>OY728166.1:506581482-516581482 GCA_963277665.1 Viscum album | reverse complement strand
CTAAATTCCTTCGTTGTGATTTTTCCTTATGGCACAAACCATGTCTTCAACATGCTCATCATTATGTTCTGTTAATCTTTCCATGGAAGTAGAGATCTCACATAAATCAGCATCTTCATCAACTTCATCCTCACCAACATATTGTTTTTTCCCTTGTAAAACAATAGCCCACTACATATCTGATTGATCTACTACATAGAAAATTTGTTTTTCATGTGTTTCCATTATAAAAGAATCAGTTGTGTCTTCTAATCTATTAATATTAAAAAGTGTCATTCCAAATTCATCATGTCTGACACTGTTGTTACCGATAAACCATTTACAGTTAAAAACAGGAACTTTAATTTTAAAGTAATCAACCTCCCATATTTCTTTAATCACTCCATAATATGCACTTGATGTAGAAATTGGGTTTTTGTCCTTAGAACTCGAAAAATGCATTCCTTCTACAAACACCAATACACCACTATTCTGAACTGCACTTCTGTTGTCCTGAGCTTTTGTAGGAAATGTATAGCCATTAATGTCATAACCGGACTATGTTATCACATTTAAACATGGACCACCCACTATCCATTTTAATGTCTCTGATACATCTGATCTACCAAGCAAAGTCTTTTTAATCCATGACAAAAAAGTTTTGTTGTGCTGATTCAAAATCCACATTTCTTTCTTCTTTGGATGAAATTGTTTCAACTCATTAATATGCAATGTGATATACAGTTGAGCATCATCTATGTTATTCAAGATGTATGATTCTAACTTCTTCATCTATTCAGCTGACTATGATTTTACTTTCAAGCCATGAATCCCCTTTCCCTCAATATTAACTCCTTCATGGCGAGATGGAGGCAAACCTATGTGTTGTGCCGCAGCCAAGTATCTCGTACAAAACTCTGCTACCTCCTCAGAAATATACTTTTCAAAAATGGTGGCTTCAGGTCGATATGGATTTTTAACATACCCTTTTAATATTTTCATATACCTTTCAAAAGGATACATCCAACGAAGATATACAGGTCCACAAAGCTTTATTTCTCAAACCAGATGAATCATTAAATGCACCATTTTATCAAAAAAAGTTGGAGGAAAATAAATTTCCAATTGCCAAAGAATAAAAATTGCATCCTTTTCCAAAATGTTCAAAGAATTCACATTAATGGCCTTGTTACAAATTTAATTAAAAAAATAACACAACGTCATCATAGTCTTTATGACACGAATGGTCAATATTCCATGCAATGAAACTTGTAGAATTTGTTGCATCATTACGTGACAATCATGTGATTTCATACCTATCAACTTCAAGTCCTTCAATGAGACAAAATTTTTTACATTTGAAGAATAACCTTGAGGCACTTTGATATCATGAAGACCCTGACAAAAGCTAATTTTCTCCCTCTTCGATAATGTATGACAAGACGGGGGAAGAAATGTTCGTCTTCCTTTAGAAGTGGGAGCTAACTCCAAACGTATTCCCATTGATAGTAAGTCTAATCTTGCATTCAACCCATATTTAGTCTTTCCTTTAGTATCTAACAATGTTCCAATCAAACAATCACATATATTCTTCTCCACGTGCATGAAATCAATATTATGTTTAACTTCATGATACCTCCAATATGGTAGCTCAAACAATATTGACCTTTCTTCCAAATATGTCTATCATTACTAGATTTTTGTGTCTTTCCCAATGTCACATCAAGGTTTTTCACCCTATCAAAATACAGATCTGGGGATAAAGGTTTTGGAGAAGTATCAAATTATTGTGAGCCATTGAATGCCTTTTTTAGTCTTCAATAAGGGTGATCCATATGCAAAAAACTTTCGATGACCCATGTACACTGTTTTCCTCCCATGATGCAATTGACAATATGACGTCTGTTGTTCGCAAATTGGACATGCTTTATGCCTTTTAACACTATATCCAGACAAATTTCCATATGCTGGGAAGTCATTTATAGTGAATAGAAGCACTGCATGCAGTTGAAAATATTACATTTTATAAGAATCATACACCCTAATACCATCATCCCATAACAGTTTCAAATCATCAATCAACAGTGACAAGTAAACATCAATATCATTTTCGGGTTTCTTTGGACCAGAGATCATTATACTCAACATGACATATTTGCGCTTCATACAAAGTTCAGGAGAGAGGGTGTAAATTACCAATAAAACAGGCCATGAACTATGTATGCTACTGAGGGTTCAGTATGGATTCATTCCATCTGTGCAAAACCCTAATCTGAGATTTCTTATTTAATTTCCAAATGTAGAATACTGCGCACCAATTTTCTTCCATTGTGGACAATCAGCTGGATGACATATTTTTCCATCACATACCCGCTCATCAGCATGCCATCTTAACCTTTTTTTCATCATGGGAATTAGCAAATAAACATTTGAAACGATGAATTATAGGAAGATACCAAAATACCGTTGAAGGGAGCTTTGTAATCTCTACATCAGCCTGTGATTTCTCTTTCACCTTATACCGTGATGTCCCACATTTAGGACTCTCTGACAGAAATTCATATTCCTTCCTATATATAATGCAGTCATTCGAACAGGCATGTATTTTCTTGTATCCCAATCTCATCGGGCATAATATTTTCTTGGCCTTGTAATGTGAATCTGGAAGATCGTTATCTTTTGGAAGAATGTATTTCATCAATTGTAGAAGCTCTGTAAAACTTCTGTCACTCCATCCATGTTTCTTCTTAAGGTTAATCAATCTTAACACCGCCGAAAAAACCGTAAAATCTATACAACCAGGATATAATGGTTTTTCAGCATCACCATATAGATGCGCAACTGTCAGTTCTTTCTCAATTTGTTCTGCTATAATATCGTGAATCATTTCTTCAATTCCATCGGAGTTACCATATTGTGAATCATCATCATCAGTGACATTTCATCCAGTTTTACCATGCCAAATCCAAGGGTTGTAACTCGGATTAAAACCATGACATATCAAATGATCTTTTATCTCTCTACTTTTTAACTTCTTCATATTCAAACATTTCAGACATGGACAGAAAAAAATGTCACTACTTGGAACATTTCATTTAGAATATTAAAAAAAGGCATCAATACCTTCCTCATATTCATTGCTCATTAGATGTGCCATAATCCAACTTCAACTCATTATTACCTATAACAAATATCAAAAATATATATTTTTTTAAGATAAGAAAAATATAAGTTTATATGAAAAAAATCATAATTTGGATGTAAAACAATTTTGAAATATAAAACAAATCTATGCGTATTTAAAAAAATATGCTTGAATATTATTATTAAAAGAAAATATAGTTAGATATAACAGTTTTAAATTCCATTGAATAAAAGAAAACCATGGATCCTACATGGTTGATAGAAAATTGGAGAGAATGGAGTAAACCTGAGAATCAAATCATATTTAAAATAAAACTCAGATGGAGAAAATCACCCCTCCTGGACACCACCCCCTACCCCCTTGGACACCCCCCTAGACACCACCCAACCCTCTGGATAGCCCCCCACCCCCAGACAACCCCCAAAACCTTCTGGACAGGCCCCCACCCCCTTGTACAGTGCCCATCCCCCCCACACACACACCCACCCCCTTAGACACCCCCCCTGGACACCCCTCAACCCTCTGGACAACCCCCCACCCCTGGCCAACCCCCAAAACCCTCTAGACAGGCCCCCACCCCCTTGGACAGCCCCCCACACCCACCCACCCCCTTGGACACCCCCCTGGACACCCCCAACCCTCTGAAAAGCCCCCCAACCCCCTGGAAAGCCCCTACCCCTCTAGAAAACACCACCACCCCTCCTGGACACCACCCTTACCCCCTACCCCCTTGGACACCCCGCTGGACACCCCCTAACCCTTTAGACAGCCCCCACCCTCAGACAGCACCCCATCGCTCCAGACAGCACCCCGCACCCCTCCTAGACACCACCCCCACCCTCGACCCCCTTCGACACCCCCCTAGACACCCCGCAACCTCTAGAAAGCCCCCACCCCCCGGACAACCCCCAAAACCCTCTGGACAGGCCTCCACCCCCTTGGACATCCCCCCACACCCACCCACCCCCTTCGACACCACCCTGTACACCCCCCAACCCTCTGGACAGCCCCCACCCCCCGGACAACCCCCCAAACAATGGTTTACATAAAAAAACTAGGCATGGTGAACAACTAAAAACACATCAATTTAATATATACTTCAGCATGAAATATATGGAAATAAATATTATTAAATATGGCTACTTAAATGATCATATGATAATTAAAAATAACCATTGATATTCAACTAGTCAAATGATCACAAGTTTTCTCGATAAATAATATCATAATGAGGTAATGGATAATTCTAGAAATATGAAACTTATTGTCGAGGTCTTGACCAAGGCCTCAAAAAATACTAGGGTAAGCCCTCAGCAGAACCCATTTTTATTTGGAATCATGAGACATAGCGATGCATCGAAGGGCCATAGAGGTCAACAGCCATTACATTATATGTCTAATAGATTCTCATATAAAAGTGGATAAACATAAGCAGCAACAACACATGAAATATCATTTCCAAATTCGTACATTTAATCAATAACCATTCTATGCAGTAATATAAGTGAATGAGATCAGTAGTTGTCAATGACAACAAAAATTACCATCAATGTCGGGCATTCGCGAAACAAAAACAAACTAAATAAAAGTATTTGAGGCTTACATGAATATTGCGAGTCGATCTAATAGATCTAGGGATGATAAATAAGATGATGATGGAAAAAAAGAGTTAAGAGGGTTCGAAATCGAAGAATCTTACCTAGTTTAAACACAAAAATCGCAAAACATAAATATAGACTATCCGGAAAAAAAATGAACGAAATAAATTCGTGGAAGGCTTACTTGAGTGATGTGATTTGAGATGATAGATCCAAGGAGAGTAAATATGATAAACAATGAAGGCAAAATGAGTTTAATGCAGCGAGATCGATGAGTTGATTAGGGTTTACCGCACAAGAGAGTAGAGCCTCCAGACTGTCGATCAAAAAAACGTAAATGACAATCCACATGGCGTGTTAATTTTTTAAATGTTTTATAACATTGGTTATTTAATAACCGACGTTTTAAACTGTTTTTTTTACATTTATAACATCGGTTATTATAATAATTGATGTTATAAATGCATCAGATACAGCTTTTTTTAAGTCGGTTCTTTTATAACCGACTTAAAAAAATCCGCGTGTTGGTTTTTTACGTCTGTTATTCTATAAACGACGTAAAAAAGACATAAAAATCACAGTTTTTTACGTTAGGTATTGTATAACCGACATAAAAAACGTTCTGTGGGTTGTTTTGTTACGTCGGTTATAAAATAACCGACGTCAAAAAGGCCTCAAAAGCAGCGTTTTTTATGTCGGTTATAAAATAACCGACGTAAAAAAACCCCGCACTTTGGTTTGTTACGTCAGTTATTTTATAAACATCATAAAAAACTTGTAGATATCTCGTTTTTTACGTCATTTATCAAATAATCGACGTAAAAAACCCCCTCACATTTGTTTTTTACATCAGTTAATTTATAACCAACGTAAAAACGGAACACATGCGATTTGTAACGTCAGTTATTCAAATAACCGATGTTAAAAAGCTACTCACCGCATTTGATACGTCGGTTATAAAACAACCAACATAAAAACCACGTTTCACAGATTCTCACATCGGTTATATATAACCGATGTCAAAAATGGTGATGTAAATAATGTTTTCTGCACTAGTGTGAGTATACCGCTGGAATTCTTCTATAGGAATACGTGTAAGGACCCATCTTTAAAAATAAATTCTTGTAGTTATTTTAAAACTAATGATCACATAATTTTCACATATATATTTTAGGATTAGAGTTTTAGAAAATTAGGATAATTCTTACAAAGTATACTCTTAAATTACAAGTGGAATCTTATACTCATTATAGACTTTTCCCCCCAAAGGAATCCCTTTAAAAATAAAACATTTTTCTCTTCATATAAAATCTTCATAGTTTTCCCTTGTTTCTGGTCCTTATCTCTATTCTACCTTCAATCCTATGAAAAAAAAATTAAAACAAGGGATGAACACAAAAAGATCGGTAAGGGTAAGTATAGTAGAATATATAATTTATTAATGAGAATAAATTAACATGGAAAGGTAAATAACTGATAACACATTCAATTCAAATAACTGGAAAAATCATAATCAATATGGAAAGGTAAATAACTGAAACACAATCCATTTAATCAATGAATAGTGAATGAAATGTATCCATAGATAAGTCGACATAAAATTTCATGGATTAATAATAACTAAAATAAATGAAATTCTCAATTATTGGAAATCATGTATTTGAAACATGAACCACTACCATGAAGACCTTTCACGAGATGGGTTATATCCATGGGTAGAAACCCATATATTCTTCTTGGAAACAAGTTCAAAGGGTTTATTGCCAACTAATTTCATATTATGAGACTACTAATATATCAGAGGGATTTTATTAACTTATCCCCAAACAATGTATTACATGTCCAAATAATTACTTATATATTTAATAATCTATTTAGAAAGATATTTTCAAATCAAAGTGTCACATACCACTGGGAAATATTTGAATCAAAATCCCAAAAAAAATTCCAAATGATATATTGTATACTATAAAGATAAAGAAATACATTATATTTTATATCAAATGAGGTAGTAGATACACCAAAAAAATAAGTGGTGAATAAGAAATTTATCACATAGATGTAAAACAAGAGTTGAAAATCTCTTACTGTGAGTCTGACTCTTCACGTATGTCCTTAACTTTCCACTTATTTAAACAATCTCCTTTGATTAACACCTTAACACCTATAAAGAGGGTATTCTACCTAATATAAATCCTCTATAATGTGGGTATGGATTCTAGAAATTTATTTTGGTATATATTTTCCAAACCAAAATGTTTTTGATGTGTGTTAAAATTGGAAGAATGGGTTCACTTTTATAAAAGAGGGGGGGCACTCTTGGAAATTATCAACATATTAAAATTAATATATATTAATTTTATATTAAAAATGTATAAAAATATATTAATTTAGAATATATGATGATTTTGGGTCAAAATTATTTCATCCAATAAAAATTATTTGAGTTTTGACTATTTTTTAATTTGTATCTTTTAGCTTTAACCAGTATTTAACCTTTTTAATTCATACCTTGATATCATGTAATTTACACATTGAGCATTAATATATTTAATATAAAATAACAAACGAAAAATAAATGATAAATTTATTAACTTTTAAGGCTTATACCAACCATTTGTATGAAATTTAGTTTTTATTAATTTTATATCATTTAATAAATTATTATTTATTTTAAAATATCAGTATTGTAAATTTTGACACTATTCATTACTTGAATTTTAAAAATTTCATGAAAACAAGATAAAATTGAACCAATAATTTTTAAATATCTCTATAATTTCAATGAAATATAAAAAATTTCATGTATTACATTAATTATCTTAATATATATTTATTTTAGTACTTTTAATATCATTTATTTGATACTTCCTTTCATTAAATAATTACAACATCATCGTTATTTCACCATTTAAGGTAATTATTCTATCCCTAAGAATTATAAATAAATTAACATGATATAGATAAACATTTTAACTTTACTAATACTATTTATAGTCAAACATATCTCTTATATAGCCCCAAATTAATAAAATTTCTCTTGTTAAAAACAAGAGTATAATGAAATTTACATTCCATTGAGTATAGTATTATAAAGGTTATATTCTCATTAAAAAGAACATAAATTGTCTCATAATAAACAAATTAATACTTAAGTATTAAAAATACTCATCCAATAAAATTATTACATGTTTTAGATCAATTTTTTAATATTTATAATATTATTTTTACCCTTAATTACCCAATTTACCATTAACTGTGGTAATACAAAAATATTAATGTTACTATTCATATTGATTAAAAATAAAATGGAATTATTTACTAAATTATAACCTTATGATCCCAAAAATGGAATCCAGATTTTAAAATTAAAAACATAGATATTATAGAAATTAATTAAAAAATAATCCCATTAACGGAACGATAAAACATGGTTTTAAAGTAAAAACCCTCAAACGATTGAAATATTTTTATATCCAAATTCAAAGTGAAATTGATTAAAATTACCTAAATTGTATTAAATGATAAAAAATAACCGAATTATACTTTAAAACAATTAAAATATTTAATTTATCACAGAAAATTATTTAGACAAAAAATTTGTTTTTTATTAAAAATGCAATATTTTTTCATTATTTCTTTAAAAAATGAATTTTATCAGCAAAATAAAAAAAAAATTAAACCAAAGTAAATTTATATTTTTATATTTCAAATAATAAGTTTATTTTATCCATAATAATGTATATATGTTTAAAAACTATCATTAAAACAAGTGTTCCAAATAAAGGCGGCAAAATCGCCTTTTTAGAAGAAAAAAAACATCTTTTATGTCTAAAATTAGATTTATTATTATATCATGTCTATAAAACACATAATATGAATTTTAAACATTATATTGAATATATTATAAATATATTTAATTAATATCATTCCACAAGAGAGATTTTGTTATTATATTTTTGCACATTTAAATGGGTTTTCAGATAAAACTTTCCTTTTAAAAAAGGGTTTTACATTCAAGTATAATTAATTGGCCATATAATTAAATATAAAAGTGTAAACCATATTTTTATAATTCAGTTAATATTATTCATTCCCTCTACTCTAACAACTATGTTATAATATTAACATTTACATAATTATATTTATTTTTTCCCTTGAGCTCGATGAAACATACCATATATGCTATCAAAAATTGTGTTTCTTTTAAAAAATTGGGATGTTACATTCTCCCTCTTTTGGATATTTTCATCCTCAAAATTTTGAATTTGATCTCGGTAAATATGGTTTAACTTTTGATAATACCTTTATTGAAATACCACATCAAAAAAATGATTAATGATACTTTCACTATGAAATAAATTAATATAAGTATGCAGATAACCTGGGATAATACATAATAAGATTATATGTATAAAAAATATACCCAGAAGTGAAAAATAACTCTTAAAGAATAATAGAGAGTGATATAGAACATGATAATAGAAAATTTAACCATCAAAAAACCATAAATATGTGATAGGTCAAAATACCATTGATATAAGTAAACAAATAAAATTTTTGTTTCAAGATCCTTTTCATAGAGTTGAGGAATTATTTTACTACCTAGACTAAAAACATATGAAAATATACTTACTTTAAAAGTATAGTTTCATTCATTAATCATTTTCCATAAAAAAATATTCTTTTTCTCCAAATGATGAGTATTTAAGATGAATGTTCCACTCTTTACAAACAATAATCAACTTCTATAGAATCAAATAATTCACAAAGGTTTAACTATTTATTTCTCATATCATGAAACATTGAAAAAAACCCAAATTTTTAGGAATATATTATTTAATTATATAAAAAATAATAAACATTATATAATGAAAAACTACATTAATTAATAAAATGTAATAAAAATACCCAAAGTTCAATATAGGCCATTAAACAATGAACTATCTTTAAAATTACTAAACAATTGTCTATGAATAAAACCCAAAAATCCAAAGAATTTGATAACATAGCCTTTAAAGATAAATTTTAACATTTATCTGCAAATAAAATCAATCACTCTTAATGTCTCACACCAAAAATGTAATTTTTATAATAACACATTCTCCAAGATAGGTTAATTATTCTCGTAATTAACTGAAATCACCATAAGTACACAATAAAATCATATATTCTCCTAAAATATATTTAAACATTTATTCCTCAAATAAAATCCTATTTTATTCTATTTACCTTCGTTTTAAAATGTTCTAAAAATAGTAAACCTCTTCTGAAATAACATTTATCACTTAATCACCAAATAATTTTCTAATGCCAAGGTTATCTATTTTATAAAAGATATATTCCCAAAATCAATTTATTCTTCATTCATCAAATTATTTAACTAAAAAGAAAAATTCATACTAATTGTTACTTCAATTAATCCATTCATATTTGATATTCCCTTTTCTTCCTTTGGTTGTGGGTTTATAACTCACGGTCTTGCTAGACGCGATGGGTTGTTACCCATCCTTAGGGTTGTCTTTTATCTAAAACTAAATAATTTTTATAACATTACCAAAATAGATAAAATCCTCAAAAAAAACATAACATATTTTAACCTAAAATTTTATCACATACCTTTAATTTTTAATCCCAAAATGTAATAAATCATATTTACCTCAAAAATGAATGTCTCAAAAATTATATTTTAGTCACCTTCAAATTACATAACTTAAAACCAAAAAAGGTATATCTAAGACACTAAACTGATGATCAAAGTGAAAATTACAAACCCAATATGATATCCAAATCTCTAAATAAAACATCCTAATATCCAAAGTTGTCTAAACCCTACTCTGATACCAAATATGTGGACCTTTACTTCAACATAACTTATTCTAGTTATTTTATTAAATGAAATCACGTTATTCTCCCAAATATCTTCGAGGTTTAGAGTTTTACAGAATTATCACAACTCTTAAAATAAAACTATTAAATTACAAATGGACTCTTATAATAATTATCCACTTTTTACACTAAATGAAACTTTTAAAAAAACATGTTTTATATTCTTATAAAAACTTCATAGTTTTCCATTTTTTCTAATTCTCTTATCTATTCTCCCATAAATCCTATGAAAAATATTTTAAAACATTGAATGAGTACAAAAATATTAGTAAGGGTGATTCCAATTGAATAAATAATGTATTAATAAGAATAAGTCAATATAGAAAGGTAAATAATATATAACACATTAAATTCAATTAATTATATAAGGCATAATTAATAGAGAATAGTAAATAACTGATACATGTTCCATTTAATCAATGAACTTAGAATGAAATGTCTCCAAACTTATTTAGTTGAAAAATCACATGGATAATAATAACTAAAATGAAGTAAATTATTAATTATTTAACATAATTTATCTGTAATATGATCCACCCCCATCAATAACCTTCATAATATTGTTTTTGTCTTTGGGTATAAACTTGTCTATTCTACTTGGAAACAAACTCGAAGGGTTTTTCACCAACTAATTTCATATCATGAGACTACTAATGCATCAATGGTAATTCAATAATAGGCCACTAATCCATGTATTAAATTTCCAAATCATTCCTCATATATTGAATAATTTATTTAAAAATATATTTTTAAATAAAATTGTTCCATACCACTTTGAAATATTTTAATCATAAGGAAAATAAAAGTAAATCATTATAAAATTAAACATTGAATACCATGAAGATAAAGAGATTCATTATATGATATATTAAATGGGGAATTACAAATAACATAAGAAAGAATTAAGTGGTGAATATGAAATTTATCTCACAGATGAAAACATTGAGATGAAAATCACTTACCTTGAGCCTGACTCATCTCGTATGTCCTTTACTTTCCTCTTCTTCAGAAGATATCCTTCGATTAACACCTCAAAAACTCTTAGTATTTTATTCTACCTAATATAAGGCCCCTATGATTTGGGAGGGATTCTATAAAAGTATTTGAGTATATATTCTACAAAACAAAAAGGTTGTTATGTGTGATGAAAGGGGAAGAATGGGTTCCCTTTTATAGGAGTGGGTAGGGGCACTCTTGGAAATATTCAAAATATTAAATTAATATATATTAATTTTATATTCCAAATGTATCCAAACATATTAATTTATAATAAAGAATGATTTTGGGTTACAATGAATTCATCCAATTAAAATTATATAAGTTTTTGACTATTTTTTAATCCTTATCATTTAGTTTTAACCATTATTTTACCATTCTAATTATTACTATGATATCATGTAATTTATACTTTTAAAATTAGTATAATTACAATAAAATACCAAATTAAAAATAAATGAGTCATTGATTAAATTTTGAGACATATTCCAATCATTTGGAATAAATATTTAGTTCTAGAAATTTTATATCATTTAATAAAATATTATTTATTTGAAAATATCAATAAAGTTAATTTTAACTCTACTCTTTACTTGACTTATAAAAATATCATAAAAAATAAGATAAAATATAAAAAATACTTCTAAAAAATAAATATAATTTCAAATTAATCTAAAAAAATATGGATTATATTAATCATCTCAATCTATTTTTATTTTAGTAGTTTTAATATAATTTATTTGATATTTCCTTTCATTAAATAATTACTACATAATCATTATGTCACTATTAAAGGTAATTAGTTTCTACCTAATAATTATAAATAAGTTACCATGATATATATAAACATTTTATATTTCCTAATACTATTTATAGTTAAACAGATATCTTATATAACCCCATATTAAAAATATTTCTCTTGTAAAAAAAAGTATGAAAAAATTTAATTTTCTTTGAATATAATAATATAAATGTTATATTCTCATCAAAAATGATATAAATGGTCTTATAAAAGATAATTTAATTATTAGGGATGAAAAATACTCATCAGATATAATTATGAAAAGTTTTAGGGTAATTATTGAAATATTTTTATTATTTTTATTTTTACCCTTATTACCTGATTTACCTTTAACCGTGTTAATAAAAAAATTACTAAAGTTACTATTTATATTGGTGAAAATTTAAAGAAAACAATTTTCATAGTTTTTAACTTATAAATCCAAATATGGAATCTATTTTTCAAAATTCCAAACACATTAATTTGAAAAAATTAATTAAACTTTAATCACATTGACGGAATGAGAAAACAAGTTTTAAAACTAAAAACCTTCAAATTTTTGAAATGTTTTTATATAGAAATTAAATGTAAAATTGATTAAAATGGGCTATATTGTATGAAATAATAAATAATTTCTATTATTATACTTTAAAACTGTTATAATATATAATTTAACACTATATATTAATTAGAGAAAAAAGTTATATTTTCAATTTAAAATGAAATATTTTTTTAATATTTATAAAAAAATGAATCTTATTAGAAAAATAAAAAAAATTAAGTGAATGTAAATTTTGATTTCTCTTTTTCAAAGAATAGTTTTTTTTTCAAAAATAATTTATATATGTTTTAAAAAATTTATTTAAAATAAGTGTGGCATCGAAAAGCTACAAAACTGCCTTTTTAGATAGATACTATTTTTTGAAAAAAATTGTATTGCTTCTTCTATATTGTCTAGAAAACAAATAATATAAATATTAAAAAATATATAGAATATATTATAAATAAATTTCATTAATTTTATCCAATAAGTGTGATTTTTTATCATATTTTTTCACATTTAAATAGTTTTTCTGAGAAACATTTCCTCAAAAAGGGTTTTACATTCATTTATATTTAATTAGTCAAATAATTATATATACATCTATAAACCATATTTTTTAAATTCAATTAATATTCATCATTCCTACTTTTCAAATGTCTAGGTCATAATAGTGACATTTAAAAAATACTATTTAATTGTTCACTTAAGCTCAATGTGGCCTATAATGTACAATATCAAACATAGTGTTTCCTTTTAAAAACTAGGAATGTTACAATATAATCATGTCTCGAGGCTTGTTCCTTTCTCCCGTGGTGAGCCCCAGTTATAATAAGGATCTGAGCCTAGTCTTGGTCCTTTGGAATATGTTGTAGGACTTTTTCAACATGCATTTTTCCTTATCCCAAATAATGTGTCACTCTAACCTGGTGAGCCCCAGTTCAAACGGGAGTATGACATTAGTCTGATGCCTCTTACATTATCAGAATATGTTGATAATCCTCTTGGATGGGAGAAAGAACATTCACTTGCTCCATAGCAAACACTTGTTCATGATGATAAGAGTGTTGATTTGTCTTGACTGTAGGGATATGAATATGCACCTATCCCTATATTATAACTAATGTCGAAATATGTAGCTGGTGTTCTTAAGATATTTCTATATTATATTGGCATTTTATCAAGGTTTGTGTATGGATATATTCCTCTACATTTTATATCTCCATTATGTACTAGAATATTTATTTGATTGAAGAGGGTATATGCACCCACTTCTGTCCTCCTTGCGCCACCATAATATGATGATGGTCTTCATGCATGGGGTGGAAAGGATATAAAACTCCCCCATGCCTACTATAATAATATGCCCACATACTTGTTCTGAGTGAGCAGTAATATCAGCCTACTCACTATTTACCGTCGAAATATATTGGTATACTTTGTTAGTGGGAGTGGGGATATAAGACCATCCATGAGTATCCACTTTCTTCATCACCCGATGTTTCATCCTTTCTTTCCTTTCATGGACATTAGAGGTGGAAATGTGTTGGGTAGTACCCTCATCAGACTACTAATAGGTAATAGTGGGATAGTACTAGGAACAACGAATGAAAAGTTCCCTCCTTAGTGGAACCTTAACCGGTAGGGAGTCATATTTGAATCCATGGTCTACATTCCTTGGAGACTAAAGGTGGAATTTTTAATACTTTAGGGATAAGATCCCAAAGTAGTTGGTAGTAAAAATGAGGGTCACTAGCTTAGCTGGAACTTTCCTAGGGCGATATAGACTCATTGTTTTCCATGCTTAGAGAACCTAGTGGGAAAATTCTAGGGTTGAGATTCTACCACATTGATGGTAATTCTGAACCATAGTGTATTCCACGTGATGTTGGAGCTCTAAAGTAGGTGATATCATCTTGTGACCAACAAGGGTGTAGGTCATATCTAATTTACTAGAGTGATTTTTGGAGGAAGAATTCATTGTCTCAGATCTGGATTATATTAGTGAGAGAAGTATATACAATCATGCAGACAATGGAGAATATGGTCACAGATTAGTGAAATATTATAGGTATGATATTCTAAATCAGATATTCATGGTTAGTATAGTTGTTCTTTTATACCTTATCTATCCATTCCGATCACATGGACTTTTCAATGTGATGAGGAAATTTTTTATGATAACCCTAGATATAAGGTATTAGTTGTAAGATTATTCTCAGGATTCTTATTTTTTATTGTGTAGTATAATTCAAACAAAGTGTCATCTCATATTATTAAACAATAATTCTATTATTTGATAGTCTCATTTCTAGTTTTCTATTTTTTTTTGCATATAGTGTGTAAAAATGGCTTGATGGATAATAACCCAATGTTTTTTTTATTAGAGAGCTTCACTTCAGGCCCACAGTTTTATTTCGACGAAAAGAGAAGATGGCTAGGTGTGTTTGGTTTAACCTGATGGCTGATTTTGGGGGGTCATTTCTAGCACAATAATTAATGTCGGGTCACCATTTTCATTCTTGATAGAAACTCCTAAACTTTGCCTCATCCAAAAATAAGTAACAACCTTCTTTCCATAGTTAGGAGCTCAATTAGGGTTTTAGACCCAATGATAGTCAGGGACTCACATTGGTCGATAGGATGGGAGGTCGGTCTCATCACACCCTATTGGGGGAAAATTGTTTCCTACTATAGGGCTCTCTTATAGATTTATTATATGTTCAAAATTTCTTTTATATTCTCGATATGAGACCATTACCCTAAAAAATAATTGTAGTTTAAGTATCTCTTTGTAAAAAATATGGGGATCTCAACTTTGAATCTATATGTATGTTTTTGAGGTTCGTAATTCATTTTTCGATAATTAAAAACTACATATGTGTTGAATCAATATATCCAATAGATTTATAATTTTTACCACTTAGGGTAGTGGTTAATATTCCAAAGAGGGTATTGAGACGTTATGAGGAATCCTACGTATCCTTATTATTGTAGGAATAAAAATTCTCATAGTTGGCTAAACCAGTTCAGTTTAACATCATACAGAAAGGACACATAAGACTGCTCTGAAGCATTGGATATTTAAGGTTGAGTCCTAAAGGGGATGTCTAACATAACCCGATAATGGAGAGAATAAGAGTTTTTGTAGTTCTTTTTATATATCAGTCCACTGATGGATGGGATAGGATAATCATTCTAGGGGAATGATTGGGTCTCAAGGTTTGAAATATCAGAGACATGGAGGAACCCACGCTGTGTTGGATCCCTATTTGAACTCAGGCCATAAATAGTCATCCTACATATCCTAGTTATTGGAGGGATCAGATTTCTTGTAGTTCATCATTCCCTTGGGATTGGCCCCAAGGTAGAATACATAATATGGGGAGGTTTATATAATTCCATTTATTGGGGCTTACATACTGGCATTGCCCAAGATTGTGGGAATCTGTGATGTGAGTGATATGATAATTGAAATTCCCCTATATCATGTAATCTATGCTTCGTGTGGGAAACACGGGATAATAAGTAATTGGTCTCACTATATATTGATGTTAATACTAAAAAACACTCCTTTAACAATGCTATAATAGGACTTTATCAGTGCTAGAAAATAACTGGAAACCTCAGTGCGGTTAAAAGGCCGTGGTTTTTATCAGTGCCAAAAATGTGATGATAAAGGGTATCTTTATCAGTGCAAATTAAATCACTGATGAAAGACTCTATTTATCAGCGCTTCTATTTAGCATTGATAAAGAGACACTTTATCAGTGATTTTAGAAGCACTGATCAATATTCATTTATCAATGATTTAAAAAATGTTGATAAAGTATTCCTTTATTGATTCTTCTACAAGCACTGATAAAGGATATCTTTATCAGTACATTTAAAAACATTGATAAATTTATTAGTGCATTATAAAGGGATGATAAAGGATACCTTTATCAATGAATTAGAAAGTGATGATAAGGGATACCTTTATCCCAAATGACTTATGTATTATTTTTATAATGAATCAATATAATCTGAATGTGTTTCCTATATTTTGAGTATGCCACTTGTGTTTTTTTACTAAAATGTCATTTTCAATTGGAAACATGCACTTTGATCCATACAAGTGGCATCATGTGTGTATTTTACATGATAATGATTCATACACATCACAAATTAATTACAAATAGTTTTCCTAAATTACCAAGATAAACTGAGCATGTTTTCTCAGTTTTATTGAGTGTTACTTTTTTGTATTAAATTGTCAATTTTAAACTAATAACGAATACTTGGAGTCAAACTGGAAAAACCGTGCATCAGATTGAGGTGAAGATGATTCCTACACATAATGAATGACATATGGATCATTTTTCTAAATTAAAAAAACAATCTGAATTTTTTTTCATGGTTTTTAGTATGTCAGTTTTTTCACTAAAATTAATGTCAATTTTGAATATAAGATGCACTTGAAGTCATACAGGTCACATTGTACGTCTAATTGAGGTGGGGATTATTTATACACATCCCAAAGAACTCATAGATCATTTTCCTAAATTATCAAAATAATCAGAATGTGTTTCCACTTTTTTAGTATGCCACTTCTGTGTTTTACTAAAATGTAATTTTAAATTGGAAACAAACACTTTGAGCCATATAGGTGGTATCATGTTTGGTTTTGACATGAGGTAAATTCATAGACATCACAAATAAATTATGAATCATTATACCAAATTATCAAGATAGTCCAAGAGTGTTTTATTAGTTTTTAATGAGTGGCACGTTTTTTATTAAAATGTCAATTTTAAACTAATAATAGTCACATAGAATAATATTGATCACACCGTGTATCAAATTAAGGTTTCTTTACTTCTTACCCATTAAAAATTACATATGGATCATCTTTTTAAAGTATTAAAACAATATGAATGAGTTTTCTCAGTTTTGAGTATATCTATAATTTTTTCACTAAAATTAATGTCAATTTTGAACAAAAATACACACTTGGAGTCATATCGGTCACACCAAGCATTGGATTGATATTAGTATGATTTATACATGTAAAAAATGACTCATGGATAATTTTCATAAATTATGAAAACAATAATAATTTTTTTTCTCTATTTTTGGTATGCCACTTGTGTTTTTTACTAAAATTTCAATTTAAACTAGAAAAACACACTATGAGACATACTAGTGGTATCATGTGTGGGTATTATATGACACCAGTTCATACTCATCCCAAATAAATTATTAATTATTGTCCCAAATTATCAAGACATGCGGTGAAAAACATTATTTCAACAAGTCACCCGAAACACTTGCACAATGTCTCTTATCTTATGTGACACGAATTGTGTTCAATTTTTAAAAAAATTCTCAAAAAAACTCATAGTATGATCCTAATTTTACTTCATTTCCCAAAAATTTTATTTTTTGTGAGATAATTCTTATTATCCTTTTTCACCTAAGTCTCCACCTCAGTCTTCAACTTTACCTCCTCTTTCACGCTGGTCTCTACCTCTGACTCTTCCTTCTCCTCTGCCTCTACCTCCAACTCTACCTCTATATCCAACTTCATGATTTTCTAAAAAAAATATTATTTTTAGGTCAGTTCTTCTAAAAAATTGATTTCCTCCATTATACTTCCCTATGAGAAAGAAATCAAAATTAATATATAAACATTCTAACACTAATTCTTTACACAAAAAATATATTTCTGAGGTCATTACTCATACTTGGTCACAAACATTGTAGTTTTTCACCAAAATTTGTTGTTGGCATCCATTATGACAAAAAATACGCAGCCCAGTCATCTCTAAACAAATTAATTTCTTCTTTTGATTAACTAGGTTGTTGGTAGTCTTGATAGTATTAAGAAAATATAAAAAATAATGATTAAAAAATATATTTAATAAAAAATTAATTACCTTCATAAATTACCTATTGGGGGATGATGGTCTTTTTAATTTTATTTTTTTTGATTTCCCTCATAAAATTTCAAAAACAATATCCACAATTGGTGTAATTATCTTGTTTCCAACATGGAAGAAACATTAACCAAAATAAGTAAATTTTTTTGAAATTTTTTTATAGTTAAATATTTATATATATACTTTACTTTTTTTCCAGTTTTAGTAATCCACTATCATTACCCTTTTAAACACTGAATTCATTCCATGATCTAGCCTATATTGAGTGATCTTCCTATCATAACAAAATTCTTGTTAAAACATAGACTAAACATATAATTTTATTTTTATCTATAAAATATTGATTCCTATGCATTGCATATTCACAATAAAAATCATGTGTGGTCGATTGGTTTCAAATTCTTTCATTGGATCCAAAAAATAAATATTCACGGTGTCCATATTGACTATTATTAACATCCAGTGCGTACTAAAAAACAAAAACAATTATGTAATGAAAAAAATAAAAATATATTTTATATGATTAGAATGTAGAGTTTTAACTTTGTATTGTTGTCATAAAAAAGTGTATTTCATCTGATTCTTTTTTATTCAATTCTTCTAGAAATTAAACTTTTTTCTTATTAAATTCTTCCTTATTCAACGTAATTTCTGACCTATAAGTGATATAAGGATTAATGAATCCAAATCGTTATTTGTACGACCTTAAATTTATATATTTGTGATATAAAAATCTATACAAAATAAGAATGGTTATTAACATGATTGAATTTATAATCTCACTATTTGGACAGATGTATTATGAAAATGTAAATTATGTATGTATTAACAATTGAGATACCCATCCATTCATGCTTGATAATCACATTCGAGACCAATTACATCTATCAAGGAATATCCATATATTTATTATTCATATTCATTGTAAGACATTGTTTTATCTTTAATTTTGGTACTTCATGAAGTTGCAATGACAATAAATGCTGCTCTAGAACTGGGGGGACAAGGCACTCTCGAAATTTATTTTAGTTTCCAATGCTAATTCACTAGAATTTCTTGAGTCGACCTTCCATTTACCCACCACTTTATCCATATGTAATACCATACCTCACTTCATACCATTTTTATCAACTGTTACATGTTTTTAATATGATTTTTTTTAAAGACTTACCAAATTCATATTTATAAGATTATATGACCATGCTACAAAAGTTCCAAACAGATTTTTCGAGCATTAAAATATTTGTACCATCAGGTGGAACTAGAAACGTAGAAGTAAGATCATAAGCTACCTCAATACCGACTCCCTTGTGATATTTTGGGAGTTTTTGATTTTTTAGCTGGTCTCCAAAGATATTATACACTATACCCATCACAACACGGCGATACATGGGTGTTGATTGATACAAATCAAATATAACTGCACCCTATAGAATTTTAGTAATAATAAGAAATCATAAGTTGTTTGATTAAAATTTTGGAGAAAGAGTAATGAAAACATTTATTACCTCAGGTGAGGTATGAGGTTGGGGGATGACAAGCCTCAAATCCAGTTGGATTATTTTGTTCATTTATGGATCTTTGCTTCACCACCAGTTCTGTTTGATCATTTCTTACACTTTTTCTGCCAAACTAGACCGCAAAATAATATCTTATAGATAGGATATTTGTGTCTAAATTCATATCATCATATTATATGTATCTTCATGAGGTTTTATCTTCTTGAAATATATTTTAGGAGAGAATCCAAAACATAATCCTCTAATACAACCATACTGTTCATGCCACTTCAAAGCTACTGAATGTGTCTCCTCTTCTGGTATGGGTGTTTCAAATTATTATGTCTAAAATATATAAAAAAATATGTGTAAATAATAGATATTTATATCCAATATTGTTATAAATCAAAATTAATTACAATTATTTTATAGTAACACATGATTTCCATACTTTTTTGTGTTTTCATCAATTAATTTACCCTCTTTATTTAAGAGAGCCTCCTTCTGTAGCACATCACATAGATGGAAGTGTATTTACATTTTGATTCATCAATAAGCATATAAAAATGGAACATATGTTGTTTCATATCACATAATTAAACTTTTATTGTTGATTTGAAATACATGCTAATTTCTTCAACAATGAAGTGCACCCCATACTTACTTTCCGATAGGGGTATGTTCTATTTTTTTGTATGTTATTTATTTCCAGTACTCTTTTAGTGTTTCATAAATTAACAAACTTGAATCAAGTTGGATAAAATAAGTAATGTCTAATAATATATTATAGACTGTAATGCACCTAAAATGATTTCATATTGCAATGATTAATGAAATCACCCCCTTTTTCCTTCATTATAATGTGTGTATAACTAAGTGTTGGGTGGGGATTTATTTTACCTTCATCGTACCAATGATGTTACCTTTTATGAATACACTAAAATCTTATATGGTCTTTTCTAGTGGCCATTAAGACTAATTTCTTATGAAAATATTCTAAAATAAAAGAAGTACGAAAGGAATCATGGAAATTTAATCAATGTTTCATTATATAATTTTTTAGTAAAATAGAGAATTTATAATGTAACATTACCAATATATATTTTTAAATAACTTCCTTCTTTACAAGTTGGACAAGGTTTCATAAATCAATATCAATCATCGCATTCATACTCATTCTTTCCCCTAGATAACACATAAACATTGAATATTTGGCGTCAATAGGTTGGTCATGTTGAGTCCAACCAACCCCAAATTTGATACCCGAGACTCTTTCCTTGATAATTTAATTCCACCCTATGATGGTACATCATTTTTTTTCATCAACATTTTTCGATCCCATAATAATTCTATAGTTTTATCTTCAATAGTTTGTTCTTCCTTGGGATTGGTAACATCATCATGTACAAAAGAATTTGTCTACATGAGTAGTCAAACATTTAATTTGTCTTAAATAAAAAGAATACAATACACTCCAGGCATAAAATTCCACAGTTTCATGGATTTTTCATGAAAATTGTTATTCTATTGAATAGAGATATAATACTTCAGTACTACTATACAACTAACCTTAACTACTATTATTTAATATGTTCTTATACATTCATTGTCTTACATACCTTGATTATGGATTAGAATCCCTCTTTCAAACTATGCTTCCTCCCAAAATTTTGGTTCCAAATTTCCCTGATGACTTACCTCCCTAATAGTTATTATTTCATTTTGTTGTTTGATATTTTTCTCCCATATTTTGTGTACACCCACCCATGTTTCTTGAACTACATTAACCAAATGACATCCCATGATCATTTTGGATGACTCCATCTCAAATTTGTTAATGTAATATCAAATATATGGGAGATGAGTCTGAAATAAAAAAAGTAATAATTGTTTACGAGATGAAATTTGAGCTTCTCACATGTTGAAAAACCAAATGACCTGGGGGAGCTCATTCGGCTGCCTCCACTTGATCACCAGTTATCTGAGGCGCCTTCACAATAGTAGAAGGAAATGTCGGAGGGTATTATTAGGATCCATCATATGTTATCAACTACACATAGTTCCTTCACATGACCATATGATGATCATGAGATCACATGTCTCATAGAGGCTTTTGTGATCCTCAATTCTCAACCACATTTTCCTTCCCTTTATTTTGTGGGTAAAAAATAATACCCATATCCAGGTATTTCTTCCTTTGTTAATTTTTCGATGTTCATTTATAGGGTGTCAATAATCCATATAGAAATAATCAATATATGGTTTATCAAAATCAAATATTTAATTGAATCAGATGTCTATATAGGTAAATATCCATCAATAAAATTATAAACTATAGTATATTTACAATGTAAATAAATTACCCTTATTAAAGGAGTGGTAATTGAGTAATAAGGAGGTATACTTTCATTTCATAAGGATATCAATCAGATTTAGGCAGTAAATCTAATAGTTGGAAATTTTAGGATATCAAAAATATGAAAAATTTACACCCTATAAATTAGTATTATGTTACACACATATTGGATTCACAATAGGGATACAAATTCCATTAATAAGAAACTCTTAGGTCATTATTTTTTAATTCCATTTTTATAATTGTTCTAAAATAGAATTTAATCCACCATTTACTTGATAATATATCTATCAAGTGCATAATCATCATTATTTCTTACAAAAATTCCCCTTCTTATAAATAATACATCAATGATACCACAAATACATGGAATACATGTGGATTTGGATAACAGAATTTATGGAAATAGAAGTATTTTATCATTATAACGACATAGGAAGGTTGTATAATAAAATGGAATAGTAGTATCTCATAAATATTATAATAAGTAATATATGACAATAGATTATAAGAAAATGTTATGTAGAAATATAGGGAGTTCAAAAGAATTAAAAAATGAAATGAAAAGAGGATATTATGAACCCTTGCGTTACTATGTAGATTCCTAGAACATGATAAAGAACTCCTAAAATCATTAAGATATTATTGAAATGGATATTCAGTAGAGAATATAGAGGTTCATTATTCTTAATTATTTTCAAAGTTAAGAGGAATGGGTGGATGAGTTGGTCTTTATATAAATATGGGAGAATTGTTTACTAATATTGGGTTATGGGCTTTGCAAAATATAGGTTTTGGATAAATGAAAATAATTATTTTTTTCATGTTTGTATATCATGGTATTTGAAATTTATATGTTAAATCACCAAAATATAACTAATTATATTACTTTATCCATGTAAATAAAATTTTCTATCAATTGTTTTAAAACACTAATTTCCATTTTAGACTTTGGAAAGTCCTTTATAGGATTGGAAATTGATATTATTACTTTAAATTGAATTATTTTATTTAAATAATATTTTTATGTAATATATATTTTCATAATAATTATTATATAATTTTTAAATCATGATAAAGACATCACATATACCATTTATGGATAACATATTTTATCATTCACCCAAAATATCAATTACCTTATAAAATTCAAAAAAAAAATCACCATTAGGTAATTTTAATGTTCTAATTTTAAATTTTATGTATTTTAATATATATATATATATATATGAAAAATCATATTATTATATTAACCCCTTAATATATTTTAAAATCATGTGTTTATCACCAAAATTTTGGAAAGCTCGTCTTTAATAATTTTATATTATTCTAATATATATGTATATAATTACATTTTCATTCATTGTTCAATATTAATTGTTTTTAATTATTGATTATAATATTACCAAATTATGTTATATATTTTATTGGACACTTGTATGTACCCGTATCAATCACATTATTACAATGGTCATATCATTATGTTATTGTATCAACGACTACCTTAACCTTCAATTGTCATATTACCTCTTATAAATACACTTCATTCTAATTTCTAAAATCATTCATATAATTTTACTCATTTATATATAATTTCAATTTAATTAATTGTTTTTTAAGTATAATAGAAATATATTTTATGTTTCTGTTGTATTTTTTATAATACAATCTTCAAAAAGTTCAATATTATACATATTCCCTATATTGTTATGTGTTGTGTATAACTAATTATAGTCGTTATAGTGAATGTAACTCTCTAGTATGTATTTATATAATATGATGAAACAAAAGAGATTTTATTATGTGATAGATTTTTTAATTTTTATTTATAATATAAAAAACTTGAGTCTTACACACATGGTTTCCCATACTATGTGAGCTAACTGTGCACGGTAAAAATATATATCTAACATTGTAGGTGTGGTTGGGAATGTGGTTGTTATAACCTTGTGAGATAACAATGTGACTTAAATGGTGGAAAAATTAGTTTCTATATGGATGGAAATGGGGTTTTCCAAACCATGTTTTAATTGTTCTTGCTGATAATCATGACATATATCTGTCTTTTAAATCCCAATTTCTCTTTTAAAACATATAATAATAGTTTTTTTATACTTGGGTAATTTTAAGGTTTCATGGGTGTAAAATGGGGGTCTCTCTATTAATAGTAAATGGGTTTTTATTATATATTAATTGATTGACATTGAATCAAAGGATATATTTTGATGAATTATTTTATTCCTAGATCTCTTCTTGTACCTCTCACTTTTCATACATATATATCTCTCATATCTACACTTGGTGAAACCAAGTTCATAAATTTATAGATATGGATTGTGCTATGTAACTAATCTTGTTTTTTATTTGAAGGATTCAATCTTGATGTGTGAAATTAAACAATAGAATTAGGTATTTTTAAAATCATCATGTCAATGTGTGTGGCATTGATACCTTAATTGATATTGGTGAATTTCATGTATGTTGAAGATTTATTTTAATTTTTAAGGACATAAATCACATAAATAATTTAAAATTGTATATTTATATAAAAACGGGGTTTTTGTGTTAAATATTTTTTTAAAATTATAAGTTTGATTATGATTGTGTTTTATATTAAAAATCGCAAATTGAAAATGGGGGGTTTTCAATATATTTGACATCATTTTTTGAATTTTTAATAATTTGAATTTTTCATTTGATTATAAATTTTATATAAATTATAATTTTCTGAAGAAATTATTTTTTTGGTTTTCGACATTTTTAGGATTTTTTGGTAAAATAAATATTGGTGATAATTTTTTTTGGAATAATATAATCTTAATTTTTGGTGAATAAAACACTTAGAAAGAATTCATTTTGGGGAGAATAAATTTAAATGTTGAACGAAAATAGATACACTCACTATGGTGTGGGTTTGGGGTATATGAATGGGGGTTCATACCATGGTAAAGTAAAATAGTTATGTAATTTTTTATTACTATTGGGGATTCCTTAACATATGGGATGTATTGGAAAACATTTATTTTTTATCAAATTTTATGAAATAAGGATTTTCCATTACATGTTAGGAAATGTGGAATTCTGTAAAATCATCAGGAATAAAAAATTTCCATTATATTTCATATAAAATATGGATTTTATATTAGTTTGTGAAATGGTAAATTTTCATAGAATTTTCTGGAAAAGTGGTGTTTTTTTTAAATGTTATTTTTAGGATAAAACATTTTTTCGGATTACTTGAAAACAAAGGATTTAGTTTCTGTTTTCTAGGAATTTTTGAAATTGTGTATCTTAATTCAACGGATAGGTTTCAAAATGTTTGAATAAATAAAATTTCTTGATTTTAATTTTTTTATCTGAATAATTTGAATTAGATATTTTAATTTCTCATTCATATAAGTTCATTGGAGTCCTTGAGAAAATCCAAATAGTAATATAATCACCCCCTACATGAGAACTTTAGTTGAAGTTAAGGTATGATTAGATAAGATGTAGGTAAAGGTTCCATTATATTCTTCATAATTTGTGAGCATAGATCTCTATAAGATATATGGAGGAGGATTTTGGTGGCATACGGATTAAATAATTGACTATATTTTTAATTTTTCAGGAATTTTTTCTTTAATATATTTTTCTAAACGATTTAATATTCATTATAGAGTTCTTTTCAGATCCCTTTATTTTAAATAATTTTTTATACACATCAATTGTATTAGTTTTTATTTTGAGGTAGAATTATCCTCCAAATAGTTTACTTTTCCCCTCACAACTTGTCTCCAGCCTCTGAAGATTGGGGGAAGCACATGAGGATTTATGGTATCCCAAATCAAGTATCAAGATTAGGATTATTAATTTAAGGTGTTACAGGTGTGAGCTCGTAAATATTAAATAATGAAAAATTATAATTTAGATATTAACTTATTATATTTTATTAATTTTAAAATTATTAAACAATTTAAAATTTATATTTTCATTCCAAAAATTCGTTTTTATAATGATCACATCCATATTTCTCAAATGGTATTGGGTTGGGTACCAAGAACACCTCATATTCACCTTCAAAACATGAGATTGGAATAAAAAATAAGGGTTAAGATAAATATCATTATGAAATGATATTTACCTTGTAAAAATTTTATAATCTTGATGGATTCCAACCAAAGTTGCAAGACCAAATAGTATTAAGAACCCTAAAACATAACCAGTCAACAGAAAAATTTTAGGTGGTAAATAATGCTACAAAAGATGCATGATATTATATATATACCATTATGTGTACTAAAAAAATATAAAAATGAACAAAATAGCAATGAAAATGTTTCACAAAAAAAAAGGAATATACTAGTAATGGGTAATATGAACATGGACTAGTTTCCCCAAAAGTAGACTTCCCATGTGAAATATCCTGGGAAGAATACCAAGGATAGACCTAAAAATTCATCATAAATGATCTCCAGAAAATGAAAAAGGTTCTATCTATAATTTAGAATCTGAGTGTGTAAAACCTTCATGGTTATGTTCTTTTAATTTACCTAGTTTATGGGAAAATAGTTTTACATTCATCTAGATATATTCTTGCATTGTATGGGAGTATAAAATTCATAGTAGGTGGTCACCAATCACCCCTAATCAACTTGTGTATACTCAATTTTATATAAAAACTAAAAACGAATATTGGTATATATAAAAAAATAAAAATAAAAAGCTTAACATACATTAAATCCTAGAATTTATTCAAAAATAAATAACTCTGTATACTAAAAGAACATATTCCTTTCAAAATAGCATTGAGATTAAATTGAGAACTAATACATACCATAACTGATGACAAGATAAACCAGCCATCCCAATTGGGGGATTTGAATCATATATTATAGACTAAATTTATCAAAGATAACATTCCATTTTTGGTAAGGGTAATGTATATAATAGAGTTAGAGCACTATGAGCTTATCATATTTTTTCAACCTTTCTATAACCAATTAGTGTAACTAGTCTCCATTTATACCATCTTATAATATATCAATTTTAATGAATAATTTAACTTTATTATAAACCATTGAAATAAATATATTATAGAGTAAAAAATTATGTTTAAATTACATAATCATTGAAATAAAATATTACCACATTTTCATGTGGGTAGAAACTAATGAAAGAATCATTATTATTATTTAAATCGTTATCCAAAGTAATTATAAAACTTTTTTAATTAGTTATTTCACATGGATTTAGGGAATAAAGAATAAATCAATACAATTTAAGAAATATGAAATTATTAATACCACTAATAGACCAAATTTGTAGACCTTTCCATTTTATAAAACCACTTTAGAGAAATTTATTGGAAGGAAACCAATTGGTTTAAATTAAATTAACTTGACCCCATACCATCACTAAACCAATACATAATAAATATGAAAGAAAGATAGTGTTTTATTACCTAATAAATTTTACAATAAATAAGTGTATTCTATGGAAGAATATAAAACCATCACCTAAATATTAGGAACAACATAGAACCAAAATAAAATTAGGAATTAGTTTGTTCTTTATAAAAAATATGAAATTGAAGAAAGAAACCAATGAATTACCATATCATCACCCAATACCTCTCTTTACCAATATAAAACACAAAATAATATTATAGTTTTAGATAATATTCAGGTGACATAATCATATAATGAATATATTATGGATACATCTATGATGAAAAGATGTAGAAGAATATTATAGGAGGGTTTATAGCATTGTCATACTGAAAGTGGAGATCATATTTCTAAACTAATCAAAAAATTTCAATTTTAGGGAAAAATATAACATATAAGGGGTTTCAAGAGAGGTATAGTATAAATGGTAACTCAATGAATGTTAATATCCATGAAATCCAAAGAAAGGGGTTTAAAATAGGTACGTTAGGTTTTTTCTAAAATTATATTTTATACCATTTAAAAAAAAACAAGAATGTTTCCACTTGAACTTTGTAATAACTCAAAAAACTTCTAATGTAATTTGTATTAGACTCTTCTATCTCCCATTGTAATTCTAGTGGACCTCTATTGAACTTAATAAGAATGTTTCACTACTAAGAGAAACTCACCCCCTCTAACTCATTTTCTCAAAATATTCTATAACACCCTGATATTTTATGAGAAGTATATTTTGTATTATGTCTTATGTTATATGAAACATAAAAAAAATATTTCACTTCACACAACACTAGCTTGGCTTGCGTTACACCCAATCACGACTTTCCTCGATAGCGTGTGTATTACGCAATACCGAGTTTCACTAAACAACAATATATTATTATAATATTATAAACTAGCCGTTGTGAATAGTATATACTGAATTTTGAAATTTATAAGATTATTATTCATCTTACATATTTTCTATAACATTGTATGAGAACAAAATAAATTTTTTGTGTAAAATATGTATTTTTCAAAAAATGCACTTTTGTCGCCTTTTGATGGCACACCCACTTTAAATCTAGTTTTTTACATGTTTATAAGTTCAATTTGACAAAATAAAATTCTTATTTGGAATCATAATATAAAAATTTACTTTGGACAAACTTTTCATATTTTTCATGATAACTTTCATATTTTAATGAATAGTAAAAACACGCTATATTTTAATTAAAAACAAATTTTTTCATTGCAATAATTTATATGGTTAAATTATAATATTGAATGGTTTTAAAGTATAAATAGAATATATTTTTACCATTTAATATAATTTATGTCATTAGCATTAATTTTACATTGAATTCATAGGTAAAAACATTTCAATCATTGGCAATGTTTTAACTTTTAAAACTCATTTCCTTAACAACGAGATTAATTTTAAATTAATTACTGAAACTTATGTGTTTTGAATTTTTAAAAATGGATTCCATATTTGGATTTAGTGGGTCCAAATTATGTTAATAGGTTACTTTTATTTTTTTGATATTATGAATAGTAACTACGGCTATTTTTATTAACTGCAGTTAAAGGTAAATCGGGTAATTAAGGGGAAATATAATATTATAAAGTTACCCTAACACTTGCCAAAATCCTATTGGATGAATAAAAGTAGACCCATATAATCTAAGGGTCGGACTATATTCATTTCATGGACTTTTGACCATGAAATAATATAATTATTATTTAAACCAAAGAAAGTGACAACATGTCACTCCCTTGAATCTTATAAGTATAGTAATTTTAATTTAGTGATAAACTTCATGAAACTTCGAATATGAAGAGTATAAAGAAATATAGTAAAATTATGTACATCATATGAATTTATTTATAATTTTTAGGGATTAAATAATTATCATTAATTATGACACAATGGTGATGTTGAAATTATTTTATTGATTGAAATATCAAATAAATGATTTTAAAAGTATTAAAATAAATATTATATAAACTATTTAATGTGCTCCACTAATTTTATAGATAAATATTACATGTTATGAATCTATTAAATATTTTAGTTCGAACATATATTCTGTGTATATTTTATTTAAATTCAAATAAATGAATAGTGCCAAAATTGACACTATTGTTATTTTATAAAAATTGCATATTATAAAATCGTTTAAAAAGCACAAAAATATTTAAAATATATAAATTAAAATTTATATGGTCTAAAATGTAATAAAGTATAAAATTATGTAAAATTCACAACATATAAGTAATTATTTATAATCATTTAAAATTTAGAATATTATTACCACAAATAAAATTAAATAGATTATATAAGGATAAATCATGTTGATAATGTTTAAAATAAATACCCAACTTTTCTAAAATTTATTGGTTGATGATATTACAACCATATCTCATCTAAGATTCGTATTTGAGTCATTTTTTGAGGTTTTTATGTGGGGTTGGAATTTATTATAAATTAATATTTCTTATAATTCCAAAGGTGCCCCTCTCCTCCCTTATAAAAGGACACCTCCTCCCTCTCATCCTCACACCACTTAGAGCCTTCAAGCTGGTCCAAACCCTGAAAATTTCTCTTCTCAACTTCCCTAGAAACATCCTAGAGGTCCGGGTATTCTTAAAAGACCAATTTTAGTGCCCTAAGAGTAGGTTTCAAAGAGGCGTGTCGAAGAAGAGGTAATATTCGTTACCGATTCTTTCAAATTTATTTCTTCTTCTACTTCTTCTTTTTTAGTTTTTTCATTATGAAGTAATAACATAAGTATCACTGATATACTTATATGTTATTATAAATATGAAACAACCCTAATTCACCTTTTATCCATCCTATAGAAAATGAAATCACCGCGTGTGCATATGTACGGAATATCGTCTCCATGCCGTGGTGTAATCTGTTTTCTACCACCACCATACTTGGATCGGTATAATGGTGTAAAGAATAACTATATATAATTATTGTCAAGTGATATTGATTCTGAAATATTATACATACACTTCAATACAATTCCACGATCACGGGAACGATATCATCGCTCGTACGTACGTATGACCTACCATCTCCACGATGTGATGTGACTCGTTCTACATGATATTCATTGAATAATGATTATATAAATGAATTTAATGAATAAATATGATATATATTACATTAATAACATTATATAAATGATTTATCTATAACCTAAAAAGAAGAACAAGAAATCATTTGACAAAACATGCATAAGAACATAAAGCAATGAACACCTGAATAACAAGTAACAATGAAATATTACTAAAAAAAGATAATAATATGATCATATATGATATAATAACAATGAATATTATTCTATAATAAGTCAATGACATTATTTAAATCATTATACATGATTTTCGGATATGTACAAAGCATATCGGACCTTAAGGTAAGGGAAAATCTTGCAATCTCATTTTTATCCGAGATTGTTTATACTTCAGAATTTACTGGGGAATATTTATCATCCACATCTATGTTTCCTCAATATTTAATATTATTTCCATCCAAATACAATATTTGAAATCCAATTTTACCCATTGGTGAGTTTTTAGTAAAAGATATGAAAGTAATCTTTTGTCGTTTTTAGTACAAGGTACTTTTTTGACTTTTCCAACCAAAGTACGAGAAGAATGTTTTTTTAACTTATACGGCCTGAATGGACTTTTAGAACATTATTTCCATAAATCTTCCTTTACAATTTTTCAAGTTTATTTTTAATCAACATATTTATGTTTAAAATTGTATGACATTTTGAGAAAGGAAAAAAAAATTTGAAGAAGAAACGATATTTTCCTCAAGAATGGAGTTCAAGTGTTTTATCAAAATTATTTTCCATCTTAGATAATATAGGGTTCTGTTTCTATATGTATTTTTACATTGATTTGATTTTGTTATGATGGAATTATTTTTATGAAGTACTTTTATCATATATTTATTATGTTATGATGGCACGATGTTTAAGAATCCCATTTTTATTACATGGTTTAAGCTATGATGTATGATTTATGATTTTGTGGCACACATAAGAATGGTTTTATTATGAGATGGGTGGAACCTATACCTCATGAGATAGACATGGCTGGAACGGCATGTTAATCCGGTTCAGTGAAATAGGACTGAAATGAGGAGTGAACTCGGTTCAGAAATGGACTTTGTCCGCTAAGATAGTCTTGGCAATGAGTCTTGACTACTAAGAAATGATTCTATATGATAATGTGTGTATGACACAAAGTTTCATGTTTTATGTTATGATTATTGGGATTACATTTCACTACTATGATTTATCCCATGTTATGATATTATGATCTCTTTTGCAGGTTAAGATTTTCGAAATTCAATGTTCTTATGAATATAATATTTCCTTTGTTTACCCTTACTGAGCATTTAAGCTCACCCTTTTGTATGTTTTCTTTCCCCAGGCCAGGAAGAAGGTTATTAAGTAGGATATTCCCAAAGGGACTCTAGATATGATAAAATAAATGGGATAAGATGTATATTCTTTATGAACTAGTTGTTTATGTTTCCCAGTTTCTAAAGACACTATACCTATACGGTCCTACCATGGTTTTTTTATATGTTGTAATAAGTATGTTTCAATTCTAAAGTAATAACAATGTATGTAAAGTATGGGTCGTTATAGTTGGTATCAGAGGAAAGGTATGGTCAACCTTTGGAAACTAGGATGTGAAAGCCTTAGTAAGAACCCTAAGGATATATCTAAGCATAGAACACAATCTTAGTGTTTTATAAATGGCCATGAACAACCTATGATAAGACCTTAAGTGTGAAATTTTATTCTTGATTTTGTGGTTTTCCTATTATAATTAGTGTTGCTCACACTATTCTTCTTGATTTTAGTCAATGGATGGAACCCAAAGGAACTGTGTTAATGCTGAATGTGACGGGAATGCAATGATTGTCCCCCTGAGCAACCAAACATTATGGGAGCTGGAATGAAAAATCTTATAGCCATGCTCACACAAATTTCTCAAGCTATGAATCATGCAGGACATCCAAATGAGAAAAAGAAGGAGCAACATTCTGTTGAATCTTTCATGAGGCAGCATCCACCTTCATTCAGCGGGTCTTCTGATCCATTAGTGGTTGAACAATGAATCAGTAACACTGAAAAGATATTTTCAGTCCTTTAATGTTCTGAACAAGACAAAGTCATCTTAGTAGTATATCCTTTGGAAGGTTAAGCTGATCAATGGTGTAATCTTATCAAGAATACGAGGCAAACGGATGAAATTGAATCCAAGGAATGAGATGAGTTTAAGAACTTATTTTTCAATAAGTAATTCCCTCGTATTCTAAGAACAAAGATAGATGAGGAGTTTCTTGAACTGAAGCAAAAGGATGATGAATCTATTGGTACCTATGAAGAAAATTTTACAAGACTTGCAAGGTACGCTTCTGGAATTATTATCCAACCTAAGAGTAAAATCGATCGATTATTTAGTGGCTTAAAACCAAGTCTTCAAAAGAAAATCTAAAGAACACACTAAAATGAAGATGAGTTTTCCTTTAGGCTCAAATTTTGGAAAGAAACATGGAGGGAATTGTCTTAAAGGGACAATCAAATGTTTTAAGTGTGGAAAAGAAGTTCATCAAGAAATTTAATGTCGAAATAATGGGATGAAGATGTCTAATGATGTGAACAAAGAAAGGGATACACAAAATGCACCTCCAACAGTTCAATGTTTCAAGTGAAAGTAAATGGGGCATTATTTCAATCAATTCCCTAATCCAAGAGTTTTTTATGATGATCGATATCAAAAAACTCTTAAGGATAAAGACAAAGGAAAGTCACATGAAATTACAATCGGTGATGTGGAGTATGATAACGAAGTGGTGAAAGTTACACTTACCATCCACTCTAAAGTAAAAAAATTTATTTGATTCTGGATCCACCCACTCTTTTATTTCTGAAGAATTTTCTAAGGGTATCGTCGTACTACATCAACAATTAGATGTTGAGTTAGCTGTGACAACTCCTAATGGCACAACAGTCACATCAAAAGTTCACAATTCTTCTCTGATTTAAGTTTGTGGAAAAGTGCTTCCTGTAAATCATGTGATCCTTCCTATAGTGTAATTTGATGTGATTCTTGGCATGGATTGGATTTCTTTATTCTGATATCATATCAATTTCCAAAGAAGGGAAATCACATTTAATATTCTCCATCAATCTACTATCATCTATCGATGCAAGGATGAATATAACCTTCCATGTGGAAATTTCTTCCATATTATGGGTCTTGATTCCAATAAATGAAGGTTATTTATCTCAAATGGTTGGAGAGAAACTCATGATAAATAATACAACCATTGTGCGGGAGTTTGATGATGTCTTTCCAGAGGAATTTCTAGGTCTTCCACCAAATCGTGAAGTTGATTTTTCAATAGAAATCATACCGAGTGCTATGCCCATTTCAAAGACACCTTATAGAATGGCCTCAATTGAGTTGCAGGAATTGAAGAAGCAGCTCTAAGAAAATCTTGATAAAGGATTTATACGCCCTAGTGCGTCACCTTGGGGAGCACTTGTTCTATTTGTTAAGAAGAAAGATGGATAAATGAGACTCTGCATTGATTATCGAGAACTTAACAAGATCACTATCAAGAACAAATATCCTCTCCCGCGCATTGATGACTTATTTGACCAACTACGTGGAGGTCAATACTTTTCCAAGATTGATCTTCATTCAGGGTATCATCAATTAAGGGTCAAAAAAGAGGATATACCAAAGATGTCTTTTCGTACAAGGTATGGACACTATGAATTTTTAGTGATTCTATTTGGTCTTACTAATTCCCCTACTATCTTCATGGATCTGATGAATAGAGTCTTTAGAGACTATATTGATCAATTTGTGGTAGTCTTTATAGACAATATTCTTGTATATTCAAAGAGCAAGGAAGAACGTGAAGATCACTTGAGAATTGTATTAAAGACCCTAAGAAAGGGGAAGATTTATGCCAAATTTACCAAGTGTGAATTTTTACTTCAAAAAGATTCTTTTTTGGGTCACATAATCTCAAAATAGGGGATATATGTGGATCCAGCAAAGACAGAGGTAATCAAAAGATGGTCGAGACCAACAACAGTAACTGAGATCCAAAGTTTTCTTGGTTTGGCTGGATATTATCGATGTTTTGTGAATTATTTTCATTATTATCTAATCCAATCACCATGTTGACTAAAAAAGGAGTTAAGTTCATGTGGACGGAGGAGTGTGAAGAGAATTTCAAGGAGTTGAAAATAAGGTTATCCAGTGCACCTGTGCTCACACTTCCTTGTAGTGGAGAAAGGTTTGTGATCTATAGTGATGCATCCAAGAAGGGATTGGGGTGTATTCTCATGTAAAATGATATGATGACAGCTTATGACTCACGACAATTGAAAATCCATGAAAAATTTACCCAACTCAGGATTTGGATTTAGCTGCATTAATATTTTCATTAAATATTTGGAGGCATTATCTTTATGGTGAAAGGTGTGATATTTATACTGATCCTAAAAGTTTAAAGTATATTTTCACACAAAAGGATCTGAATATGCACCAATGAATATGGTTGGAGATGATTAAGGATTATGACTATTCAATTCATTATCACCCTGGGAAAGCAAACAAGGTGGTAGATGCATTAAGTCGACAAGACCATGCTAGCTTATCCATGATGAGGATCACAAAATATCCAATATTTATGGATTTACAAAGGATGGATCTTGGAATTATAATGGAAGGGGAAAAATATTATTTTTATCAAATGAATCTTCAACCATCTATACATGCAATGATTAAAGAGGAACATAAAGAAGATGTAGAGTTACCAAAGAAGGTGAGAAATGTTCCTGAATTCAACCTTGATTATGATGGGATAATAAGGTTCAGGAATAGGGTTTTTGTTCCTCCCATCCCAGAATTAAAGAAGTATCTACTAGATGAGACTCATAGTTCTTCATTATTTATTCATCCTGGAAGCATGAAGATGTATAGGGACCTGAAAGAGTATTTCTGGTGTGATGGCATGAAAAGAGATGTTGCTGAATATGTCTCTCGATGCTTGGTTTGTCAGCAAGTTAAAGTTGAGAGACAGAAGTCTAAGGGGATGTTACAAACATTACCCATACCTGAATGGAAATGGAAAAATATCACTATGGACTTTGTCACTGGACTTCCTAAAACATCCAAAGGCAATAATGTTATCTGGGTCATAGTTGATCGTCTTATGAAGTCGGCACACTTCATTGATTTCAGAGAGGATTTCTCTATGGATCAGCTTGCCATGATATATGTAAAGGAAGTGGTAATATTTCATGGAGTACCACTTTCCATTATATCTGATTGGGATCTGAGGTTTACCTCAAAGTTCTGGTGAAGTCTTTAGCATACTCTAGATACAGAGTTGAGTTTTATCACTGCTTATCATCCTCAGGCAGATGGTCAGTCTGAGAGGACAATTCAAACTCTAGAAGACATGTTGAGAGCTTTCTCTATGGATGTCAAAGGTGGTTGGGATCAACACCTAACTTTGGTGGAATTTTATTATAATAATAGCTTTCACTCCAGTATTCAAATGGATCTTTATGAAGCTCTCTATGGAATGAAATGCCGAACTCCAACTTGCTGGGATGAAGTTGGGGAAAGAAAGCTATTAGGACCTGATCTTGTTGATGAGACGGCAGAAAAGGTATGATCTATTTAACAACACATAAGAGCAGCTCATAGTCGAAAAAAAAGGTTATGCCGACACAAAGGAAATGATCTAGAGTTTGAAGTGGGTGATAAAGTGTTCTTACGAATGTCTCCTTGGAAAAGAGTAATGATATTTTGAAAGAAGGGCAAGTTGAGCCCTAGGTATATCGGTCCTTTTGAAATATTGGATCGTGTTTGGAAGGTAGCTTACTGATTGGAACTTCCACAAAATCTCTCTCAAGTTCACGATATGTTCCATGTATCTCTCCTGAGAAAGTACATACCTGATCCTTCACATGTACTAAGCTCAGAAGTTGTACCGCTGGAGCAAGATCTTTCTTATGAAGAACAGACGATAGAGATTCTTGATCGTAGTGAAGAATCTCTATGGAACAAGACCACTCTCTTGGTTAAATTTTTATGGAGGAACCACCAATTGGAAGAAGCTACATGGGATCTTGAGGATATGATGAGGGAGAGGTATCCCCATCTGTTTATTATGAAGTGACGAATTTTGATGGCGAAATTCATTTTAAGGGGGGTAGAATGTAACACCTTGATATTTTATGAGAATTATATTTTTGTATGTCTTATGTTATACGCAACATTAAAGGAATCTTTCACTAAACACAACACTAGTTTGGCTTGCGTTACACGCAATCGCGACATTCCTTGATAGCGTGTGTAGTACGCAATACCGAGTTTCACTAAACAAAGATATATTATTATAATATTATAAACTATCCATTATGAATATTATTTACTGACTTTTGAATTTTATAAAATTATTATTCATCTTACATATTTTATAGAACATGGTATGAGAACAAAATAAATTTTTCGGGTAAAATAAGTATTTTTCAAAAAATGCAGTTTTGCCGCCTTTTGATGATGCATCCACTTTAAATATAGTTTTTGACATGTTTATAAGTTCAATTTGAAAAAATAAAATTCTTCTTTGGAATTAGGATATAAAAATTTACTTTGGACAAATTTTTCATATTATTCTGATAACTTTCATATTTTAATGAATAGTAAAAACATGCTATATTTCAATTAAAAACAACTTTTTTCATCGCAATAATTTATATGGTTAAATTATAATATTGAATGGTTTTAAAGTATAAATATAATATATTTTTACCATTTAATATAATGTATGTCATTATCATTAATTTTAAATTGAATTCATAGGTAAAAACATTTCAATCTTTGGCAATGTTTTAACTTCTAAAACCCATTTTCTTAACAACGGGATTATTTTAAAATTAATTACTGAAAATTCTGTGTTTTTAATTTAGAAAAATGGATTCCATATTTGGATTCAGTGGGTCCAAATTATGTTAATAGGTTACTTTTTTTTGATATTATGAATAGTAACTACGGTAATTTTTATTTACTGCAGTTGAAGGTAAATCGGGTAATTAAGGGTAAATATAAGATTATAAAATTACCCTAACACTTTCCAAAATACTATTGGATGAATAAAAGTCGACCCATATCACCTAAGGGTCAGACTAGATTCACTTCATGGACTTTTGACCATGAAATAATATAATTATTATTAAAACCAAAGAAAGTGACAACATGTCACTCTCTTGAATCTATAAGTATAATAATTTTAATTTAGTGATAAACTTCATGAAACTTCAAACATGAATAGTCTACATAAATATAATAAATTTATCTACATCATATTAATTTATTTATAATTTGCAGGGATTAAATAATTATCATTAATTATGACACAATAGTGATGTTGAAATTATTTTATTGATTGAAATATCAAATAAATGATTTTAAAAGTATTAAAATAAATATTACATGAACTATTTAATGTGCTCCACTAATTTCATAGATAAATATGACATGTTATGAATATATTAAATCTTTTAGTTCGAACATATCTTCTGTGTATATTTTATTTAAATTAAAATAACTGAATAGTGTCAAAATTGACACTATTGTTATTTTATAAACATTACGTATTATAAAATCGGTTAAAATCATAAAAATATTAAAAAATTATAAACTAAAATTTATATGGTCTAAAATTTAATAAATTATATAATTATGTACAATTAACAACATATAAGTAATTATTTATAATGATTTAAAATTTAGAATATTATTACCACAAATAAAATTAAATATATTATATAAGAATAAATCATGTTGATAATGTTTAAAATAAATACCCAACTTGTCTAAATTTTATTGGTTTATGATATTAAAACATTATCTCATCTAATATTTGGATTTGAGACATTTTTGGAGGTTTTTAAGTGGGGTTGGAATTTATTATAAATTAATATTTCTTATAATTCCAAAGGTGCCCCTCTCCTCCCTTATAAAAGGGAACCTCCTCCCTCTCCTCCTCACACCACTTTGAGACTTCATGCTCGGCCAAAACCATCCAATTTATCTTCTCCACTTCCATAGAAACGTCCTATAGGTCCTGGTCTTCTTCAAAGACCAATTTTAGTGCCCTAAGAGGAGGTTATAAAGAGGTGTGTCGAAGAAGATGTAATATTTGTTACCGATTATTTAAAATTTATTTCTTCTTCTACTTCTTCTTTTTTAGTTGTTTCATTATGAAGTAATAACATCAGTATCACTCATATACTGATATGTTATTATAAATAGGAAACAACCCTAATTCACCTTCTATCCATCCTATGGAAAATGAAATCACTGTGCATGTGTACGTACGGAATACCATCTCCACACCGTGGTGTAATCTGTTTTCCACCACCACCTTACTTGGATAGGTTTAATGGTGTAAAGAATAAATATGTATGATTATTGTCAAGTTATATTGATTCTGAAATAGTATACATACACTTCAATACAATTCCACGATCATGGGAACGATATCATCGCTCGTACGTACGCACGGCCTACCGTCTCCACGATGTGATGCGACTCGTTCTACATGATATTAATTGAATAATGATTATATAAATTAATTGAATGAATAAATGTGACATATATTACATTAATACCATTATGTAAATGAGGTATCTATAACCTAAAAAGAGGAATAAGAATTCATTCGACAAAACAGGCATAAGAACATAAAGAAATGAACACGCGAATAAGAAGTAGCAATGAAATATTACTAATAAAAAGATAATAATATGATCATATATTATATAATGACAATGAATATTATTCTGTAATATGTTAATGACATTATTTAAATCATTATACAGGAGGTTCGGATATGTACATAACATATCGGACCTAAGGTAATGGAAAATCTCGCAATCTCATTTTTATCTGAGATTGTTTATATTTCAGAATTTTCTAGGGCATATTTATCATCCACATCCATGTTTCCTAAATATGTAATATTATTTACATCCACCTAAAATTTTTTAAATCCAATTTTACCCATTTGTGAGTTTTTATTAAAAGATATGAAAGGAATATTTTTTTCATTTTTAGTACAAGGTACTTTTTGGACTTTTTCGGCCAAAGTATGAGAAGAATGTTTTTTAACATATACGACATGAATGGACTTTTAGAACATTATTTCCATGATACTTCCTTTACAAGTCTTCATGTTTATTTTTAATCAACTTATTTTAGTATAAAATTTTATGACATTTTAAGAAATGAAAAATGTTTTTGACGTAGAAAGGATATTTTCCTCAAGAATGGAGGTCAAGTGTTTTATCAAAATTATTTTCCATCTAAGATAATATAGGGTTCTGTTTCTATCACTATTTTTTCATTGATTTGATTATTTTATGATGGAATTATTTTTTTGAAGTCCTTTTATATTATATGGATTATGTTATTATGGAATGATGTTTAAGATTCCCATTTTTATTACAGGGGTTATGCTATGATGTATGATTTATGAATTTGGGGAACACATAAGAATGGTTTCATTATGAGATGGGTGGGACCTATATATCCCTCCAATTAATTGGGTAAATATTTATATCTCATGAGACAGACATGGCTGGAACGGAATGTTAATCTGGTTCAGTGAAACAGGACGGAAACGAGGAGTGAACTCGGTTCAGAAATGGACTTTGTCTGCTAATATAGTCTTGGAAATGAGTCTTGACTACTAAGAAATGATTCTATATGATTATGTGTGTATGCCACAAAGTTTCATGGTTTATGTTATGATTATTGGGATTACATTTCACTAATATGATTTATCCCATGTTATGATATTATGATCTCTTTTGCAGGTTAAGATTTTCGAAATACTATGTTCTTATGAATATGATATTTCCTTTGTTTACCCTTACTGAGAATTTGAGCTCATCCTTTTGTATGTTTTATTTCCCCAGGTCAGGAAGAAGGTTATTAAGTAGGATATTCCAAAAGGGACTCTAGATATGATGAAATAAATGAGAGACAATGTAGATGCTTTATGAACCAGTTGTTTATGTTTCCCAGTTTCTAAAGACACTATACCTATACGGTCCTACCATGGTTTTGTTATATGTTGTAATAAGTATGCTTCAATTATGAAGTAATAACAATGTATGTAAAGTATGGGTCATTATATATTCTCCAACCACTCTCCCACTCCTTCAAGAATATAAAACCCACCAATAGACATCGATTAATGAATTAAGAATCATTATTTAAGGATAAAATAACCTATATGGTACATCTTATTTACAACCTATCCACTATCAGGCTTATCATCCTAAATAAGATTCATCCAGTTTCTTAAGGGAATAAACCCAACCATTGGTTTTTTATTTTAGCATTATTCCCCCAAGTCCTATCCTAGGGCATACCACAATGACACCTAACCTGAAATAGATCAATAATCTTACCTTGTAGCCCATTTTTTTTGTACCATGATATAAATAGTATTCTATGCACAAAATAAATTATTATCTAACTCGATGTCATCATATTAGATCACATGTGAAAATTTTGGAATATAGTTCATTAACTATAACATGTAAAACGTATTGTGAATGGAATTTAATTTAAAAGCTAAATCTAGATAATAGAATACTTTCCTTTATTTTATTAAGACCTTGAAAGGTCCAACATACCTCATGTTTTGTTTCCCCTTATTTCCCATTCATTAGTGATCTAACCACAAAGATAATTTAAGGAATACATGGTCACCCACATTAAATTCCAAGGGCTTCTATTACTCATAAACATAAGATTTATGTTAGATTTGGTTATTCATGTTCTAATTCTGAATAAGTTACCCATATTTTATTTTCTCCTTGAAATTTTTATACTTGATTACAAACGATTCACTTATCTCTGTCAAACATAAGGGATAATGACATTCTAATTTTATAGATCCAAAATATTTTCATTTGAATAAAATATTAGTATCCATTATTGTAGGTTAGTTCCACTAATTAGTGTTAATAATACCATGATCAACTGAATTTTAGAATATATTAATACTAAATATCCTATATCATGTAGATAGTTTACTCAAATTGACCCTCAGTATATGGGTGGAAAGTAGTACTCAATTTTACGTATAAACCCAAATCCTACTAAAACCCCTTTATAGAAATATGTTGTGAACCATAAATACCTATTTGAATCAATACTCTTAGGTTTACCATGAATATTAAAAAGAATAATAGTATATAACCTCCTGGTCTCATCAATTGAAGAAGAACCCCTAATATGTAAAATTTGGGTGCTCTTGGTGAGATGATCAAAAATTACCCAAAGTATTTCCATTCTTTTAGAATACAAAGAAAGATTTTTCCTAAATCAAATTTTTATATCATCCCATTTATATACTGGAAAAATTAGTGACTGGATATTAACTATTGGATTTTTATAATAACCATTCACCTAATAACAAGGGGTGTTGAAACAAATAAAACAAATATATTTCTTCATTCCAAGCCCACAAAATTAGTTATGATCATCATGGTGTGTTTTTTTTGATCCTATGGTGTATTACACATCTATATTAGTGGTACTTATTCATCACTTATTTTTTTCTATTCATAAGAAAATTTATCATTCCGTGGAATTATAGAAGAGAATGACTATCTTAGAATCAACCATAAATGAAATCTATATCCCAAAATTTCTCTCAAATATTATTATAATCACAATTATATATTTGAGATACATTAACCTACTCCATATTATATAACATGAGATTAATATTGTATAATTTTTATATACTGTTATTATTGACCTTATCCATGTGGGGTTTACCTATAAGGGACATCAATACTCATTCTTCCTTTACCAATACCATCTTTAAAGAATGCATTTTCCTTCTGAGGACATCAACAACTACATTTTCCTTACCATGAGTATACATAATATAAAAATCATATTATATCACTTACACAACCTAGTGATCATTCCTTTAGTTAAAAATAACTTTGAGAGAGGATGTATTTCTGTCTCTTGTGATCAGTAAAGAACATTAAGTAATCACCAAACTAGTAGAACCACTTATATTTTAGTGCCTGGTTAGTTATAAATCATGTGTAGGGTATTTATTTTTTAAGGAATAATATATCTCAGACCATATGATACTAACCTATTATCCTATATGACAATACGGAAAATAACCAATTAGGATGTGTCAGGATATACGTAAAAGGTCTCACACATATAATGTATAATGAGAAAATGGGATTAGTTCAACTTCCACTTCAGTTAAAAAAGGGTTGATTCAAAATTATTAAACTATATAAACATTGATCCATTCTTGGTAAAAATAGTCATCAAAGAAGTCACCAAGGAAAAATCCTAGATTAGGTGGCGGTATTAACCCATAATTCCATGAAATATTTTTATATATAATATATTTTATCATACCATCCATGTAATTACTGATTCTACCTTATCAGGTTCCACCAAGATTCCTGCTTTGAAAATGAAAAGTCCAATGAACAACTCTTCTATAATCCAAAAAATATCTTTTTCAAAATTTAGTATATACCTAGTTCCTTAAAAATCTCTCCATAATTATGTCAATATATTATCCATAACCATACCAAGAATTATAATTAACCAATATTTCATTTATAAAAACATCCATAAATAAATAAATAAATGAAAAAATAGCTTGTTTATCAAATGTTTGAACATGAATAGAGGTAGTTACCCCAAAACGCATAACCAAATACTCAAATTGTCTTGGTGACATTTGGAATAAAATATTTTTAATATATTCTAATGTAACTAAAATATAATGATAACTTGAACGCGGATAATTTTTTAGAACCATATTTCCCCCCTTTAACTAGTCAAAGTGAAAATAGATTCATGGAAAGGGGAAAACATTATTAATAGTGAAATGATATATATTCCTGAAGTCTATACATTAGTGCAGTCTCCCATTATCCTTCTTAGAAAAAATGGAATGATCACCATAAGGGAAAGTACTTATAATGGTGAATTTATTTGATTCAAGATCTTATACTTTGATCTTCATATCTCAATGTTTTGTTGATCCATCATCCTTCTTTGAAAATGTGACTATGTCACCCAAAGGCTAAATCATTGACTACACGAATCACATTGATTCAATCTTTTAAAATTGAATCATTAAATATTTAAATTAATTTAGATCCATTAAGTATGAAGAAATAAAGATAGGTTATTTCTTTGGGAGAAGTTAAATGGAAAATTATACATATTTATTAGGTGGTAATATTTACAAGTCTTCATGGAAGACACCTAAAAATATATCTTCCACTAAAGGTAAATCTTGACATCCCCTAGTCTATATTGTTTTAAGAAGGATAATATACATTTTTTCAGATATATCTCAAGACTACATTTCACCACGGTTTTCTCAACTATCTTGAAGCACCTAATCTTCACATAGGATATATTATTTACCAACTAGAGGTTTGAAATGTAAAAAATTGGTATTTTATAATATATTTCTCTTTAAATAAATTTAATTTCATTGATAATTTATGATACCCACAACCTCAAGTTTAAATGAATCATAATATAGTATACCATTATAACCTAGACATTAAATTATTTTTATGAATAATAATGACCATATTTTAAAAATATGTATAAATATTTTATATAAATCCAATATATTGATAAATATGTACCCAATTATATGTTTTAAAAATAGATTTTTTCCTGAGAAAATGTTTTTATTAACTTTTCTAAAAAAATAATATTTTTAAATTTATATAATTTTATAAAATTTATTTGAAAAAATTAATTATGATTAAAAAAATTAATTATATGTTTGGAGTTATTATTTGAGAATTTTATGAAATGATTATTTTTTCAATGAGTAGTGAAAAAACTAGTTTTTTTTAGAATAGTCATTTTTTAGAATTGAAAAGGATGTATTTTAATATAAAATGGTTTTAAAAGTAACATTAGTTCATTTATATTATTATAATACAATTATTTTAATTTTATTTAATTTTATGTATATTTTTGTATAAAACTTTTTATAATTAAGAAAATATTTTTAAGTAAAACCATTTTTCGTCGCATTTTGAAAATTTATTTTGAAATCAATTTCTTCCACTCTTAAATATTGAATTTATAAAATGGATTCCAAATTTTTAATCATCATGTTAACATTTTTTAATTACTCCAAATTAATTTTTGGTTATAATGAATTGTTAAAATAGAAAAAATTTGTCACTTCGGTTAAGGGTAAAATGAGTTTACTAAGAGGTTAAACCAAGAGATAAGGGTAAATATTCCCATTTCAATTATCTAAATCCTTTTTTAAGAATATATTATGAACTATTCCCATAAAACATAAAATATATTTCTATTTGTAATTATTTTTCCTGATAATGACTTTATTATATTTTAATCTTTTAATAAATTACATGTGTGTCTTCTCCCCAAATTATAAAAGGACATCACTCCTTTAACATATTCACACAAATTGGAGCCATATATCTCAACATTATGATACCAAAATCTTTTATAAACATAGATACACATGAATTAGATGTTCTAGTCTTCTAAAAATACCATTCCAAGTGTCCTTAAAACGGATCTAAAGGAGTCCATACGAAGGATAGGTAAAACTCTTACCCCACCTCTTTCAATTTATTTCTTCTCATGCCTCATCTAAATATGTGGTATTTATAATAAAATAATAAATTAAGTATAATAAATACAATTAAATTTTATTATGATTATCTAAAAACCAATATTAACCTCTATTCCATCAAATGGGATGTGAAAGTATCACTCATTCTTATATGTGGACTACTGCCTCTACAGAGCAATACAAGTCATTTTCCATAACTACCTTCAATGGATAGTTATTGTGATGGACTAAAAGTATATATATAATATATATGAAATAATTTTTCTTTTATAATTATAATATCATATCTACCTTCTTCCCTTCAAATATATTTTAAAATGACAACTTCACTCATGCATTTGTGTGGACAACCACCTCCATAATGAGATGTGATTCATTTTTTGATACCAAATCACATGAATTGTAATAAATTTAGTTTAGTGAGTATATATTATATTTATTATATAATAATTATTCACTAACGATGAATAATTATCTCTATTTCTTTCGAATCATCCATCTAAAAGTGAAAATAGTTTTTATGCATACGTACGACCGACCATCTCTATCAACATTCTAATTCATTTTTCTAAATTTAAATTTTTTTCAAGAATATATAAATATATATAATGAATATATATGATATTTAAATCATTATAAACATTCCATATATGTTGGAAACATGGCCGAAGTATAGGGACCGGAACAACCGAACCAATATTATCATGAAAAACAAAACAGATAACACCCGAAAACGATGATTTTAATAATAAATTATTAATAAATGGGTGTTGAAATATTATAAGTGTATAATATATGATATTATAAGTATTTAAATTATTATATTATATAATTATAATAAATTTAAATTTATTATATTGTAGGTTATAATTATCTCTAAGCAAGTCAAACATGAGGTAAGATATTTTTGTTACAATATCAATGTTTATTAGGATTGTTTATACTAATGTTATTTATGATGAAATTCTATGAAAAATATCTAAATGGTTTTATAAATTTTATTTTCATCTTGTTAATTTTTTATATTACATGTTTTCCTTTCATTTATTTCTCTTTTTTTGATCAAAATACTGAATGAATTTTTTAATTAAAACTGAAATTGTTTATCTCCTGGGAAAAAATTATTTTTCTTATATGTCTTTGATTTCTAAAAAATATTTCAATAATGTTTTTGATGTTTAAATTTGAAAATTTAAATAAATATTTACCCATTATTTTCTTTTTAAAAAATATATTAAATTTAATCTTCTTATCCTTTTCCAAATGAATTACTTTGGACTTTTTACTTAAAACGTGAAATGAATATTTTGTTTTAACCTACATGAAATTAATGTAATTTCCCATCATCATGAGTGGTTAATGATTTTCTGATTACTTTTCATGTTTTATAGTTTATTTTTAAATAAATTTTTTCCCTTAATATTTGGTAATCTTTTAGATTTTAAATAAGTGATTTCTAAGTGAACAGGGTATTTTCCTCAAGAAATGTTCATGTGATATTTTAGAAGAATTTTTCATATATGATAACATCCTTTGATGTCACTTAATATTTAATGGGTTTATGATCAAATGATATCATCCATGTTCATTTTTTGGATGTCTTATGTTGATCATGATAATAAAAAGATGATTCAAGGAAACATGGTTTGGTCTCATGGGTTAATTATGTTTTGAATAAACCATTTTGAAACACATTATCTTTCAAAGGGTAATGCTATGATGAATGTTTTATGTTCTTATGGAACACATATGTGTGATTTTAATTATGTGATGTATGGTCTTGAAATTATATATCCCTCAAATTCATTGGCTAAATATAGATATCTCGTGATATAACAACTGGAATATGGAGTGAACACAATTTAGTAAGAGGCATTATCTACAATGATAATGTTGGCAGTGAACCTTGACAAAGGATATGATGAAATGGTGAATCAACCCAATCCACTATGATAGTCATGGTAGTGAAACTTGACCAAGGAAATGATTTTTCATGATTATGTGTATACAAAAAACTTATTTCTTATTATAATGTTATACTCTCATGGATTATATTCATTGATTATTTTATGATTCATGTCTTCTGAACTACTAATCCTTATGACACAACTCAAGATTATAATATATGAAATATAGGGGTTTCTTTTAAAATTTTATTCTCACATACTCATACCCTTAAGTTAATTATTTTTTATTTTATTATTGATATCTTCCTTGCTTAACCTTAATGAGCATCCGAGCTCAACCTTTCTTATGTTTTCTTTCCCCAGGTTATGAAGAAATGTTTTAAGTATGATATGTATTATAATATTGATAGTTATGAAGAACATAGTTCGAGATAATATTGATATTATATGAAAATTTTGATTATATATTGATATTTCTAAACACACTCGACCTATATGATTCTATTGGGGATCATAATTTTCTCTACAGAATATTCATCTAATAAAATGTGATATATATATATATATATATGAAAATTATGGATCACTATTTTAGGATAAAATATGTATAAATGAGATTCTCAAATACAAGAGGGGGTGAATTTTATACTTTAAAAATTCCTTTGGAATCTTTAAAGTTAAGTTTAACAAGGTTAAATAAACATTCACAAGACCTATTAAAGAAACCTTTTCTAATTTATTAAAAGAATGATTATACCTTAAAGTGTATCAAATATGTAATATAATCAGAGTAACAGAATTAAAAAGTATAAAAGGGTTATAATTTATAACTTTAACAAAGTGAACATACAACAGCTGAATTAAAACAACTTGTAATAGTAAACAAGTAACAATAAAATTCTTTTAACCCAAAGATAAGGGTATCCAACAACCATGGATAAAGGTTCCTTGATTTATACTTTCAAGAAAGTCTGTCTTACCCAAACCCAGGTAAGTCCTCAATCCGAAGATCGGTATATGTCTTACTATCCCCACAAGTCGTCAATTTAGAAGGAAATCAGAACCTCTATCTTCCAAACTCGGAAGCCCAGGATCAGCACAATCAGAGTCGTTCCAAAGAAAGTCTGAAAAAGTTTTTCAAGCCTCAACAAGTTGTTCACAACATCTCCAAGAAGCACTGAGAGTTGTAAGAGCCTCCCTCTCTATAAATCACTTCACATCTTTTTCTCATAAAGTCAATTGTGGAAGCTAATGTCCATTGCTCGTTCAAATGAGCATGTATTTATTGGCAAAACTTCCCAACAGTCGGCTCCTCTCCAATGGTCATATTTTTCCTTAAATTTTAGAGGGACCTGGAAACATGTCAAACATACAATGGTAAGTTTATAACATATTGTACGACATCGTTTCAAGTAACAGAAATGATGTTAAGTTGAAGATAAATGTTAAGTATATGATAACTTAGAATCTGATATCATTGGAATGATACATTTAAGAAACTCTAACATTATCAATAAAACATAATCTTAAGAAATCAAGAAAACTGATTCTTAAGAATAACATTATCAAGAAAACAGAATCATAATGAAAAATAAATCAGATTGTGAAACAAGAATCTCATTTGTTCTAGAAGCAGAATAATAAAATCAGAGTCACTTATACACCGGATTCAGTATCATGAAAATCTGCATCATATATACACCAGAATCGGTATTGAAGATCAGCATCATATATACACCAGAATTGGTAGTGAAGATCGGCATCATATATACACCGGAATCAGTATTGAAGATCGGCATCATATGTACACCGTAATCGGTATTGAAGATCGACATCATATATACACTGCAATCGGAATCATAAAAATTGAATGTCAAATCGTAATGACAGATTTGTAAGTATAACAGAATGACAATTCTGGGTCTTAAGAAAAATAAAAAACTTAAAAAAAATATTCAAAAATTAGAAAAAGTGTTTGTGATTTTCAAAACATAAAACTATAAGGAATGGATAAGTCATAAGATATCTTTATTGACTCAAAAATATCCCCCTTTTTGGAAATCACAAACAACTTTTATAATGAATAATATATTGACTTAGATAAAAAAGTATGAAAAAAAATTATCTCCCCTTTTGAATAAGATTTTGGATGAATACGACTAACTCACCCTTAGGTTATGTTTCCCAGGTTTTTTATTCTTGATCTTTGAAGTCAGGTTTTCATAAGGGAATATCTCCCCCTTAGATAACCATTTATTCTTAAAAGAAAACTCCCCCTTACTTAGACATTTTTCTTTCTTTCCATACTCCCCCTTACTAGATTCTCCTTCTCAGAGATTAAGTTCTTCCTTTAAATAAATTCTTCCCCTTTGTGATTTTCAAAAAGAGGGAAAGCAATGGAGAAGTATAAGATGTACCTGTAAGGTTAAGAAATAATACATTTGAAAAAAAAGAAAGATATGCAAGAAATTTATTAAGAAAATTTTAGAAATAAGTTTTGTATTACAATAAAATGTCAAAATGGAAAGAAAATTCATCCATTCTTCTTCTGATCAAACAACATCTTCTTTATCAGGGATTTGAGTTTCTTCACTTCCTTATGATCTTTTTAAAACTTTTTCAATAAGATCTCCTGATCCTAATTATTCTTCTCTAAAGAAAATATCCATTCTTCTTTTGTATCCACCTTTCTTTCTAATTTGGCTCTGACTTTCTTCTCACTAATAATAGATCGAGAAACAAAATGGAGTTGACTATATTTTTCAGAGATTGATGTCTTGACCTTGTTGAACTCAGTTTCACAAGTATTAAAATCGTCTTTTGTTAAATCCATGAAGTCACCGAACTTTCTTATCTCTTCATTGATAGTTTTGGTAAGGTTAAAGACTTTCTTACAAGTCACCTTCTGAGAATTGTATTAATTAAAAGATTACTGAAGTCAGCTTCTTACTTGAAAACCATGTCTATAAGCATATTGGTCAATTCCATCTTTTGATTCAGGGTTTCATGCATCATTTGACTATGGGAATCTATGTTTGTAAGAACCGGAATGGTTCTAGCCAAATTTCTTAAAGATAACTTGACAAAATCATTTTCGACGGATAAAGAAGAATCAGATCCTGAAACATCTTTTCCTTTCTCAACTCCTCTTGGAATTAAGTAAGCTGGTCTCTCTATTCTCTCAGAGGACTTCTGAGGTGCTTCCTTATCAGATGAAGAAATAAAAACATTATTTCCTTTAATAGGGTCTCGAATTGGATATTTTTCATTTGAAACTTGAAAAACAATTAGATGTCGCTGTTCATATTGTTCTTTTTCAAACTCATGATGTTGAGATCCTTCTTGTCCCTCTTCATATTGAAATTCTTCCTCTTAATCATCTTGTTGTTCAAACTTTTGTTTACCTGCTTATTCTTCTAGTTCAAAATCAACTGCTTCTTTATCTTCAACTTCAACCTCTTCCGCATCTTCTATTTATTCTTCAAGTTCTTCTTCAACTTGTTCTTCGCCTTGTTCTAATGAAACTGATTTAGAAACTGAACTTGAAGGAGTTCCAACATAATCTTCCACGTCCCTTAAAACATCATACTCATCATCTTGGATTATCTGATCTTCCATTTCTTGAACTGGTTTTAATAAAGCTAAAACTTTCTTTGCTTTTTGGATTTCCAGAGTGGCCACCAGTTTCTTATTAACAACTTGAGATTCAGGTACTTCCTGAGATTTATTTTCTACAATTTTAGAATAAACTGACAAACTTTATCTGCCAAAGATTTCTTCTTTAACTTCTTCTCCATCTTTTCTTTCTCAAGATTTTAGGATTGATTAATCTTTAGAGCCTTATCATATACAATATTTAGACCAAAATAAGGATCTCCCTCATTTCTAGAAGCTTCCCTTTCTCTCCACTTTGCAACTGTTGCATCTGAATAAGATTTTGGTTTCTTTGCAGGAGGAGGTGCTGAAACCGGAACAGCCGGAACTGGTACTGGCAATCTCAGTTCATCAAGTTTCATTTTTTTAGGAAATTAATTTGATTATTCTGGAACATCACCCATGTTTTGGAAAACCTTTTCTTCCATGATTTTTGATTCTGGAATAAACTCTACTTTCATCCTTCTTAGAGTGTCGTCACTAAGCAAAAAAATCTTGAAAGGATTTGAGACTGATCGGCATGGAACATTCAGTTCTTGAAGACGCATAACAATTATCCTAGAAATAGTTGTTGGATATATAAGGATATGATATCTGATAGTTCTACCTTTTATTGCATGAATAGTGAGAAATATGTACTTCACCAAGTTGATATTCCTTAAGTTGATAAGAAAATCTAAAATAAAGATATCACATATCTTTAGAGAATCCTTATTTCACTTTCTTGGAATAAAAAAGCCTTGAATCCATCGGGCAACCATCTTTTGGTTTGTTGTAAGATTTGTAATATTTGGATTCTTAACATACTTAAGACCAAGAAAATTCAAATCCTTGAATTTTTCAAAAGATACTTATTTCTCATGGAGGTTCTAAGAGAAAATAATAGTATCCCCTTCATGTGGTATGTTAAGAACATTTGTTGCCTTTTTGTAGGGGGTTGTATATGATTTATCATAGAATTTGAACTTAAATAGATCCTTACCGTTCTTTTAAAAGAATGTAATAGATTCATAGAATTGATTAAGGAGGTCAGGATAAACTGGATCCTGAGGTTTCTCCTTATCCACACATACACTTTCCCATCTATTAGATCTTATCACCTCGGAAATAAGGGAGTCATATTTTTTAAAAAATATAGGGAACACTAACCTTTCCCTAAAGATTGACCAGTCCTTAATCTCTTTTATAACCAACATCTGATCTACTGAGGATTCTGGATTCATTCAGGGTGATGGAGAACATTGGAATGAAAGCTTTAATGGCAACAGAACTTCGGCCCTAAGATCAGTAAGGATGGTGCGATACTTGAAAACAAGGAACCCCTTATATAGACATAGCTATAACTTTTCAACTTCAATAGGATAAATAGACGGCTGAAAAACCAGATCTGATCTGACAGTTGAGAATGGATATAGAAAATATGAATTCTGATCATTTAAAGTAAGGTAAACTTGAATTTAAGAAATTTTGAAATACCAAAAACTAAAAAATAATATAATGGAAATAAAGATTAAGAAATATTACCTTTTGGAATACTCTGAGATATTTATCGGTATTATAATAATTTTTCATGGGAGTTTTAAAATCCAAAATTTTCAATTTTGAAATTTTTAAATCTGAAATTTTCAAATCCTAAATTTTCAAATCCAAAATTTTCAAATCCAAAATTTTCAAATATGAAATTTTCAAATTTGAAATTTTTAAATCCGAAATTTTGAAATATGAAATTTTTAAATCCGAAATTTTTAACTCCTAAATATTTCCTAAGGAAATAAAAAGAGATTAAAGAAATAAAATAAACAAACATATGTACTCACCCTAAAATAAAGAGTAGTTTAATGTTAGGAAATTATTTAAACAATAAGTATATATGAGTGATTACCTTAATGAAATCATTCCTAGCTTCTGTTTAATGTATTCAAATCTATCAGAAGGTAGAGGTTTTTTAACAATATCAGCAAGTTTCTCTTGCATTCCAATGAATTGAAGAATATTATCTCTTTTAAGTGTGTGATCACTAAGAAAGTGATGTCTAATATCTATGTGATTTGCAGGAGAGTGATGTATAGGGTTTTTACTTAGTGCAATGGCACTTGTGTTATCACAAAATATTTGAGTCTTAGTAAGACTCACACCATAGTTTCTGAGTGTGTGTTTCATCCACAACACTTGAGCACAAAAACTTACAACTGCTACATATTCAGCTTCAGTAGTAGAAAGTGCTAGAGAATGTTGTTTCTTGCAAGACCTAGAAACTAAAGAATATCCTAAGAAATGAAAAGTTCTGGATGTACTTTTTCTATCCATTTTACAACTACCAAAGTCAGCATCCGAAAAACTTTTAAGTTCAAAATCATTTTCATATGAATTAAATAGTCCCAAATCTAAATTTCCCTTTAAATACAGGAAAATTATTTTTACAGATTTTAAATGGTATTCATTAATATTTTCTTGAAATCTTGCACATAAGCATACTGATAACATTATGTCAGGTCGACTACCTATTAAGTACAACAAACTTCCTATCATTCCTATATAAGATGTTTGATCTACAGGTTTTCCTGATTCATCAATATCAAGAGTATTAGATGTTCCAATAGGAGTATATATACTATTAGTGTTGTCATACCTGCACTTCTTTAAAAGATATTTGATATACTTATGTTGAGATATGTAGGTTCCCTGTAGTTTTTTTGAAATTTGAAAACCAAGAAAAAGTGTTAACTCACCCATCATACTCATCTCAAACTCAGATTTCATAATATTTGCAAAGGAATCAGTTAAGTATTGATGAGTTGATCCAAAGATGATGTCATCAACATAAATTTGAACAATCAAAACATCTTTATTAAATTTATTAATGAAAAGTGTTGGATCAATAGTTCCCTTAACATAGTTTTTTGAAGAAAAAATTCTAAAAGTCTATCATACCAAGCTCTAGGGGCTTGTTTAAGTCCATATAAAGCTTTGGTAAGTTTATAAACATGATTATGATATTTTTTATCTTCAAAGCCAGGGGTTGATCTACATAGACTTCCTTCTGTACATAATTGTTAAGAAAAACACACTTAACATCTATTTGATATAGTTTAAAATTAAAGAATGCTGTAATGGATAGAAGAATACAAATAGCTTCAAGTCTTGCTACAGGAGCATAGGTTTTTTCATAGTCTATGTCTTCTTGTTGGTAATAGCCTTTTGCAACCAATCTTTCTTTATTTCTAAAAATAACTCAATTTTCATTGAATTTGTTTCTAAAAACACATTTTACTCCAATAATAGAGTTTTCCTTAGGTTTCTCAACAAAGGTCCAAACTTGATTTCTTACAAATTCATTGAGTTCATCTTGCATAGCCTTTATCCAATATTTATCACACAAGGCTTTTTTAGGAGTCTTTGGTTCAAATTGGGAAATAAATTTAGTATGTTCAACTTAATTTCTTAAAGAAATTCTATTTATTAATAGTTGATTAACATTTCCAATGATATTATAATTGGGATGATTCTGAAGTAATAACTGACTTGGATTTTGAAAAACATGTTCATCAACATAAGGTAGAAAATCTTCAGGAGTAAATGTTTCAGAAACATTTTCTTGAACATTTTCCTTGTTTAAAAGATCTTCTATCAAATGTTGGTGACCATTTTTGGAAAATATATCAGGAAAAGATTTAGTTTTTTTTGAAAATTAAAGGATAATTTTCATCAAAATTAACATGTATTGTTTCTTCCACAGTGCAAGTGTTTTTATTAAAAACTCTATATGCCTTAGATTTAGTAGAGTAACCTAAGAAAATTCCTTCATCATATTTGGGTGAAAATTTATGTAAGTTATCCTTGGTATTCAAGATAAATAATTTGCAACCAAAAACTTTGAATTAAGAAACTTTTGGTTTCCAGCCAGTCCACAACTCATAAGGTGTTTTATTAAGAAACGGTCTTATTAACACTCGATTTATAATATAACAAACAGTACTTACAGCTTCATCCCAAAAATGTTTAACTATATAATATTCACTCAACATGATTCTTTTAATCTCTTGAAGAATGTTATTTCTTCTTTCAACAACACCATTTTGTTGAGGAGTTCTTGGAGCTGAGAAGTTTTTAGTAGTACCTTTTTTACTATAAAAATTTTCAAAATCAAAATTTTCTAATTCTCTACCATGATCAATATGAATAATTATCAATGGTAGGTTTTTCTCATTTTTAACTTGAGCTCTAAAGATTTTGAAATGAGAAAAAGCTTTAAATTTCTTTGTGAGAAAATAGACTCAAGTAAATCTAGTGTAGTCATCAACTATGACAAACACATAGTATTGCATCCAATACTTCCAGTTTGTGTTGGACAAAATAAATCTATGTGCACTAACTGTAAGACATTAGAAGTTGTAAATTAACTTATAGATTTAAATCTAGACTTATGTTTCTTTCCATATTGAGAAGCATTATAGACTTTTGAAGAATCAAACTTAATTTTTGGTAGATCCTGAACAGGTTCATTCTTAGAAAGCTTACTTAGATTCCTTAAGTTATAGTGTCCCAGTCTCCTATTCCAAATCCATGATTGATCTTCAAATGCACTAAGTCAAGGTAAATATTGACTTATAAGGTATTCTAGGTTTAATATGTACACATTCTCATGCTGAAGGGAAGATAAAATAAACTCATCCTTGGAATTGTAAACTAAACATTTATCATTTCTAAAATTCACAAGGTAACCTTCATCAAATAATTGACTTATGATTATGAGGTTGTGCCTAAGGCCTTTTATAAAAACAACATTTGAAATAATATATTTTCCAAGAATAATAATGTTACCTATATAGACAATTTCTCTTTGAGAATTATCACCAACATTTACCTTCCCACCTTTTGTTTTTAAAATATTATTGAAATAGTCTATATTACCGGTCATGTGCAAGGAATATCCACTATCCATGTACCATAGGTTTTTGGTACTTCATTCATTTTCATTAGCCATAAGAAAATGATTTTGAAATGGAGCTCTGGATATTAGACCAATATTCTTTTTCCCAGAAGATTCATATTCTGAAGAATCATCAGAAGAATCACCACCACTGGCACTCCAAGTGTCATTGGATTTCAAGACTTTCTTATGCTTTGATCTATAGAACTTCTTCTTGTTTCTTTCAGAATTCTTGTCTTTCTTGTCTTTATTCTTAAGCAAGGTACAATCAGGTCTTATATGATCAGTTATTCTATATTCATAGCATGTAAATTCTCCATATTTCTTATCTTTTCCATCTTTCTTCTTGTATCTATATCGAAATTTCTTCTGTACAACAATCTTGAACTTAATCGGACCAAGATTTGCTAATTCATTTTCTAAAGCTTCACTTTTACTTGATTCAGATTGACTACTAACCTTATTAGAATTTGATCTTTTAGTTCTCTCAAGAGTCTTGGAATTCGTATAATTTTAAGTAGTTGTAAAAGCAACACCTCCATTTCCATTCTTCTTCTTAATATTATCAGCATCTCTCTTCATTCTGGATTCATATGGGAAAAGAGTTCCAAATAGTTAATCAAGAGAAATCTAAGTAACTTTCTTATTCCCATCTATAGAAGTCCTCTTGGATTCCCATTCGTTAGGCATGATGACTGTATCTTTTCTAAAAGAGCTTCATCATTTAAACCTTTCTCACCCATGGATTGTAAGCTATTGAAAAAGGTCATAAATATTTGTTGTACCTTACATACGGGTTCTCCATAAGGAAATCAGAAAGCATGATACTCATCCCTGATCATTACTCTTCTAGTTTAAATAACTTTTAAAGTTCCAAAGTGAGTTACTTCAAGCTTATTCCAAATACTATTTACAGCTCCACAAGATAAAATTTGGATATATATATTTCTAGTCATGGATCCTAGCATAGTATTACATACCTTAAAGTTCAGCTGGTATTCCACCATTTTCAGATTAGTAAAGGTTCGAAGTTCCTTATCAGGAATCTTATAATCTCCAGTTAACATAATGTAGTTGTCTACACCAATGTTTATCACAAAGGACTTCATTATATCTCTCAAGTACTCATAGTAATTTCCATCAATGATCGGTGGTCTAGTAGGATTGAGATTATCTAAAGATCCAACATGAATGCCTACCATATTAAAAAGATATTTTCTTTCTACAAATATTATTAGAAGTAAAAGTTTAAAAACAAATATGAATAATTGAAGAAAAGAAAAAATTGAGAAAGAAAACACAAATGTGAATATAAGTATTTCAAAAACCTCCTTTGATACCAATTGTAGGATTGGTACAGGGTATGAGGTCACCAGCCCCTGATATCAACTGCAGGATCAAATATGTAAAAATGAGATGCTCAAATATAAGAGGTGGGTGAATTGTATACTATAAAAATTATTTTGGATCCTTTAAAGTAAAGTTTAACAAGGTTAAACAAACATTCACAAGACCTCTTAAAAAACATTTTCTAATTTCTTAAAAGAAATATTCTACCTAAAAGCATATAGAATCTGTTATATAATCAGAGTAACAGAATTACAAAGTATAAGAAGGTTATAGTTACTAACCTTAACAAAGTTAACATACAACAGTGGAATTAAAACAACTTGTAATAGTAAACAAGTAACAATAATATTCATTTAACCCAAAGAGAAGCGTATCCAAAAACCTTGGATAAATGTTCCTTGATTTATACTTTCATGAAAGTCTGTCTTACCCAAAACCAGGTTTCCCTCAATATGAAGATCGGTATCTATCTTGTTATCCCCACAATCCCTTTATTTAGACGGAAATCAGAACCTCTGTCTTCCAAACCCAGAAGCCCACAATCAGCATGATTAGAGTCTACAAAAAGCAAGTTTGAACATATTTTTCACGCCTGAAAAAGTTGTTCACAACATCTTCACGAAGCACTAAGAGTTATAAGAGCCTCTCTCTCTAGAAATCACTTCATAGATTTTTCTCATCAAAGTCAGTTGTCAAATTTGAAGTCCTTTTCTCATTCAAATGAGCTTGTATTTATAGGAAAATCTTCCAAATGGTCAACTCCTCTCCAAATATCATATTTTTCCTTAAATTTTGGAGGGACCTGGACATGTGTCAAACATACAATGGTTAGTTTATAAAAGATTTTATGACATTGTTTCAAGTAACAGAAATGATGTTAAGTTAAAGATAAATGTTAAGTATAAGAGAACATATAATCTAATATAATTGGAATGATACATTTAAACAACTCTAAAATTATAAAGAAAACATAATCTTAAGAAATAAATAAAACAAATTCTTAAGAATAACATTATCAAGAAAACAGAATCATAAGGAAAAGTAAATCAGATTGTGAAACATGTATCTCATTTGTTCTAGAAATGAGATCATAAAATCAGAGTCACTTATACACCGGATTTGGTATCATTATGATCGGTATCATATATACACTGGAATCGGTATTTAATATTGGCATTATATATACACAGGAAATAGTATTGAAGATCGACATCATATTTACACTGGAATCGGAATTGATGATCGACATCATATATACACCGGAATCGGTATTTAAGATCGGCATCATATATACAACAGAATGGAAATCATAAAAACTGGATTTTAAATCATAATGACAAATATGTAAGTATAACAAAATGACAATTCTAGATCTTAAGAAAAATACATAACTTAAAAAAATATTCATAACTTAGAGAAGGTATTTGTGATTTTCAAAACATAAAACCATAAGGAATGGATAAGTCATAAGATATCTTTATTGACTCAACAACTATATGTGGTATCAGAGAAGATTTTATTTGTGTTAAAAATATAGGATGATAAAACTTTAGAGATAACCCTTATTATAGTCCAATGTTTAGGAAAATTTCATAAGTTATGGTAAATAGAGGACTGTGGTTTCCCAAGTACAATATCATGTATAGATACTACATGTAGATGTGGTTTTTATCAAAAATGAATCTAGGTGTAATTACCATGGTAAGAGTTGGTTGAGTATATCATGGCCATCATTTTTTTGTTGAGTTTGTGTTATATGCACCTAGTTTGACACTCCTGTGGGATATTCTTGGGTAAATCACACTTTCACTATAAACCATTATAATGGGTTTGAATAGATGATGTCCATGAATAAAAATGGTTAATCCTAAGGTTTCAAAGATTGAAAATAATTTTTGATGATTTAGATATCCTATAAATGATGTTTCCTGATTATATAGTTTATCACTATGATTGTTTTTACTTGCACTGTTCTTTTTGGTTTTACTCAATGGATGGAACCTGAAAGAACCAATGATATTTCTAAATGTGACTGAAAATGCAATGAATTTTCTCTTAAGAAACCAAATGTTATGGTATTTGGAATTAAAAATAACATTCTTATTCTTAGAAAACGTTCTCAAGATATAAATCATGATGATAATACAAATGATCAAAGGAGGGAACCATGTTCTATTAAGCTCTTTATGAGACAACATACACCTTTATTTATTGTGTCTACTGATCTTGTATTTTTTTGATAAATGTATTAGTACCACCAAAAATATATTTTCCATTCTCTAGTGATTCAAACATGAAAAAGTTATTTTAGTTGTTTATCATCTAGAGGGAGAAGTATATCCATTGTAAACTCTTATCATAAAGAGGTATTGACATGAGGAAATTGTTTCCATTAAGAGGGATGAGTTTAATAGATTATTTTTCAAAAATTTCATTCCATAAATTATTTTCATGAATATGGAGAAATAATTCCTTGAGTAAAAAAATAATTATGATCAATTTATTAGTACTTGTGAGGTAAATTTTAAAAGACCTGTGAGGTATGATTCTTGTATTATCATCCAACTTTGAAGTAAATTTAACTAATTATTCATTGTCTTAAAAAAGTCTCAAAATATATTTATCTACAAGGGACTTCATTAGATATGAATTAATCCACATATAGAATAATATAGATATATTTCATGCCTCATGACAATTAAGGGTCCCTCCAAAAATCACCCAAATCATGATTTTGAGTTATTTGCTGTATTTTTTCATTAAAGATATAAAGGAATTATCTTTACATATAAGGGTTTGATATATTTACTGATTATAAAATTTTTAATTATATGTTCAATTAACAATATCTGAATATTTTCCATAGAATATGGTGGGATTTAATTAAACCTAATAACTACTTAATACATTACCACCCTAGGAAAGCGAACAAGGTAGATGATGGTTTGAGTAAAAAATATCATTCAAGATTTTCTATGATAACTATTATAAAATAAATAATAATTCTAGATTTCAAAAGGATGGTTTTGGAAACTCTTATGTAAGGGGTAAAATCATATCTTACAAAAATGAGTGTTCAAATAACTGTCCAGGAAAATTTTAAAGAGTCGTAAAAGGAATATGTTGAATTATAAGAGTAGGTGAGAAATATTCCTAATATTGGCCTTTATTGTGATGGAATGATAATGTTTAGGAACCATGTTTTTGTCCCATAAATACTAAACATGAAGAATTAGTAATTGGATTAAGCTCATAGTTCATAATTCTCAATTTATCCTAGAAGTATGAAGATGTATACAGATCTTAAATGATATTTATGGTAGGAAAACATGAAGAGAGATATTTCATGGTATGTGTCTTGGTTCTTGGTATATCAGTATGTTAAGGCTAAAAGATATAATTATAAGGGGATGTTATAACCACTATCTATACTATAATGGATATGGGTAGCATCACCATAAATTTTATCATCAAACTCCTAAAAACATCTTAGGGAAATAATGGAATTTAGGTTGTAGTTCATCACCTAATTAATTCAAAACACTTCATTACTATTATATAATTTTTCTATCTTAATCATATTTACATAATATACATTAAGGTAGTGGTATTGTTTCATGGAGTACCATATTATATTGTAACTAATCAAGATCTAAGGTTTGTCTTGAAGTTATGGTGATGTATTCAATAATCACTTAATTCATTGTTTTTTAGAATTTCTTATCATAATTATAGAGATGATAAATCTGATAGGACCATTTAATCCTTGGAGTATATAAAGATTTCTTTTTCTATAGATTTCAATGGTGGTTGGGATTATCAGCTTTATCTAGTCATGTTTTAATACAATAATAGCTTTAACCCGAGAATTAATATGGATACTTATGAATTTATCTATGGAAATAAGTATATAACTCTAACATTTTAGTATAAAGTTGTAGAAATTAAATAATTAGGATCTGATCTACCAAAGTAAATGGTAATTAAAGTAATAGTCATTACGCAACACATTAAGGCATCTAATAGTTGATAGATATTTTATGTTGATAATCATCAATGAAATATAGAATTAGAAGATGTTGAGAAGGTATTAATATAAATTTCTCCATGAAATAAGGTTGTGTGATTCTAATAGATGGTAAATTATAGCTCTATATATATTATCCTCTTTGATATTTTTGATCGAGTAGGGATGGAAGATTATCTCTTGTTGCTTCCACAAAATCTCTATCAAGTTCATGATGTGTTCCATTTATCAATCCTAAGGAAGAAAATAACTGATCCTTCACATTTACTAAACTCAAATGTTATAACATAGGATCATGAACTATTATATAAAGAAAAATAGGAAGAAATCTCGGATCATAGAGATAATATTTTCTGGATCAAGACTACTCATTTGGTTAAAGTTCTCTTGAGGAATCATAAATTTAAAGAAGATACTTAGGAACCTAAGGATGTGATGAAATAAAGAAGTAATAATTTTCTTCTACCTACTTTATGTAATTTCAAGGGTAAAATTCAGATTAAGAGGGATATAAAGTAATACTCCATAATTTAATGAAATATTTCTCTTTAAATAAATTTAATTTCTTCGACAGCTTGTGATCCATGCAACCAAAATTATAAGTGAGACATAATATAATATACCCTTACAAAATATCCATTAAATATGTGGTATGAATATTAATAACAATATATAAAAAATATACAAAAAAATACTTTATATAAAGAAAATATATTGATAAATAGGTACTCATTTATATGTTTTAAAAATACATTTTCCCTAAAAATGGTTTTTGTGGATTAATGTGAGAAAATAATATAAATAATTTTTTAAAATTTTAGAACCATTACTTGATAATTTAATTTAATTTTTTAAATAAAAATGTAAAAAATATCCTAGGGTAAAATTTTGAGATTTTTCTTAAAAGATTAATTTTTTGATGATTAGTGAAAATACAAATTTTTATTGAAAATTTTCGATTCGTTGAAAGAATTTAAACAATTTAATATTTTTAAATGGTTTTAAAAGTAATTTTTTTTAATTTTTATTGTTACTAATATAATTATGATCATTTAAACTAATTTATGTGTATTTTTGTTTAAAACATTGTATGCTTAAGAAAGAATTTTTTTTATGGAAAACAATTTTTCATCGCTTTTTATGAGTTTATTTTAAAAGAAATTTCTTCCAAATTTAGTGATTTAATTAGATAAAATGAATTATATATTTTGAATCATAATTTCTAAAAAAATTATTGAGGCCACATTTATTTCTGTTCATAATGAATATTAAAAACACTAAAATTATTTCACCGTAGATAAGGTTAAAAATGGTTTATTGGGAGTTAAAAGAAGAGATAAGTGTAAATTTTCCAATTAAGCATTTATAAATACTATTTAATAGAAATATTTATACAGAATAATACCAAAAAATTAATCTCTGGCCATTTTATAAGATGTTTTCTTGATAATTACTTTATTATATGTTGACCATTTAATAAATTACAAGTATGTCCTCTCCCCCACTTATAAAAGGACACACCTCCTTTCTATTATTCACACAATTTTGAGCCTTATAGATCAAATAAAACATTATAAAATATATTATAAACTTATATAGACACTAATTATATATTTTTACCTTCATAAACACCAATCCAAGGGTCTTTAAGAAAGGATCTAATGGAGGCTAACCAAAGGATAGATAATCATCTTACCTGACCTCTTTCAATTTCATTATTCTTATACCTCCACTTAATCTAGTGAATTCATGATAAAATAATAAATTAATTATCCTTAATATAAAAAAATTATTATGATTTTTTAACATCTAATACCCACCTCAATTACATTAAAGGAGAAGTGAAATTATCATCTGTGTGTATGTGTGGACTACCGCATCTGCATAACAATGCAGTTCATATTCCATAACCTTTTTTCATGGATATTTATAATTATGGGTTTAAAGTTTAATTATAATATTTTTTAAATAATTAATATTTATTAATTATAATATCAAATCTACCTTCACACCTTATAATCCATTGTAAAATGATAACATCATGTGTACGTACGTGTGGACTACCACCTCAATGAATTGATCTGATTCGTTTTTCAATTCCACATTATGTGTATGTTAATAAAGATATATTTAATGAATTTATTTGATATATAATATATAATAATTATTATTTAATGTTGAATTATTATTTACCTTACACATTCCATTCGTTGAAAAGTGAAAAAAGCGTTCATGCTTACATACAACCTGCCATCTCCATGAACGATGTAATTAATTTTTATATCTCTAGATTTTATGGATGAATCTAGATATATATATATATATAATGAATATATTTGATATTTATTTCAATATTAACATGATATGGGTTATTCAACTAAGATCAATGTATATGGACCATAACTATTAAACCAAAATACTCATAAAAATGAAACAGTTAACTCCCGGAAGCGATGATTTTAATAAGTAATTAATAATAAATGGGTGTTAAAATGTTATAAGTTGGTAATTTATGACAATAAAAATATTTAAATTATTATGGTATAAAATTATAATAAATATAAATTTAGTATATAAGAGGTTAGAGTGATTCTTGAAGCATGTTTAATTTTAGGTAATAGAGTTATTTTGATATATCATTGTTTATCAAGATTGTTTTTTATTTAAGATCAATAAATATTATAACCTATCTCTCAATTACCCCATGAATTTTATACTCCTATTTTTATAATTAGAGATTATATTTTTTCATTCATCTTCCACTCTTTATTTAATCAAGAGACTGAAATAATATTTTAAAGGTAAACTGACTTTATTTCTCTAATCACTAAAAAATATTTTTTATTTCATGTCAATGTTTTATAAAAAATCAAAAAAAAAATTAATATTCACTTATCATGGTTAAATTTAATGTTTACCCATTATTAAATTTATTAAAAAAAATTAAAAAATAATATTCTTATCATTTTCCGAATGAGGTACTTTTGGTTTTTAACCAAAAATTTAAAAGGAATATTTAATTTTAACCTATAAGAAATGAATTGAATTTCTGATGGAAATGACCACTCAATTTTATGAAGTTTCTTTTAAAATTTTATAAGTTTAATTTTAAAATAAAATTATTTCCATAAATTTTTATAAATTTTTAGATTTTAAATAATTTCTTTCAAATTGAAAAGGGTTTTTTTCTCAAGAAATGTTCCAGTTTTCTTTTTAAGGATTTTTTTCATCTATGAATCATCCTTTGAAGTTACATGAGATTTAATGAGTTTATTATCCAATTATACCATAAATTTTAATTATTTTGATGTATTATTGTTGTGATTGTTGAAGAATGATTCTGTGTAACTTGTTTCTTCCCCATGGGTTAATTAAGTTGTGATGTAACTTTTATGAAACTAATTTACTTTCCATGGAAAACACTATGGTGAATTTTTTATGATCTTGTGACACACATATGTCTTATTTTCATTATGTTACATGTGTTCATGGAATTATATATACCTCCTATGCATTAGGTAAATGTGGATCTCTCTTGGGATAATAATGATTAGAATAGGGAGTAAACCCAGTTCAATATGGGACTATGTACACTATGATAGAGTCAGGAGGGAACCTTGAATAATAATTTTATGGAATTTTAAGTAAACCAAATCCACTATAATTAAATTATAATTGATCCTTTTATAAGGAAATTATTTTTCATTTTTATGTATATGCCACAAAATTATGTCTTATGCCAATGTAATTCTCTCACAGATCATGTACTTTGATTCCATTATGATTTATGCCTTATGAACTACCAAACCATATTCTGTGACTCAAGATCATGAGTTTTTAAATAGAGTTTTTGGTTTTAAAATTTTATTTTCGTGTTCTCATACCCTTATAATCATATATTTTTTAACAGATCATTGATATTTTCTCTTTTTCCCTTATTGATCATAGCTCGCCCGTAAGTTTCTATTTCCCTGGTAATAAAGAAATGTTTTAAGTATGATATGTGTAATAAGGGTTTTAGTTGTTAATTACTTAGTGGGAGATGATGTTGATCTCATATTAGAATTTTTTTATGTATTCGAGTTACAAAATACACTAGATCAATATGATTTTGGCATTAATTGTAATGATGTGTATTGAATATTAATCTAATAAGATGTGAAAATTATGTCTGAAAGTATGTGTCTCTATATGAATTTTTTTTCTTTATGTATAAAAATATGTGAAAACTCATAATTAATCCGACCAATCCCTTCCTAAGCTGACATAAAATAAGTTTGTATTCAAAATTATAAGATCTGATAAATACAGATAGAAAGCAATGATTAAAACACCTAAAATACACATCCTTATATTCAATACTTTTCCCTAGTGGTGTATCAATGATATTATATATTGATAGAGGTTAAACATTATTCCCCAAAAATATATATGAATTAATAATAAATTAAATAGTGTGATGCACTTATATCAAATAATGTATAGAATAATGTAGAGGATATAAGAAGAGTGACTCTGATAGTAGATGGTCCTACACCAGCATTAGTGGCAGATTGGTATACCATATATATCCTACCTAATGTCTTATATTGACCATAAGTAGAAAACACATACACTAAATATTTCAATATAGATACTTGTCCATGTCTACCATGACAACCTCTATGATAAGACATCATAAAAGATAGTTTTATGCCTCTAGTAGACTAATTTTCTAATAGAGCTTATGATTATTGGGTTGGTTAAGGACATAAAATTATGCAAATGGATAAATTGTGATACCTAAACCTCTATATATTCTTATATTGACCAGAGAAATGGAATCTATTTCTTTATAGGTTAAATATGTCTTGATTTTACCAATACATCCAAACTTGTAACAATGCATAGAATTAATTTTTAAATGATGAGTCTGAGGTATTCCATGACCATGAATCCCCTAAAGATCAATACCTCAACTCATATCCTCCCATAGATATTTATAACCACTAGAATAACTATCACATTTAGGTTTTTATACAACATTCTATCTGATCTTAATCCTTTTTTTTATCCACTAAGGGATAAAACATCATTATTCAATACCTCTAAGAATTTAAGTAGTTTGAAAAGAATAATTTTCACTCCCTAACCATGATTTTACATATTATTATTTTTTATTTATTGATGATGAACCTTGTACTTGAGTTTTTGGTTAACCCATGTTGAAATTTTAGAGTTTCAACATAGGTTCATAGATGGAGTATAATTAGAATTAACTATATAGAAACCTATTAAAAGGCCTATAAGTATTAGCAGAGCTTATTTTCTTGGTTTGTGTGTGGTTTCCTAAACCATACTTCCAAATAATGCACGTGTCAAATGTATCCAGTGATGGGATCATAGTTGTAACATGTTTTAGTAAACCATAGGTCAAAATCATGCATTGTTCCTAGATTAATTGAGTGAGGATTTATTTGTTGGTTCATGGTTTTCCAAAATCTGTGTGCAACCCATGAATCTGGAAAATATCCTAAAAATACAAGACTATCATTTCACACATCTCTATTTTTAGCACAAAATTATATCCCCTACTATTCCATTTGGTTCACACAACTCCAAGAGGCCCCCTCCTTTTTTCTACTTCATGTAGTTTACCCATGGATTTATCTATGTATTGAACCTAGCTTCTTCAATTTAATGCATCCAAACCTCCTCATCTTTTGGTTTTTTTCCTTTTCCTCCGAGTATCTTTACCTAATTAGTTATTGGAGACTTAGTTTTACATGTAGATTAATTTTTATTATAATTTTATTATGCTTTTAGGATTAATATTCCTTATATTTGACTCTTTGGGGTCCATTTTAGTGGTATTCCACTCCGATGTTGGAAGGTGACATTTTTAAAGTAGGTTTTCACCATTGTTGAACACTTTAAATTATCAAACCGTGATTGTTTGTTTTTAAATCAAAATTTAAAATTCTTATTATTTTTTATGAATATTTATGGACCTTTTAAAAATCAAAACCAAGTTTCACTTGGTTTCCATTGAATATGAATAGATATACCATTAAATGGAAACATTAAATATATTTTTCCTCCACCACTCACATCAAGTGATCAATAAAATTATTCAATGTATACTTTATGAGATTTAAAATTATAAAATATTACTCAGTCTTTAAAATGGTTTTTTTAAATTATATTATTGTATTTTAATGGATTAACATTATTTTATTTTAAAGCGTTGGTGTTGAGTTTTTTTTTCAAAATAGTGATTTTTTTATGGAAAACTATTTTTGTTTTCATTGGGGATTTATTGAACAGTTTTCATCAAAAAATATTTGAAGCCCTATTTGACACTTGTTTTACTAATTTTAATGGTTTCCCATAAATAATTTCCCAATTTTTATTTTGAAAATGGAAATATTATTATGTGATGAGTATCCCATAAAGGAGAATGTTTATATTGATTATTTTTCTCAATGAAATAGAATATGGTGTTTTAATGAAAGGTGGTTAGAGGTGATGATGAGATTATTATTTAAAATTATGTTTTGTTATGATTAATAATGCATTGAAATATATTTCTATGTCATCATAATCCATGGGTTGTTAGGTGGGATCTCTAGGTACACTTGTTTCAATAGCTCATGATCACGCTCTGACGAGTGGCCTTGAGATGGAAAATATTATTATTATTAGATTTTTCACCTTAGTTATGATACAGAGATAAATTTTAGGTATTATGGTAGGTTTTTAGATATTTTACATAGGTATTATATCAAGGAATTTGTATGGTTGTGTATAAGTTCTTCCCATGATCACTTAGGTTCCCATGATTCCATTTATTATTTTAATATTGCTGACCCAAGTTTCATGTGATCTTTTTTTAAATTAAATCATGAATATTTTTTAACATAGTCTTAAGAAGTGTATTTTTATATGTTTGTTTTGATAAAATAGTCATAGGATGATGAAAAGTTTTAAAATTTATTTTTTTAGTACAAAAGGATTTTAAGTTTTAAAATAAATAACTTAGACTTGATATTTAGCTTTCATGTGATCACCTGATAAAAAAATATTTTCTAAATTTCATTCAAAAAATGTTGAAATTGTTTTCTATTGTAAAAAATATTCAAGGGTTTTGGGGAGGATGCCTATTGATATTATTCCCAAGATTATATATATCATTTCATTTTTAGGTTCAGGTTCAGTTCTAGTTGCACATTGAGCATCTATGGTTTGAGATGGGATGGTGACTCGTAGACATACAAGGAGTTTGGGTTGGGTGTTTATTTTTTTTACATTATGTATCTATATTAGTAAAGTTATAAAATCATTAGAAGGAGTTTTTTCCATCTTTATGTATCTTTTGGATTAGTTAGCTTATATTTTATATCCGTTTTAGTTCTAGTTTATGTAATCTATTAAAATTTTCTATATGAATGGACATTGACATATAGAATTGTTACGATATAAGTATGAGGGAAAGTATTATATTTATTTATATTTGGGTAAAAATCATTCCCTTAAGCATCTATATAATTATATATATCTTTTCATCAGGCCATAATGATTGGGACACATCTTGGTTATGTTACAGACCAACATGGGTTTCTAATTCAAGGGTGGATAGGGCTGATTTGTAAAAAATTGTATTAGATCTTCGGTTAATAAATTGTACTAGGTTTTATAATCACCCATTTAATATGTGGTGTTGATATATATTGGATTTAATGTCATCTGGGCTCTAGGTGTAGGTGATATTGATTGTTTAGCATATACTTTTCCATTCAATTCTTAGATTTCTATGTTTTTAAAGGATAAATTCATATAAAATGAGATCTTGGTTATTGATTTTTTTTGATACGTTGAATATTTTTTTGTGTTTAGGTTTTTCATTAAAAATTTCATGTTTTTTTAGAATATTTTTTATTTTGAGGTGGATTTAGATATAAATCAAGTGTTTCACAGTAACTGTGAATGGTTTGTAAAATTATGTGAAAATCATGTAGCCCTATATAAATGGATTCTAGTTGATAATTTCATGGTTAGTGAACAATTTATTAGACCATGTGTCCAACCCTATGTGGTTATAAATTTTTAATATTTTTTACTTTTTTTATATCTGAGGGTTTCGATTTGATTTCTTCTTTAATGTGATTCATTTATGATGGATTTATTTTTTTATGTGGGTTATTGATGTTATTTATATTGAATTGATTTAAAATTTTGATTGATATTTTTAAGGGTGATTTTAAATGGAGAAAATATTTGTAAAATGAAGAAATTGTTTTCAAATTCTTTAGATGTGAAAAGAGGTTTGGTTTTGATGAGATTTGGTTATGGGTTTTAGATTTATTTAAATTTAAAAAAAATCATTATAAAGTGTTTTATAATCATTTGAACGAATTTTAATAATGATTCTTAGTTAGTTTTCATAAATTATTTTGAAATGAGAGTGGTTTCAAAGGTCGATGTTTTGAATTTTTAAGGTTTCATCTTCTCATGTTAAAATAGTTTTATAATGTTTTTATTATTATAAAATGTATTTTAAACTTTTCTTGGAATTTTTTTATGTGACTATATATGATCTAAATAATGATTTATTTTTTAATTAAAATATGAAGTGTACTTTTAGAAAATGTTTTCAGTTTATTTCTACATAAGACAAAAATATTTTTAAGTATATGTGGTTAATTAATGGGAAAGCTGTTTTCATAGTGTATTTGTTTCATGAAACAAGTTATAAACTCTTTGTTTTAAATTTTTTATTTTGAAAGAAAAGGGAATCTTTAAAAAAACAATTCATGGAATTTCAAGGGAAAAATATAATCTTTGAAAATTTTGGTTTCTTATTTTAACTTTGGTGTTTTATATTCATGGGAATTACATCTATATTAATTTGATTTTTTTTAATATGAGTTAGGAAGTATTTATTTATTGGGACTATATTTTATGTTATTTCAGTTTTTTGACATATAAAGGTTTTAATAAATATATTTGTGTTTTTCATTTGGATTGATCTTTATAATGTCTTCCCTCTAATGTCTAAGCATATTTCCATTTTAAAATGGTGATTATTTGATATTTTTGGTCTTTTTATCACTATTCCTATAATGTATGGTATCTATAGGTGATTCTTGATTGGTGTGATGCTTTGAATTTTTTTCCTTGAATTATTTCCAAAAAAATATTGATTATTTTAGATATAATCATGTTTTGATGATCTAGTGTGATTTTGGGTGTTGGTGGGAAACTATAAATTATGTGTGATCTTTATTTTGGGGGGTTATAATTGGGAATCATGGGTGTATTCTATGGTCTCAGATATCAGTGTTACCCCAGTGTAGGTTGCCTCTTAATTGATGAATTATTTATTAAGATAGCTTTATCAGGGTTCGGTGTTATGGGTATCATGTCTTAGGTTTCTTCTACTTCCCCTTTATTTAAATACTTCAATCATTTTTTCTTTCTTGGGCCTAACTTGTTTGAGGTATTTTAAAGTTTTTTCATTCCTTCTCTCATACATATTTTTTTTCATAATTTAAATAGATATTATTCTTAATATCTGGGAGAAGGTGTCTTATTATGTTACTTATAGATTTTAGAATTGTACCTTATGAAACATTGTCTTATTAATATATCTCTGCTTCCTAGGATGATAATTATCTTTATTAAGATGGTATAGAGACCACCAAATGTGACTAACTTGTGTAATTCTAGTTTCCCTTGATCGGGTGTGTTATTTTTTACTCTATGGTTAGGAGTTGATGTCTGGTTGGGGACCTGTTTTGTGATTATTCCTCGACCACTCCCACCCAAATAGAGAGTACAGATATTTTATTATAATCTATTAATTGGATATTTCTTCAATAATGGTGATCCAATTTTGTTAGTTACTTTAATATTTACCCTATTTAGTCTATTTTTTTGGTTTTAAGGTTTTTTTATATATAATTGATCCTTTTCATTATTTCAAATGTAATTTTACTAATTTGGGACCTTATTTTATCTTTCTTAGGTTATTTTATGGTTTTTTTTATAAGGAAATTAGAAATTAGTGGTGATTTCCATTTCCATATTGGGGATGGTATAACCAACCATGGTGGTATTTTCAATCGGTGTTCTTGTTTCATTGAACGTGTCATTAATGTAAGCATTAAAACTTTATCTACATAGATTATAATTTTCTAAAAATTATTTTAGGGGGAATAAATAATTATGGAGGATAATTATTTATTATTATATAAATTTATTTATGGTGGATTTTTTCCATAGGTTTTAGGTAAATCCTGGTAAAAAATGTTAAAATTTAGAGTTTTGGAATAGTTGTAAATTTATCACATGATTAGAAGTAACTATATTTATATCCATAAAAAGGACTAAAATTTTTATCAGATTTATTTTGAATGGTTGGCTCATAGTTTCCCAAACCATATGACCAAACCTCGTATATGTTAGATTTTTCCAGTGAAGGGCATATGGTTGACACGTAGTTTTGTCAACTCTGCATAGTGCCTAAGTCCATCCAGTGAGACTCCCATTGTGGGTGTATTTTTTTCCAATACAAGAGGCTAAACCCTGTATCTTTTCCAATTTATAATAACTTAAAGATGATCATTTTACCCCTATTTGTTTTTAAAACAAAATTCTCTCTTATCCTCTGCTATTTGATGAAAAAACACTAGGAGGGCCTCTCTTTTTTTACCCCTAATTTAGATAGATTCCCCATGGATTTTACCAAGATTTTAAGTTGGTTGATTCATGTTAATTCATATAAACCTCCCTCTTACTTAATTTCCTTCTTTTTCTATTCTTTATTTTTTCCTACGAGACCCCATAGAACTAGAATTCCTCGTGGATCAATTTTTATTAGGGTTTTTTAGGGTTCTAATTTCTTGTTGCCATATCTTTTCCCTCTCTTATGGTGGTTCATCACTCTAGTATGTAAAGGTGAAATTTTTAAGGTAGGTTTTTACAATTCTACAACTATTTAAATTATAACACCAGGATTTATCATCTATAAACTCATTTTTTAAATTCATAATAATTTTATTATGGTTTTTTATAGTCCTTTTTAAAAATAAAACCATGTTTCACTTTTTTTACATTGAATTTAAATGGTATCCCTTTAAAATAATTAGTTTAAATATATTTTTCAATTTCCACACACATCAAGTGTTTGAAAATTTGAATTTTTTTAAGATATTTAAAATTAGAGAAGAAGTTGTTGTCTCCAAAATAGTTTTTTAAAGAATATTATTATATTCAGAAGAGTGTTATTAGATTTTAAAGAGTGGGTGTTAATTGTTATAAACATGGTGATTTTAGGATGGTTGAACATTTTTTTTTCAAAAAATATTTCTGGATGTTTTCCCACAAAATGATATTTGAAGGTCCAATTAAAATTTTTTAATGATTTTAATGGTTTACCTTGAATAATTCCCAACGTTGTGTTTGAAAATTGAAACTAAATAGTGTGATGAGTGTCCCAAAGGGGGGGATATTTATATTGATTATTTTTCTCAATGAATTGAGAAGTGGTTATTTCTATGAAGGGTGTTTGGAGGTGAAGGTGTATTTATTATTCAAATGTGTGATCTCTTCTAATAACTAACATAATAAAATATATTTCTATGTAATTGTAAGAAATTGGTAGTTAGGCCACAAATCTAGTTACACTTTATGCAATTTCTCTTGATCACACTCTGACTAGTAGCCCTAAGATAGACTATGGTCTGCCTATGGGATTGTACCCCTTAGTTAGGCTAGTCCAAACACTACCAAGTTTTTTGTTGGGTTATTAGATATAAATTTTCAGTTTTATATCATGATATTTTTATTTTTATGTCATAGTTTATTCCTCGATATCCTAAGTTCCCATAACAACATTGATTAATATATACATTATAGCATGTGTTTCATTCGACTATTGTTTTACTTGAAATCATGAATCTTATTTAAAATGTTCCAAAAAGAGTATTTTCAAATGTTTGTTTTGATAAAAGATACATATTTAATGGAAAAAGTTTCAATATGATTGTTTCTATTTAATATAAAAAAAATTATAGGTTTTATAAAAATTGACTTAGACTTGATATTTAGCCTTTATGTGATCACATATTAAAAATCTATTTTCAAAATTAATTTCAAACTATACTAAAATGGATTTAATTTTCAAATATTATTCATGGGTTGTGGGGAAGATTCATACTAATATTTATTCTCATTAAAATATATATTATTTTAGTGTCAAATTCATATTCAGTTCTAGTTACTCTTATAGAATCTTTGGTTTGGGATAGGATAGTGACTTATAGAGTTACATGGAGTTTGGTTTGGTTTTTTTATTTATTTTTTTATTTTATGTATATATAATATCCAATTTATCTAATATTATAAATTATGTGTTTCTAGATTTATCTATCTTTTACTTAGTTGGATTATTGTTTATATTAGTTTTAGTTCTATTTTTGTGTCATCTATCGATTTTACTTTTGCACATGGAATCTGATATACGAATTGGTCAATCTATAATTTTAATGGGTTTTACTTTTTTTTTTTGGTGAAATCATTCACTCATTATTTTATTTTACACCATGGAACTTTTTTACAGTCTATGAGGATTGGGAACAACCCTTAAGTATGTTTTGGGATTGCCTAATTGCTGAGTTTAATGTTGGGTGAGGTTAGTTTGTGGCAATGACATATATTTTTAGAATATATTTAAATTATATTTTAAAGTGACTTGATTTATATTTCCCAAAACCAGTAAAATATTGAGAAATGTGAAGATAATCTATACACATAGTAGTGTAATTAATAACCATCATCACAACTAGTTGGTAGTTCATAATCTCTTTTATTTTAACCCATAACTAGGTCTCAAGATAAAATATCTTGAATAACTACTCATGTAAGTTCTTCTAGGTTATTTTATGGTTATTTTTATCTTTCATAATAATTTCCAAACATATATGGTATTCCCCTTAAATAATTAAGGAAGCTATCCAAACCTCGTTTTACTTTGGATTCTTACTAATTTTGACGATTTAAGGAAAGTGATTGATCCATTCCTCATCCTCATGGGGAGACACAATAACCTCAAAAATTATAGGATTATAATTTTATAAATCATTAATATTATCACAATTTCATAGGATACTTTAATTATTATTTCTAACCTTATACCTAGAGGAATTTCTCAAGTATTTCCAATATGAGAGGATCTAACATGGGTTGTTGAGGAAGAACATGATCCCATTACCCTTACTACTTGGAAAGAGGTGTTCTTAGGGGTACTACCCTATATAGTAAAGAAAAAAAATATTAAATCCTTTTTATTAAAGAGAGAAAACACCATATTCAATAATTGTTTTACAAAATCTAAGTCTAATATCATTCTCTCTATCCCATTTTTAGTCTTTATTTCTCAGATCACTTTCAATTTTATGACACTTTTATTTATCGTATTAGTTTAGTCAAGAATGATATTGAAATTAATTCAAAAAATTATTCTTTAATCATTATTAATGAGAAATAAAATTAAATTATTTGTATCTATAAAAAATTAGTAAACTATACACAATATAAAAAAGATATATAATCAAAAAGAACTAATTATTGACTAATATTAACCTATTTTTTAATAATAAATAGAAATAAATACTCTGTTTATTTATTGTTAATGATTTTCTTTAATATGAGACACAAATTGATTTTATCTATATCACAATAAACTACATAAAAGCATTTGAGGTTCCATGTAGTCTTACCCATTCCATCCTATTAATTAATAATATAATTCATAGTATTCAAGGATCAAGACCAATAAGAGGAAACAAGATAGAGTGAAGTTATGGACCACCCCTGGTAATTAAAGATTCACTATAATTATATGGGATAATAATATTTATGGGTTACACCCTAAGTTTTGATTGTCCAATATTCTGTTTACTTTCAATACCCATTCCTAGGAACCCATATATTAGTATTTGATATAATTTTGAAATGGAAATGACCTGATTACTCAGACAACATCTAATAGGGTCACATATATACCTCAAGTGCACCTCTTTATTACCAAATCATGGAGTAAACATCATAAATTGAGATAAATATCATAGGGAGATAGTTTTCCCCTTAGTATAAATTTATGTTCTCAATGAGTCCCTACCAAAGTATCATGACCAAAAAAACCTAAGAACACATTAACATAACTGGTTAATAGAATAATAATTGGTGATAAATAATGATATAAGTATTCAAGATATTCTGTACAAAATTTTCTATTTACTAAACTAATCCAAAAATACACAAACACCACATTATTAAGTGCCAAAAATAAAAAATGGAATATACAAGTAATGGGTAAGCCAAAACCTAGCCTAGTAAACCCAAATGTGGACTTTACATTTGGAAAATCTCGCCAGAATAACATGAAGGAGAGACTTAAAAATTTATCTGACATTCCACTCGGAAAGTTAAAAAGGTCTTATCCATACTCATTAAACTATGGGCTACTAGATTAAACACTTTTGAACTATTTCTATACTTTATTCATGGAAAATAGGTATACAGGGCTCCTAAGAGGGGCCAGTGCAGGGTGTGAGTATGATATACCATGTAATTTTTCACCACCCACTTCTATGAATCCCTAATAAACTTATGTTTATATAGAAACAAAACAAGGCCAAAGTAATATATGAACAAGAAAAAAAATATGGTTAAGATAATCTAAAGAATTGAATTTAATTAAAGTAACTAACTCCATACATTAGGAGTAACCATACCTATAAAACCTTGTCGGGTCTTAAATCGGGACCTAAGGAATACCATAATAAAAGACTTTATGAAACACTAATCAAATTGGGGGGAAAGGTAATTTAGTATAAAATATTCATGTTAACTAATATAACTATCCAATTTAAGTTAAATGTAAGAGGTATAATAGATTTAGTGAATTACCATCCCATCCCATTCCATCAAGTTTTTCATAACAAATAGTTATATTGAACCACCTTTTATACTATTATAAAATATACCCCTCTTTATGAATAATTTAAAATTCTAATACATCAAGGAAATAAACATACTATATAGTGAAAAATTATATTTACATTAAATGATCATTGAACTAATTAATTAAAACCTAAGCATGTGGGAAATATTTAATACGGGAATAATTATTATTATTTAAATATATTTCAAAATTAATTATAAAACATTATTTATCAATTATTCAACTGGGATTAGGTGTAAAAAGAATAACTAAGATAAATACAAGGTATATCGATATGTTAATATAATTAAAAAATCAATGTTATAGTTGATTCAATTTTATAAAATCACATATGAAACAATTTATTATAAGAAAACACATTGGATTTAATTAAATTAATTCAACCCTACACTATTTCTAATCTAAACCTTAATGAATATGATATAAGGATGTATTTTACCTACAAAATAAACTATAGAGTATCACTTTAGGGTCTTGGGAATAATATTAATCCACCACCTAAAACTTAGGATAAACCTCGTACTAAAATATAATTGGTGATCGTTTTATTATTTTAATGAAATATAAAATCAAATAAGAAATTCAAGTCAATACCATTTTATCACCCAAGATAACATTTCACTAATTCTAAAACCATAAAAAATATTAAAATATGTGAAAATATTTAAATTACATAATCCTAAAATAATCATATTAGGTTTTTTACTATAACAAAAGAGGGAAAATAAGATTAGAGATGGTTTTAAAGCCTTGACTTACTGAATGTGATATCCTACAACTAAACCAAGATTATCATAACAAGGGTAGAGGAATATATCACTTGGAGATATTTACTAGTGTTGGAATCCATGAATAAACTATAAATGTAGTTAAATAATGATGAAATCTTGAATTGTGGGATTAGAATAGAATTTTAGTTTTTTATTTCTAAAACTATATTTTATGAAATTTAATTAAAATAAATAGGTTTACATTGGAACTCTACTGACACCCCCCATAGTCTCAATGGAAGAGGTAATTGGTTATAAATTAACCTTCTCATAGCCTAAACCTAGGAACATCATAGATTAAATGAGTGTTTTATATTAGATAATGGATATACAGGAATAATTAAATTAGTTTGAAAGAAATAAAATCTGGGAACTAGTTGTTAGACATAAAGACTACTATAATATTTCCACTAAATTTGTGAATATAAATAAGGTTAATGAATCTGATTCTATAGTTAAAAATAAATCTTGGTTTGTTTCACATGGTATTAATCTAATAAGGAATTAGTTATGAAAAAAATTTTTCACATGTAGCTATACTTGAAGCCATTAGAATACTTATTTCTTATACATATCATCTTAATTTAAAATATATCATATAGATAATAATAGTTCATTTTTATTAGTTATATTTTTAAGATATTTTTGTTAAGAATTACACTATATTTTTAAACACTCAATTTCCAAATAATGTTTTCAAAAATTGAAAATCTATTAATTATTTAAAATATACTCTTGGATCTTGGTAATATTGGATATTCTCTTTCTTGATTTTGAAAGGATTTTCTAATTTCTTAATTATACATCCTTATTTATCAAAATAATTTTAAAATATTGTTTAATTATTTAAATATATTTTAAATATATTATTATTAGTTACCCAAAACACTTTTTGTGTATTGAGTTTTTTAAAATAATTAAAAAAATAATTTAGAATGGGTTTAATGGGTGAGTTAAAATTCATTAATGGTTTTCAACTTAATAAAAATATGGTTGAGATTTTTTAAAATAAAATAATTTTATATGATTTTTTTTTAAAATAAATTGATCTGTATATCACAAAATGTAATGATACACTTATAATTATAAACTATAAGTTGGATTTGGATAAAAATAGAAAACCAATTTATCAACAGCTTGTAGAGGTTTTCTTGGGAGTTTATTATACCTAATTTAAATCCAAAATTATATTATGTATATTTTATTCATTTTTGATGGTTTTTTACAAAGTAAAAAATAATCTCAACTAAATATTATTAAAATAGTTTTTAAATTCTTGATGAATAAAATAAATTTAGTATTGTTTTATTCTAAAGGATATAATTTTGAATTAGTTATTTATTATGATGTTGATTTTGTTGTTTTTGTTTTATATTGAAATAGAACCTCTTGTATATATATCATGTTTTTGGAAATCTCCAGTTTCATAGTGTAATAAAAAAGTAAAATTCTGTTGCAGGATCCAATAATGTAGCTGAGTATATAGATACAAGTATTTTTTTCACAAATTATATGTATGAAACACACATTACTAGATTATTGATATCATTTTATACATGCCCCTATAAATCATGATAATAAATGTGTTATTGATATTTATAATAATCTTGTCTCTCATTCTAAGACTGAATATATTAGTATATGAAATCGGTTTTTAAGAGACCATTTTTAAAAAGGTGATATCACTCTTAAATTCATTAGCACTAAACATCATAATGATGATAATTTTAAAAATCCTTTAAATATATAGAAATTAAACTATACCAAACTTGAATTATTAGTGACAAATTATTCCTTATTCATTTCTTTTTTAAGTGTTGAGTTTATTATTTAATTATATATTGGTTAGTATTTTGCTAACTGTTAGTGATTTATTCTCTTATATTAAAATGGAAAATTATTTGATATTTATAATATATTAGAGTTTCTTGGTAGATTTTTCTTTTAATTTTTTTTTAATAATTATTTAGCTATGATCGTAATTTAAGAGGATAAAATTATTATCCTGTTTGGAATTTTAAGTGATAATAACTTTTAATCTATATGATAATTTAACTGACCGTAATTATTAATTTATATGGTATGTTAAGTGACCATGTCAAAATTATCATGGAGTAGGCCAACCCACTATAATACATTCAAGTTACCATACTCATTGTTCATGTGGTAAGTTAACCGACTATGACCAATAAGTGATTAACTTGTCATGCGATTAGCATACCTATTATGCCTATCTAAACATTAAAATATTATTATGAAATCAATATAATTTTTTATATTGATTTATTTTATCTACATTTATTTGATTCCATAAATGATTTTAAAAATCCTCAAAATAAAATTTGAATCATAAATCCTCTCATAAAACCTTAAATTCTTCTTATTTCAAACCATATCCATTTATTATTCTATTAATACAAAATACAAGCCTCCTAATTTTATTTATTTAATATTTATAGTGTTAAAAATGTAATAATTAGTACCAACATATTTAGATGTGCAGCCTCCTATTAGGAAAAGAAAATCTAGATCGAGTACTTATTTTGAAACTTGGAACCCACATCTGATGGATTAACTAGTGGAATTGTGATAGGAAGTGTATGTTAAGTGGTTATATATTAGATGATATTTAGTTTTTAAAGGGATTCTGTAAATGGGATGGGTTTAGCCTTTTAAATAAAATCATAATCCATTATATCCCCATTTACTCAAAGATTTTTTTTTTGAATTTCAAATTTGAAATTTTTGAATCCATGTATAATATTCATGCCTTTTTAAAATGGGGTCATATGATCTTCTCATCAAAATAATAATCTAAGAGTTTGAAAGTGTCTCATTATGGGGAATATGTGGACTTCCATAGTTATTATCCCATTAATCATTCTCCTTTTAAAATAGAAAGTGATTTTGAGTTACTAATAAGAAAGGGTATCCTTAGAAGGTAAAATTCTATAGAACATGATGGTTAGTGTAGATTTTTAGGGAAGTACATAAAACACTTGATGTTTTTTAGAAAATGTTACTTACGTATATTAAAGCATCCAAATATATTTTTCCAATATCTAATGAGAAATAGAGTATAGATAAGCATGCCTTGATATATTATGAGTCACATAGAAGAGAAATGTAAACCATATTCAAGTTTTACCTCATTAACATACCCCAATATTATTTCATCCTTACTGGAGTATAAATTACTTGTTTCTCAGGGATAGGAAAATACTATTTCACTTGGTGGTTTTTTTTCAATCAGAAAATTTGTATGCAATTAAGGTAAATTAGAATACATGGAGAAAACATAGGTATATGAAAATTAATAGCTATATGTGAAATATAATTTTGTTAAAGACATTATAATACCAATGTATGTATTTTATATTGGTTTTTAAATTATAAATAATTTTAATAATCTTCTCTAAATGGTAAATAAAATGTGTTTTTTTATTTATGTAATGAATTTATAAGGGATTGTGAAGATGAGATGAGTCCTTCTCATCCTACTCCTATGAGTAGTTACTAAGCTAAGAATGTATCATTTGGACCACCATACTCTCCAAAGTATCTTCTATATTATGAAAATGTTTTCTGTTATGATGAGGGTTTAGATACTAAGGTTTCCCTTATAGATTCTTATATGGAATTAGATTCTAAGTCTGATGATGATGATTTTGAATTTTTTTGGAAAATTCTATTAATATAGTTTCAATCATTTTTGAAGAATTATCTAAATTTATATAGATTATAATTACACTATGGAATGATGGAAAATTATCGTCATATTAGGGGGATAAATCCTTTACATTTTATCTTTTGTGAATTCCCTTATTTGATTATAAGAGTAATAGTTTTGAAGATGATCCTCAAGGAGGCAGTCCACCTAGGAATGGTTGAACTACCATTTAAATTTATTCAATAGATCCAACAGGATATTTGGTTAATAAAATTTATCAAGAATAAAAAATTGAGGTCTCTTAATAAAGATATTTATTACCCAATGGTAACACAAATTTATCTGTTGAACAAATGTCTGATAAGGTGGTTGGTTCTATACTTGTAAAATATGTTGAGGATTATGTTAGTAATGGTGATGTTGAACAAATTAAATTTTTTGATCAAGAATTTTATTTGATATATATGTATGAATCTAATATTTAATTTCCTTTATTGGTTTAACATGTATCAAGATGTGGGTAGTCTAAACCAAAACCGACCATAGCAGCACCTCCTCTTTCTTCCTCTTTGGTGTGGGGGAATCCTTCATTGTATTTAAGCCTGGTCTTCTAAATGCTATGAACAATATATTTTGTAACGACCCAAAATTTCATAAATGGAAAATCCCTCTTGATCCAGTTAAATGTTTCTTTATGTTTTTATATGATGTCAACTTCTTTAGTTTAACGTTAAGATTTGTGACCGTTACTTTTATAGCCGTTGAACAGTGATCATCTGGGTAGTTTAAATATAAGGCTTTAATGAACCAATTTTCTACTCAGACAAAGGAAGCGATGGCCTCATCCAGTAGAATTGCCCCTTACGAAGCCCATTTGTCGGAGCTCGGAAAGGAGGTGGCGTCTTTGGGCTTTGCCCTTGACCAAGCCCAAGCTGAGCTTCATCAAGTCAAGCTCGAACGTGATCGTCTACGGGAAAAATGGAAGTTGATAGAGATTACCACTCGAGCGATGTTATCCGAGCAACCCCAAGAGTCTGTCACCATCGCACACCTTACCCTTAGGTCTTATGCGGCTATTTTAAGGGGTTATGTAACAAATAAGTAGCACCATGTTCATGTACATTATTTTTGTATATAATAATGAATATAATTTCTAGTCATTTTTGATGCATTGTAATTAGTTTTTAAAGTACAAATGATGTTTTTAGTTATTATTTAATTAAGAATTATATTTTATTAAATTAAAGGATTTTTGAATTAAATAATATTTTAATAAAATATTATTATTAATATTAAATTAATTTTTATTAAATATAAATTATCTTATAATTTTATGAATGCAATTAAAATTTTTATTAAGGTTTGAAAGCCATTTCTGTCAAAACCCGTGAATTTTTATAAATGTCGGTTTTTATTTTAAAAGTGCAAATTCACATATTTAGAAAATTATTTAGATAAAATAAATATTATTTTTGGAATCAGGACGTCGAAATTATCCAACGGTGAATTTTTCATAATTTTCTGAGATAGTCCAATTTTTGGGTAAAAATTAAATACCTTTTAAATATATAATGTGATTTATGACATCATAATGACCCAATGGTGATGTAATAAAATACTATAATCCTTAGGTTCGGCCAATATATGTTTTATCATTAAAATAATGAGGTTTTGGGTTTGTTTGACTCACTTTTCAAAGCATTAATGGATCCCTCAAGACTTATTCAACACTTTGCCTTTTTAAATTAATTTCCATGGGAGTGTGACTCACATCCACATAAGCAACCCTAATTTTTTAATAAGTTCGGACCTTGGCCTTGTAAAATATTGTTTTCCTCTCTCCTTTTCCAGAAACCATGGGCAAATACCATGGTATGGTTTGTGGTTTGGATTATTTTAATATAAGGGGTCCCAAACCTAAATAATAAAGAATTCTCTCACCTTTCCTATATAAACCCACCCAAGCTCCCACTTCCTCCTCACTCAAAGCCCTTGAAGTTCGTCCAAACTCTGCCCTACTCTCTCTAGAATCCTCTCAAGGTGCCCCAAGCTCCCAAGAAGCCTCTCACAAGCCTCTCTCTAGCCTTTGGAAGCACACTTCCAAGTAAGGGTTTTTTCTTCCTTTCTCATTTTTGTCAATTTTCTTTAAGTTGCATTGCCCTTTTTATTTCAATTATGAATGTTGGGGTATGGTTTCTCACCTCCCCCATACTGCCCTCTTATTGTTTTAATGATGTGAGAACCCTTTCTCTCTCATTAAATGCCTCCCATGTACACCCGTTACTATGCCGAAATTCCAAAAGGAACTTCTCTCCCTTCTTTTACATTCAAGCAATACTTTTGTATCATGAATCTAAATTCCTTTTCTATTGTTCGGACATGTATATATATGATCTCCTTACTGTCCATTACATGTAAATATGATGAGTAACCCCTTTCTCTCTCATCAACCTTTTTTATGAATTCTTATGTCACGCCGTTACGCTGCCGAAATCGCACCGATTTTCTAAGCCAATGTCTTTGTGTAGTGAATACCATGCCCATTTCTCCATCAAGGGTATTCACCTTTATGAACATATACATATTGATTGTAAAGTTTCATGTATGAATTCCACATTCCTTTATCGTGGAAGAAATGATTATGTTTTATGAATCCATGTTTTATGATCCATGTGGCACACTTATGCATGAAATGAAATATTTAAGAAGGGTGCGCCCTTTATAGCGCTCCAATGCATTGGGTAAAGTATAGTATCATGATACGTCATGTGCAATGAGTGTTGACTCATGATAATTCAAGTGAAACGAGGGTTTACTCGTGCTTCAAGTGCAATGAGGGTTTACTCATGCTCCATGTGCAATGAGCCTTGGCTCATGCTAATTCAATGTTAAGTGTTGTTGCCACATTTCCATGTTATGATTATCATGCTTTATCATGCCTTTATGTTCATGTCTCTCTTATGCTCTATTGATATGCCTATTGCCTAACATGTATTGTACTCCTCATGTTATTCATTATGTACTCCCTTACTGGGCTTTATAGCTCACCCTTTTCTTATGCATGTCCTCAGGTTATCCCATGCAATGCTAAGTACGAAGGAATGTAGTGGTCATGTAAAGGAAGTTTTCAATAAGGATGTTGTATTTCAAGTTTAAAGTTTTTATGTAATGATCCTAAGCCCCAAAGACACTAAACCTCTCGATCTTCTTTGTTGTATCAAGTGATGTTTTATGTAATAAAGCATGTTTAAGTTGTAATAAAAAGCAGGGTTGTCATAGTTGGTATCAGAGGGTAGGTTTAGTTATTTTTGGGATTAGGAAACCCTAGTAAAGCCTTAGATACAAGACTAAGCATAATAAAAACATCCCTAAATTTTGGTAAATACTAAGTAAGTGGTTTATCAAACAAATACATCCCTGTCTGGATACGAGCAGGTAGAGGCGGCTCTGGCACAGATGTATCCTAGGGGTAAAACCCGAAAACACCGCTTTGAGCTAGACTCGAACGGGAACTGGTGCACGACAACGGGCCTTGCTGCACTCTTGGTTACGACACTCCCGGGGGATATGTTTTGATAAATTTACAATCTTAGTATGAACCCTTATTAAGGGAAAAATGCCCCTAAAAATATATGTTAGAAGGAAGATCATGAAAAGCCTGGATTGAATCCTATAGACTCATGAGTTGAAGAGATTAAAGTTTATTTATAAGTCATCAACTTTTGTCTTTGGATTACCCTTTATGTGTTACCCCTAACTTTCCTTTTATTCCAGCCAATGGCCGGTAATAGGAGAACTCGGGCTAACAACCGTTGTGAAGATCAGTGTGATGATTGTACCAATGAGATGCCCAATCCAATGGGAGCGGGAATCACGAACTTTGTCACGCTTCTCTCTCAGCTAACTCAAGTTTTGAATAGAAACACTGGTCAAGAGGAACGTTCAACCCCCCCTAAGAAAGAACAAGTCGCTATTGAAAGCTTCATGAGACAAAGGCCTCCTACTTTTAGTGGATCATCTGATCCCACGATTGCTGAACAATGGATCAACTCCATTGAAAAGATATTCTCCATCCTCCAATGCTCTGAAAAAGAGAAGGTTCTCCTGGCGGCTTATCGTATGGAGGGTGAAGCTGATCAATGGTGGACGTTGATCAAAAATACGAAGCCTGAGGAGGAGATTGAGGCTTTGGAATGGAAGGTATTCCGGAAGATGTTTTTCGATAAATATTTTCCACGCACCCTCCGTCTTAAGATGGAAAGGGACTTCCTTTCCCTCAAGCAGAAAGATGAGGAATCTGTGGGAGCGTACGAGGCAAACTTCACAAGGCTTGCACGATACGCTTCTGGCTTTGTCGTTACCCCCGAATGCAAGGTTGACCGCTTCTTTGGTGGGCTGAAGCCTAGCTTGCGGAAAGCATTAGCGATCCGTGACTTCGACAGCTATGAGGAAATTGTCTGATGTGCCCTTAAGGTTGAAATGGAGATCGGAGAATCACAGGGGTATCATGGGGACAAGAAGCGGAAGGTGGACTTCAATGCTGGTGGTCCGATGGATAAATCCAACGGTGCTAAGAAATTCCAGCACCCCACTTGCCAAAAGTGTGGAAAGAAGCACCCTGGGAATTGCCTTAGGGGGACAAGAAAATGCTTCAAGTGTGGAAGAGAAGGGCACCTAGCTGTTAACTGTCAGCAAGAAGGACCCGCGGCTGCGACGGAGGGGAGGAACACTCCGTTCGAACCTCAACGCGTTGTTCAATGCTTCAAATGCAAAGAACCGGGTCATTTTGCGAATCAGTGCCCTAATCCAAGGGTTATCGGAGGCAATCAACAACCTCCAAGACAGCAAGGAAGAGCTTTTGCCATCACTTCTGCCGAAGTGAACCCCGACAACGAAGTGGTGACAGGTACGCTAGTTATTCATTCAAGAATAGCGAACGTACTTTTTGATTCAGGTTCTACGCATTCTTTTATATCTCAAAAGTTTAGTAGAATAATCCCTGCACCACCACAAATCATGGAAGTAAAGATGTCGGTGAGTACGGCAAATGGGGCAATCATTGCATCCCATGAGTATAAGTCCTCCCCTGTTATAATCTGTGGATTGAATTTCCCGGCGAACCTCGTCATACTCCCTTTGGTGGAATTTGATGCAATTCTTGGCATGGATTGGCTTTCCTTATATAGAGCCAACATAAATTGTCGGGAGAGGGAAATCACACTCCATATGGAGAATCGACCCCCGATTCTTTACAAGTGTCAGGAGGAAGATGAATCTCTTTTAGCTCCATCATCTCAAGCATGGATATTACTGCCTTATGAGCACGCATATCTGGCTCAGATGATTGAGTCCAAGGAAGAAACCACCCTTGAAGAAATGCCTATTGTGAGGGAATTCGCTGAAGTATTTCCCGAGGAACTTCCTGGTCTTCCTCCAAGAAGAGATGTTGAGTTCTCAATTGAACTTATACCTGGGGCACTACCAATATCCAAGACTCCATATAGAATGGCTGTGGTTGAGCTTGAAGAACTGAAGAAACAACTACAGGAGAATCTGGATAAAGGGTTTATACGCCCAAGTGCATCACCATGGGGTGCACCAGTCCTCTTCGTCAAGAAGAAGGATGGGTCAATGCGGCTTTGCATCGATTATCGTGAACTTAACAAAATCACGATAAAGAACAAGTATCCTCTTCCAAGAATCGATGACTTGTTTGATCAGCTGCGTGGAGCACAATACTTCTCCAAGTTCGACTTGCGGTCGGGATATTATCAAGTAAGGGTGAAGAAGGAAGATATCCCCAAGACTGCTTTTCGTACAAGGTACGGGCACTATGAATTCATAGTAATGCCTTTTGGACTCACCAATGCTCCAGCAATATTCATGGATTTGATGAATAGAGTCTTTAGAGATTACCTAGATAAATTTGTGGTAGTCTTTATAGATGATATTCTGATATACTCCAAAACCAAGGAGGACCATGAGGAGCATTTAAGAACTGTACTGGAGACTTTGCGCAAGGAGAGGCTCTATGCCAAGTACAGCAAGTGTGAGTTCTGGTTGAAGGAGGTCTCATTCTTGGGCCATATCATCACAAGCAATGGGATATCTGTGGACCCCTCCAAAACAGATGCAATTGAGGGATGGCCGAGGCCAACATCGGTAACTGATATCCGTAGCTTCTTGGGGTTAGCTGGATATTATCGACGATTTGTGAGAAACTTCTCACGATTGTCCAACCCTCTTACCAAGCTAACTCGAAAGGGAGTAAAGTTTGCTTGGAGTGATGAATGCGAAGAAAGCTTCAAGGAGTTGAAAAGGAGGCTTATCACTGCACCTGTGCTCACTTTACCCACAAGTGGGGAGCTTTTTGTGGTATTCAGTGATGCTTCGAAGAAGGGCTTAGGATGTGTGCTGATGCAGAATGATAAAGTGATATCCTATGCCTCAAGGCAGTTGAAAATCCATGAGCGAAACTATCCAACGCATGATCTGGAGTTGGCGGCGGTGATCTTCGCCTTGAAAATCTGGCGGCATTATCTCTATGGGGAGAAATGTGAGATATATACTGACCACAAGAGTCTTAAATATATATTCACACAGAAAGAGCTTAATATGCGCCAGAGAAGATGGATAGAGCTCATCAAGGATTATGACTGTTCAATACATTACCACCCTGGGAAGGCGAACAAGGTGGCGGATGCCCTAAGTAGAAAGGATCCAGCAATTCTATCAATGATGAGAATTGAGAAGGATCCAATCTTCTTAGACTTGATGAAGATGGACGTGGGAATCATAAAGAAGGGAACATCATCAATCCTTTCACAAATGATTGCTCAACCATCTCTTTTGGAAAGGTTAAAGGATGCTCAAAAGGATGATGCGAGAATCCAAGAAAAAGTGGAAGCTATCAAAAAGGGAAAATCCTCAGAGTTTAATGTTAATGAAGAAGGAATTGTGCGGTTTGGGAAAAGACTATGTGTCCCATCAAGTTCGGAGCTGAAGAAGGAACTTTTGGATGATGCACATAGTTCAAATTTCTCTATTCACCCAGGGAGCACAAAGATGTATCGAGATCTCCGAGAAAACTTTTGGTGGGATAATATGAAGAAGGAGATCGCCGAATATATATCAAAGTGCCTGGTGTGTCAGCAAGTGAAGGCAGAGAGGCAGAAGTCTAAGGGGATGATGCAACCATTGCCCATACCAGAATGGAAATGGGAGAACATCACCATGGACTTCGTCACTGGACTTCCAAGGACATCCAAAAGCAACAACGCAATCTGGGTTATTGTGGATCGTCTTACAAAGACTGCACACTTCATTGCTATTCGAGAGGATTTCTCTTTGGATCAACTGGCACGGATATATATCAGGGAAGTGGTACGGTTGCATGGAGTACCACTATCTATTGTGTCGGACCGATATCCAAGATTTACCTCTAAGTTTTGGAAGAGTCTTCAACATGCTCTGAATACTGAACTGAACTTCAGTACGGCCTATCATCCTCAAACTGATGGCCAATCCGAGCGGACTATCCAAACACTTGAGGATATGTTGAGAGCGTGCTCAATGGACTTTAAAGGAGGATGGGATCAGCATCTTCCTCTGGTTGAGTTCTCTTATAATAATAGTTTCCACTCAAGCATCCAAATGGCACCATATGAAGCCCTGTATGGGAAAAGGTGTAGAACACCGGCATGTTGGGATGAGGTCGGTGAACGTAAGCTGCTTGGACCAGAAATGGTCGAAGAAATGGTGGAGAAGGTGAAAACCATTCAGCAGCATATCAAGGCAGCCCAAAGTCGACAGAAGAGTTATGCAGATAATCGTCGACGAGACCTTGAGTTTAAAGTCGGAGACATGGTGTTTTTACGCGTATCTCCGTGGAAGAAGGTCATGAGGTTTGGAAAGAAAGGGAAGTTAAGTCCAAGGTACATCGGCCCATTCGAGATTCTTGATCGTGTTGGGGCTGTGGCCTATCGACTAGCACTTCCACCTACTATGGCCAAGGTGCATGATGTCTTCCATGTATCCCTCTTAAGGAAGTACATACCAGACCCTTCACATGTACTCTCTTCCGAGGTGGTACAATTAGAAGACGATCTTTCTTATGAGGAGCAACCAGTGAAGATCTTAGATCGTAGAGAAAAAGTTCTACGAAATAAGACAATGCCCCTCATCAAGGTGTTGTGGAGAAACCACAAGTTTGAAGAAGCAACTTGGGAGTTGGAGGATATGATGAAGCTAAGTTACCCACATTTGTTTTAGTGTGGGAAAAGGAAAATTTCGAGGGCGAAATTTCTTAAGGGGGGAATGTTGTAACGACCCAAAATTTCATAAATGGAAAATCCCTCTTGATCCAGTTAAATGTTTCTTTATGTTTTTATATGATGTCAACTTCTTTAGTTTAACGTTAAGATTTGTGACCGTTACTTTTATAGCCATTGAACAGTGATCATCTGGGTAGTTTAAATATAAGGCTTTAATGAACCAATTTTCTACTCAGACAAAGGAAGCGATGGCCTCATCCAGTAGAATTGCCCCTTACGAAGCCCATTTGTCGGAGATCGGAAAGGAGGTGGCGTCTTTGGGCTTTGCCCTTGACCAAGCCCAAGCTGAGCTTCATCAAGTCAAGCTCGAACGTGATCGTCTACGGGAAAAATGGAAGTTGATAGAGATTACCACTCGAGCGATGTTATCCGAGCAACCCCAAGAGTCTGTCACCATCGCACACCTTACCCTTAGGTCTTATGCGGCTATTTTAAGGGGTTATGTAACAAATAAGTAGCACCATGTTCATGTACATTATTTTTGTATATAATAATGAATATAATTTCTAGTCATTTTTGATGCATTGTAATTAGTTTTTAAAGTACAAATGATGTTTTTAGTTATTATTTAATTAAGAATTATATTTTATTAAATTAAAGGATTTTTGAATTAAATAATATTTTAATAAAATATTATTATTAATATTAAATTAATTTTTATTAAATATAAATTATCTTATAATTTTATGAATGCAATTAAAATTTTTATTAAGGTTTGAAAGCCATTTCTGTCAAAACCCGTGAATTTTTATAAATGTCGGTTTTTATTTTAAAAGTGCAAATTCACATATTTAGAAAATAATTTAGATAAAATAAATATTATTTTTGGAATCAGGACGTCGAAATTATCCAACGGTGAATTTTTCATAATTTTCTGAGATAGTCCAATTTTTGGGTAAAAATTAAATACCTTTTAAATATATAATGTGATTTATGACATCATAATGACCCAATGGTGATGTAATAAAATACTATAATCCTTAGGTTCGTCCAATATATGTTTTATCATTAAAATAATGAGGTTTTGGGTTTGTTTGACTCACTTTTCAAAGCATTAATGGAGCCCTCAAGACTTATTCAACACTTTGCCTTTTTAAATTAATTTCCATGGGAGTGTGACTCACCTCCACATAAGCAACCCTAATTTTTTAATAAGTTCGGACCTTGGCCTTGTAAAATATTGTTTTCCTCTCTCCTTTTCCAGAAACCATGGGCAAATACCATGGGATGGTTTGTGGTTTGGATTATTTTAATATAAGGGGTCCCAAACCTAAATAATAAAGAATTCTCTCACCTTTCCTATATAAACCCACCCAAGCTCCCACTTCCTCCTCACTCAAAGCCCTTGAAGTTCGTCCAAACTCTGCCCTACTCTCTCTAGAATCCTCTCAAGGTGCCCCAAGCTCCCAAGAAGCCTCTCACAAGCCTCTCTCTAGCCTTTGGAAGCACACTTCCAAGTAAGGGTTTTTTCTTCCTTTCTCATTTTTGTCAATTTTCTTTAAGTTGCATTGCCCTTTTTATTTCAATTATGAATGTTGGGGTATGGTTTCTCACCTCCCCCATACTGCCCTCTTATTGTTTGAATGATGTTAGAACCCTTTCTCTCTCATTAAATGCCTCCCATGTACACCCGTTACTATGCCGAAATTCCAAAAGGAACTTCTCTCCCTTCTTTTACATTCAAGCAATACTTTTGTATCATGAATCTAAATTCCTTTTCTATTGTTGGGACATGTATATATATGATCTCCTTACTGTCCATTACATGTAAATATGATGAGTAACCCCTTTCTCTCTCATCAACCTTTTTTATGAATTCTTATGTCACGCCGTTACGCTGCCGAAATCGCACCGATTTTCTAAGCCAATGTCTTTGTGTAGTGAATACCATGCCCATTTCTCCATCAAGGGTATTCACCTTTATGAACATATACATATTTATTGTAAAGTTTCATGTATGAATTCCACATTCCTTTATCGTGGAAGAAATGATTATGTTTTATGAATCCATGTTTTATGATCCATGTGGCACACTTATGCATGAAATGAAATATTTAAGAAGGGTGCGCCCTTTATAGCGCTCCAATGCATTGGGTAAAGTATAGTATCATGATACGTCATGTGCAATGAGTGTTGACTCATGCTAATTCAAGTGCAACGAGGGTTTACTCGTGCTTCAAGTGCAATGAGGGTTTACTCATGCTCCATGTGCAATGAGCCTTGGCTCATGCTAATTCAATGTTAAGTGTTGTTGCCACATTTCCATGTTATGATTATCATGCTTTATCATGCCTTTATGTTCATGTCTCTCTTATGCTCTATTGATATGCCTATTGCCTAACATGTATTGTACTCCTCATGTTATTCATTATGTACTCCCTTACTGGGCTTTATAGCTCACCCTTTTCTTATGCATGTCCTCAGGTTATCCCATGCAATGCTAAGTACGAAGGAATGTAGTGGTCATGTAAAGGAAGTTTTCAATAAGGATGTTGTATTTCAAGTTTAAAGTTTTTATGTAATGATCCTAAGCCCCAAAGACACTAAACCTCTCGATCTTCTTTGTTGTATCAAGTGATGTTTTATGTAATAAAGCATGTTTAAGTTGTAATAAAAAGCAGGGTTGTCATATATTTTTTATATTATTATCTTGTGGTGATATTAATAGATATAAAGGGATATCTATGTTTCTTTTCTTATGTTGTTTCTCACCTCCAACACGTATTATTCCTAAACATTGATCGTATGAACATGGATATTGAATTCTTAACATGAAAAAATGGATTTTTACTAGAGGGTCTTCATGGAATGATTCTTATACTTGATATATTTTATCAAAATTAAATCATCTAGGTACCCTCTTCTATATCATAACCACCTTTTATCGCTTCTTTTTTTATGAAATTTTATTAAGATTGAAAGTTCATAATTTATTATAGGCTTTTCGGGTGATTTTAAGGTATCTCGTAACTTAATATAGAAAGATATGGATACTCAATGTGAAAATGGGTATGAGTTGGTGAGGATTTTTCTCAATAGACATTAATGTATAATGAGTTGATCAAGAAATCCATAAATTTTTATTTTTCATAGATCTTTATCGAAAGTGACTTGAAGTCACTCTTAAGATAATTATAAATTGATCTAAGAATTAATATATTGACTATAGAATTAATTTCTCGTGTTCAAAAGATTTAATATATGGATCCTATATGGATATATGTCTCAAAAAAATTACACAATTCATGGTCGTCATAGAACATGGATCATATGATTAAAAGATTTTTACTTAGCTTATGGAACCCATTCTCTGCTCATCCTACATTATCGCTCTAGAATAAATAACAGTGCCTCTTCCTTTCAATGTTCCTTATTATAGTTACACTATTACTACCTCCACCTCAAATTATATACATCATTTTAAACTTACCCTTATCCAAGAAGTCCAGTAACTCTAACCTGTCACTAAAGGAATTGTGATTGGTGGCTCTTCTTCTTCTCATCTTAGACCTCTATCTCGATCCATGTTTGGCCACTCTCTTCAAAAATAAAAATATCATCTTGAACCAACTACTATGAGGATATATGATTTAGATTGTTGTGATTGATAAGGAAATTTTGGTATTAGTATTATAATTTTATTATTTCTAGTTAGAATTTGTTAAATCCCATTTTTCTATATCTTTATCAAATTTTTTATATCCTAATTTTTTATGAAACAATTTATTTCCATAATTTATTATATTACATCCATTTTATTTTATTTTGATAACCTCTGAAGGTGGAGAAAATAATATGGAATAAATTTTATATAGAGAAAAATAATGTATTTGGAGTTAAACATAACCTTATCTTAGTTTAAACTATTTCTGATATGATTTTTTATCATCAATAAGGGGGGTATTTTTTAAATTTTCCAGAAATTTATGGTTTTAATGATAAAAAATCATGTTTATTATGATTATAATAATTTTTTTATTTTATGGAAGTAATATTTTTTTCTGTGTTAAAATTAAAATTTGTATACTAATTGTATATTCAATGAAAATAGTGTGCCAAGATAAGAAAAATATTACTAAGCAATCCATAAACTGTAAGAACCTGGTTCTTATTCTTGAGGTACAAGTTTCTTGTTTTCTCCTTTCCTTAAGTGTTTTTGAGAAAATAAGGAAAATGGGGAAAATCCCAAAATTTTGGAAGTACACTCCATGTACTGTTCCACACATTATGTACTTTTGGTCATGTGGGAAGACTACACATGGTGTGTAGCCATGTTGGTGACGAAGGGTGTAAAAACTAACTACATGCCATGTAGTGGATATTTACACGCCATGTAGTCAGTCGGCAGGCGAATAGTAAGGCGGTGGCCAGCTGGGCAGCCGTACACACCGTTTAGAGAGGAATACATGTCGTGTACTCATGTCGATAGATGAACAGTGCCATGCTGGCGAAAAGCTTCCAGAGGAACAATTACAAAATGGAAAGTACAAACAGTGTACTTGAGAGTACATGTCGTGTATTTTTCTTTTGCTTAAAAAGGGAAGTAGCATCCCTTGTTCAAAGGGAAGGCTTAGAATGCCAGAGGGGCTCAAGAGAGGAGGTCGGACCTTCGAGGAACTCCCGATCATGCATCAGGAATCAGATTATTCTGCCATCGATCTCATCGGAACTGTGCAGGTAAGAGATTCCTTCTCCTTGAGTGTTTCTTGCCAATTATTCCTCTAAGGGAAGTTATTTGAGGTTGAATGAGAATTATTTTACCTCATATCTACAACTTTCTTGAATGTTTCAGAACGCGGCATTCGTGTATATTGATCAAGGGAGATCGAAGTAGGTGGGATGGTGTTTAATTTCCAACTGATGTGCATTTTTGTGTACTGCTGAGATATGCGCCCATGAATGGGGTGTCGTATGGCTAAGGCCTTGTTATATTAAATACCTAGAATTGTTTAACTAATTTAAATGTGATAATAAACTATTGTTTGGGATCGTTGCTTGGATCCAGGACCACCCCGAGGGTGCATTCTTCTGTTTATCCATTTGGCGAGGATACCCAAGGGTATGACTTTATATTAATGATTATAGAATTGCCTTGAGAGGAATTGCTTATGTATTGATTGTTTACATATTGGGCATGACCCGGTTACTTGTTAGCCTGAGGGCAGTGTTGTGATTAGCCTGTGGGCAATGTACTACTTAGCATGTGGGAAACTTCTTCCGTGCCTGTGGGCAGTTGACTCTGTGCCTATGGGCGACACCTCATACGCTTGTGGGCAATATTCGATATGTCTGTTGGCAGATTCCTATGTTTGGATTCTCTTTACCTGAGGGTAAAGGTTTACATGTCTAAGGACACTAGCTGTTTTACTTATAATATTCACTATGGTGATATCTTAAATTGAATGTTTAAAAAGAATAATAAAAATCAAATATAACTGGTAAAGTTAGTTACTTTTGAGTACTGCTTAGATTATTGTATTTTACTATTGCACACTGTTGTTGCATATTTTCACACAGTTGGGCACGAGCCTTTGGTGGGTGCCTACTAAGATTTATTTCTCACACCCAGTTTGTAAAGACCCAAACTTGACGTACATGGACATTACATTACTTTTTTGGAAAACTTAATACATAACAAAAACAAACACACAAGGACCACAATAGTTTAGTGTCTTTGGAAACTCGGAAAAATAATCTTCTAATCATGGTGAAAGATCTTCAATATCTCCCATAAAGATCTCCCCCTTTTTTTTCCTAAAACCTTTCTCTAAATCCTGGGGAAAAGAAAACATATAAAGTGTGAGCTCAAATGCTCAGTAAGGGTAACCATGGAGAAAATAGAACAAATCATATACATTTGAACTTAAAAAAAACATTAACATAGTGTTTAAACATCAAAATCTTGAGCAATGACATAAAACATGGCAGTACGTAAGGCATAGATTATAATGGAACATCAATCATGATAAAATATCTTGGAAATAAAACTTTTAATTGTGGAAAAACATTAATTACATGATATTATTTCCATAATAGCCAAGGCATTACTGACAAGACCATCTTAGTAGACAGAGTCCCTTACTGAACCGAGTTCACTCCTCGTTCCAGTCCGGTATCACTAAACCGGATTAACTTGTTGTTCCAACAATGTATAACTCATGAGATATAAATATTTACCCAATTCATTGGAGGTAGATATAGGTCCCACCCTTCTCATAATGAAATCATTATTACTTTTTCCACAAAATAAACATAAATCATTCATCATAACCCAAAGAATAAAAATGGGTTTCATAAACATCATTCCATCATAACATAATCCATATAAAAAAATGGATATCATTTCATCATGAAAAAAATTGAGACAATGTAAATCATAGAGACATTATACATGAAACATACACATATTAAATAATGTCATCTTAGATGGAAAATGGTTTGGATAAAACACTTGAAATGAATTCTTGAGGAAAATATCCTTTCATCTTCAAAATAATTTTCTTTTCTCAAAATTCCATGAAATTTTAAAAGAAAATTATTTTGTTGAAAATATTCATTAAATATTATAGAGTAATCTTCATGAAAATAAGGCATTATGAAACTGTAAAATTCCGTTCATGTTGTATAATTTAAAAAACATTCTCCTCGTACTTTTAACGAAAAAGTCAAAAAGTTCCTTGTATGGTAAACAAAAGAGAGATTCCTTCCATAACACAATGTAAAAGTAAAATAGGGGTAAACATGACTTTAAAAATACATGGAATAGTATTAAACACTTTATTAAAACATTTTTATGGACATGGATGAAAAATATAACCCTAGAAAATACTTACGAATAAACAATCTCGGATAAGAATGAGATTGGAATAATTATCCCTTACCTTATGTCTGATATGCTACGTACGTATCCAAAACTCCTGTATAATGATTTAAATAATGTCATTGAATTATTAAAGAATCATATTCATTATTATTATATCATATATGGTTCACTTATGACTTTATATTACCCGTTCTTTTGTAAATTCCATGTTAAAGCAGCGTTTTGGGTAAAATTGTTTCATTTATCGTACGTGTTTCGAATTGTTGTTCTTGATATTATTACTTATATACTGATTTAAATAATTCCAGAATGTAAAACATGATATATATATATATATATATAATATATTCATCATATAAATATATATGACAGATCGATAAATGGACTGAAATACACCATTCATGGAGACGGTAGGTTGTACGTCCGCATGAACGCTGTTTTTGTTTCCTTATTGAATTGAATGGAATTATGTAAATGAAACATATATATAAATAAATTCAGTATCATTATTATGTAATATCATTAACTATTATTTATTATATATACACTTTATAATCATACTTGAATGGTTAATCATGGAAAATGAATCTCAACGCGTTCGTCGAGATGGTAGTCTGTACGTACGCACGAGCGATGATATCATTACTATAATTATTTTATAGAATTGGAGTGAATGATATAATATATCAGAATCCTTATTGTGTTATAATAACCATATATAGTTATTATTTACACCATTATACCCATCCAAGTAAGATGGTGGTGGAAAAACTAATTACACCACGGCATGGAGACGGTATTCCATACGTACGCACATGCGGTGATTTCCTTTTCTATAGGATGGATAGAAGGTGAAATAGGGTTGTTTCATATTTATAATAACATATCAGTATATAATTAATACTTATGTTATTACTTTATAATGAAACAACTAAAGAATAAGAAGTATAAGAAGAAAGAAACTTGGAAGAGTCGGTAGAAGAGATAACCTCTTCCTAAACTCCTTCTTAGGGCACTAGATTTGGTCTTTTCAGAAGACCAGAACCTCTATGATATAACCAGAGAAGATGAAAAGAGGAATTATTAGGGTTTGGTAGAGCTTCAAGGCTCAAAAGGGTGTGAAGAGAAGAGGGAGGAGGTACCCTTTTATAAGGGAGGAGAGGGGAAGCTTTGGAAAGTGTGAAAATATTATTTTATTATAAACTTATCTTCGGTTTCAAAAGGTCCAAAAATCATTAACTATGAAGATAAAATGAATAATAGTAGAAATGAAATCATCCAATCATAATTGTACATGTTTTGGATAATATTTTAATCATTATAATCTTATTTATTTAAATCATTTATTAATGAGGTAAATACTGCATCATTATTGTTTCATAAATAATTTAATTTATTTGATGTCTAAAAATTATAAAAAAAACCACCATGTAGGAAATATTTATATATTTCCAATTAATATTTATATTCGAAAAGATAATTTATATAACCCCTTATAAAAATTAATTACTAAAAGATATTTGTTAATGTCAATTTTGTCTTTACATTTAATTAATTAATCCAAATTGTCATTATCACTACCAAGTGGTTCAATGGGGTCCCAAAATCGACCCAAGGATGTACATGGTCGGCCACTACTCATACAATAAGGTTATGACAAGTGGTAAGGTAATTTTTAATTATTATAATATTCTTTTAACCTTGAATTACCCTATTTTCCTTTAACCGCGGTAAATAAAAATCAAACGTTACTATTCACCAAAAATTATTTTCATCTTATTGAACCAAATTTTACTTCTTGATAACAACCATGTATGCCGGATTTTTGAAATTCAGTTCACATAAGTGGTAAAATTTAATTTAAATGAAAGAGTCTGTTTTTTAACTACCACTAAGTGGTTTCACTATTCATTAAAAATTGATGTTTTTCAGAAAAATACCAAAACTTCATCCTAAGATATATTTGATATTCAGAATTAAAAAATGATGTCTATTTTTCTAAATTCAAAACATAGAAGTGGCATTAATTTATTTTAAAAATTAATTCCTGTTATCAAATCAAATATCATGTTTTTAAGAAACCATAATTATCAAAAGATCAACACTTGTTTATGTCCAATTTCAAAGTAAATTAATTATAATGACCAACATTGGATTAATTAGTAAAAATATATAATAATTAAACTTTAAAATAAAATAAAAATATGACCTAACCATATAAATTATTGTGATGAAAAAAGTTGTTTTTAATTAAAATATATTGTGTTTTTACTTTTCATAAAAATATGAAAGTTATCAGAATAATATGAAAATTTTATCCAAAGTAAATTTTTATATCCTAATTCCAAATAAGAATTTTATGTTTTCAAATTGAACTTATAAACATGTCAAAAACTGGATTTAAATTAGGTGTGCCATCAAAAGGCGGCAAAACTGCATTTCTTGAAAAATATTTATTTTACCTGAAAAATTTATTTTGTTCTCATACCATGTTCTAGAAAATATGTAAGATGAATAATAATGTTATAGAATTAAAAATTTAGTTAATACTATTCATAACGGCTAGTTCATAATAATATTATAATCATATATCGTTGTTTAGTGAAACATGGTATTACATATAACACACGTTGTCGAGGAAGGTCGCGATTGTGTGTAATGCAAGCCAAGTCAGGGTTGTGTGTTGTGCAAGACTCCTTCATTGTTTGGTATAACAGAATCCAACCATATTTTATTTATAAATTGAATATATATATATATATACACTCAATGTTGCATATAATAACTACTATCAAACGAACTTGAAATTGTGTGTAAAATGATCCAAGAATAGTGTTGTGTATACTGCAAGCTAATACGGTGTTACGTATAGGGAATGATAATCTTGGTGTTGTATACAACACAATACATCAATGAAATTAAAAGAATATTTTTTATAAAATATCGGGGTGTTACACTCTACCCCCCTTAAAATTAATTTCTCCCTCAAAATTCGTCGGGGTTATAAATGGTATACTACTTGAAAGTTTCTTTAATAGAAACTCATATCGTAAAAAGGAATACTAAAACTTAATTTTAAAAAGTGATGTATGAAACGTAACGGTTACCCAAATTAACTCATCACTGGGTTTCCACATAGGAGAACATAGGTGAAAATATGGATATGGAAGAGAAATCTAACCATCAAGTTCTGATTGAGAGTGGTAGAGAACGTGGCTATGAAAAATCCAACAATCAAAAAGACATAAATTGGTGACGATCTAAGGTACCATCTGATTCATCAGATATGAGGGTAATAGGACAAAAAATTTTGGTTTTCAAGATCATTTCCCTAATGTTGAAGAATTTTTGAATTAAAATAAATACTTACTTGGTTTTGGTACAATCTCACTATTGATCGTGCCTTGAAAAATTTCAACTTCATCTCTTAAAGAAATGAAGTTTAATTTTTCTTCCATGAAGTGATAACAGATCATGCGATAGAATGATAAGTCATTCCATCTGTTTCAAACATAAGGTTAGCAATAGTTATATATCTAAGTCCATTTATGGTGAGATTAATCGTATACAGTTCCAAAAATGGACTTATACTTCATCTATCATACCACTTAATAAAATAAAACTAATTTCTACTAACCAGGGACTTCCTGTAGGCCAGTGGTAGGTGATAAAGGCTTGTCGCACATCAGTTATGGGTTCGATTCCCGTAACCTTGTCTGATGCGACATGTTATCGCATGTCCCACAGGTTGTCCCTTTTTATAAAACTACATTATTATAACATTCCTGCAATAATATCAACAAATGTTCTAGCCTTAAACAATACTATCTTATGTCCAAAATAATCCATTACAATCATTAGACTTATCCAAAATACATATTTCCAATCTTGTAGTATAAAGAAAACAATTACTAGAAAGGTCACAAAACAAGCACATGAATACCATCATTTATCCCCCATATATCATAAGATATATCTTGTTGATCACATTCCAAACATGTGAATACCTTAATCATGTATTCTTTTGAAACATGAATTACCATAGCACCTTTGTGAAAACTTGAATGCTATCAAATGTTAACTCTTTCCACATACCAAAATCCCAAAATTTCTATATACTCAAACCATGATATCACTTTGTCCTTATATCAGTCATTAGATCATGAATACTATCATACATATTATATTCTCTTTATACCTTCATTATGCGCATTTCATCTGCTTTCCAAAAAAAATTCAATCACTTTTCATGGTTACTGGTATGATAAAATTATTGAAAACCACAATGGACCAATACATAGATATTTCAATATACCATAAAAGTAACTCAACAAAATTATTCTTGTATACCAATACATAAAAACTTAAATCCATCCTCTTCAATGATTGTCATAGAATAATTCCTTCCTTGATTTATAATTAACCTCTTTGGTTAGGGCATTGAGTTGGGTAATTCCCATGTTCTCCACATATAAGACATTGAACTCCATAACATTATGTTACTCTATGACCCTTCTCTCCACACAGATAACATCTTCCCCTCCATTTGATGTATTCATCAAGGTTCTTTTTCCCTTGTTTAGAAATATCAATCTTCCTTTATCTATTCTCCTCACCATGAAAATATGCATAAAAGTCCATATTCCTCTTATTTGTTGAATTAGGAATACCACTAAAGTTCACCTTGTTAATCATATATTGCGATGACTGATTCGGCATAATCACAAAATCTTTCGTTCTAGGAATTACGCAATTTTGTTGCTCATAGTCACCAATTTGTCAATTGGATTCAATGTTGACCCAATTCCTTCTGGTTCCCTCCATTGACTAAAACAAAAAAACATGGTGTAAGAAACCGTTAAAATAACAAGGAACCACATAATCATAAAAAGTCACTTATGGGATGTAAAACTTATCACGCATTCTTTAATCCATGACACCCTAGGTTCACCCTAGGTTATTTATGATCGTCAAAATAATTCTAGGACTGTAACCTATAGTTATACTAAACCTTAGGGACATCCCTAGACATACCTTAGAAATATCTCTAGGGATTTCACTAAAGTTTTCGCATCCTAGTTTCCAAAGGTTAACTAAACCTTTCCTCTGATACCAACTATAGAGACCTAAACTTGATGTACATGGACATTGCATTACTTTTTTGGAATACTTAATACATAACAAAAACAAACACACAAGGACCGTAACAGTTTAGTGTCTTTGGAAACTCGAAAAAATAATCTTCTAATCATGGTGAAAGATCTTCAACATCTCCAATAAAGATCTTCCCCTTTTTTACCTAAAACCTTTCTTTAAATCCTGGGGAAAATAAAACATATAAAGGGTGAGATCAAATGCTCGGTAAGGGTAAGAATGGAGAAAATATAACAAATAATATACATTTGAACTTAAAAAAACATGAACATAATGTTTAAACATCAAAATCTTGAGCAATGACATAAAACAAGCCAGTACGTAAGGAATAGATTATAATGGAACATCAATCATGATAAAATAGCTTGGAAATAAAACTTGTAATTGTGGAAAAATATTAAGCACATGGTATAATTTCCATAATAGCCAAGCCATTACTTCCAAAACCATCTTAGTGGACAAAGTCCCTTACTGAACCGAGTTCACTCCTCATTCTAGTCCTGTATCACTGAACCGGATTAACTTTCCATTTCAGACTCGTCTATCTCATGAGATATAAATATTTACCCAATGAATTGTAGGGATATATAGGTCCCACCCATCTCATAATTAAATCATTCTTACTTGTTCCACAAAATAAACATAAATCATTCATCATAACCCAAAGAATAAAAATGGGTTTCATAAACATCATTCCATTATAACATAATCCATATAAAACAAATGGATATCATTTCATCGTGAAAAAAAGTAAAACCATGTAAATCATAGAGAAATTATACTTGAAACATACACATATGAAATAATGTCATCTTAGATGGAAAATGGTTTTGATAAAACACTTGAAATGAATTCTTGAGGAAAATATCCTTTCTTCTTCAAAATAATTTTCATTTCACAAAATGCCATGCAATTTTAAAAGAAAATAATTTTGTTGAAAATAGTCATTAAATATTGTAGAGTAATATTCATGAAAATAAGGCATTATGAAACAGTAAAAATCCGTTTATGCCGTAGAAGTTAAAAAAACATTCTCCTCATACTTTTAACGGAAAAGTCAAAAAGTTCCTCATATGGTAAACAAAAGAGAGATTCCTTACATAACACAATGTAAAAGTCAAATAGGGGTAAACTTGACTTTAAACATACATGGAATAATATTAAACACTTTATGAAAACATTTTCATGGACATAGATGAAAAATATAACCCCAGTAAATAATTACGAATAAACAATCTCGGATAAGAACGAGATTGGAATAATTATCCCTTAACTTAGGTTCGATATGCTTCATACGTATCAGAACCTCCTGTATAATGATTTAAATAATTTCATTGAACTATTAAAGAATCATAATCATTATTATGATATCATATATGGTTCACTTATGACTTTATATTACCTGTTATTTTGTAAATTCCATGTTAAAGCAGCGTTTTGGGTAAAATCATTTCATTTATCGTACGTGTTTCGACTTTTTGTTCTTGATATTATTACTTATATACTGATTTACTTAATTATATAATTTAAAACATTATTTATATATAATATATATTTATCATATAAATATATATGATAGATCAATAAATGGAACGAAATACACTGTTCATGGAGACGGTAGGCCGTACGTACGCATAAACGCTGTTTTTGCTTTTTTATTGAATTGAATGGAATTAATTAAATGAACAAAATATGTAAATAAATCCAGTATCATTATTATGTAATATCATTCATGATTATTTATTATATATACACTTTATAATCATACTTGAATGGTTAATCATGGAAAACGAATCTCATCGCGTTCGTGGAGACGGTAGTCCATATGTACGCACGAGCGATGATATCGTTCCCATAATTATTTTATAGAGTTGGAGTGAATGATATAATATATCATAATAAGTATGATGTTATAATAACCATATATAGTTATTCTTTACACCATTATACCCATCCATTAAGGTGGTGTTGGAAAAACTAATTACACCACGGCGTGGAGACGGTATTCTGTACGTACGAACGCGCGGTGATTTCATTTTTTGTAGGATGTATAGAAGGTAAAATAGGGTTGTTTCATATTTATAATAACATATAAGTATATATGTAATACTTTTTTTATTACTTTATAATGAAACAACTAAATAATAGGAAGTAGAAGAAGAAAGAAACTTGGAAGAGTCGGTAGAAGAGAATACCTCTTCCTCGACGCACCTCCTTTTAACTCCTTCTTAGGGCACTAGAGTTGGTCTTTTAAGAAGACCAGAACCTCAATGATATAACTAGAGAATATGAAAAGAGGAATTAGTAGGGTTTTTTCGAGCTTCAAGGCTCAAAAGGGTGTGAAGAGAAGAGGGAGGAGGTGCCATTTTATAAGGGACGAGAGGGGCACCTTTGGAAAGTGTGAAAATATTATTTTATTATAAACTTATCTTCAGTTTCAAAATGTCCAAAAATAATTAAAGATGAAGATAAGATGAATCAGGGTCGAAATAAAATCATCCAATCAGAATTGGACATGTTTTGGATAATATTTTAATCATTATAATCTTATTTATTTAAATCATTTATTAATGAGGTGAATACTGCATCATTATTGTGTCATAAATAATTTAATATATTTGATGTCTAAAAATTATTAAAAAAACACTAACATGTAGAAAATATTTTTAGATTTCTAATGAATATTTATAGTTGAAAAGATAGTTTATATAACCCCTTATAAAAATTAATTAATAAAAGATCTTTGTTAATGGAAATTTTGTCTTTAATTTAAATTAATTAATCCAAATTGTCATTATCACTACCAAGTGGCTAAATGGGGTCCCAAAATCGACCCAAGGATGACCATGGTTGTCCACTACTCATCCATTAAGGTTAGGACAAGTGTTAAGGTAATTTTGAATTATTATAATATTCTTTTAACCTTGAATTGCCTTATTTACCTTTAATAGTGGTAAATAAAAGTCAAAAGTTACTATTCACAAAAAATTATTTTCATCTTATTGAACCAAATTCTACTTCTTGATAACAACCATGTATGCCAGACTTTTGAAATTCAATTTACAGAAGTGGTAAAATTTCATTTAAATGAAAGAGTCAGTTTTTTAACTACCACTAAGTGGTTTCACTATTCATCAAAAATTGAAGTATTTCAGAAAAATACCAAAACTTCAGGATAAGATATATTTGATATTATGAATTTAAAAATTCTGTCTATTTTTCCAAATTCAAAACACATAAGTGTCATTAATTAATTTTAAAAATTAATTCTCGTTATCAAAACAAATAGCGTGTTTTTAAGAAACCATAACTATCCAAAGATCGACACTTATTTATGTCAAATTTCAAAGTGAAATTAATTCCAATGACCAACATTGGATTAAATGATAGAAATATCTTATAATTACACTTTAAAACAAATTAAAAAGATAATATAACCATGTAAATTATTGCGATGAAAAAAGTTGTTTTTAATTAAAATATAGCGTGTTTTTAATATTCATTAAAATATGAAAGTTATCAGAATAATATGAAAAAATTATCCAAATTAAATTTTTATATCCTGATTCCAAATAAGAATTTTATGTTGTAAAATTGAACTTATAAACATGTCAAAACTGTATTTAAAGTGGGTGCACCATCAAAAGGCGGCAAAACTGCATTTATTTAAAAATACTTATTTGACTCGAAAAAATTATTTTGTTCTCATACCAGGTTCTAGAAAATATGTCAGATGAATACTAATGTTATAAAATTAAAAATGTAGTTAATAATATTCATAAAGGCTAGTTCATAATAATATTAGAATCATATATCGTTGTTTAGTGAAACTTGGTATTAAGTACAACACACGCTTTCGAGGAAGGTCATGATTGCATGTAATACAAGCCAAGTCAGGGTTGTGTGTTGTGCAGGACTCCTTCGTTGTTTGGTAAAAAAGAATCCAACCATATTTCATTTATACATTGAATATATATATATATACAAACTCTATGTTTCATAGAATAACTACTATCAAAGGAACTTGAACTTGTGTGTAACATGATCCAAGAATAGTGTTACGTATACTGCAAGCTAATACGGTGTTGCGTATAGTGCAAGATAATTTTGGTGTAGCGTAAAACACAAGACATCAATGAAATTAAAAGAATATTCTTCATAAAATCTTGAGGTGTTACATTCTACCCCCCTTAAAATGGATTTCTCCCTCGAAATTCATCGGGGTTATAAATGGTTTACAACTTAAAAGTTTCTTTAATAGATACCCACATCATAAAAAGGAATACTAAAACTTAATTTTAAAAAGTGAAGTATGAAACATAATGGTTACCCTAATTAAATCATCACTGGGTTTCCACATAGGAGAACATAGGAGAAAATATGGATATGGAAGAGAAATATAACTGTCATGTTCTGATGGAGAGTGGTACAAAACATGGCTATGAAAAAGCGAACAATCACAAATCCATAAATTTGTGATAATCTAAGGTATCGTCTGATTCATCAGATAAGTGGGTAATACGACAACATTTTTGGTTTTCAGGATCATTTCCTTAATGTTGAATAATTTTTGAATTAAAATAAATAATTACTTGATTTTTGGTACAATATCACTATTGTTCACGCTATGAAAAATTTCCACCTCATCTCTTAAAGAAATGAAGTTGAATTTGTCTTCCATGAAGTGATAGCAGATCATGCGATAGAATGATAGGTCATTCCATCTGTCTCAAACATAAGGTTAACAATAGTTATATATATAAGTCCATTTATGGTGAGATTAATCGTATACGGTTCCAAAAAATGGACTTATACTTTATCTATCATACCACTTAATAAAATAAAACTAATTTCTACTAACTAGGGACTTCCTGTAGGCCATTGGTGGGTGATAAAGTCCTGTCGCACAACGGTTATGGGTTTGATTACCACAACCTGGTCTGAAGTGACGGGTCGTCGCATGTCCTGTAGGTTATCCCTTTTTCTAAAAATACATTATTATAACATTCCTACAATAATATCAAAAAAAGTTATAGCCTTAAACAATACTATATTATGTATAAAATAATCCATTCCAATCTTTAGACTTATCTAAAATACATCTGTCCAATCTCGTAGTATAAGGAAAACGATTACTAGAAATGTCACATAACAAGCACATGAATACCATCATTTATCCCCCATATATCATAAGAAATATCTTGTTGATCACATTCCAAACATTTGAATACCTTAATCATGTATTCTTTTGAAACATGAATTACCATATAACCTTTGTGAAAACATGAATGCTGTCAAAAGTTAACTCTTTCCACATACCAAAATCCCAAAATTTCTATATACTCAAACCATGATATCACCTTGTCCTTATATCAGTCATGAGATCATGAATACTATTATACATATTATTTTCTCCTTATACCTTCATTATGCGCATTTAATCTTCTTTCCAAAAAAAATCAATCAATTTTCATGGTTACTAGTACCATAAAATTATTGAAAACCACAATGGACCAATACATAGATATTCCAATATACCATAAAAGTAACTCAACAACATTATTCTTGAATACCAATACATAAACACTTCAATACATCCTCTTAAATGATTGTCATGGAATAAGTCCTTCCATGATTTAGTAGTAACCTCTTAGGTCAGGGCATTGAGTTGGGTAATTCCCATGTTCTCCACAGATAAGACATTGAACTCCATAACAGTCTGTCACTCTATGACCCTTCTCTCCACACAGATAACATCTTCCCCTCCATTTGATGTATTCATCAAGGTTCTTTTCCCCTTCTTTAGAAATCTCAATCTTCCTTTCTCTATGCTCCTCACTATGAAAATATGCATAAAAGTCCATATTCCTATTATTTGTTGAATTAGGAATACCACTAAAGTTCACCTTGTTAATCATATATCGCAATGACTGATTTGGCATAATCACAAAATCTTTCATTCTAGGAATTATGCAATTTTGTTGTTCATAGTCACCAATTTTTCCATTGGATTCATTGTTGACCCAATTCCTTCTGGTTCCCTCCATTGACTAAAACCAAAAACCATGGTGTAAGAAACCGTTAAAATAACAAGGAACCACATAATCATAAAAAGTCACTTATGGGATGTATAACTTATCACACATTCTTTAATCCATAACACCCTAGGTTCACCCTAGGTTATTTATGATCATCAAAATAATTCTAGGACTGTAACCTATAATTATACTAAACTTTAAGGACATCCCTAGACATACCTTAGAAATATCTCTAGGGATTTCACTAAATTTTTCGCATCCTAGTTTCCAAAGGTCAACTAAACCTTTCCTCTGTTACCAACTGTAGAGACCTAGACATGACGTACATGGAAATTACATTACTTTTTCGGAATACTTAATACATAAAAAAACAAACACACAAGGACCGTAATAGTTTAGTGCCTTTGGAAACTCGGAAAAATAATCTTCTAATCATGGTGAAAGATCTTCAACATCTCCCATAAAGATCCTCCCCTTTTTTACCTAAAACATTTCTTTAAATACTAGGAAAAAAACATATAAATGGTGATATAAAATTCTAAATAATGGTAAGAATGTAGAAAATAGAACAAATCATATACATTTGAACTTAAAAAAACATGAACATAATGTTTAAACATCAAAATCTTGAGCAATGACATAAAACATGGCAGTACGTAAGGCATAGATTATAATGGAACATCAATCATGATAAAATAGCTTGTAAATAAAACTTTTAATTGTGAAAAAACATTAATCACATGATATGATCTCTATTATAGACAAGTCATTACTGCCAAGACCATCTTAGTGGACAAAGTCCCTTACTGAACCGAGTTTGCTCCTCATTCCAGTCCTGTATCACTAAACCGGATTAACTTTCCATTCCAGACATGTCTATCTCATGAGATATAAATCTTTACCCAATGCATTGGAGGGAGATATAGGTCTCAACCATCTCATAATGAAATCATTCTTACTTATGCCACAAAATAAACATAAATCATTCATCATAACCCAAAGAATAAAAATGGGTTTCATAAACATCATTCCATCATAAAATAATCCATATAAAACAAATGGATATCATTTCATCCTGAAAAAAAGTGAAACCATGTAAATAATAGAGACATTATACATGAAACATACACATTTGAAATAATGTCATCTTAGATGGAAAATGGTTTTGATAAAACACTTGAAATGAATTCTTGAGGAAAATATCCTTTCTTCCTCAAAATAATTTTATTTTCACAAAATGCCATGCAATTTTAAAAGAAAATAATTTTTTTGAAAATAGTCATTAAATATTGTAGAGTAAGATTCATGAAAATAAGGCATTATGAAACTGTAAAAATCCGTTCATGTTGTATAAGTTAAAAAAACATTATCCTCGTACTTTTAACGGAAAAGTCAAAAAGTTCCTCGTATGGTAAACAAAAGAGAGATTACTTCCATAACACAATGTAAAAGTAAAAGAGGGGTAAAAATGATTTAAAACATACATGGAATAATATTAAACACTTTATGAAAACATTTTTATGGACATGGATGAAAAATATAACCCCAGTAAATACTTACGAATAAACAATCTCGGATAAGAACGAGATTGGAATAATTATCCCTTACCTTAGGTACGATATGCTTCGTACGTATCAAAACCTCATGTATAATGATTTAAATAATGTCATTGAATTATTACAGAATCATATTCATTATTATGATATCATAAATAGTTCACTTATGACTTTATCTTACCCGTTCTTTTGCAAATTCCATGTTAAAGCAGTGTTTTGCGTAAAATCGTTTCATTTATCGTACGTGTTTCGACTTGTTGTTCTTGATATTATTACTTATATACTGATTTACTTAATTCCCAAATGTAAAACATGATTTATATATAATATATATACAAAATATAAATATATATGATAGATCGATAAATTGAATGAAATACACCGTTCATGGAGACGGTAGGTCGTACGTACGCATGATCACTGTTTTCATTTCCTTATTGAATTTAATGGAATTAAGTAAATGAAAAATATATGTAAATAAATACAATATCATTATTATGTAATATCATTCATTATTATTTATTATATATACACTTTATAATCATACTTGAATGGTTAATCATGGAAAATGAATCGCATCGCGTTCGTGGAGACGGTTGTCCGTATGTACGCACGCGCAATGATATCATTCCCATAATTATTTTATAGAATTGGAGTGAATGATATAATATATCAGAATCAGTATGATGTTATAATAACCATATATAGTTATTATTTAAACCATTATACCCATCCAAGTAAGGTGGTGGTGGAAAAACTAATTACACCACGGCGTGGAGACGGTATTTCGTACGTACGCACGCGCGGTGATTTCATTTTCTGTAGGATGGATAGAAGGTGAAATAGGGTTGTTTCATATTTATAATGACATATTAGTATATAAGTAATACTGATGTGATTACTTTATAATGAAACTACTAAATAAGAGGAAGTAGAAGAAGAAAGAAACTTCGAAGAGTCGGTAGAAGAGACTACATCTTCCTCACCTCCTTTAAACTCTTTAGGGCACTAGAGTTGGTCTTTTTAGAATACCAGAACCTCTATGATATAACTTGAGAAGATGAAAAGAGAAATTTTTTGGGGTTGGATGAGATTCAAGGCTCAAAATTGTGTGAAGAGAAGAGGGAGGAGGTGCCCTTTTATAAGGGAGGAGAGGGGCACCTTTGGAAATGTGATAATATTATTTTATTATAAACTTATCTTCAGTTTCAAAAGGTCCAAAAATAATTAAAGATGAATATAAGATGAATCATGGTCTAAATAAAATCATCCAATCAAAATTGGACATGTTTTGGATAATATTTTAATCATTATAATCTTATTTATTTAAATCATTTATTAATGAGGTAAATACTGCATCATTATTGTGTCATAAATAATTTAATTCATTTGATGTCTAAAAATTATAAAACAAACACCACCATGTAGGAAATATTTTTAGCCTTCCAATGACTATTTATAGTCGAAAATATAATTTATATAACCCCTTATAAAAATTAATTACTAAAAGAATTATGTTAATGTCAATTTTGTCTTTACATTAAATTAATTAATCTAAATTGTCATTATCACTACCAAGTGGCTCAATGGGGTCCCAAAATCGACCCAAGGATGCCCATGGTCGGCCACTACTCATCCAATAAGGTTAGGACAAGTGTTAAGGTAATTTTAAATTATTATAATATTCTTTTAATCTTGAATTACCCTATTTACCTTTAACCGCGGTAAATAAAAGTCAAAAGTTACTATTCACCAAAAATTATTTTCATCTTATTGAACCAAATTTTACTTCTTGATAACAACCATGTATACCGGATTTTTGAAATTAAATTCACAGAAGTGGTAAAATTTCATTTAAATGAAAGAGTCGGTTTTTTAACTACCACTAAGTGGTTTCACTATTCATCAAAAATTGAAGTTTTTCAGAAAAATACCAAAACTTCAGCCTAAGCTATATTTGATATTCAGAATTCAAAAATTATGTCTATTTTTTCAAATTAAAAACATAGAAGTGACATTAATTAATTTTAAAAATTAATTCCCGTTATCAAAACAAATAGCGTGTTTTTAAGAAACCATAACTATCAAAAGATCAACACTTTTTTATGTCCAATTTCAAAGTGAAATTAATTCCAATGAACAACGTTGGATTAAATGGTAAAAATATATTATAATTACACTTTAAAACAAATTAAAAATATAATCTATCCATATAAATTATTTTGATGAAAAAAGTTGTTTTTCATTAAAATATAACGTGTTTTTACTATTCATTAAAATATTAAAGTTATCAGAATAATATGAAAATTTTATCCAAAGTAAATTTTTATATCCTGATTCCAAATAAGAATTTTATTTTGTCAAATTTAACTTATGAACATGTCAAAACTAGATTTAAAGTGGGTGCGCCATTAAAAGGCTGCAAAACTGCATTTTTTGAAACATACTTATTTTTCCCGAAAATTTTATTTTGTTCTCATACCATGTTCTAGAAAATATGTAAGATGAATGATAATGTTATAAAATTCAAAATGTATTTAATAATATTCATAACGTCTTGTTCATAATAATATTATAACCATATATCGTTGTTTAGTGAAACCTGGTATTACGTACAACACACGCTATCGAGGAAGGTCGTGATTTCGTGTAATACAAGCCAAGTCAGGGTTGTGTGTTGTGCAAGACTCCTTCGTAGTTTCATAAAACAGAATCCAACCATATTTCATTTATACATTGAATATATATATATATATACACTCAATGTTTTGTAGAATAACTACTATCATACGAACTTGAAATTGTGTGTAACATGATCCAGGAATAGTGTTGCGTATACTAAAAGCTAATAAGGTGTTGCGTATAGTGCAAGATAATCTTGTTGTAGCGTACAACACAAGACATCAATGAAATTAAAAGAATATTTTTCATAAAATCTCGGGGTGTTACACTATACGGTTCATGTCTTCGGCCCAAAAGGATTATGTTTATGCAGGTGTGGATAAGAGAAAGGGTCCTTATATAGGTACTTGATTGATGTTGGGAGGTAGGGGAGCATGGGACTGATCTTGGGCTCACGATGCCGCTGGATATTCTATTTTTCTTTTTCTGTGCTTGTACTTCAGTTGTATTGTATTGCAGTGTAACATGTTTTGGCCATTTTATAGAATAGTGACATGCTGCATTTGCATATATATATGACTGATGGTTTCCTTGTTATTATCAGTTATCCATTTCTGATATATATATATATATTGTTTACCGCTTCCACTTGTTGTATGATATTTATCTATTCCGTTGTGCTGCACTTTGACAAATGAGGGCATAGTTTCCCCACTATCAGACCTGGGCCCTCACTAATAGTCGGCAGCCTCTGGCATTTGGAGAAATGCGCTTGAGGTCACGTGGCAAACCGGGTTCGGGGAACCCGTTGAGTGGCACTCGGAACCGAGGTGTTACAAAGTGGTATCAGAGGATTTCTTTTCTTTGACTTACTATTTGGAGCCTTATTCAGGGATAGGATGAGAACGGTAGTTAGTAATAAGCTATGCTCGGGCGTAGCTAACTCGTGTATAGGGAAAAGCCAATTTACCTCATGTTGCAATTTTTCTGATTTTTCAATTTGATAGTTGAATTGATTTTCACTAAAGGGTGACACACTTGTACTGTGTTGTTTATATTTTATTCATGGGTTCTATTTAGTTGCAACCCGATGATATGAGGGTATTCCATCTCATGCATCATTTAGGCACATTCTAGAAATCACATTCCATGCATAGTTCAATGCCATGTAGGTGAATTAGAAATTGCATGTTGTTGTGATAGATGTTGTGCTAGTAAAAGCATGTTGTTGTGATAGCTGCTTTGATAGATGTCTGTTGTTTGATAGGGTATTATTGTGTGAGCCTATTTATAGAATGGATGCCAAACTTTGGTTTTTGGGGAGTATGGGCCCTCATTGACCAAAATTTGGTGGATCATTGACTGTTTATCCGGTTATAACACATATAAGATGCCAAACTTTGATTCTCGGGGAGTATGGGCCCTCACGGATCAAAATTTGGCACTTAGGTGTTGTTTTTCCATATTTCTGGGTTCTGGAGAAGTTTCTATGGCATACTGTCAGGAAACCCAGTATACATGCCATGTAGTACCTTAAACATGTCGTGTATGTTCTTCTGTTTAGGAAGAAAAGAAAACTTTTTGAGTAGATGTCGTGTACCCTAAGTACACACCATGTAGTCTCTTCCCATGTCATAGACTGTGTGGGCGGGGACACGGGGAAGATAAATTCTTGGCGTGAACACACTGTGTACCGGATGTACACTCTGTGTAGTGTTGACCCGGAGTCCGCCCGTGTAACTAACAAACACGGACGGAGGAGACCTTAAGACATACATGCCATGTCCACTATAGAACACACCGTGTAGTTGGAGCCGTGTATCCGTCCGTGTAATGAACAACACGGGTCGGCGAAGCTTGTATAGTACACGCCATGTACCTGTGGGACACGCCGTTTAGTCTTGACCAGTGAAAGACTGTGTGGACCTGACCATGTGGCTAGGAAATTGGGTAGTGTACACACCATGTGTGGGTGTAACATGTTGTGTAGTAACAAGATGAGTAGTCGGCCATGTCACAAACGACACAGATAGTTGGAAAATTACACCATACACACCGTGTAGATTATATACACGTCGTGTAGTTTTTTTTAACAGGAGCCATGTGGCTTGGCCGTGTAGAAGGACCCCGGCTGGGGAAGAGAAGTCGGGTACACACCATGTAGTCAGTATACACATTGTGTAGTCTTGTTTTGAAAATCTTGAATTCCTTCTTCCTCCTGTTCCCCTTTTGGTCCCTACGTTTTCAGTCTTGATAATCTGGATCTAAGGTTTTCATTTGACCTTGTAGAGTCATGTTGCCGAGACGACCACGTGTTGTTCGTTAGGAGAGTGGCAAAGAGTATACTCCAGAGATGGTGGGCCATGGGCTACCAGTTGATCCTCCAGCAGAGCCAGATGCGGCGCCATCCATAATACCGGACACAGGCGCGAAGGTGCAGTTCCGTGAAGGCATTATGCGGTTCATGCAGACCTTTCAGGGAGCATCGACGGCTGCCACATCTATGGTCGAGCTGACTTGTATCTTCCAGTAGCATCATCCGCCTACGTTTTCAGGGGATGGAGGACCACAGGCTGCAGATTCTTGGTTAGGGTCAATGCAGACTATTTTCGAGCACCTAGAGACGCCTCCAGGGTGGAGGGTCAACCTTGAAACTTATATGATGTGTGATTCTACCAAGATGTGGTGGGATGTTACCACCCAGTCAGAGCATCACAGAGACATGGTGTGGGAATATTTCCAGACATCCTTATACGACTTCTTATTCCAAAGACACTGAGGGAAGATCGAGCTCGATATTTCATGAATCTGCAGTAGGGTGCTATGTCGGTGATGGATTATTTTGCTCATTTCACCAATTTTCAGCGTTTTGCACCCGTTCTGGTGGGTGATGAGACGTTGAAAGCTAGATGCTTTTAGGATCTTCTTCGATATGACATCCGAGCACTGGTGAATGTTTTTAGGTTTCCTTCAGTACATTCTATTGTGAACCAAGTGCTTATTACAGAGAGGAACTTGTGAGAAGCTAGTGGTGTGGGCCAGGGTGGTTCAACACCAGTTTTTTGGTACTATTTCTACTAGTAAGAGGAAGAGACAGATGGAATTATCTCAGGGTGGCAGTACCATCTAGAAGACTATTTCAGGTGGCCAGTTCATGTGCTACCAGTGTGGTAAGGAGGGGCACAACAGACCTCAGTGTCCATGTGACCCAGTGGAATGTCGGGCTTGCGGCAGGATGGGTCATCTACAGTGCTTTTGCAGGGCGTTTCCACAAGTGGCTAGTGAGAGGGGTTCTGTACAAACTTTGTGTGTGGGGGCAGGACCAGCAGCTTCTTACCATTCGAGGAACTGGTATACGTCAGGGCGTGCAGGCAGGGATGGTGGATGTGGCCGTGGTAGCCAGACACCAGGATCTCAGAGGTAGTAGGGCGGGACAACTCAGGGTAGCCAAGCTGTGTTGCAGAGTCGTGGCACTGGGCAAACATATGCAGTGCAATAGACCCAACAAGAGAAGGATCTCGGACCTTCTACTGTCATAGGTAATATTTTAGTAGCTTCTTTTTTATCTTCAGTACTTTTCGATATGGGTGATACACATAGATTTATATCTTTACCTGTTTTGGAGAGCCTTTGGCTCAATGTTGCTACTTCCTCTTATGTTATGACATTAGACACTCGGTTGGGAACATGAACGGCTAGTGTGTGTCAGTGATAGGAGTTACCCCTTGAGGATGGTGGGTGTCACTTCCTATGGGACCACTATGTCTTAGAGATGATGAGTTATGATGTCATTCTCAGGATGGACTGGTTGGTTCCCTTTTGAGCCTGTGTGGATTGCTATCATTGTAGGGTGAGATTCACATCACCATAGGGCGGAGAGTTTCTATACAAGGGAGAGTGGGATGTTCAGGCTAGTCGAGATGGACCAAAGAATCATGGGCGAGGTGGTATCACAGCCTAGATTTTGAGCTTATATCTAGACAACAAGAAGACTTTTCAGAAGGATTTCCCTCCAGTGGTTGATCGTTTCAGGGATTTCTTCCCGGACGACCTTTCAGGTCTACCTCTAGATCGTGAGCTGGATTTCTCTATTGATCTTGTTCCAGGAGCAGCACCGGTGTCCATTCCTCCGTATAGGATGGATACACCTAAGTTACAGGAGCTCAAGAGACAGTTAGAGGAGTTACAGTTAAAGGGTTTTATCTGACCCAGTACTTCTCTATGGGGTTCTTCTATCCTTTTTGCGAAGAAGGCGGACGATACTCTCAGACTCTGTGTGGATTATCAGAAGCTTAACCAGTTGACGGTTAAGAACCTATATCCCTTTCCAAGGATTGATTATCTTTTTTATCAACTTCGTGGAGCACGAGTGTTCTCAAAGATTGACTTGAGATCAGGATATCATCAGTTGCGCGTTAGATCATTTGATATACCTCTCACAGCTTTCAAGAGCAGGTATAGTCTATACGAGTATACAGTTATGCCGTTCGGACTCACGAATGCAGCAGAAGTTTTCATGGCTCCGATGAATCGTGTGTTCCATCCTTATCTGGATTCTTTTGTTGTAGTATTTTTGGATGACATCTTGGTGTACTTTCACACTCGACACGACCATGCCACCCATCTTGAGATCGTATTGAGTACACTGAGAGAGCATCAGATATATACTAAGCTCTCAAAGTGCCAGTTTTGGATAGACCAGATACACTTCCTGGGTCATATCATCTCAGAGGCAGGAGTTGCCGTAGACCCAGAGAAGGTGAGAGCAGTCGTTTCCTGGGATAATCCTAAGAAAATGTTTGAAATAAAGAGTTTCTTGGGGATGGTTGGTTACTACAGATGCTTCATACAGGACTTCTCCCTCTTAGCAGCGCCATTGATAGGTTTGACTAAGAAGGTTGTGAAGTTCGATTGGTCAGAAACTTGCGAGACAGACTTCCAGGAGCTGAAGGGAAGGTTGACATTAGCACCGATCTTGATACTCCCAGAGCAAGGGAAGAGCTATACAGTTTACTATGATGCATCAGGTATTGGGCTAGGAGTTGTGTTAATGCAGGGTGATCAAGTGGTTGAGTACGGGTCTCGGTAGTTGAGGACACATGAGAGGAATTACCTGACGCATGATCTTGAGTTGGATGTAGTTGTTCATGTATTATGCTATTGGAGACATTGTCTCATGGGAGAAAATTTTGTGGTGTTCACGGACCACAAAAGTCTCAAGTACATCTTCACCCAGTGTGACCTGAACCTGAGATAGTGAAGGTGGGTTGAATACCTTCAGTCCTTCGATTTTGAGCTTGCCTATACACCTTGTAACGATAATGCAGTAGCTGATTCACTGAGCAGGAAGACTCAGATACAGGTAGTGCAGGAGGCCAGTGGTTAATAGCAGCATATGGCTTTGTTCTCTGAGATGCATTTGGAGGTTCACAACAGTCAGGGGCAGACCTATCTTTCATCTTTAGCTGTAACTTGTATCCTCCTGGATAGAGTGAGGATGAGACAGTTATCTTATTCAGAAGGCCTAGTTCTACGAGAGTCAGTGACCAGTGAGGACCCTTCTCCTAGTTGGATGATAGACGATGATTAAGTATTGTGTTTCCATGGACGAGTGTGGGTTCCAGGGGATATACGTGAGGAGCTGATGTGGGAGTTTCATGCTTCAGCTTGGGCAGTTCATCCCAAGGTTAACAAGATGTACCGAAACTTGAGACGTCAGTATTGGTGTCCGGGTATGAAGAAAGAAATAGCTGGTTTTGTGTTCCACCTTTTAGCAGGTGAAGGCAGAGCATCAGAGGCCAGGTGGACTGTTACAGTTGTTACCCATTCCAGCATGGAAATGGGATGATGTCGCGATGGACTTCGTGACTGGGTTGCTGAGGTCACCTCGAGGCAATGATGTCATGTGGATTGTACTGGACATACTCACAAAGGTAGCTCACTTTTTGTCGATCAGGGAGACCTTCGGAGTTGACGAGCTTGGGAAGTTGTATATGCAAGAGGTTGTACATATTCATGGGTCCCCTATTCTATCATTTTAGATAGGGATGCCCATTTTATGTCTCATTTATGGCAGAGTTTTCAGAGGGAACTGGGTACACAGGTGCTTCTGAGCACAACTTACCACCCTCAGACCGATGGTCAGTCAGAGCGTACAATACAGGTGCTTGAGGACATGCTGTGTGCATGCATCCTAGACTTTGGGGGCTCTTGGGAGAAGCATATACACCTAGTTGAGTTTTCCTATAATAATAGTTTTCAGCCAACTATTGAGATGGAACCTTACGAGGATTTATATGGTAGGACATTCCAATCACCTTTGTGCTGGTTAGAGGAATGTGAGGCAGCTTTACTGGGACCACGTCTTGTGCAGGAGACTTCTGAGCAGGTCCAGATGATTCCGAAGAGGATGGCTACCACACAGTCTCGTCAGAAATCTTTTTTTGATCATCGCAGATAACCCTTGGAGTTCGTGGTTAGGGATCAGGTTTTCTTGCGTGTTTCACCGTGGTTGGGACACAGGCGGATCAGGAGATAGGGAAAACTTTTCACCGAGGTATGTAGGGCCAATTGAGATTCTGTAGAGAGTCTGGGTGGTTGCCTATCGGTTGCAGTTACCACAGAGGTACCGATCCATGCACGACATCTTCCATGTATCTCAGTTGCGTCGCTATCATTCAGACCCATCTCACATCTTTCAGCCCGAGGAGGTTGATCTTGAAATAGATGATTCCTTTGAGGAGCATCCAATTCGTATCGTTGATAGGAGCACAAAGGTTCTCCGAGGCCGGTCAGTTCCTCTCGTACGGGTGCTATGGCAGCATGGCCGAGTGCAGGATGAAACCTGGGAGGGGGGGACAGACATACATGCTCAGTGTCCGATGTTATTCATGGCTATATCTTCACCACCTTTGGAAGGGAAATTCGGGGATGAATTTCTTTAAGAGGGGATGTTTTTAAGAACCTGGTTCTTATTCTTGAGGTACGGGTTTCTTCTTTTCTCATTTCATTAAGTGTTTTTGAGAAAATAAGGAAAATTGGGAAAAATCCCAAAATTTTGGAAGTACATGTCGTGTACTATTCCACATGCCGTGTACTTTTGGCCGTGTGGTATGAGTACACATGGTTTGTATCCATGTTGGCGACGAAGGGTGTAAAAACTGAATACACGTTGTGTAGGGAAATTTACACGTTGTGTAGTCAGTCGGCAGGTGAATAGTAAGGTGGTGTCCAGCTGGGTAACTGTACACGCCGTGTAGAGAGGAATACACGTCGTGTACTCATGTCGACAGATGAACAGTGCCACGCTGGTGAGAAGCCGCTAGAGGACAAGTTAAAAAATGGAAAGTACATGTTGTGTACTTGAGATTACACGCCATGTATTTTTTTTTTCTTAAAATGGTCAGTAGCCTCCCCTGTTCATAGGGAAGTCTTAGAATGCCAGAGGACCTCTAGAGAGGAGGTCGGACCTTCAAGGAGCTCCTGATCATGTGTTGGGAATCTGATTCTTTCTCCGTCGATCTCGTCGGAACCGCGTGGGTAAGAGCTTCCTTCTCCTTGCGTTTTTCTTTCCAATTATTCCTCAGTTATTTGAGGTTGTACGATAATTATTTTACCTTAGATCTACAACGTTCTTGAACATTTCAAAAGGTGTTGTTCATGTATATCGATCAAGGGAGATCGAGGTATGTGACTTCGTGCTTAATTTCCAACTGATGTTCGTTTTTGTGTACCACTGAGATACGCGCCCATGAATGGGGTGTCGTATGGATGAGGCCTTGTTGAATTAAATACCTAGAATTGTTTAGGTAATTTAAATGTGATAATAAACTGTTGTTTGGGATCGCTGCTTGGATCCAGGACCACCCTGGGGGTGCATTCCTCTGTTTAGTCGTTTGGCCAGGATACCCGAGTGTATGCCTTTATATTAATGATTATAGAATTTCCTTGAGAGGAATTTCTTGTGTATTGCTTTTTTAAATATTGGGCATGGCCCGGTTACTTGTTAGCCTGAGGGTAGTGTTGTGATTAGCCTATGGGCAATGTATTACTTAGCCTGTGGGAAACTTCTTCTGTGCCTGTGGGCGACGCCTTGTATGCTTGTGGGAAATAATCGATATGCCTGTGGGACGATTCATGTGTTTGGATTCTCTTTACCTAAGGGTAAGGGTTTATGTGTCTGAGGAAACAGGTTGTTTTACATAGAATATTCACTGTGGTTATATCTTAAATTGAATGTTTAAAAGAATAATAAAATGTCAATATAACTGGTAAATTTAGTTACATTTGAGTACTTCTTAGCTTATTGCATTTTACTACTGCAGACTGTTGTTTTATATTTTCACACAGTTGGGCATGGGCCTTTGGTGGGTGCCTACTGGGATTTATTTCTCACACCCTGTTTGAGTCATGTCTTCGGCCCAAACAGATTACGTTTCTACGGGTGTGGATAAGAGAAAGAGTCCCTATACAGGTACTTGATTGAATCTGTGCAGTAGGGGATCATGGGACTGAGCTTGGGCTCGCGATGCCGCTGGCTGTTCTATTTTTCTTTTTTTTTACTTGTACTTCAGTTGAATTGTATTGCAGTGTAACATGTTTTGGCTGTTTTATAGAATAGTGACATGCTGCATTTTCATATATATATGACTGCTGGTTTTCTTGTTATTATCAGTTATCCATTTCTGATATATATATATTGTTTACCGCTTCCACTTGTTGTATGCTATTTATCTATTCCTTTGTGCTGCACTTTGACAAATGAGGGCATAGTTTCCCCACTATCAGACGTGGGCCCTCGCTGCTAGTCGGTAGCCTCTGGCGTTTGGGGAAATGCGCCTGAGGTCACGTGGCGAACCGGGTTCAGGGCACCTGTTGAGTGGAATCCAGAATTGGGGCGTTACAAAGTGGTATCAGAGGAGTTCTTTTATTTAACTTACTATTTGGAGCCTTAGTTATGGATAGGACAAGAACAATAGTTTGTAATAAGCTGTGCTCGGGCGTAGCTAACCCGTGTACAGGGAAAAGCCAATTTACCTCGTGTTGCAATTTTTCTGATTTTTCAATTTGACAGTTGAATTTATTTTCACCGAAGGGTGACGCAATTGTATTGTGATGTTTATATTTTATTCATGGGTTCTGTTTATTTGCAACCTGATGAGATGAGGGTATGTCATCTCATGCAACATTTAGGCACATGCAAGAAATCACATGCCATGCATAGTTTCATGCCATGTATGTGCATTAGAAATTGCATGTTGTTGTGATAGATGTTGTACTAGTAAAAGCATGATTTTGTGATAGCAGCTTTGATAGGTACCTACTATTTGATAGGGTATTATTGTGTGAGACTGTTTATAGAATGGACACCAAACTTTGGTTTTTTGGGAGTATGGGCCCTCATTGACTGAAATTTGGTGGATCATTGACTGTTTATCTAGTTATAACACATATAAGATGCCAAACATTGATTCGCAGGGAGTATGGTCCCTCACGGATCGGAATTTGGCACTTAGGTGTTGTTTTTCAGTATTTTTTGTTTTTCGGAGAAGTTTTTGAGGCATACTGTCCAGAAACCTAGTATACATGCCATGTAGTACCTTAAACACGCCATATATGTTCTTCTGTTCGAGATAAAAAGAAAACTTTTTGAGTACACACTGTGTACCCTAAGTACATGTCGTGTTGTCTATTCCTGTGTCATAGACCGTGTGGGCGGGGACACGGGGAAGAGAAATGATTGGGGCGAACACGCCGTGTACCAGATTTACACGCCATGTAGTTTTGACCCAGAGTCCACCCGTGTTACTAACAAACACGGACGGAGGAGACCTTAAGAGAAACATGTTGTGTCCACTATAGAACACACCGTGTAGTTGGAGCATGTATCCGGCCATGTAACGAACAACACGGGTCGACGAAGCTCGTATAGTACACACCGTGTTCCTATGGGACACGCCATGTAGTCTTGAACAGTGATAGACCGTGTGGACCTGATCGTGTGTCTAGGAAACGGGGTAGTGTACACACCGTGTGCGGGTGTAACACGTCGTTTAGTAACAAGCTGAGTAGTCGACCGTGTCACAAACGACACGGGCAGTTGGAAAATTACACCATACACGACGTGTTAATTATATACACTCCGTGTAGTTTTGTTTAACAGGAGTCGTGTGGCTTGGCCATGTAGAAGGACCCAGGCAGGGGAAGAGAAGTCAGGTACATGTCGTGTAGTCAGTATACACGATGTGTAGTCTTTTTTTGAAAATCTTGAAATCCTTCTTCCTCTGGTTCCCCTTTGGGTCCCTTCATTTTCAGTCTTGATAATCTGGATCTAAGGTGTGTGTTTGACCTTTTAGAGTCATGCCGCCGAGACGACCACGCATTGTTCGCCAGGAGGGCAGCAACGAGTATACTCTGGATATGGTGGGCCATGGGCTATCAGTTGATCCTCCAGTAGAGCCAGATGTGGTGACGGTCATAATACTAGACACAGGTGTGGAGCCGCAGTTCCCTGAAGGCTTTATGCGGTTCATGCAGACCTTTCAGGGAGCACCGTCGGCTGCTATATCTATGGCCAAGCTGACTCGTATCTTCCAGCAGCAGCATCCGCCGACGTTTTTAGGGGATGGAGGAACACAGACTGTAGAGTCTTGGATGGGGTCAATACAGACTATTTTCGAGCACCTAGATATGCCTCCAGGGCGGAGGGTCAACCTTGAGACTTATATGTTGTGTGATTCTGCCAAGAGGTGGTGGGATGTTACCACCCAGTTAGAGCATCACAGAGACATGGCATGGGAAGATTTCCAGACATCCTTCTATGACTTCTTCTTCCGAGAGACGTTGAGGGAAGATTGAGCTCAAGAGTTCATGAATTTGCAGTAGGGTGCTATGTCGGTGACGGATTATTCTTCTTGTTTCACAGAGTTTCAGCGTTTTTCAACTGTTCTGGTCGGTGATAAGACACTGAGAGCCAGACGCTTTAAGGATGATCTTCGATATGACATCCGAGAACTGGTGAATGTTTTCAGGTTTCCTTCAGTACATGATATTGTGAACCAGGCGCTGATTACATAGAGGGACCTGCGGGAAGCTAGTGGTGTGGGCTAGGGCGGTTCAACACCAGTTTCTGGTACTATCTCTACTTGTAAGAGGAAGGGACAGATAGAATTCTCTCATGGTGGAAGTATCAGCCAGAAGAATGTTTCATGTGGCCAGGTCATGTGCTACCAGTGTGGTATGGAGGGGCACAAGATACCTCAGTGTCCACGTGACATAGTGGAATTTCGGGCTTGCAGCAGGATGGGTCATCTGGAGTGCTTTTGCAGGGCATTTCCACCAGTGGCTAGTTAGAGGGGTTCTGTGCAGACTCCATGTACGGGGGCAGGACAAGAAGCTTCTTACCTGTCGGGGAACTGGAATACGTCAGGGCGTGCAGGCAGGGATGGTGGATGTGGTCGTGGTAGCCAGACACCAGTATCTCAAAGGTAGCAGGGTGGGACAACTCAGAGTAGCCAAGCTGTGTCACAGAACCGTGGTATTGGGAAGACATATGCAGTGCAACAGACCCAGCAGGAGCAGGATCTCTTACATTCTACTATCAGAGGTACTATTCTAGTAGCTTCTATTTTATCTTCATTACTTTTCGATATAGTTGTTACACATAGCTTTATATCTTTACTCGTTGTGGAGAGCCTTGGGCTCGGTGTTGCTACTTCCTCTGATGTTATGACGCTAGACACTCCGTTGGGAACTAGAATGGCTAGTGTGTGTTAGTGCAAAGAGTTCCCCCTTGAGGTTAGTGGGTTTCACTTCCTCTAGTACCTCTATGTCTTAGAGATGACGAGTTATGATGTCATTCTCATGATGGACTGGTTGGTTCCCTTTCTAGCCTTTGTGGATTTCTATCGTCACAGGTTGAGTTTCACGTCACCAGAGGGCGGAGAGTTTCTATACAAGGGTGAGTGGGATGTTCAGGCGAGTCAAGCTGGACCAGAGCATCATGGGTGAGGTGGTATCACAGCCCAGATTTCAAGCTTATATCTAGATGACTAGGGGACATTTTAGAAGGATTTCCCTCCAGTGGTTGATCGTTTCAGAAATGTCTTCCTGGATGACTTTTCTGGTCTACCTCCGGAGCATGAGGTGGATTTCTTTATTGAGCTTGTGCCAGGAGTAGCACCGGTGTCCATTCCTCCTTATAGGATGGCTACTCCTGAGTTACAAGAGCTCAAGAGATAGTTAGAGGATTTACAGTTAAAGGGTTTTATCTGACCCAGTACTTCTCCATGGGGTTCTCTTGTCCTTTTTGCGAAGAAGGTGGATGGTACCTTCAGACTCTGTGTGGATTATCGGAAGCTGAACCAATTGACGGTTAAGAAACGATATCCCTTGACAAGGATTGATGATATTTTTTATCAACTTCGTGGAGAACGAGTGTTCTCAAAGATTTACTTGAGATGGGGATATCATCATCTGCATGTTAGACCATCTGATATACCTCTCACAGCTTTCAGGAGCAGTTATGGTCTATAGGAGTATACAGTTATGTCGTTCGGACTCACGAATGCAACAAAAGTTTTCATGGCTCTGATGAATCGTGTGTTCCATCCTTATCTGGATTCTTTTGTGGTAGTATTCATGGTTGATATCTTGGTGTACTATCACACTCGACATGACAATGCCACCTATCTTGAGATCATATTGAGTACACTGAGAGAGCATCAACTATATGCTAAGATCTCAAAGTGACACTTTTGGATAGATGAGATACACATCCTAGGTCATATCATCTTAGAGTTAGGAGCTTCAGTAGACCTAGAGAAGGTGAGAGCAGTAGTTTCATGGGAGCAGCCTAAGAACGTGTTTGAAATACGGAGTTTCTTGGGGGTGTCTGGTTACTACAGATGCTTCATACATGACTTATCCCATTTATAAGAACAGTTGACGGGTTTGACTAAGAAGGGTGTGAAGTTCTATTGGTCAGAAGCATGTGAGACAGCCTTCCAGGAGCTGAAGGGAAGGTTGACATCAGCAGTGATCCTGATACTCCCAGAGCAGAGGAAGATCTATACAGTTTACTGTGATGCATCAGGTTTTGGGATAGGAACTATGTTGATTCAGGGCGATCGAGTAGTTGCATACATGTCTCAGCAGTTGAGGCCACATGAGAGGAATTACCCGACGCATGATCTCAAGTTGGTTGCAGTTGTTCATGCGTTACACTAATGGAGACATTATCTCTTGGGAGAACATTTTGTGGTGTTCTCGGACCACAAAAGTCTCAAGTACATCTTTACCCAGTGTGACCTAAACTTGAGACAACGAAGATGGGTTGAATACCTTCAGTTCTTCGATTTTGATCTTGCTTATACACCTGGTAAGGGTAATGCAGTAGCTAATTCACTGAGCAGAAGGACTCAGATACAGGCAGTGTAGGAGGCCAGTGGTGAATGGAAGCTTATGGCTTTGTTCTATGAGATGCATTTGGAGGTGCACAACAGTCAGGGGAAACCTATATTTCATTTTTAGTTGTGAATTCTATCCTCCTGGATAGAGTGAGGATGAGACAGCTATCTGATTCAGAAGGCCTTGTTCTACGGGAGCCGGTGACCAGTGAGGACCCTTCACCTAGTTGGACGATAGGCGATGATGAAGTATTGTGTTTCCATGGACGAGTGTGGGTTCCAGGGGATATACGCAAGGATATGATGTGGGAGTTTCATGCTTCAGCTTGGGCAGTTCATCCCGGGGTTACCAAGATGTACCGAGACTTGAGACGTCAGTACAGGTGGCCGGGTATGAAGAGAGAAATAGCTAGTTTTGTTACGAGGTGTTCCACCTATCAGCAGGTGAAGGTGGAGCATCAGAGGCCAGATAGACTGTAATATAAGTTACACATTCCATCATGGAAATGGGATGATGTCGCGATGGACTTCGTGACTGGGTTTCCGAGGTCACCTTGAGGCAATGATGTCACGTGGGTTATTGTGGACAGACTCACAAAGGTAGCTTACTTTTTTCCGATCAGGGAGACTTTTAGATTTGATGATATTGGGAAGTTTTATATCCAAGAAGTCGTACGTCTTCATGGGGTCCCTCATTCTATCATTTAATATAGGGACGCCTATTTTACATCTCGTTTCTGGCAAAGTTTTTAGAGGGAACTGGGTACATAGGTGCTTCTGAGCACAGCTTACCACCCTCAGACCGATGGTCAGTCAGATCGTACAATACAGGTTCTTGAGGACATGCTGCGTGCATGAATCTTAGACTTTGGGGGATCTTGGGAGAAGCATATACGCTTAGTCGACTTTTCCTATAATAATAGTTTTCAGGAAACTATTGAGATGGCACCTTATGAGGCCTTATATGGTAGGCCATGCTGATCACCCTTGTGCTAGTTAGAGGCATGTGAGGCAGCTTTACTAGGACCACGAATCGTACAGGATACTTTTGAGTAGGTCCAGTTGATTCAGAAGTGGATGGCTACCGCACAGTCTCATTAGAAATCTTATGTTGATCGCCATAGATGACCCTTGGAGTTCATGGTTGGGGATCAGTTTTTCTTGCATGTTTCACCGACGTTGGGACACAGGCGGATCAGGAGATAGGGTAAACTTTCACTGAGGTATGTAGGGCCATTTGAGATTCTGGAGAGAGTCAGTCTGGTTGCCTATCGGTTGCAGTTACCACAAAGGTACCAAGCCATGCACGACGTCTTCCATGTATCTTAGTTTCCTCTCTATCATTCAGACTCGTCTCACATATTTCATCTCAAGGAGGTTGATCTTGAAATAGATGCGTCCTTTGAGGAGCATCCGATTCATATCGTTGATAGGATCACGAAGGTTCTCTGAGTTCGGGCAGTTCCTCTCGTACGGGTGCTATGACAGCATGGCCGAGTGCAGGATGAAACTTGGGAACAAGAGACTGACATACATGCTCAGTGGATGAAGTTATTCACGACTATATCTTCACCACCCTTGTAAGGGAAATTCGGGGATTAATTGCTTCAAGGGGGAAGTTTGTAAGAACCTGATTCTTATTCTTGAGGTATGGGTTTCTTCTTTTCTCATTTCCTTAAGGTTTTTTGAGAAAATAAGAAAAATGGGGAAAAATCCCAAAATTTTGGAAGTACACGCCGTGTACTGTTCCACGTGCTATGAACTTTTGGTCATGTGGGATGAGTACACATGGTGTGTATCCATGTTGGCGATGAAGGGTGTAAAAACCAGCTACAACCCGTGTAGGGATATTTACACGTCGTGTAGTCAGTCGGCAGGTGAATAGTAAGGCGGTGTCTAGATGGGTGACCGTACACGCCGTGTAGAGAGGAATACACGCCGTGTAATCATGTCGAAATATTAATAGTGCCACGCTGGCGAGAAGCCGCTAGAGGAACAGTTAAAAAATGGAAAGTACACGCCCTGTACTTGAAATTACTCACCGTGTATTTTTTTTTAAAAATGGGAAGTAGCCTCCCTTATTCACAGGGAAGGCTTAGAACACCAGAGGAGCTCGAGAGAGGAGGTCGGACCTTCGAGGAGATCTTGATTGTGCGTCAGGAATCTGATTCTTCCACCGTCGATCGCGTTGGAACCGCGCGGGTAAGAGCTTCCTTCTCTTTGCATGCTTCTTGACAATTCTTCCTCTAAGGGAAGTTATTTGAGGTTGAACAAGAATTATTTTACCTCAGATCTACGACGTTCTTGAATGTTTCAGAAGGCATCGTTCATGTATATGGATCAAGGGAGATCGAGGTAGGTGGCTTGGTGTTTAATTTCCAACTGATGTGTGTTTTTTTGTACCGCTGAGATACGCACCCATGAATGGGGTGTCGTATGGCTGAGGCCTTGTTGAATTAAATACCTAGAATTGTTTAGGTAATTTAAATGTGATAATAAACTATTTTTTGGGATTGCTGCTTGGATCCAGGACCACCCTGGGGGTGCGTTCCTCTATTTAGCCATTTGGTCAGGATACCTCAGGGTATGCCTTTATATTAATGATTACAGAATTTCCTTGAGAGGAATTGCTTGTGTATTGCTTGTTTACATATTGGGCATGGCCCGGATACTTGTTAGCCTGAGGGAAGGGTAGTGAATAGCCTGTGATCAATGTATTACTTAGCCTGTGGGAAACTTCTTCCATGCCTGTGGGCAGTTGACTCTCTGCATGTGGGCAACACCTCGTACGCCTGTGGGCAATATTCGATATGCCTGTGGGCAGATTCCTGTGTTTGGATTCTCTTTACCTGAGGGTAAGGGTTTATGTGTTTGAGGACACTGGCTATTTTACTTAGAATATTCACTATGGTTATATCTTAAATTGAATGTTTAAAAGAATAATAAAATGGCAATATAACTGGTAATGTTAGTTACTTTTGAGTACTGCTTAGCTTATTGCATTTTACTATTGCACATTGTTGTTGCATATTTTCACACAATTAGGCACAAGCCTTTGGTGGGTGCCTACTAGGATTTATTTCTCACACCCTGTTTGGTTCATGTATTTGGCCCAAACAGATTACGTTTCTGCAGGTTTGGGTAAGGGAAAGGGTCCCCATACAGGTACTTGATTGATGCTGGGAAGTAGGGGAGCATGGGACCAAGCTTGGGCTCATGATGCCTCTGGTTGTTCTATTTTTCTTTTTTTGTACTTGTACTTCAGTTGTATTGTATTGCAGTGTAACATGTTTTGGTTGTTTTATAGAATAGTGACATGATGCATTTTCGTATATATATGACTGTTGGTTTCCTTGTTATTATCAGTTATCCATTTCTGATATATATATATATATATATATATATATATATTGTTCACCACTTCCACTTGTTGTATGCTATTTATCAATTCCTTTGTGTTGTACTTTGACAAATGAGGGCATAGTTTCCCCACTATCAGACATGGGCCCTCACTGCTAGTCGGCAGCCTATGGAATTTGGGGAAATGTGCTTGAGGTCATGTGGCGAACCAGGTTCGGGGCACCCGTTGAGTGGCACCCTGAACCGGGGCCTTACAAAGTGGTATCAGAGGAGTTCTTTTCTTTGACGTACTATTTGGATCCTTAGCTAGGGATAGGATGAGAATGGTAGTTGGTAATAAGTTGTGCCCGGGCATAGCTAACCCGTGTATAGGGAAAAGCCAATTTACCTCGTGTTGTAATTTTTCTGATTTTGCAATTTGACAGTTGAATTGATTTTCACCAAAGGGTGACACACTTGTATTGTGCTATTTATTTTTTATTAATGGTTTCTATTTAGTTGCAACCTGATGAGATGAGGGTATTCCATCTCATACAACATTTAGTCACATGCTAGAAATCACATGTCATGCATAGTTTCATGCCATGTTGGTGCATTAGAAATTGCATGTTGTTGTGATAGATGTTGTGCTAGTAAAAGCATGTTGTTGTGATAGCTTCTTTGATAGATACCTTCTATTTGATAGGGTATTATTGTGTGAGCATGTTTATAGAATGGATGCCAAATTTGGTTTTGGGGGAGTATGGGCCCTCATTGACCGAAATTTGGTAGATCATTGATTGTTTATTCGGTTATAACACATATAAGATGACTAACATTGATTCGCGGGGAGTATGGGCCCTCACAGATCAGAATTTGGCACTTAGGTGTTGTTTTTCAGTATTTTCTGGGTTCTGGTAAATTTTTTGAGGCATACTGTCCAGAAACCCAGTATACACACCGTGTAGTACCTTAAACACGTCGTGTATGTTCTTCTATTCAGGAAGAAAAAAAACTTTTTGAGTACATGTTGTGTACCCTAAGTACATGCCGTGTAGTCTCTTCCTGTGTCATAGACCGTGTGGGCGGGGACATGGGGAAGAGAAATGCTTGGGGCGAACACGCCGTGTACCGGATGTACACGTCGTGTAGTGTTGACCCAGAGTCCTCCCGTGTAACTAAAAAACACGGACGGAGGAGACCTTAAGACATACACACCATGTCCACTATAGAACACGCTGTGTAGTTGGAGCCGTGTATCCGGCCGTGTAACAAACAACACAGGTCGACGAAGCTTTTATAGTACACGTCATGTACCTGTGGGACACGCCGTGTAGTCTTGACCAATGATAGACCATGTGGACCTGACTGTGTGGCTAGGAAACGGGGTAGTGTACAAACCGTGTGCGGGTGTAACATGTCATGTAGTAACAAGACGAGTAGTCGGCCGTGTCACAAACGACACGGGCAGTTGGAAAATTACACCATACATGTCGTGTAGATTATATACATGTCGTATAGTTTTTTTTAACGGTAGTTGTGTGGATGGGCCAGGTAGAAGGTCCCGGGCAGGGGAAGAGAAGTCAGGTACACGCTATTTAGTCAGTATACACGTCTTGTAGTCTTGTTTTGAAAATCTTGAATTCCTTCTTCCTCCTGTTCCCCTTTAGGTCTCTTCATTTTCAGTCTTGATAATCTGGATCTAGGGTGTGTGTTTGACCTTGTAGAGTCATGCCACCTAGACGACCATGCGTTGTTCGCCAGGAGAGTGGCAATGAGTATACTCTGGAGATGGTGGGATATGGGCCACCAGTTGATCCTCCAATAGATTCAGATGCGGCGACAGCAATAATACCAGACACAGGCACAGAGGCATAGTTCTGTGAAGGCTTTATGCGATTCATTCAGACCATTCAGGGAGCACTGCTGGCTGCCACATCTATGGCCAAGCTGACTCGTATCTTCCAGCAGCAGCATCCGCCTACATTTTTAGGGGATGGCGGACCATAGGCTGAAGAGTCTTATATGGGGTCAATGCAGACTATTTTTGAGCACCTAGAGATGCCTCCAGGGCGGAGGGTCAATCTTGCGACTTATATGTTGCGTGATTCCACCAAGAGGTGGTGGGATGTTACCACTCAGTCAGATCATCACAAATACATCGCGTGGGAATATTTCAAGATATCCTTCTATGACTTATTCTTCCCAGAGATGCTGAGGGTAGATCAAGCTTGAGATTTCATGAATTTGTAGTAGGGTGCTATGTCGGTGATGGATTATTCTGCTCGTTTCACCGAGTTTCAGCGTTTTGCACTCATTTCGGTTGGTGATGAGACGCTGAGATCCAGATGCTTTGAGGATGGTCTTAGATATGACATCCAAGCATTGGTGAATATTTTCAGGTTGCCTTCAGTACATGCTATTTTGAATCAGGCGCTGATTACAGATAGGAACCTATAGGAAGCTAGTGGTGTGGGACAGGGAAGTTCAGTACCAGTTTCTGGTACTATTTCTAGGGGTAAGAGGAAGAGACAGATGGACTTCTCTCAGGGTGGAAGTACTAGCTAGAATAATGTTTCAGGTGGCCAGGGCGTGTGATACCAGTGTGGTAAAGAGGGGAACAAGAGAACTCAATTTCCACGTGACCTAGTGGAATGTCGGGCTTGCGGTATGATGGGTCATATATAGCGATTTTGCAGGGCATTTCCACCAGTGGCTAGTGAGAGGGGTTCTGTGCAGACTCCGTGTGTGGGGTTAAGACTAGAAGCTTCTTACCAGTCAGGGAACTGTAATACGTCAGGTCGTGCAGACAAGGATGGTGGATGTGGTCATGGTAGCTAGACACCAGGATCTCAGAGGTAGCAGGTCGGGACAACTCAGGGTATCCAAGCTGTGTCACAGAACCACGGCACTGGGCAGACATATGCAGTGCAACAGACCCAGCAGGAGCAGGATCCTGTACCTTCTACTGTCAGAGGTACTATTCTAGTACCTTCTGTTTTATCTTCAGTAATTTTCTATACGGGTGCTACACATATCTTTATATTTGTACCCATTTTGGAGAGCCTTGGGCTCAATGTTGCTACTTCCTCTGATTTTATGACATTAGACACTCTGTTGGGAACTAGAATGGCTAGTGTGCATCAGTGCAAGGAGTGCCCCCTTGAGGTTGGTGGGTGTCACCTTCTCTAGGACCTCTATGTCTTAGAGATAATGAGGTATGATGTCATTATTGGTATGGACTGTTTGGTTCCCTTTAGAGCCTTTGTGGATTACTATCGTCGCAGGGTGAGTTTCACGTCACCGGAGGGCGGAGAGTTTCCATACAAGGGTGAGTGGGATGTTCAGGAAAGTCGAGCTGGACCAGAGCATCATGGGTGAGGTGGTATCACAACCCAGATTGCGAGATTATATCTAGAAGACAAGGGGACTTGTCAGAAAGATTTCCCTCCAGTGGTTGATCGTTTCAGGGATGTCTTCCTAGACAACTTTTCAGGTCTACCTTCGGAGTGTGATGTGGATTTCTCTATTGAGATTGTGCCAGGAGTTGAACCGATGTCCATTCCTCCTTATATGATGGCTACACCTAAGTTACAGGAGCTCAAGAGATAGATAGAGGAGTTATAGTTAAAGGGTTTTATCCGACCCAGTACTTCTCCATGGGGTTCTCCTATCTTTTTTGCGAAGAAGGAAGATGGTACTCTCAGACTCTGCGTGGATTATCGGAAGCTGAAAAATTTGACGGTTAAGAACCGATATCCCTTTACAAGGATTGATGATCTTTTTGATCAACTTCATGGAGCACGAGTGTTCTCGAAGATTGACTTGAGATTAGTATATCATCAGCTGCGTGTTAGACCATCTGATATACCTTTCACAGCTTTCAGGAGCAGGTATGGTCTATATGAGTATACAGTTATACCGTTCGGACTAACGAATGCACTAGTAGTTTTCATGGATCTGATGAATCATGTGTTCTATCCTTATCTGGATTCTTTTGTGGTAGTATTCGTGGATGATATCTTGGTGTACTCTCACACTCGACACGACCATGCCACCCATCTTGAGATCGTATTGAGTACACTGAGAGAGAATCGACTATATGCTAAGTCCTCAAAGTGCCACTTTTGGATGGACTAGATACACTTCATAGGTAATATCATCTCAGAGGCAGGAGTTTTAGTAGACCAAGAGAAGGTGAGAGCAGTATTTTCCTAGGATCAGCCTAAGAACATGTTTGAAATACGGAGTTTCTTGGGGATACAGACACTTCATACATGACTTCTCCTGCTTAGCAGCACTATTGACGGGTTTGACTAAGAAGGGTGTGATGCTCTATTGGTCAGAAGCTTGCGAGACAGCCTTCCAGGAGCTGAAGGGAAGGTTGACATCAGCATCGATCCTGGTACTCCCAGAGCAGGGAAAGAGCTATATAGTTTATTGTGATGCATCAGGTATTGGGACAGGAGTTGTGTTGATGCAGGGAGATCAAGTAGTTGCGTACGGGTCTCGACAGTTAAGGCCACATGAGAGGAATTACCCATCGCATGATCATGAGTTGGCTGCAGTTTTTCATGCGTTATGCTGTTGGAGACATTATCTCTTGGGAGAACATTTTGTGGTGTTCACGGACCACAAAAGTCTCAAGTACATCTTTACCCAGCGTGACCTGAACCTAATACAGTGAAGGTGGGTTGAATACCTTCAGTACTTCGATTTTGAGCTTGCCTATACACCTGGTAAGGGTAATGCAATAACTGATTCACTGAGTAGGAAGACTCAGATACAGGCAGTGCAGGAGGCTAGTGGCGAATGGAAGCTTATGACTTTATTCTCTGAGAGGCATTTGGAGGTGCACGACAATCAGGGGCAGACCTATCTTTCATCTTTAGCTATGACTTCTATCCTCCTAGATAGAGTGATGATGAGACAGCTATCTGATTCAGAAGGCCTAAATCTACAAGAGTATATGAAAAGTGAGGACACTTCTCCTGGTTGGACGATAGGCGATGATGAGGTATTGCGTTTCCATGGATGAGTGTGGGTTCCAGGGTAAATACACGAGGAGATGATGTGGGAGTTTCATGCTTCAGCTTGGGCAGTTCATCCTGGGGTTACCAAGATGTGTTGAGACTTCAGATGTCAGTACTGGTGGCCGGGTATGAAGAGAGAAATAGCTAGTTTTGTTACGAGGTGTTCCACCTGTCAGCAGTTGAAGGCATAGCATCAGAGGCTAGGCGAACTATTACAGTAGTTACCCATTCCGGCATGCAAATGGGATGATGTCACGATGGACTTCGTGACGGGGTTGCCGAGGTCACCTCGAGGCAATGATGTCGTGTGGGTTGTTGTGGACGGACTCACAAAGGTAGATCACTTTTTTCCAATCAGGGAGACCTTCGGTGTTGACAAGCTTGGGATGTTGTTTATCCGAGAGGTCATACCTCTTCATTGGGTCCCCCGTTCTATCATTTCAGATTGGGACTCCCGTTTTACATCTCGTTTTTGGCAGAGTTTTCAGAGGGTACTGGGTACACAGGTGCTTCTGAGCACAGCTTACCACCCTCAGACCGATGGTCAGTCAGAGCGTACAATACAGGCGCTTGAGGAAATGTTGTGTGCATGCATCCTAGACTTTGGGGGCTCTTGGGAGAAACATATACCCCTAGTCGAGTTTTCCTATAATAATAGTTTTCAGGAAACTATTGAGATGGCACCTTACGAGGCTTTATATGGTAGGTCATGTCGATCAACCTTGTGCTGGTTAGTGGCAAGTGAGGCAGAATTACTGGGACCACATCTCATGTAGGAGACTTCTATGTAGGTCCAGTTGATTCAGAAGAGGATGGCTACCACACAGTCTAGTCATAAATCTAATGCTGATCGCCACAGATGACCCTTGGAGTTCATAGTTGGGGATCAAGTTTTCTTGCGTGTTTCACAGAGGTTGGGACACAGGCAGATCATGAGACAGGGTAAACTTTCACAGAGGTATGTAGGGCCATTTGAGATTATGGAGAGAGTCGGGTTGGTTGCCTATCGGTTGTAGTTACCACAGAGGTACTGAGTCATGCACGACGTATTCCATGTATCTCATTTACATCGCTATCATTCAGACCCGTCTCACATCTTTCAGCCTAAGGAGATTGAGCTTGAAATAGATGCGTCCTTTGAGAAGCATTTGATTCGTATCATTGATATGATCACGAAGGTTCTCTGAGGCCGGTCATTTCCTCTCGTACGGGTGTTATGGAAGCATGGCTGAATGCAGGACAAAACCTAGGAGCGGGAGACCGACATACGTGCTTAGTGGCCTGATTTATTCACGGCTATATCCTCACCACCCTTGGAAGTGTAATTCGGGGATGAATTTCTTTAAGGGGGAAGTTTTTAAGAACCTGGTTCTTATTCTTGAGGTACGGGTTTCTTGTTTTCTCCTTTCCTTAAGTGTTTTTGAGAAAATAAGGAAAATGGGGAAAAATCCCAAACTTATGGAAGTACACTCCGTGTACTATTCCACATGTTGTGTACTTTTTTCTGTGTGGGATGAGTACACATGGTGTGTAGCCATGTTGGCGAGGAAGGGTGTAAAAACCGACTACACGTCGTGTAGTGGATATTTACACGTCGTGTAGTCAGTCGGTAGGCGAATAGTAAGGTGGTGACCAGCTGGGCGACCGTACATGCCGTGTAGAGAGGAATACACACCGTGTACTCATGTCGATATATGAACAGTGCCACGCTGGCGAGAAGCCTCCAAAGGAACAGTTAAAAAATGGAAAGTACATGTTGTGTACTTGAGAGTACACACCGTGTATTTTGTTCTTTCACTTAAAACTGGAAGTAGCCTCCCATGTTCACAGGGAAGTATTAGAACACCAGAGGAGCTCGAGAGAGTAGGTTGGACCTTCAAGGATCTCCCGATCGTGCGTCGGGAATCAGATTCTTCCGTTGTCGATCTCGTCGGAACTGCGTGGGTAAGAGCTTCCATATCCTTGAATGTTTCTTGAAAATTCTTCTTCTAAGGGAATTTATTTTTGGTTGAACAAGAATTATTTTACCTTAGATCTATAACGTTCTTGAACATTTTAGAAGGCTTCGTTCATGTATATCGATCAAGGGCGATCGAGGTAGGTGGATAGGTGTTTAATTTCCAACTGATGTGCGTTTTTGTGTACCGCTGAGATACGCGCCAATGAATGGGGTGTCGTATAGCTGAGGCCTTGTTGAATTAAATACCTATAATTGTTTAGGTAATTTAAATGTGATAATAAACTGTTGTTTGGGATCGCTTCTTGGATCCAGGACCACCCCGGGGGGTACGTTCCTCTATTTAGCCGTTTGTTCAGGATACTCGAGGGTATTCCTTTATATTAATGATTATAGAATTACCTTGAGAGGAATTTCTTGTGTATTTCTTATTTATATATTGGGCTTGGCCCGGTTACTTGTTATCCTAAGGGCAGTGTTGTGATTAGCCTATGGGCAATGTACTACTTAGCCTGTGGGAAACTTCTTCCGTGCCTGTGGGCAGTTGACTCTGTACCTGTGGGAGACACCTCGTACGCGTGTGGGAAATATTAGATATGCCTATGGGAAGATTCCTGTGTTTGGATTCTCTTTACCTAAGGGTAAGGGTTTACGTGTCTGAGGACATTGGTTGTTTTACTTTGAATATTCACTGTGGTGATATCTTAAATTGAATGTTTAAAAGAATAATAAAATGGCAATATAACTGGTAAAGTTAGTTACTTTTGAGTACTGCTTAGCTTATTGCATTTTACTACTGCACACTATTGTTGCATATTTTCACACAGTTGGGCATGGTCCTTTGGTTGGTGTCTACTGGGATTTATTTCTCACACCCTGTTTGGGTCATGTCTTCAGCCCAAACAGTTTACGTTTCTACAGTTGTGGATAAGGGAAAGGGTCCCTATACAGGTACTTGATTGATGCTAGGAAGTAGGGGAGAATGGGACTGAGCTTGGGCTCGTGATACAGCTAGCTGTTCTGTTTTTATTTTTATTTACTTGTACTTCAGTTGTATTGTATTTTAGTGTAATATGTTTTGGCTGTTTTATGGAATAGTGACATGATGCATTTTCATATATATGTGACTGATGGTTTCCTTGTTATTATCAATTATCCATTTATGATATATATATATATAATTTTTACAGTTTCCGCTTGTTGTATGTTGTTTATCTATTCCGCTGCGTAGTATTTTGACAAATGAGGGCATAGTTTCCCCACTATTAGACCTGGGCCCTTACTGCTAGTCGGCAGCCTCTGGTGTTTGGGGAAATTCACTCGGGGCACCCGTTGAGTGACGCCTGGAACCGGGGCGTTACATAAACTACATGAATTATCAACTAACTATATCATGGGATAAACCAACCACATGAAAAGATCAACCCACTACATGAAGGGATCAACTAACCACATAAATAAATTCACTGACCTCATAAAGCGATCAACTAGCAATATAAAGAAATCAACTAACTATGTTAATGAACAACCAATCACATTTATATTCAACCAACCATATGAATAGAACAAGTAATCACATTAATGATCATGTGAATACATAAATAAATAAACCTACCACATAATATAGTGACCATAAGACTTTTTGGTCAACTTATCATGATATGACATGCTAATATATATATGGACTTATATTGACTATACCTAATTCAAATATTAATGTTTTAATTAATTCCAATTGATATATTTTTAATAAGTTAATGAAGTTTCTATAATTTAAGTTTACAATATTAGAGGATCATTTAATATATTTATTTATTATTATTCTCCAACATCTAATCAAAGTGGGGCTTTATTCTTTTAGAATTCAGAGGATCCACATAGAAAGGTAGAGTCATACATGTGTGTTTTTACGATATCCTCCTGACTTATTCACCCATGATACTCTATTTTTCTATGCATCTCAAAAAACATTGAAAAAACACATATTTATTTTTCCATTTACTCCCAATACATCTAAAAGAATACAAAAAGATAAGGGAGAATTGCTGATCTACTAAATTCTTGCAGTGACAAACAGCATCAAACTCCATCGCTCTTTCTCTCTCTATTTACACTTTACCTTTTTATTTTAGTTTATAACATTTTTATATATATTACCAAACTCTGGTACTATATTTATTTTTAATCTAATACTATTTAAATTGTATCCCTCACTAATGTTCTCCCATTAATAACAATAAAAGAGGCTGGTTATAGCTTGGATTACTTGTGTGCAGTTTTGATTTTTATACTCCATTAAAATTATAGATTAATTTATAATCTAAAGAAATTTATTTTAAATTTTTTACAATCATGTGAATATAACAACATTTTATCTTGTAATTGAATATTTTTTTTACATTTATGTTGTTTGTTTTATTTTCTTATTTAATCTGATTATCAGTTTTATTTTAACTCTTTCTTTATTCATAGATTTTTCATTGAAGTATTTTCAAAAATAATTTTTTAAAAAAATATAACTATAATATTTGAAATTTATATGTGATATATATATATGTGTGTGTGTGTGTGTAAAGTAAATTTAAAAGTTAATATGGTTTTAAAATGTTTTAACTATATTTTAATCAAATCATTGAGAAGTTATTTGAAAGTATCAAATTATATATACCTATTTTATTTTTTAAATAGGATGTGTATTTTTTATTGGTGGTTTTTAAATTTATTTTTAACATCCATGTTTTTAAATGTAATCATTTGATTACTCAATTAACCCCCCCCCCCCAAGAAATTCATTGATACCATCAAATCGATCCTCCATCTGTATCCTCTAGAATACAAAGTAAATTTTATCGATCTTTTAAATAATAATATGACATTATTGTAATGTCATTCCTTAAAAAACATGAAATTCCATCTAAAATAATAAAAGGTAAGAATATTATTGAAGATCCTTTTGTAGCTCTGATTCCATAAGTAGTACTGAAAACCCCATGGTATGAGAGATACCTTCTAAGTCACCAAATGAGAAATAAGGGATAGAAAATTTGAAACATAGTAAATCAAAAACTCTATATACTGTAAATGAGAAGATGATGCACTTTATTCTCTGTATTGGAACACCTCAAAATAAATATCTCATAACACTGGAAATAAAAAAACAATTGAAACCCATAAGGAACCAAAATTGGGAACCAAAATAAGGAATTACATGGTTTCAAACTAAATCCTAATCCATGGGAGAACAATGTCTCTTTATTTTACCAAATAAAATACAAATGAACAATAACAAAAAATTACATTACCTAGTTTAAGTGACACCATCTCTTCTATTTATAATAAGGTATATCTAGTGATACTAGTTCCAATGACTTCCAATATTCATATAGAAAACACCAAATATTATGGATAGATTTTATGTCTTATATGTCGAACCAACTCAAATTTTGTTCTCTAGTGAATAGTTCATGATCCATAAGTCACCCCCTTTAGTCGAAAATAGTCACTTTCTAGCTACTTCCAGAACATTTTCTTCCATACCATGACTTCCTCATCTATTTTCCCTCTATCATAGGCCTCCTCCAATCCCTAACTCGAGTTTCATAATTTATTTTTCTAGACACTACGAAATTCATCTTAAAAGGAGTTTTCAAACCGCCTAAAATTAACACATATGACAAATATTTACTTTTAAATTACTTGATATAAAATAAAATATAGTCTCAAATCGACATGCCAATAAATAAATCTTTATAAACTAATGATTATATCAAATAAAATATACATGTATATCAAATACAATATTCATGTATATCAATCATCGTAAAACCCAAAACACAAAAAAATGTAAATGTAAATCAATTACCATAAATAACTAAAGTGAAAATCCCAATATATTGAAAATTGAAAATTAAAAGGTATGATAAATTTATTTAAATTATACATAAATTTATGTAATATAAATATAATAACTTTTTATTTTTATGGTAACTAAGAAGTCAATGACTCACTCCACTCACAACACAGTCTTGTTGTCTTGCATATATTTATTAATAAAAAATGAACATGTGTTTTTGTAATTGTGTATATGTATACATTGTATGGTTATAAAGACAATCATATTAGATAATTCAATGTGTATGAGACATGTTAATGTGTTATAAATAGTATAAATAATATAAAACATGAAATCCAATATACACCCAAAGTAACAATTAATCCAAAAGGCGATATTACCTTTAAATTATCCTAAAAAAATAAAAAACCCGTTATACATAAATCATATTAAACACATTGTAAATATCTATGATAATAATAAAGATCGTCACGTATCAACTTCCATCATTTTTAAGTTTGTTTCCCAAGTAATAATATATCATGAAAAAATAAATAAAAATAGCATTTATAAATAATTGTATTTTATATATTATCATAAAAAGAATTAATTAATTTACTTACATTATAAAAAATTTAAGGGTATTCAGTGATGTTAGATTAGTAGTGTTTTTAAAGATGACTAATTAGAAAAATTTAACAGAAATATGGATAATTTATCCTTAACAAATTTTGTTTTATTTTTTAGAAATATAGTAAATTTTTAATTATCTATTTTTTTAGAATACAAATAATTAACTACATTTTTCAAAATGAGGCTAAAACTAATTAAAAATTAAATAACATGCATGTATAAGTAGTTTATAGGTTTCAAAAAATATTTAATAACTTATGCAGAAGCACAACTAATAAATATTCACAAAACATTTACATGTGTGTGTGTCTACTGAACACAAAAAAAATTATATATAATGGTTCAAAAAAATATGTTCTCATTAAAATCACTTAATATTTTTTATTATGAACATGCAATATTTATTAAAACCCATATAAAATAACAATACACTATAGATAACAAAAATGAATAAAAACCATGATATTTTTCCTAAATTATAAATATTCTTTCACAAATAAATATATATAAGAACTAAAAACAATTGGAGGTATAAAATATTTGTGCCATAAAATATGATAAAACAATATACATATGGATAAAACATTTTTCATACAAAATTTATAGAAAATTTGAATACAAACACAATAAATAATATATTTTGGATAATAAATTTGGCACACCATGAAATATATTTCCATGAACAGAACATGTTACCCAAAAACATATCACCTCAACACAAAAACATTTTAATGGGAATAAATCATTTAAAATTTTATATTAAAAAAATTAACTTAGTCTTAAAACATTTTTCTGAAATTTTTTTCAATTCATATGTGTGAGGGTTTTCATGGAACACTTATTATCATAGGAAATGTATATATGAGTTCACATAATATTTTATTAGAAAAAAACATTCAATGATCACTTAAAATAAATATTTAACAAACATTTATATACAAATGTTCACAAAAAATCACATAAAAATATTCATCATGATATTTTTATATAAATATTCAAAAACTATTTAATATAAATATTAACAATACATTTTATTTAAAAATGTGTCCAAACAATTCATACAAAAATGATCACAATAAAAAAAATTTAAATATTCATTTTAATAGTTTTATATAAATATTTATGAAAATTTTAAAGAATATTTTCGAAACAAATTTCAACTAAATATTCATAAAACATGTTATATGAAAATTTTCACAAACTATTTGTATAGATGAATTGAATGAATATTTGTATACAATTTCTATTAAAATAATTTATATAAATTTTAAAATAATTTATATATATATATCTGTTTGTGTGTGTGTTTGTGTGTGTGTGTTTATGTTTGTCTTACCAAAACATTTGTATTATATTTTATTTGATTTTTTTTTTTAAATTATATGAGTAATTTTATAAAAAAATTGAGAATTGTTTGAAAAATGTTATGTTTTATGGATTTATATGTTTTGATGGAAAATGTTTTATAACATTAATTACACTAAAAAATATATTTTAGTCCAAATATGTTAGGTTAAATGACTATTATTCATTAAATTAGTCAAATAAAAGTATCCCATAGAGCATAAAGCACCAAGACCCCTAAAAATAAACTATAAAATATGAGGCACAAGAGTCTTATATACCCTAGACCTTCTTGAGGTACATTTTTGTTAAATTTATTTCAAGATTTCTTTTCCTTTTTGAATTTATCCATGTATTGTTTTTTTGGAATTGGAGTCGTGTTAGAGTTGTTTTTGGAGTTATAGGCATGAAAATATGAAAAATAGAGTTTTAGGCCAAGGAACATAGTTAGAGATAACCAAAAACCCAAACCACATGGAGGGTATTATCCAATAACATGGTTTATTAAACTATTTAGATCACCATGGGAGGCCATGAGAAGCCTATAATATATTACAGGTGTTGTTTTCCTAATTGGAAAAAGTTTTACCCAACTGTGTGGGAAAAAATGTGAGTTGTGGTACCTAAAATAATATGAAACACATTATTGTCCCACAGTTTGAAGAACCATGTGGAAAAACCAAGTGGTAGTCCATGTTACTTAAAATTTTGAAATTTTTCAGAATAAACATAATAATTTTAAAACCCTAAACCCTCCCTATTTTTCTCTATCATGCGACTAACCCTCTCTTAGTGTAGTCTCTCCTTCTTCTATTTCTATAGTGATTTATCACTTGTTTCTCCATAGAATCAAGTTTAGTTTATCCCTATGGAATGATATTTTTGATTCTATTATTCTATATACACTTTCTATCAATTTTTTCATTTCCTAGTGATCTGATACTAGTTTTTAATATTAGTCCTTATTTTAGAGTTTCCATATTTTTTTCTTTTTTATTATTTTCATCTCAAAATAGTGGCCGATATTAGATGAACGGATATGTATGAGTCTAAGATAGGTGGTTCTTAAACTATCCATTTAGTGTCACTTGATTTACAACTGTTCTTTATGTGATATCATGCCAACCTAATGTGTTATTTACATAAAACTATAAATCAATAATAAAAACATTCCCCTATTTAGTGTAATTACACCTTACCAATGGGTCATGAGTAGTCATTTAGAGATTTTATATAGATATTCTTTCATAAATAACATTTTAACCCAATAGGTACCCAAAAAAATATAAATGAATATGTATGTGTGGACCCCTAGTACTTAATCAGGGATCCGGTGAAAGAACCTAAGACTTGAATCATGAGACAAACATATAAATTAAATTAAATGACTATGAGGTATGAGTTGTGTATAAATTGAATAATTTTAATGGATTAATTTTATGCTTGATAATTTAGGTATATCAGGGATTACCTCTATAAGAACCTAAGTTTTTAAGTAAAACTATTTCAAATAATTTAATTTATTTAACAGCTTACATTACATACAATATTGATTTTTAATGAACTATGATATACTAATGATTTTATAATTTAAACAAGACCATTATAACCTAGCTGTTAAATGTAGTGGTAAAAATAGGAATAAAAAATATTTAAATATTATTTATAATGGTTTCATATAAATAAAACATATTGATGAAAAGTATTTATATTTTCATTAAAGTATTTATATTTTCTGAAATAATTTTCTCTCAAAAAAGTGTCTTTTATTTATTTTTTTGAAAAAATATTATAATTAAAATATTCCAATTTTAGAAAATTTATTTTAAAAAATAAACTTAAATTTTAAAATCGACATTTTAAAATTATCTTTGTGTGAATTTTTTAGAATTTTTTGAAATTATTAATTTTTTGATGAATATAAAAAAATACTAATGTTTATTAAAAACTCTCTATTCATATAAAGAATATAAAATATCCATTTTATTTTAATATGATTTTTAAAGAAACCTTAGTTCAATTATATATTTAATAATAAAATTAACATCATTTGAATTAATTTTATATTCAATTTTTATATTAAATTTTTTTTACTTTGAAAATTGTCTCTTTAGAAAATCATCTTTAAACGTGTCTACGAGATTAATCATAAATTAAAATTTTCCAATTATATGATTTAAATTTCATAAAATTTATTAAATAATTAGAGTAATGAAAATTTATATTATTTAAAAAGGGGGAATTAATTTCTTTTCATATTTATTAATAATGAAAATAAAAAATAATTACGATGATTAAAGTTAAAACAGGGTTATGTGAGTTACATGTGATTATGTTAAAATTAATAATCCAAAAAGAATAAGTTTTTTATTTAATAAATTTAATATCATATTTAGAATTATTAGGTTCAAATTATATAATAATTTTAATTTTAATTTTATTCTTAACAGATAAATAACCTAGGTAAATAAAAAAATATGAGTTACCATATCTAAAATGGTAAAACTAAGTATGTTTAAAAGCTAAGAAAAACATATTTAAAACATGTTTTTTGGATGTTTGGATTGACCATATGATCCCTCCACTCCATTATTTATCAATTTTAGAGACACATGGAATGAGATTGACCTCCCATTATTGATTAGTTTTAGTTATTTTCAAAAATGTCACCCCTTCTCATTTATAAAAGGGAACTTCCTCCCCTCACTTATTCACACATCATTATCCCTTTTCCTAGACTAATACCTATAAAAATCTCTCCAAAACATCCATAAATATGTTTTTGAGCCACTTTTCTTCCAAAAATACCAATCCTAGGGTCCTCAATAAGTGATCTAAAAGAGGATTCTCTAAAAGAAGGAGGTTCAAATGTGTACGAAGGAAGTCAAGATTTGAGGTAAGGGAATTTCATCTCAAATTGTATTCTTTGGGACATATGATATGTTATACACATTTAATATTTTATATGTTTTATACATATCCCCTTTGACATATTATATCATGAATTTATTTATTCTCATGATATTTAAATTTTCATTTGATGTTATTCTATAATGCAGCTTACAATTCAAAAGTTACAAAAGTGGTAATGGTTTGATGTTACATTTTAATTATTTATCACTGTTTTTTATGATTATACTTAAAATTATGATATATAATTCTATACCTATTAAGAAACTTGTTAATTGTATTCTCCTTTGGTTATTTCTTGAAAATATATGTTTTCTATCCTATATCCCCTCATTATATACTCAAGATTCCAAAATAATGTTCTTAAGAAAAATTGACCTTATTTATCTCTTCAGTCAAAAATATGTTTTCTTCATTTTTAATGTTATCAAAAAAATTAAATACTTTTCTAACTAATATCCAAATATTGTTTAAATTCATTTGTAACCCTCTTTTATTTTTTACAAAATGGATTTAAAATGAATATTCTTATCATTTTTCAAATGATACACTTTAGAATTTTACCAAAAAATATAAAAGGAATATATTTTTTAAAGTGCGAGTATGAAGAAAATTTCACACCATCATAAACACCCAATTTTTTAAATATTACATTATATGTTTCAATGGTTATGTTCAAATAACATTATTTTCCCAGTTTTTTGTGAACTTTTAGTTTTAAAAACTAAATTTTCCAAGTCCAAATTTTATTTTCCTCAATAAATGTTTCAACTAATATTTCAAAATCATTTTCCATATAAGATGAAATCCTTTTATGTTACTTAATATTTATTGGGGATATGATCCAATTACATTATCCTTATTTTTTCTCTAAATGGTTTATGTTTATAATGAAAATAGGTTTATGAAACTCATTCATTTTCATTGGTTATACTATGATCAGATGTTTATAAAACTCATTTATTTTCCACAAGTTGAGATATAATGAATGTTTTATGATTATATGGCCCAAAGATATATGTATTTTTAGATAGGTAGGATCTATAGCTCCATATAATTCATTGGTTAATGATGGATAACTCTTGAATTAATTATGTTACGCATGAACCTATTTTCATGTTCACATACTTATGAATAAACTTGATTTAATGTCTATAAGATTAAGGGTGGGAATTTTTTTCATGTCCATTTGGTTATGCGAGTACATGGTTTCATGTTCATAAGTTTATGTGAGGGATTTATTTCATGTCCTTAACTTAATAAGTTAACCTATTTATATTTATACATGTTCACAGTGACATAGTCTTATGTGTATGCCAAAAATCTATGTACTGTTCCAATGTACTACTCTCATGGATTATTTACTATGATTAATTTATGATTAGGGTATTATAAATATCAAGGATTTATATCATGAATCATGTTTTTTATTTATTTTATGGAGGGTATGGTTTTTAAATATTAATCTTATTTTGTCGTACCATTATGCTCATATTATTCTTATGTGATCATTAATATCTACCTTGTTTACACTTATTGAGAATATGAGCTCACCATTTATTATATTTCCTTCCCATGTTCATGAAGAATTTTTTTATTTATGATAATTCTTGGAAGGTTGTTAGTTATGAATAACTTAGTGGGAGAATATGTAGTTCACTTATGAACTAGTTGTTTATGATTCCATGTTTCCAAAGGCACTAGACCTTAACTAATCTAGAATGAATCATTTTGTTATGTAATGAATATTCATATATTTAGATGTAATATTTATGTATCATAAGTGTGGGTTATTGTAGTTTTTATTATAGAAATTTTTATTTAACTTTGGAAACTATGATGAGAAAACTTTAGTGAGAACCCTTAGGATAGGACTAAGTACATGAATATATTTGAATGTTTTCGTAAGGAAGATATAATGTGGTTTACCTAGAAATGAATCCTTGTCTGGATACTACATGTGGATATGGTTTTGGAAAATATGTACCTATTGGTGGTAATAATATTGAAAAATGCAGGTTGGTCTTGAATTGACAATTACCTAGTATATGATAATGGTCCTTACGGTGCACCTGGTTTGACACTATTGGGAGATGTTATTTGATTAATACACATTTTCATTATAAAAAATCATAAAGAATCTTAATATATAATGACAATAAATGACCTAGGTTAAACCAAATATGGAATTGATTTAGAATAATATGTCATAATTTAGACATCATATCAATGATTTTTCATTATTATGTGGTTACCCACAATGATTATTGTTTCTTAGACTATGTTTTTTGGTTTTAGGCAATGGTTGAAACCTAAAAGGACCATGTTAAAGCTATATGTGATGGTTTTCCTCATAGGAAACCAAATTTCATGGGAGTTTTAATGAAAAATCTATTTTTTATTATCATATAACTTTCTAAAGTTATGAATCATGATGAACATACAAATTATAAATAGAGGGAACAAAGTTCTATTGATTCTTTCATGAGGAAACTCCAACCCTCTTTTATGGGTTCTACTAACATACTTGTTTCTGATAAATATATTAGTAAAACTAAAAACATATTTTATTCTATTTAGTTTTTTGTAACCTGAAAAGGCCATTCTGGATTTCTATTATTTAGAATGTGAATCAGATCAATGGTGGACTCTCATCAAGAATATGAGGCAATAATTTAAAATTTAATCCATAGAGTTGGATAATTTTAAGAGATTATGTTTCAATAAGTACTTCCCTCATAATAATTTTATGAAAATAGAGAAGGGTTTATTTTATCTTAAGAATAAGTATACTGAAAATGATGGTAACTATGAGGAAATTTTTACAAGACATTTGACGTATGGTTATGGAATTATCATCCAACCTGAAATTAAGGGTGGGTGATTTTTTAGTGGCTTAAAATGAAGTCTCTGAATTCCATTTTATATAAGGGACTTCAATAGATATGAAGAAATCATTTAATGTACTATCAATTTGAAAATTGAAGTTAGAAAGCCCTATGGTTCTATAGATATAAAAATTAATGTGGGGTTTCATGGAATCTCTAATGATATGCCACATGGAAAAAGATAAAAAGATTGTATATGTGATTTTAAGAGGCCATACAATGAAATAATTGAAGAAAAAGATCAATATAATACACCACCCATAATTGAGTGTTACAAATTCAAAGAGTATGGGAATTGTGCTAATCAGTGCTCAAATATGAAGGTTAACGATGATGATTGACATCAGAAACCTCTTAATATGAGGGGAAAAATTATATATCATTTGATCACTATTTTAGAGGAGGTTTGAGTTAACTATGTAGTGAAATGTACACATACCTTAAACTCTAGAACTTTTAATGTCATATTTGATTTTTCACTTACCCACTCATTTATATTTGATGAATTTTATGAGGGTACAAAAATACAACTCAAGGATTAGATGTCGAAATAGTGGTGAAAATCCCCAAGGGTATGATGATCACATATCAAGTATATGATTCTTATCTGATAAATGTTTTTGCGAATGTACTTTCTAAAAAACTTTTTATTCTCACTCTGGTTGAATTTACGGTTATCTTATTCATGGATTACTTTTATCTACATAAATCCCATATCAACTTCTAAGGAAGGAAGTCATGTTTGATATTCCAACCAAAACTATGATCTTCTATCTATGTGATATTAAATATGTGATTATGATGTAAATAATATCCATGTTATGGGAATTTATTTAAATTAAATGGGGTGTTTATCCCCAATAGTTGGGGAGTAACTCGGTATTGATGTTATGCATATTGTGTGGAAGTTAGTTGATGTATTTCCAGAAGAGATTCCTAGTCTTCAGCTGAATCATGATGTATATTTTTTAAAAGAAATATTATCTAGTTCCAAACTAATTTTAATGTATCCGTATATAATTTTCTTGGTTGTTATGAAATAATTCAAGATTAAACTCTAGGAGAGTCTTGACAGAGGATATATTCATCCAAGTGTCTCTCTATGGGGTGTGCCAATTATTTTTATTAAGAAGAAAGATGGATTCTTGCAACTCTGTATTGATTATTGGGTGCTTAAAAATATCACAATTAAGAACAAGTATCATCCCCTATATTTATTACTTGTTTGATCAAATGTGTGGTGCTTAATACATTATCAAGATTGACCTTCATTCTGGATATCATCAATTAAGGGTCAGGAAGGATTATATACCCAAGACCACATTCCAGACAAGGTATAAACACTAGGAGTATATAGTGATGTAATTTTGGATTAATAATCCACCCTATATCTTTATGTATTTAATTAATATAGTCTTTAGATATTACTTTAATCAATTTGTGGTTGTAACACCCCAAGTTTGTATGAATTATTATTATTTTGAATAATTTAAAATTACTTGATGGCTTGTGTATCATGCTAAACGAAGTTAATATTTATTTATAAAAAATGAAAATTTTATTCTTTTTCTATACATAAAATTAAGTTTATCTTTCACTACATGAAACACTAAGTATGGCTTTTGTTACACACAATACCGAGTTTTATCGAACTACGGTATACTATTAATATTATTATTATTTAATATGATAGTTATTTCCTAGCTCTTAGAATAGAATGAATGAATAGGATTAACTAAATTATTAAAATATATATATTTCAAATGTTTATTAGTTATCTATTTATTAAAAATAAAATAATAATCATTTAAAAGTAAAAAAAATGTTTTCTGAAAAAAACTATATTTTTTTAAAAGACTGTTTAATTGTACCTGGATCACATAATTTAATATAAATTTTAACACATTTATAAAATAAATTTTAAACAATAAAATTAATTTTTAAAATAGGAACAAAAAATTATATTATTTTGAATTTTTGGAATTTTAATCAGAAGTTACTTTTTTGATGAATATTTAAAAAATACAGAATTTCAATTGAAACCCACCTTTTTCATTTGAATAATTTATAATGTAAAACTAAATTTTTAAATTTTTTAAAAGTATTGATAGTTAAATAATAAATCTATTAATAAAATTTAGGTTATTAGACTCATTTTCATATTTAATTTTAATACAAAAACATTTAAAACTTTTGAACATTTTCACTTTAAAAACTCGCTTTCTCGTCACGTCTATGGGATTAATTTAAAATTAAATTATGAAAATTATATGAATTATTTGGAAAAAAGGATTACATATTTTTAATGAGAATAATTTATAACTATTAATGAGATCGAATTAATTTTTTACCAAAGTGATTAGTGGAAATAGTTAAAATTAATCACAATGACTAAGGTAAAAATGAGTTTTCTTAGTTGTTAAACTTATAATATAAGGTGTAAAATGGCCTACTAACTTGTAAAACAACAATTTTATGGACATATTTATACCCTGACCACATTTTACTTGATGTTTATGAGTTATTGTGATATTATTCTCTGAAATTATCCTATATAATAAGTTAAATAAGAAAAAAATAATAAAAGGGGACCTTATTTGGTTTTAATAGTTATAAGGATTTTAGATAGGGAAAAAACATAAAATTTCAGATATAAATATTATTTTTAAATTTAAAATATTTTTTTCATTTTAATTTATTTAATTTTTTAGATATTAAATAATTTCATTAAATTATTAAGAAATGCCAACATAAGAATTATTTAGTTAATAATTAACAAAAATAAATGATTCTAAATATCGTAAAAGTAAATTAAATTGAATAAATTATTATCTTAAATTAATTTTTTAGATGAATATGACATGTTAAATAGATATTAACTTAATATATTCAAATTACATAATTTTATTGATATTTTTAAATTCAAATTAAATAAATAGTGTCAAAATTGACATTAATGCTATTTATAATAAATGATATTTTATTAAATGATTTAAAATTAATAAAAAAATATATCTGATACCAAGTGATTTTTTAATTTTAATAAATATAATATATTTTCTATTAATGAGATAATTTATATTTTATAAGAACATATTTTCTCCTAAATAATAAAAACATTATAGGTGAGGATAAAATTAAAGTATTGTTTATTCACATTACACGCATTTCTGTTAAAATTAATTTCCAAAACACGTGATATTTTTATTTTATAAATTCCATATCATATTTTGGAATAATTGGATATAAATTTTCTAATAATTCTTACTTTAATTTAGTCCTATTTGGTAAATCACCTAGGTTATAAAATTATTTACCTTAATAAAAACCAAAATGGTAAAAATATGCAAACTTATAAGGGAATATAACATTATAAAAATTCATCTATTCTTGGGTTTTGAAGGTGTTTCTAGAACACATAAATCCTTAACTCCATTATTATTCAATTTTTGAGCAACATGGGGTAAGGGAGACTTCCCAATAGTGAATATTTTTGAGTATTTACAAGGATGTCACTCCTCCCTGACTTTAAAAGGGAACTCACTCCCCCCCCCCCCTCTTATTTACACCTATAAATCCATTTGAATCAACCAATATCTACTAAAATAACTTCACAACTTCCCTATCATATTCCTAGAATCCATAATTTGGGTATAAATCTAACCAACGACGTCCCTTGGAGCAAATCAAAATTAGATACCCAAGAAAGAGGTAATGATCATCAATGAATATTTTTGTTTTACTTGTTCCTAAAAAACATTCCATTATTTTTATATCACGATTATTTATTAGCATAAAATTTTTTCATACACTAATAAATGTTTATTTTATGTTTACAATCTACAAAAGCAAACACTTTTATCAAATGGGTTACAAATTCACTATTCATGTGAACGGTTGACTCCCACCTCACGAACCGATGTTGTTCGTTTTTTCCATTAAAACCTCTCATGGTTGGTCATAATGATATTAATACTTATTATATATGATATTTATGATTTATTTATTCTTAGTTAATCATTATATGACACATAAATTCATGATTTCCATTTTTTGGGAATACGATAATGTCATTTGTGTGTACGATGGACTACCATCTCGTGAAGCGATGTGATTCATTCACACTTTAAATGGAATGTATTAAGGATAAATTTAACACAAATATTTGATATATATGATATAGTAATTCAACTTTAATGATAATATATATATATACATATTATTTACTTTTATTTCTTTCAATTTACAAGAAAATGGAACCAATTTTAATGCGTATGTGCGTCCTATCATCACAATGAACTATTTATTCCATTTTCTATCGTGAAATTTCATGGAATACATTAATTATATTTATGCTGAATATATATGATATTTATTTCATTGTTTAAATTCTAGATATTATTAAATCATTATCTAAGTAATAGGACTAAGAATAACAAGTCAAAACATGTACAAAAAACAAAGCAGTTATTACCCAAAAATATATCTTTAACATGGGATTGTTAATAAAAGGATAAAATAAAGTCATAAAAATTATATGTGGTTTTAAATATTTTAATATGGTTATTTTATCGATTTATAATAAACTTATATTTTTTATAATGGTGTTTTGGATGAGTGTGATGGATGTTGTGACTTAAGGTAATGTATTTCATCTTAGTTTTTTCTTTTGTAAGACACATGCTATATTCCCCACCTATTTATTTTACATGGTGTGTATAATTACCAAAAAAAATTATTTTATTATTATAATAAGAGTTATTTTGATTTATATATCCATTTTATTATCTATCTTCCAAGGTGTTTACATTTCAAGAGTTAGAAAATCAGTAAAGTATTTTGTCTCAATTTACCTTCTTTGAAATGTATGTTGTGATATGCACCTGTACTATTTCATGAGGTGTATATAAAACCCCTTTTACTAGTAATATCATGAATTATATTTAATAATGATATTTTAAGTTTCATTTTATCTTATTCCTTCATTGGTTTTATGATTCAAGGTTACCAAAGTGGTAATTAATTTATGTTACAATATTATCATTTATCCAGATTATTTATTATTTTGCCTCCAATGATAAAATATTATGATATATATCTCTATAATTCTAATTAATTTTAGTATACTCTATTTATTCATGATATATTCAAGAATTAGAACCATTTTACCACTATTTGGTACTTAATATAATTATGAAATTGTTTTAAGGAAATTCGACATTATTTATCTCGTTGGTTAGGAATATGTTTCCTTCCAAAACCATGTTTCAAAAAATATTTTCATTTTTTTTTAAATTATCTTTTAATATCATTTTCAAGGAAATATATTTTGAAAAAAATATGTTTAATAAATCTTTAAAATTATTTTTAAAATCTTTATTTATAATTCTTTAAGGTTATTTAAAAAAAGGTTTTTCAAAAGTTTTTAGGTTTTAAAAATAGTTTTCAAAGTGGAAAAGTTATTTTCCTAAAGAAAGGTTTTAAATAAATTTTCAATGATTTATTTATATGTTTCCAATTTTATTTTTAATGGTAATTGTTTTGATTTTTTTTTGAAATTGACTTTCAATGAAATGTTATTTTCCTTAAAAAATGATCCATGTTATCCTTCAAAATATTCCTCCATATAAAATGAAATCCTTTATATAAATTATTTTTTACTATACATATGATCCAAGTACACCATTCGAATTATTTATTTTACTGTTTTATATTTAATATGACAAGATTTTTAGAAACCCATTTCTCTTCCACATGATATACCATGAAAAAATAGTTATGCTTCTTTTCACGAGTTCTGTTATGATGAAATGAATATAAAAGATATATATTTTATACATGTTATGATATGATGAATTGTTTATGATTCTCATTTCATTTCATGAGTTATGATACGGTTAATTTTTATGATCATGTGGCCCATATATATATGATTTCATTATGTTATTGGGGGGGACCTATATCTACCTCTAATTCATTGGGTAATAATGGATAACATATGAGTATATATGTTATGCATAAACCTAATTAAATGTTCACAATGTCATATGTGAAGCATATTATGTTTTCGAAATGTAACATGTAAACCTGATTATATCTTCATAATGATATCTGTGAACTTAATTACATGTCCATAATGTTATGTGTGAAACTAATTACATGTTCTCAATATTATGTGTGAACCTCATTACATGTTCACAATTTTATGAATGAACCTCATTACATGTTCACAATGTTTTTCATAAACTTGATTACATGTTAAAAATGTTATGCATGGACCTACCTTTCATGTCCATAATGATATGTGTAGACATGGTTTCATGTCCATAAGTTTATATGAGGGCATGATTTCATGTCCTTAACTTAATGAGTGAATTTTTTTCTATTTATACATGTTTACCATGTAATAAGATGATAAGTATGCCACATATCTATGTATTATGAAAATGTTATGCTCTCATGACCCATATTCTTTTATTGTCTAATGATTCATGTCTTATAAGCTGACAATATATATGTATTTATTTGTGATTATGATCTTTTATATGTAGGTTATTGTTTTAAAATGTAATTTCTTATGTTATTATACCCTTATGTTCATGTTATTCTTAAATATATCATTTATTTACCCATACTGAGCATCTGAGCTCACCCTTTCTTATGTTTCCTTTCCCTATGTTATGAAGAGGGGTTTTAAATAGGATTACTAAAGGGGAATATTTTTTTGGGATACATTGATGATATTTCACCACGTTAAAATATTATGTTTCCATGTTTCCAAAGGCACTAGACTATAATTTCCCTCAGGAACCTTTTTTTTAATGTAAATAATGTTTATAAAAAATGATGTAATATCAATGTATTTTTATCCTAGGTCACTATAGTTGGCATCAAAGGAAAGGTTTATATAAACATTATAAAATAGGGTGAGAAAAATTTATTCATATTCATAGGTATGTTTCTATGGATATGTTTAGTGATGTCTTTAAGGATAAGTCTATGGATGAGTTAAAGTATTAAAGAGTGTTTTGAAATTTTTTAAATGTTATGGCATGTGGTTTCCTAGTAACACATCCATTTATGGATTCCACAAGTGCATGTGGATCTGAAATATATGTACATAGGGGTAACCACCTCAAAAACACCATATTGATCTAGAATCTATCAGGATTTGGTACATGACAACAAGCCCTTCACCACACCAGGTTTCACACTCACAGAGGATATGCATTAGAAATTCAAAAACTTTTTACAAACCATCATGAAGTATTTTAATAGATTGTGACTATAAATGAATTAGCGTTCCACATGTTGTAATATTGGGTTCCCTTGACCCAAATATGTAGTAATTTTTATTACCATATCATGTGTATAGTTAGATATACATGATGCATACTTACCATTATAGTGTAGAATTTTTGGCATCCACTTTTTACAGGTAATGTCCACAGATTAATTTTCATATCAAAAGGTTATAGAAAATACGATGCTATAATGAGAACCTATAGATACTATGAAATTAATATTAAACATATATGCTATGGTCTAGATACATCATATTGACTAAAAACTATAGATGTTTTACAGTCAGGTATTGGTGGCTCATAATCATTGAGACTTCTTCCCATGAAGTTCTCACTTGGTGATCTCTATTAGTGACATCATGAGGAAACCCCCGCCAATATGAATGTCACATGTTTTGGGTGTCATTGGATATTCCTATTTACAGACATGTATATTGGTCTCTTGACTTGAGATCAGTTTGAATGTGTTCAATTTGATTGTGTACTTTGATGCAAGGAAAAAACCAGTATAATGAAATTGTGGTGAGGATTCTTGTTTTGGGTGTGTAATTAGTGATATGATATTGGATGAATAGTCAAGAAAGTATTTGTCGCTTCTATGTTATGGAAATAATATTTCTTGGGTTTGCTTAATTAGGAGAGTAGTACCTTGATAAATCTACGGCCATTGTTGTCCTAGGTAAATTCATCTAATTAGATCAACAAAAAAATCAAGTAAAAGATGATGACATGGGTGTGCGTCCTAGATTATGAGATATTTAATGGCACATAGATTATATTACATAGTGCATTTCTGTAGGTTGGTTGTCATTATTATGACTATACTTATCTATTTAGGGGCCATGATGAAATTATAGAATCTGATCCTAGTCTATGAATTATATTCACTACTATCAAGAAAAGGTCCTAGAGGGTCACGCACAATAGTGTATTCAAGAGTCTACCATATTCAATTGAATAGGTATATTGGACATAATGGGCCCCACCACTGGGGTTCGGTATTTTTCCTAGTATATACGATCACCAAAAGAATAAATAAATTCATATTATTCAAGTTAAGAATAATTGGAATTGAATTTTTTTATTAAATGTATTTAAATTTTTTAAATTAAATACATGGAAAAAATTATTTGAATGGATATTAGTTTAAAATATTCATGTTTCATTTAATATTTTCAGGAATGACAATTCGAGTTAGTGATTTAGTTATTATCATATAATATATTTATTATATAACAATAAGGTGATAATAATAATAAATATTATTTATAACTTATTTTAGTAGTCAAAATATTTTTTATATAGTTTGTTAATTATTCAGGGGTCGGGTAGGAATTTTTGGGTAATTTCAATCACACACTATAAATAGAGAAGGGGAGGGATTTATCACATTCTATTAAATATATATCTCTATCTTCTTCTCTCTTCCTCATTCTAGAGAAAGAGGCTATGGATCCAAGAGTTCAAATTGAGATCCCTCTTACGCATCGCATGAAAGACAATTCGGTGAATGTCAGAGCATTGAAGACATCATCAGATCTCCACACTAGAACCTGATATTCGATGATCAGTGCCCCAATAGTTTCTTGAAACATGTGTCGACGATCTTAAGGAACTCAGTTTCGGATTCATTGATCATATATTGTCAATTATGATCATACATTGATTGTATAATCAGATCTAAATAGGTATTTTATGGTATTAATTTTGTACTGAAAACTATTCATGTGGGATCCTTGGCTTATATTGGGCAACATTTCATTGACGACAACAAATTCATGTCGTTTTTCAGTAGAAACAATTTAAAATCTCATTTTTGGGGATTCCGTTGTGTGATCAATCACTTTAATTGATATCAGAGTTACATGTTAATTTTTTATGCCATGAAAAAATTAAATTTTCTGTAAAAGTATTATAAAGGGTGTTGTTATGGTCCCATCGCCTCTAACAATGGTTCAATACGAGATCAGACGGCCAGCCAGCGGTCATCTAAAGTTCTAAATATGAATTAAAATAATTTATTTTTTGTGTATTTAATTCAAGTGTGTAATTTCTTGAGAGTTAAATATTGGAACCCATCTAAAAACCCCTTTTGGTTGAACTATGTTTTCAGATGAAATTTATGTCGGTCAAAATAGTATTTTTCAGCAAAAAAATATTTCTACCAGTATGCAGATATTTTTTATAATAAAATGAAAAGGTTATTTATTTTATTATGGGTAATTGGTTCTCCTTTTGAAAATGTCCATACAAAAAAAATAATGTGTAGAATTGTTTTGAGGGAGTTTTGTTGTTTCTTCCTCATGTTTGCATTAGGCCAAAACAAAAAAAGAAAAAAAATTAAAAAATGGGAGTCATTGTCCCCCCCCCCCACAGTTTCCTCTTCCATACAAGGACTCCCTTTTGCTAGGATAACCAGACAGCAGCCAGCTACCCACACCCACAGCCTCCCTTTACTGCACCAGACTTGTAGCCCCGTGGAGTGTCGCATCCGGTCGTCTGGCCATTTCCCAGTCCATAGTAGCCACATCTTTCTCCTTCGCTGGTTTAGGCCGCATTGGGTAGTAGGTGGAACCACCACCCTGCTCGAACCTAGCTGCACCTTCATGTTGTCCCGAAGAGCAATGTTCTGTACAGTCCTGATCCTGGGCGTACCCGCCTCCCACTCGTAGAGGAGGTCTGGGAGGATCTTCTCTGCTGAATACCTCCACTACGGTAGGAGTCAACAGGCTAGACCACCCCGTTCAGTACTGACGCCACCGATGTACCTTCTTCTAGATAGATCTACCTAGGTTCATCCCGATGCACACAGGCCTTGTTTGGGATTTTCAGAGTCCTCATATTTACAATCAAAATATAAATTAAGTAATTTATTTAATTTTGGTTTTAAGTTAAATTAATGAAATATTAACTAATTGTTTGAAATTAGTATTGTGGGTTAATTTAATTTAGTTTTTGGTGTTAAAGTTAAATTAGTTGTTTATTTTAAATTTTTTTTTAAAATAAATTAATTAATGGGAACAAATAATGAGATTTGTTGAATTAAAATAAGTGATAATTATAATTCAATAAAATTCCCGTAGAAAATATTTTTAATGAAGGTTTAATTTTTATGATGAATTTATTTTTAATATGCATGTTTGCAGTGTATTATAATGATCATGATCCTTTGACCAACCAATGTATGTCTTGTTCAAATTGTATTTATTTTATTTCATTATTTCATGGTGATTTGTAATAATTAATTTATTATATGGTAATTTATGAGTCGTCTGCATCATTCAATGTATAAGGCTCTGTGTGTCCATATCTGAGTTATATTTTATAATTCCAAGACCCCCTCGCCTACAAGAAATTATTGTTGTATAATGAAAAAGGAAATCAGAGATGTATTTTTTCCAAGTTATGGAGACATAGAAAACAAGATTTGGAAGCATTCGATGGGAAGATGTTGAAACTCAAGTCACCAGTGATGCAACTCAAGGTATTACCATTAGGGTCTAGGTTGATCCATTATTCACTCAATGGATCAATCATTAGATTAATCTCTTGATAACATTATCGTTTTATTGTTCATGGTTTATTATTTTGTGAATGTGTTGTTTATACGTGATAAAATAGAATAATAAACAAGCTTGCACAAATAAAATGAACAAATGATGTGATGAATTTTTTTCTTTTTATTGCATGGTCAGTTGTGAGTGAGATCACAAAGTACATTATTAGATGATAGAAAATGATTTCTTTCATCACTTAAAAATAATAAAACCCATAAATAAATATTAAGTTGTAACTGCCTTCCATCATTCGTCTTTGAACAAAATCAGGTGTTTGGGGTTCTTGTCAGGGAAAACATGAGGGAGCCTCTTACTACAAGGGACTTCTTATAAGAGTGGGGGTTTGATATAAAAAAAATTAGTAAGGATTATCAAATTCTAACTTGCTATTAATTTGAAGGCAAGTATTGAGTAAATCAAATTCTTATTTTAGAAGCTCAGACTCCACTCAACAGATCAAGGAACTGCAAGTTCACTACTACAAAAACAACCTTTAACATTGCGAGAATAGGCCTTTATTAGAACTAAAAAGTGATTATAATTTGAGCAAGGCTAAAGGCCCGAAGATTTTATCAGTGCTAAAAAATTATTGTTAAAGGCATCCTTTAAAATCACTAAAAAACACTTTTAAAACGGCCCTCTAATAGCACTTTTTTAGCAATGTTAAAGGCCCTCTTTATCAAAGCTAAAAAAGTTCTAATAAATTTCCCACAGATAAAGTGTTTATAAAAAATATTCCATGCCCCACCCACCCCCACCCCCCTATCAGCACTTCCCCCACCCCCTTTATTAGCGCTTTAGATAATCGCACCCTCCTGTGTGTGCCCCTGTTTCGAGTGAGTTTCAAACCCTATACCTCCAGCATATACATCAAATCCTTTTCCACTCCCCTATACTATTTTGTTTCATATTTTATGATATATTTTTATACTTTTATATATTTTATTACATTTTTTATCCATATATATTTATATGTGTGTGTGTGTTTATATATATGTTTATATATTAATAAATATATTTTATATGTAAATATGTTTAATTATTTATTTATAAAATTAAATTTTTATGTGTGAATATATAAGAAATATGTATATATTGTCATATATTTGATCATAAATAATAACACATTGTGATAAATGATAAAATTTCAAAACCATAATATCAATATGAATGTAAGACCTATGAATTAATTTAGTATCCACCAAAAAGGGCAATAACCCCCCCCCCCAATAAATGATCCTGAAAATTCACCGGATGTTAAAAATCAAGGTACACATACTAAAAACTCAATTTTGGAGGCCTTATGAGCATTTTTGGCCAATAAAAATGTGATAGAGTTTTATCTGTGTCACTAAGGGCGTAGATATCATCGTAGGCTTTGATTTGATACGTGGTAGTGCTCAAACGGACACTCGAATCAAAAGTTATGGTCGTTTGAAGTTTGAGTTATGTTTTCAAATTATTTAAGATATTTTATTAATTTTTTGATTTTTAGTGTCTTCAAATTGTTATTAAATGATTATTAGTTGATAATAATTAGAAAATTATTAATTAAAAATATTTTTATAATTATTTTATAAGTCATTTCCACTAAATATCTTAAATATTAAGTGTAAATGCCAATTTAACTTATCTAAAACTTTTTTTAAAAAATATATATATATTATTTATATTAATAAAAATATATTTATATATAATATATTATTTTTAATGAAATATAAAATTTTAAGTATACTTTTATCCATGCTTATAAAAAATCACTAATAAAGGAACCCCTTTAATAGTGCCTTTTTAGCACTGTTAAAGGGGGTCTTTAACATCATTTTTAGCTAGTGTGTTTAAAGCCCTAGCACTAGATAAAACTATTTTTTTAGTATTGGTTAATGCAGTTGGTCTTTAAAATTCCAACCTTAAACCCTCTGAATAGTGGAATATCCAAATCTTTAGACTATGAGGGGAGGTATATGGATCCTTTTCACTAGACTACTCAAGTGATAGTGTATTTTGATTCTAGTATAGATGGTTCCTATAATACGATAAAATAGTGGGATACATTCAATGGTTCAATTAATTACTCAAAATGTCTAAATCAGTAATCAAGATAAAATTAAAAAATCTTCTATAATTTTATTATTTTTATAAAATGGAATGTTATACCATGCGAAATATTATGATAAATATTGGACAAATTAAATATCCTCATTGACAAGAGTTTCCAAGTTTAATATAGGCTCTTGCACACATTACTATAGTATGATAAATTTATGTTGTTATTATCCCTAATACCTATTAAGCTACCTTAAAAATAATGGGTGATAAATATTCTTAAAAGAGACTCATGTGTTAAGAATATGATGGTAATGTCATAATGATATCACCAATGTCTGATACTAGTTGTGGTCACTACATCAGGACATGGGTGATATAACATATTGTCTCATATTCGATAAGTTTCCAAGGAGAAAGTAAAGCAAGATATAAATAAGGTGATACTTACACTAGACATGTGTAAATTTAAAGATGGATCATGATATTTGAATATATCCCATTATCATATCATTTTTACCCCTTTACTCAAGTCTCTTTTTAAATTTAAAAACAAATTGTATTGATTAAATTCTTCATTACCAATTTAGGTAAGGGTTTCCAAGAAAATAAGAATATAAAGTATAGATTAATCTTTAATTATTATGGTGAAAAATTGAAATAAAATAAGAAAAATCCAATGGAAAGTGACCCTCCAAGGGCACATTTAAAATTTCCTTCGACGAATGATGTTTTTTCATCCTCTTATGGCAGAGGATACATTCTTCAGGTGGAGTCTTAGGCCATGGATATGGGTCTGGAATTATGAAACCAAAGGTGGATCAACTTAAGGATGATGGAGACAAATTCCCTGATCTTGTAATAGTGCTACGTGGACAAGGAAAATTTCCCTAGAATATTTCCTATACTATTAGGAGATGTAAGATTCTCATGGGGAGTCATACAGATATTTTTCACACATGAAGGGATGGAAATATGGTGTCCGACCTTTTGCATTCTATGGAACCCACAAATCAAATAATGTTTTCCTTCTTTAGATTGGGTTATTTTCTTAGTGAGGGGATGAAATGTTTTGACAATGATGCTATAGGTTTACATTACTTTAGACCAGCAGGATGTATTTTTGTTTTTCAGTATATTTTTTACTTTCAAATCAATAAAAATATTAATTTTCAGTCACTCATTTCATGAAATAATACAATGGAAGTTTAATTTCAATAAACTAAATTGAATTAGCAAGTACCTGCTTCTTTTTTAGGTATATTCATCAATATAAAAGTAATGTTTCAATCGTACTTCTTGGGTATTAAAAATAGTATAATTTATAAATATTTGTATCTAAATATAGTAACTATGTAAGTATATAAATATTACATGATGTAAGGTATATTCTCCAAGAGGACGGGAAAGGGTGATTTCTAAGACAACGGTGAGAAGTACATGACTTCTATATTTCATAGTGAATGATTCTTGTATTTTTTTGAGTATAAGCATAAAAATTAATCACATGTGTCTTTTATATATAGAGGCACATTATATCAGGTTTAGGAATGAGTTTTGTTTGTGTTGTTCAATAATCAAGTGATAGTTCAAGTGATACGTGAATCATAGTATATAAGTGATGAATATAAATGTAATACTTATTTATCCAATTTTGGAAAGATAAAAAATTTTAAAGAAAAAGTAATGTAAACATCCAATATATACCAATTATGGTATTTAGGCTCTATCGAGATAAACACTTTTTCTTTTATCAACATATAAACATAGTTTTGGATAATGTAACATTTAGAGATAAATCTACAGTAGAAAGCTTTCAGAATTAAATTAACAAGAGATTAGTAATTATTCTAAGATTAATTTGGTGGTAAATATACTTCATTTTATTCCTTTATGTAATTAAATAATATAATAGTAAATTATGATATATGCATGGCTATAAGATATGTGTTGCTTCAGGATGGCATGCGGAAGAATATCTTGACCAAGCAATCACCGATCAATATAATGTAGCATGGAGTAATTCATAAACTAAAATTACCTTATCTACATCATGTCATTGATTTTAATGAGAAGTATCGATGATGAAATCTTACATATTAACATTGATCTATAAAATATAGCGTGGAGAAATTCCTAAATGCACATTTTATACATTAGAGTTAAGATGCATGGATTACCAATGTTGCAACTTGCAAAAAATTCCATTATATTTAATGATACACCTCGCAAATAATGGTGATATCCTATAACCATATGACAACTATAATGACTAATGGGTATCAAAATAGTTTTATTATTATGGAAATATATTATTCTATAAGACATGTTTTTATATGCTAAGAGTTTTTTAAGTATTTAAACAAAATTGCATCAAGTAAAACACAATGTTCATCTAAGTAATTATCTTAATTGATTATTATGCTATTAAATAAATCCCTATGATCGAAAACAGATAGAAAAATTTAATGACTATATTTATATAAAAGGGTTCACAAATCTATTAGAGATAATTGGAGAAATATTGACTTGGGTTTAGTCAATTCTAGAGATACACATGTAGTAGACATAGGAACTAGTTATACAAGTGCATGTGGAACATGAATGTTCTAGAGACACATACTTCATAATAAGGATAAATCCATGGTGATTGATTTTTATTCACCATGTCTATTGATCTATTATTATTTGAGAATAATAATTCCTACAAGGAATCAATATATGACAATTATATAAATGTTGACAATATTAATTAATGTTCAATAATGGATTCCATGTATGCAAGTTCAAATGGGATTATAAGTTTGAATAATGTGGTGGGTATTGAAATTATATTATACTTGGGTGGTAAAAGTGTGATACTAATAAGGTTATATTATTTATACCAAGTTTTTATGACTAAACCCATTAGAATTTTACTTATCATAGATAAAATCTATTATCATTTTATTCTGCATTGGATGTCATGATCACCAATCATGGAAGGTGTCTATATGACGCAACCAGAAAGGGGTGGACTTTTCACATAATATTAATAAAGGTTTCACATTACTGAAATCTAGTATATGATTAATTTAAGAAATAGGACCATACAATATTCATTTAGAATGAATAATTGTAATGTGTCTACAGATTTTTAGTGGGAGCGCCATTTTATTCCAAGTAAAATATGTTCGTTAACATATGGAAAATAAATATTGGACTTACATTTACTTAAGACTAGGAATAAATTAATTATCCAATGATTGACTTAAATAAGAAACCTCTGTTCTATGGCACAGGGTCTACTGAGGTAGATATAATGTTTATTTGGAACTATTCAATCGTACATATAATGACATGGTATTGAGAAATACAAAATAGAACAATTCGAGTTTGAATTATTGCTAGTGTCATAAGGCATGTATCTCTCCAGTTTGACATGTATGGGACTTGGTAAAAGATTAATGTGGTGCGGTGAAATCCATACGCTTTGGTGATGGAGTAATAATGTATGTCATGATACGATTAATAACATATTTTTCTAGGATATTCATTATACTAGTAAAATATCTATTATATCCATGATAAATATATGTGATGCAATACTCACTATCTGATTCTACTTCGGTAAGAACAAAAGAAATGTACCTTGTATGTGGAGAAGAAATGATACTAGTTTTAGTGGACACAAACTGGTCTTCCTTTGATCCATGTGATGTTGCTTCACAGTTAGGCTAAAGGTGATGAGTGAGTCAAGATAATATAAGCCTCTGGTTTCCATAACTACAAATACAAATTGCATTGTAGCTTCAAAGGTAGTTAAGAAGTAGTTAAATGCTATAATTTTTTCCAGTTCTTGGAATCACACATAGTAAGTAAAGAATTATCGTAATGTAAATTATGATACTCTTAATAGATAAGTTGCCAATTAATGAAAGTGGAAAATAGATATATAATTAGAGATACCTTATATTGAGATGTTTTACTCAAATAGATGAGGTTGTATATAATAGAAATTCCACACGGTGGAATCATTTTAGGCCCAGCAACTAAAGTCGTGACTCAGCAGAAATTTGATCTTAATCATGTGAGAGATAACAATATAGTTATCAAGTTAGATCTAGTTCAAATGGTAGTGTTCTAATAGCGGGTTCCCTAGACCCAACTATAAAGTAATTTCGATTACTATATCATGCGTATAGTTAGATATACATGATTAATACTTTCCATTATAGTGTAGATTTTTTTTCATCTTCTATTTAATGGTAATTTTCAAAGATTAATTATTGTATCAAAAGTTTATAACAAATTTCTAGTTATAATGAGAACCTCAAGATAATATGAAATTAATCTTAAACATACTCCCTATGGTGTAGATACATCATACTGAATGGACATAGTAGATTTTTTACTATAAGGTGATGGGGGATTATAATCATTGATACTTCTTCTCATAAAGATTTAACTTGGTGATATCTAGTAGTAAGATCATGAGGACAAACCCTTCAATAGAAAGGCCATATGTTTTGGGTGTCATTGGATGTTCTTTTCTACATACATGAGTATTGGTCTCCTGACATGAGATCATTATCAATGTGTGCCATTTGATTTCTTAATTTGATGCAATGAAAAAATAAAAATAATGAAATTGTGGTGAGGTATCTTATGTTCGGTGCACCATTGGTGGTATGACATTGGTCGAATGGTCAAGAAATAATTTTTCACTTCTAGGTTAAAAAATTAATATATCTTGGGCTCGGTTGATCGGGATGGTGTTACATTGATACATCCATGGACATGGTATTCTAAGGTAAATCCATCTTGTTAGATCAATAAATAATAAAGAAATAAAAGGATGATGACGTGGGTGTGAGTCTTTCTTTATGAGATATTTAAAAAATAGAGTATATTACATTATGTGTGTTTATAGGTTGGTTTTCATTGATATAAATATCCTTATCTCTTTAGGGGTCATGACGGGTTGCTAGATCTCACTATTGGTCTATAAATGATATTCATTTCTATCAAGATAAGGTCCTAGAGGGTCACACACAATAGTCTATTCAAGAATCTTTCCTATTCAGTTGAATTGGTATATTGAACATGGTGGGCCCCACTACTAGGTTTTGGTATTATTTAAAGGATATATAATCCCCAAAAGAATAAATAAATTATTCAAGTTAAGAATAATTGGAATTGAATGTATTTATTAACTGTATTTACAATTTTTAAAGTAATACATGGAAATTATTATATAAATGACTACTAGTTTAAAATATTCAGGGTTTGTTAATATTTGTGGGAATTATTAGTCAAGTTAAAGAATCAGTTATTATCATGTAATATATTTGTTATATTAAAAAAGGTGATAATAATATAAATAAAATTCTTGACATAGTTTAGTAGTCAAAATATTGTTTTTATAGTGTGTTAATGATTTGAGGATTTTGCAATAATTTCTAGGTAGTTTCTATCATGCAATATAAATAGAAAAGGAGAGGGATTAATTTCCTACTATTAACTACCTCTCTATCTCTCTCTCTCTTCTCTCTCTTGCATTCTAAAGAGAGAGGCTATGGATCTAGAATTTCGAATCGAGATCCCTCTTGTACATCGCAAGAAAGATGATGTGGTGATCCTTAGTGCATTGAAGGCGTCATCAGATATCCAAGTTACCACCCATAATTCGATGATAAATTCTCCCATAATTTCATTAAGTACATATGAAAAATATAGTGGAATTAAGATTTAGATTCTTCGAGTAGCGATCAATGATGATGAGTACACTTCATTCTCATATTCATATCAAACCAGGTATTTTATGGTATTAATTTTTTGCTTAAGACTCTTCACACTGGATCCTTGGTTTATATTGGGTAGTGTTTTATAGAGTAATAAAATGTCATGTTTCATCAGTGGAAAAATTTTAAAAACCCATTTTTTGGAGCTTCTACTACATTCCTAGTACCTGCACCTCACACTATGATTCCTGATCTATGTCAATGGACTAAACCTAAAGGAACCATAATAATTAGTAATTCATTGGAAAATTCAATGGTTTCCCTCCTATGAAATTGAATTTTATGAGATATGGAATGAAAAACCTCATTGATATGACCACTATACTTTCGCAAGCCATGAATCTTGAAGAGCTTCAAAATGATCAAAGGATGTAACAACATTTTCTTGAATCCTTGATAAGGAAACATCCACCTTCTTTTAGTGGAACAAAAGATCCACTAGTTGCTGAAAATGGATATGTACCACTGAAAATATATTTTTCATTATCCCCCTTCCCCTAATATAATATTTCAAAGCACTTTTATGGAAAATAGGGAAACCATCAAAGTTATAGGTACATAAGAATCAAAAATCATATGAAATCATTACTCCTTTCCAAATAAATTTAAAGAGGTTTTTGTTTTTTACATTAAAAACATTCCATTCAATTGAGGTGATTGTAATGTCAGGGTTTTCCTTAATGATGTCCTTGAAGAAAAGAGCCATCTTGTCCTATGTTTTCACATGTTCCTCCAGACTAGTTTTACCCTAATTGAAGTCTCAGATCAAAATCCAATTTTGTTTATTAATCCATGAGACTTTTTCATAACACATATCAACCTGCACTATTCTTTCATACATTCTGTGGGCATCATCCACTATGATGTCGATCAAGAATAACTCTTCGATAATTTATTCAATAGAGTGCATGATGAGCTCCACATCCTCTATATCATCATTCTCTTGGTTAATGACAAGGTATTCCAAAATATGAGATTCAATAGTATTCTCACAATGGTAGTCTTCAATATCATGCATTGAAGGACCCTTAGACTTACTCTTGGGAGATTATCCCACAGTAGTTGTCCCCTTTTGAGGGGTCCTACCTTTATTTGAAGATCGTGCAACTGGAGGACTGGGTAAATTGGAGTTATCCCTCTGTCTTCATGGATTCATCACATGCTGGATAAACCCTTCAACATATATAATAGTATTATTACCTTTATTTGAAGATAACCGAAGATAATACTCCACTAGTTCCATTTCCTTAGGCATAGAGGAAGAAGTTTCAAAAGCAGTGTCCTTATCCAATCCATCAAACTAGTTCCCGGTTTCAATAGTGGAAATAATTTTTAATAAACTGAGCCTTCTCATTGGATTTTTTCGGTCTCCCTGGGTAAATATTTACAAATATGCCCCTTGAGTATCTGTCGATGGGTTACCCTCTAAAGGCTGATGGGATTTAGCAGCTACACCAGCAGCTTGTACATCTTTTACATAAGAGAGGGTCTGCTACCATCAGTCTCCAACAACTTATTAAACGTGTTTCCATCCTTAATGTATTTCCCCAACACTGTTGGTGAAGTATTCTCGTTACATACCACCATCCCTTCAATATCTATTGAACCAAGTGGTGTTTTCCCCTCTAGTTTCTTCCCAACTAGATCACAATGCAATCTATAAAGAACATCTTTAACTGATGGTTTCAAGGATGGAAGGAAAACCTTTTCACAAACTTCAACACATCTCAGCAGAGTAGGTACCTCCATAAAATTTCACTAAGGATGTAACACCCTAAGCTTCCATGGTATGCTTCTCTTTGAATAATACAGTAGTGTGTGGTGTACGCAACTTCGAGTTCTAATACGCACCACAATCAATCAAACTAGCCGTTATGAATAGTAATACCCACTTTTTGAAATTTTATAAATTTTATCTTTCAAGATGAACTTCATTTTTGGATTCGGAAAATCGAAATTAGCTTAGGGTGAATTTTTGGTATTTTTCTGAAACCTTTCAATTTTTGATGAATAGTGAAAAAACACTAAGTTATAGTTTAAAACCGAATTATTATTTAAATAATTATTTAATTTATTTAAATTTATTTTAGGTCAAAATAGATACATAATACCTATATAAGTTCAATTTAATTTATTGGAGTCAGTTTATAATAATTTTAGATATATAAAACTTTTATTGAACTTTTCACCGTCTTTTACTCATCTCCTATGAGAATTCGCAGATTCACACAAAACATAATTTTACCATTTCTGTGAGTAGAATTTCAAAAACCCGAGAGACATGGTTAATATCAAGGAGTAAAATGTGGTTCAATAAGATAAAAATAATTTTTGGTGAATAGTAATTTTTTACTTTTATTTACCACGGTTAAAAGTAAATAGGGTAATAAAGGGTAAAATTGATATTAATATTACCCTAACACATGTCCTAATTCTATTGGACAAGTGTATCTCGACCAAAAACAACCTTAAGAATAAAATATTATCATTTAGGTCCAATTGGATTAGATTAGAACATTTATTATTATTTAATTCAAAGAAGAGTTAAAAGAGTTAAAATCAAAGTTTAATAACTAAAACATTTTTAATATAGGGTTATACATAAGATAAATTTGATTATAATTATTCATTATAAAGATAAAAATATTTCCTACATAATGATATTTTATTTATAATTTTTAGACACTAAATTATTTAATTTATTTATGACACAATGGTGATGCAGTAATTACCTAATTAATGAAATATTAAAATAATTGATTTTATAAATATAAAAATAAATGTAATTTGAGAATTTTTATGAATTAAACTAATTTTATAGGTTAATATTACATATCATGACTTTTTATATAATTTTTTTTCTAAGTAATAATGATGTTATGAAATTATCAAAAACAAAATACCCAATAGTGCCAAAATTGACATAAAAGAGTTTTTAAAACAAATATTATATTATTAATTTATATTATTTTCCTAAAATTATAAGGTTCAGCCTAGAGACTTATATAATGATATTTTTATCATTAATAGACCACTTGGGGGTCGCTTGAAAGTATATAGTAAGTTTATTAACTATGTAATATAAAAATACAAAGAGACATGGTAAATGTCAAACTATTTAACTAAGAGTCAAATATAAATGATAAGGTTAATATAGTGAACCAAACATGTATAAAATATGTTGTCTAAAATTATTTCGACCCATACCAACCTTAAACTTTAAATAATCCATTTTGGAGCCATTATAAACTGAATATGAATTTATTATAAAATAATATTTCTAGCTTTTCCAAAGGTGCCCCTCACCCCTCTTATAAAAGGGCACTCCCCCTTCTCTATAATTCACAACTTCAAAGCCTTTTGGCTCGGAAACTCCCTACCCAAATATTCTCTCAAATTCCCTAACTTCAACCTAGAGGCCTTAGTTTGGTTAGAAAGCCAACCTATGGATACCTTTTGATCAAATCAAAAGGAAGAACCCGAAGAAGAGGTAATGTTTTCACCACCCTCTTTCAAGTTCCTTTCTTCTTCAACTTCTTCTTTCTTTGTTAATTCCATTATAAAATAATAACTCCAATATCTTATATATAATATGATTTTATTATAAATATGGTACATCCATTATCATTATTCTATCCATCCTTTGAATGACATGTCACCATACATGTGTACGTACGACTTACCGTCTCCACGTCGTGGTGTAACTGTTATTCAAAACATTATTATTTTGATGGGTACGATAATGATGTTTAATTGATGTAAATAATAAATATAACATGATAATTATTCTGTATAAATGATATATCATCCATTTATATATTATTATAATATCAAAAGAATGATATTGTCACTCGTGCGTACGTACGGACTACCGTCTCCACGAACATGATGGGATTCATTCCCCATCGTATCCATTCAAGTATAATTCTCAGTTGATGATTAAAAATAATGTTTAAGTACTTGATATAATTATGTATATGAATAATATACAACCTATTCATAACAAACACTACTTATGTAACAAAACATATAAAAGAAAATGATTAAGTTAACACCCGAAATGACGATAATACTAAGATATTATTAACAAAGCAATGTTAAAAGATCTTATATGATATCATATTAATGTATATGATTATTGTATAATTTAATAACAATTATTTCAACATTATACAAGAGTTTAACCTACCCTCAACCAAGGAAAAGTACAAGGTAATAGTTTATTTCACAATCTCTTCATTATCTGAGGTTTCTTATACATAATTATCTACTGGGACCTCTTTATTATCCACATCCTTGTTTCTTAAAAATGTATTTCAAAACATTATTACTATTTTATAGAATATGTTTTAATTTCATTTATACCCTTGTTTACTTTTTATAAGATGTTTATAAAGTAATCTTTCCGTCGCTTTCCAAACAAGGTCCTTTTTAACATTTTCGACAAAATTAAGGTAAGAATGTTTTTTAACTTATACAGTGAGTGTGGATATTTTATGCCGTTATAAAATCACTTAAGCTTCCCTTAAAAGCTTATAAGAATATTTTAAAAGTAAATGTTTTATTTTATAATTATGTTACTTTTAAATTATTTCAAAAAAAGAGATATTTCTCTCAAATAGTTTTGATTTCATCTATGTCAACATCCTTTGATGGATTTTAAGTCTATTTGAAGTTGATTTATTATGATACAAAACTTCCATATTGTATTGAAGGTTTTGGGATATGTTTGACTGTGGATGTGTTATTTTTATACCATTCATGGTTTATGGAGAAAGTATTGACATTTCGTATGCTAGTTTTAATACGAATGTTTATGTTATGTTTAAACCTGTTCATATGAGGAATGCATTTGAAATAATAAGTGATGGGTGGAGCCCACTATAACTCCTCGATGCATCAGTAGGTCACATGAGACAAAATAGTGTCTTGACACAAGGCCTTGACAAAATCTTATTTGTAGTCTTGTCATGAGGCCTTGACTATGTGGTTATGATAGTTTGGCATTATGCATTCCATCATTATAAAAGAGGTTATTGATATTGCACGTGGTTATTCAACTAGCAGAATATCCATGTGAATAAGTAAACATAATTATTTCATTTTATATTTTCCATATTATTATGAAGATCGAGTTTAAAAGGCTTTTGTTTTAGTTATACATTTCCTTAAATGTTTATGCTTATTTTTGAAAGTTTCTGCTATATTGTTATCCTTACTGAGTATCTGAGCTCACCCCTTTCAATGTTTTATTTTTCCTAGGATGTGAAGAAGTAATTTATGAATGACCTGCAGGGATAGTATGAGGGGATATGAAGACAAGATGTTGTTGTAGTTTTTTTTACTTTATGATGTAATGTAATACTTATGAATATATCTACTATTTCCAAGACTACTAAACTAATCGGTCTTTCGAGACTTGATCTTTTGTGATCATTCCAATGTTATGTAATAATGCACCGACTCTGGGTAACTGGGGTTGGGGCATTACAGTTTGTATCAGAGGAAGTTTAGTACAAACCTTGGGAGCTATATTTAGAGAAACTCTGATTAGAGCACATAGACCTAAGATGTACTTTAAGGATTAGTATAGAAGAAATTCATAGAATTTTGGTATTATAGTGATTTTGTGAGTTTTTCGAGCAATACATCCCTGTCTGGATACGAGTAGGTAGAGTCGGCTCCAGCATAGATGTATCTAGGGGTAAAACCCGAAAACACCGCTTTGAGCTAGACTCGAACGGGAACTGGTGCATGACAACGGGCCTTGCTGCACTCTTGGTTATGACCCTCCAGGGGGATATGCTTAGGATAATTCTCATTTTCTTTACAAACCATTATGAAGGGTTTATGAGTATATACTTCCTCAAAGAAGACATTTTTTTATGATTATGGATTATATTCATAAAACTATTCAATTTATGTTAAGTGTTTTACAAGTTTGGAATTATGTATTTCGATTCATAAACTAATCTAGTGTATGCCATTGTTTAGAAATGGAACCTAGTGGAAGAAATGGAAACCGTATCAATGCACGTACTCCATGTAGGGATTTTACTCCTTCTCAAGATAATTATAATGGATCTGGTGATGCAAATGGTGCTGATCAACTAATCACCATACTGAGACAATTCACTCAGGTTATGAATAATAACCTTACCCGTATATAGCACCCTGATCTGCAGTGTGGAGGATCAATGTTAGACCACTTCATGAGGAAACAACCACCAACATTCAATGGGAGTACAAATACCTTAGTAGCTGAGCAATGGATAAATTCCTTAGAGAAAATATTACATGCCTTGGGGAGTAGTGAAAGGGAAAAAGTTATCATAGCAGTTTACCGCCTCACTAGAGATGCAGATCAATGGTCGTCATTGATTCAAAACACCAAGGAAGATTATGAAGTATCAAATATGGAATGGAGGGAGTTCAAAGATATTTTCTTAGAAAAATACTTTCCTCATGACCATTGAGAAGATATGGAAAGGCAATTTCTAAGTCTGAGACAAAAGGAGGATGAGAATGTCGCAAAGTATGAGGCTAAATTTACAAGGTTAGCAAGGTATGCTGGAGATTATATACATAACCCAAGAATTAATATTGATCATTTCTTTGATGGGTTAAAACCATTTCTTCATCAAGCATTAGTGTCACAATCCTTCTCATCATGCGAAGATATTGTCTCATGTGCTATCAAGACATAAAAAGAATTATCTAAGTCTTATGACTTTAATGAAAATCAAGAGAAGAAGATATCTTCCGATCACTCTAGGAGTGGAAATAAGGGGAAGAAGGGAAAAGTTGAATATCCATCCTGTAGTAAATATGGGAAGAAACACCCTGATACTTGCTTGAAGGGAATGGGAGTCTGTTAAAAGTGTGGTGAAAAAGGCCACCAAGCTCGTGATTCCAAGGGGAAGAAAGAATCTACCGATGTTCAATGCTACAATTGTAGGGAGATGGGGCATTATGCAAATGAATGTCTTAAGTGTCAGGGGAACTTACCTCAGAAAATTCCAAGGGATCAAGGCCAAGCTTATGCTAACACTACTGTTGTGGTAGAAGCACCAAAAGACGTGGTGACAGGCAATTTAATGGTTTCCTCAAGTTTAGAAAATGCATTATTTGATTCTGGATCATTGCATTGTTTCATATCTTCCTAGTTTGCTAAGAAAATTAGATATTATCAATTTGATTTGACAAGGGAGTTTTCAGTTAAAAATCCTAAGGGAAGTATCATTGCTAAAAAGTTCTGTGGATCTGTTCCCATTAGGGCATATAAATGTTTTTTATCTGCTGATCTCATCGTCATACCTATGATTGAGTTTGATATAATACTCAGTATGGATTTTATTTCAGACCATGATGCGAATATTTATTGTAAGAATAAGGAGGTTACAATTTTTGATTATGATGATAAAGAACACCTTATCTTTAGAGTAGAATCATCTCCACTTGATTCTTACCTAGATCCATTCCCAGTAGCTCAAATAAATTCAATTATTGGGGAGGAAGAAAATTAAATAATTGTGGGTAAGGAAAGTAATTTTCTAATAGAGGATGTACCTATTGTGAAAGAATATGTTGATGTGTTTCCAGAAGATTTACCTGGACATCCTTGAGAATGAGAAATTGAGTTTTCCATTGATTTAATTCCTGGATCAAGGCCCATATCGAATACCCCTTATAGAATGGCCACTGTGGAATTAGTGGAACTAAAGAAACAACTAGAGGAATTGAGTAATAAGGGATTTATTCACCCTAGTGTTTCTCCATGGGGATCCCCTGTCCTTTTTGTTAAGAAGAAAGATGGATCTATGAGGTTATGTATCAACTATAGGGAGTTCAATGCTATAACAATAAAGAACAAGTATCCCCTACCTCGCATTGATGATTTATTTGACCAACTGCATAGAGATCAATACTTTTCTAAGATTAACCTTCGATATGGATACCATCAGTTGTGTATAAATAAGGAATACATTCCAAAAACCGCATTTCAAACTAGGTACGGGTGTTGCGAGTTTACAGTAATGCCTTTTGGGATGACTAATGCACCCTCTGTTATCATGGATCAAATGAACATAGTATTCAAGGAATATCTCTATGGTTTTTCAGTGGTATTTATTGATGATATCTTGGTATATTCCAAAAGCTACAAAGAACATGAAAATCACTTGCGCATTATCTTGAAGACTCTTAGAAGACATGAATTATATGGGAAGTTTAGCAAGTGTGAATTATGTCTTCAAGAGATTTCTTTTCTTGGCCATACTATCTCCAAAGATGGAATCTCTGTTGATCCTTCTAGGACCAAGGCAATCCAAGAATGGCCATCCCCAACGAGTATAACTGAGGTACGCAGTTTTATTGGTTTAGCAGGTTATTATCGGCATTTCATCCAGAATTTTGCCCGATTGGCTAACCCATTAACGAAGCTCACACGTAAAGTGATTAAATTTGTTTGGAAAAAAGAGTGTGAATAATGTTTTGAACAACTAAAGATAAGATTATTCAATGCTCATATATTGACTCTATCATCGGGGAATTATGGGTTCGTTATTTATAGTGATGCATCGAAGAAAGGACTTGGTTGTGTCCTTATGCAGAATGATAGAGTTATTGACTATGCATCACGACAGCTGAAAATTCATGAGAAAACTATCCTACTCATGATCTGTAGTTAGCTGCTGTAATATTTTCTTTAAAGATATGGAGAAATTATCTCTATGGTGAAAAATGTGAGATTTATACTGATCACAAGAGTTTTAAGTATATTTTCTCACAGAAAGAACTCAACATGAGGCAAATACGATTGATTGAACTACTCAAGGATTATGATTGCACGATACACTACTACCTAGGCAAGGAAAATAAGTTGGTAGATTCTTTGAGTAGAAAGGATCATGGAGTTTTGAACAAGATGAGAGTTGGAAATGATCCTATATACATGGATACTGTAAAGATGGATATGGGAATCACCATGGAAGGTGAAACATCAATGATTTTTCAAATGGTTTCCAAACTATCTTTACTAGAAAAAATAATGTGTTCTTAGACCGATGATAGAGAATTTAAAAAGAATATTAAAGCTATGAATGATGGGATATTGAATGACTTTTTGTATGAAGATGTAATTTTGAAATTTGGGAAGAGACTTTCTGTTCCTAATATAATTGATCTAAAAAGGGAATTGTTGTATGATGCTCATAGTTCCAATTTCTCTATAATCTATGGGAGCACCAAAATGTATAGGGATTTGAAGGAACATTTTTGGTGGGACAACATGAAGAGGGAGATTTCTGATTTTGTGTCAAGTTGTATGGTTTGTCAACAAGTGAAAGCTGGAAGGCAACATCCAGGAGGAGTAATGCAACCTCTTCCCATACCTGAGTGGAAATGGGATAATATCATGATGGAATTTTTCATGGGACTACCAAAGAATCATAGATTGAATGATGCAATATGGGTCATTATTGATTGTCTTACCAAGTTATCACATTTTCTTGCTATAAGAGAAGATCTACCACTTGAACATCTAGCAAGGATATATATTAATGAAGTTGTGAGACTTCATGGAGTACCCCTATCGATTATTTCTGATCGTGATCCCCGTTTTACTTCAAGATTCTGGATGAGTCTTCAGAAGGCCTTGGATATTGAACTTCATTTGAGCACTGCCTACCACCTTCAAACAGATGGACAATCAGAACGGACTATTCAAACCTTAGAAGACATGTTGAGATCCTACTCACTTGACTTTCAAGGTATGTGGGATCAATATTTACCTCTTGTAGAATTTTATAACAATATCTTCCATTCAAGTACTCATATGGCACCATATGAAGCGTTATACAAAAAGAGATGTCGTACACCAACCTATTGGGATGATGTTGGGGGGAAAAACTCGTAGGACCAGAACTGGTGGAGGAAACTATGGAAAATTTAAAGGTAATCTAAAACCACATCAGAGTAGCTCAAAGTAGGCAGAAGAGATATGTCTTTAACCGAAGGAAGGATTTGGAATTTCAAGTATGAGATCATGTTTTCATGAAGGTATCTCCATGGAAGGGAGTTATACGTTTTGGTAAGAAGGTTAAATTGAGTCTCGGGTACATAGGACCTTTCAAAATTCTAGAATGAATTGGGGATGTAGCTTATCGTTTGGCAATGCCGCCAAATCTCTCCAAAGTTCATGATGTGTTCCACGTATCACTGTTGAGAAAATACATGCCTGAACCAACGCATGTACTCACCTATGAGGAATTAGGACAGGAACCTGATCTGTATTATTACAAAGAGACCATCAGGATTCTTGATATAAGAAAATAAATGCTGAGAAACCAGACGACTCGTATGGTGAAAGTTCTATGGAGAAACCATAAGATAGAAGATGCAACGTGGGAACCTGAGGAACTTATGATAAAGAACCACCCAAGTCTTTTTATGCAGTAATATTATAGCAATTTCTAGGATGAAATTATTTTAATGAGGAAGTAATGTAACACCCCAAGCTTCTACGGTATTCTTCTCTTTGAATAATACAGTAGCGTGTGTTGTACGCAACTTTGAGTTCTAACACACACCACAATCAATCAAACTAGCCATTATGAATTGTAATACCAAATTTTTGAATTTTTTTAAATTTTATCTTTCAAAATGAACTTCATTTTTGGATTTGGAATATCAAAATTAGCCTAGGGTGAATATTTGGTATTTTTCTGAAAACTTTCAATTTTTGAGGAATAGTGAAAAAACACTGAGTTATAGTTTAAAACCGATTTTTTTTAAAATAATTATTTATTTTATTTAAATTTATTTTAGGAAAAAATAAATACATAATACTTATATAAGTTCAATTTTATTCATTGGAGTTAGTTTATAATAATTTTAGATATATAAAAATTTATTGAACATTTCACCGTCTTTACCCATCTCCTAAGAGAATTTGCAGATTCACATAAAACTTAATTTTACCACTTCTGTGAGTGGAATTTCGAAAATCCGAGACACACAGTTAATATCAAGGAGTAAAATTTGGTTTAATAAGATTAAAATAATTTTTGGCGAATAGTAACTTTTTACTTTTATTTACCACGGTTAAAAGTAAATAGGGTAATTAAGGGTATAAATGATATTAATATTACCCTAACACATGTCCTAATTCTATTGGACATGTGTATCTCTACCACAAACAACCTTAGTAATAAAATATTATCATTTATGTCCACTTGGAATAGATTAGGACATTTATTATTATTTAATTCAAAGAAGAGTAAAAGAGTTAAAATCAAAGTTTAATAACTAAAACATTTTTAATATAGGATTATACATAAGATAAATTCGATTATAAATATTCATTAGAAACCTAAAATGATATCCTACATAATGGTATTTTATTTATAATTTTTAGACACTAAATAATTTAATTTATTTACGACACAATGGTGATACAGTAATTACCTAATTAATGAAATATTAAAATAATTGATATTATAAATATCAAAATAAATATAATTTGATACTTTTTATAAATTAAACTAAATTTATAGGTTAATATTACATATTATGACTGGTTATATAAATTTTTTATAAGTAATAATGCTGTTATAAAATTATCAAAAACAAAATACCCAATAGTGTCAAAATTGACATAAAAGAGTTTTTAAAACAAATATTATATTATTAATTTATATTCTATTCCTAAAAATCTAAGGTTCGTCCAAGAGACTTATATAATTATATGTGTATCATTAATGGACCACTTGGGGGTATCTTGGAAGTATATAGTAATTTTATTGACTATATAATATAAAAATACAAAGAGACATGGTAAATGTCAAACTATTTTACTAAGAGTTAAATATAAATGATATGGTTAATATATTGACACAAACCAGTCTAAAATCTATTGGTTGAAAGGATTTCTACCCATCCTCACCTTAAAATTTTAATAATACACTTTGGAGCCATTATAAATCGAATATGAATTTATTATAAAATAATATTTCTAGCTTTTCCAAATGTGCCCCTCACCCCTCTTATAAAAGGGAACTCACTCTTCTCTCTAATTCACACCTTCAAAGCCTTTTGGCTCGGCCAAAACCTGACCATATATTCTCTAAAATTCACTAAATTCAACCTATAGGCATTAGTTTGATCATAAATCCAACCTAAAGAGCCCTTTTCATCAAATCAAAAGGAAGAACCGAAAAAAGAGGTAATGTTTTCACCACCCTCTTTCAAGTTCCTATCTTCTTCAAATTATTATTTCTTTGTTATTTCCATTATAAAATAATAACTCCAGTATCTTATATATACTATGATGTTATTATAAATATGTTACATCCATATTAATTATTCTATCTATCCTTTGAATGACATGTCACCATACGTACGTACGTACGGCTTATCGTCTCCACGTTGTGGTGTAATTGTTATTCAAAACATTTTTATTTTGATAGGTATGATAATGATGTGTAATTGATGTGAATAATAAATATAACATGATAATTATTTTGTATATATGATATACCATCCATTTATATATTATTTTAATATCAAAAGAATGATATTGTCGCTCGTGCGTATGTACGGACTACCGTCTCCACGAACGCGATGAGATTAATTCCCCATCGTATCCATTCAAGTATAATTCTTATTTGATGATTGAAAATAATGTTTAAGGAATTGATATAATTATGTATATGAATACGATACAACCTATCCATAACAAACACGACTTATGTAACAAAATATATAAAAGAAAACGAGTAAGTTAACACCTGAAATGACGATAATACTAAGATATTATTAACAAAGCAATGTTAAAAGATCATATATGATATAATATTAATGTATATGATTCTTGTATAATTTAATAACAATTATTTCACCATTATACAAGAGTTTAACCTACCCTCAACCAAGGAAAAGTACAAGGTACGGGTTTATTTCACAATCTCTTCATTATCCGAGGTCGTTTATACGTAATTCTCTACTGGGACCTCTTTATCATCCACATCCATGTTTATTAAAAATGTATTTCAAATAATTCTTACTATTTTATAGACTATGGGTTAATTTCATTTATACCCTATTTGACTTTTTATGATATTTTTATAAAGTAATCTTTCCGTCGCTTTCCAAACAAGGTCTTTTTTAACCTTTTTGACAAAATTAAGGTAAGACTGTTTTTTTTAACTTATACGGAGGGTGCGGCTATTTTCCACCATTATAAAATCATAGAATATTCCCTTACAATATTATAAGAATATTTTCAAAGTAAATTTTTTATTTTATAATTATGTGACTTTTAAATGATTTCAAAAAAAGAGATACTTATCTTAAATATTTTTGATTTCATCTATGTCAACATCCTTTGATGGATTTTAAGCTTATTTGAAGTTGATTTATTATGATAAAAAACATTCATATTGTATTGAAGGTTTTGTGATATGTTTGACTATTGATTTGATATTTTTATACCACTAATGGTTTATGGAGAAAGTATTGACATTTCGTATGCTGATTTTAATATGAATTTTTATGTTATGTTTAAACCTATTCATATGAGGAATGCATTGGACTTAATAAGTGACGGGTGGAGCCCTCTATAGCTCCTTGAGGCATCAGTAGGTATCATGAGAAAAACTTTTGTCTTGGCATAATTCCTAGAAAAAATCGTATTTGTAGTCTTGGTACGAGGCCTTGAATATGTGGTTATGATAGTCTGGAATTATGCATTCCATCATAATGAAAGTGGTTATTCATATTGCATGTGGTTATTAAACTAGTAGAATATCCTTGTGAATAAGTAAATGGAATTATTTCATTTTATATTTTCCATATTATACTAAAGTTCAAGTTTAAAATGCTTTTGTTTTAGTTATACATTGCCATAAATTTTTATGCTTATTTATGAAAGTTTCTACTATATTGTTATACTTACTGAGCATCTAAGATCACCCCATTCAATGTTTTATTTTTTCCCAGATGTGAAGAAGTAATTTATGAATGACCTATAGGGATAGTATGAGGGGATATAAAGACAAGATGTTGTTGTAGTTTTTTTACTTTATGATGTAATGTAAGACTTATGAATATATCTAGTATTTCCAAGACTACTAAACTAATCAGTCTTTCGAGACTTGATCTTTTGTGATCATGCCAATGTTATGTAATAATGAATTGACTCTGGGTAACTGGGTTTGGGGCGTTACAAATGAACCATAATGTAGTGGTCTCTCAAATAATCCACTTAGACCTGAACCTTCAGGACATCATATGTGGACTCACTAAGGTCGGATTCCAAGACCCCGACCCACATCCTAGGGTTAAAGATCATGAATAGAATCATCAAGGTGTTATGATTAATGGTTGTAGTGATAACTATGAAGAGACTATGAATAACATATGATGGGAAAGATGTATTATGGAATAATATGAATAATATTAATTAATGTCTTAAATACATGGTAATATATTCAAAGTGCTTATGTATTGGAATTCAAGGATTATGTTATATGAATAATGAAATATTTAAATATTGTCTGCATAAGTTTTTCATTAAGGATCTCAAGAATATGTTAAATGGTTTTAGAGAACCAGTAAAATTTATTTAATGCAAATGTTATAATTTATGGGAAAAACAATATTAATGAGGAGGTAACCTGTAATATGTTCATAAGGATGATAAAATGATGTTTAGTTTGGATAATTAAATGATTGGTATGGATAGTATTGATGACCACAAAACTGATAAATTATTTTTTGAAAAAGTGGTTTATTATATCATTGATGAAGTTTACAAAACTTTTAGATTTTATGAATATATCCAATAATATGTGTCTTGTGTAAGGAATGAGTAAAAATTTATGTTTTCAAAAAGGTTTTATGGTGATTTAGGTTTTACCATGTTTTAAGAAAGTACATGATGAATGTATTCACATGTTTGGTATGTAATAATCAAGAGCTACCTTTTCCTATTTGGGCGATTAATGTTAAGTTGATTTTAAGAAATTTAGTAAACTTCTTCATAAGTTTTGAATGTTTTAAGGGTTAAAAGGTTGAGCATTTATGGAATGGTTTAAGTTACACCCTGGATGAGGTTTTATATATTAACACATTACATAGCCATACTAATATTTATCCATATTAGATAACTTGTGCATACCATTTTTTTGTGAAGATTACAAAAGATAGACAGGATGACTTCTCATTTTATTTATGGATCTTATGATCCATTAATGCTTTAGGAATAAAAAAATCACCGTTATTTCTTGGAATAACAGATGTTGTGGAAACTGATCATGGCACATCTTTAAGGTGATATTATGCTAATGGAATAAAATCAAGTAAGTATAACTTCCAGTGAAAATTATTCAACTTTATGAAAAGGTTCTTGAAATAAAAAAATGTCATATTACCATCCTTTTTTATGATATCAATGACCTTTTCGAAGACTCTATGGTTTTTTGACTTTTTATTATTTACTTTCTCTTGGAAATGTTCTCTATCACTCTACAAATGTATTTAAGTGTTTTTTCTCTTCAATGTCAATGTTTTCAGTTCCCACCAATGTTATTATTTGTGGAAAACCTAGTTATGAGTTACTTTGGGTAACCATCATGTTTTCAACATTCCCTTTTTAAAGAAATTTTTAGTATTCATTTTTGCGGTATGGGTTTATATGAAAGTAACTTTCAAGTAATAAAACATGGATGACCCGGACAAATTTCAAGGAAAACAACATTTTAAGGGGGGTAGAATGTAACACACTGAGTTTTTATGAACTATTTTTTTGAATAAATTAAAATTATTTTATGGATTGTGTTTAAATCTACATAAATTTAATCTTGATTTATAAAAAATACCGAGTTTATCTTGTGTGACATAGAACACTGGTTTTAGCTTATTGTACATGAAATACTATGTTTTTCTTGTGTTACACACAATACTGCATTTTATCAAACTACAATATATTATTATTATTATTATATAATATGATAGGTATAACCTAGATATTATAATGTAAGGAATGAATACTATTAGCTAAATTATGAAAATATATATTTTTCACATTTTTATAAGTTATCTATTGATTATAAATAAAATAAAAATCATTTAAAATAAAAAAATAAATATTTTATAAAAAATAGTATCTTTTTCTAAAAGATGATTTAATCGTACTTGGTGAAGATAATTTAAAAATAAATTTTAACACTTTTATAAATTTTATTCGAAAAAATGAACTTCATTTTTGTAATAGAGGATTAAAAAATTTCATAGGGTTATTTTTTGTATTTTTCTAAGATGTTTCATTTTTTGATAAATAGTGAAAATATTGAATTTTAATTGAAAGCAACATTTTTTTAAATATTTTATAATGATAAAAAATATTTTGAATTGGTTTCAAAGACACAATAATTAATTTTTTTAATTTATTAATCTGTTTAGGTCATTTTAGTCATTTTCATTTTGAAATTTTTCATAAAAAACATTGTAAAATTTTGAACATTTTTACTTTAAAAACTCAATTACTCATCATGTATGTGGGATTAATTTTAAATTAAATTCTGAAAATTTATGAACATAATTTAGAAAAAATGATTCCATGTCTAGAATAATCATAATTTATAATTTATAATATGTCCGAATTAATTTTTTACTAAAGTGATTAGTGAAAATAGTTATAATTAATTATTGTGATTAAGGTAAAAATGATTTTTCTCAGTGGTTAATCATTGAATATAAATTGTCAATTGACATACAAACATGTCCAAAACTTTTTTTCTAGACATATTTCAAACCTTATCAAATTTTTATATGTTTTTATGAGTTCGTGGGATACTATTTTGGTAGATTTACGTATATAATATGTTATGTAGGAAAAAAGACAAAAGATGAATCTTCCTTTCCTTTAATATTTATAAAGTTTTTTTATGGGGGAAAACATCATATTTTATGTTATATAGATTATTTTTAAAGGTAAACCAGTTTCTATCATGATAATTTATTTTAATTTTTATATATTAAATAATTTCGTTAAATGCTTAAGAAACTCCAATGTATGAATTATTTAGTTAATAATTAAATAAAATGAATGATACTAAAAATATTAATTGGGAAGTAAATTAAATAAAATATTGTCTTACACTAATTTTTTAGATGAATATATCATTTAAAATAGGTATTAAATTAATATATTCAAAATACGTCATTTTTAAGATATTTTTAAATTCAAATTAAAGAAATAATATCCAAAATTTCAGAAATGTTATTTTATAATAAATGATATTTTATTAAATGATTTAGGATTACTAAAATTCCTATACTTTTAAAAGTGAATTTTAAATATTAAAAAATATAATCTATCTTCTATTCATAGAAAGTTGGATCTGTTATAATTAACATATTAGACCCTAAATATAAAAAACCTTGCTAGTGGGGTTAGGGTTAAAGTAGGGTTTTTCCACATTACGTGCATTTCTATAAAAATTAATAAACAAAACACATAGGATTTTTATTTTATAAATGAGATATAATACTTTATAATCAATGTTTCTAATTTTTATAATAATTTTCACTTTAATTTATTCATAATGGGTAAATTAACCAGTTTAGAAAAATAGTTACCTTAATTAAAACCAAAATGGTAAAAATAGGGAAATAATGATGTTAAGGAAGAACATTATAAACATGAATTTATTTTTGTTTTTTGGAGATTTTAATCAACCAAATTACCCCTCACCTACATTATTATTCAATTTTTGAGCCACATGAGTTATGTAATACTTCTTAATAGTGAATACATTTGAGTACTTACAAGGATGTCACTCCTCCTCAACTATACATGGGAACTCACTCTCCCCCTTATTTACACCTCTCAAGCCATTTTTATTAACGAATATCTACCAAAATAACTTCTAAGCTTCCCTATAATATTTTTAGAACCCTTAATTTGGGTATAAATCTAACCGAGGGGGTCATTTTGTTCAAACCGAAAGGAGATACCTAAAGAAGAGTTAATGTTCATCAATAAACATTTTTGTTTTATTTCCTCCTCAATACCATTAAAATATTTTATTTATCACGATTGTATAATAATCTCAATATATTATTTATAATAATTTGTTTTTATGTTACTTTTATTATATAAACCATCACACACTTCCATCAAATGGGTTATGAAATCATCATTCTTGTGTACAGTGGACTACCGCCTCGCGAACTGATATCGTTTATTTTTCAATTACCACCTCTCATGGTTGGGAATAATGAAGGAAATACTATTTATATAAGATATTTACGATTTATATTTTCATCTTTAATCATTATATAATACATAGCTTCATTATTTCAATTTTTTAATACAATATTACTATTTCTGTGTACGATGGACTAACACCTCACGAAGCAATATGGTTCATTCACATTTTACATGGAATGTTTTTAGGATGTATTTAATAAAAATATGTGATATATATGATTTAATAATTCTTTTGTAATGATAATATATATATATATATAATTTACTTTTCTTTCTTTCAATACGACATGATAATGGAAACAATGTTCATGCATACATACGACATACCGTCTCTATAAATGGTGTATTTTATTTCCTATCACTAAATTTTATGGAATACTATAAATAAATATATAATGAAAATAAATTATATTTATACCATTTTTTACATTCTATATATTATTAAATCATGATCTAGGTAAGAGGACCAAGAATAATAAGTCAAACATGTATAAAAAAGCGATTATTACCAGAAAACACAACTTTAACATGGAATTATTAATATACGAGTAATATAAAGTCATAAGAAAATAATATATGGTTTGATATATATTAATATTTCAATGTGATAGATGTTTAATAAACTTATATTTATTATAAATTATGTTTTAATGAGTATGATGGAAGTCATGACTTAAGGTAAGGGGTTTTCATCTCACTTTTTACTTTAATGAGACACATGCTATATTCACCATGAATTTATTTTATGATTATTATACTAAGATTTATTGGTATTTAAATGTCTTTTTTAGTATCACTCATTCATGGGTTTTACGGTTCAAGAGTTACAAAATCAGAAAGGGGATTTTTCCTCAATTTCATTCTTTGAGATGTATGTTATGATATGCATCTACATTATTTCATGAGGTGTCCATAAAGACCCTTTGACATGTAATATTTGGAATTCATATATACTAATGGTATATTAAGTTCCATTTTATGATATTCCTTTATGGGGCTTACGATTCAAGGTAACCTGATTGGCAATGATTTATCTTACAATATTATCATTTATCTATATTATTTAGGATTATGGTTCTAATGATAAAATATTATGTTCTATCTCTCAATAATTATAATGAATTATATTATCCTATGTTTATTTATGATATATTCAATAAAGTTTACAATTGTTTCACTCTTTTTTACTTAATATAATTATAAAATTGTTTTTAAGAAAATCTGACATTGTTTCTCTCTTCGGCCATAAATCTATTTTCTTCCAAAACCATGTTTTCTTAAAAAAAATATTTAATGATATATTAATCTATTTTTAAAATAAATGTATTTTTTAAAATGTTGTATGATTAATAAATACATTAAATTAATTTTAAAATCTTCTTTTATAAGTTTTCAAGGTTATTAAAAATATTTTTCAAAAGGTTTAATTTTTTAAAAGGGATTTCAAATATGGATATAATATTTACCTCAAGAAATGTTTTAAATCAATTTTCAAATATTCATTTATAATTTCCAAAATTTATTTTAAAATAAAATTATTGTAAAAATGTTTTATAAAAGTGATTTTCAAAGGAATGTTTATTTTCCTTAATAAATGTTCCAAGTGATATTTTAAAATCCCCCTATATCTAAGATGACATCATCTGGTATAATTTATGATTTAATGAGGATATGATCAATCAAACCCATTATTATTATTTATTTAAATGTTTTATGTTTAAGATGACAAGTTTTTTGAGAAAAATGTTCCTCTTTCACCAATTATACCATGAGAAAATGCTTATGAACCCTCTTCTTTTCATGGGTTATGTTATGAAGAAATGATTATGAAACATGTTTCTTTTACACAGGTCATGATATAATGAAATATTTATGATACCCATTTCATTTAATAGGCTATGATATATTTAATTTTCGTTATCTTCTGGAACACATATGTACGATTTCATTATATGATAGGTGGGACCTATATCTCCCATCAATGTATTGGGTAATGATGGATAACTCATGAGTATATATGTTATGTGTGAACTAGATTATAGGTTTAAAATTATATGTTTGAAACTTATTACATGTTCAAAATTTTATGTGTGAACTTTATTACATGTTTACAATGTTATATGTGAACCTTATTACATGTTCTCAATGTAATGTGTGAACCCGGTTGCATGTTCAGAATATTATGCATGGACCTAATTACAGGTTCACAAGGTTTTTTTTAACCTTATTACATGTTCACAATGTTATTAATGAACCTAATTACATGTTTAAAATGTTATGTGTGAACATGATTACCATTTAACAATGTTATTCATGGAATTATCTTTCGTGTCCATAATGATATACGTGGACTTGGTTACATGTCCATAAGTTTATAAAAGGGCCTAATTTTATGTCCTTAAAATAATGAGTGAAACTGTTTCTTTTTATACATGTTCACCAGGTTATAATATTATTTCATGCCACAAATCTTTGTATTATGAAAATATTATTCTTTAATGACTCCTATTTTTTTATTATCTTATGGTTTCTGTCTTATAAAATACCAATCATTATGCCATGATTCATGATTATAATCATTTATTTGAAGGGTATGGTTTTCAAATGTTAGGCTCTTATTATCATAACCTAATGTTCATGTTATGCATAAATATATCCTTTATTTACCATTAATGGTCATTTGAGCTCACCCTTTCTTATGTTTCCATTTCCCAGGTTATGGAGAAGGGTTTTAAGTAGGATCACTAAATGGGAAGATATTTAGGGGATATATTGAAGATTGTTCACCAAGTAAGAAGATTATTCTTCCATGATTTTAGAGGCACTAACTATTACAGTCCTAAAGTATTTTTTTATTTGATGAATATTCAGGTAAAAATGATGTAATATACATGTATATTAATCCTGGTTCATTATAGTGTTATTATTTTAGATGATATTATTATTTATTCAAAGATCAAGTAAGATCATAAAGATGACTTGAGAATTTTTATAAAGACCTTAAGGAAGGAAAAATTGTGTAAAAATTTTAAAAATTGTGAATTTTTTCTATATAAGGTTGAATTTTTGGGTTATGTAATCTCAAGTGAGGGTTTATCTATGGATCCATCAAAGATGGAGGCTAATGAATATTGTCCTAGATAAAACATTATGGCTATGATTTGAATTTTTTCTGGTTTGGATGGATATTACTAAAGGTGTGTGGATAATTTCTCACTATTATCTAATCCACTCACCATGTTAACATAGAATAGATCCAAGTTCTCTTAGACAGTTTAATGTTAGAAAAATTTAATGGAACTAAAGGGAAGTTTAGTCATTGAACCTATGTTTACTTTACCCTATAGTGTAGGAGGGTTTATAATCTATAATGATTCATCCAAGAAGGAATTGGGATGAATTATCATATAGAATTACATGGTTATAGATTATACTTCATGAAAATTTAAGGTTCATTAGAAAATAATTTCCAACACATGGTTTGGAGTTAGTTGTAGTATCATTTGCGTTAAATATATGAAGGAAATACTTTTAGGGATAAAAGTGTAATATATATAGTGATAATAAAATTTTATGTGTATATTCACACATAAGTAATTAATCACTAACCTAGGAAGATGGGTGGATATGATTAATGATTATTAATTCTTGATACATTACCTCCTTGGGAAAAAGAACAAGGTGGTTGATGCTTTGATTTGAAAGGATCATGCTAACTTATCCTTGATAAGGATCCCAAAAGATCAATATTTCTATATTTTCATAGGATGGATCTATAAATCCTGATGGAAAAGGATAAATCATATCTTTCTCTAATTATTTTTCAATAATATATACAAGTAGAAGATTAATGTTGTGTAGAAGAAATACATAAATATTTTAAAAAAGGGGATAGATATTCCTGAGTTTTACCATGATTATGATGGAATTATAAGGATATAGAACTGTATATGTGTTCCATCCCTAACCGATTTAAATAAGGATCTTTTATGAGAGGCTCACTGTTTTAAATTTATAATTCATCTTTGAAGTACAAAGATGTATGATGACTTCAAAGAGTATTTCTAGTGGGGTGACATAAAGAGTGATTTCATAAAGTTTTTATCTCATTACTTGGTTTTTTAGAACATTATGTATGAGAAAAAAATTATAAAGGGATGTTACAACTATTACCCATACCATAATTGAAATGGGAAACATCACCCTTGATTTTTTCATTGAACTCTCACAAAACATCTAAAGGGCATATTTAATATGGGTTGTAGTCTATTTACTTAAAAATTAAGCACACTTCATATCTATTTGAGAAGATTTATATTTGGATCAGATTATTAGTTTATACATTAAGAAATTGATAAGGATTCATAGAGTACAATATTCTACTATATTTTATCGGGATCTAAGGTTTCCTTTGATGTTCTAGAGAAGTCTTCAGAAAACCCTTGAAACAGAGTTTAGTTTCAGCATTACATATCATCCTCAAACAGATGGTCAATCTGAGAGGTAGTTAAAACGTTAGAGGATTTTTTTTATATTTTTCTATAGATTTCAATGGTTTTTATGATTAACATATTCCTCTAGTTTAGTTTTTATGAACCAATATCTTTCAGTAGAGCATTCAGATGGCTCCTTATGAATCCCTTTGTGGAAAGAAGTGTAGGACCCCAATGTGTTGGAATGGAGTTTGATAAAAAAAAGACATTGAGACCATATTTAGATAAAGAAAATTGATAAAATTTTATAGTTATTCAGTAATATATAATTGAATCACAAAGTCGGTAAAGTTGTGCTGAGAACTACTGGTGTGATATGATATTTGAAGCTAATGAGAAGGTGTTTCTATTAATTTCTCCATGGAAGAAGGTAATGAGGGATATAAATAAGGGAAAAATAATCCCTTGGTATATTGGTCCCTTTGAAATTATTAACCATATCTGGATGGTAATTTATCACATAGTTCTTCCACCGAACCTATCTCAATATGATGACGTCTTCTATGTATCTCTCCAAACGAAGTAGATACATAACTCTTCACATGTACTGAAATAAGAGGTCATACCATTGGAGAAAGATTTTTCTTAATAGGAGAAGCTGGTAGAGACTATGGATCATACATATAAAGTTATATGAAACATGGCCACTCACCTGATCAATGTTTTGGGTCAAAACCATGAGCTTGAGAAAGCTACGTGGAAACCTAAGGATGTTATGAGGCATAAATATCCTTAGTTGTTTTTACCAAAGCAATGGAATTTAGAGATTATAATTCATTTTATGTTTGGTATAATGTAACACCTTGTGTTTTTATGAAATATTTTTTTTCAAAAATTTAATTTCTTTTTGGCTTGTGGTATGGGAAACACAGAGTTTTAATAAACTGTGATATACTATTAATATTACTATTTAAACAAGACCATTATTGTATAGTTTTTAAACATAGAAATATGAATAGGAATAGCCACATATAAAATATAATTATATATTTTTTATATAAAAAAATAATTTGATAAAAAATACTTATTTATTTTGTAAATTCTTTATATTTCTCAAAAATAATATTTTACCAAATAAAATTATTGAATTTTGTGAGAATATATTAAAATTAATTTTTTTTCAGTTTTTGAAAATTTATTTGAAAAATAAACTTCATTTTTGAAATTTATATGTCAAAATTATCTTTGAGTGTATTTTTCATATTTTTTTGGAAAAGATTGATTTTTTTATAAATAGTAAAAAAATACAGGTTTTTATTTAAAATCGACTTCCCGTTTAAAGAATTTATAAGCCCCATTTTATTTACTATTGTTTTAAAATTAAATTTACATAAATTAAACATTTATGAATCCAATTTATTTCATTGTAATCAATTTAATATCTAATTTTAATATTAAATTTTTTTATACTTTGGAACGTTTTCTCTTTGGAAAACTGATTTTCATCGCATCTACAGGATTAATATTAAATTAAATTCCGCCATATCAGTTATCTAAATTTGATAAAATGTATTAAATGTTTATAATAATAATAATTTATATTATTTAATAATCCCAATTTAATTTATTGTCATAAATATTAATAAAGGCAACATATTTTAATAAAGACAATGAAAAGTAATTATCTTGATTAAGGTTAAATTGGGGTTTTGTGCGTTATATGGGCATGTGTTAAAATTAATTTTCAACAAACATAAGATTTTTATTTAAAAAATAATATTTCATATTTGGAATAATTGGGTACAAAATATCTAATATGTTTCATTTTAATTTTACTCTTGATGGAGAAATTACATAGGTTAGTAAAAAAATACAAGCTACCGTGGCGAAAACTAAAATGGTAAAATTAAGTAAACATAAAGGCTAAGAAATAAAAATTTTAAAACAAGTGGTTTTGGGTTGGGGGTTTGGATCAACCATATTATCTATACATTCTATTATTTATAAATTTTGGAGTCGCTTAGGGTGAGAGTGACTTTCCATTACTGAATAGTTTTGGATATTTACAAAAAAGTCACTCATCCTCAATTATAAAAGAGTGCTTCCTCCCTTCACTTTTTTACACCTATTAATCCCTTTTGATCGAAAAATAACTTCCAAAGTCCATCCCCAAAATCCCAAGACACATCTTAGATCTCTTTTTTCTTCCAAAAATACCAATCGTAGTTTACATAATAATAGATTCAAAGGTTTTTGTTCTAAGCGAAATAGGATCGAATGTGTATGATGGAATATAAGAATTAAGGTAAGGGAATTTCATCTCAATTTTTCTTATTTGGGAAATATTTAGTGTTATTAACCTATATTATTTTTTAGGAAAACAAACAGATCGTTTGACATGTTATGACATGAATTTATTTATCCTTTTGATATTTAATGTTTCATTTTTTGTTGTTATTTAATGGGGTTTACGATTTAAAAGTTACCAAAGTGGTGAGGGTTTGATGTTAAAATCTCATTATTTATTATATTTATTTATTATTATGCTTCCAATGATGAGATATTATTATCTACTTCCCATGAAACATATAAATTTTCTTCTCTTATGGATATTTCTTTGGAAAACATGTTTTCCTTCTTATTTCCTCTCTCTACAAACTCAAAATTCAAAAAGATTTTTTAAAAAACAATACTTTATTTCTCTAATTGGTTGAAGGAACATTTTCTTCCATGTCCATGTGTTCTAAACAATTTTTAATTAATTTTGTTAATATTATCTAATTATTATTTAAAATATTCTGTATTTATACTTTACTTTTTACAAAATGGTTTTGAAATGAATATTCTTTTCATTTTCCAAACAACGTAGTTTTGAATTTTTACCAACAATAACATTGAAATATTTGTTTTAACATGCATGGGATGAATGGAATTTACCAATATCAATAACACACAATGTTTTTAATCTTCCTTTTTATTTTTTGAAGTTTTTTTCAAATAAAATTATTGTCATAATTTTTTGTGAACTTTCAGTTTCAAAACATAATTTGCGAGGGGAAAAAGTTATTTTACTCAAGAAATGTTCCAAGTGATATTTAAAAATAATTTATCATATAATATTAAATCCTTTGATATTAATTAAGATTTAATAGGGATATGATAAAATTATGCCATCCTTATTTTTTACCTGGATGGTTTATATTGATGATGAAAAGAGGTTTATGGAACTCGTACCTTTTACATTGGTTATGATATGATGAAAGGTTTATGAAAACCATTTCCTTTACATGGGTAATGATATGATGACTATTTTTTTATCATGTGACCCACAAATATATGGATTATGTGTTGGGTGGGACTTATATATCCCTCCAACGCATTGGGTAATTATGGATAACTCCTGAGTTAATTATGTTATGAGTGAACCTATTTTGATGTTCACAATGTTATTTGTATACCCACTTCCATGTACATATGATTATGTGTGAGCCTATTTTTTATGTCCATAAGGTTATACAGTGACCTGGTTTCATGTCAATAAGTTTATGCAAGGGCCTGATTTCATATCCATAACTTATTGACGTAACATGTTTCAATTTATACAAGTTCAAAATGTTAAAATATTATGTGTATAGAATAAATATATGTTTTATTCCAATGTTATGATCACATGGATTATATACATTGATTACATTAGGGTTCATCTCTTATAAACTACCAATATTTAGGCCATGAATCAATGTAATGTCCCATCTCGGAACCCACTATAACAATTTCCCCAAGCCCGGTCATCGCATGACCTCAAGAATGCCTCCCTGTATGCCAGAGGATGATGACTTAAAACACAGGTCTATAGACAAACCTAGAGAGTCTATAAATTAATATCAGAGTAAATACATAAAATAACTAACATAAACTTATGTCATAACCAATATAAATATAAATGTTTTACAAAAAGCAAGAACCAACATATAACTATGTAGAACATGCAACAACAATATGATGTATATTTTATGAGTCAGGTAGTCAAACTAATAAAATAACCAAAACCAAAACTACAAAAAATATCTTGAACACACACTAGAGTCCCAACCCATACCGAACATATCATGCTCCAACCCATCAACCCATGCATTTCCTAAATACAAGGTCCCTATCCTGAAACTATGATAGAAAATAGGTAGCATATACTTGGGTACCCAACTGTCATAGCGGCCTGATCAGGGTGTGAGTACAACTAAATAGGACACCACCAATGGTGTTTAAAATAAATAGATAGTCTATAAAAAGTTTATGTAGATAAAAAAGGTGTAGTAACTAAATAAGAAGAAGATGAAACATGTTTATCTTTTAAAAATTTATTAATTATACATTTACCTTCTTTAATTTACGTCATATCATCACTATTAGAAATCCATTTTATTTCACAAGGGAATTAATTTATCGATTACATTAGTCTCATATACCTCATATCATCAATATGGATACCCATAAAACATATCAAATGGGTTCATAGGTTTCAAATAAAGTATCCTCAGCCCAATATTATAATTGGGATCTAATACGTCATGTTCATCCATACCAATCACTAGGTCACAAGTCCAAAAACCTTGAGCACTAGTCCAAGAATCCAAACGGGACTCAGAACACCAAGTCTAACCATCCTAGCCATTATATATAATTCCATGTCCATCCCATTGGGTTTTGGAGCACTAGTCCTACCGAAAACAAATAATGGTGCATCGGGGCACCAAGAGGATCATTCTGGCCCACCCAAGACTGGGGAGTGGTGCATAATTCTAACATCCCAAACTATTATCCATAGGTTAGTAAGCATGGATAATCAGTACATGAGTCCAATCAGGATTCAATACATCATGTAAGACCTTCCCCAACCATTCTATTATCAATCACTTCTTTATTTTTTACATCATTTATCAAATTTTAATATTCTTAATCATTAATCGTTTTCCATGGTCCCAATAGAACCTTTAAAACCATGTCATCATAATAATACCCAACCCATTTTAACAATTTTCTAAAATACCACTTAAAAACATTTTCTGAGGCTTAAAAATCCCAAAATTCATTAAAAATTATAAAACCTTCTATTAATAAGGTAGTTTCTCTTTAAATATCACAACATGACCCAATTCCATCCATTCCCTTCAATTTATTAAAAGTAACCAATATTAAATTTTCGTAAGTGTAAAAAAACACACATTTAAAACACAATTTAAAACCTAATAAAAACACCTTGAGATCAATACCTCCATTCTAAAACATTACCCAAATTCAAAACATTTTTTCATTCATGAAGAACTATTATCGAATCAAAATCCAAAACACATCATTTAACTATTTCAAAAGCATCTTTTTGATTTAATGAAATCTAACATTTAATTATATAATTATCCCTTTTAACTATGTCCATAAACCAAATTAATCATTAAAACCCATTCACTCTAATATTTATCCTATCTCAATTTTTACCAATTAATTTCACCATTTTATAGTGTTTGACATACCCCACGGGTAACCCTAAGATCAATGTCAAATCATCAATGGAACCAACGGGGCCTGTAAAGGGTCTCACACCTCAAATTAACGACCAAATTATCTTCCTTAGAGAGGAAATAAAAACATAGAGAGACAAAAACATTGAACTACTATATATACATCTTAAAACATCAACATTATAAACAGAAGCTTATCAACGACATACCCCAGGTTTGTAGATGATAAATTTCAAAAACAGATCCCTCGATTCAAAATAAATCGGACTCAACTTATAAATTATTAAAATCTTGGAAAAATAATGGTTTAATTCCTTGAAAGGATAAGAAATAACTAACAAATCCTCTTCTGGAAAATGGAAGGAAATGGAGTCGAAGAATTACCCATAGCTTTTATTCACACACAATGACACTCAAAACACCTAAGAATTAAAGGAGAAGCACCCATGGAAGAGGGGGGGTGCTGGTTCATCACCCCAGTTGTAGGGGGGCGAATGGGGGAGACAATTAGGGGACAAAAAATATAACCATGAGGGTAAAACGGTAAAAACACACATTTTAATGTGGTATACAGTTTGTCTATATTGTTTTCCAAACTATGCGCCAACCATGTGGCCCCCTGTATCTAAAAGGAAACCAAGCCACATGGTTTTCTTAGACACGTACATAGTTTTACAGACCATTCAATATCCATGTACTTTCCATTATCCAAGGGGATTTTGAGAACCAAGGTCTCCTAGAGGTCCTCCACATGGTTTACCTAATTGTGCATCACATCCATTAGCATAAACGGTTATGGAATTTGGTTACTACTAACCATGCACAAACCATGATCTCAATATAGATTGGAAACTTTTACTTCTTTTCCATGTTGGGAACACCCAAGACACCCTGAGACCTTCCTTAAACCCCAGAAACATTCCATAGACAAAAAAATCAATCTGAGGTGTACTTTATCTTGGGGTTGGGATCTTAAAAGCTCCCCATCTTATAACATCTCTTCCTTAACCTACATTCCCCAACAACACCAATCCTCCAAGAAAATTAGTCAGACAATCGAGCCCACTTACCATCTTTCGCCTCTCGAGTTTCCTCCTAAACATGGTCATATTTTCATGAAAATCAAACCAAATAAATATTCCTACCCTGAATACTTTTTCCACTGTGATCCACAACATGAGATCGATTCTCCTAAAAGGATGCATCAACCTCAACCCAAAATTAATAACACCAATCATACAATACACATGAGAGATCTAACAAAATACCACCAAAGATATAGTATAAGAAAACATCGAGAGAAAATAAAACCACCCTGGAAGAGACAATCGACACACACTTGGTCCAATTCTCCTCACACCATCCAAACAACCCAAAACACCTAGCATCAATAAAAGGAATATACATTTTTACAACCATATCTGTTGACCTACTTTGGTCAATAATGGAAGGCCCAATGGCTATATTCCATATCCAAACATCTGGAATAGAACCATATAACAACACTCATATCAAGAACTTATCAGTTAAAACCCAAGCCAATGCCCATTTCCCAAAATAAAAAATCAAGTTGGATTTTTCACAATCCCATCCAAACTGAAACACTATCCACATCATCAAATGAACACTCAACCTTTATGGATCTCCCCGCCATACACTTTAGCTCAAAACCACCATATTATAGTGTTTGGCATCTATGTCATCAGAAAATGACCCATAAAACCTCAACTCAGGCTTCTACAAAATCCCCAATTCATTTTCCAACTCACTGTTCCCAAACATCCATGAGAACACCATCAAAAATTGGTGTCTGAACTTGTCATCAAAACCAACTAGAATGGACGCACCTCCTTCATCCATGAACGAACTAAGGACAACTTCCTTCTCCCAAAAAACCATATTCTATTTCTAAAACACATATATCATTTCAGAGCACCAAATGGAGGTGGATTATAACTCAATACAACCATTCCTTTAAACCAGTTGAGTAGAGATATCCCTAGTTGGCTCATCCTGTATATTCATAACATTCACCAATGGAACATCCCTACCTTACATGGCTAATATGACTTCACACATAAGAATATTACAAAATCACCCAAACACACCTACTTGAGTCCATGCCTGACTCCCCCTAAGGTCTCGACACCAAACCTCCATTTCCTATAAACCATCATTTTGTCTCGTTGCACCATCAACACCCCTAACATGATCCCCTCAGATCATAATTTTATTATTTTTTTGAACCACCCTAATCCCAAATCCAACTCTTGGCCTGGTCAACCACCACATCTAAAGCCACCTAGCCTTCCCCAAGGAACCCAAACATGTACCTCATGGGTTTTTCATTGGAATACCATTTCCAAGAAATATATCTCACAACCTTCCATACACACATGAAATCCCACCGAAATGATGATCATACTTTCATAACTAACATGTCACTCCCCATAGTAGGAATATCATCACCACCATTTTCTTTAAGAAATTCCAACAACCACAGCTCATGCCTCCATCACTAAAGATCCCAAGAAGTGGATGTGTCCATCTCTCCATCACTTGTTAAAAAATTAAACATTAACCATTATCCACCCCTGAATTCTGAGGAAGTCACCTTTATCATTATCCAACATGAAAACAATCACACAAAAATCATGTAGAGATGGTGGGTGGTGCACCTCTCACCACATATCTCCACTTATAATTCTCCACAAATGAAACCCCAAATAGGTTTTCTATTGTACCAAAATAAAACCTTTAAGTAGCTAGGATTATATCCAATGATCTCTCAATATAACCCAAATGATGTTAAAATATTGGGCATGATTGTTTCGAGTCTGTAAGTACACCAAGATGTTGTTGATGAGTACCAAGACTACTAATCTATCACCATTGCCACTGAATAGTGATTACTTATGATCCACCTGTTTACATATCCCAAAAGTCATTGTGAATCTATTGCACATTCACACCACTCAGTACTCATCTGAAACCATAAGTCCAATCATTTTCATTCATCATTCAGCAAACTCAAATCATGATCCCATGATTCATACATCACCGGAGATAGGCCCAAACACAAGATCACACATCTAATCATTCCTTTGGGTCCATTATCCATCATCAAGATTGAGGGATCCCTGAGGTTTCCATCCAACATCACAACTTCTACATGAACAAGCCCATCCATGTGACCACCCAACCCTACAGGTATCACTTCCATATAAAAATTTTCCATCTCAAGTTAACATTGATCCCTACATTTGGTTTTACCAAAATATAAGATTGAGATTCCTAAATGACTCTTCCCATTTAAACCACCATTAAAACTAACCACAACACCCAAGTTCTTTCTCGAGAAATAAACTAAGGCACTACCATGCACTTTACTAAAATTTGATGACACATACCTTGAATCGATTCCAAATTTGAACCATCCACCCAAGATTCAAATCTCAAAGAACCCACCACATTGGTCCAACTCACTCATGGTTACCCATGATTACTCAATAAAATAACTCATGGCCACCACCCAATTCATATTTCCCAAAACCATTGGCACTCCCACCTATCCCACTCTAGGAAAAGAACTTTTTGTTCCATTTTTAAGATCCAAAATATCCCCATGGGTCTTACACACCCAAAATCTCTAGCAACCCAGCTGATCCAACTCACGGGTTACCATCGAAGGTCAAACAACTTCAACTCCTTAAACAAGAGTCACATCTAACAAAGGACATGGGCTTTCCCTCTAAGCCATACATATCAAAACTTAAACAAGTCACTACTCACGAGTGGCACTCCTACCCCCATTTTGAAACAAACTACACCTAACACATGAATTGATCATTTATTATAAGTCCCACACCAAAAATAATTTCACACACATATATCAACATGGTGATCCAAAAACTCCCACTAGGGTCCAAACCCAAATAACAACATTCACCACATCCACATTACTAGAAAACATCTCACAATACGAATTTCACATCCCTATTGAAGGTAAAACAAGCACATCCCTTCAACCAAATATCAAGACCCCAAAAAATATCAAAACCCATAACCAAGGCCTAAAACTAGGAAACTATCACAATCAAAACCACCTGTACATAAGGTCTATTTAAAAAATTAGGGACACCCATTTCTAGTGTCCCTAAAGATTCCATCATTTCTCATATCACTTTTTAATAACCCTTACTATTTAAAAACCGTATAATTTATATATCAAAAGCTTCTTATTATCTAAAATTTCAAAAATCTCAGATTTATTTGAATTAATTTTTTAAAACATTTTCATCACCCAACATTTCAAATAATGATCCATAGGCATAATCCGTGGAAAAAATATACACTACTTACATACAAATCCCAATGAACATTCTATCATAGGAAATATATGGATGACATATCAATCGTATGTGCCTAGAATGATGCATGAACAGACACACCCTCTCTAATAACACCACATCTAAGTGTACCACTCTAGGTAGATGTGTCGATCAATTATAAAAGCACAAACAAAATATCAATTCCCACCCATGGAAACTTGAGTTCTCTCTCATACGTGGGGTTGTAGGCACCCAGGAATGAGCTCATTAACAAGCCCTGACATGATCCTAGTCTCCTAGGTACAATTCAATAAATATAAATATAAACACACAACCTCTTATACAACTTTATAACATTCTAACCTAGAAGACACTATAGATGGTTCCCCGAGATGGGTTTCCAATGACCTGAGGCGTGCCTCCCCATATGTCATAGGTTTTTTATTCATATTGAAGGTCTAAAAACAAACATGGGGAGAATATACCCTCTTATCATGGTAAATCCATGATAAAATTAATAACAACATATGTAATAAAAAAATTAAAATATTACTGTACAACACAAAACAATAACCAAAAAGTACCCAAGTAACACATTCTATAACAATATGATTTATACACTACAATCTGGTCGTTATACAAATAAAATCACCAAAAAAACTACAAAAAAGATCCTGAACATGGAATTGATCCCCAATACGGTCTGAAAATCCCATGATCCAACCCATCAACCCATGCATAACCCAAACTCCAAGTACATGCCTTGAACCTATGATATAAAACAAGTAGCATCTACTCAGGTACCCAAATGACATGGTAGCCCGAGCAGGGTGTGACTGCAACATAATAGGACACCACCAATGGTGTATAAATAAATAGGCATTCTGTATAAAAGTGTATGCAGATATAAAAAGGTTCAGTAATTAAATAATCATCAATTGAAACATAATTTACTTTTAAAAATTTATTAATTATCCATTGACCTTCTTTAAGTTATATAATATCATCACCATGGGAAATAATTTTTATTTCATAAGGGATTTCCTAAATCCATTAAATTAATATCATGTACCTCTTAGCATTATTATGGGTACCCATACCACATGACAATGGTGGTTACATTTTGGAAATTAAAGAGCCTTATTCCAAGAATCCATCTAGGATCCTATACATCATGTCAGTCCATCCAAACCTCTATTTCAGAAGTCTATAAACAAGGAGCATCAATACATGAATCCAACTGAGACTCAGAACACCATGCCCAACCAGCCCAAACTTGACATGGAACACCATGTTGATATCCTTGGGTTCAAGAGAATTACTCCTTCCCCAAAAAAACTATGGTGTACTAGGGTTCCTGAAGCAGCAGTTGGGACCACCAAAAATTGGGGGGTGGAGTATCATTCCAACATCCCAAACCTTTAGATGTGGGTTGGAAAAAATGGAGCATCACTCCATGAATCCCATCGGGATTGGAAAATTATGTTATGATGTTCCCAACCATTCGATTATCAAACATTTAATTCCTTATCACATCATTTATAAAATTTCAATATCCATAATCATTCATCATTTAACATGGTCCCAACAGACCCTTTAAAACCAAGTATTCATAATAAAACCCAAAACCTTTTCATAATTTCATAAAAACCCAATTAAAACATTTTATAAGGATTCAAAAAACCACACACTTCATTAAAACCTTTCAAAACCTCTGTTAAACAAGGTTCATCCTCTTTATACTTCAAAACATAGCCCAATTCCATCCATTACCTTAAATTTATTAAAATAAAACACCATATAATTTTCACAAGTGTAAAACTAAACCCATTTCAAACACAATTTGAAATCCAATAAGAAAACATTAAGGCCAACACCAGCATTTTCAAACATTATTTAAATTTAATACTTTAGTATCATCATTGAAAACCTTAACTGGATAAAAATTTAAAAAAACATAATTTAAATATTTCAAAAACTTCATAGGGATTTAAAAAAATATGGTATTTAAACATCTAATCATCCCTTTTTACCATTCCTATAAACCAAATTAACCATTAAAAATAAATACCCTATCTTAATTTTTACCAATGCATTTTAACATTTTTATGTGTTCAAAATACCCCATGGGTAGTCATAGGGCTAATTTTAAATCATCAACTGACCCAACAGGGCCCGTGAAGGGTCTCGTGCCTTAAATTAATGATCAAATTATCTTACTTTGAAAAGACATAAAAACACTACAAGGCATTAAATGGAAACAACTATATAAACATATTAAACATCAAGACTATAGGGAAAAGATTATAGACCACCTAACTCGTTCTCGTAGATGATAACGTTCCCATATGAAACCCAATATTTTAACTAAACAAGCCTTAACCACCAAGATGATGTAACCCTAGAAAAATAAGTGTTTAGATATTTAGAATGAGAAAACCCCAACAAATATTCTTCTATAAAATGGAAATAACTAGATTCAAAGACCTATCTAGAACTTCGAATCACACCCAACAACAATCCAAATGCCTAAGAATTAGAGGATAAACACCCATGGAAAAGGAGGGGACTTATGGTTTGTCACTAATGTTGTAGGGGGTATAATTGGGGATTAATTTGGGGGATAATGAGATAAGATTAGGATAGAAAATGGTAAAACCCAAATTTTAATTAGATGCATGGATTGGATGAATGGTTTTCAGAACGGTGTGCCAACCATGTGGTTTCCTCTATCCAAGTGGAAACCAAGCTGAATAGTTTTCCTATCAACCCACATGGTTTTAAAAACCATACAATACCTATGTGATCTCAAATTAATGAGATATTTTTAAGCCACACAGTCTCATGGAGGTCCTCTGCATGGTTTCCCTAACCATGAACCACCTTTTACAGGTCTCATGGTAATGGCTCACAGTTACTAATAACCATGATCTAACTATGCTTTGAGTAGAGATTGGCCTATTTTCCTTATTTTATGTGCCCCAAACCCCTAGGACACCCCCAATACCATCTTTACATCCCGAAATCATTCTATTGAACAAAAATTAAATCCAGTATGTACCCTATCTCAGGGTCAGGATCTTATACTCATGTTCATGATCTATGATAAACAGGTTATGTTTTTTAATTTCTAAGATCATATGATCATACCCTTATAATCATGTTATTTTTATGTGAGCATTGATATATCCATTGTTTACCCTTACTAACCATCTAATACCACCCTTTATTATGTTTCATTACCTAAGTAATGAAGAAATGTTTTATGTATGATAAGTCAAAGAAGTGTACTAGTTATGAAAAACTTATTTAGAGAAGATATAGTTCACTTATGAACCAGTTGGTTATGTTTCCATGTTTCCAAAATCACTATACCTAAATGATTATGGTGTGGATCATAATGTTATGAAATTAATAGACATATATGAAAATCTAATATGTTTTTATGAAAAAAAATTGGTCTCTATAACCTCCCTTTGATCATGTTCTTCTTTTTGAATGGGGTACGTAATGGATTATGTATATACCATCTAATTATACTTATTTATTGGGGGATATTGGGGATTACCACCCAATGATACAGTGCGACTTGGAAATTAGGGGATGTTGGGGATTACCTCCCTTGGATTTCGTTCTTCTTGGAGATTTGGGGATGCTAAGGATTACCTCCCTAATATTCGGTGCTTCTTGATTTTTGGAGGATAATAAGGATTAACTCCCATAGATCATGTGCTTCTTGTGGATTGGGGAATTCCAAGGATTACCTCCATAGGATCTAGGGCTTTCTAGTAATTGAGGGATATAGAGGATTAACTCCCTTAGATACATTGATGATGATGGTTGTGAAATTATAGGTATTTCATTCTTTAGATATGATAGTGTTTGATAATAGATAAATTTAGTGATTGAAAACCTTAGATATAATGGTGTTTAATGCTGATTAGAATCCATGAATTATATATCAATGATCTAAATGTGTTCTATGAATTTTTGAAAGATTGGGATTACATCATAGGGTCTTGAATCATGATATAATTTGGGTTGTATTATGTTTAGATACTTCCATCACTAGTTAAAGTAGGTATGATCAATTTTAGGTGTCCCCGTAGAATATGAGGACCGGTGGTGGTTTATTTATTATGTTTTTATTTTATTTATTATACACAACAACCTACAATATTACTTAAAATGGTAACTTTTATATAATTTGATGGTGGTGGCCTACTGATTCATACTCAAACCCTTCCCAAAATTTTATTGGTAATTGAGATGATATTCCGGTTACAGTATAGGACAAGTGAAAGTACCCAATGATTAGTGCTTTATCTGTTAGCTTGAATGAGGTATGAGATATAGAACTAAGCTAGAACTCAAAACTATATTTTTAGTCCATTCCAATTTTATATATTTATAATCTTTTTTATATATCGGTTCATATGATCCATATAAAGGGAATAAATTTAAAATATATGAATTTATTGACATTTCTTAGGATTAATTTGGATATCATATGGGTTATATTATTTATTTTCACTTTTCTTGATGTATTTTCCCCTTGTTCATCTTATGTATGGCACTGGTATTACTTCAACTATTATTTCTCAATGATATGAGGGTATAGTCTCTCACAATACCACCCTAGAACCTTGCTACTAGTTACAAGCCTCTAACATATGGGGACGTTCCTCAGGCCTTGTGACACCTTTGGTCCAGTTGTAGTTGAATGGTCTCATGTTGGGAAATTACAAAGTGGTATTAGTGATCTTTATTTTTTAAAATTTTTTGGAAATGTTGATAATAGATATGGAATTTTTATAATTTGTTTCAAAACTCAAGACTAGGAGTAGATATCCCATATATAAGGGAAAGGCTAAATTTATAGGTATGGGATTTCTGTTATTGAATTTCTATTTTATAGTTGAGTTATATCTCCTAGCATGGCAATCTTGATTTTGGTATTAAATATTTATGTTATTTTTATCACTTGAAAAAATGGTAAGATGATGTGTATACATGAATCATGATAAGCATATAGGATTCACATGTCATTTTAATGATTTATTATGATTGGTTACATGGATATGGTGATCAATTCAGTTATTTAAAGTGTTTGTATCAACTTATATTGTGTTTTCCCATATAACTTAGAGGTGAATTTTTATCTAACTGATTATTTAAATGGTTATAAATTTACCTTTATGATCATTATATCTAGTTACACTATGATATCAGTTAAATAAAATGAACCTTGTTTATGAAATTCCTATTTAAAACTAAATGAGATGAAATTATGTGAGTCCTATAAGTGTGTAGATTGACCTTTAATATGGTTATACAGAGCTAGATAGAGAGTGAATGTTTTTGTGAGACCTTGTGATATGGGATTCAAAAAATAGTGGGATGGTATGCCTATTATATAATTTCCTAAACTGTTATACCAAGAACTGTTTTGGCAACATGATTAGTTGTGTGTGATTTGAATTATATAAAAATGCCTCCAAGATAGACTATGGTAGAGTTCTAAGAGGATAGTGATGACCACACCCCATAGATGGTTAGGATATATCCCCATATAATGCTGATTTTAGCAGTGTATTCTCAGATCTAAGAGAGATTGAAGAGATTTTCACTATCAATGAAGATAGAGGTTCTTCGACATACACCTTTAATATCTTTTCTAATAATATGGTTTCAGATGCACCATCCTCGATCATTAACTGGGGTGGATGGTCCCTGGGTAGCTTAGTTATAGATACAATAAATCTATATTATCATTCACCATCTAGATACACTCCCTAAAAAGAGGGAGAAGCTGGATACTTATATACTTGGAGGTTTAGAAAATCATTGGTGGGATTTCCTTGTTTAGTCATATTGGAATGTAGGGTTGTCCTAGAAGGACTTCCAAACCTGTTTCATTGATAATATATTCTTTAAGACCATGATAGATGACATATATAGGGATTTTATTCAACTCATATAAGGAATTATGATAGTGATGTATTACATTGAATGATTAACAAAACTATATAATTTTACCCCTATTATAGTAGGGTATGGGATAGCCAGGGTGACTAGTTTTGAGTATGGAATGAGGTATGCGGTTCATTTTTAGGTTTATGTTTTTATCCACCCAAATTTTTGGTGGTTTTGAATCAAGAACTTATTATTGAGAGGAACCTAAATAAGTATCATGGCTCAAGGAGGGTGGTTTTTGTTGTTGCACCAATAGTGGATCTTTAAGAAATAAGAAGTTTTGTTTCAATAGTACCCTCCAGGGTGGTTGTAACACCCCCGAATGATAAAGGGTTAAATGACTAAATGATATGAATCATATCAACAAGGTGCACCTTTCTTTTCGCGAGCCTACCTGATTAGAACTCCAAAGTTAAACGTGCTTGGCTTGGAGTAGTGATCAGGATGGGTGACCTTTGGGGAAGTTTCCTAGGGTGTGTGTGTGTGAGGAAAAAACACACTGGAAAGGACATGTGTTGGCCTGTGGGGACTGTCATTAGTCAGATGACCTGTTCGGGCATGTGGGTGGGCCACAGGGTGGGGACCACGTGTCTGCAGTGCAACTGGTGGTACCTAGCGGGCCAGGACCCGATGGTCATGTTAAGGCGGGGTGTCTGGGCTATCAGCAAGGCCTAGTTGTTACATTTGGTATCAGAGGTGGTACCCAGCCTTAAGTACAGTGCACTGTCTGGGTTGAGATGTAGGGCCCACAACGAGGACGTTGTGATCTAAAGGGGGGTGATTATAACACCCCTGAATGGTAAATGGTAAAATGACTCAATGACATGAGTCATGTCAACAAGGTGAACCTTCCTTTTCGGGACCCTACCTGATTAGAACTCCACAGTTAAGCGTGCTTGGTTTGGAGTAGTGATCAGGATGGGTGACCTTCTGGAAAGTTTCTCAGGGTGTGTGTGAGTGAGGACAAAACACACTGGAAAGGACATGTGTTGGCTTGTGGGGACTGTCATTAGTCAGATGACCCATTCGGGCACGTGGGTGGGCCCTAGGGTGGGGACCACGTGTCTGCAGGGCAACTGGTGGTACTTGGCGGACCCTGACCCGATGGTCGTGTTAAGGTGGGGTGTCTGTGCTTTCAGCGGTGCCTAGTTGTTAAATTTGGTATCAGAGGTGGTACCCAGCCTTAAGTGTAGTGCACTACCTGGGTTGGGATGTAGGGCCCATAATGAGTTTGCGGGGCAACTGGTGGTACCTGGCAGGCCAGGACCCGATGTTCATGTTAAGGCGGGGTGTCTGTGCTATCAGCGGGCCCAGTTGTAACATTTGGTATCGGAGGTGGTACCCAACCTTAAGTGCGGTGCACTTCCTGGGTTGATATGTAGGGCCCACAACGAGGACGTTGTTCTCTAAAGGGGGGGTGATTGTAACACCCCCAAATAGGGTTAAATGACTAAATGATATGACTCATGTCAACAAGGTGAACCTACCTGATTAGAACTCCACATTTAAGCGTGATTGGTTTGGAGTAGTGATCAGGATGTGTGACCTTCTGGAAAGTTTCCCAGGGTGTGTGTGAGTGAGGACAAAACACACTGGAAAGGACATGTGTTGTCCTGTGGGGACTGTCATTAGTCAGATGACTCATTCGAGCATGTGGGTGAGCCCTAGGGTGGGGACCATGTGCACTTTCTGGGGTGATATGTAGGGCCCACAATGAGGATGTTGTTACATTTGGTATTAGATGTGGTACCCAGACTTAAGTGCGGTGCACTGCCTGGGTTGAGATGTAGGGCCTACAACGAGGACGTTGTGCTCTAAAGGGGGGTGATTGTAACACCCCCGAATAGGGTTAAATGACTAAATGATATGACTCGTGTCAACAATGTGAACCTACCTGATTAGAACTCCACATTTAAGCGTGATTGGTTTGGAGTAGTGATCAGCATGTGTGACCTTCTGGGAAGTTTCCCAGGGTGTGTGTGAGTGAGGAAAAAACACACTGGAAAGGACATGTTTTGGCCAGTGGGGACTCTCATTAGTCAGATGACCCATTCAGGCATGTGGGTGAGCCCCAGGTTGGGGACCACGTTCACTGTCTAGGGTGAGATGTAGGGCCCACAACGAGGATGTTGCTACATTTGGTATCAGAGGTGGTACCTAGCCTTAAGTGTGCTGCACTGCCTGGGTTGAGATGTAGGGCCCACAATGAGGAAGTTGTGCTCTAAAGGGGGGTGATTGTAACACCCCCAAATAGGGTTAAATGACTAAATGATATGACTCATGTCAACAATGTGAACATTCCTTTTCAGAAGCCTACCTGATTAAAACTCCACAGTTAAGCGTGCTTGGTTTGGAGTAGTGATCAGGATGGGTGACCTTCTAGGAAGTTTCCCAGGCTGCGTGTGAGTGAGGACAAAACACACTGGAAAGGACATGTGTTGGCCTATGGGGACTTTCATTAGTCAGATGGCCCATTCGGGCACGTGGGCGAGCCCCAGGATGGGGACCACGTGCACTGTCTGGGGTGAGATGTAGGGCCCACAATGAGGATTTTGTGCTCTAAAGGGTGGGTGATTGTAACACCCCCGAATAGGGTTAAATGACTAAATGATATGACTCATGTCAACAACGTGAACCTTTATTTTCAAAAGCCTTCCTGATTAGAACTCCACAGTTAAGCGTGCTTGGTTTGGCGTAGTGATCCAGATGGGTGAACTTCTGGGAAGTTTTCCAAGGTGTGTGCGAGTGAGGAAAAATACACTGGAAAGGACATGTGTTGGCCTGTGGGGACTGTCATTAGTAAGATGACCCGTTCGGGTACATGGGTGAGCCCAGGGTGGGGACCATGTGCACTGTCTTGGGTGAGATGTAGGGCCCACAATGAGGACGTTGTGCTCTAAAAGGGGGGAGGGGTGATTGTAACACCTCTGAATATGGTTAAATGACTAAATTACATGACTCATGTCAATAATGTGAACGTACCTGATTAGAACTCCATAGTTAAGTGTGCTTGATTTGGAGTAGTGATTAGGATGGGTGACCTTCTGGGAAGTTTCCCAGGGTGTGTGCGAGTGAGGACAAAACACACTGGAAAGGACATGTGTTGGTCTGTGGGGACTGTCATTAGTTAGATGACCTGTTCAGGCACGTGGGTGAACCCCAGGGTGGGGACCACGTGCACTGTATGGGGTGAGATGTAGGGCCTACAACGAAGATGTTGTGCACTAAAGGGGGGGTGATTGTAATACCCCTGAATAGGGTTAAATGACTAAATGATATGACTCATGTCAACAATGTGAACCTACCTGATTAGAAATTCACATTTAAGCGTGATTGGTTGGGAGTAGTGATCAGGATGTGTGACCTTCTGGAAATTTTCCTAGGGTGTGTGTGAGTGAGGACAAAACACACTGGAAATGACATGTGTTGTCCTGTGTGTGAGTGAGGAAAAAACACACTGGAAAGGACATGTGTTGGCCTGTGGGGACTTTCATTAGTCAGATGACCCATTCGGGCACATGGGCGAGCCCTAGGGTGGGGACCACATGCACTGTCTGGGGTGATATGTAGGGCCCACAACGAGGATGTTGTGCTCTAAAGGGTGGTTGATTGTAACACCCCCGAATAGGGTTAAATGACTAAATGATATGACTCATTTCAACAACGTGAACCTTTCTTTTCGAAAGCCTACCTGATTAGAACTCCACAGTTAAGCGTTCTTGGTTTGGAGTAGTGATCTGAATGGGTGAACTTCTAGGAAGTTTTCCAAGTTGTGTGCGAGTGTGGAAAAACACACTGGAAAGGACATGTGTTGGCCTATGGGGACTGTCATTAGTCAGATGACCCGTTCGGTCACATGGGTGAGCCCAGGGTGGGGACCATGTGCACTGTCTGGGGTGAGATGTAGGGCCCACAATGAGGACGTTGTGCTCTAAAAGGGGGGAGGGGTGATTGTAACACCTCCGAATAGGGTTAAATGACTAAATGACATGACTCATGTCAATAATGTGAACCTACCTGATTAGAACTCCACAATTAAGCGTGCTTGTTTTGGAGTAGTGATTAGGATGGGTGACCTTCTGGGAAGTTTCCTAGGGTGTGTGAGAGTGAGGACAAAACACACTGGAAAGGACATGTGTTGGTCTGTGGGGACTATCATTAGTTAGATGACCTGTTCAGGCACGTCGGTGATCCCCAGGGTGGGGACCAAGTGCACTGTATGGGGTGAGATGTAGGGCCCACAACGAAGATGTTGTGCTCTAAAGGGGGGGTGATTGTAACACCCCCGAATAGGGTTAAATGACTAAATGATATGACTCATGTCAACAATGTGAACCTACCTGATTAGAACTTCACATTTAAGCGTGATTGGTTTGGAGTACTGATCAGGATGTGTGACCTTCTAGAAAGTTTCCTAGGGTGTGTGTGAGTGAGGACCAAACACACTGGAAATGACATGTGTTGGCCTATGGGGACTGTCATTAGTCAGATGACCCATTCGGGAACGTGGGTGATCCCCAGGGTAGGGACCACATGCACTGTCTGTGGTGTGATGTAGGGCCCACAATAAAGACATTATGTTCTAAAGGGGGGGTCATTGTAACACCCTCGAATAGGGTTAAATGACTAAATGATATGACTCATGTCAACAATGTGAACCTACCTGATTAGAACTCCACATTTAAGCGTGATTGGTTTGGAGTAGTGATCAGGATGTGTGACCTTTTGGAAAGTTTCACAGGGTGTGTGTGAGTGAGGACAAAAAACACCGGAAAGGACATGTGTTGGCCTGTGGGGACTGTCATTAGTCAGATGACTCATTCGGGCACGTGGGTGAGCCCCAGGGTGGGGACCACATGCACAATATGGGGTGTGATGTAGGGCCCACAATAATAACATTGTGCTCTAAGGGGGGGTCATTGTAACACCCCCGAATGATAAAGGGTCAAATGACTAAATGATATGACTCATGTCAACAAGGTGAACCTTCCTTTTTGGGAGCCTACCTGATTAGATCTCCATAGTTAAGCGTGGTTGGTTTGGAGTAGTGATCAGGATGGGTGACCTTCTAGTAAGTTTCCTTGGGTGTCTGACTGAGGAAAAAACACATTGGAAAGGATATGTGTTGGCCTGTGGGGACTGTCATTAGTCAGATGACCCATTTAGGCACGTGGGTGGGCCCCAGGATAGGGACCACGTGTTTGTGGGGGTGAGATATAGGGCTCACAACGAGGACATTTTTCTCTAAAGGGGGGTGATTATAACATCCCCGAATGATAAAAGGTTAAATTACTAAATGATATGACTCATGTCAACAAGAACCTTCCTTTTTGGGAGCCTACCTGATTAGAACTCCACAGTTAAGCGTGCTTTGTATGGAGTAGTGATCCAGATGGGTGACTTCTAGTAAGTTTCTCAGGTTGTGTGTGAGTGAAGACAAAACACACTATAAAGGACATGTGTTGACCTATGGGGACTGTCATTAGTCAGATGACTCGTTCGGGTATGTGGGTGGGCCCCAGGGTGGGGACCACATGTCTGCGAGGGTGAGATGTAGGGCTCACAATGAGGAAGTTGTGCTCTAAAGGGGGGATATTGTAACACCACTAAATGATAAATGGTTAAATGACTAAATGATATGACTCATGTCAACAAGGTGAACCTTTATTTTCGGGAGCCTATCTAATTAGAACTCCACAGTTAAGCGTGCTTGGTTTGGAGTAGTGATCAGGATGAGTGACCTTCTGTGAATTTTTCCAGGGTGTGTGTGAGGACAAAACACACTGGAAAGGACATGTGTTGACCTATGGGGACTGTCATTAGTCAGATGACCCGTTCGGGCACTTGGTTGGGCCCCAGGGTGGGGACCACATGTCTGCGAGGGTGAGATGTAGGGCCCACAATGAGCACATTGTTCTCTAAAGGGGGGGTGATTGTAACACCCACAAATAATAAAGGGTTAAATGAATAAATGATATGACCCGTGTCAACAACGTGAACCATCCTTTTTGGGAGCCTACCTGGTTAGAACTCCACAGTTAAGTGTGCTTGGTTTGGAGTAGTGATTAGGATGGGTGACCTTCTGAGAAGTTTCTCAGGGTGTGTGTGAGTGAAGAAAAAACACACTGAAAAGGACATGTGTTGGTCTGTGAGGACTTTCATTAGTCCAATGACCCATTCGGGCACGTGGGTGGGCCCTAGGGTGGGGACCAAATGTCTGCGGGGCAACTGGTGGTACCTGGCAGGCCAGGACCCGATGGTCGTGTTAAGGCGGGGTGTCTGTGCTGTCAGTGGGGCCCAGTTGTTACATTTGGTATCAGAAGTTATACCCAGCCTTCAGTGTGGTGCACTGCCTTTGTTGAGATGTAGGGACCACAATGAGGACGTTGTGCTCTCAAGGGGGGTGATTGTAACACCCCCAAATGATAATGGGTTAAATGATTAAATTATATGACTCATGTCAACAAGTTGAACCTTTCTTTTCGGGAGACTACCTGATTAGAACTCCACAGTTAAGCGTGTTTGGTTTGGAGTAGTGATCAGGATGGGTGATCTTCTGGGATGTTTCCCAAAGTGTGTGTGAGTGAGGAAAAAACACACTGTAAATGACATGTGTTGGCCTGTGGGGACTTTCATTAGTCAGATGACCCATTCGGGCATATGGGTGAGCCCCAAGGTGAGGACCACATGTTTCTGGGGCAACTGGTGGTACTTGGCGGGCCAGGACCATATGGCCATGTTAAGGCGGGGTGTGTGTGCTGTCAGTAGGGCCCAGTTGTTACAATGGTGGTCAATAGAGTAACTAGGATAAAATTACATCTATTCATCCTTGGGGATTAAATCTCATTTAGTTCCACTAGGGTGGTAAGACTAACCACAAATAGTTATTACAGTGGTGGTTAATAGAGTAACTAGGATGAAATTACATCTATTACTCCTTGGGGATTAAATCCCATTTAGTTCCACTAGGGTGGTAAGACTAACCAAAAAATTTCTACTTGTGATTTACATCTAGTTGAGTGAAGATCATGTGGGAGGAGATTACACCTACAGAGATTCTATAGGAGTATCTAGTGGTTTCCCAGTATCCAAGGATCGAGATAGGTACGTGGTTATAGAATGGTATTAGTAACACTATGGTAGGTAGGAAGATATATCTCTATAGGAAATTCAAGATGAGGTTGTGGATGTGGTGATAAGGGGAAAGGATAGTAATTCAAGTTGAGTGGTAGTTCATAAGCAATGAAGATAGGATGTTGATGGTAAGTAATATGCTATTATCACACTATTTAACCCATTTTTACTAACTAGAAGGTTGGACTATCTATATTTCTTGGTACAATCTTAGTGGATTTATCTTTAATGTGTTCTCTATTTGACACAGGGGTATTTCACTCATTCATATCATCTTAGTTAGTGGATGTCATGGGACATTCCATGGATTACTTATATAGAGTGATGCCGATTGAGACACCCTTGAGTGTGTAACCTAATATAATTAACTGGTGTGGTGAATGTGACCTTGTGATCGATGGATATATATTCCTCTAGGATCTCTTTATAATATTGATAACCATATTTTATTTGATTCTTGGGATGGATTTGTTAGTACCTCATCAATCCCACATTAGTTGTTACTATCAATGGGTATCTTTCAATTGTATTGATCAAAATAATTATGTACATGTCAAAGAATGGTATTTATAAGTGAGTTCTATAATTCTTGACCGTAAGTAGCTAGGTTTGATTACATCTCAGGTTTCAATAATTGTATTAGATAATGGGGTGATGTAGAAACTTATTTTTTCTCTAATTGTTTATTAATTCAAGGATGACTCTCTGGACTATTTCACATGGTTTCCACCCAAGTGGAAGATTTATTTTACTATAAATATAATTGTAGGTTTCTATATCTATATATCTTTATAGGATATATCTAGTAGATATTTGTGAGTAAAAGGATTAGTCAAAGGGCCTAAAGTACAATGCATTCATACAGTCAAGTATATGTCCTTATGATGATCCTATATTTTTTCCCATGAATTCGGATGTCTCTTTGAGAATATATGTGGATTATAGAAGCTAAAACAAGTGAAAATAAAAAATAGATATCCCCTTCCACATATTAATGTCAAATTTAATCATCTTTGGGGAGCATGATTATTCTAAAAGATTTATTTGAGACCAAATTAACACCATTATAAGATCATACATTTAAATATACCTCACACTATTTTCAAAAGTAGGTATAGTTTGTATGAGTATTTGGTAGTTTAATTCAGTATGAAGAACACAAAAATAATATTCATATCCTTGATGAATCATGATTTTCATCCATATCTAGAAAATATTGTGGTTTTCATTATTGATGATATTCTTGTGTACACTAAGTCAAAAGAGTATTTCATATTGAATTTGGTGATATTTTTTAGCACATTTCTAGATCATCATATGTATTCCAAAGTTCTCAAAGTGTCGCTCTTAGGTTGGTTAGGTGCCTAAATGGGGAATATGATATCTTAGGATAATGTTGTTGTTGATATTTAGAAGTTCATGGTAGTTGTTTCATGCGAGAGAACCAAAAATGTTTTCAATATCAATATCTTTTTTGGGTTTAGTCAATTGTTACTAAATATTAATTTAGGAATTATCTCATTTTTCATCATTGATGATAGGCCTGAACAAAATGAGGGTTATGTTTACTTGGTTTGATACTTATGAGAGTTATTTTCAAGAGCTAAAGGGGACATTAAATACAACACTAATCCAAACCATACCCAAGATGGGTAAAGAGTATACCTTGTATTTTGATGTATTTGGTGGTGGGATGGGATATGTCTTGATGCAATATGTTCATGTGGTCACTTAAAATTCTAGGATGTAGAAGATACATGAGAGAAATTACCAGATACATGTTTTAGATATAATAGTTGTGGTACATTCCTTATGATGATGATGGAATAATTTTCTAGGGGAGAGGTTTTGGGTGTATATTGATCAAAATAGCCTAAATTGTATAACATCATAGTGGAGCCTGAGCCTTTGGTAAAAAGACAGGTTGATTATTTATATTCTTTATATTTCAAGTTGTAATATACTCCTAGGAAATGAAATATAGATATTGATGCACTTAGCTAGAAGATACAATGTTATGAAGTCCAAGATTCCAACAACTAGTAACATTAAATAACCCTCATTGTAGAGATTCATATTAACTTGCATTTGTACTAGGGTTGAGTGACCCATACTAATTTATCCATCACATATTCACTCCTCAGTAGGTTGAAGTGGATTAAGTGGTCATATTCAGGTTATCTGGTTATAAGAGACTATGTATATGGAAGGGATCCACCCATATATTGGTATCTTTTGATATATTAGTTCCTTTATATATGACTTCATATCATAGTCCCTATTATATTGCATTAAGAACAAGTGAGGGACATGCACGGATCGAGATGGGTGGTGTACCCAAATTTGACTAAGATGTACCATGAAATATGCAAGCAATGTTGGTGGTCTGGGATAAAGAGGGGCTTAAATATTTTTACCACATGGTGCTCTACCTATCAATAGGTGTAGGTTGATCACTAGTGACACATTTGAATACTATAGCTACTACCCATTCACATGTATAAATGGTATAATGTGACTATGGATTTTTTAATGGAGTTACCAAGGAAACCCAAGGGTAGTGATGCGACATGGGTGATCATAGATGATTTTAATAAATTAGATCATTTATTATCACTCTAAGATACATTTTTATTAGATAATATTTATAATATATAGGTTTGAGTGATGGTTTGATTTCATGGGATCCCTCAAAGTTTTGTTTCTGATATGGGTACATGTTTTACATCACACTTCTGGTAAGGATTATAGAAGGTTCTTAGTATACAGGTGCACATGATCACTACCTATCACCTATATCTTGAAAAATATGTCACATGTACTATTTAGATATTATTGGAAATTATAAGATCATGAATCATATACTTTTATGGTCTTTGAGGTAACCAATTGGTATTTGTAGAGTTCTCTTACAACAATGACAACTAGGATTTAGTACAAATATATCCTTACAATTCATTATATGGTAGGCCTTTTTATTCACCTTTGTGTGGTATAATGTTCATTGAGTTTGTGATTATTTTTCTGGAGATTCATATTGGAATCATTAGAGTATATTCAATTGATAAATTAGTGGTTAGTGGCCACTCAATATAGGAAGAGGTAATATATCGAATGGTGACTACAACCTCTATAATATTAGGTGGGTGATTGAGTGCTATTATGAGTTTCACTGAGAATGGTACATTATCAATTTTAGAGTTGGGTAAAGATACTTCCCATTTATGTGGGTAAATTAAAGATAGTAGAGTGGTTTGGTACAGTGGAATACCTATTATATATTCTATAGTGTTTTAATTTTATCTATGATGTTGTCCATGTATCGTAGATTTGAAGTATTACCAAGATCCATCTCATGATATGGATACAAATGATATTTCTAACAAGGTTCATGATTCTTTTGAAGAACGTCTATTTTATATAATGGACCTATGAGAGAATACATTTAATGGTAAAATTGTTCCTTAGGTAATAGTGTAGTGGCATAATAGGCATATCCAAGAGGATACATGGAAGAAAGTGTCTGATATGTGGACTCAATGGCTAAGTTATTAACTGATGAGTTTAGGTTATATTTAAAAGTTTATATCAAGGGTGATGTGTTATATGGTTAGAATGTTGTAAAAAACAAGACCTTCTTGATGTTCATAGTGTAATTTTATGTCAACCCTTTCTTTCCTTCACCAATTTATCCTTTCCTAAAATTTTTATAGGGAATTAAAGTTTTTTAGACGTGTTTCAAAAAATATAATCCTAAATGTTTGAAAAATAGAGTAATATTCTGGGTCGAATGGTTAGCGGATGATTAGAGTTAACTATGATACCAAACAACACAGAGGGGATTATCCCGGAACACTGATTCATAAAACATTAATATCAATAAGTTAGGTCATGTTAAATTTTCAATATATTATAAGTTTGTAACATATGTTTAGTACATAGCTTACCCAACCATGTGGGTTATCCATATTAGGTATGGTTCCTAAAATAGTGGGAACCGCATAGTTAGATGGCATTTTGTAAAGTTATATATACAAACCATATAGTATTCCTAGTGACATAAAATTTGGGAATATTTGAAAATGAACTTAGGATTTTTAAAGTTCTAACCCCATTTTTTCTTCTCCTTAGAGTGATCTTCCCCCTCTTAATGTGTGACCCTCGTATCTCTTCCAATTCCTTGGTTATTTTTTCATTCTATCTCTATGAAATCAATTGTTTTTTATCCCTATGAAATTTTATAGGTGGTCTTATCCTTCTTTATAATCTATTTCTTCATTTCGTTCACTGCATTGGAATCACATGTTGGTTTCATCAATTATTCACTATTTAAGGGCATTCATCTATTTTTTATATTCTTCTATTTCATCTAAAACCAAAGGTCGATAATAGATGAGTTGTCATCTTTGATTCTAAGGTATGTGGTTCTTCAACTATATCCCAAGTCTCTCTTTTATCCATTTTCACATGATGTACGATCATTACAACCTACTTTTCACTTAACCAAAAATACATATAAATATATTGGTTCCTTATTTCAAGTAATCAAACGCTTATGCAAGTCACAGGTAATGTTTTTGAGAGTTTAGACCAAGCCCCAAGGTCATTTAATGGGGTGATCCAAGGGGTGATCTAAACAAAACGTAATTGACTATGTGTGTGTGAATTCCTAGGATGAGACATAGGATCTAGTGAAATAAAATGATATGTGAATCATGTAACAAACTCATTAATTGTATCAAAGACCCTGATGTATGAGTTGAAAATGAATTAAATAATTTAAGTAGACTAATGTGATGATTGATTATTTAGGGAATCCAGGAATCCACTCCATATGATCTAATGCTTTTTTGTGATTTGGCGATGTCAGGGTTTACCTCCATAGTATATAGTACTTCTTGGTGATTAGGGGATATCAAATATCACCTCCATCAGATCCAATTTTACATAGTGGTTGGGAGGTTTTTTCAATTAGCTTCCTTGGATGTAGTTCTTCTTGGTGACTAGGGGTGTCATTGGTTACCTCTCTAGGATTCAGTACTTCTTACTAACTGGTAGATTTTGAGTATTACTTCCCTTGGATCTAATTTTTCTTGGTAATTAGAGGATTCCAAGGATTACCTCTTCGGGGATACTAGGAACTACCTACTTTAGATCTGGTGCTTCTTGGTGATTGAGGGTTTTGGGGGATTACCACCCTTAGATCTAGTGATGATGATGATTATATAATGTTTGGGATTACCTACCTCAGATATGATATTGTTTCATGGTGGTGGATTCCAGTGATTACAACCCTTTGATTTATGGGTGTTTTATGATGATGAGATGCTAGTGATTAGCTCATGAGGATACAATGATGCTTTATGAGTTCATGATGCCTAAGATAACCTCATAGGATCTAGTAAAAAAATATTCTGTGAGTAATAATATGTTTAGAGACATTTTCATTGGTTGGATCAAGTATGATCAATCTTGGGTGTTTCCTTAGAACTCGAGGACCAATGGTGTTTTATTTATTATGCTTCTCTTTTATTGATTATGCACATTACCATGCAATATGGATTAGATTGGGTATGTTTATAGAAATTGTTGGTGGTGATCTAATGATTCACACTCACACCATGCATGGGTCTCCATAGATACCTAAATTGACTTCATGGTGATAGAAAAAATAAAAGGATAATCACCCAATGTATGGTGCTTGATCTGTTAGATGGTTTATAACATAGGATATGGGACCAAACTAAGAATAAAGATTGGTTTTTCAATATTAACCTGTTTTTTATATATATATTAAGTTTTTAATATTATTTTATATGATCCACCCATAGGGGATCCATTTTTTATGTAATACTTTTTTGATATTTATATAGATTCATTTTAATATCTTGTGAGTTATGTTACTTATTTTCACTTATCGTGATATCTATTCTACTTATTAATCAAATATATTCAATTGTTACTATTTCTATTTATTACTTAACTTCGATATAATTGTATAGTATCACTACAATACTACCCTATTTTCTCACTACTAGTATGAAATAATTGATATTTATATAGATTCATTTTGATATTGCATGGGTTATGTTATTTTTTCACTTATCATGATGTCTATTCTCTTTATTCATATAATATATGATATTTTCATTATTTCTTATACTATTTTATTATAATACATGGGTATATTCTGTCCACCATACTACCATATACCCCAACTACAATTCGTTATCCTTTATTGTATAGGGAGGAATTCTAGAGGTCATGTGACACCACCAATCCAATCACTGTTAAGTGGTCTCAGTGTTCGGATGTGGAAAGTTTTTATCATACTAAATAAGGATTGATTATAAAAGTCATTGAAAAATATCTAATATTACCAATCCTATTATATTAACCCCTTTATTCACAAGTTCATTTGAAATCTTATTTTCTTATATAAAAAAATGTGAAATAATATAATTAAAATGATAAAAAACACAATCAATCCACCAAGTCCTAAATATACAAAAAGAAATTAGTATCATAATATTAATTAACTAAAATGGGCCCCATAAGTACATTTTGATATAAATATTCCCCCATCCTTCTTTATTTTCAATGAGTACAACCACTACAAATCACTCAGGTTCTACTTCTAATGCCACTTTACTTCCATAGTTCCAGAAAAATAATTTCACCAATGCCTTTAATGGGTCCCCAAATGATCAACTGTAATTAATAAAAACTAGTATAACCTTATTTTACCCATCATATTGCAGTTTAATCCTTCCTGTAATGGGAGACTACCTAGGAATATAGATCATCCCTTTATATTTTGAAACATTCCCACCACCAAATATATATTTTTATTAAAGACACTTTTGTGGATAAAGTGTAGAAAACCATATAGTACAACCCTACTATTAGACACTATAACACATAACAAAATTATTAAAGAATATGTTGAAACCACTTGACTTAAATTCCTTAAACAATTTCTAGGAAATATTTGTTACCTTTTTTTTGGGATCGTCTCTGATAATGTTCTCGAAATAAGAAGCCAACTTACTCCAAACTCACAAGAACTCCTTCTCAAAAAATTTCTTATTGTTGAAACCTCTGACTGGAATTAAGTGTTTTTTGTCAATCCACCTGATTTGCTCCTTGTTCATGTATACTTGAATAAATCTGGCTTTCATCCTTTCTACAACCTTCGCAGAAGCACGTATGGGTATCTCCTTTTCTACCATTTCTTCCTTGGGATTGTAACAACAACTCCTAAGGATCTTTTCTAATCACAGCCTCTCCTTCAGGATCCACATGAATCCCTCTCACTCTTACCTTAGAAGATGAGACTAGTTCTTTCTCTTGCACCTCTACTCCCCTTGCACCAACAATACAAGTTCTTTCCTCACACTGTGGACCAAGGGTGACCACCGATGTCGTCTATTTTGTGTGCATTTTCAGATCCCCTTGTTGATCTCCTTCATTCGAGGGGTCATTCTCTTTCTTTGGATATTTGGAGACCAAAGCTTTCTGGCTTTTCACTCCCTCTGCTGGCTGAATCTCAAGATCCTTGCATGTCCCCCCTTTTTTGGCCGACCAAGTCTCCATCGGTCTTGGAAGGTAGGATTAGTTGTTGTGCCCCTTCGGATTCAGATTCCTAGAAAAGAATGTAGCACCCTGGGTCCATGTTATCCTTGTTCCCTATCTTCCTTATTTGGATTTCCATATCTTTACCCACTCCTCCAAATCCATTATCTTCAAAAAAATAATCATCACCCTCAGACTCCACCTCATATGTACCCTTAAAATTTCCCTTAGACTCACCCTCATTGCTCATGCTTCTGAATCGGTTACTAAGGTCAATGCAGGACAGAGTTCCCCTTGAGTTGGAGTCCTTCTTGGTATCCAGTGTCCTACAAACCCCATGTGAAGATTTCTCCCACTCATGTCCTGCCTTCAACTTGCTCTCACCAAGAGACAACCTGTCAAAATTCCTGCTACTGCCTGTGTGCACTGCCATGGCATACATGCATGGAGCCACTGCCCTAGAAGATGGACCAAAAGCGTCAATAGCTCCAACAGACTCCCCCAGATCCTGAGTAAAAGCATTTCTAGACACCAGAAAATCTTCATCCTTTCCATAGGCCCAAGTGCCCCCTGCCATACTGCTAGAAGGGCCAGCCAGATCACTCTTCAACCTTCTGAAAACATTCACAACCTTAGGCCCCAGAGGGGAGGCCCTAGAAGGTTTATGTATCCTATCTCCACCGGAGCACCTGATACCCTCTGTCTCCATATTCTCTTGACTGTAACCAGTAGACCCTACAGCAGTCACAATAGCAAGAGAACGTCCATAGACCTCTTGGACCTCCAGAACAGTTCCATGTTTCCTCTCTCTTCGCCTGCATATCTGCAGTTTATGAACCAACCTCTTACACGAATAACAATATTCAATCCATGATTCAAATATGATATACTTCTTTTATCATAATTATTCCACCACAGCAATCCAAAAAGAGTCAATAGGTGCCTTCGATACATCCACTTCGATACAAACCCTCGGGGAGATAGGGTGGCTCACTACGTGGGTCCAGTTGTCAGAACATAGGAATTTTCCCACCAAATTTTCGAGCAACTGATTGATGGAGGGATTTTGAAAAGGAAGTGGGGGTTTAGGTAAACTTACCTAAATCGCTATCTTGGAAGATTCTCGCTTCATTTGAAAGTCGTATAAACGTTTGAAGAGAAATAAGTGAGAGCCATCAGAGGAGAGAGGCACGCTCGACTACGTGTGGATCAAATCCTCCTCGGAGGCGAAGAAAATCATAATATTTCTAGAGTCGAGAAGACCTACCATGACTCACTCCTATAAACCCCATGATTCGAAAATCCAGTGGTCAAAGAAGCCCACCGATGGACGACATCTCTTGAATCATGCTTCAAGCTCAAGTCTAGTAGGGAGGACGCCTATGTAAATTCCAGGGTTGAAATCAGTAGGAGCAGGAGGCCCACATAGCATTTGGGAACTTTAGGACTTACTGAAATCCGAGTAAATGGAGGAAGGTAGTCAGGGTTTGATAAGGGGATGAAAGTGTGATCCCCAAGTAGATGCGGAAGAGGACCCTCCCCCTCTGAGGGGGGAGGGGCCGAAGCGAGGCTCATCACCTCCTAGGGAATGGCTTCAGCAGTGGCGAGAGAGATGATCCCCACACCCCCTTATGATATATTTTGAAACATTCCCACATATACAAATTTTTCAGTACATTGAGTGATCATGCATTGGGATATTAGAATTTAATACTTGGGAAGAATTGTTATCTCTCAAAGAAATAAGAATATAGGATAAAACAATAAGAATAAGGACTTTCTAACCCTCATGCCTTATTATATTTTGATTCCAACATATGATATTTAGATTATCTCTTACAGCCAGCAATAGGAGGTTTCTCAATTGAGTAGATAAATTCATATCCAAATAGTGAATAAAATAACTCATGATATAATATGTTTGGTAATAATAAACTTTATATAAATAAAAATAGAAATTAACAATATATTTTGAAAATTTTTGGTATATAAATATTTCTTTATGTTGTATTCCCTAGACCAGCAGTATAAACACAAGGAAGATAGGGGAATCCTATAATTTTTAATATTAAAATCATAAGGGAATTTTTGATTTATGATTCTACAATTTAAAAAATAATATATTGTAAAAAACATTTCTTTTAAAACCTATTATAGATTCTACCAGTATGGGAAAGAATTACATTAAAGAAGAGATAATAAATTTTATAGGTTATGATTTAATTTCTTACAAGTTCCTAAACTATGTTATCTTTATTATCATAATATGATATCCACTAATGATTTTTTTGATGAAATTTGGAACATCATACAATAATGATCTCATTTTATACATAATATTGATATTCAAGTCTAAAATCACTACAACGTTTTGTAATAATCACTAAAAATGTTAAAATAAAATTACAATACAAAATTTTGAAAAATGAATTCTAAGAAAACAAACCAATTATAGTATAATATAGTGGATTTATAAACCACTCTAAGAGTTTTACAAATAGAAGATTAAAAATATTAAGTAATACCCCTATTAAGTATTTTTATAAATCTTAATTTACGGAAATTATTGAATTCAACAATGTTATGAAGTAATCTTCACAAAAATTGGGATTGTAAGTCCTCATTAAAATACCCTAAAAAATTTACATCTTAACCTCTAATTCCATAGGCTTGAAACTGTTAGATAATTTAAAATTTATGGTCATATTTTCTAAGGTAAAATCACTCCAAGAAATTCTTATAGTAAGGGATTTAATATTCTAAGCTAGAATAAAGGGACACTTATAAACCATAGATATACACTATATTTTAGATAGATATTTGGCCAAAACCCCTCTTCTAATAATAGTGATAATATTTTTTCAATATAGGAGTTATTTATTCAATATAGACATAATATATATAAATAATGAATCCTTGAGTTTCCCTTAAAACAAGGTAACTTCAAGGTATATAAAATGGAGTGTTCCTTCTTGTGTCTTTTATGGATTTAATAAAACCACCTTTTACACTCATCAAGATAACTCTGTAGATATATTCATCATAAATAACAAATAAAATGGAATAAAAAGTTTAACTAAACAAAAACTACATTTATAAAGATATGAAACCCTTAGGAGTTTACTTTAATATCATATATTCCACCATTAAGTCAAAATATGATTTAATTATTTGAATAAAAACACTATTGAAACCAAACATCTCTAAAACCTAAAAGATAAAATAATATCTACTCGTTTTAAAATCTTTTAAAATGCCATGATTTAAAGAAAATAATCCCACTCTATAAGATTTTATAGATAAATTTAAAAAATTAGAGTTATATATATTACTATATTGAACATTATTCCCATTAACTTAACAAATTTCACTTTTAGAGATAGTTTTATAAAGAATAAGAGTGATTAACAATAAAAATAATTTTATAATAATTTTAAACATAGTGTTATCCATTTTAATAGGTATAAAACTAGAGATTTTTTAAATATTTTTATCCTTAGGGATGAGAACAAAAATGAGAGTTAAACTTAATTAAGAAAATAATCTTCCAAATTAAATCCTTCACCATTCTCTCTATACCCCCATGAACAACGTCCTCAAAGATTTGGAAATTTTTTTTAGTAAATCCATCCAAACAATGGGTACTATCTAGATTGAGAAAAAATATAGTCGCATTAATCTCAATATTATTAGGGATGGAATTTAATATAATATTTTCTTCAAAATTCACCACCCAAGAAATTTATTTCTTTTAAAAAATCCATTCACAAGAATATACTTATGGAATAAATCCCTATAATATTCAAAAATAAATGTTACAGTATCATATATATCAAAGATAACCACATCAATCTATCTTAGATGAGTTAATTTTTATTAAAAATTCTAATGTTTTAGATAATATTAATTTTTTTTACCATCTCCAAATCTATTTTTAAATTTTCTAAATTACACTCTGTGTTTTAGTGGTAACCACACACTTCATAATTACAATACATCAAAATTCCAAACCTTGAAGATAAAATCTTTACCAGATGTAGAAAACCAAAAAAATCACTCTAGCAATATGAGAGCAATCATATCATCATCATCACCATCAACCCATTCTAGCATCGGGTCATCTAGCACATACTATCATCACTCCATCACCATCCACATCCAAAATCACCTGCATGAGAAAAACATTTGACTTATAAGTTTCAAAATTTAAATTTAAAATAAACACCATATTATAACCTCATTAAAATATCCACCTCATGCCACACACCTTGAAAAGTTGAACACAACAGCCTCACCATCGACTGTGAGAACCACCCACTAGAATCCATTTACACCACCATAAAACACCAGATCATTCAGAATATCTAAGGAGCTTTAGACAAAGCAACTCCATGAGACACTACATTATGCACCACACACCATATTCACCATAAAAAACAGAGTCATTGATAAAAAAATCATCATCAAATCATAACCTCTCACAAACCAACCAAAAAACACTACCAATGCTCAACACCACTATCCCACTAAAACCAAAGCAACCTCGTTTGGAACCCATGCATTGTTATCACTATCACTAATGGATTCATCAGTGAAAAAAGACATCTTTATATATTCTAGAGATGTTATTTTTTACTAAGATTTCTGATATAGTTAGAGAACCTTAAAATTTATACAACAAGTGTACATTTAATTACTATAAGATAAATACTCAAATGAATCATTAATAAACTCCCATAACTAATTATTAGATATTAAATCATTGAAAAATCTAAATGTATTGGGATTTTCAACTATTCATATAGAGATATCATTAAAAATAGTAGTGTGATTTGAATTTACTTTAAGAAGAGAAATGCAATAGATTTTATCCCATTGGTCTATGGTAGTAGGATTATAAGAAGATGTATCTATTTTACTATTATAAATCCTATTAAGAAACATTATATACAAGGTATATCTATCCTCCAATATATTAACTTCAAACAATTCATTTCTTCCAATACATGCTTTAAATTCTTCAGAGGAAGACATCAAAAAATTTATACTAGTATTTTTGATACGTTCATATAATTACATTAAAGTCTCATATAATCAAACAAATATAAAAATTTAAATATTGAAAAGTTACACCTCATTTTACAAAGAACACATATCTTTATGTTTGTTAAAATAATTGATAGAGGATAAAAATAATAACTTTTCATTAACATTGAATTGATAAGTAATAATTTTTGAATAAAAACTATAAATTCAAATATTAGTAATTCTACTAGAAGATAATAATTGTAGAGCCTCCACTATTGTAATTATATAGCTATATTCAATGATTTTATATTTATATTTAAAAAAGATTATTCTAGATAAAGAGGATAAATGATTCATAGTATTAGAAATTCCAAAAATAATGTATTATAATTATTCATTAAATGTCAGAGAGATCTAGTTGTATCTTTATTTTTATAACCCTATAGTATCTCAAAAAGTAAATCCATCTTATCTTATATTTATTTTAAAATTTCCCACCACGTGAGTGTCGATTTTTCTTTTAAGTAGGGTCGTTTCTCCTACCTGGTATGTTTTTTATAGAATCTTATCCATGTTATATTTTTATTGAATATTATAAAAGTTTTATTCATAAAAATTGGTAGTTAGAAGTTATTAACTATAATTCATTAAGCTACAAATCTCCCCAACTGAAGAGATTAAATCATACCCCTTTTCACCTTTATCATTCCTCCACTGGGGTGGGCAAACAATCATTTGGAAATGCCACCCTCATAATGGTGGACATGTATTCTATTTATTAAACATTAGATTGTTTAATGTATAAATGGTATTTTATTACCTAAGTTTCATAAAGAACTAAATATAAATCCTCATTAGAGGCCATCCCATAATCTCCTAGAATATTTACCTCTTTTGGATTATTATATTTTGTCTTATCTTCACTATTTAGGATCTCATCCTGGTCTCTATTCACTTTTTGGAGATGAGGATCCCTTTAAAAGTGCACTGGGATACCCTCTTCTTACTCTACTATTTCAATCCAAATTATTTTATTCTTTCCCATTTCATGAATATTCATCTCAAGTGTATCCCACTATATCCAGGTAATATTCTCTGGATTGGAAGCCTTACTCTTATCCTAGTCCTTCTATATCCCACCATATTTTCATGGTTTTGTAGAATTAAATTTAAATTAGATCCTTTTCACCACATAATAGTTGAATAAAACATTTTTTACCACTATATAAAAATTATATAATGGAGGTACATAATCATATTCAATTTGAACCTAAAATTTAAACCCATAGGCCATAAAGTTGAATTCTTTGGTAAGTGGGTCTTCAAGATTTTCATCGGTGAGGATCCTAGTAAAATTATCTTAGTTATCTCTATAGTGTATTATCATCAATCTTCAATGACATGTGGTCATGTAATTATAGTTCATTAAATATCTATGGATTCCAAAATAACCATATAAATCCATAATTCCTTACCTGTATATGGGAATTCATGAGTTTATTTAGAAAAAGATTGAATTTAATATCCTATTGTGAGATAAAAAACCCACAACTTGATATTGATATTCCCAAATATTGAAGCTTTAAATGGATCATCAGTGGTTATACAAATCAGATAATAATACCCCAACCTAATAATCATCATCTTATAATCACTAATTATTTGAATCAATGCCACCATTATCTTTTAAATACTATAGAGACAAAATTTTCCCCCTTTAACTATGATTATATTCCTAATAAATGAAAAAAAAATTCTCAATCTATTACATAATAACTTCCTTATTCACTTCGACCATAACTTTACCATATTTATATTTAGAGAAGACTATTACTTTTCTTGAAAATCCCCCCCCCAAATAGATGGCTTGTTGAGTTTTTCCATAAAATTAACATTTCTAAGAATGGATTTCTACTTCAACAGAATATATTACATCACTTTTTCCTTTTCATTTACCTTTATATATTACTAAAATATCTCTGGTTACATCCCGAAAACCTTATTTGGAAAACAATTTCCAACATTATGGTCTCTTAAAGCCCTTCATCTTCCATTTTATTTATTAATTTATTATTTACTTAAATTGAAAAAATTATTATAATTTTATTGTACCCATAAATATAAAAGCACAATTTAAATAAAATAGATGAAAAAAAAGAATAAATTTTTACATATAAATGAAACCACAGTGCACAAATTTTGTTTAGAGATCTAACATATAATGTAACTATAATTCCATATAATATTATATATATATATATATATCATATATGTTTTATAATTATGATATATATAAATATATAAATATATTATTTTAATATATATGTTTGTATAAAAACTTTATATGTATATATCAAATATTCTTTAAACACATGTCAAATTTTATGTAATATATATCAATATATATCAAATATTCTATGAAAATATATAAATTGTTTTGTAAAAATAGGTTTTGTGTGTAATGCATAAATGGTTTGTATACATTATGTAAATTTTATGTGTTTTATTAACATGAATGTTACATATAAATTATATTATGTTATTATATATTTATTATGAATTTTAAATGTGTATTATAAATTTTATGCGTAATGTATTGTAAATATTTGTGTGAAATATATAAATATTTTATTTTTAATACAATTTTTTTTATGAACATATAAAAAAATTGTATGAAAAGTATTGTGAGATACTTTTAGAATCTTGTAGCACCAGCAGCCAACTCATAAAATAAAAGGTAAAATATTTAAATTATATAGGAAACTAATAAAATAATTTAAAAAAACAAATTTTCGATAAAAACACTCTCATAGAAGTACGTATTCTAGGTGATAAGGTTGTGAGTTCAATTTAAAAACATTATTGAAAATCACATAAATTATTTATCACTAATGATTAATTGTTCATCAAAATAATATGTGTTTTTCTGTATTTGGAAAAACATTTATAATCATATTTTTAAAGTAGTCCAAATAAATAAGTTCCATGATAAAATATCTTCTCAATAAACAAAAATTCATTTAGAACATTATGTTTTGTGTATAATGTAAATACAAATAATATATAGTGATAACAATATTAATTCTATTAATTAATAATTAAATTTTAATATAAAACATTTAATCCTTGGTAATAAATATTTAAATAAAATAACAAGTAGATTTTTTATTGAAAAGTGATAAATATATAAAATTAATTACAAATATTAACATTAATTTAGTTTAATTACAGTTTCTATCTCTCTCTCTCAAATAATAATTTTTATTGTTTTCAAATAACCCACTTATAGAAAGAAACTACACACATGTGGTTAGATCATAAGTATCCCAATCCTCAAATAACCCAAATAACCCAATCCTATCCCTCAACCAAGAAAACTGACACGACTGTCATTGAAATCGTGTCAATGTTTAAAATTTATGTTTTCTTTCTACTACTGTCTAATATAAAGTAAGTTCAAACCCACATGTAATGAATTGTGACCTTTTCTTCTAAATTTTTTAAAAAACACCTACTATAGTAATTAGTAAGGATAAAATTTCTTTCTTTTTCATTTTTAATTTTTATATTTTTTTGTGTATTTTTAAGGTAGTAAAGTAACACAAAACCCTTTTTTCATTTTTTTTCTAAACTTAGATGAAATAGGAAATATATTGAAAATAGTAATTATAAAAAAAATAATGCTGATAAACAAACAATCAGAATTAAATGTTTGGGGAAAACTATATTCTACTGGTTTTAAAAGGATTTTTCATCACAGAATGTTGTTGCAGTGTAACACAGTAAAAATAATTACATACTTCCCTTTCCTAGAGTTAATTCATATAGATTGATCAATCTCAAAGTTCGCCACTCTAAGAAAGGTTCAACCGCTTAATTTTGATTGAAATGTACAAAAGAAAAAACTCATTGTTAGTTTTGAAGTTTTCATTTTGTATTAAATTTTTTAGAAAATTAATCCATGGTCATTCTCACTGAATGATCGTCGAATTGAAAATTGAATGGTAGTGGAATAATGCAGTTGAATGAATTCAGAATTTATCCCACCGATCAGTTCTGAATGCATTTAATTATTGCATGAAAAGGATGATAAAATATAACTAGTAGAAGTAGATATTTCCCATACTAGAATATTTAACTAACAATCATGTTCATTTTCATTCATCAATTGAAAACATTCTATAAAAGAGTACAAGAATTTAAAACAAGATAGAGGAAGAACTCCCCAAATAATGCTCTGGTCATAGCCTCCTTCGACTCCAGATTCTGCCCCTCGGATCTGCTCTACACCGATGTGTGAGAAGTTGTGAATATTGAATCATGGAATACTCTAAATTATCCTCACTGCTCTGTTTTAAACTCACTGTCACATGTTGTACATCACCACCACTTTTAACTAACTCAAAGTTGTCCTTTACTATTGCACTGCACACTTGTACTTTTTAGTGAATGACATGTCATCTTAGTTTTTCCCTTGTAACTAACTCTCCGATTGTTAGTTGAATTAATGTGTATGTTCTTTCAACTCTTCTTTGAACCTATATAAGAAAGAAAAAAACAAAACAGTTAAAAACACATAGAAAAATTATTTATAATATTATTGTTATTTTAATTAATAATTATTTTTGTTGGTAATTATTATAATTTATTAATGGAACATTTCTTAATTAAAAAATTATCTACATAGTAATATTAAAGTATAATTTTAATTATATTAATATTACTAAAAGTTATTATTTTTTATTAAGTTAATCACTTACTTCAATAAATATTATTTTTATAGTTATTAATTTATTAAGTTTAAGATATAAAGATAGATTAAATTATTAAAAATAAATTTTAATATAAATTTACTTTATTACTTTATTAAATTAATATTATTAGTAATTAGTTATTTTATTTGACTATTATATATTTAAGTAAATTAATTACTTTATTTTATTTATTGATATGTTATTATAATTATTTAAACTAATATATTTTACAAGTGTAATTTATAGATAAATTTATAAAGTTAATTATCAAAATCTTAATTAATAACGTATTAATATTAATAGTTTTGGTTCTTATTAACTTATTTTGAAAATAAATTAATTATTTTTTATAATTTTTAAATATTATTATTATTATTAATTTTATTAATTATTTAATAATAATTATAATTTATTTTATTTTATTTTATTTATTTAATCCCCCCTCCTTCCACTCCTTCTGTGCGCCACGAGGGGGAGTAAGGTGGTGTTTTGGTTTTCACCAAAAACCTGTGGTGGAGTGGGTTCCACTCCATATCTGGTGACTCACGGCTCGAATCCTCTTTCAGTGATGGAATATCTCAACTCAGTCCAACTATGGTGGCGAATCCTACTCAATCTGGTAGCAACAGCAGGACTAGCCCTCCTAGTGGAGATCTTCAACAACATGGTAGTGTCGCACCAATAAAGCAGCTGTTTTGTTTCTAGATCGGATGACTTCTTAGATCATATTATTCTCATGACGACATGCAGGCCTCTGAATCAGCCTGCTCCTTCAAATAGTTGTAGTCACCTTGACTCGGTTCTCTCCAAAGATGGCGTACTGCACAGATGAGTGGTGGAAACCTCTTCAGTTCCAGATCTGAGCTTAAATTTGATTTTTCACCTTGAATCTGGATTGGGTTCAGGTTCAGATTGAGGAATCTCGGGTTGAGTCTTAATCTGGTGTGAAATATTTATGAGGAAGTTGAGGGCTGGCATTAGTCTGTTACTGCAGGTGGAGACGTCGATGAATGCATAGGAGAACAACATCAGTGTGAGAGTTGCAAGGGGTATCGATAGGTGGAGGTGAAATGGGAAGGTGACTGTGAGAGGAAAAAGCATCGGTGAGACCGACAGGCTACTAGTGTGTTGGTATGGGTATATGGAGAGGGGTTGTGTCACCAGCGGGGGAGAAGATAGGAACGGTGAGATGTCCCACCAATTTTTATCCGTGAAACAAAGAAAGTCATTGAATCGGATGAGTATAAGTGACTGCAGGATGAAGCAGTGTCGATAGGAGGCATTGTGCGATGGTAAAAAAATAGGGAAGGTGCCGATGAGTTGAAAATGCCTCAGTACCAGGGTGATAAACTGAAAGCGACAAGTGAGGAAATAAAATTGAACTATCAGTGTCAGTATGAGGAGAAGGGTATGTGTGCATCGGTAGTAAGACAGTGAGACCGACACCGATGGTTGGTGTTAGTAGGTGTGGATACTGGTGGAATCGGTAGCAAGGGAGAAGAACAGCGGCACCGTGGAAGAATGGTGGCACCGATGATTTAATATTTAATCTGCAACATAAAAATAAATCATTAACCAAATAAAGATTTAAAATACTAAACTAATTAATTATTTAACAAGATAAAGACTAAAAATGCAAAACACATTATTTAATTAAGTTGAAAGGTGATTTATTAACATATAATAAAGCTAATTGAATTGTTTAATAGAAAATTTAATAATGATAATTTTTTTAATCAAACTAATTAAAAGATATACTACTAAATTAAAAATAATGTTAATTAATTTTAAAATATAAATATTAAATGATTATTTAATATAAATAATAAATTATTTAAAAGTTAAGAAGATTAAAATTAACAAAACTAAATAAGAAATATTTAAATTATAGAAGTTAGTTAGATTAAATAAATTCTTTTAATGAATAAAAATAGATAATTTTCAATAAAAATGAAAAAATTAATAAATGTAATAATAAAAATACAAAAGTGTAATTATTTAGAAAAAATTAAAGAATTAATTAATAAATTGTTAAATATTAAAGTTAAAGATGTGGCAAACTGTGAAATTAGATCCACATCAAAATCTTTTAAAAGAAAATTTATATAGCCAAACCAATAGAAAAATGTCTATTAGTCATGTGATAGTTCAATGGTTATGTATTGTTGATCATCAGATGTATGATTCTTATGACACAAAATTCCCTAAACATCATGTGATATCCTAAACAATTGGATTCTTAATTAGTGTTCCATCCCTCAACTGATTGACCAAGATCACAACTAATAATAACTAGTTAATTCTAGAGTCAGGTTGTTGAGAATGAATTGCCATCTTGGAAAGAATTGGATCACTACCACCCACCACTGTCATCGAGTAGGAATTAAACCTATAAGACTATAGATATATACTAGTGAAACAATATTTGAGAAGTCAACTACTATAGATACAACACTGACTAAACCATTATTAACTGAATTTCATTCATTATAATCCTCTACCTACCTACACCTTATAGCTACATTGGAGAAAAAAACTAAAAATACACCATTGAGGCCATGACCAATAACATAGAGGGGAGACAAATCCATATGAAAAATCAATTTCCACCATCGTATGAAGCTACTACTACCTATCCTATGTAAGGAATAAAGTTATCAAAAAATACATCCCGATATATATATATCACTATTATAGTCACCATTAAAATATACCCACTCTTTATCCATATCCATAACAATTAGAACCATGGATAAAAAACCAACAATGCCTCACCCTATATAATTAAGATGTAAAAACGCTCTATCAATAAAATACTAACCACATAAATCCATCGATTGAAAGACAATGTCAATGCACGATCAATATAGGGACACCCCACAATAGAGAGATATAGGATGGAGTGAAAATATTAGGACCACTGTGAAATAAGTAAGTTATAAAGATAATGATGAAAATGGAGTATTGATAATAAATATAAAACCAATAAAAATACACCAACACATAAGAAAATCCTATGATTGTATAGGAAAATTATATATTAGAGGAAACAAACCACTATGGGTAGAAGAAAGACATAAAAAGAACACCAAACATGAAACATGCCTAAAAACCCTAACCATCCACTACCTTTGAGAAACACTACCCCAACTAATGTAATTTTTTCCCTCTCATCCAGATCCATCCCTCATGGTACACAAGAAACTAACAAAATGAGTCATAGTGTGTACACCCATAGAACTATTTCTCGATGATACATAAGGAAAGTAATGGATCACGAAACAAGAATTAGTACACCAACATAAAAAACTGGCCTTAGATAGGGACATAAGTGACAAAGAAAAAAGATGAAACTACAATGAGAGGTGTTAGTGAATACATAGTCAATACATTAATGAGATATGAGTTCAATGATAAGACATTATCCCAAATTTTTATAAAAGGTAAACACAAACCCTAGTTCTCTAAGAATGTGATTTCTTGGGAGAAGTACACATGACAAAAAATGGTGCTCTAGGAGATGATTTATTAAAAGATATAAACTTATTAAGAGAAGGGAAATTAAGAAGATATAAATGGTAAGGAACATAATAGTTTTCAATCTACTATGTTTTGGTTATCCTGGAGATTGATATTGAAAAAAGTACACCATATTGTGGATTATGAGTTGTTACACCATTTGATCCAGTGAGACTAATTGAATATTGAAGAAAATAAAATCTACCATTTCATGGTGGTTCATGTGAAACTATTTCAATTATGGATATAGATCTATCATAACAATAAAAATATTATTATCATGTTATTAAAATCATTTAATGTTAAAAAATGGATTATTTTTTTAAAGAATATATTTTAAAGTGTTGTGTGTTTTCATCATAATAAATTAAGTTCATAATTTTGTAATAATGAATCTAATATAATTTCTTAATTAATAAAAAATACATTATCACTTATTTAATTATTAATATATATAAAATACTATTAAAAACACTTAATTTTTAAAAATTCATTTTTCTTTAAAAAAACATATTTTCAATATATACATTTTTACAATTAATAGTTTAATTTATCATATTTATAAATTTAATAAGGCTAAATGGAGTTAAAAAAATGAATCAGTACATAAAAAATTAGGAAAGAATATCAATATCATGTTTAGGTATAACAATATGTTGTCGAGGTAAAAAAATTGAGTATCCATGGTAAAGCCAAGATGAGGTAAAGTTTGTTAAACAACATGGTAAAGACATAAAATATCATGAAATCTATAATATAAACTGTGAAGATAATGGGACTTAGGACCCATATCCATTATTTTTAGTTTTTATCCAATTTCCTTTTAAAACTAAAACCTTATACATTAATGTATGAATATCCATAGAAAGGATACTCGAAACTCACCTATAGAAATATACATTATCTAACCCTACTAAACCACTCTTTTCATTCAGTTTTCTATTTATTAGATGAAAACATTACATCTACCGATGATTTACTAAAAAATTTGTAGATTTTGATTCCAAAAGTATGCTTAAATATTTCATTCTAAAGGAACCTGTGTTGAAGAGTAAATTCATCAAAGTACCAATTCTTCACCATCATTTTCAAGTACCTTGTAATCTACACTCTTTATAAATATAATTATACATTGTAATGATATTATATTAACATCATTATTATTATAAAAAAATTATAATACTATTATACAACTATAATCTCTTACTCAATCAATAGTTTATCATGTTTGGGTTTGGGTCAGTATAACCACATACAAGAACAATTTTATTAAAACATCATAAATTTAATCATGAATAAGTATAAAGACATTAATAATGGTAATATATGATATTAAGGAGTAATTTAGTTCATTAATTTGGTTTAATAATTGTGACATAAAAAATTAATTTTCATTATAAAGTGACTTGTTGTTATAGTTAAATTATTTGAAACATGCTCATCAAGGATTATATTCTTTAAAACCATACCCATAAATTCCATCAAATGAACATGGGATTGAATAAATAATTTGAAAAACTAAATCCACTACCTTTAATTATAAATTATTTATGAAATTGGTATCAATGAATGAGGACTGACATCAATATTGGGAAGCTTATATGAAATAATTAAAATTAGGAACATCGGATGATAAAAATAGAAAATAACTATTTAATATATGTTTAATGAATGAATATAAATGAAAATTATACAATTTAATAAATTTAAACGTGTTTCTGAAATAAGTGATTTAGATAGTTATGATTATTATATAAGAGGTTAATGTTCTTTTCTTGATGTTAGGAGAAAAGGTAAGGGTTTATCATCTCAACATTATTTAACTGATATATGTTTTATATTGAGTACCTTATTTATTTATATGATATATATACTTCAGCATGAATTTATTTTACTATATTCTAATTCCATTCATGGTCTTTTTAACTCCATATGATGTTATTTCTTTCAAGGATTTTTTATTCAAAAGTTACCATATCTGTAAGGGTTTCTTTCCGATCTCAACTTAAAATCAAGAGTGTTTATAAATAAATGTATAATTATCTCTAAAACCTCAAATATTTTATGAGACTCTAGTTATTTCTGGTGTTTACACTTCTTCTTACCTTTTTAACTCCATTTAGTTCACAATTTGATAAAAAAATTTATAAGTGGATCCTATTATATCTCTTCTTTTTGGTTGGGAATCTTCCTCCACTATGTTTATATTATTTATATTGTTTTATATATGATATTATATATACATCCACTATTTCTTAAGTTATTTTTAAAGGACTTACATTCTTTACAAAATGACTATTCTTATAATTTTTTTGTCACTATATTTTTCTTCCAACTTTTATTTTATTCACAAATGTGTGGTAGGAATATAATTTTATAATATTTTACACAATAATGAATTTACTTGCCATCTTCATAAATTTTATTTCAGAAATTTACTCACCAATTATCTAGGGTTTTCTAAATAAATTTATTTCCCATTTTTTTGATAAATTATTTTCTTTAAAATATTTTTTTTTTAAAAAGTAATGTATGTTTCACCTTATTTTTAAAATTATTTTCTAATTCTCTTATATAAGTGTTTTTGATTTATTTTAGGAACCTTTAATTTTTTATATTCTTATTTGTGGATATGATCTAATGATACAATCCACATTATTTATATTTATGGAATATGATAGTATCTTGTGAAATTTTCCATGAAACTCATTTTTTCCCATAGGTTCATTAGCTATGATGAAATTGTGAATGTTTTCATCTTCTTGTGGAACATATATATATATGGTTTATTATTAAGTGGTGGTTGTTTATGTTATAGACCTATAATTAATTGGGTAAAGAATTATAACATGAGATGACTAGGAATGGGGTGTGAAACCACACCTCTAACAAACTCTATCCACTAAGTGATGAGTGGACCCAAAATTATACAACAGTTTGATGCGTTGGGTAAAGTCTTGTATCACACGAGATAATATGTTAGGGATTAGGAATTAAACCTATTCCATTACAGGAAAAGGAATATAATTTTAAAATGTTTTTTGTTTCCTTAACATGGCATAAGAAATGAATTTTTATTCTCATGTGTGTTCCATATACATAGGCCTCATCTCTATATTCGGAAAAATTATTATATTATGTTTTCATGGAACATGATTATTGTCCTGTATATCCAAACTGTGATGACTCAGGTCTTATATAAAAAATCATTATCCTTTGACTCATGATTTATGATCTATGTTTTATTGGTCATGATTCTCTTATGTTATGTCCAAAAATATTTATTATGTTCTATATACCCACATGCTCATTTTATGCTCACTTATGATATTTGATTATTATATCTCATGTTTACACATAGTGGGTATATGAGGTCACTCTTTATCATGTTTCCATTACCTAGGTTATAAAAAATATTATGTATGATATATATAATAGGGTATAATATTATATAAATATTTTCAGGATATGTTGAATAACTTTTAAAATAAGTCGATTTTGTATCATATCTCTAAGGGTACTAAACATATATGTTTTGGGTGTGTGATTTGTTGTGATATGTAATGAATCATCATATAAAATTATGTAATATATATTTATTTTGTTCATGGATTATTTTATTTGGTATTAGAGTGAGGTTTAGTTTTTTTGAATTATGGCATTAAGACTAAGAGGATAAAACCTAAAACAACCTATGACGAACCAAAATTGATGTGGGATGAACTAAAAATTTCATGGTTTGAAAGAAATGTGTAATAATTTATGTAATATAAATATTGATTTTAGTTTTCTTATTATTTCTTAATTTTATCATTATTTCTTGTCACTCAAACTAACCATTTTTTTAAGTAGGGACTAAAGAAAGTTTCATGAAATTGGGGTGGTGAAAAGTACAATCATTATTGGAAAAACTATATTTTTTATCCATGTATTATGAATTCTATTATATATTGAAAATACACTAAAAATATTAATCCATAACATTAACATATAGATATTGAATTATCATTAAAAAAATTCAGTGGTATTATGATTACATCCCGAGGCTATAACTCCTCTAAAATAAAATTTAGTAGTAATGTTCTTACTATGAATTATATTATTCTATCTCTAGAGGAATTTTATGATATCTAGAAAATTGATTAGATCTGTATACATAGATCTTATATTAATTATTATCAAATTGAATTCATATTTCTTTTCCCAAATCAACCTATGATCATCAATCGATGCAAGTCTAACCATAAACTCCTTGGGAAAATTACTTCCATTATATAGATCTTAGTACCCAATCATGTGATGTATTTAGCTTAAATTGTAATCTTAGAAACTGAATATTATTTACATAATAATTAAAAATAAATAAATTAATGTTATTCTAGAATATTTTCATAGTATTCTACTAAATTTTGAGGTTGATTTTTCTATAGTACTCATACATGGCATTCTACATATATCAAAAAATAATTATTGAATGTCCCCAATTGAATGAGTGTAATTGAAATAAAATACAAGGCCTAGGCCTTAAACCTTACTTAATATTTAATTAAATGAATAATTCACATTGAGGATCTTTTCAGGTTTAGAGTTTTAGAGAATTTGGACATAACTATTACATCTCAAAATATTAAAAAGTAGACACTTCTACTAAGTTTCCATAAAAATAAAAACTCTTAAAAGAAACATGTCTAGTTACATGTTTTAAAAAGCATGACTTTTCCTTGATCCCATCCTTGACCCTACTCCACATTAAGTCCTGTGAAAAACACTTAAAAAAACTTAGGGTGAGCATAAAAAGCACATTAAGGGATACACAAAGAAAGAAAACTGTTAGTTTTTCAAAACAATAAGTAAACCATGAATACTTTGTCAAAGTAATACTTTTAAACTTTATGGAGTAGTAAATACTATTCACTGAATAAAATATCATTACTTACCCTTTTGTAGCCAAAAGATTACCATAAAACTCATATAAAGAACACATAACATATAAGGTAACTTGGGACATAAAAATACTTAAATGGAATAACCATACGGTCGACTTCCACACATATCACTTAATGAAATAGCCTTACGACCGACTTCCATACCCAATGCATTGGAGGTTATAATGTAACCACCTGTTCTGGTATTCACGACACCACCCGTCGTATGGTTTATCACGTAACCACCCGTCAAATGTCCAAGTACCATTATAAAATCATAAGACATAAAACAAAAATAATCGAAAGAAAACATTTCCAAATTTCAAACACAATATATCACTTAAATATATTTACATAACAATTCAATTATAAAAACAATTTTCAATACCAAATTACATAAAAGAGTATATGGTATTTATTTCATTTTAAAAAAACATCACGGCTTGTTGAGGAAGCCAAAAACCAAATAATACTCGCGGCAGCGGAAAATGTCGTTGTCACCGCGTACGTTAAAAGACACATTCCTTTTTGTCATTTTGTAAAACTATTCATAGAAAAATATTCCTTTTGTATAAAATTAAAATTCAAAGGGGTTTATACACCATATAAAAGAAAGCCTTGTATTAGAACAAAAAATGCCTCAATGAAAGGAGATTGAGACGAAGTCCCTTACCTCGTATCTGACGTGACTTGATTGCTCTTTAATCTCCTGAATAATAAACTAGTGTTAATTTCTACTTGTTTAAGAATATTTTTCAAGTTTATTATTCCTTTTATACATCTTATTTCCATGTTATAAACAATATGTAATCATTTAAGTTAATAAAGTTTGTTTTGTCGATATTTGGTACTTAAGTCAAAAATGGACTTCTTACACTTACATGTTGTTTATGTGGTCAAGGGTTCATTATATACAGAATTATATTAATGATTTGGATATCATATATATCATATATATCTAGCATATACATGTATTTATAATAGTACATAACATTTAGAGGTAAGAAATGAAATACACCGTTCATGGAGACGGTAAGCTGTACGTACGCATGAACGCTACTTTCATTTCTATTTCATATTTAATGGAGTGAAATAATAATGATATAAGGGTATATAATTAATCCAGTATAACATAATATATAATAACAGCAACTCCATCCTTTATGCGTCCCACATATGGCATTAACGAATCAAATCACTTTGAGGGGGCGGTAGTCCGCACTTCCGAAAATGAAATTATCATGTTTACCCACAATGAAAACCATAAAGGTATGCCACAAATGAAAAATATAGAAGAATAAGGAAAGTATAAACATAATATATATCATATATAAATAGAGTTACATCTTAATGTCCACCATGAAAGGTGTTAAAAGAAGATTGAACAATCATCTTTTCGTGATGCAGAAAATCGACAACCACAGAAACAGTATGTTCTTTAACCATTAGACGAAGGTGTGTGTAGGTGTAGTTCTAATACATCTCATAACAACAACCTAGTATATTGAAGATACTGGTGTTTTTACAAAATAAAGTAATAAAAAGAGTTTAGGTGGTTGGAGAAGCAAAATAAAACATAAGAACACAAGAGAAGACACTACCTTTAAATCAGGTAACTCTTTTTTATTTGAGCTCCAAGGCTTCCTTGGAAAGACTTCTTCCCAAAGTGATTCTTCTAGGAGTAATATATGGATGTGGATAGAAAAAATGGGCAGGGGTTGTCCGAGGAAAAGGCTTTATAGGTGTGGGTAAGGTGGTAGAGGTGGGGGACTTTTATAAGAGGATAGGAGGGGCACTCTTGGAAAGTTATAAAAGGTTACTTTATTATAAAATGATTTTCAGATTTTAAAGGTCCCAAAATTATAGATTTCTAGGATAAGGTGATAATTGTTCGAAATCCACCCATAAAATAGGTTTTTGATAAGTGTAGGTCTTAGATTTTACATTATCATTTCATTTTATTTAAATCGTTAAATAATGAGGTAATCGCTGCATCATCATGGTGTCATAAATAATTTAATTTATTTAATGTTTAAAAATTAGAAAAAAATATCATGATGTAGGAAATATTTTTATCTTTCTAATGAATATTTATAGTAAAAAATATGACTTGTATAACCACATTTAAAAATTGTTTTAGAAAAACAACACATGTTTATGACATTTTTATTTTAACATTAAATAAAAAGTTATTAATGTAATTTTCCTACAAAAGTTGCTCCATGGGGTCCCCAAGTTGACCCATGGATTTTATTAGTCGGCCATGAAACATCCAATAAGGGTAGGACATGTGTCAAGGTCATTTCATATTATTAAAACATTATTTTTACCTTAAATTACACTAATTACCTCTAATCACGATTAAAAACTAAAAAATTACTATTCACCAAAAAATTATTTTAATCCCATTGAACCACATTTTAATTCCTAATGACAACCATGTATGTAAGAATTTTGAAATTCAAAACATAGAGGTGGTAAAATTTCATTTAAACAAAAAATCAGTTTTTTAAGTACCACTTAGTGGTTTCACTATTCATCAAAAATTGAAGTTTTTCAGAAAAATATCAAAACTTCACCCTAAGATATATTTGATATTATGGATTCAAAAATGATATCTATTTTAAAAAATTCAAAACATATAAGTTACATTAATTAATTTAATAATTAATTCCCGCTGTCATGACAAATAGCGTGCTTTTATGAAACAATATATATCAAAAGATTGACACTAGTTTAAGTCCAATTTCAGAGTGAAATTAATTCCAACAACCACTATTGTATTAAATGGTAAAAATATATTCTAATTTCACTTTAAAACCAATTCAAAGGATAATCTAATCATATTAATAAATTATATTAAAAAGAGGTTTTTAATTAAAATACAACATTTTTCACTATTCATTAAAAAAATGAACTTTATCAGAAAAATACCAAAAATTTACACAAAGTAAATTTTGATGTCCCAATTCTAAAGAATAATTTTATTAGGTCCAATATAATGTATAAGAGTGACCAAAACTATATTTAATGACGGTTCGCCATCAAATCCCGCCTTCCATAGGCCAGGGGCTGGCGACTAGCACCAAGGCGTAAATCCCGGTAAAAGGGAAGGCATTGCCTTTGTAAAGTAAACAAGCACCTCAGAGTAAGAAAGCGGAAAAAGTAAACACTAAGTAAAAACTGGTACAACAGTAAGTGCGGAAAAGTAAATGGGCCAGTATACAAACCCAAACGGAAAGTAAAGTACAACTCGAAAGGGAAAACAACAACTGAAATGTAAAAGCCGCTACACTGAGCTGTCCACTGGAAATCCCACCTGAAGGGTGGGTACAGATAGCTCCACTCCTCCTCGGGTCCCACCATCCGCTCCGAGTACGTTCCGCCCAGTGGTCCATCTCCAGGTATCGTCCTCCTCTGCAAGCCTCAACCACGATCAACGTTGTCTGTCGTCTGCAACCAACACAACGTAGTGCGGGCATAGCCCGTGTAGGGGTGAGTATAAGCTACTCAGTAGGGACCCCGAGACCCCCTAAGGTCTCCCAAAATCCACAAAGGATAAACCAAAAAGGAAAGATACAATCACGAAGTAACAACCGACACTGCTTAGGTATATTCCCATACATATACCTAAGTCATCAATTCTAATATTCCCCAACCTCCGAGCCCAAGTACAACCCAGTCCACACAGGAAAGTATATGTATTCCACACAGGAAAGCAAAACGTAATCCACACAGGATAGCACAACACAATCCACATAGGAAAGAAAACAGGATTCAGCTCACACATGTATACTTCTTCGAAAGACGATAGAGATGATCATTGATCCATCTAAGTCGTCGGACCCACAAAGGATCGATAGGTACAAACCCCCGCAAAGACCCACACAGGATCGGTAGGAAACTAACCCCCGCAAAGACCCACACAGGATCAGACCCACATAGGATCTGTAGGTGCTGGCTCACACAGAACTGCTGAGCGCTGACCCACATAGGATCGGACCCACACAGGATCGGTAGCACTGATCCACATAGGATCGCTGAGTGCTGTAGTCGTCGTCGTCGTCGAATCCACTGAGGATCTCTGCACAGTCGTCGTCGCAGTCACAGTAGCAGTCGCAGCCAGCACTAGGGTTCCCGCACACAGCAAGCTCGTTCGGGAGGGTCCGCTCCACGAGCCGAGAGGCTGATACATCAACTATCACATAGTCCAGAGTTGATGTATCCAAAAGTTCTGTATCATCAACAGGAACTCAACGCAACAGACGGCGTGTCAATCGGACGCCCGGTCTGAGAGTTATTGGATTTTTCGTTCCAGGGGCCCGGTTGGTTTTTAAGGAAAAACCAACCCGACCGTACTCCACCTGTGTCCAAACCTCGGGTGGAGTATGCCAAAAGATCCTTCTCATGAAGAGTAACTCAACAAAGTTGACGACACGTCAATCGGACGTCCGTAGCTCAAGATATGCGCGTTTCCGCTCCGAGGGCCCGGTTGGTTTCGTGTACGAACCAACCCAGCCAAACTCAAAATATTCCGAAATCATGAGTGCGATATATCGAAACGACCATCTCGTTCTAAGGATCGTGTCGCTGCTGGCGGCACGTCGATCGGAGATCCGTAGCCTGATTTATGGGCAATTGAACCCAAATGGTCCGAAAACGGGGGTTTCGGGCCCAGACCGACCCGGCCCGAGACCCCCCGGTCGGCCCGAACCGGGTCGACCCGCCCCGACGCGGCCCGGCCCAGCGCGGCCCATCTTGGCAGACCGGCCGGGTGCTGGTCCATCTAGGGACAGCGCGCCTAGCGTGCTGTCTGGCTCGGCCTTTGGCCGAGGCGTTTCGGTAAGGGGGGGGGGGGCTGTGTAACCGCGCCCCCACCCCCCCCCCCCAAATTATGGGGGCCGTTTGAACCAGCCAGGGGAATTTAATTCCCCCGGCCCCCTTCCCTTTCCGGCCGGCCCGACCTGGCCCGCCGGCTCCTTCTCAACGGGACCGGCGGTGGTCGGTCCCCTTCCAGCTCCATCACCGGCGGCCCAGTCCGGCCGCCGGTCACCTTGCTCCGCCGCGGCCCGGAACCGGTCGCGGCCCCACTCCGGCCGCGGCGCCTTCGATTTCCTTCAACGCGGCGTGACGGCGTTGCGTTCTTAGACTTCTTTCCACGGCGCGGCGCGACGGCGTCACTTAATACTTGTCGTGTGACTCCCGCGTGGTACGACGACACCACGCCATTCCGTTCCATCCACAAAGAATCAAACATGAACATAGGAGGGGGGTTCGGCCGTGTTTGAGCGGTCCATCCCCCCTCTCGTTAAACGATAACATCTAGTCGAAAGTCCATGATGATCGAATAACTAGAATCATGAACGGAAATAATTTAATAAAATAATCCCCTACCTCGGTTCAGGAACGGAGCACGTCAATCAAACCGCGGAAGACGAGCGTCGCGGAGGTCGGGCGTCGCGGAAAACGAACGTCGATTCCGTTGTCATCGAGGTGCGTACGAAGAGGAAACGTCGTTGGAAGAAGACGCCGCATTCTTTGGAAGAGGTGTTCTTCTTTGAAGAACGATGTTCTTCGCGTTCTTCGTTGAGGTTGAAGAAGAAGAAGACTCCACGCTTCCCAATCCTCTCAAGGTTGCAAAATTCTAACAATAATAAAATAAGACGAAGTCTTATTTTATTAACACAACATAACCATTTGAATTTCAAGAGTTTGAAATTATGTAACTCACTTAATTAATTATAACAAGTTGTCAAAAATTAATGAAAGTGAGTTAATGGGGAGTTAGGAATGTGAGGGGTTAAGAGGGGTTAGGGAGTTAGGGAAATTGAAAAGGTGGGGGGTTCGTGTGGGCCCCACCCTTTTAATTATCCACACATGGGAAGTTGGGTGGATGTGGTCCCCACCACCAACTTCCCATGGGAGAAATTAACCACCTTGAAAAAGAAATAAAATTGATTCAACAATTTTATTTACTTTTTAATTAAACCCCATTAATTAACTTCTTCTCCCGCACAAACGCAACTACGGTAAAGGTTCCCTTAAGCGATTATCGGCGTTGCGAGTTCATCGGTGCCATCGGATTTCAATTCCGAGCACCGGTTCAAAAGATAGGAAATCCCACTCGTTCGTTCACTGAACGTACCTGAGCCAAACTTCGGAAATTGATTCTGGGCACTCCGGGCCTCGGAATCAAGTGCCGTCAGAAACCTCCTTCTTGTAAAACTCCAAAGAAAATTAAGAAAAAAAAATTCCCTTTAATTTTACGGGTCTTTACATTACTCCCACCTCAGGGCTTTACGTCCCCGTAAAGATATATCAAAACTAGGGAAACAAATGAGGGTACTGAGCACGCATCTGAGCCTCCCGCTCCCAAGTGCTCTCCTGGAGGTTCCTGTGCTGCCATCTGATGTGCACTAGAGGAATCGATCGTTCACGTAGGACCCACTCCTGTCGATCCTCTATCTCCACCAGGACCTCCGTAAAAGTCGCCCCATCGTCAACGTCAAGCTCCCCATGGTCAATGATGTGCGTCGGGTCGTGCACGTATCTCCTCAGCTGAGATACGTGGAAGACGTCGTGCACCCGGTGCAACTGTGGTGGTAGATCCAGATGATAATCCACCTCGCCAATCCTGCTGAGGACCTGGAATGGTCCGATGAAGCCCGGAGATAACTTGCCGCCTTGGCCAAATCTCTGTAAACCACGTCGAGGTGAGACATGCAAGAAGATGTGGTCGCCATCCTCGAACTCTAGTGGCCTCCGCCTCCTGTCAGCGTATGACTTCTGCCGGCTCTGAGCTATCCTCATCCGCTCCTGGATGACCTGGACCTTCTCTGTCGTGGCTTGGACCATCTCTGGTCCCACAAGTGCTGACTCCCCAGGGTCTGTCCAGCACAAAGGAGATCTGCAAGGTCGGCCGTACAACGCCTCGTACGGTGCCATTCCGATGGTGGAGTGGTAGCTGTTGTTATACGCAAACTCCACCAAGGGTAGGTGGTCCTCCCAGCTACGACCAAAGTCGGGGACACATGCGCGGAGCATTTCCTCGAGAGTCTGAATGGTCCTCTCCGTCTGACCATCCGTCTGAGGGTGAAAGGCTGTGCTCAGACGTAGCTGCGTCCCGAACGCCTCCTGCAAACCCTTCCAAAGTTAGGAAGTAAAGCGAGCATTGTTGTACCTCTAGAACCCCTCGTGGTTTTATTTTCATGATCACAATCACCCTCTTGTTTTTCTAATCTTGTTTTAAGTGTTTTTGGATGATAGGAATGATTTCAGGTGGCCAAGGAATTGGGCCAAGAAAGCAACAAGGCAAAGTGGACTGATTTTCAGTCCACCGGCCAACCGATGGAAGAGCACCGGCCAGCCGATGGAGGCCTGGACAGAAGGCATCCCTCTGTCCAGACCACCGGCCAACCGGTGTCACACCAGCGGCCAGCCGGTGGAGCCCAGACAGAATGGAAAGCTACTGTCTTTCCACCGGCCAACCGGTGGCCTCACCACCGGTCAGCCGGTGGCGCCTGGACAGAAGCATCCACCCATCTCCAAGGCACCGGCCAACCGGTGGCCCTGTACCGGTCAGCCGGTGGAGGCAGTCAAACTAGCCGTTGGGCTTTTGACCAGCCTGTCCACTTGGCCTCCAACGGCTCCGAAAGCCTCTCCAACGGCTCCAAAGGCCTCTAACGGCCATATGAGGGTTCCCCCTCTATAAATAAAGGACCTTGAAGCCCCGGAACCTTAGACACATGTACGGAAGCCCACGGGACATATTTTACATCATTTGGAGAACCTCCGGCGGACTTCCTCCAAGGAACCCCAACTGCTCCAATCCAATTCCACATCCAAGGAGCACCACCATAGAAGCTTGGGAGTGAACGTCTTCAACTCCAATCATCCATTGGCGCCCAAGGCTTCTCCCCAATTACGGTTTTTCTTGTTTTATTCATTTTGAGCATCAAATTGGTTTTGTGCCTACAAACCCCCATTTCTTTCATTCCTCTCTTTATTTGGGTTTTCACACCACCTTTAAGGTGTGAAGAGGTTAGTCAAGCCTTTCCTTTTAAAAGGCTTGGGTCAAAGGTGAGCTAGCCTTCACCCGTAAAAAGGCTAGTGGGTTTCTTGCTCAAACCATTAAAAAGAAAGCTGTAATAGGTGAGCTAGCCTTCACCTGTAAAAAGGCTAGTGGGTTTCTTGCTACAACCATTGAAAAGCAAGCGGTAGTAAATCTCTCAACGGTTGAGTTGGGAGCGGAGACGTAGGCCGGGTTTTAGGCCGAACTCCGTTATCAATTTTGTGTCTTGCCTCTTTTATTTCCGCTGCACTTTCAACTTTGATTTTAATTTGTTAATTAATTTTTAAAAGGCAATTCACCCCCCCTCTTGCCACCACTTCCTTCTTTTCTCCTCCCAACAATTGGTATCAGAGGAAAATTTGAGTAATACCCTAACCGGTTTCAAATTCAAGATCCATTTTTGATGGCTTCCACTTCTTTCGCCCCCGAAGGCTTTTCTTTGGGTCGTGCTCCTTTTTTTGATGGAACCGACTATAATTATTGGAAAACCCGCATGACTACTTTTCTTAGAAGCATTGGATATCCTATTTATAAAATTTTCATGCATGGTTATTCTCTCTCCTCTCCCGATGAATACAAATGGACCCAAGCCGATATTAGAAATTTCGAGCTTGATGGCAAAGCCATGAACGCTCTTCATTGCGGCCTTGATCGTAATGAATTCAATCGAGTTTCCACATGCACCTCCTCACATGAAATCTGGAAACTTTTGGAGGTTACCCATGAGGGGACCAACAAAGTCAAGGATACTCGATTCGATATGTTTCGTCAAGATTTTGAGTCTTTTACCATGCATCCATCTGAAAATATTACTGATATGTTTACTCGTTTTACTGATGTTTGCAATGGGAGAAAGTCCCTTGGTGATGATGTGTCTGCAGAAACGATGGTCAAGAAGATCCTATGGATCCTTCCAAGCTCATGGGCACCGAAAGTCACGGCAATCCAAGAATCAAAGGACATCAAAAACATGCCGGTCGAAGAGCTCATCGGATCCCTCATGACTTATGAGATCACCATGAGGAGGCAAGCTGAAAAGGAAGGCAAACCGATCAAAACTCCAAAGAACATCGCCTTCAAAGTTCAACAAGAAGAAAGCTCCTCCTCCTCATCATCTTCCTCTTCAAGCGGCGATTCCGAAATGGAGAACCTTGCCCGCAAGATGCACAAATTCATGAAGAAGCACAAGAAGAAGAAATCCCGCAAGGCTCGAAAGGAAAAACCCAACGAAAAATCCGATCCCAAGGTAACATGTTATGGGTGTGGCGAGAAAGGCCATTACAAGCCCGATTTCCCACTCAAAAAGAAAAAGGCCAAGCAAAAGGAAAAGAAGAAGGCTTTCAAAGCCACATGGAGTGATAGCTCCACATCCTCCTCCTCCTCCTCCTCGAGCGACAACGGTAACAAATGCCTAATGGCATTCCATGAGGTAACCTCTTCCGACTCCTCATCCGCTAGTTCTTCCAATTCATTAAATCATTTATCCTACGAGGATCTCCAACATGCTAGAGATCAATTGGAGGAAGGTTTTCACGAACTTTCTTCCAAATTTGTTTCTTTAAAAAAGAATTTCAAAAAACTTACTTCCGAAAAGGAACAACTTCTCAAAGAAAAGGAGGAGTTGTCCCTCAAAATTCAAAATCTTCCCGATGTTGAATCCATGGAATTAACAATCAATGATTTAAGGGAATCCCTAGCTAAGTTCACCCAAGGGGAACAAAATCTGACCAAACTACTAGGTTCCCAACGTGTATCTAGAACCACCGAAGGTCTTGTCTATTCCAAGCAAGCTTCCTCCTCCCATGCTCCAACTATTTTTGTAAGGGGGAGCTCCCAATTTAAATTTTGTAATTATTGCAAAAAATCCGGGCACTTAATCTATGAGTGAAATTGCAAAAATGCCCGGTATGGTAGGCCCAAAAACATTTTCCTTAACGATGAATTTTTTAGGAGAAGACCCGCCACTAGACAAGTGTGGATTGAAAAATCCCTCTTAGCGAGTCTCACCGGACCAAAATTTGTCTCGGTTTCAAAAACCTCTCCCCGGTGATTTGTTGTTTTTATTTAGGGGGAGTTAGGATCGTTTAAGCCCTTTTGATTTCAATTTCAAAATTTTCGATTCAAACTTTCAATTTCAACACTTGGTTTCAAATTTTTTAAAATTCAAATTGTTATTCAATTTTTCACTCAAAACTTTCAATTCAAACTGTTATTCAATTTTTCATTCAAAAACTTTCAATTAAAACTGTTATTCATTTATTCATTCAAAGCTTTCATTTCAAAATTTTCATTCAAAACTTTCAATTCAAATTTCAAAAATTTCAATTGATTTAAAATCTCTATCTTGTTTTTCAAACTTTTCCCTCAATCAAGTTTTATGCCCCATGCTATTTTGATAATCACAAAGGGGGAGAAATTCTTGGTTGATTGGGGGAGAAATCTTTTAAAGCATGCTTTTCATTTCATTTTCTACATTGCTTGTTTTGGTGATTGTGATCATCAAAATAGGGGGAGATTGTTGTACCTCTCGAACCCCTCGTGGTTTTATTTTCATGATCACAATCACCCTCTTGTTTTTCTAATCTTGTTTTAAGTGTTTTTGGATGATAGGCATGATTTCAGGTGGCCAAGGAATTGGGCCAAGAAAGCAACAAGGAAAAGTGGACTGATTTTCAGTCCACCGGCCAACCGATGGAAGAGCACCGGCCAGCCGATGGAGGCCTGGACAGAAGGCATCCCTCTGTCCAGACCACCGGCCAACCGGTGTCACACCAGCAGCCAGCCGGTGGAGCCCAGACAGAATGGAAAGCTACTGTCTTGCCACCGGCCAACCGGTGGCCTCACCACCGGTCAGCCGGTGGCGCCTGGACAGAATCATCCACCCATCTCCAAGGCACCGGCCAACCGGTGGCCCTGTACCGGTCAGCCGGTGGAGGCAGTCAAACTAGCCGTTGGGCTTTTGACCAGCCTGTCCACTTGGCCTCCAACGGCTCCGAAAGCCTCTCCAACGGCTCCAAAGGCCTCTAACGGCCATATGAGGGTTCCCCCTCTATAAATAAAGGACCTTGAAGCCCCGGAACCTTAGACACATGTACGGAAGCCCACGGGACATATTTTACATCATTTGGCGAACCTCCGGCGAACTTCCTCCAAGGAACCCCAACTGCTCCAATCCAATTCCACATCCAAGGAGCACCACCATAGAAGCTTGGGAGTGCACGTCTTCAACTCCAATCATCCATTGGCGCCCAAGGCTTCTCCCCAATTACGGTTTTTCTTGTTTTATTCATTTTGAGCATCAAATTGGGTTTGTGCCTACAAACCCCCATTTCTTTCATTCCTCTCTTCATTTGGGTTTTAACACCACCTTTAAGGTGTGAAGAGGTTAGTCAAGCCTTTCCTTTTAAAAGGCTTGAGTCAAAGGTGAGCTAGCCTTCCCCCGTAAAAAGGCTAGTGGGTTTCTTGCTCAAACCATTAAAAAGAAAGGTGTAATAGGTGAGCTAGCCTTCACCTGTAAAAAGGCTAGTGGGTTTCTTACTACAACCATTGAAAAGCAAGCGGTAGTAAATCTCTCAACGGTTGAGTTGGGAGCGGAGACGTAGGCCGGGTTTTAGGCCGAACTCCGTTATCAATTTTGTGTCTTGCCTCTTTTATTTCTGCTGCACTTTCAACTTTGATTTTAATTTGTTAATTAATTTTTAAAAGGCAATTCACCCCCCCTCTTGCCATCACTTCCTTCTTTTATCCGCCCAACAAGCATCTCGATCGGAGACGATAGATGATGGCACACCGTGAAGCTGAACAATCTCCTGAACGTAAAGACGTCCCAAGCTCTCCACTGAGCCCTACTCTCTGATGGGTAAGAAGTGAGCCAACTTAGTGAGTCGATCGATAATCACCCAGATGGAATCATGACCTCTAGAAGTACGTGGAATTCCAGTCACGAAGTCCATAGATATGTCGTCCCACTTCCACTCCGGAACCTCCAAGGGTTTTACTAAGCCTGCTGGTACCTGATGCTCAGCCTTCACCTGCTGGAAGGTGAGGCATCGAGAAACGAACTCTGCCACAACCTTCTTCATGCCTGGCCACCAGTGCTATCTTCTGAGATCCTGGTACATCTTCGCCACTCCGAGATGTACCTCCAAGGAAGAAGTGTGAAACTCTCTCAGCACCTCCTCCCGTAAAGCGACTGCTACCATGGTACGTCCTCTGAAAAGGATTTCGTGCTCTGCTCCAAAGGAGAAACCATCAGGTGCATGTCCTGAAGATATCTGTGCACACCGCGTCTCACTGTCAGTGTCCCCACGATGTGCCTCTCTGAACTGCTGTAGAAGTGGAGGAGTGACTGTGAGAGACTGAAGGAAGGTTGCTCCATCTCTATCCATGAAGGATACCTGCAAAGAGGCTAGCTGCTCTGTCGCCTCCTCAAGTAGCTGAATGCCCGTCCTCCTGCTGAGGGCATCAGCTACTACGTTCCACTTCCCAGGAGTATAGACTATCTCAAAGTCATAGTCCTGGAGGAACTCGAGCCATCACCGCTGTCTCAGGTTCAGGTCCTTCTCTGAGAAGATGTACCTGAGACTCTGATGGTCAGAAAAGACTGTAAAGTGCTCGCCCATCAGATAGTGTCGCCATGTCTTCAGAGCGAAGACCACTACTGCTAAATCCAGGTCATGGGTAGTGTAGTTCTGCTCATGCGGCCTAAACTGACGTGATCCATAGGCGATCACTGCCCGCTCCTGCATCAGGACACATCCGAGTCCGGTCCCTGATGCATCGCAGTAGACTACGTACCCTACTTCCTCCTCAGGCATCCTCGAGATAGGTGCGCTGGTCAATCTCTGTCTCAGCTCCTGGAAGCTCTGCTGACATCTGTCTGACTATACAAAGGGTTTCCCCTTCTTCGTCAAATCTGAGAGTGGTGTCACAACTCTGGAGAAGTCTGGCACAAATTTATGGTAGTATCCAGCTAGTCCCAAGAAACTCCGCACCTCTGTCACGCTCCTGGGTGGCTCCCAAGATAACACTACCTCGATCTTCGCAGGATCAACTAAAACTCCCGCCTCAGAGATGACGTGTCCCAAGAAGTGGACCTCATGTATCCATAACTGGCACTTTGAGAGCTTACCATAAAGCTGGTGCTCTCAGAGTGTGTCTAGTACAACCCGTAAGTGGTAGGCGTGATCCTCCTCAGTCGTCGAGTAAATCAAAATGTCGTCGATGAACACCATGACAAAACGATCGAGGTATGGCTGAAATATCCTGTTCATGAGAGCCATGAACACTGCTGGAGAATTGGTTACACCGAAGGGCATAACCAAGAACTCATAGTGGCCATACCGACATCTGAAGGTCGTCTTTTGTACGTCCTCGTCTCGAACTCTGAGCTGATGATAGCCTGATCTGAGGTCTATCTTCGAGAACCACCGTGCTCCCTTGAGCTGATCAAAGAGGTCATAAATCCTCGGTAGCGGATACTTGTTCCTCACTGTCACCTGGTTCAGGCGACAATAGTCGACACAAAGTTGCAAGCTCTCGTCCGCCTTCTTGGCGAACAATATCGGGGAAGCCCAGGGTGAAACACTGGGTCGGATGAACCCCTTGCCCTGCAAGTCCTCCAACTGTACCCGTAGCTGTCGAAGCTCGGTGGGGGCCGTCCGATATGCTGGAGTCGATATCGGAGCTGTCCCGGGGTACAGGTCAATATAAAAGTCTACCTCTCTGCGAGGAGGTAACCCTGGAACGTCGTCGGGAAAAACGTCCGCAAACTGATCCACCACTGCAGGAAAACCAGGACTCTGCACGTCAACTGGTCCTAGGATAAGGCTAGCCAACTGATGAGTGATGGGCTGTCCTCTCCTCCGCGGAAGTCCATCCTGTGCTGAAAAGTCTCTCTTCTCGCTGGTGAAGGTGAACCTGCTCCCGTCGGTCCGTACACATCACACCTTGCGCCTAAAACAGTCAATCTGTGCATGGACCGTAGATAACCAATCCATGACCAAGATGACGTCGTAAGGCCTCGACGCTACTACAAGAAGATCCCAGCCGAAGCTCTCGCCTCCTAGAGTAAGCTCACACTGCCGGAACCAGTGCGTAATCGTCGAGTCTGCTCCCGTAGGAGTCTCTAGCCGTAAGGATCGAGCCAACGGCTCTATCGGATCTCCGAGCTCCGAACCAGGGCAGCGGCTATGAAAGAGTGACTCGCTCCTGTGTCTATAAGTACTGCAGAAAGGGTGGAATAGACACAGATAGTAACTCGAATCATCTCTGGCGCGCCGTGGTCGTAGGCCTCCGCTGCCTGGAGTTGTGCCTGTCTCTGCCCGCCAGCTCCCTGTGGTCGGGGTGGACCTCCTGGTGGTGGTGGTGGTAGAGCCTCAAAGCGTCGCCCACCACCTGCTGTTTGGACAGCTCCTCTGCATCATCTGACTCCTCCCTGCGGACCGCCACGGTCGACCCTCTGCCTCAGTGGTCCCTCAACCGTCTGCTGCTCCTCGGCACGGCGGGTCCGGCATCCACGAGCCATGTGGCCCTGCCCGCCGCACGAGTAGCACTGCCTGCCTCTCGAAAGACTGGCTCCGCGTTGTGTGCCCCGCACTGCTGAGCTAATGTCCTGAGGTCGTCTGCCTGAGGTTCTGGTCTACCTGGACCCATGAGTCATCTGTCGACTGCCTGCTGCGGAAGACTGTACTACGTACCGCCCTGCGGTGGGTCTCGGCGCTGGTGTAGACTCAACAAGAAAGCTCTCGATCAAAAGGGCCCTCTCCAGTACTCCTGTCTGAGTCGGAATGCTGAGGGAGATCAGTGATGCCCTAATCTCATGTCTCAAACCCTGCTCAAAGGTCTGGGCCCAGAAGAATGGGTCTCGTACCATGTCGGTCGAGTAGCGTGAGAGATCGGTAAATCTCGCCGAGTACTGGGCGACCGTCATGCTGCCCTGCCGCAGCTGAAGAAGCTCCTGAATGCGCACCGCACGGAGGGTGGATGGGACAAACTCTAAGCGGAAGAGGCTCTCAAAGTCCATCCAAAGTAGAGATGCCTCATCGTGCACCTGGAGAATCAAACTCCACCATCGGCCCCGCTGCTGCGTGCAGTAGGCTCGCAGCGAGGATCACCATGAGGTCTGCTGGTGTCCTCACTAGCCTGAAAACTCGTACGACTGCCTCCAGCCAGTCCTCGGCTGCCTGGGGGTCCGTCTCCCCAAGAAACCTGGGTGGTCGCTGGCGCTGGAACTCATGCAGTGCGCTGAGGCGACGTGCATCATCAGCAGCTGGTACTGGAAGTATCGGGGGCTCGGCGGGTAGAGTTACCGCCAGTGCCACTGCTGACAAAGGGCCCTGTACCAAGGCCTCGCCGCTCGGTGGGCTGTCGTCACGCTCGACTCTTGGAACCCTAGTTGGCTGCCGTCGTGGGGCCATCCTGAAAAGGAAACAGGTGCTCCACGGTCAGAACAGTATTCCTGGTGAGCTGATACAAAGTAATCACAAAGAAAACTTGAAACACACAGGCAATCAATGTTTTCGTGCATTAAGTTGGAAATCAGAAGTCTGGGTCCTGGTGTATGGATACGTCGGCCGCCGCACCAACACTGGACTCCCTGGACTGATAACCACACTCAATACGCTAAACACTATTGCTTCACATAGAAAAGATCAGAGTTCGCGGTAGAACCGAACTCCTCTGATACCAATTTGTCACGTCCCGTCCTCGGGGCCCGTGCCGTGACTACCCCAAGCCTGCCTTCCATAGGCCAGGGGCTGGCGACTAGCACCAAGGCGTAAATCCCGGTAAAAGGGAAGGCATTGCCTTTGTAAAGTAAACAAGCACTTTAGAGTAAGCAAGCAGAAAAAGTAAACACTAAGTAAAAACTGGTACAACAGTAAGTGCAGAAAATTAAATGGGCTAGTATACAAACCCAAACTGAAAGTAAAGTACAACTCGAAAGGGAAAACAACAACTGAAAAGTAAAAGCCGCTACACCGAGCTGTCCACTGGAAATCCCACCTGAAGGGTGGGTAAAGATAGCTCCACTGCTCCTCAGGTCCCGCCGTCCGCTCCGAGTACGTTCCGCCTAGTAGTCCATCTCCAGGTACCGTCCTGCTCTGCAAGCCTCAACCACGATCAACGTTGTCCGTCGTCTGCAACCAACACAACATAGTGCGGGCATAGCCCGTGCAGGGGTGAGTATAAGCTACTCAGTAGGGACCCCGAGACCCCCAAAGGACTCCCAAAATCCACAAAGGATAAACCACAAAGGAAAGATACAATCACAAAGTAACAACCGACACTGCTTAAGTATATGCCCATACATATACCTAAGTCATCAATTCCAATACGCTCCAACCTCCGAGCCCAAGTACAACCCAGTCCACACAGGAAATTATACGTATTCCACACAGGAAAGCAAAATGTAATCCACACAGGATAGCACAATACAATCCACATAGGAAAGCAAACAAGATTCATCTCATACAGGTATACTTCTTCGAAAGACGATAGAGATGATCACTGATCCATCTAAGTCGTCAGACCCACAAAGGATCGATAGGTACTAACCCCCGCAAAGACCCACACAGGATCGGTAGGAAACTAACCCTCACAAAGACCCACACAGGATCGGACCCACACAGGATCTGTAAGCGTTGGCTCACAAAGAACCGTTGAGCGCTGACCCACACAGGATCGGACCCACACCGGATCGGTAGCACTGATCCACATAGGATCGCTGAGTGTTGTAGTCATCGTTGTCGAATCCACTGAGGATCTCTGCACAGTCGTCGTCGCAGTCACAGTAGCAGTCGCAGCTAGCACTAGGGTTCCTGCACACAGCAAGCTCGTTCGGGAGGGTCCGCTCCACGATCCGAGAGTCTGATACATCAACTGTCAAATAGTCCAGAGTTGATGTATCCAAAAGTTCTGTATCGTCAACAGGAACTCAACGCAACAGACGGCGCGTCAATCGGACGCCCGGTCTGAGAGTTATTGGCTTTTTCGTTCCAGGGGCCCGGTTGGTTTTTAAGGCAAAACCAACCCGACCATACTCCACCTGCGTCCAAACCTCAGGCGGAGTATGCAAAAAGATCTGTCTCACTAAGAGGAACTCAACAAAGTTGACGGCACGTCAATCGGACGTCCGTAGCTCAAGATATGAGCGTTTCCGCTCCGAGGGCCCGGTTGGTTTCGTGTACGAACCAACCTGGCCGAACTCAAAGTATTCCGAAACCTTGAGTGCGATATATCGAAACGACCGAATCGTTCTAAGGATCGTGTCGCCGCTAACGGAGCGTCAATCGGAGATCCGTAGCCCGAGTTATGGGCAATTGAACCCAAACGGTCTGAAAACGGGGGTTTCGGGCCCGGACCGACCCGACCCGAGACCCCCCGGTCGGCCCGAACCGGGTCGAACCGCCCTGTTCCGGGTTGGCCCGGCCCGACACAGCCCGGCCCGGCTGGGCGCGGCCCGGCCTGGCTTGGCAGACCGGCGGGGCGCCGGTCCGGCTGGGGACAGCGCGCCTAGCGCGCTGTCTGGCTCGGCCTTGGGTCGAGCCGTTTCGGCAAAGGGGGGGGGGGGGCGCCTGCCCCCCCTGTGTAACCACGGCGCCCCCAACAATTATGGGGGGCCGTTTGAACCAGCCGGGGGAATTTAATTCCCCCGGCCCCCTTCCCTTTCCGGCCGGCCCGACCTGGCCGGCCGGCTCCTTCTCAACGGGACCGGCGGTGGCCGGTCCCCTTCCAGCTCCATCACCGGCGGCCCGGTCTGGCCGCTGGTCACCTTGCTCCGCCGCGGTCCAGAAACGGTCGGGCCCTTGTCGTTCGGCGCGGTGCGACGGCACCGCGCCCCTTCGCCGCGACCCCGCTCCGACCGCGGTGCCTTCGATTTCCTTCGACGCGGCGCGACGGCGTCGCGTTCTTAGACTTCTTTCCACGGCGCGGCGCGACGGCATCGCGTAATACTTTCTGTGTGACTCCCGCGTGGTGCGACGGCACCACGCCATTCTGTTCCATCCACAAAGAATCAAACATGAACATAGGAGGGGGGTTCGGCCGTGTTTGTGCAGTCCGACCCCCCTCTCATTAAACGATAACATCTAGTCGAAAGTCCATGATGATTGAATAACTATAATCATGAACCGAAATAATTTAATAAAATAATCTCCTACCTAGGTTCAGGAATGGTGCACGTCAATCGAACCGCGGAAGATGAGCGTCGCGGAGGTCGGGCGTCGCGGAAAATGAACGTCGATTCTGTTGTCGTTGAGGTGCGTACGAAGAGGAAACGTCATTGGAAGAAGACGTCGCGTTCTTTGGCGGAGGTGTTCTTCGTTGAAGAACGGTGTTCTTCACGTTCTTCGTCGAGGTTGAAGAAGAAGAAGACTCCACGCTTCCCAATCCTCTCAATGTTGCAAAATTCTAACAATAATAAAATAAGACCAAGTCTTATTTTATTAACACAACCTAACCATTTGAATTTCAAGAGTTTGAAATTATGTAACTCACTTAATTAATTATAACAAGTTGTCAAAAATTAATGAAAGTGAGTTAATGGGGAGTTAGGAATGTGAGGGGTTAAGAGGGGCTAGGGAGTTAGGGAAATTGAAAAGGTGGGGGGTTCATGTGGGCCCCACCCTTTTAATTATCCACACATGGGAAGTTGGGTGTATGTGGGCCCCACCACCAACTTCCCATGGGGGAAATTAACCACCTTGAAAAAGAAATAAAATTGATTCAACAATTTTATTTACTTTTTAATTAAACCCCATTAATTAACTTCTTCTCCCGCACAAACGCAACTACGGTAAAGGTTCCCTTAAGCGATTACCAGCGTTACGAGTTCATCGGTGCCATCAGATTTTAATTCCGAGCATTGGTTCAAAAGATAGGAAATCCTGCTCGTTCGTTCACTGAGCGTACCCGAGCCAAACTTCTGAAATTGATTCCGGGCACTCCGGGCCTCGGAATCAAGTGCCGTCAAAAACCGCCTTCTTGTAAAATTCCAAAGAAAATTAAGAAAAAAAATTCCCTTGAATTTTACGGGTCTTTACACTGCCCCCACCTAAATACCCCCCTATACCCTCCCCTTCCCTCCCACCTACACACCCCCTCCCCATGCCCCCCACCTGCCCCCCACCCCCCCACCTGCACACAATCCTAGAGAATCACACAACCTAAAACTGTAGCCCAAAGGTTCACCCAACAACTCTCATACGATATCAAATTCCCCATAGCATCCCATTACAATGCAATTTAAACCAATACGCCACAATAATGAAAATCAAGACAATACACAAGGCACGGTCATAATGAAAAGAAACCAATGGATCAAGTTATCACTTAAGAAGGATTGCAGTTAGTACACAATGTATTGGATATATTATAAACTTCAATAGAACACTAGTGGAATTGTAACATGGTAATACACCACTAACTAAGCACTATATGTGAGTTTTTCCAACAAAGTAAGCTTGCAAAGATGTAAACGATAAGACCCTCTAGCTAAGCTAATATTGAAAGGATAGAAGTTAGCATGGATAATTAGCTAAATCAATTGGATCCAGTAAGGAGACAACATTTAAAAAACACAATGAAGCAGAAAAACATGCAGTTATGATGAAATGAAGATAGAAGAAGTTGTTCAGGGATTTAGAAGACATAGACGATGCTCTGACCATCAATTACAATTAACAAAATATTCATTTTCTAACACTCCACATCGCTACTCATAACTAGTACGAAACATAATACTGAGAAACACAAAAATAAACAAAGGGTACGCCATGCATTTCCTCTCTCCCAATGGCTACTCCTCGTCCTCCTGCAAAACAGAGATTCAAATAAATGCAAGACACCATGAAACACACATAGCTCAGGTTATCACAAACCTCTTCACTGCCCTCTTCTTCGTCTTCATCTTCATCATGGACCTCTGATTTTGACTTGTCTGAATCTTCATCCTCACCCTTGCTTTCTCCCTGTCCCTTGCTTTCTCAATTTAATGTGTTTACTGAATTTGGAGGTTTCATTTATAGAATTGAAATATGTAATCTATTATTGCACTTTCAGCTACTGAATTTGAATACATGGCTTTAACTGAGGTAGTTGAAGAAACTTATCGATTGAGAAGTCATGACGGCAGGGCTATATCTAATACTGGACATAGTTAGCTTAAGGTAGATCTATAGGTTTGTAGTCATTCTCATTCCCAATATGATATGGTAAATATTAATGATATTGATCAAAAAAGTAGTGGAATCAGATGAATGGAACTCATCATACATTACCAATCCAAAAATACAATTTACATAAAAAGTGAGTCCCAATATCAGTATCATCAGAATCATGATAACCCTCATCCACACCTCCTATAGAAACACCATCACCACCTCTCACACCGCCAACATCATCATCGGCATCTGCATCCGAAACGGCACAAGCACCGGGTCCAGCACTAGGTCTGGCTCCAGCTCTGACAGAAGAATCTACATTAGCAGAATGCATCGACATCAAAAAGGCATCAACCGTTGCAGCTAATTCTGTGGAAGTGTAGAAGAAAGGGCAGACATAAATTTCATCATATTTGCAGTTATCGCCTGTTTTGATTTTTGACTTGCTTCTTTGATTGGGACATTCATTTGTTCCATTATGATAAAACCAGAACCAGTACTTGAAGAAATGTTAGTAGACCAGTATCGAGATGGTACAATCTTCTTCCTAGGTCGGCAACACACTCTACCCTGATGCTCATCTCCTAATACCTTGTGTAGATGATCGTTTGGGCCCAAATTTTCAGGTTCTTTTTCTGCCAATGCCTCTAAAGCATTCTGTTGATTGATATATAAAATAAATTAAAATGATAAAATAATATAAGGAATTAAATTCAGTAAAAATCAAAGAAATTGAAATATACTTACAATCACCTTCTCGGTGTCGGGATTTGGAACAGTACCATCTTTCTTTTTCCAGCTTATACAAAACAAAGTTGAGCGAGGAATGAGACCCTCGATATTCGATGCCTTTTTCTGGAAAAAAACAAAGAAATAAATCAAAATTGGAAGTGAAAAAAATTACACTAAACAAAGCTAAATATTTTAAATGTTAAATTACCTGCGTCTGCTCATGATCTGGTAATGAAGTGTGTCCTCGAGTATAAATGAGTTTCATTGCACTCTAGTTTGTTTTATTTCTATTTTATTTCTCCTATAAACAAATAATTATATAAATTCATTAACATAAATAAAACAAGTAATTTAAAATCGTTTTCAAACAAATAAATGAATATATATATAAATTTAACAAACACCTTAAACGCTGGACTCTTCAAATAGATGATCATCTCTTTATATTGTGATATTGGGCAATATTGAATCACCGATACTTCTTCAAGCTTTGTACCAACTCTCTTTTTCCAACCAAGATATAAATCATACTTGTAGGCTTGCCACATTTAACCTAAATCCATTATCCTTGCACCCATTGCATTTTGTCCATCAGGAAAATTATATCGAAGCTGCAATGGACATAATATTTGTTAAGAAAATATTATAAATTTATATATATATATAAAAGGTGATTAACATTACTTACCCAAATATCTTCCCAGGATTTGTCCTTTATTTGTTATCCAACTGTCTTCCAACTTATCGGTTTAATCGGAATGATATTGTTGTGTCTAGGAAGTGTTACCATAAAACTTTTACATTCCGTGCCATTTTTATTAATTATAGCATTGTCCTCATTGTAATAAACTATGATTTGCATGTTCTGATTCCAAAACTTGTGCATTTTTTTGCGGCCTCATTGTCTGGTAGAGGCTGGAGCTAATCATGAAACCAAAAATAAAAGAAAATAATATATATAAATTTATCATTAATCAGTAACAGTAATGTTTAAACAAATACCAGTAGATGGGGGATCTGCTGACCCCTAAAGTGTTGTGTCTGGAAGGGGGGAAACCTCCATGGTAGGTGAGATATCTACAAGAGTACTATATATAGTAGATGCAAAGTGTACTGATGGAGGCAGAAAACCCAATGGATAACCCTGTACAGATGAGGGTGGATATGGATATGGATATGGCGGTGGGATATATGGGGGCACAGTACCCTGTATAGTGGATGGTGGGAATGGAAAATGAGGGATGGGAGTCTGAGAACTACCATATGATGTGGGTGCGGGCAAAAAGGGATATAGAAAAGGTGGGTATGAATGTTATGGAGGTGGAATAATGGGAGGATGGCCTCCTGGTGTCTCAAGCAGCGTAGTAGTAGGCTAACCTGTAGAATCAGTACCCCCGCCACAATATCATCCTCAGAGGCATAATCCCAGTGTCTCCTTGACGATGCAGCCTAAAATAACATAGATGATAAAATAAAATGAACTATAACAATATAAATAATATGAAAGACCATAATATTCAAACATAATTTGTACTTACATTGTTTCCAGGAGGAGACCTACGTTGTTCATTTCTCGGTATTCTTCTACTCCTTCTAGTATCATCATAATCAGACATTTTGACCTGGAAATTTAAAATAATATTCTCAAATAAATAGAAATAATGAAAAATGTTAAATAATATAATTGTATCATAAAACAATGAGATACATTTTCATGTGTGATATTTATATTGATAAAATATCAAAACTTTTCTATGTTCAAGATTTACTAGAGAAGTGGTTAAACATAAATTGGTGAGGCTATTAATAGTTTTATATTCGATAATGGTATAAAATATAATAGTTATTTTGATATCATGTATGGAAGTTAAAAAAACACATACAATATTGCGATAATATCAGGTAAATACTTACAAATGTGTCAACGCTATGTGGGGTCTGTGACAATTTCTGGTTCACAATCTGTTCTAACAATTGCATCATCCGTATCATCAAATGAAACATTCGAATAAATACTGACAGGTTCATCCAAAACATCATTGTCATCCATGCCTTCGTCAAAAATATGTCTAGGAATAACATAAAAAATAACACCAAATTGTGGTTGTAACAAGTCACTTACATAAAACAAATGTTTAGCTTGTGATGCAAGAATATAAGGTTCATCGGTACGAAGCTGACGGTTCATATCAATCACTCTAAATCCACAATTATCAATATGCATTCCTTGTTGTGTCATTGAATCAAACCACTTGCATTTCATCATTACGACATGACCATGTGCATAGTAATCTAATAAAATGATTCTTTCAACAACACCGTAATATGATATATTTTTTGATCGAGGCTGCCTGTCTGATGCACTCGCATAACAATCTGTTGTGGCACTTATCGTGACACCATCGTGATGTGTTGCCATTTTTTTGCACAACTATTTATAAAAAATTTAAATCCATTGACAACCATTGACTTACAATCACGTACAACATCGTTTGGACCAAAGGACAATGCTTTTATTTCATCTGATACTTCAATCATTGGTAGAGTTAAAACCTAAAAGATACCAACATAGAATATTAAACAGAGACATGTGATTATGTTATGAGAAGAAGAAAATGAAATCTATTATCTTTGACTTTAACCAGGCAGCAAATTATTTGTTGTGCAACAGTTCCTTCCTCTTAATAGATAGAGAGTGATGTCTCTTTTTTATTAATTTTTAAATGTTCTCTATAGAAATGAAAGCATTAAAATGTCATAAGATATAAAGAAATAACACAATGAAAAAAATACATATTTATTAGTTTACTTACATGATATAATCATCAAGCACACCACAGTTGATTAATACTGTGCGATGTGCCATTTCCCACTCTTCCCTGCTTAAAGTACACAACGAGTATGATCCAGATATCCCCCCTGTTTGGGGCAGTGAAGGAAATGCAGGCTAAATGGGATCATATTGCTCATCTTTAGTTCTAATTAGTCGATTAGACCTCGTAGTGACATTATCCAAGTACGATGAACAGAAATCCATGCATTCTTGTGCTAAATAGCATTTCACAATAGATCCTTCAGGATGATATTTATTTCTTACATAAGATTTCAATGTAAACATCATTCTTTTGGTAGGATACATCCACCGACTCGAAACAGGAACACCAAAGAGAAATTCGTGGGAAGATGCATGGTCAAATGTAACATACATGTGAAAAAATACGGTGGGAAAATTTTCTCCAAGTCGTAAATAATAATCGGTGCATCTCTCTGCAATTTCTGAACAACACTTCTACTCTATATTTTGGCACAAAGATCTCGATAAAATTATCATAACTTAATCACCAAACTCTAACATTATGTGAAAGTAAATGGCGAATGGAAATGGGAATAAAATCATGTAAAAGGACATGGTAATCATGGGTTTTAAGAGATTTGAGTTTCACATCTTGTGTATTCACCCTTTTCGAAATATTACTTGAATAACCATCTGGAACCTTCAAACTTTACAAGACCTGAAGAAATTGTTTTCTCTCCACATTTTTCATCGAATAATAGGCAATAGGGAATTTCCACTTATTTTGACCAATTAACTCAGGATGAAGTCTTGCTCTTATACCCCAATCCATCAAATCACGACGACACCGAAAATCATCATTTGTTTTGCCTTTGACATTTAAAATAGTAGCAAGTAACATCTCACAAATGTTTTTCTCGATATGCATTACATCCAAATAATGATGTAATAAATTCAATGACCAATATGGAAACTCAAAGAATATTCTTTTCTTCCTCCAATTGCTATTGGAATTCTAATTAGCATGCTTTTTCTTTCTGATATTTGATTGACTTTTTCCAAGAACATAATTCAAATCATCAAGTTCTTTAACAATATCAGTCCTTGACATTCATTGAGGTGTCTCATATGTCTAAATGGAATTATCGAACTGTCTCCAATTTTTCCTGTATGGATGATCCATTGGTAGAAAACGTCGATGCCCTATGAAGCTGAAAGTTCGCGGAAACTTTAATCTTCAAAAACGTGTATTTTTCATACAAATAGGATAGGATAATTTCCCTTTATTACTCCAACCAGACATCATTCCGTATGCATGGAAATCCTTTATCATCCATAATAAATCTGCATGAAACATAAAGTACTCCTTTCTGAATGCATCATATGCTTTTGCACCAACAATCCAAAGCTCTTTTAACTACTCTATTAATGGCTTCATGTATATATCAATATCATTTCCAGGATCACTGGGTCCAGATATCAATATACTCAGGATAGTGAACGACTTCTTCATACACATCCATGAAGGAAAGTTATAAATGTGAATGAAAACAAGCCAAGTACTGTGTGCGGTATGCATTTGGCGAAATGGGTTGACACCATCACATGATAATCCCAATCTAAAATTTCATGGGTCGGCTGAAAAATCAGGATGTAACCTATCAAATTTATTCCAAGCCAACCCATCTGCAGGATGTACTATTTCATCGTTATCCTTATTTCTTTCATCTTCATTCCATCTCATATTCTTTGCCATTTGTTCAGAAATAATTTTTTTTTGAAGCCTGGGAATTAAAGGGAAGTGCCACATCACTTTCGGTTGTATGCAAGATTGAGATCCGTCTTTATTAGTCTTCCACCTTGATGTGCCACACTTTTTTCACTGACTCAAATCTGTATTCTCCTTCCAGAATAAACAACAATCTTTGAGATAAGAATGAATCTTACTAGATGAAAATCTAAATTTGTCAACCAACTTTGATTCCAGGTAATTATTTTCTAGAATACATGCATCATCAGGTATTAAATCCTTAATAAATGTAAGGAGATATTCGACCGCAGTATTACTAAATCCATACATTATTTTCCCATGATATAATCACATTAAAAACTCATGTTTGCTCATTTTTTCACATGCTTGATATACTAGGGTATTTGCATCTTCCATCAGCTTTCTAACACTCTCAACGTCATCATCCAGATTAATAGATGAGAATTGTGTTCCAGTATTCATTTCCTCTTACACTGGTCTACATGAGGAGCTAGCTTCATAAAAAAAAGGAAACCGATCATAAATCAGATTTTTCATACCAATCTTTTCCACTGAATCGATTTCATTCAACACTTGAGCTTTTTCTCCATTGTGATACCACACATGATAATTTTTTTGGAAACCACTTTTAGTGATATGGTAACTCACTTCCTCACGAGATAACCAAGGTCTTCATACAAAATCAAAACACGGGCATCGAATCAATCTGCCATCTGAATCATTAGCGAATGGAAAGTCCAAAAAATATTGTAACTCCTTTTGAAATTCATCAGTGATCCAATCAATGTTGTACATCCAGTATCTATCCATTCTGAAACAGATAAACATACATTAAATAAATAATCTAGAAAATGACTTAACATTATATATATTGTTTTATAAGATATTAAGTAATCATCAATAACAAGTTAATAAAAAAATCATAACAAATATATTAAAATTATGGTTTAGGGAATTCATAAATGTTTTAAATTATAAAAATTCATGAATAGTCATACATAAGTTCCAAGAATGAAGATTGATTATAGTAAAAAGAGTTTATATGAAATCTAAGAGATAATAATAATCAATTCCCAAAAGTGTTTGGGTTAATTCATAACGAGTTGTGATGTTTTGTATTAAATCTACAAAGATTTATTGAAATTTAGAGACATTTTGAAAATATAAACCATATCATATACCAAGAATTAATATTAAAGAATTGGATGAGAATTACAATGTTAAGAAGATGAGAATAATAACTAATGTCTGAATCTATACTTTAATGATGGTGGTCACCTTAGAAAAGGTATATCCCATCAACTCGGTTGTTCCCACCCTTACTCGTATCTATGAACTGTTGGGTCAAATACAGGAATGAAGATCCCCACATCACCTCAGTGGTCCATATCAATTATTTTATGGATGGGTGGTGAAGTGATATCAATGTTATGAGTACCGGTATACCGCAATAGTCCCCCACTCTAACTTTCATCCTACCCTACTCTACATTATTGTCATTCTACTAGAATCCTTGGGAATTTCTAGTGTGGTTGAGTTGTTTAGTGAATTTTCTCAATTTTCTTTTATGCCTTCCCCCTGCACCCCCATGGATGGATTCTCATTATTTAATCACACCCATATTTGTACAGAATTTATTTTTAAACCATGGGTAATAGATAAATATTCATGAGTAACAATGGATTTAAGATCACTATTGTATTTTAATTGAGTGTGGTTACTATAATGGAGCATGATCATCTAATAATGTGTTAAAAACAAATGGATAATAAAGACCACCGATGATGAAAAATGGAAGAAAACTTCCTTTGGAAAATTTTAAAAAAATTAAGTTTGAAACACTATTCCCAAGATGTTTTGAAATAAGGCAGATCATACATCCTTGGATAATAAACCTAAGAAGTCTAAGACAAGTGCTAAATATAAAAGGATCAGTTCTTCTATCATGGAAGAAGGAGAAAAACTTAGATTCATGCCAAAAAGCCTTGCTTGTTTGTGAAAATAGAGGCAAGAAATTGCATAATGGAAGATTTGTCTAAGGACAATACAAATGTAGGTGGAAGGGGGCTGGTGTGGGATGGATGCGGCTAAAGCAGGGCCAAATCACGACATTACCGTGGCGTGAACGTGGCGTGACCGCGGAGTGACCGCGGCGTGTTGGCCCGGTCCAGCAACATCCGTGGGGTAGCATCTTCCAGCCAGGAGCAAAGGGAGCGGGAGGAGGCTAGACTGCTGGTGGAAGGGGGCTCGTCGCAAGTGTTGGGGGGATGGTGCAGGATGATTTGAAGGTGGCAGGGGGGGCTGTTACGGGCTGGAATGCTGGTGGCAGCGGGCTGAAATGAAGGTGTAAGGGGGTTGGTGTGGGCTGGATGTCGCCGGTGCAGGGCCAAATCACGACATTACCACGGCATGACAGTGGCATGACCGCGGCGTGACCGCGGCGTTTTGGAGTTTTACCAATGGGGGACAGTCATTATAAGTTGATATAAAAATATTATATAGAGGGAAGAGATAGATATTATAGGTAGGCACTGTTGAGGACAATAAGTTATGGGAATATTGTTAGATAAGCCATGTACCAAATGTAACTAAGGGATTTCAGCTTTAACACATGTATTTAGGGGCCCCAATGATCCAATGAAAACACATTCATGTATAATTGGACAATTAAGTGAAGTGATACTAGTTTTAGAGTATAAATATGAGAGAGGATACATAATCATTATTCAATTCATACGCGTTTTAAAATGGGTAGGCCATGAGATTAGGTGTAACTGTAATTTTATAATAATAATAATAATAAACCATGAGTATTCTAAATTATAGGTTTATGAGTCTATATTACTTTAATATTTTTTAGTTATATACCCAGTATGATATAAAAATTAGTATCATGGTGTAGATGATATGTTTTTTGAGTCATAATACCAGCATAGAGTTGATTCAAATAATGGTTAGAATTAGAATACAATGTTAAAAAAAATAACACTAGAGTACCAATGTATGGGTGCTTGATTTTATATGCATTGAAAAATGAATTTTTAGAGGAGGTTAACATATCATTCAGTTTCACTTCTGATAAAAAGGGGAACTAGGATTTATTTGTGGTGAAATTTGTTTTTGGAAAAGATTGGCAATGGTTTTTCTTGTTCTTTAGATATTGTGCGGATTGGATTGTTTTGTTGTAGAAATATTGGGATAGTTTGGTGAAAATTTTATTTCTTCAACCGTGATGGCAGGTAGTTTCTAAAAGTTTCTTACCCTTCAATTTTTAAGAATCAGTAAGTGAGAGTTTTAGATATATTTCATGACCCAACATCTAAATTACTCAAATCTATATTCTTGATGAGGAGGCTCTGGAGGGTAATTTATAGTGTGTATTTTTTTTAGATCGAGGAACATGTCACACTATTTATGTTTCTACTGTATGTCGATCAGATAAGAACAACATAGGTCATGGGAGGTCATAACATATGACCATATTATTATGAGTTTGTAATCATCATGATTTTCTACATTAAAGATCTACTATCATTAGTTCCCAGATGTTTGGAAAAAATTGTAGTCAATCATTCTGGAGTATGTCTCATCCATTGATATCTATTTAATCTAGTGGGATTTTTCCATTGGATCCCACTAAAGATATTTTTATCTTTTCTTGTATATTATATATTCATCAATAGTTAACATTTACAAATATTTTTTATTATGGAGTTTGTGGTCAGTTTTATGCTCTAGGATCCACTATTTTAGATGATTCAGTTGATGTAGTAGAATCATGATGTCTTTCTATTGTATTTTTTGTGCCACATACTTAATGTGAAATTTTTAATAAAGATATTAATAGTTGAATTAATTAACTCTATGAATTCATATTATATTATTCCTTTTAATATGATGTAAATTCAGGTATAAATTGATGGTCTAATGAAGTTTGGTTTTGTTCTTCCAATTGTGTCCCCTTGGAAAGCATCAGTTCAATTTATAATATAGTTTAAATGATGTATGTGTTTGTCTATAAATTATGCTCACCTGAATCATGAGATTCTAAATAATCACTTCCCTCTATTATAGATTGATGAATTATTTAATTAACATGTCCACAGCTGCACCCCTCCAACCTCCCCCCTGCCCCCTACCCCCTGTCCACAGCTGCACACCTCCACCCTCCCCCTCGGTGAGGAGGAGATTGTGGGGGAGAGAAATGGCGAGGGTAGGAGGGTCGAGGAGGAGCCCGATGGATTTTGGGGGGAAAAAGGGCACGACTGATTTTAGGCATGGTTTCTTAATTAAGTCGTGGCTATAAATTGGCTATAGCCACGGACCTATATAACTGTGGTAAAATGAATTTAACATTGATTATCTAAATAACTATCATTAATTTTTTTTATGTCGATTATAAAATAACTATCATCTAAATGCCAATATGAAATCCTATTTTTTTATTTGTGTTTGTACTTCAACGAATGATCCTCCAAATATCCAATCTCTAAGAGGGTATAGGTTTCAATCAACCCAAGACTAGTCAATTCCCAAAACATCCATTGTTAAAAAGGCACTTGAATTATAAGGCATAAATTTTCATGCCTAGTAAGGTGTTAATGTAGGGTATAAGAATTTATATACTCAATAGGGAACCAATGACATACCTAAAATCACAATTGAATAACCAAGTGTATGTGTGAACATGTATAGTAATTACCATGTTTAAATAAAAAACATTTTTAGGGAAATAACCAAAATAATATTAAAATAATTGTAAATAGGTAGTTGAAAGACAAATACAAGTTATATCAAGTAACTCTCTATACTAGGAAAATTTATATTAGTACTTACCTAAGTTTATATTCTTTAATGGGGATTGTTATCGATGTCAATCTGGAGATATAGAAATATTGTAAGACATCTTGTCTAGGTTAGGTGTAGGAAAATCTTATAGGCCATCACACCCAGGTGAAGGTTCACTTCTAGAGATAGTTCCTAAGCCCATCCCATGGAATGGGGAAGGATTATACAAAGTGGAGGCCTCATCCCATCCCATGGAATAATTAAAGGGGTATACTCATTTATAACTCAAAATCATATCCCATGTAATTTACATGTACATAAATGGAAAGAAAAAATGCTTAACAAAATATAATAAAAATGAAAAATATAAACATACCCTTTATAGTATGATCATAATCATATACAAGGGTATTCTATGAATATGGTTGATATAAAAAGGTAAAAATTAGATAAGTAAGGTTCTTTACATAGTGAAAATTCTAATTTTTTGAATTTATGAATAAAATATCCAACTTCGGAATTCTGTAAATTTTAGAAATACAAAGTCTATTACACAAAACAGTTAGAAATAGATTAATAATTACATAATAGTAAACATAAACATAATAATTCTAGAATAGTAAATAGATGACAGAATAGTAAACAGATTAAACAATGAATACCAGAATACAAGATTAATTATGAGAATTAAAATGAAATATAAACCATGAAATACTAGTGAATAACAGTCGACAAAATACCAGTCAACACACAAGAGACACAAAACAGGAAATAAACACAAACCCCTCCTTGAACTCCTCCTGCAAACTGAAAAATTCCTAAACATAATAAATACTGCAAACAATATTCAAAAAACCCAGAAAACAACAGCCACAAAATAGAAAACGCACTTAAAGGGTGTGGAGGAGGGGAGGAACCCTTTAGCCGATGCTGCACCGAATGGATGACGAACACCCAAATAAGGGTATGGAGGAGGGGAGTACCGCGTGAGGGATGGAGCAACCCCGAATGGAGAATACGAGCCGTGATGGGAGAATATGCGCTGTGGATGAAGGGACCGCGATGATGGATGGAGGAACCGAAGCTGGTGAGAGAGGTTTTCGAGAGGAGGAGCGGTCGTTGGGAGGAGGAGCGGTCTTCGGGAGTAGGAGCGGTCGTCGGGAGGAGGAGCGGTCGTCGAGAGTAGGAGGGGTCGTCGGGAGGAGGAGGGGTCGTTGGGAGGAGGAGTGGTCGTTGGGAGGAGGTTTTCAAATCGGGGAAGGACTCGACAAGTGTAGCGACCCCCAAACCTAGGGTGCCTAATGAGACATGATATACTTAACATTTCATTACATCATTACAAATTAAATATCATGTCCCATTACTACAGAAGATCACGAGGATCAGGATTCTGAGAAACCAGCTGCTTCTGATTAACTTCATTAGTACCAACCATGCCTGAAAAATTTTAAACAAAAATGTAGGGTGAGAAAATATTCCTAGTAAGGGGTTTTAAAAACATTTTAAGAAAACTCTTTCTCATAGAAGTCTTTTTGAAGAGAATAAAACAATTTTCTAAAAATGATACATTATCTTAAAAACATGAAATCCAACATTTTTCTTCTGAAAACCACTTGTACAGAGAAGTACGTACTTGAAATAAGCTTTAAAGTAAACATGTTTAGAGATCGCAACATAAGAGAAATAAACAATGCATAATCTTCAAACAAGTTTACTTAAATTCTAAAAATAATTCTACGGCTAAGCAGGGAAAACGTTCATAACATGGTTCATGAGAATATACAGTTCATCTAACAATTTACCACATGAGAAATAGTTCTTGACACAAAAAATTACATTTTCATAGTCATGGGAGCTTTCAACTAGGGGTTGTCTTATTAGTTGAACTAACCCCTGGTTGGCCTTTATCATTACATGCAGAGGGAATGTATAATACTGGACTTTGTCAAGACCTTTCGTCAAGACCGTATAACATACTTAACGGTTCAAGGCTCACTGCCAATCCCGTTTCCATGGTAGCACAAGCCAAGGCTAATTTCCAAGACCGTCGCACATAACGTCTCATGAGACTCTTGCTTTACCCAATGCATTGGAGCGCTGTATAATTCCGGGCGCACCCGTCACATGTAATTTCTATACATCCCTCACATATCTTGACATGGTCATTCTTTCATAGGGTTTCATGCATTCTTAATCAACCCCCTTTTTACATACATATTCATAACTTGTAGACAGTTCAATCAGAAATAAACTGAGATATGCATGCTAAATTCATACACATCAGAAATGGTCTTAACAATTGAAACATGGGTTCTAAGGAAAAGAACATAATCACTTAACATTCCATAACATCATAATACCTAGTTAAAACAAGGTCATTCATAACTTACACATATGCTGATAAATGGATATTATGGGTGTTTAATACATGCAGTTGGGGATACAATGTGCGTAATCAAGTCCATCTTGGGAAAACCATGTACATAATTTGTGTAAAAACTCTTTTATTAGCACTTTAAACAACATGACCCCTTTTCTCTATAAAGTTTATAAACACCATAAAAAAACTTGTAATTGAAGAAAACATGATGATATATATATACTAGTACATATGCATGGGTTTACCACAATAATCCATACTCAAAAGCATTTTCCAAGTTATACATTAAACAAAAATAATGTTTGGAAACCCGAGTGGGGTTCTTTTATATAAAAATAAATGAACATAACTTTCATAAAACCCTTAAAATTCATCATACATATAAATATGTATATAAATAGTTTTTGGGTATTTTTCTTGAAATAATATGCTTTTGAGTAAATAAATAATCATAATATATTGTACAAAACAAAAGAGCCAAATTCATCCCTTATGCGTAGTGACGTACATGTACATCTATATGATTACATGTACATATAAATCTTTATACTCCATATAATTGCATGAATTACATGTTCATGAAATTATTCGAAAACTCCATTTTTCATAGGCGAAAAGAAATTTAGGGTTATAAACATGTGGAATAAGGGAGTACATATGCATGTATCATCTTATATATATATACGAATACAAATATATATATGTATACACATATGCACGAGGTATATATATACATATATATATTCGTGTATATTCACCGGAGTGGGTGACAAATTAAAACAAGAAGACCTCCCCTTCTCTGGTTCGGACCTAGGAATAGGTAAAACGGGTATAAACAGGTTTATATGGTCCTGTATATTCTTATACACAATTATACAACAAGTGTATATAACTTATGCAAATCTTATAAAAATAGCAAGAAACGAAGGATATGATTTCCCCTTACTCCTAATTGGTTCTTCAAGCCGAGAGGGAGATATCATGGTCTGGGTTTGCACCCGGTTCACACGCACCATAAATATATATATAACATGTATATATAAACATTTATATAAACTGAAGCTTGACAAAAACCAACCCAAAATAAAACCTACCTCTTACCTTGCTCGGAGAGGAGTAGATGAGGCAAGAGGAACCTAAAGTGTAAACACAGAAGATATTCATATATATATTACACGTATATATATATATATATATATATATATATATATATATAACCGAAGCTTAAACAAAACCTAAAAAAATATAACTCGACCCTTACCTTAGCTCGGAGAAGGGGAGAGGAAAACACAGCAGCGACGAGGTCCAGTAGTCGGAGAGATCAAGGGATCTCGGATGCAAACGTCCTGTGTCGGTGCAACATGGTTTTAAAAAAGAAAAAAAATGAAGACTCACATGCAAGGAGAGTATCTGAGGGAGGGGGGTCGGTGTCGACTTGTGGAAAGCAGTGAGCGACGCGGGTCCACTCACGGTCCTAGATGAAGAAAAACAAGGGGGCCTAACCCTACTGGTTCGACGACGCGAGGTGAAAGAAGAACGAGGCGTCGGTGGAAGAAGAAGCCGCGGGGGAGAGAAGCACAAAAAACAGTGGACGGTCGGGATTTAACCGGAGAGATCGGACGACCTGGAACCATGAGGCTTTAAAAAATATGGATGACTGCGATCAGAGGAGGCTGGATCAGACGATCCAGGGGCGATGCGGTGTTTAAAAACGCGGTTCAGTCGGTTTTTAAAAAAATGATTTATTAACATCTTTATTAATTTATTAAATCATTTATTTTTATTATTAAAGAATTCAATTATTAAACCAACTTTTATTATTTTAATAAAAATCATTGGTCAATTATATATTGGTTTAATCAAAACGTTTTATTATATGTATATATATATATTTTATTTTTTAAAACATCAATCATTTTTATTACCCTTATTATATTATCATTATTATTATTAAACCATAATTATTAATTACCTAATATTTCATTATGAAAATAAAATATTAAAAACATTGGGTACTCAAAACATAACACACACACATATATATATATATTAATTTCCTTTTTAGCTAATTACCTTAATTTTCTTAATAGATTATTATTAAACGTAACTACATTTAATCACACATAAAAGTGTGTGGATATAAATATCATCACCACAAAACACATAAGTAAAAGATTCCATAGTTTGACGTAGTTTCCAAAACTGTTTATCCAAATTATAAACATTCTCATTATTATTATCTCTTATATTTAATTTAGAGAAAAAGAATCATTTAATTTGATGCAAAATTTATATATATATAACTCAAGGGTTAATACATATTTAGAAAAAATAAAAACCCATTAACTTAATATATTTACAACATAAAATTTTAAAAGTTCAGATTAAGAAGATAAGTGTAGTAAATACCAATATTAATTTTCATAAAACATAATTCGCATTTTTGGGAAAACAAGAAATAAATTGATTAAATTATCATTGATGTAATTTTTTAAGCATTAAGGCATATTACTTAATTAATAGTCCAAACCTTCAAGGGTAATCCATTCTTATTTCTAACGGTCAAAAACAAAACATAGAATATAGGAGAAACCAACGGTCATATTTATAGCCGTTTGGGTTCAACAGTCGGATTGGTGTGCTTATAAAGGGTCTGGTCTCAGGGTGTCCCTCACACCAGGTGACTGAAGGAGAAAATGAGAGATGGTTCGTATGATTCCCTTGGTGTTCAGCATGGTTGCAGTGGCTTCGACCATCCTCATATTCATTCTGATGGACGCCTGAAACCCCTACCGCATTCTTGGGCTCTTGGTGGTTTTAAGCGGTCTACCCATTATTGTAATCGGGTTCTTAGTTGGGATTTTTGGTTAATTTATCTTCTTTTTCGGTCAGTGAAAGTTGTAGCTGAAATGTTACTTATCTGAATAAAAGAAATTTTCATTCATTTGATGCATTTTATTATTATTACCTTATAAGTTGATTGTTGGTTCACTTAACGGGTGACATTGAAAAGAAAACTTGTCAAAAATCAAAACATTGTTTCTCGGGTCGTTACATTACTTCCCCCTTCAAAGAATTGCACCCTCGCAATAGTATCATAAAAAGAATAACTGAAACCCCATACGTAGAACACTACCGAAACAGTGGATCTATCTCAGTTAACGGGATACCAAGTTTGGCACACTGCTCTTCCGTTTCCCTAGCCCAGATGCACCTTGAACATTATGCCTTGAACTCCTGCTCATGCGTACTACACACGGGCTTCCAAAGGGAGGCTCGTGCGGTGAAAAGCTCGGAAACGTCCGAGTAGATGAACTCCCTGATAACTCTTCGGGCCACATCCTGATCGAGGTAGTTGAGAGGAATAACACGGTTTAGGAGACTAAGATTCAAGACTTGGAACATATAGGCTGCACTAAGCTGGCCATCCTGGGTGGCCACGAGGAAGCACGCTCTGGCAGAAAAGTTATGTGCCAGAGTAAAACACTGGAACATGCCTTCAAAGTATCTTACCCTTCGCCTGTAGCAGGGGAGTTGAGTAGTGGCAACGAGGTGAAACACACGGTCATCCTCTTGACATAAATGAAGGATCTCTAGATCGTTTGCTAGATCGAGCAAACGCTGACAGTACCCTCGCAGGTGGAGAAAGGATGGATAATCCACCGTGCATGCCCTGATCAAGATGACTTCTACTAACTCATCGGGTAGTGATGAGAAGTTCGTTTGACCAGCCATCTAAAAACAAACATCGAAAGGAAACTCTTAACAACATTGATAATGTGGAGACATGAAAGGAAACAAGAATCTTCAATTTATGCAAAATTTACATGGAAAAGTATGAGTTTACTAGACGTACACCACAAAGAGTGGCAAAACTTCCTAACTCTTCAAACCACACACAAGCCAAACAGACATGACTAAACTCATGGGAACATTTATAACGCCTCCTGAGTTTAGCGTGAGGGGTATGGAGTTGTGAAACATCGGTATACACTTCTTGCCTAAGAGACAAACGAGTGGACTCATTTTCCAACACTCCAAAGTCCATTAACTGACCCCAAAATCCGTAGTGCAAAGTTTGGCACAGGTAAGCCGCTCGGAGGTCTCCGGCAGCAGCAGCTTCTTGAAAGGGGTTATCAAGCATTGTTCCAAATTCCTCGCCAGTTTTGAACACTCGGAAGAGTCCTTCGTGATACCTTCCCCGACGTGCATAAGAGGGAAATTGGGTCATCATCATTAGGAGATAATCCATCCCTAATTCCCGGTGAACACTAAGCACCCTAGGCGAGTTTGACACGTCATACAGGTGCTTACACGTCATGTGAATTTGGGCATAATTTAGAAAGTTCTCACAACTAGCTAGAGATACAATGTTCTCTAGAGCCTCAGTGGGGAGTGAAAAAGGTCGGTACGTACATCAGCCATCTGAAAGTTATAACATTTTTTACTTAGTTAGTCATAGTAATACATTTATATCACCTAGTTTTCCAGAGTTTCCTGAACCCATCCTCTGATACCAACTGTAGCGACCCCCAAACCCAGGGTTCCTAATGAGACATGATATACTTAAAATTTCATTACATCATTACAAATTAAATATCATGTCCCATTACTACAGAAGATCGCGAGGCTCAGGATTCTGGGAAACCAGCTGCTTCTGATTAACTTCATTAGTACCAACCATGCCTGAAAAATTTTAAACAAAAACGTAGGGTGAGAAAATATGCCCAGTAAGGGGTTTTAAAAACGTTTTAAGAAAATTCTTTCTCATAGAAGTCTTTTTGAAGAGAATAAAACACTTTTCTAAAAACGATACATTATCTTAAAAACATGAAATCCAACATTTTTCTTTTGAAAACCACTTGTACAGAGAAGTACGTACTTGAAATAATCTTTAAAGTAAACATGATCAGAGAGCGCAACATAAGAAAAATAAACAATGCATAATATTCAAACAAGGTTACTTAAATTCTAAAAAGAATTCTATGGCTAAGCAGGGAAAACGTTCATAACATGGTTCATGAGAATATACAGTTAATCTAACTGTTTACCACATGACAAATAGTTCTTGACACATAAAATTACATTTTCATAGTCATGGGAGCTTTCAACTTGGGGTTGTCCTGTTAGTGGAACTAACCCCTGGTTGGCCTTTATCATTACATGCAGAGGGAATGTATAATACTGGACTTTGTCAAGACCTTTCGTTAAGACCGTATAACATACTTAACGGGTCAAGGCTCACTGCCAATCCCATTTCCATGGTAGCACAAGCCAAGGCTAACTTCCAAGACCGTCGCACATAACGTCTCATGAGACTCTTGCTTTACCCAATGCATTGGAGCGCTGTATAATTCCGGGCGCACTCGTCACATCATTCTTATTGCGCTATATAATTCTGGGCGCACCCGTCACATGTAAGTCCTATACATCTCTCACATATCTTGACATGGTAATTCTTTCATAGGGTTTCATTCATTCTTAATCAACCCCCGTTTTACATACATATTCATAACTTGTAGACAGTTCAATCAGAAATAAACTGAGACATGCATGATAAATTCGTACACATCAGAAATGGTCTTAACAATTGAAACATGGGTTCTAAGGAAAAGAACATAATCACTTAACATTCCATAACATCATAATACCCAGTTAAAACAAGGTCATTCAAAACTTACACATATGCTGATAAATGGATATTATGGGTGTTTAATACATGCAGTTGGGGATACAATGTGCGTAATCAAGTCCATCTTGGGAAAACCATGTACATAATTTGTGTAAAAAATCTTTTATTAGCACTTTAAACAACATGACCCCTTTTCTCTATAAAGTTTATAAACACCATAAAAAAACTTGTAATTGAAGACGACATGATGATATATATATACCAGAACATATGCATGGGTTTACCACAATAAGCCATACTCAAAAGCATTTTCCAAGTTATACATTAAACAAAAATAATGTTTGGAAACCCGAGTGGGGTTCTTTAATATAAAAATAAATGAACATAACTTTCATAAAACCCTTAAACTTCATCATACATATAAATATGTATTTAAATGGTTTTTGGGTATTTTTCTTGAAATAATATGCTTTTGAGTAAATAAATCATCATAATATATTGTACAAAACAAAAGAGCCAAATTCATCCCTTATGCACAGTGACGTACATGTACATCTATATGATTACATGTACATATACATCTTTATATGCCGTATAATTGCATGAATTACATGTTCATGAAATTATTCGACAACTCCATTTTTCATAGGCGAAAAGAAATTTAGGGTTATAAACATGTGGAATAAGGGTGTACATATACATGTATCATCTTTTATATATATATATATACGAATACAAATATATATATGTATACACATATACACGAGGTATATATATACATATATATATATTCGTGTATATTCACCGGAGTGGGTGACAAATTAAAACAAGAAGACCTCCCCTTCTCTGGTTCGGTCCTAGGAATAGGTAAAATGGGTATAAACAGGTTTATATGGTCCTGTATATTCTTATACACAATTATACAACAAGTGTATATAACTTATGAAAAGCTTATAAAAACATAAAGAAACGAAGGAGAGGATTTCCCCTTACTCCTAATCGGTTCTTCAAGCCGAGAGGGAGATCTCATGGTCTGTGTTTGCACCCGGTTCACACGCACCAGAAATATATATATAACTTGTATATATACACATTTATATAAACCGAAGCATGACAAAAACCAACCCAAAATAACACCTACCTCTTACCTTGCTCAGAGAGGAGGAGTAGACGAGGCAAGAGGAACCGAAAGTGTAAACACAGAAGATATTCATATATATATTACATGTATATATATATATATATATATATAACCGAAGCTTAAAAAAAACAGAACTCGACCCTTACCTTAGCTCGGAGAAGGGGAGAGGAAAACACAGCAGTGACGAGGTCCAGTCGTCGGAGAGATCATGGGAGCTCAGATGCAAACGTCCTGCTTCGGTGCAATAGGGTTTTAAAAAAGAAAAAAAATGAAGACTCGCATGCAAGGAGAGTATCCGAGGGAGGGGGGTCGGTGTCGACTCGTGGAAAGCAGTGAGCGACGTGGGTCCACTCACTGGCCTAGATGAAGAAAAATGGGGGGGGGGGGGGGCTAACCCTACTGGTTCGACGACGCGAGGTGGAAGAAGAACGAGGTGTCGATGGAAGAAGAAGACGCGGGGGAGAGAAACGTGAAAAATATTGGACGACCAGGATTAAACTGAAGAGATCGGACGGCCTGGAACCATGCGGCTTTAAAAAAGATGGACGACCATGATCAGGGGAGGCTGGATTGCACGGTCTAGGGGCGATGCGACGTTTAAAAACGCAGTTCAGCCAGTTTTTTAAAAAAATGTTTTATTAACATCTTTATTAATTTATTAAATCATTGATTTTTATTATTAAAGAATTCAATTATTAAACCAACTTTTATTATTTTAATAAAAATCATTGGTCAATTATATATTGGTTTAATAAAAACGTTTTATTATATGTATATATATATATATATATTTTATTTTTTAAAACATCAATAATTTTTATTACCCTTATTATATTATCATTATTATTATTAAACCATAATTATTAATTACCTAATATCTCATTATGAAAATCAAGGATTAAAAACATTGGGTACTCAAAACATAACACATACATATACATATATATATTTTAATTTCCTTTTTAGATAATTACATTAATTTTATTAATAGATTATTATTAAACGCAACTACATTTAATCACACATAAAAGTGTGTGGATATAAATATCATCACCACGAAACACATAAGTAAAAGAAGCCATAGTTTGACGTAGTTTCCAAAACTGTTTATCCAAATTATAAACATTCGCATTATTATTATCTCTTATATTTAATTTAGAGAAAAAGAATCATTTAATTTGATGAAAAATTTATATATATATATAACTCAAGGGTTAATACATATTTAGACAAAATAAAAACCCATTAGCTTAATATATTTACAACATAAAATTTTAAAAGTTCAAATTAAGAAGATAAGTGTAGTAAATACCAATATTAATTTTCATAAAACATAATTTTCATTTTTGGGAAAACAAGAAATAAATTGATTAAATTATCATTGATGTCATTTTTTAAGCATTAAGGAAAATTACTTAATTAATATTCCGAACCTTTCAGGGTAATCCATTCTTATTTCCAACGGTCAAAAACAAAACATAGAAGATAGGAGAAACCAATAGTCATATTTATAGCTGTTTGGGTTCAATGGTCGGATTGGTGTGCTTATAAAGGGTCTGGTCTCAGGGTGTCCCTCACTCCAGGTGACTGAAGGAGAAAAGGAGAGATGGTTCGTATGATTCCCTTGGTGCTCAGCATAGTTGCAGTGGCTTCGGCCATCCTCATATTCATTCTGATGGATTCCTGAAACCCCTACCGCATTCTTGGGCTCTTTGTGGTTTTAAGCGGTCTCCCCATTATTGTAATCGGGTTCTTAGTTGGGATTTTTGGTTAATTTATCTTCTTGTTTGGTCAGTGGAAGTTGTAGCCGAAATGTTACTTATCTGAATAAAAGAAGTTTTCATTCATTTGATGCATTTTATTATTATTACCTTATAAGTTGATTGTTGGTTCACATAAAGGGTGACATTGAAAAGCAAACTTGTCAAAAATCAAAACATGGTTTCTCGGGTCATTACAACAGGAATCGAAAAAAAAGAAATGCAATGTGTAGCCATGGATATAAATTAAACCGTGGGTATAACCAAGCTATAGCCACGGACATATAAAACCGTGGCTATAGGTTCGTGGCTATAGCTTAAATTTCTAGTAGTGAAATGATCACCTACCTCGAAAGATAGATCCTTCCTCCGGTTATCCGCATAACTCTTCTGCCTGCTCTGAGTTGTTCTCATGTGTTTCTGAATCAACTGATCTTTTTCTGCCATCTCTTCTACCAATTCTGGTCCCATCAGCTTCCTTTCACCCTTTTCATCCCAAAAAGTAGGAGTTAGACACTGTTTACCATATAATGCCTCAAATGGAGCCATCTGTATACTGGAATGAAAACTTTTATTATAAGAAAACTCAACCAAAGAAATATGTTGGTCCCAACTTCCCTAATAATCCATCGAACAAGCATGTAGCATATCCTCCAAATTCTGAATTGTTCGTTCTGACTGCCCATCTGATTAAGGATGAAAAGCTGTACTAAAATTTAATTCAGTACCCAACGACTTCTGAAGGCCTTTCCAAAAGTTAGAAGTAAACATGGGATGACGATCAGATACAATGGATAGGGAAAATCCATGAAACATTACTATCTCTTTAAGATACAATCGAGAAAGTTGATCTAGATAGAAAGTATCTTGAATAGGAAGTAAATGAGCAGATTTAGTCAAGCGATCAACAATAACCGAGATTGCATTATTACCTCGAGATGTCTTCGGTAATTCCACAAAAAAGTCCATGGATATATTTTCCCATTTCCACTCTGGCACTAGTAAAGGCTGAAGTATCCCTTTCGGTAACTGCCGCTCTTCTTTAACCTACTGAAAAGTCAAACACTTCACAGTAAAATTAGCAATATCTCTTTTCATTCCATCCCACCAGTAATACTCCCGCAGATCTCTGTACATCTTAGAACTGCTAGGATGAACTGAAAACGGGGAACTATGAGCCTCACATAACAACTCAATCTTGAACTGTGAATCACCAGGCACACATAATCTCTTCCCAAACCTCACAACACAATCATTATCAATAGTAAATTCAGGAGTAGTTGGGGTTTGGCTTAGTGGTAAGCACCCTATAACACTACATGGAAAATGGGGGTTCAAAACCCCTGGAGCGTAGGTTGTTGTAGCAGTACTGTAGCGGTACTGTAGCAGCGGTGGCACTGTTCATCAGCGGGTACTATAGCGGCAGTAGGGCACTGTAGTGGCGACGGTACTATGCGGGTACTATAGCAGCAGGTTACTATTCATAGAATGTGAATTGAGCATAAAATTTGGGCCTACGGGCTATGTAATGGGCTACAAGCCCACTTGGACTTTGGGCTATGTAATGGGTTTCCCTATACCTAGTTAAAAAAATTCTTTGCTTTGATTTAATAATAAAAATGAGTCTTCGGCCCCAACCTTTTAAAAAAATATTAAATTCAGGCAACTTACCCTTCTAAACCAGCTCTACCTTTTTCTGTAACTCACTACCTTTCTTCTGCGCTTGCTTAATTCTGTCTGATAGAGATGATCTCACTGATACCTGAAACAAAATAGAAGAACATCATGTACCAACAAATTCTATTCCAAAGTTCATCAAATCAAAAACCAAAGGATCTCGTTCCAAACGTAGCATGGTTAAGGAAGCATTACTTTTTCGACTCAAAGCATCATCCACTTTATTTTCTTTTCCCGGATGGTAATGAATTGTACAATCATAATCCTTGATTAATTCTAGCCATCTCCTCTGTCTCATGTTCAATTATTTCTGAGTGAATATATACTTTAAACTTTTGTTATTAGTATATATTTCACACATTACTCCATACAAATGATGCCTCCAAATTTTTAGAGCAAAAACAACAGCAGCTAATTCCAAGTCATGTGTAGGGTAATTTACCTCATGAGTTTTCAACTAACATGAAGCATATGCAATTACCTGATCATTCTGCATAAGGACACAACCAAGTCCGTTCAACGAAGCATCACTATAGATAAAAAAACACCATTTCTAGAAGGATGTGCCAAAACTGGAGCATTCAACAATCTTCTTTTCAACTCCTGAGTCAACTGAGCCATCACTGCAACAAACTGTTTAGTTCTGATTCTGACCATCTCAGGATACTAATTTGAAAGGTCATTTCCCACTGTATCCCTTCCCAGAAAATCCGTTCGATTTCCTCTATGAAAAACCATTCTTAACACAGAAAGATCTTAGGTGAAGCAACATGATAATCTTTAAATTCTATATCATTTCAATCATACCATAAATTAATTTATAATTTAGAAATTTTCTAACTCCTAAAGTTGTCTAAACTGACCTATGATACCAACTATAAGGCCCCGACCTTAATCCTTACTTAATATTGAATTAAATAAATAATTCACATTGAGGATCTTTTTAGGTTTAGAGTTTTATAGAATTAGGACATAACTATTACATCTCAAAAGATTACAAAGTAGACACTTATACTAAGTTTCCATAAAATAAAAACTCTTAAAAAGAAACATGTCAAGTTCCATGTTTTAGATAGAATGAATTTTCCTTAATGCCATCCTTGACCCTACTCCACATTAAGTCCTGTGAATTTTTTTTAAAAAAAACTTGGGGTGAGCATAAAAAGTTCAGTAAGGGATACACAAAGAAGGAAAAATGTTAGTTTTTCAAAACAATAAGTAAACCATGAATACTTTATCAAAGTAATACTTTTCACCTTTATTGAGTAGTAAATACTCTTCACTGAATAAAATATCATCACTTACCCTTTTGTAACCAAAATATTACCATAAAACCTATATAAATAACACATAACATATAAGGTAACTTGGGACATAAACATGCTTAAATGGAATAACCATACGGTCGACTTACACACATATCACTTAATGGAATAGCCATACGGCCGACTTCCATACCCAATGCATTGAAGGTTATAACATAACCACCCATCCTAGAATTCACGGCACCACCCGTCATATGTTTTATCACGTAACCACCCGTCAAATTTCCAAGTACCATTATAAAATCATAAGACATAAAACAAAAATAATGGAAAGAAAACATTTACACATTTCAAACAAAATATATCACTTAAATATATTTACATAAAAATTCCATTATAAAAACCATTTTCAATACCAAAATACATAAAAGAGTATATAGTATTTATTTCATTTTAAAAAAACATCACGGCTTGTTGAGGAAGCCAAAGACCAAATAATACTCGCGGTGACGGAAAAGGTCATTGTCACCGCATACATTAAAAGAAACATTACTTTTTTTCATTTTGTAAAACACTTCATAGAAAAATATTCCTTTTGTATAAAATTAAAATTCAAAGGGGTTTATACACCGCATAAAAGAAAGCCTTGTATTTGAATAAAAAATGCCTCAATGAAAGGAGATTGAGACGAAATCCCTTACCTCGTGTCTGACGTGACTCGATTTCGCTTTAATATCCTGAATAATAAACTAGTGTTAATTTATAATTTCTTAAGAACCTTTTTCAAGTTTATTATTCCTTTTATACATCTTATTTCCATGTTATAAACAATATGTAATCATTTAAGTTAATAAAGTTCGTTTTGTCGATATTTGGTACTTAAGTCAAAAATGGACTTCTTACAATTACATGTTGTTTATGTGGTCAAAGGTTCATTATATCCAGAATGATATTCATGATTTGGATATCATATATATCATATATATCCAGCATATACATGTATTTATAATATTACATAATATTTAGAGGTAAGAAATGAAATGCACCGTTCATGGAGACGGTAAGTCGTATGTACGCATGAACGATACTTTCATTTATATTTCATATTTAATGGAGTGAAATAATAATTATATAAGGGTATATTATAATTCTAGTATAACATCATATATAATAACATTAACTCTATCCTTTATACATCCCACATATGGCATTAACGAATCAAATCACTTTGAGGGGGCGGTAGTCCGCACTTCCTAAAATGAAATTATCGTGTTTACCCACAATGGAAACCATAAATGTATGCCACAAATTAAAAATACAGAAGCATAAGGAAAACATAAAAATAATATATATCATATATAAATAGAGTTACATCTTAATGGCCACCACGAAAGGTGTTAAAAGAATATTGAACAATCATCGTTTCGTGAGGCAGAAAATCACCTACCACAGAAACAATATGTTCTTTAACCATTAGACGAAGGTGTGTGTATGTGTTTATCTAATAATTATCATAACAACATCCTAGTATATTTAATATACTATTTTTGTTACAAAATAAAGGAATAAAAAGAGTTTATGGGGTTGGAGAAGCAAAATAAAACATAAGAACACAAGAGAAGACACTACCTTTAAATCGGGTAACTCTTTTTGATTTGAGCTCAAAGGCTTCCTTGGAAAGACTTATTCCAAAAGTGAGGCTTCTAAAAGTAATAAAGGGATTTTTAGAGACAAAATGTGCTGGGGTTGGCCGAGACAAAGGCTTGAGAGGTTTGGTTAAGGTGGTAGATTTGGGGGCCTTTTATAAGAGGAGAGGAGGGGCACTCTTGGAATGTTATAAAAGGTTACTTTATTATAAAATGATTTTCGGATTTTAAAGGTCCCAAAATTATATATTTCAAGGATAGGGTGATAAGAGTTATAAAAACAGCCATATAATAGGTTTTTGACAAGTTTAGGTCTTATATTTTACATTATCTTTTCATTTTATTTAAATCATTAAATAATGAGGTAATCGCTGCATCATCATGGTGTCATAAATAATTTAACTTATTTAATGTCTAAAAATTATAAAAAAAATATCATTATGTAGGAAATATTTTTATATTTCTAATGAATACTTATAGTAAAAAATATAACTTGTATAACCCCATTTAAAAATTGTTTTAGTAAAACAACACATGTTTGTGACATTTTTATTTTAACATTAAATAAAAAGTTATTAATGTCATTTTCCTACCAAAGTGGCTCTATGGGGTCCCCAAGTTGACCCATGGATTGTATTGGTCGTCCATGAAACATAAAATAAGGTTAGGACATGTGTCAAGGTCATTTCATATTATTAAAACAGTATTTTTACCTTAAATTGCACTAATTACATCTAATCGCGATTAAAAACTTAAAAGTTACTATTCACCAAAAAATTATTTTAATCCCATTGAACAACATTTTACTTCCTAATGACAACCATGTATGTTGGATTTTTGAAATTTAAAACATAAAGGTGGTAAAATTTCATGTAAACAAAAAATCAGTTTTTTAAGTACCACTTAGTGGTTTCACTATTCAGCAAAATTTGAAGTTTTTCAGAAAAATACCAAAACTTCACCCTAAGCTATATTTGATATTCCGAATTCAAAAATGATGTCTATTTTAAAAAATTCAAAACATATAAGTTACATTAATTAATTTAATAATTAATTCCCGCTGTGATGACAAATAGCGTGTTTTTACGAAACAATATATATCAAAAGATTGACACTAGTTTAAGTCCAATTTCCAAGTGAAATTAAATCTAATGACCACTATTGTATTATATGGTAAAAATATATTCTAATTTCACTTTAAAACCAATTCAAAAGATAATCTAATCATATTAATAAATTATGTTAAAAAGAGGTTTTTAATTAAAATACAACATTTTTCACTATTCATTAAAAAAATGAACTTTATCGGAAAAATACCAAAAATTTACACAATGTAAATTATGATGTCCCGATTCTAAAAAAGAATTTTATTATGTCCAATAGAATGTATAAGAGTGCCAAAACTATATTTAATGACGGTTTTCCATCAAAAGGCGATAAGTGGACCTTTAGTGAATATTAGAGTATATATGCCTAAAATTGAATTCTTTTCGTACTTTAAGCCTTTATCCTTTATTGGATAAATGTAAAAACATTTAACAAACATATATAGTCATATTTTAGTTATTTCTACTCATTCCCACCAATACAACAGATACGTGTTAACTACCATTTAAAATAATATTATTTTATTACTAGTGTGCAACGTAAGATTTCAAAGAATCTCTTTGTTGCGTATTGGGTACGCTATCGAACATAGAAACCCCTTTAAAGTAAAATTAATATTTAATTTGTAAATATTAATAAATATGAAAATGTTTTATTCTTTATTTACCTGGTATGTTACATAAAAACTCCACGTGAATATAGAAAATGGTTTTATATGACTAATTTCATCACCATGGGGTGCACTAATCCTCTTTGTTAGGAAGAAATATGAATCAATATGTCTCTGCATTGATTATTATGAACTTCAAAAACAATCATCTTCATGAACTAGTTTCCTATACCCCATATTAATGATCTACTAAATCAAATATGAGGGACTCGATAATTATCAAATATTGAACTTCAATATGAATTTCATTAATTCTAGGGTAAATGATATGATATACCCAAGACAAAATTTTATATAAGATATGGGAACTATGAATTCATAGTGATGCCATTCAGACTTTAAAATTACTCAAACTGTCTTTATGGATCTTATGAATATAGTTATTATAGATTACCAAGATAAATTTAACGTAGGATTTATAGATGATATTCTCAAATATTACCTGATAAAGGAAGATCAGTAGGAATATTTGATTATTTTTCTTGGTACCTTGAGGAAGGAGAAATTGTGTGTGAAATTTCGCAAGCATGGATTATGGATATGGAATGTATCATTTTCAGGTCAGGTAATCTCAATGTTGGGTATATATATAGATCATTTAATGATAAGGTTTTTGGAATAATGGACCTAAAAACTACTATAATATAGATCCATAGTTTTCTTGTATTGGCTAGATATTATTGGTTCTCTTTGAGAAATTTCTATTTACTATCAATGTAACAACCCAAAATCCAAAAACCTAGATTCTGTAGTTATAATACATTTTTTTTAAGGTCCTTAAATTTTGATGAGGCAAAAATACTTTTAATTTTATTTTTTATCTCTTTATTTCATCTAATGAAGGTTTATAAAGGATTTTGAATGCTTTCATAAGTTTTTGGGAATTTTTCAGAGCCCAGAGCTCAAATTTTTAGAGGGGAAAGATGAGGTTAATAGTTGGATCATGGTTGTTGATAATCATACAACTCAACCTTGCAGTCTTAAGGAGAAGTTTCGGGGTTTGAGAAACCATTTTAGCTAAGATACATAGTTGTTCGGGGATTCGGGAAAAAATACATAGGGGAAACACTAGTTGAGCCTAGTTAGTCAAACCATTCTCTTAGCTCGTGGGAGTAGGGTGACACCCTGGACAATTCTATGAAATTGTTAGCACATTGTTTTTTCAAACATGTATCCAAGATATGAACACTTTAAAATGGTTTGAAATTACATTTCTTCCCCTCATTCCTTTAAATATTCTTCTCCTCTTTCTCCTCTCTCTTCACACACAACATATCCCCCTTCATTGAGAGACCCTCTTCTCCCTTAGGCTAGTCATTGAGTCTCCTCACTCATAAAATTTCTGCATAAAAAACATTACATCATACTAGATAGCCAATGTTATTTTCTTCATCCCTATTCCACACATTCTTTTTTCCTTTCACTATATGGAATTATAAATCTATGAGAGATAATATACCTTATTTTCAGGGTGTTTGACAATTCTTCTAAATTCTACTATTCTATCCTAGATTAGAGGAAAATACTAGATGAGGAGAAATTTACCTCTATAAGGTTGGTGTTCTAGTAACTTTCCATAAGATTATATTTTTTAAATCATGCATCATTATGCCGCATACTGGGTTGCCCACAAATTTCCCTAAAAATGAAAAATTATTATTTAAATTGTTAACCTTTATTAGATGAAATCTCTTTGACATTTTAATTTTCATGGGGTTTCTAGATTGATTAGTACCACCCCTTGGGTGTGTTTTATGTAATTTCCTAAGATTTTTATATATAGTGTGTAACCAAACAACTGTCTAAGTGGATTTTGATTTATACTTAATATAAATGACTTAATGGAAATAAATGGAATGTGAGTGGTATACCCACTTCATGTGATTCTTATATATACTATAAATTATGACCTTTAATAAATGATATTAAATGAAATGTAAAATGGTTAAAAGACATTTCATGTATTATTTAAATTATTACATGAAATTTTATTATTATTAATATTCCACAATGAGTGTTTGTAATTATGAGTCAATCAAGGAAGGTGATTGATATGACACTTCATGCTTCCCTGACATGTGATGTTGGACATGCCATTTCACATCATTTATTAGATAATGGAAATAATGTTTCAAATAATTTTTTTTCGATGTCGGACATGACAGTTCATGTTCCCTTATATAGGATGTTGGACATAGTGTTTCACATCATTGGTTGGGTTTGATGGGTATAATGAAATCTATATTGTCGTACTAAACATATTGGGCTAATGTCCTTATTTGAGTATGAGACTCTTATGATAATGAATAGAAATTGTGGTTTCATGATTCATGTACTAGATAAATCTATGTATTTGTGTATATATATACATATAATATATATATGTATATACATAATCATATATACACCTGGTGACATATGTCTATAGACATTTTGTCTTAAGATAAAGCTGGTAGAGTTGGATGGGTGTCCTTTAAGAACCCATGATATCTTTTTTACATATTAAATTAGAGATTTATATTTTTTATACCTATACACTAATCACACAATTAAAAATACCCAATTTAATGTCAATGTAATGATGTAAGTTTCTTACAAACCAACACCAATAGTATGCTAGATAAATTTTTGGCATCAGTTTGATTAAAAATAGATGCAAAAAAAATTAAGAGTTATTTTTTTTGTTGGTTTTTAGTAGAACCAAGGGAAAAAACCTTGAAATGTTTGATATATGGAATCGGTTTTTCAAAAATCGGATGCCAAAAATAAATAAAAAAATGATTCAGTGTCAGTTTTTCAAAAAATGATGGCATTAATCCAAATCTCGGGATCTTTAAGCATTGGTTTTTAAAAACACTAATGGCATATATTAAAAAATATATATTTACAGCATCGGTTTTTTGGAAAACCGATGCATTATATTAAAAGAAAAATTCAGCATCGGTTTACCCAAAAACTGTTGTTGAAAATATTTTTCAGACTCTTCGGCATCAGTTTTTGAACCAACTGACACTGAAAGACTTTTAAAATTAGTTGGGATCAAGATAGTGTCATGTTTTTTGATCTTTAAATGAAAAATCATCGAGGCTTCTCTCGACTCATGACGACTTCGAAGCCATTTTTGTGATATCAAACCACCATTCTTATCGATTTTCTTCTATTTTTACGATCTACGGTATGATTTCTTGATTATCTCCCTATTTTTTATCATATATGTGTTATATTTTCTTCTTAGTATTATTTACAGAAACATTCAACCGTGATTTGATTTTATTTTGATGTTCATATTTATTTTTTGTTTTTACAATCATTTTTTGTATAGATCTTTCATCATTTAATCTTCTAAAGCATTCTATGGAGAAATGTTTGGATTTGGATCTATTTTTTTCTTACACTCTGAATATTGTAAGTTTTTATTTTAATTTTGAAGATAAATTAGTTATTATTTAATTATGTTTTTTATTTTCTTCAAAAATTAGTTTATAGTTTATTATAAATTTGTTGAACATGGTCAATAGTATCCCTAAAAGTAATCATCCCATATGAATTTACTTTATTTTTTTAATTTAGTTTAGTCTAATATTGTTCAATTTGGTTCAAATCTGGTTGAGTCTATTTTGGCCAAGTTAGTTTGATTTGGTTCAATTCAAATCATCATTATTTGTTTAGACTCTATCGAATCATTAAATTTATTTTGCATTTACCTCATGCATGTAAAATAAAATGCATGGAATTTTTATTTTTATACAATATTTCTTGTTTAAATGCAAATCATATTTTTTTCATTTTAATTCCTTCATTCATGTTTATCACATACTGTCTCTTCATTATTCTTCTGCGTATTTTAACATTTTTGAAATTATTAATAGTGTACTCACTTAATTAGATGAATTCACACTATTCTGCTTCCTTTAATACACAAGATGCTCAATTTCCACAATACTACCTCTTTATTGTTGTATGATGCATGAAAACACATAACAATTTCTCAAAAAAACAGAAAATTTTGAAAGAATACACTCACTATATCTAATTCTATCATGAAAACCCAATCCACATAATGTCTATTGTTCAATTCTCACTCACGTGAAATATTCACATAATATTTATGAATTTATATTCTATACATCATGCTTTTCTGCATATTTTCCATGGGATTTTACACTATTTTACTTACATAAGATTATGAATATAATCTCGAATGATTATTCGTTTATGTATGTATGAAATTATCCACTTATTTCTTTATATAGACCATTTTATGTGTTATTCTATCATGTGAGACACAATGTCCTAGTGTGTTCTTCCTTTACATGATAGAATATCACACAAACTCATGGACTCACAATATGCGTATGTAATTAAAACAATCTCTCTGCACAAGAACATAGCCACCATTCGTTAAATAGTAATATACTCACTATTAAAACCATTATACAAATATTTGGTTCTTTATTTTTAATGCTCTTCGCAACAAACTTTTAACATTTTCACTGATTTTCTGTTTCTAAAAAAATCATTGCATAAACTCGTGAGTATTAATAAGAATATTGAATTTCTGAATTACTTTACGTAACTCAGTTCATTGTGATGCTAAACTAGTGTGATAAACACATTTTTTATCACGATAGTTTTTACTCTTTCGTTCCAACAAATATGTACAAAACTCTCCCTTTCGCAATCCAGAGAAGATCATGAAGACTCAACATTACAAAAAAATTCAAATCTCTCAACCTAAAAGTACCAAAAATATGAACATGCTGTCATATTTACCAATTTATTTTTGTATTTAATTTCATATGTCATAATTTTGGGAGTATTATGATTGATTTCACTTATAATATGAACATTTAATCTAATTATTATTTCATATTACTAATAATAAATAATTTTTCTTCCATTAAATTAATGCAATTTTCAATAATTTTGACACATACAACATAGAAATAATGAAAAAACTATATAAAATGAATTAAAAAGTCTAGAAGACTGATATTATAATTAAATTATAATTTCAATATAATTCATGTATATAATATGAAAATAAAAATTTTACTATTTATAAATGTGTTTCATATCTGATGTCTTCTATCTGATTATCGATAGTTTTATTTAAATGTGTTTCTATTTAACATTTATCTATATATATAAATATATAAATGTTTATATGTTTTAATATATTCACCAATTATATTGTGATATCATGTATTGAATGGATTTTAATTGGATATATTTATGAAGAACCACTAGTGACTATGAAAAATGAGTTGATGAATTCTTGGAATTTGTTAAAAGACATATTCAAAACCATGATTTGATTTTCTATCGATGTGTAAAATGATTGAATATGAGAAAGTTAAAATCCAGATAAATTAAGGATCATATAATTTGTTATGGTTTTATCCTTAATTATTCACATTGGATCTGGCATGGTGAAAGAACTAAAAATTCAATATCTAATACTGATGAAAATATTCATAATGAAGAAGAGGATCGTATTGAAGAATTAAGTCATTATTTAGGTGTTGAAACCATAAAAAAGAGAAACTTTTTAATGATTTTATCAAGATTATAAGAAACCATTATTCCATGGTTGTAGTAAATATACAATGTTATCAAAAGTTTTCAGATTATTTAACCAAAAAGAAAAAAATGGGTAGAGTGATAAAAGTTTCTCCAACTTACTTGATCTTTTAAAAGAGATAATTCTAGAAGGCAACATGCTTTCAGATTCTAATTATGAGGTAAAGAAAATATTATTCCCCATAGGATTGGAGTATAAAAAGATACATTCTTTCCCCAATGATTGTGTACTATTTAGGAAAGAATATGAATATTTATCAAGTTTTCCTACATGTGGGACATCACTCTATAAGATATATGGGGAAGTTAACTCTGATTCTTTCTTTGGTACTGTCATTTAATGTTATGAAAAATCAATTTTTTACTTTCTAATGATATCATCCAATATTTTTTGCATACAAATCTGATAATTTAACTATGATTCATTCCTAGTTACCAAAATAAAAACTCCGAGTAAAGAAATTTGGTACATTCTAATAATTCTTCATTTAAAGCGTATATTTGAAAATTAAATTGATGTAAAAATGTTAAGATGGAATTCAGATGAGAGAATCTCTGATGGAAACTTATGTCACCCTGTTGATTCACCACATATGAAGATTTTTTATTAAAAAAATAATGATTTTGGAAGTAACGTTAGAAATATCAGAAAAGGATTTTGTACTGATGGAATGAATCCATATCCGAACCTTAGTAGAAAACATAGTTCATGGAATATTTTTCTGGTAGTTTAAAACTTGACCCCATATCTATGTATAAATAAAAAATATGTTGTTATGAGCTTGATGGTTTTTGAACCAAAACAACTATAAAATGATATTTATGTGTATCTTTCACCATAGATTTAGGATTTGAAACTTCTATTAGAGTAAGGTGTTAAAGTTTTTTATGCATACAAGAAATATTATTTTATTTTTTGTTATATTATAATGTTCACTATAAACGACTTTCCTTCATATGAAACTTTTCTTGATATAGTTTTAAGGGACATAAGTCATGTAAAATTTTTGAAGAATTGACATCATATTATCAATAGCAGAATGGAAGAAGGACAATGTTCATGGGACATCAAATATTTTTTCGAATTTATTATCATTGTCGTAGATTGAAAAAAAGAATTTAATAGTTTACAAGAATGCAACCTTCCCCCTCGGCCATTGTTAGCTGAAGAATATTATGGCATGGTGAAAATATTGATTCGACATTTAGAAAGAAAATAAGTTCTGGTCTTCAAAGAAATATCTGGAAGAAGAAGTCTATTTTTTGAACTACCTTATTGAATATTTTTAGAGATAAAATATAACATCGATGTTATGCATGTTGAGAAAAACATACGTGACAGTTTGATGAGAACATTGTTAGACATAAAAGGAAAGAAAAAATATGGATTTCATGATAGATTTGAATTGATATTAATGATAATATTTTTAGATTTATCTCCCACTATAAAAGGAAATAGAACATATTTACCTCCGTCTTGTTACACATTATGAATGATTGAAAAGATAAATTTTTTCAGTGTTATCATGGTATTAAAGTACCCAATTTTTTTTCTTCAAATGTGAGTAATTTGTTGTCATTATATGATTGTAAATTAATAGGTATAAAATCTCATGATCACTATGTATTAGTGAAACAAATTCTATTAGTATAAGTGCATAGTATATTGATGATAGTTGTTAGAAAGAATATCATAAGGTTATGAAATTTTTTAAAATCCATTTTTAGAAAATTGGTTGATCCAAATTTTTTATGTCTTCGAGAATGAATAAAATATTATTCTTTGTCAACTAGAAATTTATTTCCCACCTATGTTTTTTTATATAATGGTTTATCTGCTAATAAATTTATTGTGTGAGATAAGAATATGTGGGCCATTTTATTTACAATAGATGTATCCTTTTGAAAGATATATGAAAATATTGAAGGGATATGTTAAAAATCCTTATCAAACGGAGGCCACTATTGTAAAAAAATTATGTATTAGAAGAGGTGATTGAGTTCTGTACTGATTATTTGTATGATGTAGAGAATATTGGTCTCTAATATCTCGACATATGATAGTTGATAGTGAAGGTATAGGGGTTAGAGGCTTAAAGGTGAAGTTCATTCCATGTGATGACGTGATGTAGGCAAATTTATATATTTTGAACAATACAGATGAGGTTCAATCATATATATCCTCACATATTGCTGAATTAAAGTTACTATATGATAAAAGAAACAAAAATGGGTTGATGATTGAGCATAAGAAGAGATTATTTTCATATTTTAAATAGAAAGTCACCACATATATATTTGTATTAGAAACATTGAAGTGGTTGGTAGTGGAAAATATCATAATGTGATCACATGATCTGGTTTTGATATTAATGGTTACAGATTTTACACAAAAATCTAGATGACAAGAGTACTGTTCCAAATATTAGTGTAAAGGTTTTCACTGAAGTAGTTCATTTTTTGAGTGTCATAGATAAAAACCGAATTTCTACATCAACTCCATGTTTTTGAGTTCTTGAAGAAATATGGGAAATTGATTATATTAAATTTTTATTCAACATTTTTAAGTGTAATTGGGTTGATAGTAAGAGCGGTGTGAAGCATGATGAATATGGGTTTAAACTGGTTGATTTGAAAGGATTTAATTACAATGAGGAAACATTTATCATGGAGACACATGAAAAACAAGTATTTTATGTCATTTACCATCGAATGATTAGTGGTCCATCATTTTACATGGGAAAAATACCATTTGGGTGATGGGGATGATGAAGATGATGTTATTGATTTACATGAGCCTTATTCATCTATTACACAATTTCTAAATGATTACAATGATTATAAGATAGACATAGTGCAAGAAATATGTAATGATCATGATGAATGCATTTGGGAAAACACTAAATTAGTATTCTAATTTTTCTGGTAAATATTTATTTTTTGTTTAATTTTTTGAAACATACAAAGGAAAGACTCTTTTGTACTTATTTTTTTCTTTCTTGTTTCCAAATATTTAGTTTTCCAATGATATGAAGGTACACAAAATTTCATTACACTTTCTAGTAGTAATGTTTGATATATATAGAGAGGAGAAGTTACTGAGGTACATATATTTTTTCACATTATTAAATATTCAGTAATATACATATTTAATGAAATAAAAATTTTAATTTAAAAAACAATTGCAGTACTACTGATGCATCCTCGGCAGATGAGACTTCTCCTATTAATACTAAAAAATCCAGTTCTCATGTTGGTAAAAGTGGTGTTACAAGTTTACCAAAACTATCACTTACTTTCTACGATGAAAGATAATATATTTGTTTTGATGATAATAATAATGCAACTGGCCCAAATGCAGTTCTGTTTATCAGTTATAAATTAATGTAGAGTCATTGTAGGATTAATATTTTATATATTGATTAAAATTCAGTGGACAATAAAAAGAAAAAATATCTTTGGGAGTCCGTGACAATAAAATACCATAATTTATTTATTTTATCTCATTTTTTTAATATTAAGTATTTTAAATGAAATATTTAATTTATTCAATTAAAAATGACATTAAATTTTGAGGAAACCAAAGAAATTAAGAAAAGACATCTCGCTTTAGTGGTGGTTTTATGGAGATATTTTTAGAGAAAACTAGAAAAAAATTATGTTTTTCTAAAGAGAAGGTTTGAAAACCCATGCCTCGAGTATCTGTTTATAGATGAAGATACATGGAAGCTATTTGTTGACATTTGTCATGAAGAAAAATTTCAGGTATGATAATTATTTTATATGGTAAAATTTATTAAAATATTTTTCTAATTAATTAGTATTTTATATTTAAATAATAGTCCTCTAGGAGATCTCATCAAGAGATTCAGTTGAGAAATATATACCCTCAGACTTTATGACGTGGTATGTATATGTATTTAGAGCAAAAAATTATGGAAGAAAAAATTTATGTATTAAAATCTTGATCTAGTAGTGGTTCATAAGAGGTTCAAAATGGTCTTTCAGCTCCTCCCACTCACCATGAAAAATGGAAATGAGAAAGAAGAAGCAAAAATGAACAATATCTCATCGAGGAATCTAAGTATGTAGCTGAAAAAATGTAAGTAAGTATTATTTATTTTTTATCAATTTTTATATTTTTTAAATTATAAACACTAATATAAAATTTTTATTTTCATATCAGGATGAACATAAAGAGCAAGAGACACAAGGATTTTTAATCCCTGAGGGTCGGATGGATATCCTAGCCACTACTTTGGGAAAGGTAGAACACCTTAGATGTGTTAGAGGATATCAGGAAGGTTTTAGTATTCAGAAGGTTTTTGGTCAAAGTAAGAAATCAAGAAACTCAGAAATATAATCATTAAAAGATGAGATAAAAAATATGAAAAAGTATATGGGTGATAAAATTCAAGTAGCAGTATAGACAGATTTGTTTGAACACTTGGTAAGATTGTAATAGTCTCTACAGTCTACCTAGGTATATTATTTATTTGTCATCAATTTTTATATTTTATAAATTATAAAAACTAATATAACTTTTTAATTTTTCATCCTTCCCAACCTTCTCCTCTAGACTACCCTACCCCATCTTCCAATGTTGTCCCGTATGAGTAGCCTTACTTGGTATATTATTTATTTGTCACTAATTCTTCTATTTTATAAATTATAAACACTAATATAACATTTTCATTTTTCAGCCTTCCCAGCCTGCTCACCCGAATTACCTTTCCCCATCTTCCTACCCTGAACCGTATGAGCAGCCCTCCTAGGTATATTAATTATTTGTCATCTATTTTTCTATTTTATGAATTATAAACACTAATATAACTTTTTTATTTTTCATCCTTCCTAGAATACTCACCCGGACTACCCTACCCTATCTACCTACTTCGATCCTCTACCTCCTCACTCAGACCAATTAGTATATTATTTATTTTTCATTTATTTTTATATTTTATAAATTATAAACAGTAATATAATATTATAATTTTTCAGTGTTCCCAACCTTCTCACTCAGACTACCATACCCCATATGTTTACTTTGATCCTCCACCACCTCTCTCAGACCAAAATGTATATTGTGAGTCGTTTAATGGAGATCCTTATACACATATTATTGAGTTAGGACTCTTGAATTTTTTAGTTCATTTTTTACATCACTAGTCTGTGAATACTCGATATTATATATCCTAATTCTCTACTACCATTTCTTGCTGAGGAGATCACCAGAGTTGGGGATTGTTTGGGTCATTTTTTACTTTGGCCAACTGGTTTTCTTCATTATATTTCATATGAGGTATGTTTTTTTTAAATATTAATTACAAATGATCCAAAATTACATATAATGTTTTCTAACAATAAACATATATAGGGTTATCTAAAATCAAAAGAAGCTGCACAAATGAAACAAAATGTTCATGAATAATCCACTATATATACTTTATATATTTCTCATGGGATACAAAGATTATATCAGTATTATTATTCATTGAATTATATCTATGATATTAAGATGATGTATGATATATGCAGAAGAGAATATTCATTGATATTACTCAAAGAAGATATCATAAATCTAGTTTTTTTTTCTGAGCTTGACCTGAATGTGGTGCAGTTGTTTTCCATGTAAGTAATTTGAAATTTGAAATTTTATTTCTTTAATAAGATTGGGTTTTAAATTGAAAAACAATAATTTATTTTTAAATTAGGTATCTACACATTCTTCTTCTACAAAATGAATGTACAAGAATTTACAGTTTTATAGATCTAGAATTCATTTCCAGGGAAGTGAAGCATGTAAAGAATACTGATATAATTGCATATATATGTGAGAAATTATCACATAAGAAGATTAAGTATTTATTTCTGCCATTTCATGATAAGTAAGAACAGAAACATTATTATGAACTAATGATCATTATAATGTCATTAATTTTGAACTTTTGGTATTGTGGGGCATTGGATGTTATGCATATTATTCCCAAGTGAATGCACATTATATTGGTTTTTTTATTTATCAGGGAATGTTTGTAACAATTTTCCACCTTTTTAAAAAGTTATGTTTCTTTATAAGCTCATTATGTTTAGTTATCTTTGTATAGACATGTATTTTTAGTTCATATATGTAAAAATGCAGCTCATTGAAAAATTTCACAACGAATACAAGTCGATAATGAAACCAAATGAAACAAATATGTGGAAGTACAGGTAATTAGTTTTTGTATTATATTTTATTCTAATTTTTTATATATTGTTTTTTATTATCTGTTTAATGTTTTATAACTATAGTGTCATCTTTAGAAAGGACATGTTGAATGTCATTATTATATTCTACGATTCATGTATGAGATAATCACAACTGGAGAAACTATTGAATTTGACATGGTTAGTTGAATTAATTTTTTTATATTTTCTGCCATATTATTCTATTTTTTATCTCATATCATTCAATGTTATTGTAGACATTCAATGATTCTTAGTCTTATTATCAATATGATCTTACACATATTCAATCAATTTTGGTTAATTATCTGTTATGTTTAACTTGGATTTGAGTTGTGTATATTCTAATATTTATGAATAATATTACATAAGGATTCAAAAAAACTAAATATTTTCATATAATAAGTTTTTGAACATACTAAAAATCAAATTAATACTTCAATAATAACCAACAATGAGAATGTTATAAATTTCAGGTATGTGTTTTTTAAATCTACTTTATAATAAAAATGTGTAGATAGTTTTTTGATTAACTAGATAAAAGCATCTAAGTTATAGATTTTTAGCCAATGATAAATACTATTTGATTATTGTATATTGTGATTTTATTACATGGGTTTTTATTATTTTGGAAGTGTAATATTTTCAATTTTCTAGAAAAATTAATTTTTGGCATCGGTTTTTTAAAAATTGACACCAAATCCTATTCAAAGAGGGTTTTCAACGTCATTTTTTCAAAAACCAATGACTAAAATGATATTTTTTACATTGCCTTTATAAACGTCGGTTAAAAACCGATGTCAAAAATAAAAAAAAACTTTATTAAATCCAGTTTTTTCACTAGTTTCATTTAATATTAAATCTTTGGGTTATTCTAGACATCATTGGTGGTAACCTAATAAGTTTTACTCACTCCCTACTCAGGCCATAAATTGGTACCCAAATAGACTTAATGGATGTAGGTAGGGATAAAGGGATGGTTCTAAATTTTATTGATTTATTTTTCACACTAAGATGGAGTACGAGAGAGGCAGACCAAGCTTATTCTCATAATTCTATTTAAAATATATATTGTTTTGTTCATTTTTTTAAATAATATTGTATATTCCTTCTACTATAAACCCCTTGATCCTTAGTTTTGTATAGAAACATCACATCATTATTGTGAATGTGATAACATGTATTATTTATGTCAATTTACTATTTTATAGAGTTTTATATCAGTTATTTCAATTATATTGTTTCTTTTGTTTATTGTGATTATTTTGTACTTTTTTGTTTCACTCTGATCATGAGGGTATAATATCCTTATTATACCATCATTGACACTCATTGCTAGTCAACAGCCCCTCACATTTGTAAAGGTATTCTTGAGGCCATGGTGCCAACTGTGTTAGGTCACTTGTGGATTAGTACCAAGACGTTACAAGAGGTATCATGTGTTTCTTTTATTTTCCTTACTATTTTGGTACGGTAGAAATGATATTAGGATGTGCCATAATTCGATAATGAGATTGTGTCTAGAAGTAGCTAACCCATGTGTGGGTAAAAATACATATATACTAGGAATGTATTTATTGTTATATTTCTATTAATTACCTTTGTACTAATTTCCTCTTCAGGTGAAACACATGATTTTTGGTGTTATTATAATTATAGATTCTCCTATTATCCTTGTCCAGTATGGCAAGGAGGTGTTAATTGTGCATTATTATAGGAAAATGTGGAATTATATATCATGAATATTCCATGCCATGTTTATTTTCTTATGATATTTTCCTACTATATTTTTTTTTTCCTTGACTGGGGTACATGAAATTGAACTCACATTTATTATAGCGGAAAAAGGAAATGATTGTATTTTAAAGTTTCTTCCTCAATATAAATGGTGTTTTCCTATATATATTGTGGTTGGCATATAACACCCCAAGTTTTTGTGAACCTTTTTTCAAATAAATTAATTTTATTTTATTTCATGTGTTTTATGCTCCACTAAGTAAAAGTTTATTTATACCCCATACCAAGTTAGTATTTCACTACATGCTACATCGACTTGGCATGAGTTACTGACAAAACTAAATTTCTACAAAAAAAACATTTTATTATTATAATTATTTAAATGGGATAGTTATAACATAGTCATTAAACATTGGGATTTGAATAGAAATAACTAATTTTTAAATATTATTTATAATGATTTTATTTAGATTAATCATGTTGATAATAAGGAATGAATTTGTTTTAGTGAAGTCTTTATATGTTTGAAAATATTATTTTCTTAAAATAAATCCTTTTTATGCCCATATTTGAACAATAATAAAATTAATTTTATAAACATTTAGAAATTTAATTTGATAAAATAAATATAAATTTTTAATTCAAAATTCCAAAATTATCTTAGGTTTAATTTTTTGTATTTTTATGAGAAGCTTCATTTTTGGATTAATAGTCAATAATACTAAGTTTTAATTAAATGATTCTTTTTTATTTAATTTATTTATATAGATAAATTATATTTTAATTGGGTTTTAATGTCATGATAGATAAATTATAGATATATTAATATAATTAGTTCGTTTGAATCATTTTTATATTGAAATTCGATATAAAATCTTAATAAACTTTTGAACATTCTCACTCTAAATACCCCGCTTTCTCTCCACAACTGTGGGATTGTCGTTAAAATTATATATTTTTCTTCTTTGAATTGAATTTAAAAAAATGGACATACACATATTTAATAATTATAATATTTATAGTATAACAATATCTTCTTAAATTTTAACCAAAAATATTAGGGAAAGTTATTAAAATTAATTTCAGGGATTAAAGTAAAATTATTCTTAACAAGGGACTAAAACTTAAACTTAAGTGCCAAAATAACCTATCCACCTTTCCAAAACCGATTTTTTGGCTATATGTCAGACATAAAATTTCAATTATTGAGTTTTTTTTTGTTTTTTTATGACAATTTTTAGGTAAAAACATCGGTATACTTAACTTGTTTTCAAAAATGCCAAGTGTGTCCCCTCCCTCTGTTATAAAAGGCCACCACATCCCCCCATCTTCACATCTCTCAAATCACTTATTTTCGGCCACTATTTTCCTAATTCACTTTTCAATGTCCCTAAATTACTCCTTTAATAGAACATTTGGGAAAAAATCCAACCATGAAATCCTGATGGTGCAAACCGAAAGGATTCTCCCAAGGAAGAGGTAGTATCCTTCCTCAAGCTCATTTCCTTCATTTTCTTTCTCTACCACCTCAATTAATCTTATTTTATGCTCATATTATAACAAAATTATCTTAAATATACTATGATTTTTTTACTTTAAGTTTTCTACCATCACTCACACACACATCCATCTAATGGGTAAAGAACCTACCGTTCTTGTGTACGGTGAACTATGGCCTCATGAAATGATGTTGTTCATTTTACCTTTATCGCATCTCATGGTTGGAAATTATGATGGAAATGCTATTTTTATATGATATATATTATATTTATGATGTATTTGTACTTATTTAGTTATTATATATATCCTAACTTCATGATAACTATTTTGTGTAAATATGATAATGTCGTTTGTGGAAGTGTTCACTACCGCCTCCTCAAAGTGATGTAATTTGTTAACACTTTACATGGAATATACTCAGGATGGGTTAAGTAAACGTATATGATATATATGACATAATAATTATTCTATAACTATATTATATATTTGTATTTATATATTTTATTTACTTTATTTCTTTTAATAATCCAATTAAACAGAAGTAGTGTCCATACGTACGTACAACATACAATCTCCATGAATGGTGTGTTTTCTTTAAAATTTATATCTTTTATAGATTATAATAAATAGTTATTTAAATAATATATATGATATATAAATAATTTTTTACATTATTCAAAAAAATAAATCATGATCTACGTAAGAGGATCAAGAATAACAAGTCAGAAAGCATATGATAAACAAAGCTGTTATTACCTGAAACATTACTTTAACATGAACTTGTTAATAAATTGGAAACATAAAGTCATAAGTTAATCATATATTATATTAGATATAATAATATGGTTATGTGGTATAATTATAATAAACATATATTTATTATACATTAGTTTCGATTGTTTACAAAGATATTCAAGGCTTAAGGTAAGGGAATTTCATCTCACTTTTTATTTTCGTGACATACATGCCTTATTCACCACTCATTTATTTTTTGTGGTGTTTATACTGAAAATTTATTTATTGTATGATTCCTATACTTAAATTTATGGGTATTTTCATATCCATTTTATTATATTTCTTTTATGGAGTTTGTGTTTCAAAAGTTAGTAAATTGGTAAAATAATTGTGTCTCAATTTTCCTTCTTTGAGACACATGAAACATTATGCAAATATATTTTTCTATGAGTTGTATATACTACCTTTTACATGTTATATTGTGAATATACTTATTTTTATGATATTTAAAGATTGAATTAATTTTACACTTTCAATTATATTATTATTAAATGTTATTAAAGTGGTAATGGTTTATAGATACAATCTCATCATTTTTTGAGATTGTTTGTGATTATGGTTACATTGATGTGATATTATGATCCATATCTTTATAAATATCATGAAATTTATTACCCTATGTTTATTAGTGTTATATCCAAGTGATGGTACCATTTTCCATATTTTTGTTACTTTTGATAATTAAGAAAATATTTTTATGAAAACTCTTCATTATGTTTTCTTTTCAGTTAGAAATATGTGTTATTTAAAAACCATTTTTTCTAAAAAATTTATTTAAAATGTACTAATATTATCTTATGATGTTTAAAATAATTTTTTACCCATGTATTACCTTTTTAAAAATGGTTTTAAAAGGAATCTACTTGTCATTTTCCAATCAAGTCACTTTTCTAAACTTTTAATGTGAAAAACAAATGTTTAGAAGGTATTGACTTATACACCATCATGGACATAATTTACCTGATGTCTAATTTTTATGTTTACAAGTTTATTTTTTTAAAATATTTTTACCCTACTATTCTGGAAAATATTTTGATTTAAAAAATGGTTTCAATGAAAAATTTTTTTTAAAAAATATTTTATCTTTAAAAAGTGTTTCAATTGTTTTCATACTTCTTCTATAAGTTTTCATGGAAAATTGTTTTTAAAATGGTTTCAAGATTTATTTTTAATATTTAAATGTTATTTCATAGAAAAAGGTTTTCAATTTTTTTTAATATTTCATTTTGAGTTTTTAAGGTGTTACAAAGAAAAGGATTTTCAAACAATTTTCAAGCATCTTTTATAAGTTTTAAAAGCTATTTTATAAAAAAACGTTTTCAAAATGATTTATATTTTAAAATATTTTTTCCAAAGTGGAAAATATATTTCCCTCAAGAATATTTTTTATATGAATTTTTATATATTTCATTATAATAAAAGGATTTTTGAAATTATTTTATTAATAATATATTTAAAGAAAGGATCTTTTCCTTAAGAATTGTTTCAAGTGATCATTCAAAATTCTTATCCATATAATATGTCATCATTTATTATAGATTAATATTTATTTGTGAAATGATCCAATAATACCATTCATATTCTTTTTTGAATGGTTTATGTCTTAATAACATGTTATTTATGACACTTTTTTCTCTACCATGGGTTATATACTTTTAAATCACACTTCTCTTCATGGGTTATGCTTTGAAGAAATTATTATGAAACATATCTTTTTTATATAGCTTATGAGGTGATGAAATTTTTATGATACCCATCTTATTTCATGGGTTATGATATGATGTTGATGAAACCCATCTCTTTTTATGGGTCAGGATATGATGATAATTTTATAATATTATTGTACATGTATATATGGTTTTATTATTGACAGGTGGGAACTATATCTACTTCCAATTCATTAGGAAATGATTTTTAACTTGTGGTATAATGATGGGAATTAAGAAAATGGGATTGATTCACTATGGGAAGATGGGGAAACCTGATTCACTATGGAGATATGGGAAAACTTGATGCACTATGGGAAGATGGGGAAACATGGTCCCTTATAAGGAAAGTATTGTGACTGGGTATAGTGATGTGTTGTTCCCAGTTGGTGTAGTAACCATGAAGATGTAAGATAAGGAAACGCGTTCCACTATGGGAAGATAGGGAAACCCGATCCACTATGAGAAGATTGGGAAACTCGATCCCTTTTAAGGAATTGATTGTGATTGGGGATGTTGGTGTGTCCCGCCCAGTAAGTGTAGTACCCATGAAGTGACATGATAAGTTCTATCTACACATCTTGATTTTTAGGGCATTATTATATATGTTTATGTGTATTCCAAAATTCCATGTCTTTTTCCTATGTTATGCTTTCATGGCTTATGACCATTTTTCCCTTATGATTCATGTCTTATTTTATGTTAATCTGTATTCTATGAACCATGCATATGATCTTTGATATATAGGGTATGATCATCTAATGTTATGATCACATTCTTATACCCATATACTCATTTTTATGCATATATATTTCCCTTGTTTACCCTTATTGATCATATGAGGTCACCCCTTTTTTATGTTTCCTCCCATAGGATATGAATATATGTATTAATTATGGTGTGTCTAAGAATAGTTCTAGTCATGAATAACCTAGTGGGAGATAATGTATCTCACTCATGTATCATCATTTATGATTCCATGTTTCCAAAGGCACTAAACTAATATGGTCTTTGGGTGTTTGTTGTGTAATGTATTAATTATTCTACAAAATAATGATGAAATTTCTATGTATGTTAATATTGGGTTGTTATAGTTGGTAATAGAGAAAATGGTTTATTCATTATTTGGAAACTAGGATGAGAAAACCATAATGAGAACTCTAAAGACATATCTAAGGATAAGTCTAATAATAAGTAAAGTATAGGAAAATGTACTAGAATTTTGGTAAAGGATAGAGTGATAGGTTTCTTATAAATAAATCTATGTATGGATAATATAAGTGGAATTGGTTCTCGAATAGATGTACCTAGGAGTAACAAATCCAAAAAGTTGTGTTGGGACTCACTCAAGAAAAACCTGGTACATGACAATGCACCTTATTGTGCACCTGGTTTGACACTCTCTGGGGATATGCTTTTGGAATTCACAAACTCTTCATGAAAAATAATTATGGATTTAAAAATAAGTTGTCTATGAATAAACTCGGATAAAACTAACGTGTCATAAATTAAGGAAGGTGTCATAATTTAGAAATCCTATAAGTGATTTTTCATGACTATATGGTTCCTCGATATGATAATTGTTTCATACTCAATGCATTCTGGTTTTAGTTAAAGGTAGGAACTAGAAGGAACTAGGTTATAATTGAATGTGAAAAGAATTTTTCTGTTGAGTAGTAAAGTGGGATGATCACTATAGTGAAGGATGTTGTGATCACGCCTAATCATTTTTCATAAAACATAATTAACAATGTTTACCATAACCAACTCTCGGACTCACCATGGAAGAGAAGGAAAGAGTTTGTTGAGAATTAATGTAATAGAGAACATTGAGAAAATTAGATTTAGTTTCCAACATGTTGTGAATGTGGGAAGAATCTCCCAAGTTAATGTCTTAAAGGGATATGAAGGTGACTGTGGAAAATAATGAGACCAAGAATGTAACTGTAAAGGGAAAATGAAAAGTTCAGTTAACATAATGGATGTGAATATTGGCCTCCCTATGTATTATCAACTGAGGAATGCTTTAAATGTTTAAATAATGAGAATTATGAAAATTTATTTCCTATTTAGAATGCTCGTGAAGAAAATTAGAAAGTTTGTACAAGTAAATGTTTTAGTATAGATGATGAAAAGACTAAAAATGATATAAGAAAGGTATGAGTTGTTCTAATAGTATTTTTGATAAGCATTGTTAAATTAAGTTTGATAAATTTTAATACATGATTCCCATTTCCTATTTCACAAAATTTGTATTAAGTAATAATATTACAAAATATTAGTTAATTTATTGAGAATAAAGTTAGAGGAATGAATAATTTATGTATTTTAATTCAAATATTATGTTATACGAATCATGAAATATATAATTATTTTCATTATAAGTTTCTCATTATATATTTAAAATCATATGTTGAATGATTCTAGTGAGGTAGAAAAGTGATTTCATAGAAAGTTTATATTTTGAATAAGTTAAGGTAAACCTTAATTTATTACTAATGTTGAGATAATGATGTTTGGATAAAGGTATGTTGGATATGAATAAGTAAATTAGACTGTATTTATTACATCATATCTGATAAAGTATTTTTTGACATTGTAGCCTATGTTATCATGGACAAAGTTTATAACTACTTGAATTTAAGGAATATATCCAGTAATATTTAGATTAAGGAATAATGCATGAATTTAAAGATGATTTATGGTAATTCATGTTATTACCATGTTTCTAGAGAATATACAATGACGGTATTCACATGTTTGGAATGTGACAACCAAGAGATACTTTATGATATAGGGGATAGATATTAAGATAATTTAGTAAACTTATTTCTAATGTTTTATATTTTCAACCTCTAGAAGGGTTATAAGGTTAACCAGTTATGGAATGGTCTATGTTAAAATTTAGATAAGGTTTTAGAGATTAAAGTATTATCTCTCTATTTGTGGATTTATGCATATTGAATCACTTGTGATAACCTTTTTGTTGTGATAGATGGAACAACCTATCATCCTATTTATATATCTCATGATATTCTAATGCTTTAGGAAGGATAAATTCACCTTTATTTATTAAAATAATGGATGAAGTGAAAATTGATCAAGGCATAATGAAATGATGAGATTGTGCTTATAAAATGTAATAGAATCAAGTAAGTATTTCGTCTCATGAAAATTATTCAACTACATGGAAAGGATCTTGAAACCAAAAATGTTATCTTGGTACCATATTTTCTGGTGAATAATAAGGTCCCTTTGATCATCATAGATTTATGTATTTTTTTTTTAACTTTCTTCTAACCATGTCCTCTATCACTCTCCATCAGAACTTGATAGTTAGATTTCCCTTCCATGTCCTTGTTTTCACTACCCACCTATGTTTTCCTATATAAAAACCTAGTTGTATGATAATTTGAGTAACTATTATGGTTCCAAATTTCCCCATTTTAATGGAATATTTGGGATTCACTTTTATTATGAATTTTTCTATTAAAGTAACATTAAAATATTAAACCATTGATAACCTAGAAGAATTTCAAGGGAGATATAGTTTTATGGGGGGTAGAATGTAACACAATGATTTTTTGTAAACTTTTTTTCAAATAAATTAATTTACTTCTATTTATTTCATTACACTCTATACTAAGTAAAACATTATTCATAATCTATACTATGTTAATATTGCGCTCTATGCAACACCAATTTTGTTTTCCTTACATGCAACACTGAATTTCTACGAAACAACATTTTATTATTATAATTATTCAAACATGATAGTTATAACACATCCATTAAAATAAGTAAAATTAATCAAAATAAATACTTTTAAGATATTAATTAAAATGTTTTTATATAGGTAAATAATATTGATAATAATACATACATTTGTTTTAGTAAGGTCTTTATATGTTTGAAAATATTATTTTATTAAAAGAACTCTTTTTTATGTAGTTCTATGAATAATAATAAAATTAATTTTCGAAAAATTTAGACATTTAAGTTCATAATATAAACTTTTTTTTAATTCATAATTCCAAAATTATCTTAGGTTCAATTTTTTTCATTTTTTAAGGATCTTCTTTTTTGGAAGAATAGCGAAAAATATTTAATTTTCATAAAAAAAGTATTTTTCGTATAAATTATTTATGTAGTTAAATTATATTTTAATTTTGTTTTAATGTTATAATAAATAAATTATATATTTATTAATATAATTTATTTCACTGGAATAATTTTTATATAATCTTAAGGAACTTTTGAACATTCTCTCCTTAAAAACCCCGTTTTTTTTCACTATATCTATGGGATTATCATTAAAAATAATTTTTTCACTTTTGTGAATTGAATTTAAAAAAATACATAAAAAATTTTAATCAGTATAATATTTATATTTTAATAATATCACCTTAATTTTTGACCAAAAATATTAGTGAATGTGATTAAAATTAATTACAATGATTAAGGTAAAATTTTGCTTAACAAGGGACTGAACCTTGAAATTAAGGACCAAAACAACATAGATATTTTACAACACCCATTTAATGGATATATTTAGTCCATAAACCTTCTATTATTGAGTTTTTTTGTTTTTTATGATTTTTTTGGAAAAAATTTAGGAACACCTAACTTGTTTTTAAAAATTCCAAGTGTGTTCCCTCCCTACCTTATAAAAGGCCACCACCTCTCCCCATTATTTACACCTCTAAAACCACTTATGTTCAAAAAAAGATAATCCCAATTAACACCCAAAAATAACACCCTTAGTCATTTAATCCTCCATTTTGGTATAAATCCAATCAAGGAATCCATTTGGTGCAAACCAAATGTATTCACCCAAAGAAGAGGTAGCATCCTTCCTCAAGATCATTTCCCTCATTTTCTTTCCCCAGTACCTCAATTATTCTTATTCATTAATCATATAAAAGAATTATACTAAATATACTAAAATTATTTTCCTCAAATATTTCTATGTTCATATACAGACATTTCCATCTAATGGGTAATGAACATACCATTCTTGTGCACTATGAACTACCGCCTCAGGAAATGATAATTTTCATTTTAAATTTACCACCACCTCTTAGGGTTGAAAATTATGATGAAAAATATATTTTTATAATATATATATGATATTTATTATGTATTTGAACTTCTATTGTTATTATATAAACCCTAACTTCGTGCTTTCTTTTTTGTGTAAATACAATAACATTGTTTGTAGAAATGTGGACTACTACCACCTCCAAATGATGTGATTCGTTCAAACTTTACATGGAATATATTAAGGATTGGTTTAGTAAATGTATATGATATGTATGAAATAATAATTATAAATAAATTATATTATATATTTATATACATATTTTTCATTTAATTTCTTTCTTTCAATGTGACAATAAAACAAAAGCAATGTTCAAGCGTACGTATGGCCTACCGTCTTCATGAACGGTGTATTTCGTTTAGTATTTAGTTTAATATTATAATATGTTATATATTACTATAACTTTTTTTATAAAGACTATATATGATATATAAATAATTTTTTACATTCTATAAATAAGTAAATCACGGTCTATGTAAGAGGATCAATAATATCAAGTAAAAACATGTATGATAAACAAAACGATTTTTACCCGAAAAATTACTTTAACATGAATTATTAATAAATAGGTAATATAAAGTCACAAGTGAATCATATTTGGTATTATATATAATAATATTTTTATATGGTTAATTTACCATAAAATTATATTTATTATATAGGATTTTTGAATGTGTACAAAGAAAGTCAATACTTAAGGTAATAGAATTTCATATCACTTTTTTATTTCTGTGAGATAAAATTCTTATACACCACTCATTTCTATTGTGTGGGGTGTATAATTCCCATGGATGTATTCTATGATTCTTATAATTAAATTTATGGGTATTTACGTATCCATTTGATGATATTTATTTCATGTATTTTATGTATCAAAAGTTACCAAATCGTAACGTAATTTTTTTCTCAATTTTCCTTCTTAGAGACACGTGCCATGTTATGAACCTATATTTTTCTATGAGGTGTATATACTGAATTTTACATTTTATATAATGAATATAATTATTTTAATTATAAATAAATCTTCATTTAATTTTATTATTTCCATTTTATTATGATTCAAATTTTCCAAAGTGGTAACAGTTTATAACTACAATTTCATCATTCTAGAAGATTATTTATGACTATGCTTCCATTGATGAAATATTATGATCCATATCTCAATAAATCTCATGAATTTTATTACCCTATGGTTATTCATGTTATATCCAAGTAATTTTACCTTTTCCCCTCTCTTTGGTATTTAATATTATTAATAAAATAATATTATGAAAACTTGGAGTTATCTTTCCATTCAGTCAGAAATATGTGTTTTTTCAAAACCATGTTTTCTAAAAATGTTTTTAATTTTTTTTAATATTATCCTATGACTTTTAAATGAAACTTTAAAACATTTGTTACCATTATAAAAAACACTTTTAAAATTAATCCTCTTTTCATTTTCTGATAAAGGCACTTTTATAAGCATTTAAGGTATAAAAGGAATGTTTGGCATTCATGGACTTATCCATCACCCTGATCATCATTTACTTGATAATTACTCGGTAAGTTAATAAGGTTATATTTTCAAAGAATTTTTTTCCTAATATTCAGGAAATTTAATGGTTTTAAAATTTATTTCAAAGAAATTTTTTTTCAAATTTTTTTTCTGTTTAAAAAGTGTTTAAATTTTTTTCAGATTATTTTATATGTTTTCAAGGAAAATTGATTTAAAAATTATTTAAAGCCTTATTTTTATGTTTTAAATGTTTTTTAAAAATAGTTTTTCATAATTATTTTAATATTTCATTATTATTTTTAAATTTTTTTTTCAAATAAGAAGGTTTTAAAAATATTTTCAAGCATATTTTATAAGTTTTAAAATATATTTTAAAAGAAAGAGGTTATCAAAAATGATTTTTGTTTTAAATATAATTTTTCATTGTGGAAAAATATTTTCCTCAAGAATTTTTTTAAATGAAATTAAAAATCATTATTTATAATCGAAAGATTTATAAAATGGTTTAATGAAAATGAATTTTTAAGAAAAGATATTTTCTTGAAGAAAATTTTCAAGTGATCTTTCAAATTCCTTCTCTATCTAAGATGTCATCCTTTTTTATAGTTTATGCTCTATTGTGGAAATGATCCAATAATAGAATTTATGTTATATCTTGAATGGTTTATGTCTTAATATCATGATGTTTATAACACCTGTTTCTCTCCCATGAGTTATATTCTTTTGAAACCCTCTTCTTTTCATGGGTTATGATTTGATGAAATGATTATGAAACCTATCTATTTTCAATAGGTTATGAGGTAATGAATTTTTTATGATACCCATTTCATTTAATGGGTTATGATATTATGTTGATGAAACCCATATCTTTTCATGGGCTATGATATAAAGAATGTTTTATTATCTTGTGGCACATGTATGAATGGTTTTATTACGTGATTGGTGGGACCTATATCTTCCTCCAATTCATTGGGTATAGATTTATATCTCATGAGATAATTATGGGAATCAATTAAGCATGCTTGATCCTCTATGATAATATGGGGATAACTGATCCACTATGGGAATGTGGGGAAACAATATCCACTATAGGAAATTGGGGAAACTTGAACCCTTATAAGGAATAGATTGTGACTTGGGATGGTGGTGTTTCCATCCCTATGGGTGTAGTAATCAAGAATATGGAATATGGATAATCTATATCCACTATGGGTATATGGTAAAACCTGATCTACTATGGGAAGATAGAGAAACCCAGTCCCTTACATAGAAAGGACTGTGATTAGGGATAATGGTGTGTCTAGCCTTGTAGGTTTAGTCCCCATGAAGTGCCCTAATGAGTTCTAGCAATTCGTATTCACATATATGGAATGATATTACATGTTTTTGTGAATTCCAAAATTCTAAGTGATATTACTATATTATATGTTCATGGATTATACCTTTTTTACCTTATGATTCAAGTCTTATAATCTTCTAATATTTATTCCATGATTTATGGTTAGGATCTTTGATATGCAGGGTATGATATTATAATGTTAAGATCAAATTATCATACCCTTATTCTCATGTTTATACTTATATATCTCTATTTTTTTATTTTTGTTGAGAATCTGAGCTCACCCATTTTTATGTTTCCTTCCCCATGATATGAACAAATTTATTAACTATGGTGTGTCTATGAAGGATTACAGTGATAATGAACCTAGTAGGAGATAATGTAGCTCACTCATGTATAAACATTTACATTTCCATGTTTCCAAATGCACATAAATAATACTCTCTTTGGGAGTTTGTTGTGTATTGTATTACATATCCTGCAAAAAAATGATAAAATTTCTATTTATGTTAAGAATGAGTTGTTATATGGAACCTTAATTAAAAAATTATCACATGTTTGTTCTATTTAATCATGGTTACACATACTAAAATGTTAATTGATTTTGATTACATGAATTCCAATTATAATTTATAATTTTATTACATCTATAAATTAGGAATGGTAATTCATATGATCAAATCATGTTTCATGGATTTTTATATCATGATATTGTATGTAAGGTTCATGTTAAAGTTACATGTAGTTCTAATTGAAACTTATAAATAACACTTCATTATAAATTGGTAATGGAAGATGCATTTAACTGTACCATGTATATATATATACAACATAATTTAAATTCATGGAAGAAATGGTTACTTCTAAATGGGGATTTAAATTTCATATTAAATGTTATTTTCCACATTAGTGGAAATTGACACTCTATATATCAGGACCTATTTTTTGAAAAAGAGAACTCAACCCTAACTGAACCTTAGTAATAAGATGTTTGGATAATCTCTCTGGACCCTTATGATATTATGTTTCACCTAAACCTAGATTTAAGAGCAAGAAATTAGGTATAGACTCTTATATTGGAAGGCTTGTACCTATCTAATTCATTTATCAGTGGTAGTTCTCTTATTAAATCATATTCTAAGGAATATGATTGTCATTTTAAAAATATGCCACCATGAGGGCCTCTAGTTATGCAAAAAAAAAGGCGGTGACGATCATGCTCTGGAGTTGGTGGACTCAAATCCACCATTATTACCTCTTATTGTGCCACTTAAGTCGCCTCTTGATATTCATGATCTAGGAACTAATGCTTAGTTTTGAGAGGGTTTATTAGGCTTATTAAAATCTATACAAGTATCTCTATAACCTTACCCTACTATGTATGAGTTTAATAGAGAGTTCTAGTAGTAACATTCACCTACTTTTTGGGGGTGATGGTGGCCCACAAGGTGAAAATTCATGGATGGAGGTTATGATATCTAAATTTTAACATATATAGATTCTTCTATAATGGAGGTTTATTTTCATGATATATATTATTTGGTATTCTACCAAACATTTGTGGGATGTTATTACACAGAAATATTTTTATCAACATATGGTATGGAGTTACTTCTACATGATCTTCTATGATTACCTCTCTTCACAAGTTCTAAGGTATAACCAATCTAGTGATTTTATTCTCTTGAAATAGGGATCTATGTTTGTGATGAAGTATTCTTCATGCTTTATTAGGATCCAAATTAAACACTGACTCTTTATGGTGATGGGATGATGACATTGACATAGTTCAAGGATGATATCCTATAATCCATATGATCTAAGGTTGATGTATTTTGATTGAATAACATTTATGATATTATAAACTAGTCCCTCATTGACAAGAATAATTTAAGGGAAGATAAAGGTTTAGGGTAGGGTAGTTCAACACCAATATAGGGGAGTATTTCATCTGGTGTAAATAATCAATGTTTGTAGTATACTCCTGGGGGAAGTGGTTGTTAAACAACATACATTGAGTGTTACATGATATGTCATGAGTGTGGGAATCCAGGACATAATACAACCAAGTTAAACAAGGAACCAATTAATTTTTGAGCCTCTAGTGGTATGGGTAATATTCATCATTTCTATAGAACCTATTCTCCAGTTCCCAATAAGAGATGATTTATACTGACTCTACATTGAGGAGTGGGTTCAGTAGCTACCTACCTTGTGGGTAGCCATGTACTATTGGTCATGCAAGCTAATGATGTGGTCATGGACAAGGTATCCATTCACATGAATCATAGTACTAGAAAAGAGGACAAGCTCTGGGTATCTAGGTTGTAGCTTAGGGCCATGTATTGGTCCAATTACGTACAGTAGAGCCTATACCTGAGTATCAGAGTGTCGGGTCTTCTATAGTATGAGTTACTATTCTAGTAGCCTCTACATTATTATATACCATGTTAGACACAAGTGTGTCAAAATCCATTATATATATTTCTATTGTGGAAATATTGTTCCTTAAGATAGATTATTTTTGTGGGGTGATAACCATTGATACTCTATTGGGGATCCAATATTAAATTGTATGCTAATTTATGAAGTATCCCCTTGAGAAAGGTGGTTATTTTTTCATATGGAATCTTGTTTTCCGTGAAATAAAAATCCTTGATGTAATTATCAGCATGGACTAGTTAGTCTATCATCGATCCCATATTAATTTTTATTGATAACGAGTTACTTTATCATTGCTCAAGGGAAATAGCTATGTTCATAAGGGAGAAAGGGGCATCCATTCTATTTGATATGGACTTGTGCATCATGGATTAGGCATAGTGTCAGCCCAAATAGACACACTTTTTTAGTGATCAAATAATACATCAGACAAATTTACCTCCAATAGTGTATCATTTTAGGTAAATTTTATATAACCACTTTGCTGATCTTCCCATTGAGAGAGAGGTTGAGTTTACTAATGAGCGAGTATCAGGAGAAACACTAGGGTACATAACTCTTTATGGGATCAATCCTAAAAAGCCTCAAATACTAAAAAGTTAGTTAGAGTTTCTGAAAGATATGGGTTTTATATGACCTAGTACTTCTCCATGGGGTTGACCTGTTCTTTTTTCCAAGAATGTGGATGATACCCTTTAGTTTTTTTGGATAACTAGAAGTTGAATCATCTTAATGTTAATAAATTATATCCCAAACCCCACATGGATGACCTATTCAACTATATATGTGGATCTCAACATTTCTGAGAGATTAATTTGAGGTAATTCTATCATCTGTTATGAGTCAGACCCTCAGACATACCACATACAACACTCTATAGTATAAGTGACTTGTATGAGTATTTTGTTATATTGTTTGGTATCACAAACACACCTTAAATTTTTATTTCTATGAGGAATCAAGTTTTCCAATCATACCTATAATCATTAATGATGACTTTTATAGATAATATCATGTTTTATTCTCAAATGTGACATGATCATGCCAAACACCCTTATATCGTATTGATTACACTGAGAGAGAATAATTTATATTCCAAGATCACAAAAAAATTAGTTATGGATTAATGAAAATCACTTCCTACCTCACATTATCTCAATGGAAAGAGTATCTATGGACCCAGATAAGGTATGAACTATGGTTTATTAGGTTTAACCTAATAATTTCTTTAATATACGATGTTTCTTGGGTTAGATTTCTATTATCGGTTCTTTATTCAAAACTTTTTATTCCTATAATGACCAATTACAATCTTAAATAACATGGGTGTCATGTTTACATGGTTTGGGGCATGTGAGAAAGACATCAAAGAGTTTAATGTATGGTCGGAATCAGCATTGATCCTGATTCTTCTAGATCTAAGTAAAATCTATATATTTCATTGTGACACAATGGGTGTCAGGTTGGGAGATGTTATGATGTAGGATTAGTGAGTATTGGAATATGAGTGTTATCAATATATACTTCACAAGTGGAATTACCTAATGTATGACCTCATGTTAATAGATATGGTTTATATCTTGCATTATTGGGGGCTTAAATTAATGGAGATTAGTTGTTGTTGTGTACAAACCAAAAAATGCTCAAATACAACTTCATTATATGTTATTTGAATCTCATACGTCATATATGCATTGATTAGCTATTGTATTTTTTTAACCCAATTATATTATTGGGAAAGGAATTTTTTTTTATTATTCTATGAGAAGAAAGACTCATGCACTAGTGGTTTGGGAGGCTGGTAGATAATGACAGTTGATAGCCCTATTTTCTGAGATGTATTTAGAGGTACAAGAAAATATCAAGAATCTTGTACTAGAATATTTATTATTAACCTCTTCACATCTAGATAAAGATAATATGAGACATATTTTGGATCTTGAGGCCATATTTTTATGGTAAAACATATCAAGAGAGGACCCAAAAACTTGTTAGATTGTTGATGGGGATGAAATCTTTTGAATTCATAGACATATATAGGTTATGAAATACTTATTATAGGAGTTAATTTGAGAGTCTCATGCCTCTTCTCAGCCATTACATCTAGGTCTTACTAATATGTTTCAATACATACACTGTCATTATTGGTAGACTGGTATGAATATAGAGATAGTTATCTTTGTTACTTGGCATTCTAACTTTCAATAGGTGAAGGTGGAACAACAGTCACTAGGAGGCCTTTTATAGCCATTAACCATTCTTTAGTGGAAGTGGGATGACATCAGTATTGAGATTATTGAATGGATTACTAAGATTCCCTTGAGGTAATGATGTGGTTTTTGTGATCATTGACATATGGATAAAGGTATCCCACTTTTTTCTAATTCAGGAGTCCTTTTCAGGGGATGGTCTATGAAGACTATATGTCTGGTAGATCATACCCCTTCATAGGGTTCTACATAACATTTTATCATATAGGGAAACTCAGTTTATTTTGAGGTTCTAGAAGGGTTTTTATAAGGCATTGTGTTTATAGGTACTGATGAGTACAACCTATCACCCATAGATTGATGATCTATCTAAACATACGATACAGGTGTTAGAGGACCTTCTCAAAGAATGTGTTCCTGATTTTTAAGGTTCTTGGGAGAAACACTTATATATTATGTATTTTTATTATAATAATATCTTCTAATAATCTATTAATATGGATCTTTATGAGGCTCTATATGGTAGGTCATGTTATTCACCCTTGTACTTGTTAGAGGATGAAGAGGAAGTGGCACCAAGACCTCCTCTTGTTAAAGAATCATTGGAGGAGGCATATCTTATCAGGATTAAAATGGATATAAAAACAGTATATATAGAGTTTTTATGTCAATCTTCATTAGTGACCTCTATGGTTTGAGGTCGGAGATCGATTCTTTTGAGTGTTTTAATGAGACTGGGTCATCGATGAATCATGAAACGAGGTATGTTCTTACCTAAATTCTTCATACCTTTTTAGGTTTTGGAGAGTCTTAATAGTGTCTCGTCATGAAGTAATCCCTCATAGATACAGGTCTATGAACAATTTTTTCACATTTCTCACGTACGTAATTACTATTTATAATTGACTCATGTTTTTCATCCTGATGAGGTGGAATTGGATGTCGATGTTCCTTTCATGAATATCTGGTCTATATAGTTTATCAGATCATGAAGAATATCTATGTTAGGTTAGTTCCTATAGTATAGGTTTTATGGTATCAGGACAGTGTAAAAGATTATACATGGGAGAGAGAGTCTGACGTGCATGATCAATGTCCAATGCTTTTCTCGGATGATGTTATACAACCCTCAGAAGGAAAACTCAGGGATGATTATTTTAAGGATGGTAGGTTGTAACAACTCAACATTTTATAAGGTATATATCATTTAAATTTGAGTTTTAATATAATTTTTATTCTAACATAAGTGGATAATTATTTTAGGAAGGTTTTAGGAATGTCTAGGTCTTATTCAAATATCAAAAATCCAGTTTTTAGAAGAAGCAGATGAGGCGCATGGTTGGCACACAGTTAGCGATAAATGTGCAGCACAATCGTGCATCCCCTAAGAAGGATGTGCGTAGTTTAAAAAATCATGAATTATATGTCACACAATTGTAAAGGGGTGATGTAAAAAAGTGTGGAGAGGCTGCATAGGCTAAGAATTATTATCCCATATAAGGGGTGGACAGCCTATACAAATCTAGAGTATAATTAGGTGAACCATGCAACCAAAACTTGCGCCCTTTAAAAGGGGGTAAAATTATATTTCTTACCCTAATTTAATTATTATTTTCTATTTTCTCTTCCCATATCATGTATTTTATCCCTCTCCATTGATAGACCCACTTCTCCCTCAAGGTAGTTTCGATCCTCCTACCTCATACAACATCTAATTCAAACCCCATTTTTCATGTTAGATATCCAATGGTAAGTGATTCGGTCCTCTTCCATCCTTTATTCATTTAATTTTCCATATGAAATTATAAATCCATGTGTGATAATATATCTAATTTTTAGGTTTTTTTCTATTCATCTAAATTATATCATTATATTCTATATTAGAGGGAAATATTGGATAAAGAGTCATCTACCACTAACAGGTAGGTGATCTAGTAAATTTCCCTAAAAAACTTTTTTTTATATCATGATTTGTTGTGATTAATTTGATGACTCCCACACATTTCCTTCTAAATGAAAATTTTTTATTTAAATTTTTATCCCTTAATAGAGGCACATTTTTAGAACATTAAATTTTCTTGGGTTTTGTACCAAGATTAGTACCACCCCTTGGGTATGTTTTTTAATGTACAAATACATTCATATATACAATGTAACCAAACCACTATCTAAGTGTATTTGGTTTAATTCCCAATTTAAATGACTTAAGGTAATTAAATTTAAATTTATTGGTGTGACCACATCATGTGACTTGTATATATACTATATATTATACCCTTGAATAAATGAGATTAAATAAAATATAAAATAGTTGAAATCCATTTTATGGATTATACTAAAGTAGTACATGAAATTTTATTATTATTAATATTTTACCATGCATTTTAGTCATGGAATAGTTAATAAAGGTGTTTTATATGATGATTCATTCATCCTTGGTGGGTGATTTTGGCCATGACATTTCATATCATTTATTGGAAGTTGGAAATGATGCTTCACATCATTTATTTAGACATTGGACATGATGCTTCATGTCCCTTTATGGTGGTTGTAGGACATGGAATTTCACATAATTGGTTGGGTTTTATGCCTATAATGACAGATATATTTATGGACTGAGCATATTGGGATAATATACTGTATACAGTATGAGACTCTTATGATTAATCATGGATGCCTTGGTTTCATGCTTTGGGTCCTGGATAATACTACGTGTATATATATATATGTTTATACAGATAATATATATATAAATATATGAATACATACTCATATATACACATGGTGAAAAATGTTTATAGACATTCCAGCTTAAGTCAAATAAGGTAGAGTTAGATGGGTGTCATTTTGAAACTCGAACCAACTGGGTTATAACTTACATCATTTCTTTATATTTGTTATACCTAAACACTTACATTTTATATTCACTAGATGAATTATTTTAGACACCATTGGGGGGTCCAATTAAGTTTTACTCACACCCTGTTCAGGCCACCAATTTTTACTCGGATAGACTTCTTGGAAACTGGTATGGACAAAGGGAAGTGCCCAATATTGGATTCTAGATTTTATGTTCTCAGATGAAGTATAGGAGTAGAAAATTGATCTTATGATCATGATACTATTGAAAATATATTTTGGTCTTTTTTCATTTTTTATTGCATATTATATATATCTGCTGCTTTATACCCCTTGATCCCCATTTTTTATAGAATAATGACATCATTATTTTGTATATGATATTGGCCAGTATTTATGTTAGTTTAATTTTTTATAGATTTTTACTTTCACTATTTCCATTATATTTTTTCCATTATTTATTATACTATTTTTTACTAACATTTTTTACTCTAGTAATGAGGTTGTAGTCTCCCCACTATACCATTGTAGACCCTCAATACTAGTCAGCAGCCTCAATCATACAAGGAGGTGTGCTTGAGGCCATATGGACAACTAGAATTGGTCACTTATCAGTGGAACAAGCCCAGGATGTTACATTATTGGTATAAAATATAAGAGTTTCTATAAGACCAAACAACATACTAGTCATTTAAGACTATATACATACATACATACATACATATATACATTACATTTGAATGTATAAGGTATATTATGAACACATTTCAAAAAAAATTATTATCCCTTCCATCATATCCTTTAAAATTACACATTGTTTTCCTCTAGGTTTACCATGGAAAGTAAAAATAATAATAGTGAGTTAAAATGATTAGTAAGGAAAAGGGTACAGTTGAATCTTTCATAATATAAACATTACAGAATTGATATGGTAGGAATGAATAAGAAACATAAATCCATAATCAATTGAAACAGAGGTCATAATATATCTATGAACAAGAATGAAAACATGGATAAAAAAGTTAATTGATCTCATACTGATCGAATTCACAATTTCATATATAAAAACATCATTTTATGTTCTTATTCTAAGACAACAAAATAATATGGGGAGAGTTATACACCAAAAACCTCATGACACATATTAATGTATTAAGAGGATATATAGTTTTTATCCCCACCTATCACTTGATTAACTACAATTAGTTCAATATAAAATTTTCCAAGACATTTAATACCATTACCAAATGAATTTATGGATAAATAAATTCATGGCTATTTATACAATGAAAAATACAAATAAAAAATACTTTCCCATTCAAAGGAATAATGTGTATGTAAAGAAGAATATACTTTATTCAACTTATAAGTAATGGGGTGTCATTGAAGTAATATAAAGTTACCTTATTAATGAAATATAGTGAATACGGTACTTTCAATGTTTTTGTTTATCCATCGAAGAGAGTAATTGGTTTCAATAGTTCACATAGGTAGGAGACCAAAGAAATTTTAGGAAAAATATTCCATCATGAATTATAAAGTGGGTGTGAATATTCAAATACATATCCCTATGGAGTGTCTAAATAGGTGTGTAGTCTTAGGCCACTAATCATGAATTGAGGTAGTGGTTGAGTCAATGCTTCAACAAACCCTTTTTGGTGTGATTACCCCTAGGTTCATCAGTGTCATAGACACATCCACTTACTAGTATCCATATAGGGATTTCATTTCTAAGAAAATAATACACTCATTATGTTCGCAAAATTTAGGTTTTTTTATCATTATGATGGATTAATAAAAGGATTTAACAAGATTAAAATTCATTTTTGATATATAAAATGGTTGGAAGTTACATACAATTAAAATAATGATGACATAGAAACAATGGATTATAATTGAAAATAGAAAGTGTAGAATGAGAACCCTTAGTTTCATAATAACGGTGAAGGATAAAGGATAAAATGACAGAGGATAAGTATCCTATTAATAAAAAAATATCAAATCGGAGATAATACCATGAAATTATAATCAAGGGGATATATGGAAATGGTATTAAAGGAAAATAATTTTAATTAAAAAAGTAAAGAGAATGATTGGAAACCCTTTCATTTCTAAGTAACATCTTAAATAATGGGATTAATCCTTAGAACATTAGAAACTCATTAAGATAGATTTAGAGAGGTAGAGGAAAATTAACTTAATGAAAAATTTCTTTTGGGTGGATTGGGATGAGGGAATGGGTTAGAGTGACCTCCTTTTATAGGAAAAAAGATGGTCTTTTTCATGGAAATTAATGTTTAGAAAGGGGTAAGAAAATAATCACATGATTGTTAGGTGGTTTAGGATAATTATATAAGTTATGTGGAAAAATTGTATATTAGACATGTGGTTATGAATTTAATACCTAAAAAATGGTCTTTCTATAAGGTTTAAGTTACCTTTTAATTATTAAATAATTGAGATACTTCATTTACCGATTTTTACCAATATTAATCAAGATTAAAAATTAACCATGGTAATTATTTCATTAATAAAAATATAAGATGAACCATATTAAAAAAAATTTACATTTTGATTATAAATTGAGACACAATTTAATCCAATTAATTTTATAAATTTGGTAAAATAAACTTTTAAAATTAAACATAATAAATATTAAAAGCTATTTTTATAGAAAATTTTCTTTTTATACATTAGGTGTTTTTTATTTTTATTTCATATTAATTATCAATTTCATGAGTGTTTATATTTTTTTATGAATAAACATCATATTAGAGTTAAAATTTAAAATAGTTTAATTCAGTTTATTATATGAAATTTATATTACTCCTATAAAATTAATTCTTTGGAAACTACATTTTTAATTTAATAGTTGTAATTAGTCACTAATATAAGTTGTTCATTTTAAATTCATAAAAAATGATATTAGCCTTAGTATAAAATTTGGGGCAACATATTATAATTATAAATTCCATTTTTTCAAATAAAATTAATATTTGTAGAGAAAATTAATTTTTACATTAGCACGCATAAAACCTATTTTTTTATGAAGTATATTTTTATGCATAAAATTAATATTTATGATAAAATTATAAATTCATTTTATTTAAAGAAATAAATTGGAATGTTATAAAAAAAATTCTTGACTTCTAAAGCTATCCAAAACAAAATTTTACTAAACTAATATTTAATTAAAATAAAATAGAAAAAATATTTTCTTTTATTGGAAAATATTACTTAAGTTAATAAGATATTAAACATAGGTTTTATAAATTAAGAATAGTATTTAAAAATGTATATTTTACTACTTAAACACATGTTTTAACATTTTAATGTTTTTATAAACATATATTCCATTCGAATATAATGATAACTTTATAAAAGTAAATGTTTTGGTAAAACCTATATTTTTCACTATTCAAATAAAAAATAACCTATTTTAGAAATATCCCAAAATTTCTTCTCAATATAATATATCAACAAAGAGTTAAAATGTAAATTTTATTTTTTAAAAATAAAATTCTAATATTCAAAAATTATGCCTTTAAATAAACTCATGAATAAAGGGTCTTTAGAGTACACATTGTGTGGTTGTTTAAGATATAGTTTTTACCAACTATAGTGGGGTCTTGGGTATTACATTCTCCCCCACCCCCTTAAATAATTTTATCCTTGAAATTGGTATGTATATAATCTATTTAATAATATTTATATTTCTTTCTCATAGCTTCTTCGAGCTCATAGGTTGCCTCTTTTTGTTTTTTATTTCTCCAATTGACTTTCACCAATCAAGTCATTTGATTCCATAGAACATTCAATATTATGTTAAGAATATATAAAGGATATTCATTAAAATATAAGTTACGTTTCAACTATATTTTTTATATGAGATCACATGTATTGGATATAGCATGTATTTCCTTAGTAATGAAACATATAAGATGTTGTGTACTTCAGAAAATTTTGGTGGCATAGCCAATCAGTAAGCTACACTTACAATTCATTCTATTTTTCAAAAGGCCTAGTGTACTTAGGGATTATATTCTCCTTTTTCCAAAATCATGCAACTACCTTCCATTTGGAAAACATTAATAATACATTATCTCCTAAATTGAATTCAATTTATTTCATTATATTATCAACATAAATATTTTGTTTGATCCAAAATTCTTTAATATGATCCGGAATATTAAATACTTTAATATTCATCTCCTCCACAACCTCTAGGAAAATTTGTTTTATTTATCCATATTTATCCCAATAAGTTGTCCTATGAAATCTCTTCCCATAAAATACCTCATAAGGTGCTATATGGATGCTCAAATGGATACATTTATCGTAGGAAAATCTCACCGTAGGTAAATACCAATCCCATGCTCTCTAAAAGTTAAGATAATAAGATATAAATATGAATTCTAGTGTCTGGATAGTCATTTTTGAATTTTAATTAGTTTTGTCATGATAGGGGATACTAAAATGTATCTTATTTTCAAGAAACAATTGAATAATCTTTCAACATTTCGATGTGAACAGAGGGTCATGATAAGATACAATTTATAATGGTTTCCCATGAATCCTTAAATTTTCATAAATATGGATAATTTTAAAGCACCCAATTGGTAGATCTTCTATTATATCTATAAAATGAGAAGACTCAATAATTTGATCGATAATGACCCATATAGAATTAGTCTTCCTGGGTGTCTTCGAATTTCCATTGAAAAGTCCATTTTAATATTATCCAAATTTCATATATGTATAGGTGGAGGTTTTATAACTCTATTAAGATGTTTCATTTCAACCTTTACCTCATAGAATACTAATATTCTAGAAAAATAGTCTACAATTTTCTACATTATCCCATCCAATGAGAAATATTCTCTTAAATATATATACATATTTATGCTATTATGGTGTATATAGAAATTTTATCTTTTATATTCATCTAAACATTATCCCTTCCACATTAGTATTTATAGAACACACAAACTCTTTCCAAAATTCAACACTCTAACTTTATAATGAAGTCTATCAGTTTCCCATAATTTATTACTTTAATAATCCTTTTTAAGTAATATTAATCCTACTGGGACCACTCTATATTTACAGTAAGTATGGTTTTTAAAGTTTTTATAAAATGAATTATGGTTATCCTTCCCAAAAAATTACTATATCTATATGTAGTTGATATATAAATATAGGATGATTATTAATCCTCTTCATGGTTAGAATTCCATAGTCCCTCTATATCAATGCATCATCCATCATGTTTTACTTATTTGGGTGGTAATGCATTGATAAATAATAGTATTTGAGTAGTTACTACCATCTTCTTTTACTCATGTTGAGATCCTTATAATAAAATATATACTTAAAAATATTGTGGTTCAAATATATATATATATTGCATATTTCACCATAGAGTTAGTGTCTCCATATTTTAAAAGAGAATATTAAGGCTAACATCTCATGTTCATGAGTTATGTAGTTGTTTTCATGGATTTTAAATTTCCCTAATGAATAGGGAACCACACTATCATTCTGTATAAGGACACAACCAATACCTTTATTCAATGCATCATTATATATTAAAAATTCATTTATAACTGATGGTAAAGTTAAAACTAGTGAATTAATTAGTATCATCTTCAAATATTAAAAACCTTCTTCACATTCCCTTGACCATGTGAGTTTAACACCATCATGTGTTGACCTGGTTAATGGGTTGGCCAACCAGGTGAAATCTTGAATGAACCGCTAATAATAACATAACAAACCTAGGAAACTTCTTATCTTAGTTATGTTTTTTCGTTTAGGCCGTTATTTTACTAACTTTTTAATGGATAAATAGATATTACATCCTTAGAGATAATATGGATAAGAAAAGAAACTTAATTGACCCAAAAATTCACACTTATTATATTTCCCATATAATTATTTTTTTATGAGGGTCTCTAAAATTATTTGCAGATTAATCTCATGATCTTCATATATCTTGCAATATATTAGGATATCATAAATTAATACCAAATCAAAGTTATCTATATAATCCTTAAATAATAAATTAATCATATCCTTAATTATAGAAGGTTCATATGTCAATTTGAAGGTAATTATTATGAACTCATAATGTTTATACCCTGTTCAAAATTCCATCTTCGGTATATCATCCTTCTTCACCATTAGTTGATGATAAGTAAAGTAAAGATATATCTTTCCAAATTATTTGGGTCCTTTAATTTGATCAAATAAGTCATCAATTCAGGGTAAAGGATACTTATCCATTATAATAAGGGAATTGATCTCCCAATAATTGATGCACAATCTCATAGACCCATCTTTCCTTGTCATGAATAAATTTGGGGCCTTCCATAGTGAAACAATAGGGTTTATAAAACCATTATCACACAACCATTTATTAAACTCCACAAACTCCACTAGTGAAATTATAGATGGCGTTTTAGATATAGGTATTGCATCAAGTGTGAGTTCAATGGAAAATTAAACTTCACACTCATGTGGATGACCCGATAATTATTTTTGAAAAATATAAATGAATTTTTGTCCCATATATATATATACTCTATCCTTATAATATCTTAATTATCCATATATCATAATAAATATTCATCTCTTATATTAATTTTATTAAGGGGTGATATTGGGGGAGGATTTGGATGTGATTGTGGTGATGAATTCCCCCTCTGAAGGAAATAGATTCCACCACAACTTCCAAAATAGTAGTCTTATTTGCTTGGAAGTAAATTTTTTTCATTATAAATTGATTTTAAATCCATACTAAAGATCATATAAAAATAAACCATATGTATAATTACTTTGTTTTCATGTATATTGTGTTTATGAATCATAGATTTAACTTACTAGCATATCATTATTTCAATAATATTTACACTATGTATCTTAATTGATAACTCTATTAATAGGGATATAAGGAAATATTAAGTGGTTTTAGAGAGCATAAAAGATATAAAAGAATGAAAGGATCCAAAATCAAATAAAATATTATTTAACTTTGAGGCTATGATATAAGTACCTATCACAACATCATTATGAATTTTGACTTTATCTATGGTAATCAAAAAATATTGGCCTTTCTCCCTTGTCCTTTTCAAAGTTAAATTCCCTTTATGTTTATAACATTAGTTTTTATAACTTACCTCATCCTTACAGTTAAATCATTAAACATCAATAGCTTTTTCCTTTCCTTTTCATTCTTGAGACTGATGGAAATTTTCTTCACACTTGTTACTAACTATTTTTCCCTTACTGAACTCTCTCTGGTATTTCTTCCCATGATTATCACTTGTGGGAAATCACATACTTCCTTTATTCCCCTTTGATTAACTATTATTCCCATGATTCACAATTAACCACTTATTCTCTTGGATTTCCATGAGCAAATACATCCTAGAGATTTATTTTCTATCTTAATATCATTTTATTTTATATCCTCATATGATGAAAAGGTCTAATATACCAATTTTCCTCAAAGGATCGCCTTTAAACTGTCAAATAAATGATCAATATTAATTTCTATTATATATAAATAGTCTGAATCATGTGTATATAACCTTGTAAAGTATCCTCATACTCGACTACAGTTTACTCCCCCTTTTTCTTAGATTAAGGAACTACCTTTCCATTTATATTCTTTTCTTCTGAGGAAAACATTTTTCATAGAATACATCCTTGAAAGTTCCCTATTCCCTGAACTTTATCTCATCTTTAACTTTGTGTTTTGAATTAATGACCACCACTGGTCAACATATACATTCATAAGATAGATGTTCATGATGAATTTTTCCTTTTCACCACTACCTATATTAATAAATATCTTCTCTATGGACTTGAACAATAATTTATCTACCAAGGGATTAATAGTCCCACTGATTTATAGAGGTCATTATCGCATGAAGTAGTTCAACATAGTTACACCATGTTGTGGATCAATAGGTTCCTATATGTGAATAGGTATATTTATAATAACATGGATCTAATATATTTATGATTTGATTAGAATAAACTCTATCTTCACTGAATTTATTTGGGGTAATAGCTTTATATTGACTATGGGTGTTTATACAGTTCCAATTCCTTCCATTTTTTTATCTCTTTAAAACGGAATACTTATAGTTGAAACATGATATTTTATTATAAAATAAAATTCTTATTAATTTTTCTAGAGTGTTAGGTAAAAATATTTTGGGTTTCCATATTACTTTTTCTATCTAAATAGGTTCCTCTAAATCTAGTCCCCAAGGTTCGTACTAAACTTGCTATGATACCAAGTATAACAGCACAGACTCTAGAAACCTAGAGTCAGTAGTTATACTATAATATTGGTACTATAATAAAAGATTTCTTATTGGATACAACATCTTAGTAGGTTTATAAGACTAGATACATACATAAATTATATTTGAAAACATAAGTTACAACATGAATACATTGGAAGAACATTATATTCCCTTCCATCATAGCCCTGAAAATTACACATAAGTGTTCTCTAGGTTCCTTAGGGAAAAGAAAAATAAATAAGGGTTAGCTCATATGATTTAAAGGTATTAATATAAAATTTAATCTTTCAGGAAAATAACATGGAACATGTGATGTTAAAATAATGAATGAACAACATGAGGCTATAACCAACTACAATTGAGGGAATGATATATATAGAAAATTAATGAATATATGGATAACTAAGTTAATTGATATTATACTAAATGAATTACTAATTACATACATTAAAAAATGTTTTCAAGGCCTTGATCCAAGACACTATACTAATATGGGAAGAGGTATACACTAAAACACAAGTTGTTTTGTCTCATGAGACCCATTGATACATCGAGAGGATATATAATTTTATTCTCCAACCATAACCTAATTAAGTCACATGAATTCAATATAATATTAAAAAATACATTTCATAACATTTCCTTAGGAACCTATATATGAATGAATACATGTCCATAAATATATTTAATAATATAGAAAACACATACTTCCCCATTAAACAGAATAATATGGATGTCTAGGTCAACATCTCTTAATCAACTTAGAAGTTGTGGGGTATCATCAGAGTAACAGACATTTCCCTTATAAAATAAATATAGTGGTGAGGGTGCTTTAAATGTGTAGGATTATCAATAGAAGATATTAATTGGTTTCAATAGTTCATTTTTGTAGGAGATCAAGTAAATTGTAAAGAAATTACTTCCTCATGATTCATAAGAGAAAGTGAATATTACAAATCATATCACCCAGGGGTGTCAAGATATAAGTGAGGTCTCAATACCATTAATTATGAATCAAGGAAATGGTAGATACAATTATTCAACACTCTTTTAGGGTGATTAACCATAGTTGCGTATGTGTCATAGAAGAATACACTTTCTAGTATCTAGATAGGGATATCATTACTATGAAAACCAAACACTCTTTTTCTAAAAATTTAGTTTTTTTGTGAATTATGATGGTTTTGGAAAAAAATTAATGATATAAAGTAACATTTTTGATATATAAAATGGGTTATAATAGCATACAATTATAATAATGGTGATTTTACAATAATATTTTTTAAACAAAAATTGAAGGGGTGGAATGAGAACCCTTATGTAAGCATAATAACGGTTTATATTAAAGAATATGTTGAGAGGGTATAAGAAGACTATAATTAATGACATATAAAATGGGATATAAGACCATGAAATTAAAATATTTTTTTGAAAATTATATTATAAAAAACAATCTTTTAATTAAAAATTAAATTCAATTATTAGAAACTATTTCCTTTCAATGTAGCTTATTAAATATTGGGAGGACTCTATAGAAACTTAGGAACATATTGGGAGGTATTTAGAGAGGTAAATGGAAGTTAAATTAATTTTCAATTCCTTTGGGGTGTATAAGGATGAGAAAATGGGTGGGAGGGAGCACTTTTTATAGGTGAAAAAGAGGGTCTTCTCATAGAAACTAACGTTAGATAATGGGTAACAATGGAATCATTGAGGTGTTAGCTAGTTTAAATGGGATAGGGGAGTTAGGTGAAGATATGGTAAGTGAGACTTGTGCATATTAATTTGATACATAAAAATGGATTTATATAAGGTGTAAGTGATATTTTAATTATTAAAAATCTATGATACTTCGTTTACCCCTTTTCACACTTATTACTCTTGATTAAAAATTAACCATAGTAATTATTTAATTTTTAAATATATAAAATGAATCCTATTACCAAATTTTAACATTAAAAATATAAATTTGGACTCAATTTATTCCAATTAAAATTTTAAATTGGATAAATAAACTTTTAAATTAAAAGATAAGATATAAGAAATAATATTTTTTTATTAAATTGTCTTTCAATACATTAAGTAATAATTATTATTATTTCCTATTAATTATCTATTGAATGACTATTTATATATCTGTATATATGTTCAAAAATAATATTAAATTCATAATTTAAAATATTTTAATATATTTTTTTGGATGAAATTTAAATAAAACTTATAAAATTAATTCTTTAGAAACAACCATTTTACTATTACCATAGTCAGTAATCATTAATTAAAGTTGTTTATTTCAAATGATTGAAAATAAAAATGGCCTTGTTACATAGTTTTTACCTACTTATTATAATTATAAATTACATTTTGTTAAATAAAATTAACATGTGAAGGGAAAATAAATTTTAACATTAGCGCACATAAAACCTATTTTTTATAAAAAGTGTATTTTTATGCATAAAAATAATGTTTCATATAAAATTATAATTTATTTTTATTTTCATGAAATAAATTGAATTATTATAAAACAAATGGGTGGATTCCCAATCAAGAATAAACCTAATTTTACCAAAATTATATTTAATTAAAATAAAAGAACATAATCATTTTCTTTTATTGGAAAATATTACTTAGGTTAATAAAATATTAAACATTGGTTTTATAAATTAATAATAGTTTTTATAGAATGTATATTTTTACTCTTTAAACACACATTTTACCATTTAAAAGGTTCAATAGACTTCTAGGTCTTTCTTATATAAATATAAAGTCATAAAAGTTACAGTCTTAGTAAAACCTGTATTTTTCAATATTTACTAAAAAATAATCTATTTTGCAAAAATCTCAAAATATCATCTTAAAATAATTTCTTTATAAAGAGTTAAAATATGAATTTCATTTTTAAAAAATTAAAATCCAAAATTCATAAATTATACATTTAAATATACTCATGAATAATGGCTCCTTAGAGTGTACATTGTGTGATAGTTCAAGATATGGTGTTTAGATCATATATTAGGATCTTCGGTATTATAGTCAAAACCATTCACTAAGTAAACCATGGAGGGAGTAAAGTTAATATTTAAATATTAATGTGAAGAGAATATATAGGATCTTAAGATAAGGCTCTTCACTACCCCATAGTATAGTAGAGATTGTAATATACAATGATGCATTAGATAAGGGATTATAATGTGTCCTTGTGTAGAGTTATACATTGGTGGATTATGCCTTATATCAATTAAATTTTCATGAGAAAATTTACCTAACACATGATTTGGATCTAGAAGCGGTAATATTTTCATTGAAGATATAGAGGAATTATCTCAATAGTGAAAAAGGGAAAAATAAATATTATGTCATAAGAACTTGTAATATATATTCACACAGAAGGAGTTGAACATGAACCAAAAGAGATAGTGGGAATTGATCAAGGACTATTAATACTCAATACTTTACCACCCTGGGAAGGAAAACAAAGTGGATAATTCTCTGAGAAGAAATTATTATGCTACCTTATCCATGATGAGGACTTAATGAGAACGAACACTAATGAATTTGAAAACGATGGACCATGAAATCATAATGGAAGGGGAGAAAACCTATCTTTCCCAAATGAATACTCATCCATCCATCCATGTAAAGATAAAGTAGGAATAAAAAAGGATATTTAGATACACAAGACTGTAAGGAATATTCCATAGTTCAACTTTTATAATGATGTAATTATATGATTTAAGAATAAATACGAATTAAAGAAATAGTTTTTGTATGATTCACAGAGCATATCATTATCTATCCATTTTATAATAAAAAATATCTATAAATATATCAAGAATCATTTCTGATGATTTAATATGAAGAGAGATATTATAGAGTATATATCTTAATGTTTAGTATTCCAAAATGTTTGGTTGGAAATATATAAGTATAAGTGAATGATGAAATCAATACCCAATAGTATAGAAATGGGAGAACATCACTATGAATTTTATTTTAGGACTTCCCAATACTTCAAAATTCTATAATTCAATTTAATATCATGTTTATCATATTATAAGGTCAGTTCATTTCATTTCTATTAAATGATATTTATTTCTTGATTAAATTTATCGAATATATATAAAGTAAGGGGTAATATTTTATGGAGTTCCACTCTCAATTGTATCTGGTCAATATTTTAGGATCATGTTTATGTTTTAAGAAGTTTTCTAATAATCATTGGATTCATAGATGATATTCAGCACTGCCTATCATCCTTAGATTGATTTTAATTATAAAAGGACCATTCAAACACTAGAAGATATGATAAGATCATATTCAATGGATTTTAAAGGAGGTTGGGATCAATACCTTGCCTAGGTAGAATTATCATAATATAATTATTTCTATTCTAGTATTCAAATGGAATCATATGGGGATATATATATAAAGAGATAAAAAATCCAAAAATGGTAGGATGTTATTAAATAACGCAATATGAATGGACTAGATATTGATTAATAAATGTTAGAAAAGATTCAGGAAATTTAGAAGTACATTATAACAACCCAAAGATTACATAAGAGATACATTGATAAACATCGATGACATTTGGAGTTTGAATATAGTGAAAAATTATTCCTTCAAATATCACCATTAACAAGGGTTATGAGATTTTATTAAAAGGAAAAGTTAGTCCCTAAATACATCGACAAATTCAAAGTTCAAGACTATTGGGGATTCTATCTTATCATCTTGATTCTATATAAAACATTTACCATATTCCTAATGTGTTCTACATATTACTTTTAAGGAAGTATAGACCCAAACCTTCACCAGTAAAAAACTCAAATCTAGTATAACTAGAATATTGCTTCTCTCATGAGGAAAAAATTGCAGAAATATTGGATCATAGAGATGAATTACTATAAAATAACACCACTTACTTGGTTAAAGTTCTATATATAATTCATATGTTCATGGAATCCACATGGGTACCTGAATATATAATTAGGCAGATGTTCCCTCATTTCTTCATCAATGTAATAAAATTTAGATTGAGAAATTAATTAAATGGGGTATAATGTGACACATTTATATTTTAGCATGTATTCTAATATAAATAAATACTACATTGAATGGATTATTTCAGATATAAAAACAAACTAAAATAAACCATTGTACATTTTATGAAGAGAAAATATTAAAATATGAGATACACATTAATACATTATGAGAATATAATATAAAACATCATTAAGAAAATTAAATGAGGAATAAAACAATAATTAAATAAAAAATAACATGAACATAAAGTCTTTATACTTGTGGTTTTATATGATGATCATAACAATAATTGAAAATCTGTAAATAAGGAAAATAATCATAAATAAAATAGATATGTTGAGAGATAATTAAATGAATAGGATGATTGATTCTAAGAATATATGTAATCAAATATATAGGAATTAAAATATAATTAATATATATATATTCTAATTGGAAATATGTTCCATGGATATATGGTTTCTCGGTATGCATGTATCAATTGAGATATGTTTCTTAGTCAAGGAATGACCTACATAATAAATTAAGATGTTTTAAAGTGATATCCAATATCAAATCAACAACCAACCCCCTCACTTCCAGGATATGGTGGAGGCCAAAATGAATATATATAAGATGGAGTCCAATATTTAAAATAGATGTAGCGATTTAACATTCAGTACTCCTGCTCATAAAAAAAATTCAAATTGACCTTGAAGCATGAATTCTTGGCTCACAAGTAGTCTATAATAAAAGTTATTAGACAAGGAGAACAGAATTCAAATACATTCATGAATTAATTAATGAAAAAATAATGGTCAACATGCCTAATATTCTACTAGAATATGGAAAATACACTGATGACTATGATTTTGTGGGAGGTATTAAAGAGGCGTATTTAAAATCACTTCTTGAAGGCTACAACTCTTTCATGTAAAGAGGTTATATAAGGGGTCATAGAAACCTATTTTACACCATCTATTACATGGTTTCTTATAAGGACACATAATTTTTTAAAATATTTCTTGAATAGGTGGAAATCATTGAGATAGTATAGTCCCTCAACCCAGAAAGTGCACTGGTCCCAGACAGTTTTTCAAGATCATTTTACTCGACCTCATGTGATCTAGTTAGGAGTGATCTGGTGAACATAGTTTCGGATTTATTTTGTGGTTTTAGTCACCCTAGGTGGCATGTGCCACTACCCTAGGGATCATCCCAAATTTCAAGGAACCATCCCCATTTAATCACTATAAAACAATTATTATGTGTAAATTCCCTTATAAGGTGTTGTCCATTGTGATCAATATAAGATTCTATTTACACCTCCCTTGATATATTCCTAAGGGACAACATGGTTTTTTTAAATAGAGAGTGATCTAGAGAACAATAGGCCTGTATTAAGAAATGATATGTGACACAAACCAAAATGATCTTGGCACAAATATTACTATAAAATTATATATAGAGAAAGACTATGGTATGATGGAATGTAACTATATTCTCAAGGTTCTTACTCGCATGGGATTCTCTTCTTGTAACTCAGACCTCAGTTTTAGTTGTTTTAACTATCTATGGATTTTCATCCCATTAATGTAGCTAAATGTGGTGTTTTAAAAAAATCTATGGTTTAAGGTAGGGAGACCCGTTATCCACAATCATTTTCATCCATACCCAAAAAAATCTTAGTCATTTCATTAAAAAAATCATTGTGGATGGAAATATCTTTCCTTATCATTGTAGGTCTCGATTCTATGGTATTTTATATGTCATGTTTGAGGATTAAAATTTAATTTTTGTTAATTATAATAAGATATCAATTCATGGTATAAATAAATATTATAAGAATATATTGAATGTAGCATCCATCCTGTGAACCACAAGAAGAGAAGTATATAAATTTTTAACCGATGCTCAGATATGTGAATAAGATATATGGAGATATGTCTGGGTTTGTGTAGAATAAAATTTCCTATGGAATTACTTTATACCCTAATTTCATTGAGAAGACACCATATTAAACACTTTAATAAGGTGGTAAACCAAATCACTAGTTGCATCATGAACTAGAAGAATCATTTCTTATAATTCAGAGTTATAATCACCCTAGTGAATAGAATTCTCCCCACTATTTTCATGCATGTTATTTCGAAATTCAAGGTACAAAATGTCATCATAAATGAAATCAAAAAAATCTTAACATAATTCATTTGGGATATAAACTCTGATGAAACACATCACTGGGATTCATGGGCTAGGATGGAAAAGGAATTGAAGGAGGGAGGAATCAATGTTAGGAGTTTTTATGACTTGGTGTAGTGCATGCATGTGAAGTTGGAATGGGAGGTTCTTGAGGGAAGGATTATATAGAAAAGTTTTATTATAGAATATTATGGGAGAGATCTAGAAACATAGATAAGGAATACTAAATCTTTTTGCAACATGATTCAATTGTACATATTGAATCTTCAAAGCAATACCAAATGGATCATTTGCTAGGGAAACATCCATTTTTTGAATCACAATTTGGTCATCACCAAGATGGGTTTACCTAGATTTCCAATGTTGAAAATGAAATTTAGTAAAGAAATAAATTATCTTGGGTTTATCTGTGATGTCCTCAATAATAACAAACAAGAAATTTGTGAGATTATTTTGATATACATGGGGCTAGAAATATACATTTTTACACTTTCTTCTTTGAGATCCTTCTTTTTGAAATACTTTTGGAGGGTTATAGTGGATTATATTATCTCTAATGAATGGGGAGATATTATTTTGTTGAAATTATATCCCTATAACATTTAATTTTCTCCTATGGTGCATCTAGAACCATGCCTCATCCACAGATTAAAATGTAAAAGCATACATGTATCAACCTTGTATCTAGATACAACTATTGCAGTAAGCATTGGGAAGAAAACTCGGCTCACTTTTTCTTCGCAAGAAAGTGGGAATGAATAGTATAGAACTCCTTTGGTGGTTTTTCTAGTCTCTCAACCCAAGATTATTCAGGAAAATCTTTCATAAATCTTTGGCTTTGGGGAGTAATCAACTATTACATTGAGAAAAAAGAGAGGGTTCTTATCCTCATAACGGGATGTTAGTATATTTATAAGGAGAGGAATAAAGATCATAATGAAGGTATATCATTAAAATTCTGGTTATTTATTTAAAAAAATGGTATTTTTAATTTTCATAAACCATCTTCTCAAGAACTAGTAATATTCTCCCAACCTTAGGTTTCTTTCAGTTGCCAAAACCACCCAACCCACAACCTGTAGTGTCATATATTTCTGATGGATATTTTGGTATCTTCACATATTTGGACCGAAGCTCAACACATAAGGATAAATTAGTATGGGTGTAATTTTTGAAAGTGACATTTTTCATGATCCCAATTGATTAGTCATCCATTATTTCACTAAATTATTTGGTAGCAGTTACTCGCTTTGGGCAGAAGCAAATGTAATGTTAATAGGCCTTCAACTTTGTATCTAAAAAATAGCTGGTCTATTGGGGGTAAAAATGGAATCCCCAATAATTAATAATTCTGTTCAAGGACTACGACCCATCCCTTGGTCTATCTCATATCATATTATTTGGTACAGGGGCATTATTAACAACTATATAAAATCCCATCACACCATGCATAAGGGAAAAAAGTTATTGATTTCCTTGCTTCTATAGAAAATCAAGGAATTTTGGTTACCTATTTCTCTATATTCGGATTATTTCCCACTGAACATGTGGGAATAGTTAGAGGGTATTCTCTTAGAATCCATTATTTTAGACCCCCAAAAGTGTTTGAGTAGTTTTCCTTATCTTACCCATTTTTTCTAATGTAGTATGCTTGTCCTCCCATATCTTGAATAAAATAAAACAATGGTTTATCCAAGCAGTAAATACTTAAAATATCAAGAAAATTTTCTATAAATTATATGTATGAGGTTAATCGATGCCCATATCCATTATTATCCACTTTTTATCATCTTTCCTTTTAAAAGTAAAACCTTATACATTAAATAATGAATGTTTGAACAAATGCCTCTCAAAAATCACCAATAAAAGGACCCCTATTCTACCCCTCCCAAGACACACTTTTCCTTATGTTATATAATTAATATATACCCATATTTCATATATAAGGGACTTAATATACATTTTTTATCTTCTAGTTTTGATAAGGAACCCAAAATTGTTCATTTTGAAGGAACTAGTGTCAAAAATGAGCGAATTCATTAAAGTAAGTACCTATTTTTTCACCATAATTTTCAATAAAATTATAATCTACACTATTTATAAAACTCATTATACAATATAATGATGTCCTGTTAAAATATTTATGCATATGATAAATTGATAATACCATTATATAACTATAAACACTTACTCATTCATTAGTATAACTTGTTCTTGTTTTGGTCGGTTCAACCACCTATATGAACAATACTATACCGACATCATGATTTTCATCATGAATAAAAATAAATACATTAATATTGGTAATATATTATATTTATTATTAATTTATTTCATTAATATGTATCTATAAATGTGATACAAATAATAAATGGTCCTTATAAAGTAACTTGTTAGTATTGATAAATTACCAAAAACATGCTTGTCATATATCGTGTTCTCCAAAACCATACATATACCTTATATAAAATGAAAATAATACGGAATAGTTTATTGGACACAATTATTCAACTTCCTTTAATAATATATTACAGTTTAAATTTCTATCAAATAAATAGAAACAACTATTCCACTATTAATCTTGGGCGAAACAATCAAAATTACAAACATCTCATAATGAAAATAAAAAATAAATAAATAATATATGTGTAATAAATGAATATAACTAAATTGTATAAAATTTAATAAATATATATAATTTTCTCAAATAAGTGGTTAATATGGTTATACTTATTACATATGTGTTTAAAGTGCTTTTGTGGAAGCCAAGAGTAAAGGTAATGGTTTATCAACTCAATTTTCATTCATTTAGATATATTCTATATTCACCTCCTACATTATTTATGTGGTGTATATAATACATCATGGGTTTATTTTACCATATTTTTCATTTCTTGCATTTAATTTTTAAATCCATATTTCTTTCTTTCATGTAGTCATTTTTTATTCAAAAGTTATCAAATTTATAATGTTTTATTTCCAATCTCACTATGAAATTGATATTATTTATAAATAAATTTCCATTAATGGAAATTTTATGTTAGTTTCTATAAATACTCATCTATTTTTTTCTAATAAGGTTATTTATTGGCTTTACATTCCTTCTAACCATTTCACTTCCCTTTAGTTCACAATTCGACTGAAAGGGTGTTTATAATTATAGACAACCATATCTCTTCTTTTTAGACAAGAATATTTCCCTTCCATATCTATATTCTTTATAATGTTTTATGAGTTTACTTATATATACTTATTTTGTTTATTAAGGTATTTTCCAATTTAATTGGATTTATTTACAAAAGAAATCTTTTTTATTTTTTTAATACCGTTATTCTCTAACAAATTTGACCTTATTTAAAATGGTGAGATAGAAATATATTTTTAAAACATTTTCAACTTGAATTCAGTTTCCCAACATGTTTATCAATTTTTTTTATGAAACATACTCTCCAAGTCTTCAATATTTTCTAATGAAATTTATATACCCATTGTTTTATAAATTATTTTCTTTTAGAAATAATGTTATCAAAAGTAAAGCATGTTTATTTTTATTTTTCAAAGAAATTTTATAATGATCTTATAAAAGTTATTTTCACCATTGTCAATATCTTTTAATATTTCTTATGGTTCACTGGTTATATTTTCTAAGGACACCATCCACCTTCTTTGTTTATTTTTATTATGATAATACTTTACGTATGTTTTCATTAAACTCATTTATTTCCCATAAATTAATTAATCTATAATAGAATTATAAATTTTTTCATGTTCATAGGGCACACATATGTATAGTTTGTTATTATGTGATGGGTGGGTTTAATTTACCCCTCTAATGCATCGAGTAAAACATTATCTCATGAGATCCTTGGGAATGGGGAGTAAACCCAAACCCCTAAGGGACTCTATTCACAATGTGATGTGTGGGCTCATAATTATACAACACTCCAATACATTGAGTAAAGACTAATAAATTATGAGTTGTAATGTCTAAGATTAGTGAGTAAACCCAATTAATTAGGGGGATATATCCATTATGTGATGATGGATGTAGTCTTGTACCTTGACTTAAGAAATAAATTTTCATGGTTATGTAAATTCAATAATCTTGTGCCATATTTCTATATTATACAACATTTTTAAGTTATTTTTTTATAGATCATGATAATTAACTCATGTTTCCACACCAAAATGATTAATGTATTATATTAATTATAAATATTCAGTCAATGAATCATGATTTATGATCTATGTTTTGTTGGGTATCATTCTCTTATTTTATATCCATACACCTTGATTATGTTATCATTCCCAGATGTTTATCTTATACTCATTTATGATCTTATATTATTTCCTCCCATGTTTACCCTCACTGAACATATGACCCCACCCTTTCTTTTGTTTCATTCCCTAAGATGAGAAGAAGAATATTGTGTATGATATTTCTAAATTTAAGGGAGATTATTCCATTGATCAACTATATTAACCGGACAAATTGAATGAAAATTGGATATTTTGGTTTTTTTTTCTACAATTCTGTTATTTTAGTATTTATATTGGTTAAATTAGTTAAGTAACTCAATTTTCAATTTTTAATCTAGCTTAAAAATTTTATCTAACTTAACTGACTATATTCATTATGGAATATATTTTAATTTATTTATTATTAATTAAAGAAACTAAAATTATTTTTGGATTTTAAATAACCATTTCAAATGTTAGCTTGAATAATTTTGTAAACTTATGTCATAAAAAATTAAACCCTAAAAATATTTATTTCTTATATTTATAATTTATAAAAATTTAATTTAGCTATTTCAGTTTAACAAATTTATTTTATGAAAATTAAGTTACTTTATTTTTCAATTTTACATTTTGATCGATTTAGTTTGGTTATTTTGAATATATAAGTTGGTTATTTAAGTTTTTAAAAATATCAAACCAAAATAATTGAATCAATAGATTTCACGACCCTATCTAAAAGGGTATAATATGAGATGACTATTTTTTATAGATGTTGTGAATGTTATAAAATAAATCAATTATGTATCTAATATCTAGATACAATGAACCCATAGGTTATGAGTTTGTAATTAATGTTGATTCTAAATGATGATGAAGACATGAGAGGGGGTGAATTGTGCCTTTTTAAAAACACTTAGTAAATTTAAATCGATCCCCCTTGATCTAGGAAATGAGACTACTATCCTTTCCTGAGATAGAGTATGCAGTTGAAAAATATAAGCGGATACAATAAATTTTTATAGTGATTTGGTGTAAAAAGATCCCCTACTCCACCCTAGCACCACTCTCTCCATGAGTTTGGTAATTTTCATTAGTAGATACTTTTACAAGGGATCTTGATAGTTGATTCCAAGTAACCGAAACTTATTACAAAATATTTTATAGGGATTTAAACTAGGGAAACTAATATTACATGATACACTCATCACCCGAGTAATTATAAAAAATATAAATTGTATTTGGTTGGAGAAATTATCTTCAAAACGTATTTAGATACATAAAATAAAAATAAAAAATTAAGAGATCTTAAGTGGAATATATCAACATCTTCAAAAAATTTCTTCAATAAGAGTCTTTAAATTTGATGAAAATGATTCTTAATATAGTAGTAGAAAAAAAATTGAATCTTAATAGAAGTAGGATAAATAATCATAAATAACTGTACCATATATTAATACAAAGTTTATTTAAAAACATCTTCATCATATTATAGAAGATGTATCACTGATAAGAAGCAATAGTTGTAATAGAAAGGGTAAAATATTCTTTAAAAAGAAGGATAAAATGACGTTTCAAAGAAAGTGATTCATATGTTTTCTTGGGATTCAAAGAAAAAATATTATTTTTAAAAATATTGACACCACTCTAGATATATCCATTTGGGAATTAAATAAGTAGAAAAATTTTATTATGATCAAATAGATCTAGAAAATTTTCTAAATAAATAGAAATTTCAAAATGTACAATGCATTTGAAATTTGAATTTAAACAACCATAGAAATACTAACTTCCATTAAAAATCATAATGAATAAATATTTTGATGAAGATCCTATAAAGAGGCCATTTAATCACTTTAATGATAGATTTAATACAGTGAAATCGAATAAAAAATTTTGTGATAATTAAAAATTCAAATAATGTTGATGATTTATTCAATGTGGGGATTCTCTATGTGACGATAACTCTAAAAGTATGGTTGAGAGCATACAAATGATACTAAATAAAAATCCCTAGAATGCTGATTATGATACCAACATGAGTTTTCACATGTTAGGTAAATAGAAAATGTTAAGTACTCAAACATTTGGTTCCTTATCAAAAGTTAGTTTCTTGAACATAATGTTCAACTCGAGAATGGGGTTTAAAACATGGGGTTGGATATCAACATTAGGATACAACATCACTTTTTGAAAAATGATTCCAGACTTCTTCAAAATGACTCAAATAATTTATAGAACAATATTTCACTCATATAATAAGATCAAGAAAAATAATTCTAGAATTATAGAAAAAATAAAATAATTATTCAATTAAATGTAAACCTAAAATCAAATCAAAGTAATTTTACTAGTAAATAAAATGAGGGTATTTATGAGGATAGAAATAAATGAAAATTATTATATCAACATACATATTTCCAATAATCTATCCATTTTAATGATTAAAAAACAAATAGAATTTTAAGAAACATAAAACTAATAGGTTTATAATTACAAATAAAGGAAACAAATTTTGACAGCCTAAAGGATAATATTGATAAAGTAAATTGTAAATTATTTGTTTATCCAGATTTATCTTTCTTTTGTGATATTAAAAAGAAATTTTAAAAATGGAATATAGTACATTTATTTTTTCATATAACACTATGTGAGTGTTTGTTAAGAAATAAATAAGGAAATTATGAATATAGATATAATTAAAAAAATAAAAAAAATATAAAATAACAAAATAATTTTATTGATAAATGATTCCATATTACAAATAATTTCGTCTTAGGAGAAATAAAGGTTAATGGAAAATGTGAGATAAATATAAAAAATTAATTAATATTCTTTTGAAAAAATTTATTGGTTGAAGAATCTTATAAGTATTTTGTACAAGACCACTAGCCCCACCATAAAATCCTTGAAATTATGGTTCATTAATGTATACCACTCTCTTAAAAAAGGCCTCAAATCCTGAATCACCTTTATCACTTCAAATAGATTCACCTTTAAGAAAATTTGAATATTCTCATAAGACTAAACTTATTTTTACATCATGCTTTCGAACCATTTAAGAAAAAATATGATTCCTAGTTCTATAGCAGATAACCTTTCAAACAAATATTTATGATTTTCTAAAAGAGTGTTCATTAGCACACTATCACACTATAGACACTGAATCTTTCCATCCACAATTGAATGATCAATAGAAAGAAGCTATAGCCTTTGTAAGATATCTCTTGAACTAGCTCTTCCAGATATAGAATCTCTTCCATATCCTGGACTTGAAAATTTTTCAACCTCAAAATAATTTTCCCAAAACAAATTTAGATCCCTAAATTATTATTTTGAAACCATTTACTTTTTATATTTTCAAAATCATCATCAAAATCTCTTCTAAAAGGATCAAAAAAATTAAAAAATACATTCTTATTTAAACATTTATACTAAATTTTAAGAGACTTTTATTCTATTTTGGAAACATATACTTTTTATAAAGCCTTAAGGTCTTTCTTGATATTACAATATCTCCTTAAAGATTAATAACTTTATCTTTTGAAAAATTAAACTTAAAAACCATATCCATTAAAAAAATTTGATTGTGAGCCTCAAAATTTGATTCCTCTTCAAATTCTAAGGACTCCCCCAAAATTCTAATCGATGGTTCTACATATTCAACCAACTAAGGTGAATTTACTTCAGAGCCTTAACTAGTGGGAGAGGACAACACTTCAAGTTCTTTTGTAACATCATCATTTTCATTAAAAGTCCTTTCTAATGTATTCTATAAAAAAACTGATTGATCCTCAATAAACTTAGTAGAAGTAACTATATGAGTTCCTTTTTCTCAATAGAAATAGTTTCTTATATCCATAGTTACTATGGGGAATCAACAGATTCCTCAATTAGTTTTTCCTCTCCAAGAAAGACTTTCTTATCTCTTTCCTCAACAATAGGAACCAGCTCTACAACTTCCCTAGAAATAGAATCAATAACCTACTCAATATATGTGGGATCCTCTTATATTAGAGGTCTCTAAACAATCTCAAAATCACTATCTATCTCAGAAAAAGGTTCATCGTAAACTTTGGTAAATTGAATAACTCCCACGATTCATGATGGAATGTTATCATATAGATCTTTCCTCCTTCATGTTATTGTTGAGATATTCTCTCCACCAATAGCGAAGTCCTATAAACCTATAGTTACACCTCCATTAACATGTTTCCTTGTATAAAAAAATTATATTCTAGTCTCACTAACATCCTCTGCACTAATCCTTGTTTATCTAGAAGAAATAAAAATTCTTTTCTCCCCCTAAATATGATAACTAGATGGTTCATATAATTTTTCATGAACCAGACCAGGTACCTTGGTAACCTGATAGCCAAGCTGGACCTAACATATCCTAAAGGGAATTCCTAATCCCCACAGGTCAGCAACTTGCATCTAGCATCATACAGCATGCAAGTGGGAAAAAATTTCCACAAAACATATTCGATGAAAAAGAAGCAAGATAGTATGCATACAAAAGAAAATATACTATGAGTAATGTAATAGAATTAAACAAGGAATTAAAGCCCAAAATACTAAAACCCAAGTACCAAAACATAGGAAAACACCCTAAGTCCCTAATTACACAACTGACCACATCCTAGGTTCAACAACTGGATCCACCTCTAAGAGATAATTTTCCCTTACTCGAACCTGGAAGGAGATAATCTAAAAACACCCAAAGCCATAAGTAGGGTGTGATATAAAAATCCCATTAGGGTCTCACAAAGGATTCCATAAGAGTTTCCAAAACTTTATTTGATAAAGGATTTTTTTTAATTTTTAAAATAAATAGGTTTTTCATTTTCAAATCATATTTAAACAAAGCATGTAATACAGTTTAAATGATGGAAAAATATTTTAATCAAAGGATTTACAAGTGATGAAATATTTATAAAATAATGGATTAAATAAATAATTTATATAAAATAGTTTATATAAATTCAAATGGTATGTAAATCACTTTTAAAACATTGGAATACATATATATCATAAATATAAATAATAATCCAGTAACATGGTTATTTATCAAATAGGTATGATTGTATTCTAGCTATAGGAATCTACACTCTAAGTAATCTTAGCAATATGTGTATACACATTTCCCTCTGACACTATCTAGAGGTGACTCATCACATTCCCATTGGAGATATGATTTTCCACATGTATGTTTTAGAATGTTGTAATAATATATAGTGTGTCCAAATAACTTACCAACTACCTAATGCTCTCATGTGTTCTTATAGAATAAATGATGGGAAATTAATTATGAAAATACTTAAAATAAAATTAAATATCATTCTTCTATTTCATTTCCAATTTTCCATTTAAAACCAAAAAAGTTTTTAATAAAAAAAGTTCCTTTTTAACGAGATAAAATCACTTGATTTCTATCAAAGCATTTCAAGCCATTTTCACAAGTTTGAAATCCTATAAAAACCAATTCTATCAATTTCACAATTCATTTCAACAATTAAATTAAACAAATTAATTGAAATTATTTCCATAGAAAATTATGTTAAAATTAAACAATTTAAATCATCCAATTTCTATAATCACACCCCAAATCAATGGAATTGAGGTTTTTTTCCAAAATTCTCATGAAAAACCCATTTCAAATCTCCCAATTCACTAGAATTGGGTTTTATCAAATCAATTGTAATAAATTTTGAGAAATTCAATCTAAATAAAAAATTGAAATAAATAATTAAATAAAAAGTTAATCAATTTGGATAAATAAGACTGAATCACCTACCTTTTACTGAAACTCAATACTCACAACAGCACTCATCAATGAGAAAAATGTGTAGAAGTATTCTGAGCACAACCTAGAGATGATATCCAACAAAACAAAACATAGATCCTTCAATTTTAGGATAATATATTGAAATAAAAAAGTTGGATATAAAGAGAAAGATGAATAATGAAGGAGAAATCTTACCCAAGAATTACACTACAAGCACAAAAATGACCGACCATAAAAATAAAGGATCCAAAAGGGTTTTATTGATTCAAGATCGCCTGGGGAAGGCATTGGGTTGAGGGAAATAAAACTTGAGTGGAGGAGAAAAGAGATATGAATCATGATGCCCATTTAAAAACCACAATTGGGGTATTACATGACATATAATCCCACTACACTCTGTGAAATAGTTATGTTTTATAATCACTAAAAAATGAGTCACCTAGAATTAATAACTGAAGCTTCAAATTAGAAAATGATCATCAATTCATTCACGGCAAGTAACTACTAATCACGTCATGTACCCTTCATGTTTTAAACCATTAATGAAATGCACCCATCAACTAATACATGTCATGTAACCCAGTTACACAACATGAAACCCTTCGAAAGCCTGAAAAAAAAAAGTTGGATAAAGTTAAGTGTCCAACAAATCTCAAAATTCACCATTATAGTAATATTCCCAATTCATTAACAAATCTACCCAGCCAACAAAATGAAAAAACCATGATAAGGTTAAAGGAATATATTTTAAGTTTGTAAATGGATGTTACAACCTCAAAACCATAAAAACGTTCTGTCCCCAGAAAACTTGTGAAGAATCTTCCATGCCAAAAAGATGATTCCACTACTCTCTCATCAGTGCCTTGCATTTCGAAATCTCTTTATTATCATAAACATGCTTCCATATCACATGAACTATAGGTATCATCCTCCCACGAAATAACTTGGTATATGAAGCAACTATTCTGACTAGCTGCTCATCCAAAGATAAATCAGGTTCAATCTCAAGATCACTCTAGCTCAAAAAATGAGGTGGATAAAATAAACACTTTCTTAGCTAAGATAATGGAATACATTATATATTGACATAAAATGTGTTGGAAGTTATAAATGGTATTAAATTTCCCCACTTGTTCAACAACCTTGAAAGGTCCCAAAAAACGAGGAGTAATCTTCCCTTTCCTCCCAAGACATCAATGAACCAACCAGGGTGAAACATTCAAGAACACATGATAAATAACTGAGAACACTAAAGTTCTATGGCGATGATCAACATAATACTTATAACGAATCTATGTTTCAACATTATCTGATTAATTTTTTGAATCTTTGATGTCCCATCTTTCACCAAGCATGGCCTAACTGAGGAACTTTCACCAATCTCCAACCAGCAAAATCAAGATTTACAGTTCCCTCTATACAATGCCTCAAAAGGTTCTTTTCTGATCATGGACTGATAAATATTATTATTAGAAAATGAAACCATCCCCAATTGATCATCCTAAGCCCCACCTAATTTTAGATCATTGGTGAAGAGAATATCCTCAAGAATATTTATAGCTCTCTCTATCTGTCAATCTTACTGTGGATGGTAGATTGTTATCAAATGGAACTAAGATCTCAGTTCCTCATGAAGGACTCTCTAAAAACGAGAAGTAAACCAAGGATCCCTATCAAAGACTATAGTAAATGAAACTCCATGAGAATGAATAATCTTCTTCACGTATGGATTTACCAACTCCGCAACATTGGTTGTATCATGAATGGGTATGAAGTGAGCTGAATTTGTTATCCTATCAATAAAAACCCATATCACATTCTTCTTTCACTAGGTATGAGGAAACCAAACCAAAAAGTCCTTATAGATCTTATCCCACTTCCAAGTAGTGACTAGAAGTGGGTGATGTAAACCCAAAGGTTTATTATACTCGGCCTTCACCTACTAGAATGTATAGAAACATGAGACAAATTAAAAAATTATTTGTCTCATCCCTATCCACCATAACTGACACCACATTTCATAAAACATATTACTGGTTCTTGGGTGGACATCCCACTGGGAATTATGAAAATCCCTTATCACAACCTCTCTTACTACTAAAGGACCAATGAGGTGATTATGATAGCATAGAACACCCTCTCTAGAGAATGACCATAAGGAAACCCTCTACCCTCCAAAAAGAGAGTCTCTATTTCTATGGAATTCATCATCAATCTCTTGATCCTAAAGAATCATCACATAAAGAGTGTACATCAACTGAACGTTGGAAAAAGAAACTTCAATCCCTCTCTCCTGAACTATAATATGTAACTATGAAAAGAGAGACATCAAATTACACTCTTCTAATGACACTTTTACTACCTGGGTGAGATGGTTCATGCTCAATACATCTTAATAAAATTCTCTTTCTATGGGGTATAGGTGATGTCAATGTCAAAATATTATTGGTACTCCACCCCACAGCACTGATCGAGATTCAAATATTTTTTATAAAATACATTACTCAATATTTTTTGGTATGAATACACAGTATTCTTTTCAATGTAAAGGTAATGTCTCCAACACTTTATCACATGCATAACAGCCACAAGTTCGAGGTTTTGGGTAGGTTAGTTCTTCTCATGAGGCCTAAGATGGTGAGATCTATAAGAAAAAAACATGATTACCCTATATAAGAATAAAGCCAAATCCTAAACCTGATGCATCAAAAAAGACAACATAGCCCTACATAGCCTCTATAAGATTTAAAACTAGCACAATAGTCAAAATACATTCCATATCACCAAAGGATTTCTAAAATATATCATCCCACGAAAAATCACCACCTTCTGAGTTAGAGCAGTAATCGAAGAAGAAAATATTGAGAAGTCCTTCACAAACTGAAGATAATATCCAGCTACTCCCATGATTCTTCAAATCTCAAAGAAATTTTATGGTTGCTCTTAATTCATAATAGCCTTTACCTTCTTAGGATAAACTAATATACCTTGTTGAAACACCACGTGTCCCAAGAATTTCCATTCCCGAATCCATAAATCACACTTTGAAAGCTTGGTGTAGAATTGATGATTTCCCATCAGACTCGGAACTATCCTCAAGTGATGCACATGATCCTACTCAAATTTATAGTAAAAGAGGATGTCATCCAAAAAGGATAACACAAATGTATTTAGATACTCATGGAAAATATGGTTCATTAGATCTAAGAAAACTGTATGATCCTTTGTTAGAACAAAGGGGATAACAAGGTACTCATAATTGTTGTACCTTCTCCAAAAGGTGGTTTTCTAAATTTCATATTCTTTTATCTGCAACTGATGGTAACTAGATGGGAGGTAAATCGTTGAAAACCACTTCACCCCTTTCAAATGATAAAACAGATCTTCAGTCCATGGAAATGAATACTTGTAATTTACCATAACTCGATTGACATTTTTGTATTAAACACATAAATGAAGATAACCATCATCTTTCTTAGAGAATTGAATCAGCGCCACCCAAGGTGACACACTGGAGTGAATAAATCCTTCCTCAAGAAGATTTTCCAACTTGGACTTTATCTCTTTTATTTCAACTCAAACCATTCAGTAAGAGGGAATTGAAATAGGTTGAGTGTTAGGAATTAATTAAATAAAAACTAAACCTACCTAACTAGTATAAAAATAGAGAAGTCAGAAGGAAATACATTGTAAAAAATAATCAATGACTAGAGGGAGGTCATCACTCAATGAATCCTACTCTAGATCAAAAAAACAATGATATCACTTTCCCCAACTCTGGATAATAAGATCTGGCTCTACTTGACCTTGGTTCCCATTCTCCTAGGAAGAAAATAGGTACACCACTAGGTGTACAAATATCTATTTCACAAGGTAAAATATTCATAGGAACATTAAGAAAATTAATAATATGGGTTAAAATAAATGAGTGAGATGAACTAGTATCAAATAGAGAAGTCACTAATGATAAACCTATAATAATGGTGCATCTCATTGTTGATGTACATGTGCCTTATTCCCTTTAAGATTATTCCACTACATGAAGTAGCTTCATTCTAGATGTTTTTGGTTGGAACCCTTTTATATTTGAAGAATATAATTTTCCAATAGTTTTAGGAGTATTTGACAGTCCAATGCCACTATAGATAGTAGAAAATCATGGAAGAATATATGTAAGTTCCACGAAAATTCATAGGAGCTACAGTTCTTAGGTGGCTCGGTGAAAATCCTCTTACAATGTCCTGAATTTATACACAGAGAGGAAATCAAAGGACTTACTCCTGGCATAATAGGAGGTTCAGAAGGACTCTTCTCTTGATAACTTCCCTGAGAATCATCATGATTTGATTTTTTCCCTGAATGAACTCATGCCACCACTAGTATAGAAATAAACTCATAATAACCCTGACTTCCTAGCTAGGTCCATCTCAACCATTATCGCCCTATCCAGTACATTATCATAAGTGGGAGACTTTAGCAAGAAAACCTAAGATTGGATGTCTGATCTAAGTCCTAATTCAAACCATCCAGACATCATCCTCTCATTAGATACAATATCAGGTGAAAAACTTCAACAGATCAGTAAAACTATTAGAATACTTATTCACAGTTTTTTCAGCCATATCAACCTTGAAAAATGCCACATCCTTGTCTAAAACCATTGACTTTGGATAGAACTAGTCGGTGAAAAGAACCTTGATGTTTATCCATGATAATCCCCCATATTTATTTTTCATCACCATCATATTCCACCATCACATACTTGTAATTTTTAGCAAAAATGTGGTACACTTTACCTTGATCTCATCTGGTGTCTACAATAACTCAAACAGACGTTATATTTTTTCCAACCATTCATTATTATGTTGAGGATCAATTGAACCTTTGAAAAATAGAGGATTATTGTGAAGTAAATCTTGAGAATGATTTCACAGAACATCCCCCCTCTGGATACACAACTGGAGCCTAACCGAGAACTATAGGTGGTTCATGTCACAAAGCATAGATAGGGTGCACAATCAGCTCAACTATATTTGGGTCCATCAAAAGATTCTCTCACTATGTATTAGCAAAAGCTTCCTCTTGGATATGATTTATTTTTATTCTCAGAAGTATAATGCTACATGGGTTGGAGACTAGAACCTTGCATCATACAACATGTAAGTGGGAAATAATTTTCCACAAAACATAGGAGAAGTAAAAGAAACAAAAAAAATTCATACAAAAGAAACTCCCCTGGGAGTAATGTACCAGAAGTCAATAAGGAATTAAATACAAAAATACTAAAACCCAAGTACCAAAATTGTGGAAAACACCCCAAGAACCTAATAAAATAACTCACCACGCCCTAGGTTCAACAGTTGGATCCACCTCCAAGAGATCATTTCCCCTTGCTCGAACCTGGAAGGAGATAATCTAAAAACATCTAAAGGCCCAAGTAGGGTGTGATCTAAATATCCCAGTAGTGTCTCACCAAGGATTCGATAATAGATTACAAAATAGATTTACTAATGTAATTCTTTCAATTTTTAAAATAAATAGTTTTGGAATTTTCAAAGAATATTTAATAAAATCACGATATACAATTTAAATAATGGAAAAATACTTTAAGAAAAGGCTTTACAATTGATAAAATATTTCTAATAAATGGATTAAATAAAACATTTATATAAAATATTTTATATAAATTCATAATTCATATAAATAATTTTTACAACATTTGAATACATTTATATCATAAATATAAATAACAAGCGAGTAACTTGGGCATCTGCTAAATGGGTATGATAGTATTCTAGCTATAGGAATTTTTTCTCTCTAGGAGATCTTAGAAATATGTGTATACACACATCTATCTAAAACTAGCTTGAGGCGACTCATCACTATCCCATCAGGGATGTGAACTACCTCATGTATGTTTTAGAATGTTGTAATAGCATAGAGTGTGTCCAAATAACATACCAACTTCCTAAGTCTTGCAAGTTATCATACACAACCAATGTTGGGAAATTTATTTTAAGACTACTTAAAATAAAATTAACTATCTTTCTACCATTTTAATTCTAATTTTTCATTTAAAACCAAAATGGTTTTTAATAAAAAAACATGCCTCTTTAACAAGATAAAACTAATGGGTTTCTATCTTAACATTTTAATCCATTTTCACAGGTTTGAAATCCATTAAAAACCAATTCCATAAATTTCACAAATCATTTTCAAAATTTAATTCCAAATTTTAATTGAAATAATTTCCATCAAAAATCCAATTTAAATTTAACAATTTAAATCATCCAATTTCCATAAACACACCCCAAATCATTGGAATTGGGGTTTTTTACAAATTCTCATTCCAAAACCATTTCAAATCTCCTAATCCACTAGAGTTGGGTTTTATCAAATAAATTGAATTTATTTTTGAAAAATTGAATTTAAATAAATAATTGAAATCAATAAATTCAAAGTTAAGAAAAATGGATAGATAGGATGGAATCACTTACCATTTCTCAAAACTCATCACTCGCAATGGAACCCATCAATGAGAACAAAGGTGTATAAGAACTTGAAACACTACCTATAGATGAGATCCGACAACAGGGAACATAGATCCATATATTTTAGGATAAGCTATTGGAAACCCAAAAGAGGGGAAAGAGATAAAGATGAAGAACTAATGAGAACGCTTACCCAGGAATCACACCACAAGCGCAATGACGATCGAACATCAAAATAACGGATATGGAAGGGTTAGAGAGATTCAACATCACCTGGGGAAGGATTTAGGTCGAGGGAGATGAAACTGGATTAGAGGAGAAAATATATCTCATCCATGATACCCATTTAAAAAACCACAATCTGGATATTACATGACGTGTAATTCCATTACACATTATGAAATAGTTAAGTTTCATAATCTCTGAAAAATGCATCGCCTCAAATTAAAAACCAATGATCCAAATAAAAACCCAATATTTAATTCATTCACAATGTTTAACTACTCATTATTTCATGCGCCCTTCATAGTGTGAACCTTTCACAACATGAACTCAACAACCATTACATGTTGGGTAACCCAGTTACATGGCGTGAAACCCTTTAGAAGCCTATAGAAAGAGGCGATTAAAGCTAAGAGTCCAGAAAATATCTAACTTCACCATTATTAGAATCATACCAAATAATTATCAACCATCCTAGTAAAAGAAAATTAAAAACCATGACAAGTTTAAAGGAACACCTGACATATTAGTAATGGGATGTTATGTACTTTTTCACCAACTAGAATAACCTTACCCCATGTCACACTCAAAAAGAAACTAAATTTATGTAGGGCTCTTAATTAAATCACAATATTATGATATCATCATAAACTAATCATGATGTTTATAACACTTCTTCTATAATAATGAATAATATATTCTATCTTAACATATGGATAAAATGAAATCCTTACATCTTTTGAAAGTATTGGTGCATGTGCCTTAACATGTACCAAATCATGTTGAACTTTAGATAACTCATCATGAGAAGCATCATCTAGATGTCATAAAAATTAATTTTCTATAACTCTGTAATATTTTTAATAACTGTAGCCATGATGAACTTGACTTGCTCATTTTTTAGAGCTCCAAATCCTTCACTATATTCTTCTTAACTAGTGTAGTTCTAAAAATAAATTACATATTATCCTTAGACTAATGAACTCTATCTCTAATCGATCTGAAATATAAATTAAAATTCCCTTCATGATGGCACTGTAGAATCTGGTCCATAGCGGCTGTTAACACTAAAAACTCTTTACCATTCAACTTTGAAGAAACAATATCCCCACTATAACTAAAATTGAACCATGTGTTCTTGAAAAACTCATTTACTTATATTTTAAATACATATTCTAAATTGACTCCATCAAACATGAACTCTAGTCCTTAAAATCTTAACACCATATTCAGTTTCAGATTCATCTCAAACAACTACTCAAAGTCAAAAAAACTTCCCCCATTATACATTATGATCTAAACAATAATTCCATTTCCATTTTCTACTATTGGGTCTTTCCTCATTAGTTTGATTCTTCTTAACCACCAAAAGGATAACTATAATAACTTTTAGGGTTTATAAAATTAATGTTTTGATAGATATATAATTTTGAAGATCTAAAGGACAAGGGTTTGATGGTAAGATATAGAAAAGAAGATTAAATATAATAGTTTTAGGTGATGGTACATTTCCCAAAGTTGAAAATTTAGTGTAATCATTTTGGATATTTAAAATTCAAATACACAAATAAAATAAATAATTTAATTTAAAAACCAAATAATCAATAGAATAAATAAAAATTTATAATTAAATTTAAAAATTACTAAAATATATAAAGATTTAAAAAATTTATAAATAATTTTTACTTAAAATTAATTAAAACTAGATCCCCATTAATAAAATCAAACCGAGACATGGGAATTGGTTTGATAAAAATATATGTAAGTTGGTATTTAGTGTTAAAAATTTCTAAAAATGCATACCCATTTTTGTACATTGTCTCTTAAAAAATGATTTCGAATATTAATATGTTTATTTTTAGAATGATGCAAAGTTTTTTTTAGGAATATTTATAGAACTAGTATTATCACATAAAATATAAGCATAACCAAAATTAAATCTAAATTCTAGAATTTTGTGTTTCATCCATAACACTTGTACATAAAAACTACCAAAAGAAATATATTATGCCTCAGTAGTGGACAATGGAACTAAATGTTTCTTATTACTAGACCAAAAAAACATATATATTCCTAAAAATTAGCAGGCTATTGAGTTTATTTTTCAATATAATATAAATCCTAAAAAAAATTATTATCAATATGAAATTAAATCAAAACCATAGGTTTTTGGATAAAGAAAATATAATTAAATGGTTTGTTTTAAATATCTAAAAAGCCTTTTACTAGTAAGTAAATGATTTCCTTTTGGATTTTATTAAAATATTACACATAAAATAACAAAATAAATTATATCTTCTCTACTAGTAATATGATACAACAGGTTTCTTATCATACCTCTATATAAATTTTTGACATCATGTTTAATGGTTTTATCAAAATATTATTTTATATTAGTACTCATAAGAGTTTTATATGGATTACTATTTTAAGGGAAAATTTTAAAAAAATAAATAATAAATTTAAATTGATTTAAAAAATATCCTAAATCCTATTGAAAGGTTTTAAATCCAGAAATGAAATTTTATTATCTCATCGTAATCATTTCAAACTCTTTTTGCATAAATTTTGAAAATTCATTAAAATTTTTATGATTAGTAGAACCAAAAATAACATCATCTACATAAATTTTAAGTAAAAAAATATAAAGTGGGTATATTTTCTTAAAAATAGAAGGATCATCTAAGCCTATAGAAAAAATAATTTTCTAAAAGAAAATAACTCAATCTATCTTTCTTAAACCTTGGTGATTATTTAATACCATAAATATTTTTAGTAATTTTAAAAATAGAATTTGTAAAATATGGATTTTTAAAACTTAGGGGTGGTTAAAAATAATATTCCTCCATTAATAAACATTTAAAATTAATATTTAACAAACATATGGTATAATTTAAGATACATATGAGATGCATACAAAAAAATAACCTAATGGATTCAAGCCTAATAACAGGGGAAAAGGTTTCCTCATAATGTATACCTTCCTCCTGATCATAACCTTTAGAATCTAACATAGACTTATTCCTAGTAATTATACCATGATCATATTTATTATTCCTAAAACCCCATTTAGTTCCTATTATAGGTTGGTCTCATGGTCTATCAACTAATTCCCAAACATTATTTCTCTTATATTGATTTAGCTATGCCAACATAGCCAAATCCTAACTCTCATCATCTAAGGATTATTATATAGACTTAGGTTCATACTGGGATAAAAAGGGAAAGGAAACCAACTAGATTTCCAACATTCCTCCTAGTACAAAATTTTTTATATAGATCTTCTATAAAAATTTTAAATAATGGTCTTTCAAAGTCTTAGTTTTTCTGGTTAAGGCACTTTCAAGTTCCTCAATTTCATTTTCTTAAAAACTATATTGATCATGATCATGTTCTAATTTACTTCCAAACATATAATTATTATAATAGCCATGATTTATTTAAAGAAACAATATCTTCATTGATTTTTAATTTATTACAACCAAATGGACCAATTTCATCAAACTTCACATGAATATATTCTTTAACTCCTTGATTATCTATTAAACACTATATATACATTATAAGTAACATAATACCCAAGAATTATTCACTCATCAAATTAAGGATCAAACCTATCAATATTTTTCTTGGTATTCTAGATATACACCTTGAATCCAAAAACATTAAAATATACAAATTTAGATTTTATTATATTTCATAACTCATATGGTATCTTTTTATGAAGAGTTCTAATTAAGACAATATACATAATTTACATGTTGTATTAACTGATTTTTTCCAAAAAAAAAGTAGGTAGAATATACCCATTTTACATAGTTATATTCATTTCATGAATATTTATATTTCTCCTTTGAATAATTTTATTATATTTAGGTGTCCTTGGAGAAGAATGGTATGTTTGAGACCCTAATTTAAGCACAAAGAATTAAATTCTTGATTCTAAAATTCTCCTCCACAACCAATTCCCGGTGAAAGTATATTAAAATATTTTTTTATTTTGAATAAAAATACATAAATTCATAAAAACTAAAAAAACCTCACTTTTAAACATTAAAAATTTTACCCAAGTAAATCTGGATAAATCATTAACTAAAAAAAATAAAAAATATTTAATCTATGCTTAATCCTTTAAAATGTCAAAGAATCATTGTGGGTAAGTTCTAAAGGATTATATGTAACAACCTTATTAATTGATTTGAAATATTACATATGCTACTTGTCAATTTCATATGCATCATAAAGTCTTTTCTCATTAAAGTTAAGACAAATAAGCTTTGTGATTAACTTCTTATTAGACAATTTAGATAGGGAATATATATTACAAATGAAAAAACCTTCTGTTTCATATCTAAGATTCATTTATTTATGTATTTAAACAGTTCACATTTTATTTACATAAGGTACTATTGTCCAATGTATACACATTTTCAGTTCTAGGTGCTCTAGCCTTAAATAGTTTATCTCTAAGCATAAAACATGCATTATCAGGGAAACCAGCACTAAAAACATTATAAAAGAGTTAAGAAATACTTATCAAATTATACCCAGATAACCTAACTCCAATTATCGTTTCCTTGTCATTGTCACCAGTGGTAACCAAACCTCCAAAAATATCAGATTTTGTAGGATAGTTGGGAAATACTCCACACATATTTCTTGAAAAACCACTATTCACATACCATATAGAATTTCTGTTCCTATGTATTTTCAACTTTGAAAATATAAAACATGAATTTTTTTGGTGCCCAAATGCTTTTGGTTCTTTTAGTTTCAACAAGAAATGATTTGGGAAACCATCTATACAAAATTTTTCAATAAACTCAAAAATTAACTTTTGGTATGTTTTTAGAAATATAATATTTATTTACACTAGTAATATGAATACTCCATAAGAAAAAAAATTAACATAATGGAATATAATATCTTAATAAAAACATGTTATATTGGATATGATATGATTTTTTTAGCATGGAACAAAATATTTTTTTTTAAATTTAGCTTTCTCACCATTACTATCTATTCTATATCTTTCATTCTTATGAACATTCTTTCCAAAAATATTTCTTAAAAAATATTGTTCTTTGTTAAGCACACTACTATAACTTTTTATGAATTCTAAATTAGTGAGAAACTCTTTAATTCTAATATCATTCTCAATATAGTTTAAAACATATTTTTTGACTTTCTATTTTAGTTTTAAGGGTTTTTTATCATATTATCTTTCTAAATCAGGACATAATTGTGAATAATATTGAAATATTTATGGGTTTTAAAAGATATTCCATATTTTTATTCTAACTTAGATAAATATTCTATTAATTTTTCATTTAGAAACATAAAGAATTATTACCAAATGTATAAGAGTAATCATAGCATACCTCATCTTTATTATCCTTAAAGAATATATTTTATTACTTTTTTATTTCTATTTATTGGATTTAGAGCATATTGAACTATTGGAATATTCACATACACTCCATTTAGTGTTCATGTATGTCTTACCTTTTTACTAATAATAATATTTAATTTGAATCCTCTTTTTCTTATTCTCATTCTTTTTTATTTCCTTAAGCTATGGACAATTAGGTTCGATATTCCCCCAACAACTACCATTCATAACATCTAACTTACTTTATACCGTGATTACATCTCTTGTAGTCATTAAATAACTTCTTTTGACCATTCTTCCTTTTATATAAATTGTTAAATTTTCTTTCCACTATATAATGTTATTTTTCGAAATTTCCACACCTTGAATCATTTGATAATATAACATATTCCTTTAACTTCTTTTCACCTTTAGGAATATAAACATTAACATCTATTTTTTCCTTCCTGGTCATTTTTTGATCCTCAACCCCTTCTTGTATATCAACTTCATACATCAAGAGATTACCAATCAATTAATTCATTATCAAATTAATAATAGGTTTGGATTTATGAATATCATCAAAACTACAAGAATATTCAATGCTTGATCCAGTTCAGGAACATGTTTTTAGGGAGAAGAAACACCACTAACAATATTTATTAATCTTTTATATATCTAAGTGATGATTTCACCTTCAAACATTATGAAAGTATAAAACCCCAATTTAGTAGTATTTACCTCAATTTAATGAAATTATCAGTTCTTTTATAGGAAACAACCTTTTTATTCCACATTTAATATGTAGTAGAATATATAAAAACTTGATTAAACTCATATAGACCATGTTTGAAAATAATACCCGTCATATCTCTTGAATTGAGATCATACTTAATTTCTTTGGCAGTATCTCATTTTTCTTGTTTATCATGGAAATTTTAATATGTCTTAAAATAATTCAAATAAACATAGAAAACAAGATTTTTTAAATATATAATCATTTAATATTTCCTTAGCAATAGTTTTTACTATTAAAATATGGAGCCTTGATCATTAACATACCTTATTTAAGGTTAGCCATCGACATTGGTTATCAACTAGATTTTGAAATTAATCTTGTTAGAGTTAAAATATATTTTTAATATAGTAGTTTTTTTATACAAATTCTTGAGTCACAATGATAAGGAAGACACAAGGGGAGGGAATATTTTTCCTTTTAAAAACACTTAATAATTTTAAATCAATCCCTCTTGAGCCTGGAAGAGATACTATTATCCTTTATAAAAAGAGAGTATGTTGTGGAAAATAAAATAAGAGTACATGGTGAAAATGTATAGTTTTTTGGGGTATAAATATCTTTTAGTCCACTCCATCAACACTCTCTCAATGAGTTTAGTGATTTTGAATAGTAGATCATTTTCCAATGAATCTCAATAGTTGAGTGAGAGTAGCTACAACATGTTACAAAATATTTTACAGTGATTTAATATAGGATCATCGGAATTATTTGAAACACACCACACATGAGTGTTTAGAAATAATAGAAATTTTATTTGGTTATAGAAATTATCTTTGAAATTGTTTAGATATATAAAATGAAACTGATAGATGAATAGATCATTAGTTAAATATATCAACATCTTCAAAACACAATCCTCAAGAAAAATATCTAAACATTATAAGTAATGTTTCATGATGAAGGAATAATACTAAATAATTGAATCTTCTTAGTAGTAGGATTAATAATTTGTATTAGCTATAACATGTATGCCTCATGATTATAGTCTATAAAATATTAAAAAACTATAAAAGATATATCAAATACAAGAAGTTTCAGTTATATTATAAATGATAATATCTTATTTAATAAGAAAGATTTGATGATGTTTTAGATAAAGAGATTCATATTTGTCCTTCAGATTAAGTTAAAATAGATTGTTATCAAAAATATCAACTCCACTCAAGATATATTCATATGATAATTATATAAGTCGCCTAATTTAATTTGATACAAACTGATTCCAAAAAGATTCATTATAAATCACAATTTCAAAATGCACAATGTTATTGAATTTTAAATTTAAATAACCATGTAAAATCATAAATTCTCTTCGAAATCTGAATGAATTAATCATTTGATGATGATTTTTTCAAATGTACTTTCTCTTTAATGGGAGACTTAATCTAGTTAAATCATCTATGAAATCTATTAATAATTAAAAATCCCAATATTGTGGATTAATGGTTCAATGTGGGGTTCCTCTATGTGATAATGACTCCAAAATTATAGTTGATATCATATGATTGATACTAAATATAGAGCTCCAGAATTTGGAGTGTGGTACCAACATGAGGTTTCTTATGTTATGTACATAGAAAATATGAGGAACTCAAAAGTGAGGTTCCTTATCAAAAGTTATGTTACCAAAAATAACATTCATCCCAAATATGGGGTTCAAAATGTGGGGTTGGATGTCAACAATAGGATACAATATCACTTTAAAATTTCATGTTGGATATCAATTTTAGGATACAATATCACTTTCAAAAAAATGATTTTAGGATTCATTAAAATGTTCATAATAGTTTTTATAATAATATTTAAATCAAATAAAAATATCAAATAAAATACTTCCAAAATTCTAGAAAAATAAAATAATTATTCATTTAAGTATAAACCTAAAATCCAATCAAAGTAAATTTATTAGTAAAAAATTGAGGGTATTTTGTGAGAATTGAAATAAATGATGATTTATTGAATCAACCTCTATTTTCCAAATAATTTATTGTAATTTTAAGTGAATATTCATGTAAAATTATATAATGTGTATATATATAGTGGTTGGGTTGTCTCGCTCTAATGTTGAATTACAATATTGATTGATAAAAATATTACATAATCATGCCAAGATATAATTATTTTTAGCGTTTTTTATGTATAATATTATCATAATGGATCATATCATGAGTAGAACCCATGCTCCCCAAAATTTAATAAGCAAAATAAAAAAGTCAGGTGATTACATGAGGTACAATGAGCTTGTACCAGCAAGGGAAAAAATGAAAAAAAAGAAAAAAAAAGTGACAAGTAGTACCTATAAAGAATCTCTACAAGGCCATGGGAGAGCTCATCAAGAATAAATTCAAGAATAATGAGTGAAATATCCTCCAATTCTAAGTCTTCATTGAAAGCAACATGTATAAATAGATAATTTGTAGGCCAATCTCATAGTCATCAGTGTAATTGATGAATGATCAACCAACAATCTTTTCCCTAACACACTAGTCTATATCAATTCTTTCATGAAAGTATCCCATACAATGGATTCAAAAATCAGTACCCAATACTATGACTAGATGCACCATTCCCCATAAAAATTAGCTTCCAGGTTTATATGCACATCAACCTGCAACAAGACAAGTTTGAAACCCATCCAATCGTTATGAATTCGATGAAACATAATCAAAATAATCTACATTTTTAGTAGAGTTATATTTTTTATATCCCCAAATCAGTATCAAGACTACAAATCTAGATTAAATAATCTTTCAACATCAATACATCATTTACAAACAGCCCCCTTTGATGTAAACCCTTATGTGTAATATAATTTTTTAGGATCTTTATAGCTTTAAATTTAAAACTTTTCATGGATTACTATATGGAATAAAAGTAGTGTTTCTTTTTATTATTATTTATCCATTAATTTAACTAATTAAATTATTTTCTTCATTTAATGGTATTTGGATCATTAATAATTGATGATTAATAAGCAATGATTTTCCAAAAACATTGAAAGGAAAAGGATAAATTGAAGATAATAAGTATATAATAATTTGATTCTAAATACACATGTGAATTAATTTAAATTAATAATATCATATTATAATGTATTATTTAATACATTATTCATTGAAACCATGATTCTAAGTTTTTAATAATATGAAATGTTAAATATGTTAAAGGGAAATAATTATTTATCAATGAATTTTATTTTTATTTTTCATTAAGGATTCAATATTAATGAGTTTTATCTTATTTTGAATCTTTAATGATAATTAATCTAGATGATTAAGTGATTATTGGTTTAATTTGAACATAAAAATGTCAATTACACAAATAATCATGTAACTATTTAATTTTATATATTTTAAAAGTGATTTAGAACCATTATCTTTAATGAATAACTATCATTGGGTATTAATTTTTAGAATTTCACTTTTATTAGTTTTAAACATTCATTTGGGATATGAAATCATAATTTTGACAATGTTAAGGCGATCTAACAACTAATTCAAACATTGAATATTTGATTCATTTTTTTTAATAGGACTTGCATAGTACTTTTAGTGTATTAAACATTGGTATTTTAGTGTTCAGATGAGTTAGTAAATTTATAAACTTTGAACACGTCCATGGGAGTTTATAATACCTATGGATGCACCATTTATAGAGATTCAAACTCTTTAAATCATGATTTATTATAAGATTTTCTATACTCAAATATAAAATATAGATGCATAATATGGTATTTCTGTGACAATAAAAGAAATTAATAATATAGAGAATGTATAATAAGAATAGGTAATATTTAAAATGCACAAAATAATTTTATTTTTTAATATAATAGTGTTAATAAAACACTTATAGTATAACAAAGCATTTAAAAAGGAAACATATTTGATTATAAAACATTTTCACCAAAAAAACTAGGAAAAATATTTAGTTTCAAAATATATTTTTTAGGTTTTGACACATCAATTCCCAATATAACATAGTATATTATTCAAAAATGTTAAAAAATATTGGTATACAAGTGTTATTTTTTCCTATAAAACATATAATTATACATATATTATCATAATTTTCTATAAAAAACTCATAGAATATTTATATACAACTATTTTAGTATCCTCAAAAAATATATTTATTCATTAAATACATAAAATTTGTATAAAAATGTTTAAAAAATATTTATATAGAAATATTTCATATTTTTATATACCACATGTTTTTTCAAAAAATATATAAATTTTAATATAGGTGTTAAGAAAAAAAATTTATACAAACTTTTTTCATATCTATAGAAAATTATTCATTCATATAATAAAAAAAATAATAAATTTTCTATATATATATATATCTACTAAACACAAATAATTGGTCTAAAACAATTTTCAAATCATTAAATATAAATATTCATATAAAATTTTTAGTATGATTAAAAATTTTAATATACATAACACATAATGAATTTAATTATAATGCATAAAATATAATATTTTAAAATAGTTTAAATAATTTTTAATACAAAAAACATGAAGCATGTGTTTTATATTTAAGTAATAAATATGTTTTTTTATTTAACAAAAAAATTATGATGATGAAAGAATAAAACATAAAAGAAAGAGTAAAAATGAATTTATTTATACATATAACATATTTTAAATTGATTATTATCCTCGGTACATAGAACATATAGAAATAAACACCACAAAATTAGAAAAATATAATAAAAGACATGAAGATATAAATCCTGATTCATAAAAGAAAAAAAACATATTATAAAGTAACATATAAATATAAAACTTATAAATGATATAAGATAAAGAACATATCATATTCAATTATCTAACGCCCCGACCCCAGTGACCTAGAGTCGGTGCATTATTACATAACATTGGCATGATCACAAGAAAGATCAAATCTCGAAATACCGATTGGTTTAGTAGCCTTGGAAACACTAGATATATTCATAAGTCTTACATTACATCATAAAGTGAAAAACTACTACAAAAACATATTGTCTCCATATTCCACACTCATATACCCACATAATATCCCTGCAGGTCATTCATAATTTACTTCTTCACTTCCTGGGAAAAATAAAACATAGAAAAGGGGTGAGCTCAAATGCCCAATATGGATAACAATATAGCGGAAACTTTCATAAATAAGAATAAACATTTAAGGCAATGTATAACTAAAACAAAAGCCTTTTAAACATGAACTTCAACATAGTATGGAAAAAGTAAAATGAAATAATGCCATTTACTTATTCACATGGATATTCTACTATTCGAATAATCACATGAAATATCAATAACCACTTTCATAATGATGGAATACATAATGCCAGACTATCATAACCACATAGCCAAGGCCTCGTGCCAAGACTACAAATAATATTTTGACAAGGCCTTGTGCCAAGACACTAGTTTTTCTCATGAGACCTACCGATGCATTGAGGAGCTATAGCAGGCTCCACCCGTCACATATGAAGTCTAATGCATTCCCATATGAAAAGGTTTAAGCATAACATAAACATTCATATTAAAACTAGAATACGAAATATCAATACTTTCACCATAAACCATGAATGGTATAAAAATAGCACATCCACAGTCAAAAATATCACAAAACCTTCAATACAATATAGAATTTTTGTATCATAATAAATCAACTTTAAATAAGCGTAAAATCCATCAAAGGATGTTGATATAGATGAAATCAAAATTCTTTTTAAAGAAATATCTCTTTCTATTTTGAAATAATTTAAGAGTCATATATTTATAAAATAAAACATTTTCTTTGAAAATATTCTTATAATCTTGTAAGGGAAGCTTTGAAGATTTTATAACGGCGAAAAATAGCCGCACCCACCGTATAAGTTAAAAAAGCATTCTTACCTTAATTCTGTCGAAAAGGTTAAAAAGCACCTTGTTTGGAAAACGACGGAAAGATTACTTTATAAACCTCTTATAAAAAGTAAAACAGGGGTATAAATGACTTTAACCCATATTCTAGTAAATATTAAAAAAAAATTTAAATTCATTTTTAAGAAACATGGATGTGGATGATAAAGTGATCCTAGTAGATTATTACGTATAAAAAACCTCGGATAATGAAGAGATTGTGAAATAAACTCTTACCTTGTACTTTTCCTTTGCTGGGGTAGGTTAACCTCCTGTATAATGGTAAAATAATTGTTATTAAATTATTCAATAATCATATACATTAATATGATATCATATATGATCTTTTAACATTTCTTTGTTAATAATATCTTAGAATTATCGTCGTTTGGGGTGTTAACTTACTCGTTTTCTTTTATATGTTTTGTTACATAAGCCATGTTTGTAATGTATAGGTTGTATCTTAATCATATCCATAATGATATAAAGTCCTTAAACATAATTTTTAAATCATAAAATGATAATTATACTTGAATTGATACGATGGAGAATGAATCTCATCGCGTTCGTGGAGACGGTAGTCCGTACGTACGCACGAGCGACAATATCATTCTTTTGATATTAAAATAAAATATAAATGGATGATATATCATATATACAGAATCATTATCATGTTACATTTATTATTTACATGAATTACACATCATTATTATACCCATCCAAATAATAATATATTGAATAACAATTACACCACGACGTGGAGACGGTAAGCCGTACGTACGCACGTTTGGTGACATGTTATTCAAAGGATGGATAGAATACTGAATATGGTTCTACCATATTTATAATAACATCACAGTATATATATGATACTGGATTTATTATTTTAGAATGGTAATAATAAAGGAAGAAGAAGTGGAAGAAGAAAGGAACTTGGAAAAGGGTGGTGAAATTATTACCTCTTCTTCAGGCTCTTCCTTTTGATTTGATCAAAAGGGCTCCTTATGTTGGCTTTCTGATCAAACTAAGGCCTATATGTTGTAGTGAGGTAAGTTGGTAGAGTATTTTGGCAGAGTTTTGCCGAACAAAAAGGCTTTGAAGGTGTGAAGAAATTGGAAGGAGGAGTCCCTTTTATAAGAGGGGTGAGGGGCAGCTTTGGAAAAGCTAGAAATATTAATTTATAATAAATTCATATTCTGTTTATAATGGCTCCAAAGTTGATTAGTTAAATTTTAAGGTTGGGATAGGTCTAAAACCATTCAACCAATAGAAGTTATACAGGTTTGTGTTACTATATTAACCTTATCTTTAAGTATTAACTCTTAGTTAATTAGTTTGACATTTACCATGTCACTTTGTATTTTTATATTATATAGTTAATAAACTTACTATATACATCCAAGAGACTCCTAAGTGGTCCATTAATGATAAAAATATCATGATATAAGTCTCTTGTCCGAAACTTATATTTTTAGGAATTTAAGATCAATTAATAATATAATATTTGTTTTAAAAACTCTTTTATGTCAATTTTGACACTATTCAATAGTTGATTTTTGTGAAACTCATAACAGAATGATTACTTCGAAAAAAGTTAATTAAATAAATCCTAATATGTCATATTATCCTAGAAAATTATTTTAATTCATTAAAAGTCTCAAATTATATTTATTTGGGTATTTATAATATCCATTATTTTAAATTTTTCACTATTATGGTAATTAATGCATCATCATTGTGTCATAAATAAATTAAATTATGTAATCTATAAAAATTATAAATAAAATATCATTATGTAGGAAATATTTTTATCTTTCTAATGACTATTTATAGTCTAAAATCCAACATATATAACCCTATGTAAAAAAAATTTCTAAAAGACATATGCTTGTGTCATTTTTGTATTCATTTTAACTTAATTAAAATAAAGTGTCCCTATCACCTACAAGTGGCTCCATGGGGTCCCAAAATCGACCCAAATATGCCTATGGTCGAACATGTATCAACAAATAAGTCTAGGACACGTTTTAGGGTAATTTAGTATTATTATAATATTATTTTTTAACCCTTATTTATCGGATTTACCCTTAACCATGGTAAATAAAATATTTACCGAAGTAATTATTCAAAATGTCTAAAAATAAAATTTACCTATTTACACAATTTGAACATCCTGATTCCAAATATGGAATCCATTTTTACAAATTCAAAACACAGAAGTGACAGAAATTAATTTAAAATTAATTCCCGTTGTGAAAACAAAAAGCGTGTTTTTAAGAGATAATAACTATCAAAAGATTGACACTTGTTTATGTCCGGTTTAATTGTAAAATTATGTCCAATGACCAACATTATATTAAATGGTAAAAATATATTCTAAATATACTTTAAAACCACTCAAATTCATAATTTATCACTATTAATTATTTTGATTAAAAAAGTTGTTTTTAATTAAAATTTATTAATTTTCACTATTCATCAAAATATTAAAGTTATCCGAAAAGTACAAAAATTTCACCTTGGGATAAATTCGATATTACAAATCCAAAAATGAATTCCATTTTGAAATATAAAATATATATAATTTCAAAAATTAGGTATTACTATTCATAACGGCTAGTTTGATTGGTTATGGTGTGTTAGAACTTGGTGTTGCGTACAACACACGCTATCACATTATTCAAAGAGAAGCGTATCGTGGAAGCTTGGGGTGTTACATTCTCCCCTCCTTCAAATAATTTCATCCTCAAAATTTCAAGAATACTTATCACATGAAAAGACTCGGGTGGTTCTTCATCATAAGTCCCTCGGGTTCCCATGTTGCCTCTTCCATCTTATGGTTTCTCCACAAAACTTTTACCAGACGCGTCATCCGGTTTCTCAGTACTTGTTCTCTCATATCAAGAATCCTGACGGGCTCTTCGCAATAAGACAGGTCGGGTTCCAGTTCTAATTCCTCGTAAGTGAGTACATGCATTGGGTCAGGCATGTATTTCCTCAACAGAGATATGTGGAACACATCGTGAACTTTGGAGAGACTTGGCGGCATTGCCAATCGGTAAGCTACAACCCCAATTTGTTCTAGAATTTCGAAAGGTCCAATGTACCTCGGACTCAATTTACCTTTCTTACCAAAACGTATGACTCCCTTCCATGGAGATACCATTAGGAAAACATGATCACCGACTTGAAATTCCAAATCCTTCCTTCGATTATCGGTATAGCTCTTCTGCCTACTTTGGGCTGCTTTGATGTGATTTTGGATTACCTTCACCTTTTCCATCATTTCCTCCACTAGTTCTAGACCTACAAGTTTTCTTTCACCAACTTCATCCCAAAAGATTGGTGTGCGGCATCTCTTTCCGTATAATGCTTCATATGGTGCCATCTGAATACTCGAATGGAAGCTATTGTTATAGGAAAATTATACCAGAGGTAAATACTGATCCCACATACCCTGAAAGTCAAGTGAGCAAGATCTCAACATGTCTTATAAGGTTTGAATAGTCCGTTCTGATTGTCCGTCTCTCTGAGGGTGGTAAGAAGTGCTCAAATGAAGTTCAGTATCCAGGGATTTCTGAAGACTTTTCCAGAATCTTGAAGTAAAACGGGGATCACGATCAGAAACAGTCGATAGGGGTACTCCATGAAGTCTCACAACTTCATTAATATATAGTCTTGCTAGACGTTCCAGGGGCAGATCTTCTCTTATAGCAAGAAAATGTGCTGACTTGGTAAGACGATCAACAATAACCCATATTGCATCGTTCCTTCTAGGAGTCTTTGGTAGTTACATGACAAAGTCCATCGTAATATTGTCCCATTTCCACTCTGGTATGGGAAGAGGTTGCATGACTCCTTCAGGCTGTTGCCTTCCAGCTTTCACTTATTGACAAAACATACATCTTGACACAAAATCAGCAATATCCCTCTTCATGTTTTCCCACCAAAAATGTTCCTTCAAATCTCTATACATTTTGGTGCTCCCAGGATGTATAGAGAAATTGGAACTATGAGCATCATCCAGCAATTCCCTTTTTAGATCAGGTATATCGGGAACACAAAGTCTCTTCCCAAATTTCAAAATTCCATCTTCATACACAAAGTCTCTCAATCTCCCATTATTCACAGCTTTAATCTTCTTTTGAAATTCTTCATCATCGGTCTGAGAACTCTAAATCCTTTCTAGTAAATATGGTTTGGCAAACATTTGAAAAATAATTGATGTTTCACCTTCCCTGGTTATTCCCATGTCCATCTTCACTAGATCCATGAAAATTGGATCCCTTTCAATTCTCATATTGTTCAAAACTCCATGATCTTTTCTGCTCAAAGCATCTTCCACCTTGTTTGCCTTCCTCGGGTGGTAGTGTATCGTGCAATCATAATCCTTGAGTAATTCAAGCCATCTCCTTTGCCTCATGTTGAGTTCTTTTTGTGAGAAAATATACTTCAAACTCTTGTGATCAGTATAAATCTCACAATTTTTACCGTAGAGGTAGTGCCTCCATATCTTCAAAGCAAATATCATAGCTGATAACTCGAGATCATGAGTAGGATAGTTTTGTTCACGAATTTTCAACTGTCGTGATGCATAGGAAATAACCCTATCATTCTGCATAAGGACACAACCAAGTCCTTTCTTCGATGCATCACTATAAATAACGAACCCATCATTCCCCGATGGTAGAGTCAATATAGGAGCATTGACTAATCTTCTCTTCAGTTCTTTGAAACATTATTCACACTCTTTTGTCCAAAAAAAAATTAACCCCTTTACGTGTGAGATTTGTTAATGGGTTAGCCAATCAGGCAAAATTCTGGACGAAACATCGATAATAACCTGCTAAACCAATAAAACTACGTACCTCAGTTATACTCGTCGGTGGTGGCAATTCTTGGATTGCCTTAGTCTTAGAAGGATCAACAGAGATTCCATCTTTAGAGACAATATGGCCAAGAAAAGAAATCTCCTGAAGCCAGAATTCACACTTGCTAAACTTCCCATATAATTCATGTCTTCTCGGAGTCTTCAAGATAATGCGCAAGTGATTTTCATGATCTTCGTAGCTTTTTGAGTATACCAATATATCATTAATAAATACCACCACAAATTCATCGAGATACCCCTTGAAAACTGTATTCATCAAATCCATGAATACAGAGGGTGCATTAGTCAATCCAAAAGGCATTACAGTAAACTCGTAATTCTCGTACCTGGTTTGAAATGTTGTCTTCGGAATGTCTTCCTTCTTCACACACAACTGATGGTATCTAGATCGAAGGTCAATCTTTGAAAAGTATTGAGCTCCATGCAGTTGGTCAAATAAATCATCAATTTGAGGTAGGGGATACTTTTATTTATTGTTATAGCATTGATCTCCCTGTAGTCGACACATAACCTCATAGATCCAACTTTCTTTTTAACAAAAATAACAGGGGCTCCCTATAGAGAAACACTAGGGCAAATAAATCCCTTATTACTCAATTCCTATAGTTGTTTATTTAGTTCAACTAATTATATAGTGTCCATTCTATAAGGGGTCTTCGATATAGGCCTTGATCCAGGAATTAAATCAATGGAAAACTCAACTTCTCGTTCTGGAGGATGTCCAGGTAAATCTTCCGGAAATACATCTACATATTATTTCACAATAGGTACATCCTTTATTTGAACATTCCTTTCCTCACCCACATTTATTTCATTCTCTTCCTCCCCAATAATTGAATTTAGTTGAGCTACTGGGGGTGGATCTAGATAAGAATTAGGTGGTGACGATTCTACTCTAAAGATAAGGTGTTCCTTATCATTATCATCAAGAATTGTAACCTCTTTCTTCTTACAATAAATCTTCACATCATAGTCTGAAAGACAGTCCATACCGAGGATTATATAGAAATCAATCATAGGTATGACGATGAGATCAGTAGATAAAGAACATTTATGTGCTCTCATGGGGACTGATTCACAAAACTTTGTTTCAATGATACTTTCCTTAGGAGTTTTAACTGACAACTCCCTTGTTAAATCAAATTGGAAATATCTAATTTTATTAGCAAACTGGGAAGATATGAAACAATGCGATGATCCGGAATCAAATAATTCATTTTCTAAACTTGAGGAAACCATTAAATTACCTGCCACCACGTCTTTCGGAGCTTCTACCTCAGCAGTAGTGATAGCATAAGCTTGGCCTTGATCCCTTGGCCTTTTCTGAGGTAAGTTCTCCTGACGCTTAGGACATTCATTTTCATAATTTCCCATCTCCCTACAATTGTAGCACTGAACATTGGTAGCTTCCTTCTTCCCCTTATAATCACGAGCTTGGTGGCCTTTTTCACCACACTTGTAACAGACTCACATTCCCTTCAAGCAAGTACCGGGGTGTTTCTTCCCACATTTACCACAGGATGGATATTCAACCTTTCCATTCTTCCCCTTATTTCCATTACCAGATTGATTAGCAGGTCTCTTCTTATCTTTCTTTGCTTTAAATTCATAAGACTTAGAGAATTCCTTTTCGGTCTTGATAGAACATGAGACAATGTCTTCGTACGATGAAAAGGATTGTGAGACTAATGCTCGACAGAGAAATGGTTTTAACCCATCAAATAAAAGATCAATATTACTTCTTGGGTTACATATATAATCTCCAGCATACCTTGCTAACCTTGTAAAGTTAGCCTCAAACTTTGCGACATTCTCATCCTCCTTCTGTCTCAGACTCAGAAATTGCCTTTCCATATCTGCTCGACGGTCGCGAGGAAAGTATTTTTATAAAAACAGATCTTTGAACTCCCTCCATTCCATATTTGATACTTCATCATCTTCCTTCGTGTTTTGAATCAATGACCACCATTGATCAGCATCTCCAGTGAGTCGGTAAACTGCCATGATAACTTTTTCTCTTTCACTACTCCCCAAAGCCTGAAATATTTTCTCTAGGTAATTTATCATTTGCTCAGCTACTAAGGGATTTGTACTCCCATTGAATGTTGGTGGTTGTTGCCTCATAAATCGATCTAACATTGATCCTCCACGCTGTGGATCAGGGTGCTCCATACGGGTAAGGTTATTATTCATAACCCGAGTAAGTTGTCCCAGTATGGTGATTAGCTGATCGGCACCAGTTGCATCACCAGCTCCACTATAATTATCTTGAGTAGGAGGGAAATCCCTACATGGAGTGCATGCATTGATACGGTTTCCATTTCTTCCACTAGGCACCATTTCTAAACAATGGTATAAACTAGATCAGTTTATGAATCAAAATACATAATCCCATACTTACAAAACACTTAACATAAATTGAACTATTTATGGATATAATCCATAATCATAAGAATGTTTTCTTTGATGAATTATATACTCATAAACACTTCATAATGATTTGTAAAGAAAATGAGAGTTATCCTAATCATATCCCCTAGGAGTGTCGTAACCAAGAGTGCAGCAAGGCCCGTTGTCGTGCACCAGTTCCTGTTCGAGTCTAGCTCAAAGCGGTGTTTTCGGGTTTTACCCCTAGGTACATCTGTGCCACAGCCGCCTCTACCTGCTCATATCCAGATAGGGATGTATTGCTCGGAAAACTCACAAAATCTCTACAATACCAAAATTCTAGGAATTTCTTCTATACTAATCCTCAAAGTTCATCTTAGGTCTATGTGCTCTAATCAGATTTTATCTAAATCTAGCTTCCAAGGTTTATACTGAACTTCCTATGATACCAACTGTAACGCCCTGACCCCATTTACCTAGAGTTGGTGCATTATTACATAACATTGGCATGATCACAAAAAAAGATCAAATATCGAAAGACCGATTGGTTTAGTATCCTTGGAAACACTAGATATATTCATAAGTCTTACATTACATCATAAAGTGAAAAACTACTACAACAGCATATTGTCTCCATATTCCACACTCATATCCCCACATAATATCCCTGTAGGTCATTCATAATTTACTTCTTCACTTCCTAGGAAAAATAAAACATAGAAAAGGGGTGAGCTCAAATGCCCCGTAAGGATAACAATATAGCGGAAACTTTCATAAATAAGAATAAACATTTAAGGCAATGTATAACTAAAACAAAAGCCTTTTAAACATGAACTTCAACATAGTATGGAAAAATTAAAATGAAATAATGCCATTTACTTATTCACATGGATATTCTACTAATCTAATAATCACATGCAATATCAATAACCACTTTCATAATGATGGAATGCATAATGCCAGACTATCATAACCACATAGCCAAGGCCTCGTGCCAAGACTACAAATAAGATTTTGCCAAGTCCTTTTTCCAAGACACTAGTTTGTCTCATGAGACCTACCGATGCATCGAGGATCTATAGCGGGCTCCACCCGTCACATATTAAGTCAAATGCATTCCCATATGAAAAGGATTAAACATAACATAAACATTCATATTAAAACTAGTATACGAAATGTCAATACTTTCACCATAAACCAGGAATGTTATAAAAATAGCACATACATAGTCAAAAATATCACAAAACCTTCAATAAAATATAGAAGTTTTGTATCATAATAAATCAACTTTAAATAAGCGTAAAATCCATCAAAGGATGTTGACATAGATGAAATCAAAATTCTTTTTAAAGAAATATCTCTTTCTATTTTGAAATCATTTAAGAGTCGTATATTTATAAAATAAAACATTTTCTTTGAAAATATTCTTATAATCTTGTAAGGGAAGCTTTGAAGATTTTATAATGGTGAAAAATAGCCGCACCCGCCGTATAAGTTAAAAAACACATTCTTACCTTAATTCTGTCGAAAAGGTTAAAAAGAACCTTGTTTGGAAAACGACGGAAAGATTCCTTTATAAACCTCTTATAAAAAGTCAAACAAGGGTATAAATGACTTTAACCCATATTCTAGTAAATAGTAAAAATGTTTTGAAATTCATTTTTAAGAAACATGGATGTGTATGATAAAGAGATCCCATTAGATTATTACGTATAAACAACCACGGATAATGAAGAGATTGTGAAATAAACCCTTACCTTGTACTTTTCCTTGGTTGGGGTAGGTTAACCTCCTGTATAATGGTGAAATAATTGTTATTAAATTATTAAATAATCATATACATTAATATGATATCATATATGATCATTTAACATTGCTTTGTTAATAATATCTTAGAATTATCGTCGTTTCGGGTGTTAACTTACTCGTTTTCTTTCATATGTTTTGTTAGGTAAGCCATGTTTGTAATGGATAGGTTGTATCTTAATAATGTCCAGAATGATATCAAGTCCTTAAAAATTATTTTTAAATCATAAAATGATAATTATACTCGAATCGATACGATGAAGAATGAATCTCATCGCGTTTGTGGAGACGGTAGTCCGTACGTACGCACGAGCAACAATATCATTCTTTTGATATTAAAATAATATATAAATGGATTTTATATCATATTTAAAGAATAATTATCATGTTACATTTATTATTTACATGAATTACACATCATTATTATACCCATCCAAATAATAATTTATTTAATAACAATTACACCACGACGTGGAGACAGTAAGTCGTACGTACGCACGTATGGTGACATGTTATTAAAAGGATGGATAGAATACTGAATATGGTTGTACCATATTTATAATAACATCACAGTATATATATTATACTGAAGTTATTATTTTAGAATGATAATAACAAAGGAAGAAGAAGTGGAAGAATAAAGGAACTTGGAAAAGGGTGGTGAAATTATTACCTCTTCTTCGGGCTCTTCCTTTTGATTTGATCAAAAAGGCTCCTTAGGCTGGCTTTCTGATCAAACTAAGGCCTATAGGTTGTAGTGAGGTAAGTTGGGAGAGTATTTGGTTAGAGTTTGGCCGAACCAAAAGGCTTTGTAGGTGTGAATAAATTAGAAGGAGGAGTGCCATTTTATAAGAGGGGTGAGGGGCACCTTTGGAAAAGCTAGAAATATTAATTTATAATAAATTCATATTCGGTTTCTAATGGCTAAAAAGTTTATTATTTAAATTTTAAGGTGGGGATAGGTCGAAAACCATTCAACCAATAGAATTTATATAGGTTTGGGTTACTATATTAACCTTATCATTAAGTATTAACTCTTATTTAATTAGTTTGACATTTACCATGTCACTTTGTATTTTTATATTATATAGTTAATAAACTTACTATATACATCCAAGAGACCCCTAAGTGGTCCATTAATGATACAAATATCATGATATAAGTCTCTTGGCAGAACCTTAGATTCTTAGGAATTTAATATCAATTAATAATATAATATTTGTTTTAAAAACTCTTTTATGTCAATTTTGACACTATTCAATAGTTGATTTTTTTGAAACTCATAACAGAATGATTACTTCAAAAAAAGTTAATTAAATAAATCCTAATATGTCATATTATCCTATAAAATTATTGTAATTCATTAAAAGTCTCAAATTATATTTATTTGGGTATTTATAATATCCATTATTTTAAATTTTCATTATTATGGTAATTACTGCATCATCATTGTGTCATAAATAAATTACATTATGTAATCTCTAAAAATTAAAAATAAAATATCATTATCTAGGAAATCTTTTTATATTTCAAATTAATATTTATAGTCTAAAATCCAACATATATCACCCTATGTAAAAAAAAATTTTAAAAGATATATGCTTGTGTCATTTTTGTATTCATTTTAACTTAATTAAAATAAAGTGTCCCTATCACCTACAAGTGGCTCCATGGGGTCCCAAAATCGACCCGAAGATGCCTATGGTCGAACATGTATCAACCAATAAGTCTAGGAAACGTTTTAGGGTAATTTATTATTATTATAATATTATTTTTTAACCCTTATTTATCGGATTTACCCTTAACCATGGTAAATAAAATATTTACCAAAGTAATTATTCAAAATGTCTAAAAATAAAAGTTACCTATTTACACAATTTGAACATACTGATTCCAAATATGGAATACATTTTTCCAAATTCAAAACACATAAGTGGCAGAAATTAATTTAAAATTAATTCCCGTTGTTAAAACAAAAAGCGTGTTTTTAAGAGATAATAACTATCAAAAGATTGACACTTGTTTATGTGCGGTTTAATTGTAAAATTATGTCCAATGACCAACATTATATTAAATGGTAAAAATATATTCTAAATATACTTTAAAACCACTAAAATTCATAATTTATAACTATTAATTATTTTGATTAAAAAAGTTGTTTTTAATTAAAATTTAGTAATTTTCACTATTCATCAAAATATTAAAGTTATCCGAAAAGTACCAAAATTTCACCTTAGGCTAAATTCGATATTCCGAATCCAAAAATAAAGTCCATTTTGAAATATAAAATATATATAATTTGAAAAAGTAGGTATTACTATTCATAACAGCTAGTTTGATTGGTTATGGTGTGTTATAACTTGGTGTTGCATACAACACACGCTATCACATTATTCAAAGAGAAGTGTACCGTGGAAGCTTGGGGTGTTACAAATTACACAATGTAAAATAAAAAAATTATGGGTTGTTGAGGGGGAAAACATGTTAAATGGTAGTATAAAAAATCAACCAAAACTATTTATGCTACAACATCTTTCCATTAATTTGGGTAGAATAAAATTAATTAAGAATTTGTACATTTTTTCTTGTCGACCCTGATCTATCCAAGATCCTACAAAAAAGCTTGAGATGGGTAACTAATAATCATCCAAAAAACTCATTCATCTTGGTGTATCAATGATTATTTAAAACTCTTAATGATAATAAATTATCCAATCCTCGTCATAGTTTACTAGAACCTTTATTAGAGAGAGAGTGTGTGTAAATAATATTTTTCCTTGAGGGATTTAATAATAATATAATACAAAATTCTAATGAAATACATTTTAATAGTATTTAACTAGTTTATATATATATATATATAATGGTCTTTAGAACTCAAATTCATTTTTCTCATTAATTAAATGTTTCACAAAAAATTTCAAATACTATAAGTCATTATAACACATTTTCCAATTGTTATAATGATTTTTCAATATTTAAAAAATTAATATCGATGTTAAAACTCTACATACCATTATCACATGATTATAAACCCGAATATTATAGCTTAAGTGGAAGAGAACCAATAATGTTGAGTGTTATTTTATAATGTGTTTGTTTCCATGAACTAAACCATAACTTGGTGAAACTCAATATGACATGGTTTAAACCATCACAAACCATGAACTTGATTAAACCACCATGTCTTAGTTTGATCTTTAATTTATATTTCTAACAATATCAAAGTTTCACTAAATCTTCATAGACTTAGCATAATTTCACCTTATGTCACATCATATACCACAACATCTGAAAGTATGTCCAAAACTTCTATTGAATATATTTTGAGACCCATTTTAGAAGATTTATTAATCATGATCACTAAATATTGCATCACATATGATAAGTTGTTAAAATCATTCAAAATTGTAGTGACCTGAGTATTTATTTGAGTAAGAGTTAGACACTTTTTTAGTATTGGAGTATAAAACCATCCAAAATAATATAATTAATAATTAAATATCACAAAAAAAAATTAAAAATAAATTTAATCATCATGTTGGTCTCAGTACATAGTGTTTACAATTTGAATGAAATTTAATGAATTTCCTATAATGTTGAGTTTAAAGGGTTATTTAATTTAAATTTATTAAAAATAGGTATCTCTTAAATTTTAACATTAATATTACTTAACTAGAACCCTAATTATGATTATGTCACTATGGTTGACTCTAGAATTAGGGTTTTTCCAAGAATAAGTGTAATTTTTATCTTCTTGTTTTGTGCCTCAAAATGTGGTGTTTTGGGTGTTTTATTAAATTAATCCATCAATAATTCTGGGTGATATTAATTCCATTATTAATTATTTTACATAATTTAACCCACTATGATTGAATAAATCTAAGTGAGTGTTTGAAACATGGTTTTATTTATGGATAGGAGACTATTCCTCATGGTGGAGTCGATATCAGATAATAAAGTGGAGGAGTATTCATGGGAAAATAGTGATGAATAGTCGATAGGTGGTGAATGGATATCAAATATTTTTTAGTATATCTTTGCGTTAAGGATTTTTATATTTTTATTTCCTCATTCTTCATAATTTATTAAATTTAATTTTTATTTATTTTATATTAGAAAATCTCTTAAATGAATTATGTAATATATCCTTGAATTTTTTTATTAAATTCCTTGATAAATCATAGCTATCAAAGTTTTAGTATACATTGTTTATATTTTTTATTAAATAGTATTCACACTTTTATAAATTTTAGAATTATAAATCATTCACATTTAATGATTTTATTTTTCTTAATCTTGTATTTTCATGTCGAAAAAAACCCATATGAATATTTTGGTATCTAGAACATCACTGATCACTAATTATTTCTTTCCCTATCTTCTTTCCCCTTCTTATGAATAGACTTCACCATAAAAATTTGAAGTTTCCAAAAGATAGATAAATATTCCCCCTTGTGGTGGTTCAGATGGTAGAAAGGAACTTTCATCCTTCTAGGTGGTTGATAGTGGGTTTGAAGGATGATAAAGACACAGTTTCATCGGCCTAATGAGAAGAAGGTAGCCTTCTGAGGTTGGAATGGGTAGTGGTAGAAAAGGTGGAGAATGATGTTGGGTGAGACATATATTGGAGGGTAGATCATAGGTTTGGATGGTATCTAACTTTTATTTAATGTTGGTATGTGATGGATAGGGGAGAATAATTGGTGGATAGTGAAAAAAGTAGTTTTGATGATGGTGTCTGGGATGACCAGTGGAATAATTGGTCGAATAAATATAAAATACCATGCATGTAGTGAATGAAAATATAACAGCACTGCATGTAGTCTATAAAATGCATGTTTTATTTAGTTTTGGTTTTGGTGATAGGGTTTCTATAAGTATTTAAACGTAAAAAGATGTGAGAGTCTTTAGTACACACCATTTTTAATCTATGGTTAGTTGAAGGGATTTCATAATTGGGATAAAGTTCACATGGAGTGAAGTCATAAAAAATCTTCCATTTTTTCCTTTGATACATGTCCTAACTATACTAGAGTTCACAAATAACTTTACTTTAAATATTTAGACAAAATATAATCTCCTTAGACAAATTATTTTTGTTAAGATAAGACAAATTGACAATTCAAGCTCACACATGAATATTTACTGAGTGCACATAGAGTGTAGTTGTGTAGTAAACGTTATGTTTGTTGGGGGGCATGACTTGGGTCCTAATAGAGTACACATTGATTAACACATGAGTCACATAAATCATTTTTTGAATAAAGTCACATCATGTATTATGAAGTCATGTGACATAGTTCAATAGGTACATCCTTATTTTACTATTTAGATGATAATTACATGCTATAATAAAGACACATTATGTATACTATGGTTGTATAACTAGAAAATAATAGTATATGCATGAATTCTTTTTTAGGCTCACATTTAATGTCGATCATAAATTCATGTGTATACATCCTATTTCTTGGTTTTTTCATATATTCATAGTTGGGTGTTAGAATAAAATAAATGAATATTAAATTCTAAATGTATTTCTATATATAATTTGATAATGAAGATCTCTTTGTTTCTTTGGATTATTTATAGTGAATTTTTTGTTGTTTGATTTCCTTAGATTCATGGAGATAATTATTAGTTTTGGTTGAGACATTTAAATCGGTTTCAAAGATAGTACCCCCACCGAGGTCATACTGATTATCGGAATAGGTTCTTTCATTAACATTATTCATAAAGTGGGTACTCCATGTTTCTTATAAGGTTTAGATCCTCTGTAGGAGTTGGTAACCCCCACATTCAATATTCGTTGATGAGGTGAGGGTACTCTATATAACTCATGGAGTCATAATCCCCACTTTTTGATGGATAAATGGTTCTCCATTTAACAGAGCTTAACCATCACACATATCACAATTGGGGCATGGGTCCCCCATTATAGATTTAAAGAGGAAAAGTGGGAGTCATATTATGTTGGGTTGTTTAGACATCATGGATTTTATGAAATTCTTAGGTTCCCTGTGATATTTAATATTTTGTTTTTTTAGTCTATAGTGATATAAGATTATTACTTTATTATATATTTCTTCAATATAGAGCATAAATTTGAGGTATTTGATTAAAAAAATTTAGGTCTTACATTATACTGAACATCTTTAGTATATTTTCATAGATATTAGTTATGACGATAAGTACTTTTATTTTTTATTAGGTTTCTTATATGTAAAAATATTTAGGGTTTATTCCATGTTCTTATATGTTCCATATTTCCATTTTTAGGGGTTTCTTTATTAGGTATGTTTATAATCACCCATGTATGAGCTTTTGTGTTTTCTTTTTGTGTAAATAGTGAACAGTTAGATGGTGCCTTTAATAGAGATGGAGATGGTGGAACCGGTTGAGTTAGTTCTTAGTGGTGTATGATGGTATATGATAACTATGGATACTATCAGAGTTCGTTTGAGTAGTCCTTGCAACAAGTATCGTTTCCCCGTGATTTATGAATATCTTACCAAGTGGCTTAATCTCATTCATTAGTTTCCCTTGGGTAGTTACCTGTGTTTCTTTTATTATGTCTAGTTGATGTCCTATGTAAGTGTCTATTATATAGTTTATCATTATATATATTTTAATAATGGTTGCTGGATACCTCAACTATTGGATTTGAATCTCTATTTTACTTTGTTATATGTTAAGTCCTCTCGTATATGTTTATTTATCATACTGCTGATTTCTATCCTCAATCCTTTTAGAGGAAGGATTGTGGTGTGACAATATGTTTACTTTCAGTAAATGTGAGGTACATTTGGTTTAAATCATGTCATAATGGTATAAAAGTGGTTGATTCATAGGTAAGGAGTTTGGATTTATTGGTCTTATGAGGATTGGTTTTTGATTTACAATAATGACATTGAGGGGCTTCAATTTTAGTTTGTAGAATAAGGAATCTGGTGTTGGTGTAGTAGTTTATGTATCCATTCAATAGAACTCTAATAATCTATTGATTATCTTGAAACATTAAGACACTAGTTTTGGGGTACAATCAAGATATTATATACATTGTACATTGGTCAATTATAATATTTCATGTACTTCATATGTTATCTCTCCTAGATATGCTTTAAAATTTGTTGGTACATCCTATCAAATGTTGAATACAACCCATAGTTAGTTGGTTCATGTTTAGAGGTAGGGTAGTGATGTTCCTATGATAGAACTTAAACCTTTAACAATTCATCATTTTTGTGATAAGGATATGATTAAGGATTTTTCTATGGTATTTATCCACATTATAAAATAGAATAAAAATCACTAAATGTGCATAAAAAACCTTTAGGTTAAGGAAGGGGTAGTTTTCATTGAGTCAAATTAGACTACCCATAATTTGAATGTGATTAATTCATTTTAGTGGAAGAGACCTCATTTGTTTTTATGTGAGCCTAATTATTGTGTGATAGAGGATTGGTTAGAGTTAATGACTTGTGATTCTGTTTGAATCGAACACTCACATGAAATATGGATATTCTTATTTTGGTTATTTTTTATAGTGTAATGATTGGTTGTTAGAAGTTATTTACAAAAAATAATAACGAGACTAATTCACTATGGATATGGTTTTAACTCTTATTTCAGTATATTTTTATCTAATGAATCTAATTATTTTTAGAATTTAAAAGATGTGAGACCTTCAATAAAGAATCATATCAGTAGTTGAGTAAATTTTAATGTTTTCAGAACTCACAAGGTACTACATTATCATGATTCATTATGGTTTCCTAAAAACTAAAATTTCACTAAATTCTTATTAAATGAGTTATAAGGACCCTTCCTCAAACATTACATAATCTAGTTAATTCAACTAGAACTCACATTCTTATATTCCCAAAGATCTTTTCAGTTTATAATTTTAGAGAATTAGGAAATAAATAAAACATATCAACCCACAAGCATAAAAAGTGGGTAATATTAAAAAAATATCAATTAGATTCATAATATAATAGTAATTTCATAAATAATATTCGCATGAAAAAATCAATGAAGTTGAAGGATAACCCAAATAATGGAAAACGGGTTAAAAATTACCTTACCTCAGGTTCTTCTTTATTCAAATGTGTTCAAACCTTCTGTATGATGGTTTAAAGATTGTTATTAATATATTAAAAAAAATATTCTTATTTATAATCACTTTTATGATATTCTTATAACATATCTAAATCCATTTATTAATAATATTTTGTTATTTTTATTGTTTTAGGTACATTTATTTCATGGTTTTCATGGTTGGTTCATTATGGATTTTCTTGTTGAATGGAGTAAAAACTCCATAAGTATAATTAAATGGTATTAATATGTTTCAATGATTTTAAATGATACCATTTATCATTTTTTCTGATATGAGGATGAATTATTAAGTAAAACATTAAGTAAAATTATTTAATTTATTTTGGCGGTTTTTACAACCGTCACAAACATATATCATTTCATTTAACATATTGTTTAAATATTAATTCAATAACATTAAATAACTTATAAAATATATAATGAAATAATATTTAACCATAATAATTGTTTTATGATCATCCTTGAAGGCTATAAAAGAAAATTAAAATGTATCATCCATGATGGTGGTAAATCGACACATCAGAGACGATGTTCACATTTTTAGACTAAAAGGGAAATGATTAGTTTGATAATTAATTTTTACATAAAAATGAAAAAAATCTAGTATGTATAAGATAACTAAGTTTTCAGGATAATTGGATAAGGTTAGGTGAAGAGAGAGAAAAATTATTTGAAAATAAAATGAAAGAGGATTTTACCTCATGAATTATCCTCCTTCATAGCCTCCTTAAGGCACTTGGTTTTAGCCTTTTGGTGATACCAATAGGTATTGAAGGTGGGGAAGAGTCTAGGGAAGGTAATTGGGTGGAAATTATGTAAGATACAAGGATATCAGTGTGAGGATAATTGGTGGTGAGGGGTGGTATTTATAGTGTAGGAGAGGGGTGTTTTTTTATTATTTTATTAATTAGTTCGTTATTTTGGATCAAGACTATGAATATTTTGAGAATTATCACCAAATATATAAAAATAATAAAGTGTGGTTAGAGATAATGGTGATTACATAAGTAATAACTCAAGGAATAGTGTATTTAACTTATACTGTATATATATAGTAAATTGTCATATTTTATTATTCACCAAAAATTCAACTATTTCAAAAAATCCCAAAAATTCACATAAACCATTTTTTGATGTGGAAAATTAAAAAATTAATTGTATTTTACGAAAATAATTTTCAAAATATGATAAATTTAATTTTTTATTAAAATCATCATTTATGAAAAAAATACCAATTTAAAAATTATAACTCATTTTATGACACATTGAAAAATTAATTAAGTTCTCATAAAATTTTCTTATAATCATTAGAAGAAAAAAATTATTTATAAATATATTTTATGAAAATAAATTTTCTTTTAATTCTTATATTAGTTATCAAATTCTAGATAAAAATTTATGTGTCACAAAAATACCAACACTTGATTTATTCTTTTTTAAAAAAATATTTACTTATTCAATAATATAAATATATCATATTTTCACTTATAATATACATAAATTTTACATTTACTATCATAGATGATTTTACTATTCTATTAGTATAGATTCCTTAATTTATATAAATATCACTTATTTCAATATAAATTTTTAATAAATTTAACTATTTAATTACATAATGAAAAAAATTATTTTATATGTACCTAGGTTGTTACATTCTCCCCTACTTTTGGAAATTGTGTCCCCATAATTTTCATTCACCTATTAAAAAATTTATTATACCTTTCCCTAAAAGAAGTTTTAGATTCTCGTGTTTCTTCTTAAAACCATTTGGTTGATCCAAAAAATCATGACTTAGTGAATCACCTTATTTATCAATACTTACTATGATCATGAATTTAAAAAATATTTTCCTCAAAAGAAAGGTTCTCTTCTAGATAAACTACTTTTGGGATCAAAACATGATATGAATCTGACACCAAATTTCTTAACATTAAAACATGAAAAACATTGTGTACCTGATACATACTCAAAGACAAAGCTATTCATTAAGAAACTAGCCCAACTTTATCTAGGATTTCAAATGGTCGAATGAACCGTGGACTCAATTTCCCTTTCATAACAAAATGCATCACACTTTTCCAAGGTGATAATTTAGTGAAAACATGACCACCTACCACAAAAAAATGTCTTTCCTTATTTTATCTACATATCTCTTCTTCCTAATATGATCTTTCCTCGTGTGATGTTGAATCATATTCACTTTATCAATCACTTCCTCTTCTAATTTTTTTCCCTTAAACTTCATTTCCCCTACTTCATCGCAGAATGCTTCATTTTGACACCACTTTCAATATAATTCCAAAAAATGTTCCACCTATATACTTTAATGAAAAATATTATTATAAAAAACTAAACTAAATAAATATGTTGATCTCAACTTCCTTGATATTACATTAAACATGATCAAAGAATATCCTTCAATGTATGAATTTTTTGTTCTAACAGTCCATCTGATTGAGGATAAAAGGTTTTTGTGAAATTTAACTCAATTCCAAATGACTTTTTAAGGTCTTTCCAAAAGTTATAAGTGAACCTTAGAACACAATTAGATACAATTTATATAGTAACTCAATGAAACCTTACAATCTATTTGAGGTATAGTCAATAAATCTAATCCAAATACATAATATCTCAAATAGAATGGAAATATGTAGATTTAGTCAGTCATTCAATAATAACATGATTCATATTGTTTCCTTAAGAAATATTTGGTATTCCAACTATGATATCCATGGACATATATTTCCACTTCCACTCTGGCACTGGAAATGGTTAAATCATCCCCTTTGGTAGTTTTTTCTCTAATTTAACCTATTGACATGTCAAAAATTTCATTGTAAAATCATCAATATCCATTTTCATTCCATCCAACCAGTAATACTCCCAATGGTCTTCGTACATCTTTGTGAAACTAGGATGAACAGAAAACATAGAACTATGAGCTTTACTTAACAACTATTTCTTCAAATATGAATCAAAAACCACACATAATCTCTTCCCAATTATCAAAACACAATCTTTAACAAAATAAAATAATGGAAACTTACCATTTTTTCCAAACTATACCTTTTTTGTAACTCACCATCTTCCTTATGTGCTTGCTTAATTTTTTCTGATAGAGACGAGGTAAGGACCCAACCCTAGTTGCCCAGATTCGGTGCCTTATTTAATTACATTGGAATATAAACTGTAGAGACCCAAATCTTGATGTACATGGAAATTACATTACTTTTTTGGAATACTTAATACATAACAAAAACAAATACCGAAGGACTGTAATAGTTTAGTGTTTTTGGAAACTCGGAACATAATCTTCTAATCATGGTGAATGATCTTAAACATATCCCATAAAGATCTTCCCCTTTTGTTTTCTTACCGAAAACCTTTCTTTATATCCTAGGGAAAAGAAAACATATAAAGGGTGAGGTAAAATGCTCAGTAAGGGTAAGCATGGAGAAAATAAAACAAACATATACATTTGAACATAAAAACATGAACATAATGTTCAAACATCGAAATCTTGAGCAATGACATAAAACATGGAAGTACGTAAGGCATAGATCATAATGGAACATCAATCATGATAAAATAACTTGGAAATAAAACTTGTAATTGTGGAAAAACATTAAGCACATGATATGACTTCCATATTAGCCAAGTCATTGCTGCCAAGACCATCTTAGTTGACAAAGTCCCTTTCTGAATCGAGTTCACTCCTCATTCCAGTCCTGTATCACTGAACCGGATTAATTTACCGTTCCAGCCATGTCTATCTCATGAGATATAAATCTTTACCCAATGAATTTGAGGGATATATAGGTCCCACCCATCTCATAATGAAATCATTCTTACTTGTGCCACAACATAAACATAAACCATTCATCATAACCCAAAGAATAAAAATGGGTTTCATAAACATCATCCCATCATAACATAATCCATACAAAAATGTGGATATAATTTCATCACAAGAAAAGTGAAACAATGTAAATCATAGATACACTATACTTGAAACATACACATATGAAATAATTTCAATTTTAGATGGAAAATAGTTTGGATAAAACACTTGAAATGAATTCTTGAGAAAAATATCCTTTCTTATTCAAAATCATTTTCTTTTCAAAAAATGCCATGAAAAGAAAAGTAATTTGTTGAAAATAGTCATGAAATCTTGTAGATTGAGCTTCATAAAAATAAGGCATTATAAAACCATAAAATTCCATTCATTTCGTATAAGTTAAAAAAACAGTCTCCTCGTACTTTTGTCGGAAAAGTCAAAAAGTACCTCGTATGGTAAAAAAAGAAAGATTCCTTACAAACCTTGTGGTAAAAGTCGTAAAAGGGTAAAAATGAATTTAAACATACATGGAAGAATACTAAAAATTTTATGAAAACATTTTTTAAAAACATGGACATGGATGATAAACATAACCCCAGTAAATACTTAAGAATAAATAATCTCGAATTAGAATGAGATTCGAATAATTATCCCTTACCTTAGGTCCGATATGCTTCATACGTATCTGAACCACCTATATAATGATTTAAATAATTTCATTTACTTATTAAAGAATTATATTAATTGTTAATATATCATATATGGTTCACTTATGACTTTATATTACCCGTTCTTTTGTAAATTCCATGTTAAAGCAGCATTTTGGGTAAAATCGTTTTATTTATCATACTTGTTTGGACTTGTTGTTCTTGATATTATTATTACTTATATCATGATTTACTTACTTACAGAATTTAAATCATGATTTATATATCATATATATTAAGTATATATATATAATAGATAGATGAATGAAATTAAATACACCGTTCATGGAGACGGTAGGCCGTACGTACGCATGAACGTTGTTTTCCTTTCCTTATTGACTTGAATGGAAGTAAGTAGATGAAACATACATATATATATACATATACATAAATTCAGTAGCTTCATTATATCATATATTTCATTATTATTCATTATATATACTTTATAATCATTCTTGAATGGTTAACATGGAGAATGAATCTCATCGCGTCGTGGAGACGGTAATCCGTACGTACGCACGAGCGATGATATCATTCCCATAATTATTGAATAGAATTGGTGTGGTTGATATAATACCTCAGAATCAGTATTATGTTATAATAACCATATATAGTTATTCTTTACACCATTATACCCATCCAAGTAAGGTGGTGGTTGAAAAACTAATTACACCACGGTGTGGTGACGGTATTCCGTACATATGCATGCGTGATGATTTCATTTTCCATAGGATGGATAGAAGGTGAAATGGGGTTGTTTCATATTTATAATAACATATCAGTATATAAGTGATACTGATGTTATTACTTTATAATGAAGCGGTAAAATTAAGTTTTATGTAAATTTTCAAATTCTCCTAGGAGGTGGGTAAAAGATGGTGAAAAGTTCAATAAAATTTTTATATATCTAAAATTATTATAAAATGACTCCAATGAATTACATTGAACTTATATAGGTATTATGTATCAATTTTGACCTAAAATAAATTTAAATAAAATAAATAATTATTTAAATAAAAAGTCGGTTTTTAAATAGTAACCCAGTGTTTTCACTATTCATCAAAAATTGAAAGTTTTCAAAAAAATACCAAAAATCCACCCTAGGTTAATTTCGATATTCTGAATCCAAAAATGAATTCCATTTTGAAAAATAAAATTTCAAAAAGAGGGTTTTACTATTCATAATGGCTATTTCATAATAATATTATAATAATATCTCATTTAGTAAAACTTGGTATTGCATATTACACACGTTATCGAAGAAGGTCTTGATTGCGTGTAATGCAAGACAAGTCAGGGCTGTGTGTAGTGAAAGCTCTATTTGGTGTTGTGTATAACATAATCAAAACTTATTTCATTTATACATTAAACAGAATCTATACTTAATGTTGCGTATAATAATTTCCACAAAATGAACTTGAATTTGTGTGTAACACGAGCCAAGAATAGTGTTGCGTATATTGCAAGCTAATACGGTGTTTCGTATAGTGCAATCTAGTTTTGGTGTAGCATACAACACAAGATATCAATGAAATTAAAAAGAATAATTCTCATAAAATCTCGGGTTGTTACATTCTACCCCCCCCCCTTAAAATGAATTTTGCCCTCGAAATTCATTCAGGTTATAAATGGTTTACTACTTGAAAGTTTCTTTCATAAAACCCGCATCGTAAAAAGTAATACCAAAACTAATCTTTAAAAACTAAATTATAAAACGTAATGGTTACCCAAATTAACTAATCACTGGATTTCCACATAGGATAACATAGGTGAAAATATGGATATGGAATAAAAATTTAACCATCATGTTCTCATGAAGAGTGGTAGTGGACATGGCTAGAAAAAAGCCAAAAATCACAAAGACATAAATTTGGGATGATCTAAGGTACCATCTGATTCATCGGATATAAGGGCACTAGGACAACATTTTTAGTTTTCAAGATGATTTCCCTAAAGTTGAAGAATTTGAATTAGAAGAAATACTTACTTTATTACGGTATAATATCACCGTTTATGGTGTCTTGAACAATTTCCACTTCATCTTTTAAAGAAATGAAGTTGAATTTTTCATTTGTGAAGTGTTAGCAGATCATGTGATAGAATGATGGGTCATTCCATATGTCTAAAACAAAAGGTTAGCAAAAGTTATCAAATATACATAAGTCCATCTATGGTGAGGTTAATCGTATATGATTCCAAAAATGGACTTATACTTCATCTATCATACTACTTAATAAAACTAGTTTCTACTAACCAGGGACTTCTTATAGGCCAGTGGTAGGAAATAAAGGCCTGTCGCACTTTGGTTGTGGGTTCGATTCCCACAGCCTGGTCCAACGCGACGGGTTGTCACCCGCCCTGTAGGTTGTCCATTTTCTAAAACTACATTATTATAACATTACAGAAATTATATCAAAAAAAAAGTTATATCCTTAAACAATACTAACATATATCCAACATAATCGATTCTAATCTTTAGGCTTATCCAAAATACTTCTATCCAGGCTCATAGTATAAAGAAAACAATTACTAGAAATGTCATCTATTTATCATGTGAATACCATCATTTATCATACGATATATCTTTTTGGTCACATTCCAAACATGTGAATACCTTAATCATGTATTCTCCTGAAAAATGAATATCCATTGAACCTTAGTGAAAACATGAATACTGTCAAAATTTAACACTTTCCACATACCAAAATCCCAAAATTTCCATATACTCAAACCATGATATAACTTTGTCCTTATATTAGTCATGAGCTTATGAATACTATCAAACATGTTATTTTCTCTTTATCCCTTCATTATGTGCATATCATCCACTTTCCAAAAATATTTCAATAACTTTTCTTGGTTACCGATGCGATATTCTTATGGAAAACCATAATGGACCAATACATAGATATTCCAATATATCATAAAAGTACCTCAACAAAATTATTATTGAATACCAATACATAAAAACATCAATTTATCCTCTTCAATTATTGTCGTGGAATAAATCCTTACTTGATTTAGAAGTAACCTCTTAGGTTAGGGCATTGAGTTGGGTAATGCCCATGTTCTCCATAGATAATACATTGGACTCCATAACAGTCTATCACTCTATGAACCTTTTCTCCACATAGATAACATCTTCCCCTCCATTTTAGGTATTCCTCAAGGTTCTTCTTCCCTTCTTTAGAAATCTCAATCTTCCTTTCTCTATGTTCCTCACCATGAAAACATGCATAAAGTTCCATCTTCCTCTTATTTGATGACTTAGGAATACAACTAAAGTTCACCTTGTTAATCATATATCGAGATGACTGATTTGACATAATCAAAATATCTTTCTCTCCAGGAATTACAAAATTTCATTGATTATAGTCACCAATTTGTCCATTGGAATCAATGTTAACTGAATTATTTCTTGTTCCCTCCATTGACTAAGACCAGAAACCATAGTGTAAGAAATAGTTAAAATAACGAGGAACCACATAATCATAAAAAGTCACTTATGGGATGTCTAACTTATCAAAAATTATTTAATCCATGACACCTTAAGTTAACCGTAGCTTATTCATGATCATAAACATAATTCAAGGACTCTAACCTATACGTATACTTAACCTTTGGGACATCCCTAGACATACCTTAGAAATATCTCTAGGGATCTCACTAAAGTTTTCGCATCCTAGTCTCCAAAGGTTAACTAAATTGAACCTCTGATACCAACTTTAGAGACCCAAATCTTGAAGTACATGGAAATTACATTAATTTTTCAGAATACTTAATACATAACAAAAACACACACCTAAGGACCGTAATAGTTTAGTGTCTTTGGAAACTCGGAACTTAATATTCTAATCGTGGTGAAAGATCTTCAACATCTGCCATAAAGATCTTCCCCTTTTGTTTTCTAACCTAAAACCTTTCTTTATATCCTGGGGAAATGAAAACATATAAAGGGTGATCTCAAATGCTTAGTAAGGGTAAGCATGTAGAAAATAAAACAAACCATATACATTTGAACATAAAAACATGAACATAATGTTTAAACATCGAAATCTTGAGCAATGACATAAAACATGGAAGTACGTAAGGCATAGATCATAATGGAACATCAATCATGATAAAATAGCTTGGAAATAAAACTTGTAATTGTGTAAAAACATTAATCACATGATATGATTTCCATAGTAGCCAAGACATTTCTTCCAAGACCATCTTAGTGGAAAAAGTCCCTTTCTGAATCTAGTTTACTCCTCGTTCCAGTCATGTATCACTGAACCGGATTAATTTACCGTTCTAGACATGTATATATCATGAGATATAAATATTTACCCAATGAATTGGAGGGAGATATAGGTCTCACCCATCTCATAATGAAATCATTCTTACTTGTGCCACAACATAAACATAAACCATTCATCGTAACCCAAAGAATAAAAATGGGTTTCATAAACATTATCCCATCATAACATAATCCAAAAAAAATGGATATCATTTCATCACAAGAAAAGTGAAACAATTTAAATAATTGAGACATTATACTTAAAACATACACATATGAAATAATGTCATCTTAGATGGAAAATATTTTTGATAAAACACTTGAAATGAATTATTGAGGAAAATATCCTTTCTTATTCAAAATCATTTTCTTTTCAAAAAATGCCATGCAAAGAAAAGGATTTCTTTGAAAATAGTCATGAAATCTTGTAGATTGAGATTCATGAAAACAAGGTGTTATAAAACCGTAAAAATCCATTCATGTCGTATAAGTTAAAAAACAGTCTCCTCGTACTTTTGTCAGAAAAGTCAAAAAGTACCTTGTATGGTAAACAAAAGAAAGATTCCTTCGAAACCTTGTGGTAAAAGTCATAAAAGGGTAAAAATTACTTTAAAAATACATGGAATAATACTAAACATTTTATGAAAACATTTTTAGAAAACATGGACATGGATGATAAACATAACCCCAGTAAATACTTACGAATAAACAATCTCGGATAAGAATGAGATTGGAATAATTATCTCTTACCTTAGGTCTGATATGCTTCGTACGAATCTGAAACACCTGTATAATGATTTAAATAATTTCATTTACTTATTAAAGAATCATATTCGTTGTTATTATATCATATATGGTTCACTTATGACTTTATATTACCCGTTCTTTTGTAAATTCCATATTAAAGCAGCGTTTTGGGCAAAATCGTTTTATGTATCGTACTTGTTTGGACTTGTTGTTCTTGATATTATTATTACTTATATCCTGATTTACTTACATACATAATTTAAATCATGATTTACATATCATATATATTCAGTATATATATATATAATAGATAGATGAATGAAATGAAATACACCCATCCTGGAGACGGTAGGCCGTAAGTACGCATGAATGTTGTTTTCCTTTCCTTATTGAATTGAATGGAAGTAAGTAGATGACATATATATATATAAATTAAGTAGCTTAATTATATCATATATTTCATCATTATTCATTATATATACTTTATAATCATTCTTTAATTCTTAACATCGAGAATGAATCTCATCGCGTCGTGGAGACGGTAATCTGTACGTACGCACAAGTGATGATATCGTTCCAATAATTATTGAATGGAATTGGAGTGGATGATATAATACCTCATAATAATTATAATGATAAAATAACCATATATAGTTATTATTTACACCATTATACCCATCCAACTAAGGTGGTGGTGGAAAAACTAATTACACAACAGCGTGGAGATGGTATTTCGTACATACGCACGCGCGGAGATTTCATTTTCTGTAGGATGGATAGAAGGTTAAATGGGGTTGTTTCATATTTATAATAACATATCAGTATATTAGTGATACTGATGTTATTACTTTATAATGAAACAACTAAAGAAGAAGAAGTTGAAGAAGAAATAAAACTTGAAAGAATCGGTAGAAGAGATTACCTCTTCCTCGACGCACCTCCTTTAAACTTCTTATTAGGGCACTAGAGTTGGTCTTTTGAGAATAACAGAACCTCAATGATATAACTAGAGAGGTTTATAAGAGGAATTTTTAGGGGTTGGCCGAGCTTCAAGGATCAAAATGGTGTGAAGAGAAGAGGGAAGGGGTGCCCTTTTTATAATGGAGGAGAGGGGCACCTTTGGAAAAACTTAAAATATTATTTTATAATAAAGTCATATTCGATTTATAATAGCTCAATATTGATTTATATCTAAGATAAAGTGGGGATGGGTCTAAATCCTCTCATCCAATGTAATTTAGACAAGTTTAGGTTACTATTTTAACCTTATCATTTAGATTTAACTTTAAGTTAAATAATTTTACTTTTACCATGTCTTCTTGTTTTCTTACACTATATGGTTAATAAACTTACTATAACAAGCCAAAAGAACCCCAAGTTGTTAATTATTAATATATATAACCTTATCTAAGTCATTTGGCCAAACCTTAGATTTTTAGGAATAAAATAACAATTAATAATATAATATTTGTTTTGAAAACTATTTTTGTCAATTTTGACACTATTTGGTAATTGATTTTTGTGAAAATCATAACAGCATGATTGGTTGGAAAAAAGTTAATTAAATCAATACTAACATGTCATATTAACCAATAAAATTATTTTAATTCATAAAAAGTCTCAAATTATATTTATTTGTGTATTTATAATATCAATTATGTTAATATTTCATTAATAAGGTAATTACTGTATCATCATTGTGTTATAAATAAATTAAATTATTTAATGTCTAAAAATTATAAACAAATACCATTATGTAAGAAATCTTTTTATCTTTCTAATTAATATTGATAGTCGAATTTATCTTATGTATAAACCTATATTAAAAATGTTTTAATTATTAAACATTGATTTTAACTATTTTAACTCTTCTTTAAATAAAATAATAATAAGTGTCCTAATCTAATCCAAGTGGACCTAAATGGTCATATTTTATTCCTAATGTTGTTTTTTGTCGAATTAAACTTATCCAATAGAATTAGGACTTTTTTTAGGGTGATAATAAAATCATTTTTACCCTTAATTACCCTATTTACTTTTAACCGTGGTAAAAAAAGTAAAAAGTTATTATTCACAAAAAATTATTATTATCTTATTGAACCACATTTTACTCCTTGATATTAACAGTGACTATCAGATTTTAGAAATTTCACTCACAGAAGCAGTAAAATTATGTTTTATGTAAATTTTCAAATTCTCCTAGGAGGTGGGTAAAAGACGGTGAAAAGTTCAATAAAATTTTTATATATCTAAAATTATTATAAAATAACTCCAATAAATTAAATTAAACTTATATAGGTATTATGTATCAATTTTGAACTAAAATAAATTTAAATAAAATAAATAATTATTTAAATAAGAAGTCGGTTTTTAAATAGTAACCGAGTGTTTTCACTATTCATCAAAAATTGAAAGTTTTCAGAAAAATACCAAAAATCCACCCTAGGCTAATTTCGATATTCTGAATCCAAAAATGAAGTCCATTTTGAAAAATAAAATTTCAAAAAGTGGATATTACTATTCATAATGGCTAGTTCATAATAATATTATAATAATATCTCGTTTAGTGAAACTTGGTATTGCGTACTACACACGCTATCGAAGAAGGTCTTGATTGCGTGTAATGCTATCCAATTCAGGGCTGTGTGTAGTGAAAGCTCTGTTTGGTGTTGCTTATAACATAATAAAAACTTATTTCATTTATACATTAAACAGAATCTATACTTAAGGTTGCGTAGAATAATTTCCACAAAACGAACTTGAATTTGTGTGTAACACAAGCCAAGAATAGTGTTGCGTATACTGCAAGCTAATATGGTGTTGCGTATAGTGCAAGCTAATTTTGGTGTAGCGTACAACACAAGACATCAATGAAATTAAAAAGAATAATTCTCATAAAATCTCGGGTTGTTACATAAACAAGGAATAGTAATCCTGAAGGACTGAGTAGTTTAGTAGATTTGGAAACAAGATATATATATATATAAGCTCAACATTACATCTTGAAATGAAAAAACAACACTAATTATTCTATTAGAAACATCCATGCCTCCTCGATTATGACTGCATGTCACTCATAAATTACTTATTCATATCCTTGTAAAATGAAACATAATAAAGGGTTGAGATAAAATGCTCAGTAAGAATAATAAATACAGTGGAAGATAACATAATCATAAAAATTAGTCATGGTGAATAATTGAAAACACATGCCTTTACAAATAATAAATTTGACCATATTATGGTAGGAATATGAGCTGAGTAAATAATTCCATAATAAAACATAATCATGTTTATTCTATAAGTCGAATAACCACATGAAATATAAATTACTAGATTTATAATGAGGGAAGTTCATATTCTATAAATACTAAACCATGTCATCAAGGCCTCTAACAATATGTCTAAAAATGATTAAGGCCTCAGCCATAACCATATCTCAAAATTGGAAAGGCCTCGCCCAAGTCCATGTCTATTTGTCTCATGAGACCTACTGATTCATTGAGGGGCTATAGAGATCCCCACTCATCACATAATTAGTCCAATTCATTCTTTAAATGAGTGGGGATAAACATAAACAACATATACATTAATATTGAAACTCACATTTGAAATGTAAATAACTTTCCATGAACATTAATCTTAAACACTAACCATTTAAAGTAAATTAGTGAATGGTTTTAGGATGGTACATACACAATAAAACTAGTCATAAAACATCTGATTAAATATGGTATATGAAATCATAAATGATTAATACATAATAATCAATAAGAGTGTTTAAACAAATGAAAATAATCTTATAAAATCATTAAGTAATTCTTGAGATAAATATTCTTTTATTTTGAAAAGAAGAGTTCTTTTGGAAAACTATTTTTATAAAAACAGAACTGAAGTAAGATAATATTTAATAACAAAATGTATTATTTTATAAAGATAATAGTTTCTAAAAACATATTATATAGTTCCCTTAAAATTAGGTAACAATTTGAGAAATTCCCTTCAATTTGACTTGTATTTCGGAAATAATTTTGAAATTTCCTTTTAGAACGTGTAACTCCCCATAAAATAAGGAAGGATTATGGTAGGTAAACATATATATAACACTAAAAATAATTTATGATGAGTAAATAAGAATACATAATAATTTCATTGAGGTAATTATACAATAAAAGTAACCCAAATGAAAATGGAGTTTCGGGTCAAATACCATTACCTTAAGTCTGAATGTGTTCTGCTCTTGAACTTAAGGTCCTCGAATATGTAATTAGACATATTAATAAATTAATTCATAAAATATTAGATATTTATTTATTTTATCATGATTTTATTAAGTCTTTTATGTCCTTATTGTCTATTTTATTTTATGATTTCTCCAAAGTATATTTACCAGATGAGTCGTCCGATTCATCAACACTTGTTCTTTAGTGTCCAGAATCCATATAGTCTCTCCACAGTAAAATATATCTGGCTCCAATTTTATACTTTCAAAAGTGAGGACATGTGTTGGGTCTGGATTGTACTTTCTCAACAAAGAGACATGGAACACCTTGTGTACATTGGACAAGCTAGGTGTCATATCCAAATGATATGCAATAGTTATAATTTTCTCCAAAATTTTAAAAGGACCAATATACTTATAGCTTAGTTTCCCTTTCTTCCCAAATCATATAACACCTTTCCATGGAGATACTTTCCATAAAACTCCATCACCCACTTGAAATTCTAGATCCTTCCTTCGATTGCCGACATAGCTATTTTGTATTCTTTGTATTATTTTGATATTACCTTTATTATTCTTTACCTTCAATGTTGTTTCCTTCACAAGCTATGGACCTACAAACCTAATTTCACTAACATCATCGCAAAAAGTTGTTGTACAACATCTCTTTTCATACAATGCTTCATATGGCACCATTTGATTACTTTAATGGAAATTATTATTGTAGGAAAACTCCAATAAAGGTAATTATTGATCCCACATACCTTGGAAGTCAAGTGAACATGATCGCAATATGTCCTCTAAGGTTTGGATCACCCTATATAATTGCCTGTCAGTTTGTGGGTGGTAAGAAATAATCAATCGATGTTCGGTATCCAATGGTTTATGAAGAATTTTATAGTATTTCGATGTAAACCATGGGTCATGATCAGACACAATTGAGAGAGGTTATCCATGAAGTCTCACAACATCATTGATATAGAGTCTTGTTAGGCACTCCAGTGGAAAATCCTCCCTTATAGTGAGGAAATGTGCAGATTTCATTTGTTGATCCCCAATTACACATATTATATCATTCTTCCTTGGATTTTTGGGTAATCAAGTGAAAACATCCATGGTGACGTCATCCCATTTCCACGTAGGAATAGGTAGAGGTTGTATGAATCCTTTTGGATGTTTCCTTTTAGTCTTCATTTGTTGACAGACTAAACATATTGATACATATTCCTCAATTTCCCTCTTTATATGATCCCACCAGAAATTTTCCTTCAAATCAATATACATCTTAGTGCTACCTAGATGTATAGAGAAATTTGAACTATGGTAATCATCCAATAACTCCCTTTTTATCTCGGGTATTGATGGAACACAAAGCATCTTCCCAAATTTCAGAATTCCATCATAACATACAAATTCAGCCAACTTCCCATCTTCCACAACATTAATTTTCTTTTGTAGGTTCTCATTATCAGGTTGAGAACTTTAAATCCTTTCTAATAAAGATGTTTAGGAAACCAAATATAAAATTAGTGATGTCTCACCTTCTTTTATAATTCCCATTTCCATATTTAATAGATCCATGTACAAAAGATCCTTTTCAATCCTTATTTGGTTGATAACCCCGTGATCTTTCATGCTCAATGCATTAGATACCCTGTTTTTCTTTCCTGGGTGGTATTGTATAGTACAATAATAGTCCTTTAGTAGTTCGAGCCATCATCATTGCCTCGTGTTGAGTTATTTTTGTGAGAATATATTTCAGACTCTTGTAATCCATAAATATCTCACGTTTTTTTTTTGATAGAGATAATGTCTCCATATCATTATAAAAAATATTACCATTGGTAACTCAATATCATGTGTGGGATAGTTTTCTTCATGAATTTTTAATTTCCTTGATGCATAGGTAATAACTCTTTCATTATGCATAAGGACACACCATGTCCTTTCTATGATGCATCGCTATAGATCAAAAACCCATCATTCCTCGATCGTAGGGTTAGGATTGAAGCATTCACTAATCTCCTCATCAAATCTTTGAAACAGTCCTCACCTTCCTTTTTTCCATATGAACTTAACCCCTTTGTGTGTAAACGTGGTCATTGGGTTGGATAAATGGGTGATGTTGTGAACAAAACGCTGATAATAATCTACCAAACCAATTAAACTATGTACCTCAGTTATATTTATTGGAGTATGCCATTTTTTCACATCCTTTGTCTTTGTAGGATCAAAAAATATTCTATCTTGAGAGACAATTTTTCCTAGAATGGAAACTAATTAAAGCCAAAATTCTCACTTTCTAAACTTCCCATATAATTCATTTCTTCTAAGAGTCTTCAAAATAGTGCTCAAGTGATTTTCAAGATCTTAATAGATTTTGGAGGATACTAAGATATCATCAATAAATACCACCACAAAGTCATCAAGATATTCCTTGGAAACATTATTAATAAAATCCATCAAAACAGAGGGTGCATTAGTCAGTCCAAAAGGCATTATTGTAAACTCATAATTCCCATAGCTAGTTCAAAATGATTTTTTTGGAATTTCTTTCTTCCTCACAATAAATTGATGATATCCATATCAAAGTTCAATATTTGAAAAATATTTAGCTCCATGAAGTTGATCAAATAAATCAACAATTTGAGGTAGAGGATACATGTTTTTAATTATTATATCATTGATCTCCTTGTAGTCAATGAGAAACCTTATAGATCTATCTTTCTTCTTAACAAAAAAGAACATGGGATCTCCATGAAGAAATACTAGGGTGAATAAATCCTTTATCAATCAATTCTTCTAGATATTTCTTTAGTTCAACTAATTCTATAGAATCCATTCTATAAGGGGTATTTTTTATGGGCCTTGAACCAGTAATTAAGTCAATGGAAAACTCAATTTCCTGTTTTGGAGGATTTCCAGGTAAATTCTCTGGAAATATATCATCATATTCTTGCACAATAGGTACATCCTCTATTTAAAAATTCTTTTCCTAACCCATAGATATCTCATTCCCTTACTCCCCAAAAATTGACTTCAGTAGAGCAAATGGGGGTGGATATATATGAGAATTAGAGGGTGATGTTGTTTCACTAAAGAAAAGGGATTCCACATCTTACTCAAAATAGTAACTTCCTTCTTCTTGAAATAAATATTACAATCATGGTTTGAAAGCCAATACATACCAAGGATTATATCAAATTCAATCATGGTTATGACAATAAAATTAGAAAATAAATCATGTTTATATTCCATAATGGGGATTTCCTAACACAACTTTCTTACAATGATACTTCCCTTAGGATTTTTTATTGATAACTCCCTTAATAAATCAAATTGGAGACATCTAATTTTCTTGGAAAACTATAAAGATGTGAAAGAATGTGATGATATAGAATCAAATAAATCATTTTTTATGTTTGAATAAATTATTAATGTACCAGCCACCACATCATTTGAAAATTCAATATCAATGGTAGTGATTGCATAATCTTGTCCCTACTCTCTTGGCCTTTTATGTGTCATGTTTCCTTGACTCTTTTGAAAATAAATAGCATATTTTCCCATCTCCCAACAATTATATAATTTAATATTAATATCTTCTTTCTTCCCCTTACAATCACCAGCAAGATGGCCTTTCTATCTACATTTGTAGCATACTTGTTTTCCTTTTAAATACGCACTCAGGTGTTTCCTTCAACAATTATCACAAGGTGTAAATTCAACTCTTCCCTTCTTCCCCATTTCCATATTTCCTTTTCTATAGTTTTCAGAAACCATCGTCTCTTTTTGTTTTCCCTTAAATTCATAAGACTTATAGAATTCCTTTTATATCTTGATAGTATATAAAACTATATCCTCATATGATGAAAAAATTTTGGTGACAAGTTCTCATCGGAGGAATGGATTTATGCCATCAGAAAATCAATCAGTTTTTCTTCTTGGATTACATATGTAGTCCACAACATGCCTTGATAACCTTGTGAAGTTAGCTTCATACTTTGGAACATTCTCATCTTTATTTTCCCTCAAATTCAGAAACATCCTTTCAATACCTTCTTGTTGTTCATGATGAAAGTATTTATCTAGGAATATTTCCTTAAAGTCCCTCTATTACATATCTTATATATCTTACTCCTACTTTGTGTTTTGGATTAATGACCACCACTCATCTGCATCTCCTGATAGACGATAAAATTCCATGACGACGTTCTCTCTTTTGTGACATAACAAATCACGAAATATATTCTTTAGGGAACTTATCCACTCCTCACCTACAAATGGGTTTGTAGCCCCATTAAATGATGGAAGTTGTTGTAACATAAATTGATCTAACAAAGATCCTCCACATTGTTGATTCAGATGCTCTATACGGGTAATGTTATTATACATGACCTGAGTAAGTTTTCCCAGTATAGTTATAAGCTTCTCTTCACCAGTCGCAGCACCATATCCAACATCATTATCTTGCATTGGAGGGTAGTCCCTACATGGGATATGTGTATTCATGCGATTTCCATTTCTTCCACTACTATCCATTTCTAGATAATGGTATAAAATTTATTTGGTTATGAATCATAATTTATAATATTAACATAGAAAAATACTTATAATAAATTAAAATTTTAATCATGGATAACCCCATAATCATACAAATGTTTTCTTTGAGGAAAAATTACATTTTAATCCTTCGTAATGGATTGTAAAGAAAATGTGAATTATTTGAAGCATATCCCTCGGGAGTTTCAAACCAAATGTGCAGTAAGGTCCATTTTCGTGTACCAAGATACCCCAGGTCAAGCCTGAAACTCTTGGTTGGAGTTTTCACTCCTAGGTAAAATTGTTCCAGAATCACATCCACTGGAAGCATCTAGACAGGGATGTATTTTCTAGAAAGATTAAAATAATATATTCTTTACAAAAATACTAGGATGTTCTTGTATTTTTATCCTCAAAGACTATCTTATGTATTTTTCCCCTAATATATGTTTTCTAAATCTAGTTTCCAAGTTGTCTACTAAACTTTTTTTGATACAAATTGTAAGGACCCGACCACAGTTTCCCAGAGCCGGTGCCTTATTTAATTACATTAGAATATAAACAAGTAATAATAATCCTAAAGGAATGAGTAGTTTATTATATTTGGAGGAAATATACATATATAATTTTAACATTAAATCTTGAAAACAAACAACACTAAAAATTCAATTAGAAACATCCATGCCTCTAAGATTATTCCTGCAAGTCACTCATAACTTACTTCTACATATCTTGGGAAAATGAAACATAAGAAACGGGTGAGCTCAAATACATAGTAAGAGTAAAAAATATAGTGGAAAATAACATAAACATAAACATTAGGTATGGTGAATATTTGAAAACACAATCCTTTACAAATAATAAACATGAACACATTATTGCAGGAATATGAGCTGAGTAAATAATGTCCTAATAAAACTTAATCATGGGTATTCTAATAGTCTAATAACCATATGAACATTCAATGACCAGCTTCATAATGAGGGAAGTGAATATTCTGGACATTATTAACCACACCATCAATGTCTCATCCAAAATGTCTAAAAATGATTAAGGCCTCAGCCAAAACAATATCTCAAAATGGGCAAGGCCTCAGCCAAGTCCACGTCTATTTGTCTCATAAGACCTATCGATGCATCGAAGGGATATAGAGGACCCCAACTATCACATAATTATTCTAATTTATTCCTCATATGAGTGGGTATAAACATAAACAACATATACATTCATATTGAAACTCACATATGAAATGTAAATAACTTTTCCCAAACATTAATATTAAATACTAACTATTAGGAGTAAATTGGTGAATGGTTTTAGGATAGAACATAAACAATAAAACTATTCATAAACCATAAAATTAAATATTTTAGATTACATCATAAATTATTAATGCATAATAATCAATAAGAACGTTAAAATAGATGAAAATACTCTTATAAAATTGTTAATTAATTCTTGTGATAAATACTCTTTTATTTTGAATAAAAAAGTTCTTTTGAAAAAGTATTTGTATAAAACCAGAACTGAAGTAAGATAGTATTTTAATAATAAAATGAGTGATTTTTAAAGATATTTTTTTCTACAAACATATTATATAATTCCCTTGAAATTGGGTAAGATTTTGAGAAAATCCCTTGAATTGGGTTCATATTTCAGAAATAATTTTGAATATTTCTTTTAAAATGTGTAACTACCCATAAAATAAAGAAGGATTATGGTTGGTAAACATATATAGAACACAAAAAAAATAATTTATTTTGAGTAATTAATGATACATAAGAATTTCATTTAGGTAATTAGACAATAAAAGTAACCTGAATTAAAATGGAGGTTCGGGTGAAAAACCCTTACCTTATATATGAATGTGTTCCTATCTTGAAATTAAGGTCCTAGAATATGAAAATAGAATTATTAATAACTTAATTCAGAAACTATTAGATATTAATTTAGTTTATAATTATTTTTTTAGGTTTTTATGTCCTTATTGATTATTTATAAGATTTAATTTCATCGTTCCGAAGTGTTGATTTTCTATATTTTCATAATTGGTTTACTTGTTTTTATGTAATGGAGTTCATGTGTAATGGATTCAAATATCCAGAGTATAATTTATATATTATATATGAACATAAATAGTTGTTAATAGTCATTTATATCATTTGGTTACAAGGTATGAGGATTAATTATTAGATGAAATATTAATGACAATCACTTAGATTATTTTTGCGTTATTTTGATTATTAAGAACTATTTCTTTAATATGATTTAATAATATGTACATATACTAGTTCCTGAATATTAAATAGGTTATATTACATATATTATATCCTGGTTAAACCATAAAAATAATTTCATGAACAGTAATGAAGGAGAAATTGAAGAATGAAACTTCGTCGTCCATGAAAGTTGTAAATTGAAACCTCACGGACATTGATTTCGTTTATAAAATAAAAGGAAGAGTAAGGATATTGATTATGGTTCTTCTATTAACATTATATATTTATATTATATATATTATACTAGGGTAATAATGGTAATTTTGATAGATTAGGTTAGGAAAGAATAAGAAAGTAAGATAATTTGAAATGAAACTAAATGAAAAAGAAAGATGACTGACCTCTTGTCATAACCTCCTTGAGAACCTCTTTAATGGAAGGGGTTTTGGTATTTTGAAAAGACCAAGAGCTTTTTGGATATGGTGAGTGATTAGGGAAGGGAATTTGGGTAGAACATTGAGGGGATTAAAGGCATAGAGTAATAAAAATAAGAGGGAAGGATGGGGTGTCTTTATAGTGGATGAGAGGTGTGAATTTTGAATATTTTACTCATTATTTTATCATTTCCCTCAAGAAAACAAATATTGTTGTTTCATGTGACAAATAATATTAATAAGTTAATTTTAGTTCTAAAAAATTGGCCTTAAATCACTCATTATGTCATAAATAGTGTATTTAACTGATAATTTTTATATACGGTATTTTACTGTATTTCACTATTCATCAAAAATTCAAGAATTTCAAAAAAATCCCAAATATTCACCCTAAACATTATTCGACATGTAGAATTAAAAAATAAAATCCATTTTTTAAAATATTTTTCTAAATATTATCAATTTATTTTTTAAATAAAATCATATTTTATTAAAAAAATCACAATTTAAAACATTTATTCGTTTTATATCACAGTAAAAATTTAATCAAGATCTCATTGTCTTGTAACCTTAAAAAAATAAAATATTATTATTATCATATATTTATAAGGGTCATATTACTATTCATATTACTATTCATACTGGTATGTTACTATTCACTAAAAATCAAGTTGGTTCTATCAGACTCCAAATAACTTACTGATCACAACTTTAGATGTCTTCTTTTCAAAATTCAAAACATATTAGAGGCAAAGTTGTGTTTAATGGCTACATTTTAAATTTTTTTGTTTTGTAGGGACTTAGTGTTTCATGCAATCAATAATTATTTTTCTAATCCCTGGGGTTTTATAGATAATTTCTGTAAAACCTAAAACAAAATAGAGAAATTTCCTGTACCAAAAACTTCTAATCAAAAATTCATCAAATCATTAATCAAGGGGCCTTGTTCCAAACAAAACATAGTTAATGATGCCTGATGTTTTCAAATTTAGGAATCGGTTGTTTTATTTACTTTTCTAGGATGTTAATTGATTATAAAATCATAATCATTTATCAGTTCAATCCATCTTCTATGTCTCATGTTTAATTATATATGGTGAATATATACTTCAGAATTTTATGGTCAGTATATATTTCACATTTGGATCAATATAAATTATGCCTCAAAATTTTCAAATAAAAAACCATAGATTCAAATTCCAAATCATGTGTGGGATAATTTAATTCATTTCGTTTCAATTTTCTTGAAGAATAGTCAATTATCTAATCATCCTTCATTAGAAAACAACCAATTCCCTTCAATGAGGCATCACTATAGATTAGAAACTACCCATTTCTAGATGGGTGGGTCAAAACTGGAGAATTCACCAATATTTTTATCAGTTCTTGAAAACAAACACCACATTCTTATGTACAAATAAATTTAACCAATTTTCAAATTAACATATTTAGAGGGATATATAATTGTTCAATGTTTTAACAATACCTTGGTAATAACCTCCTAATCCAAGAAAACTACAAATCTATGTAACATTTTTAGGTATTTTCAATTCATCGTCCACTATTTTTTTTGCAGGATCAATTGTTATTCCATTCTTATTTACAATGTTCCCATGAAAATAAATACGTTTCAACCAAAAATTACATTTTCTAAAAAAAATTATAACTTATTTTCATTGAGTGTTTGAAGAACAATCCTTAATGTTTTTTCATAATCCTTATTACTTTTTAAAACCCCATAATATCATCAATAAAAAGAACAAAAACATTATCCAAGTATTCATGTAATTTTCTATTCATAAGATCCATAAATACATTAGGAGAATTTATCAATCCAAATGAAACAACAAAAAAATAATAATGATTATATGTAATATGAAATTTTGTTTTTGGAATGTCATAATTCTTCACCTTCAACTGACAGTACCCAGATCTCAAGTCAATCATGGAAAAATACTGAGATCCATGAAGCTAATCAAACAAGTCATCAATATGAGGCAATGGATATTTATTCTTAATAGTAATTTCATTGAAATCTCTATAATCAATGTAAAGTCTCATGGAACTATCTTTATGTTTAAAAACAAAAAAGAAGCACCCCATGGTGAAGTGATAGGATAATGAATCCTTTATCAAGAAACTCTTGAAAATTATTTTTCAACTAAATAAGATTCACTTGATTCATTCGATACGGGGGTTTTTAAATTGGCTTATCATCAAGAACCAAGTTGATAGTGAATTCAAGTTCCCATGCAGGTATAACACTAGGAAACTCATCAAGAAAAACATCCAGGTATTAATTCACCACCAGCACATCAATAATCTGAACATTTATTTAATTTTCAACAATATAAGAAAGATAAATTTCATTTCTATATTTTAACAGTTTCCCAGATTCTGGAAATTTTATCAATTATATGGGTTATTTCTTGTATAAAAACTAAAACTCATTCTAAAAAACATATTTTTTATCCCTATAATCAATCTTAACATGATAAACATAAATCCAATTCATACCTAGAATAATATCAAACTCTACTAATCTAAAAAACAAGTTTTTCAGGTAGTGTATTTCCTTCAAAAACAATAATAAGATTCTTATAATGTTTTTTCGATAATATTTTCCCATTGTGGTTTAACCATATGTTTTGGTCATATTTATTGTGGTGAAATGTTCAATTTAACAGAATATTTCTTAGAAATAAAGAAATTTGTAGACCCCGTATCAGACATGACATTATAAAAATATGGGTAAACAAATAAAGTGATTAATACCACATTATTGGATAGCCCAAAATCTAATGACATAGTTTCAAAGGATCTCACTACACCTTTCTTCTTATAATCTGGTTTCTTTTTATCATTGAGATCATTCTTTGGGTGGGTATTTTTAGAATGATGAACTCACCACATTTAAAACAATTTATAGTTTTCTTATCCGAAATAAACTTAAGATCATTTTCATTATAATCTCAGGCCATATGTACAAACATTTTACATCAAAAACACTCCCCATTTTGTTGAGGAATTCCACAGGGTTCTTTTTACCACACTTTTCACAAATTGGAAACTGGACTTTCTTACCTTTAGATTTCTTTGATTGATTCTTACACATCACTTTCCATCTAGACCTTTTCTTATGATTATTTTCAAAGTGAACATGATCATCAGAAAACTCCATTTTTACCCTCTCAGTTTATTATAAAATTTTCACATAACTTTTTAATTCACAGGATTCTAATGTCATTCTATATCATGGTTTTAATATTGAGATAAAATGATTAATTTTTCTATTAAGATCCTACATAATATTTGGAGTGTAACTTACCAATCAGATGATTTTTATTACATAAATGGCCAATGAGTCCTTATCTTTTTTTTTAATTCAAGGAATTTATTTTCCATCCTAAGTTGAAGAACCTTAGAAAAATAATTTCTGAGGAAAAGATTCTTAAATCCATCCCATTCCAGGGCATCAATGTCATCTCTACCCCAAATATTCTTGACCATTTACCACCATTGGTCATCATTATCTTCATAATGATGAATACAAAGACTAAAATATTGATTATCTAAACACCCCATAACATTTAATATCTTTTCAAAGGATTAAATACACCCTTCATCCACCACCAGGTCGTAAGATCCACTTAAATCATGTGGTTGTTTCCTCATAAAATGATCCACTATCATCATGTTCCTTTATGGTAGTTCTGGTTTTTCTCTTGCATGGATGACATTTCCATTTATAACCTCTTTCAACTAATCCATCAATGTAAAAAACTACTCTGTTCCAATTCCCACCATTCTAGGTTAGGGATTCAGAATGATTTTAGCCTCTCAATTCCATACTATATCATCATCCCTATTTCTTTTGTTGATAATCATTCTGATTAGACATATCATAGTTGAAGAAACATTTTAATCTTTATATTCTATAACATTTCAACACAACCACAAGGTATAAATAATTTATTATATTCTATTAACATCATATTAACCCCTAAAGTTATATATACCTTTCTATTATTCTAACTATAAGGACCCAACCATAAATATTACATAATCTACTTAATTTAACTAGAATTCACTTTTTAACATTACCCGATATATTTTCGGTTTAGAGTTATGGAGAATTAATGAATAAATCATATGTATCAACCTACAAGAATAAAAAGTTGGTACTACTAAAATACTATCAATTTATTTCATAACAAAAAATTCATTTCACAAATAATCTTAGCTTGACAAAATCAATGAAGTATAAGGTTAACCCAAAGAATGGAATTTGAGTTAAGAATTCCATTAACTCGGGTTTTTCTTACATCAAACGTGTTCAAAACTCCTATATGATGGTTTAAAGAATGTTATTAATATATTACATTCATATTTAGAATTAAATATATGATATTATTATACCATATTTCCCCCAGTATATTAATAATATTTTGTTATTTTCATTGTTTTGGGTGCATTTATTTCATAGTTTACATAGTTGGTTCATTATGGATTTTCTTTTTGAATGGAAGAAAAACTCCAGAATTGAAATAAAATGGTGTTAATATGTTTCCATAATTTTAGATGATACCATATGTCGTTTTGTTTTATGATATGAGGATAATTCATTAGATAAAACATTAATAAAAATGATTTAATTTATTTTGGCGGTTTTTATGACCGTCATTGACATATATCATTTTATTTAACATCATGTTAATATATTAGTTCCAGAACATTAAATAACTTATAATATGTATAATAAAATATTATTTAACCATAATAATGGAATTATGACCATCCTTGAATGTGGTAAAATAAAATGAAAATGTTTCATCCATGTAAAAACCAGAATTCTACTTTCACTTATGGGTATTTATATGTTTTAAAGGGATCAATCAAAAGTTCTTCCTAAAATACAAGATTGATTCGAGGAACTTCTCAAATTCTTACATATTTTGAATTTCACTATATATAATGTTTTATGCAATTTTATTTTTTTAAAATCACATATTTTAACATGATAAAGATATTTTGGTTAATTTTTGGTTTTATGAAAGCAAACATGCCTTTGTTCTTTAAATTCTATTAATATTTTCCTTAAACCACACTAAAATGTTTTATCTATAAAGCTTATTTAAAAAATCTTTTTAAATGATTTAAAATCAATAAGACTTTATTTAATACTAAAATATAATTTAAATGAAATTAACATTTATTTTATGGGATGTACATGTTTACAATATGATTTCATGAAAAATAAAAATGACTGTCAAAAAGAACACTTCATTCCAAAGCAAACATGATTTTTCTTGTCTCACTTTAACTTTATTAAGATATATTACTTATTAACCACTTATTTATTTATTATGGTGTATGTAATTCCCTTTGTTATATCATATAAAGAGTCTCTTTATTCTCATGATATTCTAAGGTATTATGATTTGAATGTTTCAAAGTGGTATGAGACACTTTGGAATATTTAAGGATTATTTCTTAAAGGATTTTCAATAGTCTCATTTAAAAGTATCTTCATCTATATCAACATCCTTTGTTTAATATTATACATAATTTAGGTTTATTTTCTATGATATCATATAAAATATTTAATTAAATGGTTTGTTATTAGTTTGACTATGGATGTTCTATCTTAAAATCATTTACCAATTTACTTCGAATGGTTAGTGTTTAGGCTTAATATTTAGGGAAAGTTATTTACATTTAATATTTTGATTTCAATATTAATGTGTATGTTGTTTAATTTTATACTCATTCATATGAGGAATTCATTGGACTTATTAAGTGTAAGGTGGGGCCTGCTATATCCTCTTGGTGCATCAATAGGTCCCATGAGACAAACTAGGTCACAGAATTCGGCCTTTACCAAATGTTTATTTATGGTATTGGCACAAGGCATTGATTTTATGGTTTTGATATCTGACATATGAATTTCCCTAATTATGAAATTAGTATGGATAGTTCATGTGGTCATTAGACTAGTACAATACCCATGATTATGTTTTATTGTGGCATTATTTATTCAGCTCTTATTCCTGCCATAATGTGTTCAAGTTTATATTTAAAGGCATGTGTTTTATTCATTCAACATGCCTAGTGTTTATGTTTTTGTTATATTTCATTATATTTATTAACCCTTTTTGAGAAGTTTAGCCCACCCCTTTCATTTTTTTCCTTCCCCAGGTTAAGAAGAAGATATCATTTATTGAGTTTTCAAGAATGCAGTTTATTAGCTTTTGTTATTTATCATATTTTGTTTCCTTTAGAAATGTAAAATGGGTTAAATGCATGCATATAGTTTCTTAAAGACTAAAAAAATATTGGTACTTTGGGATTCTATTCCCTTTAATCATGACAATATATTAAAATAATGCACCGGATCCGAGCTTCTGGAGTCGGGGTGTTAAATCACGTATAAATAACCCCCCCCCCCCTTCCCTTGGAAATCCACTCTTCCCATCTATTATGAAGCCCAATATCTACTAAAATCATCCCTATTAAGTCTATTATAATCCTTACAGACTTTATGAAGAAATAAAACTCCAATAACAAAGGATTTATATTGTCATATAATAGAAGCTACACCGAAGAGAGAGTTAGTCTCTATTAACTCTTCCCTCATTTCTTCTTATCTTTCATCCTTTTACCCTCTTCCTTTCAAAACAACGTTCTAAAAATTTATTATAAAGTAATTTAAAATTATATTAATGATGTTAACCTACTTTAATAATCATATTTATGAAAAATAGAAATGTCATACTTCTCTTTCCCTCTCTTTCAACAACGTCCCATTAAAGGTTGTTTAACCACCTACAAAGACATTGCCAAGAAAAATAATATTAAAAAAATCATATATAGATAGTATGAATTATATATAATATAAAAATATAAGTAATTTCATGTATTATATGAATCTATAATTAATTATACCAATATATAAATTACATTGGAGTAAAATAGTGAAATCTTTTTAAATAAGGAAATTTTTAAGTAAAATATGAAATCAAGACGCTTCAATTTCATCAATGGAAATTTAAAAATATAATAAAATTATTATAATTGATAAATATTTTTATAAATTACCATAATTAAATTTGGTATCATTTTTTTTATAAACATAATTTTATTAATTAGGAAGCGCAAAAGCGATGAAATTACGTGTAAATTAATGTAAGGGGATTCTCGAACCCAACGCCATTTCCTTGGGTTTTCCCTCTTTCTCAAAAAATTTATTATGGATATTCATGTGATTTTAATTAAATATAATTTCATTATTATTCCATTTTTTAGTGGATGTAAATGTTTCCAACATGGTTTTATGAAAATTATAAATATTTTTCCCAAAGAAATTTTCTTTCCAAAACACTTCTTACTACCCTTGAGATTGTTTATTCTTCACTCAAGATTGATGATTCTTATACCAATTATGTTTTCAATTTATCATTTTTCAACCCCAAAGTTTATTTCTGAATGTATTATTTATGAAATTATTATGATACTCATTTTTTTCCATGGGTTATTTTATGATTAATATACATTCTATGTGGAAATCATGATTATGTCAATGTTATGATGTGACTGGCGGACCCAGAATTATATAGACATAAAATACATTGGATAATGTGAAATATATCATGAGAAAATCTTAAGTATTCATGAACATGATTCTATATTTGTTTATAATGATTATTTTATGATTATATAAATATTTTATGTGTGAACATGATGCTAGCTCTGTCCACAACTACATGTGGTTTTTGAAAACTAGGCCATGATGTTTCATTTTTATGCATTTCCACATTTAATGCTTTAATATAATGTTTCTTTTCATGATTATGATGATAATAATATGCTTATGTCATGATGATAATGATAATACTCACCCATGTCATATTGATTCATTTTCTTATTTATCCTATTATTTCACTTTTAGCTCACCCCTCCCATTTATGTATATACTCAGATGATTACTTTTACTAAGGAGAACACAAGTGACACTAAGAAGCTAGAGAAGAAGGAATTAAATAATTTTTATTTGTTATTATGTAAAAGTTATGTATGAGCTTAATTTTCTCAAGCCACTAAATTGTTCGATACTATATATGTAGCATTATTATGTTATTTATATCTAAAATGATGTAAAATACATGTAAGAAAAGTAGTTTTGATATAGTTGGTATGAGATAATGGTTTAGTTAATTTGATAATTGGAATTATATAACATTATTGAAATCCCTTAGTATAACACTATATATATTTAAACATCCAAGAAACATTATTTTAGAATGAGTCTAAACATAGGGATCCCATAAGATATACCTTTATAGTTAATTGAAAAAAAAACAATAAATTGTTCTTACATTGTTGACATACATTTTGTTAAAACCTTTTCTACTTTAGAAAATAGTGGGAACTAGGAGAAACTATACCAAAAAACCATGTAAGGAAAAATAAAACAATTTTTTGAATGACATCCCCAAAGCTATGGGAGGTAGAGTTCAAAACTTTATGGAGATGCTTACCAAACTATCTTAGGCTATGAATAATAACTTGAATCATGTGGAACATCCTAATTCACCCAAGAAAGATCAAATATCAATTTGTTCATTTATGAAAAAATGGAAGTGATGTTTAGTAGGACATCTAATCCACTGGTCATGGAATAGCGATTAAACTCAATATAGAAGATCTTTTCTATGATCTATTATTCTGAGAAGGAGAAGGTGACTCTTGCGGTTTATCATTTAGATGGAGAATCTGATCAATGTTGGTAATTGGTAAAAAAATTACAAAGGATGTTATAGAAGAGATACAGTGGAAAGACATTATGAAAATACTTCTTACCAAGTATTTACCAGTATTCAAACAAATATGGAGATAGAATTCATAGAGCTGAATCAAAAGGATGGTGATTCTATCATGTATTATTATAAGTAAAAATTCACAATCCTTGAAATATATTCCTCAAGTTTCTATATTAACAATGATATCAAAATAGATATATTATTGAGTGGTTTAATACCACACCTTCAAAAGGATCTAGAGCTCTAAGACATTGGGAGTTATGGAGAGATGGTTCAATGTGCTCTCAAAGTATAGATGGAGTTCAAAGAAAGTCCCTCTATTATGGACATAAGAATAGAATGATGTTGTTTCAAGATGGTGGGTTAAATAAAAAAGTAGGAAAAAGGATCCAACTACCCATATGAAAAAATTTGGAAATAAGAATCATTGGAATTGTCTCAAAGGGGTGGCGAAATACATTAGGTGTGGGAGAGAAGGACATTGATCTCATGAATGTCGAAGAGACATGCAGAATCTAGCTAACATGATGGAAGAAGGTAGGGCACCATATAATGCACCACACATGATTCAATGCTTCATTTATAGGGATAAAGGAAACTATACAAGCCAGTGTACTAAACCTCAAGTCTTTGATGGTAATTAGTGTCAATAGTAATAAAATTCAAAGGAGAAAGGGAAATATTATTCCATCAATTCTTCTAATGTGGAAGAATAAAATGAATACATAAAATGTTCACTTTCTATTCACTCAGGAATGGAAAGACATTTATTTGATTCCATTTCTATACATTCCTTTATATAGATAAATTTTGCAAGAATTGTTGAATTGAATCCCCAAAAACATGAAGATGATATATTTTTAAGAACACCTAGTGGTGAAATAATTGCAACCCAAGTGTTGGACTCTTCTCTAGTTGGCATATGTGGGAATATTCTTCCAAAAAATCTCATTTTATTTCCCTTGGAGTAATTTGACTCTATAATAGGGATGGATTGTCTCTTTTTATATAGATAAAACATCAACTATCGATAAAGGAAATATATTTTCATATTTCAAACCATCCAATGATCCTCTACAAATGCAAGGAATATCCTGAACCTCTTTTTGAAAATTCTTAAATGGTTTGGGTGTAGATACCCTATTAAGAAGCATACCGTGATAAAATGGTTGAGTCAAACTAATGTATCAACATGGAGGAATTTCTCATTGTTAGGGAAAATACTAAAATATTTCTCAAAGAGTTACCCATAATTCCCCCGGATCATGAGGTATAGGTTTCAATATATCTTATACCTGGAGCCACTCCTATCTCAAAATTTCCCTATGTGATGGCCCTTTTCTAACTGGATAAGATAAAGAAGTGGTTGTAAATGCATTTGGAAAAAATGGTTCAAACACCCTAGTGCATCATGTCGGGATGTGTCAGTGCTATTTTTCAAGAATAAGGTTTGATTAATGCAGTTGTGTATCAATTACCGAGAGATCAAAAAGATCACCATAAATAACAAGAATCATCTTCCACGTATTGATGGATTGTTTGATCAAATAATAGGACATCCATACTTATAAAATGTGGATATTCATTCTAAATATCATCCACTAAAGGTGAATAAGGAAGATATTCAAAAGACTACTTTTCCTATAAGGTAAGGGAACTATGAGTTCATAGTTATTCCCTTTGGACTTACTAATCCCCCTAAAATCTTCATGGATTTTATGAATAAAGTCTTTTGAGACTACCTCAAAAAAATTATGGTAGTGTTTATTGATGATATTATAGTTTAATCCATGATCAAGGAGAAACATAAAGAGCATAAAAGGATTATAATGGAGACATTAAAGTAAGATAAAATGTATGCTAATTTTAGAAAGTGTGAATTTTGGATGAAGTAGGTTTCATTCTCGGGAAACATGATCACAAATGAGGGAATTTATGTGGACCCTTCAAAGACAAATAAAATTGAGGAATGGAACATAACCACTAGTTTCATTTCAATATAATGTTTTATTGGATTGGGTGGGTACTATCGATGTTTTGTGATAAATTTCTCATGATTTTTTAGACCACTAACTAAGTTAACATGGAAATGGGTAAAGTATGTCTGGATGGAAAAATGTTAGTAATACTTTAAAGGGATAAATAAGTGGCTAGTCACTGCACCTATACTCACACTACCAACAAGTGGAGAAGTGTTTTCAATATAAATTGATGATTTAATGAAAATCATGAGTTGTTTACTCATGAAAAATGATAAAGTGATAGCCTACGTCTCATAGTAGTTGATGATCCATGAGTAGAACTACTAGACACATGATCTAGAGTTAGTAGTTATAATCTTTTCTCTAAATATCTAGAGGAATTATATATATAGTGAGAAGTGTGATATATATATAGATCATAAAAGTATAAAGTATGTATTCACACGTAAGGAACTCAACATGTTTAAAATGATATGGTTAGTCCTAATCAAGGAATATGATTTATCTATTCACTATCATCCTGGGAAGGCAAACATGGAATGTGATTCTCTTATCATAAAACAATTTAATACTTTGTACATGATATGGATTGAGAAAAATCTATCTTCATGGATATGAAAAGGATGTATTTGGAAATCATAATGCCATGGAATACTATAGAGACCCTCTCTTTTCAAACATTAACATTACATAACATTTTCGGAATACTTAACACATCAAACAAACATACGCCCAAAGACTGTAACTGGTCTAGTACATTTGGAAATATGGAAACATGAACACTAGTACCTAAGTGAACTACATTATCTCCCACTAGGTTCTTCTTGACCTGGACCCTTCCTAAACACATCAAACATAATATATATCTTCATAACCTGGGGGGAGGAAACATAAAAAGGGGTGAGCTTAGATACTCAGTAAGGGTAAACAAATGAGACATATAAGAATAACATGAGCACATGGGTATGAGAATGTGATCATGAAAATAGAAGATCATACCCTACATATCAAAGATAATAAACTAGAATAATTTCATAAATATTAGTGGTTTATAAGACATGAATCATAAGTAAATAAACAACATAAGCCATGAAATCATAACATAGGAATAAAACATAGGATTTTTTAAGACACATAAGAATATATATTGATTTCCATAGAAGTCAAGTAATTGATGTTGAGACCATATTAGTGGAAAAATTACTATATATAATCAAGTCCACACCTTGTTCAGGCCTTGTATTAATAAACTGAGTTTACTTCGCATTCCATACTCGTAATATTGAATCAAGTTTTTTTCCCATTCCAACCCTGTAAAACTAAATTGAGCTCATTTCTCATTACAGCCATGTCTATCTCATGAGATATAAATCATTACCAAATGTATTGGAGGGAGATATTGGTCCCACCCATCTCATAGTGAAATCATACATATATATGCTACAAAATCCTAATCAATCATATCATAACCCATGAAATGAAATGGGTATCATTAAAATTTAATCATATCATAACCTATGAAAAAAGATATGGGTTACATAATCATTTCATCATAAGCATAACCTGTGAAAAGAATAGGTTTTCAAAATCATATAACCTATTAAATATAAACAAGTTTCATAATAATTATTCCATAAAAACATAAACCATTCAAGAAGTACTATGAATATAACCTTTGAATTATTTCCTAGAAGGTCATGAGTAGCATCAACAGATGTCATCTTATAATGAAATTAACTTGGAAGGATATTTTTAAAATATTTCTTAAGTAAAATATATTTTCTTCTTTGAAAAATGTTCTTTAAAACAAAAAAACATTTGAAAAACATTTCAATTGAAAATAATTTGAAAATTTATAAAGAAGTCTTAAAAACATTTTGAAATCCTTTTTCCTTGAAAACTTATAATATAATCTTGAAATCATTTTGAAAATAATTTTCCTTGAAAACTTATAAAAGGAGATTGAAAAAGTTTTGAAAACCATTTTTTTAAAATACTTTGCAAACATATAAATAAGGCTTGAAATAATTTTGAAAAACCATTTTCCTTGAAAACTTATAAATGAATCTTGAAAACATTTTGAAAAAAAATCCATGAAAATTTATAAAAGTATCATGAAAACCTTTTGACAACCATTTCATTGAAAATTTATATTAAAAATAAATTCTTAAAAATTAACCTTTAAAAATTAAAATAAAACTTAAATATATTTACGGTGGATAACTCTGTACATTTTTTATGAGGTAAAAAAGAATATTACTTTTGTAAGGAAAAAAGGTTAGAAAAATGGATCGTTCGGAAGAGACAAAATATTTCTTTGAAAACATTCGTGAAAGACAAAAAAGGGAAAAAATTTATTTTAATTATCATTGGATAATTGTATAATATTCTTGGAAACACTTTTTTAGAAAACATGATTTTAATGGAAAACAGATTTCTAGCCGAAGAGAGGGTAAAGTCATGATTTCTTGAAGACATTTTATTAAATATTTTATGTACCAAAGAGTCGAATAAATGGTAACAATATACGAATAAACCATTAATAACCCGAGTTGAAGAAAATTCGTGAATGTTCATGAGATATGTTTCATAATATTTCATCAAAGGAAGCAAAAACATAGATAATATTAAAAAGCGATGAGATTGTTTCAATAAAATTTTATCCCTTGGAAACTTGGGACCATACTATCTATAAAAGCAGATAATATCATAAAAATATGGAGATTCATGATATATCATGTAAAATAGAAGTATACATGCCTCAAAATGAATTTATGCGCATAACAAAACATGAGTCTCAATAAAGTAAAATTAGGAAAAAAACTATTTTACCAATTTTTTAACCTTTGAAACTTAAACCCCATTAAATAAAGGTCATAGAATGGATATATAAATACCCATAAATTTATCTATAAGAATCATTGATTAAATCTATGGGTGTTATACACACCACAAAAAAGTAATGGGTGGTGAATAAAGAATGTATATCATGGAAATAAAAAGTGTGATTATGATCCCATTACCTTGTATATTTACTCTCATCATACTCGTTCAAACCACCACTTAATGTGATAACTCCTTTTGGTTTGTACCAAAAGGCTTACCTATAAGAATTTATACCCAAATGGAGTATTCAAGGAGGATTGGAGGGATTTGGGGAAGTGTATTGGTTATTTATTTGTCGATACTAATTTTTTTGAGAGGTGTGAATAAGAGAGAGAGAGAGAGAGAGAGCAAGGTGGTGGCCTTTATAGGGAAGGAGGAGTGGCACTCTTGTAAATTTTTTAAGAGAGAATTTCACCCAGGCTTTTCATGTTTCATGTAGATCCAATAATGATAAAAAGTTGAGGAAATGGATTATATGGTCGAAATATGTCTACCTAATGGATTTTTGAAAAGTTTATAGGCCATTTTGGATTTAAATTTAAGATTTAGTCCTTAGTAAAGCATAATTTTACCTTAATTGAGGTAATTAATTTTGATCAATTTCACTAATATTTTTTGTAAAAAACTAAGTTGAAACTGTTAAATATTATAAATTATGTTGATTCTAAAAATGGAATCTGTTTTACCAAATTCCAATAACATAAATAGAAAAAAATAATTTAAAATTTATCTTGTGGTCAAGTCGTCAATAAGATTTTAAAAACATTCAAAAGTTTACTAAGTTTTTATATCATATTTCAATGTAAAAATAGTTCTAATGAACTAAATTGGATTAATTGATAAAAATATTATCTAATTAAAATTTGAAATCAATTTAAAATACAATTTAAACTTAATAATAAATTATATGAAAACACAGTTTTGAATTAAAATCCAATATTTTCAAAAATTCATTAAAAATGAAACCTTACAGAAAAATATAAACAAATTATACTAGACAAATTTTTAGGTTTTACTTCAAAATATAAAGATTATTTTTACCTATTAAATCTATAAAAGTGTCAAAATTGGATTTAAAATGGGTTCTCCATTAAAATGTGGTAAAAATACCTTTATAACAAAAATATAGATTTTTAAGCATAAAATTGGGTTTGTTCTTATCTTATTTCTATAAAATATATTGGATAAATATCAAAAATATTTGATTGAATATATAAAATATATATTAAATTAATATCACTCACTAATTATAATTAATTTAATTTATTATATTAAAATAGCTTTCTAACCATAAAAAATAATAATATTTCCCTTTACATTCAATCAGTTCTCATATTCATTTATAATTAAATGGTAACCTATGAATTAATATTATATTTTTTTAAACCATATATTCTCATAAATTATTTTATATTATTCATAAACACTAATTTAATGGCTATGTAATATCTTATTATATTAAATAATAACATTTTTATGATAAACTATTATTCGGTAAAACTCGGTCTTTCATATTATGCAAGACATCGAAGAAAGATGTTGTTGCGTGTACCGCAAGCTAACCTCATTGGTCCAGGTAGAGAAAGAAAAAAAATTATATAGTGCATGATAAAATTGTTTTTTCATAAAATTCAATCCAAATATAGTGTCTTAATATAAAATAAACTATTTTTAGTGTTTTGTGAAATGAAAAATATAAAAAATGATAAATTAATTCGAAAAAAACATAATAAATAAAATATAAATGTGTTACAAATAAATACTACATTTCACAAATTATTTCCCAAACATCTATAAAATAGAAGACCAAGGTGTAATATAGTGATTATAAAGATCTTTGAACACTACTGGAAATGCAGGATTTCCCAACGGTTTAGAACTGTTGGGAAAGGCTGCAGAACCATTGGTATATGTTATACCAACGGTTCTGCAAACCGTAGGGAAGTAAGCTGTTGGGAAAAGTTTTTCCCAATAGTTTACAGTGAACCGTTGGGATAGGGTGATGAAAAATTACCCTATCCCAACGGTTCTGGAAAACTGTTGGGAAATCTTTTTCCCAACAGTTTACAACCGTTGGGATACAGTGCACAAAATTATCATGTTTTTCCCAATGTTTTGGCAAACCGTTGGGAAAAACCCAACATATCCTCTTTCCCAATGGTTTAGAACCGTTGGGAAAGGTGTTTTACCAACGGTTCTATGAACCGTTGGTAAAATAATACCTACACATTCTATGCCAACGGTTTTGAACTGTTGGCATAGCCTCTGCTGGGCAAATTGCACAGCAGCTCTGCAATTTACCCAGCATCTCTCCAATTTGACCACCAGCTCTCCAATTTTCCCACAAGGTCTCATTTTGTGGGTTCCCTCCCATTTTCAATCCAATTATTGTACCTGCAATAAACTAACACATACATATACAATTATTGTACCCGTAATAACCAACTAACACTTACATATAGAGAACAAATTCATACACATTTAACATATAATGGTGGAAATATACACATCCATAATTAAATTAGAATGCATAATGTAATTATAAACATACATAATTCATTTAGAATTAAATTTAAAATTTAGATGACAATTATATGTGGAATCCGGAAGTCAATTCATAATTTGATCGGTTTTTTGTATACCATATATTTTTACTTGAAATAATGTCCATTTTAAATAGAATACATACACCTGGAGAGATACCGACCACACCGCGCCTCGGATTTAGGCGAGGTTGACTTGTACACATCACATATGACCCATGGATCGTTTTTCTAATGTATCGACACAATCTGAATGCGTTTGGTCGGTTTTCCGTATGCCAGTTGATGTTTTTCAATTAAAATGACGTACTTTTGAAACAAAAGGAAGAAACTTTGAGTGGTGCTGGCCACACTGCACCTCTGATTGAGGCAGCGTTTACTCGTACACGTCACATATGACCCATGGATCGTTCTCCTAAATTTTCAATTGAAACCGAATGCGTTTGGTCAGTTTTCCATATGTACTTAAATTGTTGTCCATTTTAAGAAAAAGAGATCCACTTAGAGTGATTCCGGCCACACCGTGCCTCAGATTAAGGCAGGGTTGACTCATACACATCACATATGACCCATGGATCGTTATGCTAAAGTATCGACACAATCCGAATGCGTTTGGTCGGTTTTCTGTATGCCAGTTGATGTTTTTCACTTCAAATGACGACCTTTTGAAACAAAAGACAGAAACTTTAAGTGGTGGCATCCACACCGTACCTCGGATTGAGGCGGGGTTGACTCGTACACATCACAAATGACCCATGGATCGTTTTGCTAACGTATCATCACAATCTGAATGCGTTTGGTCGGTTTTTCGTATGCCAGTTGATGTTTTTCAATTAAAATGATGTACTTTTGAAACAAAAGGAAGACACTTTGAGTGGTGATGGCCACACCGTGCCTCGGATTGAGGTGTAGTTGACTCGTACACGTCACATATGTCCCATGGATCATTCTCCTAAAGTTTCAATGGAAACCGAATGCGTTCGGTCAGTTTTACGTATGTACTTAAATTGTTGTCCATTTTAAGAGAAAGACATACACTTTGAGTGGTGGTGGACACACCACGCCTTGGATTGAGGTGGGGTTGACTTGTACACATCACATAAGACCCATAGATCATTGTGCTAAAGTATCGACACAATCTGAATGTGTCTGGTCGGTTTTCCGTATGCCAGTTAATGTATTTCACTTCAAATTATGTCCTTTTGAAACTGAAGACAGACACTTTGAGTGGTGGCGGCCACACCATTCCTCTGATTGAGGCGGGGTTGACTCTTACACATCACATATGACCCATGTATCGTTGTTCTAATGTATCGACACAATCCGAATGCATTTGTTCGGTTTTCCATATGCCAGTTGATGTTTTTCAATTAAAATGACGTACTTTTGAAACAAAAGAAAGACACTTTGAGTGGTGCCAGCCACACTGCACCTTGGATTGAGGCGGCGTTGACTCATACACGTCACATATTACCCATGGATCGTTCTCCGAAAGTTTCAATAGAAACCGAATGCATTTGGTCAGTTTTCCGTATGTATTTAAATTATTGTCCATTTTAAGCAAAAGAGAGCCACTTAGAGTGATTCTGGACACACTGTGCCTCAGATTAAGTCGGGGTTGACTCTTACACATCACATATGACCCATGGATCATTATTCTAAAGTATCGACACAATCCGAATGCGTTTGGTCAGTTTTCCGTATGCCAGTTGATGTTTTTCACTTCAAATGACGACCTTTTAAAACAAAAGACAGACACTTTGAGTGGTGACGGCCACACCGTACCTCGGATTGAGGTGGGGTTGACTCTTACACATCACATATGACCCATGGATCATTGTTCTAATGTATCGACACAATCCGAATGCATTTGGTCAGATTTTTGTATGTCAGTTGATGTTTTTCAATTAAAATGACGTACTTTTGAAACAAAAGGCAGACACTTTGAGTGGTGCCGGCCACACCGCACCTCGGATTGAGGCGGCGTTGACTCGTACACATCACATATGACCCATGGATCATTTTCCTAAAGATTCAATGGAAACCGAATGCGTTCAGTAGGTTTTCTGTATGTACTTAAATTGTTGTCCATTTTAAGAAAAAGACAGACACTTTGAGTGGTGGCGGCCACACCGTGCCTCATATTAAGGTGGAGTTGACTCGTACACATCACATATGACCCATGGATCATTTTTCTAAAGTATCGACACAATCCTAATGCGTTTGGTCAGTTTTCCGTATTCCAGTTGATGTATTTCACTTCAAATTATGTCCTTTTGAAACAGAAGATAGACACTTTGAGTGGTGACGGCCACACCGCACCTCAGATTGAGGCGGGGTTGACTCTTACATGTCACATATGACCCATGGATTGTTTTTCTAATGTATAGACACAATCCGAATGCGTTTTTTTGGTTTTCCGTATGCCAGTTGATGTTTTTCAATTAAAATGATGTACTTGTGAAACAAAAGGCAGACACTTTGAGTGTTGCCGGCCACACCGCACCTCATATTGAGGTGGCTTTGACTCTTACACGTCACATATTACCCATGGATCTTTCTCCAAAAATTTCAATGGAAACTGAATTCGTTTGGTTGGTTTTTCGTATATACTTAAATTGTTGTCCATTTTAAGAAAAAGAGATCCACTTAGAGTGATTCCGGCCACACCATGCCTCAGATTAAGGCGGGGTTGACTCTTACATGGCACATATGATCCATGGATAGTTATTCTAAAGTATCGACACAATCCGAATGCGTTTGGTCAGTTTTCCATATGCCAGTTAATGTTTTTCACTTCAAATGACGACCTTTTGAAACAGAAGACAAACACTTTGAGTGGTGGCGGCCACACTGTTCCTCGGAATGAGGCAGGGTTGACTCGTACATGTCACATATGACCCATAGATCGTTGTTCTAATATATCGGAATAATCCAAATGCGTTTGGTTGGTTTTCCATATGCCAATTGATGTTTTTCAATTAAAATGACGTACTTTTGAAACAAAAGGCAGACACTTTGAGTGGTGCTGGTCACACCATGCCTCAGATTGAGGCAGCAATGACTCGTACACGTCATATATGACCCATGGAACGTTCTCCTAAATTTTCAATGGAAATCGAATGCGTTCGGTCGGTTTTCCGTATGTACTTAAATTGTTGTCCATTTTAAGCAAAAGACAGACACTTTGAGTGGTGGCGGCCACACCGCGCCTCTGATTAAGGTGGGGTTGACTCATACACGTCACATATGACCTATGGATAGTTGTGCTAAATTATCTACATAATCCAAATGCGTTTGGTCAGTTTTCCGTATGCTAGTTGATGTATTTCACTTCAAATTATGTCCTTTTGAAATAGAAGACAGACACTTTGAGTGGTGGTAGCCACACCGCACCTCGGATTGAGGCGAGGTTGACTCGTACACGTCACATATGACCCATAGATCGTTGTTCTAATGTATCGACACAATCCAAATGAGTTTGGTCGGTTTTCCGTATGCCTGTTGATGTTTTTCAATTAAAATGACGTACTTTTGAAACAAAAGGCAGACACTTTGAGTGGTGCCGGCCACACCGTGCCTCATATTTAGGCGGTGTTGACTCGTACACGTCACATATGACCCATGGATCGTTCTCCGAAAGTTTCAATGGAAACCGAATGCGTTTGGTCTGAGTTCCGTATGTACTTAAATTGTTGTCCATTTTAAGAAAAATAGAGCCACTTAGAGTGATTCCGGCCACACCGTTCCTCAGATTAAGGCAGGGTTGACTCGTACACGTCACATATGACCCATGGATCATTATTCTAAAGTATCGACACAATCCGAATGCATTTGGTCAGTTTTCTGTATGCCAGTTGATGTTTTTCACTTCAAATGAAGACCTTTTAAAACAAAAGACAGACACTTTGAGTGGTGGTGGCCACACTGTGCCTTGGATTGAGGCGGGGTTGACTCGTGCACGTCACATATGACCCATGGATCGTTGTGCTAATGTATCGACACAATCCAAATGCGTTTGGTTGGTTTTCCGTATGCCAGTTGATGTTTTTCCATTAAAATGACATACTTTTGAAACAAAAGGCAGACACTTTGAGTGGTTTCGGCCACAACGCGCCTTGGATTGAGGAGGCGTTGACTCGTACACGTCACATATGACCCATGGATCGTTCTACTAAAGTTTCAATGGAAACCAAATGTGTTTGGTCAGTTTTCCGTATGTACTTAAATTGTTGTCCATTTTAAGAAAAAGATAGATACTTTGAGTGGTGGCAGCCACACCGCACTTCGTATTGAGGCGGGGTTGACTCGTAAACATCACATATGACCCATGGATCGTTGTTCTAAAGTATCGACACAATCCAAATGTTTTTGGTCGGTTTTCCGTATGCCAGTTGATGTATTTCACTTCAAATTATGTCCTTTTGAAATAGAAGACAGACACTTTGAGTGTTGGTAGCCACATCGCGCCTCAGATTGAGGCGGGGTTAACTCGTACATGTCACATATAACCCATGGATCGTTGTGCTAATGTATCGACACAATACGAATGCGTTTGGTTGGTTTTCCGTATTCCAGTTGATGTTTTTCAATTAAAATGACGTACTTTTGAAACAAAAGGTAGACACTTTGAGTGGTGTCAGCCACACCGCACCTCGGATTGAGGCGGCTTTGACTTTTACACGTCACATATGACCCATGGATCTTTCTCCAAAAGTTTCAATGGAAACCGAATGCGTTTGGTCGGTTTTCTGTATGTACTTAAATTGTTGTCCATTTTAAGCAAAAGAGAGCCACTTAGAGTGATTCTGGCCACACAGTGCCTCAGATTAAGGCGGGGTTGACTTTTACACGTCACATATAACACATGGATCATTATTATAAAGTATCGACACAATACGAATGCGTTTGATCGGTTTTCCGTATGCCAGTTGATGTTTTTCACTTCAAATGACGACCTTTTGAAACAAAAGACAGACACTTTGAGTGGTGGCGGCCACACCGCGCCTCGGATTGAGGTGGCGTTGACTCGTACACGTCACATATTACCCATAGATCGTTTTTCTAATGTATTGACACAATCTGAATGCGTTTGGTTGGTTTTCCGTATGCCAGTTGATGTTTTTCAATTAAAATGACGTACTTTTGAAACAAAATGCAGACACTTTGAGTGGTACTGGCAACACCGCGTCTCGGATTTAGGCGGCGTTGACTCGTACACGTCACATATGACCCATGGATCATTCTCCTAAAGTTTCAATGTAAACCGAATGTGTTCGGTCGGTTTTCCGTATGTACTTAAATTGTTGTCCATTTTAAGAAAAAGACAGAAACTTTGAGTGGTGGTTGCCACACCGCGCCTCGGATTGAGGCGGAGTTGACTCGTACACGTCACATATGATCCATGGATCGTTGTTCTAAAGTATCGACACAATCCGAATATGTTTGTTCAGTTTTCCGTATGTACTTAAATTGTTGTCCATTTTAAGAAAAAGAGAGCCACTTAGAGTGATTCTGGCCACACTGTGCCTCAGATTCAGGTGGGGTTGACTCGTACACGTCAATATGACCCATGGATCGTTTTTCTAAAGTATCAACACAATCTGAATGCGTTTGGTTGGTTTTCCATATGCTAGTTGATGTTTTTAACTTCAAATGACGTCCTTTTGAAACAAAAGACAGGCACTTTGAGTGGTGGCGGACACATCGCGCCTCTGATTGAGGCGGGGTTGACTTGTACATGTCACATATGACCCATGGATCGTTGTGCTAATGTATCAACACAATCTGAATACGTTTGGTCAGTTTTCCGTATGTCAGTTGATGTTTTTCAATTAAAATGACGTACTTTTGAAACAAAAGGCAGACACTTTGAGTGGTGTCGGCCACACCGTGCCTCAGATTGAGGCAGTGTTGACTCGTACGCATCACATATGACCCATGGATCGTTCTCCGAAAGTTTCAATGGAAACCGAATGCGTTTGGTCAGTTTTCCGTATGTACCTAAATTGTTGTCCATTTTAAGCAATAGAGAGCCACTTAGAGTGATTCCGGCCACATCGTGCCTCAGATTAAGGCGGGGTTGACTCGTACATGTCACATATGACCCATGGATCATTATGATAAAGTATTGACACAATCTGAATGCGTTTGGTCAGTTTTACGTATGCCAGTTAATGTTTTTCACTTCAAATGACGACCTTTTGAAACAAAATACAGACACTTTGAGTGGTGGCGGCCACACTGTGCCTCAGATTGAGGCGGGGTTGACTCGTACACATCACATATGACCCATGGATCGTTGTTCTAATGTATCGACACAATCTTAATGTGTTTGGTCAGTTTTCCGTATGCCAGTTGATGTTTTTCAATTAAAATGACGTACTTTTGAAACAAAAGGCAGACACTTTGAGTGGTGTTGTCCACACCACGCCTCGTATTGAGGCAGCGTTGACTCGTACACATCACATATGACCCATGGATCGTTCTCCTAAAGTTTCAATGGAAACCGAATGCATTCGGTCGGTTTTCTGTATGTACTTAAATTGTTGTCCATTTTAAGCAAAAGACAGACACTTTGAGTGGTGGCGGCCACACCGCGCCTCGGATTGAGGCGGAGTTGACTCATACACATCACATATGACCCATGGATCATTGTGATAAAGTATCGACACAATCCAAATGCGTTTGGTCGGTTTTCCATATGTACTTAAATTGTTGTCCATTTTAAGCAAAAGAGAGCCACTTAGAGTGATTATGGTCACACCGTGCCTCAGATTCAGGCGGGGTTGACTCGTACACGTCGCATATGACCCATGGATCGTTGTGATAAAGTATAGACACAATCCTAATGTGTTTGGTCAGTTTTCCATATGTCAGTTTATGTTTTTCACTTCAAATGACGTCCTTTTGAAACAAAAGACAGACACTTTGAGTGGTGGCGGCCACACCGCGCCTCAGATTGAGGCGGGGTTGACTCGTACACGTCACATATGACCCAAGGATCGTTGTGCTAATGTATAGACACAATCCTAATGCGTTTGGTCGGTTTTCTGTATGTACTTAAAATGTTGTCCATTTTATGAGAATCCTCTGTGCGGGGGGTTGTTCGGGGTCCAAGGAAGAGGGTGGGGGATGTCTGGGGGGCTGTCCGGGGGGCTGTCTGCGGGGCTATCTAGGGGGATGTCTGGGGGGTTGTCTGGGGTCCAGGGAGGAGGGTGGGGGGGCTATGCAGGGGGGCTGTCCGGGGGGTGTTCGGGGGGGTTGTCCGGGGTCCAAGGAGGAGGGTGGGGGGCTGTCTGGGGGGGTTGTCTGGTGGCTGTCCGGGGGGCTATTCGGGGGGCTGTCTGGGGTCCAGGGAGGAGGGTGGGGGGCTGTCCGAGGGGCTGTCTGGGGGCTATCTGAGGCTGTTCGGGGGGTTGTCCGGGGTCCAAGGAAGAGGGTGGGTGGCTGTTCGGGGGGTTGTATGGGGGGCTGTCCGGGGGGTTGTCCGGGGTCCAGGGAGGAGGGTGGGGGGGCTGTCCGGAGGGCTGTCTGGGGGGCTGTCCGGCGGGGCTATCTGGGGTCCAGGGAGGAGGGTGGGGGGTTGTCCAGGGTCCAGGAAGGAGGGGGGTTCCCAAACACACAACCACTAAAAGACAAAAACATCCATAAAAACAGATAATATATAAAAATAACTCAACTCCAATACTATACTATGAGTCTAGATAAAACCAACAACTAGAATAGATTAAATATCAAATCTCAGTAATATCAGTCAAAAATGTAATGGATCAACTTCTCACAAATCACCATCACCATCATCACCATCACCATCATCACCCTCGTCCTCATCCCCATCATCGTCCTCACCCTCGCCCTCCTCCTCATCCTCTCCCTCCTCCTCGCCCTCGCCACCCGCCTCGCCCTCCTCCTCTCCCTCCTATTCCACATCAGACTCCTTGCCATCATCATCGTCAAGTTGTACATCATCCTGACCACCACTAGAACTTACACCTGGTGCACCGTATATAGAAAGTATCGATGACATATACTCATCAAAAGCTGGGTTGGCCTCTGCTGTAAGTGTAGGACGTAGAACTTCAATAAATTTTATAAACACACTGTTTTCCCTAGCAGACTGTTTTGCCATCTCTGTGGCCCTTTTCTCAGCCTGTTCTACCTATGCCCTAACTTTCTGCATCTTGGTGGCACTACAGCTTGTACCTGAGGAGGTACAATACCTCATCGGGGCTATCCTAGGTCGGCAGCGTACTCTGCCAGAATGCTCCTCTCCCAACACCTGATGTAAGTGATCTGTTGGACCAAAATTTTCTGGTTCTTGGGTATCGAGGGCCTCTAAAGCACCCTGTTACAAATATAAATATATCATTAAGTTACAAAATAGATATTAAAAAAATAAATTCAACAGATAAAAACTTACAATCTGCTGCTGAGTCGCTTCGTTGACGGCACTTCCATCCTTTTTCCTTCTACTCGAGAAAAACAATTTTTCTTGAGGCACACGTCCTTCAATATTTTGTATTTACCTATACAATGACATTTAAAACTAAAGTTATATGAAAACTTTATAAAACTATTAAATAATTGAAGAAACAAAAGAAAGTGTAAGTTGTAAAGAAAACTTATTAACAACTGTTATACCTGTTTCCTCTCATGATCAGGCATCATAGTGCATCCCAGTGTGTGGAGGTAATTTTTGCATCAATGTTCTTTTTATTTTTTCCAGATGATTCCTAAATAAAATTTGAAAATGAAATAGATAGTATTAATGAAAAACATGAAAGTTATTATTTAAATACCTCAAATGTTATTAATACCTTAAACTGGGTACTCGTCCAATGAGTAATCATCTGACGATACTGCTCTATAGGAAAATCATCCACCACTGGTACCGCCTCTAACTTAGTGCCAACTCTAGCAACCCAGCCAATATACAACTCATGCTTGTAGGCTCTCCAAAGCTCGCCTAAATCATTTAGACATTCCGATCGTGCACCCTCACCATAGGGAAAATTAAATCGAAGCTGAAATCAAAATATTAATTCATATAAATAAAAAAAATAATTCATGGCATTAAATAGAACAGATTTTTTTACCCATATCTCTGCCCAAGCTCTATCCTTGACCTCATGTGGCAAATGTCTCCATGATAGCGGGCTGACGGGAATGATGTCGGAGTATTTGGCAAGCGTTTCCAAAAAACTACGACATTGTTGCCATGTTTTCTCAACAATTTGGTTGTCTTCATTATAATCCACCATAACCTATGTGCGGAAGTTCCACAACGAATGCATGCGTGTACGCCCCTGCCCACGCCTCCTTCCAGTAGATGTATCTGTCATGAAAGAAAAACAAATATTTTATCAAAACATGTTATAATGAAAATAAATATTTCTATAAAAAAATTAGGGTTCTATAAATATACATGTGCCAGTCTGATCGTTGAGTGCTGCTGGATCCACAGAAACTGATGGAACACCCTGTGGTGGAAAAGGAGTTGAAGACGATGGAATATAGAAGCTCGGAGAGACAGAAGTAGAAGGAAAAGAAGATGGGACAGCTGTCTGAACGGATGCTGACTGAGGAGTGGGAATCATCATGGGATGTGAAAATGATGGGCCAGAAGATGCAGAAGGTAGCGAAAACATGGGAGGCCTAAATATCCCGTGTGTCTCTAACGACACACCGGGATCAGAATGTGGGAAGGATGACATTTCAGTGGGAGGGGCAGCGTCTAGTCGGGTACGCGCAGCTGCTCGTCCAGCTCTGGTATGAACCCTCCTCGTACCACCGGCCTGAGTACTAGGACCAGTACTAGGCTCCTCGTCGAATAACTGTCGACGTATAGGTGGATCCTACAAAAATGTTTACAAAAAAATTAATCACATGACATTATATATTCTTTAAATATATCAATTTGAAATAAAGTACTCACTGTAGGCACTAATGGTGGAACACCCATCTCCGCCATTCGACGATTGTTCTCCATCATTTTTTTCCTTCATCTCTCTTCAATTGGCTTCATTTCCTGCTTTTGAAAAAAAATATGTAATTAATTAGAAAAAAAAACTAATGTGTAACCCAAAAAACTAAATATATGAGGGAATAGGGGATTCATAGGTAATTTAGCTATCAATTTTTTTAGAAGAGCTTGAATGGATTTAATAAATCATACAAGTTTTAATGTTCACCAAGTTAGAAATATTGTTTGACTATGTTTGAATACAGTTCAATTCCAAATTAGAAAATGCAATTCAAATAAAACAGCAACCAATAAACTTTGAAAATTCATATAATGGTCAATTAAGCTATCAATTGTTTTAGAAGAGCTTGAATGGATTTAATAAATCATACAAGTTGTAATGTTCACCAAGTTAGAAATATTGTTTGACTATGTTTGAATACAGTTCAATTCCAAATTAGAAAATGCAATTCAAATAAAACTGCAACCAATAAACATTGAAAATTCAAAAAATGGTCAAGTCAGCTATCAATTGTTTTAGAAGAGCTTGAATGGATTTAATAAATCATACAAGTTTTAATGTTCACCAAGTTATAAATATTGTTTGACTATGTTTGAATACAGTTCAATTCCAAATTATAAAATGCAATTCAAATAAAATTGCAACCAATAAACATTGAAAATTCACATAACGGTCAAGTCAGCTAAAACATATTTGTGATCAATACTTAATCAATTTGAATATTACCAACCTTAACAACCCAACTCAAGGTAAACCAAAAGAATTGAGAACATGGATGAATGATTCTATATATTTTCAACCACAACTTCTGGTTCACAATCTACTCTGACAATTGAGCTATTTGAGTCATCAAAAGAAATAAATGGATTGGTTCCAATGACACTAGGGACAGTGTCAATTCCATCATCACTATCATCAAAAATATGTCTTGAAATTACTTCAACTATGACACCAAATTCATGTCGAAGTTGGTCTTTGACATAAAAAAACTTGTTTAGCCATTGATTCCAACACATATGGTTCTTCTATAGAAATAGTGTGAGTCATATTAATTACTCGAAATCCATAATCATCAATAAATGTGCCATGTCTCTTCATCGAATCAAACCAATGGAATTTCATCATTGTGACTCGTCCATGAGAGTAATAATCCAATATTATTATTTTCTCAACAACTCCATAATAACCCACATTTTCAAATCGTGGTCTACTATCTGATGCACTGGCATAACAATATGTTATGGCAATAACCATAACACCATCATGTTGTGTTCTCATGTTCTTTTCTCTTTCAGTGACAATAAGTTTGTACCCATTGATAACAATTGATTTATAGTCACGAACCACGGTATTAGGACCAAAAGCCAAAGCTCTTATTTCCTCAGAGACAGAGTCAGCAGAAAACTGAATACCTACAATATAAATGACTATTAAAGTTAATTAAATATTGATATAATTATTTTAAACATTAATTTTTTTATACCTTCAATTTTAACCAAGCAGAAAACTCTTTGCTATGCAAAGTCTCTCTTCTTCTCAAAGATAAAGAACGATGCTTCCTATTTATCATTGTTTTATGTTCCCTGTAGATAAAAAATATTAATATTTTAACATATATATATATATATATATATAAGATATACAAAATCAATTTAGTTACCTGATATAGTCATCGAACAAATCAAAGTTGAACAAAACTGTGTGACGTGCCATCTCCCGCTCTTCATGGATTAATGACTTCAATGTATATGATCCAGGAATTCCTCCTATTTGATGAAGTGATGGAAAACTGGGTTCAATTTTCTCATACTATTATTCTTTATTTCTCATTGGTCTGTTCAATCTTGTAGTAAGATCAGACAAATACATCGAGCAGAAATCTATACATTCTTGATCCAAGTAACCGTTCACGATAGAACCTTCGGGATGATTTCTGTTTCGGACATAAGACTTTAATGTGAACATATTTCTTTCAGTTGGATACATCCAACAAAAAGAAATAGGTCCTCTGAGAAGTATTTTAGTGGGAATATGGATAGTCAGATGCAGCATGCATGTGAAAAATGATGGAGGAAATATTTTCTCCAACTCACACAAAATTAATAGGGCATCTGTCAACATTTTTTGCAAGAAATACTTGGACAACTTCTTAGCACAAATATCTCTAAAAAATGGAAAAACTGAATAACAACCACCCTTACATTATTGGACAAAATATGACGGATTGCTATTGGAAGTAACTCATGCAGTAGAACGTGATAATCATGAGTCTTCAAAGATTTTAGCTTCAACTCTCTTCTGTTGACCCGTTTAGATATGTTGCTTGAATAGCCATCAGGAACGCTAATAGTCTCTAATACTTCCAGAAATTGTTTTTTTTTCGAAGGTGTCATCACATAAGAAGCACATGGAAGTTGCCATTTATTTTCACTGATACGCACAGGATGCAATTCTGGTCTGATTCCCCAATCCACCAAGTCACATCGAGATCTTAATCATCTTTTGTCTTCCCCTTGAAATTTAGAAGAACCGAAAGCAAAATTTTGCATATATTCTTTTCAATAAGCATTACTTCTAATCAATGACGTAACAAATTGGTTGACCAATAAGGAAAATCAAAAAAGATATTCTTCTTCCTCCAATTGTAACAGGTTTCAGTGGAAACATTATTTCTCTTTCCAGATTTCATTTGACCCTTACCGAACGAAAAATTAAAATCTTTCAATTCATTAATCACGTCAGTTCCAAACATACGCTGAGGTGGATCATCGGTCGCTATGGTATTATCAAATCTTTGACGATTCATTCTATATGGATGATCATTTGGAAAGAATCGTCGATGTCCCATAAAACTAAAGCTACAACGATGTTTCAGTCTTCTAGATCGTGTATTCTTCATACAAACTGGACATGAAAGTTTTCCCTTCATGCTCCATCTAGACATCATTACATAAGCCAGAAAATCATTGATCGTCCACATAAGCACAGAACGCATCTGAAATATGTCTTTCGAACATGCATCGTATGTGTGCACACCCACATCCCAAAGAAGTTTCAACTCTTTTATTAAAGGTTGCATGTATACATCAATATCAATGTCGGTATCAGAAGGACCAGATATGAGTATACTCATGAAAGTGAAAGGTTTTTTCATACACAACCATGGGGGAAGATTATAAATGTGTATAAAAACTGTCCATGTGATGTGCGAAGTAAGAATCGGCCCAAATGGATTAAAACCGTCGCATGAAAGACCCACCCTCACATTACGCACGTCAGCTGCAAAATCAGGATGTCAAGAATCAAATCTCTGCCATGCAAATCCATCTGCAGGATGAAACAACTCATCATTAGTCTTCTTTCTCTCGGTATCATGTCATATCATTTTTATTGATATGTCATCAGACATAAAAAGATTCTGAAGTCTGGGGATCAATGTAAAGTGCCACATTACTTTTTGTGGAACGCGGGATGGTGTTCCACCAGATTTTGACTTCTAGAGGGATGTCCCACATTTTATACAATCATTTCATCTAGCGGTTTCCTCCCAGAATAAACTGCAATATTTCGGGCAAGCATGAATTTTGTTTCTTGAAAATCCAAGTTCCTCAACTAACTTCCATGCCATATAGTGGTTTGAGGGAATATCTGCATCATCTGGAAGTAAATCCTTCAAGAGGGTAATAATGTAATCGATTGCTGTATTAGAAATTCCATACATAGTTTTCCCATGAAACAATTGGATTAAAAATTCTAGTTTTTTCATTTTATCGCATTGTCGATATACTGGAGTCGTGGCAGCATCATTCAATTTTTTCACCCTATAAATATCATCATTTTCACTAGATGCATCAGCTGTCCTCATATCAAAGTATTATTGAGTCGAAATCCTTTCTTTTTCATGATGACAAATAAATGGAAACCGATCATCTAACAAATACACCATTCCAGTCCTTTCATTTCGATCATCACCAATTTGAGATTTCATTTTCTCCCCATTGTGATACCACACAAAGTAGTTTTCTTGAAAACCATTTTTGGTTATGTGGTAGCTGATTTCTTCACGGCTCAACCAAGGTCTACCAACACAATTGGAACATGGGCAGTGTATGCGACCACTATCTGAAGCATTGTGAAATGCAAAATCTATAAAGCTCTCCAAATTGTTTTGAAAATCGCATAATATCCGATTGGTTTCATACATCCAACTTCTATCCATTCTGTAAAAAGAATTTATATAAGTCATTTTGTCATAAACAATTCAATAGGATTGAACTTTAATAGAAAATACATTTAAGTAAACGATAAAGGAATAAAATAATCAAGGTATCAACTACACATGTGAAAAAAAAACATACAAATGTGTTATTGAAAAAATGTAAAAACAACAAGAACTTAATGTGTTATATCACATCACAGCATGCCTCATCCCATAACCATATTAGTAGGGTATCATGAACATGAATAACATCAACCTTGTGCCATCCTTTTACCCTACATGACCCCAACCACATGCCACATCTTATTATAGCCTTATCACATCACACCTCACCAGAAAACACTAGGGAAATTATAGTACATCTCTCCTGAAGACACATGGACAATCACATCACATCTTGCCTAAAAACACATGGTCAATCACTTTTAAAGGAAGAGTAGGGAAGGCATGGTAGTTATCCAACCATATAACCACCATCCTAGATATTAGAAAAAATACCCATAACTCAAAACCTCTGATCGTTGGTAAGTTTATCCAACTCTGGTTGGGAATGTGTAGAAATAACATAAAAATACATGATATATATATAGCACAAAATACTCAACCTATGGTTCACATTAACTACATAATCACACACTTCACTACTACTATAAAACACATAAACCACACCACCACCACACAAGATGCATAGCATTTCTCACTTTCATTTATAATCCAGTTCATTCACACTTACATTGTCCATTCATTTAATGTTAAATTAATTAAATCCATTTACCACACATCCATTTTTATTCCATCTCATTTATTTAATATCTTGTTTTTTTGTTTTAATAGCATAATTTATTCCATAGATAACCAAGAAACTAATAAAACCACCACACAATAACTCACCATCTCACAATAACCATAGACGCCATGTTACATCGACCAATCGTCTCACCAAAACAACCACATATCACAACAAAAATATTGCACATCACAAACCACCGCACAACCAAAACCACCTCACCACATCATACACCACAAATTCATCACACAACACCTCTACACAACACAACACCACCACAAATCATCACTATCATACAACTTCACATGTCAGATCCATTCCCACTAACCATCACATTACGACCCCACATATCACAAAGCCCAACTAGTCACCTCAATCCCCATAAAACAGCCTACAACATACAATGAAACACAACAAAAAACCTCTCATAGAGGAAACATACCCCAACTTCCACAATTTATTTATTCAAGGTCTTTTATTACATTACCCCTTTATTTAGCATGGACATTATAACACAACTAATATTCCAGGGGAAACTAATTAATTAACAAAATATTCATTCATTTCCCTATTTTTCACGATGAAATAACATCAAAATCCAAAATTCAAACTAAAATATTAGATCAATAACAATAAAAACAAGGTATCATATGTGTATAAAGAATAAAATACCTGATTTGAGATGATTCAGATGGGTTTTCACCTATTCGGATGGGGGAGTTTGAGAGTAGCAGAGAGCTAGAGCTGGATTGATAACTTAAAACTAAAATATTAGATCAATAAAAATAAAAATAAGGTAGTATATATTTATAAAGGAAAAAATACCGGATTTCAGATGTGTTTTCACCTCTTAGGATGGGGGAGTTCGCGAGAGGAGCATAGCGCTGGAGTAGGAATGAATTTAGGGTTCTGTCGTGAATGGGGGAGAGTAGCACCGCGGCTGTATTTGCGGGAAATCTTTCCCAATGGTTTTTAAAAACTGTTGGGAAAGAGATGTTCAGGGTACCCTTTCCCAATGGTTCTATAGAACCGTTGGCAAAAGGGTACCCTTTGCCAACGGTTCTGTTGAACTGTTGGAAAAAGGGAACCTAAAACACCCCTTTACCACTAGTTTGAAGAAACCATTGGCAAAGGGGTGACTTTTCCCAACAGTTTCAGTGAACCATTGGGAAAGGCTTCCTTGACCATTTCTTTACCAACAGTTTTATGAAACCATTGGTAAAGAGTTCCCTAATCCTTCAGCACCAACGATTTAAGAAAACCGTTGGTAAACACCCGTTAGTAAAAACCATAATTCCAGTAGTGGAAATAGGGTAAATGCAATAAAGGTAGGGAAACTACAAGTGTTATATATTGATGATGATGGTAGGATTCGATTTGGAACAAGACTTCACGTACCTCCATCACCTGAGATAAATAATGATCTATGGGATAATTCACATAGATCATATTTCTCCATCCATTATATAAGTACCAATATGTATCTTGATCTTTGAGAAAACTTCTAGTGGGATAGAATGAATAAGGATATTGAAGAATATATCTCATGGTGCTTCGTATGTCAGAAAGTTAAAGCCTAATGGTAAAAATCCAAATAGATGATGTAATAGTTTCCTACACCTGCATGGAAATGGGATAATTTCAGCATGGTATTTATCACTGGTCTCTCAAAAATATCCAAAATAAACAATGTGATATGGGTTATGGTGGATCGACTCACCAAGACTACCCACTTTATTGTTATTCAAAAACATCTCTCTCTTGAACAACGTGCTAAGATAAATGTGAAGGAATTTGCTAGTATACATGGGGTACCACTTTAGATCATCTCTGATCATGATCCAAGGTTCAAATATAAATTCTAGATATTTCTTTAACATTATTTGATTACTCAGTTGAATTTCATCACAGCCTATTACCCTGAAACTGATGACCAATATGGAAGGACTATTCAGATGATCGAAGACATGATAAGAGCCTTCTGAATGGAATTCAAAGGTGTATGGGATCAGCATCTTCTATTTGTTGAGTTATCACATAAGAAAAGATTCTAATCAAGTATTCAAATGGATCCATATGAAGCGCTATATAGTAATGGATGAAGAACTCTAACTTTTTGGGATGAATTTTGGGAACAAAAGATATTGGACATGATTATGTGCAAGAGATAACATAGAAAGTTCAATCCATTCAACAGTATATAAAATCTACTCTGATTTTACAAAGGATCTATGATGAAAACAATCAAAGGGACATGGAGTTCCACACTAGAGATAATGTTTTTAGATTCGTATAGCATGATCTATTTTGGATGATTGTTGAGTTGACTGCTTCTAACCAATATTATGCACTAGGTTGCAACTCTGTCGCTCAAGGTCCTTGATGAGATCATTGGAGTTGTAGGGGTAAAACACCACTACTATAGGGTTCTAGAGATAGAAGTCCCCTACCCCAAATTTCAGGTAAATGTAGAAACTATGACCACTATAGAAGAGCTAACAGACCGTCACCGACAAGGTAATGTAGCAGTGCAGAATTTTGACATGACTAGTATAGTGATGTGAACCTCTTATGGAGTTGGTGTAATAGTAAATAATCCTTATTATTATACCATTTTGGTCTAGGTTTTTTTGTGTTCTTGGAACATTGAAATATCCATATAAATTTTTCTTTTTAATGATAGTAAAATTATACCTCTATGTAGATAGAGGGATAATTTTCCGAACCACATAAATTTATGTGTCTAATATATTTTTCTTCTTTTTCTTTTCCCTTTTTCTCTTCTATGAATCATTTTACTCTTCTTTGATCTTGATATTTCCACAACAAATTTTTCTTTTGAATATCACCATGCAAGAGATTCATTCAATCTAGAAAGAAAGGGAAGCTTAGCCTAAGGCACATAACACATTTGATATCCTTGATTGCATAGGAGTATTGGCTTATTAGATTTCACTTCCACCAAATATGCCTCATGTTCATGATATCTTCCACATATCACTCTTGAGGAATTAAATACTTGAACCATCACATGTACTAATTCTAGAGGTGGTACAACTACATAATGACCTATCATATTATAAGAGTAGCCAAGGAAAATCTTGTACCATAGAGACAAAGTTCTATAAAACATGAAAAATCACCTATTCAAAGTGTTTTGGAGGAACCATTTGTATGTATAGGTGAATTGGGAACCCGATAAAACAATGAAACATGAGTACCCTCACCTATTATCAATTTATAATACGAGTTGAAATTTCAGGCATGAAGTTTCTAAATGGTAGAAGGATATAATGACCTAGTTTTTTTAGTAAAATTTATTTCCTGACTAAGTGTGTGTTGTATTAAATAATATAATATTATACACATAAAAAATATAGAAACCATCAAAGAATTTATTTCATTTATAAAATTTATTACATTAATCAATAATGAAACCAATTGACATTCCAAAAATTATAATTAGACAAAAAATATAAAATAGAAAAGCTAAAATGGGGAAATAAGGATCACCCTAATCTACTAGAATCATCTCCCCCACTACAATAACAATATAAAAGAAAAAAATATATTTTTAAACAAGGGAAAATTATATGAAAATGAAATATATAACCTTTATTGTAATTGAGTTGAAAATTTAGTGAAATAATAGAGTTTATATAGGAAGTAATATGACTATTGGAATAGTTATGTGACCATTAGAATGATAATGTAACTGTTAAGAATAGTAACATGGCCGTTGAAAAAGTAATTTTACCTAAAATAATAAATTTTAATAAAAATAATATTTATCATGATTAATTTATGTATGTATAAATTTAATAATTCCAAAAAAATAAGTATCCTGATTAAGAAACTCTAAGAAAATATAAGCACATTTTTAATAAAATGTGTTTTAAAGTATTTTATAAAAAAATTAATTTTATATTAAAAATTAAAATTACATATTTTATAAATTTATTTAGATAAAATAAATATAATTTTTTAAATCATTATGTCTAAATTATTCATGTTTTATTTTTTGATAATTTTTTGAAACACTTCAATTTTTTAGTGAAAAGTAAAAATATAGTTTTTCACATAACAAGTGTATCTAAAATTACATCATTCATGATATAATAGTGGATTAATACATTATAGAACTTTAAATTCGGATATGGTATATTTAATTTCATTAATATTTAATTAAAATATAATAAACACAATTTAAAAACCTCAAAATAACTTTCCAAAACCTAAAGTCAAAATTAATTCTTTAAAATAACAATTTTTATTTATTTCTACTTTCCTTTTTAATAAAATAATAAATTCTAATTATAAAGATCATTTTAAGTCATAAAATCATTATATTATATTAATATATTATTTATAATGTCAAAAATTAACTATTATAATTTTTACCTTTGATATATTATTTTAATCAATATTTTATTCAATATTTTACTCTAAAAATACCCCTCTTCTCAATTATAAATAACCATTATCCCTTCTCTTGGAAAAACCACTCATCCCATCCATTCTAAATACCAAGATCTCTCCAAAACCTTACTCTTAATCTACTTATAATCCATAGAGACATTCTGGAGAAATTCAACTCCATCCACCAAGGATTTATAGTGTTACACAAGAGAAGCTACATCGAGGAGAGAGTAAGTCTTTATTAAATCATCCCTATTTTCTTCTTCTCTTTCTTATTATTACACCATTCATTTAAAAATAATATACTAATAAATTTATTATAAAGTAATTTAATGTTATATTAATGATTTCAACCTACTGTAATTATCATATTTATAACAAATGGAGATGTCATACTTTCCTTTACCACTCCTTTAACAATGTCATGTTAAAGGTTGGTTAACCACCTATAGAGACATTGTCAAGAAAATTATTATAACCACATTAATTGATGGATAATATGAATTATAAATAATATAAAAATATAAATAATTTCAAGTATTCTATGCTTTTTGAATTAATTATACTAATGTATAAATTAAATTTAATAAAATACAAAATCATTACAAAACGGGAAATTTTTAAGTGAAACATGAAATCAAAACACTTCAATTTCATCAAAGAAATTTAAAAATATAATCCAATGATTATATATGATAAATATTTTTATAAATTAATATAATTCACTTATAGATCATTATTTTCATGAAAATAAGTTTATTATTTAGGAGGCGCAAAAGCAAAAAAAAATTAAGTGAATGTTAATGTCAGGGGATTATAGAATCTAACTCAATTTCCTTTTGTTTTCATTCTTTATAAACAATTTTAGTATGGATATTAATTTAATTTTCCGTAAATATAATTTCATTATTATTACCTTTTTTCTAGGATATGCATGTTTCTAAATTGGTTTTATAGCAATTATAATGATTTTTCCTGAAGAACTCTTCTTTCCAAAACACTTCTTGCCTCCTCTTGTGATTGTTTCGCCATCACTCAAGATTGATGATTATTATACCAATTATGCTTTAAATTTTTCATTTGGTAACCCAAAGATTATTTATGAATGTATTATTTATTAAATTCTTATGAAACTCTTTCCTTTCCATGTGTTATTTAATGATTGATATATGTTCTGTGTGGAAAGCATGGTTATGTAAATGTTATAATGTGACATGTGAGTTTGGAATTATATATCACTCCAATGCATTGGGTAATGTGATGTATCTCATGAGATAATGTGCAATATGCATGAACATGATTCTAGATTTTTTTACAATTATGATGTTATGACTATGCACATAGGTTATGCATGAACATGATGCAGGATTTATTCACAAATATGTGTGTAATTTGACCACTAAGACATGGTGCTTCATATTTATGCATTGGAACATTCTATTCCTTTATTTAATTTTATCTCTCATGATTATGATGATTATCTGATGCTTATATTATGATGAGGATGATTATTCTCATCCACATCATATTGATTCATGTTCTTATTTATAATCTTATTGGGCTTTTAGATTACCTCTTTCATTGACGTATATCCTCATGTAATTACTTGGACTAAGGAGAATTCAAGGGACACTAAAAAGATATAGAATAAGGAATTAAATAATTTTTATGTTTTATCATGTAAAAGTTATGTATTGTCCTAATTTTCTAATGAAACTAAACTGTTTGATCCTAGATATGTAACAATTTTTTTTTTGAAATGATGTAATAGTCATGTAAGAAAATAATGGTTGCTATAAAAATATAAATAGATCATATATAGTGGTGGAAGATGTCATTTTTAGAGTTAATCATGGATATGTGATTACCACTAATCATAAAAGATAAATCTAGAGGTTTTTTTCTTTATTTATACATTATGGTGGAAATATTGGTATTTTCTCCATATCAAGAATAGATGAGTTTTAAATTCATACCTCAATAAGAATGTTACCTTGAGACACTTCTATAGTCAGTGTAGAATTTTTAGTTTTGTACTCAATGGTAGATTTTAGCATGGGTATATTATTCTCATGTGCTAATCGTCAATATTTCTATTTAAAAGTGGAGATCATAATGATCCCAAGGAAGGTACCCTTAATAGGGAACCATTATAGAGTTGGTGACTATGGTTTGTATTTGTATTTTATGTCTTGGATGAGAATTCATATGGATAATAAATGTATTCGATGATAAATATTGAAAGGATTTATGCAATGTGAAGTTATTTTTTTATCAATGTGTTGTTGTGGATTGATATTGTTTTGATCATTTCTTTTAATGAGGGGATGTCTAGGAATAAAGGTAATTAAAAGGGATTATTCTCTAAATGTATGGATTATATTCATGGATTGTATAAAATTTAAAATTCCAAGAGATTTTAGAAGTGAATGTAAGTTTTTATTATCTTCTCATGTGTGGTTTTATTATGAGTTTCCAAGTTTAGCTCTCTTAATTTTCATTTTTTAAGATGAAAAGGTTTTAATGTAAGGAAGATATGGTGACCTACATTTTTACTTAGAAATTAATTTTTATACTTAAGATTCATAGTCTCAATCCTATGAGAATGTTATAATAGAAAATTCACCATATTAAATGATCTTAAAAAAATATTGACCCATTCATCATGGGAAAAGTGTTTACCCATGTGTTAATTTTTTTTAAGTTCTAAGATGAAATAATTTTATAGTGTATTTAATATTTGTAAATTAAATAAATAGTTATCCCATATATAAAAACATTAATATCTTCTAAATTAATCTCTGAATGGAAATTCTAAAACCTCAATTTTTTCAAAATGTGGTCTTCCTTAGAGAAGTGTAATTTTTATATCTGAATTTTTTTGTTTCGGAATAATATATTTTAATTATTTAATAAAAATACCCATTTAATTATTCTCAGAAATAGAAAATTCATTATAATTATTTTTACCTATGGTATACTATGTGATGGTATTAACCCTATAAGGTATTTATATAATTGTGTTTTTTAGGGATTTGAGATTATTCTTTGATGTGGATTCATCATTGCACTACAGTGCGAAGGCGGATTCATGAGTCAACCATGATAAACCATATATAGATGGTGAATAAAAATAAAAGTTCTAGTGGTATATTGATGAGGTAAGTATTTTAATATTTTTATTGCCTTGTTCTTCATGATTTATTGAATTATATTTTTCTATTTTTTATGTTGGAAAAACTCATTAATTAATTATATGGTATCTCTTAGATTTTCTAGATTAAATTCTTTGAGAAGTCCTTACTCTATAATGTTTAGTGGATGATAAATACAATTTTGATAAATGGGTATTATATATATTAGAAATTTAATATTTCTAAATATTTTATATTGATCAATGTAAGTTTTCTTAATCATATGCATTCTTAATGAACGTATCATGTATGAAGATTTGGGTGGCAAAAACCTCATTAGTCCTAGATTCTTCCTCTCCTTTCTTCCTTTCCACTTATCATGAATAATTTTTTCAACATTTATAATGGATATTGAATTGATAATAGAAACACTAGGTGGTGGTCTGGAAGATAGTGATGCACCATTGGCCTTAGAGGTGAATGGTGATGTGTTCAAAGGGTGAAAGTTTCATAGAAAAATTAGGTCAATGAGAAAAAATATTCCTTACAAGGGTGCCTCAGGGAACAAAAGAAACGTTAGGGTGTGACTTTAGGATATATTTTGACCATAACATATCATGAAAGTTCAAACATTGGTCGGTATTTCATAAATGGTGAGTGGTAGTGGCTTGTGGGGCATCACTGATAGATGGTGACAATGGTAGGCATGGAAGGTGTGGGAGTGGTGGTTAGGATGATAAAAAAAGTGGTGATATAAAAAATGACAGAATGTATATGTATATATATATATATATATACTGAATAAAACCAAACTACACAACATTTAATCTATGAAACACATGTCATTTGTAGGTTTGGTTGCGTCTCTAGGGGTTTGATGGAGAGTTAAACATCTCATGGTATGTGAGTCCTTACCACACATTGTGTTTCATTTATAGTTGGAGAATAATGTTTCTCTAAAGGTATAAAATATAAAAAAATTGTTCTCATAATACACACATATTTACACACACACACACAGAGACACTATATTTTCTTCAAATACACAACCTAAACGTACTAGAGTTCATGCCTGACTTTACTTTCAATCTTTATACATTATGTAAGCTCAATGAATATAACATTTCAATTAAGAGGATATAGCTTAACTACATTATCACACTTTAAAATATTTATTGTATAAAATTTTAATATAGTTGTGGATTACATAAATTTTCTTTTGTGTGTTATGACTCAAGTCCTGGTAGAGTACACACGGACTAACCCAAGTCCCGCACACATTGTATAATTATTTTTTAAATCAACTCACTTGGGTTTTATAATCAGACAAAGGATGTCCATTATAAGAATATTTCCATGTAGGACGTGATGGGGTAGGTCACTTTGTTTCATATGGTTATTTCCAAGGAGTTTTATTTTTTTATATTCCTTAGCTTTGTATAAATGATGAATGGGTGAAAGTAAAATATTTAGAGTGAGTTTAGAGTGGAAAACCCCATTAATTGCATACCGGTGACAGAGGAGTTTCTTTTACATATATTAATCTTGTAATTTTTACCCCCTTATTCCTAATAACGTGTGTCTCCTATATAGAATTTGGTATCCCCATCATTAAATCATCCTTGATGAGGTTAAAGCTCTCCAAATGACTGATGTGGTGGGAATCCCCCATTTATAGAGGGGTGAGAGTCCTCCATCTATGATTTTGGTAACTTCTATTAATTATCATTAATTTCAAAGTAGAGTATGGTTCCCCAACTATAGTATCAGCGACATGATGTGGGATTCATGAGATACAAGGTAGTTAAGGCATCACAGATTCAATGATATTCATTGGTTCTCTCTAATATGTGATCTTTGTTGTGATAATATATAGTGATTTTTTGATTCTATATTTACCCTACATTTAATTTGAAATATAACATATATATAATATTATGACTTGGGAATTTTTAAGCCTTATATAGTATTGTTCATCACTTTATATGCACAATATGTGTTTCTTTATAGGAGATATGTTTTGATGACATAGACTTTAATGTGTTCATTTTTTTGTTAAAATTAAAAACAATATCTAGGATTATCCTTTATTTTGAGTAAATTTTTTTTTCTTTCCTTCTTGTTCTCAGGGTCATACTTGGTATATTTATTCTTGCCATTTTATGGGATTTTTTCCCACATTTTTTGTGTCTATGTAGATGATACATGGTTTGATGGTTCCCTTGGGGGATGTTGATAAGTTTTAGCAAGTTGAATTGGTTTCTAGAGGTGTATGATGGTGTATAATAGAGATAGTTGTTCTTAGGGTTTTTTTCAAAATTTATTACTGCAAGGATTTTTTTTCCATTGGTTTATGTATATCTTACCTAGTGATAATATCTCATGTAATGGATTTACTTTAGTAGTTACCTATGTGGGTTTTATTAAAGATAATTAATGTCGAATACATGAATTTATTATATAGTTGATTATTATATATATATTTTTTGGTGGTTGATGGATACCTCGTGTAATGGAGTTTCATATATGTTACATGTTTTTATAGACAAAGACCTCCCACGTATGATTTACCTTCTTATTGTTAGTCATTAGCCCCTGGAATATTGGAAGAAAGATTGGTGTGAAACAATTGTCTTACCAATATCCCAAGTGGGGTCCTAGTAGGTTGGTTCATGTTAGAAACCATCATTTAGATATCTTTTAAAACATTTTTTGGGGCAGCTCTCAACTTTTTATACAGACACATTATAATAAAAATAATCCTCATTCACCTGAGAACATAGTGTTACCCCATGTTCCTTTGAAACTTTGAAATCAATATGAATTCTTTAATCCATAATTGTAAGAAACAAGGATCCTCTAACAAATCTTAAATGTTACTCAAGAAATAGATGGATTAGGTTTGATCTCTATCAAATACATGTATCTACGTACTAATTTCCAATAGTTATATCTTATACTAGTATGAATAATTATATAATCTCTTTTTCCAAGACATTGAGTGAGCATGGTACATATATTATGTCAATACCATATATATATTAATACATTTTCTATTTTATGAGTATATAGACTGACTATATATATGAATACATAAGATTTTATTAACCAAAACATATGAGAGTATAACAAGATCCTAACCCAAATATATTATAACATCATATGTCACTTATCTAGGTATGTACATAAACTTCCCAATATATCTCAATCGAGGGATTATATTTCATACTATTTATAAGAGAGTATAAATATCATATTGGTCAAACCTCATACAATTACACAATCAATAATATACCCAAACACCCTTGATGATTTCAGCCTCAAAGTTGGAGTAATAAAGGTATCAAAGTATGAAGGTTCTTATTCTTAGTATCTTATCAACCTTAGTTATATGGGTTTAATATAAAACATTCACCCCTAGTATACTAAAATAATAGTGTATGATACTTCACATAGTATATATAACTAGTCATCTAGCACACAAAACTCCTTTTGTTCCTTGTAAAAAATTATATATCTTTATATGAAACCCAAACCATGCTAATATTTTTATGTTTTCAAAACTAATAATACATCATGAAGACCATTGAGTATGGATAGCTAAATTTCATACATATAGAGATTAATTATCATTAACCCACATGAAATATATGTAGTCAACATGAAATAATGATAAAGTGGAGATTTTTTTATCTCCAACTAATTCTTCTCATATATAATTGGAATCAGATTTATCTCTAACGGGTAATTCATCATTTTTTTGGTCCCATGGGTTTTTTTCATGTCACCTTTCCAATATATGTTGAGATTCCTTAGGCATTATAAACTTTAATCAATATTAAACAGTTCAATGGGGATATAAAAAATTACTACCATCTTATAATGTCCCTCAATTGGGATGAGATTTCATTAAATTCTAATACAATTCTCAGAAGGGTTGGATCCAATTTCAAGTAAAATTCTTAAATAGAGGGTGAATTTTCTATATCTTACACATCCATTAATAGATAAGTTTTTAGGGACTCTAGATTAGGGTCTGATTCTTCAAGGTTAAATGACTATTTAGTAGATATTTATTTCTTATCACTCGTGAAAATATACTTATGAAGGTACTCTGAGATAGCATGAATTTATTCATTAAATATAAATAAGATCACAAGTCACGATCTTTGCTATATAATAGAGGATGAAGTGGTTCCGAAAACTTTACCTTTTTCTTTATCTGAATAAGATGTAGGGGGACTAATGATAATATACTATTGATTCATTTTATAGGATGATCCATTTTGGAGATTACTTTCCCCTAATAAAGGATCTTTAACATCATCCTATATAGGTCCTCCATGATTATTTTTGGTGCAACCATGGGAAGGTTCTCCATGGTGGGTACATTTTTTGGAATAGAGAGGGATTCAGTGTTGATTTATATCAACACATTGGGGTGTACATCCATATTGACTACTTCTATTATCATCAGGAGGAACTCCATATTGGTTTTTTGTCATTTGAGGGAAATCCATCATTTAGGGCCAATAATACATGATCAGTGTGTATTTTGGGACTCCAACACAAAGTAAAGGTATATTCCTAGATAACTATAATGATTATGAGATAGAAATAAAGGGATTCAATTTTAATGAAGTAATTATCCTCTCCATGAGTATCATAGTAAGATTAAATCCATCAAGACCACCTCCTATGTGTCTGAACTTGGATTATTAGAGAAGAGGATTCCTCAATATCCTATAGGGAAGTTAGGGATAAACAACACTAGTAATGTTTATGATGAATATGATCCTTTTTAGGAGAATCTTGGATAGGAAGTTAGATATTCATAATGTCTTACCCAACTTCCTCTATGTATATAGGGAGGGTGGGGCTGTATTTGGGAGAGAGGATTCCCAAATGGTGGTATATGATAATTGGTGATACAAACCCCTATCAGTCTTCTTTAACTAGAATAGACTACGAAGCCACATCATTTGAAGGTACTTATTAACCACCAGGTATACTAAGATCAGACCATCTAACATTTAATCATTCACCATAAAAATAATCATTTGGATATAAATATAATATGTTGAGGAAATTGGTCCTTGATGGCAATGAGTTGAGGTATATGTTTCAATTATAGTGTAAATGTACATGTAGGGGTCATAATATAGTTATTTCAAGCCATAAAACCACTAGTATATGTCATATTTCCCATATGATGGATGATAATCGTATTAGTTTGACATCCTTTAGTGAAAGTCATTTTTGGATTCTATAGTTATCATAAACAATAACATTTCAGTGCAATATCATAATTAAATATGAATGATAAGTATATCCCTTTCAGAGGAAAATTATTTCATGATGGGTTCACCATTTTTTTTCATGACATTTCCTTCACCTTCCATTTTAATAAACCCACTACCTATTCATTGGGAAGTAGATATAGGATCTCATGGGTGAATTAAGGTGTATAAAACTGATTAGATTAGAGGTTGACTCATACCAAAAATAATATTTTTATCTAGTTTAGGTCTATCCAATTTTTTTAAGTAAAATTTATGTAATACTACCATTAACAATACTTGTTTATTTTAAATCTCTTTATAAATTTCCAGAATAAGAACTAATGGTTAAATGGATTGACTGATTCATATACATTTTAATGGAAACAGAGTAAATTAAATTCAACTAGTTTTTAAGGAATAAGTAATATCTTTATTTTCACATGAGTATGTTTATACAGTAGTGATATGGTTTAAATTAATATAAAAAGGATTTTTTGAATTTAATTCCATCCAAGAAGGAATGAACACGAATAAGAAATAGTTTAAATATAAATGGGAATACATAAAGGTTATGTTATATATTAAATAAAAATTTGAAGGCATGAAAATGAACACTATATCTTAAATCTATATGGGATGGAATGGAAGTTAATACTAGGGTTTAAGGATCCTTGAGAAGATTTAAGGGTTATAGGAGAATTTTATACTATCCAAGAAGGAGAATTGGGTTGAAACAGGTTTTAAGTTCCTTAAGTATTACTTAAGGGTTATATTAGATTTTTGTACATCCAGGAAGTCAAATAGGATTATAGTTGTTTTTAGGTCCCTTGAGAAGACTTCTTGTGTTGGAGTTTTATGCCATTTAGGAAGGTGAATTAGTTTTTAAAATCATGGAATATTCCATGTTATTGGGTTTGGGATTAAAAAGATCATATTGCATACCAACTTTGGAAGGAATCAAAACCCTTATTATTCATAGTAACAATTTAAATACATTTGATAATGAATGATACTCATCCATTAGAAATGAGTCATGCAAGTTTTTTCCCAACAAGAGTTCATATCATGTAGTTTAATGTCATGCAAGGAAGATGATTTTCATTAATTTTTAGTTCAAAAAAATAACTATCTATTATGCCTTTGATGTTCATGAAAAGATGAATATTCCATCATGTGGATTGAGGTCATGAGACTAAAACCACTAGGTTAATGTTTATAATAAATGGTATGAGTATGATACTTATTCATATGAAGCCCAGTAAGTTTGGTTTATTATAAAATCATAGTGAATGTATGGGACATATAATATGGTGAAAACCCTTGAGAGGAAAACCTAGTGGTGTATGAGGCTGACTACTTTGGTAGTTATTCATAAAATGCCACCTAGTAGAAAAGAGACTCAAAAGTATTCCATGTAGGAATAAATAGAAAGGGTGAGTATTTTTCCAAAATGAAATCCCTTCAAAGAACCTCTCTCTATAGAAATAGAGGAACTGAGAGAAAGGGTAGGGATTATTTTAGAATATAATCCTTTGAATTATTATATATCTATATAATATGTAAAAGAGAAGGAGTTTAGGATCCATATGATATAGGACTTATATGCTTCAATATATTTACAAAAAGTTCTATAAGAGGAGAAAGTTTCACAAGTGAATATAATATGATTGTGTCTTATTTAGAATCACCCTAGTGTGTATTGTATCTCAATATATAAGGGAAAATTGTTAACATGCAACATGAGGAATGTAAATATAATAAGTATGGTTTATTAAAAAACAAGTCCAGGGATTATATGACCATTAATGAACTCATTAGTTGTAGATGTCCTCACATAAGGAAACTCAAAATGTAACTTTTTCCATAGAGAGTAGACTAGGGTAAGGGGTAATGTGAAAATTAATGGAATTTCTCACACTCACATGGGTGTATATTTATTATAATCATTGATATTCATGGTCCTTATGGAATTTTTTAACAAATATACTCTTAAAACATAAATTTTTATTCTCCATATGTAATATGAATTACTCTCTTACATTTAAATTCTGGTCAATTATTCTCATATAAGAATTATTATAATTTTTTTTATAAGTATATTGACTCTTAGATATTTGAGTTTCTATATGAATATGTATGTAATTTCAACTTTCAAGAGGAGTTACTCAGGTTTGAGTCCCCAATTGGAAACTTACATGAGGCACATGTGTGGAAATAATCTCTTGTTTTAGGTAAATTATTCACCTACATGAGTGTGGATTATAATTTTGAGTTATTAGCAGGAGTTTTATTCTAGTGGATTAAAAAAATTAGTATCTTTGGGATTTAAAATAATTTATCTCCTACTTCAAGTAGATAAAACTTTCATATAAAGTTTTTATATGTTTTTTACAAGATTATGTCCCATTAATATATAAGTTAAGTATGGGAGAGTGTAATTGTTTCACTTAACTGTATGTTTAGTAATTTTCTTATCACCTATAAATATGGGTGAGGAAGTGATTGTGATCTAGAAAATTAAATATATCTTCTGGATATGGGCACACAACTTGTTTCACTCTAGAAATTTTTAGGATACCTCTTGATATAGAAGTATAATTGGTTTCTATCCTATAAATTTTGTAATAACTTTGAATATGGACATGAAATTGGTTCTACTCCAAAACATTTTATAGTTCCTTTGGATAAGATTTCATATCTAGCTTCAAATGTGTGGAAACAATTCTTTAATTTTGAACTTTTATGGGAGTTGGGGCATCATGAGTGCATGAAAAATCTAGGGAAAGTTACATGCATAGCTTTCTTCACCTCCAAAATATGAGGAGCGTATTATTGATCTTTTATTTTGAGTCTCAACCAATTTTTCACTACAAGAAAACCACCTATTAGCGGTGGTTTTTTTTCATATAGCGGCGGTTTACAGAAACTGCCGCTAAACTGGGCGTTGGCAATCTATTAGCGGCGGTTGTATGCATTTCAAGGCGGTCAAAGAAAAGCGTCATAGTACCTCATTTCGTGGAGGTTTTTGGTAAATTTAGAGGCGTTTTTACGGGCTATTTAATTATCATTGGCTATAATCGCCGCGAAATTCAGGCGTGTCATGCACCTGCTTAGCGGCGGTTAAAACCGCCGCTAATTCTGGTGTGATTTCGCGGCGGTTTTAACCGCCTCTAAGTGTATTGCCGATTACATTCAGTGGCGGTTTAAACCGCCGCTAAATATATAAGTGGCAAAACATTAGCAGTGGTTAAAACCACCACAAAATGCTGACCTGAAAAAAAAATAGCATTTCTGCTTATTCTGCACCACTTCCCTGAAAAACAAACCAAACAAGAAACCATTTATCATGCCAAACATTCTCAACGGGAAGGAATTCATTATATGTTTCAACTAATAGAAGTATACCCCCAAGCTTAAAAATATTTCATAGGAAAATTTCTACCTTACCATGGGCTAGATAAATAGTTTTGGTTCCTAAAAACCATCAACTAATCAACTCACTATAGAATTATGGTTTATGGTACATGATAAACTAAAAAATATATGTGTCCTTGTAATGATGAATAGCATGAACAACTATCAAAGAAGATAATGTTTGGTGTTACACCCAACATGGTTAACATCACTACCAACACAATTACTAAAAACATTCATGGTTTTAATCACACCCAACAAAACTATCAAAGAAGAGAAGGTTTGGTGTTACACCCAACATATATACATGAAGATAACAATGGTTAACATTACACCCAGCCCATATAATAAATAATAACAATAGTTGGAATTACATTCAACCCATGTAACTAACAAGAACATTAGTTTTAATTGCACCCAACCCATATAAGAAGTCATAGGAATATTTGGAATTATGCCCAATCTATGTAAAAACCAAGATAAATTGTCAGAATCATGTATAACCAACATAACCACAAAAATTTGGTTGGAATCACACCCAACCCATATACCAATAAGAATGATAGTTTTCATCTTATACAACTTATTATAAAGTGTTCAACATGGTTAAAAAATAGCCAACCTATATAGCATGCCAAAGAAATGGTTAGCATTATGCCAAACCTAATTAACAATATAGAAACATAATTGGAATTAAACCCAACTAAAGAACCAAGTAATAACAAGAATTTAATTACACCCAACCAAAAATATACATCATTTTACTCAAGTCACTCTTACTTGGATAAGATCTCCACTATCAATTATGTTGTATATAATTCACCATCATTGAGGAATTTCTTTAAATAACTTTTAATATATTATCATTTCACATTAATACATACCCCTCTTGGTTATCATTCCAAGTTCTACCACCAATTTCAATTTAATTCATGGATGTACATGATTAATAATTATAAACTAGAGGACCTTACATAGCCCTAACAAACCTTTCCTGAATCTCATCTATGAGGAAATCTAATTTTGTTCCATCCTGATCCATTGTTACCTTCCCTTCTACACTTGTGCATCAAACAACACATACAACATATATATAATAAGGAGAAAATTTATGTACCACCTACGCAATATTCATAAACACCCTTTCATTTAATGTTGATGAAAAAGTTGATCCAATTCAATAAGAATACCTAAAGCATACAAAATACCTAAAATTATGGATTTAGAATGAAACACAAGATAACATCAAATGAAACAAGAGATTGGGGGTCACATGGATTTATACTTATAGTTTAGAGATGATCAAAATTGAAAATATTTGATTCCATAAAGGATTAAAGTGTATGGATCAAAATGTACCAAAGAAGAGAGGGGAGGGATCACTACTAGTTGTTTGTCCTATAAGGAGGAGGAACGAGGATTAAATGGTTTGGTGTTTAGTCATAATAAGAACCTTTAAAACATCATTGTTATAAAATACTTTATATCGATGATTGACATTATGGTTCCATGAAATAAGGTCTCTCCAGTCTACCACATAAGAATACATTTGAGAAATAGAGGACATATTTAAAGAGAATAGAGAATATATTAGAAGATATGTAACCATTAAGAGAGAATTAATTGTGCTAATCAAACAAAATAAGTGCATAATATGGAAAACATTATGTGGACCACATGATCCATTCTAGGTCACGAAAATCACATAACCCATAAAACATCTTTTGATCACATGATTTTTCTTAATACATATAATCATGTTACCATGTGAAGTTCACATGAATCACATAAATATTAGTAGATCATGAAAAAATCCTCAAGAGACAACTGAATCACATAAGATAGACTAATGGCCAAGGGTGTGCATCAAAGTTCAAATAAATTACCATTGATTAGTTCATGGATTGATTAAGTGAGATATTTAGACAAGGTGATCACACAAAGAGGTAAAATGACATGATCACATGATTAGGTCTCTTGTATGGTTCTTGTGATGAGGTCATGCAAAGTTGTCTTGCAAAACAATCGCACAAGAGAGGAGGTTTTGAGAGCTATGGAGCTTCATGTCACCGGTCAAATGACCAGCCTCTCACCCCCTATTTATAGGGAACCTCAAGGAATATGAATGGACTTATAGAAGACCAAAAGATGTTTTGAATTCCAACCAGAGAAAGCATAAGAGACTCCTGAAGTCATTTCCTACCTCATAACGGAGTCCTTGTTCCTTCGAACATCACTTTTGTGGGGGGGGCATTTTTTGACGCTATCCAAATGATCATTGTATATTTTAGGAACAAAGAAATACCCAAAGCATAGGTATTAATATATAACCAAAGGAAAGAAAATTCTAGCATGTATACATATAGATTAATCACCAAGGTCACAAATACCATGTGAACTTCAATGAGGCTCATGATCACATGACCCTAAGAACATCATGCAAAGGGGTTATGCAATTCATGTGATCTGAACCTGATCATGTGAAGCCCCATAAAATATCCCAATTAATCATTTAAAACCCCTCTGGTTATTCTTTTTTATCATATGACATGTCATCTAACAATCTCCCAATATGTTCATAAAATAAAATTTAGAAAAGAGGGAAGCTTCATGGGAAGGGAGTTTCATTGGATTTCATGTGATGTGGTTATGTGCCTTATAAAAACTATTAATGATCATGAAAATCAACTCAAAAAACCATCTTGATCTAGTGATATCTATTCAACATGGCTGTTTGGACATGCAACACCCTAATGAGTCCAATTCCCAATGCTGAATTTACAACAGAAACATCAAAGAGCCTATTACCATAGATCATCTAACCAATGAAATAAACACATCATTATCTTTACCACCTGAGGTTATTGTGATCATTCAAGGTTATCCACTGAAGATCCTCCAAGACCAATGGTTTTTTAAAGGTTCCATACACCACACATGTTATATATACAAACCAACCTTTCCCATATTTTTTCAACACATCAACAATACTACTCATGGTCCGATGATGCATCGTCACCCTCTCCACCTCCATCTCCTGCTGCCACCTGTAAGAACATTATATTGAAAATTAAATATTGTTGCATATTTATAATTAAACTTAAAACCAATAAAAGTTTTAAAACTAAATGATTTTGATTTTTTGTGATTTACCTGCTCACCACCACTCGGTGCACTACCACTGGGGGCATATCTACTCATCTGTTGATATAAATCAGTCAACGCTTTCTACATAGCGGATATCTGAGCCCCTTGGTCTTGAACTGTGGCTCTTAGAGAAGAAATCTCCCTCTAAGAATCTTCAGGTATGGTATTACTATAACTAGGAGTATATGCGGCTGGAATCCCTGATGGCCTGCTAAAGACCTCAGATGGTACAGGTCCCAAACCCATCCCGCGCACTCTACCAGGATGCTCCTTCCCAAGGACTTGATCAACCGGGTCATCCTGGGAGACTGAGTAGGACTGCCCAGGATTGGCATCCCATAGTTCTTTAATTTTTACCTATAAATCAAATATCAATACATATTAACACAGTAAAAACTGATAATAAGTTATTATAATAAAAATTTGACTTCATACCCCAACTTCTTTGGTAGGCTCATTAACAAAAGTGTCATCTGATTTTCTGTGAACATCAAACCACAGTTCAGTCCAGGAGGCTTCGTGCCATAAATTCTGTAACTGCATTAAGAAAAGATAAATCAAAAATTCAATATATTAAATAGATAATATTTTATTATAAATATTTAAACTATTTAAAATATTACCAATGACATTTGGCTTCTAGAAAAGCTTTTTGAGCCCACCGTGTGAGGGATGACTTGCTTCGCCCTGTTTGATGCATTCTGTCGTGAGAGATCCTGAAATAAATAAAATGAAATTTAATAGTAATGTATCCAATGTTATCTCCTCTTCATATACATGTATTAATGTAAAATTAGGATAATATAATAATATATATTTCAATACCATCCGCTTCTCATCACGATGCCTGTCAACAAAAACTTTCCACTTCTCTTTCGGTACCCCACTGGGTAGCTTGTCATACATTTGTTCCAAGGTCAACGAAGTATCATTGACATAACACCACAATCTCCATTTGAAATCTTTCCATTTTTTACCAAGATTTTTCAAAGTCCACTTTTGTGCTATCACATCAGCAACTATGAAGTGGAAGAACATCTGTATATAGAAATTTATTTTGAACATATTAGTAACATGACATTCAATTAAACCATAATGTAATAAAATTACCTTTATTTGAGAATCGAAAACATCATTTTTTCCAGTTTGGAGGCATATGTCTCCAATCATCATATGAAATGGGAAGGGAAATGGGCTCTGCTGCCAACTGACCTATAATCTATCCAAGTAACCCCGCGGCATCATCCGTAGGGACCCCATAAGAATCAAATGGCATGACTATCTTTTCTCCATTAAAGTTCCAAACATCTGAGCTTTTTAAGTGTTTCTCCACGGTTTCATTTTTGTCATATTCAATGAGCAAAAAATTAGTATAAACAAAATGAAAAAAAATTATTTAATTAAAATTTATACCTATGACTGTGACCCTCCAGTATGTTCGGGATGAACTGGAAGGGGTCTGTCGCCGCCCAACTGATGAGGCACCTGTAGGGGGAGTCGACGACTCAGCCTCTAATAGGAGGCTTTTTGATGGTGTGAGATATGGTTCAGGGGGAGATGGTGCAGGGGTGTAGGCAGCTGGTGCCTCAGATGTCGTGGGGAGTGACCCAGATGGATCGGCATCCATCACAGAACTAGAAGAAATAGTATACTGCTTACTCCTTGGCATTCCTGTCATTTAATCAAATAAAATTAAGTTCAGAATATATATTTCAAAAAAATTATGCAAAAAAAAAAATTAAAAATGATAATAGATGCCCAGTACTAACAAACAAAATATATATAACAATGATAATGAATGACTGCAGAAATGAAACAAGTGGTTGTTGCATGAATGAATAATTGTACATACAATCATTTTCCCCTTCAATCATGTCGGTTTCCTACTCCATTGCTTCATCCACTTCATTCATCCTTGCAAGACTAATATTTTCAATATCATGATGAAAAAATAATTCTGCTTCCTGTTGTTGATGACATTCAATTTCAGAGGTCAAATCTTCCACTTCATCACCCATATCATACATATCTCTTTGTATTACGTGAGTAACTGCACTCCACCCTTCTTCCAAAACATCATTCACATAATATACCATTTTTTCTTGCGATGCTAAGATATATGGATCATGCATTTCATGATCACCAACATCCATCAAGCGAGAGAAGTTCACAGAAGTAAATTGCAATGAATCTCTTTTAACACCTCTGATAATATCGACCCATTTTCATTTGAATAAAACAACAGAAAAATGTCCATGGTAGTTTAATTCAATAATATCATGCAGCTTTCCATAGTATCCCACTTCAGAAAATGTAAATATACCACTATTCTGTGTTTTCAACCCCACTTCTCGATCAACTGTACGAAATCTAAATCCATTCACATTATAAGCGTCAAACTTTCTAACTTGCTTTATAGGACCTCTCGCAAGAAACTTCAAATATTCTGACAAGTCTACTCGAGTATCAGTATTCATGATCTTAAAAAAGAAATATAATTTAATAGATTTACAAATTGTATGTGTTAAACTAATATTCATATTTATTGTAATATTTATGAACTTACACGTCGTGCAAACCATTCTACAAGATCTTTATTCACAGATTTCATTATATCTTTCTCATTTCGTGTTCGGCCTCTCATTCGTCTCTTTATTTGTATCCTCAACTCTTCAATAAATGAATCTGCAATTTCACTATTCAGCAACACATATCTATGTGCCTGTAATAATTCCAATTCTGTCAGTGTCACATTTGAGGTCCTCCCAACTGATCGGACAATAGCAATAAATATTTTTTATTTCTGATGCATTTGAGATTGAGTTGATGTATCGTCAACACGTCCAACTCGATTAAATCTTGTCTCAATATCATCTAAATACCTGGAACAAAAGGTAAGACATTGTAACACCCCGAGATTTTATGAAAAATATTCTTTTTAATTTCATTAATGTCTTGTGTTGTACGCTACACCAAAAGGATCTTGCACAACATGCATCCTTGACTTTCCTTGCATTACACGCAATCGCGACCTTCCTCGATAGCGTGTGTAGTACGCAATACCGAGTTTCACTAAACAACGATATGCTATTAAAATATTATTAAAACTAGCCATTATGAATAGTAATAACCACTTTTTGAAATTTTGTAAATTTTATTTTTCAAAATGGACTTCATTTTTGGATTCGTAATATCGAAATTAGCTTAGGGTAAAATTTTGGTACTTTTCGGATAACTTTCATTTTCTGATGAATAGTGAAAATTACTAAATTTTAATTAAAAACAACCTTTTTAATCGAAATAATTAATAGTGATAAATTATTAATTTGAGTGGTTTTAAAGTATATTTAGAATATATTTTTACAATTTAATACAATTTTGGTCATTGGATGTAATTTCACATTTAAACCAGACATAAACAAGTGTCAATCTTTTGATAGTTATTATCTCTTAAGAACACGCTATTTGTTTTGACGACAGGAATTAATTTTTTTAATTAATGCAACTGATATGTTTTGAATTTGGTAAAATAGAAATCATTTTTGAGTTCATAATATCAAATATATCTTAGGCCTAATTTTTGGTATTTTTCTGGAAACTTTCATTTTTTGATGAATAGTGAAACCACTAAGTGGTAGTTAAAAAAATGAATTTTTCATAAAACTTAATTTTACCGCTTCTATAAGTGGAATTTCAAAAATCCGAGAGACGCGGTTGATGTCAGTAAGTAAAATTTGGTTCAATGAGATGAAAATAATTTTTGGTGAATAGTAACTTTTTACTTTTTTTACCACGGTTAAAAGTAAATAGGGTAATTAAGGGTAAAAATGATATTATTATTACCCTAACACATGTCCTAATTCTATTGGATAAGTGTAATTAGACCAAAAACAACATTAGGAATAAAATATGACCATTTAGGCCCACTTGGATTAGATTAGGACATTTATTATTAATTTATTTAAAGAAGGGTTAAAATAGTTAAAATCAATGTTTAATAAGAAAATCATTTTTAATATAGGGTTATACATAAGATAAATTCGACTATAAATATTCATTAGAAATATAAAAATATTTCCTACATAATGATATTTTATGTTTAATTTTTAGACATTAAAAAATTTAATTTATTTATGACACAAAGATGATGCAGTAATTATCTTATTAATGAAATATTGACATAATTGATGTTATAAATACCCAAATAAATGTAATTTAAGACTTTTTATGAATTAAACTAATTTTATAGGTTATTATGACATGTTATTATTGATTTAATTTACTTTTTTTGAACTAATCATTCTGTTATGATTTTCACAAAAATCAATTACTAAATAGTGTCAAAATTGACATAAAATAGTTTTTAAAACAAATATTATATTATTAATTTTTATTTTATTCCTAAAAATCTAAGGTTCGGCCAAATGACTTAGATAAGGTTATATATATTAATAATAAACAACTTGGGGTTCGTTTGGCTTGTTATAATAAGTTTATTAACCTTATAGTGTAAGAACACAAAATGACACGGTAAAAGTAAAATTATCTAACTTAAAGTTAAATATAAATGATAAGGTTAAAATAGGAACCTAAACTTATCTAAATTATATTGGATGAGAGGTTTTCGACCCATCCCTGCCTTAGCTTCTAAATAAATCAATTTGGATCTATTTAAAACCGAATTTGGCTTTATAATAAAATAATATGTTTAGTTTTTCCAAAAGAGCCCCTCTCCTCCCTTATAAAAGGGCACCTCCTCTATCTCTTCCTCACACCACTTTGAGCCTTCAAGATCGTTCAAACCCTGAAAAATTATCTTCTCCACTTCCCTAGAAACATCCTAGAGGTCCTGGCCTTCTTCAAAGACCAATTTTAGTGCCCTAAGAGGAGGACTAAAAGAGGCGCTTCAAAGAAGAGGTAATGTCTGTTACCGATTCTTTCAACTTTATTTCTTATTCCACTTATTATTCTTAGGTTGTTTCATTATGAAGTAATAACATCAGTATCACTCATATAATTATATGTTATTATAAGTATGAAACAACCATATTTCACCATCTATCCATCCTATGGAAAACGAAATCACTGTGCGTGCGTACGTACGGAATACCGTCTCCACGCCGTGGTGTAATCTATTTTCCACCACCACCTTACTTGGATGGGTATAATGGTGTAAATAATAACTATATATGATTATTTTAAAGTGATATTAATTCTGAAATAGTATATATGCACTCCAATACAATTCCACAATCATGAGAACGATATCATCGCTCGTGCGTACGTATGGACTACCGTCTCCACGACGCGATGAGATTCATTATCCACGTTAACCATTCATGAATGATTATAAAGTATATATAATAAGTAATCATGAAATATATGACATAATAATGATACTGTATTTATGTGTATATATGTATGTATGTCATCTACTTAATTCTATTCAACTCAATAAGGAAACAAAAACAGCGTTCATGCGTACGTACGGCCTACCGTCTCCATGAACGGTGTATTTCTTTCCATTTATCGATATATTATAAATATGTATATTATGAATATATATAAATCATGTTTTATATTCTGTAATTAAGTAATCATGATCTAAGTAATCATATGAATAATTACAAGTCAAAACACGGACGACAAATGAAACGATTTTACCCAAAACACTCTTTAACATGGAATTTACAAAAGAATGGGTAATATAAAGTCATAAGTGAACCATATATGATATAATAACAATGAATATGATTCTGTAATAATTCAATGACATTATTTAAATCATTATACAGGAGTTTTGGATATGTACGAAGCATATCGGACCTAAGGTAAGGGATAATTTTTCAAATCTCATTTTTATCCGAGATTGCTTATTCATAAGTATTTACTGGTGTTATTTCTATCATCCATGTCCATGTTTTATAAAAGTGTTTTCATTTATGTTTAAATTCCTTTTTACCCATTTTTTACTTTTACTACATATGTATAGAATCTTACTATTACGTGGTACTTTTTGAATTTTCCAGCAAAAGTATGAGAAGAATGTTTTTTTAATGTATACGGCACGAATGGATTTTTATGGTTTTATAAAGCCGTATTTTCATGAAGCTTCCTTCAAAAGATTTCATGACTATTTTCAACAAAATATCTTTTTTTTAAAATAGCATGACGTTTTGTGAAAAGAAATTGATTTTTAAGATGAAAGGATATTTTCCTCAAGAATTCATTTCAAATGTTTTATCAAAACCATTTTCCATCTAAGATGAAATTATTTCATATGTGTATGTTTTCAGTTTAATGTCTCTATGATTTACATGGTTTCACTTTTATTATTATGAAATTATATCCATTTATTTTATATGAATTATGTGATGATGGGATGATGTCTATAAAACCCATTTTATTTATTGGGTTATTATGAATGATGTATGTTTATTTTGTGGCACAAGTAAGAATGATTTCATTATGAATTGGGTGGGACATATATCTCCCTCCAATGCATTGGGTAAAGATTTATATCTCATGAGATAGACATGGCTGGAACAGAAAGTTAAACCGATTCAGTAATACAGGACTAGAATGAGGAGTGAACTCGATTCAGAAAGGGACTTTGTCCACTAGATGGTCTTGGAAGCAATGCCTTGGCTACTATGGAAATCATATCATATTCTTAATAGTTGCCACAATTACATTTTTTATTCCCATGCTATTTTATCATTCTTAATGTTTCTTTATGATTTATTCCTTACGTACTTCCATGTTTTATGTCATTGCTCAAGCTTTTGATGTTTAAACATTATGTTCATGTTTTAAAGATTCAAATTTATATGGTATGTTTTATTTTATCCATGCTTACCCTTACTGAGCTTTTGAGCTCACCCTTTTTCTGTTTTCTTTTCCCCAGGATATAAAGAAAGGTTTTAGGTATGAAAAAAAAGGGGAAGATCTTTATGGGAGATGTTGAGGATCTTTCACCACAATTAGAAGATTACGTTCCAAGTTTCCAAAGACACTAAACTATTACGGTCCTTGTGTGTCTGTTTTTGTTATGTATTAAGTATTCCGCTAAAGTAATGTAATGTCCATATACGTCAAGCTTCGGGTCTCTACAGTTTGTATCAGAGGAAAGGTTTAGTCAACCTTTGGAAACTAGGAAGCGAAAATGTTAGTGAGATCCCTAGAGATATTTCTAAGGTATGTCTAGGGATGTCCCTAAGGATAAGTATATGTATAGGATATAGTCCTAGAACCACGGTAACGATCTTAGAATTTAACCTAAGATGTTAGATATTGAGTTTGATCCCCCTTTACTATGTTGTTTTCCCTAACATGATTTTTTCCTCTAACACTATTCTTTTTGGGTTTTAGAAAATGGCTAGTAACAGGAAGATTCATGATAATGGAGGATATGGCGGACAATAGAATGATATTCTTCATGAGAAACCAAATGAACGGGATTTGGAAGTCCAAACATTGTTATTATGCCTAATCAGCAATCTCATAATATGATCAATAATCTCAACTTTGGTAAGTTTTCTGACTCAGATAATAAGAGAAAGATGGAGTTTCATGATGATCATAGAGGAAAGAAAGTTCAATTTCCCTCATGTAAATCATGTGGGAAGAGGCATCGGGGAGATTGTTTCAAGGGAACTGGAAGATGCTTTGGGTGTGGAAAAGAAGTACACAAATCCAGTAAGTACAATGGAAAAGGTTCAGTTAACACCATGGATGGGGATAATGGTATTGCTACGACATCAACAATGGTTAAATGTTTTAAATGTGGAATGTACGGGCATTATGCAAACCAATGCCCTAAGGGAAAGTCTCATGAAGAGAATCAATACGGCCGTATGGGTAGTATTTATGTTGATGATTATGAAGAGACTACAAATGATATGTGAGATGAAAGAATTGTTGAAGCTCGGTCAATGGTTTAAGAGGGTAGTGGAATGATTACATGTTTATCAAGTTTAATGTTGTATAAGTAATCTCATGGTACTATGGAATAAAGAGACATCTAAGGATTGTTACACTGTTGTCTTTCCTTGAGTTTTGAAAGTGTATGATTAATGGTACCAGTATCCATGAAAGGTTATTCAGATATTTTTGGAATGTATATGATATGCGCATAATGAAGGGATTAGGAGAAAATGAAATGTTTGATAGTATTCATGAGCTCATGACTGATATAAGGAGAAGGTTATTTCATGGTTTGAGTATATAGAATTTTTGGATTTTGGTATGTGGAAAGAGTTAACTTTTGATAGCATTCATTTTTTCACTAAGGTTTAATGGGTATTCATTTTTCAAGAGAATACATGATTAAGGTATTCACATGATTGGAATGTGACCAAGAAGATATATGGGAGATAAATGATGGTATTCACATGCTTGGTTGATGACATTTCAAGTAATTGTTTTCTTTATACTATGAGCTTGGACCGAAGTATTTTGGATATGCCTAAAGATTGGAATGGATTATGTTGGACATAAGTTAGTATTGTTTAAGGATATAAGTTTTTTTTCGATATTATTTATGGGATGTTATAGTAATGTAGTTTTAGAAAAAGGAAAACCTGCAGGATGGGCGACAGCCCATCGCGTCAGACAAGGCTGTGGGAATCGAACCCACAACCGAAGTGTGACTGGCCTTTATCACCTACCACTGGCCTACAAGAAGTCCCTATTTAGTAGAAACTAGTTTTATTATATTGAGCAGTATGATATATGAAGTATAAGTCCATTTTCGGAACCATATATGATTAATCTCACTATAGATGGACTTATGTATTTTTTGATAACTTTTCTAACCTTTTGACTGAGACAGATGGAATGACCCATTATTCTATCACATGATCTTTTAACACATCACGAATGACAAATTCAACTTCATTTCTTTAAGAGATGAAGTGGAAATTGTCCAAAGAACGACCAATGGTGAGACTATACCAAAATCACGAAAGTATTTCTTCTAATTCCAATTTCATCAACTTTAAGGAAATGATCTTGAAAACCAAAAATGTTGTCCTAGTGCTCTTATATCTGATGAATTAGATGGTACCTTAGATCGTCACAAATTTATGGCTTTGTGATTGCTGGCTTTTCCATAGCTATGTTCTCTACCACTCTCCATCAGAACATGATGGTTAGATTTCTCTTTCATATCCATATTTTCACCTATGTGGAAACCCATTGATTAGTTTATTTGGGTAACCATTACGTTTCATACTTTTGTTTTTAAAGATTGGTTTTGGTATTTATTTTTACGATGTGGGTTTCTATTAAATAAACTTCCGAGTAGTAAACCATTTATAACCCCGACGAATTTCGAGGGCGAAATTCATTTTAAGGGGGGTAGAATGTAACACCCCGAGATTTTATGAAAAATATTATTTTTAATTTCATTAATGTCTTGTGTTGTATGCTACACCAAAAGGAGCTTGCACAACATGCATCCTTGACTTGCCTTTCATTACACGTAATTGCGACCTTCCTCGATAGCGTGTGTAGTACGCAATACCGAGTTTCACTAAACAACGATATGCTATTAAAATATTATTAAAACTAGCCATTATGAATAGTAATAACCACTTTTTGAAATTTTTTAAATTTTATTTTTCAAAATGGACTTCATTTTTGGATTCGGAATATCGAAATTAGCGTAGGGTGAAATTTTGGTACTTTTCGGATAACTTTCATTTTCTGATGAATAGTGAAAATTACTAAATTTTAATTAAAAACAACCTTTTTAATCGAAATAATTAATAGTGATAAATTATTAATTTGAGTGGTTTTAAAGAATATTTAGAATATATTTTTACAATTTAATACAATTTTGTTCATTGGATGTAATTTCACATTTAAACCAGACATAAACAAGTGTCAATCTTTTGATAGTTATTATCTCTTAAGAACACGCTATTTGTTTTGACGACGGGAATTAATTTTTTTAATTATGTCACGACCCGTCCTCGGGGCCCATGCCGTGACTACCCCAAGCCCACCTTCTATAGGCCAGGGGCTGGTGACTAGCACCAAAGGCATAAATCCCGATAACTGGGAAGGCATTGCCTTTATAAAATTAAAGAAAACACCACATAGTACAAGCGGAAGTAAAACACTAAGAACAAAAGAAAGTGCTGAAAAGTAAATGGGACAGAATACAAACCCAACTGAAAGTACAACTACTACTGAACGAAAGTACAATATAAAAAGACAAACAGCTGGAAGAAAGGAAGCATCTCCTGGATCGTCCTCCTCGGATCCTACTTGAAGGGTAGGTACAGATGTCGCAGCTCCTAGATCGTCCACCACGGATCCTACCTAAAGGGTAGGTACAGATAGCTTCCACAATTCTCTCACCCGTCAACCTCCTCTGAGTGTCGTCTCGCCGTGAAGTCCACCCTCGGGTACTGACTCGTCATGTAGTCCACCTCCGGGTACCGTCTAGTCCTCGAACACTCGGCCTCCGTCAGCACTGCCCGTCGTCTGCAACCAACACAACGAGGATCGGGCATAGCCCGTGCAGGGGTGAGTATAACTATACTCAGTAGGGACCCCGATACCCTCATGGTATCACTAAAACCAACAATTTTAACCAAAAAGAAGATCTCAACAGATAACCTCTACTTAGGTATATGCTCATGCATATACCTAAGTTATCAAGTAACCCATCTCAATCATGAGGAAACACCAAGATCATGAAATCAATGGATAACCACTACCCAGGTATATGCCCATACATATACCTAAGTTATCAAGTGACCCATCTTAATCATGAGGTAAACACAAAGGTCAAAAGACTCAGCTCAAACCAGGATTTTCATTATCGAAACCGTAACTACTGAAGAGCTCCGTCTCTGGAGTGTACAGTGGTCTTGTCACGACTCTGAGGTCCTGCTCACTAACCTAAGACTGCTGAGGTACTCCTCCTGTCGAGTACCGTGGGTCAGCCACCCAAACATAGTAGTGCTTCCCGCCGGGGTATGTCACCCAAACACAGTAGTGCACACCCCCTAGTAGCCTGCTGAGGTACTCTCCGGACGAGTACCGCGGGTCTGCACTGTCACACAGGTAGTGCTCCATCTGCCATGGGTCTTCACCTCACAAGGTAGTGCACCATCCACTGGGCTAGTCGACTCACTCCAAGTCGAGTCGGTCAAGAAGTCGTCAGGTCTCAGTCGGCTACATGGTCTCCGTACTCCGCACGCTCGTCTCTGGGAGGGTCCGATCCACGAGCTACAGGTCGATACTCCAAGTATCAAAAGTCCCATGAATAAGTATCTCAAAGGACCGCCTCGTCATAGGGGTCTCAACGCAACAGACGGCGCGTCAATCGGACGCCCGGTCTGTGAGTTATTAGTCTTTTCGTCCTAGGGGCCCGGTTGGTTTTGTGAGCGAACCAACTCGGCTGTATATCAACTGTACCCCGAACTATCATAGGGTATACTCATAGGGACCGTTTCTCAACGAGATCACTAACGCCGCTGACGGTTAGTCAAACGGACGTCTGGTCTGAAAGATAACAGCTTTTCCGTTCCAAGGACCCGGTTGGATTTCGGGTGCAATCCAACCCGGCCACTATCCAACTGCAACCAAAACTCGGGCGAAATATGCCAAAAGTTCCGTCTCATCAAGAGGAATTCAACGAGACAGACGGCGCGTCAATCGGACGCCCGGCCTGTGAGTTATTGGCTTTTTCGTTCCAGGGGCCCGGTTGGTTTCGTGAGCGAACCAACCCGATCGCACTCCGACGGCATCCAAACCTCGAGCGGAGTAAGCCAAAAGATCCGTCTCACTTAGAGGAATCCATAAAAGTCTATGGCACGTCAATCGAACATCCGGAGCTCAAGATATGAGTGTTTCCGCTCCGAGGGCCCGGTTGGTTTCGTGTACGAACCAACCCGGCCGAACCCAAAGTATTCTGAAACCTTGAGTGCGATATACCAAAACGACCGTCTCGATCCAAGTATCACATTTCCGCTGACGGTGCGTCGATCGGAGGTCTACAGCTCAAGATATGGGCGAAAGACCGTGAGGGGTCCGAAAATGGGGGGTCTGGGCCCGGACCGACCCGGCCCGACCCCCCCTGGGTCGGCCCAAACCGGGTCGACCTGACCCGGGTCCGACCCGGCTGGGTCCGACCCGGCTGGGCCCGGCCCGGCCGGCTCGGCCAGCGCGGCCGATCGGAAGCCGCGGGAAGGGTGTGCGGCTCCCCCACCCTCGCCGCTAATTGAGGTCAGCGGCAATCGCTGGACCACCGGACGCACTCCGGTGGTCCGTTTCTCCTGCCGTCTTCGCCAACGGTCCTCCCGGGACCCGACCTTCACTGCGAAGGGATTCAAACGCCATAGCATCCTGGTTCGTCGTCGTCCGTTGATCCACACGTCAATTAACAAAACGTACCATCTTTGTGGTTTTCCGGCGCGACGCGATGGCGCCACGCCCCTTCGCCGTGGCCTGACTCCGGCCGCGGTTCCTTTGCGGTTCTTCGGCACGGCGTGACGGCGCCGCGGAATTGGTTCAAAAATTTGAATGTGCGGCGTGACGACGTCACGCATTTCTTGCCGCTCAATCCCACGCGGTGCGACGGCACCGCGTCACTTTCATTCGATCCGCAATAACAAGAAAAACAATAGGGAGGGGGCGTCCATGTTTGTGCAGTCCGACCTCCTCCCGTTAACTGATATCATGCGGTCCAAATAAACGCAGATAAAAGACGGAAGAGAATCACGTAAGGAAAAATCATGTAAACCCCCTACCTCGTGCGAGCTTGAACAGAGGTTCGTCGAACGAGGATTCGTCGCGGAAAGAGATGTCGCAGAAGGAGACATCGCGGAAGAAGATGTCGCGTAAGAAGATGTCGCGGAAGAATCGTCGCGGTAAAAGGCGTCGCGTAGTCAGTCTCTGAGGACTCGGCGTTCTTCGATGGAGTTCGATGCGTTCTTTGCGTTCTTCATGTTCTTCGATGAAGAAGATGAAGAATTCTATCTTTCCTTAGCTTTTCTCCCCAAACCTTTCAAGCAACAAAGGTTCCAACCCCAAAATAAAATAATCTTACCTCTTATTTTATTAACATAAAAAATATTTGAATTTCAAGAGTTTAAAATTCAAATAACCACACTTAACTCACTTAATTAATAATATAAGTTATTAAACTTAAGTTGTCAAATATTAAATGTGAGTTGAGGGGTTTAAAGAATGTGAAGAGTTATGGAGGGTTAGGGAAGGTGAAGGGGTAGGGTTCGTGTGGACCCCACCACCTTCATAACCTCCCTTGGGAAGTTGGGTAGTAACCCAACTTCCACCCAAAGCCTAATCCACTTAGTTAAAATAAAAATTGTAGTTTAATTTTTATTTCAACTTCCACAAATTCTAACAACTTACCGCGTGTAAACGCAACTTCGAAAGTGGCGTTACTAAGAAATTATCGGCGCTACGGTTCCATCAGTGCCCTTGGAATTTGATTCCGAGCACCGGTTCAAAAGATAAGAATTCCCGCTCGTTCGTTCACTGAACGTACCCGAGCCAAACTTCGGGAAATGATTCCGGGCACACCGGGCCTCGGAATCAGGCGCCGTCAGAAACTGCGTTCTTGTAAAATTACAAAGAAAATTAAGAAAAAAAATTCCTTGAAATTTCCAGTTCTTTACATTACTCCCACCTCAGGGCTTTACGTCCCCGTAAAGCTTCAACACAAACTAGGGAAACAAAAGTGGTACTGAGCACGCATCTGAGCCTTCCGCTCTCATGTGCTCACCTGGAGGATTCTGAGCTGCCTAAGAAAACAGAAAAGAGGAATCAACCATCCTCATAGGACCCACTCCCGTCGAACCTCAATCTCCACTGAAACCTCCGCAAAAGTCACCCCATCATCAAAGATTTGTGTCGGGACGTCCACGTATCTCCTCAGCTGAGATACGTGGAAGACGTCGTGCACCCGGTGCAACTGAGGTGGATGGGTGAAGCGGTAAACCACCTCTCCTACCCTGCTGGGGACCTAGAAAGGTCCATTGAACCTCGGAGATATCTCGCCGCCTCGGCTACATCTCTGTAAACCTTGTCGATGTGAGACCCGTATAAGAACGTGATCGTCATTCTCGAACTCAGAGGTCTCCAACTCCTGTTAGAACTGAAACTCAAACGAATGCTGACACGAGGGTATGGTTGACTGACTAAAGAGTGATCAGTCGCACCCTCCTGTGCATGAGTTATCCTGTGCTTCCTGGGTTTTCCTTTTTTTCCGACCAAGGAAAACCCATTCCGACGTTTGCCTAAAATCTTTAATTTGAGTATGAACAGTTATTGCCCATTCCATACTCAAACTAACGTCGTAAGGCCTCGATGCTGCCACCAAGAGATTCCAACCGAAACTCTCGCCTCGAGGGTCTGACCACACCGTCGGCGTAAGTGTGATTATCGAGTCTCCTCCCAAGGTATATCGAGACGTGAGGGTCAAGTCCACGGCTTCCGGAAACTCTAGGTCTGGAACAAGATTTGCGAAAGCAAGGAATGGTTCATATCGACGTCTGTTACTACAACAGCTAGTAGTGGACACAGACTATCCCTTGAATCATTTTTAGACCCATTGGGTCACACTCCTTGACTTCATGCAGCCGTACTCTTCCTCCTCCCTCCAGCTCCCTGATCCTGGCGGGGATAACTAAGGCGGGTGGTTGTAGCATGTTAAGATGCACACCACCTCATGCTGTTATCCTAGCTCTGCCTCCTCATCTGCTGTTCCGTAGACTCATCTCTCCTTAAAGCTTCCTCTTATTTAAACATTTAACATGATCGAGTCCCTAAGACTGGAGCCGGTTTCCTGTTTCTTATTGCACTGTGCAGTCTTCATCCGCTCCTGGATGATCTGAAGGAGCTTCTAAAATTTCTCCTTTGCCGAAAAGAGAAACTCGGTCTCATCCCCTGGATGAACCACACTCATTGCCTAATACAGTCAATCTTGACATGAATGACGCATTCACGCCATGGATGATGTCGTAAGGCCTCGACGTAACTACTAAGAGATCTAACTGTCACTCTCGCCTCCAAGGGTCGAGTCACACTGTCGGCATCAGTGTGAGGTCAATGGGTCTCCTCTAGTAGAAATCTCAAAAGTGAGGGTCAAGTCAACAGTTTTAACCGGGACCACTCAGTATCAACCAAACAAAAGGACAGGAAAGAAAACAAAGATAAGCGTCTTTTTATTATTGCATCTCATAGTACAAAGACACGAATACAACAACAACATGGAACTAGAAGTACAAGGGATGTATCCACTAGTTCCGCTCCTGTCTACCTGCTCCCGGAGCTCTACTACCTTGTCCACTGCTCGGCTGTTGCTCAAGCACCCGTCGCTGCTTCTGCCTCAGTGGCTCCTCCAACGCCTACGGATCAACTCTGCGGGGGGTCGTACAGTCACGTGCCAGGTGACCCTTCCTGTCACAGGAGTAACACTGTCCGTTTCTAGCACGCCTGGCTCTGACCCCTCCCCGGGTGCCCCGCACCACCGGTCCTAAAACCCGAGATCGTCCAACTGCTGGTCTGGTCCTCCTGGACCTCTGCATCATCTGTCTACTGCCCACAAATGACTCGACTACTAATCAAAAAACACGCGGCAAAGGCAGAAGCTCATGTACACGCTCGGGGTGTAGATCTACTGGCACAAACTCCACCCTGAAGAAGGTCTCGAAGTCTTCCCATGCGAAGGTCATCCCATCGCAAAACTGGAACAAGTGGCTCCACCACCTGCCTGCTGCTGCCTGAAGAAGGCTAGCAGCAAAGATCGCCATGAAGTCTGCAGGCATCCCTACTAACCTGAAGACTTTCACCACAGCCTCCAGCCAAACCTCAGCCGCCTGCGGGTCCGTCTCTCCCCGGAACCTGGGTGGCCTCTGGCGCTGGAACTTGTGCATCGCACTCAAGTGGCGTGCATCGCCTACTGCTGGGGCTGGTGGCATCGGTGGCCCAACGTATGGTAGTACCGCCGGTGCCTCCGCTGGTGCCTCAACTGCAAGAGGGCCCTGTACCGAAGCCTCATCATTCGACAGGCTGTCAGTACGCACTTCCCTCTGGGCTCTAGCTGGTCGTCTGAGAAAAGGCATCCTGAAAGAAACAACGTAACACGGTCAAACAATTATACCTGGTGAGCTGACCTGGTTTGAGCTGTTTAAAGGGAAAACCTTTGAAAACACACACACAATCAGTGTTTTCGTGCACAAAGTCAAAAATCAGTTGTCAGGGTCCTGGTGTATGGATACGTCGGCCTCCCGCACCAACACTGGACTCCCTGAACTGAAAACCACACTCGGTACTCTTAACATTATTTCTTCACAGAAAGAAAATATCAGAGTTATAAGTTCTGCGGTAGAACTGACTCCTCTGATACCAATTTGTCACGACCCGTCCTCGGTGCCCGTGCCGTGACTACCCCAAGCCCGCCTTCCATAGGCCAGGGGCTGGCGACTAGCACCAAAGGCGTAAATCCCGATAACTGGGAAGGCATTGCCTTTATAAAAGTAAAGAAAACACCACAGAGTACAAGAGGAAGTAAAACACTAAGTACAAAAGAAAGTGCTGAAAAGTAAATGGGCCAGAATACAAACCCAACTGAAAGAACAACTACTACTGAACAAAAGTACAACAGAAAAAGACAAACAGCTGGAAGAAAGAAAGCAGATCTTGGATCGTCCTCCTCGGATCCTACCTGAAGGGTACGTATAGATGGCGCAGCTCCTAGATCTTCCACCACGGATCCTACCTGAAGGGTAGGTACAGATAGCTTCCACAATGCTCTCGCCTGTCAACCTCCTCCGAGTTTCATCTCGCCGTGAAGTCCACCTCTGGGTACTGACTCGTCATGTAGTCCACCTCCGGGTACCATCCATTCCTCGAACACTCGGCCTCCGTCAGCACTTCCCGTCGTCTGCAACCAACACAACGAGGTGCGGGCATAGCCCGTGCAGGGGTGAGTATAACGATACTCAATAGGGACCCCGAGACCCTCAAGGTCTCACTAAAACCAACAAGGTTAACCAAAAAGAATAACTCAACATATAACCTCTACTTAGGTATATGCTCATGCATATACCTAAGTTATCAAGTAACCCATCTAAATCATGAGGAAAACACCAAGATCATGAAATCAACGGATAACCACTACCCAGGTATATGCCCATACATATACCTAAGTTATCAAGAGACCCATCTCAATCATGAGGTAAACACAAAGGTCAAAAGGCTCAGCTGAAACCAGGATTTTCATTATCGAAACCGTAACTGCTGAAGAGCTCCGCCTCTGGAGTGTACAGTGGTCCTGTCATGACTCTGAGGTACTGCTCACTAACCTAATACTGGTGAGGTACTCCTCCTGTTGAGTACCGCGGGTCAGCCACCCAAACAAAGTAGTGCTTCCCGCCGGAGTATGTCACCCAAACACAGTAGTGCACACCCCCTAGTAGCCTGCTGAGGTACTCTCCGGACGAGTACCGCGGGTCTGCACTGTCACACAGGTAGTGCTCCGTCCTCCATGGTTCTACACCTCACAAAGTAGTGCTCCGTCCACTGGGCTAGTCGACTCACTCCAAGTCGAGTCGGTCAAGCAGTCGTCAGGTCTCAGTCGGCTACACGGTCTCCGTACTCCGCACGCTCGTCTCTGGGAGGGTCCTCTCCACGATCTACAGGTCGATACTCCAAGCATCACAAGTCCCACTAAGAAGTATCTCAAAGTACTGCCTCGTCATAGGGGTCTCAACGCAACAGACGGCGCGTCAATCGGACGCCCGGTCTGTGAGTTATTAGTCTTTTCGTCCTAGGGGCCCGGTTGGTTTCGTGAGCGAACCAACCCGGCCGTATCTCAACTGTACCCCGAACTCTCATAGGGTATACTCATAGGGACCATTTCTCAACGAGATCACCAACATCGCTGACGGTTCGTCAAACGGACGTCTGGTCTGAAAGATAACAGCTTTTCTGTTCCAAGGGCCCGGTTGGATTTCGGGTGCAATCCAACCTAGACACTATCCAACTGCAACCAAAACTCGGTCGAAGTATGCCAAAAGTTCCATCTCATCCAGAGGAATTCAACGAGACAGACGGCGCGTCAATCGGACGCCCGGCCTGTGAGTAATTAGCTTTTTCGTTCTAGGGGCCCGGTTGGTTTCGTGAGCGAACCAACCCGACCGCACTCCGACGACATCCAAACCTCAAGCGGAGAAAGCCAAAAGATCCCTCTCACTTAGAGGAATCCATAAAATTCGACATCATGTCAATCGGACGTCCAAAGCTCAAGATATGAGCGTTTCCGCTCCGAGGGCCCGGTTGGTTTCGTGTACGAACCAACCCGGACGAACCCAAAATATTCCTAAACCTTGCATGCGATATACCGAAACGACCGTCTCGATCCAAGGATCGCATCGCCACTGACGGTGCGTCGATCGGAGGTCTACAGCTCAAGATATGGGCGACAGACCATGATGGGTCCGAAAATGGGGGGTCTGGGCCTGGACCGCCCCGGCCCGACCCCCCCTGGGTCGGCCCGAACCGGGTCGACCCGGGTCCGACCCGGCTGGGCCCGGACCGTCCCGACCGGCGCGGCCCGGCCCGACCGGCCAGCCGCGGCTCAGCCAGCGCGGCAGAGTGGAAGCCGCGGGCGGGGTGTGCGGCTCCCCCACCCTCGCCGCTAATTGAGGTCGACGGAAACCGTCGGACCACCGGACGCGCTCCGGTGGTCCGTTTCTCCTGCCATCTTCGCCAACGGTCCTCCCGGGACCCGACCTTCACTGCGAAGGGATTCAAACGCGATAGAGGTCTGCTTCGTCGTCGTCCGTTGATCCGCACGTCAATTAACAAAACTTACCGTCTTTGTGGTTTTCCGGCGCGATGCGATGGCGCCGCGCCCCTTCGCCGCGGCCCGACTCCGGCTGCGGTTCCTTTGCGGTTCTTCGGCACGGCGCGACGGCGCCGTGGAATTGGTTCAAAAATTTGAATGCACGGCGTGACGACGTCGCGCATTTCTTGCCGCTCAATCCCACGTGGTGCGACGGCACCGCGTCACTTTCATTCGATCCGCAATAACAAGAAAAACAATAGGGAGGGGGCGGCTGTGTTTGTGCGGTCCGGCCACCTCCCGTTAACTGATATCAGGCGGTCCAAATAAACGCGGATAAAAGAAGGAAGAGAATCACATAAGGAAAAATCACGTAAACCCCCTACCTCGTGCGAGCTTGAACAGAGGTTCGTCGAACAAGGATTTGTCGAGGAAAGAGACATTGCAGAAGGAGACATCGCGGAAGAAGACGTCGCGGAAGAAGACGTCGCAGAAGAACCGTCGCGGTAAAAGGCATCGCATAGTCGGTCTCCGAGGACTCGGCATTCTTCGACGGAGTTCGATGCGTTCTTCGCGTTCTTCGTGTTCTTTGATGAAGAAGATGAAGAATTCTAGATTTCCTTAGCTTTTCTCCCCAAACCTTTCAAGCAACAAAGGTTCCAACCCCAAAATAAAATAAGCTTACCTCTTATTTTATTAACATAACAAATATTTGAATTTCAAGAGTTTAAAATTCAAATAACCACACTTAACTCACTTAATTAATAACATAAGTTATTAAACTTAAGTTGTCAAATATTAAATGTGAGTTGAGGGGGGTTAAAGAATGTGAAGAGTTATGGAGGGTTAGGGAAGGTGAAGGGGTAGGGTTCGTGTGGGCCCCACCACCTTCATAACCTCCCTTGGGAAGTTGGGTAGTAACCCAACTTCCAACCAAATCCTAATCCACTTAGTTAAAATAAAAATTGTAGTTTAATTTTTATTTCAACTTCCACAAATTCTAACAACTTACCGCGTGTAAACGCAACTTCGAAAGTGGCGTTCCTAAGCAATTACTGGTGTTATGGTTCAATCGGTGCCCTAGGAATTCGATTCCGAGCACCGGTTCAAAAGATAGGAATTCCCGCTCGTTCATTCACTGAACGTACCCGAGCCAAATTTCAGAAAATGATTCTGGGCACACCGGGCCTCGGAATCAGGCGCCGTCAGAAACTGCGTTCTTGTAAAATTCCAAAGAAAATTAAGAAAAAATTTTCCTTGAAATTACCGGGTCTTTAAAAATTAATTCAACTGATATGTTTTGAATTTGGTAAAATAAAAATCATTTTTGAGTTCATAATATCAAATATAGCTAAGGCCTAATTTTTGGTATTTTTCTGGAAACTTTCATTTTTTGATGAATAGTGAAACCACTAAGTGGTAGTTAAAAAAATGAATTTTTCATAAAACTTAATTTTACCGCTTCTATGAGTGTAATTTCAAAAATCCAAGACACATGGTTGATGTCAGTAAGTAAAATGTGGTTCAATGAAGTGAAAATAATTTTTGGTGAATAGTAACTTTTTACTTTTTTTTACGACGGTTAAAAGTAAATAGGGTAATTAAGGGTAAAAATGATATTATTATTACCCTAAAACATGTCCTAATTCTATTGGATAAGTGTAATTCAACCAAAAACAACCTTAGGAATAAAATATGACCATTTAGGCCCACTTGGATTAGATTAGGACATTTATTATTAATTTATTTAAAGAAGGGTTAAAATAGTTAAAATCAATGTTTAATAAGAAAATAATTTTTAATATAGGGTTATACATAAGATAAATTAGACTATAAATATTCATTAGAAAGTTAAAAATATTTCCTACATAATGATATTTTATTTGTAATTTTTAGACATTAAAAAAAGTTAATTTATTTATGACACAAAGATGATGCAGTAATTATCTTATTAATGAAATATTGACATAATTGATGTTATAAATACCCAAATAAATGTAATTTAAGACTTTTTATGAATTCAAATAATTTTATAGGTTATTATGACATGTTATTATTAATTTAATTAACTTTTTTCGAACTAATTATTCTGTTATGATTTTCACAAAAATCAATTACTAAATAGTGTCAAAATTGATATAAAATAGTTTTTAAAACAAATATTATATTATTAATTATTATTTTACTCCTAAAAATCTAATGTTCGGCCAAATGAGTTAGATAAGGTTATATATATTAATAATAAACAACTTGGGGTTCGTTTGGCTTGTTATAGTAAGTTTATTAACCTTATAGTGTAAGAACACAAAAAGACACGGTAAAAGTAAAATTATCTAACTTAAAGTTAAATATAAATTATAAGGTTAAAATAGGAACCTAAACTTGTATAAATTCTATTTTATGAGATTATTTCGACCCATCCCCACCTTAGATTAAAAATAAATCAATTTTGAGCTATTTAAAACCGAATTTGGCTTTATAATAAAATAATATTTTTAGTTTTTCCAAAAGAGCCCCTCTCCTCCCTTATAAAAGGGCACCTCCTCCCTCTCTTCCTCACACCACTTTGAGCCTTCAATATCGGCCAAACCCTGACGAATTCTATTCTCCACTTCCCTAGAAACATCCTAGAGGTCTTGGTCTTCTTAAAAGACCAATTTTAGTGCCCTAAGAGGAGGACTAAAAGAGGCGCTTCAAAGAAGAGGTAATGTCTGTTACCGATTCTTTCAACTTTATTTCTTATTTAACTTCTTATTATTAGGTTGTTTCATTATGAATTAATAAAATCAGTATCACTCATATACTGATATGTTATTATAAGTAGTAAACAACCCTATTTCACCATCTATCCATCCTACGGAAAATGAAATCACCGCACGTGCGTACGTACGGAATACCGTCTACACGCCGTGGTGTAATCTATTTTCCGCCACCACCTTACTTGGATGGGTATAATGGTGTAAATAATAACTATATATGATTATTTTAAAGTGATATTGATTCTGAAAAAGTATACATACACTCCAATAAAATTCCACGATCATGAGAATGATATCATCGCTCGTGCGTACGTACGGACTATCGTCTCCACGACGCGATGAGATTCATTCTCCGCGTTAACCATTCATGAATGATTATAAAGTATATATAATAAGTAATCATGAAATATATGACATAATAATGATACTGTATTTATTTGTATATATATATATGTATGTCATCTACTTAATTCCATTCAACTCAATAAGGAAACGAAAACAGTGTTCATGCGTACGTACGGCATACCGTCTCCATGAACGGTGTATTTCTTTCCATTTATCGATCAATTATAAATATGTATATTATGAATATATATAAATCATGTTTTATATTCTGGAATTAATTAATCATTATCTATGTAATCATATGAATAATTACAAGTCAAAACACGGATGAAAAATGAAACGATTTTACCCAAAACACTCTTTAACATGGAATTTACAAAAGAACAGGTTATATAAAGTCATAAGTGAACCATATATGATATAATAACAATGAATATGATTCTGTAATAAGTAAATGACATTATTTAAATCATTATACAGGAGGTTTGGATACGTACGAAGCATATTGGACCTAAGGTAAGGTATAATTTTTCAAATCTCATTTTTATCTGAGATTGCTTATTTATAAGTATTTACCGGGGTTATTTCTATCATCCATGTCCATGTTTTATAAAAGTGTTTTCATGTATGTTTAAAGTCCTTTTTACCCATTTTTTACTTTTACTACATATGTATGGAATCTTACTATTACGTGTTACTTTTTGACTTTTCCGGCAAAAGTACGAGAAAAATGTTTTTTTAACGTATACAGCACAAACGGATTTTTACGGTTTTATAAAGCCTTATTTTCATGAAGATTACTTCAAAAGATTTCATGACTATTTTCAACAAAATCTCTTTCATTTAAAATAGCATGACTTTTTGTGAAAAGAAATTGATTTTTTAGATGAAAGGATATTTTCCTCAAGAATTCATTTCAAATGTTTTATCAAAACCATTTTCCATCTAAGATGAAATTATTTCATATGTGTATGTTTTCAGTTTAATGTCTCTATGATTTACATGGTTTCACTTTTCTTATTATGAAATGATATCCATTTATTTTATATGGATTATGTGATGATGGGATGATGTTTATGAAACCCATTTTATTTATTAGGTTATTATGAATGATGTATGTTTATTTTGTGGCACAAGTAAGAATGATTTCATTATGAGATGGGTGGGACCTATATCTCCATCCAATGCATTGGGTAAAGATTTATATCTCATGAGATAGACATGGCTGAAACGACAAGTTAAACTGGTTCAGTAATACAGGACTGAAATGAGGAGTGAACTCAATTCAGAAAGGGACTTTGTCCACTAAGATGGTCTTGGCAGCAATGCCTTGGCTACTATGGAAATCATATCATGTGATTAATGGTTGCCAAAATTACATGTTTTATTCCCATGATATTTTATCATTCTTAATGTTTCTTTATGATCTATGCCTTACGTACTTCCATGTTTTATGTCCTTGCTCAAGCTTTTGATGTTTAAACATTATGTTCATGTTTTTAAGATTCAAATGTATATGGTATGGTTTATTTTATCCATGATTACCCTTACTGAGCATTTGAGCTCACCCTTTTTGTGTTTTATTTTCCCCAGGATATAAAGAAAGGTTTTAGGTATGAAAAAAAGGGAAATATCTTTATGGGAGATGTTGAGGATCTTTCACCACGATTAGAAGATTGTGTTCCAAGTTTCCAAAGACACTAAACTATTACGGTCCTTGTGTGTCTATTTTTGTTATGTATTAAGTATTCCGCTAAAGTAATGTAATGTCCATGTACGTCAAGCTTCGGGTCTCTACAGACATTCCTCGGCCAAATAGCCTTCAGCAATAGATCCTTCTGGTTGAGCTTTATTTCTCACGTATGATTTCAAATTCCCAAGATATCTGTGAAATAAAATAATAATATTGTGCATTTATTTAAATGTCAAATTTTTTTTACTTAATTGGAAAACATATAAATAAAATACCTCTCAATTGGATACATCCATCTATAATGAACGGGGCCTCCTAATTTAGCTTCTTCAACCAAATGCACGGTTAAATGCATCATGATAGTAAAAACGATGGAGGAAAGATCATCTCCATTGCACAAAGATTCAATACAAACCTCTCCTGGAGGTTGTCAAGCTGAAATGGATGTACAACTTTCTCACATAATTTCCTGAAAAATGTGCAAAATTGGAGTACAACAGCAGTAACTTTTTCAGGTAATAATGTACGCAATTCCAATGGTAGTAACTGCTATTACAAAATATGTGAATCATGACTTTTCAATCCATATAACTTATGATTCTTCAAGTCAACACACCTCGAGATGTTACTCTAATACCCATCAGATACCTTCACATTCTTTAAAATTCGAAGGAACGTATCTTTATCCCTATTTTTCATTGCGAAAATGGCCAGAGCATACTTTTCATTCTCATCTGTCCAGAGATCGTGTTTTATGTTCATTACTTGTAAGTATTTACGAGCATTAAGATGATCCTTTGACTTTCCATGCTCATTAAGTAATGTGAAAATCAAATTATCACAGATATTCTTCTCAATATGCATCACATCAAGATTGTGGCACAACAAATTAAATTCCCAATACGAAAGTTTGAAGAATATACTTTTTTTCTTCCATTTTTGCATTCTAATTTCACTTGACGATGCACTTCGGATCCGTTTTCCTCTATCATTCAAATGATGAACCTTCCCAAATTCTGTTTCAACATTTTTAAGCTGTGTCAATATTTCAGAATCGGTTAACAACTTTGGAGGTGGTCTATGATCAATGAAACCATTAAATTTTGATTTGTTTTGCCGAAATCTATGAGATGCATCGAGAAATCTTTGATGGCATAAGAAGCATCATTTTCTACTGTGAGGTAGCTGTTTGGGCTCAAAATCAAAGTTACAAATGGGACAATCCAAACTCGTATAAGTGTTTCAACCAGATAAATTCTCAAGCCCAGGGAAGTCCCTAATGGTCCACAGTAAAGCAGCATGCATTTTGAACATTGTTTTAGAAGAAACATCAATTGTCTCAACATCGTTACTCCATAACTTCTGAAATTCTTCAATCAAAGGCTGCAAGTGTACATCAATATCATTTCCAGGCATTTGTTTTCTAGGAATAATCATTGAAATGATAAAAGATTATTTTTGCATACACATCCACAGAGCCAGATTATAAGGGATCAAAACAACTGGCCAAATGCTATAACTTGTACTCAAAGTACTAAATAGGTTGAATCCATCAGCAGCCAATCCCAATCGAACATTCCTAGGATCAGCTGAGAAATCTGGATGTAATGAATCAAATGTCTTCCATGATTGGGAATCTCGTGGATGTCTCATTAACCCATTATTGTTATTATCTACAGAATTTCACTTCATGTGTTCGGCGGTTTTTGATGACATGAATAATCTTTGCAATCGTAGCTTCAAAGGAAAGTAACAAAAAACCTTTGCAGGTGTGTTCATTTTCTTCTTCTTCATGAAATTATGTTCAGTCATACTTCCAATATCACCATTTGACTACCATCTAGAAGAAGAACATTTCTTTCAATTCTGTCTACTTGAATCCTCTTCCCAATAAAGCATACAATCATTGGGACACACATGTATTTTTATATAATTCAGACCAAGCTTGTTAAAAACTTTTTTTATATCATAAAAAGATTCTGGGTTTTTTGCTTCAGGAAATGAATCATGAATCAATTCCAATATCATTGACATTGCCTTATTTGTAATTCCACATAGACATTTGATATGGTACAACTTCAGCAGAAATGAAAGCTTTGAATATTTCAAACACCCACTATACAACTATTGATTTCCATCTTCAACTAAATCATGAAACACATTTTTCTCAGTGAAGTTTTCCATTACATTTGGCTCTACAGAATCAAGAGGAGGATCCAATGATATGTTCCAATCTTGATCTACTTGTGTTACAGTCTCAAAAACATCACTTGTCACGTTGAAATTTGTAGCACCCTCTTCTGGTTGTTCTGATATGTTTTGATGCTAATAGTGGTGTCTTGCAGTGCCGAATGCATCATTTATGAGGTTTTTCATTTCATTTTCCATTTTCAACGAACTTGGGACCTCATTATGTGGATTAACATTAGTTCTCAATCTTTCTGTATTGTTCGATTCTCCATGCCAAATCCAACACAAATATTGACAAGGGAATTTCTTCAGTATTAAATGTTCATAAACTTCATCTCTCTTCAACCATGTTCTAAATTTAAATTTAGGACATGGACATCTTATTCTCCCTTCAACGGATCGATTAGAAATCGCAAAATCTAAAAACTCATTCAAACCCTTAACATACTGAGGTGTGTTCCTTGGTAATGTGATCCAGCTTTTATCCATGTATATCACAATGTGCCTACACAAAATATACGATAGTGTAAGATTGCAGAATCATAATATAATAAAGATGACCCATTTATCATAAAGTATGCATAATATAATAAAGATGATTCATTGATCACATTTACCACTTACTTAGCATGCCCAGACAAACCAAATAAGTTTGGTCCCTAGAAGACAACTTGAACACCTCATTGAGGAGCAGTAAGAATATCGGGTTACACAATTATCATAACACTATCAATCACACATTTATGTTGCCTCAAACAATTTCTATCCCCACTACATTAATGAGATACATTGGTCCACTCAGATTACTTCCACACCCTCACAAAAAATACTACAACTTTCCTGAACATCTCATATACTCACATGCTTGGTCATCTCAATTAAATGTTTTATTTTATTTTCCATATCTAGAAATGGGATACCAGTCAGTATTTTTAACATCCATCCAAAATCACTAATATAGAATACCAATGCATGGGTTCCCACAATATTTCATATTATATACATTAGAATGATGTAAAAATTTATCAATCAATATTCATTGATTGTACACTTCATTATACAATTTCTATATACAATATATGTCATAAAAATTTATAGCTTGGGGAATTCCATTTACTGTCGAAGAGAATTCACAAGAAATATATTCAAGGTCATATTCAACGTCTATATGTAGGAAAAAATCTCAAAAATATTCCACAAAACACATTTATTCTCTATTTATATATAATTATGCAACAGATAACAACTCAATCATATATATATATATATATATATGTATATGTATATATTATGTACGTTATTCTTCAGAACCTGATAAATTTAATTCAAAAAATATTTATTTTCTTAAATTTCATAATAAGTTGATCTTCTTCTACATCATCTTGATGATAATAAACTCATTCTTGAATGATATCCATAAGTTGGTTCAAAATCTATTTATCATGAACATACATAACATACATCATCAAACTGTCACTTTCATCCAAATTAATAAAATTCTTGTAAATAGAAATAAATTTACATAGGATCTATTCTATTTTTGTAACCCATTAATATGTCCACATAAACATTAATTATCATGAATAAGTCATGGGTTACCATTACATAATTCTAGATTATATTTAAGTAAATGTTGATAAACTTCGTATAGGTATATATGACCTTTATATGGATATTAATATTACCAGTTTGTTCCAATTATGAAATGAAAATCATGATCGTCATTTCACATGTACATTGACTTTTGGTAGAACATGCACCTATTGGTTTAACACCAAAATATAGATACTAATAATACGCTTACAAATTTTACATGTAGGATAAATTTTTATTATCACATTTCAATGTTTATTTTTGAGAAACACACTAATTAAGGTGTATTTCACACATACACATAGAAAAAAAATTATATATCTTGAAATGATAATTACATTAAAAATATTCACTCACACATACCTCATGAATTGGTATATTATCAATGACTTAAAATTAATGAATCACACAATGAACAAAAACACATTCATTAAGAGTAATTGAAATATATTAAGATGGTATAAATGAATTATATGTAATCTAGTACATCCTATATTTATGAATTCTCTAATGAATTCCTAAATTATTCAAGGTAAATCTGAGTCAAACTAAACCATCTCAAGACTTCCCCAAACCTCTCAATACATGTTATAAGATCATTTACTTGATTATTTAAACATTTAACATGCTCAATAACTCTTTAATAGATTCTCAACCTTCAATTTGGTATCATCCAGAAACATTAAACAATGAGAGTGTGGAAAAATGATTTTCTTTATTTGGTAGGAACCTTTCTTCATCAATCTCAATTTCAAAATTTAATTAATTACATTGGATTTTGTATTGACATTACAATTTGTTGATAAAGAATATAACTGAACAATACTCTAAACTCTAATCTCCTTCGTTGATTCTTTTCAATTACAAATAAACTCCCTTTGTTAATATATTTATCCCCCCATATTGATAGAAAATGAAAAAGAAAAATTGAATCTTGCCTAATTGAAATATATGATTGGAATAAATACATATGCTACTCCATTTAATAGATATTATTGTAATTTTCTTCCCATCATTTTCAAAAAAAACTCATATCTTCTTTCATTCCATAAGAGTTCAAAATATTCCAATATCACTTCCCATAAGTTACAAGTTCATATAAAATCAAAACTTTAAAAATTCAGTATAAATAATTATTGATTCATAACATTTCACTTTCAATATTATGAAATTCAATAAATAGTAAGTGTACATCAGATAAAACATTTTTGAAAACACTTACTTCCAGAATACACAATGGTTTTTTTCATAAACCATTATCAATGTGATACAACTTCTTTATTTTTGTACAGGTCACACAATTGATCACCCACTGGGATGACCATGTATACCAATAAATAACATAATTAAGTAAACAAAAATTGTTTAATACCATAAATGGGACACACTATAATCACATTCTATAGATACCATCGATATATTCCATCCCAATCCCCTATGCATCCCATACTCTAACCTAAAATAATATAATATTTCTTCATAAACCCCATGGTACTCATTGAAGGTGTGAGGCTAGACCTCATGAGGGTATAACTAGGTACCCTTAATATTTTTTATAAAATATGTGTGTGTATTCATAAATAAATTAAATACAAAAATAAATATTCTTGTTAGGACTTCATGTGCTAAAGAGGACACTACTACACCCGACGAGGCACACACACCCATCAGAACACCATGTTCAAACTAGGACACCATGGTGTTGACGATATTATATTCATATCCATGTTAGAATCTATTTTTCACTTATCCATAAATGTTGTCTTGTACATGAAGAACTATGTTAAGGCATCATATGAGTCTTACCAATTACCCACCTCCTGATAGGGTCCTGCATTCAATTCTTTAACTATTATTCTCAATAAAGGGAGTATATTCAACAACTCATCACTTATTGTGAGGCTGTTTTTATTATAACCACTAACATATCTCCTAGGGTATGGTCATCCATATGTATTTTTCGGGTGGTTACACATCCTATCCATGACCCTATCACTCTGGATGAGTTTAAAACCTAACAAAAACTCTATCACTAAGAGTATGTTATAATTCACTTCTCTCTCCCTTATTATATAGAGTAAATGTCACAACCGGACCACCACCATCTCACTCATGTTTGGGTGTAATCTATATCTCCATCCCCTCTGACTCATAGTTAGGCTAACATCAAACACATGCATATAATAACCATCTAGGGCATGCAACCTATCCCACAATATCACTGGTTAATGACATGTGCTCTCATCACTAAATACCTATACCCTTATATCTATAATATTATACCAACCTAAATCCATCACCCCATGATGACCACACAAATAATTTTCACATCCCAACCCAATTCACTCAGGTGGGGTCTATTATTTAATCTAATTCCCCTTGGAATCCTAATTTCATGTCTTTAAGAACTTACCAAAACCCATATCTCGGTCTTGTGTCACATATCATAGGAAAAAATCTTGAAAAATAGCATATAGGAAGACCCTATTGGCCACACATATCAAGTATCAAAGCATTCACACTTCTTAGTATACCATATATGACTCTCCTCCATCTTTAGGAGGGATTTCTTAAAAACTCATGAGACATATGACTGTATGACATGTCATCACATGACTCCAAGCCTCTTAGTATTAAAAAATATTCTGAATATCCCAAAATATAATACCCATGTCACATCTCATAATTTCATACATACACATGGTCTCTCATCACCTCAATCAAAACCCTCTCCCCTTGGTAATATAGTGTTCAGGTGATCACAATTCATTCAATTTTCTAAAGGTAACTTATTCAAAGAATAAGAGGCATAACACTCTACTCTCTCTTTTTATAGATATATTATTGCCCATATTAAATTTATTAGAATTAATGAATTTATATAATAATTCACACCCCGGCATAAACACACATATGGATTTTTTATTAAATGTGTCCACCTATCTAGATAATATAGTTAATCCCCCACTGATCTCTATTGAGCCTCAATAAATATTTTACACACTCCTAAGAAACAATTTCATTCCATAAAAAAAATTAATTAAAAACATTTTTAATTAACTATTTAAAATAAAATAAATAGGCATAATCTCCTAAAAACTAGCTGCACATACTTGGAAAAGACGGGTCGCCGGAGATGGAGGTCGCGGGGTCGCCGGAGACAGAGGTCACGGGGTTGCCGGAGGTCGCGGGTCACCAGATGGTTGGGGGTCGCCAGACGGTTGGGGGTCGAGGGTTGCGGGTCGCTGGGGGGTTAGGGGAAGAAGGGAGGGCGTAGAGGTTTGGGGGATGATTGGGGTGGGGGGTAGGGAAGGGTCAGCATCGTTAAAATAAATTATGGGTTTCTCGGCGGTTTATTAAAAACCGCTGCGAAACCTTTCGGCGAAAACGTTTAGCGGCGGTTTTGTGAACCACCGCCACAAAACCGCCGCTAAACCCGATTTTTATTATAGTGTTTTGTGTCAAAAAAATAAAAAAAACTCTATTCAAACCCAAAAAACCCAAAAGTAACATATGATTCATTCAATTATGTACTTATACATCGAGATTAACCATTTTCCCAGAACCATTATTCAAAGGACTTACAAGATAATAAATAATACATCCAGGACCACACAAACCTAAGGAAAGATACGTGAAATAATAATAAATTTGATCGGATTCCTTCAACCATTAATCAATATACCACACTTATTATTTTTCATGGTCCTCTCTAAAGGGACACATAAACAATTAATCATATTCTAAAACTAATCAGTCGATATATTTTTTCACACCATCCACAAATTTTGAATGGATTATCACATTCCATCACATATGAAATGTGTAAGATCTTGTCCTTTTATAGAGTCTTATCGAGCATTTTTTTCAGGTAAATTTTGAATCTTTTATATACCTTTAACTTGAATTAGATGCTTGGGGGGAATTTTGGTGAAATTTTATGGAAAAACTAAAGGAAATTGGGTTGTGCACAGTTTGTGCACGGTTTGACAAACGGTGTGACCAAACCGTGCCAAGCGTGTGAAATTGGACAGAGGTGTCTGCATGGTTGGTGCACGGTTTTCCTAACCATGCGACTAGACCATGCCAACTGTGTAGAAGTGGGTAGTGGAGTCCGGATGGTTGGTGCACAGTTTGCCTAACAGTGCACCTCTACCCATGAAAATGTGCACTAGGTTTTTAATATCAAAAATTATTTTTTAAAACCACCCGAACCCCCCGGGACTCCCATATTTTAACCTTGGCTCAGTCATGAAAATTTTTTAGGTGTTCTTCATGCCATCTGGATGGATTCCAAGGTGATCTAAACTCTATATTTCGATATTGGAAGCCCATATTGAAGATCTTCTCACCTCCTGGTAAGTGGATTTCATCTCAATGCTTCTCCAGTTTATTTCCTCCATATTTCTTAATACTTTTCATGGAGGATATTCATAATTTATATGGATCTAAACCAATGGGTTGAGATCTAGATCTTGGATTCTGAATCTAGATCTATATTTGAAAGATCTTAATGCCTTTGATCTTAATTTTGGTTTTAGGGAGTTAGTTCTGGAGCTTGATCAACAACGTTGTGCCGCTAAGATTTTGGGGATTTATGTTGGGATATCTTCTTCCAATAAACCAAGGTAGGTGGTCTAAATTGAACACCCATATTCATGATTTATTATATGTGTATGATTTTATGAAATTTCTTGATTCCCTTTATAAATGATTTTCTAAAAGGGGGTAACTAGGAAAGTGGAATTGATCTGTGTTTACCTTGGTGATTTATTGATAATTTAATCACAGAACAAATGAATGGGGGTTTTTCTAAAGTGATTTATATCCTGTAGATTTAATTATGGGTTTTGATCATGTATTTGAGTTATTTAATTGATTGTATTAAAATAATTAATTTGGATAATTAAGTATGAAATGATGCTTGGATTTAAATATAATTAATTGTGAGAATTAATTATGACTTAATGGGTTTTGAAATGGATGATTAATTGTGAATGATTAATTATGGAATGAAAATGGTATGGATTGGTTAATTAATTAATGAATTAATTAATGGGTTATGTTCTTAGTTAATATTTGAATTAACTAATGTCCTTTGAAATGTTTAACTAATCATTGGATTAGTAAATGATTAATGTGGAAAATTCTTGTAAATTAAAGAATGATTGAATGGATGGTATTTTTGGTGCTAGGTATGATATCCTAGAATAATGTTGAAGTTGGGACATAGACATGGTGTTCATCCCCAATAGTTATCTAAGAGATTATATGTAAGGGTGTTAGGCATGATGACCTACACTGAATGAGAATTTGAGTGTTAGGCATGACATCCTACATTCAATGAGATTTGCAGCGCTAAGCATGAAATCCTACAAAAAATGATTAATGATAATAATGAATTATGATATTATTATAAAACATGGATTAAATTGGCCTAATGTGATGATTAAGTATTAAATTAAAATGTGATAATTGTATAATCTATGCATTGTATATATTTATTCATATAAATGGATGTGTTATATTTTGACTGGACTCGTTTTAGACAATGTTGGTAGTGGCCTACTGAGTTGTATACACACCCTATTTAGGACACCTAATCGACACTCGAGCAGACATTGTTGTTGCAGGACATGATAAGAGTAAGGCCCTGGGATAGATTTCTGTTTGGGGATTGGGGAATGGGAAAGGGAATCAGAAGTGGTTCAGAATCTATTCGGGCATCATTGTGTTTTTAATTTTAGTTTCATTATAGACACATGAAATTTGAATTGGCATAAAATATTTTACCATTCAGTTGACTATTGTAATCTCTGGTTTGACTATCATATGTCATGGTATTTGTCTAGTTATTTACAGTCTTACGCACTTAGATTTTTTATTTTCTTCCGCTGGTGTTTTCTTCTAATAACAGAAGGTATATTCTCCCCAAGACAGACTTACTAGACCCTCAATGCTAGTCAGAACCCTCTAACATATGGGGAGGCATTCTTGAGGGCATGTGGCCAACCGACTCAAGGCATAGTTCAGTGGCTCCTGGGTCAGGACATCACAAAGTGGTATCAAATGAGTTTTCTTTTCTTTTCTTTTCTCCTCTTTTGTCTTACTGTTTTGGAAAAAGGTAGACAATAGACTAGGAAGAGTCGAGGCTTGGTAATGAGTTCATGCATGGGAGTTTCTAACCCATGTATGGGGGAATATCTAAGTACTCTGGCTGGGATTATTATGATTTTTTTTTATTGTTATTGTTTTATATTATTTCACCTTGGGTGACACACTCGTTGTGTGATGTGATATTTTTTAAAAAATTGTTTTATTTAGATTCGTGTCATAAATAGGCATGATATTTGAGTCTTCATGCATCATTATAGGAACTTGGGGTTGTTGTAACATGCATCATTCTTGGCACTCATGGGAAAATGGGTTATGTGTATGTTGTTGATCTTGAACTGTTTTTCCTTATTATGAGATTAAAATAATGATGAAAAATGAGAATAAATGGGTGTCTAATGAGAACCTTGATTGATGAAATGGGAAGGATTAATTAATAAATTGTATAATTAATTAATTTTAGTTAATATGATTAATTAATGGTTGATTAATTAATGAGAATGAATATACCCTTGTTAACCAAGACCTAGGAGTAGCATGGTTAAGGAAATGATAAGGTCTCAGTGTTTATCGTGTGGAGAGAAAAGAGAGAAATGACATGTTGAAACTTCTTTTGTTTGTTTCTTACCTTAAATATATGTTATAAGGTTTCGTAATGAGACCTAAGACGTATGTTTGGCCTTGTAGTAGCATTCCTCCATGAAGCGTGTTGAGGGAGAGACTGAGGGGTATGGCTCATAATGGACTTCCAGATAGGGAGCTTGAGGCATAAATTGTGCAAGATGAGGAAAAAGGGGAACAGTTCCAAGATAATATTGCTCATATCATGCAATTCGTGGAGAGAGACCTAGGGCGGGTTCCGAAAATCATATCTGAGTTGACAAGGGATTTTCAGCTACAACACCCTCTTACTTTTACTGTGGAGGGTGGACTTGATAGAGCTTAATTCTATATTGAATCCATAGAGATGATACTTAACCATTTGCAGACTCCAACTGAGAGAATGTTCATGTTGGCTGCTTATATACTGCGGGGTTCCGCAAAGAGCTGGTGGGACATTCAAGTATGATCAGGACAGACTGATAGTATGTTATGGGAGGACTTTTTGAGAAGTTCTTGGAACACTTATATCCAGAGACGCTAAGATAGGATAAGGCTTCAGATTTTATGTATCTGACATAAGGAAGCATGTCAACAATGGAGTACACTGAACGTTTCACATATTTACAACGTTTTTCTCCAACTTTTGCGAAAAATGAGGCATCTTCGGAAAAATGATTTCAGGACGGACTTAAGTGTGAAATTAAGTCTCAGGTGAATATCTTTAGGCTAAATAAATTTTTAGATGTGGTTAATAAGGATATCATTTTAGAGTGGAACCAGAAGGATGATTCCAGTAATGGATAGGTAGCTGGACGATTAGGGGTTATGCCTTCTGGGAGCAGGAAGTGACATCATGAGTATCTTAGTCAGGACACTGGAAAGTAAGGTGGAAAGTTAGGAGGAACAGTTACACCAGATTTTTCTAATGTACTTTTCCACCAGTGTGGTAGGTAGGGACACTATTGTACACATTGTCCTCAGAAACTAGTGGAGTTATAGGTTTTTGGAAATATGGGACACCTATAGAGGTTCTGCAGGAGACAGTGGTAGGATGGTACTGAGGGAGCGGCTACTCAGAGTCAGAGTGTGGGAAGGGGGTCTTCTACACCATATAAGTCTGGAAGCTGGATTTATACTAGTAGAGGTTGTAGAGGAATTGGGTGTGGTGCTTTAGGGAATGAGCACCCATATCAGTCGAGTGGAGCTACTCAATGGAGTCAGATGACACCACAAGGAAGAGGGACAATATAGATACATGTTGTGCAGCCTACACTTGTCGAGAGAGAGGCTGGTCTATAGATAGTGAGAGGTACTATTCTAGTTTCTTCTAATTTATCTACCGCCTTGTTTGATACTGGTGCCTCTAATTCCATTATATCTGAAAATATTGTTAATGTCTTGAGCCTAGAGGTGAAGTCTGTAGGTGGGCTAATTAATATTGATACACCATTGGGACCACAGACTAGGGATATCTTTTTATGCAAGGTATATTCGCTAGATATCGGAGAGTATCATTTCATTTGGGATATATATGTCCTTGATATAACATGCTTTGAACTGATTATGGGTATGGACTGACTAGTCGCATATCAAGCCCACATATAATGTTATCGTAGGAGAGTGACCTTTGTATCTCTTGAGGGTGATCAATATATCCTTCATAGGTAATGGTATATCCATGTAGGAAGAGCTGGTCTAATTTCTCAGCAACTAGGAGAGATCACGAACCAAGTTTCTAGTCTTTTTATGGATGATGGGAGTGGTAGGAAATACGTCCTTTGATTAATAGTAGAACTATTTCCGGATGTCTTTCCTAAATACTTTTCTAGGTTTCCACCTGAGAGAGATGTGGAATTCACTATTAAGCTCATGTCGATAGTTGATCCAGTATCTATTCAACCTAATAGAATGGAATCGACTGAGATTCAAGATCTCAAAATGCAGTTGGAGGAGTTGGAGGATAAGGGGTTTATCCGTCCAAGTATGTCACCTTAGGGATCACCTGTTTGTTTACAAAGAGGCCGATGGGAGTTTACGCTTGTGTGTCGATTAATAAAAGTTGAATAAAATAATTGTGAAGAACTGATATCCTCTTCTGCATATCAATAATCTATTTGACCAGCTGAAGGGGGTTAGTGTGTTCTCAAAGATCGATCTGAGATCAAGGTATCATCATGTGAGAGTTTGGACTTCTAATATACCAAGAACTACTTTCAAAAGTAGGTATGACCTTTATGAGTTTTTTGTAATGTTGTTTGGATTGACAAATGCTCCAGAAGTTTTCATGGCCTTGATGAATAGGATCTTTCATCTGTACTTAGATCAGTTTGTGGTGGAGTTTTTGAAAGATATCTTAGTGTACTCTAAGATTCATGATGATCATGCCCAACATCTTGAAATCATCCTAGGTACACTGAGAGAGAATCGCCTATATGTCATGCTATATAAATTTCAGTTTTATATTAATAGGGTATACTTTTTGGGGCACATCATCTCGGAATAAGGAGTGTCTATTGACCCAGATAATGTTCAGGCAGTGATTTCTTGGGAGTATCCCAAAAATGTTTTTGATATTCGAAGCTATTTGGTATTATATGGTTATTATAGGATTTTCATCCAAGAATTTTCCCAATTTGAAGCACCGATTACTAGTTTGACCAAAAAAGGGATAAAGTTTGTTTGGATAGAAGCATGAAAGATTGATTTCTAGGAATTGAAGAAGCACTTGAATTTGGAACCAATTTTGATCTTACCTGAGGTAGTTGAGGAGTAAACGGTGTTTTGTGATGCTTCTGGGGTCAGACTTAGAGTTTTTTATGCAAGAGGATAAATTCATTGCTTATGGGTCTCGGAAGTTGAAGCCACGTGAATAGAATTACCCTACACATGACCTCGGGTTAGAACCAGTGGTTTATTCTCTTAAGTGTTGGTGACACTATCTTTTGGGTGAAAAGTTTACAGTTTTTTTATGGATCACAAAAGCTTGAAATATATCTTTTCATAGTGAGACTTGAATCTTCGGCAGTGAAGATGGGTAGAGTATATGCATTCCTTTGATTTTGAACTGGTATATACACCTGGGAAGGGGAATAGTGTGGATGATGCCTTGAGTAGAAAAACTCATACCCAGTTGGTACATGAGTCAAGTTCAGAGTGGAAGGTGATAACCTTGCTGGCAAAAATGCATGTGGTAGTTCAGGAGAGTCAAGAGATGATGACTCTTGTTTCTGTAGTAGTGGGGTATATGCTCTTGAGACAGATCAGGGATAGTTAGTATGAATATCTGGAATTTTTATCCTTGAGGGAAAGACTTGAAGGTGGGGAGACAGCTTCAGACTAGAAAATATATGATGATGAGATCATATATGTGAAAAATCAGGTTGTTGTGCCTAAGAGTATGCTAGAGAAACTCATGCGATAATTTCATGCTTCAAGGTGGGTAGTACATCCGAGGGTGAAAAAAATGTACCGTGACCTTTGACGACAGTTATGGTATCTAGGCATGAAAAAGGTGATAGAAGGGTTCATAACAAGGTGTTTTACCTGTCAGCAGGTGAAATCAGAGCATCAACGAATTGGAGGCCTATTTCAACCATTACCTATTCTGAAATGGAAGTGGGAAGACATGACTATAGATTTTGTGGTTTGACTTCCAAATACCTTTAGGAATAATGATGCTATTTGGGTCATTATGGATTTACTAACAAAGGTATCACACTTCTTGTCTATCAAGGAAACATTTAAAGTAGAGTTTTTTAAAGAACTTTATGTCAGAGACATAGTTCATTTTAATAGGGTGCCATAGACTATAGTTTCATATTGTGATTTGCGCTTTACTTCATTCTTCTGACAAGGATTATAGAAGTAACTTGGTACACAGGTTCTGTTAAGTATAGCCTTCCACCCACAAATAGATGGGCAGTTAGAGCATACTATACATGTTTTAGAGGATATTTTGTGAGCATGTGTCCTTAAATTTGGTGTTTCTTGGGAAAATCATGGATTTTGTAGAGGTTTACTATAACAACAGTTATCAAGAAACTATAAAGATTGCACCATATGAGGAACTTTATGATAGACCTTTTAGATCACTGTTATGTTTGTTAGAGGCGAGCGAGGCAGAGCTGTTGGGACCGAGACTCATTCAGGAGACATCGAAGCTGGTGCAATTGATTAGGAAACATGTGGCTATATCTCATAGTATACAGAAGTCGAATAAAGATAGACGTAGATGAACCCTAGATTTTATATAGGTTGATCTTATATTATTTAGGGTGTCACCTAGATTGGGTCACTATAGGATACGGAGGCAGGGCAAGTTAGCGCCCAAGTTTGTGGGACCATTTGAGGTGAAATATATAATCGTGCCGATTGCCTACCAATTAGCACCTCTAGGGAAATTAAGTGTTATTCATGATGTTTTTAATGAGTCACAACTATGGAGGTATCACCCTGACCCTTCTCATGTGATTGATGTGGAGGAATTTGACGTCGAGACAGATGCATCCTTTGAGGAGCATCTGGTACGTGTGCTGGGTCGCAGTGAGAATGTTTTACATGGAAAGACTATTCCATTAATTCATGTGTTATAGAAACATGGAAATGTTCAATAGGAAACTTGGGAATGAGAATCATACATGATGGCTCAATGGCCCAATATTTTTGGCTCAGAATCTTAGAGAAGTTTGGGAGTGCAGCTTGTGGATGAGCTGTTATATGGCAAGGAGATTGTAACATCCAGGCATTTTCTGGAGTCATCTTGGGTGCGTTTTCAGGTACTTTTGGAATATTTTAAGTGTTTTTTAACTGGGAGTAGAGGCTTAGGGTTCGTTTGGGTGAAAATTTAAGAAAAATAAAGGATAGTTGGTTGTGTAGGGTTTGCGCACTGTTTGAAAAATCGTGCGACCAAACCGTGCCAAACGTGCGAAATTGGATAGAGGATTCTACACGATTGGCGCACGTTTTGCCTAACCATGAAACCAAACCATGCCAACCGTGTAGAAGTGGATAGTGGAGTCTACATGGCTGGTGCACAGTTTTCCTAACCATTCACCTCTGCCCAGAAAACCATACATGCGGTTTTTAATATCTTAAAATCTCTTTTAAAACCACCCAAACCAATCGGGACTCCCATATTTTGACCTTGGCTGGGGCTTGAAAACTTTTAGGTGTTCCCAAATCCTTATGGAGGGATTATCAGGCAATTTGAACACCGTTATTTGAGATTGGAATCCCTGAATGAAGATCCTCTCTCTTCCCGGCAAGTAGATTTCATCCCGATGATTCTCCCATTTCTTTCCTCCATATTTATTAATTATTTTCCTAGAGGATCTTCATCATTTCTGTGGATCTAAACCTATGGGTTGAGATCTAAATCTAGTATTCTGAATCTAGATATATATTTTCAATATCTTGATGCCTTTGGTCTTAATTTTGGTTTTAGCGAGTTAGATTCAGATCTTGATCAATGACGTTGTACCACTGAGATTTTAGATATTTTTGTTTGGTTATCTTCCATCAATAAACCTAGGTAGGTGGTCTAAATTAAACTCTCATAGTCATTATTTATTATATTTTCATGATTTTATGATATTTATTGATTCCCTTGATAAATGATTTCCTAAATGGGGGTAATTAGGTAAATGGAATTGATGTGTGTTTACCTTGGTGATTTATTGATAATTGAATCACAAAAAAATGAATGGGGGTTGCCTAAAGTGATTGATATCTTAGAGATTTAATTATGGGTTTTGATCATGTATTTGATTTATTTAATTTATTGTTTTAGGATAATTAATTGTGATAATTAATTATGACTTGATTGGTTTTGAAATGGATAATTAATTGTGAAGAATTAATTATCGAATGAAAATAGTACTAATATGTTAATTAATCGATGAATTAATTAATGGGTTATGTACTTAGTTAATTGTTTCATTAACTAATGGTCGTTTAAATGTTTAACTTATCATTGTATTAATAAATGATTAATTTTTAAAATTATTGTGAATTAAATAATTATTAAATAGCTGAGATTTTGTGTGGCTAGGTATAACATCCTAGAATAATGTCGAAGTTGGGACTTGCATGTGGTGTTCCTCCCCAATAGTTATCTAAGAACTTATATGTAAGGGTGTTAGGAATGATTTCTTACACCAAATGAGAATTGGAGTGCTAGGCATGACATTCTACATTCACTAAGATTTGGGGTGCTAGGCATGACTTCCAACACAAAATGATTAATGATAATAATGAGCTATGATTCAATTGGGAAACATGGATTGAATTGAAATAATTTGATGATTAAGTATTAAATGATAATGTGATAATTGTTTGATTTATGCATTGTATTTATTTCTTCATATAACTGCATGCACTATCTTTTGACTGGACTTGTTTTAGACATCGTTGGTGGTGGCCAACTGAGTTTCACTCACACCCTATTTGGGCTACCTAATATTTTACCTTTTAGTTGACTATTGTAATCTCTGGTTTGACTATCATATTTCATGGAATTGTTTTGTTTATTTATACACTTCCATACTTGGATATTTTTATTTTCTTCTGCTGGTCTTTTATTCTGATAACAGATGTTATAGTCTCCCCAAGACTAATTTACCATACCCTCACTGCCAGTCGGAACCCTCTAGCATACGGGGAGGCATGCTTGAGGGCTTGTGGAAAACTAGCTCGTGGCACCGTTTAGTGGATCCAGGATCAAGACGTCACAAAATGACCCCTCTATGTTCTTTTAAGTATCATCATTTAAGAAGTGGGTTGTGTCCCAAGACCATCCAAAACACAGGGATTCACTACATTAATGTAATCTATAGATCTACTATTTCTTATTCACCAATAAATTATATTCCTTCAGAGTAAGTTTAAATAATGAAAAAAACCAATGAAACTATAGAGGAAATGAACTCCATGTGTTAATCATTTCCTTCTATGATTCTACTATAAAGAAAACACAACAACTAAATCCAAAGAGATAAGTTTCTCTATCATGGGAAAGCCCACCCTCTACAAATATCAAATCCAAGGAGAAAACTTGGTCCATCCTAAGTTAACTTGTCTTCTACTAAGGAACATCACTAATCCAAATAAGGTATCACTTCCAAAAAATATTTCTAATATTCACCTACATATTTAGTCAAGCATTCATAAAATAATTTCAATATTTTTTTCCCAAAACTACACTTTTAAAACAGTAATTTTTCTATAGTCATTTTCACATTATTTTTAGATATTCTAAATATTTCTAAAATACCATTTTAAAAATATCCTTTCCTACGTCAAACTATTCAAAATACACATTTTAAAAATAATTTTTCAAATAATTTTGAAAAAATTATTGTTTAGAGAGTGGTAGTTTTCTTAAAAATGTATTGCAATTATTTTATGAATTATTAAGTAAATATATGAGTAAATAGTATGAATTTGGTCTTATCAGTGATTACTTTTTAAAATAGATAGAGGTGGACATAAAAGGAACCTTAAAAAATCATTAAATATTATCATGTTATAAATTGTCTCAATGAAAATATGATCTACAATATATCTAATTGGAGATATTTTCACCATGTAGCCAACCCTATTTAATTAGGTTTAAACATTGTTTGATTTTTTTTTTTGTTTTTTTGGAAATAATACCACAATAAAAAAAATTATATCCAAAATAATTTATTTCATGAGTATTAATAAAACAGAAATTTTAAAACTAGAAAAAACTATTTCAAACACACTGATAACATCAACACACTCCAATAAATCAAATTTTTTAAAACCGGTTAAAAGAAAAATAAAATTACCAAATGGGTTTCACTCAATTCATTTAACATGAAAATTCAATTCCAAAACTTGTTCTACCAATAATTGTTTTAAATATAGTATAAAAACAAATAAACTTATGAAAATCATTTCTACAGCAAAATCCATTCATACTAAACACATATTTTCAAAAATTAATACCCATTACCACAACTATTTTTTAAAACAAGATAAACACCTCTCAAATGGAAAACTCTCATTTTCCCCAACAATGGTTAAAGGAGCCTAAGCATTGTAAATTACATTTTCATTATAAAAATAACACACATTATATAATTTCTATTAACATTCAAAAATAAAAAATCCATTTAAAAACCCACCTATTTTCCATTAGAAATTTGAATCAACTCACCAAGAATTTACAAATGTTATATTTTCCCACAATAAAAATACCATCAAAAATAAAAACTCAATTAAAAATTCATTTTTACACCTTTTATAAATCGTGTTTATGAGAAAACATATCAACACTCGACTTATCAACTTAATTTTTTTGGAAATCACAATGATAAAAGAGATTAAATTTTCTTAGGGTCTAAAATATTGGAGTCCTATAGAATATATATAAACAACGATATTAAAAACTAATGGAAGATATCTATGAGAGGAGAAGGTTTTGATTCCCCTAATTGGGGGCTATTAGATTCTAGTGATTCCATCGCTATGTTTCCCTCTCACCATGTGTGGAGTATTTCTATTTCATCATCAAATAGAAACCAACATCTTTTGATGGTGTAGACGACCTAATAGTGGTTTGATTATGGTGATTTCAAGTATATTAATGTAAATTATGAGCCCATTTTTAGGCTTAATAAGGTGATGTTGTTGGATTTTCTCAACAAAATCCCAAGAAGAATAGTACTTTCTTCAGTGATGAGGGAGTTCCCTAGGCCCAGGGATGTATTGAAGCATAAAAAACTCTTCTAGTGGATTCACAAACTAGTCCACCTCCTCGGAAAATAATTTCCATGTGGGAAATGTTTTTATTGAGTTTTATCCTATTCCACTAGTGGTTTCATTGAACCTAATTTTCCCAAATATTTACATTCCTTAGGATGTTAAGGGGTTCCATACAAATATTTTTGAGGAAGGAGAAGGATTATTACATGTTCATGAAAAGATCAATGATAAGCAAGAAATGTTTTGACACGATTTCAATTTGGTTTAATGTTGTTGCACTATGACATTATTGATTAATGTTTTTAAAAATGACTCAGTAACTTAACACTAGATTCATATGTCACAATCTATTTTCCCAAGATGTTGTAATAGTTTCCAAAAACTATAAGGAGAATAATTCTTTGATTGAGCGGATGCAGAGCTAGAAATCCATAATATGGGAAAATTACCAAATGAACCTAGTTAGGTTTTTTTGTAATATTAAATAACTTCAATAATGGGAATAATTTTATAATTATATTTTAAATATTATGAGGTGATAATAATATCAACTTTATGTTTTTACCCTTAATTTTTTTCATATATCTGTCATCATGCTTTGACTAAACCACATGAATCATGCGTTTTTTCAAGTTTTTAATATATACTATAATAAAACACCACCATAAAATCTTCCCATTTTTATAATTTGAAAAATAACTCTTTTTTTCTTATTATTTCCTTCATATTTTAGGAATATTTATGAGTTTATGTGTATTTATTTGATTTTATTACTAAAATTTAGTACCAAAGTGATGTTTTATTGATACATTATGTTTAGATTTATGCCCTCATTTTTATGACACTCCCAAACATCATTGACACATCCCAGATCCCTTACTGACATCAAAAATGTCTCTTTAGTGGTATATAATGTGGTGAATTAGTTCTAAGGATTGACAGCATATACAAACATCGTGGATATAAATAATAATTAGTGGGACTTAACGAATAAGGTTAATCTATAAGAGTGTAGAATCTATGATTTTGTTGACAACAGTGGTGATAAACACTAGCAATAAGTGATGGATTTAGAGGTTATCCTATGGGTTGTCTCGTCATTGATGGTCTATATACTCACAATCAAGGCATAAACCAAGGTATCATGGGTCACTATCAAGACCATGAGCATCGACATTTATTGAATGCATAAAGACAATGAAATTAAGATTCATAAAGAGAATTAAGGGATTTATTTCTATAATGATGAATCAGTTGATGCCTTCCTGGTGAGGCTCACCAAAATGATTAACCAACTCATTGTCAATGGAGATTCAGATCAACTGTATAAGCATATTTAGAATCACATGAATGTAATCCTCTCTAGGTAATCCCAAATTTATCTTTAAAATGGGGCATTTCATAGTATTTTTAATCTCTCTATTAAGGAACTAGTTGGGTGACTCAAAGTGAGATATAAATATTTTTGTGATTATTACCACCATTGATGTTGGGAGGAATTTACTCCTTGTTGAGGAGTATTAGGTTACATGAATGACAAATAAACAACTATGGTAAGGATACATTAGCAAAACCAAGTCCATCAATCAGAATCACAAAAAAACATGATGAAAGATTGATAGTGACAGTGGTGAAAATGAAAGGGGTGGATCATGTTCTATCTACGGTTATGGTGTATCAAGGGAACAATGCCACTACTATGAAAAAATGAAAAATTATGTTGAATATTGTTATAATATGATGGAATTAGCTGAGTCCCATATAATTTAGGGTGATGAAGACAAGACCACACTCCTTATGGAAAGGGCATGTACCATGATGCTTGATTTTCCACTACTAATATCAATCACTCCCAATTCCACACAATTATGATGTATCCCTCTTTAGCTGGTTAAGATGAATAACATTAAACAACTAGATCAAGAGGAGGTATTCTATAATGATCTATGGTACTTAGAAACATGTACCACAATCCACATGAGTGGATCCCATGTTTTCTTCTCAGGTCTTGATGTCAGGATCTGTAGGACTCTCAAGTTTGGTGATAGCTCTGTCATTAAAATTAAGGGTTATAGGAAGATATTATTAACCTAAATACTGGAAATAACTATATGATAATGGGGTTTTACCTCATCCTATGGCTCACCACCAATATCATTATCATTGAACAACTTGATGAGAACAATTTTTAGGTACTAATTGATGGTGTCATCAAGATGATATAGGACCAGCAATGGCACTTTCTGGCCATGGTGAACTATTTTATCGATTAGTTGTAAAAGATTAGACTCGACATTTCATAGCTAGTATGATTTTAGGAAAGGGTTTTAGTGTAGTAATATCATTGGCACATGATGTATGATCACCATAATTTACATGCCTTATACAGGATCTCGGATTATGGTATGTTGAGAGGGATTGCATGGATTTATCACATGGGTCAAGTCTGTGACTAGTACCTCACTAGGAAGTAGTGGAAAGTGTATTTACCTAATAAAGTAAATTATCATATGGATCATGTCCTTGACCTTATATTTGATGACCTCTATAGTCCAATGATGCCAATGATGCATATCAGGAACTCTTACATTCAATTGCTCGTGGTTGACATGTTTCATTACATACAGATCAATCTACTCATGATCAAGGACTAATCATTGGTGATGTTCACGTGCTTTTATTCCATGGTGTATTTGGATACAAAGCACAAGATAAGGGTCCTTGGTATAAACCATGATGGCTGGTTCAATTTGTTGTAATTCAATGAATATTTCCTTAAGCACATTATAAAATGATAGCTTATGACTCCCTATTCACCATAGCAGCATTGGTTTATCGAACACTATAAGCATATAGTGGTCTTTTTAGATTGAAGAATACTATAGGTAAAGGTTATACCTAGGATTTTCTAGGGTGAGGCCTTCTTCACTGCCATTTCCATACTCAACCATGTGCTAACATTAAGTCTTGATGGGATGATGCCATACGAGTCCCAACATGGAAAGTGGCCAAAAATTCTTTTTCTATGCATCTTTAACTACATCACACGTGTCAATATCATGAATCCTTATATGAAGAATTTGGATGATCAGAGTATTTTGATGATATTAATCAAGTAAAAGTTCGATTCTAAGTTATACCTTATATATTACCTTATCAGTAAGTGTGTTCATGTAATGGATAACATCATCTTTGATGAAGTGGCATAATGGGATTGCAGTGATGATAGAGAACAAGGTATATTGAGTAGTTAGGATTCATTAACTATTTATTATTCTATGATATATGTAAATGGTACGGAATATATCAGAAACATTGCTGGAGACCCAAAATCATCACTCACACACACTATCACATGTTGTGTAGACACTAAAACACCAATCATGGATAATGTGATTATCATGCCATCATCCATAGTGGAATTTGGATAATTGAAATCCAACTTGCTATAATCACTTGGAATAGATCACAATGATGCTCTTCTTCAATTCTAAACATTAACAATATTGTTGGGTCGATAATTACACCAAATATTTCACTGCACCAGCTCAATTTTGGTAAGATACACTTCACTATGGTTGATGATACCACCTTGTTCATGTCAAGAAAATATCATTTCTGAAATAAAAATTTTATTATAGGGTATGTTGTTGCCTCGTATTTAGGAGAAATTCTCTACTCAAAGCTTAACATTCTAGTTCTCAAGGTGTATAAAAATTTTACAATTGTCTTAAAAACCTTGTCTTCCATAGTCAAAGAAGGAATATCTAATCTTGATTCCATTTTATTTTAGAGTGTTATAATGTAGTAAATATCATTCTCGATCACACTCACACTGAGGATAAACTCTCATAATTTCTCATAATTTCACTTGAGTACACCAAATTACAAGAGTTGTGCACCAAAATTGACATCATTGGGATTTGGTGAACATGATCAAAATAATATAGTGATCATGTTAAACAAATTAAACATGGTGAAAAAAATCACCATTATGTTTTGAATATTTAGGGGGTGATAATGATTCATTTTTACATTTTTTTCAACTGATTTTTTATTCCCTCAACACTATTTGACTAAATCGTGTGAATCTTACAATTTTTTGTTTATTTTTTTCAAATTTTTTGTCTAATTTTTTGTATATAAATAAATGAATTACCACCAGAAAACAATCCATGTTTTCAACTACGTTAAATATCCCTTGGGTTTGTTTCTTTTTTAATTCATGTTCTAGGAAATCATGTGAGTTCATGTGTTTTGACTAATCATCATTTCTAATATGAAGATATGGAAGGTAATTTACATGAAAGGTTATGTATAGAAGATTCATTTGGAAATCAGCATAATCAATATGTGTTAGATGACAGTGCCAATAATAATATCACAACTCTAAATATTCCAGATGAGAATATTCATTTTCTTTAGTATGTTATTATTCCAAAAGGGTATTCTTGGGTTTCTTGTTACAAGTAGGTTAGGATGAAATTTATGGGACTGGATCATTTTGAAGTTAATTGAAGTTGTAAGAAGAAAAACCAGATGATCAACTTCATCCAAGATAAAATTATTTTAAATCACACTTCTTTATTTCTATTGAATCAAATCATCAATGAATATTGGGTGAGTGATCACTATCACGAAATACATCTAGAAATGGGCATAGCTAGAGAAAATGGATGTTTTTTTAGTTATTTATATATACATAACTTTATATAACTACTCCTAATAATTAATTCCATGTTTTCCAACATAGTTTTAAGAGAATCATAAAGATTACACCAATGACTAGATGAGGTGGGTTAGTGGAGAAAGGCAGTCACAGACTCTCTTTATTCCACCACTGAATAACATGCCTAAAATGTTTTCCCATTAATGAGATCCCACATGAGATTTGAGTGAAGATCATTCATAATACCTTATATATTATGAATATATATGCCTATAATTTTGATTTAATTTTTCAATTTATCCCAATTAATATGATGGAATTTTTTCTCCTAGTGCGAGTCCAATAGAAAATTTTTTAAATACTTCTTGATATCCCTGATACCCACCTTGTGGGTATTTATAAACAAAATGATGTGAAAGGTAATTGAGGGAATAAAACTTTAATTAATGAGAAACCTCCCAATGAAGAAAAAGGAAAATTTTCATGTTTTAAATGTTTCTATAAATCATGATGACCATTTTGATTGTTGAATAATAATAATGACCCACATAAATGCCTTGATCACCTGGAGAAAAGAACTTGAAATAATTATTTAATTATTTTATTAATCCCCATGATATAAATATGGGGGTTAATCAGGAGAAAACATTGTAATTTGTTGTATCCCTTTTTAATAAAATGATGTGTTGAAATCCCCATGTATGTAGGTATCTAACAAAACCATGTGGTTATCCTATGTTATTTTTTCCCTCTGTGTGTGTGTGAGTGAGATCGACAGAGCATGATTATACTCAAGAGTGAGAAAAATGTCACCAAATAATGCTGCTAAAATATTTGTTCATGTTTCTTTGCTAATTCCAATAGGTGTCTAAAGTTTGAGTTATATTGATCAAGTCCAAACTATGTTGGAACCTGATCCATGTTACCAACTTCATTAATATATTTCTTGGTTTTTTGTTATCATGATATTCTAAAGTGAGATACACCTCTTGTTGATAATCTCATGAATGAAAGATAATTTAATATCAATATTATTGGTTAGACTATGATGAACCTGATTCTTTTAAAGGAAAATAGAACTTTAACTATCACAAATGACATCTATGTTCTCTTGTATAATCCCTAAGTCTCTAATCAGTCTATGTAACTATATAGATTCCTTAAAAATTTCTATCCTCATAATATACTCTACCATTGTGGTTGAAAAATCCATTATTTACTTTAGTTTAGATCTTCAAATCACAGGTCCTCCTACCATAGTGAAAACATAACCAGTGGTGTATATCTTCTTGTTTAGGTCTCCTATATGATTTGAACCCATATATCTAATAAGAAATCTCCCAACATGTTTATCTATTGAAAAGGTCAGATCAATATCTATAGTACCTTTTATATACTATAGAATCCATTTGATTTCCTGACAATAAACATTACCAGGGTCATGCATGTATTGACTTACCATTCTCATTATGTGTGAAATATTAGGTCTCATACACACCATCAAATACATTATGGATCCTACTACACTTGCATATGGAACATGATCCATCTATTTTCTTACATTTTTTAATTTGGAGATAATGATGTATAATGTTTGAAATAATATTCTAATGGAACTTATATAAAATATAGGTTACTTAACTGAGGAAGGAATATAAACACTTGACTGGTGTCTATTCCGATTGAAACATACTCCCAGTGTGAAACTGATTTTTTTTATACCTTCACAACCCCTCATCAACATTATTTTACACTTCTTTTATATCATTATCCATTCATTCATGAACCCTTGTGCTATAGTCTAACATTTATATACTACATCCATCTTAAAAAACTAGTGTTTCATTTGCATAAGGTTACCCAAATTTTTCTATGAATCCCCAAATAGAAATTATTACAATGAAACCTATACCACCCGAGGAGTAAATTACATAAGGGAATATTTTTATGATAAGTACATCTTGACCTAAAATTATGATGTTAACACCAAATTTGTGGTTTATAAATTTTATAGGAGGAATAAATTCAACATGTGTCAATGTTAAGTTCTTGATATGATAAATCAACAGGAGTTAGATATTGTATTATAGAAAAAAAAATTCAACATCTCCAATGGTGATGAGAAGAGACTCAATCAAAAAGATTTTTGAAAGATTCAAATTTGTTTAGAAAAAATATTGGAAATACTTTGTGATTTAAGAGACCCCTAGGAAAAGATTAGGGAAGATTTTAGAAAACAAATAAATGGAAAAATCATTAAAACTAGATCTACCTGAAAAGATTTTTTTTCAATTTTAGTATAAGAAAGTTATGTCCATGATTGATCATATATAAAGTTTTGATAAAATCCTAATAGTTTTTAAAAGATTAAAAGTAATGAGAGGATATAAAGATATGTACCTATTTTTTTATAAACTCTTTACAAGTGAGTTATTATCATCTAAACACAACACAGTTATACATTAAGGATAAGGTATAATAATTTGTTGGTTCAACTGTATAGAATAAGAATGAGTATAAATAGAAGAACAAGTGTGACTATAAATATTCTATGTCTGAGGAATTGATGAAAATTAAAGGAATGTCGTCTTTTTAAAATATTATAAGGTTCAAAAGAGGAAATCACTATCAAAATCAATATGTGATTCAACCTATAGGTGTCCAAAAAAAGATGAGTGTGCTTATTTTCATTATAAATGGAACTATAATAATGATTATCCCAATATTAGGAAACAAAATTTTAATGTTTTATATAAAACCAAGGATGTTAAAGATTTATCTTTTCTAGTTTCCACAATGGTCAACCATTCAGATGTTTGGATATTTTATTCTGGTTGTTCATTTCACGTGTTAAGGAATTGAGATTAGTTTTCAAGCCTCAAATAGTAAGTTGGGGGTGTGGTGATTATAAGGAATAACTATTACTACCACATAAAAGGTTTTGGAAAAATATGATTGAGGATGCATGATGATATAGTTTGAAACCTAACAAATCTAAGAAATGTATCAGAAATTTATAAAATACTCATGTCTTTAGGAGTCCTGGATATGATTTTTTATTGGATAACCATTAATGATAGAGTCATGAGAATAATTTTATATGAATTCCTTTAAATTAAAGGTACAAATAAAGGAGTTTTTTATTATTTATATGTTTAATCTTTTATAAGAGGAGCAATAATATTATAGGGGGTGATCTAGACACTTCCATATTGTGGAATATGTGACTATGAAATACTGAAGATAAGTATTTACTAATATTAGTAAAAAAGGTGTTTTAAAATGTTTCAAGATTGGAAAACATGACTTCTTCAAGAATTTTGTGATGGGTAAAAAAACTAGAGTTTGTTTCATCACTGTAACTCATCACCCAAAGGGAACACCTAACTACATCCATACCGATGTATGAGGACCATCAAAGAATTCTTTATTTGAATGTAATTATTATTTTATCACATTTATTGATGATTTCTCATGATATGTTTGAGTATATTCCATAAAACATAAGGATTACATTTTATATATATTCCTTAAATATAATAATGTGAATATAAATTAAATAGGAAAAAATATCTATAGATTTAGATCAGATAATGATGGATAATACACATCAAATCAATCCAAGAAGGTTTTTCAAGATGAAGTTATTGTGAGAAACATTTTAGTTCTTGGAACACCACTATAGAATGAAGGGGCATAGTGAATGAAACATATTCTTGATGAAAAATTTATGGTGCATGTTATCACAGTATAGTTTGAAAAAATAATTTTTGGAAAAATCCTTGATGCATGCAACATATATTTTGAGTCACATACATTCACCCATGATTGATGGTAGATTTTTAATTGAGGTTGGTTTGGTGAGAATGTTTTTTATTTTGATAGATTGTATATATTTAGTTATACTTATTATTTTCATGTCACGGGTTCAAAATTGGTTCCCAGATCAAAGAAATGTGTATTTCATAGATTTAGTGATGGTGTGAAATCTTTACTAATATGGAGTCTAGAATTAACGAAGTTCATTCAGAGTTTTGGAGTTATACTTGATGAATCAGTAATAGTAAAGTCAAATTATTTTAGAAAATAGATTGATCGCTTAGATGAAATCACAATTGAAGTGTAGAGAATTACACAACATACTTATCAAGAGCCATAGGTGATAGATTATGGTGATCACACAAATATTTTTATAGAAGAATAATTTTCCTCATAATAGGATAATGAGATTCATGCGAGAATTTCCACTATTATAACAAAAAGGACCATATAGGGACCTTTTAGGTGCGATGATATGGTTTTTATGCTCTTTCAATAATATAATATCATATTATAGAAATCTATAAAACTATTTTAGATAGAAAATAGGACTTGTGGAATATAAATATAGAATAGGAAATGAGTTCACTTCATCAAAATAAAAAATGGGATGTTGTTTTTTCACCAAAGAATAATAAGGAGGATGGGAGAAAATGGGTATTTAGGATAAATGAAGATGACACATAAAAGAATATTGTTAGGTACAAGGGTACACCTGTTGATAAGAAATATGCATAAAAGTAACACATAGACTATAATGAGGAACTTTCTCTTATTTTTTAGAATGAATCTATCAAAAAATTGGCATTGGTTGCATATTTGAACTTCAGTTAGCTCAACTTGATTCACTACATTTTTTTTCATGGATAATTAAAGAAAGAGATATATATAACAAAACATGATTTTTTTCATGTACCATGACCTAAGAATTGGGTTTATCGATTTAAAAAATCACTGTTCAAACTAAATAAATTGATAGAGTTGAGTTTTTAAATAATTTATATATGTATATAAATTATTGTATCCAAAAAAAATTCCTTTTGTATTAAATAGTATAATTTTTGTAATATTGAGGAGTTTTGAGCTAAATTGTGATAATTTTGTAATTATGAAATTTTAATAGTCTTTTATCACTTTGGTATTTTGGGTATAACTTTTCCAAAATAGATACAATTATTGAAATTTATTTTTTTAAGATTTATTTCCTTGGGTTTTTCATTTCTTCTTACTATTCCATGTGTATAATCAATCATTTTGAGTCCCAAATAAATTATTCAAAATTGGATGTTGAATGGTCAGATTGAATTATCCAACCTTTGGTAAATATGGGATAAAAAGAGTTACAGACCTCAAAATGAGTTAATTAAATCTAGAGAAAAATTTGAACTTGAAGGATCTAATAATAATTAAATATCATGGATAAATTCTCTCATTAAGGCAATTGATGAATATGAACAAGTGGAGGAATATGAAGATACAATTTAGCCTTAAAATTTTCACTTCATTAATTCAGTTATATAATTTTCAAAACATCTTCAATGGATCAAAAATTTCATGGATGGATATATAAGAGGATATAAAACAAATTTATAGACTGAACCTTAGCGATATTTGGCTTCAAAATAGGAAATATTTGAGAAAATTTTCATAGGACATAAACTGGATTATATATTTTCCACACCTCATCTCTGTATTTTTTTATCTCCAGTTCATTTCAAAGGGTAGTTAGAAGTTGTAACATCCTAGGTAAATAAAGAACAAGATAGTTTTCATATTTATTAATATTTGTGAACTAAATATTAATTCTCCTTTAAAGGGGATTCTATGTTTGATGGCGTACCCGATACGCAATAATGGGTTTCTTTGAAATCTTACGTTGCACACTAATAATATAATATTATTATTTTAAATGGTATTTAACACCTATCTGTTGTAATGGAAGGAATGAGAATAACTAACTAAAAAATGATTATATATGTTTGTTAAATGTTTTTACATTTATCCAATAAACTTTAGAGGTTTAAAATGTGAATGAATCTAATTTTAAACATAATTTACTTTAAAAGGTTGATTTGACACCTTTTTATGGAGAACCCCCTATAAATATAGTTTTGTTCAATTTTATATGTTCAATTTGAAAAAATAAAATTATTATTTATAATTAGGACATCAAAATTTACTTTGGGTAAATGTTTAGTATTTTTCTGATAAAATTCAATTTTTTTATGAATAGCGAAAAATACTGTATTTAAATTTAAAAGTGCCTTTTAATCTAATTTTTTATATGGTTAGATTATATTTTTAATTGTTTATAAAGTGTAATTATATTATTATTTTACCATTTAATCTTATGTTGTTCATTGGAAATAATTTCACTTTGAAATTGGACATAAACAGGTATCAATCTTTTGATAGTTATTGTTTCTTAAAAACACACTATTTTTTTTAATCATGAGAATTAATTTTAAATTAATTAATGCAAATTATATGATTTTAATTTAGAAAAATAGAAATTATTTTTTAATACTGAATATCATATGTATATTAGGATGAATTTTTGGTAGTTTTCTGAAAAACATCAATTTTTTATGAATAGTGAAACCACTAAGTAGTAGTTAAAAAACTGACATTTTCATTTAAATGAAATTTTATCACTTCTGTGGATTGAATTTAGAAAATCCAAAATATATAGTTTTTATTAGTAAGTAAAATTTGGTTTAATAAGTTGAAAATAATTTTTTGTGAATAGTAACTTTTGACTTTTATTTGCTGTGGATAAAGGTAAATAGGGTAATTCAAGGTAAAAATAATATCATAATAATACAAAATTACCTTAACGCTTGTCCTAATCTTATTGGATGAGTCATGGAAGACTATGGGAATCCTTGGATCGATTTTTGGACTCCATGGAGCCACTTGGGAGTCATAATGACACTTTAGATTAATTAATTTAAAGTAAAGGCAAAAATGACACAAACGATTATATTTTAGAAAATTAATTTTTACATGGGGTTATATAAGTTATATTTTTGACTATAAATATTCATTGTAAAGATAAAAAAATTCCCACATCATGGAATTTTTTTATAATTTTTAGACATCAAATAAATAAAATTAGTTATGACACAATAATGATGCAGTATTTACCTCATTAATAAATTATTTAAATAAATAAGATTATAAATATTAAAAGAACATCCAAAACCTATACAATTATTATTGGATGATTTTATTTTGACCATTAGTCATCTTACATTCTACTTTAATTAGTTTTGGACCTTTAGAAACCGAATATCATTATATAATAAAATAATATTTTCACACTTTCCTAAAGAGCCCCTCCTCCACCTTATAAAAAGACCACACTTATTAATCATTCCTCACACTGATCAAGACCCTTGGATTGTCATAAACCTGCCAAAATAAGATCTCAAGATACCTCTATTCAACCTAGAAGCCTTGCCTTAGGCAGAAGTCACTTCAAGAAGTCCTTTTGGTTTAAACCAAAGGGAGTTACCCAAATTAAAGGTGAGGGTTTCTCTTAACATATTTTATTTTATTTTACTTATCCAACCCCTAAAATATTTTTATTACTTTATTTTATAACAAAAACAGTATCCTCAATATACTGGGATGTTGTTATGATAAGGATTATAACTACACTTACACACACCTCTATCTAATGGGTGAAGAACATATTGTTTTTGTGAATGGAAAACTAATACCTCACGAAACGATGCTTGTTCGATTATCTCCTACCACCTCTCATGGTGGACATTAATATGAAACTATATTTATATATGATATATATTATTTTTATGTTTTCTTTTTGCTTCTATATTTTTTTAATAGCATACCTTTATGGTTTTCATTATGGTTAAACGTGATAATTTCATTTGAGGAAGTGAGGACTATTGCCCCATCAAAGTGATATGACTCATTAATTCCATATGTGGGACATAAAAAGGATGTATTTAATGATATTATATATGATATTATACAGGAATTATAATATACATATGTATCATTATGTTTTAATTCCATTAAAATAAGAAGTATAAATAAAGGTAGCATTCATGCGTACATACGGCTTACCGTCTCCATGAACGGTGCATTTCATTTCTTACCTTCGAATGTTATGTACTATTATAAATACATGTATATACTAGATATATATGATATATATTATATATAAATCATGAATATAATTTCGTATATAATTAACTTTTGACTATATGAACAACTTGTAATTATAAGAAGTCTATTTTTACTCAAGTACCAAATATCGACAAAACGAACATTATTAACATAAATGATTACACAATTTTTATAACGCTATAATAAGTGATATAAAAGGAATAATAAACTTGGAAAATTTTCTTAAGAAAGTATCAATTAACTTTAGTTTATTATTTAGGAAGAACAAGGAACAAACGAGTCAAGTCAGACACGAGGTAAGGGATTTCTTATCTCACTTTTAATTTCGTGAGATTTCTATTGTTCGCCACTAATTTATTGCTTGTGGTGTATTTTGTACTGACATTTGATATATATTATCATTATTATCTTTATATTCATGGTATTATATGAGTCATTTGGTGGTTATTAACTCTTGTTCATACAACTTGATTGATTACAACGTGGTAAGGGGTTTTCATCTCACTTTTTATTCTCGTGAGATTCAAGCAATATTTGCCACTATTTCCTTTAGTGTGGTGTATGTACTGCCCATTATTGTTTTAATTGTGTAATATACTTAAATTTATGGGTATTTATATCTTCATTTTATGATCCTTCTTTCATGGGTCGTATGTTTTGTTTGTTACCAAATCGATAAGGGAACCTTTTAACCCAATTTCCATTCCTTTGGTTAATCTTATAATTCTTAATTATGTCATGCTATGATTATGTATGGAATCAATATTTATTTATTTATGTTTTTATTTCCACTCCCCTTTTTGTGGATAAAATTTTTATACACATAATCACTCCATTGATAAATTCTCAATTCATCGATATGAACTTGATAAGAGTAATTTTAACTCAATTTTCATTCATTGAGTTAAACATCCAAGTCATTGGTTTTGTCTTAAAAAGAATGTGTGTGAATGTTATCTGATTTATTTACATTGAATATCCAACATATTGAGTGTATTTATAATTGTCAAACGTTATTATGTAATTTATTTATCCTTAATCTAAGGATACAATTTTTATAAGGGATTTCATCTCAATTTACATTCCATTGAGACTTCATTGTTGTTATGCACCAATTCACTTTTATATGGTGTATATAATGTCCTTTGTCATATTATATCATGAATCCATTTTTTCTCATGATATTAAAAAGTTCTGATTAAATTTTATTCCTCAATTATTTGTATTCAAGAGTCTCTCATTTTGTTAAAAACTCTTTAACTAAAATATCATTTTAAATGTTTTAAAGATTTATTCTTCTAAATATTTCTCATTAATGTCCTTGTTTTTAAAATGGTTTTTAGGATTTATTTATATGGACATTAATGTTTTCAAATGATAATTCATTTAAAAGCTTCAAAGTGGTATGGGACACTTTTATTCAAAAATCTATTTATTAAATGTTTTAAATGGTTTTGAAAATGATTTGATAAATAATTTAAATATCTTGATTTGATATATTGTGATTGGAATGTGGAAATATTATCTTTCCTTTATGCTTGTGTTATGTGTTATGAATATGTTATGGTTATTGGGAATTTTTTATGTATATGGTTGGTTCTGTGATAAACCTATGGTGGGTAAGCTCAAGATAGCTCTCCAATTCATTGGGTAACATGATGGTGGTAAACTTTAATGTTTCTCCTAAGAGATTTAGGGAATATACTGTGATAGGTATTCAAAATGTGACTCCCTATGTAGTTTTGATAGCTGCAATGTAAGTATGTTATGAATTTCATAAGTTACCTTTATGATTTATGATTTGTGTGTGTTATTCATAAATCTTATGATTTCGTAAGGTATGTTATAATTGAAAAGTATGGTTTCATTGATTTGTGTTTAATGATGGGATAATGTTTTCCTTTCTTATTTTATAACCCTTACTGATCTTTTTATGCTCATCCCAAGTTTTTTAAATGTTTTCCACAAGACTTAAATATTAATAGGGTCAAGTATGGGATCAAGGAAAAGTCATGCTATCTAAAACATGGAACAAAACATGTTTCTTTTTAAGAATTTTTATTTTATGAAAAAAATGGATATTGACTAGTAGTGTCTAAATGTAATTTTTAAGTTGATATGTAATATTTATGGCTTAATTCTATAAAACTCTAAACCTGAAAACATCCTTAATGTGAATTATTCATTTAATTCAAGATTATGTAATGTTTAAGGCTGGGTATTTATATTTGGTATCAGAGGTCAGTTTAGACAACTTTAGGGATTAGGATTTTTAGTTAGTCACATGGTAAGTCCCTATGTCTATTATTTCTGTTAAATCCTTGTTTTTTAACTTTTTCAGATCAAGGAAATTCATTTACGAATGGATAGAGGAGGATCTCAAACGACATTCCTATCTCTTCCTGATGACTTGCTCGCAATAATTATTGCAAAGTCATGTTAGGATGATTGTGAAACTTTTTCTAGCATACAGCTCACTTGAAAGCATTTTTTTAAGATATAAAACACCTCCACTATACCTCGTTATAATCGTCGATCATGGATTGTATTTAAACAAATCCTATTTTCACAATATTCTCATATTTTCAAGAAAGGTAAATATTACCAAGGTATTTTCAAATACTTTATCTTATCACAAGATTTTGAAGCATTTTATGATTTTGAAAATGGTGCTGAAGAAGAAGACCCTTGAGCAACCTATTTATATTTGATTTTACAATATAGTCTATCAGTACATACCTATGGTATTTTAAAAGGAACGTTAATTGAAAGTTTTAACTCAAATTCGGTCCGACTGTTTTATATAAATCATGTTTTATCAGATTTTTTAAAATTATATGTCATACATGATTATTTTCCAAAACTGTTTTTCTGTGAACACCCATGTGACCCATGTTGTACAATGTGTATTTGGATGAAGGAAGAAAATGATTTTGAAGGATCTCTAAATCATTGTTGAAATGCATGGACCTTATACCTACATGAACAAGATGACGATGAAACCAAATGGACACCATGATCAAGGTATGATGTTCTTCATTTTGGGGATCATTTTATTTTATCATATGGTGGTGAAATAAAAAAAAGACACTGTATATAAGACTTCAATAATTAAGATGTTGTAGGGTCCTGAATCTTCCACAAGGGGGAAATCCAATTACCGCAAGACTTGGAAAAGGACCGAATCGGTCCGCGCATCAGCTCCCAGCAACAGCACGCGGCCGGTTCGGCAGGCCTCCCTCCCGCAATTCCGCGGACCAGCGTTGTTCGCAAAATAGAGGCGGGGACCCTCCTCAGGTGCAAATAAAGATGGGTGCCAGGCCGTTCCACTGCCGCAAGACGCCCCCTCCGCGGACTGATTTCATTCGCGGGATTGATGCAGAGTGGTGCACGGCCGCAGAGCAATTCCGCAAAACTCAGTTCCAAAAATCTCTAGTTGATCGAGTCATCCATGGGTGGGGATTCTTTCATGGGATTTTGTAGAGAGTTCCATGGGCCCATCGATACAACCTCCTTTATGACTCTATAAATAGTCACCGAGGGGCACCAATGAAAAAAACGGAGGAAGGATGGGCGAAAACCCGTGGGGAGACGCTGGAGAAATCGCTCCCAGCGGTAATGTTCCACGGACCTCATATCGTCCGCAGATGCACTCTTCTGTATAGGGTAGAAACCAAACCGCAAACCACATGTGGTCATTTCCTTCGTGGATAGTCCCTCTACGGCCACCCCCTCTGCGGACCAGTTTTGTTCGAGAAATGGAGGCGGGGACCCCTCCGTGGACGTGAAGTAAGATGGGCGCCAGCCTCTTTGCAGATGCCCTTCGCAGCCATCTCCTCCACCGACAGCATCCTTCACAGACAGTCTCCTTTGCAGACAGCCTCCTTCGCGGATGTCCATATCCTCCGCGGACAGCCTCCCTCGTGGCCTCCTCCTTCACGGCCTGCTCCCTCACGGCCTGCTCCCTCATGGCCAGCTCCTCCGCAGACACCCTTCGTGGACAACCAAACTTCAAACCACATGCATCCAGTCCCTCACGGCTGGCTCCTCACGGCCAGATCCTACGCGGCCCACCACATGCGGAAAACACTATGCACTCGTTGGTCCATACCGTGGGGGGAGTCACTACCGTCACTTACCCCCATGAAAAATGGAGAGTCGCACCACAAACGTTTCAGGTCAGGTCAATAGTATTTTTACATTGCACCCTTGCATATCCCCAAAATCTGTCCTATACATTTCATGAGTCGAGCTACTCCTCATGACTCTCCTATAACCCCATTTCATAGATCCTTTTTCTAGGTTCATCCAGAAAGGGCCTCCCTTGCATAAGTCCCACACCAACCATTGCTAGGTCTCTCCTACCTAGTCGTCCTGACCACATGACGTTAAATTGTATGGCCCTCGTCCTGACCACATGACATTAAACTGTGTGGACCTCATCCTGACCATATGACGTCAAACTATATGGCCCTCCTCCTATCCATATGACGTCAAACTATATGGAAACAGTCCTCTCTACATGACTATAAACTATATCATTCCCTATCATTCAATAATTGGATGCCTCTTACTCCATACAAGAGATTCCTTATGCTATGTTTATAGTGTCATAACATTAAGAGCGCTGAAATCCATTCAAAAATTCCATCACTCCACCTCATTCTTTACACGTCCTTCATTCGGATCTTCATTCCCTTGCATTTCTGAAGGGACCCCCTAACGTCCTGGTCTCATGCCGCATCGTCTCACCTACCGTCCTGGGCCAACGCCCCGAAATACTTTGGACAACACTTCGAGACAGGTCCTGTGTTTCGAACACAGTCAGCAGTTGACCCTCATTTGTTTGTCCCCATTTCAGGATAATGTGATATGAATTATCTGTTTCAAACAAAGTCAACATTTATCCTCCATTACCATGCCACCCTCATTGTGTTCTGAATGTTAGACATATAATTCACACTTTTCATCTCCCTTTGTTTGGACTGATTCCAACGCCCTTGGCATTATCCCGCTTGTGCATTTTCACATAGGCGTTGGCCCCCATTATATTCCTCAACCCACCAATGGGTTGGGATTCCCTTATGGCCAGACATGAGGAAGACACCATGGGCATCCATCTCGGAGTAAGCCCTAACTATCTGGGCCGCCCGTATGCATAAGCCCCACTCCACTTCTCACGGACGCACCTTTCGCGACGTGATCGTCTGGTCCCTACCACCTCTTGTTTCTCACACCGAGCATGACTCATGTGGGCTTAGAGTAAGCATCGACCATGACATCCTCTTATGGGCCTCATCAGATTGTAAGCCCCAATTCATCACCATGGGCCTCCTCAGAGTGTAAGCCTCAATCCATCGCCCTGGGCCTCCTCAGAGTGTAAGCCCCAATCTATCCCTCTGGGCTACCTCAGAGCATAAGTCCCAATCCCGTACAAACTATGTGGATTTTGATCCTTTTCTCCTAGTCAGGGTACGTAGGAAGCCTCCCTGAGGTTCAAGCCCGATCACCAGCGGACCCCTGGGTCCACCTTCACGTCGGTTCTTCGGTGCTCCCGCTCGAACTACGTGGACTTTGATCCCTGTTTCCTAGGCAGGGTATGTAGGAAGCCTCCATGAGGTTCAAGCCCAACAACCGGTCAATCCGACTATCTTCACATTAGTTCACCGCGCCACTCCGAGTACCACCTCAATGAGTCCCAACTCCTCAGGGTCATTAATCCAACAAGGGATGGTAAACCTCGGGCATAAATGATTTGGAACCCCTACGTTCAGCTGACCATTTCCAACCAGGAGAAATCCATGGATACTATGCTTGGGTATAAACCAAATATTCGCGAACATATGAATACGTCTTAAATCTATAAGAGAGTCCCGGAACAGGCAATAATTTCCCCCCAAAAGGGTGCGATGAGCCCGACTTCCCATCCTCTCGACCAAAGTGAGTTCTTAAGCATCGTTGGACTAACCGTCTGGCTAATGCCTGCCGTTGGAAAGCAGGTCCACGTGTCATCGGATATGGAACCGTTGGGCATTTTGAGACCGACCCGAAATAGATGTTGAGATCATAATAAATTCATATGAAAATGATAGGTATAAGGAAACCATTTAAGTTAAAACATGTGAGGGTTATTTTTGAGTTTTATAAAAATGACAACTTGTAGGATGGGTGACAACTCGTCGCATCCGGCAAGGCCGCAGGAATCGAACCCACAACCGAAGGGTGACAAGGGCGCATCGCCTACCACCATCCTACTTGAATTCCCTAGTTATTATAACTTATTATTTTAGTAAAATTATCTTATGGAACAATAATAAGTTGATTTTTAGAACTTATGTTTTATCAAATGGATATACTTAGTATAGGAAAATGATTTGGTGATTAAGTGATAAATGTTGTTTTGGAAGATGTTCTCTCTTTTCAGGAAACACTATATTCCTAAGGAAGATAGAATACTATGGGATTTCAATTGTAAAATAATGGTTGAAATTTTAGTTTGGAAGAATTTATTTTTTTATTTTGGACATATGAAAATTTGGTTTATTTATGAAAATTATTAACCTATCATGGGGAATATGTGATTAGGTTAATTACTTTTCAATATGAGACTTTATGAGTAACTGATGTTATCTGGAGATAAATGTAAAGATTTATCTTGGAAGACTATTTAATTAAATACTTATGAGATTTGGGTTTCAATATTAGTTTGGTTTAGTTTTGAATAATTTTATGAATAATTGTTTATTCAATGGTCTTTGTTGGACTTTGGGTTTTTTTTGACAAATTTTGGAGATTAAGAGTAGTTTTTCTTTTTGTAAAAGATTGTCCTTTTTGGGTATTATCTGATCTCGCACTAACCATTTTTGTTTTAGTTGATGTCTAAATAGAAGGGAAATATATAGTTCTTATTTTTTGGATTATGTGATTCTCTATAAGGTGATTCTTGTGATTTTGATATGACCAAGTCTTTTTGAATGCTCATTATTTGAAGAAAAGATCATTTTTTGGTAGAAACTTATTAAAGGATGAAACTCTGCATGTAGAAAAGTATATTTCCTTATGTACTTATTCTATGTAGCAAATTAATTCCTCAAAATTATGAAAAGGAATGTAAAAGAAAAACTTTGTTGGTTTAAGTTTCCTACTGAGTAATCAAAGACCATTTAACACATCATAAGTTTGTGATTTTCTGGTGGTTAACTTTCTCCTAATCATGTTTTCTATCACTATCCATCAGAACTTGACCATTTTTTCTCTCTTCCATATCCATGTTTTCCTACATGGAATCCTAGTATGGGTTATCTTGGGTGACCTTTGTACTTCTCTTTCTTTCTTTTAAAGTGATCGTTTTACTGACTCTTTTCTGATGTGGGGATTTTAATGAAGTTTCCAAGCCCAGTTTTAAAATTGTGAGGACGCAATTCCCAAAAGGAGGGAAGGATGTAACATCCCAGGTAAATAAAGAACATGAAATTTTTCATATTTATTAATATTTGTAAACTAAATATTAATTCTTCTTTCAAGGGGATGCTATGTTCGATGGTGTACCCAATATGCAACAATGGGTTTCTTTGAAATCCCACATTGCACACTAATAATATAATATTATTATTTTAAATGGTAGTTAAAACCTAGATATTATAATAGAAGGAATGAACAGAACTAACTAAAAAATGATTATATATGTTTTTTAAATGTTTTTTACATTTATCCAATAAAAGTTAAAGGCTTAAAATATGAATTAATCTAATTTTAAACATAATTTATTTTAAAAGGTTGATTTACCACCTTTTAATGGAAACCCTCTTTAAATATAGTTTTTTGCACTTTTATATGTTTCATTTGAAAAAATAAAATTCTTATTTAGAATTGGGACATCAAAATTTACTTTGGGTAGTTTTTTGGTATTTTTCTGATAAAATTCATTTTTTATGAATAGTGAAAAATATTGTATTTTAATTTAAAAGTGTCTTTAATATAATTTATTTATATAGTTATATTATATTTTTAATTAGTTTTAAAGTTTAATTATATTATGTTTTTACCATTTAATCCAATTTTATTCATTGGAATTAATTTCACTTTTAAATTGGACATAAACAAGTATCAATCTTTTGATAGTTATTGTTTCTCAAAAACACGCTATTTATCTTGATAACAAGAATTAATTTTAAATTAATTAATACAACTTCTATGTTTTTAATATGGTAAAATAGACATAATTTTTGAATTCATAATATCAAAAATAGCTTAGGCTGAATTTTGGATATTTTTCTAAAAAACTTCAATTTTTGATGAATAGTGAAACCACTAAGTAGTAGTTAAAAAACTGAAATTTTCATTTAAATGAAATTTTACCACTTTTGTGGATTGAATTTCAAAAATCTGAAATACATAGTTTTCATTAGTAAGTAAAATTTTCTTCAATAAGATGAAAATAATTTTTGGTGAATAGTAACTTTTGACTTTTATTTATCGCGGATAAAGGTAAATAAAGTAATTCAAGGTAAAAATAATATCATAATAACACAAAATTACCTTAACACTTGTACTAACCTTATTGGATGAGTCATGTCCGACCATGGGAATCCTTGGGTCGATTTTTGGACCCCATGCATCCACTTGGGAATGATAATGACACTTTAGATTAATTAATTTAAAGTAAAGGCAGAAATGACACAAACAAATATCTTTTAGTAAATTAATATTTACATGGGGTTATATAAGTTATAATTTTGAATATAAATATTCATTGTAAAGATAAAAATATTTCCTAAATCATGGAATTTTTTTATAATTTTTAGACAACAAATAAACAAAATTATGTATGACACAAAAATGATGCAGTATTTACCTCATTAATAAATGATTTAAATAAATAAGATTATAAATATTAAAATAACATCCAAAACCTGTCCAATTATTATTTTATGATTTTATTTAGACCATTAGTCATCTTATATTTTACTTTAATTAGTTTTGGACTTTTATAAATCGAATATCATTATATAATAAAATAATATTTTCACACTTTCCTAAAGAGCCCCTCCTCCCCCTTATAAAAATCCCACACTTCTTACTCATTCCTCATGCCTCTTGAGCCCCTTGGCTCATAAAAACCCTACCCAAATAATCTCTCAAGATCCATCTCTTCTACTTAGAAGCCTTACCTTAGGCATAAGTCACTTCAAGAAGTCCTTTTGGTTTAAACCAAAGGGAGTTACCCAAATTAAAGGTAACAGTTTCTCTTAACTTATTTTCTTTTATTTTACTTCTAAAACCCCTAAAATCTTTTTATTACTTTATTTTATAACAATACTAGTATCCTCAATATACTATGATTTTTTTATGATAAGGATTAAAACTACACTTACACACACCTCCATCTAATGGGTGAAGAACATATTGTTTTTGTGAATGGAAAACTAATGCCTCACGAAATGATGATTGTTCGATTATCTCCTACCACCTCTCATGGTGGCCATTAAGATGACACTATATTTATATATGATATATATTATGTTTATGTTTTCTTTATGCTTCTTTATTTTTTTTATAGCATACTTTTATGTTTTCCATTATGGGTAAACGTGATAATTTCATTTGAGGAAGTGCGGCCTACCGCCCCCTCAAAGTGATATGACTCATTAATTCCATATGTGGGATATATAAAGGATGTATTTAATGATATTATATATGATATAATACTGTAATTATAATATACCTATGTATAATTATGTTTTAATTCCCTTAAAATAATATATAGAAATGAAATTAGCGTTCATGCGTACGTACGGCTTACCGTCTCCATGAATGGTGCATTTCATTTCTTACCTCCAAATGTTATATACTATTATAAATACATGTATATACTGGATATATATGATATATATGATATATAAATCCTGAATATCATTCTAGATATAATGAAATTTTGACTATGTGAACAACATGTAATTATAAGAAGTCCATTTTTGACTCAAGTATCAAATATCGACAAAACGAACGTTATTAACATAAATGATTAAATAATTCTTATAACATGGTAATAAGTGATATAAAATGAATAATAAACTTGAAAAAATTTCTTAAGAAAGTATAAATTAACTTTATTTTATTATTCAGGAAGAAAAATGAACAAACGAGTCAAGTCGGACACGAGGTAGGGGATTTCTTATCTCACATTTAATTCCCTGAGATTTCCATTGATTGCCACTAATTTATTGCATGTGGTGTATTGTGTACTTCCATTTTATATATATTATCATGAATAAATTTATATTTATGGTATTATTTGAATCATTTTGTGGTTATTAACTCTTGGTCATACGACTTGATTGATTACAACGTGGTAAGGGGTTTTCATCTCACTTTTTATTCTCATGAGATTCATGCTATATTTGCTATTATTTCCTTTTGTGTGGTGTAATTACTGAACATTATTGTATTAATTGTGTAATATACTTTAATTTATTGGTATTTAAATCTTCATTTTATGATCATTCTTTCATTGGTTGTATGTTTCATAAGTTACCAAATCAGTAAGGGAACCTTTTAACCCAATTTCCATTACTTGGGTTAATCTTCTAATTCTTAATTATGTCATGCTATGATTATGTATGGAATCAATATTTATTTATTTATGTTGTTATTTCCACTCCCCTTTGTGTGGATATACTTTTGATACAAATAATCACTCCATTGATAAATTCTTAAGTCATCGATATGAACTTGATACGAGTAATTTTAACTCAATTTCCATTCATTAAGTTAAACATCCAAGTCATTGGTTTTGTCTTAAAAATAATGTGTGTGAATGTTTTTTGATTGATTTACACTAAATATACAATCATATTGAGTGTATTTATAATTTTCAAACATTATTTTGTAATTGATTTATCCTTAATCTAAGGATACAGTTTTAATAAGGGATTTCGTCTCAATTTACATTCAATTGAGACTTCATTGTTGTTATGCACCAATTCACTTTTATATAGTGTATATACTATCCTTTGGAATATTATATCATGAATCCCTTTATTCTCATGATATTAGAAAGTTGTGTTTAAATTTTATTCCTCAATTATTTGTATTCAAGTGTCTCTCATTTTGTTAAAAACTCTTTAACTAAAATATCATTTTAAATGTTTCAAAAGATTTATTCTTATAAATATTTATCATTAATGTCCATGTTTTCAAAATTATTTTTTGGATTTATTTATATTGACATTAATGTTTTCAAATGATAATTCATTTAAAATATTCAAAGTGGTATGGGACACTTTGATTCAAAAATCTCTTTATTTAAATTTTTAAATGGTTTTGAAAATGATTTGATAAAGCATTTCAATAAATTGATTTGATATATTGTGATTGAAATGTGGAAATTTTATCTTTCCTTTATTATTTTGTTATGTGTTATGAATATTTTATGGTTATTGGTAATTTTTTACGTATATTGGTGGTTTCGTGATAAACCTACGGTGGGTGAGACCAAGATAGCTCTCCAATGCATTGGGTAACGTGATGGAGGTAAACGTTAATGTTTCTCCTAAGAGATTTAGGGAATATATTATGATAGTTATTCAAAATTTGACTCCCTATATAGTTGTGATAGATACAATGTAATTATGTTATGAATTCCATAAGTTACCTTTATGATTTATGATTTGTGTGTGTTATTCGTAAATCTTATGATTTCGTAAGGTATGTTATGATTGAAAAGTATGGTTTCATTGATTTGTATTTATTGATGGGATAATGTTTTCCATCCTTATTTTATAACCCTTACTGAGATTTTTATTCTCTTAGAAAGTTTTTGAAATGTTTTCCATAGGACTTAAAGATGAATAGGGTCAAGGATGGGATTAAGGAAAAGTCATGCTGTCTAAAACATGGAACTAGACATGTTTCTTTTTAAGAATTTTTATTTTATGAAAAAATGGATACTGATTAGTAGTTTATACATGTAATTTTCATGTTTATATGTAATAGTTATTTCCTAATTCTATAAAACTCTAAAGCTGGAAATATCCTCAATGTAAATTATTCATTTAATTCAGGATTATGTAATGTTTAAGGTCAGGTCCTTATAGAAGTAGTAAGTTGGATATAAGGAGAGTATATTAAATATAAAAGGATTTATAATGGAGATAAATAATTCCTTAAATGATAAACTCAAAGTGGTATTTGTAAGTGAAGATCCTAAGGCATTTCCTTTTTGAGTTTGTGTTTTCCCTTGTAAACTCCTTCCTTTTGAATTATCCTGGAAACTATTTTCTTGATTGAAAGAGGTGTCTTGATTTCTTGTTTTCAATTTCTACTATTTTTGTTATAGATTATTTATCCACTTATGACTATAAATTAATTATATTATTGTTTAATTTTTTTTGTTGAGGTATCCCCATTAAGCACATCAAGTTCAATCATTTTTGGTTGCTCAGAGTTATTTGGAAAATCAGATAACTTTTATAAGGGGATAAAACCCCATATTTAAGGTATTGATATGTTTTTCTAGGAAATTTAGGTGTATAATTTGAGTTATTGAGGTATAAATTATATAATTAAATTCCAAAAATATTTTTGACAGTGATGAAGTTGTGTTTAAGGATTGAAGCATTTCCACTATTGTTATCTTTAGATTATATTTTTTAATCTTTATTACTTCAGATTTCTAATATCTAACAATGATTTCTAGTCTTAATCTAATATTATTTTATTTTTATTTTTTAACTCCTTTTATGTTGAAACTTTTAATATTAACTTTAAAAAAACAAATTAACAAAGCGATACTTTTATAACTTAGTCTGTCACCTTAAAAATTAGATCATTTGTATCAAAATTTGGCCAATGAAGAAGAAACACTCAATACATTCATATTTTAAGAACATTTTGAGGATCCTTATCTAATTATGACTTAAAATACAAGTATTTTACACTACTAAACAATGATTAAACCTAGGAAACCATAAGGATAATTCCATGATTTTGATCCATTTTGGTCATATTATTTTTATAATAACTTATTGACTACTTCTCCCTATGAAGATTTTATTCTTGGTACTTTTGAGTAGAATAATTTTTCAAATAAAGTGGATGTGAAAGATGAAATTGAAGAAATAATGGTGTGTCGATTGAGGAGTTCATTGGTACCCCTTAGGATGGTGGTAATGAGATATTTTTCAAAAAAGAGACTATTTTTCAAGGTAAAATTGATGATAAACCACAACCAAGAATTAAATTCCAAGAACTAGTGAGGTTATTTGTGAGAATAAAGTGTTAAAAAGTCACCCTTATTTTTTCCCCTATTTTACTACAACATTCGAACAAAAAATTCATGGAGGGGAACCTGAAGAAATATAACATTTGGATATTACACAACTTTTAGGAGTATAAAAATATTAGAAAATTTTCATTTTGGGGGTTCATAATGAAGAAACCACAACCACCTTTAGATTGAGGATAACCAGTTGGAACTGCTTAACTAGAGGCAGTGAAATCTAGGCACCCACTTGGGGGTTCAAAACAAGGATATTTTACCATATATTTTTTTCAACTCTTTAAATTATGTTTTTATGTTATGTTTTTTTCATATAGGTTTATATGTTTCTTCTTTTAGGAGGATAGCTCAAAACTAATGCTACATAATAAAAACTATGATGTGTCCTTCCTTTACATTTTTTTCATGACTTATCTACTTGATTATAAATTGTGATATAAAATATGAACAACGAGAAAATTATATATAAGTGTGGGATGTGGGTAACATACTTAGTGGAATTGTATTTTTTGTGATTTTTCTAAATTTCTTTTTCATTTTTTCTTCCATGTTTTGTGTTCTAATTTTTTTTAAACTTGTAAAATTCAAAATAATTACCTTTAGGAATTGAAAACAAATGAATAAAAATAACTAAATTTATTCATGTAATTGAACTTATATTATTTTTTAAATGTGTTGTGTTCTAGATTAAAATTGTTTCAATTCATGAAAAGATTATTGACTTTAGAATTCCATGTAATTAATGTTGTTTTAAGTCAGAAATCACTTACTAGTGAGGACTATAAACTATTTTTATTTACTATTCAAAATAAATTCACTTCTTGATTGAACCAAATTATTCTATTTTTAACTAAAAATTTCCATGTTTCTTGAAAAACATTTGAACTTAAAGTATATTGTGTTCAAAATGATTGAGGTAATTTGTTTTTGATTGAAACCCCCTTTTTTAAACAATTTAACTCTATTTATTTATTATACCTTTTTTATTTTATCTTTTTTATAACTTATTAATCATGACCATACTAATTTAGTTGTCCTCATTACATATCATTTTCCTAATTCAACCCTCTCTTAATGTACATTACATTATTTTAGTAAAATCTTAAGTGTGGGGGAGATGTTTTGTGATTTAGTACTATGTTGGGGTTCTTTGGGTTGAGAAACAATTAATGGATAGGAATATAATTGTTGGTATTGAAATAAATATCTTTCTATATATATCATGGAAAATAAATATTTTTTCTTTCTATATCTTTTAAGAAAAATAATGTTGTGTCTTTTTTAATCATTCAATAAAAAAAGGTTTTGCCTTTATAAAGCTTTAAAAAATATAAAATTTTGAAGAATTTTTTTTCCTAAAGCTTCTAAATTAGAGATGTTATGGTATTTCCATGAAATAAATTTAAAAGTTATTATGGATCTTATTATAATCTATGAATAAAGAGGATAATACCATTCTTAAGTGGAAACTATAATCATGCAATCTTGCTTCAACAAAGATTCAAGACATCTCTTCCTGCCACATAATTTTTGAAACATGAAACCCACCATCCTTCAATCCTCAGAAAAAATCCTTTCTAATTACTCATGATAGATACATTTATTTAACTATATTTGGTGGATATATAGAAAATTTTCAAGCTTATGGTGACCCTTTAATTTATTTCGATGAGGAAAACATTTTTTAAAATTAAAATCATATGATGGGAGGGAAAATTGATGAGATATGAATCCTTGTTCTTGGAAGAATGAAATAAATGGTAATATAATGAATGTAAATAATGAATAATTTGGAATTAATTTTTTATAAGATTCAAGAAATTTTGTATCCCTTGATTTAAATATTTTTGAATTTTATTGACATGTTTTTTGAATTTTTCACTGGAAATTTATTTTCAGTTCTCACATGTCTAGAAGTCCAAGTGTTAAGTGTAGTGTAAATTAAATAAATGATACTTTCAATAATTTTCATATGTATTTCAATCATTTTGTCCCAAAAAAAGTGTCATTTATGTGATATTTCATTATTTTTGGAATATTGATAATTTTTAAAGTAAATCTTAAAAATTCCCTAATTCTATAATTTTAACAATTTTTATCACTTTTTTATTTTGGGAATAAATTTTGAAAACTAATCCATGAAACACTTAAAATAATTGTCTAACCAAAAGGATGCTAAAGATAAATAAAATCTTGTTCCTCCCACTTTTGATATTGAAGAAACTTTTGAGGATGAGTTAAAAAAATAAATTGGAATATTTTTTTCAATTTAAAAGAAGAAATTATCATTGATTTACCAATTGAAGTTTGATTAGGAAATCAAGAGTCTTTGGAATAATATTGGGTTGAATTTTTTGAAAATGAAATTCCATTCTAATCCCAACTATTTGAAATTGAAAAAACATATCCTTTCTATTAAACTTTTGCTAATAGAGATTAAACACTCAAGCCATTCATATTTGAATAAAATTTGGAGGAACCTGAGTTGATCACCACTTTCAATACAACTATTTTCCACATCCAAACAATAATAGAACTTAAGAATCCATAGAGATAAGTCTTATATTTTGATCCATTTTTTTAATATTTTTTTCATAATTACTTTTTATCTACTTCTCCCTATTTAGATTTTATTACTAATGATTTTTAGAGGAATAATTTTTCAGATGAATCAGAACTGAAAGATAAAATTTAAGAATGAATGGTGTGTTCAGTTAATGAGTTCACAGGGACACATGATGATAGTGGTAAAAAATATATTTCATCGAAGAAATCTTTTTTCCAGATCAAATTGAAGATGAATATTCTATAATTAAATTTCAAGAACAATGGAGGTCGTTGGTGAGGATAAAGTTTAATGAATTTGTCCTTATTTATAGATTCATATTCTACTACATCATTGGAAAAAAACGTTATGGAATTGAACCTGAATAAATATAAATTTTTGAGCTTATATAACCATGGGGAACTAAAAAATATTGGAGAAATTTCATTTTAGTGGTTCATGATGAAGAAACCACTCCAACCTTTGGATTGGTGATGATCGACTGAAACTATCTGACTAGGGGTAGTGAAATATTAGGACCCAGTTGGGGGGTTCAAACCAAGGTTATTATCCATTATATTTCTTTTAGTTTTTCATTAATTAATTTTGATAAAACAATAATGTTATATTTTTTTCATGTAGGTTTCGATGATATACATTTTAATAGGACAAATCAAGTCATCTGTTGTACAATAAATACTTGATTATGTCTTTCCTTCCCATTAGTTTTTTTCATGTATTATCTTCTTGATTTTAACTTTTCATATAAAATATTCACAATGAGTAAATTTTACTGAATAAGTGTGGTGGGAGGAAGATCCTTGGTATATTATTATTTTTCCTTTCTTTTTAGACTTTTTTCAATTTTTATTCTAAATGATGTGTTCTTCATTCAATTTTTTTAACTTATGAGCTTCAAAATAATTATCTTTAGGATTTTAATATTTTTATCAAAGAAAATATATAACTTTATTTATGTAATTGAACATAAATGATTTATAAAATGTGTTGTTTTATTGATTCAAAATGTGTCAATTCATGAAAATAACATTGATGTCTGAATTCCATGTCATGAATTTTTTCCAATGTTGAAAATCACTTTCCCATGAGGACTCTAAACCATTTTTAAAACTTATTCACAATAACCCAACTTTTTTAGTGAACCAAATAATTATAATTTTTAACTATAAACTTCTGTTTTTATTTTAAAACCTTTGTAATTTAAGGACATTGTGCTCAAAATGATTGAGGAAATTCATTTTTGAATGAAAGTATTTTAAAATAATTAAACTCTCTTTATTCTCCATACATTTTCCATTTGATATTTGTGAACCCTTGTTAGCCATTAACATCATATATAGTTATCCTCATTAAAATCCATTTTCCCAATCCAAACCACTCTTGAAGTACATTTCATGATTTTATTAAAATATCATGTGTAAGGGAAATGATTTGTGAATAGCTACTATGTTGGGCTTCTTTGGGTGGAGAACAAATCAAATGATGGAAATACAACATATTTTTCACCCTTCTTCACTATATATAATCATTTCCACTTTATTTAAAAAGATAATTAAAAGGAGTAATTTTGATGGAAGGAGAGAGTATGATAGAGAAAATGAGTTATAATGAATATAATCAATCTATTAAAATATAAACTCCAAGTGGTGGCGGGAAACGATGATCTGAAGGCATTTCCATTTTGATTTTTCTCTTTTTATTATAAACTCTTTCCACTTGAATTATCTTGGAAACTATTTTATTGATTAAATAAGGTATCATTATTTCTTTTTTACATATTATTATATTTTTTTTCTTTATTTTTTATCAACTTATGGCTGTAAAATAATAATATTTTTTTATTTCATTGGGTGCGGTATCCCTATTGAGCAGATCGAGTTCAGTTAGTTTCGGTTTCTCGATGGTTTTTAAGAAATTGAATCATTTTAATAAGGGGATAAAAATCATATTTGAGGAATAGATATGGTTTATAAGAAATTTAGGTGCATGATTTTGGGTATTTTTTTCTAACACCTTTTTATAAGTGCCCCCCCCCATCAGTTCTTCCCCACTCACCCTTTTATCAGCACTTTAAATAATTCCACCCTCCTGCATGCACCCCGACCTCCAACGAGTTTTGAACCTGAGACCTCCAACACATACATCAATGCCTCTTCCACTCCCCTATATTTTTTTGTTTTCCATTTTATACTATATCTATATATTTATATACATTTGATTACATTTCTTATCCATATATATGTGATTATATATATATATATATATCTTTTAAATACTTATATAAAATATGTTTTTTTGTATGTCTGTGTTTATAAATACATACATATATATGTGTGTGTGTGTGTTTTTTTTGTGTGTGTGTGAATCAATAAAGGGAGAGTCTTGGGATCGAATATTTTCCACTACCGCTATATTTAACTTATGCTTATCAATCCATCTTGATTATAATTCCTAATATACAACTTGTATTTCTAGTATTAATCTAGGTTTTTTTTATTTAACATTATTTAAATCCTTTGAGGTCCCCACTTTTAACACTAATTTTAACAAAAACAAGTTAAAAAAGTAAATAATTGATAACTTAGTCTGCAAGCTCATCATGAGACAAAACCTTGTCCATTAATGTGCTTTATTTTTAAGGGAAAATTATTGATTGGGGTTTTGCAAAAAAAACCCTCACATCAACTGGAACTATTTCCAAGGAGGTTTCCTATGTTGTTTTTTAATCACTAAGATTTTACCCACTAATTTATAACCTTAAAAAACAAAAAATGTATTTTTACTGGGACTACTCATATGATTTTCCTAATTAACAATAATTTGAGGAGTGTGAAAAGAAATATATTTTGAAATAAAATGTTTAAAAAAGTGTCATAATTCTTAAACTAATTAGAAAAAAAATAAAAAATCCTTCCATATCTAAGAAATACATAAAATAATTTTCTAACCAAAAGGAAGTTTAAGAAAAAGAAAATCTTTTTCCTACCACTTTTTATATTGATAAACCTTTTTAGGATGAGTTAAAAAAATGAAATGGAAATTATTTTTTAATTTAAAGGAATAAATTCACTACAACAAATCAGGTCTTTAACAGTGCTAGTAAAAGGACTTTTTCAGTTCCATAGAATCACTAATTATGTTAGCAATGTTAAAGGGTTAGTTTTAACAGTGCCCATAAAAATTACTGATAAAGGGGGCCTTTATCATCATTTTTATCATTGTTTAAGAGCCCTTTATCTGTGCTAAAAAAAATTATTAAAAACCCCACTGATAAAGGGTATATTTTTTTCCTAACACATTTTTATAAGTGCCCCCCCCATCAGTTCTTCCCCACTCACCCTTTTATTGGCACTTTAAATAATTCCACCCTCCTGCATGCACCCCTACCTCCAACGAGTTTTGAACCTGAGACCTCCAACTCATACATCAATGCCTTTTCCACTCCCCTATATTTTTTTGTTTTCCATTTTATACTATATCTATATATTTATATACATTTGATTACATTTTTTATCCATATATATGTGATTATATATATATATATCTTTTAAATACGTATATAAAATATGTTTTTTTTGTATGTCTGTGTTTATAAATACATACAGATATGTGTGTGTGTGTGTTTGTGTGTGTGAAACAATAAATATAATGATATATATTTATATTTATTTACATATATTATAGGTTAATATTTATATTCATATATTAGAATATATATATATATATATTGGTTAATGTTACACCCCAAGGTTTTAAAAAATAAATTGAAATGCGTGAAACTTTGTTTTAAGTAGATAGTTATAACTAGCCTTTAAACATAATTTTTCTGCTTCTATGATTTGAATTTAAAAAAACAATCATCTACAGTTGTGATTAGTAAGTTATTCAGAGTCTGATAGAACTAAATTTTTTTTTTGATGAATAGTAACATAACCATATGAATTTAAATATGAATAGTAATATGATCCTTAAGAATATTAAATAATATTATTATTTTGTTTTCTTAAGGTTATAAGGTAATAATATGTTGATTAATTTTTCATGTGGATAAAAAGTGAGTTATAGATTTAAAAATTTTATTTTTGAATAAATTATGATTTTATATAAAAAATAAATTAAAAATATTTAGAAAATTATTTTCAAAAAATTGAGTTTGTTTTTTAATTCTACCCATCAAAAAATGGTTCGGGTGAATTTTTGTGATTTTTTTGGAATTCTGAAATTTTTTATCAATATTAAAATACGATAAATTACTATAAATGCTAAATACTTGTTTTACTGCTTCATAGGTGATTTAAGGACGATGTAAGCCCACTTGTTTTGAACATACATGAAATTATTACTATTTGGGGTCACATGAATCATTATTATTCATGGTCTTGATCAAAAATATTAATCTAATGATTAAAATAATGTTAAACCCCTCCTCTCCTCCACTGTAAATACCACCCTCATTCCCCTCTTCCTCTCACACCTCTAAAGCTTTGAGAATTGTCTATTTTATGCCAAATAGCCTCCCCAAGTATCCTCCACACATCCTAGACCTTCTGGTCTCACCGAAAGGACAAAACCGAATGTCTTAAGGAGGATCTCAAAGAGAAGAGATCAAGAGGTAAGAATCCTCTTCCTTTTCCTGTATTTTCTTTTCAATTCCTTTCTTTTCTTATACTCTCTTCCCCTACACTTATACACAAAGTATTAAATATATATAATATTATATGTTTTTATCATTTTCATGAAAAAAAATCATCATATTTCTTCATCTCCTCTCCCTCTTATTCTAAAAATAAAAACATCGTCCTCGATGTGCCGATTTACCAAAATCATGGACGATGTGTTCTCAATTTCCATTACTTCATTCAAATATGATTAGAAAAATCTTTAAATTTCTGAAAAGAAAATTAAATTTTATTATATAACCTATATTTTGTTTTTTAATGAACTTCTATGCATAACGTTAAATTATATAATGAAACAAGTTCATGATTATCGAGGAACCGCCAAAAATGATCTAAACAAATATCATTAATGTTTTACCTAAAGATTCAAAATCATACATGATAAAAAACTGATTTATGGTATCATTTTATATTATGTAAACATATTAATACCATTTCATTACACTCTGGTAATTTCATATCCATACGACAAGAAAACTCAAATACAAACCGGCCATGAAAATCATGTAAAGAACACACCCAAAACAATGGAAGAAACAAAATACAAATAATTAAAGGGTGAAATGATGTTACTAAATGATCATATAAGGTATTATAAACATAAATATGTTTCATTAGGATATTAATAACACTATTCTATCCATTATACATTATGTTTAAAAAAGTTTTGAGTAAGAAAAACCTGAGGTAAGGAAATTCTTAGCCCAATTTTCATTCTTTGGGTTAACCATCTACTTCATTATTTATGAGGTATTAAAATTGTTTGTGTGATTAATTTTGTTTATATAATGTTTAATTATGTGTATTTATAGTGTCTATATATATATATATCATCCACTCTATTAATTCTCTCATCAATTATATGTTATTTATAAGGGGATTTTCTTTTAAAATCTTCTTTTAAAATTCTGTTTTAGAAAATTCAAAAGCAGTGTTTTTAAGCAGTTATTCATGTTGTATGATTATGTTTAGGTTCATTTGAATTGTTTATGATGAAGTTAGGTACCTATATCTCCCTCCATTTCATTGGGTATGTGTATGTTGGAGGTCGGCCTTATGGTTACTCCAAGTGTAACTGGGAAGGTTACACAATAAGGTACTCATGAGGGTTACATTGTAAGGTAACCGTGAGGGTAACAAATTATAAGGTAGTTGAGAGGGTTACAATATTATGTAAGTAATTCCTCAAGATAACTTTATAGTACTATTTATGTTCTATATGTTTTTTAGGAATCTCAAGTTTTACAAAGTATGTTTATATGGGTGACAAGTATGTCTTTTTCAAAATGATTTCATATGTTACAAGTATTCATAGGCTAATGTTTTCTTTCCTTCTTTTTATATACCATACTAAGATTTTTGTGCTCATACAAAGTTTTTAAATGATTTCCACAGGTTTTAAGTATGTGTAAGAAAAATAAGGAATCCAATTTAAATGTTATGAAGATTTTTCAAAGAAAACATGTTTTATTTGAAAATGTTTTATATTTTGGAAGAAATGGATACTATTTTGGGGGTATCTACATTGTATAGATGCATAATGTTATGTATGTGTTATATCCCAATTCTCTAAAACTCTAAACTTGAAAATATCCTCAATGTGAAAGGAAGTTAGTTCTTGACTAAAATTAAAGATTATGTAATGTAATAAGGTCGAGTCCTTATAGTTAATACACACACAAATATGCATTATATATAGATTAATTATATATATACATATATTGTTATTTTAAATAAAATGGAAATTAAATTTTATTTAGATAAGGTTTATATATTTGGAAATATATTTTATATGTGAATATGTTTAAATGTTTATTTATAAAATTAAATTTTATGTGTGAATACACAAAAAAATAAGTATATATTGTTATATATTAGATTATAAATAAAACTAAAGTATGAAAAATTAAAAAAAAATCAAAATAATACTATCAATATGAATTTAATCCCTAAAAATAAATTGAGTCTCTGTTAAAAAAGGCAATAATACCCACTTAAATGAAGCTGAAAATCCATCGAATGTTAAAAAATTGGGGTATCCCAACTAAAAACTAAATTTTGGAGGCCTTATGGAACTTTTTTTCCTCAAAAAAATTGACTAGGGGTGTTCCACAATCACTAGTGTGTAGATACCATTGCAGGATTCAATTTGATATGTGACAGACCTCAAATGGACACTCAGATCAAAAGTTATGGTCGTTTGAAGTTCGAGTTATATTTTCAACTTATTTTAGATATTTTGTTGAATTTTTAATTTTATTTATCTTCAAATTGTTACTAAATGACAATTACTAGATAATAATTAGAAAATTATTATTTAAAAATATTTTTTTAATTATTTTACAAATTATTTTCACTAAATTTATTATATATTATGCATAAATTCTTATTTATCCTTATTTAAATCATATTTAAAAAATATATATTATTTTTATAACAATAAAAATATAAAAATATATTAATATATTATTTTTAATGAAATACGATATTTTTTGAAATGTACCATTTATTAGTGCAAGTAAAAAAGCACTAATAAAGGGGGGTCTTTATCAGCACTTCTAAAAATATGCTATTAAATACCCCCCTCCCCCCCCCCCTTTATTAGTGCTTCATTACAAGTGCTGAAAAAGGGGCCCATTTAATAGTGAATTTTTTATCACTGTTAAAGACCCCCTTTAACTGTGCTAAAAACGAACTCTAAAAAACCCCCTTTGACAGTGATTTTTCTAGCGGTAACAAAAGGGGTTTTTAATAGTTCTTTTAGCTAGAGATGTTAAAACCCAAGCATTGGATAAACTCAGTTTTTTAGAAGTGATTGTCACTGATTTACCAATTTATTTTTCATTATGAAAGCAAGAGTCTTTATAAAATTATTGGGATAACTTTTTTGAAAATTAAATTCTTTATAAAACCACACTTTTTGAAATAAAAAAAATAAGAACCTTTGTATCAAAATTTGGCCAATGAAAAAGAGACACTCAATCCATTTATCATTGAAGAACATTTGAAGGATCTTGATTTTTTGCTCACTTTTAACTTAACTATTGTCTACTAATAAAAAATTTTGTAACCTGATAATGTAGAGGGATAAGTGTTAGATTTTGATCCATTTTTGTCATATTTTTTTGATAATAACTTGTTACCTACTTCTCCTTATGTAGATTTTATTCCTATAAATTTTGAGTGGACTAATTTTTCAAATAAGGTAGAAATAAAAGATCAAATTGAAGAAATAATGGTGTTCTGGTTTGAGGAGTTCATTGGTATATGTGATGATAGTTGTAACGACCTATTTTTGGAAGAATAAATCATTTTTCATGATAAAATTAGAGATGAACCATAGCCTGGGATTAAATTTAAAGATCCATTAGAGGTTGTTTGTAAGGATATAGTGCTAAGAAGTTACCCATATTTTTTCCCTCTTAAAATACATCATTGTAATAAAAAAGTAATTGAATGGAACCTAAATAAATATGAATTTTGGAGATTTTACAACCATTGGAATCTAAAAAACATTAGATAAATTTTTTTTAGTGGTTCATGATGAATAAACCTTTCCAATCTTTTGATTTGGGATGATCGGCTAGAACTTCCCGACTAGGGGTAGTGAAATCTTATCCCCAACATGGAATTTCAAACCAAGGATCTTGCCTCCAATATTTCTTTTTATTTTTCATCAATTGATTTCAATAATGATTTGATGTTATTTTTTCATGTAGGTTTCAAAGTTTTATCTTTTTAGAGGATATCTCATATCTGTGGTTGCATAATAAAAACCTAGTTATGTCATTCCTTCCTACTCATTTTTGTCATGTCTTGTCATTTTTTTTAAATTACCACAAAAACTATGTAAAATGAGAACATAGTACAAAATAAGTGTGGGATACATCTTTAGTAGATTATTATTTTGTTATATTTCTTATCAAATTTTTGTTTTCATTTTTCCTTCCAAATTTTATGAGCTTTGTTCCAGTTTTCTTATTTAAAAAAACATGCAATCATAAAATTAATTACATATAGGAATTGAATTTTTTTTAATGAAAGTAATCAACTTGATTCGTGTAAGTGAACATAAATGATTTCATAAAAGTGATGTATTTCGGATTCAAATTGTAAAAATTCATGAAAAGTCTATTGATTTTTGAATGCCTTGTCATCAATATTGTCTAAAGTTTAAAATTACTCCCCATGATGAATCTAAAAATATTTTATATCTTCTTTACAATAACCCAAATTCCTGATTGAAAAAATAATTCCTTTTTAACTAAAACTAGAAATGTTTCTTTCAAAACCATCAAACATTAATGAAATTATGTTCAAAATTATTGAGGCAATTCCTTTGTGATTGAAAGACATTTTTTAAAGTATTTTACTCTATTTATTAGGTCTACCTTTAACATTTTATTTTTTTTATCACATATTATCCATGAAATTACTATTTATTTAGCCTCATTACAATCCAATTCCCCAATCCCAACCACACATTAAGTACAATGCATGATTTTAGTACAAGATTATGTTTTGTGGGATGCTCTGTGATTTGCTACTATATTGGGATTATTTGGGTGAAGAAAAAAAATTCAGTATGGAGATACATTTTTGACATTTAAAGGTGTTCCATTATGTATTTTTCAAGGAAAATAATGTCGTGACTTTATAGAGTTTATAAGGAAAAGAAATTTTTTCCCTTTTTTGATCTTTTAAGAAAAAAAGTTGTTCCTTTTGGGACTATTAAAAAAATTAAAAATAATTTTTATAAAAAATATTATGAATTGTAGAATTTATGGGTTATCCATGAAAGTAATTTTAAATTTATTTTGGATGTAATTTAATTCCAATAATAAAGAGTATAATACCATGCTTAATTGGAAACTAGAATAATGAAATCTTTCTTTAAAAAAGAGTCAATCCATCACTTTATGACTCATAATTTTTGAAACATAAAACCCAAAAACATCCAAAACTCATATCAACCATTTATAAGTCCTAATAATGGATACAAGTCTTTAAATTAATTGGTTTTAAATATAAAAATTTTTCAAGGTTATGGTAACCCTTACATTTATTTGGATGAGGAATTTTTTTTTAAATCTAAATAATGTGATGAGGGGAAAAATATGTGAGGTGGGAACCCTTGTGCATGGAAGAATGAAATAAATGGGAAGGGAATGAATGAAAATAATATAAAATTTTTAATTGAATTTAGTTAATAAGCATGATAATTTGGGTCCATTGATTTTAATCTTTGTGAATTTCATTGACATATTTTTTGAGTTTTTAACAAGAAATTTATTTTGAGTGTTCACTTATCCAGGTGTCTAAGTCTAAAGTGTGTAAAAATTTAGAGAGATGATATTTTCAATAATTTATATATATATTTCAATGATTCTATCCTAACAAATTTTTCTTTTTTTTGAAATTGCTTTATTTTTGGAATATTAATGAGTTGTCAACTAAATTGTGAAAATGCTCTAATTCTATAATTGTAACATTTTTTATCACTTTGGTATTTTGGACATAACATTTCCCAACAGATCCAATTATCTATATTAATTTTTATAGGATTAATTTTCTTATGAGGTTCATTTCATCCAACTAATCCAAGTGTTTAGTCAATAAATTTGAGCCACAAATAAACTATTCAAAATTGGAAGTTGAATTGTCAGACAGAATTGACCAACCATTAATAAATAAAGGATAACTCAAGCTAAATACCTCCAAATTATGTGATTATAGCTATATAAGAAAGAGGAATCTATTTTTCTTAATATCGTTAAATATCAAGTATAAATCCACTCATTAAAGAAGTTTATGAATTTGTCTAAGTGGAATAAGATAAAGATACGCTTTGGTAAAAAAAAGTACACTCTATTAATTTAGGTATATATTTTCACTAAATATCCAATGGTTTTTAAATTTCATTGTTCAATAGTTAAAAGAAATTAAAACAATTTTCAAGAAGGTGACGTGGTGAAATTCTATGAGAAAGTATTCATAAATTGAGAAAAGAAATAGAGTATAGAAACCTACATACATAATTTCCACCCATCTTCACTATATATTTTTATATCTACATCATTTCAACGTATGGTTCGAAAGAGTAATTTAGTTAGAACGAGAGGATATGGTAGATAAAAGGAGTTATAATGAAGATAATCAATATATGAAGGACTAAAATCTAATTGGTGGCAAGCAATAAAGATCTAAAAGCATCTCCCTTTTGAGTTTCTGTTTTTTATTTTAAACTATATCCTTTTAATTTATCTTGGAAAATTTTTTCTTGACTGAAGGAGGTATATTTATTTATTGTTTTCACTTTATTTTATTTTTATTCTATATTTTTTATCAGCTTATAACTATAAAATAATTTTTTTAAAAAAATTATTTGGATGAGGTCTCCCCATTGAGCACAGAAATTTCTATTAGTTTCAGTTTTTTAGAGGTTTCTTGGGCAATAAAATAACTTTTATATGGGGATAATAACCCATATTTGATGTCACAATATGGTTTCTAGAAAATTTAGGTATATATAGGTATTTAGGTATACATTGGATAATTAAATTGGAAAATATTTGTAGACAATGATGAAGAGAGTGTCAAAGTATTGAAGCATATACATTGTTTTATCTTTATATTGTCTTTTTCAATCCATATTACTTATGATTTCTAATATCTAACATAGATTTATATTATTGATCTTATTTTTTTTATTTAATTTTTTTAACTCATTTGAGGCCCCCACTTTTAATAAAAAATTAAACAAGAACAAATTAACAAAGTGATAGTTTGATAACTTATTCTTCAACCTCCTCATGAGACAACCTCATGTCACCACTGTGTTGTATTATTAATGAGAAATTATTCATAGGTGTTGTGAAAAAAACTCTCACATCAACTAGATCCATTTTCATGGAGGTTTCTTATGTTTTTTAAATTATTATTTTTTAATCACTAGGATTTCATCCAGTAATATAGAACCTTAAAAAAATGGATGTTCACTGAGACTACTCCTATGATTTTTCCTAATTACCAACAATTTAAGGAGTCTGATAAGGAATAGATTTTGAAAAAACATGTGGAATGAAATACTAACATTCTTGAACTGATTATTAAAAATATCAATTCATTAAAAATGCATGAAAAACTTAAAATAATTGGCTAACTAAAAGGAAGTTTAAGAAAAATTAAATCATGATCCTCCCACATTTGATATTGAAGAACCTTTAGAGGATGGGTTTAAAAATAAAATAGAATCAATTTTTTTAAAATTTAAAGGAAGAAATTGTTAATAATTTTTTAATTGATGTGTTCTTAGGAAGTCAAGAGTCATTGAAAATTTATTAAGATGAATTTTTTGAAAATTAAATTCCATGTAAAGAAACACTTTTTGAAATAAAAAAATTATAAACTTTGTATAAAACATTGGTCAATGAAAAAGAAACACTCAATCCATTCATATTTGAAGAACATTGGGAGAACCTGATATGATTCTGACTTTCGATTCAAATATTGTCTACTCCAAAAAAATTCTATAACCCAAGAAGCCATGGGGAGAAGTCTTAGGTTTTGATCCATTTTTTTCAAATTATTTTTATAATAACTTGTTAAATACTTTTACCAATGCATATTTTACTCTTACTACTTTTATTGGAATAATTTTTCAGATGAAGTAGAAGTGAATGATAAAATTGAATAAATAAATGCATTCATAGTGGATGAGTTCACTAGTACACATGAGGATGATGGTAATGGAATGTTTTTTAAAGAAGAAATAATTTTTCAAAATGAAATTGAACATGAAACACATCCTATAATTGAATTGCAAGAACAAGTGTATAACATCCCAACCTGGGTGCCACATACTGGTGCCTTGAGCCGATTCTCCACATGACCTCAAGAATGCATCCCCGAATACTAGAAGCTTCCGAATAGTAGTGGGAGTTTAATATGTGACATATGGAGACTATACCCTCTTTATAAAAGTATCACAACAATGTAGTTCAATATGAAAATAACCAAGATAAGACAATAATCAACAACCAACCAAGCATCACATGAATAAATCCAAAACAAGTAAAATATCCATAAACAAAAGTATTAAATATGTCATGCCATATAAATATCAAGTGTCTAATTAAAATCTGAAATAAAGTCACACTGACAATCCCAAAGTGGTACACAATATCATATTTGGTTCCCTCATCCATGCTCCATCCCAAACCCCAAATCATCCATCAAACATAGGGATATTTCCCTTTTCATGTCCAACAATAATGAAGTCTATTCAGGTACCTGTCAGGCAGTCTGAGTAAGGTGTGAGTACAACTCAGTAGGCCACCACCAACAACATCTAAAGAAATATCCATTCTATAAAATTTTATGGAATTTTATAAATAATAAATATCAAATTTTAAATTAAACAGGTTTCACATTTATTATTTTTTATCCAACCACATCATATATGCTTCATACCATGCCGGAGTCTGCACCATACACTATTGGGATATCATAATTCATTCTTTCATGGGCTTTCATTATTCATTTAATTCTAAATTCAGTCAGTGCCTTATAGCGTAATTCCTTGTTCCATTATCTCAGGTACTTGGAACATCAGTCTAATGACAATATCTCAGGGATCCTAGAACAATAGTCTATCACCCTATGGGTATTTATATTATAAGTCCTTAACCCATAACTCATTATTCACATACATTTATCAGGGGCCTGGTGTAGTGGTTTGGATCCCCATGAGTATTTAGAGAAGAAGTCCCTGACCCACAACTCATTGACCAATCATTCACAAATATCACGTATATATATTTCAAGGTTTAACGTCATTAAACTTATTATCAATCAATCACATCACAAATCATCATTTCATTTTTCAATCACAACCATGATCAATCAATTTTATTACAAGAAACAACATTAATAGTTTACCCATTAATCAATTTATCATCATTTATTTCACAACTCATTAACCCTTCAAGGTATAGCCAATAAACCTTTTAGATCCCATTATCAAACATGAAATAAGTATTTAGTTCAATTTCATACACCCATTATTCCCCTATTCACATTTCATAATTTTCATTTCAAGAGTATTGACACATTTAAGTGGAATTGTTTAGGATGGTGGCCTTTAAGATGGAGCTCTTACTCTTAGTGATCTAGGATTTCTTCCTTCTCGTCATCTTCTTCTTCACCATTTTCAGAACCCCTGACCTTCCTCTATGGTTCAATCTATCATGTCAGTTTAGGTTTTCCCCCTCTCATTGTATCCTTTATCTCCTTCTAAGATGCTCCTACATTTCCTCTCTGATGTCTCTCAGAACCTCACATCAATTTAGTTCTACTGGTTCCTTTTTTGTTGGATGTTCCCTTTTGTTTCATAGACCTTGACTATTATTTCCACCTCTATTTTCACTTAAACCTTTTTGATAAAACCCTATCTTGGTTTTTTAAAATATATCTCTAGTGATTTTAGAATTTTTTTGGTAGATTTGTTTGGAATCTCTTCTTCATTGGCTTGTTCACCCTCATATTCTCTTTATAACCATTCACTACTACAAAAACGGGCTTTAACAGCGCTAAAACGAGCTTTAACATTGCTAAAAAAGCACTGTAAAGCTCGGCATTGATAAAGGGGGGTACCATTTATCAGCGCTTACTGAGAGCTGATAAAGGGGTACGTTATTAGCACTAAAAAAGAACTGACAAAGGAAACCTTTATCAGTGCTAAAAACACGCTGATAAATTAGTGTTTTATCAACGCTCCTTTAGCGCTGATAAACTGATCCTTTATCAGTGCTTCTTTTGTAACACCCCGAGCTTCCATGATACGCTTCTCATTCAATAATGCAATAGCTTGCATTGTACGCAACTTCGAGTTCTAAACACCGCGACTAATCAAAGTAGCCGTTATGAATAGTAATAACCACTTTTTAAAATTATAGAAATTTTATATTTCAAAATGGACTTCATTTTTGGATTAGGAATATCCAAATTAGCCTATGTTGAATTTTTGGTATTTTTCTGAGAACTTCTAATTTTTTATGAATTGTGAAAAATACTTAAAAACAACTTTTTTAATCAAAAAAATTTATAGTGATAAATTATACTATTTAGTGGTTTTAAAGTATAATTAGAATATATTTTTACCATTTTATCCAATGGTGGTCATTATAATTAATTTAACATTGAAATTGAACATAAACAATTGCCAATCTTTTGATATAAATTGTTTCTTAAAAACACGCTATTTGTTGTGACAGCGGGAATTAATTATAAAATTAATTAATGAAACTTATATGTTTGGAATTTTGTAAAATAGACATCATTTTTGAATTTGGAATATCAATTATATCTTAGGGTGAAATTTTGGCATTGTTCTGAAAAACTTCAATTTTTGATGAATAGTAAAACCACTAAGTGGTAGTTAAATAACTGATTTTTCGTTTAAATTAAATATTACCACTTCTGTGTTTTGATTTTCAAAAATCCGACATACATGATTGTCATTAAGAAGTAAAATGTGGTTCAATGAGATTAAAATAATTTTTGGTGAATAGTAACTTTTAAGTTCTTAATCGCGATTAGAGGTAATTAGTGTAGTTTAAGGTAAAAATAATGTTTTAATAATATGAGATGATCTTGACACATGTCCTACCCTCATTGGATGTGCCATGGCCGACCAAGACAATCCATGGGTCAACTTGGGGACCCCATGGAGCCACTTTAGTTAGAAAATGACATAAATACCTTTTATTTAATGTTAAAGTAAAAAATGACACAAACATGAAATGTTTTACTAAAACAATTTTTACATGGGGTTATACAAGTCATATTTTTGACTATAAATAGTCATTGGAAAGATAAAAATATTTCTTACATCATAGTATTTTTTTTATAATTTTTAGAGATTAAATAAATTAAATTATTTATGACATCATTATGATGCAGCGATGACCTCATTATTTAACGATTTTAATAAAATGAAAAGATAATGTACAATACAAGGCTTAAACTTGTCCAAAGACTAATTTATGGGTATATTTAGAACCCTTATCACCTTATCCACGAATTATATAAGTGTGGCACCTTTAGAACCCGAAAAGCATTGTATAATAATGTAACATTTCAATCTTTCCAAAAGAGCCCCTCCTCTCCTCTTATAAAAGGCCCCCACCTCTACCACCTTATTCACACTTTCAAGCCTTTTGGATCGGCCAAACTCTGCCCAAATACTCTCCCAACTTCTCTCCCTTCATCCTAGAAGCTTTACTTTAGTCAGAAAGCCATCCTAAGGAGTCCTTTTGATCAAATCAAAAGGAAAAACCCGAAGAAGAGGTAACGTTTTCATCACCCTCTTTCAAGTTTCTTTCTTCTTCCACTCCCTCTTTGTTTATTATTTCAATTCTAAAATTATAACTCCATTATCTTCTATATACTGTGATGTTATTATAAATATGGAACAACCATATTCAGTATTCTACCCATCATTTGAATGACATGTCACCATACGTGCGTACGTACGGCTTACCGTCTCCACGTCGTGGTGTAATTGTTATTCAATATATTATTATTTAGATGGGTATAATAATGATATGTAATTCATGTAAATAATAAATATAAAATGATAATTATTCTTTATATATGATATACTATCCAATTATATATTATTTTAATATCAAAATAATGATATTGTCGCACGTGCGTACGTACGGACTATCGTCTCCACGAACGCGATGAGATTCATTCTCCGTCGTATCCATTCAAGTATAATTATCATTTGATGATTTAAAAATAATGTTTAAGGACATGATATCATTCTGGATATGAATAAGATACAACCTATCCATGAAAAACACGACTTATGTAACAAAACATATAAAATAAAACGAGTAAGTTAACACCCGAAACAACGATAAATCTAAGATATTATTAATAAAGCAATGTTAAAAGATCATATATGATATCATATGAATGTATATGATTCTTGTATAATTTAATAACAATTATTTCACCATTATATAGGAGGTTAACCTACCCCAACCAAGAAAAAGTACAAGGTAAGGGTTTACTTCACAACCTCTTCATTATCCAAGGTTGTTTATACATAATTATCTAATGGGGCCTCGTTATCATCCACATCCATGTTTCTTAAAAATGTCTTTCAAAAAAAATTTACTATTAAATGGAAAATGGGTTAAAGTCATTTATACCCTTATATGTTTTTGAAAGGAATCTTACCGTCGTTTTCCAAACAATGTACTTTTTGACCTTTTTGACAAATTTAAGGTAAGAATGTTTTTTTAACTTATACGGCGGGTGCCGCTATTTTCCGCCATTATAACTTCGTCGAAGCTTCCCTTACAAGCTTATAAGAATAATTTCAAAGTAAATGTTTTATTTTATAATTATGGGACTTTTAAATGATTTCAAAAAAAAGAGAGATATTTCTCTCAAATAGCTTTGATTTCATCCATGTCAACATCCTTTGATGGGTTTTAAGTTTAATTGAAATTGATTTATGATACAAAACTTCCATTGAACATTTTGTGAAATATTTGACTGTGGATGTGTTATTTTTATACCATCCATATTTTATGGAGAAATTGTTGACATTTCGTATGCTAGTTTTAATACGAATATTTATGTTATGTTTAAACCTATTCATATGAGGAATATATTGGACTTAATAAGTGACGGGTGGAGCCCGCTATAGCTCCTCGATGCATCGGTAGGTCTCATGAGACAACTAGACGTGGAATTGGACGAGGCCCTTTCCCAATTTGATTTATGGTTTTGGCCGAGGCCTTAATCATTTTAGACGTCTTGGCCGAGGCCTTGACAAAATGTTTCAGAATGTCTGGCATTATACATTCCCTCATTATGAAAGTGGTTATTGATATTTCATGTGATTATTCGTCTAGTAGAATATCCATGTGAGTAAGTAATGGCATTATTTTATTTTACTTTTTCCATATTATGCTGAAGTTCAAGTTCAATAAGTCTTTTGTTTTAGTTATACATTGCCTTAAATACTTATGTTTTCTTATAAAAGTTTCCGCTATATTGTTATCCTTACGGAGCATTTGAGCTCACCCCTTTCAATGTTTTATTTTTTCCAGGATGTGAAGAAGTGTATTATGACTGACTTGCAAGAATAGTCAGTGAGGATATGAGTGTGGACTAAGGAGACCATGTTATTGTAGTTTTCATTTTTATGATGTAATGTAATGTTTACGAATGTATCTAGTGTTTCCAAGGCTACTAAACTAATAGGTCTTTCGAGAATTGATCTTTTGTGATCATGCCAATGTTATGTAATAATTCACTGACTCTAGGTAACTGGGTTCAGGGCGTTACAGTTGGTATCAGAGGCAGTTTAGTACTAACCTTGGAAGCTAGATTTAGATAAACTCTGATTAGAGCACATAGCCTGAAGATAGACTTTAAGGATTAGTATAGAAGAACTTCCTAGAATTTTGGTATTATAGAGATTTTGTGAGTTTTCCGAGCAATAAATCCCTGTCTGGATACGAGCAGGTAGAGGCGGCTCTGGCACAGATGTACCTAGGGTTAAAACCCGAAAACACCGCTTTGAGCTAGACTTGAACGGGAACTGGTGCACGACAACGGGCATTGCTGCACTCTTGGTTACGACACTCCCGGGGGATATGCTTAGGATAATTCTCATTTCTTTACAAACCACTATGAAGGGTTATGAGTATAAACTTCCTCAAAGAAAACTTTTTTTTATGATTATGGATTATATCCATAAAATAGTTCAATTAGTGTTAAGTGTTTTACAAGTACGGAATTATGTATTTTGATTCATAAACTAATCTAGTTTATGCCATTGTTTAGAAATGGCGCCTAGCGGAAGGAATGGTAACCGTATCAATGCACGCACTCCGTGTAGGTATTTCCCTCCTGCTCAAGATAATTATTGTGGATCTTGAGATACAACTGGTGCTGATCAACTTATTACCATACTGGGACAACTCACTCAAGTTATGAATAATAACCTTACTCGTATGGATCACCCTGATCCACAACGTGGAGGATCAATGTTAGACCGCTTCATGAGGAAACAACCACCAACATTTAATGGCGGTAAAAATCCGTTAGTAGCTGAGCAATGGATAAACTTCTTAGAGAAAATATTCCACGCCTTGGGGAGTAGCGAAAGGGAGAAGGTAATCTTGGCAGTTTACCGCCTCACTGGAGATGCCGATCAACGGTGGTCATTGATTCAAAATACAAAGGAATATGATGACGTATCGAATATGGAATGGAGGGAGTTCAAAGATCTTTTCTTAGAAAAATACTTTCCTCATGACCATCGAGCAGATATGGAAAGGCAATTTCTAAGTCTGAGACAAAAGGAGGATGAGAATGTCTCAAAGTATGAGGCCAACTTTACAAGGTTGGCGAGGTATGCTGCAGATTATATACGTAACCCAAGAGGTAAGATTGATCGTTTCTTTGATGGGTTAAAACCATTTCTCCGTAGAGCTTGAGTATCACAATCTTTCTCAACATACAAATATATTGTCTCATGTGCTATCAAGACAGAAAAGGAATTCTCTAAGTCTTATGACAACAAAGTAAAGCAAGAGAAGAAGAGAACGGTGGAACAAGAGACAGATAAAGGGAAAAAGGGAAAGAAGGATTTTCCATTATGTGATAATTGTGGGAAGAATCACCCTGGTACTTTCCTAAAAGGAATGGGAGTTTGTTATAAATGTGTAGAAAAAGGTCATCAGGCGCGTGATTTCAAGGGAAAGAAAGAGGCTATCAATGTTGAATGCTATAATTGTAGGGAAATGGGGCATTATGAAAATGAATGTCCTAAGCGTCAGGGAAACTTACCTCAGAAAAGGCCAAGGGATCAAGGACAATCTTATGTTGTTACTACAGTTGAAGCAGAATAATTAATGTATTGGTGCTTTTGGACTCATGGATTATATTCTGGTTATTAGAATAATGTGATATATATATAAGGATTGTACTGCAGTACTTGTTGTTTCAGTAAGGTTTTAATATGATGAAGGTAATCATATTTTTAGTATGTGACAATAAGAGAAACTTTACTTTGTTTGGGGAATCTGATAAATTGATTTTGGAATTAAGAGACCTTTTAGAGAAAGTCTGGACAGAGGTATTTTGGATAACTATAAAGGTTTGAGTGGATTAATTTGATCTTTGGATAGTATTATTTAAGGTTAAAAAATTTATGAAGATTATTTTTGGAATATTATAATACTATAGTTTTAGGAAAAGGACAACCTGCAGGATGGGGCATAACCCGTCACGTCGGACAAAGCTGCAGGAATCGAACCCACAACCATAGTGCGACAAGCCTTTATTTCCTACCACTAGCCTACAGGAAGTCCCTGGTTATTACAAAATAATTTTACTAATCTGAATGGTATGTGTTAACATTTGGAACCTTATACAATTAGAATAAGTATAATATTTTTGAGTTCTATTATCTTTTTGAGTGAAAGATGAGTTGAAGGTTGAAACTCTAATTGTCAAGCATAAATATATATATACCTATCTCTTATTCAATGAATAAATTAATTCTTAAACTTTAGTAAAGGGATATTAAAACAAAAAAAAATGTGTTATCCTCATACCTTATGTCTTGTTGAACTGATGATATTTTAAATCAACATAGATTGAAGGCTTTGAGGCCCTCAATTTGACAGTTGATTGTGATTGATGACCTCAATCACTCCCTACAAATATTTACGTTTTTCCTCCAATTATATGTCTCTAATTTCCACCAATGTTCTCCTTATCGAGATCATAATTTTGTGGTGACTTTATTATTTCCATTTCCCTCTTATTAAGACTAAATTTTATTAACCTTATTCCCAATGTGGGTTTTCCACAAAGGTATTTTCTATTTTCAACCTATTATTTTCCAAGAAAAATTTCAAATTGCGAGGACGCAATTTATTGAAGGAGGGGAGAATGTAACACCCCGAGTGTAAAGACCTGCAAATTTCAATGAAATTTTTTTCTTAATTTTCTTTGGAATTTTACAAGAGCGCAGCTTCAGACGGCACGTGATTCCGAGGCCCGGTGGGCCCGGAATCAATTTCCGAAGTTTGGCTCGGGTACGTTCAGTGAACGGACGAGCGGGTTTTTCTATCTTTTGAACCGGTGCCCGGAATCGAATTCTGAGGGCACCGATGAAATCGCAGCGCCGGTATTTGCTTAGAAACGCCTCTTCCGGAGTTGCGTTTGCTCAGACGTGGTTTTTAAATTTTGGGGCTTTAAGTCAGAAATAAAATAAAATTTGTGCAAAAACTTTATTTTATTTCACTTAAGCTGCTAGGAAGTCACTTGAAAGCCACTTGAGTTGAGTTAAAGCGGATAGGGTGCTATCCAGAAATACCCTACCCCTTGGTAGGATATTTGTGAGGTGGGGCCCGCACGAGCCCCGCCGTTTCTTTCGCTAAGTAACGCACCCGCGAAAACCCGTCAAGTAACTGAAAAGTCAACCGACACGCTTTCCTTAATTATTAACAGACCATTTAATTGGGCGGTTTATTTCGTGAATTAAATGGGCTGTTTCATTCGTTGAATTAATTCAACGAATTTAATGGGTCGTTACTTATGCGTTTGCGTTCGTTGGAAAATTAATAAAATAAACCAACGTGTCTATTTTGGAGGATTACTCTTTATTCTCTGGGCCTCCACCCTCCCCGCGAAGAACGCGAAGAACGCGAAGAACGCGAAGAACGTCGGAACCAAAATTCGACGACGCACACCGTGATCCGCGACGTCGACAAACTTTTTCCGCGACCTTCTTCTTCTTCTTCGGCGCTTCTTCTTCCGCGGCGAACCTACAATCGGCGGTTAAAGGTGAGAATCGAATCTTCTAAATTCTCCCTTTTTATAATTCGATATCAACGGATTTAAATTAATTAAATCCGTTTGATCTTGATCCGGAGATCGTCGGCGCGACTCCTTCCCGCAGTGCGACGAGCGTCTCTTCCGCGACGATCACCAAATCCGCGACGACCTCTCGTCCGACGACGACGACAAGGTAGGGATTTAATTCTTGATGATTCATTCCCGTGTTTTTATTTCTTTTTGAATAAAGAACCGGCATGAATATTTTCAATTAATTAAAATTGAATTGCCGTTTAAAAGAAAAAGGAGTGAACAATTTTTATCTTTGATTAAAAATTGTTGTAGCCCCTTTCTCCCGTTGTTTATGAATAACGCGGAGGGTGCGGGTCTAACGAACAAGACCCGGCAACCCTCCGCCGATCTTTTTGTTGTGCGGATTTGGCGGACGACGACGAATCGTGCGGCAAGGGCGATCCGTTGATCCCGCAGTGAAGATCGGCCCGCGGAAGGCGGCGGCGGCGCGGGTCGCCGGCGACCGGAGGCGGCGGCGCCCGGCGCGCCGCCGGAGGATCCACCGCGGCTCGGCCGCGGCGGCGGCGAACCGCCGGACCGCGTCCGCGGTCCGGCCACCCAACACGCGGGCCGCGTTCCTCCAAGCCGCGGGTCAAACCCGCGGCGGTTTCCTTCGGCCGCTCGGCCGAAGCTGAGCCGGCCGGTCCGGTCGGCCGGGCCGCGCCCAGGCCGGACCGGACCCGGCCTAGCCGGGTCGGGCCGGGTCGCCCCGGGCCCAGAACCCCGTTTTCGGGCCTTCTTCGGTCTTTTGCCCATATCATGGGCCTAGGACCTCCGATTGACGAACCGTCAGCGGCTACGCGATCCTTGTATCGATACGGTCGTTTCGGTATATTACACTCAAGGTTTCGGAAGACTTTGGGTTCGGCCGGGTTGGTTCGTACACGAAACCAACCGGGCCCTCGGAGCGGAAACGCTCATAACTTGAGCTACGGACGTCTGATCGACGTACCGTCAGCTGTGGTAGTTTCCTCTAAGTGAGACAGAACTTTTGGCATACTCCGCCCGAGGATCGGACACAGGCGGAGTACGGTCGGGTTGGTTTTGCCCTAAAAACCAACCGGGCCCCTGGGACGAAAATGCCAATAACTCTCAGACCGGGCGTCCGATTGATGCGCCGTCTGTTGCGTTGAGATCCTGTTGTCGATACGGAACTTTTGGATACATCAACTTCGGACTACGTGTCAGTTGATGTATCAGCCTCTCGGCTCGTGGAGCGGACCCTCCTAAACGAGCTCGCTGTGTGCGGGAACCCTAGCGCTGGCTGTGACTTCGACGACAGAGCAGAGATCCTCTGTGGACTGCGACGACGACAGAGCAGAGATCCTTCGTGGACTGCGGCGACGACTGTGCGGAGATCCTCAGTGGACTGCGTCGACTACTGCACTCAGCAATCCTATGTGGATCAGTGCTACAGGTCCTGTGTGGGCCCGATCCTGTGTGGGTCCTTACTACCGGTTCTGTGTGAGCCACTGCCTACAGGTTCTGTGTGAGCCCGATCCTGTGTGGGTCTTTTGCGGGGGTTAGTACCTATCGATCCTTCGTGGGTCCGACGACTTAGATGGATCAGTGATCATCTTTGACGTCATCTGAAAAAGTATACCTGGTTGAGCTGAATCTTATGTTACTCTCCTTTGTGGATTGTGCCGAACTATCCTTAGTGGATTTACTGTTTACTCTCCTTTGTGGATTTGAGTCTTGCTTTCCTGCGTGGATTGAGTTGTTCTTGAGCTCGTGAGCAGAGCTAGAATTGGGGACTTAGGTATATGTATGGGCATATACCTAAGTCGAGTCAGATGGTACTTCGTGATTGCACCTTTCTTTTGTGCTATATCCTTTGTGGATTTCGGGAGACCTTCGGGGGTCTCGGGGTCCTTACTGAGTAGCTTATACTCACCCCTGCACGGGCTATGCCCGCACCTTGTTGTGTTGGATGCAGACGACGGACAGCGCTGATCACGGTTGGGGCGTGGAGCAGGACGGTACCTGGAGGTGGACCACTGGGCGGGACGTGCTCGGAGCGGACGTGGGACCCGAGGAGCCTGGAGGCTATCTGTACCCACCCTTCAGGTGGGATTGCCAGTGTACGACACGAGGCCGCCGTCTTTTCTTCAGTTGCTGTTCTTTACCTTTCCAGTTGTACTTTCAGTTGGGCTTGTATTCCGGCCCCCTTTTACTTTTCTGCACTTGGTAGTTACTTTTCGCTTGCTGACTCTGTGGTGGTTGTTACTTATAAAGGCAATGCCTTCCCTGTTTACCGGGATTTTACGCCTTGGTGCTAGTCGCCAGCCCCTGGCATATGGAAGGCGGGCTTGGGGTAGTCACGGCACGGGCCCCGAGGTCGGGTCGTGACAAATTGGTATCAGAGGTGGTCGGTTCTACCGCAGACTCTGATCGTCTTTTCTTTCTATATGAAGCAATAGTGTTTAGTGTATTGAGTGTGGTTATCAGTTCAGGGAGCCCAGTGTTGGTGCGGCGGCCGACGTATCCGTACACCAGGACCCTGACTCCTGATTTCTGACTTAATGCATGAAAACATTGATTGCGTGTGTGTTTCAAGTTTTCCTTGTGATTACTTGTTTCAGCTCACCGGGTATACTGATCTGCTTCATGAAAGTCTCAAGTTTTCCATGTGATTACTTGTGCCAGCTCACCAGGTATACTGTTCTGACTGTGGTGCTCTTGTTCTCCTTTTCAGGATGGCCCCGCGACGACAGCCAGCTAGGGTTCCGAGTGTAGGGCGCGACGGCAGCCCACCGAGCGACGAGGCCTCGGTGCAGGGCCCTTTGCCAGCAGTGGCACCGGCGGTAGCTTTACCCGCCGAGCCACCGATGCTACCAGTACCAGACGCTGACGATGCACGTCACCTCCGGGCACTGCATGAGTTTCAGATCCAGCGACCGCCCAGGTTTCGCGGTGAGGCAGACCCCCAGGCCGCCGAGGACTGGCTAGAGGCGGTGGTACGGATCTTTAGGCTAGTGAGGACACCAGCGGATCTCATGGTGATTCTCGCGGCGAGCCTCCTGCAGGCGGCGGCAGGACGATGGTGGAGCTTGATGCTCCAGGTTCACGATGAGGCATCCTTGCTCTGGACGGACTTCGAGAGCCTCTTCCGCTCTGAGTTCGTCCCGGCCACCCTCCGAGCGGTGCGCATCCAGGAGCTTCTCCAGCTGCGCCAGGGCAGCATGACGGTCGCTCAGTACGCGGCGAGGTTCACTGACCTATCTCGCTACTCGACCGACATGGTACGGGACCCCTTCTTCCGGTCCCGGACCTTCGAGCAGGGCTTGCGGCAGGAGATTCGGGCGTCGCTGATCTCCCTCAGCATTCCGACCCAGGCGGGAGTGCTGGAGCGAGCCCTCTTGATCGAGAGCTTCCTGGCAGAGCCTTCTTCAGCGGTGAGACCTAGCGCAGGGCGGCAGGTAGCTGAGTCTTCGGCAGCAGGTAGCCGACGGATGACTCTCGGGTCCAGGCAGACCAGACCCCCACGCAGACGGCCTCAGGACACCAGCTCAGCAGTGCGGGGCACACAGCGGAGTGCCAGCCTTCCGAGAGGCAGGCTGTGCTACTCCTACGGCGGGCAGGGTCACATGGCTCGTGACTGCCCGACTCGCCGACCAGAGGAGCAGCAGACGGTGGAGGGGCCACCCAGGCAGAGGCAGAGGGTCGACCATGGCGGTCCGCAGGGAGGAGGCGGACGAGGCAGAGGAGCTGGCCGAGCAGCGGGTGGTGGGCGACGCTTCCAGGCTCTACCCCCACCACCACCAGGAGGGCCACCTCGACCACAGGGAGCTGGCGGGCAGGGACAGGCCCAGCTCCAGGCAGTGGAGGCCTACGACCCCGACATGCCAGAGATGATTCGAGGTACGATCTGTGTCTATTCCACCCTTGCTGCAGTACTTATAGACACAGGAGCGAGTCACTGTTTCATAGCCTCTGCCCTTGTTCGGAGCTCGGAGATTCCGACTGAGCCGTTGGCTCGATCCTTACGGCTAGAGACTTCTACGGGAGCAGACTCGACGATTACGCACTGGTGCCGGCAGTGTGAGCTTACTCTAGGGGGCAAGAGCTTCGGCTGGGATCTCCTTGTAGCGGGGTCGAGGCCTTACGACGTCATCTTGGGCATGGATTGGCTATCCACGGTTCATGCCCAGATCGACTGTTTTAGGCGCAAGGTGCGATGTGTTCGCACCGACGGGAGCAGGTTTACCTTCACCGGCGAGAAGGGAACCTTTGCAGCACAGGATGGACTTCCGCGGAGGAGAGTGCAGCCCATCTCTCATCAGTTGGCTAGCCTCATCCTAGGAGCAGTGGACGTGCGGAGTCCAGCTTTTCCTGTAGTGGTGGACCAGTACGTGGACGTCTTTCCCGACGACGTTCCAGGGCTACCTCCTCGTAGAGAGGTAGACTTTTACATCGACTTGTACCCCGGGACAGCCCCGATATCTACTCCAGCATATCGGATGGCTCCCACCGAGCTTCGGGAGCTGTGGGTACAGTTGGAGGACTTGCAGAGCAAGGGGTTTATCCGACCCAGTGTTTCACCCTGGGCTTCCCCGATTTTGTTCGCCAAGAAGGCGGACGGGAGCTTGCGACTGTGTGTCGACTATCGTCGCCTGAACCAGGTGACAGTGAGGAACAAGTATCCGCTGCTGCGGATTGATGACCTCTTCGATCAGCTCAAGGGAGCGCGGTGGTTCTCGAAGATAGACCTCCGGTCAGGCTATCATCAGCTCAGAGTTCGAGACGAGGACGTGCAGAAGACGGCCTTCAGGTGTCGGTATGGCCATTATGAGTTCTTGGTTATGCCGTTCGGCGTAACCAATGCTCCAGCAGTGTTCATGAGCCTCATGAACAGGATCTTCCAGCCATACCTCGACCGATTTGTCGTGGTCTTCATTGACGACATTTTGGTATACTCGACGACTGAGGAGGAGCATGCCTACCACCTGCGAGTTGTGCTAGACACGCTCCGAGAGCACCAGCTTTATGGCAAGCTCTCAAAGTGCCAGTTCTGGTTACGTGAGGTCCACTTCTTGGGGCACGTCATCTCTGAGGCGGGAGTTGCAGTGGATCCCGCGAAGATCGAGGCAGTGCTAGCTTGGGATCCACCCAGGAGCGTGACGGAGGTGCGGAGCTTCTTGGGCCTAGCCGGATACTATCGGAGATTCGTGCCAGACTTCTCCAGAGTTGCGGCACCACTCTCAGCGTTGACGAAGAAGGGGAAACCCTTCGTGTGGTCAGACAGATGTCAGCAGAGCTTCCAGGAGCTGAGGCAGAGGTTGACCAGCGCACCGGGCCCAGAACCCCGTTTTCGGGCCTTCTTCGGGGAAAGATCACTCGTATCAGAGGCCTAGCCGGGTCGGGCCGGGTCGCCCCGGGCCCAGAACCCCGTTTTCGGGCCTTCTTCGGTCTTTTTCCCATATCATGGGCCTAGGACCTCCGATTGACGAACCGTCAGCGGCTACGCGATCCTTGTATCGATACGGTCGTTTCGGTATATTACACTCAAGGTTTCGGAAGACTTTGGGTTCGGCCGGGTTGGTTCGTACACGAAACCAACCGGGCCCTCGGAGCGGAAACGCTCATAACTTGAGCTACGGACGTCCGATCGACGTACCGTCAGCTGTGGTAGTTTCCTCTAAGTGAGACGGAACTTTTGGCATACTCCGCCCGAGGACCGGACACAGGCGGAGTATGGTCGGGTTGGTTTTTCCCTAAAAACCAACCGGGCCCCTGGGACGAAAATGCCAATAACTCTCAGACCGGGCGTCCGATTGACGCGCCGTCTGTTGCGTTGAGATCCTGTTGTCGATACGGAACTTTTGGATACATCAACTTCGGACTACGTGTCAGTTGATGTATCAGCCTCTCGGCTCGTGGAGCGGACCCTCCTAAACGAGCTCGCTGTGTGCGGGAACCCTAGCGCTGGCTGTGACTTCGACGACAGAGCAGAGATCCTTTGTGGACTGCGACGACGACAGAGCAGAGATCCTTCGTGGACTACGGCGACGACTGTGCGGAGATCCTCAGTGGACTGCGTCGACTACTGCACTCAGCAATCCTACGTGGATCAGTGCTACAGGTCCTGTGTGGGCCCGATCCTGTGTGGGTCCTTACTACCGGTTCTGTGTGAGCCACTGCCTACAGGTTCTGTGTGAGCCCGATCCTGTGTGGGTCTTTTGCGGGGGTTAGTACCTATCGATCCTTCGTGGGTCCGACGACTTAGATGGATCAGTGATCATCTTTGACGTCATCTGAAAAAGTATACCTGGTTGAGCTGAATCATATGTTACTCTCCTTTGTGGATTGTGCCGAACTATCCTTAGTGGATTTACTGTTTACTCTCCTTTGTGGATTTGAGTCTTGCTTTCCTGCGTGGATTGAGTTGTTCTTGAGCTCGTGAGCAGAGCTAGAATTGGGGACTTAGGTATATGTATGGGCATATACCTAAGTCGAGTCAGATGGTACTTCGTGATTGCACCTTTCTTTTGTGTTATATCCTTTGTGGATTTCGGGAGACCTTCGGGGGTCTCGGGGTCCTTACTGAGTAGCTTATACTCACCCCTGCACGGGCTATGCCCGCACCTTGTTGTGTTGGATGCAGACGACGGACAGCGCTGATCACGGTTGGGGCGTGGAGCAGGACGGTACCTGGAGGTGGACCACTGGGCGGGACGTGCTCGGAGCGGACGTGGGACCCGAGGAGCCTGGAGGCTATCTGTACTCACCCTTCAGGTGGGATTGCCAGTGGACGACATGAGGTCGCCGTCTTTTCTTCAGTTGTTGTTCTTTACCTTTCCAGTTGTACTTTCAGTTGGTCTTGTATTCCGGCCACCTTTTACTTTTCTGCACTTGGTAGTTACTTTCCGCTTGCTGACTCTGTGGTGGTTGTTACTTATAAAAGCAATGCCTTCCCTGTTTACCGGGATTTTACGCCTTGGTGCTAGTCGCCAGCCCCTGGCCTATGGAAGGCGGGCTTGGGGTAGTCACGGCACGGGCCCCGAGGTCGGGTCGTGACACCGAGCTTCCATGATACGCTTCTCATTCAATAATGCAATAGCTTGCATTGTACGCAACTTCGAGTTCTAAAATACCGCGACTAATCAAAGTAGCCGTTATGAATAGTAATAACTACTTTTTAAAATTATAGAAATTTTATATTTCAAAATGGACTTCATTCTTGGATTAGGAATATCGAAATTAGCCTATGTTGAATTTTTGGTATTTTTCTGATAACTTCTAATTTTTTATGAATAGTGAAAAATACTTAAAAAACTTTTTTAATCAAAATAATTTATAGTGATAAATTATACTATTTATTGGTTTTAAAGTATAATTAGAATATATTTTTACCATTTTATCCAATGGTGGTCATTAGAATTAATTTAACATTGAAATTGGACATAAACAATTGTCAATCTTTTGATATAAATTGTTTCTTAAAAACACGCTATTTGTTGTGACAGCGGGAATTAATTATAAAATTAATTAATGCAATTTATATGTTTGTAATTTTGTAAAATAGACATCATTTTTGAATTCAGAATATCAATTATAGCTTAGGGTGAAATTTTGGCATTGTTCTGAAAAACATCAATTTTTGATGAATAGTAAAACCACTAAGTGGTAGTTAAATAACTGATTTTTCGTTTAAATGAAATATTACCACTTCTGTGTTTTTATTTTCAAAAATCCGACATACATGATTGTCATTAAGAAGTAAAATGTGGTTCAATGAGATTAAAATAATTTTTTGTGAATAGTAACTTTTAAGTTCTTAATCGCGATTAGAGGTAATTAGTGTAGTTTAAGGTAAAAATAATGTTTTAATAATATGAGATGAGCTTGACACATGTCCTACCCTCATTTGATGTGCCATGGCCGACCAAGAAAATCCATGGGTCAACTTGGGGACCCCATGGAGCCACTTTAGTTATAAAATGACATAAATACCTTTTATTTAATGTTAAAGTAAAAAATGACACAAACATGAAATGTTTTACTAAAACAATTTTTACATGGGGTTAGACAAGTCATATTTTTGACTATAAATAGTCATTGGAAAGCTAAAAAGATTTCCTACATCATAGGAGTTTTTTTATAATTTTTAGACATTAAATAAATTACATTATTTATGACATCATTATGATGCAGTGATGACCTCATTATTTAACGATTTTAATAAAATGAAAAGATAATGTACAATCCAAGGCTTAAACTTGTCCAAAGACTATTGGATGGGTATATTTCGAACCCTTATCACCTTATCCACAAATTATATAAGTTTGGGACCTTTAGAACCCGAAAATCATTGTATAATAATGTAACATTTCAATCTTTCCAAAAGAGCCCCTCCTCTCCTCTTATAAAAGGCCCCCACCTCTACCACCTTATTCACACTTTCAAGCCTTTTGGATCGGCCAACCTCTGACCAAATACTCTCCCAACTTCTCTCCCTTCATCCTAGAAGCTTTACTTTAGTCATAAATCCATCCTAAGGAGTCCTTTTGATCAAATCAAAAGGAAGAACCCGAAGAAGAGGTAACGTTTTCATCACCCTCTTTCAAGTTTCTTTCTTCTTCCACTCCCTCTTTGTTTATTATTTAAATTCTAAAATTATAACTCCAGTATCTTATATATACTGTGATGTTATTATAAATATGTAACAACCATATTCAGTATTATACCCATCATTTGAATGACATGTCACCATACGTGCGTACGTACGGCTTACCGTCTCCACGTCGTGGTGTAATTGTTATTCAATATATTATTATTTAGATGGGTATAATAATGATATTTAATTCATGTAAATAATAAATATAACATGATAATTATTCTGTATATATGATATACTATCCAATTATATATTATTTTAAAATCAAAATAATGATATTGTCGCTCGTGCGTACGTACGGACTACCGTCTCCACGAACGCGATGAGATTCATTCTCTGTCGTATCCATTCAAGTATAATTATCATTTGATGATTTAAAAATAATGTTTAAGGACATGATATCATTCTGGATATGAATAAGATACAACCTATCCATGAAAAACACGACTTACGTAACAAAACATATAAAAGAAAACGAGTAAGTTAACACCCGAAACAACGATAAATCTAAGATATTGTTAACAAAGCAATGTTAAAAGATCATATATGATATCATATGAATGTATATGATTCTTGTATAATTTAATAACAATTATTTCACCATTATACAGGAGGTTAACCTACCCCAACCAAGGAAAAGTACAAGGTAAGGGTTTACTTCACAACCTCTTTATTATCCAAGGTTGTTTATACATAATTATCTACTGGGACCTCGTTATCATCCACATCCATGTTTCTTAAAAATGTCTTTCAAAACATTTTTACTATTAAATGGAAAATGGGTTAAAGTCATTTATACCCTTATACGTTTTTTAAAGGAATCTTACCGTCGTTTTCCAAATAATGTACTTTTTGACCTTTTTGACAAATTTAAGGTAAGAATGTTTTTTTAACTTATACGGCGGGTGCGGCTATTTTCCGCCATTATAACTTTGTCAAAGCTTACCTTACAATCTTATAAGAATATTTTCAAAGTAAATGTTTTATTTTATAATTATGGTACTTTTAAATGATTTCAAAAAAAGAGAGATATTTCTCTCAAATAGCTTTGATTTCATCCATGTCAACATCCTTTAATGGGTTTTAAGTTTAATTGAAATTGATTTATGATACAAAACTTCCATTGAACATTTTGTGAAATATTTGACTGTGGATGTGTTATTTTTATACCATCCATAGTTTATGGAAAATTGTTGACATTTCGTATTCTAGTTTTAATACGAATATTTATGTTATGTTTAAACCTATTCATATGAGGAATGTATTGGACTTAATAAGTGACGGGTGGAGCCCGCTATAGCTCCTTGATGCATCGGTAGGTCTCATGAGACAACTAGACGTGGAATTGGCCGAGGCCCTTTCCCAATTTGATTTATGGTTTTGGCCGAGGCCTTAATCATTTTAGACGTCTTGGACGAGGCCTTGACAAAATGTTTCAGAATGTCTGGCATTATACATTCCCTCATTATGAAAGTGGTTATTGATATTTCATGTGATTATTCGTCTAGTAGAATATCCATGTGAGTAAGTAATGGCATTATTTTATTTTACTTTTTCCATATTATGCTGAAGTTCAAGTTCAATAAGTCTTTTGTTTTAGTTATACATTGCCTTAAATGCTTATGTTTTCTTATGAAAGTTTCCGCTATATTGTTATCCTTACAGAGCATTTGAGCTCACCCCTTTCAATGTTTTATTTTTCCCAGGATGTGAAGAAGTGTATTATGACTGACTTGCAAGAATAGTCAGTGAGGATATGAGTGTGGACTAAGGAGACCATGTTATTGTAGTTTTCATTTTTATGATGTAATGTAATGTTTACGAATGTATCTAGTGTTTCCAAGGCTACTAAACTAATCGGTCTTTCGAGACTTGATCTTTTGTGATCATTCCAATGTTATGTAATAATGCACCGACTCTAGGTAACTGGGGTCGGGGCGTTACATATTTAGTGCTGATAAAGGTGTAGTTTATCAGTGCTTGTTTAGTGCTGATAAAAGCACCATTTATCAGCACTAAAAAAAGCACTGATAAATGCCCTGTCTGCTGCTACGAAAAAATCTGCAACAGCACACCCGAACACCTGCAAAAAAATCAGCATCTCAATAAGCTAATTAAATCAAGTATACCCATACAAAATTAACACATAAATCTTAAGCTAATTAGACCAAGTATACCCATACAACAATTATACCCGTACACCATTAACATATAATTCATAAGTTAATTAAGTACATAAAATTATCTATTTAACCCTTTTTACTGTAGAATCTCTAAAAGGTCACCATCCCTTACCAATCACTCATAATCTCCACCCATATTCTAAAGAATAAATAATGTAGTTTTGAGTGGTATAATACATTATGAGAATAAAAAAGTACAACACATAAGATATCCATAGAAGAAAGAATTTGAATCAACATCCAAGCCTTCTCCACATCTTCCACCATCAGAGTTATCATGTTGTCTTCCCCTTTTTATAGTAGCTTTCTCCTCATCTTTATATATTTATTAATCTATTATATCCCCTTTCTCTTTTTAATTCATTTTATCTCTGTTATACATTCCCATTCTTCTTTATATTTATTCGTATCACAATTTAGATTCGTTAGAAGGTTATCATTGGTTTTTGGATTTCTCCATCATTATTCTAGGAATATGAGGCCCTCATTCATAGGTTTCCATAATTTTCTCCAAGGAAATGGGATGTATATTTTAAAAATCACATGGATTTCGAGTATTTTATATTATATTGAAATAGATTTTACAAAATAGACAGAAACCAGGGGGAATACCCGTTATGGAATCTGATTCCCATCATGAATGCCTCTTCCTGGAGTTAGTAAATACATATCCCCCTTGATAATAAATATTTCATCCAAAAAAACACTCAAATTCCATATTCAAAACCTCACTAGGTTGGCTAGTATCAACAATATAGAAGAATTTATGTTATCATTCTTCATTTACCCCTGGCCCATCAGAAAGAATAATGTTGTGGACCCCTTATCCTTGAAAAATGCAACACTACCACATTTGTAACCTCTATGGAATAATTTAAACAATATATCAGAGATTTTTATCATAAACTCTGGTTAAAATTATCCACAATGTTTTATGTAATTTATATAGTGTATCCACAACCTTCGATTCAAGCCCCATGATTGTGATGACACAATGGTCAAGCCCGCGATGTAGTGGGTGTTAATTATCCAATGCCACATATTCTTCTCTAAAGCTTCCATAGTGATACTATGACATGACAAAACCAGAAATGGAGTCACCATGGATATTACACTTTTGTTTATTTATTTGGACATCATATTTGTCTAATTTAGTTCATGTTATCATTCATGGATTTTTCACAATATATGAAATTCATGGGGGTCATCCTAGTTTCTAGATGTCATCCACGGCATCTCCTGACATTTATAATATAATTTTGGTTAGATGATGAGCTATCTCATTAGAATCTATGTAAAACTAAACTGAGATACCTTGGTGGCATAGTGATTTTGAGGGTGATAGGCTACGACTGTTGCATCAAGGGAATGTATGATTAAGGGAACATGAGTGGTGAGTGTTGAAAGGATTTTTTTGTAATTTACAATCCACTAATCTCACCTCATCCAACATATGATAATTACATGGGATCCCACTTCCATATACTTGTTCCCCTGACTTTATATTTATAATCATGTCATATTATAGTTAGTGGAATCATACAACCTCACAATACGACCCACACAAGTGATGTCCCTCATCCATTAGTGCACATAATATCCTAATGTCCCAATATTCTCTTCTACTCATCCACCTACCTCTACGTTCACAATTAAATATCTTTGCTTCCACAATCCATCCATGTTGGATACCCTTTATGGAATTTAATGCCCCATAACCCTAATTTATTTTCTATGTGGCTTGAACCCTTTCGGTTTGGGGATAACATGGGTTGGACAAATTATTTACCTAAAAATATATAAAACACTTAATTAAGATTCAGACACATCACCAAGGACCCTTGGATCATTCTCATAAAAGATCAAGGCAATCCAAATGTGTTTGGTTGTATTTTCATAGGTTAGTTGTTGTTTTCAATTAAAATTGTGTCCATTTTAAACAAAAGAGAGACCCTTTGAGTGTTAGTGGCCACACCGTGCCTCAGATTGAGGTGGGGATGACTCGTACACGTCACAAAGGACCCAAAAATCATTATCCTAAAGGATCAACACAATCTAAATTCATTTGGTCAGATTTCCATTGGTCAGTTGTTGTTTTCAATTAAAATTGTGTCCATTTTAAACAAAAGAGAGACCCTTTGAGTGGTACCGGCCACACCATGCCTCAGATTGAGGCAGGGATGACTCATAGACATCAAAAAGGACCCGTGGATCATTCTACTAATGGATCAAGGAAATCCAAATGCATTTGGTCAGATTTCTGTAGGTCAGTTGTTGTTTTCAATTAAAATTGTGTCCATTTTAAACAAAAGAGAGACCCTTTGAGTGATAGCAGCCACACCATGCCTCAGATTGAGGCAGGGATGAATCATACATGTCACAAAGGACTATTGTATCGTTCTCTTAAAGGATCAACACAATCCGAATCCGTTTGGTAGTATTTCCGTTGATCAGTTGTTGTTTTCACTTAAAATCGTGTCCATTTTAAACAAAAGAGAGACCCTTTGAGTGCTAGCGGCCACACCGTGCCTCAGATTGAGGTGGGGTTGACTCATACATGTCACAAAGGACACATGGATCGTTCTTCTAAAGTATCAAGACAATCCTAATGCGTTTGGTCAGATTTTCATATGTCAGTTGTTGTTTTCACTTAAAATCGTGTCCATTTTAAACAAAATAGAGACCCTTTGAGTGGTACCGGCCACACCGTGCCTCGGATTGAGACAGGGTTGACTCGTACACCACAAAAAGGACTCGGGGATCGTTCTCCTAAAGTATCAAGACAATCCGAATGTGTTTGGTCGGATTTTCATACATTAGTTGTTGTTTTCACTTAAAATCGTGTCCATTTTAAACAAAATAAAGACCCTTTGAGTGGTACTGACCACACCGTGCCTCGGATTGAGGCGGGGATGACTCGTACACGTCACCAAGGACCCTTGTATCATTCTCATAAAATATCAAGTCAATCCTAATGCATTTGGTTTTATTTTCATAGGTTAGTTGTTGTTTTCAATTAAAATTGTGTCCATTTTAAACAAAAGAGAGACCCTTTGAGTGCTAGCGGCCACACCGTGTCTCGGATTGAGGTGAGGATGACTCGTACATGTCATCAAGGACCCTTGGATCTTTCTCATAAATGGAAAAGGAAATATGAATGCGTTTCGTCATATTTTCATAGGTTAGTTGTTGTTTTCAATTAAAAAATGTGTCCATTTTAAACAAAAGAGAGACCCTTTGAGTGCTAGCGGCCACACCATGCCACAGATTGAGGCGGGGTTGACTCGTACATGTCACAAAGGACCCGTGGATCGTTATACTAAAGGATCAAGACAATCCGAATGCATTTGGTTGGATTTTCGTACGTCAGTTGTTGTTTTCACTTAAAATTATGTCCATTTTAAACAAAATAGAGACCCTTTGAGTGGTACCGGCCACACCGTGCCTCGGATTGAGGCGGGGTTGACTCATACACATCACCAAGGACCCGTGGATCGTTCTCCTAAAGGATGAAGACAATCCTAATGCGTTTGTTGAGATTTTCATAGTTCAGTTGTTGTTTTCAATTATAATTGTGTCCATTTTAAACAAAAGAGAGACCCTTTGAGTGGTACCAGACACACCGTTCCTTGGATTGAGACGGGGTTGACTCTTACACGTCACAAGGGACCTGTGGATCATTCTCATAAAAGATCAACACAATCTGAATGCGTTTGGTCGGATTTTCGTACGCCAGTTGTTGTTTTCACTTAAAATCGTGTCCATTTTAAACAAAATAGAGACCCTTTGAGTGGTACCGGCCAGACCGTGTCTCGGATTGAGGCGGGGTTAACTCTTACATGTCACCAAGGACCATTTTATCGTTATTATAAAAGATCAAGGCAATCCAAATGCATTTGGTCAGATTTTCATAGGTCAGTTGTTGTTTTCACTTAAAATCGTGTACATTTTAAACAAAATAGAGACCCTCTGAGTGGTACCTGCCACATCATTCATCGGATTGAGGCAGGGTTGACTCTTACACATCACAAAGGACCCTTGGATCATTCTCCTAAAGTATCAAGAAAATCCAAATGTGTTTGTTCAGATTTTCGTACGTCAGTTGCTGTTTTCACTTAAAATCGTGTCCATTTTAAACAAAATAGAGACCCTTTGAGTGGTACTGGCCACACCATGCCTCGGATTGAGGCAGGGATGACTCGTACACGTCACCAAGGACTCTTGGATCGTTCTCATAAAAGATCAATGCAATCTGAATTTGTTTGGTTAGATTTTCATAGGTCAGTTGTTGTTTTCAATTAAAATCGTATCCATTCTAAACAAAAGAGAGACCCTTTGAGTGCTAGCGGCCACACCATGTCTCGGATTGAGGTAGGAATGACTTGTACACATCACCAAGTACCCTTGTATTATTCTCATAAAAGATAAAGGCAATACGAATGTGTTTGGTCATATTTTCATAGGTTAGTTGTTGTTTTCAATTAAAAATTGTGTCCATTTTAAACAAAAGAGAGACCCTTTGAGTGATAGCGGCCACACAATGCCTTAGATTGAGGCGATATTGAATATTACATGTCAAAAAGGATCCTTGGATCATTCTTATAAAGGATCAAGACAATCCAAATGTGCTTGGTCGAATTTTTGTATGTCAGTTGTTGTTTTCACTTAAAATCGTGTCCATTTTAAACAAAATAGAGACCCTTTGAGTGGTACTGGCCACACTGTGTCTTGGATTGAGGCGGGGTTGACTCATAAATATCACCAAGGACCCTTGGATAGTTCTCCTAAAGTATCAAGGCAATATGAATGCTTTTGGTTGGATTTTCATAGGTCAGTTGTTGTTTTTAATTAAATTTATGTCCATTTTAAACAAAAGAGAGACCCTTTGAGTGGTACCAGACACATCATGCCTTGGATTAAGGTAGGGTTGACTCATACACGTCACAAAGGACTCTTGGATCATTATCATAAAATATCAACATAATCCGAATGCGTTTGGTCAGATTTTCGTACATCAGTTGTTGTTTTCACTTAAAACCGTGTCCATTTTAAACAAAATAGAGACCCTTTGAGTGGTACCGGCCACACTATGCCTCATATTGAGGAGGGGTTGACTCTTACATGTCACTAGGGACCCTTGTATCATTATTATAAAAGATAAAGGCAATCCAAATGCGTTTGGTCAGATTTTCATAGGTCATTTGTTGTTTTCACTTAAAATCGTGTCCATTTTAAACAAAATAGAGACCCTTTGAGTGGTACCAGCCACACCGTGCCTCGTATTGAGGTGGAGTTGACTTTTACATGTCACAAAGGACCCTTGGATTGTTCTCCTAAAGGATCAAGACAATCTAAATTCTTTTAGTTAGATTTTCGTATGTCAGTTGTTGTTTTCACTTAAAATCGTGTCCATTTTAAACAAAATAGAGACCCTTTGAGTTCTAGCGGCCACATTGTGCCTTGGATTGAGGTGGGGTTGACTCATATACATCTCAAAGGACCCGTGGATCATTATCCTAAATTATCAAGACAATCTGAATGCTTTTGGTCAGATTTTCGTACGTCAGTTTTTGTTTTCACTTAAAATTGTGTCCATCATAAACAAAATAGAGACCCTTTGAGTGGTACCGGCCACAACGTGCCTCGGATTGAGGTAGGTTTGACTCGTACACGTCACAAAGGACTCTTGGATCATTCTCCTAAAGGATAAAGACAATACAAATGCGTTTGGTTGAATTTTCGTATGTCAGGTGTTGTTTTCACTTAAAATCGTGTACATTTTAAACAAAATAGAGACCCTTTGAGTGGTACTGGACACACCGTGCCTCGGATTGAGGCAATGATGACTCGTACATGTCACCAAGGACCCTTGGATCGTTCTCATAAAAGATCAAGGAAATCTGAATGCGTTTGGTCATATTTTCGTAGGTCAGTTGTTGTTTTCAATTAAAATTGTGTCCATTTTAAACAAAAGAGAGCCCCTTTGAGTGCTAGAGGCCACACCGTGCCTCATATTGAGGCAGGGATCACTCGTACACATCATCAAGGACCCTTGGATCGTTCTCATAAAATATCAAGGCAATACGAATGTGTTTGGTCAAATTTTCATAGGTTAGTTGTTGTTTTTAATTAAAATTGTTTCCATTTTAAACAAAAGAGAGACCCTTTGAGTGCTAGCGGCCACACCGTACCTCAGATTGAGGTAGGGATGACTCGTACACGTCACAAAGGACCTTTGGATCTTTCTCCTAAAGGATCAACACAATCCGAATGTGTTTGGTCAGATTTTCGTAGGTCAGTTGTTGTTTTCACTTAAAATCGTGTCTGTTTTAAACAAAATAGAGACCCTTTGAGTGGTTCAGCATTCTTGCATGTTGCTGGTGCATATCATCTGTTAAAATGGGAAAATGACTCATTAGAGAAAGTATGTTTTATTTAATAACAATTACAATTTTCCTACGAACATTTACATACAACAATGTTTCATCTTTTGATCCCCTTAACCCCTCTCAAAAATGACCACCAATTGTACAAGTCCCCAAGTCAGATCTTCATTGTATTTGTGTACAATCTTCCATCAGGTATGCGGCCCACTCATTCCTGAACACATCTATATCATCTTGTGAGTATGAGTCTTTTCGGCAGTCAGGGTAGTACTTCAAAATATAAAAATAAATAATTAATAAATAACTTAAACGAACTAGTAGTTGTTTTTGAAAATACCTCTTTAGGGATGCTAGTTTGTTGATGAAAAACAATCTCTTTCATAAATTTACAAACATAATAACCACAATCATTATCATTTTTTTGTTTTGGACACTGCAAAAAAATTGATCATTAGGATAATAAGTAACTTGTGTTGAGATGTGTTTGCATAGTGAAATTTTATTATATATACCTTGATATTTGTCCAGAAGTAGTACTTGCTCGCCTCCTTATGCTTAACCCCTATCCTCATTCCTTTTTTTAGACGATAATGATACACCACCCTATCATAACAGAATCCTCAATAAAAGATAATATAAATTATATTACTTTATGTTTAGACCTAAAACGTAAGATGTAGTGTGTTACAGATTCACAAACTCCATCATGTGTGGTCGGTTTGATGGATATCCTTGCTTTGAATCCAGAAAATAAATATTTGGAGTATCCAAGTTCACTGAAATTAGAAACCAATACTGCCTAAAAAAGGAATAAGTAATAAAAGAAGTGAAAATATAATTGATATGCTTTAATCGTAGAGTATTACCCCTGCATGGTTGGTATTAGGAAAATTCTGTCATCTGTAATCTTTCTTCCAAATGTTTTCGGCAAGCCGTTCACTATTTCATCCCTTTTTGATGGCACTATTTTTGTTAGGTGTGTTGATGTGATATGAGGACTAAATATTCCAAATCTTGGCTCATGGGAAAATTCCTTCAACTGTTTTTCATAAATGCATCTGTCAATAATATAAAATGCATTTAGTCATAATTTTCAAATTAGATCAGCTTTTAGAAAATCAATTCATGGAAACATACCTCATATATAAATTTACAACTCTAATGCTTAGACAACCGTTTTCAAGGATCTCAATTATATTTTCAGCAGCAACAAAATCTTGACTTTCCTCTCCGTATATATTCTCTTCAAAAACCAATATATGACTATTACCATCTTTTAGCTTTGTATCCACATGAGTCTTTAATGCTAGTAAATGTGGATAGAGAATAGGTGGTGTTATTGTGCTTTTAGTAGCTCCTTGGGATCAGTTGGTCGATCCTTTAGATGGTTTTGATCCGACGTTTGTCACCCCCTTCCCTTTCTCCATCTATAACAAAAATCATTGGTTCAGACCCTTTTTTCATTAATTGTTAAGGGTTTAGCTTGAAAAAAAAGGAAATAAATACCTCTTTGTCCGCATGTACTCTTACAAGTTGTGACGGCCATGAAATTAATGTCCCAATAGCCTTTTTAGCCATATTAATATCATTTTCATCAAGTGGAATAGGTATCTCTGCATTTGGATCATGAGCTACAGTAATCATCACTTTCCGATGATCTTTCGGAAGTGGTCTATTATGCAGTGTGGCATCTGGGATATTGAACACTGTAGCCCTCACTACAAGGTGATAGGTGGGTGTTGACAGATATAAATCACAATCATTATCACCCTGTAGAATATCAGTACAGAAAAATTATCAGTGTTTGTCTGATTCACATTTCATGGGAACAATTATTAGAATATTGATTACCACTGCTAAGATAGTTCTTTGAGGCGAATGGCTCACTTCAAATCTGGTGGGGGGTGGGGCAGGATGTTCACACGCTGGTTGTTGTGTGTCTTCCCTTTACTTCCCACCCATAAAAGTTTCTAGAAACTCTCCCTGCCATTGCAATCGTTCTTCAAGGGTTTCTATTTTTTCACTCATTTGTTCCAATTTTTCGTCTGTATCATCTGTTTTTTCTTCTTCTCAAAATATACTCGGGGTGTCACCCCAAACCATGCACCTCTAACATGACCGTAATTTTCTGACTGCTTCAAATCCATCGATAATAGGTCTGTATCTGCTACAGGAGTAGCTGATTCTTGTGACTGTCGGATATAGTAAAATAAAAAATTATTTTTATGTAATAGCAATTTAAAAAAAATCTTTTTATCGTCATGTCATTTTTACACATATTTCCCACACTTTCTGTGTGTTCTCATCTACTAACTTCTCTTCTTTGTTCACATGTGCCTCCTTCCATAGCACATGACGTGGGATGGAAGTGTCTTTTGTTTTTTGACTCATCAATCTACATATAAATATAGAAAGATAATTATGATGTTGTTTATTGGAACCTAACAATATTATTGTAAATTTAAAATACGTACTATTTTCTTTTCTAATAAAGAGTACCCCATCTTTGCTTTACGATAGGGGTATGTTGGTTTTGATGCACGTTCCTTATTTTCAGTACAGATTTTCTGTTTCATAAATGAAATATTGACAATCAAAGTGATGAATACAGGTATCCTCAAACAACGTATTATCACCCACAATGTACCTGAAACTTCGCATCCCCACGGCGGCCAATAAATGCATCTCATGCTTCTTGGGATATCAGGTGAGCATAGACAATGGGTGGGTGCGGGTTTATTTTACCTTTGGAATCTTTCAGGTGACATCTTGTTAAAATAGTGCGAAAACCTCGATGAATCCTTCCTGCAAGCCTTAGTACATAATCCTTGTGTGAATTGTCAACTATAAATGTACTCTACAAGATATTAAGAATAATAAGACATTGTTTCATTATTTTATTTTATAGTAAATTAAAGAAATAAATTCATAATGTTACCGTAATTTCTTCCCAGATCACAGCCTTCAGCCCGGACACATCATGGTGCCATGAATCTATGTCAATCGGCACGTGTTGCCGAGTGACAACTCCAATGTAGCTGCTAAACATAGCCTTGTTGGGATTCACATGTTGGCCTCATGCATTCCATCCGACTTCAAATTTAATGCCTTTGATTTTTGCCTTAAGAATTTTGGCTAACACCGTCAAACTATGACGCACCTGTGTTTTCTGCGACGTCGGTCCTTAATTACTGACCATTTCATCGATATCAACATCATCTATATGTTCATCTGAAATGGTATCAACGGCATGTGTTGATGGTTGTTGGTCCTCAACACTAGGAGCAGCAGGAGCCACAGCATCAGGAGCAGCAGCAGCCGTAGAAGGAGTAGCAGCAGCAGCAGCAGCCGCAGTAGGAGGAGCAGCAGGAGAAACAGGAGTCACAGCAGGAGCAATAGGAGCCGCAGCAGGAGCAGGAGCAGGAGCTGTAGGAGCAGCAGTAGCCTGAGAGACTTGTTCAGCCTCAAGGTTAGGAGCACCAGAATGTGCAGAAGTCCTTATCTGCAAATATGGTTGAACAGTTAATTTAGATTACATAAATTAAGTAATGATAATATAATAACATGAGATAACAAAATCTATATTACAAACAAAATATAACCTATTTATTGAACTCTCTTTCTTTTTTTCAAAGGTTAAAAGGATTTGAAACCTCTATCGATTATCCAAATCCCTTCATTGTGGTCTCCTCTAAAATACAAAACATCATCTGCATTGGGACTGCTCCGAAATGATTGCGATGTACCACTAAAAGGATCATCCTCAACTGAATTTTCATCGTAACCTTCAGTAGTTTTGGACGATAACAGAACAATCAACCACTTTCGGTTTGCGGGATCTAGAACATAAAAAACTTGTACTGCTTGTGATGCCATTATAAACTATTCATCTTTGTACCCTTCTTTACAAAAATAAACTTTTACAAATCCCCATTCATCTATTTTAACACCACTGTTGTTATCAACCCATTTTCATTGAAAAATCGAAAATTGGAATGTCGTATAATCCAACTCCCATATTAGTTTGATAATGAAAAAGTATGACATATTTTCATAAATTGGATTTCTGTCCTTACTACCAGAAAAATGCATCGCTTTAGCCACTAGTGTAACTCCACTATTTTTCATGGTACTATCTTCATCATGTTCATCTGTATATAATGTATAACCATTAATTACATAACCACTATAAGATAATACATACACACTTGGTCTAGCGGCTAGCCATCGAAGTTGTTTTGACATTGAATTTGGATTTTCATCCAACCGCTTAGAAATATGGTCCTGAAACCATCCTATAAACTGGTGATTATGTGTATCTGATAACCATTTTTCAGCCCTTGATAGATTCAACTGCCTAATAATTTCTTTGTGAGTTTCAATATATGGAGCAACCTCCCAACTGTTATGCAAAACATAAAGATGGGTCTGCTCCCGATCTGTAATACTGATTGTCACAACGTCTCTTCCAGAAATTCTCTCACCCTCAATGCGTCCAGTGTGATGAGATTTTGGGAGACCAATGCTTTCCACATCAAATAGGTATTCAGTAAAAAATTCAATGGCTTCCTCAATAATATATCGCTCCACTATACAACCCTCTAGATGACTTCAATTTTTGACATACCCTTTCAAAATATTCATATGCCGTTCAACAGGATACATCCATCTATAGTGCACGGGACCACAAAGTTGAATCTCTATCACCAAGTGAATCATCAAATGAACCATCATATCAAAGAATGTTAGCGGGAAGAACATTTCTAATTCACATAATATGATAACAATTTCTTTTTACATAGCTGGCAAATTCTTCGGGTCTAAAACTTTGCTACATATACCTTTGAAAAAGAAACAAAGTTTGGTTAACGTATGACGAACATTCTTGGGAAAAATGAAATGTAAAGCTATAGAAATTAGATCTTGCATCAAAACATGGCAATCATGTGATTTCAAACCCTTTAACTTCAAATCATTCATTGACACAATGTTCTTGATATTTGATGAGTACCCCTCTGGAATCTTTACATCATTGAAGAAGTTGAAAAACTAATATCTCTCCTCCCTAGAAAGAGTATAAGCAGCTGGAGGAAGAAACATTCGATTTTCACCCTTCACGGGAGCCAAATCTTCTCATATTCTCATGTCAACCATGTCCAACCTTTCCTTAATTCCATCTTTTGTTTTGCCGGGGGCATTTAGCAACGTTCCGATAACACTGTCACATACATTTTTTTCCACATGCATCACATCAAGAAAATTTCTGACGTACAAACAATTCCAGTATGGTAATTCAAAAAAACTGATCTCTTTTTCCAACCGATTTTCGTAAGGTTTTTCGAAAATGGTTTACCTAAAATAGTGTTCAGATCTTTTACTTTCTCAAACAGCTGATCACCTGTTAGTGGAGACGGTGTTGCGCGTTGTTCTGAACTTCCATTGAATAATGTCGTCCAAGATCGGTACTTATGCCAATGAGGTAGAAATCTACGATGTCCTAGAAACACAGATTTCGATGAATGTTTCAACCTAATTGATTATGTATCTTCTTGACACACAGTACACCCTTGAGTTCCTTTAATGTTATAGCCTGAAAAATTTCCATAAGCAGGGAAATAATTAATTGTCCCATACAACATCGCTCTCAATGTGAAGTATTCACTTTTATAAGCATCATACAACATTACACCTGAATCCCACAATAACTTTAAATCCTCGATCAAAGTAGCCAAATAAACATCAATATCGTTACCTGGTTGTTTTGGTCCTGATATAACCATAGATAACATGATGAATTTCCACTTCATGCATAACCAGGGTGTCAAGTTATAATTTACCAACATAACAGTCCATGTACTATAAGTGCTAGTTTGAAAACCAAAAGGATTCACTCCATATGTAGATAACCCAAGATGAAGGTTTCTCGGCTCTTTTCCAAATTCAGGATACTCATGATCAATTTTCTTCCATTGAGGAGAGTCGGTAGGATGACGTAATTTCCCATCTTTATTTCTTTTATCTGCATGCCTCGACAATTGTATTGTAGTTTCTTCACTTCCATATAGACGCCTAAAACTTGAAATGATTGGAAAGTACCATACAACTTTCGCAGGATTGGATTTATCTTTCTTGTATCGAGAAGCACCACACTTTGGGCAGTCTGTAAGTGATTTTTTCTTCTTGAAAAACAATATACAGTCTTTCGGGCAGGCATGTATTCTTTCAGAAACCATACCCATCGAGCATAGCATTCGTCTAGCTTCATATGTCCAGCTTGGGAGCTCATATCTTCCAGAAGCATGTCATTCAATAGAGCAAGTAGTTCCGTAAAACTGGCATCACTCCATATGTTTCCTACTTTCAATTTATACAACTTCAGTATAGCTGATAATGTTGTATACTTAGTGCAAGCAGCATACAATGGTGTCTTTGCACAACTCTTTAACTTCTCAAAAAATTTTGGGCAATCACGGAGTTCATCTTAAATTGTCTTTGTCATTTCCTCAATATGATCTTCATCATCATTGACATCTATAATCACATACTCCATACGGTCTTCTTCATTATCCATATTTGTATTCATATCTGATGATCCATAAAATGCATTTTTATCCCAGCCAGTAGCTACATTCGCTTTTTCTCCATTTTTATTCCAAAATTTATAACTCCGATCTATTCCGTGACATATCAAATGTTATTCCAACTCCTCTAGAGTAAGTAGTCTAGAATAACAACAACCTAAACACGAACAAAGGATTTTAGAAGGATCCTTTGTGTGATCCTTTGCAAAATTAATGAACTCTTTCACTCTGTTCTCGTACTCTATTGTCAAATGATTAGCATCCATCCAATATCTATTCATCTTCATCCTATTTGAATCTCAAATATTAGTATTTATGGTTCAAGTACACAAAAAAAGACTTCCAAATATATTATAATAGAACCAATTCCTTATAAAAATAGAGATTAATAGAGCCTAACCATTAGTATTTATTCATCTTCATTAAATATAATTACTTTAGATTCATTATAGTTTCCTCAAATCACCCCAGACCAAACACAAGAATAATCAAGAATGATACGTCAACCACTACTAGGTCTCTGCCCTACATTCAATATCATCATGCCTAAATACCCATATATCCACACATACACATGTCACAAACACATAAAAAACCATATCCACATCAGAACCAAAGTACCAATATGGATTTCAATCAGGTTACTCGACTCAAGTGGTGGTGTGTAAGAAATAATAAGAAAATATAATAAGTATATATTCACACATAAATCTCAAACTGGTGTTAATAATACAATAAACCAAAGGTATCATTCCATCTATCAAAATACTCTGAAGGAGGCCATATGAAACAGTAGTCCTAGGTGGTGAAGGTTCCTGAGGAGGAAGGGGCGAACACGAACCTATTGGGGTTCGAGGTCAGGTCACTGAGGTTGAAGGTGGCCTGATACTCCTACAAGGGTTCATTCCATATTTCACAAACCATGTCCTGGTACCCTAGGATGTTAACCCACTGCTGGTGGAAGTGAAACCATTCCTGATGATCATGCCAAGAAGAAATGGAAACCAAGAGGGGGAGTGAATCAAAATACCTCAAGCTAGATGGAAAAACATGGTATTTGAGAATAGGTTAGTGGATTTCATGTTGGATAGACACCTATCCAATAGACTCCACAAGCATTGATGGCCCCTGCAGTTGTTGCACCAGGTGAAACTGTCACCTGAGAAGCTAAGATCAATGAGGCCCTTCCCATCCATGAACTGAACAAACTCCATGATGGCCTTCCACTATAATGGGCTTCTACCTTTCCTTTCCTTTGGGTTGGAAATGACATTAAAGTCACCCCCAACAAACAATGGATGGTGGCTGATATCGAAGGTATTTTGTTCCAAAGTACAATCAATCCCCCTCAATTTTTTAAAATACCAATACCATAAACCATTTAAAAACAAGATATTTTAATTTATTTTGGAAATAATTCCCAAAAAAAATCAATAAACAAACACATGTCAAACCATTTGGAATTTTATTTAAATAATCAACTTATCTTTATTTTAAACCATGATTTTCATTTATAATATCAAATCCACCAATGGTAGAAGGAAACCTAATTTATTTCAATGAAAAAGTTTAATTCACAACAAGATACCATCCATTCCATATATTATTTTCATTAATAGGGTTATTTTGTGCTTCAAAATGATCAAAACATGTATAACCAACTTCAAATGGATAAAATATGAATTCATGAAACACATGAATCCCAAAAAGAAGATATAGTATAGAAACACCCACTTGGAATATTTGGGATCAAAACACAATGAATCTGAATAAGTCTACTCAAATGAAGAACATTGAATCAAATAAAAGGGATCTCAATAAAAGGTAAAAGAGATACTATAACCATAATTCCCCATAAAAATTATAGTTCTAGTAAATACCAAGGCTTTCATAGCCCCCAGGAACAAAGAATCAAGTGATGGAGAGAGATTGAAGTTCAAGAAAAGAAATAAATACCAAAAGAGTATCACCATTTCGAATGAAACTTCAATCCACCAAGTGATGAGGATAGAAGAGCCAAACTATCCAAAGGGGCTCCCAAGGCTTGAGTGGGTTGAGTTAAACTTGAGGGAGAAGATAAAATAAATAAATGGGGGTATCGGGGTGCAATTACCCTACTACCTCGATGCTTCCTCATATACAACAACACCACTGGCTAGATAGTGGACCTCACCATCTTGACAGTGGTTATAGTATAAATGTTATAACCATAGGTTATCCCACTGGCTAGTCACTACAAACTCACCAGCTAGATGATGGATATAGAATTTTTTTGTATCCATTGTGAATCCCATTGCCTAGCCAATTACCCTCACCGGCCATTCGGTGGACCACATGAAGCTTTTCAACCTACATGTTCACATCCACACCTTCTATGACAGTCTGGGACATCCTATGACCCCTCAAGAAACCCAAAAAAACTCAAAGAGCACTACTTTGATGAAAGAGATACTGAGATTTTACAATTATCCCCATCGTTCCTCTTTTTACCCGAATAAATATTCTAGTACGAAGGATAGATAATGATGAGACAAAAATAAATTCCACACAATAATTATTGTGTGGACAATTCAAAAAATATAGGAAGATTCACCGAATAGAGGACCACTACTAAAAAATTAAAATGAACAGATAACCAATATTCCCAAGAACCCTTAATGTATATCCTCCAAGAACATCATACATCTCCAAATGACACGTCTACATCACTAAGAAGAGAGAAAATCCCAATAATGTCTAGAGACCTAGCATAGGTCACCCAACCATTTAAATTTTCACTAAAATGGTGGGATATAAGATGGAAATATACTAAGAACACATCCCTTCACCCAAATAAGAGACTACAACCACTAAACATGAATAACCACTAAGAGCATAATTTGAAACCTAAGGAAAGGTACACCCAAAACATACTAATGAATCCAAATGAAATAAAAAAATCAATATCCATCAATGATTCAACCAAAAATAGGAAAGTAAAAAACTAAAAAGGATTTATTCCTCGATCAAGTACTCGATGGAAACCTTGAATTCCCACTATAGAGTTTCACCCATCGACAGTCTCATTGAAGTAGACACCAACACCTCCCAGTGCCTGGTCCATTAAGAGACTTCATAATCCTAGTCATTTGAGTACACACCAAAAGCCTATCTATGTCCAACCATAAATAGATCATATAAAATGGTTTTTGCACAAAGATGGCAAACTAATCTCTTAAAAGATAGACTACCCAACACATCAAGATTGATCTCTAACCAAGAAGTTGTGAATCAAAGGACAATAAGGAATAATAACCACCTTAATGGTCTCGAATACCCACCCAAAGAAGACAACCATGGAAGGAAACATAAGGGATTTTAAATGGAAATAACCTAAAACATCTGTAGGTTTCCAGAAAAGGATGAATCATGTAGCCTACAACCATCACAATCTCAATTATCCATTAAATCTATCATGCCAAATCAATATATGGTTATGTGTGATGGGAGAGGAGAACAATATTAAAAAATGATTTGGAAAACATGCCTTAAAGGGAGGTCCGGCAAACCGAAGCTCGAGGGCGTTGCGGGCAGAGGAGGTCCGAAAAACCGAAGTTTGAGGGCGGAGGAGGTCCAGCAACGCGAACTCAGCGGGTGAAGGAGGTCTAGAAACGAGAAGCGAGGGTGGCGGAGGTCCGGCAACGCGAACTCAGTGGGCAGCAGAGGGGAGTCATAGGGTTCCAGTACCGTGAGAGCTTTAGGTCACAATAAAATGAGGGCACTGTGCGACCGACTTTATAAAAAAATATACTAAGGTTTTATCAGCGTTATAAAAGCGCTGATAAATCCTTCCTGTATCAGCTCTAAAATTTTAGCGCTGATAAAGGGTCATTTTATCAGCGGTTTTTCTTAGCGCTGATATAAGGGGGTGCTTCCCTTTCCCGTTTTTGTAGTAGTGATTCCTTCTTGTTGGACCACTTATTGGGTTAGTATGAAGGTGTATGTGGGTCTATGGATTGTTTTGGGGGATATATTTTCTGTCAGTGGATCATTTTGGCTAGTTTCTTCCATCACTTCATTTTCCAATTGAATCAGATGGTCTGATGGTGGTGTGGTGTTTTATCCACATCGATGACATTTACTATTTGTTAATTTTATTTTATTAATGTTTCTTCAAAGAGGATTTTTTTTATTCTTTTGGTGATGGAAATTATTTGAAGGTCATTTCCCACTGGTAAGGTATCTTTACTTCAAATTCTACTCTTGCTTCCTGATCTTTTACCCCATTTTGGTTGGTCTGGTGTGATGGTTCTTGTGGAGGTTTTGGGATTATGTTGTTTGAGTAGTAGTCAATAGTCCAGGAGGTGCAACTTTAATGTCGATGTTTGCATCGATCCTGGATTGGTGGATTCAATATTTCACCCACAATGCTATAGTCGGTTCCATTTTTCTTGGTCGATGTCCAGCTGCTAATGATCTTGTATAGTTGGGAGCTCTAATTTTGTGATTCTGATGAATTTCAATCAATCCTTTATTGGTTCTGGGGTGTGGGTCCAAATGATGTTGACTGGTGCATTGAGGTGTGAAACTCGAGGAGGCTCGTAGTCTATTGTGATGATGTATCCTAATTTCTCATATTTTAATTTGATGTATTGGGTGTTGTTTCTCTAGGTTATGTCTTTCTCTAATTATGATGTGTTGTTGATGTTTGTGGTGTTTTGATTCTGATATCTAGTAATTTGTGTGGTTCCCACTCAACCAAAAAGTGATTTATTCAGAAAATGAAAAAAAAGGTATTTGGAGGAAGGGTATTGGAACACCCTTTGGGTTTCTATCAATCTCGGTCTCAAATATCAAATGGGTCTAATGGGATCTATGAAGTGGCTCATAATGACATGGAATTAAACTCACCTTTTTAATTTAAAATCAATTACACAATGTGGCAAAAAAAATTCACAATTACATACACACAGTCATAATCAAGACTATGGGAATTATCAATTAGAACAAATACCTCAAGATCATTGATGAATTCTCTCTAAACCATAGCCCTAAATTTGATGTAGAATGATCTAATTCACAATGAAGAACAAGATCCAGGACCAAAACATAGGATCAAAATCCATGTAAACAAGATCCATTAAAATGTATTTCTAAACCACCCAAAATAAGAGGAGTCATCACTCTATAAAGGGAGAGAAATATGGGAGAGATAGGAACCCAAATAAATAAGATATCACATATCAGAGAGGAATCGATTCTTCTACTGGATCTTTTATTTACAATGAATGTGGTTCTATGAGCCTATGAATCCTTTTGGGATCCTTCAAGAGAAATAGAAATCATGTTAGGTTAAGTAGGTGTGATTAAGGATATAAATTAGGTGTCCAATAATTTATAATTAAAATTTCATGGTATTAAATAAATGCATGCATGGTTTCCTAGATGGGTCACACGATTAGACAAACTGTGCACCCTTACCATGAACCCCTACTGTTTGGGTGTACGGTTTCTCCTGGGTGGGCACATTTTTTTCCAAACCATGTGACAACCACAAAATTACCCTCTATTTAGGGGTGCATATTTTAGGGAGGGTGGATGCACAGTTAGTTCAAACTGTGTGCCCACATCCTATGGATCAAAATGGGGTGGACGATTTTCTGTGTAAAATTGCATGGTTTTCCCTAAAAATATGCCACACATGCACAAACCCATAGGCTTCCAAAATTCTCCAAATCCACCTAAAATGGTCCTAAAGAAAGGACCATCAATGGTATGTTCAAAAAATAGTAAAAAAATACATAAAAATGAGTATGAGACATCTCTATAAAGATCGGGTTCTTATAATCTTCCCACATTATAACAGCTCATCATCGAGTTGCACTCCCAAGCATCACTATGCCTCCAAGGTAAAAAAGCCAGGCCATTAAGGCTGAATATATGTTTCCCTATCCAATGTTTCCTTCCAAACGCATCCATACTACTTCAATAATTGGAATAATGGAACATTAATTCCCCAAAAAACATTCTCACAGTGATCCACAACATGAATCAGATTCTCCTCAAAGCATGCATCAACCGCAATATCAACATCAACAATTTTGATCACATGAGAAAGTTTAGGGTGATACTTCTAAATTTGTGACACATGAAAAACATAATGTATAAAACTATACCTCTATGGAAGAGTCAATCAGTACATCGTCGGTCTGATCCTCTCCACAATCTCAAATAGTCTAAAAAACCTAGGCACCAAATTTCCCTACCTTCGAATCCTATGGTGTCCTAATCTTGGTGAAACCCAAAGGAATACATGATCACCCATTGTAAAATATAGAGATCAATGAATTCAATCATCATACGACTTATATATACTTTGAGATGTATCTATATTTTTCTGAATCAACTGAACCTGATTTGATGTCTCATGCATGAGAGTTTGTCCCAACAACTCGAATTCACCTTCTTCCAACCAACATTAGGGTGATATGTATGGACAACCATAAAGAGTTCCATGTTCTTTCATCTGAATAGTCACCTAATAACTATTATTATAGGAAAACTCAACCATCTCTAATTTCATTTCTGAAGATGCTCCAAAGTCAACGATGCATGCCCGCAAGATTTCCCCTAGCACCTAGATAGTACACACTGATTGCCCATCTATTTGTGGGTGAAAAGTTGTACTTAGAAACACCTAGATACCCAATTCATTCTATTATTCTTTCCAGAAGAATGATGTAAATAATGAATCATGATCTAAAACTATTATCTATGGAACCCTGTGCAAATGGGCTATATCTAGAACTAACATATCACCCAAAATGATCATCTATGAAAGTTTCTTAGATAGGTAAGAAATTGGTTACATATTTCAATTGGTCCAAAATAATCCATATCATGTCATTCATCTGATAGATCTCCCGAAGACCCACTAGAAAATCCATGTTAAAGTCATCCCACTTCTATTTTGGAATATACAGTGGCTATTAAAAACCACCAAGTCGTTGACTCTCAACCTTCACCTGTTGAAAGGTGTAGCATCATGTAACAAAACCCGCAATCACTTTTTTCCTCCCTGACCACCAATATTTTCGATGTAGGTCACAGTACATTTTGGTCAAACCATGATACAACACCCACTTCGAGGCATGAAACTAATGCATCAACTCCTCGTGCATACATATAGTTACAACAACACTACCTCAAACATTGATGATCTCATCCTCATCTATGGCCCAATCAGATGGTCACTCCCCACCTTAATGGATTTATCTCAGGGTAAAATAATCCAGATACTCATACTTCCATACTTTGATATGGATCGAAAGTGTGGACTCAATAGATAAGGATACGAGGTTCAACTACTCTTATCCCTCTTGAGCCTCTATATACACCTCATCTAGAAAATCTATCATCTTCTACTCAAAACTAGACTCATGAACTACCTGAGTCTTTGACTTTCATCTCAAAGCATCAACAACATTGTTTCCCTTTTCAAGTGTATAGGATAGATCAAAATCAAATGACTTCATACACTCAAATCATATATACTTCCAAATATTCAAATATCCTTGTAAAAAGATATTCATTAATCTATGGTGTTCGGTATACATGATAAAATTTTTGACCAACAGATAATTCCACCAACAATTTAAGGTATAAACCACTATGGATAACTAGAGATTGTGTGTAGGGTAATTCTGTTCATGTTACCTCAACTGTCAAGACTCATATACCAAAACTCAATCTCCCTACATCAATAATGCTCTAATTCTGATCTAGGACGCATCACAAAACAAGGTATACTACTCACTCGGGTTGGGTAGGATCAAAATTAGTGTTGTAGTAAAACCCTTATTCAACTCCTATAAAGAATCCTCACATTCTCTAGAACATTCTATCTTGATCCCCTTCTTGGTCAAGCTATAAATTAGTGATTCAAAATGGGAAAAATCCTGGATGAATCTCCAAAAATAGTCTTCTAAACCCAAAAATCATAAGATATCAAAAACATTCTTAGGTTGCTCCTAAAAAAACAGCATGTACTTTATCTAGGTCAATTCACACACCTTTCTTGGAGAAGATGTGACCCAATAAATGTACCCTGTCGATCTATAATTTTAACATAGATGACATGGAATACAACTGATGCTCTTTCAGTGTACTCAGAATGGTGTCAAGATGTTCAGCACAGTCATCATGAGTCTTGGAGTACACCAATATTTCATCCATAAAAAATGAAAAACCGATCTATGTATAGGTAAAATGTTTGGTTCATCAAGGATATAAACACATTCAGGGCATTCTTCAGCCGGAAAAAAAATCATGACTAACTCATATAATTCATACATTCTTATGAAAGCAGTTTGTGGTATATCATAAGGTCTCACTCTCAACTGATGATACCATGACTGTAACACCCCAAGGATTTACAAATAAATTTAACATTGAATTCAAGAAATTATGAGTCTTTACAAAACAACACTTTTTTATAACTAATCTAATAAACACAATTTTTCCACTTATATTATTTGAATTTTGAAATTTTGACATACACAGTAGCGTTTATGGTGATTTTTGGAGTCTGATAGAACAAACTTAATTTTTTCTAAATAGTAACCTACCCTTATGAATTGTAATGTTACCCAAATGAGTAGAATATACCCTTATAAATAGTAATATGACCCTTATGAATAGTAGTATCACCCATGAATGTAAAAATAAAATTTAGGAACCTTATAAATAAAGTAGAATATTTTATAAATTATTAATTAAGTATTCATATTTTTATGAGTGATAATATTTAATTGCAATTTTAAATTAATAAATTAATTTATAAAATGGGTTCCAAAATAAATATTTTGTTGTCCTAGGATTTTAGGATATTTTTATGAGACATAGTTAATTTTTAAAAGTATTATAAAATCCCTTTTAAATATAAAATATGTATTTTTCAAGAAAATAATGAAATTATTTAAAAATTAAATTCCACACATTTAGAAAATTATTTTGATAAAATTAAGCCCATTTTTTATTCTACACATCAATAAATGGTTAGGGTAAATTTTTGGGGTTTTTCGAAAATACCTGAATTTTTTATTAATAGCAAAATATGATAATTATGATAAATGATAAATACATGGTTCTTTTAGTCATAGCTGATGTAGGTATGATGTAATATCACTTGGTTTGAACTTAAATTCACATATTACTATTCATGGTGACAAGAATCAATACTATTGTTGGTCTTGAGAAAAATAATAAAATAATGATTAAGATATTCAAAAATTACTTCTCTCCTCCACTATAAAAAACCCCTCACTCCCACTTCTCTTAACACCAATAAAGCATTGTACCTAGTCCAAATTCTGCCCAAATATCTCCATAGGATCCTCCACCACATCAAAAATAACTTTTTATTATATAAATAACAATTCCTCTCCCTAAATAGTCCCTCAATTAATATTAATTCAAGAGGTAAATTCCTCTTTTCAATTCTTTTACTTTCTTTTCAAGTTCCTTTGTTTTCTTTTCTATACTCACCTATCCTCATCCAAATGTTATGAAAACTCCATTACCATACATGTAATGTAATTTTGTTATTATTATGGAATTATTTATTATAATCACTCATTCACCCTTATTTTATGCTAGTTGTAAAAAACACCATCTGAGATGTGTTAATTTACCTCATTCAAGGACGATGGGTTTTTAATTTCTATTACTGTATTAAATTCTAGTCATAAAACAATTATTATGGTTGAACCAGACTATAATATATGTACTATGTCTCATCTATGTTTATGGAATATTTTTATACACTTTATTTTTATTTATAAAGCAAATATTTTGTTCAAAAACCGCTAATTAACCCAAACGGTTATCATTAAATAATTTATATAATGATTCATCTTCACTCCAAGTAACCAAATTAAATTTGAAACCATGTAAACTTTTTTATGTTCACTAATAACCAATAACTTCAATTTTTGACAACCATACTCTTTTTACACGATTCTCCATTCATGTATATAAGTATACCGATCATGAAACAAACGGACTCAAACAATGAAATTGAACCTCTTAACCCATAAAAAGATCATGAATAAACATAATAGGGTTTTAATAAGTTAATTAAATGAAGATTTTGTTCTTTAATTATTAATTAATGAACCTAAATTTTATTATTCAGGTCATTAAGATCAATTGGAGAACACCTTCAAACTTAAGGTAAGGGTTTCTTCATCTCACATCCATTTTTGTGAGATATTTTGTATTCACTACTACTACTTGTGTATAGTGTATGTATACATTACATTGATCTTTCATATCATGAATCTATTTATTTTCATGATATTAAATTTTTCATTTTATGAATATTAATTTTTGGGCATACGATTCAATTGATTACAAAGTTTTAAGTATTTTATACCTAAATCTCCATTCTCATTTGGGTTTTGCTTATTCTTTACTCACATCAATTAAATTATTATTTATTTCTATTTATTCCTCTTAAATTATGTTTTAATGTTCTATATAGGTGTACCAATCAGAATCATTCTTTATTTTATGGAGAGTTACATGTTTTAAAAAGAATCTTTCAAAAAATTGATCTCAAATGCAAGCCTGATTCAAGGATCTTCTCGAATTCTTACATATTTTGAAGTTAACTCGGTAATATGTTTTAATCCATATTTATCTTTCTAAAATAACACATTTTAACATAAAAAAATATTTTGGTTCATTTATGGTTTTATTAAAGCAAACATTCCTTTGTGATTTAAAATCATTTAATATTTTCTATAAACCACGCTAAAATGTTTTATTTCTAATGGTTCTTTAAAAAATCTTTTTAATTGATTTAACCTTAATAAGACTTTATTTAATAATAAAATATAATTTAAATTACCTTCCCTTTTATTTTTTTGGATATACATGTTTACAATATGATTTAATTAAAAATTATTTTCCAATAGAACTTTTCTTTCAAAATTAAAAAGGATTTTTCTCATCTCACTTTAACTTTTTTTAGATATATGCTTTGTTCACCAATTATTTATTACTTGTGGTGTATGTACTTACCCATGTTATATCATATCAATAGTATCCTTATTCTCATGATATTATAAGGGATTATGTTTTGAATGTTTCAAGGTGGTATGGAACACTTTGGAATGTTTAAGAATTATTTCCTCAATGATTTTTCAATGGTATAATTTATAAGTATCTTCATATGTGCCAATATACTTTGTTTAATCTTGTAAATATATTAATTTTATCTCCTATGATATCATCCACCATGTTTTATTTAATGGTTTATGAATTGTTTGACTGTGGATGTGCTATCCTAAAACCATTCACCATATTACTCTGAATAGTTAGTGTTTATGTTTAATGATTCGGGAAAATTATTTACATTTTATATGTTAGTTTCAATATGAATGTGTTTGTCATTTATGTTGATCACCATTCATATGATAAATTCATTGGACTAAGTAAGAGTCAGGTGGGGCCTTCTGTAGCCCCTCGATGCATCATTAGGTCTCATGAGACAAACTATGATCATGGCATGAGGCCTTGGCGGTATGGTTATGATGTCCCGCATTATGCATTCCCTCATCGTGAAGCTAGTAATTGAAAGTTCATGTGGTTATTATACTAGTAGAATACCAATTATTATGTTTTATTTTGGCATTATTTATCCACCTCTTATTCCTTATATAGTATTTACATGTTTATTTCTAATGGCACAGGTACTTCTTGTTATCCACCATGCCTAATATTTATGTTTATGATATATTCCACTGTATTGTTTACCCTTAACGAGTATCTGAGCTCACCCATTTTCTTATGTTTTTTTTCCCCTAGGATGTGAAGAGGTGTATTATGAATGAATTTCAGGGATAAACTTAGGGATGTGTATGTTCCTAATAAAACTTATATGTTTTTTTTTCATTTAAAGTGGTAATGTTGAACCTATGTATGTATATGGTTTTCCAAAACTACTAAACTATTTGGTACTTTAGGGTATGACTTCCTTGTAATCATGCCAATGTAATGAAATAATGCATCGAATCCAAGCTTTTGGGGTTGGGGAGTTACAGTTGGTATCACAGGAAGTTTAGTAGAAAACTTAGAAACAAGATTTAGAAAATATAGATTATGGAACAAACCCCTAAGATAGACATGACAATACATGTACAATAATAGACTAGAATTTTGGTGAGGAATAGATTATTTAGATCTTCCTAGAAAATAAATCCATGTTTGGATACTACAAGTGGACGTGGTTCTGGAACAGATATACATTGGAGTAATAACTCTAATAAGGTGTTTCGAACATGACCTGGGGTAACCTGGTACACGACAATGGGCCTTACTGTGCACCTAGTTTGACACTCCCAAGGTATATGCTTAGGATAATTCACATTTTCATTACAAGCCATTATGAAGGATTTATGCCCCTAAATTATCCAAAGTATACGGTTCTAGGGTTTGTGATGCATAAATTTATGTTATGTACTATACCATGTTTTGGGTTATATAGAGTTCATAATTTTATGATCTATTTTAGTATATGTAATTGATTAGAAATGGAGCCTAGCAGAAGGAATGAGAAATTTACCAATTCACATTATCTAAAGAGTAAGAAGGATCGTATCTCTTATAGTCTTAAGCCATCATTTTGAAGGAAGACAGTCACCAATGTATCCTCATCATATGAAGAGGTAATATTATGTGTTAAAAAGGTATATAAAGAATTCTATGAGTCCTATGGATTTTAATGTAAGCAAGAGAAAAAGAGGGTGGTAGAGTAAAGAAAGGATAAAGGGAAGAATAAAAAGGGATGTTTTCCAACATGTGTTACATGTGGAAGGAAACACCCTTAAGCCTGCTTAAAAGGAAAAGGAGTATGTTATATGTGTGGGTAAAATGGCCACAAAGTTCATGATTGAAAGGGTAAGAAGCTGGTTTTCAATGTACAGTGATTTAACTGCAAGGAAATGGGACACCATGCGAATAAATGTCCCAAGCGTCAAAGGAATATGCCCCAAATGATGTTACTGGATAATGATCAATTCATGATACTACCACATATGAAGTGAAATGATTAATATTTCTTATTGAGAATAATTTCATTTGAATATTTTATCAGCAATGTACTAGTTATAATAATTATAGAATATATGAGGATTGTACTACAATACTATTTCATTAAGAATATGAGGTCGTATGATGAATTTTACCAAGGATAAGTGACTTGGTAGAAAGTTAATATCTTCATAAAGTATATAGATGAGGGAAATATTACCCAAAATATATTCCTGGTGATTAAGATAATGATGAGGAAATGATTGATTTGGATAAATACTCACTACCTCAAAACTAATTATTAACTTGTCTACAAGTGGTCTATGTTATCATTGATGGAGTTTATAATAATAATTAATATAAGAAATATATCCAATAGCATGTGTAAGGATGATTGCATTTTTATAATAAGGTTTTATGGTAATTTGAGTTATTACCATATTTCAAGAGGATACATGATGAAGATATTCACATGTTTGTAATGTGAAAATTTAGGGTTGCTTCATGTTGATTAAAGGCGAATAAGGTAGCAGATGCATTGATCGGGATAGATGATGGAGTTCTAAACAAAATGAGGATTTCCAAGAACCCCATATACATGGATATAACAAGTATGGATATGGTAATGGTTCTAAAGTGTTGGATCATGATCTTTTGGAAAGTTACACCATTTATGAAATGGTTTAAGTTGATCATTGTATGAGGATTTAGTGTTTAATTTCACAAAATGATGCAACCTATAATAAGAGAAGAAGTATAGATAGTTTAATGCACAAAAAAAGTATAATATTGTGTTTATTAAATAAAAATGTATATTTATACTCTTATAGAGTGGAATAAATCCTCACCTCAATGAAAAGTGTCTTAAACAAAAATTTTGTATTATTATCATTTTTTCATAACTATAGTTTATGGTTTTTTGTTTATGATCTTTCATCTGAGCATGTTCACTATCACTTTCCATCAGAATATGATGGTTTGATTATTCTTCCACGAACATGTTATACAATTAGAATGTGTAGTTTTGTAGAAACTGATGCATTTCCAATTCACTCTTATAAAGAGGATATGTTAACCACATTTATGATGTGGGTTTCCTATAAGGTAATTTTCAAGTATCAACCATTAACTTTTGATATTCAATTTCAAAATTTCAAGGATGAAATTTTTGTGAGGGGAGAATGTAACACCCCGATGATTTAAAAATAAATTTAATATTGAATGCAAGAAACATCGAGTCTATAAAAACAACACTTTTTTATAACTGAGAAAATAAACATAATTTTTATACTTCTGTGATATAAATTTTGAAAAGCTGACATACACAATTTCATTTAGGGTGATTTTTAGAGTTTAATAGAAAAAACTTAATTTTTTTTAATAGTAACCTACGCTTATGAATACTACTGTTACCCTTATGAGTATTAATATACCCTTATGAATAATAATTTTACCCTTATGAATAGTAATATAACCCTTATGAATAGTAACCTCACCCGTGAAAGTATAAATAAAATTTAGGCACCTTATAAATGATGTAGAATATTTCAGAAATCATTAATTAAGTATTCGTATTTTTGTGGGTGATAAATATTTAATTACAATTTTAAATGAATAAATTAATTTATAAAATGGGTTCCAAAATAAATATTTTTTTCCTATGATTTTAGGATAATTTTATGAGACCATAGTTATTTTCTGAAAGTATTATAAAAGTAGTTTTAAATATAAAATCTGTATTTTTCAAGTAAATAATGATTTTATTTAATAATTAAATTTCATAAATTTAGAAAATTATTTTGATAAAATGAACTCCATTTTTGGATTTTATATGTCAAAAAATGGTTATGGTGAATTTTTGGAAATTTCCTAAAATACATGAAATTTTTATGAATAGTAAAATATGATAATTGATGACAGATGATAAATACATGGTTTATTGAGTCATGGGTGATGTAAGGATGATGTAAGACCACATGGTTTGAACTCAAATTCACATATTACTATTCTTGGTCACAATAATCAATACTATTTATGTTCTTGAGAAAAATAATAAAATAATAATTAAGATATTCCAAAATTACTTCTCTCATCCACTATAAAAACCCTCCACTCCCTTTTCTCTTCACTCCTTTCAAGCCTTTTCCCTATTCCAAATTTTTTTCAAATCTCTCCCTAAGCTCCTCCCCTACGTCCAAAAGCCCTTGGTCTCATAAAAAGACCAAATCCTCTCCCCTAAAGAGGCTCTCAAGGAAGATTAATTCAAGAGGTAAATTCCTCTTCAATTATTTTACATTCTTTTCAAGTTCCTTTATTTTCTTTTCTATCCTCACATCTCCTTATCCAAAGGTTATGAAAACTCCAATACCTTAAATTTATTGTAATTTATTTATTATTATGGAATATTTTATTATCATCTCTCTTTTACCCTTCTTTTATGCTTGTAGTAAAAAACATCATCCAAGATGTGCTAATTTACCACATTCAAGGTTGGTGGGTTTTCAATTTTTATTACCATATTCAATTCTTGTCATGAAACCATTATTATTGTTGAACCAGAATATAATACATGTATTATGTATCATATATGGTTTTTTAATCTTTTTTTACACTTGGTTTTGATTTATAAATCAAACTGAGTTCATTGTGCTCAAAAACCTTTAATTAACCCAAACAGTTATCATTAAATAATTTATATAATGATACATATTCACTCTAAGTAACCAAATAAAATTTAAAACCATGTAGCCTTCTGGATGTCAACTAAAAACATATAACTTCAATTCTGTACAACCATCCTCATTTTACAATATTCCCCATTCATGTATATATGTATACCGATCATTAAACAAACAGACATGAATAATAAAATTGAACCACTTAACCCATAAAAATGTCCAGGAATGGAATTAATAAGGTTATAATAAATAAATTAAATGAAGAGGATGTTATTTAATTATTAATTAATGAACCTAAATTTTATTATTCAGGTCATTACGATCAAATGTAGAACACCTTCAAACTTAAGGTAAGAGTTTCTTCATCTCACTTCCATTTTTGTGAGATATTCTGTATTCACTACTACTACTTGTGTATGGTGTATGTATACTTCCAATTGATGTTTCAAATCATTAATCTCTTTATTTTAAATATATTAAATGTATCATTTGATCATTATTAATTTTGGGCATACAATTTAATTAATTACAATGTTTTAAGTAATTTCTACTCGAATCTCCATTTTCATTCGGGTTGCTCTTATTATTTACACACCTCAATAAAATTCTTATTTATTCCAATTTACTCGCCATAAATTCTATGTTTAATTTCTATATATGTTTACAAATCATAATAGTTATTTATTTTATAGGGATTTACATGTTTTAAAATAATATTTTAAAAAATTGTTCTGAAACGCAAGCCTGATTCAAGGATCTTCTCGAATTCTTACATATTTTGAAGTTCACTCTATAATCTATTTTAAGCCATATTTATCCTTCTAAAATCAAATATTTTAACATGAAAAATATATTTTTGTTTATTTCTGGTTTTATTAAACCAAACATGCCTTTGTACATTAAAATTCTTTAATATTTTCCTTTAACTGCACTAAAATGTTTTATTTCTAAAGCTTCATTAAAATCACTTTTTAAATGATTAAACCTCAATATGACTTAATTTAAGCCTCAAATATAATTTCAATGAAATTAAATTTTATTTTATGGGATGAAAATGTTTAGAATTTGATTTCATGACAAATACAAATGATTTTCTGAAATAACGCTTCTTTCCAAAGTAAAAATGATTTTTCTCATCTCACTTTACCATTTATGAGATATATGTCTTGTTCACCACGTATTTCTTTCTTGTGTTTTATGTACTACCATTTGGTATATCATATAAAGAGTCTTCTAATTCTATTGATATTCAAAGGGATTATTATTTGAATGTTTCAAGGTGGTATGGGACACTTTGGAATGTTTAAGGATTTTTTTCACAATGATTTTTCAATGGTCTCATTTATAAGTATCATCATCTATGTCAACATCCTTTGTTCAATCTTGTACTTCATTGAGGTTTATCTCCTATAATATCATCCACCATGTATTATTGAATGGTTTATGAAATTTTTGACTATGGATGTGCTATCTTGAAACCATTCACCATATTACTCTGAATGGTTTGTGTTTATGTTTAATGATTAGAGAAAGTTATTTACATTTCATATATTAGTTTCAATATGAATGTTTATGTTGTTTTTGTTGACCCCATTCATATGAGGAATGATTTGGACTTATTAAGTGTTGGGTGGGGCCTTCTATAGCCCTTCGATGTATCGGTAGGTCTCATGAGACAAACTATGGTCTTGGCACGAGGCCTTGACAGTATGTTTATTTATGGTCTTGGAATGAGGCCTTGATGGTGTGGTTATGATTTCCTGTATTATGAATTCCCTCATTATGAATCTATTAATTGAAAGTTCATGTGGTTATTCGACTAGTAGAATACCCATGATTATGGTTTATTATGGAATTATTTATTCACCACTTATTCCTACCATAGTATGTACAAGTTTACTTTTAATGGAAAGTGTACTTTTAATTATTCACCATGCCTAATTTTTATGTTTATGATATATTCTGTTGTATTGTTTACCCTTACTGAGCATCTGATATAACCCCTTTTCTTATGTGTTATTTTTTCCCAGGATGCAAAGAGCTATATTATGAATGAATTTTAGGGATAAACTTAGATATGTGGATGTTCCCAATAAAACTAATATGTTGTTTTTAACTTCATGTTGTACTGTTGAACCTATGTATGTATCTAGTTTTTTCAAACTACTAAACTATTTGGTCTTTTAGGATACTACTTCCTTGTAAGAATGACAATGTAATGAAATAATTCACTGACTTTGGGATTATGGGTTTGGGGCTTTACACTGACTCAAATAAATCTTGGATAACACACAAGCACACCTCAACTAGTCAAAGAGATAATCAATACGTGGAATAGGATATCATTACTTAGCAGTCATCTATATCAAATTTAGGTAATAAATACTCAAATGCAATTTCATATTCGACTTATTAGAAAATAAATTTATAGATCCCCATGGTGACGTACTTGGATGGATAAATCCATTGTCCATAAATTATTTTAGCTAAATCTTATGCTCTTGATGATTTTTTGGTTCCATTCTGTAAGGTGAAACAGAAACTGCTACATCTTCAGACATAGGCTCAATTGTAATCTCAACATCTATCTCAAGTGGAATCCCTATGAATTCATCAGGAAACACATCTGGAAACGAATCCATTGTGGGTAGAAAGACACATTACTTCACACCCCCATCATCCAACAAAAGAGTCGAACATAGGTAATGAGCTCCCCCAGTTGTTGATGAACTGGACCTATATATTCCACCTAGATATCTCATTCTCCATGATGAAAATAATTTTTACACTCAAGTGATATAAAGGTTACTCACCTAAAGGTAACAATAAATGTGGGATCGGTATGATACTAACCAATCCATTCCCAAAGTCAAGTAAAAACATGGCATGTTAAGAATATAAAGATCATGAAGAAAATGATACTCACCAATCATGATATCACATCCCTTACAAAGACATATTTCCTTCGACCGTACACCCAAAATTATGTCAATAATCATAACCCCACTCATGAACTCCACCATCAGACTTAAACCATTCACAATATATGTATATATAAAATAATGAGAGGCTCATGTATCAAATAGAATACTAGAATGTAGAGAATCTACAAGAATAGTACCTATAATCGTTGATAGTTCATCCTCACTATCAATAAGTATAGGATGAACCACATGAAACTCACATGTCCCTTTACCTTGTGCTCTGGTCTAAGTCCCATAAGATTCACTACTCTACTGATACGAGTGATCTTTCCCTGAAGTACTACATCAACCGCCTCAACTGCCATGGCCTGTAGAGCAATAATTGACTAACTAGTATGGGGTAGAGTACCCCCATACAGTACTATAATTTTTTCCTAGATCCTTCATCACTACCCATAGGTCGAGTGTTCCTGTAGTGTCTCTTTAAGAGTCTCATCCTTCTAAATTCTCGACACACCACCAGTGGTCTTGGACTTTGACTACTAAAGTGACCTAACCTACCGCACTGATGGCAGTACATCTGATTACTACTATGGATAATTGATCATTTTCCCTACCTAATTTTTTCCACTAATCTAGTTGACATTATCATAGTTACGCTTCCTACCCTTAGAAAGTGTACCTACTGGTCGTCCAGTATAAACCACATATACTCCACCGGAATCCTCCTTTGTGTTCCCCTAAAAAATTATATTCTAATTCAACACCTTAGTAAACTTACTAAAATAGAAGATATTAACATGGGACAAAATATCACATTTATTTCCATCCTGAAAACAAATTTCCACAATTTCATCATCCCCTACAAGTTCTGGGAGAATGTGATCTAAGTTAGTGAAGTGACTAGGATTTTCCATCACAGACATACTTCCCTAGGTCAACTACATAAACTCTACTTCCCTCTCCTACCTGAGCATATCTATGTAAACGTGTTCCAGAAATTTCTCCTGAAAATACTTCCATACAATACTCTCAAACTTCTCATCCTAAGTGAGAATATCCCACCAATTCTTCTCTTGACCTTGTAAGATATATACGTCCAACATGACTCTTTTCTTTGCATGATTATATAAATGGTCAAGAATTGTCTGGATTGACAAGATCTAGAACTTAGCTACCTTAGGTCCACCTTCTCTAGTGAAGGACAGAGGGTGTTGCAACTAGAAATCCTGGGTCAGATCAAACATATTCTGTATAACCTTCCCTGGGTCTCTTTCCATGAATCGCATAAAGTAAGAAAATTTCTCATGGAACTGCTCTCCCTCTCCTTCACCTGAAACTCTCGGTGCATCTTTTCCCACTGGAGGAGGAAAATTTCCATCTGTTTCCCCCTTTCCTCCTGTCAAAAAAAATCATCATGGAGGCATGTCTTTACAATTCCAATCAAATGTATTGGGAAATATAACACATTATTAACACATTTTAACAAAAGTGGTTCACATAAATTGATTACAAGTCATCCCACATACTCTACCACATTATCAAAATTGAGACCCTATTAAAACCGTCAACCATCCCTAATTTGGTCCATGGATAACACCAGGTAGAAAACTTTTCATATCATAAGTTTCCCATTAAGCACCCATTTTTAAACATTTTAAAATACCACATTTATTATTGTGTACAATTATCGATTCCTTATTAGGCACCATTTCATTTTAAATTACTCAAATAAAGAAAAGCATTTTTATTCCCCAAAACCCACTCATAACATGATTTTATGTGCATGCCTAATATGATGCTTGTCACATAAATTAATGAGCACCTAAAATGATGCATGTATAATGAATTCTTGTACCATACCAGGGCGTGAGAAAAATTGTAAAAAAATAACATCAAATAATAAGTGCATCACCCAAGGTGAAATATCATCCAACTATAATAACAATCATAAAGAACAACAATCCCACCCTAGGTACTTTGGTTTTCCCCCACACATGGGCATGATACTCCCATACACAAGCTCATGAACATGGTCTGACTCATCCTAGTCTCGTGTCTACCTTTCCAAAATAAATAGAAAAACTGAAAATAAAAGAAAATACCTTTGATACCACTTTGTAATGTCCTGACCTGGGTTCCACATACTGGTCCCCCAAGCCGGTTTTCCATATGAACTCAAGAACTCCTCCCTGTATGCTAGAGTCTTACGATTAGCAGCGAGTGACAAATATTTAATGTGGGGGTACTATAATATCTTTATCAAAGTATTAAAATAGCATAAATCAATATAAAAATAACAAAGATAAGACAATAATCAATAACCAACTGAACATAACAAGAATAAACCCAAAATGGGGAAAACAACCATAAACCAAAGAAGTAAATATGTCATGTTGTACATGTTTCAAGAGTCTAATGAAAACCTAAAATAAAGACACACTAAAAACCCCTATGTGAGTCCTTACATAATATCTAGTTCCCCCATTCATTCTTCATCCTAAATCTCAACTCATCCATCTAACATAGGGATCTTTCCCTCTTATAAACATGAATTCTATCCATGTACTAATCAAGAAGCCTCGGTAGGGTGTGAGTACAATTTAGTAGGACACCTCTAATGCTTTATAAAGAAATATTCAGTCTATAAAAGTGTATGTGGTTGTATTAAGAATAAGTATCAAATACAAACGTAAACAGGTTTCACATTTATTATTCTTTATCCAACTACATCAAACCAGCTTTAGCCTATGTCGGATTCTGTACCATAAACCATAGAGATATCACAATTCATTATTTTATGGTATTTTATTATTAATTTAATTCCTAATTAATTTGGTACCCTAGAGCAGTAGTCCTGGTACCATTATCTCAGACACTTGGAACATCAATCCAACACCAATATCTTGGGGACCTAGAGCAGTAGTCTAGAACCCTATGGATATTTAGATTTGCAGTATCTCACCCACAACTCATTGTTTATATGCCTGTATCGGGGGCCTAGAGCAACAGTTTGGCTCCCCATGGGTATTTGGTGCATTATTCCCTGACCCAAAACTCATTGATCAATCATTCACAAATATCACATATATATTTCAAGGTTCAACCTCATTAACCTTATCATCAATCAATCACATCATGCAACATCATTTCATTTATCAATCATAACCATGGTCCTTCACTTATATCACAAGGAATAACATGAAAAATTTACCCATTAATCCATTTATCATTATTTATCTCAGAACTCACTAACCCTTCAAGGTTAAGAAAATCAAACCTTTAAATCCCATTATCATACATTAAAATGTATTTGTTTCTATTCTATACAAACATTATTATTCTTTTCACATTTCATAATTTTCATTTTAAGAGTATTGACACACCCTTGGGTTTCCATCAAGCCCAGTCTCAAATCACTAACGGGTCCAACAAGATCCATGAAGGGTCTCTCAATCACATGGAATTAAATTTAAATTTTTAATTTAAAAGAAAATGCACAATGTGGAAACTCAATTTTAAATTTACATACACATGATCATAATCAATACTATGGGAATTATAAATTATACCACCTAACTCAATATTGTTGATGAACACTCATCAAACTATAGCCTTTAATTTTATGTAAAACGATCGAATTCATAGTGGTGAAGAAGATCTAAGGCCAAAACCTAGGATAAAAATCAAACAAAACTAGTTCCATGAAATCCTATATCTAAACCATCCATAATGGGAGGATTTATTCCTCTCCAAAGTGGTAGAAATATGGGAGAGAGAGAGGGGAACCCAATAAAGAAGAGATCACCTATTAGAGAGGAGTCAATTCTTCCACCAGATCTTCAATTCATAAAGGAAGTGGTTTGAAGAGACTATGAATCCTCTTGAGAACCTCCAAGAGGAAATGAAAGAGTGTTATTTCGGTTAGGGTAGATTAGGGATATATAATTGTGGTTAGGGAATTTTTAATTAAAATTTCATGGAATTAAATAACTGCACACATGGGATCTTGGATAGGCCACACGGTTAGACAAATTGTGCACCACTACTGTCTGGGTGCACAGTTTCTCCTAGGTAGGTGCACAATTTTTCAAAGCATGTGTCAACCATGAAAACCCCCTATATTCAAGGGTTCATGGTTTGGGGAGGGTGGTTGTACAGTTTGGTCAAATTGTGTGCACCTTCCTATGGATCAAAATGGGGCGTACATTTTGCAGTTGAAAACATCGCGGTTTTGCCTAACCATGCACCAATCGTGCATGACCCCATGGGATTCCAAAATTATCTAAATTCACTTGAATGGACTCTGAAGTAAGACTAAACCAAAGTATGTTCAATAAAATTTTAAAATAATACCTGAAAATGAGTACAATACATCTTCAGAGAGGACATTTTCTTATACAGTGGAGGTCATTTGTGAGGATAAAGTGTTAGGAAGTTGCCCTTATTTTTTGTTCCCTCTTCCACTACATCATTGGAATAAAAAAATCATGGAATTTAACCTAAAGAAATATGAATTTTGGAGCTTCAATATCCATTTTTATCTGAAAAAAAATTGGATTAATTTCATTTTTGTGGTTCTTGATGAAGAAACCAAACCAACCTTCGAATTAAAGATGAATGGATGGAACTGTCTGAATATGGGTTGGGAAATCCTAGCACCCACTTGGGGGTTCAAACTAAGGATCTTTACCCTTTTATTTATTTTTCTTTTTCTTTAATTTTTTTTAATATAATTTTAATGTTATTTTTTCATGTAGTTTTCCATGTTTCGGTTTTTAAGATGGCTCAAGTCTACTATTACACAATAAAAACTAGGTTGTCTTTCCTTCCCACTTGTTTTTGTCATGTATTATCTTCTTGAATTTAACATCTATTATAAACTATGCACAGTGTGTACATTGTAAAAAATAATTGTGGGTGGAGGAACATCCTTGGTAGATTAGGATTTTGTGTGAGTTATTTTCAAATTTATGTATTCAATTTCTATTCAAAATTTTATGTACTTCATTTAAAATTTTGTTTCTTTTAAAAAAAAAACTTGTGAGATTGAAAGTAATTGTCTTTGGGAATTGAAAAAAAAAATCAATGGAAAGAAACAACATGATTCATGAAATTGAACTTAAATGATTGCTAAAATGTGCTATGTTCGAGATTCAAATTCTGTAAATTCTTGAAAAACCCATTGACTTATGAATTATATTTCATGAATGTTTTACAACATTGAAAATCACATGTATGTGAGGACACTTAACCATTTTTAAATATTCTTCACAATAACCCCACTTCTTGAGTGAACTGTATAGTTATTTTATTAACTAGAGCATTCCATGTTTCTTTCAAACCCATCAAAATTTAAAGAAATTGTGTTCAAAACGATTGATACAATTCATTTATGATTGAAAGCCCTTTTTTAAATAATTGATCTCACTTTTTTCAGCATACAATTTTCATTTCATATTTGTGATACCTTAGTAGAAAAGAACTTCCTATTTAGTTATCCTCATTACAATATATTTTTCCAGTCCAACCCACAATTGAAGTACATTGCATGATTTTAGTAAAAGCTAATATGTAGGGGATATTCTTTGTGATTTGTGGCTATGTTGGAATTATTTGAGGGATAAAATATCAAAGGTGGGAGAAATAATTGTTTATATTGAAATTTGTTCCTTCTTAAAGATTTTATCAAAAATAAAGGTCTTTATTTATAGATCATTCAAGGAAAATAATGTTTTTCATTTCTAGAGATTTCAAGAAAAAACGTTGTGCATTTCTAGAGGTTTAAAAAAATCCGAAAGTGTTAAATCTTATTAATTAGTGAATTTATGGGAAATCTATGAAATAAATTTTAAATTTACTTTTGAGATGATTTTATTCCAAGAATAAATATGAGAATTCCATATTTAATTAGAAACTATAATCATGCAATCTTGCTTCAACAATGAGTTAAGCCCTCTCTTTTTGCCTCACAATTATTTTAATTTGAAAACCACCAACCTTAAAACCTTAGAACAACCCATTATAAGTCCTCGTTATAAATACGTATATTTAACTTAATTGGGTGGACATATAAAAAAAATTCAAGCTTATGGTGACCCTGTCATTTATATGGTTGAAAAAAACATTGTTTAAAATCAAAATCATGTGATGAGAGGTAAAATAAGTGAGTTAGACAACCTTGTTGATGGAATAATGAAATAAGTTGGAATGGAATGAATAAAAATAATAGAGAATTTGGAATTGAAGTTGTTGATGAGGCATGATAATTTGGGACCCTTGGTTTTATGCTTTGTGAGTTTCATTGAAATGTGTTTTGAATTTTTCATTGGAAATTTTTTTGAGTGCTCACTTGTCCGGGATTCCAAGTGTTAAGTTTGGGGTAATTTATAGAGATGATATTTTCAATTATATTTATATATATTTAAATGATTTTATTCCCCACAAAGTTTTCCTTTTATGTGAAACTGCATAATTTTTGGAATATTGATGAGCTTTTAGCTAAATTGTGAAATGCCTTAATTATGTAATTTTATCATTTTATATCATTTTTTTATTTTGGATATAAATTTCCCAAATCTAATAAAATTGTAGAAATTATTTTTTTTTATTATTATGTTGGTGGTATTCATTTCTTCCACTAGGAAAAGTTCTAAATCGATCATTTTGAGGCCCAAATTAATTATTCAAAATTAGAAGTCGAATGGTATGATAGAATTGACCTACCTTTAGTAAATAAGGGAGAACTCAAGCTACAAACCTCCAAATGAGGTGATTCCATATTGAGAATAAATAAGATTCCATGGAATTAATTATCATTAAATATCATTGATAAATTACTCATTAAGAAAGTTGATGAATGTGACCAAGTGGATGAATATAAAGAGAAACTTCATCCAGAAAAGGTTCACTTCATTAATTCGGGTATATCTTTTTCACAACATATCCAATGGATCTAAATTTCAAGCATGAATACTTAATTGGCTTAAAAAAATTAACAAGGGACCTTAATGAGATTCAACTTCCAACTAGGAAGAAATCAAGAAATCTTTTAGAGGATAAAAACTAGAAATCATATTTTCCACCTCACTTCACTATATTTTTTCATCTCCACTTAATATCAAATGATGTTCAAAAGGATTAAGATGGATGGTAAAAAATAATATGATGGAGAAAATATGTTATAATTAAGATAATTAATCCATGAAGGGATAAAATCTAAGTGGTGGTGGGGACCAAATATCTAATGTAATTTCCCATTTGAGTTTATGTTTTTCACTCTAAATTCTTTCCTTTTGAATTATCCTAGAAATTGTTTGCTTGATCGAAGGAGGTATCTTTATTTATTCTCTGAAATTTATTCAATTTTAACTCCATATTTTTTATCAACTAATGTATATAAAATAATTTTCTTGTTGTTTAAATTTCGTTGGGAGATCTCTCCCTAATGAGAGCATCATGTACAATTAGTTTTGGTTGCTCGAAGTTTGTTTGGAAATTGAATCAGTTTCAAAAGGGGATAAAAAAACTAATATGTGTGGTCTTGATAGAGTTTCTAAGAATTTTAGGTGTATACTTTAAGGTCTTTAGGTATACATTGAATAATTATATTATAAAAAATTTGTAGAAAATGATGAAGGAAGTGTTTGAGGATCAAAGGTTATCCAATGATGATATCTTTAGCTTGTATTTTTCAGTCCATCTTGCTTCTAATTTCTAATCTCTAACATAAATAGCTGGTGCTAATCTGATGTTTTGTTATTTTACTTTTTTTAACTTCTTTTAGGTCCCCAATTTTCACATTAACTTTAACAAAAACAAATTAATAAAGTGACAATTTGATAACTTAGTTTTCATTTTCCTCATGAGACAACCATGTGGTCACCACTTTGCAACATTTTTAAGGGGTAATTAATTATTGGGTCTTTGTGAAAAAAATGTCTTATGTCAACTGGTGTCATTTTCATGGATTTTTCTTATGTTATTTTTTATTTTTTTAACCACTAGGATTTCATCCACTAATTTAGAACCTAAAACAACAACAAAATGGATTTTCACCGAGACTACTCCTATGTTTTTTCTAATTACCAATAATTTGGGGCATCTAATAAAGAAGTGTTTTTGGAATAAACAAGTGGAACAAAATTATATCATGAATGAACTACTTGGTAAACAAATATAAATTATCCAAAATCAATAAATGTCTTAAAATAATTGGCTAACCAAAAGGATGCTGAAGAAAAAGAAAATCTTGTTCCTCCCACATTTAATATTGAAGAACATTTTGAGGATGAGTTGAAAAATGAATTGGAATATATATTTTAAAATTTCAAGGATGAAATTATCTATAATTTACCAATTTATGTGTCATTAAGAAAACAAGTTTCTTTGGAAAATTATTGGAATAACATTGTTGAAAATGAAATTTTATGTGAAGCCTAACATTCTAAATTCAAAACATTAGAACCTTTGTTTCTAACTTTGGCTAATTAAGAAGAAACACATAATCCATTCATCTTTAAAGAACATTTGTGATAACTTAGTTTTCAATTTCTTTCATGATTTTTTGTAAAATTTTATGTGTGGGGGATATTATTTGTGATTTTATAATATGTTGGGTTTGTTTCGCAAGAGAAAAAGCCAAGGATGGAGAGAATATAGTTAATATTGAAATTTTTAAATTTTTTGAGCTTTTAATGAAAAGAAAGACTTTTTTCTAGAGCTTTCAAGGAAAATAATGTTATTCCTTTCTAGAACTTTCAAAAGAAAATCTGTGTCTTTCTAGAGATTTAAAAAAATCTGAAATTTTGAGGATAATTTTTAGGATAAAGATTATTAATTATTGAATTTATGTTCTATCCACAAAAGAAGTTTTATATTTATTTTTGATATAATTTTATGCCAAGAAGAAAGAGTGAAATACCATGATTATGTGGAAACTATAATAATGAAATATTGCTTCAACAAAGAGCTAAGTAATCACTTTTTGCCTCAAAATTTTTGAAGCATGAAACTCACCAACCTTCAAACCTCAGAACAAATATTTCTAAGTCCTCATGATGGATACAATTATTTTAATTAATTGGTTGTATATAAATAAATTTATCAATATTATAGTGGCCCTTGTATTTATTTGGATGTGGAAAACATTGTTTAAATTCAAAATCATGTGATGACAGGGAAAATAATTGATGTAGGCATCCTTATGCATGGATGAATGAAAGAAATTGTAATGGAATTAATTCACATAATTGAGAATTTTTAATTGAATATGTTGAAGAGTCATGATAATTTTGGTGCCTTGATTTTAATATTTATGAATTTCAATGGCATGTGTTTTGAATTTTTCACTGGAATTTTATTATGAGCGCTCACTTATTGAGGCGTTCAAGTGTTAAGTGTAGAGAAATTGATATAGCTAATATTTTTAATAATTTTTATATGTATTTATAAGAATTTTCCCCTACAAAATTTTCCTTTTATGTTAAATTTCATCATTTTTTAAATATTGATGAGTTTTGAGAAAAATTTTGAAAATGACAAAATCCTGGATTTTTTACAATTTTTATCACTTTGGTATTTTGGGGACAACTTTTCAAAAATTGATCTAGTTGTAAAAATTAGTTTTTTAGTACTAATTTTCTTGTGGTGTTCATTTCTTCCAACAAGGATAGGTGTTGAATCGATCATTTTAATGTCCAAATAAATTATTCAAAATGAGAAGTTGAATGGTCAGACAGAATTGACATGCCTTCAATAAATAAGGGATAGATCAATCTAAAAAGCTCCAAATTAGGTTATTAAAATTGGAGGATAAACAGGAATATATGGAATGAATTATAATTAAATATCGCGTATCAAATCCGCACACTAAGTAATATGATTAATGAAACAAATTAGAGGTTTATGAAAAGACACTTCAACTAGAAAATGTTCACTTCATGAATTTGGGTATATCTTTTTCACCATGTGTTGAATGGAACATAAATGTCATGGATTAATATATGCAAGGGGTAAAAACATATTTCAAGAAGAGAACTTATCAATATTTAACCTCCAACTAGGCATAAATTATGAAAACATTCAAAGGAAAAAAATGGATTGTATATTTTCCACCCCTCTTCACTGTATATTTTCATCTTTGCATCATTTAAAAGGATGGTTATAAGGATTAAGTTGGCTAGAAGGAGAGGATATGTTGAAGAAAATGAGTTATAATGAATATAATAAAGCCATTAAGGGCTAAACTCCATGTGGTGGTGGGAAATGAAGATCTGAAAGCATTTCCCTTTTGAGTTAGTGCTTTTCCTTATAAGCACTTTCCTTTTGAATTATCATATAGACTATTAGCTTGAATGAATTAGGTATATTTATTTATTGTTTAAACTTTATTATATTATTGTACTATATTTTTTTTTAACAAATTATTTCATTAAAATAATTTTCATGTTGTTTAAATTTCATCGGTTGAGGTCACCCCACTAAGCACATCAAGTTTCGATAGTTTTGGTTGGTTGAAGGTCTTCGGGTATTCGAATCACTTTCATAAGTGGATAAAAACATAGATCTAATGTCTTGATATAGTTTGTAGGAAATATAGCAATATACTTTGAGGTCTTTAGGTATACATTGGATAATTCAATTGGAAAACATTTGTAGAAAATGATTAAGGGAGTGTCTGATGATAGAAGCATGTATACTGCTACTATCTTTAGCTTTCCATTTTCAATCCATATTACTTTGATTTGTAATATCTATATTATATTTCTAGTATTGATCAGATTTTTTGTTATTTAACTTTATTTAACTCCCTTGAGCTCCCCACTTTTAACGTTAATTTTATCAAAAACAAATTAACAATGTGACAGTTTGATAACTTGGTATGTAACCACCTCATGAGGCAACCACATGGTAACCATTGTGCTACATTTTTTAGGGGAAATTATTGATTAGGATTTTGTAACAAAAACCCTCACATCAACTGACGTCATTTTTTAGGAGGTTTTCTACGTTTTCTTTTAATATATTTTTGAGTTACTGGGATTTTAGCCACTAATTTAGAACCTTAAAAACCAAAAAAAATAGATTTTCGTTAGGACTAATCTTATGTTTTTTCTAATTACCAACAATTTGAGGATTCTAACAAGGAAGAGATTTTGAAAAAACGTATGGAACAAAATGTTATCATTCTTGAACTACATGGTAAACAAATATCAATTCTTTCAAAATCCATGAAAGACATAAATGAATTGGTTAACTAAAAGGAAAGATGAAAGGAAAAAAGAAAATCTTATCCCTCCCACTTTTGATATTGAAGAAAATTTTGAGGATGAGTTTTGAAATGAATTGTAATCACTTTTAAAAAATATAAAAGAATAAATTATCACCAAATTTCCAATTGAAATGTCTTTAAGAAATCAATAGTCTTTGGGAAATTATTGGGTTAACTTTATAGAAAATTAAATTCCATGTTAAATCCCCACTTTGTTAAATTGAAAAATTAGAACCTTGTATCAAACATTAACCAATTAAGAAGAAATAGTTATACCATTAATCTTTGAAAAACAATTGGAGGAACCATAACTATTGATCACTTTCAATACAACTATTGTCTAGTCCCACAAAATACTAAAACTCGAGAACCCGCAGGGTGAAGCCTAAGATTTTGATCCATTTTTTCAGATTTTTTTGATAATAACTTGTTTACTACTTCTCCCTATGTAGATTTTATTCAAACTACTTGTCACGACCCGCCTTCACCAAAAGGAGGGAAGGGTCACCAGATTGTCATGTACTTCCTTCTTTAAGTTGAATAAGAGATAGTGACCCCCAAAACCCTCCTTCAATAGATCCCGAAGTGGCGACTAGCAACAAGGGTATGGAAATCACACACGAATGGAAGGCATTACCCTATTTGTTTTATAGGATCGGGAGATAAGATGATGAAACCCAACAACACGAAAACTAAAAGAAAAGTAAATCCAAAAAAAGTAAATCATTCCCACATGCATGTTCAAAGTAAATGATACAAGCCACAAAAACCCCCAAGGTAAAAAGATACCAAGAAAAAGGAAAACGGCGACAGCAACTGTCCCAAGGGTCTACGCTAGTACAGTCTCGCGCGATGCTCGAAGTCCTCCTGGAAACCTGAAAGCAGTTTTATATACGTAGGGTGAGCATACAAGTATACTCAGTAGGGAAAAACCAAAGACTCTCGTGCACAAGTGGGGAGGCATACTAATGCCCTGTGAGAAAAGAGATAACCAAGCACCTAGCAAGGAAACTAACCACCCAAGCCTCACCAAGGCACACTCCCTAAATAACGTAAGGCAAGTAAAGTATAGTAATAGCACATCGATGTTTGGGTACCCCGCGCCACTTTTCCACTGGTTATTGAAGACATCCTACGCATCGGACCAATCCCGCCATTCTCATTGTAGTCCCACTGCCACACCCCGCTTGCACACACCTGGGCCATAACCTCACACAGCCCCACTGCCAAACCCCGCCCGCACACACCTGGGCCACAACCTCATGCAGTCCCACTGCCAAACCCCACCCCCACACACCTGGGCCACAACTATCATACGTAACCACGCCTGCAAACACCTAGGCCAAAACAACCACTGTCACGCCCGAAGAAACCTGGGCTAGAAGATCCACTGCCATGCCCGAAGACACCTGGACCTCATCCCGAAGACACTTGGGAAACCACCTGCCCGCACACACCTGGGCCACAACCACCACACTACCCTGCCCGAAGGTTCTTGGGCTAATAATGGACTTCAGGCCATCACAGCCTGCCCGAGGGTACTTGGGCTATTCGGGAAAGGGGGCAAAAAGGAGCTAATAACCAGCCACTAATGGAAGTGTTGGGAAAAACACCCTCCCCCATGAAATGGGGGTGTTCGGCACTAAGTGTTCAACTTGGGTGGGGTGCGAATAAGAAACACAAAAACTACAAGTATATGTATAGGTAACAAGCACTCACCCAAGTTTAGGTTTTTCTTCAGCCTGCCTAAAGAACACAGAAGCACTCAAACCTGAGTCACAAATCACACCACACCAACCCATTTGTCCCAACCTTGTTTTCATGTTCAGTAATAATGTTTAAATAAGTTTTTGCACCTACTTGGGAGACTATCAAGCATAAGCACAAGCCAAGGGAAGAGTATGGTCAAACATCAACTTAAACATTCACACCCGGTTCTCTTGTAAAGTCACAACAACAAAAGGGATAAGGGAGATCCCTCGAAGTACTGGAACCAAAGAAAACCCCAAGATACTGCCTACACCTTCTACAACTAAAGGGGCCAGAGAGATCCCTCGAAGTAATGGAGGCAAAGGAAACCCCGAGACACTGCCACATCTCCCCAAATTCCACTCCCCAAATTCCAGAAGCAAATGGTTTCTCATCAACAGAGGATCCCACCCCAATTCGTGATATAGACAAAGTAACCACACTGCCTCAAATTTACAACCGGCGAAACCATAACAACAGGGGATCCCATCCCCACCCACATCACCCAGCAATCGACCCATGAAAGGAAATAACCAAACCACTACCACCAACACAAAGCAGGCCCATGCCGGTATTTTCATATTTAAAAGATCTAACACACCCCATGATTTCAATTCCGTTGTATTTTAACTGGGGTTATCACAGAAAAGGGTTGATCCTGGTGCTTTCAATTTATTTAGCCGCATATACGTAATTAACCAATTTCTTTTACACGACCAACACAAGAGGTAAGGATTTATTAGTGCACAAAGAAAGACCACTAATGGCCATGATTTTCTGTAGGAGTAAGCCCGCACAAATCAGAAATCATTAATCATGAAAGAGCATAAAACAAACCAGCATCATCGATCACACCCCTCCCCCCGCTCTTTAAAGTTCATTTATTATCTTCATTAACTTTGGGCTTCATCAATCCCCTCACAAGGCAAAAGCATACCCACCCCGCATGATACACAGTAAGGAGAGACGAAGGAGGAATCCCTACTTGGTTGATCAATGATCGAAGTTTATCTTTACGCCGTCAGGAACAGGGGATGTGTGATTTCCAGGGGTGGGGCCTCGGAAACTGAAGCACGAGCAGACGAATTGATGGGAGGGTGATCGAGAAAAAGAAACCCAAGGAGTACCCTTTAGTTTATAAAGGTCGGGGACGGTTGAGATAAGAATGTGAAACCGCGTAAGGAGCGGGGTCGTGGGTTGACCACGCGGCCCCATATGTCATTAAAAGGTCCCCGCCCTTTGGGGCGGTTTAAATCGACGCACACACCAGGGTACCTCATTAAAAATTTAGTTAAACACCATTCATGGGCGTTACTGGGCATTTAAACAAACTTAAAGGGGTCAAAATAGGGTTTAAAACTCAATTAGCGCGAAAAAGGAGGCGCTATTGGAAAAACCCCGACAAGGCTGGGTGACACCGATCGGTCTCACCAATCGGTGGCGTCGACCGGTCACGCCGATCGGTCTAACCGATCGGTGGCGTCGATCGATTGCGCCGATCAGTCTCACGCCGAGACGCTACCCTTAGGATCCAAATTTTGGCAAAGGAAAGGACCTTGAGGGTCTGGGTCATCACATCAGATACCTCTCAAACTATTCTCGCCCTCGAGAATCAAAACAACTCAGAAGGAAAGAGAGGGTCTGAACATCCACCTCGAAAGATACCTCTCATGAGTGAACCCCATTGTCATCCAGAAACACTAACACATGAGTCAGGAAATCCCTTCTTACATGTCAGGATATTATCCGCTTTGGGCGGCACTGACTCACCCACACGGGTTTAATCGCATCCACATTAATGCGTCCCGATTAGCAGTCAGGTTTTTCCATCATCACACATTCGTACACACACACACACAGGGACATGGGACATATCATTTCATGGCTAAGCAAAACAAGCATTCCACATATATTCGAGCACCAGGTAAAACATCTCAACAAGGTCAGAACAAAACAACAAGGGAGTCAAAACAGCTCTGGGTACTGGGCGCGCATTTGTGCTTCCCTCTCCCACGTACTCTCCTCAATCCCACCATGTCTCCATAACACACGAACCAAGGGAATGGTTCGCCCACGAAGCACCTTCTCCTCGTGATCCTCGATCATCACTGGTCTCTCCACAAAGGTCATGTCATCCTCGATGTTCAGCTCTCCCCAGCCGAGGACGTGTGAATCGCCGTGCAGATACCGACGGAGCTGGGACACATGGAAGACATCATGTATCTTCAGTAGCAGTGGTGGTAACGCTAGATGATAAGCCACTTCGCCGACCCGCCGCAACACTTCGAAGGGTCCGATGAACCTGGGAGAAAGCTTACTCCCCTTGTCGAACCTCCGTTGTCCACGCCGAGGGGAGACCTTCAAGAACACGTGGTCTCCAACCTCAAACTCCAAGGGACTTCTCCTGTTATCCGCATACGACTTCTGCCAATCCTAGGCAGCCTTCATCCTTTCCCGTATGAGCTGGACCTTCTCTGTCATTCTCTACACCACCTCCGGGCCAAGGATGCCTACCTCTCCTACTTCGGTCCAACACACAGGTGAGCGGCATGGTCTTCCGTACAAGGCTTCAAACGGGGTCATACTAATGGTAGAGTGATAGCTATTATTGTAGGCGAACTCTACCAGAGGCAAGTGTCGCACCCATGATCCTCCTGAGTCCAAAACACATGCCCGCAGCATATCCTCCATGGTCTGGATGGTGCGCTCTGTCTACCCATCTGTATGGGGATGGAAAGCAGTGCTAAGACGTAGCTGGGTGCCAAAAGCATGCTGCAATCCTCTACAGACTCATGAGGTAAACCGTGAATCCCTATCTGAGACTATGGACCTCGGAACTCCATGCAACCGCACCACCTCATCCATGTACCTTCGTACCAAAGCATCCACTGCACTTGACTCCTTAATTGCCAGAAATTGAGCCGATTTCGTCAACTGGTCCACTACTACCTAGATGGCATCGTATCCCCCTTGAACCTTGGGTAGTCCTATGACGAAATCCATCGAGATGTCCTCTCATTTCCACTCAGGGACATCCAGAGACTGCAGTAGGCCACCTGGAACACGGTGTTCAGCCTTCACCTGCTGACACACTAGGCACTTGGTCACAAACTCTGTCACTGCTCGCTTTACTCTGGGCCACCAGAATAGTCTCTTCAGACCCTGGTACATCTTGGAAACTCCTGGGTGTACCGCTAGGGGTGATTTGTGGAACTCACTGAGAACCTCGTCGCGCATCGCCTTTGGAACAAACAGCTTTCCCTGGAAAAGCATCCGGTTTTGACCATCCTTCGTCCATCCTTCTGGAGCATTACTCTGGTCAACTCGGTCACGCATCACTTCGCACTCTGGGTCTCCCCACTGAGACTCCTCCACTTGCTGAAACAGAGACGACTGCACTGTCATCTGATACAGGCAACCTCTACCGCCATTCATCCCCACATCCAGGTGCAAGGCAGCCAACTCCTCCATCGCCTTCCAGGCGTCTGCCGACTCTCGGACCGCATCCTTCTGCGACCTCCTTCTCAAGGCATCGGCCACTGCATTCCCCTTCCCTAAAGTGTAGGGAATCTCGAAGTCGTAATCCTAGAGGAACTCCACCCACCTTCGTTGCTGCAAGTTTAGGTCCTGCTGGGAGAAGATATACCTCAAACTTTTGTGATCTGTGAAGACCACAAAGTGTTCTCCGATGAGGTAGTGCCGCCATAACTTTAGCGCAAAAATGACCGCTGCAAGCTCCAAGTCGTGGGTGGCATAATTACGCTCATGAGGGCGTAGCTGCCTAGACCCATAAGCGATCACCCCTTGTCGCTGCATCAACACACATCTGAGGCCTTTCCCTAAAGCATCACAGAACACCTCATACGCCGCCCCTTCTTCTAGTAATCTCAGCACTGGGGCACTAACCAACTTCTCCTTCAGATAGTTGAACGCTACCTCGCACTGCTCACTCCACACGAAAACCTGGTCCTTCTTGGTCAAGGCTGTCAAAGGGGTAGCAACTCGGGAGAAGTTGGGTACGAACCTCCGATAGTAACCTGCCAGCCCGAGGAAACTATGAACTTCCGCCACATTCTTGGGTGCTGCCCAAGAAACAACTGCTTAAACCTTTGATGGGTCTACCGCTACCCCCTGCTCGGACACTATGTGCCCAAGGAAGTGCACTTCTAGCATCCAGAACTTGCATTTTGACAACTCACCATAGAGATGGTGCTGTCGGAGGACCTCCAAAACCGTCCTCAGGTGCTCCGCGTGATCCTCCTCTAATCTTGAATAGATCAGGATATTGTCGATGAACACAACTACTAACCAATCCAGGTACTCCCGGAAGATGGAGTTCATAAGTCCCATGAACACAGTCGGGGCGTTCGTAACACCGAAAGCCATGACTACGAACTCGAAGTGTCCATATCTGCACCTGAAGGTCGTCTTCGAGATGTCACCCTCCTTCACCCTCAACTGGTGATATCCAGATCGTAGGTCGATCTTTGAGAACCATCCTGCCCCTTTCAGCTGGTCGAAAAGATCGTCTATCCTCGGAAGAGGGTATTGATTCTTAATCGTCACCTGATTCAGCCTCCTGTAGTCTATGCATAGCCTAAGACCACCATATGCCTTCTTTGCGAACAAAACTGGAGCACCCCTTGGTGACGCACTCGGTCGAACATAACCCCTCTTCATCAGATCGTCAATCTGAATCCGCAACTCCCGTAGCTCCGAAGGTGCCATCCGGTAAGGAGCCATCGAAATTGGGCGAGCACCAGGCTGCAAGTATATCCCAAACTCGATATCACGTCGAGGGGGTAGAGTCGTCACCTCTTCAGGGAAGACGTCCATAAACTCACTGACGATTCTTGGCACCTCCACCATCTCAGCATCTACTGACTCTACTGAAAGCTCAGCTAACAAGGAGAGGAGGTGTTCCTCTCACTTGTTGCCCTTCTAACTGCTCTGCTCGCTGGTGAAAGTAACACGTTGGCCGCCCAAGTCTGAGAACACAACCCTTTCTCGGAAGCAGTCGATGACGGCACACACGGAGAATAGCTAGTCGATGCCTAGGATGACATCGTATGGTTGTATCTGTAGCAGTAGTAGATCCTTGACCGATTAGTGTGGCCCTATCATCAGTCTGCATCCTCGACAAACATATAACAAGTCGGTCTGACCTCCGACTGGTGTGCTCAGCACCAGGGGCACTGGAAGTCTCTCAGCATCTAGGCCCAAAGCACGGGCTAGACTAGGTGCAACGAAGGAGTGAGAAGCTCCAGTATCGAACAAGGCATGAGCAAGGGTGCTAAATAAACTGATCGTACCTCGAATGACCTCTGATCCCGCTGGGAGTGCTGCCTCCGCGGCGTGCAATTGCCCACACCCAGCTCCTCTACCCCTCAGCTGTCGGCCACCTCCCCGACCACGCCCTGGTCGAGGTCCCTGAGGAGCGACCTGAGGTCAGACTTCTCCTGCAACGCCTGCCCCCGGAGGAGCGGGAGCTCGCTGCCCCTGCTGCTACTGCTGGAAGGGCCTAGCTGGAAGTTGCTGCTGTGGTGGGAGCTGGGCCTGTCCGCCACCGCCGTACTGTACCCGGTCCGGGCACTGATTCCGGAGATGTCCATGGCTCCCACAGACAAAACACCTCGGTCCTGGGCCCGAAAGGAAAGGGCGAGGACCGGGGGACCGGAACTAGAACTGTTGCGGTCTGCTCCCTACTGGTCGGAACCTGGAGGGTCCCGACACTGGAGGCCTGGTGCTGACGGCCTTCCCCTTGGATGACCCCAGCTGGATCCCCTCTCGTGTCACACCTCCTAGAGAATGCATCCTCTCCACTACTCCGGCCTTCTTCTGGACCTCCAAGTACGTCGGCAAGGTGAAGGGGGTAACGGCATACTGAAGGGAGGGTCGGAGCGCCTCCTCTAAACGTCTTTCCCGAGACTCCTCGTCTGGAAAGAGGTCCGGAGCAAAACGTAGGAGGTCCTTAAACTTGATTCCCAGCTCCCTTACTGACATACTCCCCTGCTGGAGGGAGAGTAGCTCCTGCCTCTTCTCCGCCTTCATCGTAGAAGAGAGGAATTCCGCCTGAAACTCCTCGAAATCATCCCATGCCACCTCAGCCTCTCTCCCCTCTCCCAGGTAAAGCATCCACCACTGATGCGCCGCTCCCCACATCTGGATGACGGCCAGAGGAACCCAGTATTCGGTCGGAGCCCGGATCAGGCCGAAGGCTATCACCAGCTCCTCTAGCCAGCTCTCCGTCTTCATGTCAGAGGTGTTGCCCTCATACTTCTCGAGGGTCTGTCACTGGAAGGCCCGAAGTGTCTTCTGCCACTGGTCGTCCTCCTCCTCTCAATCAGCTCTCTGTCGATCGGCCAAGGTAGTCTCTGAGGCCTCAATCGCCCACACCACACGTGGTCGCCTCCCAGGTGCCATAGATGCAAGGTAAACAAGGAATGCTTAAGCCCAAGTAGTGCAGAATATTGTTCTTAAAATTTCTTAAACTTATTATTGATTTCAATTCCAAAAACACCCATGAAACACGAGAACACAAGTCATTATGATGCATGTACCTTTCCTAGGGTCTCTACCCTGCAATCAGTATGGTCTCACTTGATTGTTCGGTAGGTCCAGAGTCCTTGCATCGGATCACGGTGGGCCCTAAAATCACGTATCCTAGCCGGTCTTCCCTGGCCTAATTCACGCACCAAGTTCACCCAACACTTTTTCCCTACCATCCCATGTAGTCCTTACCGTGCCTAACTCCAGACTTCATCCTATCTCTCAACCATCACCTCTGATACCATTCGGTCATGACCCGCCTTCACCAAAAGGAGGGAGGGGTCAGCAAATTGCCACGCCCTTCCTTCTTTAAGTTGAAAAATAGATAGTGACCCCCGAAACCCGCCTTCAATAGGTCCCGGAGTGGCGACTAGCACCAAGGGTATGGAAATCACACACGAATGGAAGGCATTACCCTTTTTGTTTTATAGGATCGGGAGATGAGATGATGAAACCCAACAACACCAAAACTAAAAGAAAAGTAAAGCCAAAAAAAGTAAACCATTCTCACATGCATGTTCAAAGTAAATGATACAAGCCACAAAAAACCCAAGGTAAAAAGATACCAAGAAAAAGGAAAATGGCGACAGCAACTGTCCCAAGGGTCTGCACTAGTATGGTCCTGTGTGATGCCCGAAGTCCTCCTAGAAACCTGAAAGTAGTTTTATATAGGTAGGGTGAGCATACAAGTATACTCAGTAGGGAAAAACTAAATACTCTCGTGCACAAGTGGGGAGGCATACTAATGCCCTGTGAGAAAAGAGATAACCAAGCACCTAGCAAGGAAACTAACCACCCAAGCCTCGCCAAGGCACACTCCCTAAATAACGTAAGGCAAGTAAAGTATAGTAATAGCACATCGATGTTTGGGTACCCCGCGCCACTTTTCCACTGGTTATTGAAGACATCCTACGCATCGGACCAATCCTGCCATTCTCACTGTAGTCCCACTGCCACACCCCGCTTGCACACACCTGGGCCATAACCTCACGCAGTCCCACTGTCAAACCCCGCCCGCACACACCTGGGCCACAACCTCACGCAATCCCACTGCCAAACCCCACCTGCACACACCTGGGCCACAACTGTCATACGTAACCACGCCTACAAACACCTAGGCCAAAACAACCATTGTCACGCCCGAAGACACCTGGGCTAGAAGATCCACTGCCACGCCCGAAGACACCTGGACCTCATCCCGAAGACACTTGGGAAACCACCTGCCCGCACACACATGGGCCACAACCACCACACTACCCCGCCCGAAGGTTCTTGGGCTAATAATGGACTTCAGGCCATCACAGCCTACCCGAGGGTACTTGGGCTATTCGGGAAAGGGAGCAGAAAGGAGCTAATAACCAGCCACTAATGGAAGTGTTGGGAAAAACACCCTCCCCCATGAAATGGGGGTGTTCGGCACTAAGTGTTCAACTTGGGTGGGGTGCGAATAAGAAACACAAAAACTACAAGTATATGTATAGGTAACAAGCACTCACCCAAGTTTAGGTTTTTCTTCAGCCTGCCTAAAGAACACAAAAGCACTCAAATCTGAGTCACAACTCACACCACACCAACCCATTTGTCCCAACCTTGTTTTCATGTTCAGTAATAATGTTTAAATAGGTTTTTGCATCTACTTGGGAAACTATCAAGCATAAGCACAATCCAAGGGAAGAGTACGGTTAAACATCAACTTAAACATTCACACCTGGTTCTCTTGTAAAGTCACAACAACAAAAGGGATAAGGGAGATCCCTCAAAGTACTGGAACCAAAGAAAACCCCAAGATACTGCCTACACCTTCTGTAACTAAAGGGGCCAGAGAGATCCCTCGAAGTAATGGAGGCAAAGGAAACCCAGAGACACTGCCCCGTCTCCCCAAATTCCAGAAGCAAACGGTTTCTCATCAACAGAGGATCCCACCCCAATTCGTGATATAGACAAAGTAACCACACGGCCTCAAATTCACAACCGGCGAAACCATAACAACAGGGGATCCCATCCCCACCCACATCACCCAACAATCAGCCCGTGAAAGGAAATAACCAAACCACTACCACCAACACAAAGTAGGCCCATGCCGGTATTTTCATATTTAAAAGATTTAACACACCCCATGATTTCAATTCCGTTGTATTTTAACTGGGGTTATCACAGAAAAGGGTTGATCCTGGTGCTTTCAATTTATTTAGCTGCATATAAGTAATTAACCAATTTATTTTACACGACCAACACAAGAGGTAAGGATTTATTAGTGCACAGAGAAAGACCACCAACGGCCATGATTTTCTGTAGGAGTAAGCCCGCACAAATCAGAAATCATTAATCATGAAAGAGCATAAAACAAACCAGCATCATCGATCACACCCCTCCCCCCGTTCTTTAAAGTTCGTTTATTATCTTCATTAACTTTGGGCTTCATCAATCCCCTCACAAGGCGAAAGCATACTCACCCCGCATGATACACAGTAAGGAGAGACGAAGGAGGAATCCCTACTTGGTTGATCAATGATCAAAGTTTATCTTTACGTCGTCAAGAACAGGGGATGTGCGATTTGCAGGGGTGGGGCCTCGGAAACTCAAGCACAAGCAGACGAATCAATGGGAGGGTGATCGAGAAAAAGAAACCCAAGGAGTACCCTTTAGTTTATAAAGTCCGGGAACGGTTGAGATAAGAACGCGAAACCACGTAAGGAGCAGGGTCGTGGGTTGACCACGCGGCCCCATATGTCATTAAAAGGTCCCCGCCCTTTGGGGCGGTTTAAACCGACGCACACATCAGGGTACCTCATTAAACATTTAGTTAAACGTCATTCATGGGCGTTATTGGGCATTTAAACAAACTTAAAGGGGTCAAAATAGGGTTTAAAACTCAATTAGCGCGAAAAAGAGGCGCTACTGGAAAAACCCAGACAAGGCTGGGTGACACCGATCGGTCTCATCGATCAGTTGGTCTCACCGATCGGTCTCACCGATCGGTGGTGCCGATCGGTCGCACCGATCAGTCTCACCGATCGATCTCACGCCGAGACGCTACCCTTAGGATCCGGATTTTGGCAAAGAAAAGGACCCTCAGGGTCTCGGTCATCACACTACTTTTGAATGGACTAATTTTTCATATGAAACGGATGTTTAAGATGAAATTGAAGAAAGAATGGTACGATCGGTTGAGGAGTTCACTGGTACACATGATGAGGGAGGTAATTAGATATTTTCCAAAGAAATCATTTTTCAATATGAAATTTAAGATGAACCACATCCTAGAAATAAATTCACAAAACCAATAGAGGTTATTTGTGTGGAAAATGTTTTAAGAATATACCGTTATATTTTTTTACATCTTCCACTACATCATTGGATCAACAAATTCATTGAATGAAACCTGAATAAATATGACTTTTAGAGCTTCTACAACCATTGGGAGCTAAAAAATATTGGAGAAATTTCATTTTGGTGGTTTGTGATAAAGAAATCACACACACCATTGGATTAGGGACGATCAGATAGAACTGCTTGACTAGGGGAAGTGAACACTTAGCACCCACAAGGAGATTAAAACCAAAGCCCTTTTCCCTTATTTTTATTTTTATTTTTCTTTCATTTATTTTAATAAAATTTTGATTTTATGTTTTTTTCATGTAGGTTTCCATGTTTCAGGTTTTAGGAGGATAACTCAAGTCTTCTGTAGCATAATAAAAACCAGGTTGTGTCTTTTATTCCCACTTTATTTCATATCTTATCTTCCTGATTTTGGATTCTCATATAAAATATTCACAATGAGGACATTGTAAAAATAAGTGTAGGGGAGGAAAAACCTTGGTAAATTAGGGTTTTGTGTGTTTTCTTTTCAAATTTCCATTTTCACATTTTTTCTAAATATTTTGTGCCTTATTTCAATTTTTTAACTCATGAGCTTCAAAGTAATTACATTTTTTAATTGAATTTTTTTTTCAAAGAAAATAATCAACTTGATTAATGGAATTAAACTTGAATTATTACTGAAATGTGTTATGTTTCAGATTCAAATTGTGAAAATTCATGAAGAGACCATTGATTTCTGGATTCCATGTCATGAATGTTATCTACATTTGAAATTAACTTGACTATGAGGACTCTAAACCATTTTTACATCTTCTTCACAATAACACCGCTTCTTTATCGAACCAAATAAGGCTTGTTTTAACTAAATCATTCCATGTTTCTTTCAAAACCATTGATCTTTATGGACATTGTGTTCAAAATGATTGAGGCAATTCATTTTTCATTAGAAAACTTTTTTTAAAATAATTAAATCTTTTTATTTTGACTAACTTTTTCATTTTATCATTATGAGCCCTTAGTAATCATGAACATCCTGTTTAGTTAGCTTTATTATAATCCAATTTCTCAATCGAACCCACTCTTGAAGTACATTTCATGATTTTAGTAAAAGATTATGTGTGGGAGAGATGATTTGTGATTTTATACTATGTTAGGCTTCTTTGATTGGAGAAAAAAACAGATGGAGAGACTATTGTTGATATTGAATGTTGTACCATTTTTAGAGCTTCCATGGAAAACAAAGGTGCGCATTTCTGGAGATTTTAAGGAAAAGAAAAAATTTCCTTCCTAGAGCTTTAAAAAAATTTGAAATATTGTGAAGAATTTTTGTGCTAAATTTAATGAATTGGAGAAGTTATGGGATATCCATGAAAAAAATTTAAAGTTAACTTGGAGTTAATTTTATACCCAGAATAAAGAGGAGAAGACCATGATTAAGTGGAAACTAGAACCATGCAATCTTACTTCAACAAAGTGCCAAGTTATCTCTTTCTACATTAGAATTTTTGAAACATGAAACTCGTCAACCTTCAAATCTTAGAACAACTATTTCTAAGTTCTCATTATGGATAAAATTAACTCAATTGGGTGTAGATAAATAATTTTTTCAACCTTATGGTGACCCTTGAATTAACTAGGATGAGGAAAACATTGTTTAAAATCATTATCATTTGATGAGAGGGAAAATATGTGAGGTAGGAATCATTATGCATGGAAGAATGGATAAATGGGAATGTAATAAATGAACATAATGGGGAATTTGGAATTGAAACTGTTGAAGAAGCATGATAATTTTGGGTCCCTTGATTTTAAGCTTTGTGAATTTCATTGACATGTGATTTGAATTTTTCACTGGAAATTTATTTTGAGTACTCACTTGTTTGGGAGTCTAATGTTAAGTGTAGGGGAATTGATAGGTATGATATTTTCAATAATTTTTATAAGTATTTTAATGATTTTATCCCCCACAAATTTGTCCTATATGAAATTTCATCATTTTTGGAATATTGATGAGTTTTGAGCAAAATCGTTAAAATTCCCTTATTTTTTTATATTTTTTATCACTTTGGTATTTTGGGAATACATTTTCCAAAACTAATACAATTATCAAAATTATTTTCATTTATGATTACTTTTCTTGTGGGATTCATTTATTCTAACTTGGACAAGTACTGAGTCGATCGTTTTTAGGCCCAAATAAATTATTCAAAATTATAAGTTGAATGGTCATATGAAATTGACCTACCTTAAGTAAATAAGGTAGAACTCGATCTACAGACCTCCAGTGAAGATATTCCATCTATAGAATAAATAGGAATCTATGGCATTCATAATAATTAAATACCATGGATAAATTCACTTATTAAGGTAGTTGATTAGTGTGACCAATAGGAAGGATATGAAGATGCACTTTGGCCAGAAAATGGTCACTTCATTAATTGGGGTATATTATTTTCACCACAAGTCCAATATATCTCAAATTTTATCGGTAAATAATTACGAAGCATGTAAACAACTTTAATAAAGGGACCTCACTGATATTTGGTGTCCAATTAAGAGGAAATTAAGCAAACTTTTGAAGGATAAAAACTAGACTACATATTTTCCACCTCTCTTCACTATATGTTTTCATCTCCACTTCATTTCAGATAATGGTTATAAAGAGTAAGTTTTCTTTAAGGAGAGGATATACTAGATAGAATGAGTTATAATAAAGATAATCAATTCATAAAGGGTTATACTATATGTGGTGGTGGGTAGTAAAGATCTCAAGACATTTCCATTTCGAGTTTCTGTTTTTCATTGTAAAATTTTTTATTTTTAATTACTTGATTGAAATAGGTCTCTTTCTTTCTTTCTTATCGCTTTCTTTTATTTTGGTTCTATATTTCTTATCATCTCATAACTTCCATGTTGTTTATATTTCTTTGGGTGAGGTATCCACATTGAGCACATCAAGTTCAGTTAGTTTCGATTGCATATAGGTCTTTGAGAAATCGAATTACTTTTATAAGGGGATAAAAACCCATATTAGAGGTAAAAACCCATATTTGAGGTCTCAATATTGTTTATAGTCAATTTATGTGTATACTTTGAGGTATTGATGTGTGCATTGGATAAATCAATTAGAAAACATTTTTATGCAATGATGAAGGGAGTGTTCGAAAATCAATGTTTGTACATTATAGTTGTCTTTAGATTGTCTTTTTCAATCCATCTCGAATTTGATTTCTAATCTTTATCTTATATTTTTAGTCTTAATCTAATTTTGTGATATTTAAATTTATTTAACTCCTTTGAGGTTCCTACTTTTAACACTAACTTTAACAAAAACAAATTAACAATGTAATAGTTTTATAACTTATTTTGTGACCTCAACATGAGACAACCTCGTGGTCAGCATTATGCTGCATTTTTAAGGGGAAATTATTGATTGGGGTTTTACGATAAAAACCCTCACATCAGTAGTCACTGAGACAGTGGTACAAAACTTTTGAAACTTTTATACTGAATTAGAAATATGTTTTTAGTCAGTTTGACCATTGTGTTTACTTCCAAAAACTTCATTATGATACATTTATCTACCTACTTTTATATGTTAATGGTATGTTGTTTGATGTGCGCTTGTCATCGGGTGTGTTCAAAAGAAATTATATTTTTCCTAATGCAGCACAGTGGATGACCAAGGTTGTCTCACTTGAGGAGATTCAGTTTTTTCACTTTATCTAAATCACCTAAACTAATTATTTTTGGGGCTTTTGATTAATTTAAGAAAACAATTACAATATTTCTAGGTTGTTTATTAATGAAAGGCAGTAATGGAAATTATAATTCATACTGAAATTAAAATCTAAATAGAATGAGTTAAACAAATAAATCACTTGGTCTTGGGTTCAGTCTTGGAGTCAATCATTATTCTCCTTTATGTGTTTGATTTTAGTTTGGCAATCCAAACATAAAATCTCGTGCTTGAATTACTATTCTTTATTTATAAATTGTGTAATTTTTTAGAGCCTAAGAACTCTTAATTCCACCACCTCCTATAATCAAGGTTTATAACACACCTCGGTATAGGCTATGACACCTTCCATGCCCCAGCTCAATCGAATATGTTTCATCCATTGATTAGTTCAAATCTGTGTAAATAACTGACCAATGAAGAGAGAGAAAAGTGATTAAATAAAATAATAGAGATCGATTGAATTGCATGTCATTGGGGGTAGTCACCACATACAAACATAAAATAAAATTTGAGAAAAAATCATGAACACATTGAACTCCCCCCCCCCCCAGACTAAGCCTAAGGGTTAGCCTCTCATTTCTAAAAGTGAGAGATCACAATGGTGGAGAGGATGGAAGTAGAAAGAATAGATGAAAAAAGAGACAATGGTGGATGAATAAAATAAAAATGGAAGAATAGGGGATGAGGAGAGAGATGGGTAAATTAAATAATGAGAAATAAAATTTATAATTTATAAAGAATGTTAAAATTGTTGGAACCAAGGTCGTTCTTTGCTGGAAATGGAGCATGGTTTGTGTTTGTTGTCAATCCTCACATGTATGATCAAGGGTATTGCAATGAAAGGGATCGTACAGTTCAAACCATAAGCAGTTTTGATGGTGGCATAGTTTCCTAGTGTTTGTCAAATTTTTGGGGTCCAAAATATAGAGAATGGAATGATTCACGAAAACTGGTCATTCTTGAAGTCTATATAAAAATATGGTAAAGGCATGAGTTTCGCAAAGATGGGATTCATGATTTTTATTTTTCAAAGGATTAAAGAATTATAATGGTGAGCTCTGTGATTACAAGTATTTGAGCTTCGCGAAAGGTATTTTTCTGGAATAAACTCTTCAAAAAATGGTAATGAAAGGTATTTTGGGAAGACTGGATTGAGGATTTCAAAGATATGAAGAATTGTGATTTTAGACTATGTTACTTCATGATTACGATAATTGGTGTTATGTGGCGGCACGAAGGGTTTTGATGGAAATCTCTACAGTTACAATGATTTTTGTGAATGGAGAATTCCCATGGAGATTTGTGAATGGAGGAGCGTCGTGAAGACGTTTCTGACCGATCCGTAAAATGTGCTGGAGGCTGTGGAGATTTGTGATTGGATGAGCCTATAAATAAGAGGATACTCCCTCTTCATTTGATACAAACTTTTCAGAGAAATTTTAGCATCACATTTATTTTGTGAAGTAAGGGGTGCTCTGCGAAACTGGTTGTTTATGCGAGCATGAGCTTCACGAAAAGACTATTCTAGTCTTCATCGAAGTCAATGCTTTTATTTGTTGAGTGCCTCGTGAATATGGGATGTTCCGCATGTCTTAGTGAAATTCACAAAGGCAGGTTGTTCCCTGAAGGTAAGGGAGCTTCGCGAAGGTAGTGTGTTTCGGAAAGGCGAAGGAGCTTTGTGATGTTGTGTGTTGTGTGAAGTAGTGAGATCTGCGAAGGAATGAGATATGATAAAGAGTGAGCTCTGCGAATGACGAAGATTCACGAAGGAGCTTTGCGAAAGGCACTTTATAAATATCAGGTTTAAGTGGACACAGATTTCAGTGTGCATCAACACAGGTCTATGGTGAAAGAAGAGTCTCGTGCTAAGTCAGGGACAAAGACTTTAATGTCAAATCATTGAAGCGACCTTCATGTCGATCAACTAGGTTAGACTATCTCAAAGCAGTGATCTAGGGGGAGTCGATGGAAGTGATCCAAGAGACACAATGTGATATACATAAAACATTATAAAGGTAGTGTGTCTGGCACAAAGTGACTGTGACTGAACTTTTTTATTCCAGAGCTAGTAAAGATTAGTGGATTTTGGTACGACTGACACTCTGTCAGCATATCCTCTTTGGACGTATCCCTTAGCGGTGAACCAAGTAAAAGTATTGTGTCGTCTATTTGCATGTGAACGTTTTATTGCTAATCATATCCATCATACAGGTTTAACAAGTTCCTACCAATATGGGAATAAGATCCATCACTTTAAAAAAAGGGTGACACCCTAATTCACCCCTCCCCTATCAGGGTGTCCCGAGGTCCTAAAAGTGGTATCAGGGCATAAGGTTCATGTATGTTGGATACTCTACATTAAAGTTATTCTCTACTGATTATTTGATTTTCTTTTCTGAGTCAACAATGAAGTGCAGTTTTGATGAAGATTTAGTTATCTCTGAGAAGAATTTCTTATCCAGCAAGACAATGATGAACAGGAAAAAGAATGAGAAGAGACAGTTGAAGAAGTCCCTCTCACCTAAAGAAGATGTGGTATCTGGTTATCCATGACTTTTAGATAATGAAGATATTTTTGTCCTGGAAAGTATAGAGAAGGTGTCTCAGGTCTCCATAAATGATAAGGACTACCCTTCTACCTCATTTAAATAAAAATATTCAAGTGATCATGAGGTATGTGTTAGAACCTTTGAAATTTGTTCTCATAATAAGGATTCCAGCCCATGTGGAGATGATGATAAATCCACATTCACACAAGAATTCCTAGTTAAGAGGCTATGAACTTGAAATAAGTACCTCAAAATACCTCAAAGAATCTGATGAGAAAGAGAGTCAAAAATGCTCTTGAGGTATGTGCATGAAGACCAATTGAAAAATAGCAATGTTGTCAAGGGTTTACAATTGGAAGAAATATCCATAAATACTAATGAACATGACTCATTGATTCAGGGTAAATCTATGTTGCATGAAGAAGAAGTTATTAGAATGAAGAAGGCTTGTGAAGAAAATATGACAATGATTGAGGAAAAGAAAATAATCCTCAATATGAAATGTCTAGATTTCGTGGATCATTTGGCCAATATTGAGAAGACATGTATTGAGTCTTCACAAATGAAAGAAACAGCTATTGTAGCTACTCAATGCTCACTGGAGGATTCTATAGATGAAAGACCTCAATCACTTGATAAGAAGATCATGACATATTTTGATGATATATCTACAGTAGATATAAAGAAATAGGTACCATCCAAACCAACTTGTGTTAATGCCTCTAAACCTATTATCATGAAGAGTACAGGTTGTAATACATATACCAGAATAGTATTGATGATGAAATGAGATAAGAACCCTACCACCACGATTTTGTAGGATAGGAAAACGAGTAGGGAAGTCGGTTTCCCACAAATATCTCAACAAGACATGAAGAATACCCAACAACCTTATTCATGAGATATAAAGAAATCAATATTTGTGGGTCAATGTTGGTGTTACAACAGATTTGTATATCATGCATTAAATTATTGGAATAATCCACAAAATGTAAAGTCACAAAGGACAACTATATCATGGGGGAGAAAGCCATAAATGATGAAACAACATCTACAAGTCCAGAAGCATCTGTTTACTGCAAACAGATTTGGAATACGTGATAACATCTATGATGTCTGAAATGGAAGTGGTTACATGCTTGGTACATCCTCATCTCAACATGTCCCCAAATCTAAAATGAAAAAAAAAGATCACATAATCTATCATGGAATGAAGATGAAACATTGGGAATAAATAAAAAGAATGTTGTGAATAGAAATCTTCCCAAAAATGTATCAATGAAGTATTTTGAGAAGACACTGGATTCTAAATCCCATAAGTTGAAGGGTAGTGCATTCAAGAGTATTACTAAGATAGATGACCCTTATAAGAATCCATGTGGAAGATCCAATATTGATTTGACAATTTCCATTGGAATGTTAGTTATCTGTCCAGAAGATTTAGAAACAATCAGGAAATGTGAAGATTCACTGCCTAAGACTAGTCAAAATAGAAAAAGAAAATACCCCACATGATGGGGAAAAAGGTCATGAGTGTTTTCTAACAGAATGAAAATATCAGGTTAAAGATATTCTATGTGAGAGATGCAAGAAATATGGTCATGTTGAAAAATATTTTTTAACCTTAATACTAAAACAAGAATAACTCCTCAAGGTGAATAAGAATTTGTCAGCCATAAGGGATTTCTACAAGAACAGTTCTCCACACAAATAAGAAGAGAATGTGAAGAGATCCATGCCACGACAATATAAATCAAAACATATGTTCAGTTGTGCAAGCATGAAGACTGGATCAAATGGAGAAACATGGTTGTGAAGATCATCTCAATTGTGCAGTTCATATTGATGAAGTAAGAAGGAACAACCTTATTCCCTATTCTTTTGAGTATTGTATTGGAGCTTATAATGCAGGGAATTAAAGGGGAAGCAAGTTCTCAGGTGGAGAACCTAAGAAGCAGAGAGGGTTGTCAATTCATGATAGCCAAACTGAAGAAGTCACCATCTTTGAATGATTCCTCAATTTAGTATTCAAATAAAAATATGATGGAGAATCATTTTTGGATGAAGATAAATATGATCAATTCTGAATAACTAGGATAAATAAGGTACCATCTTGAATTGATCTTATTTCTAGTATATTGAAGAACAAGTGTTCAAGAAGGTTATCCTTAGTGAAGTTGAGAATATTATCCAATATTGATAGTCACAAGATGAAGAACCATTTTTGTGTTCTCTCCATACTGAAATATCTTGAAAACCATTCTTGATGAGATCCACCATTATGAAGATGTTGAAGTGCATTTCCCTTGAGGGGGATACCAATGAAAAAGCTTCTAGTATCATTATTTCAATTTTCATCTAACCTGGTTATTCTGGAAGTTGCACAAATATCATGTCGTTGGAAATGAATTTTCAGTGATCAATGGAATGGATTGAAATGTAAATGTAGATGAAGGAGTGAACAACATTCAGAGGAGAAATCGATGAGTTGAAATTGATCAATCCAACGTCATTTAGGGTAGGACCACACCCACACCTACAAGAGGAATGAAGAATGATGCACAATATACTGTCCTATAAATTGTGGAATCAACCTCTTTAGAAGATGTTGTGGAAGTTAAATCATCAGATAAATTCATGAATGAAGAACTCAATCAGATTGACAAGAACCAACCATGGGATAACATTAATTGACAAGAATATCACAATGTGATCAGAAACAAGGAACACCATGTGTGTAAACGATATTCCCAGGTTTAAGGAATTGGTATCGAAGAAAGAGTTGCTCTAGTGACAAGACTGGTGTCGATTAGATGGATGTTGAAGACAACACTCTTGAATGGTATTCTTGAAGAAGTTTAAATTGAATGACTCGCACGACGAGCATGGTATTCTCATCTGGATTCTTATCTAAAGAAGCTCCAATTAAAAAGTGGATGTGTCGATCATAATCTATACATGAATAATTTAGAGGAAGATCAATTTATAGTGCTTGAGTATGTGGATGATATTATACATGATGGTAGTAGGAAGGGATCAGTGGAAGAATTTTACTGGAACATGAAACAAAAATTTGAAATGTCCATGATTAGTGAACTCACTGTAGGACCCCAGGACACCCTGGTAGGGGGTGAATCAGGGTGAAAACATGTTCTTTTTAAACAGACGGATCTTGTTCCCATGTTGATAGGAACTCACTAAATTTGTATGATGTATAAGAGATGCAATCAAACAATTGTATACATGAATACCACACAACACTTTTACTTGGTTCACCACTAAGGGTCATGTCCATGGAGCATACGTCGACAGTGTGTCAGTCGTATCCAAATCCACTAATATTCACAAGTTGTAGATTACAAGGTTCGGTCACAGCCACTGTTTCAGGCTCATTGCCTTTACAATGGTTAAGGGATAGCTCACTATGTCGCTCAGATCACTTCCTTCAACTCCCTCTTTCTCACTGCGTTGAGAGAATTCAAACTCAGTTTATCGACTTGAAGGTCGCTTCAATGATTTTTCATTAAAGTTTTTTTCTCTGACTTAGAACGAGACTCTGCTTACACCTTATACCAGATTTGATTCTCTTTGAAATCCTTGTTCACTTAAACTTGATGTTCAAAACTGGTCTTCATGAAGCCTTTTTGCGACACACACTCCTTGGAGAAGCACCCCTGCCTTCACGGAACAAATTGCCTTTGTGAAGCACCCCTGCCTTCGTGGAACTACCTACCTTCGCGAAGCTTCCAAGCCTTCACGGAACTACCTTCGAGAAACTCACTGAGTTAATGTGGAATACCTCATCATTGTTAAATACACTTTATCAAAATCATGAGCATCAGTTAAGACTTGTAGTCTCTTCACGATGCAACAACTCACATAGAAATCCCAACTTGCAAAGCTCTTCACAAACTCAAAGTGTCTTTGGATTTTCCTTTAAAACATCGATGCAAGTGAAGAGGGGTAGCCTCATATTTATAGGTTTGACCATTTTTGAAGCTCCACCACCACTTTGTGGATTTTTTAGATCATCAAAAAATGCCTTCGAGACATACCTCCCTTCGTAGAGAGCTATGGAAATTCTTCATTCGCAAAGCTCATCGTTTTTGCAAAGACTTCCATAAAAACACTTCGAGGTGCCCTTCAAAATCATAGAGCCTTCCGTCAATGACTCGGAGAACACTGCCACTGATCACGAAGGTCTTTGTGGTGCATATCAAAATTGAAAAGCATTCCTTCAACGATTATGAAGCTCCAAAACACATAATCGCAAAGAACTCCATCTCTGGTCTCAAAGCCTATCGTAATCGCGAAGCACTACGTCAAAAATCATAAAGTATTCATAAAATTCAACTCACATAGCCCATCTTTGTGAAACACATGCTACTTACATATTTGAATAAATCCTCCAAGAAAAATCATGTTTTATGTTGAATGTCATCCTCTAAATTTGGGACCTCAAAAATTTGGCAAACACTGAAAAACGTCGTCATGTTCAAAAATGTTGCCTGCTAGAACTGTAATATCTCTTTCCTGGTAAACTCCCGGATCTTCCATGTATGGATTGAAAACAACACACCAAACCTTGATAAACCTAGTATAGATTGAAAACAAATAAAACCAAAATCCATCACCAGTAAAGAGCATCCTTGGTTTCAATAATATCCCCCTTTGGGTTTGTTGGAAATCTGTAGAAAAATTCAATAGAGCACCATCCATAATAAAAATTTGATACGCAAGAATCAATTCATCCAACACTCTAAGTCTATGTCAGCAATGTTTGGTATAGAAAAGAAGAGGGAAGACATGACCTATGTTCTCGTGTGTTTGAATGAATGCTTTGATGGTTTCATCATGACACCAGATTGTTTTCTCCCTTCACGTTCTCCTGTGACAAACCTGCAACCAAAAAAACAATGCATCCTCCATATTTCGACATTGAATTTAGTCATTTCTCCCCCATTGGAAATAAACCCAAATACCGGTGTTTGAAATTTGTAGAGCTCAGAACAAACTCCCCCTGGATCGTATCTCCCCTATAAACCTGCATCACATCCACAAACATATCAAAAATGTTAATACAATTGGGGAGAGGGGAAAAACAAAACATCCTCATGCATTGGGAGATGGTTGAACACCAAGGTTCAACCGATGTTTCTCAAACACAGCTGTTGATAGTGGCTTGGTCAGAATATCATCCACTTGCTCATCGGTCCCCACATGATCCATTTTAATCATGTCATGTTCAACTTTTTCTTTGATGAAGTGATATCTGATTTCAATATGTTTCGTATGAGAATGTTTAATAGGATTATTTGTGAGATCAATCACACTCTTATTATCACTTTAAATCATTATTGGTTGTTTCACCTCATCACTAATGTCAGTCACATGTTGTTTCATCCAAAATAACTGAGTGCACGCCATGGTGACAGAGATATATTCAGCTTCAGCAATACTAAGAGATTTATTTTCCTATTTCTTGCTCAACCAGCCCACACATTTCTTCCTAATATAGAATGCTACACCACTAGGGGACTTTCTGTCCATAATTTCTCTAGCCCATTCAGTATCAGAATTTGTTGATAGTTCAATGTATATTCCTGCAACAAAGTATTAACCATTATTATGAGTACTTTGAATGTACCTCATGATTTGTTTCACTATCATCATATTTTCTTCCTTCAGATTACTCTGGAAGTGGGACGCTAAGCATGTTTTAAAGAAAATATATGGTTGTGTCACTGTTAGGTATAATAAGATTCTAATGATTCTCTTGTACCATGTGGGATCCACAGAAGTCTCATCCTCATGCTTTCTATGTTTTGTTCCAACTGCAACCAGAGTCGACATTGGTTTGAAATCATGCATACTTAATTTCTTCAGCAGCTCTCTTGTATACTTCTCCTGAGAAATGAAAGTGTAATCCTTCTTCTGAATCACCTATAGCCCTAAAAAAATATGTGAACTCACCAATCATAGAAATTTCAAATTCTAATTTCATGTCATTGGTAAATTCATCTACTGATTTATACCTGCTTCCACCAAATATGATATCATTAACATATACTAGCACCATGAAATGGTCTTTCTGAGAGTTCTTCACATAGAGATTTGGATCTACTCCTCTTTTGAATTCGATCTTCTTTTAATAGGAATCCAGTCAGGAATACCATGCTTGTGGTGCCTACTTCAAAACATAGAGATCCTTCGTTAATTTTTAAACCTTCATTTCATCATTACTAAGAAGAAAACTCATTGGTTGTTCAATGTAGACTTCTTCTTCGAGAGCCCCATTCAAGAAAGTTGTTTTGACATTCATTTGATACACTTTATACCCTCTTTGGATTTTCATGCCATGAAATAGTCTGATTGACTCTAGTCTATCCACCAGAGAAAATGTTTCCTCAACATCGACACCTTCAATCTGTGAATATCCCTGGAACTCTAGTCACGCCTTATTTCAAATCACATTACCATGCTCATCATTTTTATTCTTAAAGATCCACTTTGTACTAATCAAATTGTAACCTTTGGGTATCTTGACAAGATCCCATATCTACTTTTTTTCAATCTGATCTAACTCTGCATTCATAGTGTTCACCCATGATTCATTCTTTTTATCTTCTTCAAATGAGGATGGTTCCACAACTGATAGAAATTCAGAATGAGCATTACTCCTCATTCTCCTCATTTTTGTTGGTGCAGTCCAATCCCCAATGATGTCGGATTCATCAATTTCTTCTCTTTCATTCCTCCATTGAGGTTCAACCGAATTCTCTCCAACCATGGTTTCATCTTTAGATTCTTCTTCTGAGTTAACATCATGATGTGACTCCTGAGAGTTTTGTACACCTTCTTCTATTTCTGTATTTTCTTTTTCTCCTTGGTCACATTCTTCATCATCCTCTATCTCATCACCATAAAAATTCCATGAATCTTTTTTGGTTTTGTCTTCAATGATCTTAACATCACTGCTTTCCACAATTTTTTCCCAAGAGCTTATTGAAACACTTGTATGTTTTTTTGTTCATTGGATATCTAAGGAATATTCCTTCATCTGCATCATCACCACACTTCCCTTGAATTCCTTCTTTGTTTTGGATGAAACATTTACATCTGAAAACATGAAAGTATTTCAATGATGTCTTCCTTTCATGCCACAATTCATATAGTGTCTTCGTCTCTCCCATATAAAGCCCAGTTTGATTTTGAATGTGTATTGTAGTTTCAACATCTTCTTTATAGTAATGGCGAGAGATACAAGTCTCACTTACCATAGTCCTAGCCATGTTGTTGACCTGTCGATTCCAGCACTCAACTACTCCATTTTGCTGTGGAGTTCTCGCAGCAGCTACCTCATGTTGTATTCAATATTTTTCAGATAATTTTCAAACTTGTTGGATGTGTATTCCCCTCCATTATCAAATCTCATAACTTTGATTTTTCATCTAGTATCATTCTTGGAAATTCGGCGATAGGTTTTCATGCAATCAATTACTTTCCACTTCTTCTGTATAACCATCACACAAGTCATTCTACTATAATAAACAATAAAAATAATAAAGTACCTCTCTCCATGGGTTCCAGAAATGTTTGTCGGGCCATATACATCTGTATGGATGAGATCAAGAAGGGGTGATTCCCTTTTCTTCTCTGGCCGATATGAACTGCAGACCATCTTCCATTGTATACAAGCATCACAATTCTTTTCTCCGTCACATTTCAGAATGGGTATATCCATGACTATCTTCATATTAGATATTTTTTCCATGTCTTGTTGATTAATGCACCCTAACCTTCGATGTCACAGGTTGTTTTCTTCTTCATCAGATAGATATCAAGTGTTCTCTTTACTGTCAACCTGATATAAGATTTCATCTGTTCTGAAGCCTTCCATGAGAGAATTCCCTATCTTTCCCCTTTATAGTGCAGCCTTTTTGATTGAAATTTACTATAATCCATGAGTCACAGAGTTGACCCACACTGAGGAGATTGTGACGTAGACCATCCAAATAAAGAACTTCAGTCTTCTTCAGCTCTCCATTGGCCAGTGCAGTATTTTCACTGCCTTCAATCTTCAAAGCACTGTCATTACCAAACCTTATTGTTCCATCAACCTTCTTCATAATGTAATTTAATAGGTAGGGATTTCCTGTCATATGAGATGAGCATCCACTATAAAGAATCTTGGTGTTTCTGCTCATTGTAGCATTGAGAGCTACTTTTCCAAGGTTGGATTTCTCAATTTTCTTCTTTTCTTTCCATGAGATATTGGATTGAGTGTAGGACACTGATGGCCTTTCAATTATTTCTTCCACATAATCAGATTCTTCATACCCATACTCTTTTTCCATAAGAGAAAACATGTTTATGAGAAAAAAACCCATCTAGTTGGAGAGTATTGACCCATCTCTGAGTGTTGAATGAATTTCCCCTGTCATACCTCTGCCTTCAATACATAGCTTTATGGACAAAGTTAGAATAGTGAAAACGGTATCCATAGAAACTATTTTTTTTATAAGATGTATGATATGAAATCAGTCTCCTTTGTTGACTTCCCAGATCTTCCTCATTCAAATAGCCCCTTGCCTCTTCGCAATGTGACATGTTTTTCCTAGATAGCCATAGAACTGACACTTCATGAGAGGAAATGTCTTCCCACTTATATTTATCATCATGTATTCTTCCTCAGGAAAGAAGTTTGATTGCCTGTCATTTCTGAAAGATCAAGGATAATCTTTAGTTCTTCTTTTAGCTTGGATTGATGGTTTCTTTTTCAGCACTTCAGGCATCTTTTCAACGTGTCCAACTTTCATCTTTTCTTTCTTTTATCTTAATTTATTTCCAGCAGTAGATGTCTCGGCTTCACAACTGATTCCACTGTTTCCCATGCAAGCAGGTCTTTGATCACTCAAGATCTTTTCAACCCCATTTAAACCTCTCTTAGCTCTTGCCAGTAACTCAACATCTGAGAATTTTCCAAATTGTATTTTTTTCTTTCCTTCTTTTAAGTTTGATTCACTCTCGAGTTTTCTCCTAAGAGTAACAACTTCCTCTTTGAGTCCCTATATAGTCTTGGAATTTTCCTCTAGTCTGGAGTTAAGGTCATTGATGGCATTTGCCTATTCTTTGATTCTAAGCTTTAGTTCCACTACATCATCAATCCTTTCAAGGATTGTTGACTGTGCATTCACCAGTTCTTCTATTCAATCAATTTTAGCTTCAAGCTGATCAACATATTTTGAAGACTCTTCCACCATTTATTTCCACTTGTTTCATCTCTTACACTTATTCTCAAGCTTACCAAAAGCATCCTTAAGTTGCAACTTGGGATCAGCATTAGTTGTCAACTTCTTATCTCTAGATTTATCTGTCGAAGGTTTTGAATTTTCAATAGTAACCATCATGGATGGATGGTTTCCAGTTTTAAATTCTAGTTCTTCTTCTTCTTCCCAGAATTCATTATCATCATCTTCCTCCTCAAAGATGAAACTCTTATTCTATACTTTTTTTCTAGATTTGAAGTCTCCCTTTTTAAAAAACCTTTTTCAAGGATTCTCGATGTTTTTAGCTTCGCTCTCTTCAACATTGAACTTTTTTGAGAATTGAGAGGCAATTTTCCCAACTCTGCCACAACAAAAGCAAGCCAGAGGTAACTTACCTTCAAATTTGCCTTTTCCCTTTTTGAAGTTATTGTCAATGAGAGAAATAAATTCTTTTTCTTCATCGTCTTCACCATTGCTATCTCCAAAAAAATTTATTTTGTCCATGGCATTGAATTCAATTTCCTTACTCACGTGAGTTGTAGCGTCTTCTTGTTTGACTCTTATTTCATGTGCCACCAGGCTGCTTAGAAGATCATCCTGATAAAGTTTGGAAAGATCTCTTTCCTCAAGGGAAGACACATTTTCATTGTAAATGGGTGGAATTCTTCTCAACATTTTCTTTACAATATCAATGTCTTTGATTTCTTCGTCCAGAGCTTGAATTGCTCCTACCACTTCAGTAATTTGATTGAAGAAGGAATATGCATTCTCATCAGGATTCATCTTCTGATCGTGAAACCTATTGTACAGGACATGAAGTTTTGACTACTTCACTAATCTATCTCATTCATAAATATTTTCAAGTTTATCCCACATAGACATTACGGAGGTACAACTCATCACCTTTAGATAGATCTGATCAAAAAGAGCCGTAGTGAGAGAATTTTGGGCTTAGCATCTGCATCAAGAATTTTCCTGTATATATCAATCATAGCAAGCCCTATTGGAACAATAACTTGAATTCATTACGCAGAAGCAAAGAGGACTTAAATTCAAAGATATCATAGATCAGACCTCATTCTGTTCTTCCAAATCTGAAAATCACTTCCCTCGAAGAGAGGGATTCCCCTAAAATTGGTTGAATTCTCCATGATAGAAAAGGATAGATCTAACACTAGTAACCTCTACCCTTTGATACCACTTGTAGGAACTCGGGACACCCTGAGAGGGGGGTGAATCAGGGTGATAACCATTTCTTTTTAAATGGATGGATCTTGTTCCCACATTGGTAGGAACTATTTAAACCTGTATAATGGATAATAGCAGTAATCAAACAATCACATGCATGGAGACCACATGTCACTTTTACTTGGTTTCCATTAAGGGCAACGTTCAAGGAGCATATGCTAACTGTTGGATTGGTGCTGCTCGATCCGATTAGGCCAAATGCTTGTGGCCCGCAACTGTCGCGGGTCGAGCTCCGCGGTGAGCTCGATGGGGGTTGCATGGGGCAACGTGCCCTTGCTTCAGGGGTCAGGGGGCCGAAGGCCCCTGGCCCAATTTTTTGGCCACTGTACCAATGCTGACCACTGTAGCGGAGCTGACCGACCGACACCGACAGGCACTGTAGCGGTGCGGACTTCGGGGTCAACTTTACTGTAGCGCTTTTGACAAAGCCAGCCGTAGTTCACTGTAGCAACGCGGACCACTTTTTCGAACAGTGATCGTCTTCTCCATTGTTTTATAGCCCATTTTCAGGCTAGGGTTTGTACGGAAAAAAATCTGTAATTTGTTGCTCCTGATATAGTGAATTCTGCCGCTCCCGTAGACGTAGGGATTTTTCTCGAACCACGTAAATCATCGTGTTCCTTATTTGCTTTCTTTCTTTTGTTTTCTCTCATTTCTGTCGTTGTGTCTCCCGACGATTCCGCAACACTAACAGTGTGTCGTTCATACCTAAATCCACTCATCTTCACATGTTGTGGATTACAAGGTTTAGTAACAGTTACTTTGTGTTAGGCTCACTGCCTTTACAATGGTTTAGGGATAGCTCACAGCATCCCTCGGATCACTTCTATCAACTCCCTCTTGCTCAATGTGTTGAGATAAGTCAATCTTAGTTTATCGACATGAAGGTCACTTCAATGATTTTTCATTAATGTCTTTGTCACTAACTTATCACGAGACTCTGCTTGCACCTTATACCTGAGTTGATGCTCTTTGAAATCCTTGTTCACATAAACCTGATGTTCAAAACTGCTCTTTACGAAGCCTCATTGCAAAACACACTCCTTCGCAAAGCACCTCTGCCTTCGCAGAACAAACTGCCTTCACGAAGCACCCCTACCTTCGCTTAACTACCTGTCTTCGCGAAGCTTCCTAGCCTCCACGGAACTACCTTCACAAAACTCACTAAGTCAATGCGGAATACCTCATCATCGTGAAGCACCCTTTATCAAAATCATGGGCATTAGTTAAGACTTATAGTCTCTTCACGATGCACCAGCTCGCATAGAAATCCCGGTTCACGAAGCTCTTCACGAACTCAATGTATCAATGGATTTTCCTTCAAAACTTTGATGCAAGTAAAGAGGGGTAGCCTCATATTTATAGGCTCGACCATTTGTGAAGCTCCACCGCCTCTTTTCGGATTTTATGGATCGTCAAAAAATGTATTCTCAGCGCTCTGCCCTTCGCAGAGATCTATAAAAATTATCTGTTTTCAAAGCACATCATTTTTTGTAGAGACATCCGTAAAAACACTTCACGGTGCCCATTAAAATCACAGAGCCTTCCATCAACGACCACAGAGAACACCGTCACCGATCACGAATATCATCGTGATGCCCATCAAAATAGAAAAGAATTTCATCAATGATCACGAAGCTCCAAAATACGTAATCGCAGAGAACTTTGTCTCCGATCGCAAAGCCCATCATAATCACGAAGCACTCCGTCAGAAATATTTAAGTCTTCGCAAAATACAACTCGCATAGCCCATCTTTTCAAAACTTGTGCCTCTCCCATGTTTGAATAAATCCTCCAAGATAAACCATTTTTCACGTTGAAAGTCATCCTCCAAATTTTGGACCCCAAAAATTTGGAAAACACTGGAAAACATCATCATCTTCAAAAGTATTGCCTACTTGAACTGTAAGATCTCTTTCCTTGTAAAATCTCTGATCTTCCATGTATGGATTGACAAAAAAACACCAAACCTTGATCAAACATGTATGGATTGACAATAAACAAAAACCAAAATCCATCACCAGCAAAGAACATCCCTTATTCCAACACTCACATACTTCTTCGGGAAAAAAGGAAATGTGTAGGCTGGTTGAGTAAGAAAATGGAAAGCACTACCCTCCTTATTGTTGAAGCAGAGTATATCTCAGGCTATGGCCTGCACGCATCTACATTGGAGGAAGAAAAAATTGTCTGATATTAGTGATGAGGTGAAATAGCCAATAATGATTCACTGTGATAATAAGAGCACAATTGATTTTACGAAGCATCGGTTAAACATCAGTGTTCAGCCACCTCTTAGTGCATAAAGAGGTCATGAGATTCTCCTCTAATTAACCTTTTTTAATATGATTGTGTAAGTAGTGCAGGTTTATGGGGGAGATACGATCCAAGGGGAGTATGTTCTGAGCTATACAATGTACAAATACTGGTCTTTGAGTTTATTACCAATGGAGGAGATATGGCTAAATTCAATGTGGAAGTGAAGATGACATGTTTTTCTGGTTACGTGAATGATGGAGACTAGAGAAAGTCAAAAATGCTACAATGGGGGAGAAAATAAAAATTTAATGAGTTGCAATAAGGGGAAACACTCTGGTGATATGAGGAAATAATCAGAGCTTTCATTCGAACTCACGAGAAGAAAATAGTCAGATCTTTCATTCAAACTCACTAGAACCCAATTCATGTCTTCTCTCATGTTTTCTACACCAAACGTTTCTCACATAGACTTCTAGTGTTGGATGAGTTGATTCTTGCATATCTATTTTTGATAATTTTGGGTGCTCTATTGAATTTATCTGCAGATTTCCAACAAACACAAAGGGGGAGATTGTTGGAAACAAGGATGTTCTTTGCTGGAAATAGAGCATGGTCGGTGTTTTTTTTCAATCCTCAGATGGATGGTCAGGGAGATTTCAATGAAAGGGATCATACAGTTCAATCCCTAAGCAGTTTTGAAGGTGGGGTCGTTTCGTAGTGTTTGCCAAATTTTTGGGGTCCAAAATTTGGAGAATGGAAAGCTTCACGAAAACTAGATTTTCTTGAAGGTTGTATAAAAATATGGTAAAGGCATGAGTTTCGCAAAGATGGAATTCATGATTTGTGTTTCCCAAAGGAGTAAAGAATTGTGACAGTGAGCTCTGCGATTATGGGAATTTGAGCTTTGCGAAAGGTATTTTTTTGGAATCAACTCATCATAAAAACTGTAATGGCGTGGATTTCGTGAAGACTAGCATGAGGATTTCAAATATATGAAGCATTGCGATTTGAGACGGTGTTACTGTGCGATTTTGAGAATTGGTGGTTTGCGGTGGCTTGAAGGGTTTTAATGGAAATCCATGTGGTTACGACGAGCTTTGTGAACGGAGAATTTCTATGGAGCTTTGCGAATGGAGAAACATCGCGAAGATGTTTTTGACTGATCCGAAAAACACACTGGAGGTAGTGGAGCTTCATTATTGGTTGATCCTATAAATAAGAGGCTACCACTCTTCATTTGATATGATCTTTTTAAAGAAAATATGGTATCACTATGATTTCGTGAAGTAAAGGGTTCTCTGTGAAACTTGTTGTCTTTGCGAGCTTGAACTTCCTGAAATGAATATTCTAGTCTTGAACGAAGTCAATGCTTCTATGTATTGAGTGCTTCGCAAATATGGGATGTTCCACGTTGGCTTAGTGAGCTCCCCGAAGGCAGGTTGTTCCATGAAGGCAATGGAGCTTTGCGAAGGTAGTTTGTTCCGCAAAGGCGAAGGAGAATTGTGAAGTTGTGTGCTTTGTGAAGTAGTGATCGTTGTGAATGAGTGATATCTGAGAAGAAGTGAGCTATGTGAAGGAGCTATCTTCATGAAGGAGCTTTGGGAAAGGCATTTTATGAATATCAGGTTTAAGTGTACAAGGCTTTCATTTTGCATCAACTCAGGTCTACAGTGCAAGTAGAGTCTCGTGCTAAGTTAAGGACAAAGACTTTAATGCCAAATCATTGAAGTGTCCTTCATGTCGATAAAATGGGATACACTTATCTCAAAGAACTGAGGTAGGGGGAGTCAATGGAAGTGATCTGAGGGACGTAGTGTGATATCCCTAAAACATTGTAAAGGTAGCGTGTCTCGCTCTATGACTTCACTTTTGTATTCCACAGCTAGTGAAGATTAGTGGATTTTGGTACAACTAACACTCTGTCAGTGTATACTCTTTGGACGTAGCTCTTAGTGGTGAACCAAGTAAAAGTGTTGTGTCATCTCTTTGAATGTGAATATTTGATTGTTGATCATATCCATCATACAGTTTTAATGAGTTCCTACCAACTTGGGAACAAGATCCATCACTTTAAAAGAAAATGTTGACACCTTGATTCACCCTTCTCTCAGGGTGTCCCGGGGTCCCACAAGTGGTATCAGGGCGTAAGATTCATGTATGTTGGATACTCTACAGTAAAGATATTCTCTATTGATGATTGGAGTTTCTTTCATAAGTCACCAATGAATTGCAGTTTTGATAAAGATTCAGTTATCTATGAGAAGAAGTCCTTATCTAGAAAGACCATGGTGTACAGGAAAAAAGAAATATAAGAGACTACTGAAGAAGTCCTTATTACCTAAAGAAGATGTAGTATCTAGTTCTCCATGATTTTCTGATAATGAAGATATTCTAGGCCTGGAATGTATAGAGATGGTGCCTCAGGTCTCCACCAATGATAAGTACATCCCATCTACCTCATGTAAATCAAAATATTCAAGTGATCAAGAGGTATGTGTTAGCACATTTGAAAGTTGTTCTCAGAATAAGGATTACAGCTCAAGTGGTGATGATGATCAATCTACATTCTCCCAAGAATTCTCAGTTTATAGGCTAAGAAATTGTCTGCCTGACATTTCTGAAGAAAGAGTCTCCCATGATTGTGGAGTATTTCAATGTATGCATGTAGAAATCACTCAGATGAGAAAGGAAGCAGGTTTTATGGAGGGGGGATTGCAAATAAAAATTCTCGAATGTTATAATCTCTCCAAAAAAAGATGGAACCTTTGAAGAAACAAAAAGGGAACTAGAAATAAGTACATCAAAATACCTCAAATAATCTAATGAGAAAGAGAGAGTCAAAAATGCTCTTGAGGTAAAGATCCATGTGCTTGAAGACCAATTGAAAAATAGCACTGATGTCAATGGTTTACAATTGAATGAAATATACATAATGATCAAGGAACATGACTCATTGATTCAGGGTAAAACAAAGTTGCATGAAGAAGAAGTTGTTAGAATGAAGAAGGTTTGTGAAGAATAGATGATAATGATTGAGGAAAAAAATAATCCTCAATAGGAAATGTCTAGATTTGGAGGCTCATTTGGCCAATATTGAGAAGACATGTATTGAGTCTTCACAAAAGAAGGAAATAAATGTTCTTGCTACTCGATGCTCACTAGAGGATTCTAAAGCTGAAAGACCTCCATCATGTGATAAGAATGTCATGACATATTTTGATGATCTATCTCTAATAGATATGAAGATAAAGGTATCATCCAAAACAACTTGTGTTAATGACTCTAAACCTATTATCATGAAGAGTGCAGGTTTTGATACAAATACCAGACTAGTATGGATGAAGAAAGGAGATAAGAACCCTACCACCATGAATAAGGTGGATTGGAAAAAGAGTATGGAAGTTAGTTTCCCACAAAGATCTCAATAAGGCATGAAGAAGAACCAAAACCCTTATTCAATAAATATAAAGAAATCATGATTTTTGGGCCAATGTTGGTGTTGCAACAAATTTGGGCATCGTGGTTTAAATTTTTGGTACAATCCTCAAAATGTAAAAAAAACAAAAGACACCTATATCATGGGGGGAGAAAGCCAAAAATGAGGAAACAACATCCACAGGTCAAGAAGCGTTTGTTTACTACAAACATATTTGGAATACTTGATAACATTTGTGATGTATGCAAGGGAAGTGGTCACATGGTTGGTACATCATCATCTCAACATGTGCCCAAACCTGAAATGAAAAGATCACAAAATCTATCATGGAATGAAGATGAAACCTTGGGAATAAATCAGAAGAATGTTGTGAACAGAAATCCTCCCAAGAAGGTATCAATGAAGTATTATGAGAAGACTCTAGATTCTAAATCCCAAAAGTTGAAGGGTAGTGCATCAAAGAGAACTACTAAGGTGGATTACCCTCAGAAGAATCCATGTGGAAGATCCAATCTTGATTTGATGGTTTCCAATGACATGTCATTAATCTAGCCAGAATATTTGGAAAGAATCAGGAAATGTGAAGATTCACTGCCCAAGGCCAGTGAAAATAGAAAAGAAAAGTCCCCACATGATGAGAAAAAAGGTGATGAGTGTTTTCTAACAAAATGAAAATCTCATGTTAAAGATGTTCTATGTGAGAGATACAAGAAACCTGGTCATGTATCAAAAGGTTGTTTAACCTGAATACCATAATAAGAAGCACTCCTTAAGGGGAGTAATAATTTTTCATCCATAAAGGATGTCTACAAGAAGAACAATTCTCCACACAAATTGAAAGAGAATGTGAAGAGATACATTCCACGATAACATAAATCAGAACATATGTTCATTTGTGTATGCATGAAGACTGGATCAAATGGAGCAGCATGGTTGAGAATATCATCTCAACCATGTAGTCCATATTGATGAAAAAGAAGGAACCACCTTATTCCTGAATCATTTGGGTATTTTATTTGAGCTTATAATGTAGGCAATTGAAGGTGAAGAAAGTTCTCAGGTGGAGAACCAGAGAAGCAGAGAGGGTTTTCAGTTCAGGATAGCCAAAATGAAGAAGTCACCATCTTTGAAGTATTCCTCAATTTGGTATTCAAATACAAATATGATGGAGAATCATTTTTGGATAAAGTTGAGCATGATCTATTCTAAATAACTATAATAAATAAGGTACCATCATGACTTGATCTAATTTCTAGTATCTTTAAGAACAAGTGTTCAAGAAGGTTATCCTTGGTGAAGTTGTGGATATTATCCAATATGGATAGTCACAAGATGAAGAACCATTTTTGTGTTCTCTCCATACTGAAATATCTTGAAAACCATTTTTGATGAGATCCACCATTATGAAGATGTTGAATTGAATTTCCCTTGAGGGGGAGACCAATGAAGAAGCTTCTAGTATCATTATTTCATTGTCCATCTAACCTGGTTATTATAGAATTAGCATAAAGATTATGTCCTTGGAAATGGATTTTCGGTGATCAATGGAATAGATTGAAATGAAGACATAAATGAAGGAGTGAAGACCATTCAGAGGAGATATCGAAGAGCTGAAATTGATCAATCCAACATCATTTATGGTTAGACCACACCCACACCTACAAGAGGAATGAGAAATGATGCACAATCTGCCTTCCTATCAATTATAGAATCAACCACTTTATAATATGTTGTGGAAGTTGAATCATGGGCTCAATCCATGAATAAAGAACTCAATCAGATTGACAAGAACCAACCATGGGATCATGTTACTTGGCAATAATAAAACAATGTGACTAGAAATCAAGCACACTAAGTGTGTAAAGGTTATTCCCATGTTGAAGGAATTGTTATCGAAGAAAGAGTGGCTCCAGGGACGAGACTGGAGTCAATTAGATGGATGTTGTAGAGAAAATTATTGAATGGTATTCTTGAAGAAGAAGTTTAAATTGAATGAATTTCACCACAAGCATAGTATCCTCATCCTGATTCTTATCTAAAGAATATCCAATTCAAAAGAGAATGTTTCGATCATGATCTATGCATGAAGGATTCAGAGGATGATCAATTTGTGGTGCTTGAGTATGTGGATGGTATTATACCTGATGGCAGCAGGAATGGATCAGTGGAAGAATTTTCCAGGCACATGAAAGAAAAATTTGAAATGCTCCTCATTAGTGAACTCACATACTTCTTCGGAATGAAAGAAATGTGTAGGATGTTTGAGTAAGAAACTCGAAAGCACTACCCTCAGTATTGCTGAAACATAGTATATGTCAGGGTATGAAGGCTAGCACACAGCTACTTTGGAGGAAGCAACAACTGTCTAATATTAGTGATGAGGTGAAACAGCCAGTGGTGATTCACTGTGATAACAAGAGTGAAATTGATTTTACGAAGCAACGGTTAAACCTTGGTGTTCAGCCACCTTCTAGTGCATAAGGAGGTCATGGGATTCCCCTATCCCCATCTCAATTAACATTTTTTTAATCTATTTGTGTAAGTGTTGTAGGTTTGTGTGGTAAATACAATCCAAGGGGAGTATGTTCTAATCTCTACATTGTACTAATACTTGTCTTTGGGAATATTTCCATTGGGGGAGAAGTGGATAAATTCAATGTGGTAGTGGAGATGAAATTTTTTCCTGGTTACAGGAATGATGGAGACTAGAGAAAAAAAATGCTACAATGGGGGAGAGAAGAGAAGTTCAATGAGTTACAACAAGGGGAAACACTCTGGTGATATGAGGAAATAGTCAGTGCTTTCATTTGAACTCACGAGAAGGAAATAGTTAGAGATTTCATTTGAACTCACGAGAACCCAATTCATGTCTTCTCTCTTGTTTTCTACACCGAGCATTGCTCACGTATTCTTATAGTGTTGGTTAAGTTGATTCTTATGTATCTGGTTTTGATAGTTGTTGGTGCTCTATTGAATTTATCTTCAGATAGCCAACAAACTCATAAGGGGAGATTGTTGGAATCAAGGTTGTTCTTTGCTGGAAATGGTTCATGGTTTCTATTTGTTGTCAATACTCACATGAATGATTAAGGATATTGCAATGAAAGGGATCATACAATTCAATCCTTAACTAGTTTTCAAGGTGTCATCGTTTCCCAGTGGTTGCCAAATTTTTAGGGGCCAAAATTTTGGAGAATGAAAAGCTTCACAAAAACTAGTCTTTCTTGAAGTTCATATAAAAATATGGTAAAGGAATGAGTTTTGAAAATATGGGTTTCATGATTTTTTGTTTCCCAAAGGATTAGAGAATTATGATGGTGAGCTCTGCGATTACGAGAATTTGATCTTTGCGAAAGGTATTTTTCTGCAATCAACTCTTCATAAAAATGGTAATGGCATGGATTTCGGGAAGGCCCGCTGGAGGATTTCAAAAATATGAAGCATTTCACTTTGAGATGGTGTTACTTCATGATTATGATAATTGGTGCTTTGCGGTGGCATGAAGGGTTTGGGCGGAAATCTATGTGGTTACGACGATCTTTGGGAATTGAGAATTTCCATGGGGCTTTGCGAATGGAGGAGCGTCTCGAAGACATTTTTGACTGATTCGTAAAATGTGCTAGAGGAAGTGGAGCTTCGCGATTGGCTGGGCCTATAAATAAGAGGCTACCCCTCTTCATTTGATATAAACTTTTCAGAGAAAATTTGGAATCACTCTGATTTCCCGAAGGGGTGCTCTGCGAAACTGGTAGTCTATGCATGCTTGAGCTTCGCGAAAAGACTATTCTAGTCTTGACCGAAGTCAATGCATCTAAGTGTTGAGTGCTTCATGAAGATGGGATGTTCTGTGTTGGCTTAGTGAGCTTCGTGAAGGCAGGTTGTTCCGCAAAGGCAAGGGAGCTTCGTGAAGGCAGTGTGTTCCGCAAAGGCGAAGGCGCTTTGCAAAGTTATATGCTTTGCGAAGGAGTGAGCTCTATGAAGGAGTGAGCTCTGTGAAGGAGGGAGCTTCACGAAAGAGCTTTGCAAAACGAATTTTATGAATATCAGGTTTATGTGGACATGGCTTTTAGTGTGCATCAACTTAGGCTTACGGTGCAAAAAGAGTCTCGTTCTATGTCAGGGACAAATACTTTAATGCCAAATCATTAAGGCGGCCTTCAAGTCAATAAAGTGAGTTAGACTTATCTCAAAGTAGTGAGCTAGGGAGAGTCGGCAGAATTGATCAGAGGGAAGAAATGTGATATCCCTAAAACATTGTAAAGGTAGTATGCCTAGAACAGAGTGATTGTGACTGAACTTTTGTATTCAAAAACTAGTGAAGATTAGTGTATTTTGGTACGACCGACACTCTGTCGGCATATGTTCTTTGGACGTAGCCCTTAGTGGTGAACCAAGTAAAAGTGTTGTGTCATCTCTTTGCATGTGAATGTTTGATTGTTGATCATATCCATCATACAGGTTTAACGAGTTCCTACCAATGTTGTGACAAGATTCGTCACTTTAAAAGGTTGACACCATGATTTACCCCTCCCCTCTCAGGGTGTCCCGGGGTTCTACAAGTGGTTTCAGAGTGTAAGATTCACATATATTGGATACTCTACAGTAAAGCTATTCTCCATTGATGATTTGAGTTTCTTTCCTGAGTCAACAATGAAGTGAAATATTGATGAAGATTCAGTTATCTATGAGCAGAAGTCCATATCCAACAAGACCATGATGAACATTAAAAAGAAAGAGAAGAGACAGTTAAAAAAGACTCTCTTACCTTATGAAGACGCAGTATCTGGTTCTTTATACCTTTCTGTTAATGATGATATTTCATGTCTGGAAAGTATAGAGAAGGTGTTTCGGGTCTCCACCAATGATATGGACAACCCTTCAACCTCATGTAAATCAAAATATTCAAGTTAAAAAGAGGTTTATTTTAGCACTGTTGAAATTTGTTCTCAGAATAAGGATTCCAGCACAAGTGGGGGTGATGATCAATCAACATTCTCACAAGAATTCTCAGTTGATAGGCTAAGAAAATCTATGCATGACATTCCTGAAGAAGGAGCCTCCCTTCTTTGTGGAGTATTTCAATGTTTATAGGTAGAAATCACCCATTTGAGGAAATACGAAGATTTTATGGAGGTGGGCTTACAAAAAAAAATCTCAAATGTTATAAGCTCTCCAAACAAGTTGGAACCTTTGAAGAAACAAAGAGGGAACATGAAATAAGTACCTAAAAATACATCAAAGAATCTGATGAGAAAGTGAGAGTCCAAAATGCTCTTGAGGTAAAGATACATGTGCTTGAAGACCAATTGAAAAATAGCACTGATGTCAATGGTTTACAATTGGTAGAAATATCCATAAAGATCCCAGAACATGACTCGTTGATTCAGGGTAAAGCTAAGATGCATGAAGAAGAATTTGTTAGAATGAAGAAGGATTGTGAAGAAAAGATGACAATGATTGGGAAAAGAAAATATTCCTCAATATGAAATGTCTAGATTTGGAGGCTCATTTGGACAATATTGAGAAGACATGTATTGAGTCTTCACAAAAGAAGGAAACACATGTTTTTGCTACTCAATGCTCACTAGAGGATTCTAAAGCTGAAAGACCTTCATCATGTGATAAGAAGATCATGACATATTTTGGTGATCTATCTCCAGTAGATATGAAGATATAGGTACTATCAAAACTAACTTGTGTTAATGCCTGTAAACATATTATCATGAAGAGTGTGGGTTGTGATACAAATACTAAACTAGTACGAATTAAGAATGGAGATAAGAACCCTTCCACTATGAATAGGGTGGATAGAAAAAAGATTATAAAAGTCAGTTTCCCATAAAGATCTCAATAAGGCATGAAGAAACCCAAAAACCTTATTCAAGAGATATAAAGAAAACAAGATTTGTGGGTCAATGTTGGTGTTGCAACAGATTTGGGCATCATGCATTAAATTGTTGGTACAATCCTCAAAATGTAAAAGCACAAAGGACACCAATCTCATGGGGGAGAAATCCAGAAATGAATAAACAACATTCACAGGTCCAGAAGCATCTGTTTACTGCAAACAGATTTGGAATACTTGATAACGTATGTGATGTATGCAATGGAAGTGGTCACATGGTTGGTACATCCTCATCACAACTTGTTCCCAAATCTCAAATGAAAAAAGAGCACAAAATCTATCATGGGATAAAGATGAAACCATGAGAATAAATCAGAAGAATGGTGTGAATAGAAATCCTCCCAAGAAGGTATCAATGATGTTTTATGAGAAGACTCTAAATTCTAAATCACAGAAGTTGAAGGGTAGTGCATCCAAGAGAACTACAAAGATGGATGACCCTTAGAAGAATCCATGTGGAAGATCTGATCTTGATTCAATGGTCGTCAGTGACATGTTAGTTATATGGCCAAAATATTTGGAAAGAATCAGGAAATGTGAAGATTCACTGCCTAAGGCCAGTGAAAATAGAAAAGAAAAGGCCCCACATAATGAGGAAAAAGGTGTGGGTGTTTGATAATAGAATGAAAAACTCATGTAAAAGATGCTCTATGTGAGAGATGCAAGAAATATGGTCATGTTGCAAAAGGTTGTTTAACCTTAATACCAGAACAAGAAGCACTCCTTAAGGGGAGTAAAAAAATTTCATCCATAAGGGATGTCTACAAGAAGAACAATTCTCCACACAAATCAGAAGAGAATGTGAAGAGATCTAGGCCATGACAACATAAATCGGAATATATGTTCAGTTGTGCAAGCATGAAGACTATATCAAATGGAGAAACATGGTTGAGAAGATCATCTCAACTGTGTAGTTCATATTGATGAAGCCAGAACGAACAACCTTAGTCTTTAATCATTTGGGTATTGTATTTGAGCTTATAATGCAGGGAATTGAAGGTGAAGCAAGTTCTCATGTGAAGAACCTAAGAAGCAGAGAGGGTTGTCAATTCATGATAGCCAAACTGAAGAAGTCACCATCATTGATTAATTCCTCAATTTGGTATTCAAATACAAATATGATGGAGAATCATTTTTGGATGAAGCATAACATGATCAATTCTGAATAACTAGGATAAATAAGGTACCATATTTTCATGATCTTACTTCTAGTATCTGTAAGAAAAAGTGTTCAAGAAGCAGAGAGGGTTGTCAATTCATGATAGCCAAACTGAAGAAGTCACCATCATTGATTAATTCCTCAATTTGGTATTCAAATACAAATATGATGGAGAATCATTTTTGGATGAAGCATAACATGATCAATTCTGAATAACTAGGATAAATAAGGTACCATATTTTCATGATCTTATTTCTAGTATCTGTAAGAAAAAGTGTTCAAGAAGGTTATCCTTGGTGAAGTTGAGGATATTGTCCAATATGGATAGTCACTAGATGATGAACCATTTTGGTGTTCTCTCCATAATGACATATCTTGAAAACCATTCTTGGCGAGATCCTCCATTATGAAGATGTTGAAGTGCATTTACCTCGAGGGGGAGACTAATAAAGAAGATTCCAGTATCATTATTTCAATTTTTATCTAACCTGGTTATTCTGGAAGTTGCATAAAGATTATGTCTTTGGAAATGGATTTTCAGTGATCAATGGAATATATTGAAATGCATATGTAGATGAAGGAGTGAAGAGCATTCGGAGGAGAAAAAGAAGAGCTAAAATTGATCAATCCAACATCATTTAGGGTTGGACCACACCCACACCTACTAGAGGAATGAGGAATGAAGGCTTACATGTAGCTACTTTGGAGGAAGCAAAAACTTTCTTATATTAGTGGTGAGGTGAAACAGCCAATGATGATTCAATATGATAACAAGAGTGCAATTGATTTTAGGAAGCATCGGTTAAACCTCGGTGTTCAGCCACCTCCAAGTGCATAAGAATGTCGTGAGATTCCCATATCCCCAGTTCAATTAACATTTTTTTAATCTATTTGTGTAAGTGTTACTGGTTTATGGGGGAGATACGATCCAAGGGGATTGTGTCTTGAGCCCTACAATGTGCAAATATTGGTCTTTGGTTTTATTGCTAATGGGGGAGAAATGGCTAAATTCAATGTGGAAGTGGATATGAAATGTTTTTTGGGTTACATGAATGATGGAGACTAGATAAAGTAAAAAATGAAACAATAGGGGAGAAAAGATAAATTCAATGAGTTACAAGACGGGGAAACACTCTGGTGATATAAGGAAAAAGTTAGGGATTTTATTCAAGCTCACAAGAAGGAAACAATCAAAGCATTCATTCGAACTCACGAGAACCCAATTCATGTCATCTATCTTTTTTCTACACTGAGCATTGCTTACATAGACATATAGTGTTTGTTGAGTTGATTCTTTCGTATCTGGTTTTGATAGTTGTTGGTGCTCTGTTAAATTTATCTGCAGATTGTCAACAAACCCAAAGGGGGAGATTGTTGGAACCAAGTTTGTTATTTGCTAGAAATGGAGCATGGTTTTTGTTAGTTGTCAATCCTCACATGGATGATCATATAGATCGCAATGAAATGGGTCATATAGTTCAAGCCTTAAGCTATTTTGAAGGTGGCGTCGTTTCCTAGTGTTTGTCAAATTATTGGGGTCCAAAATTTGGAGAATGGAATGCTTCATGAAAACTAGTTTTTCTTAAAAGTCCATATGAAAATATGGTAAAGGCATGAGTTTCACAAATATGGGATTAATGGTTTGTGTTTCACAAATGATTAAAGAATTGTGATGGTGAGCTTTACGATTACGAGAATTTGAGCTTCATGAAAGGAATTTTTCTAGAATCATCTCTTCATAAAAATGGTGAATGAATGGATTTTGTGAAGACTGGCTAGAGGATTTCAAAGATATGAATCATTACGATTTGAGACGGTGTTACTTCGCGATTATAAGAATTGGTGTTATGTTGTGGCTCGAAGGGTTTTGACGTAAATCTATGCAGTTACGACGAGCATTATTAACAGAGAATTTACATGGAGCTCTGCGAATGGAGAAGCGCCGCAAAGACGTTTCTGACTGATCCATAAAATGCACTGGAGGCGGTGGAGCTTCGCGATTGGCTGAGCCTATAAATAAGAGGTTGTGCCTCTTCATTTGATATGAAATATTCAGAGAAAATCTGGAATCACTCTGATTTTGTGAAGTAAGGAGTGCTCAGTTAAACTGGTTGTTTGTGCAAGTTTCAGCTTCACAAAAAAGACTATTTTAGTCTTGACTGAAGTCAATGCTTATAAGTATTGAGTTCTTTTCGAAGATGGGATGTTTCACGTTGGCTTAGTGAGCTTCGCGAACGCTGGTTGTTATGTGAAGGCAAGGGAGTTTCGCGAAGGCAGTGTGTTCCGCAATGGTGAATGAGCTTTGCGAAGTTATGTGCTTTGTGAAGTAGTGGGCATTGTGAAGGAGTGAGCTTTGTGAAGGAGTGATCTCTGTGTACGAGGGAGCTTTACGAAGGATCTTTGCAAAAGGCATTTTATAAATATTAGGTTTAAGTAGACAGGGCTTTCAATGTGTATCAACTCTGGTGTATGGTGCAAGTAGAGTCTCGTGCTAAATCAGGGACAAAGACTTTAATGTAAAATAATTGAAGCGGCCTTAAAGTTGATAAACTAAGTTAGACTTATCTCAGAGTAGTGAGCTAGGGGGAGTCGATGGAAGTGATCTAAGGGACGCAGTGTGATATCCCTAAAACATTGTAAAGGCAGTGTGTTTGGCACAGAGTGACTGTGACTGAACTATTGTATTATGCCGCTAGGAAAGATTAGTGTATTTTGGTACGAACGACACTCTATCGGCATATGCTTCTTGGACGTAACCCTTAGTGGTGAACCAAGTAAAAGTGTCATGTCGTCTCTTTGCATGTGAATGTTTGATTGATGATCATATCCATGATACAGTTTTAATGAGTTTCTACTAACGTGGGAATAAGATCCATCATTTTAAAAGAAAAAGTTGACACTCTGATTCACTCCTTCCCTCTCAGGGTGTCTCGAGGTCCTACATAAATAACAATAATAAGAATAATAATAATAATAATTATTATTATTATTATTATCATTATTAAATGAATATTTTTTGAAAAGGAAGAGGGAGACAGAAGAGGATAAAATAATTTTAAAATAAGAATGTTATAATTATAATGATGATAATAATATTAATATTAATATTAATACTAGAAATAATAATAATACTTATAATTAAAAGAAGAAAATTCAGAAGAAGAATTGTGGGATGGACGAAGAAACACAAATGAATGGATTAATTCAATAAAACTAAAATTTAAATTACAATAGAAAATTAAACAAAAATAAAGAAAACTAAAAAAAATAAGAAAAAAAAGGGAGAGATTTGTGGTCGGCCACCCTCGGTGGAAATCTTATTCTTAGTGCCTCAGATGGAATAGGATGGAATGGAATTATTTGGGAAGGAGGAGCTCTCCTTTTATAGATTAATTTTTTCCTTCAAAAGTAGTCACGTGTTAGACCCATTAATGGTTGATTCACATGTGGAACCCTTCATGACAGTTGTTCCAGTTTTATTGTGCGTCTCCCCTAAAAATGTCATCATTTTTTGCCATGTGTAGCGAGAGTTACAACATTTTCTCTCTGAGAATTTAATCTATCCATACATCCTCTCCATATTCATTGTATCTGGTATTCCATGCATTAATGGCCTTCCAAAAGGTTGATTCACGTGTTTCCTTCTTAATTAATGTTGTTAATAAATTCCTTATATATCTCTTGATCAAATTTCATCTTCATTAGGAAGGCCAAATTTGAGATATAATCTCATATTTAAAACATTACAGATCTGTGAACAATTTTCGAGGTCTATGATGTGAACTAATTTTAGGCCTCCAATTGATGGATCGAGCTTGTGGTCCAGAAGGATGAAATGTAGCCCAGGATCTAAGGGATCCTATAAAAAAATTCACAATTTTAATTAGTTTAGAAATATTTATGGCTGAAATACATAAAAAATTAAATAGTTAAATCCCAAAATTTGGCCATTTTTACAATTAAGCTCATAATTCCACAAAAACAAAAAAAATACGACAATTGCCAATAAAATTACATTATAGTGGGTCTAAAAACACTGAAATTCAATGTAAATTATGAAAAATATTTGTTTTGTCAATTCCCCCACGCATAAATCATGCTTGTCCCCAAGCATAAAATCCCAACATTGAAAATCAGAAGACACCAATGTTATCAATATTCAAATTTCAATGTAATATAATCAAATAATTATCAATGTCAAATCAAATTTTCAAAAATTCACATAAAATACCAATTCAATTTCCCATTTTTCAAATAAACAATCAATTCATGTATATTACTTTTCCCCTTTGAAAAATGATGAAACTTCTCCTTTCATTCATTCATGCTCTTCAATTAATTATTATTAAACATGTCAAATTATGATCTACCTCACTTTTGAATCTTTTATCTCATCTCTCGTGATATAATTCAAGTAGATTTATGCTCATAACCTGATAACAAGTTCATTATCCATAAGCTTGTAAAAGAACTACTTTCTCCATTTTGTAAAGACAAAAGGCGCATAAAATCATGAGGACTTGCAATTAAGGTTCTAATGACTCTAAGACTTAAGGTTGGTAGGATTTGATGTTTAAAAATAAAGCTCAAGGAGGAAGTTTAACTCTAGAAGCATAAAGCATGATATTCAAATTAAAACGTTTAATGACATTCTCCCCTTCAAATTGTAAGAACTCCCAACATTCCCCAAGTCTCAAAGTAAAATCATGATCAGTTTAAGCATAATTTGTGATTTGTGTCCTCTCATGAATATTTTTTTACTTTTCTTCATTTTTTCTCTTTTCAAAGAACCTTTTTCTTTTTCTTTTTCTTTTTCTTTTGCTTTTTCAAAAGTTATGATTTTGAAAAAAGACCTCACTTCCACCACTTAACCACGTCTGATAGAAATCATAGGTCTAATAATGGTGATTTTTTGTTTTACTAAATCACAACCCACTTTTCTCATTTTTTGGTTCTTTTAGTTATTTTCATTTTTTTATATTCAAAAGGGGAAAAGCAATAGAGTACATTGAACGATCCCATAACCTTTTACAATTCCCACAATAAGCACCCCCACACTTCTTCCTTACATTGTAAATCATCTCATTTATCATGATTTCATTCACCCCACACACTTCAACTTTAAAATATAAAGCAATTACAAAGAGTAGGGTGCGAATGGATAAAAATAGCTTGAAACATGGCACATCCCTAACAAGGTCATTCATGGTCTCAATGAGCTAAAGACGAATTGATGTAAATGTTGTATTTTAAGGACATGTGGATTTTCAAAGGATGCCTCAATAATTTTAAATGTATTTTTGCATAGTCATTGTTTTGACAAGTTCTAATTCAGGTTCTAATAGGTGGAATATCCCAAGATCACTCAAGAAATATGCTCAAGATAAAATAGGAAGTACTTCTCAGAAATGAGACATGATTTGGGACAATCACTCAAGGCATGATTAATAATAACAAATCAATTCACATGAATTTCATAAAATTAAATCATGAAAAAGTGTATTGGAAATTTCATTTACATGAATCAATTAATTCCTTCAAATCATGAGTTCTCGCTTCAATATCTATGCTTCAATTTAAAATTTTAATTCTCCATTTTACTTATTTAATCATGTCAACATTGAAATCTAAAACATGGAATCACAAGATTCCTAAGAAACTTATGTCTCTTAGATTAGTCAATTAAAACATAATTCAAGTGTGAGCATGCAATTTTATATTTAAATCTCAAAACATGTTTTTGGGAAAAAATGTAAGGAGTTTAAAAGATAAACACTACATGTGAACTCTTTTGAAATGAAGCTTAGTCATCTTCATTCAATGTTTGAGACTGCCTTATACCATCATGAAACTATAAAAGAAAACTTAATTTAGCATAAGGATCATGTCATATAATATCAAAAGGATAAAGGGAGGGGGCTGCATGTTGTACTACCATTTTAAGAAAAGAAATTGAAATCTATATTCTAGGAAAGCAAGTAAAGGGACAAGTCTTAGTATGATCCCTCAAGTGGGTACTGAATTTTTACTACCTATAGAAGGAAATACTAGTTGTTATCCAAAATTGAATAGTGGATGAAGATTGTTTGATTTGAACCACCACACGTGGGTTTTCCCAATTTGTGTTCCATCCTTCGGGGTGAGGAATGATCCATGTATAGAGTACACCAGATCATCCTCATTCACAGTGAGGTATAGCTTGCATGGAGGGGGTAGGATGAAGTATGAATCATCCTCCTTTTTGGTTGCTACTTGTGCAGTTTTCTTATATTCCAGTGTTGGCTTTATATGGACTTCATGAAATGAATGATCAAAAGAGAAGTAAATAGGTATTTTTACTGGAATAAAATGTGAATTTTTAATAAGTTATTTCTCCCCTTCAATAAAAGAAATCTCTTCTGATTTCCTTAGGCTTAGAAACATGGATCTCTTCATATTGGGGCTCCTCAAATGTGTGTCCGTCAAAATCAGGAAGCTCCATGTGTTTCTCAATAGGTGCACATCCAGGTTCATCTTCCACCTCCAATGCATAACAATGATTTTATGAATTCAGTATAATCAAAACTGTTGGGAGTGATGCACAATTTAGTCTCAATAAAATCAGAAGAGAAAGAGTTTAAAGAAAGATCATCTCTCTGAGTTGGTTCTGGCTCAATCAATGTCTCAATTGTGAGTGCCTCTTGGAGTCTGATGGTGGCAAGTGAAGGTAGATAGTTAGGATACACCATCTCTAGTTTGGCCTCAAGTTCATGGATTTCCTTAGAAAAATCTGAAAAGAGTGTTGTCACCTCCTTCTTGGCCTCCTCATGTAAGACAAGTGACTCATATTTTGGTTTAGGTTTAGACTCAGATTGCTCTAATGGTGCTTAGACATATGCAGTTATCCAATCTAGTTTTTCTTTTAGATTTTCCATCATCTCTTCAAACTCTTGAAAATCATATTTGACCCTGTGTTTTGACACTTTCTCCTGGAAACATTCTAATGGAACTTCTTCAAAAGTGTTAGGAGGGATTGAAGAGCAATCTTCTTGTGTCTTGGCCACTTCTTGATAGAATTATGAGTACTCCTAAAATTCAGTGAGTTCTCTGGTCAATCCTTCAACAACTGGTTTCTCTACGGTCTCCTTGAGATCTTGGATGAGGTCCTTGAATTTCTCTTCTTTGAGAATTTGGTTATGTGCTCCCTTGATCTTCCTAGCCAGTAATGAAACATTATCTTCTGTATACCAGGAGATTTAGCCACTGGCTCTTGCAACACAGAGTATTCATCAGTCCATACATAATAATAATCATTTGAATTCATTATTAAAAGAAAAAAAATTATTTCTTATTTTTATAAAGGCTGTAAAATCTAACAAAAATGTGAAAATAGAAAAGGTAAATAAATAGCTAATTGGCACCCTACCAATGATGAAAATTTTGATGCACATCTGTCACGAGGTGTGGTAAAAAACAATTATATTTTTTCCTAGTACAGCATAGGGGCTTACCAGGGTCATCTCACTTGAGGGGATTTTATGTTTATTCACTTTATCTAAATCACCTAAATTAATTCTTTTTTGTCGTTTATGATTAATTTAAGAAAGCAATGGCAATATTTCTGGGTTTTTATTAATGAAAGGTAATAATGGAAATTCTAATTTATACTAACATGAAAATCTAAACAGAATGAGTTAAGGAAAGAAAGAACTTGGTCTTGGGTTCAGCCACGAAGTCAATCACTATTCTCCTTTGTGTGTCTGATTTTAGTTGGATAATCCAAACATTAAATCTCATGCTTGAATTACTATTCTTTATTTAGAAATTTTGGAATGTTTCATAGCCTAATCACTCTTAACTCCACATCCTCATATAATCAAGGTTGATAACACACCTTGGTCTAGGGTGTGCCACCTTTCAGGACCCATCTCAATCAAAGCTATTTCATCCATTGTTTAGTTCAAGTCCAGCGCGTGAAGAAGTGACCAATGAAGAGAGGGAATGTGATTAAATAAAATAGAGATAGATTGAGTTGCATGTCATTAAGGGAAGTCACCACATTAGGGGCATTTGTCTCACTCATCCATGATACTCAATTCTATCTACAAACTTAAAATAAACTTTGAAGAAAATTAATGAACACATTAACCTTCCTCAAACTAAGTCTCAAGGTGAGCCTCTCATTTCCAAGAGTGAGAGATCACAATTGTGGAGTGGATGGAATAACGAAGCAAGAAGTGAGGAAGAAAGAAAGAATATTGGATGAATAAAATAAAGATGGATGAATGGAGGATGGGGGAAGAGAAAGGGAAATTAAACAATAAGAAATAAAATATATAATTTATAAAGAATTTTAAAATAATAATAATAATAATTATTATTATTATTATTATTATTATTATTATTAAAGGAATAATTTTTGAAAAAGAAAAGGGTGAAAAAAGGATAAAATATTTTAAAAATAATAAAGTTATAATTATAATAATGATAATAATTTAATATTAATAACAATAATACTTATAATTAAAAGAAGAAGAATTGAGAAGAAGAATTATGAGATGGATGGAGAAACACAAAAATCATGGATTAATTCAATAAAACTAAAATTTAAATTACAATTGAAAATAAAACTAAAATAAAGAAAACTAAAGAAAATGAATAAGAAGAAAATGGGTAGATTTACGACCTACCTCCCTTGGTGGAGATCTCCTCCTTGGTGCCTCAGATGGGATGGAATGGAATAGAATGATTTGGGAAGGAGGGTATCTCCTTTTATAATCCATATTTTTTTCTTCAAAAGTATCCACGTGTTAGACCCATTAAATGGTTGATTCGTGCATGGGCCCCTTCATGAAAGTTGTTCCCAATTGTCTTACTAGTCTCCTCTCAAACTTTCAGCATTTTTGGTCATGTGTAGAAAGAGTTGTGACCGTTTGACTATGATAATTTAATCAACCCGAACATCCACTCCACATTCCATGTATATGGTTTCTCATAAATTAATGGTCTTCCAAAAGGCTGATTCACACGTTTCCTCCTTAATGAAAGTTAAAAAATTCCTTATACATATCCTGGTCAAATTTCAGCTTCATTAGGCAGGCCAATGTCGGGATATAGGCTTGTATTTAAAACATTTTAGATCTATGAACAGTTTTTGAGGCCTGTGTTGTGAGCTGATTTTGGGCCTCCAATTTGTGGATTGAGCTTATAGTCCAGAATAATGAAATGTATCACAAAATGTAAGGGATCCTACAAAAAAATGAATTTCAAAATTTTAATTAGTTTAGAAAAAGTTATACTTGAACTACATAATAAAAATAAAACATTTACATCCCAAAATTAGGTCATTTTTACAATTAAGCTCAAAATTCCATGAAAATATAAAAAAATGTGATAATTGCCAATAAAATAACACTATAGTGGGTCTAAAAAATGAAATTTAATGTAAAATTATGCAAATTATTTTTTATGTCGTGTATTTCATGTAAATGTGAGGTGGAGATTGATTGATTAAAAGTATAGCTCAACTCAAAATTTGAGACGAAGGATCTTGGAGATGCCCAGAAGATTCTTAGGATGGAAATTGAATGAGACGGAGATAAGGGTATTGTTACCCTCAACCATACAAAATATTCAAAGAAATTGCTCTAATGGCTTGACATTGATGAAAAAGAAAAACCAACCAACACCCATTAGAATATCAGTTTAAGCATAGTGTGTCCTTATCTCTAATGAAATATGAAGAGAGGAAACAGATGGGTCATGTTCCATATGAAAGTTCAATAGAACCTTTGATGTATTCAATGGTGTGTACGAGACCTGATATTTCACATGTAGTGAGCATGAAATGTTAGTGCATGCATGACCTTGGTAATGGTGATTGACAGGAAGGCCGATAGATTTTACTGTATATCAAAGGTACTATAGATATTGGTTTGATGTTTATGAGAAATAAAAATGTTAAGAGAATTATTATTAGTTGTGCTGATTCTAGTTATGCAGGAGACCTAAACAAGCAATGATCCACTACTGGATATGTTTTCACTATGGCAGGAGACCAATGAGCATAAGATCTACTCTACAATCAATAGTGGATTTGCCTTCTACAATGGAAAAGTATATGGCAGTGACTAAAGCTTTCAAGGAAGCCATTTGGTTACATGGACCGATTAAAGACTTAGGGATCATATAGGATAATGTGGATGACTTTTTTGATAGCCAGTGTTATTTGGCTTTCGAAGAATCCAGTTCATCGCAGTCGAACCAAACATATTGATCTTCGGTTCCATTTCATCAGTGAGATTATCAATGAGAGGTGTATCTCACTTCAGAATATCACAACTACAAAAAACCCAACAAACATGTTGATTAAGGTGGTAACAGGGATCAAGTTCCAACCTTGTATGGACTTTATCAGTATCTCTCATACTTGAGATGTCTGTGGGCATCAGGAAGGCACCAGGAAAAACTTTTTGAGCAGAACCATTGTGGTGTTATTTTTTATGAAGGTGGATATTTTTTATTATTGATAAAAAAATATCCACCACAAAAAATCTCTTAAGAGCCATAAATGTATTGATTGCGCGAAGAAAATAAATTGTGGCAAACATTTAATTCTTTTCTTCTTCCCCATGCTATAAATATGGGATTTAATCATGGGAAAATATTTTAATGTGTGGTATCTCATTTGAATAAAATAAAGTGTTGTTTTTCCCATAGACATAGGTCATCCAACTGAACCACATAATTATCTGATGTTGTTTTTTCCATGGATGTGTGCATGAGTGATATTGAGAAAGCGTGATTACAATCGAGAGTGAGATTATTCACAACATACCAAATGGTCGAAATGGTGGATTTGAACCCTCTCCCTCGTAATATTCTAGTAAATTCTTCGTCTTGAAAACAACCACCCTTAAATGAGCTGAACATTGTTGGGAAAACAATTGGATGACGTGTAAATATTGATTTTATAAATGCTCACTTTCTAGTTGCTTCAATATTCATAAGGATCAAGAATTCCCTTTAGGCCTTTGATCGACCATTTTCTACTATTTAAAAAGCAAATTATGTCATTAGTGAAGAGGTGACGGAAGATGCTTGTGATCTCTAAAGGCACTCACCGTCCCACTTTGAAGCACTGAGTTAAGGGTTCTACTAAAAGTGTCATGACACAAAACAATGAAGGAAGAAGATAAGAGATGTGATTGCCACAGACCTTGGGCTGACTTGAAGAAATTTAATCTCTTTCCGATGAATGCAACTGAGAATCCATAATGATAATGCACATGAAGAAAGAAATCTCATTTAATTCTATCATATGCCTTATCCATGTCAACTTTCAGAATAACATTGAAACCTAAAGATTTTCTATCCAAGTCTGCAATCACTTCCTGAGTCAGAGAAATAGCTCCCTGGATGTTCCTCCTAGAGATGAATTTGTGTTCTTCCATAGAGAACATCTTAGACCGGAAAGGTGAGAGTCCATCATTGAGTGCATTAGCCAGGATTTTGTTTGTGAAGTTGCACATACTGACTAAGTTGAAGTGTTGAAACGAGCCAGGTGATAGGTTTTAGGAATGAGAATAAAAATAGTGGCACAGGCTGATCTAGGAAGGAAACTAACCGTGAAAAAAGCCTTTCACCACTGCCAACAGTGTTCTTCATTCAACCATAGGGCTCTAGATTTTTATCTCTCTTGAAATTCCTCCTTGAGTAGCAGATCTGATACCTGCAAGTGTTTAGAAGAGATGTCAGAAAAAATAAAATCATCCCATCTATCTTGGAGGGATTGGTCTGTTTCCTTGATTTCATTTTCCAGTACCACATGAGAGATGGAGGATGCAGGTTTGGTATTGACCCACTCCAAGAGGACCAAGAGAAATATTTTTCTCTCACAAATGTTTGATGGCCTTGACCAGGCTCGGGAGATGTCTTCCTCAGAGAAATGATGGATGTTGTATCAGCTTCGATCGAGCATAGTCACCGCCATTAGAGTTGAGAGGCCCCAAGCGGAATTCCCAAAACGATCAAAAACAGCAAGCAGCAGGCGATCTCAGATGAACTTGGAAATAAGTGTCGACTTTCGGACGGAAGTCAGAAGAAGAGAGGGAAAGGGACGGATCGTCTTCGTCAGTCCTCATCGTGACAGGAGGAATCTGGACCGCTGGGGTGAAGGTAAGCTTCAAACCGGCCAGCGCGGAAGCTGCAGGGAGGGCGAGCGCGTCCTTGAAGGAGGGAACAGACGAGGGGGGGAGGGAGAAGAGTCGTCTGACGGAGGAAGCGGCGGCGCTGCCGCCGAATCGGCAAACACTGAAGGCGCACTTCAAAAATTAATCGTTAACCTAGAGAGAAAAGTTGAATTGGATCAAGGATCCACCACATTTTTTGGTCAAAATAAAAACTCATTTTCATTTGAAAAAACATAATATTTTTTATCCCAAACTAGAATTAGCTATCTGTTTTTTTATCATGGATTGTTACTTTCCCATAAACTTTTGCTAAATTCCAATTTATCTTCTAAAAAGAGAAACACAACCCCAAAACACCATTTTCTAAAAAGACAGTTTTACTAAAAACTAGTACTCAATCGTGCGTACGCACGACATATTGGATTAATGGTTTTTATTTAATAAGAGAATGTCATTTGTAAAAGTTACTAAGAAATAACAATGTTGAATTTTTTTTAATCAAAATGTATTGGGGCATAAAAATAGAATAGGAGTCGATAAAATATGGAAATAAAATTGTTGAAAAAATAGAGGATGTATAAAAAAAAGGAATTTAAATTTTTACAGGTACATTGCAAATCAATTTCAAATTGCATTGATGTAATGTGCATTGGCCATAGTAGATCGGCACATGCACTTCGGTTCACTACACGTCATCACAAGCTTCAGCCAATGAACAATGCGAACACACTCCGTAGAAAAAGCAAAGCTTGTAGTGTAATTCAAGTGAAAGAGAAATAAAACATAGGAGTGGTTTTAATAATAAGAAACATTGTTTCTCACAGTGAAATAAAAATTGAGACAAAAATATTAATGTTTCTATTTGCAGAAGTTCATCTATCATTGAGAGTAGATTCCAATGCAGTACCACAAGCCGGAGATGGAAGACCCGTGGTGGATAAACTATATGTGGACGACCTAGTGGAGGAGAGGGTTTTTGAGGTTGGAGAGGGAGAAGAATGGTGTGCTTTGAAGTTGCGGTGGCTAGTATTTCATAAAGTTTGATCCATTTGGCCAACTTTTCATCCTGATCACCAACCTTTGGGGCGTAGGGGGTGTTAAAATGCATAATCATTAAATAAGAAACCAAAGGTCCATTGACGACACTTATTGAAAACTACTTATAGCAGGCTTATGATAAACGGTTTGAAAAAATGAGTGTTGCTTGTTCTTTCCCAATCAAAGGTCATGACGTAGCAGTGAAAATTAATAGAACGTCACAAGCACTTTTCTTTTCGGATTCCCTTCAACTAATTAATGTTATCCTAAACTAAATAATAAATGTTTATGCTGAATTATGATGTTGGGCAACATAACCTAAGAGTCAGAACATACTCCTTGATGAGGAATGATGCATAATAAAAAAAATCAGTACTGTCACTCTAAAAAACTGAAAAACAACATTTTCAGAGAGCAAAAAATTGAATTATTCTAAGCATTTTCTTTTGAAGAAGTTTCTGGACTTCCAATGAGTTCTTTGAGGGATTTTTAGTTTGAGTCTCTTCATGCTCTGCATTTGATATTACAAACTGGGAGACACTGGACTCATCGAAGTAATGTGGACCAATTGCTATAGAATGTGTAAAGTGATATCTTTAAACAATGCATGAAAATGACTGAAGCAACAGGCATCCACCAAATCATGACACACGGATACATGTAAAAGATTGCAAAAGATGAGCAGTAAACAGTTTGGGTATAATAATTGGTATGTAAATAGTTTGGGTATAATAACTACTATGTAAATGGAGTATAAATTGAGTTTGGTATGTAAATCATATAGAAAACCTGAAAGATGAGAAGTAAACAGTTTCAAATAAGTATTCAAATAAGGATACTCTACTATACAAACTACATAAAACTATTGTAAAGAAGATTTATGAAAACAGAAATGAAAAACAAACAAAACAACCAAAATATAATATTATGATGCGATTGAAGCAGAATACTTATGTATGATTTTTCTGTTTGGGTATAAACAGTTTGGGTACGTAAATCATATACAAAATGGAGTATAAACAGTTTGCGTATATTAACAGGTATGTAAATCATATACAAAATGGAGTATAAATAGTTTGAATCAAGTATTTTACCAATATTCTTCAAGCTCTGGCTCACCAACAAACTACCCTTCTGCTCCATTTGTTGTGGCAATACTATATTCATATATACAATTGATAATATTAAGAATACACATATCATACTTGAAATTATCTACAGCATTACCTGATTATTTCATTTACTGGTATGCATCATCATATGGTCCCAGAAGATGGAACCATGAGTTTGGAATAGGCCACCTAAACCTGGTGGTGTGACTGGTGTGAAACATTATCCACCAATAGCTCACATGGTCTGCAAACTCCAATGATTTCTTTCTAATAGAGCTTCGTCCACACTACTATCGTACTGATAGTAATTGTCATAGTGGTGGGGAAATTAGGATCCAGATTTTGTTTACATAATTATGCATATCATTTCCAAAATCCCTAATATAATAATATGTAGATAATATCAATATTGTTGAATGGTAAACTACACTTTTAAAAGGGTAATTTAAGAAATGATAAGAAATAAATATAAGACCTTAGTTTAGAGGGTTGATAATTCTTGTAAAAGAACATGGTCCAGTTTTGAAATACATGATTGACAATTGATATGTACTATAAGTAGAAGAAAGTAATGACTTAGACAATAGCTGATGTTCTAGAGCTCATGCACTCCCTCAACGTTACTTATTTCCAAGAAGTTTTGTATCTCCAAAATAAAGTTACATTAATCCCTATTTCATAAAATACAGGAATGAAACCCTAAATTAATTTTTATTACCTTGAATACAACGAAATGATAAAATATTGTTAAAGAATATAACTCTAAATGTGTATTCCAAATATGCTGACAATGAAGTTCTATACAGTTAACCTTATAAAACAACAATAATATATGGTGTACATTCATAATTTTTTGCAGTGTTATTGAACATGTTATGTACAATATGTGTACAATAAGGTTTAGTAGTAATGTCATAAAAGAACAACATAAAGTTCTCCTGCATGTCATTATTTATTCCTCAAAATATGAAGTACTTTCCTGTCATTAGTAAAACATATCCAGAATAATCATTACAAAATGTGGATATGTTTGTTCATATACTAATTTTCCTAATAAAGAAGGAGATAAATGTAAGAATTCCCTGCTATAGTATTACCTTTCATATCAGTAGAAAATATCAGTCATTCTTTTCAGTTTTGTCTTTTAATTTATCCTTGATTCAGATTTCTAGATTTTTTGTTTGACATGTTCTACTCACACTATCTGGTGATAATTGATGAATTTACTCAAAAACATATTCACTTTCAAATTCATTCAAAAGGTTTTTTTTCATACAGAATATAGTTACAATATTTAGTAGTTACCGCAGTAACTGCAATCACAGAATAATTTCAGGTCTTGTTAAACAACATGTATGGAAGATAACATATATTTACTTGAACTATTGATAAAACTATAGATGATGTTACAAATCCTGAGTTAACCTTTGCACTGAGTCAAAAAGATTCATCACTCTGATGATCCTACGATGGAACGATAAAAGCAATAGTCCAATACTGTGTTAATTATTTGTAGGGAAAAAATCAAGAGAATTGAAAATATTGTACCTAATTCTATTCAATCTCACTACTTACTCTTGTAAATACACTTCTTTGACGAACCTTTATAAAAAAATATTATAGGATTAATTCATTTTCGTTTATCAAAATAAATGAATTTTGGAATATATAATATCTAGTACCCGATTGTTTGCAAAGTTCTCATTGAATTTGCTGATGTAGTTTTCATTGTCACTAATAAAAATTACCTTGTATGTGTGATTATCCACAGAATGAGGATAATATTAATTGTTAATATATATATTATTCATGTTCTTTATTATTCATTAACACCATTTTTAGTTTATTTTATACTTTGAACATTAATTCACATTATGTTTGTAATTCCCTCTTAAAATGCACTATTACATGGTACATTTTTGAACATCTCCTAAAATAAAAAATGGTCCTGATTTTATTTTAATATTTAATTTTCAGTTTTCTCAATACATTGGGAACAATTCATACTTTTTAAGTACTTGAAGATTCATATTGTAAGACCACCAAAGTTGTCCTTGAACAAACAACATTCTAGGTGAAGTGAACTGGACAACATCCCAATAAAACTATTGTAGTGGCCAAGATCCAAGCCCAATAATTCTAAAAATATAACTAAAAATGTAATAAATCAATGGGAACATTTCATAAAATAGTGGCAAGAGCTGATTCAGTTCTTTAAAGGGAGTTTCACGCGGTCTAATTTGGAGATAAAATTTTGGGCCAGATTCAGCGGCCCAGAAAAACATCCCACAATTTAATAATATATAGTAAACCAAAAACTATTTTGGGATGATATTTTATGTAGATTTATTAGAAATATGGGTCTTTATGTTTTTCTTATATGGTCCACTCCAATTCATCCATCTAGAAGGTCATCTAGGCACCTCTGTTCGGTGTATGCAAGCTGGCTGTAACTTCAGGTCAAGGGTGAAAAGGTATCCTCTCCCTTACTTTCCACCACCCTAGGCCTACCATACTCAAGTGGGATACTTTTTACTCTTGTTGTATTGGAACAAGCCTCTTGAAATTCCTATTTAAGGCAGTGGTGGTGGAGGAGTTTATCATCTTTTGTGCTTTTTTTCATTGTAGTGTTATGCTGCCACTTTTCCTTTGTAATGTTCTTCCTCAAATGTAAGTTATTAGAATCATCTTAGTTTTCTTCTAAAACTTATTCTTCTTCTCATTTTATGTTCTTATTATTAACATGTTGATACCATTTCATCATGGTGGGAATTTATTCACACCAAAACTAGTGAGATTAATCACACAACGGTGGAGTGTTTGTTACTTTGTTTCTGTTTTTCCCCTTCAATTCCTCCCCCATGAGTCTACTTCCCGCTTCCATTAAGATCATAGGATCAATGGAGGGAAACCCACTTATGGGTTGATCCAAGGGAGTAGCAAGGGTCTGGATGGGATGTTATTTATCACTCCATTAATCTCTAATCACTTCTTTTAAATGATATTTTTATTTGATGATTTTAAAACTTATTCATCCTTATTAAATTTTAAGGCCATACATTTCAAGTGCTAATACAAATATTTACCTTGGAATGATCATAAATATGATACTCCATGTGTATTGGTGATTATTATTAATTTGTGTTGTTATGAACCAGTAAGTGATGAATTTTTTTATCTACTTGAATAAACTCATCACAAATATAAGAAATTTATTTCACTAAAGAGGAATTTCATCCAATCCACCCCTTATAATAACCTAGTATCAACCCTTCTCATAATTTTAATTCACTTAAGTCATTTAGTGTTTTCTTAAAACTATCTAAAATTAACCCAAATTTTTCCACTTAATATCCAAAATTAATCCATAGAATGTGCATGTCTATAGGCTTCTTCTTAGGTCTTTGAGGAATCAACAACCCAAGCTACTCTACATTTGATCGCTTAACCCTAAAAACTTGGGTAAATTTGGGTGAGACCAAATTTTGGCGCCGTTTTTGGGGACCTAAGTAATGCATCTCAACACCCACTCTATTCTCCCCTAGTTCTTCTATTATCATCCAAATTCTCTTATCTTTTCCCTTTATCATTTTTTTGGCGCATGTCCACCTACACCCGTGACCAATCAAACTATCTAGTTAGGTTGGAAACTCCAGGGGTTGGGGAGTCAAGTACACAAAGGGAACTCTTTCCATTAGATTCTAATATTTATAATACTTAGGAGTTAAAAATTGATCCCATTTCAATGGAAGGTCTTCAAAGAAACCAACTCATAAACCTGGGTGGGAACCAAAATGGAAATCCAAATGAGGCAGCCCCAAACTTGGGGAATGCAATCGATCAAACCATGAATGACTACCTCACACCAGCCTGGACCAATGCCCCCTCATGCATTAGACACAATTCCCTAGGATATGCCAACTACATCTTTAAACCCCATGTCCTAAAACACCTTCCCATATTCCATGGAATGGAGTCCGAGATACTCTACCTTCACGTTAAGGAGTTCAATGACATTGAATAAACCATGTGCCCCCCACATCAACTAGTATCTACTAAAATGAAGTTATTTCCTTTTTCTTTAAAGGATCGATCTAAAAAGTGGATAAAAAATTTGAGACCATCATCCATCAACTCTTGGGACCAATTACAAAGAGAATTCTACAAAAAAATACTTTCCCCACCACAAAACAATTGCACTTAAAAAGAGCATCAAAAACTTTTTTGAAAGAGAGCGATAATCATTATATAAAATATGGGAGAGGTTCAAAGACACACTAAACATGGTTCCACACCATGTTTTTTCTATTCCTAAACAAGTGATAATTTTCTAGGAAGGGTTGGGCCTAGGGAACAAACAATTCATTGACATTATGTGTAATGGGACCTTTAAAAACAAAGCCCCAAATGATTCTTATGAGTATCTAGAAAGCCTTGATGAACAAAACCAAACACAGGGAACATAACCTTATTCTGAAAAGCCACAAAGAACTACTAGAATGCATACACATAGAGAATAGGAAAACCTTAGGTATAAACTCGTATCACTCACTAGGAAGGTTGAAGAGATCGACCTTAGGAAAATCCATAAAATCCAAATTGTAGTCCCTGTTTTCACAATTTGTGACAAACATGACCACAAAACAGACAACTACCCAAACATTCCATCCACCAAGGATGTTCTTCTAGGAGGACCACCTACTGATTTCAATGCTATAAACTTCCAAAATCCCTAATACCAAAACACATTCAACCCAAGGTATAATGACCAACCAGGCTTCTGCTGGAAAGATAACCAACAACCTAGCCAACCAAAAGGACCAAACCCCTACCCTCCACAAAATTTTCAAAACCATAACAAGTTCCAATCAAAAACAGTCCAATACCAACAACCTCCTATCCAATACCAACAACCCATCCAACAACCCATGCAACAACCAATCCAACAACCAAAGTATCCTCCTTGGATAAACCAATCAGCACAAGCCCATACCTAATCTGTCCCTCTACCAATCCTTGAACAGTTTTATAAAAAAATGTAGAAAATGAACACAGAAGTCTCATCCCTTAAACATGAATTACAAACCATAAAAACTGGGAAAGAACCCATGCCTACTCAGGAAGTACCATCGTCAACATTAAGGAGAGATTCAAGTTGCACTCAAACAACTCATGAACAAATAAAGGCTCCGACAGTTTAAAGAAGTGTGAAATCAATTGAGAAACCTAAAAAATAATTAAAAAACCATATAAATCTTCAAAATCTAATGAAAATTCAAATGAACCACATAATCAAACTAAAAAAACTAATAACAATGTGAAAGAAACAACTCTTCAACAAACAATCCCACAACTTGCATGATTTCCTTAATGCATGAGGGGGAAAACCAAGCCTGAATTGAGTGAAACATTGAGGTAAATATTCTCACAATTCCAATTGAACATTCCACTCCTAGATTCCATTCAAACCATTCCTACATACTCAAAATACCTTAAGGACCTATGAACATTTAAAAGAAAATTCTCACATAAGAACCAAGTCCATCTAGTAGAAAATGTTATCACAATAATCCAAGGAACCCTTCCATAAAAGATGAAAGACCGAGGATGTCCTTACATCACTATTGAACTAGGAGAGAACAAAGTTGTCAAAGCCTTATGTGACTTAGGTTACAGTTTCAATCTCATTCCCTATGCTGTGTACTATCAGTTAGGCCTAGAAGAGCTCTAAACCACATCTGTCACACTTCAACTTTTTTATCATAGCATTAGGGTTACAAAGGAGATTTTAAAGGATGTTCTGGTAATAGTAGAAAAATGCATCTACACTTCTGAAAACATTATACTTGAAAACAATCCAAACTTAGGTAATAAGGAACAAACCCCAATCATCCTTGGCCATACCTTCCTTGCAACAATCAACATTGTTATCCGAGTCTGAAATGGGAACAAGACCATCACCTTCTGGAACAAGAGTCTAGAATTGAACATCTACAATGGAAACTCTCAAATTGGGGATGATAAAGAAATATAAGAGGTTAATTGGATTGGTAGTGTTGATAGTGAACTTGAGGAACATCAAGGAATTACTGAAGGACGTTTAAGTCAAGAAGAGATTAATTTTCTTTGTTCACATGAGGGAAATTTGTCACCTTGGATTGAATATATTTCAGATAGCTCTATTGATGATTTTATAGAGTCACCAATCAATGATACCATGGGTGAAATCAATAAAATTGAGTCCATACCCATTCATGACACTGCTCTATCTAATTTAGTGGATGAAAATTCTGTTCACAAGGAACCAATTTTGTCAAGAAATCTGAACAAAGAAACCGAGTTCAATACAAAGTATCATCCTTTCTTAGAATGTGATAACCAATCTATTCTCAGATTTAAGTTCCTATATTCATCACTAAATTATGCATTATTAGGGGAAAATAGAGCCTTTTCTGTTTTCATTTCATCCTATCTTGAATCCAATCAAGAGATAATGCTTCTGGATGTCCTAAGAATGAATAAGAAAGAAATTGGATGGACCCTTTCTGATATTCCTAGAATTATCCTACTCATTGGAACTCATAGTATTGTTCTTGAATCTAAATCCAAAACATGTCATCAACCTCAGCAGAGACTCAATCCAAATATTATGGACGTGGTAAGGAAAGAACTTCTTAAGTTGTTGAAAGAGGGCATCATCTACCCCATTGCTAGGAGTGAGTGGGTTATCCCAATTCAAGTTATCCCAAAGAAAGCTATAACCACTGTGATAACCAATGAAGATGGTGACCTTCTCCCCACAAGGGTCATTAGTGGATGGAGAGTCTATATTGACTATAGGAAGCTCAACTCTTATACCAAGAAAGACCATTTCCCCTTGACCTTTATTGATCAAGTCCTCGAGCGAGTGGTGAGTCATCAATTCTATTACTTCTTAGATGGATTGTCAGGGTATAATAAAATCGAGGTCTCCTCAGAGGATCAAGGAAAAACAAAATTCACTTGTCCATTCTACACTTTTTCCTTCAAGCACATGCCCTTTGGGTTATGTAATGCTCCTGGCACCTTCCAGTGGTGCATGATGAGAATCTTCTCAGACATGGTGGGGGATTGTTTAGAAGTATTCATGGATGTCTTATCCATCTTTGCAGATACTTTTGAGGGATGAATTATGAATGTTGAAAGGGTTTTGTCAAGATGTGAGGATAAAAATCTCATCCTAAATTGGTAAAAATTCCATTTCATGGTAATGGAAGGACTTGTTCTAGGCCATATAGTATCTGGTAGAGGGAATGGATTTGATAAAGCTAAGGTCAACATTATTTTTCACCTTCCCTCTCCTAAAACTGTTAAGGTAGTGAGGTCCTTCTTAGGACATGATGGTTTCTATAGAAGGTTCATTATGAATTTTAGCTCTATTTCTCGACCACTTTTTTCTCTATTGTTGAAAGATGCTCCATTTTTATGGATATAAAGTTGTGAGGAATCATTATCTACACTCAAGTTATCTCTTATCTATCTACCTATCATGAAATCTCCAAATTTGAAACTTCCTTTTGAGCTCATGTGTGATGCTAGTGACTTTGCTGTAGGATCATTCTTAGGACAACAGTGTGAGAAAACTCCATGCGTCATTGCATATGAAAGAAAATATTTAAATGATGCACAAATCAACTACACCACCACTGAGATAGAGTTACATAATGTTGTGTTTTCCTTTGAAAAGTTTAGATCCTACCTCTTAGGATCCCCCATCACTGTGTTCACTGACCATTCTGCAGAAAAATACCTCTTCCAGAAATAAGATGCTAAAGCTAGACTGATTAGGTGGGTCCTTCTCTTACAATAATTTGACCTCACAATAAAGGACAAAAATGGTTTTAAAAATGTTGTAGCTGATAATCTCTCTAGGATAGAATTCAATGACTAATTATCTCACCTTTATGTGTCTAATTCATTACCTGATGAAAGCCTATACTCTGTGAGTGACTGCCCTTGGTATGCCGACATAGCCAACTTCTTAGTTACAGGAGTCATTCCAAAATTCTTAGGGACTTAAGTTAAAAGGAAATTCCTTTCTGATGTCAGACACTATGTGTTTGATGATCCATACCACTATAAGTTCTGCCCTGACCAAGTCATTAGGAGGTATTCCCCAGAATCTGAACAAGAGTTCATCCTTAAATTCTGTCATAATGATGTGTAATGGCCCGGACCCTCTTGGCCATTACTTTTCCAAAATACAGCTCCACCAAAACAGTGGCACCATGATGGTGACACGGGTCATGGTGGAACCATGACGGTGACACAGGTCATGGTGGCACCGTGAAGATGACACCATGATGGTGGCACCGTAAGGGTGGAACTGTGATGGTGCCACCGTGACGGTGCCACCGTGTCCTCATCGAGCCCTATATTTTTTTCCAGTTCCCAACTTTTCTGTTCCCACAACATATCTTTTGACATAAATTAAATTTAATGCCCTTTTTAAATCCATTTAAAGCCCATAATTAATACCTAGAAATCTCAAGAAACCTCCCCGGTGGGGGATATTAAATAACAACTTAATATCATCGTGCATAACTACCCAAACCTCGTGGGAAACCACGATCCAACTTTCAAGTTGTTCAAAATTCCATATCCCATAATAATAGGATCTCACCGTTATATCCCGCTAGAGTTTATTCTTCTCCTTCTCGTCTGAATTTCTTTCTCCTGCCTGGTGCGCCTGGAGTCCCTCCTTCCCGAGGCTTGTGGTGTGCTTGTGCTAGAGATTTTTGCTCATCCTTGGAGTCCCTGATGTTCCTCCCCTACAAGTTGCACATCCCTTGTTTTTGGTGTGTGGAGAAGAACTTCGATCCTTGATCAACCAAGTAGCGATTTTCCTTTATCTCGCCTTTCTGTGTATCATGTGGGGTGGGTATGCTACCATTTCTATGGGAATGGATGAAACCAAACCTTAATAAAGATAACAAATGGACTTTTAAAGAATTGAGGGGAGGGGTGTGTATTCTGCTGTTTTGTTTCCTCCTCTTCCTTGATTATTATTTTGTGAATTGTGCGGGTTTATGCCTACTGAAAATCATGGCCATTGGTGGTCCTTCTCTGTGCACTAATAAACTCTTATCTTCTGTGATGATTGAATGGACGCAACATGGAAATTGGTTAATCATGTAAACTCGGTGGATTAAATGGATGCCCAGTAAACATAAAACCTTGTGTGGTCACCCCAGCTAACCAACAGAAAGAAGAAAATAGTGAATGATGTGCTTGAACCTGGAAGTTTCCCTACTCTATTTTGTTAGTGGTTGTGTTTTACTACTAGATGCTTATGAGGAAATGTGGGTGAGGATGGGATCCTCTGTTGTGGTATGGTCGTTGTTTGTGAAACTGAAGCTGTGTGGTTTCTCTGATTATGACACAAATTGGGGTGGGATCCTCTACTGTTGGAAAATCACTGGTTCACGGTTTTGGGGATGTGGGGATATATCTCGAGTCCTACTTTGGTTCCAATACTTGGAGGGAATCTCACTTTGATGTGAATTTACAAGAGAACCGGGTGTGAATGATTAAATTGTTGTTGGCTATGTTTCCCCTTGGGTTGTGACTTGGTCGCGAGTGTTGTATCTTCTTTTATGAATGAATAGTAAATAGGGTACTTGTGCTTAGGTTGGCTTTGGAAACCCTAGGTTGGGATGAGTTCCTGTTACCTATATATATAATTTTAGTTTTTCTATTTCTTATTCGTTCCCCACCCAAGTTGAGCACTTAGTGCCGAACACCCCCATTTCATGGGGGAGGGTGTTTTTCCCAACACTCCTACGAGTGGCTAGTTATTAGCTCCTTTTCTACTCCCTTTCCCAAATAGCCCAAGTATCTTTGGGTAGGATGTGATGGACTGAAGTCCATTATTAGCCCAAGAATCTTCGGGCAGGGTTGTTGTGGTGGTTGGACCAGGTGTTTGCGGGCAGGTTGTTTCCCAAGTGTCTTCGGGATGAGGCCCAGGTGTCTTCGGGCGTGGCAGTAGCTTTCTGGCCCCGGTGACTTTGGGCATGGCAGTAGTTATTGTGGCCCAGGTGCCTGCGGGTGGGATGGTGGTTGTGGCCCAGGTGTGCGGGCGGGATGCATGGTCGTGGCCTAGGTGTGTGCGGGCAGGGTGTGGCAGTGGGACTACAGTGAGAATGGCGAGATGGGTTCGATGCGTAGGATATCTTCAATAACCAGTGGTAAAGTGGCACGGGGTACCCAAACATCGATTTGCTATTACTATACATTACTTGACTTGCGTTATTTGGGGATTGCACCTTGGTGAGGCTTGGGTGGATAGTTTTCCTTGCTAGGTGTCTTGGTTGTCTCTTTTCTCATAGGGCATTAGAATGCCTCCCCACTTGTGCACAAGAGCTTTAGGTTTTCCTACTGAGTATACTTGTATGCTCACCCTATGTATATAAACTGTTTTCAAGTTTCTATGAGGACTTCAGGGATTGTGCAGGGTCGTACTAGCTCAGACGTTGGGACAGTTGCAGTTGCTGTTTTTCTTTCCTTGGTACTTTACCTTTGTAGTTCCCTTGTACTTCTGGATTTTACTTTTGTAACATGCATATGGGAATGGTTTTCTTTGGTTTTTCTTTTACCCCAGTTTGGTGTTGTTGGTTTTTACTATCTTATCTCCTGATCCTATAAATGAAAAAGGGTAATGCCTTCAATCTTGTGTGTGATTCTATACCCTTGGTGCTTGTCACCACTCTAGGACCTATTGAAGGTGGGTCTCAGGGGTCATTATCTCTCCTTCAACTTGAAGAAGGAAGAGTCTGAAAATCTGCTGTCCCTTCCCTCATCATGGTGAAGGCGGGTCGTGACAGAATGGTATCAAAGGATGAGGTTGAGAGATAGGATGAAGTCTGGAGTTAGGCACAGTGAGTATTTCATGGGATTGTAGGGCAACAATGTCGGGTGATCTTGGTGCGTGAAATGAGCCAGGGAAGACCGGCTAGGACACAAGATTTTAGGGCCCCCCGTGATCCGATGAAAGGACTCTGGACCTACCGAACGACCAAGTAAGGCCGTAATGATTGTAGGGTAGAGACCCTATGGAAGGTACATGCATCATAATGACTTCTGTTCTTGTGTTTCCTGGGTATTTGGGAATTTAAAATGAATAAGAAGCCTAAGAAAATTTAAGAACAATATTATGCACTACTCAGGCTTAGGCGTTCCTTGTTTACCTTATAGCTATGGCACCTTGGAGATGACCACGATTATTGTGGGAGGTCGAGGCACAGGAGGTTGAATTAGCCGATTGGTAGAGGACAGACTAAGAGGAGAAGGACGATCAGTGGCAGAAGACACTCCGTGATTTTTAGCGGCAGGCCCTTGTGAAGTACGAGGGAAAAATTTCTAACATGGAGACGGAAAGATAGCTAGAGGAGCTGGTGATAGCTTTCGGCTTGATCCGGGCCTCGACAAGGTACTGGGTTCCTCTGGTCGTGAGCCAGATGTGGGGAGCGGCGCGTCAGTGGTGGAAGCTTTACCATGGGGAGAAGAGGGAGGCTGAGGTGACGTGGGCTGATTTTGAGAGGGAGTTCTAGGAGGAATTCCTCTCTTCCACGATGAATGTTGAGAAGAGGCAGGAGCTACTCTACCTCCAGTAGGGGAGTATGTCAGTGAGAGAGTTGGGTATCAAGTTCAAGGATCTCCTCCACTTTGCTCCGGAGCTCTTTCCGGATGAGGAGTCTCATGCGAGATGTTTGGAGAAGGAACTTCGACCTTCTCTCCAGTATGATATTACTCCCTTCACCCTACCAACATACTTGGAGGTCCAAAATAAGGCCAAAGTGGTGGAGAGGATGCACATGCTGGGAGGTGTATCGTGAGAGGGAATCCAGTCAGGCTCGTCAAAGGGGAAGGTCGTCAGCAGCAGGCCTCCAGCATCAGGACCCTCTAGGTTTCAACCAGCAGGAAGCAGGCCTCAACAGTTCCAGTTCCGATCTCCTAGACCTCTCCCTTTCCTTTTGGGCCCAAGACCAAGATGCTTCATCTGTGGAAGCCATGGGCACCTTTGGAATCAGTGCCCGGATAGAGTATAGTATGTCAGGGGTGGGCAGATTCAACACCTACCTCAGTAGCAGCAGTTTCCAGCTAAGCCCTTTTAGCAGTAGCAGGGGAAGCAATATCCTGCTCCTCCCAGGGCAGGCGTTGCAGGAGGAGGCCAACCTCAGGGCACTCCTCAGGGACCTCGACCAGGGTGCGGTCGGGGAGGCGATCGACAGCTGAGGGGCAGGGGAGCTGGGCGTGGACAGTTACACGCCGCGAAGGCAGCAGTTCCAGCAGGACCAAAGGTCGTTTGAGTTATGATCAACTTGTTTAGTACCCTTGCTTATGCCTTGTTCGATACAGGAGCTTCACACTCCTTTTTTGCACCTAGTCTGGCCCATGCTCTGGGTTTAGGCGCTGAGAGAATTCCAGTGCCCCTGGTGCTGAGCTCACTAGTCAGAGGTCAGACCTACTTGTTTTATGTTTGTCGAGGGTGTAGAATGATGATAGCTCCACATCAGTCAGTCAAGGATCTTCTACTATTGTAGATACATCCATACGATGTCATCCTAGGCATTTACTGGTTGTTCTCTATATGTGCCGTCATTTACAACTTCCGAGGAAGGGTCGTGTTTTCAGACTTGGGCGGCCGACGTGTAACTTTCATCGGCGAGCAGGGTGGCTAGAAAAGCAGCAGGCGAGAGGAGCCCCTCCTTTACTTGTTATCTGATCTATCAGTGGAGTCGGTGGATGTAGAAATGGTGGAAGTTTCAGGGATCATCAGTGAGTTTATGGATGCCTTCCTTGAAGAGGTGACAGCTCTACCCCCTCGACGTGATGTTGAGTTCGGGATATACTTGAAATCGGGTGCCCGTCCGATTTTCGATGGCCCCCTACCAGATGACACATTCTGAGTTATGGGATTTGCAGATTCAGATTGACGATCTGATAAAGAAGGGTTTTGTTCGACCAAGTGCGTTGCCATGGGGTCTCCAGTCTTGTTTGCAAAGACAGTAGATGGTGGTCTCAGGCTATGCATAGACTACAGGAGACTGAATCAGGTGACGGTCAAGAATCGCTACCCTCTTCCAAGGATAGACGATCTCTTCGACTAGTTGAAGGGGTCAGGATGGTTCTCGAAGATTGATCTGTGGTCTGGATAACACCAGTTGAGGGTGAAGGAGAGAGACATCTCGAAGATGGCCTTCAGATGCAGATATGGGCACTTTGAGTTTGTGGTCATGTCATTCGGCGTTACGAATTCCCCAGCTATGTTCATGGGGCTCATGAACTCCATCTTCTAGGAATACCTAGATTGGTTTGTATTCGTGTTTATTGATGATATCCTGATCTACTCAAGATCAGAGGAGGATCACACTGAGCACCTGATAATGGTCTTAAAAGTCCTCTGACAACACCAACTCTATGGGAAGTTGTCCAAGTGCAAGTTCTGGACGTGGGAGGTGCACTTCCTTGGGCATGTGGTGTCCAAGAAGGGAATAACGGTGGACCCATCGAAGGTTGAGGCGGTTGTTTCTTGGGAAACACCCAAGAACGTGGCAGAGGTTCGTAGTTTCCTTGGGCTGGCATGTTACCACCAAAGGTTCGTACCCAACTTCTCCCGAGTTGCAGCACCTTTGACAGCTTTGACCAAGAAGGACCTGGCCTTCGTGTGTAATGGGAAGTGCGAGGCAACCTTCAGTTATCTGAAGGATAAGCTGGTTAGTGCTCCAGTGCTGAGATTTCCAGAAGAAGGGGCGGCGTATGAGGTGTTCTATGATGCTTCGGGACAAGGCCTCGGGTGTGTGCTGATGCAACGATAAGGGGTGATCTCTTATGGGTCTAGACAATTACGTCCCCATGAGTGTAATTATTCCACCCACGATCTGGAGCTTACGACGGTTGTATTCGCACTAAAATTGTGGTGGAATTACCTCATCAGGGAGCGATTCATGGTCTTCATGTATCACAAAAGCTTGAAGTATGTCTTCTCCCAGCGGGACCTGAACTTACGACAACGAAGATGGATGGAGTTCCTTCAGGACTACAACTTCAATATTTCCTACACCTCAGGAAAAGGGAATGTGGTGGCTGATGCCTTGAGCAGGAAGTCGCAGAAGGATGCAGTTCGATCGTCGGCAGATGTCTGGAAGGCGATGGAGGAGTTGGATGCCCTGCACCTAGATGCGAGGATGGATAATGGTAGAGGTTACCTGTATCAGATGATAGTGCATTCTTCTCTGTTGCGACAGGTGGAAGAGTCTCAATGGGGAGACTCAAAAAGTGATGTGATGTGTGACCAGGTTAACCAAGGTGGTGATCCGGAAGGATGGACGAAGGATGGTCAGAATCAGATGCTTTTCTGAGGGAAGTTGTTCATTACAGAGGTGATGCGTGAGAGAGTTCTTGGTGAGTTCCAAATCTCACCCCTAGCGGTGAACCCAGAAGTTTCCAAGATGTACTAGGGTCTGAGGAGTCAGTTTTGGTGGCCTGGGGTAAAGCGGGTGGTGGCAGAGTTCATGGCCAAGTGCCTGGTGTGTCGGCAGGTGAAGGCTGAACACTGTGTTCTAAGAGGTCTATTGCAACCTTTATTTGTCCTCGAATGTAAGTGGGACGACATCTAGATGGATTTCATCATAGGGATACCCAAGGTGCAAGGAGGCCACGATGCTATCTCGGTAGTGGTGGACCGGTTGACGAAATTAGCTCACTTCCTAGCGATCAAGGAGTCGGGTGCAGTGGATGCCTTAACACAGAGGTATGTGGATGAGGTGGTGCGGTTTCATGGAGTTCTGAGGTCCATATTCTCAGATAGTGATGCACGGTTTACCTTGTGAGTCTGGAAAGGATTGCAGCATGCTTTTGGCACCCAGCTACATCTTAGCACTACTTTCCACCCCCTGACAGATTGACAAACGGAGCACACCATCCAGACAATGGAGGATATTCTACGAGCATTTATCCTGGACTTCATAGGATCGTGGGTGCGACACTTGCCTCTGGTGGAGTTTGCCTATAACAATAGCTATCACTCCACCATTGGCATGGCTCCATTCGAAGCTTTGTATGGGAGACTGTGTCGCTCACCCGTGTACTGGATGGAGGTCGGGGAGGCATGTGTTCTTGGCCCGGAGGTGGTGCAGAACACGACGGAGAAGGTTCAGCTTATACGAGAGAGGATGAAGGTGGCTCAGGATCGGCAGAAGTCATATGCTGATAATAGGAGGAGACCCTTGGAGTTCGATGTCGGGGACCACTTGTTCTTGAAGGTCTCCCCTTGGCGTGGGCAGCGGAGGTTCGACAGAGGGAGTAAGCTTTCTCCCAGGTTTTACGGACCGTTCGAAGTGCTGCAGTGGGTCGACAAGGTGGCTTATCAGCTGGCATTTCCACCACAGCTACAAAGGGTGCACGATGTATTCCATGTGTCCCAGCTCCGTTGGTATCTGCAAGATGATTCACATGTCCTCGACTGGGGAGAACTAGATATCAGGGATGATGAAATGTTCGTGGAGCGACCAATGATGATCGAAGGTCGTGAAGAGAAGGTGATTCATGGATGAAACATTCCTTTGGTTCATGTGTTGTGGAGACACAGTGGGATTGAGAAGAGTACCTGGGAACGAGAGACGCAAATGCGCGCCCAGTACCCAGATCTGTTTTGAGTTGTTCTGTTTTTTTGTACTTGTTGTGATGGAACTCTTTACTTGTTAACTATGGAATATGCGGTTTTCTTTTTGGATGTGTGTGAAGTGTCTTGAAACATGGGAGGGGAGGACCTGGTCCCTAGTTAAGACACATTAAAGTGGATCCGTCTAAACCCGTGCGGGTGAGTCAGTGCTGGCCAAAGTGAATAGTATCTTAATATGAAGGAGGGGAAAACCCCTCACCCACATGACCGGGCAGGTTAAAATTTTGTTTTGCGTGGTTTCATGGGGGAGAGGAGCGGTATGATTGTGATTGTTCAGGAGATAGATGAGGAATGGGACACTCCTTGGTAAACAAGGAGGTTTACTCCTGAGAGGTATCTTTCGAGGGGGTTGTTCGGACCCCTCTACTTTATTCAGGTCTAGTTTTGATTCTCGAGGGCGAGAATAGTTTGAGAGGTATCTGATGTAATGGCCTGGACCCTCCTGGCCATTACTTTGCCAAAATACGACTCCACCAAAATGGTGGCACTGTAAGGGTGGCACCATGACGGTGACACCGTGATGGTGGCACCGTGTACTCACCGAGCCCTTCGTTTTTTTCTAGTTCCCGAGTTTTTCGCTCTCGCAACGTATCTTTTGATGTAAATTAAATTTAATGCCCTTTTTAAAGCCATTTAAAGCCCAAAATTAATACCTAGAAATCCCAAGAAACCTTCTCGATGGGGGATATTAAATAACAACTTAATATCATCGTGTGTAACTTCCCAAACCTAGTGGGAAACTACGATCCAACTTTCAAGTCGTTCAAAATTCCATATCCTGTAACAATATGATCTCACCGTTATATCCTGCTATAGTTTCTTCTTCTTCTTCTCAGTTGGATTTATTTCTTCTTCTCGGTGCGCCTAGAGTCCCTTCTTCCTGAGGCTTCTGGTGCGCTTGTGCTGGAGATTTCTGCTCATCCTTGGAGTCCTCGACGTTCCTCCCCTGTAAGTCGCACATCCCCTGTTTTTGGCACGTGGAGAAGAACTTCGATCCTTGATCAACCAAGTAGGGATTTTCCTTCGTCTCTCCTTTCTGTGTATCATGTGGGGTGGGTACACTACTGTTTCTATGGGAATGGATGAAACCAAACCTCAATGAAGATAACAAATGGACTTTTAAAGAATGAAGGGGAGGGGTGTGTTTGATATTCTATTGTTCTGTTTCCTCCTCTTCCTTGATTATTATTTTGTGAATTGTGTGGGTTTATGCCTACTGAAAATCATGGTCGTTGGTGGTCCTTCTCTGTGCACTAATAAACTCTTGTATTCTGTGATGATTAAATGAATGAAACATGGAAATTGGTTAATCATGTAAACTCTTTGGATTAAATGGATTCCCAGTGAACATAAAACCTTGTGTGGTCACCCCAGCTAACCAACAGAAAGAAGAAAATAAAGAATGATGTGCTTGAACCTGGAAGTTTCCCTACTCTGTTTTGGTAGTGGGTGTGTTTTCCCGTTAGATTCTTATGAGGAAATGTGGGTGAGGATGGGATCCTCTATTATGGTATGGTAATTGGTTGTGAAACTAAAGCTGTATGGTTGCTCTGCTTATGACACGAATTGGGGTGGGATCCTCTACTGTTGGAAAATCGTTGGTTCATGGTTTTGGGGATGTGGGGCTATATCTTGAGGCCTACTTTGGTTACAATACTTGGAGGGAATCTCATTTTGATGTGAATTTACAAGAGAACCTTGTGTGAATGTTTAAATTGTTGTTGGCTGTGTTTCCCCATGGGTTGTGTTTACACTTGCTAGTCACCCAGTAGTGCAGAATTTTACTCAAACAGGATCACTTGAACATGAAAACAAGAATGGGTTAAACGGGAAATTGGTTCTGGGAATGGGTTGTGACTTGGACACGAGTGTTGTATCTTCTTTTATGAATGAATAGTAATGAGGGTGCTTGTGCTTAGGTTGGATTTGGAAACCCTAGGTTGGGATGAGTGCCTGTTACCTATAAATATAATTGTAGTTTTTTTGTTTCTTATTCGCACCCCACCAAAGTTGAGCACTTAGTGCCGAACACCCCCATTTCATGGGGGAGGGTGTTTTTTCCAACACTCCTACGAGTGGCTGGTTATTAGCTCCTTTTCTGCTCCCTTTCCCAAATAGCCCAAGTAACTTCGGGCATACTGTGATGGCTTGAAGTCCATTATTATCCCAAGAATCTTCAGGCAGGGTTGTTGTGGTGGTTGGCTCAGGTGTTTGTGGGCAGGTTGTTTCCCAAGTTTCTTCGGGATGAGGCACAGGTGTCTTCGGGAGTGACAGTAGCTTTCTGGCCTAGGTGTCTTCGGGCGTGGCAGTAGTTGTTGTGGCCCAGGTGTCTATGGTCGGGATGGCGGTTGTGGCCCAGGTGTTTCGGGCGGGATGCGTGGTCGTGGCCTAGGTGTGTGCAGGTATGGTGTGGCAGTGGGACTATAGTGAGAATGGCGGGATTGGTTCGATGCATAGGATGTCTTCAATAACCAGTGGGAAAGTGACGCGAGGTACCCAAACATTGATGTGCTATTACTATACATTACTTGACTTGCATTATTTGGGGAGTGCGCCTTGGTGAGGCTTGGGTGGATAGTTTTCCTTGCTAGGTGCCATGGTTGTCTCTTTTCTCACAGGGCATTAGAATGCCTCCCCACCTGTGCACGAGAGCTTTAGGTTTTCCTACTGAGTATACTTGTATGCTCACCCTACGTATATAAACTGTTTTTAGGTTTCCAGGAGGACTTTAGGGATTGTGCAGGGTTATAATAGCTCAGACACTAGGACGGTTGCAGTTGCTGTTTTTCTTTCCTTGGTACTTTACCTTTGTAGTTCCCTTGTACTTATGCCTTTTACTTTTGTAACATGCATATGGGAATGGTTTTCTTTGGTTTTTCTTTTACCCCAGTTTGGTGTTGTCGAGTTTTACTATCTTATCTCCCGATCCTATAAATGAAAAGGGTAACCCCTTACATCTTGTGTGTGATTCTATACCCTTGGTGCTTGTCGCCACTCCAGGACCTATTGAAGGCAGGTCCCAGGGGTCATTATCTCTCCTTCAACTTGAAGAAGGAATGGTATGGAAATCTGCTATCCCTTCCCTCATCTTGGTGAAGGCGGGTCATGACATGATGCATGTGGAGGTCACTTTTCCTCTAAGAAAAATTATACTAAGGTTTTTCAGTGTGGTATATACTATACCACCCGCTCAAAGGGATCCTATACATTTTTTCAAAGCTATCCTAGATGTCCACAAGTAGGGTCCATCACAAAAAGGAATCAAATGCCACTCACTCCCATCTTAGTGATTAAAATCTTTGACTGCTGGGGAATAAATTTCATTTGTCCCTTCCCAAACTCTAGGGGATATCTATACATTCTTTTAGATATTGATTATGTCCCCAAATTGGTTGAGTCCATTCTTACAAAATCCAATGATCATGAAATTATGATTAGATTTCTCAAGGAAAACATCCTCTCTAGATATGGAATTCCTAGGGCTATCATTAGTGATTATGGAAATCAATTTTGCAATCATCCATTCTCAGTACTCATGGAAAATTATGTAATTTCTCAAAAAGTTTCTACTATTTACCACTCACAAACCAATGGTCAAGATGAGTTAGCCAATCGAGAAATCAAACAAATTCTTGAGAAAACTGTTAATCCATATAGGAAAGATTGGCTGAGTAAACTCTTAGATACTCTTTGGGCCTATCGAACTGCATTTAAAACCATTTTAGGAATATCCCCATATAGGTTGGTTTATGGTAAAGCATGCCATTTTCTAGTGGATATTGGACATAAGTACTTTTGTGAAATTATGAAAATGAATTATGACCTCTCATTGGCCGAAGAAAAAATAAAATTAGATCTCAATGAACTTGAGGAACTTAGGATGGAGGCTTATGAAAATTCAAGGATCAATAAAGCTAAAGTACAAGCCTACCAATCTCAAAATCTTAAAACCAAACACATTGTAACAGGTAAAACTATTATTTTATATAGATCTAAACTTTATTTACACCTAGGAATATTGAGGTCCAGATGGTCGGGTCCATACATAGTGCATAAGGTGTACCCCCATGGGGCTATAGAAATTCAAGATCCCACCAATGGTCAAACCATTAGAGTTAATGGTCATAAAGTCAAACCATTCTAAAAATAGGAAGTTGATGAAGATTTGTGTGAACCATCCTTTGATGAGGAAAATACTTAAACAATTAAGGGTCTAAGTCGAGCTAGAGACATTAAACAAAAGCATTGCACATGAGGCAACCCATGGTTTTCATCATTGTGAATTATCTTTATTTTAAAAGAGGATTAATGAATCATTTTGATGATTTAAAAAAAATTCTTAATCAATCAACTCTTAATATGATAGTACCTTAGACTATTGACCTGTTCTTCAATTATGAGTATGGATTGGTATGAAAGGGGAGTATCATATTAATCTATGTCACGTGGTGTGATCCCTGAGTAAGAACTTACCTAGAAATTAAAAAAAAAATACAATGTATCATCAGTTTATTTTATGTTATTTTTATGGGTTTTTAGGTTAAAAGAAAAATAAATAAATAAATAATAATAATTAAAAAACAATATATATAAAATGACATGTCGTATATTGTGGGGAATACACTGTCACAACTGGTGAAGCCGCGGGGACTCGAACCCAGGACCAAAGGGAGATAGGGGCATGCACTTACCACTGACCTACGACTTATAATTCTTCCTTATTCTATATTTTTTTGTATATATACATATATTTTACTTTTTTATTATATGAATACATATACATATACATATATATATATATATATTATTTTGTTTTGTTTTTTTGTTTGTTTTTCCCTTTTCTACAAGGGAACTCTGCAAGTGACATGGAGATCAAAGGAGTAATCAGGAGTGTATTGAACTTCAACTTCAAAAAACTAGGTGACTTTGTTCCTTATTTCATATTTCAAATTCCTTTTAGAAATCCCCTCATATACCTCTACCCCCTTCTAAATTTTATTTTCTTTAAACACCGGGGACAGTGTTATTCTAAGTTGGAGGGTGAAAAGAATGAAACAAAATTATTTATTTTGTGTGTATAAAAAAATGTGTAGAAGGAATTTTTTTTTACCTTGAACATGATAATACACATTACACACTTTGAAAATGAATATCAAATAATTTAGCATGCCCTGATTTTGATTTTAATCCATGTATAATTTCATGAGAATAGATTTTGGAAAGTGTGGCTGTATGATATAGAATTTCATCATTTATATTTTCATCCAAATAAACAAAAAAGATCACAACACACACCCTTTGGAGAGTGGGGTATTAGTTTGAGTTCATGGGGTCCCCCAAATAAATATCATAGGTTGGGTGATAATTTTAGTTTTAATATAATTATTCAATAAAAAAATAAATAAAAAACAATAAATTTGTGCGAAGAGCAATGAAATGACCTAATGCGTGGCTTTCAGCACTTGGAGATCGTGAATCTATTGTTTTATGGCCCAGAGTTAGTAATTTTATCTCTATTTGTGGTAATTTGGCTTTTTTTTATTGAGTTAACTCGAGATGATGCCCGAGTATGTGAGCTTCACTTGGTGCCCTAAGGTCTTTGAGATTGGGAGTTATCAGCAAAGTCTTGCTACATGGGTTGACTCTATTGAGTGAAATTTCAATTACAATGGAAAATTAAAAAAAAAAATTTAAAAATACAATTTTTTTAAAATAATCATCTTAATATAGAAATGTGATTCCACCTAACGCTTCCATAATTTCCCCCTTTAATAAAGATAAACCCCATGTCTATTGTGATGCACAACACATCATCATGCTTAATTGATACTGGATGAAATATGACGATGAATTTGAACAAAAAAATGTGCTTGGGATTGGTATATGCTTATTAAACTATCTTTTATGAAAATATTTTGATGGGTTTCATGATTTTTTGGTATAAGGGTTCTTGGTGATCAATGTGTATTAAATTTTTTTTGGAAAAGAGAATTCAAATTTCATGTTTTTGAGATACATTTTTCTCGAGACTAGAAAAAATCAAGTTGGGGGTGTGATTAGCCACAAAATGAGGCTAATATTAATTGTTAATATATATATTATTCATGTGATTTATTATTCATTAACACCATTTTTATTTATTTTTATACTTTGAATATTAATTCACATTATGTTTGTAATTCCCTCTTAAAATGCACTATTACATGGTACATTTTTGAACACCTCCAAAAATAAAAAATGATCTTGATTTTATTTTTATATTTAATTTTCATGTTTCTCATTACATTGAGAACAATTAATACTCATAGAGTACTTAAAGATTCATATTGGAAGCCCACCAAAGTTGGCCTTGAATAAACAATATTCTGGGTAAAGTGAACTGGACAACAGCCCAATAAAACTACTATAGCAGCCAAGATCCAAGCCCAATAATTATGAAAATTGAACTAAAGATAGAGGAAATCAAGGGAAACATTTAATAAAATAGTGAAAAGAGCTAATTCAGAGTTTTAAATAGAGTTTTAGACAACCCAATTTGGAGATAAAATTCTAGGCCAGATTTTACAGCCCAGAAAATGATCCCACAAATTTAATAATATCTCAGGAAGAAAAAATTATTTTGGGCTGATATTTTATAGGGAGTTAGTAGACATCCAGATATTAATTGTTATCTTATATGTCCCACTTCAATTCTGCTTTATATAAGGTCATCTAGGCGCCTTTGTTTGGTGCATGCAAGATGGCTGCAACTTTGGGTCAAGGGTTGAAAAGTCTCCTCTCCCTTAATTTCCACCACCCTAGGCCTACCATACTCAAGTGGGATATTTTGTAATATTGGGTTATCGACCCAAGAATCTTGAAATGACATTATTTTTCTTATAAAACATCATATTCTTCTAATTTTCTATTCTTATTATTAACACGTTGATGCCGTTTCTTCATGGTGTGAATTTATTTACACCAAACCTAGTGAGTTTTATCACATAACAGTGGAGTGTTTGTTACTTGGTTTCTATTTTTTTTCCTTCAATTCCTACCTAATGAGTCTACTTCCATCTTCCATTAATATCATAAGATCAATGGAGGGATAAACCACTTATGGGTTGATCTAAGGGAGAAGCAAGGGGCAGGATGGGATGTTATTGTCACTCCATTAATCTCTAATCACTTATTTTAAATGATATTTTTATTTGATGATTTTAAAACTTATTCATCCTTATTGAATTTTAAGGCCACACATTTCAAGTTCTAATAAAAATATTTACCTTGGAATGCTCATAAATATGATCCTCATTGTGTATTGGTGATTAGTATTAATTTATGTTTTTATGGACCAGTAAGTGATGATTTTTTTTGATCTCCTTGAATAAACTCATCTCAAATATAAGAAATTTATTTCACTAAAGAGGAATTTCATCCAATACACCCCTTATAATAACCTAGGATCAACCCTTCTCATAATTTTAATTCACCTAAGTCATTTAGTGTTTGCTTAAAACTATCTAAAATTAACCCAAAGTTTTCCAATTAATATCCAAAATTAGTCCATAGAATGTGCGTGTCTATAGGTTTCTTCTTAGGTAATTGAGGAATCGACAAAACCCATTCTATTCTCCCCCAGTTCTTCTATTCTCATCCAAATTCTATTATCTTTTCCCTTTATCCTTTTTTTGGCACATTTCCACCTACACCCATGACCAATCAAACTATCTAGTTAGGTTGGAAACTCCAGGGGTTGGGGAGTCAAGTATAAAAATGTAACTCTTTCCATTAGATCCTAATCTTCATAATACTCTAGAGTTAAAAATTTATCCCATTTCAATGGAAGGTCTTCAAAGAAACCAACTCATAAACCCGGGTGGGAACCAAAATGGAAATCCAAATGAGGCAGCCCCAAACTTGGGGAATGCAGTCGATCAAACCATGAATGACTACCTCACACCATCCTGGACCAATACCCCCTCATGCATTAGACACAATTACCTAGAATATTCCAACTACATATTTAAACCCCGTTTCCTAAAAACCCTTCCCACATTCCATGGAATGGAGTCCAAGATACCCTACCTTCACGTTAAGGAGTTCAATGACATTGAAGAAACCATGTGCCCCCCCACATAACTAGAATCTAATAAAATGAAGTTATTTCCTTTTTCTTTAAAAGATCAAGAAAAAAAGTAGATAAAAAATTCGATACCATCATCCGTCAACTCTTGGGACCAATTATAAAGAGAATTATACAAAAAAATACTTTCCCCACCACAAAACAATTGCACTTAAAAAGGGCATCAATTTTTTTTGAAATAGAGAGATAGTCATTTTATAAAATATGGGAGAGGTTCAAAGACACACTAAACATGGTTTCACACCATGGTTTTTCTATTCCTGAAAAAGTGATAATTTTCTAGGAAGGGTTGGTCCTGGGGAACAAACAATTCATTAACATTATGTGTAATGGGACCTTTAAAAACAAAGCCCCAAATGATGCTTACGAGTATCTAGAAAGCCTTGATAAACAAAACCAAACACAGGGAACATAACCTTATTTTGAAAATCCACAAAGAAATACTAGAATGCATACACTTAGAGAAGAGGAAAGCCTTAGGGATAAACTCGTAGCACTCACTAGAAAGTTTGAAGAGATTGACCTTAGGAAAATCCATGAAATCCAAATTGTAGTCCCTGTTTTCACAATTTGTGACAAACATGACAAAAAAATAGACAACTACCCAACCATTCCATCCATAAAGGATGTTATTCTAGGAGGACCACCTGTTGAAGTCAATGTTATAAAATTCCAAAATCCCCAATACCAAAACAAATTCAACCCAAGGTATAATGACCAACCAGGCTTCCAGTAGAAAGATAACCAACAACCTAGCCAACCAAAAGGACCAAACCCCTACCCTCCATAAATTTTTCAAAACCAAAACTAGTTCCAATCACAATCAGTCCAATACCAACACCCTCCTATCCAATACCAACAACCCATCCAGCAACCCATGCAACAACCAATCCAATAACCAAAGTATCCTCCTGGGATAAACCAATCAGCACAAGCCCATACCCAATCTGTCCCTCTACCAATTCTTGAATAGTTTTATAAAAAAATTTAGAAAATGAACTTAGAAGTCTAAACCCTTAAACATGAATTACAAACCATAAAAACTGGGAAGTAACCCATTCCTACTCAGGAAGTACCATCCTCAACATTAAGGGGAGAGTCAAGTTGCACTCAAACTACTCATGAACAAATAAAGGCTCCAACAATTTAAAGAAGTGTGAAATCAATTGAAAAAACTGAACAAATAATTCAAAAACCATATGAATCTTCAAAATATAATGAAAATTCAAATGAACCACATAATCAAACTGAAAAAACTGATAACAATGTGAAAGAAACAACTCTTTAACAAACAATCCCACAACCTGCACCATTTCCTCAATGCATGAGGGGGAAAACCAAGCCTGAATTGAGTGAAACATTGAGGGAAATATTCTCACAATTCAAGTTGAACATTCCAATCCTTGATTCCATTCAAACCATTCCTACATACTCAAAATACCTTAAGGACCTCTGAACATTTAAAAGGAAATTCTCACATAAGAACCAAGTCCTTCTAGAAAAAAATGTTGTCACAACAATCCAAGGAACCCTTCCACCAAATATGAAAGTCCCAGGATGTACTTAAATCACTGTTGAACTAGGAGAGAACAAAGTTGTAAAATCCTTGTGTGACTTAGGTTCTAGTTTCAATCTCATTCCCTATGCTGTGTACTATCAGTTAGGTCTGGAAGAGCTCCAAATCACATCTGTCACACTTCAAATTGTTGATCATAACATTAGGGTTACAAAGGGGATTTTAAAGGATGTTCTGGTAATAATAGAAAAATTCATCTACACTTTTGAAAAAATTATCCTTAACAATAATCCAAACTTAGGCAACAAGGAAAAAACCCTAATCATCCTTGGCCATAACTTCCTTGCAACAATCAACATTGTTATCCAAGTCCGAAATGGGAACATGACCATCACCTTCTAGAACATGAGTCTAGAATTGAACATCTACAATGAAAACTCTCAAATTTGGGGATGATGAAGAAATACATGAGTTTAATTGTATTGGTAGTGTTGATGGTGAACTTGAGGAACATCAAGGAATTACTAAAGGATGTTTAAGTCAAGAAGAGATTGATTTTCTTTGTTCACATGAGGGAAATTTGTCACCTTGGATTGAATCTATTTCAGATAGCTCTATTGATGATTTTATAGAGTCACCAATAAATGATACCATGGGTGAAATCAATAAAATTTATTCCATACCCCTTCATGACACTGCTCTGGCTAATTTAGTGGATAAAATTTCTGTTCACAAGGAACCAATTTTGTCAAGAAATATAAACAAAGAAACTAAGTTCAATAAAAAGTCTCATCCTTTCTTAGAATGTGATAACCAATATAATATTGAATTTAAGTTCTTATATTCATCACTAAATTATGCGTTATTTGGGTAAAATAGAGCCTTTCTGTTTTCATTTCATCCTCTCTTGAATCCAATCAAGAGACAATGCTTCTGGATGTCCTAAGAAAGAATAGGAAAGAAATTGTATGGACCCTTTCTGATATTCCTAGAATTAGACCATTCATTGGAACTCATAGTATTGTTCTTGAATCTGAATCCAAAACATGTCATCAAACTTAGAAGAGAATCAATCTAAATATTATGGATGTGGTATGGAAATAACTTCTTAAGTTGTTGAAAGAGGATATCATCTACCCCATTGCTAAGAGTGATTGGGTTATCCCATTTTAAGTTGTCCCAAAGAAAGTTGGAATCACTGTGATAACCAATGAGGATGGAAACCTTCTCCCCACAAGGGTTATTAGTGGATGGAGAGTCTTTATTGACTATAGGAAGCTCAACTCTTATACCAAGAAAGACCATTTCCCCTTACCCTTTATTGATCAAGTCCTCGAGCGAGTGGCGGGTCAACAATTATATTGCTTCCTAGATGGATTCTCAGGGTATAATCAAATCGAGGTCTCCTTAGAAGATCAAGGAAAAACAAACTTCACTTGTCCATTCGACACTTTTGCCTTCAAGAAAACAATCCTTGGGTTATGTAATGCTCCTGTCACCTTCTAGTGGTGCATGATGAGAATATTCTCAAACATGGTGGGGGATTGTTTAGAAGTATTCATGGATGACTTATCCATCTTTGGGTATACTTTTAAGGGATTCCTTCTGAATGTTGAAATGGTTTTTTCAAGATGTGAGGATAAGAATATCATCCTAAATTGGAAAAAATGCCATTTCATGTTAAAAGAAGGACTTTTTCTAGGCCATCTGGTATCTGGTAGAGAGAATGGAGTTGATAAAGCTAAGGTAGACATCATTTTTCACCTTCCCTCTCCTAAAACTATTAAGGAAGTTAGGTCCTTATTAGGACATGATGGTTTCTATAGAAGGATAATTAGGAATTTTAGCTCTATTTCTCAACCACTTTGTTCTCTATTGGTGAAATATGCTCCATTTTTATGGATAGAAAGTTGTGAGGACCCATTATCTACAGTAAAGTTATCTCTTATCTATCCACCCATCATGAAATCTACAAATTTAAAACTTCCTTTTGAGCTCACGTGTGATGCTAGTGACTTTGCTGTAGGAGCAGTCTTAGGACAACAATGTGAGAAAACTCCTTGCGTCATTGCGTATGCAAGAAAATATTTAAATGATGCACAAATCAACTACACCACCACTGAGATGGAGTTAAATAATGTTGTGTTTTCCTTATAAAAGTTTATGTCCTACCTCTTAGGATCCCTCATCACTGTGTTCACTGAACATTATTCACTAAATACCTCTTTCATAAACAAGATACTAAAGCTAGACTGATTAGGTGGGTCCTTATCTTACAATAATTTGACCTCACAATAAAGGAAAAAAAGGGTGTTGAAAATGTTGTAGCTGATCATCTCTCTAGGATAGAATTCAATGAAAAATTATCTCACCTTTATGTGTCTGATTCATTCCCTGATGAACGCCTATACTCTGTGAGTGACTGCCCTTGGTATTCCGACATAGACAACTTCTTAGTTACAGGAGTCATTCCAAAATTCTTAGGGACTCAAGCTAGAAGGAAATTCCTTTATGATGTCAGACACTATGTGTTTGATGATCCATACCTCTATAAGTTCCACCCTGACCAAGTAATTAGGAGGTATGCCCCAAAATCTAAACAAGTGTCCATCCTTAAATTCTGTCATAGTGATGCATGTGGAGGTCACTTTTCCTCTAAGAAAACTTCTACTAAGGTTCTTCAGTGTGGTATCTACTATAACACCCTCTCAAGGGGATCCTATATATTTTTTCAAAGCTTTCCTAGATGTCAACAAGTAGGGTCCATCAAAAAAAGGAATCAAATGCCACTCACTCCCATCTTAGTGATTGAAATCTTTGACTTATAGGGAATAAATTTCATGGGTCCCTTCCCAAACTCTAGGGGATATCTGTACATTATTTTAGATATTGATTATGTCTCCAAATTGGTTGATTCCATTCCTACAAAATCCAATGATCATAAAATTGTGATTATATTTCTCAAGGAAAACATCCTCTCTAGATATGGAATTTCTAGGGCTATCATTAGTGATTGTGGAAATCATTTTTGGAACCATCCATTCTCAGTACTCAGGGAAAATTATGTAATTTCTCAAAAAGTGTCTACTATTTACTACCCACAAACCAATGGTCAAGATGAGTTAGCCAATCGAGAAATCAAAAAAATTCTTGAGAAAACTGTTAATCCATCTAGGAAAGATTGGTCGAGTAAACTCTTAGATGCTCTTTGGGCCTATCGAACTGCATTTAAAACCATTTTAGGAATATCCCCATATAGGTTGGTTTATGGTAAAGCATGACATTTTCTAGTGGATATTGAACATAAGGACTTTTGGGAAATTATGAAAATGAATTATGACCTCTCATTGACCGAAACAAAAATAAAATTAGATCTCAATAAACTTGAGGAACTTAGGATAGAGGCTTATGAAAATTCAAGGATCAATAAAGCTAAAGTACAAGCCTACCAATATATAAATTTTAAAACCAAAACACATTGTACCAGGTAAAACTATTCTTTTGTATAGCTCTAAACTTCATTTACACCCGGGAATGTTAAGGTCCAGATGGCCGGGTCCATACACAGTGCATAAGGTGTACCCCCATGGGGCTATAGAAATTCAAGATCCCACCAATGGTCAAAAAATTAATCTTAATGGTCATAGATTCAAACCATTCCAAAAACAGGAAGTTGATGAAGATTTGTGTGAACCATCCTTTGATGAGGAAAATACTTAAACAATTAAGGGTCTAAGTCGAGCTAGCGATGTTAAACAAAAGAGTTTCATGGGAGGCAACCCATGGTTTTCATCTTTGTGAATCATCTTTATTTTAAAATAGGATTAATGAATCATTTTGATGATTTAAAAAAAATACTTAATCAATCAACTCTTAATATGATAGTACCTTAGACTATTGACCTGTTCTTCAATTATGAGTATGGATGGGTATGAAAGGGGAGTATCATATTAATCCGTGTCACATGGTGTGATCCTTGAGTAAGAACTTACATAGAAATTAAAAAAAATACAATGTATCATCAGTTTATTTTATGTTATTTTTATGGGTTTTTAGTATTAAAGAGTGTTGGTATGAACAAGTAAGTAATGAAGTTGTTTGATCTCCTTCAATGAACTCATCTCAAATATAATAAATTTAATTTTCTAAAGAGTATTTCATCCAATCCAACCCTTATAATAACCTAAGATGAACCCTTATCATAATTTTAATTCACTTAATTAAAGCATTGTTTTCTTAAAACTATCTAAAATCAACCCAAATTTTTCCACTTAATATCCAAAATAAGTCCATAGAATTTGTGTTTTTATAGGTTTCTTCTTAGGTCTCTGAGGAATCTACAACCCAATCTAATCTACATTTGACCTCTTAACCCTAAAAACTTGGGTAAATTTGGGAGAGACCAGTGTGTTTTATTATGTTTAATGGTGACGATTTTGAATATTGAAATTTGATACTTCAATTGATAACAACACTTTATTTGATTTGAAAATGTTCAATTATAGAGGAAAACCATACTCATCATTGTCCTGATTATCAAACAATATTAAATGTTAGGAATAATAATTTTAAATTCTATTGACATGATAGAGAAAGTTGGTTTGACCTATATCAAAGAATCTATCAACTCTGCAGTTATCTTGTGTATGAATTTCATGACATGTTGGTCAAATAAAAAGTACTATAATTGAGTCTGTGTTATCAATAACAATCATTTTCACTCTAAATCTGTTGAATTTAAAAGTATGACCACACTGTTAGTGATAATAAGTATTTTGAATAATTAGCAGGTAAGTAAGAAAGTGATAGTTATAAATTTAAAAATCTTAAAGAAGGTAACCTGGGAGTAGTGCTATTAGGAGATAATTTTCAATTATTGCACCATATTATGTCATTTAAAAGGTGTAATTTCTTCATGAAAGAGTTGCATGACTCATAAAACCTGTTGTGAGTGCTTTAAATTTTTATTATTTTTGCGGTAATAAAGCACCATGTAGGCTACAATAAATTGATTACATAATATTATAGTCATTATTTCAGGACATAACCGAACAGTTCATAATACTACATATTGAATTTCTAAAATTTTGGATATATTACTTACATCTTGACAAATTTTAACATCTGAAATTGTTTTCTTGTTGTTCCAATATAGTACATCTGTTGAAGGGTTGTCACTTATTGGTGGTGGACTATTGAACTGTGATGCAATTTCCAATCCAAACTTGGTAAATATAGAATTAGAGACTAAAAAATAAATAATAAAAACATGTGGGTATTATATTTGTGATTCATAGATCACTTTTTGTAAAAATACATAAGTTATAATAGTTAAAATCTCACATTCTTCTAATGTTGTTTATTTCTGGAAGATCTAGGTTGTAATTTTTTTTTGTAGCATTAATAGTAGTAGTCACAATAACAGAGGCTGAAAGAAGTTTGAAAGCCTAAAAATCATTCATAGAAAGTATAATTTCGAAGCAACATATTCAAATAACAATGATTGACAAAGATCATAAAAGGTTCAATATATATAGAAACCATACTGATCAGTCGCTTCACCCGGACAAGTTGTAATATAATAATGGCTGATGAGTCTTTTTTATTTTCCAAATAATGTGTTATTTTTTTAAAGGTTGGGCCCAAAGCCTCATTTATTATTTAAAGCAAAGACCTATTTCAAACTGGTTATAGGGGGACCCATTACATAGCCCGAAGGCCCAAGACCAAGTGGTCTGAATACAAGGCCTGAAAGCCCATTTTTCTTTCCCAAAGGGCCCTTCGGTGAATAGTACTACTACAGTACCCGGGCTGCTACAGTACCTGCTATAGTACCACCGATGCTATATTTCCTACTACAGTGCCTCCACCGCTACAGTGCTACCACTGCTACAGTTCCACGGCTACTACAAATACTGCTACAGTGAACTACTACAGTGCTGCTACAGTACCAGAAATTAGTCCCTACTCGGATTTGATCCTGGGTCTTTTGGATGCCAAGCAGGAGCCTTTACCACTTGGGTACATGCTCGTTGGCCAAATAATATGTTATTTCATTTAAAAAGTATCCCCATAAACTGTAGGTATGTTGTATCCCTCTATAGGGAAACAAAGTAACAGTATGGCTTAATTTTACTTGCTATAGTCAAATATAGTAAGAGCACAAAATTAATGACCTATCATCCCCTAGAAAAATCTACATCCTGAGGTTAGAATAACCCATAGATTGCACTAGATGTGTGTAACATAGACGTCCAATTATTTCTAAAACATAGATGACCAAAAGAAACTTACTTTGAAGACATTATGGATGAATTATAAAATACTATAATCTTAATTTTATTGAAATCAACAACACATAAAAGGTGACATAAAAATGTTACTTAAATATACATATTAAATTTTCCTATGGAATATACCTTTGAATAATGGAATCATATGAAGTAATGTTGAAACTAAAAAGTGGAATTTTTGTATCACATGGATAAACAAATGTTGTGGATGTGAATATGATTCTGCAGGCATATCTACTTTCCAAGTAAGTGACTTGGTTTGAAGCTATTTGGAAGTTTTGTATGATATAAAACATTCCTTCACTCAAATGATGTTTGTACATGGAGATAAGCTGACAGTAAGTTATCGTACACCGAATCTTGGTTTACTAAAGAAAGTATATTGAAGTGTAGGTTAATATGTAAAAAAACTGACAATAGAACACATAGAGATATTACATATGTATATATCAAAATAAGTACAAAACATAAGAGATATATATGGAAAAAAATAGTTCATGTAACATAAACTTACCACTTTATCGCAAAGTATTATATCAATTGCAACAACATCATTGGAATATTTGGGTGACGAATTTCACCACATGTTTAGCACACGAACTATAATCCTTAGAGTTTCATTGTCCTCTAGTTTAATCTCATTCAACGAGGTTATTGATCGATACATTTTTTTTACTTGGTACAGTTACATTTAGTGTTGAAAATAAAAACATAGTAAGCAGGTAAAAAGGTCATGGAAGTACACATATTTTATAGCCAAACCACAGAAAAATATCAACAGTTTAATTTGAATGATACCTAAGAAAGGTTATCAAATATTTCCTTGTACACAATATTTTGTGTGTAATCAAAAGAGGTGTTAGTGTTATCATGAACTAATATTTTCAAACCTTTTACTGATGTAACCCTAGAAACTGCAACATATAATTGACCATGATAGAACACAGGCTTGTGAAGATATAACCTAATAGAAGAAAATGGTTTTCCTTGAATTTTATTAATATTCATTGCATAAGAAACTATCAAAGGATATTGGCTTCTTTTTAATTTTAAAGGTCCCCTAACATCAGAGTGTGTCATAGTTAGTATTGTAATGAATGCATAATACCTTGAATTATAACCACTCAAATTTTTTGCTCTAATCACATGATCACCTAAGTGTGTAACAATCATACAGGTTCCATTGCATAAACCAACAGATTGATCTACATTTCTTAGTAACATAATAGGGACACCAATCATTAGTGTAATTTTATGAGCAACCAACATAGAGACGTTGATACCATTTAACATTTCAGAGGTGTATATGTTTTTTACCCTATCAGTATCAAAACTGGAATTACAAACTGAATTACAGCTAAAATAATATTTATTTTCAAAGTCTGCAAGAGACAACATGTAATAATTTACTTGTTGAACAATATCACATGTTGGAGCTAAAATTGAATGCTCTTTCAGATAAAAGACATCACCATATTTTTTTAATAAAAATATGATATGTATGGTCAAAAATTGCATCCATTTTATTTTTAGAGTAGGTAAGAAGATATTTTGAAAGAATTTGAATGAGTGCTTCACCATCATTAGGTTCTCCAAATCTACCTTCTCCAATATCCAAGGTCCATTTTGAAAACTCATGGAAAACATTTGAATCATCATTAGAAGTAGTCAAATTCAATATCATGTTCCATGTTAAAGTTAAGACCTGACAATGTTTCTATAAATATTATGACTTAATACTTACAAAGACAACATCATTTCTGTGACCACCGGGTATTAATGGTAGTATTTTCCTAAAATCTCCCCCTAGTACAACCGTTAAACCACCAAAAGGTAAATTTAGAGAATTAACTTTTTTTGATGACATTATATCTCCCAGAGTACGACCTAGAGCTTCAAAGTAGTACTTATGAACCATAGAGGCATCATCCCAAATAGTCAGCTTTGTCAAATGTAGAAGTTCCACAAGATCACTTCCCTTATGAATATTTCAAACTGAATGCACAGTAATAGACATTGGAATACAAAATTTAGAATGCGCATTTCGTCCCCCTAGAAGTAGTAATGATGCTATTCCACTCGAAGCAATGACAAGAAAAATATTTCCCTATGACCTTAGAAAAGATATTAGTATTTTCCAAATGAATGTTTCACTTGTGCCTCTATATCCATGTAAGAAGAAGAAACCCCCAGAATCAGAAGACAATGAAGACAAAATGACAACCATCACATGTTTCTGTTCATCGATAAGCATACTCTGTAAAGTTCTATATTCATTTTGAAGTATCTCTCTATTGTAAGTTAGTTCTTATACAACTAAATGATTTGGATGGCTATCAATTACAAAATTTGGAACTAGAATAGGAGGATAAAACTTAAGAGAGCTACCATTGCTCTGTAAAATCTGGTCTATTTCAAGGAGAGCATGTATATGTATCTGATGATCTGTGAGTGTAAAATCTATAAAATTGATAAGTTTTGTTTCAGATCAGTGTAAAATAAATTGTATGAAGTCATTAAAATAATGAAGAGTAATTAAAAGATATCATCTATGATATAGAATGAATTGATTAGAGAGAATAAAGTATGAATTATGTAATTTAATAGTACATAAGTGTGTCTGTAACCTTTCCACATTAGTATTGCAGTAATTCTAAATAATAACAACTAAAATGGAGAATGAATAGATTGGATAGAATTCACTAATTAGTATGTAATTTAGTAGTAAAGAATACTATCAATAACCTGATAAAAATAGTTTTGTATAGTAGTAAAATTAGGTGAGTGGAATATACAGAACACTGTACTAATAATAGAGAAAAATATAAATAAAAAATAGTAGTCATATGTAGAGAGTTATTAATTGTTATTTTATGGATGAGAAAATAATCTATTATTTTAAATTAAAACTTTAAATAACCATTTGGAAAAATTTATTTGAAAAAATTGTGAATTATCACATAATATAATTAAACTGTAGTAACTTATTCTTATAAAATTACATGAGTAACATACAAATTTACCTTGTATTTATAGACTCCGTCTTTGGGAATATAAAATATCTTCAATAGGAATGTCATAGGTTTGATTCTAGAAAATGTATAGGTGAGATATGTTATTAAAAATTAACATGCTTGTGAACAAACTGCATAAATAATGTCCCATTCCCAATGCTGACACATCCTTTATAGCCTCAATAAATTATGTGTCATCTACCAGTAGTCCCAAAGAATAAAAAGTCTCTCTAAATGTTCCATGAGTAATACTATTCACTATTTTCAAATATTCATATGAAGTTTCACCTTTAATATTTGTTAGACATAACCTTACGTAAGACAAATCTATAGTTGTTGGAGGAACATAATATAGTCTACCAATACTGAATCCCTATTTTTAAGGATTCCATTTTTTTTCATTTGAGTGGAAGACAAATCTAGTTGTGAATTCAGCATTACTGAGATCTCTGCCTTCTGGGTATGTTTGATTTTCTTGAAACCAAGAGGTGAACATTGTTTCATAAATATTTTCGTGAGTCAAGACATCTTCAATATTGTCATTGTCACTATAGGTTACACAATTTTGTCCTGGTAAATGGAAACTTAACCTCTCAACTGGTGGATATATGTAATGGATATCATAATAAAATATCCTCCAAGAAGCCTCACAAGGAAATATGTATTGAAAGTCATAGTACATATTTATCTTATCTACATTATTATCTGGGTACTCACTGTTGTTGCTCTCATAAAGTGCTGTTGTAACACAATCATTTCTTTTGCTAATATATTTGAAGAGGTATTTGATAGAAGATGACTGATTTCAAAATTCAATATTCATATGAGCTTGATACTTTAATAGAAAAACTTGATTGTATGATACTAGAAACCAGTTATCCAAAGGGACACCATTTATAATAACTATTCATATGTCATCTCTTATGCGATAGACAACATAACCATCATCATTAACGGTAGTATGTCCAATAATTTTTTTGGATAAAATTTAGTACATTTTCCATTTCTCATACAAGGCAAAGAATAGTTGGAATCACCGCAAGGGCTGTGGATCATGAAATTTGTAACAACTTCATATAGTTTTGGGTATGCACAGTTATTTGGCATTTCAGTGAAAACTATTTTGTTAACATCTGTTGGAGTGTTAACTTTGTTTTCATGACATAGAAATAATAGGATGTGGACATGAGGAAAGCCAAGTTTTTGAAACTCCATAGTTCAAACAACTACATGGGAAAAATAGGGTTATAGACAGTTAATAGAATATGATATAATATAAAAGAGGAATATAAAGACAGTGAATAGTAAATATAAAGATCGTTACCTGCCTGTGACTTTCCAAATAAACAACCCTCTCTTAAATATTTCATTAGATGATCAAACTTAATTTTGAAAACTTGAGATAATATCTAAGGGAATTCAGTTGGATGGAGATTATTATTTCTAAAAAATCATGTAATTTTAGGCCACATTGGGTTACATGTGAATGTTAGAAAAATATCTAGATACCATGCCCAATTACAAATAGACATTACATCCTTATAATTCTGTATCATATACCTGGGACCACCAATAAATCTTGAAGGTAAAATGATATGCTTCCCATAGGATGACCCTTCACAGTAACCTCGTAGAAATGTATCTTTCAACCCATTGTATAATTAAACCCTCAATCATTTTGATTGAATCTAATGAAGGATAGTATTTGAGACTCAATCATTGTATAAGAATAAACAATAATATGTTGCAATAATTTTCTAGAATGTAGTAAGGTGGAGGCATTATTTTCACATAATTTCATGTGAAAGGAGAAGTGCTCTCTCATTATTACCTTCCTGAGTGCACTACTTTTTGTGAAAGGAGTATCTCGATGCAGTATATTGTCAACATATCCATCCTGACCTCCTATGAAAATCAAGGGGTATTGCAATGGAATATATAATGGGTAAAGCTCATCAATTCTTTGTAAATCACAACTTTTTATTTGAATGATTATATCCCGTTCTTAGTTCAGATATTCAATATCATCGAAAATTAGCATTTCAATTTCAAGAGTATTTGGTGGGTTATATGTGGCTTCATTTTTATGTATTCTTTTAAGTAGACATAGCTTTAATGTTGGTACTTTATGATGATTAAGAAAATTCCTTGCACTTATGAATTCTCGAGATAAAGCATTGTTCTCATATAACATTTGTTGTAGGTTCTCTACAATATTGTAGTCAATAATGGATTTTAGATTACTATCATCAAAGATATATCAAGTAATTTTGTTAATATTAAATGATGAAAGGTTTGACAATATAGTACATACTATTTAATTAAACCGATACCTAATTTTGAGAACCCTATTTTGACACTCATGTGCAGTATCATACACGTATAGTTGTGCGAACCGTGGGGGCTATCCATCAGTTGGACATAAACTACCTATGTGATGGTATTTTTGTCCATTTAATTTAAATATACATGGATATCGAATGTTGTTGAAAGAACTATCTACCTTCCCACCCATGGATGTGAATGAAAATATTGAGTTGTAAATATGCATGTGGTCTTGGAATGCTCGGGCCTCGGCGGTAGTTCAATTGAATACCAACATCCTTAGGTATTCAGGATATGATGATAGTAAGTCCAAAGTAATCTTTCCCATCGAGTATCATAGTGAGAAATGTGGGTTATGTCTATTGTTGTAGTTCTTATTTCTCTAATCAAACCACAAAAAAGAGTGACAATATTGACAGATGCTAGAAGGATCTCCAATATCTGAATAACCTGATTGAACAATAGTAGATTGTATAATATATTAATCAAAAAGCATAGTCACAATCTACGAAGATGATGGTTGATTATAAAATAATTAATTAAGGTTTACTAATCACACTAACCCATGCTCTCGACATTTTGTTGTTCTAGTGAGTTTCCTGTAATACTAAAGGTTAGGTAAACATGGATAGGCATAAAAAATAAAAAATGTAATTATATTTTAATTGAATCATGTAAATCGACATACCTGAATTGTAGTCCCCATGAACAGTAAGTGTCACAAAGAATCTTTCATTTTAGGGATCCATAAGAAAAAAATGAACTATCAGGGATGATAATTTATAGAGACAATTATTCTGCTTACTGTGCCGAGGAGACATGTAAAATATTTGATGAAATATTTTCACCAGTCATGAAAGCTGTGAAAAATATTGAGCAAACTGTTATACAGTGAATAAAAAAGTTGTACTAGTGACATTTTGTTTATCAAAGATCATTGAAAGCATATTTACAGAATGTTAGTGGAAAGAGTGTCAAGTTTTCTGGTCATTGTGTTATCTTGTTTGTTTGTGAACACATTTTTGATTGAGGAGTAGATGGTTTAGGAACTATGGTCAAATAAGAAGTTAAATATTAGTAATTTATGTATGTATTAAATGCACCATGAAGAATTAATGATTTATATTGGTAATTGTAAATAGAACTAACCATTGATACTTAAAGGTGATAATGGTGCGTGTGTGACTCCATATGTGTAGCTAATTGTTTATAGTGGTTTAGTTATTGTAGTAGAAGATATATTGGTACACATCACTGAAGAATTTGCAGTAGGTTCCGACACTGATTTTGTGGACACTGTAGTAATTATATCTACATAAAGAATGTTAATAAGTTGAATATTTTAATGTGAATAATGTAGAGAACTTACAAACTATTTTTTGGTCCTTTATAAAGAGTTTTCACTGTTACCTTGCATCTGTAGAGTTTCTTATGCAATTCATGTCTGTATTTGGATGAGGAGCACATTGTTCTGGCATTGTCGTCAAAGAATTAGTTGATTAGAACCAACCTAATTTGTCTATATCTTTAATGTAGTCTGAAGTGTAATGTTTTATAGTTTGAAATAGAAATAGAACTAATTAGTGACACACAAAGATGAAAAAGGCATGCATGTGAATCCATGTGTGATGTCATAGGTTGATACTGGTTCATTTATTTGAGTATCAGACACATCGGTAGATTTCATTAAAGAATTTCAAATAGATGTGGATGTTGTTAATGTGTCAGTTGTAATGAAATAAATTATTAAAACAGCCAGAATAAGTAGGAAAATTTAAACTGAACATAAAAGAGTACTTAAAAACTTTATGTCGTTCCATCATAAGTTGCCTCCACTGTAACCTCACATCTCATGAGCTTGATGAGCTATACATGTTTGTATTTGGTTGAGGATCATCTTTTTTAGGGGCTGTCGTCAAATAATAAGTTAAATATCAGTCATTTGTGTTAGTCTGGAAAGTAGTTGGAAGTGTAGTGGTTTCTTCTGTTAAATATAATCAGAACTAACCATTGTCACAGAAAGACAATAATGGCATTTGTGTGAGTCCATGTGTGAGGCCATCGGGTGATACTCGTTCAGTTAATGCAGTACCAGACATATCGGTAGATGTCATTGAATAATATCCACTATATTTTGGCACTGTTACATTTCTAGTTGTAATTAAAACTACTATTGAGTTAATGAAATTAAGTAGGACATTTTAAACCTAAGATAATAGAGAACTCACTATCTTTTTGTTGTTATCTCTTAACAAGTTGGATAATTTAAAGTTTTCATAACAGTGTACTTACAAATTTTACATCATTCCTTCATAAGTTTCCTCTACTGTAACCTTTAATCTCTTAAGTGTGATGATCCATACATGTTTATATATGGTGGAGGAGAAAAATTTTCAGGCACCATCATCAAAGAAGAAGTTAAGTATCACTTATCTGTATTAGTATGTCAAGCAGTCAGTAGTGTAGTGTTTTATTATGTAAACTATACTGATACCTAACCATTAACACACAATAATGATAATGGAATTCGTGTTACTACATGTGTGATGCCATCGGTTGATACTGGTTAAGTTGTTGGAGTACCAGACAGATTAGTAGATGTCATTATAGAATTTCCAATAGATGTCGGCATTTTTATTGTGTTAGTTGTAATGAATACAACTATTGAAACAATGATAATAAGTACGACATGTTAACGTGAACAAAACAGAAAACTTACAAACTTTTTGTTGTTCCTTCATAAGTTTCCTCCACTGTAACCTTGCATCTCTTGAGTTCAATAGGCAATACATGTTTGTATTTGGTCGAGGAATAGAATTTATAGGCATTGTGGTCAAAGTAGAAGTTAAATACATATAATATATGTTATTCTCAAAAGCATTTTTTTAATGTAGTGTTTTGGTCTGCTAAATATAATCAGAACTAACTGTTGACAGATAGAGATGATAATGGCATGCGTGTGACTCCAAGTGTGATTCCATCAGTTGATACTTGTTTAGTTAATGTAGTACCATACATATCAGTAGACATCATTGAAGAATTTTCACTAGATCTTGACACTATTATATTTCAAGTAGTAATGAATAATAATATTAAAAAATGACATTAAGTAGGACATTTTAAACTAAACATAATATATAACTCACAAAATTTTTGTTGTTCATGCATAAATTTCCTCTCCCATAAAATTGCATCTCTAGAGCTTGATGAGCAAGAAATTTTTGGATTTTTTTCTTTATATATAATTTTCAAGGTGTGAAATGAAAGAAAAATATGCATAGTTGAATGTAAAGTCAATGTAATATACATTACATAGGAATACACCAAATTGTTTAAATGATTAATTTCATAGGAGTATAGTTTTAGTAATGACAAATACATGAAATGTGGAACAATAATACACTCAAAAATTTGTACTAAAATTTAAAAGGTAAGCACACCACTGTTAGATGATATTATGCGGTGTAAAAGAAAGTTGTAAATATTGATCTTTAGAGAGGTTGTAGAAACTATTAAACAGTAGTTTTATGGTGTTATCTTATAAACTGTACTACAAATAGAGTAGCAGGTCATATGAGAAAGTGAATTTAATGTAATATAATTTTCTTAGGCAAACACCAAAATATGTAAATATGTAATTGAAAATGTTTATATTATCAGTAAAAACATATACATGAAATCATGAAAATTAAAGCAATGAAATATTTATATGTAATAAAATAAGTTCAGGTTACCTTTGTTACACCATATGAGGTATATGTTGTGAAGGAAATCGATAACTGGAGTGAATGTTAGGGGAATTCTGAGTGACAACTATGGTACTATGATGGAACCACTAGAGGAATGTAGAGAGAATGCTAATTAGAGGGAGATGTCGACTGACGTATGTGGAAAATGTAGGTCGAAAGGAGTGATACTCGAGCAGGAGTAAAAACTGATGAAAATCAATAGTCGTGGATCTGTAGAAAATCTCAGGACAGAATACGAGTGAATCCTGAAGCAAAAGAGGGATGTACGAGAACCATAATTACGAGGTAGTCGATGACTGGGGTGTAGTGGAACTGTAGGTCTATAAGAGATGAAGCGTGAGCTAGGGAACAATCAGATTGAAACCTTGTGTGGAAGAGTGATGAACGAAAAGAAATGGAATGATACAATGGCAGATAATGAATCCATGCAGTGACAATCATATTTTGACAGTGCGAGGGGGAGGAGAAACCTAGGGTATCATCGCGGTGAAGAGGGATGGAGTGACATTAGTCGCTTTATGTGGAGGGGTGATGTGGAAGATAGGAGGAAATAGAGCATGTATGATTGTTGGATGGACACATGGAAGGAAGGTATACCTAATATTAGTTTAATTAGTAGATCTAATTTAACTTCTTTAAAATGAAAACAAAATAACTAGGAAATTCAACTATGTAGGCATATCCCACAAAGTGGATCACCAACATTGAAACCAATTAGTTCACCCCTAAATGAACCATTTAGCCTTAGTTATGAGGTATTTCATTAACTATTAAATGTTTCAATGTTCATCCCATTTTATAGAATCCTAACATCAATCAATATAGCTCAATACTGGCGATCAAGATTACCTGCAATGCAATCAAGACTCATATCAAAGATATTAACCAAATAACAACTCAACACCTATAACTGAAGCTAAAATACCAAGTACACTTTTATACTTACACTAAAAAGTCATTTATTATATTTATCATAGCACAAAAACATAATCAATACACTACCTCAAATCCTTTTATTTATCAAAATTTAACATCAATGGAATACCCATTCCATTAAAAAGTTTCAATTTCATTTATTTCCAAATGACATTAACAATAACACACATTTCAACACAATCCATGAAATCCCTATTATAGTACTTCATGATTCATGATACACAATGCTTGTCTTATCCCACTGGGGCCATGACACCTTAACCAAAAAAAACTAAACTAAACACACTGACTCGTCTCGGGTCAAATGAAACCTCATATCACTACTGAAGATACATCCTTTAACAGTGCACAAAAAAGGTTTTATCAGAACTTAAAAATAATTTTTATCGTGAGAATATTTAAAAGCATACAACTTTTATCAGCGCTAAAAATAATGATGAAAAAATGGTTCTTATCAATGCTAACCTAACAATGATAAAAGGCATGTTGATGTAGTGTATTGCTAAAATTACAGAACACTGCAGCAAAAAATAGGGAATTTTATTAAAATTAAATTTAAATCACAAATATAAGAAAAAAACACTACATTATAGATATTTCAAACATATTGGTTTGTACAATTACATTGGTAAGTAAAATTTATCACAAACATTCAAAGGCATAAATATTTCATTGTCTTTGGTCCCCAACATCCTATCAAAAGAGCTCGATCAGGATACCTATTGTTGAACAAACCATTCAAGCTCAAGCAAAACAATGTACCTATATAAAAAACCAAATTTTATGCTAGTAATTTTATAATGAAATAAATTAAACATAAATTTGAAACAATACATTAATAAAATTTCATTTTAAACTGAAATCAGACATTTTGAATCACACCGGTTACACCGTTTATTGGATTGAGGTGTGGCTAGTTCCTATAATTCAAAAATGACTTATAGATTGTTGCCTAAAATTATCAAAACAATCTAAATATTTTTTCTTAGTTTTGAGTATATGGAATGTGTTTTGAACTAAAATGTTAATTTTAGACTAAAAAACATACTCTTCGAGTCATATCAGGCACATCATAAATCAGATTAAGGTGAAACTAATTTTAACATGCTATAAATTACTTATGAATCATTACCATAAAATATAAAAACAAAAAAAATGATATTTCTTGGTTTTGAATACGTGAAGTTTATTTTGAACTAAAGTGTCAATTTTAATTTCAAAACAGACACTTCGAGTCATACTAGACACACTGTGTATCAGATTAAGGTGTGGTTGATTCATACATATCACAAATTACTTAAGGATAATTATCTTAATGTATCAAGAAAATCTGAATGTATTTTCTTGGTTTTGAGTATGTCACATCTCTTTTCTACTAAAATATCAATTTAAACAAGAAACATGAACTTTGAGTTTTATTGATCACATCGTGTGTCGGTTTAACATGAGAAAAATTCCTAAACATCAAAAATTACTTATGAATCATTTTCATAAAGTTTTAAGACAATATGATAGTATTTGTTTGGTTTTTAGTGAGCGACACATGTTCTAAACTAAACTACCAATTTTAAATTGATTACATACACTTTGAGTCATACCGGGAACACTAGGTATTTAATTGAGGCATGGCTGATTTCAACACATCAAAAATGACTTATGAATAATTTTCCTAAAGTATCAAAATGATCTGAATGTGTTTTCTCAGTTTTGAGTATGTGAAATGTGTTTTGAACTAAAATTTCAATTTGAAATAAAAACACACACTTATATTCATACCGGTTACTATGTGCATCAAATTGGCACATGGTTGATTCCTACACATCACAAATGACTTAAGAATCATTTTACTAAATTATCAAAAAAAATTGAATGTGATTGATCTATTTTGAGTATGTTACATGTCTTTTTTACTAAATGGTCAATTTAAACTGAAAACACACACTTTGAGTTATATGAGTCACATCATGTTTGAATTTTACGTGTGGCTGATTCCTACATATAAAAAATTACTTATGAATTATTTTCCTAAATATCAAGATAATCCCAACATTTTTTCTTAGTTTTTAATTAGTGAAACACATTATGAACTAAACCATCAATTTTAAACCAATAAAATACACTTTGAATCATACTGGGAACACTATATGTAATATTGAGGCGGGACTAATTCTTACCTGTCACAAATGACTCATGGATAATTTAACAAAAGTATCAAAACAACCTGATTGTGTTTTCTTGGTTTTGTGTATATGACATGTGTTTTGAACTAAATTGTTAATTTTAAATAAAATCATACACTTATATTCATTCTGGTCACACCGTATGTCAGATTAGCATTCATTTGATTCATACATGTCAAAAATGACTTAATAATTTTTATCCTAAAGTATCAAAACAACATTAATGTGTTTTATTAGTTTTGAGTATCTCACGTTTCTTTTTTACTAAAAAGTCAATTTAAACTAAAAACACACACTTAGAGTCATACTAATCACATCATATGTCTATTTGACATGAGATTGATTCTCACATGTCACAAATGAATTGTGAATCATTTTACTAAATTATCAAGTAAATATGAGCATGTTTGCTCAGTTTTCAGTGAGTGGTACACATTTTGAACTAAACTATCAATTTTAAACTAATAACATAAACATTGAGTAATACTGGGTACTCCATGTATCAGTTTGAGGTGTGGATGATTCTTAAACATCAAAAATCACTTATAGACTATTTTCTTCCTAAAGTATCAAAACAATCTGAATGTGTTTTCTCAGTTTTGATAATGTGATGTGTGTTTTAAACTAAAATGTAAATTTAAAATAAAAACACACACTTGGTTCCATACCGATCACAACATCCATCGGATTGATGTGAAGTTGATTCCTACATATCAAAAATGACTTAAGGGTTATTGTCTCAAGGTATAAAAATAACCCATATGTGTTTTATTAGTTATGAGTTTGTCTCATTTATTTTTTACTAAAATTTAAATTTAAAATGAAAACATGCACTTTAAGTCATACCGGTGAAATTGTATGTAGGTTTAACTTGATACTGATTCCTACATATAAAAAATGACTTACAAATTGTTTTCATAAAATATCAAGACAATCCAAGTATATTTTCATGGTTTTCAGTGAGTAAAAAACATTTTGAACTAAATTGTCAATTTTAAACTGATAACATCCACTTTGAGTCATACCAGGAACATTGTGTATCAAATTGAGGCGTTGTTGATTCCTATACATCGAAAATTACTTATGGGACATTATAATAAATTATCAAATCAATCTAAATCTATTTTCTTTTTTTTTGAGTATATGACATGTGTTTTGAACTAAAATGTCAATTTTATATAAAAACACACACTTTGAGTCATATTGCTCACATCGTACATCGAATTAGAATGTGGTTGATTCCTAAACATAAAAAATGACTTAAGGATAATTTTACTAAATTATCAAAACAATATGAATTAATTTTCAATGTTTTGAGTATGTTATGTTTCATTCTTACAAAAATGTCAATTTAAAATGAAAACATTCACTTTATGTCATACCATTCACATCATGTGTCAGTTTAATGTGTGACTGGTTCCAACATTTCACAAATGAATTATGAATCATTTTAATAAAGTATCAAGACAATATGATAATGTTTTCTAAGTTTTTAGTTAGTGAAACATGTTTTGAACTAAATTGTCAATTTTACTGATAACATACACTTTGAGTCATACCAAGAAAACCATGTATTAGATAGAGGAGCGACTAATTTCTAAACATTACAAAGGACTTATAGATTTATGTATTAAATTATAAAAAAATATGAATATTTTTATTAGTTTTGAGTATGTGACATGTGTTTTGAACTAAAATGTCAAATTTAAATAAACACAGTGTTAGGTACATTATGTCAAATACTCTGAGAGGGGGGGGGGAATCAGGGTATAACAAATTAAAATTACTGCCCCTTGAGATCTATTTTTTAATTAAACAAAACACACTTATCTCTTTCTCCCATAACAATATATGAATAAAAATTAAATCATGCATGAGACACAACAATTTTACTTGGTTCACCCTCATTGGGCTATGTCCATGGTGTATACAACGACAATGTGCCAATGTACCAAATCCACTAAAAGCGCATTATTGTTTACAATATTTGGGATAGATCAATTTTATTACCAGGATCACTATCTTTACAAGGTTTAGGATTTGATCACTATATTACCAAGGGTCACTCCCTATGTCTCTTCCTTTGGCTCACTACCAGTGGAAAGGATCACCGTATTCCTTTTCCTTCTCTCACTACTCTTGGAAATAATCCACACAAAGTTTATGGACTCATTGATCCCTTCATTATCTATAATGAATGAATCCTCCACTATATTTAGATGATATGTTTAATTACCACTTTTATCCAATTGATGAATACCAATTTACCATAGATTTACTAGAAAATCCCTTTAAAACACTTTTTGTGATGCTCACTGCCTTCTAAAAATTCCCTCTTTCATGAATCTCCTTCGCGAAGCTCTTTCATAGAGATCCTCCACTATGCCCATTTTTGAGAATCTCAAACACACTCCTAAAATATCCTAACTTTGTGAAGAAAAAACAACCTTTATGAAGCTCCTACTTTTGAAAATCTCAAACAGCCTCCGCAAATCTCCTCCATGGACTACCTTTGCAAATCTGGAGCCTTAATATTTTTGTTGTGTCTTGATACTTTTTCGAAGGGGATAGAGGCATATTTATAGGTGTTTCTACTGATTATAGAAACTTTTAGCCATTTCAAAACCATTTTATAGAGATCCCACTTTTCTTCTACAATGCTCTATTTTTTCACAAAGCTCTATAAACATTTTTTGTTCGTGGTGCTCATCATAATCGTAGAGAATTTTGTCAAACCTTCACATGCTCATGGTGATATTTCATGATGCTCTATTTTATTTTTGAAACAACCATTACAAAACCTAGTATTTTCAAAATTCATTACTTTTCCATATTTTTACAAGGTCTTCATGGAAATCCACTTTTCATGATGCTAGTTGTAATCATGGAGATCACCTTCAACTTTCTTTGATCATTTGAAAAATAATCATCATGAAGCCCATATTCATGAAAATAATGAAATTTAAATTTTGGATGATATATTCAAGGAAATAAACTTTTCACAAATCTATTCCTCTTTTGAATTTTGGACCCCAAAAAATTGGCAAACACTGGGAAACGACATCACCTTATGTACATGATTTTCTGTACAACTTCTAGGGTAACAATTCCTTTGACTTAGATCTTTTTCAACATACCCAGTAAAAAATATATCTAGACTCCAAAAATTACCATGAAAACCCACTTTTTCAACAAACATAATCAACCCAAAAATGCAACAATGTTACCTTGATGGATTTTTTCCCAACACACACACACTTGGAGTCATTCCAGTCACTCCATGCATAATATTAGAGTGATATTGATTAATAAATGTCAAAAATGACTTAAGGATTATTTTACTAAAGTATACAAATAATATAAATTAATTTTCTTGGTTTTGTGTATGTCACATGTTTGTTTTACTAAAATAAAAATTTAAATTAAAAACATGCACTTTGAGTCTTATCGATCACATCGTGTGTTAGTTTAATGCGTGACTGATTCCTACATATCAAAAATGACTTATGAATAATTTTACTAAAGTATCAAGATAATAAAGGTGTGTGTTTTTGGTTTTCAGTGTGTGACACATGTTTTAAACTAAAATTTCAATTTTAAACTGTTAACATACACTTTGAATCATACTTGGTACATTGTGTATCATATTTAGGTTCAACTAATTCCTTTATGTTATAAATGACTTATGTATTGTTTCCCTAAGGTATCAAAACAATATATATGTAAGATCCCAAATTTTATTATGAGTTATGGATCCTTTGAATTTTAGTTTAAAACCTCATTTTTATACTTATGGATGAGACTAAGAGATTAAGGGATCTTTTTGGAGTGTCCAAGGCTCGTTTGGAGATTGAAGATCTAGGTTTTGGAGGAAATAGATGAGGAACATAGTTGGTGCATAGTTAGTAGTAACCATGTATCTCAAATGTTTAAATAAATAAGAGGAGGTTCACTGTTAGTTTAACCATGCACAAGAGGCTACATGACTATAAAAATATCTATAGAAAAAACTATAGAGGGTTCTTATACAAGATGCACATGGTTTGTAAAACTGTGCACCTATCCCGCACAGGCAGTGCCACATAGGCAGTGACCCCACAAGGTTGGTGAAACATTTATCCAAACCATACATCCAAACCGTTCACCTCTTAAAAATATTGAAATTACTAAAATACCCCCTATCCTTTTAAATACTATCCTATTCTTTTCTCCCTCCCATGCACATCAGAGTCCCCCTCTTATTTGGATCTCCACCTATCCTCTTAAGATTTGTGATAACTTCATCGTTCAACCTTTGATTCAAAAACCCTCTGTCAGATTGGATTAGTATTGGTAAGCTCTTCATTTACCTTATTTTTTTTTCTTTTATTATCTTGATGTATGGAATGATAAATCCACACGAATTAAACCCATTTTTTGAAATTCATCTTTGGTTCCTATTCAGGTTTGGTCCTCAATTCCTTTCTTGGGAACCGGGTGTGACATGTTTGAATTTTTGGGATGTTCTTCCCTTATTTCCTTGGATTAGCCTTCCTCCCTGGGTTCCCCTTGAGTTTTTAGAGAAAATGGATGTTTTGGGGTGGGAAGAATCTAGCACACAGTTAGTGGTAATCATTCACCTAATCCAAGGTAACCGTGAAGTAGGTTAGGAATTAACCAGAAGCGACCGCACGACTACCACATGGTTAGTCAGATTGTGTGGGTTGCCCGTGTGGTAGGTCTCATTCTTGGAAGAGGAATTCGTATGGTCACCACATAGTTTAACAAACCACGTGACCTGTCCAAGTCATTAAAATTTTGGGGTTTCTTTTCTCTCCCTGTTTTCAAACCTCAAACACCCCTATATTTTTTACATTCAGGATCATCTACCCTATAAACCTCCTCCCCCTCTTGGATCCATTGGACCTCAATTTTTGGTTGTTTTTGGTGTGGATTATTCAAGTCATATTCATGTAAGTTCTATATCCCTTGTTTTCCTCCATATTTCTAGTCTTTTCTTCCCTCTTTCTTAGGATCAATTTTCTCCAGCAACTGGGGTTCATTTTTTAGGGTTGAATCCTAAAATGTTGGGTTCAATCTTGATGTTATAGGTTTGATCTAGATTCCTTTGGGTGTTATTGAGGTTTGGTTGAGGTGAGAATGAGGTTTCACACATGATTTTGGATGTTCTTCATTATATAAGGTGTGATCCCTTTTCATATCACCTTTAAATTTAAGATTTCATTGATTAATTGTGTTTCTCACCCTCCTTTATAGTTAAATATTGATATATGATTTTTAGAATAATTGTTTTATATGAAATGAAGTGGTTTTATTAATTACCTTGAATATGTGGTGTGGATTTGATCGGTTTTTTCATACCAAGTGTTTTATAAATTGCCCAGTTGGCTTTTCAAGTGGTTTGTGATTCTAAAAGGCATGCTTTAGTTCTATAAATGGTATTGTGATATCCAAAATGGTGATTGATGTTTTCTAAATGGGTTTTTTCACACCAAGTGCTTGAGGGAATGTCCATTTAGACTTTTTAATTTTTTTTAGACTTAAATGGTGGTTTGGATTGATTAAATAGGTTTCCAAAGGTATGTTTGATTTTAAAAATGGTTTAGTATGGTCATTTATGAAAGGGATTGTTATGTGAAAATATTTTGAGGCCTTTTTGGAATATTTGAAATGTTTTATTTAGAAAACCCTTCCAAGAGTGATTTTTGGATTTTTATTTGGCTATGAGATAGGAATTTCCTCGGCATGGGACCTCCCCTGTGTAATAATTAAATTATAGAAAGGGACTACTCCTTGAGGTGACTAGGGCGGTACCGGTTTGTGTGATATGTATAATGGTATGTGCATGTGGATTGTTGTTTAGATTTGTTATAACACCCCTTGTGAACATTGAATGGGAACCTATCATAGAGAAGATGAATTTGAAAAAAAATTATTGCAGTAGTCTAGATTATGCACTAGCTAGTGGCCCATAACAGTGGGATATTTTGTTATTTTTTCTATGAGATCAGGCCCCTTGGTGAGGTCAAGTAGGGAGAAGATCAGGTGTTTGGGCCTTATGATGTCATCATATAGGGAATGCCTTCGGGATGAGTCAGATGTATAGTATTTTTTGGTTCTCCTCTAAGTTCCTAGGTATTCCTATGTTCCTCTAATACTAGTATTGTTCGTTCTATTTTCCTCGTTGTGTAGAATCATATTCCTTGCACTTGGTTTTTGTGTTTTTCTGGAAAATTGTGAATGTTTGGTTTTGTTAAAAGGTTTCAAAGAATATTTTCTAAAAGAGCAAGTATTTCCCTTTCTTTTTCACTATTATGAAAAATAATCATTTCCTACTTGGTTCCATCTCCCCTTATCCCCTTGAGATTTGTTTTAAAACATGAGGGTAATGGATTTTGTATTGATTTATTTTCTTTAAAATTAAATGTATGGAAAAAAATATATTTATATATTGTATTTCAAATATGATAGCCCATGTTTATTTATTTAAAGGATATGCCCTGGGAATATAATTATTTGGGCCTACCTATTGAGTTTTAATACTCACACCTACAGTGTTTTCTTGTTTTTATTTTATGCTATAGGTTCCATCTCAGGCTCAATTTCCTTGTGTGATATATGGTTATGGATTACAGAGTTACCCTCGTGGTCATGTAAATATTTCTTGGTCATCAGGTTCAGTCTGGGTTTCTGGTGTAGCTTTGTTACCTAGTTTTTTTGTATTTTTAGTTTTGGTGTAAATGTTTTAAAGTTTGAAAACCATATTTTTTCCCTTTTATTTATTTGGTTTCATTTGTTTATTTGATTAGGAAAAACATTACCATTGTCTCTAATGATTCCCTTGGTGCTTATTGCTAGAATGGGAGGATTTGGAATGCCTCTCAAGTCTAGCCACAGATTGGCTTGGGTGACTGGTTCAGGGTTGACTCAGGTTGGTTCATGATAACGAGAGCTCATTTTACCTCTTTTCAGGGTGTTTGTCTATTTCTTTGATTCCATCTGATCTTGTATGAATCAAAAGTTGATATTGAATGAGGATTATACTACCAAGATATGGTAGGTGGTTTAATGATTTTCCATTAACACATAGTGATATATATATATATATATCCATTGGGATTCACACCGGACCTTACAAGCGTCGCCCCTTAAATAAAGTTTTATTTAATAAAATTCGTGGGCTTATGTTTATACGACCCATGTGACCTAAAATCACTGATGAGGGTTGAGAACCACAAATATAAACACACCTTCTTGGTGCTTTTCTAAGCTATAAAAAACAACCACGAGTTATTTATGATCCTAATTCACCTTATATGGTGTATTATTTACCCATTATAATAGGGAGGTTATAATTAAATATAAAGAGGATTAATTATATTGAATGAGAGGATTTATTTCATGATAGGCCTTCTAAGCCTGGGATATGAAATTGAACTACCTTATGAGGTGAGTTATACCTATCCTTTATAAATGAAAAGTCCAATTGAATTAAATGTGATGTTAAATGGTATAATTATAATGAGATCCCATGACCATTCATTATTTCATTTTGTGGGTAAAACATGGGTTCCAACTCAAAATTCCATGAATGGAATCATCAGTCTTATTGAATTCAAATGACTTATAAATGGATTAATATCACACTATGAGTGATACATGGGTTCATATATGAACACCATAGATGAGAACACCTATATGGTTTGCTATGTTATGCCATGAGTGAAATTTGGGGGTTCCTAGTAAGGAATGGAAAGAATGGTTTCAGAGGGTAGTTCATTATTTTACTCCAAGAGTGATACTTGGGTTTCACATGTGGAACATCAAAGATGGACTCATAGGGTGGTTAATTTATACCACACCTAGAGAGATACATGGACCCTTATGATGGATTCCATGGACGGGATTGTATGGTGATGGTTTTATTGTATACATGGAGTGATACTCGAGTTACCTATATAGGAACACCTTGGATGAGTTTAGTATACCAAATTAAGTGATTAATTGATTTATAAATATGTGTATCCAAATTCAAAAAAAATAATTGCATTCAGTCATTTCTTTAAATAGATGATGACCTTGCATACTTCCTTTATCAAGTTATAAATGTAATGGGATGTGTTCACCCCATATACCAATCTGATCATTGGGGAATGACTTTCATATGACTGGGTCCTAATACACTTATATAAATTAAATCATAAATGGTAATCATTAAAAGATATACCAAATCAGGCCAAAGTAGGTGGTGTCAGACAAGTGTCCTATTTAAATCCCGGTCTGATATGTGATTTATGTATTTTATCCACAACTTATATTATTATCTACATGATAATTATTTATATATTCACTGTTTGGATAACATTTTACACCATCAGTGGTGACCTAATTAATATATATCACACCCTGTTCAGAACACCTATTGGTACCCAAATAGACTTCAAGAATGCAGATAGGGACAAGGGAAAGTGTCCTGTTATGGATTCTTTATTTATCTTTAATTGGATTTAGTATGGGAGAAGATGACCAAGATTATGCTCATGATGTTATTAGAGATATATTTTGATCTTTTGTTCATTTTTGTAAAGAATGTTGTATATTATTGTTGCTTTATCTCCCATGTATTCTCTTTTTGTATATCATGACATGATCATAATTTTGTATATGATATTGGATATGGTTTTTACCAGTTTATTTTTATCTCACTGATTTACTTTTGTGATGCTAATTATTTATCATGCTTCCACTGCTCATTGGAATTATTTTAGCACTATGCCACACTCTAATCATGAGGGTATAATCTCCCCATGATACTCCTACTGACCCTCACTACTAGTCAAAAACCTATTGCATATGAGGAGATGCAATTGAGGCCTTGTTTCCACTGGTTCGACTACTGTTAATGATTGAGATGGGTCAAGATGTTACAAAGTGGTTTTAGAACATTCATCTCCTTTTGTATTACTATTTGTGTTGTCAGATAAGAGACTAATAATGTGTTGTAATTTGGTAATGAGCCTATACAAGGGATTAACTAACCCACCTACATGGAAAAGACAAATTATTTTGGAAGAGAATTCCTATTTTGTATTATGCCTATTACGGTTGTCTTGATTTCACCATTGGGTGATGCACATGATATGAAACATTTATTATTATTGATATATATTTAATTTAACCTTTTAACTGATATAAAAAGGAGGTATTGGAATCATGTATCATTGTAGGCACATAAATATTCACATGTCATACATATTCCTTGCCATGTAGATTGGATTTCTTGACTGGATGATTTTTGTGCCATGCTTATCTATATACCATGTCTAGGTATAGATTCAAAATGATTACTTATAAATCATAATTTTGTTATTATTTCCATGTTTAATGGTATTATTTCTTATAATAACATGTTTAGTTTTAGTTATGATACAATTTTGGTTATTAAAGTGTTTGCATCAACCTAAATGGTGTTTTTGTAACGACCCAAACTTTTATTAATGAAAATTCCTCTTGATCTAATTAAATGTATTAATATGTAAAATGGTTATATAAAATATGAACATACTTGGTTTCATTTTTTTGGATTTCAAAATACCTTTAGTAATTGTTACTGTTGCAAATATAGTCTTTGAAGAGTGATCAATTGATTAGTATAAATATATGGCTTTAACAAATCCAATTTACTCAGACAAAGGAAGTGATGGCCTCATACAGTAGAATTTCTCCATACAAATCCCATTTGGTAGAGATTGGAAAGGAGGTGGAGTCATTTTTCTTCGCTCTTGACCAATCCCAATATGAGCTTCAACACGTTAAGATCGAATGGAACCACCTATGGGAGAAGTCGAAGATGATAGAGATTACCACCCAAGTGATGTTATCTAAGCCACCCCAAGAGTCTGTCACCATTACACAACTTACCCTTAGGTCATATGCGGGTATTATAAGAGGTTATGTAACAAGACCCTATCACTATGATTATATTCTTTATTTTTGTATAGAATAAATAATATACATTCATTTTATTATTGTTACTTTGTAAATAGTTTTAAAAGCAAAAAGAGTATTTTTTTTAATATTCAATTGAGAAATCTATTTTTTTGAATTAATGTTTTTTTGAATTAAATAATATCTTAATAAAATATTATTACTAAATTAATTTTTATTAAATATAAATGATCATATAATTTTTATGAATACAATTATAGTTTTTATTAAGGTTTGAAAGCTATTTTTGTCAAAACCAATGAATTTTCAATAAATATCGATTTTTATTTTAAAAGTAAAAAATCAAATATTTAAAAAATTATTTAAATAAAATGAATATTATTTTTGGAATCATTATGTTGGAATTATCTAATGGTGAATTTTTCATAATTTTCTGAGACAGTCAATTTTTTAGGTAAAAATTAAATACCATTTAAATATATAATGTGTTTTTTGAAATCATAATGACCCAATAGTGATGTAATAAAATAATATAAATGGTATTTTCTGAAAATATATGTTTTACCATTAAAATAATGTGATTTTAGGTTTGATTTATTTATTTTACACAGCCTTAGTAGACCCTCCAAGACTTATAAAATATTTTAACTTTTAAAATGATTTTCTTGAGAGTGTGACTAAAATCCACATAATAAAGCCTAAAATTTTAATAATATAGGACATTGGAAATATAAAATAATGTTTTCACTTCCCTTTTGAAAAAAACATGGTCAAAAAACATGGTATGGTTTTTGGTTTTGATTAGTTTAATGTGTAGTGTCCAAAACCTAAATAATAAAGAATTCTCTCTCTTTTCCTATATAAACCCACCCAAGACCCCAAATATCTTCACTCAAAACCCTTGGATCACATACCTAACCTAACCTAATCTCTCTAAAATCCCCCCAAGTTTCCACAAGATACTAATAATTCTCTCTCGAGCCCCTCCCAAGCCTTTGGGATCACACTTCCAAGTAAGGGATTTCTTCCTTTCTCATTTTTTTCCAAATTTCATTATGTTGTTATACCATTTTTTATTCAATTAAAAATGTTGGGGTATAATTTTCACCCCCCCACACTTCAATAATTATGTTTTAATGATTATATACCTCTTTATATCTCATTAATTCCTCCCATGTACACCCGTTACCATGCTAAAATTTCGTAACGAATTTCTTTCTTCTCATTTACATTCAAGAAATTATTCTGTATTATGAATATAAATTCCATTACATATGTTTGGAAATTCATCTATATGATACCTTACTTTCCATTTCATTTACACATGATTATACACCCCTTTCTCTCTCATCAACCATTTTTATGAATTTTTATGTCACGCCGTTATGTTTCTGAAATTGCTCCACGATTTTCCGAGCCAAAGTAATTGTATAGTGAATACCATGCCCATTTATCTATCAAGGGTATTCAATTTTATGAACATTTACTTATTTATTATATATTTTCATGTTGAATTCTAAATTCATTTATTTTGGAATAAATTAATATGTTTAATGAATCCATATTATATGATCCATGTTGCACACTTATGCATGAAATGAAACGATTAAGAAGGGTGCACCCTGATAGTGCTCTAATGCATTGGATAAAGATTAGTATCATGATAGGTCAAGTGAAATGAGGGTTTACTAATTATAATTCTATTTCAATGAGGGTTTACTCAAGATCCATGTACAATGAGCCTTGGCTCATGCTAATATCATGTTAAATGTTGATGCCACCTTTCCAAGTCATGATAACCATGCTATATCATGCATTTATGTTAATGTTTATCTTATGATCCATTGATATTCCTTTTGGATAAAATGTACTATATTATTCATGTTATTACTTTTTTACTCCCTTACTAGGCTTTATATCTCACCCTTTTCTTATGCATGTCCTTAGGTTATCCCATGCGATGCTAAGTAAGAAGGTATGTGTGTGGTCATGTTAAAGAAGTTTTCAATAAAGATGTGTATTTCATGTTTTATGTTGTCATGTAATGTTCCTAATCACCAAAATACACTAGACCTATAAATATTATATGTTGTATCAAGTGAATATTTTATGTAATAAATTATGTTTAAGTGTTTAATAAAGAGCAGGTTTGTTATAGTTGGTATCAGAGGATAGGTTTAGTTATTTTTTTGATTAGGATTAGAAAACCCTAGTGAATGCCTTAGGGATAAGAATAATTATAATAAAAACATCCCTAAATTTTGGTGAGTATTGAGTAAGTGGATTATCAAGAAAATACTTATCATTCTGTATACGAGGAGGTAGAGGTAGCTCTTACACAGATGTATCTAAGGGTAAAACCCGAAAACACCACTTTGAGCTAGAATTGAACGGGAACTGGTGAATGACAATGATCCTTACTTTACTCTTGGTTACAACACTTCTGGGGGATATGCTTTGGTAAATTTATAAGCTTATTATGAACCATTATTAAGGGAATAAAAAAATCGCCTAATAATATATGTTGGGAAGTAGATCATGAATAACATAGATAAGTTAAGAAAATAAATGTAATTTATAAGTTATCCCTTTTTGTAATTGTATTCCCCTTTATGTGTTACCCCTAAAATTCCTTTTATTCCAGCCAATGTCTGGTAATATGAGGAATTAGGCTAACAACTAATGTGAAGATCAATATGATGACTGTTCTAATGATATGCCCAATCCGATGGGAGCAGGAATCAAAAACTTTGTCACGATACTCTCTCAATTAAATCAAGTTTTGAATACAAACATGGGTCAAGAGGAATGTTCAACCCCCCCAATAAAGAACAAGTCTCAATCGAGAGCTTCATGAGACAAAGGCCTCTTATTTTTATAGATCATCTGATCCCTCAATTGTCAAACAATGGATCTACTCCATTGAAAAGATATTCTCCATCCTTTAATGTTCCGAACAATAGAATTTTCTTCTAGATGATTATAATATGGAGAGTGAAGTTGATCAAAGGTGGACATTGATGAAAAATACAAAGCCTAAGGAGGAGATCGAGGTGTTGGAATGGAAGGATTTTCAAAAAATGTTTTTTGATAAATATTTTCCTCTCACCCTCCGACGTAACATGGAAAGGGAATTCCTTTACCTTAAGAAAAAAGACAACGAATCCATAAAAGCATACGAGAAAAACTTCACAAGGTTGCACGATATGCCTCTGTCTTTGTCATTACCCTAGAATTCAAGGTTGAATGCTTCTTTGGTGGGATAAAACCTAGAATACGGAAATCCCTAGTGATCCGTGACTTTGAGAACTATTAGAAAATTGTATGATGTGCCCCCAAATTCAAAATGAAGATAAGAGGATCTCAGGGGTATCATGGGGATCAGAAGAGTAAGGTGGAATTTAATTCTGGTAGTCCAATAGAGAAATCCAATGGTGCTAAGAAAATCCAGCACCCCACTTGCCAAAGGTGCAGAAAGAATCACCCTGGAAATTTTATGAAGGGGATGAGGAAATGCTTTAGGTGTGGAAAAGAAGGGCACCTGACCATTAACTGCTGACAAGGGAAAACCTGTGGCTACGACAGAGGAGAGGAATACTTCATTCAAACCTCAATGTGTTGTTCATTGCTTCAACTGAAAATAACCAGAGCACTTTGCAAACTAGTTCCCTAATACAAGGGTTTTTACGGGCAACAAAAAATCTCCAAGGCAGTAAGGGAGAGCATTTTCGGTCACTACTGCCAAAGTGAACCCCGACAATGATGTGGTGATAGGTATGCTAGTTATTCATTCAAGAGTAAAGATATTTCTTTTTTATTCTATTTCTATTCATTCTTTTATATCCCAAAGGTTTAGTAGAACAATCCCAACACCACCACAAATCATGGATGTAAATATGTCAGTGATAATGGAACATGGGGAAATACTTACATCCCATGAATATAATTCCTCCCCTATCATAATTTGTGGATTTAAAGTCTTAGAGAACATCGTCATACTCCCTATGGTGTAATTTGATGTAATTATTGGCATGGATTGGATTTACTTATATAGATCCAACCTAAATCTCCATAAGAAAGAAATCACTCTCCATATAGAGAATAAACCCCCGATTCTATACAAGTGCAAGTAGGAGGATGAATCTTCTTTAGAACCATCATCACAAGCATTGATATTATTGAACTATGAGAACACATATCTTTATTAGATGATTGAGTCTAAGGAAGCAACCATCCTCAAAGACATACCTATTGTGATAGAATTTGCTGAAGTGTTTCTTGAGGAATTGCATGGTCTTACTCCTAGAAGAGATGTTAAATTCTAAATTGATCTTATACCTAGGGCATTTCCAATATCCAAGAATCTATATAGAATGACTTTTTTGGAGCTTGAGGAGATAAAGAAATAACTATAGGAGAATATGGATAAAGGGTTTATACTCCCAAGTGCTTCACCATGGGGTGCACTAGTCCACTTTTTCTAGAAGAAGGATGGGTAAATGTGCCTTTGCATTGATTATTGTGAGATAAAAAAACCACGATAAAGAATAAGTATCATCTTCCATGAATTGATGACTTATTTGATCAGCTACATGGAGAAAAATACTTCTCTAAGGTGGATTTGCAGTCAGGATATTACCAAGTAAGGGTGAAGAAGGAGGATATCCCCAAGACTGATTTTCATACAAGATACAGGCACTATGAATTCATAATAATTCCTTTTAGACTCACTAATGATCCATAAGTCTTCATGGAATTGATGAATAGAGTCTTTAGATATTACCTTAACAAATTTATGGTAGTATTTATAGAGAATATTATAATATACTCCAAAACCAAGGAGGAGCATGAGGAGCATCTAATCACTGTACTAGAGAACTTGTGAAAGGAGAAGCTCTATGAAAAGTATAGAAAGTGTGGGTTCTGGTTGAAGGAGGTCTCATTATTGGGTCATATTATCACAAGTAATGGGATATTTTTGTATCCCTCTAAGACATCTGAAATTGAGGGATGGATGAGGCCAACATCGGTAAGGAATATCTATAGCTTCCAGGGGTTAGTTGGATATTATCACTGATTTGTTAGAAATTTCTCACAATTTTCCAACCCTTTTACCAAGATAACTCAAAAGGGAGTAAAGTTTTCTTGGAGTGATGAATGCGAAGAAAGAATCATGGTGTTGAAAAGGAGGCTTATCACTGCACCCGTGGTCACACTACCCACAAGTGGAGAATTTTTTTTGGTATTTACCAATGCTTCAAAGAAGGGCCTAGGCTGTGTGTTGATGAAAAATGACAAATTAATTGCCTATGCTTCAAGGAAAAAGAAATTTCATGAGAAAAACTATCCAACACAAGATCTGGAGTTGGATGCAGTAATCTTCACTTTAAAAATTTGGCAACATTACCTCTTTGGGTAGAAGTGTGAAATATATACAGATAAAAAAAACTTCAAGTATATATTCACACAGAAAGAGTTGAACATGCACCAATGAAGATGGTTAGAGATGATCTAAGACTATGACTACTCAATCCATTACCACCCTCAGAAAGTGAGCAAGGTGGAAGATGCTCTAAGTAGAAAGGAACCATCGATTCTATCATTGATGAGAATGGAAAAGGATCTAATATTCTTATATTTGATGAAGATGGACATGAAAATCATAAATAAGAGGACATCATCAATCCTTTCACCAATGATTTCTCAACCATCTATTTTGGATAGTTTAAAGGATGCTCAAAAAGATGATGTGAGAATTCAGAAGAAAGTGGAAACTATCAGAAAAGGGAAATCCTTAGAGTTCAATGTTAATGAAGAAGGAATTATGAGATTTGGTACAAGACTATGTGTTCCATCAAATCCAGAGTTAAATAATGAACTTTTGTATAATTCATATTGTTCAAATTTCTTCATTCACCCAGGAAACACAAAAATGTATCGAGATCTCCAAGAGATTTATTGGTGGGATAACATGAAGAAGGAGATCACTGAGTATACATCAAAGTGCTTGGTATGTCAGAAAGTGAAGGATGAGAGGTAGAAGTCTAAGGGGATTATGTAACCATTACCCATACCAGCATGGAAATGGGAGAATATCACCATGGAATTTTTCATCAGACATCTGAAGACATCCAAAGGAAACAATATTATTTGGGTTGTTGTGGATCATCTTACAAAGACTACACACTTCATTGCAATTCAAGAGGATTTTTCATTGGATAAACTAGCACATATATATATATCAAAGAATTTTTAAGGCAGTATAGAGTACCACTATATGTTGTATCCGATTGAGATCCATGATTCACCTTGAAGTTCTGGAAGATTCTCCAACATTCTCTGAATACTGAGCTGAAATTCATTATTTCTTATCATCCTCAAATGGATTGAAAATATGAGTGGACTATCCAAAAACTTGAGGAAATATTGAGAGCATGCTCAATAGACTTCAAAGGAGGATGAGATCAACATCTTCTCCTAGTTGAGTTCTCTCACAATAATAGTTTCCACTCAAGCATCCAAATGGATCCTTATGAAGCCATTTATGGGAAGAGGTGTAGAACACCAACATGTTGGGATGAAGTTAGGGAGAGAAAACTCTTAGTTCCAAAAATGGTTGAAGAAATGGTAGAGAAGGTTAAGACCATCCAACAACACATTAAAGATACTCAGAGTCGACAAAAGAGCTATGATGATAATCGTTGATGAGACCTAGAGTTTGATGTCGAAGACATGGTATTCCTCAGTATATAACCACATAATAGAGTTATGAGATTTAGGAATAAGGTAAATCTTAGTCCAAGGCACATCATCCCTTTTGAGATCCATGATCACATTGGATCAATGGCCTATCGACTATCACTCCCACCGAACCTATCTCAAGTACATGATGTATTCCATGTATCACTATTAAGGAAGTACATACCCGACCCATCACATGTACTCAATCCAGAGGTGGTACCATTAGAGAATGAACTCTCCTATAAATATAATCTGGTGAGGATCTTAGAAATTAGGTGAAAATTTCTACAAAATAATAAAATGTCCATTGTCAAGGTGTTGTGGCAAAGCCACATGTTTGAAGAAGAAACGTGGGAATCAAAGGAAGTGATGAATCAGAGTTACCCTCATCTTTTTTAGTGTGGGAAAAGGAAATTTTGAGGGAGAAATTTCTTAAGGGAGAAGATTGTAAATACCCAAACTTCTATTAATGAAAATTACTATTGAACTAATTAAATGTCTTATTATGTAAAATGGTTATATAAAATTTTCACTTCCTTAGTTTTATGTTTTTGGATTTCAAAATACTGTTAATAATTGTTACTATTTCTAATATATCTAATGAACAATGATATATTTATTAGTATAAATATAGGGCTTTAACAAATCCAATTTACTTAGACAAAGGAAGTGATGACCTCATCCAGTAGAATTTCTCCGTACGAAGCCCAATTTTTGGAGCTTCGATAGGAGGTGGTTTCACTAGGCTTTCCTCTTTACCAATCCCAATCCGAGCTTCAAAACGTTATGATTGAATGGAACTGCCTATGGGAGAAGTGAAAGTTGATAGAGATTACCACCTGAGCAATTTTATCCAAGCTACCCCAAGAGTCTATCACCATCGTACATCTTACCTTTAGGTCATATGAGGGTGTTATAAGGGGTGATGTAACAAGACCCTAGCATTATGATTATGTACATTATTTTTTTATAGAATAATGAATATACATTCATTTTATTATTGTTACTTTGTAAATAGTTTTTAAAGCACAATTAGTATTTTTTTAGTTAATATTCAATTAAGAAATCTATTTTATTGAATTAATTGATTTTTGAATTAAATAATATTTTCATAAAATATTATTAATAAATTAGTTTTGATTAAATATAAAATATTGTATAATTTTTATGAATACAATTGCAATTTTTATTAAGGTTTGAAAGCCATTTTTGTAAAAACCCATGAATTTTCGATAAATGTCAGTTTTTATTTTAAAAGTGAAAATTAACATATTTAGAAAATTATTTAGAATAAATTAATATTATTTTTGGAATCAGGATGTCTAAATTATCCAATGGTGAATTTTTTATAATTTTCCGAGATAGTCGAATTTTTGGGTAAAAATTAAATACCGTTTAAATATATAACGTGTTTTATGACATAATAATGACCCAATAGTGATGTAATAAAATAATATAAATGTTATTTCAGGCCAATAAATGTTTTAAAATTAATATAATTTTATTTTATGTTTGTTTTATTTATTTTATAAGGCATTAGTTGACCCTCCAAAACTTATAAAACATTTTAACTTTTAAAATGATTTCCTTGAGAGTGTGACTCACCTCCACATAAGAAAGCCTAATATTTTAAGAAGTTATGACATTTTCCTTATAAAATAATTTTTTCTACTCCCCTTTTCTAGAAACCATGGTCAAAAACCATGGTATGGTTTGTGGTTTTGATTAGTTTAATCTATAGTGTCCAAAACCTAAATAATAAAGAATTCCCTCTCTTTTCCTATATAAACCCACCCAAGATCCCACTTATCTTCACTCAAAACCCTTGTATCACATCTCTACCCTGACCTAATATCTCTAAAATCCTCCCAAGGTGCCTCAATCTCCCAAGAAGCCTCTCTAAATCCTTTCTCAAGCCTTTGGGATCACACTTCCAAGTAAGAGATTTCTTCCTTTCTCATTTTTGTCCAAATTTCATTGTGTTGTTATACCATTTTTTTTCAATTAAAAATGTTGGGGTATTATTTCACACATCCCCCATACTTCTCTCCTTATATTTTAATGACTATATACCTATTTATCCCTCATTAATTCCTCCCATGTACACTTGTTACCATGCCAAAATTCTGTAAGGAATTTCTCTCTTCTCATTTACATTCAAGGAATTATTTTGTATTATGAATCTAAATTAAATTAAATAATATGGGAAATGTATCTATATGACCCCCTTACTGTCAATTTCATGTAAATATGATGATACAACCCTTTCTCTCTCATCAACCATTTTTATGAATTTTTATGTCATTCCATTATGCTGTCGAAATTGCATAGCGATTTTCCAAGACAAAGTCATTGTGTAGTGAATACCATGCCCATTTATATATCAAGGGTATTCAATTTTATGAATATTTAATTATTAATTATAGAGTTTAATGCATTAATTCCACATTAATTTATCATGGAATAAATGATGATGTTTAATAAATCCATGTTATATGATCCATGTGGCACACTTATGCCTGAAATGAAATGATTAAGAAGGGTGCGCCCTGATAGCGCTTCAATGCATTGGGTAAAAATTAGTATCATGATATGTCAAGTGCAATGAGGGTTTACTCATTCTAATTCAAGTACAATTAGGTTTTACTCATGCACCATGTGCAATGAGCCTTGGATCATGCTAATATCATGTTAAATGTTGATTCCACATTTCCATGTTATGATAATCATGATATATCATTCCTTTATGTTCATATTTCTCTTATGCTCCATTGATATTCCTATTTCCTAACATGTATTGTATTATTCATGTTATTCTTTTTTTACTCCCTTACTGAGCTTTATATATCACCATTTTTTTTATGCATGTCCTCAAGTTATCCCATACAATGCTAAGTACGAAGGAATGTTTGTGGTCATGTAAAAGAAGTTTTTAATACAGATGTGTATTTTATGTTTTAAGTTGTTATGTAATGTTCCTAAGCCACAAAGAAACTATAACTCTCAATCTTCTAAGTTGTATCAAGTGAATATTTTATGCAATAAATCACATTTAAGTGTTTAATAAAGTGCAGGGTTGTTATGGTTTTCCCGTATAGCTTGATGATGGTACATTAATTAACCAAATATGAAATGTTTGATCGATGGACCATTGGTTGCATGGGATGAAACATTTATGGTTGTGATTAAATGGGTGACAATAAAAATTTATAAAGTGTATGGGTATTTATAAATTTGGAAGGGTAATCTACACAATCAAACCATCATTTATAGACTTGTTTCATTATGATATTGAATGTAAAAGTCTAGTCACAGTTACACGACATGCTAATTGTAGATTCTAAAGCTTAATACTTTATAACATGGAAATGGTGACTCGTCTAACAAGATCATTATATACATAAATGAGTATAAATAGTTTATTCATAAAAGTTAAATGAAATGGAAGTCATTAAATAGTAATTCCAATTGCATCTTAAAGGGCATTTTCCATAATAACTTTTTATTTACACACTGTATACCAGAAACCCCTAATAGAAAATAGAGAAATTGAACCTAAACTGACCTTATTAGCAGGTAGTATAAATTATATATAGTGATTAATTGTTTTCTTATACATATTATCTACATGGATTTAAGATTAGGCAGAGAGTTGAGACTCTTATATAGGTAGGTGTGTACATGTCATACTTTATTATTTGTGATCTATATCATTATTAAATATTTTCAGAGGCATGTGATTTGTATTTGTAGAGATATGCCACAATGAATTACTCTAGTTGGGTGCCAAGAGGGTGGAGATGACCATTCTCTAGAGGTGGTGGTCCCTGAGTAACTAATATTACCTCATGTAGTGCCACTTGTGAAATATGCTATTATACCTGATCTGGGCACTGATGCCCAATTTTTAGATGTCTTTCTATATCTCATGACTACTATATAGGGAGCCCCACGACCTACCCCAACTATGGTAGAGTTTATGTGGGAATTTTAGTAGTAACTACCCATGTTTTTATGGGATGGTGGTATACAGGGTGATGAGTCATGGCTAGAGGCCATGATATCTATTTTTGAGAATATTGTGACACCAATTGAGAGGAGAGTGAATTTTTCTATGTATCTTCTATGAGATTATGACAAGTGATGGTGAGATTTTATTACCTAGGAAGATATTCATCAGGACATGGTTTAGATGGATTTCTAGATGGCCTTCTATGATTTGTTCTATCCCAAGACATTGAGGCCTGACAGATATAAATAGTTTATTCACTAGGATAAGGGTTCTTTATCAGTTATGGACAACTCTGAAAGTTTCACAGAGCTCCAGTACTTCAAACTGATCCTTCTTGGTGATGAATTATCTAGGGTTAAGTTATTTGATGATGGTCTCAAGTATGAAATCTCATTGTAGGTTAATGTATTACGGTTGAATATAGTATATAAGATAGCGAATCTGACACTCGTTACTTAGTATAACCCAAGAGAGGCTAAACATGTGAGCTAGGGTCACTACTACAAATATGGATTTTATCAGTGCTAAAAATGGCCTTTAACAGTGCTAGAAAAGTGCTATAAATTCCGGCGAAGATAGGGGGCCCTTTATCAGCGCTTCAAAAAGCGCTGATAAAGAACCCTTTTATCAGCGCTAAAAAAATCACTGATAAAAGTTAAAAAAAATAAAAAATTAAAAAAATTAAAAAAATCCTGCCAATCGGGGGGGATTTTATAGCACTTGATCCCCCCTTTTACAGTGCTTTTCCGCCCCCCTCCAGCACCCACACACACCTCTCCACCCTTTATCAGCACTAGCCCCAGATTCACCAATGCGTGTGCGTCCCTACCTCCACTCAGATTTGATCTTGAGACCTCCCCCCTGCTCGCCTGAAGCTTTTGACACTACCCTATATTGATTTGTTCTCCTATTAGTGATACATCTGTTTATTTATATATATATTTAGTTATATTTATTCATATAGTATTATATATTTATATTAATATATATATATATATAGTTATATTAATATAAATATATATTTATATTAATATATATATATATATTTATAGTGATATTAATATATATGTATTTATAATGATATTAATATATACATTTATAGTTATATTAATATATATATGTAGTTATATTAATATATATATATATACAGTTAGATTAATATATAGGTATATAAATATTCATATATTTGTATTTTAAATAAAATGGATATTAGTTATTATTTAGATAAATCTAATATATTTTATATGTAAATATATTTTATTATTTATATTTGTAATTAAATTTTTATGTGTGAATATATAAAAAATATGTATATATTGTTATATTTTTGATTATAAATAGCAATGCATTATAAAAAACGATAAACTTTCAAAGACATAATATAAATATGAATGTAGTAACTTGGAAGAAATTCATTCCCCACCAAAAAAATCCAATAATACCACCTTAAACGAGGCTGAAAATCCACAAAATGTTAAAAAATCGGGGTACCTTGACTAAAAAATCAGTTTTGGAGGCCTTCTGGGCCCTTTTTGGCCTCAAAAAAACCTTGATCAGGGTCCGCCCAGGTCACAGAGACGTAGAGCTCATCGCAGGCTTTGATTTGATATGTGGTAGAGCTCAAACGGACACCCGGATCAAAAGTTATGGCTATTTGAAGTTCGAGTTGCATTTTCAACATATTTTGGATCTTTTTTTATTTTTTTATTTTTTTAGTCTTCAAATTGTTATTAAATGACTATTAATCCATAATAATTAGAAAATTATTAATTAAAAATATTTTTTAAATTTTTTTATAAGTCATTTTCACTAAATATATTATATATTAAGTGTAACAGTATATTTATACTTATCTAAAATATATTTAAAATTATATTTAAAAAATATATATTATATTTATATCAATATAAATATATCTATTTATTTAAATATTAATATATATTTTTTAATAATTTTTTTGGAAGTAGAAACTTTATCAGAGTTTTTAAAAAAAGCGCTGATAAAGACCCCCCTTTATCAGCACCACTAAAAAAAGAACTGATAAAGGGGTACCCTTTAACAATGCTAAAAAAGGGCTGTTAAAGGGGGAACCTTTATCAACACTAAAAAAAAGCATTGATAAAGGGGTAATTTTATCAGTGCTTTTTTTAGCGCTGATAAAGGTACCCCCCTTTATGAGCGCTTTTTCGTTAGCACTGATAATGGGTGGCACTGGGAATGCCCAGTTTTGTGGTAGTGGGTGGTTCAACTCCTAGAACTAGAAATGATTTGAATAGTGGTAGAAAAAACATTTTGAATCTTTTCATAGGAATAATAGCAACCAGAGTGTGCGCATAGGTATCCAGGTGGTATGCCATTAGTGCAGTAGGACATGACATATGAAGACCCAGCATATCAATGATCTAGTCGAGTGTCATTATTGTTTCAAGATAGGTCATCTTCAATGCTTTGTAGAGATTTAACTCTTTTGGATATTGAGATAGGATATACACTAACTCCACATTCCAGAGTGGGGTTTGAAACCCCTTGTTAGGTAGGGAGCTATATTACTACCAACCAATTAGTCTGAGGAGGTGGTCATGGATGAGGGAGCTAGAAATAAGACTTACAGCACTAGTAGAGCAGACCTACCTAGGGAATTCAGGTTATACCTTAGGGATTTAGATATGGCTATATATATGAAATTTGGTCAATTCTTGAGAATCATAGAGTTAGTCTATCTATGATTATAGGTATAATATTAGTATCCTATACTCTAGTTTATACTTTATTTGATATAAATTCATCGAAATCCTTTGTATCTATCGCTATTGTGGAAAGCCTTGGGATTGAGATTTAGTATTTCTATAGAATAATGAAGTTTGATACCCCATTGTGAATTTGATCAGAATGTGTGTTAGGACCAACATGACAAGAAAGATTATCATATTTAGGTATTGCATTTTTTTTAAGGAATTATCAAATAAGGAGAAATCACCTCACCTTTTTTAGTGAAAATTGGACAAACCATCATATTCATAAAATCTGACTCACAATTCTTAATAGAGTCCATCATAATTTAAAAAAAAACTATAGAAGAAATGTCATATCAGACTCACTTGGGGTCTAGAATGATGTTCTGATAATTATGATGAAAATAATTGGATTCAACATGGATTTGATAGAAATATGACAATGATTTGTTGTTTTGTATTTCCCAAAAATCATAAGTAAGTTATAAGACTTGTGATACTAGATTTTTTAAGGAAATGGGGAGAATAAGTTCTACTACTCATATTTAGGCTAATAAAATTAGGTGTAATTGTATTCATGGCAATCACATTTAGGTTCATATTAGAAAGAAAGAAGTTGCTGGAAAGGATGAGAAGTTACAAAAATTTACACTAAAAGTCAAACGATACTAAAACTGATCTTCAACATAATAAAAGTTATAAAGGAATTCATGATTAGAATAATTTTTTTTGGAAGATGGAAGTTTCTGAAGTAAAAGATTTCTGATCTTAGATCATTGGATTCAGATTTTTTTGAAGGCTGGGATGGTTTTCTTGATCATAATGAGGGAAACCGAATATACTGGTGTTTAGTTAAACAAAAATCCAATAGATTTATGTCTTTAGAGAATCAAGTTGATAGGTATTTTATTCATAAAAGAAGAAGTATAACCCATTGAATAAGATTAAAATAATATGATATATCCATCATAATTAAAAAATATGAATGAGATTTGGTTTTAATAATTATAATGAGAAGACATATGTTTTCCTTCTTACATTTGGTGCATAATAACAAAATGAAGAAACATTTTTCGAATATATGATTCAATTATAATGAGGAAATCAGAATGTGTAGATAGTATTTCAGGTGGTGAAGAGAATTGTAATGAAATGTATTTAGTTTCAGATTTACAAGTGGGTTAAGAAATCAGAATGACCATCATAATGGAAATGGGAAAATGTGAATAACAAATCATAATCAAATGGAAGATTTATTAGAAAGACTGAAGGGAGATGAGGTCAAGAGAATATCTAAAATTCAAGGAAGGTTAAAGAAGTTAAAAAAGATCAGGATTTCAAGGGGAATTTAATGAGTCAAACAAATATCCAAATTTTAAGGGCAATTGAATGAGTTGAAGAAAGATCTAAGACTGAAAAAAGTTTTAAGATTTGAGAGTTTTGGTAAAGTGGGAAAACCTTTTTAGGATATTGTTTAAACCATTACTGTGATCCTATAAATATGAAGAGAGTACTTTGTGTATTTTGTGATTTGGATCACTCATTAAAGATGAGAGATAAGATCTGAGATTCTTGAAATAAGAGGTTTATGGATTGTGTTTTCTTGAAGAAGTTATCCAAACAGCAGAAGAAGAAGGAAGAAGATCATATTCAAAATTTTCAAACCATACTGGGAAATCAGACTGGGATTTACAGACTAAAGAAGAAGAAGTTCAAGATTTATTTAATGATATTTTAACGGATTATTATTTCTGTATTGAGAAATCAGACTTGGGAATTAGACTAGGAAACCAAACTAAGCATCATTACGAAGTCAAGGAAGTTCTTACCAGCTTCTGGGTAAGAAAGTGAAATTATTTTAAAAGATCATATTTTTGAAAGCTGATCAAGAAACACCATCATATATTTGTTACAAAAATAGTATTATATCATTTTGTGCTACTTGAATCACATGAACTATTTTATTGAATATAATGATACATGAGTGTAAGGGAATATCCTACTTATTGTATTCCACACAAAATGATTTTTTTTCTAGTGGATTGTATGATATTCTATTATTATTGAACCATACTAAGGACTAGATACTCTTATTGAGTATTTAAACTTATAAATTATTATGTTCCTATGGTTGGGAGTTTTATTTGTTTTCAATAGATAAAAAAATATTTAATAGGTGGTAAAGGTTGTTTCTAAAGTATGGCATCCCACCTTTTTATTTCATAACTTTACATTACTTTGTACAAATAAAGGATCTTTTAAAGTTTAGTTTCTTGGAAATAAGGTACATAATACATGAAAACTTAAAACATTATTCAAATACACTTGAAATTATTCATCATAGGTTCATCCTAAGTATATTTATTTCATATCATAACCTGGGGACATACTACAAAGTAAAGGGTGATCATAAGTCCTGGTAAGGTAAAATAAGGGAAACAATTTACATTCAATCTTGAGAAATATCAATAAGAAATTTAGGAATATCATAAAGGCATGAGAAAGAGAAGTATGATAATAATAAAATGAATCATAAAATTGAAATGTGGCTACAAAATTTAAATGAGACATTAATAATCACATCACCAAGGTTTTTCACCGATGTTTCCTAAAAATTACCAAGGATATTCACCAAGATATCATGAAACACATCATATCTAGATATTAAATTATTTACAAAATGCATTGATGTGATATAAAATAGAACCCTAAAATTTATTAATAAATGTGATCCACATATATCATAATAAAACATTTCATAAATAACTTGTGGAATATATAAGAAATAGGTTTCATATACAAATCACGGCGTTTTAAAAATTGATTAAAGAAAAGATATTTATGTAATTTATAAAACATGTAAATGGAATGGGGTTTTTATGTATGTAAATTTTAGAATGAAATAAATCATTTTTACATATTTTTTAATACACCTAGAAAATAAAGAGGTTTGGGTATTTGCATAATGAAAATAAAAGAGAATTTCTAGAGGAGAAGAGAGAAATTTTGAGAAGTAAAATCAGCAGCGTAACAGGTATAAAATGTGATTTTAGAAAAGGGTAAAAAGAGAGGGGAAAAGGGTATAATATTAAGAAAATAATAATAATACAATAAAATGTATAAAATAAATTGGACAGAGAAACATATTTTGGAAATTTAAAAGATGCACCACATAAAAAAGGGAACTTGAAAGGAAAAGAGAAGTTGAGATTTACCTTACCTTGAAGAGTAGTTCCTAAAACACAAGGATTATGAAATTGGGAGGATTGAGGAAACCTTGGGAGGTAAAAATATTATATATTAGTGGAATATGAAATGGGATTGAATGTAAATGGAGAAATGGGTGGGAATTTATAGAAAAAGTGGAGGTTTTGTTTATTAATTTCTAAATAAAGGCTTCGGACACCTAGGTAGTGGTAAATGAAAAACCATGGGATTGACCATGATATATTCCCATTTTATTGGAAACTTGGGATAAATTTTATGATATTTTAGTCCAAAAGAGTTTATCATCATTTTATATTACTTATTTTGGTGGAGAAAAATTATAGTTTTCATAAAATAACATATTTAAAGTTAAAGTTTCCTTTTAGAATTTGAAAATTAAATTATATATTTGAAAATTGATTAAAATATATTAAAATAATTTATATTAATAAAATAAAATGTTTTAAGTTGCGTATTGTGGTTAATTATTTATTAAATCCTTATGACATAATTATGATGTCATTAACATACCGAAAAACTCAAAGTGTATTTTTACTATTCACAAAAAAATAAGGTATTTTAGAAAATTATCATAAATTCACCCTAACATAATTTCAAAATGATGATTTTAAAAATTCTATTTATTTTATCATTATAATATTATAAATATTATATTTTTATCTTTTAAATATAAAATACTTATTAAAAATAATAGAGGATTGAAAATGCATAGTAAAATTTCTAACACTTGAAAAAAAATAAAATTATTTTATCATTTATTTTAAAATAAGAGTGTTTTAATAATACTATTTCATTAAAATAAACATTATCAATAATAACTTATTTTATTATAATAATTATTTCTTTTCTAAAAAGTACAGTCTCCTTTTGAAAAATCAATTTATCAAATTCCATCCCAATTTTATTAAGTAAAACTATCCTTAAAATAGAAATAATGGAATAAAAATTTTATTTAAACAAAGGAATTACACACTATGGTCAGTACACATAACCCCTTATCACACCGACATACTCCCTAAGAGTAAGGTGTGCAACGATGGTAGTTTTGTGGGGTGCCTTGGTAAAAATTGACTGAGTGGTAATCTCTACTAATTTGGACTTCTCCCATAGAAGATTTCATTCAAGCTTCACTAGTTTAAGATCGACTTGGGATTGGTCAAGGGAGAACCCCAATGATGATACCACCCTCCCAAGCTTTGAAAAATGGGCTTTAAATGGCATGAATCTACTAGTTGATGCCAATGACTCTTCTTTCTATATCAATTATCCTTTGTCAAAATTTTACATTTAAACTCTAATGATAACATTAAAATTATTATCAAGAGTATAGTTACTAATGGTCATATTGTCTAATGGTTATATCCGACCAATGATAATATAACAATTTAATACATATTGTCACATTTCCCTTTATATTCACTTCATTAAAAAATATATGGTTTTTTGTGAATAATATAACACAACACACATTTTCTCAAGAAACAATTATTATTCAAAAAGTTCACGTCGTTACATTATACCCCCCTTAATAAATTTCATCCTAAAATTTCAACTTGTTATCTCAATTGAGATGAGGTGTGGGTACTTCTAACTTATTGTCTCATACAGTTCCAACATCGCTTCTTCATATATATGGCTCCTTTATAAAACATTGATGAGATGGGTAGTCTTGTTGTGTAGAAATTTGTATCTACGGTCCACGATCTCCACCAGCTTCTCCTCATAAGAGAGGTCATGTTCTAGCTGAACCACCACTGGATTCATTACATGTTAAGGGTCAAGTATATACTTTATTAAGAGAGATATATGGAATAGATCATAAAATTGAGCTAGATTTTGTGGAAGTTCAATTCAATAGGTCACTACTTCTATACGATCAAAATTTTCATAGGGGCCAATGTACCTGGGGATAAGATTCCAATTATTTCCAAACTACATGACTCTATTCCATGGTGATATTCTAAGGAACACTTTATATCCAACACCAAAATCCAAGTCCCTTTTATGGTTGTTAACATAACTCTTCTTCCAAATCTAATTAGCCTTCATGTGTTGTTGGATGACATGAACCTTTTCTATCATCTCTTTCACAAGATTAATCACAAGTAGCTTTCTCTCACCAACTTCATCCCAAAAAGTATGAGCTCACCATCACTTCCCATATAGAGCTTCATAGGGTGTCTTTTGAATACTCTAATGTAATTTTTTATTCTATAAGAATTCAACTAATGGGAGATGTTGATCCCATCCACCCTTAAATTCCATTTATCATGTTCTCAGCATGTACTTGAGAGTTTCAATAGTCCTTTCATATTGGATATCAGTTTAGGGGTGATAATTTGTACTAAAATTCATTCGGTACTCAGAGAATGTTGAAGAAATCTCTAAAACATTTATGTGAACCTTGGATAATGATCATAAATGATATAAATCAGCACTCCATGAAACCTCAACACTTCCTTTATATAAATCCTGGAAAGTTTATTAAGATATAAATCTTCCCAGATTGAGATAAAATGGTCAGTCTTGGTGATACGGTCCACTATAACCCATATCACATTGTTTCCTTTGGATGTTATTGGGAGATCAATGAAAAATTACATAATGATATTACCCCACCTCCATGTTGGTATGAGAAGTAGTTTTAATACCCCTTTATAAATTTGTCTCTATACCTTCACTTATTGACACACCAAGAACCTTGTAGAGTAGTCGACAATATTACTTTTCATAATATCCCACCAATAATGATCATGAAGTTCCCTCATCATTTTTGTGCTTTCAAGATGTATAGATAATTTTGATATATGAGATTCATCCATCGACTCCTTCTTTATTTCCCAAAGTAGATAGAACACCTAGTGTTTTATTAAATTTTATCACACCTTCTTGATCAATATTGAACTTAATAAATTTATCATTCTTCACATCCTCTATCTTCTTCTGTAAAAAAGTATCTTCTCTTTGAGGTTTCTTGATCTTATATAGTAATGATGGTTGAAAAATCATTTGGAATAGGGTTGATGATTTCCCTTCCCTCATTACCATTTTCAACCTTACTAGGTTCTTGATTAAAGTATATCATTTAATTCTCATCATTTCCATCACAATAGGGTCTTTTTTACTTAATACATCAGTAATTTTTTTTACTCTTCCAGGATTATAATGAATTGAACAATCATAGTATTTAAGAAGTTCAACCCATATCCCTTTTATCATGTTAAATTACTTTTGCATGAAAATATAATTTAAACTTTATTTTTATATGTATATATCATATTTCTTCCCATAAATAGAGTGACTCTATATATTCAGATAAAAAACAACTGCATCCAGCTCCAGCTCATGCGTAGAATAATTATTCTCATGATGCTTCAACTGTTGAGATGTATAAGTAGTCACCTTGTAATTATTCATATGGATTCACCCAATAACTTTCAGATATGCATCACTAAAAATAAAAAATCCTCTTTTAATAGTGGGTAGAGTTAACACAGGTACATTAACTAATATCTTCTTCAACTCTTGGAAACTTTATTCACACTCCTTTGTCTAAGTGAACTTGGCCCCTTTTTTATTTAACTTGGTCAGTGGATTAGAAAGTTGTGAAAAGTTTTTCACAAAACTCCTATAATATACTACTAAACCAAGTAAACTATGAATATTAGTTACTATTATAGGATGAGGCCACTCCTATACAACCTTTGTCTTGGTAGGTTTAACTAAGATTCTTTAATTGGTTAAAATGTGCCCTAACAAAACAAATTGTTGTAACCGAAATTCTCATTTTTTGAACTTTCCAAATAACCTTTCCTTCCTCATAATTTTAAATATAACCCTTATATGATCTACATACTCCTCTCAAATTTTATAATATATCAAAATATCATCAATAAAAACCACCACAAAGTTCTCAAGGTAGTCCTTAAAGACTCTATTTATAAAATCTATAAATATTTCAGGATCATTATTCAAATCTAAGAGGATAAAAAAACTTTTAATGCCCATATCTTAATCAGAATGCAGTCTTTATAATATCCTCTATATTCACCCTCAATTGATGATAACCATATAGAAGATCAATCTTTGAGAATAATTTATCCCCATGTAGCTGGTTAAATAAATCATCAATCCTTGGGAGAGGGAACTTGTTCTTCACTATGAACCCATTATGTTCTCTATAATCAATGAATAGCCACATTGATCCATCCTTCTTCTTCAAAAAGTGAATAGTTGATCCCCAAGGATAAACACTTGTCAGATAAAACCCTTCTCCAAAAGATTGTATAGTTACTTATTTAATTCCTCTAGATCCATATTTTCCATTATATATGGGGTATTTGATATCATCTTGGATCAAGGAATGATTTCAATGGAGAACACTAATTATCATTCAGGGGAGGTCCAAGTAACTCCTCAAGAAATATTTCAATTTATTCCTAAATAATGGGGGAGTTTTATATTAATATATTTTAATTTAATTATTCATATTCACCAATCATCTTTATAAAGAAGGATATGGGAGGATCTTCTAGAAAAATATCATATTGATATATCTCTCCTTTAAAAAACTATAGGTTTTCCATTAAAGACTACTAATATTTACTTTCTTATATAGTTTATCTTAGAATTATACTTTGTGATCCATTCTATCCCTAGTATAATGTTTAATTCCAAAAATGTAATGACTAAAATATTTGCAATGATATCATTCTCGTAAAAGTAAATACAAGAGTTTCTATACACCATTGATGCTTGGATAACCCCTCCAGGATTCTTGATTAATAACCCTACTTCTAACAGTTTAGGGATTGATTCTATATTCTTTACAAACTTGGAGGAAATAAAGTAATGCATAGTATTAGAATCAAACAAAGTACTTTCGATATTTGAGATAACAATGAGAGTACTTGCTGCCACATCATTTGGAGATTCAACTTCAGCCTTCATTATAGAAAAAACATGACCTTGATCCCTTGGCCCATGATAAGGTCGATGGAGATTCCCCTCCACTATCTTCAGATTTAGACAATGATTGGAAAAGTTCCCAAGCTATCCACACTTGAAGCATTGGAATTCATGTTGGTACTACTTAATCTTCCCTTTATTGTTAGTGTTGAGAAGTTTAGGCTTCACCTCACTAAGACAGTTCTAAGAAATATGGACATCTCTTCCACACTTGTAACATTTCCCACTTCTGAGAAAGCAGTTACCTGAATAATTCTTCCCACATTTGTTTCATGTGGTAAGTTTCACATCCTATAATCCACTTCTATGATCAAAGTTCCTCCCTAAACTTGGATCTATTGATCTCTTCTTTTCATTCGATCTATGAGACCACTATGTCTCTCCAAACTATAGTTCAACCTTTATAGAACTTTGTACTATCTCCTTATAGCTTTTATAGTCTTGATTGGATATATTATTCTGTAAATGTGGTATAATCCACCAAATAATATATAAAAAATTCCATTAGGATCTATTAAAAATCTAGAGGTGTAATGAGAAACTTTTTTAAATTTCATCTCATAGCTTCCCATAGATTCATTTTCCTATTACTTCAGCTCTAAAAATTCCTTCTCCATTTTTGTTCACATAGAATGGGGGAAATATTTTTTTGAAAAAGGTTCCCTTTAACTCTTCCCACTCCATAGAATCAATCTCCCTTCTTGGATTTGTGTTTCTAACTAGTTTCCACCACCTAACAACTTCTCCCTCTAAGCGGTATATATCCATGGTGACATTCTCTTGCTATGAACAACAGAGTATAGAAAAGATATTTTCTATAGACTTTATAAATTTTTCAACAATCAATGGTTCAGTAGATCCACAAAAATAAGTTAGTAATTGATGCACAAAGGACTCAATGGAAAGTTCTTCCCTTAAAGGTAAATCATATCCCTTAGATTGATTCAAGTTATTTCTCATAACTCTATCCAGTTGATTCATCATTCTCACAAAGTTTTCCATTATAGCTTCCATAGGAGGGACATTAGTTCCTGGTCCATTGTGCTCACCATTTACACGATTCCTCATATTTCCCTCCATTTTCAAAAAGAATAAAACCTTAATGAGAAACATGTTTATTTTAATAATCTTATAGCCATATTGAAATTTTATGTCTTAAAACACCATGCTTAATTATGTTAATCATTAATAATAATTACATTTTCTATAAATCCTTCATAATGGTTTATAAAAATATTGTGATGAACTAATCATATCCCCCAGGATTGCCAAACAAGAAGTTTAAAAAGTCCCATTTTCATGCAATAGTTACCCTTAGAGTTTAGATCAAAGTAGTTTTTTTGGGTTTTACCCCTATATACATCTATTCCAAAGCCACATCCACTTATTCGTATCCAGACAGGGGTTTCTTTTCCTTAATACTTTACCAAAATAATAGGATATTTTCCTATATTTAAACTTGTTCCTAAGGTATTACTATTTTTTTTAAAAAAAAATCCTAATTTACATAAATAAAAAAACCATCATTTGATACCAACTATGGCATCCCACATTTTTATTATATAACTTTACATTACATTATACAAAAAGAGGATCTTTTAAAGTTTAGTTTTTTGGAAATAAGGTATATAATAAATGAAAAATTAAAAAATTATTCTCATCCACTTGAAATGATTCATTATAGGTTCATATTAAGTACATTTACTATATCTCATAACCTGGGGACATACATTAAAGTAAAGGGTGAGTATATGACCCAGTAAGGCAAAATAAGGGAAATAGTTTACATGTGATGTTGAGAAATATCAATAAGAACTTGAGTATTGTCATAAATTCATGATAAATAGGAATATTATAATAATAAGAACATGAATCATAACATAAAAATGTGGCTAAATTATTTAAATGAGACATTCATAAGCATATCATAAATTTTTTTCACTGAGGTTTCATAAAAATTACCAAAATTATTCACCAAGGTATCATGAAACATGTCATCCCTAGAGATTAAATTATTTACCCAATGCATTGGTACACTATTAGGGAACACCATTAATATGTATTAATTAATTTGTGACACATATATCATAATAAAAAATTTCATAAATAACCCGTGGAGAATTGAAGAAATGAGTTTTATATAAAAATCATGGTGTTTTTAGAAGTTCTTAAAGAAAAGATCTTTATGTCATTTATAACCCATGAAAAGGGAATTAGGGTTTTATGTATGTCATTTTGAGAATAAAATAAATAATATTTTACATCTCCATGAATACCCTTGAAAAAAAGAGGTTTTGGAATTCACATAAAGAAAATAAAAGGGAATTTCTTGAAAATAAGAGAGAAATTTTGAGAAGTCAAATCGGTAGCATAACGAGTATAAAATGTGGTTTTAGAAAAGGGTCAAAATATTGGGGAAAAGCGTATCCCACTAATAAAAGACTCATAATATAGTAAATGGATAAAATAAATTGTATATAAGAACTTATTTTGGAAATTTGAATGAAGCACCACATAAAAATGGTACTTGAAAGGAAAAGAGAAGTTGATATTTCCCTTACCTTAAAGAATAGTTCATAAAACTTGAGGATTATGACCTTGGGGGATTGAGGAAACCTTGGTAGGAATCCTTGGGAGGACTCCTTGGGAGGTAAAATCATCATATATTTTTGGATTATTACATGGGAGTGAAATTAAATAGAGAAATGGGTGAGTATTTATAGAAAAAGTGGGGGATTTGTTTATTAATTTCTAAATAAAGGCTTTGGACACCTAGGTAGTGGTAAATGAAAAACCATGGACTTTACCATGTTATTTTCCCATGGTATTGGACACTTGGGAGTAATTTTATGTTATTTTAATCCAAAAGAGTATACCATCATTTTATATTACTTATTTTGGCAAGGAAAATAATTTTTTTTAACAAAATATCAATTTTAAAGTTAAAGGTTCCATTTTAGAATTTTGAAAGTAAATTATATATTTAGAAATTTATTAAAATATAATAAAATACTTGATATTAATAAAATTATATATTTTAATTCTTGTATTATAGTTAATGAGTAATTACATCATTATAACATAATCATGATGTCATTAACATACCAAAAAATCATAAAATGTATTTATACTATTCACGAAAGAATAAGGCATTTTAGAAAATTCTCATAAATTCACCCTAACCTAATTTTTATGTGATGATTTAAAAAATTATATTTATTTTATCATAATAATTTTTTAAATATGATAATTTTAACTTTTAAATATAAAAATCTTTATTTATTAAAAAATAATAGCTGATTGAAAATGCATAGTAAAATTTCTGGCACTTGAAAAAATTATTTTGTCATTTATTTTTAAATAAGAGTGTTTTAATCATACTAATTAATTAAAATAAACATTATTCATAATACCTTAGTTTATTATAACAATTATTTCTTTTTTGAAAAGTACAATCTCTATCTGAAAAATCAATTTATTAAATTCCATCTCAATTTTATTAAGAAAACTATTCTTAAAACAGAAATAGTGGAATACGATTTTTATTTAAACTAAGGTATTATAAACCAATTTTGGGATACATAACCCTTATTACATCCAATTATACCCTAAGAGTAAGGTGTGCGATGATGGTAGTTTCATGAGGTTCCTCGACTAACATCGACCGAATGGTAATATCTACTAACATGAACTTCTCCTTTAGTAGATTTCATTCAAGATCCACTTGTTGAAACTAGGCTTGGTCTTGGTCATAGAAGAACACCGATGATGATACCTCCCCCTCAAGCTCTAAAAAATGGGATTCGAACGCAATGAATCTACTAGTTGAGGCTATCAATTCTTCTTTTTGTATCACTTATCTGTAAAAATTTTACTTATAAACTCTAATGATAACGTTAAATTTTTTATAAAGAGTATAGTTCCAATTTGTTATATTGTATAATGGTCATAATTGACCAATATTCATATTTCTTTTGAATCCAGATGGTCACATTTCCCTTTTATATTCACTTTATTAAAAAAGACATGGTTTTGTTGTGAAAAATATAATACTACACACATTTTCTCAGGAAAAAAATATTATTAAAAAATATAAAGTTGTCACATAAATTAAGAAAACTTATTATAAAAATATATCATTGATTCACCAAATCACCCTCTCAGTGATACTTGAATCCTAACTGGGTAATCTCAATTGGTATCAGATCCTGGTTCCCTTTATTTACTCTTTGCTGATGTTTTTTTGAAAGAGAAGTTGTGATGGAAATTTTGAATTGTGTCAACAATAAAGGTGTTCCAACATTTGATAGTATGAAATATCATATCTATAAATATATAATATTTCCTTATATTATGTCTCTTGGGTATGATGTTCTTGAAGTCAAAACAGATGAATTTCCTCCCATTTATGATAATGTTCCTCTTACTCTCATAGACAAGAAGAATATTGAGAATGATAGAGGAGAAAAAATGATTTATTTTCATCACTTTATGAAGGTGATTTTTTAATAGAGAAAGGTTTTTCCACTTCCAAAGGTTTTTGGGATAAGTTTAAAAAAATTTATGAAGGCAATACAAATGTAAAGAAGGCATATTTTTAAATCTAGAGGCTCAAGTATGAAGATCTCAATATGGGTTAATATGAATTTATTGGTGAATTATTTACTAGGTTAAATGAAATTATTATCACTATTAGATATATTGGTGAAAAGTTATAAGATTATATTGTTGTTGAAAAGATATTGATAATTATTCCCGAAAATTTTGATACCAAAGTTTCCTCATTGTAAGATAGATATCCCGAAACTCTATCTCTAGGTGATCTTCGTAGTACTCTCATTACTTATGAAATGAGAAGGGAGAAATTTATGAAGGAAAAAAACTGATAGAGAAATTTCTTTTAAATCCACAATGAATGAAAAGTTTAATAAGGTTCTTTATGAAGATGATATTTCTGAATCTAACTCTGAAAATGAGGTGTGTAAAAATATTGATGAAATTTTATCCTTATTTTCTAAAAATGTGAGAAAAGGTAAAGGTAAATATAAATGGAAACTTCCCATTAAGTGTTTTTAATGTAGATCCATTGGGAACTTTTCAGCTAATTTTCCTTGAAGAAAAAAAGAAGAGGGTAGTGATGAAGAAGAAATAAGGCCAAGAAGATCATGGAAGAAATATGGTTATAAGGATTAATCTTTTTCCCGAGGGAATGATATATTTTTTTCAAATATAAAAGAATAATTTATTATCTAAAGATGATGAAGAATAATAAAGTGAAGATAAATCCCAAAAATATTTTTAAAAGGATGGAGAGAATAATTTTATTATAATAGTGAATAATAAAGAGTTCATAAGTAGTAGTTATGAAGAAGAAGAAGAAAATAAATTAGAATTTCATTTTAAAGAAGAATTGAAAGAATGTATAATAAAGATAGGAAGGCAAGATAATGAAATAAGGAAATTGAATAATTAAAAATCATCAAAAAATAATAAAGAAGGTTTTCTTGATGATAAATTCAATATTACGAAAGATATTGATTATTTGAATAAATTTCTTGAGAAAAAAAAATCATAATGATTATTTTAATGTTAAAATAAAGACAAAAGAAGAAGATCTGGAACATGTACAAAAAAAACTTTCTAAAGTTGAATAGAGAGGTACAAGTTCTAAAAACTCTATCTCTTAAGTTGTTAAAAATTCTCATAAGGATAAACCTAAGAAGGATAAAAAAATTCACCTTCAAAGGTTGGAAAGAGAGTTGAAATTTTTCCTAAGAATAAGAAATATTGAAAAGTTTTATATGTAGACAAAGTTAAAAAACTTGAAAAATCAGATGTTTCTAAAAATTATGAGTCCGATAATGTTTTTAAACATTTTAAATATGTAAAAGTTTCTATTACTTTTGGTATAGATAAGGCTGAAAATAAAACTAAGCTGAAAAGGAATATTCTATTTGAAAACAGGAAGGTTGGTGGTCAATGAAGTCTAGTTAAGAATATTGTTGAGAAACATAATCACAACAATAGTCAATATGAATGTATTAGAAGTAAATACTATTTCTATGGATACTACTAGTATTAAAGAGGATTCAGACATATGAAAAATATGTTTTTGTTCAACCAACAACATTACTACTATTCTATAGGCTATGAAGGGCAAGGTTTGAGGGGGTGACAATCCTCTCAAAAGAAGAAGTATGAGAAGGAAGTTTAGAAGAAACTTGATAAGGTTGGTGTAAAATTTGAGAATATATTCCAAATCCCAGAAACTATTTTTAAAATTTGTGAATAGCTTGGACATCTTGATAAGGGTTTTCTTATTTTTTTATCAACAAAAAAAAAGTTTCCTGAAAATTATATGAAGTCGGAGATGAAAAAAGAAAAGGTGAAAGAAAAAGATCTTATTGCTGAAACTGTTTTGAAAGCTATAAAAGGAGAATAAACTTGGATTCTTGATAGTGGGTGTTATTATAATATAAACTACTTGAATGGAACAAAGGACTTATATTTTTATTCATTTTTTATAATCCCTCTTTTAAGGGTTGATGGGGGACCCTTACATAGCCCATAGGATTAGCAACACATTATATAACCCAAAAGTCTTAGAGGAATTCATCCCAAACTATAACTACTTCAAGAATGTGAAAGACTTTAAAGAAGGAACATTGACATTTGTAAATGATGAATATATGAGAATCAAAGGTGTTTTATCATCCATCATTGGGAAGGAAAAGATGAAACTTAAGAAATCTTTATATGTTGATGGGATGAAACACAACCTGTTGAGTGTTTCAAAACTTTGTGATGAGTTTAATAAAGTTATTTTTAGAAAAGATGGGTTTTTTTCAAAAAGTGAGGATGATGGAAATATAGTTATAATAGGCCAATTTATAAAATGAAACATATTTAATTTGGTGAAATACAAAACTCTTGTTAATTGGGCATGTTAGATAAAATCAGTTATGGCATAAAAGGATGGGAAACATGTGTTAGAGAAACATGAGAAAGTTATCAAAGAGAGAAAGTGTCTGTGATATTTTTGATATGTAAAATAGAAGATATTGGTGTCGTACTATTTTTCAGAAAATAAAAATTACTAAATCAATGTATAATAATGTTTATATTTGTTCAAAAAAACCCCTAAAACATATTCATTCCAATATCTGTGGGCTAATGAGAAAACAATAAACTAATGGACATAAGTACATCATCACTTTCATTAATGAATTTACTCACATTACATGTGTTATGTATATGAAACACAAGTCATATGCTCTAAAAGTGTTTAAAAATTTTAGGAGGAAAACTGAAAAGGAATGTGAGTATTCAATGAAGAAGTTGATAACTAAAAATGGTGGTGAGTATAAGAATGAATAATTTTAAAATTATATTAATAAGCATGAAATTTGACATGTGTTCAGTTAACCATACACAAATAAATAAAATGGTGTTGTTGAAAGAAAGAATAGAAGTCTGGTGGAAATGTGGAGAACTATGATACTTGAACATGGTCTTTCTTATTTCTAATGGAGGAAATCCATGAGTACTGGTGTATATATTCAAAACTGATGTTTCCATAGGAAAAGTTCATATATGAATCCTTATGAAATGTTTTATGAAAAAAATATAAGTTTGAAACACTTAATAGTTTTTGGGAGTCCATGAATTATAATGAAAAAAGGTGGAAACATTGGAAAGTTTGATCAGAGAGGTAAAGATGAAATTTTTATTATCTATGCTCTGGAAGAAAGATGATACAAATGCTTAAACAAAGAAATATGATGAATAGTTTATTTTGTTGATGTGAAAGTTATTGAAAATTATGAGTAAGATAAATAGACTCATACAAATAAGGATGTTGAGTAGGATAAGGAAGGTTTTCTTAAAAAATATGATAAGAATGCCAATAGTGGAAATCCTACTCAAGAAGAACGAGAGTCAGCTATTTCAAGTGATGAGGATGAAACTCAAATAATTCATCCTTGGATGAGGATGATAGTGGAAGCTCAAAACATTATTGATGATCAACATCAGAATATTAAAACAAAAATATCTTCAAAAAATGTTACACATACTTCCTTATATTCAAAAGTGGAACTAAAATATGTGAATGAAGCTTTTAAGAATCTAGAATGGGTTCAGGATATGAATGAGGATATGGACCAGATAGAAAATAATTATACTTGGGAACTCATACCCATGCCAGATAGAAAAAATGTTATTGGTACAAAATGGGTTTTCTATAATATGATAAATGAAGAAGGTGAAGTGATAAGGACCAAGACAAGATTAGTGTTCAAAGGTTACTCAAAAACTAAAGGTATTGATTTTAATGAGACTCTTTATTTGGTGAAAATATTAGAAACAATCATAATACTTTTTTTTCTATTTATACACAATGATGTTACAAAATATTTAAAATGGATGTGAAGTCCACATTTTTGAATGGGGATCTTGATGAGGAAGTTTACATTGAAAAACCTTGTGTAATTTTTGTTGGAAAATATTAAAGTTATGCATGTAATCTAAATAAATCCTTGTATGGTATAAATCAAGCTCCAATAGCATGGTATTCCAAATTCGATACTTTCTTTAAGAATATGAGTTTTAATAAAGAAAGAGTTGATACCAATCTTTACATTAAATAAATCCAGAATATCCCTCTTATTATAATTTTTTATATTGATGACATTATCTTTGATGGGAATGATAAAAGAAATTGTGAAAGATTTGATGAAGAGATGAAAAAGTTGTTTGATATTTACATGATGTGGGAAATGAAATACTTTCTTGGATTACAAATTTTACAAAATAAGAAACACAATTTTCTTTCTCAAGAAAAATATAATAAGAAACATCTTAATAATTTCAGCATGGAAAATTTTATACTAATTCCCACACTGATTTAATTGGGAAAAAAGTTTTCTAAAGATGAAGAAGGAAAGTAATTTGACCAGAAAGAGTTTTGGAAGCTGATTGGAATTTTGTTATATTTTACTACCTCAATACGTGACATTGTTTATGATATTATCTTATGTGGAATATTTCAGAGTGATCCTAAAAAATCACATTTAATTGATTGAAAAAGAATTCTTAGATATATCAAAGGCAATACAAATTTTGGAATCGAGTATGATAGATCAGAAAATGTTGACTTGTTTGGGTATTCTGATGCTGATTGAGCAGGAAATGTTGATGATATAAGATCCACATCTAGTGGAGTTTTCTTTCTTTGGAAAAGTTATGTTAGTTAGCTTACAAAGAAAAAAAATTAGTAACTCTTAAAATGGATGAATCTGAGTATGTGTTTTCAACTCAAGATGATACTCAACTTATGTGGATGAAAACTCATTTGGAAGACTTACTTGTTGAAGTAAAGTTACCCTTAATCTTGGGATGTGATAATCAAAGTAAAATCAACCATACAAGGAATTTGTTACAAAATTATCATTCAAAACATATTGATATAAAGTAATACTTAACCAAAGAGAATGTGGATATGATTTAATTGAAGCTGGAGTATGTTCTTACATTGGAAAAATTTTCTGACATATTCACAAAAACTTTACAAAAGTAACATTTTTCTAAATTGAGGTTGAACACGGTCATCCAAACCTATTTCTCATCAGGGTTGAGGTATTTGTTTTTTCCCCTCCTTCATATTATCTTTGGATAGTACTTTCAAGTGGGAGAATTGTTTTATAAATCTATCCTTATAGAAGCATGCATAAAGGGGGAGTTTTGGGTAAGTTATGAATCCAACATGTAAGTGTGTGAACTATTCTAACTGTTTATTAGAATGGTTATAAGAAACAAAATTTTTTTATTCTAGGGAATTTGATGAAGTGGAGACAAGATGAGGAAGAAATCTGAGGAAGAAATATAAGGAAGAAATATGTGGAAGAAAGGATGAGTAAGAAATTTGAGGAAGTTTTCATGAGTCACTACTTTTGGAAATCATGGTTTTGTTGTTAATAATTTGTATTTCCTATAATGAGTTAGCTTACATAAGCTTAGAATTACTGATAAGTAATCCATATCTTTATGTTGAAAAGTTTAGTGATTTGTGAATCTTGGTTTAAAACAAAATCCAAAGGGGATATTATTAGGACCAAGCTGATAAGGAAGATTACCACATTTAGGTATTGTCTTTTGTTGTCAAGGAATTATCAAAGAAAGAGAAATCACCTCACTTTGTTTTTTGAAAAAATCAAACTGACCATCATATTTAGAAAATCAGTCTCACAACGCTTAATAAATTTCATCATATTTGGAAAAAGTTTTTCTAGAATAAAAGGTACATCAAACTCACCTTGGGTCCAAAATGACGTTCTAATTGTTATGAGGAAAAGAATAGGATTTAGTATAGATCCGAAAAAAATATGAAGATAAATTTATATTTTTTATTTCCCACAAACCATAAGTAAGTTTTAAGGCTTGTGAAGCTAGATTAATGAAGTAAAGGGGGAGAATAAGTTATGGAAATCGTGTTCAGTCCAATCAAATTCTGTTGAATCATATCCAAACCAATCAAATTCATGTTCAAATTAGAAATAAATAAGTTGTTAGAAAGAATGAGAGGTTACAAAAATTTCCAATATAATCAAGAGGATTCTAATACTAATCATCAACATAATCAAAGTCATGAAGGAAGTCATGATTATAAGAAAAAGTTTATTAAATAAGGAATTTACTGAAGTAAAAGCATTCCGACCTGAGATCATCAGATTCAGATTTGTTTGAAGGATGGGTTAGTTTTCTTGATCTTAATGAGAGAAACTGAAGGTTCCAGCTTTTAGTCCGACCAAAATCCAAAAAATTTAAGTCTTTAGAGAATGAATTTGATAATAATCTTATTTATTAAATAATAATTATAAGCGGTTGAATAATTTTGAAAGAATCTACTCTCTCCATCATAATAAAGAAATAAGAATGTGAATTGGTTCTAAGAATCTTAATGAGAAGACATATATTTTCCTTCTTACATTTTGTGTAGAGCAACGTAATGAAGAAACTGTTATTCAAGATATTATTTCATCATAATGGGAAAATAAAAATATGAAGATAGAATTTCAGGTGTTTCATAGAAACATAATGAAATATATTCAGTTACAAATTTATAAGTGGGTAAATAAATCAGAATGAATATCGAAATGGAGAATCATAATGGGAAAATCAAAATGAAAAAATTGTAATCGAATTGAAGTTATTTTAGAAATACTAAAGTGAGATGAAGTCAAGAGAAGATAAAAATTCAAGTAAGGTTAAATAAGTAAAATAAATATTTATAATTCAGGGGAATTGAATTAGTCAAACAAAGATATAGATTTCAAGGGGAATTGAACGAGTCAAAGAAAGATCTGAGATTGAAGGAAGTTTTAATATTTGGGAGTTTTGGTAATGTTGGAAATTATTTTTAGGATCTCTCTTAAACCATTATTGCAAGCCTATAAATATGCGGAGAGTACTCTATATATTCTATGACTTGCATCAATCTCAAAAGAGGAGAGATAATCTCTTTAATTCTAGAAAGTGGAGGTTTCCAGATTATGTTTTCTTAAAGTAGTTAGCCATACAGAAGAAGAATAAGGAAGAAGATCATATTCAGAGTTTACAGACCAGATTGGGAAATCAGTCTGGGATTTCTATACTGAATAATAAGATGTTTAAGATTGTTTTAGAAATATATTGACAGATTATTATTTCCATATTGAGAAATCAGACTTGGGAATCTAATTGAGAAATCAGTCTAAGTATCATTACAAAGTCCAGGAAATTATTACAAACTTTTGAGTAAGAAAGTGAAGAGTTGTTTTGAAAGATCATATTTGTGAAAGTTGTGTAAGAATCACCATAACATGTTTGTTACAAAAATAGAATTAAATCATTTCGTGTTACTTGAATCACATGCACTATTGTATAGAACATAGTGTTACACGAGTGTAAGAGAATATCCTACTCATTTTATTCCACACAAAATGATTTTTTATAGTGAATTGTGTGGTATTGGATTATTTCAAAACCATACCAAGTACTAACTACTCTTGTTGATTATTGAACCATGTAAATTTTTGTGTTCTTGTGGTTGTGTGTTTGATTTGTTTTTAGAGGAGAAATAAATATTTAACAAGAGGAAAAGGTTGTTTATAAGGTAAGGAAACTTGAAATAAAAATATATCATTGATTCAACCCTCCCCCTCTCAGTGATACTTGAATCCAAGATGGGTAATCTCAAGGTGTACACCAATACAGAGAATTCTTCATTAAGTTAGGTGGTTATCATTTCTTATGGGGCCTATTATAACTTAAGATAACAATATTTGATGTCATTATCAAGATAGAATGTTTAGTTCCTTATCACACATTTGCGGATTTCTATCATCATAGGGTGTCCTTCACATCACAAGTGGGTGATAATTATATTCACATGTGTGAATTGGATGTATAGGAAAGTCGAGAAACACATGAGCATCGTGGGATGGGTATGGTGAAAAACCAAATTTCTAGACTTTATATGAATGACCAAGAAATGAGTCAGGATGATTTCCATCATGTGTTAGATCATTTCAAGGATGTATTCCCTAATGATTTTTCTAAACTACCCCCCTGAGAGAGAGGTAGAGTTTACTATTGAGCTAGCGTGAGGGGCAACACTCATATCCATTCCACCTTACAGGATGGATACTACTAAGTTGTAGGAGCTTAAGAGGTAGCAATAGGACTTGGAAGATAAGAGTTTGATACAATCCAATACTTCCCCATGAGATTCACATATCATTTTTCCAAGAAGGAGGATGTTACCCTCATGAATTGTATGGATTATTGTCGGTTGAACTAGAGTATGGTTAAGAAACGATATCAACTACCACCTATAGATGATCTATTTGACCAACTCTGAGGAGGAAGGGGTTTCTCCAAGATTGATTTGAGGTTAGGCAACCATCAGGTATGTGTTAGACTATCAGATATACCATTTATAATATTACATAGTAGATATGGATTGTATGAGTATTTGGTCATATCATTTGGTCATACAAACACACCATCAGTGCTCATGGATTTGATTAATCAGATTTTACACCTATACCTAGATTCTTTTGTGGTAGTATTCATGAATGATATATTGGCGTACTCACATACTCTACACGAACATTCCCATCATCTTGATATCATTTTTAAAACACTAAGAGAATACCAATTGTATTCTAATATCTCCCAATGAAAATTTGGGACAAATAAGGTCCACTTATTGGGTCACATTATCTCATATATAAGATTATATATCAACCTAAAGAAGGTGAGAGTTATAGTTTATTGAGATTATCCCAACAATGTCTTTGACATACAGATTTTCATATGGTTGGATAAATATTACAGATGATTTATATAGGATTTATTACATCTTTTAACCCACTCATAGGATTTACCAAAAATGGTGTCAAGTTTACATGGTTTGAAGAAAATGAGAAAGGCTTTCAGGGGATGAAATGGAGATTGAATTTAGCACTGATTCTAATTTTACATGTTCCTAAAAGAGGATACATGGTTTTTTGTCATGTAGGAATTAGGCTAGGATCCATTTTGATTCCAGGAGATCAAGTCAGGGTGTGCCATTTTTTCAGTTGAGGCCTCATGAGCGTAATTACCTGATGCATGATCTCAAGTGAAAAACTATGGTTCTTTCCTTGTGTTGTTGGAGACATTACATACCAGGAGATAATTTTGTAGTGTACATAGACCAAAAAACCATCATGTATATATTTAAAAAGTGTGACTTTAATTTCAAGTAGTGAAGATGGGTTGAATACCTATAGTCATTTGAATTTGAACTTTCTTATACATCTAGAAAAGGTAATGTTGTTTCTAATTCTCTGAGCTGAAAGACTCAAGCATTTCAGAAGGATAGTAGTGAGTTACAGTTGATGGATATATTTTTTGAGATGCATTTGGAGGTTCAAGACCATTATGGAAGGACTATACTCACATCATTATTAATGACCTCTTCACTTCTGAATAGATTAAGGATGAGGTAGATTTTTTATTCTAAGGTTTTGGGCCTATGGGAGAGCATTTCGGGTGAGGATCGACCACATTGTTGGATTGCTGACAAAAATGAGATCTTAAAAATTCATGGTCTTGTCTAGGTGCCTATAGATATATTAGAGGAAATGATTTGTGAGTATCATACCTATACTTAGAAGAATCATCCTAGAATTATGAATATGTACCATGATTTATGCTATCGGTATTTATGGCCTGGTATGAAGAGGGAGATAGCTAGTTTCATTACCCAGTGTTCCACCTATCAATAGGTGAAGGAAGAACACCAATAGCCAGTAGGGATTTTAAATTCATTTCACAATATTGAGTGGAAAAGGGGTGATGTCATTATAGATTCTACGATGGTATTATATAGGACAACTTGATTTTTTGATGTAGTATAGATGATCATAGACATGTTGAAAAATGCCAATCACTTTCTACCTATTAGAAATACCTTTTTGGTGGATGATCTGGGAAGGCTAGATGGTAGATTGATCATATGACTTCATGAAGTTCCATGTACTATCATATCAGAAAAAGACTCTCATTTTATGTCATAGTTCAAGAAGGGGTTGCAGAGGGAATTGGGTTTATAAGTACATTTGAGTACAACCTATCACCCTCTAACCAATGGGAATCCGAAGCATATGATACAGGTGTTAGAAGACATTCTCTAGGCATGTATCCAAGATTTTTGAGGTTATTGGGAGAAACAATTACCTATTTACGAGTTATCTTAAAATAATAGTTTCCAAGAGACTATATAGATGGATTATTATGAGGCTTTATATGGTAGGATATTCCATCAACCCCCTTTTATTGGTTATAGGTAGGATAGGCTATGCTACAGGGACCTAGTCTCATATTTGAGACTTCAGATAAGGTAAAACTTATCAGGAAGTATATGGATATATCTTAGTCTAGGAAAATTTATTAAACCAATTTACACCATTGCCATGACCCCCTCCTACCAAAGATGCCCCTCCTGAGCTAGAAATGGTGAAAGGGAGATAATGACCCCTGAGTCCCGCCTCCAGTAGGCCCCGGGGTGGCGACTAGCACCAAGGGTATGATTTTTCACAAATATGGGAGGCATTACCCTTTTTTATTATTTAAGATCGGGAAATAGGACAAGTAAACCACTAAAAAGGAAAAGAACAAGTGTATAAAAATAAACCCAAACCAACCCCACATGCATGTTTAAATAGTTCTGAAACAAGTATAAGTACAAGAAATCTCAAAATTACAATACCAAAAGAAACAAGAGTACAACAACTGCAACAACTCCAACTGTCCCGACTAGTAGGGTCCCGCACGGACCTGGTAGTCCTCCTGGAAACCTGAAAGTAAACGTAGGGTGAGAATACAAGTATACTCAGTAGGGAAACCTAAAGATATCGTGCATAAGTGGGGATACATCCTAATGTCCCGTGAGAACAACAGAAGAAACCTAGCAAGGAATTCTATCCACCCAACTTCACCAGCCACACTCACCAAAAACACAATCACAAAAGGTAGTAGTATATAAGAACAAGGGTATTGGGTACCCCGCACCATTTTCCCCCACTATCTAGCTGCTCTTCCTAACAGAGAACGTCCTGACTCTACCACAACCTTCCCTCCCGCACACACATGGGCCTCACAACCATGTATCCCTCCCGCACACACCTGGGCCTCACAACCACGTATCCCGCCCGCACACATCTGGGCCTCACAACCATGTATCCCTCCCGCACACACCTGGGCCTCAAAACCACATATCCCACCCGCACACACCTAGGCCTCACAACCACGTATCCCGCCTGCACACACCTGGGCCTCACAACCACGTATCCCACCCGCACACACCTGGGCCTCACAACCATGTATCCCGCCCGCACACACCTGGGACTCATCCCAAAGGTTCTTGGGAAAATAGTAAAACCTGCCCGAAGATTCTTGGGCTAAACCACCCCAATCAAAACCTACCCGAAGAGTCTTGGGTGTAAGGTCGCCTCAAGCCATCACAGCCTAGGGAAGAAGGAGCAGGAAGAAGATAGTAACTAAGTGGAAAACACCCTCTCCCATGAAATGGGAGTGTTTGGAACTAAGTGCTCAACATGGGTGGGGTGCGATAAAACACAAAGATACATATATATATATACCAAACACTCAGCCCAACCTATGGATTCTAATTAGAGAACTGAGCACATGCCTCGTCACTGCTACTACGAATCATTCACACAACAAATAATCCAAAAACCCCATTTAGGTTTTCATGTTTCAACAGAATCAGTTTATTAGTTCCTTAACTACTGGGAAACTATCCACAACCAACCACATCGATCATTCTTAAAACATATCCCTGCCATCCACAAATCAAATTAGGAAAACACAAGCACAACAACTAAGTCCCTTCTTATTAACCAACCAACCCATTGATTATTATTCCCATTCCATTACCATTCCCCACCATTTATAACTCTTCCACTTTTTATTTATTATTTACAACCCAGTTCATTCACATTCAAACCCATACCTGCAGCCCCGCTTCCAACCACCATAACCACAACCACACCATACATCATCACCCCTTTAATAACATTTATCACAGCCCCACTGCCCATCACCAACATAGCATTCACACCAACCCACAACCAAGCCAACCGCAGCCTTGCTGCTCACCCGATCTACAACAACCCACAAGAACACCCCCATCACATGCCACGTATCCAATCCAATACCCACATGTTCGTTATTCCATTTGTTCAACCGGGGTGATCACACAGGGGTTTCAGATTTTAAATCAGCCAACTTTACGTGATTATCCAAATTCCACATTCAACAAAGTTCCATTCACAAAACGGTCTAGAAAGATAGGGAAACATTTAATTGCATAAGAAAAGGCCCCCAAAAACCGTGATTTTCAGTAGGCATAATCCTATTCAATTCACAACATAACAATAGGATAAACAAAGATAAACATAACAACTTCAACATACATGTTCTTTAACCAGTTATTATCTTTTTTAATGGTTAAACCGTTTCTTATGAAAACAAGAGGATACCCACCCCACATGATGTAAAATTTAGAGAGACGAAGGTAAGACCCCTACCTCAACAGGTTCTGATCAAAACGCTCCCCCGTATCAACTTTAGAAGATGTCCGTCGACGTTCGTCACTTCTGTCGAAACCCGAAAAAACCTCTTCGGGTGAATATGGGAAGGAAAGGTCGAAGTAAAGACAATGGATCCAAGCTCAGATGTTCTGCCTCGTCATTATGATCCTGTGAACACTGACGGATCGTAAATCAGAGCTCGGACGAAGAAGTTATAGAAGAAAAAGGAGCCTTCGAGTCTCTTGGGAGAGCTCTGCTCAGAGGAAAGGGGAGGAGAGGGGTGTGTTGAAAAGGAGGAGGGGACCCCTCCTTTTATAGGCATGAAAAACAAAAGTACACGGTGTGTACTTTATGGTACACGACGTGTACTTGGCCATTTCACGCGACCACCACGCGGCTTCCAACACGACCTTCAACACGGCACACGACCATTGACTGGTCAACACATGGTTTGAGGGTAACACGTACGTGGGGAGGGACTACACAGCGTGTAGTATTGGGTACAAGGTGTGTACCCATTTATTTAACATGGAAATGACACGACTCCAACATGGCACACAACCGTTGACTAGTCAACACACAGTTTGAGGGTAACGCGTACGCGGGGAGGGACTACACGACGTGTAGTTTGGGGTACACGGTGTGTACCCAATTATTTCACATGGTAAGGACACGACCTTCAACACGGGGTATACTCGGAGAGGGGGTACACGAAGTGTACTCACACTACATGGAATATAGTTTCAAAATTCTGAAAAGTGTGGGAAAAGTCCATTTTACCCTCCAGAACACTTCAAGACCCTATTTTTAACAAAGGAATGGGACAGAGAGGTCCGGGCCATTACAACCATGGACCACTAGAGTTCGAGGTGGGGGATAGAGGTTTCTTGAATATTTCACCTAGAATAGAGTATAAATAGATTTAAAAACAAGGGAAGTTATCAACTTGTTATATTGGGTCTTTAGAGATTTTGGAGAGAGTCAGACCAGAAGCCTATGAGTTGTAGTTATCATAGAGGTATGGATCCATGAATGATTTCTTCCATGTATCTTATATTTTCTAATATCATTCAGAACCATCTCTTATTCTTCATCCTGATAAGGCTGAGATTGAGGTGGATGTGTCCTTTAAGGAGCATCCTATAAGCATCATTGATCAGAGCACGAAGGCTCTTTAGGGCAGTTCAGTTCCTATAATATGGGTTCTATGGAAGCATGACCATGTACAATAAGAGACCTAGTAATGATAAGTAGATATACGTGCTCAGTGGATGGATTTATATGAAGATGATGATTTACCACCCTCAAAATGAAAACTCATGGATGAGTTGTTTTAAGGAGGGGAGATTATATGATCTCAAATTTTATTATGAGGTAATGAACCTTTGAATTTCATTTTAGAATATTTTTTTATACTTGTGGATGGGAATAAGAGATTAAGGGAGGTTTCATGAGAATCTGGGGTTCGTTCAGAGCTCGGATCTCTGAATATTTGAGGAAATTGATGAGGCATATGGTTGGTGCATAGTTAGTAGTAATCGTGCGGCTCAATCACGAAGCCTAGTAAGAGGAGGTCCATGGTTAGTTTAAATGTGAATAGTAGGCTGCACATACATGAGATGATCTATAGAGAAACTATAGAGGGGACCCTTATAGCCTGTTTATAGATTTTTAAAAACATGCACCTATACCACATGGGTAGAACTGCTTAGTCTGTAACCCCACACGGTTGGCACATGGTTTGGAAAAACCAGGCAGCCAAATCATGAACATAATAAAAATAATGATATTATTGAAATAAAAACCTATACTTTTAATTATTATCCCCTTATTTCCTTCCTACCATGCCTAGATGACTCCCTCTATTGTTTTGATATCCACTTCTCCTCCTAGGCTTTGTGATAACTTTGTCATTAGGCCTCCGATTCAAGAACTGTTTGTCATGATAATATGAGGATCTTTTATTTCTACCCATCAAGACGGAATCAGAAGCTGATAGCGGACAAGGAGTCTACTACCAATCCAAGGTTGGTGGTTTAATGATTTTACATAAAATTATAGTGTTGAATGGCCCGAAGGACTTCTTTTTATTTTATTATAGATAATCCCCCTTTTAAGGGTTGAAGGGGAACCCGTACCTGACCCGTAGGCCCAAGGAACAAGGCCCGACATGACCCGTAAAACATGATCCGAAGGCCCATAGGCATACCATGCCCATTGCATGACCCGTAGGCCCAGCACACCAGAACTTCCCCTACCCAGCCTCTTGTATCATTGATCTCCTTAGCTCCCCACCTTGCATTGTTGATCGTCTAGCATTGCTCTGTACAAAGATGCATGGTGCCTGGTCCCGATGGCGGCTGTCATACCCTCTCATTCTTCCAATCCGGTTAGCTCTGCATCTGGTGGCTGCTACTCATGTTGCTCTAATCCTCTTCTGGGTTATGTTCTATGTGAATTGGGCTACTCTATGGTCTACGTGACCCGAAGGCCCTATGGCCTGAAGGCCTTTGATGACCCGAAGGCCCTGGATACCCGTAGGCCCAAACCGGTGGTCCGAAGGCCCAAATCGGGTGAAGGTTCTAGCTGCTATAGTACTGAACTATAACTGCTATAGTACTGCTATAGTACAACTACAGTAGTGCTACAATAATCTGGAAATTCGCCTCCACCTGGGTTTGAACCCGGGTCTCTTGGATGCCAAGCAGGAGCCCTTACCACTCGGGTACGGGCTCGTTGGCGACATAAAATTATAGTGATATATATATATATATATATATATATATATATTATTCCATTGTTCCATGTGCCATACCTTTAGAGTGTCACCCCTTAAATTAAGGTTTCTTTAATAAAATGTGTGGTCTTATATTTATATGACCGATGTTTCCCGAAATCACCAATGAGGGTTGAGGACTCCAAATAAAACCACCCCCTTTGGGTGTGCTTTTGAGATAGAAAAAAACCCATGAGTTTATGATTTTGATTCATCTTATGAGGTGTGTTCTTTACCCCTTGTAATAGGGGGGTTTCAATTAAATAAAAAGGGTATTAATTACACTGAATGAAAGGATTTATTCCATGGTAGGATTTCTAATCCAGGGATATGAAATTGAACTACCTTATGGGGTTTGTTAGTCTTATAATTTATAAATGAAAATGTAAATTTAATTAAATGTGATGTTAAATGGTATGGTTATACTGATATCCCATGACCATTCATTATGCCATGTCATGGGTAAAACATTGATTCTAACTCGGAACACCACATACGAACTCATTGGGCTTATTGAATTCAAATGACTTATAAATGGATCAATATCATGGAATGATTGATACATGAGTTCTTATATGAACTATGGTAACAATTGGAAGGTTTTCTATATTATTCCATGAGTGAAACTTGGGTTCTTGATATGGAATTCCAAATATTGGCTCAAAGGGAATTTCATTATTTTATGCCATGTATGATACTTGGGTTCCTCACATGGAACTCCAAGGATGGACTTAGAGGGTGATGAATTTATGCCACACCTAGAGTGATACCTAGAACCTTATATTTGATTCCATAGAGGAGCTTTTAGTGTGATGGGTTCATAGTACACCCAGAGTGATTCCTGGGTTCCCCATCTAGGAACACCTTGAACGAGCTTAGGTTTCCAAATTAAATGATTAACTAATTTATAAAGACACTTTTACAAATTCAAATAATATACTTGGATTCATTATTTACTTTAATTACATGATGACCATACTTAATTTATAAAGTTATAAATGTAACGGGACATGTACATCACCTATACCAATCTAATCAATGGGGAATTCCCTGTCTATGAGTTAAGTATTTAGCATATTTTTTAAATTAAATAAAAATTAGTAATCATTCAGAGATATACCATATCAGTCTAAAGTAGGTGGTATTGGGAGAGTGTCCTGATCATAACCTGGTATAATATGTGATTTATGTATTTTATTCATAACTTATATTATTACCTACACATTTCTTCTATATATATTCACTAATTGGATGGAACCAAACACTGTTGGTGGTGGCCCGCTGGGAATATATCACACCCTATTTGGGCCGTTGATGGTATCTAGACAAAATTCATGGATGTAGATAGGGACAAGGAAAAGTGGCCTATTATTGATGCTTTATTTATCTATACTAAGATAGAGTACAACATCATAGGACTTATCTTATGCTCGTGATGATATTGGAGATTGTTTTTGAACTTTTTTTTTTCATTTTTGTATAGAATATTATATAATCCCGATTCTCATGTATTCCCTTTTTCTATAGCATAGAATGATAATAATTTTGTAAATTATATTAGATATTGATTCTACCAGTGTATTTTTATCTGGATGATTTAGTTTTGTGATTCTAGTTATTTATTATGATTCCATTGTTTATTAGGGTTATGTTACCACTGTTCCACTCTCTGATCATGAGGGTATATGATCCACACCATAATCTTACACACCCTCACTTCTAGTCATTATCCTCTAACATATGGGGAGATATACTTGAGGCCATGTGGAAACCAGTTCAACTACTGTTAACGAGTGATCCGAGATGGGACATCACATTGATTTTTTTCTCAGTTTTGAGTATGTGATGTGTGTTTTGAACTAAAATTCCAATTTCAAATAAAATCACACACATGGAGTCACACTAATCACACCATGCATTAGATTGATGTGGTATTTATTCCTAAAAATCAAAAACGACTTTAGGATCATTATCCTAAAGTATCAAAACGTCCCGAACACATTTTCTTAGTTTTGAGTATTTCATGTCTGTTTTGAAAAAGAAATTAACTATAATAAATATTAGATAAAATTGATAAGGAAATTAAATAAAAAATAGTATATAAAATGATGAAAAAATAATGATATAATTAGTAGGATGTTACTTCTTCATGATGTCTGTATACATTCTGACACCATGTATTATGCCATTTCATTTCTAAAAAAATATATTTACTCTTTTGAAAATAAAGACTATAAACTATCCAAGTAGTACTGGAAACATATAAATAAACAAATAATTAATAAATATTTTAAATGAAATTGTAATTATCATCATAAATACCTCTTAGGGGATGCTAGTTTGTTGATACAATACAATATCTTTCATATATTTGTAAACGTAATAACCATAATATTTTCCATTAGTTTGTTTTTGGAAATGAAAAAACATTGAAAAAAATAAGTTATTTGTTTTTATATATTTTTGATAGTTAAATATTATTATATATACCCTAATACTTATCTAGTTGTAGAATTTAATCGGCTTTTTGTGCTCATGGACTGTTCTCATTCCAAGATTTTGATGATATTTAAACACCACAAAATCATAATAGAATTTTCATTAAAATATAATATAAAATTTAAAAATTGATGTTTATTTGTAAAATATTGTATATATTTTATTATAAATTAATAAATTTTATCAAGTGTGGTTTATTTTTTGGGTATACATGAATTAAATCTAGAAAATAAATATTTAGAGTAGAAAAATTGATTATAATGAGTAACCAATGTTGCGTAAAAAAACAAAAAAGAATAATTAATGATTGGAATGAAAATATAATTTATGTGATTAAATTTTAGAGTTTTTCACATTCATCATTGGTATTAAAAATAGTTTTCATTTGTAAGTTTTCTTTTAAAAATTACGATAAGTTTGTTTACAATTACTTTATATTCATTTGGTTCTAATGAGAATTATTGTGTAGAAGTGATGTGAGGACTAATTAGTCCAAATTTATGTTCACATGGCTTTTCCATTAAATAGTATTGATATATATGCTTAAAAAAATTTAAATAGTATTTAGTCATAATTAATATAATATAGAAACTATTGGAAAAATAAATTATAAAAACACACCTCATGTATACATTTAAAATCGAGACTCCTAACTATCCATACTTGAGGATTTCATTTACATTATAAAGACCATGATAGTATGAAATATAATCTATAAATTTGTTCTTCAAAATAAATTATAGTTTTATCACCACTTTTTAACATTTTATCCACATGAACTGTAATGTTAGTAAACACAGAAGTTGAACTGGTTAGGTAAAGGATCTTTTTGAAGATATTTTTGATCAATTGGTTGACTATTTAGATAATTTTGATTAAACCTTCCATTTCACCCCTTCTATTTACCCTTATATAATAAGATTCATTATTTTAGTCCCTTTTTCATTAATTGTTATGTTTTTTCATAAAAAATAAATTTTAATGTAATAAATCCTTGTCGAAATTTATTTTTACAAGATCAAATGACTATGCTACAAAAGTTACAAAAGAAAACTCAACCATATGAACATCTAGATCATCTAGTGTAATAAGTAGCTTTGTGTTTGGCTCATGAGATACATGAATCCAAACTCTTTCACAACCAATTGAAATTTATTTTTTTTGTGTAGAATATATCCTGGGATATTGTACACTGAACCCCTCAAAACAAGGAGATGTGTGGGTTCTGATAGATATAAATTATAATCATTTCACCATATAGAATATGAGTATAGGTAAGGTATCAGTGCCTTCCTGATTTACATTTCACATAAATAGTTATGAAAAAATTTATTAGCTCTTTTAAGGAAGTCCTTTGAGGGGAATGACTTGCCTCAAAGCTGGTGGGGGGTGGGGGACCTTTATGTAGTGGTTGTTATTGAGCTGTTTCTTCTCTTTAATTCCTTTCCATAACATTTTATAACAACTCAGACTACCAATTATGTTTATCTTCTAAAGAAGCTAATCATTCTTGTATCTCATCCATTCTATTATCTTTATCCACCTATTCATTTATTTTTTTAAAATATGTTTGGGTTGACATCCCAAAACATTCACATCTAATGCGACCATATTGTTTTGGCTTCTTAAAGGTCAATAATAATATTCATTCATCAGGTACAACTGATGATGATTCCTATGTCCAAGCTTGATAAAAAATCTAGGAAAATAAGTAATCATTTTTATGTAATACTGATTTAAAATAGATTTTTATTATTATTTCATACTTACAAATGATTCCCATCCTTTTTGTGTGTTTTCATCTATTAGTATCCCATCATTATTTACACAATCCTCCTTCTATAACACATAACATGGGATGTAAGTGGATTTGGATTTTGATTAATTAATATTAATATAAATAATAAACATAGTTATTTTGTTATTTTATGTCACATAAATTTTTTACTATAGATTCAAAATACTTACTATTTTTTTCAAGTGAACATACCCCATCATTGCTTTATAGTAGGGGTACATTGGTTTTACCACATGATTCTTATTTTTAGCACTTAGTTACTATTTCTTAAATTAAAAAATTTTAATCTATGTTATTAATACATGTATTATCTAGAAATGTATTACCAATCACAATGTACTTGAAAAGTTGTCTCCTCACGATGACCAACAAATACATCCCACATTTTTTTGTTTATCAGGTGTACATACATCTGTTGTGGGTGAAGGTTTATTTTACCTTCAACGTCTATGATATGATACTTTGTATGAATTTTCTAAGAGCCTCCATGAGCCTTTATAACTAGCATTAATACAAATTTAATTTGGTACTCATCATATATAAATGCACTCTGTAAGGGATAATGTAGAGTAAATCAACATTTCATTATTTTTTTAGTAAAATAAAGAAAAAACTTTACCCTAATCCCTTCACGTATTAGTGTATTAAGAATGGGAAAAACATTTATACATGTACTTACATTAACCAAAATTTTCATTCAAGTGGTGAGACCAATTTAACTACTAAAAATATCATTTTTGGGGTTAAAGGGATGGATGTGTGCATTCCATCCAACCTAGAATTTTATGCCTTTGTTTCTCACTTTAATAATTTTTGTTAACACCACCACTCTATAATGATCTTATTTTTTCTGGGGTACATGTTTTTCACCATTTATAATTTTCTTAGCTTCAACATCATCAATATGTTGTTCCTATGGATTGGTTGCATCAACATGTGTAGAAACCCATTGTTCCTCTGCATTTGGAGTAGTAACATGTTGAGAAACCTATTTTTCATTAGGATTGGGAGAATTAACTTGTACATAATTCATTATCTATATAAGTGGTTGAATATTTTATTTATATCATGTTAATGTAGTAGTGAACATATAATAATATGATTCAACATAATGAATATTACAAAAAAATATAACCTAATTATTAAACTCTTTTTTTAAAGGTTTAAGGGATTTTACCCATGTATTGAGTATCTAAATCACCTCATTGTAGTATAATATGACATACAAGACCCTGTCTATATTGGGACCACTGAGAAATGATTTTGAAATCCTAGTGAAATGGTCATCCTATGTTGAATTGACATCTGATCCTTCAGTTGTTTTCGTCGATAACAGAACAATTGACCACCTTATGATTGAAGAATTTGGAACATAAAATACTGGTACTCTCTGTAATTCCATTATAAATGGTTTGTATTTGTACCCTTCATTAATAAAATACAATTTTACAAATCCCAATTCATCTATTTTAACTACACTACAATCATAAAACCACTTTCATTGGAAAATAAGCACTTGAAATATTGTATAATCCAACTCCTATATTTTTTGATTATGAAAAATTATGGCATATTCACATAAATTGGATTTCAATCCTTCGTACTAGATACATGAATCACTTTAGCCACAAGTGTAACTCTACTAATTTGAATGGTACTTTGTTCATCATGTTCATTTGTATAGAATATATAACCATTAATTACATAACCATTATAATATAATACATTCACACTTGGTCCTCTAGATAACCATCAAATTCATTCTGAAATTCAATATCAATTTTTAATTGAATCCATAAAAACACAACCTTGAAACTATCCTATAAATTTTTGATTATGTGTATTTGATATCCAACTATTAGGCCTTGATGGCTTTAAATGTCTAAGAACTAATTTGTGGGTTTCAACATATGGAAAAACCTCTAAACTGTTATTAAAAATTAAAAGATGAGCCTACCCCCCACTCTATAATAGTAATTGTGACAACATCTATTCTATAAATTCATTCACCCACAAGATACCCAGTGTGATAAGATTTTGGTAGACTAATTATTTCTACATTAGATAGGTAGTCGGTATATAATTCAATGACCTCCTCAAAAACATATCGCTTTGCAATAAAACAAAATGGATGAATTTAATTTTTGAAATATCCTTTCAAAATATTCATATTCCATTCAATGGGGTACATCCATCTATAATGTACATGAACATATAGTAGAATCTCTCTAACTAAGTGAACCATCAAGTGAACCATCATATCAAATAATGATGGTGGTAAGAACATATCCAATTCACATAATATGACATCAATTTCCTTTTCCACAGTTTACAATTTCACCATGTCTAAAAATTTACTACACATAATTTTAAAAAAGAAATAGCGCTTGGATAATATATGATGGAAATTATTAGGAAAGATATAATGTAAAGTTACATGCATTAGATCTTCCATAAAAACATGACAGTCATGTGATTTCAGGCTGTTAAACTTTATATTAGTCATTGACATGATATTGTTGATATTTTATAAATACTACTCTAGAACCTTTAATTCATTAAAGAAGTTTCAAAGCTGATATATCTCTTTTCTAGAAAGAGTGTAAGCAGTTGGAGGAAGAAAATTCCTTCTTTCACTCTTCACTGGTTCCAACTCTTCCTTTATCCCCATGTCAATCAAATGAAACCTATCCCTAATCTCACAATTTGTTTTTTTATGTGAATTTATAAATGTTCCAATGAAACCATGAAATACATTTTTTCCACATTTAAAACATCAAGAAAATTCCTGATGTACAAAAAATTTGAATATGTTAATTCAAAAAATTGATATATTAATCTAATCTATTTTATAAGGTTTTTAACAGAAGGTTTACCAAAATCAGTGTCCATATCCATTACTTTATAATTTTTTTTATCACATATTGGTGGATATGGTGTTTTACCTTCTTATAAACTCCCATAAAATGATGTCATCTAAGATTGTTATTTATGTTATTGGATTAGAAATTTGTGATGTCCTAGAAACACAGTCATTGATGAATGTTTCAACCCAATTGAGTGCATACCTTATTCAAAAATAGGACACCCTTGAGTTAATTTAATGATATATCTAGATAAATTTATTTAAGAAGAAAATTAATTTATCATCATATACAACATGGATCTACACCAGATGTGTCCCCCTCACAGGAGGAGGTCCGTACCAAATCAGGGGATGTTGGGACTACCCAGACCTTGGTGATTTCTAGTTCTCTAGTACTTGACATGACTAATCTATCATGAAAATACTAACCTACTCTCAAGAAAAATTATGTGCAGGTGAATAATTCTAATTCATTTAAATCTCTTGATTCTCATAGTATCATTTCAGGGAAATCTACAGAAGAGGGTTCTGCAATTGACCCTCATTGGAAGGCCAAGTTGGATAATGCCCCCTTGGTCTTTTCACCAATGCTGCTATCTAAACCTCGGTAAGAGGTAGAAGATATGTCCACAATGGAGAAGAAATATTCTACTGCAGAAGAGGATGAGTTGAATAGATCTTGGCAACAAGATAAATCAAAACGTGGATGTCATCCTAGATTTCACAAGCAAGGACGCGGTCGAGAATACTGTATAGCAAAGAAGGACGAGTTGCAACTTGAGGATTCTAACTCGGATGAATTAGACATTGAAAGTATTCTACAACAAACAAAAAAATTGGAATATATTCACACCAGGGGTCATGGACATGGGTGAGGATATGGAAGTGGCATAGATTAGGGAACCTTGTGAGATGAAGAATGTAAGATTGCCGATAAGATTAGGAAAAAACGTGGTACCTCATGATGAGGGTTTTGATGACTTGTGTGAACCTATCTTCCCAAATCTTTGTTCCTATTTGTTTTTGATTCAATAAAAATGGATTTCACCCTACCTTAAAAAATGAATCTCAACATGGAATCTTAATTTATATAATCATCATACAATGCAACACCTGAATCCCAAAATAATTTCAAATCTTCGATCAATGGAGCCAAATCAATATCAATATTATTACCTAATTTTTTTGGTCTTGATATAAGTAGAGATAACATAATTTATGTTTGTTTCATGAATAAAAATTATGAAATTTATAATTTAACAATATAACTATCCATGTATTGTGAGTGATTCTTTGAAAAATAAAAGGATTCACTCCATCTGTAGATAACAAATGTGAAATGTTTCTCTACTAATTTCCAAATTCAGGATACTCATGGTCAATTTTCTTATATTGATGAGATTCTACCAGGTGACCAATTTTTCCATCTTTATTTCTTGTATCTACGTGACACATAAATTTTATTATAGTATCCTCACTTATATACTATTTTCTAAACTTTTTAATGATTGGAAAGTACCATAAAAATTTCATAGGACCTAATAATAATTTTTGTATCGAGATGCACCACACTTTATCCATTTTAAGTGATTTCTTGTCCTTGATAAACATTATATAGTCATTTAGACATGCATGTATTCTTTTAGAGATCATACCCATTGAAAATAGAATTCATTTAGCATCATATTTTTGTCAAGGAAGCTAATTATCTTTTAGTAGCATATAATTAAATAGATAAAGTAGTTCAGTAAAGCTGGCGTCACTCCATTCATTGATATATTTTACATTATATAGCTTCATTATGACTGAAAATACTGTATATTTAGTACAACCCGTATAAAATGTTATCTTTTTACAACTCTTTAACTTCTAAAACAACTTTGGATAATCATGAAGTTCATCTTAAACTATCATTGTCATTTCCTCAATACAATCTTCATTATCATTCACACTTGAAATCATATCCTCGATACAATCTTCATCATTTTTCACACTTTTAATCATATCAGATGATCCATAAAATATAGTTTTATCCTAGTCACTAGATACATTCAGTTTTTACCCATGTTTAGTCCAACATTTATAAGTTCGATCTATTCTGAAATAGATCAAGTATTCTTCCGACTCCTCTAGATTAATTATCATTGAATTAAAATGATGTAAGCATGGAGCAAGGATTTGAGAAGGTTCATATACATGATATTTTGAAAACATGATGAACTCTTTTACCTCATCCTTATACTATTTCTTCATATGATTAACTTCCAACCATGTTCAATTCATATTCATCATATTTGATTAAGTAATATTAATATTTAACAAAATAAATAAATACACAAAAAGTATTATCTCATAACCTATAAAATGCCATTCTTAAATAATCATTTATGCTACATGAATACATTTCTCTAAGATAATAAGAGAATAATGCTACATATTGATATTATTTTGTAGTTTTGGAAACATTTTAAGGAAAGTAATGTTTGATATCTATAATGTTATAAACAATATAATTAAATTTTTATCTATTGCAAACACACAAAGATTAAGGATGGTTTCTATAAATTTTCTAGATGGGAGTACAATAATAGAAATGAGTTGATGTTTATTCATTTATTTACTTGGTAAAAAGTGGGATATGTGGTGTTTTAGTGATAGGATTATTAGGATCCAATGCTTATCTTTTTTCAGATGATTAAAACGTTGATAGGGACCAATCAGATGGTCTTGAGAACCCAATGCTTGAAGAAACTCTTGAACTTATATCCAATGAACCAGAATTATTGGGCTGGGGTTATCAAGACACTATAAAAACTGAAGAAAAATATAAATAGGGTTTTATGAATAATTAAAATTTAAATAATTAATTTGGTAGATATGATTCCTCAAAGAACATAAATGAAAATCCTTATTGTGTCTGGAAGGAACAATCAACTTCAATACAAGTCAAAGAAAATGATACAACTGTTAAAAGATCATGAAAATTTTCCTCAAGCATACAACATACAACAAATTAGTTTTTAACATTTAGTTTCTAATAATTTTATTGTTAATATTTTCATTTATTTTTAATGATTAAAAAAAATCCAAACCACAACATCATATCCTAATTTTTTCATGCTTCAATAATTTCCCCCATCATGTGGTATGATATACAAATATCAAGGATCCACATTCCTTCTCCATTAATTTCTTTTATAGAATATTTAACACATTATACTCTTATATATTTATCATTATTACTAAATTTTTATAATTTATGGGTTTATTAATACTTAATTAATATTATCGATTATATGATAGGATATCATCTTCATTTAAAATGGAAAATTGATTATTTAATTCTAGATTAAACATTGGAACCTCTAGTTGAATTCTTATATAAGTGATAATTTTTTTTTCATTGGTAAAATCCTTGGCCACCTCAAAGAAAAATGTATATATTTGTATTCATATCCAATGATATAATAATAATATTGATGAAACAAGTTCCTTTTTGAAAAAATATAATTGAACCTATTTTTCATTTGTTATTTTTCACTATAATATATATTGATCATGTAACCAATAATTAAATAATAAAAACAATTGATTCATATTGTTTTTAATTATAATTTTGATTTGTATAGAAGAAACTTCTTGGAATTATGAAGCTCAATAGTCACCCCCATTGCAAAAATTTTATATTTAACTGTAATTTTATATTTTTAGGATTCATCAAAACTCAAAAAATATTTATTTCAATATGAAATTTTTTATTTATATGAAATTTATAAAGTATCCTTGAGGGTCATTTAATTATTTTACTTTCAATTTTTAATTGGATAATATTATGTATTTTATAAATTTTATATATGTCATAAGAGGATTGGAGAGTTTTATTTGATAATCAGGTTTTCTTCTTATCATAGTCACTACATCCCCTAGCACTTCTTCTAATTACATTTTTTCACTATTGATTTCAATACATTAATGATTCTATCATACTATCATATTTTTAGTATTAAATTGATAAATTTATATGGTTTTTTATATTTTAATGTTTTTAACATTTCAACCTCTTATTTTAATCCATACATACCATCCTTTTGTTATTTCATTTATGCCTTGTAAAATCTAACATCACAATTCGACTTCTTCCAATGAATTATTTGTATATAAATTTATTCGAAGCATACTTCTAGTAACTACCTAAAGTCTACTTAGTAATGATATGAAAATTTCTATTGTGTATTCTCATTTTTTATAATATTCTTACGAGAAATAATTTTTAATAGAACATGAAGTTAGAAGTTTGTGTTGCAAAACACATATCGTAGATGTTCACAACAATGAAAATATTAAAAGGATTGAAGTTATACTTCTTGGTATGGGATGAAAATGCATTTTTTATTTATTTTAATCCATGGGAATAGGAAGGATACCTTGAACTTGGAGTGGATTACCATATGTGCACTAAAAATACTCTACCTACATATCATTTCAAATCACCACCTTACATGATAAGTGGGAATAGTTTTTATAATGAATAAATGGTCTTTTCATCGATGAAGGCTTCAATATCTCATCCAAAAACTCATTCAAACAGGATCTCCATGAAATCAGAGTGAGAAATTTGTAAAATAAGATCCTGTATATGATTAATTTGAAGATATCTCATTTAACTAAATAGATAAACAAGATCCAAAAAAGTACCGAGTGAATGAAATCAAAAGAAAATAGTGAGGGGGAGTGGAGATGGAGATCGAGAACACTAATAAAGGAGAGAATAGGTGATATCGACTAAAGGGGAGTAAAAATAATAAAATACACTAGGTTATGAGAGGGTCGATTCATCCGAGAAGATCGAGGTGGAGCCAGGACAGAGATCTACTTCGACAAGAGCATGAACAGAGCAAGAGAAGTGGGTTCTATTAAGATTAATTTATAAGATCAAGAAGAGTTTTATCAGTGCTTAAAAAAAACAGAAATGAAAATTAGTTCTATCAACGATAAAACAATAAGCGCTCATAAAACAAATTTTTATCAGTGCTGATAAAAATGTTATTTACCAGTGCTACAGTTATCGTGCTGATAAAGACATATATAATTAATATTTAATAATATAATTAATATAATTCAAATTTTTAAATGTATATAATTAAAAATAAAAATAAATGTATATAATTATATTTAAATATTTATGTAAATATAAATATATTTAAAGAATTTTAAATATGTATTTATAAATATAATTATAAATATATATAAATAATTATAAATATATATTTATAAATCAAATTATAAATATATATTTGTAATTGTATTTATAAATAAATATATTTCTAAATATAATTATAAATATATGTATATAATTATAAATATATTCATATAATTATATATATTTATATAATTATATATATATATATATATATATTAATATATAAATGTATATAATTATTAATCCAAATACATATATTTATTATTTAAATATATTTATTATAATTTTATAATTATTTAAATATATAATTATTTATTTATAACTTTGTAAATATTTTTTTTAAAAAAATTATATATATTTAAAAATAATTATAATGTCACAACCTGCCTTCACCAAAAGGAGGGAAGGGTCAGCAGATTGTCAAGACCTTCCTTCTTTAAGTTGAAAGAGAGATAATGACCCCCGAAACCTGTCTTCAATAGGTCCCAGAGTGGCGACCAACGCCAAGGGTATAGAATCTCACAAAAAAATGGAAGGCATTACCCTTTTTATTTTTTTATAGGATCGAGAGATAAGGTAGAAACCCCAAAAACATCCAAGCTAAAAGCAAAGGTAAAGACAAAAGTAAACCATTCCCATATGCATGTTCAAAAGTAAGGGATACAAGCCACAAAACTCCAAAAAAAGTAAAGTACCAAGAAAAAGGAAAACGACAACAACAATTGCCCCAAGGTCTGAGCTAGTACGGTCCCGCACGATCCTTGATGTCCTCCTGAAAACCTGAAAACAGTTTTACATACGTAGGGTGAGCATACAAGTACACTCAGTAGGGAAAACCAAAGACTCTCATGCACAAGTGAGGAGACATTCTAATGCCCCGTGGAAAAAGAGATAACCAAACACTGTAAACTATCCACCTAAGCCTCACCAAGGCACACTCCCCAAATAACGCAAGTCAAGTAAAGTATAGTAATAGCACATCAATGTTTGGGTACCCCACGCCGCTTTCCCACTGGTTATTGAAGACATCCTACGCATCGAACCAATCCCGCCATTCTCACCACAGTCCCACTGCCACACCTGCCCGCACACACCTGGGCCACAACCACACAAACCCGCCTGCAAACACCTGGGCCACAACTGCTATCCCACCCGCAGACACCTGGGCCACAAAAAGCTCACGTAACCATGCCCGCAAACACCTAGGTTAGAACCACCACTGCCACGCCTGAAGACACCTAGGCCAGAAGCTACTGTCACGCCCGAAGACACCTGGGCCTCATCCCGAAGATACTTGGGAAACAACCTACCCGTAAAAACCTGGGCCAACCACCGCAACCACCCCACCCGAAGATTCTTGGGCTAATAATGGACCTCAAGCCATCACAGCCTGCCTGAAGATACTTGGGCTATCCGAGAAAGGGAGCAGAAATGATCTAATAACCAGCCACTAATAGAAGTGTTGGAAAAAACAGCCTCCCCCATGAAATGGGGGTGTTCGGCACTAAGTGCTCAACTTGGGTGGGGCGTGAATAAGAAACACAAGAACTAAAAAATATATATATAAGTATCAAACACTCAACTCAACCTAGGGTTTCCAAAGCCAATCCAAGCACAAGCACACTCATCCCTATTCATAGGAAGCACACTGCTCACAGCCGAGTCACAACTCACCCCCCAGAACCAATTCCCATTTAAGCTATTCTTGCTTCCATGTTCAAGTAATCTCATTTAAATAAAGTTTTGCACTACTGGGAAACTAAAAGCATAAGCACAAACCAAGGGGAAAAGATACAGCCAACAACAATTTAAGCATTCACACCCGGTTCTCTTGAAAAGTCACAACAAGGGATAAGGGAGATCCCTCGAAGTATTGGAACCAAAGAAAACCCCAAGATACAGCCCCATGTTCCCAAAATCTAGGAGCCAATGGTTTATCAACAACAGAGGATACCACCCCGATTCGTGATACAAGCAGAGTAATCACATAGCCTCAAATTCACAACCAGCGAAAGTATAACAATAGGGGATCCTATCCCCACCCGCATCACCCCAGCAATCGGCCCGTGAAAGAAACAACCAAACTGCTACCACCAACACAAGGTAGGCCCATGCAGGTATTTTCAGATTTAAAAGATTTAACACACTCCATGGTTTCAATTACACTGTACTTTAACCGGGATTATCATAGAAAAGGGTTGATCCTGGTGATTTCAATTTATTTAACTGAGTATACGTAATTAACCAATTCCATGTTACAGCTATTTAAACAGGGTACCAAGGTTCATTTGTGCGCAAGGAAAGACCACCAAAGGCCATGATTTTCAGTGAGCACAGACCCATACAATTCATAACACATAACAACATAAAAAGAGTGTAGAAGAACATCGATCACACCCCCCTTCATTCTTTAAAGGTCCGTTCATTATCTTCATTAAGTTAAGTTTCATCAATTTCCATAGAGACAAAAGCATGCCCACCCCGCATGATACACAGAAGGAGAGACGAAGGATAAAATCCCTTTCTGATTGATCAAGGCTCAACGTTAAGTCCTCATGTGGAAACTCGAAAACAGGAATGGTAGGAACTCCAAAGAACGTGATCAAGAAAAACTTCGCAACAAGGGTATGGCTCGTTGGGATGAAGGGTACTCCGAGCACAAGATGATCAAGAAAAGAAACCTAGGGAGAAGCCTTTGGTTATAAAGGATGAGATACAATATTCCCAAGACAGTTAAGATACGAAAATAAAAACTCAAAACCGCATAAGAAGCGGGATCGTGGGTTGACCACGTGGATGAGGCACCCCACACGCTACTTAAAGTCCCCGCCTTTTGGTGCAGTTTAAACCGACACACACCTCATGGTTTTTTCATTTAAGGGGTACCTCACCAATCATTTAATTTAAATGGGAATTAATGGGATTTAAAATAGGCTTAAAGGGTCAAAACATGGTTTAAAAACCAATTTACTAAAAAAAAGGGAGTCACTACTAGAAAACCCGTGGGGGTAGGCGAGAGCTACCAGTAGCCGAGAGCTACCAGTTGGCGACAGCTACCGGCAGCCGAGATCTACCGGTTGGCGACAACTACCGGTAGCTGAGAGCCACCAGTAGCCAAGGGCCACTAGTAGCTGAGGGCTACCGATAGCCGAGGGCTAACGGTACCCCAAGGTCAATGGCAGGATAGGTCTACCGGTAGGCCGACGCTACCGGTGGGCCAAGGCTACCGCTAGGAGTCACTGAGAAGCTGGGATGGCCTTCCAGGCCACCCAGAACACCTCAAATATCAGATTTTTACCAAGTAATGGACCCCAAAAACTCGGACCATTACATATAAATATATAATTTTATAAATATATTAAATACACATTTATAAATATATTTATATGTTATTTCATATATATTTATTTACAAATATTATTTTATAAATATATTGATAAATGAAAGTTCGTAAATATGTTTCAAATTTAGGAACCCTGTAACTGTGTTTAGATAGGGTTTCAATTTTAAATATGTTACCCAAACCTTTCCAGATTAATACTCAGTGCATTCACAGGTGTTAAGAACATACTAAGAGTATTAAAACTTAGTAAATAATTATGTATAGTTCATAATATTAGCTAAATTGGTTGTAAACACGTAAAAAATGAAGAAAATATTAGAAAATGCATTTAAAGAAATAAATTATATAAATTTCAAACATTTAAATAATATTATAGATTAATAAATATAATTGAATAAATATTAATCATTAAAATTTAAAATATATTATGAATGTTAAAACTTAGTAAATAATTATGTATAAATAAAAATTAAAAAATTAAAAAATCCTAAAAATATTAAAAATTAATAAATATTTAAAATGAAAAAATATTATTAAATGAAAGAATTTTAAAAATGAAAAAATAAAAATGAAAAAATTACAAAAATATTTAAAAAAGTGAATTCATGACATTAACTACTTTAATTACAAACACATAAAAATGAATAAAAATGAATAATTAGATATTATTAATTATATAAATAAAAAATTATTAAAAATGAATCATATTTACCACAAAAGTATTAAAATTTAAATGAATTTATAGGAATAAATTATATAAATTTCAAACATATTAAAAGTATGAAAACTTAATAAATAAAAATGAATATATATTAATCATATATGAATTACAAATATATTAGAAATATTAAAAATTATTAAATAAATATGTACACATTTAAAAAAATGAATATATTACGAAAATATTAAAAATTAATAAATATAAAAAATAAAAATATTAAATAAAAAATATTAAAAATGAATAAATAAAAATAAATAAATTAAAAAAATATTAACAATTTAAACTGTAGAATTATTAAAAAATTAATTTAAATAGATTAATTATATAAATTTCAATCATATTTTAAATGTTAAAACATAATAAACAAAAATAAATAAACATTATTCATATATATTAAAAATATATTGGAAATATTACATAGTAAATAAATAAATGTATATATAAATACTAGAAAATGATTAAATTCAAACAAATATTAAAATCAATAAATATTAAAAATGAGTAAATAATATTAAATGAAAGAATATTAAAAATTAATAAATAAAATTTATTAGACAAAACAATTTAAAGAATAAATTTATATAATAATAACTATATGAATTGTAAACACATATAAAAATGAATAAAATATTAAAAAATGAATTTAAATAACTTAATTATATATATTTCAAACATTTTAAAAATATTACAACTTAATAAATAAAATTGAATAAATACTAATCATATAAATTAAAAACATTTTATAAAAAATACTTACTAGACAAATATGTATAAATTTTAAAGAATGAATAAATTCCAAAAACATTATTTCAAAAATGAAAAAAATATACATTAAATGTGAAATAATATTAAAAATGAATAGTACATGCCATACATACACATATACACATGTACTATAAGTACTCATACACATATATATACATATGTGTACATCCGACATACACATATGCATGTACACACACACACACACACACACATATATATATATCTGTACATGCACAACACACACACACACACACACACACACAAAACACACACACAACATAATTCATAAACATACATGCAAAACATATATATATGCATACATACACAAAACACACACACAAATAATTCATACACATACACGCATATAGACATTGATATAAATATATAAATTCAAATATCACATATTTACAACGTATCATTTATATTTATATAATTATTTATTAAAATTTCATTTTTATATTTATTATATACATGCATTCTGCAATTAATACATATAATTAAACATTAATTTTTAAATATAAATATGATAATTTTTTATATATTGATAATATTTTTTATTAAAAGTTATATAAGTCTTTTATCACTGCTAAAAAAAGAGCTGATAAATTGAACCTTTATCAGCACTAAAAACGCAGTGAAAAAGAGTACACTTTTATCAATTATTTTTTAACACTGATAGAAGTAACCATTCATTAGTTATTTTACCTAGTGCTAATAAAGGTTCCCCTTTTATTAGCGCTTTCTATTTAGTACTGATAAATACCAATGTTGTATATCACGTGATCTATGGTAATATATTCCATGACTTCCAAGGTAACTCCCCTCTTACTATAAAGATGTTGACCATTCATTTTTATAGTTTACCTCCATATTCACAATACATCATATCTCTTTGCCCACTAAACCATGAATTGAAACAAACAAATACCATTTATTATATCCCGACCCATTCAATCCACTCTGTTTTCGACGCTTTCATCGGGGCGCACATCCATTTGTTGAGGACGTGCTGTCTGTTGCCCCGCATTTTTGCTTTCCAAAGGCAGGCGACATCCGTTGCTTATTCAAGGACGTTTTCTCCTTAATCGAAATAGGATGATGGGATGTTGGTTCTTACTTCCATGGATTCCTCCTTAAAGCTCATTACCTAGTCTAGGTCTCCCTCATAGATTAAGATGTTATTCATGAAACTCTTCCCGAGGCCATTTCTTCATGGACGCTGGTTAATTACACTGCTTCTGTCACGACATTCCAAGGGGTTCAGTCAGGGCAGCAACCTTTGGTCGGGGAATTAGTCACATTGGACATCACTGGTGTGTCTGAATGTAGGAACACTGACGCATGTGGGTTTCTTCCCCTTATGTTTGGGATTACCGAGGGTGCGGATGCCCGAGGAATCCCATGTCGAATAGTGGAGAATTATATTCCACAGGCATGTCTCTGAGGTTTTCCTCAACTTCCCATGTTTAACATAGGGTACACCACAATTTTAACGTCTAGAAGAGATGGATCAAACTGATCAGAACACTGAATGGAGTGGATCAGATGGGTGAAACCCCTGGAGGGAACACTGATGCTAGGAATAACACGCGGTTAGTTGCCTGAGTGCTGCTAAGAGCATTGAAGAGGTAAATTGGAATGATCTCATCGGGATGTGGTGTCCTGGGTAAAAAAATCAGGATGGATATGGGTTGTTGAGAGTGGATAGAGAGTGACGTGGAACCACCATAAGAGAGACATTGATGTTGGTCTTGAGTCTCGAAGAGACTTCTTATGTATCCCCGTGGCAGGGAATCAAATTCTGTGTAGTTTTGTGGGGCCATGCGACACCTAATGAGGTGACCCATATGAAGGGTACTGGAGGAAGTGGAACCTCAAGGTTGGGGAATAACCTTCCTAAAACACATAGGCTTAGGGTAAAGACCATGACAAGACATGAGTGATGGGATTAAAACTCAGGGAGGTGTCCTATGTACCTTGCCTTGTCAAGGATCAAATTCCACATAGTTTAGGATGGGGGCATGGAATCGGGGTGTGTACAGGGGACAACGACCCGATGACATGCTTGGGCTTATGCATGGTTAGAAACATGAGGTTGGTCTGATGCTCAAGGGCAGACCAGAGATGCGGGTCCCAAAAAAGGGGACTACAACAGCTTACCATCGATTGGAAAGACAACGACTTACCACTAGTTGGGATTGACAATGACTTACCGTCGATCGGGGTACACAATGGCTTACCGTCGGTTGGGATACGTAATGGCTTACCATTGATTGGGGAACACAACGACTTACCATCATTTGGGGTTGACAATGACTTACCACTGATTGAGATTGACAACAAATTACCACTGATTGGGGGATAGTTTATTGTCATGTGGTAAAAAAAGGGGCGTATAGTTTAACATCATGCAGGGCGGGAGTGGTTCAATGTGAAGTAGTTGGGACTGATGGTAGTTAGGCTTGAACCTCAAGGAGGCTTCCTATATAAATTTCTTTGGAAAGGATCAAAGTCCATGTAGTTCAAGATGGTGTGTTGGTGAACTGATGTGAAGTGGTCGAGACCAATGGTTGTTGGGCTTGAACCTTAGGAAGGCTTCCTACGTACCTTTCCTTGGAAAGGATCGAAGTCCATGTAGTTTAGAATGGTGTGTGGGGATTACACTCTAGGCTTCCAAAAAGGGATTCCATGGTCAATGCATACTCTATGCCCACGTGAGTCGTGCTCGATGTGAGAAACAAGAGGAAGCAAAGACCTGGCAATCACGTCGCGAAAGGTGCGTCTGTGTAAAGTGGATTGGGGCTTACACGTGGTTAGTGACCCAAAAAGGAAACAAAGACTTATGCATGGGTAGAATCCCAGAAAGGAAATAGGGGCTTACGCATGGTTAGCAGCCCAAAAAGAAAACAAGGGATTACACATGGTTAGAATCCCAAAAAGGAAACATGGTCTTGCGCGTGGTTAGCGGCCCAAAAAGAAAACAGGGGCTTACGCATGGTTAGTGGCCCAAGGAGATGGAGATTGGGACTTACTCCAGGATGGAGGCCCGATGGAGAAAAATACTAGAGGGAGAGGGATGGGATGATGAAGGTCCCGATGCCCATCCCTCCCTTTGGTCCTTGGAACGAAAGAATAAAGGAGGAGTAAGGGTACTATCTCTGGAAAGAAATGCTAGGGTCTTACACCAAGATGGTTTCCCTTCCCCGCGGACATGCACCACTCCGACAAATAGGATCTCATTCCATGTGGGGAATGATCTCACTCCTGTGGAGACTATCAGGCATGGAGAATAACCGAGGTGGGGCACCCCACATGTGATGCACGGGGCAAGGTCATAGTTTAACATCATGTGCTAAGGAAGATGTCACTTGGAAGTTTAACATCCTACAGCTCGGACAAGGGGAGTTCACTCGGAACCCCCTAGGACCCACATAACTGATACCCACCCACCCTTTAGGAAGGGAAGGAATCAAAAATTCCATGGTGTTGGGGTATTATGGAGTGATCCATTGAGGGGACCATGTTAGGGTGATTATGAGAAGAAGCAATATCCATTAGCACGCCAATGCAAAGAAGCATTAGGCGAAGCATTGCAACATGATGCACCACCCAAGGGACTTTGAAATCACTTCATGCAAACCTAGAGGGTCGCACGGGAAAAGGAGATGCAGAGCAAAGGGGTTCATAGGAAGAGGCCTCAGGAAGCTCTGGTGCTTCATGTTGTGAAGGGGCTTCACGAAGGGGTATTCTTCGTGAAGTGAAGTGGAATAGCCTAGGAATAGGGTATAGGTGCATATAGAAGGTGCTTTACGAAGTGGAAAGGCTTTCTCAGAGTAGTGATTCATGAATAAAGGGTGACCTGCGAAGTTTAGTATTGCAAATCAATGTGCTTCACGAGGTAGAGTGACCCTACCTTAGCATGTGGGTTACATGTGCATGGAGGGCACTTCGCGAAGCATAAGAGCTCCGTGAATACCTGAGTTCCCTTGGGGATACCCTTCCTTCAACGAGGACTGTGGGCTCCATGAAGTGAATTCACCTTTAAATAGGGGTTGAATTCAAGCAAAGGGAAAGGCACTTCGCGATGCTAAATTACCTTGAAGAGCTCATGGACCAAAGAGCAGGAATTGCTTCATAATTTGAGAGCTAAGAAGGTGAAAGTTTGGAAGATCCTTCCTTTGGGCTCAAGTGGAGCCCAGTATTTATAGTCATGAGGTGACGCTAAGTATACCTCGCTTGGAATGAAGACACGTGTCATTTTTCATAGTTGCGGAGCCTCCCACCTTCTTACTCCATGGTGGCTTCAAAAACGTCAATTCGGTTCGCGGAGCCTCCCGCCTCCTTGATTCGCGGCTGCATCACAAATGTTAATCTGGTTTACAGAGCCTCCCATCTCCTTGCTCCACGACAACTTCCTAGAGGGGGTTGCTTCGCACTGGCTACAGTACTACGAGGCTCCGTGGACGAGCTTCGCGAGGTATCCCCAAGGGCTTTGCGTTTGGTCTTCCTATTCTCAAATTTTGGTGCCAACACACTCGAACCTGAACCCAATCTGAATTAGAATATTACTCAACTCTTGAAACAATCCCCATATTTCAAAAATCCTTAATAATAAAATTCAACAACCAACACATATCCAGGTGTATGATATTTAACCTCATACCTCCACCAACCGCATACCTATACATATGATATGTAATGGAACTCATTAATAGATATAAATGAAAACCGAAACATATAAATACAAAAAAATATAATAAAATACATAGTATAATTAAAAACATTTTTATATAACCAAACTTCCATCAACAATTAAACCTCTACTACTCTCTACTAGGAATCCTCCACTACACTATCTAATACAACAAAGTAATAAACCCCACAACTAGATACTCAAGTAACATCATATGCATGTGAACCAAGATGCACATGTAGGGGTGATTATCATAAACTAGTAAGATTTTCTTAATGACTTCCCATGAACCTCATATAGGTTAAAAAATTATTTTTTTTTTATAAAAACATGTCCAACCCCTGAAAAATGATATAATAAAAATACATATATCGATAAAAATCAATTTTTTTCATAAGATAACAACCAAGAAAGACATAACGCCCTAAATTACAACCAACCAACTCCCATATACCATCCCACCTCAAAACTAAAGTAACCATAAAACCATTATATAAATATAATTTACTTACAACCAAAACCCAAACTTAGGTGGGATTACAAAACAAACCTTGTACAACTTGAGGAGTCCCATACAATCAAGTGGAGTTCCCAAACCAACATTGCCTAAATTGATGATGTCCCACACTCATGTGGAGTTTCCAAACCAATCTCAATTGACCCAATTCGGTCCCCAAAATCAAATGTATTTTCTAAACCTACCTCACCTAACCTAATGAGGACCCCACACTTAGTGGAGTTTCAAAACCAACCTCACCTTACCTGATGAGGCCACCAAACTCAAGTGATGTTTTCAAACCAACATCACATAACCTAATAAGGTCCCAAAATTCATTTTTGTTTTTAATCCAATATCACATATCCTTTAAGGCCCCCATATCCAAATGGAGTTTTAAAACCAACCTCGTCTAACCTAAAGAGGCCCCCACACACTAGTGGAGTACCAAAACCAACATAAACCCACAACTAATTCACACTAAACTATGCAATCCATTTCATTAAAACACAAAACATAATAATTTCTTATAACATAGACCAAACAACAAAGTAAAACATGAAATCCCTAATTTTTACAAATTCGTATTCTCTATAAAATACCCACACTAATAAAAAAACCATCACTTTTTATTCTCTTGAATTACACACATGATTTTTTTTTTAAAAATACAAAAAACCACATGTATAAATACCTTTAAATAATTTAAAAAAAATTGAAAACCAATATAGAAGCAATCCCAATTTATCAAACAATAGTGAGATTGAGAATCCATTTATATCAATCATATCACAAGAGTAAAATAAACCTTTATCCAATAATATCTCACCTTCATCTATTATTAATTGAAGTGGAGCAGTGTAACACCATTTATTTATGACACAATTCCACAAATAATTCTTTTCTAAGCCTCTTACATCCACTAACAAAATCCTTATCAATCTAAATAATTTTCTAGGCCTCAGTGAAACCCTTGAATAAAATACCTATATTTAATAAAAATAAGAAGATATGAAGTATATGGGATGACATGAATTTTATATAATGCCCAAACATCCAATGATATAAGGAAGAATAGGTTTATAGGAAAAAATCCAACAAAATTTCCTTAAGATCACCTCAAATTGAGTGACCCATAAATACTAGAGAGAATGGGATATTAATTACTACAAAATTGGTAAAAAAATAGAGGGCTCATGAACCTTTTTAAGTGAATCCAAAAAAAAAAGAATAAATGGTCCTAATTATTTAACAATAAACTATCCAATACTTATAAGAATTAGTTTATTAATATGAATGGTCGACATGCATGGTCCCAAATACCATGCATCTTATAGTTCATTTAGTGATTCCTCCTCTAAAACACCTTACATAAACTATAAAAAATGCACAGTCCCTTGAACATGAATCTATTCATGTATACCACCAAAATATTAAAAAACCCCCCAATTGTACCCAAAAAACTCCCAAAATTTAATATACATCAGTATAAATAGTTTATAACTTAAAAGGGGATCTTTCCTAAATGTTTAACCCCATTAGAACCAATACTTTCACTCTTATCAAAAAAAAAACTTTACAAATCATATAAACTCATGTGTCAAGTATGATACCTATATGCACACCTATATCTAACCAATATAATAGTAAAACTATAAAACATAACCATAAGTATCATAATTTAATAAAAAATAGATCAATTATAACAATTAAAATACATACTAACTTTATATTAACTTGGATTTATTCTTATAACTGTTTTATAAAAGAACTAATAAAACTTATATCCCATCTTCTAAGTATTATTATATCTATATTCAAAGTACCTAATCACAATAAAAATAAAACAACACTATGATACTACTTTATAACATACCCAAATCGGTGTACTCAAATGAATCTCAAACCAGGTTACTATGTAACCATGGGTTTGATATAATGATACAAAAGGTTATAAATAAAAGGAAAAAAAATCCAAAAGGGTAATCATATAGGTGATATAATCAAATAAAATATACAATGGTGATTATGCAATAAAAATACCTCAAAGCCTCCTTGGCACTGTCATGAACCAACATGGGCTACTCTTGAACCAGACCCTTGATTCAACCCATGGTAATGCCTGAAGGGTATTTTGAATCCCTTTATATTAAAAAACTTGTTCATGGGAATAAACAAACACAAATTTGGAATTATATTACCTAATAAATCCATTATGTGAATCTGAACCTAGAACACAACATTACTTCACTAAAAATTAGTGATTCATGTCCCTACAAATAAAAGAACTAAAAAAAACACAAATCAATATGAATTAACATTGTATGATTATGAAACAAGAATAAAAACCACATATAAAAATATAAATATCAACCAAAAAGAATAAAACAATATATGTATACAAAATGGTAAGTATAGAAATCTATCTATGCGATACAATATTGGTCTACCAATCAAAAAAGAAGAACAAAAGACATCTACCCATCTTCGTGTGACATGAGGGTTAACTCCCGACTATTTCACCATCTCGAACTTGATCTCCACTAATAAGAATACCTACTATATACATGTGGTTCCTTTAAATTACCCATATCTATAAAAAAAATATCAATATAAACCCATTGGTTTTATGAAAATCATTAGCATAACTAGCCCCGTAGGATCCCATAGTGTTCATTAAGAAACATTTGTTAGATAAATCCAAACATGCTAGTTTGGAAATAAAATAAATGAAAATATTATTTTACCATTTCAAAAAAATACATATCTAAATGGTTTGATTAATATAATGAATACCATATAAACAAATATAATCAAGAATAATGGGAGATCCCTAGGGTAACTAATTTCATAGTCACCCTAGAACCCTCATACCATCTCATGATCTAACAACCCAAAATAAATTCATGCACATATCACTAAGGATTTCATGATTTTTCCAAGTGGAATGGTGACTCTCATACAACAATATTATATCCAACCAAATTCTAAGGAGTGCATGTCTTGTAATAGTAGTGAGGAAATACCTATCCAAGACTCCTTGACCTCATTATCCTATTCTAGTATGTTTATTTAGTACGTTGTAGTCCAAATGGGTACTTAATTATAGTCTTCCCCTGAGATACTCAGGTTCCCATGTTACAACCCCTCATTTAAACAAGTTATATTCCCATTAATAAGCCAATTTATATTTACATATGTCCTTTAATTAAACACAGACCAAGCAACACTCAATCCCAATTTCAAAATCATGATTTCAAAAACATGATTTCCAAAACAATTCACTTTACAATGAAAAGGGAATAAAATTATATAAATTATAACACATATAATAACTTTTAGAAATTACATAACATTCTTTGAAAATAATTAAAATTTATCTTTAAAATAAATCAAGCACTCAAGGTTTATAGATTAAAGTAAACTTATGAATACACTTAATTTAATCTCTTAAAAATCTTATCAATTTATGGAAACCACCAAAGATGTGGAAGAGGGATAAAAAAAAAGGAAAAATATAGCCCTATAAAAAACCCTATCATTAAATTTTGGTAATGTTAACTCTATTATACCATAGTAGTAGGGGGTGAGAGAAAATCCAAGAGAGGAGTATATGGACTAAGAGGATGGAAGGAAAATTACTAAAATATTTCTTGAAATTACTTAAAGGAATACCACTAAAATTAACACCATGGTGGAATGAAGGAAGAGAGTTTCATGAGGGAGGAAAAAATGATTCAAATGGGGGGTTAGAGGGTGTAAAAAATTCCAGGAAAAATATTATTTTTTCATTTTTTAAGTTTATTGAAAGGAAACACAGTTTGGATACATGGTTTTCTAAACTGCGTGTCAACCATGCGAGTGGAACTGATCACACCTTGTGAGTTACATTGTTTGAACACATGGCTAGTAAAACTATGTGCTACATATGAAAATTACCTCTAATATGAAACCAAATGTTTTTCATGGTTTGGAATATGGTTAATCCAAACTGCGTGGAAACTGTGCAACATGAACTTTTCATATTTTATTAAAATTTTTAAAAAGAAAACACCGAGAAATGAAGAAAAAAAATAAAAAGAATAAATAATAGTAATCATACCTATAAATGAAACTATAGGTGTGAAAATTATCCCAATTATATCACTTTATGCATCCAAAAAGTTATCTAGAAGATGTTAGATATGTAAAGTGATGAATTCCCATGCACCTCATACATTTTAAAACCATGTAGATCATATATATTTTATGAAAACATTCCCAAACCATGAAAATTTATATAATAAAACACATATATCAATCACAATAAACATAAAAAATAATTTTATAAAATAACAACAACAAAATCCATAACATCCAAAATTTTCATCCAATGAACTCCTATATACCATACCACCTAAAACATAAGGTAACCCTAAACCCATTATATAACCATAAATTTTTTACAAACAACTTCAACACTTAAGTGGTATTACAATACCAAACTCTTCTAGCTTGAGGAGGCCCCCACATTCATGTGGAGTTCCCAAACCATCTACTCCTAAGATGATGACATCCCACACTCAAGGGGAGTTTACAAACCAATATAACTTAACCCAATGAGGACCCCAGCTCAAATGGAGTCTCCAAAAAAACCTCACTTAACCTGGAAAGCCCCCCCACATTCAGTGGGGTTTTAAAACTAATATCACTTAAACTGATGATGTACCCACATTTAGTGTAGTTTCTAATCCAATATCTCCTAACCTGATAAGTCCCCCATAACCAAATAGAGTTTCAAAACCAACCTCATATAACTTAGAGAGTCCCCAAAACTTAAGTGGATTTTAGAAGCCAACCTAAACCCACAAATAATTCAAACTAAATCATGTAATTCATTTAAATAAAATAAAAAACATAACCATTTCATATAACATCAACCAAAAAACAATTTAATACATGAAATCCCTAATTTTTCCAAATTCACATTTTCTAGAAAACACCCACACACCTAAAAATTATTACCTTTTTATTCACTTGAAATCCACACACACAAAAAACAACATTAACAATACACAAAACCACATTAATAAATACCATTAAATAATTGTTTTTGAAAACCAACATACAAGCCATCCCACTTTACCACATGATAGTAAGATTGAGAAACCACATATCTCAATCATGAAAACAGATTAAAATCAACCTTTCTCAACTAATATATCACCTTATTGTGCTATTAATTGATGTGGGGAAACATAATGATATTTATTGATGGAATAATTCCATAAATCATTATTTTCTAAGCCTCCTATAGAATCCACTAACAAAATACATATCAACCAAGATAGTTTTCCATGACTTAGTGAAACCATAAAATAAAATACCTAGATTCAATAAAAATAATAATAGAGGTAGTATAAGGGATGAAATACCTTTTATATGACACCCAAACATCTAATGATCCAAGTAAGAATCTATTTAAAGGTAAAATACACCAAAATTTCCTAAATATCCCCCCAAATTGAGTGGCCCATATATACTTAAGAGAATAAGATATTAATTACTAAAAAATGGGTAAAAAAGTAGAGGGATCATGGAACTTTTAAGGGAATCCACAACCAGACTGCATGGTCCTAATTATTGAACAATCTACTATGCATTCTTTATAAGAATTAATTAATTAATATGAATGGTTGATATTCATTTTCTTAATGAAAAAGAATCCTATCGTTCATTTACTTTTTCCACCCCTAAAATAACTCACATAAACTATAAAAAATGTATGGTCCCTAAACCACACACTTACTCATGTATACCAACAAAATATTCCAAAACACCCCAATTTTACACAAAAACCTCACAAAATTTGATATATATAAATTATAAATATTTTATACATTAAAAGGGACTCTCCCTTAAATGTTTAATCCCTTTATATCAAATACTTTATCTTTTCTCCAAAAAAATATTTACACATTACATAAACTTATGTTTAAAGTATGAAATACAATAGTAAAACTACAAACCCTAACAAATAACATCATAATTTATAATAAATAGATCAATTATAATAATGAAAATAAATATTAACTCCATATTAAGCAATATTTTTACTTATACTTTCATTATCCAAGAACTAATATATGTTTTATCCCAACTTCTTTGTATTTTTATCTCTATATAAAAATTATATAATCATAATAAAAATAAAAACAAAACTATGATGTCGTATTATAACATACACAACTTAGTGTACTCAAATGGTACTCGAACTAGGTCACTATGTGACCATGAGTTTGATATAATGATACATAGAGGTTAGAAATATAGGGAAAATAAGAGAAAAAGTTGATCATAAGGTGAGATAAACAAATAAAATATACAACAATTATGTTGACATAAAAACACCTTAGGGTCACCTTGGAGTCTCCTTAGAACTGTCATGAACAGACTTGGGCCACTCTTGAACCAGGCACCTGAGTCATACCATGGTAATGATTGAAGAGTGTTTTGGATCCCCATGAGTTGAATATTAGTTCTTTGTCATTAAAAAACACAACTTGGGAATGATTTCACCAGATAAATCCAATAAGTGCATCAAAAACTAGAACTTGGAATTACCTCACCAAAACATGGTGAGTTATGTCCCCTAAAATAAAGGAAATAAAAAAATAAAAATAAATATTAATTAACAAAGAAATATTATGAAACAAAAATAACATCCACATATAATAATATACATATAAACAAAAAATAATAATCCAACCAATATATACAAAATGGAGAGGATAGAAACCTGATTAGGTGATACAATTGGTCTACCAGTAAAACAAAAAATAAACAAAATAAAATTGACAATCTCCATATGACATGAGGTCTAAAACCCTACTATTTCACCACCCCTAACTCGATATCAACTTACAAGAATACCTTATACCTATGTTCGGTTCCTTTTCTTTACCAGTATTTTTCAAAACAAGGTATACATACACCCATTGGGTTTATGTAAAGTGTGAGCTCAACTTGAATATCAGGATCCCACCAAGTATTTCATTAGAAATATTTTTTATATAAATCCAAACATGTTAGTTTGAAAATAAAATAGTTTAAAATATTCTTTTAATAGTTAAAAAAAGATCTAAATAATTTTATTAAAAGAAGGAATACAATATAAAAAAATATAATCAAGAATCATGGGATATCCCTAGGGAAACTAAGATGACAATCAACCTAGAAACCTTATACCATTTCATGATCTAACATTACAAAAAAAAATGAATGCACAAACCACTAAGGAGGTCATGCCTTAGCATAGTGTCATGGTGAATATCATCCAACAAATCCATATCCAATTGAATTCTAAATAGTGAATGTCTTGGCCTAGTGGTTTGGAAATACCTATCGATGACTCCATGACCTCATTATCCAAGTCTAGTATGTTTATTTAGTATGTTATAGTCCAAAGTGGTACTTAATTATAGTATCCCCCCTAGATACTCAAGTTCTAATACAATAACCCCTCATTTTAAAAAATTATATTCATATTACCAATACAATTTCCATTTACAAAGTTCTTTTAATTAAACACACATCAATCAAACCTCAATTCTGATTTTGAAAACATGATTTTCAAAAAATTCAATTTCTAATCAAGATAGAAGAACATGATAACAATTATAACACATATAACATATTTTATAAATTACATAATATTCTTTTAAAAAATGTACAATTGTTTTTTAAAATAAATCAAGAACTCCAGGTTTATATAATAAAGTAAAAATATGAAACTACTTACTTTAATCACTTGGAAATATTAACAATTGAGATAAACCACCAAATATGTGGAAGTGGGATCCAAAAAAGGAAAAAGATATCCCTATAAAAAAAACTATCATTAAATTATGTTAAAGATAACCATATTCTATCATATCCATAGGGGATGAGATAAAATTCAAGAGTGTAGGAGAATAATTAAGAGGAATGAAGGAAGTAAACTTACTTAAATATTTCTTGAAAGTACTTAGATAAATCCCATTAAAATTAACACCCTGGAAGAAGGTAGGAATATATAGGGGATGAGATAAAATTAAAGAGTGTAGGAGAATAATTAAGAGGAATGAAGGAAGTAAACTTACTTAAATATTTCTTGATAGTACTTAGATAAATCCCATTAAAATTAACACCCTGGAAGAAGGTAGGAATAGAGTTGCATGATGAAGGGATGAAGGAGTCAAATGGGGGATTACAGGGTTTAAATAATTCAAGGTAAAAGTGGTATTTTCACATTTTTTATGTTTATAGGAAGTTTCCATGGTTTTGAAACATGTTTTTCCAAGCTATGTGTAAAATGGGGGAGTGGAGCTGGTCACACCTGGGGAGTTTCACAGTTTGGCCATATGGTTAGGAAATCTATGTGTCAACCATGAAAATAAACTCTGATATGAAACCAATTTTTTTAATAGTTTTTAAATGGGTAGTCCAAACCACATTCCAACTATGAAACATGCACTTTCCCTCTATTCTCTTAAAATTCTCCCCAACATATCACTTTATACCTCCAAAAAGTTAACTCAAAGATGGTAGATCAGTAAAGTGGTGACTTCCCAGCTCCTCATCCATTTTAAAACCAAGAATCTCATATTCATTTTATGAAAACATTCCTAACACAATAAAACTGATATAATAAAAAAAGATATATCAATCATAATCAACATGAAAAATATTTTTATAAAATAATAACTAAACAATCCATAACACCACCAATTTCTATCCAACCAACTCACATATACCATCCCACCTCAAACATAAGGTAACCCTAAACCCATTCTATAAACATAATTTTCTTACAAACAATCCCCAAACTTAAGTATCATTAGAAAACCAACCTCATGAGGCCACCACACTCAAATGATGTTTTCAAACCAATAACACATAAACTTAGAGGCCCCCACATTTAGTGTAGTTTCCAATCCAACATATCCTAAAATAATAATCCCCAAACCAAATAGAGTTTCCAAACCAACCTCATGTTAACCAAAGAGGAATTCATACTCAAGTGGAATTCCCAAACCAACCTAAACCTACAACTGATTCACACTAAACCATGAAATTCATTTCCCAAAAATAAAAAATCATAACCATTTCATATAACATTTACCAAATTAAAATTTAATACATGAAATCCCCAATTTTCCAAATTAATATGTTCTGGAAGACACACACACACCTAAAAAATCTTTCCATTTTTATTACCTTAAAACCCACACACAAAAACATATTTAACAATACACCAACAATATTTATAAATAAATTTAAATAAATTTAAATAAATTTAAAAAAATTAATTAGAAAACAAAAATACAAGTCATCCCACTTTATCACATGATAATGAGATTGATAAGCCACTTATCTCAATTGAAATACAAGAGTAAAATCAAACTTTTACCATTAATACCTCACCTTGTTCCACTATTAATTTAAGTGGAGTAGTGTAACGGCATTGATTTATGGCAAACCAACACAAATACTTCTCATATAAGCTTCATCTATCAAATAATAAAAAAAATCCATACCAATTGAGACCGTTTTCTATGCATCCATGAAACCCTAGAATAAAATACCTAGATTTAATATAAATAAGAAGAGTGAAAGTAAAAGGGATGATATAACTTGATAAAACACCCAAACATCCAATGATACAAGGTCCCAATGACTATACAACCGACCATGAAGGGCCTTGAATTCACAACCTAAATGCATGGTCCTAATGATTGTACAACCGACCATGAATTGCTATCAATAATTAATTTATTATCATTCATGGTCCCAATGACCATGCATCTTATACTTATTTTATTTATTCCTTACCTAAATAAAATTACACAACCTATAAAAAATAAAGGGCCCCCCAACCATGAACCTACTCATATATAATACTAAAATACTCTAAACACCCCAATTTAATCCAAAAAAATTTAAAATTTAAATATAAATAAATTATAAATATTTTATTTTTTAAAAGGGTTTCTCCCCCTAAATGTTTAAACCCACCAGATCCAAGTCTTTCTATTATATCCAAAAATCACACTTTACACAACACATAAACTTATATGTCAAGAATGATGCATGAATACATGCCACTTTATATCTAATAAAATAGTAAAACTATAAACCGTAACCACAAACATAATAATTAAATAAAATATAAATCAATTATTAAAATGAAAAAAAATCCTAACTCCATATTAACTTGGATTTTTTCTTATACTTGCATTTTCTAAGCACTAGTAATGATTTTATCCTAAATTCTAACTATAATTATATTTATATACAAAGTCTCTATTCATAATAAAAATAAAACAACACTATGATATAATATTTTTACATACCCAACCTAGCATACTCAAATGGAACTGAAATTAAGTTGCTATGTGAAAATAGGTTTTATATAAGGATATGTTTAGGTTATAAATACAAGTAAAACAATCCAAAAAGTTGATAATATAGGTTATATAAATGAATAAAATAAACAATGGTGATTATATAATAGAAATACCTTGAATTTACCATGGTACCATCATGAACCAACTTGGGCCACTCTTAAACTGGGCACTCGATCCAGTCCATGGCAAGGAATGAAGGGCATTCCTGATCCCTACATTCTTACACATAGTGCTTCAAAATCAAGAAACACACATTAGGAAGGATTTATCGAAATAAATCCATTAAGTGAATTTTGAACTTTGAAACTGACATGACCTCTCCAAAACTAGGTGAGTCATTCCCCCAAAAGTAAATGAACTAAAAGAAATATAAATCAACATGAAGTAACATAGAATTATAATAAAATTTTAATATAACCCACATATAATGATATAAGAATTATCCAAAATGAACAAACCAATATACATATACAAAAAGGGTAGGCTAGAAAGCTGATTATGTGACACAATACTAGTCTACCAATAATAAAAAGAACAAAATACAACTACCCATATCCATGTGTTATGAGGGTCAATTTCCCACTATTTAACATCCCCCAACTCAATATCTTCTAACAAGAATAATCATTACCTCCATAAAATGCATTTACTTTAACATTATCTATCAAAACAAGGTCTACATACACCTATTGGGTGAATATAAAGTGTGATCACAACTAGGATAGTTGGATCCCACCAAGTGTTTCAACAGAAATATTAGTTAGATAAATCCACAAATAATGGTTTGAAAATAAACTGAATAAATATATTATTTTACCATTTAAAAAAAAATCTAGATCTAAATTATTTTATTAAAATAATTCATACCATGTAAATAGATATAATCATGCATAATGGGGGAGTCTTAGGGTAACAAAGGTTGCAGGCACCCTAGAACCCTTATACCATCTTGCGATTTAGTGATCCAAAACAAATGCATGCGAAAAAAGATAAAGTGATCATGCTTTGGACTAGAGGAATGGTGAAGACCATCCAATTAAACTATATCCAACTGTATTCTAAGGAGTTGATTTCTTGGGAAAGTGGTGTAGTGATGCCTATCCAAGACTCCATGACCTCATTATATATGTATAGTGTGTTTAGTTAGTGTAGTGTAGTACAAAGGGGTACTTAATTATATTATTTCCCCTAGATACATAGGTTTCCATGTGCTAACTGCTCATTTTAAAATTATATTCCCATTAAAAAGATAGTTTTCATTTAAAAAGGGCCTTTAATTAAACACATATCAATAATCCCTCAATTACAATTTCCAAAACATACTTTCCAAAAAAATTTGATTTCCAATCCAAAGAGAGGAAATATATAATAATTATATCACATATAACAGCTTCTAGAAATTACATTACATGAATTGAAAACAATTACAATTTTTATTTAAAAAAAATCAACCACTCAAGGTTCATAAAACATAGGAAACTTATGAAACCACTTACCTTAATCACTTAAAAATATTAACAACTGATGGAAACCACCAAAGATATAAAAGTGGGATCCAAAAATAGAAAAATAAATCTCCATAAAATAAAAAAACTATCATTATATTTGGGTGAATCTAACACCCGGATTTTATATCCATAGGGGATGAGAGAAAATCCAAGAGCATAGAAGAAGAACTAAGAAGAAGGAAAGAAGTTCACTAACATAAATATTTCTTGAAATAACTTAGAGAAATCCCACCAAAATCAATACCAAGGAAGAAGATAGAAAAAGAATTAGATGAGGGAGGTTTGGAGGATTATTATAGGTGTTGTATGGTTTAGAACATATAATAAAAACTAATATTTTTACATTTTTAAGTTTTTTGGAAGGTCACATGGTTTGGATGCATGTTTTTCAAAATATGAACCAACTGTGTGAGTGGAACTAGTCACACAAGTGGAGTTACACAGTTTGGATGCATGGTTAGGAAAAAATTATTTAAACCATGAAAATGACCTATATGTGAAACTAAAAGTTTTTTATAGTTTGAAACATGGTTAGTCCTAACTGTGAACCAAACTTGAAAAATTCACTTTCCTTTATTTTCTAAAAATTATCAAAAATAAAGAACCTATAATTGAATAGGATTAAAAAAATGAATAAATAATATTATCCATACTCAAAAATTACACTGTGGGTATAATAATTCTCCACACCATATCATGTTTCCCCCCTATAAAGTTATCTCAAAGATGGAAGATCTGTAAATTTGTAAGTCCATTGATCCCTCACAAATTAATCTCACTCCCAATTCTTATTAGAATCACTCTCATATCACTATAAAACTCATACTAATGAGATATAATTCCCATGAATGACTTTTTACTAGGATTAAATGATTCAAACTTGTTTTTTAGTCACTGAAACACTAGGATCCAACTTGAGATCCTACCACTATAGAATAAGATTGGTGTCCGAGTTATACTTCTTCAAGTGAGATATGAGGAATTCATTATGGATTGATGTCAACTGAGAAGGTAATTATAGATAATAATAAAATCTTTTAATCCTCTTTGTAATCTTGAAGGGTGTCACATACCATGGATAAATCTTAACCTACTTTATATTATTTTAATGACCCAATCAAGGTGATACCATTAAGAACACCTTATCACCCACTGAAAATTACAAATTACGATGATAAAAATCAGTATATAACTTATATAGATTATAATCTATAACCAATCACCACTTAATACTATAAATCTTCACCATCGTATCATTCATAATACTTGGTCCCACTAAGGAGGTCTCATCCACCTAAGACCAATAGAGTGGAGATCAAAATGATTGACCATACAAAGACTCTAAAAATTCCATCCTATTTTATGATATGAAATTGTTATTATAAGCCTACTCAATAATTCTTACATTGGTATCCTATGATCCTATAGAATCCAATATGAATTCATAGAAAATATCCTCTAAAAATTGGATCACTCATTCCTTATAGTCATTTAACTATGGATGGTTGGTTATGATCAACTTAATCTAGGAACCCATTTCCTCTTGTAGGAATTTTTGATATCAAGAGGTGAACTATGGGTCCCTATATCATGTGATAGAGAAAGGAAATCCATGTGATATTACAACCTCTTGTGCATACAACATCCCAATCTCTTCCACTTTAGTTGTATCTATGATTAGAATTAAATGGATTAATCATCTCAATATATCAATAAAAACCATGATATAATTATTACCCAAGGTGGTACATGATAAACCTATGATTATGTCCATGAATATCTCATCCCAGTTACACATGGTTATATAAAGAGGTTAGAGAAGATAAAATGGATTTTGATGCTCAACTATGATTTTATAGAAAATATAACAACATGATACAAATTCCACTATATCATGTATCATAAATGTACATCAATATAAACACTTTAAATCATAATACATCTTAGTGGTTCCTGGGTGGATGACCCACTGATAATGATGAAAATCCTATATCATAACCTTTCTCATAGAAAAAGGGACCACATTACTATTTTTGAAACATAAAAAACTCTCGAGAGACAGAGACCACTCATCAGTGGTCTCCCCACTATAATTAACACACTAGATATATTGAAACTCTTTATATAGTATTTATCTAGGAAAATCCACTCAAGGAAATAAAGCCTCAACTAAAAACTAGCAAGAAACACACCCTCATTATCCTCTTTCACATCTAAATATTATTAGTAAAATACCGATAAAATTCCATTCATCGATGAACTCTTTTAAAGTATGATAGGGATGTTTCATGATAAGAGAATAATTGCCCATGTTTCCTATTCATATTATATAGGTGATGTCAAAATAAAATTCCTAAAGATACTCAACCCATTGCCTCTACCTAAGGATCTAATATTTCTAAGAATATATATATATATATATTACACTTTTTATTAGAATAGATCATGAACTTATACCAAATGAGACAATGTCTCCAACACTTATGAGCATGAATAATGATATCAAGATTAAGGTAATGTGTCAAGTAGTTATTATCACGTGTTTGATGTTGATAAGAATTGTAAGTAACCACATGATTACCCTATATGATCACACAACCCCAACTTGTTCTTGAATCATATAAATAAACCAAATATACTTGAATTACCTATAAAAATATTAGGATAGGAGTTGAGGTCCACCACTAAATAAACTCATAAAAAGATGTCTGATATCTAAGGATTCATAATAATATCACCCCTTTCTAAGTAATATTAGTCAAGTGTGATGCAATCCTGGATAAATATTTAAAAACTATTGGTAGTACCCAATTAGACCGAAAAACATCATGATATCAAATAATTTTTTGGTTATTCCCAAGATATAATACCTATTTCCTTCTCAGTATTGAGTAATATGTATTGTTATGATACAAAATTTCCCAAGAATTCTAATTATTAAGATGCACTTTAATAACATACAATAGGGGTAGTGATGACAAAAGGTATGGAGAAAAATGCTCAAATAATGACCATTCTACCCTTTGGTCTTTTAGTAAACTATAATTTCAGCTAAAAATACCATAATAAAATAATATAGGTACTAGTGGAATATCAGGTTCATCAATTCCATAAAGACTGTTGAAGCATTATTCAACCCTAATGATACCACTAGGTACTCAAAATAAACAAATTTTCTCCTGAAGTCCATCTCAAGAATATAATATTCCTTCATAGTGATTTGAAGATATAAAAAATTATGGTCTATTATATAGAAACACCTCAATATTTTTAATTGATTATATTAGTCATCAATATGGATCAAAGGTTATTTATCCTTAATATTCACTTAATTCAAATTCCTATAATTAATACACAAGAAGAGAGTCACATCCATTTTCTTAGAAAAGAGAACCAAAGTAGACCAATGACACACTCTAGGGAGTATGGAGCATTTATATTTTAGATAATCTTTCTAAATAATTAAATATTTTGATTTTTGGGGTGTCATATGCTAAAAGGGAAAAGTAATCATTTGATTTTTGAAGACCAAGTTGATGAAAATCTCAATATCCCATTCCAGGGGAAAACCTGAGAAGTAATATCGAAATACCTCAGGAAAATATTTTACTGATGGAAGAATCTTAATAAATAAATTCTTTTTATTATCCTCAACCAATATATATATTCTACGATAAAAAAACTTCCCAATTTCGGAAGGGAAAGTCCGTTATGAATTAATTGCGAACCCTAATCCCCTTAGAACACATTAGAATTCCGATCAGGGTTGGTAAAGGTCACCCTCCACTAATATTAATCAATATATGACTTAAATATAACCATATAATCTATCCCAATAATGTGATAGAAATGATCCATATCCAAGATGAGGATGCCCCATGTTATCTCCACTTATGATATAGAAACAACACATGAAGGACATCAAAAGCCTTGATCATTATTCATCCCAATTTTTTTTGATATCTATATAACATATAGAATAATATAATATGAGATTTTCAAAAACCAAATAACAAAATAAAAATAAAAATAAATGAGATACAAGAATCAATATCAAATAAAGAAATACCTATATATAGTTCAATAAGAATGATACCTCCCACTATCATCGATCCTATGCCAAACTCTATAGGAACTGATTTCACATCATGAAACTATCTATTTTTAGTATGTGTTTGAGGTATATCACTATCTTGGGGATCGACCCTTAGCTGAATCTACCCATAAGGTGAATGAGTATTAACTCTAGGCCCCTAAGATCTGGGTCTCACCACCTTATAAGTATTAGACTAAGTAACATATCCCTTAGGTGATGATGAGCCCACAAAAGTTTAGGGATAGGGGTTGGGTTTGAAAAATGTCTACATATGGCTTAGATTCACACAATAATGGAAATCCGTCAGGGTATCTTGGAATGAAAATATAATAGCATAGATCTTCCAAACTAATAAAAAATGAGAGATCCACCCCTAAGGATGTTGATGTTGAGAACAAATATGGGTTCCTAGATCAACTACTATTCACTATTCTCAATTCATCACACTTCCTTTTATTTTTATAAAGTCTACTACCATTCTCACCAGACACAAGTGGAACACTGATTATCCCTAAAAATTCAGCACAATCAATCTCTACCATTAGGGATTGTTCCACAACCTTAGCATACATTAGGATCATTAAATTAAATACCTAAGATTGCATGTCAATCCAAAGACACATTTAAAATATATGATCCTTAGATACTATGTTTGGTGAAAAATTAATTAGATCAAGAAATTTGTTATCATATTATTTAACAATCCTATCACCATTGTGAATGGAAATAAATTCCTAAGACTTATCCAATTCCATTGTGTCTGTGTAAAACTATTGGGCAAAGACAACCTTGAAATTATTCCATTACAAGAACTCATTCTATGTAGTCTGAATGATTCACTCCCACCATATAGGGATAGGGCCTTTAAGCATAAAGGCATAACACTTTACCTTGATATAGTATGGAGTTTTAAGGGACTCAAAGATCCTCTATATCTTCACTAACCAATCCTCTAATCCTTGAGGATTATGGATTCATTGAAAAGTGGGGGGATTGTGACAAGGAATTCTTAGGAATTATCCTTATCTACACTTAAACCCACTTCCTTAGGTTTATTTGAGTAGGTGTTTTCTCCTAGGCCCATTTATCAGACCATTCAAACCACCACTTCAATTAGGTTTTGGTCTAATATGGGATTTTCCTATAAAAAATTATCTACTACTCCCTCTATAGGGTTCACATTAAATCATTGATGGGGAATAATACCACATAAAAACTAATAAAATAGAAACTATTAAAATAGATAATCAATCATATAACAAAACCAAAAAACACTCACAAAATTACCAAATACATCATAATCAAAGAAACATAACAAACCTAACCCTTCAATGAAACATGGATTATGTGCATGGTCTATAACCAATTAACCTGTCCCAAAAAGAATGTAAAATCCAATCCAAAATCAAAATTTCATTCCCAACATCCACTAGAAACATTAGGTAGGGTATTAAAAGTGTTGGTGAGATACTTCTTCATACCTTTCACTTGATCCCTGCACAACCTGCCTCTTATCTACCTAAATCCCCAAATAACATAAACTAAATTCTAGATTTGATACCATTTTGTCATAAAACAACCTAGGCCACACCTGAATAATGCACTTGAGCTAGTTTGTGGTAAGGATTTAAGGTCATTCCTCATCTCCATTTTCTTGAAACTAGTGAATGATAATCAAGAGACACACCTTGGGAATGGTTTTACCCAATAAATCTACTAAGTGGATCCAAAACTAGAAATTGGTATAACCTCTCCATAACTTTGTGAGTTATGAACCTAAAAATAAAATAACTAAAACAAACACAAATAAAAAAATAATAACATATACAAATCATAGAACAAAAATAGAATCCACATATACAAATATGAACATCAAACAAAATGAACAAACTAACATATATATACAATTAGGGAACGTTGGAAAGCTAATTAGGTGATACAATACTAGTATATCGATCAATAAAAAAATGAAAAAAATATACCTATCATTGTATAACATGAGGGTCAAATCCCCACCATGTCACCATCCCCAAATCTAGATCCATTAACAAGAATACTTTCAACCTCCCTACATAACCTTTATTTTACCCATATCTATAAAAAAGTTCCACATACACCCATTAGGTGTATATATGGTGTAAGGACAACTATCCCTATAACATACCACCAAGTTTTTCATAGGAATTTTTTTAGATAAATTTAAGTATGTTATTTTGAAAATAAAATAAATGAAAATATATTTTTTTTAATTTCAAAATAAAAGAAAATATATTTCTTTAAATAATTATATCAATATAATTCAAACCATGTAAACAGATATTATCAATCACAATGGGATATCCCTAAGGTAATTAAAGTCATGGTAACCTTATAAACCTCATACCATATCGTGATATAATGATCTAAAAAACATTCATATGAAAACTACTAAGGATATCATGATTTTTCCTAGTGACACGTTGATTCCCATCCAATGAAACCATATTCAACTAACAACTAAATAGTACATGTATTATACTAGCAGTGTGGTGACACCCATCCACAACACCACAACCTCTTTATTTAAGTATAATATGTTTAGTTAGTGTGGAATAGTATAAATGGGTACTTAATTCTAATTCCCCAAGATACTTAGGACCCTATGTGCTAAAACCTCATTTCAATAAATTTTATTCCCATTTCCATGCCAAGTTAATTTTAAAAAGGGCCTTTAATTAAACACACATCAAGAAGCTCTCAATTATGATTTTGAAAACATGATTTCCAAAGTAATTAGATCACTAATTCTAAAGAAATTATATTTTTAATAATTATACCATATATAATAACTTATATAAATTATGAAACATGCTTTTAAAACAAGTAAAATTATTATTTAAAATTAATCAAGAACTCAAGTTTCATATAAAAAATAATCTTATGAAACCAAATTTTTTAATCACTTATAACTATTAAAAATTGATGAAAACAACAAAATATGAGAATGTGGGATCCCATAAATGAAAATAAAATCCCTACACAATAAAACCCAAATCATTACATTATGATTAAGCTAACCCTAGGATCCATATCTATAAGGGATGAGATAAAACCCATGAGTGGAGGAGAAGAACCAAGAGGAAGGTAAAAATGACACTTAATTAATGTATTCTTAAAAGAAATTAGAGAAATATCACCAAAATAAAAGCTAAGGAGGAAGGGTTTCAAATAATGGGGGGGGGGGGATGAAGGAGTATAATGGGGGAGATAAATGGGGGTTATAGGGTTTAAAAAATAAAAGTAAAAAGTGGTATTTTTATATTTTTAGGTTATTGGGTAGGTCACACAGTTTTCCAAACCTTGTGCCAGTTGTGTGAGTGGAAATGGTCAGACCAGGGGAGTTTTATGATCTAGAATCATAGTTAGGAAAATAATTTGAAACCATGAAAATAATATCATAAAAGAAACTATAGGTTTTCATGGTTTACTGAATTATTAGTCCTAACGGTGTAGAAACTATGCAATAGGAATGATCTCCCATTTTCATAAAATTTTAAAAAATATAACACCCAAACATGAAGAGGAATAAAAAATGAATAAATAATAGAAATTAAACCTAAAAATAACACCATGGGTGTGATAATTATTTTCTCATCACACCTTCATGATACTCCAACTCTGTACATGAACTAAATATCATTTCCTAACCTACATACAAAAAATAAGGTCTACACATTCACTAGCATGTAAATGTAGGATATGGTTGTACAACTCATTAGAAAAAACCAATTGAGTCACCAAAATAATACAATATATATTTTAATTATAGTGTATATAATATCCAAAGTAGTAACACATAGGATACATTATAAACACTGAGTCATATAACACTTACCAAGTTACCTTGATGCATAAAATTACCTAGTATTGATCAGTTAAATAATTTATAATGATAATAGGTTAGAATAGATCCCAACACATCCATATTTGAAATAAACTCAACATTAAGATGGTATAATATCCATCCCACCAATTATCATAATCAACTATATAATAGGTTGGTCTATGCCTAACCCATATGAGATCATATTCAACTAGATACTTGGTTAGTGTAATTTACAACTCATCTAAACTCATATTAATTTCATGTTAGGTTGTTGCAATTTCTAACCCATACAAAATCATAATCAACTTGATATTAGTTTATCATGTTTCAAACCTATCTAAACTGGTACTAATTGGTTATTAGTTTAGTGGGATGACCAAACCGTTCATACTCAAATCAAATGGATATGGGTTTGTTGTAATTCCTATCCCATCAAAATCTATATCACTTGTATACTAGTATTTTCAAATTCTAAATTAGATTAACTCAATTAGAATGATATCTAACCCATATAAACTCATATTAACTGAATATTAGGTTACTATAATGTCTAAACTATCAGAAAATATTATCATATTGATACTAGTTTTTTCCTATATATAACTCATCCAAACATATTATTGAAATCATAGTAGTACACACATATTCATCCTCTCTATTGATTTCTAAATACTAGTCATGGAATTGATGTAACCCTACCTCAAAGAACATGATACATCAAGTAACAAAATTATATCACAATTAAAATCATAATTGAGACAACTCAATTCCAAACCCTACCCCTCAACTATAAACCACTACACAACATTTTTATTGTACCCTAATCCCTCAATACTTAACTAGGATATCAAAAAGATGGATCATAACTCACAATAATTATCTCACTAATGAAATATGTCCTTGGTCTAAAACTCATCAAATTCATCCTTTATGGTCACAATAAAAACTTAACACTATTAAAATGGTCTTTCCTTCTAATAGATAAATTCATCACACCCAATTCAATTAAATCCACCTTCATCTAGGTAAATAGTCAATGATCATCCAAAAAGTCACCTTTTCAAAGGTCACAAATTCCTCATGACCCATTAATGGACTTTTCATACTCAAGAACCCTAGGTGAACTACTATATATGACACTAAAAAATAAAACAAACCACAATATAATCTTCTTTAAAAATATACAAGGCCTCACAAAGCTTTCTATATGTATCTTATACTCAAATCAAAAGTTACCCTTCTAAGGGAACCAACTATAGGAAAATGTACTCAACTTGAATTATCCCATCACTCATAGATGTCTCACTACTCTCAATATAATGTAAAATAATGTCCCACAAGACCTCACAAGGATATTTAAGACCCAATTAAATACTATATATCCTTTGTGGGTTCCTATTTAAATTTTAATTAGCACCCTAACATAAACATAATAAATGAAAAACACTAACATTAAGGTGAATCACATGAAGAACAATTATTATAGTTATAAATAGACTCTATAATTCTCTCCCAATCACCCAAACCATATTAGACTCTAATTTAGGATCATGGAACCAGCATACCCAAGATCTTTAACATAAAAAACAAGAAAATGTATATAAAATTAAGCAAAAATAATATGGACTATCTATATATCCTTATAGAGTTAACTCCTTTTAATAGTTCTCATTCATTACATCTCATCACGCTCAGACATACTCATACCCATGAGCTCATATTTCATTAAAATAAGCATTTAATTAATTATAAATAATTAATAATTAGTTTTAATAATTAATCCATAATTAATATAAGAGGTAAAAATATCATTAAGTGTCATGATGATTCTAGAGTTGTATACAATGACATGAAAATGATATATGTAATGATCTTGACATAATTAAATGTAAAAGACCCATGATTCATAACTCAATTGATCATCAATTAAAAAAAATTTATAACATTCCTTGGAAATTCATAAGGAAACTTAAATTCATTGAAATGGAAATCAACAACACGTATTCATCCCTTATCATCCTTTTTGGGACACCACATGAAAATTCCCCTCTATTGTAGAGTAATTTCATAATACATCGATAAAATATTTACTTAAATACCTAGCTAGAAAAATTCAAATCAAATAATGAAAATAATAATAATAATGAAGGGATTAAGGGTGTGATTATTACCATAAATGGTAAACCAACACACATAGATCCACCATGAATCAATAGAAGGAAATTAAATAGGAAATAAATAAAAGGGTGGTCCTATCCCTTTAATTTTTTTTATCCCAAATAGAAGATCCCTATAGGGGTTCTTAATAATTTCCATTGAAAATATGAATAGTATCATACTTTAAGTGAGGATTGGAGAGTTACAATGGGACAATGTTTTCCCTCACCAAAGTTATAATGAGACACTAGAGAACTACCTCCTATGGGTGGGATATATAGTAAGTGGTTGGATGTATGAATTCAAGTTTTCTTATACATGGGTTCTAATGACTATTACTATATCTAATTAAACCCTCCTCATTTACAGAATTCCCAAAAATTTCCTATAATACTTTTACAACCAACTTTATAACATTTAAAAACTATTTTAAAAATTCTAAAAAAATAAAAGAACTTCCCCTATTGATCTATATACTAAATAATTAAATTTATATTTGATTCCAAACCATTGGAATCAAGTTTTTCAAGGTTCCACTTACACCCAGTTATATTGGTTTTTATAGGGTTGATTAAAAAATATTCATGAAAGTTTTCTTGATTTCCAAGAATGTTGGATGACCTGTTGTTTTTGTTGATACCCTAGTATTCCATAGATATTATCAAAATTTTGACCTTATGTATACCAATTATATACATAATTTTAAGTTCTTAGTTACCATTATTGGTTATTGGTATTATAGAATTAAATTCTTAGCCTTATTTTATCACATAAAGTTATCTTAATTTTTTTCTATCCTTTAATACTACTTGACATTCATGTATATGATATCCACCTCATTGTATCTTATAAAATAGTGATTATTATGTGGTTGGAGTTATTATTTAGGGCACATATACTATAAATATCTACTTATATTAATCATCTACTTAGGAACCTAGATTTATTTAATCTCTTATTTAATGAACTACTCTTCTTAGTAGACCTTTGTCTCTTTCAACTGGTAAGAATTTCATTAGAGTTTATAATAGATATTTTTAGAAACATAGAGTGTATTTTTTATTATTCATCTATGTATTATAGTGTCAAATGAAAACTCTATGTTGTTCTAACAACTATAATAATATTTTATAAATTTAGATAAATGTTTAAACCATGACTTTTGAACTTTCTTAATAGCTATTTTAATCATTTTGAGGTAATATTTGATGAATCTATTATTGAACGAAAATTTTGAAATCATTTCATCAAATGAATTTTTTCTAAAGTATAAAAAATATAAAAATACTATTGTCAGTGTATCCCATATTTCAATATATTTGGGTATAGAACTATTTATCCACTCATTTGAATGATATTTATATGAAACAAAAAAATTACCAAAGATAGATATAATCATTGGAGACTATATTGCACTACAGAGTGTCATAAATTTTCAAAAACAAATGATAAATGATAGTATGGGTATTTATGTTTCATCATAAAAAATTAAATATACTTTGAAACATTTATAGAATGTTTTCACATATTAAAAATTATTTTCATGTAAGGGTAGTCTTACATTGATAAGAGTTCCTCTACTGATTGACGGTAAACCATAATCTATGAATATCTCTATTATTGGATCAGTTTGATGTGTTATTGTTTATTTTGATAGAGGTATTTTCCTATAAGATAGTTTTATCCTTATGATCGATTTTTCTCAGACATTGAAAATCACATAATTAAAAACAAACCGATCATTCTAATGATTAAACAATGATTATGTATCTAGATTTTTTATCATTGACCAAGTGATTTGGGTTTTTATCATTACTATATAAACCTATAAATCCAAATAAAATAATTTTCCATATATTAAAATGATTAAATAAAAAATATTGATAAAAAGAAATATTAAATCAATTGTTGTTTACTTAATTTTAGTTTGGCTGTAAGAAGTTCCCCAATAACAATATTTTTTTTGGAATGAGTTATTTTATGATGTAAAATATCATATAATTTTAAAAAAATTAATATATAAAATCTATTTCTAATAATAAACTATAAAATAATAGTAATTATATATTTAAGGTCTTCCTTATGAGTAAATTAGGCATAAATGTAGAAAATTAATCATACCAATATTCAAATATAAGATTTTGGATATCACTATATATATATTCATCATTTTTATAATGAGGAATTTAATTAGGAGTAGTATTAGGAGTCACACATCTATGATAATAATTTTTTATCTTTTATTTAATTGTAACATGGAAATTTATAAGGTAAAGAGTCTTGACTAGTAAAATTATGACTTTGAATTCCTAGTCATCCATTACCATCCCAAATTTTATTTATGTTCAAATGAATTAATGATTCTATGGGAAATTTTAATATGAGATTATTATTATACTCTATACTTAAAACATCCTATGTTCATTATGATATCCATCAAGATACATTTCTCTCAAAATATCACTCATTATATTCACCTCAAGGTGATAGGTGGTGGCAGCTTATGGTAGAATATTTTTTATGATTATAGTATTGGTTTTTATTATGAAGGTGAAATATATAATTTATTTGGTTTGAAATTTTAATGAACATAGATGAAAGAAATTTCATAGAGAGTATTATTAGTTAAACCTTTGGATTATCTCTCAAAGAGGCCTACCAACAATCTATATACTTATTGTTGTCACTTATTATAAATTTTTTAGATTATTTAAATAATGAAAAAAGTCAAAATGATTTTTTAGATTTGGTTTAATAAAATAGGAAGTAAATGAAATACATGATAAAATTTTAGTGAGAAATCACTTGTGGTATTTAGATTGACCCCCAATAGTATTCCTTCATATTTATTCTTAATTTTTATTCAAGATCAATCCAAACTCAAAAACTCATCTTAATATAATTACATTAGTAACCCCTCAATGTTTCTATCAGGTAAAGTATAATAAATCGAAATGGAAAGTGTATTTTACATTTTATCCTCTTGTATATATTGGTCTACGTACATAAATCCATCTTATGAAGAGTTCATAGTAACACCATAGATTCCACTATATGAAATATCCTCATTCAAGAGATTTCTCTATTTAATAGCAGATTCATAATTATTTTTCTCAACATACATATATGTAATCATAAAATACTCCCTCCATATCCACCTAGGTCTATAATATGCTAGATAAATATGACATGGGAAGAATAGAATGAAAATAAAGAAAATAAATAGTACAATTATTTGATAATATAATTAATTTACAATCATAAAAAAATATTCAAAACATCTACTATAATAATCTCAAAGTGAAAATAAAATATGAATAGAATATTAAATTATAATCTTAAAAAACATATGATCAGTTATCCCCCCTTGGTATATCAAAAATCATGGAACAATCATGGTCTAACACAATGAAAATAAATTATATGAATTGATAAAATATGTTTATAGATCTAGAACCCTAGAATGGAAATTCCTTGAGGGATATATTATATTTATAATCTAAAAAATGTATATAGGGATATTATGATCACTCTCTATGGCTTGTGAATATTGAATGATTATTTTATATGGTTGTAAATTTTTTAGACTTTCCTTAATTTCATCTAATATTTGGGAAGTATGTGATTAATTTCCTATGATTTATATTACTTTTATCACACCATGATCAAGATCCATATTTCTATTTTGTTATCTAATTTCTTAATATTTTTAGTTAATTCAAACAAGGAATATTTTCATCCATTTAGTACATTAATTCACCCCAAATGGTTATATTACTTTATCAATGGAATTATCTCTTTTATTACTCACATGGCTTGGATTTCCTTCCCATTCATTATATTGAATGATCATGAATATTCATAGTGGGTTCCAAGGATCTTTATTTGGATTGAATTGGTTGAACACTATGCTTATGGTTCTTATGATAAAATTACAGAGTTTATAATATACACATATTCTATTTATGATATGAATATCCATTGTTCACTAGATATAAAAACTCATGCCTTAATATTTTTATGAAAATTGAAGAAGGATAGGCTTCAGTTTATTTTTTATGATGGTAATTTTAATTTTTTTAATTTATATTGAAAGAAGGGAGTTTTAGACATGTTTATAATGAAGAAATGGATGTCTAAAAGGTATTACCGTGAGTATAAAATATCCTAAATGAATTTATGAGGGTTTGATAATTAAAAAATGAATGAAAGGAGACTATTTTTTATATAAATTACCATGTAAACTATCATTGTATACAAATTAGTGTAACCAGTGGTGATGATCCACTATTCTAGCCACCAAAATCCTAGTGGCATCCCACTAGGTAGATGGTGGAGCACTACTAGGTGCCTAGTGGACCACAATTTTTTTAAATTGTGGTGAAATGGAAATTTCCTTATTTTCATTTATAACCACCATTATGGTTCTTTGTTGGATATCCCATATAGAGGATGGGGGACTTACACTTTTCCCCTCCTTTCCCCTATCACCCCTTCAACCATGATGATATGATTAGTTTTTATTCAATGATTTGAGGTAGTTATTCTCCATTCCTATTCCTTTGGTCTTCATATTATTTATCTTATATTATAGGTGTGCCTTCCTAGGGGTTTTAGTTCTTATTCCACGAAATAATGATAGAATCACATTGTAACAATGGGGGTTTCATGCATGGTTCCTAGAGAAGTATTATAAAGGATTTATTCTAGTTATCACACACTATTTTGGTTAAGGTATGTCAACCAATGATTTTATTCATGGATTTTTTGAGTTGGGATTTAATTTTTGAAAAATTGGGAATTAAAAATTAGGGATTTTTTTAGTATAGGATTAGATGTGTGTCATTAGTGGACCATACCTTTTTTCTTATGGTTTTAATATTGTAGCACTGCTCCATGAATTTTACACCATTTAAACTGATTATGGAAATTTAATATAAATTATTAAATGGTTAAAATAATTAGTGTTTATTGATGAGATAGATTATTTTTGGCCTGAAAATGGTTGATATAATCTATGAATTATTAAAATAAAGCATTAATGAGGTAGTTTTCCTTTACACATTAGAAATAGTGATTGTATGGATTTCAATTAATTTTCTGTTAGTTATTTTATGACTGTGTAATATTATTTTTATAATGATCATGATTGTATGAAATTGAGGAATATAGCCCAATAAATAGTATGGGAACATGTTGAACTAGTATTCACCAAAGTACTACATATCTAACTAAATGGTTTTTTTGGTGGATCCTTAAACGAGAAAGTGCCATTCTCCCACCTTATGTATTTCTTTGGTGGTGTGAGTTAATTTCACAAAGGAAATGGATTATTACCTTTTTGAATATAATTTAAAATGTTATTAATTTAGTTTTATAAATATAAATTTTTTATTTATAAAATAAAATATTAATTTTTTTTTGGTTTTTGAAATAGTAATTTCAAAAGAAATGTTGATTTAAATTATTTAATTCTCAAAATAATATTTTAAGAGATTTTTAGGGTTTTAAGGACATTTTAATGGGTTTTGACACATCTTCAGGTTTGTAAAGATGTAATTTGATGAAAATTAAATGTTTCATAATATAAAATTTTGATTTATATTTTAAATTAAAGTATTTATATTATAAGAATTTGATTTATATTTTGATGTAAAGTGATGGGAGACTATTTTGAATAATGGTTTGATTTGATTAGCCTTATGAGGGTGATTCCTAGTTTTAAAGTATGTGTACTTATATACTCTATTTTATTGGTGGTCCCCTTATATGTTATCATATATTACATTTTTATACATCATAACATAGGATCCATGTTGGAAAAATTTCCCTGAGTTTTGGTTTGGTTTATATATATTGGGATATCTAGTGATATTATTGATAGTGAGTCTTTAATAGGACCATGGTAGGTTCCAATTTGAAATTTTAATTTAATTTATATCTATTGAGTAACCTTGAATTCTATGAGTGAGACATAGGGTATTGTAAGAATTATATTTAGTGATCACATGAAAGTTACGATCTGGTCATAAGATAATCTTGGGATGGTATGTGATATATTTACTATACTGAGTAGAGAGTGAGACCACTATCCATATGCCTTCAATAAAAGATTGAAATTCCTGATGAATTTCCATTTTATTTATAGGAGTTATCTCTTATTTTACTTAAGTGGTTTAATATATAATAATTGTTGTGATAAATCCACGGTGTTGAATGAGATTTTTAAATAGTAAGGGAGTGGGTTAATCCTTAGTATTGTAGATTAGGATGAGAGTGGGTTTCATCTTTATAGTTGTCTAATTTCAAGGTGAGACATAGTTATTGGGAATATATCATATGAGCCAGTGATACTTTCATGGTGAACCTATAGACTGGGATAAAACTCCTATGGGAAGTGAAATATATGATGAACTTAAGGTTCAATATTTAGCTCAATTAATATGATTAATTTAAATTTTTAGGTTTCATGAACTGATTTATTATAAATATGGAATTTTTACTCCCACTAACATTTCTATCTCTATTGAAAGTCTAGAAATGGCATAGTGGATGATATAGATATAGGTGAGAGATGGTAGATGATTCTTGGGTGGAGTCACTGGCTATATGTGGTAAAGTATACTAATTTCATCTCATGTTCCACCTAAGGTAAGACCATGAGCATGGTTCACTCATTTGATGATGATATTGAGATATGATTTAAGGAATTAATGTGTAGACATGGTATTTTACAATTATGTAAATAGGAGGAATACCTAGGGATAAATCATGATATACTGGATAGAGTATGATGTGATCTATGGGTTGTCTGATAGATAACATTGTTGAGGCCCGGTGACATAATATAGGGTAGGGTATAATTGTTGGGGTTATTATTTCATATAGTTGAAATCAATTTTTTATTCCTATTTGTTTATTCATGTAACTCTAGTTTAGTTAAAATTTGTTTATTTGGGACTCCTTTGACAATACTTATGGTTTTAATTGTCATTTAATGATTGTTATTGATGGATAATATCTCTTTAATTTCTTATTATTTTGTTTCATCCTAACATAATTTTTCCCAAGATATTTTGGGTTTTAGTTATTGATGGGAAGTGAGATAACTAATGGTTTATATGATCCTATAATGAGCGAGTACTTATAGATTTATGTGATACCTCTATATGATGGAATCTTATGAGATGGGAGTATTTGTGTGGATCATATCATTAGGATAAGAGGATATATGAGACATAGATTTATAGAATGCTAAAACCATACTATATGGGGTAGTACTAGATGATTATTTGGCATACATGTATCTTATTCACTATAATGGGACAAATTTATGGCTTGGTATGAACATACAAGTGTTTTTTGGGTGGGTTAATTGGAATCCACCACATACTTTAAAATTTATCAACTTGATCACTAGTGGTCAATGAGTTGAGGGGAGTGGGTGAATCTTTCATGGTAATTAAAATCTTCACATACCTATACACATGACATCGTTTTTTTTGTATTTGGATATAAATTTATGTTTCTATTTCAATCATTGGTATTAATATGTATTTAAAAAAATGTATTATGATGGATAGTTTATTAGAAGTTGATGATTTATATGGAACTAACTAGCGAGTTAGGTTAGAGGCCATTGTATTTTGGTTATGTTATTATATTATAAAAGTATTGTCTAAGAGGGAAACAATTTTGTATTATAGATTTATGTTATGTGTATCATTCATCTACAAATTTATTTTATGTATCCATTATATACATTGTTTCTTACCTTTTTTATTCTAGATAATGGGAAACCCTCTTTCCACTTTTTTTTGATTCCATGGGTTTTGGGAATGTCTTTTATATAAATGGATTATTCTAAATACTTGGCATATTTATACATAAATATTATGGGTTTAATTTATGTAATAGTATTTCCATAAATTTATTAGTTCCTCACCACTAGTCGGGATCCTTTGGTGAATAGGGAGGTGCAGGTGAGTTGTAGTGAAAGTATAGCTCATGCATTGTTCATGAAAATCAATATAGGAAATTACCAAGTGTTTTTAGAGTGTGTTATTGGTTGAGATAAAATAAGTTATAGGAATATATAAGATATTTTTACTTAGGAGGTAGACTATTAGCATGCCTAACCAGTATGGATAAAACTAAAATCCATGTTTATAGAGAATTTAATATGTTTAATGTAGGTTATATAGGTTCAGTGAGGCCTTTTTTTGGGTATTCAAAGATGGGAAAACATAGGATGATTTATATGGCTAATTTAGTATATAGTTACATTACTCATTCATTATTATTGTGGTATGCTTAAGTCATGAAACACACAACTATTAGTGGGGTTTTTTAAAATAATATTTTGATAAGGTCTATTATTGATTACGATTGATTAATAATATATTTTATATTTTCTAAAATTTATTATAAGGGGTGACTAGATTAATATAGAATATAGGTATCTCTTGGTTTATTTTATTATTTGATCCTTCTTTTTCGACTACTATAAGAAAATGGTTTTTGGGTGTTTTGATTTTTTAAGAAAAATATAGATTTAATGTAAAACTTTTGTGGTGGCATGAAGTATGCATAAAAATATTTTTTATTTTATTTAACATGGAAAAACTTGTGAGATTATTTTTTTGAAATACATTTTAATTTTTTGTAATACCATGTTTTTGAAAACAAGTTTTTTTTCAATTATACAGTATGTGTAAAATAGTTTTGTATGATGTTTTTTTTTGGAAAATGACCATCATATCTATTTTTTATTATTTTTTTATTTTTAAAGAATTTAGGAAAATAATATTGAATATGGATTTCAAAATGGTTTTAAATTTAGAAATTAATTATAAGAAAATGGATGAAAATGATGGATATTTAATTTTTTTTGGATTTTAAGAAAACCTTAGACACCAAGGGTGTTTTTGAATATTCAGGTGAGTCTGGAGTGTGTAAAATGATTAGAATGGGTTTTTAAAATAATCAACTGATGATTTATTAAAAAAATTTCTTGATTTTTAGGTTTTAAATTGGGAGTGAATCGAGCATTCAAAATTTCATATTTTGGCCTATGTTATATGACTGGTTTGAGAGTTCCATATGATTGAGACTCTAAGGACCAATGTTTAATGTAAGCTTAAGGAAATGGAATATAGAAATTGATGATTTTGTGAATTAATCCAATTGAGGAGAATTTTTTTATAGGTGATTCCAATGGTTGGTTGCACCATTATATGGAATTGGCCTTTAGTAACTATTTCTTATAGTGAGGAGATCTAAAATGAAAATCATGGGTTGACCAACAGATGCACTATTTTTATTTCTAGTGAAAAATCAACTAAGGTTCTTGTGTAATTGAGATTGTGAAATGAGAGAGAGTATGGTTTATTTAGAGTAAAATGGTGCTAGTTATGAGATATAAATCATGGTAGAACTAGTGGGGATCTCTATGAGTGAATAAAATAGATTTCCATGAATAGTATAGTTGCTAGTTGGAGTCATACATAGGAAGAGTGATATGTGTTTAGAGATAAAAAATATGATTTAATAATTAATTAATTAGCAAGATAGGTCAATGTTTATATTGAAATGATACATGAAACTTCTCAAGGATGAGAAGCAATATGGTGTGGAGTTTGTAATGACGCATACCATCACGTTTTAAAGGAACAAGAGGAAGGTTGGTGTATGTTTGATTAGTCTTGTTAATGATTTAAAAATTTTGATTTTTAATTAAAGGAGGTGAGTATAAGACATGTTTATAATGATTAAAATTATGTGTAATCGGTGGAATTATGTGTAAAAAATACTCAAAACAAATTTACATGGGTTTGGTAATTAAACTTGAATGGGAGGGGGATTTCAACATCCATTGAGTACCTAATATAGTTAAATTGAGTTGATAATAGACTGACCATTGGGGATGACCCACTAGTTTGTCCACTAAATTCCCAGTGGCATCCCAATGGGTCTCTGGTGGGCTATCAGGTGACCAATGGAGGGATATCAGGTACCTAGGGTCCACCAAGCATTTTTTTCAATAAATGGAAAAGGGGGATTTTACATTTTTCCATATGAAATCCCCATTGAGGTTTTTAGTTGGAATTCTATATCGAGGACAATGTGGCTCCCCTTTAACCATCCTCCCCCTACCTTCTTCCCCCTCAATACATGGCGCTTTAAGAGGCTTTGGTTCAATAATATTTAGTAGTTCATCCCCCTTCCCCTTTCTTTATCCTTCTTCTTATTTTTCATCTATTTTTTTATTTCACCTAGGGATATGAGTTTTGATTCTAACAAATAATTTTAGAATCACTTCATAATCATGGGTATTTCATGTACAATTCTTAGATAAGTCTCGTGAAGAGTGGGTTCTCATTATCACACATCATCTTGGTTGAGTTATGTATCTCAATGATTTTATTTAGGGATATTATCAATTTTAAATTTAATTAATGATTAGTTTTTGTTGTAAAATGGTTATTTTATTCATTTAAATCTCATGTGTACAACAAGAGTGAATTATTACTTTTTTTTTCATGTAGTTTAAACATCATAGAAATGCTCGGTATGTTTTACATAATTTTGGATAATAATGAAAAATTAATATAAATTGTTCAAAAATTTATTACTTTTATGTCTATTTATGGGTTATTGTTCATTAGATTGATGGTGGTTGGTATATAATTTTAATTATTAAAATGAAGGATGAATTAGGTAAGAGGACTATACATATAAAAATAGTGATTTTTTGGATTGTGTAGACCTACCTTTAAGTTATTTTATGCTCATGTGATTTTATTATTATATTAATCATTACTATATGTAATTTCTTGATATCACCCCATAAATAGGATTGGAACATGTCAGTATATTGGTTACTAGAGGACTGTAAATCATGTTATATGGTTTGTTTGGTGGTATCTTGGTTATAAGAGTATTGGTGACCTATATTATGATTTATTTGGTGTCATGAGTTGTTTTATCAAATTAAATGAATTTTACATTTTAAATTTATTTTTAAAAGATTTTTGGTTTAGGTTTTTCTTCTAAAGATAATTTTTTTGACCATTAAAATGATATTTTAAAATAAACATTGAATTTTGAAAAGGGAATTTCAAAAGAAAGGTTGGTCCAAACTATTTGATTTTCCAATGAGATTTCAAAATAAATTTAAGTATTTTCTAAAGGAAATTTTACTATTTTTTACATTTCTTTGAGTTTGTAAATATGGAATGTGATAACATTTTAATGATTTATAAAACAAGAATCTTATTCAAATTTGAACATAATGTAAAGAGGTCTTTTTTTGATAAACTGTTTGGTATGAATGACCTCATGAGGGTGATGCCCAATTTTTAAAGGATGTATGGTTGTATATTTTTTTAATAGTGGACTCATTTAATTTCATCACATAATACTTTGTGATGTATGGAATCATAGGATAAATGTGTAGAACATTCCCTTAAAAATGATTTTTTAATTCAACTAGGTTGAGATGCGTAGTGAGATTCTTGATGGTGGTTTATTTATGGGTCTATGGGAGGTCACCTTTCAAAATTTTAATCAGTTCTAGGAATCATGAGTAACCCCAAATACTTGCAGTGATTTATAGGATTTGGATGGGATTTTATTTAATGATGATGGGTGGGTTATGATCATGTCACAAGATTACTTTAGGATGGTATATGATACATTAATTATATTGAGGGATGGATGAGACTGTTCACCATAACCCTTTAAGTTAGGATATAAATTATTGATAGGTTTATGAATTTCTTAGTTTTTATGATAGTGAAATCTTATTATACCTTAGTTATTGTGATGGGAGATATCCCATGTTGTGATTAATCCATAGAGTGTGCTAGTATTCAAAAATAAGAGTAAAATGTGTTTCTATTTAGTCTTGTGGGCCAAATGAGATTATGTTTCATCCACAACATTGAATTTTGTTAGTATGAGATATATATATTGAGAACATAAACTTTTATTCAATGAGATTTATGTGATATATCTTTAGATTGCTATGTGAACCCAATTAGTGGTGATGCCTTGGACAACCTCAAGGTTCAAAATATAACTTGAGGTGTGTGACTAATTTTACTTTTGAGTTTGTGTTCACTGGTTGATTGAATAGTTGGGATTTACACTCACAACAATGTTTTTATATACATTGATGGTTCATAAATTTTGTGTTGTTAGATGAATCCCTATTATAGAGACAGTGTGATACACTTGTGAGGAGTTGTCTTCTAGATGTGATAGAGTATACTATTTTCCTTTGCTGTTCCAACAAATGTAATACCATGTCCATGACACACTAATTTGATGTTGATAATGAGATATAATTAAATACATTATTGTGAATTTTTGGTATATTAATATCATACAACGAGATCCATCCCCCATGATGATTCATGATATATGGGACAAAAATGTAGGTTATCTATTGGTAGGATGGTGGATAGCTCATATGAGTATCATTGAGATGTGATAAAGTATGGTGTAATCACTGTGATTTTTATTTCATTTTGTTTAAATATATTAGTTGTTTACTAATTTTTTTTATCCTGGGATTATGGTTTAGTTTATGTTTGTTTCATTAGATAATATTTTATTTCCCCTATTTTTTAATTTTTATTTCATGATTGATATTGATGGTCGGGAACTCTTTGATTAATTATTATTGTATTTATTATTATGACCATTATTTCTAATTATATTTAGTGTTTTGGTTGTCGATGGGCATTGATATTACTGATGGTTTGGATGAGGCTCTGATGAGCGAGACTTTTTGGATTTATATGAGACTTTTAGATGATGTTTTCTAATGAGACAGTAGTGAATATATAGTATACCACATTTTTACATGAGGTTATAATGGAATGAGTGTATGTATTTTCATGATCATTCATGAATTATGTTTCTGGGTTTGATGAGGGACCTCGACATAGACTTTCACATATATCCACTTGATTACCAAAACATAACAAGTCAAGGTGAGGAGGGAAACCCTACTAGGTTGTTGGGATCTCCCCATACCCATATACATGTACTTAGTTTTGATATACAAATGTATACTTTCATGTTTCCATTTTAGGCATAGATATATACTTGGATATAGATGCATAGATTTGGATGACAAGTGTACTGGTGGTTGATGATTTGGAAGGAGTTGACTTGTGAGTTAAGTTGATGGAAATTGTATATTGTTTCCATCATTTTATTTCATATTTTTTAGCCAAAGGGATATTGGTAATGTATTATTGATTCCTTCTATATATATCATTTTATATTTCTCTATTTTATTTATCCATTATATTCACTATTGTTTTACTTTTTTTATTTGGGATAGTAGGATACCATCTTGCCTCCACATTTTATTTCTATATATTTTTTGGGGTGGTGAGTCCTCATTCTTGATCCATTTTTAGTTAAATATAAGGTGTAAGTATGGAATATCCTTTGGTTTTTTGAAGGTATCTATAATTGTCACTTAGTGGTTGGCTATGGTGTGGTCATAAGGAAACATATCAGATAAATGCATACACATAGTGTTGGTTAGTTCATCAGAAGGTGAGTTTTTATAGAGTCAGTTCACTATATGGTGAGTGGTTATAGTGTTATTTTTATGGAAAAAGTTTTGTTTTTAGTCTATCAGTAGCTGGTGGTGAAGTTGAGGAATGTTAAAAGAGATCAACAGTAATCTAGTTCAACAGATGGAACTTTATAAATTTAGAAGTTCATTGCAATCAGTTGACCAGATGAGACCAACTATACAGGGTGGGGGGGGGGGGATAATGATAATGTTTCATGTGATCATTGAGTGTATTCATTTAGTTTTATTTCTTGTCATAGTGACTGTAAACATTTTTTAACCATCCACTAAAATAAAAGTTTCAATATTTCTCCTATGGACATTAGACAAAAATTCCAAACCACATTAAAACTCTTATGTAAATTTGTTCCTCTTTTCTTATTTCTTCTAGTTTGAATGACTGTGTGAGTTGTGAGTAAAATTTATAGAGTGAGTGAAAATCAGTGTGGTGATTAGGATGAATTGATTCTTCTTATTTCCATTACAATGATGTTTTAAGAGTGCTTTCAAATTTTTTATTATTCTTAAATGATCCCAATGACCTTACTTATGGTGGATAGAGTTAGTGTGAGATTATTAAAAACTTATATCAAATAATAGGTTCTATGAGGATCATTAATTTACTCAGAAATATATTAGGAAAAATTATATCTTTATCAGATGTTTTTAAATTTTATTTGGAGTTATTTTTTTCAAAAAGATGGTATCAAAAGATATCATGATCTAAATAGAATTTTTTTGAGATACATTTTGGATTCTAGATGATTTTGTTGAAGTAATACATGATCTAAAATGATTTAGAAGTCCCATTAAGGGTAATAAATCTAGAATTCATAGATAAATGAGAATGGAAACAGTTATATTAGAATGAATTGGGTTTGGTTAGGATGTCATTAGTACAAAATGTGGATCTAAACATACCAGAGAATAAGAATATGACATAGTTGATGTTAACCTTGGAAGATATGTATGATAATTACACTAAACTTAATAAGGTGTGTTTTATACAATGATTATTCAACATGAGGCTATTTAAAGAAAGTTCTATGGAAGATCATTTGAATGATTTCAATATGAACTGAAGATAACTTGAGTATGTAAAGGAAAATTTCATTAATGATGTTTTTTATATACTATTATTATCATCCTTTCTAAAATCATGGGATAAAATGATAAAAAAGTGAGTAATTCCAGTGGAAAAACCTATATGATATTCAATAATGTACAAATGTTGATTCTTAATGAAGATCTCAAAAGAAGGGAGATTTATGGAACTTTTAGAAATGTATTTAATGCATTTAGAAGAGGGAACTCAACATGATGATGAATTTGAAGATAATTGGAAGAAAATTAAAGAGATAAGATTGGAGGTAAGTCTATAGGACCCAAGATATCATGTTATCACCATGGTAAAAGGGGTTATCTGGAGAAGGATTTCCATGAATTCAAAGAAAACTCTAAAAGTATAGATTCTATAGGATTAAATTCTATGAACTAAAATGATGGTAGTAGTTCCAATCCATGCTTGAGTGTCAATAATTCAGTGGAGTCTTGGATTATATATTCTTAAGAATATTTTCACTCCATTAGTAAAAATATATTCATGTAAAATTATATTCTTAGAGGATTTAGAAGATTGCATCTAATGTATTATAAAGATCATGATATTAGGGTAATGGGTATGTGAAATCCTGGATGAAGAATCATAGTTTCCTTGAATTGTGAGGTAACATACATATATATATATATTATAGGTATTTGGAAGAATATGATTTCAGTTAAACAATTAGATTAATCATTCTATGGATTAAGCTTTATAGAAGAAGTGTGGAAAATCACTCAAGGTTACCTTTATATATAGAGATGCATAAAGGGCATCACACTTTATTTGAATGGAAATTATGATGGGGCATAAAATTTCTTGTGAAACAACTTTTATAAGTTCAAAATTATTACATCACAACATTAGGAAACTCAATGAGAAGGGTGTGAAGGTTTTAGTTGATATAATCATATTAAAGTTGGAACATTTAAACTTTGAAAGTTTCAATATTTATATACTCAGTAAGTAGTACAATTTTTCCTTCAATTTGTGTGGAATAATACCAAAATATTGGAAGCTTGAACATGAACATACTTAAGTATGGGGACCATCTCCAGTAAAGTCACATGGTGGGTCAGAGTATCTTATGAATTTCATTGATGAATCTATAAGGAAACTATGGGAATAATTTATTAAAAAAATATAAAGTTTTTGGTGTGTTTTTATAGTATACATTTATCATTTAAATGGAAACTAGAAATAATTTTAAGTGATTGAGGTCAAAAAATGGTTGTGAGTTTATCAAAATATGTTTTTGAAATATTTTCAAGCATAGGGATATTAGGAAAGAGAAGTCTATTCATAGGACGCCTGAAAAAAGTTTCTTAGATGAAAGAATGAATAGAATATTGATGGAAAGGGAATTGAAAATGGGATTTTACTATAAAATTTCAAATGAATTTTGGGTAGAGTCATTGAACACAACATCATACTAAATCTATAAGATTCATTCACTACTAATAGGATATGAGTTGTCAAAATCAGCACGAATAGTTAAAACACATAAAATAGCACAACTTGTGGTCTTTATAAGTACATATTATATACATGTGGATGAAAAATATAGATATAATATTGACGTTGAGTCACATATATATTTATTCGTGGGCCATGGAGCTTGAAATATCAAATTTTGACTTTAGGATAGTGATAAAAGGAAAATTATTATAAGTAAAAATTTCTCATTAATAAAAAATTATTATATAAGGAAAAAAAATTTATGGAGAAGGAAGTTGGATGTGAAATAATAAACCTAAATCCAAGTTGACATGGATGAAGGTTTCATAGGGAGAGATGTTATAAGGAATTATGGTGGATCTGAATCCATCATAAGTTCACATGTTTTAGAGGAATGTTCATAGGAAAAAACATGATGTTTAGGAACAATCCTTGAGAAACATATACCTAACATCTTGAAAATAAGTGGTACTTTCTTTAGAGTTAGGGATGATGAACTTATTTTAGATTCAATTCTAGAGAGATAGGATCCATTTTAATAAAAGTAGTTGTCAACTAGAGTCATATTGTCTGTAAATAAAATATAGAAATAATTTTTTACTTCTTAATTTTAATTGATATATGAGAACCAAAGATCCCATAAAAAGTGGATGAACTCGACTCGGAAAAGTGGGAGTTGGATATGAAGGATGAGTTGGATTCACATCATGTGAACAATAAATAGAAGCTAACATGCCTACCACTTGTAAAGATTTCACTTTAAAATAGGAGGGGTTTTCAATTAAAATAATATATTGATAGAAGAAATTATTATAAAGTGAGGTCAATGGTGAAAGGGTTTCATTAGAAGGAAGGAATATACCCCTATGAAATATTTTCTTTACACTACTTGAAATAAGCACATTTGGGATGAGATCCCGTCGCAAATGACCCGTTGCGGTAAATGGCGTCGCAACTAACACTATTTGCGACGGGCCCGTCGCTAAACATATTATTCACGATGAGAATATTTCCCATCGCAAATACTAATCGATATATTTTAAAAAACTTTAAATAAGGCTTTTGTGATGGTCCCGTCACAAATAAAATTTGCGACGGGCCACTAATCCCTTCGTGAAAAAGTTAATTAAAAAAAAAGAAATAAGGAATTGCGACGGGTCCGTCTCAATTTCCTATTGCGACGGGAAAATATTCCCGTCGCAAAAAATTTTAATTTTTTTTTTAAAAAAAGGTAATTGCAACGAGCCCGTCGTAATTACCTATTACGATGACATGATTTTCCCATCGCAATAGGTATAAAAAAATAAAAAAATAAAAAAATATTAATAATTTTTTTAATTAATATTGTAATACTAATAATACAATTATAATTCATTCAAATATTAAAACAAAAAATCATTCAAATATTTAAAAAATTATAATTAAATTAAAATATTTAAAAATTTAAATTTATATATAAAAAATTAATTTTATAAAATATGAATAATATTATTAATCATATTAATATTGTAATATAAATAATATAATATTATATAATAATAATAATAATAATAATAATATACCGAATTCATATTATTATAAATAATTAAAAAATTATAATTTTAATTAAAATTTTTGAAACTTTTTATGTATTAAAAATACTGAATATAATATTATTAAAATAATTAGAAAAAAAAAATAAGAAAATTATCAACATTTTCAAAAAAGAAATATAAACAAATAATAAAATACTAAGAGTAATATTATTATTAATAAAATAAACAAACATTAAAATAAATACCAATAATAAACAATAAAGTATTAAAAATAAATAGAAATTAAATAATACAATATTGCTAATTATTATTCCTAATTATTGGTAATTATAGGTAATTATAGGTAATTATTGTTATTATTTCTAATTATTGCTAATTATTGCTAATTATTACTAATTATTGCTAATTAGTGCTAATTATTGGTAATTATTGGTAATTATTGCTAATTATTGCTAATTATTGCTAATTATTTCAAATTATTGATAATTATTGCTAATTATTACTAATTATTGGTAATTATTTGTAATTATTTGTAATTATTGGTAATTATTGGTAATTATTGGTAATTATTGGTAATTATTGGTAATTATTGGTAATTATTGGTAATTATTGGTAATTATTGGTAATTATTTTAATTATTGGTAATTATTTCTAATTATTGGTAATTATTCCTAATTATTAGTAATTATTCCTAATTATTGCTAATTATTGGTAATTATTCCTAATTATTGGTAATTATTCCTAATTATTGGTAATTATTCCTAATTATTGGAAATTATTCCTAATTATTGGTAATTATTTCTAATTATTGGTAATTATTCCTAATTATTGGTAATTATTCCTAATTATTGGTAATTATTCCTAATTATTGGTAATTATTCCTAATTATTTGTAATTATTCCTAATTATTGGTAATTATTCCCAATTATTGGTAATTATTGGTAATTATGGGCAATTATTCCTAATTATTGGTAATTATTCCTAATTATTATTAATTATTCCTAATTATTCCTAATTATTCCTAATTATTCCTAATTATTGGTAATTATTCCTAATTATTCCTAATTATTCCTAATTATTCCTAATTATTCCTAATTATTCCTAATTATTAGTAATTATTCCTAATTATTGGTAATTATTCCTAATTATTGGTAATTATTGGTAATTATTGGTAAGTATTGGTAATTATTGGTAATTATTGGTAATTATTGGTAATTATTGGTAATTATTCCTAATTATTGGTAATTATTGGTAATTATTGTTAATTATTCCTAATTATTGGTAATTATTGGTAATTATTGGTAATTATTCCTAATTATTGGTAATTATTCCTAATTATTGGTAATTATTCCTAATTATTGGTAATTATTGGTAATTATTGGTAATTATTCCTAATTGTTGGTAATTATTCCTAATTATTGGTAATTATTCCTAATTATTCCTAATTATTCCTAATTATTCCTAATTATTCCTAATTATTGGTAATTATTGGTAATTATTGGTAATTATTGGTAATTATTGGTAATTATTGGTAATTATTGGTAATTATTGGTAATTATTGGTAATTATTGGTAATTATTGGTAATTATTGGTAATATTTGGTAATTATTGGTAATTATTGGTAATTATTGGTAATTATTACTAATTATTACTAATTATTACTAATTATTACTAATTATTACTAATTATTACCAATTATTACTAATTATTGTTACTTATTACTAATTATTGTTACTTATTACTAATTATTGTTACTTATTACTAATTATTGTTACTTATTACTAATTATTGTTACTTATTACTAATTATTGTTAATTGTTTTCTAATTATTACTATTGTTTTTGAATTATTCCCATTTTTTGTTAATTATTGCTAATTATTACTATTTTTTTGAATTATTCCTATTTTTTGTTAATTATTGCTAATTATTCCAAATTATTACTAATTATTACTAATTATTGGAAAATTTTACTAATTATTACTAATTGTTACAAATTATATTCATTAATTACTAATTACATTCATTAAGTACTAATTACATTCATTAACTACTAATTACATTCATTAACTACTAATTACATTCATTAATTACTAATTACTATCTTAAATTAAAATTACAGTTAATAATTACTAATTACAGTCACTTAATTATTAAATATTGTTAATTACTAATAATTAAATCTAACAAATAAAATTTAATACAACCTTAATACAACATAATTATATCTAATTAGAAATAATAAAAACTAATGTAAAAATATAAAACAAAAACATTAAATAAATATTAAATTAAAATTTAGATAAAAACCTAAAACTGGTTTTCGAGCTTTCGAGCTTTCGATTTGTTGTACTTGTAGGATGATCCCCGCAACCACCTTGAAATCGGCTTGCAAAACAAAATTCACTCAACTTATATAAACTAGTAAGAAGTAGTTCAGATTCAGAAAATATGTCAAGGCTGACTGTATTTATAGGTTAGATTATTTGCGACGGGGTTTATTGCGACGGTATTCCCGTCACAATTGTTATTATTTGCGACGGGACCGTCACAAATAACCCCGGCCGCATTTATTATGGGCGGCAATAAAAGGGATTATTTGCGACGGGTCCCGACGCAAATAACCCCTGCCGCCAGGTTATTTGTGACGGGAACCCCTTTCCGTCGCAAATAACTTGTTACCGCCGCCGGTTATTTGCGACGGGAAGGGGATCCCATCACAAATATCTTTCGTGCGGTTTAGAACGCAAGTCGCGCCAAACCATTTGCGACGGGTGAGAATATTCCGTCGCAAATAACTCCTTATTTGCGATGGGAAATAATCCCGTCGCAAATAACCCGTCGCTAATACAACTTTTTCCCGTAGTGCTAGTATGAAAACATACCATTATCTAATTTTTATCATAGGTTAATAGATTTCAGAGGATTAAATATTGATAAAATATATTTGATGAATACTTTTCTTTATATGTATTTTTAGGGAGAAATTTATATGAAGAAACCTACTGGTTTCATAGAAAATCAGAATCAGGACTTGGTTTCCAAATATAAAAAGAGTCTTTGTGGTTTTAAGAGAGTGACATATGGTGGAAATGAAAGTTAAAATAATTTATGGAGGAGAAATGTTTCAGGAAAAGAAAATCATACCATTTATGTTATCAAAATAAGTAAAATAATGGATAATTCTTAATTTTGTTTCTTATATATGGATGATATGTAGTTGGTAGGTCCATAAATTCAATGGCTTCATGAGTTGAAAAGTAATTATTTAAAAAGTTTGAAATAAAAGATCTTGGTAATGTAAATAATAGGATAGTAATGAATATTGAGTGAGATAAAAAGATATAAATCTTTAATCTATCTCAAATAGATTATATCCAAAATATAATTGAAAAACATGTGATTGTTTCATGAAAAGTTGTCTCAACTCACCTGGTTAGACACCTTAAACCTTCGAAGGAAAAAGACCATGGATGGATAATGAGTAAAAACATAGAAAATGTAAAATATATAATAACACAGTTAATTTTATAATAAATCATTCTTTGGTGAGATATTATTGAGTTATATTCAATATAGAAATATTAGGTAATTTTTCGGTCAAAAGGAAAAAGCATTATTTCTAACCAAATTTGATTGTAGGGATTATATGGTTTAATTTAAATTATTAGTTTTCAAATAATTGTATTTTAATTTGATAAAATAGATTTCATTTTTTATTTATTACTTTAAAATTATCTTAGGACTAATTTTTGAGATTTTTTTTAAAATATTTATTTTTTAATAAATAGTTAAAATACAGATCTTTATTGAAAATTGTATTTTCATTTCAAGTATTTACAAAGTAAAATTCTATTTTTGATTATTTTTAAACATTAATTTGTTCCATTTGATTAAAAAAATACAATTATAGTATTTATAATTGGTTTTAAACATGAATGTAGTATTAAAACATTTTTATACTTAAAAATGAATTTTTTTTTTCTGAATAACAGTTTTTCATAACATTTTTCCAATTTAATTTTAAATTAAATTATAAAACTTATATGTTTTAAATATTTAAAATTTTACTACTTATTTGGAATTAGTGGGTTCAAATTTGTTAAAGAGGTTTTTTATTTAATTTTTGGTCAACATGAATAGTAACCTTAGTACTTTTGCTACCATGGTAAAGGGTAAATCAGGTTATTAAAGTTGAATATTAAATGACAAGGATAATAAAATAAACCTAACACTTTCATAAATTTCATTTTATTGTATATTTAATCCATAGTCATAAAAATTTATAATATATGGCCTTTTTTCTATTTTTATGTGATTATAATCTTTATTATATTTTATTTAAAGAAAAGTAAAAAATGTCATAGTCTTGTTTTTAATAACCATAATATTTTTAACATGGGGATAACTAGAGTATATGTTTTGCTATAAATATTATTTTTTGATTTAAATGGTTTATATTCATCATGTTATTTTTTTAAATTTTAGTGAAAAATATATTTACCTAAAATGTTTACACAACACTAATGCAGTAATTATTCAATTAATGGAAAAATAAAATAAATGATATTTAAAATATTAGACGTAGTAAAATTTGAAATAATTAATGTTACCAAAATTTTTTAGGTAGAGATAACATATTAGGTATATATTAGAATATTTTATTCGAATTAAAGTTATAGTATTGATGTTAAAAAAGTCAAACTAAATGAATAGTTCTAAAATTGACATTATTGATATTTTATAGTAATAATATTTTATTAAATGACATAAAATTAAAATAAATTATATATTCATAAATTTGATTACTATATAGTTTAAAATATCAAACATGGTACATTTAAGGTACTTTTTTACATTTAAATTAACTATATTGACCCTCGAAGAGTTAAAAAAATGTTGTCACGGTAAATGCGAAAAGGGTTAACAGGGCATTAAATCCCAATGATAATGGTAAAAATGTAATATAAACTTACCCAAAAAATTATTTTATGAGATTATTCAAACTCATTATCATCCTATATAATAATATTATCAATTTTTTGTCATTTTTACATCAAAAATAATTTATATTATTTTAATATTTTAATAAATTCTAAGAGTTCCCCCTCTCTTATAAAAGGGCACCACTTATTCTCGTTTATTCACACATAAAAATCCATTTTTATCAGAAAATGTATAAAAATATAACTTCTTAACATACTTAACCACATTAAATATGCCTTATTTTGGTCATAATACTAATCTTATAGGTTTTAAGGTGTTAAGAAAATGATATTTTCCAAATAAGAGGTATAGTTTTGACAGTATATTTTAGTTTTATTTCTTCTCACACCTCCTTAAAATATTCTTCTACCATGATGAAATAAAAAAAATTCTCCTCAATACACTTAGATTATATTATGTTTATTTAATAGTCTATATCTATCTCATTTTCCATCAAATGGGAAACAAAACTATCCTTCGTGTTTATAGAGGACTACCACCTCACAAACAAATGTAATTCATTTTCCATCATTGTCTCTCATGGATAGATTATAATTATAGAATTTATTTTTATATATGATATAAATTAAATATTTATAATTCTAAAACTATAATATACCATTTACCTTCTTAACTTTCTATTCACTGAAAAATGATATCATCGTTCATGCATACGTGTGGACTACCACCTCCAAGAAGCGATGTGATTATTTTTTCATCACCAAATCACATGGATGATATATATAAGTATGTTTAAAAAATAATATTATATTTATGATATTATGATCATTACTCAAAGAAAAAAATAATACTTACCTTCTTTCTATAATTATCACTGAAAAATGGAAATGTTACTCATGCGTACGTACGACCTATCGTCTCCATGATTGTAACATAGTTAATTTTTCATAACCATATTTAATGGTTGGATTAAAAAATATAATATATGTATAAAAAATATAATTACATAATTATTATAATTTTAATGATGATGGAATAATTACCTCTTTGATCATATTCAATCTACCGAAGTCATTTTGGACTTATGAACTGAATATCATCAAAACATCCGATGTGAACATAAATGAATAAGTAATTTTCATAAAATTGTAATAAGTGAGATAAATTTAATAATAAATTTGAAAAATATTATCAATAAATTAAATAATTAACATAATTTTACTATTCATTAAGATAAATAACATACGTGATGAGTCATACTCAAGGTAAGAGACATTATTTTATAAATCCTCTTTTAAATATTCCCTTTAAACTCTCATTTTATTATGTTTCCATATTTCTAAATTTATTTTATAAATGTATTTATATGGACATAAAATAATTATAAAGGAAATTTTATCTCTTTTATGACTTCATTTCGTTTTTTTTCAAAAGAAACCATTTTTGCCAAATGTTTTGATATTCTTTATAAAAAGAAAAAAGGAATGCATTATTTTTACGTATACGATGGCATCGAATTTTCCTGACACCATAGACTTTATTTTATTTTTTTATTACATTAAAATATTTCATGTTTTTTAAAAAATAAAAACCATCATTCCATATATCTGGTTATTTACAAAAGGGTTTTTAAAGTGGATCGGATAATTTAAAATCCAAAAATATTTTCTTATGGATGTAAAGAATATTTTTATAAGTGTAATGTTGAAAATTAAAAGATTTTATGGGTTTTGATTATGTTATGGTTATTATGAATTATTATTATGATGGGATGTTTCATTATAAACCAAGGATATGTGGTTATGTTATTAAACAATGAAAGGTGGTTTCATGATAAACCAAGGACAGGTGGGTCTATGATAGCCCTATAATGCATTGAGTATGAAAGTTGACTGTATGGTTATTAAATTAATATAAGTGGTATGGAAATGATTTCACAAGTAATATATGTGTTTTATCTATGATTTATATGGTTTTTATGGGAATATTTTGACTTCTCAAGGTAATATAATGATCATATATTCAAATGAAAGTATATGATACTTTTTAAGGGTGAAAAGTATAACTTTGTAAAAACAATATTATGAGTTTTTCATGATTTCAAAGAACCCTTATGATTTTTATTTTTCATTTAAGATTTTTTATTACTTTTTTTTGAAATTATTTCATAAGATAAAGTGATTTATTGGGTAAGAAAATGTTTATTTTAATCCCAAAATTTATTTTGAAGAAGTAAATTTTTTATAAGTATTCATAGACTAAAGGTTTCTTTCATTCTTTTTTTATGTCCCTTAGTGAGTTATTTGTTCTCATATAATGTTTTAAATTTTTTTTAATATGGTTTAAGGATGGGTAATGAAAAATAAGTAGTCAATTTAAAATTCATGAAGATTTATGTTGAAAAGAAAATGTGTTTCATTTTAAAAGTTTTATATTATAGAAAAAATAGATATTGATTACAAGTGTTAACTTTTTATATATATGGGTTTGTTATATAAGAGTTATGACCTAAATCTATAATGTTATAAACCTCAAAGATATTTGAGAATTTAACAAAGTGAATTATAGTTTAAAGGTACTAGAATATATAATTTTTAAATCCATGTCATTATAGTCGGTATTAGTGAAATATTTAGATAACTTTCGAATTTAGGATAATGTTAATAGAATTCACGTAAAAGATATTACATTATAGTTATTTTTAAATGATATTTCATTTTAATATTACCATGTTTCTTCATTTAAACTATTTCTTTTTAGAATTTTTTCTATATAGGTAACAATAAAGATTATATTGAAAGACACTGAGGGGATGATATCTTTCTAAAGAAGCAACCACAAATGGTTGAAATTAGAGCAAGTAGTTTCTTATGGTAATATCTCAGTTGACATAGGCTATAAATGGTGGTGTTATATATGAAAGAGAAGATAGATATCCTATAGAGTAACATTATGATAGTGGATAATTATATGAGAAAACACCCTTTGTTATTCAGTGGATCTTCTGACCTAGTGGTAGCTGAAGGATACATTAAATATTTGGAGAAGATATTCGATGTAATTAATTATTTAGATCATCAAATGGTAAGTCTTTTTGTTTACCATTTTGAAGGTGATTCCAATAAATGAAGGAATATAGTTTAGAATATTACAGAATGTGAAGAGATTTATAGTTATGAATTGGATGAAATTTAGAATATTTTCTTTGAGAAATATTTTCATAAGGTTTTTCGAATTAATATGGGAAAACAATTCTTGGAATTGAGAGAAAAGGAGGAAGATTAATGATATGTGTATAAATAAGAATTCTCCCATTTGGAAGGGTAAAAATACAATTTTATCTGGGACCATGATAGTAAAATTATTCAATTTACTTATGATTAAAGACTAGATATCGAAGGGAATTTTCTTCCCATGAGATTAAATGTTATGAGAATTTTTTTGGATGTGCTAGGAGGGTAGAAATGGAGTTTTAAGGTGATCCTATATTTCATAAAATAAAGTAGAAGACAAGGCCTATATGGTAGGTAATGGGATATCATCCTTTAACGAAATATAAAGGTTGGAAAATCAACTTTATATTTTTTGATATGTGTGGTAAAAAGAACCCCGGGGAATGTCTTATGAAATATGTTAAATGATTCTGATATGGAAAGTTTGGTTACATATATTGTTATTGAAAAGAAAATGATTATAAAAATAATTAAAAACTGATGGTGATATTATTTTATTAAAATTAGTTGGGATATTATGTTAATGTGTTCCCAAAGTTAGTAACTTAGACTGGAAATAATCAAGATCTAAAGTAAAAGGGTATGGAATAATATTTTTATATTACTATGGTTGATGTTGAGCACTCAAATTATGTGGTGACAGGTATGTTACCAATTTATTCTAATTATAATAACAAATTATTTGACTTAGGATATTTACATTAATTCATTTATAATAAAATATCAATAAAATTGGGAATATCACCTCATTAAAGTATCATATAAATTTTGGCAAAAACTCCAAATGAAAATATTAAAGAAACCTATATTTATTGGAATCTTTCTATTATTATCTATGGAATGGTATTTCCTAAAAATCATGTTAAGCATCAAATGGTAGAGTTTGAAATAATCTTGTGTATGGATTGGATATCAATTTATTATGCTAAAATATATTTCATAGCCAATAATGTTTTATTGAATGATTTCATACCTTTGATAACATATCAAGAAGATAAGATTTTGTTAGAAATGGAAGTGAAACTTACCTAGTTCATATTATTTCAAATAAATTAACTATTCAAATTAGTGATGCCCTAATAGTGAATGAATACATGGATATTTTTTATTGATTTACTAGGTGTTATTCCCGATCAAGAGGTTGAGTTAATTATTGTATTAGTACATGATTCTATGTCTATTTCAAAAACCCCTTATAAAATGGATCAAGTAGATCATTTATAATTAAAAAATAAATTACATGAGTTTCTATATAAAGTTTTAATTTATCCTAGAACTTCACCATAGGGTTAACCAATTTTATTTTTTAAGAAGAAAAATGGTTCTATGTGGATTTGAATTTATTATAGAGACTTGAATAACATCACTATTAAGAACAAGTACCCTTTTCCTCATATCGATGATTTGTTTAATCAGATCCTAGGAGCATAATAATTTTCAAATATTGATCTTAAGTTGGGGTACCATTAGTTGTAGGTGGAGGAAGAATATATTTCAAAGACAAATTTTTAGACTAGATATGGGCACTATGATTTTGTAGTTATTCCCTTTGGGTTGTCTAATAAACTGAATATATTTTTGTATATAATTAATAGAGTTTTCCAAGAGTTCTTGGATAAGTCTATAGTTGTGTTTATTATTGATATATTGGTATATTCTAAAAGTCATTAGGATCATGAAATACAATTAAGTATTTCTTTGTAAATCTTAAAGGAAAAGAAGTTATAAGGAAAATTTAGTAAGTGTGAATTTTGGTTGAAAAATATTTATTTTCTTTGTAATATTATTTCTAAATATTTCATAACTATTGAACCTATCAAAAAAAGTTATTTTAGAGTGGAAAATAATAAAAAAAGTCCCAAATATTCACATTTTTATTAGTTTAGTAGGTTACTAATAGCGGTTTGTTGAAAACTTTGACAGGTTGTCTACCCCATTTACTAATTTAACTCAAAAGGGAGTTAAATTCATATGAAAAAAATGAATATGATGATTTTTTTTCTTGAAATAAAAATAAAATTGGTGAATGATTCATTTTTGGACTTTCCCTCCATTAATGGTGATTTTTTCATCTACAACAATGCTTCTTTGAAGGGTCTAGGTTTTGTCCTAATGAAAAATGATTAGGTAATTTCTTATTCTTTGTGGTAGCCAAAAAATCATGAGTAAAATTATAATACACATGATATGGAATTATATCATGTGGTTTTTCTTTAAAAATAAGAAGGAATCATTTATTTGGAGTACAATGTGAAATATATATAGATCACAAAAGTTTGAAGTATATATTCACTCACAAAGAGTTGAAGTAGAAGGAGAGATGGTGGATGGAACTAATCAAGTATTATGATTATATGATCCATTTCTATCATAGAAAAGAAAATAAAGTAGCCGATGCTTTGATTCAAAAAAATAATGCTTTATTAACTATTTTACAATTTGAAAATAATCATTTGGTTAATGATTTGATTAATTTTGGACTAGATGTTTTGGACATAAGAACTTCATTTTTTTAGGTTTTAGTAAAATAATATCTATTATAAATAATTAATAAAACTCATAAATAGGATCATTTTTTCATGAAAAGGTATATTTGGTTAAGATGGAAAAGTTTTTTAAATTTAATGTTGATAAATTAGGAGTTATGTGCTCCTTATGTTTACTAGTTGAAGATTCAATTGTTGAGTGAATATCATAGTTCCCCAATTTTCATTCATACTAGAGGCACTAAGATGTATATTGAACTTCAGAAGTATTACTAGTGGGATGGAATGAAAAGGGATATTTTTGACTTTACCATGAAATTTTTGACTTGTCTCTAGGTTAAGGAATAAGTACAATAACCAAAGGGGATGATTCAGCCTTTTCTAGGTCCAAGGATGAAATGGAAAAAATATATCCATGGATTTAGTGTTCATATTACCAAATACTTCTCCAGAATAATGTAATTTGGCTTATTATTGATTGATTAACTAAATTTGTGCATTTCCTTACCATTAGAGATAAATTGTCTTTGTAACATATTTCTTGATTGTATCTTAAGGGGAAATTAGGTTACATGGAATTACTCTCTTCATTATATCATACAAATATCCTAGGTTCACTTCAATGTTTTTGTAAGGACTTAAAAATTCAATGGGAATTGAAGTAAATTTCAGCACAACCATTTATCCCTAGTTTGATAGATAGTCCAAGAGAACACTTTAGACATTGGAAGAATTGTTTCATGCCTTTTCAATGGATTACTAGGGAATTTGGTATCACTATTATGATTATTTTAGTTTTTTATGATAATAGTTTTCATTCCAATATACAAATTTCATATTTTGGGGAATTATATGGAAAGTTGTGTCAAAATCCTACTTTTAAAGATGAACTAAGAGAAAAAAGTTGATGGGACTAGAATTGGTAGAGGAAGTGGTTGAGAATGATTATATAATTTAATAATATATGATTAAAACTCAAATCAGATAGAATAGTTATATGGATAATTGAAGGAAATATATTCCTTTCGAGGTAGGTGATCTTGCTTTTCTTAAAGTATCTCCATAAAAAAGTGTTATGCATTTTGGTAAAAAGAGGAAGATAAGAACATGGTTCATTGAACCATATGAAATCTTGGAGAAAGTTGGATCAATTTCTTATCAAGTAGTATTTCCTCCGAGTTCATCCTAGGTACCCAATATTTTTCAATGTTTGATGTTAATAAATTATGTTCCAAATTCATCTCATGTTTTGGTCCATGAGGTAGTTAAGTTATAAGATAAAATTTGTTATGAGGAATAGCCTATTCATATTCTTGAACATATATATAATTTATTTTGGAACATGTTAATTTACGAGTTTAAGGTATTATGGAAAAATAATATGGTTGAAGATGTAACATGAGAGTCTAAAAATGTTATGAGGGAAAGGTATCCACACTTGTTTAATAAGTTAATAAAATTTAAAAGACATAATTTAAAAAATGTGAAGAATTAAAAAACCTAGGTAATTATATACTAAATCATTCATTGGTTATATATTATAAATTTATATTTATTATAAAAATATTAGCTAATTTTTCATTCAAAAGGAAAATTTTTTATTTCTAACCAAATTAGATTTTTAGACATTATATGGTTTTATTTAAAATTTTGGTTTATAAATAATATAAATTTAATTTAACAAAATTAATTTCATTTTTTTTGATAATCTCAAAATCATCTTACAATTAATTTTTGATAATTTTTTGAAAGTATTGATTTTTCAATAAATAGTGAAAATATAGATCTTTATTGAAAGTTTCATTTTATTTTCAAGTATTTACAAATTAAAATTATATTTTGATTAGAATTAAAATTTCATTAGTTTATTTTTATTAAATAAAATCCAATTATAGTATTTTTAATGAATTTAAACGTGGATCTAGTAGGAAAACATTTTTATATTTAAAAATACATTCTTCTGAATAATTGTTTTTCATCATGTTTTTATGGTTTAATTTTAAATTAAAATATTACACTTATATGTTTTGAATATTGAAAAATTTATTACATATTTGGAATTAGGGGTTACAAATTTAGTAAATAGGTCACTTTTATTTTTCGTCAATATGAATAGAAAACTTAGTGATTATGTTACCAGAGTAAAGGGTAAATCAGGTAATTAAAGTTAAAATTAAAATGATAAGGATTATAAAATGACACAAAAACTTGAGTAAAATTTATTTCAGTATATTTCATCCATATTCATCCAAATTTCTAATATATATCCTTTTTTTTCATTTGTATGTGATTACAAACGTTTTAATATTTTATTTAAAGAAAATAAAAAATGCCACACTCTTATTTTTAAAAGCTATAATATTTTTAACATGGAAATAACCAGTGTATTTGTTGGTTATAAATATTATTTATAAATACAAATAATTTATCTTTATAATGAGAATTTATTTTTAATTTTTAGTGAATAAATAATTATCTTAAATGCGTACACAACGCTAACGCATTAATTATTCAATTAATGGAAAATTAAAATAAATGATATCAATTTTTTTAAAATAAGTTTTATTTGAAAAAATTAATATATAACTTAGATTTTATAGTTAAATAAATCATTTTAGGTATTTTTTGAAATATTTTAATCTAATTTAATTTTTTTTTGATGTTATATAAATCAATGTAAATGAATAGTTTTAAAATTGATATATTTTATTGAAATAATATTTTATTAAATGATAAAAATTAATAAAAATATTTAATTTAGAAAATTGAATATAATTTAGTTTAAAATATAAACCATATTCTATTTATGGTCCATTTTTTCATTTATTGTAACTATATTGAACCTCAAAGTGTAAAAAACATTATTATCACGGTAAGTGTGAAAAGGGTTAACATGAGATTAAAACGAAATGATAATGGTAAAAATATGATCTAAAAATGTATAAAAAATATTTTATTTGGTTATGTAGACTCATTATCATATTAGATTCATATATTATCAATTTTTACCCATTTGGAAAACAAAATTAATTTATATTAAATGAATATTTTAATAAATCCCAAGAGTGACCCTCCCATCTCTTATAAAAAGGAACGACTTTTTATCATTTATTCACTTAAAAAACCATATGGTTTAGAAAATATCTTCCAAAATACCTTAATAAAACATCTAAACACATTATAGAGGCCTTATGTTTTGAATAATACTAATCTTTGAGGTATTAAGATGTTAAGTAAAGTATATTTTCTAAAAAAGATGAATAGTTTGAAGTGAATATTTTAGTTTTATTTCTTCTTCCACCTTAAAATATTATTAAACCATGATTAAATAATAAAAAATTATCCTTCATTTATTGAGATGTTATTATGTTAATGTAATAATATATATCTATATTCTTTTCCATCAAATGGGAAATGAAACCACCATTTGTATGTACAATTGACTACTGCCCCACGAACCGATGTAATTCGTTTCCCATAACCGCCTCTCATGGTTGGATTATAATGATGGAATTAATGTTTATATATTATATTCATGAAATATTTATAATTATTAAAATATAATATTTCATTTACCTTATTACCTTTCCTTTCACTAAAAAATGATAACATTGTTCGTGTGTAAATGTGGACTACCACCTCCATGAAGAGATACAATTTTTTTTCATAACCACATCACATATATGATATATATAAGTCTATTTAAATAATTAAAATTTTATTTATGATATTATTATGATTATTTAAAGATAAAATAATATTTATATTTTTTCTATAATGATTGTTGAAAAATGGAAGAATTACTCATGCGTACGTATGAACCACCATCTCCATGATTGTAATATAGTTCAATTTTCATTACCACATATAATGGTTTAATTTAAATGTATAATTTATGTATAAAAATTATAATTATTCTATGATTATTATTCTAGATATGATGGAATAATGCCTTTTTAACTATATTCAACCCACCGAAGTCATTTTGGACTTATGAACTGAATATCATAAAAAACATTGATGTGAACTTAAATGATTAAGTAATTATTATAATATGATATTAATTGAGATAAAATAAATAATAAAATTGAAAAATATTTTCAAGCAATTAAATAGTCAACATTATTTTATTATTTAAAAAGATAAATAATGTACGTGACTATTCAGACTCAAGGTAAGGAACTTTCATTTAAAAATTCTCTTTTAATGTTTCCCATAAAACTTAGTTTTTATACTATGTCCATATTATTTTATGGATGTATTTATATGAAAAAAAAGAATTATAAATAAAATTTTATATCTCATTTTACTTTCTTTCAATGGTTTTCAAAATAAATATTTGTATAATTTTTTTGACATTATTTACAAAAAGATAAAAGGAATGCTAAATTTTAACAAATATAGTGAATTTTTTTACCGATGTCATATATGTTATTTTATTCCTTTAAAAGATTTAATTTTTCTTCAAAAAACCATATTTCCATATATTTTGGTTATTTTCAAAAAGGGGTTTTAAAATGGATCATATATTTTAATATCCAGATGTGTTTTCTTATGGATGAAAAGAATATTTTTATGAGTGTAATGTTTGAAATTGAAAGATTTTATGTGTTGTAAGTTTGTTATGGTTCATTGAAATTTTTATAATGATGGGTGGTTCTATTATAAATGAAGGATTATTGGTTATGTTATTAAATAATGAGAAGTGGTTCTATGATAAACCAAGGATGGGTGGGTCTATGATATTCCTCTAATGCATTGGGTATGGAAGTCAATCGTATGTTTATTTCATTTATATGAGTGATGGTAAGTGTGTAATAGAAATGATGTCCTGAGTAACCCACATGTTTTATATTTTATTTTGATGTGTTTTTATGGGAATCCTATTATTTCTCAATTTAAAATAACGATCTTATGTTTAAAAAAAAGTGTATGCTACTTTTTAAGGGTGGAAAGTATAACTTTGTAAAAAATGTTATTATGAGTTTTTTATGATTTTAAAGAAACCTTATGTGTTTTATTTTACCTTTTAGATCCATTATTAAATGTTTTATGAGATTATTTTGGAAGATAAGGTGATTTATTGGTAAATAAAATGTTTATTTTAATCCAAAAGTTTATTTTGAAAATGAAAATTTTTATAATTATTCACAGACTAATGATTTATTTCTATATTTTTATATCCCTTATTGAGACTTTCATCTCATCCCATATTATAATTTTTTTTACAGGGTTTTAGTATAGGTAAGGTTAAATAAGAATTCATTTTGAAAGTCATGAATATTTTTTAGGAATAGAAAACTTGTTTAATTTTAAAAGTTTTATATTATGGAAAAAATAGATACTGATTAGAAGTGTAAAATTTGTATATATTTGGGGTTTTATATAATATTTATGGAATGAATCTCTAAAAATAAAAAACTAAAATAACTTTGGGAATGTAAGAAAGTTAATTCAAGTTTAAATTCACTAGAATATTTAATGTTTGAGTCTATTTCTTTATATAATATTCATTAGCCGTAGGAAGCCTTATGCATTCTATAGTGATCACAGAACCAGATATAACTCAGAAAGTGGAAGTGTTCAGTTGCTATATTGATAGTATAGTAAAATATCACTTGGAATCTATAAAGTTTATTATTGGGTATATCAAATGGTCGGATGATATGGATCTTTATTTTTAAGAGTTTGATCCATTACAAGGGTATGTTGACACAGACTTTGAGGGAGACTCAGATACGGGGAAGAGTATAACTGGATATGGTTTCACATTTTTCAAAACTATGTTCAGATTGATATGAAGGTTTAAACTAGTGATTTCACTCTCTTTAATAGAAGTAGAGTATTATATAGTAAAAGAATCAATCAAGGATATGGTATGGTTAAATCATCTGATTGATGAGCTCGAAAGCACCTTGGAAATTAGAAAACATTACTATGATACTTAAAGTACATTACGCTTTGATAAAAGTATGATGTTCCATGTGAGGATGAAGAACATAAATATAAATTACCACTTTATCCAAAATACACCATAAGTTTTTGAGTTATAGTTTTAATAAATTACTTGAAAACAAAATCTATTAAATATATTCACCAAGAGTTTAGTCAATAGGATTCTAAGGAAACATTATGATTTATTCGAACTTGGGTGAATGGAAATAAGTGAATGATCCTTGAATAAAAGAGATGTTGAAGTGTGTTATTTCCAAATGTATTATATTATGTTGTGTAATTATTTAAATTATTATTTGTGTGGGATATTTTTAGGTTTATAAAGTCTTATTCATGTTTTGGATTAAGTTAATAGGAACAGGGAACTCTAAAATATCCTTTTGTCTTATGAATATAGAGATAATAGGTCTTTTGTTATTTAAAAAATTTGAAATTATTAATTAAAAATATTGAATATATTTTTAAATATAAAATTTCTAGTTTTTAGAAATAAATAATAATACAAATTCATAAACCAAAAAGAAAAATATTTTTTAATAAAACATGTTTCTAATATTAAAAAAGATTATATAACAAATAAAGTATAATGATTATTCCTCTAGAATTAATTTTAATATTTTTAATAAAATATATATTATTTTACTTTAAAACCAAAATAGAAAATGGAATGATTATTTTTAATTACATGATTTAATAAAAATAAATCATAGTTTCAAAAAAATCAGCATTTCCATTATCCAATGAAACATAAATATTTTTAGAGAAATCTAAAAAAACAATCCTAATCATCTGAAGAAATAATGATTTAAAAATTATTTCAATTTATTAAAATATAATTTATAAAATTGGTAGAAATTAATCATGATATCTACCCCCCAAAAGAAATAAAACCCATCTGTAAAGAAAATTTATTTTTGAAGAATAAAATTAATTCATCCTCATTCCTTTCATTATAACCACAATGAAATGAATATTAATTTTTTTGATTGTATATATAACCTAGTAATTTAATTATAATCATTTATAAATATAGGTTAGTTTAACCAATTAATATTAAAAAACATTGCACAAATAAAAAAAGTTTTAAGAAAAATATATCTTTTACCAACAAAATATTTTATCTTAATTTATAAGTAATTTATAATAAATTTATGATTGATTATTCATTTTATTAAGGAAAAATTATCTATATATATATATTTCATAATAGGTTATTATATTCATAATCTCAAAACCAACAACTATATTATAAGAGTCATATTTAAATAATAATATTTCTATAGTATATCATAGTTTATTTAAGATCAAATATCGAATATATTACTTCAAGAAAATAAATTCTAAAATAATGGAGTTTTATACTCTACCCCTTACATAAATTATGAAATCAAAAGTTTATCCCATGTTCGATAAAAAGGGTATAAAAAATGTTTTTTTAAACTGAATTTCAGGGAGTAGAAGATAAAATAAGGGATAATGAAAGGAAATTTTTTTAATATTTAAAAATACTTTATTTGCAAAACTAGATAATAAAAATGGATAATAAATCATATTTGTTAAATATGAATACAAAAATATGAAGGTCACCTAGATTAAAACATAATTGGGTACCCAAATATAGAGTAAACTGGTGAGAAATTAAAATATGGTCTTGGAGGAGAAAAATAACATCCAAGAAATAGTAGAGAGTGATGAAGAATATGATAGTGAGAATGTTAATTACTAAAAAACCATAAATTATTAAGAGATAATTAATACCATCGATTCATTATAAATGAAGGTAAATAGATAACATTTTTATTTCATGTTCATTTTACTTTATTTGAGGAATTATTATACTGTTAATATAAAGAACACAATAAAATTATACTTTGTTTTTTCATTTCATAAGAACAATTTCATCCTTTAGTCATGCTTCAATCAATATCTGCTTCTATCACCTCTCTTGCTCCAAAAAATGAATATTCAATATGAATTTTCCATACCTAAATCACTAAATTATCTTTTAATAGATCATAAGATCCAGAAAAGGATGACACAATTTTCAACCTATCTTTTAACATTAACCAACATCCAAATAGTTAACACAACCTAAGAAAATATCCAAAATGAATAAACCTCCTTATTAAAAAATAAAACATTAATCTCTAAAGCCCCTACAATAACACCTATTATTCAACTTAAATCATTCCATAAAGAATTGACCTTAAAATCTTCAAAATATTCCTAGCCAAGTTGAAAACTCAAAAATCCTAATGATTTGATCACATATTCTTCCAAGATAAACTCAATATTTTTATCTAAATAACATAAAACACTCATAATGGAACATACAAAAAATGTATATTACCAAATCATATAATCTTCAAAATATGATAATATTTTCCATATATATCCTAAAAAACTGTAAAGATATTATAAAATCATATATATTTCCAAAATATAATTCACCCTTTATTCATAAAAGAAATACCTATTTTAGCCAAAAAATATTTCCATTTAACTTAATTATATAATATTTTTAATATAGTGAACTTATTCAAAAATAACATTAATATCTTAGTCCCCAAATGAATTTACAATTCATTGGTTATCTATATAATAAAACATATGTTCCAAAAATATAATAATATCTTGTAATAATTAGAAATATTTATGTCAACATAAAATATAATATTAATTATAAAGGTTATCAATACCTTTAAAAATATTTCTTTAAAACATAAAATCATTATTCCTCATATAAAATTTTCACTAAAACACACAAAAAACCAAAGGGTTGTATTACCAAAAATTTCACCCAAAATAACCTCAATCATCTTAATCTCCTATCACATAAAACCTCAAAATGGGTCTCTATACCTTTAATATTATGATTAACATTAGACTTATTAAACCATGATGGAATTTGAAATTATTAAAATATTCTCATCTGAATCATCATAACCTTTAATGTTATCTAAACCTCTCCTACAATACAAAATGTAACACCTCATAACTTAAACAACCCATAATTACTTGATTTATTACAAGGGTTTCAATTTCTTACATTTAAAGGATATTTTTTGTTTAGAGCGTAAGATAAATAAAAAAACTTTTCTATATTTAACCATTACTATAAAAAGTGTAAAATTACACTTAATGCTCATTTTATTCCACAAAAACATGATTGTTAAATTTGAAATCATGTTTCATTTAAATCATGTTGACTTTATTTAATACAAATCTCCATATTGTAAAGTTAGTACTTTCTATAATACCTCGTCATCCTTAATCCCTAGTAAAAATATTTGAAAATGTGGGATGAGAAAAACAATGATTATTAAGTGATATAAAAATAATGTAAAGTAGTTGATCTATTTAAAATTCATGAAATTCCATAAGGATGTTTTCCTTTCCTTATAAAAAAATTGAATTAAAAGTATTCACTTTCGTACACTTGAAATAAAAAATTTCCCAAAATTTTACATAAAACATTTCATAAGAAAACATAAAGGAATAATAATAAATCATGAGGGTTTCTTGAAAAACATGAATGATTTTCCTGTAAAACAAAGCTTTTACCCATTAGAGATCATAAACAACATTTTAAATCAGAGTTCATTTTCTTATCACGTGAAGTCAAAATATTTCCACAAAATTATTTAAAACTATAAAATTAAATATACCCAAGGATAAAAATATCATATGGATAAAAATAACCAATTTTATAATGACTTAAGGCGTAATTTCAAACATCATAATCACATAATAAAGGAATCATGCCAAGAAATCATAAATAATTAGATAGACATACACAAAATACCCAAGCTATTTTTTCTCATAAGACCTATAAATACATCAAGTGGATATCTAAAACTTTGAACCACCCATATATTTATATGTATAATTCATTCATTATATTTAATAAACGAATAATGACACAATACATAATCAATATAAATGTTTATATTGAAAAACTAGCATATGAAATGTCAACATATTACTTAGTCAACAAATATAAAAACATGAAAATAATACATCCAAAGATATAAGGTGGATGGTTTCAATATATTATATAATAATAAAATCATAAGATTCATCAAATTATATTGAAGTAGAAGAAAATATCTTTAAAATATCATTATAACCATTCTTTGAAATCATGAGTAAAATATCAGTTTCTATTGATAAAGTTTTAATAAAAATTTATAGAATATTGAGAACATTAATTTCATTGGAAAAAATAAATGAAACTTATTAAGTAATATTCATTATAAGTAACTTTTATGATATAATTAAAACATTTTTTTTCATATACGTTAAAAGATAACATTCTTTTCACAATTCTGTAAAATGTCAAAAGTGAGTATTATGGAAAACCTTTGAAAATATTCCTTTTAGTAATTTATAAAGAAATAAAAAAAGTATTTAAAAATTACATATAAAAATATTTTAAACATAAATATAAAAATTCTTGAAACATTTTATGAATAGGGTTATGGAGGAGAGATATTTTGAAATGAAAACTTTAAAATAAGGGTTTAAAGGAATATCCCATAAAAATTTGGGAACTCTTAAATCAAAAGGAAATTGCAGAAGTGAAATTTAAAATGAATTATTAACAATTTTAATTTTATTAAATTAATGGTAAAATATATCCATATTGTGTTTATAAACCACACAATATAAAACATGTAGTGAAAATTTCAAAAGTATCAAAGAAAAAACATTTAGATTAGAAAGCCCTTACACCGTGTCTTGAATCTTGTAGTATGTTATCTAACACATGAATAATAAAATTATATTATATTTATAATTTCTTAATAAATTTTTTCATTTTTATTACATTACAATTATTCATTTTATTTCATTTATACCATGTCTTATTGAGTTACAAAATCCATTTAGTTAACATTGGACGTTTTGAGGTCGTTTAGTTCATAATCCAAAAACTAATTTGATAGCTTAACTGTGGTCAAAGGTTTCATGGTTACATAATATACATAATATTAATCATTAAATAATTATCATTTTTATAGATTAAATACTATTTTATAATCATCAATGAATGGTGGACTAGAAAAACGAATCACATTACTTCATGGAGGTGGTAATCCACACGTACGCATGAGAAACATTATCCCTTTTAATGGGTGGAAGGGTAATAAATAAAGTAATATATTATATTTTTAAAATTATAATAATTTCATGAATATAACATATATTAATTAAATTTATCATAATAATCATCCATGTGAACCAGTGATGAAAAGTGAAACACATCACTTTGTGGAAGTGGTAGTACACACTTACACATGAGTGATGTTTTCATTTCCCATAAGATAGAAAGGAAGATGAATAAGGGATGTGACATTATAAAAGTAAAATAATGTATATATATTATATAGATGTTATTATATAATAATGTTTAAGAAGTAATTTAAGGATATATAAGAAGAAATAAAATGAAAGAACTCAGTTAAGAGTAATACATCTTCATTGTAAATCCTCATTTAGATTACACCTTAATCCATATTTGGATGGTATTACGGGAATAAAATAAGATATATGAATTGGATAAGGAATATATAAATTTATATGTAAATTTAGTGGAATAGATAAGTAGCTCATTAAGTGTTAGTAAGAGATGCTATGTTGTTCCCATTTATGAGTGAGGTGAGTGGTAAACTTGTAAATACTTGAAATATTTTTATATAATATTTTCATAACTCATTTGAAATGGATCTAAAGTGATATATATTCGAATACAATGAGTAAGAGGTATAAATAAAATCATCCAATATAATTTATACAAGTTTAGGTTTCATTTTAATACTTATGATTTGGTTTGACCCCCTCGTTAACTCTGTTTGACATTAAATATTGTAACAAATTATTCTCTCTTTAAGAGCCAAGAATGTAATTTTAATAATTATAAATGGAAAATAAATGAACAATGCATTATAGGATAAAAAATAAACATAAAATTTATTCAAAATTATCATTTTTCTAATTTTAAATTCATTTAAAAATATTTTTAAACATTAAATACCATTAAAGTTCATTTCTATGACTATTCACATATATTGAATTTAAAGTCATCAAGATAAAAATGGAATTTGAATATAAATAACAAAACTACAAATTATAAATTAAAATTATATAATAAATCCATGGTTAAAAAAATTCATCCAAAATATATTAATTTTATCTTTTTTAAAGTCATTCACTTTGATTTTTCTACCACTCACACCAACATCATGTCTGTGTTGCACAAGAGTTCATGGTAATTATACCATCAATAAAAATAAAAATAAAAATAAAAATAAAAATAAAAAATAAAAAAATAATCATAAAAATAACTTATTTATGTTCAAAATAACCTTTTATATTATTTCATAACATTTTTTATCGCAACTAAAATATATAAGGGAAATTTAAATCAAGAGTGACATTTCTATAATTATGCTTTAGATAAAATAAAATAAAGGTTATGGTCAAAGTATAGTGGAAATAGATTTATACATATTCAAATATTACATGGATATGGTATAAAGAAACTAATATATTAAAATTAATATAATTTTTCAGGAGATTTCTAGGCCTCGTCTCATAGTTTTAACTCTATTTTCCCATTTTACCCTTACCCTAGTGACAACATTTTTACCAAGGTTACTATTTATACTGAATAAAAAAAAGTTTCATTTACCAAATATGAAACTATTATTCCAAATATGTAATAAAGTTTTAAATATTTAATTACTATAAGTTTCAAAAATCATTTTTATATAAATTCATAAAATGCAATGAAAAACGTTTTCAGAAAAATGAGTTTTTATGCCTAAAAATGATTTTATACCAAATCAAGTATAATTTTTATTAATATAGAATTAATTAGACAATTATTTATCAATTGGATATAATTTTAATTTAAAAACAAATCCAAAACTGAATTATACTTTTAAATTAAAGGATTTAATGAAAAGAAATAATAGTTTTTTCAAAAATAGGTATTTTTCACTATTCACTCAACAATCAATCTTTTCGACAAAAACACAAAAATAATTATTGAAAATATTATGAAATTATGAATAAAAAAATCACGTCCATTTTTTCAAATATTATTTACAATTTTCAAATATTAATCCTGATATAAACACAAAAAAATCAATAAAAACCACTTTTTAAAGAATAAAACGACTTTATCCTCATTCCTTACCTAATAACCATAATTAAATAACTATTAATTAATTTTATTCTCTATATATTATAATAATTTCATTAGAATAATTTTTAAATAATGATTAATATTACCAATTTAGATAAAAACATATCGCACACCTAAAAATAGTTTAAATAAAAATTTATTTTTTACATACAAAATATTTTATCTTTATTTATAACCAATTGATAAAACATTAATTATTTATTATTAATTTTATTATGGAAAAAATTTATACATATATTTCATAATATAGTTATTCCTATTCATACCCACTAAACCAATAGCTATGTTACAATGATCATATTTAAACCATAATATTTCTATAATATACCTGAGTTTGTTAAAGACTGATTTTACGTATAAAATACACTAAAAAATATAATACTTAAATAAAATAAGTTAAAAAAATTTGGGGTTCTGCATGGAATGAAACTATTATCAACACTAGATTCTTACTTGACTAGAACTCCTTAAATATATACATGAACTATTATTATTTATCTTAATAGTGACATTGAAATCTAATGGATATCAGTGTAACATTACCAAAATTAGTCACCTTTTTTGGAGTATTTTATTTATGATTTATCCTTCACATTCTGGTATTTATTCACAATTATTATCAAAATATTTATCATGGAATTTTCAATGAAATAATCAAAATATGTATTATGAGTTTCTCCCATTTATTTTTTATTGATAACTCTTATTTTTTTCTTATGATATTTTTAATTTATAGGGTTCATTAGGAATATACCCAAAACAATCCCTATAGGAATCTTATGTAGTATTATCAACTAGTTTCACTATTTTTATTGGGTAGACTGAGATATCTTATTCTTATAAGGGTTTTTTTGTACCTTAAGAATATTTTACTCTATTATGTATTATTACTCTATGAATTATCTAAAGTTTAATTTTCACATTCTTCATAGGGTTTATTATTTCTTATAATTCTTAGTATGGTTCATTGTACATTATGAATATCATGTACAATACGTTGTTCTTTTTTCCTATGAAGATACCCTATACCTTATAAAGACCTAATTTTTTCTGTTTTTCATAAACTTTTGTACCATATGAAGTTGGTTTATACCATATAAAGTTTGTTTTTATCTTAAGAATAACTTCATAGGTTTTATTCCATTTCTATTTATCACTTATTCTATATAGGATGTACCTTATAAAATTATGGTTTTGTACCCTGCAAATTTTTAGTGTTCCCTTTGAATATCATAGGGTTTATTCTTTTATTTTTTCTACTTTTTGTACCACATCACCAGACTTCACTTAAATTTAATTAAAAACTTTTTGAACCTTTATACAACTTTCTTAAGTACTTTAGATTAACTCAAAACATGATCCAAACATTTTATTCTTTCTACCAATCATCTAGATTCTTCAAAAATGTATTCTAAACTATTTTAGATGGTGTCTCTTCAACTTAACTTGTATTTCAATTTAAAGAAAAACTCACCAAATATCATCACATATAAAGGTTAAATCGATTTACAAAAATTATTTAAGAAAAAACTCCAACCTATTCATTCTTTATTTATAATTCATAATGGTAATAGCCCACTCGTGTTTATCATCCCATTTTTTAATTTCTTTTTCATAACCCTATTGAAAATAAATAAAACATATCCGCCTAGGAACATTAAAATTCATAGGTTAATTTTTACACATATGATCTTATAACACCTTTATAGAAAATAGAGAAGAATAAAAAAAGGATCTTTGGTTTTTTGCAGATTTTCTATGATTATATCACACCATCTTGGAGCATAGATGGTTATCCTTTTATAAGAACATGCCAATCAATGAAGTGAGATACTAAGGAGTCATATCATGTGGTTTATACCTAGGTCAAGCTAGGACATTATAATGATTGTGAGATCCATTTTATGGAGAAAAAATTTCCCTCAAACAAATCGTTTTAACATAAATAAATAAAATATGTAAATGGGGGATGTATCTCATGAATAGAGAAATTAAATGGTCCATATATGCAGTATTATAAATTATCAATTTCAATAATTTATAAATTATAAATCATTTAAAAGGTTTACTAAAAAGAAAATGTCTAGCTAGACAATATCAACACCTAGGATGACAATAACTCATTAATCTATTAAATTACAAGGGAGAAACTAAATATCTAACTAATTTCATTCACAATGTTTTATTACAAACCTAGAACCCCAATTAATGTTATTCATAGTGTCCCATTACAAACCTAAAACTCCATAAAATCTTTTAATATGCATTGAAGTGCATAAAATGGGGGTGTGAAAAAATGCATAATAGAATATTCCCAATAGACTCTAGATTGTTCCCATGAAAAGTGAACTAATAATCTCAGTCATATGATAATTAAAAGATAATAAACTTTATACATAACATTTTTTATAAATAATAAATATATAAATATTAAAAAAGGAATAAGTCACACAGACAAACATTTTGAAGGAAAAATAATTTCTTATATGAAACCATTTAGAAACTAAAATCATCCTTACCCATATATAAAATGACAGATAAGTTAAAAATAGAAACTATATCTATCAAGTAGATAATTAAATTATACTACATAGAGAATTACTATGAATAAAAATAGGTTAAGACCATAGTGAAAATATAATACACTAACCATGACCTAAGTTATCACTTGATGATGCCTAGTTCATCCTTATCATAAGAAATATTGAACCAAAAGCATGACCTTCCCACCCCAAATCACACACGGTATAAAATTTCATCAGAGGTGATGTAATTTTCTCTTACCCCATTAGTTATTATATTCCATATAAAATTAAATAAATACAAACCACATGAAAGACATTTCCAAACCCACAGTTATCTAAGTACTATATATTTTCACAAAATCATTTAGAGATATATTGGAAAATGTTTTTTCATAAATAAATAATAACCCATCAATCCTGCATTACAAAATATCCATAGATTCCTTTAGAAATTCATATCCATTAAAAAAACAATACATCCATCAAAATCATTATAAATAACTATAGTTGTTATCATAGGCCTCAACCAAATTATCCCATAATGGATTCATGTTTTATTAACCAAATATTCCCATAACCCAATTCATCATGGAATTAAATTATTTTTAAATAATTAAATAAATAATTAATGAATAGTAATAATATATAAAAAATTTTAAATTAAATTTTGGTCAATATAAACATGGTTAATCATAATAATTATAAGAATAAGGATCTACATACCATTAAGAGACATAATAAAATAAAACACCAATCCCCTCAAAACAATGTTAGTTCAATAACATTTAAAGAATGATAAGAAATTAGTTTAATAAATTAAATAAACCAATTTAAGGGTATAAATTCACCCAAAAATAAATATTATTCACTAGTTAGTCATACATCAATGAAAAATTTTCTAACAACTTGAATTCATGTATCCTTTACACTCTATAAGCATCCCTAATAAAATTCCTAAGAAACATAAAGGTTTTACTGTGAATTACGGAACCCTTAACATCTAATACTCTAGTTTAAGAGGGGAAAAATAATACATGGAAATAAGAGAGAAAGGATAGTAAAAAATAAAAATCAAATGAAAAAGTAAAATAAAAGGATAAGGATAAAATCATTACCTAGAAATATCTTTCCATGAAACATTAGATAAAAATAAAGGGAGGGAGATAACCTTGGAGGTATGGATCATATGAGGAATATAAGAGACTAGGATCTACATTTTGATTCTTTTTTTACTTCTAAAAAACCATAATGATAATGATGATAATAATAATATAATAATAACTATTTTTTTTTAATAAAACTACCTATTAAATAACTAAATCCCCCTCTATTAATCAAAAAATAAAATTAAAAATTTCACACAATCCCCAAAAAATAAAATTATTAATTTAAATTATTTTTGAGGAAAAAAAGGTTTGAAAAATTTAATTTGATGAAAAAATTACATACAATCATGGTTATATTCTATGGTTTTTGAACCATGTGTCTAATAATGTGGTATATACTATCTCATCTCTTAAATCATATTTTATTATTATGCACTATTTAATAACAAGTCACCAATATCATGCCTCCAAAAAATACATCTAAAATTTATTATTTATCTCAAAAATGAAATTTAAGATATTTATTTAATTTATTATTAAAAATTAATGTTTTAAAAATGTTATTGGGTATAATAAATTAAATGGAAGATTTTATACCTATAAAAAATGGTATATCTTCTTGATTTTTTTTATTTTCATAATAGTGTTAAATGTAATTTCAAGTGTTCAATGATAGAATTTATGATCTTTCTATACAAATATTATAATTTAAATTATATTTAAGATAAATATTTTGTGTGTGTTACCTTAAATGTTCTATGTAATCATAATATTATATGATAGTTTTCACACACACACACACACAAACACACACACACACACATATAAATTAATATCTATGGGCCAATATATAATTTGATTTCAATATTATGTTCTTTACCTTGTTTTATTCTTTAGCTAAACAAATTGTCTAGAAACATGTTTTCTGAATATTCAATACATGTTATTTTTTTATTATTGAGTGATATTTATTTTTAAACATAATTCTCAATGAAAAATATATAATTTATGCCCATCATAAACTGATACACAATACATAATCTATATTTTATAAATTCAAACCAAATATTTTGGTAACTCTTAAATGTTCTGTCAACTTAATATACATCAATATTTCATTATCTTTAAATACTTCTTGAATCAAAAAATTTAAAAATTCGTACTAAAATTATGTTTTTATATCAACTATATGTTCCATTGGTTTCACATAGATTTTTGGTGACTATTATGTTATATGTTTCTTAACTTTAGGATTTATTCTGCTTACCTTGACTACAATACATATTTAAAAAATATTATTTATACCACTTGAGTAGATTAAATATGTTAATGAATGTATGTTCTGTGTTTTTCATAGTGGTATGAATAACTCATATTTTGTACATAGAAAAGTATAGCACTTCATATGTTTTGTACCTGCATTATGTGTATAAATTAATGTATTTTCCATCTCAATATAACAAAAGTCTTCCAATCTTCTTCAAATAGCATCTTTAAAATTTATTTATCAATTATTCTTAAAATACTGAATGAAATTATCATTTTTTTATAATACACAATATATTCTATATAATACACATATAAAATATTTTATTTGAAATAAAACTTTCTATGAGATATTTTTCATTGAGCCTTAAAAGTATGTATTGAATGAAAATAAAATACAATGAATCCTTATGTTGTTCAATAAAAACATTATATTTTTAATTTAGACCAAAAATATTTTTTGATTCCCTAATTAAATAAAAAAATACTAGATAAATGAAATATGTTTTTTAAATTAAATACTTGCTAATTTCTCCCTTTAACTAGTACAACCCATTATATTTACAATTTAAACTCTCCCTTTATTTAACAATTTTACAATCCAACATTGAATAAAACTTATATCATTTCAACCACTCTAAAAAAATATTTAAAGAATTATAGAGCGAATGGGTCATTATGTTGTGATAAAGAAATTTGTTTAACATATAACCCATTATCTTTCAATTTATAAAATTTTTTATAATACTCTTTTAATGTAATAATTACATTGGGTTTTAAAGTATTTTTCAATGAATTCCCCACTCAAAGAGAGGTACTTTAATTTGTTAACTTAACCATTATTTTTATCACCAACTAGTTTTTATTTCTCATTCCAAATAACATTTCTTTCACTTATTTAAAATTTATTTTATAAAATAATATTTTGAATATAATTAGCATAATAGAACAACCTAGGTAAACAAATAATATCACCTAAATTAGCCTACTATAATGATTGAAACATGTTTGTAATCACTACAAACTGGCGAAAAGAACTAGGGTATCATACAAAAAGACATGAAAATTATTTCACCCTCAAAATACATATGATATATATATATATATATAAATATAGTATAAAATTTGATATCCAAAATACATTATATGTCAATAAAAACCAAACAAAAAAGGGTAAAATCAATCAATGAGGAAACAATGTCTGATGAAAAATAAAAATACCATAAACATAGAACCCAAAACAAACCATGGTTATATCTCACCATGAACATAAGTAACCACCATCCCAACCCCCCAAAAGGAAACATGGTACAAAATATTATTACTCCACATGACACTCTTCTATTTAATTTTATCCTACAAAACCAAAGCTATAAATACCCAAAAAATAACAGTAGAGTATGATAACTAAAGCTCAGTAGTACCAATAGAGAATCAAAATAATATCTATCATTATGAATACATTAGTTATTAATTAAAATATATTTCTAAAACACATTTAGAAGAAATAATTTTCATATAAAAATCATCCTTTGGTTTTCTTTTCAGAAACATATCATTCCTTTCAAAATAATTCCATATTCAAGTAAACTGAGAAATATAATGTATCACATATCCAATGAAATAAAAAATATAAATTAAATTGTTTTTAAATCAATATGTCTATCATAATAAAGTATGAAAATAATAATATCAATATACATGCACATAATATATCCAAAAAAGTACCAAAGGAAATTCATGATATGATGGTGAAAATAATATAGACAAACCCAACACACTAACTGAAATTAATGAATCGTAATGTCCAAGAACCTCAGTCCCAAAAAAATGACACCCCTAGAAACCATGGAATTAGGGAAAAATCCCCTAGTGATAGAAAAATCCACTAGGGATCATATATGTCTACTTTTACCCCATTACCCAAGGTGTTCCAAAGTGATATTACATCCTCACTACATTCAATGAAAGAAAAATAATATATTTCAAAACATTTTTCAAGACAAAATACATTTCAAATAAAAGCCCATATTTTCACAATTTTTTTGGAGTGATTCCACATTGCTCCCATGTTTGAAAAATTAATTTAATTTCAAATTTATCTTTGAGGAATTTTGTAAAACAGATCATGTGAACAAATAAAGTTTTCAAAGAAAAACACTTTTAAAACACTTTATATTCCCACCAAATATTAAATCCCATTTAAATGTTCTATTTCATAAGTCAAACCAAAGTAATTCATCACATGAACTCTAATATCACCAAGGGATAGACCATATGATAGACATAACAACCAAAAGAATTATTAAAATGACATTTCCTTCTTAACCAGTGATGAGAGGGAATGAGATCAGATGCTAGAGAACCTAGATCCATAAATAACTTCCTCAGTCCCCCATTAAACCGTCTATATTTAGAAATCACAACCTATTTGGTTTCGGTATAAGCAAGTTGAAAAGAGATAATGTAACATCCCAGGTAAATAAAGAATATTAAGTTTTCATATTTATTAATATTTGTGAATTAATATTAATTTTACTTTAAAGGGGATGTTATGTTCTATGGTGTACCTGATATACAACAACGTATTTCTTTGAAATATTACGTTCCACACAATGTTGAGTTGTACTGAAAAATAATATAATAATAAAATTATTTTAAATGGTAGTTAATGCCTAGCCATTGTAATGGCGCGAATGAATAGAACTAACTAAAAAATGAGTATACATGTTTGTTAAATGTTTTCACATTTATCCAATAAATTTTAGAGGCTTAAAATAATAAAGTATCTGATTTTAAGCATAAATATTCTAACATTCTTTAAAAGGTCGGTTTACCACCTTTTGATGGAGAAATCTCTTTAAATATAGTTTTGGTCACTTTTATATGTTATATTTGACAAAATAAAATTCTTCTTTAGAATCGGGACATCAAAATTTAGTTTGGGTAAATTTTTGGTATTTTTCTGATAAAATTCATTTTTTAATGAATAGTAAAAAATACTGTATTTTAATTCAAAACTACATTTTAATATAAGTTATTTATATAGTTAGATTAAGTTTTTAAATAGTTTTAAAGTGTAATTTGATTATATTTTATCATTTAATCCAATTCTGGTCATTGGAATAAATTTCACTATGAAATTGGACATAAACAAGTGTTAATCTTTTGATAAATATTGTTTATTAAAAACACGCTATTTGTTTTGACAATGAGAATTAATTTTAAATTAAGTAATGCAAATTATATGTTATTAATTTTGTAAAATAGAAATAATTTTTGAATTCAGAATATCAAATATATCTTAGGCTGAATTTTTTGGTATTTTTCTGAAAAACTTCAATTTTTTATGAATAGTGAAACCACTAAGTAGTTGTTAAAAAACAGAATTTTTCATTTAAATGAAATTTTAACGCTTATGTGAATTGAATTTTGAAAATACAACATACATGGTTGTTATTAGTAAGTAAAATATGGTTCAATAAGATAATTTTTTTTTCTGAATAGTAACTTTTAACTTTTATTTACCGCAGTTAAAGGTAAATAGGGTAATTCAAGGTAAACAAATATTATAATAATACAAAATTACCTTAACACTTGTTCTGACCTTATTAGATGAGTCATGTACGACCATGAACATCCTTGGGTCGATTTGGGGACCCCATGGGTCCACATGGGAGTTATAATGACACTTTAGATTAATTAATTTAAAGTAAAGACAAAAATGACACAAACAAATATCTTTTAGTAAATTATTTTTTACATGGGGTTATATAAGTTATTTTTTGACTACAAGTATTAATTTAAAATATAAAAACATTTTATACATCATGATATTTGTTTTATAATTTTTAGACATCAAATAAATAAAATTATATATGACACAAAAAGGATGCAGTATTTACCTCATTAATAAATGATTTAAATAAATAAAATTATAAATATTAAAATAACATCCAAAACCTATAAAATTATTATTGGATGAATTTATTTCAAATATTAGTTATCTTATCTTAGACCCTAATGAGTTTTGGATCTTTAGAAATAGAAAAGCATTGTATAATAAAATAATATTTTCACACTTTCCTAAAGAACCCATCCACCCCCTTATAAAAATCCCTCACTTCTAACCCATCAATCACACCTATAAAGCCCATTGGCTCGTCCAAGACCTGGCCAAATAATCTCTCAAGATCCCTATATTCCTTCTAGAAGCCACACCTTAGACAGAAGGTACTTTAAGAAGTCCTTTTGGTTCAAACCAAAGGGAGTTACCTGAATTAAAAGTAATGATTTCTCTTAAATTCTTTTCTTTTATTTTACTTCTACAACCCCTAAACTCTTTTCATTACTTTATTTTATAACAACACCAATATCCTCAATATAATAGTATGTTTTTATGAGAATTATTCGGACTAAACTTACAGGTACCTCTATCTAATGGGTAAAGAACATAATGTTTCGTTGGATGACAAACTAACACCTCACGAAACGATGATTGTTCAATTATATCCTACCACATATCATGTGACCATTATGGTGGAAATATATTTATATATGATATATATTATGTTTATTTTTTCTTTATGATTCTATATTTTTCATTTATAACATACCTTTATGGTTTACATTATGGGTGAATGAGATAATTTAATTTGAGAAAGTGCGGACAACCGCCCCCTCAAAGTGATATGACTTGTTCAGGCCATATGTGGGACACATAAAGGATGGAGTTAATGAAATTATATATTATATTATATAGTAATTATAATATAACTATGTATCATTATGTTTTTATTCCATTAAATATGAAATATAAATGAAATTAGCGTTCATGCGTACGTACGACTTACCATCTCCATGAACGGTGCATTTCATTTCTTACATCTAAATGTTATGTCATATTATAAATACATATATATACTAGATATATATGATATACATGATATATAAATCATTAATACCATTCCAGAGATAATGGACTCTTGACCACATAGAAAACTTGTAATTATAAGGTGTTCATTTTTGACTCAAGTACTAAATATTAACAAAACGACCATTATTAACTTAAATAATTATATAATGTTTGTAACATGTTAATAAGTGATATAAAAGTAATAATAAACATGAAAAAGTGTTATTAATCCAGTATAAATTAACTTAAGTTTATTATTCTGTAAGAAAAAGGAACAAACAAGTCAAGTCGGACATGAGGTAATGGATTTCTTATCTCACTTTTAATTCTGTGAGATTTCCATTATTCGCCACTAATTTATTGCATGTGGTGTATTATGTACTGAAATTTGATATATATTATCATTATTCTATTTATATTCATATTATTATGTGAATAATTTGGTGGTTATTAAATTTTTTTCATACGACTCGATTGATTACAATGTAGTATGGGATTTTCATCTCACTTTTTATTCCTATGAGATTCATGCTATATTTTATGAATCAAGAATAAGTTTATTTTATGTTATATATGGAAATGATTAACCTATCATTGAGAACATGTGATTAGGTTAATTACTTTTTAATATGAGACTTTATGAGTAACTGATGTTATTTAGAGATAAATGTTAAGATTCATCTTAGAAGACTATGTGATTAAATCCTTCTGAGATTTGGGTTTCAATATTAGTTTAGATTATATTGAATAATTTTATAGATAGTTGTTTATTGAATGGTATTTTTTGAACTTTTTGATTTGTTTGGAAAATTTAAGAGATTAATATTAGTTTGTCTTTTTGTAAAAGATTGTTCTTTTTTGGGTATTATTTGATCTCGCACTAAACATTCTGATTTTGGTTAAGGTCTAAAGACATGAGAAATATATAGTTCATATTTTTTAGATTATGTGATACTCTATAAGTTGATTCTACACTTCAGGTGTGACCAAGTCATCTTGAATACTTACCGTTTTGAGAAAAGATGAGTTTGTGGTAGAATTTTATTAAAGGATGACACTTTACATGACAAGTAAGTATATTTACTTACGATATTAGTCTAGTTATTAACAAAATTATTCAACTCTATGAAAAGGATCTTGAAACAAAAAAGTTATAAGCTCTCTTTTATCATCATATTTTTAACTAACCACAAATTTATGGTATTTTGGTGGTCAAATTTCCATGATCAAGTTCTCTACCACTCTGTATTAATCTATGAGAGTTAGTTTCTGTTCCATATCCATATTTTCAAGGAATCCTAGTATCTATTGTCTTGGTTTACCTTTTTACTTCTCTCCCTTCGTTTTAAAGTGATAGTTTCATTGACTATTTTTCTGATGTGGGACTTTCAAGGAAGTTTCTGAGACCAATTTTAAATTTGCAAGGACGAAATTCTCAAAAATGGGGAAGGATGTAACATCCTAGGTAAATAAAGAATATGAAGTTTTCACATTTATCAATATTTGTGAATTAATATTAATTTTACTTTAAAGGGGATGCTATGTTTGATGGTGTACCTGATACACAACAACGAGTTTCTTTTAAATCTTACGTTGCACACAACGTTGAGTTGTACTGAAAAATAATATAAAAATATTATTATTTTAAATGGCAGTTAACACCTAGCCATTATAATGGAGGGAATGAATAGAACTAACTAAAAAATTATTATACACATTTGTTAAATGTTTTTACATTTATCAAATAAATTTTAGAGGTTTAAAATAAGAAAGAATCCGATATTAAGCATAAATACTCTAATATTCTTTAAAAGGCCGATTTACGACCTTTTGTTGTAGAACTCTCTTTAAATCTAGTTTTGGTCACTTTTATAAGTTCTATTTGAAAAAAATAAAATTCTTCTTTAGAATCGGGCCATCAAAATTGACATTGGGTAAATATTTGGATTTTTTTCTGATAAAATTCATTTTTTAATGAATAGTGAAAAATACTGTATTTTAATTCAAAACTGCCTTTTAATATAACTTATTTTTATGGTTACGTTATATTTTTAAATGGTTTTAAAGAGTAATTAGATTATATTTTTACCATTTAATGCAATGCTGTTCATTGGAAGAAATTTCACTATAAATTGGGCATAAAAAAGTGTCAATCGTTTGATAGATATTGTTTCTTAAAAATATGCTATTTGTTTTGAAAACAGGAATTAATTTTAAATTAATTAATGAAACTTCTATATTTTAATTTTTTTAAAATAGTCCTCATTTTTTAATTCATAATATCAAATATATCTTAGGCTGAATTTTTGGTATTTTTTTGAAAAACTTTATTTTTGATGAATATTGAAACCACTAAGAAGTAGTTAAAAAATTGACCTTTTCATTTAAATGAAATTTTACCTCATCTGTGAATTTAATTTCAAAAATATGATATACATATTTGTTATTAGTAAGTAAAATTCTGTTCAATAAGATGAAAATAATTTTTAGTGAATAGTAACTTTTGACTTTATTTACCACGGTTAAAGGTAAAAAAGGTAATTCATGGTAAAAGGAATATTATAATTATAAAAAATTACCTTAACACTTGTCCTAACCTTATTTGATGAGTTATGGAAGACCATGGTCATCTTTGGGTCGATTTTGGGACCCCATGGAGGCACTTAGGAGTGATAATGACACTTTAGATTAATTAATTTAAAGTTAAGACAAAAATGACACAAACAAATATCTTTTAGTAAATTAATTTTTACATGGGGTTATGTAAGTTATAATTTAGACTATAAATATTAATTGGAAAGATAAAAAGATTTCATACATCATGGTATTTCTTTTATAATTTTTAGACATCAAATGAACAAAATTATTTATGATACAAAAATGATGTAGTATTTACCTCATTAATAAATGATTTAAATAAATAAGATTATAAATATTAAAATAACATCCAAAACCTGTCCAATTATTATTTGATGAATTTATTTCCACCATTAGTCATCTTAAATTCGACCTTGATGAGTTTTGGAACTTTATAAACCGAAAATAATTATATAATAAAATAATATTTTCACATTTTACTAAAGAACCCCTCCTTCCCCTTATAAAAAGACCCCACTTCTGACCCATTCCTTACACCTCTCAAGACCCTTGTCTCATCCAAAACCTACCAAAATAAGAAATCAAGATCCCTATATTCCCCCTAGAAGCCTTATCTTAGTATAAAGGCACTTCAATATGTCCTTTTGGTTCAAACCAAAGGTAGTTACCCGAATTAAAGGTAACAATTTCTCTTAAATTATTTTCTTTTATTTAACTTCTTCAACACCTAAAATCATTTCATTCCTTTATTTTATTAAAACACTAGTATCATGAATATAATAGGATGTTTTTATGAGAATTATTTGAACTAAAATTACACACACCTCTATCTAATGGGTAAATAACATACTGTTTCTGTGGATAACAAACTAATGCCCCACGAAATGATGATTGTTCAATTATCTCCTACTGACTCTCATGGTGGAAATTATGATGGAACTGTATTTATATATGATATATATTATGGTCATGTTTTCTTTATTCTTATTTATTTCTCATTTATAGCATACCTTAATGGTTTTCATTATGGGTAAATGCGATAATTTCATTTGAGGAAGTGCGGACTACCACCCCCTCAAAGTGATATGACTCTTTCATTCCATAAGTGGGAAGTATAAAGGACGGAGTTAATGAAATTATATATTATATTATACTGGAATTATAATATACCTTTGTATCATTATGTTTTCATTCCATTAAATATGAAATAGAAATGAAAGTAGCGTTCATGCGTACGTACAGCTTACCGTCTCAATGAATAGTGCATTTCATTTCTTACATCTAAATGTTATGTTATATTATAAATATATATATATACACAAGATATATATGATATATAAATCATTAATATCATTATTTAGATAACATACTCTTGACCACATGGACAACATGTAATTATAAGGTGCTCATTTTTGACTCAAGTACCAAATATTGACAAAACGACCATTATTAACTTAAATGATTACAAAATATTTATAATAGGGTAATAAGTGATATAAAAGTAATAATAAACTTTAAAAAGGTTTCTTAACAAAGTATAAATTAACTTAATTTTTTTATTCAGGAAGAATAAAGAACAAACAAGTCAAGTCGGACACGAGGTAAGGGGTTTCTTATCTCACTTTTAATTCTGTGAGATTTCCATTGTTCGCCACTAATTTATTACATGTGGTGTATTGTGTACTTCCATATGATATATATTATCATTATTCTATTCATATTCATTTTATTATGTGAATCATTTGGTGGTTATTAACTTTTTTTCATATGACTCGATTGATAACAATGCGGTAAGGGATTTTCATCTCACTTTTTATTCCCGTGAGATTCATGCTATATTTGACACTATTTCCTTTTGTGTGGTGTATGTACTACACAAGATTGTATTAATTGTGTAATATACTAAAATTTATGGGTATTTACATCTTCATTTTATGATGATTCTTTCATGGGTTGTATGTTTCATAAGTTACCAAATCGGTAAGGGAACCATTTAACCTAATTTCCATTCCTTGGGTTAATCTTCTAATTCTTAATTATGTCGTGCTATGATTATGTGTGGAATCACTATTTATTTAATAATTTTATAATTTACACTCCCCTTTATGTGTATATACTTTTGATTCACATAATCAATCCATTGATAAATTATCAAGTCAGCAATATGAACTTGATAAGAGTAATTTTATCTTAATTTCCATTCATTAAGATAAACATCCAAGTCAGTGGTTTTGTCTTAAAAATAATATGTTTGAATTTTCTATGGTTGATTTATAATGAATATCCAATCATATTGAGTGTATTTATATTGTAAAACATTATTATGTAATTTATTTATCCTTAATTTAAGGATACAGTTTTTATAAGGGATTTCGCCTCAATTTATATTCTATTGAGACTTCATTGTTATTATGCACCAATTCACTCTTATATGGTGTATATACTATCCTTTTTCATATTATATTGTTAATACCTTTATTCTCAAGATATTATAAAGTTCTGATTCAATGTTATTCCTCAATTATTTTTATTCAAGAGTTTCTCATTTTATTAAAAATTATTTAACTAAAATATGGTTTTAAATGTTTTAAATATTTATTCTTCTAAACATTTATCATTAATGTCCAGGTTTTAAAAATGGTTTTAAGGATTTATTTATATGGACATTAATTTTTTTCAAATTATAATTTATTTAAAAGTTTCAAAGTGGTATGGGACACTTTGATTCAAAAATCTCTTTATCAATTATTTTAAATGGTTTTGAAAATGATTTGATAAAGAATTGTCTATTTCAATATCTTGATTTGATATATTGTGATTGGAATTTGGAAATATTATCTTTCTATTATTATTGTGTTATGTGTTATGAATATGTTATAGTTATTGGGCATTATTTATGTATACGGGTTGTTCCGTGTTAAACCTAGGGTGGATGAGCCCGAGATAGCTCTCCAATGCATTGGGTAACGTAATAGAGGTAAACGTTAATGTTTATCCTAAGAGATTTAGGGAATATACTGTGATGGGTATTCCAAATGTGAATACCTATGTTTCTGTGATAGATAAAATGTAAGTATGTTATGAATTCCATAAGTTACATTTATAATATATGATTTCCATATGTTATTCATAAATTGTATGAATTCATGAGGTATGTTATGATTGAAAAGTATGGTTTCATTGATTTGTATTTATTGATGGGATAATGTTTATTTTCATTATTTTATAACCCTTACTGAGCTTTTTATGATCATCCCAAGTTTTGAAATGTTTTTCACAAGACATAAATATGAATAGGTTCAAGGATGAGATCCAGGAAAAGTCACACTATTTAAAACATAGAACTAAACATGTATCTTTTTTCCAAGAGTTTTTATTTTATGAAAATTGGATATTGGGTAGTAGTGTCTACATGTAATATTCATTTTGTTATGTAATAGTTATGAACTAATTATCTAAAACTCTAAACTTGAAAATATCTTCAATGTGAATTCTTGACATAATTCATGATTATGTAATGTTTAAGGACGAGTCCTTATAGATAAAAAGAAGACCAGGAGAAAAGATTAGATATTGAGATAATAACTGAACATAAATTGATGATATCCACCCAAAATAATCAAGGATAAAAATTTAATCAAAGGTAAATTTCTATAGAGCATCATGGAGGGGTTGGTTCATGATAATGGATATTTAGGAAGAGAATAGTGTTAAAAAACAATAGAATTGGGGTAATTTACCATTTTAATAGGTTCAAATCTAGTAACATGGTTAGGCCACACAATCTAAGAAACTATAAACCAACTATGGGGTGGACATTTTCCCTTTAAATCTAAGTTGAACAGTTTCCTCAGAATAAGCATATTGTTTGACAGGCCGTGCTCAAGTCCTGAGAGAACCTCTAGACCAAATAAAAAAAACTTTAATGGTTTTTATAGAGTCTTTAATTATTATATAAACCATTCTAATTCTATGTAAAACACCACTATAATCTATAGATCCATATCTCATAGTTACCATGAAGTTACCACTAATCGTGTACTAAAACAGTTCACCTATCCGGATTTCTCCAAAACTCTAAAATCCTAACTCCCCAAAGCCTATAAATCCTTAAAAAGGAAAGAAAAGTATTTAAATAAAATATAACTTTATACAATATGGTGTAATAAATCTCCCACTATAAAATATTGTTTCTCCCAAAAGACTCCAGATCATAAAAACAAGAAGAGAAAAGGCCATTTTTGCATCATTAAGGCCTCATGCTCCTATGTATCATGGTTTTCACCACAAAACTACCATATTAATAAAAATAAAGGGATCTTGTTTCCATTTATAACCTTATAGTATTATTCCATAATCAAAATAGGTCTTTCAAACATTGAGGTGTTAGGTTTAATCTGAATATCCTCCCATTAAATCATGTATGATAAATCAGGATGATACTTCTTCAATTTGGAACAATGAAAAACATTATGGATAAATGTAAAATGAGTAGAGAAGTATAAATGATAATAAAAAATCTTGATTCACTCGATAATATAAAATTTATTGACTTAATGACGTGCTAAATTAACCTACTTCCCCAAAAATCTATTTCCTAATTGAGGTGAAACTTTGAGAAAAACCTGATTACCTACCTTAAAGTATAACAGATGGCTACACCGATTAAAATAAAAATTTAGGTGAATATGATCTATTTCCAACCTCTTCTTGATGAATTGAAAAGCATGTATCATATCTTGAATGATGATCTATCCAACCAAAGACCATTATCTATCCCTTTCTAAAATATAATAGGCTATTTACAAGGCCTCTTATACAATTCCTCAAAAGTTTCCATCCATATTGAATCCTGATTGTTGTTTCTATAGAAAAATTCTTCTAAGGGTATATGTTTATAAAATGATAAAATAAATCTATTAACACATGAAAAAATTATGTTTTCAAGAATCTATATATCTCACTCAGTTTGGCTATCTATTTAGAGATGATAATCCACAATCAAATTCAAAAAAGAAACCATCATTTTCTGTAATCCCTTCAAAAAATAGGATGTTAAGTGAGGTTAATTATTATATATAATATCCATTTTTATGACATGATGTTTAAAAATATCCCACATATAAAATTTCCTAAGGTGTTTCACCTTTATTTACTCATTTATTGGTATGAAATGCATAGATTTCATGAATCGATCAATAATCTCCCATATCACATCCTTACTACTTGGAATCTGAGGTACCCAAATCATGAAGTCCATGAATATATTATCCCATTTCCATATTGTTATGGGTAAAGGTTACAGAAAACTAGTTAGACTATGGTGTTCCATATTAATTCTATAACATAGGAGGAATTGAGACACAAAACTTGCAATTGATCATCTCAACCACGACCACCAGTAATGAAGTCCCAAGCCAGGGTGAATCATGGTAAATCCATGGCGAATATTGAAACTTGATAGGTATTAAATATAAAAAAATTCATACATCAAGTCTATTGAAAAAATAAACCTACATTGGAATCAGAAAACTCTATCAAGAGACTGATACCATTTACCCAAGGTCTCCCTTGTCATGAACTATGCCAGGATGCCATCCAACCCGACATCCTACATGATCCGATACATGTACTGAAGGGCATTCTCAATCCCCAAAGGCTAGAAACTAGTGTTAGACATCAAAGTAAATAATATGATATTGATTTTTCCCAAAAAAACCTGGATCCAATAAACAAACTGAACATGAAGAAAAATCCTACAACAATTGAACCTCAATAAATATATAAATGATTAAAATAAAAAACTACTAAAACAAAACAAAAATGAATAAAAAACAAAAATTGGACCACACTGACTAGATATCCATGTGACCTATTGGTCGCCACCATCTACAAGAACAACTTAATCTAAGAGCAACCGAACTAGAAACCTGCACCTACTAAACAACTCTGGTCTACCGACTCTGAATGGTACAAGTAGGGTGTGAGCTTAAAAACCTCAGTAGGTAATCACCATAGAGTTCATGAATTTATTTTCCCGAAATAGTCTATAAAAACTAGTTTTAAAACACATTCCAAAAATACAATTCTATTCATTTAAAGAAAAAAACAACTTCTACATGTTCACTTTTTATAACAAGACACCCATGAATTTTCTTAAAAAATAGTTTCACTTCTCAAAACCTTTTTAAATATGAAGTCCAAGTAAAAACCCACAATAAGTAATCAATAAGGGCTATACAAAAATAGAAATAAACAAAAGCCAAATGGCATAAACTAGCAGTGATAAATTCAAACAACCAACAGAAATAAATAGAACATATATATAGTGATTCATGATCATTTCCTAAAAATCCCTAGATCTATTTCTAAATGTTCTTGATTTGTACTCAATTACTAGAATTTGGTGAAGCTCCATATTCAATAACCAATTGGACGCTCTCAACTATCCAATCTAGTGGAACGTCCCACATAGCCCTATCAAGTCAAGGGGGGTACCAACCCTTCTAATTGAGGTCAATAAGAAACCATCACTCGACCTTCTAGATGATGCCTAGGAATCAAATGATAATTATAATAATAACACATGAAAAAACATGGTATAACAACCACAAAAAACAATGTTTTCATGCACGAGCCATTATACAGGATCCCATCCAATGTTATAATGGTCTCAATACCACAAACTTCCTGCGCATGATCCACTAGAGAGGATATCATCTAATGTTATAGTGGTCTCAAATTATAGGCCAAGTATCAAAACTAGAATAAAAATCCATTTCTTTTGAAATCATTATTAAATGACAACTAGGTATCACCTTACCTAAGTTTTCAATCCATTTTTCAAAATATGCCAACAGAAAACCCCACTTTTACATACATAATTCCAAACACGCCCTCATGTTTCAAATCCAAAAGTCATTCCAATAAAAGTGAAAAAAATTCAAAAACATGAGAAGCTTCAAACATTACTTTATATAATTTTAGATCCTAACCACATCATAACATTCTAAATGGGATTTTATGCCAACTACCCACCAAAATTGTCATAAAATTCCAAATGGGTCAACAATTTGGAAACACATTCTAAAAAACTTTCTCAAATTTTGTCACATATTAAAGACACATAAAAAGGAAAATATCTTACAAGAAATCCCATTTATTTTGAAAAAAATGACTATCTCACATGTACATTCAATTCACTTTGAAAATATATTTTTGAAGAAAATCACTCTTTTTTAAACTAATATAACGTACTATACAAAATCATCAAAAAATAAAATTCATTCCTTTCCACACACAAAACTGAACTCATATTATGACATTATTACTAAAATATAACCAAGGTAAAACACTACCAAAAGAACCCAATTTCTCTTTAAGAACTCAAATTAAATTTTATCGAACACCTAACATGCATTCATAACTTGGAATAATTAAATAATACCTTGAAAACCAATTTCACACCTATTTTTAATTATCAAAAACATAAAAAATTTTATTCCAAAACATCACAATAATAGGAAACACATTTATAAATATTTTAGGAAAGGCCAAGCATCAAATTGAATGTGTCAGAAAGGAAATGGATAGAAACACCGAACTCAATGATGTGAAAATTCAACCAAACTTTTGGAGAAGTATGATCCTTGTACGAGACACAGTACACACACCTTAATAACTAATAAATTGATTCATAAACCATCCTTAACCCTTAGGGTCCATCCATTAGGGAAACCACACCAAGAGATACCAATATCTCAAGAGAGGAGGGAGATGAGACGATAAAATCAACCAAAAAAATCAAAGGAATTGACCTTATAACTTTTAATGGGATTCAAAAATTAAAGGGGAGAAAGGGAGGAGAAGCTTAGAGGACCTAGTGGTGCACCTAGGTCGAGCAAGGGAGAAAAATCCTAAATTGGGGTTAAAACATCAGAGGGGAAAGATTTGAATTTCACACTTTTAAATTACTATGAAACTTACATAGTTTGGCCACATGATTTTACAAATTATGTGCCAACCATGTAACCTCTACTGAAAAAAAGGTAAACCCTATATGGTTTTTCCGCATGGCCTCGTAAACCATGTACCAACTGTTCCAAATGCCATTTATCGATTTTAGAACAATACAACATGGTTTCCACAATGTTTACTAAACCATGCACAAACTATGTGTCTTACCCCTAGACACAAAAAAAGCTTCATGATTTCTTAGGTGAATCCACATGGTTTACACTAATTTTATGTTAACCATGATCCCCCTGCTACCAAGCCCAAAACTCCCATTTTTCAACAAAAACTCAAAAATTTAAACTGGGAATCAACTTGAACCTCAATGAAAGGATCCAAATCCAATATAAGAATAAAATAAAAGGATTTAAAAGGTCAGGGTGTGATAATTATCTCCCGAAAAAACACTTTCTACCCCTATAAAGTGACCCAAATGAATGGTAAACAAAACTCAATCCTAAAATCTGGAATAAGCTGATCCGAACTACAATCCTAAGGGTGAAGTTCCACTTCAAAATTCACACCTAACATATTTTTAGTGGAATCCACAGCATATAGGATAAAAAGGGAACACAAGAGTGTTATACCCACCCCAATAACAAAAATAATATGAACTTATTCATAAAAACATAACAACACTACCATCAGAATGGAAACTCCCAACACAATAACACTAAAATAAGAACTACTAACCTGAATAAAAAATCACCAAGAACAAGGGGAAAACCCATGAATGAAACTCAATCCAAACAATAAAATTAAAAAAAACATCAAAAATCAATTACTTTAAGAACTAATATCTCCAAAAAATTGTGTTTTAAAACTAAAACATATTCATGAAGGTCTAACCCTTTAAAGATCAGCGTAAATGGAAAAAAATGGGATTACAAGAAAATAAGACCACCGAGTCTCTTAAAAAGACAAGATAAGTTCACATTGACCAATAAACTAAGACATAAAACTTAAATTATATCCATAACAACACATGATACACAATATGGGCCATGGATCACCATAACCCTGGTGATTCCGGACTATGTGAAAGATTCACTCTGAGGCCTATGGCTGGAGACCTGATGACTGAATCATCCACTGCCTCATAGTTAGGTACTAACATCCTTTGATAAAGAATTATTCTTTGGGAAACTATTCTTATAAAACATTACCAGATAACCCAAGTGGACACAATAAAGATATTTTTAGAGGATTGTGGCAATATGACTTTGAATGCTGAAACTAACCGCACTAAAAACACACGAACGACTCGCCCGATGAACAAGAGGATGAATCCAATGAAGGATACTTCCTAGGAATAATTTACTCTAGAATACACCTCTTTCCATATGGGGAACCCTTATGAGCACCACCCACCACTGACTTCACCCCAAAATACAGCTTAGTTAAGGACTCCTCATACACCAACTTCTTAAACTGAACTTCACTGGATGGAAGGACTCGATCCTTGATCTCTGGATGAAGACCCCATACGAAAGTAGTAAATTTAATCAAATATGAAGATTTAATATTTGAAGATAAAGAAACAATCTCCTTGAAATTTTAAAAATAGGTTTTCATATACCATTATACTTTTGGAATACGTAAGATATCTTTCACCTTCTTCTCCTTCACCTCCTCAAGTATAAACCATAAGATGAATGCTGTCTTAAAAACCTCCCACATCATCCCAAATTTCATGGATGATGGAGAAATTACCTTCCATGAGTCCAAATATGGACCCTAAGAAAACTAGAATATCACACAGTCTAATAAATTCAGTAGTTCTTAATGATCTGAATACATTATCAACTTCCTCATGACATTCTATTGCCTCTAACAGATCTCAATCACCACAAAATATATGAAACAATTTGAGAAGAACCGGAAACTATTAAATACCCATTAGGCATTTTGGGGATGTTTCTAGTAAGAATATATTGAATACCATGAGGAACAAAAAACCAAAAATAAAAATCGGCCCAAAATATAATTGAAAAGAACATCTCAATCCAAAATAATAGGCTCACAATCTAAACACATAAAGGCACATCTAAAAATCCTCTTTTAATAATTCTCCACTTTCATTTCAATTTCAATATAGCCTTCTTCTAAGGATACTTTTCAACACCAAAATCCACTTTTCACAAAAAAACATACTTCTCAAATCAAAATCCATTCCCAAATACATTTCACATATCAAAAAACCTTTTGAAAAAACCAAGAAAAACCTTTGATTTCAAATACTCACCCATGGTATCCCATGAACCATCATATATGAATTCATTCCACTTCCTCTTATATCATCCATGCACCTTCCACACACACCCACATATATGGGAATGTCCATGATGAGTACCAAGGGTAACCCTTTCCATTTCATTATCAAATCTAAGTATTCACTAGATATTCAATCCAAAACAAATTCTTTTAAAACCCATTATTGTAAATTCCAAAACCACTTAAAAGAAATAATTTACATTTCAAAAACCAGTTCCATTTTAAAATATTACCCACATAAATCAAGACCAAAACAAAAAGTAACACACACAAAACTAACAGTGTGAAAAAACTAGTGACCATACCTAACTAGACAACTTGGTTAATGGGACATGCCCTAAGAAAGCGTCAATAACTAGAAGGATCTTTAACTCTGTATTCAGACTCCATATGGGTTAATACTCTTTGTGATATCACAACATAATACTGGATTTCCTCCATTATCAGCAATCATAAAAAACAAACCAAAACATGACAAATAATAGAAACTCAGACTACCCCTAGAAACTCGTGGATCAGAATGAGAAAGGGTTCATGATGTCCTTTCTGTACTTACCTCTCGAGTCCTGACAATCTTAATACCCAACTACTAGACACCCCAAATAAAAAAGGGTGGTTATGATACCATTTTGTCATGAACCAAGCTAAGATTCTATCAAAATCGACATTCGACCAGATCTGAGACACATATGGCAGAAGGGCTTTCCCAATCCCCATAGGTTGGAAACTAGTGTTGGGCATCAAAGTAAACACTATGAGAATGATTTTTCCCAAATAAACTAGGATCAAATAAAAAAACTGAACATGCAAAAAAACTAACAAAAACTGAACCTCAATAACAATATAACTGATTTAAATACAAAAAATAATAAAATAAAACAAAAATTTATAGAAAAACTAAAAATAGACCACGCCGATAAGATCTCCATGCGAACTCTTGGTCAAAACCATCCATGAGACCAACCTACTCCTAGAGAAACCAAAATAAAAACCTGAATCTACAAAACAAATCATGTCTATTGACACTGAATGATACAAGTAGGGTGTGAGATTATATATCTTAGTAGGTAATCACCATAGATTCCATGAATTTCTTGTCTCAAAACAACCCAAAAAAACTATTTTGAAAAAAATTCCAAAAATAGGCTTTTAATCAATTAAATAAAATAATTCGAACTTCTACAAGTTTTATTTTTAAAATATGGAACACACTAATTTTATTTAAAAAACACAGTCTCATTTTTCAAAAATATTTTTAATGCCACATTCTAAATGAAAATCCCTACCATGTAATAAAAAAGTGCTAAGAATAAAGTGAGAGAAACAAAATACAACTGGTATAAACTAATAGGGATAAAATATAAACAAGCAGTAGAAATAAATAGAACATATAGATAGTGATTCATGATCATTTATAGAACATACCTAGAGCTATCACTGGATGTACTCAGTTTGGACTCACCTACTGGCATACAGTTCTTCTAAATAGTTAATAACCAAATGATCACTCTCAACTAGATAGTCTAGTTGGACTTCCCACCTAGCCCTATCCAGTCAAGGGGGATACCAACTCATCTAATTGAGTTTGATAGGAAACTGTCACTCAACCCTCTAGATGATTCCCATGAATCCGATGATAATAATAATAAAATTGAAAAAACATGATATATAAACAACAACCAACAATGTTCTCATGCATGAACCATTAGATATGATCTCATCCAAAGTTCTAATTGTCTCAATACCACAATTCTCCCATGCACGATCCACTAGATAGGATCTCATCCAAAGTTAGAGTGGTCTCAAAATATAGTCCAAGTATCAAAACGAGCATAAAAATCCTTTTCTTTTGAAATAATTATTAAATTCCAATCCGGTCTCACCCTACTTGGATTTTCAATCAATTTTCCAAAATATGCCAACATAAAAACACCACTTTTTAATACACAATTGAAAAAGGAACCTCAAGTTAAAAATCTAAAACTCTTTTCAAGAAAAGTGAAAAACATGAAAGGACATGATAAGTTACAAATGGGCCTTTATATCATTTTAGAACACAACTACTTTACAACATGGCAAACAATATTTAATGAAAACCCCTCAACCAACTAATCTTAAAATCTTAAAAGGGCCAAGCATTTGGAAACACATTTAACACCACTTTCACAAATCATGCAACATATTTAAGAAACAAAACATGGAAAATATCTTACAAAAAATCTATTTTATTTTAGGAAACCAGCATTCAAACATTTACATTTCATGTAACTTTGAAAACATCTTTTTGAAGAAACATTGCTTATTTTTAAACCAATACAACGTACCACACAAAATTATCACACAATTAAAGTCATTCCTCTACACATAAAATGACCAACACACAATCCAATATTATTACCAAAATACGACCAAGTGAAACACTCCAAAATAACTCAATTTAACATTAATAACTCAAATTAAATTTTATAGAACACCTTATGTGCGTTCAAGATTAGGAATGATTAAATAAGACCTTGAAAATCCATTTCACACCCATTTTTGATTATAAAAAACATAATAAAATTTATTATAACATATCACAAACAAGGGTAACACATTTATAAATAATTTTGGAAAGATTAATCATCAAATGGAATGTGACGGAAAGGAAATGGTTGGAAAAACCAACCTCAATGACGTATGAACGCAACCAAACTTCAGGAGAAGGAAGATCCAAGCCCGAGACAGAATCCATACACCATAAAATCCAAGAAATTGATTCATAAAACAACCCTAAACCATTGGTTTCATACAACAAGGAAACCCTACCAAGAGAGACCAAGAGCCCAAGAGAAGAGGAAGAGGAGAAGAGAGAATCGACCAAAAACTCAAAGGAACTCACCATATAACCTTCAAAGGGATTAAAAATGGAAGGGGAAAAGGGAGGAGAAGTTTTGGGGACCCCATAGTTTTCCTAGGTTGATAAAGGGAGGAAAATAATGAATTGGGGTTAGAACACCTGAGGGGAAAAATTATAATTTCACACATTTAATGAATTGAGAAACTCGCAAGGCTTGGCTGTACGATTTTATAAACAGTGCATCAACTGTACACCCTCTACTAGAAAAAGGATACACCCTACATGGTTTGGCCACATAACCTCCCAAAATGTTCACCAACCATTCCAAATTCCACCACCTGATTCCAAAACCATACGACATAGTTTCTTAACAATTTACCAAACCATACGCAACCCATGTGCCTTACCCCCTGGACAAAAACAAGCAATGTGATTACCTGGGAAAAGCCATATGGTTTCCCTTAACCATATGTTAACTGTGTTCCCCTTTCTCCTAAACCCCAAAAAATAATTTTTCAATCATAACTCAAAAACTCAAACCAGGACTGAACCTGAACCTCAATGAATGTATCCAATTCCAAGAGACGAAGAAAATAAAGGGATTTCTAAGGTAGGGGTGTGACATCTTGTAACACCCAAGTGCTTTTATGAAATATTGTAATAATTTTAATTCTTCAATAGCTTCCATGGCATGAAACCATGATTTTAAAGGAACTACAATACACCCTTAGTATAATATCACCATTTTAACCCATTTTTTTAGGTTAATGGGAATAAATATAACTAAATTATAAAAATTTATGGTGAATTAATTGGCTACCAACTATTTACGAATATATATATATAAATAATATATATTTATTTTTTATTAATAAATTGAGTGAATTAGTATTCACAAATTAAATTAATGAAATATAAATGTTATATAACTAATAAAATATTTTTTATATTTATCCAATATATATTTTTGTCATAAGTTATTAATAAACCCCTTTCGATGATAAAAACCTATATTTTTTCAAAAGGGTAAGTTTTCACCTTTTAATGGTAAACCCCTTTTAAATTAATATTTTAACACATTAATGATTTTTACATGACAACATAAACATGTTATTTGGAATTAAGATATAAAAAATTACTTTGAATGAATTTTTGATATTTTTATGATAACTTTCATGTTTTGATGAATAGTAAAAATACAACAAATTTTAATTGAAAAAAACTTGTTTCATCGAAATAATTTATATGAATAAATTATATTATTTTATGATTTTAAAGTATAAATATAATATATGTTTATCATTTAATATAATTTATGTCATTAGAATTAATTTTACATTGAATTCAAATGTAAAAAATTACAATCTTTTTTAATGTTTTAACTTTTAAAACCCGTTATCTATTTCCAAAAATGGAATAAATTTTAAATTAATTATTGGAAATTATATCATTGAATTTCTAAAAATGTATTCCATATTTTTAATCAGTAATCCCAAATTATTTAAATATATTACTTTTATTTTTGGGCATTATGAATAATAACTTTAGTAATTTTTATTAATATGGTAAAAGGGTAAATTGGGTAATTAAGGGTAAAAATAATGTTATGAAATTATAGTAACACTTTTTAAAATATTATTATATGAGTTTTTTTTGACCTAAATCATCCTTGGGTTGAAATGGTGTCCTTTGGAAGCCACTTGGATGAGATTAGGACATTTAATTTATTTTATTTAAAGAAAAATTAAATATGTGTTACTCAAATTTTAATAAATATATCATTTTTAATATAAGGTTATAAATAAGATAAATTAGATTATAAATACTCAATTAAAATCCAAAATGTTTTTATTTATCATGATAATTTATTATTAATTTCTGGGAAATAAATAATTACCTTAAATACTTGTACTTTAATGATGCAAAAATTATTTAATTGATTATAAATCAATAAAATAATTATTATTAATGTTCTAATAACCATTAAAAGAACAAAATTTTTTTCCAAATATTATTTTTTGAGTATATCTTGACCTTAACAATATAATGGTTAAGTTATTAGCCATTTGGAGCATTATAGAAGATATTATTACACTTATATTATTTTACTTAAAGTGATGATAAACTTGTCACATTCATGTTTTAATAAGTATAAAATTTTTAAATGATAGATTCTATATAAGATATATTCAATAATAAGTACTCTTGTGAAATATATGGGATTTATTTGTCAGATTATTTTATTTTTAATATTTATTCAAAAAATAATCGTATTAAATAATTACACAAAACTGTTGTTGCAATTATTTTATTAAGGGAAATATCGAATAAATATTATTAAAAATATTTAAATAAATATAATTTAAGATAATAAATATTTACATTGATTTTTTTCAGATGACCCTTACCTCTTAGGAATATAATAAATAATTGGTTCAAATTTAACTTGTTATCTTAATATTTTTATAAATAAATGAATTGAATAGTGTCAAAATTGACACTATTGATTGTTTATCAAAATATTTTTTTTTAAAAATCATAATTTTTTCAAAAAATATAGAATAATTATGTATAAGTTATTTATTTATGGTCTAATTAACATCAATTAATTAAGTATTTCACCCTTTTAATATTGAAATATTTGTTACCTTAATTAAAAATTAAATAGAATAACTAAGTGATTAAAATGATAATGTTTAAATTGATAGAAAAACTTGTATAAAATTTATTGGTTGATGAGATTACAACCATATATCATCTCATCTTATAAATTGGGACATTTTAGTGGTTTTTGGTTTGGTTTTTATTTTTTTATCAATTAATATTTTTGGAGATCCCAAAAGTGCCCCTCACATAAATTATAAAAGGGCACCCCCTCCGTCACCTATTCAATACACTTTGAGCCTTAAATATCAGCCATACCATGAAAATTTACTATATCAACTTTCCTAGATACATTTTATAGGTTCTAGTCTTCTTCAAAGACCCACTCTAGTAATTTATGAAGAGATTTAGTGGGAGCACTTCGAAAAGAGGTGATCTCCTCTACCAATTCTTTCAAAATTATTTATTCTTCTACTTTTTATTCATGAGTTGTTTCATTATAATGTAAAAAATAAAGTATCAATTTTATATTTAGATTCTTTTATTATTATTAAATAACCATATTCCATCTTCTATCCATCCTACAAAAAATGAAATCACCACGCATGTGTACGTACCACTTACCGTCTCCACGTCGTGGTGTCATATATTTTTCACCACTAGCTTACTTGGATGGATATAATGATGAAAATAATAACAATATATGATTATTATAACATGATATTTATTCTTAAATATTATACACCATCCAATTCAATACCATTCAACAATTATGGGAATGATATCGTCGCTCGTGTGTACATACGACCTAACGTCTCCACGATGTGATGAGATGCATTATACATTATATTAATTAAATAATTATTATATATATTAATGGAATGAATTAATATGATATATATTATAATAATATAACTCTATAAATGATATAACTATAACCGATGAAGAGTAACCAAAAATTATCCGACAAAACATGCGTAAGAAAATAAAGAAGTTAACGCCCGATGGATGAGTAATAATGTTACTAAAAAATGGATGATAATATGATAATTTTTGGTATCATAAAAATGAATATGATTCTGAAATAATTAAATTAAATAATTTAAATAACTATATAGGAGGTTCATATACATACAAATGAAATCATACCTAAGGTAAGGGATAATTTCACAATCTCATTATTATCCGATATTGTTTATACATAAGTATTTACTGGGGTATATTTATCATCCATGTCCATGTTTACTAATTATTTAGTCCAAAATATTATTTCTATTATTATAAAATTATTGATATTCAATTTTACCCATTGGTGAATTTTTATTAAATGATATTAAAGGAATATTTTTTTGATACGAGGTACTTGTTGACTTTTATGGAAAAAGTATGAGAAAAATTTTGTTTATATCTTATATAGTATGAAAAATTCTTATGTTTTCATAATTCCTTATTTCCTTGAATATTCATTTACATTATTTCTTTTTTATTTTCCAATGAATTATTTTCATTTAAAATTTCATGGAATTTTGAGAAAAGAAAACGTTTTTGAAGAAGAAAGGATATTTTCCTCAATAATAAATTTCAAGTGTTATATCAAAATTATTTTACATATAATATATTATTATATAATATGGTTATGTTTTAAGTATAATGTCCTTATTTTCACTATGGTTTGATTTTGTTTATTAGGGAATTATATTTATGAAGTCTATTTGTTTTTCACAGATTATTTAATGGTGGAATGATTTTTATAGAAACCCATTTTATTCCTTGGGTTATGATGAATGATTTGTGTTATTGTGGAACACAGAATAATTATTTCATTATGAGATGTGTGAGACCTATATACCCATCCTATGAATTGGGTAAATATTTATATCTCATGAGATATACATGTATGGAATGAGAAAAGATCTCAGTTCATTAGGACAGGGATTGAACAAGGAGTGAACTAGGTTCAGTAATGGAATTTGTTCACTATGATGGTCTTGGAAATGACCCATGACTAATATGGAATGATATTAAATGCTTATGTGTATGCCAAAAAAACATGTATTGTGTTATGACTTTTTGGATTATGTTCATTGATTCTTATGAAATTTTAGGATTTATCCCATGGAATGATATCACGATATTTCATATGTAGGATAATATTTTCAAATGTTATGTTTTTATGTCTTATGATTATGATATGATTGATATATCCCTTGTTTAACCTTACCGATCATCTAATCATACCATTTCATATGTTTTGTTTTCTTGGTTCAGTAAGAAGGGTAATAAGTAAGATATGTCAGAAAGGGGCCTAGTTATGAAAAAAATAAGTGAGAGACAATGAATAAGTCTTATGAATCAGTTTTTTATGTTTCCCAGTTTCTAAAGACACTATTCCTATACGGTCTTGTCATAGATTTGTTATATTTTGTAATTATTTGTATTAAATTTTTATATAATTTCAATGTATGTAAAATATTGGTTGTTATAGTTGGTATTAGAGAAAAGGTATAGTTAAACTTTGGAAACTTGGATGAGAAAAACTTAGTATTAACCCAAAGGATATGTCAAAGTATAGGTTAAAATCCTTGTATTTTATAAATTATCATGAATAACCTTGGATAAAAACTAAAGTGTCATAAATTGAAATTTTATTCTTGATTATGTGGTTTTCCCATTATTATTAGTGTTGCTCACACTATGCTTCTTGGTTTTAGTCAATGGATGGAACCGAGAGGAACCACATTAATGATGAATACGACGGGAAATGAAATGATTATACTCTTTAGAAACCAAATAATATGGGTACTAGAATAGAAAATATTGTACTTATTCTCACACAACATTGTCAAGTTATGAATCAAACATGAATTCCAATTGAGTAAAAGGGGGAACAAAATTCCATCAATTCTTTCTTGAGGAAACATCCACCTTATTTTATCGGTCCTTTTGATCCATTACTGGATGAAGGATGGATCAGTACCATTGAAAAGATATTTTTAGTTATCTAATGTTTAGAACATGATAAATTCATCTTAATAGTCTATAATTTTGAAGGTGAAGCAGATCAATGATGAAACCTTATCAATAATATGAGGAAAGTAGAAGAAATTGAATCTGTGGAATGGGATGAGTTCAAGAACTTATTTTTCAATAAGTACTTTCCTTATATTCTTTGAAAAAATATGGAGAATAAGTTCCTTGAGTTTAAGAAAAAGGACAATAAATCTGTTGGTACCTACGAATTTTTTTACAAGACTTGAAAGGTACTCTTTTGGAATTATTAGCTAAATTGAGAGTAAAATTGATTGATTCTTTAGTAGATTAAAACCACGTATTTGGAAGGAATTATCTATAAGGGACTTGAATATCTATGAGGAAATCATTTTATGTGATCTCAAGGTTGAGATGGATATTGGAGTAACCCATTAGTCCTATGAGTTTAATAAGAATAGAAAAATGGAATTCCAGGGAAAATATAAAGAACACACTGAAAAGAAGATGAGTTTTCCCTTATGATCAAAGTGTGGAAAGAAACATGGAGGAATTTTTTTTAATGGGAATAATTTTTTTTAATTGTGGGAGAGAAGTTTATCCGGCATTTGAATGCCGAAGTGATGAAAAGGAGATGTCTAATGATACAAACAAAGAAAAGGCTACAAAGAATACACCTCTAACAATCCAATGTTACCAGTGTAAAGAAATGGGGACTTATTCTAATCAATTCCCTAATATAAGGGTTATTAAGGATGGTCTAAATTAGAAAACTATTAAGGCCAATGAAAAAGGAAAGTCACATGAGATCACTATCATTGATGTGGAGTATGATAATGAAGTGGTGAAAGATACACTTAACATGAACTCTAAAGTAGAAAATGTTTTATTTGATTCTAGATCCACCCAGTACTTAATTTATTTATAATTTTATAATGGTTTCTTTATATTACCTCAAAAATTAGATGTTGAGTTAGGTGTGACAACTTCTAATCACACAACAGTCACATGAAAAGTTTATAATTCTTCTCCAGTTGAAGTTTGTGAGAATGTTCTTCTTTCAAATCTTGTGATCGTTCCTTTAGTTTAATTTGATGTGATTATTGGATTGGATTGGCTTTCTATTTATGAATTTGATATCAATTTCCAAATAAGGGAAGTCACATTTCATATTTTGGATAAATATATGATCATTTATTGATGCAAGGATGAATATGAAAATCCAATAGGAACTTATTCCATATTATGGGTCTTGATTCCTATAAATTAAGGTTATCTATATCAAATGGTTGGGGATAAAGTCACAATTAAGAATACACCCATTGTATAGGAGTTTGATGGTGTATTTATGGCATAATTTCTAGGTCTTCCACTAAATATTGTAGTTTATTTTTAAATAGAACTCATATTGGGTGTTATTTATATTTCAAATAAACCTTATAAAATGGACCCAATTAAGTTGTAAGAATTGAAGAATCAACTCCAAGTGAATCTTGATAAGGGATTAGTAGGACATAATACATCACCTTGGGGTAAAACTATTCTATTTGTTAAGAATAAATATTGATCAATGTGACTATTTATTGATTATTTAGAACATAAGAAGATCACTATAAATAAAAAAAATATAATCTTTCCCTCATCAATGACTTATTTGATCAACTGCGTGAAGATAAATACTTTTCCAAGATTAATCTTCTTTCAGGATATCATCAACTAAGGGTTAAGAAGTTGGATATACCAAATATGGAATTATGTATATGGTATGAACACTATAAATTTATTGTGATACCTTTTGGTCTTACTAATTCACCCACTATCTTCATGGACCTAATGAATAGAGTCTTTAGATACTATCTTAATCAGTTTGTGGTAGTATTTATAGATGAAATTACTGTATCTTCTAAGATCAATGAAGAGTAAGAATATCACGTGATAATTTTATTGAAGACCCTAAGAAAGAATAATATTTATAAAAAATTTACCAAGTGTGAATTTTGGATTTAGAAACTTTCATTTATTGGTCACATAATCTCAAAATATGGGATATCTGTGGATCCAACAAAAATTGATGTTATTGAATGTCGGGTGACAACAAAAATTGATGTTATTGAATGTTTTTTCATGATTATCTATTCCACTCATTATGTTAATTCAGAAAGGAGTTATGTTCGTATGGTCAGAAGAATATGAAGAGAACTTCAAATATCTAAAAAGAAGGTTATCTAGTATAGCTATGATCACACTAACTTATTGTCGATAAAGGTTTATAATATACCATGATACATCCAAGAAGGGTCTAGGTTTTGTTCTCATGTAAAATGATATGGTTATATATTATGCCTCATGAAAATTGAAAATCCTTGAGAAAAATTACCCAACACATGATTTGGAGTTAGCTGTGGTAATCTTTTCACTAAAGATATGGAAGAATTATATTTATGGTTAAAGGTGTGATATTTATACTGATCATAAATGTTTAATGTATATTTTCAAAAAAAGGAGGTGAATATGCATCAAAGAATATAGTCAAATTTGATTAAACATTATGAAATCTCAATACATTACCACCCTAGGAATGTGAACTAGGTGGAATACGCTTTTAGTTGAAAGGACCATGATATCCTATCCATGATGTGGATCAAAAAATATCTAATATTTATGGATTTTCAAAGGATGTATCTTGAAATTTTTAAGGAAGCAGATAAATATTATCTTTATCAAATGAATTTTCAACCATCTATACATGTGAAGATTAAGGAGGTGTAGAAACAATATGTAGAGCTACAAAAGAAGGTGAGAACTATTCCTAAATTCAACCTTGATTGGGATGGAATAATAGGGTTCAAAAAATATATTTTTATTCCTCTCATACCATAATTACTAAAGGATCTATTGGGTGTGGATCATAGTTCTTCATTATCTTTTCATCCTGGAAGCATAGAGATGTACATGGACTTGAAAGAGTATTTTTGGTGGGATGATATGAAAAGATATGTTTTCAAATATGTCTCTCGGTGCTTGGTTTTTTATCATGTTAAGGTTGAGATACAGAAGTATAAGGGGATTTTACAACCTTTACCCATTCTAGAATGGAAATGGGAAAACAACACTATGTAATTTGTCATTAGACTTCCCATAACATCTAAAGGCCATAATGATATATGGGTTACAGTTGATCGCCTTAAAAATTTGACACACTTAATTTTTATTATAGAGGATTTATCTCTTGATTAGATTTACATGATATATGTAAAGGAAGTCGCAAGATTGCATGGAGTAACACTTTTCATTATATCTGATCGGGATATGAGGTTTACCTATATGTTCTGGTGAAGTCTTCAGCAGAATCTGGATACAGATTTAATTTTTAGCACTACATGTAATCCTCAGATATATGGTTAATATGAGAGAACAATTCCAACCTTAGAATACATGTTATGAGATTACCTTATGAATCTCAAAGGTGGTCGGGATCAACACCTACCTTAGGTGGAATTTTCTTACAAAAATATCTTTCACTACAGTATTTAGATCACTCTTTATGAAACCCTATATGAAAAAAAGTTCCTAACTCCTACTTTCTAGGATTAATTCGGTGAAAAAATCTGTAAGAACTTGATCTTTTTGATGAAATGGAAGAAAAGGTCATATCTATGCAACAACACATAAGATCATCCGATAGCCGAAAAAATGTTATGATGAAAATCGAAGAAAAGACATAGATTTTGAAGTGGGTGACAATTTGTTTCAAAAAATATCTCCCCTGAAGGGAGTAATGATATTTTGAAAGAGGTAAAGTTGATCCCTAGTTATATCAGTCCTTTTGAAATTTTGGATCATGTTAGGATGGTAACTTACCGATTGGTGATTCCAAAAAATCTCTCTCAAGTTCACAATGTGTCCCATGTATCTCTCCTAAGATAGTACATACCTGAGCCTTCACATGTACTAAACTCAGAAGTTTTACCACTAGAGAAAGATCTTCCTTATGAAGAACAACCAATAGAGATTCTGGATCATAGTGAAAAAGTTCTACGAAACAAGACCACTCACTTGGTTAATGTTTAATGGAAGAACCACCAATTTGAGGAAGCTATGTGGGAATTCGAGGATGTGTTGAGGTAGAAGTATCCTCATCTCTTTTTTTTTCCAAATGATGAATTTTGAGTGTGAAATTCAGTTTAAGGGGGGTAGAATGTAACACCCATATGTTTTTATGAAATATTCTAAGTAATTTGAATTCATTAAAAGCTTGAATGCACACAACTGTGAGTTTAAACAAACCGTGTGATACCATTAGTATAGAATGACCATTTTAACCTATCCATTAGGTTAGTAAGAATAAATATAAATAACTTATTTAAATGTATGATGAATTAATTGGCTACAAATTATTTATGAAAAAATATATAAAAATCAAATATTTGTATTTTTTGTAATAATAAATTGTGTTAGTTACTATTAGTAAATAAAATTAATGAAATATAAATGTTTTATAATTAATTATTATTATTTATATTCAGCCAATAAATATTTTTTTCTTAAGTTATAGATAAAACTTATTCAATGTATAAAAACCTAAATTTTTCAAAAGGGTAATTTTCCGCCTTTTAATGGAGGACACATTTTAAATTAATATTTTGACACATTAATATTTTTTATATGAATAAATAAACATTTTATTTGAATGAGACATATAAAAATTTACTTTGGATGAATTTTTGATATTTTTATGACAACTTTCAAGTATTTATAAACAGTAAAAATACACTAAATTTTAATTGAAAAAAACATTTTTCATAGAAATAATTTATATTATTAAATTATATTATTTAATGGTTTTAAAGTGTAAATAGAATATATGTTTATCATTAAATATAATTTATGTCATTAGCACTAATTTTACATTTAATTCAGATGTAAAAACATTTCAATATTTTTCAATTTTTTAACTTTTAAAACATGTTCTCTATTTTTGACAACGAGATTAATTTTAAATTAATTAATTAAAATTATGTTTTTTCAATTTTGAAAAATTGAATCCATATTTGGAAGCATTTACTCCAAATTATGAAAATAGATTACTTTTATTTTTGGGCATTATGAATTGTAACTTCGGTATTTTTTTTAATACTGTAAAACGGTAAATCTAGTAAAAATGGGTAAAAATAATATTATGAAATTACCCTAAAACTTTTCCTAATACAATTGTATGAGTGAGTTTCAACCAGAATCATATTTGGATCGAAGTGGTGTCATTGGGAAGCAACATTGATGAGATTTGGACATTTACATTATTTTATTTAAAGAAAAGTTAAATATGTCTTACTCAAATTTTAATAAGTATGCCATTTTTAATATGAGGTTATAAAGAAGATAAATTAGATTATAAATATTAATTTTAAAGATAAAATATTTTTATTTATTATGATAATTTATTTTTAATTTTTAGTAAATAAATAACTACCTTTAAGATATATACTTTAATGATACAGAAATTATTTAATTGATGAGAAATCAATAAAATAATTATTATTAAATTTATAATAACCATTAAAAGAACCAAACACTTGATAAAATATTATTGGAATATTATATCTCGACCATAACCATCCAAGAGTCATGTTATTGACCATTTTGAGCTTTATAGATGAAATTATGACACATATATTATTTTATTTAAAGTGACGATAAACTTGTCACATTCATGTTTTAATAAGTATAACATTTTTAATGATAGATTATATAAAATATATATTTTATTATAAGTTTTCTTATGAAATATTGGGTATTTATTTTTATTATAGTATTTTATTTTTATATTTTATTCAAAAAATAGTATATTAAATAATTACACAAAACCATTGTAGTAATTAATTTATTAAGGTAAATATCAAATAAAAATTATTAAAAATATTAAAATAAATATAAATTGGGCTAATTAATATGTACAATAATTTTTTAGATTAATTTTACCTCTTAGAAATATAATAAATAATTGGTTCGATGTTAAATTGTTATATTAATATTTTTAAAAATTAATGAATTTAATAGTGTCAAAATGGACACTATTGAATGTTTATCAACATAATGTTTTATTAATAAAATCATTAAACATTTTTAAAAAATATTTAATAATTATTATATGGTCTAAAAGTTTCTAATTTATTTATTTATGGTCTAATTGAAATCAAATAAGTAAATATTTCACCCTTTTAAAATTAAAATATTTGTTACCCTAGTTATAAATTAAATAAAATAACTAAGTGATTAAAATGATAAGGTTTAAATTGACTAAAAAACTTATATAATATTTATTGTTTTATGATATTAAAACCCTATGTCATCTCATATTCTAATTTGGTACATTTTTGAGGTTTTTGGATGGGGTTTTATTTTTTTGATAAATTAAGATTTTTGGAGATCCCAAAAGTTCCCCTCACCTCAATTATAAAAGGGAACCTCCTCCATCACCTATTAAATTAAATTTGATCCTTCATGCTCTGCCATACCCTACACATTTCCTTTATAAACATAACTAGTTACATTATAGTGGTTATTATCTTCTTTAAGGACAAACTATAGTGCATTAAGAGGAGATTTAGAGGGAGCACATTAAAGAAGAGGTAATCTCCTCTACCGATTATTTCAAACTACTTACATCTTATACTTCCTCTTTAGGTGTTGTTTCATTATAAAGTAACAAACCCAATATAAATTATATACTTATATGTTGTTATGATTATGAAACATCCATATTCTATATTTTATCCATCCTATGAAAAAAAATCATCACGCGTCGTACGTATAACTTACCGTCTCCACATCGTGTTGTAATATATTTTTCACCACCTTCTTACTTTGATGAGTATAATGATGTAAATAATAACTATATATGATTATTATAACATTATATTTATTCTTAAATATTATACACAATTCACTTCAACACAATTCAACAATTATGGTAATGATATCGTCACTCGTGCGTAAGTATGACCTACCGTGTCCACGATGTGATGCGATTCATTAAACATGATCTTAATTAAGTAATGATTATATAAATGAATGGAATGAATAAATATGATATATATTATACTAATATAATTCTATAAATCATATAACCATAACATAATAATAGGAACAAGATCTCATTTGACAAAACACGCGTAAGAAAATAAAGAATTTAACACCCGATGGATGAGTAATAATGTTACTAACAAAAAGATGATAATATGATCATATATGATATAATAAAAGTTACTATGACTATGAAATAAGTAAATGAAATTATTTAAATCATTACACGAGAGGTTCAGATACATACAATGTAAATCAGACCTAAGGTAAGGGATAATTTTCTAATCTAATTATTATCTGAGATTGTTTATATGTAAGTATTTACTTGGGTATATTTATTATTCATGTACATGTTTCCTAATTATGTATTCCTTAATATTATTAATTTATTCTAAAATTACTTGGAAAATTTTTTATCCATTTATGATTTTTTATTATATGTTATCAAAGGAATCTTTTTCCATTTTCGATATGAGGTACCTTTTGTCTTTTCTGGAAAAAGTATGAGAAGAATGATTTTTAACTTATAAAGAATGAAAGAATTTTTAAATTTTCATAACACCTTATTTCCATGAATTTTCCTTTACAACATTTCATGTTTATTTTCATATAAATTGTTTTCTTTTAAAATTGAGTGACATTTTGGGAAAAAATGTTTTTAAAAAAGAAAGGATATTTTCCTCAAGAATTAATTTCAAGCATTATATCAAAATTATTTTCCATATAAGATGGAATTTTAGAATATGGTTATGTTTCAATCATAATATCATTATAGTTCCTATGGTTTTATTGTGTTTATGATGGAATTAATTTAATTAAATCCATGTGTTTTACATGGATTATGTTATGGTGGAATGATGTTTAAAGAAAAACATTTTATTACTTGTGTTTTGATGAATGATTTTTATATTATGGCACACACAAGAATGATTTCATTATTAGATGGGTGGGACCTATAACTCCCTCTAATTCGTTGGGTAAATATTTATATCTCATGAGATAGACATGACTTGAATGAGTAATGATCTTGTTTTAGTAGTATGTGGCTAGAATGAGGAGTGAAATCAGTTCAGTAATGGACTTTGTCCCCTATGATGGTCCTGGAAATGATCCTCGACTAATATGAAATTATTTTATATACTTATGTGTATTCCAAAAAATTTCATGTCTTATGTTATGAATATTGGGATTACATTCATTGATTTTTATGATCTTTTATGATTTATCCCAGGGAATGATATCACAATCTTTCATATGTAGGATAATATTTTCAAATGTAATTTCTTATGTCTTACAATTATGATATGATTGATATCTACCTTGTTTAACATTACTGAGAATCTAAGCTCACCCTTTCATATTTTTCTTTTCCCTTGGTCATAAAGAAGGGTATTAAGTAAGATATATCAAAAAGGGGTATAGTTATGATGAAAAAAGTGGTAGACAACAAATATTTCTTACGCACCGATTGTTTATGTTTTATAGTTTATAAAGATACTATACATATAAGGTCCTTTCATGGATTTGATATATTTTTTAATGAATATTCTTAAATATTGAATTAATATCAATGTATATAAATTATGGGTCATTATACATCCCCCCTTCAAATATTCTGTAAAAATATATAGTACTTGACATCCTTAACTTATCTAAGTTGAATCGGATCATCCATAAATGATACTAACCAATTAACATCTTGGAAAAAATATTCTTAATCTCTTCCTTAGTCTAATTGAATCTTAATGAACAAGTTTATCAATCACCATTCTTCCACTAATTACTTTTCTGCTTGAGTAAGTAATTTATTTCTCCAAATATCTATGACCATATTCCATTTAAATTCGGGTGTAAGAAATATCTAAATCAATTGTCTAAAGGTTCTATAACCATTGTCTCTATATCAGATATAGATCCCTTTGAGTGATGATATAATTTAGACTCTTATTGTTTGAATACAATGTAAAATTCTCACCAATTTGGTTGTGATGCCAAGTATTAAGAGTGTGAATAACTTTTATTTAATTAGGATCATTAATGGGATAGTTATTATCATGAGGGTGTAACTGATGAGAGCCATAATTTACTATATTCGATCTTGTATCAAAACAAAACCAAAACCCATACCTGAAGCATCCTAAAAAACAATATAACCGACACCCAAATCAGGAATAATCAACAATAGAGTTGAAGTATAAGTAACCTTAAAATCATTGAAAGATATCTATAATGAATAATCTAATAAAACTTTACACCTATATGGGTTAAATTTGTCATAGGACATTAAATATTAGTGTTTCCATGAAAAAATCAATTATATGAACTATCTAATTATAATAAATTATGGATATTAAATACATTTTTGGGATTCCCCAAAGACATCAAAGCCTAAATCTTTTCAGGCACCACTAAGACACCCGTATCAATAATCACATGGACTAGATATTTTAATTCTTGAATCCAAAACTATCATTTAGATATATTCCCATACATGTGATTATCTCTCAAGAGTCCATGGATGATATTCATATACTCAGTATGATCTCATTTCAATCTAGAATAAACAATAATATCATCCACATACACCACCAAGAAAGAATCCAAGAATTGATATAAGATTCGATTTATTAAATCCATAAGTACTGATGGAGAATTACTAAGGAGAAATGGTATAACCAGATACTCATAATTATCATACCTTCTCCTAAACACCTCCTTAGGAATAACATCCTCTCAGACCCTCAACTGGTGGTACAAAAATATCATATCAATTTTTGAAAATCACTAAGCTCACATGAGTTGATCAAAAAGTTCATCAATCATATTAAAGGGATATTTATTCATTAGTGTCACCTGGTTCAGTTTCAAGAAATCAACACAAAGCGGGAGAATCACATCCACCTTCTTTTCAAAGTGCACCAGAAATACCCAAGGTGATATTATAGGATGAATAAATCCCATTTACTCAATATCCCTAACCTGAACCTTTAAGTATTTCATTTCTACGCATTCTATTTGGTATGAAGGTAATGAAATGGGTGTATTCCCCAGATAAATGTCTATAGAGAACTCAACATACCTCTAAATTCGTAACCTAGATAAATATATAGAAAAAATGTTGATATACTCACTAAACACCAAAAAAAGATGTACACTAACACACGGATCAATGAAACCAAGAAAAATCTATAGTAAATATAATGATATCACCTCTTTACTATAAAAAATAGGACCTTATATTTCTAATCTAAGATCCAACTCTCACTAGATTACATGAGTGACTTCATCGGAAGAAAGAAACATGACTTGGAAATGATAACTATCAATATGGGATCTATAGATAATGGTCCAATCCATGTCAATGATACAATCAAATATGACAAGATCAAAAAATAAAAAGACCAATATGGTTTTGTGGTAAATGTTCACCACTTGACACTAGAGAAATTTAAATCCCTGCACCAGCTTCTTTCTCAAAGGAGTGGATAGAGACATCAAAAAATGTATAAGATCTGAATGAAAGACTAGTATATATATTGTCTTGAATGATATAAAGGAACAAGTTGAACTAGAATCCAACAAATACATAACCATTTAAGATACAATAAACATTATACCTCTCATAGTAGCTAATCCTCCCTATAAATCCTCTAGTGCACACTCCATTGTATAAAGATGACTGACCCCATATTTCTTCTTATTTTCCACTTGAGTATCACCCTTTTCATGACATTGAGATACCAACCCTTTTTTGGCATCAGATATAAACTGAAAGAACTTGGTAAATGTGTATCTGTCTCTACTTCCCTTGTATTCCCTCTCACAGAAATGCTGAAGATGACTAGATTCTCCACATGTGTGACACACCCTAGGTGTAGCTTATAATATGGTTTGAGGTTCCACATTCCACATACTAGTAAAACACCACATGACTCTTCCAGTATGTATGATGGAAACTCTTTCCACTACCTTTGTGCAACTCATATCAATTTATTTTATGAGCATTATGTAAAAATTTGTTAACTTTTTCTATCACTTTTTGTCTTAAGAGTCATGTATTCCTATTTATGTCTTCCTTGGCCATAACTACCTTGTCTAAAACCTCCATGTAGGTGGGTGGGAACATAATAATAATCCTAGATCTAATGAATACCCTAAAACCCATTTAAAAAATCCATGACTTTAGATAGTTATAGAAAACAAGAATTGTAGACATGTACACAAACATGGAAAATAGAGTAGCATACTCCATGATAGAAAGATCTCCCTATTCCAAAGTATCAAAATCTCATGCCTTCTCTACTCTTAGAGTATCAAAATATAAATTTTGACTGAAATATCTAATAAAGGTGTTTCATGTGAGATATTAATACAACTTGGATCACACAATATATTCCCCACACTTACTTCCACCCCTTAAAGAATATAAGTAGAGAATCCAATGTTGGAATCTTTTGGAGTTTTCAAAAAGTTAAAAATCCTCTCAATAATATCATTCCATTATTATATATATTTTGGATCTTTTTCACCATAAAATATCATTGGATTATGTATAGTGAATTTTGAAGCATAATCTACCTTTATTATTTCATCATTGGTGAATTGGAAATATACTAGATCATTAATATGAAATTTTACACTAAAACTAGTTCTACTAGTGGATTTTCATGTTGGGTTTCCTCTACAGATTCATCTATAGTATTATATAATGTTCTTCTTAGAGGATACATGATCTATAAAAAATGAAAATTAAAACTATTTATAATATAATTTGATTCTGTTAACACAAATAAATATTAAATAAATAAATATAAAAGGATAAAGTTATAAACACGAACTCTAGATAACCCCATACATTTTATATAACTTGTGTTTTTTCAGCAAAGTGACCTAGGTACACTAAAACACTATCTCTTGACTTCCAAAAATCATATCTCTATTCTATAAAAAAACCTAAAAATATAAAGGTGAGACACAAGCATGAGTTTATGATTCAAAGATAACTTGATACTTTGATTCCAATTTGTAACTGACCAACATGGGTCAACCAATACTTTTACCTAAATAAGCATGTCACAAGGTTGAAAGTGTGTTCTCGATCATCAGGGTTTGATGAAAATCACCTAGGAATAATGAAAAAAGATAAGGGAATGATTTAAAAATAAATAGACATATGATATATAGAGACAAAAAGACTATAAAAGAAGACATACATAATACATCACATGTTAAAAAAACCCAAAAAAGGTAAAGTCCAACAGTGGGATAACAAGTTATGAAAAATAATAGAAAGACCATAAACCTTAAACCTGAAGTAACCCATCAGTTAATATCCTCATGAACATAAGTCCGTAGCATCCCAACCCACTAGAAGGAATCATGATCTTGGAGTTTTTTTTCTCTATATGATGCTATTCTATTTACCTATATCTTGAAAAATCATAGCTACAAACACCTAAAATAAATACCAGGGTCTGAGCACTAAATATCAGTATGATACCACCATATAATATATACATTTTCTCTCCTCATAAATTCAATAATTATTGTTTAAAATATATTTAAAAAACACTATTAGAAGAAATAATTTTCATTTTTAAAATCATCCTCTGGTTTTCTATTAAAAAACATGAAATTCCTTTCAATATCATGTCATATTCATGTAAATAGAGAAATATAAAATATAACATATCTAATGAAATAACAAGACAATTAAAATAGTTTAAAGAATAAATATCTATATCATAATCAAGTGGTAAAATAATAATATCAATATATATTTATGTAATGTACCAAAAAATCACCAAAAACAATCCATGACATTAGGGTGAACACAACTGAGACAAACCTAATAAACTAGCCAGCATAAGTGAATATTAATGTTTGGGAACCTCAGTCCCTTAGAAAGGTTATACCCTAAAAACCATGGTATTATAAGAACCTCACCAAGTGATTTATAACTAAACTAGGGATCAAATATGTATAGTTTTCTTCCATACCTCAAGGTCACCATAGGTGTTGTTATATCCTCAATACATTAAAGGAAAACACAATAATGTTTGAAATTTTTTTTACGATGATAAATAAATTTCAAATTCAATCCCACATTTTCACAAAAACACTTTCAATAGAAATTTCACATCACTCTCATGATTAGAAAATGAATTTTATTTAAAATTGATCTTTGAGTCATTTTTCCAAACACACCATGTTCATAAATAAATCTATCAAAAATTATCCTTTTGAAAAACATTACATTTCCACGAAATATGAATGAAAATTTCAATATTTAATTATATAATTAAAAACAAAGTAAAAATCACAAGAACTCTAAGATCACCAAGGGATAGATCATATTATAGTGACACATGCCTTAAGAATATTGAAATTGATGTTACCTTATTAACTGGTGATGAGAGGGAACAAGATCATATCCTAGAGAACTGAAATAAAAAATTTCAATTATCCATAAAAACCTATAGATCCAAAAAACACATCCAATTAGTGTTCTATTGAGATTAGGAGAATATATATGGATAGGAGATCTTGAGAAAATAAGATATATATAGAGAAAAATTGATCAAAACTTGATGATATCAAGTTAAAATAATCAAGTATCACCAAGGAACTGAAGGGAAATTCCTGTAGATAATCATAGAGGGGTGGTTTGACATAATGAGGATTTAAGAAATATTAGAGTTAAAAATGACCAATAGAGTTAGGGAAATTTTCCATTTTAAGAGTTTTGGATCTAGGGGCATGGTTAGGCTACATAGTTTAACAAAACATATTCCAACCATGTTGTATCCAATTTCCTTTTAAAACAAACCCACACTATTTTCTAGGATTGGTCAGATAGTTTTAAAAACCATGATCAATCTGTGTGTGTGCCTATGGACCAAATATTAGACACTTGAACATTTTTTAGTGAATTACATGATTAGGAAAAAAATTCTTAAATTGTTAAAAATGCCACTGGAATCCAACGAGGCATATTACATGGTTATAACATGGTTACCACTAACTGTGAACATAAAACATGTGCCTAACATGTTTTCTCAAACTCTAATATTTCAAATCCTAACCCCCAAAAGCCTATAAAACCTCATAATATATATAAAAATAATTAAATAAGACATACATGTGACCTAATGAGTGTTAAAATTAGATTTCTCATTGTGTGATGTCAACAAAGTAAAATTGGTTAGAATTTCACCCTTAACTTTTCTACTTCTTTGATTGATTCTTGATCCATATAACCTTATTAGTTTTATAGACAAAATTTAATGATATTAAATATAATGGAAATATGTTTTATCACATATCCCACATAATTATTTATGATATTAAAAAATTTATAATTCTTACATTTCTTCATATATTCAATAGATCTTTTCATATACAGATTATACCTCCTCTTCATAGGCTAACTCCCCCTTTATTATTGAATCCTTATATATTTTATTTAAAAAGATTAATTATACCTATAATAATATATTTTATGTCCATGAAATATATTTGATCATTATTATCCATGAAATTTGGAATTTATTTTAAATAACATATTATATTTAGTTACTTTTTAATGCTATTTGGTTGCATTTTGAGACATTTTTTTCTTCTTATTTAAAGGAATAATTATCTCATACTACTTTATGATTACTTCATCTTCATAAATATATTAAACCAAGACTTAGAATCCTTTATTAAAAAATATATACTATATTTATATCAATTTATTCCTCCTTTAAAAAAACATACATCTTCCTTGAAATAAACCCTAATGTGTCTGTATCTTATCTAAACATAACACAATCAGATGGAATATCATTTTATTAATTTAATTATATATTTTCATTACATGATAATATTTTTTTATGTATTTTAGTCATTTTTATTATTTCTTGTTTCTAATGATCGAATAACACATGATCAAGTTAATAGATGAGGATAAAAACATCAAATCCTTAGATCACCAAGCTATGAAAAACAAAATCAGGTATAGATGAAATAAAGAAATTATGAATATTAAATTGAAGATATAAACTAATTATACTATCTTTAAAAACATTCTTTATTAATATCACTGATAAGAATACTTAAGAATCCTTACTTTAGGGTGCATCCATGGACCAACTAAATCACCCAACTATTTGGAAAAGACCCTATTTTCTTCCATGGTATACTGATATCTCAAATTAAAGAGGATGGATAGGGTAGGGAGTTTCAAGAAGAATTGGTAAGAGGATTATCAAGGACCACACAAACCATTCTCATAGTTAACACCTCTTTATTTAATCCTTGAGACACACTTGAGATTTACGTGAAATTTATTCAAACATTATGAAATATTTTATAAAATCCTTCAACCACAACACTTTTAACTCGTGGACATGACAACATTATTAATATTTCATATTATAGAATATTTAATTTGTAATGACCCCGAACCCAGAATCCTGGAGCCAGTACATTAATTTATTATATTGGTATGATTATAAGGAATAAAAATCTCAAAGGACTGAATAGTTTAGTAGTCTTAGTAAACTAGATACTTACTTTAAATACACATTACATTTTAAAACATAAAACATAAAAAAGAGTTTCATTGAGTCTTCTATTATTCCTCCTATGTGTAACCTTACTTATCAGTCATAATATACCTCTTGAAATATTGGGGAAAAATTGAAACATATGGATTGAGTGAGATGAAATGATTGATAAAGGTATGCATATGACAAAAGATATGAGTAAATATGTCATAAATAACATTGAAAGGTAAATAACTAAAACAAATGACATTTAAATAATCACACGAGGTAAAAAACATAACCATTGATATTATATTAGTTTAATAACCATATGGAATATCACAAATAATATTTTAATTATGGAATGCATAATTCTTAACATCTAAAACTTACCATCAAGGCCTTGGTCAAGACATATGAACATAAGTTGATAAAGTGTCGACCAAATACATATATGAAAGTAAATGGTAAAGGCCTCATCCAAGTCCATATCAGATTTATCTCATAATACATACTGATGCATCAAGGGGATATAACAGGCCCCAAAAATCACTTACTATGTCCAATACATTACTTATATGAAAATGTTGAATTATAAAAAAAAAATTAACATTCGTATTGAAAAACTAGCACATGAAATGTGAATACTTTAACTAAAAACCATGAATGATATCAAAATAGCACGTCCAAAATCAAAATTATCATAAACCCTTCAATAAAATATGGAATATGGTATCATAATAGATGAAACAAAATGAATTAAATTATTCAAAAAAAGTTTTTGACATAGTTAAAGATACTTTTAAATGATACCATTGAAAAATTCTTAAGGAAAATAATCTGTAAACATTCCAAAGTGTCCCATACCACTTTGAAACATTTAAATAATAATCCTTATGAAGAAATAAAATTAAATGAAACATATAATATAATTATAATAAGGAAATTCATGATATTTTATATCAAATTTAAGTACATACACCACACATAAGGAATACGTGGAAAATAGGATATATATCACACATAAGTGAAAGTGAGACGCGAAAACCCTTACCTTATGATTACTTTAGTTGAACGTGATTTAATCTATTATATAATGGTTTTTACCATATTATTAAATTATAAAAAACTATATAAATATTTATTATTTCCTATATGATCCTCTTATATTATTTTATCACCTGTTTGTTAATAATATTTCGTTATTACCATTGTTTCGGGTGTTAACTGCTTCATTTTTCTATACATGTTTTGTTGTGTGAGTATTGTTTATTATGAATATGATATAATTATATCATATCCATAATTATATTATGTTTATAAATATCATATTTATTCATTATATAAATTTTTATAATCTTTCTTGAGTGGTTAATATTAAAAATTAATCACATCGCATCGTGGAGATAGTAGGTTGTACATACGCACGAGCGACGATATCATTTCATTAGTGGTGAAAGGGTAAAGAATTGGATTATATATTAATTATAAATAATAAATATAATTTTATAATAAATATATATCTATTATATCGATCTTTATACCCATAAATATAAAGCAGTGATGAAAAACATATTACACCATGGCGTGGAGACGGTAAGCCGTACGTATGCAAGAGCAATGATTTCATTTTTCATAGGATGTTTAAAAGGTGGAATATGGTTTTAACATAATAAAAATAACATATAATAATATATAATACACTTTAGTTATTATTTTATCTTGAAAAATAAACATACAAAGAGGAAGTAGAATAAGAAACAAACTTGAAAGAGTTGATAAAGACGATATCCCCTTCTTCGACGGACTTCCTTTAATCTCTTCTTAAGTGATCCAAGGTAGGTCATATGGAAGGGAAATAAAATATAGAAGTTAAATAATTATGTTTATAAGAGATATGGTCTGGGTTTTTTTAATATTTATTTCTCAAATTGGTATGAGGAAATGAGCGAGGAGGAGCCCTTTTATTATTGAGGTGATGGGTACTTTAAGAAAACCTCAAAATATTAAAACATAAAAAGTCTATTATAGATCCATATAATTTGAAAATGACCTATAAATTAATATGTAAATATATTTCAGAACATATATTATACTATTTTTAATTATTTAATTTTTTATGATTTTGAAATAATTTAATAAAATATTAATTCATTAAAATATAATTATTGTTAAATTTGATACTATTCATTTAATTTGATTTAAAATACACTAATACATGGTGGGAATTAAAATATAATAATTTAAAATATCTCTTACATATACTATAAATATATAAAATTAGTTATACATATTTAATCATCCCAAATATATCAAAATTAATACTTTTAAAATCAATTATTTTATTCTTTTGCTAATTAAATAAATATCATATTAGCATTACAGATGAATTTAAGGTAATTATATAACTTCTAAAAATTAAAAATAAATACCTATAATAAAAATAATATCATTATTATAAAAATAGACATTTATTTTCATGCATATATTTATTTTGTCACAACGTGGAAACATAAATGATATTAAATACAACGAGAGTGACATTTTTGTAAATATCAATGATTTAAATAATATATAATTTATTTTCAGGGGAAATTGTCATTAAACATATAAAATTAGATACTAATATTATAAGATTCATCCAAATAAAATTATATAGGTTTAGGTCACATTATTTTCCTTATCTTTTTTTAACCATTATTTAAATCATTTAACTCTTATAATGTTGACATGTGCATTAACTCTTTGAAGGTTAATATAGTTACTATAAAATGAAAAAAAAACATTAAATGAGTCATGGATAAAATTTTCAACCTTATCTAAATACTTTTTATGATTTTTTATTTTTATGAATTTTATACCATTTAATAAAATATTATTTATTTTAAAATATCATTAATTTTAATTTTGACACTATTTATTTCATGTATTTTTAAAAAATATCAATACACAAGATAACTTCGAAAAAACCCATTAATACATCCCAAATATGTATATTTAATCTATAAAATTCATGGAGGACATTAATTATATCAAATTATATTTATTTTAATATTTTTAATAACATTTATTTGACATGTCTGTTAATTAATCAATTATAACATCCTCATTATGTCACCATTTAAGGTATTTATTTATTCAATAAAAATTATAAATAATTTAAAATTATATAGATTAAAGTTTTATATTTCTAAATACTATTTATAGTCGAACGTAACCCTTATATAACCCCATGTTTAGAATATCTCTCTTATTAAAAACAAAAGTATGAAAAAATTGAATTTCTTTGAATATAATATTATAAAGGATATATCATCATCCAAAAGTATGTAAATGGTATAATAACTGATTATTTAATTCTTAGGGATGAAAAATACTTTTTCAATAAAATTATTTCAAGTGTTAGCAAAATTTTCTAATATTTATAATATTTTTTTAACTCTAATTACATGATTTACCCTTAACCGTGGTAATTTAAAAAAATACTAGCATTACAATTATTATTGTCCATTAATAAAAAAGAAATATTTACTAAATTTTTACCTTACGATTACAAATATAGAATCCATTTTTCAAAATTAAAAACAAAAATTTTATAGAAATTAATTAAAAAATTATACTACTAACAGATCGAGAAAACACTTTTTTAAAGTAAAAACATCCAAAAGATTGAAATGTTTTTTATATCCTTATTCAATGTAAAATTTATTTTAATTAACTAAATTGGATTAAATGAAAAAAATGATCTAATTATACTTTAAAACCAATTAAAAATATAATTTATCAGTATACATTATTTAGATGAAAAACTTTTTCAATTAAAATGCAATATTTTATCACTATTCATCAAAATAAGAAATTTATCAAAAAATAAAAAAAATCTAACCAAATTAAATTTTGATACTAAAATTTAAAATTAAAAGTTTATTTTATCTAATAAATTTTATAAAAGTTTAAAAAATTGGATTTAAAATAGGTTCTCCATCAAAAGGTTGTTAAAGTGTATTTTTTATAAAAATACATCTTTTATGCGTAAAATTTGATTTGTTCTTATATTATGTATAGAAAACATATTGGATGGATTTTAAACATTATATTGAATATATTTAATTAATATAATACAAGAAGTGTGATTATTTAATTTTATTTATATAAAACACACTTGTGTGTATTTAAATAGTTTTTATAAAAATATTTTATTTATGTTTAATTACTTTTTATATTTATTTCTAAATATTTGGTAATTAATTAATTAAATAATATATTTTAATAATTCATTTAATCCTATTAATATCCAACAATTTAATTTCTTGGAGATAATTTTATTTTAAATAATAATATTAATAGTAAATTGTGTTTCATTTAAGCTTGTTGTTGAACACAACATAAGCTATCAAAGAGATTAAATTTTAAAAATACATACCATAAAACCTTGGGATATTACATTATTTACTAATTTAATAAATTGCGTCCTACCAATTTAAAATTTCACTTCAAAATTCAATGGTGGATACTTGAAAATTCCTCTGTGGGAAACCCACATTAGAAATAGGGTCAATAAAACATCTTCTTAATAAGTGGGAAAAAGAAATGAAACAGTCACCACAAAATTAGAATTTTGAATAGGATAACATTAGTGAGAATTTAAAACATGTACATGGAAGATAAATCTAACTATCATGTTCTTATAGCGAGTGATAGATACCATGATTATTAAAAAGTTATCCATCCCAAAACAACAAATATTATGATATATTAAATGACCATTGATTTCTCAGTAGAAAAAATAAAAGGATAATGTTTTTGTTCCAAAATAATTTTCCTAGAGTTTAGGGATTAATTTATAATCCAGATAAGAACTTTAGAAAATAATATTATATAATTAATTTCCATTTCATAATAATAATCTCATCCTCTAGTTGTGATTTATTCTATTTTCACTTCATTTCATGCATCTAGAGATGGATATTCAAGATTAATTTTTATGCCTGAAGAACTTTTGATGAATTACACTGTCCTGAAGTATTTCATTTATCCTATAAATGTTTACTAAAACAAAAAATGTGAGAACATTGTATCTAATAAATCATAATTTAACCTCAAAAAATAATATCCAATGTCCAACATAATCCATTCCAACCTTAAGACTGATCCAAAATAATTCTGTCTAAATTCATAGTCTAAAATGTTCTCCAAAATTCAAAAATCAATATTAACATTAGATTTAACAAACAACGTAATGTAGCTCTTATTTTCAAATACCAAATATTTTATCAGCTTAAAAACCATAATGGAAATGTTCATACTTAAAAATACTTGAAGTATAATTATTTTCATACAATCCCAATATATTTCATGATTCTAATAACCAGAGCACCATTGATGAAATAATTATTTAATCCAAAAACAAAATAACATTAATCATTCTAATTCATTAATATACCATTAACTATACTTAATAATATTATTAATTAATACATCCTTACTTTCATTTTTATTTGGTAGAATCTTCATCATCAGCAGTATAAACATTACTTGTATATCCTTGCTGATTCTAATCAATGACCAAAACCCAAAGCACAATGGGAGAAACACTAATCATAGTGATATAGTCATGAGTAATCATTTATAAGATTCTTAAATCATTAGTTATTATTCTTAATCTATGATTCCATAGGTTTAACCTAGGTTATTCATGAAATTTCCAAATATATATAATGATATATTATACTTAGACTTATCTTAAAAGTCAGGTATAAGTTTATGTTCTTTTTAATCCATGAATTACTAAATCTAGTTCCCAAGGTTTTAACTAAAATTCCATTGATAACAACTATAATGAATTTGACCCCATAAGACTGTATCTAGTTCATTAATTTATTACATTATCATTATTACAATGAATCAAATACCTAAGGACGAAATAGTTTATTAGTCTTGGTAAACTAGATACATACTTTAAATCCTTATTACATTTTAAAAAATAAAATAAAAAAGGAGTTTTATTGAGTCTCCCATTATTCCCCCTTTGTGTAACCCAGAAAATCTATTATTATATACATCTTTGAATCCTAAGGAAAATTGAAATATATAAAAGGGTGATTTCAAATGCTAAATTTGGGTAAGAATATAGTGGAAACTATTAGTAAAAATTCCATAAATAATATGTCAAGGTAAATAACTAAAACACATGCCATTTAAATAATCACATGAGATATGAAACTTAATTGTTGATATTATACTAGTCGAATAATAAAATGGAAAATCAATAACTAATCTAATAATTATGGAATGGAAAATTATGGAAACTTGAAACATACCATTTAGGCCTCTGCTAATACATATGAAAATAAATGGTTAAGTACTCGACAAAATCTATATCTGAAAATAAACGGGAAAAGCCTCAACTAAGTCCATATCCAATTCATCTCATGAGACATACCGATGTATTGAGGGTCTATAGAGGTCCCCACACATCACTTAATAATTATAATACATTCCTCATATTGAAAGGGTAAAAAATAAATAATATAAACATTCTTATTGAATAACTAGCATACTAAATGTTAATAGTTCAAACATAAACCATGAATGAAATCAAAATAGCACATAAATAGTCAAATTGATCTTAAAACATTAAATAACATATGTTAGATGTTATTTTAAGAGATAAAAAGAAATGAAATAAAATATTTAACAAAGGATGTTGACATAGATGTAGATACTTCTAAATGAGATCATTAAAAAAATATTGAGGAAAATAATCTTTAATCATTTCAATGTATACCATACCACTTTAAAACATTTAAATCATAATATATATGAAGGAATAAAATTAAATGAAACTTATAATATCATGAGAATATATAAATATATGATATTATATATAAAATTGCAGTACATACACCACACATAAGGAACATGTGGTGAACAAGGAATATATCTCACAGAAATAAAAGTGAGACGAGAAAACCCTTACCTTATCCTTCCTTTAGTTGAACATGATTTAACTTCCTATATAATAGTTTTATAAATTTTATTAACTTATAAAATAACCATATACATATTTATTATATCATATATGACTATATTATATTATTTAATCCCCCATTTTTTTATAATATTTCATTATTATCCTTTTTTCTGGTGTTAACTACTTCATTTTACTATGCATTTTTTAGTGCCGGTCCAGTTTATTTTGAAATGGATATAATTATTTAATATATATAATTATATTAAGTTCATATATATATATATATATATATCATATTTTTACAATTATATACATTTTTATAATCATTCTTGAATTGTTAACATGGAAAATGAATCACATTGCATCATGGAGAAGGTGGGTCATACATATGCACGAGCGACAATATCATTACATTAATGCTAAATGGGTAAGAAACTAGATGGTATATTAATTTTAAAAATAAATATAATTTAATAATTTCTATATAAATAAATTATACCCATCATTATACCCATCCAAATAATGTGGTGATGAAAAAAATATTAAACCACCGTGTGGAGACGGTAAGCTGTACGTACACATGTGTGATGATTTTATTTTTCATAGTATGGATAAAAGGTGGAATATGATTGTACCATAATAATAATAAAATATATAAATATAAATTATATTTTAGTTATAGATTTATTATGTAAACAACATATGAAGAGGAAGTGGAATAAAAAAAAAACATGGAAGAGTCGATAAAGACGATTACCTCTTCTTCACGAGACTTTCTTTAATCTCTTATTAAGTGATCTAGGGTAGGTCCTTTTAAAGGTAAACAACCTCTAAAACTTAACTAAAGATGTTAATAATACAAATGTTCAGGGGTTAGTCAATCTATACTTCTGAAATTTCTATGAGGAAGTGAGGGAGGAGGTTCCCTTTTATAATTGAGATGATGGGTACTTTCAGAAAAACTCAAAATAATAAAATATAATAAGGATATTCGAGAGACGAGGACTTTAAAATAGCCTATAAATTAATATGGGATGTAATTTTAGAACATATAATATCCCATTTTTAATAATGTAATATTTTTATGATTTTTAAAAAATTTAATAAAATAATAATTGATTAAAATATCATTAATGTCAAATTTGATACTATTAATTAAATTTGATTTCAAATACATCAATACATAGTGTGAATTCAAATATAGTTCTTTAAAATATCTATAATATATCCTATAAATCTATAAAATTAATTATACACATTAAAACATCCCAAACATATAAATAGTAATTTTTTTAAAATTAATTATTTTATTTTTATGTTAATTGAATAAATACCATATTACCATTGCAGAAGCATTTAAGGTAATTATATAATTTTTAAAAATTAAAAATAAATTTATATAATAAATTTTAAATTATTAGTATCAAAATAGATATTTATTTTCATTCATATCTTGATTTTATCACTATGCGGACACATAAATGATATTAAATACAAAGAGAGTAATTTGTTTTCTATCTTTGATTTAAATAATATATAATTTATTTTTAGGGATAAGTGTCCATTAAAAAATAAAATTATATCATAATGTTATAAATGTAGAATACTATTCATACAATAATTTCTAGATAGATTTATATCACATTATTACCCTTATCTTTTGGTTTTAACCCTTATTTAAACCTTATAACTCTTACCATGTCAACATGTGTTTTTACTCTTTGGTGGTTAATATAGTTAATATAAAATGATAAAAAGAACATAAATGAGTCATAGATTAATTTTTCAACCTTATATATTTTTTTTAGAAAAGTATATATTTTTATGAAATTTATTTCATTTAATAAAATTTTATGTATTTTAAAATACCATTAATGCCAATTTTGACACTATTCATATCATGAATTTTTAAAAAATATAAATAAACCAGAGAAATTAAAAAAAAACATTTATTACATCCCTAATATGTCTATTCCTTATAAAAAATCCATGTAGGACATTAATTATATGAAATTAAATTTATTTTAACATGTTTAATAACATTTATTTGATATGTCCATTAATTGAACTATTACTATATCATCATTGTGTCACCATTTAAGTTAATGATTTTATTACTAAAAATTATAAATAAACTAACATGATTTAGATAAATATTTAATCTTTATAAATACTATTTATAGTAAAACATATCACTTATATATCCTCATGTTAAATATATGTCACATTTTAAAAACAAAAGTATGACAAAATTAACTTTCCTTTGAATATAAAATTATAATGGATATATTCTCATCCAAAAGAACATAAATGGTCTCACAAAAAATCAATTTATTATTAGGGATGAAAAAACTGAGAAAATAAAATTATGACAAGTTTTAGGGTAATTTTATAATATTTATAATATTATTTTTACCCTTAATTACCTGATTTTCACTTAACCATGGTAATTAAAAAACTAAAGTTACTATTAATATTGTCCATAAATATAAGGGTAATATTAAATAAATTTGAGCCTTATGATTAAAATTATGGAATAAATTTTTCAAAACTCAAAACACACAATTTTAAGAAATTAATTAAAAATTAATCCCGTTGACGGATCGAGAAAACGAGTTTTTAAAGTAAAAGCATCCAAAATATGGAAATGTTTTATATCCTTCTTCAATTTTAAATTGATTCCAATGAAATAAATTGGATTAAATAATAAACATTTGATGTAATTATACTTTTTAAATAATTAAAAATATAATTTAACAATATGAATTATTTAGATGAAAAACTGTTTTCAATTAAAATGCAATATTTTTATCACTATTCATCAAAAAAATGGAACTTATTAGGAAAATAAAAAAATTTAAATCAAAGTAAATTTTTATACTCGAATATCATAGAAGAATTTTATTTTGTTAAAATATAATTTATACAATTGTAAAAAATTATATTTAAAATAGGTTATCCATTATAAGACCGTAAAACTATTTTTTTATAAAAATACACCTTTTATGCGTAAAATTGGATTTGATATTATATTATGTCTAGAAAACAAATAGGATTAATTTTTTAATTAGATTGAATATATTTCATTAATATATTCTAAGAAGTGTTATATTTTATTGATATAAAACAAACTTGTTCATATTAAAATTATTCCTATAAAAACATTTCCTTTATATTAAATTGTTTTTTTATATTTATTTCTAATTAATTTGAAACTAATGAATTCAATAAAATATTTTCAAAAGTTATTGAGTTATATTAATATATTCCAATTTAATATGTAGGATATAGTTTCATTTTAAATAACAATATTAATTTTATAGCGTAGTTCATTTAAGCTCAGTGTTGCATGAAACATAGGCTATCAAAGAGATTGAATTTAAAAAGATAAATAACATAAAATCTTTGGGTGTTACATAATAATGACATATTTTTTTATGTGTAAAAACATATGAATTTTAACTCATAATGATAATCTTCCATTCTGTATCATTGTATGTTATCTAAATATTATAATATGGTTCTTTATGCCTTATGATATTACCATTTGTACAATATGAATTCCTTGGGAAGAAGCATTATAATATATCTAAATAATAGTAAATAATATACCTAATGATTTAAAAATTCCTTTTATACAATGGATTTCACACAATACGATATCATCATATCATACACTATGATTTATCCATAAATAAATAATATATATAAAGGCTTTAAAGAATATATCCTTCAATTACCTACCTCAATAATGCCTCATAAGCTTTATGCCATTTCATATCATATCATATAATATATAATAATTTATAAAACTATATCCAATACCAATTTTGTAAATATATCATTAGATTCATCTTTTATCACATCATATGTAATAACTTAAGAATATCCAGCCAAAACTCATTTCAGATAAACTCTAAAACACTTTTACAGTAAACTTATGAGTTTTATAAAACTCAATAACATTTTATTCAACCATAAAATATGATCCTACAAGAATTTTGGAAGTAATAATAATTTCTGAATTTATGAATTTAACCCAAGTGTGGTCTCTAGCAAATAATTAGTGGTACTCAAGCTATAAAGGGATCTAACATGATCTCCATGAAACAAATGTATCACAATACATGTGTCCACTAACTGTAACATATAAAATGATTAATTTTCATATGATCCCTTTGTCTAAGACATTGCATAACCACAACGCACATAGCATGTCAATATGGATCGTTATATTATCACAACCATTGATTGTATCTAAGTGAGTGTCTACTCAGGTACCCAAGTGCAGTGGCGAATCGAGGATGATGTGAGTACATAAATCAGTTGGAAACCAAAAACACATTCTTGTACTATACCAAAAAATTAGTGATATATGTATGTGACATGTTTAATTATTAATAATAAATTCACACTAAATATATAATTAAATAAATAAACCAATATCGATCCTTGATTTCAAGTTCCTCATTGACCAAACCTGCCTCAACCAGTGTTTCGGTGTCTCTAAGAATTTATCTTGGACCATACCTACCCTGTAAAATATGAACTCCAAATTCATGGAAGACCCAATAGTATAATCATGACTCTAGAGACCCATGCATTGATAGTACAAACATTCGAGCTTCCAATCCAAGGAATCTACAATCACCTAGATCCATATCCATGGAAGCTCTTATCCATATCCTTATGACTTTGGGGACCCATCCCATAATAGATTGAACATCCAGATCCCAATCTGTAAAATCTATAAACCTGTATCTAGATTTAAGTCTATAATAGTCCACTATTGAGATCCAACTTTGTAGTATTTCCTACCTTATACCTGATTAAATTTAATAGTATCTCGTCTATTTCATATATACCCCAAGGGTGCATTCTATAACCTTCCATACAAAACTAATAGACATGATTTGGCCAAAATCCCATGATCGATACCACTATCCACAACCCCTTAAAAACATCCCTAGTTTGGGTTCCATGGTGACTCCTGCTACCATATCACATACGCTCATGGTCAGTTGATCAACAAGAACCCACCAGGTCCACCTTGGTCTAAAAAGTGTAGAGGCACCCTCACATGATTCCTCAATCATTATTAGGTATTGGTTCAACAAATAACACCATAATTATATTTATTCCCATGAAATTATTAGTATAGAATCATAACCTCATTGGATTCATGATGTCCACCATATTATAATTCATAAAAAATGGACCATGACCCATCTGGGCTATCATGGTCTTACAAGGTCGTTCTACTCACACAACCAAGTATCGGTTTTCCTAACATCTAAACACATATATTTATGTATGGGATAAAAATCCATATTTCGTATGAATTCACCTCCTAAGTGGTATGGAGTCCCCTGGGTATCTCATAGTCCCATAGACCCTCTGAAGATGGTCATCACATGTCACAATAGACCTCCTTAAAATAGGTAGACATGATACATACTGCAGGACAACTATGTCTCATGAGTAATGGCAACCCTTCAAGAGGGGTCTGAAGTTCTCATTATTTAAGAAGATAGTTCCTCAACCATTAGTAGATAAGGCATCATGCCAGCACACTAAGACTATCAGGTCATATGCAATTTATTCTGGTTGCCTAAGGGATTCAATCTAGTTCATCTAATCCCATATTAATTTAAATATTCAATTTAAATTATATAAACCATTTAAACATATGGTAATCACATAAGTGGAAATACTATACATCACATTCCACATAGGTAAAAGAAATAATACATATGGATAGTACATGACACCACCTACCTCATCCTAAATATTTTTAATTTAATTCCCAGATCAACATATTACAACCCGAGTTTATAAAAGTCCTGAACAAACCCTTACTGCCACCCGAGATCCTACCTCAGGCCAACAAGAAGCAATTAATTAATTATAAACAAATTATAATTAATAAAAAATAGTTTTATTTTCTGAAAATTCTTACAATTTAATAAAATTTGGAATAAATTACCAAAACTCACCGCATCTCTATGACACAATTAAACCAAGTCCAACAACCTATGTGTGATGTCCAGACCTGGGTGCTACGCAATAGTGCCCCGATCTGATGGGTCGTAGGACCTCTGGCATGCCTCCCCATATACCAGAGGCTGCAGAATAGTAGTGAGGGTCAGTTAAGTCAATCATGGAGATACTATACCCTCTTTTATCAGAGTAAAACACCAGTGGAAGTAAACAATAAATAGTATAAGCATAACTAATCTTAATAATACCAATGTCACAATAATAACCATGATAGGAAATATAGTACTCAATTAAAAGTGAAATACAAAATGCCAATATAAGTGTAAAAAAGGATATAATGAAAAATAAAGACCCCAATGAATCCTAAGGGGGTACCCCAATCAGTAATATAATCTGGAGACTTTTCCCTTAACCTATCCTATGAAAATAATGTCTATTCAGGTACCACTCAGGCAGCCTAACTAGGTTGTGAGTATAACTTAGTAGGACGCCACCAATAGTGTCTAATGAAATAGTGAATAATACTGTATGCAGTTCTATAAGGAATTAAATATAATGAATAAATAAATAGTTTATCAGGTTAATAAATATTCTTCATTAAACCACACAATTGAATGGTCACATTACCATTCTTTAACTCACACATTTGGATGATCATGTTACCATTCCATAATTCAAACATTTGAATGACCACGACATAATTATTTAACTCCTACATTTTAATGATCATGTTACCATTCTTTAACTAACACTTTTCAATGGCCATGTTACCATCCCTTAAATCACACATTTTAATGACCATGTTAAAATTCTTTATCTAACACATTTTAATGACCATGTTACCATTCTTTAACACACACATTTGAATGACCATGTAAATTAACTCATCAATTAATTAACCATGTATATACAATTAATTAATTCATGAATTAATTAATCAAAATTTAGAAACTCAGAATTCCATAATTAATTAGAAAAATAATTTCCTCATTTACAATTTCAACATATTATTAATTAATTCGATAATAAATTATTCAATCCATAATTTCATAATCTAAACAATCCACATTAATTAATGATACAATTAATTAATCAAGATCAAAAATCATAATAACTTCCTAATTAATTATTTAGGATCTAAAATCCCAACATCCGAATTCCAAATTTCCATTAATTAATTTATTTACCAAATTAAATTAAGTTAATGAAGGACTCAATTGCTAAACATCAAATATAAATTGTACAATTACATACACACAATGGTATTCAAGACTCTGGGATTTGAATTTTAGACAACCTAACTCAAGATCAGTGATGAAGAATTCTCACAAAATAATATCCCCAAATTGGGCTTAATCAATCATGGATTCACTGTAGAACGTGATTTAGATCATATTCCTTGAAAGAAGAGAAAAAATGAAAAAAATCCCTACATTTTTGATAGAAATCATCTCCTGGAAACCTCTAAATAAGAACTAGGTAATACATTTGGAATGGATTTAGATTTAGATTAATAACCAGAAGGTATACCTTAAAAATCTAGGTCCAAACATCCACTATCCAACGTGATATTACTTCCAGATCGAATTGGGATCCTGGAAATCAATAGTTGAAGACCTGAAATAACGAGGGAGGTGCGCTAAATATATTCGATCAAAGGAGGAGGTGTGAATAAGAATTTAATTCCAATAAAATGGTATGTAGAGCATCCGTGGTTGAATACTTTGGTGCATGGAGCATCTTTGGTTATTAAAAAAGTTTTGGGACAGTTACACGTGGCTAGATACACATTTTTAATTCACTAGGAATCAAAATTACATGACATGAGCTCCCATTTCATGTTGTATAACTCATTTACCCTATTTATGTTTGAAATCCCATCAGAAAATCTAAAAAAACAATTAATACAGATTACATGTGTTAATATTTGATTACACGTGGGGTAATATTATAAGTGGTGTAATATTTCACATGGTATAAAATTACATTTGGTGAAATCTGATTACACATGGTAAAATTTTATTTCATGACATGTTAATGTCTAGTGAAGGACAATTATAGGGGGTGTAAATTTTTGAGGATGTTAGTTAATTCTAAACATGGACTCAATTCAAAACCACCCATTGTCATAATGTTTTTAAAAGGTTCATACCCAAAAAAGATAGGATATTACAATCTCCCACCTTATAACAACTTGTCGTCGAGATGCACTCCCAAGACTCTCTATGTTTTTGAGTCAAAAAAATCCATCCACTGAGCTCTCATATCTGCCTCACTTTCCCATGTCACTTTCTACAAACATCCATGTTTCCATAATACATGAACTATCAGTACAATATTTCATTGCAACACTTTCTCACTCTTATCTAGCTCACAAATCAAATGATCTTCAAAGGACACATATATCTCTACCAATAAATCATCCACATCGATCACATGAGAAGGGTTGGGGTGATACCTCCATAGTTTTGATACATGGAAAATAGCATGAATTGAACTATATTTTGGTAGAAGAGCTAATTGGTATGCCACTGGACCGATTCTATCCATGATCTCTAAGGGTCCAACAAAACCGGGTTCACCCTCGCCCAACCTTCATATCCATGGTGACCCAACCGAGGAGACACCCAAAAGAATACATGATCAGACTCTATAAACTCTAGGGGTCATCTTTATCTATCAATATATGAATTTTTCCTACTCCGAGTCATAGCCATATATTTTTTAATCAACTGCACCTTTTCTGACATCTCCTACATGAGACTCGATCCCAAAAACTCTGACTCACCTGCTTCTAGCCATCATAGAGGCGATCTATAAGGTCTACCATAAAGATAAATATATAGTTTTATCTATATAGTTTCATCGTAACTTTTTTTTTTCAAGAAAAATCATTTAAGGCGAAGTGTTTCTCCCAAGATCGACCAACGTCTAGAACACTTGCCCGAATCACATCCTTAAACACATGTATAGTTTGTTTGGACTACCCATTTGTTTTTGGGTAGAAATACGTACTCAATAATACCTATGTACCAAGTTCCTTTTGTAGGCCCTAACAGAATTGTGACGTAAAGTTGGAATCACAATCTGATACTATAGTCTGTTGAACCCCATGCAGACAGACTATCTCCCAAACATTCAGTTCTTCCAACTTCTCTACTGTGAAGGTTTCCCTTATAGGTAAAAAATGTGATATATTTGTTAGTTTATCCATAATAATCCAAATAGTTTCATTATTCCTAAGATTCTTTGGAATACCTACCACAAAATCCATGGTCACATCAACCCACTTTCATTACGTAATAGGAAATAGTTCTAATAAACCTAAAGGTCATTGATGCTCCACCTTCACCTACTGACAGGTGAAGCACTGTGTAATTTACCTTGCTATCTCTTTATTCATGTTTGACCACAAAAAATATCGTCGTAGGTTATAGTACATATCAGTCACACCTCGATGCACTACCCACTTTGAGGCCTAAAATTCCTGCATGATCCCCTCTTGCATTTTTTTTTGGAAAAACCACTACATCATTCAAAATGATAAGGTCATCCTCATCTATCATCCAGTACAAATGTGTCTCACCACCATGAAAGCTTTCCCTCATGTCCAAGAACTCTGGGAGCTCAAACTGTATGTCCTTGATTTGTTTCAATATTGTAGACTCTACTACAACTGATATGAGTGTCATCTTCTCCAGTCTCTCTTGAACCACAAGGTGAACCTCATCTAGAAAAGTCATCATCTTCCACTCAACACTAGATTCTTGAACTATATAAGTATAAGTGTTCCTACTCAAAGAAGAATTCACATTGTTTCCTTTCCTTGGTGTATATGCCTTATCAAAATCAACTGATTACATATATTCAACCCATATATACTAAAGAATTTTCAAATCACATTGGGAAATGATATACCTCAACCTCTTATGATCTGTATAAACTGTAAAACTTTCTCCCAAAAGGTAGTGTCCACGACAACGAAAATAATAAACCACTCCTGCCAACTCGAGGTCATGAATAAGGTAACTATTCTAATGAGTTCTGAACTTCTGATACCAATATGGCACAACCTTATCCTCTTTCATCAACACATCTATATGTTTGATCCAAGATGCATCACAATACACCATGCACTCCTCACCTGACTTAGGTAGGATCAAAATTGGTGTCGATGTCAACTGCTTATTCAACTCTATGAAATATTTCTTGCAAGACTCCTACCATTAAAACATCACTCTCATTTTTGTAAAGCACAAATGTGGTTCTTTTATTTGGTAAAAATCAAGGATTAATCTCTTGTAATATCTATTTAATCCTAGAAAACATAAAACATCAAAAACATTGTTAGGATGATCTTAAGAAACAACCACCAGAACCTTCATTGGGTCCACTGACCCACCTTCTTCTGAGATGATGTTCCTTAAAAAGTGTAACTAGTTAATCTAATACTGACACTTAAATATCTTAGCATATAGTCGATTCTCTCTTATTGTACTCAGGATACTTTCAAGATATTGGGAATGATATTCATGAGTCTTGGAGTACACCAAGATGTATTCCACAAATACCACTACAAAATGATTTAGTTACAGATGAAATATCATGCTCATTAAGGCCATAAACACTACAAGTGTGTTTTTCAACCAAAAATAAATTACGATAAAATAATATGGTCTATTTCTACTTCTGAAAGTAGTCTTCAATATATCAGTAGTCCTAAATCCTAGCTGATTATACCCCAATCTCAATTCAATTTTTGAGAACACACAAGCTCCATTTAACTAGTCAAAAAAGATCATCGATACATGGAAGAGGATACTTGTTCTTTATTGTCATCTTGTTCAACATCCAGTAATCAATGAAAAAATATAAACCTCTTTCATCATTCATTGAAACAATATATGTGATCCCCGAGGTGACTTAATTGGATGGATAATTACATTATCCTATAACTCCTATAGATAATTCTTGAGATATTAAAGCTTATATGGTGCCATTAGGTATCGTGTAATAGACACTGGTTCATCTCCCTACATGAGTTCAATATTGAATTCCACATATCTCTCAGGTGGATTCTCAGATAAGTCATCAGAAAAGACATCCTAAAACTATTTTACTACTTTTGGAAGGAAATATTGCCTAAAACCATCATCATCCAATTAAATACTAGAAACCTGGGCTATAGATCTCCCATTTTCTAAGTAATTAGACATGGTCATCCTTTTGGGATAGCCCACTCCCCATGGTGAATGTAACGATCACCTAAAGAAGAAGTAAACATCAAACTCCAATGTTAACAATCTATGTGCGACTGGAATGTGACTATCCAATCCATACTAATAATTAGATTGAATCCTGACATTTCATGAATACACAGATCCCATTGAGAATGGTACTCTCCGTTTTCAAGAGAACATCCCTTGCATATATAGATGTCTCTAGACTGTACTCCCAAGGGTGTATCTATTGTCACAACCCCACTCAAAAATCCACCCATAGACTCAAACCATTAACAACTTTTGAAGATATAAAGGAATGAGAGGCAACTGTATCAAATAAAGAACTTGATAATGTAGTTTCTACTAGAATATCACCTCTCACTCTCAATGGTCCAACCTCGCTATCAACAATTGTAGGATACACCGAATTAAACAGTCCTTCCCCTTTTCCTTGTGATGTTATCTGACTCCCATGGGTTTCACTACTCAATTGATATAGGTGATCGTTACCAGAATCACCGTGTCCCCTACCTCTGCTTCCTTGTCTAATGGAACTCTAGTTTCTAGACTGATTTGGTGCAGAATACCCTCTTCCCTCACTCTGGTTCGGTCTATCTCCTCCATCAGTACCTAACTGCCGCATGTTCATTAATAACTTCTGTATATGTCCCATATTTCCACAAGATCATCACTTAAGTAGTTTTTGGGTGCAATGTCTAAGATAGTGGTTTGGAAAACTGCACTGGTGGGAAACCACTAGAGAAATATCATGTGTAACTAACACATATATCTAGTTACTCTACATACTAATTCCCTGAATGACATCCTCATAATGTCACTTCATTCTCTTGAAATTCGTACCACCTGGCCATCCAATAAGAATAACTTGTCTACCACTAAATCCTCCTTTAGGTTCCCCTTAGAGATGAGATCATGATTCACCACCTCTGAAAACTTCTTTATCCAAAGGATATTCACATAGGACATAATTTCACACTTAATTCCATCTTGAAACCTATTTAAAACCATATCCTTATCTCTTTCCAATGCTAAAGTAAAGCACTACAAATCTATGAAGCATCCAACATAGATCATCATAGACATTCTCCCCTGAGTTAATATCATGGACTTAGCTACTCTTTCCTACCTAAGCGTCCCTATTTAAATGTTATCAAATTAATTCTCTTGGATATCCTTCCCTTACATACTATAATAATTTCCTTTTAAAGTCTAAATGTCCCATATCACTTAGCTTGAACATGTAACAGATAATATTTTAACATTACTCTTTTCTCCACAAGAGACTCTTAATGGTCAAGTATAGTCTCGATGGAATCAATCCATAAATCATCTTCCTCAAGTCCACCCTGTCTTGTAAAAGTTGGGTGGGTTATAAAAATAAAATATCTCATTAGATTGAATATACTTTTCATAACCCACCCTTGGTCTTTTTCTATAAATTGTATGAAATGAGTGAAGTTCTCCTGAAACTTCTCCCCCACTTCCTCCCCCAACACTAACGTTGTCTCATGTTCTACCACTGGAGGATCATCCACAACCATTTAATCTGGTCATCTTATAGAAAAGAATCATTGTAGTGGAATAACTGTACCATTCCAAAAACATTCCTTTGGAATCACTACACAAATTTATCACATTTATTTTATAGGAAATCATGACAAGTATTTTCCCCAAACCTCATCACACGATCAAAATCGAGGTGCTGTTACTACACTTAACAACCCAACAACTCGGTCCCATTAACAAGGTTAACCACATTATAATTAATTAGGTTTCTCATTTAGACACTCAATTATTCTTATATGCATCATTTTACCATTTTCTTTTTCATATTATGCACTATTTTTAATTCAATTTTAAAAGCAAGGGAAAATAGTCTATGTTTAAAAATTTACCCAAAAATATTTTTATTGTTCATTCCAAAAATGATATTTTTTACAAAATAATAACGAGTTCCTAGAATTATTGGTGTAGACACAACTCATAGAACATTCATTTCCATGAGTCAATTATAACAAATATCAGCAAAAATTTCCAAATCATAAAATAATTGCACCATATATGGTGAAGTAATAATCAAATATAAGTTCGAATAACAATAACATAAATCCCACCATGATTACTTGGGTTTCCCCCCATACAAGGGTTTGAAACTCCCATGCACAAGCTCATTACCATGCCACTGACTATTTATAGTCTCTTATTTACGTTTCCCAAATAGTAAGACAAAAGAAGAAGAAAATAAAACTCATATGATACCACTCTGTGACGTCTCGAGCTTGGTTCCATGCAATGGTGCCCCAAGACGGTGGGACCCATGACCTTATTCGCACCTTCCCATATGATAGAGGTTACGGGCTAGTAGTGAGGGTCTGGTAAGTCAGTCATGGGGAGACTATACCCACTTTTATAAGAGTAAAATTCCAGTAGATGTAAACAAGAAATAGTGGAATCATAACTAATCATTACAATAAAAATGTCACAAAAATAACCAAGAGAATAAATATAGTACTGAATTGAAATGGATTCATGAAATGACAATATAAGTTTCAAAATGGAATGATTAAAAAATAAAGACACTAATGAATCCCAAGCGGGTCCTAAACTATGTCTAGTTCCCTCAATAAAGATTTATCCCACAATTAGTAATCCAATCTAGATCCATTGAACTTAACCTATCTTGCATAACAAAATTATATTCATGTACCAATTAGATAGTCCGAGTAGAGTGTGAGAACAACTCAGTAGGTCTCCACCAATAGTGTCTAAAAAACTAGTCAAAAATAGTTTATTTTGTTCTATAAGGAATTAAATATAATTCATAAATAAATACTTTATCATTTTAATAAATATTCTTTATTAAACCAAAAAATTTAATGAGCATGTTATCATTCTTTAACTCACACATTTGAATAACCATGTTACCATTCCTTAACTCACACATTTGAATGACCATTTTACCATTCCTTAACTACCATGATTGATTGAAAATTCTAACTTAAATCAAACATTGGAATGAACATGTTACCATTCCTTAACTCAAACATTTTAATAAACATGTTATTATTCCTTGTGATAGACATTATAATAACCATGTTACCATTCCTTTACTCACACATTTGAATGACCATGTTACCATTTTTTAACTCACAAATTTGAATGATCGTTTTAATTAACTCGTCAATTATTTAACCATGTATATTCAATTAATTAATTCACCAATTAATTATTAAATATTCACAAAATAAAAAAATTCATAATTAATTCAATAATTAATTTCCTCATTCATAATTTTAACATATTAATAATTAATTCAACAATTAATTATTCAAATAAAAATTTTATAATCATAACATTCAACATAAATTAATGATACAATAAATTAATAATGTTAAACAATATTAATTACTCCATAACTAATTTAATTACACTCTCTAAAACATATCTCTAAATTGGGCAGAATATCTCCAAATTGAGAAGAATTAATCAAGAATGCATTGTAAAATATGATTTAGATCTGACTCCTTAAAAGTCAAGGAAGTAGCGACAGAAGCCCTATGTTTGTGATAGAAATTGGCTGCTGCACACCTCTCAAGAAGAAACAGGTAATCAGTTAGCAATAGATCTAGATGATGAATAATAACCAGAGGAAATACCTTAAAAATATAGGTCCAGAAATCCTAGATCTGATGCAAAATCACTTTTAGATTGAAGAGGGGTCCTGAAAATTAATAGTAGAAAACCTACAACAAGAAGGAAGGTGTGTAGAGGATCTTCGATCGTAGGCAGAGGTGCACATATGAATTTCAGTCCAAGAAAATGGTGTGTGGAGTGTATTTGGACAAATACTATAGTGTGTGGAGAATCTTCAAGGATTAAAAAGGTTTTCAGAGGGTTATACGTGGCTAGATACACATTTTTTATTCATTAGGCATCAAAATTACATGACGTGAACTCTAATTTCACATAATGTAACTCATTTCCTCTATTTCTATAGGGATTCATGTTCTCTACCTTTATCCACTAGAATGCGTAACAACAAGACAGAAAATATGAAATGTCATGCTTCATACCTACCAAATGAATCGCCTTCTTAAGACATAATACATCTTATTAGTTCCTAGATGAATGTTCTATGAAGATATTTAAAAATTAAACAAGACTAAAATTTTCATAGATTCTAGGATGACAACCCAATTCTCAAATTGGAGCACACGATCTGAATAAAGAGACCAACAAGAAATGGTGTCCCCACCATAAAGGCTTTATCGAACACTACAAAACTCATCAACCTACCTCTAAATCTATAAAATTTAATCATTGAGAGATGATGATAACTGAACACAAGTTAGAACTATACCTGAAACATCCTCCAGAGTGTCCAAGTCAAATTGAGGGAAAATCTTTATAAGATTATACTCCTCTTTGATTCTAGAACATCATGTGACGGTACAATCCTACTAAGAGAATTTGCAATGATGTTTCCCTTCACTGAGGCGTACGTGATATCTAAGTCAAACGTCTGATGTTATTCTACAAATCGTCTCTGTCTGATATTTAAGTCATTTTGAGAAAATATATAACTTAAACTTTTGTTATCAGAGAATATTGTGTACCTTTCCCCAAAAAGATAGTTCCACCAACATTTAAGTGCATGAATAACTGCTGAAAAATATAAATAGTTAGTGAGGTAATTATTATCATACAACCATAGTTGATGAGATCTATAAGGTACCACATGGACATACTAGATAATAATACATCCCAAACAAGCACCATATGCTAGTAAAAACACCATGTACCCATTAGCAGACTCAGGTAAGATCATAATAGGATTCAATGTTAGAAGTCATTTCAGATCATCAAAATAAGACTGAGACTTTTCAAACCATGTAAATATCCCCTCTATCCAATTTAGTGAAATCAAAGGTGACACCATGTCAGATAAATCCTTAAAACATCATCATTAGTATCTATAAAGAACAAGGATTATTCATATCTCAAAGACATTCCATGGTTCCTTCCATTACAAAACAACCTTCACTTTTTCTAGATCAAATGATAATCCATGTTCGAAAAATTGTTTTCTCTAAGAACTTCACTTCTTGAATCCATAAATTACATTTCAAAAGATTTCAATACAAATGATGACATATCATAATTTCCAAAAAACAAACATAGATAGTTCTTGGGATCACACTCATATTTTTAATTTACCAGAATATCATCCATTAACACTAACAAAAAGTATAAATATATTAATGTAATATCTGATTCATCAAAGCCAAGAAAAATATAGGATTTTTAGTATGACCAAAAGGAATAATAAGATATTCATAATGAACATAACTTCTCTTGAAAGATGTTTTTGGTATATCAGACTCCTAAACTATGAGTTAATGATAACTCCACTAAAGATCAATCTTTGAGAACCACTTTACCCCCTTTAATTGATCAAACAAATCATCCACATGGGGAAAGGATACTTATTCTTAAATATTACCTAGTTTAACTTCTGAGAGTCCACAAAAAACTAATGTGAACCATATTCATTCTTGGAAAAGAGAATATGGTCTACCCAATGTGAAACACTAGGGAGAACATTTTTTTCCAATAGGTCATCAAATTAATTGTTGATCTCTTTCAGCTCTGATGGTGATATATGATAAGAAGTTATCAATATCAGCTACATACCAGGCACTAGGTCAGTCATAAAATATACCGCTCTCTCTAGAGGAGGACTGGAGAAGACATCTAGGAAAACATTAGAAAATTTCTGAACAACAACCGAAAGATGAGAAATAGAAGAAAAACCATCAGTCTCAAATGAAATAGCAGTCAATAAACTCCTGAGCTCTAGAAGGTAAGGTCCTGCACAACATATCCTTGGGTCCCACTCCCACTGAAACACATGAGAGTTCCCATCGAAAATAAGAAACAAAACTCATCGACGATAACAGTCAACCTTATCCCGATGAATGATAAGGCACTCTATACCAATAATGAAGTCAAATATATCCAAATAAAGAATGTGAAAATACCATACCAACTCCGTATCGACTATCGTTAATGAACAAGAAGGACATTGTAACCCCTTCTCTGTCCTCATACCAAAATGTGTCACTAAATCCATTACAATGGGAATAAGTTTCTTTATAAGTTTAATAACATCAAAAAAGGTTAATATATATATGACTGGAAGTCACCAGAATCAAATAAATCAATTACTATAAAAGAAACAATGATGATAGTACCTCTCAATATCGTCAGACCTACATCGACTTCCACTATACACTCATCTATTGTATGATAGTGATTCACTCGTAAGGCATGTGGATGGAACCCTATTGTCCTTAAATATTATGCAACACCACAATAGCCTCTGGAGCTAGTGATCCCTAAATATAACAAGGCATAGTCATATCTTGACATAAAAATTGTAAATGATCAAAATGTCCCCAACTATTTCATATCTTTATGGGTAGAGGAAAAAAAAGTTTGGTGTGTCCGACCTTACCACACTGATAGCCAGTCAGAGGTGCACTTCTAGTCATAGAATATGGTGCAGAGGAGACTCACTACTGAGACCCACCACCATCATTTCTATGATGATTCTTCCATGTCCTCTTCTTCACATGAACACAATTGAAACCACCACTTTATGGAAATGAATGGTTGGAAAAACCAACCTTGCCTGCCATATCCATCCCTTCCATCATATCTCTTTTACCATCTCCTAATAGGTAGAAATTTTCAATATAAAATCCTATGATATGATATCCAGCCACAATACCCTGCAAGTATTTCTAAGCCTTCAACTGGTCATTTTTTTCACTCTGTCTGGATTAAAATGTACAAGATCCGCAAACAGTTTGGTGTATGCCAATATCGAATGCTCTCCCTGTTATAAAGACATGAACTCCATAGAATTTTCCAGCATTTGAGAAATTGGAAAAAATATCTAAAATAATAGGGTTTGGAAACCCTTAAAATCTAAATCCAAATTTCAATCTTCCAAGACTATTGAATACCACCATTTCTTGCTGGGACCCTCAAACCTGAACGCTAAACATTTCCCCCTAATATTCTCAGTTGTCTCTGGGAGGTCCATGATTTTATCAATCCTATACATCTAGTCCTCCTCCTATTGAGTTTCAATCATATCTTTAATTCAAGGTTGATTCTCACACAATAATTACAGTGATCGATCTCTTTATCCTATAGCTCTTAGATGTACCTCAACAAATGCGTTCTGAACTCATGGTACATCTTGATCGACAGAACAAACCACCCATATGATAGTCTTGATAAGATTATGATCTATAGGCAGGTTCTCTTGCAGAGAATTAGCAACACCTGCCTAAGGAACTCATGGAAGATGTCTCTAAGTCATTATTCTTCACACCAAAACATATGAACAATAAGACAATAGAACAAATATAAGTTTGAAATAGAAAAACCCGAAGCATAAATTGATATTTAAAGTCCAACCTAACACTAAAGACACATATCCAAACTTCCCAAAAAAAAAAATGAGTCTATTTACAGTAAGAGATGGCTAGGAACTCATTTTAACATACCTCTCAAGTCCTAAATATCTTATCTCATATCTAATAAATATCCTAAGACAAGGAATCTTGGGGAAAACATGGCTCTGATACGAAATTATAACGAAAAAAATGAGTTACCCTCAAACCTAGAACCCTACCCGTTCCGTCACAAACCAAAAAGGGAATTCCTGATCCCCATGGGTTGGAAAACCACACCTGAGCATCAAAAAACAAACCATAGGGAATTATTTCTACTAAAATTAAAAAAGGCATATGCATACATGAAGAACAAAGAAAGAGAATAATTCTAATGAATATAGAATGTAACTGTGAAAAGATATCTAAAACAAAACAACTAAAAAAGTATCAAAAGCTCTAAAGGAAAAGTCTAACAAAAAATAATCAAAATAAAATAGCTACTCTAAAAGATGGAGTAGATAAAATTCCACCATCTCACCACCAGATACCCAGCCTAGCTAACTAAAAACCTCACTACCTCATTGTGATGCCTTGAAATTCCATGAAATTAAAGAAATTTGATGGTTTACACACCACCGAAGAGGCACACATGGTGTGAGATAATATGCTCAATTGGATCCCACCTAGGCGTTTCATAACAAGTCCCTGTATTACAATTCATGATTTCTCAATTTAAATAAAACATGACATGATAGGTAGTAGAGAAGATATAGAAAACATGTTAAACATTTACTATTTATCACAATTCTAAAACAAACGCAAGTATATCAATTTCAAAGAACATTTTTCATATCATATTTCACAAGAATGAACCATCATATGAAGGCTAAAATAGTCCAAATTCAAGAAATGAAAAACAACAATAGAAAAACATGCATCACAGTACCAAGGAAAAAAACAAGCCAGGTAGAAAATTACTCATACCCATGATTTTGTGAACAGTGGACTATGGTACCCAAAGCCAATTGTCTACACTCCAGGACTAGGGTGACACCCCATTAATTGAAACCCTAACTTCATATCTATACCTATACCTAACAATAGATACTCTAGGATAATAGGGACACCAAAAAAGTAAACCCCCACAATGGATGATGGACTTAAGCTTTACATTCCACCTAGTACCCATGTTAACCCATTTTATCATTTTCACAATCATTTCAATGTTTCAAAAATCATTTTGAAACTATTTCTAAAACCATTTTCAATGCATTGAAAATACACCTTTTCTTTTCATTTATCAAAAACCATGGAAATCCAATTTTATTAAAAATATATTTTCAACACACAAAATAAATCGTTCCAATTTCATTCCGATTTATTTTTAAACCAACTCATAAAAATTGACCAATATAGTTAATCTAACATAGGATAGAGAAAGAACCACCTACCTCAAAACTTGAGGCGCACATTCCCGCAATGAGATCCACCAACAATGAAAACCCAACGATTTCAATGAATGACAAAGAATAAAATTCAAATGTCTTAGGACTAATTCAATTGAGAAATAGGGTTGGAGGAAGAGAATAAATATCACATACCTTGAAAAGAAACACCCTACATGCCCAGAACAATAATGGAATGTCCTCCAGAACGAGATTGCATAAAAGATTTTGGAACAATACAACAAGAAAAACCATCGTAGATCAAAAGATTCGATAATGAAACCTAAGGGTGCTACCGTGATATGTGGAAATGAAGAATCAGAAAGATCACTCACCCAGAGAGAATCACCACAACTACAACGAAGATTTACTATCGAAAAGATCCATTTAAAAGGAATGATGTCTCCAAAAATCACTAGAGAGGAGATTAAGTTCAAGGGAAAAGGAAAATAAATGATCGATTGGGAACCAAAAACCTGATTGGCTCCCTAAAACATCCATGCTCGAGGAATTACACAACAAAAAATTCCACTACACCCCCTTAGATACTTGGTGTTTATGTAATATGATAAATCTATCACCTCAGATTAATAAAAAATTATTTAAAACTTCGTGACATGTAAGGACTATTCACTTTGTATAACCTTTCATAGTGTGAATCCTTCCACAACATGTAGCCAACAAAACTTACACGATGTGTAACCTAAGTACAAAGTGTGAAACCCTCCTACAGCCTACAGAAAAATATGGTTAAATACAATAGTTGACCAAATCTATGAAGTCACCATTAAAGTTATCCTCCCAATTCCTTCTCAACCCTCTACAAAAAATTGGAACAAGTAGAAGCATAAAGAGGTCATGGACGTACTATATAGATCAATAATGGGATATTACAATATGAACTACCAATATCTATGCTATAACTCATGATTATTTTCATTGACAGTAAGGGTATGTTTTTCAAATGTTTGAATCTTGTTCTCAAACCCTTATGTTCATGTTATGATTATCTATCTCCATTATTTATCCTTACTGATCATTTGAGATCATCCTTTCATATATTTCCTTTCCATAGTTTATGAAGAATGTTTTTAATTATGAGAACTAAATGGGATGATCTTTTTAGGAAACATTGAAAATTATTCATTCGATTAGTATATCATGTTATAAGTTTCCAAAGGCACTAAACTATTATTTTCCTTAGGTGTATTCATATGTAATTTAATTAATATTACTAAAAAATGATGTAATATCCATGTTTTTTTAACATGGGTTGCTTCAGTCATAACATATAAAACCCATGTACATGGAATGTAAGACATGTACGTGGAATGTACCCTACCTGGTGTACCTGACAGTGTACCACACATAGACTGACCATGTACTTTTATTGGATGTGTACCTTTATATGATGTGACCCAGACATGGTCTATCCATGTAATCTATATGTTATTGTTTCCCTATATGAGCTTTTTGGATGAGTACATGGATATATGGTTGAGTACCCATACATGGTTTAGATACCCCATGCATGCTATTTAATTATAAAATGGTCATATTCCTCAAATTAGAAGAACACATGACATGTGTTCCAAAACTATATGTCTTGTGATCAAGATTTTCGAATGGGAAACCCCTCAAATTACCATGAATCCCCAATTTCTCCTAAAAATATATATGTAAATCTTCAAGGGGTCATATGTTGTCATAATAGGGATATAAAAACTGAAAATGGAAAATATATGAGGGTTTATAGAATATATTAAAAACTCCCATCCTTTGGATGTAATCCATAGAAGCTTTTCTTTTATTTGTGATCCATTGTTACAGCACAATGATTTGGTTCCTCCAAAGATCTATCACAGAACCTTATTCCACTCTTACACTCTCCATCTACTTATCTCTATGTTATTTGTAGGGAATTATGAAGGAGATACCATAGGGGTGTTCATGAGAATATAATAGTGAAAAGATAAAATAAAAGAGAAAAAAATAAAATAATAAAAATAAAATAAAACGAAAAAGGTGCCTCACTCTAGAATTGAGTTTATGACCTACCTAAAAAACCATGTTTTGGAGTCAATGAAAAATTTGGAATCTAAATCCAATACTCCATTTAAAATATATCCCTAAATGAACATCTTGTAATAAATTAATATTTGTTTAATTAAATATAAATTATTCATTATTTTAAAAAATTTTAATGACCTGTAATTCCACGAATATCGTCTATTAGAGTAAAACCATGTTCCAAAACTATTAGAGTAGTTAAAAAATTATCTAAGTTCAGAGACAAGGGTAAATTGACTATTTTAACCCTTATAAGAATCTAAAAGTGAAAATTAAAATTTAGCCTCTAATTATAATATTGAAAAACATGGGTCCTTACAATCTCCCAACCATAATCCTCGACATCCCTGAGATGCCTTACTAGTCAAGAACACCCATTATCTCATCCCATGAATCCTTGAAACTATAGTATCTTTATAGGATCAAATAGTATAATGATATTATCAAATAAAAGAGGGGGGGGGGGTTAATTGTATACTTTAAAAATTCTATTGGAACCTTTAAAGTTAGTGTAAAAACTTTCTTAAGGAAAGTTTCTTAACCTTAAATAAATATTTTCCTAAATGTTATATTTTAATTTTAAGAAAACTTAGTTTAAAAAAGTTAAAAAAATATTCAAAAATCCTCTTAAAGAAACCTTTTCTTAAACTTTACAATCACAAGATAAAAACTTAAGAAAGATTGTATTAAAAGAAAGATTCTACCTTAAAGTGTATATAATCTTTAATATAATCAGAGTAATGGAATTAGAAAGTATAAGAAAGTTATACTTTCTAACTTTAACAAAGATAAAAAATGCAGCGGAATAAAAAAGAGCTTGTAATAGAAAAAAAGTAACAATAAGATTCTTTTATCCCAAAGTGAAGGATATCCAAAAACGTTAGATAAAGGCTTCTTAGTTTATAAACTCGAGAAAGTATCTCTTACCCAAACCAAGGTTAGCCATCAATTAGAATATTTTTATCTATCTTGTTATCCCTACAAGCGTTCGATTTAGAAGTTAATCGGAACCTCTATCTTCCAAACCCAGAAGCCCATGATCAGCACGATCAGAGTCTATATAAAGCAATTCTGAACAAGTTGTTCGTGACTAGAAAATTATTTCATGTCATCCACACAAATCATTGAGAGTTGTAAGAGTCTCTCTCTAAAAATCACTTCATAGATTCTTTATCAAATTCATCCACTATATATGTTCATAGTTTAGCTTGTTCAAATGAACTCATATTTATAGGAAAAACTTCTCAATGGTCGGCTCCACTCTAACAATAATATTTTCCATAAATTTCGGAGGGACCTAGACACGTGTCAAATAGACAACAATTAGTTTATAACAGATTGTACAACATTATTTCATATATAACATCCCGCCTTTTTATCACATAAACTTTCATTACATTTTACAAAACCGAGGATCTTTAAGGTTTAGTGTCTTGGAAACCAGGAACTTAAAACATGAAAACATAAAAGATTCTTCTTAAAAACTTGAAAGGATTCTCCTCATGTTCATCCTAGGTTCACTACTGAATCTCATAACCTGGGGACATACATCAAAAGAAAGGGTGAGCAGAAGGCCCAATAAGGGAAACAAGAGAAACATTTTACATGTGAACTTGAGATACTTCAATAAGGTCATGAAAAGAACATTAAGGCATGAGAAAGAAATCATGAGGCATATCATAATAAAAATAACATTTTCCATAACTTGAAGATGTGGCTTCAACATTTAATATTGACAATCATTTCGTTTCACCAAGGTCCATCCCCAAGGTGTCATTAAAAATTACCAAGGTTATTCACCAAGGTATGAGTCTAAAAAGTCATCTCTAGAGATTAAGTCTTTACCCAATGCATTGGATCGATATCTGGGAGCACCCTTGAAATGTCTTTATTATCATGTGAGCCACATATATCATCATCAATCATTTAATAAACAAACCATATAGCATAAAATAAATGGGTTTCATTTCATAATCATAACGTTTTAAAAACTGCTTTAAAGAAATGATCTTTATGTCACTTTAAACCCACAGAAAGGGAAAGCGGGTTTCATGTATGTAAAACCCAGAATTTAAAATAGAACATTTTGATATATATGTGAATACACCTATATAAATAATAGATTTGATTATTCACTTAATAACATAAAATAATTTTGAGATAAAGAGGGAGGCATTTTGGGACGAAAATTATGCAGCATAACAGCTATGATACATGGTTTTAGAAAACATTGAAAAGAGAGGGGACATGGGTCACCCACTCAAAAATGATACATAAAACAGTAGGGGAACAGAATATAAGGTATTTAAGAACATGGTAATGAAATTTTAATGATATACCATATGAAACGAATAACTTGAAAGGAAGACAAAAATTAAGATTTCTCTTACGAGAATTCGACAGCCTAACGACGTCACTTAAAACTTCCAAAAATGGATTTACGAGATCAAAATAGGGTATCTAATAATATGAACATAAAATATCAGTATGATAGATATAGATATAATACCCAAAAATAATAAAAATGATCTTGAAAGACTTGACATGAAAGTAGAACTTGAAAACGAGAAGGGTGAAAGAACCACTTAAAAATTCGACAGCCCAATGGCGCCACTTAAAACTTCAAAATACTGAATTGAAGAGATCAAATGGGGTATCTCATCATATGATCATAAAAGATCAGTATTATAGATATAGAGATCATACCCCAACATAATAAAAAGGAACTTTAAAGACTTGACATGAAAGTAGAACTTGAAAACGAGAAGGGTGAAAGAACCACTTAAAAATTCGGCAGCCCAACGTCGCCACTTAAAACATCAAAATACTGAATTGAAGAGATCAAATGGGGTCTCTCATCATATGATCATAAAATATCAGTATGATAGATATAGAGATCATACCCCAACATAATAAAAAGGAACTTGAAAGACTTGACATGAAAGTAGAACTTGAAAACGAGAAGGGTGAAGAACCACTTAAAAATTTGGCAGCCTAACGACGCCACTTAAAACTTTAAAATACTGAATTGAAGAGATAAAATGGGGTCTCTCATCATATGATAATAAAAGACCATTATTATAAATTTAGATATCATACCCCAACATAATAAAAAGGAACTTGAAATACTTTACATGGAAAATAGATCTTGAAAAATGAGAAGGGAGAAAGAATCCGTTACAAAAATTTCGGCAGCATAACGACGCCACTTAAAACTTCATAAAAAGAAATAATGAGATTAAGAGGGGATCTCTCATTATATGAACATGAAAAGTGCAGTAAGAGGAGTATAAAAGAACATCCTTTAACATAATAACATGGAGCATAAAAGAAATGACATAAAAGAGATTTCTTGAAAAGAAAGAGAGAGGTCGGATCCCTTACCTTAAAACGTAACTCTTAAAACTCAAAGGTTGGGACCTTGAGGGCTTGGGGGAACCTTGGGAGGACTCCTTGGGAGGTAATGAGACCATAACTTCATTGGGGGAGAGTGGGGAGTCAAATGGATGATAGGATGGCTTGGTATTTATAGGGGTAAGTGAGGGGACAAGGCATTAATGGCCAAGGGACACCTCATTAGTGGTTTTGGAAAAACCATGGGCTTTCCCATGGTATTTTCCCATGGTATTGGCCACTTGGGACACCTCATACCTTATCTTACTATTCATAAGTCGACCATATTGATTACATACTTAATACATCATTTAATGATGTCATTAAACACCCGTAACTTAAAAACTGCATTTTCACTATTCATCCAAAATTCAACTTTCTCAGAATAATCCCAAAATTTTACCTTAACTAAATATCAATTCTCTGATTTAGAAAATGAACTCCATTTTATAAAAATAATTTTCTAAATATTTTTAATTTATGTTTTAAATAAATACACTATTCACCGAAAATTCATTTTTTCAGAAAAAACCCCAAAAATTACCATAACATAATATCGGTGCTCTGAGTTCAAAAATGAAATCTATTTTATAAAAATAAATTTTTAAATAATTTTAATTTAATTTTTAATTAAAAAACACTATTCACTTGAAAAAACTAATACTTGAATAATAATTTATGAAATCGTTATTTAACCATTTTATTGAATCACATTACTTAATCAAGGTGCCTAGATTATATTAATACTTTCTTTAAGTGAGATTGCTAATCCATTTGGACACATTACTAATCCTAATCATAAAATCACTATTCATAATTTACTATTCATCAAAAATTAAGTTGATCTTATTAGACTCTAAATTTCGTACTGAGCATAATTGTAGAAGACCATTTTTTGAATATCCTTACACATTTTTAATTATTTAAGGTTTAGATAAACATTTTTAAAATATCCTTTTTCTAAAATTCATAAAAAATATGCATACTATATTTATCCGGTCATTTGAAAATTCAAACTTCATCATAAGAAGAAATCCCAATTTTTATTTAAGACAAAGGATTACACAAGGCAGTTACGGTCTCCTTAAATAGCCCCTTATCACACCAGCATAGGACCTAAGTGTAAGGTGTGCTAAGGTGAGAGAATCTGAGGGAGGCTCAGCTAACATCGCACGAGTAGTAATTTCTATCAGTTTGAACTTCTCGCAAAGGAGATTCCATTCTAGCTTCACACAATGAAGTTCAGCTTGGGTTTGGTCCAGAGCAAGGCCCAGTGGTGCTACCTCCTTCCCAAGTTCTGTTAGATGGGCTTCGATCGGTCCAAGACTACTGGGTGAGGCCATCAAATCTTCTTTCTATAATAATTAACCAAGATTGCTTGTATTTAGAGACAATAATCAAAATGTTTTAGTTTCTAGGGGTCATATTGACCAATGGTCATATAACAGTCAAAACCCAATGGTCTTTTTTTAATTATACTCATGTTATCAAATGAAACATTTTTGTTGGGTATAAAAAGCAAAATAAAATAACACATAAAATTAGGAAACAAGATTTATTCAAAATTTCGGGTCGTTACAATCTTCCCCCCTTAAGAAATTGCGTCCTCGCAATTTTTAAAATTGGGTTTTGAAATTTCAATGAAAGTCCCACATCGGAAAAGGAGTCACTAAAACCATTACTTTAAAAGAAAAAAAGGTAAGTACAAAGGTCACCCGAGTTAGCCCACACTAGGATTACATGTACAAAAAAATGGACATGGAGGAGAAAACAAAGGGTCAAGTTCTGAGGGAGAGTGATAGAAAACATGATTAGGAGCAAATTAACCATAATAAAATCCCAAACTTATGATGTGTGTAAACGGTCTTTGATTACCCAGTAGGAAACGTAAACCAACAACGTTTTTGTTTTACGTTCCTTTTCATAATTTTGAGGAATTAATTTACAACATAAAACAAAAACATAAGAAAATATACCTCTCTTCATGTAGAGTTTCATCCTTTAATAAGTTTCTACCCAAAACTAATCTTTTCTCCAAACTATGAGCATTAAAAACTGCTTGGTCTCATCAAAACACAAGAATCATCTTACAGAGAATCACATAATCGACAAAAGATTAACTATCTATTTCTTATATCTTTAAACATTATCCCAAAAACAGAAAGGGTAAGGTAAAACAACTCTTCAAAAAGAAATAATCCCATAGGAATGAAAACTACTTTTAAATCTTCAAAGTTACATGGTACTACCCAAAGTTCATCATAGTCCATTCCATAAATAACGGTCCTTAAAATTATTCAAAATAAACCAAACTAAGATTGAAAACCAAATACAAGAAGGATTTGATAACATAGTCTTCCAAAATAAACTTCATTGTTCATCTCCAAACAACATCAAACACTCCTAACATCTTATAACAAAAGTATCTAACCTAAACATATTTTACCCAAGATAGGTTAATCATTCCCATAAGTAACCTAAATTACTATAAGTCCACCTTAAATTCATCTATTCTTTAAAATATAAGTCAACCTTACTCCTCAATGAAAATACCATAGTAATCTATTTACCTCGATTATATAGGGTCCCCAAAATAGTGAACGTCTTCCAAAATAATAATCATATTTTAATCCCCTAATCATCCCTATCATATTAATACGACAATCGTCGCATTTCCTATCACATTGGTTATTGGGACATGTTCTTACATTTCCCACCATTAACTAAGAAGAGAAAGCATAATTAGGGGCTTAAGTACTTAGCCAATAATCATGAAAAGGAACTGAAAGCATATAAGGATAACTTGTAGAAGAAAAGTATACCCTAACTTGTGATCCCCTACGTTCCCATCTAGGTTATCCATGACCATATATTCTTATATGAATCTTTATTTTATTTTATCTTTGTTCCTTTAACAATGGTTCATACTAAGCTTATGAATTTACCAAAGCATATCCCCCAGGAGTGTCGTAACCAAGAGTGCAACAAGGCCCGTTGTCATGTACCAGTTCCCATTCAAGTCTAGCTCAAAGCGGCGTTTTCGGGTTTTACCCCTATGTACATCTGTTCCAGAGCCACCTCTACCTGCTCGTATCCAGACAGGGATGTATTTGCTTGGAAACCCCTTACTCAATACTCACCAAAATACCAGGAAGATTTCCTATATTTAAACTTTTATATAGGGTTCTTCCTAGAGTTTTCATAGCCTAATTTCCACAAATAACTAAACCATCCTTTGATACCAACTATAGCATCCCACCTTTTTATCACATAAACTTTCATTACATTTTACAAAACCGAGGATCTTCAAGGTTTAGTGTCTTGGAAACCAGGAACTTAAAAAATGAAAACATAAAAGATTCTTCTTAAACACTTGAAAGGATTCTCCTCATGTTCATCCTAGGTTCATTACTACATCTCATAACCTGGGGACATACATCAAAAGAAAGGGTGAGAAGAAGGCCCAGTAAGGAAAACAAGAGAAACATTTTACATGTGAACTTGAGATACTTCAATAAGGTCATGAAAAGAACATTAAGGCATGAGAAAGAAATCATGAGGCATATCATAATGAAAATAACATTTTTCATAACTTGAAGATGTGGCTGCAACATTTAATATTAAAAATCATTTCGTTTCACCAAGGTCCATCCCTAAGGTGTCATTAAAAATTACCAAGGTTATTCACCAAGATATCAGTCTAAAAAGTCATCTCTAGAGATTAAGTCTTTACCCAATGCATTGGAGCGCTATCTGGGCGCACCCTTGAAATATCTTTATTATCATGTGATCCAAATATATCATCATCAATAATTTAATAAACAACCCATATAGCATAAAAGAAATGGGTTTCATTTCATAATCATAACGTTTTAAAAACTGCTTTAAAGACATGATCTTTATGTCACTTTAAACCCACAGAAAGGGAAAGCGGGTTTCATGTATGTAAAACCCAGAATTTAAAATAGAAAATTTTGATATATATGTGAATACCCCTGTATAAATAAGATATTTGATTATTAACTTAATAACATAAAATAATTTTGAGATAAAGAGGGAGGCATTTTGGGACGAAAATTATGCAGCATAACAACTATGATACATGGTTTTAGAAAACATTGAAAAGAGAGGGGACATGGGTCACCCACTCAAAAATGATACATAAAACAGTAGGGGAACAGAATATAAGGTATTTAAGAACATGTTAATGAAATTTTAATGATATACCATATGAAACGAAGAACTTGAAAGGAAGACAAAAATTAAGATTTCTCTTATGAGAATTCGGCAGCCTAACAACGTCACTTAAAACTTCCAAAAATGGATTGACGAGATCAAAATAGGGTCTCTCATCATATGAACATAAAATATCAGTATGATAGATATAGATATCATACCCAAAAATATTAAAAAGGATCTTGAAAGACTTGACATGAAAGTAGAACTTGAAAACGAGAAGGGTGAAAGAACCACTTAAAAATTCGGCAGCCCAACGACGCCACTTAAAACTTCAAAATACTGAATTGAAGAGATCAAATGGGGTCTCTCATAATATGATCATAAAAGATCAGTATGATAGATATAAATATAATACCACAAAATAATAAAAAGGAACTTGAAAGACTTGACATGAAAGTAGAACTTGAAAACGAGAAGGGTGAAAGAACCACTTAAAAATTTGGCAGCCCAACAGCGCCAATTAAAACTTCAAAATACTAAATTGAAGAGATCAAATGGGGTCTCTCATCATATGATCATAAAATATCAGTGTTATAGATATAGATATCATACCCCAAAATAATAAAAAGGAACTTGAAATACTTGACATGAAAGTAGAACTTGAAAACGAGAAGGGTGAAGAACCACTTAAATATTCTGCAGCCTAACGGCGCCACTTAAAACATCAAAATACTGAATTGAAGAGATAAAATGGGGTCTCTCATCATATGATCATAAAATATAAGTATGATAAATTTAGAGATCATCCCCCAACATAATAAAAAGGAACTTGAAATACTTTACATGTAAAATAGATCTTGAAAAAATGGGAAGGGAGAAAGAATCCGTTACAAAAATTTCGGCAGCCTAACGGCGCCACTTAAAACTTCATAAAACGAAATAATGAGAGTAAGAGGGGATATCTCATTATATGAACATGAAAAGGGAATTAAGAGGAGTATAAAAGAATATCCTTTAACATAAGAACATGGAGCATAAAAGAAATGACATAAAAGAGGTTTCTTGAAAAGAAAGAGAGAGGTCGGATCCCTTACCTTAAAACGTAACTCTTAAAACTCAAAGGTTGGGACCTTGAGGGCTTGGGGGAACCTTGGGAGGAATCCTTGGGAGGTAATGAGACCAGAACTTCGTTGGGGGAGAGTGGGGAGTCGAATGGATGATAGGATGGCTTGGTATTTATAGGGGAAAGTGAGGGGACAAGGCATTAATGGCCAAGGGACACCTCATTAGTGGTTTTGGAAAAACCATGGGCTTGCCCATGTTATTTTCCAATGGTATTGGACACTTGTGACACCTCATACCTTATATTACTATTAATAAGTCGAATATATTGATTACATACTTAATACATCATTTAATGATTTCATTAAACACCCGTAACTTAAAAACTGCATTTTCACTATTCATCGAAAATTCAACTTTCTCAGAATAATCCCAAAATTTCACCATAACCAAATATCAATGCTCTGATTTCAAAAATGAACTCCATTTTATAAAAATAATTTTCAAAATATTTTTATTTTATTTTTTAAATAAATACACTATTCACCGAAAATTCATTTTTTTTAGAAAAAACCCCAAAAATTACCATAACATAGTATCAGTTCTCTGAAAAATGAAATCTATTTTATAAAAATAATTTTTTAAATACTTTTAATTTAATTTTTAATTAAAAAACACTATTCAATCGAAAAAACTAATACTTGAATAATAATTTATGAAATCGTTATTTAACCATTTTATTGAATCACATTACTTAATCAAGGTTCCTAGATAATATTAATACTTTCTTTAAGTGAGATTACTAATCCATTTGGACACATTACTAATACTAATCATAAAATCACTATTCATAATGTACTATTCATCAAAAATTAAGTTGATCTTATTAGACTCTAAATTTCATACTGAGCATAATTGTAGAAGACCATTTTTTGAATATCGTTACAGATTTTTAATTATTTAAGGTTTACATAAACATTTTTAAAATATCCTTTTTCTAAAATTTATAAAAAATATGCATACTATATTTATCCGGTCATTTGAAAATTTAAAATTCATCATAAGAAGAAATCCCAATTTTTATTTTAAAAAAAGGATTACACAAGGCAGTTACGGTCTCCTTACATAGCCCCTTATCACACCCGCATAGGACCTAAGTGTAAGGTGTGATAAGGTGAGAGAATCTGAGGGAGGCTTGGCTAACATTGCACGAGTAGTAATTTCTATCAGTTTGAACTTCTCGCAAAGGCGATTCCGTTCTAGCTTCACACAATGAAGTTTGGCTTGGGTTTGGTCTAGAGAAAAGCCCAGTGGTGCTACCTCCTTCCCAAGTTCTGTTAGATGGGCTTCGATCGGTCCAAGACTACTGGGTGAGGCCATCAAATCTTCTTTCTATAATAATTAACCAAGATTACTTGTATTTAGAGACAATAATCAAAATGTTTTAGTTTCCAGGGGTCATATTGACCAATGGTCATATAACAGTCAAAACCCAATGGTCTCATTTTAATTATACTCATGTTATCAAATGAAACATTTTTGTTGGGTATAAAAAGCAAAATAAAATAACACATAAAATTAGGAAACAAGATTTATTCAAAATTTCGGGTCGTTACATCATATATAAGAAATAATTTTAATTTTAAGGTAAATGTTATGTATAAGAAAACATAGAATCCAATAATATTGGAATGATACATTAGAAAACTTTAACATTATCAAGAAAAAAGATTCTTAAGAACATGAAACTCAGATTGAAAAAAATGGTATAACTGTTTTGGGTACTAGTATCATAAAATCGGTATGAAATTTTTACCAGTATTGGTGTAATGTAAAATGGTATCACATAGTTTTAAGTAAAACAATACGTCCAAATCTTAAGTTCACCATAATGTTAAATATATACGTAAAAAATAATGAAAACTATATCGTAATGTCAAATATGTAAGTAAAATTGAATGATAAATCTGTATGTAAACGTAATGAAAAATATATAAGTAAAATATAATGAAAAATCTTTTTGTAAATGTAATGAGAAATCTATAAGTAAAAAGTAATGATAAATCTATAAATAAAACAGAATGAAAAATCTGTAAGTAAAACTGAATGAAAAATATTTAGGTAAACATAATGAAAAATCTGTATGTAAAATGGAATGATAAATCTGTAAGTATAATGGAACGAAAAATCTATAAGTATAAGATAATGAAAAATCTATAAGTATAGCAGAATGAAAAATATATAAGTAAAATGGAATGAGAAATATTTGAGTAACCGTAATGACAAATCTGTTAGTAAAATGGATTCTTAATGACAAGTGTTTGTGATTTTCAAAACATCAAACCATAAGAAATGGAGAAGTCATAGAAGAACCTTATTGACTCAACGACCTCACCCTTTTTGGAAATAACAAAAAACGTTTCTATGTAATAATATATTGACATAGAAAAACAAGTAAGAAAAAATTATCTTCATATTTGAACGAAATTTAGGATGAATATGACTAACTCCCCCTTATGTTATATTTCCCAAGGATTTTATTCTTGATCTTTGTTATTCAATTTTTTTTCTTATGGAAATATCTATCCCTTAAATAAACATCTCTTCTTAAAGGATACCCCCTTACATAGGCATTTTTATTTATTACCATAAACCCCATAATAGATTCTACCTCTTTGGAGACTTCATTAAATTCTTCCTTAAAATAAATTCTACCCCTTTGTGATTTTAAAAAAGGAATAGAGAAGTATAGGATGTAACTGTATGGTCAAGAAAACATACATGAGAAAACAAAAGAAATATATTCAAGAGAATTCTTAAGGAAATTTTGGAAATGAATTTTAGATTACAACAAAACATTAGAATATAAGAAAAAAATCATCCATTCTTCTTCTGCTCAGACAACATTTTCTTAATCAATGATTTTTAAGTTTCTTCACTTCCTTATGATTTTCTTGAAGCTTATTCAAGAAAATATCATGATCTTGGGTCTTCTTTTATAAGGAAAATATCAATTCTTATTGAAATTTGATTCAATCACCTTGATTTTAAATGAACTCTTCTTGAGAAACCACATTTTTCCCTAATTTGACTCTGACTTCTTTTTCACTACTTACAGACCGAGCAACAAAATTGAGTTGGCTTACTTTTGCAGAAATAGATGCTCTGACTTTGTTGAACTTAGATTCAAAAGTATTAAAAGATTCATTTGTTAAATCCATGATGTCATAGAACTGTATAAGCTCTTCATTGATGGTTTTGGTGTGGCTAAAGACTTTTTTGCATGTTACCTTCTGGGATTTATAATCAATCAATCAAAATATTGTTAAAATCCTCTTCTTTCTCAACCACCATGTCCATAAATATATTAGTTCATTATGTCTTTTGATTTGGGGTTTCTTGAATCATTTGACTCTGGGCATCTATATTTGCAAGAACCGGAATAGTGCTGAATAACTTCCTTAAAGATAGATTGAAAAATTCATGCTCAGCAGAAGATGAGGATTCAGAGTTAGAATCATGCTATCGTTTCTCAACTCCTCTTAGAGTTAAGGAATCACGTTTCTATATCGTTTTGGAAGACTTCCGAGGAGTTTCTTTATCGGATGAGGCAACCAAAACACTATTGAATTTTTCAAAATTTTGAATTGGGGTTTGTTCATCAGATACATGGATAACATTAAGATCTACCTATTCATATTTCTCCCCTAAAACTATTCTTCTTGAGTTCCTTCTTACATATCTTCTTACTGGATCTCTTTCCCTTCATCACTTTGTTGTTCAACCTCTTCTTTTTCTTCTTCTTCCACTTTAACCTCAACTTCATCTGCAAATTCAACTTCTTCTTAAATAACTTGTTCTTAAGAAATATATTTTAATATCTGAGGTGTTGCATTATATTATTTCACTTCCCTTAGAATATCATCACTATCTTCTTGAAGAATTTGATATTCCATTTCTTGATCTGGTTTTAAAATTGTTAATACTTTCTTAGATTTCTGGATTTCCAGAGTGGAAACCAGTTTCTTATAAATTATTTGAGACTCCAGTACTTCTTGAGATTTATTCTTACTGATTTCAATAAAGACTAACATACTTGAGATTTCAAGGATTTCTTCTTTAACAACTTCTCCTTTTTTTTCATGATTTTTAGCTTTCTTAATTTTTAAGGCCTTAACCTCAGTAGGATTTAAGCCAAAGGAAGGATCAAATTCCTTTCTGGTAGCTACTATCTCTCTTTATTTTAAAACCATTGCATTAGAATATGATTTTGGATTCTTTACAGAAGGAGGTGATGATACCGGATCAATAGGAACTGGTGCTCATAAACATGGTTCTTCAAGTTTCCTTTTATTAGGTACCGATTATGAAGATTTTGAAACATCAACCTTATTTTGGAAAACCATTTCTGCAAAAACTTTGGATTCTGGTAAAAACTCTACTTTCATTCTCTTAATATTTTCATCACTATGAATTAAATCTTTAATGAAATAGAGATTGATTGAAAAGAAACATATAGCTCTTGAAGGCACATTACGATTATCCTAGAGATAGTTTCCAGATACATAAGTATCCAAGACCTGATGGTTCCACCTTTTATCACATAGATGGTGAGAAATATATACTTTATCAAGTTGATATTTCTTACATTTACAAGAAAATCTCATAAAAATATATCCCATATCATTAAAGAGTACTTATCCCCTTTCCTTGGAATAATAAATCCTTGTATTCAGAGGGCTACCATCTAGTGATTTGTTGTAAGATTTGTAATCTTCAGATTCATAATATACTTAAGACCAAGGTAATCTAGAGCCTTGTCTTTTTCAAAAGAACCTTCCTTCGAGGGAAGTCTGTGATAGCATAGAATAGCCTCTCCTTCATACGGTATCTTGAGAACATTTTTCGCCTTCTTATAAGGAACTGTATAAGTCTTATCATAACATTTGAACTTAAAAATATCATTTCCATCCTTTTTAAAGAATGTAACATATTTAAAGAATTGTATGACTAGATCCGGGTAAACTAGATCTTGAATTTTCTCCTCATCAACACATACAATTTCCTATCTATTTTTTATTATTAACATAGAAATGAGGGATTCATAATTTTCAATGAAATTTGGGTATACCAGTCCTTCCATGGAGATTGACCAAACCTTTATTTCCTTGATAATTGACATATGATATTATGATGATTCAGAATACATTCGAAGAGTAAGAAAATGAGGAATTAGATCGTAGAATTTGAAGCCAACAGAACATCGGCACATAGATCAGAGAAGATGGTATAGAACTCATAAACAAAGTACCCCTTATATATATATAGAAATTACCTTTTAGCTTAAATAAGATAATAAAATAGCTTAAAATAACATGATATGATCTAATATTTGATGATGATTATAGAAAATATGAATTCCAATATTTGGAGGTAAGGTAAACAATGAATTGAAAATCTTAAAATGCCAACAATTGAAGTGTAAAATTAGAAAATAAAAAGTAAGAATATGTAAATTTTGGAAGAATTTAAACAGTTTATCAGTATTATAATAATTCTCTTGTATGTTTTAGATTCCTTGAATTTCAATTCCGATAATTTCAATTCCAAGAATTTCAATTCTGAGAATTTCAATTATGAGAATTTCAATTATGAGAATTTCAATCCCCAGAATTTCAATTCCAAGAATTTAAATTCCTAGAATTTGAATTCTGAGAATTTCCATTCTGAGAATTTCCATTCCGAGAATTTCCATTCTAAGAATTTACATTATGAGAATGTCCTTTTTGAGAATTTTTTTGTCCGAGAATTTCCATTCCAAGAATTTCTATTCGGAGAATTTACTTTTTGAGAATTTCAATTTTGAGAATTTTAATTCTGTGAATTAAAAAAAATAGATTTCTTAGAGAAAGATATACTTCCTTGAAGAAAGATAATTTTTCTTATAGAATAAAAAAAAGAAAAACAAACAAGTATATATACTCTCCCTGAAGTAATTAGTATTTTAATGTCAGGAGATGATTTAAATGAGAAGTATATATAGATGATTACCTTATAGTGATCTTTCATAGATTTTTTATTGTATTCAAATCTATTGGAAGTTAAATGTTTTGTAAAAATATCCACATTTTGTTCTTGTGTTCTGATGAATTAAAGAATAATATCTCCTTTTAGTGTGTGATCCCTAAGAAAGTGATGTCTAATATCTATGTGATTTTTAGGGGAGTGATGTGCAGGGTTTTTACTTTGAGAAATGGAACTTGTGTTATCACACATTATTTGAGTTTTAGTAAAACTCATACCATAGTCTGTGAGTGTGTGTTGCATCCACAAGACTTGGTCACAACAAATTCCTACTACTATATATTCAGCTTCAGTAGTGGAAAGTGCTATAGAATGTTGTTACTTTCAAGACCAAGAAACTAAGGAATCTCCTAAGAAATGACCAGTTCTGGATATAATTTTCTTATCCATTTTAAAACCACAAAATTCATCATCCTAAAAACATTTAATTTTAAAATCAATTATAGAATAATAAAATAGTCCCAAATCTAAAGTTCCCTTTAAATACAAAAAAAATATTTTTACGGATTTTAAATGGGATTCTTCAGGATTTTCTTGATATCTTGCACATAAACATACAAAAAACATTATGTCAGGTCAACTAGATGTTATGTAATGTAAACTTCATATCATTCCTCTATAAGTTGTTTGATCCACAGGTTTCCCTAGTTCATCAATATCAAGAGTATTATAGGGTTCAATAGGAGTACTTATTCTCTTAGTGTTGTCATTAAAAAAATTCTTTAAAATATATTTGATATACGTATGTTGGCATTTGTAAGTTCCTTCTGGTTTTTGAGAAATTTGAAAACCAAGGAAAAAATTTAACTCACCCATCATACTCATCTAAAACTCAGATTTCATAATATTCACAAAGGAATTAGTTAAGGATTGTTGATTTGATCTAAATATGATGTCATCAACATATATTTGAACAATCAAAACATCTTTATTAATATTCTTGATGAAAAGGATTGGATCAACGGTTCCCTTAACATTGTTATTTTGAAGAAAAAATCCCGGAAATATATCATACCAAGCTCTTGGGTCTTATTTAAGTTTATATAAAGTTTTGGTATGTTTATAAAAATGATTAGGATATTTTCTATATTCAAAACCAAAGGGTTGATTTACATATACTTCTTCATATACATAACCATTGAGGGAAGCACACTTCATATCCGTTTAATAAAGTATGAAATTAAAGAATGCTGCAAATGATAGAAGAATATGAATAGATTCAAGTCTTGCTACTGGAGCCTAGGTTTCTTCATTGTCTATACCTTCTTATTGATTATAGCCTTTATGAACTAATGTTTCCTTATTTGTAACAATAATTCCATTTTCAACACATTTATTTCTAAAAACCCATTTTACTATAATAACAGAAGCTTTATTAAGTCTTTCAACCAAGGTCCAAACTTGATTCCTTACGAATTCATTGAGTTCATCTTGCATAGCCTTTATCTAACATTAATCACCCAAGGATTCATCAGGAGTCATTGGTTCAAATTGGGAAAGAAAAGTAACATGTTAAACATCATTACTTAAAGAACTTCTAGTTCTTTCTAGTTGATCAACATTACCAATGATATTATTATTGAGATGCTTCCTAAGTAAAAACTGACTTGGGTTTTGTAAAACATGTTTATAAACATAGGGAAGAAAATTTTCCGGAGTAAATGTCTAGGAAATATTTTCTTGAACATTTTCTTTATCTAAAGGATATTCTATGAAATGTTGGTGGTCATTTTTATAAGATATATCAGAAATAAGTTCAGGTTGTTTGAAAACAAAAGGTTCAGCTTCATCGAATCTAACATGTTCTGTTTCTTCCATAGTACAAATGTTATTATTAAAAACTCTCTATGACTTTGAGTTTGTAGATTAAATTTTGAAAATTAATTCATTGGATTTGGGTGAAAATTTATGTAAGTTATCTTTAGTATTGAAGATGAATAATTTGCAAACAAAAACATTAAAGTAAGAAACTTTTGGTTTTCGGTCATTCCATAACTTGTAAGGTGTTTTATTAATAAAAGTTCTTATTAAAACTCAATTTATAGTATAATAGGAAACACTTACAGCTTCAGCCCAAAAATTATTAGCTATGGAATATTCACTTAACATGGTTCTAGCCATATCTTAAAAAATACGATTTTTTCTTTCAACAACACCATTTTGTTGACGAGTTCTTGGAGATGAAAAGTTGTGAGTAATACTTATCTTACTAAAAAAAGTTTTAAAGTATGAATTTTCAAATTCTCCACCATGATCAGTATGAATAGTCTTCAAAGGTTGATTTTTCTCATTTTTAACTTGAGCTCTAAAGTTTTTGAAATAAGAAAAACCTTCATATATCTTTGCATGAAAATAGACCCAAGTAAATCTAGTGTAGTCATCATCTTAGAAAAACGCATAGTATTTGCGTCCAATACTTCTATTTTTTGTTGGATCGAATAATTCCATGTGCACTAATTATAAGGCATTAGAAGTTGAAACTTAACTTACAGATTTAAAGATAAATTTATGTTGTTTTCCATATTGATAAGGATCACAAACTTTGGAAGTATCAAACCAAAGATCTAGTAGGTTGTTAAAAAGTCCTTTATAAGTATATTTACAAAGATTCATTATGTTACAATGTCCTAGTCTTCTATGCCAAAGCCAAGATTTATCTTAAATGGTACATAGGCAAGGTATATCATGAAATCTAAGGCCTTTTAGGTTTAAGGTGTATACATCCTCATTCCGAAGGGAAAAAAAGAATAAAATCATCCTTGGAATTGTAAACTAAGCACTTATCATTTCTAAAATTCACAAGGTAACCTTCATCACATAATTGTCTTATTCTAATGAGGTTGTTCTTAAGAAATTTTACAAAAAGAACATTCAAAATGATATCTTTTCTAAGAAGAATAATGTTACCTATACCGATAATTTCTTCTTGAGAGTTATCTCCAATGGTTACTTTTCCACCTTTAGTCTTTAAACTATTTTTTAAATAGTCTTTGTTACTAGTAATGTGCTGGGAACATCCACTATCCATGTACTATATATTGTTTATACTAACTTCATTATCATAAAAAGGAAAGAGTTATGTTTTTGGAATCCAAACATGCTTAGATTTGGAATTGTTAGATAATAAAATCTTGGGTATCCATATTTGTTTATAAAAGTAAGCTTTATGAAACCCAAGGGATTGAACATTATTTAAAGAATAGTTCTTCTTCTGTTTCCCACCTTTTTGACATTTAATTCAAAAAGGATCTCTTGAAGGAACAAAATAATTGTTTTTAAAAATTGGGGTTTCATGAGAATAACCTAATCCTTGATTAATAACATGAGGGAATATTTGAGAATACAACTTGCCAAAATTTTCCTTACCAGAAGTAAATTTTTTTATAAGTTTCTTCAAGGAAAAAATTTCAGACTTTACTCTCAAGACTAAATTCTTATCATTCATAATAATAGATTCAGAGTTAAGTTTATCCTTTAAAACATATTTTTCTAAAAAAAAGATTTTAAAGATCCTTATAATATTTACCCTTCTCATAATTAACATTCTCATGTTTCATAGAAATATTTTAGGAAACATCATTTTTATTATCAAGATATTTGGTAAGATCCAAAATCACTTTTGTTAAAATAAATTCTCTTGAATTTTCCTTTTCATGTTTCTTACAGACTTTACAATTTTTTATTTCAAAAAGATTAAAAAATCTAGAAACATCCTCATAGGAAGGTAAGTCATTATTATTGTTTGATGAAGAGGTTTCTTCATTTGTAGAAAAACATTCATAAAGAAAATTTTCTCATAAATACATATTGGTTAAGGATTCAGCCGTTCGTACCTTAGCCATAAGACAATGATTTTGAAATGGTTTTCGGGCTATTAGACCAATATTCTTTTGTTCAAAAGATTCTTATTCTTAAGTTTCATCAAAAGAGTCTCCACCAATAGCACCCCAAGTGTCATTGTCTTTCAAGACTTTCTTATGCTTTGATCTGTATAACTTATTATTGTTCTTCTCAAAATTCCTTTATTTCTTGTCTCTTTTCTTGTGTAAGGGAGAATTAGGTCTAATATGACCGGTTCTCCTACATTTATAGCATGTCTCTTCTCCATCTATATTTTATTTTCCATATTTTATCTTGTATATATATTGAATTTTCTTTTTCCCAACAATCCTATTCATCCTCTAAGAAATATAGGTTAATTCATTTTCTAAAGCTTCACTTTCACTAAATTTAGATTGAATAACAACTTTATTAGATTTAGATCTAGTAACTCTCTCATGAGTCATGGATTTCATATGATTTGAAGTAGTTTTAAAAGAAAAAAATCCATTTCCATTCTTCTTATTAATGTTATCAGCATCTCTCTTTATTCTGGTTTCATGTGGAAGAATATTTCCAAACTATTCATCAATATAAATATGATTAAATATCATATTCCCATCTATAGCTATCCACTTAGATTCACATTTGTTAGGGATGATGACTATATTCTTATCTACAAGAATCTCATCGTCTAAGACTTTCTCACCTAGTGATTTTAAGTTGTTGACGATAGTAATAAATCTTTGTTGTACCTTACATATGGGTTCTCCATAAGGAAAACAGAAACCATTATACTTAGCTCTGAGCATGGCTCTTCTAGTTTCAATAAAATTAGAAGTTACAAAGTGAGTTACATCGAGCGTCTTCAAAATGTTATTTAAAGCTTCAAAAAATTAAATTTGGATGTATATATATTTCTAGTCATGGAACAAAGAAAAGTATTTCATACCATAACATTCATCTTGTATTATACCTTTTCTGGATTAGTGAAGGATCTATGTTCCATAACAAGAATCTTATAATATCAAGTTAACATAATGAAATTATCTACACCTGTGTTTATGACAAAGGTCTTCATTCTGTATCTCCAGTACTCATAGTCATTTCCATCAATGATTGGCGGTCTAGTAGGATTGAGATTGTCTAAATATCCAATATGAATTCCTGCCATATTATAAGAAAATTTCATTCCACAAAACCTATTAGCAGTAAATATTTGTAAACATGGAAAAAATATAAAGGAGTTAAGAACAATGAAAATCTTGAGAAAGCAAAATTATATGTGAATATATTTATTTCAGATACCACATCTGATACCAATTGTATGATTGAATATTATGATGAGATGCTCAAATAAAATAGGGGATGAATTGTATACTTTAAAAATTCCATTGGAACATTTAAAGATATTATAAAAACTTTCACAAGAAATGTTTCTTAACCGTATGGAAATATGTTTCTTAAGGATAGATTTTAATATTAAGAAAAATTAGTTTAACAATGTTAAACAAGTATTCACAAATCCTCTTAAAGAAACCTTTTCATAAACACTATAATCCTAATATTAAAACATAAGTAATTTTTTTCTTAAAAGATATATTCTACCTTAAAGCATATAAAATCATTAATATAATCAGAATAATAGAATTAGAAAGTATAATAATGTTATATTTTCTAATATTAACAAAGTAAAAAATTGTAGCAGAATAAAAAAAACATTTAATTGAAAACAAGTAATAATAAGATTCTTTTAAAACAAAGAGAAGTATATCCAAAAACCTTTGTTAAAGGTTTCTTGATTTATACTTTCAAGAAATTATATCTTACCTAAACCTAGGTAATCCATCAATCCAAAGATCGATATCTGTATTGCTATCCCTACAATCCCTCGATTTAGAAGGAAATAAGAACCTCTGTCTTCCAAACCCAGAAGCCCACGATCATCACGATCAGAGTCTGTACAAAGAAAGTCTAAACAAGTTATTCACACCTGAAAAAGTTATTCATGAAATCCACACAAAGAAATGAGAGTTGTAAGAGACTCTCTCTCTAGAAATCACTTCATAGTTTTTTCACATACATAAAATTCATCCAAAATATATGTTCGTAGTTTATCTCATTCAAATGAACTCGTATTTATAAGAAAACTTTCTCAACGGTCGGCTCCACTCGAATGGTCATATTTTCCTTAAAGTTTGGAGGGACCTGGACACATGTCAAATAGATAACTGTTAGTTTATAACAGATTGTATAACATCATTTCATATATACGAAATGATGTTAAGTTTAAGGTAAAAGTTAAGTATAATAAAACATAGAATTCGATAATATTGGAATGATACATTAAACAACTCTAACATTATCAAGAAAATAAATTCTTAAGAAAATGAATATCAGATTGAGAAAAACGGTATCACTATTTTGGTTACTAGTATCATAAAATTGGAATGACATTTTTACCAATATCAGTATCATGAAAAACAGTATCATAGAGGATTAAGTAAAACAATACGTTGGAATCTTATGTACACCATACTGTTAAAAATATAAGTAAAACCTAATGAAAAATATATTGTAATGTCAAATATGTAAGTAAAATGGAATGATAAATATGTAATTAAACGTAATGAAAAATCTGTAAGTAAAATAGAATGAAAAAACTTTAATTAAATATAATGAAAAATCTTTAAGTAAAACGTAATGATATATCTGTAAGTATAAAAGAATGAAAAATGCATAAGTAAAACAGAATGAAAAATATTTAAGTAAACGTAATGAAAAATCTATAAGTAAAATGGAATGATAAATATGTAAGTATAACAGAATGACAAATATATAAGTATAATTGAATGAAAAACCAGTATGTATAATGGAATGAAAAATTTATAAGTTAAATGGAACGACAAGTCTCTAAGTAAACATAATGAAAAATCTGTTGGTAAAACATATTCTTAAGGAAAAGTGTTTGTGATTTTCATAACATAAAACCATAAGAAATAGAGAAGTCATAAGAGAACCTTATTGACTAAACAATTTGGAATTTCCAATGATTAGTATCACAACATTAATTACATTTCAATCATGGATGTTTTTTAAACACAATTGATCTAGTACTCCCCACTAAAGAAGTATCCTTATCATCACCTTGCATATGAGTTGCAAGATTAAAGGACCACCCTTTATCTGTCACATAATGAAATGACTGGAGTGGTCATAAACAATTATAATAGATATCCAATATGGAATAACAAAAAAATTACATATTCCCACTTCATGATACTGGTTTTCAGGGAAAAAAGTAGAATTCCAACTCATCGTGTGGGCCACAACCCTCAAAAAACAAGTAACGCACTCCCCACCATATATATTAACATATAATTCTCCTAGAGTGTATCCTCAATAGGTTCGCTTATAAAACTAGATTTTTTTTTTAAATTGATCAGTATATATCCAACACTCTTCAGTGTACTAAGGATGATTTTAAGATATATGGCATGATCATCTCTAATTAGATTTATTATAGGATTTCATCGATAGGCATGTACACCTCTCCATGAGCTATGTTCACTATCCTTTCAATACATGACCAGGATTAGGCCATAGGTAAATCACCAAATTATACATGATTTATCCTTCATTAATCATATACTATAGAGGGAAATTTATCTTTTTATTAGAAAAAACTAGAAACTATGCATGTAGTGTTTCTTCGAGATCATCAGTCCTTGGCTCTCACAAAACCACTCACCGATTTTTGATTTAAATGATACAATAAAAAACCATCGAATACCATTATCACCCGAATCATACTCCCATGATTAATCAAACACTAAATCCTATCTAACCATTCTATATTGAATGTTAGTATTATTAAGCCAGAATATCCCTTGGAAATCCTCTTCAAATTTTAGCACCACTATTGCACCACAATTTATTTCTATGAACACTAATCACATGGAATCACTTCATGAAATTTAAGCATTAAACGTGAAACCATAGGTCGATTGGGACATGCACTAGAAGGGTATTTCCCATTGAAACTAGTATCAATAAGAATTCAACCTAGGTTCTTTATCTTTAATCGAAGGCATCGACCTGACTATATAGAAAAACCTAAGCATTAACCAAGAATCAGAATCAAATGAGCATATAACCTAGATAATTACCTCAAAAGGCATTAATAATATCAGGTTATACACTCCCTTAGGTTTCCATAGATCAAAAATAAATGCTTAAATACATGTGTATGGGTAAAAACTAAGGGTATCTAGGTATCCCACCAAGTTTTACTAATCAAGTCTCATGATAGGGTCACTAGGTTAAACCAAATAGCCCATTAGACAAACCTCTCACAAAGGTTGCATCTCACAGGGAATCAACAAGAACCAATATAAACCATGACACCAAATTTAACTTGTACGTACACCCTTTCTAAAATAGGTAAATATAATACTGACCAATGAGGGTCCAAGTGGAAATTATTTGCCTACCAGGCCCTGATCTTCTTCAAGCATCCTTATAAGGGTCTTCTCCTTGAAGTTACGTGAAATTTATGTAGAAAATCAAAAGAACTAACCCTAAGTGGAATATATATATGTGAATACCCCTTTGAGATTCTAGTTCACTATATATGTTTAGATATCTATTTGAATTTCACTAAAGGATACAACTAGATAACCATAATGAAGGTAGAAACTATTAAAGTTTACCTACAAAGACCAATATTATACACATAACATTATATCAATGATTTGTGTCATAGATCACTATCATAGTTTTGTTAAGTATAATTTCATTCCATGATATGAAGGATAAAACTATATATATTTTTACAAAAACTCTAGATAAACAAAAATAATAAAAAACACCATAAAAGGGGTCTCTTACATGGTAATAATGTGCCCTATTGACATACTAGGGTCACTACACCTAATGTACATGAGGACCGAGTTATCAGCCTCACTATCAAACATATCACTTTAGATTTACATAAACTTCCATCAGAGGGAAATATATATGAGTCATATTGATTATGTATAATTCCACCAAGAACCTATATGAGAATACACCATTTAGGTTTTCCCTAAAACTTTTAAAAATTGTCCTCTTTAATCAATAAAATCACACACTAGAATGATTATAACATGTGGACTCTATATTCCAAATATGATTCATAAGACACCTCTTTCAGTTGTCCTCTAAGAGTAAAAATCCATCAATGGCCTCTCACAAATGGTACTATAGCCACAATTTCATAGTAAACCATAAAATCTGTATAACATGTGCATCAATCAAAGATAAAATCATATAAAAATATAACATAAAAAATAGGAACAACAATCCTATATCCTTGGAAACTAGGACTTCATAATGAAATAGGTGGTATTGACACACCAATCTAATATCCCATGTAGGTTTCAACAAATTCCAAATACTCATTTCCACCATATCCAAAATAATTAAACAACATGAAAGGATGTTCACTGATACTAATTTTTAATTTCCTTGAATAGATTCCACTAATCTAGTTCCCTGAGTTGGTTCACCCCAAGGCCCCAAGAACATCACCTTATAATCCAAAGGCTTCCAAATAGTATTGAGGGTCTAGGGTGTGATAGTGGGAAGAATATACAATCATATCATAGTAAACAATAGTATAAATAACTATATATCATCTAATTATGTAAATATATATCATGTGGATGTAGTAAATAAAATAAAATTCAATCATGTTATAATAATAAGTTAAATACTCTAAAATCTTGATCAACAATAGAATACAAAAAAACTGATCACCCACCAGGCTGACAATATATATAGGTGTATATAAAATAAATTTAGTAAAAATATAGGGGTCTCTTAATAACTCCAAGTGAGAACATATATCTGGTATCACATAATCTTTAAAGATTCTCCCTCCAAATCAAAAGAATCAACATGAGTGCATATGCTTGATCATTCTACTCTAGGCCTCAGCTCAATCCATCATGCAATCTATGCTAAACCTAAAAATCTTGTAGGAGGTCTACATGCACATTGAGGTGTGTGTATAGTTGTCATTTATAATTTTAGTAGTCCACCCCATTGAGGAACCTATAAATTTTCTTCCATAAGTGAATGTACATGTAATATGATTAGCCTATTAAACATACAGTAAAAAATGATTAATAAAAAACTAATGTGAAACCACATATAATCCTAGGGTCAATGATCCTAATCCACTGGGAAATGTTCCACCATGTATATTTATATATGTGTGTGTTTGTTTATATACATTTAAATATACATATATATAGACACATAAGAATGTATTTAAAAGAGTAAGATGAAAAATTACATAAATCAATAGAAATAGATTTTAGGGTTCTTAATGATGATCATATATATATCTTGTAAAAAAGGAATTGAGTTGGACGTCTTACCACTCATGTCGTGTATAATTACGTCAATCCCTAGGTCCACCATCTATTCAACAATACTTGCTTCATCCAACATTGGAAATGTCTCTGAGAAAGCCACATTACCATAGGGGGATACATATTATAACCCTAGGATCACCCATACTCACCTCTAATCACTACATTGAAGGATTCTATCTAATAACCTTACATACAATAAATGGTCACTAAAATGGATTCCATACTCCTCATTCCATGTAAAGTTGGTATGATTCCTAAATCCTAGGTCCAACTCTATATGAAATCAGGACATTATAAATATAATAATCTTTTAGGGGATGACCATTATGTGATATATAAATATAGTTCTCCCAAAATCCAATTAAATTACCTTTATCCATTCATATAAATGGCTCAACATCCAACCCCTAATAATTTTTTGTAATTTTAGTTGTGGTCTTTCCACCAGACTCGAGGCATAATCGTAAGAGTCACTTGGGAGAGCATAATCATCCCTGAGTTCATGTTAAATCAATGGTGATGAGCTTGATGTAAAGAACTAATGTCAAGTAATCTATCAGGGGGATCTTAATCATCCATATAACTCAAGTACACCAATCATTAGGGATTCCTTGCATGAATATCATAATCAATAGGGCTAAAATCTCAATCCAAGGAAATATCTCTGAGCATCCAATTGCATAAAAATCAATGAAAGGATTAGAAGTCTGATCCTAGGATATATTTTTTGTAATAATAATAAAAAATTCAATATCATGTTTGGAACATAGACCACAAACTAAGAAGAACCTCTAGTAATCATTCCTGTATCAAAATTAAACAAGTGAATACATAAAAAAAAGGCTTAGGGTGGAAGAATGCCTAAATGAACCATGAAAACCAGTTCTTATCAGGATCCCAAGTTTGGTATGGGTTAAAAGGGTAAAATATATACAATATCAACCCAAACCCCCAAATTAATGTTTTTTGGGTTGGTCAAATGATACGGTACTCACTCGAACCCCTTAGTCAAGTCATAGATTATTCCTCCTACTTGGGATCCTTAAAGATGGTACATAAGAAGAGGCATCCTACATGGGACCATTGATAATAGTGGTTATAGGTAGAGGTATCTTGTATAGGATCTTCAGAATTGTATTCAAGGGTAGAGGCATCTTATATGGGATCCTCATATTGATTAATTAGTTAAAGGGACCTTATAAGGTATTCTCTAGCTAATTAGGTAAGAGAAGGCATCCCCCAAGAGACCCTTGGAAACAGTAGTAATGTAGAGGCATCCTACATGAAATCATCTATGTCAAAATATAATATGGTCTCTTGGAATAAAATTAAATTTCACTGAACATCATAATATATAGATGTATCATATCCCATTTAATATCTAGGGTCTCACTCTCTGGAGATATCTGGATTTGATCACTAGAGGAAGAAACTATCCGTTTAGTAAAAATACCTAAACACCTTATAGGATTTTTAAAATCACATCAAGGGTTTTCCAATTACAATTATTACTGAAAATACTCAGAATGGACTAATAATTAATCCAATTATTACTCTAAGGTATAGATATATGAAAAAACCTCTAAAGGGTAGAAAGGGAGAAGTATATGGTATGTGTTCCCCTGTACATGACATGTACCATTGAACCTCCACCTGGGAATGTAATCAAGATTAAATAGGAATGTATAACCTAATTACATGGTGTATAAGAAATTTATAGAACATTAAACCTACATGGGTTACCTTCCCATGAATCACACATGGCATGGACAAGTGCTTTTCTTGGTGGTGTATCTCTACATGGTGTGCGATCCACACGGGGTCTGGTCATATACTCTATATGACCATGTCTCCCTATATAGGATATCTATAAAGGTACAAAACATCATGACAATGTTCTAATAGAAATAATTTATACCCCATGAATTTAATATACTTCTAAAAAGGTGATCATCCAGAAATGGGAAGAACACACAATGTGTTTTCTTGAACTACACACCGTGTGATCGGTATTTTCGAACATGAAAACCCTCACATCATCAAGAATATTATTTTTTCTCCCCAAAAGCTATAGATAAAACCTAAAGGTGTCCTAAGAAGTTATAATATCGATCTAAAGCTTAAAAATAGTAAATATATAGGGATTTATGGAAAAAATAAAATATAAACTACCCTTGGGAATAATCTTTCAAATCTTTACTCGTTTCTTTGATCCACCATCGCCGCACGATGATCCAACTCATCCCAATATCGACAATGACACCTACCATCCCCTTAACCTATCTCTCTCCCAATAGATATTTTATCTAGATCTTAGTGATGTATATCCCATAGGGTAATGCATAAGATGATATTCGAGAACAGAAAAAATAAAAGAGGAAAAAGAAAAGAAGAAAAAGAAAAAGTTAAAAGGGACATGAGCCCGTCCTTGAGGTCAAACTTGATTTTATGCCCCACCAAGTAAAAAAAAATTATTCTATACTCAAATGAAGATATTTAATCTCAATTTAAATCTTTGTTAAAATATACCACTAAATAAATTTATATTTATTTAATTATATATTAAATATTAATTATTCCAATAAAATTTGAAAGGATCATAATTTCACTAAACTATTATCATAGGGTAGAAATCATATTATTGAACAAAATAAGAGGTAAAAAAAGTATTTCAGACCACCTTTTTTAGTAAAATTAATATTTTACCTCTTATAAGAATCTTAAATGAAAAATACACATTTCTCGTCAAATTACAACCCTGAAAAAACGAGTCTTTAAAGGGATTCCATAATTCAAATAGAGAAATATTGACTATGATATTTTTTGAATAATATTCATAGTATTTTTTTGAATATAAATATATGGTGTAGGTATAGTTGAGATGTTGTTGAGATTTGAGTGAATCATATTATTCAAGATCTAAGAAGAGTTTCTAGGCCAACAGACATACTGTATATAACTATCGAATACCTTGAATAATTGTACTAAAAAAACATGATCATATAAAATCATTGAGGAAGCCTTTAATCCAATAAGGATGAAGATATTTATATTTTGGTATTAAACCTGAAAAATTGAATAAATATTTTAGTTGGTGTTTGATGTAGGGGAAGGATCTAGATATACTCTATATCAGATGAAGACATAGTGGGATTTTTTATTGATTTCTTGTATCAGTGAGAGTGTTGTGATATCGAGTTGACTCTAGAGTGGCAGAAATTTAAGACCCAGTGTTGATAAGAAATGAATTTACTATTATATAACCACCAACATATAGGAAATAATCTATAACTAGGTTGAATAATTAGTTTTAGTACGCAGTACCATTTTTTATCTAAGCTTGTAAATATTGTCTTGTCCCCTCTATTTTTATAATATAAATCAATGAGATGTTGAGATATAATTTTGAGTGGATCTAGAACCATAAAAAGTCCAATTAGTTAGATTAAAATAGAATTTGTTAAATGAGTGTACCATTGATTCACCCCCACTCAATCGAACCAAATAGGTCCTTGGATTCTACAATTAGTATAAAGGAACATGTTACCTATAAATATTCAAAGAATAAATATACAATGTTTAATTTAAATTCTATTAAAAATCAATGAATTTTTATCCTAGATTGAATAAATTACCATAGATTGAGTAATGAGAAAATTTCATACTTCCTTTCACTTCACCTTGAAGTTAGGGAAACAACTATAGTGGGTTTTCAACCCATTCTTAAGGATACCCCTATGAATCATGATAATAAGAGTAATATAATGATAGATAGAATAGAAAACAAATGAAATATTTAACTCCTTATTTGAAAATATTTCCTCTAAGGTAATGGGTCATAAAAGATATAATGAAATATGGGAGAAATTATGGAACAATTATGAAAGAAAAATCAATGTCAAGGAAGCCAAGATAAAAGTATGGAGAAGTAGATTTGAATACATAAAAACTGTTGATGATGAAAACATTGATTACTATTTCAAAATATTTAATGTTATTGTGAGAAATATCCATGGGTATAGTGAGAATATTTACGATTCCATTATTATTAATCAAATATGGTGTAATTTTTAAAATCAATTTTATTTAAAAATATCATCCCTAGAAGATAGATACTATTTGACTATTGATGATCTATATAATATGCACATTACCTATGAAATTAGAATGTATCATACATTAAATAATAAATAATAATATTATATGATTTTTGAGGCTTTTATTAGAGGAAAATTCAAATAAGAAGAATCGATTTCTAAATTCAATGATTCAGACAACAATGACGATGAAGAAGACTTCAACAAGATTATGATTCCTCTCTCAAAAATATTGAAGAAGGGACAATGGAAATAGAATGGTAAGTAATTATTAGGATTATATAAATGTTATAATATTGGTCATAGTTCAAAACATTTCACAAAAAATTAGATTGATAGATCTAACTTATATGAGGATATATCCAAAAGGAATAAAGGGGACATAAAGAGGATATACCCCCTTCAAAAGGAGAGGCATTATGAGTAAGAAAGAGAAGTATTATTCATATAATTAAGGAAATATTTTTCTTATATCGAGAAATGAATTTATTAATAAATTAGTGATAATGAAATATAAGAAAGGATAGAGATTTATAGAGAACATAAAGATAAGTTGGAATATTATCTTGAGATGAGTACACAACTAAAGAAAGAAAATAAGGATATGATCAATAGAAAATAATAATTAACTATCGAAGAGATTGAGTTTAAAAAATGGAATTAGAACTTCATTATTTTGAGAAAGAGTAGTGTGTTAAGAATTAAGTAAAATATATTGATGAGATGAAGAATCATAATATTAAAGACGATGAACAAGATAATTTCATCATTGATCTCAATGAGGATTTTTCTATAGTGGAATAAGAGTTGTTTTATACATGAGCCATATGTGTCGTAGTTCAATGCGAGTTAAATTAATCCAGATAAGATTTCAATATATCTATTGAGATCAAGGGATAAAATTTTCAATTTTAAGATAATAAAAGTGAAATTTCACCAAATGAATTTGAAAATAGATATGTTATTCAAACTAGTGCGGGTAAAACAAAGGAGGTTTATATTAAGAGGATATATTTGACATCCATATAAGAGATGAATTTTCTAAGGTAACCAATAACTCCTAGGAGAATGAATTATTATTACATTATAGGAAAACAATAACAAATTTCTATATAGAGATGGAACCAATCTAGAAGATCACAATTTTGAGGGTATTTCTAGTTCTATGGTAGGTATATTCAAAAAGACTATCCTTGTTGGTATAATATGTTATTACCAAGAAAGATGAAAGGGTCATGAAGGAGAATTTATGAAAAAATGGGACAAAAAAATCAAAATAAAACAATTGGAAATAAATGTAAATATTATGAGAGGATAGATAATTTCAAGAATGAGTACATATTTGTTTGGTCAAATCAATTAAAATTCTCTATCCAATTAGAGGAAGATGAAAATCATTATAAGGATAATGAAAATAAAGTTGTTTTGGAAGTTAATGCAAGTGTTGATCAGAGAATATCCAGAAATAGAAAATTTATAATTCAAAATACTAATTTGGAGAAAGATATTCCACAGTAATAAGAAGACCGTGGTAAAATTATAATGAAAACTTCCCATGTTGAGATTATAAAGATGGAATGGAAAAGGATGGGAGGAAGCTCTCAACATGAATGTTGTTTATAATAAATACAAGAGGTAACTCCGTATTACCTATTATTTTTGGTATTTTGAGATAATATAAATGAAATTTAATGAAAATTTTATGGATGTCACTGTGGGAAAACATAATGATATTTTTATTTATAGAGTCTACTGAATTCTATAAAGTGGAATAAGATGTGTGCATCTCTTAAAAGGGGGAAAATTTGAAAGAATCTATCATTATAATAAATCCTAAAAAATCTATATATTATGGTTAGATTTAAAAAATAAATTTTAAGGTATATAATCACATTTATAACCCTTAGTTATTATTATATAAAATGCACTTATTGAAGGGGAGTGTTGGTTTCTGAAAATATGAGATAAAATGTGTTTTAATCGTGTGAATACAATTTTTTTTATTGTGTTTATTCATTTTTATATAAGATTTTGTATTTTATTGATAAATATAATTATTTGTTACTCTTTAAATGTGAATTGATAATTTATTATAATAATATCACATGAATGGTAGTTTATGGATAACATATACAATATTTATTATATCTCTCTTCTAATCTACATACGGTTAACCCATGTAGACTTAATATTGTCAAAAGAAATTATCTTTTTTAATAGAACCATTTTGTATCATCTTACTCTATAAAAAGGGAATGAATATCCAAAATTCCATGAATAGTAGAATAGGAGATAATAAAACACAAAAATACCCTTTGCATTAAATATAAATAAGGGGGAGAATGTTTGAGAACATATATTGACTTTAAGAATGTAAGAAGATTTTGAGAAAAATAAATAGGGTATATATTTGAGCCTAATTGTTTCATTGGTTGTTATTTGTTCTGGGAGTTAAGATAAATATTTGATTCTTGGATAATATTTATAGATTCATTAAATGGAATTGGATTTCATCAATGACAAATTTTCCATTGATATTTATTGTATGTTTTTTTGATCATTAATGGAATAATTTAGAAGTGTTTGTGAAAAATGGTCATTTTCTACTTCATTAGAATAATGTTGGATGGATTATGCTTTTTAGAAGGACCTTGGTGTTTTTGATTTATATGGTCACCAACATAAAGGTAAAATAGGGATTTAATTCCATACATATAGGCATAGTCTAATTTATACAATCCACATAAAGGAAAATTCTACAGTCTATAAGGTGAATAAGGGTTTCTTTCCCCATGTATAGAGGTAACCCAAGCCATGTTATGGTATATCATTACCTATGTAATTATAAACTATGTAAGATAAGGGTACATACCATACTGTGTAAAGGTATGTAGGTAAATGTTATCTTTTGTAAGGGTAAATCCAATCATGCATAAGGGTAACAAGAAGCTCACATAAAGGTAAAGGGAATCCTTTATAAAGGTATTCTGATATTTACACTATATGCCTATGGGTACATTGAGCGTTAGGTACAAGTACTAAGGGTACATTTAACACTATGTAAAGGTAATTAGGTATGTGACATGAAGGTACTCAAGGATTAATAAGGGTATCTGGAGACCCATGTAAGGGTAAGAAATGATTTCCAATACACACATAATGCTAATATATTTATTGTTGAATGGTAGACAACAACCTGAATAATGGTATATGAGGTCATTTAATTTTAATACGATAAATATTTAAGGGTATACATGAGTTTTATAATCTCATGTAAGGGTAGAAATGGGCCTCCTCTTCTTGAATAAGGGAAATTCTCCTATAGGTATGATGCTGGATCATGATCATCATGAAATATACTTGATCAATTTCATAATCTTAAAATGATTCCACTCCACATGTATCAAGATTCTAACCAATTGAGTTATTTTAAGATCAGCCACCAAGAGTTCTAACATTGTGTGTTACTTCTAGTGCTACCACACATGACACCACAAGTGATACTACCATGTGATACTGCCATGTGATTCCTTCATGTTCTACCACTAGGTGTGATATTGTCATGTTCCACCATGGTATGATACCATGATATGAGACCACATGATGCAAAATATAGTATCAATTATTATGTGAGGGGAGGTATGAGTGAGTTCAAATTATCAAGGCATACATGTAGATTCTCTTGAATGCCTCGGGACCGATTTATGATGTGAAGACACGAATTTCAGAAGATGATGCCCTCAATAAGAGTTTTTTTCACATTGAATAAGTGGAATTTATTACTTTCATGAAATATGATCCTTTCCCTATTCATAACTTATATACGTCATGTATATGTTCATACCATGTGATGAAATAAGTTTCACCCTAATCTTACAAATATTTTTGAAATAATTAATATGTTTCAAAAAAACTAATACCTTATATAGGTTTCATGCATGTATGTAATAAATGATTGAGTTAAAAAATAAATAATGAGAAAATGGTATTAATTAACCATGTGAAATATAAAAGAGAATATATTAATTACTTTTATATTTAATGGGTAATTATTATAGTTTTTTAATCAATAAATAATTCACATGTTGATGAGGATTCAATGAGATATTTTTGATGATGAACACAATCCATGATTTTAGAAACGAATATCCTGATATAAGATGATGATTTAAAAATAGAACATAGATATTTAAATATAAAATTAAATATGGAATGAATCCATAGTCTTTAGGATAATTAAGTAAATAGTTGAACATGAATTCCTAATAGTTTAAATATAAGACAAACTAGGAATTATTTTAATGATTTAAATGAGAATATCCTACTTTTAATGATCACGGGATTTCCAAAATTTAAATATGGAAAATTTTGCTTTTATTTTTTATAAAAATACTCAAAATGTTTTCATTCATATAAATATATGTTATACGTAAAAAATAAGGATTGTTGAGATTTTATAGAATCAAATTATTCATGATCAAGGATGAGTTTCGAGGCCAATAGGGCTATTGCATGTAGCTGTTGAAGACCTTAAAAAATTATTCATTAGAAAACTAGATCCAATAGTCTCATAAAAGAATAATTTTATCTATATGGTTTAAGATATTTCTAGTTGTGAATTAACTCTAAATAAGTAAATAATTATTTTAGTTGATTCTAGAAGTAGGAGAAAACTATAGTGGGAATCTTTAGTAGAAAAAGACATAGTGGGATTCTGTGTTGATCTCTTATGTTGGTGGGAGATTTTTTATCTCTAGTAGAAACTAAAGTGGGAGAAATAAATTAATCACTATTGAAAATAATGGAATTTACTTGGATGTTACCACTTAAATATAATAACGACACTATAACCGCGGGGGAATATTCAGTTTTAGTAAGGGATAATATTTTATGTCAAACCTGATAAATAATTTTTTCTGCACTCTATATTATTACAAATACACTATAAGTGGTGTTGAGAGATAATATTGACTGTATATAGAACCTTTAATAGTTTAATATGTTAAATTAAAATATAAATTATGAAATGAGTGTACCACTAATTCACCACTCTCTTAGTATGACCTAACCTACCATTGGATTATAAATCAGCTACATTAACTGAATTTTATCAATGTTTTAATATTAAAAGTGACATTTTTTTACTTATATAAATATTTCATAATATAATTACCTTATTTATAACCTACAATTTATTAGATACTTTACAATAGTCTTATCTATCATAGTGAAATTTTTCATGGTTTATTTTTGTTTGGTGCTGTGTGTAATAGAAACTATTCAACATAGTATTTAATTAAAGGAAAATATATACTAAAATATCTTAGCGTAACACTATTTAAAAATTTACTAAGATACAATTAGTCATTTTATATGGGATAATATTTGTTTTTATTCTATTATGAAATTAGGTCGAAGGTCGTATCCTTGAGATATAAAAATTTATATTTCAGTAGTGAAAGTGGCATGTATTGAACCTTGTAATGGTTGGGATCTTCAAAGATGGACATGAGGATCTTCAGTAATGATTATAATGTACAAAAATAAAATTTTATTCTTGGTATATTGAAATACTGGTGCAATGATACCCAATCAATGGATGAAGAAGGTTGTATAGTGGATAACTAAAATCCGTGGGACACTCTATCCAATGATGGTCTAGGTCCCAATAACGATGCACATATAGTTAGATAACAGTGAATTATAGTTCACACTATATCTTATCCCACATTAAAAATATTATTGGATGGGGTAATACTTTAAAAACCAAGGTTCTTCCCTCTATCCCTTGAAGTGTAGTGGGTAGGTAAATGTGTGATCCTTCAGTGTAATGTTACCCCATGTTGCATACTATTTATCACATAGGCTATCCCATTAACCAATTATTTTAATTTCTATGCATCCCATGGGCCTCTAGACACCCATATTCACCATAGTCTAGTCCCCATGTTTTTTCAGATTACCCCTTCATAGGAGTTCCCTCACGATCTGTATGCTGGCTAGGGGTTGAACCTCATTTCCCCTCTAAGTTCTCTTGCTTTTTTATGTACAAGAATGTTTCTATAGTTATAATATGTTCATATTATCATATATAACCCAAAATTTCATAAATTAGTGCCTATAAAACAGTTATGGAAACACATTTTCAATAATGACCATTTTTGAATGGATTTATTAATATAATATGTTAAAAATGAATTGTTTTCCTAAAAATATCCCCAAAACTATTATTAAAATTTATTAATGAAAATTAGATTTAAAACATAAAAAATATATTAAAATTATTTTTAATAAACCATGAAAAAATTAAGGAACCACATTCACCCAAACATGATGATAAATTGAACTTATGTAAATCCTATAAATATGAATTACATCAAGAATTTATCTCTTAAGAATTTTAATACTTATTCATTAAATTTTAATTTATAAGGACTTATTTTAATCCCAATGTTAACATGGAACATCTTTTCCATTCCCATAACTCAATATAATTTCCAATTAACAATTTCACATAATCAATGACTCATCACTATGAACTGAAGAAGTGAATTGTTTTCAAATTGTTCATATGAGTTCAACATTCACATCCCTATTCATCCCTAAAAAACATGGCATATTTTTCACTTTTTAGAGATATTATTTTCACAAAAATTCTCAAATATTTGATTGGGGCTATTTTAGAACCATGAAATCCCAAGAAAAAATCGTCCCCCCAAGTCTAATTGGAGTAATTAGGGAAAGAATGAAATGTTTATCGACAAGCTCTATGATTTTACTATTATTTTATTAATAGTTTTTATTATTATTTTTACACACACATCCTTATGTTATGATATTTAATGAGAATATGGATTGAATATGAGTTTCTAATACTACTCCAATTATAATGATCAATTTGGTTGTTTTTTAGGGTGATCTATTAAAGTGTTACTTTTATTTTTAAAAAATAAATCCATCAATAATAAGATTAATTAGATAATTCATGAATTAAATATTTGAATTTATCTATGTTCTGGTTATAAACCCTTAATTTATAAGTTCCATGAAGAAGAGTTCCAATGTTTTCATAGAGATTTTTTCTCAGTGAGTATTGAATGGAAGATTTTAACCATTGTGTTTATTTTTGATACACAAGACACAAAACAATTTATCATTCCACCAACACACTTTCCATTAAATGAAAAATTAATAAATTTATAGGTCAATAGACAAATCAAATTATGTAATCAATAAAATTATGTATTTCATAAATAAATTTACGATATATTTGAATACACCCATCCATTATGCCTATCTTCCTTAGTACTGTTTGTTTCCTTTTCCCACATATTATCTCTATGCTTATTTTCCAATAAAAAATCCTAAAAAATTCTAGTAAAAACTCTATATGGTGTAATTTAATAGAAAAAAATAACTAAATTATGAAAAAAATTTTAAATAAAAAAATTCCTATTCTTGAGTTTCCTCTAAATAAGCACTTGTTTTATAGTATATTTTTGACTTATTTCGATTATATCTAAACCTTGGTCCCAATAAAAATTGCACTTATTAAGATGTAACCCAAGTCTATTCTCAAAAATGATTTACCATATAGGACTATTATTATAAAACCATAATATTCTTGATGAATCATCCCTCATGTTAACCCATAGAATAATGGGGGTTTTCCTGCCAATATTTTCACCTTAACATCAAACAGATTAATGTTATAACCATCCTTTTATGGAATATTTTTCTTCTAAACCAATCCTTGTTTTTTCAGTAATTCAAAAATAAAATAGTGCTTTTTCACACTTTATTTATTATATTTTTATTAGAATTTTTCTTTAAAGTGTGTTAACTTCCCCAATAAATAAAAATTTAACTATGTTTATATTGTTATGTTTATTTGGAATGAAGTAATGATTTCCCAAAATTAGTAATATATACCCTTCTCACTCCCATATTCGTTTAAGGTGTTTGAATATGATTACTGAACCAGTAGAGATCATTCATAAAAAATTACAACACATTATATCATTCTACACCTTAAATTTCTTCTTTTCATCATTTTTCAGTTTGGTTTTAGTAGGTTGTTTTAAATATGAAATCCGAGTGAATTATTTCTTAGTTGATAGATCTTAAAGTATATCAAAGAGGAATAAATTACCCAAATTAATATTTTGGGAAACATATATTTCATTCCTAAAATTTTAGTGGGTCCTATCACCTCTAATAAACCCATATGAACTTATTTATGTATAATAACTTTTTGGTATTTCCCTTTATTAATAGTAATTTCCATAACCTATATATTGAAATTCACTCCAGTTTTTGGGGAATTAATTCTATATTATTCCTAGTATATTTATTTACTAATAAATATACTTAGTATCCAGGGCCTTTGATTCTTTCCTGAGTAATTTTTTTAAATATTTTCAATTCTTTCATCCATTCTGGAGAAACAAAATTAGAGGTTAATTGATGTGATACTTGGTGTTTTGGATGATATTCTCTAATCTCTCTTAATTAATTTTTTTGTTTGGATTGAATGATCTCAAGCTAATCATATATCATCTCTATTCAATAATTATCCTTAGATGAGGCTTAGTGTTGTTTCTCACAGATCCCATTAAAATAAGGTCGTAAATGGCCCATTAAATTTTAATTTTCAACTTGCATGTGGCTATATTAATCTCTCTAATGTGTGTTGAAATGATCCCCCAAATCTGGTCACAAATTCCCATGATGTGTATCCCTTTATTTCCATTTAATTCCATGTTTTATATCCAATCTAAAGTCATATTTAATCCATCAAGAGGTTCTGATTTGATTCACCCATGTTGAATGGAAATCATTTGAGATAATATAAATATTTATAATTTTATTTTTATAATTTTTAGAAATAATAGCTTGCTAAAATTGCAATTTATTTTTTAAAGAAGTGTTAAAATTCTCCCTCCAACCATGATAACTTGATCTTGAAAATGTATCACATAATACATGCTAATTTTCCAAGTTTCCCAAGTGCTTTTATTCTATTTGGTAAGGTAAATTTATTCATATAATTCTATACTTCAAACAGTATTTTTAGTTATTCCCATGATCTCTAAATGAGTTGAATGCATATTTCTTCTTCCCATTGGTCCTTGAAATGAAAATATTCAATTTTTATTAAAGATGTAAATTTTGTATTTACACTTCATGAGTCTCATTGGATTATTCAATTTTACAGTTTTCCCTTTTGAATTCATATCTATTTTTGTGAAAATATAATTTATTTCCACGTCCTTTTTTCTTCCCTACAACCCTAAAGTAGCTATTTCAACTAAAATTACCCATTAAGAGTGATCCATAATTAAAATATTTCCTAAGAAATGGGGGTGGTACATTATGGGTTGAGAAATATTAATATCACAATTTGTTAATATCTAATGTATCATTTAATTTATCTTCATCACCTTGAACAATATTGGTGATCTTTCTCTTCAATTTCATGGTATCCTAAATTTTAAAGTACCTCTATATAAATATCTTTTTAATAGCATACCATGTGTAAAATAAACAATCCCCTTTTTATAGGAATCATATTAATGACTACCCCTTTTATAAATAATAAAATACTTCAAGTAGGGTATTCTAACTATATACCCATAAAGTAGAAAGTTATTCATTATTATAAGAAATTCCTTGAGTGTAGACCACATTTATTTTAACAACATGAAAAGGTTTATGAAATTAAACCTAGTGGTGTCTTAGCTCATATTTCCTTTCCTTAGTAATGAAAATTTCCCAATATTTATTCCCCCTTACTTGCAGTGTCTCTATAAATTTCAATTTTTTTGAACCTAAATATCAATTCTACATAGGGTTGTTATGAAGTTATTTTCCATAATTTTCTATGCACATAGTTTTTTGAGAAACCTTTCTTTGCATGACTACAACTATCTTATCATTTCCTCTTGATGCATGCCTTTAATTAGAAGTTTTAGGTTCAAAATAAATGTGTTTAATATTTATTAAAAGTAACTCCAATCCCACCTAATACATTGATTTGAATAGTTATAATTTATATAATGTGAATATGTTTAAATATTTAGTTAATTATATTTGTAGATATATTTTTTTGTTATTTTTATATAATAAAGTTAGGAAAATAAATCTTTTAATCAAGACCCATTCCTAGAAATATTTACAACTTTTTAATTTAATAAATATGATTATAAAAAAATTTCATTGGTGAGTAACTTGGTCATTTTCCAAAGGGACCTATCATTATATAATCTACTAATCAGCTTATGTGTAATGAATAGAAAAATAAAATTGAATAGGGGGTTGGTACATATTAATTTAAAAATTTAAATATGGTTTTAGTTTTTTTAATTAATGTGTGTGTATGTAAAAATGATAAATAGAAATTGAAAAAAGTAAGAAACAATAATAAGAAAATTTCATTAATTAGTGATCATGGGTAAATTTAGGTTAGTGGTAAAACTTATAATGAAATTAATTTAGATTAAATAGTATATATTCATTATAAACACCACATAATACTTAAATTACACTACCATGGTAGTCATGTCATTAATCATAATGTCAAGATTCCATATAAGGTTGTTTTAGTACCTTACGGGAAATGATTATGTTCCATCCTATGGGATTAAATTTCCAGAAACCAGTAGAATTATCATCTATTTAGATGCAGTGACCAAGAAATAAATGCTATATTTGGGTTTTAATTATCATTCCATCACCCTCACAGTCGAATCAACAGACTAATGGTCCAATCATTCAAATTTTTTATGAAGTAATAATGAATAATAAAACTATCGGTTCAAAATATCATTAATAATATGAATAAAAAATTATACCCATACCTCATATTAAATGTCTATTTATTTATAGTTACAAAAATAAATAATATATATAATGTGAAGAATGAATCTATGAGTATTCTTAACAATATATTCTCATAGGGTTAAAACTAATTCCTTCCTACTAATGATGGTAGATATAGCCTAAAATGGGTGAATTAATAGGGGAATAAAGTTTAAATATAATTTTAGAGTAATGTAGATAGATGTATGAGTGAATGGGAGATAATGGTGAATACATTTCATTAAGATGTTAAATTGAGTGGTATACCATGAATAGTGATATAGAATAGAAAATACAAGATTACCTCAATTTCACCAGAAATCCTAGTGATTTCCCAAGTCCCATGAATTTAAATCTAAATATACCTTTCACCATGGATGCATTTAAAGTAAAAAGATCTAATTATTTTCAATTATTCTAGAAAATTCTACATTTTCCCACACATTGAGATGTGTATTACTGCATGTGAGCATCCACCTCTCACTCCATGAGATGCATTCACCTTAAACATTCCATAAATCTTTACTGGATTTTGGAAAACAAATATTTTATGGAGATACTAAAATGAATATTATTTCCCAAATGTCTTTGAGATGAGATCAATGGATAATTTTCATCTTAAAAAATTTCCCCTTGAAGTGTTTTTGATAACCTACTTCATTAGTGCATTGATTCCACTTATCAAGAATATATGAAAAGTAAGTGGTAGTGGAAAGGGATTGAGATGCCATTTGGATTCAATGTGAATGAATTGGATATTTAAATTCAATTAGAAAAGGATTCATTTTTTTACAATCCCAAATGACTGTTGGATGAAATTAAGGTCTCATTGACATAAAAATAGCCAAAATTTTCTTATATGATTATGTTGATAATGACCTGGTATATTTTTGGTTGGTATAAAAGGATAAATATCAAGTCGACTACATTTTTTAAATTGGTTCAATGGTGTATAACTTGAGATATTTCAATTTATCTCTAAGTAGAGAAAATGGAATGACACATCCCCTTGGAGAGAGTTATCACATGAATTATGACCATGTATAAGGTACAATAATGAAAATGGTGGGAAAATATTTGAGTGGTGATAAATGATTTCAAAATGAAAATGTAATAAGACATGATTAGTGGTTGTAGGAGGTTATGTAGTGGATGGATTAGATTAGCACGGAAGTCAATCCAAATGTGGTCTATGTTTTAGGCATGATTCTAGGAGATCCAATTATTAACACATTTAAATTAACATTTCCCCCATCCAACATTGAAAATCAATTGGGAAAGGGGGATCCATTATAAGAAAATGAATCCCCAATATTTATAAGAATGTATTTTAGGGGTAAATGTTTGTTTTTTCAGTTTACTACCCTCCCAAATTGACCCCTTATGTATCATCGACCATCTCATTTCATGATAATTTTCCATTATGTGAATCCAATTAGTTTATGGTCATTTTTACTTAACCTAGTATAGTCATTGTCTTGTTCTAAATTTCTCCTTCATTAGGGGGACCATGAGAAAGGTAAATTTTCTAGGGATGGACCCCATTTTCCATCAAAGTCGCATTGATTTTATTTATAGAAAAAAATTCTTCATCAAAATCACTATTTTTTGTCCTTCATTATTTTTTTTAAAATCAGTTCCCTAAAAAATAGTTTCAAAAAGTATTTTTAATAATTACCAATTTTGAATTTATTTCAGATTATAATATTTTCAAAATTAATTAATATTCTAAAACCCAAAAAAAAATTAATCTAATGTATTTATGAAAATTTACTCTCAAAAGAAATAAAATATATTCAAATTATTATTGAAAAATAATGAATAAATTTTGAAAACAATCCTATATCAACTATGATTTTATGAATTCTTATGTTGGTAAGATCCCTATGATATAATGTTACTTTTTTAGAATAAACTTGGGTTATATTCTAATATATGTAGAAAATGTTATCATGTATGGATTGACGTAGTTGAAACATTGTAAAAACAATTATCATGCACATGGACTAGAGTTAGATTCAGTGATTCATTCCTTGAAATGATGGAGTAAGTATCTTTTAAATGAGAAATAGATAGTGTAATAATATTAGTAGATTTTAAAATATATAATATCTTAATGATATTTTATCTTAAGGAAACAAAGGTGGGTTAATTATGTTAGGTTGGTATGGAGTATGATATTCTTGTATAATACCAATTGTAGGATCAAAATGCTAATGTAGATGCTCAATATACAAGAGGGGGGGGGGGGTGAATTGTATACCTTAAAAAATTCCTTTGTAATTTTTAAAGATTGTAATGTTTAACAAAGTTAAAGAAGGTAAATTCGCTCAAAAAATGGCCAGTTAGCAACCATGTATTAGAGGTTTGGTGAATTTACCTTGATTAACTTTGTTAAACATTACCATCTTTAAAAGTTCCAAAGGAATTTTTTAAAGTATACAATTCACCCCCCTTTGGTGTATTGAGAATTGATATCATCATTTCGATCCTAAAATAAGTATTATATGAGAATATCATACTCCATACTATTACAAAAATTTTAAGACTATGAAAAAATATAGAAAAAATGAGTGGGAAAATTTTTTTACGAAAAAAATTAGAAAATATGACTACAAAAATTTTCATTATGAAAAATTTAGAAAATCTGACGACAAAAATTTTCATTACGAAAAATTTAGAAAATCTGACTACAAAAATTTTCATTATGATAAATTTATAAAATATTCAATACAAAAAATTTAGAAAATCTTAATTACAAAAATTTCAAAAATCTTCATTATGAAAATTTATAAAATCTTCATTACGAAAATTTAGAAAATCTTAATTACGAAAATTTATAAAATCTTCATTACGAAAATTTAGAAATTCTTCATTATAAAAACTTAGAAAATATTCATTATAAAAATTTATAAAATCATCATAATGAAAATTTAAAAAATATTTATTATGAAAATTTAGAATTTTTTTAAAACTAACAAATAGATGTAATCCCCCTATGAAAAAGGGTTCCTTACTGTAAGGAGATTGATTTAAACAAGATATTAATATGGAATATTACCATACATTTATCATTTCTATCTTCTGTTTAATGTATTCAAATCTATCAGATGATAATTATTTTGTGAAAATATTAGCAAGTTGATCTTGCGTTCTGATAAATTGAAGAATGATATCTCATTTTTGTGTGTGATCCCAAAGAAAGTGATGCCTAATATCTATGTTTTTTCACGTGAGTGATGTGCATGGTTATTACTTAAGTAAATGTAACTAGTATTGTCACAAAAAAATTGTGTTTTGGTAAAACTAATACCATAGTCTGTTAGTGTGTGATATATCCACAACACTTGAGCACAACAACTTCCAGCTGATATATATTCAGCTTCAGCAGTGGAATGTGCTAGTGAGTGTTGCTTTTTTCATGACCAAGAAACTAATGAATCTCCTAAGAAAAGACAAGTTCTGGATGTACTCTTCCAATCCATTATACATCCACCAAAACCAGCATCCGAAAAACATTTTAAAACCAAATCATTTCTAGAAGTATAAAAGAGTCCTTTATCCAGGGTTCCCTTTAAGTAGCAAAAAATACTTCTCACTGCATTTAAATGAGATTCCTATGGATTGGTTTGATATCTTGTACATAAGCATACTGAAATCATTTAGTCTAGACCACTAGCTTTCAAGTAAAGTAGACTTCCTACCATACCTCTAAAAGATGTTTGATCTACTGGTTTCCCAACTTCATCAAGATCATGTGAATTTGAGGTACCAATGGGAGTACTTATAATCTTTGTGTTGTCATATCCATACTTTTTTAAAAAGATATTTAATATAATTATTTTTGGATATATAGATTCCTTCTGGTTTTTTAGAAATTTGAAAACCAAGGAAAAATGTTACCTCACCCATCATACTCATTTCAAAATAAGATTTCATTAGATCCGCAAAGAAATTAGTTAAAGATTGCAGAGATGAACCAAATATAATGTCATCAACATAAATTTTAACAATCAAAACATTTTTATTATATTTATTTATAAAAAGGGTTGGATCATCATTTCCCTTAACATAATTATTTTGAAGAAAAAATCATGTAAGTCTATCATACCATGCCCGAGGAGATTTCTTAAGTCTATATAAAGCTTTTGTATGTTTGTAAACATGTTCAGGTTGTTTTAAATCTTCAAAACCAGAAGTTTGTTCAACAAAAAATTCCTCTTGTACAAAACCATTAAGGAAAGCACATTTATCATCCATTTGAAAAAGTTTGAAATTGAAGAATGCTGAAAAGGAAATTAGAATACGAATAGATTCAAGTCTTACTATAGGAGAATAGGTTTCTTCATAGTCTATTACTTCTTGATGATTATAGCCTTAGGAACCAATCTATCTTTTTTTTCTTACTATGATTCCATTTTCATCACATTTATTTCTGAAGGCCCATTTTACTCCAATAACATAAGTTTCTTTAGGTCTTTCAACTAAGGTCCAGAATTTATTCCTTTCAATTTCATTTAGCTCATATTTCATAGCTTTTATCCAATCATCATCACCTAAAGCTTCATCAATGATTTTTTGTTTTAATTGAGAAAGGAATGCTAGATGTTCTACTTAATTCCTTAAGGAACTTCTAGTCGTTATAAGTAGATTTACATCACCAATGATACTGTCACTAGGATGATTATTTAGAAATGACTGATTTGGGTTTTTTAAAACCTATTGATCAACATAGAGTAGGAAATCTTCTGGGGTAAATGCTTTAGAAACATTTTCCTGAACATTTTCCTCATCCGAAGGATCTTATAAAAAAGGTTGATAATAAGTTTTTGAAAACACATCTGAAGATATAGGTTGAGGTTGTTTAAAAAAAGGACCAGTTTCATAAAATTTTACATGTACTGTCTCTTAAACAATATAAATGTTTTTATTGAAAGCTCTATAAGCCTTATAAGTTGCGGACTATCCTAAGAAAATTCCTTCATCAGACTTTGGTGTGAATGTGTGTATATTATCATAGGTATTCAGAATGAATAATTTGAAACCAAAAACATTGAAGTAGGACATTCTTGGTTTTCTACCATTTCATAACTCATAAGGAGTTTTATTAAGAAATGGTCTAATAAAAACACAATTTAGAGTAGAACAAGTAGTACATACAACTTTAGTCAAAAAATTTTTGGCTACCGAATATTAACTCAACACGGTTCTTATTATATCTTGAAGAATTATGTTTCTTCTTTCAACAACACCATTTTGTTGAGGCGTTTTGGGTGCTGAGATGTTATGAGTAACGAATTTTCTACTACAAAAAGTTTCAAAATAAGAATTTTGAAATTATTCCCCACAATCACAATGAATAGTTATCAAATGAAGGTTTTTCTCATTTTTAACTTGGGCTCAAAAATTTTTAAATAAGAAAAAGCTTCATATTTGTTTTCTAGAAAATAGACCCACCTAAATCTATTGTAATCATAAACTAAGAAAAATACATAATATTTTCCTTCAATGCTTGCAGTTTGTGTTGGACTAAAAGGATCCATATGTACTAACTGTATTGAATTAGTGGTTGAGACTTTTCTAATTGATTTAAAATTTGATTTATTTTTTTCCATATTGACAAGGATCACAAACTTTTGAAGAATCATATCTGTGCTCTAGTAGATCCTTAAATAGTATTTTCTTAGAGAGTTTTCATAGGTTACTAAGGTTACAATGTCGTAACCTTCTATGCCAAAACCAAGAATGATCTTCCATTACACTACATAAAGGTAGATCATGGATCTTAAGGTCTTCTATGTTTAGTGTGTAAAAATTCTCTTTCCTATGGGCAGAAAGAATAAATTCTTCCTTGGAATTGTGTACTAAGCACTTGTCATTCCTAAAATTAACAAGGTAACCTTCATCACATAATTGACATATTCTAATGAAGTTGTGCTTGGGACCCTTAAAAAATAAAACATTTTAAATCAATGTTTTTCCAAGAAGAACAATGTTACATATACCAATAATTTATCCCTTAGAATTATCTCTGAAAGTTTCTTTTACTACTTTCATCTTGATATACTTTTGAAAGAAGTTTTTATTACCAGTCATATGCTGGTAACATCCAATATCCATTTACCAAGTATTTTTATTGGTACATTATTTATTTTCCTGAATATAAGAGTGTTAGACTTTCAGAATCAAAATGTTCTTGGATCTGGAAACTTCAGAAATCAAAACTTTTGGTATCCACATTTTCTTTGAAAAATAATCTTTTGGAAAACCTAAAGACTGAGTTTTTTTAAGGAATTTTTTTTCCAATGCCCACCGTACTAAAACTTAGTAATAAATGGAGCACTTTGAGGAAAAAAATAATTGTTACTAAAAATCGGTTTTGAACTAGAACAACCAAATATAGAATTATTCCTTAGAGGTTGAATTTGAGAATACATTTTATAAACATTTTCCTTACCTAAGTTAATGTTTGACAAACACTTCCTCAAGGAAAATATCTCTGACATTAGTCTAATAACCAAGTTCTTTTCTTCAAAAACATTATCTTTAGTACTAGATTTAGGCTCAAAAACATTTTTCTTAGAAATTAAATTTTCTAGATCCTCAGAAAGTTTATCCTTCTCAAAATTTACTTCCTCAAGGTTTTTTAAAATACCTTCAAAATCAAGGTTTTTCTTATCAATATCTTTAGAAAGATATAATATTTACTTAGTATGAATAGAAATCCTATAATTTTCCTTATTAAGATTTTTCTTAACTTTATAATTTTCATTCTCAAGAAGCTTAGAAAACCTAGAAACTTCTTCATAGGTAGGTAATGTATTATCTTAATCAGAAAAATATTCTTCAACTTAGGATTCATAATATTTACTATCACTATAATTAGAATTCAAGGATACATTGGTCATAGATTCATCATTTTGTACCTTTACTATTAAAAATGATTTTTAATAAGTAGTATAGAAAGTAAACCAAGATTCTTCTGTCCAGAAGATTTGTAATCTAATGATTCATCAGAAGAGTCTCCACCACTGCACTCCAGGTGTCATTAGCTTTCAAAAAAATTTTAGCTTTAGAATTGTATTACTTCTTTCTATTCCTCTCAGAATGATTTTCCTTTCTTTATTTTTCTTTAAGCATAAGACAATATGGCCTTATATGTCCATCACTTTTACATTTATAGAAAGTGACTTCAAAGTATATCTTATCCTTTCTTTTTTTCTTCTTGTATCTGTACTAAAAATATTTCTTCCCAACCATCTTGTTCATCTATCGAGCAAGATTAGCTAGTTCATTCTCATAATGTCCAGTTTCACTAGATTCATATTATATAACAACCTTCTTATATTTATATCTTGTAACTCTTTTAGGGGTCTTTGATTTCATATTATTTGAAGTAGTTGTAAAAGAAACACTTCCATTCCCATTATTCTTCTTAACATTGTCTTCATCTCTCTTCATTCTCGTCTCATGCTTAAGAAGATTTTCAAAAATCTCATCAAGATTAATCTGAGATACTTTCCTATTCGAATCTATAGTTGTTATCTTGGATTCCCACTCATTAGGCATGATGTCTATAATATTATCTACAAGTGCCTCATCATCTAAACCTTTTTCACCCATAGATTTTAATCTTTTGACAATAGTTATAAATCTTTGTAGTACCTTAAATATAGGTTCTCCATATAGAAAGAAAAAACCATGGTACTCAGCTCTAAGAATTGATCTTCTAGTTTCAATAACATTGGAAGTACCAAAATGTGTAACTTCAAGCTTCTTCCAAATACAATTTGCAACTTCACAAGAAGAAATTCGGCTATATATATTCTTTGTCACCGAACAATACAAATTATTAACTACCTTACAGTTAAGTTGATATTCTGACTTCTCTTGATTATTAAAAGTTATGACTTCCTTATTCGGAATCTTGTAATCTTCAGTAAGCATATCAAAGTTGTCCACTCCAATATTAAAAATAGAAGTATTCATATGATCACTCAAATATTCATAATCATTGCCATAAAAAATAGGTGGTCTAGTTGGATTAAGATTTTTAGTTGAACCGACATTCATTCCTACCATCTCAAAGAAAATATTTCCACAAAAACATGTCATTGATAAAAGTTTTTAAACAAGGATAAAAATATCCTAAGTAAGGAAAATACAGAACAATGAGAAAATTTTGCAAGAAAACATATATGTGAATATAAGTATTTCAGAATCCTCATCTGATACCAATTATTAGGTTGGTATGGAGTATAATATTCTCCTATAATACCAATTGTAGGATCGAAATGATGATGTAGATGCTCAATATACAAGAGGGGGGGGGGGGTGGATTGTATACTTTAAAAAATTCCGTTGTAACTTTTAAAGATTGTAATGTTTAAGAATGTTAAACAAAGTAAATTCACAAAACCTCTAAGTTATACAAACTAACTTGATTCGGGAAATGTGATTCTGAGAATGTAATTCCGGAAATGTGATTCTGAAAATGAAACATAACAAAAGTTTAAAAAGATAAATATTCTACCTTAAAGCCTATAGAATCTTACTAAATCAGAGTATACATGTACAAGAAAAGTATAAGATAGTTATACTTTCCTCAACAACCAAAATGATGCTAAAAACATGAAATAAAAAAGTAACAATTAGTAAATATTTTAACCCAAAGAGAAGGGTATCCAACAAACTTGGATAAAGGTCCCTTGATTTATACTTTCAAAAAATTCTATCTTACCCACACTTGGGTAATCCATCGATACGAATATTGGATTCTGTCTTGCTATCCCCAAAATCCCTCGAACATCAAGGCATTCGACACCTCTGTCTTCATATCCCAGGAAGCCCTTGAATGTACTTAGCAACATTCAGAGTCGCACGAAGCAATTCAAAACAAGATGTTCAGTATACACAAAGCACTATCATCTCTCTCACTAGACATCACTTCAGCAGCATGTAATATCTAGATTGATCAACTTGTTGTTAACGTTTTGAGCTCTTTCAAATGAACCCCTATTTAAAGGCACAACTTCAACTGTCAACACCCTCCTCCAGTGGTCATATTCTTCCTTGAATTTTGGAGGGACCTGTACACGTGTAACTTAAAAAACAGTTGGTTAGTAACCGAATGCATGACATCGTTTTATAACCAAAAACAAGTGTAAGCAAAATATGGTTGCCCAACCAAACCCATTTTTCGAAATGTAAGGAAAAATAAAAGTTTGAAGTCTAACAAAAAAACATTCGATGTTTATAATACATGGATATTCAGATTCTGTCTTCAAAAGAATTCGGAACATGAATTCTATAGAATTATGGAGTCTGAATTAAGTAAAATTCGGAGTCTGAATTCATAAGAATTCGGAGTCTGAACTTAGAATGTTCAGAATATGAATTCATAAAAATTCAGAGTCAAAACATAGAATGTTCAGAGTCTGAATTCAGAAGAATTCAGAATTAGAAGTCAGAAAGTTTGGAGTCTGAATTCAGAAGAATTTGGAACCTGAATTTGGATCCTAAAAATAGAATTCTCTATATCTAAGTATTTATAAGATTATAAGGTTTTGGATATGAAACTAATTTTTATACCTAGACATAATGTGAATAATGAAAAACATGGTAATGATAAATTTCCTTGGGGAAGTAAAATTTCCTTATGAATGTAAAACATAGGAAAAAGAAATTTTCCTTAAGATAGAGTGTTTGTGATTTTCAAAACAAGAAGGAATGGAAAATTCATAAAGAAACCTTATTGACTCAACAAATTATATTTATAAATTTAATTTTTAACCCTATTATAAAATTAAGAATTTGATTTTATGGTTGATGTTATGTGTAGTAAGAATAAATATTTGAAAATATGTAACAGTTATTTTATTAAATTTATACTTATAGATAGAATATAAGAGAGATCATGTTGTTTTATCCAGTATGGCTGTTATTTCCTGGCTTATTAAAGGAGTAAAAGATGATCATTTTTTTGATTTTTACTATTAAAATGTGCAATATATGTTATATTCTGGTGAGTTAGTTAATGAATGGGTATTTGAAGAATATTCAAATTTTCATTTCAGGAATGATGTGCTATTTTCTTTGATTCATTGAAAGTAAAGGATAAACATTTTTCTCATTCAATTTAGGTTGATAATCACAAAGAAACAAATATATTCCATTATTTAATGTAAAAATTTAGGTAGTCTAGGATGATAAAATTTGTAGTTGAAGTATTTTTTTAGTGATTGATATGTTAAGAGGTAATGGAGGAGAAAAAAATAAAAAATATTTTTTTGAATCTATTGATATCTTTTATATGAAAATGAGAATATATTTTCATGAAATTTAATATTAAGTTACGATGATCAATATATAAAATTGATGTTATTTGGGAGGTGGTGGTTCAGTTTTTAATGATTTTATATTTCAATTCCATTTAAGAAACATAATCAATGAAATCTCTTTAGAAATTATATATTGATGAGATCACTAGTTTTTTTTTTATTTTAAAATTATATTAATTGACATTTAGATATAAAATTCATATCTATAATATAGAAAATAATATAGATGGTTATTAGAACACAATCATGAATAATAAAAAATTTACATCATCAATTGTATGAAGAAATAAAAATATACCATTCATGTTTTATATGATATTCTTTGAGAATGTGTTTTTTCTTATATGAGGTCTTAAAAAGGCCATATTTTAGTGGTGTAATTTTTATATAATTAAAATCAAAATTCCTTCATTCATATGTAATGGTTTGAATCATTATATGGTAATTCATAGTAGTCATTATTATTTTTAGGTTCCGACCAGTAAAAATAGTTTTTGAGGGCCTAATTTTGTGCAAGACATGATGAAAAAAATTATTGATCAAGAAGATGAGGATTTTTGAACATTATGAACATAATTTCCTGTAGTTCATCAAGGATAACCCTTGTATTTTTTTATTTAGATATTAAGTAATTTTCTACGTGTCTCCTCAATTATGAAAAAAAATTAGAGGTAGGGGAAGTGGGAACACAATTATTACGAATTCTTAGAGTTAGTGGAATGAATTAAAGATGCGTCATATAATTTGGAATCACTAAAAAAGTATGAGGTGATTCCTAATGTCTTTCAGGTTTTATAGTTGAAAATGTATCATCTAGATTCATCTCACATATTGAACATGGAAATTATTGATTTGGAACTATATTTTCCTTATATTTAGAAATTAGTTCTGGTTAGTGTTATATAATATACGATCTTATCATGGAGGATAATTTCATTAATTTGAGTGTTATGGTAGCACCATATATTTCACAAAGATAAGTTGGATTTGTGGATAAAATTGGAAACAATGTCTATGGATGGTTTTATAAAATGTATCTCAATGAATTTATAAGGGAAATTATAATAGTTTGGAGAATTGTGAAAATCTTGATCTAGTATATAATCATTCGTTTTATTTTTTATGACTTTAGGTAAAAAAGGGAGCTCTATAGATGTTTTTGGAAAATATAATGTTTGATGTACAGTTAAATCAACATGGAGGATAACTATACATATCATGAAAAATAATATAATAAAGAATGAACAACCATTTATTGGGATAGTTAACTATTTTTGTTAAACCTGAATTTTGATAAATTAATAAAGTATAAATTTTAATTTTAATTTTTTTCCATGTTTAAGATTATCCCAACCATGAATTTTTGGATGATGAGATCTTAGATAAATATTAGGTTATGTATAAATTTTTTAAAATGTGCATTATATAAAAATTATATGACTTTTTAAAAACTACATACTTTCATTTTAGTAATGATTAAGAGAATAAAATAACATTGAGTGGTTTTAAGGAATATTTGATGTTATTTAAGAGGTTTTCCATAATTGTATGATGAATCTTTCTTAAAGATCTAATACATCATCAATGTATTAAAATTTAAGGGATCTTTGATCTATTTTTCTATTTCATTTTTACTTGTATCCCCTATCACTATATTGGAAATAGTGGTGTGGGTATTGGATTTTGAATTCAAGGATCATGATATTAGATTTCTTGTTGATATGGATCCATAGGATTATTTTTATCCATCATCACAAAATTTAGACGTATAAAATTTTAAGAAAAAACTATTCCTAGTATATGGATTAGATCTATTCTTATGTTTTGAAAAATCTAAATAATATTTTTTTGTATTTTTTAAAAATTATTAGTTTTTATGGTTTTTGATTTATGATATAGATTTTTATTTTTAATAATAGTTTTTTAAGAAATTTAAATTTTCTATAAATAGTGGTTTTAATTGTCCATTATGATTTTCAGTCACGTTAGGTATTTTTTATGATATATATATATATTGTTTTAAATGAAAGACTTTAAAAATGGTTTTTAGAATGTTGGTAATGTTTAAATGGTTTAGTGAAATATATTGGATTTTATTTGAATGATTTAAAGTAGAGAGGTTTAATTTTTTGTGTAAATTTATAGAATGTATAAGTTAAAGATTTATTGAGGAAATTGGTTTTGATAATTTTTACTAAAAATTGAGATATATTTCCATTTTTTATTTTATTTTTTTATTTTTTAGTTTTTTGAAATTATTCTATTTTGCTTGAGAAAATAGTAATTTAATAAGACTATAGGGAAATGTTATGTACTATTCTACTATGGACTATTATTTAGATAAATCTTGTCACACCCCAGCCTTTAATTTTTTTATTCCATTATTTATTGGCTTTGGTTACTCTCTTCAAGGCTTGGGTTGAGATCTTGTTTAAATTTTTGACGATTGTTAGTTTTAGTCAGTTTTGGGCCAGTGCACGTGCTCCACATGGTTAACAGTAACCATGTGGTCGACTGGGTGAACACACGACTACCGAAATCTTAATGATGAATGAATTCATTTAAGAATCATCATCAATCATACTTTTACTAACATCATGGATCTGATGTGTATAAGGAGATGTGAGTTTAAGAATAAATCCGGACTATATTTTTAATAACTGATTGATTCATGTTTAAGATACAATCTAGTAAGTATTTTAGAAGGATCAAATATATTTTTCAAGAAAATTCCTTTCTTCACTTGTATATTCCATAAATTTCATAAATAAATATCATACAGAAAATGAATTTACCTGTAGTTTCTTCATTAAATAGCTGACATGTTTTTTATTGAATTGGTTTCAGAAGTTTTTTTCACTCTCTATTTTTGAAGGATTCATTGTTAAAAACCCTAAAAAAAGTTAATGTGTTAATAATCACTAAGGTTTTAGCTCCAAAGAGTCTAAATACTGTACTTGGTATATTATTAACAATTACTTTTAAATTTTATTAACAACAAATTATCTTTCAATAACTATGTATGTTTTTTATATTTTATATTCAACATAAACTACTAGTATAGGATAAATTTGATTCAAGTGTAATTGAACTATGAGTTATGTATATAATACCTTAAAAAATTTATTTCAAACTTGAAACAAAGTATCATTGTTTCTAAAATCAACATGGATATAATGTTTTTGGTAACACAAATACAAATCATAGTTAAACTAGTACCATTCAACATGGGAAAATAAATGAGTATGTTTATCACTACTGACATAAGAATCACCCTTTCTCAGTTACATATAGAATTCACATTACATCATTAATATTTATAATCTTCATCAGTTCCAATATTTTGATTAAAATATGTGACACACATATAGTATCGAATATCAAATTTGTAAAAGAAAAACATTACATTCATTATTGAATATTCCTAAATTAAAATTGACAACTAGATTCTTCATTAGTTTATTACAATTTCTCTTTTAGTAACCATTTTTATCATATATAAATAGAATAATATCCTTTTCATAGAAATCCATGTCAATTTTTTCTTTAAAATACATTATAAAGGCAACACCATCTTTAAATTGACAATGGTATTTTCAACCTTGACTTTCAACTCATTCACCGCAAGGTAGTGGAATATAGTAACATACAACCATTATTTTCCTGGTCAAACAATATCAAATAGTCCTTGATTTTTTCATTTATAACACTATAAATAAGGAGAACATGGGATGTTGAATGATAATATGAGTTGAATAGAAAATTTCTTATCAATATGGAATGGAAAATTTACTATTTGATCAGTCAACCTCAATTCATTGAAGATGTGATCACTTGAATGATAAACATCCTCTAGTTTACACAGATAAGTGTAGTAGAAATATCAGTTATCAAAAACATCATTTTAAACTTCTCTAAATATATTATATGAGGTATCATGGTATTGGCATCAAGACCCTTTGATTGTATTATCATTTCTTAAAAAATAAATGATTTCCAATGCAATAAATAGTGAGAGAAAGCAAAAATAACTCATGATAGAATTATTTCTTACCTTCACTCTCTTGGTGAGGTGCCTAAATAGATAGTGGGATACCAACACATCTATTTTCCTAATATATAGTAATACTATGAAATAGTGTATATATTAAACTTATAATGTAGTATGATTAAGGACATTCATTTTGTCTAAAATTTATCATAGAGAACTTGTGTTATTAAATCCCATTAACTTTCTACCAAATAATACATAATAATATTAATAATTTTTTCTTTATTACCAATTATAAGATACTATAGATTTATAATCCTAAAAATTTACCACTATTTTATCAAATCTATTACAGCCCAACTATTATATTTTTAATACATGGTCAATATATTATTCTAGTGGATTGTATCCTCAAAACCACTCCCCGTAGTCTATGTTATGGCTATGAAACTACTCATAGAATTTCAAGGTAAGATTTTGGATATCCAAATTCATTAAATCACAATACCATGGTCTGTTTAGTGGAGTCCAATATCCTAAAAAGTATTTTCATTCATTTTTGAACACATTCCAATAAATTTTCATGAATATTTCTATAAATACTTATCTTATGTAAGATTAAGTTATGTTATTTCCCAAATATTCATAATAACACCTTAGTAGAAATATTTTCCCTCAACCAGGGCTGAATAGAACCTTAAAAATAAATTTTTTTTTCAAAGTCACGTGATAGAGGGTATATAATTTAATATTTGGTTGATTGATTTTAATATTTTTTAGTGGATGAAGTGAATTTCAACTTAATATCTGATAATTTTCACAAAAAAAAAAAAATTCTTAATATTAAAAAACATTCATCATTTAGTAATTGTTTTTTATCTATGCATACTTTTTTATTATTCTATGCATACTTTTTTTGGGGGTATACCTTAGAATGGGTCTTGTTATGGGTCATATAGATATATTTTTAAATATTTTTGATAACCACTGGACTATATATGGCAGTAACACAATTTGGGAAAGCTGTGTGGTTTGGCTAAAAAATGGTGTTCCCTATTGTGATATGATATGTGTATTTAATACATAATTTTAGGATGTTTTAATAAAATTATTTGTGTAATATAAATGATATTATTTCCAATATTTTACTATTAAACTTCTTCAATGATTTTTTGTAGATACAACCCATAATTGGAAAAGGAAATGAAAATGAGTGAATATGAGGATAAAAATATGCAGCACACCACTAGAAAGAAGAAGGATTTATATGATCAAGGGTGACTATAGAATATTACAATGGGATAAAAGTCAATAAAAAGAAAAAAACAGAGCTCTAGTCACTAGAAACTAGAGATTCACATCATGTAAATATTACATGATGTGAAAGAATTATAAGTCATGGTAAAAATACAAAACTTCAAGTGAGCATTAAAAAATGTGAAAATGTTACATGTGATGATACAAATACATGATGTTAAAGTGTTGGGATAACCCAAAAACATCGATATTCCATAAAAATGGGTGTATAAACCAAATTTATGGCCACAAGACCAACCAATATCACTTTTTCACCCATTATGATTCCATTTAATGCTACACGAGCCCTTTAGGAGTCTATAAATAAAGGGATAATTTTCCACTATTGATGTGATCTTGCAACCAATGTCTAGGATAATAAGGTACACTACTATAAGGTCCTAGACCACTTTCTATATTGTTTTCTATATGGTTATTTTATTTTATTACGTTACCCTTACTCCATTATCACTATTACGAGGGGGGTAAAAACTGCCTTATGGTAGGATTTCACTATTGAAGGGGGATGTTATTGTTGGGTAAATTTTATATCTTTATTCATGTAATAGATTGCTGCAAATTTTTTATTTACCTTCAATCCCTTTATTTTTTTTATCGTGACCATTGATATTTTAATTTGATAGGAATATTAAAATTATGTAATGGGTTACACAAAATTCTAGAATAACAATTATCACATTTGGGGAAACCATGTTTAAAATGGTATTGAGACAAACTCAATTAAGTAATTTCTTAAAATACCTGACCATGAGAAAATTGGTATTTCTAAGTTATATAGAAAATACCATGACCATTGGATCCACCTCATCTTAATTCTCATGCCAAACATGGATTAATAAATTTAATTTCTACAATCCATTTTCTCCTGAACCCTAAAACTAAAAAATATCGAAATGCTTTTAAAATATCATTCTCCAAAACAAACAATATTATTTTTATCCACTAGTTCCCTCTTCACATCAATTTCATAAACAAAATATGTTCTTTTCCCTATTTCTTGAAATTTTTTAAATAAAATCAATTTTATTATAATAATGTAATTTAATTTATTTCACCATATCTATGGGTTCGACCTTGGTATTGATTAATAATATATTTATTAAGTAACATATTTTGAGTTTATATAAATTTTATATTTTTATTAGACCCATAGATAAATAATGAAACCCTTAGGTCCTATAAAAACTATCATCAACCACTAGGGTTGTGCACAGTTAATTTAAATCCATGCAGCCTTTCCCAAAACCATGATTCCTTAGACTATTGGGGGTTTCATGGTTGTCACAAGGTCAAACTAATCATGTATCCAAACCATGAACCCTTTCTAGAAGTCCAATGATGGTAAAAATCTAGGTGCACAATTAGTACTAATCATTCGGCCCCCCCAAAAAAATCACCAAAACTGGGTTTTAATGCCCTGAATATTAAACTTTAAAATCCCGAAATGAAGACTATTAATTCTAAACAGACCCATTACATCCCAATAAAATTCATAGTATTTTTGAAATACTCTATGGGATCCCATTTCTCCTCAAATTTCTTATGTTTTGAATGGAAGTGCCGATGGAAGATCATGATCCATCCATGGTATATGGATTATCTCTTAATTTTTCATTTCCCTATATCCAAATTCCCACCCTTATAATAGGGTTTAATCCTCATGTTGATGATGGATTAGAACTTTGTTTCATCAGATCTTGATTCTAGGGTTTTTTCCTTAATCTTCTTCACCTTATTTATCCAATGGTGTTTTCTGTTGTGGGTGTTGATTTGATTGATCATGAGACTAAATGTAGGTTGTCCCATAAGACATCTCTCTGTAATTTAAACCAATAATTTATTGATTTAATATAAATGAGTATTCAATTTATTTATAAAATATTTATTTGAAAATATTTTATTTAAAAAAAAAGCGTAAGGAAATTGTGTGAAACTAAAATTTAAATGGAATTGAAATTTATGTTTATATTTTTAAAAAAATGATTACTTGAAAAGAGAAATGATTTTATATTGGTTGATGATAATATAAGATTTAAATTATTGAGCATTTTATAGGAATGAATTTAATTAAAACCCATGATTTAGTTGAAAATTGAAAAGGCATGTTGAACATTGAAATTGTGAATTTAAAGTAAAAGTGATGAATTGATTTAAAATGATAAATTTTCCTGTTATTGATGTATTTTTGTAATGAAGCACATGTGAGAATGAGTTCTTAGTGGGAGATTAAGACAAGGACACTAAGACTCTGAATCCCAATCCATGGATTTATGTTGTTAACTCTAACTATGCATAGTTCGACATGATTGTATCTAATGGGATGTGGATTTATTTGTTTCATTGAACTGAGGACTAGATACATGTGAACACATACTTTTCCCATGATTAATAATTGATTTTTCTGAGGATCCAAGAGCCTGGAACTAATGTAACTCATGGAATGAACCCACAGTGCATTATTCCATTGACTTGATCATGAATTCCAATGTTTAAATAACTATTTTATTCATACTAGTTGTTTTATATAAATATTTTATATAAAATGTTAATTTAATCATATTTTGTTATATATTTAATCCATTATTTGGAAATAGGTTTTTGAATTTAAATATATAAATGAAATACCAAGCCTTATTTTATTTAAATTGTACGTACAATCGTTTTATATTATGTAATATTTTATTGAACCCTTTCTGAGACACTACTAGGTTGTTTAGGTGAACCCAAACTTTGACTTCTTGTGTTTCTATATTTAGGTATGATAGATCTAGGGAAAGGGAAATTACCACTTGGAGGTGGTGGGTATGTCTGTTCTATGGGCCTCTAAGGTTATTATGGTGACTGGTGGAGCTATGGTCCAATTGTTTCACATGGTTTAGGAGGATTTTTATTGATGGATATTGTGTTTTATTTTTGGGGTATGTTTTACCCTAGGATTTTATCTACATTTTTATGTTACTTTTCTCCTTAAGGAGTGTTTGCCATATTGATTGGTAATTTTACTTTTTCCACTGTTCCGGTTTGATGATATTTTTTTTGTAAACAAAGTTCCCCTCAATGTTTGATATTATGCTAGGTGATAGTTGAAAATACATAGGGATCAAGAACACCCTTCAGGATATGTCGGGGCTCTCTTATGTATCAGTGTACTCGGGTATCAAAGATGGTTCATGGAATATAAACAAATAAAGTGACTAATAATGAGGGTTTATAATTTGTTGATTAATTGAGTGAAAATGGATCAATCGAGACCCAATGAATAAAAACCTGAGTCAGGTCTAACTCATATAGTAGTAACCACTATTCAAAACATGTCTATGTATCATTTGGTACTTCTCTAAATATCATTATAGTCAGAATATTCACTAATCTTCATCATTAAACACTTATACACACACACTAGTGATGAGGTCTCAAGAAAGTAAAATATAGATAAATGACTTTTATCATAGACACACATACCCATATACTTATAAAGGGAGAGAGACGATGAACATACCATCAATAAATTAATTATTTATCAAACACATCACATGAATTACAATAATTAAATAAATTAGTACAAATACCAGACATTCAAAAACGGATCTCACTCATGGTATGTTAATATCCAATATATTTGTAGTATAAAATTAAACATACAATTACTTCTCTATATAGGAATAAATTATGGTTTGAAATAAATAATTTTCACTTTGAATTAAAAATTTTATAATCAAATAGGCCCAAAACATTTTAATATTTTTGAAATATACTTTTTTAATTTTCCATTTTGAATTTTTGGTAATATTTTGGGGCTCCTGGGATACAAAAATAACCCCAAGGGGTATTCGGGTTGGGTCATCCTAGATTCCATTCTGGATAGAAGGGATAAAAGCACCCCATATGTGGGGAGAGTCCATGTATGGGTGGAACAAAGAGGATCCTCCACTTCATATGAAATTAAATAAGGTATTTTTTATAATAAATAGACACTTTCAATGCCAAAAGGGGAACTATTAAATCCCCATGCACTCATAAATTTGGGAATTGAGAATCTGGCTCGAGGGTAAGAGTAAAAACAAATGTTTTTTAAAAATTTATATTGTTTTATGTCATTTTAACCCTAATAAAATCAGATTTATACTATTTTTTATTCCATATCTTTTTGGAATCTATAAAAACCAAAAATATTATCCCTACTGTGGGTGCTGAACTAAAACACCAAGGATCACCACCCCCAATATCTGAAAACTTTAAAATTTATATGATATATAAATTCATAATTTTTAAAATTTTTAAAAGATTGAAATTTTATTTCAAAATAAATATTGGGCATAACATGGCTATCTGACCTCATATCAAAGTTTTTTCAGATCCTTCCGGACCATTGCAACTACCTCTATATAAATTAATTTCATAAATAATTTGAGTTTGACTTAACTCAGAACACTATTTCTATAATACAACTTCTTTTTACAAGTCACATTAAGAAATAATGAAAAAATGGATCATGAAATTTTATCATCCACCCAACATCATGATTTCATATCTGATGCCCAGTTACAAAATCCCACTATCTATGTTTTTTAAATTTTTACATGTCCAATAGATACAAAAGCATGTTAAAAATGTATATAATTGTATATTTTGAAATAAATGAAATTATTTTCTTGATAGAAATTTATTTTTAATATTTAGTAATTATATAATGACCTTAATTTCTTATGCAACACCGATTCAATATTTATCCATTTAATAAAAAAATATAAAATGTTTTTAAAAATATTTAAAGTGATATAATCTAGTGAGTTATTATGTATCACGTATTTTCTAGAAATATATGATCGATTAGGGGGGTTTGAAATTATTATATTTTAATTACCCCTTTGTCATGATGTATTTAATGTTAAATTAAATGAATAGTGTTAAATATGACATTAATGACATTTTATAATTAATATAATTTTATTAAATGATATAAAATTATAAAAATTTAATATTTTCAAAAATTAACTAGATATATTTGTAAACATAATACATAATCTATTTTTGTGTTGTTTTGAATTTTATATTTAAATTATTAATCCTTATTGGGTAGAAACCATTAATATTATGGTAATTGTCAATAGAGATAATTGGTGGTTAAAATAAAAATAAACGGTTAAAATGTGATACAAACATATCCAAATTTAATTTCATGATAGTATTTAGACTCAATATCATCTTATATTCTAATATCATCTAATTTCTTTCATTTGGACTCAAAATGTTTTTATATTAATTCAATACTTTGTGAAATTCCAAGAGTGTCCTACCCCACAACTATAAAAGGAACCCATCCTTTATCTTTTTCACACCACATTGAAATTTATAGGTTAACAAAACTCTAATGAAATTTGTTCTCCCCTACAATATACACATTATATAATTTTTTTTGTTCCCAAAATACCAACGATATAGTCTTTAAGAAGTGATATAAAGGATTTTCTTCGAGGAAGAGGTAATCGCCTTTACCAATCACTTTTTTATTTATTTGTTTAAATCTATAAATATTTTATATTATTCTTAAAATAATAAATTAATAATCATAAATATACTTAAATTTATATATGATTATTAAACTTCTGTTATTCACCATATTTCGATCAACTAGGAAGTGAAAGTATCGATCGTGCGTACATACGGCTTACTGACTCCACATAAGGATTTGATTCAATTATCATCACCATATTTTGTGGATGATATTGGTGATTTGTTTAATATTTATCTATGATAAATTGTAAAAATTATACTTATATAATTATAATATCATATCTACCTTCTTACTTTCCAAACTGTTGGAAAATGATAACGTCGATCAGGTGCATGTGTGGACTACCATCTCCACGAAGCGATGTGATTAATTTTTCATTTATATTTTAGTTGGATGGTAACAAGAATAGATTCATGGAATATATATGATATATATGGTAAAATTGTAATTCTATAAATTTGTTTTATTATTTTTATTTCTTTTTTTTTCATCTAATAAAAAATGGAAGCATCATCCATGCTTATATATAACCTACTGTCTCTATAAACAGAGTAAATTTCTCTCTATATATTTAATGAATGAATATAAAGATGTATATAATGAATATATATAATATATATATATATATATTAATTATAATTATTAAAATTATGGAAAATTTCTCAAAATACGTGGACCAAAACTATCTAATAAGAACATACATGAAAAAAGTAGAACAATGATTTTAATAAAGAAGTGTTAACAAATTGGTTATAAAATGTTATAAGTAAATAATATAAGGTATGGTATATATGAGTTTTTTTATAATAAGAGTATAATAAATTTATATTAATTACGTAGAAGGTTCCAATGTGTACAATGAATTCCAAACCTATGTTATGCTATTTTTTTCAAACTTTTATTTTTGTGGGGTAAATGCTCTATACACCACATGTTTATTTTGGGTGGTGTATATAATAACCCTGAATTTATTATATAATGATTATTATAAATGTTATGGGGATATAAATATCCATATAAGTTTCTTTATTTAATGGTAATTATGATTAAAATTTTACCAAAGGTGTAAGGGGTTTTTGTTACAATCTCATTGATTATTAAGAATCTTTTTTATTAACTTCTAATTATGAAATATTATGATCTAAATCTAAAGATAATCCTAAAATTTCTCATACTATAATTATTTAATTAAAATACATGTTTTAATTCATTTTCTCTCTTTTCTCTCAATATACCATTTTTTTATAGAAAATCAACATCATTTCTCTCTTCCGTCAAAAAACCTTTTCCATCCATTTTCGTATTTTATAAAAATGATTTAAATAAGAGTTTTTTCAATTATCCTATTTTTATTTATAGTCATTTTTAAAAATGATTTATTTTGTATAATTTTTTTGAATGGAATTTTTATTTCATTTTAAAAATGTATTACTTTGTATATTTGACAAAAAAATTATGGAAGGAATGTTTTTTTAACATATAAAATATGAATGGAATTTACCACTATGATGGAAAATAAATGTGTAAAGACCCACATTTTCATTGAATGTATAGGCCATTAATATTTTTATTTTAATACATTAAATGTCTAAATTATGAGTCTTAATCAACATATAGAGGTCATGAGAGTGTCCAGAGTTCATTTGGAAATTTGAGTTCTTAGAAATGGGCAATGTGACTAGGACACATGGTTTTCCTAAATCATGAGACCCAGGGTGCACTCTCATGTACCTGTAGCCATGGGCACCTGAATGTCCACATAGTTTGTCTAAAACTGTATGACACAATGAAAAAAACTGTGTGACTTGCTATATTTTTGGGATAGAGGATTAATTCATGGTTTGTGCGTGGTTTTTAAATAGTTAAACTAAGCCATGTGACCATAAATTTTAGGGGAAAATTACCATATTTCATGTCATTCAATTTAAACACTTTTCCCTATTTTTCTCCTACCTCCATCAGCTGTGCATTGGATTTATTCTTCCCATAGATGAAATTTCCTCCCATTATTCAATGTTCTATATCTCTCATACCCAGAGTCCATTTTAGATTCTGAAGAAGCGATCATGTGTCTTAAGGTAAGGATAACATCGCACACCTCTCTTTCATCATTTAATCTCACCACTTATTACACTATTTAGATGCATTCTCATTCACCCAATTTCTAGGTCATTTGACTGAAACTCAGATCTCATCCAACCTACTTAGAATTTTATGTTGATATCAATTGAGACATCATCTACAACCATAGGGTTGGTGGTCACATAGTTTTTTATTAATGTTTTGGTCCTTTCCTATTTATTCTGTTGTACCATTTGAAGGCCTTTTTTAAGCATCTCAATTGTGCTGGTTCCTTCATGTATAAATGATGTTAATGTTTTGATATTGGTGAATTGGTTCTTGTTTAGGGTTTTAGACATATCATATACCCATTATGGTTAACCATAGTTGTTCCATCTTTAAATTGGTCATTTAGGCCAAATGGATCAAAATTCATGGAACCCAAAATGACATTCAACATGAATTTTAAATGAAATTTCCATTGATACATGTGTAATTATTGTATTCTAGAGTTCCTCATTGGTTCTTTGTCACTTTTGAATTGGAATTTACCAAATGATAAATTGAACTATTATATGGAATTACACCTAACACCTAGGCCTTATAATATATTTTTCCATGTTTAGTCAAACTTAATGGTTTGGTTTGTGTAAGATGGATATAGTAAGATGGATATGAACATTATAATGAATCGGTTTTGAATGGAACCTCTTAAAGGTATAGAATAGACTTTCCCTTGATCTTATTTTATATAAAGGAACCATATGAAATTAACTTATTATTTGAAAATAAACTTAATCAATGGATGGTAAACCCATGACTTAATTATTTCTTTGTGTAAGTGGGAAATGTTAAATTGGATTACTTGAATGACCTGAATTTGGTTGAAGTAACACTTTAGAGGTTTTACTCATGTGTCATGAGGTATACTTGATCATTCCTTGGATTCCTTGTTAAAAGCTTGAAATCATTACATAAGAGGTAATGAATTATGATCTTAGTGTTTTATTTGAAAATGATTCGCATTTATAATTATATATTATAAATAATTAAACCATATAGTCTTTGGATCTAGGGGATCATGTGATCCCTTTGGAGGGGATAATGTGTGAGCTTCCCAACTAGAGTTAGAGGAATGACTACGAGATATACTTTGGTGATGGATGACTTTAGGTTAATTCCAAGTCTTTCCAGAAGCTGTAGCTAGGGGATTGAATGTGAGAGCTCCCCTAGTGATGGATGATAGTGGGTTATATCCTGGTCTTACCAGATCGTGCATTTCATGTTACCATGAGAGCTCTTGGAGTTGGGCTTGGGGTTAGAACATGAGCGCTTCCCCTGGTATTTGATGTCTGATAGTCACTTCTCAATATATCCCAACACACTTATAAATAAATAAACTATATTTAATGACTTGATCAGACATACCAGTTATTGAATGAAATAGATAGACCCAGCATGTGTCATTTTCAAACCTAAGTAGAAGGTTATTTAATTATTTCACATTGCTTTACTTTCTTGTATATACCTACTCACTATTTATTTATGAGTAACTACTCAGATTACATGTAGACACCATTGGGATGGCCTTTTGAGATTTCATTCTTCACCATACCCAGGAAACCTATTGAACTCGAGAATATTATATTTTTTCAAGTACTAGTTAGGGTAAAGTCCCTTCTATATGTTGTTGACCAGTGTACTTAGCAGGATCTTAGGAGTAGAGGATCAGAATTTGTCTTGAGATTCTTATGGAGATTTTTTTTCTTTTTTTTCCTTTTGGACTACTATGTAGCATTATTATAATTTATTATTAATTTATATATTATTCACTTGACATATATCATTGTATCAGACACTACCTTTGAAGATTTTGGTTATATTTACCAATTGATCGGTTTTTTTACTTATTACGCTGCTTACCTTTATATTATCTGTTTTTGTATCCATATATTGTTGTATATTTTTGTTTATATCATGGTTTCTCTATTGTATTCTATTTTTACATATGTTATTATAATCTAACATGAGGGTATAGTCACCCCATTGTACCAACCTTACACCCTCACTATTAGTCAGTAACCTCATGTGTATTGGGAGATGTGCCTCTGGTCATGTGGCCAACCGGCACTAGAGCATGGGTAATGTGGAATCGAGGTGAAAAATATCCCAAAATGTTTTAAAACATCCTTTACAAGTTCACATGGTTATTTTTAGGGAAAATGTATTCCATAATATTTTTAATATTTTTAAATTTTAATGTAGTGATTTCAAATGGAATGTTTATTTTCCTAAAAATGTTGTAATGATATTTTGATTCATCTAGGAAAAAAACCTTTAATGATTTTTTTATGATTTACATGGAAAATAATCCAATGATATTATCCTTATTCTTTCCTTGATTAGTTTATTTTTATGCTCAAATGGTTTTTATGAAACCCATTCCTTTTCCACAGGTTATTTAATGATGACATGTTTATAAAACCCATTTCCTTTTAGGGTCTCTAATAAGATTAATGGTTTACTATCTTATGGAACACATATGTTAATTCTCATTATGTAATGAGTGGGAACTATATATTCTTCCAATTTATTGGGTAAATGTTGATATCTCATGATATAAAACAGAATGTAATGGGGATTGACCCTAGTTCATTAAGGGACTTTCCTACTATGTTTGTCAAGGGAGTGAACCTTGGCTACTATAATGGTTTGGAGAGTGAACTCATTCCACTATGATAGTCTTGGAAATGAGTCTTTTCTACTAAAGAAATAATTTTCAATGATTATATTTGTGACACAATTCCATTTCTTAAACCTATATTATTCCCTCATGGGTTATGTTATTTGATTTATTTATGATTCATATCTTATAAACTACCGTTATTTATGCCATGAATCATGATTATGAATACGAAACTACAAAAAAAAAGAATTTAGTGACATTTTTTAGAAATGATGTAAAAAATGTGGCTGATTTAGAAATTTTTTTACCCCTGTTTTTTTAAAAATGTCTCCAAATTAGCGATGTCTTAAAAAATGTGGCTAATTCAGTAATGTTTTTATCCAGTTTGAAAAATGTGTTTATTTCTCAATTTTTCATCATTTTTCAGAAAACATTGATAATTTAGCAATGTTGTTTGGAACAACATGACTAATTTACCATTGTTTTGTCAGCCATGTTTAAAAAAACACTTAATATTAATTTATAAACATATATACATACATATATATATATTTATACACACATTGTGTGTGTGTGTCTCTAAATACAGACACATATGCACACGTATATATAAACACAGACACACACACGCATATATATAATCAAAAACCCATACATATAAATATATTAATTATTTATTATCATGGCTTGTTTCGTGTCCCACATAATAAAACCAATTTGGGTGAGGTATCACCAAATCCTAATGGTTGTTATGGTTTCATAATACCCTCATAACAAATAATATATATACACAGATAAATACATATTAATTAATATATGTACAATAATAATGAAAATTATATATATAATATTAATTTTTTAATTATGATATATATATGTTTAAATATAGAATAATACATTTTTTAATAAAAACTTGTTTAGACAAGTTGTTCTAGTTTATTAATGTGAGTTCGTAGGTCCTGACTTCGAATCTTAAAGGAGGCCAATTTCATTATATATATATATTTTAATTAATATTTGTATAATATATATATATATATTAACATCTTAATATTTATTAATATTTATTTTTTTTATACCATCTTATATCAGAACTAAACAATGACTTATTTTTGATGGGCTATTTGGGATGGCATGTTTTTAGAAATGGCCAATTTTAGAGAAAAATGTTTTAAGTATATATTTTTGTTTCAATGGGTCGTTACAAATAATATTTACCGATATATAAAAAAAGAATTTTGGAATAGGAAGTTTCTCCCATCTCAAATGCATATTTGCAATGAAATGAATTTTATGATGGGTCCCATCCGAAATAAGTATTTGTGATGGGAGAAATTCCTTTCACAAAAAAGTATAAAAAATAAAAAAATAAAAAAAGTAAAAAATAATAATAATAAAATAATAAAAATTAAAAATATTAAAAATAGTAAAAAATACACAATATAGAACTGTAAATATATGAAATAATAAAAACATTACAAAAAATATGTACATTCAAATGTTTATCATAATAAATGAGACAAAAATTATAGTGAAATACTGTTAATTTATAATAATTGATGATAATTTTTACTAGTTATAGTGGTTTAACATTCATTTTTACAAATTCAAATTTATTATAAAAAATAATATAAATTATTTTTACTTATTACTAAGATCTATAAATTATTACATAATTCTAATTATTAATAAAATTTATTTATCAATTATAAGTAATCACTATAAATAAAACCCACTTACTGATAATTAAAAGACTTATTTAAAACTAAAACAATTTACTTTTAATTTTAAAAATTCTTCTTATTAAAACTAAATATTTCTATTTTAGAATAACTATTGTTGGAACTCAATCATCTACTCATGATGTTGCTCCTATTATCAATGCATCTCCTCATCCTGTTGCTACTACTCCCATCGATGTGTTATATATTGTCTGCCCTAGTTCTAGATACCTAATGAAAAATTTGGAAATGGTTAGTACAAAGTGGTCATTTCCTATCACCTGAAGATTTTGAATCGTATATTTTACAATCTCAGACAATGAACCCGATTTATTCCAACCATGTCTAATTCTTTCATTGAAACAATTTATTCCAACAATGTCTCAAATTTTTATTTCTCATTATGTATAAACTGATGACTTATTTCATTTTCTATTTTATGGTAATTTATACTAAAAACATACTATGTATTATTTCATGACTCGTCCCCTTGGGCCCGTGTCATGACTACCCCAAGCCCGCCTTCCATAGGTCAGGGGTTTGAGACTAACACCAAAAAGGCGTATCACTAAAATGGGAAGGCATTGTCTTTAAACCTGTACAAACACATAGATCAAGAATATAACAAGATGCAAAAACGAAGTAAAACTATAGTAGTAAAAGTGTGTACTGAATGTATATGGGCTAGAATACAAGACAAACTGAAAATATATAACTACAACAGGAAATTGGAAAACAACTCCTGAGATCATCCATCAAGGATTCTACCTAAAGGGTAGGTACAACTCATCTCCACGGCTCTCCATGTCAACTGTAACCACCATCCATCATCAGGTCTTAGCTCCCCGAGTCTCAGTCAAGGCTGTCCGTCCTCTGCACAAGGCACAACAAGGTGCAGGCGAATCTTGTGTAGAGGTGAGTATAACAATACCTAGTAGGGACCAGAGACTCCTGAAGGTCTCTCATAATTCCACAGGGGAAAACCCCAAAGCATGATCTCAATAAAAAAGACCAAAGTAAACGACTCAGCTCAAACCTAGTATAACATAAGTACAAAAGTACCGATGATTAGTCGTAATTCTAGATCATCTTATTTTGTTAAGAGGCACTACTGCTGACACACACCAAATCGATAGGTACTAACCACTGCCGGCCTATATAGGATCTGACCCGCACAGGATCGATTGGTACTAACCCCAATGACCCAAACAGAATCTAAATCACCTTGGATAGATAGGTACTAACCCCCGCCAAACCACATAGGATCTGATCCACCCATGATCGATATGCGCTAACCCACACAAGATCGGTGAGCGCTGACCCGCATAGGATCTCACCCACACAAGATTGTTAGGTGTTGATCTACATAAGATCTCTAGTTATTGATCCGTATAGGATCTCAAGGTGCTTATTTACACATGATAGCTAGGTGTTGATCAAAATAGGATCACTAGGTGCTGATCCACATAGGATCACTATTCATCCTTCATGTCTGAGCCAACCATTGGATTCTCACACATAGTACGCTTGATTATATGAGGATATAATCCTCAAGCCATGAGTTTCACATCAACTAGAATGACTTCCCATGAATAATTAACCCAATTATCCATCGTGTCATAAGTGTTCCAATGAAATAGACGACACGTCAATCAGACGGTTGGTCTAAGAGTTATATAAAATTTAGTGCGAGGGCCCAGTTGGATTCAGGTAAAATAAAACCCATCCAAACTCTAACATTATCCAAAACATAGGTGGAGTATATCAAAAGGAACGTATCATTTTAAGAATTCCTACACCATAGAAGGTTCATAAAATAGACATCTGGTTTGTGAGATACGACCTTTTAGCCGTATCTGGGCCGAAATGGGTCCGGTTCTAGTCCCACCTGGTCAGACCGCCCTGACCCGCCCTGACCTAGGCCGACCCGACCTGGGCTGGCCCAAACTGACTAAGCCTACCCGAGAGGGCTGGGCTGCGGGTTCAGCCTACTAGACCACAGATGGGCCCAAATCGCTTTGGCTGGGCACAATCCTCCAACCGGGTGACCCATGTATAGGGGGTCACACCCCCTTCTCAAATAACATAAAAGCAGTTTTGATTTTATGCAACCGGTGGTTCCATGTGGTGACGCCTCGTCTGGAAGTAGGACCCATGGGGCATCGGTCCCATTCACCATATCTTTGAAGACATGACCACCTCCCGCGGCGTGCGATGGCGTGCCAATCTCCACCAATGTGGACGACTGAGGATCATCTGCCCCTCTGATGCACTGCGGCACCAAGTGGCCCTGCCTCCTTCCATGGCCCATGAACATCGGCCACTTCCCTTTCCTACTAATGCTGCCACATCTGTGCCGTGCCAATGCATCTTCTGCAGGGTTCTTGTGATGCTTCAGTTCTCTATTTCCTCTCCCATATATGCCTACAGGCATCTCGGGATTCCACCGTCATTGCTTGACCCTCTGATTTGTGTTGCTGTCAAATTTTAAATTGGTCCACAAAGAACGCAACAATAAAATATGAGGCTGATGGTCCAAGCCTTATTTGTTTGGCCCACGCCCTCCGCGGTAGCATCATTACAAGGGGGTGTAATTGATTAAAAAATCTCTTTGAATTAATCAAGAATAAACTCAAGAGTTAATCAAGGCAGAACCCCCTACCTCGAGAATCGTTGGAGGTGTCATGGCTGTGGAGGGAGAAGATTCCTAGATGGATGAAGTCACCGACGTTCATCTATCTTAGATTGTTTTCGCCCATGATTCCATCCTCCGTCGGTGGAAGTTGATGTATTACTTCTCCAGTGGTTCCTCACTTGATGAAGTCGTGTCAAAAATCCCAACCCAAACTCCATTTTAATAGAGGGAGAGGTTGAGTAATGCATCAAATGAATTAATGGGGTTTATTAATGAGTTTTAAATTAATTAACCTCATAGTTCCCAATAGTGTGGTTAAGCAACTGAGGATTCAAACCATTAAATGGCTTGACAACACATCAGTCCCACCACCACAACTCAATAGAAGGTAGGATAATAAAATAACAATTTTTTATGTTACTTTATTATTTCTTTATAAGTCACAACAAACTAACTTTTTCACTAGACCAACTACTGTCAAAGTTATGCCTCCCTTATGTGAATCCTGGCGTTGCGGATTCAACAGTGCCCTCTGATTTTTAATCTGAGTACTAGTTCAAAATATATAAAATTCCACCCGTGTGTTAACTAAATATACCTTAAAAAAGTTCAAAAATCCATTTCAGGCACACTGGGCTTTGGAATCAAGCATAATTTTTTTTAAGACTTGTAATAATCACAAATAATTTTAAAAAAATTATATAAAATTTACATGTCTTTACATATTAATAAATAAAACAAATTACCAATAATAATTACTAAGTAACACTAATTAATATTATTTATTACAAATTATTACTAATACCCATTAAATATTACAAATTACTTCAAATTATTAAAACTTATTTCATAATTTAATTTAATTATAGTGATTTCCAGCTATGTTTTACTATTTTTTAGTAATTTTTACTAACTTTTATGAATTACAACAATTTATCACTAATTTTTACCAATTAAAGCTAATTTTTACTAATTAAAATTAATATTTTGTAATTTTATCGATTTAATGTTAATTATTATTATTTTTTACTAATTTGGATTAATTATTAGAAATTTTTAATAATTAAAGATATTTAACAATAATGTTTAATAAATACTACTAATATTTAATAATTATTGTGATTTACCACTACTTTTAAGAAATTACTTCTAATTATTACTAATTATACTGGTTTACTGCTACTTTTTCCTATGTTTTTACTAATCATCACTAATTTTTACTAATGTTTAGTCATTACCAAGAATGTTTTCTAATTTTTACTAATTACCACTTATATTTATTAATGTTTACTAATTATTTTGTTTTATTCTTATTTTTTTACTAATTATTGCTTATTTTCACTAATTTTTAGTCATTACAAAAATTTAAAACAATTACAGTAATTTATCACCAATTTTTACTAATTACCATTGATTTTTAATCATTATAGTTATTTGACATTCATTTTTTCTAATCATTACAAATTACTACTAATTTTTTCTAATAAAAATTATTTTTTAAAATTATAGTGATTTCCCATTAATTTATATGAATTATTGTAAATTTTTACTAATTATAGTGGTTTAACATTATTTTTTTTCTAATTAATACTATTTATTAAGAATGAATCTAAATTATTAACACTTGTTACTAAGATCTCTAAATCATTTTGATGTTATTTTAATTAATCATATTTATCAATTATATGTAATTATTATTAATAACACCTACTCAAATATAATTAAAAGTAATTATTGAAAATTAAAACTATTTACTTCATAATTAAAAACATTACTACTAATTAATATTCAATATTTATAATTTAAAATAACTACTGCTAATTATAAATAATTAAATATAATTATGAATAATTAGTATCATTAGGATCTAATATACAATAAAATAAATAAAATTAAAATTAAAAATATATATATAAATACCTAGAAAATGAAGCGATTGTGTGCTGCAGTCCTTAAATTTTCATTCCCTATAAAAATGTTATCATCAAATTGAACTATTGAAAAGAATAAGAGAAACATTGAGGAGAGGAATTCTCAAAAGGAGAATGTAGATAAAAATTGTGGGTGGGTGAGGTGGGTATATAGGATATATAAATAATGATGAGACTAATTGTGATGGGTACCATCAGAAATAGTTCCCATAATAAATAATTGAGGGTGTGGTTAAAAAGTTATTTACAATAGAACCGATCATAAATACTCTCCTACCGACAATGTATTTTTGATGTGAATTATTTCCCTTTTCAAATAAATATAATTTAAAAATATTAGTTTATACTCGACCATTCCTCGTCGAAAATAACTTTACATAAACAATGAGATTTTCGATGGAAACCAAGTCGCATAATAAATACCCTTTCTTACATTGTGGTGAGAAATTGTGCCAAAAGTATTTGCAATGGGTAATTTCTCCTCGCGTAAATATGAATTTTTTAACTGTATTTGTGATGGAATTAGAATCTCATCATAAATAGTCCTTAGGAAGGGACTATTTGCAAAAATCCCATCACAAATAGTCCAACACAACAAGTCCGTTTTCATGTAGTGTATATGCAAGATTATATAAATATTGGTTTTTTTGAAAACATCTTCACCATCACATGATAGGGTTACCCCCTCCTTAAAACTTCACTCGATCATCGTCTCCTCCCCCTTAATCAGAATGGTGTTACCTTCCCATCACCCTTCTTGAATTCGTGTCACATCTCTTTCCTACTCCCTACATTAAATCACCCCTTCTCCCGTACATGGAATCGTTTCCCCCCTAAAACACCTCATTTCCGGTTAAATTAATTATAGAATACTATTTTTTTTATATTTTTAAGTCTTAATAAATTTTCAGTGATGAGTCTTAAAATCATTGTTTTAAATAGTAATAATTATTATATTTTTTAAATATTTTTAATAAAAGTAACATTAATATTAAACATAAATTAAATAATACCAATAATAATAGTAATTAAAATAATAAAATGAAATGAAAAATGAATAAATAAATATGGAGAGGAATCACCCTCGCCCATTAGATTCCCCCACCCACCACCCCTCTCGCGCTGTTCTCCCAAACCACCGCCATCCCAATAGGGCAGTGTTGTCCTCCCTCTCATGCAATCCACATATGCCACCTTCGTCCACCCTCTCGCATAGTGCACCTAGGCTGGGTGGTTTTAGACTGTCTTCCACCCACCCACGCAGTATACCCATATCATACCCCAATGATATACCTCCCCACCCCGATGTCCTTTGATCCATGGTCAGTCAGCCATAATAAGGACTCAAATCTAATCCTCCCTAGTTTTCCAAGTATTTGAAGTGCCAATTTTTCATAATTTTTTTGGCCAAACCCTACTGGTTTTTTAGATACTCTTGATGTAATCAATTTATAAGTTTCCCATTCCCTTATTCAGGTTGCATTGGTTTTGTATCCTTACTTCTGGCTATATTTTCAACTAATTGAGGTATTTTTCCCCAAGTTATATGCTTTTAATTTACGAATGGAGGATTGATTGAGATTTTTATTTATGGTTTAATTTTTTAATGACCGTATTAGTGACATAATGATTAGTTGTTTTATTTTATTTATATGGATGAATTATTTAAGTTTAGGAATTTATTTATATATTATTTATTCTTTCTTAAAACTTTTTAAAGTAATTAAATAATATAATTTATCATCAAATATTTAATATTCAATTATTTTAATTGAATTTTTGATTAATTTTTTAATTTTTAAATATTTAATAAGGTTACTTATTAAAAAAATATAGTTCCTACTAAAAAAAGCTGATTCTACATCTAATAAACCATTTTTTTATCATTACTGATATTTCATTTTGATAGATTTTGGATGAACAATACTATTTAGTAAAAAAGGTAAGTACATTTATTTAGCTTAGTAGTTTTTTTTCTTAGAATAACATTTTTCTATATTGTTTCTCTCATTTTTTGACAGTTTGTATATTGATATAAAAATAAATCATTTCCTTTTTCAAATTTTTTATTTTTTATAGGTCGTTACATTATTCAAAAAAGGACAAGTCTATGATTTAAAGCCTAGTAACACTAATGAGTATATAAAATGATCATATAAAAATTTAGACTTTTAATTTTAAAAATGAAGTGATGTGGATTAGATAATTTTACATTATTCAAAAATAATGTTTAAAAAATGAAAAAAATGAAAATTTATATATAATAATTTGATAGCTATTCCATTTACAATTAGTTATAAAGTTTTCATTATAAATGGAAAGACATGTTTTTCAAACACTATACTTGATACTCCATGACCACAACATGAGACTGAAGATACCAATACTGATATCAATAATATATTCAATATGATTAATGGTGATTTTTTACATTTTCCACATAATTAATATCATGTTGGTGTAGAGGAAGTTGAGGTTATTCCAAAAATGGTTGATGATTTTGAAGACTATTTGGAAATACAAATGGAAAGGAAAAAAGTTTTTATCAGTGGTGTAATAAATATCCTAAGAATCTATTATTGCTTAAATTATATCATATAAAATGTTCATGAAACATTACTAAAAATGTAATTTATATTATATTGGAATTTTTATTTTATATTTTTGAGCATGCTAATATCCCGTCTTCTTTTTATGAATCCAAGAAAATCATTTCGTAAATCATACTCAGTTATACTAAAATTTGAGCATGTCTTAATGATTTCCTATCATATCATGGTGATGGTATATACATATAAGATTAAAAGTTTTGTAATATGTCCTACTAGAAACTATTGGGATATATAATGTACAAAAATGAAATAATTAATAAATTACCTATGCATATTTTTGAGATATTTTCCTTTGAAGTCGTGATTGCAAAGAGGGTTTGTGTCATCTAAAATAGTTGAGCAGATGCAATAGAATACATTGTAAAGGAAAGAAAAAGTTGTTCTAAGACATCCAGGAGAATCTAAATCATGGAATAATATTGATAAAAATCATCAGGAATATATTTTATACCATCTAAATGTATGTATTGGGTTATATAATGATGGATTTAATCCATTTGGTTGTTTAAGTATGAGTTATATCATATTCCCTACTGTAATCACTTACAATAATATTTCTCACAATATGTGTATGAAACATATCTCATTCATGATTTATATGATAATTCCTTGAAAATAAGATTGAAAAATGATATTAATGTGTATCTTCATACATTAATAGAATGATTTGTAGAGTTGTGGAATACATGTGTAAAAACTTTTGATTCTTTTAGTAACGAGGTTTTTAAAATGTCTGCGACTTTATTTCAGAAAATTAATGACTTTCTTCGGCTTAATATTTATATGGAGGGAACCCACATACTATATTGAAGCTTAGATCATGAAATTTTGACTCAACACCCTTATGAATTCCTCATACTAAGAAGTCCAACATTATGGGTCATCACTAATTTATGTACCATGAACATACACTTAGTTAATCCCAAAATCTTATTTGACAGAATAATAGAATGTTAAAATCCACCTATTTCACGAATTACTATAGAAATATTCATCCACGCTGAGGGTGTTCATACCATATTTGAGAAACAAACATATGTTTAAAGAGGGGCCAAAAGACCACGAAGAGAGAATGATTTTCAATATGGAACACAATAGTGGAGGAAAAAGTGTATATTTTTTCATCTACTATACAAGGTTAAAAATTTAATACATGATAATTTTGATTTCATGTATATTGAAAAAATGTATGTGATAATGTTACATTTACATTATAGAATTAATTAGTTAAACTAGAAGATCAATTAAATAATCAAACAGACTTATAGGAAATATGCATTAGGATAGATCTTTGGTCTGATGAATATCAATGATATTCCCCTTCTATGTTTACCTTACAAATGTAAATAACAGTACTACAAAACTAGTCTTTAACAGTGCTATCCTTTATCAATGCTAAAAGAAAGGCTGATAAAGGGTAACTCTTAACATCATTTCTATCCCTGATAAAAGGTACACATTATCCACATTTTCAAGTACTAATAAAGGGTACCCTTTATCAGTGATTTATTTTTAGTGTTGATAAAGGATACCCTTTATCATAATTTTAATTTTAGTACCCATAATAGGATCCTTTATCAGTACTTTTTTAGTGCTCATGAAGGTCTAAAAATGAAATAATTAAATAAAAAAATTAAAATGGGTTTATTGTAAAATATTATTTTTTTAATTAAATAATTATTCAAAAAATTAATATAGTGATTATACTATATATAAATTAAAATAATAATAAATAATAAATATTATATATATAGGTAAAATGAAAATTAAACAAAAAACAAAAAATAAGTAAATCGAGAAAAATATTAAAATTTTAATTTATTAAATAGTTTTTTATAATGTTAATAAATAAAATATCTTAAATATATAGATAAATTTTAATTAATATAAATTTGATTTATATTAAAAAAATATTTATGCATTTCAATTAAATATTAATATATTTAGTGAATAATGGTTTATAATTAAAAATTGGTATTAATTAAAAATACCGACTAATTGTATCGAGTAATGGACATAAATTAATGTCAATTGATTTTTTAAATTAATATTGATCAAACATGTGTTATATTTATTTCGTATACATATACCTAATTAATGCATTTTTATATACCACATTCACACACATAAATATTTATGCTATTAATCAAGTCTTATATTGAAACACATAAACCTATTATTTATTTAATTTCTTCAAATTTCAGTATTCATTTTAGAATTTAATTATAATATGGCAAATTTAATATATTATGTTTTGAATCGATAATTTTTTTTATATTATTAAAGTCAGATATTATTTATTCATTTGAATATGCTTATTATATATATATTTTTTATTTTTTGTTTTATTATTTCTTTGAGAATTTAAACAATTTCTATTATTTATTTTATATATATTTATTTACTACATTAAAGTAAGATATTTTTATTAATTTATTAATTTTTGTTTTTTTCATGTGTGTCGCTTACATGGTGGTACACATCCTTTTATATTTAATTAACAAAACATATCCATTTTTCAAATATTCTTAATGTGTACTCATTTTTAATTAACTAATTTCACTCATTTTTTACTTCCATAAACTTAAGATTAAATAAATTAATAATGTTAAAAATATATTTGTTAATTTTTTTTATAAATAAATATACTAATAAATGTATATTGAAAATATTAATAAATTTTTAATTATAAATAAATAAATATTATTTTTTTATAAATTATTTCTATAATTATAAATAAATAATTACTTATATCAAAATAATTATAAATTTATAATGAATTTATTTCTATAAACAATTTATTTTCTTTAATTATATAATTATATAAATATATAGTATATATATATAATTATTCAAATATATATATTATATATTATAAATATATATAATGATATACATATTATTTTCTGAAAAGTATTTATATAATTATAAATAAATAACTATATTAAGATAATTATAAATTTATAAATGATATATTTAAATAAATAATATATTTACTATATATATATATTTAATATATATATATAATAATATAAATATTTTTTCAAAATATTTTATTTATAATAATAAATATAAATCATTTATCAGTGTTTAAGTAATATCTACAGATATAAGGAATTCTTAACATCAAATTTTTATTCTTGATAAACATAGAGATTTATTAGTGCTAAAAAAGTACTAATAAATATTCCTTTAATTAGCGCTTATGAACTTAGGATTGATAAATAGGATATATATCCGTGTTTTTTTGGAAGCACTGATAAAAAAGGCTTGATCTATTTTATGAACCCTTACCATTGTGAACTAGTTCACGATATCCAAATATCTCCATGAAAGCCACTCGTGGTCGATACTCCTCATTATCGAATCCAAGATCAAATCTAGGCTAGAATCAAAGCTCTAACTATTCCATGGATCGAATTTGAGTCTTGAACGATTTAAGGGTCAAACAAAACCAATTCTCAAATGAAATCCATATTTTTTGAGATATCTACTTCCCCTTAGTTATCCACTGAACCTCCCTTTTCCTACATCTGTGTATCCCAACAACTCTAGTTACACTATCCTATAATAAAACAACACAAAATTTAATGTGTTTTAGATATATTGAAGTATCGTCTTCCCTAATAGTATGTGGATATATTTGGGACAAAATTGATACCGTGTGACTTGAAATATATCAAGCCCAATGTTGGGACATTTTGTTGTGATTTATAACAGGTGTCCAATACCTATATCCCATGACATCTACCTCTATGCCATCATAAAATTTTGAAAAATTCAACCATATAGTAGTTGGTTTTATCATTTCTTTTGGAATTGTACATTCCAAATCAGTTGGGAATCTCTTTTCTATTTTTTATTCTAAAATTAATGTGCTATGATATCCTTAATCAACCTATAAACAAAAGAAAACATTTAACTCACTAATTATAGACATATAGATATCAAACCTCATGTTATAAACAAAAAAAATTCATTGTTATTTGTCCAATCATTAAATTTTATGTCTTCAACATATATGAGTATAAACATCCTTTTATCATTATCCTTCTTGATTTAGTGGTTGTGATAAAATCTACCTCACTAACAAAAAATCATTCAAAGGTATTGATCCAAACTAAAATGTTAGGTCCTCAGTGATTTCTTATCAGTAAATAAAGTGTTCTTTAACTGGAAAACCATTATATCATTTTCATCCATAATAATCCCATCTAGTTTCTCAATGTTTAATCCCCCTTAATAACTCCCTTATGAATAATGATTTTACAACCATTTGGTATACTTTTAATGAAATTTTAATTGAAATGGACAAAAAAATTCAAATAGTTTCCAACCATGATATGGGAGTAAATTTATTATAAATGTAATTTTTTGATTTAGGAATTCCACTTGAACACTATATATTCTTTATTTTTATCCACTTTTCCATAGTCAATGAGGTCATTACAGAACACCCACTTAGTTCTGATAACATTTTTTTAGGAATAATAAAATTTACCTATTCAAATTTTTATTAATAAGATATGGATCCTCATCCATATATTTGATAAAATTATCATTTTATAATCCTATCCAAATGATTTAGGTTCTATTCTGGAAAAAGAAGTTTTTTTAGGGTCTTAGTACACCATATTTTCCCCGAAATTATCTAATCACAAATGAAATTTTATTCATTGATTTAATCCTTTCTTGTATTTCTTGTAGTTGATAATCATATCATTTTCCTCACTATTAATGTCTTATTTTGAGTGCACCTCATCCCCATGATATTCCCCTAATGATACTCAATTCAAAATTAATTTACTCTGATGTATCTTCATTATTTTCATTACTTACAATCTCCCCATTATAATTTGTAAAAAATATCTATAAATTTCATATTTTTATAATATAAAACATCTCAAACCACAATTTTTAAGTCAGTATTTAATTGTTTCATTAAATAATATAATTTATTTTTCACTACCACAAATCACTTTCTTCTTTCAATATAAATTACCATAAATTTTTATCGACCCCAAATCAAAAAAAAATATTTGGCTCTTTTCTTATAGCTTTATAAAATATATCCATCTTTGAAATGATAACCCACTAATTAATACTTCATAAAATAATTTAATTTATTTGATCACACATATAATAAACACTATGTATGATTTAAATTAACAGAACTAAAATACATATCATTCTTTAACATTGAATTTTGGTTCCACCCATAGGAATCTCTGATTACCATCCACATTATTCTCACAAATGGGAGGCATTACCCATTTTAGAGAACACAATAGAGTACAACTATAATCCTCATCAGCTTTATCTCCCAAATTGTTATTATTCCATTGTTTTGATTGAGACTGACCCCCATCACATTTGTGTTTCTTTTACTACTCTGAGCAGTAGTCATCCTATGGATTACTACTCTTTAGATTATTTCAAGCGAATAGGTGAATGTTCAAAAGAGATGGAGGATGAGTGACAAGCAAAAAAATGCAATGAATTTTTTTTGGAATATGATTTGATAAGGATGAAAATTGTCTATATGTCTGACCATTAGATGAATATAGAGGATAAAACCTACGATATTGGAGTAATTCATTTCATAAATTCAATTACCAATGTTTATAAAAGCATACTAAAATTATTTCAAACAATCTGATCTTGGGTTTCCCATATTAGAATTATTTATAAATTTCTCTTTTGATAATGAATATATTATGTTTATTTATTTATTGTAAAAAATTATTATTTTATAAATCTAATATGATGTATATGAATCCATAATGGATTCATGTTTATTATTTGACAAATTATTTTGAATATAGAGTTAAAATGTTCATCATGTTTTCAATAGAGCATGCATATGAACCTTCTCAAATCCTTTGACTATGTTTATGCTGTTTTTATTCAATAAATATTAGTTTGGAAGAGTTGGAAGAGGATTTTATTTTTCAATAAAAACATTAGAGTTATAAATTTTGGACTAAACACCGGAAAAAAATAAATGTGAAGATAGATTGGGATTATACTATAGTTTATGAATAATTTTATGTGAATACTAGTATAAATGATAATGGAGATCCCATTGAATAAATGACCATGACAATTGAATATGCCTTTATTATTTTCTAATGTATTTTGAGAAGTTAAATTGATGTGATATGAGAAAATTTTATACTAGTTTTTCTGAATATACAACAGTGTTATCTGTATTTAAGTTATATAATTTTACAATTGGCAGTGGATGGAGTGAAACCAACTTTATTGAACTAATTGGTGTCCTAAATAATGTGATACTAGAAGAAAATTAACTACCATGTTGAACATATAATTCTAAACAAATTATACATTCAATGGGAATTATCTCTAAAAAATACATTCTAGTCCAAATGATTGAATATTGTTTCTCATGGACAATTTATGACTTATAAAATGACCAAAGTGTGGTACAAATCAATATAATAAAAAATAATCAATTCCATCAAAATCTGTATGATAATTTCATATCATTCCACAGTTTAGAATACTGTATAGATGTTAGAAAACCATGAGAAAATTGGAATGAAATAAAGAGACAAGATTTAATTATGGTAACCTAGATCATTCATAAGTTTCTCCTGAATTGAGGAAATTTGATTTCGAGTATCCTGAATTTTGAAATGAGATGAGAGAAATTAATCTTGAGTTATCTATATATGGAATAAATCATTTTAGTTTATGAAGTATTACTCATAGTACATGTTCCATCATGATGGTAAATTAATACGTTCCTCCATGTTTATTCATGAAGCACAAATAATTTTTCTGTATCTTCTTATAACCGGACTAAAGATACCTGGTAATGATATTTATTATTATTTGGTTCCATTGATAGAATATATGATATTTATGTGGGATACATGTGTTACAATGTATATTGCTCATATAATTGAAGAATTTACATTGAAGTTCATATTGTATTTGATGATCAATAAATTCAATAATTATAGATATTTATCATGCTATAACATTAATAAAATTTTGGGGCGTCCCATTTGTGAAAAATTTACAGAGTTAGTTTGTTTGAAACACTCCTTGAATAATTTGTCTTAGTAAATTATAACTTTTAACTCAACGACATAAATAATAATCTTGGATGAAATCATTTGATTAGATTATCAAACAAGGTACAACACCGTATCTATGAACATGTGATAAAAATTCCAATAAAGTAAAATATATTGAAACTATTTTCAGTAAACAATTTTCAAAAACCCTTATAAAATCAGGTTGGTAGAAGATATAAATTTTCATTTGAATTATCATATGGTATTTTTTTAGGTCATATATTTTATTGATGGCATGAATATAGGAAAAATTTATTTGATATTTTTATTTCCGCGTTACTAAATGTTCCTAAAAAATATAATATATAATTAAGGCAAGTTTGGGCATGATTGACATGGGGAAGAGGGAAGAGTTGGAACTAGTGAATGGTATAGGGAGGAATTTTCTTCCACTAGCAGATAACACTATCCAAAAAATGGAAAATTGATATTTTTTATTATCTTAGAAAATATAAAAGTTATAGAGGGGTATTCATAAAATATAAATAATTTTGTTTCAATGACTAATTTCAAGTTACGAGGACTAAAATCACATTATTTTCATGTTTTGATGTAAGATTTGATGATTTTTGATTTTCCTTACATTCTACCTCAAAATGTATGACATACATTGTCCAAACTTTACACCTTTTTCAAATCCATATGTATTAATGTTATAGACCTGATGAAGTTAAAAATCTTGAATAAGGAGGTTACATTCATATTGGGTATGTTGTAGATGTTATTCCCACCATCATTCATTAATATAATAGTCCACCCAATGGTTCACTTGGTAAGATATGTTCAAATATGTGGTCCTGTCCATTATAGATGGATGTACCATTGAATTCTATATAATTGTTTTGAAATGGTATGTCAACAATCAATGTTATCTAGATGGTTTTATTACAGAATGATATATTGGTAAATAATATATTGAATTATGTAGCAATTACCTATCAGATGCTGACAACATTAGTCTCTCAAAGTCTCATCATAGACCGCAACTTATGAGTGAAGGGATTTATGGAAGATATGTTGTCAAAATTACCTGGATAGGGTGGAAACAAGAACACCTTTATATTATATATAATAGTGAAGATATTGATCCTTAAATGAAATACCAAAAATAAATTATAATATATTAGCATCCATCAAGGGAGAAATAATGGATATCAAAAAACACATAATCAATAGTTTATTGGATGGTATCAAATATCAAATTTATAAAGAGTTATCATAAAATAAAAATTTAATTTTTGAATGAATTCAATGGATAACAAGGGGAAAAAATGAAAATGTTATATCCTACAATGTTTTTGTAATCAATGGTTATACGTTCTATACAAAAGAACATGATGACTACAATAAGATGTAACAAAATTGTGTAATGATTGTGGAATTAGCGATTCACATATATGTTTCCAAGGATAGAAATACAATTTATTCCAATATGTTATATTTTGGAATTATCGAATAGATATAAGAGTTGTATTATACAATATTTGATGTTCTAATGTTCTATTGTAAATGGGTTGACAATATGAGTGCATTTAAAGTTGATGAAATGGGCTTCTTGATTGTGAATTTTAGTGTGGAATGATAAAAAGATGAGATATTCATAATGGAATCAGAAGTAGTGAAATTATTTTATGTCTAAGATCCAACAAACAATAATTGGTCGATTGTCATACTGGGGACTAAAACAAATGTCGGGTCAGATTAAAATTCAATCAAGGGTGACCCTTTTATAGGGAGACCACAATCAATTCGTTCTGGTCCCATTATAGAAAATTTCTTTTACACTAGAGGGGGCCACAAATAGTAGATTTTGATTCTCTATAGAGGAATAAAATCCCAAAAACCTTTTAAAAAAGAAAGAGTATTCAATGATAAGGTTATTTTTTATACTTGTTTTGTTTTTACTCAAAATATTATACATTATCTACTGTGTTAACATAATCTAAATTAAATGTTTAACTACTCATGCATGCAATGTATTATTCACATGATGATGTTACAAATCCCTTGATGGAACAAACTATAATGAAGGAAACCCTTTGGGATGATGTAAAGGTTAAATTACGATATACTTTCTATATTTTACCAAAAAGAATATATAATGAAAAATTGATTTAATTTTCATTATTCCTTATAGATTTCATTTATTTTAGAGTATTTATATTTTTATTTCATTCATTTCTTCACCAATACTTCCACAAAAATCATATCCCATAAAACCTTTTCACCCATGTTGTTTTGAATTTATCACATTACTTCATGTTCCCTCAACTAACTTTGTACGAAGAGAAACAATGCTTCCTATTATCAATCATAGAGGTAATATTGATGTTTTCATAGTAAAATTAATTTCTTTATAAATTATTTATTATTTCATAAAAATTTATAATTTATTTCATTTAGGTATTACTCACATAGGAATTATTTTCTTATAGAGGTGTATTATTTTTTTTTCGAGTTGGGGTGGTCAGTACATCTTTAATTCCATTATAATCCAAAACATCGACACAATTATTCTCCCTAAAAACCATTTCCCCCCATATGTTGTTAGAATTTATAACTTTCCTTCATCTTTTCTCCCATGCTCAATCACAGAGGTAATCTTGATGGTTTTCCAATAAAATCATTATCCATAAAATTAATGTATTTTTTCATATTTATGATTAATTTATTTATGTTTAATATTAATTTTATTAGATTATAATTATTTAGGTGTATTTATTTTTTATGCTACACATTAAATAATGAAAAAAAGGAAATGTATCGAGAATGAATACAACTTTTATGAAAAGAATAATTCCTACTACTTATTTAATTAATTTTTTATCATTATATATATTATTTGTAAGTTAATTTCATTATTATTTTTATCTAAGAATTATTTAGTTTTTTTCATTGATATTTTGAGACTTAATAGTTTACTTTCATCTATATTCAACAGGCCACGAAATAGATAAAATGTTCATTTCTTCCAATGTTACCATGCTTTCCATTTCCATTATTTGTCAAACTGCCAACACTAAATATTGAGTCAATTTTCTTAGTCTAAAAACCATTCTTGTTGTTGAAATATAAAATATTATAGGATAATAATGTGCCCATTATTTTGAATTCTCATGATGCAATGAGTGTATTATCTTACAATTCTATTCTGGATTTCAACAACGAGAAAGGTTTTTTATCTCAAAAATTTCTGTCAATATGTAGTATTGGTAGTCCAAAAAATAAAGGAAATGGAAATCATAGTAAAATTAGAACTTTGGATATTTTTGTTAATTTAGAATGTGTAAGAATTATTTTTACCTCAATCTAAAACATGGTGTAACCAGTATAACACTAATTGCTTCTCTTTATTTAAAATTAATAATAATTATAGTAAAAAGGCAACATACATACACAAAATTTATAAAAAATTATTTCAACAAGTTTAATACTGTTTTAAAATGATCTATAAGTCATTTTTTATGTGTATAAATCATCCTGACCTCAATTCGATTCATGATATACCCCGTATGACTAAAAGTTTCTGTTATTAGCTGAAAATTAACATTTTAGTTCAAAATGATTCACTCACTAAAAACAAGAACAAACACTTGTATTTTCTTAATAATTTTAAAAATCTATCCATAAATTACTTATAAAAAATTATTGGTCTCATATCAAATAGATACTTGATTTGATTAGTATGAGTGAAAGTGTATGTATCCTATTTAAAATGATATTTTAGTAAAAATGACAAGTGACATACTCAAAACTAATAAAATAAATTCATATTTTTTATACTTTAATATGAAGATCTATATGTCATTTGGGATGTGTAAAAATCAATATCAACTCAATATGATGCATGGTGTGACCAGTATGACTCCATGTGCCTCTTTTTTATTAAAAATTAACATCAAATTTACTAAAAGGAAAACTGAACTACTGAAAACCATGAAGAAATATTGAGATTGTCTTAATAATTTAGGAAAATGATCTCTATGTAATTTTGGACATTTATGAATCAATCTCACCTTAATCAAATTCATAGTGTGACCGGTATGACTGAATGTGTCCATTATTATTTTAAAATTGATATTTTAGTTCAAAAAGTGTCAGTTATGAAAAATTTGAAAACACACTCATATTGTCAGGATAATTTAATAGATAAATTAATAAGTAATTTTTTATGTATAGGAATAAATCTCACATAAACCTGATGCACAATGTGATCGATATGAGTCAAAGTGTGAGTTTTGAGTTTAAATTGACATTTTAGTAAAAATAGAAAACTGTCATACTGAAAAATGATCAAAATCATTCATATTATTTTGATACATTATGAAAAATGTCTATATGTTATTTGAGACATGTAGAAATAACATAAATTTCAATACGACACACGATGTGACCGGTATGACTCCATGTTCGTCTTTTTATTTAAAATTGACATCAATTTCAGTAAAATGGACAAATGACCCACTCAAAATTGTGAAAAAGAAACTAGATTATTGTGATACTTTAATAAAATTATTCATGAGTCATTTGGGATGGTAGGAATTATATTCACCCCATTCTTATGAATAGTGTGACTGGTATGACTTGAAGTGTCCATTATCAATTTAAAATCAACATTTTTGTTCAACAGGTTTTACTCCCTGAAAAAAATCTAACAAACATGGATTTTCTTGATAATTTAGGAAATATATTCATAAATAATTTTTGACGTGTATGAATTATAATCATATCAAAATGATACATGATGTGATGGGTATGATTCAAAATGTGCGTTTCCAGTTTAAAATGACATTTTATTAAAAAATAAAGAGACATAGTAAAAAATAGGTAAATGAATTTAATTTTTTTGATACAATAATAAAATTATTAATAAGTCATTTGGGAAATGTAATAATAATCCATACCTAAAAGAGACTCACGGTGTGACTTTTATGTCTCTAAGTGCATATTTTTATTTAAATTTGACATTAATTTTAGTAAAAAGGAAAAATGACCTCCTCAAAACTAGTAAAAAGAATTAACATTGTTTTGATACATAAGGAAAAAGATCCACAAGTCATTTGAGATGTGTATGAATCAGCTAAAACACAATATGATGCACAATGTGACTAGTATGACTCAATATGTCTGTTATCTGTTTAAAATTGAAATTTTATTTCAAAAAGTGTGACTCTTTGAAAACTGAGAAAACACCCTCATATTTTCATCTTAATTTAATTCATCGATTCATAATTCATTTTTGAGGTGTATGAACTGGTATCACAGAAAAATTAAACATAATTTGATCGATATGAGACAAAGTTAGTGTTTCTAGTTTAAAATGTCATTTATTAAAATATGAAGAGCGACGTACTCAAAATCAATAAAACACATTAATATTGTTTTTATACATTAGGAAAATGATCCATAAGTCATTTGAGACTTGTAAGAATCCTTAACACCACAATCTGACCCACAATCTGACTTGCATTTCTCAAAGTACATCTTTTCAAAATAGAGACGTCATTTTAGTTTGGAACGTGCATCACATTGCTAAAACTGAGAAAATGAGCCTTTATAGTTTTCACATCATTATATATGATATTAATTTATTTATTTAATTCAATTTTCATATTATACTTATTTTTTTTAATTTTCCTAGATATAATTCTTGAAGATGAACATGAAATGGTGTGATAAGTAAGAATCAACCACAACTCAATTTGATACACATTGTTGTTGGTAAGGATCAATGTTTAGTTTAAAATTAACACTTTCTATAAATTTATTTTTATAATATTTTTGACATAATAATTGTTTTCTTATACAAGTTTTTTTATCAGGTAGGTGTTATGATTAAAAAACAAATGGACATTATGGTTTTTGAATGTATGTAATTTATTTTTACATATATAATTATATAAAACAATGTTTGAAATGTCAATAATATTTTTTTTATTATATTTGGGTATAATATTTTATGTTATTTAAATTCTATATTGGTACTTGATTTTTATCATTTTTTTTATGTTTTTGGTGTTTTGGTGTGATGTTAAAGAATAATACAACATGACCCTTTATCAGCACTTTTAGAAGTGCTGATAAATGGGTATTTTATCAGTTCTTTTAGATGTGTTGAACAATGTATCCTTTATTAGTTCTTTTAAAAGCATCGAAAAGGGGTCCTTTATCCACGCTTTTAGGAGCCCTGATAAAGGTAACATTTATCATTGCTTTTAGAAGTGTCGATAAAGGTATATTTTATCATATCTAAATTAAAGAACATATTAATGTTGTCCATTATTAGTTCTTCTAAATGTTCTAATATAGAACCAATTAATCAAATCATTTTTAATGAAAATAAAGGAACCCTTTAACAGTTATTTTCAGCATTGCTAAAATACTAGGGATTTTAATCTTTCTTTGATAGTAAACCCTAATCTAGCACTGATAAAGGAAATTTTCAACGCTGTTAAAGACCCATTTTTTAGTAGTGTAGGGATATGTTTTTCAAGGTATTTATAAATGTAATAGTTCTATATGGATATTCATGTAACATCAGTATAAATATTTAGGTAAGTCAAAAAAATATTGGAGGGTTAAAAAGTCATGACTCACGTTTTTATTGAACCACTTTTATGTTTGGTCATTAAGAGGACACTACCAAAGAAAGTTTCATAACCTTTAATTGAACTAAGTTAATTGTTTAGGAAAATATTTAATAAGGTGATAAATTTAAATAAACACAATATTCTTAAGGATTGGGTTTTTTAATTTTTTATGCCATTTAGAAATGGTATTTCCACCTCCATTTCTAACAATTATGGTTTATTAAATCATACACTGATTTGATGAGGCTAAATTAGGAGGGCCCATTCAATATATATGGATATATACCATAGAGAGGTAATAAATAGTCTTGTTTTTTGGATTCATTTTTTTATTTTGTTTATATATATATATATATTATTTTGATGCATTTTTTTTCTATTTGGAACTTGGTGATAATAAAGTATTTTGTAACCAATAAGGCTAAAAAAGAATGTCCAATAGTTGAGCGTTATATAGGATATAATGATTTAACATTTTTATCATGGTATTATAATTAAGTAAGAATGAGTTCATTTATGTTGGATATAGAAATGATATACTTGAAAGATGTTTTTCTACTCAAATTTTATATTATCAGAATGGGAATACCATATGTGGTTGAAATCATTTTACTCTTTCTCTAATTGAAATGTTACAAGCACATCATCTTGTGTAGAAAAATTATTCAGTTGTATATGAATTATTATAGTAACTAATGAGACAATTTGTATATTAATTTATTACAAATTAGAAGAAAATTTTTACTTCATATAATTTATAATGGAAATTTAGAGATATTTTACATAGGAAATTAAGAATTCATATACTTTCTTCCTCCATTATAGACAAGAAGGTCCAGATTTTTTTGAAGGATTTTCATAGTGGGTAATACTTTTTATTCCTTCAAATGGTTTGTAATTTTTTTATATTAATCTTTATGTAAATATTTCATTATATATTAGAAATGATCATGATGATCTTTTAGTTTACCTTATTTTTCTATATATGGGTCCCATTAATTATGCAAAATGATATACTACATAAGATTTTAATGGGTTCAAGTTTCTCACTTTGGAACACAATAAATTTATTTATACTAAGAATCATGGAGTCTTTGGTACATTTGGAATAGAATTTATCCAAGTATAAGTGATGATCTAATGAAATTAAGAGGTGTTTCTTATTATAGAAATATTATATATATTATTTATATAAATCATCATATACACTTTGATGTGATTATATTAAAACACATACATGAAGAGATACCTGATCATAGAGGAATTTTAATTGCTGACTTAGGATTTAAAATTGTTAAATTTGAATGGTTAATGGACATTAGAGATAATGATAGTGATGATCCATATATACTGTATTTTGAGACTCATATGGTATATTATTTTTCAGATGAGTTGGATAAAAATTTGAATATCCCTATGTATTTAATGACTCAGGAGATTTTTTGACATTGGTAATGACTATAGAGATAAATATCATAAATGTGAACTATATCAATAATAAAATGTGTAAATTTTATTTCTTATGAGGGAGGAGATTATATTGTTATCTAGTTCTTGTATTGACATTTTAATTCTAAATTTTCATTTTATTTTAATTTTTAATGATTATTTATAAATATTTACTTTTCTCTTTAGGAACCATGGTGAAGAAATTATTTCTTCCCAAAATGTATAGTAATTATACTCAAGGCTCTTTTAATGAAAATATTTTTGAGGTAAACTAGAAATCCCTATATTAATTTTACCACCTAGTGGAAAATCATGAAAAATTTAACTTCATATATTCCCTATACAAACCTACAATGTATTTTTTAAAAAATAGATATAAAGATGTTGAATTTATTTGTAAAGATAAAAAATTGTAATATTGTATTTTTAAAAAATAGTTTTTCATTATATTTTTTTTAAGATAAGAATAAAATTATAAAAAACTAATCATATCATATATAATTATGTATGACCGCTAAATAATAATAATATTATACTGCAGTGCATTAATACCCGACAACCTATGGGAGAGAGTTATAGTTTATTGAATAGGTTCTTAGGTTTTTGTTCCTAGAGAGATTGAACTATTCTATATATGATACAAGATATGGAGATAATTTAAAAATATATATTAAAATTATTTCTAAAAAATATAATCCTTTTAAAATTATTATGCCATTTTTCATTTACTTGTGATTATATTTCATTTATTTATGTTCTTTAAACTTCCAAATTTCATTGGGGATAATTTTTTAGTTCTGGATGACTTTCATAAGAGTTATATTTTAAAATCAATTGGCCAAAAATGGAATGTTTTCCAATTTTTTTTGAAATACATTAAATGATTACAAATGTACTAGGGAAGAGTTGTCCAACATAGTTCCAAATTGTTGTAATTATGATCATTGGAATATTTTTGGTCGACCATCATCTAAGGATGGATAGTTTGGTACAACTGTGTATTTATTATGACTATTTTTTTAAAAATTATAATTTCTATATTATTTTTTTATTCTTTATAAAGGATAAATCAAAAAGTAATAATTAATATTGATATTAAAATTTATCTCAACATACAGATTGATCTAAAATCATTTCAATATAGATGGAAGAAATGTTAAGTCTAAATTAATAATAATAAAATAATTTTTTTTAATATTATTTGATTATTTATAATCTAAATTTAATTTTCTAGGAAACAAAGTATCATTGAAATGTTAGTAGAGGAGAAGTTTCAACTATAAATCATAAATATGGTGATATAAGATTTTTGTATGACAATACTAGATACATATGTGTAAGTATTATATTTGTTTTTTGTATTTTAATGTTTTTTAGTTATATTGATTCATAAATATGAAATTCAATTATATTTTTATTTATTATAGGAATAAATTAAAAAATATGAATCTACATCTATGTCATAAGATATATTTAGTGATGATTCTCTAAGATGAGATTTCAGTGGTGAAAAAAATATGGGACATGTTCGAGGGATAGTCTTTAGTCCCACACTATCACAAGTGTTTTTTATTACTTTCATTCATATGGAATAATAAATACATAATCTATCTCGAATTGGAACCATAATGTTGAAATTATTTCAATTAATAACGCTAATGGATGTGATGATGTGGGATTTAATGCCGAATCACCATGGACAACATCCTTTTGATTTTCCATAATTTTAGACATCATTATTACTATTGATAAATTAAATATATTTTTTTTAAATATTTTATAATTTTATGTACATTATTGTTTTTTTTATTTTTCAGATAACTGATAAAGGATGTTAAAAATTAGATCTATATATTAATGGGTTTGAAAAAAATGTCTGTTCAACTTGGTTGGAATGATGATTTATGAATTTCATGTTAGTAAATGCTTATTTTTTAGTTTTAGTATACAATTTTGGTCCCTTTGTTTTATATTTTATTTTTTATTTCCAATAGTGTGCCATGAGGGGGTTTTCTACTAATTATAAACATTAGATGGTAAAATGTAGGTATTTGTTTTATGAATTTTAGCTGTTGCGATATGATTATTTTACTAAAACGTGGTCCATTTTTTGTGGATTTATTTACAAATTTAATTAATTCATTTTTACATTAATATTTTTTCATTGATTCTATTTTTGTTCAGTTTAATTACATTAATTTTTGCATTAAATATAAAAATAATAAATTATTTTAAATAAAAATTATATTATCTTAATAATGTAAATAAATAGTTAATCAATTATCAAATGATATTAATTGAATTATTAAAGATAATTTATCAAAGTTTTGTTTTTTTTCATTAGTATGTTTTTAGAAAATCTCTAAATTCTAGTTTTTTGGTTGTGTGATATGTAGGGTATGGTTTTAAAATGTTATTATCTTTTTATCATAATTTTTTTCTCAAGTTATCCTTATATGATATTTGATATCTCCCCTGTTTATCCTTACTGAGTATTAGATATCACCATTTTATTTATTTTTTCTTTCCTAGGTTATGAAGGAAGTTTTAATGTATGATATTTCTAAGATGGGTGATAGTTTTGGAGATTTATGTGGGAGATGATGTAGAACCATTATGAACCGATTTTTTATGTTTTCATGTTTCTAATGATACTATACCTATAAAATTATTGAATGAATCACTATATAATATTTATAACACCCATTTACATAGATATAATATCTAAGTATTAAAAGTCTGGGTCTCTACAGTTGGTATTAGATGAAGGTGTTTTTAAAATTTTAGAACTTGTATAAGAAACTATAGTGAGAACCATAGAGATAAGTCTATGTATTGAACAATATATTAACATTTTGGTAATGGTTACAGATAACCTAGGTAAAACCTACGTTTTCATGTATTAAAAATGGGGAGTCATTATATTGATATCCTATAAATTATTTTTCTTAATTACTCAGTTTGAAAACTATTTCACAAAATGTGTTTTTTGGTTTTAGACAAAGGATTGAACCATGAGTAGTTTTTTAATGCTGATAGATAATGGAATTATTTTCTTCATGATAAACCAAATGAAATAGAATTTGCAAAGAAATACCTTATAATTTTTCCTAATAAAATTTCACAATATATGATTAACAACTTTCACCTTAACCAATATTCCTAATCATCAATGTAGGGATAGATAGATTTTTCTATCATTTTTGGTACTGGAGACAATGAAGTAAAGAAGATTCATATACATATATATAGATAATAAGGTAAGAATAACTCAAGTGAATGTCTTATATGAATAATAAGATGTTTCAAATGGGGAAACAAAGTGCATATAACAAATATTTACAGAGGAAAAATAAAGAGTTTTATAGAGGGAAATGAATATCATCCTAAGGGTCCATTTATTGTTCAATGTATTATGTATATGGAATATGAGAATTATCCTATCAAATTCCGTAATACTAGACCAAGGAATGATCTATTATGTGGAAGGATTTATGTGTTTATATATTATGATTTGAGAAATATGTTTTGGAAGAGTTATATAAATGGTATTTTGGATATAAGGATTATGAAACATCGAACGATTCGTCTACAGTAGAATTTGAAAACATATGTTTAGTTGGGATAATGAGATAATTCACATTAGTAGGATTTTATTGGTGACCCTGAAATTTATTAGCTGATAAAAAAGTGATTTAGGTCAGGTTTGACGATGTTTATTTAATTTTTGGATTTAGGGAATATGTTTTATAGTTATTGAACATATTTTTGGAATAAGGTTTGTATTAATTTTTAAGAGTGCATATTTTTTTCATTGGAGGGTATCAATAGAATTTATGGATACAATTATGGGTTTATATATTTTTTGATCATAAGTTTAAAGGAATCAACAGCCCTTTTTGATGTTTTATGTTTAGGGACTTTGTGGCGACTTGAGACTTTTAAAGAATAACACTATATTTAGGTTCAAATTACCCTTCATATTAGTATATAATGGGATTTTGTTTAAAATACGGTCTATTGGATAGTGTGGTATAAAGATTATTTATTATTGAAATGTGGTTCATTTACATGGAAATATTTTTGGAGATAATTATGGTGAAGCTAAGTATTACGTTTTAAGTAGGTATATAAATTTGATTCATGATATTTTGGGTGAAGTTCATAGTACTATAAAATAATATGGTGTTTTATAATGATTATTAATGATATTTTTGGAGGTATTTCATTGGAGTGGGGTTCAATATGTTACTTCAGATGAAATATTGTTTGGGACGAATGAAATAAAATTTTTCATGAAGTAATTTGATGTGTTTAAAAAATGATTTGAGGATAAAATATTATTTAATGTTGAGGTTATTGAGGTAATTTAGGATGTAGGATTATTTATTAAGTTGAAAATTAGGTGTTATTATTAATCCATTAAAGATTAATGTTGTTTGTATTTATATTATGGTTTATACATTATGGGATTTATCAAACCTTGCTCTGACCATTTTTTGTTTTGATTAATTCATAATTTTTTTAGGATTGTATTTATATTTTTTTTTTAAATGTTAGACATTTATTTTTGTGTTTTAGGAATAAAAATATCTTCTTGAATGCATATAATTTGGGAGAAATAGATTAGATTTTGGTGAAAATTGATTAAATGATGAAATTATACATGTAAAGTAATAATATTCCTTGTGTTCTTTTTCTTTATGGTAAAGGTATTCCTCAACTCTAAGAAAAGAATCTTGGAGCATTTTTTTCCTATTAAATTCATTTAAAAGGAATCAATGGAATTTTCAACCAAAATATATTTATGGCTTTGTGGTGGTCATATTTCCCCAAACTATGTTCTCTATCACTCTCTATTAGTACGTGGATACTATTTTTCACTTTTATATCCATGTTTTCACTTCCCCATAATTTTATCCAATTTGGATACCTAGTTTTGGGTTATTAAAGATGAACTAGGTATTCACTACTGGTAATGAAGCCTTTACCAATGGTTCCAAACCGTTGGTAAAGGCTGGATAATCGTTAGTATAATATATACCAACAGTTATCCAAACTGTAGGGAAGTAAGCTATAGGGAAATACATATACCAACAGTTTCTAGGGAACTGTTGGTATATGTTAAGAGATATATATTATACCAACGGTTATATCAAACCGTTGGTATAACATTTCACCAATGGTTTGAAACTGTTGGTAAACATACCATTCCAAGAGTTTTAAATTGTTGTAATATAGTTTTGTATAGATTTTTACCAACGGTTTGTGCAAATTGTTGGTAAAGGATGAACATTTCACTATATACCAATGGTTTATAAACCATTGAGAATGTCTTTTTACCAACAGTTCTCTTAGAACCATTGGTATGACACACATTCAAGCCCTATGACAATATTTTACAACCGTAGGCATAGGCTTTGTTTTTCAATTCAGGAAGCAGCTTGCTGCAGGCTGCCCTTTCTTCATTTCCAGCTTCCCAACTCCAATTACATACAATAACCAACTATAACACATATATATACTCAATTATTTCATATAAATTTAACACTTAATGCACCCTACAACTATACACATACAAAATTAAAACATAATTCTAAAGGTAATTATAAACATGCACAATTGATTTAGAATTCAATTCAGAATTGAGATGACAATTACATGTGCCATCCAAAATTCAATTCATAATTGAATACTGAATTTAATACATACATAATTTAATTAACAATTTTGAATTCAATTCATAAACACTGAATAAGTAATTATATGTGATTCATCGAGTTAAGAATACATAAAAAATTGCATTTTGTATAACACATACATGATTGAATTCAAAAATTAGAATCTAATAACCAAAAAATAAATAAATGGATAAATGACTTCAACCAAACACAAATATAATGTCCAATGGTTTGGGGCGGGTGTCTTTGAACATAGTGATGATGAAAATGGGTGTGTATCAATGAGCTTGTGTGACATAGGGAATGTAGTTGTCCTTGGAGTATTAAATGTCATGTGTTTTAGAATAGGGGCAGGAATTCCTCACATGAGAAGTGGATTGTGTGAGGGTGGACCATGGATCCTTATGCTAAAGTTTCAACACAATCCGAATATGTTTGTTCAGTTTTCCGTATGCGAGTTGTTTTTACTTAAAATGATTTCCATTTTAGAGAAAAGATAGATAGTTTGAGTGACACTGGCCACACCGTGCCTCAGATTGGGGTGGGGTTCACTCGTACACGTCATATATGACCCATAGATCGTTTTCCTAAAGTATCAAGACAATATGAATGTGTTTGGTTAGTTTTCCTTATGCCAGTTCTGGTTTTCACTTAAAATGATGTCCATTTCAAATAAAAGTAAGACACTTTGAGTGATACCTGTCAATCCATTCCTCAGATTGAAGGGGGGGGGGTTACTTGTACAAGTCACAAATGACCCATGGATTGTTGTTCTAATGTATCAACAAAATCTGAATAAATTTGGTCATTTTTCCGCATGCCAGTTGTTTTTACATAAAAGAGTGTCCATTTTAAGAAAAAGAAAGACACTTCGAGTGATACCAGCCACACAGTGCCACCGATTGAGGCAGGGTTGACTCATACACGTCACAAATGACCCATGGATCATTGTCCTAATTATCAACAAAATCTGAATGCGTTTGGTCGGTTTTCCGTATGGTAGTTGTTGTTTTCACATAAAATGATGTCCATTTAAAATAAAAGTGAGACACTATGAGTGGTACTGGCCACACCATGCCTCAGATTGAGGCAGGTTTGACTCGTACATGTCACAAATGACCCATGGATCTTTTTTCCAAACTATCAACACAATTCCAATACATTTGGCCAGTTTTCCATATGCTAGTTGTTTTTACATAAAATAGTGTCCATTTTAAACAAAATAAAGACACTACAATTGATACCGGCCACACTGTTCCTCAGATTGGGGTGGGTTTGACTTTTAAACATCACATATTACCCATGGATAATTTTCCTAATGTATCAATAGAATCCGAATGCATTTGGTCAGTTTTCTGTATTCCAGTTGTTGTTTTCACTTAAAATGTTGTCCTTTTCAAATAAATGTGAGACACTTTGAGTGGTACCGACCACACTGTGCCTCATATTGAGGAGGGGTTGACTCGTACAAGTCACAAATGACCCATGGATCATTTTTCTAAAGTATAAACACAATCCGAATACGTTTGGCTGGGTTTTTCTATGCCCGTTGTTTTTACTTAAAAGAGTGTCCATTTTAAACAAAAGAAAGAAACTTTGGGTGATACCAGTGACACTATGCCTCAGATTGATGCGGGGTTGACTCATACACGTCAAAAATGAACAATGGATAATTTTACCAAAGTATCAACAGAATATTAATGTGTTTGGTGAGTTTTCTATATGCCAGTTATTGTTTTCACTAAAAATGTTGCACGTTTCAAATAAAAGTGAGACACTTTTAGTGGTACCGGCCACACTGTGCCTCGGATTGAGGCGGGGTTGATTTTTACGCATAAAAAATGACCCATAGATCATTTTTCTAAAGTATTAACACAATCCAAATATGTTCGGTCCATTTTCCATATGCCAATTGTTTTTACATAAAAGGGTCTCCATTTTAAAGAAAAGAAAGACAATACAAGTGATACCGGCCACACCGTGACTCTTATTGGGGAGGTGTTGACTTATACACATTACATATTACCCATGGATTGTTTTCCTAACGTATAAATAGAATCCGAATGCGTTTGTTTGGTTTTACATATGTTAATTGTTGTTTTCAATAAAAATGTTGTCCATTTCAAATAAAATTGAGACACTTTGAGTGGTACCAGCCACACCATGCCTCGGATTGAAGCGGAGTTGACTTGTACATGTCAAAAAGGACCCATGTATCCTTTTTATAAAGTTTAAACACAATATGAATATGTTTGGTCAGTTTTTCGTATGCCAGTTGTTGTTTTTACTTAAAAGGGTGTCCATTTTAAACTAAAGAAAGACACTTAAAGTGATACCGGATAAACCATGCCTTGTATTGGGGCGGATTTAATTTTTACATGTCACATATAACCCATGGATCATTTTCCTAAAGTATAAGTAGAATCATGAGGCATTTGGTCAGTTTTCCGTATGTCAGTTGTTGTTTTTACGGAAAATGTTGTGCATTTCAAAAAAAAAAGAAAGACAATTCGAGTGATACCAGTCACACCATACCTTATATTAAGGTGGGGTTGACTTGTAAATGGAAAAAATTCACCATGGATCCTTGTGCTAAAGTATCAACAGAATCCGAATAGGTTTGGTCGGTTTTCCGTATGCCAGTTGTTGTTTTTACATAAAAGGGTGTTCATTTTAAACAAAAAAAGACACTTTGAGTGATACCAGCCAAAATGTGCCTCGAATTGAGAAAGAGTTGAATCATACATGTCACATATAACCCATGGATATTTATCCTAAAGTATCAACACAATCCTAATGCGTTAGGTCAGATTTCTGTATTCCAGTTGTTGTTTTTACTTAAAATGTTGTCGATTTCAAAAAAAAGAAAGACACTTCGAGTGATACCAGCCAAAACATGCCTTAGATTGAGGTGGGCTGACTCATACACATCACATATAACCCATGGATCATTTTCCTAAAGTATCAATAGAATCCGAATGCGTTTGGTCAGTTTTACGTCTGCGAGTTGTTGTTTTCACTTAAAATGTTGTCCATTTCAAATAAAAGTGAGACACTTTGAGTTGTATCAGCCACAACAAGCCTTGGATTGAGGCAAGGTTGATTCATACATTTCAGAAATGACCCATGTATTGTTGTTCTAAATTATCAACACAATCAGAATATGCTAGGTCAGTTTTCCGTATGTCTATTGTTTTTACGTAAAAGAGTGTCCATTTTAAACAAAAGAGATACACTTTGAGTGATACCAGCCATACTTTTCCTAGGATTGAGTCGTGTTGGTCAGCTTTCCGTATGCTAGTTGTTGTTTTCAATAAAAATGTTGTCCATTTCAAATAAAAGTGAGACAATTTGAGTGGTACCGGCCACGCCGTGCCTCAGATTGAGGAAGGGTTGACATTTACACATCAAAAATGACCCATGGATTCTTGTTCATAAGTGTCAACACAATCTGAATACGTTTGGTCTGTTTTCTATATACCAGTTGTTTTTACTTAAAAGGGTGTCCATTTTAAACAAAAGAAACACACTTCGAGTGATACTAGCTAGATCATGCCTCATATTGATGCGGGGTTGATCTATACACCTCTCATATGACCCATGGATCATTTTACTAATGTATCAACAGAATATTAATGCGTTTGGTCATTTTTTTGTATGTCAGTTGTTGTTTTCCCATAAAATTTTGTCCATTTCCAATAAAAGTGAGACACTTTGAGTTGTATCGGCCACACTGTGCCTCATATTGAGGTTGAGGTTACTTGTATACATCATAAATGACCCATGGATCCTTGTTCTAAAGTATCAACACAATTTGAAAACATTTAGTCAGTTTTCTGTATGCCATTTGTTGTTTTTACTTAAAAGGGTGTCCATTTTAAACAAAAGAAAGACACTTTGAGTGATACCGGCCACACCGTGACTCAGATTGAGGCGGAGTTGACTCATACATGTCACATATGACCCATGGATCGTTTTTAGTGCCATCAAGTGCAGATTGAAGATCCAGGTGAGTCTAATCCTGTCCTTGTTTCCTCTTTTTAATTAGGGTTTTCACTCTTCTCTCATCTTCTTCTGAAGCTCTAAAACCCTCTTTTCCGTGAGGATTTAGGGTTAATCTTGATGATTGGTTAGAATGGGATCTTAGTAACCGATTTAGTGTGTTATTATCTCTGGAATCAATATAGGTGGTCCTTACCCTTTCATGAATTTTCGTGATGTTTTATATAAGCTGAATTGCTGCTCGCCCAATGTTGGGGTGTCTGGTCGAGGGGTTGTTTGGGGTCCAAAACATATGGTGGGAAGGGGTGTGGGGTCTATCCATGGTCCAGGGAGGAGGGTGGGGGCTGTTCGGGGTCCACGGAGGAGGTTGGGGGGGGGGCTTTCTGGGGGTTTTTTGGGGTCCAAGAAGGAGGGTTGGGAGGTTGTCAGGGGGGCTATCTGGGGTCCAGGGAGGATGGTGTGGGGGGGGGGGGGGCTTTTTGGGGGTTTTTTGGGGTCCAGGAAGGAGGGTGGGGAGGTTTTCAGGGGGGCTGTCTGGGGTCCAGGGAGGATGGTGTGGGGGGGGGGGGGGGGGTTGTCCGAGGTCGAGGAAGGAGGGTGGGGAGCATGTATAGGGGGTTGTCCGGGGTCCAGGGAGGAGGGTGGGGGCTGTCTGGGGGGTTTTCCGGGGTCCTAGGAGGAGAGTGGGGGGCTGTTGGGGGGGGGGGGCTGCCCGTGGGGCTATCCTTGGTTCATGGGATAGTATTTACATAATTTCTAAGCAAATTATTTTAAGGTTAAAAAAATAATTTCATTATATTAACTTCTAATTAGACCACCAATTTTCTAAACTCCACTAAAAAATTACAATTTCATTAAATTAGGGGGATTTCATAGAAAATCATCAAATTATGTTTTATTATTTATAGATACAAAAATAAATATAATGTAACCTACCTAATCACACATATAATCATGCACAACAAATCAATAAACATCAAAGTTCAATAATTTCAGTAAAAAATGTAACGGATCAATCTATCCCTCATCACCATCACTATCATCACCATAATCTTCACCCACACCCTCATCCTCATTGTCGTACCCATCATCATCCACACCCTCCACCTCACCCTAATACTTTTCCTCTCCCTCCTCATCACCCTCCTCCTTCACCTCGACCTCCTCCTCACCCTCCTCCTCCGCCTCGACCTCCTCCTCGCCCTCCTCCTCCTCGGCCTCGGCCTGCTCCTCCCCATAGTCACTACCAATAATAAAACTATCACCTGGTGCACCATATATTGAATGCATAAATGAAATATATTCATTACAAGCAGTGCTGGCCTCTGGTAGAAGTGTTGGACGTAAAACATCCATCAGTTTCATAAATGCAGTGTTTTCCATAGCAGACTATTCAACCATCTCTATGGCCCTTTTTAGATTATTATTCATGTGCCTTAACCTGCTTCAACTTAGTGGAACTACAACTCATACCTGAGGAGGGACAATACCTCATCGGAACTATACTCATCCCAGGTCGGCAGTGTACTCTACCAGGGGGCTCATCTCCCAACACCTGATATAAGTGATTGTTTGGCCCAAAATTGTTAGGTTCCTAGGCATCAAGGGCCTCTAAAGAAGCCTGTTGAAAATATAAATAAATTATTAAGTTACAAAATAGAGATTAAAATTTTAAATATAGGAATTAAAACTTACAATCTGCTGCTGAGTCGGTTCATTAACCGCACTTTCGACTTTCTTCTTTCTACTCGAGAAAAAAAGTTTTTCTCAAGGCACATGTCCTTCTATATTCAATTTATGCCTCTAAAATGACACAAAATGTAGAAAACCATAATTAAAAATAGGATACAAAAAAACTGTAATTTCATTACTAAAGTTATATAATAACTTTAGCAATCAAATAAATTATGGAGGAATCGATAGAAAGTGCAAGTCATAAAGAAAGATTATAAACTATCATACCTATTATCTCTCATTATCTGGCATTGTAGTATGTCCCAATGTGTGGACATATTTCTTAGCATCAATGTTTTTTATTTCTTCCAGATGAATCCTAAATAAAATTCAATAATTAGTATTAATTAAAAACATGAAAATTTTTATTTAAATAACACTAATTTGATTAATATCGTAAATTGGCTCGTCGTCCAATGAGTAATCCTCTATCAGAACTGTTCTAACATACAATCATCCATGATAGGGACTGCCTCCAACTCTGTGACCACTCTAGCATGCGAAAAAATGTAAAGCTCATGCTTATAAGCTTACAAAATCTCGCCTAAATCCATTAGACGTGCTGGCTGTGTACCCTCACCATCGGGGAAATTAAACCGTAGCTGACCCCATCATATTAATTCATATAATTAATAAAAATAATATACTACATTAAATACAACATATTTTTGTACCCATATCTCTTACCAGTCTTTATCATTGACATCATTTTGCAGATGCCTCTGTGAGAGGGGGCTGACCGGAATGATGTTAGAGTATTTGGAAAGTGTTGGCAAAAAACTCTGACATTGCTTCCCTAATTTTTAAATCATCTGACTATCTTCATTATAGTCCACCATCAACTACGTGCGGTGATTATACACCACACACATGCGTGTACGCCCCTTCCCCAACCTCTTATCAGTAGATGTATATGTTATTAAAGAAAAAAAATATTTTATCAATATATGTTATAATGAAAATAAATAATGGTGTAACAATTTTTTAGGGTTGTATAAGTATACATGAGGTAGTCTGATCAATGCGCACCGCTGGATCCGTAGAAACTGAAGGAACACCCTGTACAGATGGAGTGAGTACCAATGTATGCTCCATAGGGATAGACTCTAGCAGAGTAGGTGTTGAAGAAGATGGAATATAAAATCCTAGAAAGAATGAAGTATAAGTAAAAGAATATTACATGGATGGATGGAAAAATGCTGGATGGGGAGTGGGAATCTTCATCGGATATGGTACAAATGGGTGAATAGGGTTAGATATAATGGGTGGTGAAAACATGAGAGGCCTAAATAGCCAGTGTGTCCCTAACAGCACACCAGGATCAGAATGTGGGATGGATGGTATGTCAGTGGGAGGGGCAGGGTCTAATCGGGTATACCGACCAGATCGTCTAGCACCCATACCACCCCCCTCGTACGAACACCCCGAGTACTAGGATCACTACTAGGCTGCTCATCAAATAAGTGTCGCCTAATAGATGGATCCTGAAAAAATGTTTTAAAAAAATTATTCACATGACATTATATATTATGTAAATAAATATATTTGAAATAAAATACTCACTGCAGGCACTAGTAGTGGAATTCCCAGCTCAGTCATGTGACAATTGTTTTCCATAATATGTTTTTATCGCCTCTCTTCAATTGGTTTAATTTCCTAGATTTGAAAACAAATATGGATGTAAATAGAAAATGATAACTAATGTGTAACCCAAAAAACAAAATAAATGATTGGGAATATGGGGATTCATGGATAATTTAACTAACCATTGTTTTAGGTCGGAATGAACAGATATATAATGGAGTCAATAAATCATATAAGATGTAATAAAAAAAATTTAACTTTTAGTAGGATGATTATTTACTAAGTGTCATCAGTATATTAAAGTTGCGGAGGTTGGGCAGGGGCGCACGGTTCACACACAGTATGAAAAAACCGTGCACCCATGATAGTGAGCTCTGCATGAGTGTTGCATGGTTTGTCAGACCGTGCGGGAAAGACGTGCGAAGTCCTCAGGTGAGACTGTGGAAATCACACAGTTGGCGCAAGGTTTGGAAAACCATGGAGGGTAATCATGCGGCAACTTAAAGTTTGGGTTTTTAAGTTCTAACACACTCGAGATTTCCTATTTTCCCTCATTCTTCCTCTTACTCGTGGCTCACGTGGGAGTTCTGGTTTTCAGAAGTTTGGGGAGCTCCTTAACTCATTTTGGAGGCAAATCAAAGAGTTTTCTAGGTGGATCAAAGGCATTTCTCCTTGGGTAATTCCCTCTATTGGTTCTTTGATGTTTTGGTTAGGGTTATCCCTCTCCATATCTTAGTTTCCTATATCTATAGAGATTTCATGTAGATCTAGGGTTGTGTTTCCTTTGTGTGTTAAAGGCTGAGCTTGTTGATGTTAGGGAAGGGTTTTTGAGGAGGTTTCAAGGAGTCGTACACACAGTTTGGGAGAATGGTCGATTTCTCCAAACCCTACAAGGTAGGCGGATTCTCTCTCAACTCTACTAGGTTGAAATGTGAAGTTCATTTACAATTAAATTGGTTGATTTAATTTAATTGTAATCATGTCATGTGAATTTTGTTGTAAAATCAAATGGGTGATGATTTGGGGGTTTTGTTGAAATGGGATCAATTGGTTAATTTAAAATTAGTGATTTTAAAATTGTAATGACTTTGAGCATGCATATTTATTTCAACAAATGGGTGATATTTAAATGTGATTGGCATCAAAATGGTATTTTTTAGTATTGAAAATAATGCATGATTATTATTGTGGCTTGTGTAGAAATGGGTGATATCATTGGGTGGATGATGTTGGGACATGGTGGAGTGGACGAGAATGTGCCACTATAAAAAGGAGATGGATAGTGGACGGAAGGGCCACCATCAATATCAAGTGGGCGGGAAGTACCACTTGAGTGGATTGGTAATGAATGGGTTGGATGGGAAGTGCCACCATGGTTTGTTGTATGCTTTATTGGTGATGTTTTTAGATGGGGCTTGTGAGTGAAATATGAAAATGGTAATCGGCTTGTAGCATGGTTGAATAGGATTCCTTGTATGGCATGGTTTATTTTTCTTCTTTGTGTGGCATGTTTGGATTATAAACAATTTGTAGCTTGGTTTTTCTTTATATAAAATGTTTTATATAAATGTGCTAATGGTTTTATCCTAGTGGCGTGTGTAGGAAAGTCAGTTGGGGAAATACTATTGAGTTGTTTTAGTCACCGCCTGCTTTGGAACTTTGGTGTCTTTGAAGATGTCGTGTAACATGATGTGGGAAAAGGTAAGGAATCACCCTCCTTTAGTTGTTCATTGTGATGTTTTGGTGGAGCTTGGAGCTTGGAGTTTGGTGTGGAGATGTTGTGGTTTCATGGATCATGGTTTTTTTGTTTATTTTCCACTATGTACTCTGATGTTTTGTGGACATGGCTAGTTGAATGGTTTTGGGGTTTGTGATGGAATTGTTAGTATCACCTTGTTGGTTTTGAAAGTGTATGCATCTTTATTTGTTGGTTGGTTGAGTTGGGTTATATTCTTAAGGGAAAATCATTCCCCACTTTTCTTTGAGGCCCTTAGAATTTATTGCTACCTGTTAGCACCTTGGGAATGTTTCTTAAGGCCAAGTAACCCTCATCGCCTCCTCATGCCAATGAGGTAGGGGTGTGGTGTTACAACGGTCTAGTCGGATACAACATATTTGTAATCAATATTAAATCAATTTGAATAGAACCAATCGTCACAACCCAACTCAAGGTAAACTAAAATAATTGAGAACATGAATGGATGATTTTATATATTTCCCACCACAAATTCAAGTTCACAGTAAACTCTGACAATTTAGCTATTGAAGTCATCAAAATAAATAAATGGATAGGTTCCAATGGAAGTAGGGATGGTGTCAATTCCATCATCACCATCATCAAAAATATGTCTTGGAATTACTTCAACTATGACACCAAATTCAGGTCGAAGTTGGTCTTTGACATAAAAAACTTGTTTAGCCATTGATGCCAATACATATTGTTCTTCGATATCAAGAGTGTGAGTCATATTAATTACTCGAAATCCACAATAATCAATAAATGTGCCCCGTATCGTCATCAAATAAAACCAATGACATTTCATCATCGTGACTCGTCCATGAGAGTAATAATCCAATATTATTATTTTTCCAATGACTCCATAATAACCCACATTTTTAAATCGTGGTCTATGATCTGATGCACTGGAATAACAATCTATTGTGGAAGTAACCATAAAACCATCATGTTGTGTTCTCATGTTCTTTTCTCGTTCAGTGATAATAAATTTGTACCCATTGATAAAAATTTATTTATAGTCACGAACCACGATATTAGGACCAAAAGCCAATGCTCTTATTTTCTTAGAGACAGAGTCTACATGAAAACTCAATACATGTAATATAAATGAATATTAAACTTAATTAAATATTTATTTAATTATTTTAAACAGTTATATATTTACCTTCAATTTTAACCAAGTAGAAAACTCTTTCTTTTGCAAAGTCCCCCTCCTTCTCAAAGAAAAAGAACTATGATTTCTATTTATCATTTTTTTAGGTTCCCTGTAGATAAAAAATATGAATATTTTAACATATATATATATGTAAGATATACATGTTCAATTTAGTTACCTGATGTAGTCATCTAACAAATTCCTAGTTGAACAAAACTGTGAGATGTGCCATCTCCTGCTCTTCAAGGATTAATGTATTCAATGTATTTGATCCAATAATTCCTCCTGTTTGAGGAAGTGATGGAAAACTGGGTTTAATTTTCTCATACTGTTCTTCTTCATGTTTATTCTTGTAGTAAGATCAGAAAAATACATTGAGAAGAAATCCATAAATTCTTGAGGAAAGTAACGGTTCATGACAGAACCTTCGAGATGATTCCTTTTTCAGACATAAGACTTTAATGTGTACATATTTCATTCATTTGGATAGATCCAACGAAAAGAATCAGGTCATACGAGAAGTATTTCAGTGGGAATATGGATAGTGAGATGCAGCATGCATTTGAAAAATGGAGGAGATATTTTCTCCAACTCACACAATATTAATGGGGCATCTATCAACATTTTTTCAAGAATTACTTGGACAACTTCTTAGCACGAATATCACTAATGAAATGGAACAACCGAATAATAGTCACCATTAATTTATTGGACAAAAGATTATGGATTTCTATTGGAATCAACTCATGCATAAGAACTTGATAATCATGAGTCTTCAAAGATTTTAGCATCAAATCTCGTCTGTTGACCCATTTAGATATGCTGCTTGAATAGCCATCAGGAACTAAAATATTTTCTAATACTTCCAGAAATTGTTTTTTTTGTAGGTGTCATCACATAATAAGCACATGGAACTTTCCATTTATTTTTGCTGATATGCACATGATGCAAATCTTGTCTGATTCCCCAATCCTCCAAGTCACACCGAGACCGTAAATCATCTTTTGTCTTTCTCTTAATATTTAAAAGTATATAAAGAAACATTTCACATATATTCTTTTCAAAGTGCATTAAATCTAAGAAATGGCATAACACATTGGTTGACCAATAAGGCAAATCAAAAAATATACTGCTCTTCCTCCAATTATAATTGGTTTCAGTGGAAACATTATTTCTCATTCCTGATTTCATTTGACCCTTCCTTAATGAAAAAATAAAATCTTTCAATTCATTAGGCACATCAGTTCCAGACATACATTGAGGTGGATCATCAGTCTCTATGGTATTATCAAATCTTCGATGATTATTTATATATGGATGGTCTATTGGCAAGAATCGTCGATGTCCCATAAAACTGAAACTAGAACAATGTTTTAGTCTTGTAGATCGTGTATTCTTCATAAAAACTGGACATGACAATTTTCCCTTTGTGATCCATTTAGACATCATTGCATAAGCTGAAAAATCATTGATCATCCACATAAGCATAACACGCATATGAAATATGTCTTTAAAATATGCATCGTATGTGCACACACCCACATCCCAAAGAAGTTCCAACTCTTTTATTAAAGGTTTCATGTATAAGTCAATATCAATGTCATGATCAGAAGGGATAGATATGAGTATACTCATGAAATTGAATGTTTTTTCATACAAAACCATGGGGGAAGATTATAAATCTGTATAAAAATTGGCCATGTGTTGTGCGAAGTAAGCATCGGCCCAAACCTATTAAAATCGTCGCATGAAAGACCCAACCTCACATTATGCATGCTAGCTACAAAATCAGGATATAGAGCATCAAATCTCAGCCGTGAAAATCCATATGCAGGGTGAAACAATTCATCATTAGTCTTCTTTCTCTCAGTATCATTCCATATCATATTTATTGATATTTTATCAGACATAAAAGGGTTCTGGAGTCCGGAGATCAATGGAATGTTCTACATTACTTTCTGTGGCACACCAGAGGGTATTCCATCATATTTTGACTTCCAATAGGATGTGACACATTTTATACAATCATTTTGTTCAGCGGTTTCATCCCATAATAAACTGTAATCTTTTGGGGAAGCATAAATTTTGTTTCTTGAAAATCCTAGTTCCATAACTAACTTCAATGCCTTATAGTGGTTTGAGAGAATATCTGCATCATCTCGAAGTAAATCCTTCAAGAAGGTAAGAATGTAATCCCTTTCTATATTAGAAATTTCATACATAGTTTTCACATGAAACAATCGGATTAAAAATTCCATCGTTTTCATTTTATCGCACTGTCAATATAATGGAGTCATGGGAGCATCCTTCAATTTTTTCACCCTAACAATATCATCATTTTCATTAGATGCATCATATGTCCTCATATTGAAGTCTTCTTGAGTAAAAATACTTTCTTCTTCATGATGGAGAATAAATAAAAACCGGTCATAAAAAAAATTATCCCCTCCATTTCTTTTCATTTCGGTCATCTGAAATTTGAGATTTAATTTTCTCCCCATTGTGAATCCACACATAAAAGTTTGCTTGAAAATCATATTTGGTTATGTGGTAGCTGACTTCTTTAGGGCTAAACCAAGGAATACCAACATAATTGGAACATGGGTAGTGTATTCAGCCACTATCTGAAGCATTGTGAAATGAAAAATTCAAAAATCTCCCCAAATTGTTTTGAAAATTAATTGAGACACCATTAGTTTCATACATACTACTTCTAAACATTTTGTAAAAAGAATTTTTATAAGTCATTTTTTCATATGCAATTCAATAATATTGAAGTTTAATCGAAAATATATTTAGGTAAATGATAATGGTAGGACTTTCTAGTTGATGTCTTGAACTATTAAAACAATGTAAAGATATATTAATTCAGTTATGTGTGCCTAAATTTGATGTGAGATGTGTTTTGTAATTTTTTCATTTATCACGCACAAGAAGACACCATAGACCTTATAAAACATTTTTTCAAGATATTACAAAGTGAAAGATTTTCATGAATGATGCAGAATATGTAAATAGTGTTTTTAAATAAGTTATTGATGCTAAAAAATAAAAATAATGTGAAAATTTAGTACATTTCATAACACCCAAACTAAATTCCATAGAAAGTACCATATCAACCCATAAAAAAACGGACACCACCTACCCCACTACCCTAACTGTCCCCAATCCCTTCACATGGATCATCCTTATATCAATTACCCACCTCGAGAAAATATGACTAAACAAACCATTTACCATCTTGGAGTGGGGATACATCTCACCAGCGCCTCCATTAGTTGATATGATTCACTAACTACATAAAAGGAGTGGCTATGAAGACTTCAGATCAAGTTGATTCATATAATCATAATGCATGAATTGTAAAACTAAAATAGAAAACAAATCAAACTAGACTTATTGGGTATGTCAGGCAACAAAAGTCACCACCTGGTTTTGGTCAAATCAAAATAGAAACAAATAATAATAGATAAAAAACATTAAAACTAAGTTAATACTTACATATTTGAAGTGTAGAACTAAAAAAATGATTGACTTTATATGGATTTATAGGGAGGAAGGATTTACCAGCCTATGTAAAGAGAGAGGCATCTAGTTTAGAATCCAAGGGAGACTTCCCCAAGGCTTCTTTAATCATAATCACTATGAATCCAAGGTAGATTTTCCCAAGGTCTTATAAAACAAATCATAATGAATCCAAGGGGTTTTACAAATGGAATTAAAATCTATGTTTTCAACATGAATCCTTTGTTGGTTTCTTCAAGGAATTCCAAATCACTAATCCAAGAGCAAGTACTCAAAAATTAAATTAAAATTTATTTATATTCATTTTCAATAGGTCTCAAATAAGAGGAACATGACTCAGGTCCCGTTATGTGTTATAAGCATCCCAAATCATTCAATAATGTTCAATAACTCATTCTTGGAACCCCTATGGTCATACCTTTCATTACCCAATTAGTTCCCCAAGTCAAGCGCACTCTAGGGGTGGATAAAGATTAGGTTTCTACACTAATAGGTTGTTTATGGATAGTAAAGAGATTTAATTTCATAAATTATAGATGAAAACATTTTTTTAAATTTTTCATTAATAATAAAGTATGTCAATGATAATAAACATCATAAAGAACACAATACAATGATAATTTTAAGGGATAGTTTATAAATCATATTCTATATACTCAAAAACTTCTACCAATCAAGTATTGTTCCTTGATTCAATAACAAACAGTGTGAATCATAAAATTTTCCAAAATATATAGAAATAGGGAATAATGACATGATTTTTCTAGATAGTGAAATAAATGGAGAAAGGTTGAGAATAAAAGGATATCTGCTCATAATTGGGATGAACAACACTAGAGATGGATAAGATACCTCAACTCATTGTGTTAGGTCATAGAGTTTTGTATACCACACACCAACCATGTCAATTAACTTAATGATGGATTCAATGTCGGTATTTGGGAAGATGTTGAAGGATTCTAACCTAGATGGGGCAGTTGCAGCCAATCAGATTGAAGCCCTCGGGTTAAGGTTCACCTCTGTGATGGATTTTGGAAATCGGGGGAAATGTCTGGATTCTGTGTAATTAGGGGTTGGCATGATGTATTTGGGGGGGGGGGGACTTTTCCCAATGGTTTTAAAAAACCATTGGAAAAAGCATGGACTTTACCAATGGTTTGTACAAACTGTTGGTAAAGAGAGATAAATGTGTAGAATCCTTCAACGATTTTGTTGAACTGTTGGTATAAAAGTGTAGGGAAAACCAAACTTCCCAGTATTTATTTCCCAATATATATTTCAAGATGATGTTTTACTAACCATTTTTATGATATGGGTTTTCAATAAACGAATACTCATTTATTTAACCCTTGAGTAATGATCACTATTTCAAATTGTGAGGTTAAAATTTATGAAAGTAGGGGATAATGTTACACCCCTATATTTTATGAAATAGTTTGTTTCAATAAAATTCATTTTATTCGATTGCTTGTGTTACATATAACACATCATTTAAATGAACCACGATTCAGTAATAAAATATTGTTTAATGTGGATTTTATAACCTAGACATTAAATTTTAGGTTTTGAATGTGTTTAAATAATTTAATTATAATATATATTAATATATTGATAAATCATTAGAAAATGACCAATAAATTTTTATTGATGATATTTTATTCTTCAAAAAAAATTTACATCAAAATGTGTTTTTTATTAATTTTTTGAGAAAATGTTATGATTATTTTCTATAAATTTTATAAAATTTAAATTATTGAAATTATTTGTAAGATCATCATATTAAAATTAATTTTAGTCAAATGTTTGAGAATTTTTTGAAAAGATTTATTATCTAGTGAGTAGTAAAAAATACACCATTTTATTAAAATATATATTTTTTATTTCAAGAATTTATAAAGTTCCATTTTGTTTTAAAATATATTCATAGAAAAATAAGTTCTATTATATTTTAAATAATATAATTATGTACATTGGAATATATTTTATTTTTAAATTTAGTATAAAAACATTTTTTATATGTAAGAAGGCATTTTTATAAAAGAATGTTTTTATGTGCACAACGTGTTTTTATCATAAAAAATTAAAATATTTACTATTTGTGAATTATTTTAATGAAATTAATATATTACATACTAAATAAAATATTTTTCAATTCATAAAATATTTTTATTAACATGGGATAAGAATAAATCCAGTATTATACTAAAAATGTATTTATCTATTAGTAGTTTTCATCTTATTGTGTACCCTTATTTCAAATTCAATATCATTATAGGTGTTGAATTCGATAAAATTGATTCCATATTTGGAATAAGGAGGTTAAAATTTATTCAATAGTTATCTTTTAGTTTTGGTCAATATGAGTAGTAACCTTGGTGAAACTTATCACCTAAATAAAGGAAAAATTAGTTTAATCTGGGTTAAAAATAAGTGATATGGGTACAATATTTAATCATAATTATTATTTTAGGGGATTAATTTTACCCTTGTCAATATATTCATTTATTGTTTTATTTTATTTCACACTTTTACATCAAAATTTCTTTTAAAATATTTTAATTTAAGAATGTTACAAAAGGTATGCCTTATTTTTTAATATCTCTTATATGTCTACATATGGACAAAAACAAGATATTAATTAATATAAGTAGTTATTTTTAGAGTAATGAAATTATTTTCCTAAAATATATTTATTTTTATTTATTAGTAAAAATATAATGAACATAATTTCTTATGCAAGAATGGTGTTGTATTTCTCCATTTAATAAAAAAATATAAAAAATGATATTAGAAGTATGAAAAAATGACATAATTTGTATGAGATATTGTGTTAAACTTTTTTTAGATCAATATTAAATATTAGTTAGTGCTTAAAGAATTATATTCTAATCTCCCCCTTTCATGATGCATTTAATGTTAAACTAAATGAATAGTATTAAAAAATACATTAATTATATTTTATAATAATTAATATTTTATTTTTATATTTAAAATTCGTAGTAATATTATATTCAAAAAAATTAATGGGATATGATTTTAAAAATAATTCATGGTCCATTTATGTGATGGTTTTAAATTTACATTAACATTAATAACCCTTAAAGGGTATAAAACATTAACATTACCATAATTTTCATCAGGGTTAGAGAGGGGTTAAATCTACAAGATAAGGGTAAAAATGTAATCCAAACTTGTAAAAAATTATAATATGATATTATTTAGAAACAAACTTATAAAATATTATAATATTTTTAATTTTGAGCCATTTTGAAAATCAAATAAATTTCTATTAATTTAAAATTTTATGAAATTCCAAGAGTACCCCACCACTCAATTATAAAAGGTATCCCATCATATATATTCTTCCAAAAAACATTGTGACATCTAATATGACCTAAATATAAAAATTTCTCATATTGACTCCCATATACACGATTTAAATGTTTCTTTCTTAATAAATGTACAAACCTACAACCCTTAAGGGGAGATCTAAAGGAGTGGGTCCAAAGAAAAGGAAATTTCCTTAACCAAACACTTTATAATTATTATTTTACCTTATTTAAATATCTAATTTTATTCATATAATAATAAATTCCATATCCTAAAGAAAATAAAATTCTATAATAGTTATTAATTCACAATTCCACGCTGTCTTTCCATCAAATGTGATGTGAATGTATCGCTTGTGCATACGTACGAATTGTAGTCTCCACATAGCGATACAATTCAATTCTCATCACCATATGTTATGGAAGGATATTATGATGGGTTTAATATTTACATATATTATAATTATGAAATAATTATACTTATTTAATGTTTATATCATATCCAAATTATTACCTTTCAAACTATTGCAAGATGATAATTTTGATCGTGCATGCATATGGACTACGACCTCAATGAAGCGATGTGATTCATTTTTAAATTATTTTTTAAAAGGTAATGAAGAAATATTTAATGAATATATATTATATATATTATATAATAATTATTCTAAAAATTTGGTTAATTAATTTCCTTTTTCTTTCATTCCATACTTTTCAAAATGGAAACAATTTTCACGCGTAAGTATGCCTTACCATCACCGTGAACAACGTAATTATTTTTATTATATCTTTATTTTATGAATATATATATATAATGAATATATATGATATTTTTATCATTATTAGAAAATTAGATGATATAAACTTGATAAAAAATAGGGATGAAAATAACTAAATTAGAAAATTCATGAAAAACAAAATAGATATCACCAAGAACAATGAATTTAATACTGGCATGTTAACAAAAATGTGATAAAATGTTATAATTAAATCATATATGGTATGATATATATGAGTATAGTTCTATTATATATATATATAATAAATATTTGTTTTTATAGAAGTTTTTCCAATGTGTATGAAAGAAGTGGTACCTTAGGTACAAGATTTTCATCTCACATTAATTTTTGTGGGACATATTACTTTTACACCACTTGTTTCTTTTGTGTGGTGTATTTACTACCCATAATTTTATTTATGATTATTATAGTTAATTTAATGGTGATTTAAATATAAATTATAGTATCTTAATTTCATGGTAATTATGATTCAAATCTTACGAAAGCTGTATGGGATTTTATGTTACAGTATCATTATTTTTATAGATTATTTATGATTAAATTATGATGAAAATTTCATATTATATACCTCTAAGGATACTCATGAGTTTTCTAATACTATGGTTATTTCTATAAAATACATATTTTCCTTTCATTTTAATCACTTTATGCACTCAGGATATTAAATATATGTTTTCAAGGAAAATAACCTTATTTTTTCTCTTCATTTGAAAAAACATTACTTGGATATTCATTTTTTTTTCAACAAATGTTTCAAAAAATGTTTTCTTACTATAATCCAATGAAATTATAAATTAATTTTTACCCGTTATTTATTTTTTTAAATGGCTAGAAATAAATATTCATGTAATTTTCTAAATAATTTACTCTATATATTTTATGACAAAAGTGTTGATAAAATGTTATGTTATCTTATACGAAATGAATTAAATTTCCCAATATTATGAAATATAAATGTTTAAAAGAATATATTACAATTTTATATGTTTATTTTCAATTAAAATGTTTTCAATAATATATTTTAAATTCCAATGTTATAATAATGTGATTTTAAATGGAAATGTTATTTTTCACAAGAATGTTTTAATGATATTTTGATTCATCAATGGAAATAACCTTAAATTATTCTTATGATTTATTGGAAAGATGATCCAAGGATATGATCATTATTATTTACCTTCACGGTTCATGTTTATTATGGAATGATGTTTATGAAACTCATTCCTTTTCCACGGGTTATGCTATGTTGACATGTTTATGTTACCCATTTCTTTTCATGGGTTCTAATATGATGAATGATTTATTATCTTATGGTAAACATATGTATTATTTTCATTATGTGACGGCTGGGACATATATCACCCTCCTATTCATTGGGTAAAGATTGATATTCGATGAGACAAAATGGATATAATAGGGAGTCTACCTTGTTTAGAAAGTAAATTTTTCCACTATGATAATATTAGGAGTGAATCTTAACTAATATTATGGTTTAGGGGGTGGTTCCATTCAACTATGATATTCTAGGAAATTTATCTTGACTAATAATAAAATAATATTATATATTTACATGTATTCAAAAAATTACATGTATTGTGTGTGTATTATTCAATGGTGTCTCATGTTCTAAGATTTTATTAGGATTCATGTTTTATAAACTACTATGATTTATTCTATAACTGGAGATTTCGATCAATGATATGTAGGGTATGGTTTTCAAAGTTAATATCTCCATCCCACACCATTTTATCATGTTATGAATATATGATCATTTATATTTCCCTTGTTTACCCTTACTAAGCATTAGAACCCATCATTTTTTATGCTTCCATTCCCAGGTTATGAAGGAAGGTTTTATGTATGATATGTCTAAGAGGGATAGAATTTATGAAGATACATATGGGATATGATGTAGAACTATTATAAACCAATTATCTAAGTTAACAATTTTGAAAAAATACTAGTGTAATACTATTATGGATTAGATCATTATTATATGTACAATGTATTCATTTAATTAGATGTAATATCTATGTATGAAAATTATGGATCACTATAATGTATCTAGACTACAATACAAGTTTTTAATATTATTTTTATAGTATCTATAAGTTCATAGTAGAGCCGATAACTTCTATAACTTATCGATAAGACATAGAATATGGGGACATTACCATGTAAATAGAGGATGCATAATTATTGACCCTATTACAGTAAGATAACAACTTGGATAAATATCAGTAAAAATATTTTATGGTAATAGTAAAGTACTGTTCAATTTGGATTTAAGGGAACCCACTTTTACAACACCTATGATATTTATTAATAAGATTAATAATGATATAGATGAAAAAGAAATAAATTTCATTATAATTTATCAGTCAGAAAAGTTTATACCAAATTAATGGGGTACCAAACTACAAATCTCTCTACAAAAAGATAGAAAGTAGCTTTGTAGGGAATGTAAAAGGTAAATAAGAAAAGATTCAATTGTGGATAAAAAGATTTAAAAATATAAGAATGGATGGAGAGGAAACCATTGATGACTATTTTACATGATTAAATGAAATAGTCAACAAAATCATTGTCTATGGTGAAAACTAGAGGTTTATGTAATTAAGGATAAATTTATGAATAATTGTAGAGATATGTTTAATACTTAGATCTATACTGTTGAAGAAAAAGAGGATCTGGCACTGATTCAGATTCATTACATTTTTTTTCATATATAACGATAACATATTTTTTATTTAATAATAAAAATAAAGAAGAAATATAATTTATATAAATTAGAAAAATTAAAATTCAATACTAAGATGATACATATTTTAGTTTAACTGATAATAAAGAATATAAATATGAAGACAACAAAAGAATCTTATCATTGAACCCCAAGAAAATTAGAAAAAGTAAGGTCAAATATATAGATAAGTTGCCTCAAATTTTTTCCAAAATGTAGATTCATTTGAAACTTTCCAATAAATTGATGAAAAAAGAAGAGTGGTAAATACAATTTATATGAACAAATTTAAAAACATCAAAATGATCCTTAAAGAAAAAAATTCGAAAGATGTGAAAAAATCCGGTAAAGGAAGGATGAAGTTTCCCAAAATAAAAATAATAAGTATCATGAGTAAAGATTAAGATGATTATCTATATTCATAAAGATAATTATAAGATAAATATTTTGATAAATTTTTAAATTTAATGGCTTATTTTGAGAATCATGAAAAATCCAGGTGAGATAACCTATATTAAACACTTGTTGAAATCAAACTGAAATCATTTATGATGTTGAATAATAAACTCCTAAAAGAAAATATACCATTAAATAAAGAATATGGAAAGAAACAAATATGAGGAGAATAATTTTAAGAAGTAATATTATAACATTAATGAAGTTAAAAAGATCATGGTGAAAGATACTAAGAAAGGAAATATAGAAAATTCCCAGAATGAGATTCTCATGATGATAGAATAATAACTTATAAAGGATTATTTAAAATGTATTGAATTATAAAAATCATTTAATATGATTATTTAATACTTGAATAAATCTAAATAAGTTAATTTCAAAACATCAATAACAGATATCAAAGTGATCTTTAAAGAGTAAGTTAAATATTTTTCTTCTAAATATCAAAATAAACCTATTTTTTACTTATGGTGAAGGTTCAAATTATAAATATGGTAATGTTTAGACTAAGAAATATATTGATAAATATTCTTCTACATAAAATTAAGGATGGAGAGTGTCATGAAGAACATCAACCCTAAAAATAAAATGTAATCATGTCTTACAGTAGTCCAACCAAAATAAAATTCAAAATATTTTTTTATGAAATACCATGATTTAGTGGATATTTCTTATAAGATCCTAAAATACTATGGAGGTGTGTTAACCTCATTTAAAGGTAATCATTTTCTTTATTTTTAGAAATTTTTATGGGTTGTATCTTTGGTGTGTTTGAGTAAAAATTGGATACATTTAATAGTAATATGGGAAATTCATGGTTGGTTCATAGTTTTCCTATATCGTGTGCCTAGCCCAACAAACTTATTGAAACAAAACAGAGAGAATTCACATAGGTAGTATATAATTTTTCAAACTATGTTCCCTCTTAGGAGTAATCATGAACCCCGTATAGGAGGTTCATGGTTAAGGAGAATAGTTTTGAAAACCATGTTCCCTCCACAAGAAACACTAAAAATGGTTTTAATGAACAAAAAATTAGATTTTAAATTCCATTACCCCATGTAATTTACCATAACTTAATCCATTTCGACTCTAAATTGTTTCTCTTGTTTTTTGAGTCTCTTGGAAGGATTCCAAGGCCTCCAGACCTCTTTTCATGACGATTTGAAGAACAAATTTAAGATCTCAACCTCTCCCAGGGAGAGAATATCATTTTGATTGTTTTCATATAATTCTAAAATATTTCTCCATCCTTTGAAGAGATGTTTTCAACTCTCTTTTTTGGATCCAGATATAGGTTTTTTGGATCTTGATTTTTTATATATTAGATTTAGGTTTAATATCTAGATATCATTTTTCACCATGATCAGGGTTGTTCCCCTGAAATAAGGAATTCAATTATAGAGTGTTCATCATAAATTTTGATTTAGGTAGTTTAAAATAAAGTCCTAGAGTCATTAATTAAAATTTAATATATGTATTGTTAGATTTCAGTTGGCACAGTTAGAAATTAGATCCTGAATTAAATATATTAATGGAATGATTAATTTATTTTATTCTATAATTGGATTAATTAATTATTTTATTAATTAATGATAAATTGGTGTGGTGTAATTGGATTAATAAATTGTTGAATTGATTAATGTGATATTGGGAATGTGAGATTGCATTAATTAATTTTTGAATTAATTAATGAGATATTGGTATAGTTCAATTTTATTAATTATTTATTGAATTAATTAATGAAATATTGTGATTGTGGAGTTGGATTAATTAATTATTGTATTCATTAAAGAGATATTGATATTTTATAATTTGATTAATTAATTAGTGAATTAATTAATGGATTGAACGGTTTTATGGGTTAATGCTTAATTTATTGTTTATTTCCATGTGATTAAATTATTTAACATTGAATGGTTTTGATAATTGAAATAGAATATCATGATGCGAAATGTGATGATAGGGTTAATGTTTATTAACCTAGATAGATTCTATAAGTGATATTGTGCTATATGTGATATTTTCATTTAGGACATGTTCTACAGCATGAAAATCACAGAGTGATAAATGAGAATGGGACATGGTTTGCTGCATCAAAATCCCACAGTGATAAGTGATTGTGGGACACAAACAGCAGTTCAAAAAACCACTTTTCGTATTTCTTGATAAATGTGCATAGGAAAAGGACACCTTTAAAAAAAGTCCACTTGTGTTATTTATTGATAAATGTGTTTTGGATCATGGAATGCTGCTTCAAACTCCCATGGGGTCATAGGCTTGGTAATCTAGGCCCAAAATGTTGTCACTGGACTATCATTATAATTTTCCTCGATAATTAATTGAAATGAATTGGATAATGAAATCCCATGTGTAATAATGAATTTTAAATTCCATATGTGATACAGTTTTGGATTTAGTATGGTCCAAAGTAGGTATTGAGAGTTTGGGTGTCATTAGGAACCCATGAGTTATGTGGTTAAATAAATATTAATTGAAAAAATGCATTGTATTTATTTTATTTCTTGTATTTTATTCTTTTCCCAATAACATGCACTTTTTTTGACTGTAAGTTGTTTTAGATGCTTCTAGTGCTGGCTAACTGAGTTGTACTCATTCCCTAATTTGTATGCATGTTTGGTACATGAATTGACTTCATATATATAAGATTTGATAAGGGAATGACCATGAATTATATCGATGAGCTGGGATAGGGCATGGATGTGGGGACCATACATGATTTGGGACCCACTTGGGAGTTTTCAGTGTATATATATTTATTTTGGGGTTTTCATATTAATAGTTGAAAAATATTTGGCATTTCATATATTCTATTTTTATTTGTATATTGTATTTTTTATTTGGTCATCATGTGATACAGGTTTGGTTTGGTTATTGGTTATATTATTTGGGAATTCCTATTTATTTCCACTTTTGTGTTAATTTAATAAAGTGGGTATACTCTCCCCATGATCAGTATTAGAACCTCATTACTATTCATAAATCTCTGGTTTATGGGGAGGCATGTTTGAGGCCCTCTAACTGACCAGATTGTGGAAATATTATGTGGAAAACATGTTAGGATTGTACCAAGTTTTATAAGAGGCAGTTTTATCTTCATTTATTTTGTATTACTACTTCGAAAGTGTAGAATAGAGAATCAGACGAGGTAGGTCTTGGTTATGTTCTCATGGATGGGAGTATCTAACCCATGTATAAGGGTAAATTCCTTGTACCCACGGGGGGATTTCACTTATTGATATATGTTATTGCAGTTGGATAGTATTTCACATCGAGTGATGAACTTGTTGTGTGATGTGATCAGTATTTCTATATTTTTCTAATATTGAAATAATGGTCTAGAATGGAATGAGATGTTGAGTATTAATGCATCATTCCAGGAACATATGATTATTTCGTGACATGCAACATTTTTTAGGCATGCGCATGAATACGAGTTTTGGGTTAGTTATTGAAATTGAAATTTTTTCCTTGAAAGAGTAATTAAAATGAGAAAGGTTTAAAATAAGAATTTAAAGTAGGAAAATGATGGAAAATGTGGGAAATGGGTGTCTAATGAGAAAAATGAATAATTATAATGTGTTTACCCTTTTTTTACCATTATCATGATGTAAAATGGTTAAGGGTAGTGGTTGTTCCTCGGTTTTGACCATTTGACTAGGTTTGGGGGAATGAAATGTTATGGATTATTTTAAAACAAACTTATTTAAAAGTTTTGATGATCTGTTTTGTGTCCTAAGACCTATGTTTGTAATTTAAGAGATATACCTCCATGATGACGTTTTTTGATAGGATGGTTGAAGGACATGGCTAGAAATGTGCCTTCAGTTATGGAACCTGAGTCACCAATAATGTTGTTTGAGGGATAAGGAGATAAGTTAAAATAAAAACATTTGTTGATATATATAATTCATTGAAAGAGACCCAGGGTGGGTTGTGAAAAGAATGTTTTAGCTAATATGGGTTTTTCAGTTGAAACACATTTTTATTTTTACTGGATATATTTGAATTGATGCAGTTGAGTTTTGGATTGAGTTAATCCATACTATACTTTTTGGAGATCCCTGCAGAGAAAAGAGTCAAATTGGATACATATATGTTATATGGTCAAGGAAATTATTCGTGTCATACACAAACATGGGATGGTCAGTTGGAGAATATGGAGTGGAAGGTCTTTTAAGAGATGTTCATGGAGAACTTTAATCCTGTGACACTAAGGTAGGAGAGATGCACTGAGTTATGAGGTTAAATCACGAGAGTATGTCCATGAGGGAATATGATTGATTAATTATACATTTACAATACTTTTTTCCATCATTGTAAAGGGTTGAGGCTATTGCGGGGAAGTGGTTCCATGATGGGATTAAATTTGGAATTATATCCCATTAGAATATTTTCAGACTAAAGGAGTTTTTAGAAGTGGTGAGTTGTTATCTAATTTTTTAGGGGAACCTGAAAAAGGATTCCAGTATAGGATAAGTGGTTTTTTCTAGACAGTCTGGAGGTAAAACTTCGAGGATAAGGAATCATCATTACGAGAGTGTTAGCCAAAGTAGTTGGAAAAGAATTTCTAGGGGAAGGATCTGTTACATAGGACCTTTCCTGCTTCATCTTTGAAGACTATGGTTAGTTGGGACACATCCATAGATAGTACCCCCGAAATTTAGTAGAGTGTTGAGACTGCGATAGGATAGTTCATCTTTTAGAGGTTCTCCAGGAACCCATGATAGATGTGTAATAATGGATCTTTTATATTGAACCAGCGTATTTAAAGGGTATCCCTTACACCGTACCAATTTGAAAGTTACATTTCTGCTTTCTGTAGAGGTCAAGGTAACTGACATGAAACATCTAAAAAATATAACTAACATAATTATAGTGGTGTAGCTCAGGGGACCAAGGATGAATCACATGGAAGAGGGGAAGTACAGTTACATGCCATTCAAACCAAATTGGTGGATAATGAGGCTGGATCGTCAATAGTTAGAGGTACTATCCATGTAGCTTATAAAATAGCTAGTTTGTTATTTGATACTAGTGAATCTCATTATTTTATATCTACACAATCTATGGATGAGATGAAACTGATGATTGAGTTCGTGAGTGGGGGTATGCAGAAAGATACACCTTTAGAATTACGGTCGTGAGACACCTGATTGTGCAATGGTTATTCTCTTGAGGTTGGGGAGTATCATTTTTATTAGTATCTATAAATTCTTGACATGTCTGGATTTCAACTAATTTTGAGCATGGAATGGTTAGTAGCATACTGATATCACATAGATTGTTACCACATGATTGTAATTTTTACAGCACCTAAGGGTGATGAATATATTCACCCAGGAGAGTGTTATATTTAGGATGTCTGTAAAGGGATTGTTCATCAGAAACTAGTCGATCTCACTACCTAGGTTCCTAGTCTATTGATGTATTATGGATGGATAATGTTTTATATTGTTCTACACATAGTTGAAAAGTTTTAGGTTGTTTTCCGTAAATATTTATAAGGGCTTCCACCAGAGAGGGATGTGTAGTTTATGATTGAGCTCATGTTGGGAGATGAGCCAGTTTTTATTCAAGTATACATAATGTCACCAATAATGATTAAAGGGATAAATATTCAACTATAAGATTTAATTGATAAGGGGTTTATCCATCTGAGTATATCACCTTAGGGTTCTCCAGTTTTGTTTTCTAAGATGGAAGACAAGACACTATTCTTATTTGTTGATTAACAATAGTAAAATTGGATGTATGTGTAGAATCGATATCATATTCAACATATCAATGATATTTTTGACTAGTTTAGGAGATATTTTGTTTTTTAGAAGATTGTATCAAGATAATGGTGTCATAAGTTGAGAGATTGACCATCTCATATACCCATGATTTATTTCATAAAAAGGTATATCCCTTACAAGTTCAACATGATTTTTGTTGGGTTGAATAATGATCATGTTGTGTTTATGACCTTGTTGAATAGAATCTTCCATCCACACCTATATCAGTTTTTTGTGGATGAAATCTATGTGTACTCAAAGACTCAAGACGATAAGGCCCAAAATCTTGACATCATCATGAGTAAACTATGAGAGAATCTACCATATGCTAGGATATGTAATTTCCAATACTTTATTGATTTGTTAAACTTATTGGGTTGTATAATCTTATTGGAAAATGGGTTATTCGGCCCAAAAAATCTTCATGATGTTTTTTTCTTGGGATCCACCAAATATTTTTTTTATAATCATAGCATTCTTGGTCTATAAGGAAGTTATTGGAGGTTCATTTCGGCCATTTCCAGATTTAAATAACCACATTAGGCCATGAAAATCATGGGATTAAATTTTAAATGGTATGGAACACGTGATAATGACTTAAAAAAGTTGAATAAGTGCCTAACCTCACCACTTATATTGATCCTATATGAGATAGGTGAGGAGTGTATGGTGTTTTTTATGATTTTGGGATTGCTCTTGGATAAATGTTGATATAGAAAGATCGAGTTATAGTGTATGGGTATCAGCTCCTAAGGCCACATGAATAGAACTACTCTATTAATTCCCTCTAGTGGGTAGTAGTTGTTTATACATTGATGTTTTAGTGGAATTATCTATTAGGTGAAAAGTTTTCTGTGTATATAGATAACAAGAGTATGAAGTATATCTTTTCACTGTAAGATTTGAATATATAATAGTGATTTTGGGTTGAGTATATACATTCATTTTATTTTGAGCTAGCATATACACCTAGGATAGTAAATATTATTGTTGACACTTTAAGAATGAATACTCATACTCAAGTAGATCACGAGTCTATTCTTGAGTGAAAGATGATGGATTTAAGTGATGAGAGGAATGTAATTGTTCAAGAGGGTTAGGAGAAGAGGAATCTTGTATTAGTTTCAGTAGAGTCTACCCTTTTTAGTAGGATTAGAGATAAGAAATACAAGGATTTGGAATTTTCAACCTTGAGGGAAATCCTTGAATGTAGGGAGTTAACTTCCAATTAGAGAATAAATGAGGATGTGATCTTCTATGTCAGAAATAAAGTTGTTGTGCCTATGAGTCTATGAGATGATATTATGTTTTAATTTCCTTCCTCAAAGTGTGCAGTGCATCTAGGCTGTAAAAAAATGTACCGTGGCCTATGTTGATTGTTTTGGTTTCCATGCATTAAAAAATAGATAGTAGGTTTCGTGACATGATGCAACACCTTTCAATGGGTGAAGAGGTGAAGCATTAATGACCTGGTTGTTTACAACAACCATTTCACATTTAGAAATGAATTTGGGATGATGTTACTATAGATTTTCAGTGGGTCTCCCATGAATTCCTTAGAAGAATGACACTATTTTGGTGATCGTGGAAAATTTGACAAAAGTACCAACATTCTTACCTATAAGGGAGCATTTATAAGTGGAATAGTTGGGAGGTATATAAGTTCAGTAGATATTATATCTATACGGGGTTCTATGGAGTATTGTTTCAGACCGTGACTCTTGTTTTACTTCACATTTTTTTATGGACCAAAAGAAGGCGCTCCATACACAGGTCATATTAAGAACAAAATTCAACACACAGACATATGGGTCATCATAATGTAATAAAAAAATTCTTGAAGATATTATTTAGTCGTGTGTCCAAGACATTGGTGGTTCTTGGGTGAATCAACTAGCTTTGGTCAAGTTTTCCTACAAAAAATAGTTATTAGGAAACTATTCATATGGAACTATATGAGGATCTTTATATTGGGCAGTACAGATCACCTTTATGTTGGATGGAGGTAGGTGAATCAAATTTGTTTGGACAGAGTATCATACAATAAGTGTCAGTTCTTTTTCAGCTGATTTAGAATAATATGGATACTGATCAGAGTAGATATAATTCATACAGTGATAGATGTCGATGACCCCTAGTGTTCACAAAGTGCGATAATGTGTTCCATTTGGTTTCCCCTATATTGTGTCACCATATGATTCAGAGACATGGATGTTGGCACCCTTGTTTATTGGATAGTTTGAGGTTTTGGTGAAAATAAGGCCAGTGGAATAGAGATTGTCTATTACATAGAGGTATAAGACCATGCGTGATATTTTTCATGTCTCACAACTTTGGTTGTATCGTCCTGACCCTTCTAAATTGATCGATGTGGATGATTTTTAGATTAAGGCTAATGCGACCTTTGTAGAGCATCTGATTCATGTGTTTGATTGCAGTTAGAAAGTGTTGTATGGAATGAATTTGTTGATAGTTCATTTATTGTGACAACATGGGACTTTTCAAGAGGAAACATTATAAAGATCAGCAGATATGTGGGCTTAGTGGCCTGATTTTTTTTGTTTCATAATATTAGAGATTCGTGGGAGTACAAATCAAGGATGAGCTATCATAAGATGTGAAGATTGTAATTCCCAACCACTTTTAGAGGTTTCTTGATCTTGTTTAATGGTAATCTATTTTATTGTTTTAAAAACCATTAGTTTGAGTTGTATCTTGGGAGTGTTTTAGTGAAAATTGGAGAATTTTGGAAGAAAGAGGGGTTGTGCATAGTTGGTGCATGGTATGTCTAAACCATGTACCTAACCCAAAAAACTATGAAATCCTAGACAATGGAGGTTCACAAGGATAGCAGATAGTTTTTCAAACCATGTGAACTCTTGTGAGTAATGTTGTACCCTTTATAAGAGGCAAAATGTTAAGGCACACAATTTTTAAAACCATGTGACCTCTTAAGAGTAACCATGAATCCTCTTATAAGAGGTTCATAGTTAAGGCACACAGTGTGTAAAACCATGCACCTCTTCCCTAGAAATAGAGAAAAACATTTTAATTAAATTAAAATTTTTATTTTGAATTCAAAAAACCCCCAAAAATTAATTATAACTCAAACCATTTTTACCCAAAATAGGTTCTATCACTTTTTGAGGATCCCAAAGGGATTCCAAGCCCCTCCAATATATGTTCTTAAGGATTTGAAGCCCTGATTGAAGATATGAACCTCTACCAGTAATAGAATATCATCATAATTGGATTCCCATCCTTAAATACTCTTTCTATAATACTTTAATGTGACGTTTTAGTCTATCAATATAGATATATATCTAGGGTTTTTGGATCTTTATTTGTTTGGTCTTGGATTTAGGTTTATGATATAGATCTCATTCATCATTAGAATCTTGTTTATTCAACATAATTAGGGATTTTCATTGGCAAGTGTTCATTATATATTTTTATTTTGGTTTTCTAAATTCAATTAACATATTTTTAAAATTCAATTGTGTGTATTAATTGTTATAAATTAGTTAGCATATTTAGAAATTAAATATTAAATTGAAAAAAATAATGGAGTGAATAATTTATGAAAACATGTTATTAGATTAATTAATCAATGAGATATTGGTATTTTTGAATTGGATTAATTATATTTCTATTTAATTAACGAGATATAGGGATTGTGGAATTGGATTAATTAATTATTGAATTAATTAATGAGATTTTGAGATTCTGTAATTGGATTAATATATTGTTGAATTAATTAATGAATTATTGGATTTGGAAAATTGGATTGATTAAGTATTGAATAAATTAATGAGATTTTAGAATTGTAGAATTGGATTAAGTAATTTTTGAATTAATTAATGTATTAAAGGGTTTTATGGTTTAATTATGAATTTATTGTTTATTTGCAAGTCATTAATACACTGATTCATGATTTTTTTGATAACTGAAATGATATTTCAAGATGTAAAATGTGATGAGAGGGTTAATTTTGATTTACCTTGATTGATTATATTTGTGTTATTATTATATATGTGAAAAAAATTTAAGGTGATGGACTACAACATCAAAATCTCATAGTGATAAATGTGGGTAGTACACTGTCTATTGCATCAAAAGCCCATAGTGATAAATGATTGTTGGATATAGAATAATGCATCATAATAACACTTATTATATTGATTTATAAATGATAGTGGGGAAAAATGACGCTTCAAAATCCCAATTATGATATTGATTGATGAATGAGTTGTGGGTCATGAAATAATGCTTCAAATACTCACGGGGTCCTAGGAATGGAAATCTAGGCCCAAAATTTTGGAATTTGACTATGGTTCCAACTTCCCATATATTGAATTTAAATGAAATGTATCATGAATGGACAAGGCTCATAAATAATTTTGAATTGAATGTGTGATATGGCGTAGAATCCGGCATGGGCTGAAGAAGGTATTGAGAGTTTGGGTATCCTTGGGAACCAGAGATTTATGTGATTAAATAAATAGTAATCTAATAAATGTAAATTGTATACATTATATATTTTATTTTATTACTTATAAAACCAAAAATAGTATTATTAAATGGATATTTATTTAAACACTATTGGTGGTGGCCTACTAAGTTGTACTCACACCCTCCTCAGGATGCCTGATCAATACCTGAATGGACTTCACGATTACAGGACAAGATGAGGCCAAAGGCACTGTGTTAGATGGATGCGTTCGGATGGACCATGGATGAATGAACTATACATGATTTGGGACAATCTTGGGAGTTATTAGTTTCTTTATTTAGTTTGGTTTTTTCATATTAACATTTGACCCATATTTTTTCATGTCATATGTACTATTTGGGTGTTGATATTGTATTTCATATTTCGTCATCATGTGATATGGGTTTGGTTTGGTTGTTGGTTATATAAGTAGGATATTCATTTTTTATTTACACTATTAATCTACTTTTATAAAGAGGGTGTAGTATCCCAATGATCAATATTTTACCCTCGCAGTTAGTTGGATGCCTTTGGCATATGGGGGTGCATTTGAGGTCATGTAACCGACTGGCTCAGGGCACCAATTTGTAGCACCCAGATTGGGATGTTACATAACTAGTGCTATGAAATTTATTTGAATAATGATTACTTATTCTGGAATAACATTTCCTTACAATATAACAATCAACAATTCAAGGGGAGAAATATTAAGAGAATAAAAATAAGAAATCAAATAAAGTATGTTTTATCAAAACCCACATCTAATCTATCCACATAGAAAATGTATGAATTTGTGGAATAATTATATGGTTTTTGTGAAAAAAGGGTCAATGTGCTGAGGAATACATGAAAAATATTTCAGGATAGATTTCATATAATAAATTAGAAAAAAATTAGAAGGAAAATTTAGAAAAATACTCTCATTATAGAAGTTTTTTAATTGAATAAATGAAATTAAAACCATAGAGTCTTAATAATATTTATTCCCCATATATGACTATTGATTCATTAATTTTGATGGAATTTAATGAAACTGATGGAGGAGTTGTATCATTTGAAAAAAATTGTTCACACAAAATTATTGGTATTGGAATTGTAGAAATTGAAACTACAAGGGTATAATGTAAATATGTTCTCTATATTGAAGGTAAAAAAAAACAGTTTTTTGAGTGTGAGATAATTATTTGATTTTATTAATGACTTTCTCAATAAAAAGTTAGTAATCATTAAAAACTCGAAGGATTTAGTCATTATCACAAAATTATAGAGTATAAGTTGATATCTTATCAATTTTGATACAATCAATACATGCTACATGAGTGCCAAACCTGTGAATAAGTTATGGAATCAAAGGACTCGTCACTTTGGTTAATGAAATTTATGTAAAATATAAAAACATGAATATGTGAGAAAACTACTTAGTTGAATTAAGAAATAATAGCTATCTTGAGAACATTCCAAAAGGGGTAAATTATCTAAGGCACTCATAGAAGTGTATAAATTATAGAACTTGAGTTAATTCATATTGACTTTTGTGGCCTATAAGGGAAACATATATTTTTTGTATTTTTTATTTCATTACATTCAATTATAATTACAAAATTTTAACTACAATTATATTCATAAAAAAAATCTATAGTAATTAATATTTTTGAAGTCTATATAATGATTTTTGAGAATAACTTGGTTGTTTACATAAAAAATATAACATCTGATAACATCAGGTAGTATACTTCTAGTGATTTTGAGAACTATATTTTAACATGAGTAATTAATAATAAATTAATTACACTATACATCCCCCAAAATAATGGAATATCTGATAAAAGAAATAGAAGTATTGTTGAGATGGGAATAAACAATCTAATTGGGTGTAAACTGTCTGAATTATTTTTGAGAGAATTAGCTTGTACTACTATTCACATTAAAACCCAATGTTTATTGATATTTGAGACACAAATGAAACCGTATGATATATGGAATAATAAACACACAATAAATAAAGTTAATAATGTTATTGGAATTAATTTCTATATGAAGATCAAAAACATGAATCGGGTTAAATATTAATTGAATATAGAATAATTAATTTTAATGGAATACATATCAAATGGTATTGGTTATAAATTAAAGAATAAAATGATATATCAAATAGTTAATCAAATTTATGTGAAATTGATTGAGAATTAGGATAAATCTAACCTGTCATTTGAATAAGTTACTCAAAAATATTTAAGATTACAACATTTTGATCATAGGAAATGAATTTGGATAAGAAACTGAAACATGTATAATTTTATTTATTTTAATGCATAAAAATGTGGTGATGAATATGAATTTACTATGAAATAAAACTAGAGACATAAGATATTATATAATTATATTTATTTAGTAAATATCATTAGAAAATCCAGAAGATACTATTCAAATAAGATAATGTTCAGTGCTCAAAAATCAAACCAATCTCATATCAAAAGTTGAAACATAGTTAATATAATAGGAAATTGAGGTTTAAGAGTATATTAAAAATGAATAAATAAATTGATCATATTGATAAGAAATATACATTGAATACTATTCCAATACATAAAAAATATGATTGTTAGAAAGTGAGTTTTTAGAAAAAAAATATTAATAGTGGTGAAGTGATAAGAAAAAGGGCCAGACTAGTTTTCATGGTTTGTTAAAAAACTGATGGTATTTATTTTGAAGATATATTTTCACGAGATTAATGGTTGGATGCAATGAAAAACATTCATATAGTTAATGATTATAAACATTACATATTATATCTGATGAATGTGAAGTGCACATTATTAGATATGGAAATAGATGAATAAATATTTAATGGACTATCTAAAATATTTATTCTAGAAATTGATGGAATCCTAGTTAATCTAATAGTAATGGATTTTTATTGTTTTAAAAATTCCCTTAAATCATGGAATATAATGTTGCATGGACACGTAAAATATAACAACCTTTCTCTTTATTTCACATTTAAACATGATTTATTATATAAAAATGCACTTAATAAACCTAAAAGATTAATATTTATAGTGTATTTATGAATTATTAACATTACACGAAAACTTATAACATGGTATAGAAAACATGATTATGAACTTTTTGACATGATCATAATATTACAATGAACATAAAACTACACACGATATCCTGAGGACAAACATATAAATGTGGTGAGATATAAAACCTATAAAGGGAGTAAAAAAGGAATAAATTGAACAAGTCAATCGATTTCATAAAATAGGCATATCAATATATCCTAAAATAAACATGAATAATAAGTCCTGATAGAGAATGATAATCATAAAATCAAAAATTTTGCATCAACTTAAAAACCACATCATAAATATATGTCAAGGCTAAACCTTCCAATAAATCATGGTGGACAATATACCATAATGGAATCTGGTAAACCCTATGTACCAATGTGACATATGATGATACTAACCATTACCCAATTCATTGGTCTAATATATAATTTCAGGCGCACCCTTCACATTCATACCATTCTCATGCTTAAGTGTTCCACATAGATCAATCAATATAGAATCATTAATAATCATAATTTATTTAAGGATAAAGGAATGTGGAATAAATATATCTAATACCCAAATAAAATAAGTATATGTGTATAAATATTAATACTCATGATATAAAATGGTCATGGTATTAACAACACAATTTTTTTGGAATGGAAAATCATAGTGTAATTTTAGAAGCATAACAACATCAAATAAAAATTAACAAATTATTATGATGATAGATAAAGAGATATAAAATAACTAATTTATGAAATTTGTAGTAAATATACATTTAAATACATGTAACAAAATAAGTAATTAAAAGAATAATGTGTATCATAATAATGAAACTTAAAGAAATAGGAGAAAGGAATGAACCCTTACAAAATTTCAACATGGTAACGAGTGTGCATAAAAGTTCATAAGAGGGAAAAATTAGAGTGAAAGGGAATATGATCATTTATAAATAAAATTTATAGTAAGGGTTATATGTAACAACATATAAAATCATAATAAAATGGAAAATAAAATGTAAAACATTAAAATTAGTTATTGATAAAAGAGGAGAGTGGATGATGAGGTTCCCTTACATAATTAGTAATAATAATGGATTAGGAAATGGTCAAAGTGTGGAGGATAAATGATACGTCATTAAATTAACATAAAATTAAATGTAAATTAATGATTATAAATTAAATAAAATATAATCATTTGAAATTACATGATCTATTTTCAAATAAGATTCATCAATATGAAATTAGGATAGAAAAGCGAGGATCTCTTAATCAGATGTATGACTCCAAAGGCTTGGGAGGGGTTTCTTGAGTGACTGAGGGCACCTTGGGAGGAATCTAGGGAGTATATGGAAGAGTTTGGACATGCTAAAAGGATATTGAGTGAAGATAAATGGGGGCTTGGGAGAGTTTTTTTGGAAAGGAGGGGGATTTCTTTATTATTTTAGTTTTGGACTCTACATAATAAAATATCCAATTGAACAAAACATCCCATGGTTTTCCCCCTGGTTTTTTCAAAATGGGATGGGTATAAAAAATTTTATAAGTCCAAGGTCTAGACTTATTAAAATATTACCATGGGTGATGTAGAGGTGAGTCAGACTACAAGGAAATGATTTTAAGATCGTAAAATATATTATAAGTCTTGGAGGATTCATACTGGATTTAAAAAATAAATCAAATAAAATTAAAATAATATTATTTTAAAGTGAAAAAATATATTTTATTATGTATTCTATTTATATTACTTATTACATAACTTATGGGTTACCCTCATGTCATAAAACACAATGTATATTTATAATATATTTAATTTTTACCTAAAAATTTGATCGTTTTAGAAAATTATGAAAAAATAAATCTTGGATAATTTATATGATTTAATTTTAAAAAATAAACATTTTTTATATAAAATTTCATAAATATATAAATTTTCACTTTTAAAATAATAACTGAATTTTATTGTATATAATGGTGTCTTGACAGTAAAAATTTTATGAACCCTTATACAAATTACATTTGACTTCATAAAAATTTTATGATAATTTTTTTTAATAAAAATTATTTAATAATGATATTTTTTTTGAAATATTATTTATTTCAAAAATCCATTAACTCATCAAAATAAATGGATTAATTGAAATTGGATATTAATTTCAAATACAATTTGTATTTTATCTAATATTTATCATTAATTAATTAATCATTTAAAATGTAACAAAAACTATATTATATATTATATTTAAATGAAAATATAAATATTAATACTAATATGGTTACTTTGATTCTAGTCAATTTTAAATTATTATTATTATTATTTTACCCTTAATGAACCTATTTTACTTTTACTGTGTAAGTAATATTTACTACATTTTCTATTCATATTGTTCAAAAAGTAAATTGAGCTTATTACCTAATATTAATAAAGAGGATTAAAAATATGGAATAAATTTTATTAAAATGAATTAATATATTTGGAAGATTTTAATTTAAAATAAAACCCACAAGCACCATGAAAAAAAAATTTCTGAAAAAAAACAAAAATTTTCAAGCAAAAAATGATTTTTATTTTAATATATAACTATTAATATTCATTATATAGATTTAAATTCAAAAATATATATATTTTATCAAAAAAATTAATTTAAATCATTTCTCATCAGGTTTTATTATATTCTAGATGCAATTTTCATTTTAAAATAGGTTTCAAAACAAATGTATTTTAACCTTAAAAATAAACTTATACTAAAATAATTTATAAAAATGATTTAAAATGTAAATAACTGAATAGAATTAAATAATTTTATTTTTAATTTGAAGTAAAATTAAAGTGATAATCATAATTTTAAATTAACTAATTTATAAATATAAAATAAAATTTTACATAAAAAATATATTTTTCACTATTCACTAAAATATTTATAATTTTTAAAAAATTCCAAATTTTTACACTATGTTAATAAAAATACAATGATATAAAAAATTAATGTTATTTTATCAAATAAATTTTCTAAATTTTATAGAAAAAAAATAATATGTTTTCATAAAATGAAAAAAAAATCATTTTTGAACAGAATAGACATTACAAAACACTAATTTATTATTTTATTATCATTTATCAATATATATGTTTCAAAAAGTAGTTAATCAAACACATATCCATAAATTTAATATAAATTTTAAAACAATCATATTTAAATAATCATTGTTTGTTTTGGTTTTTTTCATATCACATAGGCTATCGAACATAGTTTTCTTTTTTGAAAGCCATGACATTACATTCTTCCCCTATTAATAAATGTTCTTACCTCAATTTAAACATGGAATTGGTAAAGAATTTTTTATAACTTGGAAATATATTTATGAAATACCCAAATTATAAAACTGGATAATAAAAGAACCACTTTAAAAGAGAGAATGGGAAGTGTGAAGGTCATCACATAACTATGTTTCCAAGTGGGTGAACCTTAGTGAGATGTAATAAAAAATACATGGAAAGATAAAAAATGAACTAGTTGAGTTTGATATAGATCATGGTCAAGAGGAATTCAATGACCAAAAAGCAACAAATATGTGATTGATAAAATAAACATTAATTCAATAGAATATGAAAACATTTTTGATTCAAGATTATTTTTATAGAGATAAGGAATTACATCATCATCTAAACTAGGTATATAATGAGATATTATTTTTTGAAAAGTAAAATTGATATCCACTAAAATATCATCTTCTATACATACAATGAGAACTTTAGATTATTTTCATAACTAATCAGTAGAATAAATCTCTTACGGATCACATAATACACTGAATAATAACAACCTAAACCTATTGTCTTTACTAAATCCAAAATGGATTGCTTAAGGTGTGATAATACCTTAACACATTAATCTACGAAATCCCATAAAAATCAAAACTTTTAACATAGATCATTCCTTATGTAAATATCCCTATATAACACTAAAAACATCAACATTAAAGAGTTTTTTAAACTCAAATGATGTCCCCTACCATTATTCTTACACATAAAAAAATATAAGAGTATTCAACTCAGAAAATCTTAACCGGTATATATTCCTCAACCCAAATAAATCCTCTCCCAAAATATGGTTAATCAGATAAAAAAGATTATTTTACCCCTATAATATACTTCAAAAATATCATACTAAACTTCCATGACATAAATCTTCAAAAGTTGTAACATCACATTTGAACATACGATTATCCTTATACATATCACCCAAAATATCATTTGGTGTATCATAAAATTAATTACCTATTGAGGGTTATAAATCCCCCAAACATGTTATTTATGAAATGTATCTATATCATTAAATCACATTTATTTGATATTAGTACCATTCAAAATAAATTTTATGTGTTTAAAGGAAAACTAATATGGATAAAACCTTAATTGTTTCACGAGTCTTATATAGAGAATTTAAATGATATACTAATTTTATAACATAAATATCAAATACCCCTATATATAGCATTAATCAGTAAACTTCAAAGATTTATATAGAATAAGGCCTTCCTTAGACTCATACATTTGATGTGTATACACTTTATTGTTGAGAAATAATATCTATACTACATAGAATCGAAGGGTGATTCATGTTATGGATGATGAATTTATTCTCTTGGAAATTTATATTGGATTTATAAAATAACAATGATTCCATAACTAACATAACATCCAATTAAACTAAAGGAATAATGATAATATTTTCAATAAGGAAATTCCTACTACCATCCACATGGTATACATATTCATTTTTTGATGATGTCAAATCATTTAGGGTGGTAAATTGAAATTATCAGAAAAAATTCAAGACATTCTAATAGGGAATGAATAGAAATACAACAAGAAATACCCAATTACTGAGTAGAGTTTACATGTACTTTAGTATTCATGATCTATCTCTATATATAACTTTCTATTTTCACCTTTTCATAAATATTGTTAATGCACATCATTCTTACCAACCCTTAGAATAGATAATTGTCTTGGATAATCACCAAATCTTCCACATTTATGAAAAAGAACAATACATGGTACATTAAATTGAACTTTTTTCCATCCATCTTGCTATCCAATTATAAATTTCAATTGGCTACTTTTTTCCCTATCGTTCCACACATAAAACATCTCCTAGTCCCTTTGTGACATCTCTTTTAGTGCTTGTTTCCACACATGTTTCCAAATTGAATTTGGGTCTTCTTTCCCTTGTATCCTTTATCCGATGAACTTTAATGAGATTTCATATTCCTATTTATTGAATTCGTTTGGAATTCAATAATGTTTTAGTTGTTGATTATGATTTTCGATATTTGGTTTGGAATAATCACAATATGTTCTACCTGAGATCCCATTTTATTAGGCATCTCATTTAGGAAATCATTACATTTCCTTCACATTGGTTCTTTAATTGGTCACTTATTTTTCAATCCATTGGCTAGAATAAAGGGAAAAAATTATGGATGATTATTTATAAACACATAAATGGGAATCCAATTAAATTAACATGATAACTTATAAATTAAATGTATTTCCTTAACATATGAATCTTTATACTTTAATCTTTGTTATCCATGATCAATTTTTTAACATTGATACTTATAAAAAATCTTGATCCCTTAATAATGGTTTCTAATGAGATTGTAAAATTTCCAAAGAATATCACACGAGAGTGTCAAACTTGGTGCGATATAAGGCCCATTGTCATGTACCAGGTTACACCGAGTGAGGCCCGAGACACCTTTTCAAAGTTATTACTCTTAGGTACATCTATTCCAAAACCCCAACCATATGTAGTATCCAGATAAGGGTGTATTTTCTTGATAAAAACATACTATATACTTACCAAAATTTAAATATGTTTTATTGTAAACAGTATTATCCCTAAGGATTTCTCTGGAGTTCTCTAATCCTAAGGCTTTTTCTAGAGTTTTCTAAAAAGAATCCCAAATATATCTAAACTTTTCCTATAATACCAACTATAACAACCCTTACCTTTATTTCACATTTTAACAAGATTTATTACAAAAAATTAAACATAATAAAACCTAAGAGAATAATATATATTATGTTTTTGGGAATTAGGTACATTACATATCAACTTATAACATGGGACACAATACATTATTGAACACTTCCTTTACAATATCATAATATTCCAACGAACATAAAACTACATTGGATATCATGGGGAAAACATAAGAAAGGGGTGAGCAATAAATCCTAGTATTTTAATAAGAAAGTCATAACATGAGGAAGAAAATATATTTTATAAAATAGTAATATAAATGTAGAAAAAATAAACATGAATAATAAGGGATTATATAACATGATAATCATGACATGGAAAATGTGGAATCAAGCTAAAAAACATCATCATAAACATAGGTCAAGGATAAACCCACCAAGTCATCATGGTAGGAAAATTCCAATAAAATATTCAGGTAAACAACCTATCCAAACATGATGTATCATTACACTAACCATTATCCATTGCATTGAAGCCCTATATAATTCTGGGTGCACCCGTCACATTCATTTCATTCTTATGCTGAAGTGTGTTACATAGATCAATCAAGATAGATTAATTCATCATCATAATTTATTACACAATCAAGGAAGGTAGAATAAATACATGTAATTCATAAATAAAAAAATATGTGTGTGTAAAGTTCAATTATTTTGATATAAAATGGAAAAGGTATTCACTACATAATTTTTTCAGAATGTAAAATAACGGTGCAATTTCTAGAGCACAACAACATCACTAAAAAAAGTCATAAAATGGGTTGATGAGAGATAATGGGGTATCTAATAATTTAAATATGAAATTGATAGTAATATAGACATGTAAATATATGTAAAAACAAAATAAATTTGATAAAGAAGGTGTAACATTATCGAGAATCTAGAATAAATAGGAGCAAGTAAAGAACCCTTAAAATATTTTGACATAGTTATAGGTGCATAAAAGTCCGTAGGAAGGATAAATTAGAGTTAAAGGGTCTATAATAATTTATATATAAAATTGAATGTAATGGGGATATAGAATAACAAATCCCAGCATAATAAAATTTAAATTAAAATATATAACATTAAAAGGAGTGCTTGATAAATGAGGAGAATGAAAGATGATGTCCCCTTATAGAATTCGGTATAGCAACGACTTAGGTAATGGTCCAATTTGGGGAGGATAAATGATCCATCATTAAAATAATATAAAATTTACTGTAAATTATTAATTATAAATTAATTATAATATAAATATTTTATATTACAAGAAGTAATTTCAAATAAGTTTCTTAAATTCGAAAGGAGAGGAAAGTGAGCATCCCTTACTTGAATGTGGGGATCCAAAAGCTTGGGAGGGGGTTCTTGAGAGCATGGGGTCCCTTTTAAGGACTCTAGGGAGTGTAGGGAAGAGTGTGGAAATGATCAAATGAGTTTTAGTTAATCTAAATTGGGGATTGTGTGGGTTTATATAAAAAAGGATGGGGATTTATTTATAATGTTAGTTTTGGACTGTACAAAATTAAATATCCAAAACCCAAATCCATCTCGTATTATTTCACATGGATTCTAAAAAATTGGAGCGTAATAAATTATTTTATAATGACAAGTTCCAAACATATCAAAATATAACCATTTGTGATGTGGAGGTGAGTCACACTCATAAAGAATGATTTGAAAATATTAAAATATATTATAAGTCTTGGAGTATTCATAATGGATTTAAAAAATTAATCAAATAAAAATATAATAACATTAATTTAAATTTAGAACATATATATTGTTGTGTATACTATTTATATTAATTATTACATAACCTTTTGATCATTGTGGTGTCATAAAACACAAAGTATATTTATACGATATTTAATTTTTACTCAAAAATTTGACTGTCTGACAAAATTATAAAAAATTTACTCTTGGTTAATTTTTATTCTTTGATTGAAGAAATAGTTTAAATTTTATCTAAATATTTTTCTAAATATTTTAATTTTCTAATTTAAAATAATAACTCACATTTTTTTTAAAATGACAGGTTTTTAAAAATATCATTTTTTTGAACCCTTATACAAATTACATTTGACATCATAAAAATAATATGATCATTTACATTTAATAAAATTTATTTAATAATAACATTATAATAAAATATTATTTTTTTAAAAAATGGATTAACTCATCATAATTAATGTCTTTATTTAAATTAAATACTAATTAATAATAAAATATATCTTTAACCAAATTTTTATCAATAATTACTTAATTATTTATAATGGAATAAAAAATATAATAAATATTCAAATGAAATAAAAATATAAATATTCATACCAATTGGGTAAATTTTATTTTTGTCCATATGAAATTATTTGTATTATTATTTTACTCTTTATTTACATATTTTACTTTTACCGTAGTTATTAATATTTACCATAATAACTATTCAAATTGTTCAAAAATTAAGTTGACCATATTACCTATTAATAGTTAATATGACTAAAAATATGGAATATATTTTGGAAAATAAATTGAAAGAGGTTTCATAATTTATTTTAAAATAAAAACCTCAATCGTGATGGAAAATTGTTTTTCGAAAAAATCCATTTAATATAGAAAAGATGATTTTACTTTAACAATATAACAAGTAATATTCGTTAATTGGATTTATATTCATAAATTTAATATTTTATCCAAGATTTAATTTAAATCATATCTCATCTGAGGTTATTATAATCAAGATATTTTTTCCTTTTAAAAATGATTTTAAAACAAATGTATTTTAAGTTTAAAAATAAACATATACTATAATCTGGTATAAATATTATTTAAAATTTAATTAATTGAATTCAATTAAATAATAATAATTATACCTTAAATTAAAACTTAAAGGATAATTATTCTCTTAAATTAGTTAATTTATCAATATAAAATACAATTTTATATAAAAATAGTAATTTTCACTATTCCCAGAAAAATTTATATTTTTCAAAAAATTCCCATATTTCACCCTAATTTAATTATCATATGATTATATAAACAATAAAAATTATTTTATTAAATTAATTCCCAAAATTTTATACAAAATAATTATAATTCTTTTTCATAAAAATAAAAATATTTCATTTTTGAAGAAAAAATAAATTACCATACCTTGATTTGTAATTTTATAATCATTTATCAATATATATATTTAATAAAATAATTAATCATAATCATATAAATATATATAATATAATTTAGAAAAATTCATATATAAATAATCATTTATTGGTTCAGTTTTTCGTATCACATAGGCTATCGAACAAACTTTTCTCTTTTGAAAAGTCAGTGTGTAAAATTATTCCCCCTTTAATAAATTGAATCCTAAAAATTTAAACCTAAAATTGGTAAGAATTTTTTGAAACATGAATATATAATTATGAACTACCCACAATTTAAAAGGGGTGAATAAAAATCCCACTTGAAAAGAGATAAATGGATGTGCGAAGGTCATCACATAACTAGGATTCCAAGTAGGAGAACCGTAGTTGGAATTGAAAACATATACATGGAAGAGAAATATAAAACCAAAGAACTAATTGAGTTTTATAGAGAACATGGTCATGATAAATTTAAGGACCAAAAAAATATAAATCTATGATGGATAAAATTACTAAAAATTCATCAAAATATGAAAAAAATATTGATTCATGCTTATTTCTCTAGATTTAAGGAAATAATTTATCATCCAAAATAGGAATATAAGAAAAATTAATTCTTTAAAAGTACAAATAAATCCTAATAAAATATCAAATTTTTATAAACTATTAAAACATAAGATGATTTTTGACACTTGAAGAATTAGAATAAACTTCTAATGGATAACATAATACATAGGAGAATAACAAGCTATCACTCTTGTCATTACTAAATACAAAATGGTTAGAATATGGTGAGATAATACCTTAACACATTTGTCTCTAAAATTCCAAAAAACATATAATTTTAATATAGATCATTACGTAAATAAATACCCATATATAACCCTAAAATTCTAAAAATAAGAGTGTGTTAACCTCAAAGGGTGTCTCATATCATTCTTCTTACACCTTAAAAAATATAAGATCATTCATCTCAGATAATCCTAAAGGGAATATATTCTTCAACCCCAAATAAAATATCTTTAAAAATAGGTTAATCACAAAAAATAACATTATTTTTTTCTGTGTAATATGTAACCAAAAATAGCATACTAAAATTCCATCACATAAATCATCAAATATTGTATAAATTATATTTAAATTAAGATAATCCTTATTCATATCACCCAAATAGTGATTATGTATATCCCAAAATCAATTAAAAATTATAGGCTATCAATCCATCAAAAATTTTTTCTTTAAAATGTCACATTATCACTAAATAACAATTATAGGCTATTATTAATATTCAAAACAAATTGAATGTGAATAAAGAAAAAATACTATGGATAAATACATAGTTTTCTTATGATTCATATATTCATATTTTCATTGACATACAACTTTTACAAAATAAATATCAAATACCCCTACATAAAACTTTAATCCTTAAACTTCAATGAGCTACATAAAATATTGGATTCCTCAGACCCAAACACTTGATATAGATACTCTTTCTTATAGTGAAATATTATTTATACTAAATATATTCAACTCCCACATTCTACAATTATAGGTACAAAAGGTGATTCATGATTAAAATAATGAATTGCTTCCCTAAAAAATTTATATTGGATTTATAAAAGGTCAACCATTCCATAACTATGATAACATAAAATTGCACTAATGTAATAATGATAATATTTTAAAGAAGAATATTCCTTATAACATCTAATGGTATAAATAGCCATTTTTTGATGATTTCAAATCTTTTTGAGTGGTGACTCGATGATATTAGAAAACATACAAGAAATTTTTATAGGTCTTGAATTTTAATTATATATGATATAAAAATTTACTGATTATAGGTTACATGTATTTCAGTCATCATGATTCATATTAGTATTTTACTTTCCTTGTTTCATTTTTCTTGGAGATTATTGATGTTCATCATGCTTCTCGGCCCTTGGAATAAATAATTGTCTTATATAATTTCCAAATCATCCACATTTATGAAAAAGAATAGTATAAGGTATAGTATATTGAACCTTATTTTCATCCCTATCATTATCCAATTTTACATGGAAATTGGATACCTTATTCCTTGGCCTTCCAAACATAAAACACATCCTAGTCCCTTTGTGAAATTTCCCCTGGTGCCTCTTTCCAAACTTATTGCACCATGGAAATGGTTCCTTCCTTACTATGTAACCTTTATATGACACACTTATATTAAATTTGATGTTACTCTTTATTTACATATTTGGGAATTAATTAAGGTTTTAATTGTTAATTGCGATTGTTTATAGATATATTGTCATAATCACAATATGTTCTAAATGATCACCCATCCATTTAGGCATCTCATTTGGAAAATCATGACAATGTCCATCGCATTGGTTATTTAATTAGTTACTTATATTTCAATCTATTGTCTATAATAAAGTGAAAAAATTAATGTTGTGTATTTTTAACAACCTGAATGGGAATCTAATGAATTTAATGTGATAATTTGTAAATAAAATACATTTCTTTAACATATTAATTCATATTCTTCAATATATGTTATCCATGATTTATTTTCTATCATTGAAACTTTTGGGAAATTTTTTTCCCCTGATAATGGTTCATAATGAGCTTGTAAATTTACCAAAGCATATCCCTCGAGAATTTCATACAAGGTGAATAGTAAGGATTTTTTTGTGTGTACCAAGTTACCCTGAGTTATGCCTGAAACAGCTTGTCATATTTGTTAATCTAAGGTAAATCTATGCATCAACCATGTCCACATGTAGTATCCATACATGGGTGTATTTTCCTGATAAAACACTTACTCTATACTTAAAAAAATTAAATATGTTTTATTATAATTAGTTTTATCCTTAAGGCTTTCTCTAGAGTTCTATAATATTATGTATTTTTCTAGAGTTTTCTAATCCTAATCGCAAAAATAACTTAACTTTTCCTCAGATACCAACTATAACCACACTTCTATTTTTTTCACATTCAAAAATTATTTATTAAATAAAATTAAAATTAACAAAATCCATATGATTTGGAATTATAGTTTCATTGGGAATTTTTAACATTCCATAACAACTTATAACATGTGATAAAAAACATTATTGAACACTTCCTTAACATGATCATAATATTCCAGCGAACCTAAAACTGCATATGATATCTTGGGGACAAACATAAGAAAAAGGTGAGGTATAATGAAAATTAAGTGAACTAATAAGTCATAACATCAAAAAGACAATACATGTTATAAAATTGAAATATCAATGCATCATAAAAGGAAAATGAATAATAAGACATGGAATTGCATGATAATCACAACATGGGAAATGAGACATCTACTTAAAATACTCCATCATAAATATAGGTCATATCTAAACATGTGAAGACATCATGATCGAAAAATTCACATAAAGAAATCAGGTAAAACCCATTTCCCAATGTGACATATCATGATACTAACCACTACCCAATGCATTGGAGAAGTATATAATTCATGTCACACTCATCACTTTCTTATAACTCTCAAGCTTAACTGTGCAGCATATATCAATCAACATGGATTTAGAAATCATAATAATTTATTCTAAGATAAATTATTGTGGAATAAATAAAAGTATGACCCCAATAATTTAATTATATGTTTATAAATTTGAATACCCAGGAAAAAAATGGTAATTTTATTCACTACACAATTATTTTGGAATGGAAAATCACGGTGCAATTTCAGTAGCATAACAATGTCACATAAAATTTCATAAAATGGGTTGACGAGAGATAGTGGGGTAAATAATCATTTTGATATGTTATTTATAGTAATATTGACATGAAAATAAATTTCCCCACATAATTAATTAGATAATAAAGGTGTAAAATAATTAAGAAACTTGAAGAAAGGGGAGAACCCCTACAAAATTTCGGCATGGTAACATGTGTGAATAATGGTTCATAGGAGGGATAAATGATAGTGAAAATGGATATAATAATTTATGAATAAAATTGATATTAATGGGGATATGTAATAACATATCCTAACATAATTCAACATAAATTAAAATTAATGACACTACAAAAGTTCTTGGTAAAAGAGGAGAGTGGAAGGTGAGGTTCCCTTACATAATTTGACAAAGTAACAGCTTTGGTAAGGGTCCAAATGGGGGAGAATAAATGATCAAAAATTACAATAAAATAAAATTTAAATTAAAGGAATTATTATAAATGAATAAAAATATAACCATTTGAAATTACAAGAACTAATATCGAAGAAATTTCTTTAATTTGAAAGGAAGACAAGAAAGTGAGGTTTCCTTACATGAATGTGTGAATCCAAAGGCCTGGGAGTGGATTATAGAGAGCTTGGGGGAACCTAGGAAGGAATCTAGAGAGTACAGTTCAGAGTGTGGGTGTGGTACAAGGAGTGTCAGTGAATAGAAAAATATGCTTTGGTGGGTTTATATAGTGAAGGATGGGATATATTTACTATTTTAGTTTTGGAAATTACATAATAAAATATCCAAAACCACAAACCATGCCATGATTTTCTCACATGGTTTCTTCTCAATGGTTGTGGAATAAATTATTTTATTTGTTAAAGGGTCAAACATACTAAAATATTACCATCAGTGATGTGGATGTGAGTCATTATCTTAAAGAAATGATTTTAAAATTGAAAAAGTTTTTATAAGTCTTAGAGGATTCAAAATGGATTTAAAAATAAAAAAATAATCCTAAAATAACATTATTTTAATGTGAAAACATATGTTGGGTCATGTATACTGTTTATATTAGTCATTACAACACATTTGGGTCATCGTGATGTCATAAAACACAAATTATTTTTATACTGTATTTAATTTTTACCCAAGATTTCGACTGTCTCAGAAAATTATGACAAATTCACTGTTGGATAATATTGAAATTTTAATTTAAAAAATAATATCCACTTTATCTCTGTATATTTATAAATATTACAATTTTTAATTTTTACATTACAATCGCTATTTATTAAAAATAACAGATTTCTTATAATAACATTTTTTGAACCCTTATTTTAATTACTTTTGAGCTTGTAAAAATTATATGATAATTTATTTCTTATAAAAATTATTTAATAATAATTTTTTATTAAAATATTTTTATTAAAAAAATTCAATAAATCATAATAATAAATATCTTAATTAAAATTTAATAATAATTTAAAATACACTTTATCTTTTTTCTAATTTTTTATCAATAATTATTTATTCATTTATAATGGCATAATAAATTGAATAAATTCTATAATGAAATAAAAATATAAATATTCATACAATGAGGGTTACTTTTATTCTATTCTTTGTTAAATTATTATTATTATTATTATTATTATACGCTTAAATAACCTATTTTACTTTTACAATGGTAATTAATATTTTCTACAATTACTATTCATGTTGTTCAAAAATTATATTGAAATTATTATCTAATATTAATTAAGTTGATTAAAAACATGGAATCAATTTTATGAAAATAAATTCATATAGGTGGAAGGATTTAGTTTAAAATAAAACCCATAAGCATTTTGGAAAATAGTTTTTAGAAAAACATCCATTTTTCAAGGAATAAATTATTTTGGTTTAACTATATAACTGGTAATATTAATTATATGGATTTAAATTAAAAAATTTAAATTGTAAATCTAAAAATTTAATTTAAATCACTTCTAATTAGGTGTCATTATAATAAATATAATTTATTAATTTTAAAACACATTTCAATATAAATCTATTTAAAGGTTACAAATAAAATTATACTAAAATCTAGAAAAAAGATGATTTAAATAGTAATTAATGAAAAAAATAAAATAATATATAGGTTAACTTTAATTAAAATTAAAATGACAGTTATTCTTTTAAATTAATTAATTTAAGATTATAAAATGCAATTTTACCTAAAAACTGTATTTTTCACTATTCACTGAAAAATTTACATTCTTCAAAAAAAAATTAATTTTCACACAAAGATAATTATGATATGATGATATAAAAAATGGATGTTATTTTATCAAATAAAATATATAAATTTTATTCAAAATAAATATAATAGATTTTCATAAAAATAAATTAAAATAATTTTAGATGAAAAAAGACATTACCAAACATTGATTTATTATTTTCTAATAATTTATAAATATATATATTTCATAAACTTAGTTAATACTACTCATATAAATAATGTCAATATAAATTTTAAAACATTCATATTTAAATAATTATTTTTTGTTTGGGTTCAGTTTTTCATATTTCTTATGCTATCGAACAATGTTTTCTGTTTTGAAAAGTTGGGGAGTTATATTCTAATCTATTTAATAAATTGCATCCAATAAATTTAAACATTAAATTAGAAAATAATTTTTTGAAACTTGTAAATATCTTTTTGAACTACTCACATTTTAAAAGGGGTTAATAAAACATTCTCTTGAAAAAAAAATAGAAAGGGAAGTGTAAAGGTTATCACATAACTAGGTTTCCAAGTAGGATAACCTTAGTGGGAAGTTAAAACATAGACATGGAAGATAAATATTAAACCAATTAAATAATTGAGTCCGATAGAGAATATGGTCAAGAGAAAGTCAATGATAAAAAAACTGTAAATCTATGATAGATAAAATGACCATCAAATCATCACTGTATATAACCATTTTTTATTCAATATCATTTTTCTATAGTTAAATAATTTCTTCATCATCTAAACTAAGAAGAAAATAAAATTTTATTTATTAAAAATTGCAATAAATTTTAGGTACGAATTCATATTTTTTTAAAAATATGTAAAATTAAAATGATTTTTTATACATGAAGCACTTGAATAAACTTATAACGGATCACATAATACACTAAAGAATAACATGATATCCCTCTTTTCATTACTAAATCCATAATGGTTAGCATAAGATGAGATAATTCCTTAACACATTTGTCTCCAAAATTTTAAAAAAACAAAATAGTTTAACATAGTTAATTAATTAAATAAATACCCATATATAACACTAGTAATATCAAAATTAAATAGTATTTTAACCTCAATGGGTGTGTCATACTATTAATTTTAGAACTCTAAAAATAAAATAACATACATCTCAGATAATTTCTAAGGGTATTTATTCCTCAACCCCAAATAATTTTTTTTCCAAAATACGGTTAATCACATAAAAATAAGAATATTTTTTCCCTGTAATAGGTTTCCAAAAATTTTATACTAAACATACATCACATAAATATAAAAAAAATTATCAATTCTTTTAAAAATAAGATTATTCTTAGAAATATAACCCCAATAATCAGTAGGATTATCCAAACACAAATTATCTATTAATGGTTATCAATCCCTCAAAAATTTGTATGATGAAATATAACATTATCACTAAATCACATTTATAAATTATTTATACTATTGGAAACAAATTTCAAATGCTTAAAGAAAAAAAAATATAGAGAAATCCATATTTATTTCATGATTATTGTATCCATAATATCAGTGATATATTAATATTACAACATAAATATCAGTAAACCATGTAAAAAACATTAATAATTAAAATATAATGATTTCTATAGTTAAGGCCTTCTATAAACCCCCAACAATTTACATAGATACTCTTTCTTGTAGTGTAATAATATCTATATTAAATAATATTAAACCCCTACCTTATAAATTTATAGAATCGAAGGGTTATTCATGGTATAAATTATGAATTCCTTCTCCCAGAAATGTATATTGTGTTTTTAAAAAAACGTAAATTCCATAACTATTATCGAATAAAATTACACCCAAGGAGGAATGATAATATTTTCAACAATAAAATTCTCAATTACATAAATATGGTATACATATTCAACTTTCTATAAAGATAGATCATTTCGGGTGGTGAATCCTTGTTCTCGGAAAAGATATAAGATAAAAAATAGGTATTGAATTGAAATAAAACATGTAATAAATAGTTACTGAGTAATTTTTAAAATTAATTCATTCATCATGATCTATATTATCATTGGAAATGGCTTGTTCCCTTTTTTATAGATATTTTTTGCAATTCTCATTATACTTCCCTATCCTAGGAATAGAGCATTTTATTGGATAATTCCAAAATCATCCACATTTATGAAAAAAACCATATAAGATACATTAGATTGAAACTAATTTATATCCATATTGTTTTCCAATATTCTAGGGAAATTGGATAATTTATTCCATGTATATTCATACTTAGAACACCTATTAATCACTTTGTGACATTTCCATTGGTGCCTCTTTCCAAACTTATTGCACAATGGAAATTCTGTCTTTTTCCCTTGTAACTGTTATCCGATGAACTTCTATTGGATTTCATCTTCCTTTTTATTTACTTCAATAGGAATTAAACAATGTTTTAGTTGTTAATTCTGATTTTTGATAGCTGGTTTTTCATAATCATGATATGTTCAACATGATCTCCCATCTTATTGGGCATCTCTTTTGGGATGTCATGACAATGTACTTCATATTGGTTATTTACTCTCTTACTATATTTATAGCCATTGGCTATAATAATGGGGGAAAAATTAAAGATGTGTATTTTTAAACACATAAATGGGAATCCAATGAAATTTAAGTGATAACTTATAAATGAAATATATTTCCTTAACTAATTAATTTGTAGGATTTAATCTATTCTATTCATGATCTTTTTTATAGAAATGACACTTATGGGAAATTTTAATCCATTATTAATGGTTTGTAATGAGATTTTTAATTTACCAAAGCATATCCCATGGGAGTTTCAAACCAAGGGCTTAGTAAGGCACGTTTTCGTGTACCAGGTACCCCGAGTCAGGCCCCAAACACATTGTCATAGTTGTTAATCCTAGGTACATTTGTTCCTGAACCACATCCACTTGTAGTAACTAGACATGGATATATTTTCATAATAAACCAATTACTCAATAATAAATTAAATTTAAAGATATTTTATTATACTTATACATAACTCAATGTATTTTACTAGAGTTCTTGAATATAAAGGCTTTTGTTAGAGTTTTCTATTCCTAATTCGAAAAAACTAAACTTTTCCTTTGATACCAACTATAACAGCCGTGATATTTATTTTACATTTCGATATGATATATTACATAAAATTCCACTTAAGATGACCAAGAAGAATGAGAATTATAGTGTATTTAAAAATTAGGTAAATTATATAACAAATTATAACATGGGATAAAAAACATTACCTAACACTTCCTTGACCTGATCATAATATTCCAACGAACTTGAAACTGTTTGAGATATCCTCAAGCATAACATAAGAAAGTGGTGAGAAATAAAGGATAGTAAGGGAATAAAATAGTCTTAACATGAAGAATACAATATATGTTAGATGATAGGCATATAATTGTAGTATAAATGAATTTTGAATAATAATTCATGATATAACATGATAATCATATCATGGGAAATGTGGCATCAACTTAAAACATTGGATCGTAAACATAGATCAAGGATAAACCCACCAAACAATCATGGTGGAAAATTTCCAATAAAATAATCAGGTAAAAACCCTTTCCAAATGTGAGATATCATGATACTAACTATTATCCAATGTATTATATTACTATAAAATTTATGGCGCACCAGTCACTTTCATTTCATTCTCATGATTAAGTGTGCCACATAGATCAATCAACATTGATTCATTCATCAACATAATTTAGTCCACGATCAAGGATTGTGGAATAAATACATTTAAGTCTGAAATAAAATAATTATATATGTTTATAGTTGAATACCCATGATATAAAATGGTAATGTTATTTACTATAAAAATGTTTTGAAATGAAAATAACGGTGAAATTTTGGCAGCATAACAAAATCAAATAAAAATACATAAAATGGGTTGATGAGAATGAAATATATATATCTACCCAATTATATATGAAATTTAAAGTGTGTTAGATATGTAAATACATGTCTCAATATAAGTAATAAGAAAAATATTTCATAACATAATAAAAGAAAATTGAATAAAGATGAGAAACTAAAGATCCCTTACAAAATTTCGTCATGGTAATAGATGTGAAAAAAGGTTCATTAGAGGGATAAATGAGTTTTAAAGGGGATCTCATAATTTATATATAAAATTTAACGTAAGGGGGAAATAAAATGGCATATCCCTATATAATAAAATCTAAATTAAAATACATAATATTAAAAATAATTCTTGATAAAGGGAGTGAGTTAAAGATCAGGCTCCGTTACAAAATTCGATATAGTAACGTCTTAGGTAAGGGTATAAATGGGGGAGGATAAATGATACATCATTAAAATAACATAAAATATACATTAAATTAATTATTAAAAATGAATGAAAATATAACCATTAGAAATTATAATAACAAATTTTAAATAAGCTAGTTGAATTTGAAAGGAGGAGAGGAATTTGAGGATCCCTTACTTGAATGTGTGACTCCAAAGGGTTGGGAGAGGCATCTTGAGATCTTTTGGGTACCTTTGGAGGAATCTAGGTAGTATTAGGAAGAGTTTGTACATACTAAATCTAGTTAGAGTGAAGAGAAATGGGGGCTTGTGTGGGTTTTATGGGAAAGGAGGGGGATTTTCTTATTATTTGGTTTTGGACTCTACCTAATAAAATATCCAAAACCAAAAACCATACCATCCTTTTTTCCCATGGATCATACAAAATGACTGTGGTAAAAACAATTTTATAAGGGAAAGGTCCAAAATTATTAAAATGTTACCATTGGTGATGGGGAGGTGAGTCAAACTCTTAATGAAATTATTTTAAAATATTGAAATATATTATAAGTCCCGGAGGATTCATAATGGATTTAAAAAATAATTAAAATAAAATTAAATCAGATTATTTTATATGGAAAAAATATATTTGGTAATTTATAATATTTATATTACTTATTACATCACTTTTGGGTCATTGGGAGGTCATAAAATACAATGTATATTTAAACGTTTTTTAATTTTTACCCAAAAATTCGACATTCTCAGAAAGATATAAAAAACTCATTATTGGATAATTCAGAAGTTTTAATTAAAAAAATAACATTCATTTTATCTAAATTATTTTATCTATATGTTATTTTCAATTTTAAAATAATGACCAAAATTTATTGAAAATAATGGGTTTTTGATAATAACATTTTTTTAAACCCTCATATAGATTAAATTTGAATTTATAAAAATTATATGATTTTTAATATTTGATAAAAATTATTTAATAAAAATATTTTTCTAAAATATTTTTTATTTCAAAAATAAATTTACTCATCAAAATAAATGCCTTAAGAAAAATTGATTACTAATTAAAAATAAAATTTTTCATTTATCTTATTTTTATGAATAATTATTTAATAATTTATAGTATAAAAAAATATACAAAATATTATAATTAAATGAAAATATAAATATTCATACCATTGGGGTATTATTTATTCTAGTCCTGGTTAATTTATTAATTTTTAATTATTTTACCCTTAATTGACCAATTTTATATTTAATGTGGTAATTAATATTTAATACAATTAGTATTCATATTGTTCATAAATAATGTTGAACATATTACCTAATATTAATTAATATGATTCCAAATATTTAATATATTTTATGAAAATAAAATCCAATAGGTGGTAGAATTTAATTTAAAATTAAACCCACAAGCATGCTAGAAAACAGTTTCCAAAAAAACCCATTTTTCAAAGAGAAGATGTTTTTTCAATAACTATATAACTAATAATATTAATTATATGGATTTAAATTCCTAAATAAATATATTTACTCAAAATATTTAGTTTAAATCATTTCTTATAAGGGGATATTATAATCAAGATATATTTTTCATTTTAAAACATATTTGAAAACAAATGTATTTTAAACTTAAAAATAAACCTATACTAAAATCCATTATAAAGATGATTAAATTTTTATTAATTTAATAAAATTAATGAATATATATTTTACCTTAATGTAAAATTAAAAAAATAATTTTAATTTTAAATTAATTAATTTAGAAATATAAAATACAATTTTACATAAAAACTCTATTTTCACTATTCAATAAAAAATTTATATTTTTAGAAATATTCCAAGTTTTAAACCTAATTTAAATATGATTTTATTATATAAATAATGATGTATTTTTTCAATTAAATTTTATAAATGTTAAAGAAAAAAAATAATATATTTTTATAAAAAGAAATATAAATCATTTTTGAATAAAAAAACATTACCAAACATTGATATGTTACTTTATAATCATTTATCAATATATATTATTAAATTATTTAATCCTAATCAAATGAATAAATTTATTATAAAGGATAAAACATTCACATTTAAATAATCATTATTATTTGGGTTCGATTTTACATATTCTATAGGCTATCAAAAAATGTTTTCTCTTTTGAAAAGTCAGGGATTTACATAAAATAAATTCAATTATATAAAGAAAAAGTCAATTGAAAACTCTAAGTGAATGAAAAATCCTCATTTACTCTCATAATAATAGTCATTATTGATGATATTACATTTATAGGTGAAAGATAGCTTTCTGTGCTGAGTTTATCGAGAAGATGAAAAGTAATATTGACATGTCCATGATAAGATAAATTAATTAATTTATGGGATTAAAAATTTCCCAAAAAGATGATATCATATTTCTATCCCATGAGAAATAATATAAAGAATTTTTTATTTTTTTACTGGATTCAAAATAGGATTCAACTCCTATATCTGTTGGAAAAAGCTGAGCAATAATGAGGTTGAAAGTAATGTTAAAAATTTTCCTCATGTTTAAAAATGTTAAAAATTAAAATTTGTTTAATTATATTATTATTTAATAAATTTAGGTTATTTTAATAAAATTTATGTTGATTTTTTCTAGTAAAACATTTTATACTTACGAAAACTTTCTCCTTGGAAAACATTTTTTTCATCACATTTGTAGGTTTTCTTTAGTATCAAAATTATCCAAATATGTGAATGGATTCTGGAAAAAATGTTTGCATATTTATAAAAATAAATAAATAATACTATTTAATAATTTCAACATAATTTTTTCCAAAATTATTAGTAAAAATAATAAAACTTAATTGTGTTGGTTATAGTTAAAACATGTTTACTTGGGGATGAAATAAAAAGATAAGGGGTAAAATGACATACAAATCTTTCTAAATACAATTTTACAGAAATATTTCAATTTTATCACCTCTATATTTTAATAGTAATCAATTATGGATCCTTTTTTAATCCTTAATATTTGTAAAAGCCATTTTATTTTAAAAAATTACAAGTGTGTCCTCACCTCAAATTATAAAATGGAACCAACTATCCTCTCCTATACACATTTAATGATCCATTTATTTTGGAAAATAACCACCAGAATATATTAATTACTTACATAACTAGATCCTAGAGTCTTTATATTTATTATTAAGTCCCCTTATTAAGGCTTTAAGTGTTAACATAAAGGAATTCTCTGAAGAAGAGGTATAATCATTAACTTTGCATTTTCATTTTATTTATTCTTATAGATCCTTAAAATATTATTCATACATTCAGATATAATAACATCGGTATATCACATATACTAATAACTTATCTCAATAATTGAATGATCTATATCTACCCCTCTTCCATCAGGTGGGAAAGAATACCACTGATCTTGTGCATGGCATACTACCTCATCAAGAAGAGATGTGATTCATTTATTACATATTCCATACATAGAAGCTAATAAGGATAAATATAATGAGTATATATGATATAAATTACAAAATATTATGTATATAAATGTTATATATTAGTTAACTTACTTTCATTACATTTTTTAAGAAAATGGAAACGACGCTCATGCGTACATATGAGCAACAATCCTCAAGAATTGTGTAATTAATTTCTAATATCTACACATTATGGATTACTATAAGTAAATTTTTAATGAATATATACTATATTTATATAATGTTTAAAATTATGGATATTATGGAATCATTATGAAAGTAAATGAATCTAAATTATGAAATCCGAATAAACATGACAAAGCAGTTCTTACCCAAAACACGATTTTATCAATAAATTATTTATAAAAATGAAATAAAAGTAAATAATTTAATCCTATATGGTTTGAAATAAATACTAATTGTTATTTAATATATTAATTATAAACCCATATGTATTATACACTAGTTTCGAATGTTTTTTTAAGGATGACGAGACTTAAGGTAATGGATTTTTGCCTCATTTTTATTTCTACGGGACACATGCCATATAAAAAACTTGTTTCTTTAGTGTGTTTTATATATACCATGGATGTTTTTATTATTCTTATCATGGAAATTATGGGATATACATATCCATATAATTTTATTTCTTCTATGGGGCCAATTATTCAAATTATTCCAAAATGGTAATAACATTATGTTATAATATATTTCTTTATCAACATTTTTAAGATTATGCTTCCAATGATGATATATTATTATATAACTCTTATTAAACAAATGAATTTATTAATGTAACACCCCAGGTAAATAAAGAATATGACATTTCATATTTATCCATATTTGTGAATAAAATATTTAAATAACTTTAAAGGGGGCGCTATGCTCGATGGCGTACCCAACACGCAACAACGAGTTTCTTGGGAATCTTACGTTGCACTCTAATAATAAAATAATATTATGGTAGCCTTTGTAATGGCGGGAATGGATAGAAATAACTAAAATATGATTAAATATGTTTTTAAATGTTTTTACATTTATCCAATAAAAGATAATGGCTTAAAATACGGAAAGAATTCAATTTTAGGCGTATATGCCCTAGCTTTCACTAAAGGTTCACTTATCACCTTTTGATGGCGAACCGTCATTAAATATAGTTTTGATCACTCTTATACATTCTTTTGGACCAAATAAAACTCTTATTAAGAATCGGGACATCAAAATTTTCTTTGTGTAAATTTTTGGTATCGTTCCGATAAAGTTCATTTTTTAATGAATAGTGTAAAATGTTGTATTTTAATTCAAAACCACTTTTTAATCTAATTTATTTATATGATTATATTATATTTTTAATTGGTCTTAAAGTGAAATTAGAAAATATTTTTACCATTAAATCCAATAGTGTTCGTTGGAATCAATTTCACTTTGAAATCAGACTTAAACTAGTGTCAATCTTTTGATACTTATTGTTTCATAAAACACGCTATTTGTCATGACAGCGGGAATTAATTATTAAATTAATTAATGTGACTTATATGTTTTGAATTTTTTAAAACGGACTTCATTCTTGAATTCAGAATATCAAATATAGCTTAGGGTGAATTTTTGGGATTTTTCTGAAAAACTTCAATTTTTTGATGAATAGTGAAACCACTAAGTGGTACTTATAAAAACTGATTTTCCGTTTAAATGAAATTTTGCCATCATTGTGTTTTGATTTTCAAAAATTCGACATACATGGTTGTCATTAAGAAGTAAAATGTGGTTCAATGAGATTAAAATAATTTTTTGGTGAATAGTAACTTATTAAGTTTTTAATCGCGATTAGTGGTAATTAGTGTAGTTTAAGGTAAAAATAATACTTTAATAAAATGAGATGAGCTTGACACATGTCTTACCCTCATTGGTTGTATCATGGCCGACCAAGACAAGCCATGAGTCAACTTGGGGACCCCATGGATCCACTTTGGTTGGGAAATGACATAAATAACATTTTATTTAATGTAAAAGTAAAATTGACACAAACATGATATGTTTTAATAAAACAATTTTTAAGTGGGGTTATACAAGTCATATTTTTGATTATAAATATTCATTGGAAAGATAAAACGATTTCCTACATCATAGTATTTTTTTTATAATTTTTAGACATTAAATAAATTAAATTATTTATGACATAATAATGATGCAGCGATGACATCATTATTTGACGATTTAAATAAAATGGAAAGATAATGTAAACTCTATGAACTACACATGTCCAAAACTTATTGGATGAGTGTATTTAGAAGCCTTATCACCGTATCCACGAATTATATCAATGTGGGACCTTTTGAAACCGAAACACATTTTCAAATAAAGTAATATTTCTTTACTTTCCAAAAGTGCCCCTCCTCTCCTCTTATAAAAGGCCCCCACCTCTACCTCATTTAACACACTCCTCAAGCCTTTGGCTCGGCCAAAACCTGACCATTTACTCTCTCCACATCCCTCTCCTCATCCTAGAGGATTCCCTTTGGGCAGAATCCTTTCAAAGGAAGCCTTTAGGCTCAAATCAAAAGGAGTTACACTTTTAAAGGTAATTCATTCTCTCATGTTTATTTGTTTTATTTTGCTTCTCCAACCCCCTAAACTCTTTTTATTTAATTCTTTTGTAACAACACCAGTATCTTCAATATACTAGGATGTTGTTATAAGATTTATTCGAGCTACACTCTCACACAACTACATCAAATGGTTAAAGAACATACGGTTTCCGTGGATGGTGAAATTCTGCCTCCCGAAACGATGATTGTTCAATACTCATTTAACACCTTCAAAGGTGGCCATTATGATGTCAATATTTTTATATATGATATATAATATGTTTATGTTTTATTTATGCTTCTGTATTTTTCATTTTTGTCTTACCTTTATGGCTTCCATTATGGGTATACGCGATATCTTCATTTAAGGAAGTGCGGACTACCGCCCCCTCAAAGTGATTTGATTCGTTAAATACCATATGTGGGATGTATAAAGGATGGAAATATGATATTATATATGATATTACACTGGAATTATAATATACCTTTATATCATTATTATTCCATTCTATAAAATACGAAATAGAAATGAAAGTAGCGTTCATGCGTACGTACGGCTTACCGTCTCCTTGAACGGTGCAATTCATTTCTTACCTCTAAATGATTATGTTATGTTATAAATGTATGAATGTACTGGATATATATGACATATATGATATCTACATAATGAATACAATTCTGGATATAATAAAAATTTGGCCACACAAACAACATGTAATTGTAAGAAGTCCACTTTCAACTTAAGAACCAAATATCGGCAAAACAAATGTTATTAACTTAAATGATTACATAATGTTTATGACATGGTAATAAGTGGTATAAAAGTAATAATGAAATTGAAAAAGGATCTTAAGGAATTAGAAATTAACTCAAGTTTATCATTCAGGAGATTAAAGAATGATCGAGTCAAGTCGGACCCGAGGTAAGGGATCCTACTCCTCTCTTTCTTTTTAAGTACACACTTTTATGTCATTCCTTTTAAAGCTCATATTTCTTGTTATTGGGATGATCTATTATATTACGCTTACTGTAATTTTTATTTTCATGTGATGAGAGACCCTATTCTCTCTCATCAATCCATTTTGGAAGTTTTGAGTGGCGCCGTTAGGCTGCCGAATTTTCGTAAAGAGATCTAACCTCTCTCTTTCTTTTAAAGTACTCTCCTTTATGTAACTTCTTTTAAGCTCCTCTTTGTAATGTTGGGGGATGTTATTTTATATTTCTCTTGCTGTACATTTTATTTTAATGTTATGAGATACCCTATTTGATCTCATCAATCCATATTCGGAAGTTTTATGTGGCGCCGTTAGGCTGCCGAGTTTTCGTAAGGGATTTTTCATCTCACTTTTATTCCCGTGAGATTTATGCTACATTTGCCACAAATTACCTTGAGTGGTGTATGTACTGCCCATTATTCTACTCTTTGTGTAATATACTTTCGTTTATGAGTATATACATCAATGATCTTTTGTCCTTCTTTCATGGGGTGTATGTTTTGAAAGATACCCAAGTCGGTAAGGGAACCTTTCACCCTCCTCTTTTTTAAAAGACTTCTTTTGTTGGGTCTTTTAATTTACATATCGTTATGTTGGGATATATTCTCATATATCCTTATTGATGTAAATTTTATGTCCAAGTGATGAGATACTCTTTTTATCTCTCATCAACTCTTTTTGATGTGTTGCCGTTAGGCTGTCAAGGGAACTTTTTAACCCAATTTCGATTTCTTTGGGTTCAACATGTAGTCATTGAATATGTCGTCCATTGAATATGTGTGAATGACCTTTTATTGTCATACACTTAATATCCACTTATATTGGGTGTATTTATATTTGTCACACATATTTTTGAGATTGATTTGTCCTTAATTTAAGGATACCTTCTTTATAAGGGATTTCATCACATTTGACATTTCTATTGAGGGTTCATTGTTGTTATGAACCAATTCACTCTTATATGGTGTATATACTGTCCTTTGGAGTATTATATCATGAATCCATTTATTCTCATGATATTATAAAGTTTTGACTAAATGTTATTCCTCAACTATTGTATTCAAGTGTCTCTAATTTTGGTAAAACCCCTTTAACCAAAATATCGTTTTAAATGTTTTAATTATTTGTTCTTATTAATATCCATGTTTTCAAAATGGTTTTAAGGATTTATTTATATGGATATTAATGGTTTAAAATTTTAAGCTTCAAGGTGGTATGGGACACTTTGATTCAAAAATCTCTTTATTAAGTGTTTTAAATGGTTTTGGAAATGGTTTCTTTTTGAATGGCTTCAATATTTCAATATACTAAAATGTTATATTGTGATTGAAATGTGGAAATGTTATGTTTCATTTATGCATGTTTTATGTGACACATTTATGTTATGGTTCTTGGGCATTGTTATGAAAACGGGTGGTTCTGTGATAAACTAAGGGCGGGTGAGCCCGTTATAGCTCTCTAATGCATTGGGTAACGCTAAGGAGTGAAACGTTAAGGTTTCTCTGAAGAGATTTAGGTAATATACTGTGATGGGTATTCCAAACGTAACCAAGAGGGTTACTCCCCACGTAAGAATGTTATGAATGCCTCAAGTTACCTTTATGTCTTATGTTTTCTATGATTTATTCATGGTTTGATGAGGTATGTTAAAGTGCCTATGTTTTATGGGTAAAGTATGATTTCATTCTTATGTATATATGAACTCATGTTTCCTTTCCATATTTTTATAACACTTACTGAGCTTTTTATGCTCATCCCAAGTTTTTGAAATGTTTTTCACAGGTCAAGGGAAAGGTACATGATGTGATGATAGTGTCAAGGATGTTTTAAGAAAGAATCCGTGATATATTTTAAATATGTTTCCGTTGATGGGAAGAATGAATAGTGTCTTTTCTGTAACCACTTTGTTTAAATGTGGAATGTAATGCAAGTTTCAGGATCTAATTCTCTAAAACTCTAAACCTGAAAAGATCCTCAATGTTTAATCTTGTAATGACTCAAGATTAAGTAAGGTTTAAGGCTGGGGCCTTATAGTTGGTATCAAAGGCCGGTTTAGATAACTTTAGAGGTTAGGGTATTCTTTAATCATAAGTGACATTACCATAATGGTTAGGATTTCAGAAAGAGTCCTAGTTTTAGATAAAGTGAATGAGTAAGTATATCTTAGTGTTTACCTTCCTCGTTAGTACATGTTGGTTTTGTTGATATACTCACACTGACCTTTTTGGTTTTAGTAAATGGCTGGATCTAGCAGGCACCAAAGTGACAATGGGTTTGAAGGAAACTGTGGTGGTTCTCTGATTAAGATACTGGATGAGATGGGGGATTCAATGAGGAATCTCATGGTTTTTCTAAACCAACTATCAAGGAGTCATGATAAACCACTTGAACCTTGGTTAGTTCTCTAATGCATCATGTACGAGATGGCCAACTCGATGTGGAAATTCAGGTAATAATTATTAAGGTAACCATTAGGGTTTATATGATCCTTACTTTTGAGGTAATTATGGGTTATTATATGATATGATGGAAAATGAAGGGCATGAGATAAACTTGAGGTTAAAATATGTTATGATTATTCTTGAAGATTTTATCTCATTTTGGGGAATGTTTTAAGAATTATATAGTTTTGGAAAAAGGACAACACGCAGACTGTGTGACATCTCGTCGCGTCGGACAAAGCTGCGGGAATCGAACCCACAACCAAAGTGCGACTGGTATTTATCGCCTACCATTGGACTACGTGAAGTCCCTGGTTAGTTTGACCGATTCTTTTTAGTTATATGATTTTATGAATTAAGAGTAAGTTGATTTTGGAGGATATGTGAATAGGATAATTACTTTTCAATGTGAGACTTTAGGAGCAACTGATGTTGTTTGGAGATAAATGTTACGATTTAACTTGGTAGACTATGTGACTAAATCCTTCAAATATTTGGGTTTCAATCTTAGTTTGGTTTACTTTGAATAATTTTATGGACAAATGGTTCTCGTTGAACTTTGGGTTTTGTTGGACAAATTTTGGAGATTAAGAATAGATTTTCTTTTTATAAAGGGTTATCCTTTTCTGGATTATCTGATCTTGTACTAGCCTTTTTGGTTTTGGTTTTGGTTAAAGACATGGGAAGTATATAGTTCTATTTTGTGGATTAGGTGATTCTCTATAAGTTGATTATAGTACTCTTAATGTGAACAAGTCTTCCTAAATACTCGTCTTTTTGAGAAAATATGAGTTTGTGTAAGGAATCTAATAAAAGTTGAAAGTCAATATGATAAGTGATTATGTTTCCTTATGAATAAATTCCTCAATAAAAAGTAACTTAAAACAAAAATGTTTGTCTATTAACTTTTCCTACTGGGGAATCGAATACCGTTTAACCCATCACAAGTTTGTGATTTTCTCGTGGTTAACTTTCTCCTAAACATGTTTTCTATCACTCTCCATCAGAACATGACCCTTTGTTTTTTCCTCCATGTCCATATTTTCATACTTGGAATCCTAGTATGGGTTAACTAGGGTGACCTTTGTATTATCTCTCTTTATTTTAAAGTGTTTGTTTTACCGACTTTTGTTCCGATGTGGGACTTTCAAGGATGTTTCCAAGCGCAATTTTAAAATTGCGAGGACGCAATTCCCAAAAGGGGGGAAGGATTTAACACCCCAGGTAAATAAAGAATATGAAATTTCATATTTATCCATATTTGTGAATAAAATATTTAAATAACTTTAAAGGGGATGCTATGCTCGATGGCGTACCCAACACGCAACAACGAGTTTCTTGGGAATCTTACGTTGCACTCTAATAATAAAATAATATTATGGTAGCCGTTGTAATGGCAGGAATGAATAGAAATAACTAAAATATGATTATATATGTTTTTAAATGTTTTTACATTTATCCAATAAAAGATAATGGCTTAAAATACGGAAAGAATTCAATTTTAGGCGTATATGCCCTAGCTTTCACTAAAGGTTCACTTATCACCTTTTGATGGCGAACCGTCATTAAATATAGTTTTGATCACTCTTATACATTCTTTTGGACCAAATAAAACTCTTATTATGAATTGGGACATCAAAATTTACTTTGTGTAAATTTTTGGTATCTTTCCGATAAAGTTCATTTTTTTAATGAATAGTGTAAAATGTTGTATTTTAATTCAAAAAAACTTTTTAATCTAATTTATTAATATGATTAGATTATATTTTGAATTGGTTTTAAAGTGAAATTAGAAAATATTTTTACCATTAAATCCAATAGTGTTCGTTGGAATCAATTTCACTTTGAAATCAGACTTAAACTAGTGTCATTCTTTTGATACTTATTGTTTCATAAAACACGCTATTTGTCATGACAGCGGTAATTAATTATTAAATTAATTAATGTGATTTATATGTTTTGAATTTTTTAAAACGGGCTTCATTTTTGAATTCAGAATATCAAATATATCTTAGGGTGAATTTTTTGGATTTTTCTGAAAAACTTCTATTTTTGATGAATAGTGAAACCACTAAGTGGTACTTATAAAAACTGATTTTCCGTTTAAATGAAATTTTCCATCATTGTGTTTTGATTTTCAAAAATCCGACATACATGGTTGTCATTAAGAAGTAAAATGTGGTTCAATGAGATTAAAATAATTTTTTGGTGAATAGTAACTTATTAAGTTTTTAATCGCGATTAGTGGTAATTAGTGTTGTTTAAGGTAAAAATAATGCTTTAATAAAATGAGATGAGCTTGACACATGTCTTACCCTCATTGGTTGTATCATGGCCGAACAAGACAAGCCATGGGTCAACTTGGGGACCCCATGGATCCACTTTGGTTGGGAAATGACATAAATAACATTTTATTTAATGTAAAAGTAAAATTGACACAAACATGATATATTTTAATAAAACAATTTTTAAGTGGGGTTATACAAGTCATCATTTTTATTATAAATATTAATTGGAAAGATAAAAAGATTTCCTACATCATAGTAGTTTTTTTATAATTTTTAGACATTAAATAAATTAAATTATTTATGACATAATAATGATGCAGCGATGACATCATTATTTGACGATTTAAATAAAATGGAAAGATAATGTAAAATATATGAACTACACATGTCCAAAACTTATTGGATGACTGGATTTCGAAGCCTTATCACCTTATCCACGAATTATATCAATGTGGGACCTTTTGAAACCGAAACACATTTTCAAATAAAGTAATATTTCTTTACTTTCCAAAAGTGCCCCTCCTCTCCTCTTATAAAAGGCCCCCACCTCTACCTCATTTAACACACTCCTCAAGCCTTTGGCTCGGCCAAACCTTGCCCATTTACTCTCTCCACATCCCTCTCCTCATCCTAGAGGATTCCCTTTGGGCAGAATCCTTTCAAAGGAAGCCTTTAGGCTCAAATCAAAAGGAGTTACACTTTTAAAGGTAATTCATTCTCTCATGTTTATTTGTTTTATTTTGCTTCTCCAACCCCCTAAACTCTTTTTATTTACTTATTTTGTAACAACACCAGTATCTTCAATATACTAGGATGTTGTTATAAGATTTATTAGAGCTACACTCTCACACAACTACATCAAATGGTTAAAGAACATACAGTTTCTGTGGATGGTGAAATTCTGCCTCCCGAAACGATGATTGTTCAATACTCATTTAACACCTTCAAAGGTGGCCATTATGATGTCAATATTTTTATATATGATATATAATATGTTTATGTTTTATTTATGCTTCTGTATTTTTCATTTTTGTCTTACCTTTATGGATTCCATTATGGGTATACGCGATATCTTCATTTAAGGAAGTGCGGACTACCGCCCCCTCAAAGTGATTTGATTCATTAAATAACATATGTGGGATGTATAAAGGATGGAAATATGATATTATATATGATATTATACTGGAATTATAATATACCTTTATATCATTATTATTCCATTCTATAAAATACGAAATAGAAATGAAAGTAGCGTTCATGCGTACGTACGGCTTACCGTCTCCATGAATGGTGCATTTCATTTCTTACCTCTAAATGATTATGTAATGTTATAAATGCATGCATTTACTGGATATATATGACATATATGATATCTACATAATGAATACAATTCTGGATATAATAAACATTTGGCCACACGAACAACATGTAATTGTAAGAAGTCCACTTTCGACTTAAGAACCAAATATCAGCAAAACAAATGTTATTAACTTAAATGATTACATAATGTTTATGACATGGTAATAAGTGGTATAAAAGTAATAATGAACTTGAAAAAGGTTCTTAAGGAATTAGAAATTAACTCAAGTTTATTATTCAGGAGATTAAAGAACGATCGAGTCAAGTCGGACCCGAGGTAAGGGATCCTACTCCTCTCTTTCTTTTTAAGTACACACTTTTATGTCATTCCTTTTAAAGCTCATCTTTCTTGTTATTGGGATGATCTATTATATTATTCATACTGTAATTTTTATGTTCATGTGATGAGAGACCCTATTATCTCTCATCAATCCATTTTGGAAGTTTTGAGTGGCGCCGTTAGGCTGCCGAATTTTCGTAAAGAGATCTAACCTCTCTCTTTCTTTTAAAGTACTCTCCTTTATGTCACTTCTTTTAAGCTCCTCTTTGTAATGTTGGGGGATGTTATTTTATATTCCTCTTTCTGTACATTTTATTTTAATGTGAGGAGATACCCTATTTGATCTCATCAATCCATATTCGGAAGTTTTATGTGGCGCCGTTAGGCTGCCGAGTTTTCATAAGGGATTTTTCATCTCACTTTTATTCCCGTGAGATTTATGCTACATTTGCCACAAATTCCCTTGAGTGGTGTATGTACTGCCCATTATTCTACTCTTTGTGTAATATACTTTCGTTTATTAGTATTTACATCAATGATCTTTTTTCCTTCTTTCATGGGGTGTATGTTTTGAAAGATACCCAAGTCGGTAAGGGAACCTTTCACCCTCCTCTTTTTTAAAAGACTTCTTTTGTTGGGTCTTTTAATTTACATATCGTTATGTTGGGATATGTTCTCATATATCCTTATTGATGTAAATTTTATGTACAAGTGATGAGATACTCTTTTTATCTCTCATCAACTCTTTTTGATGTGATGCCGTTAGGCTGTCAAGGGAACTTTTTAACCCAATTTCGATTTCTTTGGGTTCAACATGTAGTCATTGAATATGTCGTCCATTGAATATGTGTGAATGACCTTTTATTGTTTTACACTTAATATCCACTTATATTGGGTGTATTTATATTTGTCACATATATTTTTGAGATTGATTTGTCCTTAATTTAAGGATACCTTCTTTATAAGGGATTTCATCACATTTGACATTTCTATTGAGGGTTCATTGTTGTTATGCACAAATTCACTCTTATATGGTGTATATACTGTCCTTTGGAGTATTATATCATGAATCCATTTATTCTCATGATATTATAAAGTTTTGACTAAATGTTATTCCTCAACTATTGTATTCAAGTGTCTCTAATTTTGGTAAAACCCCTTTAACCAAAATATCGTTTTAAATGTTTTAATTATTTGTTCTTATTAATATCCATGTTTTAAAAATGGTTTTAAGGATTTATTTATATGGATATTAATGGTTTAAAATTTTAAGCTTCAAGGTGGTATGGGACAATTTGATTCAAAAATCTCTTTATTAAGTGTTTTAAATGGTTTTGGAAATGGTTTCTTTTTGAATGGATTCAATATTTCAATATACTAAAATGTTATATTGTGATTGAAATGTGGAAATGTTATGTTTCCTTTATGAATGTTTTATGTGACACATTTATGTTATGGTTCTTGGGAATTGTTATAAAAACGGGTGGTTCCGTGATAAACTAAGGGCGGGTGAGCCCGTTATAGCTCTCCAATGCATTGGGTAACGCGAAGGAGTGAAACGTTAAGGTTTCTCCGAAGAGATTTAGGGAATATACTGTGATGGGTATTCCAAACGTAACCAAGAGGGTTACTCCCCACGTAATAATGTTATGAATGCCTCAAGTTACCTTTATGTCTTATGTTTTCTATGATTTATTCATGGTTTGATGAGGTATGTTAAAGTGCCTATGTTTTATGGGTAAAGTATGATTTCATTCTTATGTATATATGAACTCATGTTTCCTTTCCATAATTTTATAACCCTTATTGAGCTTTTTATGCTCATCCCAAGTTTTTGAAATGTTTTTCACAGGTCAAGGGAAAGGTACATGATGTGATGATAGTGTCAAGGATGTTTCAAGAAAGAATCCGTGTTATATTTTAAATATGTTTCCGTTGATGGGAAGAATGAATACTATCTTTTATGTAACCACTTTGTTTAAATGTGGAATGTAATGCAAGTTTCATGATCTAATTCTCTAAAACTCTAAATCTGAAAAGATCCTCAATGTGTAATCTTGTAATGACTCAAGATTAAGTAAGGTTTAAGGCTGGGGCCTTATAATTAAACTATAGTTATTTTATTAAAATAAGTTTTTTACTTTAATTTTCCCCTCTTTATGTACTGAATATTCAAAAATAATGTTTTTAACAAAAATCAAAATTATTTTTCTCTTCAGTCCAAGATGTTATTTCATTCATATCCATGTTTTATAAAAATATTTTAAAGATGTATTAAAAAATACACTATGATTTTTTAAATACATTTTTAAACATTTTTTTAAATAAAAATTTAAAAGAAATATTCTTGTCATTTTTTGAATGAAGTGATTTTGACTTTTTACCTAAAATGTTAAAGGAATAATTGTTTCAACGTATAAGAAATTTATGTAATTCTACATCATCATGACCAATCTATGTTGCGAGTATTAGTTTACATGTTTCAAATATAATTATTAATGAATCTTTTACACATATAATTTTATAAATATTTTTATTTTAAAAGTGATTTTCAAATGAAGAATCTTTTCTTCTTCAAGAAATGTTCCACATGATCTTTCGAAATCATTTTCCATATAATATGAAATACTTTGATGTTATTCATAATTTACTAGGTTCATGAACCAAGTATATCATTATAATTATTTCTATGGATATTTTATTTTTATTATGATTATTTTTTTACGAAACCATTTCCTTCTTCCCCAGGTTTTGTTATGATTAAATGATTATAAAACCTACTTCTTTTTTCAAAAGTTATGCTATGATGAAATGTTTTTAAAACCCATTTATTTTCATGAATCTTATATGATGAATTTTTTATAATATTTTTGAAAACATATTTATTATTTTCATTTTGTGATGGGTGAGACCTATATATCTTTCCAATGTATTGGGTAAAGATTGATATCTCATTATATAAATAGAAGTGTAATTTATAGTAAATCCAGTTTAGTATGGTCCTTTATCGGGTATGATATTATTGGGAATGAAACTAGACTATTATAATGTTTTGTGGAGTGAACCCATTCCAAATTTATAACTATTTAAATAATCCATGACCACTATTGAAATTATTTTGTAATATTATGTGTATTCCATAACTCCATGTCTTTTTCATATATTATGAGGCTAGGTATTATGTTCTTGATTCCATTATTATTCATGTATTATGAAATAATAATCCTTATTCTAGGACTCAATTTTATGATTTAGGAATAAAGGTTATGAATTACAAATGTTATTTTAATTTTTCATACCCTAATGGGCATGTTATATTTGTATCTCACATGTTTACCCTTATTGAGAATCTAATATCACACCTTATTATGTTTCCTTTCCCTAGGTTATGAAGAAATATTTTATGAATGATATGTCTATGAAGGGTTATAACTATGATGAATATAGTTGGAGAATATGTCTTTCAAATCTGAACATGTTTTTTATGTTTCAATGTCTCTAAAGATAGTATAAAAATATGATTTTATCTTGGATAATTATGTTATATAATTAATATTCATCTATTAAGATATAATATATAAATATGATAAGTTTTGTAATTTTTATATACTAAAACTCACTAGTAATGAACATTTAAGGATTTAAAAAATTATACAGGATTTGATAATGTATTCAAGGAAATGTCATATTTGGTGGATCATTTTTTCATTGTGTGAGCTATGAGATTTGGCATAATAAAAAATATAATTCATTTTCCATAAGAATGACAGATGAATGGAATATTAGAGAAAAACATGGAACTACAAATATTCTATGGATATAGGTACTTATAGTAGATATGAAAGTATATATTGAGAGGTCATTTAAAATTACATGTGATAATCAAAGTGTTATTGATCTATCAGTTAATCCAATGAAAAACTATTTATCAAATAACAGTGATATTATATTCCATTTCATTAAATATATAGAGGAAATTAGTAATATGAAACTTTAATATATTTACATAAAGGATTTTGAATCTTTTTTATCCTTCAATTCTCACTTGAGGATGTGTATAAAGGTTACACAAAAAGGAATTGGTTTCTATTGTCAAAGTGGTACATATGTTAAAACTATTTGTGAACAGTGAATTGTAGTAATGCTCTTTCATTATCATTTTTTAATCAATATTTCTGGTTGATTCTAAATAGGGAGTAATGGAAGTATAGATTGTGGGGGAGAATATATAATTCACTGGGAAAAATATTTCTTTCCCCCAATAGATTTAATTCTCTCTAAAAAATGCATTATATGGTAGTTTAGTGTTATTATAGTTCACATTTGAGAAAACTAGTGATGTGATGATTTTGGAAGAAATTTTGGATTATTTATTTAAATTTAGAGGTTTGGAATGTGTAGAATGATGTCAACAATTTATCCAAAGGGGGAATTGAATTTCCTTATGGAATTATGTATTGGTTGTATTTTTTTCAAATATGTTTATGAATCATTGGAGACTATTAATATGTTGAAACTATTTATAATGTTTTGAGAAGATTTGAGAATCCCATAGATAAATTGAAAAGGTTTTTTTCATAGTTTAAGATAATATAGAATTCCATATAAGAGATAAAAAATGAGAAATTAGTATAATTAGTAAGTTTTTACTTGGTTTTTGTTTGGTTAATAATGTTGTTTATAAGGTTCCTTTAAAAAATCATAAGGTTTTCATTTTATTTCATTAATATGATCAAGTTAGAAAATATAGAAAAGTAAACATTATAAGGATTTTTAATAAACTTCTAAAGTTTGAATTAGATATGAAAACTATAACGGAATTGTATATAAGGTTTATTTTCATTATCACAAGGTCATGTAAAAACACCAAAATGTTAGGAATTCAAAATTTTAGGACTTCATTATATTAAGAAAATTTGCAACGTTGCTTCTTTAACACCATATGCTTTAACATAGTGACCTCTTGAGGATCCAATTTTTTTTTAAAATAAAATGGACCAACTTCATATAGTTCATTACATTATAAGGTTGAGCACGATACTTTTTAAGGTTCACCACTTTATGAAATTTTAGGATTTAAAATCTTTAAAATAACTTAGAAATTTGAAAATGAAATATTTTGGAGAAATTTATGTCTAATGATTATAGTGTTTTAATTCAATTGATTAATCATAAAAAATAAAATTTTGATTTAATATTATTATTATGAGATTTCCAAATGACTATCATTTATAAAATTTTATAATGTTTCCAAATATTTTTATTTGAAAAATATAAAATATGATTGAATCTAGGTGACACTTTTTTGAAAATTATTGGGATAATTCTATACTGATATTAAGTTTATAAATTTCATGAAAATTATTCGTTACTGATTCAGGATAAGTTATCAAATGTATAATCTCTAAAGTGTTTTTATTATTTGAGGATATTCATTACATCATGAGTAGGTTGAAGAGCATATCAATAGAAGTTGAACCGATATAAATAATAAAAGATCACTATAGGAACAGTCTGTAATTCATAATTTCATTTATTTTTGAATTATTTCAATTCTGATTATAGTAAGATTTTTCCTATTAATTTTTATTTAATCAACTAAAATATGATAAGGATAATTCTATAATTTTTCTAGATACAAAAATTAAATTAATAAAAGAATATTATAATATTGTGGTCGCACAACAACGTAGTTAGTTCATCAATGAAATTTATTGAGGATCTCATTATACCATTTAGTTGTGAGAAATTTCTTAAAATATGAGCTTGGAATTAATTCCAGAATTGAATTTATTCTATAATTTTGAAAATTTAATATTATGTGGTAGAAAGTTTTTAGAACTAAATTTTAGTTGAAACTATAATAAAATTTGAGAAAATAGATCCTAAATCCAAGGCTGTAGGATAATTCATAGAATAACCACATTTAATTAGTCATAAAACTCTACTAGAAAGTATTTGTAGCTGGATAAAAACAAGATGAAAAAGGAGTAGGTACCCATACTCATATAGAACAATGTAAAAATTCTTTTGGCCTTATCTTAGTTCATTTTTCATATATTTTGATTAAGGATAAGTTAATTTCTTAATTTGACCTTGTATTAACTTGTAGCATAATTTTATTTCAATGTAATATAAATTATAAAATATTTCCACCAACTGATTCAAACCACGTAGTTGTGCACCCATTATTATGGAATATCAACTCATCAAATTTGAAGTTACTAGCTATCAATATTTTCTTTTAAAAATTTATAAATATAAAAAAATAATAGAGAAGATTTAAAAAATATCAAAAAAATAAATAAATTTTTTTTGAATTCATTTACACATTTAAATATTTTTGATAATGGGTAGTGAATATTATTATTATAATTGGGTATAATTGTAGATATAATTATGAATAAATTGCATTGTTTTTTAGAGAAATATACCTAAAATAGTTTTAAATTCATTCACATGTTACTCTATTTCTTATTAATTTAAAAATAAAATGACAAAGATGTATATTTGTTTATATTAAATAATAAAAAAATAACCCTAGATAGATTAATAGTGATCAAGAGTTGGAAATATATTTTGAAATTCAAATTTAATATATCATATTTTTACCTAGATATATTTATTTTTTATAAATCATAATCATTAATATTTTGATATTTTATGAATCAATTCATTAGAAATTCTATTTTATAACATACTCATATGAAAATAAAAATATAGTTTGACGAATTTTTTAAAATGAAAATAATATAGTTATATTTTTAATAGGTATTATTTAATCATATTCATTTCATTTCCATTGATATAAAATATATAAATTCATATTTTTATTATCATATAGATAATGTAAATTAAAATATAGATATTATTATAGTCTTTATGTAATTTTATATTTTTTGGTGATATATGATTCAAAATTTTAGTATAATTTATATATTATGGGATGAAGATAATGAATAAAATATTTTTTCCATTTTTGTGGTGGGTTTTTGTGGAAATTCACTATAAGTTTATAATAACTACTGGTAAACATGGGATCAAAGAAAATAGTCAAACCCCATTTTTATTGGTGATCTTCAAGGAATATATAAAAAACACTCATTATAGAAATAATCATTCTATAATCAACTTTATTAATGTATTTTATAAAAACATTGAGTATGTATTCTTATTTATGAAAATGAAAGTGTAATATGAATTTATATATGTGAGATAATAATTTTTTTTAAAAATAAAAAATCCTTGTAAAATTTATTTTCAACCAATTATATTTTTTTCTAATGATTACTGACATGGGTAATAACATTATTTAGAAAAAAGTTGTTAACTTTTATTGTTTTAATATAATTATTAAAAGTAAAAACATTATTATATCCCTTCCTTCGATTTTGTTTGGCAATTATTTAATTTTCTTAGATTATTAATTATAATTTTTAATAATTAACAATTTTTTTTATCATATCAGGAAAAATATCATATATATATATATATATATGATACCATTTACAATTAAATATGAAATACGAGTACAAAAAAATATGAAATAACATACAATTGAGAGACACATTTAATTTTTTTTGAAATTTTTAATATTATCATTATAATATAATGCATTTTCTAAAGTGATAGAAATATACCATAGTATATAAATTCCTTTTAATAATGATGATCTCAATATAATCACCAGATAAATGTAGTTTATATATTTTAATGATATGAACTATTTATTATTTTATGTATATTTGATTATTTATATGCAAAATTATTGATTATGCGTATATATTTTTAAGATTATTTAATAACATAATCTTTGGATGTCAATAAAAACTGTATTAGGTATTCTTAAAAATGAAATTAATTTCACATATAATGTTATAATATTTAGAATGATTTTTATTTTTTAGTGGTGTTTCATTAAAATGTTGCAAATTATGACATGTATATAAATTATATTAGTTTTATAAAATATGTTTATTTATATTACATAAATAATTTATGAAAAATAGAAAATATAGTTAAAGAGAACATATTTTTCTCATATAGGGCCAAATTATTTTAATATTAATATAACTTGAGGCCCATACGTTATATTATCTGACCTCACAAAGACCATTATATGGTTTGAAAAATTGATCATCAATGTTATTCCAAGCCATCCAATAATAATACAATGTTTGTCATGTAATATTGGGGATATAATAATACATATGAGAAATATAACCCTTTAAGTATCTTAAAATACAATAAAATGTCATCCCAAATCAATATTATAATGAATTCAACTTGATAAGGCTATTATTATACCCAATATAACATCCATGTATGTCAATATTCTCAAAAAAAAACCAATACATAATTCAGGGTAACCAAATTAACACAAATAACCTTTTTTTAAAGCCCAATATATGTAAAAGGTAAAGGTTAAATATAATAATCAGGCCATGATGACATCATGAGAACATGTCCATTACATAGTTTTCAGGTTTTAACCTTCCAAGTGTAACCAATTCTGCACACAGACACATGTTTTTCTCTCCATTGTTCCCACCAATAGGCTAGAATGGATTATCAGACTAATAAAATCCCCAATAGACCAAAACATGTTATTTTTGTGTTCTTTTTCCTCACTTACACTCAACTTGAGAAACTTCCCTAGAGGTCACCCATCGTAAAACTACTCCAGGGAAAACATCAATTAACTATTGAGTTCTAATCAAGTAGGATACCTTAAAGAATGGTTCACCTTGTTAACATGGGAGGTAATATATAATGTTTTCTATATTACATTTTTTGGGGTGTTATAATCTACCCCTTTAAAGAAAAATCCCTCATTGTGGAAACACACCCACTATCCTTCTATGTATCAATTATCGTAGTAATTATTATCTTAATAAGCCAATAAATTTGAATTTAGTGTGATTATTCTAAAAGTTACGGGCACAGTGGAAGCGCTTAGGTGGATGTTCCCACTTGGCTTTTTTTCATTAACAATGATCAATCTGGGATCAATACGACGATAAACAACAGTCTCCACAGATCGAATCACAGAAATGGACAAAGAAAAGAAAAGTCCTAGAACCACAAAGTAGGATCGTTACAAGTTGATTATAATTAATTTAATCAATTGAAAAGAAATACCTTTTGGGTGTTCTTTCTTCACTGATGTTCTTGATCACATTCCGATGTGATTCATCATTGCGTCGCAGAATCCAAGTGTAGACTTCCTCTAGCAGTGATCCACACGTGTACCTCGTATCTCGGGACGTCGCCAAAGGAGTCTCTGGGTGCTAGTGTGGAGAAACATTTTCTTGCATTGTCTACCATAGATCGTCTTGATCCAATGGAAGAGGATCTCTCTCAGTCTTGAGAGCGTTCTTAGAGGAAGAGGTTCTTTCGGACTTGAAAGAATTCTCCATAATTGTTGTGTACAATGATTCTCTTGTGTGTTGGAATAAAGTTGGGGTTGTAAGGATATTTATAATCAGGTTTTAGGTTGTAGAGTTATGAAAAATAAATAAACACATTACGCATTTTATTTATTTCATCGAATCTTATTTAAAACCCCCAAGTAGAATAATTAATTCCTTGACATGTGCCCACACTGATTATACTAAATATCATTTAAAACAATATTATATCATCAAAATACTGACTAGAAAAACTACACGGTGTGTATTAATAAATACACGGTGTGTACTTGTTTTTCATTGAAAACTACACGGCGTGTATATTCAATGTACACAGAGTTTATATCTTGTTTTCATTTATTCATTTACTTTCCATAAAGAATACTACACGGCGTGTAATTATTAATACATGGCATGTAATTGTTTTCCATGAAAAACTACATGGCGTGTAATCTTTAATACACAGCTTGTATATCTTGTTTTTAATTTCCTTTTTCCACCATAATTAAAACTATTTAGGCTTCCTTGAATAATTACAAAACCACATATGGGAATAATCTTTATTCTACTTGTGATACATGAATACACTTAGTGTGTGACCCACTAGGCCTCTTTCTCGTTCGCATTAGGCGACCTTGCCTAAAGTCCAAGATTACTGTCTAGCAACGGGTCAAGGAACCCAAGAGAAAGAAGTTGACGCCACATTGACGTATCACCACATATGAACCCTTATTGTGTAATTTAATCCCTTTTTCTCGATATCTCATCAAGCAGGTTTCATGGTACTGTCATAAACCTATATGCTTGTTCCTTCGTTCTTTGAATTCCTGAAATAAACTCGTCATTTACACCATAGCCATGGAATTTATTGGGATAGTTATATTTCAATCAAAGGGCCGAGATATCAACTTCAATAAATGGAAGGGACAGATCCTTACTTAACTTATCCATTAACAACAAGTCACTCGTGACACACCCAACATACCCTACTTCCTGCCAACTATCTGCGTGGCGGTTTTCATCGGTAAATCTAAGTGCGCGAGTCATGACAAGAGTTAATGATAATATTCCAGTTTAAGGAACATTACAAACACTCGTAGATAGCAATGTCCGATGCCACCAAGACATGTAGAATTGCTACTGGCAGGTTTATTCTTATAATCTCCCATCATGGAGATTACCAAGTGCGAACTCCATGAGAGAGAGTCTTTTCTTCTTACGAGTACTCTCACATGACGGTCTGTATACTATGTGTCCTATCATAGTATGTCATCCAATCATAGAACTTTATTTAATAATATTGTTATAGAATTTCAAGGTTCTCATCATAGCGGGGATCTTCCACGACCTTATCAATGCAAGAAATATTCCAGGGCATTATTATATTATATTCATGTAGAACAATGAACAATATATAATAAGTGAACATTCTTGTAATCAAAGTACTAAAAAGTTGGTTCTCAGGACACCAACCCTTATAAACTCCCACTTGGACTAGAGCCAACTTCATACGACTTTTAGTCCACTAGACCTCACATGATGATCATGTTTATGGTGAGTCAAGGCTTTAGTCAAGGGGTCCTCCACGTTGTCTTCCGTGGAGATACTTCTCACTGCAACTTCATCTCTCTGAGAAAAATCCCTCAAGAGACGATACTTACGAAGTATGTGCTTTGTCTGCTGATGTGACCTTGGCTCTTTTTCAAGTGCCACCGCTGCAGTATTTTCACAATAGAGTGTGATAGGATATTTAATGGTTGGTATTATATCTACCTCATGGATGAAGCTTCGCATCCATACTGCTTCTTTATCTACCTCAGAAGCTGCGATATACTCGGACTCCACTATAGAATCTGCCACTATAATTTTCTTTGAGCTCTTCCAGCTCACTGCACATCCATTTAAACTGAAGATGTATCCAGTCTGCGACTTCATGTCATCTTGATCAGTCTGGAAACAAGCATATACATGTCCTTTGATTACTAGTTCCTCATATCCTCCACAAACCAGGAACATATCCTTAGTACGCCTCAGATTCTTAAGAATCGTCTTGACTTCAATCCAATGGCGGTCTCCTAGATCTACTTGATTTCGGCCTACCGCACTTAATGTGTAAGAAATATCTAGCCTCGTACATAGCATAGCATACATGACTGAACCAATTACGGATGTTTAAGGGATCCTTTCCATTCTTTTTCTTTCCTCATGTGTCTGAGGACACGTTTTTCTTGGAAAGATGAATGCCATGTGACACTGGAAACAATCTCTCTTGGATTGTTTTATACTGAATATCTTTAGTATCTTGTCAATGTATGTACTTTGACTCAGGCCCAGAATTCTCTTGGATCTATCACAATGGATCTTAATGCCAAGAATAAATGTTTCCTCGCCCAATTCTTTCATTGAGTAACATTTATACAACCATGCCTTAACTGACTGTAAGATAGGAACTTCATTTCCAATTAGTAATATGTCATCAACATATACTATTAGGAAAACGAATGCACTTCCACTAAACCTCTTGTAGACACAAGTATCACATTCATTCTTAACAAAGCCAAATTCTGTTACAGCTTCATCAAAACAACTTTTCCATGACCTTGATGCTTGCTTTAATCCATAAATGGATTTATACAACTTGCATACCTTGTTAGAATACTTTCGAGTCACAAACCATTCAGGTTGTGTCATGAAGACATCTTCCTAGAGGTTCCCATTAAGGAATGTTGTTTTGCCATCCATTTGAAAAATTTCAAAGTCATGGTAAGCGGAAATGGCCAATAATATTCTGATGGATTTCAGTATCTCAACAGGTGAAAAAGATTCATCAGAGTCAATTCCTCGACGTTGTCTAAATCCTTTTGCAACCAGTCGTGCCTTATAGGTGCTGAGTTTCCCATCAATGTCCAACTTCTTCTTTAATACCCATTTATTACCAATAGGCATTACATCAACTAGAGAATCTACCAAAAACCAGACATGGTTTTGGTATATGGAATCCATTTCAGAATTCATGGCTTCTTGCCACTTGGAAATGTCTGTGCCTTCAACTACTTCCTTATAGGTAAGAGGCTCATCATTGTCAACCAATAATGAGTCACCATCCTCGGTGAAAAGAAAACCATATCGTTCTGGTTCTCTCACCTCTCTCGTGCTCCTACACAGTTCTTGTGTCTCTAGAACAGATTGTTCTTCCATGGGGCTTTGTGGAATCTGTTCATGTACCAAATTTTGTGTATCTTGAGCCTCAACTTCATTAAATTCTATCTCGATACCACTATCTCTTTTGGAGATGTGATCCCTCTCAAGGAATATGTCTTGTCTTGCCACTGTTACCTTTTTATCTGAGGGGTTTTATAGGTAATATCCCCTTTTTTCTTTTGGATATCCTATAAAGATACACTTTGTGCCTTGGGGTGAAAGTTTTTTACCTGAAGAGGCCTTAACAAATGATTCACTACCCCGACACATGTAAATTCGATAACATGGATTTGCATCCACTCTTTAACTCATATGGAATACCATTTATCGATTTAGTTGGTACTTGGATTAGTATGTGTGATGTTTTTTGTAAGGAATATCCTCAAAAGGATATTGGAAGACTCGCATGACTCAGAATTTATCTCACCATGTCCAATAGGGTGCGGTTCCACCTTTCACTTACACCATTCCATTAAGGTGTATAAGGAGGATTGAGTTGAGATAGAATCCCAAACTCCTGTAAGAAATCAATGAAGTCCTGATTAAGATATTCTCCTCCTCTGTCTGAGTGGAGTTTCTTAATCTTCTTACCAAGCTGGTTCTCAACTTCATTCATGTATTCTTTGAACTGATCAAAAGAACTTGACTTATACCTCATTAAGTAGATATATCCATATCTACTAAAATCATCAGTAAAAGTTATGAAGTACGAGAACCCACCTCTTTCTTCAATTGGAAATGGTCTACATACATTTGTGTGAACTAATTCTAGAAGCTCTTTATCCCTTTCACCTTTCCCACAAAATGGGGATTTGGTCATTTTTCCTTGTAGACACGCATGACATACACCAAGTGGGTTTTGTTCGAAAGAATCTAAATACCCATCTTGATGTAATTTTTTCAAACGTTTCTCATTGACATGACCTTGACAGTGATTCCATAGTTGGGTGTCGTATGAGCCAGGTGAATTTACTTTGTCATCAATTGCCAATACTTGGTTTCTGTAGTCTAACACATAAAGGTCATTATATAAATGTTCCTTACCAAAACAAATGATATCTTTATAAAAGTAGAAACATTAATTTCCAAACTTGAATATGAATCCATCAGTATCTAATTAGGATACTGAAATAATGTTTTTAGTAATAGAAGGCACATAATAACAACCCTTTAACACCAGGATCAACCTAGTAGGCAATGTGAGGTGGTAGTCTCTGATAGATATAACAGCGAGTCTGGATCCGTTGGTTACTCGTAGATCCACCTCACCTTGGTCAATCTTTATGAATCTACTTGGTTCCTATATTTGGATATAGTTCTGAGAACCACGAGTAGTATCTAATACCCAATTAGTAGAAATAGATAAATTTTATTCGATAACAAATGCACCAGAAGCTTCCCCTTGCTTCCTTGGTAGGGTGTGGTTTTTCTTCCAGTGGCCCTTCTTGCCACATGAGAAAAAACAACATCTTGTTCCTTTTCATCCCCTTTGATCTTCCATTTCTTGGAGGGCCTTGAAGAAGCTTTGGGATTAAAGCTTTTCACCTTCCCTTTCATTTTATTCACCATGAGGATAGAAGGCTTTTCACGCTTCATGTCATTGTCCACTTGGCGAATGAGTATAAGAAGATTAGACAGAGACTTCTCAATGTTGTTCATGTTGAAGTTCACAACAAAGTTTGAGAAGCTCTAGGTAAGTGATGCAAGTATGAGATTGGTACCCAGTTCTTCAGGGTGTTTAAACCATATAACCTCCAAGTGCTTAATGTAGCCAATGAGCTTGACTACATGAGGCCCAGCTCGGGCACCCTCTCTAAGCATACTCTGGAATAGAGCCTTGGAGATCTCAAAACTTTCCTGTCTTTCCCTCTCCTGGTATAGACCACAGAGGTGCTCGAGTATGCTATAGGCATCCATGTCCTCATGAGACTTCATGATCTCACTTGACATTGATGATAGCATCAAATAATGAACGTCAAGTGCATCGCTCAAATATTGATCATGGACTAGTAAATCTTTATCCCTTTCCCCTTGGGTAGGAGGATCAGGTAGTGAAGACTCCAGCACGTAATACTTTTGTTCATGGCATATGACAACCCGATGTCTTCTAAACCATTCCTGAAAGTTACTACCGGTGATGATATTGTCTTTTTCCAGAATTGATCACAAAGAAAATGTGGTTGACGAGTCTTTCATCTTGATTCTACAATTTAAAAGATCAGATTTATTAGTACTTTCTTGATTACATTTTATGAGAAATAATAAATTAATTTATTAATTCTCCCAATATTTTATCAAGTCCCAATGGCCCTCACCATTGAACTCAGAATGTCAAGTTTTTTGACATTATAGTGGAAAGGATCCATATTACCCTTCGCATAAACCCAACAAGGGTTGGTCAAGCTATTTGAAGGTATTTAGGTAGGTAGGTCTTTTCCAACTATGAGCTTATAGTTCCATAATCTATTGAGTGGAATCCCCAATCCTGAAATCCGGACTTGGATTTCCTAAACTCTTGCCTCCAATATTACATCAATTTTAGCAGGGGATACTTCTCTTGATGTAATATGGTTAAGTCAAACCGAAACCTTTCATAATGGCTTCCTTTATAAAAGTAAGTGTCCCAACAAGGGTTGGTCAAACACATAGTTTTATTGAGTCTTTCCCTTAATCATGTAATGGAAGGCTTGGTCTGACTTAATATGGTATTTGAGGGATTTTATTCTTTATGCGCATTTTTTCATTATCACATTCTTTTTAATATTAAGTGATGCTTGCTTAAGTGATTAACCATGTTCCGAAAATGTTTATGCATAGTCTGGTTTTTATTTTATTCCATCTTTGCATGCTTGTTTATTTCATTAATTATGTGATTGCAACAACACATACATAATAAATAAACCATGCAATCGGACAGAAATTAAATAAGATGGCATGATCATGAACTTCAATTGGTTAGCTTATCTATCAGTTTGATAAGCTAACCTTGACCAAGGGAAAATACCTTGAACCTGATGGTTTGTGTTTTGCAGCTCCCACCTGTCCACCTTTGTATCTTCTTGGGTTGGTTTCGCCTTATCTTTGGGTTTTGAATCGTCTCCTATGGCTTGGGAGATCCTCTATTACATGGTGTTTACATTAAAGAAACCATGGACACACATGCCCTACATTTTATTGGAAGAAGGCTCGCATGCCAAAAAATTTAAATAAATTTAAATGAAACCAAACACACATACAAAGGGTCTTTGTTCTAGCTCATGATCATCTATACCATGCAACGAAATTTATGCATATTTAGCATTCAAATTATTTTAATCATTCTATTATTTAAGATAAGTAGATCTTGAAAATAATTAATTATGATCTTATAATTAATCAATTATTTATCTTAAATTACTTTTGGAATTTCCTTAATATTATTCTCATCCATATACCTTGTATAGGTCTTTGTATTTTTTAGGAAACTAGGTGAAATTCTATTTCTGAAAAGTAAACAACATGTAGTTTATATTTACACGGTGTGTATTTCTTTTCACCTTTTATCCAAAGTACAAGCTGAGGGCTTTGGCGTGTTCTCTGTACTTTGGAAATTTTTGGAGTACACGACATGTAGATAAATCATACATGGCATGTACTTCCTTGTTACGTGGTAACCGACCTGGCGATCACGTGTACGTGGAACATAGATTCTCCTTGTACACAGTTTCACCTTGTCCAGATCAGACTACACGACGTGTTGCTCCAAGATACATTCCATGTATTCCAGTTTCCACGCGCCGTTCATGTCTGGGAAAAACGACATGATTAATACATAGGCATAATAAATTCACACAGTGTGGTTTTGGCAGACTAGTGCCGGTTTGTTGAACCAAAATACACGGCGTGTAGTTTTAATTACACGCCGTGTAATCCCGTGTTATACAAACATAAAGAGCGGCTCCTCCAGATGAGTTCCTCATTTTTATTTTAATAAAAATTAAAATTAAAAGGCTATTTCTATGATATGAATCAAGAAATGAAAGAGGATGAATAGATCTCATTTCTTCAGATTTATAGAATGATTTATTTCTAATTAAATCAAATATAAATGCATAAATTATCAATGAAAATTAAATAACTATAATTAAAATTGTAACCTCCCTCTGATACCATTTGAAGGTTCTAGGTGCAGCGGAAGTGCGTGGGTGGATGTTCCCACTTGGGTTTTTGTCATTAACAACGATCAATACGAGATCAATACGATGATAAACGCCAGTCTCCACGGATCTAATCACAGAAATGGACAAAGAAAAGAAAAGTCCTGGAACCATAAAGTAGGATCATTACAAGTTGATTATAATTAATTTAATAAATTGAAAAGAAATACCTTTTGGGTGTTCTTTCTTCATTGATGTTCTTGATCACGTTCCGATGTGATTCGACGTTTCGTCGCAGAAGCCAAGTGTAGACTTCCTCTAGTGGTTATCCACACGTGTACCTCATATATCGGGACGTCACCAAAGGAGTCTACGCGTGCTAGCGGGGAGAAACCTTTGCTTGTGTTGTCAGCCTTAGATCGTCTTGATTTGATGGAATAGGATCTCTCTTGGTCTTGAGAACATTCTTGGAGGAAGAGGTTCTTTCAACCTTGAAAGAATTCTCCAGATTTGTTGTGTACAATGATTCTCTTTTGTATTGGAAAAGAGTTGGGGTTGTGAGGATATTTATAATCCGGTTTGAGGTTGTAGAGCTATGACAATAAATAAATGCGTTACAAGTTTTATTTATTTCATTGACACTTATTTAAAACCCCCATGTCGACTAATTAATTTCTTGACTTGCACCCATGCTGATTATAATAAATATTATTTAAAACAATATTATATCCTCAAAATTCCAACTGGAAAAACTACACGGTGTGTATTAATAAATACACAGCGTGTACTTGTTTTTCATTGAAAACTACAGGATGTGTACATTCAATGTACACGGCGTGTAAATCTTGTTTTCATTTAGTCATTTACTTTCTATAAAGAAAACTACATGGTGTGTAATTATTAATACATGGCGTGTTCTTGTTTTCCATGAAAAACTACACAGTGTGTAATCTTTAATACACAGCGTGTAAATCTTGTTTTTCATTTCCATATTCCTCCATCATTAAAACAATTTAGGATTCCTTAAATAATTATTAAACCACGTATAGGAAAAATCTTTATTCTACTTGAGATACTTGAATAGACTTAGTGTGTGACCCTCTAGGCCTCTTTGTTATTGACATTAGGCGAGCTTGCCTAAAGTCCAAGATTAATGTCTTGAAACGGGTCAAGGCACCCAAGAGAAAGAAGTTGAAGCCGCATTGATGTATCGCCTCATAGGAACACTTAATATGTAATTTTATCCCTTTTTATTGATATATCATCAAGCAAGTTTCATGGTAGTGTCATAAACCTATATGCTTGATCCATCGTTCTTTGACTACCTGAAATAAATTCGTCGTTTACACCATGGCCATGGAATTTAATGTGATAGTTCTATTTCAATCAAAGGGCTGAGATATCAACTTCCCTAAATGGAAGGGACAAATCCTTCCTCAAATTATCCATTAACAACATGTCACTCATGATGCACCCAACATACCCTACTTCCCGACAACTATCTGCGTGATGGTTTTCATGAGTAAATATAAGTGCGCGAGTCATGACATGAGTTAATGATAATCTTCTAGTCTAAGGATCATTACACATGCTCATAAATAGCAATTTCTAATGACACCAAGACATGTATAATTGATACTTGCGGGTCTGTTCTCATAATCTCTCATATTAGAGATTACCAAGTGAGAACTCCATGAGAGAGAGTCTTGTCTTCTTACGAGTACTCACACATGACGGTCTGTATACTATGTGTCCTATCATAGTATGTCATCCAATCATAGAACGTTATTTAAGAATATTGTTATAGCATTTCAAGGTTCTCATCATAGCGGGGATATTCTATGACCTTATCAATGCAACAAATATTCCAGGACATTATTATATTATAGTCATGCAGAAGAATGAACAATATATAATAAGTGAACATTCATGTAATCAATGTACAAAACAGTTGGTTCTCAGGTTACTAACCCTTAAATTTTCCTCACTCACGCACAGCTTAAGAAACAACCTAGGAGGTCACCCATCTCGACACTACTCCATGAAAATCCTCTCTTATCTACAAAGTTCAAATTAGGTAGGCTCCCAATATATATGTTCACTTAATTGACCTTGGAAGTAACATTTAACCTTATATATACCATTTTTTCCAATGGTGTTACAAGAAAGGTATGACATATTTATTTAAATTACATATATATATATATATATATTCATGTTATATACATCCAAAAAGAGTTTATATATACTCCTCTAAACCAGTAAATGTTTGAATCCACTCACAACACGTTATTATATTTTTGTATAGAAAAATAAAAAATAGAACACGTGTATATATAGCAGTGTGTAATTCTACTAAGAATTGTCATAAAAACAATCATATCAATTAATTTAATGTCAAGAAATCCTATTAAAGTGTTATGAATTGTATAAATATACTAAAACAAGAAATCAAATCCACACCCAAAGTAATGTCTAATAATAACATAGAAATATATTACCCTAAAAAACACATGATTCCAAAATAATACAACATGAATAATCAAAATCCATTACAATAATAAGGTTCTTCATGAATTAACCCTCTTTGTATAGTAGCATATAACCTATGTAATAAAATCACTTACCAAAATAAAAAATAGAAATTTTATATTTTTGGAAATTATTTGTGTTTAGAAACATCTCTAATTAATCTAATTACATTAAAAATGATATTAGGAAATGTAAAATTAGAATTAACTTCTAACATAATTATCTAAACAACTTTTTAAAAAATGAGACTGAATTATCTTAAATACATTCAATTTTATTTTATTAATAGAACAAAATGTGAAATAATCTATATTTTTTTAATGTATATAATTAAAATAATTTTTCTAAATGAGGATAAAACTGAATAAAAATATATATAAAAGCATTTATAAGTAGTTTTTAATTTTAAAGAAATTGATAAGTACTTATACAGAAGAATTACTAAAACATTATCACAAAAATTTTGTGGGTGGGTGTGTGTTTGTGTACACTAAACATAAGACACATATATATATATTGGTTCAAGAGACATGTTTTTATTAAAAGCAAATAACATGTTTTATTGTGAGAATAAAATATTAAGTAATTATTAAAATAAAATTTTATTACAATCTTATTGAAATTTATGACATTAATTTTTTATATAACGTATAAAAAAATAAACATAGATTTAATATATTATTAAAATAAAATTATCTAAAAATGAAAATATTTATACAAAAATAATAGAAAAAATACATTAAATGTTTAAAAATAATTATATAGAGACAATAATGATTTTTTATAAAATAAAAATATATACACAACCAAAAAATATAGATGTAAAAAACATTTTTTCCATATAAAATGAGAAAATAGAATATATATAGATATAAAATATTTTTGTAGGAAATTTGTAGATAATACTAAATAACCTAAAAATGAAATAAATTTTTAGATAAAACACTTTGGAACTCCATGGAATATATTTACAAGAACCAAACATGTTTGTTGGAACCAATATTTGTGCATTTTAAACTTTTCCATCAGTGATTTCGGAAGAGTAAAGATTATGTGGTAATGAAATTATAGTTTGAATGGATTCCATAAAAAAGGTTCTTTGAAATAGAGGAGATCAATCTTGGACTTATATTATACTAATAATTGTATCCTTATCAGTTAATAGTTTTATATTACCACCCTTAACAAAGAAAATATGGCTTGCCACCAGCCATAAATTCCAATTCAACCATTGCACCATGTGGGACAAGAGATTGACCATGCTCAATAGGAATCAACATGGGCAAGCTAGTTGACCAGCAGGGGAGCATTGCTCCCGCATTAGGAATTTATGCCTATTTATAGGGCCTGTGGTGCACAATCCCCTAAGTGCACACATAGTTTGAGCTATAGACTCGATGGGATGAATCCCATGGTGGAAGTGATGCAGATGGTACGAGTGCTAACCCCATTATAGATTAGAATGAATGGAAATAGTGGAATGGATTATATACTGGAGTGGAAGGAGTAAGGGAATTCTATATGGGATGGGATATTTCACAAGGATTGAATCTAGGCCATTAAATTGTGCCTCCAAGAAATCCACACTATCCAATCGTGCTCTTCGCTAATCTCAACCATTTGTTTCAATCTAGTTACTCAACAGTTCATGTTAGGAAACCTCGCGCACTACAAGGATATAAGATTCAAACTCCTATTCATTATTCACTCTCCCATGATGCTAGATAAATATGGTGTCTCAAAGACAGTCACCTGATCACCTGACTGTCTTCATCACTACCATCACCAACCCTTTATTGATAGTTGTGAGACCGATCCAACAAATAGAGGTTACCACAAGCTTCAAACCATGAATAATAGTGGTTTTTTCAAGGACAACTAAAAGTGATTTAGGTCATCCCACGATCAACCTTTTCTCATTTAACCAAACTGAAGACAAGTATGGGGCTTCTTATGTAGTTTTACAACCGAGAAACCCTTCTTCCTCTATTGAATTTTCTATTTGAATTAACTCAGATATTTTACTGATCGTGATACACCCTGAAGAGAAAGATATGAATCACATGTTCCAATGAAATTATCATTTAGCATGACAAATTATGATCAATCATTGAACTCCACCACCTAGCTAGTGAAAGTGTCCTTCATCCCATGAAAAGTGATGCCATACGCCGCCTCATGCAGAATACATAAATGCTTCTCCATCCACATAAAATTCATAAAAAATGGAGAAGGGGAAGATGGATCCTAAAAAAGGGGAATCCATCCATTATCACCAGAAACCTCATCTAGGTATATCAGGGGACTCTCTCTTGCATGTATCTACTGAAAGATGTAGTCTTCGGATCTTGTCACGCGATCTTCATAAGACCACATGATCACATGACAAGATAAGATCACAAGATTTACTTTGTGAAGAAGTTCCCCCCGAGTGGCGGATAATTCCCCATGGATGCACATCCTCTTAGTGAGAACCTCTTCCCTTATCACAAAATCACATGGGGCATAGAGGTTGTCTCTTATGATTCCTTTGTAATCATGTCATCACATTGGAGTATCTGTGGATATGTGCCTTTCATGTATCATAGGCTATTTCCATAAAGAAAACTCTGATGTTCATACACTCTACACATGACAACAATACCTCCCAAAGATACTTATCATAGTTACATGATCACACGAGCCATATAATCTCATGCGACACATGGTGCACCCCTAACGGTGCCTGTGAGAATGAGCTAGCATGCATGATGACCCCCGGGCCTCAAAAATACCATGAGGTTCTTTTCCACCCACTGATCACATGTAGCCTCATATATCATTTCCTTGTCCCACATGTACCCCCTATGGGTCCTTATCATGATAAAGGAAACCATCATGATACCCTTTTTGAAGACATGTGAATCACATAAATGGGGGAGCTTCATTATCCTATGATCCTACAATCCTTGGATTTTTGAAACCAAGAAAGGTGGCCCCAAATATGGGTGTCCACATATCTGATGCGGTCAACGATCCTAGAACAAGAGACCACACTAGTCCCCTCTGGACTTGTGGTAAGAAGAGCTTTCATGACTTGTGATGCCTGCATGAATCCATCATGAAAACCATCCCCCATGTAGGGTAGGCAGAGCAGACGTGCAGCCCAATAGGTCATGCATCCTATTTATACATGATACACCCTAACCCATGAAGGAATCAAAAATATATAAACCTTCATATGGTGGAAGTTCCCATCACAAGACCTCTTTGGGGTCATGTGATCTATAGACCTTCATAAGGTGTAACCATGCGATCACCCTCAAGTATGTTTAGGACCTCATCCCCATGTAATGTTTTTGAGTAGGACCTCCTATGACCATGAATCTGCCTATATGGACTAATAATCTCCCAGGATACATCTAACACGATCCCATTGGACATGGACTTGCAGGACTTGGATGAATGAAAATCCTAGAAATATCTATGATACATGTCGGCATCAATAGTTCATGGACATGAGATCAGAAGAACCATAAATGGTCTCACAATGTCCTTAGGAAAAATTAGAAATCCCATGTTGATCATGGGACAACCCTCAGATGAGTCAACTTGATCTCACAGCAACCCATAGGCATTTCACCATGGTCATGCGACCACCTAAGGACTTGTCAAATTGATCATGTGAAAAACCAATTCATGTCTACTTTTATCTTGAACGAGATCGTAAACATGACTTCTTCAATTATTTGAAATATCTCATACGCATCTACTTCACCCATGCGAGGGCATCGAAGGCATGTTAATTGGGATGACACCCTTAAATGTGTCTACCATGTCAGATTGGTGCCTCAAAAAATCGTTTTTACAATCAAGACATATCTAAGACACATCAGAAAAAACCTCTAGGACTTACCAACCTTGTCAAGGATGGACTCATGCCATGCGGTCCCCAACTAGGAGTCTTCAACCTCATGCCCCTTTTATACGGTATGTTTCCATGATGATCTAGGGTCTTTCCCCCAAGTGGCCTTATAAATATCATGTTGTCAGAAAGAACACCATGTTCATAACTACTTTTACATAATTTGTCAAAATATAAAGAATGATTATACCAAATGAGCATCCCCAGAGTGTAAACCCTGACCAATTGGTCAACCTTAGAGTGTAATCCCCGATCAATGACATGATATGAGTATACTAAATGGGTAGTCTTAGTTCCTAAGCCCAAAATACTGATAAAATATAATATTTCTCAACCAATAGAATGTAAGACCCAACCACTGACATTATATATGTTGTCTCTAATCAATAGGTCATCCATCAAGGTATAATCCACTAGTATCCTGGAAACCTTGAGAAAGACCATTATGTCTCTTTTTGTGAACATCCATATTATCCTATTAGTGGGTTAAGGAATAATATATCTATTAAAACTCTAATTCCGGCCATATTTGGGATACGTAGGATTCATTCATAAGGCCCAAGATCCATATCATATACTCCATGAGAGGGTTAATCATGCATCTCAAAAGGGAAATGTTAACATATAAGCCCCGTACAGATATTCTCTCACATAATTTGTTAAATCTACCATTATCTCTTTTTTCTCACACCAAGAATAGCTCACATGGGTTTAGATACTAGTGATGATTATACCAATAACATGATGAGAACTCCCCCAATACGAGATCTTCACTATTAGGATGTAAGTTTATTACATCTCATCTCCACTAAAATGGATATATTCTCGATGAAGCAGTCCAGGGTGGTCTCATATGCATAAGTCTCACAGAGGGCCTCTATTTTCATATTTCACACAATGAAGATTCCCATCACAAGAACTATATAGAAACTAATTCATATCATATACATGATACGTAGGATGACTCACTGAGGCCTGAGCGTGATATTCACATCCTTACTATATGATGAAAAACTAGATTGATGGGCCCATTCATGAAACTTTAAACTATATGAAATTATTTATGTGGGTTTTTATTCTTGCTTCACAAGATACATATGATGCCTCATAGGGGTTCAATACCATCTCCAAGACCCCAACTGCCTCCCTGGATAACAATAAACTCTAGAGTCCTTGAATATGGTCATAACCCAAATCATCATAACTAAATACGATATCGATAGAGGAACTGTGATATGCATACCATTTTTTATATCGATACATGTTCATAATGAAGTAATTGACACATGGGTAACTAATCCTGTTTTGGGGTATGAGAAAGATTTCATGGAAATATATTAAATCTATAATAGAGTCCTAGAGTAGGCAATAATTTACCCAAAAGGTGATATGAGATTGACCTCCTGTATTATCGACCAACGCGAGTCACAAATCATCACTAGGATTGAAAATCTAGATTGCCGCCAACCTTGGTTATGAAGGAATTTACCCAACGACTGATGGGGGAGCCATTGGAAGTTTGTAGGAAAAGCGACAATGGTTGTGCGATGAGCGAAACCCATACCATTCTTTAAAACCCAACAAACCAAAATGGTGCAGCTGATGTGAATTCCATTAACCGTGTCATCCTATTCACAGGTAAAAAATTATAGATTTCCAAGTTCCCATTAGGCTAGTTTATGTTGCGCTCATTTCCAAAAAAACCATGAATCTGACATGTTTCTTCTAACCACACCGAAAGGGGAGGCCTCTTTATCTTTTAACTATGAAATTCACTGATCTAACATGTAATATTATGTATGATGATTCAATGATAAGTTTTATTTTCTTATTCTTAATAATTATAAATATTTATAGAAATTACAATGAGATCTTCGAATTTTGTAATGAATTTGAAGATCACCGGACATGTTGCTTTTTCCATAAGGCCCTGATGTACATTATCACCACCACACCACTTCCATATCTATTATTGATCATCTTAGGATGATAATTCCACATCAATAGCTCCATCATGACTTTGGGATCATACCATGAAAAACTTCTTGATTATTAGTTCTCACCTACTAAATTTCCCATGATAATCCACAAGGTAGGGAGTAGCCCTTGTTTCCACATTTAATCTCTTTGGGAACTTATTTCTAGAATGAGGTAATGTAAACCATACCTATGTCAAGGATGTAAATGAGGATAGTCAACATAAAAAATTAATCACCCTAGATATTGCTAAGAAGGATCCCATACATTTTTATCATCAGCACTGATATACGTCAATGATTCCACAAGGAGTTACAGAAGACGTTGTGCCTACACCAACTATCTGGGATGGGCACCCAACAGGAGATCCCACTATGGATATAAAAACAATACAATTCTATATTAGTCTCATATCCCTACCACTTCCAACCTGTCTGAGGTCCACCAGTATTTCCAAATATTTACCCATAATCAATATCAGATCACTACCATCCAAGAGCCCATGACTTCATCAAAACTATCCCTGGTGAATATGGAATGCTAGGGAACATCCTATCCCAAAAGGATGTATGAATTATTACCATATTCTAACATATTATCATCTTAATTATGGACACAAACCCCCAAAATGGTACATTGGGTACCAACACATCCAATAAAATACTCCATCATAGAGGATCACCAACCTACTTGTGTCTTAATCAATATGATAAATATTGGATCAAAAAACTCCTCATCAAATCCATATGAGCACACTGATGAAGGGTACATAATATGTTATTTCCATCATCTAGGCCATAGAAGACCAACATTCCTCCTTCCACAAGCATAAGAGTATAAAGAGTCAGTGTTATCCAACAGGAATCTAAATGAGGTGTTATCGATCATGTCGGTATATCATAAGGCAAGGACAATAGATCTTATAGACAATAGAAGAGTTGGATGTAGTCCATGGGATCCACACTAGAACTCCCATCATTATAAAATCACCCTTACACCAATAGAGGATAGAGTGTATTCATGGGTCCTACTAGCCATCCCCTTGAGTATGACAAGTTAGATTCTATAGAGGAATAGATTAGTTAACTCCAACAAGAGATTATGGATCACCAAGAGATAATTTTGGGAATACTCATGAGATCTCCAACTATGGATGAGGTGCCTGTGTATTCTTAAAAACTCCAAACTTATAGTGATGTTCCCTAGCCCATAGGGTTGGGGAAAATTTCATATTTTCCATCCCCTAATCAAGATAAATAAAAACATTGTTCCACATCAACCCATCCCACAAGGATGGGGGAATTTCTACATTTTCCACCTACTTTCCAAGGATATTCTAGAAACCATTTGACCTAAGGTGTGAAAAAAACCATCTGGATAGTCAGGAGCTTTTGATCAATGGGAATTATCTCCCACATCCATGACCCCCAATGCTACATCACCTGCCACCTAATCAATAAACACTAGGACTCTGTAACTAGGATCTAGACTCAGCCATACACCTGCAAAATAGTGGCACATATAACATGTGGGAGAAGTGGTCTGGTCAAAAATTTATTGAATACAAGAAGATAAAAGTATATTCCTTACAATCTAGACATATTCCACGGTATTTAAATTATTCCATGAGGAATTGTTTTATAGAGATTCTAATGATGAGAAATCCGAGAGATTTAGGGTAGATTGGACATGATAATAATTTCCCCTACCATCAATGTCTTGAATAAACAATATTAGATTGTTTTTTACTTTAAATAATGTCATTAAGTGCAGATGGAAATGGGGACATTGGAACTAAAAAAACCTAAATCCACACTTTAGTCATCTAATTACTCTGGATAAGTCACACCAATTGTTCAACAAAGAATGAGCCATATACCTCACAATGATAAGAGACCTTCTATCAAATCCACATTAGAAAATTCCTATTATTTCTAAAAAAACAATATCTCAAAAAATTTAAATTTCTCCATATAAAATGGTTTCATGTAACTTACAACAATGAGAAATCCACATGAGGCATGATTAATAGGACATGAACACCATTTCCCCTACAATCGTCATCTAAGGAACACAATAGAATGATACTTTATCTTTAAAGATTGGTTTGAGGAACATGTATATAAAGGTATGATAGAGTTGCAAGATCCCGAAACTCATGTAATATGTGTAAGAGTTGTTCAAACTATTTTATAAGATCCATTATTCTAATAGGTTACTCATCTTCATCCGTACTACCAGATGTTCAACTATATGTATCATGTCCATGCCTCATGATGTTAAACTGCACGACTAATGTACTTACCACAAGATGTTAAACTGTATGGATATTTTCATTACTAGTAGATGTTAAACTACATGGATCTCATCCTTACTACAATAAGTGAAATTGCATGGATCATTTCTTAACCTCATGACATTAAAATTCATGGGTAATGTCCTTACCCTAATATGTTAAACTGCATGGATCTTTTTCTTACTTCATGATATTAAACTGTTGGGATGTCATACTTTCTGTAAGATGTTAAACTACATACATCAAGTCCTTATCACATGACAATAAACTACACAGATGATGTACTTTCAAAAAGATGATAAACTGCATGAATCTCATCTTTACCGAAAAATGTCAAACAACATTGATCATGTCCTCATCGCATGAAATTAAACTACACAACTCATTTACTTTCCATATAATGTTAAACTGCATGGTTATTATAGAACTATGAATGGATTGATACTAAAAATAAGGAGATATGTGGGGAATCATGGATTCTATATCCTGGGGTAACCACCCATATCCATGTCCTTTCCGCAAGATGAAAAACTACACAGAAGATATCTGAGTCACAGGGTGATAAAATGTGCAGTATCTCAATATCTAGGAGACATCATCGACATTAGCTAGGAAAGACATCATCCAAACATGGTAAAAACACCCCTTAAACTCTTTCTGATCCACTTATGCTGAGAAAAAATTCTACAAGAATGGAGGTATGAAACCAATGGTGGATGATAATAAAAAGATTTCAACTCCCAATGTCTCAGGAGATCACCTATGTAAATCCCCAAAGTATGCCTAATGATGACTAGGTTATCCCCATAATCCAGGTCAAGGTATCCAATCTAGTAAAAGAGGTCCAATCCCCTCTTTTCCCCAATGACAACATTCAAGACTATCAACTCCAACATATCTCTAGAACAACTCAGTTAACAGGGGATAATAATGTCAATTATTAGGGATTCTCCCACTATGATAATGATAGAGAACCCCCTAAATTTATATCTTTGTTGAAAAATGACTCCACATATTCTGATTTGGAAGAAGATGAGGCTGACCTCAGGAACACCCCTCTATAATTTGAGGAAGGTGTCTCCACCTTCATCGATGAACTCAAAACAATAAATATGGGAACAGAGGAATACCCACTACCTATACTAATTTTTTCATCCATATCCCTGGAAGTGTAAGAGATGTACACTGTATTTATGAGGAATAACCGATAAGTGTTCTCATGGAACTACACTAAAACGCATGGACTGAACCCAAATTTTTCTACGCACCATCTATAGCAACCCAATAAGAATTAATTTTTGAAGCAGGAAGTGAAGAGGATGAACCACTATCATGTCAATAATATAGAGGAATGAGTTGAAAAATTTATCAATTCCAACTTTTTAAGAGGAATTTAAATACCTAGGATAGTTTACCAACATCATCCACTTTATGATAAGACAACAACTTCCATAAAGCCTTCAAAATTCTCAAGTAGTACATGAAAAACCCGCCAATCCAGATACCTATGGTGGAAGTGAGGCTAATCATCTTATATGAGGCCTCCACATAAATCTCATTGGGAGCCCTCCTCACAAAAAAATTGACATGGGAAGTGAAAATAGTATCTATTACCTCATATAGAAAATAAAATGTATTAATACCCGATACTATGATTTTGAGAAGAATTTTCTAGGACTCATCTTCATAGTAAAAATTTTGAGGCAATTAATGAAACACCATGAAGTAAAATTGGTCTCTCTCATCGGTCCTCTCAAGTAAATCATTTGTCATCCTATGCATATTGGGTTCTTGTACCAATTGGTGGCCATTCTTCATTAATATGACATTTAGTTTGGGTCCCAAAAGTTAGTGAGAGGAAAATACTTGTCTAATTTCCACACCACACATCCTTCCCAAGAAAATATGTTAGAAGACACTGAGCTTATAGTTGAATATGTCTTCTATTACCATGACACTCATTATACATGGGGGATGCATTTCTATCTTGATCATGAAGCCCTATTATAATGATGAATGGAAAACTGAATCTCAACTGAGTTGTCATGGGGATTCTGTTTCTATATCCACATAATGTAATTTTACCCTACTCTTTATCACTATCTGAAGGTTATAAAAATAACAAGGCAGAATACCAAGCCATTATCACCATCTTTGAACTATCCCAATAGCTAAAAATAGCATACCTAAACATCAAAGGGGATTTATAGATAGTGATAAAGTAGGTCAATAGTGAATACACCTTCAAAAAGTAACAACTACACCCTCTAACTGGTTGAGTCAGGGGACTAATGGAAGAGTTGTCTTTCAAACCCACATTTCATCATGCCCCCTGATCACTTAATGTTCATTTTGACAAATTTTCTAATACAAGAATCATTTTAGTCAATCTGAATTAGGCAGAGGAAATCTTATGTATCAGACATAGAAGAATTATAAGGATGTATATATTACTATAAGTCACATCACTCATCCCGAGTACATGTTTTTAATATCTAAATTTTTTTCCTCAAAGTAAGACATTAAATTGCATGACACATTTTCGTCCTTGCCACAATACGTTAAACTACATGGATCAAGTCCTTACCCCATGAATATAAACAACATGTATAACATGCTTACTACAAGATGTTATGCTACATGGATCATGTCCTTAGTGTAAGACATTAAACTGTTGGGAAAATATCATTACCGCATGACATAAAACTACATGGATCAATGACATCCATCTCTATTCATGTCGAGTCATCTATATCCTTCCTGGATGATGTTAAACTGGACAGTTCTTCTAAAACTATTTTTTTATTGATCCCCATTTCCAATGAGATATGTAGGAAAACATGAATCCTATATATTGGTCAAGACACTACATGATAAATAATTCCCCTGTTATACCCTCAACTATCTATGCATTATAGGGAAACCCTTTCAATTCCTTATTTCTCACATTGAGAATATATCACAAGAGCTATGGAATTTTAGTATTGATTTACCCTCATAGTCAAGGTATACAATTGAAAAATAGGTCCATTATGATCTTGAATACAAGAACCTAAATGGTATACCATGATTACTCTCTGCATGATGTTAACTACATGTTCGATTTCCTTGATGTGTGATGTTAAACTGTAAGATTATCTGAGAACTAAGTGTCTTTCGATTCTCATTATCACAGGATATATAGTGACACCCAAACTTCCACTCTTGGGACCAAATGCAATGTTCCCATCAGTTCATATTAGTTTGCCTCCATCCTCACCACATAATTTTAAACTACATGGATTTTCTAGAACTACATATGACTTTATTATCAACTTTTATGAGATACGTAGTGATGCCGAACATCCATTCTGAGGCCCATCCACAACATTTCCATTTATCCACTTCCATCCACCTTCATCCTCAACACAAGAAATTAAATTTCATTGAACATCAAGAACTACATGTAGCTTGATTCTTGTAGTCACATGATATATAATGGCACCTAGATCTCCAACCCTGGGCGCAACTGCAGTGGTCAATGGAAATAATGACCACCTCTACATGTGGGTCACACTTGCGTTCAATATTTCTCATATTTTAACTACTTGTTACTTAACTCTTTCCCTAATATATAGTGATTATTGAATTTAAAATTCCGATCCTAGTCACAAAAAAATTCCCCCTCGATACAAATGGGTCGGACCTTTGTAGGAGCCTTCATTTAGGACAATATGTGGCTTGATTCTCATCCTCATGAGATATGTAGTGTCACCCAAGTCATTATCTATGAGCCAAGCTAAAAAATTTACATATTTTCACAATAGTTCCCACATCATTACCACATGACATTAAATTGCATGGAAGAAGATCCTTACCACTTGATGTTAAACTACATGGAAGTATGTTTATACAACATGATGTTAAACTACATGGATGTACATATTTATCACATGATGTTAAACTGCAAGGATGTATGTCCTTACCACATGAATTTAAACTCCATGGAAGTACATCCTTACAACATGACATAAAACATCATGGAAGAATGTACATTCTTCATGATGTAAAATTTCACATAGACATGTCCCTACAATATAAATTTAAACTAGGGAAACCACAATTCATCATCCTACATTACCAAAGGACCACAAGATCCTCACCTCCTCAAACCATAGAATGGGGTGCTTCAATAATCTTTTTAATTACCTCAATATATATACTATACATCATGTTTAATGAATCTTATGTCATATCAAACCATTCATTACCCAATAAAAATAAACTATAGATCTTATTTTGACCATGTTACTGATGTGAGGCATCAAACCCACCAAACAGAGACATCTCGGCCTTGTATAAAGGGATTTCTGATTTTTGTGAGTTTGAAATCACTATGGTATAACCTAGAACCCCATTGTGTTTAAGGTTACCCCTAGATTGATTGTACCATAACATCACTCATGACTTGAGAACCCAGATCCATTATTTTCAACAATTTACCCTCTCACTCATAAGGATATTGGAGTACTCTTGACCTAGTGAATCCTAATTAGGACATCGTGTAAAATCTTCCAGATTAGGTCTGTAAGTTTCATGAACAAAAACTTCTTACACATTAGTCAATGTTAGTCAACCTTAAACTCTAGCCTACAATTGTCCAAATCACAATACCTTAAACTATTATCAAAATAGGCATAAAACTTGTCAGGTTGATAACCCACGAAGATAAGCATGAGAAAAATTCAAGTCTTCACTTTCTAAATTATTAATTCCATAGTTTAGGGACATATAATGGAATTAAAAAATAAGGAATAAATCTCATAGGGTATAATTTGTAGCCCTAGTAAAATCCAAGTTGTGCCCTTTGGACCCCCTGGTCCATGAAAAAATTATAAAAATGATTTGTAACATTTCTTAACTATGATAATGTGTTTAATAGTTTGTGACACCAATTTTTGGGTTCTTGAACCCTTCTTAGATCGTACATTTTTCATAAATCCCACAACATGATCAAAAGTGTCTCAGGTCATCAGCAACCATTCATTGCACCTCAAGATGAAAAGAGATCTCCATTATTGGACAAGGTATTGATGAAAGAGATTAGGCCAAACAATTAGAGAAATTTTGGCCCAGTATAAATGGATTTTATGATTCTTGTGAGTCTGAAATCATCATGGTGAAACTTAGGGCCCCATTATGTTTACATATATCCCTAGTTTGGAAAAACCATACCTTTATCATGACCTGAGAGCTTTGACTATGATTAAAAATATCCATGTAATGCTATTCAAGTACATATGATATCCTCAACATTGAATCACCATGTTTATTACCCGTTCTCAAGGTTGCAATGCGACCCTCTATTTTTGAACCTTTTGATAGCTCACACCTCATGACTTGGAACCAGAAGCCATAGGGATTGAGCTGTTCAATTGGAGCCATGATTCCTTAGGTTTATAAAAACCTCCCTGGATAGCCTACCTTCGATATATGAATTCATCATCTAGATGTTTGATCCTTAAAAAATATTTCATAGCTCCTATAAAGGAGAATAGCTCACTCAGTTTTACCATGCTATTAATGCAAGGGATCATACACACTAACCAAAAACATATTCAACCAGTATAAATAGTATCCCAATCCTTGTGCGCTATAATGAAACTATGGATAAATTTGAATCCCCAAAGTGTTAAGGGACATATTTAGTATATCCACCATGTTCTATATTAGATATATTGGAATTGCTTTTTGTGACTTACGTTACCTGCATTCAAACTATCCAGGCGGGCCTTGCTTCTCTACTATTTCTCCCAAAACAATATTTACCCCGTAGAACATCCATAATTTCTTATAAATTAGTGGATATCATCTTAACATGGCATGCTATTGATAAATAATGGATTTAACCCACGAACTAAAGGAATCCCATCTATGTATGAAAGGAGCGCCAATCCTTGTGAGCCCTAGAAACACCATAGAGGAAATCAACAGCCCGTAGTGTTTTCAATCATCCTAGGTCTTCAAGCCCCATATTCCATATGTTATGAGCTAGAAGTCCTTAAAATGATATGATAAAAAGGTCCAAGCACAATGAACTTAAATTACATCACACTGATGTTTTATTTTATTAGACCTTGAAACAACAAGAGACATGAAGCTATCTAAGATAAAACCTTGATAAGGGAATTTGAGAAAAGAGTCATGTATATGCTCACTGGAAAAATATTTGTGTGACCTAGAAAAAATTGAAAAGCTATTAAATTTAAGAGGCACAAAATTTTTTTCAAGAAGAAGACCTATAGGAATGCGGCCTGATAAAAAGACAAGTCCAAGCCCACTAAGTCCTCCCATTATCATGCTTTGAAAAATTTCATATAAAAAAATAAAAAAGATAAAATTTTATAGGGGCCTCTATATTTCCTTATAAAAAATAAAGTTATTCTCACTAATTCCCCTAAATTAGGAAAATGTTTGGGCATCCAGGAGAGATATCATGTCCAAATTTTCCTTATAAATCAGATGATCTCAAGACTACTGGAGTCGGTCAGCCGTTGAAGAATTTCATGTCTATGGGAACTCATGAACTTTTTTCAAGGGAAACAAGTTAAAAGTTAGGCACTCTAATCTAGGTGATTTGATCTATATGGTGTTATGCATAAAGGATAAGTATTGTGGATGATCTGATCAACTAATACATGGCTCTCTACCAGAGATTTAATCACAAAACAGTGACATCAACATCCTACATATGAGTTAGAAGTACCTAAGGGTATTTATTATACGGTTATTTATCCATAAACCTATATCTCTTGTGAATGATTGTCATCTGCATAGTGATATATTTTAGAACTACTTACAGACCAATTCCCATATTCTTTGGATAAATATAGACATCCAATTGATTTACATCTGATCCAGCTAAATCTTTTTCCCACCCCATCCTTGTCCTATTTTGGAATAAATATACATTATAATTTCATGTTATCCATTCCCAGGGCCAAAGAAACATCCTATATTGGATTCAACTGAGTAACTTTTTCCAAATATATCCTATTCATAACAATTTTTAATCCGTCATATATACATTGGAAAAAATCCAATTAGGATGTTTAGTATATAGTATCATCATAAATTCAAATATGCTATAAGGCGATCTATGTTTAACGTTGAATCATATTCTTTTAATTCTGATGAATATCATTCAATGTTGGGGAATTTTTTTAGGAGCCAATATTTTTTGTAGCTTACACTTATCAATTAGTGTTTTCATAAGTTTTATTATTGTGTGGAAATGAAAATATATTTTTCATTGAATCCTTAACGAAGGGGATTGGATATAGAGGAGATCAATATGGAACTTATATTTTACTAATAAATTTATCCTTATTAGTTATAGGGTTTTCTACTTCCACCCTTAGCCAGAAAACATAGATAGCAACTAGCATACCAAAATAAATCAACCATAGGCCCATGTGGGACTAGAGATCGACTACACCTCGTGGGAGTCATCTGAACTAGCTAGTGGACCAGCAGAGGAGCATAACTCCCACAAGAGATAGTTAGGCTCATGTATAGGGAACATGGTGCAGAAACATGTACGTGTGTGCATTGTCTGATCCATAGATTCGGTGGGCCGAATCCCATGGTGGAAGTGATGGAAATAGTGTGGGTCTCGAACCCATTTCCTTCATGAAAAAACAATAGCCATGGAATGGATTATATACCAGAGAGGATTCGGTGTGTGAATTCTATGTGAGATGCTATATTTTTATGTAGATCAAATATGGGTGGTCTGATGATGCATCCTAGTGATACAAATCATTCGATCATGCTCTCAACTAATCCCAGATATTTAATTCAATAATCTGCCTTGCGATTTCATGTTCGACCATCATCCACACTGCAAGTCAATCATCTTCAAAATACTACTCGTCTGTCGACCACCTATGGCGATTGTTAGAAATGTTGACTTAAATATAATCGCATGATCACTTTATTCACTTCATCACCACCATCTCTAACCCTTTGTAGATAGCATTGAGACCCAGAAAACTGAAAAAGGCCAACAAGAGCTTGGAACCACGAATAGCAGTTGATTCTGCGAGATCCTAAATCAATGATTGATGTCGTTACATGATCATCCTTTTATCATGTGACTGAACTAAAGACATGGATGATGCTTCACAAGTAGTTTTATGTCCGTGAAACCCTTCCACATCCAACATATTTTCTATCTGAATTATCTCATATTTTTTCTAGATCATATGGTTCCATTGAGTGAAATAGAGGCATCGCATGATCAGATGAAATGATCATGCGATGTCATGAATGAAGATCAACCATAGACCTCCACCACATAATTGGTGCAAATTTCCTTCATCCTATGAAAACCCACACCATACTCGGCCTTACACAGAGTATATAATTCCTTATTCATCCAGAAAAATTCCTGAAAAAGGGTGAAGGAGAAAATGGATGTAGAAAAAATATGAAGTAGAAAATCGTCACCAAAAACATCCTCTAAGTAAATCAAGGGCCTATCTCTTGCAAGAACCCACCATACAATGTAGTCGTAGGATATCATCATGGGATATTTACAAGATCATATGATATTATGACAAGATATTGTCATGTGATTTCCTCTATGGATAAGTGCTCCTAGAGCGGCCGAGAACTCCTAGTGGATCCACATACACTTCCCAAGAACCTCCTTCTTAATCATAAAATCTAAATGTGTATTGAGACAGTCTTGAATAATTCATATGGACTCATGGGATCACATTGGATTATTTATGGGCATGCACCTCACATGAATCACATGCTATCACCCTCGAAGACAACTATAGTGTTCATACCCTCTACACTCGCCAATGAGACCTCTTGAAGATCCTTAGCATGGGTCACATGATTGAATGAGCCTTGTAGTCTCATGTAATGCATGATGCACCGCAATCAGTGCTCGTGAATATGACATTGTGCGCATGAAGACTCCCATGCAATGAAAATACCGCAAGGGTCCTTATCTTGTGGTGATCACATGTAGCCCCAAATATGGTTTCCTTTTCCTTAAAGTACCCCATATAGGTCCTTATAATGATGGAGGGAACCATTGTGAGACCCCTTGTTGAATATATGATAATTTCATGAATGAGGGATCTTCACAATCTTGTGAGCCTTACATCCTTTTATTTGGTAACCAAGATAGGTACCCCCCCAATATAAAAACCCATCATATGTGATGCCTTCATGAATCCTAAAAAAAAGTTAATATGCTGGTCCCCTAAGGCCTTGTGGTAATATGAGCCTTCATGACTCGTGATTTATGCATTCATCCTTCATGGATACCACTCCCCCATGTAGGGTAGGTAGAGAAGACATGTGAACCAATAGGCCATACATCAAATTCAAACAAGATGCACCCTCACACCTACAGGTGTCAACAATAGACAGACCTACACATGGTGAAAATACCAATCATAAGTCCTTATTAGAGTCATGTGATCCACCGACACTCCTGAGGGTCAACCATGAGAACACCTTCCAGTATGTTCATGGCCTCAACCCATTGTAATTTTCATGCACATGCCTTCATATAACAACGCATATCTCTACATGGACTCATAATAACCAATAAGACATACATCATGATCCCTTTCGACATTCACTTGCATCACTTGGATGAACGCAACATCCTAGAAATATTTTTGATACCATGATACATCAATGATTCAAGGACATGTGATCACGAGACCCTTTGATAGTCTCATGATGTCCTTGGGATATCTTGTACATGCCATGTTGATTGAAATACTATCATCAGATGAATCATATTTATCTTGGGTAACCCATTGACATGTCACGATGGTCGTGCGATGACCTAAGGACATGTCAAATTGATCACACTCATGACCCCAGTCATGTATAATTTGATCATGCACAATTACCCTAAAATGTATGCTTCATATATGTGAAACATCTCATACACATCTACTTCACCCATGTGAAGGAATCTGAGGCATACTAATTAGACTGACACACTTAGATGTGTCTACCATGTCATATTGGTGCCACAACATATCAGCCAGACAATCAAGACATATCCAAGACATATTAGAAAAATACTCAAGGAAATTCCAACTTTTTCTTACATTCCTACTTGGAATCATTCCCAGTGGGCCTCATCTATGATTCTTCAGCCACATACCACTTTTATAAAGTATGTGCCCTTGATGGTAAAATTTCATGACCTTATATGAACATACCAATATAATGATCTTGAAAAAGCCATCATTATTAAAAATACCTTTATTTAATATTTCAGAATATATAGAATGAATATACTAAATGAGAAGCCCTGGAGTGTAAGCCCTATGAAATTGGGAAATCTCAAAGTTTAATCCCTGATCAATGACATTAAATGTGTATACCAAATAGGTAGTCTCAGTGTGTAAGACCTGACTACCGATACAATATCATATGTCTCAACTAATTGAGAAGCCTCAATACTTAATTCTCAACCAATGATATAATATAAGGTGTCCCTGATCAATAGGGAGCCCATATTAGTATAACACCATATCATCCTAGAAACCTCAAGAATGACCATAATGTCTCCCATTGTGATCATCCACCTTATCCTATTAGTTGGTTAAGGGATAAATGAACTATTAAAATGCTTATTCCCACCATATCTAGGATACATAGAATTCCTTCATGAGCGCTGAGATCCATACATTGTCCTCCATGAGATGGGGAATCATGCATCTCAAATGTAAAATTTAACACATAATCCCCATACAGATATGATAGCATACAACATATCCAATCCACAACTATATATTATTTCTCACACCGAGCATGGATCATTTAGGCTAAGAGACTTGTGATGAATTTACCAATAATATTATGAGGGATATTCAACATTGGAATTTTTTTATGATTACATATCATCTCCACTCAAAGGATTATATTCTTGATGAAGCTATCTAGGGAGGTCTCATATGCATAAGTCCCACATATGACCTCTATTGTCATATTTCTCACAACATGGATGCAGGTAACAAGAAATGCATAGACTTGGATTATTGTATTAAATAGGATACATTGGATGAATCACCGAGGTTCAAGCCTGATATTCACATCCTTACCGTATGACAGAAAACTAAATGGATGGTTCTAGTCATATGACCTTAAACAATCTCAAAAAAATCTATGTGGGTTTTGATTCTTCTTTCATCAAATTTGATGGACGCCCCATAGAGGTTAAATCCCATCTCCAATACCTGATACACCTCCCTAGATGACAGTAAAATCTAGAGTGCTTGAATATGGTCATAACCCAAAGCATTATAACTAAATAAGAAAGAAATAGAGGACATGTGATATGCGCACAATTGTTCCTATCGACACCTGTTCGTAATCCAATAATTGAAAAAGTTGTAACCAGTCCGGGATCGGGGTCTCGTAAGGATTTCATGAACACATCATAAATTTAGATGGGAGGCCCAAATTATGGAATAGTTCTCACCAATATGGTGCAAGTATCCTGACCTCCCATCTTATTGACCAATGTGATTCCCTAAGAGTTGTTGGACCATAGAATCAATATGATCGTCAGCCTTTAGAAAATATGACTATACATTGCTACAGACGGGGGGACCTTTGGGAGTTTCTTGGAAAACTAAAAATGGCATCTCGACGATCGAATATCGATCCATGCATCATAACCTGATGAAACAATGTTACATAGAAAAAAACATCTCACATTAAAATAGAGTGTTTTCATGGATATTCAACTTATAAAAAAAGTCTAAATGTCGAAAACATTTAACTTATGAAAAAAAATTATTTTGAGTTTTTTTTGAATTTTTCTATTGGTGTTCACAGATGATTTATCATTATTATAAATTGATACAGATGTTGATATAATAAGTTACTAACATAAAAAATTCACTAAATAGTTCATATAAATCATAATTAGAAATTTTTATACAAATTTATACTGAAAACATGCATACAATTTTTATAGATAATTTGATATAGATTTGAACCAAAAAATCATATAATACTATTGAGTTTTTTTATAAACATTAAAAAGAAATTTTATATAAATGTTCACAATACATTTGGGAACACATGTTCTTAATTTTTTTCCATAAAATGTGTAGTTGAACATTTTAATGAAAACATTCATTAAAATATTTTAATTAAAATATTCATTAAATATTTAATATAGATGTTAAAAGATTACATAATTTTTCAAAAAACATTTCATATATATTTTCACATAAAAGCTATATAAAAATGTTCATAAACTAATTTTTATACATGCACTGATAGAAAATTTGTATACAAATTCTCATAGAATATTTTATAAAAAATTTAGAGGATTATATATATGTATATTCACATAATACTTGTATTAAATGTTATGTGAACATTTGTGTTGAATATTCATTGAGTATTTGGATAGAAATGTTCTATGGGAATTTCTTTACAAAATTCTATTCTATATGATTCTTTATATTCTCTAGTTTTGTCATGATAGTTTACATTATAATTTTACTTCCACCAACAGATATTTTTATCCAAATATATTATATGAAATATATTTTATTCATTACATTAGTAAATGAAAGGTTTTATGTACATATTAATGTTCCAAGTATCCTAAATATAAAATATCATTAATGAGGTATATATTCTTGGTCCACATGGTCATGAATCTCCAAGAATGATCTAATACCATGTTATTAATTAGCTGCACTAGGTTAGATGAGTCCATTTTGATCCAAATATTCCCCTAACCATCTTTATTTTTATTTATTTCAACCCCTAAAAATTCCTTTTGTTTTTCCTCCAGTGAAACTATCATACCACAATTCTATAAAAAGAATTTCACAACTACTGATGATAAATCTAGGAAAACACTTATCTTACTAAACAAACCCAAACTCCCTTTCACTGCTACAAAAAAGTTGTGTTTATTATAGAGAAAAATGAGAGGTCATATTGGAATATAGATTATTCCTTTATATTTTAAAAATATGACCATATTATAATTCTGTAAATCACTGATAGATCAGGATACAATATATAAAAAATACTACTACTGATATAAATGGAATCTATCATAATATCAAGAACTTGGGATATAACAATAAGAATTGGGAATTACCTTTCCTTATACCTAATTAGATTTCAATTCCACAAAATTATACAAATAATATAAATTAAAACAACTATTATAAGGTTTAATTATTTTGAAGATTAATTTTTATCTTGATATTGAATAATAAAACTCTATATAAATTTATATTGTTAATAAATATTCTAATACAAATAAAATAATAAATGACATTGATATTTAACAAATATTATAACCCTGCTCCTTATTACACACTTAAACATGATTTATTACCTAAACATGCACTTAAGAAAACATTGAGGAACGAGAGGTATAGTGTCTTGAAAATTTATGAACATTACATAAAAACATAAAACATGAAATAAAACATCTTTATTTAAAAATTCTTTGACAGGACCAACTCATTCCTTCATACGTAACACTGTATGAGATAACTTGAGGACATATATAAGAAAACGGTGAGCTATAAATCCCAGTAAGGGAGTAAACAAAGAATAAAATAATGAATATAATACATTTCAGGCAATTGGAATATAAATGTATCATAAAAAAAATTGAACATAAAGGCATGTTATAACATGATTATCATATTATGGAAATAAGTAAACAACATACAATAAGAAATTAGCATGAGTCGAGGCTCATTTCACATGGATTAACATGAGTAAAACGTCATTGAACATGAATTTTCATGAGTAATCCATAATTGAACATGGATTTCCATGAGTAAACCTAATTTCACATGGAGTATCATGATACTAAACATTACCCAATGCATTGGAGAGATATTAGGGTGAACCCTTAATAAACATTTCAATTCATGTGTAAGTGTGCCACATGGATCATCTAATATCTAATCATTAAACATCATAAGTAAACAAATGATTAAGTAATTTGGAATAACTAAATTTAAGTACCATTAAATAAGTATATGTTCATAAAGGTGAATACCCTTGATATATAAATGAGTATGGTATTCACTACACAATGATTTTGGATTGGAAAATCATGATGCAATTTTGACAACATAACATCATCATACATAAATTCATAAGCTAGGTTGATGAGAGATAAAGAAGAAAATAATAATTTATACATGATTAGACAGTAAGGGGATCATGGAACATAATATACCATCATATGAACCGAAATTTAGAATAATAATATGGAATAAATTCATCGATGGAAATAAGAAGAGAGAAATTCCTTATAGAATTTCAGCATGGTAATGGGTCTACATGGAAGGAATTAATTAGAGATAAAGGGGTATCTAATAATTTATATACAAGGAGAAAAGTATGGTAGAGGTTCTAAATAAAACCCTTACATTTTTAATTGATAATTAAAGGGTACAATGACATAAAAAAATGGATAAAAATGAGAATGGAAGGAAATTAAGCATCCCTTACTTGATTGTGTGACTTCAAAAGCTTGAATAGGGGATTATTTTGATCTTGGGGAGTCTTAGAAGTATTATAGATAGGGAATGGTAGAATAGGGATGTGCTCCCGGGATTTTTAGTGAATAGAAGTGGGAGATTGGGTGGGTTTAGATAGGAAATGAGAGGGGAATTCTTTTATATTCTACAAACATAGGTTTTAATATATATATAATTAAATATTCAAAACCAAAAACCATACATTGGTTTTTGAGATTTCTTTTTTCCAAAGAGGAGTGGAAAAAATTATTTCATAAGACAATGACTTAATATATTAAAATATTATCCTTTCTTATGTGGAGGTGAGTCACATTATTAAAGAAATAAATTTAAAATCATAAAATATATTATACATTTTTTGGAGGATTCACTAAGTCATTATAAAATAAGTAAAACAAATATAAAATCACATTATTCTAATTGGAAAACATATATTGTGCCTATAATACCAATTATTGTATTTATTACATCATTTTAGGGTCATTATGATGTCATAAAGTTTATATTTTATATATATTATATTTAATTTTTACCCTAAAAATTCAATCATCTCAGATAATTATGAAAAATTCTCCATTGGATAATTTCAACATCCTGATTCCAAAAAATATCCATTTTATCTAAATAATTTCCTAAATATGTGAATTTTCACATTAAAAATGGAAATTGATATCTATTTAAAATTCATGGGTTTTGACAGAAACAGTTTTGAAACATTTATAAAAAATACATTTAACTTCATAAAAATTATATACTCATTTATTATTTATAAAATTAATTAGATAATAATATTTATTAAAATATTATTTATTTCAAAAATTCAAAAATTGTTTAAAATAAATTCTTTAAAAATACATTTTATGTTTTATCATATTAAAAATATAACTCTTATCAAACTAATTACTTAATCATTTATAAATAAGGAACTAGTATAATAATAATTTATAAGAAATTTTAATATTATTATTAATAAAATAAATAGTTTAATATAATATAGATATATTTAAAAATTACTAATTTTACACAAAAAATCAACTTATCAAATTCATCATTTTTTAAGAAAGACTATTCTTATAGAGAAATTGAAAAAATAAGACATTTATTTATAAAAATTGATTAAAAAATAAGTAAACAATACCTTATTAAATAATCCCTTATAACACCCACATAATACCTAAGGGTAAGGTGTGCGATGGGGATTGAATCTTGCAGCGATGCAGATAACATATCTAGGGTGATAATCTCAATTAACTTGAATTTCTCTTGTAGGTGATTCCATTCAAGATTAACATGTTGAATCGTGGATTGGGAATGGCCATGTGCAAAGCCGATTGATGCTGCCACCTTTCTGAGCTCCAAAAAATCAGCTTCATATGACTCCAGTCAACAGGATGAGGTCATCATCTCTTTTGTATGTGTTGAAAAGATTCATTCTTAAAAACCATATATTTATATCAGTCATGTGATCACTATTTTATAGCTATATTATAAATTGTAATGATACATAATAGTCATTTAAAACCAATAATAGTAAAAAGAATAAAAAATTGTGTATGTGTTTTCTATCAGACAATAAAATTAGGGGAATTTTATTCATAAAAGATTTGTTTGTTACAACATTTCCCACTTATAAAATGTCTCCCTTGAAATTTCCTTTTCTTACACAATAATAAACAAGGGAAACTCTTCCTCATCACATTCTCTGGTTCCCATATTTCTTTTTCAAACTTGTAGTTTCGCCAGAACACTTTAATAAAGGACATCGTCTTATTCCATTGAAATTTTTCTCTACGATTTTAGATCTTCACCGGATTCTATTTATAGGAGAGATCATTATCCAATCGTAACACCTTTAGATTGAGTACATGTTATGGGTCAGGTATGTACTTTCTTAAGAGTGATAAATAAAATACATCATGTACTTGAGACAAGTTAAGTGGGAGTTCTAGTCAATAGGCCACTGCTCCAATATGATCAAAGATCTCAAAAGGGCCGATTTACCTTGAATTAACCACTCGAGAAATGTTTTCTATGACACCCCAAGAATATATTACCATAGCACACCTTACACATAAGACCTATGGAGGTTTTATAAGGGGATATGTATCAAGGACTTAGTTACTTTGTGTAATCCTTTTTTTTTAAAATAAAATTTTTTATTTTTATTATTTTAAAATTTTGGAATTTAAAATATAGGAATAAATATAGGATAGATTTTTAGATGTTCTATATTATTGGTGAATTTTGGAAAAAAGGTATTTTAAAATTTTTTGTATACATTAAATAATTAATAATGTGAAATGATTTTCAAAAAATTTTCTTCTACAGTTGTGACCAGTAAGAACTTTAGTGTCTAATAAGATCAACATAAAATTTAGTGAATAGTAAAGTATAAATATTAATATTATCTTTATTAATAGTAATGTAAAAAATGGAATAGTAACCTCACATAAGAATGTATAAATTTAATTTAGTCATCTTGAATGGTGAAGTGATATAATATCATAAGTAAATAACTATTTCAAAAATTATTAGTTATGTATTTTTATTTCTTTTGGGTAAATAGTTTTTTTAATTAAAAATTAAATATATCATAATTTGAAAATTATTTTCATAAATAGAGTCCATTTTGGAATTTAGATCATTTATATTATGTTAGGGTGAATTTATGATATTTCTATAAAATGTTTCGTTTTCAATGAATAGTTAAAATATAGTTTTGAGTTTCGGTGTGATTAATGAAATCATTAATGATGTAATAATTATGGTTGAATTTTTAATAGTTAAATATATTATTAGGATTCCTAAGTGGAAAATATCCTGGGAAAATACCATGGGAAAGCCCATGGTTTTGCAAATTCCACCGATGAGGTGTCCCTTGGAAAATAATAAACTATTCCCTCAATTTTGCAATAAATACCAACCCATTCCTTCATTTCATTCATTAAAAAATCATTATAAACGAAATTATATTATTTTTACCTCCCAAGGAGTCCTCTCAAGGTGCCCTCAACCCCCAAGGTCCCAACCTTCAAGCTTTCGAAGTTACTCTGCAAGGTAAGGGAAACTTTCACCCTCATCTTTTATGTATTGACGTCCTTTATTTTATGTCTTCTTGTTTCCATATTATTGTGTTAGGGTATGTTCTTATATTTCCTTATATCTGTCCATTTTATATCCAAATTATAAGATTCCCCTTCCACTCCCATAAACTTATTTTTCAAAATTTTAAGCGATGTCGTTAGGGTGCAGAATTTTTCGTAAAAGAAATCACATCTTCTCTTTTCTTTCTTGTTTCCATTTCATGTGGTATGTAATTCAGATATCTGTACCATGTTATTATTATATTTATTATGCACCCACACTTTATTATGAGTCATTTATTATTGTGTGACCCTTGTCCCCTCTCTTTTCAATATTTTCTAAAACCATGATGTATTGTCGTTTTGCTGCAGAATTTTCATCTCAAAATCACTTTCCTTCTTATGAAATTATCTTGTATTATTTATGTGAATAAAAAAATCTATTTTCATTTACAGGGGTACACATGAATAAATAAAATTGATCTATTTTATTCTATAATTTACATAACTATCACTCCCTTTCCATTGGTTATAAAATTCATAATGATCATATTTTTAATCTCTTTTAAAACGTCATGATTATGAAGTGAAACCCATTTATTTTACTATCTATCAGTTATTTATGAAATGCATTATTATTATCTATATGGATCACATGAATATAAATACATATTAATTGTGCGCCCTGATATCTCTTTAAGTCATTGGGTAAAGAATTTAGTCTCCAGAGATGACAAGTTTCATGATACCTTGGTGAATAAACTAGGTAATTTTTATGATACCTTGTGGATGAACCTTGGTGATATGTCCATGAATTTATAAATTAAATCTTGAATACACATATTCAATTAGTGATTCATGTTATTTTCATTATTATATATATCTAATTCCATTGCTCATTTCTACATGTTTTTCATCAAGTTCTTATTGATACCACAAGTAAACAGATTCCCTTGCTTTCCTTACTAGTCCCTCTGCTCACAATTTCCATTGATGTATGTCTCCAAGTTATGAGATGCATTATTTTTATTTAGGATGAACCTTTCATGAATCCTTACAAGTGTATTAGAATAATTTTTAATGTTTTCATTTATATTGTTCCTTATTTCCAAGACACTAGACGATAAAGATCATCTGGTTATAAAATGTAATGAAAAGTTATGTAATAAAAGGCGGGATTCCATAGTTGGTATCAAAGGATAGTTTAGTTATTTATAGAATTTAGGATATGATAAATTATACCTAGAGAACTTTTAAATATAGAAAAAATTCCTAGTATTTTGGTGGAATATAATGTAAGTTGTTTCTGAACAAATAAATCCTTGTCTAGATACAATCATGTGGATGTTGCTCTGGAACAGATGTAATTATGAGTGAAAACTCTGATAGAGAGTTTTGGGATTGACCTGGGGTATCTTGGAACATGACAAAGGGACCTAATTCCCTCCTAGATTGATACTTCCTAGGGATATGTTTGGTTAATCACAATTTTTTTATGAATCATTATGAAGGATTTATAGAGAAATGAAACTGTTTAAGAATGAAGTTTTAAGAAATAATATCCGTTATAGTTAAAATATTCGCAAATGAAAAAAATCATATAAATGAGGTTTAATTATTTTATAAAATGGTTGGAAGTAAGATGAACCTTGAAAATGGAGACCGAAATGGAGCATGCGCTGACGGCCCTTCAATGGAAGACTGAATGGAAATTTTCATGAGAATGATGAACCAATTGACTCTAGTTATAGGAAATAACGTGAATCAAGATGAGGGACTGATCTCATAATGAAGGGAAAAACATTATATTGAGTCCTTTATGCGTCACTGACACCAACCTTCAGTGGATCTACCGACCCATTGATTGTAGAACAGTGGATCGGCACTATAGAGAAGATCTTTTCCGTGCTCTCATATTTAGAACAAGAGTAGGTCACCGTAGCTGTTTACCGCTTAGAGGGAGAAGCAGATCAGTGGTGGGAGCTAAAAAAAATAGGAGACCAAGAGTGGAGGTTGAAGTTATGGAGTGGGAAGAGTTAATAGGGATCTTCTTCAATAATTATTTCCCTTGTTCGATGAAAAAAATAGAGAAGGAGTTTCTCAAGACGAAGTAGAAGGAGAATGAATCTGTTGGAAGATATGAGATGAAATTCACTATTCATTCTTGTTACACCTCAATATTTTTCATGGATCCTAAGGGGATGGTTGATAGATTCTTTGGTGGATTTAGATCTCATCTATAGAAGAATCTAGCCAACCGATACTAAGATAGCTATAAGGAGATCGTACAGAGTAAAATGAAGTCCGAATTGGTGTTTGGAGAGACAAAACAGTCTCATAAATCAAATGACATGAAGAGATCAATGAATCAAAGCCAAGTGAGGAGCTTCGATCAGGGAAGAGGAGGCAAGAAAGTGAAACGTCCCATGTGTAATAAATGTTGGAAGAAGCACTTAGGGAACTGCCTGATTGGGAGTAGGAAGTTTTAAAAGTGTGGTAGAGAAGACCATATTGTAAGGAATTGTCATTGTGTGGTGAAGCCACAAAATTCCGACACTAACAAAAAAGGGTAATATGGTGCATGCCCTACCAATTTTCTAATGCCATAAGTGTGGAAAAATTGGGCACTTTGCCAATCACTGTCCATATCTGAATGTAGTGGAGGGGAACCACCATCTGCCTTAGCAAAGGCCAAGGGAGAATGGTCGTGCTTTTTCTACCATGACGGCTGAAGTTGGAGCACCAAATAATGTGGTGACATGTACTCTTATTGTTCTCTCAAAGCTAGAAAATACTTTATTTGATTCTGGTTCTACACATTCTTTATCTACTCCACGTTTTGAAATGAATTTAGAATCAGCCCCTAAATTTCTAAAAGTAAAGTTATCATTCAAGACTCCATGTGGTAATATCCAAGCATCATCATTATTTAGAAACTCTAGTATTTAATTATTGAGAACAATATTATCACCAATATTGTAGTGATTCCCATGCTGGAATTCCATATTATACTAGGGGTGGACTGGATCTCAATATATAATGCAATGATTAAATACAGATGCAAGGAAATATAAGTAGTCTTGAATGGAAAACCTATGGTTATCTTCTATGGATAGATATCTCAACCTAATATATGTCTAGAAGAACCTCCTAAATTGTTCTTTATGGAGGAGATTAGTGAAGAAGAAGAAGGAAATGAGAGTATAAGGATACAAAATGTCCCCATCGTCCAAGAATACATTGATGTATTTCCTGAAGAGTTACCCAGACCTCCCCTATAAAGAGAGATAGAGTTCTCCATTGAACTCGTACCTGGATCTCATCTGATATCAATGACCCCATATAAAATGGAAAATGTAGAGCTGGGGGAATTAAAGAAGAAACTCCAAGATCTTTTGGGTAAAGGGTTTTATCCATCCAAGTGTGTCTCCTTAGAGAGAACCTATTATCTTTGTAAAGAAAAAGGATGGATCAATGTGGCTATGCATTGATTATAGAGAACAGAATGTGATCACAATAAAGAAGAGATATCCTCTTCCATGAATTGATGACTTATTTGACCAGATTATTGGGCCTCAATACTTTTGTAATATTGATATCTGATCTAGTTATCATAAATTGAGGGTGAAGAAGGAAGATATTACAAAAATTTCCTTTCGATCAAGATATGGGTATTATGAGTTTTTTGTTATGCCCTTTGGACTGGCAAATGCACCTACTATTTTTTTTGTAGATTTGATGAATAGTGTATTTAAGAGCTACCTTGATAACGTTGTGGTAGTTTTTATTGATGATTTTATAATATATTCCAAATGTCATGAGGAGCATGGGGATCATATAAGGGTTATTTTGAAAACTCTATGGAAGGAGAGGTTTTTTGTAAAGTGTAGTAAATGTGAACTTCGGTTACAACAAGTTGCTTTCTTGGGGAAAATTGTAACCAATGAAGTAATCATAGTTGTCTCTTCCAAGACAAAGGTTATAGAGGAGTACCCTCAACCTAAAAAAATAACTGATATTCATAGTTTCATTGGATTAACATGATACTATAGGAGGTTTATGAAAGAAATTTCATGACTTTCTAATCAATTAACCAATTTTACTTGAAAAGGGGTCAAGTTAATTTGGAAAAAAAAGTGTGGGGAAAGTTTCCAAGAGTTGAAGAAGAGATTGGTTACTACACCTATGTTAACTCTTCCCTCTAGTAGAGAAGGATTCTTTATTTTTAGAAAATAATCATTGAATGGTCTTGGGTGCATCTTCATGAAAAATGAAAAAGTCATTTCTTATGCATCTCGATAGTTGAAGACTAATGAACCGAACTATCCTATGCATGATATAGAGCTGGTTGTGTTTGTTTTTCCCCTGAAGATTTGGAAGCACTATATTTATGGAGATAAATGTGATATATACACATAACATCAATGATGGAAGTATGTTTTCACAAAAAATGAAATGAACATGATACATAAGATATTTTTGGATCTTCTTAAAGACTATGATTATTCAATTCATTATCATCCTATAAGAGAAAAAAATGTCGCTGATGCATTAAGTAGGAATGACATAGTTGTTCATTCCATGACGAGGATTCAAAGAGATCCTTTGATCAATGACCTAGTTAAGCTGGACTTGGGAATTATAGGGGAAGGGACATCATAAACCCTATCATAAATTATTTCTCAACCATCATTACTTGAGAACATCAAGAAATCATGGAAATAAAATCTTTTTTTTACAGAAGAATTATGAGGATGTGAAGGATGGGAAGTTTCCTAAGTTCAATATTGATCGAGAAGGCGTACAAAAATTTCATACAGGACATTGTTTTCCATCTCTTCTGGAAATAAAGAAGGATTTTATGGATGAAACTCATAGCTCTACATTCTCTAATCATCTAGGAAGAAAAGAAAGGTATAAAGACCATTGTGATCATTATTGGTGGGATAATATGAAAAGCTAGATTGATGACTAAACCTAAAGGTTCCTTGTATATCAATATGTGAAGGTAGAGCAACAAATTCTTAAAGGGGTATTAAAACCACTACTCATACAATCATGGAAGTGGGACAATATAAAAATGGTCTTTTTCACTGGTATCCCGAGGACTTCCAAAGGAAACAATGCGATATGGGTTATTATGGACCGTCTCACCAAGGATGTCCATTTTATCTCCATTCTAGAAGATTTCTCTTTGGATCAACTTTCCAGGAATTATGTAAAAGAAGTTGTAAGGCTACATGGAGTTCCACTTTCTATTGTATCTGATCGTGATCCAAGATTCACATCAAAATTATGGAGAAGTCTTTGACATTATCTGAGTACCAAATTGAGTTTTAGTATGGCCTATCATCCCCAAACTTATGGTTAATCAGAAAGGAATATTCAAATACTTGAGAATACTCTAAGAATATGATCAATGGAATTTAGAGGTGGATGTGATCAACATCTCCCATTAGTTTAATTCACTTAAACAACAGCTTCCACTCGAGCATTCAATTGGCACCCTATGAAGCTCAATATGTTAAGTGATATTGAAATACTAATTGTTAGATGAAGCTAGTTAGAGAAATATTCTTGGTCCTAATCTTGTACAAGATATGATAGAAAAGGTCTTTTCCATACAACAACACATTAAGGGTTCCTAGAGTCAGCAGAAGAGATATGACGACAACCGTGGAAGGGACATGTAGTTTAATTTTGGTGGAAAATATTTTCTTTAAATTTAACCTTGGAAGATAGTCAGGAGGTTTTGGAAGAAAGGGAAGCTCAGTCTTAGTTACATTGTCCCATATGAAATCCTTGATTGCATAGGAGCAGTGGCCTATTAGCTTTCACATCCTCCAAATCAGGCACAAGTTCCTCATGTCTTCCACGTATCCCTCTTGAGGTAATACATACCTGACCATTCACATGTTCTAAACCCAGAGGTGGTACAATTGCAACATGATCTATCTTATGAGGTGAAACCGATGGAGATATTTGATCATAGAGACAAGGTTCTACGCAACAAGACGACCTACCTTCTTAAGATGTTATAGAGGAATGCTAAATGTGAAGAATCTACATGGGAACTAGAGGAGTCTATGAGGCAGAAGTACCCACATATTTTATCTTCTGAAAGTACAAGTTTAAATTTCATGGGTGGAATTTATTAAGGAGGAAGAATGTAATGAACCAAACTTTTGAATAATATTTATATCTTGATTTTTTTGTTATTTTATTTTTTACTCAACAAAACTATATCATTTAATTTGAAGTGAGTATAATAAAATTAATACTGATGGGTTTTAACTATTATATGACTGTTGGAAACTAAATTATTAACTTTATGACTATTGTTTATAAATACAAGTGGTCATGGTTAATTTATACAGAAATAAGAGTCGAAGGACTCATCCAGAAGACTTAATCGTTGGGAATCCCATCTATCAGAGCTTGGGAAGAAGCTTTCATCCCTTGGCATTTCTCTAAAGAAAGACCAAGATGAGCTTCAACAAGTGAAGCATGAATGGATTCGCAAAAGGGATAAGTTCAAGATGATAGAAACAATCACTCATGCAATGTCGTTCTAGGCGCCCCAAGACTCTATCACCATATCACTCCTTACACCTAGGTCATATGAAGGTTTTATAAGGGGATATGTAACAAGGCCTTAGTTACTTTGTGTAATCTTTTTTGTATAAATAAAATTTTTATTTCTAATTACAGTAAATTTTTTAAATTTTGAATGTCAGGATAAATGAATTTATTGAAGTTCCATATTATTTGTGAATTTTGGAAAAAGGTTAATTTAAAATATGTTTTTATACATTAAATAATTAATAATATGAAATTATTTTCAAAAAATGGTCATCTGTAGTTGTGATCTGTAAGAAATTTATGGTATAATCAGATTAACATAACATTTAGTGAATAATAAAGTATTAATAGTAATATTACCCTTATGAATAATAATTTTACCAATGGAATATTAAACTCAATTAAGAAAGTATACATATAATTTTGTTATCTTGAATGGTGAATTGATATAATAACTTGAGTAAATAAATGTTTCAAAAATTATTAGTTAAGTATTTGTATTTCTTCGAGTAAATAGTGTTTTTACTTAAAAATTATATATATCATAATTATAAAATTATTTTCATAAATGGTGTTCAATTTTGAATTTAGAGCATCAATATTTGGTTTGGGTGAATTTATGATATTTTTATTAAATATTTTGTTTTTCAGTGAATAGTGAAAATACAGTTTCGGGTTTTAGTGTCATTAATGACATCGTTTATGATGCAATAATGATTTAATAATTATGGTTGACTTGTGAATAGTACGTTATGTTATGAGGCGTCCCAAGTGTCCAATACCATGGGAAAGACCATGGTTTTTCCAATACATCCGATGAGGTGTCCCTTGGAAATTAATTAAATTTTCCTTCAGTTTGGCTATAAAGACCAACACATTAATTCCTTCCATTCATTAAAAATTCATCATCAACGAGTCTTTGGTCTTTTTACCTCCCAAAGATTTCTCCCTAGGTGCTCTCATTCCCTCTAAAGTCCCAACCTTTAAGCATTTGAAGTTACTCTTCAACGTAAGGGAACCTTTCATCCCCCCACTTTTATGTCATGACGTCCTTTATGTTATGTCTTCTAGTTTCCATATTATTATGTTGGGGTATGTTCTTATATGTACTTATTTATTTAAATTTTATTTAAAAATGATTATGTACCCTTTACACTCTCATCAAGTTATTTTTATGAATTTTGAGCGACGTCATTTGGCTGCCAATGTTTCTATAAAAGAAATTGCATCTTCTCTTTTCTTTCATGTTTTCTTGTCATGTTGTATGTCATTAAAATGTTCATAACATGATATTATTTATTTTTATTTTGTACCCATAATATATTATGAGTTATTTATGATTGGGTGACCCTTGTCCCCTCTCTTTTAAATATTTTCTAAAACCGTGTTGTATAGTCGTTATGATGTAGAATTTTCATCTCAAAATCTCTCTCTTTCCCATGAAATTGTCTTATATGATTTATGTGAATACCCATTATATTTTCATTTCCATGTGTATTCATCAGGACATAAAATTTATCTATTTTATTTTCTAATTGACATACATATAACCCTCACTCTCTTTCTATGGGTCATAAATGTCATAATGATCATTTTTATGCACTTTTAAAACGTCACGATTTTGAAGTGAAACCCATTTATTTTACTCTCTATGGGTTATTTATGAAATGTATCATTATGATATATGTGGATCACATTAAAATAAATACATATTATTGGTGAGCCCAGATATCACTCTAATTCTTTGGGTAAATAATTTAATCTCTAGAGATGACAAGTTTCATGATACCTTGGGGAATAACCTTAATAATTTTTTATGACACCTTGGGAATGAACCTTGGTGATAATTTCATGAATGAATATATTAAATGTTGTATCCAAATATTCAAGTTATTATTAATGCTCTTTTCATTATGATATGCCTCAACTTCCATTGCTCATATCTTTATGTTTTTCATCAAGTTCTTATTGATATCACAAGTAAACTGATTCCCTTATTTCCTTAATGGGCCTTCTACTCACTCTTTCCTTTGATGTATGTTTATAGGTTATGAGATGCAGTAATTGTACTTATGATGAACCTTTGATGAATCCATAAAATTGTATTAGAATAATTTTTGATGTTTTCATGTATATTGTTCTTGATTTCAATGACACTAGACTTTAAAGATCCTCTGTTTGTAAAATGTAATGAAAAGTTAGGTAATAATAAGCAGGATTCCATATTTACCATAAGTAAATTTCATTTTTTCATGGAGGGATCAACATATATCCCATTTATTGTGATCATATTACCCAATAATGATACTTCCTTCAATAGTAACTCACACTTGTTTTACATTGCATAGAGATTATCCTTTCACATGGACTTTAGTATATTTCTTAGATCTCCCCATGTTCGTCTTTGGTTTTTGATTATATTAGAATATTATCTATCAATACATCCATAAATCTGTTGAATTAATCTCTAAAGATTTTATTAATCATTTCCATGATGATTTATAGAGAATTATTGAGTTTGAATGGTATTTCTTTGAATTCGTAGTTCTCGTATCTTATACGAAAATCAGTCTTGAGGATATACTCCTTATTCACCCTTATGTGGTAATACCCCGAACATTGATCCACTGTGGAGAATTATTGTGCTCCACATAGCAGATCAAACAAGTCATCCATTCATGGAAAAGGACAGTTGTTCTTTATCATCATTTTTTGATCTTAGGATAATCAATGAAAATGCGCATTTACCCATCCTTCTTCTTGATGTAGAGGATTGGTGCACCCCTTAGTGAAGCACTTGGGCGTATAAAACCTTTATCCAGATTCTATTGTAGTTGTTTCTTTAGCTCCTCAAGCTCCACAACAACCATTCTATATTATGTCTTTGATATTGGAAAATCCCCAGGTATAAGATTAATCTAGAATTAACCATCTCTTCTAGGAGGAATTCTAGGAAATTCCTTGGGAAAGACGTCAAAAAAATTCCCCCATAATAGGAATTTATTTGAGGATGGTTCCTTCCATAGACTAATTCATATGAGAAAGATACACATGATCATAAGGCATTAATATCCTTGCTTAAGATGATGGTGTTAAATAAAATTCATCCTCCTCCTTGCACTTGTACAAAAATTGAGGGTCGATCCACTATATGGAGAGACATTTACCTCTCATAGAAATTTATGTTGTCTCTATATAGGGAAATAAAATAAATTCCAATAATTGCATCAAATTCCACCAGAGGGAATATGATGATGTTCTCCAGGAAGTTCAATCCACAAATTGTGATAGGGTATGAGTTGTATTCATGGTGTAACACCCCGATCCTAGTTACTCAGCTTCAGTGAATTATTACATAACATTGGCATGATAACAAGGAAATCATGTCTTGAAAGACTGATCAGTTTAGTATTATTGGAAACACGATTCATACATATTTTCAACTTTACAGCTTGAAGAGAAATACAACACAAATATATTTCATTAGGAACATCCAATCCTCCTAGATTATGCCTACAAGTCACTCATAACTAACTTCTTCATATCCAGGGAAAATGAAACATAAGAAAGGGGTGATCTCAAATGCTCAGTAAAGGTAAGTAATATAGCTTAAAATGACATAAATATTAAGTATGGTGAATAATTTAAACCACATGCCTTTACCAATAATAAAAATGAATAATTTTATGGAAAGAATATGACATGAGTAAATAATGCCATAATAAAACATAATCAACGATATTCTACTAGTCGAATGACCACATGAACCATCAATATTATATGCATTATGAGGGAATGTATATTTCTAGACATTCTGAAACATTTTGTCATGGCCTAGGCCATGACGTCAAAAAATGATTAAGGCCTCGACCAAAACCATAAATCAAAATGGGAAAGGGCCTCGGCCAATTCCATGTCTAGTTGTCTCATGAGACCTACTGATGCATCGAGGAGCTATAGCGGGCTCCACCCGTCACTTACTAAGTCCAATACATTCCTCAAATGAAAAGTCTTAAAAATATCATAAATATTCGTATTAAAACTAGAATACGAAATGTCAATACTTTAACCATAAATCATGAATGGTGTAAAAATAGCACATCCACAGTCAAAAATATCACAAAACCTTCAATATAATATGGAAGTTTTGTATCATAATAAATCAACTTCAAATAAACATAAAATCCATCAAAGGAAGTTGACATAGATGAAATCAAACCCCTTTTTATAGAAATATCTATTTCTATTTTGAAATAATGTTAGAGTCACATAATTATGAAATAAAGCATTTACTTTGAAAATATTCTTATAAGCTTGTAAGGGAAGCTTCTATGAGTTTATAATGGTAGAAAATAGATGCACCCACCATATAAGTTAAAAAATACATTCTTGCCTTAATTATGTCAAAAAGGTTAAAAATGACCTTGTTTGGAAAATGATGGAAAGATTCCTTTATAAAAATCTTATAAAAATTTGAGAAGGGTATAAATTACTTTAACCCATGATCTATAAAATAGTAAGAATTTTTTTAAATAAAATTTTAAGAAACATGGATGTGGATGATAAAGAGGTCCCAGTAGATAATTACGTATAAACAACCACTGATATTGAAGAGATTGTAAAATAAACCCATACCTTGTAATTTTCCTTGTTTGAGGGTAGGTTAACCTCTTTTATAATGGTGAAATAATAGTTACTAAATTATATAAGAATCATATACATTAATATAATACCATATATGATCTTTTAACATTGATTTGTTAATAATATCTTAGTATTATCATCGTTTCAGGTGTTAACAGATTCATCTTTCTTTATATTAATTGTTATGTGAGACATATTTGTTATGTATGGTATGTATATTATTCATATCCATAATGATATAAAGTCCTTAGACATTATTTTTAATCATCAAATGAGAATTAGACTTGAATGGATACGATGGGGAATGAATCTTATCGCGTTCGTGGAGACGGTAGTCCGTACGTACGCACGAGCGACAATATCATTATTTTGATATTAAAATATTATATAATTGGATGTTATATCATATATAAAGAATAATTATAATTGTATATTTATTATTTACATTAATGACATATCATTATTATACCCATCCAAATAATAATGTTTTTAATAACCATTACACCATGACGTGGAGACGGTAATCTGTACGTACGCACATATGGTGACATGTCATTAAAAGGATGGATAGAATAATCAATATGGTTGTACCATATTTATAATAACATCAAATTATATAGAAGATACTGGAGTTATTATTTTATAATGGTAATAACAATGAAAGAAGAAGTTGAAGAAGAAATGAACTTGATAGAGGGTGGGGAAAACATTACCTCTTAATAGGGTTCCTCCTTTTGATTTGATCAAAAGTGATCCTTAGGTTGGATTTATGATAAAACTAATGCCTCCAGGTTTAATTGAGGAAAGTTGAGAGAATATTTGGGCTGGGTTTGGCCGATCCAAAAGGCTCGGAAGGTGTGAATTAGAGAGAAGGGAGAGTTCCCTTTTATAAGAGGGGTGAGGGGCACCTTAGGAAAAGCTAGAAATATTATTTTATAATAAATTCATATTCGGTTTCTAATGGCTCCAAAGTGGATTATATAAATTTTAAGGTGGGGATAGGTCTCAAACCATTCATCTAATAGGTTTCAGATAGGTTTGGGTCACTATTTTAGCCTTATCTTTTAGTTTTAACTCTTAGTTAATTAGTTTGACATTTACCATATCTCTTTGTATTTTTATATTATATATTTACGAAACTTACTATATACTTCCAAGAGACCCCCAAGTGGCCCATTAAATGATACAACTATCATGACATAAGCCTTTTGGATGAACCTTAGATTTTTAGGAATAGAATATCAATTAATAATATAATATTTGTTTTAAAAACTCTTTTATGTGAATTTTGACACTATTGGATATTTTGTTTCTGATAATTTGATAAAAGCATTATTACATCGAACACAATTTTTATAATCAATACTAATATGTCATATTACCCTATAAAATTAGTGTAATTCATAAAAACTATCAAATTACATTTATTTTGATATTAATAAAATCAATTATTTTAATATTTCAAAAATTAGGTAATTACTGCATCACCATTGTGTCAAAAATAAATTAAATTATTTAGCATCTAAAAATTACAAATAAAATGGAAATTATGTAGAAAATCTTTTTATCTTTCTAATTAATATTTATAATATAATTTAGCTTATGTATAATCCTAAATTAAAAATATTTTTGTTATTAAACTTTGATTTTATCTCTTTTAACTCTTCTTTGAATTAAATAATAATAAGTGTCCCAATCTAATCCAAGTAGACCTAAATGATAATATTTTATTCCTAAGGCTATTTTTTGTCGAGATACACTTGTCAAATATAATTAGGACATGTGTTAGGGTAATATTAATATCGTTTTTACCCTTAATTACCTTATTTATGTTCAACCATGGTAAATAAAAGTAAAAAGTTACTATTCACCAAAAATTATTTTCATCTCATTGGACCCCATTTTACTACTTGATATTAACCGTGTCTCTCAGATTTTCTAAATTCCACTCACAGAAGCGGTAAAATTAAGTTTTATGTGAATTTCTAAATTCTCTTAGGAGGTGGGTAAAAGATAGTGAAAAGTTCCATAAAATTTTTATATATCTAAAATTATTCTAAAGTAACTCCAATGAATTACATTGATCTTATATAGGTATTATGTATTTATTTTTACCTTAATTAAATTTAAATAAAATAAATAATTATTTAAATAAAAATTCAGTTTTAAACTATAACTTAGTGTTTTTTCACTATTCATAAAAAATTGAATGTTTTCAGAAAAATACCAAAAATTCACCCTAAGCTAATTTCGATATTCCAAATCCAAAAATAAAGTCCATTTTTAGAGATAAAATTTATAAAAATTCAAAAAGTGGGTATTACTATTCATAACGGCTACTTTGATTGGTCGCGGTGTGTTAGAATCTCGAAGTTGCGTACAATGCATGCTATTGGATTATTTAAAGGGAAACGTACCGTGGAAGCTTGGGGTGTTACATTATACTCTCCATCAATAAATCGCATCCTTGCAATTTGAAATTGTTCTTCGAAAATAAAATGTTGAAAATAGAAATTTTCTTTGTGGGAAAACTAACATCGCAAATTGGGTTAATAAAATTTATTCTTAATAAGAGGAAAAGAGAAATGAAAGGGTCACCCCCAAATTATGATCTCGATTTGGAGAACATTGGTGGAAATTAGAGACACATAATTGGAGGAAAAATGTAAATATTTATAGGGAGTGATTGAGGTCATCAGTCACAAACAATTGTAGAATTGAGGGCCCCAAATCCATCAATCTAAGATGATTTAAAATATCATTAGTTCAATAAAACATAAGGTATTAGGAAAAACATTTTTTGGTTTTAAGATCCCTTAACTAATATTTATGAATTAGTTTCTTCATAGAATAAGAGAAATATATATACATATATGTATATACATACTTGACAAGTAGAGTTTCATCCTTCAACTAATTTCTACCACAAACTAATCTTTCACTCCAAAATATAATAGAACTCAAAAATATTATATTTATCCTAATCTTATAAGGATCCAAACATTTAAATATACCATTAAAATGAAGAAAAATACTTTCTAATGACCAGGGACTTCCCGCAGGCTAGTGGTAGGTAATAAAGTCCTGTCGCACTACAATTATAGGTTCGATTCCTGCAGCTTTGTCCGATGCGACGGGTTATCACCCGACCTGCAGGTTGTCCTTTTCCTAAAACTATAGTATCATAATATTCCAAAAATTGATCATAATAATTATTTTAACCATAAAAAATACTATCCAAAGTTCAACTTAATCCACTCCAAACATTATAGTTATCTAAAGTACCTCTGTCCAGATACTCTGTAAAAGGTATCTAAATTCAAAAATCAATTGTCACATCAGATTCCCCTGACAATGTAACGTTTATCTTATTGTCACATACTGAAAATATGATTATCTTAGTCATATTAAAACCTTAATGAAATCAAATAGTACTGTAGTACAATCCTTATATATATCACATTATTCTTATAACCAGAATATAATCCTTGAGTCCAAAAACACAAATACATTAATTATTCCATTTCAACTGTAGTAAAAACATAAGATTGGCCTTGATCCCTTGGCCTTTTCTGAGGTAAGTTTCCTTGGTGCTTAGGGAATTCATTCTCATAATTCCCCATTTCTCTACAATTGTAGCATTCAACATTGACAACATCTTTATTTCCCTTGCAATCACGAGTCTGGTGACCTTTTTCTCAACATTTGTTACAAACTCCCATTCCTTTTAGGTAAGTACCGGGGTGTTTCTTCCCACAATTATCACATAACGGAAAATCCTTCTTTCCATTTTTTCGTTTATCTGTCTCTTATTCCAACGTTCTCTTATTCTCTTGCTTTACTTTATTGTCATAAGATTTAGAGAAAGCCTTTTCTGTCTTTACAGCACATGAGACTATTTCTTCATATGACGAGAAGGATTGTGAGACTAATTATCAATGGAGAAATGGTTTTAAACCATCAAAGAAATGATCAATATTACTCCTTGGGTTATGTATATAATCTTCTGCATGCCTTGCTAACCGTGTAAAGTTATCTTTATACTTTGTGACATTCACATCGTCCTTTTGCCTCAGACTGAGAAATTGCCTTTCCATATATGCTCAATGGTCATGAGGAAAGTATTTTTATAAGAAAATATCTTTAAACTACCTCTATTTCATACTTGATACTTCTTTATAATCCTTTGTGTATTTAATTAATGACCACTATTGATCAGCATCTCAAGTGAGGTGGTAAACTGCCAAGATAACCTTTTCCCTTTCACTACTCCCCAAAGCATGAAATATTTTCTCTAGGGAACTTATCCATTACCCAACTACTAGTGGATTTGTACCCCCATTGAATGTTGGTGGTTGTTTCCTCATGAAGCAATATAACATTGATCCTCCACACTGCAGATCGGGGTGCTCCATACGAGTAAGGTTATTATTCATAACCTGAGTGAGTTATCTCAATATGGTGATTAGCTAATCAGCACCAGCTACATCACCAGCACCACTATAATTATCTTGAGCAGGGGGGAAATCCATACATGGAGTGCATGTATTGATACAGTTTCCATTTCTTCCACTAGGCTCCATTTATAAATAATGGCATACACTATATTAGTTTTTGAATCGCAATACATAAATCTAAACATGTAAAACACTTATCTTAAATTGAACAGTTTATGGATATAATCCATAATCATAAAAATGTCTTCTTTCAGGAAGAATATACTCATAAACCCTTCATAATGGGTTTTAAAGAAAATGAGAATTATCCTAAGCATATCCCCCAGGAGTGTCGTAACCAAGAGTGCATCAAGGCCCATTGTCGTGCACCAGTTCCCGTTCGAGTCTAGCTCAAAGTGGTGTTTTTAGTTTTTACCCCTAGGTACATCTATGCCAGAGCCGCCTCTACCTACTCGTATCCAGACATGGATATATTTCATAGAAAACTCACAAAATCTCTACAATACCAAAATTATAGGATGTTATTCTACACTAATCCTCAAAGTCCATCTTAGGTCTATGTGCCCTAATCAGAGTTTATCTAAATCTAGCTTCCAAGGTTTTTACTAAACATTATATGATACCAACTGTAACACCCCGACCCTAGTTACCCCAAATCGGTGCATTATTACATAACATTGGCACGATCACAAGGAAATCATGTTTCGAAAGATAGATCAGTTTAGTATTATTGGAAACAAGATTCATACATATGTTCAACTTTACAACTTGAAGAGAAATAAAACACAAATATATTTCATTAATAACATCCAAGCCTCTTAGATTATGACTTCAGGTAACTCATAACTAACTTCTTCATATCCTGGGAAAATGAAACATAAGAAAGGGGTGATCTCAAACGCTCAGTAAGGGTAAGTAATATAGCAGAAAATGACATAAATATTAAGCATGGTGAATAATTGAAACCACATGCCTTTACCAATAATAAACATTAATACTCTTATGGAAAGAATATGAGCTGAGTAAATAATGCCATAATAAAACATAATCATGGGTATTCTACTAGTCGAATGGCCACATGAACTATCAATATTATTTCCATAATGAGGGAATGTATAATGCCGAACATTCTGAAACATTTTGTCAAGGCCTCGGCCAAGACATCTAAAAATGATTAAGGACTCGATCAAAACCATAAATCAAAATGGGAAAGGGCCTCGACCAATTCCTCATCTATTTGTCTCATGAGACCTACTGATTCATCGAGGAGCTATAGCAGGTTCCACCCATCACTTACTAAGTCCAATACATTACTCATATGAAAAGGTTTAAATATATCATAAACATTCGTATTAAAACTAGCATAAAAAATGTCAATACATTAACCATAAATCATGAATGGTGTAAAAATAGAACATCCACAGTCAAAAATATCACAAAACCTTCAATATAATATTGAAGTTTTTTATTATAATAAATCAACTCTAAATAAACTTAAAATCCATCAAAGGATGTTGACATAGATGAAATCAAAACCCTTTTTAGAGAAATATCTCTTTCTATTTTAAAATCATTTAAGAGTGACATAATTATAAAATAAAAAATTTAATTTGAAAAGATTCTTATAAGCTTTTATGGGAAGCTTCGATGAGTTTATAATGGTAGAAAATAGACACACCCGCCGTATAAGTTAAAAAAGACATTCTTACCTTAAATCTGTCAAAAATGTTAAAAAGGACATTGTTTAGAAAACAACAGAAGGATTCATTTATAAACATATAATAAAAAGTTAACAAGGGTATAAATTAATTTAACCCAAAGTATATAAAATTGTAAGAATGTTTTTAAATACATTTTAAAGAAACATGGAGGTGGATGATAAAGAGGTCCCAGTAGATAATTACGTATAAACAACCTCGGATAATGAAGAGACTGTGAAATAAACCCTTACCTTGTACTATTCCTTGGTTGAGGGTAGGTTAAACTCATTTATAATGGTGAAATAATTGTTACAAAATTATAAAATAATCATATACATTAATATGATATCATATATTATCCTTTAACATTGATTTGTTAATAATATCTTAGTATTATCATTGTTTCGGGTGTAAACAGATTCGTCTTTCATTATATTCTTTGTTATGTGAGCCATATTTCTTATGGATGGGATGCATATTATTCCTATCCAGAATGATACCAAGTCCTTAAAAATTATTTTTAATCATCAAATGAGAATTAGACTTTAATGGATACGATGGGGAATGAATCTCATCGCGTTCGTGGAGACAGTAGTCCGTACGTACGCACGAGCGACAATATCATTGTTTTGATATTAAAATAATATATAATTGGATGTTATATCATATATACAGAATCATTATGATGTTGTATTTTTTATTTACATGAATTACACATCATTATTATACTCATCCAAATAATAATGTTTTGAATAACAATTACACCACGACGTGGAGATGGTAAGCCGTACGCACGCACGTATGGTGACATGTCATTAAAAGGAAGGATAGAATACTGAATATGGTTGTACCATATTTATAATAACATAACAGTATACAGAATACACTGGAGTTATTATTTTATAATGGGAATAAAAAATAAAGAAGAAGTTGAAGAAGAAAGGAACTTGAAAGAGGGTGGTGAAAACATTACCTCTTAATCAGGTTCTTCCTTTTGATTTGATCAAAAGGGCTCCTTAGGATGGCTTTCTGATCAAACTAAGGCCTCTTGGTCAAAGTGAGGGAAGTTTAGAGAATATTTTGGAAGGGTTTGGCTGAAAAAAAATGCTTTGAAGGTGTGAATTAGAGATAAGGGGGAGTTCCCTTTTATAAGAGGGGTGAGGGGCACCTTTGGAAAAGCTAGAAATATTATTTTATAATAAATTCATATTTGGTTTCTAATGGCACCAAAGCAGATTATTTAAATTTTAAGGTGGGGATATGTCTAAAACCATACAACCAATAGGTTTTAGACTGGTTTGGGTCACTATATTAACCTTATATTTTAGTTCTAAATCTTAGTTAATTAGTTTTACATTTACCATGTCTCTTTGTATTTTTATATTATATAGTTACTAAACATAATATATACATCCAAGAGAATCCCAAGTGGCCCATTAATGATACACCTATCATGATATAAGCCTTTTGACCAAGACATAGATTTTTAGGAATAGAATATCAGTTAATAATATAATATTGGTTTTAAAAACTCTTTTATGTCAATTTTGACACTATTGGAGATTTTGTTTTTGATAATTTTAAAAAAGATTTATTACTTTGAAATAAATTTATATAAATAATACTAATATGTCATATTAACCTAGAAAATTAGTTTAACTCATAAAATGTTTCAAATTACATTTATTTTGATATTTATAATATAAATTATTTTAATATTTCATTAATTATGTAATTACTGCATCAATATTGTGTCATAAATAAATTAAATTATTTAGTGTCTAAAAATTATAAATTAAATACCATTATTTATTAAATAATTTTATCTTTCTAATTAATATTTATAATATAATTTAGCTTATGTATAACCCTATAGTAAAAATGTTTTAGTTATTAAACATTGATTTTATCTCTTTTTAACTCTTCTTTGAATTAAATAATAATAAATGTCCTAATCTAATCCAAGTGGACCTAAATGATAATATTTTATTCCTAAGGTTGTTTTTGGTCGAGATACAGTTTTCCAATAGAATTAGGACATGTGTTAGGGTAATATTAATATCGTTTTTACCCTTAATTAGCCTATTTATTTTTAACCGTGGTAAATAAAAAAAAAGTTACTATTCACCAAAAATTATTTTCATCTCATTGAACCACATTTTACTCCTTGATATTAACCATGTCTCTTAGATTTTCAAAATTCCACTCACAAAAGTGGTAAAATTATGTTTTATGTGAATTTCCAAATTCTCTTATGAGGTGGGTAAAAGACGGTGAAAAGTTCCATAAAATTTTTATATATCTAAAATTTTTCTAAACTAAGTCCAGTGAATTACATTGAACTTATATAGGTATTATGTATCTATTTAGACCTTAATTAAATTTAAATAAAATAAATAATTATTTAAATAAAAATTCGGTTTTAAACTATAACTTAGTGTTTTTCACTATTCATCAAAAATTGAATGTTTTCAGAAAAATAAAAAAAAAATCACCCTAAGATAATTTCGATATTCCGAATCCAAAAATAAAGTCCATTTTGAGCGATAAAATTTATAAAATTTCAAAAGGTGGGTATTACTACTCATAACAGCTACTTTGATTGGTCACGATGTGTTAGAATCTCAAAGTTGCGTACAATGCAAGCTATTGCAATATTCAAAGGGAAACGTACCATGGAATATTAGGCTGTTACACATGGGATGTAATAATTATTCCATATTTCATTCTCACAGACATCTCCAATTCCAGGTTTTGTGGTGGGTTTTGGATTTTTTTACTAAATATTTGGGATATAAAAGAATGAATATAACTAGAATAAAAAATTATGTTTTCTATACATGAATTAATAACTATAGTACCTATCACCACATCGATGTTGTGATTCAATTTAGTAGTAGTGATGGAAAAATCTCACCCTTGACGTCAGGGAGGTTCTTTGTTTCCCCTGAAAACCCTTTTCTTAGCGCACCTGTTCACAATGTGCCCTGGTTGTTTTTAATTGTACCAATGAACAATGAATTGAGGTTTGAACAGAGCATTATTTTCCTCTATCATAGTAGCAGGTTTTTCATGTTGACAGTTAATGGTTTGGTGACCTTATCTTCTACACCTAATGAATCTCTTAATCCCCATCATGAAATCTTCAGGGTGTTTTATTCTGGACCTTTGGAAAGTAGGGTGTTTGAATTTCCTAGCACTGCTGGATTTATCCATTAAATCACTCGAATTAAATTAGAATTTACTCTTCTTAACCACATGAAACCCCTGAGATTCACCAATCTCCATTTTTATTTTGAGGGAATATCAGACAATTTCTTCATTGATATCGAAGTCAGGGGTCACTAGGGAATTCTGTTAGCTAGGTTTTATCCCACCAAAGAAGCTGTCAAATTTTCACTCGAGGGTAATGAGAAAGCTGTAGGCGTATCATGCAGACCTTGGGAATATTTTATTTTTATGATCGGATGGATTCAATGTCTTTTTTCATGATGTTAAGGAATTCCCTTCCCATCTCATGTCGGAGGGTGTAGGGAAAATATTTATCAAAAAAAAATTTCCCAAAATAATTTCATTCCAATTCCTTGATCTCTTCCTCATTAATCATATTTTTCATCAATGTCCACTATTGATCAGCTTCACCCTCCATATGATAAGCATCCTAAAAAACATTCACTTTTTGGGACATTTATGTATGGAAAATATCTTCTCAATGGAGTTTTAACATTTTTGTACATTTGAGGTATCAGATGAAATATTGAATGTATGAGGCCTTTGCCTGAAGAAACTCACGATTGTGTCTTGTTATTTCGTAAGGGGTTTGGATGTTCCTATTGACCCATGTTTCTATCTGAAACGTGATTTAACTAAGAGAGTATCATTTCAAAGTTGGTTATTCCTCCTCCCATCACATTGGGCATCTCATTAGAATAGTCATCACATTGATATTCACATTAGTTGTTAGCCCAAGTCCTCCTATTACTTTCCATTGGCTAGAATAAAAGTAAATTTAGGGGTAATTTTATTAAACACATAAAGGGTAATATAATTAAATAAAGGGATAACTTATAAATAACAATGATTTCTTTAACTTATGAATTTATAGGCTTTCATATATTTTATTAAAGATCTTCTTCCCAATATATATTCCTAGGGGCACTTTTTTATTCCCTTAATAGTGGTTCATACTAAGATTATGAATTTAAAAAATAATATATCCCAAGAGTGTCAAACCTAGAGTGGAGAAAGGCTCATTGTCATGCACTGATTCCCATTCGAGTTAATCTCAAAGCGGTTTTTTCGAGTTTTACCCCTAGATACATCTCTGGTAGAGCCACCTCCACTTGTTCATATCTAGACAGAGATGTAATTTATTAATAAAACACATAATTTATACTCAATAAAATTTAGGGATTACTTTCTTAGACATAGTCTTATCCATAAGCCTTTCACTATGATTTTATATCCCTAATCCCAAAAAATAACTAAACTTCACATCTGTTGCCAACTATAACAACCCTAATCCTTATTAAACACTTAAACATGATTTGTTACACAAACCATTAATTAATATAACTTTGATGATCGAGAGGTTTAGGGTCTTGGAAAATTAGTAACATTACATGAAACATGAAAAATTAAATATAACATCTTTATTTCAAACTTCATTGACATGACCAACTCATTCCTTCATACTTAACACTATATGGGATAACCTGAGGACATACATAAAAAAGGGTTGAGCTATAAATCTCAATAAGGTAGTAAATAAAGAATAACATATATAATACAATAACTTTTAGTAAATATTAATATAAATGGATCATAAGAAAAAGATTAACATAAGGGAATGATATTTCATGATTATCATAACATGGAAATGTTGCAATGACATACAACCTGATATTAGCATGAGCCATGGAGCATTACAAATGGATTTTCCTGAGAAAACCCTCATTGCACATGAATTAGCAAGATTAAACCATCATTGAACATGGATTTTCATGATTAAACCCTCATTTCACATGGACTATCATGATACTAAACATGACCCTGTAGATTGGAGATTTATCAGGGCACACTATTCATAAATATTTTATTTCTTGTATAAGTGTGCCACATGGATCATATAAAATCAAATCATTCAACATCATAAGTAATTCCATGATTAAGGAATTTGGAATACATACATATAATAACCATACAAGAATAATATGTTTATAAAGGTGAATAACCTTGGGAGAGAAATGGGTATGGTATTCACTATACGATGATTTTGGCTTGGGAAATCACGGTGCAACTTCGGCAACATAACGTCATCATATGGAAATTCATAAGTTAATTTTATGAGAGATTAGATGGTAAATAATAATTTATACATGAAATATACATTAAGGGGATAATTTATCATAACATACCAACATATGAAATGTAATTAAGATGCATAATATGAGAGAAATGCTTGAATGTAAATAAGAAGAGAGAAATCCCTTACGGAATTTTGGCATGGTAACAGTTGTACACAGAATATATTAATGAGGGGGAAAGGGTTCTCTCATAATTTTTACATAAGTAGGAAAGTATGGGGGAGCATCAAAATCATACCCCAATTTATTTAATTGACAATAAAAGGGTATAACAACATAAATAAACTTGGATAAAAATGAGAAAGCAAGAAAATTAAGGATCCGTTACTTGCGAGTGTGACTTCAAAATCTTGAAGAGGGGCTTCTTGAGAGCTTCGAGCACCTTGGGAGGATTCTAGAGATGGGAGGGGATATTAGGGACGTCCTCCAAGGATTTTTAGTGAAGATAATTGGAATCATGGGTGGGTTTATATAGGAAAATAGATGGGAATTATTTAATATTCCACAAACATAGGTTTTGGAATCTATATAATTAAATATTAAAAACCAAAAACCATCCCATGGTTTTTGCCCATGGATTTTTCAAAATAAGATTGGAAATGATTATTTTATAATTCCAATGGCTGAACATATTAAAATATTATCATTTCTTATGTGGAGGTGAATCACATTATTAAATAAAGGAATTTTAAATCATAAAATATATTATACATTTTGGAGGTTTCAATAATGCCTTATAAAATAAGTAAAATAAATATAAAATCAAATTATTTTAATTTAAAAAACAATATTAGGTCTAGAATACCCATTATAGTATTTAATACATCATTTTGGGGTCATTATGATGTCATATGACACATATTTTATTTATACGGTATTTAATTTTTATCCAAAAAATTTGATTGCCTCAAAAAATAATGAAAATTTCACCATTGGATAATTTCTAAATCCAGATTCAAAAAATAATATTCATATTATCAAAAATAATTTTCTAAATATTCTTATTTTCACTGTTAAAATGGAAAATTACTTTTATTGAAAATTTACAGGCTTTGATATAAACAGTTTTCAAACATTAATAAAAATTACATTTGAATTTATAATAATCGTATACTCATTTATTATTCATAAAATTAATTTTATATTAATAATTTCTTAAAATATTATTTATTTAAAAAATTCATTAATTCAATAAAATAAATTCTTTAAAAATATATTTTCTATTTTATCTTATAAAAATAAAACTCATATCTAACTAATTACCTAGTCATTTACAGATAAAGAACTGATTTATTAATCATTTATAAGAATTGTTTTTATAATATTATTAATAAAAAAATAGTTTAATATAATGTATATATTTCTCAAAACTACCATTTTTACATGAAAATTCAATTTATCAAATTCAATATATTTTAAGAAAGACTATTCATATAAAAGAATTGATGGATTCAGACTTTAATTTATAAAAATGTATTAAACAATGTTTAACCAATACCTTATTAAAAAACCCCTTATAACATCATAATAAGACCTAAGGGTAAGTTGTGCGATAGTGACCAGCACATGGGGTGGCTCGGATAAAATCGTAGAGGTGGTAATCTCTATTAACTTGAACATATACTGTAGGAGACTCTGTTCAAGATTAACGTGTTGAAGCTTGACTTGGGATTTATCAAGAGAAAAGACCAGTGACACTACCTCCTTTCCAAGCTCTTATAAATAAGCTTCATACAAACCAAGTCTATCGTACGAGGCCATCCTCTCCTTTGTCTGTGTCAAAAGGATTCTTTTTTAAAAACCTTATATTTATATCAATCATGTGATCTCTGTTAAATGACTATAATATCAATGGTAATGATACATAATGGTCATTTAAACCCAATAAAAAAAATGAATAATCAAAAGTTCATGTGTTTTATATAAAACTTTAAAAGAAATGGAATTTTAATCATAAAGGATAGGGTCATTACAAATACGTTGTGCATAAAAAATGATCTATTCTCTCATCCAAAAACCATCAATATAAACACATGGGAAATATTTAAATATTAATTTTTTTAATATTAAAATATAAATATATTTTTCCATGTAAGATTCTCCAAATAAAGAAAAAATATTTTAAGGAACCAAATTCTTATAAAACCTCATTAGTATTTTAATTTATGATAAAGCATTCAATTTATGAATAGTTAATAAATTTTAATAGTTAAGATTCTAGTCCTTACAAGTTCTGAAGATAAAATATCATTATTATTCAAAACCTAATATATGTTCATTATTTTCATTATAAAATCCAGAATATTATCTAAATAGATCTTGATTTATCCTTAATAACGATATTAAAATATAATTAATAATATCTTCAAGAAATAATTACAAAAAAGATGCTACCATCAAATTATCTTTCATGAAATGTAATGGCGAATCATAAGATAAAAACAAATTTGAGATTAATATAAGAGAGTTATAAACCCCTATATAGTACGTCCAAATAGATGATTTAAAATAATTATTAATGACCCTATCAAATATTTTTAGAAATATATAATTGAATTTATTAGATTCATCACTATAAGGCGGTTATATCTTCTTAAATTAGGTTTCAAAGTACTCATTAAATTAATTTAAACTCTTATTCCCCATATCACTTACTTTTAAAAGATCATAACAATTAGGCCATTTTTTAGCAAAGAGAATATTTTATGTGGTAAGACCACTTGAAACAATGTTTCTAATGGTAGAGTTATGCTTATTAATCAAACAAAAAAAACACTCATAAACCATAAATTAATACACCATCTTTGAAACAATAACAAAATTTAACAAATAAACTCTTCTATCCATAGTGAGATTATCTCGCTTCTATTGTGGGAGTTATTGATTTACCAAGGGTAAAAAAATTTGAGAAGAAAATGTGATTAAATTTTCCCCAAGACATGGAAAAACCTAGGTTTAAAAAAGGAATAGTTTCTTTCTTCATGTATCGGAGGATCAATAAATGATTTATACATAATAAATTATTTCCAATTAAAAATTAAATGTGAAATTTTTACTAGCTAATTATTTTATCCGATGAAATAAAATATTTTTCCAATACATACATAATGTTTTAAATAGTTTCTCAATCTCATTGTTATAATAAAGAAATTTAAACAAATATCAAATGAGAGGGAAAAACAAAACACTTATAGCATGTATGGTATTTATAATACCATAATTCAATATCATTAGGATCACAATAATGACATATTATTCATTAATGAGGAATAATATGAAATATATATTATTTACATATCCCACCCCATAGTGAATGAAAATGTAACCTATGGGGAACTATTTAATTGAATAGATATCATCACTGAATAAAAAAGGATTTAATTCCTTAATTAAAATTTTTTAACCTAAACCATAATAAAACCAGAAATATGAAATCACATTTGATATTGTCAAAATATTTCACAATTTCATATTTTATATCAACTCGTTATGGATTCAAAAGACTCATCTGTATGACATCCCACCTTTTTATTACATAACATTTCATTACATTTTACAAACATATGATCTTTAAAGTCTAGTGTCTTGGAAATCAGGAACATAAAACATGATAAAAACATAAAAAAATATTCTAAAGCACTTGTAAGGATTCATCATAGGTTCATCCTATTTACATTTACTGCATCTCATATCTTGGAGATAGACATCAAAGGAAAGGGTGAGCAGAATTCCCTATAAGGGTAAACAAGGAAATCAATGTACTTGTGGTATGTATAAGAACTTGAATAAAAACATAAAGACATGAGAAAGGAAATAATAGGAATATCGTAATAAAAGAACATTAATTATAACATTAATATGTGGCTACAAAATTTCATTTAGACATTCATGAACATATCACCAAGGTCCATCCCCAAGGTGTCAAATAAATTACCATGGTTATTCACCAAGGTATCGAAATACTTATCATCTGTAGAGATTAATTATTTACCAAATGCATTGAAGTGATATCAGGGAGAACCCTTAATATGTCTTTACATTCAGGTGATCCACACAAATCATATTCAAACATTTCATAAATAACCCAAATAAAATCAAAGAAATTGGTTTTATGTCAAAATCATGACGTTTAAAAAGAGGTTAAAACTAAGATCATTATATCATTTATAACCCATGGAAATGGAGTGAGGGTTATATGTTTGTAAATTCCAGAATCAAATATATCATCTTTATATATTTATGAACACCCATAGAAACGAACTAGGTATGGGAATTCACAAAAATTAACAATAGAATTTCATTAGAGAAAGAGATAGAAATTTTGAGATGAAATTTCTACAGCATAACGACTATATAACATGGTTTTAGAAAACATTGAAAAGAGAGGGGAAAAGGGTCCCCCAATCATAAATAATTTATAATACAGTATGGGTACTGTTTAAGATCATGGTGAGGGATATTTGACTAACATACCACATGAAAAAAACATAAAAGAAAATAGAAGATACGATTTCTTTTATGAGAAATTCGGCAACCTAACAGCGTCACTTATGAATTCAGAAAACAAATTGATGAGAGAGGAAAAGGTCTCTAAACAATTAGACATGAAATGGAAAAAAATGAGAACATATAAGAACATACCCTCAACATAAAGAGATGGAAATTACAAGACACAACATAAAGGAAGTCATGACTTAAAAGAGGAGGGTGAAAGAATCCCTTACCTTCAAGAGTAACTTTGAAATCATGAAGGTCGGGACCTTGGGAGGATTGAGGGAAACTTGGGAGGACCCCTTGGGAGGTAAAGAGACTAGAAAATTTTTGGGGAGGATTTGGAAATTAAATTAATTAGGGAAAGGCTTGGTATTTATAGGAGAGATGAGGGGACAATGCATTAATTGCCAAGGGACACCTCATCGGTGGTATTGGCAAAACAATGGGCTTTCCCATGGTATTTGCCCATGGTATTTTCCACTTAGGACATATATTTCTATTCATAAGTCGACCAGAATTATTTCAAAATTATTACATCATTAATGATGTCATTAACACACGAAAGTGAAAAAATGTATTTTCACTATTAACTGAAAATTCAACTTTCTCAGAAAAACCCCCAAAATTCACCTTAACCAAATATCGATGCTCCGATTTCAAAAATGAACTCTATTTTATGAAAATAATTTTCTAAATATTTTTAATTTTATTTTTAAATAAAAACACTATTCACTGAAAATTCAACTATTTTAGAAAAATCGAAAAAATTCACCTTAACCAAATATCGATGCTCTGATTTCAAAAATGAACTCCATTTATGAAAAAAAATTCTAAATATTTTAAATTTAATTTTTAAGTAAAAAACACTATTCACCCGAAATGACTAACACTTATCCAATAATTTCTGAAATAGTTATTTACCTATTTTATTAAATCTCATTACTTAATCAAGGTGCCTAAATTATATTAATACTTTATTAAGTGAAGTTACTTAATGCATTTGATCACATTACTTTTCATGAGCCTAAAATCACTATTCATAATTCACTATTCACTAAAAATTAGGTTGATCTTATTAGACTCTAAATTCTATACTGGACATAGCTGTAGAAACCATTTTTTGAAAATCATTACACATTATTAATTTTTTAAGGTTTACATAAATATTTTAAAATATCTTTTTTTCTAGAATTCATCCATAATATGCATACTATATTTATCTGGACATTTGAAAATTCACAAACTTCACCATAATAAGACATCACAATTTTTTATTTAAATCAAAGGATTACAAAAGTTAGTTATGGTCTCATTACATAGCCCCTTATAACACCAACATAGGACCTTAGAGTAAGGTGTGCTAGGGTGATAGAATCTTGGGGCGGCTCGACCAATATTTCCCAAGTAGTGATTTCTATTAGTTTGAACTTCTCACAAAGGCGATTCCATTCTAGCTTCATAGGATGAAGTTCAGCTTGGGTTTGGTCCAGAGCGAAGCCCAAGGTTTCTTCCTCCTTCCCAAGTTTCGTCAGATGGACTTCGATCGGCCCGAGACAACTGGATGGGGCCACCAAATCTTCTTTCTATATTAATTAATCAAGATCACTTGTATTTATAAACAATAATTGCAACATTTAGTTTCCAATAGTCATATTGACCAACGGTCAGATAATAGTCGAAACCCAATGGTATTATTTTAATTATACTCATTTTATTAAATTAAATAGTTTAGTTGAGTATAAAATAACACCCAAAATTAGGGAAAAAATTTATTCAAAATTTCGGGTCGTTACAATCATCCCCCCTTAAGAATTTTCGTCCTCAAAATTTTAAAAAATTGGGCTTTGAAATTTCATTGAAAGTCCCACGTCGGAAAAAGAGTCAGTAATACTATTACTTTAAAAGAAAGAAAGGGAAGTACAAAGTCACCTGAGATAACACATACAAGGATTCCTTGTAGGAAAATATAGATATGGAAGACAAAAAAATCAGTCAAGTTCTGATGGAGAGTTATAGAAAACATGATTAGGAGAGAATTAACCACAAGAATATCACAAACATAAGATGTCTTAAATGGTCTTTCATTACCCAGTAAGAAACGTTAACAAAAAATGTTCTTGTTTTACATTCCTTTTCATAATTTTTAGGAATTCATTTACTACATAGAATAAAAACATAAATAAATATACTTAACTTCAAGTAGAGTTTCATCCCTTAATAAGTTTACACCAAGACTAACATTTTCTCCAAACAATGAGCATTTAAAAAGACTTGGTCTTATCAAAAGTACAAGAATCATATTCTAGAGAATCACATAATCCACAAAATAATAACTAAATTTTTCCCTAGTCTTTATTCATCAACTAAGTCTAAAAAGGTTAGTACAAGATCAAATAATCCCCAAAAAGGATAATTCTTTATAAAAAGAAATACGACTATTATACTCCAAAATTCAACAAAAGTACCCAAAGATCCAGAAAGACCATTCGATACAGAGCCATCCTTAAAATTATTCAGAATAATCCAAACTAAGAATGGAACCCAAAACTCATAAAGATTTAATCACATAGTCTTCCCCAATAAATCATAACATTTATCTCCAAATAAAATCAAATACTATTAAATTCTCATACTAAACCGTAATTAAACTATTCACATATTCACTATTCTAGGTTCATCATTTTCTAGAAATAACCTAAATCACAATATGTTCACAATAAACACATAAATTCATACAAAAAAAATCAACCATTCCTCTTCAATTTAAGTCCTATAGTATTTTATTTCCCTTAAGCATATAGTACTCCAAAAGAGAAAACATCATCCAAAATAACCTTTATCATTTAATAACCAAATAATTTTCCTATACAAAGGATATCCATTTGATAAAACATAAGTTTCCAAAATCAATATATTCTTGATCCATAAAAATAGCAGGTGCGTTAGTCAGTCCGAAGGGCATAACAACAAACTCATACTCCCCATATCTTGATTGGAAGGCAGTTTTTGGAATATCATCAATCTTCACCCTCACTTTATGATAACCAGAATGAAGATCAATCTTAGAGAAGAATTGTGCCCCATGAATTTGGTCAAATAAGTCCTAAATTCTTGGAAGAGAGTATTTGTTCTTAACTGTGATCCCATTCAGTTCTCCATAATCGATGCATAGCTGCATCGATCCATCCTTCTTATTTACAATGAGAACTAGCACACCCCCAGGAGACACACTTGTTCAGATAAACCCATTCTACAAAAGATCTTGGAGTTCATTCTTTAATTCCTCTGGCTCCACATTTTTCATCCTATAAGGGGTCTTTGACATCGAATGAGATCTAGGTACGAGTTCAATGGAGAACTCTACCTCTCTTTCTGGGGGAGGTCCAGGTAACTCCTCAAGAAATACCTCAACGTATTCCTAGATGATGGGGATATTTTCTAAAAGAATAAATCCTTCTTGAGAAACTTATTTCATTTACGAATCTTTTAACTAATAAGGATTTTATGTCTTAAAACTTCATTCGTAGACAATTACATTTTTCTATAATTCCTTCATAATGATTCATAAAATGCTTGTGATTAACCAAACATATCCCCTGAGAGTGTCGTAAACCAAGAGTGCAACAAGGCCTGTTGTTGTGTAACAGTTCCCGTTCGAGTCTAGATCAAAGTGGTGTTTTCGGGTTTAACCCCTATGTACATCTGTGACAGAGCCACCTCTACCTGCTCATATCCATACAGGGATGTATTTTCTTGATAAACCACTTACTCAATACTCACCAAAATACCATGATGATTTCATATATTTAATCTGTTCTATAGGGTTTTTTCTGAATTTTTCATATCTTAATTTCCATAAATAACTAAACTATCCTTTGATACCAACTATGAAATCCCAACTTTTTATTAAATAACATTTCATTACATTTTACAAATAGAGGATCTTTAAAGTCTAGTGTCCTGAAAATCAGGAACATAAAACATGAGAAAAACATAAAACAGTATTCGAAACCACTTGTAAGGCTTCACCATAGGTTCATCCTATGTACATTTACTGAATCTCCTATCTTGGAGATAGACATCAAAGGAAAGGGTGAGCAGAAGGCCCAGTAAGGGTAAACAAGGGAATCAATATACTTGTGGTATCAATAAGAAATTGAATAAAAACATAAAGACATAGGAAATGAATGAATAGGCATATCATATTGAAAATTACTTGAATCATAACTTGAATATGTGTCTAAAACATTCCATTTAGACATTCATGAACATATCACCAAGGTCCATCCCTAAGGTGTCATAAAAACTACAAAGGTTATTCACCAAGGTATCATCAAACTTGTCATCTATAGAGATTAATTATTTACCCAATGAATTGGAGTGATATCAGGGTGCACCATTAATATTTTTTTACTTTCATGTGATACACCTATATTACAATCAAACTTTTCAAAAATAACCCAAATAGAATCAAAGAAATGGGTTTCATGTCGAAATCGTGACCTTTAAAAAGAGCGTAAAAATAAGATCATTATATCATTAATAAACCATGGAAAGGGAGTGAGGGTTATATGTATGTCAATTTCAAAATCAAATATATCATCTTTATATATTTATGAACACCCATAGAAACTAAATAGGTATGTTCTTTCACATAAATAAACAATATAATTTCATGAGAGAAATAGATTGAAATTTTGAGATGAAATTTCTGCAGCATAACAGCTATATAACATGGTTTTAGAAAACATTGAAAAGAGAGAGGACAAGGGTCACCCAATAATATATAATTCATAATATAGTATGGGTACTGAGTAATATCATGGTATGGATATTTGAATGACATACCACATGAAAAGGAAACATGAAAGAAAAGATAAGATGTATTTTCATTTACGAGAAATTCAGCAGCCTAACGACGCCACTTAAAAATTCAGAAAAAAAATTGATGGGAGTGGAGAAGGTTTCTCAACAATTAGAAATTAAATTGAAAGAATTGAGAACATATAATAACATACCCTCAACATAAATAGATGGAAATTAGAAGACAAAACATAAAGGAAGTCATGACTTAAAAGAGGAGGGTGAAAGAATCCCTTACCTTGAAGTGTAACTTCAAAATATTGAAGGTTGGGACCTTAGGAGGCTTGAGGGAAACTTGGGAGGAATCTTTGGGTGGTAAAGTGACCAGAACATCATTGGGGAGGATTCGAAAATGAAATGAATTAGGGAAAGGCTTGGTATTTATAGGAGAAGTGAGGGGACAAAGCATTAATTGCCAAGGGACACCTCATCGGTGGTATTGGAAAAACCATGGGCTTGCCCATGGTATTGGCTAATTAAGAAACCTCATACCTTATATTACTATTCATAAGTCGACCAGAATTATTGCATAATTATTATATCCTTAATGATGTCATTAAGCACCCGAAACTCAAAAACTGTATTTTCACTATTCACCAAAAATTCAAATTTCCCATAAAAATCCCAAAAATTCAACTTAACCATATATCGATACTCTGATTTAAAAATATGAACCCCATTTTATGAAAATAATTTTATAAATATATTTAATTTAATTTTTAAATAAAAACTCTATTCACTAAAAATTCAACTGTTTCAGAAAAATCCCAAAAATTCACCTTAACCAAATATCGATGCTCTGATTTCAAAAATGAACTCCATTTTATGAAAATAATTTTATAAATATATTTAATTTAATTTTTAAATAAAATACACTGTTGACCTGAAAAGTCTAATACTTAACCAATAATTTCTAAAACAGTTATTTACCTATTTTATTGAATCACATTACTTAATCAAGATGCCTAAATTATATTAATACATTCTTAAGTGAAGTTACTTAATCCATTTGGTCACATTACTAATCATAAGCATAAAATCACTAATCATAATTTACTATTCACCAAATATTATGTTGATCTTATTAGACTCTAAATTTCATACAGAACACATCTATTGAAGACCATTTTTTGAAAATCATTACACATTATTAATAATTTAAGGTTTACATAAATATTTTAAAATATCTTTTTTCTTGAATTCATCAATAATATGTATACTATATTTATCTGGACATTTAAAAATTCACAAAATTCACCATAAGAAGACATCACAATTTTTTATTTAAATGAATGGATAATACAAGACAGTTACTGTAACACCCCAGGTAAATAAATAGTATGACATTTTAACATTTATCCACATTTGTTAATAAAATATTAATATGACTTTAAAGGGGACGCTATGCTCGATGGCGTACCCAACACGCAACAACAAGTTTCTTGGGAATCATACGTTGCACTCTAATAATAAAATAATATTATTTTAAATGGTAGTTAACATGTAGCCGTTGTATTGGCGAGAATGGATAGAAATAACTAAAATATGATTATATATGTTTTTAAATGTTTTTAAATTTATCCAATAAAAGATAAAGGCTTAAAATATGGAAAGAATTCAATTTTAGGCGTATATGCCCTAGTTTTCACTAAAGGTTCACTTATCGCCGTTTGATGGAGAACCGTCATTAAATATAGTTTTGTTTACTCTTATAAATTCTATCGGACCAAATGAAACTCTTCTTAAGAATCGGGACATCAAAATTTACTTTGTGTAAATTTTTGGTATCTTTCTGATAAAGTTCATTTTTTAATGAATAGTGTAAAATGTTGTATTTTAATTCAAAACCACTTTTTAATATAATTTATTTATATGATTAGATTATCTTTTGAATTGTTTTTAAAGTGAAATTAGAATATATTTTTACCATTAAATCCAATAGTGGTAGTTGGAATTAATTTCACTTTGAAATCAGACTTAAACTAGTGTCAATCTTTTGATACTTATTGTTTAATAAAAACACGCTATTTGCTCTGACAGTAGGGATTAATTATTAAATTAATTAATGTGACTTATATGTTTTGAATTTTTTAAAATAGAATTCATTTTTGAATTCAGAATATCAAATATAGCTTAGGGTGAATTTTTGGGATATTTCTGAAAAACTTCAATTTTTGATGAATAGTGAAACCACTAAGTGGTACTTATAAAAACGGATTTTTCCATTTAAATGAAATTTTGCCATCTTTGTGTTTTGAATTTCAAAAATCCGACATAAATGGTTGTCATTAAGAAGTAAAATATGGTTAACTGGGATAAAAATAATTTTTCTGGTGAATAGTAACTTATTAAGTTTTTAATCGCGATTAGAGGTAATTAGTGTAGTTTATGGTAAGAATAATGTTTTAATAAAATGAAATTACCTATACACATGTCCTAACCTCATTGGATGTGTCATGGCCGACCAAGAAAATCCATGGGTCAACTTGGGGACCCCAGGGAGCCACTTTGGTTGGAAAATGACATAAATATCTTTTTATTTAATGTTAAAGTAAAAATGACACAAACATGAGATGTTTTACTAAAACAATATTTACATGGGGTTATACGAGTCATATTTTTGACTATAAATAGTAATTGGAAATATAAAACGATTTCCTACATCATAGTATTTTTTTTATAATTTTTAAACATTAAATAAATTAAATTATTTATGACATCATGATGATGCAGTGATGACCTCATTATTTAATGATTTAAATAAAATGGAAAGATAATATAATATTTAAGACCTACACATGTCCAAAACCAATTGGATGAGTGGATTTAGAACCCTTATTACCTTATCCTCGAAATACATCAATGTGGGTCCTTTAAAATCCGAAACGCTTCTGAAAATAAAGTAACATTTTGTAACTTTACAAGAGTGCCCCTCCTCTCCCCTTATAAAATCCCCCACCTCTACCTCTTTACCCACACCTCCAAAGCCTTTGGATCGGCCAACCCCTACCCATTTTGACTCTACTAATCCCCATATTACTCCTAGAAGCCTCACTTTGGGTAGAAGTCTTCCCAAGGAAGCCTTTGAGCTCAAACCAAAGGGAGTTACCCAATTTTAAGGTAATGTCTTCACTTGTGTCCTTTTGTATTATTTTGCTTTTCCAAACCCCTAAACTCTTTTTATTCATTTATTTTGTAAAAAATCCAGTATCTTAAATATACTAGGATGTTTTTATAAGAAGTATTAGAGCTACACTTACACACACCTACATCTAATGGTTAAAGAACATACTGTTTCCATGGATGGCGGATTTCTGCCTCCCGAAACGATGATTGTTCAACATTCTTCTAACACCTTCAAAGGTGGCCATTAAGATGACACTATATTTATATATTATATATAATATTTTTATGTTTTACTTAAGCTTCTGTATTTTTCATTTATGGATTACCTTTAGGGTTTCCATTATGGGTAAATGCGATATCTTCATTTAAGGAAGTGCGGACTACCGCCCCCTCAATGTGATTTGATTCGTTAATACCATATGTTGTACGTATAAAGGATATATTTAATGATATTATATATGATAAAATACTGGAATTAAAATACTATTATGTATCATTATGTTTTAATTCCATTAAATCTGAAATAGAAATGGAAGTAGAGTTCATGCGTACGTACGGCTTACCGTCTCCATGAACGGTACATTTCATTTCTTATGTCAAAATGTTATGTAATATTATAAGTACATATATTTAATGGATATATATGTAATATATTACATCTAAATTATGGATATCATTCTGGAATTATAACATATATATCTCTCTCTCTCATTTTGTTTTAATTCCATTAATATGGCAAAAAATAAAAGTAGCGTTCATGCGTACGTACGACCTACCGTCTCCATGAACGATGCTTTTTGTTTTTTTATCTCAAAATGATATGGAATAGTATAAAATGAATATTTACTGGATATATATTATATTTTAATCATTAATACTATTCTGGAAATTATTTACATATAACTACATGAGTAATCTTTTTTTCAAACAAGTTTATTTTTGACTCATGTACCAAACATCGACAAAAACGTCTAATATGAACTAACATTATTAAACAATTATTATAACATTATAATATGTGATATGAACTGAATAATAATATCTAAAGGAGGTACTTAGGCAATTAGTAATTTACCAAAGTTTATTATTCATGAATATAAAGAAACGAACAAGACAAGTTGGACTCGAGGTAAGGGATCCTACTCCTCTCTTCCATTTTAAGTACACTCTTTTATGTAATTCATTTTAAAGATCGTATTTCATGTTATTGGGATGTTATTTTATATTAATATTACTGTAATTTTTATGTTCATATGATGAGAGACCCTATTCTCTCTCATCAATCCATTTTGGAAGTTTTGAGTGGCGCCGTTAGGCTGCCAAATTTTCGTAAGATATCTATCCTCTCTCTTTCTTTTTAAGTACTCTCTTTTATGTAACTTCTTTTAAGAACTTCTATGTTATTTTGGGGGATGTTCTTCTATATTCCTCTTTCTGTAAACATTATGTTAATATGATGAGAGACCCTATTTGATCGCATCAATCCATTTTTGGAAGTTTTAAGTGTCGCCGTTAAGCTGCCGAGTTTTTGTAAGGGATTTTTCATCTCACTTTTATTCCCATGAGACTTATGCTACATTTGCCACAATTGCATTTGAGTGGTGTATGTACTTTCAATTATTTTACTCATTGTGTAATATACTTTCTTTTATGAGTATTTACATCAATGTTGTATTGTCCTTCTTTAACGAGGTGTATGTTTCGAAAGATACCCATGTCGGTAAGGGAACCTTTCACCCTCCTCTTTTTAAAAGACTTCTTTTGTTGGGTCTTTTAATTTACATATTTTTATGTTGGGTAATGTCCTCATATATCCTTATTGATGTAAATTTTATTTCCAAGGGATGAGATACCCTTTTTTATCTCTCATCAACTCATTTTTATGTGACGTCGTTAGGCTGTCAAGGGAACTTCTTAACCCAATTTCGATTTCTTTGGGTTCAACATGTAGTTATTTAATATTTCATCCTTTGAATATGTGTGAATGAACTTTGATTATTTTAAATTTAATATCCACTTATATTTTGGGTATTCGTTTGTCACACATAATTATGTAATTGATTTATCCTTAAACCAAGGATACCGTCTTTGTAAGGGACTTCGTCTCAATCTCCATTCATTGAGGCATATTTTGTTTTATACACAACCTTCTTTTATACGGTGTATAAATCCCTTTGACTTTTACGTTTATCCAAAAGGAATCTTTTTTATATGAAGCGTTTTACAAAACGAAAAAAGGGAATGTTTTTGTCGTACGTATGCAGCGACAACAACTTCTACGCCGCCGTGACCATTATTTGAGTTTCGGCTTCCTCGACAAGCCATATATTCTTTTTAAAAGAAAAATAAATACCATGTTTTACTTTTCTTTTATTTTGGTATTGAAAATGTTTTTCATAATGTTTTTATATCAATGTGTTGTATTGATATCTTGTGATTGAAATGTGGAAATGTTATGTTTCCTTTATGCATGTTTTACGTGATGTGATTATGTTGAGGTTTTGGGAATTATTATGAAGATGGGTGGTTCCGTGATAAACTAAGGGCGGGTGAGCCCGATATAGCTCTCCAATGCATTGGGTAACATGAAGGAGTGAAACGTTAAGGTTTATCTGAAGATATTTAGGGAATATACTATGATGGGTATTCCAAACGTAACCAAGAGGGTTACTCCCTACGTAAGAATGTTATGAATGCCTCAAGTTACCTTTTATTTCTTATGATTTCCATGATTATTTGATGAGGTATGTTAAAGTGCCTATGTTTTATGGGTAAAGTATGATTTCACTCTTATGTATATATGTACTCATGTTTCCTTTCCATACTTTTTATAACCCTTACTGAGCTTTTTATGCTCATCCCAAGTTTTTGAAATGTTTTTCACAGGTCAATGGAAAGGTACGTGATGTGATGATAGTGTCAAGGAAGTGTCAAAAAAGAATCCAAGTTTTATTTTAAATATGTTTCCGTTGATGGGAAGAATGAATACTGTCTTTTATGTAACCAATTTGTTTAAATGTGGAATGTAATGCAAGTTTCATGATCTAATTCTCTAAAACTCTAAACCTGAAAAGATCCTCAATGTGTAATCTTGTAAAAACTCAAGATTAAGTAAGGTTTAAGTTTGGGGCCTTATAGTTGGTATCAAAGGTCGGTTTAGATAACTTTAGAGGTTAGGGTATTCTCTAAGCATAAGTGACAGTACCCTAATGGATTGGATTTCAGAAAGAGTCCTAGTTTTAGATAAAGTGAATGAGTAAGTATATCTTAGTGGTTATCTCCCTCATTAGTACATGATGGTTTTGTTGATATACTCACACTGACATTTTTGTTTTTAGTGAATGGATGAATCTAGTAGGCACCAAAGAGACAACAGGTTTGAAGGAAACTGTGGTGGTTCTATGATTAAGATACTTGATAAAATGGGGGATTCAATGAGGAAACTTGTGGTTGTTCTAAACCAACTATCAAGGAGTCATGATCAACCACTTTAACCTTGATATGATCTTTAATGCATTATGTATGAGATGACCAATCGATGTGGAAGTTCAGGTAATAATTATAAAGGTAACCATTAGTGTTTATATGATCCTTACTTTTGAGGTTATTATGGGTTACTATATGTTATGATGGAAGTGAAAGGCATGAGATAAAATTGAAGTTAAATTATTTTATGGTTATTTTTGATGATTTTATCTCTTTTTGGGAATTATTTGAGAATTATATAGTTTTGGGAAAAGGACAACACGCAGACCGTGTGACTACCCGTCGCGTCGGACAAAGCTGCGCGAATCGAACCCACAACCAAAGTGCTACTGGTATTTATTGCCTACCACTGGACTACGTGAAGTCCCTGGTTAGTTTGACTAATTCTTTTTAGTTATATGATTTTATTAATTAAGAGTAATTTGATTTTGGGTTATTTATGAAAATGATTAACCTGTCATGGAGGATATGTGATTAGGTTAATTACTTTTCAATACGATACTTTAGGAGAAAATGATGTTGTTTGGAGAGAAATGTTATGATTTAACTTGGATGACTATGTGACTAAATCCTTCAAGTATTTGGGTTGAAATATTATATTGGTTTACTTTGAATAATTTTATGGGAAAATTGTTTATCTAAAGGTCTTCGTTGAACATTGGGTTTTTTTGGGACAAATTTTGGAGATTAAGAATATGTTCTCTTTTTATAAGGGATTATACTTTTCAGGATTTTCGGATCTTGTACTAACCTTTTTGGTTTTGGTTAGAGTCTAAAGACATGGGAAGTATATAGTTCTCTTTTGTGGATTAGGTGATTCTCAAGAAGTTGATTATAGTACTCTTAATGTGAACAAGACTTCCTAAAAACTCATCTTTTGTAGAAAATATGAGTTTGATTAAGGAATCTAGTAAAAGTTTAAAGTCTAGATGACAAGTAAGTATGTTTCATTATGATTTAGTTAAGCTCAAAAATAAATTCCTTAAAACAAAAATGTTGTCTGTTAACTTTTCCTACCAGGGAATCGAATACCGTTTAACCCATAACAAGTTTGTGATTTTCTTATTGTTAACTTTCTCCTAAACATGTTTAATATCAATCTCCATCAGAACATGACCCTATTTTTTCTCCTCCATGTCCATGTTTTTCTACATGGAATCCTAGTATGGGTTATCTCGGGTGACCTCTGTACTTATCTTTCTTTATTTTAATGTGATTTTTTTACTGACACTAGTTCCGATGTGGGATTTTCAATGAAGATTCCAAGGCCAATTTTAAAATTGTGAGGATGCAATTCCCAAAATGGGGGAAGGATGTAACACCCCAGGTAAATAAAGAGTATGAAATTTTCACATTTATCCATATTTGTTAATAAAATATTAATATTACTTTAAAGGGGATGCTATGCTCGATGGCGTACCCAACACGCAACAACAAGTTTCTTGGGAATCTTACGTTGCACTCTAATAATAAAATAATATTATTTTAAATGGTAGTTAACATGTAGACGTTGTATTGGCGGGAATGGATAGAAATAACTAAAATATTATTATATATGTTTTTAAATTTTTTTACATTTATCCAATAAAACATAATGTCTTAAAATACGGAAAGAATTCAATTTTAGGCGTATATGCCCTAGTTTTCACTAAAGGTTCACTTATCGCCGTTTGATGGAGAACTGTCATTAAATATAGTTTTGTTCACTCTTATAAATTCTATTCGACCAAATAAAACTCTTCTTAAGAATTGGGACATCAAAATTTACTTTGTGTAAATTTTTGGTATCTTTCCGATAAAGTTCATTTTTTTAATGAATAGTGTAAAATGTTGTATTTTAATTCAAAACCTCTTTTTAATATAATTTATTTATATGATTATATTATCTTTTGAATTGGTTTTAAAGTGAAATTAGAATATATTTTTACCATTAAATCCAATAGTGTTTGTTGGAATTAATTTCACATCGAAATCAGACTTAAACTAGTGTCAATCTTTTGATACTTATTGTTTCATAGAAACACGCTATTTGCTCTGACAGCGGGAATTAATTATTAAATTAATTAATGTGACTTATATGTTTTGAATTTTGTAAAATAGACTTCATTTTTGAATTCGGAATATCAAATATAGCTTAGGGTGAATTTTTGGGATTTTTCGGAAAAACTTCAATTTTGATGAATAGTGAAACCACTAAGTGGTACTTATAAAAACTGATTTTTCCATTTAAATGAAATTTTGCCTTCTTTGTGTTTTGAATTTCAAAAATCTGACATACATGGTTGTCATTAAGAAGTTATATATGGTTCAATGGGATAAAAATAATTTTTTTGGTGAATAGTAACTTATTAAGTTTTTAATCGCGATTAGAGGTAATTAGTGTAGTTTATGGTAAGAATAATGTTTTAATAAAATGAAATGACCTAGACACATGTCCTAACCTCATTGGATGTGTCATTGACGACCAATACAATCCATGGGTCAACTTGGGGACCCCATGGAGCCACTTTGGTTGGAAAATGACATAAATATCTTTTTATTTAATGTTAAAGTAAAAATGACACAAACATGAGATGTTTTACTAAAACAATATTTACATGGGGTTATACAAGTCATATTTTGACTATAAATAGTCATTGGAAATATAAAAAGATTTCCTACATCATAGTAATTTTTTTATAATTTTTATACATTAAATAAATTAAATTATTTATGACATCATGATGATGCAGTGATGACCTCATTAATTAACGATTTAAATAAAATGGAAAGATAATATAATATCTAAGACCTAAACATGTACTAAACATATTGGATTAGTGTATATAGAACCCTTATCACCTTATCCTCGAAATAAATCAATGTGGGTCTTTTAAAATTCAAAACTCTTTTGAAAATAAAGTAACATTTTGTAACTTTACAAGAGTGCCCCTCCTCTCCCCTTATAAAAGGCCCCCACCTCTACCTCTTTACCCACACCTTCAAAGCCTTTGGCTCGGACAAACCCTACCCATTTTTCCTCTCCACATCACTATATAACTCCTAGAATCCTCACTTTGGGCAGAAGTCTTCCTAAGGAAGCCTTTGATCTCAAACCAAAGGGAGTTACCCGATTTTAAGGTAATGTATTCACTTGTGTCCTTTTGTATTATTTTGCTTCTCCAACACCCTAAACTCTTTTTATTCATTTATTTTGTAACAAATACAGTATCTTAAATATAATAGGATGTTGTTATAACAAGTATTCGAGCTACACTTACACACACCTACATCTAATGGTTAAAGAACATACTATTTCTGTAGGTGGCGAATTTCTGCCTCCCGAAACGATGATTGTTCACCATTCTTCTAACACCTTAAAAGTTGGCCATTAAGATGAAACTATATTTATATATTATATCTAATATTTTTATGGTTTACTTAAGCTTCTGTATTTTTAATTTATGGCGTACCTTTATGGTTTCCATTATGGGTAAACACGATATCTTCATTTAAGGAAGTGCGGACTACCGCCCCCTCAAAATGATTTGATTCGTTAATACCATATGTGGTAAGTATAAAGGATATATTTAATGATATTATATATGATAAAATACTGGAATTAAAATACTATTATGTATCATTATGTTTTAATTCCATTAAATATGAAATATAAATGGAAGTAGCGTTCATGCGTATTTACGGCTTACCGTCTCCATGAACTGTACATTTCATTTCTTATCTCAAAATGTTATGTAATATTATAAGTACATATATATAATGTATATATATGTAATATATTACATCTAAATTATGGATATAATTCTGGAATTATAACATATATATCTCTCTCTCATTTTGTTTTAATTCCATTAATATGGAAAAAAATGAAAGTAGCGTTCATGCGTACGTACGACCTACCGTCTCCATGAACGATGCTTTTCGTTTTTTATCTCCAAATGATATGGAATAGTATAAAATGAATATTTACTGGATATACATGATATTTTAATCATTAATACTATTCTGGAAATTATTTACATATAACTACATGAGCAATCTTTTTTTCAAACAAGTTCATTTTTTACTCATGTACTATACATCGACAAAAACGTCTGATATGAAATAACATTATTAAACAATTATTATAACATTATAATATGTGATATGAACTGAATAATAATCTCTAAAGGAGTTACTTAGGAAATTATTAATTTACCAAAGTTTATTATTCAGGAATATAAAGAAACGAACAAGACAACTTGGACTTGAGGTAAGGGATCCTACTCCTCTCTTCCTTTTTAAGTACACTCTTTTATGTAATTCCTTTTAAAGATCATATTTCTTGTTATTGGGATGTTATTTTATATTACTCTTACTGTAATTTTTATGTTCATATGAGGAGAGACCCTATTCTCTCTCATCAATCCATTTTGGATGTTTTGAGTGGCACCGTTAGGCTGTCGAATTTTCGTAAGAGATCTATCCTCTCTATTTGTTTTTAAGTACTCTCTTTTATGTCACTTCTTTTATGCTCTTCTTTGTTATGTTGGGGGATGTTCTTTTATATTCCTATTTCTGTAAACTTTATGTTAATATTATGAGAGACACTATTTGATCTCATCAATCCATTTTTGGAAGTTTTAAGTGGCGTCCTTAGGCTGCCGAGTTTTCGTAAGGGATTTTTCATCTCACTTTTATTCCCGTGAGATTTATGCTACATTTTCCACAATTTCCTTTGAGTGGTTTATGTACTTTCCATTATTTTAATCATTGTGTAATATACTTTCTATAATGAGTATTTACATCAATGTTTTATTTTCCTTCTTTCACGAGGTGTATGTTTCGAAAGATACCCATGTTGGTAAGGGGACCTTTCACCCTCCTCTTTTTAAAAGACTTCTTGTGTTGGGTCTTTTAATTTACATATTTTTATGTTGGGATATGTCCTCATATATCCTTATAGATGTAAATTTTATTTCCATGTGATGAGATACCCTTTGTATTATCTCTCATCAACCCATTTTTATGTGACGTCGTTAGGCTGTCAAGGGACCTTCTTAACCCAATTTCGATTTCTTTGGGTTCAACATGTAGTTATTGAATATGTCATCCTTTGAATATGTGTGAATTACCTTTGTTAATTTTACACTTAATACCCACTTATATTTAGTGTATTCATTTATCACACATAATTATGTAATTGATTTATCCTTAAACCTAGGATACCATCTTTGTAAGGGACTTCGTCTCAATCTCCATTCATTGAGGCATGTTTTGTTTTATACACAAACTTCTTTTATACGGTGTATAAACCCCTTTGACTTTTACGTTTATCCAAAAGTAATCTTTTTTATACGAAGCGTATTACAAAATGACAAAAGGGAATGTTTTTGTCGTACGTATGTGACGACAACGAATTCTCCGCCGCCATGACCATTATTTGAGTTTCGACTTCCTCTACAAGACATACATTCTTTTTAAAAGAAAAATAATTACCACGTTTTAATTTTATTTTATTTTGGTATTGAAAATGGTTTTCATAATGTTTTTATATCAATGTGTTGTATTGATATCTTATGATTGAAAGGTGGAAATGTTATGTTTCCTTTATGCATGTTTTATGTGATACGATTATGTTGAGGTTCTTGGGAATTATTATGAAGATGGGTGGTTACATGATAAACTAAGGGCGGGTGAGCCCGATATAGCTCTCCAATGCGTTGGGTAACGTGAAGGAGTGAAACGTTAAGGTTTCTCCGAAGAGATTTAGGGAATATACTGTGATGGGTATTCCAAACGTAACCAAGAGGGTTACTCCCTATGTAAGAATGTTATGAATGCCTCAAGTTACCTTTTATGTCTTATGATTTCCATGATGATTTGATGAGGTATGTTAAAGTGCCTATGTTTTATGGGTAAAGTATGATTTCACTCTTATGTATATATGTACTCATGTTTCCTTTCCATACTTTTTATAACCCTTACTGAGCTTTTTATGCTCATCCCAAGTTTTTGAAATTTTTTTCACACGTCAAGGGAAAGGTACGTGATGTGATGATAGTGTCAAGGAAGTGTCAAGAAAGAATCCAAGTTTTATTTTAAATATTTTTCCGTTGATGGGAAGAATGAATACTGTCTTTTATGTAACCACTTTGTTTAAATGTGGAATGTAATGCAAGTTTCATGATCTAATTCTCTAAAACTCTAAACCTGAAAAGATCCTCAATGTGTAATCTTGTAATAACTCAAGATTAAGTAAGGTTTAAGGCTGGGGCCTTATAGTTGGTATCAAAGGTCGGTTTAGATAACTTTAGAGGTTACGGTATTCTCTAAGAATAAGTGACAGTCCCATAATGGATAGGATTTCAGAAAGAGTCCTAGTTTTAGATAAAGTGAATGAGTAAGTATATCTTAGTGGTTATCTCCCTAATTAGTACATGATGGTTTTGTTGATATTCTCACACTGAAATTTCTGTTTTTAGTGAATGGATGGATCTAGAAGGCACCAAAGAGACAACAGGCTTGAAGGAAACTGTGGTGGTTCTATGATTAAGATACTAGATAAAATGGGGGATTCAGTGAGGAAACTCGTGGTTGTTCTAAACCAACTATCAAGGAGTCATGATCAACAACTTGAACCTTGGTATGATATTTAATGTATTATGTACGTGATGACCAATCGATGTGGAAGTTCAGGTAATAATTATAAAGGTAACCATTAGTGTTTATATGATCTTTACTTTTGAGGTTATTATGGGTTACTATATGTTATGATGGAAGTGAAAGGCATGAGATAAAATTGAGGTTAAATTATTTTATGGTTATTTTTTATGATTTTATCTCTTTTTAGGAATGATTTGAGAATTATATAGTTTTGGGAAAAGGACAACACGGAGACCGTGTGACTACCCGTCGCGTTGGACAAAGCTGCGGGAATCGAACCCACAACCAAAGTGCGACTGGTATTTATCGCCTACCACTGGACTACGTGAAGTCCCTGGTTAGTTTGACTAATTCCTTTTAGTTATATGATTTTATGAATTAAGAGTAAGTTTATTTTGGGTTATTTATGAAAATGATTAACCTATCATGGAGGATATGTGATTAGGTTAATTACTTTTCAATATGAGACTTTAGGAGCAAATGATGTTGTTTGGAGATAAATGTTACGATTTAACTTGGAAGACTATGTGACTAAATCCTTCAAGTATTTGGGTTGCAATCTTAGATTGGTTTACTTTGAATAATTTTATGGGAAAATTGTTTATCTAAAGGTCTTCGTTGAACATTGGGTTTTTTTGGGACAAATTTTGGAGATTAAGAATATGTTCTCTTTTTATAAGGGATTATACTTTTCAATATTTTCTGATCTTATACTAACATTTTTGGTTTTGGTTAGAGTCTAAAGACATGGGAAGTATATAGTTCTCTTTTATGGATTAGGTGATTCTCAAGAAGTTGATTATAGTACTCTTAATGTGAACAAGACTTCCTAAAAACTCGTCTTTTGGAGAAAATATGAGTTTGATTAAGGAATATAGTAAAAGTTGAAAGTCTACATGACAAGTAAGTATGTTTCATTATGATTTAGTTAAACTCAAAAATAAATTCCTTAAAACAAAAATGGTGTCTGTTAACTTTTCCTACAAGGGAATCGAATACCATTTAACCCATCACAAGTTTGTGATTTTCTTATTGTTAACTTTCTCCTAAACATGTTTAATATCACTCTCCATCAGAACATGACCCTATGTTTTCTCCTCCGTGTCCATGTTTTGCTACATGGAATACTAGTATGGGTTAACTCGGGTGACCTCTGTACTTATCTTTCTTTATTTTAAAGTGATTGTTTTACTGACTCTTGTTCCGATGTGGGATTTTCAATGAAGATTCCAAGGCCAATTTTAAAATTGCGAGGATGCAATTCTCAAAAGGGGGGAAGGATGTAACACCCCAGGTAAATAAAGATTATGACATTTTCACATTTATCCATATTTGTTAATAAAATATTAATATTACTTTAAAGGGGACGCTATGCTCGATGGCGTACCTAACACGCAACAACGAGTTTCTTGGGAATCTTACGTTGCACTCTAATAATAAAATAATATTATTTTAAATGGTAGTTAACATGTAGCCGTTGTATTAAAGGTAATGTATAGAAATAACTAAAATATGATTATATATGTTTTTAAATGTTTTTACATTTATCCAACAAAATCTAAAGGCTTAAAATACGGAAAGAATTCAATTTTAGGCGTATATGCCCTAGTTTTCACTAAAGGTTCACTTATCGCCGTTTGATGGCGAACCATCATTAAATATAGTTTTGTTCACTCTTATAAATTCTATTGGACCAAATAAAACTCTTCTTAAGAATCGGGACATCAAAATTTACTTTGTGTAAATTTTTGGTATCTTTCCCATAAAGTTCATTTTTTTAATGAATAGTGTAAAATGTTGTATTTTAATTCAAAACTTCTTTTTAATATAATTTATTTATATGATTAGACTATCTTTTGAATTGGTTTTAAAGTGAAATTAGAATATATTTTTACCATTAAATCCAATAGTGGTCATTGGAATTAATTTCACTTTGAAATCAGACTTAAACTAGTGTCAATCTTTTGATACTTATTATTTCATAAAAACACGCTATTTGCTCTGACAGCAGGAATTAATTATTAAATTAATTAATATGACTTATATGTTTTGAATTTTTTAAAATATACTTCATTTTTGAATTCGTAATATCAAATAAATCTTAGGGTGAATTTTTGGGATGTTTCTGAAAAACTTCAATATTTGATGAATAGTGAAACCACTAAGTGGTACTTATAAAAACTGATTTTTCCATTTAAATGAAATTTTTCCATCTTTTTGTTTTTAATTTCAAAAATCTGACATACATGGTTGTCATTAAGAATTAAAATATGGTTCAATGGGATAAAAATAATTTTTTGGTGAATAGTAACTTATTAAGTTTTTAATCGCGATTAGAGGTAATTAGTGTAGTTTATGGTAAGAATAATGTTTTAATAAACTGAAATGACATAGAAACACGTCCTACCCTCATTGGATGTGTCATGGCCGACCAATAAAATCCATGGGTCAACTTGGGGACCCCATGGAGCCACTTTGGTTGGAAAATGACATAAATATCTTTTTATTTAATGTTAAAGTAAAAATGACACAAACATGAGATGTTTTACTAAAACAATTTTTACATGGGGTTATACAAGTAATATTTTTTACCATAAATATTCATTGGAAATATAAAAATATTTCCTACATCATAGTATTTTTTCTATATTTTTTAGACATTAAATAAATTAAATTATTTATGACATCATGATGATGCAGCGATGACCTCATTATTTAACGATTTAAATAAAATGGAAAGATAATATAATATCTAATACCTACACATGTCCAAAACCTATTGGATGAGTGGATTTAGAACCCTTATCACATTATCCTCTAAATACATCAATGTGGGACCTTAAAAATCCGAAACGCTTTTGAAAATTAAGTAAAATTTTGTAACTTTACAAGAGTGACCCTCCTCTCCCCTTATAAAAGGCCCCCACCTCTACCTCTTTACCCACACCTCCAAAGCCTTTTCATCGGCATAACCCCACCCATATTTCCTCTCCACATCCCTCTATTACTCCTAGAAGCCTCACATTGGGAAGAAGTCTTCCCAAGGAAGCCTTTGAGCTCAAACCAAAGGGAGTTACCCAATTTTAAGGTAATGTCTTCACTTGTGTCCTTTTGTTTTATTTTGCTTCTCCAACCCCCTAAACTCTTTTTATTAATTTATTTTGTAACAAATCCAGTATATTCAATATACTAGGATGTTTTTATAAGAAGTATTCTAGCTACAATTACACACACCTACATCTAATGGTTAAAGAACATACTGTTTCCATGGATGGTGAATTTCTGCCTCCCGAAACGATGATTGTTCAACATTCTTCTAACAACTTCAAAGGTGGACATTAAGATGAAACTATATTTATATATGATATATAATATTTTTATGTTTTACTTAAGCTTATGTATTTTTCATTTATGGTGTACCTTTATGGTTTCCATTATGGGTAAATGCGATATCTTCATTTAAGGAAGTGCGGACTACCGCCCCCTCAAAGTGATTTGAATCGTTAATACCATTTGTGGTATGTATAAAGGATATATTTAATGATATTATATATGATACAATACTGGAATTAAAATACTATTATGTATCATTATGTTTTAATTCCATTAAATATGAAATAGAAATGGAAGTAGCATTCATGCGTACGCACGGCTTACCGTCTCCATGAACGGTACATTTCATTTCTTATCTCAAAATGTTATGTAATATTATAAGTACATATATATAATGAATATATATGTAATATATTACATCTAAATTATGGATATCATTCTGTAATTATAACATATATATATATATCTCTCATTTTTTTTAATTCCATTAATATGACAAAAAATGAAAGTAGCGTTAATGCGTACGTACGGCATACCGTCTCCATGAATGATGATTTTCATTTTTTATCTCCAAATGATATGGAATAGTATAAAATGAATATTTACTGGATATATATGATATTTTAATCATTAATACTATTCTGGAAATTATTTACATATAAATACATGAGAAATATTTTTTTCAAACAAGTTCATTTTTGACTCATGTACCAAACATCGGCAAAAACGTCTGATATGAACTAACATTATTAAACAATTATTATAACATTATAATAGGTGATATGAACTGAATAATAATCTCTAAAGGAGGTACTTAGACAATTATTAATTTACCAAAGTTTATTATTCTAGAATATAAAGAAACGAACAAGACAAGTTGGATTTGAGGTAAGGGATCCTACTCCTCTCTTCCTTTTTAAGTACACTCTTTTATGTCATTCATTTTAAAGATAATATTTCTTGTTATTGAGATGTTATTTTATATTAATATTACTGTAATTTTTATGTTCATATGATGAGAGACTCTATTCTCTCTCATCAATCCATTTTGGAAGTTTTGAGTGGCGCCGTTAGGCTGCCGAATTTTCGTAAGAGATCTATCCTCTCTTTTTCTTTTTAAGTACTCTCTTTTATGTCACTTCTTTTATGATCTTCTTTGTTATGTTGGGGGATGTTATTTTATATTAATCTTTCTGTAAACTTTATGTTAATATGATGAGAGACCCTATTTGATCTCATCAATCCATTTTTGGAAGTTTTAAGTGGCGCCGTTAGGCTGTTGAGTTTTCGTAAGGGATTTTTCATCTCACTTTTATTCCCATGAGATTTATGCTACATTTTCCACAATTTCCTTTGAGTGGTGTATGTACTTCACATTATTTTACTCTTTGTGTAATATACTTTATTTTATGAGTATTTACATCAATGTTGTATTGTCCTTCTTTCACGAGGTGTATGTTTCAAAAGATACCGATGTCGGTAAGGGAACCTTTCACCCTCCTCTTTTTAATAGACTTCTTTTGTTTGGTCTTTTAATTTACATATTGTTATGTTGGGATATGTCCTCATGTATCCTTATTGATTTAAATTTTATTTCCAAGTGATGAGATACCCTTTTTTTATCTCTCATCAACTCATTTTTATGTGACGTCATTAGGCTGTCAAGGGAACTTCTTAACCCAATTTCGATTTCTTTGGGTTCAACATGTAGTTATTGAATATGTAATCCTTTGAATATGTGTGAATGACCTTTGATTATTTCATACTTAATATCCACTTATATTTGGTGTATTCATTTGTCACAAATAATTATGTAATTGATTTATCCTTAAACCAATGATACCATCTTTGTAAGGGACTTCATCTCAATCTCCATTCATTGAGGCATATTTTGTTTTATACACAACCTTCTTTTATACGGTGTATAAACCCCTTTGACTTTTACGTTTATCCAAAAGGAATCTTTTTTATACGAAGCATTTTACAAAATGACAAAAGGGAATGTTTTTGTCGTACGTATGCAGCGACAACGACTTCTCCGCCGCCGTGACCATTATTTGAGTTTCGGCTTCCTCTACAAGCCATAACTTCTTTTTAAAAGATAAATAAATACCATGTTTTAATTTTCTTTTATTTTGGTATTGAAAATGGTTTTCATAATGTTTTTATATCAATGTGTTGTATTGATATCTTGGGATTGAAAGGTTGAAATGTTATGTTTCCTTTATACATGTTTTATGTGATACGATTATGTTGAGGTTCTTGGGCATTATTATGAAGACGGGTGGTTCCGTGATAAACTAAGGGTGGGTGAGCCCGATATAGCTCTCCAATGCATTGGTTAACGCAAAGGAGTGAAACGCTAAGGTTTCTCCGAAGAGATTTAGGGAATATACTGTGATGGGTATTACAAACGTAACCAAGAGGGTTACTCCCTACGTAAGAATGTTATGAATGCCTCATGTTACCTTTTATGTCTTATGATTTCCATGATGATTTGATGAGGTATGTTAAAGTGCCTATGTTTTATGGGTAAAGTATGATTTCACTCTTATGTATATATGTACTCATGTTTCCTTTCCATACTTTTTATAACCCTTACTGAGCTTTTTATGCTCATCCCAAGTTTTTGAAATGTTTTTCACCGGTCAAGGGAAAGGTACATGATGTGATGATAGTGTCAAGGAAGTGTCAAGAAAGAATCCAAGTTTTATTTTAAATATGTATCCGTTGATGGGAATAATGAATACAGTCTTTTATGTAACCACTTTGTTTAAATGTGGAATGTAATGCAAGTTTCATGATATAATTTTCTAAAACTCTAAACCTGAAAAGATCCTCAATGTGTAATCTTGTAATAACTCAATATTAAGTAAGGTTTAAGGCTGGGGCCTTATAGTTACTGTCTCATTAGATATCCCTTTCTAATACCAGCATAGGACCTAAGAGTAATGTGTGCTAGGGTGATAGAATCTTGGGGCGGGTCGGACAACATTGCCCGAGTAGTGATTTCTATCAGCTTGATATTCTCACGAAGGAGATTCCGTTCTAGCTTCACACGATGAAGTTTGGCTTGGGTTTGGTCCAGAGAAAATCCCAAAGGTGCTACCTCCTTCCTGAGTTCCGTCAGGTGGGCTTCGATCGGCCCGATACTACTAGATGGGGCCATCGAATCTTCTTTCTATATTAATTAACAAATATCACATTTATTTATACACAATAATCACAACATTTAGTTTCCAACATTCATATAATAGTTGAAACCCAATGGTTTTATTTTAATTATACTCATTTTATTAAATAAAAATATTTTGTTGAGTATAAAATAACACAAAAAGTTAGGAAACAAAATTTATTTAAACTTTTGGGTTGTTACAATATGAATACATTTTTGGAAAACAAAAATACACTTCATACTGAGTTTATTTAACTTGAATTTTTCTATTAATTTTTTCTTTATACTGAACATGACTTATGATTGTTCATGTTATAATAAATAGAAACATTATATTATTATTAGAACCTGTAAAGATTCATTGAACCTTTTTTTATATACACTAAAATTTGAGAAGTATATTGAATTGAATTCATCAGAAGAAGATGATTTGATTCTGATATTTTTTCAACAAAAACATAATTTTATAGATATTATCCTTGGATTTTGTTAAACCAATAACTATAAATAATATTGATCTTTTAGTAGTTAATGATGTTGTAAAAAAGTCAAACAAGTTCTTATGTATCATAAAAAATGATTTTTATATCTTTGTTCGTATTGTTTGAGTTAAATTTTATAATTCATTCTCTGTGAGAGGATTAATTATAAAATACCTAGCCATTACTTATGTAATTTATTTATTTGTGATTCATTTTGAAGATAATATTCTATTATAGAATATAGTATTTATTGTATTGGTTCTCAATGAGATTCTTTATGTACAATCTTTTGATTTTGAATTGTGATGTTCGATGAAGTCCAATGATATAATTACATCCAATAATATCTAATTAATGATGATATTAGGTACCAGAAAGCTTGTTATAACCATTAAATCAATTATTTTTCTTGTCTAAAACATATACCTACTAATGGGTTGATTCAACGATTTTTAAGGCCTCAAAATTCAGTCAAAGTGGTTACTAGTTCAAAATATGTTCCTACCAAAGGTATAATTCATTGATGTTCATGGTTGGATATTATAAACAATGGATTTAGTTACCAAACCTTCTTTTTTTGGATTATATGTGAATGGTTAAATCAATATAAAATATTTATTAATATAATAGGCTTAAAAGTGTATTTAGACTGTTATCCAATACCCTGTGTTTTGTTTTATTTATAATATTAATTTTATTTATGATTATATTTCTTATCAATTAAATATTTTAACTTATAATAGTTTATTTTTCCAATAAATTGTCTTTACAACTTTTACTGTTTACAAATTCCATCTTTCAAATACATTTTTTGAGTGGTAAATAAATTTTCACTTATCATTACAACTTTAATCTACCCCGAAATCATTTATAAATTTTCCTATATGGGTTAATAATTTATATCAGAACATGAAATTTATTTTATTCACAAATATAGTCTATGTGTTAGAGATAACTTATGTTCTTTATATTTTATATTTATTTATAAAAACTTATATTAGTTTCCGTAAAATAACATGTTGTAGAAAAATGAACATTTTTATATTTTAGGAGATATTCTATTTATAATCTCAAAGAATATCAATCTAAATCAACAACCTATTTTTGAGGGATCCTATTATTGGTACTAGTGTGATTTGATGAAAACATATGTTATAAATACTGGAGTCGATATATTCTCATGCTTGCAAGAGATTAAAATATTCTTGATAAAACAGATCAAAATTTCACTCATAATGAAAAGATTTAATTTTAACTTTATTTTTTAGTGTAGAATACCATATTTATTTAGGATTCAAAGAAACTAAAATATTCATGTTTTATCATATAAAATAGTTTATAGAATGTAAAGGGATAGATTTTTTGTTTTTCATTGATCTAGTCAGTGGGAAAAAAAATAATGTGTAGAAAAATATTTTTCATTTTGAATCATTGAAAATAACAAAAGGAGTAATGTATCCTAGGGGGAGATACCAAATGATAAATGGTATAACATTGTTCATGAAAGGGGATGCATATTACTCTTTTTTATTCCTTTAATTTTAATTCAAATGATTTAGCTACCATATATTTTTCTTAATCATTAACTCCCAAGGATATTCTGTTGTCAATTTCAAAATAAAAAAGGGGGATAAGATGAATAAACTATAATTTTGGCGTTTTTTAAACTAAAAATTTATTGAGGTGTGTATAATAAAAAGGGGGATATGTTTCAAAATTAGTATTTTTTCCCTTTTTAACCTAAAATTTTATTTAGGTGTGCGGAATAAGCGGGGGGGGGGGGGTGCGAATAAATGGTATGTTTTTTCCTTTATCACATGAAAATTTTATTTTGGTCTATAGAATAAAATGAATGATTGATTATGATTATTGAATAATATAATGTTTTCAAATGACAAACTCTTGGATTTTTTATTAAATATTATAGGGACATTTATTTTTATAATTTCATTTAGTAATATCTATTTTTTATTGCATGCCTTTGGATTGTCCAAAGGGGGGATATTTTTATTCAAAAAACTCTTCTGAATATTTTTGTATATAAATAATCTTACACTTCATACTAAATTTATTTAACTTGAAGTTTTTTAGGATTTTTATGTACAAAATATAACTATAAGTGGATCATTTTCAATGAATTCAAGTGGTACATTATTTTTATAACATTTGAAGATGTAGTGAGAATTTGTATTAATTCACTAAACTTCAAGAAAGTATACTGATTTCTATTCATCAAAAATGGTGATTTGATTCAAATGATGTTGTAGAGAAACCCAAATACTTTTGATGTTTTTGTTAATGAATATTATAGTTATGATTATAAATTAAATCAATTTTTGATGAATATTAGATTCTATAAAATTTTCGATAAGTTTCTAGGGTATATTCTCAATGATTTTATGATCTTTGGTTTCATTTTTTTCTTGTAGGATTTCCATTGAGATTATGTTTATAAATATTAATTTTAAAATCTATTAGATTTCATTTTATAGTCATTTTAATTATTATCCACATGATTGATGATATTACACTTTTTAATCCTTTTGTTATTATCTTCATGACCAATATTATTTTTACAGTGGAATCTATTGGTTCCAATCTGTTATATTTAAAGAATTACAGGGGTGGATACGTAGATAATAAATGATAATTAAAGAGTATCTCAATGATTTAATTGAATATAGTAAATATTAAGTTAAATTTTTTCCAGGATCATAACTTATCCCTACTGATGGGTTGAGTTGATAAAATTTATTATTGGTGCTTGTACACTATAATTTCAATGGTTGAACATCCTACCACTTTTGATAATAATAATATGGTTTCCTTGATAATATTTTTTTTGTAATATAATATCCCTTTAATGAGTATATGTATTATTATCCACTTCTCAATGTTTTTTTATTTGGTTTTTCAATTTTATTTTGGATTATATTTCTTATCAATTATTTTTTTTAACTTACAATAGTTTTTTACTGTGAATATACTTCATAACTGTGATTTATTAGAAATTGAATGTTCCAAACATATTTCTTTTTGAGTGGGTAAAAATTGATAGTCATATTTAAAACATAAATTCATCACCCCTCTTGAAGATTTCATATGATTGACATTATAGGATAACACACTACCACCTCTTAAAGATTTTATAGGAATGTTAACACATTCAGTGGCACTTATAATATAGTCTAGAATATTCCTCCTATGAATGAATTTAAATTTATTTTTAGAGGTAATTTTATAAAAACTATGAGCGATACTCAAGAAAAATAGTCTAATGATAATTTTATACATATATTTATCCATTAAAATAGGTCTAAACCAAGATATTTCATCTATATTGTTCTCCTTGGGGAAGCAAAATAAAAATTGAGAATTTATTTTAATTGGGTGACATCCATAGATAAACTAATATTTCACAATTTTAAAAAATTATTCATTCATAATATCCCATGATACAAAAAAAAACTTATGAGTGAATCCATCTAGACCAGTGGTACTATTGGGAATGAAGGTAGAGACAACACCATTAATCTGCTAATTATTAGGGATTTCATTTAACATATTATTGTCATAAAACTCTACAACTTTAGGAATTACATCCTCCACAATAATGCTAGTCACTAGAATATCTTCACTAAATAAATCATTATAATATTAAAAAATGAATGATTAAAACTCATATCTCTTATAAATGATAAATTCAATCCATTTGAGATAAGTTACAGTCTCTATACATTAACAACTTAACTCTATATGTCTACTTCAACATAGAGTATGTGGATTTTATCAGCCTATTAAACATATAGTCTAAAACAGTTTCCCTATTAAAGTCTAAACCATTTAAATAATTATGATTGAAGAGAGTTTAAATATCCTATAGACCCCTTTTAGTTTGCAGAAGCACTTCATCTATTCTTGAGAATTTATTTTTATCTTAAATTTAATCCTTAGTTTCATAGACATAATGATCATAGATCAAGACGATATGTCATTAATATAAGATAAAGACTCCCATTTCTATTTTTAATCCACACCACACTAGGACTATAAAAAAATGATATATAATATATATAGGTTTATGGATTTTTATCAGTTATTGAGTATTGACCAATAATAAAAAAATGGTGATTTAAGTTTAATTTAGTAATATATATGGAAGTAATTTTATCCTATTACAAAACAAGATTAATAAAATAAAAATCTAATTTATTTTATGAAATAATATTAATAATATTTATATAAATTAAATATTTATACGTCATCATATAAATTTTAACCAGTTAACTGCCCTTAAAAAATAGTTTAAATTGTTTAGAGGTATACAAATAAATATTCCAATATTCTAATGGATTTAATAAAATTACATTTAAGCATTATGAAATAAATAACCTATACAAAATTTAATGATTTTTAAAGTTTAACTATTCCCAAAATTATCCCCTATAGTTTTACCAATTAAAAGAATTGTGAAAAGAACAAAAAAATAACATACAATTGACCTCGAATTAAAAAAACCATTAAATAAAAAAAAATTATTATATTAATAATTTAGTTAGAGGTCAACACCCAAATATCCTACAATGTTATAATTCTTGATATGGATTCAATGAGACTATACCTAACATTGTAAAATTCAATTCTTAAAAAATGAAGATAAAATAGTGAATGGCTCAGAAATAAAAATAAGAAATGAATTACAATTCTTGATTAAATTGGAGAGAGATATAGTTTTATATTTTTATTGGATAATCCTTGTATGTTTTATAAAATTACATTCATCTGAACGTGTAACACCCCAAGATTCCACGATACGCTTCTCTTTCAATAATGCAATAGCTTGCATTGTACACAAGTTCAAGATTCTAACACATCGCGACCAATCAAAGTAGCCATTATGAATAGTAATAACAACTTTTTGAAATTATATTAATTTTATAATTCAAAATGGACTTAATTTTTGTATTCGTAATATCGAAATTATCCTAAGTTTAATTTTTTGTAATTTTATGAGAAATTCCAATTTTCTATGAATAGTAAAAAATACTTAAAAACAACTTTTTTAATCAAAATAACTTATAGTGATAAATTATACTATTGAGTGGTTTTAAAGTATAATTAGAATATATTTTTTCCATTTTATCCAATGGCGGTCATTAGAATTAATTTCACTTTGAAATAGGACATAAACAATTGTCAAACTTTTGATTGATATTATTTCATAAAAACACGCTAGTTGTTTTGACAGCGGGAATTAATTATAAAACTAATTAACGCAAATTATATGTTTGTAATTTTTTAAAATAGACATCATTTTTGAATTTGTAATATCAATTATAGTTTAGGGTGAATTTTTGGTATTGTTCTGAGAAACTTCAATTTTTGATGAATAGTGAAACCACTAAGTGGTAGTTAAAAAACTAATTTTTCATTTAAATGAAACCTTAACACTTCATTGAATTGAATTTCAAAAATCCGAAATACATAGTTTTCATTAGGAATTAAAATTTGGTTCAATGGGATTAAAATCGTTTTTTGGTGAATAGTAACTTTTAAGTTCTATTAATCGCGATTAAAGGTAATTAGTGTAATTTAAGGTAAATATAATGTTATAATAATATGAAATTAACTTTACACTTGTCCTACCCTTATTGGATGAGTCATGGCCGACCCAAAAAATCCATGGGTCAACTTGGGGACCCCATGGAGCCAATTGTGTAAGAAAATGACATTAATAACTTTTTATTTAAAGTAAAAATAAAAGTGTCACAAACATGTGTTGTTTTACTAAAACAATTATTACATGGGGTAATATAGGTTAAATTTTATACTATAAATATTAATTGGAAATCTAGAAATTTTACTTACATGTTGGTAATTTTTTTATAATTTTTAGACCTTAAATAAATTAAATTTTTTATGACACCATGATGATGCAGCAATTAGCTGATTAATTAACGATTTAAATAAAATGAAAAGATATTGTAAAATATAAGACTTACACTTGTAAAAAATCTATAGTATGAGTATATTTCAAAACCATATGACCTTATCCTCGAAATATATAATTGTGGGACCTTTTAAATCCGAAAATCACTTCATAATAATGTAACATTTCATGACTTTCCAAGTGTGCCCCTCCTCTCCTCTTATAAAAGGCCCCCACCTATACAACCTTACTCACACCATAAAAGCCATTTGTCTCGGACAAACTCTGCCCAAATAATCTCTAAAAATTCCTCCCTTCATCCTAGAAGCCTTACCTTAGGCAGAATGCTCTTCAAGAAACCATTTTGGTTCAAACTGAGGGGAGTTACCCGATTTAAAGGTAATGTCTTCTCTTATGTTGTTTTGTTTTATTTTGATTCTCCCACCCCTAAACTATTTTTATTCTTTTATTTTGTAAAAACACCAGTATATTCAATATTCTAGTAAGTTTTTATGAGAAGGATCTTATTTACACTTACACACACCTTCGTCTAATGGTTAAAGAACATACTGTTTATGTTGGTGGCGAATTACTGACTCAGGAAACGATGATTGTTCAATATTCTTTTAACACCTCTCATGGTGGCCATTAAGATGTCACTATATTTATATATGATATATATTATGTTTATGTTTTCCTTATGCTTCTGTATTCCTCATTTATGTCATACCTTTATGATTTCCATTATTGGTAAACATGATAATTTCATTTTAGGAAGTGCGGACTACCGCCCCCTCAAAGTGATTTGAATCATTAATGCCATATGTGGGACATATAAAGGATGGGGTAAATGATATTATATATGATATTATACTGGAATTATAATTTAACTTTATATCATTGTGATTTCATTCCATTAAATACGAAATATATATGAAAGTAGCGTTTATGCGTACGTACGGCTTACCGTCTCCATGAACGGTGCATTTCATTTCTTACCTCTAAATGTTATGTAATATTATAAATGAATGTATATAATGGATATATATGATATATATGATATCTATATCAGGAATATAGTTATGGATATAATGGATATTTTACCACATGAACAACATGTAATTATAAGAAGTTTATTTTTGACTCAAGTACCTAAGATCGAAAAAACAACCATTATTAACTTAAATAATTACATAATGTTAATAACATGGTAGTAAGTGATATAAAAGGAATAATTAACTTGAAAAATATTCTTAAGAAAGTATTAATTAACTCTGGTTTATTATTCAAGAGGTTAAAGAACAGTCGAATCAAGTCGGACACGAGGTAAGGGAACTTCTTAACCCAATTTCCGTTATTTGGGTTAATCTCCTACTTTCAAATTATATCATGATATTATTATGTCCTATCTTGTATTTTTACGTTTTTTGTGTGTAATTATAGTTAATACACATAATAGATCAATTTTATTTAAAAAATTATCTTTGTAAGGGACTTCGTCTCAATCTCCATTCATTGAGGCATATTTTGTTTTATACACAAATTTCTTTTATACGGTGTATAAATCCCTTTGACTTATACGTTTATTCAGAAAGGAATATTTTTATATGATGTGTTTTACTAAATGACAAAAAGGAAAGTTTTTCTTGTCGTACGTATGCAGCGACAATGACTTATTCACCGCCGTGACCATTATTTGAGATTCAACTTCCTCTACAAGCCATAACTTTTTTTAAATGAAAAATAAATACCAAGTTTTAATTTTCTTTTATTTTGGTATTGAAAAATGGTTTTGATAATGATTTTATTATATCAATGTGTTTTATTGATATCTTGTGATTGAAATGTTGAAATGTCAGGTCTCTTTTATGCATTTTTTATGTGATATAATTATGTTATGGTTTATGATATGTTTAAACCTTTTCATATTAGGAATGAATTGGACTTAATAAGTGACGGGTGGAGCCCGCTATAGCTCCTCAATGCATCGGTAGGTCTCATAAGACAAACTAGTGTCTTGGCATGAGGCCATGACAAAATCTTATTTGTATTCTTGGCACGAGGCCTTGGCTATGTGGTTATGATAGTCTGGCATTATGCATTCCATAATTATGAAAGTGGTTATTAATATTACATGTGATTATTTGACTAGTAGAATATCCATTTGAATAAGTTAATGACATTATTTCATTTTATTTTTGCCATATTATGCTGAATTTTAATTTTAAAAGGCTTTTATTTTAGTTATACATTACCTTAAAGGTTAATTTTTATTTATGAAAGCTTCCGCTATATTGTTATCATTACTGAGCATCTGAGCTCACCCATTCCAGTGCATTAATTTTTCCAGGATGTGAAGAAGTATATTATGAATGACCTGCAGGGATAGTATGAGGGGATATGAAGGCAAGATGTTTTTGTAGTTTTTTTTACTTTATGATGTAATGTAAGACTTATGAATGTATCTAGTGTATCCAAGGCTACTAAACTAATCTTTCATTCGAGACTTGATCTTTTGTGATCATGCCAATGTTATGCAATAATGCACCGACTCTGGTTAACTGGGGTCGGGGTGTTACAGTTGGTATTTAAGGCAGTTTAGTACTAACCATATAAGCTATATTTAGATAAACTCTGATTATAGCACATATCCCTAAGATAGAATTTAAGGATTAGTATAGAAGAACTTTCTAGAATTTTGGTATTATAGAGATTTTGTGATTTTTTTGAGCAATACATCCCTTTCTGGATATGAGCAGGTAGAGGCGGCTCTGGAACAGATGTACCTTGGGGTAAAACACGAAAACACCACATTGAGCTAGACTCGAACGGGAACTGGTGCACGACAACGGGCCTTGCCGTACTCTTGGTTACGAAACTCCAGGGGGATATGCTTAGGATAATTATCATTTTCTTTACAAACCATTATGAAGGGTTTTTGAGTATATACTTTCTCAAAGAAATTTTTTTATGATTATGGATTATATCCATAAATAGTTCAATTTATGTTATGTGTTTTGCATGTTTTTTATTATGTATTTCGATTCATAAACTAATCTAGTTTATGAAATTGTTTAGAAATGGCTCCTAGTGGAAGGAATGGAAACCATGTCAATGCACGCATTCCATGTAGGGATTTCCATCCTGCTCAAAATAATTATAATAGACCTAGTGATACAACTGGTGCTGATCAGCTTATCACCATACTGGGAAAACTCACTGAGGTTATGAATAATAACCTTACTCGTATGGAGCACCATGATCTACAACATGGAGGATCAATGATAGATCGCTTCATGAGGAAACAACCACAAACATTCAATGGGAGTAAAAATCCCTTAGAATCTGAGCAATGGATAAATTCCATAGAGAAAATATTACATTCCTTGGGGAGTAATGAAAGGGAAAAGGTTATCATGGTAGTTTACCACCTCACTGGAGATTCTGATCAATGGTGGTCATTGATTCAAAACACAAAGGAAGATGATGAAGTATCAAATATGGAATGGAGGGTGTTCAAAGATCTTTTATTAGAAAAATACTTTTATCGTGACCATCGAGCAGATATGGAAAGACAATTTCTGAGTCTGAGACAAAAGGAGGATGAGAATGTCGCAAAGTATGAGGCCAACTTTACAAGGTTAGCAAGGTATGCTGCAGATTATATACATAACCCAAGAAGTAATATTGATCGTTTCTTTAATGGGTTAAAACTGTATCTCCATCGAGAATTAGTATCACAATATTTCTCAACATACAAAGATATAGTCTCGTGTGCTATCAAGACAGAAAAGGAATTCTCTAAGTCTTATGACAACAAAGTAAAGTAAGAGAAGAAGTGAACTGTGGAATAAGATATAGATAAAGGGAAAATGGGAAAGAAAGATTTTCTATTATGAGATAATTTTCGGAAGAATCACCCTGGTACTTTCCTAAAAGGAATGTGAGTTTGTTATAAATGTGGAGAAATAGGTCACCAGGCTCGTGATTGCATGGGAAAGAAAGAAGCTATAAATGTTGAATGATACAATTATAGAGAAATGGGAAATTATTCAAATGAATGTCCTACGCATCCGGAAAAAATACCTCAGAAAATTCCAAGGGATCAAGGCCAATCTTACGCTGTTACAACAGTTGAACTGGAATAATTAATGTATTGGTGCTTTTGGACTCAAGGATTATATTCTGGTTATAAGAATGATGTGATATATATAAGGATTGTACTACAATACTTGTTGTTTTCATTAAGGATTTAATATGATGAAGGTAATCATTTTTTTAGTATGTGACAATAATAGAAACTTTACTTTGTTTGGGGAATCTAATGTTACAATTGATTTTCTAATTTAAAGACCTTTTAGAGAATGTCTGGATAGAGGTATTTTGGATAAATATAATGGTTGGAATGGATTAAGTTGAATTTGGATAGTATTTTTTAAGGTTAAAACATTTATGAAGATTATTTTTGGAATATTATAATACTATAGTTTTAGGAAAAGGACAACTTGCAAGTTGGGGGATAACCCTCGCATCGGACAAGGCTACAGGAATCGAACCCACAACCATAGTACGACAGGACTTTATTACCTACCACTAGCCTACAGGAAGTCCTTGGTTTTTTAAAAATAGTTTTCCTAATCTAAATGGTATGTGTTAATATTTGGAACCTTATACAATTATGATAAATAGAATATTTTTGAGTTCTATTACCTTTTGGAGTGAAAGATGGTTTTGCGGTAAAAATTTATTAAAGAATGAAAGTCTACATGACATGTAAGTATATTTCCTTACGTTCTTAGTAAATCTCCTAAATAAATTCCTCAACTTTATGAAAGGTAACTTAAAACAAAAACGTTGTCAGTTAACATTTCCTACTGGTGAATCAATGATTGTTTAACCAATCACATGTTTGTGATTTTCTTGTAGTTAACTTTATCTTAATCGTGTTTTCTACAACTCTCCATCAGACCTTGATGGTTTGTTTCTCCTCCATATACATATTTTCATAGAATCATAGTATGAGCTATCTCAGGTGACCTTTGTACTTCTCTTTCTTTCTTTTAAAGTTATATTTTTATTAACCTTATTTCTGATGTGGGTTTTCCACAAAGGTATTTCCTATTTTCAAACTTTTATTTTCAAAGAAAAATTTCAAATTATGAGGATGCAATTTATTGAAAGAGGGGAGAATGTAACACCCCAAGCTTCCATGGTACCCTTTTCTTTCAATAATTCAATAGCTTGCATTGTACACAAGTTCGAGATTCTAACACACCATGACTAATCAATGTAGCCGTTATGAATAGTAATACTCACTTTTTGAAATTATATTAATTTTATAATTCAAAATGGACTTTATTTTTGTATTCAGAATATCGAAATTATCTTAAGATGAATTTTTTGTAATTTTCTGAGCACTTCTAATTTTCTATGAATAGTAAACAAATACATAAAAACAAATTTTTTAATCAAAATAATTTATAGTGATAAATTATACTATTGAGTGGTTGTAAAGTATAATTAGAATATATTTTTACCATTTTATATAATGGTGGTAATTAGAATTAATTTCACTTTGAAATAGGACATATACAATTGTCAATCTTTTGATTGATATTATATCATAAAAAGACGCTATTTGTTTTGATAGCGGGAATTAATAATAAAATTAATTAATGAAAATTATATGTTTGGAATTTTTTAAAATAGACATAATTTTTTAATTCATAATATAAATTATAGCTTAGGGTAAATTTTTTGTATTGTTCTGAGAAACTTCAATTTTTGATGAATAGTGAAACCACTAAGTGGTAGTTAAAAAAACTAATTTTTCATTTAAATGAAACTTTACCACTTCTGTGAATTGAATTTCAAAAATCTGACATACATAGTTGTCATTAAGAAGTAAAATGTGGTTGAATGGGATTAAAATAATTTTTGGTGAATAGTAACTTTTAAGTTCTTTTAATCGCGATTAAAGGTAATTAGTGTAATTTAAGGTAAATATACTATTATAATACTATTAAATTACATTTACACTTGTCATATACTTATTGGATGAGTCATGGCCGACGAAGACAATACATGGGTCAACTTGGGGACCCCATGAAGCCACTTGGGTAAAAAAATGACATCAATAACTTTTTATTTAAAGTAAAAATAAAAGTGTCACAAACATGTGTTGTTTTACTAAAACAATTATTACATGGAGTTATATAAGTTAAAATTTCGACTATAAATATTCATTAGAAAGCTAAAAAGATTTCCTACATGATGGTAATTTTTTTATAATTTTTAGACATTAAATAAATTAAATTTTTTGTGACACCATGATGATGCAGCGATTACCTTATTAATTAACGATTTAAATAAAATGAAAATATAATGGAAAATATAAGACTTACACTTGTCAAAAACCTATTGAACGAGTATATTTAGAACACTTATCACCTTATCCTCTAAATATATAATTGTGGGACCTTTGAAATCCTAAAATCACTTCATAATAATGTAACATTTCATGACTTTCCAAGAGCGCCCGTCCTCTCCTCTTATAAAAGGCCCCCACCTCTACCACCTTACTCACACCATCAAAGCAATTTGGCTCGGCCAAATTCTGCCCAAATACTCTCTCAACATTCCTACCTTCATCCTAGAAGCATTACCTTAGTCAAAAATCTCTTAAGGAAACAATTTTGGTTCAAACCGAGGGGAGTTAACCAATTTAAAGGTAATGTCTTCTCTTATGTTGTTTTTTTATTTTTCTTCTCCCACCCCCTAAAATCATTTTATTCTTTTATATTGTTACAACACAAGTATCTTAAATATACTGGTATTTTTTTATGAGAAGTATTTTATTTACACTTACACACACCTTCTTCTAATGGTTAAAGAACATACTGTTTCTGTGGGTGGCGAATTACTGCCTCACGAAACGATGATTGTTCAATCGTCTTTTAACACCTCTCATGGTGGAAATTAAGATGTAACTATATTTATATACGATATATATTATTTTTATGTTTTCCTTATGCTTTTTTATTTCTCATTTATGGAATAACATTATGATTTCTATTATGGGTAAATGCGATAATTTCATTTTAGGGAGTGCGGACTACTGCCCCCTCAAAGTGATTTGAATCGTTAATTCCATATATGGGATGTATAACAGATGGAGTAAATGATATTATATATGATATTATAATGGAATTATAAAATACCTTTATATCATTGTGATTTCATTCCATTAAATATGAAATAGAAATGAAAGTAGCATTCATGCGTACGTACGGATTACCGTCTCCATGAACGATGCATTTCATTTCTTACCTCCAAATGTTATATAATATTACAAATGAATGTATATAATGGATATATAGGATATATATGATATCTAAATCATGAATATAATTCTGGATAAAATGGATATTTTACCACATGAACAACGTGTAATTATAAGAAGTTTATTTTTGACTCAAGTACCTAAGATCGACAAAACGACCGTTATTAACTTAAATAATTACATAATGTTAATAACATGGTAATAAGTGATATATAAGGAATAATGAACTTGAAAAAGGTTCTTAAGCAAATAGAAATTAACTCAAGTTTATTATTCAGGAGGTTAAAGAACGGTCGAGTCAAGTTGTACACAAGGTATGGGAACTTCTTAACCCAATTTTCGTTCTTTGGGGTAATCTCCAACTTTCATATTATGTCATGATATTATTATGTACTATCTTTTATTTTTACTTTATTTATGTGTACTTATAGTGAATACACATAATAGATATATTTTATTTAAAAAATGATATTTGTAAGGGACTTCGTATCAATCTCCATTCATTGAGGCATAGTTTGTTTTATACACAAATTTCTTTTATACGGTGTATAAACCCCTTTGAATTTTATGTTTATTCAAAAGGAATCTTTTTATATGAAGCGTTTTACTAAATGAAGAAAGGAATGTTTTTATTTTCATACGTATGTGGTGACAATGAATTCTCTACCACCGTGACCATTATTTGAGTTTCAGCTTCCTTTACAAGCCATAACTTTTTTTAAATGAAAAATAAATACCAAGTTTTAATTTTCATTTATTTTGGTACTGAAAATGATTTTGATAATGTTTTTATTATATCAATGTGTTTATTTATATATTTTTATTGAAATGTGGAAATGTTATGTTTCCTTTATGCATGTTTTATGTGATACGATTATGTTATGGTTTATGATATGTTTAAAACTTTTCATATAAAGAATGCATTGGACTTAATAAGTGACGGGTGGAGCCCGCTATAGCTCCTCGATGCATTGGTAGGTCTCATGAGACAAACAAGTGTCTTGGAACATGGCCTTGAAAAAATCTTATTTGTAGTCTTGGCATGAGGCCTTGGCTACGTGGTTATGATAGTCTGGCATTATGCATTCCATCATTATAGAAGTGGTTATTGATATTGCATGTTATTATTCGAACAGTAGAATATCCATATGAATAAGTAAATGGAATTATTTCATTTTATTTTTGCCATTTTATGCTGAATTTTATGTTTAAAAGGCTTTTGTTTTAGTTATACATTTCCTTAAATGTTAATGTTTATTTATGAAATCTTTCTCTATATTGTTATCCTTACTGAGCATCTGAGCTCACCCCTTCCAATGTTTTAATTTTTCCAGGATGTGAAGAAGTATATTATGAATGATTTGCAAGGATAGTATGAGGGGATATGAAGAAAATATGTAGTTGTAGTTTTGTTTTACTTTATGATGTAATGTAAGACTTATGAATGTATCAAGTGTTTCCAAGGCTACTAAACTAATCGGTCTTTTGAGACTTGATCGTTTGTGATCATGCAAATGTTACACAATAATGCACCAACTCTAGGTAACTGGGGTCGGGGAGTTACATAACGTATATTTATTCTTATATTTTACTCTACATTAGTATGGATTTTAATTTAATGTGGAGCCTTTAAGAATCCCTAATTTCTTGTTCTCGGTTTCTCTCTTAGGAGTCCCGTTAGTGTTAATTTTTTCATGAATATTCTAGGTATTATAATCATCATCCTTGGGAGTTGAAAATTTAATACTAATAAAATTTATTCTATAGTTAACCCCATTATGATACTTCTAAAAATGTCATTGAATATTGAACTTATTAAGATTATTATCATTAGTGTCATATTAACTTTTATCTTCTCATCAGAGTCTCTATTTTTGATGTTCCTTTGTTCCCATTCATTCTATGTCAATGAAAATATGCTTTCTAAAGGAAGGTGGTCATTGGGACACACTAGGGAAACTTCATGATGCACATTGATCAAGAATATGGTATTTTGGATAACCCCTCAAGGGTTTTTATTCTTAGTACATAAATATAATATGTATTTATGGCATGTTCATGAATCCTTCCCCATGAGAATACCAGTTACCCATATGGAATTAGCGACCAAAAATATACATTTTAAAGGAAAATGTATATGGGAAATATAATATCTATTATTTGATCCTAATATTTGTTTACACTAGAGTATTTAGCTATATAGGTTTCATATCAAAATTTTATTCCCATCCTAAGAGGCATTTGGATCTTATGAAATGTGGTAGGTGGTGTTTTGGATTTTTTATTGATCCAATGAATGTGTCTTCCAATATAACCCATATATGGTAATTACAACCCAATTAGTTTTATGCTACATAAAAAGAGACTCCATACATTTTATGGCCATTTTATATTTACCAATTTTCTTCCTTTTATGTTCTTTTATCCATGATAACATTCAAGTAGTTTAAATTCACACGGAATTGTCTAATATGTAATGAGTAGATAGTAGTGGGTTTTTGGGATTTATGAATAAGATTACCTTTGTGGTATATCATGCTAGTTGGAAACTAAATAGTAGATGGTATGGTTAGGGGATAAACCTAGTACGAGGTCATATTATCTTTCTCATATCAGGGCATGGGGGTATCTTATGATTTTCACATAATTAGGGCATAAATAATTCATCATATTTTTCACATAAGGAATGATGGGTTATCATATACTAATCACATAAAGTTATTTGTATGATTTATTTTACATAATAAGGATAATTATAAGGCCCCAGCCTTAAACCTTACTTAATCTTGAGTTATTATAAGATTACACATTGAGGATCTTTTCAGGTTTAGAGTTTTAGAGAATTAGATCATGAAACTTGCATTACATTCCACATTTAAACAAAGTGGTTACATAAAAGACAGTATTCATTCTTCCCATCAACGGGAACATATTTAAAATATAACACAGATTCTTTCTTGACACATCCTTGACACTATCATCACATCATGTACCTTTCCCTTGACCTGTGAAAAACATTTCAAAAACTTGGGATGAACATAAAAAGATCAGTAAGAGTTATAAAAATATGGAAAGGAAACATGAGTTCATATATACATAAGAATGAAGTCATACTTTACCCATAAAACAAAGGCACTTTAACATACCTCATCAAACCATGAATAAATCATAGAAATCATAAGACATAAAGGTAACTTGAGGCATTCATAACATTCTTACGTAGGGAGTAACCCTCTTGGTTACGTTTGGAATACCCATCACAGTATATTCCCTAAATCTCTTTGGAGAAACCTTAACGTTTCACTCCTTCGCGTTACCCAATGCATTGGAGAGATATATCGGGCTCACCCGCCCTTAGTTTATCACGTAACCAACCGTTCTTCATAACAATGCCCAAGAACCATAACATAATCGTATCACATAAAACATGAATAAAGGAAACATAACATTTCCACATTTCAATCACAATATAACATTTTAGGATATTGAAATAATGAATCCATTCAAAAAGAAACCATTTCTAAAACCATTTAAAACATTTAATAAAGAGATTTTTGAATCAAAGTGTCCCATACCACCTTGAAGCTTTTAAAAGTTTAAACCATTAATATCCATATAAATAAATCCTTAAAACCATTTTGAAAACATGGATATTAATAAGAACAAATAATTAAAACATTTAAAACGATATTCTGGTAAAAGGGGTTTTACCAAAATTAGAGACACTTGAATACAATAATTGAGGAATAACATTTAGTCAGAACTTTATAATATCATTAGAATAAAAGGATTAATGATATAATACTCCAAAGGAAAGTATAAACACCATATAAGAGTGAATTGGTGCATAACAACAATGAACCCTCAATAGAAATGTCAAATGTGATGCAATCCCTTATAAAGAAGGTATCCTTAAATTAAGGACAAACCAATCTAAAAATATGTGTGAAAAATATAAATACACCCAATATAAGTGGATATTAAGTGTAAAACAATAAAAGGTCATTCACACATATTCAATGTATGACATATTCAATGACTACATGTTGAACCCAAAGAAATCGAAATTGGGTTAAAAAGTTCCCTTGACAGCCTAACGGCATCACATCAAAATGAGTTGATGAGAGATAAAAAGTGTATGTCATCACTTGGACATAAAATTTACATCAATAAGGATATATGAGAACATATACCAACATAACAATATTTAAATTAAAAGACCCAACAAAAGAAGTCTTTTAAAAAAAGAGGAGGGTGAAAGGTTCCCTTACCGACTTGGGTATCTTTCAAAACATACACCCCATGAAAGAAGGACAATAGATCATTGATGTAAATACTCATAAATGAATGTATATTACAAAAAGATTATAATAATGGGAATTACATACACCACTCAATGGAATTTGTTGCAAATGTAGCATAAATCTCACGAGAATAAAAGTGAGATGAAAAATACCTTACGAAAACTCAACAGCCTAACAGCGCCACTTAAAACTTCCAAAATGGATTGATGAGATCAAATATAGTATCCCATCATATTAAAATATTATTTACAGCAAGAGGAATATAAAATAAAATCCCCCAACATAACAAATAGGAGCTTAGAAGAAGTGACACAAAGGAGAGTACTTAAAAATAAAGAGAGAGGTTAGATCTCTTACGAAAGTTCGGCAGCCTAACAGCGCCACTCAAAACTCCCAAAATGGATTGATGAGAGAGAATAGGGTCTCTCATCACATGAACATAAAAATTACAGTAAATGTAATATAAAAGATCATCCAAATAACAAGAAATATGATCTTTAAAAGGAATGACATAAAAGTGTATACTTAAAAAGAAAGAGAGGAGTAGGATCCCTTACCTCGGGTCCGACATGACTCAATCATTCTTTAATCTCCTGAATAATAAACTTGAGTTAATTTCTAATTCCTTAAGAACCCTTTTTCAAGTTCATTATTACTTTTATACCACTTATTACCATGTCACAAACATTATGTAATCATTTAAGTTAATAATATTTGTTTTGCCGATATTTGGTTCTTAAGTCGAAAGTGGTCTTCTTACAATTACATGTTGTTCGTGTGGCCAAATGTTTATTATATCCAGAATTGTATTCATTATGTAGATATAATATATGTCATTTATATCCAGTACATGCATGCATTTATAACATTACATAATCATTTAGAGGTAAGAAATGAAATGCACCGTTCATGGAGACGGTAAGCCGTACGTACGCATGAACGCTACTTTCATTTCTATTTCATATTTTATAGAATGGAATAATAATGATATAAAGGTATATTATAATTACAGTATAATATCATATATAATATCATATTTCCATCCTTTATACATCCCACATATGTTATTTAACGAATCAAATCACTTTGAGGGGGCGGTAGTCCGCACTTCCTTAAATGAAGATATCGCGTATACCCCTAATGGAAGCCATAAAGGTAAGACAAAAATGAAAAATACAGAAGCATAAATAAAACATAAACGTATTATATATCATATATAAAAATAGTGACATCATAATGGCCACCTTTTAAGGTGTTAAATGAGTATTGAACAATCATCGTTTCGGGAGGCAGAATTTCACCATCCACGGAAACCGTATGTTCTTTAACCATTTGATGTAGTTGTGTGAGAGTGTAGCTCGAATAAATCTTATAACAACATCCTAGTATATTGAAGATAATGGTTTTGTTACAAAAGAAGTAAATAAAAAGAGTTTAGGGGGTTAGAGAAGCAAAATAAAACAAATGAACATGAGAGAATGAATTACCTTTAAAAGTGTAACTCCTTTTGATTTAAGCCTAAAGGCTTCCTTTGAAAGGATTCTTCCCAAAGGGAGTCCTCTAGGATGAGGAGAGGGATGTGGAGAGAGTAAATGGGCAGGGGTTGGCCGATCCAAAGGCTTGAGGAGTGTGTTAAATGAGGTAGAGGTGGGGGCCTTTTATAAGAGGAGAGGAGGGGTACTTTTGGAAATTAAAGAAATATTACTTTATTTGAAAATGTGTTTCGGTTTTAAAAGGTCCCACATTGATAGAATTCGTGGATAAGGTGATAAGGCTTCTAAATCCACTCATCCAATAAGTTTTGTACATGTGTAGTTCATAGATTTTACATTATCTTTCCATTTTATTTAAATCGTCAAATAATGATATCATCGCTGCATCATTATTATGTCATAAATAATTTAATTTATTTAATGTCTAAAAATTATAAAAAAAATACTATTATGTAGGAAATATTTTTAGATTTCCAATGAATATTTATAATCAAAAAGATGACTTGTATAAGCCCACTTAAAAATTGTTTTAGTAAAACATATCATGTTTGTGTCAATTTTACTTTTACATTAAATAAAATGTTATTTATGTCATTTCCCAACCAAAGTGGATCCATGGGGTCCCCAAGTTGACCCATGTCTTGACTTTGTCGGCCATGACACAACCAATAAGGTTGGGACATGTGTCTAGGTCATTTCATATCATTAAAGCATTATTTATACCTTAAACTACACTAATTACCACTAATCGCGATTAAAAACTTAATAAGTTACTATTCACCAAAAAATTATTTTAATCTCATTGAACCACATTTTACTTATTAATGACAACCATGTATGTCGGATTTTCAAAATTCAATACACATTAGTGGTAAACTTTCATTTAACTGAAAAATCAGTTTGCTTGATTACCACTTAGTGGTTTCACTATTCATCAAAAATTGAAGTTTTTCAGAAAATTACCAAAAATTCACCCTAAGCTATATTTGATATTCTGAATTCAAAAATGAAGTCCTTTTTACAAAATTCAAAACATATAAGTCACATTAATTAATTTAATAATTAATTCCCGTTGTCATGACAAGTAGCGTGTTTTATGAAACAATAAGTATCAAAAGATTGACACTAGTTTAAGTCTGATTTCAAAGTGAAATTGATTCCAACGACCACTAATGGATTTAATGGTAAAAATATTTTCTAATTTCACTTTAAAACCAATTCAAAATATAATCTAATCATATAAATAAATTAGATTAAAACTTGGTTTTGAATTAAAATACAACATTTTACACTATTCATTAAAAAAATGAACTTTATCAGAAAGATACCAAAAATTTACACAAAGTAAATTTTGATGTCCGGATTCTTAATAAGAGTTTTATTTGGTCCAAAATAATGTTTAAGAGTGAACAAAACTATATTTAATGACGATTCTCCATCAAAAGGTGATAAGTGAACCTTTAGTGAAAACTAGGGCATATACGCCAAAAAATTGAATTCTTTCCGTATTTTAAGCCTTTATCTTTTATTGTATAAATGTAAAAATATTTAAGAACATATATAATCATATTTTAGTTATTTCTATCCATTCCCACCAATACAACGGCTATATATTCACTACCATTTAAAATAATATTATTTTATTATTAGAGTGCAACGTAAGATTCCCAAGAAACTCGTTGTTGCGTGTTGGGTACGCCATCGAGCATAGCTTCCCCTTTAAAGTCATTTCAATATTTTATTCACAAATATAGATAAATATGAAATGTCATATTCTTTATTTACCTGGGGTGTTACATCCTTCCCCCCTTTTGGGAATTGCGTCCTCGCAATTTTAAAATTGCGCTTGGAAACTTCCTTGAAATCCCACATCGGAACAAAAGTCGGTAAAAAAAACACTTTAAAATAAAGAAAGATAAGTACAAAGGTCACCCGAGTTAACCCATACTAGGATTCCAAGTATGAAAATATGGACATGGAGGAAAAAAACAAAGGGTGATGTTCTGATGGAGAGTGATAGAAAACATGTTTAGAAGAAAGTTAACCACGAGAAAATCACAAACTTGTGATGGGTTAAACGGTCTTCGATTCCCCAGTAGGAAAAGTTAATAGACAACATTTTTGTTTTAAGTTACTTTTTATTGAGGAATTTATTAATAAGGAAACATAATCACTTATCATATTGACTTTCAACCTTTATTAGATTCCTTACACAAACTCATATTTTCTCCAAAAGATGAGTATTTAGGAAGACATCGTCACATTAAGAGTACTATAATCAACTTCTAGAGAATCACCTAATCCACAAAATAGAACTATATACTTCCCATGTTTTTAGACTTTAACCAAATCCAAAACCAAAAAGGCTAGTACAAGGTCAGATAATCCAGAAAAGGATAACCCTTTATAAAAAGAAAATCTATTCTTAATCTCCAAAATTTGTCCAACAAAACCCAAAGTTCAACGAGGACCATTCTATAATCAATTTGTCCATAAAATTCTTCAAAGTAAACCAATATAAGATTGAAACACAAATATTTGAAGGATTTAGTCGCATAGTCTTCCACGATAAATCGTAACATTTATCTCCAAACAATATCAGTTGCTCCTAAAGTCTCGTTTTGAAAAGTAATTAACCTAATCACATATCCTCCATGATAGGTTAATCATTTTCAAAAATAACCCAAAATCAACTTACTCCTAATTCATAAAATCATATAACTAGAATGAATCAGTCAAATTAACCAGGGACTTCACGTATTCCAGTGGTAGGCGATAAATACCAGTCGCACATTGGTTGTGGGTTCGATTCCCGCAGCTTTGTCCGACGCGACGGGATGTCACACGGTCTGCGTGTTGTCCTTTTTCCAAAACTATATAATTCTTAAAACATTCCCCAAAATGAGATAAAACCTTCAAGAATAATCATAACATATTTTAACCTCAAGTTTATCTCATTCCTTTCATTTTCCATCATATCATAGAGTAATCCATAATTACCTAAAAATTAAGTATCATATAAACCCTAATGGTTACCTTAATAATTATTACCTGAATTTCCACATCGAATTGGCCATCTCGTACCTGATGCATTAGAGAACTCACCAAGGATGAAGTGGTTGATCATGACTCCTTGATATTTGGTTTAGAACAACCACAAGTTTCCTCATTGAATCCTTCATTTTATCTAGTATCTTAATCAGAGAACCACCACAGTTTCCTTCAAAACTGTTGTCTCTTTGGTGCCTGCTAGATCCATCCATTCACTAAAAATAGAAATGTCAGTGTGAGTATATCAACAAAACCATCATGTACTAATGAGTAAGATAGACAATAAGATATACTTACTCATTCACTTTATCTAAAACTAAGACTCTTTCTGAAATCCAACCATTATGGTAATTGTCAATTATGCTTAAAGAATACCCTAACCTCTAAAGTTATCTAAACCGACCTTTGATACCAACTATAAGTCCCCAACCTTAAACCTTACTTAATCTTGAGTTATTATAAGATTACACATTGAGGATCTTTTTAGGGTTAGAGTTTCAGAGAATTAGATCATGAAACTTGCATTACATTCCACATTTAAACAAAGTGGTTACATAAAAGACAGTATTCATTCTTCCCATCAACGGGAACATATTTAAAATATAACACGGATTCTTTCTTGACACATCCTTGACACTATCATCACATCATGTACCTTTCCCTTGACCTGTGAAAAACATTTCAAAAACTTGGGATGAGCATAAAAATCTCAGTAAGAGTTATAAAAATATGGAAAGGAAACATGAGTTCATATATACATAAGAATGAAATCATACTTTACCCATAAAACAAAGGCACTTTAACATACCTCATCAAACCATGAATAAATCATAGAAATCATAAGACATAAAGGTAACTTGAGGCATTCATAACATTCTTACGTAGGGAGTAACCCTCTTGGTTACATTTGGAATACCCATCACAGTATATTCCCTAAATCTTTTCGGAGAAACCTTAACGTTTCACTCCTTCGCGTTACCCAATGCATTGGAGAGCTATATCGGGCTCACCCGCCCTTAGTTTATCACGGAACCACCCGTTCTTCATAACAATGCCCAAAAACCATAACATAATCGTATCACATAAAACATGAATAAAGGAAACATAACATTTCCACATTTCAATCACAATATAACATTTTAGGATATTTAAATAATGAATCTATTCAAAAAGAAACCATTTCCAAAACCATTTAAAACATTTAATAAAGAGATTTTTGAATCAAAGTGTCCCATACCACATTGAAGCTTTTAAAATTTTCAACCATTAATATCCATATAAATAAATCCTTAAAACCATTTTGAAAACATGGATATTAATAAGAACAAATAATTAAAACATTTAAAACGGTATTCTGGTAAAAGGGGTTTTACCAAAATTAGAGACACTTGAATACAATAATTGAGGAATAACATTTAGTCAGAACATTATAATATCATGAGAATAAAAGGATTCATGATATAATACTCCAAAGGACAGTATATACACCATATAAGAGTGAATTGGTGCATAACAACAATGAACCCTCAATAGAAATGTCAAATGTGATGAAATCCCTTATAAAGAAGGTATCCTTAAATTAAAGACAAATCAATCTCAAAATATGTGTGACAAATATAAATACACCCAATATAAGTGGATATTAAGTGTAAAACAATAAAAGGTCATTCACACATATTCAATGTATGACATATTCAATGACTACATGTTGAACCCAAAGAAATCGAAATTGGGTTAAAAAGTTCCCTTGACAGCCTAACGGCATCACATCAAAATGAGTTGATGAGAGATAAAAAGTGTATCTCATCACTTGGACATAAAATTTACATCAATAAGGATATATGAGAACATATCCCAACATAACAATATTTAAATTAAAAGACCCAACAAAAGAAGTCTTTTAAAAAAAGAGGAGGGTGAAAGGTTCCCTTACTGACTTGGGTATCTTTCAAAACATACACCCCATGAAAGAAGGACAATAGATCATTGATTTAAATAATCATAAATGAATGTATATTACACAAGGAGTATAATAATGGGCAGTACATACACCACTCAATGGAATTTGTGGCAAATGTAGCATCAATCTCACGAGAATAAAAGTGAGATGAAAAATCCCTTACGAAAACTCAGCAGCCTAACGACACCACTTAAAACTTCCAAAATGGATTGATGAGATCAAATAGAGTATCCCATCATATTAAAATAGAATTTACAGCAAGAGGAATATAAAATAAAATCCCCCAACATAACAAATAGGAGCTTAGAATAAGTGACACAAAGGAGAGTACTTAAAAAGAAAGAGAGAAGTTAGATCTCTTACGAAAGTTTGGCAGCCTAACGGCGCCACTCAAAACTCCAAAAATGGATTGATGAGAGAGAATAGGGTCTCTCATCACATGAAAATAAAAATTACAGTAAATTTAATATAAAAGATCATCCAAATAACAAGAAAGATGAGCTTTAAAAGGAATGACATAAAAGTGTATACTTAAAAAGGAAGAGAGGAGTAGGATCCCTTACCTCGGGCCCGACTTGACTCGATCATTCTTTAATCTCCTGAATAATAAACTTGAGTTAATTTCTAATTCCTTAAGAACCCTTTTTCAATTTCATTATTACTTTTATACCACTTATTACCATGTCACAAACATTATGTAATCATTTAAGTTAATAATATTTGTTTTGCCGATATTTGGTTCTTAAGTCGAAAGTGGTCTTCTTACAATTACATGTTGTTCGTGTGGCCAAATGTTTATTATATCCAGAATTGTATTCATTATGTAGATATCATATATGTCATATATATCCAGTACATGCATGCATTTATAACATTACATAATCATTTAGAGGTAAGAAATGAAATGCACCATTCATGGAGACGGTAAGCCGTACGTACGCATGAACGCTACTTTCATTTATATTTCATATTTTATAGAATGGAATAATAATGATATAAAGGTATATTATAATTCCAGTATAATATCATATATAATATCATATTTCCATCCTTTATACATCCCACATATGGTATTTAACGAATCAAATCACTTTGAGGGGGCGGTAGTCCGCACTTCCTTAAATGAAGATATCGCGTATACCCATAATGGAAGCCATAAAGGTAAGACAAAAATGAAAAATACAGAAGAATAAATAAAACATAAACATACTATATATCATATATAAAAATAGTGACATCATAATGGCCACCTTTGAAGGTGTTAAATGAGTATTGAACAATCATCGTTTCGGGAGGCAGAATTTCACCATCCACGGAAACCGTATGTTCTTTAACCATTTGATGTAGTTGTGTGAGAGTGTTGCTCGAATAAATCTTATAAAAACATCCTAGTATTTTTAAGATACTGGTGTTGTTACAAAAGAAGTAAATAAAAAGAGTTTAGGGGGTTGGAGAAGCAAAATAAAACAAATGAACATGAGAGAATGAATTACCTTTAAAAGTGTAACTCCTTTTGATTTAAGCCTAAAGTCTTCCTTTGAAAGGATTCTGCCCAAAGGGAGTCCTCTAGGATGAGGAGAGGGATGTGGAGAGAGTAAATGGGCAGGGGTTGGCCGAGCCAAAGGCTTTAGGAGTGTGTTAAATGAGTTAGAGTTGGGGGCCTTTTATAAGAGGAGAGGAGGGGTACTTTTGGAAAGTAAAGAAATATTACTTTATTTGAAAATGTGTTTCGGTTTTAAAAGGTCCCACATTGATAGAATTAGTGTATAAGGTGATAAGTCTTCGCAATCCACTCATACAATAAGTTTTGTACATGTTTAGTTCATAGATTTTACATTATCTTTCTATTTTATTTAAATCGTCAAATAATGATATCATCGTTGCATCATTATTATGTCATAAATAATTTAATTTATTTAATGTCTAAAAATTATAAAAAAAATACTATTATGTAGGAAATCGTTTTATCTTTCCAATGAATATTTATAATCAAAATTATGACTTGTATAACCCCACTTAAAAATTGTTTTAGTAAAACATATCATGTTTGTGTCAATTTTACTTTTACATTAAATAAAATGTTATTTATGTCATTTCCCAACCAAAGTGGATCCATGGGGTCCCCAAGTTTACCCATGGCTTGTCTTGGTCGGCCATGACACAACCAATAAGGTTGGGACATGTGTCTAGGTCATTTCATATCATTAAAGCATTATTTATACCTTAAACTACACTAATTACCACTAATCGCGATTAAAAACTTAAGAAGTTACTATTCACCAAAAAATTATTTTAATCTCATTGAACCACATTTTACTTATTAATGACAACCATGTATGTCGGATTTTCAAAATTAATACACATTAGTGGTAAACTTTCATTTAACTGAAAAATCAGTTTGCTTGATTACCACTTAGTGGTTTCACTATTCATCAAAAATTGAAGTTTTTCAGAAAATTACCAAAAATTCACCCTAAGCTATATTTGATATTCTGAATTCAAAAATGAATTCCTTTTTACAAAATTCAAAACATATAAGTCACATTAATTAATTTAATAATTAATTCCCGCTGTCATGACAAATAGCGTGTTTTATGAAACAATAAGTATCAAAAGATTGACACTAGTTTAAGTCTGATTTCAAAGTGAAATTGATTCCAACGGCCACTATTGGATTTAATGGTAAAAATATTTTCTAATTTCACTTTAAAACCAATTCAAAATATAATCTAATCATATAAATAAATTAGATTAAAAAGTGGTTTTGAATTAAAATACAACATTTTACACTATTCATTAAAAAAATGAACTTTATCAGAAAGATACCAAAAATTTACACAAAGTAAATTTTGATGTCCCGATTCTTAATAAGAGTTTTATTTGGTCCAAAATATTGTTTAATAGTGAACAAAACTATATTTAATGACGGTTCTCCATCAAAAGGTGATAAGTGAACCTTTAGTGAAAACTAGGGCATATACGCCAAAAATTGAATTCTTTCCGTATTTTAAGCCTTTATCTTTTATTGTATAAATGTAAAAATATTTAAGAACATATATAATCATATTTTAGTTATTTCTATCCATTCCCGCAAATACAACGGCTACATATTAACTACCATTTAAAATAATATTATTTTATTATTAGAGTGCAACGTAAGATTACCAATAAACTCGTTGTTGCGTGTTGGGTACGCCATCGAGCATAGCTTCCACTTTAAAGTCATTTCAATATTTTATTCACAAATATAGATAAATATGAAATTTCATATTCTTTATTTACCTGGGGTGTTACAATAATTATGTTTTGGAGTTACTACATCTCAAGGGGGATATAAGATAGTGATTGTGTTGAAATTTTGGTATTGGACCTCAAAGATGCATCCTAAGTATTTTGTAGAAACAATAATCAAAACCCACATTGTTTGATCCAAAAAATTTATTTTCATATGATGAGACCAGAGAATGTATTTTGACATTGTAATGTAATGACTATTAAGTGAAATTATAGGATTTAAATGAGTATAATAACTAGTATTAAAGCATAAAGAAGTGATTTTATCACTTTCCCCAGACCACCCATGCATAGAACAATGAATCCATGTAAAAAATAGAAATGAAAAACATTGTATTGATATACCTTATACCAAATAAGCTTCTTATACTAGTTTTCTCTTCATTAAAATTGTTTGATAATGATCAAAAGAGTGTAAAAAATAATTTTCCCACATCAATAGTAATCCATAGGAAAACCCAATCACTTGATATTCGGGTGATATTATTCTGCACACACAATGTTCTGTCACCTCAACACACAAAGGATAAAGAATATGAGCCATGGGTTTCCTTAGGGTTTGAATTAAAATGTACACCCACTAACACAACCATCATGCGGTTGTCTCATTTTATATCTTCCTTGGAAACTCCCTGGATGATATCACATTAACTCATATAATAAAAAACATAAGATAATTTTTTCTAGGTTATGAATCATATTCATGAATTCCACACCCTTATATCATTTCATCTTATTCTTAAATGACATCTTATGTGGGAGTAAAAATAAATGATAATTGTTCATCATTTTTCCAATAATCCCTATTTTCATGCAATGAAAACCCCCTATGGATGAAAATAAAATTTTATTTAATATGAAATAGACTTTACATATCATATATATTAAAAACATTTTGAAAAAATCTATTTAAATAAAAAAAATCACTAAATACTTAATGGTTTTGTTCCATTTCCCCAAATATTTTTTCATATATAATAACTTATAAAACCATATCTAAAACCCATTTAGGATATTTTCTAAAACACTTTTTGGAAGATATCATTTATTTCACCTTATATCAATACATATGTTTTTCTTTGGGAATAATAATCCAAAACACTTTTAGATAAAATCTAAAAACATTTTGGAGTATCTCAATGACTCGAACTAAATCCCTATTCAGTAAACCAAATTGAGTGACCCCATATTCTTTTATATCACTGGAAACGAATAATAATATATGGATAAAAAATTTATGAAAAGGGTGTCTAATAGAAAATATTTTATGATAATTTGGATAAAGAGGGATCCACAGTAACATTTATAAAAAAACAGGAATCATTATACCTATCTCAACCAGTATAAATCAGATGAAAATTTGGGTTCTCATATTTCCCCTTTTTCCATGTGACCATGGGCCATAGAGTATGTAATCCCATATAGTCAAATCACACATTCTCAATTATATGAGTATGAATTGACTAATGAATACATCCCATTTCATTCATATCGATAGTTGAGAAAATAAATTGTACCATATATAAATAGACAGGAACTTTATATATACATTCTAGGTGGTTCTAGACACTTCACAATATATATCATAGTCAAGGTCTCAAAAGACATACTTAACATAGAATAGCTCAAATCCCATTTGGTTATGCTCCAAACCAACAACATGATTTGAAACATACCCACCCACATATCTATAAGCTAAGTCAAAGCATATAATTATGAAAGTACGGTTTCTATGATTATAGGATCCCATTATAGATATCTCATCATACTATGGTACTGGGGAATCAAATATGATTCATACACCCCTAGTCTGTAAAATATTTTTTTTTGTGAAACTCCAAGTGGTATACCTAGTGGGTCATCCGGTCAATAAAAACCATATTATTTTTTTGTACTTTATAAGTTTATTTTTTCTCTATAAAAGAGTCCTACTCAGGTTGACATTAATATTTTATCACAACCTATAATACCCACTAAGGAACAATATTTATAGATAAATCTAATTCATACATTCATAGGTCAATTCTCATTACACTTATAATATCTAGAACTATAAAAACCCTACGATGATAATTATATTATATTATTGGTATAAATTGAAAGAGTTCCTAAAGGATCAAATAGTTTCATATTATTGGTAGTCTAGATAAATGGAAACATATAATTTCACAAAATAAGATATTACATGAACATATTGTGATAACATGATTAGTCCATCCATTATATCCCTGAATATTATACATACTATTATTCTAGGTTTCTCGGAGTAGTTAAAAAAATGAAGGGTGAACTTAGATGACAAATAAAGGACACCATTAAGATCATGATTACATAACATAAACATGGAATAAGTGATCTAGAAATAAGAAATGAATAATTTGAAGCTGTAAATAATTAAAAATGAGGGCATTCTATATCCATCTTAATAAATAAAAACATGGATAACAATAATCATTGATCTCATTATAATATAATTTTAAATTCTAGATATCAAAAACATTTTTTCAAGGACTTATTCCAATACACCTACAATGCTATGGGAAGAGAAATATACCAATACCCATAATGTTTTTCTCATGTGAAATTTCAATGTATTGAGCTGCTATATAATTATAGCCCAACGCGTCACTTGATTGATTCCAATTTATTCACCATAAGATCCATCATGTAGTTTTATACCATTACCTAAGTCATATGATAATTAATTAATTTTGGCTATCTATATAATAAATAAATTGAAAAATAATTTACTTCCCCATTTTGTAGATTAATTTGGATGTCTAAGAGAACACCCCTTAACCAACTTAAATTTCATGGCGTATCTTCAAATAAAAAATGAAGTACCCTTATCAAACTAATATAGTGGTAAGTATACTTAAATTATATTAGGTTTAAAATGGAACATAATAATAATATTCAATATATTTTATTTATTAGATACCATGGAAATTTTTAGAAAATTCATTCATCATTGTTCATAATTAACATGTTAATATTACAAATCGTATCCCCATGAGTTTCTTGATAAGTGTAAAGTATTAGGACCATTAATCATGAATCTAGATGATGATTTTTTATGGTTAAACCAAAGATATTTGGGGTTATTTCCCTTGGGTACATCTATTTTACCCATATACACTTTCCAAAATCCAAAGAGATATGCGTTTTCTACGAAATTAAACTCAATTTTACATCTCAGAAACATAAGATGGTCTTCAACCATATAAATGATAACTATTGAATAGAAATAATATATAACAGGGATAAAAATAAAAACTTTTTAATCGCATAAATATTATGATTAATATTTTTAAAAATTATTATATGTGAATGTATGCACCATAGAAAATAAAATTGGGGGTTATTATAACAGGATTCCCAATGAATACAAATTTAGATGGAAAACCCATATTATGGAATGGGTAGCTTTTAAATAGAAACATATTTTTCATTATTGATTAATATATATCTTAATATAACATTAATTAATTAATTTCATGATATAAATTCTCAAAAAGGCATTATATATACCACATAATGGAAAATAAATGCATAATAAAAAACATGTCTCTAAGAGGGAAATTTGAAAATGAAAATGCTTAAATCTTGTCTTAAAAACATCGAACGTACTTTAAAAATGGATAATAACCATAAAAATATTATTAACTTAATTAGTAATCTTATTCATATCCATTTTCATTCATACTCTATATAAATAATAATTCCCTGCATGAATTCTTTAAATTTTCAACATTAAGTATTTTTAACCTTGATCCTTTGTCCAATTGTCATAATAGAAGCATTAATATTTTTTTTCTTCCATATTAATTCATTATTAGGCGATTAATGTTACTTTTATTTATGAATTATAATAATTTATGATGTTTCAAATCCATTTAATTATTTTTTTAGTATTTATCATTTAAGAATAAATTAATAATAAGCTAGTTTTTGTGATCCTTGATGACCCGAGTGTATTTTATTAATTAATTAATAAAATATTAATAAAAAATATTTAGAACCAAAATAAAACCTCTATTTTCACATTAATATCATATAATAATAGTAATTATTTTTCTATATTCATCTTGATATAAATTCATATTAACATTCAATTAGGTAGATAAACTGACGGAAACATGAATATACCATGTTTTAAATATTGGCTATAAGGATTTTTTTTGTAATATCATTATAAAATAGCATAAAGATAATATATTTTATAAAGTAAAATTAATGTTTATAAATTCTATTAATATAATTATAATATTTTTGATAAAATAAATTTTAAATAATATAATTATGAATAAATAAGTTTATAATACTCACATCGGGAATATGAATTTTCTTTGTAAGTATTATTGGATTTGAAGGGATTATGATAACTATGAGTAACTTGGAATCTCTGATAATGGGAGAGGGTTTAGGGAGAGTAATGTGGTTGAGTAAGGGAATAAATTTTAATGGTAGGCGAGTCTTGAAGTGGTAAATATTTTACCCCTTTATATGTTAATGGAGGGTACTTTTGGGAGTAACCCTTATATTTCCAATAATGAAAGGTTACTATTTAAATGTTAATGTCCAAAAAATTGAAAAAATATTATAGAAACTGATTTTGGTTGTAAAATAACATCGACCACTCATTTTGAGGGAAATAAAGTAATTTTAGGTATTTTTTAGTTTTTTAACATTTATCCTCATTTAATTTCATGTAAGTAATTAATTTGTAACCCTTTTAATTAATTTTAATCAAAATGATTGGTGTTGAACGTTATACCTAATTTGGAAATAATTTTTTCAAATAAGCATTCTAATGTTCAAAAATCTAATATTTAAAATAAAAACAGTTAATCAAATAATTTTTTTTGGAAACAAAGTTTTCAAGCATTAAATATATATATATATGATAACATTAGTTTGGATACTGATTTTAATGATATAAATTTATTTATTATAAAACATAATGGATTTGAGGCATTAAATATAATATTAAACTGAATAGACATTGAATATACTTCTTTCAATGGAATGACATAAAATAATTTTTATTTTAATGTAACATTTTAATTATTTATAATTTTTTCAGTAGATTTTTAAAGTTCAAATAATATAATAAAATATATAATTTTATTCCATTAGTTTAATTTTTTACATAAAATATTTTATAAGTTACTAGGTGAAACATATATATCAATAATGTCATTCTAATTACATGTTTTGTGGAAAACATTTTTTTCGAATAAAACATGACCTTTTTAGAAAAATCTCAAAAAATTAAATTAATATAATTTAGATATGATGAATTCAAAAATATAATTATTTTTCTCAATTTCAATTTATAAAATTTTACTTTAAATAAATTATTGAATAAAGGCTCTTTAAAGAATGCATTACATGATAGTCCAAGTTACGGTGTTTACATTCTATAGTAGGGTATGAGATATTACTTTCACCCACCTATAAATAATATCATCCTCAAAATTGGGGTATTTATCAATTGTTAACAAGTGTAGATATTCATTCTCATAGCTTCTCCAGGATACCAGGTTCCCTCTTCTTATTTTTTATTTCTCTAAAGGGAATTCACTAATTGAGTTTTCAAATTCCTTAATATATTATCTCTCTCATCAAGAATCTGGATAACCTCCCCATTATTACATAATTCAATGTTAATTAATATTCCCTTATATATGAGAAAATTTATTGGATCCAAAATGTATTTCCACAATAATGAAACATGGGAGACCCCATGTAATTTATAATGTTTGGGAGGCATAGAAAATTGATAAGTTGCACCCCCCATTTCATTATAGAATTTCAAAAGGTACACTATATCTAGGGATTAACTCCCCTATTTTGACAAATATTAAAACTTCCGTCGAAGGTGAAACCTTCAAAAATACTTTATCTCTATCTTTAAATTCCATGTATTTCTATCAATTATCGACATAAAGTTTCTTCCTTGACTAGGATACTTTAATATGATCCTAAATATATTATACATTAATACTAATCTCTTCTATATGATGTGGTCCAAATAAATTTCATTCTCTATCTTTTTTCTAAGAGGTTGGAGTACAACACCTATACCAAAACAACGCTTCATATTGTTCTATATGGATTCTTGGATGAATGATATAATTTTTTTTAAACTCCACTAAAGGTAGATATTGATCCCACATACCATGGAAGTGTAGAGACTATGATCTCAATATTTATTCTTGTGTTTGCAGAGTTTTTTCATACAAACCATCACTTTGGGGATGATAACCTCTTCTCAAAGGTATCTGAGTGTTGAGATCCCTTTGATGACTCTTCTATAATTTTGATGTGAAATATGGGTTATGATTAGATACAATGGATAGTGCTTCCCATGAATCATTTTTATTTAATTACTATATGGTACGTAACAGATCTCATGGGGTAAATCTCATCTTATCACGATGAAGTGATCATAATTTGTAAGATGATTAAAAACACCCATATAACACCATTATTCCATTGAGTCTTTTGCACTCTGGTAAAAAATTCTATTGTTTAACCATACCAATTCTAAAAATGTATAAAAAGAAGTTTCTTGACTCATTTATGATGTTTTATTTTATACATTAAATTATAGGATATTAATAATGTAGATAAAAAATACAAAATTTTAGAATTCATACAATCCCTCCAGAAATATTCTCTTAATTCCCTATACATATAAATGCCACCAGGGTGTATAGTGAAATTTGAGCTATGTGATTCATCTATACTATCTTTTTCCATCTCTGATGTGTATGGAAACATAACATCTACTGAAACATAGACACACCTTCAATATTAGACAATGTGTATCCATTTCCCATGATTTACCAGTTCAATATTACTCTGTAATTCCTTTTCATCCATATTGGAGTTCTCCAAACCCTTTTGTAGGGATAGGTTAAAAAAAATTTATAAATGAAATGATGTCTCCCCATTACTGGAAATCACAATTTTCATCTTTACTATATTTTTATATATGTGATTTTTTTTAAAACATTATCATAGTTAGAACTATATGGTCTCTCTAACTCAATGCATTGACCAACTTATTTTCCTTTATTAAGTAGTAGTGTATCATCTAATCATAGTCCTTGAGTAGTTTCTAACATCATATTTTCCATATATTTATTTTCTTCTGATAGAATATACACTTCAAAATATTGCGGTCCAAATATATATAACATATTTCACCAGAGAGGTAGTTTCTCTATATTTTCAAAGAAAATATTACAACATGAATCTTATGGTATTGATTTGGATTGTTCTCTTTGTGGACTTTCAAATATCTTGATGCATAAGAATTGAATCTATAATTTTATATAAGGACATAGTAAATTCATTTATTCAATGCATCCCTATAAATTAGAATTCCTTCCTTACCTGATGGTATAGTTAATACTAGTAAATGAACAAGTATAATTTTTATATCTTCAAAATATAACCTCACATTCATTTGAAAATGTGAATTTAACCCATTTAGGTGTTAAAATAGTAAATGGGTCGGAAAACCATAAAATGATTCAAAAAAATCACAGGAATTAACTTTCTAAGTCCATGAATCATTGGATTTTAGTTATGTTACATGGTGTAGAACAATATTTTACTACATTTTTCCTTGATGTATCAACATATATTCTATCCTTGGAGATAATATATACATGAAAATAAACTTCATTGAGCCAAAATTCACAATTAATATACTTTTATTATAATTTATTTTTTATTAGAGTCTCCATAGTTATTTAAAGGTGACTCTCATTCTATTCAAAGGTCTTAGATTATATCAATATGTCATCAATTTATACCACCCTAAAGTTATCATGATACTATTTGAAAACTTTATTCATCAGATCTATAAGGTGTAAAGGTACATTAGCCAATCCACATTAAATAATGATAAAATTATAATGTCTATACCATGTTAGAAATGTTATTTTTGGTATATCATCCTTCTTCACCCTTAAATGATGATAATTAGAGTGAATATTGATAATTGAAAGGTATTTTGATCCTAGAAGTTGATAAAATATGTTATAATTGCATTAAAAAAAATACTTATTATTTATATTTAGTACATTGAACTCCTAATAATCTATCACGAATCATCATGGGATTCCACCCAATTTGACACCCAACCGGGCTTGGGGCGTGACCTAATGGGTATTCAAGATCCCCATGGGCTAGAAACTAGTGCGTAGGCATTGAGTAACACATTCAGGGATGGTTTACACCATGAAACAAATAAACAACAATAATAAAAAATTACATTACATCATAACCAAAATCCATAAAATGGGAAATCAATGGAAACATTACAACGATGAATGATTCAATTATCATTCATAACCAAAAATAAAAATAACCCAAAAGGGGAGGGGGACTGACTACACTAATATGACTCCATGAAACATGTGGGTCAACACTGTCATTCCATTACCAATAACACCTATCCCACAAGAACCGATTAGCCCACTGAACCACCATAACCACATTGAAAGGACTCTCCTTTATCTGAGTCATGAAAAACAAGATCTACATATAGTAGATGGTATGTGTAGGGTGTATGCTAAATTTTCCAGTAGCATACCACTGTGATATTCCATAAAAATAAATTAAATGATGAATTAACTGACTGGTTTTTAAAAAAAATAAGATTAAAATTTAATATAAAATGTGATTTAACATATAAGAGAAAAGGGATATAAAAATAATATAGAATGAAAAATACCATATGAGAACAACATGAAGACCCTATGTAACTAGTATTATTAGGGTCAAAGGATACTCATTCTAGCATGTAAAAATTATGTGTAGAAATCCCCATCTCTTACTCAATCCAACCAATCCCCATAATGAATGTTTAGTTAGTGTTAGGATATAATACTACTATGTAAATCAGGCCTCCACCCTACCCACTCACCTAGGGTACTTCTCTATGTTATCCCAACTAGCTTCCTAAGATTCCCATGTGATCTATTACATATTTTACATCAAGTTAAATCCATTATTATATTATCATATTTTCAAAAATTTACCCCAAACATGTAGAAGAGCCATTTATAAAGATAAATTCACCATTAATCTATAAAAAACAAAAAACCATGCAAAAAAAATTCACACCAATTTTTTTTAATAACCCATTTAGAAATCAAATAGAGTATAATATTATAATCAAATATTGTCATGTCATGGAACCACCTACCACTTTCTTAAAATCCCCCATAACAGGTTGGGAACCACAAGTCTCACCAATAAGAGATCCTAAATAAGAAATAACACACCAAAACTAGATATATTTAAGCCAATGAAATTATATTTATCCCATCATAGGACAAAACCCATGATGGGGAAAGGATAACCCAAATAATAATGGAGAATAGATGAAGAAGAGGGAATAAATGTGTATAAGAGAATATTATATGTTTATTCCTAGAAGAATCGATGAAAAATGAACCAAAAAATTGGTTCCCAAGGATTGATAGGAGGGTAAGGGGGAGATATTAGGGATATAGGTTCAAATGGGGTTAGAGAGGGGTGTTTGAGTGTTAAAATCGGTGAGGGGTAAATTAATAATTTCAAAAAATTTAATGATTTGACACGCTTCAGGGTTTGGCTGTGCGGTCCTCTAGACCATTCACCAACCATGAAGCACCTTTATCCTAGAGTGAAGTTGGATTAAAAGTTTACTTAGAGGGTTCATATGCTCGTCTTCCTAGAAGTGCATCTTGGATAGTTCTAGTTTCATTGTCACATAATTATCCAGGGAGGGACACAAACATGTGTGCGAGGTCATGTTTCCAAGAAAGTTCCACTATCCAAAGTGCATGATTTTCAATGGTCTAGTGCACGATTTCCACTAACTATGTTCCAACCATTAACATCATTCTATCTAGCCTCAGAACCAATATTTCTATCAAAATATCCCAATAAATCTGTGGAATAATGATAAGATCAAAACTGAAAGAGAAAATACCTCAAATAAACACTAGTGACTTGAAAATTTTTCCCACTATAGAAAATCTCCACTCTCAAAAACTAAAATAGTAGTCTGATAAGAGAATAAATGAGTATAATCCTTTTCCACCTACTATTTTTGTTCCCATGTGTTGTACTCAGTATCACAATTATTCTAAAGGACCTGAACCAAATGTATGGATGTACCCAAAATAACATTCTCTTAGAAATATATAATCCTCATAGTTTTTTCAAACGCAGACAATTAAGATTTTAGCTCCAATATTTTCTAGCTCATCTCAGGGTATGTGTCTAGATTATACCTCTTTAATCAAGAGACATAGAGCACATTATGGATCGATGTTAACTGTGATAGTAATACTAATCGGTATGACACCTTACCAATTCACCCAGTAATCAAAAAAGGTCTGAAAAAATTTCCCTTTAGTTCCCCTACATACCCAGATGAAGGTGACCTAAATGAGGTGGAAATAATATAAACACTTGGTCACCCACTAATATTTACAAGGATCAATACATCTAATAAACATTTGAATTATGGAAGCTGTACATTGTCAACAACCACTATATGGTAAATAGAAATTTACCAGATGTTTCTTCCACAAGGATCAGTACCAAAAAGATGTCTCATCCAATTCCATCATGAATTGGGGTGACTGACATGGATGACCATACAATTCTTCAAATAGGGACATTTTAATCTAGGATTGAAAACTATTATTATATGAAAATTCTACCAACCAAAAATGTTTATCACATGAGCTTCAGAAATCCAATACACATGCACAAAAAATGGCTTCCATAATTTTATTTCCCATTATATATGAACATCCATTTAATGATGGTATTCCATACTGAGACTGATTTGATATCCCATTTCTTTATAAAAAAATTCCCTAAAATGTGTGGAAAAATGGGATCTTTATTTGAAATGAAAGATAACAAAAAACCACGATGCCTTAAAATATCCCAAACATATAACCAGACTATCTTATACACCTTGGTTGAGGAATTAGTCATAATGAAATGGGTGAACATGGTTATATAGTCAATAATAAAAAAATGGATTGCCTTAAATAGTGTTTACGAGGTAATCCAATGATGATGTCCACGGACACCTCATCCCACTTCTAGGTAGAAATGGAGAGTGAGTGAAGAAAACCATAGGAAGGCTGGTGCTATTCTTTAACCTTCAAAAAATTATATCATCATGATATAAAGTCAGCTATATCATGTTTCATATGAAACCACCAGAACTAGCATTGTATACAATAAAATATCTTGGTGGTCCTAGTATTAATGTCCTACTAGGTTTGGTGTCTATCCACCATCAACACGCTCTAAAAAGATAACAACACCATGAAACAACCGTTGAAACAGAGGATTCCAATAGATGAAAACAAAAACATGTTGGGAAAATTCCCACTATTTAGAAGCTACATATAACATTGTCCATGTTCCTCATTAGGATTTTATTCCCAAATTTTCTCTAGAAGAGAGGGTATCAATAAAATGTTGGCCAAGAATGTGCCTCCAATATACTTCTTTTCTTATGGGATCATATATATTGAAAAATGACCATCAAAGTCCATTCATCAGTGGACTAATTTACAACCTACACTAATATATTCTAGCTTAGGGAATCTACTACCATGTTCCCTTTGCTCAGGGTGTATAAAATGACACAGTTGAACCCCTAAAGATTCTCAACCCAATAGAGCTACCTTAGATTTAGATCCATCTAAGAGAAAATGTAGGCCAATATCATATGACTTGAGTAGACCATGAATTTCTACCTAGGGATATAGTGATTCCATGTATTTAAGGAATGAATCACTACCACTAGCTCCATGACATGGGTTGGTTAATTTTATTCATGTTTTCGATGTTGGAGAGATCCATACACATCCACATGCTCATCCTACATCCAGACACACCCAATAACCATGATAGAAGCATCATAATAAACCAGATATCCCTATCTTGGTTTATGTAGGATCAAAACATGGGTGGTGGTCAATAACTTCATGATATATTCAAAATATGATAAAAATTATGAGCTCCATTAAAACCTTACATTTTTTTGTAAACACTTTCATGGTAGACATGATCTAATATAAATCTAGAAAAAATCTCCTGTCATATTCTTCTATTTCTAAGAATCTCTTGATCTCAAAGGCATTTCTTAGCTGCTAAAATGAAATCACTACTATGATTTTATCAAGGTCCACTAAAACCTTCATATCCAGAGATCACATGTCCTAAAACTATGAATTATCTGATCTAGAAAGAAAAATTTGAGAGTTTATCCTAAAGGGGGTGATATTAAAGAGTTCCTAACATGCTCATTAAGTGTTTCACATGCTCCTCCTGTTATGAACCATCTCGGGATGTCATCTGACTCGAAACTCGACCCAGTATGTGGCATGGACTGTATGGAATTCCCAGTCCCCACAGGCTAGAAACTGGTGTTGGCATCAAAAAAACATAGGATGTAATGATTTTAGCCCAAATTATAAGGATTAATAAAATAAGCAGAACACAAAGATGAACTAACAACAACTGAAAATCAAGAAACATACAGGCACATCCTCATACAAGATACAACCAAAAAAATCAAACAGAAACATAAACAAGACCAAACTTGACTAAACTACTACCAACCAATCTCCATGTGAACAAAATCTCACCACCATACCAAAGGGAAGATTCCTCTAAGAGATTGATCTAACCAGATATAAAATAGGAAGCTGAACCTGCAAAGTAGATTGGGTCAACTAACAAATATTGGTTCAAGTAGGGTGTGATCTAGACAAGGCCGTAGTAAATCACTATATAATCCACATATTAACATTCCCAAAATATCCCGTTAACACTAGTTTGAAAATACAATTATAAAATTAGGTTTTTCTCATTTTAATAAAAAAATATTACTTTTATTTTCAAAACAATTCACACCACATTTCTATATTGAAAAGAAGGGATTACCACTTTAAAACGAACACCCAAATAAGGATATACCAAGATTTAATGAAAATAATGAAACAATTCAACAATAAATTAAATGAAATAGAAATTAAACAAGAAAATATAGTTAAAAACCACAAGTGATCCAATGCATCCCTAAATAGATCCTGGGATATACTCAGTTCGGAACGACCTACCCACATATGGTGAATCTCCCTTGTCTATAACAAAATAGTTTCCCTCAACTTACCAATCTAGTGTAATAACCCACTTGTCCTCTTAGAACATACAATGGGCTACCATCCCATCTAAACAAGGCTAGTAAGAAAACATCACTCGATCGTCTAAAAGTCACACAAGAACGCATGGTAAATGTATATTGTTTAAGTAGAAGGACCTTGCATGCATGACACATATTACCTACCATAACCACACTTTCCAACCCCAAACAAAGACACTACTTATATGATAACCCATATAGGGAAATACCCAATAGGAGTGACCAATATATATATATATCTGTCACATCATCAAAGGTTCCAACTAGGCTATCACATCATATAAAAATTAAACTCATCTTTAAAAAGATATTAGTTTTTCAAAACAGACCATTATCTTCACACACCCAAATACATTTTCCAAAAAAATTTCAAAATCCATTTCCCTAACAATGTGAAACCCTGCTTAAACAAGCATTTGAAAAATGGGTCTTTATATTGTAAAACCAATTCCACATTCAAACTATTTCAAAATTAAGATAAAAACTCAGAAAAAAATTAACGATTCCAAACATGCATTCATACCATTTAAAAATCATCCATCCTTTATAAAGTAACAAGCATGCTATGATTTTACATATGTCATTTACACTACATTAGAGTCACTTGGGGATAAAATAATTAAATAAAAAAAAGGGTTTGAGAGAGAAAGAGAAGGGGGAGCGCAAGTGTTTTTAAATCTGAGTAAAAAATTAAGCCAATAAATTATCATTTTTGTTCCCATCCATGGGTGAATTCTAAGAACACATAGGTATTCCCACATCCAATGAAAGAATATTGGTATCAATTACATTTCCCAAAAACAATTTTAAATAAAACCTACATCTTTTTCCAACCAACAAAACAAGCCATAAATAAGTTTTAAGCCTAAAGAAGTTACCATTTCACAAACCCAAAACCATATTAAAATCCAAAAATGTTATTATAACATAAATAAGTCCGAATAACTCTCAAAAAACTCAATTAAATTTTAAAATAATACATCGAATTTTATCAAGCACATAAAGTGGAAATTAATTAAGGCATAATACAAGATTCAATTGAAACCTTATTTCAAACAAAATATACCAATTCCAAAAAATAATAATAAGCTAGGAAAGGGTATCATAAGAACATGAATCATGTTAAAAATTTATTTCAAATAACTCCAGAACCAAATAAATGCATAAAAAAATAGGAAAACATGGATTCACCTACCTTAGTTATGTGAGAATGTGACAAATATTCAAGGGTAGAATGAACACATCCTCTCGGACCAACCACACAACCTAAAATCTGAATTAAAACAACACACAAGAAAACCAAAATCATTAGGGTTTGAACAAAGGAAAAAACCATAAGAGGAACCCTAAAAATCAAGTGATAAGGGAAAGAGAAGGGTAAAGAGGAAAAAACCCAAAAAATTGTACCTTGGAAGCTTGAAGATTGGACCATGGAGAGAAGAAATACCAAGGATAAGGGGTTTTAGATCCCCTTGGGGTGACAAAACCAAGAGGGGAGGAGGGGGTTTGATTTTTTGATAATAAGGGGGAGGGAGAAAAAAAATTGGGTTACATGTTTTTGATGATCCTAAATGACCACACAGTTTTCCAAACTGTGGGCCAATTGTGCACTAGACAATTCCAAAGTAGTGACTAACTACTCGACCAGGCCACATGATTTGTGAAAATAGGAAAAAATTGTGCAATATATGTTTTCCACTTCTTGGACTAGCCGCACAGGTACTTGGGATGACCACATGATTTCTACTAACTGTGTGGTGCCCATCCATAGTCCAATACCCACCCAAACATCTATAAAATCTTTTTAAACTAGGATTAAATCTCATACCTAAAAAAAGACCCTAGACCAAGAAAAAAATAATATAATGGAGTTTCCATGGTTAGGTGTTTGTAATTATCCCTACAATTGAAATTTTATTACCCTATAAACTCACCAATTTCAAAGGATATCCAAAACTCAAATTCATGCCCAATCCAAACCAAGAGAAACCATTTTCCTCAGGGTGACCATTCACTCCACAAGTCACACAGAACCTATTAAGAAGAAACCAAATCACAGAAATGAGGGTAGAGTACGAGAGGGTTCTCCCCACTATAAGAACTTAGAAAGTATGAGAACGTCAAAAACCAAACAACACCACAATGATTTCAATAGGAATCCCACAATAGAGAAACCCAAGAAACTAGGACCTCATAAATAAATCCAAAATCCATACTAACCAAACAACCCATTCATCCCAATCTAAAAATTAGGTAGCTTCCATTATCATGACTAAAATCAATCACCACAAAGATTAGAAATTCCATATTTTCCCACACCAACTGAATTCTCAAACACTAGGGGAGAAATATTAAAGAACTCCAACTAAAAACAAAAAGGTAACTATAATCACTACACACCCATTACAAAAAAATTTATCCTAATAAACAAAACGGAACACAAAACAGAAACCAACCCATACAAGGGCCAAATTTATTTAACAAGAAAGAGATGTTCAAATAGCCACATTAAAAATAGTAATTATTGTTTGGATTACAAAATAATATGTTCATCAAACTTTTAAAATGAAAATATGAAATTATAATGGTAAAACTGTAAATCAATAAAGATGTCGAATTATCCATCACAATGCATAAAACAAAGACCAATACAATGTTTCAAAAACCCCTGGAAACTACTAACTATGTGCGAGCTTCACACCAATACCTCTGGATAGGGATATGATGGATGAAGCATCTCCTACCTCAAAATTAGGATATATAAACCCTAGATTATGACCTCATGTTCATGAAATGCTTCATGAAGAACTTCTCTAAATGACCAAAATGACAATAATGTTGGAAGGGCTTTGGAGGGATGTGACAAGATGACATCAAATGCACGGACCTAACACATTGGCGGCACAAGAGATAATTTTTAATCAAAATGGAAGCCAGAAAAAATTAACAAGACTCCTTAGAGATATGTTCCTCTAGTATGCACTCCTCCCTAGATGGGTAACCTTTACAAACAATGATAGGTGCCAGATTTCCATATGTTGGAACTATGAAGACCAACTAATCAAGAAACTCATTATCCATGAGTTTCTAAAAATGAAGCTCCTATGATGAGAGGAACTACTCTATGATATTTGGATGAAAAAACCCTATGGAAAATATAAGTCTTCATTAGATTTTGTAACACCACCTCTAGTAAAAATGAAACTAGCTCCTTGAATTGGTAAATATAGGCCTTCACCAACCGATGTCCTTGTTGAATACTCAAGAGATCTTCTATATTCTCTTTGAATTTACCTCTTAAGGTAGAAACCATCAAACCAAGACAGACTTAAACACATCCCACATTATCCCAACATGCAATGATGGAGGAGAAAACCACACCCACTCACCGAATAATGGAACTTAAAATAAACCTAGAATGAAACAAACTCTGAAAGCTTCATAAGTTCCCAAAACCCTAATGACACACTCAACCTCTTCATGCCACTAAATTGCCTCTAATAGACCCTAATCACCTAGAAGAATATGGAAAACTTGAGAAGGGAAAAATTGGTCATGACTCGTTAGCTACTTTGGGGAATTTTCTGGCCAACATATTACGAAAAACAAGGAAAAAAAAGCAGAAAAAAACATCAAACCGAAACAAAATACATAAGAACACCCCAATACAAAAAAATATTACAAAACAAAAACATACTAATATAAATAAAAAATCACCTATTTTTTTTCTTTCAGAAATTCCATTTTTTCTCAATCTTAAAATGTACCTCAATTCAATGCTACCTTCCAAACATAGAATCGACTTTTCAAAAACAAAATACACTCCTGAAAAAAAACCAATTTCCAATACCATTAAATTTCAAAAACTCACCCATGGAATCCTATGAACTCTTTGATGTATTTCCATCATTTTTTATTAACGCATTCCAACACACAATTTCCACCCATACCCAGACACTTGAAAACTTCTATAAGGAACACAAAGGGTCACACCCAGACCATTATATTAGAAAATCCAAACAGGTAAAAAAAATTCAAACCTAATCAATCACATTTTGAAAACCCACTTTATAAATTTAAATCAATTTGAATGAATTAATATCAATTTTAAAAACATTTTTGTTTTAAAATCCCCACCCAAACAAACGAGGACCAAAATGGAACTCAACATATACCAAACTACCAGAAGGAGAAACTAGCATCTATTCCTAACCCGACAACATGGTAGTGAGACGTACCATAATCATTATATAATAACTAAGAGGACATTAACCTATACACTGGGATTCCACATGGGTCACTACTCTATGTGAGATCACATCATGACACTGGCATTCTTCCCTTGTCATCCCTCAATAAAAAAAAAACCAAAATAAGAAAAAGAAATCATGTCTCAAACTACCCATGCTAACGTGAGGATCAAAATAAAAGAGGGTTCATGACATCCTTCATGTACTTTACTATCGAGTCCAGAAAACCCTAATCTCCAACTACCTCACACCCTAAATAACATGATCAATTCCTCTGATACCATTTCTTCTATTATCCTGGGATTTCATTCGACTGACACCAGACCCGGTCCGCTGTACGGCCCAAAGGGCATTCCCTAACCCAAAGGGTTGTAAACTAGTGTCAGGTATAACAAATATTGGTGGGAATGATTTTAGCACAAAATACTAGGATCAAAAAATGAACAGAACACGGAGAATAATTAATAAAAATTGAAACTCCAAAAACATATAGGATGATATAGATACAATATACATATGTACAAAAACAAAAGGAAATTAAAACAATGTCAAACAAGAGTAAAGTACTACAAAAAAAATCTCCATGTGACCACATTGTCAGCACCATCTACAAGATCTAACCGCTCTAAGATCTATATCGAACTATAACATGTCTAGGAAGTTGAACCTAAAAAAAGATCGGGTCTACCAACACCTAGTGGTACTTTTTTTGTGTGAACTAGAGAGATCGAAATGAAATCACCCTATAATCTATGTTTTTCCTTTACCAAAATAGTCTATTAATTATAGATTTAAAATAATGTTATAAAATAGGTTTTCTTAATTTTATTAAAACAAAACATCATTTCTTTTCAAAACAACATACAACACATTTATATTCTCAAAATAAGGGTTTCCCACTTTAAAACCAACACCCAAACATGGTGATACCAGGCTATGATGTAAATAAAGAAATAATGAAACATGAAATAAAATTAAACAAAAACTAAATAAGAAAATATTGTTAATAACCATGGTAGATCTTAAGAATTCGTAGATCGATCCTTGGACGTACTCACTTCAGATCCACCTGCCAGCATATGGTGAAGCTCCTTGGTCTACAACGAACTGGACGACCACAATTGGCCAATCAAGTAGAAAAACTCACCTAGCCTCAATGAAAATACATGGGGTACCAACCCATCAAATCAGGTCTAGTAAGAAACCTACACTCGATCATCTAAAATATGCCTAAGAACCCATGGTAAAAGTATACTATGTTAGTAGGAGTCCCTCGTAGGCATGACACATCTTACCTACTATCACCACACATTCCAACCCCATACACTAATAATACCTATATAATAACCCATATAGGAAAATTCCTAATAGGTGTGACCACTATATATATATATATCACATAATTTAATGTTCCAATCAGGCCATCACATCAATTAAATATTCATCCCATTCATTAAAAACATACTAGTTTGTAAAAATGAATATTTAACTTTACACACCGAAATTTATTTTAAAAAAAATTTCAAAATGAATCTCTTAAAAAATGTCACCCATTACATCCAAAAGAATTTTTGAATTGGGTCTTCACATTCTAAAACCAATTCTACATTCACATTTTTTCAAATCCAGGATAAAAATTCAAATTATAATTAAGGATTCTCAATAGGCATTCACACCATTTAAAAACTAGCCATTTTTTTCTAAATTACCGAGTAGGATATGATTTCATACATGAAATATAAACCAATTTATAGTTACCTGTGAAAAATAGAATTTAATGAAAATCCTAGTGTTTGAGAGGGGAGAGAAGGGGTAGTGGAAAGTGTTTTGAAATATGGGTTTTTGAATTAATCTAGGCCATTATCTTTTGTGTTCCCATCTATGTGTGAATCCCATGAACACATGGATGTTTGAACTTCCTATGGAAAACTAAAAGTATTAATGAAATTTTTCAAAATCAAATTTAAAGAGACACTATATTTTTTTCCAACCAATAAAACATGTCATAAATAAGTGTCATGCCTTAGGAAATTACAATTTCATACACACACAACCATATTAAAATCCAGAAAATGTTATAATAACATAAATAGAAAAATGCTACTCAAAAAACCTCTTACATTTTAAAATAATACTTGGAATTTTATTAAACACTTAATGTGAAAATTTTCTAAGTCATAATTAATCAATAATGTGAAATCCTATTTTTTTTAAAATATTCTATTTCCAAAATATCATAATAATATTGGAAAGGGTCTCATAAGAACATGAATTATGTTAAAAATTTATTTAAAAGATCTAACACCAAAAAATCACCAGAAAGGAAAAATATGGACTCACCTACCTTAGTGGTGTGCGAATGCGACAAATCATAAAAGTGAGGAAGACTAAAGCCTCTCTTTCCAACCAAACACCATATAATCCAAATAAAAACAACCCAATATAAAACCATAATCGTTAAGGTTTTTTCAAAAGGGAAACCCCCACAAGTGGAACCCTAAAATCAAAAGATAAGGGGGAGGGAAGGGGAAATGACCTAAAACCTAAAAATGTGCCTTGGAAGCTTGATGATCAGGCCCTAAAGGGTAGAGAGACAAGGAAAAAGGGGTTTCAAAACCCCTTGGTGCACTAAAAATGAGAGTGGGGGGGGGGAGAGAGTTACATTTTTCTATAAGAGGGATCGAGAGAGGAAAGTGTATTTCATGTTTTTAATGATCTGGTATGACCACACAGTTTACCAAATTGTGCACCAACTATGCAGTAGCCACTACCAATGAAGGTATTGACCATATGACTAGGCCCTACAGTTTTTAAGACCATGAGTAAAATGTGTGGTAGCTCATTTCAAATCCCTATGAATTTTGTATGGGTAACTTGGCTGACCGCATAGTTTCTACTAAATGTGTGGTGCCCTTGCACGGGCCAAAACACACCCAAACATCAAAAAAAATCATGATTCAGTCCCAAACCTTGACAAAATCACCAAATACTAAGAGAAAAATAAAATAAAGAGGTTTCCAATGTCAGGGTTTGACAATTATCGCCACCATGTACACTTTATGCCCCCCATAAAGTGACTAAATTCAATGGATAACCAAAACTATAATGAAAGCCCTATCAAAAAAAAGAGAAACCACAGTTATTTGGGTGACCTTTAACTCCAAAAGTCACACCTGAATGATCAAGTAGAAACCACAACACAAAATTTAGGGGAGAAGATGAGAGTGTTCGCCCCACCATAAGAACTCAGCTAGTACGATAATGTCAAACCCAAAAAACACCACAACGATTTAAATGGGAAACCCAATATAGAGTTTCTAAAAAACTAGGACCCTAGAACTAACTCAAATTATCCACAATAAACAAATAACTACTCAAATAGAATCGAAAACATAGTGATATCTCCTTATCTTTGGAGAAACCACATCACCACCAAGATTTGAATTTCAAAATTTTCCCACACCAGCCGGATTCCCTAATATGAGGGGAGACCCATAAAAAATTCAAACCAAAGCCAAATAGAAAATAAGAATCACTATCCACACATTCCAAAACAACCTAACATATCTAAATGACCACAACAGAAACAAAAACAGAAACTAACCTTGACAAGGACTAAACATATTTTAAAAAGAATCAAAATTTGAAATAGTCGCATTAAAACCGGTATGAATTCATATATTACAATAGAACAAGGTCATCACACATTTAAAATAAAAATATAATCATAATAAATAAAAAAAATCAATAATTCTTTAAATATATCTATCCCAACGCTTAAAACAAAATCCAAGCCTAGGTTCCAAACACCACTGGAAATTATTGACTATGCACAAGCTTCACCCCGAGACCTATATCTTGGGATCTGATCAATGTATTATCTCCTAACTCACAGTCATGAGTTGTAATCCCATGATCATAACCTCTTCTTCGGGTAATGATTCTTGAATAACTTCTCATGTTGACCCAAATCTCTACAATGATGGAATTTCTTCGGAGGGATGCAACAAGACAACTTCAAATTCTCGAACCTACCACATTAGTGGTACAAGAAAAAATGGCCCGATGAAATGGGGGATAGAACCAATAAACAAGACTCCTTAGATATAATTTGCTCTAGAATAATATCCTTTACATATGGGGAAACATTAAAAACAATGAGTGACATTATATTTCTAACAGACGGTAATTTGGAAACAAATTCATCTAGAAACGCTTCATCTTCCAGTTTCTCAAAATCAAGGTCCTTAGATGAGATGAACCACTCATTGATCTCTAGAAGAGGACCACCAAGGAAAAGATAATCCTTAATTAGATCATTTTAAACCACCTTAATGGAAAAGGAAACCATCTTCTTGAAGTTTTCATCATAGGACTTCACCATTAACTGGCCATGTTGAAAAAAATGAGCACTTCCCTCTTCTCTTCATCTTCACATCCTTAGGTATAAACCATAAAACAAATATGGACTTAAAAAAATCCCACATCAACCCAACATGCAATGATGGATGTTTAAACCACTCCCAAAGACCAAAATATAGACCTTTGAACAAATCTAGAACAACACAAAATCTGACAACTTCGGGAGTTTCCAACACCCTGAAGACACACTCAACCTCATCATGCCACTATATTTACTATAACATACCCTACCCACCATGAATAATATAAAAAAAATGATAATGAAAACAAAATTGTCATGAATAATTATCATATTTGGGGACCCTTCAGGGTAGAATATTCCAAACAATAGAGAAATGCAAATCCAAAACCAACATCGAACCAATAAAACAATCCATAAGAACACCCCATGAAAAATACAATCTCTCAAACTGAGAACATACTATTCCAAATAAAAAAACACCACTTTTCAAAAATCACATATCCTTCTCAATTTCCAAAATTGCATCATTTGGAAGCTACTCTCTAAACATAAAAGACACTTTTCACAAACAAAATTCACTCCTCAATGAAAACCCAATTTCCAAAACCATTAAATTTCAAAAACTCACCCATGTCAACCTATGAACTGTCAGATGTGTTTCCATCCATTTACATCCACATGTTCCAATAGAATCTTTACACACATAACCACACACATGTAAATGTCCATAAGGAACACAAAGGGTCAAATCCAAGCCATTTTTTGAGAAAATCCAAAAAAAAATTCAAACCAAATATCATTCAATTTTAAAACCAAATTTACCAATTTAAACCCATATTAATGAAAAAAATACCATTTCAAAACAATTTTCATTTTCAAAACCCCACTCACACAAATTGGAACTAAAATAGAACTCAACATAGACCGAACTACTAGAAGATGGAAGTAACATCTATGCCTAACCCGACGACATGGTAGTGATTCATTCCCCATGTAGGAAATAACAACTTAGATGAATTTGAACGATGTACCATATTCCACATGGGTAACTGATACATGTGAGATCACAACATAGAAGAAACCTACCTCCATTTTCATCCTTCAATTCAAAACAAACCAAGAGAAGAAAAAGAATCAATTCCTGGACTACCCCTGGTAACTCGAGGATCAGCATGAGAAAGGGTTCCGGATGTCCTTCTCATACCCGTGTCATGAGTCTAGAAAACCCTAATATTTAACTACCTAACATGCCAAATATAATGATAACCTACTATGATACCATTTTTTCACAAACCAACCCAGTATTTCACCAAACATGACACATGACCTAGCCTGTGGTATGTCCAAAAGGGCGTTCCCAATCCCCATCAGCTAGAAAATAGTGTTGGGCATCAAAACAATATAGGTGTGAATGATTTTAGGCAAAAATATAAGGCTAAATAAATTAAAGATAACATGAAAAATAACTAAAAACAACTAAAAATCAAAAAACATATAAGCACATATAGATACAAGATACAAATGAACAAGAAACTGAATCTAAAACAAGACCAAACTATACTAAACTAAGACCAACCCATTCTCCATTTGACCAAAATTTCTCCCCTGTACCCTATATCAAACTTCTATAAGTGCCCGCTTAAACTAGAACCTGAATCAGAAGCTGAACCTATAAAATAGATCGTGTCTACCGACATTGAGTTGTACAAGTATGGTGTGAGCTAGACTGCTCAGCATGAAATCGCCAAATAATCCATATTTTTCTTTCCCTAAAACATTCGATTAATGCTAGTTTGAAAATATTGTTATAAAAATAGGTTTTTTCTAATTTTAATAAAATAAAATTACTTTTGTTTTCAAAAAAATACACAAGAAATTTCTATTTTCAAAAATAAGGGTTTACCAATTTACAACCAACACCCAAATATAAAGATACCAAGGTATGATGAAAATAAAGGAACAGTGAAATGGGAAATAAAATGAAACATAATGTAAACAAGAAAATAAATTTAATAACTAGGGGTGATCCTAAACATCCCTAGAGAAATCCCTAGATGTACTCAGTTTAGAACCACCGTCCAGTGTATAGTGAAGATCTATAATTTATAACCAACTGGACACCCTCAACAGACCCATTAAGTGGCACAAACCACATGGCCTCTCAGAAACTCTAGTGGGTAAGATACCATCTAATCCAGGATAGTAAGGAACCATAACCTGATCCTCTAAAAGACACCTAGAAACACATGGTAAAAGTATACTATTTATGTAATAGTCCCTCACACGTGTGACTTATCTTACATACCATCACCACACTTTCCTACACGAAATATGGACTCTAACTATATGATAAACTATGTATTGGAATATCTAATAGGAGTTCCCAATATATATATATATATATGTCACATCATTAAAGGTTAAAACAAGGACATCACATCATATAAACATTCAACCATTTCATTAAAAACTTAATAGTTTTTCAAAATAGAAAATTATCATTACACTCCCAAATTAATTTTACAAAAATATTTCAAAATAGATTTACATAACAATGTGAAAAACCAATTCCAAAATAATTTTAAAAATGGGTCTTAACATTCTAAACTCAATTCCACATTCAAACTATTTCAAAACCAAGATAAATATTAAATAAATAATTAAAGATTCCAAACAAGCATTTATACAATTTAAAAACCATCCATCCTTTTTAAATAACCACGTGGGATATGATTTCATGAATGAATTTTAAAACTCTTTAGATTTACTTGGGACAAAGAACATTTAATGAAAACTGAGGGTTTGAGAGAGAGAGGGAAGGGGGAGGGGAAGTGTTTTAAAATCTGGGTTTTAAAATAAAGCCAAGCCATTATCATTTGTGTTCCTATACATATGTTAATCCCAGACACATATGGATGTTCCCACAACCAATTTCCCACTATAAATGTCAATGAAATTTCTCAAAACCAATTTCAAAGAAACACTACATGTTTTCCCAACCAACACAACAATCCATAAATAAGAATCAATCCTTAAGAAATTACCATTTCACACACACAACACCATCTTAAAATTCAAAAATGTTATTATAACATTAGAAATTATTAATAATTATCGAAATACCAAATTTAATTTTAATACAATACATGTAATTTTATCAAACACTTAAAGTTGGCCTTTACAAATAAATAATTCAGAAATCAAATTAAATACTATTTTTAACAAAATCATCTAATTCAAAATCGTCAAATGAGGTAGGAAAGTGTATAATAAGTACATGAATATTGTTCAAAATTTATTTACAAGAATTGAAGAACTAACAGAATGCATCGTAAAGGGAAAGCATCAATTCACCTACCTAGGTGGTTTGTGAATGTGACAAATGTTCAAATGGAGGAAGAAAAAAAGAATCTTGGGCTAAACGCACACCCTAAAATCCAAATAAACACAAACCAAAAAAAACCCAATCATTAGGGTTTGAACAATAGGGAGAATCCCACAATTGGATCCCTAAAATAAATAGAGAAGGGAGAGGTATGTGTAAAATTCCAAAAAAACCAAAAAATGTACCATGAAGCTTGAAGATAATGCTATGGAGGGAGGATACCCAAGGGAGAAAGGGTTACCTAAACCCTTGGGGTGATAAAACTGAGAGGGGATGAGGGGTTTTGATTTTGGGATAAGAGGGGGAGAGATATAAAAGTTGTGGAATAGGAGAGAATGCCCCGAAGAACCTACCAAATAACCACAAAGATGGATGTTTATCAGAGGGATGTGACACCATGGCCTCAAATACCTGAACATACCACATTGGTGGCATGAGAGCGAATTTCACCATAAATAGTGGTCCAGAACAAATGATTAATAATAAATTGATATATGTTCCTTCTGCATGTGTTTCTCGCTTGATGGGGTACCTTTATGAATAATGAGAGACACCAGATTGCCAACTGTCTGTACTTGAGAAACTAACATAGTTAGAATTGTTTTGCCCACTAATTACTCAAAACGATGGTCCTTATATTATATGACCCTCTATATGATCTCTAGATGAAGACCCCCATAGAATAGGGAAGCATTCATCAGATCATGTGACACCACCTCAAAGGAAAAGAAAACCAGCTCCTTGAATTGGTCAATATCGACCTTCACCATCTGTTGGTCTTGTTTAATACCCATGAGCTCTTCACTCTTTTATTTATATTCACTGACTCAGGTATAAACCATAGGACCTTGAAAGACTTAAAAACATCCAAAATTGTCCCAAATTGTAATGATGGATGATGAAAAAAATCACACTCACCCAAATCCCGACCTTCAAACAAACATAGAATGACATAACTATGAAATCATCAAGAGATACCAACACCTTGAATACACAATCGACCTCTTCAGGCCACTCCATTTACCATTACACACCTTTCTCAACTTTAATAATAGGAAAAACTTGATAAAGAACAAAAATTGGGCAAGAATCATTAACAAATCAGGGGACCTTTATGGGCGACATATTCCGAACAACAAAGAAATAGAAATCCAAAACCAACATCAAAATAAAACACAATCCATAAGAACACCCAAGACAAAAAAACAACAATGATAACCTAAAACATACCAACCATAATAAAAAATCACCTCTATTAAAAAAATTCCATTTCTATTATAATTCCAAAAAATGCCTCATTTAATACCTACTCTCCAAACACAAAATCCACTTTTCACAAAAATAATTAACTCCTCAATGAAAAACCAATTTCCCAAACAGTAAAATTTCAAATAATAATCCAAGGCATCCTACGAAACATCATATTTTTGTCCATCCATTTCCATAAATTCATGAAAAAAATGAAATTTCCATGCATACCCACATAGAGGTAAGTGTCATTAAAGAACACCAAGGGTCGCACCCAAGCCATTTTCATAGAAAATCCAAACAAGAACCAAATTTTCAAACCAATGAGCATCCAATTTTTAAATACAAATTATATATTTAAAACCATTTGAAAGAAATAACATCCATTTCCAAACCATTTTCATTTCAAAAACCCCACTCAAAAGAAATTACAAAAAAAGAGAAATCAACTTAGACTAAACAACCAGAAGAAGGTGCTAGCATCAACACCTAACCGTGCGATATTGTAGTGACCAATGACCAAAATAAAAAATAACAAGTAAGATGAATTTTAATGATGCACTTAGATTCCTCATGGGTCACTACTTCACATGATTTCACAACATGACACCGACTCACTAACATTGTCATCCCTCAATCCAAAACAAACCAAGATAATACAAGGACTCAATTCCTGGACAACCCTTGACAACTCGAGGATCAGAACAAGAAATATTTCATGACTTCCTCCATGTACCTACCTCTCGAGTCCTCATAACCCTAATATCCATGTACTGGACACCCCAAATAATAGGAGAACCTCCTATGATACCATTTTGTCATGAACCATCCGGAGATATCATCCGACCCGACACCCGATCTAATCTGTGGAATTTCCCAAAGGGAGATCTCGACCCCCATGAACTGGAAACTAGTGTTTGGAATAAATTCAATATAAGTGGGAATTATTTATCACAAAATAATAGTATCAAAAAAATAAATAGAAAAAAGTAGAAATAACAAGAACTGAAACTCATGAAACATACCGGAAGATCTAGATACAAGATACTACTAAACAAAAACAAATGGTATACAAAAAAAAGAAAAAAATTGACTAAAATGCTACCAACTAGATCTCCATGTGACCCCAATGTCACCACCATCTCAAAGACTGAACTACTACAAGATCAATATTGAACCAAAAACAGAATTGGAAGTTGAACATACAAAACATATCGGGTCTACCGATAACGAGTGGTACAAATATTGTGTGCGGTATAAATCATATTAGGCAATCACCACATAATTTATGTGTTTCCTTTCCAAAAATAGTCTATTAAATCTAGATTGAATATATAGATATAAAAATATTTTTTTCCCATTTTAATGAAAACACTTCTTTTCTTTTCAAAACTACACACACTAATTTCTATTTTCAAAAGAAGAGTTCACCACTTTAAAACCAACACCAAAACAAGGAGATGCCAAGAAATGATAAAAATAATGAAACAATGCAGTTGGAAATAAAATAAAATAGAAAGTAAACAAGAAAATTTAGTTAAAAACCATGGGATATCCTGAAAATCCCTAGATTGATTTATGGATGTAATTGGTTCGGAACCAACTATTAGCGTGTGGTGAATCTCCGTAGTCTATAACCAACTAGCCACAATCAATTGACAAATTCAGTGGCAAAACCCACCTTTCCCCTCATAAAATCTAGGGTGTACCAACCCATCAAATCAGGGTTGGTAAGAAAGTATCACTCGATCACCTAAAATACACTTAAGAACCCTTGGTAAAAGATAATTGTGTATGTATGAGGCCCTTACACAAGTGACTCATCTTACCTGTTATCATCGCACTTGACTACCCCAAACACGAACACTAAATATTTGATAACCCATATAGAAAAATCCCAAATAGTGTTTCCCACTATATATTTGTGTCACTCCATCAATGATTCAAACTGGGCTGTTACATCATATAACCATTTAACCATTTCTTAAATAAAACCGATTTATCAAAATAGACCTTCATCATTACCACCCAATGTATTTTACAAAAAAAACCTTAAAATACATTTCTAAAAAAATGTGAAACACTACATCCAAAAGAATTTTCCAAATGGGTCTTCAAATTCTAAACCCAATTCCACTTTCATACTATTTCAAAACTAGATTAAAATTCAAAAAATAATTTATGATTTTTAATGGGAATTCATACCATTTATAAAAAAACCATTGTTTATGATGTACCAAGTGAGCTATGACTTCACACATTACACATAATCCAATTTAAAGTTACATGGGACAAAGATAATATATTAAAAATATAGGGTTTGGGATAGGGAGAGAAGGGGTAGGGGAAAGTGTTTTGAAATCCAGGTTTTAAAATTTAAGAAAAAAATTATCATTTGTGTTCCCATCCATGTGTGCATCCTAAGAACACATAGATGTTCCCACTTCCTATGGAACACCAAAACTACCAATTACATTTCTCAAAACCAATTTTAATTAAACCCTACATGTTTTTACTACAAACACAAAAAGAAATAAATAAGTTTCAAGTAATAAGAAATTACCATTTCACACAAACAACAACATATTAAAATCCAAAAATATTATAATAAAATAGAAAATGTCAAATCCTTCTCAAAATATCGAATTACATTATAAAAGAATACATGCAATTTTATAAAACACTTAAAGCGAATATTTCTCGAGGCATAATTCAAGGATCACTTGAAATACTATTTTTAAAAAATCTACCAATTCTAAAACATCATTATAAGTTAGGCACCAGTCTCAAAATCAGACAAATCATGATCAAAATTTATTTAAAACAACTCAAAAAACATTGGGATGCATCAAAAAATAAAAACATGAATTCCCCTACCTCGGTGGTGTGCGAATGTGAAAAATATTCAAAGAGAGGAACAACAAAGCCTCTCAGACCAACCTTACACCCTAAATTCCAAAGAAACACAATTCACCAGAAAACTCTAATCACTAGGGTTCATCCAAATGGGATAACCCCACATGATGAACCCAAAAATCAAGAGAGAAGGTAGAGGGAAGGGGGAAATTGCCAAACCCCCCCAAACATACCTTAGAATCTTAAAGATCAGACCATGGAGGGAGGATAGCTCAAGGAGAAGGGGTTTCGGAGCACCTTGGTGTGCCAAAACCGAGAGGGGATGAGGGGGTTTTATTTTGGGATAAGAGGGACATCGATAGAAATTTTGGTTTAACATTTTTAAAGATTTAACATGACAGAAAATTTTGGACGCCTTATTTACCAAACTGTTCAACAACTATGCAGTAACCAATTCTTATCTAGGGACTGATCCTACGACTAGGTTGAATGGTTTATGTGACTATAAAATAACTACGTGTTATAATGTTTCCACTTACTAGACAAGTTTCAAAGGTACCTGAGATGGCTGCATAGTTTCTGCTAACTATGTGGTGCCCTTGTGTTCACTAAAACCGACCCAAATATCCAAAAACTCAAAAACTTTTAACCGGGATTAAATCCAAAACCTCGACAAAAAGTGTCAATACCATGAAAATAATAAAGTAAAGGAGTTCACAAGGATGATGTGTGAGACCTCCTCTATCCTGGAGTAGACCAAGATGTCATATACCAACACTACGATAATGGAGTTAAGATACTTTTGGAACCCTCTCTTATTGAAAGACATGAAAACCACTAGATCATTTGTCAACAGAAATGGAATGAAAAAATACCTAATGTGGCCATTCCTGGTTTGGAAGGATTTCATGGGAATTTATACTTATCTAACCCTGATATGATTATACCCAGATCATAGATCAATCATGGAAAACCACATTTACACATTCATTTGATCAGAATGTTCATCAATATGGGTAAGTGATATATATTCTTGATAATGGCCTTGTTCAAATTCTAGTAATAGATTCCCAATAGGAGGGATCTGTTAGAATTTTAAGAAAACTACACTTGGGTGGAACAAGGTGAGATACTTGGGTGAATAAATTATTTTTATTCCAAATCATCTAGTTGTATCTTTAATTAACCTAAATTAGTGGGAGCTATACTACTTTATGAAAGGGATATCAGTTTTATTCCCAGTTCCAAATTTATGGTAAAATCCATGTCCCTATCTGAGGGAATCCATGAAAAATAATCTTGAAACACCTCTAGAAACTCATCAACTATTAGTGGAATACCATTCTTAGAATCTCTACCATCATCTTCTAATAATACCGAATAGATATAGAAAATAAGGTTTTATAATTCTATAAGTGGAGGTCCTAATTTCCATGATTAGGGATCCCCATTCACTGGGAGTACCTATGTACTACCATCATCCACCATAAAATTTACTCTCTGGTGAAAGAAATAATATGTTCTCCTTGAAAAAATCTATCTAATACATGATTAGGATCACATAAAAAAGATATATTTCTAGAACTAATAAATCAAATTCCATATCAGCTACTGATAGGGTGTGAGCATAAGATAGTCACCTGAAACCCTATTCCATATTCTTTTCAAGTATCATAACAACCTCCAAGGGATAACACATATTTTAGAATAATAATTTAAGTAGATCCACAAGATATATAGAAATAATATAATTAGAATCACCTATATAAAATAATGTAATGTCTAGGGATGATGAAATAAAAATAATACATAAAACAATTGCGGCTTCTTCATATGATTATACTTTCACCTGGTTCAAACCGTAAAGATCATTCATTTTCATTGTTTCCTGAGGTCAATTACTAAATCATGGCTCTTCCCTAATACCACTCTATCGGTAAGATCCCATATTTTTCTAGGTATGATTATCTATGATATTTTCATTTGAGCCTTGGTGGTCATGTCTTGTCTGGATTTAGAGAGCCATTATTGGATAGAATGAACAAAATTTTTGGTATTTATTTTTGTTGGAGTTAATAGAGAATTGGTATAAATGGGAAAATTTGTTAAAATGGGTTTCTATTATGTTGAGAACCCTTAAATGGGGTTGGGTTGTTTAAAAGAAAAAAATGGGCAAATAAATAACCGTCAAAATAACTATTCTCCATGTAAAGGGATAACACATCATGTGGTTGTTTGAAGGTTTTGTGAAAATATATTCGAGGAGATGGGATTTTTGGTGATTTCTATTAAAAGCATTAAAATTACATGTAACCAAATGACACACCTTAGATATGCATGACTTTGTATTTGAAACATAATGAGTGGATAAAATTCAATATATTTCGTAGTAGATAATCTAATATCAAAACTAGAGAATTCTTTGGGATATTTTAGAGAACCAACATCCCTTCTGGATGCTCTGTTTGCATCTTTAATCCAAGTTAATTTCCTTTGGTCATGTTTGTTCTTTATTACCTTTTGTTATCCAACAATTATGGTAAAAACCTTTGGCTGATTACATTGTTAGTTTTGATCTTAGCATGTTTTGATCTAGGAATCCCTTTGTAATCATCAACACCTTCTTTCTCAGGGTCATTGTCCTTTGGATGAATTGTTTGATCATCAATTAAAGTTAAGGGTCTAAATTGTAACCCTATGGTTTGATAATTTCCATATTTATGTAATATTGTTATTACTCCATCATAGAATGCATCTAAATCATTTAAATAATTTAGTGAGATTACAACCTGAATTACTTTGTTTCCAATGGATTTGTAATTGGATATTGGTTTAAAGTATGTTTAGCATGAAATGTTACCATGGGTGATTTATTGTTATAGAATCCCTAAATTATGAGTTTCTATTATTAATTTAATTGTTAATCAGTTGTGAATTGAATTTCAAGGGGAATATGAAACGAGAATTGTAAATCTAATAATTAACCATTGATAGTAGTGATGTGATATGGTGTTATCAATTATATATGATAGGAATTGTGTTCCATGCTATAATTATTATATATCGGGCATAGACATTGAACTTTCACATGTATATGTTCTAATGCTGATATTGAGTGGGCTCAGCTTAGTGCATGATTAATTCTTATAGAGAGTCAGCCATGCCCAGTCCCATGATGTAATGATTATAGAGGTTTAAACTAAAAATGTTGTAATTATTATAGGACTCTAACCTGGATTTTTGTGACTATATCATGGTCATATAGTTGTGGTTGGCATGGTCATATGACATTCTTAGAGTTATTTTTTCTTGGTGCCGAAGGATGTTATCTTAACATAGTAATATGATTGTGGTTTTCATGGATTTAAGAGATGCTCAATGATATCCCTACATGGTTCCAAGGCATATTATCTTAACTTGGATATATGATTGTTGTTAGAATGGTTGTAAGACATGATCTGAGATATTCTGGAATAGATCAGGAGTAGTTTGTTGTATTTATTTAATTGGTGAATTATTTAATACTCATTTTTATCACATTATTGAATAAAATTATTATTAAACTTGTTTTGTTTAGACATTTTGGTTTTGAACCACTATGTTACACTCGTACCGTATTTAGGCCACCGTTTGGTACCTGATCAAATAATGTTGATATAGGTTTGGACAAGTGAAAAGGACCTTGTAGTTGATTTATTGATTATTTTTGGGAAATATTTTGGAGATGGTAGAGATTTGGGGTTCAGTTATAGGGACTTTGAGTCTTTTATTCGGGTCTTCAAGTATTTTCTTATATTATTATAGAATACAATTTTGTTAAAATTTTTCACATAATTACATTATTAATCTCTTATTTATTGTATTATTCAGTTATATTTTATTGATGTTTTCTTCTATGTGTATAATTTTATTGTTTTATTATTATTATGAAATGTTTTTACTCCTATGACACTTCATACAAGGGGGTATAGTCTCCCCACTATGCTACACACACCCCTGCTTCTGGTCATTAACCTCAGGCATACAAGTTGTCACACTTGAGGTCTTATAACCAACCCTTTCTTTCCTCATGAGAGAGTTCTAGATTAGGGGATGTTCCAATAGCAGTAGGTATGTCTACATTTTTCACCATTCCCAATGGAAGAAGAAAACATTTCCCGCAATGCTACATATTGAGTTGATGATTCCCTATGTGTTGAGGATCATGTGCCACTTAGAGTTAGAAAAACACCCGTATAAAATATCTCAAAGTTACAAAAGCACCAAACAGATGAAAATATCTAGGTGGAATTGAACACACTAACTACATCTGCCCTGCCCTTCCACACTGATAACACATGACTGGCCCACCACTAGTGGTTAAGGACAAAGGAGGCCGGGATAAATGGCAAGGACTTCCATATCACTTCTTCTCCTGATTATCATTCCTCATTTTCTTCTTATATGTTCCATGATCACATTGTATCATAGGGAGAGTCGACCAAGAAATACCCAACTTAAATTCCAGGAAAATTAGTACCATTAATTATTTGTGCACCAAAATTACATATGCCGTAAAATTAAACAAAAATTTTTTTGGGTTGAATATCCAATAAACAACAAGTTTAAAATTGTGTTTCATTTATATTATTTCATTAGAAACCACATTGGGTGTGATATGGACTTATTCAACAAAACGGTTGGCATATTAAAACATGTTTAGATCCTTCTGATGAAGATCCACACACTCATGTTTATTAAAAAGGATTATGTATTAATGAAATATTACTCATTAAAGGAAATACTGAATTATTTCTTCCCATATGCTGGTGTCTTCCAACATGAACCACTGAGTCCCACCACATATTAATGGGGCCTTCCAACATGAATGAAGTTAATTTCACCATGACTACTCTAAGAGTCTCAAGACACCTGAATATCGACAATTATTTTTCCCACCCAATATTCTTCCTCCTAGGAATACATTATACTTTGGATGGAAGGATTTTTATTTTTGAGGAACTCCAGATATTTATCCTTTTCCAAACCTGGTTCAGTTTCCTTAGCCCGAGAAGAACCAGAGTCTTCCCCCTGATCCAAGCCTCAGACATCCTGAACCACCAGCTCCACTCATCTATGTATATTATATGAGAGAGAATCCTCTTCAACCTCCTCTAACAGTTATAGATGAAGTATATTGGGACCTATGATTCAATATAAATTATTCGAATAAATTAAATCATAAATACATTACCCACAAGGGTTTTAACAAAAACATTGTTCAAAAATCCATAAAAATTGAAATAAAAAAATATTATGAACAATCAAAAAATTTAACCACTAAACACTAGAGTCTTGTATATGCACAGTCTATAGATCGTGCATCACATCTAGAGGATGATTTAAACTAAATCTTGAACATCTCATTGTGACTGAAGACATTTCATGAGGTTCATTGTCCAGACACCACACTAGAAACAAAAACCTCAATCCTCGAATGTTCCAACTCTTATATTTGATGAATCTCTCAAATATCATGAACCAATGAAAAGGAAAAACCATCTATGAAACATATTTTTATGAACAGTATGGAGTTTCCATTCAATACTACATTGTAACTGACTTGTGTCATAGCCCAAAGGGAATTCCCCATCCCCAAGGGTTGGTGACTACTGTATGGAAATCAAGTAATGCCTTTAGGAACAATTTAGTAAATAAAATAACTAACCATCAATAAGAATCAATTGAATCACATAAAAACAAACATATATATCACAAGAGATTAAATGAAACCCTCCAAGAATGAATTAATAATTTTCCATTTATATCCAAAACCCAAATAAACCAAAAATGTGAGGGGGAAACTTGACTAAAAATATTCCATGAAACATGCTGGTTAACTCTATCATTACATCACTACCAATTCCTATCTAAAAATAACCCACTATCGCATGGAACCACCATTTTAACGATGGAAAGACATACCTTTACCTGAGTTAAGTAGAACAATATCTTTATTAACCTGAGGGTGTTTTATGTGTATGAGATAAATTTACCAGTAGGATACCTCAAAGATATTAAATAAAATAAGTTAAAAAACAAAAAAAAAATTACCGATTTTAATTAAAAATAATAATATTAATTAGATATTTTTTTAACATAAAATAGAAAATTAATTAAAAAAAAGATGAAATGGAAAACACGAAAAAAGAGAGGAAATCACTAAGTAATAATGATTTGTGGGGTCCATGGATCCTCTTACTCTAGATGATCAAATCCTGGACATGATGTTCCATCTCCTACTCTTGCCAATCTATCATCATCATGAAGGTTTATTTAGTGTTGTGACTTAATCATACAAGGTAGATCAGATCTCATCCATAATAACTCTTGTATAATTAAAGACCCAATCTTCCATCCTAGATACCCATTATTCTCATTTTATACATTCAAAATTACATAATCAAGTGAAACACCTTCTTATATAATAAAAATATTCAATAATTGAAACTACACTCGACGAAAAACTATTTACAACTATAAATCCAACATTCAACCATATACACACACTAAAAACCACGAACAAACCTTTTTTTCCACCCATAAAATTTATGAAAACCATTTTTAAACCAAAGAAATCATAGAAAAATTATCAAATAATGTTATGGTATATAACCACCTACCCCTTTCTTGGAATCACCTAAAACCTGTTGGAAACCACAGGTCGAAACAATATGGTTTTGTAAAGAAGCATGAACATAAGAAAAATACAGATATTTAACAAAATTAAAGTGATTGATCCAAAAATAAGTCAAAACCCTTGATGGGGAAAGGTGAAAACTATGAATAAGGATGAATAGACAAATAAAGGGAAGAAATTTGTAAAGGAGAATATTACAAATCAATTCCTTGCAAAATCTAAGCCTTGAATACCATAGAAATAAAGTATAGAAGTAGATAGGTGGATAGGGGTTGTTCGTATGGATAGAGGATTGAATGGGGGTGAGAGAGGTGTGTTTTATGGTTAAAATAATGGTGGATTAGTTTAGGAATTTCAAAAAATTTGAAGACAAGGTAGGCCAGCTGTTTTTTTTGTTTGGTCTCCCTGAAAATGCACTAACCATGAGGAACATCTATCTAAGTGAAAAGTTGGATACACTATTTACCTAAAGGATATACATTTTCATGCCCCTATCCAGGTATCTTTGATAGTTCCACTATCTTAGTCACATTATTTTCCTTGGAGATCCACATGACCATGAACTAGGTCGTGTGGCCGGGACAGTTTCACTATCCAAAGTGAATAGTTTTCACTAGGCAAGGGCACAGTTTCCCCTAAACTTGTTTAAACCATTAATAGATTTATTTCTAGAATTAAAACCACTATTTATTTCAAAAATAATATGTAAATACATTTAAAAAATATGAAACCAAATGTAAAAGAAAAAATAGCTCAGAATAACACCATGTATGGGGCATAATTGATGAAATATTTCATGAATAGAATTATGGATTACTATGTTAAAGTGATATGGAGTATAAATAAATTTTCATTAAACTTTAGTGGCTAATTATTTAACCCCACCAATTCAATCAGTTACATTTTATAAAAACATTATATATAGACATTTCATCATGATTGAGTTCAATAGAGAACTCAACTTCAAACACTAGTTATTGATCAGGTAAAGCTTATAAAAAACATCAATGTTTTTTATACCACATGTCCATCATTTAATCATAGGATATATTCAAAATATACTGTTCAAAAATGGTCTTACTATCTACCCATAATTTCATTTAGGAGAGATACTAGTGGAGGATCTATAAAAGTTTTAGATTATGATGTTTCTACAATGAATACATGAGATTCCACTTCACCTTAATGAATTGTAATATCCTTATATTAGAAACCTTTTATCATAATATATTGAAATATAGTATATAATAATTTTTATTTAATAATAATCTATAGATATAATAACAAGGTTTTAAAATATAGTACACTTAATAATCATAATTGTATATACATGACATATATGTACTTACATAATACTCCCACACAGTGTCATAATTAATAACTCCATTACAATGATGTTAGGGAAATGTATAATGTTTCTAGAAAACATAGAAGATAAAAAAGAGTGAGAAGATCCATAATTACATAAAAAATAAGAAAACATTACCACAGTGACCTATCTACCTTCCACTACGTCATATAGAACTTAAAATTCAACTATTGTAATTATATGAGCTGTGAATTTCTCCCTTTGATTTTTTAATAGAAATTTCTCTCATGATTGGGGAATTTATCTATATAATGTCCCTTATCACAAAATTTAACGTATTAAACATTAATATCTTCTACATTTCCCTTGGATTAGTGATATTGATAACTTTTTTCACTAAACTTTTAACAAAATATGGTTCCCTTCCTATAAACACCAAGGTGATTCGTCCCATAGTCATCCCATATGGGAAATCACATTTTTTACTTTCTTTCCCTTAGCCATGTTATTCTTCCCATGATGCTCATCTTACCGCTTCTTCTCATGGTATCCCTTTAATACATGCATCCTAGAGAACTATTTTTCTATCTTGGTGGACCTTGAGACTCAATCCTAGAGTAATTAAAATGTTTAAGTGATCGAAAACATTCTATGGATTTTTATTAAACCATCAAATAAATGATTGACTTTGCTTCTCAATCTACTAACATAGTCATCAATGTTCCTAGAAAACCTTGTAAGGTTATATTCATCTTTGGGAATAATTTTCTCCTCATTCTATTTAAGATTGAGTAACTACCCCTCCATTTCCATTGTTTTCTCATGAGGAAAGTATATTACTTAAAATACCCATTTTATTGTTCCCCATTCCATGTAATTTAACTCATATACCTCTTTAGTGTTTTTAAATAGTGATTACCATAGGCATGCATGTCTTTGTAGATGATAAACTACCATGAAATATTTTGAACTTTTTATAAATTTCAAAAGAGAGAATGATCTTCTCTACGAAATTGATCCACTTTTCAACTACCAATGTATTAATAGTTACACTAATTTCTAGAGGATGTTGTTGTATGAAGTGATATAACACAGTTTTACTATATTTTATATCAACATTTCACTATATAAAAGTTAGATTATTTATCATATCCTAGGTAAACTACCCCAATATTGTTATGAACTGATTAACCTCAACTCCATCTTTATTAACTTATTTAGGAGGAATATCCCTATATAGACTACATGTGTTAATTTGATTCTTATTCCTCCCATTAGTCACTATTATTCTACAATGGAAAAATAATAATTAGTTCATGATATTAAATTGTAAAAGTCAACTCAAAATATGGTTTCTAAAGTATTTCCAATATAACTTGAGGTATTTTTATAGAACTTTTTCAAATATTACTTGGTTACTCTAAACATGAACCATAAGGTTTCTACTAAAACATCCTTTGATACCAACTGTTACATCACATAATCCAAAAACCCAGATCCGGTAGTTACATTAAATTTTTCGTACATAGTAAAATAGTTATCAAATGATCAATAAATTTAGTATTTTTAGATGTCCATATACAGACATTCATTTCATTTCAAAACAAAATTTACAATATTAACATTTTTTTGGAACATGATTAGACCTTCTATCAAATCCCTGAACATTACACATTGTCCTCTTCCGGTTTTACTATGGAAATAAAAATAAATAAGGGTGAACTCAGATACCCACTAAGGGTTTAAATGAATCAAAATATTATACAACATAAACGTGGAATAATTTATATGGAAATAAAAAATGAACAAAATGAATCAATATTCAATTGAAACTGAGGGGATTTCATATCCATAATAATAAATTAAAATATTTAAAAAATAATTATTGATCTCATACTGGTGGAATGCATAATGTCAGACATTAGATACATTATATTAAGGCCTTTTCCAATACACATAATTTTTTATGTGAATATGAATACAACAAAACTAAACCTATTCTGTCTTAGGAGATCTATTGGCACATCAAGGGGCTATACAATTTTATGCCCCACCCATCACCTAAATAAGTCCCACGCATTCACCATAAAATTCTTAAAAACCTTTCATATCATTACCAAAATATCCTATTAATAAATAATTTTTTTTTCAATATAATAAATAAATTTTAAAATAAAATACAAACTTATTCAATAGAATAATTTAGATGTCTATGTGAATATCCCTTAATCAAATTTAAAGACATGAGGTATCATCAGAGTAACATAAAGAAATATTATCAAATAAATAGATTAGTTTGGGTACATAAAATGTGCTATGTTTTCAATTATAGTTGGTAATTGGATTAAATAGATTTCATTGGGTTGAGACTACGACAATGGTAGGAAAATTCCTTCACCATGATTTATTAAGAGAACGTGAATATTCTAAAGAATATACATCGAGTTTGTCATATCATGTGTGTAATATGGGGTCTAATAATTATGAATTAGGGTGATTATTTAATTAATGATAAAAAACCTTCTGGGGTTACTACAACTAGGTTCATATGTTCTACAACCACATACACTTTCTATTATATAGATAAGGATGTATTTTAAATAAAATCATAGACACATTTCACAAACTAAATCATAATATTATATTTCAACCATGGAGATAATAAATATTGAATAAAAAAATATGAGATACATATTACTATATATAAGTTTAAATATATTAAAATATATGGTTAATATAGAGAAAATTCTTCCACAGAAACGTATGCACCACACAAAAATAATATAGTTGGTGATTATAACATGAGTCCCAAATAATGAAAATTGAGATGGAAATCCCCACTTATGACATGGGTGTCAATTTAATCACAACATAAAGAAATATAATTCATAAATATTATATTAAAATACCTTGAATAATTTAAATTCGTGTTATAACTCTCAAATAGGTTTTATATACAACATATAATAAAAATTACGTTCATAAAACAAAATATGTCTCAAAGCGAGGAATTTGATATGGAAAACACTTATCACTTGTTCTAAATTCTTTGAATATATTTTAACCTCTTGTAACATAAAAATATATAAAAATATATTTTAATCACCTAATTTTGAGTATTACTCATATTAATTTTCATGAATTATATTCATAAATAGTTATTCTCTACCTGAAATCATCTAATTTTCCACATTGATGGTTTATTGTTTGGATAATTTGTACAAGATTCTTAATGCCTGCTTCTGTATTATTTATTCTTAAAATTTTTATCATTACTAGATCAAAATACTTACTATTTGGTATGATATATAAATATTTATAATGTTTAAAATTATTTTCAGAAGTGTTTTAGTCTTTATCCAAGAAGTTGAAAAAAAAATAATCATATTTCATAAATTCCCGATAACAATAGCGTGTTATTAATTAGTGAATTAGATATTCATATAACATATCTATGGATAACTTTATTTAAATATTTTTATCATATTATAAATTAAATTATGTTCTCATAGTAATTCATGATATAAATTCATATTACTGTTCAATTAGGTGGTTTAACCAACCAAAACATGAACATACATTAATTTAATGAATGATTACAATGTATTTTTTTGATAAAATTATAAATGAATCATAATGATATATGAATTTTTAGGATGTTAAAAATAATTAATTTGTCTAAAAACATCACACAATCCTAATGAAATTATATATCTCAATACTATTATGTTAAATGATGAAATTAACTATAATTTTTTGATAATAATTTCATTAAATGGATCTAATTTTTTTTATTTCATAACCATATTTATATAATAAAAATAATATTTGTCATTCAATACCATCCATATCCATATCTGTAAAGCAGTGAAGGAAAATGAAGCACGTTATGTCATGGAAGGGTATTCCACACAACACACAATCATCCATTTATTTTCTTGATGGATAGGGTATATGCATAGATAATGATAATACCATTACTATAGTTACATTATAGTTTATAAATGATAATAATATCAATATATTACTCTAAATAAAATAAATTATATAGAATATAATTAAGAATAAATTATAGTAGTATTTGATAATATTCATGTCAAAGTCTTGAATTTTCTTTTGAAGTCTTCTGAAATTTGAAGGGATTAGGCTAAATATGAATGAAAGAGGTATTAATTTAGTTTAAGATAGATCTTCAGACTAAAAAAATTTAATGTTTAATGGAGAATTTGAAATAGTAATTGAGTGTTGAATTCATAAAGTTACAACTATTTTATAAGTCAAGGGAAGGGTAATTATGGGAGTTTCAATTATATTTTCAATAATTCATGATTACCATTCAAGTGAAAAATCCAAAAACTGGAAACATTTGATAGGGAAATGATTTTGGTTTCAAACACATCTATAACACTAAATTTTATATCACTATAAGGGTTTTAGATATATTTAACCTTTTTATCTTTTACCCTAATTTAATGTTTTCTTGGTAATTAATTTATAAAATTATTAGTCAATTTTAATAAAAAAAATATTGATATTGAACATTTTATCTAATTTGGTACATATAATTTAATAATTTAAAATAATTTTATCCAATAAATTTTCTAATTCATTGAAATGACAATTTTAAAATAACTACAATTAATCATGTAAAAATAGATTTTAGAGAAATAATGTTTTCAAGATTTAAATTTGTATATATAATGAATTGATTTTATATACCAATTATAATGAAATAAACTGTATTATTATAAAAAAGTAAATGATATTACTATGTTTATGAAAGCCAAAACTGAATCACCCTTGAATATAAAATATTCAATGAAAAGATAAAACCATTTGTATATTAAACTAACATTTTAATTATATATAAAATTATATTCCATTAGTTTCAAAAGATCAAATAATATTTTATAATTTAAAAATATATTATATAAATTTATATTTTACTGCTTAAATTGTTTTATAAATTCACAGGTCATTATTATATAATGGTAATTTTATACACATGAGAGGTTTTGTGAAATATTTTTTAACAAAAACACGAACTATTCAGAAAAAGATCAAAGATTCAAAATAAGATTATTTTTTAATAATGAGTTGAAAAACAAAAGTACTTTAGTAAATTTCATATTCCAGTTTTAAAATTTATATAATGTATTGAATAAAAAATCTTCAAAATACTCATTGCATGATAATTCTATATATAGTGTTTACCTTCTATAGTTGAGTCATGGGTATTACAAAAATGTTTAACATGTATACATATAAATTTATAAAATGAATAAGAAGGAATGATAAATTTGAGATTTACTTTAATATGATTTATTATAATATTTTTAAACTCTTTTACTAATACTCTAGAAACCCAACATAAGATCTTATCTATCATATCAAATAAGATAAACTGCCAGATCAAAATTATGTATAACATAATTTTCCAGGGTTTAGTTAAGTAATTACATAATATTTAATTATTTCTATATATATATTTGACAATCTAATGAATTCCTACAAATAAATTATTTAAGTGAGAATCATCTATGATGAGATCAAGTTGGAATAATACTAATATATAGGAATAAATTCTATAACATACCAATAATTAAACATATTCAAGCTTCTTAATTTTATCACAACAAATGTTAGTAAATATAATTATTTTTTGAACATAGAACTCATTCTAAGTTCATTATCACCATAATTTGAATTATTTCCATAAAAAATTTCCTTAGAAATCATTAAATAATGTAATGTTTATATTATTAATTTTTTATCATATCCCAAAATCTTTTAGGATAGAGTAACATTTAACTTATTACAATGACTAATAAAACTCTTTATATTTATATTTATACCCATATCTTAAAACTCACTTAGGATATAAAGTGTAATTAAGGTTGTGAATTTGATAGAAAAAAACCTTATGGAAATAGGGATATTCACTTTCTCATGGTAACTAAAAGTAACTCTTTACATTTATCATTACCACCAAATATCCTAAAAAACTTTTACAATATAAATGGAAAACAAATTTGTCCTATCTAAAACTATAATTTATGAAAATTCTATGTCTAGTAATTAATGATAACTAAATATAAATCATTACATTTTTATTTATTATAACATTCCCAAAACTCTATAGGATATCTAGAGAAACAATTTTAATTAATGACTTGTATAATACTTTATTTGATTACTTTTAAATTCTCTTGGTCTAAATATACTCCGAATATATTCATAGACAATATATTCTTTAATAAAATCTTACTATGATACAAAATACTTCTGTGTTAGGAAATGACACATATTTTCTATTTAAAAGAAAATTTAACTATTAAATTTTTATTTCCATATAATACAAGGAATTATATATGTTTGAATAATTTTTTATCTCAAAGTAGGTGATGTTTTATAATAGGGCACCAAGGGGTAGTAGAATAACATTTATTTCTATTTAAATAAATTGTTAGATACATAGTTGCCCTTATATTATTTTTTAAGTATATTATAAAATATGATGAATCCTAAACCATTTCTATTCAATAAATCATCAAAATATTTCCCACAACAACATATTTAGATTAAAATTCTTCTTTTATCAGATAAGATAATTGAGAAGAATATACACATCCTCTAAATAGATTCATATGTTGATGATGCATTATTTAAAAATAAAATCATTACTATAGAAACTATTTTCTTCATTATTTATTTGAAAATACAATATATATAAATACTTTTCTAAATTAATAACTTTAGTGTATTTACTACACTAATAAAATTCAATTAGATATCACATACCCTTCCAAATTAATGAATTTATTTCAGTAACCCTAATTCCTGGCATTGTTGTTTAAAACTATATATTTTAATTCCCTTTATCGGACTCCTGAAGAATCATTCTAGAGCCCCTTAACTAACATTTATTCTATTGGTTTAAACTTTTACCCACTAGTATTATACATAATTTAATGAAACATATACATCACATACCTAGTTCATTTATCCTCAACACATTGGTAATATCATGAAAACATTTATTTAATAAAATCATATTTTCAAAACGTTTTAATAAATTAAAATTCTATGAATATATAAGAATAATGATCCATTTTAAGTTTCCCTTTAATCATGATATTAATTTGAACAAATCATAATTGTTATGTATCAAAATAACCATCTCGCTTTATCAAAACAAAAATTGATTACATGATAATATTATTAGAAAATTAAGATAAATAATACAGTTCTTATGATAGATTGATTGAAAAATATAGGATCCAAGTCATCAATGAAGTAACTCTTTTCTTCATTACTTGGAAGAAATATTCAAGAATCAATTCTTTTCTTATATTTTGACCTCTAGTATATTTTCATCCTTCATAAAACATATTGCTGATATAATATATCTAATCGAATAATTTATTTTAACTCTATATATTTTCAAATAAATTTTATATATTCCCTTAGTTGATTAAAAAAAATTATATTTTGGTAAAAATACTCATTTTTCATCAAAAGTTTACCTCCGAGTTTCAATAAGCATAGTTTTATGTGGCGTTGTTAGAGATTTCAACTATCATTTATTATTCTTGTTTAACAATTTACCCATTTATACTCTCTATAATATGTTACAATTTAATCATTATATTCATAGTTTATCTATTCTCAACTATTTGAGGATATCATCAAAAAGTTTCATAAATTCATTAATCTTTGTAAAATTCTTCCATAATTGAAATTAGAATAAATTCCTCAAAAAAATCATCAATGAAACCCCTAGTATCATCAAGTCATTACCATATTCATTTATATTTCATGTTTTTGAAATACCCAATAAAATTGTTCATGTGTGATTAATTTTAATTAAGTCAACATAAATGTAATTCCTTTGAAACCTCAAGTCTGTCATTTTATGATTAACAATATCTACATTCCTTTGTAGATCAAATTCCACAACTGGTTACTCCGGAAGGTGTTTCTTTAACTCATAGAATATTTCTCTTGGAAACATATATTTGGTTACCAATATCAAGATTATCTTATATTAAAATTTTATTTTGAGGATTAATATTAATGTTTAATTTTATAATGTGCATACAATTATTATATAATTTAATATTTTATCTGATGAGTATTATGTCATATAACTCTTTATTAATGGGCTTAAATGTAATTTATACCACTAAAAATAATGACCCCGAACCAAATATAAATTTAGTGATACAAGATCTTCATTCCATTAAGTTATTAGTTTTTAAGGGAATTCATCAAGACACATTATAATCTGGGTTCAAAAGCTTAAAAATCACAGTAGTTGTGACTCTAGAATAGATTAGTTGATAACTATTTATAGAAATGCATTATAGGGATCCACTCAACACTTTTCCTATAGTATCCTTCCTAACAGGTTTCACGTCTATGTGAAATCTATATAAAATACCAAGAACATACTAACAAATGATAATATAGTGGCACCCTTCTAGAAAATAACTGAATTAAGGATGAACCAATGTAATCTATTGTTTGTGTTATACATGTTAATTCAAGGGAGCCCTTAATTGGAAAACCTGACCTGGTTGAATGATCGAGGTCTTGAAACCTGCTTCCTTGGAAGTAATCCCCCCATTAGTATTTCAAGTGGATTTTAATAACACTATATTAACTCATTTTATTCTATTTATGTATTCATGAATCCAGTAATTTATTTTTGAATCCAATTTAATCCTCCAAATCAATACGTTCAAACCATATGATTGAGTAAAACTTTACACGACCCACAAGTTTATGTTACTCCCCTATATTTAGAAGCCAAAAATATTCATACCTCTCCAAACATGTCATATACCTAATATACATGACCATTTAATGTAGAGGAATATAGTTACATTATATTGAAAATTTCCACATTATTATAACTAGAGTGATAGATACCCAATGACATTCACTTTCTAGATATGGAGTAAGCATTCATTTAGGTTCTCAACCCAAGACCCTTTACCTAGTGATACTTTAACCAAGAGAGGATTCAATTATTTATAAATATAAAACATAATATACATATATTATATTTAGAAAGTAAATCTAGGTTCATAAATTTTATTATAAACTGATTCCATGGTAGATAGAAAAATTAAATTTCTTATAGAGTATTTCTTGTCATGAGAATGTAATACTCCATTCTAGATAAAATTTAGCTTATATATTTTAGAAAAAATATATTTATAACACAAAAAATCTAATAATGTGTTAAAAAAAAATTCAATTTTTTAATCAAGAGATAACAATTTATGAATAATTCATAAATAAAACTCTAATTTTGAAAATTTTATAATTATTCTTATCATTATATAAATTCAATACTATTGAATATAAACCCTTTATATTCAAAAAAACATTAATTGTTTTATTTTTTCATCATATAATTTTTGTTCATTATATGATATTTTATAAAGTATTAACCATTTATATTCCAATTTCACTTATGTAAATATTTTTTACATATTATAAATTTCATATACATAACATTATTTAAACTAGGATAATATAAGTCATAAAACTGTTTTATACAGCTTAAATAGTACCCTACACATGGTCCTTTAATTCAAAAAATTATAATTAATTAAGAACAAATAAAAAATATTTTATATTTTTGGAATTATTTATGAAATTCATAAAAACCTTATAAATTGTTCATAAGATTTCAAAATAACCACATATATTTCTAGATCATAACACACGTTATATGATTTCATTAAATGGTATTTTAAATGATGAAATTTTTTATTTATTAATATTTAATAATATATAATTTTAAAAAGTATTAATTAATTGTAATGAATTATAGTTAATTAAGTAAATAATTATTAATAAATAAATATCCACAAAATAATATTTATTATTATTTATAAAAAATTTATAAAACATTATAAAACATTACAAATTTCTCTCATATTTACGCTTACACTGGAGGGGAGACTTTTTTAGAGGTAATGTACTTAACCTATTCATAGGTGAACTATATAATTGACACATAGTGGTTACTGTTATGAATCATGGCTACTCAATGGTATACCGGAATGACCCTTACATGTAGTTGTCTACTTAAGTGAAAAAATGAATGATGCTTACATTGAAAACTATATAGTATGATTAAATGAGATATCACTCAAACATATTGCACTATGTAATGGTGATCTAGGATGACTCTTATATAGAATGCTTCTATATAAGGGAAATCCATTTGACCCAAAAATTATTGAATCCTAAAAAAATGTTTTTTTCTTCATTTTTTTTCTTTATTTCATGACTTTTATTACAAATCTACGGTAAGGGTGAATTAGATAATGCTATTAGGATTTAAATTAATCTCATTATTATTTTTAAAACATATAGAAGTAACTTTATTCATTTACCAATATCATCCAAGGACTTACAAATGGAACTATGTAAAAACTATAAAATAAGAACACTGTAATGTAATACTTTATACCGAAGAAGCTTCTTTTACTTATTTGATATTCATTAAATGTGGTTGATATTGATTATAATGGTGGAAAACATAAGCTTCCCAAATTTTTTGTTATCCATGGGTCAACAAAATCTCTCAACTATCCTATTGGATTTGTTTTCACCCACAATGGGATAACACCTCAACACAGAAAGGGTGAATAAGTGGATATTAGGTTTTTAGAATTGTTTGAACATGAAAGTACACAAAATTACACAACCATCACATGGTTATGTATTTTTATTCATTTATTATACACTCCTATGATTCTATTAAATTTACTAATCCATCAAAACACACGAGTAAATTCCTTCTCTATTCATACATTTCATGCATGAATTAAACACTGTCCTACCATTTAATTTTATTTTTAAATCATAGCTTATGTGGGATGAGAATTAAATTATAACAATTTATAATTTATTTTAGTCACACGTTTCATGGAATGAAAAAACTTATTTTCTTTGAAATCAAAATTTATATCTAATAATAAATTTCCATGATATATCATATATACAAAATCCATTATGGTCTATCACATTCTATCTCCCACTTATACTAAAGCCTAAAAGTCTTCATTCCATTAAAATTATGTTGTATAATATAATATAACTTTTCAAAATACATGAAATACCTATTTTGGATATTTTTCAAAATATTTTTGGAACGATATCTTTTATATGACATTGTATCACATCATATTTGATGACTTGTGAATACTCATCCAAAAAAATTAGATTAACTTTTAAAAACGTTTAGTGAATCTCTAAGATTCAAAATAAATCCCCATTCAATCAAAAACAATGTATAACCTCATCTTCCATTATAGTGTTTAATGAATAAAACAATCTCTAGATCTAAACATGTAATAAGAGAGATGCCTCTAGAAAAGCATCGATGCTACCCCAGAAATAAGGGTATTTGGCATGATCTTTACCAAAACATGTATCTATATAATTTTTCTACTAAAACATATCTTATGAAAATTATAATTATCATATTTTTTCTTTGTCTAATACATTAAGTGACTATGGGACATAGAGTGTGAAATTCCCATATAGTCAACTCATACATTCTAGATTCTGAGATTAAATATTAACCAAGTTGATGAATATATCCTATGGAATTAATCTATACGGATGATATCATAAGATGTCCCTCATCCAAATATATAATAAAATCATATATAATTTCTAGGTAAGGTCACACACTTTACAATATATCTCAATTGATGGCCCAGATGTCATACTCATTATATGAGAGGAGGAATACCATCGTGGTAAATCTCCAACCTATGAAATGATCAACAAAATACCCAACCACACAAATATTAAATATCTCGATACCGATACATTCAAAATTATATTATCTAAGTATGAATATTCTTTTTCAATGTATCTCGACAATCTCAGGTTATAAGGAGTCAAATATGATCCCAGAACTCGTAGTATGACCGAAGCATCTATATGAAACTCCATGTAGTTTACTTAGTGGGTAATCTATCATGTATCAAGATTACATTTATTCACATTATGCCTCGTGAGAAAAATTGGTATCACTATACAAGAATCCCACTCCTCAGAACCATAACACCTCTTCATAACCAATGATACTCCATGATGGACTTTTGATATGGATAGTTAAATATAATAATTTGACTTGTCAATTATCATCACACATCATGAAATGTAAATCTATAGGTACAATTATGTAGCCAACATGAAAGAATGATAAAGTGTATATTGAATCTAATATGATACATTTTAATATTCTAAAACTCTTTTACAAATACATAACAAACCCAATATAAGGTTATATATATCATACCATATATAATCAACTACAAGATCTTCCTTTTCTGTGTTTTACTTTTAATGGGTTTTCTTAAATCATTACATCTTTTATTATTATTATTTCTAATAAATTTGACCATGATATAACACCCTCCCAATAAATTATTTTAGAGGAAAAAAATACAAAGAAATAAAGCATAAAAAATGGTGAGATTTATGAATGTTATTTAAAATGTTTAACTACTCTAACATATTCAAACTCATTAACTTAAACTGAAATTTTTTTGATAAAATATATTTCTATTTTCAACATAGAACTCTATCTACGTGCATCATAATTATATTTGAAACAAATTATATCAAACCATTTGATTGAAATTATCAAAAAAATGTGAAATTTCCCTTATTACATTATCAACATATCCAAAACCATTTTAGGATAATGTTATATGTAATTTTTTGTGTAAGTAATATAACAATTTACATTTCTCTTTACTAACGTATTCTAAAAAACTGTTATGTTATCATGTCTAATTAAATTTTCAAATTTAACCACCAGAAAAATTATGAAAATATTGATAGTAATTTCAAAATGATAACTAAAATTAATTATTTATATTTAACTTTACCATCAAATATCACAAATATTTTTAGGATATTTAGTTAAAAACACTAATGTATTAAGATAGTATAATAATTTAACAAAAAAATATTTCCCCTTATTCCTGATAACAACATATAACTCTTTTTTATTTTTCTTTATCATCACATACCCTAAACACAATATGATATCAAGTGAAACTCACTTTAATCATAGAATGTTATAATCCTTTATTTTTAAATATTGAAGTCCTATAAGTACAAACATACTCCCACTAGTCTTATTGGAAACTTAAATAATTCATAATACCATTTTTAGAAAAAATAATCAGTTTATTTTAGGAAATAAAATTTATTTCCTATTTTATGAATATTTAACAAACAAATATTATATATATATATATCATATATAGTATCTTATGTGTTTTAAGAATTTTTCTTGAAATTAAGATACTTTTTTAAAATATACCATTGATTGGGGGTGTAATAACATTCATTTATATTTTAATAAATTTATGGATACACTTTTAGTGGTATTTTATTATAAAGTATGTTATAAAATCTAGTGATTCTTAATCCATGTGTATTAAATAAATCTTCTAATATTTTTCAACAACAAATCATTCTAACTTAAACACTTATATTATCATATAATATAATTGAGATAAAGAAAACCATATTTTAAATAGATTAATCTAATATTGATAATTTCTTTTACAGTTAAATAATTTTCATAGAAAATATTTACGTCATTATCTGAATACAAACAATAAGATCTATTGATTCAATCCTTGATTTTGATTAAAAATAAATAAATTTCTTTTTATAACCCTAATAATTATCATAGATATTATTAGGATTTTCATCTAACTCCATCATGGATTTTGGAATAATCCTATCATATAAAATTATTATTTATTCTTCTAGACAACATAATATTTCAATACACTTCAATGGGTTCTGGAATAAAAATTTATGAACCCTTTAACAAAATTTTCTTCTTAGGTTTTGAATGTTTACCCACTATCACAATGCATATTGAACTAAGACATAGAAAAAACCTCCCTGATTCTTCTATCCTCAAAAAAATGAATTTAATAATATATATAAAAAAGTTACATAAATGAAAATTAGATACATCTTTAACCAAAATGAGCTATTTTAAGTCTCCCTTGAATCGTGTTATAGAACCAAACCAATCATAATCTCTTTTTTTAAATATAAAAATCTCATTTTATCCAAATAATAATTGTTTTCTTTCACTTATCAAGAAATAATGAGACAAATAACACCCATATAATGATGGATTTATTAAAATAAAAACCAAAAAATTTATTAAGGGAGAAAATAATTTTCTCCATTACTTGAAAGAAAAATTCAATCTTTAATTATATTCAAATATTTTATCATCTTGTAGAGTTAATAATTTTTAAAAATATATGGTTTATATCATATAATTATAATAAAAATATAATTTATTTCTATAAAATCTCATCTAGGTTTCTTAGTTTCCTTTAGGAAATTAGAACAATGCCATCATATAGAACTAATACACCAATTTTTTCCTAATTTTTCCTGAAGGTTTTAATGAACTTATCTTGAAATTTGTTTTTCAAATTAAGGACTAACATTTCATTATACAGTTTAAAATTTAACCAATTTATAATTTCAACCTAGAACTAGACCTCAAACATCATAATTCTAGTTTAAATATTAGAAAATATTGGACAATATTGGGGAAAAATAGTCATGAAAATAATCGTCTTAATAGAAGTTTTACATAATGAAAATTAAATAGATCGATTAACCAAAAAAATCTTCAAGGATTCATCTAATATCCCCAGGTCATTAACAAATTCAATAAAATTGAATATCATTTACATACCAAATAATATCCACAATGTGAGATTAATTTTCCTTAAGGAAGCATGGTCATAAATCATTTAAAACCTCAATGTTACCATTCTATACTTTATAAACATCTAAATTCACATCCAGTATAATTTGAATAATAGGTTACTAATGATGGTGTTTCTATAAAATATAAAATATTTTTCTTGTAAAATTTTATTATGTTGTAGGTCTTAATAGTATATTAAATTATGCTACTCATTAAAGGATTAATCCTAAATATTAATTTTATTATTATGATGAAGTTCATCTACAACATAATATTTTATCATATTAGTGTAATGTATTGTAACATATCATTAACGAGGATAAATTAATGTTCTCCTACAATATATTATGATGAAACATATCATATCTATTTAGTGAGAGACGATGCATGATACATTATGTTAAGATTCCACTAAGTTGTTACTCTAACCACTTAATTATTTTGCTTAGTAAACTTCTCAAACATAATTGTTGTTAATCTTGAAGAGTTGACAGGATAACTATTTATATAAATCCATCTTATCTATTAAATCAAATACATTCCTCTGGTATCACTTTGAATGATTTTACAGCTAATTATAACCCAACGAACATTATTATAATAAACTAAAAAATTATAATCGAGAGTCTCCCTTTTATGGAAGAACCAAAGTGTGGATGATCCAATGTTTTATATTATTTTCCTTAGACATGATTAGTCATGGTAACCCTACTGGGGTATAAACTATCTGGGTGAATGGAAAAGATCTCGTAAGGAGTTCTTTTATAAGGGATTTTACACTCATTATTTTAAGGGGATTTAAATCTCACAAATTATCACATGTTTATGTTTTTATGTATTAATTATTCTATTAATTTAGTTTGGAATAGTATTTCATCCATCAAACCATTATGTTCAAATCACATTTGTGTATAACACTATAAAAAACCCATATGTGTTTTACTCATAAAAAACTAGAAGCCAAAAATAGTTATACTTAACCAAATGCATCATATGTATATTTTATGTGAAATTTTAATGTATTTTAATAGAGTTATATGATATTGAGAATTTCCACATGAGTAAGCTCAGGGAAACAAATACACAAACCCATTCACCTTTCTATATAAAATATAAGCCTTCGAAGTAGTAGTTAGTGTGACCCTTCTGAATACAGAGGGATATATTACTCAATATATAATTAAATTAATAATAAATATAATACCTAATATGAATCAATTATATTGAACACATTAATTTAACTTCATAAAATCTATTAAAAATTGAGTATAAGGAAAAAATATAAATTTATTATGGAGAGGTTGTTGTCATTAAAATTCAAGTCTTTATCCAAGATTAATGTTTTCATTTAATTTTTGATTTAAAAATAATCATAATATAAAAAGGAAATACCATTTAAAATAAGTGAACATTTAAATATTTTTACCTGAAAAAATCATTTACGAATAATATATAAATAAAAATACAATTATAAATTTTTTATATTTATTCTTATCATTATGGACTTTCCATAATGTTGATATGAACCTTTAATATTCATTCTAATATGAAATATTTTATATAATTCACTAGATGGAATTTATAGTATGTTATTTTATATGAATTATAATTAATTTATAAACCAATTTCTATTATATAAACATTTTCCATCATATTAATTTTGTATAATTAACATTATTTAAAGAATTATCATATCATCTATAAAAAATATTTTATTGTGGTCTAAATAATGCCGTAAAAATACCTTTTAACTCAAACAATTCTACTAAATTAATTATAAATAAATTATAATTGTTATACATTTTATATATTTCTTTTGAAATTTGTAAACATTTTATTATTTATTAATATAATTTCTCAATGAAAACATTAATTTATAAGTTATAAGACATGAAATATTAATTGGTTTAATGGTATTAAAAATATTAATATTTAATATTTAAGAATATTTAATAATAATTTTTTATAAGCATTTATTATTTAATTACAAAAACATTACAATTAAATAACTACTAAATTTTTTATTAATTAATATATATCAATAAAAATAAGTATTACTTTTATTTATAAAAAATTTATGAATTACTATTAAACTTATTTTTTTTAATTTTTTATGTCTATTTTACCCATATGTAGTAGGGGTGTCTTATATATAGGTATAATCTTTTACCTTAACACATGTCTACCATGTAAGGGTAACATAGTGGTTAACTTTACATAGCATGGTCATGTTAGGGTATACTTAGATGTATCTTTCAATGAGCACTATACATAATTGTAAATTTTAACATACCTTACACATACCGCTCTACATAAGTTTTAGATAATATGACCCTCAATAAGACCACTCCATATAATTGTGATCTTGGATGACCCTTGTGTTTAGCGCCTCTATTTAATGGTAATCCAATTTTCTTAGAATTTATAGAAACCCAAAATGATGCTTTTAATTCAATTTTATTCTTTATTTCACGAATGGTTTAACAAATGTAATGTATGGGAGGCTCTTATTCCATTTACAGGATTTAAAATAGTATAATAATTATTATTATAATATTTGGAAGAAATTTTAACTAATTCCAAAGTTCACCCAAGTATAGAAAATTGGGACTATGGAAAAATAGAAAATTAGTGACATTTTGATGGAAAACCTTACATTGAAGAGGCTTATGCTACTACTTGTATCATTGCTAAAATTAGATGATATAACTCACAAGAGTGGAAAAAATAATCTTCCCACCTATGTAGGTATTTGTAGGTCAACTGAACCACTCAAAATTCAAGATAGATTATTCTTCTCCGAATGTGTACTAACACCCCAACATAAAAATGATTAAGAAGGGGATCCTTTGGATTTGGGAGGGTTCAACCATGAAGGTACACATACATTGACAACCAAATAAATTTTTTTTCTCTATAGATTTTTTGGATTCTACATGAATACTATCACATAAAATCATGTGTTACAATTCATGAGTTAATTTTTGGCAGTTCATTCATCACATGAATTCATTCTACACCCTCCTACTATTTCATCTTCCAAAATATATTTATAAAAAATATCTTACATGGGAAGAAAAATAAAATATAATAATTTATCATATTTGATGAGATCAAAACATTCATTGAAAAAACAATACTAAATACATATAAATTATAATCTCCATGTAATAAAAATAAATAAATGTATCATATATATTTATACTTGGATTTAGGGTTTATCATCCTCATGAAAGGGTCTTAAAAATGGTTTCTTGTTGACTTATGCATGAGTGGACATTTCTAGTCTACTGTGGAAGGTTAAAATAATGAAATAATTTAATGAAACCAATATAATAATCATGAATCACATTTATTTATAAATTAAGAAGAGAATATTGAATGAAGTCATTATGGTAAATCCAGAGGATAATTTAACTCATGGAATTATCTACGATCACAGTTAAATTTATAATTATCATAAGTGAAATTGTGTTTGAACCAAACCAAAAAGTTTATGATGATACTATATAATTTTCATTAGGGTGACTGAGGGAACTAGAGGGATTAGGCCTTCATCTAGATCCTTATTATTCTATCACTATTACCAAATGGAGATCCAATTGTTATGTTAAAAAAATAGAATCTTGGTAGGTGACCTCGGATAATTGGAACCTTGGTTGGTGACCTTGGGGAATTAGGGACCAGTTAGCTAAACCTAGAATATTTGAGAATGGGTATGTGACCTGGTTAAGGGGAGCATTATGAATTGGTACCCATATATTAAGCCTAGTTGAAGTAGTTTTTAGGTATACCCTTGAGGGATAGGGGTAAAGGCCCAATTTCTATCAATGGAAATATCATTCTGATGATTATGACATATAATCCCTTGAAATCACAGCATAATTAACTAGTTAGTGCTATGTCTCCTTTAAACAAATTTTTTTCACTTCTGTGATTTGAATTTTGAAACTTTGACATGCACGTTGGTGTTCAGTAAGTTATTTGGAGTCTAATATGACCAATATAATTTTTGGTGAATAGTAACATAACCTTATTAATAGTAATGTTGTCCTAATGAATAGTGAAAAAACCTAATAATAGTATCCTTACCTTTGGTAGAATATAAATAAGATTTTAGTGTAAGGATTACGTACCAACATTTGGAAATAAGAAAAGTAATTTCTTAAAATTGTTGTGTTTTGAGTAAATTATGATTTTAATTAAAAATTAAATCAATCAAATATAAAAAATTATTTTTGGAGAATGGATTTCCATTTTGGTTACTTCATGATGAAAAATGGTTTGGTTTAATTGTTCTGATTTTTCCAAAATACTTGAATTTTTTTTTGAATAGTAAAAAACCATAATTTTCAATAAATGATAAATAATGGATTTATTGAGTAATTGATGATTATATTTGGATGTAATCCCAATTGGTTCGAACTCACATGCACTTATTACAATTTTTGGTCATGGAATCGTCACTATTTCTAACCTAGAATGGAAATAATAAACTAAGGAATTAAATATTATGAAAACCCTCCTCTCTTCCAATATAAATGCCAACCCTCTTTACCTCTTCTCTTGACTCCTCTCAAGCCTTGTTACATACATAAGTTCTACCCAGATAAATTCCCAATCTCCTCCCATGTGTCTAACAACCCTTAGTCTACTCAAAATACAAAATCCTCTCCCCTTAAGAGGCTCTCAAAAGAGATAAACTCAAGAGGTAAATTCCTTTTTCTAGTTCTTTTTTGTTATTTTCTTTTCTGGTTTCTTTCCTCACCTCCCATCACACAAATTTTATGATAAATCAAATAAAATACATATAATGTAATGATATTTTTATAATGGGATAATTCATTATCATATATCCTTTCCCAAAATTTTATTTTAAAGAAAAGAAAACAGAATTTGAGATGTGTTAATTTAGTACAGTCAAGGATTACGAGTTATCAAGTTTCTATTATTATCATCAATTATGGCCATGAAACCATTTTTATGGTTAAAATAGACTATTATATGGTTATTTCATCTTATTTAATTTTCTGTAATCCATATTATCTAATTATGTAAAATAATAATAAAAAACAAGTTAATTGTGAGAAAAATCGCTAAAATTAATTCAAGTGTTTATCATTAAAGTTTTATATAATTATTTTACTTCACTCCAAGTAAAAAAAATTACATTTACAACCATGTAATATTTTATATGATCCTTAATGTCATATAACATCAATTATGGACTACCAATTTCATCTTACATGTTTATCCATTCCTGAAAATAAGTGACTCCATCATAAAAACCAAGAAAACAAATGGGCCCGAACAATGAAATTGAATCACATAACCCATCAAAAAAGGTTATGAGTGAACTAAAAAATGTTATAATAAATCATATAAATATATCATATCTTATGAAATTAGTATTTAACAATCTTAATTTGTTTATTCAGGTCATTAATAACAAGTGGAGAACACCAATGTACTTAAGGTAATGGATCCTCTCCATTTTACTTTTATTAAAGAATTTCCTCTATGATATTCCATTTTATGTGTAATACCTAATGATGGGGTATGATTTCTCACATCACCTATACTACCCTCATTATTTATAACTGATTAGAAACCCCTTTCTCTCTCATTAAGACCCCTAAAGTACACCCGATAACATGGCGATAATCCGTATGGAATTCAACACGAATCTCCTTTATTCCGTCGGATATCCTCATATTTGATTATACCAGAATTAAGTTACCTTATATATTCATGTGAATATTATAAATTATGTTTATAAGTACAGAATTAATTTTTCAATACCCTTCCATCATTCACGTTTAGGGATATACATGTTTTTAAGTTATTCCCTCCTCAATGCTTCCTGATAAGAAAACCTATTTTAAGGGAACTTTCCTAATTTTTACCCAATTTCAGGTGCACTCTATCCTTTATTTTAAGTTTCCATTGTATTTATAAAATCATTATTTTATAATTAAAAACTTTTTTCACGTCTGGTTTTATATAAAATATTTTTCCCATTTCTCTTTTAAATGCTCTATAGTATTTTCCTTAAAACCACAGAAAAATGTTTTAATGATAAAATTTCTCTAATACATTCCATACATGTTTTCACTTCTGTTTGAAACTACTTACCATGATATATGACTATTTTCCTTTACTAACGTCCCTGTATGTTCTAATGACTTTCTTTTATGGACACTTTTATGATATTCCAATTTGTTATGCTTTATGTCATGATTATGTTTCTCAATCCTTTCCATGGGTAACCCTTATGATTATATATGATGGATTATGTATGATTCATTATGTGGAAAAAATATTCATGTAATGTTAAGATGTGTGTGCTCAGATATCTCTCCAATTAAGTGGGTAAAGTTGAGTCTCATGAGATGTTATTTGGGACGGTCTTTGCGGTTAGCCTTAGCTTGTTTTACCATGTGCAATAGTCTTGGTGGATTTCCGTGGCTTGTGATTCTATGGGAAACAGTCTTGGATGTTAGCCTTGACTCGTACTAAATTCATGTTTTATGTTTCATTACATTTCTATGATTCCATGTTTAAATGATCCTATGTTTATATATTATTATTCCATATGTTACATTCCTTTTTTATAAAATCATTTCATGTTATCTATCACATGCGCTAATGCTTTATTCTTATGGTTATTATCTTATTGTGATTTTATCTCATCACTTTGTTCATGTTATCCCCCTGTTATCCTATGAAGATGTATGATAACAATAGAAGATAGGATCTCATTATAGAGTTTAAATAAAATGTTGTCTATATAATGTTTGATTATGTACATAGTCATCCAAGGTACTAGACTTGACAATCCTTGGCATGTACTCTGATGTATAATTATTCTTAAAATAATTTAATGTTACACGAAAAAGGCTAGGGTCTCCATAGTTGGTATTAGAGGGTAATCTTTTTATTTGTCGAGATTAGTAACAGAACACTTTAGTACGAACCTTATGGATTAGACAAAGTATCAGAAAACATAAAAAATTTATTTTCAGTATAGAGCAACTAGTTTATTAAGAGAATAAATCCCTATCTAGATACAAATATGTAGGAAAACTGTGGCCCAGATTTACCTTGGATTGAAAAATCCGAACAGGAGTTTTGGACTTGACCCGAGTTATCTTGGAACACGACAACAGGTCCTGCTGCTCTCTTGGTTTCACACTCCCATGGGATATGTGTTGGTAAATTCATCATCTTATTAAAAAACATTATCAAGGGAATTAAAAAATCCCATAAGAATATAAGTTATGAAATAGATCGAGGATAACCAAGATTTAGTCCTAATGAACCACAAGTTAGGATATACTTATCCTTTACAAGTTTATCATGTTATATTTAAATGATTCTTTTTTATGTTTAATAACTAAGTATTCAGTGACTCTAATTGTACGTTCATTTTCATAGTTAATGGAAGGAAATAGAATAATATTTTTTAAAAACCAATGTGATAGGAAATGTAAATATCTCCCTAATGATATGCCTGATATTGTGGGAACTGGTGCTCAAAACTTCATGACAGTACTTGATCTACAAGATCAAGTAATGAATAATAACTTGAATCAAGTTGAATGCCCTCCTCAAGGAAATATAATGTTTCTATAGAATCTTTAATGTGGAAAAGGCTTCCCATGTTTTTTCAATAAGATGTTTTTCAATAAATATTTCCCTCGAACCCTCCATCTCTTGATTGAAAGAGAGTTCCATGGTCTCAAGAAGAAGGAAGATGAGTCCATCATGGTGTATGAAGAAAAATTTAAAAGGCATGCAAGGTACTCCCCTGGCTTTGTCATGCACACCAAAAGAAATTATGATCACTTATTTAGTGGTCTATAGGTGATCCTATTGATGGTTTTTGAGATTTAGGACTTCTATAGTTATGAGGATATAATACTTTGTTACCTCAAGGTTGAAATGCAGATTGGAGACTCTCTGTGGTGTCGTTGTCCCAATGACCAGAAGTGAAAAATGAAGAAAAACATGGGAGGTTCAACATAAAAATAACATGATGGAAAGAATCCTAAATATCCAACTTGTAAAAGTTTTGGGAAGAAGCATCTTAGGAACTGTCTAATGGGAACCAAAAATCGCTTCAAAAGTGGAATGCTTGGACATCTGGACAAGAACTGCCAAAGGGATCTAAAAAATCCTGCTAATGTAGAAGAAAAAGGAAGGTTCATATCAATGCTCAGCCAGTTGTTTAGTGTTACAACTGCAAGGATCATGGGAATTATGTGAACAATTTACCAAAGCCAAGGGTTGTTGGAGGAAATCAACCACAACCTCCAAGGAAATAAGGAATGGCTTATTCTATCACTACTACTAAGATGGAGCCATAAAATTATGTGTTGATAGGTATTCTAGTTGTTCATTCATTAATTGAAAAAGTAATATTTCATTCTAGTTCTATAATTCTTTCATATCTTTCATGTTTATTAGGACTATTCAAAAACCATCTAAAATATTGGAGTACAAATTATCTATGAGAAAAATGAATGGGGTAATTATTGAGTCAATGGATTATAACTCCTCCCTAGTTAATGTTTGTGGACTGAACCTCCCAGAAAATCTTTACATACTTCCTTTAATAGAGTTTATGAATATCCTAGGCATGGATTAGATATCTTTATACAAATACCACATCAAATATCGAGAACGTGAGATCACTCTTCACATTCCAATGAATCCTCCAATTCTTTACAAGTGTAAAGAGGAATATGGATCTCTTTTAGAACCATCATCTCATGTGTGGATATTTCTTTATTATGAGAAATAACATCTAGCCTAAATAATTTAGACAAAGGAGAAATTTATTCTTGAAGACATGTCCATCGTGAGGGATTAAACTGATGTATTCCCTGAAGAGTTGTCTGGAGTTCCTATTGACCGATAGGTTGAGTTCTCAATTGAAATTTTTTATGTATCGCTACCTATATCGAAGTCACCTTATAGAATGACCTCCGTAGAGTTAGAAGGGATGAAAAAGAGGTTACATAAAAATCATGACAAGAGTTTTTTTATTCCTGAGTTCTTCACTATGGGGTGCGCCAATCCACTTCATCAAGAAGAAGGATGGATCAAAACCCCTCTGCACTGATTATCCTGAGCTCAATAAAATCAGGCTAAATAACAATTATCCATTTCCTCAGATAGATTAATTATTCAATTTGCTTCGTGGAGATTGTTATTTTTCTATGGTGGACCTTCTGTCGGGATATCACCAATTAATGGTGAGGAAGGAAGATATTCCCAAGACATCTATTCAAATGAGGTATGCACACTTTGAGTTCATAGTGATTCACTTCGGACTCAATAATGATATAGAAATTTTAATTTATTTAATGAATAAAATCTTCATAGATTAACATGACAAATTTATTGTAGTCCCTATTGAATATATTCTGATATACTCCAATAGAAATGATGAAAATGCAGATCATTTGAATATTGTGTTAATGACACTATGAAGGGAGAAGATGTATGAAAAGTACCGTAAATGTGAGTTGTGGATGGAGGAAGTATCATTCTTAGGTCATGTTATCACTAGGAAAGGGATATTTTTGGACCCTTACAAGACAAAGGTAATTGAAGAGTGGCCCAAGCCAACATATTTAATGGAGATCCACAATGTTTTGGGTCTAGATGGGTATTATCGATGATTTTTGAAGATCTTTTAATGATTGTCAAACCCAATGACCAAGCTAACACAAAAGGGAGTAAAGTTTTTCTGGACCTAGGACTTTGAAGACTGTTTCATGGAGTTGAAAAAGTGTCTTATCTCTATGCATGTACTCACACTCCAAAAAAGTGGAGAACTCTTTATGGTGTATAGTGATGTTTTAAAGAATCTATTAGGATATATTCTGATAAAAAGTAAAAAATTGACAGCATACCCCTCAAGGAAGCTGATAATATATGAGAAAAACTATCCCATGAATGATCTGAAGTTGGTGGCTATGATCATTGTGTTAAAAATATGGTTGCATTATATCTATGGGGAGAAGTGTGAGTTATATATCATGATCACAAGAGTCTCAAATATATAATAAAAAAGAAAGAGATTAATATGATCTAACAAAGATTTATAGAGATAATAAAAGAATATGACATCTCAATCCACTACCATCTTGGTAAAGAAAACAAGGTGGAAATTTCTCTAAGTAGAATGGATCCAGCATCTTTGTCAATGATGAGAATTTAAAAGGATATGATCTTTTTATATTTTTAGAAAATGAATATAGTAATTATTAAGGGAGGAAAATCATAAATCCTTTCCCAAATGATTTCTTAACCATACCTTGTGGAGAAAATAAAGGATGCTCAATGAAAAGATGTGGATCTTTAGAAAATGGTGGATTCCATTAAAAATCATAAATCCTTTGAGTTCTTGATTGAAAAGGATGGAGTTGTAAGATTTGGGTCACAATTATGTCTACCATCTGATCCATAGACAAAGAAGGATCTTTTGAATGAAACATATAGCTCAACCTTCTCTATTCACTCAGGGAGTACACAAATGTATCGATATCTCCAAGAAAACTTTTGGTGGGACAATATAAAAAGGGAAATCGCTGAATATACATCAAAGTTCTTGGTATTACTAAATGTGAAGGATGAGAGGAAAAATTATAAGGGGATGATGAAACCAATACCTATACCAACATGTATTTGGGGGAACATTACTATAGATGTTGTCACTAGCCTTTCAAGGACAACCAGATAAAACAATGCTATATGAGTCATTGTGGATCATCTTATGAAGAAATCTCACTTTATCTCAATTTGACAGGACATATCCTTGGATCAACTCTCATAGATTTACATCAATGATTTGGTAAGAGTTAAAGGAATACCACAATTTATTTCATCTGATCGTGATCTGATATTGACCTTAATGTTCTAAAATTTTTTCCAACATGCTGTAAGCACTAAACAGAACATTAGTATGGATTATCATCCTCAAACTAATGGCCAATCTGAATGAACTATTCAGAAAATGGAAAATATGTAGAAATTATGTTATATGGACTTTAAAGGATGATGATACCAACATCTTCCACTGGTTTAATTCTCCCACAACAACATTTTCCACTTGAGCATATGAATAGAACCATATAAAGTCCTTTATGGGAAAAGGTGAAGAACACCGGCTTGTTGGTATGAATTTATTGAATGTAATAATAAAGGACCTGAAATGGTCAAAGAAATGGTGTAGAAGGTGAAAACCATCCAGTAACATATCAAGGTAGCCTAATGTTGACAGATGAGTTATGCATACAATCGTCAAATAGATGTGGAGTTAAAAGATGGGGAAATTGTATTTCTATGCATATCTCAATGGAAGAAGGTCATGTGTTTTGGAATGAAACAAAAGTTATGTCCCAGGTATATTGGACCCTTCGAGATATTTGATCATGTCGGGGTTGTGACATATCAAATAGCACTTCCACCTACCATGGTCAAAGTACATGATGTCTTTAATGCATCCCTGTTAAGGAAGAGCATACCAGACCCATCATGTGTACACTTTTCAGATGTGGTACAGTTAGCGGATGATCACTCTTATGAGGAACATCCAGTGAAGATCTTGGATTGTAGAGATAAATTTCTACGTAATAGGACTATTCACTTGGTCAAGGTACTATGGAGGAACCATAAGTAAGAAGGGGAAACATGGGAACTGGAGGCAACATTGAAGTAAAAGTACTCACAGCTGTCTATGGTCGAGAATGTATAATGAATTTTTGAGGGAGAATTTTCTTAAGTGGGGAAGATTGTAATGACCCAATGATTTTCAATAGAAAATTCATTCTTATGATTTTTTCTTAAAATCACATGAAATCACAACATAATGAACTTATTAGTGCTATGTTAGCTTTAAACATAAGTTTTTCATTTTGATGATTTGAATTTTGAATATCTGACATAGACGGTTGGGATTAGTAAATTATTTTGATTCTTATATAACTAACTTAATTTTTAGGGATAATACCATACACTTATGAATAGTAATGTTACATTTATGAATAGTTACATACCCTAATAAATATCAATCTTACCTATGATACTATATAAATAACATTCAAGTGGATGTACGATATACCTATATCTAGGAATAAGAAAAGAAATGTTTTACGAGTAAATTATGTTTTTAATCCAAAAATAAATTTATCATATTTACAAATTTTTTTTGGAAAAATTGATTTCATTTTCAGATTATACATGTTTAAAAATTGTTACGGTTAATTTTTGAGATTTTTCTAAAATACTTGACTTTTTTATGAATAGTAAAATTAGATAATTTATGATAAATGCTAAATAATGGATTTATTGAGTAATTGATGATGATATGTTGATGTAAGACCAATTGGATCAAACTCCCATGATTATAATACTATTTCTTAAAATGGAATCATCACTATTTTTGGTCATGAAGGAAAATAATAAACTAAGGAATTAAATATTATGAAAACCCTCCTCTCCTCCACTATAAATACCCCCACTCATTTCCTCTTATCTTATCTCTCTCAATCCTGGTGAATTACCTATGTTCTCCCCAAATCACTCCCCAACCTCCTCCCCCATGTCCAAAATCCCTTGTTCTCCTCAAAACACAAAATCTTCTCCCCTTAATAGGCTCTCAACTGAGATAAACTCAAGAGGTAAATTCCTCTTTCCAATTCTACTAAGTTCTTCTCTTTTCTTGGTGCACCTCCCTTCAACCAAATGGTTAGATAACTCTAGTAACATGCATGTACCGTAATTATATTATGTTAATGGGATCATTCATTATCATCTCTCCATTACCAACCTTTCTTTGAATGAAATGAAAATAGTATTTGAGATGTATTAATTTACCACAATCAAAGATTACCAGTTATCAAATTTCTATTACTATCTTCAATTATGACCATGAAACCATTTTTAGGGTTAAACAGAACTATTATATGTTAGTTATATCTTATTTAATGTTATGTAATATGTATAAACTCATTTTTAAAAATAATAATACAAAACACGTTAATTGTGAGCAAAATCGTTAAAATTAATTTAAGCATTTATCATTAATGTTTTATATAATGATTTGACTTAACACCAAGTAAGAAAAATTAAATTTACAACCATGTAATCTACATTATGTTAAATAATTTCATATAACTTAAATTATCTAGAACCAAATTCTTCTTACATGTTTATTCATTCATGAAAATAAGTAAATCCATCATAAAAATCAAGAAAACAAACAGACCCAAAAAATGAAATTATATGACTTAACCCATCAAAAAAGGTCATGAATAAACATAAAAAGGATCTAATAAATATTTTATATACACAATTATTTCTGTGATTATTAATTAATTAACCTAATTTGTTTATGCAGGTCATTAATAATAATGGAGAACACAAACAGACTTAAGGTAAGGGATCCTATCCATTTCACATTTATTCAAGAATGTCATCTATGATATGACATTTTATTAGTAATCCCTAATGATGGGGTATGATTTTGTACCTCCACCATACATTTATTATAATTTATATGTGATGTGAAACCCATTTCCCTCTCATTAATACCTCTTAAGTACACCCAATTCCATAAAGATAAGCCGTAAGCAATTCTACCCGAATCCCATTTATTCCGTCAGGTTTCCTTATATTTCATTCTACAAGAATGAAGTTATATTATCTATTTATCCTGATATAATAAATTTTGTTTAAATGTAAAAATTTAATTTATCATGAACCATCCATCATTCTCCTTTTGGTATATACAAAATTTTAAGTGATTCCCTCCTCAATACTTCCCGATAAGCAAAATTGTTTTAAGGGATCTTCTGGAATTTTTACCCATTTTAAAGTTAACTCTATCCCCAATTTTAATAAACCATGGTATTTATAAAATCATAATTTTTATTATTAAAACCATCTTATTTCAGTTCTGGTTTTATATTAAATATTGTTCTCATTTCTATTTTTAAGCTCTATTGTATTTTCCTTAAAACCACACAAAAATGTTTTAATGATAAAAGTTTTCTAATACATTTATTATATGTTTTCACTTATATTTGACCTCAATTACCATGACATATACCTATTTTACTTTATTAACATCCATATTTTTTCTAATTCCTTTCATTCATGGACACTTTCATGAATCACCCATTTGTAATGCTTTATGTTATGACTATGGTACTCAATCCTTTTCATGGGTAACACTAATGTTTATATATGATTGATTATGTTTGATTAATTATCTGGAAAAAATATTCATGTAAATTTAATTTGGGTGAACCCAGGTAGCGATCTAATGCACTGGGTAAATTTGTGTCTCATGAAACGTTATGTGAGGTTGTCCTGGCGGTTTACCTTGGCTTGTGCCACTATGTGAAACAATATAGGTGGTTAGCCTTGGATTGTGGTACTATGGGAAAAAGTCTTAGATATTAGCATTGACTCAAAATAAATTCATGTTTTATGTTTATTCCACATTTCTATTATTCGAGTTTTAAATGATCCCATGTTTATATGCTATGATTCCATATGTTACATGACTTTTTATATATTCATGTCATTCCTGCTATCCCATGTGATAATTATTTGTTATTATGGTTTTTCCCTTACTGGGATATTATTTCATCCCTTTTTTCATGTTATCCCTAGGCTATCTGATGTAGATGTATGAGCACAATGTAATATATGATATCATAATGGATCCAAAATAAAAAATTGTTTTTATAATGTTTGATCATGTACCTAGTCTTCCAAGACACTAGAATTTATGATCATCGGATTGAACTATGATGTTAAATTATGATTAAAATCATGTAATGTTATATGTAAAAGGCTAGGGTTGATATAATAGAAGAGGATTAAAAATATATGTTTGGGTGAAGTAGATCCACACCAATTTTTTTCCTCGATAGTGGACTATTGTGAACTGGAACCCTAGTAGATAAAATAGGGAGAATAGTGCCCTAGTATGAGACTAGGTTAATTTTTTCCCCTAATATAAGATAATTGGGTGAAATGAAACTTGGGGAATTAAAAAAATACGTGCTTCAGTATCTATATGGGTTGTTCTTAGATGGTTGGTGCTAAAGGTTCTCAATTATCGGGGAATGAATCTAATTAATAGGGAATGAACACATTCATTTCTTCTAATCTACACAAGATTTGGATTCTAAAATAATCATTTAGATTCAGTTGAATACTTTGGAATATAGACCAAATCCTTATCGACACTAGATCTCACAATTAGACTTTTGTGTCAAGATATTGGGTTTAGGTGGGGGTACTTTTATAGGAAACCCCAAAAATTAAAAATTATCCATTGGTCATAACAACTTTTGTAACCATAGTATTATTTATTTACATGGGAAACTATGTATGATAATGCACATGAGTTTCACATTTGAATATCTTAACGTGTGAATTAGGTTGTGAATAGAAAGAATCACATGTAGTAGTGAGCTTGAGTAGAGTCAAATTAGTCATGAGACTTAAAATTGGGTAAAAACTCCTTGAAAAATAAGAATATAGTGATTTTTTCTTGTAACAACTATTTTGAATCCTTGATCTGTCAAATTGATTCTTTAAAAATAAAATGTGCCCATGGAAACTATGTTCCAAAGTAGTAGGTGTTATCCAAAGATAAAAAGTGTGGTTATGTCTTTAAAAAATTGGTTTATTGTTTCAAAAACCCATCCACTATCAACTAATGAAATAAATATCCTACTCATGGTGATAGGTTATAATAAGAACATAGACAGGTTGTTTAGTGAACCTTTTCGAATTTGAGGTAAAATTATTTTTTTATATTATTACAATAGAAGTGGTGTCAATAGGGGGATGACTGGGCATTATAACTACCAGGTCTAGTGATGCAATTTGGTTTATATGATGGTAATTAAAAAATACATTTATAGGTATAAAAACATGGAATTAAATTATTTCATTATAAAATAGGTCTTTTTTTAGCTTGATGAGAAGTGGGAGCTCTTCCAGGAGTAGGTATTAGTGTTCACGTGAGTCTACAGTTATTTATTAGAGAAAACATAATCTCCATTAATTCTTATATAATTAATGCTACTCTAGTTCTCTCTTTGAATTAGTCCCATTATTGAGAGATTCATTATTGTTGGATGTGTGTTTTATAGAGGGAGACATCAAGGAAGAGAGATTAGTTTATCTAGGTTCATAGACTTTTGGAATCTAGATGTCCATGAGAATGGAAAATAGAGTCTCAATACATGAAATGAATGTGGCATAAGTGGTTTCGAGTGTCTAAAATTTATTATGTGTGTCTTGGATCTGAAATTTATGGTGACATGGCTCTATAAGATTCATGAAGAGAGTATAATACATGGTAAATCATCTATAATAGAGAAAGGAGAGTGTAGTTTGAAGAAGAAGAATAAATTTGGAAATATCAGTATATAATTGATATAAAAGAAAAGGAAATATGACCATAAAAACTTAGAAAATGCACACCTTGACTAAGAAGGTAAAGTTTTTGACATATTCAGAAGTGGGTTTGGTTACTTGGATATTTTTTCTATAGTATAAATTTATGATCCCTAAGATATATGAGGACTTGAATGTGTCAATGGTAAAAAAAGATTATAGAGGTCATGACCTAATATTGGATGATGTCATTGATATTAGTCAGGAAAGGAATATCATTTCTAAAACTCAAGGATGAAATTATTTGGTGATATCGGATTGTACCAGACTGAGTTAGTGGAAACGTATATAAAAGAATTTGAGTGAGTATCTCAAAAAATAATAGATATTACTAAGAAGTGGTACATGTATTTTTTTTCATCAGGTTCTTGAAACTATAAATTTTTAGTACTCTACGTACATATGCTCCCCCAAATTAATTGATCAAAAATCATTAGATATAATGCCACTAAGTCTTGGATTTCAAAAAATATGTTAATCATGATAGAAGACCTGTAATTTTCCATTACTTATGGGAAAACCTCAATAAACCATTCAAATCACATGGAATATTTATCCTACATGACATTGAATGTCTTCTCAGGTATCCATAATAATATTCCAAGTATCACCATCACTCACAATATACACATATTAAACAATTTAAAATAATTTGAGTAATCAGAAGGTAAATTTTAGCTCCCTATTTGAATTTGTGTAAATACCATAATTCTTCAATGTCAACATCTATGCTTAGATTGATTCTTTCACCCCCTTATTCACAATAAATACAAAGGTTATTGTAAGGTTCTTCTTATATTTTCTTTTTCTTTAAAATCATTCACATTATCTTATCCCATTTTGATGTATGAAAAAAATTATTTTCCATATTTAGAGATAGATTAAATCACATGTTTTATTTAGAAAATTGGCTCTAATTATTCTACTATCAGTCCACATGGGCTGGCTTGGTGTATAAAAGAAGAGAGATATAATTAAGGTTATCTATTCTCTCTATAAATATTCACTAGAAAGTGATATCATTCTAAAATATTTGTCAAATCTTAAAAAGGGGATCAATAAAATAATATTATCATGGAATATATTAGAGCCTTGAGCTTTATTTTTTGAAAAATGTCAATAAATTATTGGTTTTCCATAAAAACAGAATACAGAATCCCATCTCTATTTTTTCTCCCCCTAAAGGAATGAAAATCAATTCTTTTCATTATAATAAATTTAATTCAGAATAAATCTATGAGATAACTCATCTTATTTGATATCCATAAGTGAAAAAACTTTAAGTTTCTCTTATGATGTATTCTGTACACAACACATATTCATATGTTTTAATTCCTTGTATGTTAGTTTACAAGGAAACCATAATAATATATATAATTACTCTAACTATATTAAGTCGTTGATGGTGATTAATTCTTTATATTTTAATTAATACAGGGGTTCAAATACTGAAGGACCAATTAGTATATATTTTTTGGAGAATAATATAAAAACTTGATACCCATTTTCATTTGGAAATAAAATACCAATCATAGTGATGGAAACCATTTAACTTTCTAGAACTCATTTGCAGAATTAATATTACTATCAAGGGAAATGGAAAAAAATAAGGGTGGTATAAAATTATTATTTAGGGTTACATATAGTGGAAGATACCATGAATGAACAAATTATAACCAATAAGGTAATGTAAATAATAGAGTAAATTTTTCCTTTAACAAATAAAATAATAATTAAATGAATCTAGGGAAAATATCACTTTAAAAACATCATGGATATTTATAAAACTGAATTCTTAATAAATAATACTATTCATTATTAGAAATTATGGTCTTAGGAATGATGATAACTCTAATATCAAGCCCATTCATAAGAAAATTTAAAACTACAAGGTAAAACCCTATAAGATTTGGCTAATAGATTCATCTCATTAGATCTATCGATGCATTGAGGAGAAATATATAACCAGAACCAACCTATAGGAATATGTCCAAATTTTTTTTTCATATATTGAATAATTTATTTAATTCACTAATCAATATGTAGTATCATCAAAGATATATTGAGTAAAGGATTAAGATTTATCAATATTTCTCTAATTAATCAAATAATTATCAAAGTAAATATCATATGTCAAAATTTTATATGGTTTATGAAATAATCATATCCAATAGAAAATAATATAGATATTTAATATAAATGTAGTTTTTAGTGGAAAATAATCACAAGAAATTTAAAATTTCAAAAGAAAGTAAATAATCAAAAAATTAATAGAGGTCGTACAATAACAAATTTACCTCTTTGGTAACATTTAAATTGTATTCCTATGGAGAATAAACATGACATGAAACAACTGTGACAACACCGACTTCATTATTAATCATAGAATAATAAAATTTGGTTCCTTAGGTATATCATTATTTTGAAATCATTTATAATTGTTTGTAATGAAAAATTGAATTATCCTAAGAATATATGATAGGAGGGTCAAACCAGCTACATATTAAGCCATGTTTTCATGAACTCGGTGATGATTGGTTCAAGCCCAATGTACTGTTTTTTGGAGTTATTTCCCCTAGGAACCTCTATCATTGAATCACATCCACCTATAATATCTAGAAATGGTTGTATAGATAGAAAAAATAGATAAATCTCTCCCTTATCAAAACTATGATATATTCACCTATACATATTCTGAAATTATATCCCAGGATTATGTTCACTAATACATGTCTTTCCTAATAAATATTCACATGTTTTATATAAAATTCCTCAAATACCAACTGTGACAACACTGACTCTAGTAAGCCAAATATGGTGCCTTATTTATTAAATCAACATAGATACAAGGGGTCAAGTCCTGAAGGACTGAACTATTTTATAGTCATGGAGAACCAAATTCATACATGATAACCATTTTACATAGGTAAGTAAAATATGAAGCATAGTATAGGAACCCATTTTTCATCCATTAAATCATTCTAAGAATTCTACATCACATATTGGGGAAAGGAAACAAGATAGGGGTGGTCTCAAATTCATAGTAATTGTTACATATAGTAGAATCGATCATGAATCAAAAAACCAAAATCAATATGCAATGGAAAATAACTGAACACACATGCAATTTAATAAATAAACTAAGAATGAAATTCATCCATAGATTACATCATAGAAAAAATGTCATGGATAATTATAATAATAAAATTATGAATGAAGGAGATTATTAATTATTATGAATTGTGATCTCAGGAATCATGATTACTCTACTTTAAAATCCATTAATAAGTTAGTTTAAAACTATAAGCTAAAAGCACATCTGATTTGGCCAACAAATTGGTCTTATGAGACCTAATAATTAATTAAGGATATATATTGACTAGGAACAACCTGTAACTACATGTCCAAATAATTTATCATATTTTGAATAATTTATTTAATTAATGATTTTTTATTCCTTATTATTCATTTCTATATTCACTAAAGTATACATATTAATAAATATTTCCCCAATTAATCAAATAATTTTTAATGTGAGAACTGTATGTATAAATAGTATATGGTTTAGACAATAATAAGATCCATCATTAAATATTATAGATATTTAAGTGAAATTTAGTATCCATTGAAAAAATATCATAAGATAGCGATTGTTTTCATGGAAATAAACAATCATAAAATAAAGTGTGATTGTACAATAACTTATTTAAATCGTTGGTAACTTTTAAATTATAACCCATTTAAGAATAAACATCAAATGAAAAATTAATAATAATTAATATATAGTTTTTTATATTAGATACATCAAAAGTGTAACATATAAACCACATAAAAGTGAATAGGTTAATGTTAACAAATATGTCTAAATGAAATGAAAATTGAGATAAAATCCCACAACACACGGTATCATTCAAGTAAAATCCCCTCATATGAAATAGTTCCAATTGAAATTAAAAATACCATTAATTTTGATAAATTCATGATATTATATAAAAACAGGGTAGCATATACACTATATAAACAAAATTATGCGCATAATAATAAAATATTCCTTAAAGAAGGGAAATTGATATGAAAAACCTTACCCCATAAATCATTTCGGTCGAACATTATTTATCCTTGTTTATACTTGTTTTAATCATGTTATTAATTTATATATGAACCAGAATCATATTTATAATATCATATATGAACCTCTTATAACATTTTTCCACCTCTTTGTTAATAATATTTTATTATTTCAATTATTTAATTTGTTTATTTCCATTTTTTCATTAGTGTGTTTTCATTAAAGTTATGGTAATTCAACTTATTATATCATTACATCATATCATGAATGATATTAATTTATATATATCTTATTTACTCAACATATACATTTTTATAATCACTCATGAAGGTTGTATATGGAAAATGGACCTCATTACTATGTGGAGAAGGTAGGTCTTACATACAGAAGAGGGAAGATATTATTTCCTTAACAACTGAATGGGTTAGGAATTTGTTGATATATTAGTCTTATATAATTTATATAATTTCATATATATCATAAATATTCATCAAATATTTCTTTATTACAATCCATGTAAATTGTAATTGAAAAAGGAATGATATCTCCTAATGAGGCAGTAGTCCACCATACACACGTGTGACATTACCATATTTTAAATTGAATTGAAAGTAAAAAATTATATTATATGTTAAAATTAAATAAGTATAATCATATAAAAAAATATCATATAAATGTTTCAAATCCCTCATTGCATACACCCTTGAATTTTGTTAATGAAAAATGAATTATATCGGTTTGTGAGGCAGTAGTCGTCCAAAGACACGATCGATAGTTTTACTTCACATAAGATGAAAGTGGGGATATACATAAATTGTTGAATTAAAAAAACAAAATAAAAGTTTATTGGAGATAATTTTTTTATTATACTATCATGATTGATTATGGTTTTAATCATGTGGAAGAGTAAATAATTTAGAAACTCTCATTTAAGAATGTTATATCTTCTTTGAATAACATTATTAGATTTTAACCAAAAGACCTCCTAGTATATATTTTTGATAAAACATAGGGATTGGGGATTCTTTTATGTGAGTAAAGACGTGATTTTTAGTGATTCTTAGATAAAAATGGATTTGGATGTCTGAAGAGTCTAGGAGAGTGGGTGTCCTTTTATTAGAGTGAGAGAGGACACACCTAGATTTTTTATAATAATCAATTATACCCATATTTTATCATATTAAAAGCCTAAATACAGATCATTATCAACTATTATAGGATATATATTTGAAATATGTCCATTAAATGTGTTTTTTACAAGTTTCTGGGTCATTATAACCCTTCTCATTTTAAGTTTAACCCCCTTGTAAATCAGTGTTTAGCTTAACCACTATAATTAATTTTTACTTCATTAGCAATTAATAATGGTAAAACATTATGCTTATATTATTTTTTAATAAAAATTAGGATGATTCCAAGTATATAATCCATTTTACCAAATTCTATTCATTTAATTGTTAAATTTAAATTTAAAATTATACCTACATATGTGATGAAAATGTGGGTTTTCAAAGAGAAAATTCCCATATGAAGAAAAGGTTTTAATATAAAAATTCCACATGAAATTGATTCAAATGACCTATATTGTATTTATTAAAATATAATATAACAAATTTTACATTAATCACAATTTAAAATATAATTTACCTTTGTAAATTATCCAAATGGAATAAAAATATTCAATAAAAGTATTATTTTCACTATTGATTGAAAAATGAAACTTTTATGGAAAATCCCAAAAAATGCACCCTAAGATAGTACTCAAATATTTATTTTAAAATGAATTTTAAATTATCAATAAAAAATTACTCAATTCCCAAAAATTAATTTTTTTCATAAGTGCGCATGTAGCGACCAAACAATTATCTTTAAAAAATAATGTTTGTAAGAACACATTTCTTTTAGATTTAAATGATTATTATTTTTACTTCTTATCAATAGATAAATAATTAATGTCTTTAAACTATATATTTTTATAACTATGTTATTACTATATATTACCTTTATTTTAATGTCTAGGTTATAATGGTCATTTGTAAATAATATTTTAATATATTATATTTTTTAAAGCTGGTGTTGTGTGCATCATAAGATATCAAGGAGATTGAATTTAATATAAATAGACTTAATTTTCAAGTATTGGGGTGTTATAATGGGGAATAAATATGGAAAATATAATCTCTCAGAAGTAACACAGAGGTTGGGAGATCCCTCTCCCGAAATAAAATAATTTTCTTTCATTCTTATTATTTCCTTTCTGTGGAACCTTTTTTAATATAGTCAATTGAGGACATCAATTTTCAGGTACTTTGATTTAGTAATTAAAATATAATAGCTATATAGGAATCAATGTCAAATAAATTCAATATTAACAACTTAATATCATTCTCATTTCACATAGGAAATTTGAATTTATCTTTCCCTTTTCAATAAACTTTTGGACTTCTTCATAGAAAGTATCAACAACCATATTAATACTACTATACCGCTCTTAAATTGATCTCGATTTTTATTCCATCCTTATTCTATTTAGATTAAATTTTATGGATTCGTTTTAGAGGTTACAGATGTGTCCTCCCATAATAATATAAAATAATGTCCTTCGGTCTCGTGTGGCCTCCTTCCTATCATCTTTCCTTTTATGAGTTTCATGTGATCACGTGTTATTTTTCCCAAATGTTATATTTTATATATTTCATAAATTACTTATCCTTTTAGTATATACCTATATTAACATCAGTATAGGTTCTTTATTCTATAGGTACTTACATGTTCCCTTTTTATAAATTTCTATATTTTTTTTAGTATGCACATAAATTTCTCAAATGTAAAATTCTTTTTTTCATTGAAAAATTATTCTATATCTAGGAAACATGTATCTTCTAACTTTTTTCTCTAGTCTCCATTATGTATGGTTTTATATTGTCTCTATAACTTGTTAAATTATTATAATAATTTATAGACATATTCCTGACCCTATAATAATACCCAAAATAACCTACACATGTCCTTTATTTACATGGATGTCCAGTCTTACCAGATTGACAAGGTTGATGTTTTTGGAAGCTATCCAACCATTTATGGTTTCATGGGGAGTTGATTATATAGGGATTATCTATATTATTTATTGAGATAAAGGTGAATTTATCATAAGTTTTAAATACATATATTTTGATATTTTCTAATTATTTCCTACATATCCATAAAAAAAAGATTTTGTATAACTTGAAATAAAATGATTTTAGGAAACCTTTTTCATTGAAAATGAGGTGTAATATTGTACAATTGATCTCATACTATATTTTCCATAATTTTGACTCTTATTTTATTCAAAGTAAACTTCTAATTTCTGGGTGGAAACATACATTTTCTAATTAGTTTGGGATATTCTAGATATTTATTTTAAAGATATATTAGTTGGATTATAAGATCAATATATCCAAAGTTGAATTTATTTCTAACACTAAAATGTAATCATCCTTTCTTCCAAAATTTATTTCAACTTCATTAAATTATTGTCATTCAATTTTTCTACTTATTAAAAGTTATTATCAATCACTATCACTATATTTTCCTTGATTTCATGATGGGAAGTCTTAATACTCATGGATACTTGGTGTAACTATTCAGATGAATGGAATACTTCACTAACTACAGTCTTGAACACTTCCTTCTCACAAATTTTTCTTTTAACATATTTATTATCCACAATATTGAATTCATTTGAAAGTGAGACTATCAAATCCATTACAATCACTATATTTTTTAGGGAGTTTCATATCCTAACAATATTATCCAATGAGTTATCCATTGAATTATCCACTTATTTAATCTGATATTTCTCATCCTAATGCCCTTTGACCATTATTACAACACAATTTACTATTTATTAAAAAAATATCTCTTAATTATAATCATTTTATAAATAAATATAACTAACTTTCAAACCATCATCACCAATTTAATAAGAATCATTAGAAAAATCCTTATCCAATAAATTATTAAAAATTATATCACTTTAATGACCTTTAGTTAGTGGTGTCTTTCCCTTTTTTATATTATTCTTCATCTTAATTTTCTTTCTTTTCATCATATTTTCTGGAATCTAGTAATATATATCTATATTGATATCATCATAATAATATTATATTTTATCCATCTATGTTAGCTCAATATTTTATTGAATTATACACACTGACAATAATAATAAAAAACATAGGAAAAACATTGGATCATTAAATAAAACAAATATATGATAATATTTTTAGATATTTATGATTAGTTAGGAACTAATAGGTGTGAATCAAATGTAGATTAATTTTTAAAAATTATCTTTATTTTCAATTCATCCGCTTGTAACTATTAGATTTATCAATCTAATTAATAATTTTTATAGGTACCCACCTAATGTACAATAAATAAATCTAATATATTAACACACATTATTTACACAACTTGGAATGAAATCCAACTCTATAACATGTTGGTTACATCCCCCAAAATGGATTCTCCACTGTAATAAAATTATCAATTATATTGGCCTCTAAATACACATGAAATTTATTGGTTATACACCATATCACGAAACTTCAACACTAAATGGTAATACTGGCTAGTAGCAATTCCTCAGGTTGTGTCTCGTTGTCTTCCCCATCCCACCAACTATTCTTCCATGGTTATTTATATCACCTAAACACACATGTAATTTTTTTAACTATTCATATATCCCATTTGATAGCCTCTTCACCAACTAGTAAGAATCCCCAACAATAAGATCTTATTATTTTTTATTGATCCAATATCAAAAATTCCCCCTACTTCATTTTAATGATTTTACTCCAAGGCCTTTAAGATCATGATTTTTCATTTAATTATTCACAATCATCAATGGATTTAGGGAAGAAGTTTTTTTTCTCGAATCTTCAGACAATTATACTGTGATATAGAATCTCTTTATTTTTTGAAAACTATTGTGTATCTTCTTTAGGGACTCCTATCTTCAATGCATAATATTACCATATAGACCTTGGATGTATTCTAATCTTATAAATCTATTCACAAAAAGTATATCAGTTCATAATTATTTATCTCAAATCATAATTTAATATTTTTGAGCCAACATATATTTATATTCACATAGTAATATTACATTAATATTCAATTTCATTTATTATTTGAAAACATCACAATATTTTATAGGTGTGATCTTATTCCATTTAAATCAACAATAAAATTTCTTAATTTATTCCTCCTATGAATTTCCAAATGAATCCTCCTTTAATATGATCCAAGCCTCAAAATTTTCTCCTTATGAAATATTAGATTATATTATTTTCAGTCAGACACCCAAAAGGCTCAGGTATTATTCCTTCTTAACAAGGATAAATAATAACCACCAACATTATTTTCTATGGATCATAATTATCCTTAATTAAATCAACCCAAGACTCGTGTGTGTATATATGATATGATATTAGACATATCATAAATATTTATTTTTCTTATTTCATTCCTCAAATTGTGATGCATCATGATTTTATCCCTATTTGGATAGCATTATGCATTATTACCATGTAGTTATTCTTCCCATAGTGTTTTAATTGTACCACAAGGAATTCTAGTTTAATTATAAGAAATTTAGATTCATATTAACTTATCTAGAAAGGATCATATTAATATTATATTCATTCAGTAAGGTCTAGTTGAAGTGTATTGCCACACTTCTATCCAAATAATGTTATATGAATGAAAGAAACAAAACATTTATGTATGGTGAACATGTGGAAGGTTTTTACTCATCGACGTTCAGTGCATAGTTCATTATTGTATTCACATATAGTTCATAATGAATGTTTCTCATATTTAATATTGGTATATAGATGCTTATTCTCATACTTAAGTAATACATGTTCTCAGAAATGATTTTTCTTCATGTGGTTGTTTGAGAAATGATAGGACTATCATTTTTGTGGTAATTCAGATATCATTTATATATTTATATTAATTCAAAATTATAGTAAATTTTGTTATTACACATATAGAGGCAAGGTATTATTTTAGTTAATGAACCACCCGTGGATGTTCTTTCCACTTCATGTGATTGTTTCAAATTGAATTCATAAATATAATCAACATATAAACTTCTCAACTTCTTCCTTTCAATAAACAATGTTCACTCTCCATTATTATATCATGTATTGAACCTTATATATATATAAATAAATCATCAGATATAATTCAACGTATTCTTGCATATAAAAAAATAAGTTATTAAATCATGTAACCTTGTAATTTTCATTTGTTATGGAAGCACATAAATCAACCTACATATTTACATGGATGCTTTGTAAAAAATGAAATCCAATTACTTATCTTGAATAAGTAATAAAACCAAAAGAATCACCAAGAACTTCACCATACACATATTCAACCATTGAAAAAAAATTGAACACATACATGGCCACTTCAATCACCCCATTTGAATTTATTTTTAATACTATAATTCGTCAATTTCATTATTTTTTCATAGATGTGTTTTTATCTGCATTATTAATAATAAAGGAAAATCTCCTTTAATGATTTATCTCAATGTTTTTTATGTCGTTCATGGGACACACATTCTAATACTCTATTTTCATGTTTTAATAACGCCCATTTTCTTTGTTGAAAATTTATGACATCACATGTTCTTCTTTGAAAAGTCCCATTAATTATTCAACTCAATTTCTACATGGGTGAACCTATAATAAAAAAACATTATATATTTTACTATGGATTTCTAAGGTGTCAAATAAAATTCCACAATAAGTTATATAACCCATTTTCTTCTTAGGAAATTGATGACATCACATGTTCTTCTTTGAAAAGTCCCATTAATTATTCCACTCAATTTCTACATGGGTGAGCCTAAAATAATAAACAATATATATTTAATTATGGTTTTCTAATGTTTCTAAAAAAATTACACAATAAGTGATATCATTGATTAGAAATCTCCCATTTCTCAAATATGGGTAGGATAAGACATTTTTATCAAGAATTATTTTGATTCCTTAGCCATCAATATTTTCAAACTATCAAAAAATTACAAGTTTTTAAAAAATAATATAATGATAGATTCCATCTTATTTTTCTCTCTAAAAGTGATTTTCATCATTCTGTTTCATCATGGAGAATATAATTCACTAGAAATTGGTGGGAGAACTCATATAATTTTCTATCTATAGGTGAAAACACTTACATATTATCCTTTTATATACTATTTGTAGAACACTCATTCATCTCTATTAATTCCCTAATTTTTAGTTCAAAAATAAAGATTAATAATAGAAAATTATTACAGAACTTATAATATATTTTAAGTAACACCGATGATGAGATAATCCTATCAATCTTGGTCACTATGTTTTTTCTATCATAACAAATTCCATTTTAATAAGCATTATTTTTCACTATAGTTATCTGATCACTTGAAATTTCAGGTTCTCTCAAATTTTTTTCAAAAACATACAAATATCTATGAATCCATGTAAAAAATTGCCTTTCATAATGACCTAGAATCTCAACCATTGAAAAAATTGAATCATCATTTAACTTTTCTTCATTAGGCATATTCTCATCTTCTTCAAAGAGAGTACCAACAACCATATTTCTCTTATTATCCCACTCCTATATTAATCCATTTTTATTCCATATATATTCAATTTAATTTATCATTCATGTAATAATTATATATTTCCATCACGTTTCGTCACTTAAATTATTATAATCATTTCCCTCTATGATATGTGACCTTCTTATTATAGTCTTTCCTTTTCACACATTTATGTGATCTTTTGTTTGTGTTTTTCCCAAGGTATGCTTTTCTCACATTCTCCAAGTTCATATTTTTTTCTGTGTCATTATCTTATCATAAATATAGTTGTTTTATAATATAGGTAAATACCTAAATTTATCATGAAAATGTACATATATAACATATTAGTTATATATATTCTTCAAATTTTCAATTAATATTTTCATAGAAAAATTCTTCTATTTTTTTGAAGCACATAACTTCACAGTTTTGGATCTAATACCCATAACTTATGGAATTTTAAATTTTTTTATAAGTTGTTAAATTATGAAAACAATTAATTATAATATTCTTAAAAATCATGCAATACCAAAAATATCGTAAAATCTACTTATTTTTCATAGAGGTATAGTCTATCTAGGTTTATAATCTTTCCCTTTTTTGGAATTTTAACAAACCGTTTGTGGTTTAATTGGGGATAATATTCTTTTTGTTTTACATAAAAAATTCATCGCCAAATGGTGAAATATCTATAATTTTTATATTCTAAATGTTTAATATTTATTAATTTTTTGGTGAGTATCCATAAAAAACATTTTCATTAAAACATAGAAGTATTATATAATGGGATACATTTTTCACTAAGAATCTTCTCCACATGTGGATGAAATCTATTTTACACTATTTTTATACTTCATTTATTCATTTTTATCTTATATTTTATGTGTAGAAATAATAACTCTATCTGTAGGTTTGTAATTTATATGTTTTTATTCTTAATGAATATTTAGTTTTGTTCCCATCTCTAGATACATCTGTTTTAGAATGTTTTTCTCATCCTCAACTAATCTCTAATATTTATCTCATTTCTAATTTATCATTTTAGCGTTATATACATACATTTTCTTTTCATGTAACTAATTATCAAGATCTTTCAAACTATTTTTCTTGATTTCAGGTTTAGTGATATTAACACACATTGAGAGATGATAAAAATAATAAAATGAAACAAATAAATTACCAATTGTGGTCTAGAAAACATCTTTCTAACAAATTGATCTTTTCAAGTCATTAATATCTTCAACATTCATTTCATTACAATTTTATACTATTTAATCCTTACCACTCAATATAATTTGAAGGTGGGGGTGTTTCATATATCAAACAACTTATAAAATTCCCGTTACATTTTATTAGGTTCTTTATCCACATATTATTTCTCATATTGAAGTCCCCTGATAGTTCTACAAATAAAATAAACTACTTCTCTGGGATTTTAAATAAATTTATCACTAATTCCATAATTAAGATAACACAAGTGATATATGATCGTTATGGGTTGAAAATGATTTATTCGAAGAATTGTAATAAAACATTTTTAAAACCCATACCACTCTGATTACCTTAAGTTAGTTTTGTCTCTCCATTTACTTTTAGATTATTCATCTAATTCCTTTACTCTATTTTCCTCTTATTTTTTGAGTCTTGGAAGAGATCTCCAGATATGTATCATCATAATTATCATTGATTTTCTCCATTTTTACATCCCAAAATCGTTATAAAACATTCACATCATCAAAGCTATTAAAACATTCAAGAAAAAACTCATGATCTTTAATGGGAATATTGATCTTATACCACTTATAGTTTCCAAGGAGCAGTTAAAAAACATAATGTGGTGGTGGTGGTGGGGGGGGGGGTTGATTAGTGATCCCCAATTTTTTTTAAAATAAATATCTTTTAAATTATACATTTTAAACTAGTTAAATTTATTGATCCACTTAGTAATTTCTCAAATACCTCTCCTAATGTGAAACAAAATTAGCCAAATATATTAAGACAATGTATTTATGATGTTAATCCTAGAATTCTATCCTTTCCTTTATGGTTATAAATCCAAAATAGATAATAAACTATAATTTAATTATCAAATAAATTGGATCATGAGTCCATAGTATTTTTATTATTTATACCCACTAACCACTTATATTTAAAATTGAATGGTTATAATCACCATTAGTCGATCCTCCAGTTGTGTCTATTTATCCCCACCAACCCATCTACTATTCTATATCGATTGGTTATAAACCCTACCACATTTCATATTATCAATTAGTTAATCTCCCCCACATACATGAGCATATTCTTTTATGTTGATCGAGTATTAGAAATTGGTACACTATGTATATGAGTTCTCAACTCCTTTTCTCTACTATTAATTCCTTCTTTCAAAAGCCATATATGTTTGGAATAAAATTATATTACTTCATGAATATTTAATTTCTTTTCATAATTTTATACTCTTTAATATTAGATAGGTTTGTTCTTCTTTCTTTTAGATTGTTCAATATATTTCCCAATTTATCTCTTACTGGAATTATCATCAGAATAATCCTTTAATCCTCTTGAGGAATTATGTTTTTCTCCCTATGTGATATTGGATTATTTCCTACTCACTCAAAAACTCAGAGAGATATTTTATTCTACCTTATCCCTTTATTAAAATAATAACCACATTTATTATTTTCCACAACTCATAGTTTTCCTTAATAAAATCTCCATAAGACTCATGTGTATCAATCATTTAATATTAAACATACAATAATACTTTAATTTTCTCATTTTATTCCTCAAATTGTAATTACACTTGCTCTAATAATTTTTGGAATAGAAATATGAATTATTACTAGGAAATTATTCTTCCCATGGTGTAAGAACTATTCTCTCAGGCCTTCTCATTAACTTATAGGAGTTCATATTCATTAAAATATTTCTCACAAGGATCCCAATATATTTATATTTCTTCTAGTAACTCCACATCAATTTTATCATCATATTTCCTTCCTAATCAATTTGAATGAATGTATGGAGCACTAAAATTGCAAATAGTGAACTCAAGGAATGTCTATAATCATGAAAGATCCATAAAAAGATAATGAATATATAAAAATAAAGTCTTTAGTGACGGTTTCTAATATGTATGCAATGTCCATAGAAGTATTTTATTATACTTAAAAATGTACATACTCATTGATTATTCTTCTTCATGCATTCAGTTGAGTGATTGTACGACCATAATTCATGTAGTAGATTAGATACCCATCAAACCATTAGATTTTCTATATCATTTAGTAGTTTTTTTAATCTTAAAATGGAATTTGGGTTTTTGTTTTTTTTAAATGCACCTCACGGACTATATTTTGTCCTCATCCAGTCAATCTACATCACCCATGAAAGGGTCATCCACTTCATTTGGTTGATTTCACATGTCTTCTTTAACACTCTCAAATATTCAAATTCATTACTTATTTCTTGTTGTAAAAATATGAAATATCTACTATTAGTACATTGTTTGAACCTTATCAATAGATCAATAATAATAAGATATCATTTCACATAGAATTGGATATCTCCAAATATTTTTTTCAGGCTTCCATCCTCATACATTTTGATTAATTATGAAACCCTTCAATCAACCTATGGGATCACATGGATTATTTATAAATAATGAATTCAAATTATTTATTGTCAATATATAACAATCCACCAAGCATCACCATCACCTTCAATATCTACATATTGAACCATTAAAAAAACAATACTTACTTGGGAGCTTCCAAAATGACAATGCATTTAGATTGGAAGAGGAATAATATTACCTTATAAGGGGTGAACTAAAAATAGTGAGCACTTGGATCCTTATAAGGAATAATGGGAAGTAGAAGCTTGAAATTACTACTTTTAAAGTTAGATGTAATACAAAGGGAATCAATGGAAAATAAGATATTAGTACTTACTGGTGGAATTTTTTGTTGGAAGTTATTTGGAAAATTAGCAATGTTTTTGAATCACCTAGGGGATTACCACTATATAGAGTGACTGATCACATGATCATGTTAGAGTAAGGGGAATAAATATTTAACATTAGGTTATAAAAACTTGTGTGTTACCTGAATAATGATATTGGGGAAAATGTATTAGAGTTATTGAAAGAGTGGTTCATTTGGCACAACACAATCCCCAATTCCAGTACTATAATATTGTGAATAAAAGGGATGGGGATGTAGATTGTGTTTCTATTATCCAGATTTGAATAATATAAAAAAAAAGAAAAAAAATACCGAACACCTGTAATAGAAGTGCTGATGGATGAATTTCCTGGAAAATAATATTATACTAAACTGAATTTTTTTTATTGGTCCCATTAGGTTTCATTAAAGGATGAATATGTGGGAAAGACTGTTTTTAATTGTAATGAGTTTAATTATGAATATATATAATTAAATTTGTATTAGTTAATGTTATGACTAGTTTCTATGAAAATATTATTACTATTTTCCGAATAAGATGCAAACGCGTGTGTTGGTATTTTTTGATGATATAATCGTTCAGAACTAGGGTTGGAATGAGCATCTGGAATATTTTAGGGGATTTCTAAAAATTAAGAAAAATAATTCATTATTTTTCAACCATCATATTTCTTCTTTTGAGAGTGTACATGTATACTATTTTGGATACTTCATTTCAGAAATATGAGAAGTGATGGACTCCCATAAGTTATATATGGTATACTGGTGAAAAAATTCCCAAAATTTGGAATATATAAAGGGGTTCCTAGTAATGAAGTGTTACTACAAGAAATTTTTAATCATCTATGGAAATATTTAATGACCAATAACTAATATAACTATAAAATAGGGGTACAAATGATCAGTCATGACGCATGAAACATTTTATAAATTAATGGAAAAATAATTACTACATTATTGTCATCTATACTATGTTTTTTGAAAATATTAATCTTGGGCGTAATGATTTTGGATTGTGATTTTGTGTTTTTTAGATGAAAGAAGGGATGCAAAATTCATATTTTAAAATGGTGTTATGTAATATTAATTTGGTTACATCAATTAATAAAAAAGATCTTATGGTTTTAATGTTGTTAATATATAATTAGAAATAAATTTAATTGGGTGGAGATTCATGATTTATATAGATCAACAAAACCTCAAGTTTAATCTTAGACATTAAGTAATTACAGTGGATTATCTGAGTTTGAACGAAAAGTTATTGTGCTATTATTTTTAATTCATTTATATACCAGGAAAGTTGAGTAATGTAGTTTATTCTCTTTCATGGGTATAATATTAAATATATTATATGCATACGAAGGATTCATAACAATTGTAGAAGGACATGTGGTGGTAATGCATGTGTTATTTCATGATGAACATTAGAAGTCAGTTGTTGTAGACATGAAGCTTGATAGAACATCATGGCTAGGGTACTCTATAAAAGGATGTATGTTGTTCTATAAAATCTATTTAGTGTTTCCCAAGGGATCACCGACGATTTAATAATTATTATAGCACCATGATTCCTCTATATAGGGTGATTATAGGATATATTTAAAACATTTAAAATCTTTGAAAATAGAATTTATTTTATATGAGAGTTATATATTGTATAATAATTTTTCAAGGAGTGAAAAAATTTTCAATAGGAGAAATAAAAAACCATGATCCTAGTTGGTCAAATCTAACCACTTCCAATTCCACTGTTAATATTGGATGAGGTGTTAATTGATTTCATAACTAGATTTCATAATCTTCAATTCAAAAACATGTTTCGGGGGTGGCCAAACAACTTAGTAAATATTCTCGTTTCTTACCTCTTAAACATCCTTATTGAACATGAAAATTTAATATAAAATTTCAGAAATTGATTGTATGTTTACATAAATTATTGTAGGATATTATTACAGATGGATACTCCCAAGTCACAAGATTGTTTTGTATAGATCTATTCAAATTATAAAAAATTATATAAACAATGGGTTCCCCATACCATCTAAAATTAACAATCAAAAAATAGTGGGGAACATGTGTTTTGAAGTTTATTTGTGTATTTTTATTCTAAAAATACAGAACATTGGGGATATTGGTTTATTCGTTAGAATTTAGTAATAGTAAATAATATCATACCTCCTCTAGAAATACACAATTTGAAGAAGTGTGTATATTCAATCCATAATAATTTATATTCTATAGTAATGGGAAAATTCCATAGAGGCAGTGGAATTGATGCTTGTGGATAAGAATAAAGCCTTAAAATAGATCTTGTTCAAACGTCAAAGAGTGCATAAGCTTATGGATATGTTTCTTGAAATGTAATAAATATATGTGAATTTCCATGAATACTATCTAGTATTGGTAATATTCAGAGTAAATAAACAAAGGGAAATCTCTAAGATCAGCTCCTAGTTGGATGTCAAGTATTATGGGTTCCATGCTATTAACAAGATAGTGGGTGTCATTGCGTACAAATTTCATCCTCATGAGAATTGATTAATACACCATATATTCTATGTTTGAGGTATTAAAAAGATAAAATATAGTGGAGGAACTCTTACCAATATTATTCATAGAGGTAGGATATTACACATCAACTATTTTTGACAAAAACTATAAGGATGATCCTTCTTTTGGGTGATTCAATGGTGTTCCAAAGATATTATAGAAATTCCTTGGATGATGAAAATTTCATAAAATTGCAATTTCCAAATATATTCCTCGTGCGTAAGGTGGTTTCTCATAGAGGGGAATATGATATAAACATTGATGAGTCATTTAGTGAACCTTCAGAAATTAATGCCAGACATTTTGTTTTTTATACGTACAGTATAACGGGTGTCAAAAAGGGGAGGGTGGGTATTCTAATTGTTTGTATCAGTGGTATAATTTTGTTTTTCTGGAAATGAGGAGTAAATAACATGATTTTTATGAGAATTGGGAATTATGTTATTTGGTTAAAAGGATATAGTTTGTCATAGAGGGAAAATGGATCTCTTCAAGGAGTAGTTACTAGGTGTCTTGTGAGTCTATGAGTCTAATAATGTCTGTAATTTTTATTATAATGAAGGTAAAATTCATTTTTTATTATTTAATTAATTATACTATTGTTGTCTCTATCATGTTCTCACCACTACATCACCATAATACAAATCATTTTTGAAGGGTCTCATACCATCAGTGTGTGATAATTTATTCAATACTCAAAGATATCATTTTCATCTTCTTCAATACTAGGGAAATGTTGTTTCCTACATTATACTTGTGTTATATGAATGAGGACCCTATCACAGATTTCATAAAAAAGGTGTGTACAAAAAAATTTCTATTTCAAAGAGAAACCTTCCCATTTTTATATCCGTATTTCTATTTCAGAGTGTATAAAGATACCCTTTTCATAAAATATTATTTAAATTAAAGTAATTTTCTTATGTATTTTGTCTTGAACATTTATCCCATTTTTAGAATACTATATCTAGAAAAACTTGTACTTTTTAGAATCCTCACCCCTATTTTCATTCATCATATCATATTTTCTTGTTTTTATATAGTTATATTTGAATTGGACATTTTTCACCACACAATAGTTGGGAACAATAGTCCCCACCACTTTATAAAAATTATAAAATGGAGGTAGAGATTTTTATTTAACATGTATTGTTAATTATGACCTATCAATGATAATAGTGACCTATTCTAGAAGAATGTATTCCATATTTTAAGAAATAGGTAACCTATTATAATATCATTCATTTTCCTACAATGTGTTCTCATACATCATTAATGGATTTTCATAGGATTCTAAGTCATTTAACAATTTATGGATACCAAGAAAGTACCTAAATCCGTGATTATTTATCCAACACTAGGGATCGATGTGTATCTGTTAAAAAGTATTTAAGTAAATATCTCATTATATATGTGTAAACCCCATAGATTAAGATGAAATTCTCAATTCCCCAAAATTTCAACGGATCTTAAGTGTTCTTAAAAATTAGATGATAATTAAATTTTCAAATGGGAATCATCATCCACAAATAGATTCTCTAAATTGATGTAATTTTATACATTGAAATCTGAATAATCCAATGTTTTTCACCTTTTACTAAGATCCTATTAACAGTCAATGGAAAATGAAATGCCTCAAAACCTGATAAGGAATTACGAGAAAACATAAAAAGAAATAATATTTTTATTTTCAATCAACAGAATATATTTCAATTATTTAATCATAAAAATTATCAATGAATAAAGAACAAATTAGTAAATAAATAACATGGAACATGATGTTATTTATTCATATAACATGTTATATAAATATCTATATCTCCCACATATAGAAAATATGGAGGAAAATACCATAGAACATGTGAAATAAAAATCAATAGGTGAAATTATGTGTCACGAATCGTGAAATAGAATAAAAAATTATATAAATATATTATAATAAAAAAATATTTTTACAAAATATATTAAAAATCCAAAACAATTATCTATTAAACTATATAAAATTAATTATATGAATGGTCTTGGAGGGGAAAATTCAATTTAAAACCCTAAGTTTTTAAAAATAAATTAGAATGAATGAAACACTAAGTATCTAAATAATGATACATTATTCTAATGAGATAGTTACAAAATATCATTTAAACCTAATTTTACTTCTTCTATGATTTGAATTTTGGGAAATATATAACTATATTTGTGATCAGTAAGTTATTTAAAGTCTGATAGAAACAACTTCTTTTTGTTGAATAGTAACATACCATTATGAATAGAAATTAGACCCTTATAAACAGTAAATCTTGTCATTATTTTATTGTACTAAGGTTATAGGATAATCTGATCTTGATTATTTTTTCAAGGTGATATGAAATTTGTTATAGTATTAAAATTGTAATTTTTTGAATAAATAATTTTTTTTATTTAAAATCATATATCTCATATATATAAAATTATTTTGACAAAATGGATTTCATTTTTGAATTCTACAAGTTAAAAAATCGTTAGGGTGAATTTCTTGTATTTTTCTGAAACACTTGAATTTTTAGTGAATAACGAAATTTGATATTTTTGAAATATACTAAATAAATGTATTTTTTCATCATTATTGATACATGGCTGATGTATGTGGAAATTAGTTTGAACTCACATCCTTTAATTCCTATTTTGGGTAATATGAATCAAGAATATTCATATTCTTGAGAAAAAAATTTATACGAATGATTAAATTAATGGAAACCCCTCCTCTCTTCCACTATAAATACCACCCTCATCCCCTATTCCTCTCACACCTCTAAAGATTCATTCATTGTCTAAAATATTTCAAATACCATTCCCAAGTCTCTTACCCACATAAAAGACCTAATGGTATAACCATAAGTCCAAAACCAGAGGCCTTAGGAGGATCTCTAGGAGAAGAGTTCCTGAGGTAAAAATCCTCTTTCATTTTCATGTGTATTCTTTTCAATTATTTTCTTTTCTTATAATATCTTCACCAAACCTTATAAAATAGTAAAGAAATCTCCATTATCATATATATATTGGGATTTTATCATGTTTGTGGAAAAATTAGTCATCATTATTCCTCTAATCTTCCTCTTATTATAAAAATAAAAACAATGTTTGTGATGTGTTGATTTACTGATATTATGGATGATGTGTCTTTAATTTATTTTAATTTCTTCAAATGTGGTTGAAAAAAAATTTAACTTTAGAAAAAAAATAAATATTATGATATGACCAATATTATGGCCTGTAATTTAAATATATTTATAATATTAATGGTATATGATAAAAAAATTGTGATTATTAATGAAACTGCCAAAATGATATATATTAATATCCCTAATGATTTATCTAATTATTCATTATTATACCATATATCCAAATTAATTTGTGGAAACATTTAATATTTTGGAAACATATTAACACCATTTCATTCCACTTATGTATTTTCTCTTCCATTTTATAAGAAAATCATTTACAAACCGACCAAGGAAATCATGTGAAGCATGCACCCAAAATAATGGAAATAACATAATATTATTAATAAATGGGTTGAATGATGTTTTGAAATGATCATATAAGGTGTTATAAACATGATTATTCTTATTTAATATTTTCATAACACACTTTTAACCATTATATTAGAGTTTTAAACAAGTTTTATGTATGATGAACCAGAGGTAAGCGTATTCTTAATCCAATTTCCATTCTTTAGGTTAACCTTATACATTTTTCATTATGTGGTGTTATGATTATTTATGTGATGAATTTTTATTTATATTATGTTTTATTATTTTTACTTATATTTTATACACATATTACTTTCATGATATTAATTTCTAACAACAATTATATGATATTTTTATGTGACATTCCTTTAAAAATATAATATTGAAAATATTATTTTACGAAATTCAAAAGTAATGTTTTTTTGAATTTATTAATTTTTTATGATTATGTTATTGTTATTGGGAATTATTTATTATGAAGCATGGGACCTATATATCCCTCTAATTCATTTGGTATGCATAAGTTGGAGGTCAACTGTATGGTTACTCCAAGTGTAACTACAATGGTTACACCAAAAGGTGCCCATGAGGGTTACATTGTGAGGTAGTCGCGATTGTTAAAAATCATAAGGTAGCCATGAGGTTAACAATATATGTAATTAAGTCCCCAAATTTAATTTATGGTTTTATATATGTTCTCTATTTTTATGGGAATATCACGTTTCAAATAGTAAATATATATAGGTAAGAAGTATGTCTTTCTCAAAATGATTTATTTTGTTTATCAATATTCATGGATTAATGATTTCATTCCTTCTTTTTATATCCATTACTGATATTTTTATGCTCATACCATGTTTCTAATTTTTTTAATCGATTATAAGGATATTTAAGATAAATAATGAAGTCAATTTAATGGTTATGATGATTTGTCAAAGAAATAATGTTATGTATTGGAAGAAATAGATACTATTTTAATGGTATCAAATTTGTATGATTTTGGTTTGATATGTATGAGTTATATATTAAGATTATATAACTATAAACCAAAATGATATTTGGTAATGAAAATATGTGAAATCTGGTTGAAATAGCTATATTATGTAATGTTTAGTTCCAGGTCCTTATAGGTGGTATTAGAGTATGATTTAGATAACAATAGGAGTTAATAGGATGTTAATAGAATGCTGTAAATGATTTTTTCCATATATTTATGTTAAAAAGGTCTAGAATATAAACATTACCATGTTTCATCATCAATTATATGTCTATTTAGAATGGTTTTCCGCAGAAGAAATAGGGAATTTGAAGTTGGAAGGAATCGAGAGGTTGATATCTTAACGAATTTGTAGCCCAGAATAGTGGTAATTTGAATTGAGCAGTTTTTTATAGTAATGGAATAGATGAAATAGGTAATAAATGGTAGTGAAATCCATTCAAGAGAGAAACCAGAGCTACCACAAAGGAACATGATGATATTGGAACATTTTATGAGGAAACACCCTCCTTTTATCAGTGGATCTTCTGACCCAGTAACGGCTGATGGATGTATTAAAGCCCATGAAAAGATATTCAATGTTATGGTATGTTCAAATAATAAAAGCTTTTGTCTTTCCATTTATCATTTTGAAGGTTTATCTGATCATTGGTGGTTAGTGGCTGCAAATATCAAGGATATAGATAAGATTAAAGCCTTATAGTGGGATGAATTTTAAAGTACCTTCCATGAAAAATATTTTTGACATAGGATGGAGAAGAAATTCATTTAATTAGGGAAAAAAGAGGAAGAATCATTGGTCATTTATGAAGAAAACATCACCTTACTAGAATGGTGTGCTCAAAATATTATTCGTGATCCTGATAGGAAAATCAAGTACTTTTTCTCAGGATTGATGCCAAGATACCTAAGGGAATTGGCCTCCTATGAGTTAAAAAGTTATGAGAAACTTGTTCTATGTGATGAGAGGGTAGAAATGGAGTTTTCTGATGATCACATGTACTTTAAAAACAAATAAAATAAGTGGTTCTGAAGGTATGTGATGGGTAAGAATCAATCAATGAAATCTGATTGTAAGAAAGTCTAGTTTCTAGTTTGTGAAAATTGTTGTAAAAAACCATGGGGAATGTCATTCCAAAACCGATAAGTGTTTTTGATGTGTTAAGTTTGTACATATGGTCTGAGATTGTAATGAATACGATCTTAATAAAAATTATGATAAGTAAACTGTAAGGTGTTTCAAATGTGGTGAGATGGGTTATTATGAAAATTCCTGCCCAAAGAAAGATCTATGTGATTGAATTCAACCAAACTATAAGCATAAATATGTAGTGATATCCTTTGAAACTACTTGAGAGGATTTTGGGTCATCCAATGAAGTGGTATCAGGTACTTTGTTTATTTACATGGATTTTTCAAATGTCTTGTTTTATATGGGATATACACATTCATTTATTTATGAGATTCTTATTATAAATTATAAATATCACCTTAACTTGTGAGACCCGAAATTATTTTTATAACACTAGGGGTATGTTTTACATCAAAGTTGAATTTTAATAATCTTCCTACTGTTATGTATGGAATGATATTAACTGAAAACATTTTTTTCTCTTAGTAGAGTTTGATATCATTCTGGGTATGGATTGGATTTCTGTTTATCATGCTATGGTTGATTGTAGAGATAAAAAGGTTTTTTAGAAACTGTTTTAGTTCCATTAAAATAATGAAACCAAACAATTAATAACATATTAGGAAGATATGAAATTTGTTAAAATATGGAGATAAATGTTATCTTTCTCATAATTTAAAAAACATGGTAACTTTTTAGATTAATGACGTACTAGTGGTAAATAAATAAATTTATGTTTTTTCTGATGAGTTACACAATGTTATACCTGATCAAGAAGTTGAATTCACAATTAACATAGTTCCTAATGATAATACAATTGTTAATCCACCTTATTGAATGGATCAAATGGAACATCATGAATTGAAAAATTAGTTGAACGATTTTCATGATAAAGGCTTCATTCATCATAAAACTTTACCAAGGGGAGCTCCAATTTTTTTATTAAAAATAAAGATTGTTCCAAGACATTTTTCATTGATTATAGAGGTTTGAATAACATTAATATTAATAAGAAATAACTTTTTCCTCACATCGATGACTTGTTTTATCAGCTCCAGGGAAAATATTATTTTTTCATGTTTGACTTGAGATCTAGGTACCATAAATTAAAGGCAAAGGATGATGAAATTCAAAAAAATAGCTTCTCAATCTAGATAGGATCATTATGAATTTGTTGTTATGTCGTTTGGGTTAACTAATGCACCTACTGTAGTCAAGGATCATATGAATAGAATATTTCATGAGTTCTGGGATAAGTTTGCGGGTATATTTACTGATGAAATTCTAGTATAATATATAAGTAAATAGGAGCATGAAAAACATATATGGGTTGATTTGAAAATCTAAAAAGGAATAAAAAAGTATGGAAAATTCATCCACTGTGAATTTTGGATACAAAAAATTTATTTACTGGGTTACATTGTTTCTAAATATGGCATAACTGTTGATCCTACTAAAATGAAAGTTGTGGAAGAATGGACATGACCCATAAATATAACTAATATTCATAGTTTTCTTGGTTTGGAAAGCTATTACTAGAGGTTTGTTGAAAATTTTTCATGGTTATCTAGTCCACCAACTATATTAACTCAAAAAGGAGTGAAATTCATCTTTACTAAAGAATGTGATGATTTTTTTATATAATGGAAAAGAATATTGGAGAATGCTTTGGTTCAGATCCTACATTCTAGAAACCGAGAGTATTTCATCTAAAGTGATACTTCATTAAAGGGACATTATTGTGTCCTATTGCTGAATTATTAGGTGATTTCTTATGGTTCAATAAAACTAAAACCTCATGAGATAAATTATCCCACAAATGATTTGTAATTAGCATTTGTGGTTTTTTATTTATGTACTTGAGGGAATCATTTATACAGATCGAAATGTGAAATATATACTGACCACAAAAGTCTGAAGTATGTATTCACTCAAAATGAATTAAAGAAGAGGAATAGAATATGGATGTAATTAATAAAATATTATGATTGCATGATCAATTACCATCCTATAAATTCATCAAATTTGGTAGATGTCTTGAGTCGAAAACATCTTGCATCATTAACTATGTTACAACTTGAAAAAGAACCTTTGACTTATGATCTAATGAATTTTGTATTAGAAGTTATCGGTGTAGAAAATTCCTCTATTTTTCTTCTGGTTTTAGTGTAGTCCACTTTGTGAGACGAAATTATGAAAGCATAGAAGAAAGACAAGGTGTTACATAAAATGGTATAATTGGTTCAAATGGGAATGCTTCCATAATTAAACATTGATAATGATTTTTTTCTATGATTTAGAAAGAGATTATGGGTCCCTTGTGATTTTAAGATGAATAAATAATTATTGTGTGAAGATCATAGTTCTCCATTTTCATTTCATCATTGTAGCACAAAGATGTTCAATGACCCTAGGGAGTTTCAATAATGGGATGAAATGAAAAGATATTTTCAAGATTTTATCATGACATGTTTGACATGTCAATATGTTATTGTGAGGAAGAAGTTACTGAAGGGGATGCTTCATCCTTTACTAGTTACAGAGTGGAAATGGGAAAATATATCCATGGACTTTATGGTGGGACTACCAAAAACTTCTCGAGGTAATAGTGCAATACGGGTTATTGATGATCGATTGACTAAATTCATTCCTTCCCATACTATTCTAGATACTATTTCATTAGATCATTTTTCTCAACTATAACTCAAAGAGATTGTCATGTTACATGGAGCTCCACTTTCGATTGTATCTAACCATGATGTCAGGTTCACTTATAGCTTTTGGAAAGGCCTTCAGAAGTCATTGGGAACCGAATAAAATTCCAGTTTAACTTTTCACCCTCAATCAGATGGGTAGTCAGAAAGGATGAATAAAACATTGGATGATATGCTTCGAGCTTGTTCAATGGATTACCAAGGAAGTTGGGATCATCATATTTCATTATTTGAATTTTCATATAATAATAGTTTCCATTCTAGTATACATATGGCACCTTTTCATGAATTTTATGGGAAGTGGTAGTGAAATCTAGATTTTTTGAATGATGTTATGGAATAGAAGATTTTGGGATAAAAATAAGCAGAAAAATTTGATCACAAAGAGATGATGATCCAAAAAACACATGAGGAAAACATCGATTTGAAAAAAAACTTGTATATAATAGGAGGAAATACTTTTCATTTAATGTGGGTGATCATGTTTTTCTTAAAATATAACAATGGGAAAGTGTTGTACATTTTAGAAAGAAAGGAAAGATGATTCCACAGTTGATAAGAACTTGTGAAATCCTAGAGAATATATAAGGGTATTCTACTGAGAAGCTTTAGCTTTGAGTTTATATTAAGTACACATTGTTAGTCAAGTTTTGATTTCGAGGAAGTATGTGCCAGATTTATCTCATTTTTTGAGCCCAGAACTAGTCCAAATTGGAAGAGAACAATTGTTATGAAGAGAAACCTATTTATATTCTTTATTGAAGAGATAAATTATTATAGTATTATGGAATCCACTATCTAATGTTATTGGGGAGAAACCATATAGTTGAAGAAGAAACATGGGAATCTGAAAGTGCTATGAGGGAAAGGTACCCTCACTTGTTTAATAAGTAAATAAAATTATAAGGACACAATTTCTAGAAGTTTGGGACAAGGTATCAATCCATTATTTTAAAAATAAATTTAAATTAATGAAACACTAATTCTCTAAATAAGAAAACTTTTTTAATGATATAGTTATAAATATCCATTAAACATTTTTGCCCGCTTCTATGATTTGAATTTCCAGAAAATGGAAATCTATGGTTTTGATCAGTAAGTTATTTGGAGTCTGATAGAACCAACTTGTTTTTTAGTGAATAGTAACATAACCTTATGAATAGTAATATGACTTTTGTGAATAGTAAATCATTTTTTTATTTTATTATCTTGTGTTTATAAGATAATGAGATCTTGATTCATTTTTAAAGGTGATATAAAATTAGTTATAATTTTAAAATGGTTATTTTTTGAATAAATTGTGATTTTATTTTTAAAAAAGATTATATCATTTATAAAATTATATTGACAAAATGGAGGTAATTTTTTAACTATATAATTCAAAAAAATGGTTTGGGTGAGCTTTTTGGATTTTTCTAAAATACTTGAATTTTTCTGTGAATAGTTAAATTCGATAATTTATGAAATATTCTAAATAAATGAATTTATGCATCATGCTTGAGAAATGACTAATATAAATGGTCATTGCATAAAAATACCATTAAATTATTTCTATTTTTGGTCATAGGAATCACTACTATTCATATCCTTGAGAAAAAATAGTAAACTACATATTAAAATAATGGAAGACCCCTCCTCTCCTCCACTGTAAATACCACCCTCACCCCCACTCTTCCTATGTCACCTCTCAACCTTTTATAATTGTATAAATTATACCCAATCCCATTCCCAAGGTTCTTACACACATCTTAGTTATATTTTTCTCACCAAAAGGCACAAACTAAAGGCTTTAATGATGTTCTCACGGAGAAGATATCATGAGGTAAAAATCTACTTTCATTTTCTTATGTTTTCTTTTTAATTAATTTCTTTTATTATATTCTATTCACCTCCTATTATCCAAGAGTAATGAAAGGTGTATGATTATATATATTATTTATTTTTATCATGTTTTTGAAAAAATTAATCATCATTATTCCTATTATATTACGCTTATTCTAGATATAAAAACATCGTCTGTGATGTGTCGATATACCGACTTCCTGGATGATGTGTCCTCATTTTCCTTTAAATCCTTCAATACTTATTGTAAAAAAATTTTAATGGTTGAAATATATGTGAAAAATTATTATATGACCCCTATTATTTTAAATAAGTAACTTATATTAATAATATTAAAGTCATATTATGAAAAAAATTTCTCATTATAGAAGAACCACAAAAATGATCTAAACGAATATCAACAATGATTTATCTAATTATACATCCCTGTACCTTATAAAAAATTTATTTATGGAATATTTTAATATTTTAGAAACATATTAACACCATTTTATTATAATGTTTTAGTTTGTCTATCATTTGATAAGAAAATCCTTTACGAACCGACAACGAAATTCAGGTAAAACATGCTCCCCAAATAATGGAAATAACAAAATATTATTAATAAATGTGTCAAATGATGTCATACAATGATAATATAAGATGTTATAAAACTGATTATTCTTCTTTAAAATATTAATAACACCCTTTTAATCATTATACAAGAGTTTTAAACAAGTTTTAATAAAGACAAACCTAAGGTAAGTGAATTTTTAACCCAATATCCATTCTTTGCCTTAACCATATACATCATTCATTTTGGGGTATTAATTTTTTTTTGAGAATAATTTGGGTTTATTTTATGTTTAATTATATGTATTTATAGTTTATACACACATTAATATCATTATATTAGTTTTCTATATCAATTATCTGATATTTGTAAGGGACTTTTCTTCAAAAATATTCTTTTAAAATTCTATTTTACAAAATTCAAATGCAATGTTTTTATGATATTGTTCATGTTTTATTATTATGTTTGTATTATGAAAAATTTATTATGTTTAAGGGTAGGAACTATGTTTCCCTCTAATTCATTGTTTATGTGTAAGTTGAAGGTCAATTGTATGGTTTCTCCAAGTTTAATTATGATGGTTACACCATAAGGTTGCTATGAGGGTAACATTATAAGCTAGTCATGAGGATTATGAATCATAAGTTAGTCATGAAGGTTAAAATATAAGTAATTAATTCCTAAAGATACCTTTATAGTTTTATATATGTTCTCTGATGTTTTATGTAAATATCACATTTCACAGAGTAAGTATATATGTGTAAGAAGTATGTCTTTCTGAAAATAATTTCATATTCTTATAAGTATTCTTGGACTAATGGTTTATTTACTTTTTTTATATCCCTTACTATGATTTTTATGCATGTCACATGTTTTTAAATTATTTGAAAAGATTATAAGAATGTGTAAGGGAAATAATTAAGTCATGTTAAATGTTGTGAAGATTTTTTTAAAGAAACCATGTTGTTGTTTTGTGTTAAAAATTTTACGTTTTGGATAAAATGGATACAGTTTTAATGTTACCAACATTGTAAGCTTGTGGGATGAAATGTATAAGTTATGTCTTAACATTCTAAAACTCTAAACCAAAATGTTATTTGGGAATGTAAAGAAGTTAAATCTAGTTAAAATAGCTAGATTAATACTACTGTAAAAAAACTCCAATCATTATCACATGATGATAAAAATGAATATTATATCCTAAGTGGAAGAAAATTTATAATATTTAGGGATTTCTCATAATGTGTTCATTTCCATACACTAAACTACAATGTCATAACACTAATTATGACATGGATTTGACCATATTAAACCATGAAATTCCTTAAAACACCATGCATTGGTTTGATCTTTTGTTAATAATTCTAAAAATGACATACATTAAATAATACTTCATTTATTTATTGAAATTTCACCTTATGTCACATCATATAAAAAACATCTGAAATTATTTCCAAAACTAATTTTGGATATCATCCAAAAAAATTGTAAAATAAATCAATTATGTGCGTGTTTAGGTGTGGAAATAGGGGTTTCACATGGATTTAAATGTCATGTGTTGTGTGTGTCCTTAACATATATTAGGTTTCATCAATAATTGGTAGAAAGGGTTTCTCCATAGTGATAAATGCTACATGAAGTTTCTCATAATATATACATCATGTTTAACTTGAATAAACAACCTGTATGTATTGGAGTATATGTTTATATTTACTCTCAAGCATCACACATTTTGTAAGCTCAATGGAAATAACTTTTCTCTTTTTTATTCATGACATAACCGTGTGAGCATAGGCCTAAATGTTTTTTATATACACATGGAATTTACTATAGGATTACATGAAATGTCATTTGGGATACATGACTCATGTCCCAATATAGAACACACACATAACCTATAAGTATCACACACATTTTCTAGAGGGAAACAGTTTATTCACATTCTAAACATCTTTACACAGCTTACATTTTATGTATATTAGAAGTACATCCCATAGAATTCTATTTTCATAGTATTTTTCAAATATTCTTCTATATGTGTTGGAATTATACAAATTATTAGTCCATTGTGAGTGTCCACATTTCACATAACATGAAAGTATAGGGGTATTTATTACATAAGATTATTTTCAAAACATTTTTGGAGGTTTGAGTTCCTTGGATTCATGGAGATGGTGATTGGGTGTGGATGATATTATTAGAGTGGGCTCAGAGTTGGTAAGCCCCAAATTTTGTAATGATTATCGGGTTAGGGTCCTTCACAAACATTAAGAATAGATTTGGATCCCACTTTTAATTAACAGGGGTTCAGTCCAATATTGGAAATACAAAACCCTCATCAAATCTTCCAGGATGAGGAATGGGTTATCTATATAAATGACAGAGTAGAAAAACCCCAATTCATGATTTGGTGTGGGTCATCTATATATATTGTTGGTAATCCACCCCAGATGTGGTTGGTAACCCCCCCCCCCCAAAAAAAATCACACATATTTGAGTGGAATGTGGGCCTAACAATACAAATTTTGAGAGGCGGCATGACATTTTAGAGATTATAGGTAGTTTATGCATCACAGTTCTATGAAATTCTCTATTTTACTCCAATATGAGAGATTTATGGTGATAGGTTGTGGTGAATTTGTATTATTACATTACTATATATTTTATTTGAGTTATAATATATCAGTATGTCATTGAAATAAGGATTTTTTTATCTTACATAATACAGACCATCTTTGGTTACATACAAGATGATATCCTTAATAGAGCTATGTTGGAACGACATGGATTTTTTGTGTTCCTGGGTTTCCATGTTATAAAATAATATATTGGTTTGTAATTTATTTAAGATGAATTATTGTTAAATATTCACTTTATTCCTTGGCGGAATCGTTTGAGGGGAACTTCTACAGTTAGCCTGTTAAGGGATTCGTCGTGCTCGAAGGATTCAACTCCATTCGTTCAGGCGGTGGGGGAGATTACCATTGGAGGGGGAACTTTAATTTTGAATTCTGGAGGTAGGATACATGTGCCAGATGTGACTTCAGTGGGGTGGATGGATGTGGTTCCAGAGGAGTATCTAGTGGTCTCTATGTGCCTGGGCGTTTTGGTGACGAATGCATATGTTTTTTCGGAAAGCCTGCGCCCTTTTCAGATGGGTTCCTCCAGTGGTGCTCAGGACATGGTGCCAGTGGTCTCCCTTGTGAGGGACCACTCAATATTTTGGGATACATGTGGCCTGCTCTCTGGCCTTGCTCAGCGAATTCCCAGGCCGATGTTTTCTCCCTAGCCCCCGTTTAGTATTTCACAACAGCTCTCTACAGAGTCGCTGAAGAGATCTCTATCTTCTAATCTAGCGTCAGGGGTAAATGGTTAGAAGATGGGGAGAGCACTGTCAGTGGATACAGTGGGGAAACTCAAGGTGGCATGTGACTCTACTCCTCGGATCCTCTTTGTCTCTCTGCTGTATGGTGAGCTGGATGACTATCTCTTTTGGTCACCTCCTAAGTCTAGCAGCTTATATATGTCGGAGGTTTCTGATGGTTCATGCAGGAGGACCATTCTCACGCCAAAACAGGTATTCTCCCCTAAAGGGTCGTCAAGGCTGATCACTCGCCCTAAGTCGAAGGAGTCAAGCCACATAGCGTTCATTTATTTTCCTAATGGATCTGGTCAGAAAGACTGGAAGCAGTTTTGAGTATGGTCTCACTCCTCATCTGGAATGCTTAGGGTCTCGAGGCAGCAGCTAAGTGTGTCTTCATGGAAAATGAGTCCTGCAAACATTTGACTTCTCTCATGGCCATACTCAAGCCCAAGAAAAACCTAGATAAGATTACCAGGAAGGTGTCGAAAATGGTGTATTCCATGTTCTTTCATCGGTACCCACAGAACACTCATATATGGGTTTTCTGAAGGAACAATCTTGTTGTGGAGTTGGTTAGCCTCTCATTGTAGTGCATGGACATTAAAATTTCTTGTAATGGTCTAGTGATTTTTTTAGAATTTTATATGTGAGTAACAATGTACAGAAGAGAAAGCTCCTATGGAAGCACCTGGAGTCTACACTATAAAATGGACTACCATGGTTCATAGGGGTTGATTTTAACGTGATAGCGGATCTCACAGAAAGGAATGGTAGTTTGGAAACTGTATCATAGGGTATGTGTGATTTTCATAACATCATGACTACGGTAGGATTGTTTGAACTGGGATTTGTGGGTCCTAAGTTCACTTCGTGCAATAATATAAGGGGCAATAGCCGGGTATGGAGTCGACTTGATCGGTGCCTCTTCAATATCTAGGGGTTGGATTTATTCTCCAAGAAAATGGTAAATCATATTCCAAGGGCACTTTTGGACCATGATACGCTGCTGTTGGACATCAAACGTAGAGACACACATAGGAAAGCATTCCAATATAACATTAACTAGCATCAAGAGGAATGTTTCAAGGCCATGCTTGAATTCTCATGGGCCAGGGAAGGGACGGGAAGGTCCTGGAATGGTCTGGCAGGCCGATTGAGGCGTCTTAAGGAATATATACAAATCTGGATGGAGAATAAGAACATGGACAACTCGGGGGGTGGAAAAACTATAAGAAAATATTAACAGCTTGGAGAATGGTCTTCTAGATGCATGGGTTGACAAGGATTTTGTACTACATTGTGATAATCGTGCACTGCTGGCTGAGTAATTGTTAGAGGTTGAGAAGGATATTAAACAACGGTCTCAGGTTAAGTGGCTCAAGGAAGGGGACCGCAATAGTGCTTTCTTCCATGCCTGTTTGAAGGAAGAGAGTTGCATGAAAATCAATCAGAACATGGAGAATGGTGTATTCACAACAGATGTGGAGGTGGCTGGCCAGCTGGCATTGGAGAATTTTAAAAGCCTGTTGGTAGAGGAGGTGATTGTGAGGAGCATGTGAATCCAGGGATCTGAAAATGAGGTAGAATTTATGGGTTTCTTATCGCCGCTGCTCAATGAGGCAGATAATATGAATCTGTGTGCATTACCTTCTGAGGAGGAGGTTAAGGAGACGGTCTTTATCATCCCTAGGGACATTGTGTCGGGTCCGGACGACTTCCCATGGGCTTTCTATGTAGCGGCTTGGGAGGTGGTTCGACCTCAGGTGGTGGAAGTGGTTCGAGATCACTTCAATGGGGGTCCGTTAACTAGGGTCGTTTGCGCTTCTCGCATTGTCTTGATTCCAAAGGTCAAGAACCCAACCAAAATTGGAAAATATTGACCAATATGTCTCTGTAATGTGTCTTATATGATTTTGGATTCTCTGATTTCAACCAGGCTGAGCAGATTTCTCTCATGGCTAGTTTCAAAGGAACAACATGGCTTCATTAGAGGACTTAGTATACAGGGGGCAGTTGGGATTGCAAGTGAATTGGTGAATGATATCAACCGAAGGTTAGTGGGCTCAAATTTTATTCTTCAGGTGGATATGGATAAAGTGTATGACCGACTGGAGTGGATCTTTCTTATTCCAATGATGAGGTGGAATGGGTTCCAGGGGTGGTTTTGTGATATTTTCTCCAGATGTTTCTTGTCTGCATGGATATCTATCTCAATCATGGGGAAATGCATTGGTGTCTTTAATCCAGTTCAAGGGGTTCAACAGGGGGATCCCCTTTCCCCAAGCCTATTTGTTTTGGAACAAGAACTTCTTTCTCACAATCTCTACAAAGTCGTGGAGGAGGGAAAGTTTACAACCTCCCACGGTACAGGATGAATGGTAAGCATCTCACACTTAATGTTTGCTGATGAAAATATAATTTTCACTAATGAGAGACAATGATCCTTGTTGAATATTATGATGATACTGGGCACATATGGGAAGTTGAGCGGGAAGATTATTAATTCTTCGAAAATATTTGCATATATCTCCAACAAGTGTTCGTTGAGTCGTCGTAGGAGCATTCTGGATATTCTGGGATGTCAACAGAGACAGATGCCGATTATTTATTTGGGGATGCCTCATTCCTTTCTTCCCACCAGGCAACACCAGTTTGGGGACATCATTTCATGGTTGGTTGGAAGGATTCAGAATTGGAAGAGTATGTATCTTTCCTTTGGTAGGAGGGTGGCATTGGTAAATAGTGTACATACATCGTTTCCTATGCAGGTGTTTTCAGTGTTCTATCCACCCAAAGGGGTTGTTAAGCAGATCGAGATCATTCTGAATTCATTTATGTGGGATTCCAACCAGGTGGGACGTGGTGATTGGGCATCATGGGATAGCATGGCCTGAGCGGTGGAAGAGGGGGGAGTGGGTTTACGTGATGTTAAAGGATCCATGCAAAGTATGCAAGGAAGGCGGGCTTGGGAGATCATTGCAGGGGAGTTGCTGTGGGTGGTTTTTTTAGGGAAAGTTATGGAGAGCAATGGGGGGTGTCAGCTACTGGATATCGGTTCACACGGCTGGATCGGAGTGCGATGTCACATATTGAGGCTCTCTTTGATTCAGTTTGGTGGATTTATGGGAAGGTGGATTTATGTTTCTAGAAATTCAATTGGGTGGGGGAGAAACTGGAGTTTCCTAGCTGCCCCCACCCGGACATCTCGTATAGGGAGGCCTGCCTTCGGCCCGACTTGTTGCCGAACTTTCTCAAATCGGAATAGTGGAGGGTGCAAGAAGTCATCATATTGAATGATGGTCCAGATGAATTTTGCTTCATGGGGTCATCCTTGGGAAGGTTATGAACTAAGGACTATAGGAGAAGGATTATCTCAGAAGGCCTGTAGGAGACTGGTTCTAGTAAGGTGTGGGGAAAATAGATTCCAAGAAAGATGAATTTTATTATTAGGTGAGTTAGAAACAAGGAAATTCCTACAGATGAGAATGTACAATGGAGAGGGATTGCTTTGGCATCACGATGTTCTTTTTGTGAGAGTCTGAATGCTAATACAATTGTTCATAATTTCATTCAGAGTAGCTGGGTGCATCACATGTGGTCACTATTCTCTCCTCAACCTTGCCTTGCAGAGGATCAATTGACGGTGCATGGGGTCATCGATACATGTTTTCTTCGAGTCGAAGGATAGCCTGAAGGCAGCAAGGTTCGGGAGTTCATTCTTTCCTTGGACTGTTGGGTCATCTGGGAAGCACACAATCAATCCAGAGGAGGTATTAGGGGGTCACCCTTGCTCTTGTAGGTCTAGTTGAGGTCGCTGACACAGGAGGGGGGTTCGTTTTTCTCGAGGAACCAGCTAATGGTGCCACTGTGTGGTATTACACACCGACCAGGTAGCCTCAGGAATAAGGAGTGTGTGTGGATTAGGTAGATACCACCTTTACGGGGAAGTAAGTTAAATGTGGATGGGTACCGTATGGGTTGATTAATGAGAGGAGGAGGGGTACCTCAGAATCAGAGGGGTTAAGTCTTCATTGAGTTCAACACATTCTATGGTATGGGTCTTCATTGGGGGAAACAGTTCAGGATTTTGTCACTAGCGTGGAGTTTTGTTGGGTGCAACAGATCCATGTGGAGGAGATTGAGTCTGATTCTGAAATTCTGGTGTCTTCCATACAGAAATGGTGGTAGGCCCCTTGGCACTAGATTTATCTGCTTCAAAGGTGCATCACAGAGTTCAATGTTGGATAGGATATTCATCATATTAGGAGGGAAGGTAATTTTTTCAGCTGACTTGCTTGCTCATATTTGGAATCCTATTAATACTCTGGTAATTTATGATAGCTTAGGTTTCCTTCCTTTAGAGTATAGAAAGGTGATCTAAGTGGATGCTCTAGGCCTCCACTATTTTTGTCCTCCATGAGGGGTTTTTTGATGTACTTTGAGACCAATTTTAATAAAAAGTTAATTTTAAGTAAGTAATATTTATGCCCATAAGTGTTGTGTCTATGTTAAAAAAATGTTTTTGTAGTTCCCTTCGTGGATATGGAATATATTGATCTGGTGTATTTTTTTATAAAGGTGTGTATTGTATATTAAGAAGGAAATCACTATATAAATTCATTATAGGAGCCCTTATAACATAGATGTATTTACCCTTGAATTCGGGGATTATTTTATAGATAATTGGTGTCTTGTGAAATCATCTAGAATACATTTAAATTATATATATAAATATATATATTATTGGAAGATTATGGATACCTCATGTATTATGGTTTCATATCTATTCCATGTTGTTATATTCTAATGAATTTGAAATATTTCATGAATTTTGGTGCTAACTTCCTTCCCTAATCCCATGAGAAACATTCATGATGTTGAACAATTGACTTCCCACCAACCCAACTGGTGTCCTGGTTGGTCCGGTCAGGTCAGAATGGTATCAGAGTAATTGATTCCTAGGTATGGAGTTAATAATTATTTGAATTTTAGTATTGTTATAGAATTTTGGTAAACGATGATGAGGGTTCTCAAGTTTGGTTTTCATAGAAAAGAACCTAATATCAGTGCAGAGGCTGACGTATACAATCACCATGAAACTAAAAATATGTTAATTGAATTGAAACTATAAGGAAACGGTTATAGGCTATAATTTATATGGTGCATTCATCATATAGTGATTAGTTGTAAAATTTATTATCCTTCCTATGTTATCTCACCCATATATGGTTTAATAGTTGTCTTTTAATCCTATTCAATGGATGATATTATCCACATTTTTCCAGATTATGTTTAGAGTCAGGGTCAAGATGAGACCATTCTAGTGCTTTATATTCTTTCCACTAATCATTCATGTGCTGAGGAAATAATTCAAATATTTGACTTAGGAATCTTTTCCACATTATCAGAGAGAACAATCCCCAATAATTATACTTATAACATATCATATTGTTGATATAGAGGTAGTCCCCCAAAATCTAGATGACAATACCCATAGACTGAGCACACTCTATGAATTCAAGTGAAAGTGGCCAAAAATGTTTTGAAAAATGCTATATTCATGGGTGATGGATGTTTAGTTGGATTCACTGTATCATGATTCAATTTAGATCAGACAACCATCGAAAAAATAGAGATCCCTATATTGAAACATCTACATGTTGTGGTGATATTAAATTGTTCATTATTTAATTAAACTATATATGAGACTACATCCCCTTGGGTTGTCTTTGAAATATTGTTCATGTATATGTTTATTTTATGATGTTGAGTCTGGTTTTACTTCCATAGATTTTGGACATTCAGTAGGTTAGAAATCCATTATATAAGTATGCATTAATCATTTCAATTCTTATTAGGTGTCATGACCCATCCCCTGGGGCCTGTGCAGTGACTACCCCATGCCTACCATCTATAGGACTGGGGTTGGGGACTATCACCGGAAAGGCATATCCTCAAAAGGGAAGGCATGAAATTTACACCTGGACACACCCAGTCAGGGATTACATTAAAAAGAAATCCACATCGGGAAGAAGATAGTATAATCACAAAAAAGTACCACTACTTAGAGTAAACGGTGTAAACTGAAAGTAAGGGTGGCCAGAATACAATACCAACTAAAAAGAAAGTGAAAAAAGAAGTACAAGATCCAGATGTCATCTGCCAAGGATCATACATGAAGGGTAGGTACAATTCACTATCGGATGTCACTACATCACACCACTTCTATTGATCCACCTTAGAGCACCGTATATCTCTGGCTCTCCAATATCCTGGTCAAAGCTATTTGTCGCATTCACAAGACGCAACAGGTGCGGGTGAAGCATGTGCAGGGGTGAGTATAACAATACTCAATAGGGACACTAAGAACAACTAAGGTCTCATAGAAATCCACAAAGGAAGAACACCACGAATAAAGATCTCAAAGAAAACAACAAAGAAAATGACAGATCTCACACCTGGTATAACTTATGTATATAAGTAAATATGATTATTCATAAATCTAGATCATGTTATTCTATTGAGAGGATGTACTACTGACCCACAAAGGGCCAATCTACTACTGATCCACAAAGGGTCTCTCTACTACTTATCCATGAAGAGCCTCTTTCATGATGATCCACGAAGGGTCCCTCTCATGATGATCCACAAATGGTCACTTCATTACTGATATATGACGGGTCACACTATAGTTGATCCATGTCACTTCGTGCAACTTTTGATCTATGAAGGGTCACTCTCATGCTGATCCAAATAGGTTTGCTCTTTATTCTTCACATCACATCTAGTAACTGGATTACCACACTTAGAATGCTTTATCTCGGGAAGATCTTCTCCTCATTCCATTGGTTGTACCTTAATTTCTACAAATTCCCATATAGAGCAAATCAAAGACCGTCTCGTCATAAGGGTCCTGACGAAATATATGGTGAGTCGAACAGACGCCCAGTCTATAAGATATGGTCATTTTTGTGAAAAGGACCTGGTTGGATTTGAGTCTAAACCAACCTGGATGTATGTCAACCTCATCCAAAACTCACGTAAAGTATCTTAGATGTAAAAACTCATCACAAGGGTCCCAACGCAATAGACAGTGTGTCAATCAGTCAATTGTTATGTTAGTTAGAAGTGTTTCAATGAAACGGGGGCCGGTTGTGTCTCGGTCTGGTCCAACCCAGTCGGACAGACCCGACCAAACCCTAAATTATATGTCCTAGACTCAGACCATTGGAACATACTGAACTTGGCCCTGGTTGGGTGTGGGTCTTGCTTTCTAGATCGTGTAGTGACCCGAAAATATATTTTCCAGCCTGCACTGGCGGGTCGGTCAATTTTCGACCCGGGGACCCACAGGGCCAAGGCCAGGCCCATTGGCATGGGCCCATACCATTTTCTTGGGCCCAACCCATTTATTTTTGGGTCCGAACCAACTCCATCCACATGAACCATTCTTCCTTGTAGGCTGGTTTACTCTATCCCGGGTGGCCCCAATGCCCCGATCCCCTCTCCCCAAGCCCGACTTACATGGCAGGCCAGTTCTGTCCAGCCTGACGTAGCACAACCACGTCTATTTCTATCCATCCCACCTAATTGCTCCTATATGTAGTCGATGAACCAAGTTATTCCATTGCGTCTAAATGGCCCGGACATGGGTCACGCCCTCCACGCGGTGCAAGTTGGCACGACGTCTCCAAGCCACTGCGGCTAGTTGACCATGCCTCCATACGTCCACAACACACTGATAGGCACACCGCCCCCTCCGCTCATAGTGGCCACCAGCGCTGTTGCATGAGTGGTTCTTTCACGGTCCACTGGAGTTACTCTGGTGGTCTGTTTCTTGATCAATCTGTGCCTATGGGACCATAGGGCTTCCACCTTCACTGTGACAACTTCCAACTTGAATTGCCGCCATTTTGAGAATTTCTTCCATGAATAACACACAAGAAAACACAACGCATAGGGACTCGGTCCTTGTTCATTTCAGCCCACACCCTATTCATTAGACATGTATAATCAAAGGCCTGTTTGGGATTTCAACCCATGAATCTACCCCACTATTCAAAATACCGATTTCAACAACCGTCCTGCTGGAACACATAGTCTGAAGATAAACCAGTTCATGGGTGGATCTACATTCATTTTTTAAAATGAAGAATTGGGAAAGAACAACAATCATAATGAATGTGTAACCCCAACCTCGATTTTATATTTTCTGCTGAAGCTTTCCATTCTTGGGTGGTTTAATCTTTATCAGCGATTGTCGCTTCACGATATTGTTAGATTTAATTGAAGTTATTCACTTATCGAATCCATCCCACCGGTGTTCATCAATAATGTTCATTGTCATAGAGAGAGGGATAGAGAGGTTCCATGTTCGTTAGAGAAATTTCCCAAATTTATTTTCCCCAACCTGTTATTAAAAATAACACGTCTCGACATTTATGTTATGATGCGACATTGCATCATTAAACTGTTCTATTTATGAAATAGTGTATTTGTTACAATTTCAAAAAAAGGGCCATTATGAGTTTCCTTTATTTCGTCTCATCACCGCACCACAATGTTGTCATTCACTGTTCAATGGTGCGAATGAAAAATAAATTATCTTTTTAAGTTATATTATTATTTTCAGAAAGGTTTGGAAATTATCTTTTCCATCTGACCCTTGCTGGTCAAAGTTATGAATTTTCTAGGTGAATCCCAGTGTTTCGAGTTGAACAGTTCCCTTAGATTTTTGATCCGATCAGTAGTTCAAATGTTTGAAAAACCCACTCCCCCGTTTACTAGATGTACTTTCTAATATGTTTAGCATTATATTACACACACATCATGCCTCAAAATCACGTGTTGTTAGAGTGTTCGGTCTTGAAATAATTACATATAATAAAAACAATTACATGGAAATTCTAGGACATTAAATTCTCCCCACCTTGGGGCTTTATGTCATATAAAGCCAAAAAAAGGCTAAACAAAAAAATGGGGGTACTGAGAACTAATTTGAGCATCCCTCTCCCATGTTCTCTAATGGAGGTTCTCGTGTGGCCACTGAACGTGCACCAGAGGAATCAACCATCCACAAAGGAACCTCGATTGTCAATCCTCTATCTGTACCGGGAACTCCACAAATGTCTCACCATCATCAATGTTCATCTTTCCCTAGTCGATGACGTGCTATGGATCATGAACATACCTCCTCAGCAGCGACACGTGAAAAATACCATGAAATGAGTGCATTTGTGTGGGAAGAGCTAGGGAGTACGCCACCTCCCTAACTCTGCTGAGATTCTAGAAAGGTTCGATGAACCTCGGAGATAACTTGTTGCCCAGAAAAAATCTCTGCAATCCCTGTTGGGGTGAGACCTGAAGAATGACATGGTCTCCCTCCTCAAACTCTAAGGGTCTTCATCTCCTATCGGCATAAGACTTATGTATCCTCTGTGCAGTTCTCATCTTCTCTTGGATGATCTACAGCTTCTCAGTTGTAGCTAGTACTAACTATGGACCCATGAGTGCATAATCCTATGGTTCTTTCCAGCATAGAGGTGATCTACATGGCTGACTGTACAAGGCCTAAAATAGTGTCCTGCCAATGGTGGAGTGCTAGATATTGTTGTATGAAAAATCCACTAGTGGTAGGTGGTCCTCCCAACTATGACCAAAGTCCAAGAAATAATAATGAAACATGTTCTCCAAGGTATGTATGGTCTTCTCTGTTTGACCATCTATCTGGGAGTGAAACTTTTTTCTCAAGTGAAGCTAAGTCCCGAATGCCTCCAACAATCCATTCCACAACCGGGATGTAAGGTGTGAATCACGGTCTGAGACGATCGTCGAAGGCACCCTGTATAGCCATACTATCTCATGGACATAGAGGTTCCCCACGACCTATACAGATCCCTACTCCCAGATTGGTAGGTAGTGAGCCGAATTCGTGAGTCGATCAATGATCACCCAGATATAGTTGTGTCCCCTGAATGTATGTGGTAACCACATCACAAAGTCCATGGAGATATGATCGCACCTCAAATCCATGACCTCGTGTGACTGTGTCAAGCCTACTGCGACCTGATGCTCGGGCTTCAAATGCGGTCAAGTGAGGAATTATGAAACGAACTCCACCACCACAATCTTCATCCATCAAGAACATGTTCTAAGGATATCTGAGGACATCAAGCCTCATAGTAAATATCCACAAGTTGTGCCTCCTTAATTCGCTTTAAAAGTTTAGGCGTGGCAATTATTGACTGAAGGTAAGCTACTCCATCACAATCCATGAATGATATCTACATTAGGGATAAATTCTAGGTCTCCTCACTCAACAGCTATACACCAGACTTCCTGGTGAGTGTGTATGCCACCACATTTTCCTTCCCAAGAGTATAGAAAATATTGATGTCATAGTCTTGGAGTAACTCTAGCCAACACCGCTATCTCAAGTTAAGATCCTACAGTGAAAATATATACCTGATGCTCTTGTGGTCATAGTAGATGATGAACTACTCTACCATCAAGTAGTTATGCCACATCTTCAAGGCAATGACCACCACTACGTACTCTAGGTCATGGGTGGCATAGTTCTGCTTATGTTGCCTCAAAATCTGTGAGCCGTAGGCGATCACTGCCTTCTCTTACATCAGGACACAACCCATTTTGGTTCTCGATGCATCATAGAATAATACATACCCAACACCCTCTTCCAGTAGTCTCTAGAAGGGGGAACTCATTAGTCTCTACCTCATCTTCTGGAAACTCTGCTGGAACCACTCCATCCATTTGAAGTGATGACCCTTCATTATGGAAAAGTTGGGTACAAACCTACAACAGTTCCCATAAAACCCCAGGAAACTTCACACCTCAGTCACGCTCCTAGGTGGCTCCATGAAAGCATTTACTCAATATTCAATAGATCCACTGCTACTCCAGCCTCAGAGATGATGTGTCCTATAAAGTGGACCTCATGAATCTAGAACTTGCACTTATAGAGATTACCATAAAGATGGTGCTCTCAGAGGGCATCCAAAAACTATCCATAGGTGTGTGAAATTATCCTCCTCTAATGCTGAGTACACCAATATTTCTTCAATCCACATAAGTGGATACTTGTTCTTTATAGTTTCCTGGTTCAGGTGCCGAAAGTCCACACGTAGCATCAACCTCATGTCTTCCATATTTGAAAACAAAAATGGGGCTACCCATACAGAAACACTGGGTCTTATGAACCCCTTCCTTTGAAAGTCCTCCATCTATACTCTTAGCTCTCAGAGCTCCATGAGAGAAATATGATATGTAGGTGTAGATATTGGTGTAATCCATGGGTAAAATACAACGCCTAAGTCTACCTCTCTGTGAGGAGGTTGTCCTAGGAAATCTTCAGGAAAGATGTCCACATACTTGTCCACCACTGTAAGAAATATCAGACTCCTCTCATCTAATACATTGAGGGTAAGGCTATCCAAATAGTGAGTGATCAGATACACCCTCCTATGTGATAGTCCATCATGTTCTATAAAGGTTCCCTTCTCACCAGTGAAGGTAAACCAGGTCCCATCCTCATAAAAACACCTTACATTTCACCTAAAAAAGTTTATCTGAGAATGGTCTATATATAACAAGTCCATACCCAACATGAAGTCGTAAGGCCTTGATTCTACTACTAGGAGATCCCATCCAAAGCTCTTGCCTCATAAAGTATTCTCACACTTCTAGTATCATTGTGCAATAATTGAATCCCCTCATGTAGGAGTCTCTAATTTTTAAAATCGAGCCAATGAATCCACTAGATACTTTGATCCTTAAACTAGGTCCATGGTAATGAAAGAGTGACATAAAATTATGTCTATAAGAACTATAGCTATAGTGGAGAAGACACAAATCATACATCCAATCATCTCTGAAGAAATATGGGTGTAGGCCTCCACTACCTGAAGGTGAGCTCTCTCATGTAGGCCTCCACTATGAGATTTTGTAAATACATATCAAAATATCACTCCTTAATTGGAACATTTCAAAAAAAAAAATTAACACAACCGATGTGGGTTTTTACTCTATATGATGCCAACACGATACGAAAATTGAAAAGATCCATTTATTGATTAAATTAAGAATTCAGGTCATGGAAAATTTGATTTTAGAGAGCCATAATAGAATTTAGTTTTATAAAAATGAATGATATCCTTTTTTATAAGTGTTTTATAGGTATTGTGACCATTTTCTTAATAGTGTATGTTGATAAAATTAAATTTCTTAGAAATGAAATACCAGTCTTAAATTCTGAAAGGTACATGTTGAATAAAATCTTATACATGAAGGTATTAAGTGAAGAAATATATATTAGAGAGACAAATGTAAATCATGATAGATTTAAGAGGATTCTAATCATATGTTATAGCATATATACTGATAATATTTTAATGCGATTAAGTATGAAAAAAATACAAGAGTGGATTGTTGTAAATATCACATAGAATTCATTTGTATAAGAAAATGAGACCTCATAACCATAAGGAAAGAAAAATAATTGAATTGTTTCTATATGATTCAATTATTGGGTCAGTCATATATGATATGTTTTGTACAAGTCTAGATGTCACATAGGCTTTATGTGCAGTAAAAACATATCAAGATAACTTAGGTGACCACGACTAGATGAAAATAATGATTATACATAAGTAACTGTGGCATACTAAGTATATTTACCTGATTAATAGAAGATATTCTGAACTATTAATCAAATAATATAAAAATTATAGTTTCAAAATAGATCAATATGATCTAAAATAAATGACGGGATACATCTTCACTCTGAATATAATTTTTTTGATTTGTAATAGCTTAAAGAAGGCTACATTTGTTGATTCTACAGTAGAGTCCGAGAAGATTTTGGATTTATAGGATTCTAAATAGGTATTATGTATATGAAACATCATCCAATATCATGACGTGGGGCCCAGTAGTAAAGATCATATCACACTCTATTGTGATAATATTACAGTGTTGTATCTCACTAATTATCCAAGGTCACATCTGTGGATGATGCATATACTTTGAAAGTATCATATCCTTAGGTATTTCAATCAAAGTGGTGATGTTTTAGTGACCATAATATAAATGTAATACTACATAGCAGTGACATTGACTAATTATTTAACATATCTAAAACATGATCATCATGTCAGGTCTAGTGGATTGAATGTAAGGGGGTGTTCGATCTATTCCACGAGAGAGTTTCTTGGATTTGGTGTTTTAGAACCAAATATTTTATCATAATTTAAATTATATTAAAAAATCTTGATAATAATAAAAACATATTTTTACAGGTTTTTAATTGTTCTATCTATCTTTAATGTAATAATTTAATAGGCTATTTGTGGAATTGGCATGCTCATAGTAGTCTCTAGCTATGATGAGAACCATGAAGGGTCATGATGATATTATTAAATATTGATCAATGGTTGGGTAACACAATATGATAGGGAACATAGAATGAAGACTATCATATAATAGTGTGCATTAAAGGGTTAAGCTTATTTTTATTAATTTTTCAAATGGTAATCATCGTGATGATAAATTATAAGAATAGACCCACCAATAAGAATGTATCATGTTTTGGTGTCATCTGATTTTCCTATCTACAAGAATGTGTAATAGTACTTAGAAATTAATATTATCATTAAAAATTTTCTAGAATGAGACACATAGATTTACTAGCCAAAATAATGATTCCTTATGGTCACAAAGAGTGGGTTATGTTGGGTGCGTCATGAACCAAATGTAATTAATGGACATATTCTCGGAAACATTTTTTCCTTCTTTCTTCATGGAAGATGATATCATGACCCTTTGAGTGGATTCGAAATGACACCTTAAATTACATTACTATAGTGCAACAACGTGTTTATTTTAGATAGTCAATGAAATATGTGTCAAGAATATAAGACTGTGATACTAATGGGCATCTAACTTGATGAGATATTTGAAAAAACAAATTATATTATACAGTGAACATTTTAATATAGTTATTGATATTTTGAAATTAAGTTCTATATCTTGGGTTATATGATGTATTTATATATATTACAATGGTAACATAGGAAATACCACCCAATTATAACAAAAAATAATCCTATAGCATCACACATAATGTGTTTAAGTTGATCTTGATTAAATTTCATTTGAATTTAACTAATGGAATAAATATTTTCTGAAGTCTGAGGAATAATTTTATTCATGTTTTATTGATTGCAATTATTTATTCAATATTTAAGGAATATTTTTTCTTTGGTTTTGTGGATAATGTATATATTTATGGACTAAATATATTTTATGGGTATTCGATGAATGTTGGGGAGGATGAATGGACAAAAATCTTGTCTGATAGTAAATATTAATTTAAAATATTATAAATTAATATTTATTATTACAAACATTAGTGATAATCCATAAAATAATAATAATAATAATATTTTTATTATTATATAGAATTGTGTTTTATAAGGAGTATTTTATTTTAAGGATTGATACACAATGAAATATTATTTTAACCTAAACTCTTGCTCTATAAATAGATTATTTTGCATATTTTGTATGTTTAATTGAAAAATCAGGACTCCACAATCATTGCACACAGAGGAATCACCAATCCATTCATCATCCTCTCTTCCCCTGAAGAATAATATGTTCTATATATATTCCTACAATATTGATTGATTATAATTGAGCAGGACAATCAACAAAAGATGACAGATCCCCTATGCAAGAACGTGGCATTATTTTGGTGTTTCCTAGAAATCAAAGGAAGATGTTTGGATCACCAATAAAGTGATTCCGTAGATAGATGCATATAGTTAAACAAATATTATAGGGTTTTTTTGGATAATCAACATCTTCTTAATATAAATCTCCTAAAATCAAATATTATTTCTTCAGATATAATACAAAATAATTTTAAATTTAATATGAAAGGTTCCTCTATAGGTTATTAGTTTCCTTATGTAAATATTCAGTGGGAAAATTTCATTAATAATGGTGTTGAATTAATGAAAAATATTTTGAATGATCCATCAAATAAAAAATAGGTTTATTGTTAAATTCCCACCCGAATGCTTCCACCATGATCGGAAACTACATGGCCTTCATGATCTGAGTCTTACACTACTTTCACTTCCTTATTGAATACCTTCAACACCTCCAAATATAACTCACTCAATATTCTTTCTTAAATCCTTTAATGATATCAGTATAAAAAAACTACAAAACATCCAATAAATTTTTTTCTTGTATAAAACATTTTCATTATAAATATAGAACCATTGATCATCCATCTCAGCATCATCGCTATATATTTTAACTTATATATTCTTTAAAGTACCTTTTTAGAATCTTCTAGTGGTATAACTTCTATATATATTAATATACACCATTTTGTTCCACCATTGTTTTTAGCATCACTAAAAGTCCCATCACCTTTGATCCTTTCACAAAACTCTAGTATGACTTAAGTGATGCTAATGAAATTTACCCATTTCTTTAATCAAATTCTTCAAAATAAAATTGTATCATCATATTCTGATAATATCACAATCCCCTTTTTTGTATTCATAGAAATCACAATATTTCATATTCTTCTAGTGAAGATATATTGCAACCAACTCATCCTATGGTCTAATGTTTTTATATTCTCTCATGATATAACAAATAGAATTTACATTATTTTTATGCAGATTAGATACTGAATTTTTTATATCAAACATAATATTAGACCAACAAAGATTAAATCAATGTCTATCTTATATCAAAGTGATTTTTATGACATTCAAAGAATATCACATGCATTGCCTGAATAAGATTCCAAACAACCCTTCAGTAAAACTCCAACTCTCTCTATGCCTTTAAAATATTCTGGTCATCTAGACATCTGATCTTCTTTTGTTAGTGTATTTCACAACTTTATATTGCTCCACTAAAAAATATGTTACGTGACATATATCTCATTATCTTTGTTCATCCCTTATTATTCTATCTATTTATAAAATCTTTTGGGAAAAGTTCAGAAAAGATTATTTCTCAAAAAAATATTATTCCAAGTAGAGTTGAAAAAAATACAATTACTTCCTAATAACATGAAAACATCACAATACATAGATATTTTTATCTCATTAAATTTTTTTCTAATGGTTATCATTACACTATATGTCTGTTTCATAGGAAGAGTTTCTTATAGTGGTGTAAGGATATAGTGATTTTTATCAAGAAATTATTATAGGGATTCCCATATTGAGGGATAAATTTAATAATTTTATTTAACTACATTGTGACATAATTGTATTCTACAACATATCATATGGACAAACATAGATCAAGGAGTTGATGGAAATGTTGGATGGAATTTTTTGATGTAGGTTTACAAGATGAAACATAATCCCCTTTTTTCTAATAATGAGGATTAGGATGGTTCATAGAATTTATTGTGTTGTTTAGATATCAATATCATTAATCTCATGTTGTGCATGTTCCTAAGAAAATATTAAAAATTTATTATAAAAATTATGTGTTTATAATAGTGCCATTAGGTGGGATTGACATTCTTACTAAGATAATAAGAGTGATGGTATATTTTTTGGTTATCATTATTAGAGACATGCTTATTTAATATCGGTTTGAGGATGATCATGTTGAGTATTTGAGATTTGTTCATGGATTATGTTGAGGGGTCCATATTTCATTACACTCTTCAAATGTGAGTTATACATTCTAGAGATCCATTGGTTTTTAGAATCCCCTCTATGTGGGTGGAGTGTTGGGTTTCCACTAAAAATATGTATGTTATGAGGGATTAATTAACCATAATGATACAATAGTAATGTGGTAGATAAAAATATTAATAGAAAATTATGTGTTCAACTAATATATGAGGTATTTGAGAATCCAGCCTTAATATAGTTATCATCTATAAGAAATAGAGAGATACACCTATTACTTTCTATTAAACACGAATGTCCCTACAATCCTTATTAAGTGAGGGATCCCTAACTTGGTGAATTTAGTATTGAGGGTTTTGGTGACTATATACTCTAAAATGATACAAAAAACAATATCTCAGAAGGTTAGGAGAATTTCATCACCTTCCAAGATCAAAAATTATTATTCCTGTGAGGCTGGTTTTGGGTTCCATAATTAATTATGATAAACTGGGGTCACCCAATAGAGCATGAAATTTTGGTGGTACATGAATAAATGATCATTCAGTCTTATTAATCTTGTAAAAACACTTGATAAATATTTTTGGATATTACTCAATTATTTTTGATTTTGGTTCCTATAGTTTGGAAGCTGACATCTTCGGGTGTCGAGCTGATAGATAAGGGTCATTTAAAAGTGTTAGGATTTCCACTTTGGATTATAGTGGAATAGTTCACCAATGAGCTGAAGATCAATTTAATGGTATTTATAAGTGGAAATTTCTATTTTAGGAGGTGATTATCATAACTTTAATTAAGAGAGGTAATAACCCAACTAGATCATTTATGGTGTTGGATGTGATTTATTTTTGGAGTCATTAGCTTGGATTTGTGAATTTTGTTGATACAAAAATATTATGTTGTAGTTTATTTGTTATCCTTATGCTTTGTGCTGACAACATTGGAATATAAACCTTATTGCGAAATGAAACATAGTAAAATAAATATTGATAATAATGTTACATTGAGACTCTTATGTGGTCAATATAGATTTTTTATATTCATACATTTTAATAATGTTTATTATGGGTATATTTTTATCAAGTGAGAGTCTTCAATATCACTCTTTAATGATGGAGAGTGCGATTCATTTTCTAAAGGTAATATTGTTTGTAATCCATTATTGTGTTAGTTTTTATAGTTAACAATTAAATTTCATATCTTTCAGGAGAATAAATAATAAAAATAATTTTTTTTGGTGAGAAATAATGAGAGGGTATTTTATGTGAGATTATGTTTTATCAAGGTGATTCCAATGATCTAGATTAAGTTGATCATTCCTTTTAATAAGAAAATTTCTTATAATGGAAGTGATGAAAATATAATGTTATCTTCTTATATAGTTTTTGTTCTACATTTTTATAGAATTTCAACTCTAATGAGAGAGAATAAGTGTTTGTAAGTGTTTACTATTCTACCATTTGAGGTTAACTTATGATTTTACATGTTTATCAACTCTCATTATTTTACTCTTTATGGATGAAAAGGTTTAATGATGGGGAGAAGGTTGTGACATAGGTTTTCCTTTGATGAGACACAGATCATTCTATATATATGGATTTTTTAGCCTTTAAAAACTGTAGAATAGAAAATTAACTATAGTAAATTATGTTATATTAATTTACTAATATTCTCATTGGACATAGTATATAGTGTTTACCCTTGGTTTAATTTTTCTTAAAAATTACAAAAAATAGTTGAGTTTTATGTGATATATAATGTATATTTATTAAATAAATATGTATCATGTGTGTAAGTAATTTGTATCTCCAAAATGGAGCCCTAGACGAGGATTTTAAAAATATAGTTTTTTTATAGTGAGGGGTTTTATCTAGGAGAATTATAATTTGTGTGTCAATATTTCAAGTACATGACTGAGAATTTTCAAATATTTTATTAAGTAAATAGTTCAATAATTATTGGTGATATAAATTTATCACATAGTTATTTTACTTATGGTTATACACCATGATGGAATGAATCCTATAGGTTCTTAGGATCATTGAATTATTTATTGATTGAATATATATATTAGTGGTGGATTCGACATCACATCATGATGTGGTTGTAGATTAACTGGCCAATGGTTATAAATCCTGGATCAATGGTGAGTGGATATCAAAGTTCTAGAAAAATCTCTATAAGGTAGGTATTTTTTATATTTTTATTTCCTTATACATCATGATTTATTAAGTTTAATTTCTCTACGGTTTATATAGGATTTTTTTGATTAATTTATATGATATCTTTTTTTTATTCACAATTAAATTATTTGATAAAACCATGCTTGAGAATATTTTCTCCAAAAGGATTTATTTTTTTATTCAGGGTTATTCTATCTATTGGTAATTTAATAATTCAATATATTTTCATTGGTTTATGAGATATAAATCTATCTTATGTTTTCCTGATGAATTCATCTATTATATTGATTTTGGTGGTCAAAAAATAACAGGAAACCAATTCTTCCTTTCCCTGTGTCATTTCAATTTATCATGAATAATTTTTTTCCATTTTAAATGGATGGTTGTTGAATAAAGGAAACCATAGGTGGTGGTTTTAATAATAAATATGAACTAAAGAGGTGTCCAATTATGGGTTCAAAGGATAATAGTGGCATGTAAGAATCGTGTAAATGAGAAGATAGAGGATTTACATAGGTACCATAGTGCACAAAAAAAATTATGAGGAATTGATTTAGGTGAGACAATAACCACAGGATAATGGGTAGGTTCAAATAGTACCTATCTTGACACAAACAGTGACTGGTGGTGGTTGGTGGACCATCATTGGTCAATGGTGATGTCATCTGGCATGAGAATAATTATGACAACCCTGCTGTTATTAAAAACTTAAACATGATTTATTACCTAAAACCTCACTTGATACAAGAATGAAGATCGAGAGGTTTAGTGTATTTGGGGATTAGGATCATTACATAAAAACATAAAACTTGAAATACAACATCTTTATTGAAAACTTCCTTTACATGACCACTACATTCCCTCGTACTTAGCATGGCATGGGATAACCTGAGGACATGCATAAGAAAAGGGTGAGATATAAATACCAATAAGGGAGTACACATGGAATATAATGAGGAGTACAATACATTTTAGGCAATAGGAATATCAATAGATCATAAAGGAAACATGAACATAAAGGCATGATAAAGCATGATAATCATAACATGGAAATGTGGAAACAACACTTAACAAGGAATTAGCATGAGCCAAGGCTGATTGCATATGGAGAATGAGTAAATCCTCATTGCACATAAAGCACGAGTAAACCCTAATTTCCCTTGAATTACCATGAGTCAACACTCATTGCACATGATGTATCATGATACTATACTTTACCCAATGCATTGAGGCTCTATAAGGGCGCACCCTTCTTAAACATTTCATTTCATGCATAAGTGTGCCACATGGATCATAAAACATGGATTTATAAAACATAATTATTTATTCCACAATAAAGGAATTTAGAGTTCATAAATAAAAATTTATAATCAATAAGTAAATGTGCATAAAGATGAATACCCTTTATGAAGAAATGGTCATGGTATTCACTACACAATGACATTGGCTTAGAAAATCAGTACGATTTCGGTAGCTTAACGACGTAACATAAGAATTCATAAAAATGGTTGATGAGAGAGAAATGGAATTTTAATAATATTTACATGTAATGGGCAGTAAGGTGGTCATACAGATAAATGTCCCAACAATTTTAATGGAATTTAGATTCATGATACAAAATTATTTCTTGAATGTAAAAGAGGAGAGAGAAGTTCCTTTTGGAATTTCGACATAGTAACAGGTGTACATAAGAGGAATTTAATGAGATATAAAGGAGTCTCCAATAATTAAAACATCAATAGGGAAATATGAGGGTGTTTCTGAACCATACCCTAACATTATTAATTTAAATTAAAAGGGAAAAACAACTTAAATAAAATTGGACAAAATTGAGAAAGGAAGAAAAAACCCTTACTTGGAAGTGTGATTCCATAGGATAGAGAGAGTCTTATGAGAGGATTCTTGGGAGCTTGGGGCACCATGGGAGGGTTATAGAGAGAGTAGGGCAAAGTTTGGACAATATCCAAAGGCTTTGAGTGAGGAGGAAGTGGGAGCTTGGGTGGGATTATATATGAAAGGTGAGGGAATTCTTTATTATTTATGTTTGGGTCCCCTTACATTAAATTAATCCAAACCTCAAACCATCCCATATTTTTTGCCCATGGTTTTTGGAAAAGGGAAGTGAAAAACATTATTTTATAATGCCAAAGTCCGAACTTCTTAAAATAATATGGTTCCTTATGTGGAGGTGAGTCATACACCCATGGAAATTAATTAAAAAAGACAAGGTGTTTAATAAGTCTTTAGGGGTTCATTAATGTTTTGAAAAGTAATACAAACAAACCCAAAATAAAATTATTTTAATGGTAAAACATATATTGTCTGAACATAAAGGTTGTATTATTTTATTACATCACTATTGGGTCATTATGATGTCATACAACACATTATATATTTAAACGATATTTAATTTTTACTCAAAACTTTGACTGTCTCAGAAAATTATGAAAAATTCACCGTTGGATAATTTCTATGTCCTGATTCCAAAAATAACATTTATTTTATCTAAATATTTTTCTAAATATGTTAATTTTCACTTTTAAAATAAAAACCGACATTTATAAAAAATTCATGGGTTTTGAAAAAAATGGCTTTCAATCCATAATAAAAATTACAATTGCATTCATAAAATTATAAGATAATTTATATTTAATAAAAATTAATTTAATAATAATATTTTATTAAAATATTATTTAATTCCAAAATACCTTAATTTAATAAAATAGAATTCTTAATTAAATAATAACTAAAAACATTATTTGTACTTTAAAAAACTATATACAATGTATCAATAATGACAAGAAAGTATATTCATTATTATATACAAAAAAATTTACATGACCATAGTACTATTGGTTTATTACATAACCCCTTAAAATAGCCACATAAGACCTAAGGGTAAGGTGTGCGATGGTGACAGACTCTTGGGGTGGCTCGGATAACATTGCTCGAGTGGTAATCTCTATCAACTTACACTTTTACCGTAGACAGTCCTGTTCGAGCTTGACATGATGAATCTCAGCTTGGGATTGGTCAAGAGAGAATCTCAAGGACGACACCTATTTTCCGAGCTCTGACAAATGGGCTTCGTATGGAGCAATTCTACTGGATGAGGCCATCGCTTCTTTTGTCTGAGTAAATTTGGATTTGTTAAAGCCCTATATTTATACTAATCATGTGATCACTGTTCAACATCTATATTAGCAACGGTCAAAATTCTTAACATAAAACCAATGAAGATTACATTTTATATATACATAAAGAGACATTTAATTAGATCAAGAGGGATTTCCATTAATGAAACTTTGGGTCGTTACAATATTCCCCCCTTAAGAAATTTCACCCTCTAATTTTTCCTTTTCCCACACTAAAACAGATGTGGGTAACTCAGCTTCATCATTTCCTCCGATTCCCAAGTCGCTTCTTCAAACTTGTGGTTTCTCCACCAAAACATGATGAGGGGCATTGTCTTATTTCATAGAATATTTTCTATACGATCTAAGATCTTCACTGGTTGCTCCTCATAAGAAAGATCATCTTCCAATTGTACCACCTTAGAAGAAAGTACATGTGAAGGGTCCAGTATGTACTTTCTTAATAGGGATACATGAAAGACATCATGTAATTTGGCCATAGTAGGTGGAAGTGCTAGTTGATAGGCCACAACCCCAACATGATCAAGAATCTCGAAGGGGCCGATGTACCTTGGACTTAACTTTCATTTCTTTCCAAACCTCATGAACTTCTTCCATGGAGATATGCGTAGAAAAACCATTTCTCTAACTTTAAACTCAAGGTCTCATCGACGATTATCTGCATAACTCTTCTGTCCACTATGGGCTACCTTGATATGCTGCTGAATGGTTTTCACCTTCTCCACCATTTCCTCGACCATTTCTGGTCCAAGCAGCTTACATTCCCTGACCTCATCCCAACATGCCAGTGTTCTGCACCTTTTCCCATACAGGGCTTCATATGGTGGCAGTTGGATGCTCGAGTGGAAACTGTTATTATAAGAGAACCAAACCATAAGAATATGTTGATCCAATCCTCCGTTAATGTCCATTTAGCAAGATCCCAACTTATCCTCAAGTGTTTGGATAGTCTGCTTGGATTGGGCATCAATTTAACGATGATAGGCCATACTGAAGTTCAGTTCAGCATTCAGGGCATGTTGAAGACTCTTCCAAAACCTAGAGGTGAATCTTGGATCTTGTCCAGACACAATAGATAGTCGTACTCCATGTAACCATACCACTTCCTTGATATATATCCGTGCCAGTTGATCTAATGAGAAATCCTCCTAAATATAAATGAAGTGTGCAGTCTTTGTTAGATGATCTACAACAACCCAGATTTCATTGTTTCCTTTGGATGTCCTCGAAATTCCGGTGATGAAGTCCATGGTGATGTTCTCCCATTTCCATTCTAGTATGGGAAATGGTTTCATCATCCCCTTAGACTTCTGCCTCTCTGCCTTTACTTGCTAGCACACCAGGCACTTTGATGTATATTCAACGATCTCCTTTTTCATATTATCCCACCAAAAGTTTTTTCAGATATCTTGATACATCTTTATTCTCCCTAGGTGAATAGAGATGTTTGAACTATGTGAATAATCCAAAAGTTCCTTCTTCAGCTCCAGACTTGATGGAACACATAGTCTTTTCCCAAACCGCACAATTCCTTCTTCATTAACATTAATCTCCGAGGATTTCCCTTTTTCGATAGCTTCCACTTTTTCTTGAATTCCCACATCATCCTTTTGAGCATCCTTTAACCATTCCAAAAGAGACTTTTGAGCAATCATTTGTGAAAGGATTGATGATGTTCATTTCTCTATGATTCCCATGTCCAACTTTATCAAGTCTAAGAAGATTGGATCCTTCTCAATTCTCATCATTAATAGAATCACTGGATCCTTTCTACTTAGGGAATCTGCCACCTTGTTCGCTTTACTAGGGTGGTAATGGATTGAATATTTATAATCCTTGATGAGCTCTATCCATATTCTCTGGCGCATATTAATATCTTTTTGTGTGAATATATATTTAAGAATCTTGTGGTCAGTATATATCTCACATTTCTCTCCATAGAGATAATGCCGCCAGATTTTCAAGGCAAACATCACCACCGCCAACTCTAGATCACGCGTTGGATAGTTTCGCTCATGGATTTTCAACTCCCTTGAGGCATATGATATAACTTTATCATTCTGCATCAGCACACAGCCTAAGCCCTTCTTCGAAGCATCATTGAATACCACAAAAATTTCCCCACTTGTGGGTAAAGTGGGCACGAGCGTAGTGATAATCCTCATTTTCAACTCCTTGAAGCTTTCTTCGCATTCATCACTCCAAGAAAACTTTACTCCCTTTCGAGTTAGCTTGGTAAGAGGGTTGGACAATCATTAGAAATTTCTTATAAATCATCAATAATATCCAGCTAACCCTAAGAAGCTACAGATATCCGTTACAGATGTTGGCCTCAGCCATCCCTCAATTTCTTCTATTTGGAGGGATCCACAAATATCCCATTGCTTGTGATGATATGTCCCATGAATGAGACTTCCTTCAACCAGAACTCACACTTGCTGTACTTTTCATAGATCTTCTCATTTCACAAAGTCTCTAGTACAGTTCTTAAAGGCTCCTCATGCTCCTCCTTGGTTTTGGAGTATATTAGAATATCATCTATAAAGACTACCACAAATTTGTCTAGGTAATCCTGAAAGACTCTATTAATTATGTCCATGAAGATTTCTGGAGCATTAGTGAGTCTGAAAGGAATTACTATGAATTTATAGCGCCCGTATCTTGTGCGAAAAGCAGTCTTGGGGATATCTTCCTTCTTCACCCTTACATGATAATATCCCGACCGCAAGTCCACCATGGAGAAGTATTGTGCTCCACGCAGCTGATCGAACAAGTCATCAATTCTTGGGAGAGGATACTTGTTCTTTGTCGTGATTTTGTTAAGTTCACGATAATCAATGCAAGGCCTCATTGACCCATCCTACTTCTTGACGAAGAGGACTAGTTCACCCCATGATGAAGCACTTGGGAGTATAAAACCTTTATCCAGATTCTCCTGTAGTTGTTTCTTCAGCTCTTCAAGCTCTAAAACATCCATTCTATATGGAGTCCTTGATATTGGTAAAGCCCTAGGTATAATATCAATTGAGAATTAAAAATCTCTTCTAGGAGGAAGACCGAGAAGTTCCTCAGAAAACAATACAGTAAATTACCTCACAATAGGAATTTCTTCAAGTATGGTTTCTTCCTTGGACTCAATCATCTAACCCAGATACACGTTCTTATAAGGCATTAATATCCATGATTGAGATGATGGAGCTAAAGAAGATTCATCTTCCTCCTTACACTTGTAAATAATCGGGGGTCGATTCTCCATATGGAGTGTGATTTCCCTCTCTCGACAATTTATGTAGGCTATATATAAGGAAAGCCAACCCATTCCAAGAATTTCATCAAATTCCACCAAAGGGAGTATAATGAGGTTTGCCGAGAAATTCAATCCCCAGATTATAACAGGGGAGTACTTATATTCATGGGATGCAATGATTTCCCCATTTTTTGTACTCACCGACATCTTAACTTCCATGATTTGTGGTGGTGCTGGGATTGTTCTACTAAACTTTCGAGATATAAATGAATGCGTAGAACCTGAATCAAAAAGTGCATTCTCTATTCTTGAATGAATAAATAGCGTACCTATCACCACTTCATTTTTGGGGTTCAATTAGGTAGAAGTGATGGAAAAAGCTATTCCTTGATGCCTTGGAGGTTGTTGGTTGCCTCCAAAAACCCTTGGATTAGGGCACTAATTTGAAAAATGACCTGGTTCTTTGCATTTGTAGCATTGAACAACGCGTTGAGGTTTGAACAGAGTGTTCCTCTCCTCTGTCATAGCTGCGGGTCTTTCTTTCTGACAGTTAACAGCTAGGTGCCCTTCCCATCCACACCTGAACCATTTCCTCATCCCCTTAAGGCAATTTCCAGGGTGCTTCTTTCTACACTTTTGGCAAGTGGGGTGCTGGATCTTCTTAGAACCATTTGATTTATCCATTGGAGCACTAGAATTGAAGTCGACCTTACGCTTATTATCCCCATGATACCCATGTGATTCTCCAATATCTGTTTCAACCTTAAGGGAAAATCATACAATTTCCTCATAGCTGTCGAAGTCATGGATTGCTAATGCTTTCCGTAGGCTATGTTTCAACCCACCAAAGAAGCGGTCAACTTTGCATTATAGGGTAATGACAAATCTGGAAGCGTATCATGCAATACTTGTGAAGTTTTCATCATACACTCCCATAGATTCTTCATCATTTTTCTTGAGGGAATGAAAGTCCCTTTCCATATTAAGTCGGAGGGTGCGCGGAAAATATTTATCGAAAAACATCTTCTAGAAATCCTTCCATTCCGACGCATCAATCTCCTCCTCAGGCTTTGTATTTTTGATCAATGTCCACCATTGATCAGCTTCACCCTCCATACGATAAGCGTCCAGGAGAACCTTCTCTTGTTCAGAACATTGAAGGATGGAGAAGATCATTTCAATGGAGTTGATCCATTATTCAGTGATCGTGGGATCGGATGATCCACTAAAAGTAGGAGGCCTTCGTCTCATGAAGCCCTCGATAGCGAATTGTTATTTCTTAGGGGGGTTGAACATTCTTTTTGACCTGTGTTTCTATTAAAAACTTGAATTAGCTGAGATAGAAGCATGACAAAGTTTACGATTCCCGCTCCCATTGGATTGGGCATCTCATTAGTACATTCATCACACTGATCTTCACAACGGTTGTTAGCCCGAGTCCTCCTATTACCAGCCATTGGCCGGAATAAAAGGAACTTTAGGGGTAACACATAAAGGGTAATCTAAAGACAAAAGTTGATGACTTATAAATAAACTTTTATTTCAATAACTCATGAGTCTATAGGCTTCAATATAGGCTTTTCATGGTCTACTTTCTATCATATATTCTTAGAGGATTTTTTTTTATTTCGCTTAATAAGGGTTCATACTAAGCTTGTGATTTTATCAAAACATATCCCTTGGGAGTGTCATAACCAAGAGTGCAGCAAGGCCCATTTTCATGCACCATTTCCCGTTCGAGTCTAGCTCAAAGCGGTGTTTTCGGGTTTTACCCCTAGGATACATCTGTGTCGGAACCTCCTATACCAGCTTGTATCTAGACATGGATTTTTTTTTGAAAAACCACATACTCAGTACTTACCAAAACTTAGGAATTTTTTTATTATAATTAGTCTTTTCTCTAAGTCTTTACTAGGATTTTCTAATCCTAATCCCAAAAATAACTAAACCTATCCTCTGATACCAACTATGACAACCCTGCTTTTATTACAAACTTAAACATGATTTTTTACCTAAAACTTCACTTGATACAACAAAGAAGATTGAGAGAATTAGTGTCTTTGGGGCTTAGGATCATTACATAAAAACTTAAAACTTAAAATACAACATCTTTATTGAAAACTTCCTTTACATGACCACTATATTCCCTTGTACTTATCATTGCATGGGATAACCTGAGGACATGCATAAGAAAAGGGTGAGATATAAAGCCCAGTAAGGGAGTACACATGAAATATCATGAGGAGTAAAATACATGTTAGGAAATAAGAATATCAATAGAGAATAAGGAAAACATGAACATAAAGTCATGTTAAAGCATGATAATCATAACATGGAAATGTGGCAACAACACTTAACATGGAATTAGCATGAGCCAAGGCTCATTGCACATGGAGCCTGAGTAAATCCCCATTTCACATAAAGCACAAGTAAAAACTCATTGCACTTTAATTATCATGATTCAACAATCATTTCACATGAATTATCATGAAACTATACTTTACCCAATGCATTGGAGCGCTATAAGGGCGCACCATTATTAAACATTTCGTTTCATGCATAAGTGTGCCACATAGATCATAAAACATGGATTCATAAAACATAATAATTTATTAAACGATAAAGGAATGTGGAATTCATATAAGAAAATTTATAATCAATAAGTAAATGTGCATAAAGGTGAATACCCTTTATGGATAAATATGCATGGTATTCACTACACAATGACATTGGCTTAGAAAATTAGTGTGATTTTGGCAGTGTAACAGCATGACATAAGAATTCATAAAAATTGTTGATGAGAGAAAAGGAGTTCCTCATCATATTTACATGTAATGTACAATAAATAGGTCATATAGATACATTTCCCAACAATTTTAATGGAATTTAGATTCATGATACAAAAGTATTGCTTGAATGTAAAAGAGGAGAGAGATGTTCCTTTCAGAATTTCGGTATAGTAACAGGTGTACATGGTAGGCATTTAATGAGAGATAAAGGGGTCTCCCATCATTCAAAAATAACGAGGGAAATATGAGGGAGGTTAGAAACCATACCCCAACATTAATAATTAATATTAAAAGGGAAAAACAACTTAATGCAAATTGGACAAAAATGAGAAAGGAAGAAAAAACCCTTACTTGGAAGTGTGCTTCCAAAGGCTAGAGAGAGGATTGTGAGAGGCTTCTAGGGAGCTTGGGGCACATTGGGAGGATTATAGAGAGAGTAGTTCAGAGGTTGGATGAACTCCAAAGGCTTTGAGTGAGGAGGAAGTGGTAGCTTGGGTGGGTTTATATAGGAAAGGTGCGGGAATTCTTTATTATTTAGGTTTGGGTCCCCTTACATTAAATTAATCCAAACCACAATCCATACCATGGTTTTTGCCCATGGTTTTTTTTCAAAGGGAAGAGAAAAAAATATTTTATAAGGATACATTCAGAACTTCTTAAAATAATAGGGTTGCTTATGTGGAGGTGAGTCATACTCCCATGGAAATTAATTTTAAAAGACAAGGTGTTTAATAAGTCTTCAGGGGTTCATTAATGCTTTGAAAAGTAATCCAAAAAAACCCAAAATCACATTATTTTAATGGTAAAACATATATTGGACGAACATAAAGATTATAGTATTTTATTACATCACTATTGGGTCATTATTATGTCATAAAACACATTATATATTTAAACAGTATTTAATTTTTACTCAAATATTTGACTTTCTCAGAAAATTTTGAAAAATTGACCATTGGATAATTTCAATGTCTTGATTCCAAAAATAACATTTATTTTATCTGAATAATTTTCTAAATATGTTAATTTTTTACTTTTAAAATAAAAACCGATATTTATCGAAAATTCACGGGTTTTGACAAAAAATGATTTCAAACCTTAATAAAAATTACAATTGCATTCATATAATTATAAGATCATTTATATTTAAAAAAAATTAATTTAATAATAATACTTTATTAAAATATTATTTAATTAAAAAATCCCTTAATTTAATAAAATAGAATTCTTAATTAAATAATAACTAGAAACATTATTTGTACTTTAAAAACTATTTACAATGTATCAATAAGGACAAGAATGTATATTCATTATTATATACAAAAAAATAATGTACATGAACATAGTAATATTTATTTGTCACATAACCCCTTAAAACAGCCGCATGCGACCTAAGGGTAAGGTGTGTGATGGTGACCAACTCTTGGGGTGTCTCGGATAACATTGGTTGAGTGGTAATCTCTATCAACTTCCACTTTTCCCGTAGACAGCCCCACTGCTTGACATGATGTAACTCAGCTTGCACTTGGTCAAGAGCGAATCCCAAGGACACCACCTTTTTTACTAGCTCCAAAAAATGGGCTTCGTATGGAGCAATTCTACTGGATGAGGCCTACACTTTTTTTTGTCTGAGTAAATTTGTATTTGTTAAAGCCCTATATTTATACTAATCATGTGATCACTGTTCAATGACTATATTAGCAAAGATCAAAATTCTTAACATAAAACCAATGAAGTTGACATTTTATATATACATAAAGAGACGTTTAATTATATCTAGAGGGATTTCCATTAATGAAACTTTGGGTCGTTACAATAATTGTGGTGGTGTACATAATGTCAAATAGATGTACATATGTAATTAATTATAAAATATATATCCAATGAATGCAATCTAACTACAAAAAATATATTCTCTAAGGCACATGGAATGTGTAGGTATGTTTTTGTGCTAGGGTTTCAACAATGAGTAAAAAATAACATTGTTTTTGTGTACTTTGGAACTTTTTAGTTTCATAAACAGTTGGAGGACAAGGTTTATTAATAGGGATTGAAGTTAAAAAAGGTTTTATTATAACACAGACTCCATCTTTTCATTGAATATAAGAACCAATTGTACTAAATTAAATAAAAATATTTACTCTTGAGATTCTCTTGATGTGTAAGGATAGAGGAAAATTTGTGTTAGTTAATAAGATATGACTAGACCATGTGAGTAAACTTTCAGTTATTTATCAATGCACATGGATTGTTGTTAAGGATAACTTGCCTTATCTTATGTGAAATAAGGCTTCGATCATGGAATATTACTTTCCAACTAACCTATGAGTCTCAAATGTCACATATAGAGGGAATACACAATGGCATTATGAAGTCACTAGACATGGGTCATGAGGTATACACACACATGAATCGTTGGATGAAAATTATATGTCATAGTGATGACACTCCAAGTATGCTATTAATATATGAATGGACAGTTACAAATAATTTTCATCTTCTTCCAAAGACTCAGAAACCATGTTCATTAAAATTACATGGAATTAATTTCTCATTATGGTATTTTGTTCATGTCATCTGTCAGGTTTGTTAGAATAGGAGAAATGTATAGTTTATTCTGAATGTATTTCCACATCAAATGTGACAGTGGTATTATATTTTTTGGGTGTTATTTTTGATGAATTTTTTAAAATTTCTCATCTTTGGCATTAAGAAGATGATGAATGGGTGACGAAGAGATGTTTTGAGTGATCAAAAGTTTAGTAACTCTACCCTAAAAATATATTGATGATAAAAATAGTGTCCTCTATAGAAATTATGCATAATGTTGACACTCACTTTATACACTCCCAGACCAGAATACCCCAATGATTTCCAAGATTGGATTATACTACCCACTTAAAATTACTTGATTCCCAGGGGCTAGAAAATAGCATTACGATTTTAAGGTTAACATTTGGGAAATATTTACGAACATATATTATTATAATATGTAAATATAAATTCTATTGGATGATGGGTGTGACTCACTCGTATGTCAAATGCGTTTTGGATTTGTAATCTAATAGTTCATTATTATAGTGTTTTATTAAAAGATAGATAAAAGAAAACTCTATATAATAGAATGGATAAATGTAATAAATTCTTATATATAAATATACATCTATGATAATTTTCCACTATAAAACAATGACATATATAACATGGATATAGAATGTTCCAATGCTACTCCATCTAACCATGGTATACTTATCCCAAACCACATGGAGTTAAATCACACAAACTCATACTAGTTGCTTACTATATGGAAAAATATATATTAGATAATCACATACATGACATACATGAAATTATGGAAGTGATGTTGTATGTATACTAATGTGTCCATGTTAGGTGTGATGATATACATACTCAGTAGGGAATATCCAACACACCTCTACCTAATGGGGAATAAAAATTTGTATTTATGAACAAGTGTACTTATTTACATAAATATATATAATAATTTCAAAGGAAATAAATTGGTCATGACCTGGAAATAATAACAATTAGGTACTTGATATATAAATTAATGACTATATCATGTAACTCCCTATATTTGTAGGGTCCATTATTGTACTACCTTTGTTGAGACTGAATCATAGAATCAGAGATAAATAGGTCATGGAAACAATAATTACCATCCAACTAGAATAATATAATTGCATTTTTTTCCATTACTGAGTTAGGTAAGAACCCTATCTAATGGAAATGGTAAAGTGTTTATAGAAGTTAGATCATGGTTGACCAATCCATTCATGGATAGGTTAAGGGGTATCCAAGAATAAAGGAGTATCAATACCATACAATTCCATATAATTCATAATTATGTACATATTTACACATTATATAATAGTTATATACAGATTTTTACATGTTCACAAATAGATAAAATCATTATCCATAATCAAGATACTATCCTTAATTATGCTATATATCATTATTTATATAACCTACCAATAGCATTTTTCTATTTTTACTACTATAATCCATTAATATAATTTCATAAAAGGTCACATGTAATAAAAATTTTAAGAAAAATAAACCAATGAGATATTATCAAAAGGAAAAATATATACATACCGACATCATGTTAAATATGACTAAATTAATTTCATTTTCACTACCATATGGTGTTTTCATAACTATTTACATGATATTGAAAAAAACTTATTGGTTAAAATTTTATGGTTACTTATTTTATGGGCCTCCATATATGGGCTAGGGATCCCATGGTTTAGGTAGTGGTGGATAATTTTCCTAATACCAAAACAATATAGGGGGTCTATATAGGAACACTCAGTGGTTTAATAACTACTCTCCCTTATGATATCACCCATTCATAAATTCAGATATGCTTCTATCATTTCTAGATATTTTTTCAACCTCATGGTCCCCTCATATTGGAATGGTATTCCCAAGCTTCCTATCTCAACATTGGAGTTCGAAAAATCTCAAACCCCTAATAAACACATTTTAATGGCCTGTTTTACTTATAAACTCACATTGGTATATGTTTTTTTTTCTATTTAATCAATTGATATTGGGTATTGAAGAACCACATAATTATCGGGTAATTAGATCCTCAAAATCTATTAATTCACTTTAGATATGTTGATGGTAACCCAATTTTTATATGGTTCAAAGCTCTATGAATTATCTATGGAATATTTTTCATCCTTTATAGATTGAGTAATGATTTTAATATGAATCATGGACCCAAAACCATAAAACATCAGATTATTTTTATTTTATTACGCTTCCCTTTTCAAAATCTATCAATCCTAAAAATGATTGTAAATATTATTGGGAGATTTTGAATGTTTATATATAAAACCAAAAGATATGTCTCTATATATTTCACTACACATCTATATTAAATAAAATTTATTCAAACATTAGAGGAATTAATCTAGATTGATATTGATGAAGAATTTTTATTTAAACAAGTAAATATATAAAATTCATGTTGTGAAAATTTTTCCCATATAAATTTATTATTCAATCCACTGTACCCTTAACTTCATGACTGTGGAAAGGATTTGGTCCCTTCAAAACTGGATCTTAGTTTAAAGTTAAAGCAAATTTGGATGGAGAATCTAAAAAAACATGAATTTATGCACAATCTAGCCTTATTTGAAAGATTAATTCACAATTTATAGGGGTGTAAACAAAATATATGGAGTCTCCAATGAAGACTTATATGATGGGAGGTGTCACCAAAATACCCCCTAGAAGAACATGGTTAAAACCCAGTTTTAGGGTTGTTGTGAGGATTATTTTATCACAAAAATAGGACTATAATATGGTAAATAAGAAGTCTAGGTCTAGTGATAAAAGTTAGGGATGGGTTGAAAAATAGGTTGAAGCAATCTTTATGAATATAGAACTAAATTTGTCATCTATGATGGTTTCGTTTCATTCTTAAATTCGATATCCTCAATTTTTTGAAGATAACCTCTATGAAAATCCCAAGATTGACATAAGTTATTTACCATGAAAACATTTCAGGACCTCTCTCAAATCAAGGAAAAATTAATTTTGATGTTCCTTTTACCTTAATTTAATAATGTTTTTGATCCTAGGTTATACATGTTCCCAATTGGCACTAAAACTAAATGTATCTTTTTTTAAAATTAAAAAAAAATATTTTTGGGGTCAAAAAATTAAGTCAATATATTATAAAACCAATATAAAAAATGTAAAAATTTAGTATTCATTATTCAACACAAGAAGAATAATCCTAATCAAGATTTGTTTTATAAATCTTACATAATTTATAAGAGTAATATTTCATTAATATAAATATATTATTATAAAAGAACACCATTTTAAATAACTTTTTCAATATTTATTATAAGTCCTATAATTTAATCTTCAAATAATTATTTTACCTAAAAATAAAAAAACAATGATTGAAAATAGAAATAGCTCTATGGAAAAAAATTATTGTTTTAAAACTATCTCAAAAACAGGAATCAAAACTAGAATGTAATGGGAAATACATTTTATAGAGTTTAAAAATATTAATTTGGATTTATAATATTCCTTGAAAATAGTTGAGGTATATTTTATAAAAGAATTATGTTTTTAAATAGTAAATATATCTATGTTATAAAAACCAGAAATATTACTAGTAAAATCATTTATTTCCCCCCCGAATTACCATGATATAAGATCACCACTAATAAAATATTTTATCCTTTGTTATGTTTGGATCATTAAATTACAAATCAAAGTTGATAAAATGGAAATTGATGAACATTATAATAAAAAATGACAAAATCAAATAGAGTAATATTTCTAACAAAACAAAATCACTCTACCAAAAACATATAACTATAAAATTTAATATATATATTTCAAAAATAATTATGGTAAATTTAATAAATTATTTAGAATACTTTATATAAATATCTAAAGAATATATGAAAATAGTACCAAAGAAATGTGAGTTTTCTATATAATGAAAAATAATATTTTTAACCAACTATAAGAATAAAACCTATGAAAACATACATTTTAAATAAATTAAGTTTAATAATCATAGTTTTCTCTATAAAAACTTCCATAATATTTTAAATCAATTAACTAATAAAAATGGGAATTCCATTAAATCATTATATCGACTCATGTGAAGTATCCTTTAAATGAAAACCTTAAATATGTTATATAAAAATATATAATGGAAAATGTATTCAATAATAATTCATAATTCATATTCAATAACTATAGACTACTTGGAAATAAAGAAGTAGGTATGTCCTAAAGATTTCATATAAATTCACTCAATGGGTTGAAACCCACTACCTTATCCATTGGTAAGATTTCCCAATATAATGGTCATGAAAGTAGACACTAATAACCCTAGAATATATCTGAATAATTGTTAGAAAAAATTACATAGACAAACAATACTAAAAAATTCAACACCATAATCAAAGAATAATAATACTCAATGATAACCATACTAAAAAACCCTTAGAATCTATTCATAAATAAAATATTCAAAATCCAAAATTAAAATGTACAATTCACCCTCTAATTTGTCCGTAAAACCATGAAAATACATGAAGAAACTACACCTTAATCACCTCCCATTAAAATAACTATGAGCACAAGTAAAATAAACCTCTATAGATTCATTTAGATAAAAGAAGATAATATTCTATGTATAGAATTTATTTAACTATATCTTTGTGAAATCTCCAACAAATATATCTTACCATGGTATGTATAAAAAATAAGAAGAGTGAAATAGTGAATAAGAAGTTGTGGGATGTGTATTACCTTAGATTTGGAATGAAAAGTCCATATGAGAAAACCTTTATGCTAGTGAAAAAACAAATAGGAGGAGTAGACCATTGAATTTAATAGAGAGGGATCTCAAATGGCTTGAGATAATAAGGTTTTATAGAATAAGAAAATATGTTTAAAGGGGATTATGTAAAAACGTTCCCCTTTCAAAAAATAAGGTTTGAGTATTTTGAGTTCCAATTCAGGGACCACTAGGTACTTGGTGGAACTAAATAGGAACCCCCACTGATTCTAATATCATTGAGTACGTAATACTACCCCACCAGGTTTTCTTTTCCACTTGTAGTTTTAAAATGTATGTGGTACTACATATTTACAATTCTAAAACCATTGAGATATAAATAAAACCTAAAAAACATGAGAAAAAACATATTTTTATCTGTAAACTTTTAAAAAAAGAATCTGTAAATAAAAATAATTTTCCTTAAAACCCCAAAAATCAAAATACCCCATTTTTTCACCACCCTAAATTTCTACAAAAAACCAAAATAATTCTTAAATTTATATCACATAGAACAAATGACATTAAAAGATCCCAACCATATTAATTACCTTCTCTCATAAGTACATATAAAAACTCCTCTAGAAGTGTTACTACCTCACATGAGCCATGTTTCACAACTAGTTGTTTAATGACTAATATAATAAAATCATATAAATTATCAAGAACACATTTGTAGTAAAACTCAAAATTTCAAATAAAATAACTAAAAACCACAAGATTAAAATATCCATGAAACATATATACAACTAAAATAAAATTATTAAACCCAAATAATCTAAAATTATTTTTATACATAATTCTGGAAGGAAACAGGACCTCAAATATTACCTAACCAAATTACCATTATAAAATTTAATCTATCTCCAAGTGACCAATTTACAACACAAAATAATCCCATATATATATATATATATAAAACCCTGAATCAAACACAACTATTTATATTATCAAAATAAATTTTATCCCTTGATTTATTATTCCTTTAATGATTACTTACTAATATTATTTTATTAAACAGTCCAAAGAATCACCATGGTTATAATGAGTAACTTCAGAATCCATTAGAATTTATTAACACCTAAAGAATATAACAATATAAAATTCACTTTATTATACCTTAAAGCATCAAATATCAATAGGAATGAAAAAAACTCTTATGGTACTCTGTATCCTAAGTCTCACCAATTGTCTATTGTTTTGGCCTTCTACTAAATCTCCATTTCTCAAAACACTTCCTTGTAAAAATGGTTTTACTAAAGAGGAAAAAAATATTATTTTAAAACAACATGTTAAAATAATTGTTTAAATCCATAATTTTAATAAAAACAACAACTTTTTATAAATTAAATTTAATAAACCAATTTATCTATTAAATATTTCATAATAGTTTTATAAAAAATAAAATTCTATCTCATAATTCACAACCCAATACAATTTCTAAAACATAAAACTTTTCAAAACACATTACCACATTAGAATGAGAAAAACATTAACCAGTTTAAATTCAACAAATATGAAAAAATCACTAATACAGATGTTATAAAACATGGTATGAGATAAAAATTATATTATACGTCAATACCAGATTCAAAAATAGTGAAACTGATTCATTTTTAGAAAGGTGATCATGTTTAACAACAAAATAATTATAATGACTAGTAACCATAAATTTCATTTCGATGAATAAAAGATAAATATCATTATTATGATTTTGAATCATAAAATTGTATATGGAAATTAATAGAATACAAGTAACATGATTTGTTATTGAAATCATTTAAAACCCCAAAAACTAAATATCAATAAGGAATGAATAGAATGATTTAGAATTCAATTTCCATAACCATTTTCATATACATTAAAAGAAAAAAACATATATCATTGTAAAGTATAATTGTTTTGGGTAATAATAATAATATATCACTAAAATTTTACATATAATCAATAATTATGTGGACATATATGTGTGAAAAATTATTTAATTTAATAGTAAATAATAATGTTTATATGATTACACCAATTACAATAATTGTTATTAATTAATTACTTAATGCCCTTCAAATAATGGGGGGATGATATGAATAAAATAAAAATGTATTATTAGGCCACTAGAGAACATGATTCATGAATATCTAGAGAATTTGGATCCCATTAATGTTTTAAATCCTTATTTTGGTACAATTCATCACACTCGAGATATATGAACACCCCTCCCTCAATCTTATAGTGATTACTTAGTATCCTTACATCCCTTAACATAATGAGCTTCTTCCATAAAATGGTTGATCATACATGAAGATGGGCTACTTTTAGTGTCCTGATGATTCTATCACATATCTAAGAAATGTATAAAATCTTAATAAAAACATCATAAAATTGATTAAAAATTTATTGAAACCCTAACCAAGATACTTGAATAGTTCTCAATCTAGGATGATACTGCTTCATGATAATTACCCGACCCCAGGGGGGGACATGACTAGTTTTGTGGGACCAAGGATAACATTGTGTAAATATTTACCTACATTAAATAATATATTTGGCCAATAAAAATTATATAGTATGATTGGAATGACTCTCCCATATATTTACCATTTATAATAAAATTAATTAAACATTTTAGAGAAAAATTAAATGTAATTAATGAAGTTAGAAATAACAATACTGATAAAGTAAAGAACAAAAACATCTCTATATGATTACAATTATATATGTAAGACAAATATATATATAAACATAATTCCATAAAAATTTTCTAATATACAACCATGACATTCCTCACTCATATAGGTGTGCCAATACTAATCCTACCTACCATGGTCACTTTCTTTAATAACTCATGGAGTTTTAACACACAAATTTATAATGTCTCTTATATAGGGGAATAACACCCAATATCTAATCACATAATTGTCACCCGTGATATTTAGAAAATTACGTTTCATGTGCATTAGAGTATTTATGTTAGGTGTGAGTATATACACACCTATTATGGATCCATTTGAACCAACTTGTTTTTTTTTGTATTTGTTATCAATAATCATGAATCCATAAAGAATGATGCCATAAGTGTTGAATAAGAATAACAAGGATTGAATTTGGAGTACCCAATTATGTTAATAATAATAATGGAATTAATAATAAAAGTATCCATAATTTGTTTGAGTTGAGTATATTAGAGACCAATTTGAAGATTGGAATATTAAATAATCCTCAGGTTTTTCTATTATAAAGAATAATGGAAAATAAAGGAGAAATAGTGAGATACATATTACTTTTATTATGATTCATTTAAAATATATGTCTTCAATTTCTCATCGTGGTGGAGTGATATTTATATTGAAAATGGATTAAGTTACCTATATGGTTAGTAAATCTATTTAATGTTTCAAGGATTTTAGTGCTTGATAATTTATTTGAATAATCATTTTAAATGTTGTTATATCCACTAGTTTTGTGATATTATTATAATATATGAATATTTCAATGGAGTATAGCAATTTTCTACAGTATATATCCATGAGGATTTTAAGAAACTTGCTACTATTTTGTTAAATATCCATCCCTATGAATATCAGGAATGAATGATACTGTTTATATTTATATTTCACATGGATGATGTTTGAAAAATATTTGAATTTTGTTAAGGAACAGTATGAATATTAATGTTATCTAAGGAGTATTGAGATACTGAATAATATTTAGAATTTATTTTATGATGGTTGAAGTTAATTTAAAATTATTATAAAGTTATTTCATGTGTTTTTAGATTATTTTATGTGGTTGGATTCACCATGATATGATTCAATGTTGAGTTGAGATTCATGGAGATAATTTATAGAAGTTTAAAATTATAGATCATTGATGAATGTTTTAATATTTATGTGTTATATAGATTATACATAAATATACTCTAACACCCTTTGGATCTAGAGTCATTATGTTTTATATGGAATTGTAATTTCTAATTTGGTAAATGGATCATTTCGGGAAAGGTGCATTTAGAATCATTTTCTAAGATATTGAACATCCTTAAATAATATTTTTGGATGAGGTTTGAGGCTTGAAAAGTAATTTTATATTATAAGGTTATAAATGAAGAAGTTAAGAGGTGGAATAAGGGGTACTGAAACTATGAACCCACCAAAGAGTTGGTGATTGAAAAAAATCGAGTTGTTTTTCCTCAGAAAACCAGATGGTCAGCGACATAGGATCATCTAGTTGGTGGGGCTTCTGGAGAGGAATTTTAATAGGGATTATCCTCATATTTTCCTAATTAGGGAAAAATGGTTTTCTAAGTGTAGGTTATGGGAGGGGATATTTTTTTCCAAATTCTCTCCCAGTTTTCCACTCTTTATACCACATTGTGGGGGGATACATCTGGGTAAATTTTGTCAGTGATTTCATGTATGATTCTCTATAAAATATATTTTTTGGATTCCTCATTACATACCCATATTCTTGGTTCAAATACTTTCTAGTTTTTTTTGTGATGATTTAACTACATCATGGTGAAATCATTGTAAGTTGTTGGGAATTTTTTGTGGATTTCATAGGGGACATCCTAAGTTTCTATCTATTGGTTGTCTAGTTTCATTTATGAGGAGGTAAGTAGATACCCAAATTTTATTTATGTTTTTTTGATGGAAATTTCCATAATTTATTATTTCTAAGTTGTTGAACTGTAGGGATTTCATGTATGATGTTGTAGAGGGTGTGATGTATACCCTCCAGGTATGGTTGCCCAAGGTTTTTGATGATGTTATGGTTCTTAGTAAAATTTACAATAATTATTCAGTTTATAGTTATATTAAATCATTATTTATAAGGATATATTTAGTTATTTATGTTATATGGAATTATTCATGTGCTCAAGAGTGAGGGAGAGGCTTGGAGGTGCATGGAAGAGGTATGCGTAGGATTAATAGTGGTGTTTTGGTGAATTGTAAGAGTGGGAACTCCTTGATAGAGGTTAGTGGACCCTTTTGAAACAATATTATGTGCCTGTTATGTATGATGTTACTACAACATTAGTGTTTCTTGTGTTTTGGTTGATGTATAGGGGACAAGGTTCTTTGGGAAAGGGATATAGGATGGAAAATAACCACCTATGCTTGGTTTGAGTGATTTTGAGAACTTAGGAAGACTAAGGATTCTTTTTGACAATAACACTATAGCGGGAGGGTGATATGGAGATAGTGGGAGGCCTTTGAAAGGTATTCAGGTTTCTTGATTTGATATGTGTAGCCCATGATGGGTTTCCTAGGGCCAGTGGCTAGTTTTAGTGGGGTTAGGTGATGTTCTAATTAGTGTGATGATGGTGTATCTAGTGTTAGATGGGACAAAATCCTTAATGAATGAGTGTGATCATGATGAGTTATCCTAGTTGGATGAGTCATCAGAGACTAAGTTACATATGATTGGAGGATTTTTACATGGTTTTATCTGGGACATCTCCATGATGGGTTGTGATTTGGGACCTAGGGGAAGCTGATGGGAACTAATGATGGACTTGTAAAGAGGTTTCCAAGTGGTATTAGGGTGGGTTAACCTTTGGTGGTCTCTGAGTAGTTATATTTATAATTATGAAGGTTCTTGATAAGGATGGACTCGATCCTGTGGTCTTGGTTGGAGGATCCTTGGGTTGTGGCATTACCATTGGTTGATGAGAATGAGACAATATTCGTGATGTGTGTCTTATTCAAGGTGAATGACTAGGTCCAATGAAAATAACACCCTTGTATTAGATGGTATGCTTGTATAATGGATTTTGGCCTTAGGTGATATTAAAGATGCAGGCACAAATTGCCTTGGTGGCCTGGTTCGAGGAGACTAATGGACTTTTCCTTATGGGGTCTTTGGGTTGCTTATTTATGGTGACCTCTATAGAGTCTATGGGGATGATGAAATGTGATTCCCATTACATTTTCCTTAATGAGTTATGTTGAGGATCTTACCATGTGTGGATTGATTTTATGGATGAGAGTTCCTTGTTTCTAAGGATACTTGGTTGATAGATGACCCTATCCTAATGCACATGTATCAGATCGAGGACCTTTCTAGACATTTCTTGGGATGGTGTGAACATGTTGGAACCTGTTGGGAGCATCATGGGTCAAGGACCATCCCGATAGTTGGGTCATGTTATGAAATGAGACAATACGAATGGACCTCCCTTTATTTGGTTGGGATGGGTAATAGCCTTTAGAAGTATGAAAATACCCAGTGTCTGTTGGTATTTGGTCGAGATATTGGATACCACACTACGCTAAGACTTTGAATTTTTATATGAATAAACGATATATTATGAGATGTGATAATTATGTGTATTACAGTATGAATTTGAAGAAGGTTTCATTATGTACAATGCTTCCCTGGTAAGCATATGGTGATATAATGCATAAGGATTCGTGGTGGTGTAGTTAGCACATGACATTAATGGATCCTGTGTGACATTTTTATTTTATCAATGACACTTTATCATATAAGATGTTTTATACTAGAGGAACATGGTGATATCCCACCAATATATATTTCTCACACACTACATGGGACCTTTGGTGTGCATGAATAAATTCGTTCTACATTCAGGTTCAATATAGAATTTTCAATGTATTTGGATGGTATAACTCGTGGATTTTGGAGAAAGGGACAATGAGACCAATTATGGATATAGAATTGAGGTTTTTTTTACTGTATTATAGGTTTTTTTGTATTTTTATCCAGTATAGTGGGTGTTCATGGATGTATGACCATATTTATTCTATGTGGCATTTATTATAACATTGGGTTTATATATTTATTCCTACTATGATGTGATGGTTTTTTGTTTTGAACACATTATTTTCATTACTCTGATTTGAGGATTGTATTTCCCAATTTTATGAATTAGGCCCCCTTAATTTTGGAACCCTCTGGCTTATCTATAGACATGCTTGAGGCTATGTGGAACTTTAACATGGATGAGTTTTGCAGAGAGACTATTTTATACATTTAAGACATTAAAAATTTTTATATATATTTCAGAAGCTAGGTGTTGATAAGATGTGTGATCTTGAGGCCATGTGTTCCTAGAAATAATTTTATCAAAATATTAAAAAAAATTATTATGTGAACTCATCTTCTTAAAGAAAATGGGTTAACTCTTAAATGGATTCATAGATCCAAAATCTAACACCACAGTTGAGTCTATTACAATCTTTTTTACCCTAGTAATGACATAAAATGGGTCTGTGTGGGGCGTTCAGACTACTCCCTCATTTTTTTATGTTTAGTGAAATAATTAGTTAATTGTTTTCTCTATGAAATAGATAATTATATAATAATTATTCCTGGATGAATTCTCCAGGTTCAGTGGTATAAAACCTATTATAATTCCCTAGCACTCCCTTCCTTCTTCATTAGTGAATCTCATTAGATGATGACAAAATAGTGGATCAGATCATATCAGGATGCAATTAATTCAATGACTTCTCTCGATCTATGGTGGATGCATTCTACATCAATGAATGATAAATAATCATGGTAATACATTTAAATTTGTTATTTACTCCCCTTAATAATGTTTCTTGGGAAAATATATCTTCTTTCATGGATTTGTGCTTGTTGATGCCCAATTTCAAGCACCTATGTATGGAAATTTAATTTTTTTCAATTTTTTTCTTAACCAGGATACATGTTATCGATATTTGGATAATAAATCTACTAAATAGATGTTTATTTTTTTTTGTTTCTTTTCTCCCTTTTTCCTTTATGTTCTTCACTGGTTGGACCTATCGGCCCTGGTTTGACATTTTCATGTGGGACTGAGCCTGATATAACCCCCAAAAGTGGGACAATTCAAGAAATTAAGAATCTATAGATGAACTAATACATGGAATGTGATCATTGAATGACATGTATGTTTTTCTAGTGATTTGAGATCAATTAACTAGTAGTTGAATGCTATATTCTGTGAGAAACGTACAACAAAACCCCGATGGAAGAACAAATCCACTATCTGGTGAGAGACGGTCGGAATCCATGATACATGGATTGATTTATAAAATTCAGGAAGATTCTAGGAAGGATCTATGGTGATAATAATAGATTCAATACAGAGAAATAATATATGTAATTATGGTGAGAACCTAGAAACATGCCATGTAGTGGGATAAACACAAATTATGTAGCCCCCTCTCAGTGGCTGCTTCTAGGGTTTTAGAAAACCTTATGATGAAATAGTGTGTAAACGCACCAATAATCTGAGTACCAATTTATGGGTTGGAAAAACCCTTTGAATGATCACATGATAGGGAACTCAAGTAGATGCAGATGACTGTAAACTTCAGTACATTGGGTCTGGTACACGTACATGGGGTCCGAACCACAGACACGTCCAATATAACACGGCCTAGTCCCAGTTTTCCTAGATACACCCTGTAGTCCACCTACATGGCGTGTTGTACTACATGGTATTTATTCTTTTTCTGGTCAGGGACATGGCTAGGTGATGTTGTGGGACAAAACATTTTGTGTTTCCCCTCACACACCGTATACCCCTTGAACACCTTTTATAAAAGTTAAATCATCTATATCTTCATCATTGGAACATCTATATTGGATGTGAGTTTCTTATACTGAGTGGGTTTTCATGTAGAAATTGATAGTTTCCTCCGTTATGGAATCAAAGAAATGACATGGAAATGTTCTGATAATGAATCATGGTTATGAAATTGCTGATGATGTTAGTGACCATGCATGATCACCAGGACATTTCATTGAGAAGTATCCTCTATATTGTTTAGGTAATGGATTTACTTGATTAATATTTCGTGTGGTTCCCTCTAGTAGGTATTTGATGTGGAGTTCCTCGATGATATTTTGGATTGGTACCCTCTATATAGGCTAATAATTGGTTTTCCTTGATGAACATTCTAAGAGTTACCCTCAAATAGGGATGCACAGTGGAGTTCCTCGATGACCATTTCATTTGATACCCTCTAGAAAGACTCAATAGTAGAGTTTTTTTATGAAATTATTAAGTATCACAATATTGAAGGGCTGGGAAGTGGAGTTCCTCGATGAACTATCCATGTAGAAACATCCAGTAGGGCTGGGCTGTTGAGTTCCTCGACGGATATCTTAGTGGGACCCTCTTTTTTTACAAGGTCTTGGGTTCCCCATCACTAATTTATGTCCCCTTTATTGTGTGTCATAGTGAAGATGTATGGAATGGCTTGGATAGATACTTCTGGGAAGATGCATGCGATGTTGGGCATCATTGTGGGAGTTTTGGAACTGTTTTATATTTTTCTTTATAGGATGATATGTGAGATGGAGATCCCCTTACTCACACATTTTATATTCTTTGGAATGAGCATATATATATATATATTATTATTTATCCACTCCTTGGTTTTAGTAACTCTCCTTCTAGGAGAGGCAAAGATGCGTAGGGTATTTCATATTCATTTCACGTTTAACTTCTTTTAGTTTGAGGAGTCTAATATCCTGCTATGGGTGGATAAGACTTGATAGGTAGTTTGTAAACTCACCATGTTTATCCCCTTATGTTTAGATGAGATTAAATTCCCTCTTGTTTAGATTTAATATGTTCTATATGACTGTATCTTTAATATACTATCTTTAAACCTATCGTTTAATCTCTTACTACTCCTCCTTTAGGTTTTAGGGTTTCCTACTAGGTATGTACATAATCACCCCTTCATCTGATTTTCCTAAACATATCATGTCTTTTTCACAAAATGAAAAGGTCGAACATGACTTCTAAAGAGCATAGGAATTGCTGGTACTTTTTTACCATGTACGGTGGATGCAATGTGAGGTTTAGGGTCTTGTACCTCTCAAGAGTTCAATTTTCTTGTTTTTTAGCTGGTACATATTTGCTATATATTGGGCGTTTATTTTCCCCCTTTACTTTTCATTTTACACTATCATACATTTTATTATCTAGAGGTTCATATATTCTTGATTTTCTTTATAGAAGTCTTGAATATTTTACTCTTTCCCTATGCACTTTAGCATTGATATGGTTGTGTTTGTGTACAGGTACATAGGTAAAGTCATACTTAAGTTTAGTTATTTGTTCAGTTCTTATTTCCACCAATGTATAATGGAAGCGGGCTTCGGTTAGTTGCGTATGAATCCCTATCTATGGTCGGGTCCTGAACGATATATATAAGAAGAAGTTCATTCCTTGGGACATTGTTCATAATACTCTACTTAAGAGGTTTTGGTTGGGATATGGAAAATAGTTTCAAAGTGTCACTTGTGTGGCTCTCAAGAAATGGAGTCAAGTGATGGTGCAGACGACCGACATATCCTTTCACCATGGCCTTGACTACATGCTTTTCAACTCGGAATACTGACACATTTTTTGCTGGTATGAATGGTAAATTCATCATGTAGGATCGAGTCTTTGAATTTCCTTTTTGAGTCATCTCACTATTAATGTTGATATATTTATATATAAGATCATCATGATATGGTGTTTCCTCATATATCTCAAGATTTCTTCATGATGACATCCATCCAATGTACCAATTCTGAATACTCATGACCATGGGATGGGTGATAAAGCCTCAGTTCAGGTTCCATCCAATGACCCCCTTCTAATAGGTGGGAAAGTAGTAACAACTACATCTATAGAGTAGTATATCACTCTAGTAGAGTAGGATAATGACACACACAAGATTAGTGTGCTCCATGAGTTTTAGTGCTAGAGGTCACTAACGTTCCACGGTGAGCCTGATCCTTAGGAAGAATGGGATTTGAAAGAGTTGGTGGTCTATATATTCTAGCTTGTCTGCATCCCAATGGATCCGGTTATCCCCCTATAAGATACCCTTTTCTAGGAATTAGTTGGGCATAAGTGGCGCCTAGTTATGTGATCGCACTGCGATTCACTATTTCAGTTTTACCCTTACACCTTTATGCTAAACTATTTTTGTATTGAAAATTAAAAAATAGTAATAAATTTCACTTCTTGTTTGATTCAATTATTTTGTTTTTATCACTATTAATAAGGAAAATGTTACATGTTTTGATAATTTCATTGAAGGTGGAAGTGATTTGTAGGGCCCATGATGATGTCCAAGAAAAATAGGCCAAATTGTGCAGTATCCATGCACACCAGTGTAGTCAACTGAATCTTGATACTAAACTGTGCATCAAAATTGGACAAAATGTTGTGGTTTTCTCCTAATTTCCATGGGATACATTTCATATGATGAAACCCAAGCCTTATATTTCCATCTGTTGGCCCATCGAGACTGATCTGTACATCACACCAAATCTAAATGAAATCAAAATTGGTGTATTGTGTTCTATGAATATCTCAATATTTGATAGTAAAATTTACAACAATCAATTATTGGAGATAGTGATCAGGTGGGGATACAATTTTATAGTTTATTCAAAATTGAGATAATAATTTCTGGCCATCGGAAAAAAATTCCATGTTGTTTTACAAAATTTATGTGCCCAAAACCACCTTCTACATTGACTATAAAATGATACATTGGGAACCTCATTTTAATGATAGAACAAAAGAGTGAAATTTTATCCATATTAATGTTTCAAATATGTTTTCTAATCCGGTTTTAGTTTCTATAGGTCCCTATTATCTTAGGGAGAGCTAAAATAAAGAAGTGTTTCCACCAGAGCTTCCTCCTCCTCTAGATGTTGAGCTAAACAGTGGGAATTTGTTGTGAGAGAGATACACACAGGTCAAGGAAGTTCAGATGTATATATTAGCTACTGGTTTGTAGTTTTTTTTGTCTTAAAACATTTCTTTCCCTGTATCTTAAATTATTTCTTATTTGAATTCTTTTTTCGATGCTTGTGATTGATTTTCTCGTAATTTATAACTGATGGGTGTGAGGTTTTGAGTGTGTGACTTGTGTTGTTCTGATAGGACAACACAAGAATCATTTTCTTACCCACATTATTGAGATTTCATTCTACCATTTATGCTCTTATTCCATGATTAAGTCCTAGACCTTGAAAATTTGATTGGTTTGTCATTGTTTGGTTCATCAAGAAATGAAATAAATTCAATAAAATTAATCGGTATTGTAATTAATTTAAATAATGAATTACTCCAAACATAAATGAATCTCTAAGAACATTTAACATTAAATGTGTTTCCTGAAACCAAAATGTACCCTTTGTATTATAGTTTTCAAAATCAACTTGCTTTGTTAGCAATTAAACTCATTAAACTATTTTCAAAACCACCCCTCTTTTAGTAAAATTGCACTCCCCCTCTCCCAATATCTCTAAAAATAAAAGGAATTTGTTTTTGATAATGAATATGGGGAATCTTTTAATAAGTTAAAAATGATTCTCATGTCTCCTCCTATAACCAACAACCCATGTGGGATTTACCATTTGATTCATGTGTGACACCTCTAACTATGTAGTTGGGAATGTCTTCTCACAAAGGTTCGATCGAGCTCCACAGGTCATTACCTATGCCTCACATACATTGGGCTCTGCCAAAGAAAACTATACCACAACTAAAAAATAATTTCTTTCCATTATTTTTTTCTTGGATAAATTCAGGTCATATCATATAGGGTCCAATGTCATTTTTACTTGGACCATGTAACACTTTGATATATCCTTAAGAAACTAGATGCTAGCCACATCTCATTTGCTAGATGCTCCTCTATTAAGAATTAATCTTATAAATTATAGATAAAAAGGATTAGAGGATATGGTAGATGACCATATTAGTAGGATCCACCCATACAAGTACATTGAATCATCCCCATGTATTCCCATAAATGACATGGTTCTAGATCAATATTTGTACCAAGTGAAAGATGTTATTCCTTAGTGTTCTAAAATTGAATTTTTTTGTTAGCATCATGAATTCCTATAGATTTCAATAAAAACCATCATGACTGTCTAAAAAATGAATCTATTTGGTACATTTAGAATGACCATAACCTTTGGAGACTATGTAGGGATGAATTCCTTCGGTGTTGTGTTCCCAATAGTGTGTTTCAGTCTGTCCTTGGGTTCTACCACACTCATGCTTGGGGGGCCACGTTATTCCCCAATGGACTTCTCGGAATGTCCTTTAGTCTAGTCTCTTTTGGACAACACTTTTGTGTGATCCCCATGATTTATATAAATCTTCTCCTTGTGTTCAAGGAATGGGGAATGTCTATATAAGAAATTAAATTCCACAAAAACCCATGCTCTTCAATGGAATTTTCGATGATTGGGGAATTTGCATTATGTGAAGATACCCAAATTCATTTGGGAACCTTTAAATTCTTCTCACAGCAGGTTATGTTAAAAAAATGGTTAGAGTCACGAGCAACAAGGACTGATGATTCTAAGGTAGTTCTAGAGTTTTTGAGAACTCTAATCATCGGTAGGTTTGGATTTCCCAGGTTCATCATTACTGACCAATATTCTCATTTATGAAACAAAATAAGGAAATATCTTCTGCGTTAGTATGAGGTCAGGCATAGAGTGTCTAATTCTTGTCACCCATAAAACCGTGGTTAAGCTAAGCTGTAGACTATGGAGGTTAAACAAATTTTTGAAAAAACGGTTCAATCCAATAGAAAATATTGGAGTCTTAGAATCAATGATTTATCATGTGACTAACATACTTATTTCAAAACTCCCATTAGATTTTCACCATATTGGCTTGTGTTTAGAATGATTTTTCATCTCCCTTTTGAGATTGAGCATCGGGCCTACTGAGATATTAAACAATGCAATTATAATATTTTTGGTGTAGGTGCTCAAAGGAAGTTGTGGATTCAGGAGTTAGAGGAAATGGAAATAGATTCATATGAGAACTCATAGATTTATAAGGAGCGAACCAAGGTTTCCCACAACATTCTCATCCTTCATTATCAATTCCACATTAGGCAGACTGTCCTCCTCTATATTGCATGCTTGAATTTTCATCTAGGTATGCTTTGGTCCAACTAGATTGGACCATACACTATAACCAATGTCACTCCATTTGATGTTTTTCAGGTTTAAAATGAAGAAACCAAGAAACCCTTCCCTGTAAATAGGAATCAATTGAATCACATTCATTAAGTGCTTCTGAAGTTCCCAATAGAGGAGAACCATTCTCAAGAATCAATCAATGAATAACACCTGCCAGGTTTTACCCTTCCTTCCCACATTCTATTTTATTAGAGTGTGGACACTACACACTCTAAGTGTCAGGGGATGGGTACATTTCTGGGTTAGTTAGTAATTTTATAATCATTCTTCCTTTTATCTTTTCATATTGTTGAATAGTATTGTCACTTTTCTCCATTTCCCTCACCCTCACCTTTTTACTAGAATATTATTATTTTATGCCCACTTTATCATCGAAAATGATTTTAGATAAATCATTGAATTTATTGAAAATTCAGGGTTAATTTCCTTATTTCATATTGTTTTAACATTAAAAAAATGACAAAATGTGATTTTCCACAAGAATTCAATATCATAGTGAGAATTTCTTTTGAAATTTATTTCTTTGTTAATGATATAAATGGTTGTATCATTTGGAAACCATCAAGAAGAATGATTCAATTTTTTGTGAGTATTTTAAAGGAAAATTGTGTCCCTTAATTTCACCACACATCTTTTCACCCAACCATGATATGTGAAAATTTCAGACATAATGGTAGTTAAATATAATGTAGTTTAATTTTTCTACACCTTAAAAATGATTTTTCCATATGTTTGTTAATTATTATATCTATCTCATTTCAAAACCAGACTGAACAATGTATGTGTACCTATTAGTTTACTGTTATATGCCCTAAAAATAAAAAATAAAAAAAGGTTGTATATTGGGAAAGTCCAAAACCCCCCTTCCTCGATATTTGAACTTGTTATAACTATTACAATTTGTTTTGTAATGATATTAAACAATGGTTGTTAGAAGTGTGTGATTTTTGATCCATGTGAAAATTTTGAAAAGAAAATAATAAATAAGGGGATTGATGAAATCTAGAACATATGGGGATATCTAGGTCCATATCTTAGGGTTTGACTTTTCGGAATTGTAATTTAAGTGGGTCTAGAAATTTGATTTCAATGGATGTAGGGAATGTTCGATGGATTGGATCATGTAAGTTGAAATTTTTTAAAATAATATATATTTACTTGATAGAAAGTGGAATGAATAGCATGAAATGGTTATCACACACACACATGGAGAATTAATAACATGGTTATCTTTTGAACTATTAGCTCAAATTTTTATCATTCAAATCCTTGAATTTTTTATTGATACAATTTTTGAGACATATTTTTATTTGATAACTGAGAATAACCCTTGAGTGTGATATTTTCTATGATCACATTTCAATCAGGAATTAAATTTTCATTAAATGTTGAATATATATGAAATTGGAAATTTCTACAAGAATAATTTTTGGGAATATGACTTTTCCTCGGAGTGACAATGTTTATTGGTGGGGGTGTGATCGCACCATGATTGATTGTTTCATTTTCACCATTAGACCATTGTTATAAACTAGTTTTGTATTAAAAATTATGAAAATAATAACAAATTTCACTTCTTGTTTGATTAAATTATTTTTTATCACTATTAAAAATGGAAATTTTACTTGTCTTGATAATTTTATTGAAGGTGGAGGTGATTTGGAGGGCCCATGATGACGTCAAAAAAATATGGGCCAATGTGAACATGATCTATACACACAAGTTAACTCAACCACATACTTATAATAATCTATGCATCAAAATGGTATAATTTTTTTTGTTCTGGTCCTAAATTCAATGGGATACATTTCATATGAACAACTTCAATCCAAATTCGGTCATCTAATGTATTATACAAAATGATATGTCTAGAACACTGAATTTGTATGTAGTCAAAAGTGGTGTGATGAGTTATATCAATATCTCAAGATGAGATTGTCTAAATTGTGCCAAAAATTTTGTGAAGATATTCAAGATGTAAGGATAATACTTTTCAGTTTTTTCAAATGAAAGATAAGACTGTCTAACCATTGAAAACAATTGTCCTAGTGGTTTTACACAATCTGTGTTCCCAAAACTACCTTCCAATTTTCCAAAAAAATTATACCTTGGGAACCTCATTTGAAAATTTGACCAAGAGAGTGAAGTGATTCCAAATTTAAGTTTTATTGGAGTCTTTTCATCCCTTTGGAGGTTATGGAGATCCCAATCCTCATAGGGAGAGAATAAATGAAAAATGAGTTCCACTCGAGCTTCCTCATCCTCTCAATGTCGAGCTAAATAGTGGGAGTTCATTGTGAGGGAGCTACACACATTTCAAGGGAGTTCCCACTCATATATTTGGTATTGGTATGGAGTGATTTGGTTTCTAAAACATTTTATTCCTATATCCTAATTTATTTCTTATTTGAATGCTTGTTTTGATGCATGTGATTGATTTGTTCTTAACTTCTAACCGATCAGTGTGCGGTTTTGAGTCTGTGACTTGTGTAGTTATGATTAGAAAACACAAGAATCCTTTTTAACCACTTTATTGATATATCAGTATTATTTGTATGCTATTATTTCAATCATAAGTTCTGGACCTTGACAATATGATTGTTATGTCAAGGTTTGGTTGTTCAAGCTATGAAATAAAGGCTTAGGAATAAATTTATATACCAATTAATTTCATCTAAATAATTACTCCAAAACAAAACGAATCTCTAATAAAAATGAAATAGAAATGTGGGTATTAAAATCATAATGACCCCGTTGTCTAATAGTTTTTTAAATCCATTAGTGTTATAAACTATTACACTCTTTAAGTTAAGTTATTTTCTTTAAACTAATTTCAAAATCACCCACCTTTTTAGTAATTTTTATAAAAATGAACACTATAAACCTATAAAATCTCTTTTATAAATGACCTAGGGTCATCCATATACTATAAACCAACCTATAAATACTAATAAATTTGATGTGTCATGACAACACAGTCATTATGAAGATTCATGATGAGTCGACACTCTCATTTCTTGATTTCCAACAGTTGTCTAGTGTGGAGAACAACCACTCATAATTATGCTTAGTCTAGATCTAGTAGGTTATGGATATCTAGTATGGAGGATTAATAGTTGATTAGTATTCATAAAGGTTCATTGACCTTACCCGGTACTACCATGACATAATCCGTAATTGATACTTCCAAGTTTAGAAGTTTGATCATGGACTCCATAGAGAGATCTGATCCAGATTTGAACCTTGTGGATCCTCATTTGTTTTAGTGTGCTATAGAGGGAATTATTGACAATGATATTTCATTCATAAGGACTTATAATAACTGGGGATAGTAGTGGGAATCATAGAGATGAGTCAACTGTAGTATCTAGTCAATTCTAGGTGCCAGGATCTTGGCGCAGAGGACCTCCCCGTGATTATAATTAAGAGTGTGATGGTATAGTATAGATACAATGATGAGAAATGGGGAAAATCCGATTTTTTTATTTTTCTGTTATGGGAGAGGTCACATGGTGTCTGATAGTTGAACCACACATACTGAGGAGTGCAAGATGATAATAGATAGACAACCATGAAAGAGGAAATGTTGTGATGATAGAACTACCAAGTGGGGGCAAGGTTGTCCCCATGGAGGAATAGATTGAAAATAAGATGTAGGAGATATGACTACTAGAAGATGTTATTATATTCTTCCTCCACAACCACCAGGAATCCCGCTTTAGGCTCATGGAGCTGGTGGTCAAGGATTCAGATTACTGCAGGCCTCAGATGTCTGTGATCCCACAACACATGAGATGATTATAGGTACAATATGTGTGTTTTATTGTCTTAATTTAGTATTAGTTGCACATGTTCCAAATATTAATTTATCTCTATACTCCCAGCGTGAGAGTTGGAACTCCCAATTGAGGTGATGTCCTAATAACTTGATATTGATATTCCTATAAGGAATGCTTCTTGAGTATCATTTCTTTTCCTGAAGTGCGAGCTATCGATTGTTGGAGAGAGGTTCAAATGGGACCTTTTGGTCATCATGATGGACCCCTATGAAATCATCCTGGGTATGGATTGAATTTTCATGGTCTGAGCCCATATTGTATATCACCTCATACAAGTTTTACTAGTACATCATGATGGGATGAAATTCTCTTTTTCTAGCAAGAGATATCTTAGGGAAAGGAAAGTGGCTTATGTGAACAGGAGGCAGAATCCAATTACCAATAAGATTATGAGTGTATAACATAGTGTAGTAATATCTTGAGAAATCTATATTTTTTATGTTGTGGAGGATTATATAAATTTCTTCCTTGAGGACATGTCGAGACTACCTATAGGGAAGGAGATGAAGTTTTTCATTGACTTGCTTCCTGAAAATGCCTGGATATATTATAGGGCATATCAGATAACCACTACCAAGCAGTGGGAGATACAGTTGTAGTTATAATACCATCAAGAGAAGGGGTTAATTAAACCCAATTTTCCCCCCTGGGTAGCTCTATATTTGTTCTTGAAAAAAGATAATGGGAGTTTTCAGCATTGCATGGATTAAAATCGCTTGAACCTGGCCACAATATTGAATAAGTACCTCATTCCAAGGATTAGAGACCTCTTTGACTAGTTGTGAGCCACAATATGGTTCACAATGATCGATCGTGGGTCCGACCTCCACTAGTTGAGGGTTCTAAAGGCTGATATTCCAAAGTATGGATTCCAATTACGATACAGACACTATGAGTTCATAGTGATGACCTTTGGTGTAATAAATCCCCATGGCATGTTTACGGATTTGATGAACCAGGTCTTCAAGCCATAGTATGACCAATTTTTTGTTTTCTTCACTGATAACATACTCATATACTCTTCATCAGAGGAGGAACCTAAAGATCACTTGAGGATGGTCCTAGATTTTCATTGAGAGAACCAGCTTTATGGAAATATCTCAAAGCATTAGTTATGGATTCATGAGGTTAAATTTCTAGTGCATGTCATTTATTAGAATGGTTTACCTATGGATATAGTGAAGATCAATGAAATACATTCGTAGGATCCACTCAAAATCTTGTCATAGGTATAGAGTTTTCATGTATGGGTAAGGTACTACATGATTTTTTTGAAGCGTTATCCAGAATTACATCCCCTTTGGATTCCCTGACATAGAAATGGAATTTGTTTCACTAGTCTATGTTTTACCAGAGGGCCTTCGAGGATTTGACGATAAGCCTGACAAGTGATCCCTTATTGAGACTACTAGGGGATGCTGTGTATTTTTTAGTGTATTGATATTCCTGGGCTGATGGGATCAGTTGCGTGTTGATGCAACAACATGTAGTTATCATATACGAGTCGAGGAAATTGATACCCCATGAGAAGTACCACACAACTAGTGAACTACATCTATAATAGTTAGTATTATCCCTATAGATGTGGAGCCCCTACCTTTCAGGAGAGCTCTTTTTGGTTTACTCAGACCATCAAAGTATCAAGTATGTCTTCATATAGATAGACATGAACCTATGAGAGATATTCTAGATATATTTTCATAAGGACTATGAATTCTAAATGGTCTATAATATATGGAGGGGAAAATTTTATAATTTTCCCTTATAAGAAGTCCCATACTTTCTTATTGTAGGAGGCTTCTGAGTAGATGGCCTCCTAGCTGCTGATCCTGGTAGAGAAGGAGGGTAAATCCTTCTTATAGTTGATGGTGTTGACTCCTCTGCTTGTCGAGTGTATGAAATATCACCAATTGCGAGACAATGAATATAAAGTCATACATTGTTAAATATCCATAAGAGACACACCATATTGATAATATGAAGTAATGAGTCATGTGATCTTGATCTAGGTCCAGACAGTTGTTCCAGTCACCTTGCAAGAGGAGATGATGTAAGAGTTCCACACTTTTCCCCTATATGCACATCACAATATGGGAAAGATGAATAGAGACATTCAAAGTGAGTTTGGTGGTCTAGAATGACATAAAGCATTACTGATTTTGCCTCTCGATTCCACAGATATCAACAGGTGAAGGTTGAGCACCATGTCTCGATAGATTTTTTGCAGCCCCATGAGATCAAATAGTGTAAATGGGAAGAAATATACATGTACATTATGATAGGAATTCCATGAACTTTTAAATCCACAACTCATTACAGGGGATATTTTATTTACTTACAAAGTCAAATCACTTCCCCGTTATCAAGGAGTTGAGTTTTCTGGAGTGTTTGAAGCAGTTTTATGTTCGAGATATCATTTAATTTTATGGGGTTCCATCAATGACTGTCTTCAATCATGATTTGATGTTTTTTTCATGCTTGTGGAGATGCATGTAAGTGGAATTCATAACTGAGATGAGGATGAGTACAAACATTCACCCCCAGACCGATGGGCAGAATGATTGAACTATCCAGGTATTGGAGGATATGTTGAGTGTGTGTATGTTATAATTCTGTCAGATCTAGGAGGATAACATACTCTTAATTGAGTTTGTGTAAAACAACAAATACCACTCTACCATAGGCATGAAACTATTGAGGCCCTGAAAATAAGACCCTATAGGTTAGCCTTATAATGGACATAGGTTTTCGAGTGATCTCTTCTAGGACAAGATTCGTTGTAGTTAAAGAAGGTGATAGTCTAGGTCATCTATGATGTTATGATGATATCCTAGAGAAGATAAAAATCATACACTGATCATTATCATAGGGCATTGGAGTTTGAGCATAGGGAGCATGTTTTTCACAGAGTCTCCCCATGACTATTATTATAAAAGGTCATCTAGAGAGGAAAGCTATCCCCAATGTTCATCAGGCCATTCGATATCTTGTTGAGGGTTAGGGGGTTTCATACCCTCTTACTCTACCCATATAGTTGGATATGTTTTATGATTTATTTCATGTGTCACAGATGAGGTGGTACGTGCCTTACCCCACACACGTCATTGATTGTGGTGGGTTTGACATCGATGATGAAGCCACCTTTTTGGGGAACCCAGTGGTGATAAAGAATCAATAGAAGATGACCTTTATTGAAGAACCATTTCCATGGTCTATGTGTCATGGAGTCATGGGAATATTTATGAGAGTTCCTAGGAGTGGGAGAGCTGAGTGAGGCCTTAGTATCCTATGTTTTTTTTCATAGTTGTTTTATTTTTGGGGGAACAAATCATGAAGGTGGGAAAATCTTAGGGACATGTTTTTTTATAACACTTTGAAATATTTCCATAAATATTTCTATAGATATGATATGAGATGGCGTGCGATTCAAATTTCCGATGTTCTTTGAATTAATTATATATATATATATATTAAACATATTTTATATTGTGTGCATGTGTGTTCTTAAAGAAAATGGTATATATCTTAAACCGAATAATGAATAAAAAATATAAGACCACTTTTGATTATAAAATGTGATTTTTACCACAGGAATGACATCAACTGGGTTGTCATAGGTCATTTGGAGTCCTCACACATTAGGGGTATACTATAATTAATTAATTAATTAATTAATTATTTTATTTCAACAAAACTGATAATTCAATATGAATTCTACTATGGTGAATTCTCTAAGGCTGGTTGAATAAACCATAGGAGAATTCTAGAGCTCTCCCTTACTTCTTCATTGGTGAATCTCATTAGACGATGACAAAACATCGAATCAGATCAGATCAAGACATAGTGAACACAACAGTTTCTCTTGATCATTGGAAAAAACTTTATTCCTAAAATAACGATTCATAATCTAGGTGGGACTCATAAATTAGTTATTTAAAACCTTTGATTTAAATTTCTTAGATAATCCATAATTTTTATTTTATATTGACCAATTTCGGCATGATTTCATGCGCCAGAGTAAAAAAAATAATTATTTTCAATTGTTTTCTAACCAAGGATACCCACTCTTGATCTCTGTATAATAATGATTGGTCAATTTTATTTAAATTTTTTTGGTTCTTTTCATCTGCTTATATTCATGTTATAAATTGGTTGGCCCACTCAGCCCATATTTGACCATTTCAGGAATAATCGAGCCTCATCAGACCCTCAAAACCACGATGGTTCGTGAAATATAACATGAATCAATGTAATATTTCCCAATAAAGGATTGTTTCAAAGGATGAATGTTTTTGTTTCATGATTTGAGATCAAGGAATCAGTGATGGAATGCTTGGGTGCAAGATTATTGTATGATGAAATCACAATGGATGAATGAATCCAATTACTAGTGAGACATAGTTAGAATATGTGATCCACATCCAGATAAATAAGATTAGGCTATATTTGAGGAAGAATCTTTATCCATAATACTAGATTCATCAAAATGGGAAGAAGAAAAATAATTATGGTAAAAAACTAACTAAACATCATTAATTGGTATAAACACACAACATGTTTCCCCCCTAGTGGAGACCTCTAGGGTTTCAAAAAAATTATGGATGACACAACGTGTAAACCCTCCAACACATCATGCAGCCCATTACCCATTGGACAGTCCATGTGTAGGATCACATAGGAGAGAACCCATGTGGAAGTACACATCTATGTACTTGAGTACACATGGTGTGTTACATTAACATGGGTTCCAGAAAATGGACACGACCGACATGACATAGACGAATCTACGTTAGCCTATGTAGGCTGTGTAGTCCATCTACACATCATTTACGTCTTCATGGGAAGGATCCATGTTCTTTTAGGGGACATGGAGGGGTGGTGAAAAAAGACCTTACATCATGTGGGTCCCCTCACACACTGTATACCCTTTAACCTTCATAGATGAAACTTAAATCATATATTTCTCCATCCATTGAACTCATATTTTTTCCAAGAGTATTTTATCCTGATTGTTTTTTAATGTAGAACATGATGGTTCCCTCTATTTTGGATTATGATATATGGCATATAATGTTCAAATAATTATGATTGGTTATGAAACGACCAATGAAAAGAGTGGTGTCACAGGATCACCAGGAACTTTTCTGAGGGGCACCCTCCAACAGGGTTAGGAAGTGGAGTTCTTAATTAAAATTTTTGAGTGGTACCCTCTAGTATGGCTAGGTAGTTGAGTTTCTCAATGAACATTCCAAGTTTTACCTACATTATGGATGGTATGTGGTGTTCTCTATGGACAATCTAAGTGGTACCCCTTGGTATGGGATGCTCAATGGACTTACTCAATGACCATTCTGGTGGTGCACTCCACCATTGCTTGGAAGTGGAGTTCTTCAATGAAAATTCTAAGTGGTACCCTCCCACATGGCTGGGAAGTTGATTTCCTTGATTAATATCATAGTGGGACCCTCCAATTTACCAGGGTATGGGTTCCCCACTTTCAGTTTGTGACCCATTGATTTTGTGGAATAATGATGATATGTTTCATGAGTTGGACGAATACATCTAGGAAGACATGTGATATATTAGGAAATATTTTTCAACTTTTAAAAATATTGGTTACAGTTCTACATGGGCTCAACTGTGAGATAGAGATCCCCTTACTCACTCATTTGGGATTATTTTTACTAGTCATATGTTTTTGTATATCGTTTGGTGTCAAATCCTTGGATTTGGTTACTCTCCTTCTAGGAGAGCCGACGATGTGTAGGGAATCCCCCATGTTTTTTGTGTTTAGATTATCATGGTTGGATGAGTCTACTCTCATCCCATATCCAGTGAATAATCAAGGATTTGTTCATCTACTCAATTTGTTTATTCCCTTATGTTTGGATGATCCAACTTTGACTCTTTTTTGTGATGAGATACTATATTGGACTATATTAGGAATCTATCATCATTATAATTGATGTTGTATCTCTTTATTGTCCCCCTCCATCATTTGAGGTGTTCTACCAGGTATTTATATACTCACCCATGAATGGGATTTCCCCACACAGGTCATGTATTATGAATAATATGGATAGTTAAACCGTGACTTTCAAGGATTTTAGGTATACCCATTACATTAGACCACAAACAATGGTCACAACATGGGATTATAAAGATCGAATCTCTTAGGATTCATATTTTCTAGTTTTGAAAGGTTGATACATATTTCTCACTAGGAATGTATTTTTTCACATTACTTTTCTATTTACACTACCACAATTTTTTTTTCAAAAAGGTTCATGTATTCTTGGTTTACTTTATATGATTGTTTCATCTATTTATCTTTCCCTCTGTACTTTTTTATCGACATGGTTGTTTGTGTGGTGAAATTAACCTAGGAAAAGGCCTCCGTGAGTTTACTTATTCCATGAGCTCTTGTCACTGCCCAATCAACTATAGAGGAGGGATTTGGGTTGCTGTAGCTCGAGCCCCATCTTGGTTCGGGTTGTGAAAATTTTATTATTGGGGTAAAACAAATCTGTATCATATTATTTATTTATTATTTTTGGAGATAGTAGATCAATTGTCTAGGAATATGTCAAATCTTGTGACAGACCTTAGTCTAATGATTCATTTACAAATATTATGAGACTTATTGATTACCATGGGTATGATATTTTCATTATTACCATACATGGTATTGATTGAAATTTTTATCAATATGATATATTAATGGGTTTGTTATTTTTGGTTTTTGGATCTTGAAATTTTGGTAAGAGGTTGTGTTCATGAATCCTGATAGGCATGAGGGATCACATGAAATGTGTCTAACTTTGTGTGGGTTGAATTTTTTAACAAATTAATAGTTTGTTATTATGTTCGTAACAACTAATATGAATTTTCATAATATTAATTGGAATGAAATTTTAATCAACCAAAGAATTGGTATTTTCTCTATTGTTTAGACATGTGGATCTTGGTGTAGGACATAGTTAGGTGTGGTTGATGTATTCCTATTGTCAAGGAATTCATGGACAACATGGGAGGGTTGATATATTCATTATATACCTTATATATAGATATATAACCCATTCATTACAGTCACAAAATTCTTAAGGACTGATTTGATTATGAGAGAATGCGGTCTAGAGGATGTGGAAGCTTTGTGTTGTTGATGAAGATTTCACGAGTTATGTTTCTTGGCATAAGATGTGAAATTATAAGGTTGTTATGGTATAAAAATATGTTAGTGGGTAGGGTCTGTTGGATTCTAGGCATATCGGGTTCTATGTTTCTGCATTTGTCTCATGTGGTTATCCTTCGAATGGTATATTCCTTATGTTATTGGATCTGGTTGACCTAGAGGTGAATCATGGTGAGTGGGTTTAACGGGTGAGCCAAGGATATATAGGATGTGACTTATGATGCTGATATTTGGGTGGAGTTATTAGGTTTTACTACTGCATGAGACCATTGGGTCTGAGTGAGATAGAGAATTATCATTACTGAAGGGGGACCTATGAGTAGGTTAATGGAGGGATAATCCACCTTATGAAGAGAGTACGTGATGATGATACTTTTGGGGAAATGTCTTGTTGTGTGATAATGATATTCATTGATTAAAAAATGTTCCTGGTTTGGTTATGAATAAGTGGACATGTTTTTTGTGGTTACATTGATAGTTGGTTCAAATTTTTGACGAAATTGGTTGATGATATAGTTGTAGTGTAGTGGTGGTTCTTGTTTGAGTCCACTCTTAGAGAGAGGTGATTTTTTTTGTTTGATAGATGAAAATGGTTAGGGAGAACTATATTTTGGATTGTAGGAGACGTCACATGGAATATAAGCGTGCCAGTAGAAAAGGGTCAGGGTACTATGTGATAGTTGATCTAAGTTTTTTTACAAATTTCACCAATTGGAATGATAGTAGAGGAAAAATATTTGTGTCATTCATTCTTTTAGGGACTTGATTTGGTCATTGCTCATGTTGTAGTTTGTGGGAATCCATATAGTGGGGAGTTCCTCATTGGTTGTTGATGGATGAAAAAAATGATATTCTTAGTGATCCATGGATGAGATGAGAATGAATTTTTTTGTTTCCCTTAAAAATGAGTAGGTTTAACACATTTTTTTCATCGTGTGGGGTGCTAGAAAATAAGTGGGCCATGGATATTGGTGTTTTCTTCAGTAAGGGACAAAACAAATGAAACATAAAAAACTTTTGAATAATATTTTTTCCTGAAAATTTATGTTTTACCATGTCATATTCAATAAAAATAAATAAGTATAAATGAAATGTGACGATTAGGTTTTGATCATTATATGACCACTGGTTAGTATGACTGTTGTAAACAATAATAATTTTAACTTTTATAATTATTGTTTATTAATAGAAATGACAAATGGATAATGAATGTATAAAGAAGATTTGGTGGCCTCATCATGTAGACTCTCGCCATATGAATCCCATTTTTTTGAACTTCGGTAGGAGGTAGCATCACATTGCTTCTGTCTAGACCAATCACAAGCTGAGAATAAATAACTGAGGTAAGAAAGAAATCACCTATATAAGAATTTTATGTTTGTAGAATTTACCTCTCAAGAAATTTTATCTAAGCCACCCAAAAAGTCAGTCACCATTGCACACCTTGCCCTTAGGTCTTCTAAGGTTTTTATAATAGGTTATGTTCCATGTACATATATACATAATCTATAGTCTCTTTGTGTAAATAAAATTTGTTTTCTATCATTTCTGTTTTAATAATTTTTTTTCTTAATATAATCAAATTTTATAAATAGATTGTTTTCAAACAGAATTTATAAAATATAGAAAAGATATAATTTTTTTATAATAAACTATGATATAATGAATAATAATTATTATAATTAAATAGTATTATAAAAAACTCTTTTATAATTACAAATTATAAAATTATTTCTAATTTTCAAAAAAACTACTATTCAGTTTACATTGCATTTTCTTTCTGCTATTGTTTTTAATAATTATGTATTTTACTGTCACAAGTTAAATTTAATTCAGATCGTTGATACAAGGTTATGGTGATTATATGTGTTTTTTATAAAATGTTTTGTTTTCTAGTGAATATTATAAATATAAATTTGATCTTTTGGTGTGTTTAATGACATAATAATGACGTAATATGTTATTCAATATGCTGGTATTATCTTGTAAATTAAAATAATATTTCTGGTTTCTCGTGTGGCCAATACCATGGAAAAGCCTATGGTTTTTAAAATACCAAAAATGAGGTGTCCTCTACATTTAATAAAAAATATCCCTCTCTTTTACAATAAATACCTACACATTCCTTCATTGAATTTCATTCAAAAATCATATACCTATAATATCCAATAGTATTACCGCCCAAGATGTATTCTAAAAGTGTCATCAGGCCCCCAAGGTCTAGATCATAGAGTATTACCATTTACTCTTTAGTGTAATGGAATTCTCAACTTCACATTTCCTTTCAAGTTCAATTTTATGTGGTATGTCATTCAAATTTCCATACCAGGATATTATTTCTATTTTTTTATATACCTATACTGTATTATGATACTATTATGAATGGGTGACCCTTGAAACCTTATTTTTTAAATGTTTTAAAACATAATATTTTATACCAATTATGATGCGAAATTTTTATCTCAAAATATCTCCCTTTTTCTCAAGATATTATTATATTTTATTTCTATGTATACATAATTTTATTTTCATGGGTATTTATCATGTCCTAAAATTATTTTTATTATTATATAATTTACATACATAAAACCCTAAATCCCTTTTTGTGTGTTATAAATTACATAATGATCATATTTTTATGAACATTTTAAAACACTATGGGTTTGATATTCAGCCCATTTCTTTTATTTTATATTGGTTATTTATTAAATGTTTAATTATGATCTATATGGATCACTTGAAATAAATTAAATATTAAGGGTTTCACCTAATAGTGCACCAATTTATTGGGTAGAAAAATAATCTCTAGATAGTACATGTTATATGATACCTTGGTGAATAACCATGGTAATTTTATGACACCTTAGGGATGTACTATGATGATATGATTTTAAATGTATAATTTAAATGTTGTAGCCACCTTTTCATTTTATTATTCTTGTTATTATTGTAATTATATATCTATTTCTCATTCATTTATGAAATTCCTCTTGTTCTTATTGATATCTCTCAGGTTCACATGTAAATGTTTCCCTTGCTCGGCCTTATAATCACCCTTTTCATTGATGGATGTCCCTAGGATTTGAGTAGGAGTAATTGTACATACGATGAACAAAGGAAGAATCATTTTAAGATTATTAGAATAATTATTTCTTGTTTTCATGTATTAAGTTCCTTTTTTCCAAGAAACTATACGTTAAAGATCCTATATTTGTAAAATGTGATGAAATGAAATGTAATATAAAGGTGGGGTACAATAGTTGGTATCAAAGTATTGTTTAGTTATTTTGGGAAATTAGGATTGTTAAACATTACGAAGAACCCTAAAAGAATGATTAAATATATGAAATTATTTTGGTATTTTTGTGACATATTTTGTAAGTGGTTTCCGAAAAAAAATCCATATCTAAAGATGAACAAGTGGATACTGGTATGGAACAGAAATATCTAGGGGTAAAACCCAAAATCATAGCTTTAAGATAGCCTCTAAGGGTAAAATGCTATACCACAACCGACCTTGATGCACTCATAGATTTACAATCCCGGGGGATATGTTTTTTAAATCACATGTTTTTTTGAATCATTATGATGGTTTAATAGAAAGTGTAATGTTGATAATGAATAATGTGTTTAAGAATGATGTTTTATGAAATAAAAATCCTTTAGATTTATGTGATTATTAAATGAAACAAGTTTCACATTAAGGTTTTATTCTTTTAAAAAATTGATTAGAATATGAGGAACCACAGAAATGGTGACTGTGGTGGACCATGTGTTGATGGTCCTTCAATGGAAGCCTGAATGGAAACATTCATAAGAATGATGAATCAACTGACTCAAGGAATGTAATATAACATGAATAAAATTAAGAGACCAATTTCATCAAGAAGGGAAAAAAATTATATAGATTTATTTATGCACCAACGACCACCAATATTTAGTGGATATACCGACACATTGATTTTGGACTAGTGGATAATCTCTATAGAAAAAATCCGTTTTATAATTCATGGTTCTGAACTACTAAATGTCACCCCAGTTGTATAACTCTTATATGGAGAAGTTAATCAGTGGTGGGAGCTGATTAAACAAAAGATGCCAATAGGGGAGATTGAATATTGGGAGTGAGACGTGTTTAGTGGGATCTTATTCAATAAATATACCACTCATACGATGAGTAGAAAAATGGAGAACTAATTTCATGAGGTGAAACATAAGGGGAATGAATCTGTGGGAATCTATGAGATGAAATTCATAAGGCTTTCGCATTACACCTATATCATTGTTAGGGATCCTAATGGTAAGGTTGATATATTTTTTTTTTCGACTATGACATCATCTATAGAAGAATTTATCCAACCGAGACTATGAATGCTATGAGAATATCATTCAAAGTTCAATTAATGTCGAACTGGAGTGAAATGAGATGCGGTGGTCACATAAATACTATTAAAAGAATATATCCTTAGATCCATTCTCGGGGAGGATCTTTTTTCAAGGGATATGAGGAAATCAATTGAAACACTCCACATGAGATAAATACGAGAAGAAGCATTCAGGGAATTGCCTTCTTGAGATCGGAAAGTGTTATAAGTGTAATAAATTTCCTCATAATGCGAAATTTTCACAGGGAGGTGAATCCTAAAATTTTAAACACTAATGAAAAAGGGAAGATGGTGCAACCCCTATATGAAGTCTAATTCTCCATATGTAGACTAATTGGGAACATTACCCATCAGTTTCCAAATACAAGAGAAGTGGAGGGGAATCACTATCATCCTTAGCATATGCCTAGTGACTAATGTTTTGATTTTTCTATCATGAAGGCTAAAGTTGAAGCTCCAAATGACGTGGTGACAGGTACTCTTGTTGATATCTCAAAGCTATCAAGTGGTTTATTTGATTTTGGTTGTAAGCATTCTATTAATTTCTCCATGTTTTTAAATAATATAGAAAAACTTACAAACTTTAAAAGTATATTTATCAGTCAAGACTCGTTGAGGGATTATCTAAGAATTAATAGGGGCTAAAAACTCTAGTATCTACTTTAGAGATCACAATATTATCAAAAATATAGTATCCATTCCCATATTGTAATTTGATATTATACTATGGATGGACTAATAGTCAATGTTTAATGCTATGATCTAATGAATGAGAAAGAAAATTTTAGTAGTATTGTTTCGTTAAACTAAAATTATCTCGCATGGAGAGATATATTAACCAGATATTTTTCCAGAAACAACTCATATTTCCTTTTTTATGGAGTTGATCAGTGAAGAATAAGAAGGAAATGAGAATATAAGGATAAAGAAGTTCCCCATATTTATGGGATTCATTGACCTAATTCTTGAGTAGTTACCTATTCCTCCCCTAGAAAGATAGGTAGAGTTATCCATTGAACTAGTACATGGATATCATTTGATATGAAAGACCCATTATAGAATATAAAATTTAGGCCTAGAGGAACTAATGAAGAAACTCCATAATATTTTGGAGCAGGGGTTTATCTAAACGAGTTTGTCTCGAAGGGGAGTGCCTATTCTATTTGAAGAGAATAAGAATGGATCAATGTGTCTATGCATTGATTATAGAGAACCATATTCCAAGAATTGATAACTTATTTGACCTGATTTATGGGTCTCAATACTTCTCAAAGATTTATCTTTGATATGATCATTTTCAATTATGGGTGAAGAAGGAAGATATTCCAAAAACCGCATCCGATCAAGATATATGAATTATGTGTTTGTTTTTTATTCCCTTCATCTTAACTAATGCAATTGTTGTATTTATGGATTTGATTAATATATTCTTTAAGGACTACATTGATAAAATTGTGGAAGTTTATAATAAATATATTCTAATTTATTTCAAATGTTTCGAGGAGCATGAAGATCATATACGGTTTATTTTTCAAACCCTATGGAAGGGGAATCATTTTAGAATGATTTTAAAATTTGAATTTTGGTTACAAAAAGTTGATTTCATGTGGAAAATCGTAACCAATTAAGGAATATCAGTTAAACTGGCTTAGAAAATGGCTGTAGAGGAGTGGCCTTAGCCTGCAAAAATAAATGAGATTCATAGTTTCATTGGATTTTGGAGATATTATAAGAGGTTTGTGAAAAACTTTTCAGGACATTCTAATCCATTAACTAAGTTAATATAGAAAGGGGTAATTTCATATGTACCCATGATTTTGAAGAATGTTTCCAAGAGTTGAAGATGATATTGGTTACTACACCCATATAAACATTACCCTCTATCAAAGAAAGATTCATTATTTTAAGTGATTTGTCTCTGAAAGGGATTGGGGGAATCCTCAGAAAAAATAATAAGGCGATTACTTATGCATCTCGACATATAAATCTGCATGAGAAGAATTATAATATGCATGATTTGGAGTTGGTTGTGATTGTTTTTCCTCTGAATATATAGAGGCACTATATTTATGGGGATTAGTGTGATATATACATAGGCCATAAAATATTAATGTATATTTTCACACAATAGGAATTGAGCCTAAGATAGATGAGATTGTTGAAACATCATCAAGTCTATGATTGTTCAATTAATTATCATAGTAGGAGAGAAAACAAAGTGGTTTATGCATTAGGTATGAAGGAAGATATTGTTCTATCAATGATGACAACTCAAAGATATATCATAATCAAATACCTAGGGAAAATGTACATGGAAATTTTAATGTAAGGGACATCATCGATGTTATGGAAAATTATTTCACAATCATCATTAATTGAGAAGATCATGAAAGATAAAAAAGAATATCCTTTATTAAAGAATAAATTTGTGGTTGTAAATTATGGGATGTTTCCTGAGTTCTATATTGATCAAGAATGTGTGTTGAAATATCTTTCAATACTATATGTTCCATCTATTCCGAAAATAAAGAAATATCTTATGGATGAGTCACAAAGCTCTAAAATATCTATACATCCTAGAAGCACTAAAATGTATAGGGAACTTCGTGATCATTATTGGTGGGATAACTTGAAAAGGGATATTTCCAACTACACTACAAGGTACCACATTTGTCTGCAAATGAAGGCATATCGACAAATTCTTAAATGGGCATTACAACCACTACCCATACTAACATGGACATTGGCCAATATCACTATGGAATGTATCATTTGTCTCCCATGATTTTATAATGGAAATAATGAGATATGGGGTATAGAGGACCTTCTCACTATGAATTTCCATTTTATATCTATTAAGGAAAATCTATCTCTTAAACAATGTTCCAGGATTTACGTGAGGGAAGTGGTAAGGCTACATGGGGTTCCACTATGTATCATAATTGATCATTATCTGAGGTTCACATAACAATTCTATAGAATTATTCAACATGAATTGAGTAAATAATTGAATTTAAATATGTCCTTTCACCCCTAAACTAATGATCAATTTGAATGAATAATTCAAATAGTGGAGGACATGCTGAAAACATGATCAATATAATTTAATGGTGCATGGGATCAACATCTCTATTTAGTTGAGTTCTCTAAAAAAATAGCTTCCATTCGATCATTCAAATGGAACCATATGAAGATCTATATGGAAGGTGATTTAGAATTAATACTTCCTAGGGTGAAGTTGATGAGAGAATGCTTTGTGGGCCTAATCTTTTGTAGGATATGATAAAGAATGTTTCATTCCATCCAACAACACATTAAGGCTACTCAATGTCGGCAAAAGATCTATACCAAAAACCATCGACGGTACTTGGAGTTTTATGTTTTAGATAAATTCTCACATTGAATTTATCTATGTAATAAATTCATGTGGTTTGGAAAGAAAGCGAAACCCTGCATGAGGAACATTCTCCCCTATGAAATCATTGATCGCATAAGAGTAGTATCCTTTAAACAAAAAGATACCATAAATCTTGCTCAAGTTCATTATTTTTTTCACATATCCACATTAAAGAATTAATTACTATACCCTTAAGATGTACTAAATCTAGAGGTGGTACAACAAGAACACATATTCTCTTCTATAGAGCCGCCAGTGGAGATCTTGGATCGTTGGGAAAAGGTTCAACACCACAAGACTACAAAAATTGTTAAAGTGTTTGGGAGGGGCCAAAAATATATAGAAGATATATGGGAAATAGAGGAGACTATGAGGTATAAGTACCCAAGCCTTCTCTCTTCTAAACGTACGAGTTGAAATTTCTGGGAAAAATTTCATAAGGGGGGTGAATGTAACCACCCAAAATTTTGTATAATATTTTGTTTTGTTGAAATGTATGTTTTACTATGTAATAATAAATAAAAATATATAAGTATAAATGAAATGTGACAACTGGGTTTTGACCATTATATTACCGTTGGTTAATTTGAACTTCGGAATCAAAAATAATTTTTAACGTTATAATTTTTGTTTATAAATTGAAATGATAATGAATAATTAATATAAGAAGTTGAGTTGATAGCCTCATCTAGTAGAATATTTCCATACAAGGCCCATTTTTCAGAATTTGGGTGGGATATATAATCCCTGGGATTTATTTTAGACCTATCCTAAGCCGAGTTACAATAATTGAAGCATTAACCAAATTGCCTTTAGGATAAGTTTAAGTTGGTGGAAATTACCACTCTTGTAATGTTCTCAAAGCCACCCCAAGAGTCTATCCCCATTGCACAAAATACCCATAGGTCATATCAGGGTGCCAGAAGAGGTTTTATTTCAAGGACTTATATACTTAATGTATAATACCTTTGTTTAAATAAAATCGTTTTCCATCATTTTTATTTTAAGAATAGTTTTTCTTAATAAAAATGTATTTTTTACATTGACTGTTTTCGAACAGAATTTTTAGAAAACAAAAAAGATAAAAAATTATATAAAAGAAATTATATTATGAAGAATACTTTTAATAAATGATATAATATTATAAAATACTGATGTTTTATAAATAATGATAAAATGATATCATTTTTTCATAAATGTTTCTATATAGTTTACTATGAATTTCATGTCCGCTATTATTTTTAATAATTAAGTATTTTAGAGTTAAAATATAAATTTATCTTATTTATTTAATAATAATTATATAATAAATTTCATTTTTTAAATAAAAATATCTATATTGGGTTAAGATGAATTTATGTGTTTTAATAAAATGTTTTGTTTTTCAGTTAATAGTAAAAATACAATTTTGAGTTTTCAGTGTGTTTAATGACATCATAAAGATGTAATAAGTAATTTAACATGATAATCAACTCTTGTGCAGTAAAATATGATATGGGGTGTCCCAAATTTCCAATAAAATGATAAAATGTGATAGGAAATCGCATGGTTTTGCAAATTCCACTAATGAGGTGTCCTAAAAAATTATTGACAAACTCCTTCTATTTTATTATAATTACCCAACCTTTCCAAAATTAAAATTCATTCCAAAATAATCCCCATATAATATCTGATATCATTACCTCCAAATAAGTCCTCATCGGGTCTGGATTATAGATTATTAAAAGTTACTCTTCAATGTAACAGAATTAACGACATCAATCTTTTCATTCATGTTATCTTTTATATGGTATGTATTTCGAATTTCATTACCTTGTTCATATTTAAATTTTTTCGATAAATATAATTTATTATGAGTATTTAATGAATTTTTAACCATTTTCTCATTTTTTAATGTTTTATAAAATTATTGTTTATACCTATTATGCTGCATAATTTTCATCTCAAAATATTTATCTTTTTCTTATGAAATAATATTATTATCTTTATTTCAATACCCAAACCACTTTAATTACCATGGTTATTAATAATGACATAAAAAAGATTTATTTGATTCTATATTTTAAATAAATATAACACTATGTCCCTTTTGTGGGTTATAAATGACATAATGATATTATTTTTAAGCACTTTTTAAAACACCATGATTTTGATATGAAATCCATTTCTTTTATTCTCAATAGATTATTTAGGATATTTTTTATTATAATATGAATAGATCAAATTAAAATATATACATATTAAGGGTTCTCCATAATAGCACTCTAATGCATTGGGTAATGAAATTAATCTCTAGAGATGAAACGTTTTACGATACTGTGGTTAATATCCTTGTTAATGTTTACGAAACCTTGGGGATGGATCATGGTGATATGCTTATGAATGTATAAATTAAATGTTTTATCCAAATTGTCTAGTTATTATTCATGTTATTATTATTATAATATAAATATTTATCATGAATTTTTGAAATTCTTCATGTTCTTTTTGATATCTGTCAAGTTCACATTTAACTATTTCCATTTCTGGGACATATTCACTCCCTTTCCTTTGATGTACGTCCCCAAGTTTTGAGTTTGAGTAATTGTACATAGGATGAACAAATGAACAATCCTTTCAAGTGGATTAGAATATTTTTTCCATGCTTTCATGTATTATTTACCTTATTTATAGGACACTAATATTTAATGATCCTATGTTTATAAAATGTAATGAAACATTATGTAATAAAAAAGGAAGGATTACACAAAGATACTCCTATAATAGGGAGAATATTAACTATTTTGGTTATATGAATATTCTATTAGATGTGTAATGAGGGAGTTGAATGACTCGTCATTGGACAGTTGTGATAACATCAGGAATCTAGTGTGTGGTAAGATATGATGTGATCTGGTTCTTTGATAAATACCATAATTTGGATTTAGATCCTCTACCAAGCTGATTCAGTGCACCAACATCATGCTTTGGTCAGTTTGAGGTTATCCAAGTACTAGTCATATTTGGTTAGTATTGATTCTCATTGTGAGAGCATGATGGTTGGAGCAAGTTACTCTTTACTCATCCATGTAAAAACATATAGAGTCATACATGGACATCAGTTTTGGTGTTTAGATGATATTACAAATTTATAAGGGAAAATGAATCGTAATTAATCATTGAATATTAGTGATACATCGATGGGAAGATATAATAATATTGAGGAATTTAGGATGGAATCCAAGAAGAGGCTTCTACATATGGTTGGATGTGGTGATCTTAGAACCTTGTTGGGAACACCATACCAAATATTATGGGTATGGTCTAAGGGTTAGTCTATATGTTTTGGAAGGATTCCACTATATCTGATATTTGTGCTAGAGTTTCAAAGAAGAAGTATGTTAGGAATGTTGGAATGGATCATGGAGAGTTATCAATGAGTTGATGAAACATGTATGATGATAGAAATGTTTTGAGGGTTATACAACTCCTATTGGATAATAAGTTCTATTGTGGGGAGTTATTGATGACCCATGTTGTTATGTCCTGGAAATTGTCAAGGGAATATGAATTTTTCATCTAATTGAGAATTCATATTTTGGATGGGTATTCATGAAAGAAATATAGATATTTGAGAGTCCTAAAACATTTTTTTGAACATGGTTTTGGAATTATAACATTATCTCAATAATGATAAGTGTTGTGATGGAGATTTTTTAATTACCAGTGGATCTTAGGTCATTAGGTTTGAGAGGGAATCAAAATTTCCTATTTGGATGAATAGTCATTTTAGAAACAAGGTTTTTTATTTTTGTTTCAATAGTTTCAACATCATAATATAAATTATTTTTGGATGATGTTTGAGTAATATGTAGGCATTAAGGATGCATAGGTTTAAAAAAGAGTATGCCTGGAGGTAGACATAGGGTTGTTGTAATTATGTAGTACCCATCAACTAGAAACTTGTTTAGAAAAAAATGAGTATTTATACATATGTGAATCAGATTATTGGAAGACCTATACTGGTCAGCTAGTGGACCCAAGGAGTGAGCTTCTGGGCATCTATAGGGTCATTTTAATGGGGGCATTACCATGTTTTCTCTATCAGCATGCCTTAGGTTCTTGATAATGGAGGCAGCAAGATTTCCCTTTTATATCCAAATCATCCCCATAATTTCCCTCTTAGTACCACATCATGGTGGTATGGGTCTGAAACACCTTGATATTTTAAAATATATTTCATTATAAATAATTTATTTTCACTCATAGTTTGTGTTATAAGAAACACCGAGTTTATAAACTATTATAATATTATAATATTATGTGATGTTGATTTCCAAACTATTGGAATGGAGAGTATTAAAAGTAAAAATAAATAGTGTAAATAATATTTTCATATGAATAAAATTAATTCATAGGTTATTGATTAATTATAAATATAAATATAAATCAATCAAAAATAGAAAAGTTACTTTTTCTAAAAAAGTATTTTTTGGTGCTAAAAGTATTTTTCCTAATAAATTAAATTAATCAGTACTAATGACTAATTTAAATTAAATTTTTATATTATAAATTATATAAAATATTATAATATTTATATAATTTGTTTCGGTAGATTAGATAAGAATAAATACAAATTTACTCATAAAATTTTATTTTTCAAAAAGCTGTTTTCCTTGCATTTTTCACAATTATTATAAAAATATTTTTTCCACTTATAGTTATTGAATTTGATGAAATAATTTCAATATTTGGAATCTTTTGGATACGATTTGATAAATATTCCACTTTTATCTTTGGTCAATATTAATTGTAAATGTGGAAAAACGTATCACCAAATTAAAGTGTAAATCTGGTTAATCTAGGTTAAAAAAGCGATCGGGACACAGTTTTCCTTCATCATTGTTAATGGATAAATGGATCTCGACCATTATGACATTAGTCTTGAAATTTATTTTTTTAATAGACACATGTCCCTGAAAATGACTCATATAATATTTAAAATAATTAAAAATGAAAAATACCACTATGTTACTTTTAAATATATTTTTGGTGTTCACATAGGGAAAAAATAAATTTCTGCATAAATATAAATTTTTATATTAAGAAAAATGAAATTATTTTCATGATTCAGATTTATTTCTAATTATTCATAATTTTATAATTACCTTCAATTCTTATGCAATGACAATCCAATATTTACTCAATTTATAGGAAAATAAAATAAATGATTTTCAAAATATTATATTTAACACAATTTTAGTGATTTATATTATTACAAGAATTTTATAGATTAATTTTATATTTTAATACCATGTCAAATGATTAGAATAAAATTAAAACTTTTTCTTAAGGTATTTTCAGAAAATTAGATTAATAGTTTATAAATTTAAAGTAATGACATTTTATAATTATAATATATTATTAAATTATTTAAAAATCACAAAAATAACTTGTAAAATGGTAATATTTATAATTTATGGTCGATAATGTCATAATTCTATCATTTATGATCTAATTAAAACCTTATATATAAAATTTTAACCTTTTAAGAGTGAAAAATGTTTAACAATGACTAATGTTAAAATAGGTAACTAAGGGGTTAAAACAAATGATAAGGTTTAAAACACCATTTAAAAAAGTATAATTTTTTTTGAATAATGATATTTAAAACTCATACTACCTTAAAATTATAAAAATTCCATTTTGACGAAATTTTCTACATAATGAACATATTCAATTTTATTCTACTAAGAAATTCCAATTCTGTACTCCCTCCCCCTTATAAACAGACACCCTTTACTTATATTCTTCAAACCACATTATGAAAGCTATAAAAACCAAAAAAACTATCAAATTATATTCTTAAATTAACAATCCATTTTCATTATGAGTTTTTATCCCCAAAATACCAACTTATGGGTTCTTAAGAGGATACTAAAAGAGTTATTTCAAAGAAGAGGCAATCACCAAAACAAATCACTTTTTCAACTCTTCTTTAACCCCTATAAATATATGGTATTAATAATAAAATAATATATTCTGAATCCTAAAGATAATTAAATTTTATTATGATCATTAAACCACCATTATACATCCTTTTTCCATCTAAAGGTAAGTGAATGTATCGCTCATGCATACATATGATTTATCATCTCCATGTAGCGATACGATTAATTTTTCATCAGCATTATTTATGGATGAGTATTATGATGAGATTAAGTTTTATGATTTATATTTATGAGATAATTATGATTCATTAATAATAATATCAGATCCACCGTTAACCTTATAATCTATTTGAAAATGATAATATCTATTTGGCATATGTGTGGAATACCACCTTCACAAAAAATGTGATTCATTTTTATTTTTAATTATAAATGGATTTTAATAGGATGTATTTTATGAATATATATGATGTATATTATATAATAATCATTATATAATGGTGAATTAATATTTTACTTTTAGTTGATTCATAATTAGAAAAATGAAAAGTGCATTGATGGATACATATAACCTACCATCTCCATGAAGGGTGTAATTTTTTATTTTATATCTACCATTATGGATGAATATATATATATATATATAATTAATATATATGACATAATAATAATTTACATGATTATAGTATAAAGGTATAATAAATTGAAATTTATTATATAGGTGGTTAAATATATTTCGATATAAGTCGATATCGAGGTAATAGATTTATGTTTCACTCTCATTTTAATTTTTATTTTTTATTAATGAATTAACAATGAAGAAAATTATATGATTATTTTAAGATAAAAAATTTTAATTTTATTCTTCTTTGGTTATTTTTTGGAGACCACGTTTCCGTTCATTTTCCTCACTTTAAGTATAAAGGTACCGAAATAATGTTTTCAAAGAAAACCTGACATTATTTATCTCTTCAGCCAAAAAATTATTTTCTTCCACGTAAATATTTCTTTAAAACGTTTCTAATAATATTTTTAATATTATTCTTTGAATTTCTAAATTCATCTTTACCCATGAATTAATTATTTTATAAAATATTGAATCAATGTTTTATTTTAACTTGAATTTGATGAAAACAATTCCTCGCTACCATGATCAATCAATTATTTTAATCTTATTTTAAAAGTTTCTAATTTCATTTTCAAAGTTAATTTTTTCTTCAATATTAAGGATGTTTTTTGAAATAAATTATTTTAAAATGAAAGGTTTATTTTCCTTATGAAATATTTTTAGTTATTCTTCTAAAGGAATTTTCGTCTATCATAAAAATCTTTGTTGGAAATTATGATTTAATGGGTATATGATCCAATGATAATATACTTATTATTTATATAGAAGTTTTATTATAATAATAATGTGATTTTTATGAGACTAATTTTTTTTCATGGGTTAGGTTATGATGGATATATGAAAGTTTTTATAAAACCCATTTTCATTACACATGCTTTAATATGATGATGTGATGAAAGTGTTATTATCATATGAAACAAATATGAAAGGTTTTCATTATAGTTTAGGTGGTATCAAAATTATATATCTTTATAATACATTGGGTGGAATATTATATCTTCTTAGATAATTATGTGAAACAAGTTGATGTTCTTTATTTTATATGCGAAACAAAGTGATGTTTTTGATACTCCATTTAAAAAGGTAAATTTTCATTATTTCTATGGGAACCAATTTGATGACCTTGTTCTATAATTAGAAATTAGTGTTGATTACTAGTCATTTATGATTTAATGGTCTAAATATTTAACCTTGACATATGAAATAGATTCTATATTTATGATGGGAAAAAGCTTTGATTCCATGAACTTATAGGTTGTAATAGATTTATGTGGTTATATAACTATTATATTTCATGTTTTTGATATGATAACTAATTATTCCATGATGCAGGTTTATGATATTTGAAATATTGGGTATAAACATTGTAATTTATTATCATGATATCATACCATTATTCTTATGTTATTATTTTATATGATTGTTGATTTATATATACAATTTTATCCATTACTTTGCATGTTGAGCATATGAGCTCACAATTTAATATTTTTCATTTCCCCATGTTATGAAAAATGAATTTATGTAGGATTAATATATTATGATTTATAAATATGAAGATCATTGTGGGATATTTTTATGACCATTCAGGAAATTTGATGATTGTGTAACTAGACCCCAAATATATTAAACCTTTATGGTCCTTAGAAATGTGTTTTTGAAATGTGATTAATATTCTTCTAGAAAGATGTAATATTTATGTATAAAAACAATGGGTCACTATATCTTGTATTATATTAGTGTTTAGTGAATACTTGGGGATTGGGGTTAGAAACATTATTGAAAACCCTACGAATAATTATCATAATAGGATAAAATAAATTAGTTTTGGTAAAGAAAATATTATACGGTTTTCCAAGAAATATATCCCAATATGAATAATAAATGTGGGCTTAGTTTTATCATAGATGAAACTTGGAATAATAACCCTAAAAATAGTTTGTTTAGTATATCACATCCATAATTTTGGTACAAAATTAGTGTGTCCTTGCTATACACATTGTTTGATACTCCAGAGGTATATGTTTAGGTTAATTTAAATTTTCATTACAAACAATTAAGAAGGATTTTAATAGATTATTGTCAAAGATGACCTAACAAACCAAAGGTGTAATAGGATAAACATAATGATTTATGATTTAAAAAAATCTATAAATTTTTCAATATTGTATGATTAGCAATATGATTATTGTTTTTAAACTTTTTTTTCAGTTGTAGTCAATGGATGGAACTAGAATACATGATTTTTACTATTAATATGATGGAAAATTAAATGATTATATACCGATGATAAAATTTTCAATTAGATCTAGAATGTTGAATCATGTTATTATTCTCACAGGAATTTATTAATCCATGAATCATTTTGAGTTTTAAAGCAATTAATGGAGGGAACAATTTATTATTTAGTCTTTCATGTGTAAATATCCATTATATTTTTATGGGTATACTAATCCACTAGTAACTGAAGGAATATATTCTCTTTTCTCCATTGTTCATAATATGAAAACCAAGTCATTTATCATTTTTAAGAAAAAAAATCAATGTTGGAATCTTATTAAGAATAAAAGACAAGGGGAAAAAAATTTCTCCATGGAATGGGATGAGTTTAAGATGGTATTTTTTAGTATGTAATTGAAACATATTATATATAAGAATATAAATATGTAATTTCACGATATTATGAAGAAGTGGGATAGACCCATTGGTATTTAGGAAGAAAAGTATACATGGATGGAAAGGTATGTTTCTTGTTTAATAATTATACCTAAAAGAAAAATTGATTGATTATTTAATTCATTATAACCATGTATTTGGATGGTTTTATCAATAAGTGAATGTAATAGCTATTTATAAATAATTCTACGTGCACTCAAATTATAAATAAAATCATAGATTCCAGACATTCACATGGTTTTGATAAGAAATTGAAGATTGAGTCTCATGAATACTCAAATAAATAACATGTTAAAAATAAATTATATCTATCTGAATTATGAATATGTGGGATGAAACATCAAGGGGATTTAATATATGAAAATTTTAGGTGTTTTAAATATGTAAAGGTAGGTCATAAAGGCCATGAATATTGAAATGTGATGAACAGATTGGTTAATGAAACAGAGGAGATGATTATTGAAAATATTTCACAACCCATAATCCAAGGATTCAACTGAAGAAGATTTGTAATTAGGCCAATTATTACATGAATACAATGTCTTAATAGGACAATCAATGTCAAAAAAAGTTAATATCAAATACAAAGGGAAATATCATTTGATCAAAACTACTAAAGTGGGTAATGAGAATGTCATCATGAAAGGTAAACTTATCATACAGTCTATAACAACTAATGTCTTATTTGAATCCTGATATAAAAACTGAATTATATATAAGGAAATTGAAAATGGTATTGAATTACCATATCAATGAAAAAATATTTAGTTAATAGAGAAAACATATAATGGTGTGGTGGTGACATATCATATCTATAGTTCTTCTCTAATTGATGTTTTTGGGAAACTGTTTTCTATAAATATTTTGATTATTCAATAATTTTAATTTTTTTATTTTAGACATTTATGGGATTTATTTGTATGGACACCGTATAAAATCCTAAGGAAGGGAAGTCAGATTTCATATTTATAAATATCCATTTCTATTTTATATATGAGAGGACTAATACAAACTTCCATTGTATATCTCATAAATATTGTGGGTCTTAATTTTATCCATGAAGGATATATATCTCAGATGGCCATGGATAAAACTCAATATTGAGGATATTCCTATTATTTGGGAGTTTTTGATGTCCTTCCAGAATAATTTCCCAGTCTTCCTCTATGTTGAGAAGTTATTTTTTTGGTAGAACTAATAACTGGTTGTAAACCTATTTCAGAGACTCTTTAAAGAATATCCCCAATTAAGTTTTATGAATTAAAGAAGAAAATTAAGCATAATATTGATAAGGGATTTATTTGGACATGTTCGTCAACTTGAATTGCACGAATTAGTTTTATTAGGAATAAATATGGATCAATGAGTCTCTTCATTTATCATTGAGAAATTACTATTAATTGAATGAATCCCTCCCCCATATCGATTCTTTTTTTATCAATTAAATGTATATCAATACATTTTCAATATTTATCATTAATATAGGTAAAATATTTTGAGGGTAAAAAATGATGATATTATTAATAAAAACATTCATATGAGGTATGGACACTATTAATATATAGCTGTACCATCTGATCATACAAATTACCCTACTATATTCATGGGTTTAATGAATAGAGTCTTTAGATATTATATTGATTATTTCATGGTAGTATTTAAATATGATATTATTATATATTCTGAGATTAAGGAATATTATGAAAATAACTTTGTAATTGTAATAAATACCAAGATTATGAATAATCTGTATGAAAAATTTACCAACTATGAATTGTTTCTTTATAAATATTCATTCATGGTTCATGTAGTGTATTGTGAGGGTATATCATAAGATATTTAAAATATTGATGTCATTTTTAAATGTTCTATACCAACATCAATTACTAAGATACATAGTTTTCTTGGTTTCGATGAATATTATTGATTCTTTGGGAAGTGTTTCTAACAACTATCCTATATAGTCACAATGTCAACGCAGAAGGGATTCAAGTTATTAGGGATTGTTGATTGTCATGAATGTGTAAATTATATGAAGATAAGTATATCTAATACAATAGTTATTGCATTACCATAAAGTGGAAAAGGGATTGCAATCTATAGTGGTTCATAAAATTAAGGTATGGCATGCATTATCATTAATAATTTTATAGTGATAGATTATTCCTCACTCTAGTTGAAGGGTCATAAAAAAATTTACCCAACTCATTATTTGTAGTTATCTATCTTAATTTGTTTAATAAAGATATATTGTAATTAACATCATGAGGAATGGGGTGATATATATAAGGATCAAAAAATATTTACGTATTTATTCATTCAAAATTATTCGAATATGTTCTAATAAAGATGGTTAGATATGATTAAAGATTATGATTTATAAATAAAATACCACCATTGTAAATTTTAAATGATCAAAGAATAATTTAATTGAAAGGATCATTCTAATTTATATATGAAAAAGAAAAAAATATCCAAAATTTATTTATTTTTAAAGGATAGATCATAAAATATTGAAGGAAGGGGAGAAATATTACCTTTCTCAAATGAGTGTTTAATCATATATCCCTATAAAAAATAAATACACACATAAGAATGTATATAACTATAGAATATTGTGAAAATTTTCCATATGTTACAACTTTATTTTTAAATAATTATAATGTTTAATAACTATGCATGTGTTTCATCCATACCCGATTCGATGAAGAAGAGGTTAAAGGAGGGTCATAGTTCACCTTTCCAACAAAGTAGTATGGAGATGTATATAGATTTGAAAATTGATTTTGGGTGGGATATCATGAAGATATATATTGCATAAAATGTACATTGGTGCATGTTATGTTAAAAATTTAGGGTTAAGAGACACAATTATGAGGATATGTTACAACCATTACCCATACCACAATGGAAATGGGAAAGTAACACAATGAATTTTTCATGAGACACACCAAAACATATAAAGGGTATAATTATTTGTGGCCACCAATCATTAAACATACAAAATTACCACACTTAATTTAAACTAAAAATGATTTATATCTTGATCAAATTACACAATTATTAATTACCAAATAGGTAAATTTCATTGGAGTACCACTCTCTATTTCATCTGATCAGGATCTGATGATTATCTTGATGTTTTTGGAAATCCCTCAATGGGAATTAGATTAAAGGTTTAGTTTTTTGAAAAATTATCATCCATAGATAGATGTATTGAATAATATGTCCATTAAAACTATTGATGAAATATTGATAGCTTTCTCTAATTATTTCAAAGGTTGTTGGGATTAACCCCTTCTATTTTTGGAATTTTCTTACAAATATTAACTTACCTAAAGCATCCAGAGGGATCCTAATGAAGCCCACTATGGAAGTAATTCTAGAAATCCCACATGTTATAATGAATATTGAGAATTAATGTTATTGGGATCTAAACTAGATGATGTAGTGGTAGATAATTTTAGATCCATTCAATAATATAAATTTTTTTCTCAATGTTAAAAAAATTACTGTGATAATCATTCACAATATCTAGAGTTTGAAGTATGTGACAAGGTAATATGACATATATCTCCCTTGAACAGGGTGAATATATTTTGATTTAAGGGAATGATAATACTGAGAGAAATTTTTCCTTTTGAAAATTTTGATCATATTAGGATGGTAGATTATCGGTTTATGAATCCATCAAATCTCTCTCTAATTCATGATATGTTCTATGCATCTCTTCAGAAGAATTACATACCCAATCCTTCACATGTAAAACAATTAGAGGTCATACCACTAAAGAATGAAAATTATTATGAAGATATACCATCAATTATTATAGATAATATAGAGAAATTGGTATAAAATAAGACAACTCATGTGGTTATTGTTTTGTGGTGAAACCACCAATTTGGGAAGCTATGTGGGAACTTGAGGATATGACGAGACATAAATATTCTCACTTGATTGTATCATAATAATGAATTTTTTTGAGAGAAATTATTTTAAGAGGATAAAATGTAACACCCTAATATTTTATAATATATTTCACTTTAACTAATTTAATTTCATTGATATCTTTCACTATATCAAACATCACGTATAATCAAACGATGATATATTATTAAAAAATTAATATTCTATGTGATGGTTTTCTCCTTGACATTGGATTGGTTGGTATGAAAAGAATTAACTAAATTATGAGAAACTTAAGGTTTAGATATTTATGAAATTAATTCATTGGTTATCAATTAATTAAAAAGAAAATTAAAATGAATTTGAAAATAAAAAAGATGTTTTTCTAATACACAGTTTTTATGTCCACAAATTTTTTCCATATTAATAAAATAAAATTATCAATATTTATGAAATATTGTAAATATAAATATATATTATACATAAAATTAAAAATTTATCCTTCATTTATCATTTTCTCTTAAAATATGTTAAGAATAATTCATGTTTTATTCTTAAAAGCATTATTTTTCAAATGTCTATTGCCATCACCTTTTCGACAATTAGTTTAAAATTAATTTCCTCCAGCTATTAGTATTTAAATTTATATAATATATTTTATATTATTAATAATGAGGTTCATGTTGTTATAATAAACTAATTTTATTTATTATTAATGTGAATATGTATGATGGTAAATATTATCACCTTGGTAAATGGTAAATCATGTTAGTATAGGTTAAAACTATGTGATAATGCCAAATTTTTTCTTCATATATCTTATTGGATAAATGTAATTTTACCTTTTTCACCTTATTCTTCAAATATATCTTTTAATGGACACATTCCATTGAAAATGACCTATTTATTATTAATGAAAAAGATAAAAAATGTCACTATTTTACTTTTAAATATATTATATATGTTGACATTGGGGAAAAAAGAAAGTATATAACAAATATAAATTAATATTTTTATCACAATGAAAATATTTTCATAATTTATTTTTATTTTCAAATATTATTAATTATATAATTACCTTATGTTCTTATCAAATGTAGAGACGCTATTTATTAAATTAATAGAAAAATAAATAGATTATTTTAAAAAAATTGAAAGTAATATAATTTTAATAATTTTTTTGTTCCAAAAGCTTTTTTAGATTAATATGAAATAATATATTTGAGTTAATATATTATATTTAAATTTCAAAATTTTCCCTAATAATATTCATTAAAATTGAATGAATATCATCAAAATTGACATTGAAAATATTTTACAAATGTAATAATTTATTAAATTATTTAAAATCATAAAATTCTTGCGAACTGATAAGGTAGATAGTATATAGCCAAATATAATTTCTTTTATCCATTTATGATACAATTTTGACCTTATATGTTAAATTATAACTCTTTTATGATTGAGAGAGATATTTCGTGATTAATGATGAAATAAGTTAACTAAGGGGTTAAACAAAAAGATAAAGTTTAAAACACCAGATACTACTTTCCATGTATTATTTTCATGATGGTATTTAGACCCCCTAAAGACATTTCTTAGAATACCTGGTTATATGAATGCAAATGGTTATATGAAAACCTTATTATATTTTTTATCTTATATGAAATTTCATGTCTATCTCATCCCACCTTTATAATAGAAGGCCGCAAATTTCTCTTCTTTACCGTACATTGAGATTTTTAGCTCGACCATTACATTAGAAATAATCTTATATAATTTACTATCCATGTTGTGAAATTTTTGGTCTTCCCAAGAAGAGAAAATCGCCATAACTGATCACATTATTTTTAATTGTTATTTTAATTTCTAAAAATATATGTTATTTATCATAAAATAATATCATTAGTATCATAAAAATAATTAAATTATTTTATGGTTATGAAAATACAATTATAAACTCACTTTCCCATCTATTGGAATGTGATAGTATCGATCATGTGTACGGACAACTTATTGTCTCTACATAATGATACAATTCATTTTTCTGAACCATATATTATATAGGGATATTATGATGGTTTTAATGTTTATATATTATTCTAGTGAAATTATTATAACTTTATAATAATAATATCTTAACTACATTCTCACATTCTATTCTGTTGTAAAATGATAACGTTGCTCGTGTGTATGTGTAGGCTATCACTTCCACGAAGAGATGTGATTTTTTTTCATTTCTATTTTATATGGATAATATTTAACATTATAATAATGATAATAATCATAATAATAATAATTATAATAATGATAATAATGATAATAATAATGATAATAATGATTTTTTTCATTTGTTTTGTTTAATATTGATAATTAAATGGTTAATTTTTATTTAACATTATTTTTATCCATCCGCTAAGAACTGAAAATTGTGGTCATGTGTACGTATGACCAAATATCTTTTTTAATGTTGTAAATATGTTTTTATCTATACCATTATATATATCTATAAACACACACACACACATATATATATTTAAAATATATGATATAATTATCATGTTAATTATTAATTTAGAAAATTATAAAAAATGTTAATTTAATATACATCATGTTAAAGAATTTTTGAAGAAAGTCAATCTCGAGATAAGGGATTTATTTTTCAACCCATTTTAATTGATATGGTTGTGAATAAATTTACATTAAAGGAAATTATGCAATTATGATTTTTTTAAATAAGTTTTCAATTTATTATCCTATGGTTATTATAGTATAATAAATATTTTCCATTCATTTTCTTCAGTAAAAGGATCAAGTTAGCAAAAGATTTATTTTAAGAAAAAACATACATTATTTCTATCTTCAATAAAAAAACTATTTATTCTATACCCATGTTTTATTAAAAAAATTTAATAATGTTTCTATAAAAAATAGGACCCAATAATATTTTAGACACCCCATCTAAACATGGCCATCATGTCATGGCCCACCCAGCACTACCATTTTCCCCACAGACACATTGTCCCCTACCTGAGGCCCACCCACCTAATTGAATATCTAATCTAACTAATGAATTTACCCAAAAACCAACACATGTTTTTTGCAATGTTATTTTTCCACATTCACACTCAACATCAAATGTATCCTATAATTCTACCCATCTTCATCACAATTCTTGGCCAAACACACTGAACTGGTGAATTTAAATTTGGTAGGCTCCAAAAAATAAAGGTGAACATAGTTGAAGGGGTCATATAATTTAGTTATTTAATACTTTATCAATATAGGTTGTCAAATCCCCCTTTTTCCTACGGGCCTTTTAAGGGTTCCACCTCACCCCTTGAAAGGTGGATTATAAAAAATCAATAAAAAATGAAGGCCTTCAGGCCATTGGAGTGGGGGACCTATGACAACACAAACATCAAGACATAATATTGTCATTTGGTCCTATTCAGCTAGGAAACACTAGTTTTCCCACAAATAGGTGCTCCGCTACTTGGGGACCAACCACAAGCTTGAAAAATTTATCTAACTGAAGACTGTCCCCAAGTTCCCACACATATTCATTACAATGTGCATTATCCTCAATCGCATCCATCCTAGGAAACTTCTTGTAAGGTCACCCATCATAACCACTATACCAGGGAAAGCAAACTTAATTGTAATATTCTAATCAAGATGGATCTCAAGAATAAATTTACCCCTTGTTTAAATGAGCCATATAATTTATTCATTTAACCATTTATCATTCTTGAGTGTTAGAGTTTTTGATATTTTTTTATGATTTTTTATAATTCATATATACCCATGATTTAATTTTTACAAAAAAATGTGTTTGAGAAGTTTTCTATTAACTTATATGGATGGAATTGAATGTCATATTATCACGACCACTCAATTATTTGAATATATCATTTTTAATTGCCATGATTCACTTCCAAGATAATATTTTAATTATTATTTTGAAAAATTTTATTTTTTTATTTAAAAATAAAAAATTTAATTTTCTCTGGAAATATTCTACTGATTATTTTAAAGTAATTTTCATATATGATAACATCCATTGTCATTAATTATATTTTATTATGGATATGATATAATGATACCATCCTTTTTCTTTCTCTATTTGGATTATTATTATTATGATGATATGTTTATGAATCTTATTTATTTTCCACGCATTATGATATGATGGATTAATGAAATGTATATAAAACCCATTTTCTTTGATCGGGTTATGATTGATGTTATGATGAATGTTTTATGATCTTATGGAACATATATTTATGGTTCTCATTATGTTACAGTTGGGATTGAGCTTTTATATCACTCCAAATAATTTAATAAAAAATTATATCTCATGAGATAATTAAGGGAAACAAGTTGATGTGAATAACACAATGAAAGGAAACTAGGTGATGTGATTGTTTTGGTATGGGAAAAAAATTTATTTTCTTATTCCATAATGGGAAACATGTTGATGTACTAGATCCACTAGAGGAAACATGTATTTATTTCTAATCTATTATGATATTAATGTTCTTCTTAGTTAACCTTGACATATGAAAAGGTTTCTATACTTATCAGTTTTGTTCACATTTATGAAATGAACTAATACCCAATTATTAATTAAAAAGTAATTTTACCTCATTTTATTTCTTTTTTTTAAATGAAAAATATTTATTCCACGGTTCATATTATTGATTATTGATAGATTGGGTATGAACTTTGTAAGTAATGATCATGAAATCATACCATTATTATTATCATATGATTTGAAATGATCACCAGTTTATATATCCCATGTTTACCCTTAATCAGAATATGATAGAACCCCTTATTATGTTACATTTCCCTAGGCTATGAATAATGAATTAATTAATTTTTTTCCATAAGGAGTACTAAATGGGATTATATTTGTGGGAGATGTTGAATATTATTCAAGCAATAAGAATATTTTTCATCTAGTATCTAAAGATACTAAACCTTTATGGTCCACTAGAATGTGTTTTCAAATGTATTTAATATTTATCTAAAATAATTTAATATTTATGTATGAATATATAGGGTAACTATATGTTCCTAGATAATTTTGGTGATGATTTAAAGTATGTTTATACTCAAAATATTGATATTAGATTCCTTTATCCTTTTTTATTATTATTCATTCAAATTTGGGATTTATTTGTGGATGATTTCATGGGATCTTGGTGAAATATTTGATGATTGATGAGCCCTTTATGTGGTTCGTATAGAGGATTTCTTTATAAGATGTATGTAGGAAGTCCATTATTGATTAGTTATTGGTAACTTTTTACTCTAATTTTATTTTGGATTTTTTAAGGAAACATCCATAATTTATGATTTCTCATACATATAACCATATGTATTTTATTTTTTTATTGATATGGGGCTGTACTGTAAACCCTACGAGGGTGTTTAGTCATGGTTTTGATAAATTAGCAGCTGTTAATGAGCATTTTGATAGTTATGTTGTCTAGAGTTACATTAAATTATTAATTATAAATGTTATATTTAATTATTAATGTTGTATGGTGTTTCTAAGGTGATCGATATTGAGGGAATAGTTTTTTTGGGCTTGGATGGATCTTGAATTTGAGTGGTATAGGAGTTACATGGTTACTTGTGGGTGGTAACTCCTTGAAGTGGTAGCTGGTTCCTTTTAATACAGATACATATGCCATTTATTTTTTATTTTCCGGTTGAATTCATGTATCATGAGTTTGGTTTTATAGATATGGGATAGGGGTGTTTTGGGGAAGGTGGATAAGATAGTGTTTAGCATCATATACATCGATTGGGTGATTTTGGACTGTAAAGATGAATTAGGCCTCTTACGAACTATGATTCAAAGGGGTGAGAGAATGTAGAGATAGAGTAAGACATTTGGAAGGTCTCAAGGTTCATGTTATAATGTGGTATATTAGGATGGGTTTACAAAGCATAATGGCAAGTTTGAGAGGGTTTACACCATTTTTTGATGAGTGAGGTGATGAAACATCTCGTCTGATTTGGGAAACAACCCTTTATGATGGAGTGAAGTATTTATGAGTGAAATTAGTAGAATTAGCCCTTATGTATTGGTTGGGATATGGAAAAATGGTTACTTCTTACTGATATATGGGACACCTCCTTGGTGAGATGTGAGACAAAACCTTGGGAAGGTCTATAGGAACAACTCAAGGACTTGGAATGAGGTTCCAAGGGGACCTACAGTTTACTACCATGGGATGGTCCATGGGTGGTGAGATTGAGAAATATGCGGGTTCTCAGCAATGATATAACAAACATTGGGTATGGGTCAGCGGACCATCATGTTGTGTTTTCATAATTCAGTGACATTATTGAGAGGATATTAGAAATGTGCGACTTGTTAAAGGTTATGTGATAGGTTCTTAGAGAATATAACCCAATGATCATATAGTGAGATGGTGTTTTGATCATCGGACTATGATATATTATGGATAAAAACAAAACTTTCCTTGGAGGCTTGGGTTGATCTTATTAATGAACCATGCCATAAGGAAGCTTGATTAAGTGTTCTTGAGGTGACCCCCCAGAGCATTTGGGGAAGAAATGATGTGATGACTATGCCCTAATATTTTGGATATGGGGTTGAGGACCATTCCATGCTTAGGTTTGTTTGGTGGATGATTGTGCCTAGTTTCTTGATGTGTCAATTATATGGATGAACATTTCCTCATGGTCACGTATAAGGCTGAGGACCTTTCCACACATAGATTAGGTTGGTGGGAATGCATTGGACCATTCCATACGTGTCTTGGGATAAATATTTTTCTAATTCATGGTTCCTGGGACAATAGATGATGTGAATAACGGATCTCCATTAAATGATATGGGATGGGTTATGGACTTTGGATATATGATCACACCTATTATCCATGGGTATTGGATATATTTTTTAGACACATGAATAATATATATATTTGGATATGTCTGGTCATATATTTTACGGTATGAGATGTTACAACAAGGATGATTTCATAATGGTTACGAACTAGTTTTGCTAATTTATCATTGTCAACAGGTTAGCACATGATAACCTAATGTGCAAGGATTAATGGTGTCATATTTATCACACAACATCTGAGGAACATGTGTGACATGTTTATTATATCCCTCATGTATAAATTTATTTTATAGTGTATACAATGGGATGTTTTTGAGACTATACTAAGATGTATTTATCACGCTCTCCATGGGAGACTTAGTCACCATGGAGACCTTAGATCTTCTTTCAGGTTTAACACATGATGCATAGTGGATCATGCTGGTTCAGCTTGATTGGTTTGGATAAATTCTGTGTGATATCTAAGATGATAGTAGTATTGGGGTGTATATGTTTTATTTTTTGTTTTTTTGTATTTTGGACCATACGAGTGGGTGGTCATGGATATATGATTGTTTGAATTCTAAATGAAACTTATTACGTCACTTTATGTATTTATTTATGTGTTCAAAGAATTTATTAATGTTTGGTTATATACACTATGTTTTTATGACAACAATTTGAGGGAATTTTTTCCACATTTTATGGATTAGGCAGTCACCGATAGTCGGAAGCCAATGGTGTATGGTGAGGCACAATTGATTTCATTTGGGGCCCTAGATTAGGTGGGTTTTGGGTAAGTATTTAATATATACACACACACACACATGGAGAGAGATATATATATAAATTAATCCAAACGTTTCATAAGATTTCAGATTTATAAAATCACTTAGCTGCATTGATATATAAATATATATATATGAGTTTTAAAAAATTGATGAATTGAAATAGTGTTTGAAGATACTCTATAATTATTTAGGAGTTAGAAAAATTTGACAATGTAATCACAAGAAAAGTCCTCTTTGGGTTGAAAATTAAGACATTAGAAAAGTATTATAATATATTGAGATAAGTATGTGCCTCATATTTTGAATATTTTGAAATTTCATGGTAAAATCATTGTGATACGTAATGTATTCCAAAATTATGATATGTGGACAAGGAAACACCATTATCAATCATACATAAGGAATAATAAGATGAAATAAAAAAATTTAGAAAATAAAAATTGAAAACGTTATTAAATATCATTGATATACATATATAATTCATATAATTAGGAAGTTAGAAATGTACACAACTGAAATGTAATATATAAGGGTTCTCTAAGTGCATAATAGTTGGTAATGTACTCAAGATACTATGTTATATAAGATTTAGAAAAGTCATTGAGACAGAAAACATATTACATAATAGTATTATATCAACAATTTGAGAAAATTTAGATATTACTAAAAATAAAATATAAGGATTTTGAAATTTTTACATAAAGTAATTAAAAATAAAAAATGAATCATTGATTTATTTTGAACAATCCTAAGAAATACTAGATGATATTTACAACACAAAAAATAAAATCACACCACAAACTAGAAAATGGATGAAATACAAGGTAAATCTAGTTCTATGAATTGAGAAGCAGTCACATTGTGATAAGGATTACATGCCATAGTGCATGATGAAGAGAGATTAAAATTGTAATTTTATTAAATGAAAATTATTAACTACCGTAGAAGTATAGGAAACATTAATTGACACTATAATTAGAGTTGTCACACTGTAATCATAAAATCATAAAGAATATTGAATAGTATATTACGGTGTGAGAATACCCATTAAGTTGTCATATTTTCACCTCGTGTCTTTATATATACTTGGAATCAAGTGAATGAGTGTATCATGGAAAAATAATTTTTTCGTAATTCATTTATTTCAAAAAAGATTATATCATTTTGGGGGACAAAAAAAGATATTTTTATCATTATTGTTTTAATCCTTTATAAATGAAAAATAACTCTAAAAAAATTATGTAGATTTTTACATATTCATACAATGGAAATAATATTCATACGGATTTATATATTTATATGGGAAAAGTAAAAAACTTGTGAGTATTAGCCAATTATATTATTTTCACTTAAAAAAGAGGAAGTAGTAGAATTGAAGTTCTACCTAATGAAATCATTAAATCATGGAAACTAATGACATTAAATAGTATTAAAAAGTTAAGAGAATATATGATGTTAACTAAAAATCAGTTGTTCTGAAGATTAGTAGAGTTAAAAAATTGCAGGTTAAAAGACTATCCAAGTGAGTTAAAGAAGAAGAGAGAGAGGAGAGAGATAGATAGATAGATAGATATACTAGACTTTATTATGTTCATTATATTTTAGGTAGAAGTAGAATAATAATGGGAAATATATCCTACAGGTCTATATAATATGTGTAAAAATTCTTATGATATCCTTATATCAAGAGGTTATGAAACATCCCAGTGATTTTTTAGGAGAGGAAGTACAGTTGATTATTTCATTTGAGGAACTGGGGGAGACCCTTATATTTTTGTGGAGAATAAATATAGAAATTTATAATAATTAAAGGAAGAGAAAATTAAATTATGAATTCGAAAAAAGACCTGGTTGGTGATATATCCTAAATATTATAAGTATTTGTTTTCATTTAAGTCTTTTTTTCCAAAAAATTATACTGGTTCAAGGTCATACCCCAGAATGAGAATTATCTTGATAAAACATTGGTCTTGTGGGCATATGGGATGAAAAGTACCATACACTAGGGACATAGTAATATTTGTTAAAGGTGAACGTAATTATCAAATTTTAGTGTGCCTCATTATTTGTGTGTCCTTGTTAATTCACAAGCATGCAAACTAAAGGTAAGTGGAGAGAGGGAGAGAGATCATTTCACTATATAGGTGTAGAGGTAAAATTGATGGGAATTTTTTTCAAAATGTAAAAAATTCAATCAAACTGAATCATCATTCAACTATTAGTCTATTTGAACCAATTCATTAATAACAACATTTTTTATTCGATCAGTAATTCTACTAAATATTGTATTATCAGATTATTAAAGATTTTATGACTTTAATGTTTTTCCCTTCCAATGTAATCAAGATTTATTGTCTTTCAAAATAACTATCAAATACTAATATTAATATCAGATCTTCCATTATTCTATTGAATATGTGGAATAAAATAATGATTAAATTAAATAAATCCTCCCACTTTGTAAAGAGGATGAATTTTAAACATGCACATGGTATAATATAGAATAATATTAGTCTTGCAGGGTGGAAGAATAAAAAGTGGTTAAATATACTAATAAATAGATATAAAACACATTCTTCATAGAAGGTTTAAAAATTCATGTAATAGAGTGGTAAATGAAATATATTTTAAAACTTTTACTCTAGAAAAACCAAATGTAAATGGAAAAGTTCATATCTCATAATTATTGAATGATGATTCAAATGGAATTTTGATAAATAACTTACAAAATGTTAAGGAATATTATTTTTGTTTATGTTATGGATCTTATAAATACTCACAGGAGGATATCACCATTGGTTTAGAAGAATATGATATTAGAGATAGTTTACATGTAAATAAACTGCTGATTAGAATAGATTACAAAAATCTATGTAGAGATTGTACTACAAGAATTGAGAATATTGAAGGAAAGTACTCCAAAGTAGGAAAATATTGATTAGACAAAATATTAAAGAATTATTAATCTATATAATGACTAAAATTTAAGTTCCATTCATTGGAAATAAAAATTCTAGAATTAATTTCATGATTAATCTATTGGATGTTATATAAAAGGGGAAAAAGTGATTGAAGATTCATTACAAGAGAAGGAAAAAATGCTTATGGATTTTGAAAAGAATATTGAGAAATAAAAATGGAGATTATTGATAGAAAAGGATCAGTTTTATATTATACTATTATTTTAAAAATTAAAATTTTATATTATTATTTTAATTAGATAAAAAAATAAATTAAATAATCTAAGACATAACATGAAGCTGAGAGAATATACACTAACAAACATACATTTAATTAGTTTATTTAAGCAATGAATATCTATCTTATTGGAATAAGTTCCTAAAATAATGATCTAATGAATATATTATAGGTATAAAGAAAAATGTATCATCCACTCTAAAAAATTATTGTCATCATAATCCTATTTCAATGAAAAATAAGAGTATCAAATAAAAATCAGGAAAATATTGATGAAAAATAGATAAGAAAGTAAATGCTATATCAAAGGTGGATATACTGATGTTTAGGGGATATGGTTCCCTAAAAATTCTATATAGATGAAAAAATTTAATAAAAATGCAAAGAATTAGGATTCAGTCAAACCATTTTTCATAATGAAATACCAAGATTTATGGATACTATGTTTTTTATTGATTGATCAGATATATGGATTTTAGATTTTATCATAATATTTCAACCTCTAGAAATCAAAAAAATCCTACATAAAGGTAAAAATATCATCTGAGACAAATAAAAAAGAATAATTAAAATAATTGTTTCATTAATAATAAACTTGAAAGCTTTTAGAAATTGTATGGATGTTGTAAAAAAAGTTTTCATAGTGATGATTCATTCTGGTAAAAATAAATCATCATACAAAATAAGTTTAGAATGTATATCCACAGTAGGTGAATAAATCATAACGATATGAAAGGTGGTAATTTATTACGTTATGTAAAAAGAAATTATTTATGAATATAGCACCCAACAAGACAAAGAAGGATGGTACACCATGAAAGATAAGTTTTTTTATAGTAGTTTTATCAGTATAAATATATTCAATTTTAGTAAATACATGGGTATTGGTATTAATCAATGAAATAATGGCATAATATAAAATTAAAACAATAGAAAAAAAATAAAAGGATTGGTTTTTGGAAGAAATTATTCAGGATCTATGATGATGTTCCAAGAATGTTGTACATTCTTCTATGGAATGAATGATCATTTGACCAAATTGGAAGTGGAATTAAGTATTGATATATTATTAGAAAAAGGAATTATCCTAAAGGTAAAATAAAAACTGCATATGAATAATAACATAAATTTCTGGGGTAGTATCTTAGAAAGGATAATAAAATTATCGTTGAGGAAATTTGTAGGTGGTAAATAAAGCCAATAGAATCATAATGGATTGTTTAATCATCATTCCATCTAAAGAAGTAAGAATTAAAAAGATTAAAATTAAAAAAAAATACTATATTCTTTACTATAATAAGTAAATAATATAACTACACACAAATATGTTGTTTAAAGAAGTATGGATGCCATACTACCTAAAAAGAATTGTCCTAAAAATCATAAAATCAAGCATGAAGAGTTATCCAAAATATGGATCTAGATATAAGTAATATCTCATTTGATAAGAAACTCTCAATAGTTTTTATATATCTATGGATTAAATTACATCTACATTTTTTCATATATACCTTTTAGAACTTTCTATATAGGGAATTGAAGGTGATTCACCAATAAGGGGGAACGAGAAAGAATTGATCAAGCACAAATTACTGTTATAGTTCCTATGGAATAGTCCATCTTGAAATAATATCAGTATTTGTTTTATTGAAATTTTTACTTTGTAATGATTTCAACCATGATGAACAAAAGTATTGTATATCACTTCAGGTGGAAAAAATTTATAAAATTCAATAAATATAATTTCATAAAAATGTATAATTCTAAATAATGATTGAAAAGTGTCATTTAGAAGGTATAATTATATTTTAAATCATATTTTTTATCATAATCACTTATAATGTTAAGGGGGAGGGGGTTGAATTGATTAATGATATAAAAATTGGAAAATCATGGTTTATTTCTATAACATGAAATACTAGCTGTTTTTAATTTTTTTAATACGAGTGTTACGATTATTATAGGAATTAAAGTTGAAAATATCATATATATTTTTCCTAAATTTGTATCAGTGTAAAATTAATTAATCACCCCATGATAAAGAAAATATACGTTTTTATCATATTGTTTTTTGTTTTTGTGATTTGTTTTTATCATGATTAGCCACTATTTTTTTCTACATTGAGCATTGAATATATATAATTAGAGTGGAATAATAGAAGAAACATTTATTTATGTGAATTGATACAAAAATTTCCTAATATTATATTTACTCATTATCAATATGGTAGGGTGGGGGAGTGGAAGGAAAATTAAATAAACATATTGACTTGCATTCTCTATATTGGTTTTGATAATAAATCCAAACATGGAGATTATTGATCACACATGGTGTTTTCATATTTTTTTTAAATAATAATAAATCATGTAATCAAGATGTCAATATGTATTGAATATTAAAAAATTAAATGATTTGGGAGTAATTAAGAAGGTTGATAAGAAAAATATAATTCTCAAGAAATGGATACATCATGTGATTGATCTGAGTATATTATAAGACACCTTAATGCTTGATGTATTGATGAATCCTTTGGACTGACTATGCTAAAGAACAACAAGCATTATGTGGGAGAAAAGAGATATATCTTGAGTTTATTATGATTATTATATTGTTTTTACATAACATTTCCCATTGTAATAGAGATATATTCATGAGTAATAGGGTATGAGTTGCTTCCATGGTTAACAATGCTAATAAATTGCTAAGACTATATTCTTGATATTTTATATGAAGATTCATTTTTAGGCAATTAAATCCATTGAATTTGAGAAAATATTATAATATTATAAATATTTCATCAATTTTTGTGTTTATTAAATAGTATATCTTCCAAATATAACTAAGAACCTAGCTAGTACTTTGGTAAATATCTATCCCCACAAATATCATACATGAAGGCACTATCTATTTGAATACTTTACATGGATGATGTTTAATGAATATTTGATGTAGGTTGTAGTAGTTGATGAAAATTAAATTAGAGTATTTAAATATAAAATATTATTTTCAATTACACTAATGATGATTAAATTTGGTTTTTATTTATTCTATATTTATGTAAATGGTTTTGAGATAATTTAGAGTCGTTGATGATTCATTGGATATATTTAATGTTGAATTGATAACCCAAGAGATATTGTTTTTGAATTTTTAGACACTGGATAATTCATATTGTTTGAAATAGATACGGGTTCTCCTACTCATGTATAAAGGTACACAAGTATTTATGTAAGAGATAATCACAAGTTTGTGTATGAATTGAGATTTGATAAAGAACTAAACTACATTGAAATAAATAATAACTTCTATAATTGAGATATTGTAAAAGAATTAGATGTTACTCGATACATATGAGGTTCTCTAAATCTTATTAAAAATTTATATAAAAAATCATATCTAAGAGTCTATCTGTTTTAAAATTGAGAAATCAGAAAATTATTGGAGAACATTGAGATGTGTAAGAGTTCAAAATTATAATTATTTAGAAATTCATTTTTGAGATCACTATGATATATAATGTCTTCTAAAATTCTAAAAATAGTTAAAGGTAACATCTTTATAGAGAAAACACAATGCATCACATCATGATATGTAATAGTTTATAGAACAAAGATATATAAAATGTGACTGAATCTAACTAAGATACACATAAAATTTACAGAATTATATATTTGTAAATATAAAGAACTACAATGTCACATGTAAGGATTCTCAAAGTGAGTGAGATTTTAGAAATTACATAAGTAAATGTGATACATAATATTTGGAAAAGTTATCAATATTTGGTCATTATCATGAGAGATATTGGATGCGATAAGTTAGTTTTTAAAAATACTGACAAAATAGAATATTACTAGAAATAAAACAAGATGATTGTGAAGATATTTTCTTGGGAGAGCTTCATTACATAATGTTCTGTCATTAATTTTTTTCATTGTGATAAGGGGATATGAAAGATTAATTCACACCCAAAAATGAGATGTCATGTCTTAATCATAATGACTTAGAGAAGAATGAATATCTGAATGGACCATGAAAATATCATTCATATAGTTATAGTGTCAATAAATGTTTTCATGTATATTGGGAATAAAATTTATATGTTTATTCGGTAAAGATAAATTCATGATAATAAAAATATTTAAAATAGAATATTTTAATGGTTTTTTAGAGGAAAAAAACATGATCTTATATTGGATGATCTTTTGATTATTTCAAAATTGAGAATAAATATATCAAATTTATTGGGAGTTATCCATGTTCAAATGAGGGAATTAATAATTAATTTTTTTATATATAAATAACTAAATAAGTAAAAATATAATGTTTTTTCGGGGAAGAAGACTCTGCATATTAGAAAAAAGTGGAGGTAGTATCAATGATGTTATTCCTAATGTGATCCTTACATAAAATAATTCAAGGAAACTAAAAACGATTATTTTTTTTAGATAACTAATATTGTTATCATGAATATCCTCAATTTATAAGATGAGAAGAGTTATAATGTTTTATGTAATAATACCATCATTGTTTTCTGAATAATTATATGAAGCAATAGAGATATTTACCTTACTTCTGAAGATTATCTATATGGAATAAGAAGAATAATCGATAGAAAAATATCCTATGAACTATATTAAAAGGAACTATGCTTATGATAACCTAATATCATAACGTTGTTGGAAAACATATAGAATATTGTGTATGAGGTAGATTAGTTTATTAATGCATTTAAGGAAGGTGAACTGAAATTGTTACTCTATTAAAGATTGATATAAGGGTTGATCATACTTTAAGCAGGATCCATTAAATTCGTTAATTAAAAACGATGCCCGGATTATTGATAGATTTCAAAAATTATAGGTTGATGTATTCATTTATTTCTTGTTTGTGCCAAAAAAAAATATACAGGCTCATGGCCAGAACCTTTTCTAAGATTAAAATTTATAATAAAAATAGAATTTGTGTTATATTGAGATAAAAAAAATTATAGACTATGGTCATAGTAATGTATATTTTATGTAAACTCATTATCAAAATCTAGAGTGTCTTTTGGTTTTTCTGTCGTGATTATCTCACTTTCATGCTAACTGAAGGTAATTTTAGTGAAATAGTGATATTCTTTCACAAAATAGTTATTATGGTAAAATATATAGGGAGAGGATTTAAATTGGTAAAATATTATTCATTATATTTCACCCCCACCTTTTAGTGTGGTTGAAATAATATAAATTGTACAATAACAACACCAAAATGGGATAGTAGGTAAAACATAATCATTTATTAGTCCACAATATACCAAAGATCCTAAGTATTCTATTGTTTCCTTATTTTAACATCATTTTATGTGTAATGTTTCATTAATATAAATATTATATCTTCATTAAATATTTTTCATCACCTTATTACTACTAAATTGATTTTCACTTTATTTACCTTGAACTCAAAATTTTAATTAGAACATAATAATTTTTTTTAAAGATAAATTGGTTTGTGAAAATAATTTTATCTTTTATAATACTTTTATAAAATTACAACCAATTATAAATTTTTTTGGAAAATAAATAGTTTAGTGTTCTTAAATTCAAATTTTTATATAAAACTATACTTGAATTCTATTTGGGAAAATTATATTTTATGAAAGATTCATGTATCAACACTATGAGAATATGGAAGTACTGAAAACATTATAAAGTCAAAATCAAATGATTTCTTTTCCATTGGCGTAACATAACTATTACATCACAACCAATGTAGGCTCTTAAAAATGGTTATGTTTGGATCATTGAATTAAAACTCAAATTGGATAAGCTGAAAAATGGTCTTTAAAATAAAACATGGAAATGACGCTTGAGAGAGTATTTATAACAAAATATTCTTACACTACCCAAACGTCTTATTATAAAAATAATTTTATACACACTCTAAAATATTATGGTATGATTCTGCAGTTGACTAAAATAAAGTATATATATGTCTACAAAAAACATAAAAAGTGTCATCACTTATGAAACATTATAAAATAAGGAAAAACAACATATTTAACCAAGTTTATGAATGAAACTATGAATAAAATCAAATCAATGTAGAATTATTTTAAACAACTATGGATTTTTCCAAACTATCTCACATAACCTTTTAAATAATGGTCCCAATAAAAATATGATTACCATTAAACATTATATAGATTTAGATTAAGTCTGATTTAAAATAAGATTGGGTGATATAAATATATATGTCTTAAAATTAATTAACAAATCATTAGAAAATTATATTTATGATTTATTAATAATTTGTAAATTAAGTAGAATGGTTGATTCTAATATAACTTGGAGATTTACTAAAATGGTTGAGATCCCCTACCATTACTGTTAACAGGATTTCCCTATTCAATAATCAAACATCACACTCTAATATGCAGGAAACATCTCAAAAAAATGATAGAAAAAATTTACTAATAAAATTATCCTGATAAATTAAACTCCATAATTGAATGATAATAAAACTCAAAGAAAACCATGGAAAACGACTCCTAAAATCCATCCATAAACATAGTAGCCTAAATGCACAATTTAAAATAATCCACTCATTATACAATTTTACACTAAAACCCTGAAAACATAGTATAAACATCGGCACAATTTATTCACATCAATGCAATGATGTAAAAAATTTCAAATAACCAACATGAGCTTCAAATAATTAAAAGGAGAGGAATATTTAAATTCAAGGGCTGTTTAATGTTATCTAGGTGAAATAACTAATCAAAATCTCTAACTAAGGTAATGGTAAATATAAGATAATAAAAAACAAGGGAAGAATAAGATTTGTGGACACTGCTTGAATCAACCATAGTATAAGAAAGAAAAGGAGGAGGGGAATGAGATAATGAAATACCATGGAGAGGGATATCAAATAGATAGAAAGAATTGGTTTAAAAGGAAAAAAATAAATATTTTAAAGGGGTTTAATAAAAATGACAAAAATATAACATTTTAAAATAATAGTTGAGGTTACTAGATACCTAGTTAAAGTCCATATGGTATTTGGTAGAATCACCTAGTCACATTGACCTCAGACATGATGATTAAATAATGATAATTCACTCTTAGGTACACAAACCCACATGTAGTTCTAAGATACATGTGAACCTCCTCTTAACTTTAATTTAACCAATAAAATATTATCCAAACTTCAAAATAATCAATAATACACGTATAATAGTATATTTAAAATTTAAATTTAAAAAAATATCACTCATTGTAAACACAAAAATTCAAAACCATCCATATTCTCAGTCCCCAAAATTCCTAAAAAATCATTTTTTAATTCAAATAATTGAGGAAAAGATATATTACATCCTTATTCTTGAAATGTTTTAGATCCTCTACTGGGTTTATTACCCACTTATTTGAACTTCCTAAATGAGTTAAGGGTTGTCTATATTTACCGATGGTGTAGAAAACCCACTTTCTAATGGGGTGAGGGTCCTCTATAAATAGGGTCAGTAACAACCCTTGACCATCAAACGTATCTTAATGCGTTGTGGATCCCCCACACTATTTATATTTATAATACATAAATTTCATGAGATGATGGAAAGTTAGGGAATCCCAAATTCTATTATATTTTCATTTTCTACCTAATGGGTGATATTTTTGGTGTTGAGTATGGTGATATAAGATTCTTACTTTAACATATATTTACATTGAGATACAATAGAAAAATGTGTTTTTGAAATCATAATTTTTATGCCTTATATAATACAATAATCCTTCATTTTTTATAAGATATGAACCTTAGTAAAATTATATTGTGACGATATAGAAGTTTATATTTTCTTTGGATTCCTAGTCAAAAAAGAAAATATAAGTATTTTCCATTATTAAAATCTGAATTGGTTTTGTTTCTTAATATCTTTTTTGTTTTCAAATTCTAACTTTATAACACCCCAAGATTTTAAATTAATTATTTTCCTCCAAAAACAAATGTGTTCAATAGAACGCATCACATGAAATAATAAACCATAATGAATTTTGGATCATTATATAATTAACAAAATACATTCGTATAATTTGTGGTTAAAAATAGAGGTAACCAAAATATGAAAGAAGTTGTATAATTAAAAATATATTTCACTCGTAATACTAATGAAATGATAAAATTGAATTAGAAAAACTGATTAAATGATTAATTTATAATTAAAATGTATTTTTCCAAATATTGTCCATTTATGTGCATTATTTTAATAAATATAACATATTATGTATAAAATATGTTAGATATATTATAATATATTAACAAAAAAATTATTAATTGATATAAAATATGAATAAGAATAAATAATATTTTAAAATGTTATTTTCCTAGGAAAATATTATTCATTATATATTTTTGTTCATAAATTTTAGAATTTAAATATCATAAAGTGAAATTAATCTTTGGATCCATCGTAATAATATTATATTTGAAATATTTGTTCGTATTTTTCCAAAATAATTTATTTTTGGTGAAAAACAAAAAATATAGTTTTTATTAATTGTAATATTTATTACTATATCATGAATTATAAAAAAACTTTATAAAAATTTTTTTTGGTAAAAAATTTATTTTATAGTGAAATTATTCATTTTAAAATACAAAATTTTATTTCGAAATATAATGTTTAACATTTTAATAACTATGCAATATTTTTGTAATAAAAAATATAGTTATTTTGTTTTAACTATGATTTCACTAAGAAAAATTCAGTTTTGAACATATATTAAAAGCACATATGTCTACCTTTGTAATAATAAAACAATTAATTTATTTCAAATAGACATATTTCATAATTTGTTCCTAATCATAACATTTATGTTTATAGTTCACTTTTTCTAAAAATGAGTTTTATTGTGTTGCATGCGCTAATCTTAAAATTAAATTTTATTACATAAAGATATTTTATTTGATAAAATGGATTTAACATTTTGAATAAGTAGGTACACATAATTTATAAAGTCCAATTATATATTTAGACATTAAAGTAAATTAGTATTGAAAAAATTAGATACCACGATAAAAAAAATAAATAGTAAAAGTGAATCATCTATGAGTAAAAGTCTAATTTTTTGTAAAAAATATGTATAAATTTATTTCTTATTCTTGTTAAACCTTAAACCTCCTAAAAACACTATTATTGTCCATTACTGGCTCAAAATGACCCTTTAATAGTGATTTTTTTTGTTTTATGTTATTATAAAAATTATACTCCCCCTACTTATAAATAGAGAATTCAACATCCCACTTCTCCTCACACCCAAAGATACTTATTTAGAAGAAAATATACAAAAATACCTCCACAATATTCCTAGACATATCCTAGTGGTTACTTACTTCTCAAAAGAAAACACTTCAATGGATAAATCATTTTTCAAAATGAGTTTTCCAAGGAGTATGTTAAAAAACCTTAAGTACTTATTTTACATTTTAATTTTTTTAATTTTTGATTCCACATCCTTAACATGTATTTTATAAATTATATAATAATGATATAAGTGTTATAAATTTATGTTCCATAAGATTCTCATAAATGCATAGTACATCATTTAAGATAAATATTCCTCTAATTACAAACGTACATGTCCATGGACTATAAAAGATTAGTTTATTTGAAATGTAGGAAAACAATCTTCCATCTTGGTGAAATAACTTCACTATTTACCATTAAAATCTCCCCAATTTAGTACTCCTACTTAAATTCATTATTCATAACTTGGGGAAAGGAAACATAAGAATGGGTGAGTTCAGATTCCCAATAAGGGTAAATAAAAGATATTTGTGACATAACATGAACATAATTATAAGAGAACATGAGAATATAATTTTAAGATTATATCATACATATCAGAGGTCATACACATTAGTCATGGGTAAATATTAGTAGATCATAAGACATGAATCAAAAAAAAATGAGAAAAATCCATGAGAGTATACCATAGGAATAAAACATGGAATTTGGGGAATACAAATTATCATTGAAACTCCATTACATATTTTTCAAGGCTCACTGCCAAGACCATCATAGAAGAATAATTACTTTATTGCACTAGAATCATACCCTATTCCAGCCCTTTATTACTGAACCGAGTTTACTTCTAATCCTATCTGTAACACCCCAGGCTTTCACGATACACTTCTTTTTCAATAATGAAATAACTTAAATTGTGTGCAAGTTCGATATTCTAACACACCACGACCAATAAAAGCAGCCTTTATAAATAGTAATACCCTACAAAGACCTGAAAATTTCAAGGAAATTTTTTTCTTAATTTTCGATGTAATTTTACAGGAACACAGTTTCTGACGGAACGTGATTCTGAGGCCCGGTGTGCTCGGAATCATTTTTCGAAGTTTGGCTCAAGTACGTTCAGTGAAAGAACGAGTATGTTTTTCAAACATTTGAACCAGTACTCGGAATCGAATTCTGAGGGCAGCGATTGAATCGCAACGCCAGTATTTTCTTAGAAACGCCTCTTCCGGAGTTGCGTTTGCTCGGGTGTGGTTTTTAAATTTTGGGGTTAGGTTAAGAAATAAAATAAAGTGGTGCGACAACATTATTTTTATTTCACTTAAAGCCACTTAAAATCCACTTAAGCTGAGTTGAAGTGGATAGGGTGGAATTCAAAATATCCTACCCTCTTGGTAGGATATTTGTGAGGTGGGGCCCGCACGATCCCCACCATTTCTTTTCCGCTAAGTAACGCACCCGTGAAAACCTTTTTTAAATAAAAGTCAACTGGGGCGTTTTCATAAACAATTAAACGCTGCTATTAATTGGGCAGTTTATTCATTGAAATTAATTTTATGAATTAATGGGTCATTACTTAGTTTGTTTTTCGTTTGTTGGCATGTAATAAAATAAGACCTACAATTTTCTTCTTGAGTGTTGTTCGTTGAGAGGATTTGACAGAAACCTTATGTTCTTTATCCTCCTTTGCGAAGAATGTGAAGAACGCAAAGAACGCCGACCTCCAACGATGGGTGGCGAAGAACGCCGAGCCCCCGGAGATCTACGACGCGATGCCAAGTACCGCGACGCCAAAGATTCTTCTCCCGCAACATTCTTCTGCAACGTTCCTTCATCCGCGACAAATCTTCGATCATCCGTTGAGGTAAGAGATTGCGGACCTTTTAATTCTTTGTAGTTTATAACAACAACATGGATTTAATTATTATAGTTAAATCTGTATGTTCTTGATCCTCGGAGTTCGTCGACGCAACTCCGTATACCGCGACGATGCGATGCCCTTCCGCGACGTGACGAACCTCTTCTTCCATGACGATCAATTCCGTGAAGAACGCACGTTCGACGACTTCGACAAGGTAGGGGTTGATTTTTAAAAATCCTTGTGATTTATACCCGTGACGTTTGCTAAACTTTTGTCGTGTAATATTTTGAAACCGCTAACGCGGTGGGTGCGGACTAACGAACAAGTTCGAACCCACCGCACTTTTTCGTTCTTGGTGCGTGAAACGGCGGACGATGACAAGCAGGGCCGCAATGGTGATTCGAGGGCCTGACAGTGAAGTATGGGACCCGGGAGGAGCTACGACGTAGACGAAAATGGAATCGGACCACCGGAGCAACTCCGGTGGCCCGTGGAATCAACCGGCGGCGGCCAACCAGACCCACGACCGCGCGGGTCCGGCGACACACGGGACGCGGCAAAGCCACGTCCGCTGACCAAGCGTGGCCCCACGCGGTGCTGTGGCACCTCATCCCGCGGGGGCAGCGCGCCCCGCGGTTCCTCCGCTCGGCCGAGCCGAGCCGGACCAACCCGTCGGGCTGGGTTGCGTCCAGGCCGGGCCGGGTCGCGCCCAACCAGGTCGGGTCGACCCGGTTCGGGCCGACCCAGGGGGGGGGGGGGGTCGGGCCAGGTCGGTCCGGGCCCAGACCCCCCGTTTCCGGACCTTTTTGGTTTTTCACCCATATCTTGGGCTATGGACCTCTGATCGACGCACCGTCAGCAGAAACGCGATCCTTGGATCGAGAAGGTTGTTTCGGTATATCACACTCAAGGTTTCGGAATACATTGGGTTTGGCCGAGTTGGTTCGTACATGAAACCAACCGGGCCCTTGGAGCGGAAACACTCATATCTTGAGCTTCGGACGTCCGTTTGACGTGTCATCAACTCTGTTGTTTTCCTCTAAGTGAGAAGGATCTTTTGGCTTACTCCACCTGACGTTTGGACGCAGGTGGAGTACGGTCGGGTTGTTTTTTCCTTAAAAACCAATCGGTCCCCTAGGACGAAAAAGCCAATAACTCTCAGACCGGGCGTCCAATTGACGCGCCATCTGCGACGTTGAGTTCCTGTTGGCGATACAGAACTTATGGATACATCAAATCTATAATATGTGTTAGTTGATGTATCAGCCTCTCAGCTTGTGGAGCGGACTCTCCCGAACAAGCTTGATGTGTGCGAGAACCCTAGAGCTGGCGGCAACTGCTGTTGTGACAACGACGACTATACGGAGATCCTCAGTGGATTCGACTGCGACGATGATGAAAACAGTACGGGAATCCTCCGTGTTTTCGGCAGTGACAACTATGGTACATCTTGGGATATGTCAATTCTGGACTACATGTTAGTTGATGCATCGACCTCTTAGCTCGTGGAGTGGACCCTCCTGGAACGAGCATGCCATGGGCGGAAACCCTAGAGCCGGTTGAGACTTGACGACTCCTGATCGAACAACTTGGTGTGTTATGGATAGCCCAGTGGGGAGCGCTTGGTTGTAGCGGTAGACCCACGGCGGAGGAGCGCTTGGTTGTAGCGTCAGACCCACGATACTCAACAGAAGGAGTACCTCTGGAGGCTTTGAGGGGGAGCGCTTGGTTGTAGCGGCAGACCCACGACGGAGGAGCGCTTGGTTGTAGCAGCACTGGGGAGCGCTTGGTTGTAGCGGAAGACCCATGACGGATGAGCGCTTGGTTGTAGCGGCTGACCCGTGGTACTCAACAAAAGGGGAAGCTCTAGAGGCTACAAGGGGGAGTGCTTGGTTGTAGTGGCAGACCCATGGTGGGAAGCGCTTGGTTGTAGTAGCAGTCCCACAGTACTCGATAGATGGAGTACTACAACAGTCCAAGGTGAGAGGGAAGCACTTGGTTGTAGCGGCATAACCACTGTACTTGATGGATAAGGAGTTTCCCAATATCTTTGGGTTCAACTTCATGATCGATCCTATGTGGGTCATTGCGGGGGTTAGTACCTACAAATCCTTTGTAGGTCCGACGGCTTAAATGAATCAGTGGCTACATCTGATCATCTATAACATCATACGAAGAAGTACCTGTGTGAGCTGAATCCTTTTTACTCTTTTTTGTGGATTGTGTTGTGCTATCCTATGTGGATTACGTTTTTCTCTCCTTTGTGTATTGTGTTGTGCTATCCTATGTGGATTACGTTTTTCTTTCCTTTGTGGATTGTGTTGTGCTATCCTGTGTGGATTTACGTTTTTCTTTCCTGTGTGGACTGGGTTGTGCTTGGGCTCGGATGTTTGAGCCAAACGGGAATTGATGACGTAGGTATATTTATGGGCATATAACTAAGCAGTTTCGGATGTTACTTCATGATTGTATCTTTCCTTTTTGGTTTATCCTTTGTGGATTTTCGGAGACCTTCGGGGGTCTCGGGGTCCCTACTGAGTAGCTTATACTCACCCCTACACGGGCTATGCCCGCACTACGTTGTGTTGGTTGCAGACGACGGACAACGCTGATCGTGGTTGAGGTTGGCGAAGTAGGACGGTACCTGGAGGTGGACCACTGGGCGGGGTCTACTCGGAGCGGACGGCTGGACCGAGGTGCTGTGGAGGCTATCTGTACCCACCCATTAGGTGGGACATACAGAGGACGAATCGACGTTGTGGCTTTACTTTTCAGTTGTTGGTTTCCCTTTCGAGTTGTACTTTACATTCAGTTTGGGTTTGTATTCTAGCCCACTTACTTTCCGCACTTACTATTGTACCAGTTTTTACTTAGTGTTTACTTTTTCCGCTTGCTTACTCTGTGGTGCTTTTTTTCTTTACAAAGGCAATGCCTTACCTTCTTCCCAAGATTTACACATTGGTGCTAGTCGCCAGCCCCTGGCCTATGGGAGACGGGCTTGGGGTAGTCATGGAACAAGCCCCGAGGACGGGTCATGACAAATTGGTATCAAAGGAGTTCGGTTCTACCGCGTACGTTGATATTTCTTCTATGTGAAGCAATAATGTTAAGCGTATTGAGTGTGGTTATCAGTCCAGGGAGCCCAGTGTTGGTGCGGCGGCCAATGTATCCATACACCAGGACCCTGACTTCTGATTTCTGACTTAATGCACGAAAACATTGATTGCATGTGTGTTTAAAGTTTTCTTTATGATTACTTTGTATCAGCTCACCAGGTATAATGTTCTGACCATGGAACACCTATTTTCTTTTTAGGATGGCCCCACGACGATAGCCAGCTAGGGTTCTGAGAGTTGAGCGTGACGACAACCCATCGAGCGATGAGGCCTCGGTGCATGGCCCTTTGACTGCAGAGCCACTGGCGGTACCTCTACCCGCAGAGATCGATGCATCCAGCCCTAGCCGCTGACGATGCACGTCGCCTTAGTGCACTGCATGGGTTCCAACGCCAGCGACCGCCCAAGTTCCGCGGGGAGATGGACCCCCAAGCAGCCGAGGACTGGCTAGAGGCTGTTGTACAAGTTTTTCGGTTAGTGAGGACAGCAGCAGACCTTATGGTGGTCCTTACAATGAGCCTCCTGCATGCGGCAGCAGGCAGATGGTGGATCTTGATGCTCCAGGTGCACGACGAGGCATTACTCCTTTGGACGGACTTTGAGAGCCTTTTTTGCTCAGAGTTCGTCCCAGCCACCCTCCGAGCGGTGCGCATCCAGGAGCTACTACAGCTGCGGCAGGGGAGCATGACAGTAGCCCAGTACGCGGCGAGGTTTACCGATCTCTCGTGCTATTCCACAGACATTTTATGAGACCCATTCTTCAGGGCCCGAACCTTCGAGCAGGGGCTCAGGCGAGAGATCAGAGCTTCATTTGTTTCTCACTGCATTCCGATACAGACAGGGGTGTTGGGGAGAGCCCTCTTAGTGGAGAGTTTCCTTGCTGAGCAGTCTCCAGCAGCAGGACCCACCACTAGCCGGCATGCGGCAGAGTCTTCTACAGTGGGCAGTAGACAGATTTCGCAGGGGTCCAAGAGTACTAGACCTACTGGTGGTCGACTGCGTGACACATGATCGTTTGTGCGAGGCACTCGGGGTGGACAACGACTTACTTTGAGAGGACAGTGTTACTCTAGCGGCGGGGTTGGACACACGGCTCATGACTGTCCGACTTGCCATACGGATGAACATCAGATGAAAGAAGGACCCCCCAGGTAGAGGTAGAGGTTCGATCAGGGCAGGCTGCAAGGAGAAGTCGGCCATGGAAGGGGAGCTGGCCGTGCAGCTGGAGGTGGACGACGCTTCGGGGTGTTGCCACCACCACCACCAGGAGGTCCACCCCGACCGCAGGGGACAAGAGGACATGGGAGAGCTCAGCTTCAGGCAGCTGAGGCCTATGATCATGGAGCTCCGAGAGCAGAAGGACAGGAGCGAGACTAGCTCCAGACCTGGAGACGTTTTTTCATGTTGCTTCTAGTATTGTTGATGTATGTTTGTAGATGCTTTGTATCTTTGTACTTGAGCTATAGTAATAAAAACACCTTTTCTTGTGGCATTTACTTTCCTGTCCTCTATTCTGTTGTTACTAAGAGGTTCCGGTTTAGATTGTTGACTTGACCCTCACTTGAGAGATACCTACTAGAGGAGACCCAGTTACCACACACTCATGCCGACATTGTGACTCAACCCTTGGAGGTGAGACTAATGGTTGGATATCTTGGAAGTAGCATTGAGGCCTTATGACGTCATCCTTGGTATGGGTTAGTATCATCCATGTCGGGATTGACTGTATTAGGCAAAGAAAGTGGTTCATCCATGGGATGAGACCAGACTTCTCTTATCGGCAAAGAAGAAATCTTAACATCTCTTGTGGGACCCGAGATGGTCCGGGCCATGACAGAGAAGGTCCAGGTCATCCAAGAGCGGATGAGGATAGCTCAGAGCCGGCAGAAGTCTTACGCTGACAGGAGGCAAAGGCCACTAGAGTTCGAGGATGGCGACCACTTCTTCTTGTGTGTCTCACCTCGACATGGATTACGGAGATTTGGATGAGGCGGCAAGTTTTCTCCACGCTTCATCAGACCATTCCAGGTCCTCAGCAGGATTGGCGAGGTGGCTTATCGCCTGGCTCTACCACCTCAGTTTCACCGGGTGCACGGCATCTTCCACGTATCTCAGCTGAGGAGATACGTGCACGACCCGACACACATCATTGACCATGGGGAGCAAGACGTTGATGATGGGGAGAATTTTGCAGAGGTCCCAGTGGAGATCGAGGATCGACAGGAGCGGGTTCTACGTGGATGGTCGATTCCTCTAGTGTGCATCAGATGGCAGCATGGGAACCTCCAGGAGAGCACTTGGGAGCGGGAGGCTCAGATGCGTGCTCAGTACCCACTTTTTTTCCCTAGTTTATGATGTATATTTGTGGGGACGTAAATCCCTGAGGTGCGAGTGATATAAAGACCCGTAAATTTCAAGGAAATTTTTTTCTTAATTTTCTTTGGAATTTTACAAGAACCTAGTTTCTGACGGCACATGATTCTGAGGCCCGGTGTGCCCGGAATCAATTTTCAAAGTTTGGCCCGGGTACGTTCAGTGAACGAACGAGCGGGTTTTTCTATCTTTTGAACCGGTACTCGAAATTGAATTCTGAGGGCACCGATTGAATCGCAGCGCCGGTATTTTCTTATAAACGCCTCTTCCAGAGTTGCGTTTGCTCGGGTGTGGTTTTTAAATTTTGGGGTAAAGTTAAGAAATAAAATAAAGTTGTAAAATAAAGTGGTGAGACAACTTTATTTTTATTTCACTTAAAGCCACTTAAAAGCCACTTAAGCTGAGTTGAAGCGGATAGGGTGGAATTCAAAATATCCTACCCTCTTAGTATGATATTTGTGAGGTGGGGCCCGCATGAGCCCCACCGTTTCTTTTCCGCTAAGTAACACACCTGCGAAAACCTTTTTTAAATCAAAGTCAACTGGGGAATTTTCTTAAATAATTAAACGCTCTTATTAATTGGGCGGTTTATTCGTTGAAATTAATTCTATGAATTAATGGGTCGTTACTTAGTTTGTTTTTGGTTTGTTGGCATGTAATAAAATAAGACCAAAATTTTTCTTCTTGAGTGTTGTTCATTGAGAGGATTTGACAGAAACCTTAAGTCCTTCATCCTCCTTCACGAAGAACGTGGAGAACGTGAAGAACGCGAAGAACACGAAGAACGCCGGCCTCCAACGAAGGGCGATGAAGAACGCCGAGCCCTCGGAGATCGACGACGCGACACCAAGTACCGCGACGCCGACGATTCTTCTCCCGCGACGTTCTTCTGCAACGTTCCTTCATCTGCGACAAATCTTCGATCATCTGTTGAGGTAAGAGATTACGAACCTTTTAATTCTTTGTGGTTTATAAAAACAACATGGATTTAATTGTTATAATTAAATTTGTATGTTCTTGATCCTCGGAGTTCATCGACGCAACGCTGTATACCGCGCCGACGTGACACCCTTCCGCGACGCGATGATCCTCTTCTTCCGCGTCGATCAATTCCGTGAAGAACGCACGTTTGACGACTTCGACGAGGTAGGGGTTGATTCTTAAAAATCTTTGTTATTTATACCCGCGACGTTTGTTAAACTTTTTTCATGTAATATTTTGAAACTACTAACGCGGTGGGTGCGGACTAACGAACAAGTCCGAACCCACCACACTTTTTCGTTCTTGGTGTGCAAAATGACTGACGATGACAAACGGGGCTGCAATGGCGATTCGAGGGCCTGGAAGTGAAGTATGGGACCCAGGAGGAGCTACGACGCAGACGGAAATGGAATCAGACCACCAGAACAACTTAGGTGGCCCGCGGAATCCACTGGCGATGCGGGTCGCCGGTGCAGTGGTGCCGGCGGCGGCCAACTAGACCTACGACCATGCGGGGCCGACGACACACGGGACGTGGCAAAGCTACGTCCACTGACCAAGCGCAGCCCCATGTGGGGCCGCGACACCTCATCCCACAGGGGCAGCGAGCCTCGCGGTTCCTCCGCTCGGCCGAGCCGAGCCGGACCGACCCGTCGGGCCAGGTCGCGCCCAGGCCGGGCCGGGCCGCCGGGCCGGGCCGGTTCACGCCCAACCGGGTCGGACCCGGACCAGGTTCGGGTCGACCCAGTTCGGGCCGACCCAGGGGGGTCGGGCCGGGCCCAGACCTCCCGTTTCCGGACCTTTTTGGTTTTTCGCCCATATCTTGGGCTACGGACCTCCGATCGACGCGCCGTCAGTGGAAACACGATCCTTGGATCGAGCTGGTCGTTTCGGTATATCACAATCAAGGTTTCGAAATACTTTGGGTTCGGCCGGGTTGGTTTGTACACGAAACCAACCGGGCCCTCGGAGCGGAAACACTCATATCTTGAGCTTCGGACGTCCGTTTGACGTGTCGTCGACTCTGTTGTTTTCCTCTAAGTGAGACAGATCTTGTGGCTTACTCCGAACGAGGTTTGGACGTAGGTGGAGTACGGTCGAGTTGGTTTTTCCTTAAAAACCAACCGGGCCCCTGGGACAAAAAAGCCAATAACTCTCAGGCCGGGCGTCCGATTGACGCGCCGTCTGTGACGTTGAGTTCCTATTGGCGATACGGAACTTTTTGATGCATCAAATCTGGACTATGTGTTAGTTGATGTATCAGAATCTCGGCTCGTGGAGCAGACCCTCCCGAACAAGCTTGTTGTGTGTGGGAACCCTAGAGTTGGGTGCAACTGCTGCTATGATGACGACGACTGTACAAAGATCCTTAGTGGATTCGACTGTGACGATGATGAAAACAGTATGAGAATCCTCCGTGTTTTCGGCAGTGACTACTACGGTACATCTTGGGATACGTCAACTTCGGACTACATGTCAGTTGATGCATCAACCTCTTAGCTCGTGGAGTGGACCCTCCCGGAACGAGCAATCCATGGGCGGAAACCCTAGAGCCGGTTGAGACTTGACGACTGCTGATCGAACAACTCGGTGTGTTACGGATAGCCCAGTGGGGAGCGCTTGGTTGTAGCGGCAGACCCATGGCGGAGGAGTGCTTGGTTTTAGCAGCAGACTCGTGGTACTCAACAGAAGGAGTATCTCTGGAGGCTATGAGGGGGAGCGCTTGGTTGTAGCGGCAGACCCAGGAAGGAGGAGCGCTTGGTTGTAGCAGCACGGGGGAGCGCTTGGTTGTAGCGGCAGACCCATGACGGAGGAGCGCTTGGTTGTAGCGGCTGACCCGTGGTACTCAACAGAAGGGGCACCTCTAGAGGCTACAAGGGGGAGCACTTGGTTGTAGCAGCAGACCCATGGTGGGAAGTTCTTGGTTGTAGCAGCAGGCCCACAGTACTCGATAGGTGGAGTAATACAGCAGTCCAAGGTGAGAGGGAAGTGCTTGGTTGTAGCAGCATAACCACTGTACTTGATGGAGAAGGAGTTTCCCAATAGATTTGGGTTCAACTTCATGATCGATCTTGTGTGGGTCATTGCGGGGGTTAGTACTTACATATCCTTTGTGGGTTCGATGGCTTAGATGAATCAGTGGCTACATCTGATCATCTCTAACTTCGTACGAAGAAGTAATTGTGTGAGCTGAATCCTATTTACTCTACTTTGTGGATTGTGTTGTGCTATCCTATGTGGATTACGTTTTTCTCTCCTTTATGGATTGTGTTGTGATGTCCTATGTGGATTACGTTTTTCTCTCCTTTGTGGATCGTGTTGTGCTATCCTATGTGGATTACGTTTTTCATTCTTTTGTGGATTGTGTTGTGCTATCCTGTGTGGATTTATGTTTTGCTTTCCTGTGTGGACTGGGTTGTGCTTGGGCTCGGATGTTTGAGCCAAACAGGAATTGATGACTTAGGTATACGTATGGGCATATACCTAAGCAGTGTCGGATGTTACTTCGTGATTGTATCTTTCATTTGTGCTTTATCCTTTGTGGATTTTCGGAGACCTTCAGGGGTCTCAGGGTCCCTACTGAGTAGCTTATACTCAGCCCTGCACGGGCTATGCCCGCACTACGTTGTTTTGGTTGCAGACGACGGACAACGATGATCGTGGTCGAGGTTGGCAGAGCAGGACGGTACCTAGAGGTGGACCACTGGGCGGGGTATACTCGGAGCGGACGGCTGGACCGAGGAGCTGTGGAGGCTGTCTGTACCCACCCTTCAGGTGGGACTTCCAGTGGACGTCTCGACGTTGCGGCTTTACTTTTCAGTTGTTGTTTTCCATTTCGAGTTGTACTTTATATTCAGTTTGGGTTTGTATTCTGGCCCACTTACTTTCTGCACTTACTGTTGTACCAGTTTTTACTTAGTGTTTACTTTTTCCGCTTTCTTACTCTGTAGTGCTTGTTTTCTTTACAAAGGCAATGCCTTCCCTTTTTACTGGGATTTACGCCTTGGTGCTAGTCGCCAGCCCCTGGCCTTTGGGAGGCGGGCTTGGGGTAGTCACGACACGGGCCCCGAGGACGGGTCGTGACATACCCACCATTTAAAATTATATAAATTTTATATTTCAAAATGGACTTCATTTTTGGATTCAGAATATCGAAATTATCCTATGTTGAAATTTTTGTAATTTTCTGAGAACTTCCAATTTTTTATGAATAGTGAAAAATACTTAAAAACGACTTTTTTTTAATAAAAATAATTTATAGTGATAAATTATAATATTGAGTGGTTTTAAAGTATAATTAGAATATAATTTTACCATTTTATCAATTGGTGTTAATTAGAATTAATTTCACTTTGAAATTGGACATAAACAATTGTCAATGTTTTGATATATATTGTTTCTTAAAAACACGCTATTTGTTGTGACAGCGGGAATTAATTATAAAATTAATTAATGAAACTTATATTTTTGTAATTTTTTAAAATAGACATCATTTTTTAACTCGGAATACCAATTATAGCTTAGGGTGAAATTTTGGCAATGTTCTGAAAAACATCAATTTTTGATGAATAGTGAAACCACAAAGTGGTAGTTAAAAAAACTGATTTTTTTGTTTATATGAAACATTATCACTTCTGTGATTTGATTTTCAAAAATCCTACATACATGGTTGTCATTAATAAGTAAAATTTGGTTCAATGGGATTGAAATAATTTTTTGGTGAATAGTAACTTTTAAGTTTAATTAATCGCGATTAAAGGTAATTAGTGAAATTTAACGTAAAAATGATATTATAAATATATGAAAATACCCTTAAACTTGTCCTACCCTTATTGGATGAGTCATGGCCGACCGAGAAAATCCATGAGTCAACTTGGAAACCCCATGGATCCACTTGGGTAAGAAAATGACAATAATATCTCTTTATTTAAGGTAAAAATAAAATTGTCACAAACATGTTTTGTTTTACTAAAACAATTATTACATGGGGTTATATAAGATACATTTTCGACTATAAATATTCATTGGAAATATAAAATTATTTCCCACATCATGATATTTTTTTTATAATTTTTAGACATTAAATAAATTAAATGTTTAATAACACCATGATGATGCAGCGATTACCTCATTAATTAATGATTTAAATAAAATGAAAAGATAATGTAAAATCAAAGACTTACACTTGTCCAAAACCTATTATATGGGTATATTTCGAACCCTTATCACCATATCCTAGAAATATATAATTTTGGGACCTATAAAATCCTAAAATCATTATATAATAAAGTAACATTTCATGACTTTCCAAGAGTGCCCCTCCTCTCCTCTTATAAAAGGCCCCCACCACTACCACCTTATTCACACCATCAAAGCCTTTTGGCTCGACTAACCTCTTCCCAAATACTCTCTAAAATTCCCTCTCTTACACTTAGAAGCCTCAATTTGGGTAGAATTCTTCCCAACAAAGCCTTGGCTCAAATCAAAAAAGTGTTACCCGATTTTAAGGTAATGTCCTCTCTTATGTTATTTTGTTTTATTTTGATTCTCCAACCCCTTAAACTATTTTTATTACTTTCTTTGGTAAAAAAAGTATCTTCAATATAATATTTTGTTTTTATGAGAAGTATTTGATTTAAACTTACACATACCTTTGTCTAATGGTTAAAGAACATACTATTTCTGTGGTTGGCAAATTTCTGCCTCACGAAACGATGATTGTTCAATCTTCTTTTAACACCTCTCATGGTGGCCATTATGATGACCCTATTTTTATATATGATATATATTATGTTTTTGTTTTCTTTATGATTCTGTATTTTTCATTTATGTAATACCTTTAATATTTCCATTATGGGTAAACGCGATAATTTCATTTTTGGAAGTGCGGACTACCGCCCCCTCAAAGTTATTTGAATCGTTAATGCCATATGTGGGATGTATAAAGGATGGAGTAAATGATATTATAAATTATATTATACTGGGATTATATTATACCTTTATATAATTATAAATTCATTCCATTAAATAGTAAATATAAATGAAATTAGCATTCATGCGTACGCACGGCTTACAGTCTCCATGAACAGTGCATTTCATTTCTTACCTCTAAATGTTATGTAATATTATAAATGCATGTATATACTGGATATATAGGATATATATGATATCTACATCAAGAATATAATTCTGGAGATAATGGATATTCTACCACATAAACAACTTGTAATTATAAGAAGTTTATTGTTGACTCAAGTACCAAAGATCGACAAAACGACCATTATTAACTTAAATGAGTACATAATTTTTGTTACATTGTAATAAGTGATATAAAAGGGATAATGAAATTTAAAAAGGTTCTTAAGAAAGTAGAGATTAACTCTAGTTTATTATTCAGGAGGTTAAAGAGCGGTCGAGTCAAGTCGGACACGAGGTAAGGGAACTTCTTAACACAATTTCCGTTCTTTTGGTTAATCTTCTACTTTCAAATTATATCATGATATTATTATGTCCTATCTTCTGTTTGTACTTTCTTTATGATTACATATAGTGAATACACTTAATAGATCTATTTTATTTAAAAATTGATCTTTGTAATGGAACATCTTAACCCAATTTCCATTCTTTGGGTTAATCTCCTACTTTCAAATTATGTCATGATATTCTTATGTCCTATCTGGTATTTATACTATATTTATGTGTACATATAGTGAATAAACATAATAGATCTATTTTATTTAAAAAAAATGATCTTTCTAAAAGACTTTTTCTCAGTCTCCTTTCATTGAGGCATATTTATTTTTATACACAACTTTCTTTTATATGGTGTATAAACCCCTTTGACTTTTAAATTTATTCAAAAGGAATCTTTTTATATGAAGAGTTTTACTAAACTATAAAAAGGAATGTTTTTTGTCGTACGTATGCGGCGACAACGACTTCTCCGCCACTGTGACCATTATTTGAGTTTCGGCTTCCTCTACAAGCCATAACTTTTTTTAAATGAAAAATAAATATAAAGTTTTAATTTTCTTTTATTTTGGTATTGAAAATTGTTTTGAAAATGTTTTTATTGTATCAATGTGTTGTATTGATATCTTTTGATTGAAATGTGGAAATGTTATGTTTCCTTTATGCATTTGTTATGTGATATTATTATGTTATGTTTTATGATATGTTTAAATCTGTTCATATGTGGAATGCAATGGACTTAATAAGTGATGGGTGGAGCCAGCTATAGCTCCTTGATGCATCAGGTAGGTCTCATGAGACAAACTAGTGTCTTGGCACGAAGCCTTAACAAGATCTTATTTTTAGTCTTGGCATGAGGCCTTGGCTACGTGGTTATGATAGTCTGGCATTATGCATTCCATCATTATGAAAGTGGTTATTGATATTGCATGTGATTATTCGACTAGTAGAATATCCATGTGAATAAGTAAATGGAATTATTTCATTTTATTTTTTCCATATTATGCTGAAGTTTAAGTTTAAAAGGCTTTTATTTTAGTTATACATTGCCTTAAATGTTAATGGTTATTTATGAAAGCTTCCGCTATATAGTTATCCTTACTGTGCATCTGAGATCACCCCTTTCAATGTTTTAATTTTTCCAGGATGTGAAGAAGTATTTTAGGAATGGCCTGAAGGGATAGTCTGAAAGGGATATGAGTGTGGAAAATGGAGACTATGTTATTTTAGTTTCTCACTTTATGATGTAATGTAACATTTATGAATGTATCTAGTGTTTCCAAGGCTACTAAACTAATCGGTCTTTCGAGACTTGATCTTTCGTGATCATGCCAATGTTACGCAATAATGCACCGACTCTGGGTAACTGGGGTCAGGGCGTCACAATTGGTATCAGAGGCCTTTTAGTACTAAACATGGAAGCTAGATTTAGATAAACTCTGATCAGAGCACATAGCCCTAAGATAGAATTTGTGGATTAGTATAGAAGAACATCCTAGAATTTTGGTATTATAGAGATTTTGTGAGTTTTCTGAGAAATACATCCCTGTCTGGATACGAGTAGGTAGAGGCGGCTCTGGCATAGATGTACCTAGGGGTAAAACCCGAAAACAGCACTTTGAGTTGGACTTGAACAGGAACTGGTGCCCGACAATGGGCCTTGCTACACTCTTGGTTACGACACTCCCGGGGGACATGCTTAATTGATTCTCATTTTTTTACAAACCATTATGAAGGGTTTATGAGTATACACTTTCTCAAAGAAAACATTTTTTATTATTATGGATTATATCCATAAATCGTTCAATTTACATTAAGTATTTTACATGTTTGGAAATATTCTTTGCAATTCATAAACTAACCTAGTTTATGCCATTGTATAGAAATGGCGCCCAGTAGAAGGAATGTGAACTCCATCAATATGTACGATCCAAAGAGTAAGAAGGATCATATCTTTCACGGTATTAAGCCAACATTTAGAAGGGAAATATTCTCCCATGTGTTCGCAACATATGAAGAAATAGTATCATGTGTTAATAAGATAAGTAAATAATTCTCTGATTCTTATGGATTTGAAGGTATGAAAGAGAAGAAAAGGATGGAAGAGGGAATGGCAGATAAAGGGATGAGGGAAAAGAAGAATTTTCCAATATGTGATAACAGTGGGAAGAAACACCTTGGAACTTGCCTGAAGGGAATGAGAGTTTGTTATAAGTGTAGAGAAAAAAAACCAAGTGCATGACTGCAAGGGTAAGAAAAAGGTTTCAAATGTACAATGCTTCATCTGCAAGGTGTTGGGACACTACGCAAATCAATGTCCAAATCATCAGAGTATGCCCAAAATGATGTTATTGGATAATAATTATGTTATGATACTACCACGGATGAGGAAGAATGATTAAGGTTCTTATGTTTTCATTAAATAGTTTTGTCATTTGAGTGTTGTATCAATGATGTACTGGTTATAATAATTATGGAGTATATAAGGATTGTACTGCAGTACTATTTCATCAAGGACTTGAGATTGTGTGGAACCAAAAATAGTGACTCCACAGTAGGTTAAATTTTTGGAAAATATATGGTTGAGAGAAAGATAAACCATAATATGGTTCTAAAACCGAGATAGTAATTTTGGAATAATACATGATTGATTTGGATAAATTATATTGGATATTCTTACAACAGATTATTGATTTGTATACATTTTTGGATAGAAGGAGTGTATATAGTATTCTATAAGGAATAAGGGATCATGAATGTAATGAATAGGGATTTATGGTAATTCCGGATGTTTCAGTGATTTAAAAGAATACATGATGAAGGTGTTCACAGGAGGTTATGCGGGAAAAAAGGATCTTCATTATGTTTACCTTCCTTATAAAATTTGGACTGTGAGTTGGACAAAAGTATTTTGGATAACTATAAAGGTTGGAATAGATTAAGTTAAACCTTGGATAGTATTTTTTAAGGTTAAAACATTTTTGAATATTATTTTTGGAATATTATAATACTACTGTTTTAGGAAAAGGACAACCTGTAGGTCGGGGGATAACCCATTGCGTCAGACAAAGCTGTAGGAATCGAACCCACAACCATAGTGCGAGAGGCATTTATTATGTACCACTAGCCTACAGAAAGTCCCTGGTTATTACAAAATAGTTTTCCTAATCTAAATGGTATGTATTAATATTTTTAACCTTGTACGATTAGGATAAATATAGTATTTTTGAGTTCTATTATCTTTTTGAGTGAAAGATGAGTTTGTGGTCGAAATTAGTTGAAGGTTGAAACTCTATTTGTCAAGCATAAATATATATATACCTATATCTTATTCTATGAATAAATTAATTCTTAAAATTTAGTAAAGGGATATTAAAACAAAAAATGTGTTATCCTAATACCTTATGTCTTATTGAACTTATAATATTTTAAATCAACATAGATTGAAGGCTTTAAGGACCTTAATTTTACACCTGTTTGTGATTGATGACCTCAATCACTCCCTATAAATATTTACATTTTTCCTCCAATTATATGTCCCAATTTTCCTCCAATGTTCTCCTTATCGAGATCATAATTTGGTGGTGACTTTTTCATTTCCCTTTACCTCTTAATATGGAAAAATTTTATTAACCTTATTTCCGATGTGGGTTTTCCACAAAGGTATTTTCTATTTTCAACATTTTGTTTTCAAAGAAAAATTTCAAATTGCGAGGATGAAATTTATTGAAGGAGGGGAGAATGTAACACCCCAAGCTTTCACGATAAGCTTCTCTTTCAATAATGCAATAACTTGCATTGTACGCACGTTCGAGATTCTAATCCACCACGACCAATAAAAGCAGCCGTTATGAATAGTAATACCCACTTTTTGAAATTATATAAATTTTATATTTCAAAATGGACTTAATTTTTGGATTTGAAATATCGAAATTATCCTAAGTTGAAATTTTTGTAATTTTCTGAGAACTTCCAATTTTTTATGAATAGTGAAAAATACTTAAAAACAACTTTTTATAATAAAAATAATTTATAGTGATAAATTATACTATTGAGTGGTTTTAAAGTATAATTATAATATAATTTTACCATTTTATCCAATGGTGTTCATTATAATTAATTTCACTTTGAAATTGGACATAAACAATTGTCCATCTTTTGATATATATTGTTTCTTAAAAACACGCTATTTGTTGGGACATCGAGAATTAATTATAAAATTAATTAATGCATTTTATATGTTTGTAATTTTGTAAAATAGACATCATTTTTGGACTTGGAATATCAATTATATCTTAGGGTGAAATTTTGGCATTGTTCTGAAAAACATCAATTTTTGATGAATAGTGAAACCACTAAGTTGTAGTTAAAAAAACTGATTTTTTTGTTTAAATGAAACATTACCACTTCTGTGATTTGATTTTAAAAAATCCAACATACATGGTTGTCATTAAGAAGTAAAATTTGGTTCAATGGGATTAAAATAATTTTTTGGTGAATAGTAACTTTTAAGTTTAATTAATCATGATTAAAGGTAATTAGTGAAATTTAAGGTAAAAATGGTATTATAAAAATATGAAAATACCCTTAAACTTGTCCTACCATTATTGTATGAGTCATTTAAGACCAATAAAATCCATGGGTCAACTTGGGGACCCCATGGAGCCACTTGGGTAAGAAAATTACAATAATAACTTTTTATTTAAGGTAAAAATAAAATTGTCACAAACATGTGTTGTTTTATTAAAACAATTATTATATGGGGTTATATAAGTTACATTTTCGACTATAAATATTAAATGGGAAGATAAAATGATTACCTACATCATGAATTTTTTTTAATATTTTTTAGACATTAAATAAATTAAATGTTTAATGACACCATGATGATGTAGCGATTACCTCAATAATTAACGATTTAAATAAAATGGAAAGATAATGTAAAATATAAGAATTAAACTTCTCAAAAACCTACTGTATGGGTATATTTATAACTCTTATCACCTTAGACTAGAAATATATAATTTTGGGACCTTTAAAATCCGAAACTCATTATATAATAATGTAACATTTCATGACCTTCCAAGAGTGCCCCTCCTCTCCTCTAATAAAGGGCCCCCACCACTACCACCTTAGTCACACCTTCAAAGCCTTTTGGCTCAGCCAAAATCTACCCAAATACTCTATCATCTTCCCTCTCTTACTCCTAGAAGCCTCACTTTGGGCAGAATTCTTCCCAAGGAAGCCTTTGACTCAAATCAAAAAAGAGTTACCCGATTTTAAGGTAATGTCTTCTCTTATGTTATTTTGTTTTATTTTTCTTCTCTAACCCCTTATAATCTTTTTATTACTTTAGTTTGTAACAAAACAAGTATCTTCAATATACTAGGATGTTGTTATAAGAAGTATTTTATTTACACCTTCATCTAATGGTTAAAGAACATACTGTTTATGTGGTTGGAAAATTTCTGCCTCACGAAACGATGATTGTTCAATCTTCTTTTAACACCTCTCATGGTGGCCATTATGATGACACTATTTTTATATATGATACATATTTTTTTTGTTTTCCTTATGATTCTGTATTTTTCATTTATGGAATACCTTTACGATTTCCATTATGGGTAAACCCGATAATTTCATTTTAGGAAGTGCGGACTACCGCCCCCTCAAAGTGATTTGAATCTTTAATGCCATTTGTGGGATGTATAAAGGATGGATTAAATGGTATTATATATTATATTATACTGGAATTATATTATACCATTATATAATTATAACTTCATCCCATTAAATACGAAATAGAAATGAATGTAGCGTTCATGCGTCCGTACAACTTACCGTCTCCCTGAACGGTGCATTTCATTTTTACCTCTAAATGTTATGTAATGTTATAAATGCATGTATATACTGGATATAAAGGATATATATGATATATAAATCATGAATATAATTCTGGAGATAATGGATATTCTACCACATAATCAACTTGTAATTATAAGAAGTTTATTGTTGACTCAAGTACCAAAGATCGACAAAACGACCGTTATTAACTTAAATGACTGAATAATTTTTGTAACATTGTAATAAGTGATATAAAAGGGATAATGAAATTGAAATATGTTCTTAAGAAAGTAGTGATTAACTCTAGTTTATTATTAAGGAGGTTAAAGAGCAGTCGAGTCAAGTCAGACACGAGGTAAGGGAACTTCTTAACCCAATTTCCGTTCTTTGGTTTAATCTCATACTTTCAATTTATGTCATGATATTATTATGTCCTATCTTGTGTTTTTACTTTATTTATGTTTACTTATAGTGAATTTACATGATATATCTATTTTATTTAAAAAATGATCTTTGTAAGAGAACTTTTTAACCCAATTTCCAATCTTTGGGTTAATCTCTTACTTTCAAATTATTTCATGATATTATTATGTCATATCTTGTATTTGTACTGTATTTATGTGTTCTTATAGTAAATACACATAATAGATATATTTTATTTTAAAAAATGATCTTTGTAAAGTACTTTTCTCAATGTCCTTTCATTGATTCATATTTTGTTTTATACACTACTTTCTTTTATACTGTGTATAAACCCCTTTGACTTTTATGTTTATTCAAAAGGAATATTATTATATGAAACGTTTTACTAAACTACAAAAAGGAATTTTTTTTGTCGTACGTATGCGTTGACAACGACTTCTCCGCCGCCATGACCATTATTTGAGTTTCGGCTTCCTCTACAAGCCAAAACTTTTTTTAAATGACAAATAAATAAAAAGTTGTAATTTTCATTTATTTTGGTATTGAGAATTGTTTTGAAAATGTTTTTATTATATCAATGTGTTGTATTGATATCTTGAGATTAAAATGTGGAAATTTTATGTTTCCTTTATGCATGTGTTTTGTGATATGATTATGTTATGGTTTATGATATGTTTAAACCTATTCATATGAGGAATTCATTGGACTTAATAAGTGACAGGTGGAGCCTGCTATAGCTCCTCGATGCATTGGTAGGTCTCATGAGACAAACTAGTGTCTTGGCACGAGGCCTTGACAAAATCTTATTTGTAGTCTTGGAACGAGGCCTTGGCTATGTGGTTATGATAGTCTAGCATTATGAATTCCATCATTATGAAAGTGGTTATTGATACTGAATGTGATTATTAGACTAGTAGAATATCCATGTGAATAATTAAATGGCATTATTTCATTTTATTTTATCCATATTATATTTAAGTTCAAGTTTAAAAGGATTTTGTTTTAGTTATACATTGCCTTAAATGTTAATGTTTATTTATTAAAGATTCCTCTATATTTTTATCCTTACTAGGCATCTGAGATCACCCCTTTCAATGTTTTAATTTTTCCAGGATGTGAAGAAGTATTTTAGGAATGACCTGCAGGGATAGTCTGAAGGGGATATGAGTGTGGAAAATGTAGACTATGCTATTGTAGTTTCTCAGTTTATGATGTAATGTAACACTTATGAATGTATCTAGTATTTCCAAGGATTCTAAACTAATTGGTATTTTGAGACCTGATCTTTTATGATCATGCCAATGTTTTAAAATAATGCACCGACTCTGGGTAACTGGGGTCGGGGCGTCACACTATCCCTATATTATTGATCCAAGTTCACTCCCCATTCCAGTTTTGTTTATATAATGAGGTATAAATCTTTACCAAATGCATCGAAGTTCTGTATTGGTTTACCAATCATAATTTGTAACTTGTTTATTGGGAGATATCTGGGCCTCCTCATAATAAAATCTATTATATTATTTTTCAACGCTATCTGGTCCACCCAATCGTATAATCTATAATGGGCATACCAAAATCAATCTCATCTACCCAGTCATATATGAGATAGCATACTTACCCAATTCTATCTAGGACACCCCTTAATATAACATATAACTATCTTACCTAGTGTTATTTTGGATACCCCATCATATAATAAATTTCCATGAACTATAACCTGAATAATATACAAAGATCCATCATATAATCATAAAAACTAATTAAAAAAATAATTATTATATCATACCAAGAATAACCCATGGAAAAAAATGGGTTTCATGTCAATATCATTGAATGTTTATTAAACCATTGAAATTAAATGGATTTGATAAAAATATATTTGGAACATGATTGACCTGTGGAAAATGCATGGGTTCCCCAAACATCATAGCATCAAAACATAATATATTCATAGAAATAATATTAATGGTATCCTTGGATCATATCCCATGTATGGAATATGTAAATATGACACATGCCATATTATATTTAAAATATCATTGATAAAATAATTTAAATAATTCATAAGGAAAATATCCTTTTCTCTTTGAAAAATATTTTAAAACACAAAATATTTTACGAACAATTTTCTTTGAAAGTAACCATTTAAACATATAATGAAATATTTGAAAATAATTTTAAAAAAAAATAAAAATAAAAAATTTAAAAAATAATTTTCAATTAAAAAAACTTAAATGATCATTTGAAAACATTTTTTATTCATTTTTCGAAAACACGGTTCTAGAAGAAAATTGATTCCCGACTGAATAGAGAAAACAATTATGATTATATTAAATACATTTTCTTATAATATTAAGTACCTAATTTTGGGAAAATGGTATCATTATATTAATATACCATGAACAACTAGAGGATAAGTAAATTCATGGGAATTATTGATATGTAGATCATGATATTTCAACATTGGAAGAATAACTATAAACAATCCCGATAAACAATGAGATTATAACATAAAATCATTACCAATTTTATAAACTAAAATATTAATCCCCATGAATTAATAATACAATATAAATCATAAAATATCATGATTAATAATATTTAATTAAATTTAATTGTTATGGGGTTTTATATACAACACATGATATAATATAGGATTATATCATAACCTACATCTCAATGAATAAAATTGTGAAAAAAATATTTTATAGATTTGGTAACATTTATACTATAAACCACATTAAATATAAATCCTAAAATGAATATTTATTGTAAAATAATTTTATGTACAATAATACAAAAATTTAATTCTTGGGTATTTAATTTGCCACATAAATTAAATTGTCAGTGAATATGACCTGTGTTTCATAGAAGTAAAAAAATTGGGATAAAAATCCCTACATATTTGAGTTCCTTTTGTAATGTGAGATATATGAAAGAATGGAATAAATTGAAATAATTAATACCATTAAATTATTTAAATTCATGATATAATATTTTATAGGGATGTATATGCACTAGAAAAGATAAAAAACTTGTTAATATTGAATAAGTCTCATGGGAATAAAAGTGAGACTAGATATCCAGTTACATTAATTCTTGGCTCTCATCATACATGTTCAAAACTCCTGTATAAGAAATATAATTTTATTATACATATATCACATAATCATATTCATATATATATAACCATATATTACTTACTTACGGCTTTATATTATAATTTTATTAAAAATTCCATGTTAATGTTATGCTTCGGGTAATAATAGATTTGTTTTTCAGACATTTTTTGAATTGATATTTTTGTTCTTATTACATTGATCATGATTTCATATTTTAAAATATTTAAACCATTGTAAAAATATCATATATATTCATAATATATATGTTTATAATGATATATAAAGGAAATAAATAGGAAAAGAAACACATTGTTTATGAAGACGGTGGGTCATACGTACAAATGAATGATGAGCCCATTATGTTTTCATATTGATGGGACGAAAGTAAGTGATATATATATATATATATTACAGTAGAATTATTATTTCTTATATAACATATATTTATATTAAAACCAACCTTAATACATGAAATATAAATAATTAATGAATCACAACACTTTACAAGCCAGTTGTACACCGTACACATAAACGACATTATCGTTTTCTCAAATAATTGAGAGAATAAAGATATGTTTTATATAAAAATTGAGAAAATCAAAATAAAATAATGAAAATAAAATATATCATATATAAACTATATATTAATCATTATTCCCAACCTTGAAAGGTGGTAATGGAAGAGATAACAACATCAGTATGTGAGGAAATAGTCTTTCAAACACATGAATGATGATTTCATATCCCATTCGATAGATGTGTGTAAATTTTCATGTAATGATCCAGACCCTTTTTATAAATTAATTGGTAAAATTTTGAGACTAGACACTAAGATAGAGTGAATTTATGATTCATGGTGTTCCTGAAACAAATCATTAAATAATTTTAAGTTTTTAATTAAAAACGCTCAGGTGGTTAACTTTGACGTTTAATAACAACAACACAATTACTTGGATCAAAAATATTGGGTCACCATTGCATCCAGAACAAAAAATTTACCTTAGGTGGGGAATAACCTTGTCCAAAGTGTGTCAAGGGTGAATGTTATTTTTTGGACATGAAAGTCCTTAAAATATTAAATAAAAATCTTTCGAATTGACATTACATGGTGACAGAGCATCAATTTATTTTTTTAATAAGACACAATACAGGGATTCATGGTTATCTCCATAACCTTGGTAATTACTTTCATACAAGGAGAAGAAAAATCTCTTGATGATGAATACTGGTAGATCAATGATTGGGATTCAGAGAAGGCATCAACGGATCGACGAACGATGAATACATATTCCATATTCTCCAGTGATCAATCCAATCCCAAGTAGGGTTTTTGTTTTAAATTTATTACCTTCCCATTATTTTTTATTTTTTTTATAGTGAATTTGAATCAATTGATGAACAAATTGATTCATGGGTCGTGAATAGTACAGGTTGTAGATTCTATTGTGGGGTGATTGTAGGGATTGTTCCATGTTTTCGATTGATTTATTTTCTCCCTCCGTTTTTCAATTATATCATGTATGGATCAAATTAGACACGAACAAGGAAAATATCCCTCTAGTTTGGGTATTACTATGTCTCACATCCTCTCCCTAATTTTCTACTCATTCTTTGTTGGGTGCATCGATTCAGAATGGGATTCGGGATTGAAAAGTGTGAGGAAAAAACAAGAGTTGGATGCTCTAGAATTTTAGGAAAAGTGTGTAAAGATGATTTAATCTATGGGGTAGTCGATAGCGGAGGTGATACCGGCATGATAGTGCGGTTAGACCCAGAAGACCCCGTAGGAAGGTCGCCAGCATCCTGTGGTCTAACGGGACTATAGAGGTGGGATGAACCGTAGAATGGGGTCACGGGTGGAGGCTGTTTAGGCCACAAACATGAAGCCCGATATCAGTAGCATCTATGGGAATTTTTGGAAGGCTGCGGTAGGAGGTCACTATGGTGGAGGGAGACAGATCATCAAGGCCACATTTGACAGAGAACCCGCAACAAAGCTGTGAGTGTGCACTGGTGAAACAGACCAACCATCCAACATTGTCCAACCACATTTCCCGGGGTGCTAGGTGGAACACGGTATAGTGACCATGTGCGCCAGGGAGGGCTGTGGCCATCCAGGTCTCATTCGGTGGAGTCTGTTCGGCCGACATGCATTATGTCGGGCTGGAGGAACTAGGCCTCTCTAGTAGGTCCCACAGCCTGGTTTGGACTGGCCCATGCCGACCAGGTCGATTCGGGTTAACCAAATAGGGTCGAGTCAGGTTTGTTCACACGGGTCAGATCGGACCCAGACCCAACTATACCCTTTCACAATAAGTCCTATAGATTTCAAACTGTATGTCTCTTTGAAGAGCTTTATATGGTGTTGGGACCCTTGTGTAGAGGTGGTACTTTTGAGATATTCTGCGAGAGTTTTTTTGGTTGTCAGTGTATGAACTTTTTAGCTCGAGGAGTAGGTTCTATCAGAATAAGTGACCTTAGAGAAGAATCCAGTGGCTGGATGTGACCCATAAAGAGTGCGTCTCCTACAGGGTGTTACTAATTCTCCCACATGGTGTATTTCTGTTACGGAGTGTATCTTCTACACCTACACGTACTATGTCTCTTATGGAGTGTGTCTCCTGTGCTTACATGGAGCGTGTATCCTATGGAGTTTGTATCTCCTGCCTATGTGGAGTGTGTCTCCTATGCCTATGTGGAGTGTGTCTCCAATGAAGAAACGGGGTGTGTTTCCATGGATTTGAATATGCCTTGAATTATTTCATATATATATTTCATATACATTTACTACTATGTGATGAATTTAGTGACTCTATTGACTATAATTATTATTGGCTAGACATATTGTACCTATTTGGTAGTCTACATTGGGTATTGATTTGTGGTATACATTAAGGAATTGGGGTCCCTACTAAGTAATATTTCAATAACCCCTAAACAATCATTTCTCAGACGTGTGTGTCTTGTGCAGACGACTGAATCATTGATGGAGTCTTTGGCGGACTAAGACTAGGTGGTTCTTATAATGACCTAGCAGATGAGCTGCACTTCTATGGCTTCAGGAAGCTAACCTACACCTACCCTTTAATTTTGGTTTTCTGAGGATGATTTAAAGAACTTGTGAATTCACTTTGGTAGAATTTTCCTTTGTTGGTCTTGTATACTAGGCCCCTTTATTTTCATTTTGTACTATTTACATGGTGTGGGGTTTTCTAAGTATTATACATTCATATCTACTCATTGCTTTCAGTTTTAGTACATTTTTCTTGGATATAGGTGCGTATGTACATGTACTTGGGAAAAGCCTCCCACATGTTTTGTATTCTTACTTAGCGTCATTCACTATCCCCAAGCCTATGGGAGGTAGGCTTGGGGTAGCCATAGTATGGGCCCTATGGGGATGGGCTGGGACATAGTGGTATTAAAGGGAGGTTGGTTCAATCATAAGGATTGAGAGTCAATGAATTTGTTTTGGAGAAGCATTGTTAAATTTTTACTGTTCGACTTTTAAGTCCGAGAGTCCAATTTTTGTGCAGCGGTTAACGTATCCAGACATCGGGACCCTAAATTCTCATTTTTTATTCGGTAGATAAAAACACGAGTTTTAAGCATCAAAAAAAAATTGAGTTTTTTCTCATGTCCTTCTTGATTTAGATTCAACTCACCATGTATACTCTTTTGACTGTGGTACATCATGTTCTATTTCAGGATACTTCCACACATGAATCCGGTTAGTATTTTAGGTTGGGACCATGAGGATGATCTGTTGAGTAATGGGGTAATAGTATAGGGACTATTGCTGGATGGATCCCTTCTTGGTGGGGTACTAGAGATACCACCACCTAGAGAGTAGTAGTTTCTAGTTGTGTGGCATGTTGAGGATGCATGTAGGATCATTGCATTGCATGTGTTTCTAATACAGTGATCTCCCAGGTTCTTAGGTGAGATATATCATCATTAAATAATGATTATATGGTAGTGGTTACAAATGTTTTTACCTAGTGAGGATGCTTCTCGGCCCGATGGCATTCCCAACAGCAATCTGTCTTTAAAGATCTATGGGGAGATGGTGGACCTTGATGATCTAGAGACATGAGGAGGTGACCCTCTCTGGAGAAAACATTGAGTTCCTCTTCATAGAGAAGTAATTTCTGGTGATGTTATGCTACAGAAGCTATTATACCTACATATGGGTGGTCAGATAGTAGTAGAGTTCTCAATGATATTCATGGATAACTCTGAAAACTATATAGGCATGGTGCAGGGCCCATTCTTCAGGGCCTAGACCTTCGAGAAGGGGATACACTAGGAGGTTAGTACATCTATGAAATCCCTTATCATTCTAATACATATTGGGGTTCTATAGAAAGCTCTTCTTGTAGATAGATTTTTGGCGGAGCAATCACTGGTGGTTGGAGCTGCCACCAGGGGTCAGGTATCTATGTTATCAGCAGATAGTATCCAATAGGTGACATAAGGGTCAAAGAGATCTATATAGTCTAGGAAAAAAACCCAGGATTCAAGACCAATAGTGTGGGGTTTCCATGGTAGAAAATATTTGCCGAAGGAGAGGTTGATCTACTCATTCAACAGTCGGGGACATATGGCTAGAGATTGTCTGACTGGTTGTATGACTGATCAAAAGATGGTCGAGGGACCACCTAGGCAGTGGTGGAGGTAGGAAAATGGAGTTCCACTAGGTAGAAAACATGGTAAGGGAGTAGGTAGAGTACCAGGTGGTGGGTGGAGGTTCGAGGTACTACCACCACCACCCCCATGTGGTCCACCACAGGCTCTAGGAGCCAGTGGATAGGGGCAAGGCCAGATTCAAGCGATGAAGGATTGTGGCCCCGAAACTATAGATATGTTTAGAGGTAAGATCTTTGTCTTATCCACCCTAGACACATTTCTTCTAGGCATGGGTTCCAACCACTCTTTCCTTGCCACTGGCCTTGTTCAGAGCTCAGAGATTTTGGTGGAGGCATTGGCACAATCATTATGTTTAGAGACTCTTATGGGAGGAGAATTTATGATCACTCATTGGTGTAATCAATTTGAGATTACTCTTGGATTTGAGAGCTTTGGCTAGAATATCGTAATAGAGATATCAAGGACTTGTGTTTTCATTCCGGGTATGGACTAGTTATCCATATTCCATTCTCATATTGACTGTTTTAGGTGCAGAATGTGGCATTTCTTTGAATACTGGACCTACTATTCCTTTATTTTTGAGAAGTAAATACATGAAGTGTAGATAGAATTTCTTAGAGGAGGGTGTATCCTATTACTTACAAGTTATCTAGCCTTAACCTCGGTGAGGAGGATAAAAGGAGTCCTTAGATTTCTGGAGTGTGGGATGAGTATGGGGACATCTTCCCTGAGGATGTTCCAAGATTACCTCCACATAGAGAGGTATACTTTTTTATTACTCTATACCCTGAGATGACACCGAAATCTACACCTGCATATTAGATGCCTCCCATAGAGCTTCATGAGTTATGAGTAAAATTGGAGGATTTTTAGAGTATGGACATTGTGAGGCTCATCCTTTCACCATGAGTGGCCCCAATTTTGTTTAGAAAGAAGGTAGATGAGAGCTTGAGGATATGTGTGGACTTCCTGTTCCTAAATTTGGTGACTGTAAAGAACAAGTATCTATTATCAATAATAGAAAACCTCTTTGATCAGGTGAAGGGAGATAGGTGGTTCTCAAAGATAGAGTTGAGATCTCTCTATCACCACCTTCAGGTATGGGATGAGGAAATCCCAAAGACAGATTTCAGATGTCGTTAAGTATAATATGAGTTATTAGTGATGTCATTTATCATTATGAACTCACCAAGAGTGCTCATAGGCCTCATAAACAGGATATTCTAGCCTTACCTTGACTGGTTCATCATGGGGTTCATTGATGACATTCTACTATACTTATTGTCCAAGAGGTAGCATGAAAGTCAATAGATGATGGTCCTGGATACACTTCGAGAACGCTAGATTTATGGGAAGCCCATGATGTATCTGTTCTGGATTCGAGAGGTCTACTGTCTAGGAATTGTCATTTCAGAGATTGGAGTTGTAGTGGATCTGGTGATGATGGAGGTAATTCTTGCTTAAGAGACACACAATAGTTTCACTGAGGTGAGGAGTTTCATGGGTTTGGTAGGGTACTTTAAGAGGTTTATGCCAGAGTTTTTGAGAGTAGCATCACCCTTAATGGCATTAACATGGAAGGGATAACCATTCATGTGAAAGAAGAAATTCCATTAGTGTTTTCAGAAGCTGAGGCAGAGGTTGATGAGTGTCGTAATATTGAGACTACCAGAGGGGGGTGTTCGATATGTAGTGTTTTGTGATGAATCGGGTTCCAGATATGGTTTTCTCTTGATATTGGGAGAATAAGTGATTAAATATAGTTTGGTAAAGAAGATATCTCATGAGAATAAATTTTTTACCCATGATCTTGAGCTAGCATGAGTAGTATTCACATTTAATATGTGGTGGAACTATTTATTGGGTGATAATTTTACTATCTACAATGCCCACAATAGTCTCAAGTATATCTAATATTAGAAAGATTTTAACATAAGATAAAGGTGGTATCTAGAGTTTCTCTAGGATTATGACATCAAGATTGTCTATACTCTTATAAAGGGGAATGTGGAGTTGGACACACTCAGTAGGAGATCTAATTCATAGTTGCTGAGTGATGCACCATAGAATTTAGTTGCGATGAAGATATACTTCGTGGATGGTGATGGAGTAGCATACCGTTAGTCAATGGTTGTCTCCCATCAACTCTTACATCATGTTAGGTAGGCTCAACTAGAATATGTTAACAATGAGGCTAGATGTTCTCAGTTATCCATAGGGCAAGAACCTGATGAATATTTGATATATGTGAAGAAATCTATCAATTTTAGAGGCCACACTGTTGTACTAGTGGTGTTGCGAGAAGAGGTTACGAGGGATTTTCACACGTCCTCTTTAGTGGTACATCTGGGTGTGGAAATGATGTACTAGGATCTCCAATGTCAGTTATGGTGGTCAAGGATGAAGAAGGCAGTGGAAGAGTTTGTGTTTGGGTGCCTCACTTGTCAGCAAGTAAAGGCATAGCACTAGGTTTCCACAAGGATGACTCAACCACTTGCAATGCCAAAGTGAAAGTGGGATGACATATTGATGGAATTCGTGATGCGTTTACCATTCATGTCCATGGGAGAAGATACCATCTAGGTGATCATTGATGGACTCACCAGGTCATACCACTTCCTACTTTTCTAGTAGTAGAGCTCAGTAGAGAGATTGGGATAGCTCTACATGCATGATATATTTATGCTTCATGGGTTTACTTCGAAGACTGTTTCAGTCTATTGTGATCTATTCACATCATGGGTATAGAGGGGATTGCAGGAGGTTCTTAGGAATTAGTTGCATTTGAGAATTGAATTTCATCCCCTGATAGATGGAAAATCAAAGACAAATATCTAGGTACTATAGGAAATGTTATGTACTTGAATCCTGGACATTGGACACACTTGGGGGGATCACCTAACTCTATTGGATTTTGCGTACAAAAAAAATACCACTCTGCCATTAGTATGAAACCATTCGTGGCCCGGTATGTGTGACCCTGAAGGTCACCACTATGTCAGATGGTCCCAGGGGATTCAGCATTGAGGGGAATAGATATGGTGTGGGATAACACTGAGAAAGTGCAGATTATCCAGGAGCGGAATATGACTTCACAGAGAAGACATAAATTTTATGTGGATCGGAGAGAGAGTCCCTTGGAGTTCAATGGGGAGACCATGTTTTCTTCTAGGTCTCACCTAAATGGGTATTGTAGGGGTTTGGTTGGGGTAGAAAGTTATCTTCAAGATACATCATTCCTTTCAAGATTCTTTGCAGGGTTGGGGATGTGGAATACCACCTTGCTATACACCCATAGACACATCAACTGCATGATGTCTCTCATATGTCATAGTTAAGGATGTACGTTCAGGATCCATCAAATGAAATTGATTGGGGAAGGTTGGAAATTGATAATGAGGAGAATTTTATTGAGTACCCGAGTGATATAGTGGATTAATGGGTGTAGACCCTTCCTGGGTGCCTGATTCCTCTGGTGCGTGTTCAGTGGAAGCATCAGAATATCCAGGAGAGATCATGGGAGAAGGAGGCTCAGATTTGTGCCTAGTACCCTTATATTTTTTTAGAGTAGCCCTTATTTTTTCTTTCGGAGATATAAAGGCCTGGGGGTGGGAGAATTTAGTGGCTCAGAATTTTTTATGATTTTTTAAAAAAAAATTAATTTGGAAAATTTTGTGACCATGCATTAAGACATCCCAAGATTCTGTGGCCCAGTGTGCCCAAAATAAATCTTGGAATAATGTTCAGTTTTTAATTTAAAACCCTCAGGTGACTAATGTTGAACTTTAATAACTTCTAAATGGGTTCCTAGATAAAAATTATGAGGGCACCATTGCATCTATAATAGCTACTTTAGCTTAGGCGATGCCTTACCACGACTGGCGTGAGACGATGGTGAATGTTAAATTTTGGATGTGAATGACATTAAAGTGTTATATAAAAATATTTTAAATTTGTGTTACATGGGGATAGAGCCCCTGTTTCTCTTCATAATAAGCTACGTCATTGAGATTTATTGTAATCAAAATAAGCCTGGGAATTCCTACAAGATAAGGAGAAGACCAACCTATCGATGTTTAATTTTGGAGGATTAACGATTGAGAATTGGAGCAGGAATCGACAGATCGATGAATGACAAATGAAAATTCCTTATTCATCAGCGATCGATCCAATCCTAGGAAGGCTGTGAATTTTAAATTGTTTTCCCTCCTCATTATTTCTTCCATTTTTCTTTGATGAACTTGAATCAATGAAGGAAAATATTGAATCACAGGTCATGTGTCGTGTATGTTAGGGATTCTATTACGGGGAGATTGTCGGGATTGATCCATGATTAAGATTGATCTAATTTTTTCCTCTGTTCTACTATTCTAACGTGGAAAGATCAAGGCTAACACAAATAAGGCTTAGATCAATCTACATTGGATGTTCCTAGTCCTCACCATGTTTCTCAAAATTTCATCTTATTCTTTATTAGGCCCCTTGGACCGAAACAGGATTTGGGACTGGAACAATGTGAGGTGGTGACCAGAGGAGGCATCTCAAGCCTTTTCAGGTGGAGCCTGGAAAGACGAGGTTTCTGGTAGAAGAGGAAACACTGTCCCGGTGATGGTAGAATTCGATGGTCTAGTAGCATAATATATGTGGGGCAACCCATGATAGGTGGCGGCAGTTAGAGGAAGAGGAGGCCTCTAGTGTGAAGGCTATCAAAGGTAACCTGCGGTGGCATCAACATAATATGGTCCTGGAAGGCCGCGGTGGTGGAGGGACGTAGCTCATCGGATGGGGAACCTACAGACCGGTTGCACAATTTTGTCCGATTACATTGACTAGGGCACCATATGGAACATGGTTAGGGAGGGGTGCAAACATCCTGGCAATGTCTTGTAGAGATGGGTTTTCCTTCATACGGCGGGCCAGGCTGTTGGAATATAGCTTCCCCCATGGTCCGAAATGTGGGATAATGTGGCCCAACATGCCATGGTCCAACAGGCCCAATGGTCTAGTTAGAACCTTCCTAGACCGACCTTGTCGGGTTGACCAAATTGGGTCGGGTTAGGTTGGTCCCACTACCTTGGAAAACAACCATACCCAACTCGCACCTTTTTGACAAAAGTCCCATGAATTTCAAACCATACATCTATTTGACGAGTAGTTTAAGGCGTTGGGATATTCATAGAAAGGTGTTAATTTAGAGAAGATATACAAGTGTTTTCATGGAAGCTTTTATATGACTATTTTTCTTGAGGTCTAAGAGCTCCAACAATGAGCATTCTAAGAGCCGAATATAGTGGCTGGATGTGACCCATACATAGTGTTTCTCCAAAGTATCCTATATCCTGTCCCTACATAGAGCAAGTATCTTATACCTATACAGAGTGTTTCTCCTCCACATATGTGGGGTGTTTCTCCTTTTCCTATGCATTGTGTGTCTCCTAAGAAGACTTTGAGTGTCTCTTTTTGTATTTTAATATGCCTTGACATTCTTTATATTTGTATGTCATATACATTTACTTGTTTTAGATGACTCTAGTGACTCCGATGACTATACTTCTTATAGAATAAAATTTTTGTACCAATTTGGTAGTATTATTTTTGTATTTATTTGTGGTATATCATTGTGTTTTGGGGTCCCTACTGAGTATTTTTTAACACAATCCTACACGGAAATTGACCACACCAATTTTTTCTTGTGCAGACGACCGACACTTTGATGGAGTCCTAGGTGTACCAGGAAAATGTGGTGTGTAGATTTATCTAATTCATGTGGTTTGTTATACGACATAAAGAATCGGACCTACACTTACCATTTAGGTAGGGATTTTGTGGATGAGTTCATGAACTTGTTCATTCACATTTGTCCGACTATTCTTTTTTTGGGCTTGTATAATGGCCCCCTTTAATTTCAGTTTGTACTATTTACTATGTGTGGGTTTTTCTTAGTAGTATACATGCACATCTGTACATCTGCTCATTGTTTTTGGTTTTAGTGATTTTTCATAGAGACATGTGTGTGTGTATATTGGTACATGGGTGAATGACTCCAACCTATGGGATATTCCTACTTGATGCTATTTTCCAGCCCCGGAGGCAGCTTGGGGTAGTTATGGAACATGCCTCGAGGGATGGGTCGTAAAATTGTAGATCATAACCTTAACATAAATATATATTATTATATTTCTGAAACTAAGTATATAATATAATAATGATATAGAAATAATTGAGTGGGTCTGAGGAAGAACTAGAAAAAACATCAATGATGAACATTACCATATCTTCCGAGTATCGCTTTTGGGTTTTCATCAAAGGAATACCTTGGTTAGATTTATTCCCAAATTAATTAATGTATGATGAAGGGAGGGAAGTGGAGAAGTTATTTGCACAGGTATTTTTCAAGGAAAATGGATTTATATGTGGGAAAATTAGAGGTGGGTTGGTGGCCTTTTATATGTGATGGAGAAGACACACTTCGCATTTTTGAAAAGAAATTTAGGTTTACACAAAATTTTACCTAAAAGGTATTAAATAATGAAAGAAGTATGAAAATAATGTTTATGGTCTATATATAGTAATAAAAGTAATTTTGGACTAGTTTATAGGTAAGTTTTCCCATCATGTTTAATGGTTAGTCCCCTGGAAAAAAATTTAACTTAATATTCATGATTAATTTTAACTAATTTCACTAATATCATTGGTAAAAAAATTAAGTTAACAATATTAAAAATTATAAATTGTTCTTATTAAAAACATGGAATCCATTTTTCTAAATTAAATTCACAAAAAATGAAAATATAATGAAAATTTAATATCACATACGTGATGAGAAAGCAGGTTTTCAAAAGGAAAATGTTCCAAAAAATTAAAATGTTATTTTATGTAATTTCAATGGAAAATTGATTTTAATTATGTAAATTGGATAAATTTATGTATAATTTAACTAAATTTTCTTTAAAATCAATTGAATATTTAATTTAACTATATTACTAATTTATATGAAATGTGGCTTTTTAATTAAACAACTGTTTTTTTCACTATACGAAAAAATGAAGCTGATCAGAAAAATACTAAAAAATCCACATATACTTATTTTGATATTAAAATTATAAAAAAAAAATTTATTTTCTCATATATAATTTATAAATGATTAAAATTTTAGTTTTAAAATACGTTCTCTATTAAAAGAGGGTGAAAATACCTTCTAGAAAAATACATCTATTTATCTATATAATTGGATTTATTCTTATCTGATGTTTACCAAACACATAAGATGGATGTTAAATCATTGATTGGATAAATAAATAATATATATATATATTTAAAATAATTCCTCAAAAAACGTTTCTTTAATTTATTTATATAAACATGTTTGTGCATCGAAAAATAGTATTTTAGAAAAACAATTTCTTTATTTTTAAATAGTTCTTACTCTAATTTCTATCGAATTAGTTACCAAAAAATTTATTTTAAAAAAATTAATAAAAAATATTTTAATAAATTAGTTAATTATTTTCATTCATACCATTCATATGGCTATGTGAAAACTATAATAATATTACAAATTTTGTTTAAACTGAGTGTTTCTTGTAATAAAAGCTTAGATCAATGTTGTGTGTAACACAATTTAAACATGGTATTACATGTAACACTAACCAAAATCAGTGTTGTGTCTAAAAAATTTAAACATTGTGTTACATATAGTTAATTATTAGCCTACTGTTGATATAAAGATATCTTATTTGGGGGTATCATGAAATGAAATCCAATAATTAATATTACCTTATTCAACAAAATGATTCATAAAAACTCAGGGTGTTATATTATACTACCCTTAAAATGATATTTTCAATTGAAATTCATCTAGGGAATAAATGTTTTAATACTTTAAAGTTACTTTCATAGAAATGCACAACTAAAAAAATGAATAATAAAACTTCCTTTAAGAAGGGAATGTTGGAAACATAATGGTTACCCAATGTAACTCATAACTATGTTTCACAAAGGAGAACATAATAAAATATTTGGACAAGAAAAAAATGTATATAATTATAGAGGGTCTTAATGATCACTGATCACAAGAAAGTGGGTGATCAATTTAATGTTAACCATCTTAAAACTATTTATATGTGATTCTATAAGGAAATATTTAATTAATCAGAGATGAAGGTATTATGATGATATTTTCGTTTTTAAATCATTTTCCAAAGGATATATAATTTTCATAGTTACATATACTTATTTGATTTAATTCCAATCATATCTACTATATCACCATTTCTTTATGCCTTGATCAATTTACATTTTATCTCTTACATCATCAAATAAATTGTAATTTCTCAACCTTAAATTACTAATGGGTTATGTGATCCGTAAAAAAATATCATTCATTATATATATCATCTATTATCAGGAAAACAAAATGGATAGTATATGTTATTTAATATGAATAAATATTCATAGATAGAAATAATAAATTAATTACTAAAATAATATTCAATGTTCAATAAAAACCATTTCATAAATGGTTTTCCTTACGAACCATTTGAATTATTAAAAACCGAAAACATGAGAAACGAAATGCCAAAATTTATCAAAATCTATTAAACATTGATTCGACATATATCCTAAAGTATCTACAAATTTTCATATACTAAACATTTGAATATCTTCATCATGTATTCTATTTAAAGATAGTAATAACATGAATTATCATAAAATTATTTTTAAAACATACATGCATCTTCATTACCTATATATACTCTTACCTTATATAAAAAAGTATTTAATCAAAATATTAGGTTCATACTTAAATAGATTGAATATATGATTTAATTATACATTAATCTATGTATATAATCACATGAAATTTCATTAAAGGATGAAAAATAATATTTTCATGTGGCTCATTCAAACAAAATCAATCATGGAATTACTAAATAAGGAGTAAAGGATAAGTATTCCCTAATTAAAATCGTAAACTTTATCCATTATGACAGTATTATCTATCGAATTTTCCTTTTATTAATTGGTTTTTGTGGATGATCTACCACATTCGTCCTTGTATTGGTACACTTATTATCATTATTCACAAACTCTTTGAAATTGGGCCACTAATGTTTGGTATATGCACACTATTGGGCTTTCTCATTATTTGCATTATTATCTAGCTTCTTTCCATCACATAGGAGTTCATCTACTCTCTGACCCTCCTTTCCTTGTATAAAACATTTATTAGTCCCCTTAAGATAATTCCCTCCATGTTTCATACGAAAAAATTATATGTAAATGTGGGATCATTGTTTTTCTCCATGGTTCATATATTTTTCTTTGAAATCCATCATCATTTCTTATCAAAACATTGATATTGATATGTAACTACAAAATAAATTTATGATATAACATCAAAAAACTTATTAATAGATAATAATGTATCTTATAGCTAAGGCATTTCAATGACTTGGCATTAATACAACAATGAATTGATCAATTTTTCTTTAAATGTTGATGAATAAACAAGTATCATACCCTGAATGTCTTATAAAATTATCGAAATATGTACCAATAAATCCATCAACCTTTTTCTTAACCTTAATTATTTACCTATATATTAATTTTTTTTCTATAATACACGGAAAGTAAATAATGAAATATAACCCCTTAAACTCCTTTCATGTCATTGAATAAATTTTCTCTTATTAACTAATTTTCTAAGTAAGAGTCTTCCACTAATTTTATTCACATTCAAAATGATAAACATCCAAAATGTATTTTTTGTATTTTAAACTCTAAATAATGGTGATTATATTTTTAGTGGTACCAATCCAAAAATTTGAAACTAGTGGATTATAAGACCCACTGAAAAATGGTGGACATTTCCACATAAAGGAATCAATATAACATTTTTCTCTCCATTGGTTTTTTGGAATTTCATCATAATTCATATCCTTATAAAGAATCATGAGCATATAAAAGAGGTTTTTTATTTAAACTCCCATAAAATTTGGAATCTCATGAAGATAATTATTACATTTTCCATCACATTCACCATTAACAATGTTCCTCATAGTTCCATCAATTTATAAAAACCATATAAAAGTAGTGTAAGAAATATTATTCATAGTTGGAACTACATACACATGAGACATCACTAATAAGGTTTCTAAATAATTAAACCTTATTTAACTTAATAAAAATTAGGTTTATCCTATGTCATTCATTATCATAGTCTATTAAAATCATTCTTGATGGTCTAGAAATGATTTTTTAAATTCCAAAGTGTATACCCCAAGGGTTTCAAACAATGTGTGTAGAAAGGATTGTTATTGTGCACGAGTTCCCAATTGAGCCTAGGTTAATATGGTTTTTTTGGTGGATACCCCTAGGTACATCAATGCTAGAACAACTTCTACTTTTTGAATCTAAATAGGGTGAATTTTCTTAGAAACAACTCTCTCAATACTTTAAAAAAAAATACAAGACATTTTATTATATTTCTACTCATCCATAGACATATCCTTAGTGTGTTCTGTAGACATATAAATAGAAATATCCCTAGGGAATTTACTAAATTTTCTCATCTGAATCTACAAATAGTGACTAATCCTTTCCTTTGGTACCAACTATAACCGCCTAAGATTCTGATACAATGATATTAATGCATTTTAGATGAATATTCATCACAATAAAATGTATTTTATTAGGGAATAATATATAACTATATTTGTTTTCATATATTCAAGTCCATCTGTATAAATATATACTTTAAACTTTTTTGATCAGAAAATAATTCACACTTTTCTTTATGCAGATATTTCCTCCATATCATTTATGGAAAAATTACCGTAGCTAACTCCAAATCAATAGGTGGTTAAATTTGGTCATGAATATTCGATTTTCATGAGTCATAAGCTATAACCATGGAATATTTCACAATAAAACATCCAAATCCATTATTGGATGAATCTATATATATTTAAAACCAATTCAACCTATAGGGTAATGTAAATACAAGTATGCTACCTAATATTTTTTTTATGTCCATGAAATTTTCCTCAAATTCATTTGTCCAGAGGAACATGGATCTCATCCATGTTACCATTATGTGTGGGTTGGATAGTTATTAATAATTCACCACTAGCCATATTAATATAAAGATATTGTAAGAAAACTACGGATCTCATTCACTATGGTGGGACTAGGAAAATATTCAATTACCTCCATATTCGATAGATCAACTGATATACCCTCTCTTGATATTATAGGAACAAAAAATGAAATATTTTTCAAAAAAAACACAGACATTTTAAATTAAGAATATAGTTTATCCTGAGTGTATTTAGTGAAATTTCAAGTGATAGTGGGACTATTAATTTATCATTAAATGGATAATAATATCATCTATAATGACATTCATGAACAATTAAAGGAAATATCTAAGCACTCTATCATGTAAACCCATGAAGATAGTGGGGGAATTAGAAATACCAAATGGAATCACTATATATTAATAGTGTTTGTACCGTGTATGGAATGTTGTGTTGGGTATATCCACCTTCCTGACCCTCCATTGATAATATCTAGAACAAATTTTGATCTTGTAAATTTATTGATCTCTAGGTAGTTGATCATTCAAGTCATTAATATGATGAAGATGATACTTGTTCTTAATTATGATTTTATTTAGCTTCTCATAATCAAATAAAAGTTTCATTTATACATATTTATTTTTCAAAAAAATAAAAAGTTCACCCCCATGTGACACACCTATCTGAAATGGTTTCTTTTTAAAGTTTTATAAGAGTTACGTATTTAATTAATGCAACTCAATTATGGCCTATAAAGAGTCTTTGAAATTATTGTGGACATAGGAATGATTTTAATTCAGAAATCAACATCTTTATTTGGTGGAAGGAAATGAAAATATTTTGAAAATTCCTCAAAACATTTATCCACAATATTCATATCATCAATATCATATTTCTCCACAACCAAATTAGATATTATCCCATTATGAATGGGAATTAATACCCATACAATGGATGTAATCTCCATTAAAATTTCGTACTGATTATTATAATGATAGAAGATTATGGGATAGTTTGGAATATCAAACGTGACTTTCTTTACTCTAAAATTGATTTCGTATTTATGTTCAGAAATCCAAAACATGCCTAAAAACATCCAATTCAAGAAGAGGAAGAATGACATGATTTGAAGGAAGCAAATTCCTTACAACATAAATGAGAGATGAATCATATACTTGATATGAGATCATTGTACAATTAAGTGTTTTCGATATTAATTCAACATCTAATCATTTTTTTTGTATCTTAATACATTATAGAATTCTTCAAATTTAAATGAATGGATAGATCTAGATTAAAATAAGATATTAACTTTTCTAGAGTGGATAGTAAGTGTATCTTTCACCACATAGTTTTCACACTCCTCGATAGAAACATTAATTACTTGAGATTTTCTTTTGTCTCTTCACTTTATTGGTTTATATTGGAGATCAACATCATTAACCATAGGATTTGGGAAATTTCATTCATAGTTACATAACTCCTTGAGTTTTAAACACTAGAGTGTGAATGGTGCATTATTTTTTGTTTTCTCTCTATTCACATCATTAACTAACTTTTTCCATCACATCAGTAATTAACTGCTTGATGGTTGTCCCTTCCACACATATAAAATTCACTAGTAGCCTTTAGAAAATTTCCTCAATGTTTATTTCCAAAAATTTTGCATAATAGAAATGTTATCTTTTTCAATCCATGTTTTTTGGATTTTCTTTTAAATTCCATTCTTATCTTCTTATTAAAACCATGGGATTGGCACATAACACCAACGTTTATTTCCACCTTCATAAATAATTGAAAAATATCTTCATATGTATTAAATTATCTTATGGATAATGTCATTAGGTAACATGGTTTTAAGACACTGAAGAATTAATCATCATTTCATTCAGGTTGGATTATAATGCTATAATCATAACTCACATGTTAAGAAAAACTTTGCTCATGGGTACCAAAATATTAACCATGCTTTTTATTTAGCTCAAGGAACTCATTCTACATATTCATCCAAATAATACAAGAAATTTGTTATTGAAAAATAATTTATTTTACCTCATCCAAATTCATATACTAAATTTCATCATGTTGAATTATATTAACAATAATACACAACTATTGATCTAGTTCACCTTCAAAAAAGTAGACAACCAAAATTATTTTTTCATGCTCTAAACACTTGGTAATTGAAAATATATTTCCAATGGTTCAAATTGATTATTCCCAAACTAATGGATCAAAATACCCACTAAAATATAGTGGGTGTTCCCTCTTAAAGGTCTCAACATAATGTTTCTCCATCCTTAATGTATTGGGAAGTATAAAAAGATTCATTGCATGAGAATCTTGAGTTAACATTACTATGACCTTATGCATTCAACTCCCATAAATTTTGATTCTTAAGAGGATAATAATTTCATTATATATCACATTTATTACTATAATGGTTCTTTAATGTTCCAATCATTGACTGAAACTAAAAGATATAGTGTAAGAAATAATAATCATATTGGGGAACCAAGTAATCAAGAAAAAACACTTATAGGATGTTTAATTTATGACACCCATTTTTTATGTATGAAACCTTAGGTTTATCATAGGTTATTTATAGACATATTATATTTAATTACTTTATTATGGTTGATAAATAGTTTTTGAATTTAAATAAATATTTTCAGGGAGTGCCAAACCAGATGTTTAGAAATGTGTATTGTCACAGACCATGTAATGATCGAGTCTAGATCAATATACCCTTTTTATAGTCATTACACCTAGGTACCTCTATTCCATATCCATAACTACTTTTTTAGTGATAAATGGATGTAATTTCTTAGAAACCACTAACTTTAATCATTACATGATATTATCCAATACACTAACTCATCCATAGACATTTCATTTGATATGTACCTAGAGATCTTAATAAAGTTGTCTCATCCCATTTTCAAAATATAACAAAACATATCATTTGATTACAACTATAGTGACCTAGGATTATCATACTTCAATATTATGTTAATTTTTGGAATAATAATTACAATACCAAAACATAGGCTTTAGGATTATAATAGTTTGGTGTATTTGGATTCCTGGAATGTCAAACAACTAGTTCATAGTAAAACAACATCATATCCCACATTGATATTTATGACTATCACCCTTCAAATAAATATCATACATACATAATTTCTTCATAAACTATGTAAAGGAAACATAGTAAAGGGTGATATCAGATTCTCATTAATTGTATAAAATGGAGATATATATGAAAAACATGAAAAATGTATGAGAACATGAAAATATCATTTTAAAACCATAATCATTATATCATATATTATAATATTGATCCATAGAATAATTATTAACAGTTCATAATACATGAATCATAAGGAAACCTAATAACATGATACATGAGATAATAACAAGGGAGTAATACATAGATTTTGGGCATAAAAATTATACTAGGAATCCCTTTCCATATCATTCAAGGATCATTTCAATGGTTATCCTAGTGGAATGGGTTCACTCCAAAAACAATCATAGTAGTAAAAGTTCACTCCCAAGACTATCATAGTCGAAAAATTATGTCACATAACCTGTTTTACTCCCCATTTCCCATCATGTAAATCTCATGATATATAAATATTTACCCAATGTATTTGAAGATGATATAGGTCTCAATCATCTTATATTGAAACCCATATTTATGTTTTCCATAAGAAAGTTATGAATTAATCAAATCATAACCTATGAGATGAAATGGGTTTCATAAATATTTAATCTTGTCATAACCTTTGGACTCTATAATGTTTTCCTAATCATTTTTTCATAATATATAACATTGAAGAAGAAGTGGGTTTTATAAAAATCTTCTCTAGCTATAACTTACGGGTGAAAAACAACTTTCAAAAACATCTTTTCATCCTAAACCATTAAAATAAAGAATAAGAATGTTATCATTGCTTTATATCCCATGTAAAGCATAAGTAACATCAGTGGTTTCCATGTTATATTGAAAATTATTTTGAATGACAATCTAAAACATTTTATGAGGAAAATATAATTTCTATATTGAAAAAAAACATTTTAAAACATAACAACAATTAAAATAATTTTATCTAAACAAAATATTTTAATATTAAAAATTAATATTCAAAAAATTATTGTTCATGATGGAATATAATTTTTTTCATGTCTTAATCGTTAAACAAAAAAATTCTTTCACATTTTCAGTAAAAGAAGACATGAGTTTTCGAGAAAAACATCACGATTACATTCAAGACCATATGAAAAAAATAAAAAAATTGGTGAAAATTTCTTTTAAAGAAAAAATTTATAATATTAAAAACATATTTTATACACTTTTATAAAACATATTTTTGAATGAAATATGCATTTTTGATCGAAGAGATAAATAAACTATATTTTTATAGTAACATTATTTTGAATTCACTGGGAATTATAGAGAGGAAAATTAATGAAAATATTGTTTTTATCAAGAAATTACCATATAATAATTAATTTCTTGATATTAGACATAGATTAATCATAATATTTTTTAATCTGAAACATAATCATTTATAATCTTGATAAACATCGAGATCATACCATTTAATAATTACAACTTTGGTTACATTAAATCATAATATCTATGAAGGAATAACATTAAGTGAAACATAAAACATCATACGTATACTTAATTTCATGATACTACATGTTCAATGGGTTTTACATACACCTTGTAATATAATATGGGTGCATCACATAACATATGCATCAAAGAAGGAAAATTGAGACAAAAAATCTCAAACTGTAAGTATCGAATTCTATAATACACATTCAAACATAATGTATTATAAATATAAGATTATTATATTTATTTTATAGAACCATAATTATTTATATATAATAACATATTTTATCAACTTATGGTATTTTATTACCCAATTATTAACAATTATTTCTTTAAATCTTGTTTTGGGTAATAACTGCTTTATTTATCTTGTATATTTTCATTTGTTGTATTTTTTATACTCAAAATTTGATATTGGATATATAATACCCAGAATGTTATCTATTATATAAATTTCATATTTATTTTGTATATATGAATTTATAGTGATCTATAAAATTTAGAGACTGAAAATAGAATACATCATTCATGGAGATAATAGGTTGTATGTATAAATGAAAATTTCTTCCATTATCCAAGAGGAAAAAAATTAAGAAGTACTATTAATATATTATCATTAAAGAATAATTTTTTATGTGATATATATATTATATTTTCATCAATATAATCCTTATTATCTTCAATGTAAAGTGTGGACGAATCACATCATTTCGTGAAGCGGTAGTCCACCGTACAAATGAGCGATGTTATAGTATTCTCAATGAATAGAACATGTGAATGTATGTGTGATATAATAATAAAAAAAGTAAAATAATATCACAAATATCATAAATAAATATTTAATTTATCCTCATAATTATATATAAAAGGTGGTAATTCGAAATTTAATGACATCATTTTATGAGGTGGTAGTCCACCATGCACACAAATGGTGATTTTGTAACCAATTTGACAGAAGAGGATATGGTTTTAGGTCATTAAATTAACCATAAAACATATAATTATGTATAATATATTTATATTATTATATTATACTTTTTTTATAATAATTTAAGGAGGTGTATGAAGTAATAAAAACACCCGATGAAGATTGTTTCCCCTTCCTTGTGTAACCACTATAAGATTGCACCAAAAAACTTCCAAGAATATATTTATAACAAAAGTATTATAGTATTATAGGATGTAATTTTTAATTTTATTTGGGATTTTATTTCTTGAGACAAATTATTTTTATGTTTTGATGAAGAGAGGATAAGGGTATTCTTTTATAAGTGAAGTGAGTGGAAAACTTGAAATGTTTTGAAACTAGAAATGTGTAACCACATTTATATCATGAAAAAGGATCCAAAATAGATTATGTATAAAAATAAAACATTATAAGATCAAAATATTTCTAAAAAATGTTTTATAAATGTTTTAATTCATTTTAAACCTTATGATTTTAGTTTAACCCATGGTAAACTCTTTGTTACCTTAACCGTGGTAAATAATTTAAATTGTTTTACCTATTCGTTTTGGTCAAAAAACAAGTTAACCTTATTAGATAATATAAATTATTCATATTAAATATATATAATCCAATATTCTATATTAAATTAATTTATATTTAAAATTTTAATTCAAAATTAATCACGTAGATGTGACGAGAAAGCGGGTTTTGAAAGAGGAAATATTCAAAATTCTATGATGTCTTTATATCCAAATTCAATAATAAATTGAATAAAATGACCTAAATTAGATTAATAGATATGTAATTGGAATAATTTCATTTTAAATCCAATTTGAAATATAATTTTATTTTAGAAATAATATAAAATAAATTCAGTTAAAATTCTATATTTTTAACTATTCGTCAAAAAATTAATCTTTTTGGAAAATCATCAATAATTAACCCTGGATAATTTTGATAGAATGATTTTAAAAATAATGTTTTTTAAATAAATGTTTAAAAAAGTGGTAAAAATTAAATTTATTATTGTTTACAAAATAAATAAAAACATATTTTAGAGAAATTAGAATTTTCAAAACATATATATACTTTATTAAAAAAATGGAATACCATTTTATAAAAATGTTTTATTTAAATAAAATATTTATACATAATACATAATAATTAATTATCATTATTCTAATTTTTTTCTAACATCTAGGTTTTAATTGTCACATTTGAATAATAATAACAATAATAACATATCATGACTTTGTTACAACACAATGTTTTTTGTAACACAAGGTTACCCTATGTCGTAAGTAACATAAGATTAAATTTCATTTTCATGTAATATAAGATATCAAATAACATTAATTAATTTTAAAATTAATAATTCATACAAAAAGCGGGGTGTTACAGAAACAAAATTAAAATTATAATATAAAAAAGAAACATAGAATATATAAAATGAAATATATAGAAATTATTAAAACTATAACTAAATAGAAATGTGAACTAATTAAATTAATGAAATAGATCATGTTATATGGGGAATGATTTTTTGAACTAAAATATTTAAAGGTAACCAAATTTAAAATTTTCTGTAACAAAATAATATTTTTTATAGAATATGACATGAATAAAATGAACCACAAACTTGTTTTTTTACTAAAAAATATATATACCATCACATACATAGATAAGAAATTAACTAATATTTATGAAAAAATGATCAAAATTTATATATATTCCTTATTAGTATACATTTCATGAATAATTATATTTAATTATACAAATTTATAAAATGTGGATATAATAAAATATATGTAAATAAATAAACATGACAACATAAAAATTGTAACATTGTTTTGTTAATAAGTATATATCAAAGTAAAATATTAAATAAAACTACTAGGAATAACATTGGAAAATTAATATATATATTTGTCATAACTACATAAAAAGCTCTCATTCATTCAAGTCTCTAAAAATCATAAGTATCAAATAGAATAAATGTACCATAATCTATAAAAATGAAATTTCAATAAATAATACTAATTATGAGACTGAAATTTATGCAGAGAATGGATGGAATTTATAAGAATTTGACTTTCTATTAGTTCATTAAATAATAACAAAAAATTCATGAGGTAGTGATTAGAAAAATAATGTGGTCATTATTTTAGTAATGTAATTATTATGTGAAGGGAACACTTTTTCTGTTATATTTCTTGTCAATAGTTTCCTTTTTCAATGGGTTAAAATTAAAGAAAGGGATTCCATTTATTCTAATATGATTAATTTTTTTATGGGAGCAGTTTCTTGGATGTTTAGGTAAAGTATTTAATCTTGTTAACGAAGATGATGTAGCTTGGATTTTTAATGGATATGGTCATTTTGAAGAATCCTAGTTTGTTGAGGAATAGAATAAGTTCCTAATTCATTTTATCTCAGAAGGAGAAAAATGGGTTTCTTTCCAATGGATTATTTGGACTTTATTCACAACATTGAGGTTAAAGAATGAATACAGATTTTGATTTATTTATAATGATTGGTGAGTTTATATTAATTTCATAAACACATGACTTATTGTTTGGAGGTATATAGTTTTTTTCAACATAACAATGTTTGAACCTCTCTATGATGTTTTTTAATGTATATTTTATGATACAGAATTATATGTTGATTAGACTGCGATGAAAATATGGATAAAGTTGGGATAAGTGGAATTAGGAGGCCAAATAGATGGTAAAACATGGTATGTTCCTAATAGTATTAATAATTTCAATGAACAGTAGGTAAACTAACAATTTTTCAGATTTCCTTCATGGGGACATTAGACTATGAGTTCCCAAAAAACAATAGTATTATATTCATGGTGTTTTATTCATCATTAATTCAATATCATAATGTTTTTTCGATGTGATTCAATATTAATATTTGGTGAAGAAAATAATCTATGAAATGGAGATAAATTAAGAGAAACTTTAATCCATTGTACCAAAAATCATGATCATTATAAGTAATTTATTATTTGAGAAAAAAATTGGAAGGAAGAAGTTGGTGTAACATTAGAGGAACTATGTTTTAAAAAAAATAGACTTCCTGTAAAAGAATAACAAATTGACGAAAATTAATAAGTCTCCCAGATGAACAATGTTTGTATAATTTTTTATAGGAAATTTTTATAGATGTTTCGTATTGAAGGAAACATGATGAAGAACTTTCCTGAGAAACATTTTTGTTCTAAATGAATTATTACCATATAAAAATCTCCCAAATAAATATGTATCATATAAAGGATTCCAATTAAATGCATCAGATAAATGTATTATGGAAAAGGCATCAAGAAAAATTTTGATATCCAAGACATTGGAATTTTTCTTTTCAAATATAATATTTCAAATAAAGATTAGTCTATGAAGATAGTGGAAAATAGTTTCTAAGAGTAGGCATAAAAGATATACTTCCTAGTTATGTCATTAGACATATATTTCTAAGCAGATTCAATGAAAATAGTCTTATGAGTGGAGTCTTAATATAGAAACTTCATATATAGTAACTAAAGGACATTGCATAGATTGGAATAAAGTCATCAAACTGAGGTTTTTGGGAATGGTTATCATACATAACATTCTAAAATAATTCTATCAAACAAAGAATTTTAGGTGAACATTTCTGAGGTCATTAAATGAAGCTGTTCATTTGAATAAGTACCATAAGGAGGGTTGGGTATCATTTCACCATGTTAATTGTTATATGATGGAGTATTTCCTATAAAAATGTATTCGATGATGTTTATGGAATCATTATAATGAAAATTTTAATGTCCTTTTTTGTGATGATAGTGATTTGGAAATTTAGTTATTAAATAATAAGAAAGTAAGATATCATGATTCAAGATAAGAGTATATGGGGTTAGAATATATTGTTAATTAAAAGATATAAATAAACTACTACCAATATTATAGAATTTCATTTTTTTAGAGGTTTTAAGGTGGTAAAATGAAGAAACAATTTCAGCAATAAATTCAATGTTTGAATAGTAACTTTGAATTTTAATTTCAATCTACTCCTTATTTATTCAAACAAACAATTCTTATATAATGGGTAGAAGTTGTAATGAGATGGTTTTTTCCTAGTGTCTATTTTTTATTTTAATTAAAAAAATATTTTCATAGTATTATACTGACCATGGATCTTGAGAGTCATTCTCATTTGGATCGTAATATCAGATAGAGAAAGACCAAATAGAGAGGTATTAGGTAGAATAGTTATGGATGAATACATGTTGGATTAAAAATGTCCCATATGAAGAAGGGAAAAAGGGATCAGATGAAATTTTATCAAATAAATGGGAATTGGGTGTGTAGGTATCTGATAGACTCATATCCGATTGTGAATTTATTAATGAATAGATATTAAATGGTTTTTTAGTTCCTAACACAAAATTTTTCCTAGTTCTCTCCTGTAACACTCTCCCAAGCATGCTTCTCTTCTCCCCCTTGATTTCCTTCCACTAGTGCTAGTGAGTCCTCTCAGTCTCTGATTTCTTCCAACTATATCCTTAGATAGATCTATTTCCTTATTCCTAGGGTTCCATCCCCTGATTCCTTTTTGTTTAGGGTTTCATATAGATCCCCTCTTCATCTTTCCCTTTATTTTCTTCATCTTTGGGTCTCAGTCACTTTTTCTTTTAAGGGTTTCTATCCCGTTTTCTCATTCCTCGTTCAATGAATTTCAAGGGTCTTGATTATGTACTCATTGAGGAATTTTTATGGATCTACAGTCTTTAGTTTTCTCCTGAAGGTTTGTCGGTGATGTTTTATAGTGATTCTAGTGTTTCCTTAGTTATGGATTGCTATATAAATCATTCTAGATTTTACTCCTCTCTAGACTCTAAATACACTTCTCCCTATTAGTTTTATCGGGTGTGATGTATTCCAATTGATTTTAGGCTGTGTGGTGCATTATGGTGGGGGGTTTCAGGTGGCTCAGCTGGGGTTCAAGCGACTGCTGGGATTTAGACTGGATGTGTCCTTTCAGAAAAGATATTGACTCCCTATGAAGACTTCATACTTCTCTTACACTAATCTATCTTCGGGTATCACCTCTACTCTCCAATTTGGTCTGGCGAGGTGGTTTTCACACAAGAATTGAGAGGTTCTATTCGAGTTGTTATTTTTGTTCAAGAAGGAAAACACTTCATTCGGTGGATTCCTTTTATAGGAGGTATGTGTTTTGTTGATGGGGTACAACAACTTGATTCTGTTAAGGTGCCTCAATGTTCTTGTTTGGGGTTCATCAATGATGATGGTGTTGATGTTGGGCTGAAGTTTACTACCATTATGGTGAGGGAGGCTCTTTGAGACGACGATGATGGTGTGTAGGTATTTGTGGTCGGAGAAGAGGCTGACAGTGATGAACTGATGAGGTTGAGGTCTAAGGTGAGGTGACAATGCAGATGTGGTGATTTTTCTGAGAGAATAAGATGGCATGGTGATGATGGTGGTGAGGTGTCTCCTCGGTGGTTGGTTTCTCAGGCTACTCTCTTTCCCGGGATTACACTTTTTTCAAGGTTTAAATATGAATTTTGAAATTTGAAAGTGGATTTTGGGATATGGTTTACTTTATAATGTGGGTGATGTTTGGAACTGGTTTATATTTTTTTTCGGGATCCCACTCAACAAAAAAGTGGGTTTTTTGAAATGAAAAAAGGGATTTGGAGAGGGGTAGCTACTAAATAATAATGTACCTGAAAACAAAGTATCAAATGAAGGATAAGTCATGACATTGTTTACATCGAAGAATATGAGAAGGAAAAAATAAAGAAAATAGATGTAGTTCTATCTTGGAAGTTAAATAATGAAGAAAGAAAAAGAATGAAATATGGTTTCATGAATATTTGATTCATAAGATGAAGAGAATGGGTTTTTCACTAGCATAAGAAAAAAAAACATTCTACATTTTACTATGGAGTGGATGATGGTTTTGTGCAGTAGTTTTCATAAAAAATAAGAATAATGATACTTAATTTCCTTCTATTGTGTGTGTAACAATAGAAGTGGTAAAAAATAGAATAACAACACAGTATTATGACATTATACCAAAGTTTATACTTTCAAAGTACTATTTATGTGTCACAAAGAACATGAATAAGTTGAAGTTTTTCAGAAATAGTATTCAAAATATCCAGTGTGGTGCTACACCGGGAATATGAATTCACCATTCCAGGGAGTTAGGATTTTTCCATATACCTATTAATGCATAGGAAACAACACATTGGTGCATTATTATTTATAGGAAAACCTCATTAATTATCATATTACTATAGTCATGAATATGTGTACCGGTTACCCCCAAACCCATAATGGAGTAACTACTCATACTATGTAGTGAACCTTGTAATAACATTCTGTGTTATACTTTTCTCTATTTCATATACTTGTATATGAAAATGAATAGAGAACTAGAGAACCTAGATTCTAATAGGTATAATACATAATGTGATAAAAAAATATTAATTATTTAAGAATTTCCCCAACACTAATTTACCACTCCAATGTTGATAATATCTTATAGTGATCTATACAGTTGGTATTAGATCCCGGTATACCTCTTTTTGATTATCTATGTTGGAATTTTTTATCTTCTTTATGATTTGGTATCATTTTTATTTTTAAAATGAAGTGTTGTTCTTTTAATGATTCTATTCTCTTAGAGAATAATTCTATTTCTATCAATATATTGATGAACATAATGAATAAAGAGAAAAAAATTCTATAGAATATGTTCCTCCTAATCCAAGAGGAATATGTAGGTTTATATTCTCTATTGAATGATGACAAATAAGCCATAACTATCTTAGAAATTTAAGAAAAGGTGTTTCAAAATTCCAAAAATGTGAATTAAAACATTAATACCTCTAATGGATCATGTGTAAGTGATCATGAGGTATATAAATACTTCTTACACAGACTATCTTATAGAATAATAACAAAAAATAAGTATAAATGGATATATATTTACATCTTCTAAGGATCTATCACTTAGTATTTTGAAATATATTCGGCATTTTATTCCTAGAGTATATTCAAATCTTGTTTGTCGAGTCTTTGAATGTATATATGAAAAATTAATCTATCTTGAAAAATAAATAGATAACATGGAGGACAATTTCTGTGAAAATATACCAGTTGGTACAAATATCACTAAGATAGTTGGAGCCTTTGAGATAAGAAATGTGAATCTTGAATTAAGTTCATCAATATTTGAAAACAAATAGTAAAAAAGAATTAAAAGTTAACGATGTATTCCATAATAATGTTAATGATAATAACCATATAGTTGAATAAAAATATAAAAACAATATTGATTTCAAATATTTTCAATTGGAAATGCAATCCAATAAGATCAAGGAACATGGATCATTGTTATTGGAAAATGTTAGGATACCTAATAAATAATTTATCATAATGAAGAAGTATTGTGAGTAGAGTTTGACTATGATTGTAGGTCATAATAACACACTCAACATGATGTGTCTAGGATTAGAATTCATATTAGTCAATCTGGGAAAAGAATATACCAAGTCTTCACAAAATTAGGTGAATGTCGTTGTAGACACACAATACTTGATATTGGATTATAATAATTAAAAACCTATAAAATTTGATAATAATATTGTGACATCATTTAATGATCTATCTCAAGTGGTAGTTTCTAAATAGGTACCACAGATACATTTTTTTTTGTTTTATCTAAATATATTTTCAAGAAAAATGTCATATGAAAAATAAAATCATCAAAATTATTGATAATGTAAAGTAGGTAGGATCTTAAAAATATCCTAATGGTGGATATGAGAAGTATTATGTAAGCTTATTCCCCATAAACATCCCAAAAAGTTTGGAAGTAGACCCAAAAATAGCTTTCTATTTTTTAGAAATATTGATCGTTGTTGTTGATATAGGAAGATCTGGAATTATGGGTCAACATTGGTACTAAACTAGATTCAAGAATTGTGTGTTGTATTATTGGTAAAATATATTAAATTTAAAAGTATAAAGAAATCTCATGTCAAGGGGGGAAATATGGAGGTGAAGAATATAAATCCATATAATAGGAAAAATTATTACACTTTAAACAGATTTGGAATGCTTTAAAATATTTTTCATGTATGCAATAATAGTTGTCAGATGATTGGTTAATGTCCTTATTCACATGAAACAAAATTAGATAAGAAAAAAATAACATAGAAGTTTGTGAAGAAAGAATAAGTGTCCTTGGGAAGTAAGAAGAATAATATCATAAATTAGGATTATCCCAACAAGGTTTCAATAAGGGTATGTGAGATATTATCAGACAATAAGAAAAATAAAAATCATATCCATCTAGTGTGAAAGAGTTCTATAATGAGTAAATCATCTAAAAGATCGATTAAAAAAATAAAGGTACTCATAATAATTCATGTGGTGTTTCTAATATGGTGTAAAAGGCCCAAATTATATATTTGTTCTTTTTCAGTTATATGTGGAGAGTGAAATAAATATAGATGAAGAATAAACAGAAGTCTGTATAATAAGAATATAGAAAACATGACATGAAGATCCTAAATCCCATGTGAGGTTGTCAAAAAAAATACAACCCCTGTGTTGAGAAAGTACAGTGTGTGAGGTAAAATATGGATGGAAACACTCTTATGTATTACTCTAATAAAATCTTACATAAGAGAAGGTCTTAAAGAATATGAATTTTTTACTAGGAGATAAAATCTCTTTAAAATTTCATAAGAGAAAATTCACAAAAAAACTAAAGATGTGATATGATCCATTCTACCCAAATCAAAATTGATGTTTATTTGTGAAACAAATTATAATATCGGAAATGGAGAAAATTGGTTGGGAAAATCATGTCAACATTATTTTTCACATAAAGAAGAATTTAACATCAACCATATTTATTTAACCTTTATGATGTGTATGATTTCTTATTATACAAAGAATTTAAGGTGAAGCTTGTTATCATGTGGAGAACCTGAGGTGGTGGATACACTATCAACATTGGATAACATTCTTTAAAGAAGTCTCATTTGGGAATGATACATAAATTGAAATAACAAAAATATAAATATTGGATCAACCAAGTAGAGACCCAAATCTTAAAATACATAGACATTACATTACTTTTGTGGAATATCTAATATATAACAAAAACAGACACCAAAGTACCATAATAGTTTCTTATCTTTGGAAACTCAGAATATAATCTCCTAATCTTGGTTAAAGATATTCTGCATCTCTTATAAAGATCATCCTTTTTTTCTTACCTAAAACCTTTATTTATATTCTGGAGAAAAGATAACATATAAATGGTGAGCTCAAATTCTCATTAAGGGTAAGCATGGAGAAAATAAAACAAATCATATTCATTTAAACTTCAAAATAGGAAGATAAAGTTTACACATCAAAATCTTGAGTTGTGAAATAAATCTTGCCAGTACGTAAGGCATAGGTCATAAAGGAACATTAATCATGATAAAATATAATGGGAATAAAGCATGTAATTGTGGAAAACCATTATGAACATGATATGATTTCCATAGTAGCCAGATCATTGCTTCCAAAACCATCTTAGTGGACAATGTCCCTTTCTGAATCAAGTTTACTCCCCGTTCCAGTACTGTATCACTGATCCAGATTAACAAACCATTCTAGACATGTCTATCTCATGAGATATAAATCTTTACCCAATTCATTGGAGGGAGATATATGTTCCAACCATCTCATAATGAAATCATTCTTACTTGTGCCAAAAAATAAACTTAAAACATTCATCATAACCCAATGAATAAAATGGGTTTCAAAAACATCATCCCATCATAACATAATCCATATAAAAAAATGGATATCATTACATTATAAGAAAAGTAAAACCATTTAAATCATAGATACATTATACATGAAACATACACATATGAAATAATATCATCTTATATTGAAAATGGTTTTGATAAAAGACTTGAAATGAATTCTTGAGGAAAATATCCTTTCTTCTTCAAAATCATTTTCTTTTCAGAAAATGACATGAAATTTTAAAATAAAAGGATTTTGTTTAAAATAGTGATGAAATCATATGGAGTAAGCTATATGAAAATAAGGCGTTATAAAATAGTAAATATCCATTCATGACATATCAGTTAAAAAACATTCTTCTCATACTTTTGCCGAAAAAGTCAAAAAGTACATCGTATGGTAAACAAAAGAAAGATTCCTTCCATACATTGCGGTAAAAGTAAAAAAGGTTAAAAATGACTTTGAACATATATGGTAGAAAAGAAAAAAAAAATTATGAATTTTTTTTGGGAACATATGGACATGGATGATAAACATAACCCCAATTAATACATACGAATAAACAATCTCGGATAAGAATGAGATTGGAATAATTATCCCTTACCTTAGGTTCGATATGCTTCATACATATCTGAACCTCCTGTATAATGACTTAAATAATTAAATTGACTTATTACAGAGTCATATTCATTGTTATGATATCATATATGGTTCACTTATGACTTTATATTACCCTATCTTTTGTAAGTTTCATGTTAAAGCAGTGTTTTGGGTAAAATCGTTTCATTTATCGTATGTGTTTGGACTTGTTGTTCATGATATTATTATTACTTATATATTGATTTACATACTTCCAGAATGTAAATCATGATTTATATATCATATATATATTCAGTATATATATATATAAAATATATATAAATGAAATGAAATACACCGTTCATGGAGACGGTAGGCCGTACGTATGCATAGACGTTGTTTTCGTTTCCTTATTGAATTAAATGGAATTAAGTAAATGAGAAATATATTTATATAAATCCAGTATAATTATAATATATTTCATGATTATTTGTTATATATATACTTTATAATCATATTTTAATGGTTAATAAAGGAAAATGAATCTCATCACGTTTGTGGAGACGGTAGTCCGTACGTACGCACGAGCGATGATATCATTCACATGATAGAGGAATTGTATTGAAGTTTATGTATAATATTTCAGAATCAATATAACTTTTCAATAATCATATAGAGTTATTTATTAACACCATTATACCCATCCAAGTAAGGTGGTGGTGGAAAACAGATTACACCACAGTGTGGAGACGGTATTCCATACATATGCACGCGCGGTGATTTCATTTCTGTTGGATGGATAGAAGATGAAATTGGGTTGTTTGATATTTGTAATAACAAATAATTATATTATTGATACTGATGTTATTAATTTATGATGAAATATATAATGAATAAGAAGTAGAAGAAGAAATAAATTGGAATGAATCGGTAAAGGATATTACCTCTTCTTTGACGTGCCTCTTCTTAACCTCCTCTTAAGGTACTAGGGTTGGTCTTTTGAGGAGACCAGAACCTCTATAAGGTTTATAGGGAAGATTAAAAGGGAAATGGGAAGGGTGTTTCCAATCTTCAAGGCTCAAAAGGGTGTGTATTGAAGAGGGAAGGGGTGCCCTTTTATAAGGGAGGAGAGGTGCACTTTAGAAAAAACTTAAAATATTATTTTATAATAAAGACATATTCGGTTTATAATAGCTACAAATTGATTTATTTCTAAAATAATGTGGGTATGGGTCGAAATACTCTCAAAAAATAGAATTTAGACAAGTTTGGGTTACTATTTTAACCTTATCATTTAGATTTAACTCTAAGTTAAATAATTTAACTTTCACTGTGTCTTCTTGTTTTCTTATACTATATGGTTAATAAAATTACTATAACAAGCCAAACGAACCCCAAGTGGTTCATTATTAATATATATAACCTTATATAAGTCATTTTTCCTAATATAATATTTTTAGGAATAAAATAACAATTAATAATATAATATTTTTTTTAAAACTATTTTATGAAAATTTTGACACTATTTGGTAATTGATTTTTGTGAAAATCATAACAACATGATTAGTTCGAAAAAAGTTAATTAAATGAATATTAATATTCTATATTAACCTATAAAATAAGTTTAATTCATAAAAAGTCTCAAATTAAATTTATTTTAGTATTTATAATACAATTATTTTAATATTTCAATATTTAGGTAATTACTGCATCACTATTGTGTCATAAGTAAATTAAATTATTTAATGCCTACAAATTATAAAACAAATACCATTAGGTAGGAAATATTTTTATATTTCTAATTAATTTTTATAGTTGAATTTATCTTATGTATTACCCTATATTAAAAATGTTTTTGTTATTAAACATTGATTTTAACTATTTTAACTCTTTTTTGAATAAAAAAATAATAAATTCCCTTATATAATCCAAATGGACCTAAATGGTCATATTTTATTCATAAGTTAGTTTTTGGTCAAATTAAACTTATCCAATAGAATTTGGACATGTGTTAGGGTAATAATAATATAATTTTTACCCTTAATTACCCTATTTACTTTTAACCGTGGTAAAAAAGGTAAAAAGTTACTATTCACCAAAAATTATTTTAATCATATTGAACCACATTTTACTCTTGGATATTAACCGTGTATCTCAGATTTTTAAAATTCCACTCCAATAAGCTGTAAAATTTTGTTTTATGTAAATTTTCAAATTCTCCTAGGAGGTGGGTAAAAGACGGTTAAAAGTTCAATAAAATTTTTATATATCTAAAATTATTAAAAAAATAACACAAATTAATTACATTGAACTTATATAGGTATTATGAATCAATTTTGACCTAAACTAAATTTAAATAAAATAAATAATTATTTAAATAAAAATTCAGTTTTTAAATAGTAACCCAGTGTTTTCACAATTCCTCAAAAATTAAAAGTTTTTAGATGAATAGAAAAACATCACCCTATGATAATTTCGATATTCTGAATCCAAAAATGAAGTCCATTTTGAAAGATAAAATATATAAAATTTCCAAAAGTGGGTATTACTATTCATACCGGCTAGTTTATATAATATTTTAATAACATATCATTGTTTAGTGAAACTCGATATTGCGTACAACACACGCTATTGTGGAAGGTCACGATTGTGTGAACTCAAAGCCAATTCAGGGTTGTGTGTAGTGAAAGATTCATTTTTTGTTCCATATAATAGAATATTACCATATTTTATTTATACATTGAATATATATATATATATATACACACTTAATGTTGCGTAAAATAACTTTTATAAAACGAACTTGAAATTGTGTGTAACACGATCCAAGATTAGTGTTGTGTATACTGCAAGCTAATACGGTGTTGCATATTGTACAATCTAATCATGGTGTAGTGTATAATATAAGACATCAAATAAATTAAAAATAATATATCTTATAAAATATCGGGGTGTTACATTCTACCCCTCTTAAAATGAATATCACCCTCGAAATTCATCAATGTTATAAATCATTTACTAATTGAAATATTCATTCATAGAAACCCACATTGTAAAAAGGAATACTAAATCATTATTTTAAAAAGGAATGTTAGAAACAAAATGGATACCCAAAGTAACTCGTCACCTGGGTTCCCAAATAAGAGTATATAGGTGAAAAAATGGATATCGAAGAAAAATATAACCATCGTGTTTTGATGGAGAGTGGTAGAGGACAAGGCTATGAAAAATCCCACAATCACAAAGCCGTAAATTTCTGATGATTTAAGGTACCATATGATTCATCGGATATAAGAATGCTAGGAAAACATTTTTTTGTATTCAAGATCATTTCCCTAAAGTTGAAGAATTCTTGAATTAAATGAAATACTAACTTTATTTTAGTACAATCTTACTGTTGTTTGTGCCTTGAATAATTTCCACTTCATCTCTTAAAGAAATGAAGTTGAATTTGTCTTCCCTGAAGTGTTATCAGATCATGCGATAGAATTATAGGTTATTCCATCTATCTCAAATAAAAGGATAGAAAAAGTTATTAAATATACATAAGTCCATCTATAGTGAGATTAATCATATATGGTTACTAAAATGGATTTATACTTCATATATCATACTTCCTAATATAATAAAACTAGTTTCTACAAACCAGGGACTTCCTGTAGGCAAGTGGTATGCGATAAAGGTCTGTCATACGCCAGTTGTGGGTTCGATTCCCACAGCCTTGTCCGATGCGACGGGTTGTCTCCCGTCCTACAGGTTGTCCTTTTTCTAAAAGTACATTATTATAACATTCCATAAATAATATCGAGAAAAGTTGTAGCCTTAAACAATACTAACTTATGTCCAACACAATAAATTATAATCTTCAGGATTATCCAAAATACTGATGTCCAATCTCATATTATAGTGAAAAAGATAACTAGAGTGGTCATATAACAAGCATGTGAATACCATAATTTGTCCCCATATATCATAATATATGTCTAGTTGGTCACATTCCAAACATTAGAAGGCCTTAATAATGTATTCTCTTGAAAAATGAATACCCATTGAACCATAGTGAAAACATGAATGTAGTTAAAAGCTAACACTTTCCACATACCAAGATCCCAAAAATTTTATATACTCAAACAATGAAATCAATTAGTCCTTATATCAATCATTATCTCATGAATACTATCAAACATATTATTTTATCCTTATCCATTCATTATAAGCATATCTACTGCTTTCGAAATATTTTAATCACTTTTCATGGTTATTGGTACCATAAAATTATTGAAAACCACAATAGACTAATACAAAAATATTCCAATATACCGTAAAAGTACCTCAACATCATTATTCATAAATACCAATACATAAACACTTAAATCCATCCTCTTCAATGATTTTCATGGATTAAGTCCTTCCTTGATTTAGAAGTAACCTCTTAGGTCAGTGAATTGAGTTGGGTAATGCCCATGTTCTCCACAGATAAGACATTGAACACCATAACAGTTTATCACTCTATAAACCTTCTCTCAACACAGATAAAATCTTCCCCTCCATTTGATGTGTAACACCCCAAGCTTCTACGGTACGCTTCTCTTTGAATAATGCGACAGCGTGTGTTGTACGCAACACCGAGTTCTAACAACCAATCAAACTAGCCGTAATGAATAGTAATACCTACTTTTTGAAATTATATATATATATTATATTTCAAAATGGAATTAATTTTTGGATTCGGAATATCTAATTTATCCTAAGATAAATTCTGGTACTTTTCGGATAACTTTAATATTTTGATGAATAGTGAAAATTACTAAATTTTAATTAAAAACAACTTTTTAAATCAAAATAATTAATAGTGATAAATTATGAATTTTAGTGGTTTTAAAGTATATTTAGAATATATTTTTACCATTTAATATAATTTTGGTCATTGGACATAATTTTACAATTAAACCGAACATAAACAAGTGTCAATCTTTTGATAGTTATTATCTCTTAAAAACACGCTTTTTGTTTTGATAGTGGGAATTAATTTTAAATTAATTTCTGCCACTTATGTGTTTTGATTTTAGAAAAATGGATTCCATATTTTTAATCAGGATGTCCAAATTGTGTAAATAGGTAACTTTTATTTTTAGACATTTTGAATAATTACTATGGTAAATATTTTATTTACCATGGTTAAGGGTAAATCTGGTAAATAAGGGTTAAAAAATAATATTATAATAATACTAAATTACCCTAAAACGTGTCCTAGCCTTATTGGTTGATACATGTTCGACCATAGGCATCTTTGGGTCGATTTTGGGACCCCATGGTGCCACTTGTAGGTGATAGGGACACTTTATTTTAATTAAGTTAAAATGAATACAAAATTGACACAAGCATATATCTTTTAGAAAACAAATTATTACATAGGGTTATATATGTTAGATTTTAGATTATAAATATCCATTAGAAAGATAAAAAGATTTACTACATAATGATATTTTATTTATAATTTTTAGACATTAAATGATTTAATTTATTTATGACACAATGATGATGTAGTAATTACTATAATAGTGAAAAATTAAACTAATTGATATTATAAATACCCAAATAAATATAATATGAAACTTTTAATGAATTAAACTAATTTTATAGGATAATATGATATATTAGGATTTATTTAATTGACTTTTTTCGAAGTAATCAATATTTTATGAGTTTCAAAAAAATCAACTATTGAATAGTGTCAAAATTGACATAAAAGAGTTCTTAAAACAAATATTATATTATTAATTGATATTAAATTCCTAAAAATCTAAGGCTCGGCCAAGAGACTTATATCCTGACAGGTTCATCATTAATGGACCACTTGGGTGTCTCTTGGATGTATATAGTATGTTTATTAACCATATTATATAAAAATACAAAGAGGCATTGTAAAAGTGAAACTAATTAACTTAGAGTTAATACTTAAAGATAAGGTTAATATAAGTACCCAAACCTGTCTAAATTCTATTGGTTGAGTTTTTTTAGACCCATCCCAACCTTAACATTTGAATAGTCAACTTTGGAGCTATTTTAAACCGAATATGAATTTATTATAATCTAATATCTCTAGCTTTTCCAAAGGTGCCCCTCACCCCTCTTATAAAAGAGAACTCCTCCTTCTCATTTCTTCACACCTTCAAAGCCTTTTGGTTCGGCCAAAATCTTCCCAAATACTCTCCCAACTTCCCTCACTACAACCTAGAGGCCTTAGTTTGATCAGAAAGCCAACCTACAGAGCCCTTTTGATCAAATCAAAAGGAAGAACCCGAAGAAGAGGTAATGATTTCACCACCCTTTCCAAGTTCATTTCTTCTTCCACTTCTTCTTCCATTGTTGTTACCATTCTAAAATAATAAATCCAGTATCATATATATACTGTGATGTTATTATAAATATGGTACAACCATATTTAGTATTCTATCCACCCTTTGAATAACATGTCACCATACATGCGTACGTACGGCTTACCGTCTCCACGTCGTGGTGTAATTGTTATTCAATATATCATTATTTGGATGGGTATAATAATGAATGTGTAACTCATTTAAATAATAAATATAACATGTTAATTATTATGTATATATTATATACCATCCATTTATATATTATTTTAATATCAAAAGAATGATATTGTCGCTCGTGCGTACGTACGGACTACCGTCTCCACGAACGCGATAAGATTCATTCTCCATCGTATCCATTCAAGTATAATTATCATTTGATGATTTAAAAATAATTTTTAAGGACTTGATATCATTCTGGATATGAATAATATACAACCTATCCATTACAAACATGGCTTACGTAACAAAACATATAAAAGAAAACAAGTAAGTTAACACCCGAAACAACGATAATACTAAGATATTATTATCAAATCAATATTAAAAGATCATATATGATATCATATTAATATATATGATTCTTTTATAATTTAATAACAATTATTTCACCATTATACAGGAGGTTAACCTACCCCAACCAAGGAAAAGTACAAGGTAAGGGTTATTTCACAATCTCTTCATTATCCGAGGTTGTTTATACGTAATAATCTACTGGGATCTCGTTATCGTCCACATCCATGTTTCTTCAAAATGTATTTCAAAACATTTTTACAAGAATATGGGTTAAAGTCATTTATACCCTTGTTTTACTTTTTTTAAGATGAATCTTTCTGTCTTTTTCAAAACAAGGTCATTTTTAACCTTTTCGAGAGAATTAAGGTAAGAATGTTTTTTTAACTTATACGGCGGGTGCGGTTATTTTCCGCCGTTATAAAATATTCAAAGCTTTCCTTACAAGCTTATAAGAATATTTTCAAGAAAATGTTTTATTTTATGTGGCTCTTAAATGATTTCAAAAATAGAAAGAGATATTTCTCTAAAAATTGTTTTGATTTCATCTATGTCAACATCCTTTGATGGATTTTACGCTTATTTGAAGTTGATTTATTATGATACAAAACTTCTATATTGTATTGAAGGTTTTGTGATATGTTTGACTTTGGATGTACTATTTTTATACCATTCATAGTTTATAACATTTTGTATGCTAGTTTTAATACGAATGTTTATGTTATGTTTAAACCTTTTCATATGGGAATGCATTGGACTTAATATGTGACGGGTTGAGCCCGCTATAGCTCCTCGATGCATCGGTAGGTCTCATGATACAAACTAGTGTATTGGCACAAGGCCTTGACAAAATCTTATTTGTAGTCTTGGCACGAGGCCTTGGCTATGTGGTTATGATAGTCTGGCATTATGCATTCCAACATTATAAAAGTGGTTAGTGATTTTGCATGTGATTATTAGATTAGTAGAATATCCATGTGAATGAGTAAATGGCATTATTTCATTTTATTTATGCCATACAATGTTGAAAGTTCAAGTTTGAAAGGCTATTGTTTTAGTTATACATTGCCTTAAATTTTTATTCTCATTTATGAAATTTTCCGCTATATTGTTATCCTTACTGGGCATTTGAGCTCACCCCTTTTCTATGTTTTATTTTTTACAGGAAGTGAAGAAGTAAATTATGAATGACCTGCAGGGATATTATGGGGGATATGAGTGTGGATTATAGAGACATTATGTTGTTGTAGTAGTTTTTCATTTTATGATGTAATGTAAAACTTATGAATATATCTAGTGTTTCCAAGGCTACTAAACCAATCGGTCTTTCGAGATTTGATCTTTCTTGTGATCATGCCAATGTGATGTAATAACGCACCGACTCTGGGTAACTAGGGTCGGGGCGTTACAGTTTGTATCAGAGGAAGTTTAGTACAAACCTTGGAAGGTGATTTAGATAAACTCTGATTAGAGCACGTAGACCTAAGATGAACTTTGAGGATTAGTATAGAAGAACTTCCTAGAATTTTGGTATTGTAGAGATTTTGTGAGTTTTCCGAGCAATACAACCCTGTCTGGATACGAGCAGGTAGAGGCGGCTCTGGCACAGATGTACCTAGGGGTAAAACCCGAAAACACCGCTTTGAGCTAGACTCGAACGGGAACTGGTGCACGACAACGGGCCTTGCTGCACTCCTGGTTACGACACTCCCGGGGGATATGCTTAGGATAACTCTCATTTTCTTTACAAATAATTTTGAAGGGATTATGAGTATATACTTCCTCAAAGAAACCATTCTTATGATTATGGATTATATCCATAAATAGTTCAATTTATGTTAAGTGTTTTATATGTATGGGATTATGTATTTTGATTCATAAACTGATCTAGTTTATGCCATTGTTTAGAAATGGCGCCTAGTGGAAGAAATGGAAACCGTATCAATGTACGCACTCCATGTAGGGATTTCCCTCCTGATCAAGATAATTATAGTGGAGATGGTGATGCAACTGGTGCCGATCAGCTAATCACCATACTGGGACAACTCACTCAGGTTATGAATAATAACCTTACCCATATGGAGCACCCTGATCCACAGCGTGGAGGATCAATGTTAGATCGATTCATGAGGCAAAAACCACCAACGTTCAATGGGAGTACAAATCCCTTAGTAGCTGAGAAATGGATAAATTCCCTAGAGAAAATATTTCAGGATTTGGGGAGCAGTGAAAGGGAAAAAGTTATCATGGCAGTTTACTGCCTCACTGGAGATGCTGATCAATGGTGGTCATTGATTCAAAACATGAAGGAAGATGATGAATTATCAAATATGGAATGGAGGGAGTTAAAAGATCTGTTTTTAGAAAAATACTTTCCTCGCGACCATCGAGCAGATATGGAAAGGCAATTTCTGAGTCTGAGACAAAAGGAGGATGAGAATGTCACAAAGTATGAGGCTAACTTTACAAGGTTAGCGAGGTATGCTGGAGATTATATTCGCAACCCAAGAAGTAAGATTGATCGTTTATTGGATGGGTTAAAACCATTTCTCCGTCGATCATTAGTCTCACAATCCTTTTCATCGTACGAAGACATTGTCTCATGTGTTATCAAGACCGAAAAAGAATTCTCTAAGTCTTATGACTTTAAAGCAAAGCAAGAGAAGAAGAGACCTGCTGATCAATCTGGGAACGGAAATAAGGGGAAGAAGGGAAAGGTTGAATATCCATCTTGTGGTAAATGCGGGAAGAAACATCCTGGTACTTGCTTGAAGGGAATGGGAGTCTGTTACAAGTCTGGTGAAAAAGGCCACCAAGCTCGTGATTGCAAGGCGAAGAAGGAAGCTACCAACGTTCAGTGCTACAATTGCAGGGAGATGGGGCATTATGAAAATGCATGTCCTAATCGTCAGGAGAACTTACCTCAGAAAAGGCCAAGGGATCAAGGCCAGGCTTATGCTATCACTACTGCTGAGGTAGAAGCTCCGAAAGACGTGGTGGCAGGTAATTTAATGGTTTCCTCAAGTTTAGAAAATGCATTATTTGATTCTGGATCATCGCATTGTTTCATATCCTTCCAGTTTGCTAAGAAAATTAGATATTTCCAATTTGATTTAATAAGGGAGTTGTCAGTTAAAACTCTTAAGGGAAGTATCATTGCAACAAAGTTTTGTGAATCAGTCCCCATTAGAGCACATAAATGTTCGTTATCTTCTGATCTCATCGTCATACCTATGATTGAGTTTGATATAATCCTCGGTATGGATTGGCTTTCGGACTATGATGCGAAGATTTATTGTAAGAAGAAATAGGTTACGGTTCTTGATGATAATGATAAGGAACACCTTATCTTTAGAGCAGAATCGTCACCAACTAATTCTTATTTAGATCCACCCCCAATAGCTCAACTTAATTCAATTATTGGGGAGGAAGAGAATGAAATAACTGTCGGTGAGGAAAGAAATGTTCAAATAGAGGATGTACCTGTTGTGAAAGAATTTGTAGATGTATTTCCGGAAGATTTACCTGTACATCCTCCAGAACGAGAAGTTGAGTTTTCTATTGATTTGATTCCTGGATCAAGGCCTATATCGAAGACCCCTTATAGAATGGGCACTGTAGAATTAGTTGAACTAAAGAAACAACTAGAGTAATTGAGTAATAAGGGATTTATTCGCCCTAGTGTTTCTCCATGGGGAGCCCCTTTTCTTTTTGTTAAAAAGAAATATGGATCTATGAGGTTATGTATCGACTACAGGGAGATCAATGCTATAACGATAAAGAACAAGTATCCCCTACCTTGTATTGATGATTTATTTGACCAACTGCATGGAGCTCAATACTTTTCAAAGATTGACCTTCGATCTGGATACCATAAGTTGTGTGTGAAGAAGGAAGACATTCCGAAAACAGCATTTCGAACCAGGTACGGGCATTACGAGTTTACTGTAATGCCGTTTGGATTGACTAATGCACCATCTATATTCATGGATCTGATGAATAGAGTTTTCAAGGAGTATCTCGATGAATTTTTGGTGGTATTTATTGATGATATCTTGGTATACTCCAAAACCTATGAAGATCATGAAAATCACTTGCGCATTATCTTGAAGACTCTGAGGAGGCATGAATTATATGGGAAGTTTAGCAAGTGTGAATTCTGGCTTCAGGAGATTTCTTTTCTTGGCCATATTGTCTCTAAAGATGGAATCTCTGTTGATCCTTTTAAGACCAAGGCAATCCAAGAATGGCCAGCACCTACGAGTATAACTGAGGTATGTAGTTTTATTGGTTTGGCAGGTTATTATCGACGTTTCGTCTAGAATTTTGCCCGATTGGCTAACCCATTAACGAAGCTCACACGTAAAGGGGTTAAATTTGTTTGGAAAAAAGAGTGTGAAGAATGTTTCGAAGAACTGAAGAGAAGATTAGTCAATGCTCCTATATTGACTCTACCATCGGGGAATGATGGGTTCGTTATTTATAGTGATGCATCAAAGAAAGGAGTTGGTTGTGTCCTTATGCAGAATGATAGAGTTATTGCCTATGCATCACGACAGTTGTAAATTCATGAACAAAACTATCCTACTCATGATCCCGAGTTAGCAGCTGTGATATTTTCTTTGAAGATATGGAGGCACTACCTCTATGGTGAAAAATGTGAGATTTATACTGATCACAAGAGTTTGAAGTATATTTTCTCACAAAAATAACTCAACATGAGGCAAAGGAGATGGCTTGAATTACTCAAGGATTATGATTGCACGATACACTACCACCCGAGGAAAGAAAACAAGGTGGCAGATGCTTTGAGCAGAAAAGACCATGGAGTTTTGAACATTATGAGAATTGAAAGGGATCCAATTTTCATGGATCTAGTGAAGATGGACATGGGAATAACCAAGGAAGGTGAAACATCAATGCTTTTTCAAATGGTTGCCAAACCATCTTTACTAGAAAGGATTAAGGGTTCTCAGACCGATGATGAAGAATTTCAAAAGAACATTAAAGCTGTGAATGATGGGAGATTGAGAGAATTTGTGTATGAAGATGGAATTTTGAAATTCGGGAAGAGACTTTGTGTTCCCGATTTACCTGATCTAAAAAGGGAATTGATGGATGATGCTCATAGTTCCAATTTTTCTATACACCCTGGGAGCACCAAAATGTATAGAGATTTGAAGGAACATTTTTGGTGGGACAACATGAAGAGGGAGATTGCTGATTTTGTGTCAAGATGTATGGTTTGCCAACAAGTGAAAGCTGGAAGGCAACAGCCTGGAGGAGTCATGAAACCTCTTCCCATACCAGAGTGGAAATGGGACAATATTACGATGGACTTTGTCATGGGGCTACCAAAGACTCCTAGAAGGAACGATGCAATATGGGTTATTGTTGATCGTCTTACCAAGTCAGCACATTTTCTTGCTATAAGAGAAGATCTACCCCTAGAACGTCTAGCAAGACTATATATTAATGAAGTTGTGAGACTTCATGGAGTACCCTTATCGATTGTTTCTGATCGTGATCCCCGTTTTACATCAAGATTTTGGAAAAGTCTTCAGAAATCCCTAGATACTGAACTTCATTTGAGCACTGCTTACCACCCTCAGACAGACGGACAATCAGAACGGACTATTCAGACCTTAGAAGACATGTTGAGATCTTTCTCACTTGATTTTCAGGGTATGTGGGATCAATATTTACCACTGGTAGAATTTTCCTATAACAATAGCTTCCATTCGAGTATTCAGATGGCACCATATGAAGCGTTATACGGAAATAGATGTAGTACACCAACCTGTTGGGATGACGTTGGTGAAAGAAAACTTGTAGGCCCAGAACTGGTGGAGGAAACGGTGGAAAAGGTGAAAGTAATCCATAATCACATCAAAGCTGCTCAAATTAGGCAGAAGAGCTATGCCGATAATCGAAGGAAGGATTTGGAATTTTAAGTCGGTGAACATGTTTTCCTGAAGGTATCTCCATGGAAGGGAGTCATACGTTTTGGTAAGAAAGGTAAATTGAGTCCCAGGTACATCGGACCTTTCAAAATTCTAGAACGAATTGGGGCTGTAGCTTACCGATTGGCAATGCCGCCAAGTCTCTCCAAAGTTCACGATGTGTTCCACATATCTCTGTTGAGGAAATACATGCCTAACCCAACGCATGTACTCACCTATGAGGAATTAGAACTGGAACCTGATCTTTCCTATTGTGAAGAGCCCGTCAGGATTCTTGATATGAGAGAACAAGTACTGAGAAACCGGACGACGCGTCTGGTAAAAGTTTTGTGGAGAAACCATAAGATGGAAGAGGCAACGTGGGAACCCGAGGAACTTATGATGAAGAACCACCCGAGTCTTTTCATGCGGTAGTATTCTAGAAATTTCTAGGACGAAATTATTTGAATGAGGGGAGAATGTAGCACCCCAAGCTTCTACGGTACGCTTCTCTTTGAATAATGCGATAGCGTGTGTTGTACGCAACACCGAGTTCTAACAACCAATCAAACTAGCCGTTATGAATAGTAATACCTAATTTTTGAAATTATATATATATCTTATATTTCAAAATGGACTTAATTTTTGGATTCGGAATATCTAATTTAGCCTAAGATGAAATTTTGGTACTTTTCGGATAACTTTAATATTTTGATGAATAGTGAAAATTACTAAATTTTAATTAAAAACAACTTTTTTAATCAAAATAATTAATAGTGATAAATTATGAATTTTAGTGGTTTTAAAGTATATTTAGAATATATTTTTACCATTTAATATAATGTTGGCCATTGGACATAATTTTACAATTAAACCGAACATAAACAAGTGTCAATCTTTTGATAGTTATTATCTCTTAAAAACACGCTTTTTGTTTTGACAGCGGGAATTAATTTTAAATTAATTTCTTCCACTTATGTGTTTTGAATTTAGAAAAATGGATTCCATATTTGGAATCAGGATGTCCAAATTGTGTAAATAGGTAACTTTTATTTTTAGACTTTTTGAATAATTACTATGGTAAATATTTTATTTACCATGGTTAAGGGTAAATCTGGTAAATAAAGGTTAAAAAATAATATTATAATAATACTAAATTACCCTAAAACGTGTCCTTGACTTATTTGCTGATACATGTTCGACCATAGGCATCTTTGGGTAGATTTTGGGACCCCATGGTGCCACTTGTAGGTGATAGAGACACTTTATTTTAATTAAGTTAAAATGAATACAAAAATGACACAAGCATATATCTTTTAGAAAAACAATTATTACATAGGGTTATATATGTTTGATTTTAGATTATAAATATTCATTAGAAATATAAAAATATTTCCTACATAATTATATTTTATTTATAATTTTTAGACATTAAATGATTTAATTTATTTATGACACAATGATGATGTAGTAATTACTGTAATAGTGAACAATTAAACTAATTGATATTATAAATACCCAAATAAATATAATATGAAACTTTTAATGAATTAAACTAATTTTCTAGGATAATATGATATATTAGGATTGCTTTAATGGACTTTTTTCGAAGTAATCAACCTTTTATGAGTTTCAAACAAATCAACTATTGAATAGTGTCAAAATTGACATAAAAGAGTTCTTAAAAGAAATATTATATTATTAATTGATATTAAATTCCTAAAAATCTAAGGTTCGGACAAGATACTTATATCATGATAGGTTCATCATTAATGGACCACTTGGGGGTCTATTGGATGTATATAGTAAGTTTATTAACCATATTATATAAAAATACAAAGAGACATTGTAAAAGTGAAACTAATTAACTTAGAGTTAATACTTAAAGATAAGGTTAATATAAGTACCCAAACCTGTCTAAATTCTATTGGTTGAGTTTTTTTCGACCCATCCCCACCTTAAACTTTTAATAGTCAACTTTGGAGCCATTGGAAACCGAATATGAATTTATTATAAACTAATATCTCTAGCTTTTCCAAAGGTTCCCCTCACCCCTCTTATAAAAGGTCACTCCTCCTTCTCATTTCTTCACACCTTCAAAGCCTTTTGGTTCGGCCAAACTCTGCCCAAATACTCTCCCAACTTCCCTCACTACAACCTGGAGGCCTTCGTTTGATCAGAAAGCCAACCTAAGGAGCCCTTTTGATCAAATCAAAAGGAAGAACCCGAAGAAGAGGTAATGATTTCACCACCCTTTTCCAAGTTCATTTCTTCTTCCACTTATTCTTCCTTTATTGTTACCATTATAAAATAATAACTCTAGTATCATATATATACTGTGATGTTATTATAAATATGGTACAACTATATTTAGTATTATATCCACTCTTTGAATAACATGTCACCATACGTGCGTACGTACGGCTTACCGTCTCCACGTCGTGGTGTAATTGTTATTCAATATATTATTATTTGGATGGGTATAATAATGAATGTGTAACTCATGTAAATAATAAATATAACATGTTAATTATTCTGTATATATGATATACCATCCATTTATATATTATTTTAATATCAAAAGAATGATATTGTCGCTCGTGCGTACGTACGGACTACCGTCTCCACGAACGCGATATGATTCATTCTCCATCGTATCCATTCAAGTATAATTATCATTTGATGATTTAAAAAAGATGTTTAAGGACTTGATATCATTATGGATATGAATAATATACAACCTGTCCATTACAAACATGGCTTACGTAACAAAACATATAAAAGAAAACAAGCAAGTTAACACCCGAAACAACGATAATACTAAGATATTATTATCAAATCAATATTAAAAGATCATATATGATATCATATTAATATATATGATTCTTGTATAATTTAATAACAATTATTTCACCATTATACAGAAGGTTAACCTACCCTAACCAAGGAAAAGTACAAGGTAAGGGTTATTTCACAATCTCTTCATTATTCGAGGTTGTTTATACGTAATAATCTACTGGGATCTCATTATCATCCACATCCATGTTTCTTCAAAATGTATTTCAAAACATTTTTACAAGAATATGGGTTAAAGTCATTTATACCCTTGTTTTACTTTTTATAAGAGGAATCTTTCTGTCGTTTTCAAAACAAGGTCCTTTTTAACCTTTTTGACAGAATTAAGGTAAGAATGTTTTTTTAACTTATACGGCGGGTGAGGTTATTTTCCGCCGTTATAAAATATTCAAAGCTTTCCTTAAAATCTTATAAGAATATTTTCAACAAAATGTTTTATTTTATATGGCTCTTAAATTATTTCAAAAATAGAAAGAGATATTTCTCTAAAAAGTGTTTTGATTTCATCTATGTCAACATCCTTTGATGGATTTTACGCTTATTTGAAGTTGATTTATTATGATACAAAACTTCTATATTGTATTGAAGGTTTTGTGATATGTTTGACTGTGGATGTGCTATTTTTATACCATTCATAGTTTATAACATGTCGTATGCTAGTTTTAATACGAATGTTTATGTTATGTTTAAACCTTTTCATATGGGAATGCATTGGACTTAATATGTGATGGGTGGAGCCCGCTATAGCTCCTGGATGCATCGGTATGTCTCATGAGACAAACTAGTGTCTTGGAACAAGGCCCTGACAAAATCATATTTGTAGTATTGGCACGAGGCCTTGGCTATGTGGTTATGATAGTCTGGTATTATGCATTCCAACATTATGAAAGTGGCTAGTGATTTTGCATGTGATTATTCGATTAGTAGAATATCCATGTGAATGAGTAAATGGCATTATTTCATTTTATTGATGCCATACAATGGTGAATGTTCAAGTTTTAAAGGCTGTTGTTTTAGTTATACATTTCCTTAAATGTTTATTCTCATTTATGAAAGTTTCTGCTATATTGTTATCCTTACTGGGCATTTGAGCTCACCCCTTTTCTATGTTTTATTTTTCCCAGGAAGTGAAGAAGTAAATTATGAATGACCTGCAGGGATATTATGGGGGGATATGAGTGTGGATTATGGAGACATTATGTTGTTGTAGTAGTTTTTCATTTTATGATGTAATGTAAAACTTATGAATATATCTAGTGTTTCCAAGGCTACTAAACCAATCGGTCTTTCGAGATTCGATCGTTCTTGTGATCATGACAATGTTATGTAATAATTCACCGACTCTGGGTAACTAGGGTCGGGGCGTTACATGATGTATTCATCAAGGTTCTTCTTCCCTTATTTAGAAATCTCAATCTTCCTTTCTCTATTCTCCTTGCCATGTGAATATGCATAAAAGTCCATCTTCCTCTTATTTGATGAATTAGGAATACCACTAAATTTCACCTTGTTAATCATATATCGCGATGCCTGATTTGGCATAATCACAAAATCTTTCTTTCTAGGAATTATGCAATTTCATTTCTCATAGTCACCAATTTTTCCATTGGATTCAATGTTGACCCAATTTCTTTTGGTTCCCTCCAATGAATAAAACTAAAAACCATGGTGTATGAAACTGTTAAAATAAAAAGAAACCACATAATCATAAAAATTCACTTATGGGATGTATAACATATCATAAATTCTTTAATCCATGAAACCCTAGGTTCAACCTAGGTTATTCTTGATTGTCAAAATAATTCTAGGATTGTAACCTATAGTTACACTAAACCTTAGGGACATCCCTAGACATACCGTAGAAAAATCTATAGGGATCTCACTAAAGTTTTTGCATCCTAGTTTCCAAAGGTTAACTAAACCTTTACTCTGATACCAATAGTAGAGACCCAAATCTTGGCATACATAGGCATTACATTTATTTTGTAGAATATCTAATACATAACAAAAACAGACACCATAGGACTGTAATAGTTTAGTGTCTTTGGAAAATCGGAATATAATCTTCTAATCTTTGTGAAATATCTTCAACATATCCCATAAATTTCTTCCTTTTTTTCTTACCTAAAACCATTCTTTATATACTGGGGAAAAAATATAAAGGGTGATCTAAAATTCTCAGTAAGGGTAATCATGGAGAAAATAAAACAAATCATATACATTTGAACATCAAAACAGGAACATAAAGTTTACCCATCATAATCATGAGTTGTGAAATAAATCATGGAAGTACATAAGGCATAGGTCATAAAGGAACATTAATCACGACAAAATAGCATGGGAATAAAACATGTAATTGTTGGAAACCATTAAGAACATGATATGATTTCCATAGTATCCAAGGAATTTCTTCCAAGACCATCTTAGTGGACCAAGTCCCTTTCTGAATCGAGTTCACTCCTCGCTCCAGTCCTGTATCACTGAACCGAATTAACTTACCATTCTATCCATGTCTATATCAGAGATATAAATCTTTACCCAATTCATTGGAGGGAGATATAGGTCCCACCAATCTCATAATGAAATCATTGTTACTTGTGCCACAAAATAAACTTAAAACATTCATCATAACCCAAAGAATAAAATGGGTTTCAAAAACATCAACCCATCATAACATAATCCATATAAAACAAATGGATATGATTACATTATATGAAAAGTGAAACCATGTAAATAATAGAGACATTATACATGAAACATACATATATGAAATAATATCATCTTAGATGGAAAATGGTTTTGATAAAATACTTGAAATGAATTCTTGAGGAAAATATCCTTTCTTCTTCAAAATCATTTTCTTTTCATAAAATTCCATGAAATTTTAAAATATAAAGATTTTGTTGAAAATAGTTATGAAATATTATAGAGTAATCTTCATGAAAATAAGGCGTTATAAAACTGTAAATATCTGTTCATTCCATATAAGTTAAAAAAACATTCTTCTCGTACTTTTTCTGGAAAAATCAAAAGTACCTCGTATGGTAAACAAAAGAATGATTCCTTCCATACGATTTGGTAAAAGTAAAAAAGGGTAAAAATGACTTTAAACATAAATGGAAGAAAGGTAAACATTTTATGAAAATATTTTGAGAAAATATAGACATAGATGATAAACATAACCCTAGTAAATACTTACGAATAAACAATCTTGGATAAGAATGAGATTGGAATAATTATCCCATACCTTAGGTCTGATATGCTTCGTATATTTCCAAAACTCCTATATAATGATTTAAATAATGTCATTGACTTATTAAAGAGTCTTATTCATTGTTATGATATCATATACGGTTCAGTTATGACTTTATATTACCCGTTCTTTTGTAAGTTCCATGTTAAAGCAGCGTTTTGGGTAAAATCATTTTATTTATCGTACGTGTTTGGACTTGTTTTTCTTAATAATATTATTAAATATATCTTGATTTACTTAATTAAAGAATTTAAATCATGATTTATATATAATATATATATATTCAGTATATATATATATATTATAGATATATAGATGAAATGAAATACACTGTTCACAGAGACGGCAAGCCGTACGTATGCATGAACGCTGTTTTCGTTTCCTTATTGAATTAAATGGAATTAAGTAAATGAAACATATATGTGCATAAATACAGTATCATTATTTTGTAATATCTTTCATGATTATTTATTATATATAATTTATAATCATACTTCAATGGTTAATCATGGAAAATGAATCTCATCGCGTTCGTGGAGATGGTAGTCCGTACGTACGCACGTGCGATGATATCATTCCCATGATTGTGGAATTGTATTGAAGTGTATGTATAATATTTAAGAATCAATATAACTTGACAATAATCATATATAGTTATTTATTTACACCATTATACCCATCCATGTAAGGTGGTGGTGGAAAACAGATTACACGACGGCATGGAGACAGTATTCCGTACGTATGCAAGCGCGATGATTTCATTTCCGTAGGATGGATAGAAGATGAAATTGGGTTGTTTAATTTTTATAATAACATATCAGTATATTATTGATACTGATTTTATTAATTTATGATGAAACAAATAAAGAGGAATAAGTAGATTAAGAAATAAATTGGAGAGAATCGGTAAAGGATATTACCTCTTCTTTGACACGCCTCTTCTTAACCTCCTCTTAAGGCATTAGGGTTGGTCTTTTGAGGAGACCAGAACCTCTATAATATTTCTAGGGAAGATGAGAAGGGAAATGGGCAGGGTTTGGCCGATCTTTAAGGCTCAAAAGGGTGTGAATAGATGAGGGAAGGGGTGCCCTTTTTATAAGGGAGGAGAAGGGAACTTTAGGAAAAACATAAAATATTATTTTATAATAAAGACATATTCGGTTTATAATAGCTCCAAATTGATTTATTTGGAAGCTAAAGTGGGTATGGGTCTAAATACTCTCAGCCAATAGAATTTAGACAATTTTAGGTCACTATTTTAACCTTAACATTTAGATTTAACTTTAAGTTAAATAATTTAACTTTTAATGTGCCTTGTTGTTTTCTTAGACTATATGGTTAATAAAATTACTATAACGAGCCAAAAAAACCCCAAGTGGTTCATTATTAATATATATAATCTTATCTAAGTCATTTGGCAGATCCTTAGATTTTTAGGAATAAAATAACAATTAATAATATAATATTTGTTTTAAAAACTATTTTATGTCAATTTTGACACTATTTGGAAATAGATTTTTGTGAAAACCATAACAACATGATTAGTTCGAAAAAAGTTAATTAAATAAATAATAACATGTCATATTAACCAATAAAATTAGTGTAATTCCTAAAAGTGTCAGATTACATTTATTTGTGTATTTATAATATCAATTATTTTAATATTTCATTATTTAGGTAATTACTGTATCACCATTGTGTCATAAATAAATTAAATTATTTAACATATAAAAATCATAAATAAATAACCATTAGGTAGGACATATTTTTATCTTTCTAATAAATTTTTATAGTGGAATTTATCTTATGTATTTCCCTATATTAAAAATGTTTTAGTTATTAAACATTGTTTTTAACTATTTTAACTCTTTTTAGATAAAATAATAATAAATGTCCTAATCTAATCCAAGTGGACCCAAATGGTCATATTTTATTCCTAAGGTTTTCTTGGTCAAATTAAACTTAACCAATAGAGTTAGGACACGTGTTATGGTAATAATAATATCATTTTACCCTTAATTACCCTATTTACTTTTAATTGTGGTAAAAAAGGTAAAAAGTTACTATTCACCAAAAATTATTTTTTTTATTATTGAACCACATTTTACTCCTTGATATTAACTATGTATCTTGGATTTTTAAAATTCCACTCATAGAAGCGGTAAAATTACGTTTTATGTAAATTTTCAAATTCTCCTAGGAGGTGGGTAAAAGACGGTTAAAAGTTCAATAAAATTTTTATATATCTAAAATTATTAAAAAAATGACACAAATTAATTAAATTGAACTTATATAGGTATTATGTATCAATATTGACATAAAATAAATAATTATTTAAATAAAAAGTCTGTTTTTAAATAGTAACCGAGTGTTTTCACTATTCATCAAAAATTGAAAGTTTTCAGAAAAATACGAAAAATTCACCCTAGGGTAATTTCTATATTCTGAATCCAAAAATGAATTCCATTTGGAACGATAAAATTTATAAAATTTCAAAAAGTGGGTATTAATATTCATAACGGCTAGTTTGTATAATATTTTAATAACATATCGTTGTTTAGTGAAACTCGGTATTGCGTACAACACACGCTATCATGGAAGGTCATGATTGCGTGTAATGAAAGCCAATTCCGGGTTGTGTGTAGTGCAAGATTCATTTGTTGTTACTTATAATAGAATCCAACCATATTTCATTAATACATTGAATATATATATATACACTCAATGTTGCGTAAAATAACTTCTATAAAACGAACTTGAAATTGTGTGTAACATAATCCAAGATTAGTTTTGCGTATAATGCAAGCTAATATGGTGTTGCATATAGTACAAGAAAAACTTGGTGTATTGTTTAATAGAATAAATCAAAGAAATTAAAAATAATATATCTCATAAAATCTCGGGGTGTTACAAACCTAGGGGAATTTGAATTGGTTTTCAAAAACACATTATAGAAAAGTTAATAATATACAAGGTTGGTTGGGTCATACTTTAAAAATTAAAATGGAATATATGGAAGAACATTAACCATTGTTATGTTGTATAAATTGTAAAATGTAAATAACCACATAAAGAAGAACAATTTTGTTGTACTCTCAACATAGAGATCCAAAATGAAAACCTTTGAAGGGATTAATAATCATAAATATCACGAGAAAAATATCCTGTTATGAAGAAGAATTATATTATATTGATGACACAAAAAAGTAGAAAATAACATTGGAATAGATTTCTATCATGTTTTTGGTATTTGAATTCATTTAATCTTTTATTGAAGTGAGTACAAGAGTTTCACGATGATTCATTCAATAGCTGAAAAAGATTATAATTTTTGTCTTAATCCTATAATACAATATTACAACCCTTGAAGATAATATCTTGAGTTCACATTTAATGTGGTATCATCATCAATTGGTAAAGGAAATATTTTTTTCTTCATCTTTTTTTTTACACTGAGAATGGATCAAATAGACTTGAAGTGGTATTATTTATAGTTCATTGATCAATAATGAATTGAATCAATTTTCCCATTAGCATTGTGATTCTTGTAAAAAATAGTTACATAAAGTGTGTGGTGGTTTCAAATGAAATGGGGAGAGAAACAAGGTAAATATTCACATATTAGAAAACTAATTTTAAATTTATTTCAAAAAAATACGAAGGGGGAGATTAATGATCCCAATTTGTGTGTTTTATTTTTTTTCAATGGATTTCATGTGTTTTTATTTTTTGTTAATTAAATATAAGGATTCCAATAATGTAAATATTATTGATGTTATTTTATAGAATGATTTTCATGATTGGTTAGTTGAATTATCCATGTTTTTAATGAAGATGATGTATCATGGATGTTATATATAGATAGTGATGATAAATAATCCCCATTCTTTGAAAATTATAATAAGTTAACAAGTCCTTTTTAACCTCGAATAATATAAATGGTGTTCTTTTATTTATAATATTTATAGTATATTCACTACTTGAAGGAAAATGATTTAATGAAGATTTTAATTTATTTATGAATATTGGGGAGCCGATATTAGTGTATTAAAGATATGAATTTCTTGTTTGGAGAAGAATATATGTTTTCAAAATAATAAATTTACAAATCCCCCTGATGTTTTTTGATAGATAGTTATGAATAGAGAATAATGGGTTGATCATACTGATATGAAAAGACAGAAAAATCTATGTTGAATGGACTGAAGAGATTAGATAGATGATGGAACCATGTGCATGCCTGATTGTATTCATATTGACATTAGATGAATGGTACAATGAATGTTTTTTCTGATTGTGTTCATAGAGACAGTATAATAAGGGTTCTAAAAAATATTATTTTATACTTGGTGATGTATTCCTCATTGATTCCACATCAAAATTCCATATCGATATGATGAAATCTAAAAGTTGTAAGAGGAAAAATGAACATTGAAATGGAGGAAATAAAAATATTCTTTTCTCCAATGTTCCAAATTTCATTATCATTCAATGGAATTCTTGATTATATCTAAATTTGGCCTAAGGAAGAAGTTAGTGGAACATTTGTGAAAATAAATTTTATGGAAATGTATTTCTTGAATTGAATTATCAAGTAAATAAAAGTAAATCAGTACTTTAGATGAATAATGTATGTATGATATTTATAAAGAATTTTCTAAGGGAGTGACATAAGGAATGAAGATACAAATACCTAACCCAATGGGCCCACCAGTCTAGTGGTATGCCGAGTGTTACACACTAAGACATCTTACAATAGGCCCTGGTATGAAGATAAGTATAAGGTAGGCATACCACTCACATGGGAGGCCTTAACCTATGGTACTTGTACACACACACAAAAATATCTCCAAGAACCAATATAATGAATAAATTAATGTATCTTTTGATTCCAAGATTCATGTATACAAGTAAATCTGACAAAAATGATTGATTATTGTATGAGATATAATAGTCCAAACACAAGCCCAAAAATTGTAAAGGTTTCCAACAAACTAGAATGGTTACAAATTTTTTAAAATACAACTCAATGAACTAATCGTCACATGTATAGTTAACTATGATTCACCAACTCCTGATCATCCTCAACCCGGTTTTTAGGCTTGTCATCTAAATAGGACATGGAATGTGCATGTAGAGCCCATGTAGGATTTAGTATAACATACGCAACATGACACCCCAAAATCACCAAATAGAAATTATCTATTGATTTGTCTCATATTAAATTATAAAATCAATCTAGATGTATTCGTGATTGACACCAAGTCTCAAATTAAGCTCACAATCAAACTACCAGTCTTGGATCCCACTAAAGGGTTCAAGGTAACACTCATCTTGGAGAAATATCTCCAAGTGTCTTGGACACACTAATGATGATCATATTAGAAGCCTTTACCTTAGGTATTACAAAAAATAATAACATTATAGAACACTGAGTGTGTTGATACATAGATAAGGGATCACCCCTTTAGAATATAGGGATACCTAACCTTGTATGGATTAATCATCAAGGATGTGGATTATATGCACTGAAGGTCTGCAATGGGATACCTTAACCAACATAGGCAATTACGATATAGGACCACAAAATAGTTCTCAAGGAGGGATATATTACTCTATCCAAAACTAATCTATAGAATAGTTCACCCATCCTTTAATCATTATGTGATTCCTAGAAATACCCTCAAAGGAATTGAGGAAGGAAATTTACCCTTCCGATAGTCATCTAGAAGGAAGAGAATGAGAGACTCAATAAAACATGGAAGAAGTACATGACATGTATAAGGAATACATGGAATGTATTAGCTTTCCCATGTAATACCCTTACTGTAGTTGGTTCTCATCTATTGTTGACCTTCCTTATATACTCTGGTCATGCCCGTGTATATTGATCATGTCAGGGTATACTGGTCGTGTTTTTGACCATGAAACCAGGGTTAAATGTTGGGTCACCAGTATTGGATCACCTGGGGTCTGGAATGACAATATGGAATGTGGTATTTAATTCTATTTAAAACCCTTTCTATAGTATAAAGGAACCACCCGACATGTGTTCAACCGAAATACACATTGTGTATTTCGAAAATTACAAAAAATACAACACCTCCCCCACATTTTCTCATGCACTGCTTCTTATTCCACTATGGATTCTTCCATATAACATTGATTTGATGTTTATAAAATACAAATGATTAATTGTGAGAATATTCAATCCACTTGATCTTCATACAGATCATCCCTCATCACAAGCTTCATCGAATACCAAAGCCAACATACAAAAATCATCGATCTGGCCTCTAATACATGAAAAATACCACACCACACAAACCCACACCACCATAATGATCTAGATCTTAAATTGATCCCATGTATATGATCCTTTTCAGTTAGTACTGATTTTTCAATTATCAGTTTCTAGGTATTGTTGAGTTATTAGTCAAACAGAATACCATTGATGAACGCACAATGAATGTGGGGAGTAAAGTAAAAACCATAAATGATTGGAATGGGAATTAGGAATTGGTAAACACTTAGGTTGGAATCTATCTATTAATTGATAATGAATCAAACTTATATAAATAAAATAGGATAAAATAGTCAATATGAATTCCTAATTCTAGGATGTTAAACCCCAATCTGTTATAAAAAAATCCACCAGTTAATTAATACACTAAAAGGATTAAATCGTATTTGATGAGGTATAATAAAAATGTAACGACCCAAAGTATTTAAATAGAAAAATCCCTTCTTATATCTATGTCATAAAAACACAAAATAATGAACTACTAAGTGATAAGTGACCTTTAAACATAATTTTGTCACCCCTATGTTTGTAATTATAAAAATATGACATATACGGTTGTGTTCAAGATAGTTTTTGGAGTCTAATGAAACAAAAATAATTTTTTGTGAATAGTAACCTACCCTTATTAATTGTAACCTACCCTTATGAATAGTAACATGACCCTTATGAATAGTAAATAAGAGGAACATTAACTATGAATAATAAAATAAAATTTAGACATAATAGAAAGTGGTAATTTGACCTTAGTAAACATTTTTGGTATTTTATAGGTCATAAATAATTAATTATAATTAATTAATTAATTTAAATGAATATTTTTTTTCCTGAAATATATTCATCAATTATTGAATCAATTTCTAATAGATTTTAGATAATTTTATAAGACCCTACGTAATTTTTGAAAGAACTGTAAAATCAATTTTAATTTTAAAAACTGTTTTTTTATGTAAATTATGATTTTAATTAAATATTAAATTAATTATATTTAGAAAATTATTTTTGAAAAATGGACTTAATTTTTGGAATCTACACGTTGAAAAATGGTTGGGGTAAATTTTTTGGATTTTTCTGAGATACTTCAATTTATGATGAATAGTGGAATCCGATAGTTCACAATAAATGCTAATTAATGTATTAATTGAGTCACTAATGATGTTATTCTGAAGTAAGCCCACTTGGTTCGGGATTACATTATAAAATTACTATTCTTGGTCATTCAAGACTCACTATTTCTTGTCTTTGGTGAAATTAATAAAGTAATCAATTTTATATTAAGGAAACCCCTCTCCCCTCCACTATAAAAGCCACACTTCACTCCCTCTTTTCCTCACACCTCTCAAGCTCCAAGACTTTTCTAAACTATGCCAAAAAATCCTCCCTAGAACCTCCCCCACGTCCACAAGCTTCTGGTCTAATCAAAAGACCAATCCTATCTTCCCTAAAGAGGATCTCAAGAGAAGGATTCTAAAGGTAATTTCTCTCTCTCTTCTCCTTTAATATCCTTTCAAGTTCAAGTTCCTTTCTTGATCTCTCCCTACCTATCTTCATCCAAATTGTTATGTAAATAAAGTATTATATATATAATTTAATATTATGATTCTAATGTTATATTATATCACCCCACACCCTTTCCCTCTTCCTTTTATTTTATTAAAGAGAACGTTGTTCATGTGGTGATAATTTATCACCTTCAAAAACAACATGATGTGTTCTTCCATTTATACCTTCAATCTGGTCAGGAAACCATTTTTATGGTTGAACCGTAATAGTTTATATGTATTATTTTCTATTTTATGTTCTTGAAATAACCTATGGCCAAATTACTAAGTAAAAGTTAAAATGAGTTCGTTGTGATCCAAAAACCGCTCAAATTAACCCAAATAATCTTCATTTAATTCTTATCTAGTGATTCGTCCACATGGATATAATATAACTCATTATAAAATCATTCAGGATTCTGTAATATCATTAATAACATATAATATCAGTTCTGGATGTTTACCCATGATCTACCCAAACATCAATTTAAGAATACAAGTGGACCGTTCAAGAAAACCATGAAAACGAACATCCCCGATCAATGTTTTTAAACTCTATAAGTCATCCAAGGGAACATAATATGAAATAATGAAACCATAATGAACCCTATTAATGTATGAAAGGTTCTGTAATTTATAATTAATGTATATAATGTCATTATATAGGACATTAAAGAGAAGGAGGCATTCAAGTACAAGGTAAGGGGAAATCTCGAACCCAATTTTCTTCCTTCGGGTTCTCCCTCTTTCACTCCATTTTTGATATGGTTACTCCTCAAAGATAATTTGTTCATAATTTCCTTTAATTTTCTGGGATATACATGATTGTCACTAGTTTTTATGTCCATCAACATCTTTTCCAAAAGAACTCTTCTTTCAAGATCTCACATTTTACCTCTCATTCAAGGTTGATGGTTCTTATATCAAGTATGTTGTTCCCTCTTTCTTTTGGGAACCCAAAGCTTATGAATGTGTTATTATGAGATAAAACCCATTCCTTTCCATGGGTTATTTATGTACATGTTTGATATGTGTTCTATGTGGCAATCATGATAATGATAATGTTATGATGTGACAGGTGCGCCCAGAATTATATAGCGCAATATAAATGTTTAAATGTGACGGGTGGCCCCAGAATTATATAGCGCTCCAATGCATTGGTTAAAGTGATTAATCTCATGAGTAAATGTGAAATGATGTGTGAACATGATGCTATATTTGTTCACAAGCATGTGTTGTAGTTAACCACTAAGACATGATGTTTCATTTTTATGCATTGCCACATTTCAAGTTTATTATTTATGCTCCTCTCATGTTCATGATCTCTTGCCTACGCCATGATTATGCTCACCCCATGCTATATTGTTCTTATATATCCTCTTAATGGGCATCTAGATCACCCCTTTTGATGTATATCCTCAGGTGGATACATGTACTAAGGAGATGAAAAGTTCCACTACGAATAAAGTGAAGAAGAAATTAAATAAATGTTTATGATTGATGTTGTATTTGTTATGTATGGTCCTAGTTTTCCCAAGACACTAAACCTATGGATCCTCCATGTGTAATACTATTATGTTTTATATCATTAAAATGATGTAATAGTAATGTAAGAAAAGGCCGGGTCTCTATAGTTGGTATCAGAGGAAAGGTTTAGTTAATTTGGGAATTAGGATTAGTAAACCCTAGAGAAAACCTCTAGCATGAGAATAAGTACAAATATGTACACAAGAATATTTACCTAGGGATACCATATGTTATTTTTTGGGTATAATTGTTTAAATGAATAAGTTATTCATTACTTGTTTACTTATGTTTTGTTCTAACCTTTTCTATTTTAGAAAATGGTGGGAACCAGGAGAAATTAGGCCAACAACTCTTGTGAGGGCCAATGAAACGATTGCCCGAACAACATCCCCAATGATTTGGGAGGTGGAGTTCAAAACATCATGGCAATGCTTACCCAATTATCTCTAGTTATGAATAATAACCATAATAATGGGGAACATCCTCCTTCACCAAAGAGGGAGAAACTAGCTATTGAATGTTTTATGCGGCAATGACCACCGATGTTTTGTGGATCTTCTGATCCACTAGTTGCGGAATAGTGGGCCAACTCCATGGAGAAGATCTTTTCTGTTCTTCACTGTTCCGAGACAGAGAAGGTGACTCTAGACATTTATCGTCTAGATGGAGAAGTTGATCAATGGTGGTCTTTGATTAAGAACACCAAGCCACGGGATGAAATTGAAGAGATGGAATGGGAAGACTTTAAGATAATGTTTCTTAATAAGTACTTCCCACAAACTCTTTGCACAAAGATGGAGAGAGAATTCATAGAGCTCAAGAAAAAAGAAGGAGAATCTGTCACAACATATGAAGCAAATTTCACAAGGATTTCAAGGTATGCTTCAGGTTTTGTTATCAACAATGATAGAAAAATTGATAGATTCTTTAGTGGATTAAAACCACATCTTCTAAAGGCTCTTGAAATTCGATACTTTGGGAGTTATGAAGAAGTAGTTCGGTGTGCTCTCAAAGTGGAGATAGAGTTTGGGGAATGGTCCCATGGCTATGGTGATAAGAAAAGAAAGATGGAGTTTCAAGCCGATGGATCTAATGAAAAAGGTGGGAAGAAAACACAACGACCCACATGACAAAAATGTGGGAAGTGGCACCATGGGAACTGCCTCAAAGGTACGGCGAAATGCTTTAAGTGTGGGAAGGAAGGACACCAAGCTCACAAGTGTTGAAAAGACATGAAAAGGATGGATAATGTAGCCGATGAAAGGAGAGAACCCCTCGTGGTTTAATGCTACAACTGTAGGGAGCTAGGGCACTATTCAAACCAGTGCACTAAACCTTGAGCTCTCGAGGGTAATCAGCGCCAACAACCACCAAATCCAAAGGAACAAGGGAAGGCTTATGCCATCACTACTGTGGAGGTGGAACATGATAATGAAGTCATACAAGGTACACTTACTATTCACTCATGAATGGAAAATGTCTTATTTGATTCTAGTTCTACGCATTCCTTTATATCTTGCAAGTTGGCTAGAACTATAGAATCAAAGCCCCAAAACCATGAAGTAGAGATATCTGTAAAAACCTCAAGTGGTGCAATCATTGCAACCCAAGTGTTTGATTCTTCTCCAGTTGACGTATGTGGGGAGATTTTTCCGAAAAATATCGTAATACTTCTCTTTGTGGAATTCGAATCTATAATGGGAATGGATTGGCTCTCGTTATATAGAGCACATATCAACTGTCAGGAAAAGGAAATATATTTTCATATTCCGAACCATCCCATGATCCTCTACAAATGCAAGGAAGATCATGATTATCCTTTGAAAAATACTTCAATGGTTTGGGTGTTGATTCCCTATGAAGAAGCATACCTCGCCCAAATGATTGAGTTGAAGGAAAGTTCCAACCTTGGGGAAATGCCCATTGTAAGGGAATACAGCGATGTATTTCCCGAAGAGTTACCCAGAATTCCCCCAGATCGTGAGGTAGAGTTCTCAATTGAACTCATACCCGGAGCTACTCCTATCTCGAAGTGCCCCTATAGGATGGATCCTATCGAACTGGAGGAGTTAAAGAAGCAGCTACAAGAGCATCTGGACAAAGGGTTCATACACCCTAGTGCATCACCTTGGGGTGTGCCAGTGATCTTTGTAAAGAAGATGGATGGAAAAATGTGACTGTGTATCTGTTATCAGGAACTCAACAAGATCACCATAAAGAACAAGTATCCTCTCCCAAGGATTGATGACTTGTTCAACCAGTTAAGAGGAGCTCAATAATTCTCAAAGGTGGATCTTTTTTCTGGATATCATCAAGTAAAGGTCAAGAAGGATGATATTTAGAAGACATCCTTCCATACAAGGTATGGGCACTATGAGTTTTTTGTGATGCCCTTCAGACTTACTAATTCCCCTGCAATATTCATGGATTTGATGAATAGTGTCATTAGACATTACCTCGACAAATTTGTGGTAGTGTTTATTGATGATATTCTCATCTACTCCAAGAGCAAGGAGGAACATGAAGAACATCTAATACTTGTGTTGGCGACATTGATAAAGGAGAAGTTGTATGCCAAGTTAAACATGTGTGACTTTTGGATGAATCAAGTCACGTTCTTGGGACATGTGATCACAAGTGAGGGAATTTTTGTGGACCCTTCAAAGACAAAGGAGATTGAAGAATGGCTCAGGCCCTCTAGTGTCACATAAATCTGTAGTTTTCTTGGATTAGCTGGGTACTATCGAAATTTTGTGAGAAACTTCTCACGATTTTCAAGCCCTCTAACTAAGTTAACAAGGAAAGGGGTAAAGTATGTATGGACGGAAGAATGTGAGGGAAGCTTCAAGGAGATAAAGAGAAGGCTGATCACTACACCTTTACTCACACTACCGAAAAGTGGAGAAAGTTTTGTGATATACAGCGATGCTTCAAAGAAAGTATTGGGTTGTGTACTCATGCAAAATGATAATGTGATAGCCTACGCCTCACGACAGTTGAAGATCCATGAGCAGAACTACCCAATGCATGATCTAGAGCTGACAGCTGTGATTTTTGCCTTGAAAATTTGGAGGCACTACCTTTATGGTGAGAAGTGTCACATATACACCGACCACAAGAGCCTAAAGTATATATTCACACAAAATAAGCTCAACATGCGTCAAAGGAGATGGTTAGAGCTAATCAAGTATTACGATTGCTCTATTCACTATCATCCTGGAAAGGAGAACAACGTAGCTGATGCTCTAAGTAGGAAAGAACCTGCTACTCTATCCATGTTGAGGATTGAGAAAGACCCTATCATCTTGGATATGCAAAGGATGGATTTGGGAATCGTAAGGGCAGGGGATACATCCTACCTTGCCTAAATGATTGCACAACCATTCATCCAATAGAAGATTAAGGAAGCACAAAGGGATGATGTGGAGATACAAAAGAGGGTGAATGTAGTAAAGGAAGGGAAGCTGCAAGAGTTCCATATCGACGATGATGGTGTGATTCGGTTTGGAATGCGTCTTTGTGTGCCTTCATCACCCGGGATAAAGAATGAGCTATTGGATAATGAACATATCTCAACTTTCTCTATTCATCCTGGAAGTACCAAGATGTATCATGATCTCTGAGAACATTTCTGGTGGGATAACATGAAGAAGGAGATTGCGGAATATATTTCAAGGTGCTTTGTATGTCAGCAAGTTAAAACTGAGTGGAAAAAGTCCAAAGGTATGATTCATCCATTGCCTATACCCATGTGGAAATGGAAAAATGTTACTATGGACTTTGTCATGGGTCTCCCAAAAACGTCAAGAGGAAATAATGCGATATGGGTTGTGGTTGATCGACTCACCAAGACTGCCCATTTTATCGCTATTCGGGAAGACCTCTCACTTGAAAAAATTGCAAGGATATATGTGAAGGAAGTAGTGATATTTCACGGTGTTCCACTCTCGATTGTCTCTGACCGTGATCCAAGGTTCACATCTAAATTCTGGAGGAGCCATCAACATGCTTTGAGTACTGAATTAAATTTCAGCATGGCCTATCACCCCCAAACCGATGGCCAGTCTGACAGGACAATTCAGATGCTCGAAGATATTCTAAGAGCATGCTCTCTAGAATTCAAAGGTGGATGGGATCAACACCTCCCATTGGTTGAGTTCTCATACAACAATTGCTTCCACTCGAGTATTCAGATGGCACCTAATGAAGCTCTTTATGGGAAGCAATGTAGAACTCCAGCCTGTTGGGATGAAGTTGGAGAACGAAAGCTAATTGGTCCCGATCTTGTTCATGAGATGACAGAGAAGGTTCAAGTCATCCAGAAACACATCAAAGATGCTCAAAGTCAGAAAAAGAGCTATGCTGACAATCATCGAAGAGACTTGGAGTTCGACGTTGGAGATACAGTCTTCCTTCAAATATATCCATGGAAGAGAGTCATGAGATTTGGGAAGAAAGGGAAGCTAAGCCCAAGGTACATTGGCCCCTTTGAGATCCTTGATCGTATGGGAGCCGTGGCCTATCGTCTGGAACTCCCACCGAATGTGGCTCAAGTTCATGATGTGTTTCACGTATCACTACTGAGGAAGTACATTCCAGATCCCTCACATGTACTAAACTCAGTGGTGGTACAGTTGGAAGATGATATCTCCTATGAGGAGCATCCGGTAAATTTTTTGGACCGAAGTGATAAGGTTCTACGCAACAAGACAACCCGCCTTGTCAAAGTGTTTTGGAGGAACCATAAGTTTGAGGAAGCAACTTGGGAACTGGAAGAGGCAATGAAGGAGAAGCACCCTCACCTGTAACACCCGAGACTTTTATGTTATATAAATCATCAAAGGAATCTTTTTCTACACAACACTTTCTTGGCTTGCTTTACACGCAATCGCGACCTTCCTCGATAGCTTGCGTCGTACGCAATACTGAGTTTCACTAAACAACAATATGCTATTAAAACTAGCCGTTATGAATAGTAATAACCACTTTTTGAAATTTTATAAATTTTATTTTTCAAAATGGACTTCATTTTTGGACTCAGAATATCGAAATTAGCCTAGGGTGAAATTTTGGTATTTTTCTGAAAACTTTCAATTTTTGATGAATAGTGAAACCACTAAGTGGTAGGTTAAAAATTGAATTTTGCATAAAACTTAATTTTACCACTTCTGTGAATGGAATTTCAAAAATCCGAGAGACACGGTTAATATCAAGGACTAAAATGTGGTTCAATGAGATGAAAATAATTTTTTGGTGAATAGTAACTTTTTACTATTTTTACCGCGGTTAATAGTAAATAGGGTAACTAAGGGTAAATATGATATCAATATTACCCTAACACATGTCCTAATTCTATTGGACAAGTGTAATTCGACCAAAAACAAACTTAGGAATAAAATATGACCATTTAGGCCCACTTGGATTAGAATAGGACATTTATTATTAATTTATTTAAAGAAGGGTTAAAATAGTTAAAATCAAAGTTTAATAAGTAAATCATTTTTAATATGGGGTTATACATAAGATAAATTCGATTGTAAATATTCATTAGAAAGCTAAAAAGATTTCCTACATGATGGTATTTTATTTGTAATTTTTAGACATCAAATAATTTAATTTATTTATGACACAAAGATGATGCAGTAATTATCTTATTAATGAAATATTGACAAAATTGATAATATAAATACCGAAATAAATGTAATTTGAGACTTTTTATGAATTACACTAATTTTCTAGGTTACTATGATATATTAGTATTGATTTAATCAACTTGGTTCGAACATATAATTCTGTTATGACTTTCACAAAAATCATATATCAAATAGTGTCAAAATTGACACAAAATAGTTTTTAAATCAAATATTATATTATTAATTGTTATTTTATTCCTAAAAATCTAAGGTTCGGCCAAATGACTTAGATAAGGATATATATATTAATAATAAACAATTTGGGGTTCGTTTGGCATGTTATAGTAAGTGTATTAAGCATATAGTGAAAGAAAACAAAAAGACACGGTAAAAGTTAAATTAATTAACTTAGAGTTAAATCTAATTGATAAGGTTAAACTAATACCCTAAACTTGTCTAAATCCTATTTGTTGATAGGATTTCGACCCATCCCCACTTTAGCTTCGAAATAAGACCCTTTCGAACCATTATAAACCGATTTTGACTTTAATATAAAATAATATTTTGAGATATTCCTAAGGTGCCCCTCTCCTCCCTTATAAAAGGGCACCTCCTCCCCCTCCTCCTCACACCAATTTGAGCACTCAAGCTCGGCCAACCCCTGACATTTTCTCCTCTCCACTTCCCTAGAATAATCCTAGAGGTCCTGGTCTTCTCCAAAGACCAATCTTAGTTCCTTAAGTGGAGGATTCAAAGAGGCGTTCCAAAGAAGAGGTAATATCCATTACCGATCTTTTCAATTTCTTTCTTCTTCAACTTCTTCTTCTTTAGTTGTTTCATGATAAAGTAATAACATAAGTATTACTTACATACTGATATGTTATTATAAATATGAAACAACCCTAATTCACCTTCTATCCATCCTACGGAAAAATGAAATCACCGCGCGTGCGTACGTACGGAATACCGTCTCCACGCCGTGGTGTAATCTATTTTCCACCATCACCTTACAAGGATGGGTATAATGGTGTAATCAGTAACTATATATGATTATTATTAAGTAATATTGATACTGAAATAATATATATATATACTCCAATACAATTCCACGATCATAGGAACGATATCATCACTCGTGCGTATGTACGGAATACCGTCTCCACGATGTGATGCGACTCGTTCTACATGATCTTCATTTCATAATGATTATATAAATGAATTGAATGAATGAATATGGTATATACTACACTAATACCATTCTGGAAATGAATTATCTATAACCTAAAGGTAAGAATAAGAATTTATTCGACAAAACACGCATAAGAACAAAAAGTTATAAAGACCCGAGTAACAAGTAACAATGAAATATTACTAACAAGAAGCTAATAATATGACCATATATGATCTCATATCAATATGTATGATTATGGAATAAGTCAATAACATTATTTAAACCATTATACAGGAGCTTCGGACATGAACAAAGCAAATCGGACCTAAGGTAAGGGAAATATCACAATCTCATTTTTATCCGAGATTGTTTATTCGTAAGTATTTACTGGGGTGTATTTTATCATCCACATCCATGTTCCCTCAATATGTAATATTGTTTCCATCCACTTGAAATAGTTTAAATCCAATTTTACCCTTAGGTGAGTTTTTAGTAAAGAATATGAAAGGAATCTTTTTTCGTTTTTCCGTATGAGGTACTTTTTGACTTTTCCGACAAAAGTACGAAGAATGTTTTTTTTAACTTATACGGCATGAATGGATTTTTAAAAAATTACTTCAAAGATGCTTCCTTTACAAGTTTTCAAGTTTATTTTTAATCAACTTCTTTTATTTTAAAGTTGTATGACATGTTATGAAAGGGAAAATGTTTTGAAGAAGAAAGGATATTTTCCTCAAGAATTCAATTCAAGTGTTTTATCAAAATTATTTTCCATCTAAGATAATAAAGGGTTCTGTTTCTATCCATATTTTTACATTGGTTTGATTATGTTGTGATGGAATTATGTTTATGAATTCCTTTATCATATATGAATTGATTTATGATGTCATGATGTTTCAAGAATCCCATTTTTGTTATATGTGTTATGCGATGATGTATGTTTTATGATTATGTGGCACACATAAGAAAGGATTCATTATAAGATGGGTGGGACCTATATCTCCCTCCAATGCATTGGGTAATGATTTTATATCTCATGAGATAGACATGGCTGGAACGGAAGGTTATTTCGGTTCAGTGATACAGGACTGAAACGAGGAGTGAACTCGGTTCAGAAAGGGACTTTGTCCACTAAGATAGTCTTGGCAATGAGTCATGACTAACAAGAAATGATTTCCATGATTATGTGTGCATGCCACAAAGTTTCAAGTTTTATGTTATGATTATGGGGATCTCATTTTCACTTCTATGTTTTATTCCATGTTAAGATATTATGATCTCTTTTGTAGGTTTTGATAAAGATATGATATGATTTTTATTTCCTTTATTTGCCCTTGCTGAGCATTTGAGCTCACCCTTTTATGTTTTCTTTTCCCCAGGTCAGGAAGATGGATATTAAGTAGAATATGCTAAAAGGGACCCTAGATATGATGAAATAAATGGGAGACACTGTAGAAGATTTATGAACAAGTTGTTTATGTTTCCCAGTTTCTAAAGACACTATACCTATACGGTCCTTTGTGGTTTTGTCATATGTTGTAATAAGTGTGCTTCAATTTTTGAAGTATTAACAATGTATGTAAAGTATGGGTCGTTATAGTTGGTATCAGAGGAAAGGTATAGTCAACCTTTGGAAACTAGGATGTGAAATCCTTAGTAAGAACCCTAAGGATAAGTCTAAGTATAGAACACAATCTTAGTGTTTTATAAATGGCCTTGAATAACCTAGGATAAGACCTTAAGCATGAAAATTTTATTCTTGAATTATGCGGTTTCCTATTATAATTAGTGTTGCTCACACTATTCTTCTTGGTTTTAGTCAATGGCTGGAACCCGAAGGAACCGTGTTAATGCGGAATGCGATGGGCAATGCAATGATTGTCCCCCTGAGCAACCAAACGATATGGGAGCTGGAATGCAAAATCTTGTAGCCATGCTCACACAACTTTCTCAAGCTATGAATCATGCAGGATTTCCAAACGAACAAAGGAGGGAGCAACATTCTGTTGAATCCTTCATGAGGCAGCGTCCACCTTCTTTCAGCGGGTCTACTGATCCATTAGTTGCTGAACAATGGATTAGTACTACTGAAAAGATATTTTCAGTTCTTCAATGTTCTGAGCATGATAAAGTCATCCTAGCAGTGTATCGTTTGGAAGGAGATGCTGATCAATGGTGGAATCTTGTTAAGAATACGAGGCAAAGGGATGAAATTGAGTCTATGGAATGGGATGAGTTCAAGAACTTATTTTTCAATAAGTACTTCCCTCGTATTCTCCGAACAAAGATGGAGAAAGAGTTCCTTGAACTGAAGCAAAGGGATGATGAATCTGTTGGTACCTATGAAGCAAATTTTACCAGACTTGCAAGGTACGCTTCTGGTATTATTATCCAACCTGAGAGTAAGATCGATCGATTCTTTAGTGGCTTAAAACCAAGTCTTCGAAGGGCGTTAGCCATAAGGGACTTCAATAGCTACGAGGAAATCGTTCGATGTGCTCTCAAAGTCGAGATGGAGATTGGAGTAACCCATCAGTCACATGGGTTTGATAAGAAGAGGAAGATGGAATTCAAAGAAAAATCTAAAGAGCACACGGAAAAGAAGATGAACTTTCCCTTATGCTCAAAGTGTGGAAAGAAAAATGGAGGGAGTTGTCTTAATGGGACAAGTAAATGTTTTAAATGTGGAAAGGAAGGTCATCGGGCATTTGAATGCCGTGATAATGGGAAGAAGATGTCTAATGATGCAAACAAAGGAAGGGATACACAGAATGAACCTGCTACACTTCAATGTTTCAAGTGCAAGGAGATGGGGCATTATGCCAATCAATGCCCAAATCCAAGGGTTGATGATGATGGTCGACGTCAACAAACTCTTAAGGCTAAAGACAAAGGAAAGTCACATGCAATTTCTATCAGCGATGTGGAGTACGATAACGATGTGGTGAAAGGTACACTTACCATCCACTCTAAAGTAGCAAATGTTTTATTTGATTCTGGATCCACCCACTCTTTTATTTCTGAAAAATTTTCTAAGGGTATCACCGTATTACCTCAACAATTAGATGTTGAGTTAGCTGTGACAACACCTAATGGCACATCAATCGCATCAGAAGTTTATAATTCTTCTCCGATCGAAGTTTGTGGGAAAGTGCTTCCTGCAAATCTTGTGATCCTTCCTTTAGTGGAATTTGATGTGATTCTTGGCATGGATTGGCTTTCTCTACATGGAGCTCATATCAATTGCCAAAGAAGGGAAGTCACATTTCATATTCCAGATCAACCTACGATCGTCTATCAATGCAAGGATGAACATAACCTTCTAGTGGAAATTTCTTCCATCTTATGGGTATTGATTCCACTAAATGAAGGTTATTTATCTCAAATGGTTGGTGAGAAACTCATGATTAAGAATATGCCCATTGTACGGGAGTTTGATGATGTCTTTCCGGAGGAATTGCCAGGTCTTCCACCAAATCGTGAAGTTGAGTTTTCAATAGAACTCGTACCGGGTGCTTTGCCTATTTCAAAGACACCTTATAGAATGGCCCCAATTGAGTTGCAGGAATTGAAGAAGCAACTCCAAGAGAATCTTGATAAGGGATTCATACGCCCTAGTGCGTCACCTTGGGGAGCACCTGTTCTATTTGTTAAGAAGAAAGATGGATCAATGAGACTCTGCATTGATTATCGAGAACTTAACAAGATCACTATCAAGAACAAATATCCTCTCCCACGCATTGATGACTTATTTGACCAACTACGCGGAGCTCAATACTTTTCCAAGATTGATCTTCGTTCAGGGTATCATCAATTAAGGGTCAAAAGGGAGGATATACCAAAGACGGCTTTCCGTACAAGGTATGGACACTATGAATTTATAGTGATGCCATTTGGTCTTACTAATGCCCCTGCTATCTTCATGGATCTAATGAATAGAGTCTTTAGAGACTATCTTGATCAATTTGTGGTATTTTTTATAGACGATATTCTTGTCTATTCAAAGAGCAAGGAAGAGCATGAAGATCACTTGAGAATTATATTGAAGACCCTGAGAAAAGAGAAGCTTTATGCCAAATTTACCAAGTGTGAATTTTGGCTTCAAAAAGTTGCATTTTTGGGTCATATAATCTCAAAAGAGGGGATATCTGTGGATCCAGCAAAAACAGAGGTTATCGAAAGATGGTCAAGACCAACAACAGTAACTGAGATCCGAAGTTTTCTTGGTTTGGCTGGATATTATCGATGTTTTGTAAAAGATTTTTCACGATTATCTAATCCACTCACCAAGTTGACTCGGAAAGGAGTTAAGTTTGTCTGGACAGAGGAATGTGAAGAGAATTTCAAGGAGTTGAAAAGAAGGTTATCCAGTGCACCTGTGCTCACACTGCCTTGTAGTGGAGAAAGGTTTGTGATCTATAGTGATGCATCCAAGAAGGGATTGGGGTGTGTTCTTATGCAAAATGATATGGTGATAGCTTATGCCTCACGACAGTTGAAAATCCATGAGCAAAATTACCCAACACATGATTTGGAGTTGGCTGCGGTAATCTTTGCATTAAAGATTTGGAGGCATTACCTTTATGGTGAAAGGTGTGATATTTATACTGATCATAAAAGTTTAAAGTATATTTTCACACAAAAGGAGTTGAATATGCGCCAAAGAAGATGGTTGGAGCTGATTAAGGATTATGACTGCTCAATCCATTACCACCCTGGGAAAGCAAACAAGGTGGCAGATGCATTAAGTCGATAAGACCATGCTAGTTTATCCATGATGAGGATCACAAAAGATCCAATATATATGGATTTACAAAGGATGGATCTTGGAATTATAATGGAAGGGGAAAAATCTTATCTTTCTCAAATGAATATTCAACCATCTATACATGTGAAGATTAAAGAGGCACAGAAAGAAGATGTCGAGTTACAAAAGAAGGTGAGAAATGTTCCTGAATTCAACCTTGATTGTGATGAGATAATAAAGTTCAGGAGTCAGGTTTGTGTTCCTCCCATCCCCGAATTAAAGAAAGAGTTGCTGGATGAGGCTCATAGTTCTTCATTCTCTATTCATCCTGGAAGCACGAAGATGTATAGGGACCTGAAAGAGTACTTCTGGTGGGATGGCATGAAAAGAGATGTTGCTGAATATGTCTCTCGATGCTTGGTTTGTCAACAAGTTAAAGCTGAGAGACAGAAGTCTAAGGGGATGTTACAACCATTACCCATACCCGAATGGAAATGGGAAAACATCACTATGGACTTTGTCACAGGACTTCCTAAAACATCCAAAGGCAATAATGCTATCTGGGTCATAGTTGATCGTCTTACAAAGTCTGCACACTTCATTGCTATTAGAGAGGATTTCTCTCTAGATCAGCTTGCCAGGATATATGTAAAGGAAGTGGTAAGATTGAATGGAGTACCACTTTCTATTATATCTGATCGGGATCCGAGATTTACCTCGAAGTTCTGGCGAGGTCTTCAGCATACTCTGGATACAGAGTTGAGTTTCAGCACTGCTTATCATCCCCAGACAGACGGTCAGTCTGAGAGAACAATTCAAACCCTAGAAGATATGTTGAGAGCTTGCTCTATGGATTTCAAAGGAGGTTGGGATCAACACCTACCTTTGGTGGAATTTTCTTATAATAATAGCTTTCACTCCAGTATTCAGATGGCTCCTTATGAAGCTCTCTATGGAAAGAAATGCAGGACTCCAACTTGCTGGGATGAAGTTGGGGAAAGAAAGCTATTAGGACCTGATCTCGTTGATGAAATGGCAGAAAAGGTCAGATCTATTCAACAACACATAAGAGCAGCTCAGAGTCGACAGAAAAGTTATGCCGAAAACCGAAGAAAAGACCTAGAGTTTGAAGTGGGTGATAAAGTGTTCTTACGAATATCTCCCTGGAAGAGGGTTATGAGATTTGGAAAGAAGGGGAAGTTGAGCCCTAGATATATCGGTCCTTTTGAAATACTGGATCGTGTTGGGAAGGTAGCTTACCGATTGGCGCTTCCACCGAATCTCTCTCAAGTTCACGATGTGTTCCACGTATCTCTCCTGAGAAAGTACATACCAGATCCTTCACATGTACTCAGCTCAGAAGTTGTACCGCTGGAGCAAGATCTTTCTTATGAAGAACAGCCGATAGAGATTCTGGATCGTAGCGAAAAAGTCCTACGAAACAAGACCACTCGCTTGGTGAAAGTTTTATGGAGGAACCACCAACTTGAAGAAGCTACATGGGAGCTTGAGGATATGATGAGGGAGAAGTATCCTCATTTGTTTGTTACAAAGTGACGAATTTCGAGGGCGAAATTCTTTTTAAGGGGGTAGAATGTAACACCCGAGACTTTTATGTTATATAAATCATCAAAGGAATCTTTTTCTACACAACACTTTCTTGGCTTGCTTTACACGCAATCGCGACCTTCCTCTATAGCTTGCGTCGTACGCAATACCGAGTTTCACTAAACAACAATATGCTATTAAAACTAGCCGTTATGAATAGTAATAACCACTTTTTGAAATTTTATAAATTTTATTTTTCAAAATGGACTTCATTTTTGGACTCAGAATATCGAAATTAGCCTAGGGTGAAATTTTGGTATTTTTCTGAAAACTTTCAATTTTTGATGAATAGTGAAACCACTAAGTGGTAGGTTAAAAATTGAATTTTGCATAAAACTTAATTTTACCGCTTCTGTGAATGGAATTTCAAAAATCCGAGAGACACGGTTAATATCAAGGACTAAAATGTGGTTCAATGAGATGAAAATAATGTTTTGGTGAATAGTAACTTTTTACTATTTTTACCGCGGTTAATAGTAAATAGGGTAACTAAGGGTAAATATGATATCAATATTACCCTAACACATGTCCTAATTCTATTGGACAAGTGTAATTCGACCAAAAACAAACTTAGGAATAAAATATGACCATTTAGGCCCACTTGGATTAGAATATGACATTTATTATTAATTTATTTAAAGAAGGGTTAAAATAGTTAAAATCAAAGTTTAATAAGTAAATCATTTTTAATATGGGGTTATACATAAGATAAATTCGATTGTAAATATTCATTAGAAAGCTAAAAAGATTTCCTACATGATGGTATTTTATTTTTAATTTTTAGACATCAAATAATTTTATTTATTTATGACACAAAGATGATGCAGTAATTATCTTATTAATGAAATATTGACAAAATTGATAATATAAATACCAAAATAAATGTAATTTGAGACTTTTTATGAATTACACTAATTTTCTAGGTTACTATGATATATTAGTATTGATTTAATCAACTTGGTTCGAACATATAATTCTGTTATGACTTTCACAAAAATCATATATCAAATAGTGTCAAAATTGACACAAAATAGTTTTTAAATCAAATATTATATTATTAATTGTTATTTTATTCCTAAAAATCTAAGGGTTGGCCAAATGACTTAGATAAGGATATATATATTAATAATAAACAATTTGGGGTTCGTTTGGCATGTTATAGTAAGTGTATTAAGCATATAGTGAAAGAAAACAAAAAGACACGGTAAAAGTTAAATTAATTAACTTAGAGTTAAATCTAATTGATAAGGTTAAACTAATACCCTAAACTTGTCTAAATCCTATTGGTTGATAGGATTTCGACCCATCCCCACTTTAGCTTCGAAATAAGACCCTTTGGAACCATTATAAACCGATTTTGACTTTAATATAAAATAATATTTTGAGATATTCCTAAGCTGCCCCTCTCCTCCCTTATAAAAGGGCACCTCCCCCCCCTCCTCCTCACACCAATTTGAGCACTCAAGCTCGGCCAACCCCTGCCATTTTCTCCTCTCCACTTCCCTAGAATAATCCTAGAGGTCCTGGTCTTCTCCAAAGACCAATCTTAGTTCCTTAAGTGGAGGATTCAAAGAGGCGTTCCAAAGAAGAGGTAATATCCATTACCGATCTTTTCAATTTCTTTCTTCTTCAACTTCTTCTTCTTTAGTTGTTTCATGATAAAGTAATAACATCAGTATTACTTACATACTGATATGTTATTATAAATATGAAACAACCCTAATTCACCTTCTATCCATCCTACGGAAAAATGAAATCACCGCGCGTGCGTACGTACGGAATACCGTCTCCACGCCGTGGTGTAATCTATTTTCCACCATCACCTTACAAGGATGGGTATAATGGTGTAATCAGTAACTATATATGATTATTATTAAGTAATATTGATACTGAAATAATATATATATATATATACTCCAATACAATTCCACGATCATAGGAACGATATCATCACTCGTGCGTATGTACGGAATACCGTCTCCACGATGTGATGCGACTCGTTCTACATGATCTTCATTTCATAATGATTATATAAATGAATTGAATGAATGAATATGGTATATACTACACTAATACCATTCTGGAAATGAATTATCTATAACCTAAAGGTAAGAATAAGAATTTATTCGACAAAACACGCATAAGAACAAAAAGTTATAAAGACCCGAGTAACAAGTAACAATGAAATATTACTAACAAGAAGCTAATAATATGACCATATATGATCTCATATCAATATGTATGATTATGGAATAAGTCAATAACATTATTTAAACCATTATACAGGAGCTTCGGACACGAACAAAGCAAATCGGACCTAAGGTAAGGGAAATATCACAATCTCATTTTTATCCGAGATTGTTTATTCGTAAGTATTTACTGGGGTGTATTTTATCATCCACATCCATGTTCCCTCAATATGTAATATTGTTTCCATCCACTTGAAATAGTTTAAATCCAATTTTACCCTTAGGTGAGTTTTTAGTAAAGAATATGAAAGGAATCTTTTGTCGTTTTTCCGTATGAGGTACTTTTTGACTTTTCCGACAAAAGTACGAAGAATGTTTTTTTTAACTTATACGGCATGAATGGATTTTTAGAAAATTACTTCAAAGAAGCTTCCTTTACAAGTTTTCAAGTTTATTTTTAATCAACTTCTTTTATTTTAAAGTTGTATGACATGTTATGAAAGGAAAAATGTTTTGAAGAAGAAAGGATATTTTCCTCAAGAATTCAATTCAAGTGTTTTATCAAAATTATTTTCCATCTAAGATAATAAAGGGTTCTGTTTCTATCCATATTTTTACATTGGATTGATTATGTTGTGATGGAATTATGTTTATGAATTCCTTTATCATATATGAATTGATTTATGATGTCATGATGTTTCAAGAATCCCATTTTTGTTATATGTGTTATGCGATGATGTATGTTTTATGATTATGTGGCACACATAAGAAAGGATTCATTATAAGATGGGTGGGACCTATATCTCCCTCCAATGCATTGGGTAATGATTTTATATCTCATGAGATAGACATGGCTGGAACGGAAGGTTATTTCGGTTCAGTGATACAGGACTGAAACGAGGAGTGAACTCGGTTCAGAAAGGGACTTTGTCCACTAAGATAGTCTTGGCAATGAGTCATGACTAACAAGAAATGATTTCCATGATTATGTGTGCATGCCACAAAGTTTCAAGTTTTATGTTATGATTATGGGGATCTCATTTTCACTTCTATGTTTTATTCCATGTTAAGATATTATGATCTCTTTTGCAGGTTTTGATAAAGATATGATATGATTTTTATTTCCTTTATTTGCCCTTGCTGAGCATTTGAGCTCACCCTTTTATGTTTTCTTTTCCCCAGGTCAGGAAGATGGATATTAAGTAGAATATGCTAAAAGGGACCCTAGATATGATGAAATAAATGGGAGACACTGTAGAAGATTTATGAACCAGTTGTTTATGTTTCCCAGTTTCTAAAGACACTATACCTATACGGTCCTTTGTGGTTTTGTCATATGTTGTAATAAGTGTGCTTCAATTTTTGAAGTATTAACAATGTATGTAAAGTATGGGTCGTTATATCACCTATTTGTGTAAAGTGAAATTTCAGGGGCGAAATTTCTTAAGGGGGGAAGAATGTAACGACCCAAAGTATTTCAATAGAAAAATCCCTTCTTATATCTATGTCATAAAAACACAAAATAATGAACTACTAAGTGATAAGTTACCTTTAAACATAATTTTGTCACCCCTATGTTTGGGATTTTAAAAATCTGACATACACGGTTGTGTTCAAGATAGTTTTTGGAGTCTAATGAAACAAAAAGAATTTTTGGTGAATAGTAACCTACCCTTATGAATAGTAACCTACCCTTATGAATAGTAACATGACCCTTATGAATAGTAAATAATAGGAACATTAACTATGAATAATAAAATAAAATTTAGATATCATAGAAAGTTGTAATTTGACCTTAGTAAACATTTTTGGTATTTTATAAGTCATAAATAATTAATTATAATTAAATTATTAATTTAAATGAATATTTATTTTCCTGAAATATATTCATAAATTATTTATTCAATGTATAATATTTTTTAGATAATTTTATATGACCCTACGTATTTTTTGAAAGAACTGCAAAATCAGTTTTAATTTTAAAAACTATTTCTTAAGTAAATTATGATTTTAATTAAATATTAAATTAATAATATTTAGAAAATTATTTTTGAAAAATGGACTTAATTTTTGAAATCTACACATTAAAAAATGGTTGGGGTAAATTTTTGGGATTTTTCTGAGATACTTGAATTTTTGATGAATAGTGGAATCCGATAATTCACAATAAATGCTATTTAATGTATTAATTGAGTCACTGATGATGTTCTCCTGATGTAAGCCCACTTGGTTCGGGATTACATTATAAAATTACTATTATTGGTCATTCCATACTCACTATTCCTTGTCTTTGGTGAAATTAATAAACTAATCAATTTTATATTAAGGAAACCCCTCTCCCCTCCACTATAAAAGCCACCCTTCACTCCCTCTTTTCCTCACACCTCTCAAGCTCCAAGCCTTCTCTAATCTCTGCCCAAACATCTTCCCTATCACCTAACCCACATCCAAAATCTTCTGGTCTCATCAAAATACCAATCCTATCTTCCTTAAAGAGGATCTCAAGAGAAGGATTCTAAAGGTAATTTCTCTCTCTCTTCTCCTTTAATTTCCTTTCATGTTCAAGTTCTTTTCTTGATCTCTCCCTACCTATATTCATCCAAATTGTTTTGTAAATCTAGTATTATATATATAATGTAATATTATGATTCTAATGTTATATTCTATCACCCCATACCCTTTCCCTCTTCCTTTTATTTTATTAAAGAGAACGTTGTTCATGTGGTGATAATTTATCACCTTCAAAAACAACATGCTCTCTTCTTCCATTTCTACCTTCAATATGGTCATGAAACCATTTTTATGGTTGAACCAGAATATTTTATATGTATTATGTTCTATTTTAAGTTCTGGAAATAACCTATGGCCATATTACTAAGTAACAGTTAAAACGAGTTCGTTGTGATCCAAAAACCGCTCAAAATAACCCAAATAATCTCCATTTAATTCTTATCTAGTGATTCGTCCACATGGATATAATATAACTCATTATAAATCATTACAGATTCTGTAATATCATTAATAACATGTAATATCATTTCTGGATGTTTACCCATGATCTACCCAAACATCAATTTAAGAATACAAGTGGACCGTTCAAGAAAACCATGAAAACGAACATCCCCGATCAATGTTTTTAAACTCTATAAGTCATCCAAGGGAAAATAATATGAAATAATGAAACCGGACTGAACCCTATTAATGTATAAAAGGTTCTGGAATTTCTAATTAATGGATATAATGTCATTATATAGGACATTAAAGATAAGGAGGCATTCGAGTACAAGGTAAGGGGAAATCTCGAACCCAATTTTCTTCCTTCGGGTACTCCCTCTTTCACTCAATTTTTGATATGGTTACTCCTCAAAGATCATTTGTTCATCATTTCCTTTAATTTTCTGGGATAGAAATTATTGTCACTATTTTTTATGTCCATCAAAATGTTTTCCAAAAGAACTCTTCTTTCAAGATCTCACATTTTACCTCTCATTCAAGGTTGATGGTTCTTATATCAAGTATGTTGTTCCCTCTTTCTTTTGGGAACCCAATTCTTATGAATGTGTTATTATGAGATGAAACCCATTCCTTTACATGCGTTATTTATGTAAATTTTTGATATGTGTTCTATGTGGAAATCATGATAATGATAATGTTACGATGTGACGGGTGCGCCCGGAATTATATAGCGCAATATGAATGTTTAAATGTGAGGGGTGCACCCGGAATTATATAGAGCTACAATGCATTGGGTAAAGTGATGAATCTCATGAGTAAATGTGAAATGATGTGTGAACATGATGCTAGCTTTGTTCAAAAGCATGTGTGGTAGTTAACCACTAAGACATGATGTTTCATTTTTATGCATTGCCACATTTCAAGTTTATTATTTATGCTCCTCTCATGTTCATGATCTTTTGCCTACGTCATGATTATGCTCACACCATGCTATATTGTTCTTATATATCCTCTTACTGGGCTTCTAGATCACCCCTTTTGATGTATATCCTCAGGTGGATACATGTACTAAGGAGAGGACAAGTGCCACTAAGAAGCTAGTGATGAAGAAATTAAATAAATGTTTATGGTTGATGTTGTATTTGTTATGTATGGTCCTAGTTTTCCCAAGACACTAAACCCCTGGATCCTCCATGTGTAAAAATATTATGTTGTTTATCTTTGAAATGATGTAATAGTAATGTAAGAAAAGGACGGGTCTCTATAAAAAATATGTTTCAATACATAAAAACAACATCCTATATTTCATATTAGGCTTTTAATTGACGGGGAGTGGTTTTTTTCCATTTTCATTAGTTATATCTATGAATGTCTTTGTTTATGGTGAACTACTTGTTAAAAAAATCATCAACCCATTATCTCCTTGGTGTTCATCAGTGATCTCCACCTCCCTCTCAAATCCCTAGGGTTATGAGGCTAGCCCCTTATCTTTCTTATAATGGGGTTTAAATAGGATAAGAGGTTTGGTAGGTCCATTTAATAAAAAAATATAAAATATATATATATATATTTATTTATCTACCCATCAAGTATCTCAATCTAAACACCCAATATACATAATGTTTATGCCACACCCATGGTAAACCCGAAATTCTATCATTAAATTTTGTCTTGGATTTACCATATAGAATTATTTTATGTAGATATTTTATTATATGAGAAAATATTTGCAATCATGATAAAATATATTTAATAATTTTATTATTTCAACAATTATTCTCACCGGGCCACATAATCTGAAACTGAATTAGCACCCAGCTTCTAAAATACTCATTGTAGTATACCAATGTTATGTGAGGAAAAATCTGATTCATTACGTTATCACATCCTCATTCATTTTTCTACTCAAAATAAAAAGTACTAATAAAAATATGTGGTTATTGAGTTTGTATTTGGTTTTCCCACTCCATGTCTCCCACATGATGACTATTGTAATACTATCAGACACACACTAAGGGAATCACACACTACTGAAGTATCTTCTCCTGTCTATCCTTGATCATTATCAGGTAATCGATAAATATATATCCATCATCAATGTCTAACTCGCCCTAGTCAGTAACATGTGGTTGTTTATTCATATAACTCCTCCACTGCTACATGAAAAATAAATCATGTATTTTTTCCAAGTGTAGTGGTTGTTATAAGAGGTATGCCACCACACCAAACCTCTAAAATATATGTAAAGGTCTAATTAATATCATGTTTGACTTGGTTCTCAGGAAAAATTTATAAAATATTCTTCAATTTGGGACTTCGAAGAACACATGGTCCCAATCATTAAACTATAAAGGCCTCTTTCATCAGTCTTTATAAGACATCAGATAGCTCTCTGTAGCCCTCATCTTTTCATGGATGATATACAACATCGATATTGATGATTTCACCACTTATGGGTCTATGGGTGTTGAATCAACTAGATTATTCTAGCATAGTTATGACCCATAAGGCCTCTTTTACAAGGCCTTGAATGGTTCCATACCAATAGTGGATTGGTTAATTTTTTAATACTAAAACTCCACCAGGGGTTTGTGGTCCCCCAAACTATGACCAAATTCTTACATGCATTCCCAAAGCATATATTCCCAAACAATAAAGTTATAATCAGTAAATCCTTATTTCTATGGGTGAAATACCTTTCTCAATCACAAATAGCCACCAACAGCCTCCAAAAATCGACTCCCTAATCCTAATGTGAACTGAGCATCATTGGATGAAATGGACATTGGGGAAAATAAAAGTAGTCATACTATCTCTCTTATGTAAAGGCATCCCAAGCCATCTACTAAACTTTTCCCTCACATAGATATGAAGTGATCCAACATGGTGAGTTGTTATATTATCACCCAGATGGAATTCTGACCTATAGTAGTTCATGGAAGTCCTATAATGAATTTTATAGATATACAATTCCATTTACCCTATGGTACCTTAATGGGTTGAGCTGGACCTACTAGAACTCAGTGCTTGGACTTCACCTGCTGACAAGTGAGGTATTAAGAGAAAAACTGATCTAAACACATCTTCATCTATGGAAACCAAAACTAAAGTCGAATATCAATGTACATATTCAGCAGTCCTTTATATAATACTAAATGAAACATATGAAAATCCCTTATAAACATCACATGTAGTGTCCCTAGTATAATCGGCTACCCTTCGAAAGGATAATGTGTTCCCCAACAACTGAAACTCCATAAAAATCATTCTTAGTGAATATATATCCTTTAGAGGTCTCACAATTGATATCACCAAGCTGAGTCACTATTACATTTTTTAGATGCATTGGGTTAACAAACATGTATAGGAGTATGTATTTACTATCCTCATCCACTAAATATAATTTTAATGAGTCCAATTGCTCTAACACCTCACTAAACTACTATGAATAATATCTCCTGCTAAGATAATATTCAACCATGTTCTCATTTCTAGGATTATAAACTATATTGATTTCATAATAATAGAGAAACTCTATCCATCACATATACCTCAAGTTTAGATATTTCTATGAAAACATAAAATTAAGACTCTTGTGGCCATAATAGACAATAAAATGCTCACCCATTAGGTATTGTCACCACATATTCTAGGAAATTATGTCATCTCTAGATTATCAGTCATGTAGTTATTATCATGTGGTCTTGTATATCAGGACCCATAGTTAATCACTTCCTACCCCAACATAGGAGTGAATCAAAAACCACTTCTAGAGGGATCATAGATCTTTTAACACCCATATCTTGTAGTCTCAAGATAGGGGTTCTCATCAAACTCTTCTGAAACACTTGATATGCAAGTTAGAACTCCTCTATTCACATGAATATATACCCCTTTAATGTAAAATATTTAAAGGGTACTAATATCCTGAAAAAATCAATAATGAATCTACGATCCTATCATGAAAACCTAAGGGATCACTGAAACCTATTCAGGCACATGGGTGGCTTCTGGGATAGAAAAACATAATACTTTATTGGGTCCAATTTTAATTCCTATTATAAGATGAAATGTCCCAAGAAGTGGATCTCTCTATTCTACAAATGATTCTTTTAATTCTTCCTATATATATATAGTGATCTTAGAATATATCTAAGACGATTCTTAATTGTCACATCTGCACCTCCTCTATCACTGAGTACACAAGGATTTCATTGATGAATGATACATTTAACTGATCCAGGAACTGATGAAAGATTTGATTAATAAGTCCCATGAACACTTTTGTGGTATTAATCATATCAAAGGGCATCACTATGTACTTATATTAACTTTATCGACATCATAAGGTCATCTTCATTATATCCTTATCTCTAACTCGGAGATGGTGATAAATCAACCTATGGTAAACCATTTAATTCCACCTCATCCCATTCAAATAGTTAAAGAGGTCATATATTAATGAATGTTGATAGTAATACTTGATGGTTGCATTCTTTAGGAAATTTTAATCCACAAATAACCTTAATCCTCCATTATATACCTTGGAGAAGAAAACCAGGGAAGCCTAAAGGGATACACGATGTCTTATAAATAACATCCAATGCAAATCCATCAACTATAACTTTAACTAACCTAGATCTATGGGATACATCAGATATGATGGTGAAGTTATCATGTAAGTCCCAATGTGATTGTATATGTTGAAATTGATATATCAGTGGGAAGGTAATCCCAAAACGTCCATTGGGAATATTCATGCATACACTATCACAATTCAAAGAAGCCTAAATCTCACAAAATCTAAAAATTCAAGGGTAATATGATCCAAAATATGACTAATATATTGTATCCTCTATTATATGATCCAATCCTTATCTTATAGGAAATTATTCCCACCATTAATGGAAAGCCTCGTCTGATCACATTATCCACACCATATTCTTCTCATAACATAGTCAATCTATGTATGAACTATAGATACTCAATTTGTACATATAATGATGCCATAAAACCTCATCACTGATAAAAAAGGATACCATAAGAATATTTCTCCTCCTAATGATAGGTCACACTATTCACAAGACTGTGTGATTGTTGAATCTCCTCTAGTATGAGTCTCTAAAAAAATGTTCAAGACAAATGATCTGCTAAAATCTCAAGAAAACAGACAATGAATATGGTAAGAAAATAATTTCATGAATGTGCATCTATAAATACTATAGATAATTTATATAAGACATATATTTTAACTCAAAACATCTCATGATATTCTAGGTTATAAACACTAATCTATGAAGTATCCATCATCCCAAGCAACCAGCTCCTAAATTCTAGTGTGGAAACATAGGGGTAGTGGTGGAAGTAAGTCCAACAATCAGATAACTATTGAATTTATCATAGATACTATTTCGTATCCACCACCATATATATCTCCCTAATCTAGATAATACATATTATTATGTTGTTCATATACTGTCTCCCTATCAGCCACACAATGGGTTGGAAAATCTTGTGCCAGATATCCCCACCCATTATAGAAGTAATACCACCTCTCCCTCTAAAAAATTTAATTTTCCTATGATCCATGAAATATATACCCTTTATCCTAATATGATCTCCAAAAACACATAACATACGTAGATCTCTATGTCTAGTGTTCGCTACAAGATACTAAAGTCTTGGATACTAGGTTCTCACAAGATCCCCCAACTGTTAGCGACTGCCCCATTGGGAGTCTGTCCACAAAAAAATATAACTCAAGAAACATAGTATAAGTTGGAAAGAAAATATATGATTCACTAACCCTGATATATCACTCAAGACCACACTTGAGGGTTCATGCTAAGAAGTATACATCACAAATCTTATCCAAGGAGTGCCATGAGAGGTTAGTGAACTTGTATATATACTCCACCACTAAAATGATTCTCTTCTTGATCTCTAAAAGATCCTAGATAAACACTTGCCTCTACATCACCATGTAGAACTACTCTATGATGATATTATCAAAATATGACATATTGATATTTTCATCATCATGTGTTTGAGTCACAAAACTCAACCATCGCACTACCTAACAATGGAGAAGTCTCACCATGAGGAATAACATCTCATCATGAGGGGTTCTAACATTGAAAAAAATACATCCATTTTCCCAAGGCTATTCCTTTAATTCCTGGGAAACTATATCACCCTAAAACCTATGGGGTCTCTATCAATGAAACTAATGAAGTTTGATAGTCCTCCAAACACAATCTATCGGTACATTTGATAAACTCGGTATCTCAATCGGTAGTTTTAGGATTGGTAAACCAACTAGAGGAACCACCCACTATACATGACCCTCAACTAATGTCTCGTCACTAGGAAGAATGTACTCATGATATTTCCATGGAATCTATGCTCATTGTAATTACAGAGGGACCTTGAAAATCTAAGTCACACTACAATCAAAGATTACATCCAGTGTGATAAATCAAGAACGAACATGGAAACCACAAACCATTTCTTTTTGTTTTATGTAATACTTTTTTCCACATAACCACTTCCTACATGTATCGAGTTAAAAAACTTGTTTTCAGAGCCCATATTAATGGATATGTCATCTTCCACACAATCATTGGGTCCCAAAGCAAGAGATCCAAACACAAAATATATAAAAATTATTGACCAAGTTCCCAAAACAAACCTCACATTTAAAAAATTGAAATTACAATCCAAAGATGAAATTCTATGTTACCACTCTATGGTTATCCAACCATCTAGGGGCCCACCAATCTTTTGGTATGAAAAATATAACATCTCTATCCCACCACTAATAGGCCAGGGGCTTGTGCCATGATCTATATAAGAATATCACATACATGGGAGGCCTTATCAAAAAGATCATGTACACATGAAAACATATATGTGATCTAATATAATGTATAATGAAAACTAAAATTTTATAACAAGATGCATATATAAAACTAAATACCATATCATAGTACGACAAAAGTAGAGGAATGAAATTACATAATACAAACCCACCAAAACTATAAAAGATTAGATCCTATAAGAAATAGGGGAATGATGTAAAATGAATTCTCTATAATTGACAATGATATATATTTCAAAAACATAATAAAAAAATTCCAAATCCACCTATGTCTTCATCATATGGTATGTCATTTTCATAAGAATTAACATGTGTAGAAAGTTCCCATACAGAGATGAGTACAAGATACCTAGTAGGACATCTTGAATTCCAAAAATGTAAAAATTCAAGAGTTTTAGCTCATAATAATGGATAACATCAATAAAGATATACTCAATATATAGACCAAGCATGAAAGTAAATTCTCAACAAAAATGAAATCCTAGTATTCCAATCGAGGCCTCAAGGTAATTCTTGTCGAGGAAAAGTTTCACCATTAGTCATTCTAACCTTGATGGTTCTCATATAAGCGGTCATTCTAATAAATAATAGACATAAAGAAGCACATAATATAGCTAAGAATATGTTGATAAATAGATAGGGGATAACCCTCAAAGAATATGTGGGATACCTAACCCAATATGGTGTAACATGTGAGGATGGAGATCAAATTTCCATAAGGTCAATAATAGTATGTCTGACCCCAAATATGAATGAAATATAAGGAATCACACCTAGGGCCCCACATAGTGACACCTGACTCAATCCTAGAATTAATTTTTATTGGTTTTATCACTACCTATACTTTTGATGGGATGATCATAATACCCTAATATTAATTTACCAATGTAATAGACCCAACCGAAACTCATTTAGACTTAAGAGAATGATGGTATCTACCTATGTTGTAGGAATTACATATTGTGTATATGGAATAAATAGTGTTTTTTATCTAGTAAAGGTATTTAAATGACCTCTAGACTATTATAATATACTATGGATCATGCCCTTATACTCAAGTCTTTCCCATGTACACTGGTTGTGTCTTGGTATTCTTGACATATTTTTGTACAATGGTTATGTTCATGCCAATGCACCCAGAGGTATACACCAAGTCACTAGAATCCGGTCTAACCACAGATGGAAATACTACACTATGTTTGGTATTTAACCATACACAAAACCTTACACATTATAGAAGGGTACCACACAATGTGTGTTCACCCAAACTACATGATTTACAGATCAAACATTTTTTAAAAAAAACAAGCGGTTCTCATACATCTTCACATGCACCAACAATACCTCTACGAAAAATATAAAATATTTTATTGATCTCATATATATTGTTGAATAAAACAATATTTTCATCAATGGATGGATTCCAACCACCTGATATACTCACAAATCATCCCCCATTGTACACATCACCAAATTCTAAAAACCATGAAAAAATAACCTCGATCTATGATCTAATCCATGAATCAACTTCTATAACACTAAATGACAAAAATATCATGCTTTATTCCAAAATCCAAGCCATATAAATGAAATGTTTTACCAAATATCAATTGTGAAATGATCATTTTTTTATCATTTTCAAACCACCAATCAAATGGGATACAGATTATTCACTCATGAAGATTGTGGGGAGAAAATAATGATCCATAAATGTGAGTAATAGAAATTATCAATTTGTTTGGTTGGCCTCAATATATTGATTTTAAAATCAAAAAAATTAATTAAATAAACAAGGACCAAATAGAAAATATAAATTCTTAATTATAGGAGGATAAAAACCAATCAAAAATAAAAACATCGATCCCTAAACTAATCTGTAAAACAAATTCATTATCATTATAAAATGGATAATAAAATGAAGATTAATCCAAAATATAAAATCATACCTCAATAGTCTATGTATCACTAAAATAGAATGGTTTTATTACATTTTTTTTGTGAGATCCATCAAATCCCTTGTTGGAAAAAAAACATTGGTAAATAGAACATCAACCCACAATCGCACTAATGTTTGTCCGAGATCGCCTCCATGAACCTCCCAAATACATATGATTATATGGAAAACCCTAGGTCTATGATATCATGGGGTTTAACTAGGATAGTGGGTTAGACCTATCCATTTAATAAAAAAGTTAAAAAATAATTAATTAATATATTAATCTACACTTGAATACTCCTAAACCAAACACCTGATAGGAATACAGTTTATGTCGCACGCACGGTAAAACCCACATTATAGATTTAATATATATATCAAATTTACAATATCAAAAACCATTTTGGAGATATTAAATTATTTCATAAAACATTTGGCATGTGATATAATATGTTTATTATTTTTATTAAATCAATAATCAGGAATCCCCTTCCCTAGAATACCATGATGAATTTTGTTTAGGATACAAATATATTATTTCAAATATTAAAAAAATTTACAATAATAAAATTGAATCATTGCAAATTTTTTAATAAGAATCATTATAGGAGAAAGATATATTTTAAATGATGTTTTATCATATTGAATTTTTCCTAATAATGTTGTACAGAACAAAAAATTTTAAGTAAAGTTGTTAGATATAAGTTTTTAAGAATCCATATCCAACGTAGTGAATCCATCGAACATAGTGTTCTTGATAGAATCCACTAGATAGATAAGTGTTTTTAATAAAGTATAAAGAGGATCCCATATTGAATAATTTGATATAATTTTCCATGTGGATTCATCAAATAGAGATTTCTGAGTGGATTCATCAGATAGCGGTTTCCATGTGTAGTATTCAAACAGAAAAACCTAGATAAGAAGCTAAAATACATCTGATGGAGTACTCTGAATTCATAATAGTAATATTTTAAAGAAATGTAATTGGATATAATATTCTAAAGTAAATCCATTAGATAGAGAATGATATCTTAATATTTATGAGTTCATAAACCTAGGGAGTTCCATTGATGAAAAACTATACAGAGGGTTGAGCATCCTCTTACTGGATAATGAATGTTTTTATATAGTGGTTCCTATAAAGATGTATTGTAAGTATTTTTGTTGATATTTACAAATTATTTTGTAAAGTTCTACAATGTGATGATGTTTTGATTTATAATCAACGCATCAATAATCATAATGTAAAAATAATGATGCATGATGAAATTTCATGATGTTTAAAGAGACAATTGACACTATGATATAAGAAATTTTCTACAATAGTTTCTCAATGGTATTCATGTAGAGGATTAAATTTTATTTACTAAAGAAATATTCGAGTAGGATATAAAAAAATTGGGGTTGGAAAATTGAATTTTATGTTCACAAAACTCTCCATGTTTTCAGGTAAATGCTTCCAACATAAATAGGAGAAGGTTCTCAGAGAAGGTTCTTGAATTTTCTCGGGGTATTAATGTGGTGATTTTTATTGAAGATGTTGTTTCCAAAGTGAGGTTTTGACCATTAAACTTGATATTAATTATCATTTTAGTCGAATTATCTAATGGATAATTCTTAAAAAGAGTTATCAGACCAAAAAATTATAGAAGAATATGTATTAGATGATGAAGGTACCAGATAAAGAAGAAAATAAGGGATATGGTAAACTACTATCAGATAAACATGCCTCAGCCAAATCAGAATCTGACAGATAGATACCAGATAGAGAAATTACAAACAGACAGGAACCAGATATGGATGTACCATAAGAACAATATTGAATGAATAAGTATCAGTGTATATTTTTTCATTGAATAATAAGAGATGGAAATAATATGGAAAATATATCTCATTAATTTAAATTGAAATGGTTAGGGTAGATTCTATTTTATTAAATATCAATGAAAAGAAAAAGGATAAGGGATGTGGTCATACAAGAATAAAAACCCACATGCCAAGAATAAAAGAGAAGGGAGGTTAAATATCATAGTCAAAATAGGAAGCATCATAATCACCATCCTAATAAAAGTAACAATCCAAAGGACTATAGGATCTAGTAACCATAGTTGGATTTAGATATAAGTAGTCTTTCCTATATCTTTCCTTCATAGAAGGAAGAGGTTGGAAACCCTCATTATCCCCAATAACATATTTCCCTTAGGGTAAACTTATCCATAAGTTGATTTCTTGGGGAATCATCCTCTAAATCATCCCACCTTCCATTAATGACATTAATTTCCGATAGTTTTTTTATTTTCTTCCTAATCATTGAATGAATTTGTCATCACTTGTGATTTGTTTCTCCTCAAATGAATAACAAAATTCTGCCCTCTTCACTCCTGAATTTTCATGAATCAAAACTAGGGCCAAGTCTGGCTCAGATCTAGTCAATTCAGGCCTATAATCCTCTATTTCTTGGAAAAACACACATTGTTTGGTATCATGATCCACCAGAGGCTCTTGTAATGCTTCATAAGAAATATCATCCACCACTCATGGAAGTCAAGAATTAATAAATCAAGTGTCTTCTTCATTAAGGGAGTGCCTTCCACCAAGAAAAATATATTTATTCATTATTTCTTACATCATAAATATCTTCATAAAAGAGGACGCAAGATACCCATTTTGTGATCATAAAGTGAATATAATGTTTTTTCAACACTTTTCTTTTACCTGACCAATAACTGGACATTATATAGAGAAATCATCTAATCACTCATATTCCACTTTTAGAGAGATATCATCATAAAATGAAATCAAAAATATATTATGAGTCAAACATGAAATTAGATCTACTTCCACGAGTTTCCTAGAGTAATAAAAAAATTTCACATCCTTAGTGGTCTTATTAATTTTTATTAGAAATCCCATAGAAGAAGAAATGTCAAAAATAATCTTAGGATTCCATAAGATCAGGTGAACAACAGTAATTTTTATCCAAAATTGATCTCTGGTATATTTAATTGTGGAAGGATTGCAAAGAAGTTCCAATTCTTGAAAACAAACCATACCTATCATATGAACAATTGATATGATACACCAATATATTATTTTTAGATCCACTGATGGAAAAAATTGTCAAAGAATACTCATCCCATCAGTACACATTTCCAATTGAAAAAACCCCCAAACAGAATTTAATTTACTGGCGAAGTCCAAAATCTTCCAATGTTTTCCTCTACTATAATGAACATGTTTGGGAATAATTGAATTCTAAAAGTGTTTAAATCTATCATGTATAGTCTCCCTATTGTAAACTGAACTGGAAGTGGAACCCTTTTTAAAAATTCTTTTATAATCATCGTCACACCTAGATATGAAATGCTGCTGACTAGAATCACCATCTATACCTACATTACACCATCTATGGTTTCCTATCTTACCAAATGAAAAACAACCAACCAAAGTAGAATAAGACTTCACCACATCATGGGCTGCAGGTTTCACCACCTTACCCCCACATCTAAGAAGATGTTTCGGGAAGCCACCCCTTAAGGAATATTGGCCTCAACCACAATAGAGATGTTCTTATCAAGATGCATACCCACTGATTGGATGGTATCCTTTAGAATATATGTATTCACTATCCCAAACCGATGGATGGGAAAAGACAACACTAAAGATCAGTGGTCTTTTATTTTGTCTGATCTTGCTAAAATCAGTTTTGATCCTATAGATCTGTAGAATTTTCTACTCTCTTCTACCACTTCCACTTTTCGGTGTTAAACCTCTGCATGCTCCCCCCAATCCCAACAAACTATGTTTACCACTTTTTCCATCGTCAAATCACTAGATTTACAGAATTTTTTTTTCGTAGTAGTGGCAACCATCCCACCAGATCAGTGATTGTTAGTAGGTATCCAGTTTTTGGTGAGAAGAACAGAGCATAGGTAACGGGGGAAATCATTGGGAAAATAAACTGAGAATGAGGTTAAAATCTCTATTATATCAGCACCTAGGATCTCTTCATGCATGAATCCCTCTCCATCTATAAACCCACTCATTTCATTCAAGTTCACTAATGAAATAAAATATAATAAGAATAATAAATAACATATTAAGCATATTTATTTCATAAGATAAACAGAATAAAGTCATCCACCAATGTAAAAAGAAGAAGCATTCCAGTTTTATGTTATCAATGGGAAGACTCTTGTATGCAATACATTATATAAAAAATAAATAAAAATGATACTTTTTTGTCTTTTTTTGTGAATGTAATAATATGATTAGTGGGAAAGAGAAGAACACAAAATCATGGTGAAATTCAATGGAAGTATCAGTTGGTGTATTGCTTTCTTAGGTTTTAAAAGAAAATAAAGAAGTTAAAGCATGTCTACATAGGCACTATATAGATCCATAAAGTCACTGTAGTTGGACTAGTAATTCACCACTTCATGGAGTTAAAATTGTTTCCACCTCCTCTTAAAGTGTAGGGAACCACACTAGAGTGCATGGTTATTTCCAATCCAAAAAATTATAATTTATATCTTATTATTGTGGATAATATATCTATTGGTAACCACCAAACACAGAAAGTATGAGACACCCTTATTAAGGGGTGATCCTTGTAAACACCTCAAGTGTTATCCTGTACATTCTATTTTATACATGTATACAAAAATAAATTGAGAACAAGAGAAACAAGATCCTAACAGGTCTTAGTGGTAAAGAGATAAAAATAATAAGTTTGTTGACAATGACCCCAAAAATAACTAACCCCCCTCATGAGGAGAATTTTATAATTGATTCCATAAATTTTGAATAATTTTTATTGCACAAAACTGCATTGGTATATTTTTTATTTAACATTTAATTTTTATTATATTTATAGATATATTTTAATAAAATAGATATCCAAATTTTAATTATCATTTCAAAGTTATTTTTTCATGAAATTTTTGTACTTTTTTGAAATAATCAAATTTTGGGTTGAATATTAATATATAATATACATATATAATATGTGGTATTAATGTTTTATATTTAAAAATTATATAATAAATTATATTATCATTGGAAATATTAATTTATTTATTTGGGTTAATTAAATTATTTTAAAATATTATACTAGTCCTCCAAACCATATTATAATTTTAAAAGAATAAAATTATTTTACTCCCAAAAAAATTATTTATTCTCATGTATTGTTCATTATTTAGAAGTACACTTGGTATAAAAGTTTTTGAAGAATTAATTTTTTTAATCAAGTAAAATTATTTTGAAAACTTTTAATAGTTTTTATGACCAAACAATTTCATATTTTATTCTTCATGTTTCAAAATAAATATAAATTCTACAGCAATTTATACTAACTTAAAATCTATTAATAATGATTATCTTATTTTTTTCCCATTTAGTTATCTCTTCATGTTGATCAAGATCCATCGTTATGTTCTATCTCAAGTTCCAGGAAAACTCAAATCAAGATAACATATTATTTTCATCTATATATTAATATATTTCTTTCCTCATTTCAAGGAACTCTTTAAATTTAAATTTACTACTTAGTTATACCTCTATATTATGTAAATTACTATTCATTCTATATAATAATTAGGTTGTTTTTTAATGAGAACCTAATTTTCAAAAAAATTATCTATTTTATATCATGTAATAAATATCCATATTTTATTTAATCTTTTTGGATTAATCACATTATATTAGTTTTATAATAAATAAGTTTTTTATTATTAAATGGATTAATTTTATTATTTTTTTAATTATATTAAATTTTTTATTTATTTTAGAATTAATATATATGACGATATTTTTGTATTTGATTTTTTGTAGGTTTTGTGAAATTTATTCACCTACAAATGATTAAAATGAGTTATTGGTTACATTTGAAATATTAATTGATAAATATTAGGTTTGTAGCTAGTTAAAATAGATATACATACAAATCAATCAATATATTGAAGGAACATGTTATTAAAATTGTCCCACACATGAAACAAATGGTTTCTGATAGTCTATTTTTAGAGATAAGATATAGTAGTCATTCACACATCATCTCCTAAAACATATAACATCGGTGACATGGAAGAATCTTAATGACCATCTACGGTCAACTAAAATCATCCTCTAAGGATCAATGGGTAATGTGGAAGTAAGCTGGTATCCACATGATCAATGTGAAATGGATTTCCCAACAATAAAATATTATTGTACTTCTGTTTAGGCTACACTAGGAAAAACATAGGAATGTATGTCCATGTCACTCAACTATTTTAATTGGAAAAAAATTTATTGTATGGTATATCAAGCATTCATAAGAAATATCATTCCTATAAAAAGGTATTTAGTTTGAATTCCCCATGTTCTAATCTTATAAGTCAGTGATTTATGTAGAAAAATAAATAATGAAGATGATGGAGCTAGAGTGCTATTTATAGTGTATATACAAAGGGAACTTATTTACATTGTACTAGATTCATGTCCTAGGGATTCAATTTAGTATTTTATTTTATTATATCTCATGAATTTTATTTTATTAAATATATATGTTCATTATTATCTTCTTGTATGCTTTATTATCATTTTGATGAGTGTGATCTCCACATTCATGAAGTTGGAGTTCTAACATAAGGGTCACTATAGAAGAGGTGTTATGTGTTTAGTACATCACAAATATTTCATTTTATTATTTAAAATCCAATATTAAAGAAATAAGGGTTCTATATGTGTGGATTTAGATACCATTATTCCACTATTTCTTATTATTTTCTTTATTCTTCCAATATTCATTAATTATCCATTGTTTTACTCAGCTATCTTGTTGGAATCAACATGACTGAGGGAAGCAAGGAAGCCAAAGCAGCCTAGGGGAATGATTTTGATAATCAAGTAATATCTAAGAACAAATCCAAGAGTATTACCTATCTTTGTAACAACATTCTATATTTATTATGTATTTCATATATAAATATATCTTGAATCCTATCATCCCATTCATTAGCCATTTTTTTATTTTTCATAGTATTTTATATATAAAAAATATGTTATAAGAATAAAAATAGATAAGATGTATTCTTTCTCTTAACATAACCTATTGTTAGAAGCCATGTTGCATTAATATGAACATAATACCTAAAGTGAAATCATACCATTCAACTAGGAAAAACACATAACACTTTTCTATTTATTTCAAGGACTCTCCATTTTTTGTTGTTATTCGGGTTCAAATAATAATTATAAAACATAAAATATAAGAAATTTTTTTTAAAAATTTTTTAGTAATGAGATTTAATAACGAAAGTCTATTTGCACTCACTAACTCACATGTTTCTAAAAATATTGATGAATGTTTGGGAAAAATGTAATGGGATCAATTTTAGGTGCATAAGTAAAAAAATATTAAGATACTAGGATGATGTACATAAAGAGAAAATTTAAAAATAATCACTCTACTCCAAAATCTATAAGAGAGAAGTGAGAAACAACACCACCACCAAACTGATGATGAATAGAATGCTATTATCATGACCTTATTTCTGTGGAGAAACAAATAGAGTAGTAATTCTTATTTTCACCAGTTTACCATCAGGACTCATACCACTTCTATGAGTTGTACATAATCAGATGGAATATATATTTAAATATATATAAGGATATACTACTATTTTAAATTCATTTTTTTAATATGAATCTAGAACACACTACTCCATTGAAATTAATATAGATTAGGCAAAGCCATTAATACCTATGGAGGATATAAATTTAGAATAAAACACACATGTTGAGGAATATTTAAAGATTTTGGGTTATATTGAATTACATATAAATGGATATGAAGAGTAATTGATTTTTGAATAACCCACATTAAATTCCCCACTACCCCCTTACTTCATGGAAATCCCCATTGATATGGAGGAAATTTCGAAATTGTTAAAGAGGGACATAGTTCAAGGGATAAGAAAAATTTGTAAGTGATGTTTTTGACTCTTAATTTATAACACATTGTGATGATGTGAATATGGTGGTTCCTTCTACAAAAACCCCAACTAAAATGTATTGGGGATATTGTATTGGGAATTTCAAGTGAAGCACTGTCTTGGAGGGTTTAACCCAAGTTTTATTGACTTTTTTAATTTTTTTACATTCTTATTATTATTTACATTTTATTATTATTTGTTTTAGGTTTTACATATAATAGTGGTTAGAAAATAAATTTGGGGCAATAATGTGAGCTACTATCAAAATGTAGAATAACCATATGGTTCTATCACTGTTTTTCATTATTTTGTTTTCATCCCAACTAAAAATTATGCATATACAACATTCAAAATAGTTAATAAAACAAATTTTTTTTTAGTAAATGGATAAGTAGGGGAAATAGTGTTGTATTGGGTTAAGATTTCATGCTTTCAATATACAATTTTTTTTAATTTTTATAAAAATTTAAACATAAATGAATATAAATTTAATTCTTCAAACATGAGTTGATTTTATATCATTGTAATTTTTATAAGAAATTAATTTTAAAATTTTATTTATATAAAAAAATAATTAATTTTTATTTTGAAAATATTTTTGAGTTTGGATAATTTCTAAAATCCATTCCCCTGAGAACTGACTGAAATATTTTTCCCCACCCCAATATATTTTTAAGCCTATTTTCACATATACTTTTTAATAACCTCAAATTAGTGATAGAAACATGGATTTTGAGTGTAAACTAGAACTTTTGAATATTTATCTTTCAAAGCCTTGGAGTTTATAAAATACATTAAAAAAACTTATGTCACTTTTTTCTAGCATATGATTTCTATAGGACAACCGTTACAAGAACACATGTTTAGACCTTAGAATCCATGAATTTAATTTTATATTTATAATATATTCCAATCAAATCTTACCTTACCTAACATTACTCTAAATTTTTTAAATTAATATTTCATGTTATAATGTGGGGGATACCATTATGTGTTTTCTTGGAGAGGCATTACATGTTATTGGAAATTTTGGTTGAAGTCTCTAATTTATGCCTTTAAAAAATGGAATGATTCATATTCACTATATGAATTTTTTATTCCATTATCCATAAAAATTTTTATGATATTTATTTATGAAAAAATGTACATTAAAACCAAAGAATAAAACTTTTATATGTAAATAATGTAAAAAAAGTAAAAAAATAAAAATGGGGAGAAAAATTATTTACTCTCATTCATTATGATTCATTCTCTGACTCATTACCCACAAAAGGGAATTATATAGTGTTCATATATATTTTAATATAGAAATATACATTATTTGAAATTAATTTCAAGATTAATTCATTATATTTAATAGTTTAACCTCCACTTTTTGGAACAATTTTTTATTCAAAGTCAACCTATCATTTTTAATCCACCAAATAACCAAGAAAAATATATTATGAGTAATTGTATTTTAATGTCTCAGAGTGTGGAAAAATGATAATTCTTAAAATCATATGGTCTATCTTCATTATCTCATCTTAAAATTTATCTTTATTTAGAGTGACATTCACATAAATGTGTGGTCGGTTGTGATTGGGAAATGCAAAGATTCTTGAGAATTAATGAATTTAAATTTTAGATGAGAAAATGATAGTACTTTTTTCAAAAAGGACACTTAAAAATTATCATTTTAGAAAATGATTGTCTTCTTTAGTTTTAACTACTGTGTGGATTTGATCTTGGGTATAGATTATTTCTCTTATAAAAAATGTTAATTGTGGGGGAGGAATTAGAGGCTAATTTTAAAAAAAAGATTTAATGAATTTAATGTATTAAATATAAATATTATAATTAAAATTTTCCCATTAATCACATTTTTTTAGTATTCGAATAAATTTTCGTTTAATTTTACAATTATTTAATATCAAAATTTTTATTTTCAAATTAATTTATTATATATTTTAAAACAAATTGATACACTATTTTTCATATTTAATTTTATTATTAAAAGGTTTTTTTAATTTATTCACCATTATATGACTAAATTGTGTTTTTGAGAGGTTTTGGAATTTTAAAAATGTCCCTCATGTGAGATGAAAGAGATTTTGGTTTTGTTGCCTTATAGTAAAATATAGAAAAATATCACCTATGTAAGAGTAAACTATCCACTGTTCCATTTATTTTGTTCATATAAGAATCTTAAAGCACATTGGATAGTTTCACAAGAATAACATAACAACACCCTAACTGATTTTTTATTAATAGAGAAATTGTGGAGGATAAAAATTTAGATTATAAAGCCTGTATCATATTAAAATGGATCCATGTGATTTTAAAAAATAATCGGGGATAACTATATATAATTATTAGTTGTGAAATACCTCTATAGTGTAATAAATCTACTGGATTACATTTCATGATCATATTAATAAGGGAATTTCCAAATCCATGTCATATTTATTTTGACATGTGTAATATTTAATGATATGGATCAAAGGAAATATATAATTTTCTTTAAAAATAAATCATAACTTCCACTAATATATATGTACCTAAATCTCTGTGACAATATTTATTTATGTTTAACCTCTAGTGGTTTTTCATTAATCATCTCATTTGAAAAATAATCATTAATATCAATGATAAATATTTATCTCAATTTAAAGGACACAAGGCCATCCTAGAAAAGTTAATGGGGACCATGGGATAATGGAAACCACCACATTATCCACTTTAAAGGAACTACAAACCAATAAAATATTATTTTATTTTATATAATATAAAATATATAAAAACATAGGAATAAAAATACATGTCTTAATCATTCATTTTAAAAGTAAGATAGCAGATCGAGATGTAACATCCTTGATCTTCAAGATATATTTGTTTTCAAATTATGATATAACATTTATTTTTTGTCCCCTGGATGAGTGCATTATGGGTAAAATAGTGTTAGAGTTATTTCTTCTATGGATAAGGACTTAGTGGGATGCACATTTGCTGAAATAAGGCCACTGAATAGTTGGTGGAGTGAACTAGCTACCATGTGGCAAAGAAAGAATTCCTATATTATTATCAAGCACACCGTCTAGTCATTGGGGCATAGAATTAGGCATCCTCAAGGGAGTATTGGTATTTTTTATTCTAATGTGATTATTAGAATAACCCTCACCCAAATCTAAAACACTTTCGACTATAAAATCTTATAAAACTATCCCTTTGGGCTTTAGGTATCCCCTTCCTCTTCTCCATGATTCTTGAAGTATAGATTGATATAGTCCATAATTTAAAGTTGTATATAATAATTTTATGACTAATTCATACAATTCCTATATGATTAATCATAATTCTATGTATATTTCTCTTTCTATATGGGTTTACACCAAAATATAATAAATAATTCATGCTTAATTTATATATCGATGTTGTATCACAGGATTTGGAGGCATATCATTGATCGAACCTAGATCAATTTTTAACAAAAATTAGTATTTGGTAAGTTGGTTTATATTTGATTCATTGGATTAATTACTTCCTTGAGTTATAATATTTTAGGTTATCTTTTTATTAAATGGATCTTGTTTTAGTGAGTGTTGTTGTGTGATCATCATTTTAGTGTTGTTCCTTAGAGGATCATGGAAATTGGATTTTTTGTGCTAAAGTTAGGAAGTAATTACCATCAATCAGACACTATATGGAATTTTTTGGCATGTTTGGTGTTGGTTTTTGGTCCTAGTTTAGAGACCATTGCATAATATGCATGTTTCAAGTGTATAGGGAGGCCTGTGATGTCCTTTATTGTTTATGGAATCTGTGATCCTTGGAATATTTTTATTACTTTTGTAATATTTCGTAGACAACTAAATTACATGTCATGATATATTATTCCATGCTATGTTATTCCATATACGTGGGTTTTTTCATATCTATTGTAATATCTATCTCAATGATCATTTTAATAGGTAGCCTAAATGAACTTATCTAACTCCTTAAAAGGGGACCAGAACAACATGAATCACTGGTGATGTGTTTTTAAAGGATAGGTAGAACACTAGATAATAATTTTTATCTCATGTAAATTCCATACTCCATTTGTGTATTTTATTTATATGCCAGTATGACAAAAAACTGGGGAGCATTATTGCATACGAGAGAGATTGTATTGTTCTGGGGTTCTAAGTGTACATATAACTTCAGGGGAGTAAGTAACCAAGAGTCATGGGTAAGAGTTTCCCATAAAGGAAGGTATGGATTCATTCCTTAAATGTGGAATATTCTTTGTACTTAATGGGGAAATGTTACATACCATGATTTAAGTTACGTGATCCAAAAAATGTATTATTCTTCCATAATGATATCGATGTAAGTAAGTGCATGGTTCACGGTAGTTTGTTATGTTCACAATTTCTCGGCACATGGTTGGTCATATTCTTGTGCATTCATTACGTTTCCATCCTTTCATAAACTATAATATACATTTGTAAATATGATAAAGGTACATTGTTGGTGTCATGTTGGGTTTATTCTCACACCATACATGGGCATCTAAATACACATACAGATAAAATATAGATAGTTTTTTCATAAATGTTATTTATATATATTCTGTTGTATTATAAAACTATTTACTTTCCACATTGGGGGTATGTATGATTATTAATGAAAGAGTTTTCATGATATCTTTTGCAACATTTATTCATATTATTTTCAGTTTTTTAATTATATAGATTATATATATTGATATATTTATAATTATAGATAGGATTACCATGTGTATAGTATCCACATATTACTTTGTACCCACACCATTGGTCAACTGTATCTTACATACAAGGAGGCACATATGATGTCATGTGGAACTTTTCCTCACTCCCAGTGATTCAAGTCAGGGTGTCACCCCTGGGGTTTTTTGAGCTTAAATAAACCCTCAAGCCTATGAATAAGTATTGAGATAGATGTTTGTGTGTTTTAATCATAGAATCTAAGACTTTATATCACTACTAGAAATGGTACATATATCAAAGGACCTATACTAATGGTTTGTAAGAAAATTTTGGAATAACATTCTCAGAGAGACCTATACCAACAGTTTTGAAGAAACTATTGGTATAAGTCTCTTGTATTCTCCATATTCAAACAGTAGCTTCCAAACCTTTAGTGTTGGTCACTTAAATGGACCTATACTAATGGTTTTGGCCAAAAACATTTCTATATATCCACCATAGGCCAATGGTTTCATTAAAACCAACGGTATACCTCAAAAAAATCAAATAACCTATACCAATGGTTCTTAAAAATATTTGTATAGGACTATAAAAATTGTTTTGAGAACAGTTGGTATGGGTACCCATACATTTTATGGAATATTTTTTCAAATAATGTTAAATAAATAAAAAGATAAAATACTTCTGAATACACACACAGATATATATATATATATATGAAATTATAGTCACAAAAGTCATTTTAGGTTAGTGGTTAGGTTATTGGATTATAAAAAAGAGGTGATGGGATCAAAACCAAGATAGATTTAATTTTTGGAATTACCTATACCAATAATTTCATCAAACAGTTCATATAGGTTTTTCAGATGACCTAAAACAATGGTTTTCTCAAAACCATTGGTATAGTCTTATCCCAATTCTGAACTAGGCAATGGTCCTCCAAACCATTCATATAGGCTATACCAACAGTTTCGAGACCTATACCAATGGTTCCAAACCATTGGTATTGTGTATTTTTCTATTATTCTATGGGATCTATCAGAATGAATAAGAATAAGAAGGATTTATTACTAAAAATTTTATTATAGGGGAACTCAACCACACTTTCAGGGGTTCCCAACCCTAGAATTATCTATAGAATATTAGATTAAATAATTTAATGAAGTTAATTTTTTTTAAATATATAAGTTTTTGTTATTATTACCGTCTAATTTAATTTCATTTTCATGGTTGCAATCTACTCCTCTACAATGATGGTTTGATAAACTAAGGATTTCATCAAGAGAGGTTTAATTCAATTATTATGTCTTTAAGATTTATTTTCATTCTTTTAAATCCAATATATATGGATTTGATAGATTTTAGGGGTGATGGTTAGAGATAGTTCTTTAATTATTTGATCATTTATTTTTTCTTCTCCAGCATTTGATTAATTACCCCTTCAATTATGTGTATATCACAATATAACCATGGTGGCTATGTATGTGTGGATATGAGAGAATTATAGATGATTCAATATGGTATTATATTGATAAAAGAATATCTTTATGGATATTAATGAAAGAGGTGAATGTATTTCACAATCAAATTATGTTGTGAACTATTAATTCACATCATCAAAAGATCAACAGGGGTAATCATATATATGTTGAATTAGGAATAGTGAGTGAGGATGAAATTTGATTAGAGTGTGACAATATGGGAACGCATAAGCACTAATCCAAAGGTAACACCTAAATTCCTAATATCATTATATTTTTTTGAACTACTAATTCCCATTATATGTTTCTCAAGCCTGAATTTTAACAATATTTTCATTATTATTAATTTTTATGTATAAATTTTCTATCATTACCTTTAAAATAAAAGGAATATTTGTGCCATTAAAGATAAATCCTTCAAAATAATCCACATAACAATGAAATCACTAATATTAATGATTTATTTCATTATGAATTATTATATAATGGTTTTTTTATTATCGACATGATATAATTTTTTTATTTGGTTTTTTATAAGATAAAACCCACTTACCTTGTAAATGGACCACCATTGTTGATTTTTTTTCATATGTGAAATTTATTATTTTTAGTAATGATGTGTAATTTTGTTTTTCATGTTTTTATTTATGCATTGGAAATGTTATTTTATGTGTGTAACTATAATTATATATCCCATAAATGAACTAGGGAATGTTTCAACTCTAGAGACACTATAAATAGGGCACAATTATGATATTATGACATTATCAAGAATGATTTACATAGTTTTTCATTATGATATCGTGATGCTTGTAGGAAGCCTTGTCATCTGTGATCATATGACCAAATTTTTTTGATTCTAAGAAATTAGTAGATACTCTTGTCAAAAAAGATCATATGATCACATTTTCGTCATGAAACATTATCATGAATTAATTATTCCATCATTTGTTTGTATTCAATGAATATTATTCATATTCCATGATTAATATTTATGTTTTATTATGATTTCATATGTTTCCTTATGATTTATACATTTATTATGTATCATTGTCATTTATAATATTTCTTATGAATATTTTTATATGATTACCTAACCAATGTTTTCTCTAGGATTAATTATTTCCACACTACCTTATTGTTATGATATCCTTACTAATATTTTTATCCCATTTTATTCATGTAATATTCCAAGGAATGTTAGAATACTATGAAGTATATTTGACCTTTGGGACATGATTATTTCATATAAGATAATTAGAGAACAATTATTATATTATTTTCCCATATATTATGTTCTTATTTTCTTAATACAATAAAATTTTATTGTAATGTTTGTTAAATTTTAATGTTCAAGTTTTGTATCAAATATTTTAAAATTATCACATCATATCTTGATGTATGTATTAGGGAATCATATTTTGTGTAAAAAATTTCATGTTATTAAATTGAATTAACAAGGGAAATTACAAGAAGATAATAATTAGTTCTAATGAAATAGTTCTATAATGACTAGAATAAACATATATGGTTAATATTTTCAATATATTTATTTTATGTCATATTATGAACTTATATTATAAAATTATGTAAAATTTTAATGATTATAGAAGGAAGGATATGATCAAATAGTAATATCAACCATAATAGAGACATTGGTAAAAGTAATAATTTTTCTAATTCTTATGTGAATGGAATGTGTGTATGGGATAAAAATATAATGGTTATAATATTACATGTGATGAAGGTTATGGATAGTAAATATAACTAGATGGTATAAATTTATAAAATAAAATATATAACTTCGATGATTGATCAATTCTTGAGGAAACTGCATCCTTCATTTAATTGCTCAGTTAATCTACATGTGGAAACAATGTTCTTATCCTCTCTGGAAAATATATTATCGGTGTTGAATAATCATAAAAAAATTATATTATACTATTTTGAAATGTGAAATTATTAATGGTATACTGTTATAAAGAACCTAAATAATGATAATGAAATTAAATCGATGAAATTATAATATTTCAAGGAAGAATTTCTTCATGAATATATTCCTTATACCATGAGTGTTAAAATGCATAAAATTATACATAATCCAATGCAAAAAATTATTATGGGTATATTATGTTTTATGAAACTAATTTTACTTAGTTGAAAAGATATAGAAAAATGTTTTTCCTTAATATAAAAATTAAAATCAATAAATTTTATTGTATAAAAATTTAATTTTTCATACTGACTAATCCATTTAGGAGGTTGAAAGATATGTGATGATTGTTTAATGTGTAATGAAAGTTTAAATATAGTTTTCAAATTCCTTGTGATTTTTAAATATGAGATCTTCAATATGGGTGAAAATCGAAACTTTTACATAAAGAAAAAAATTTCCCTCATTAAATAATTCAATATTTAGAAGACTAAACTTCCAAAATATTCAATGTAATAATAATAAAGGTTATAAAAAACGAAAATTTGGAAGATAAAATTTTATAAGAAAACAAAAAATGAAAAAATTATATAATGAAAAAAAGAAAATGTAAAGTGTTCATATTGAGTTAAAAAAAATATCCAAACTAAAAAAAATTATTAAAGGATATAACCATTTTCATATACCGAAAAATTTGTCTCTTTTGACCAAAAGTGGTATGAGAATGAATTCATATATCTACAGTTATCAAGTAGTAACACATAACAACTTTTACAAAATAAATTAAAAGAAACTAGCCATATCCTCATACATTTTATATATATTTGAAATCAATTCATAACCTTGGACTACATCAGTCAATGATCAGAAGAACACGTTACCTTCCCAAAACTAATTTGGTAAAAGGGTTCATAATATCACACAGTTATCACTAGAGTATCATTAGAAAAGGACAATATAAATTCATATCCATGAAATTATAGAATCAAAGATCAAAATCATAAGTGTTATTCAGTAAAAAATCTTTAATCAATATTGTTTTAAAGGTAAATCTTTTATAAATGGAGATTATTTAAAATAATATCATAGTAATTTATATCCCCATAAGTGTTATTTTAATGATCGAAATCACAATTTTATATCCCAAGACTTCTTTAATCGTAAAATATTGTATTTAAATAAATTATAACAAAATAATAATTTTTTACTATAAATCCACACATAAATATAATAAAAAATATCCTAGAAGAAAATAAATCATCAGAAACACTATATAACTGAGGTAGACAATATTCCTTGAAAGTAATCGCTTCATCAAAATCAATAATTCAAAAAATATGTCCTTGAGACATTTTTTATTTATTGTAAATAATTATAGAAAACATTTAATTTATCCATGATATTGTGGAAATTGTTGTCACTTATAACATACTTTGATGACTCAACCCTTTCTTATTTTGAATAAAATATCATTGGACTCTTCGCTATGTTAGGGATGTTTAGGTTAAGAATTAGTTCTATCATAGGATGATGACTCCAATGATTACAACTATATACACATAAAATAATACATCAAGTAAATATAACTAATATATAAACTATATTTTTTATTCATCAACAAATGATCATAAATATATTTCATTTAGCCAAATGACTCAATAATCACACCATTTTGACAATTAAAAAAGACAATAAAAATGAAAATAAAAAAATAAAATAAAATAAAAGTAATTTTTTCATTTAGTAAAAAATAATTCCATTGTACTCCCCCTTAGAATACTCAAAGATTTATTCAAAATAACTTTCACCATTTACTAAAAAAACATAAGGAACACATTCCCCCCCTGTAATAAACATTCAACACATTTTTAATTCACTTCATATATCCTCCTTTGAACTAGCTCATTTACTATACATTCTCCCCCAGTGAGGCTATAAAAAAGAAAAAAATATACTTAAAAAATAATAATTATAAGGGAATACTAAGAGATCAAATTATTTCACAAATGCATAAAATCAAAGGGACATTGAAATATGTGAATATGTATTGTATAAATAGAATGATGTTATTGAAATTTTTTCCTTCCAAAAGATAATTATTGAATAAAAAAATATCCTTTGATAGGGTATCTTATGATATATACGGAATAATATCCTTTTAAATCATATTTTATGGTAATATATATTCATTTCATCTCTAACTACAATTGAGGTATTTTGAAATACAAGTTGTATGTATGGTCTATAGTTTTGAATTTGTTATTATATAACTAGAATTTTAGTATCACATAACACATGATGGATGTTACACGAGGCATGATTACTCTTAATAGTCCCATGAAACATTCAATTTCATCGTCGATAATTATTATCCAAATATAAATTTTTTCAGACACTATACTTAGCATTTTCCTAATGTAAATGATACTAATAATTTTGTACAAAAAAAATTTGAGCCCAAAAATTTTATAAAAAATAACCTTAAGAAACCATATATATCTAAAACTTATATTTTTAATGCTTATAATATCTCTAGAAATAAAATTCCTCAATGTTTTGAAATACAATTTTTTCCGTACTAAAATTATAGCCTTCTCATTTTTCCCATTTTACATTTAGTACAAATGGGTATGATTTCCAAATCAAAATAATGGGATTGAAAATATGAGTTATAGAAATATGTATATCAAAATCTATATCCAGAATTATATTTTTATAGCTACCCTATAATTTTATCAATGTTATACCTATCAAATATAAAATCAGATAAAAAATTCTTTATACATTGAATCTCATAATCACGTTTGATAAATTCATTAGTTCTTTATAATGTTGTGGGAGTGAAATAAGTTTTCCTTTAAACATTGAATTGATCCTCAAAATATCATCATTTTATTTAGTATTTTCTTCTTTAGTGAAAGAATACATATTCAAAAAGATATTTTATATTTTTTCTGTATCTATCACATACTCTGTCATTTATTAAATATAAGTAATTGTATTAACTTGTGTAGAGAGGTGATTAAAATAAGGAAAATGGTGGTCATCAGACTTGAGAATATTGAAATGTTATTCATAATAGTAAATGTGTTATAATTATAGGATTCAATAAGAAGTAAATAAATTTTCCCAAAATCAACAATTGATGATGTTAATTTTGGCTATAATAAACTATAAAATTAAGATCATTAATTTCCAAATTAAATTACAGATGGTTGAAATCATTATATACTACTATAAAATCCTCAAGTAAAAACTCAGGCATTTTCCATCATGATAATAGAGTTAGACCATACTGATGAGTTTCTATAGGAATTGTATGAACTCGTGGATTTATATGAGGTATATATTTTTTTATTTATAATTTAATTCTAAATATTTTTCCGAATGTGTGTTCCTAATGAGTTCATGGGTGTTTAGGGGGTTCCATTATCTTGTAGAGAACCTAAAACCACAGTTTTTTTAAATTCAAGCTGGGTCACTTGATCAATAGAAACTATATAACCTAGGACACATGGTTTTATCTAACTATGTAGGGTGGTCCATGGCTCTATCCAGAGCCACATGGTTATAGGAAACTAGGAAACCAAGTCCACACACCCTTGTGGGATTTTTGTAGTTTTTGATTGATTAATTTAGCAATGTATATTCATGGTTTCTCAATCCTAGAACATGGACTATGTGAGTGTTTTATTGAGGAAATGTGGTGTGCATGGTTAGAACACATTTGGGATAAATATGTGGCCAAACCATGCAACCGAGTATTTTAAATTCAAATTACCATTTTTATCCTAAATGCATAATGAATTAACATTCATTATATAATCCTTATTTACTTCAGTGGAGGCACCCTTTTATCTCATTGGAGCTCTTCTCACACATTCATCTTAAGAATTGATGGAATTCAAATTTACCTCATCAGATTCATGAGTCATTAAACTAATTAGATCCATGCTGGTATGTTTTAACTTCCTCTTACACCTTTCATCATTTTTATTAGTATCAATTAATTTATTTTGGTGAAAGATAATATTCCTTATTTTTAGGGTTTTTTTCTTTTTATAAATTTTATCCCATTTAATCGCAATCCAATGCTCAATACTAGAAGATTGTTCTATCACTAACATAAATTTGGTGGTCTATAACATTTACCAAAAATTCTATTTGTTTTATAGTTAGTTATCGGTATGACGCATGCTTGAACTTACAGGAATTGCTCCTAAATTATTTAAATTCAATTATTAAATTTTTAGAACCTTGATTGGTTTTCCACTTTGTACCATTATATCATTGAAGGTTTTAAACCACAACACAGACCAGCCATGAGCCTTGCTTACATATCTTCTTGAAGAGTTACCACATCATTGTGTGCATGTGATCTCTCCATATTAATGGTAGATGTAATGAATTCATATGAGAGGTTTTAGCCCCCCATTTTCATCTTTTTAAATGTTATTAAAATGTTAAAATTGTTAAATGGAACATGAATATTTCCATTTATGAACTCATGGATTTTATATGATTATGAAATGGTATATGATTATATTGGATTACATGTAAATTTATAGTACAATGATATAGAATTATATTGAATCCCCTAAACATTTATACTCTATGGATTCAGTTTTACATTGAATTCTAAGGAAATTTTAACTCTATGAAATCAAGATTTTATTTTATTCCAAGAACATTTCTAGTCCACGGATTTGAAATGAAATTGAATTATATATATTTATACACCACATATTCATGATTATAATGGATTAAATGGACATCTATACTCTATGTATCCAGATTACTTTTGATACCTTGAACATTACTACTCTTTAGATCCATGAATTGGTTTTGAAAATATATTACATGAAAAAATCCATGGTGGATGTATTACCATGTTGTATAAATATCCCCTATTATGGGTGTCAATAATAATTGTTAGTCTAGACAATATTACTTCTTATTTATCATGATTTACAGTCATACAATGCTTATGGTTTCTTGTTTACTACAAGCCTTGGTTGGCAAGAATGTATCACACCGACATATTAATTTACACGACCACTGTATAATAAAAAATTATTCAGCGTATACTCACATACTATATTTTTTATAGACATCGGTGGTGGTGACCTACACAGTTCTATATCCCACCCTGTTTGGGAAACTATTGGGTACCCTAACAAACATCATTGTTATAGGAACTGAAAAAGTAAATCTATCGTATAACGCTTCCTGATTGGTTATGAATATGAGATGGGGAGTGTAAGACCAATATACGTCTCCCGATGTTATCAAAAGATAGTTATTTTAGCCATTTTTTGACTTTGGATACATGTATTGTTCTAGTTGTATGTTGCTATTTTTTTCCTCTCATTTTTAATAAGTACAAAACATTATGATTTCTGTATATGATATTTTCTTTGGCTTGCCTTGTTTTTATTACTCTCATATGGATGTATTTTTAATATTTTTTAGTAATTTTATATGATCATTCTATTGAATAATGTGATTATACCAATTTTTACTCCCTAATTATGGGTGTATGGTCTCTCTATTATACAACCTTAGACATTGATATCTAGTGGATAGACTCTGGTGTACAGGACAACACACTTGATGTCCTCTGATACACCATCTCGGGGTACCATTTAGTGGCTCCCGTGTCAGGAAATTACAATAATTACATTTATTTTTAAAAAAATTCATATATATTATTCTATTTTTAATAAATTAATTTATTTATAATGTATAATTTCATGGTGAACATGAATTCCCTTCCTTTAGGGTTAGATGTTTATTTATTAATAAATATTCAAAATGGTGTATCGGCTAGAACTATGAATTTAAAATTTGACATTATCACTATTAATGGGAATATATTACTGATAAATATTGTGGTTCTTCCCTTAATGTAATTGTATTTTATTATTTGTATATGTATAATATCTTCTAATGTTGATGTTATCATTTTTATGGTAATATATTTATATTTAAGATCTTTAATTAACTATAATTAGTATATGAATTCTAGGGGAAGAAAGAAATACATTTATGAGTATCTTTTTGTAATACGATAAATTTATAAGTAGGCTATGGGTATGGATGTTTCGCTCAAAAAAAATTATATTAAATCATGGGACAATGTTATAGTATATAACAAATGTAGATAAGTTTCCTTTTCAAATGAGTTCATAGATTTCTCTCAAAGGAAGAAGATTCTTTTTCAATTGAACTCATCCACTAATCTAAATCCATACGAATGTTATCATATCATTATTTTTTAATATAGAATCTATAAATTATCCCTTTACATATATTTTTATAGATTTAGTTCGAGGTTTTAAGGATATATTAATTTTGAAGAGATATCTTTACAAACTCTATTGATCATTTCTGTTGGATTATTTTTGATGAGGTTCATCATAATACCTTTAATTATCATTTCATTATTATTAATACCTTGAAAATCATATCATCAATATCTACATAGTTTTTTAGTATTTTTTCTCCCGGTCAATTATATATTTTAATTTGAGTTTGACTATTTTTTATTTATAAGTAGGTATAGTTGGGTTATTCTCCCCCTAGAAATGTTTTGTTGGGTAGTGAATCTAGGTATAAATAGGTAGGTCTTTTGGTTGTACCTATAGGTAGATAAATTTATGTCATTAGGTTTTGAATAAATATAAAATAGGAATGTATTTGGGTTGTTCCTCCAAGGTGAAAATGGAAGAGATATTTTTGTTAGTACTGCAGGTTAAAAAATTTGGTTGAAACTAGTCGTGACTTCCATAAAAAATTTAAGTCTCTTTATAGTGGGTGCAAGAATCTCAGGTTGAGAATGTGAAGACCATATATATGATCACTTTTATTTGAACAACTATAAATATTTTGAAATTCATATTTGTTTTCCAATGCATAATTATATTATAATTTATATAATACTTGAAATTTTATATATCAGTTAATTCAACCAACCCTTGGCCAATCATCTAGCTCGCCGTTCAGATTAAATATTAGCTTCCATCAATATAATAAAATTCCACGGTACTATAACATAAAAATTTAAAAATAAGTTACGATATTTTACTCCCACCTATGATTCCCTCTCCCATATGTGTTCCATTCGGCCAAAATTACACCATAGAACTCATATTATGGGAATAAGTCATCCCTTTATAAATTTCTACAAATGATCATGAATTTATATTAGATATATCAAAATGTTAACTTCATCCTTCATCTTATTAATGATATGTCAATATGAAATTGGTGAGAAGTGTTGATGCTTGTATAATTATTATGGATTTACTTAATCACATTCAATTTCATTCTTGGCCAATTCTTTTAGTAACTCTGATTATTGTTGGAGCATATTGTCAATAGAAAAGACATGTAATAAAAAGTGAGCACATTGTTAACAATAATGGAGGAATAAGTGATGGCCATAAAAAATAATAAATTGAATGTGTGTTATGTGAGTAATTTAATACAATTACATAAAAAATGAATTCAAAATTTACATGAATCATATTTGATGAGAATTAGGATTTGGAGAAAAAATTTGATGGGTATGTTTGTATAATTCTACAAAAAATGATTATCGATGTGAATATTGCTCAATCTTGAATGAGTGGTTTAACGTGATCCATATAACAAGAATGTGAGAAGGAATGTGATATTTCATAAAATAAGGAACCATCTTTTTCAATGTAACATATTTTAGAAATAAAATAATCATTGGTGTTTATGAAATTTATGAAAGAGAATTATTATTATATCTACTACATGACATTTGGAATATAGGTGGTTGAAGGAATTATGACACTCTTCAATAATAGTAGGGATTCTAAGTCCAAGAATTATATTCTGAATATTGAGAATAAGACATGTTTTTACCAATACAGATCATCTAAAATACCTCAATACCATGAGGAGGATACTCAGAAAGATTTTCTTGCATGAAAAAAATTGAAACCACTTTCTTCCTTGCTTAGGAATCATGCACTTACGATAATTTTTTAAGAACAAGTTCCATAAATCCAATCATGTTGTTGTGATATACTTATGAAAACCCTCATTGTATTTCATAAACATGTTTATTAGAGAAATAGTGAGACATTGAATAACATCACACTATGTTTCATAATGTAGAAATGAGGAATATACATGCAATATACTATATAAATTACTTTTATGAGGAACCTTGTTTACCTAAAGGATAGTGCATGCATGAATGATCATGCACACATGAAGGAGAAAATAGAGACACCAAAAATAGAAAATTTCACATAAAAATATATCTCAACTAAATTATTGTTTTAAGGGTTTCAAATTACCTGAACCATACATTATATTGATGGAGTTCACATGATCTAATTAGATTGAAAATTTAAGAAGGAAGTTGAATTTTGATCATGTATATACTATTCTTGGATAAAATACCAATATTTAATTTTTCTACTCAACATACACACATACAAGTGTGGATAATTCATCCAATATAAAATAATTATTTATATCCTAAGAATTATTTTTCAATGAGACAACTTATTAGTTATAAGTGATAATATATTAAAAAAGTCCAATAGAGCCATACAATGGTTGTTGAAGATACCTTTATAGGTTCATGTGAAATTTAGATCCTATATTCTCTTGGTGGAAGATAAAATATCATCCTACAGTTGATAAATCATTAAATAAAGGTAAATCCTTACAGTTGGTTTTAGGAGCAGTTGATTTTTTATATTTGGATCTAGGAGTATATGGAGCCTCTTGCTATGATCTAGAGATGTGGAAGTATTTCAATTGGAGCACATTATAGTTGGGGTATTTTGGTTAGAGTTCAAATAAAAAAGAGCCTCAATTGGATACCGATCATAATAAATATCATTATAGGAGTTTGGGTCATTATAATTACATATTTGATAGTAGATTATCTTTATCCCAAGGGATAATTGGTTGGAGAAAGAAGTATGATTTTTTTCCAAACCATGTTAATCCATTATAGTTATCTCTCCTTTATTACAACTACACATGAGGTGACATTGATAGATAATATTTATTGGATAGAGAAAACTAATAATTTTATGATATTTAAAAAAATTAAAAGTAATTTTTAAATAGAAAAAATGATTCAACACTCCCGTATGGTGGTCAATCCATCCTGGGGTTCTACAAGTGTTATTAGAGTAACATTTTTCTCTAATGATCCTAGAGGTTTTATGATAGATATAGAATTTTAATTGTATAAAAACTAATGTGTTTCAAAATTCAGTGGGAAGAATTATCACTTATAGAAGAAAATGATGATACTTTATCTCCTATAACGTGACTAAAAAGTGAGATCTACTACAGTAGTGGGTTTTCCACCAAAGTATAATAATTCTATCATTCCGAAAGATGATAAAATAAACATGGAGTTGTATGAAAATGATAAAATTTCCATCTTGATGTATATATCATAAAAGTTCTATACATTTTTCAATGGTTTAAAAACTACCAAGGATATCTTGGAAAAATTGAGAAGCATCTATAAATGTAATTTACAAGTCCTGGAAGCCAATTTTTTTTAAAGGTTTGAGTTTGAGGAAATCAAAATGACAAATTAACAAAATATTGATGACTAATTAACTAGAGTGAATCAGATAGAATGAAACATTCATGGATATTTAGAGAAGATTGATGAAACTATAATTTAAAAAATTTGATGATGAATTTTAAACATCATTTTTATTTAATTATTTCATCCCTTTAATAAAGATATTATTTGTCTCTTTATGAATTATATGACACACCTACAACATATGAGTAGAGGAAAATTCTATCTATTAAAAATAAAGAAAAAATTAAAAATTTATTTGAAGGAATTTAAAAATGAAAATTTAAAGGAATATGAGAATACTAAATCAAGTGATTCATATAGTGATAAGGATGATGTTGTAATGCCCCAAAAATCTAAATTACGAATATTTTATTCTATAGCATATATGACACACAATACTAATAATGTAGAGGAATATAATATACTGAGAAATTATAATATATTTAATATTTCAAATAAATTCAATATTATTTATACCTTGCAATGTCTATGACACTGTGTTAGAATATGTTGCATAAAAATTAGTTTCTCTAATACATTATGTTACACGCAAGTCCGAGTCTTACGAAATAATAATATATTATTAAAATATTTATATTTTATATAATAAGAAATACCCTAGACATTAAATTAGTGGTTATGAAGAGTATTAACTAACTAATGATAATATGTTGTTTATAGAAACAGAATACTAATTCATTTAGTGAAAATTAATTAGAAATGATTATAATAACTAATAGAAAATAAAGTGAATATTTTATAGAAAACTATATTTATGATCACAAAATTATTTTATGTTAATAAAAGATATTAATTACAACTAGTTAATGATATTAATACAATATATATGTATATTCAGTAAAAATGTTTCTAATATTAATCCAACTGAATTTATAAACATAATATATGAGCAATCCTAATATTTCAAATAAAAACATATATTTTTAATAAGGAAATTTTACCGCCTTTTAATGGTGAACCTATTATAAATCCAATTCCAGGAAATATTAAATATATTATAAATCAAAATAAACTTAATTTTTTAAATCCAAAAATAAAAAATAACTTATGGTAATTATTTTGGTATTTTTCTATGAAGTTTCATTTTTTTAAGGAGAAGTCAAAAATACTGAATTCAAATGCAAATGGGATTTTTCATATAATTTATTTATAAGATGAAATTATATTATTGATTGGTTTTATATAATAATTATATATATATGTATATATATATTATCAATTAAAAAAATTTAGTTCATTCTAACAAATTTTACTATTAAATTGGATACAAAAACACGAAATTATTTTGAATGTTTTTTTCTTTGAAACCCCACATTGTCGTCTAGTATACGGGGTTAAATTTAAATTAATTTCTAACACTTCTATGATTAGAAATTGGAAAAATTGATTCCATATTTGTAATCAAATATTTTTTTTAATTTCTAAATAGGTAAAATTATTATCACACAAAAAAAATCAATAAATGTAATTAAAATTAATTACAACGATAAAGGTGAAATTAAGCTTAATAAGAAACTAAACCTTAATATTAAGGGCCTTAATGACCTAATAACATGTCCAAATCCCATTTTTGTCCATTTTTAGGAAATATCCTCAATTTTATATAATTTTTTTAATTTTTTTTAGCCTCATTAAATGGTAAATTTTATGGTGTAATTCCCTTTTAGAAAATTTCAAGACTTATGCTCTTCCTCAACTATAAAAAGACTCTCAACCATCCCACTTCTTCACCCCAATAAAGACACATTTTTACCACGTTCTGCCAAAATAACTTCTAAAAATTTCTTTCCTAAACCAATAACTCTCACCTTATACATAAAAATATCCATGAAGGCCTTTGGTGCAAACCAAAAGAAGTTACTTGACTAAAAGGTAACATCTTTCCTCAAAATATTAATTTTTATTTCCTTCTCTAATCTTCCAATTATTCTTACTACGTTCTTATATAAAAACAGTAGTATAATAAATATACTAATATATTTTTCTCTTAGGGTTATAACCTTCAATTATACAAACATCCATCTAATGGTTAACAAACTTACTATTCTTGTGTACGTAAAACTTCCGCCTCACAAAATGGTGTTTTAAATTTTCTTTTAACACCTCTCATGATTTAAAATTACCAAGGATGCTCAATTTTTATATGATATAAATATGATATTTACAATCTATTTATAATTGTTTAGTTCTTTTATAACTCATAACTTTATTAATTCCATTTATTGTAAATTACATAATATCAATTGTGAATATATGGACTTCCACCCTCTTAAAGTGTTGGGATTCGTTCACAATATACATGGAATGTATAAAAAATGGTTTTTATAAATCTATGTAAAATATATGAAATAGAAATTATATTGGAATTATTATATATATATATATATATATAATTTTCTTATCATTATTATAATATGAATAATAAATGAAAATAGTGTTCATGTGTATGTATGGCCTACCATCTCCAGGAATGGTGCATTTAATTTCATATATTCAAATTTTATGGATTATTATAAATACATATTTAATTTATATATATGGTATTTAAATAATTATTTACATTACTTATATGATTAAAATGTTATTTATTTAATAGTATCAACAAATTACAATTGAAAACATACTCAACCAACTAGGCAATTAATACTCAAAATAGTGAAAATAATGAAAGATTATTATCAAATAAATACTAATATTTTATAAGAAGATAATATATTATATTATAAATATGTGTATAGTTCTGGTATAAGTTAGTAACTTGTGTAAACCCCTTATATATTTTTTTATTGGATCCTTTTCCGAATGTAAATACAATGTAAGGGACTTCATCTCAATTCATATTCTATTGAGACTTATTTATTGTGATGCACCTGGTTCCTTTTATATGGTGTACATACTACCATTTGACATGTTATATCCAAATTGACATTATTATCATTATATTTTAATTTTAATTGAATTTTATTTATTCTTGTATATTATGTTTCAAATGATTCATAGTGGTATGGGACACTTTGAAATGATTAAAGATTATTCTCATCTAGACAGTTTTTACTGATTATCATTGTAGTCACACTTTTTTTGCGATTTTTAGCATTATCTTCAAATAGTATCATTATATTTTTGCAAAAAATTTCATATATACTATTTATATTCTAGTAATTTTTAATATGATATCATGATTTATTAATTCTTCATTATATGTTGAGTTTTAATATGAATTCTTTCATCCTAGGGGATTCGGGATAAAATTTTCCACGTGAAAAATAATTTCATTACCCAATTTCTATTCATTGGGTTATATTACATCCTTGATTTGGTTAATATTATTTGATTATGTGTAAAATGAAATTCAATATCTATTGACCTATTTCCACTTCTATATGTGGATTTAATGTAGATATGCATTATATACTAATTGGAAGATTCTCACTCCAACATTAAAATATTTTCAAGGGTTTACGTTACAATCTTAATTTTTCATGATTTTTTGAACTTGAAATTTAAATCTGATGAAATTATTTGATCAATTTAAAATATACCATTACATTTTCTTCTCCTATAGCTATTCAAAACCTTTTTCAAGAATTTGTACCATTTTTCCACTCGTTTATACTCAAAATGTTTTGGAAAATGTTTTTAAAAAACCCAAAATTCAATTCTCTCCTGGGTTAGAGAATCTGTTTTCTTCTAAAAATCATTTTTTATTAAAATTTATTAAAAATATTTTTGTTAAACTTTTCAAAATGATTTTCTAAACAAATTTTTAATCTTTTTTTAACATTGTTTTCAAAGGAATATTCTTGTCTCTTTCCAAACAAGAAATTTTTCTATCCATTTTACCATCCAAAAGTGTTTTTCTTTTTTAAATTGTATGACATGTATTTATTTACCCACCATAATTTCATTATAAGAATCCTAATCTTTTATTAAAGATTTATTTTCTTATAATTTTTTTAAAAAAGTGATTCTCAAAAAAAATTATTTTCAAAATGTTTTCCAAAATGAAAATAATATTTTCCCAAATAATATTTAAAAAATATATTAAATTTTTATTAATAAATGAAAAAAATCTTTTATATTAAATCTACTTGTGATATTTTTCATTGATACCATCCTTATTATTCCTCTGGGTGGTTTTTTATTGATTTTTACAATGATGGTGTTGAAATTCACTTCATTGATTCCTTTTAGTCCCCTTGAGACATTCAATTTACAATGATTATTGATCATTAAATTTCCCCTAATTATCCAGATATTTTTTAATTGATGTGTTAATTTCATAAATTGTATATCTTGTATATATATGGTGTTTACCTTGACATGTTATATCATGAATCTCTTTATTCTCATGATACTATATGTTTCCTTTATTAATATTCCTTCCTGGGGATTATTATTCAAATGTTTCAAAGTGCTATGTGGCACTTTGGAGTATTTATATATTAATTTCATCTATAATACTTTTATTGATATTTCAATGTTATTTCTATTCATCAATATCCAAAACCCTTCTTTTTACATATCCCCTACTATAAAATTATTGATAGATTTGTATAATATATTGAATAAAGATATTTGTTAAGGAATATTGTTTATTTTGATTATTGTATATGAGAATTTCATTGGAAATGTATGAAACTGATGGGTCCTGGTTATAGATATCTCATCGATGCATCAGTAGTCTTATAAGATAAATTACTTGTGAAAATTATATGGGTTTCTACACAATATTATAAACTTTCTTGTGAAGGCATTGATGGTAATGGTTCCATATACCTAGGAAATGCAGTGTCTTATAATTAAGAATTTCCCCCATTTAGTTTTTATTATCCTTCATCTGTAATATTTTTCATTAAAATATTCATGGATGCATTTCATTCTTAGTTCACTGATTAGATTGAAATTTTATTTAGTTTTATACCTTTATATATTGTTTTGTCCTTGCCTATTTATTTGAATGGAATGTGTTTCCATTTATTATCTTTCCATGTTGTTTACACACTTCCTTCATAATTTTTGGATTACTTGGTATGTTTATTTTTTACTATGACATAATTATTAATCTTATTGATTTATTATTACTTCTGTTATACTTTACACTGACTCATTAATAAAAATCACCCTTATTTTATTTCTTTTCCCAAAAAATGAATCAAGAGTACAATATAAACTATGTATCGATAGAATAGATGAAAAAACACTCCTTAAAAGAAAAAAATAATGTTTTTATTATTGTATCCATTTTTAATACTAGACCCATGCATATATCTTGTTTACCTAGACTACTAAACTGATCAATCCATTTAGATTTAATTATTTATAATCTAGCTAAAATAAGGGTATTATACAACGCATGTGGGATTTTGGAGTTTGATTTTCTACAGTATTTTTCAAATGAAACTAAGTAGTAATATTGGGATCTGTATTTAGGAAAACATATATTAGAAACCACACCTCTAAGGTATAATATAAGAATAATTATAAAAGCACAACCAATAACATTCCTATGTTAGAGATTATTTAGGTATTTCTAGAAATATATTTTTTTGGTTACTAATGTATATGTGGTTCTAGCCCAGATGTATGTAGGGGTAAAAACTCTAACAAGGTGTGCTGGGACTGAATCAATGTAACACGGTACGTGACAATGGGATTTACTGTGTACTTGGATTAAAATTCTAGGGGGATATGATAAGAACAATTCACATTTTACATACAAACCACTTTGAAGTATTTTAATAGATAATGATAATGAATAAACTAGGTTAAAGCTGAGGTGTCTTAATATTGTAAATAAATTTTCATGATTTAGAAATCCATAAAATTATTGTATGTTCTTCCCAATGTGATAATTGATTCCCTCACCTTGGATTTTAGTTTTAGGAAATGATATCTTATAAAGTTTGAAATATATACCTAGAAATGACCAAATATGAAATAAAATGATTAACTATTTATGTATTAGGTTCATATTGAAAACATTTGTTAAAACATTATTTAGCGATTCAACTTATTCTAAGGATGTCCATCATTTTTATTTTCCAAATTATATAAATTTGGTCATAGAATAGGACAACATGTATGATGTGTGACAACCAATCAAGTCCAATAAATCTAATGGGATTGAACCAATGACTAAAGGACGATAAGTGATTAACTCCAACCACAATCCTCTGAAATATCCTAGTTAATATGTAATTTTTTTAGTTAAACAATTGGATGAATAAATATTAACGATGAACCAGTAGTGTTACGTTTTGGTTTGTAGATTAATTTATTAACCATTTGGAAAAAAGAGATTAGAAAGAGACAAATAGTCATACATTTCACGCTTTTATAGTCTTTATGATAAGTTAATAGTGTATTTTAGTGATTTAGGTATCAAATTGTATTTTTAAATATCCATTTCATTAAATTAGGGACAAACTATAATTTGATAGAAGTCTAACCAAATTATGGAATTTTTCATATGAAATTAAAATTTATTGTGTAAATAAATATCCATATATTTTTAGTTAGTACAAGAATTACCCAACAGTAAGAAGATTATGTAGAAATACAATATTTTCCTAATATTGTAATTTTTTTATGCTAATGGTTTTCTAAGTCAAAAAAGATTTATGGCTTTGACGACAGAAACATTAATTTGATCATTCCCTTGTTTTTTATTGACGACCTCAATCACTCCCTATAGATATTTATTCCATTCCCCCATGTCTGTATTTCTAGTTTCTAGTAATGATCTCAAACTGATAAACTTCATTATATGTTAGTCCATGTAATCCTTGTACATAGTATTCTCTCTCTTCTAGAGAATTTGTAATGAACCCTTCTCCTGATGTGGGATTCCAAAATACAAAATATAAAAAAAATAGTTAGGATATATTTTAAAGTGTGAGGATGAAATTTAACTACGATGGAGAGAATGTAACTCCCCTAAAATATAAATTAGGAACAATTTATTCGATAGTTTATATGACATGCAACACCAAGCATGTAATAGAATACAATATCCCAAAAATTTATAATATTTTTACTATTTTATATAAATTAAATATAATTTATATCTTTAAATATATATGACATTGAGTTAGCTTACATCACAGATGAAAATTTGTTTCTTCAATGGCTTATGTTACATGCAAGACTAGGTTTTCCCGAATAGTAATATATTATTAAAATATTAAAATTTAATATTATAATATGTAACCTAGAAACTAAATTATAGGTTATTAATATTATTAACTAAATTATGAAAATAAATAGTTTAAAAAATATTAAACTAATTCATTTTTTATAAATTTACTATAAATGAATATAAGAACCAATAGAAAATAAAGGGAATATTTTATATAAAACAATGTCTAAGCTCACAAAGAGTTTTCATCCAAATAAATTAGAGTAATTAAAATTAGTCTGTGATATATATATAATATTCAATTAATTATTTTTCATATAGATCCAATATATTCTACAGACATGAGATAAGAACAAACACAATATTAGACATAAAAATCTATATTTTTTTTAGTCACTTTTACTGCCTTTTAATGGTGAACCTATTTTAAATCCAATTATTGGAACATTTATAAATATAATATTTCAAAATAATCTTAATTGTTTTTAAAATAGACATAAAAATTAATTAAGGGTGATTGCTTTTTATTTTTTTTAATGTTTTATATTTTAATCAATAATGTCAAATACTGAATTTTGATTCAAAACCGTTTTCATCTAATTTATTTATAAGAATAAATTATATTTTTTCTTTGTTTTATAGTATAATTAAATATAGTTTTTTTATCATTTAAACCATGTTAGGTTATTTTAATTAGTGTTATTTTGAAATTGGATACAAAAAAATAGGAAATATTTGAACTCTTTTACATTAAAAACCTATATTATCATCCCATATATGGGATTAAATTTAAATTAATTTCTTCCAATTCTATGATTGGAATTGGGAATAAATTGATACTATGTTTTGAACAAAAAAAATTAATTTATAATATTTTCAACTTAGTTTTTTACCAAAACTGTTTGTTGAAGTAATTTAAATGTATTATAATAATTAAGGCCAAATTAAGCTTAACAAGCGACAAAACCATAAACATAAGTGCCAAAATGACCTATAAACATGTCCAAAATCCATTTTATGAGCATGTTTAGACACTATATTCCATTTTATCTTTTGTTTTAAAATATTTTATCCACTTTAAATTGTAAAAATTTGGGTGGTATTGCCTTTTAAAAAATTTACAAGAGTGTCACTCCTCCTCCACTATAAAAACGAACTCAACGCTCCCACTTCCTTAAAACTATAGAGAAACTTTAGAATGAAAAAGATATGAAAAAATATATCTTCAACATCCCAAACTTTAACCTATAAGCCTCACCATGATCATTAATCCATACATGGAAACCCTTTTCTGAAAACCAAAAGGAGTTACCCGATTAAGAGGTAACTTCTTTCCTCAAGCTCTTTGGTTTTAATTATGTCTCCACTCTTTTAATTATAATTATTAAAGGATTATATAATATCAACAGTATAATAAATATACTTATATTTAATTATATGAATGGTCTTAACATCACTCTCTCACACTTCTATGTAATCATTAATGAACCCACCTTTCTTGTGTACGACAAACAACTCCCTCACGAAATGATGTTGTACGTTTTTCCCTTACCACCTCTAATGGTTGGGAATCATGATGATAAATATATTTATATATGATATATATGATATTTATAACTCTTTATTATTCTGTAATTATTTTATAACACATATCTTTATGCTTTCCATTTTGTGAAAATACTATAACATGGTTTGTTGAAGTATTGACTACCAACCCCACAAAGAGATGAGAATTGTTCAAACTACACAGTGAATGTATAAAGGATTGGTTCAATAAACCTATGTAACATATATGAAATATATTTGATACTATAAATAATATATATATATATATATATATATATATATATTTTCAATCCTTTAATACTACAAAGAAATGAATGTAGTGTTCATGCGTAAATATGACCTACCATTTCCATGAACTGTCCATTTCATTTCTTATCTTCAAATATTTGGGATTATTATAAATAAATTTTAAAAAGATATATATCATATTGAAATCATGATATAAATTTGGGATATGATGAAACTAGGATATATTTTATAGGAACAACACATAACTTGTCAAAACTTACTCAACCAACTAGGCAATTAACGCATGAGATAGTGAAAATAATGTAATATTATTAAAAAATAGGTAATGAGATCTTATAATAAGTGAATATACGATATTATAAATATGATTATGGTTCTATTTAATGTCATTAACATTTTTAGACCTCTCATATATGAGTTTATAATATTTTAACCTGAAAGGAAATGAAAGGTATGTGATTTCATCTCAATTTACATTCCATTGTATCTTATTTTTTGTTATGCACCCAAATTATTTTCTATGGTGAATATACAACCATTTTCATGTTATATAATCAATATATTTACTCTGATTATATTATAAGATACATTTAAATTTAATACTTCATTTAGAATATGATTAAAATGTTACTATGTTGTATTGGACACTTTGGAATGTTTAATGATTATTCTCCTCAAGAACATTTTTAATGATTATTATTACAATATGACAATAGTTTGTGATTGTTAAACTTCTATTGAAAAAATAAATTTAATTTTTTCATAAAATTTCTTATATATTATGTACATAATTACACTTTTTCATATAATATCATGTTTTATTCATTCTTCATGATATTTTGAGTTTTAATTTGAATTATTTCATCCAAGGGGATTCGAGTTAAAAGTTACCGAGTGGGAAAGAATCTCATAACCCTATATCAATTCATTAGGTTATATTACATCCCCATTTTCATCAATATTACATTATTATGTGTATAATTACTTTTATGATCTATTTATTTTTTCTACTTCAATATGTTCAATTAAATATGATGCACATAATATACTCATTGATTGATTCCCAATTTAAAATTATAATCTTTTCACAAGTTTAGTTTACAATTTCATTTTGTTTAGGATTGTTTAAACATGAATTCACATTAGTGTAAATTAATAGATCATTTTATAAAAAAACTTTAATTTTATTACACTGTCATTATTCATGAACTTTTTAAATTATTATTACCATTTTCCCACTCTTTCATACTCAAAATGTTTTAGGAAATTTTTTTGAAAATGTTTTTAAGAAAACAATACTTATTTTCTATATTTAGTCAAATAAAATAATTTATTATAAAAACCAGGCTTTATTATAAGGTTTTCAAAATGGGTTTTGAACATTTGAAATTAATTATTAAATAAAATTTTGTACATATTGTATTTTACCAATTTTTCAACATAATCTTATTATCAAATTCTGAACAATGCATTTTTCTAACCCTTTTACTCTGAAAAAGGAATAATATTATTACCTCATAAAAAATGTTTAGATTTACCTTTATTTATTACTTCAATTCTTCTTCTACATGTTATAAAATATTATTTTTAAAGAAAAAGTGTATAAAATTTTATTTTCAAATAATAGGTTTTTCAAAAATATAATCAATGTGAAAAATATATTTTCGTCAGAAAAGTTTTTAACCCATATTTTATTTCCATTAATCTGAAAAAATACCCTTTATTTTTAATCTACATGGGATGAATTTTATTAATATTATCATTATTATTAATTTGGATTGTTTTTGATTTATTTTTTTGAGGATAGTATTGAAATTCACTTTATAGATTAATTTTGTTACCATTGAAACATTCAATTTCCCATGATCACTGAACGTTGAATTTCCCCTATTTAAACACACTATTTTTCAAGGTTATGCTTATTTCATAAAATGTATTTCTATTTTATATATGGTGCTTTCCATGAAATATTATACCATGAATATCCTTATTCTCATATTATTCTAAGTTTCATTTACAATTATTCCTTCATGGGGATCATGATTGAAATGTTTCAAAGTGGTATGGAACACATTGGAATGTTTAGAGAATATTTTCTTAATAATACATTTATTAATCTTTCAATGATATTTGCATTCATCAACATAAAAAACCATTATTATTATTTATCCTCCACTATGAAATTATTGATAATTCTATTTCTCATATTCAATACTGATATTTGATAAGGGATGTTATTAATTTAGATTATTTGATATAATTATTTCATTGGATAGCTAGGATATGATTAGGGCCTGATTATAAATAACCCCTCAATTCATTAGTATTTTCATGAGATGAATTAGTTAATCAAATTACATGGTTATCTACCTGATATGATAAACCATCTTCTAAATGGTCTTGGTAGTAATGATTCTATATACCAAGGAATCATGGGGTCAGTAATTAAGAATTTACCTCATTTAGTTTTAGTTATTATTCTTCGAGGTGATTTTACACTGAAAAATCTATTGATACATTTCATTCCAAATGTGCTAATTAAATGGAATGTTTCTTTAATTACTTTCCATTCAAAAGTGATTTTTCCTTATCTAGTTATTTTAATGGAATGTTTTTCTTGATATTATCTTTCAATATTTTTTAATCCACTTAATTGTAATTTTTTCATTAAATGGAATGTGTGTTTAGTTAATTACTGTTCCATAATTGTTGTTTTCATTGATTTATTCTTTCTTCTATTATACATTACCCTTACTAATAATTTGATATCACTCTTATTTTTTTCCTGTCCCCATGTATCTAGGAAGTGTACTATGAAAGATATGAATTTATATAATGGATGAAATAAATTTATCCTTAGTAGAAATATAAATTAGAATTAAAAGAAAAAATAATTATCCAAATTATTTAATTTCATTAAATCTGGTCATTTTTTCCAACAATTTTCCAAATAATAAGGTTCAATAATCAAAATTTGGATTATAATTAGATGATGAGAGATCTCAAAAATATAAATGGGGTGTGATGAAAAAGAAGTACTACAATAAAACGAAGTGAAATCTTATAATCAAGCACAATGAGGATTCATTATCATGTTTTTCATTAGATAATTTTGTTTTTCTATTTTATCATAAAAAAATGATTCTTAATGTAGCGATTAATAATAATAAAGAACAGAACATTAGTGGAAGATAAAATATAAATTATAACTCTTAATGTTAATGATCTAATAAATCAAAAAATAAAAGAAGAATCTAGTGAATAAAATAAATAAATTAACTACTAAAAATAATTACAAGAAAAAATTACTTTATAACAATGAAAAGGAGGATTTTATCAAGAAGAAAGTATATTATTTTAATGAGATCATAATGTATGCATTAAAATTTTATAAACAAGATAAGAAGATATTTGATGTTGATGAGAAGTTTACTTCTAGAGAGGAGGAGTGTTTTGAGACACAACCAACGTGTGTCATAGATCATTATGATTTAAATTAATCTAGAGAATATTTCAATAAATTTACTAATATTAAAGATAAATCTTCTCATTTTGGAGAAAAATAAGATAAAAATACACATAATAATTCTAATATTCTGGTTATTATTAATTATGTAGATATAAAAACGAAAAAATTAGAATTCATGGGACTATAAGAATGAGGGGAGATATTACACATAAAAATAAGGGAGTAACATGACAATAAGGCCACAGCCCCTCCAAGAAATGTGTGGATATATTTGGAAGAGGGAAAAAAAACATTGATCTAGATTAATCTGGAAAAAATATGTGAGAATAAATTTTCAATGATTTTGTTAGTGTTTTTGTAATCATGTCCACAATTCTTATGCTTTCTAGTTTAATGTGACATTACTAAGAATGAGGCAGGAATCAACAGATATTTTCAATGAGAATCTAGGGACAAATCATAGATAAAACAGCATGTGGAACAATATGTAATAACATTATCTATACAAAACAAGTTTAAAATTATTAAGGAAACCTATGGTATATGTAGTTTTTATGGTTATAGTGATGAGGTACGCATGATGTAACGCCCTGACCCCAGTTACCTAGAGTCGGTGCATTATTACATAACATTGGAATGATCACAAGAAAGATCAAATCTCGAAAGACCGATTGGTTTAGTAGCCTTGGAAACACTAGATATATTCATAAGTCTTACATTACATCATAAAGTAAAAAACTACTACAAAAACATATTGTCTCCATATTCCACACGCATATCCCCACATAATATCCCTACAGGTCATTCATAATTTACTTCTTCACTTCCTGGAAAAAATAAAACATAGAAAATGGGTGAGCTCAAATGCCCAGTAAGGATAACAATATAGCGGAAACTTTCATAAATAAAAATTAACATTTAAGGAAATGTATAACTAAAACAAAAGCCTTTTAAACATGAACTTCAATATAGTATGGCAAAAGTAAAATGAAATAATTCCATTTACTTATTCACATGGTTATTCTACTAATCGAATAATCACATGCAATATCAATAACCACTTTCATAATGATGGAATGTATAATGCCAGACTATCGTAACCACATAGCCAAGGCCTCATGTCAAGACTACAAATAAGATTCTTCCAAGGCCTTGTTCCAAGACACTAGTTTGTCTCATGAGACCTACCGATGCATCGAGGAGCTATAGCGGGCTCCACCCGTCACATATTAAGTCCAATTCATTCCGATATAAAAAGGTTTAAACATAACATAAACATTTGTATTAAAACTAGCATACGAAATGTCAATACTTTCACCATAAACCGTGAATGGTATAAAAATAGCACATCCACAGTCAAAAATATCACAAAACCTTCAATACAATATAGAAGTTTTATATCATAATAAATCAACTTTAAATAAGCGTAAAATCCATCAAAGGATGTTGACATAGATGAAATCAAAATTCTTTTTAAAGAAATATCTCTTTCTATTTTGAAATCATTTAAGAGTCATATATTTATTAAATAAAACATTTTCTTTGAAAATATTCTTATAACCTTGTAAGGGAAGCTTCGAAAATTTTATAACGGCGAAAAATAGCCGCACCTTCCGTATAAGTTAAAAAGAACATTCTTACGTTAATTCTGTCGAAAAGGTTAAAAAGCACCTTGTTTGGAAAACGACCAAAAGATTCCTTTATAAACCTATTATAAAAAGTCAAACAAGGGTATAAATGACTTTTACACATATTCTAGTAAATATTAAAAAAAAATTTAAATTCATTTTTAAGAAACATGGATGTGGATGATAAAGAGATCCCAGTAAATTATTACGTATAAACAACCTCGGATAATGAAGAGATTGTGAAATAAAACCTTAAATTGTAGTTTTCCTTGGTTGGGGTAGGTTAACCTCATGTATAATGGTGTAATAATTGTTATTAAATTATACAATAATCATATACATTAATATGATATCATATATGATCTTTTATCATTGATTTGTTAATAATATCTTAGTATTATCGTTATTTCGGGTGTTAACTTACTCATTTTCTTTTATATGTTTTGTTACGTAAGCCATTTTTGTAATGGATAGGTTGTATCTTAATCATATCCAGAATGATATCAAGTTCTTAAACATCATTTTTAAATCATCAAATGATAATTATACATGAATGGATACGATGGAGAATGAATCTCATCGCGTTCATGGAGACGGTATTCCGTACGTACGCACGATCGACAATATCATTCTTTTGATATTAAAATAATATATAAATGGATGGTATATAATATATACAGAATCATTATCATGTTATATTTATGATTTACATGAATTACACATCATTATTATACCCATACAAATAATACTTTATTGAATAACAATTACACCACAACGTGGAGACGGTAAGCCGTACGTACGCACGTATGGTGACATGTTATTCAAAGGATGGATAGAATAATGAATATGGTTGTACCATATTTATAATAACATAACAGTATATATATGATACTGGAGTTATTATTTTAGAATGGTAATAAAAAATGAAGAAGAAGTGGAAGAAGAAAGGTACTTGGAAAAGGGTGTTGAAATTATTACCTCTTCTTCGGGCTCTTCCTTTTGATTTGATCAAAAGGGCTCCATAGGTTGTCTTTCCGATCAAACTATGGCCTCTAGGTTGTAGTGAGGGAAGTTGGGAGAGTATTTGGGCAGTTTTTGACCGATCCAAAAGGCTTCTAAGGTGTGAAGAAATGAGAAGGAGGAGTTCCCTTTTATAAGAGGGGTGAAGGACACCTTTGGAAAAGCTAGAAATATAAAAATATAATAAATTCATATTCTGTTTATAAAGGCTGCAAAGTATATTATTTAAATTTTTTGGTGAGGTTAGGTCGAAAAAAATTCAACCAATAGAATTTAGACAGGTTTTGGTTACTATATTAACCTTATCTTTAAGTATTAACTCTTAGTTAATTAGTTTGACATTTACCATTTCACTTTGTATTTTTATATTATATAGTTAATAAACATACTATATACATCAAAGAGACCCCTAAGTGGTCCATTAATTATAAAACTATGATGATATAAGTCTCTTGGCCGAACTTTAGATTTTTAGGAATTTAATATCAATTAATAATAGAATATTTGTTTTAAAAACTCTTTTTATGTCAATTTTGACACTATTCAATAGTTGATTTTTTGAAACTCACAACAGAATTATTACTTCAAAAAAAGTTAATTAAATAAATCCTAATATTTCATATTATCCTAGAAAATTATTTTAATTCATTAAAAGTCTCAAATTATATTTATTTGGGTATTTATAATATCTATTATTTTAAATTTTCACTATTATGGTAATTACTGCATCATCATTGTGTCCTAAATAAATTAAATTATGTAATCTCTCAAAAATTATAAATAAAATATAATTATGTAGGAAATCATTTTATCTTTCTAATGAATATTTATAGTCTAAAATCCAACATATATCACCCTATGTAAAAATTGGTTTACTAAAAGATATATGCTTGTGTCATTTTTGTATTCATTTTAACTTAATTAAAATAAAGTGTCCCTATCACCTACAAGTGGCTCCATGGGGTCCCAAAATCGACCCAAACATTCCTATGGTCGAACAGGTATCATCCAATAAGGCTAGTACACGTTTTAGTGTAATTTAGTATTATTATAATATTATTTTTAACCCTTATTTACCGGATTTACCCTTAACCATGGTAAATAAAATATTTACTGAAGTAATAATTCAAAATGTCTAAAAATAAAAGTTACCTATTTACACAATTTGAACATCCTGATTCCAAATATGGAATCCATTTTTCCAAATTCAAAACACATAAGTGGCAGAAATTAATTTAAAATTAATTCTCGTTGTTAAAACAAAAACCGTGTTTTTAAGAGATAATAACTATCAAAAGATTGACACTTGTTTATGTCCGGTTTAATTGTAAAATTATGTCAAATGAACAACATTATATTAAATGGTAAAAATATATTCTAAATATAATTTAAAACCACTCAAATTCATAATTTATCCCTATTAATTATTTTGATTTAAAAAGTTTTTTTTAATTAAAATTTAGTAATTTTCACTATTCATAAAAATATTAAAGTTATCTGAAAAGTACCAAAATTTCACCTTAGGATAAATCCGATATTCCGAATCCAAAAATGAAGTCCATTTTGAAATATAAAACATATATAATTTCAAAAATTACGTATTACTATTCATAATGGCTAGTTTGATTGGTTATGCTGTGTTAGAACTCGGTGTTGCGTACAACACACGCTATAACATTATTCAAAGAGAAGCGTACCGTGGAAGCTTGGGGTGTTACACATGAAAAGATTGGAAGAATAATTTCTCTATTCTATGAAGGTGAATAAATTACAAAATAAAATAAATGGAATGTTAAGTGAAAATTTTGAGGATATTTAGAATGTAAATAATCATTTTTTATTTATTTGGATATATTAATTGAAATTTGTTAAACAATTAGAGGAAACTGAAAAAATATATATGTCTAAAGAAAAGAAGTGGTCTCAGAAAATAAAGTGAATGTGGATGAAAAGAAATTAAATGTTGTAAACCTGAATATCAAAATGATTTATGATGTCAAATTTATTTTACATGAAGAAGTAGAATGGAATAAAGGACATATTCATGAAATTTAGAATCATAACAAAAAAAGTGATCACAAATAAATCTTTTCATGATGATACAATAAGAAAAGAATCTTGTATTTTGTGGAAGCACTCAGTCAGGATATTTCCTATAAGAACCCATGAGGTATTTCTTAATTCCATATTATTTATCATGTTTTCTTATATCATGTAGTGAATTGAAGCAGATATTTAAGGTTTTCACTTCATGAATACATTAATAGAATACACATCATGGAGTCATCTAATATACATGAATTAGAATAAAGGAATGAATACCTTATGGGGGTAAATATTGAAGAGTATCTTTAATTTAGATAAACACCAATGAATCTATAAATAATATATATATTTTAAAAATTAAATATTAGGTACTCCTATCACACCTTCATCCTCTATTATTAATTTTATTACTAATATCAATTAACATGGAGTTCTTGGTTGATGAGAAGATGAGAAAATGGGGAGTTATTTCTTTTAACCTAAACTAAATGATGTTTTACATAATTGTGTGAAAGATTATTCATTTCATTTAAATCATTTTAATAGGAAAAACCTTAATAAATACATGATAATATATAAACATGAATTTTCATGCATGGTATATTATGGATAGTTTAAAAATACTCGGTCATATCTCCATTTTTCTACATCAAGATAGCCCATGTAAACTTAATGTTCATAAATTGTAGGATCTTTACTAAGACAACCCTGTGATATCATTCCTCTATCAAAACCCATAGATTCATTTGGAACCCTCCCCCCACTTTTCCATTAAATTTGACTTTAAAGGGGGTGAATGTTTGAGTACACATATTGAATTTTTAATATGTAAAGAGATATTGAAAAAAATACAGGTGGGGGGGGGGGGGGTTGTTCGTCCTAGTGTTTCATTTTTTTCAATGATATGATAATATTTGTTTCATGATAAGTGGTGATACAGTGATAATTGTTATGGATTCACTTAAAAATATTAAATGTAATGGTTGATAAATTATTCTAGTCACTCTAACATGTTTTAGAGCTGGTTGTCAGTGGTAGATACATGTTCCGAGTATATTTCAAATTGTTTACAATAATGGAATAAGAATTAAATTCCTAAAAAATATTAATTTTCATTATAATAGTAAGAATAATTTTTTATAAGTCCATGTAAAATGTAGTTATATTTTAAATGAATCATATTGTAGGAGGAAGATGATTTGAATAAGGGTTTTGAGATGGTCTTGTTTTTTCAATCCTATACATAGAATATTCTTACTATTTTTTTGCTACCATTTTAAAAAAATAAGGGCTTACCACACAGGATATCATAGGATAGAATCAAATAAGGAATTGTGGGGAAAATATATCAATCATGCCTATGGAACCAATTAAGGTTATCCTGTATGGTAGTATGGGTGGGATGCGTATTGGCTAATATGACAACACTAATTGGATAAGGGTGTCAGTGGACCAACATTTGTGTGGTACAACCCATGAGGAGTGGGTTTAATGTATTTTTTTTGTTTTGATCCCCCAAAGCTAGATTGAACCAGATGAATAATGCCTAGTGTTATTATGGAGAGAAAAATCGGCTGTATTGTTGATGTGGGAAAGAAAACCACAAACTTTGTTCCACCAATAAAATGGATATGAACATTTCATCAACCATATAATCTACAACATCAAAGATGTCCAATATTCTAAGGTTTTATTTCCATTATAGAGGGATGTCATAGGGTCTCTATACACCATTTTGCTTCATTCCACCACATCTAGATAATCAAGCCATGCATTAAAGAGACATTTAATCTACCTAAAGATATGAATATGAATGAAGAATCATGAAACATTATTTTCATGAATTAATGAAGATCAATCCAAGGAGATATAGTATAAAGAAGAAGCCAATACCAAATTAGAACATCAAAATATACATTTTTTAAATATAAAAGATGAGGTGTACAAAATTGATATCACAAGAACATGAGAAAGAATGTGAACTCATGTAAGTGAGGGAGCAATATTTTTCATTGTAATAAATTTGAGAAATAGTGAATTAGTTCGTGTTTTGAAAATCCATGAGAATAATTTTTTATCAAATTTGGGATAGGGAATAAATACTAAAAGAGAGTTATAAAAAGGAATGATGATCCTCGTATATAAAGGGGGAGATACTGAGGCAGAGAAAACTATTGAGAATATATAGAATCTCCCTTTTTTTAACATGAAGAATCCATGAAACAACTATTTCAAGAGGAGGATATATATAGAGATTTTTCTTGTACGAATAAGAAGTTTTGGGTTTTCTAAATTTTGAATCATGAACATAGGGGCTTCCTGAAGAACTAATATCCTGAATCCATTCATTTTTATGATATCCTTTTACAAAACCTCATTGGTTTTCAGGGAATTTTTTATTTGATAAATAGTAATAAAATTAATAACCTAACACTATGTTTTGTGAATGAGAATTGTGGAACCCATTATTAAGAGATAGTAGAATATACATAAATAAAGAAACCTCTTTACATTAAGGATGTTGCATCGATAGAAGACCAAGAACACGTGAAGGAGAAAATTGAGACACTTGATGGAGAACAACACACATAATATAATAACTTAACTAAATGAATGTGTCAAGGGTTTCATATTCCATGAACCATTCATTAAATGTGGGAATTGTACATGATCTTATTAGGTTGATAATTAAATAAGGATTTTTAATTGATATCATGAAAGAATTTTTCTTATAGAAAATATCATTGATGAATTTATGCATACAAATTGAAAACATCCAATTGGGGATGGGTCTTCATCATAAGATGAACGAATTATATCATTATGATATGTTACAATAAAGAAATTTATTATTTATAGGGGATTAGATATTTGAGCAAGCCATACAGACTAGACCATTTGTCGTTGAAGGAACTCTAATAGGTACTTGATAAGTTGTAATACTACAAGCACATAGAAGAATACCAAAGATCGTCCAAGAGTGTATCCATATTTTAAAAAAATTAATACCTTACAATTGGTTTCTATAAAAGTTGAATTATACTAGTTGGATCCTAGATTAGTTGGAGGAACTCAATTAGAGTTGGAGAACTGTAAGTATTTCATTCAGAGATGAAAGTAATTGAAGACTTTTTTGGATCCCGAATAAAATAGTCTTTCTGTTGGAGCTAGAGAATAAGAAGTATCTCAGTTGGAACTAGGATCATTTTAATCACTTTTTTGATAGTGACGAATCTTTAAATAGGTGTAATAACCAGTTGCAATAATGAGTAGTCTTTCTGTCAAACATTGTAAGTATTATGTGTTGATCTCTTCATTATTAGACCTAAAAACCATGTGAGACTGAGATATAATATTTAGTGGATTGAGATTCATAACAATGTCAAGAAGAGGATTTATAAAGAAAATAAATTCATAAAAATAAACAATTTATTCACCCCTCCCCTATCAATGTTCAATGTGGCATGGGGTTTTACACTACCTATCCTTAGACTTGATCTATAACCACCATCACACATGACACCTAATTTTCCCCTCTATGGTCTAGGAAAATATATTTCATATAAGCACATAAGAACCAAATACCATCATTAACCAATTTCTTTTGTCAATTATAAATTAACAATATTAACTTTCACTTTAACCAATTAATGTTTAATTAATTCATGTCCCAAAAATCCTAAACACATTAACAATTCATAATTTAAATTCTAAATTTTGATTTCATGATCATAAAGAATTTATTGAAACCAGTTATAAGGTTTTAAATTTATAAATCAATACTACCATCAACTTCCAATTCCATGAGTTAATTCACATTTACATTTACCATCCCTTAATTTGATTATTGTATGACTTCATCTAAACTATCATAAGGAAGATACACTCATCATGAAAAATAAAACTATATTAGAAAATTAAAAGCCATAAAAAACGATCGAAAAAACCATCCACCAAGAAGAAAACATAATGACAAAATACCATATCCATCACTCAAAACATAACAACCATACAATCAATAACACCAACACAACCAACCAATAATATGAAAACCTAAATCTCAAAAAAATTCTATATATCCCAATGCTATATAAATAAAAACACTACCACAACTATGGAAACTAGCAGATACCTAGATAATATCCCAACCATACTGGGTTTCAAAATAATTTATATTATGGGATCTATAATATATCAAGACATACATATAATAGAGGAAATAATATTATCATCACAATAAACTTAGGTGGAAACATATATATTCACACCAAGTAAAAAAACAATGAAAGAAAATTTATCCTCATAACATCCCCAAAAAAGCATTAATTTCATAAATTATCATTACCCATTACCATCAAATGTTGATATATTTATCATGAGAAAGTTTCATCATCTTCCATTAAAATACATCATGATAGTTTTTCGATTTATGTACTTTTCATGAAAGAATGGTAATTAGATTCACATTTTCATCCATTAATCACTTCATCTTACTATATTAACATTTTTTTACCCAATTTCTAGTATATCAGTCATGCTAAGAAAAATAAAAAATCATCGGAAAAATTTCACACTATCTAAAAAATATCAATATACATGATAAATTATAGTATAAAAAACATTTTATCACAAAACCCTTTTCAAAATTAACTCATATTTAATTTTTTGAAATTATTATATTAATAATGATGAATTAAACCATATAATTCTTAGTGATAAATCACGATATGCCAATAATTATAAATAATAATAGAAACATAAATATTACAATATCTTGATATGATTATTTCATAATTCGCTCAGTAAGAACAAAAGTAAAATAATGGATTTCTAACCACCTCGTTAGTGAGCAATTAATGATCCCTATGTATTTCATCCCAATAATATTACTCCAAAAATATTAGCTAAAAATCCATAATAACTGAAGTAAAATTGGTTACCATAACATAAAATTAATTAACATGAATTACTAAGAAGCGATGTAGAAAATGAAAACTCACCCTGAGTCACCCACGATTTAATCTCTCTATATAGAAGAGTATATGCAGCCAAAGGGGACAAAGAGTCACTAAAAGAGATTCCTTGATCCCCCAAGGATTTAAGGATGAGTGAGGAAATAAAATAATTTCAAAGGGTCCTCCAAATTTATAAAGGATATGTTTTTAAAAATATCTCAAGGAAGTGCTCACATTTATATCGTAATGGTTAGGTTTGACACAAAAAGAACAACACAGTAAGGGTTTTCATGTGGTAATGTGTTCTAGTCCAACCACCATTTCCCAAATCATGTAATAAAACCTATGAATCTCCCCCATTCCAAATAATGTCCATATCCCAAATCATATAAAAAAAAGAAATAACAATGGTGAACCTATGATACCACACTGCATTAATCCCTATAAAGTAAGAGACAAGGATCCCAATCTCTAAGATCTATTATATAGCCTTAAAAAACACATCAAAACAACCCTAAATAATGTAGAGACAAGGAAACTGACCCCCAAAGACAAATGGAACAACTAAAATAACCGTATCATTGGGGCCTATAAATTTTTTGAACCAAATAAACTGGACACCTGGGGATCTAAGGCATAACATAATAAAAAGATCAAATTCACCCCTAAAAAATAGATCCACAAAAACCAATAACACATGGATCCACAAAATAAGGACATTGTTTCATTGTAAAGTCCTTTTTCAAGACTAGACCACACCATTTTCTATCTAAACTATTCAAAATATTACTCCTCTAGATGAAATTTAAACAATATAATCCCATATTCTCCTCCTTCCTTTCCAATACAACTCTAATCACCAAAAAACAAAAAGGATGGTATTGAAAAAAAAATCAAAAAATTGCATCAACTACCTACCAAAAAATTCTTATAATCAATAATTTAGAACTAAACATGGGATGAAAAGGAAAGGGTAAATAGATCAGCCACACCAGAAGAAGCCTCTCAAAGATATCACTATAATATGAATACAACCCGAACATCATAGGAGAAAGGTTTATAAATAGAAAATATCATCCATCAACCCATAAGTAAAAAAGGTTTTATATACCATTACAACCAAACTAACCAATAATAAACTTGGTATAATGATTTTGAATCTATGAATCAATCTACCAACCACCATCCTTTATGATATTATGTTGTGATAGGACACAAACCACTAGAATGTAACTAAAGCACAACACCTTCTCTTGATGATATTAAATGTCAATGGGACAATTCTCAATGGTTGCATCATCTTCACCTTCCATCCCATCCTATTCAATGAAATTATAATCATCTTTAAGATATCATTGAAGTTGTGACACAGAGAAGACATCATGAATCAAACTTATCTACTAATGAAGTGATAACTAATATGAAACAACTATAATTTACACCAATACATTGGAAGGTCTAATAAATTAGGGGTAAAGCTTACTCCATGATCAAATATCCACTTTTGTAACAAGGATATATCTGTATGAACATGTGATATCTAATATAAAAATATACAGGTATCCTCTTATGGTTAGTGTAGGGCTTATGGATTTTATGTTATGCCTTCATCTTCTCATAAATCACCTTCAACATCTCTATCATTCTATAAATTGATTCTTGTAAGAGAATATAGGACTTTCCAAACCGTATCCCACACAATGGATATCTAAAAGTTAATCCATAAAGTGCTTGAAATGGGACCATACCAATGGTAAAGAGATAACTATTATTGTAATTGGACTCTTCCAATGGTTGGTACATCACCTATGATCCTCCAATATACAGACTGCAAGTATGAAATATGTCCAATTAATTTTGGATACTCTATAATTTATAATCATTCATATATGGATAAAAAGAAGTGATTAGACAAGAATCAGAAATTAATTAATTCTAGAGACCTCTTCACACTATAGAGGTGAAACAAAGATCAAAATCCAAATATGATCATCTTTAGAACCCTCTAAAACCTCACCACCTCCTCTATGAACTACCGATATAATAAATCCCCTAATCTCACCTCCATAATACCTAAGAAAAAGAGTTATTTTTTCCAGTGGTCCATGATGAACCAAATAGAATTATGTCCTACTTGAGATCATGGAAACACAATGAAGAAGTCAATCGAGTTGTCCTCCGGCTTCAACTGGGGAATATCTGTAGGTTGAATCAAGATCCTCGAAACACTATGCATGGCCTTAAACATATATCATAATAAAAATCAATATAAAAACATGGAAACTTATATCTTCACCCTAGTCCCACAAAACATAACTCATAGGTAATGATAAATCTTATCCACTTCCTGATGTGCCAACAACAGTGAACTGTGGAACTCACAAAGAACCATGTCATTGATTTCTAAATGAATGGATATAATCCCTTATAAAAACACAAGATATCAATCATACTCACATTATCCCTCCATAGTATTTCAATAAAAAATTTGCTATTTATTAACTTCTACCCAATAACCTATAATTGGGGTTCCTCCACCTACTTCATCAAATATGTGTATGTCATCATATCATAAATACACCCTCTACCATCAACTTCTACCATATAAATATGTATCCCAAAGAGATCCTGCATCACTCTTTGAGATTCACTAGACTCATTCACAATATCTTCACACAACATCATCCAAAATGATCATTGAAACTATTAATTTTTCTTGATATATAAGAAATATCTAAGTCATGAACCTATTATAATTTAATTGATCATCTCTATTTTATACTCCAATAATTATCAGAGAATATATACCCCAAGACCAAGTGATCATTGAAGATAAAAATTCACTCACTAATGAGGCAATACTGCCAAAAAATTAGATAAAAATTTGGGAAAATCTCAAGAGCATGGGTTGCATAGTTATATTTGTGGGATCATAACTCTCATGACCCATAAGATATTATTTCTAATTATTTCATTATAACACCACCCAAAAAAATGTGAAGAGTCATAATAAATGTCAAACACAACACCTAAATTATTAAAATGTGGAATAATAGAACTGATTAGCTTCTTCTTTAAAAATTCAAAAGCATATTGACGCTATTTAGTCAGCACAAAATCATAATTATTTCATGTGGATGTTTTTAGTGTTGTCACAATACAAGTGAAGTTATGTAAGAACCTCCTATAATATCCTATAAACCTAATTAAACAAAACTCTTATACAACATTATTTGGGATACCTAAGATACAATAAGGTGAACTTAGTATTTTATAAATTAACATATCATCATTTATATAAATATTCAATAAATTTTAAAATAATACACTCCCCATAAATATAAAGGTTTAGACTATTTAAATAATAGATATTTGATAAAATTATTTCATGAATATCCCACTAAGTTATTTTATCATCATATCGTTCATAAGAAATTTCAAACTTAATACTTTTCTTTATAATCTTTGATAAGATTAATATATAAGAAACGATGTGATCATATTTTTAGTAAGTGTAAATGTGGGATATATCAATGAATGCTCATATTAATAAATAATATAGGTATAAGGGTATTATATCAGGGTCAAAATTTATAATGTTTATACTCATTCATTCATAAGTCATATATAATTTTTCATGGAATAAAGATTTAGTATTTCAAAAGACATGAGTCATAAGAGTGAGGAATAATCATTTGTCAATAATTATCCATGAGAGCATATCATAAGAATAAGAACATTAAATATTAATTTTATCAGAATCATAAGTATAGAAAATCATATCATTACTCAAACATAGTAGCCAATACCATCATAAAATTGTCGAAAATGTCCTATAAAGAATTGGGTTGACTCCCTAACCACCTTTAATTATTGTAATGGGTTCACTCCCCACCCTCTTTAATATTATATAATGAGATATATATCATTACTCAAATAATATGAGGGATTTAGTATAACCTCTCATTATATAATGAATACCATACATTTCTATGAAACAAAATCGAATAAGTATTCATCGTTCCATCATAGCACAACCAGAAAAATGAAACGAGTTTCATCAAGTTTTTCTCATCACATAATAAAAAGAAATACAAATAAACAAAACATATGGTATTAATAGATTATATCCATAGTGAATTATAAAAATCACTAATATATGTTTCCAAATAATAAAAAATCATTTAAAATATATTTTAAACCATTTTTTGAAAACGTGAGTAAAATATAATTCTCATTTTATATCATTTAAAATAAAAATTACAATAATATTGAGAAAAATATTTTATTATAAAATAACCACTGAAACATGTAGCGTAAGAACCAATACACATAATGGTCTTGATGATAGTAAATTCTATTCATTTGGTAAACAACAAAACAAATATTCCATTAACACTTTTTGTTAAAATTCATAAATAACATGTCCAAAAAACAATTATGAAAAATATTTTCTAATAACATTGAATGGAAATTAAAATATGGTTGAAGATAAATTAAAATAATAATTGGGTACTGGAATTTAAAATTATTTTAAAACTTTTTAATGAATATAGATATGGAATAATAAGTTAAGAGACCAAAGACCAAATAAAGCCTAATTTTCTTAAAAAATATTAATCATTTTAAGTATCAAAGAGAGGAGAATTAATAGAAAACGTGAAATATACCAAAAAATTACAATATTATAAGAAAATATATGGGGTTTTAAGGATATGGAATATATAATTTCCTTTACTGGTCATTTCAATTTGGAAATCATGGTATTAAATGGGATTTCAATATAAACCCTTACTTTAGGTACTAAATTTATATATATATTCACCTAAGATCCCATATAATAAATTTTATATTTATTATTCACATAAAATTGTACCATATTAACACTTATAATATATTATAAAATTTTCTTATAACTTTCAATTACCTATTAATTTACAATTCATTATTAAAATCATTATTCACGTAAAAACTAATTTATTTTCCATTCATGTTTAGGTTTAACGGTTCCAGTCCAAGCACCTTGTTCCTGGTTTCATCATTTATAGAATATGAATAATCATATAATTTTAATATTAATTAATTAAATTCAATTTTATAACTATTTCTATATGGTGGTGATCAAATATAAATTATGTCACTTTATAGGGTTGTTAGTCATTATATAAGCACGAGTAATGATTTCAGTTTTTAAAAAATGGAATAAAATTAATGAAAATAATAATATATTCTTACCGAATAAATTTAATATCATAAACATTATATATAGTCATCAAATCCACCCATATGACTATCCATGCATGGATTATATGACAAACTGATAACATCTCTTTATGAATGTGGTTCTCTACACGTCCACACAACCGATGATTTCATTTCTTATTGTATGGAAATGATATAGAAAATGGTTTTTCCATTAATATAAAAATACTTATTTATATTAATGATACTAATTTCACCATTTTAATATGGTTAAATAATATTTAAATGAGGTTAAGGAAGAAAGGAACAAGATATAGATTGGTAAATATAATTACATATTCTTTTGGAGAATTCATTTCGCTTCATCTATTATCCTACAAATGTTGGTATTTGTAGAAGACTAGAAGCTCTAAGACATGGTAATGGAATTTATAATTTTATTTTTTTTGGTATTTTATAGACTATAGTAGTCATTGGGTATGAATAATTGGAGATAATAAGTGGTATTTTATAAATGTGGTTTGTGGTTTGTGGTTCTCTTGCAAATACCTAAACAAAAATTTATTAATGTGATATTCAAGGAAAGTGAAACCAAGTGGAAAAATGAATGAAGATAATATATTTTAAGGTTATAATATTTTTATCCAATAAAATTCAATCAATTTTATGTGTGTTTAAAAACATATATTTTTCTTTGAACCCCTCTTTAACCCTTTTTAACCTTAATTGACGAAACTAATTCTTCTCATTGTTGCTATTCATTGTGACTAAAAAATAATGTATACTCATTAAAAAAATTATATTATAATTTTAAATATGGAATTAATTTTATCAAAATCAATTTCAATATGTGAATTAAATTATGTTTTAAATAAGTGCATAAAACAAAATGAAATTATTTAAAAACCATTTTAATCATAAAACAAAATTTAATACAATTGCCTTCTTAAAAAATACAATTATATGTTTTTAACTTATTTTATTGAATATTTTATCTAAAAAATTCTTTAAAAACATTAATAAATAGTGATTAATTAATTTTATAAGGATAAATACACTTTTCATGCATAAAATTAGTTATAGAAAAATACCTTTTTATTTTCAAAAGATTTTAAAAAAATTGATAACTATTGATATAATTATATAAATGAGTAAAAAATAATTTCTAATATGTTTGATACCCTAAAAAAAATTATGTAAAACATATATGACACAAAAAATGATCCAAAACAAATATTCCAAAATAGATCTTTTAAATGAAAATAACTTCAATAGTAAATTTCGAATAATTTTTAAAATTTATATTTCATTTAGATACAATATAATGTTATTATTTTTATAATGTATTAGAACTATTCACATAATTTTAGGATTTCATGCTTCATAAAATATTTTTTTTATTAAATATAAATATATTCTAAAATATTAGGGTGTTACATTTTACCCCTTATATATGAATTTTACCCTCAAAATTCCATCACTCTGATACAAACAACCAAGGATACCACTATATAATCATATCCTTAGGTTTCCACATTTGTTCCTTAAATTTATAATTCCTCTTGAGAACCTTAAATAGGTAAATGTTGTGTTCTGTAGAACATTATCTCTATGATCCAATATTTCTACATGTTTTTCTTCTTAAGAAATATTCAGATCCAATGGTATGCCCTCTTTTTTTAGTACATTACAAGGATCTAGTATGTACTTTATCAAAATGTATACAAAAAACCTTGGGAAAAGGATGTTTTTTGGAGGATTCACTAAGAGATAAAATATTTCTTATGGTCATCCAGTATATTATAGGGACTAATATATTTGTGTATTAACATTCCCTTATTTTTAAATCTCATAACCTTCTTACTCTGTGATATTTTAAGGAATACATTATCACAAAATTTTATATCTAGATCTCACAAACTATTTTTAGCATAACATTTCTTTCAGGTATGAGTTTCCCTTATGTGTTTATAAAACTATCTAGCCATCTCTTCTACTTCCTTAATTATAATAATCCCTAATATATTTCTCCCCCCAAATCAATCACCACATGTTATATTTATATACTTATTTCCATAGAGTACATCATAGGGATCCATCTAAACACTTGATTGAAATCTATTATTGTATAAAAAATTAATTATATTTAGGTGTTTATCCAATGGTTCATTCAAATCCAAAAAGCAATCTATCAATATATCTTCTGGGTTTTGAATGGAAACCTTATAATAACTATTTATATAAGGATGATATTCAATTATAATTATTGTCTTTAAAATCATTTTTTATTAAGGACTTCTCAAAACCTATAAGGTAAACCATAGATATTGATCAAATATGATTGAAAGTGGTAGTCTCTGGAACCATAAAAATTCATTTATGTATAAAATGGAATGTTGTTCAAGATAAAAATATTTTCTACTTGTAATAAAGTGTGATAATTTTATATGTTGATTAACTATAACCCAATTTTCATTATTTCTTTTTGATTTCAAAGCGAGCCCAAGGATGAAATCCATGGAGATGTTTTTCCATTTCCACATAGATATGGGTAATATTTGTATCATACCCTTAATAAAATTCTTATCCATAACTTGTAGGAATACAAATAACCAAGATATATACATTGAAATATATCTCTTAATGTTATTCTATAATAAGTTGTCATTAGTATATCTATAAATCATCATATTTTTCGGATGAATAAAGAATTATGAATTATGAACTTGATCTAACAACTCATTATTGAATTATGGGATTGAAGGGACATATATACTCTGTTCCAAAATGTTATCAGTCCATCATTATCCAAATTGAATTAAGTAAAACTCCTTAACTTTTTTCTCAGATCAACATCTTACTTATGTGACTCTTTAATCTTTACATAAATAATCAGTTTATAAATCATATAAAAAATAGTATTTATCCCCTTATATCCTGATTTCATGATATATAATATACAAATATATAATTATTAAATCTCTTTCAATCATCATCATGAACAAGTCAGTCTTTTCCTTCTTACTCTGGGCATTAGCTTCATTGTTTTCCATTATAGGGTGGTAATGTATCATGCTGTCATATTATTTACGCAGTTCCACCCATATTATTTGGTTCATATTCAACTCCTTCAATATGAATATATACCTAAATATTTTTTGAGTGGTATTATTGTCACACATATCACCATAATGATATTTTCTATATATCATCAAAGAAAAAATCATCGATACAAGTTCCAAATCATATGTTAGGTAATTTATATCTTGAACATGGAACTAGATAGAGGAATATACTACGACCACATCATTTTGTTTTAGATCACATCCTAGTATAATATTTCATTCATCACTATTGATCATAAACTCTTCACCAATATAGGGATGTGCGAGCACTAATGCACTGACCAACCTTTTCTTCAATTTCATGAAATTCATTTCACATTTAGTAGTCCACATAACTATGGCTCCCTTCCCTGTCATCTTAGTTGTTGGATATTATATGTTTTGGAAATTTATCCCAATGAAATTTTAGTATCCATCAAACATAATAAGACCTTGGATTTTAGTCAATGAGGTTAGTCTAGTACATTGATCAATAAATTCTATATTTTTGGGATCAACTAATATTACCTCGCTTTTAATTATAGGACCCAATAATGCAAATTATTTTTTCGATAATTAATATTTAATAAATTTAGAATATAAATTATAATTTCTAAACTTATTTAACATAATTATAAAATTATTTTTACAGTCTTACTTACTCATTGAAAATATAATAATATCATATAAAATAATACTGAAAATTAATCAACATAATATATATAGAGGTTATTCATTAGATCCATGATCACCATAGGGTCACTGGTCAGTCCAAATTTTATCACTATAACGTTATAATGTCATAACGTCACATAGATGGCTTATTTGGATATGTCCTCCATTTTTTCCCTCATCTAATAATATTCATATTAGAGATCAATCTTAGAAGTTATTAATCTCATTATATTTGATAAAAAAAATAATCAATATTTGGTAGTAGACATTTTTATTTTGATATTAATCTTGATAAAATCATTAAAATATATGAAAAATTTTATTTTCCTTTCATTCATATTTATAAAAAAGAATAGGTAAACCCCATGGTGATTCACATGGTCGAATGAATCTCGTATCAAGACTCTCCTATGGTTTCATTGAAACACCTAGAGATTTTATGAGATGAATTCTTTTTAATTTTTTTTGTGTCTTTTGTTATACACTACCTCAAGATTAGATTACGCTATATGCGACACCGTATTAGCTTGAAGTATACGCAACACTATTCTTGGCATTTGTTGCACACAATTTCATGTCCTTTTGATAGAATTCATTTCACGCAACACCAACTATATATTTTTTCAATGTATAAATGAAGAATGTTTGATTATATTATACGCAAAACCAAATGAATCTTTCACTACATGCGACACTGACTTGGCTTATGTTACACGCAAGAGTAATCTTCCTCAATAGCTTGCATTACATGTGATGCTGAGTTTCACTAAACAATGATATATTATTAAAATATTATTATTTTATGGGAAATAAACTAGAAGTTATGAGTAGTATTAACCAAATTTTTAATTTTATAACATTATCATTCATCTTACACATTTTATAGAACATTTTATGAGAACAAAATAATTTTTTGGATAAAATGAGTATTTTTAAAAAAATGCAGTTTTTGGAACCTTTTTATGGTTTACCAATTTTAAATATAGTTTTTGACACAGTTATAAGTTAAATTTGACAAAATAATATTTTTTGTGAATCAGGATCTAAAAATTTACTTTGATAATTTTTTTTCTGATAACTTTCTTATTTTGATGAGTATGAAAATTATGCTAAATTTTAAGTAAAAACACTTCATTTCATAGAGATAATTTATATGATTAAAAAATTATTGAATGGTTATCAAGAATAAATAAAATATATTTTTTATTTTATGAAAATTTTAGTCATTTTCCTCAATTTTACATTGAATTCATATGTTGAAATATTTCAATCTTTTTCAATGCTTTAAACAAAAACCCATTTTTTCGACAATAGGATTAATTTTAAATTATTTACTAAAACATCTTGTATTTTGAATTATGAAAAATGGTTTCAATATTCAGAATCATTAGGTTCAAATTATGTTAATGAGATTCTTTGATTTTTTATGTATAATGAATAGTAACTTTGCTAATTATTTTTATTACCATGGTCAATGGTAAATCGGGTAATTAAGGGAAATAATAATATCATAAAATTATACTAACACATGAAAAAAATTAGATTGGATGGATAAAGGTAAACCCATATCAACTAAGGGTCGAAATATTCCCATTTTGTGGACTTTTATTAAACAAAATGATGTAATTATTACTAAAACCAATGAAAGTGACAACATGTCAATCTCTTATATCTTATAAGTGTAATATTTTTAATATAGTGATAAACATCTTAAAAAATATACAGTAAATAGTCAATAGATATATAATTAAATTATATTCATCATGTGAATTAATTTAGAGTTTTTAGAGATTAACTAATTATCATTAATGATGACACAATAGTGATGTTAAAATTATTTTATTAATAGAAATATAAAATAATTGGTTTTATAAATATTAAAAGAAACTTTATATGAACTCATTAAAGATAACAAAGAATTTTCTAGGTGAATATGAATTTTTGGGAGATTAATAAATATTTTGGTGTGAATTTATCATTTTTTTAGGATTTTATTTAATATCTAATAAGTGAATAGTGTCAAAATTGACACTACATACATTTTATAAACATAACATTTTATTAAATTATTTAAAAATCATAAATATATTTAAAAATTACGTTGTGATAATTATAATTTATATTCTGTTTAGGTTCAATTAATATGACATAAGTAAATATACATTACCATTAAATAATTAGAATATTATTACCAAAATTAAAAATTAATAGAATAACTAAGTGTCAATTCAAAGGATAAGGATTAAATTGACAAAATAAATTGTTCAAAAATTTATTGGTTGATGATATTACAACCCTATATCATCCCTTATTTTAATTTGATACTCTTTTTATGCTTTTTTGTAGGGGTGGTTTATTTTATTATAAATTAATATTTTTGAGAGTTTCCAAAAGTGCTCCTCTCCTCTCTTATAAAATGGCACCTCCTACCTCTCATCTTCACTCAATTTTAAGACTTAAAACTCATCCAACCCCTACAAATTTATCTTATAAAATTCCCTAGTCACATTATATTGTTTTTTTCTTTAAAAAAGACAAACTCTAGTTCCCTAAGAGGAAAACTAAAGGATGAAAGTCGAAGAACAGGTAATCTCTTCTACCGATTCTTTCAAACTTTTCTCTTCTTCTACTTACCCTTATTTAGTTGTTTTATTATAAAGTAAAAGCATCAGTATCACTCATATAATGATATGTAATTATTTATATTAAATAAACCTATTTCACTTTTTATCCATCCTACGAAAAAATAAATCATTACGTGTGTGTATGTACAGCTTACGGTCTTCATGCTATTGTGAAGAACATTTTTTTACCACCACCTAACATGGATGGGTATAATGTTAAAATAATATGTATGTATATAATTATTATAACATGATACTAATTTTGAGATATTATACCCCATAAGATTAAATACCATTCAACTATTAAGAAAACGATATCGTCGCTCGTGCATACGTACGGATTACCGTCTCCCCGACGTGATGAAATCATTGTCCATGTTAACCATTAAAGATTTATTATAACGTATATATAATAAATTATCATGTAATATAAGACATAATAATGCTACTGGATATATATATATATATATATATATATATATATATTTCATTCACATATTTCCATTCAATTCAATAAGTAAACTAAAACAGTGTTCATGCGTACGTACAGACTACCGTCTCCATAAATGGTGTATTTCATTTCATTTATCTATCTATTATATATATACTTATATAATGAATATATATTATATATAAATTATTTTTTACATTATTTAATTATGTAAATCAATATCTACGTAATAATATAAAAAATAAAAAGTCCAAACACATATGATAAATAAAACCATTATTACACAAAACATTGCTTTAACATGGAATTGATAAAGGAATAGGTAATATAATGTCATAAGTAAATAATAAATGATATCATAAATATAATTATGGTTATTTTAAAAATTACTTATATGTTTAAACCCACTATACAAGAGTTCCATACACCTATAGAAGAAATCAGACCCATGTTATGTGATAATTTTTCAATCTCATTTTTATATGAGATTTCTTATACATAAGTATTTACTAGGGTTATATTAATCATCCATTTTAATATTATCTATTTTTTTCTTAAAATGTTTACTATTATTCCATGTATGTATAATTTTATTTTTAACCAATTTTTTACATTAACTATGGGGTATGGATGTAATATTTTTTTGTTTAACATACAAGTTGTTTTTTCACTTTTCCAACAAAAGTATGAGGAGAACGTTTTTTTATATTATTCCACATGAATTGAATTTTACTATTTCATGAATTCCTATTTCCATTAAGCTTACTCTACATAATTTCATGTTAATTTGAAACTAAATTCTTTTCTTTTAAAAATTTCATCTCATTTTGAGTGGAAAAAACATTTTTGAAAAAAAAGGATACTTTCCTCAAAAATTAAGCTCAAGTGTTTTATCAAAATTATTTTCCATCAACGATAAAATAGGGTTATGTTTGTATCCCTGTAATTACATTTATTCGGTTATTTTTATGATGGAATTATTTTTTATGAAGTTCACTTATCTTATATCGATTATTTTATGATGGCATCATGTTTATGAATACTATTTTATAAAATCAGTTATGTTATAATGAATGATTTATGTTTTTTTTCACATATAAGAATGAGTTCATTATGATATGGGTGGGACCTATATCTCCATCCAATGCATTGTATAATGATTAATATCTCATGAGACATAGATGACCAGAAAAAAAAGTAAATCTGGTTCAGTAATGCAGGGCCGAAATGACATGTTAATTTGGTTCAGTAATACATGGATGGAATGGTAACTAAACTCGGTTTAGTAATGGAAATTTTAAACTATGATGGTCATGGAAGCAATGGGTTGGATACTATGGAAATATTTTATGTGCTTAATTTTTTTCCACAATTACATGCTTTATTCCAATGATATTTTTTTGTGGTTAATGTTCTTTTATGATCTATGCCTTACGTAGTACCAAGAATTATTTCATTATATAATATTTTTATGTTTAAACTTTATGTTCATATTATTATGTTCAAATATATATGGTTTGCCTTATTTTCTCCATGTTTACCCTTACTGAGCATTTGAGCTCACTCATTTCATATACGTCAAGACTGGGTCTCTACAGTTGGTATCAAAGTGAAGGTTTAGACAACCTTTGGAAAATAGGATGTGAAAAATTAAGTGAGATCCCTATAGATATTTATTATGATATGTCTCGAGTTTTCTTAAGGATAAGTAAAGTATAGGTTGCAATACTAGGGTTTTGTGGTAATAATGATTGACCTAGTGTTAAACAGAAGATGTCATAGATTGAAATATTATAAGTAATTTACTTTACATATGTGTTTCTAATATCTGATATGTATTTCTCAAACTTTTCTCTCTAGTCTTAGTTAATAGCCAGAACAACTTATAACATAGCTAACCATTGAATGTTTCAGATGTGAGAATTATGGGAATTATGAAGATTGATTTCTTATATGGAAACATCAAGAAGAGAATCATGTGGATAATATGAGTATTGGTCATACTACCAAGGATAAAGAGGGTGTGAACAACATGTGAATGGTATGTTATGTACTTACAGTATTAATTAAATTAAACCTATGAAGATTTAGGCTGAGAAACATCAGGACATGATTCATATTTTACGAAAGAAGAATATGATAGATCATGAGTAATGGTTTATGATTAAAGATAGATGGTTGAGGTGTATATGTATCATAATTCAAAGATTAGGTTATATTATTTTTTTCTCTATGTGCTTTTCGTTAAGGATTGTAAAGGATAGGTTGAATAGATCTAAGGATCAAAAAATTGATTTCAGGGTAATGTGATATAATTGGATAACATTTTATTAAGGGTAAGATATCCAAAAATATGTCAATTATATTCAGATAATGATGTTTTGGATAAAAATATGTTGGATTTAAATAATTAAATTGTATGATACTAGTTTCATGGGAAATAATTATGGATTTATTGACAAGTGGGTTAAGCTATCATAGATGATGTATATAGATTTTGAGGCTTATGGAATATATCCAATATGTTTTGAAATAAGGAAAAAATACATTTTTTAAATAAGGATATATGGTAATTTAGATTTTCACCATGACTTAATAGAATGCATGATGAAGTAATTCAAATATATGATATGTGAAAAACTAGATATATCTTATGGGGGATAAATAATGGTATTCACATTATTGTTATATGAACTTTATGGTAACTGTTTTCTTGGTACTGTGATATTATAAAGAAGTATATTGGATAAGCCTAAAGGATGTAATAGATTAGGTTGTACATAAAATAGTATTGTTTAAGGCTTGAACATTTTAACATATATTATTTATGTAATGTTATAATAGTATAGTTTTAGAAAAAGGACAACCCGCAGGACGAGTGACAACCCATCGCGTTGGCCAAGGCTATGGTAATCAAACCCACAACTAAAGTATGATTGGCCTTTATCGCCTTCCACTAGCCTATAGGATGTACCTGGTTAGTAGAAAGTAGTTTCATTTTATTGAATTGTATGATCGATGAAGTATAAATACATTATTGGAACCAAATATGATTAATATCACCATAAATGGACTAATGTATATTTAATAAATTGCGTTAACATTTCTGTGATAGAGAATGATGGAATGACCTATCATTCTATAACGTGATCTTGTACCACTTCAAGAATGAAAATTTTGACTTCATTCCATTAAATAATAGATGAAATTTAAATTGTTCAAGGTACGAACAATGGTGAGATTGTACCAAAATCAAGTAAGTTTTTATTATCATTCCAAATTATTTAACTTTATAGAAAGGATCTTGAAAAATAAAAATGTTATCATAGTACATTAATATCTGATGAATGAGATGGTCCCTTAAATCAAAGCATATTTATGGCTTTCTAGTAGTTAACTTTCTACAAATGTTATTCTCTACCACTATCCATCAGAACACTACGGTTAGATTTCTCTTCCAAATCCATGTTTTCATATCCCAGGTATGTTCTCCTATACGGAAACCCAGTGATGAGTTAATTTGGGTAACTGTTATGTTTCTAACATTTCCTTTTAAAATTACGTATTAATATTCCTATTTACGATGTGGGTTTCTATGAAAAAACAATCAAGTAGTAAACCATTTATAACCCCGGTGAATTTATAGGACAAAATTCATTTATGGGGGTAGAATGTAACACCCGAAGATTTTATGAGATAAGTTCTTTTTAATCTTTTTGATGTCTTTTGTTGTATGCATATCAATATTACATTACGCTATATGCAACACCAATTTATCTTGCATTATATGCAACACTATTCTTGCCTTGTGTTGCAGAAAATTTCAAGTTCTTTTGATAGAATTCATATCACGAAACACAGATTATTGATTTTGTTCAATTTATAAATTATCTATGTTTTGATTATGTCATACGCAACACCAAAGAAATCTTTCACTACAAACAACACAAACTAGTCTTACATTTCACGCAAGAGAAATCTGCATCGATAGCTTGTGTTGTACGTGATACCGTGTTTCACTAAACAATATTATATTACAAAAATATAATTATTTAATGGGATATAAAATATAAATTATTAATAATTTTAACCACATTTGTAATTTTAAAACATTATAATTTATTTTACACATTTTCTAGAACATGTTATGAGAACAAAATAATTTTTTTGGAGAAAATAAGTATTTTTAAAAAAATGTAGTTTTAACACATTTTAATGGAACAACAATTTTAAATCTTTTTTTGACACAATTATAAGTACAATTTAAAAAATTAATTTTATTTTGGAATAAGTATATAAAAATGTACTTTTCATAAATATTATATATTTTTCTAATAACTTTATAATTTTGATGAATAGTAAAAATACGGTAAATTTTAATTAAAAAAAACTTTTTTCATCAAGATAATTTATTTTTTTAAAATATATTATTGAATGGTTTTAAAGTTTAAATAGAATATATATTTTTATTTGAGGAAAATTTAACTCATTTTCATTAATTTTATATTGAATTCATATGTTAAAATATTTTAATCTTTTGCAATGTTTTAAACAAAAACCCATTTTTTTACAACAGGATTAATTTTAAATTAATTAATGCATCTTATATGATTTTAATTTTTAAAAATGGTTTCCATGTTAGGAATCAGTAGTATTAAATTACGTTAATGGGATACTTTTATTTTTTTTATTATGAACAGTAAATTTGGAAATTATTTTTATTACCATGGTCAAAGGTAAATTGGGTAATTAAGGGTAAATATAATATCTTAAAATTAACCTAACACCTGAAAAAATTATATTGGTTCAATAAAAGTCAACACATATCATCTACGAGTCTGAATAGATTCATTTCAGGGACTTTTGTTAATGAAAATGATGTAATTATTATTAAAATTAAAGAATGTTACAACATGTCACTCTCTTATATCTTATAAGTGTAATAATTTCAATTTTGTGATAAACTTCATAAAAATTCTAAATTAAATAGTCACAATAGATAAAATTTAATTATATACATCATTTGAATTTATTTAGAATTTCTAAAGATTAATTAACAATCCTTAATGATTACACAATAGTGATGTAAAACTATTTTATTAACAAGAATATCAAATAAATGATTTTAAAAATATTATAATATATATCATATGAACACATTAAAGTGCTCCACAAATTTTCTAGGTGACTATGAAATTTTAGGAGGGTAATAATTATTTTGGTTTGAATGTATCTTTTTTGGGGATTTTATTTAAATTCTAATAAGTGAATAGTGTCAAAATTGACACTATTGACATTTTAAAAACATAACATTTTATTAAATTATTTAAAAATAAATAAAATAGTTAAAAATTACAAAGTGATAATTATAAGGTCTAAAATATCAAAACTTATTCCTTTTATGGTCAATTAACATCACAAAAGTAAATATTAATTACCATTAAATATTTAGAATATTATTACCAAAATAAACAATTAATAGAATAACAAATGTCAATTAAAAAAATAATGTTTAAATTGACAACATAAGTTGTAAAAAATTATATTTTGATGATATTACGAGCCTATATCATATCATATTCTAATTTTAGACACATTGAATGCTTTTGTGGAGGGTTTTATTTTATTATAAAGTAATATTTTTGAGTTTCCCAAAGTGTCGCTCTCCTCTTTTATAAAAGGGAAACTACTCCCTCTCCTCTTCACTCTATTTTAATCATTAATTCTTGGAAAACCCCTATAAATTTCTCTTCTCTATATAACTAGTCTCATTCTAGAGTTTTTGGGCTTCTCAGAAGACCAACTATAGTTCCCTAAGAGGAAATTTAAAGGAATAAATTCAAGGAAGAGTTAGTATCTTCTACCGATTATTTCAAATTTCTCTCTTCTTCTACTTCCCCTTATTTGGTTGTTTCATAATAAAGTAATAACATAATTATCACTAATATATTTAAATTTTATTATAAATATTATATAAACTGTTTTCTCCTTCTATCCATCCTATGAAAAATGAATTCACTACCCGTGCGTGCGTACAACTTACCATCTTTACACCGTGGTGTAGTCTGTTTATTTTTTCACCACCACATTACTTGGATGGGTATAATGGTATAAATAATAACTATATATAAGATTATTATAAAATGATACTATTTATGTGATAATATACACAATAAAATTAAATACTATTCAACAATTATGGGAATGATATCATTGCTCGTGCGTACGTACAGATTATATTCTCCACGATGCGATGAGAATCATTCTCCATGTAAACCATTAAATAAGGATTATAAAGTATATATAATAAATAATCAGGAAATATATGACATAATAATTCTACTGTAATTATATATATATATATATATATATATATCATTTACATACTTCCATTCAATTCAATTAGGAAATGAAAACATCGTTCATTCGTACGTACGGACTGCCATCTCCATGAATGTTGTATTCCATTTCATTTATCTATATATTATATATATATATAATTAATATATATGATTTATATATCATGTTTTACAGTATTTAAGTATGTAAATTATGATCTAATTAATAATATCAAGAATAAAAAGTCCAAACACCTACGATAAATAAAACGATTATTACACAAAATGTTGAATTGACATGGAATTGAAAAAATTAATGGTTCATATAAAGTAATAAGTAAATAATATAAGATATCCTAAATAGTATTGTTTTTATAAAAGTTAATAATATGTTTAAACCCACTGTATAAGAGTTTCGGACACCTATGGAAGAAATCGGACCAAAGGTAAGGGAAAATTTTGCAATCTCTTTTTTATCTGAGATTGCTCGTACGTAAGTATTTACTGGGGTTATATTTATCATCAATGTCCAGGTTTTCTAAAACTATCTTCATAAAATGTTGAATATTTTTTCATGTATGTTTAATTTCATTTTTAACCCTTTTTGACTTTTACTATGTGGTATGGAAGGAATCATTCTTTTGTTTAACATATCAGGTACTTTTTAACTTTTCCAAAAAAAGTACATAGAGAATGATTTTTTTATCTTATACAGTAAGAATGAATTTTTACAGTTTCATGATTCCATATTTCCATTAAAATTCCTATACATAATTTCTTGTTTTTTTAACTAAATTATTTTCTATAAAAAATTTCACATCATTTTCAGAAGTGAAAATTTTTTTCAAAAAGAAAGGATATTTTCCTCAGGAATTATGATCAAGTATTTTATCAAAATTATTTTCTATCTACATTTAAATATGGTTATGTTTCTGTCCCGATTATTAATTTTATTTGATTATGTTTTTGATGAAATTATTATTTTTATGTTCATTGATCTTATATGGATTATTTTATGATGGAATTATGTTTATGTATCCCATTTTATTACTTGGGTTGTGTTATAAATAATTATTTATGTTTTGTGAAACATGTAGGAATGATTTTATTATGAGATGGGTTGGAGTTATATCTACCTCGAATTAATTGGGTAATGATTTATATATCATGATATCAAAATGACTATAATGACATGTATATTTGTTTTAGTAATGGAGGGCTGAAATGACAAGTAAATTTTGTTCAATAATACAAGCCTGGAACACCAAGTAAACATGGTTCAGTAATGGAATTGGTCCACTATGATGATATTGGTAAAAATTTCTTGGATACTATGGAAATAATACTACGTGATTAATTGTTTTCCACAATTATAGGATTTATTCCAATGGTATTATATCATGGTTAATATTATTTTATGATCTATACCTTACGTACTACTATGATTTATTTCATGATTCAAGATTTTGATGTTTAAACTTTATGTACATATTTTTATGTTCAAATATATATGGTTTGTTTTATTTTCTCCATGTTTACCCTTACTGGGTATTTGGGCCCACCCAATTTATGTTTTATTTTCCCCATGATATAAATAAAGGTTTTAGGTAGGAAAACAAAAAGGGAATATCTTTATGGGAGATTTTCAAGATCTTTCACCATGATTAAAATATTATGTTCTATGTTTCCAAAGACACTAAAATAATATATTCTTTGGCTGTCTATTTGAGTAATTTATTAATTATTCCCACAAATAAATGTAATGTCCATGTATATAAATCTTGGGTCTCTAAATTCTTTTTCAATTACAAAAACTCAATTTGGTTTATTCTATAAGGAGTTTTCAATATAGGTGTATCAGAAGATATGAGTTATATTGAATACCCATGTTTACATTTTTGGGGACTAAAAATCCACTATTTAAGAAATATATAGGAATATTCCCACTTAATAGGAATATTTTCAATTTTAATTTCTCTCTAACCATTTGAGATAGATAACCCACCTAAATTTATAATAAGACCCATAAGTTTCATGTAATTTTCATTTTATTTTCATATTCATCATCACACTAATATATGTTTATTTCATCATTTGTAATATGAAATGTGAATTAACATCCTTGGAAATTTTTATATGCTCATTATAAGAAAATCTAAACAATTACTAAAATCACAAAAAAATTACACCGAAGGTATAATCACATGATTTTCATGAATCACATTCACAAATACTTATATTAGATGTAATCTATATAAATGATATGAAATTATCATACTAATAGTATTCTAAACTATTAATTGAACACCTAATCATTGAGGTTGTGGTGTGATACCCATAAAAATTTATTCATATAAAAAAGTGTGTGTGGAACCAACAAATTAATAAATTTGAATTTCATGAGGGGATGTTAATTGTTCCTTTCACCATATCAATATACTGATCCAGTTTGGGGGTAGTGATCACATGAGTTATCCCTTTATATGTGGGATTTAGATGATGTTGTTGTTGATTTTAATTATTAACCATCACATTTTTTCACTAGTAATCATAATTTCTATACTCCTTATAGTTGTAACAAACGAATATGGGTGGAATATCAGATTTATCTATATCCACATTAATTTCACTAGATTTACTCTTTAGATCAATAAATAATTCAATTTCTCATTGAACTTTTATTCTATAGTTATAACATTTACTCTTTCCATTAATAAAATTTCCCCTCAGTTTTTCCACACATCTAATATAAAAGGATATTAATTTACATTCATCTATGGGTTTTATTATTATAGTTTCCATGAAACATTATTTTTCACTTATTATAGGAACATTGACAATGATGTGAATCACCACTCAATACTTTTACCTAGAGAACACATAAAATAATTTCTTCATAGATATTAAGGTCCCTTAGGTCCATTACCTTTCATAAAGATGTTTTTATGCGACCAAATAACCAAATATTTTTTTCAGGGTTGATGATTAAACCAAAAGTATGCCTTGTGAGTTTTGATATGTTTTCCTCATCGGTACCAATAGTTTTATCACACATATTATTCTACCCAAGGAATTATATTTCCATTTTCTTATAATGTTTTTAGGTAAATTACAAATTAAAAAATTCTAATTTAAACACATCTCAATTCATGGAGTCAATTTATTCCATAAACCTCATATTATTAATAATATTCCACTATTATTATGATTCTCCTACTAAATTATAAACTAAGAATAAAAAATTTTCATTCTTCTTGAAATGAGGACTAGTGAATATATTTTCAGTGGTACTAATCCATTTCATGACTACAAGTTTACTATAATACGTATTAAAATTAATTAAATTTTATCTTATGAAATACTCAATAGTTAATTCATCCCTACATTGATTATTTTGAAGAATAACATGATTCATATCTTGAGATTTCAAGTTAACCTAGATAAACTTTTATTCATTCCTTCTCTCATATCATTGTGTATGCTAATATTTTTTTGTGTGTCACATTTATTTACAAAGGTATTAAATGAATCACTAGTATTTAATTGTTTCCAATATGTTCTTGGGGTTATAAATTAAATGTTTCACATAATATTTGATTATTTATCCATGATTTTTTTAAATGATAATCTATTCGAGTAATAGTAAAGAATAATTTTTTTGGAATCATGATTGATGTTTTCAAGCATGTTAATGAATAAGATGTATCTTGGATATTTTATGAATAAGTTCATGTTAAATTCACAATATTAAATTATGAATAATAGATGATTATTTATGAATTTAAGAATTAAGATAATGAGTTCCCTAGTCATGTTATCTTGTATGAATATAGACGGTTTTCTTTCTTTTGGATGCTTCATAATATATTTATTACATAATGGTTAAATATTTTTTGATGATTTTAAATTATTTATAATTATTTTTGATATGATATTAATGGATTTGAAATGTGTGTTGGTGTTTGGATAAGCACATTGGTAATAAATAGTATAAATATTCCATATAAAGTTTCTAAGTGAAATGCTTCAGATAAATAAAGACGAATCTAAAAAATGGACTCGATAAGAATGAAGTAATTTTATAAATAAAATTAGACTATGGTGATTAGATAGAGTATGGAAAAAATGGTATCCTGAAATAATTCAATGTTAAATAAAACAAATATCTCAAAAAATTAAATTTATTCTTGTTGAGGTATCTGTCACTGATTAAACCTTACAATTTCTAGTTCTTATAATTTAAAATGAATAATGTAAGACTTAAATAATTTATAAATAAAATTGTTTGAAAGAAAAATTTGCTAATAAAATAGAATTAATTGGATAAAAAATATAATTCCATCTAATATATTGTTAAAAACCCTTCAAATATAATTTCCCCTAAAAAGGAATCCAGTATAAATTTTTATGAAAAGGAATCAAACATATGTTTTTGAGAAAAAACATCAGATATAATTATCAATGGAAATACAATAAAAAAATGTCTATAGTATATGTCATCGTACAAAGTGTTACAAAAAAATTGGAAAGAGTATTATAATATCCTAAAATTAATTTCTATGAAGATGCTAACAGAATGAGAAGTTAGTACCTATGATAGTAAATCTTACAATGAATACCATTTGAATGATTATTATTTCTATTAATAATGAATCCAAATAAATATTCATAGTCCATTATATAAAGGAAGATTGAAAAAAAGTTGTTGATATTTTCATTGAAAAGGTATTACCAGATATAGAAATTCCTAATAAGAATTACCAAATAATGGTTTGAATATCATTAAAATTATTTTTAAGGTTAATCAATTTGATGATACAATGTTTTACATTCAATTCCCAACTATTAATGAACATAATCATCATGATTATAAACAATAGTTCAAGATTTTTTGAAGAATATTGATGATGGGTTTTGTGGTAAGTCTTTATCAAGACTGTCTAATCCTATTTACATGGAGGATTGAAGGTTGTCAACTAAAGGAACAGGCGAGCGGGATATTTAAAGTTCAAGTGAGAAATTTGAATATTATATTTTCACTCCTCAATTTATTTTGGGATAAATTCTAAATTTAAAAATATGAGATATTTTACTATGGAAGGATTGATCAAGAGGTTGTATTTGGGATTGTTTTTTATGAATTGATGTGTAATAGTAAGGTTTCATATATTAATCATGAGAGTAAATATCTTTTCTGTTGATTTATAAAATGAATTTCTATTGGACGGAGAGGTGTGCGTAGAATTTAGAGGATCCAAATAGAGTAGTGATGCCCCAACTAAAGTATGAATATATTGGATGAGGAAAAAATCGTATTTAGATAAGAATAATGGATCATGAAAACTGATACTTTTTGAAATAGTATATAATGAATAATATTAGGTGGATAGTATTTTACTATGTAGTTTTTAGATAAATGGGTTTCGAATATATGTAAGGAAGAAGAGGTGACAATAAAATCATATAACCAGTGGAAGAAAATAATCATTAAAGTTTCTATTATAGAGGGGAATATGTTTATGGCCACTAATTTGAATACATAAGAAAAATAAAGAGGGTACTTTTTTCACCATTTTTCATGTAACAACAATAGAAGAGTGTATAAATAAAAAATATATGTGCTGCATCATTCAACAAGATCCCCAACTGGTGTAGGACTTTATTTGTGTGTCAAAGTAATGAGAATAAGCTGAAGAATGAATATACTAATAGTATAAGTATCCAATATAACACTACATTTGAAATCAGATATCACTGGTAAATGGAATTAGGATCATTTATGTGATGACCAGGACCCTCGTGGTCCATCCCTTTGTCAAATTCCAGATCCAAGGGGTGACGTGTCGGTGGTTGGACATCATTTCGTCATGCGACCGATCGGCTCAACCGATTGGGGCGACTGATCGGTGCAACCGATTGGGGTGACCGATTAGCGCGACCGATCAGTGTCACCCAGCCTAATTAGGTTTCTCTTCTACAGTTTTTTCAGTAACTCCTCTTCTGGTCTTTTCAACTTTTTTTCCAGTAGTTCAAATCCATTTAAAATACCACAATTAAAACCCAATAAATATCGAGAGACCTCCTCAATGGAGAATTAAATAACAATTAATTCTGTCATGTGTAACCACCCTACCGTGTGGGGAACCACGATCCGAATTTAAAGCCGTTCAAATCCCCATATCCCGTAACAACGGGATCTCATCTATATATCGCACAAGAATTTATGCTTCCTTCTTCTTCGACTTGGATGACTTCCTTTCTCTTTAGTACGTTTGGAGTTCCCGACGTCCCTCCCCTACGAGTCATGCTTTTACCTGATTCATGGCATGTGGAGGAGAACTTCGATCTTTGATCAATCAAGTAGGGTTTTCCTTCACCTCTCCTTTTGGTGTATCATGCAGGGTGGGTATGCTTTTGTCTCTGTGGGAATTTATAAAACCAAACATAATGAAGATAATGAACGGGCAGTTAATGAATAAAGGGGGGGGGGGGGTGATCAATGTTTCTGCTTTACTACTTTTATGTTGTATGTGTTGTGAATTGTGTGGGCCTATGATCCTTGAAAATCATGGTCATTGGTGTTATTTCCTTCCGCACTAATGAACCGTTGTCTTCTATGATGATTAAATGAATTAACCTATAAATTGGTTAATCACATAACCTCAGTTGGTTTATATGGATTTTCAGTAAAACAAGAATCTCTGTGTGACCACCCTGGTTAACAAACAGAAAGAAGAACCTAATGAATGATGTGCTTGAACTTGGATGTTTTCTACTCTGTTTGGTGGTGGGTGTGTTGTTTTGCCGGGTGCTTATCGGAATATGTGAACTGGGATGGGATCCTCTGTTGTGACACATTTGTTTGTTTTGATTGTGAAGGAGTGTGGTTTCTCTTCTATGACACGAACTCGAGTGGAATCCTCTATCATTGAGAAATGGTGGGTTCCTAGTTTTGGGTACATGGGGCTCTTTCTTGGGGTTTTCTTTGTCTCTAGTACCTCGAGGGATCTCACTTATCCATTTTGTGAGGTTTTCATTGGTTTTAGTACTTTGAGGGACCTCACTTATCCCTTTTTTTGTGACCTTACATGAGAACCAGGTGTGAATGCTTAAATTGATGTTTGGCTATTTCTTTTTTCCCAGGCTTGTGTTTATGCCTATTAGTTACCCGGTTGTGAAAAATTAACCCTAATGTGATAACTTGAACATGAAAAAAAAAGAATGGTTGAGTGGGGAACTAGTTTGGGAATGAATTGTGACTAGGCCGTGAGTGTCGTGGTTACTTTTGTGAATGAATAGTAACAAGGGTGTTTGTGCTTAGGTTTTGGAACCCCTTGGATTGGATGAGTGTTTGTTACCTATACATATATCTATAGCTTTTATGTTTCTTATTCGCACCCCACCTAAGTTGAGCACTTAGTGCTAAACACCCCATTTCATGGGGAGGGTTTTTTTACCAACACTCCTATGAGTGGCTGGTTATTAGCTCCTTTTTTGCTCCCTTTCCCAAATATCCCAAGACTCTTTGGACAGGCTATGATGGTCCAAAGTCCATTATTGGCCCAGGAATCTTCAGGCGGGGTAGTTGTGGTGGTTTTCCTAGGTGTTTTCAGGAAAGATGTTTCTCAAGTGTCTTCGGGATGACACCCAGGTGTCTTTGGGCGTGGTAGTAGTTGTTCTGACCTAGGTGTTTGCGGGTGTGGTTACGCGTGGTGGTTGTGGCCCAGGTGTGTGCGGGCAGGGTTTGGAAGTGGGACTACAGTGAGGTTATGGCCCAGGTATGTGCAGGCGGGGTTTGGCAGTGGGACTGCGGTGAGGTTATGGCCCAGGTGTGTGCAGGCGGGGTTTAGTAGTGGGACTACGGTGAGAATGGCGGGATTGGTTCGATTTATATGATGACTTCAATAACTAGTTAGAAAGTAGTGCAGGGTACCCAAATATCAATGTTCTATTACTATACTTTACTTTCCTTTCGTTATTTGGGGAGTGTGCCTTGGTGAGACATGGGTGGATAATTTTTCCTTGCTAGGTTATTTGGTTTTTCTTTTCTCACAGGGCATTAGAATGCCTCTCCACTTGTGCAAGAGAGTCTTTGTTTTTCCCTACTGAATGTACTTCTATGCTCACCCTATGTATATAAAATTGTTTTTAGGAATCCAGGAGGACTTTAGGGATTGTGCGGGACCGTACTAGCACTAACCTTGGGGCATTTATTGTTGCCATTTTCCTTTTTCTTGTTACATTAACATTGGAGTTTTTGTGGCTTGTATCATTTACTTTTGAACATGCATATGGGAATGGTTTACTTTTGGCATTACCATTAATTTCATCTTCTATATTGTTGGGGTTGCTATCTTATCTATCAATCCTAAAAAGGGTAATTCCTTCCATTTTGCATGAGATTCTATACTCTTGGTGCTGGTCAACACTCCGGGACCTATTGATGGCAGGTTTTGGGGGTCATTTTCTCTATTTCAACTTAATGAAGGAAGGGCCAGACAATCTGCTGACCCTTCCATTCTTTTATTGAAGGCGGGTTGTGATAGAATATTATCAAAGGCAAGTTGAGAGATAGGATGGAGTCTGGAGTTAGGCATAGTGAGGATTTAATGGGGTGGTAGGGAAACACTGTTGGGTAACCTTGGTGCGTGAATTAGGCTAGGGAAGACCAACTAAGACATGGGATTTTAGGGCCCCCCGTGATCTGATGCAATGACTTTGGACCTACTGAGCGACTATGTGAGGCTACACTGATTGAAGGGTAGAGACCCTAGGAAAGGTAAATTAATCATAATGACTTGGTTTCTTATGTTTCAGGGGTGACTTGGGGATTCAAAATAAATAAAGGAGTCTAAGAAAATTTAATAACAATATTCGACACTACTCGGGCTGAGGAATTCCTTATTTACATTGTAGCTATGGAACCTGGGAGGCAACCACAAGTAGTGCGGGCGATCGAGGCCTAGGATGTTGACTTGGCCAATCGGAAGAGGACCGACCGAGAGGAGGAGGATGATCAGTGGCAGAAGATACATATAACCTTTCAGTAGAAGACCCTCAGGAAGTACGAGGGAAGCACCTCGGATATGGAGACAAAGAGCTGGTTTGGGGAACTAGTTATAGATTTCGACCTGATTCAGGCTCCGAAAAAGTACTAGGTTCCTCCGGCCATCTGCCAGATGCGTGGAGCTGCGCATCAGTGGTGTACGCATTATAGGAGGCTCTCTGACCTCTTTCTGAATGAGGAGCTACTCTCCCTCCATCAGTAGAGTATGTCAGTGAAATAGTTGGATATCAAGTTCAAGGATCTCCTTCGCTTTTCTCCGGACCTCTTTCTGAATGAGGAGTCTCGGGCGAGACGTTTATAGGAGGCTCTCTGACCTTCTCTTCAGTACGATGTTACTCCCTTCCACATACTGACATACTTAGAGGTGCAGAAAAAGGCTGAAGTGGTGGAGAGGATGCACACACTGGGAGGTGTATCACGGGAGGGGATCCAGTTGGGCTCATAAAAGGGGAAGGACATCAGCTGTTGGACTCTAGCATCAAGGCCCTCTAGGTTTCGACCAGTAGGGAGCAGGCCGTTGCAGTTCTAGTTCCGGTCACCTGGTCCTCTCACATTCCCTTCGGGTCCGGGACTAAGGTTCTTCGTCTATAGAAACCATGGGCATCTTTGAAACCAGTTCCCAAATAGAGTACAGTATGGTGGGGGTGGGCAGGTCCAGCGCCCACCTCGGCAGCAGTATTTCCCGGCTAGGCCCTTTCAGCAGCAGTAGTAGGGGAGCGGGCACTTGCTCCGCCAAGGGCCGACGTTACAGGAGGAGGCAAACCTCATGGTGCTCTTCAGGGACCTCGACCTGGGTGTGGTCGGGGAGAAGGCCGACAGCCGAGAGGCAGCAGAGATGGGTGTGGGTAGGTGCATGCCACGGAGGTAGTAGTTCCAGCAGTGCCAGAGGTCGTTCGAGGTACGATCAACTTGTTAAGTACCCTTTCATATTCCTTGTTCGATACAGGAGCTTCACCCTCCTTTATTACACCCATTCTAGCCTATGATTTGGGATTAGACACTGAGATACTTAAAGTGCCTCTAATGTTGAGAACACCATTCAGAGGACATATCGACTTGTTGTATGTTTCTCGAGGATGCAGATTGATAACAGGGCCACATCAGTTAGTCAGGGATCTTCTACTGTTATAGATATAGCCATACAATGTAATCATAGGCATTGAATGGTTTTTCTTTGTTTATTCCCTCATTGACTACTTCCGAGGAAGGGTTTTGTTTTCAAACTTGGGCAGCCAACGGATGAGTTTCATTGGTGAGTAGAGTTTCCAAGGAAGAATCAAGCAAGGGGAACTCCTCCTCTCCTTGCTGGCTGAGCAATCAGTGGAGTCGGTGGATGCAGAAATGGTGGAAGTCCCAGGAATCATCATTGAATTTATGGACATATTCCCTGAAGAGGTCGCAACTCTACCCCCTCGACGTGATGTTGTGATTGGGAAATACTTGCAACCTGGTGCTCATCTGATTTCAGTGTCCCACTATCGGATGGTACCATTGGAGTTGTGGGAGTTTCGGATCCCGATTGTCGATCTGATGAAGAAGGGTTTTGTTCGGCCAAGCATGTCACCATGGGGTGCTCCTATTTTGTTTGCGATGAAGGTGGATGGGGGTCTAAGGATGTACATAGACTATAGGAGGCAAATCAGGTGAAAGTCAAGAATCGCTACCCTCTCCTGAGGATCGATGATCTGTTTGACTAGCTGAGGGGTGCAGGTTGGTTATTGAAGATCGATCTACATTCTAGATATCACCAAGTGAGGGTAAAGAAGGTAGAAATCTCAAAGACTACCTTCAGGTGCAGATATGGGTACATTGAGTTTGTAATCATGCTATTCAGTGTTACGAATACACCAGAAGTGTTCATGGGGCTCATGAACTCTGTATTTCGGGAATATCTGGACTAGTTCATAGTCGTTTTTACGGAAGAAATCTTGATCTACTCAACATCAGAGGAGTATCATGCTAAGCACTTGAGAATGGTTTTAGAGTTCCTCAGACAACACCAGCTCTATGGGAAGTTGTCCAAGTGAAAGTTCTGGACGTGAGAAGTGAATTTACTTGGGCACGTGGTGTCCGAGCAGGGGATAGCAGTGGACCCATTAAAGGTCGAGGCATCTATTTCTTGGGAAGCACCCAAGAACGTGGTGGAGATTCGTAGTTTCCTCCGGCTAGCATGTTACTAACGGAGGATCGTTCCCAAATTCTCCCAAGATGTGGCACCCTTGAGAGCCTTGACCAAGAAAAACCAGGCTTTTGTATGGGATGACCAGTGTGATGCAGCCTTCAGCTATATAATGGAGAAGTTGTTTAGTTCCCCAGTGTTTAGGTTTCTAGAAGAAGGGGCATCATATGAGGTGTTATGTGATGCTTCAGGGAAAGGCCTCAGATGTGTGTTGATGCAGCAACAAGGGGTGATCTCCTTTGGGTCTAGGAAGTTACGTCCCCATGAGAGTAACTATTCCGCCCATGATCTATAGCTTGCAGAGGTCATGTTCGCACTAAATTTGTGGCGGAAATAACTTTTTGGGGAGCTCTTCGTGGTCTTCACGGGCCACAAAAAACAAGAAGTACATCTTCTCCCAGTGGTACCTGAACTTACAACAGTGAAGGTGGATGGAATTCTTTCTAGACTATGACTTCAAGATTTCTTACACCTAGGGAAAGGGGAATGTGGTGGATGATTCTTTGATTAGGAAGTCGTAGAAGGATGCAGCCTGAGAGTTGGAAAATACTTGGAAGGTCCTGGAGGAGTTGGATGCCCTACACCTAGATGCTAAGATGGAAGGTGGTAGAGGTTGCCTATATCAGATAAAAGTTCAATCTTCTCTATTGCGGCAGGTATAGGAGTCCCAATGGGGAGACTCAGAAAGCGAAGTGATGCGTGACCGAGTTGACCAGGGCAATGCTCCGAAAGGGTGGATGGAGGATGGTCAGAACAAGATGATTTTCCAAGGAAATCTATTCATTCCAGAGGTAATGCGCAAAAAATTTCATAGTGATTTTCACAACTCACCCCTAGCGGTGCACCCAAGAGTTTCCAAGATGTACTAGGGCTTGAGGATACAGTCTTGGTGTCCCGAGGTGAAACAGGTAGTAGCAGAGTTCGTAACAAATTGCCTATTGTGTCGATAGGTGATGGCTGAACACCATGTCCCAGGCGGCTTGTTGCAACCTTTAGATGTTCCCGAGTGGAAGTGGGATGACATCTCAATGGATTTCGTCATGGGTCTACCCAAGGGTTGAGGAGGCTGCGAAGCTATCTGGGTAGTGGTGGATCAGTTGATGAAATCAGAACACTTTCTGGCAATCAAGGAGTCGGGTGGAGTGGCTGATTTAGCACAATGTTACGTGGATGAGGTGGTGCGGTTTCATGGATTTCCATGATCGATAATCTCGGATATGGATGCATGGTTTACCTCGTGAGTCTGGGGGGGATTGCAGCATGATTTTGGCACTAAGCTATGTCTTAGCACTACTTTCCATCCCCAGATAGGTGGACAGATAGAGCACACTATCCAAACGTTGGAGGGTATTCTAAGAGCATGTATTCTGGATTTTGGGGGATCGTGGGTGAGACACTTGCCTCTGGTAGAGTTTTCCTACAATAATAGCTATCACTCTACCATTGGCCTGGCTCTGTTTGAAGCCTTGTACGAAAGTCCATGTCACTCGCATGTGTTCTAGACTGAGGTTGGGGAAGCGAGTGTTCTTGGCCTGGAAGAAGTTTAGAGAACGACAGAGAAGGTACAACTTATATGGGAAATGATGAATGCGGCACATGACAGATAGAAGTCATATGACGATAATAGGAGGAGACCCTTGGATTTCAGGGTTGGGGACCACGTGTTCTTGAAGGTCTCCCCTCGGTGTGGACAATGAAGGATTGGTAGAGGGAGAATGCTCTCTCACAGATTTATCAGACCCTTCGATGTGTTGCGGCGGGTTGGACAAGTGACTTATCAGCTAGCGTTACCACCACCACTACTGAGGATACATGACATCTTCCATGTGTCCCAGCTCTGTTGGTATCGGCATGATGATTCATACGTCCTTGACTGGGGGGATCTAGATATCAAATACAATGCAAAGTTCATGGAGTGACCAGTGATGATTGAGGATCGTGAGGAGAAGGTGCTTCATGGATAAACCATTCCTTTGGTTCGTGTGTTGTGGAGGCATGGTGGGCTTGAGGAAAGTACTTGGGAATGGGAATCACAGATGCGTTCCCAATACCCGGAGTTGTTTAGAGTTTGTGTTGTTTTATTTTGAACTTGTTATGATAGAAAACCTTACCTTGTTAACTATAGAATGTGTGGATTTCCATTTTCGGTGCATGTGTGTGAATTATCCTGAGATGTGGGGAGGGGAGGACATAATAACTAGTTAAGACGCATTAGAGTGGATGCGACTAAACCTGGGCAGGTGAGTCAGAGCCTCCCAATGTGGATAGTATCTTAACTTGGAGGAAGGGAAACCCCTCACCACATGACCGGATGGTTTAATCCTTTGTTTTAAACTGATTGTAATTGTTCGGGTCCACTATTGAGAGGTATCTTTCGAGGTGGTTTTTAGGACACCCCTTCTTTCTTCTGGCCTGGTTTTAAATTATCGATGGCGATAATGCTTTGAGGGGTATCTGATGTGATGACCTGGACCCTCGCAATCCATCCCTTTTCCAAATTCCATATCCTGGGGGTGACGTCTTGGTGGTAGGAATTCATTTTGGCGTGCGACCGATCGGTGCCACCCAGCCTTCTCAGGTTTCTCTTCTACAGTTTTTCCTATAACACCTCTTCTTGTCTTTTCAACTTTTTTTCAGGTGGTTCAAAGCCATTTAAAATCCCATAATTAATACCCAATAAATCCCTAGGTACCTCCTCAATGGATAATTAAATAAAAATTAATTCTTTTGTGTGTAACCACCCAACCGTGTGGGGAACCACGATCCGAATTTAAAGCTGTTCAAATCCCCATATCCCGTAACAATAGGATCTCATATATATATCGCACGGGAATTTATTATTCCTTCTTCTTCCTCTTTGGTGGCTGCCTTTATTCTTAGTACGTTTGGAGTTCCCGATGTCCCTCCCATGCGAGTCGTGCATTTCCCTGATTCTTGGTGCTTGGATAAGAACATCGATCTTTGATCAATGAAGTAGTGTTTTCCTTCACCTCTCTTTTCTATGTATCATGAGGGGTGGGTATGCTTTTGTATCTATGGGAATTGATGAAACCAAACTTAATGAAGATAATGAACGGAATTTTAAATAATAAATGGGGGGGTGTGATCGATGTTTCTGTTGCACTACTTTAATGTTGAATGTGTTGTAAATAGTGTTGGCCTATGCTCACTGAAAATCATGGTCGTCGGTGGTTTTTACTTACGCACTAATGAACCTTTGTCTTCTATAATGATTAAATGACTTAACCTGTTAATTGTTAAATCACGTAAACTCAGTTGGTTTAAATGGATGTTCAGTAAAACTATAATCTCTATGTGACCATCGTGGTAAACAAACAGAAAAAATAACCTAATGAGTTATGTGCTTGAACCTGGAAGTTTTCCACTCTATTTGGTGGTGGGTGTGTTTTTATGCCTCATGGTTATGAGAAGATGTGAACGAGGAAGAGATCCTCTATTGTGGCACAGTTGTTGGTTTTGAATATGAAGCTATGTGGTTGCTCTACTGTGACACGAACTCGAGTGGAATCCTCTATCGTTGAGAAATGGTGGGTTCCTGGTTATGGGGAAATTGGGCTGTGTCTCAGGGTTTTCTTTGTCTCTAGTACTTCAAGGGATCTCAATTTTCCCTTTTGGGGGGCTTTATTTTGTTCCAGTACTTTGAGGGACCTCACTTTTCCCTTGGTTGTTGTGACCATACAAGACAACCGGGTGTGAATGCTTAAATTATTGATTGGTTGTTTCTTTTTTTCCTGGCTTGTATTTATGCCTGTTAGTTTCCTGGTAGTGAAGAATTCACCTTAGTGGGATCACTTGAACATGAAAACAAGAATGGTTGAGTGGGGAACTAGTATGGGAATGAGTTGTGATTTGGCCGTGAGTGTGGTTGCTACTTTTGAGAATTCATAGATACACGGGTGTATGTGCTTAGGTTTTGGAACCCCTATGTTGGGATGAGTGTTTGTTACCTATACATATATCTGTAGCTTTTATGTATCTTATACTCACCCCAACCAAGTTGAGCAGTTAGTGCTGAACACCCCATTTCATGGGGAGGGTGTTTTCCCCAACACACATATGAGTGGATGGTTATAAGATCCTTTTCTGCTCCCTTCCCTGAATATCCCAAGACTCTTTGGGAAGGTTGTGATGGCCTGAAGTCCATTATCGGCCCAAGAATCTTCGGGCAGGGCAGTTGGGGCGGTTGGCCCAGGTGTTTGAGGGTAGGTTGTTTACCACGTGTCTTCAGGATGAAGCCCATGTGTCTTCGTGCGTGGTAGTAGTTGTTTTGACCCAGGTGTTTGCAGGTGCGGTTACGCGTGGTGGTTGTGGACCAGGTGTAAGCGAGCAGGGTTTGGCAACGGGACGACGGTGAGGTTATGGACCATGTATGTGCGGGCGGGGTTTGGTAGTGGGACTGCAGTGAGTTTATGGCCCAGGTGTGTGTGGGTGGGTTTTGTCAGTGGGACTGCAGTGATAATGGAAGGATTGGTTTGATGTGTAAGATGTATTCAATAAACAGTGGGAAAGTGGTGCGAGTTACCCAAATATCGATGTGATATTACTATACTTTACTTTCCTTACGTTATTTAGGGAGTGTGCCTTGGTGAGACTTTGGTGGATAGTTTTTCCATACTAGTTTCTTTGGTATTTCTTTTCTCACAGGGCATTGGAATGCCTCTCCACTTGTGCACGAGAGTCTTTGGTTTTCCCTACTAAGTGTACTTGTATGCTCACCCTACATATATAAAACTGTTTTCAGGTTTCCCGGAGGACTTCAGGGATCGTGTAGGATCGTACTTGCTCGTACCTTGGGTCAGTTGTTGTTGTCGTTTTCCTTTTTCTTGGTACATTACCTTTGGTGTTTTTGTGGATTTTATATTTTACTTTTGAACATGCATATGGGAATGGTTTACTGTGTGAGATTCTATACCCTTGGTGCTGTTCACCACTCCAAGACCTATTGAAGGCGGGTTCTAGGGGTCATTATCTCTCCTTCAACATAAAGAATGAAGGGCCTGGAAATATGCTGACCCTTCCCTCATTTTGGTGAAGGTGGGTCATGACAATTTATTCCCGCCTCATAAGGTGTATAAAAGAATACTTTGTAATTAGATTATTTCTAGTCCAAACCATTGTATTTAGTATCTCATTATAGTATAGAATATGTGTACTATTTATCAATATAAACAAGAAGGACTGTTTGTACATATTATATAGTGATATTTATAAAAAATATATTATTCCATATGTTACTTCCTTTTTTGTATATTTTCACACAAAAAAAAAAGATAGGACAAGAGAACCAATATCCTAATAATCCTAATAGGTCATGGAAAAAATGATTAACTGGTTTTAATGTCCCCAAAACTTCTCAACCCCTCCCCCACCCCCTCGTGGTTAATAATATCTTGAATTTTTCATTAAAATTGGAATCATAGGGGATTAATCTCTTTTTGATTCTCTATATTGGAAATTTTTCCATATTTGATGATTTTAGTATCTTTCCTATATATACAATGATTTAATGTTTTAGTAAATATTCCATTTTCTAAATAATAATTCTATATCTAGCAAGACCATGATAAAAAGATAAATAAAGTGAAAATAAATTAAAAGAAGATGTAACTCTTAAAGAAATTTGAATTAGGTTATTTTAACCATTCCATGAATATAATGAAGTTATAAATGTCTTGGAAATTGAGTAACATGTGGTTAAAATTACCACCAATGAGAAGGAAAACATTCTTACCTCAAGTGGATTAAGGTTAAGAAATCATTAATCACGTGACATTTCATTCACAATCTATCTCTGAGAATAATAACCTTGAATAAGTGATGTTGAACTATATACAACTTCTCATGATTGACCATTTATTATAATCTATTATATTAAAAATTTCATTCCCAAAGAAATAGTCAATTTTATTTTTTGAGTATTTGAATATATTCCGAAAGAAATCACCCATATTGAAGAAGAAACAAATAACATGGAATACCCTTTTCAAGAAATGTTTCTAGTATATATGTCTCTCTCCAAGATGTTTGTGTTCTTTGAGACCATAATGGTTGATCATAAAATTAGTTACTCAAAATTTGAAAACAAATGGATCAATGAAGTTGAAGAGAAAGAAGGATTCAAGAACACCCTAGAAGAGAATATCCATACACTTCAAGAGAAGTTAAAAAGGTATTAATTTAAAATATTTTCAAATGTAAGTGAAATCCAATAATATTAAGTAATTTTACACATTGTTACAAAATAATAATATTCACAATGAAGATGTTTTTTTAATAATGAATGATTTCAATGAGAAAGTGATTATGATTGAAAATATGAATAACAACCTCAATATTAAATTCCTACAATTAGAAATCAAACAGACCATTCATCAGAATGATGATACTTGGGCACATAGTAAAATTCAATAGGTAGAGGATTTAAACATGTTCATCTTTAGTACAATGACACATTTCTTCTCTAATGATATGTGCCATGGTATGGTCTGAGGATCTCATGTAAATTATACAAAGAACAAAATATAAACTGAAAACATTCCACTATCGATCTGAATTCACACTAAACATTTTATTGTCTCTAGTGATCATTTCTCAATGTACCCAAATTAAAATCCTTCTAGATCATCCAAAAGTTTTTAAAAATACTTAGGAGTGTCAATCATTTAATTTCATGTGCTAGTGGGGTGATCTAATGAAGCCTTCGATGTCGTGAAAATCACTGCATCAACGTATATTCGATGCATAGAGTTGAACTCAATCAGATCTCCTGGATTGAGATGTTATCTATTCTAAAAGTAGAAGATGATAGAGATGCTATATAAATATTATAGCTAATAGTTATTTTGGAAAATCATATCTCCCTCCAAAATTTATAGTTTATGCTCAAATATGCATATTGGTTTCCAGACACCTATATATTAAAGTCCACTAAATAAATAATTATAATGAACTAAATTGTATAATAAATCTTATTTATATTTTATCACATACCATAATATATATTAAATATATTACAATATAAAACTGAGTCATTTAACTTAACTTGTACTTCCCACTAAAATTAAATGAACCTGCAATATTAAATAACACTCGTTAGAATAATATTATCCATGTATCTACATTAATACTAGTAAAAAAATTAAATAAATAAATTCAATGCCAAATTTTCACAACATGAATAATATGAATTTATTTATTTATTTCCTTTTCATACGCTCTAGGACGAATTTTGGACCCAATTGGTGGGGCCCCGTGTACTGTTTACCTATTCATTAGAATTTCGTGGATTCATGGTTACTTAATTGTGTGTGACCCTCTTTACGCATATCACAATATTAGTGAATAATATTCATATACCAAAAGAGGAATCTAGTAACCTATCAAGTACCCTAATGTGATAAGGAATGGTAATTGAAACAGAAACCAACGTACGAACACACATTTCATTGTATAATCTATTTTTCTTCATATATCTCATAAAGAAAGACACACACTAATATCATATGCCTTTCTTAATTTATTATTTTTTGACCTAACTGGATATATTTACCCTCAATAGCCATGTACGTGGTCTAATAAAGGTACTACCATCCTGATCCACCCAACTGATGATATTAATTCCTCAACCAGAAGTGAAAAAATCATATCTTGATCTTTAAACTAATGGAATAACACCAATGATTCACCAAACACAAGCTACCTCTCCACGATTTCATTATCATAGTTATTTCCTTGAGTATAACTATGTGATAAAAGATAACTCATTAATAATGATCTCATGTATTGTGACCAATACACATGTTTGTATATAAGAACAACCAATGACACCCAAAAAATATGGCATTATTATTGGAAAGTACATAGTCAAGATCACACTTCTAGAGATCACAAGTTAAAACCTTCAGAAAAAAAGTATCAATGCTTCTGATCCCCCATCACCTACTAGACAAAGATCCACAGTTTTCAGTCAGTACAGTGTATCGAAACCATATGACAAATATTTAAGATTAATTTCATAGTATCTCGAGGTTATCATTATACCATGGTATATGATATAACTGTTTGATAAAACGATTAATCATAGAACATTACCATTAAATAGTGGACGTAGAAATATCTACACTATAATGGCAAGTATAAATCCTATATATGAAACTTTATATGTGGTATGACAATAGAAAAGTATGGTATATTTGGTTCAATGGGACCCACTATCACAATTATACCACGTTAACTATATCCAACTTGATAACCATCCTTATTATCTGTCACATGATAATCATTATGTTTTTGCTATGTCATGGCTTCCGTTACTAGGTCATCCACATTTCCACTGCATGGTTATTCTACTATTTTCAACCTCAACTAATTGAGTAAAAATTCTCAAGATATGTAAACCCAATGTATATTCCATTTTTCCACTATCAAAATATGAAATCATGGGAAGTACTTGTAAAATATTTTTCATCATGATAAAACATAACTTACTAGATGTAATTCCAAGAAGTGGAATAAAACATTTTATGTTATAACTGCTTCTAAACTATCTTAGAAGCTATAACATACTTAACATTAGTAAGTATGGATATCATTCTCAATAATTAGATTATCTAACTCAACAATTTTATCATAAAAATGATACTATATCAAATTGATCTATGTAAGACTACTATGTGTCCCCTCTAAACAATTATCTTTTCCTCTCCACATACTAGGAATTTATCCTTTGTACTTTCTCAAGAAAAATCAGATTGTTCTGAATTCCTCCCTTGATGTTCTCTGGGATATAGCTAATATTTCCATAATATAATGTATAAATAGAAATATCAATTATTTTACATATTGTGATAGATGTAATTGATCCATATTTAAATCGTATGGAATTCAACTCAACATGTTAATCTTCCCCAATGTCCCAAACATTTCCACCTAGAGAGATATATTGCATGTGACACTGCTAACAATTCGCTCTTGAATTATTCTAACTTGTATTTCACAATAAATTTCAATATATGTACAATTAACTAGGTCTAATAAATAGTTAGATCTACACATGTAGATCAAATTCCCTAAATCACAGGTTTCTACATTATGTCAATCTATAGAGAGATACATTCATCTTGGTCTTAACGATATGTAAGACCAATTGATGTTTTCCATATATTATCAAACATATATTACTTTTAAAACAATGGTGTTTCCATTAACATCTATTAGACACATTTTATTGATTAATTCCAACTGAATAATCTATGTTCTGTTTTCTTACTTCTATCCTTGACTAGATTTAAGTAACTTCCACCCCTTATTGGAATTATGTGACGTCATCATTCATTCTTATTTCATCTTATAAAAACCATCCAAGAATAGTGGTTTTGACATAAAATTCTAAATTATATGATCGCCTAAATTAGCTATGACATGATAAATTATAATGGATTTAAGTATAACGACATTGTGTTATCAGTCGAGCCATGTTGGTACAATGCTTACACCATCCATGTATCTTTTCACTTGAATACCCACCATGTTATTAAAAAATATCGACCCCATAATTTTATTAATGGAGTCCATTATTGGATTTGAATTAATATTTTTATTTTTAGCTTGTTTTCATATACTTCCTACTTATAGGAATTAATATTCTTACTGGATAATGTATCAACAATTGTGGTGATCATTAATCCATCAATTTAGTTTAAACATTCCTATGCAGTATGTGTCTTTAGAATATTCATCTTCCATGCCTCTAGTGGAACATTTTCTTATGATAACTATTTTTTCATCTCCATCATTAACTAAAATCAGGTCAATCTTTCTACCACTATCTCATGTAGATATGCAAACCGTTTAATATAAATTTATACAATCACATGACTACATCATTTATATCATAGGTAATTTTATAAAATACTTAGATACTTTTAGGATAATTACATTATATGTGAAATGAATTTTTCTTAATAAAAGCTTCTTTTTATCCTAGCATACACCTTACATCGAAACACATTTTTTATGAAATTATAGATTTCCATCATACTATAACTCAAATTATATCCCTTTTTAATAATAGTTGGAATATGGTTATGGGATACCATCATTATTTTGGAATCACATCTTGAAACATAATGGATATTTCTACAAGTTTCAATATTGATACTAATTACATCATGAATTTGATGTACAGAATGTGTAATTCGAAATTTATCCACAATAAAATTTATTAGATCATTGTTAATATGTATGACTAATCATCGATCCTCCTTAAAAACATAATTCTTTGGATGTTGATAATGTAATGTGAGTTTAGTAATTAATCCACATGACATTATATTGATCGATGAATGGTTTTTCAGGATATTCATCAACAAGTCATCCTAATGCAACTCATATCTTCTGACCATGAATATACAGTAGATAACTTTCATATTCCTTAATCACATAAAGTATTATTATGATGTATACATTCCACTATCATACACTTTGAATACTTCACAGTCTAGTTTTTGAACTAATTCTGAAATCTTTGTGGTGTAATATTATTTTTAAAGGTTTATTTGTACAAAGAAATAAGTATATAAATCAACAATACCTATGGTGTTTATCTCCGCTGAATATAAATACCATAATGGGTATATACATTATGTCCAATTTTTTTTACTCGAAAAATAATTATCTTTCAACACTTGGGTAAATAAGTCTTATATTTTATATTCGTCACGTATTGCCTACAATTCCATTTTCACTGAACTATTGGTTTAGTATGAGACAATACAAAAAAAATTAATTACATAAAAAGTAATAATGATTCATTATGTCTGAAGGAAATTTGAGATTAGTTTTTTAGTAATAATTAACAAATGTTTCACTAGATTAATTTACATGGAAATATAAAATTCATTTACCTCTCACTCTTCACCTATGAACCACCATTTCATAACTCCTTATAGAATACACCTTACTTATAGTATCATTTAGATACTTACATGGTTTCAAAATTTAAAAACATATATATAATAATCATATTGAATTTAATACCCAAGAATTAAAATAGAAACAATACATATAGTGATGAATATATAATGAAGAAGAAGCGGGAAATTTATTATTTAGATTAGTTCATTACAATTAAACATCCATAGATTAATTTCATGATATGAAAAGAAAATAACCTCTTATTTATTAAATCTTACATTGAAATAAGTTGAGAAGGATCCTTTTTCATTAGTCTTTCCATTAGCCTTATCACCTTGTTTTTGAACTTGTTATCCATAGTAACTAAATATTAATATATATTTAATATTATTATTTCATGGTGAAATTTACCTAAAAGTTAAGGAAGAGTTTACTTCATCATGTTTGTTTTGTAATACTAAAAATGAAATGGAGCAATTTGGTGTAAGAATGGGATGTCTTGAAAGAATGTGGTCTTACATTCATATTAATATGTGACCAGTGTAATATAACCCACTCCTATCTCACTTCATTTTTTCTTATTAATCATATATGAGATGATACAATATGAGAAATCATATATGTATTAATTATATTACTACAACTAACATCATAATTTAATGATATAATTTTTAAATAATAATCATATAATTCGTACATGAGTATCTGGTAAGAATATTTTACACCCTCTATTCATTAGGAGGATTAATAGATATAGGGACACCATGAACATGAATTTCATATATCATAGTATTGTGTGCAAGCACCTATACCACATTTGGGAAATAATGCTATTTTTAAATTTTACTTTTTCCTATATTCCTTGTAGTTTAATTTTGGCATTACATTCTATTTTTAATAAATAATCTTGCAAAATTATGTTTTTATATTGATTACTAGTTTAGAAAATATTTATTATATAATTATATCATTAAATTTATCCAACTATTTTATCGAATTCTAGGAACCCTCAGTATTAGAATCAGAATACTCTATCTGTTGGGTATTCCAATGTAAAGGTTATGTGAATGTCTCCTAATAATAAGAAAGATTTAGCTAAAATGCTACTTGGATAGTTCAATGAAGCTGTTTGAATATCCAATCCCATTAACTGATGGTTATTTGATCTATTTATTGATGTTCTAGATTTTAAAATTATAAACTTGATTTTATCAAGTCATGCCTCTGAAGTTGCAGAAAGCAATATTTGGTAACTTATTTTCTTCCAAATTCAGTTTAATTCAACACATCTCTCTCATAATAACTCATTTATAGGAATAGGCACCCATAACATTGGCTAACGAGAACACTGAACACCTGGTTCTATTTAAATTCTAATGATGGAATGCATTTTATGACATAATATTTCATTGAGGGTTTTTATATTTATATAGATGATTGTGATCTACTTAAATTAGTCATGTTTATAATATGTTGTTGCACTAAAAAATAAGCATTAATTGAAAAACATTCATTACTTATTATTCATTTTATTAGTAATAATTTTTATGTACATTCCAGCAATCATGATAATGAAAAAATAACAAAGAAAAGAAAAAAAATGCATGACTTGTTTTTATCAATTAAAATTGGTTGATCTATTTAAAATTAATAGACCGACCACAGCCTAGGGGTGAAATTCCTAAGTCATATCTTGACTCATGATGTAGATCATCCCCATCCAGTTTGTCTACAACTCAGCTGGATTTCTCCTTGACTTGGCATTGTACACAGCTGTCCAGGTGTACCACTTCATCTTTTTGGGGTTTACATCATACATCATCTTCTTACAATGTATAAATACACTCACACATAGACGACGGGGGATAATAACAATATACAATAGATGAATTTGAACATGCAGGCCTTTATACATATTTATTGAAAAAATAATTATGCACATATCGTCTTATTCATTTAAAATCATCAGAAACAATAATAAATTATTAAATAAAACATCCAAAAACACATAGGTCAGGTCCAATTTTCATGATCAGTTGGTTGTTAAAATAAAATCATGATAAAAATTAATATACAATAAATAAATATGTGATATTATTTAATTAATTTAATTGAATTAATTAAATTAAAATAATTTAAAATTATTTGGTGCCTTAATTAATTTAATTTTAGTACCAAAATGTAAAATAGTTATTTAATTATTTAGTTTCATTTAATAACTATATAAAATAAATTTTACCTGGCTATTAAAATTATATCTTAAACCAAAATCATTTTTAGCTAAATTAATTTAATTCTGAAATTAAATTAAATAGATTGATTAATTTTGGTTATTTAAAAAAAATCCAAACTCCATGTAGGGATATTCTTGGATGGATAGGCCTGCCATGACCTGATTCACGTAAGATAGTCCCATATAGGCCAATTTTAGAGTGGATCAGATCTTTGAAATGGGGTACCTCAAGCATTAGAGTTTTAAGGATTAGTTTGTGGATAGATGAAGACAGAGAGGAAAGTAGATATGGATGATGGAAACAAGTGGTAGGAGTACATGCATCCAAAGGAGGCATAAGACTTGGCTACATTGGATGATAGCCATTGATGATAGATATGGAATTTCATGAGTGGTTTATGAAATTCTGGGAAGCATCAGCTGATCATTCTAGGTCAAGGCTCCTCCAAGAGAGGGGTAGACAATGCCAGCACTGTCAGTGCCAAACTAGCCAGCTAGTAGCATCTCGGTAGTCATGGGAGGTGCATCTGATCTGGTGCGAAGAATCACTCAATTAGGACCATGTGGTGTCTATAGTAGATCCACATCTAGGATTGTCGGACAATGGTAGAGGGTTGTGGCTTTCTAGTTGTGAAGGTTTGGGATCCGCAGTGGAGATCACGTACAACAGTGCAAACTATGTAGCCAAAGGAGGTGGTCACTATCGACTGATTGGGTGACTCATGGCACATAAAGACTAGTCATCTCATTGCAGAGGTGGGACAGTGGGTGCAGTGTTCTAGTGATAAAGAATACATTGTGTTGACTGGGGCTTATTCTGTCATTGGAGGGTGGAGGAGGCATCAACGCGTTCCAAGAACGGATGGAAGTAGAGGAACCATTATGAAGGAGGAGAGGAACAAATTAATGGAATATGTACCCATTTCTGTAGTTTTTTTATTTTATTTATTTACCAACGTTTCATGCCACCCCAAAACTTTTTTTAAAAAAAGTTCCTTGTTTTAAAATACACACTCCTTCTCCAATTTATTTTTTTTCTTTTTCTAATCATGCAGATGAAAACAACCTAGCCAAGTTCACATTTGTTGGATTCTGAATATCTAAAGGAAATAAATTTCTTTAAAGATAATATTAATTATTATAATAATAATATAATATCAACAACCATAAAAATAGTAATAATAACAATAATATGCATTGTCAATGTAACATAACAGAGCCAAAAAATTATATTCAGACCATGGTGCTCCACTGAAATATCTTGGGTTAATTAGAATTGAAGTATTTCTGAATAAAAAAGGTAAATTAACACTTATAAAATATATGTTTCTATTTTAATAATTATAGAAGAACTGATTTTTATACAAATAAAAACATTATAATGAACATTACTTGTCTGTCCAAATTCAAGATCGATGCGTGATCTGTTTCATTGGAACCAAAATTAAACCATCTAATTAATTTAATATGACTTAATATTCATTATATTAATTAAATATTGTAATCCCAATGATAAAATTAATGGTATGGGGGTGCGTAGTATAAGTAAGTGGGTTGGGAATTTAAAATATTTTATCATTGAAATGAAGAGATTAGTTTTCATCAATGACTTGAAGCCTGGTACGGTCTGAGGATCTCATGTAAATTAAACCAAGCATAAAATATGAACCAAAAAATACCTCTTTATATTTTAAGTTGTACTTGACCATTTCTTGAAGTTTTCAATCATCTTCCATTGTATCTAAATAAGATTCCCTCTAGATCATCCATACATTCTTCAATAATCCCCAAGAGCATTGATCATCAACTTCCAGGTGTTTGCACGATGATAGAACGGTGTATTTGTTGTCTCTATGACCACTACATCAATGTACATTCAGTGCATGAATATGAATTCTATCTAATCACCTATATAAATACCTCCTCTCTCTTGAATGTGGGATGGGAGAGAGGATTTATAGAAATCCCATAGGTAATAGTTATTTATGTGAGAACCTATCTATTCTATTTTTAGTGGATGATTATATACATGGATTGGGTTCCCTAACCCCTATATATTTAACATTCACTAAATAAACAAATTATGAAGAACTATAATATACCATAAATATTTTTTATATTTTATCAAAAATATATAATATATATTCAATATATTACCTGATGAAACAGAGTCATTAAACTCAACTCGTACTTCCCGCAACTAATAAATGAACGTGGAATATTGAATAGTATTCGTTCGAATAATATTATCCATGTATCTACTTCAATACTTGTAATTATATTTTATTAATAAATTAAATACCACTTTTTTAACTTGAATAATATTTATTTATTTATTTATTTTGTGATTATACATCCATGGACAAATCTTAGACCCATTAGTGGGGCCCAAAATTTTATATTTACATATTCACTAGAATATGGAGGATTAATCAATATGCTATTGTTTGTGACCATCTATTACTTTCTTTCAATAGCAGTGAATTATATTAACAGACTAGGGGCGATGTCTAGAAACCCATCAAGGTCCCTAAAGAGATAAAGAATATTCATAAAAATGAAATCTAACCTAAGAACACACAATGTGTAATATAGTCTCTTTGTGTTTAGATATCTCATAAATTAGGACACACACTAGTGTAATTTCCCTTTATTGGTTTATTATTTATCTATCTAATTGAATGTATTTACCCTCTAATTATATGGAAATGGTATTAGGAAGGTACTACCAACCTGATCAACCAAGCTTGAGATAATACTTCTTCAAATCAAAATCCAAAAATACAATCTTGAACATTAAACCAATTTCATTCCACCAATGACACACCCAATCCAAGCTACTACATTGTTATTTCATTATCATGGTTTTCCATTTCATCAAATTACACGATCAAATAGAACTCATTCTTAGTGATCTCATGTATAGAGACCAATAGACATTTCATTAGATAGGAACATCCAATTAAACCAAAAAAATGGCATTCCCATTGGTGGGATCATCATAAATATCTCACATATAAAGATCACTATGTGTATACTTCATGAGAAGAAGTATCAATGCATATGATCCCCAATGAAATGGTAGTCAAACACCCAATATGTCCAGTGAGTTTGATGTATCTAGACCATATGGCATATATTTTATATTAATTTGATAGTATCTAGAGCACATTATTATATACTAGTATCTTCTATGACCTTTTGATGTGTAAATTAATCTATATACATTTCATAAACCATATCCATTAACTACAACTCACTGATGGCCTCCAGGATTACCTATGTCTAAGAATTATGGTTCAGAGTTCTAGTTACCACATTTCCCATTATGGGTATATAAGAGATCTCAATGTTAAATGAATAACTCTAATCTACCAACCTCTACTACCTATAAAAAAAGTCACCTTGTGTGGAGATATATATGCTACTTTTATGATTTGAGTAAACAACGAACAACTCACCCAATAGATAATTCCTCCAATGGAGTAAATCATGAACCACAACTACTTGATCGAGGTCATGTGTATGGTATTTCTAATTGGGAGGTCTCAGCTGGGGGGACCCATACACCATAACCTGATCACCCTACATCAGATCTTCTCTTAGACTAATTCATAAATAATCATAGTAGGTAGTATATCTTCTTTTCATCTCTAGAATAATCAAGATCAGAACTTAAGATAATCTACCTTTTAACTGCCAAAAGTTTATCTCATAAACTATGAACTAGAAGATTATCAAACCGTTTTTAGTTAGACCCATAAGAGGTGCTTCTAGGAATGAAAATTTCTATATGAAAAATCATATAATAGACAGCTAACACCCAGAAACTTTTTTTTGTCAAAGATATTCGTGGGATCATCCTATGAATCTATGGTTCTCACCATATCTACGTCAAAAAATATTCCACCTCAAATTATATGACCTAAGAAGTTCACCTTATCAATCCATATGTGGAATTTTTTTAGATTAGATTATAGAGAGTGGTCTCTAAGTATATTCATCAGAATATCATGACTTTTGGAATAGTCATGTCTAGTATGAGAGTATAATAGGATTTCATCCCCAAATACGACCACTAATGAATCTAGAAATGTTAGGAAGAAAGAATGCATCATAGCTATAAATATTTTCATTACATATATAAGGTCAAACTGCATAACCAAATACTCGTTCAAGCTATACCAGATTCAGACCGTTGTATGGGGTATGTCTGATTATCTCACATGAAACTAATCATAGCTCAACTTCAAATTGATCATAGAAGAAAACATTTGTCCTCAGAGATATTTGAATAGAACATATATATGAGGTAGTGGTTATCTTTTCTTTACAATAAATAGTTTAATCAATTGTAATACCTACACAATCTTATGGTACTATCCACCTTCTTGGATAAAAGAATAGGTGAACCCCACGGTGAAGTGATGGATCTTATAAAACCCTTCACTTCTAGGACTTCTATCATCTTCTTGTTTTCTAAGAGCTCTATAGTAACCATCATATATAGAGGTTGGGTAATATGATCCACTCCTAACACTATCTCATTAGTGAATTCTACCTCTCTCATGAGAGGTAAGTCATATAATTATTCCTGGAATACATCCCGAAAATGACCCCCATTGGAGGGAACTCCACATGAAATATTCCCTAACTACTCATGTAGATACTGTCCATTTGGATTTCTATAATATTCAAGTCCTACTTGACTCACATGGATGTTATGTTCTTCCTTATGAACATAATAACTTCCCCTGGGTGATGTAAAAGACACCATTAGGAAATTGAAATCAACATTGGAATGGTATTTAACCAACCATTCCATCACTATAATGACATAGAAGTCATTCATTTGGAGATGGATGAAATTACATAACAATTAGCACACACTTACCTTAAGGGGGAAGTCCTTACACTAGTGTATATTCTCTAATTGAATTCCTAATGGTGTGTCAATACTCATAATGCCACTGAATTATTCCATCTCTTGGCACATAAATTCTATAATTGTATAAAATGTAAAAGAGTGTGATGAAACTATATTAGATAAATATGAACTAAATTTCATGCTACAATAAAAGTACCTCATACTGTAGAAGTCTATTGAAATTTCTCCACAAGTGTAGGCTGCACTACATAAATATTGTTGATCCTCATAAATGAGATTCACCCCGAATAGCCAGGACAGGTCCACTCTGCTGGTGGTGAACCTTCAATGCTTGACTACATTGGCTTGACTGACTAGTAGTAGACTAGACCCTAGCCTAATATGGAGCTACGAATCCCATACTAAAATTTAGTGTTAGTATATATCCCTACACTCAAGGAACTAGAGTGTAATAATGAAAAAAATGATAAAGATGACCCATCCATCAACAATATCATCACTCTATTGGGTTACTAATAACACAGGTCCTATATTGACCTACCCTACCAAACTAGTGGCACACTACATACCTATCAGTGCATGTCATGTGGATAGAATTATCCCGCACATGCAACATCAAATAGAATTTTTCCTACTATAGAACAAATCAACTCCCGATCTCGAACTAAACGACCCTGGATCAAATTATAATCATACCTCAGGTTCCACTATTGAATGAGGGAATGGTTCTCTATCTCCATTATAGTGGTCATCTGGAACAAATTTACTTATAATCAGATATTGTATTCAATCCCATACTTGAACCATCTCATTGTCATCATATCATCACCGGTAAGAGTCGGTGTGGAGCACAAAAGCATAGTAAAATGAGGAGAATACTCCATCACAAACATGGTTTCCTGTTGTATGTTCATAAAAACTCTTGCATAGTATGATCTAATGATCTGCAGAAGAAAGTAGTCAATGAAGGATTTTTGGATTCCTACCCAGTCCATACCCAAATGATGCCTGAACTGGGTGATGAAATTCCTCCAACATTTATAAAAATCAAAAAGCATATAGGTAATGATATTTAATCCCCAATATGGAGGAATCTATAGATGTTCAAATATGGATATCATGGCTCAATCTATAGCTCAGAAACCCGAGGACATCCATCTACAGAAAATGAGGGAGGATGCTACTTTAGAAATTCCCACATCAATTCTTCCATAGTAGGGGTAGGTCATTGATTTCCCTATAAAAAAATGAATAAAGTATAATATGTAATCTCAAAAAATGAGCATCGTTTCCCCATGGAAGAACATCAGAAGGATTCTACGGTTGCACGATATGAGGTAATAATAGTGGCATAGGTTCCACCACCTCTATAGCATTTTTGTTTCCTCTCTCCTGGCATAAAAATCGAGGAAATCATTGATGAATCGTTCTATAATTTTCAAACACACACCTCAAATTATATCTACAACAGATAATAAACAACTATAATAAAAATTACATGCACATATCCATTATATAAATGATTCAAAAATCTCTTCTTACCCCAAAATCCATGTCTAGGTGATGAGGGAGATCACAATGAATCACAAGATACAAAACCTACTACAAAATCTTATGTTTTTTAGGGTTAAGGTCACATATTAACACATAGAGGTTCAGATATATTGAATTTTAATTTCATGGTATAGAGGAAACCACCCTTTACATTGAAATTGGAATCCCTATGAAGTGGTAACCTTTTCACATAACATTTTAAATTTATTTAATTTCATACTTAATTATAAGATTATTGATATAATATTCTAGTAATATGGGTAACCATTATCAATTTTTAAAGGATTATACTCTTTATAAATTGAAATTGTAACATCCAGTTACAGAGACATGAACTTTTAACCTGGTTTCAAAATGAAAAAGGTCATTTATAATTATTTGATTAATTGAATCACGAATATTAATTTATAAAATTAAATTATTCATAATTTAAATTCTAATTCCTATAATTAGATCAACTAACATTGAATTCCATAGAAGAAATGGTTCATGGATCAAACATGGCATGATTGATTAATTAAGGTATTTTCATCAATATATGAGGGAAAATATTATTTATATTGATGTTGGCATATTAATTATTGTAATTATTTTATACCTTAAAGAATCATTATCACATTTCAATATATAAACATCCAACCACTAAATATACACATCAGTAAATGCGTGTAGAAAATAAATGTGGCATGGAAAAATGCATGGCATATTAGTCCTAAAGTGCATATATTGATTCTTATGATTATATCTTATTAAATTCCAAGACAATGGAATAAATCCATAATAATAATAATATCAACAACAATAACAGAAAAAAAATATATTTTTCACACAACGGTGAAATAATACAACTATAATAGGCACAAAATAATAACAATATTAACCCTTACTATGTGATTTGAATTTTCACATATACATGGGTTACTTAATCTGAGTCATAGTCTCATTTTTAAATTATGATACATCATAGAATCCTATATAATACCCAAATAGTAATAGAAGAGAAAAATTATCAATGATAACAATTTATAATCTCCCTCCATAGAATCCACAAATTGGTGTCCTGATACAGTTGAGCCACAAGAACTCAATGAAACCTCTCCATACGCTAGAGGGTTCCATCTACCAACATGGGAATTGAGTGTGTATTTTGGGAGACTATTCCCCCATAGATTAAAGTGAAACACAATTCTCTAATTAAAAATCACCCGATATAAATAAAGAGGTGGAATCTGAATTGTAAATAGAAACTTATGATGATATCATGTCCTGTAGCTAAAAAATTATGTACATGGGATACATAGGTAACATTAATATACCACATAATGTAATTTTTTTTAAAAAAGTCCCAAATATTCCATTACAATCATTATGAGCATATGATTAGTATGCTTCTCTTGTAATCCATCATAGTAATAAGAATGAAGCCTCTAAAAATATCTGCTTCACTTTATCTGTATGTGTAATCATGAAGTGTGCTTAGGTATCATAGGCAGCCCTAGTAGTGTGTGATATATACTCAGTAATACACTCCAATGTTATCAATAAACATCTATTATATTCAGACAAAATGAGTATTTTTCCAATATTAATAAATAAATGGTAATAATAAAAATATAATGTAATGGAATAAGTTCATCATGGATACTCGGCTAATACAACCTGATTCAGCCTATAGAGGATGTATCTGATCCATGTTGAACCTAAGCAGATATAATACAGGTCATCATGAAATAAGAATAAATGATAGACCTATCTTAGAGATGTGATTATGCATGTCAGACGCGTCCCTCGATAATAGATATGCATTCTCAATCTTTAATATAAATGAAATCATTTAAATTAATAAGAGGCTCAGGATCCCACCCGACTAGTACCAAAAAAATCCAATTTATAGCTCCAGTGGCACTATAAATACACAATACAGTAGAAGTCCATCCACAATGACCCACAAATGGAATCCCATGTATCACTCCCTACACAGTGTGAGACATAAACCCTTTGATTGAATCCCTAAAATCTCACATATGGGGATGAGTAACACTTATTCCCTTGTACAACCATATATACACTAAGCTTTTCCCTGGGGTCTTCCCAAGGGAACTGATATCACCCATATGAAGGTAGGAAAACAACATGGTGAGCCCATCCATAGAATTAAAATTATCATTCTATGAATTTTTAAAATTCATTTTCAAATTCTATATATAATGTATCATGATCCCATACAAGGAGATATATAAATTTAATCCCGTGTATCACCGTTTTCTTAGAAAGAAGGAATTTTTTAGCTATCGAAAACCCATACCATTTCAACAAGGCATTACAATAATAATACCTTATTTGAGCTGGCCAATTCATTTAAATCTTGTATTTAAATATATCTTGGGCATAAAGTCCTAACACCTGGCCACTCATTTTCTTTGATTCAATTTACCTTCCAAGGTAATTATTCAATACAAGTTAATAAAAAACATCAAAATTTGTATAAACATTTTAAATCAAGTGAATTTTTTCCATTAATGTAACGAAACAGCCATAGGGTGGCTCATGTCATGGAAAAATTTCAAAAAAATGCTTTTTGGGTAGTTAGGGTCCCACTCTGCATGTGGTTAACATTTAACATAATTAATATAATATTACAAAGGTGACGTCTGGAAGTCCAACATGAAAATGCCCAACTAAAAACAATGAATCATTGAGAGGGGTTGGAGTGAATTAGTGATATATTTTTCATTTATTTTATAATTATTTTAAAACAACCTTGGCTTCCTATTAAATAATTATAACATTCCATGAAAAAAATATTCAAACATCCACTGGAACACAAGTATTTAAATGATTAACTACTCAATAAGAGTATCTAGTCCTTGGCATGGTTCAGAAATAATACACTGCCAAAAAATCCAATATAAAACAATATTTTTTTGTGGATAAAACAAGTAGGATACACCCTTACACTTTCAGAGCACTATGATTAATAAAATAGTGCAAGTTATTCTTATAGAATGAATTATATAGAAAAGGTTTTTGAAAATAGTTGAGAAACCTTCACCAATACATTCAAAATATTTTCACATTATAGCCTCATCAACTTCAACTTTTAAAAATCTTCAAAATATAATTCCTCACTATCCTACCCAATAAAAAGTATAAACAACTCTTCTAATATTCAAAAAAATTATTTTGATGGATAAATATTAAAATTTTGTCGGATTTCTCAATCGTGAAATTTAATTCTGTAAGGATACTCCCGAAACACTATTAAACCAATTCTATCATTCCCTTGAAATATTAGTCTGATTGATCGGCCTGATCTAATAACATCTTCCTCAGACTTATTCTTCTGGTAAATATTCCTTGGGAAAAATATTTCTATAAACATACTCAACAACCAAACGTTCAGTTCTCTTGCTCTCTCTCACACATGTGAATACTACTATATCGTCAAAAATTACAATGCCCTTCCTTTTATTAATCAGTGATCTAAAAGTGGAATGGGAGGGAACTAGAAAATGGTTTCATGCTCAACCAAATTTCTATAATGGTGAAATTGAATTTAATTTATTTCATCTTTGAATCTTTCAACTCTTATCTAATCTTTTTTATTCTTCTCATAACTTCTCGAATCGTCTTAAAACTTTATCCAAATTCAGAATTTTCAAACCATTCTTCATTCTGATTAATATTTCATTCTAATACAATTATCCATTATGATGAAAACATATGTAAGACTAAATAATCCCATTATGTTACTCCAAACCATTTGAAATATGAATGAATTCTCATTCTAGAGATCTTTACTAGCTGAAATTCATCAACGGGAACATTGAAACAATACTGCCATAAACATTATTTTAGTTTATAAAACCCCCTTGAAATCACTTTGGGAAATTTTCAAAAATATATATCCATTTCATAAATTGTTCAAAACATCCTCAAATAGTGTCTGATAAAGAAAAAAATTATTGATGACTTATTAGAGCCACCATGCGCTGGATGAATTCTTCTCTGATTCCTTCCTATGGATCAGAATCACACCTTGTCAGATGAATCTAGACCCAATTGAAAGAAAACAATCCATGAAATCTTTTTATCATTAACCAAACCAACAGTACCAACATTTATTTTTTATATTATAATGTTATATTATATTGTTTATTTTCAACATGTTGATCAGTCCTATAAATTCCCACTTAATGATCTACATCAACAAATAATCCCTTATATTCCTTTGATAGTACTCTGAATCTGATTCCCTATTGATACCAAAAATATATTCTGATGGATTAGTGTCAACATTAATTTGATGGATCGCTTGGAAATCAAGTCTGATGGACCATCTCATTTGGTGGATCGTCCAATCTAATTGATCGTTTGATTTGTACTTCACAAAACCTCAAATTCAACCTAATAAAACATCCAAACCATTATAAAAATTTTTTGTCCAGTGATTCTCACACTGATGAACTAATACCGGATGTATTAGACTTTATTAATGTTGTTCTTCCCCAAAATCTTGTTTGTAACATGATATCTTCATGTTACTAATTACCTAAGGATTGGAATAGCATCATCTGATATATATATATATATATATAGGAATGTTCAATGACTTACCAAAATTATAGAACCCTCAAACTTCTCATCAAGAACTCAATGAAATTATATGCACTTAGAATGAATTAGCAACATTTTCTACCTTTCTTTAAAAAATCATAGATCACATGTTTTTATGAAATCACGATGTTCAATACGTATGAGACAAAAAAGAATCATCAGATCATGTATCGATATATTCAGACATTGATGCTAATTCTTATACATAATGAAACATCATTCCAGACCTAAGGTGTTTCTGAAGAACCATGTATCCTGTAAAACATCTCTATAAGTGAAAAACAAAACTAATGCATTTTCATATTAAAAATTTCACTGATTAATTGTGTCTGGTTCCTCCTACATCAGATTACTAAAACCTTAAATGTGATGTGATTAATTATCATGGAAAAAAAATACAAAACAAAAAAAACACTTCAACCAACATCCAAGGTTAAAACATCACTAAATGTTGTAAACTCAAGCGATTGATCACTTATCAAAATTTATATGTCTGTGTGAGAAAAAAAATTATTGGAAACAATAATCATTACTTGAAAAATTATGATTTCAAAATGTAGTGACTTAAGAAAAATCCTAAGCCTTTAAATCAACTTTCAAATTCACCTTTCAAAACATCATTATATTTCCTTTAGAGACATCTTTCCTACACACTTCCACAAACTATTATAATAGTTCACATACTTACATACTATGTACACATCTTTCCCATAAACCCCATATATACATGCATCCTTAAACATTTTAGTACATAACAATGGATAGGTTTATAATACATTTTTACTCTCCCTATAAAGAAAACATTGAAGGAATAAATTATAATGGGGATAGAAGCACATACCTCAAACATTGAGATAAGGAGGTTATAAACCCATTTTTAACCTCAGTTTGAAAAATGTATCCACTAGTAAATGTTTTGTGAAAATTTCACAAACTTATTCCAATAGAGAAACATAATCCAGTTTGATTTAATTAGTCTGCACATGTTTTTAAATTATTTGATATTTTATATCTATATGTTTCGAATGATAATTTTACAATATATTTTATTTTATGCTTAATAAAAATATAATTATCAAAACCCATGAGTAGAGGTAACTACACTTCAATATGTAACTATTATAACTAAGTATTCTTCCACATAAGTTGTTTTTCAACATTAGTGGTAGAAACAAATTATGATTCATCGAAGCTAAGAGTTACTAATTTCTATTTATTATTATTACAATATAAAAAAATCCCCCATAATTGAAACTATCATAGACATGGATCTTTCGTTATCAGAACTTCCTACCCAATCAGCATCTGTATAGTCAAAAAAATAAATTTTTTCTGAGCTGTCTTGCCTGATTTAAAAATATATTATGCCTTTTGAATATTTGAAAATCATTTTTATAGATAAAAAATTTTACTCTTTTTGAGACCTTTAGAATCATAAACATAAGGTTACAATAAAAACAATTTCAAGTCTTTTGGATGTCAGATACAAAAAACATCCAATCAAATTCTAAAACACTTTATTGTCAACTTCCTAACCATCTCCATATTTAGTCAACTTTGGTACCACTAAATTTTTTGTGGAAATAGATTTCTAATTTTCCATGAAAAAATTATTAATAATTTCTTTAACATTATATTCTTGAGAAACAAATATTGTTTCTTATTTTGTAATTTTTTTAACCCGATAGTGTATTCCATTTTTACAAGCATGGAAATTTTAAATTGAATTGTAATTTATTTGAAACACCTTTCACAAGATCCATCGTAATTCCTTGAAAAATAATTTCATCAACATATACACTAAAAATTTCGAAAATATACTAAATTAATTTGATTAAGAGATCACTATAAACCCTTACTTTCTTAAAGTTCATCTTCTTTTATCCAATTTTGAATATCATGTTATCTGACCTTTTTTCATACAATATATGGATTTATTCAACATTCACACAAAACATTCATCCATCACAATATCGAACCCAAAAGTTTGTTCAAAAAAATTTATTCATTATGATTTCTATTCTGAAATTATAACTTCACATCCATTTGAAAAAAATATAACTTTTTGTGAAGCAATTAAAAGAAGATTATAATTGTTTCAAACCTTTCCATCGAAGAAAAATTATCCTCAAAATAAATTCCTTCAATTTTCAAGTATCCTTTTTCAAGCCAAACATTCTTTATTTTCTTATCACTTAACTATATTCCTTTATCTTGTTCCTGAACACTCACAGTGAACCAATAACATTTTTTCATTTGGTTTTGGTAAGTGATCTTATGTATTATTTTTATCAATGTATCTAATTCATTATTCATAGCCTGAATCCATTCTGAATGCTCAAAATCATCATTCACATCTTTTTTACACTTTTTAAAACAAATAAGTATGTGAAATAACATTTTCTGTTCGTCTAGTCTAATAATTTTGATGTTTATCACCAATAATCTTCTCATATTACACCTTTATCCAAAAATTAGAATAAAATTAATGAAATTATTATTCATCTATAGAAATGTTTAAGTTATATTCTTTTACATATACACCATAAAAAATTTGGAATACTTCTCAAGATTTTTAATAATAGTTTTTTCATCATATTAAACTTCCATATCTATATGTGATTTTGAAAAAAATTCCTCATCTTTTTCAAGAACTTTTACATCCATAGAATGGTCTATTTGTTGGTACATCTATATCCTCTTCTATCTAGAGAATATCCATCAAACAGTCCATATTCAAATATCTAATAAAACATTCCATGATTTTCAACATTTTTCTTTATGATGTAGGGACTACAAAAACACTTTTGTGTTTTGGACATGGATTTTGGTCATAGAACATTTCATAAAGAGAGATATCAGAACATTTCTAGTAGAAACAACAGTTCTGAATATAAATAGTTTTTCTTGTATATTTCCTCAAAAATTAATGAGAATGTCCTTTTTTATGTAACATAGTAGACCCAATTTCAATAAAACTTATATTATTCAGTATGAAAAAACAATTTTCGTATCTTGTATATAGTGTACAAAACTTATTTTGGATTCTATGTTTTTAAGGTAACATATAAACCCTTAATTCTTTTATTCTACACCATTATCAGTTCTGAACTTCTTCAAAGAATTCCCACATTCCTTATCTACACTTCTCCTAAAACATTTTAAAATGTTCATAGTATCTAAATTATGTTTTAAATACATAACATAAACAATGTGAGGAAAATCACTAATGAAAGAAATGTATTTTATATCTATGAATGTTTATTATTTTCTCATTGGAATATAGATATCAGAATGAATAAGTTTTATGGGTAAAGATAAAATGAATATCAACATTCTTATACACAGATTTTGTAATATTCTGTTTATGATAAATTTTAAAAAACAAATATCTTCTTCTTAATATATTAAGAATACCATTTCCACTATCTAATTTTGATATATTTATCATTTTTCTCTGACACATATGTCCCATACTTTTATTCCACAAATTATTTTATTCATTCATGCTTAATTATCATTAATTATAAACATTTCCAACACAAAAAAAGTTTTTGTTTGTACGTTGACATATTGAGACAACCTATCCATCTTTCTCACTTATCATAATAAAACAACATTTTCTAAAAACTTCATTATTTAATTCATTATGAAGCTTTCAAACACTCATAAAAATTTCTTTCAACCCATAAAAAAACATGGATAAATTGGATTTCGACATTTCTTCCCCAATAAGAGTAAATAAATCACACTTGATTATGAGGGATTCATTAGTATATAAACATCACTATTAATTTTTTGAAATATTTCAAATTCTATAAGAATTTTGAATATGATTTCCTATGAGAAGGATACTCAATGTCCGCTTTCAAGGGTCACTCTTCTATTGTAGCTTTGATAGCAGTTTCTACAAGAAGACAGTTTTCTTTCCATTAAAATTTATTAACATATGGCTTTTCAGAATTGTTATAATATTTTTATAATAAAACAATGGAACATTTTTTATAATTTACATGATATTCACATCTTTCTAAATTATTATTCAATGTTTGAAACCTATTTTCAACTTTCAGGGAATGTTTATTCGATTTCATACTTTGAGTGGATTTACTCCCCTTGAGAGTTTTCTTCTATGACTCGTGGAATAGTTGTAATGTTATTGATTAAAATAACACCTATTTTACGTATGCACAAATCTAACATAATAATAGTATCAACCATAGAATGAATATTTACATTTTTAACTTCTATATTGTCCAAAAGTGTGAACATGTTCCTCATAAACAATTTTATTTTTCATATCATAACATTTTTGAGCCCCAAAAATTTTATTGATAAATAGAATCTTCTTTTTTACATTGAATTTATTCACAACATTATCTTGACCAGAAGTAGTAACAACTATTTTTTAGACAAAGAATTTTTAGAAACCTTTAAGGGGCCAACATTTTTGGTTTTATCCATACACATGATTTTATCAAAATTCATATTATTAGGTACACTTTTAATTTAATATTCAACATTTGAATGTATATTTTTGTGATCCGTATCATGATTACCTTTATTGAAAATTTCATTAAATTTATAGAGATAATTATTGAAATATGGGATATCCTGGTCATCTTCAGAATATTTTTGTCGAAATTTTTCCAACTCATCACTCCTTTCCTTCATCATTACACTAAGATGTTCATTCTGATTATTTTCGATCTCAAGAGACTTTTTCATACATTTATTTTCCTTCGTTAAGAATTATGTTTAGGAAGACATATTTGAAAAGGTTTTATAAGAATTTCCTTCTTCAAATTCTTGATTTATTTTTCATGTCTTACTATCATTCTAAGACGTTCGTTCAATACATTCTTCTGGTGAAACACTACCTATGTTTCTTATTCTTTAGAACTAATACTTCCAAAATCTTTATTGTTTACTATATCAATGAATGTTTTTTCTAAAAAAACATTATAAACATTATCATTCTTATATTCACTATCTTAATCTTCATCATCTTTAAGAAAAAAATATCCTTTTATATTGGGATAAATTTTTATATTTTCCCGTGGAAAAAGATTTGTACTTATCATCATGTTTCATCCAATATCTTCTTTACCTTCTATCATCTTCAACATTATCTTCCTCACACTTTAATTGATGAATATTTAGCATCAAATTTCCCAACTACTCCACATTAAAAACATTTCTGGATAATATTCCATTTATGTTTCTATATACCTCTTTTCACATTTTTAGAAAATAAGTTTATAAATTCATCAACATTTTGACATAAAACATTTTAGGATTCAGATTCACCACCTTCTCCATCAACATGAATTATCATAGACGTCCCTTGATTAGAATCCTTGAAAGCCATTCCTTGATTAACATTTTCTTTTCCTTTTATAACTTTATCCTTACTATTTTCACAAGTAATCATTGTACAATGAAGGTAATTCAAATAGAGAGTTTTAGGATAACTATCTTAAAAAGATGAAACTTTGGCATTAGAATTATGAGGAAAAATTCTGAAGATATTTAGAAAAATTGTTGAATCTTCTAAATTATCACCAATAATTATGACAGTGAAAAAAATATAATTTCCCCCCGCAAATAAGTCACCAATGGATTAAAAATCCCCTATTTTATGATCTTCATACTTTATCCAATAGATTTGTAACATTTTAATATTTTTCTCCACATCTCTTTCATGAATTTTCTAAAAAAATTTCTATATACCTTTAGTAGTAGAAACCGCCTTCACTCATAGAAACACACTTTTAGAAAGTGATGAGAGCAACTAATTCATTGATATTTTATCATTCTCTAGATTTTTCTTGTCCCTAGATGTAAGAGGATCTTTTCATAAAGAGTAGTAAAGACATCTATAGAGGATTCTAAAACAGAATACCTAAGAGACGTAACAGATATAAACATTATATCATTCCATATATGATAGTTCTTTCTATCATAGTATAGAATCCCCTTACTTTTTATATAAGTCTAATTCTATATAACAAATTTTCTTTAAAAAAATTAATCAATGAGTAAACAAATGGAACCTTCACTGTATTACCAATTGAAAAGCCCTAACCATGATCAATGAATTACTGAGAGGGAGAGGTGATGAATTATTGATATGTATTGCTTTTATGTTATATTTATTTTATAACAAGATTCAACTTTTGTTATATAATTATCACTTTGATGAAAATAAAATATTCACACAACCACATATACTTAAGTATTTACAAGTATCACTACTCAAAAAGAGTAGAATGTCCTTTTCATGGTTGGGAAATAGTCAAATACCACAAAATATACTATAAAACTATCCTTTTGTGTGGATAAAATAAGAATGATACAAAATTACCCTTTTGTATCATTGTGGCCAATAGAAAGTGCATGTGTTTATTCTTGCATGAATAATGTAAAACAAGTTTGTGTAACAAGTTATGAAACCTTCACATGTTTGTTCCAAACATTGAAACTATGGTTCCCTATCAACTTCCACTTTTATAAATATTCAAATCACATTTATTCACATTCCTACACATCATAAGGTAGAAAAAATAAACTTATCATCATAGAAAAATTGATTCTTATGGATCATCACAATTATGAGGCCCAATTTCTATGTCCTGGAATACAATTCTACAAGGATACTCTAGAAACACTTCTGAAATGATTCTACCTTTCATTGGAAATATTAATCGAATTTCACAGTCTGGTAGGATATCCTCTACCTCATACTTATTCTTTATAGAAAATTTCCTTAGGAAAACTCAGTCCAGAAACATCCTTGACCATAAATCTTTTAGCACTCTCACCATCTCCCCCACATGTGAGAGGTTCTCTATCATAAAAAGGTAAAATGTACTAAATTATGATTATAGGTGATCAAAAATTTGAAAGGGAGGGAACCTGAAAATGTTTTCTCACTCAACCAAATTTCCATCACCTAGAATTTGACATTCATTTTGACTTCAACTTTGAATCTTTCAGTGATTCTAAACTCTTTTTAATTATTATAGAATATTATCAAATATTCTTAGAACTTCATCCTTCTTGGAACATTCTTAACCATTCTTAAGTATGATTCATATGTACTTCATATATAATTATACATTATGATTAAAACATATATAATACTACACAGTCCTATCTTTTGATCCAAACCATTTTAAAGATGATTGAATTATCATTCTACAGCTCAATTAAAATGAAATTAATAAAATAAAACAATTAAACAATACTTCTGTTAACATTGCCGAAAATTCTCAAAATACGCTCAGCAAAACAATTAGAAAAGTTCCAAAAACATTTCTTCTCCCCAATTTTTTAGAATATCAATATACTTCAGTCAATGAAGTAAAACATATAATGACTTATTGGTGTTTGTTTGCATCTGATTAATTGGTCTCTAATTCCTTTATATGGATTGATACAACTCATTATCTAATGACTATTGATCCAATAGATAGAAAACAGTAAGCCTTCTTTTTCTCTTTACACAAAATTATAAAACCAAAATTTATTTTTTTCGATGAAAATGGTTGACTACATTTTTGATATTAATCATGTAGGTTAGTACCCAAAATTCCCACTCACAGATCCTTGTCAATAAATCATTCCTAATATTTCATTGATAGGAATTTGCATCTAATTCCCCATTGATACCAATACTTTTTTATATTGAATCAGTGATAAAATTACACGGTTGATCTGAGGCATGCTAGGTCTGGTGTATCGAGTCATCTAATCGGTTGTCCCATATAATGATTTAGTTGATCTATATATCAAAAAACACTAACTTTCAAACATCCTAGTCTTTTTAAAATATATGGATCCTGTGATTCTCACAAAGATGAACCGAAACTGGAATAATTTGACATCATAAACAATATTCTTCCAAAAGTTATGACTTGTATCATGATATATTCTTGATTTTATAAAAATATGTAATGGTATAGAATCATATGTATTATATTGTAAGGATCTATGACTTCCCATAATTCCAACACCTTCTGATTTTCCATTGAAACATCAATCTTAATGGATCTATATAGAATGACTCAGACACATTAACCTTTTTTCATTAAAAAATCTTGAATAAAATGTTTGGAATAACTCATGATGATAGAAACATAAAAAATAGAAAACCATCATTAGTTTTTATAAAAAGAGAAACTCATATTTTGATACAACATCTCATGCTGATTGAACCATCATTCTATACCCCAGGTGAATCTGAAGAATATTTTACTCCAAAAAACATTTGTATAATAGAAAAGTGAAACAGATGTATTTTCATAACAAAAATGGGCTTCATTAAATAAGTCTAGTACATCTACTCTTTATCACTAAAACATTCAAAGTGTTGTGATTTTTTATAATGAAAATAAAACAATACAAAGACTTAAACCATCATCCAAAAACCACCATCATCCAAATTAGTACTAAGACAGTGCATGGAACATGAAAAATGTTAAAAAAAAAATATAAAATAACATTTTTAGAATATCTATACCACCTTCCAAAATCATGTATCACTCTCCTGATCCAGTTTTTCCTTTTGAATCGAGCTTGAATGGGAAAAAATTAAAGAATCATCAAATTCTCTAAAAAAGGGCATATAATATTGAACCAAAATAGAGTAATACATAGGAAGATAAATAAATAATGTAAAGAATAGTAATATAGAGATTATAATTTTAGATTTAATGCACATTACAGAGATGGAAATATAAATAGGATGAGGGTGATACTAGAAAGACTAATCTTAGAAGAGAGAAGATTATCTTGGAATGCAATCTCTAGGAAACAAATGAGAGGAGAAAGGGTTTAATTATTTAGAATATTTTTATGGAAAATAGTAATTTAACCCTTTTATTAGGGGTCGTGTAGTTTGGCTTCATGGTTTGGCTAAACCAAGCACCAATTGCATTGCATCTACTACCTAGGAAATAAACTCTCATAGGTTTTCCACACAGTTTGACAAATAAAACACAACCCATAAAAAATCATTGTTTCCTATGGAATTGGAGATGACCTTATTGATTGAAGGTTCAAACATTCCAATCAGTTTCTAATGGGTTTATTTCTAGAACCAGAAAAATATAATGATTCCATATCCATTTGGACCTACTTTCCAAAGGTAGTTCTCATTAGTTGTGGACTGATGAGGCTTAGGAATTTTCATTGTTCGAGAGGATGGGAGGTCGGACTCATCACACCTTTTTAGGGGAATTATTGTCTACTATGGGACTCTCTTTATAGATTTAAGTTATGTTCGTGAATCATTATTACATTACCAAGTATAAAATGAGCTTTCCTTCAGATCTGACAATCAATGATTGATATGTAGAAAATTTAGATAATCTTTTATATGTATTTGAGCTTATTCATCGATAGAGAATCGTTTGTATTTTTAGAGATTCTCAGTCAATGGTATCCTTATGTACATAAAAGTCTCTTGGTCATTATGATAACCATACTGGTTTTAAAGCCACTCAGTGGGGAACTTGATGTTTATTGTCATTCAGAAGGACATGGATTATTTCAGAGTTGGGATCATACTCATTGATGGGATACCTACATATCCTTTTTTTGGAAAAGGAATCAGAACCCACGTAGTTCGAATAAGGGAGTATGATGTTTATGCATGATTGATGGAATAAAGAAAGATTTCATGATTACTTTTACACTCTAAGCTCACGTGAGTCATGCTTGGTGTGAGAAACCAGAGGTATTGGTGAAACCAGAAAATTATGCCACGAAAGATGCAATGATGTGGGGATTATGTATGTATGACTACCCAAAATAGAGGAGTATTAAGATTTACTTCAGGGATGAAATCCAGGAACAATGTCCATAAAGGTATATGTACTTCATGGAGAATTGGGTACTCTAACTTTTGGATTACTCCTGAGGAAGATGCCCAAATTAGGAGGGGACTCATGATTGGGTTTTACTCCTGAGAAGGAGGCCTATATCAAAAGTAAATTAAGACTATTTAAGAGAAATTAAGACTGGGGCTTACCCCTGAGAAGGAAGCCCTGGTTAAGGGACTTGGGGATTACTCCTAAGGAGGATGCCCATATTTGTAGACTTTTATACCTGGGATTATTCCTATAGATGAAACCCAGGCTAAGAGACCCATGGTTGGGGCTTACTCCTAACGAGGATGCCCATATTTGGGAACTTTAAGACTGGGGCATACTTTTGAGAAGGAAGCCCTGGTTAAGGGAATTATGACTAGGGATTTCTCTTATGGAGGATGCCCAAATTCGGGGAATTAAGGCTTACTCTTGAAAAGGAGGCCCAAATTAAGGATTTTCTCATCTTAGAGGATGAGGTTGAATGAATGAAATCTCTATCTTTATTGATATAAAGATGTGTAAATCACTAGGTTTTGAGAGATGTTCCACAGAATTCCTTTCAGATAAGGAATACAATAAAGAAATCATGCCATAAATGGATTTGGAGAGAATTCTGAAGGCTTAATCCTGAAGAGGAGAGGTGGATAGGTGTAAGAGGGGTGAAATGGGCAAGAAGGGAACCCAAAGAGAGAGGGGCGTGCACGTACTGCGTGGGCGCGCATGTACTATGTGGGCGTGCATGTTTTGGTCGCGCATGTATACGTGCATGACACATGGGTACCTGCGCACCAGCCAATCCCTAGGGTATAATTTGGGCGAGGCTTGGCTCAAGCCTTTTTTACTAACCCTAGAGACTTTCAGAAGAGAGGCGTGCTAGTTATGTGGAAGGAGTAAGGCGGTGCGCAAGTGTGGCCATTTCCCTTCAGGTCTGACCACCCAGGCACGGAAGTGTTGATGAGTTTCAACACTTAGGCCTTCCTCCCCCTCTTTAGATCTTTCATTCTAGGTATGAAATTACCTTAGAAGTGTTCAGAAGCTTTGAGAAGAGACTAGGGCTCCAGGAGCTCAAATATGGGGTTCTGGAATTTTTCCATCCTGAAATGGGGGGGCCCACAGGGGTATTTATAGGCTAGAGATACCATGGGAAAATTTTCTAAGAGGGTGTGCAAGTCACCTGCGCAACCATTATGCGGCGCGCAAGTGTACTTGCACGAATATGAGGGAACTTGTGCGACCCAAATGGAAAAGAACCTTTGTTCATTCCTTTATGAATTTTTCATGTTTTCTTCTAAGGATGAATCAATTTATGCTAAGGCATTTCCCTTTTCATGCATTTAGACACTGTGAAGGAATTAAGCATCAACAAAAGTACCCCCTCAGAGTTGGATCTGAAATAAATGAGGATAAGACTCTGAGGAAAAGAATAAAAACAAAATTAATGCAGAACAAAAGTGTTGAGCGCACAGAGGGCAGCGCGCAGGTGTTGAGCGTGCTGGCTTTAGGCGTGTTGGATTTTAGTTGCACATGGGTGAGGCCTGAACTATATATAGGCGGCCATTCTCATGCAAAGCACCGAATTTCAGGATTTCGAGCTCCCACCGCACATGTTGTCTTCGCCATGCAAGTTTCTCTGTTTTTTGTTATTTCATCATTGTTGCACTGCTGTCAAGGTATTAAGACTTGGGCAGTTATACTTGTATGCCAAAAACTTGCGCGGCACATAATACTTTCGCGACACATGCTCACTTGCATGCTAGAATTAGACTTGTGCACCTTAATGCATTTGATATCTTTTTCGAATTACTTCGCAAATTTTATGAAAAATAAACCCATTTAAGAGTTAATTCATTCAACTTTTTTGCAGATTCAATGGCTCCCAAGAGAATTGGAACGGCTGAAGAATTATCTAGAAAAAAAATTGATGATATGATAAGCTTCATTGGCCATGATTACTATACCGTCTATGATAGAACTCTCCCAGATTTGGCTAAGTATTTGAAGAAGTATCATCATGACTTCCCCCAGATCATTTATCTGCCTTTGTATAGATATGGTCATCTGCAAGGAGTCAACATTCCTGATGCAAAGAACTATATACCTTAGATGTAGCTACACTGGCCTCAGAAGAAGCTACACTACTACTCCTCTATTTCAGTTATTATATGCATTAAGAGCTACAACAACAGTGTGAACTTTCAAATTTTTCTTCCATGCCATTTCCTTGCAGATATGAAAATGGAAAACCATGGGCTGATATGTTTTCCACTGTCAGTTGATGGAGAGAAGACTATCATGACATTAGAAACAATATCTGAAAATAGTAATCTCTCCAAATGGATCTTTACTTCCAATGCTTCATTCTCAAATCCATGTATCCATCTTCCAAGTCTCTTGGACAGAAACAGAGTCACTGTTTGGTCAACAAAAAAGTTTCTCAAACTGCATTCAAGAACATTCTTTTACAATTTTTCCAAAAAGAGCTAGTATCACTGCATCTCTTATTGTATCCAGTTGAATGAATGAATTTCAGGTGGCTGCTGATGAAGCTCGGGATGCCATAAATCAAATGAAGAGTAATGTTGAAAGCTTTTTGTAATTCCTGAAAAAGGGAAGAGACTCCAGTCTGTGGATGTCCTTCTAACTCTTGTGCATCAATGAAAAACACTTTCATCTTCAATCATTTGTGCATGCATTTTCCATTTCTTCCTGCTTTAGATTTTTACCTAAGCCAATGGGCCTAGTAAGCATAGTTTGATTTTTACTAGGATTATTATAAAATAAATAACCCTTCAAAATTTCAATTTTTAATAGCTCAATATTACCTAAATAATAGAAAATGTATGTTTAGTGAGCTGGAACATGACTTTTATTCATAGTTCCCTTGTATTTTATGTGCAGTTTAAAGTCATTCACGTCGGACATAAAAAGGCTAATGTTTAAGGTCGAAATAGATTTGACCGAATGGATTAAAAATGACTCAATTCCATGAAAATTTATCTGAAAACATATTACCACACTCATATATGAGGGAAAAATGTAAACTGTGACTTAAGAAATTTTGAATATGAGGAATGATATGAAAAAGGGATAAAAGGAATTAGAAAAAGTAGTTCCCATGAATGAAGTTACCATTATTTAAAAAACTTGTTAGGGGGTTGAATTATTCATGGCCACCTAAGGGAATTGAATGCATAATTAAATAATGGTATCTTATGGCTGACAGGTTCATTATGTAGACTACTTATGCAGGGCCGCCTAAGGGCACATGCTACATAGTCAAGCAAAATAACTCTCAGAAAATAACTTTTATACCGCTAAAAATCCAGTGGAAGTTCATGGGGATTCAAATATTCCAAAGTGTAGAGTTTTTTGTATGGATAAAGGTACCCGAATATGGAGAAGATATTTCCGAACAATATTTTCTAAGAATTAGATGAATGTCACTCCTATGAAGTTCTGACCCAAACATAGGGAAGGGAAATATAAACCTTAGACTTGAATACTTTACGATCGTGAAAAGAGTATGGGGAAGATATGTTATGGATGACCCTTTTTTTATGGATCCCTATATTTGGTCATTAAGATGACTAAGGACAAAAGCGATTTTCTTCCCAATAATGAAGTTACCACTATTTTGAAAAAACCCGTTAGGGGGTTGAATTATACAGGGTCGCCTAAGGGAATTAGCTGCATAGTCAAATAATAGCATCTTTTGGCTGACACGTCTATTATGTAGACTGTTTATGCAAGGCCGCCTAAGGGAACGTGTTGCATGGTCAGGAAAAAGAATTCTCAGAAATTGGAAATTTTGTGACCAGAAGTCAAGAAAAGGGTTATGAAGATATGGAAGTATTTAAGACTAAGATTATGACACATAAAGATGGGTATTTTCCGATGTATGCAGAGATACACAGATCAATGCTAACCATAATCATGTTGTGGCTAGATCCTGATTTGAAATATTGGACTTCACTACATATCCCAAAGGATGGGAATCAAGCCGCATGTAGTTTTGAAACACAGTTTAACGTTGTGTGGGACAAATGTGTGGGAGATCTTAGTTTAGGGTCATATAACTCGGACCATTATAAGAAATACCCAGTATGTGTTTTCCTGGGGACTTTTCAGCTAGGGGAATGAAAGTGGAATTTGGGGTTAGGACTAATGAATTGGGCTAGATTCGAGGGATGCTCAAACATTCTTATGTATCTGATATAGATGGGGATCAAGCCGCACGTAGTTCTTGAAATACCCTCTGTACAGATTTGGTTCGTACATGTGAAGGGTGAAAGGGGAATTTAGTGCAATGATGGTTTCACCCAAAATAAAAGGTTCAGGAATTTCCATGTATGCACATAGTCTTTGAAATATTACATGATTGGATATCAATGTGAATAATTATTTCCTTTCATGTGAGGGTATTAAATAATGTTGTAGTTTACTGTCATACAGGACAAAAGGTGCAGTACAATTTAACGTCATGTAGCAAGGACAAAGGTGAACCAATGTAAATAGATTGGTTTTGGGCTTGAACCTTGAGAGGATGCCTACGTACCCAGCCTGGATGGCAAGGATAAAAGTCCACGTAGTTCAATTAAAGAATTAATTAGTGATCAAGTTGTTCTTGGGGACAACGACCTAAAAATGGTGTTGGGACTTACACATGGTTAGCGGCCCAGAGATGGTTTTATAGTAGAAGTTTTCTATAAGATCATTTGAGTCATACTCGGTGTGAGAAACAAGATGAAGAAACAACTTTAATGATGCACAGTGTAATGTCATGTAGGTCATATGAAGGGACTATGCAGTTTAAAGTCTTGTAGTTAGGACTATTCATGCTGCACAGTTTAGTGTCATGTAGTAGGGACAAAATACAATTTTATATCATGTAGGATGTATTTGGGTGATGTAAAATTTAGCGTCTTGTAGATAAGATGTTTGGGAAAATACCGTTTAACGTCATATTGGATGAAAGGGGGACTGTGCAGTTTAATGTCATGCAGTAAGGACAAAAGAGGACACAGTTTAACGTCATGTTGGACGTATTAGGGACTTTTTCATAGTTTAACGTCATGTTGGGAAAAAGGGATGATATAGTTTAGCATCATGTTGGATGATGGTACCAATAGTTTAAGGTCGTATGCATGGACCGTTGGTTATGCAATTTAACTTCTTGCTGGATGTAAGGGACTTCTGTACAGTTTAACGTCATGTAGTTAGGATGTCACTGTTTAATGTCATGATGGACATAAATGCCAATAGTTTAAAGTCTTATGCATGGACCCTTGGTGTATATTGTGTTTATAAAAAATATTTCTTCAGAAATATGGCATTGGTTGGAGTAGTGATGAGTTCTCCATCCATTGAGATTAAAGAATAAGCTCAATTGAAGAAGACCTTATATATTGTATAATGTCCTTCCCATTTTGGCTCAAGCTTGGGAGGTTTCTTTCCTAATAAAATTGGAGTTCTGAGAACTAATACCAATTCTCCCTGAATGACTGAACAGAGAAGAAATTTTTTGTTAAAATCCCATGCTATTCGATTCTGGTAGACTTCCAAGTCATGCAGGGTGCACAATCATTTCTCATCTAAATGTTCCAATTCATTCAATCACTTTTGAGATTGTTCATCTTTAGATGACTGATCACAAATGGATACTATGAGTGAGGGTTTTTTAACCTCAATTGGAAAGACTGCTTCCGTTCCATATACCAGTGAATATGGAGTTTACCACGCTGCAGTGCGGGTGGAAGTTCTATAAGACCATAAATCATGAAAGAGTTTGTTAGGCCATGACTTCTTATCTTTATCCACCATCGTTTGCAGTATATTTGATAGAGTCTTCTTGAAATATTCTATCTGTCCATTGGTGGCTGCATGATACAGAGATGAATGATTGGATTTGATGTTGTATTCTTGATACAATCCCTTCACCTTGAATAAACAGAAGTTGGTGCCATTTTCTGTCAATATGGTATGAAGGACACCAAATCTGGTAATGATGTTAGACTTGATGAAGCTAACAATGAATTTAGAAAAGACTTTTTTGAGGGGTATTTCCTCTGCCCATTTGGAAAAGAAGTCAGTAATAGTAATAATATACATCAACTTCTTGGATGTAGCCGAAGGAAAAGGTCCCACTACATCCATTCCCCATGTGGTAAATGGCCACGAGTATTTAGCTGTATGAAATAACTCTGGGGGTTGATGAATGAAGTTGGAATGTACTTGGAATGAATGACACTTCTTTGTGAAATCAACACAATCTTGTATCATTTAAGTCCAAAAGTATCCAAGCCTTCGAATTTGATCAGATAGTATATGTCCAGACTGGTGGGAACCACAGACTCTTGCATGCACTTCTTTCATGAAAGCCATTGTTTCTTCACCTTCAATGCATCTGAAGACAACTCCATCAAAACCATGTTTGTAGAGAACATTCTCTAAGTGATCTGGGCTATCATAAAGAGTGAAATTGACCACACATCTCTAGACTTGTTCTTTCCCGGCTCTATCAGGTGGAAGTGTTCCATTTTGAAGGTATTCCCTGAAAGGTGTCATCCATATTGTATTATGACCATATGGTTCAGAGGTGGGACTAATTTCATTGATTTACTCTATTTTGTATTGAACATAAGGTGAAATTTTATGAAGGTGGGAAATAATGATGGTTTTCTTGTCCCGATTTGGATCTTCCAGAGCTGTGGCTATATTAGCCAGTGCATTGGCATGGGAATTTTTTGATCTTGGGACATAAGAATATGTCAGTTCTAAATGAAACTCCACTATTAACTCTCCAACGTAATCATACAAAGGGATTAGTTCTTATTTTCTGATGGCATAATCCCCATTTACTTGTTTGATTACTAGGTCTGAATCACCATTCACCTTTAAGTGATTCAGTTGTGCTTGAAGCGCCAACTACAAGCCTACGATGAGAGTTTGGTATTCTGGTTCATTATTTGTACCGCCTCCTATTAATGATAAGGAATAAGGTAACACTGCCTTTTCTGGAGAAATAAGCACAATTCTTAATCCAACTTTTTTTAATTTAATATTTTCCATTTTCCTCCCTGTTGGACTTATGGAAGCACCATCGAAGTACATTTCTGATGTTTGAAGACTTTCTTGAATAGAGAATACTTCCTCATCAGGGAGTTCAATATCTGAAGATGTGTCTTCTACTGAAGGGTGTTCTGCAAGGAAATCAGCCAGAGCTCGGCCCTTTATTTCCTTCTAAGACACATACTAAATGTCAAATTGCTGCAAAATAACTGCCCACCTTGCCAGTCATCATGTAAGCATTGGTCGACTAAGGATGAATTTGAGCGGGATATTACGAGATATCAATTGTACCTCGTGAGGTTTCAGGTAGTGTCTCGACTTTTGAACTACAAATATTAATGCTAGGTAGCACTTCTCAATATTTGAGTATCGGGTTTTTGCAACAAGCATAGTCGTACTGAGATAGTAGAGGCTGTTTTCATTCCCATCATCATTCTTCTGAGCAAGAAAGGCACCCAATGATCGCTCTAGAGCTATCACGTAGAGGATAAGTGGTCTTCCTTCAACAGGTGGAATTATCACCGGTGGACTCAAGAGATACTTCTTGAGAATATCGAATTCTTCTGGAAATTCTTCAGTCCACTTATATGTGACTCCCTTCTTCATCAATTTGGGGAAGGGTAGACTTTTTCCTTCCAAATTGGTGATGAAACTCCAAATATGGGATAAGTTTCCATGATTTCCTCTCAATTATTATAAATTTTGAGGAGGTGACATACTAATGATTGAATTTTTCTTCTCATGATCGACTTCGATAGCACGATGGGGTACAACAAAGCCGAGAAATTTTCCTTTGGTTACCCCAAAAGCACATTTCAAGGTGGTCATATTCAAATTATGTATCCAAATTTTGTAGAATATGATTTCCAAATCATCCAAGTGATTAGAATTTTGTGTGGATTTAACCACCAAATCGTCCACATAACATTCAACAAACTTTCCCAAAAAGGGTTTGAAGATACGATGCATAGCACGCTGATATGTTTCACCTGTATTCTTGAAGCCAAAGGGAATTACCACATAGAAAAACACACCCTGAGGGGATCTGAATTCTATAGAATCTTCATCTTCTAGAGCCATTCAGATTTGATTATACCGAGAATATCTATCCCTGAAGGAAAGTGCTTCATAGCCAGCTGTTGCATCAATTAAGAGGTCTGTAACTGGTACTGGAAAATAATTTTATGACAATGATGATTAAGATCTATGAAATCAATGAATGCTATAATTTTCCCATTCATCTTTTTCACTGGGACAATATTAGCCAACCACTTGGGATATTTAACTTCTCTGACGAAGTTATATTTTATGAGCTTATCCACTTCAACTTCAATTTTGGAAGCACAGGTTGGGTGTGTTATTCTAACGGCTTGTTTGAATACTCGATGTTCTTCTGGAAAACCCAAATAATGACTGGAAACATTAGGATCAAGCCCTGGAATCTCTGTATAGTTCCAAGAAAATATATCTCGATTTTTCTTTAAAAAGGAAATATACATCTCTTGCTCTTCAAGAGTCATGGCCTCACTAATTAAAGTGAGGTGTGGATCTTCTTTTGTACCCAGATTTATTTTTCTGAGTTCATCCACGGTGGTAGAGATACCCTCTTCAAATGCTGGAGAAGCATCCCTGAGATCTTCTTCTTCTTCTTCAACATGTGTTATTTCATCTGTTTCTACTTCCATAGTAGACGATGAAGCAAAATTTCCATAATCAGAAGAGATGTCAAAAATTTCACATCTTGAAGAAGAAGCTTCCATTTTCGACCGATTGATGATGACGGGTCTTCTTTGGTTAAAAAAGAGTAGATGATGGATTGAGAATCAACGTCATCATTTACCTCTGCCATTGCTATAACGTTCTCTGGCATGACTGGCGTAGTATAGACTTTTTGGATTTCGGTAGATGAAATGAATACATCTCCATTTGAGCTTTAATCATTACTTGGTAGATCCCCACTTTCTCCCATGTTGTCTGGCTTGATTGCCATAATTGAAATTATGGAGGTTTCCAAAAGAGTATTTTAATTTGGGTCTATCCTGTCAATTTTACTAATAGGAAACACATAATATATACTCATATGTGTAAATGGGTTTACTGGAATCTTTTCCAAACCATATGGATCATTAATTTATGTTATCTCCCTTGTTGCAGATTTGTCTTTTCCCTTTATGTGATAGAATTCCACCTCAATGTATTGAGATTTACATGTCTTGAATGGGTATTTATCACCATATAATGTCCCAATTTGGCCATCAAAACAATATTTGAGACATTGATGGTATGAAGAAGGGATATCCGCATGTCGATGTAGCCAGGGTCTTCCAAGCACGATGTTGAAGGCTGAATCTTGATCAATAACCATGAAATTTGAATTGGATACAAGATCTCCAAACTGAGTTTTAAGTGTAATCTCACCTAATGGTTCTTGTTCATTTTTATCATATCCTTGTAACATCAAAGTAGAAGGAGATAAATCAGATTCTGTGAGGCCCAATCGATGAAGTGTACGAATGGGGATGAGGTTGACTCCTGAACCATTATCAATGAAGACTCTTCAGACATCTACGCCATTGAACATTCCAGATAAGTATAATGGTCTGATATGTCCATGCATGAAATCATCTTCATTTTCATTTGTGAAATATATCACTACATGGAATTCTGTAGGATTATTCTCAACATGGTAGGCTTCAACCGCATCAATTTCAGTTTCAAACTCCTGAAGACTCGACAAAGCCTAGATGAGTGCATCCTGAAGATCCTTCGATAAATTCCAGGAATCTAGAATTGATAACATGGCCGGTACCTGGGCCAATTGTTTCAATACATCATACTTTTGATCCAAATTTCTACATTTTCCAACAGGAACATGTGGTTTCACAGGTACCTTAGAAGTAGATACTCTGGAATTTGATGCATCCTGTACCTGGATAGGAGTTGGTAACACTCCTGGATTTGAAAGATTTTATCGATTAGGTCTATTTACTTGCTGTTAGGATGAATATGGAACCTTCAACCGATCTTCCAGAATAATTGTGCTAGGGCTGAGTCTGCCTTGTGTGGAAGAACTTTCTTGTTCTTGATGAGCTCATTAAAGGGGTCATCCATGAGTTTCTGCCGCATACACTATTCTAGCAGGGGTAGAATTGGAATATTGGCCTTTGAAAGATCCACGTCTTCCCCTATATCCTAATTCTCTATAACTTCCTCTGATTCCTCTATTTGATACAGGGAATTAGGGCTCATCAAAATTGAAACTGCGAAGGGCATATGAATCTGTTAATTTAATCATATTAATAGAACTAAAGATAAATTCTTTATCTTATGAAGATTCTACCTGATTAGCCTATTTAGGATGGGCCGTTTGGTGGGGCGGTTCCCATGGATTTGAAGCAAATGGCATGAAATCTGCCAGATTCAAATAATACTTAGGCTTTGAAACATACTCATCTTCTACTGATTCTTCTTCTTTCTTTGAATCATGCTGTTTCCTTGAGGATTTTCCCTCTGATGAAGAGGGTTTTGCTGTGGCATTCATGGTAGAAGGAAAAATTGGTTTCTTCAATTGTGTTCACAAAATGGCATGAGTTCTGTTGACTTTTTTTTTCTGAACATTCAATAATCATATTTTGGATAATTTTTTTCTTGACTTATTACCACTCACCCTCCTCCTCTAGATCTGTAGCAGTAACACATGCTACCTGAGTTGAAAAACCATTCAGTTTGACTTGTCTGAAGTCAAACATTTCTTGCAGGAGGTCCTTAAAAACAAAACACTCCTGAATGGGATGCGACAACATCTGATGAAATGGGAAATAATTGGGACAGTATTTATTGCATTCCTTATTCGGCCTCTTTGGCCTTTGAAATTGAACCAAATTATTTTCCAGAGCCGAAATGAAGTAACCAAGAACTTGTTCATTTCGAAAAGAGTATGTTTCACTCTTCAGATCCTCAAATTGTTTTCCTCTTTGATCTCTTTTATCATCTTGACAAAATGGCCTCTGTTGTTGACACTCAGGAGGCATATCCCTTCGAGAAGATGATGACCTTGAAGTAGAAGTAGGTACAGGTGATTGTTTAAGAATAAATGTAGTAGTCTCTGCATTACCCATTCTTCTTCCTGGAGTTGATGGAATTACACAAGCTTTATCCTTAGTGTTTATTAGAGAATCTTCAATCTGATGGACAATTGAAGTAAGGTCTCGAAACCCTCCCGTGTATTTCTAAGGGATTAGCGGTGTGCGCAACTCATCATGTAAATTTTCCACAAATATTGGAAATAATTCCACTTGAGGGAGAGATATGCTTAGGGAATATGTTAATCCCTTCCAGCGAGCAATGAAATCTGAGACCCTTTCATTCTCCCTTTTTTACAGTTTGCAGGATCAAAAACTGTTGTCTTTGGCAACGTTGAGCTGAACTGAAGATGGAATTTTTGGCGAAGATCCTCCCATCTCGTAATTGACCGGGATTTCATGCTTGTGTACCAGACAAAATAAGGTCCTTGTAATGACTTTACAAAACACCCAAGCTTACCTGCTTCTTGTTGCTGAAGGGTTCCATCATAGGATCTCATTGAGAAAAAAATGGGCTATGTGCTGCTCTGGAGCTACCAAACCATTAATGATTGGTAATGTGGTACTTTCAAAATTTGATGGGGCAGAAATTTCAACAACCTATTCAGGGTAAGACCTATTTTCTGGTTTAATTTTAGCATTCTTTCCCTCCGTAGCTTCCAACCGATCTGTTAATGACTCAATAGTAGTTATTAAATTTTGAGAAACATCTGGTTGAGCATGGACCTGAACATGTGCATTAACTGGAGCTGGTAATGATTTGGTGGTTGGTACTACAAATGATGGTAGCACCACCAATTGTTGTTTCACTTGACACATAGGATTAGACCTATGAGGGTGTATTGATAGAGGAGGATATTCTTGATCTATCTCAGTAGAAACAACAACTTCCCTTGGCTGACTAACTCCAGCACGCTTAGGAGGAAGACTAATTTGAAGTAGTTCTGCATTCAACAACCTTAATTCCTTCATTTCTTCCTCTTGTTGTGAAAATCTTTGCTCTAGTGAGAGATATTAGCCTTCTCTAGAGGAAGGGTATGTAACCTTATTCTTTCCTTTCCCCTTGTTGGATCCCTTTTGGAGAGGGGGAAGTGGGTTTCATTGAAGTATTACCTCGATTCTGGGTAATCCGTTGATTTCCTGTACACACACCTTCTTCATTTGTGTCTGTGCGTACAACTTCTTGAGTAGGAACCTCTTCATATAATCCCTCTGAGCAAACCTCATCTGGTGGATCAGAAACAATGACATTAATGACATTAATTGATGCATAATTCATTCCATCTCTTCTATCATAATTTCTGCGATATTGTATTTTTCCATGTCCTTGATGAGGCATTGCCTTTTGTTGATTCGGTCTCTTAGGAACTTCTTGACGAACCATAACATGGATGGAATCTCCTGATAATTTGTCTCTTCGTTCCTCTTGAGGCTTCTTCCCTAATCGAGAGAAGACTGAATTTCTATGAGGGAGGGGTTTAGGATAAGAAAAAGTCCCTAGTCCAGTGGACTGGGGCTGTTCCTCCTGTCTTTCCTCAAATCCTTGAATCCTATTTGTTAATTATGAGGGTTTAGTTAAAAGAGTCCCTAGTCTGGTAAGCTGGGGTGGTTCTTGACATGCTATATCTGAGACCTTCATGAAAGCTCTCCTGATCTTGTGGACTTTAGTCTGGAAATTAGCTTGATGCATCAACCTGCATCCACTTTTATCACCTGGCTCAAAAGACCGTTGGATGATTTCTAACACTTTTGTCACATGGTGATGTGCATGCTCCAAATGAGAGGCATGTTCAATATTATTGTTTTCTTGATGTAGGAGTAATTCAACTACTTCTTCTCTATATGCTTGATTTTGAGAGGTACTAGTTGAGGCATGTTCTTGGGAAATCTTTTGATTACAAACAAAACCCATTGACTGTGGCCGGCTATGGGAAATAAAATTGCATGAAACCATTTTTGTTTGGATTTGTAGACTGCAGAATACAGTGAAATATAGCACTCCATAAAAACTGCATCCCCTGATATGAATACTAGATGGGACATTGGAAATTAATTGGCGTAATCTTCTTAGTGCGCCAAGGCATGAACGTTGAAGGGCTCTCTCTTGCTTTTCATACTTTAGATGTCGAGAAACTGAGAGAGATGCCAAATCAATTTGGTGTTGTAACCCTTTTATTATCTTAACATGATTTTCATATTCATCATAAGATAATATTTTGTATTTCAACTGACAAAGAGTTTTCCATATGTTGAGGCGAATATCATGAATTCCATCTTCCGTCAACATATCTGGAATGTTGGACTGAGAATCAATCAGAGGCCAAAACATAACTTTCACTTCACATTTCTCCAGTTTTTCTCATGTTTAGTACTTCCTCTTTATCATTCAATGAATATTATTCTACCTGATTAGACCAGAGATGGTGCTTACATATTTCTTCATCAGATTTAACATGATTGGTAGAGAAATCACTGATCAAAATAGAGGATGCATTACTTAGGGGTGGTTTAGAGAATGACCTACACCCTGAGCTATCTTCTTGTTGAGAAAGTATTTCACCTGCAAATGGTAAAGCATCATACATGGCCGGCTTCACATTTTCAAGTGCCTAAAGATAAGAGGGCTTTCTAGTCACTACTTTGTTTGTTAAAGAATTATCCAAGCAATGTGAATCACTACTGCGGAGGGGACATTCGAAACTAAATTCATCATCATGGGGAGGACAACCATGGTGGGTTATAGCAAAAGATGAACCATTTTTCTCCTTGACCTTCTGACCATACAAAGGGTTCTTGTGGCTCTCATTTGAAGATGAAAAATCAAGATCGACCGAATTGTCATGAAGAAATCTTTCATGAGAAATTATCTGATGCACACCAAAATAATTAATGTTCCCACTATTGGGAACTGAGAGAGATGAATCGTGAGTTGCAACAGATAGTTATCTGAGTGCATGAAGAACCGCAGCATCGAGTAAGGCCTTGTCAAAGATGGGCCTCTTATTTCTTGACTGTGTAGGGAGGGTCATCTTCATAGATTCCTTCTTACTCAATTTGGCAGGTGTATGTGCCTGCTCAGGATAAATGATCAGGTTAGGCTGATTATCTCCGCTCAAACCAGGTGCATGTGCTTGACTTGGTTGTCCATATGATATGGGGGAGTACTCCACACAACCCTCTTCGACTAGAACATAGGTGTGTGTCTATTCTGGAGTGAACTATTTATTTGTCACTCCACTGGTAGGGATAGATTTATGTTTCTTTCCCTGAGATGCTGCTGAATCTGTTATAATATCCCGGCAGGCATCCAGAATATGAGAAGGGATTTTGTTCTACTCTTTCACCATTGATAGAATATTCATGGTGTCTTCAGCTATCAGAATGGGGATATATGTCTATTTCGTTCTTGGAGTAGATGTATATGCCTGCTCCTGTCCTCATTTTCCTGTCAGTGAATCCTGACAGTACTCATGTGTGGTGGCAGAGAGTTGAGTCTACCTTCTATTTGTCATCGGAGCTTTCTGACTGACTTCTCGGAATGATACCAAACGAGACTATTGGTAGGCTTGATCAATACTAGTAGGTGTATGTGCCTACTGATTACACTCCACCAAATGTGGTTGATGAGCTTCCTTCAATACTGACAGATGAGGCTGCTAGCAGGATTGAGGAGTGTAAGCAGGTGTATGTGCATGTTTACCAGTTTTCAACACATTGGGTTGGCGGGCTTCATCGTATGTAGTTAGACGAGCCTGCTGACTAGATGATGATTTATAAATAGGTGTATGTTCCTGTCTATAGTACTCTTCCATAATTACCTGGCGGGATTGGTGTGATGCTGCCAGACGAGTCTACTGAACAACTGAATTAAAACAGACGGGTTTGTGTGCCCGCTCATGTCTTGCCACCAAGTTAGTTTGGTGGACTTCTCCGGATATGGTAGAGATGATAACCTGCTCACTGTTGACTGTATTTCTCCTATGGCGGTTCGTCTTTACTGCTTGGGTTCGAGGAACATGAGCCGAATGCCTGGAAACGATACCCTCATCATGTTGAGGGCGCACTGCCGCACGAGTCTGGCAGCGATTGTTGATGGGATCCCTCTGGAAAGACTCCTATCTCCTTGAATTAAGGCCCTGAGGGACCTGATCATTCACCTCCCCAGAATACAAGAGTGAATGGTGATTGTGTTCCGAGGATAATGACCTGAAATGGTTGATGAATGTTGTTAGCACCGCCTAGTTCTTGATCGTTGGTCATCACTGTCTGGATGACTAGGGTGAATTGTTCACTAGGAGGGCTTGTTGAGAAGCCTCTAGAGTTGGAATGGTACCATTTTGATGGTACTCCATAACCAGCACATTTGATACCCAGCATTGAAGAAGTTGAGTAGGTGATGTATCCCTTAGAGCGGATGAAGATCTTGTAGGAGTATATGTAAATGCATTCAGAGAAGAGGTTTTCACAGCAGAAGTATTCACAACAGTGAACTTAAGAAAATTCATTCTTGTAATGCAGAAGATCTTGGAAAAGATTTCCTATTTGATATAACAAACATAATCAAGATAAGTTCAGCCACTACATCCTTTGGATGAGAACATATGTTATTGACTGTCTTGTTGGCCATATCATTGAGTTTAAATAGGGGCCTAATAAATAGGTAAAACATCATTTTAAGTTGGTTAAGGATTCACGTCTGGTTTACCATTTTTTGTTTCCTCTGGAATTGGGGATGACCTCGTTGATTGAAGGTTTAAACATTCCAATGAGTTTTTAATAGGTTTATTCATAGAACCGGAAACATCCAATGTTTCCATATCCATTTAGACCTACTTTCCAAAGGTAGGTGCTCATTATTTGTGGACTGATGAGGATTATGAATTTTCATTGGTCGAGAGGATGGGAGGTTGGAATCATCACACTTTTTTGAGTGGAATTATTGTCTACTCCATGACTCTCATTGTAACGACCCAATGATTCATTAATGGAAAATACCTATTGATCTTATTAAATGTATCTTTATATAAAATGTTTTTATAAGAGGTCAACTTCTTTGGTTTTATGTTAAGAATTTTTGACCGTTGCTAATATAGTCGTTGAACAGTGATCACATGATTAGTATAAATATAGGACTTTAACAAATCCATTTTACTCAGACAAAAGAAGCGATGGCCTCATCCAGTAGAATTGCCATATACGAAGCCCATTTTTAGGATCTTGGAAAATAGGTGGCATCTTTGGGCTTCGCCCTTGACCAAGCCCAAGCTGAGCTTCATCATGTCAAGCTCGAACGTGACCACCTATTGGAAAAGTGGAAGTTGATTGAAATTACCACTTGAGCGATGTTATCTGAGCCACCCCAAGAGTCTATCACCATCGCACACCTTACCCTTAGATCTTATGCGTCTGTTTTAAGGGGTTATGTAACAAATAAGTAGTACTATGTTCATGTACATTAATTTTTATATAATAATGAATATAATTTCTAGGCATTTTTGATACATTGTAAATAGTTTTTAAAGTACAAATGGTGTTTTTAGTTATTATTTAATTAAGAAATCTATTTTATTAAATTAATGAATTTTTGAATTAAATAATATTTTAATAAAATAATAATAATATTATTAAATTAATTTTTATTAAATGATCTTATAATTTTATGAATGCAATTAAAATTTTTATTAAGGTTTGAAAGCCATTTCTGTCAAAACTTGTGAATTTTCGATAAATGTCAGTTTTTATTTTAAAAGTGAAAATTAACATAGTTATAAATTTTTGTAGATAAAATAAATTTCATTTATGGAATCAGGGCGTCAAAATTATCCAACAGTGAATTTTTCATAATTTTCTGAGAGTCAAATTTTTGCGTAAAAATTAAATACCATTTAAATATATAATGTGTTTTATGACATCATAATTACCAAATAGTGATGTAATAAAATACTATAATCTTTATTTTTGGCAAATATATGTTTTACCATTAAAATAATGTGATTTTGGGTTTGTTTGACTCTCTTTTCAAAGCATTAATGGACCCCTCAAGACTTATTCAACACCTTGCCTTTTTAAATTAATTTTCATGGGAGTGTGACTCACCTCCACATAAGCAAACCTAATATTTTAAGATGTTCGGACTTTGGACTTATAAAATATTTTTTTCCTCTTCCCTTTTCCAAAAACCAGGGGCAAAAACCATGGGATGGTTTGTGGTTTGGATTAATTTAATATAAGGGGACCCAAACCTAAATAATAAAGAATTCCCTCACATTTCCTATATAAACCCACCCATGCTCCCACATCCTCCTCACTCAAAGCCTTTGGAGTTCGTCAATCCTCTTCCCTACTCTCTCTATAATCCTCCCAAGGTTCCCCAAGCTCCCAAGAAGCCTCTCACAAGCCTCTCTCTAGCCTTTGGATGCACACTTCCAAGTAATGGTTTTTTCTTCCTTTCTCATTTTTGTCCAATTTTTTTATGTTGTTTTTCCCTTTTAATTTCAATTATAAATGTTGGGGTATTGTTTCTCACCTCCCTCATACTTCCCTATTTATGTTTGAATGATGTTAGACCCTTTCTCTCTCATTAAATTTCTCCCATTTACACCCGTTACTATGCCGAAATTCCAAAAGGAACTTCTTTCTCCTCTTTTATATTCAAGCAATACTTTTTTATCATGAATCTAAATTCCATTAAAATTGTTGAGACATGTATATATATGACCTCCTTACTTTACATTACATGTAAATATATTGAGTAACCCATTTCTCTCTCATCAACCATTTTTATGAATTCTTATGTCACGTCGTTACGCTGCCGAAATCGCACCGATTTTCTAAGCCAATGCCATTGTGTAGTGAATACCATGCCCATTTCTCCATCAAGGGTATTCACCTTTATGCACATTTACTTATTGATTATAATGTTTCATGTATTAATTCAACATTCGTTTATCATGGAATAAATGATTATGTTTTATGAATCCATGTTTTATGATCCATGTGGCACACTTATGCATGAAATGAAATGTTTATGAATGGTGCACCCTTATAGCGCTCCAATGCATTGGGTAAAGTATAGTATCATGATACGTCATGCGAAATGAGTGTTGACTCATGCTAATTCAATTGAAACGAGGGTTTACTCGTTCTTTATGTGCAATGAGGATTTACTCAATCTCCATGTGCAATGAGCCTTGGCTCAGGCTAATTCCATGTTAAGTGTTGTTGCCACATTTCCATGTTATGATTATCATGATTTATCATTCCTTAATGTTCATGTTTCTTTTATGCTCTATTGATATTCTTATTGTCTAACATGTATTATAAATCTCATGTTATTCCATATGTACTCCCTTACTGAGCTTTATAGCTCACCCTTTTCTTATTAATGTCCTCAGGTTATCCCATGCAATGCTAAGTACGAGGGAATGTAGTGGTCATGTAAAGGAAGTTTTCAATAAAGATGTTGTATTTCATGTTTTAAGTTTTTATTTAATGATCCTAATCCCCAAATACAGTAAACCTCTTGATATTCTTTGTTGTATCAAGTGAAGTTTTATGTAATAAATCATGTTTAAGTTTATAATAAAAGCGGGGTTGTCATAGTTGGTATTAGAGGATAGGTTTGGTTATTTTTGGAATTTGGATTAGAAAACCCTAGTAAAGCCTTAGATACAAGACTACTTATAATAAAAACATCCCTATGTTTTGGTAAGTACTGAGTAAGTGGTTTATCAAAAAAATACATCCCTGTCTAGATACGAGTAGGTAGAGGAGACTCTGGCACAGATGTATCCTAGGGGTAAAACCCGAAAACACCACTTTGAGATGGACTCGAACAGGAACTGGTGCACGAAAATGGGTCTTTCTTCACTCTTGGTTACGACACTCCTGGGGGATATGTTTTGATAAATTCAAAATCTTAGTATGAACCCTTATTAAGGGAATAAAAAAAAATTCCCCTATGAATATATGTTAGAAAGTAGATCATGAAAAGCCTAGATTGAAGCCTATAGACTCATGATTTAAGGAAATAAAAGATTATTTATAAGTCATCAACTTTTGTCTTTGGATTACCCTTTATGTGTTAACCCTAACATTCCTTTTATTACAGCCAATGGCCGATAATAGGAGGACTCGAGCTAACAACCGTTGTGAAGATCAGTGTGATGACTGTACTAATGAGATGCCCAATACAATGAGAGCGGGAATCACAAACTTTGTCACGCTTCACTCTCAGCTAACACGTGTTTTTAATAGAAACACTGGTCAAGAGAAATGTCCAAACCCCCCTAAGAAGGAACAAGTCTCTATCGAGAGCTTCATGAGGAAAAGGCCTCCTACATTTAGTGGATCATCTGATCCCACGTTTGCTGAACAATGGATCAACTCCATTGAAAAGATATTCTCTATCCTCCAATGTTCTGAACATGAGAAGGTTCTCCTGGCTGCTTATCGTATTGAGGGTGAACCTGATCAATGGTGGACGTTGATCAAAAATACAAAGCCCAAGGAGGAGATCGAGGCATTTTAATGGAAGTATTTTCAGAAGATGTTTTTCGATAAATATTTTCCACGCACCCTCCGGTTGAATATGGAAAGGGACTTCCTTTCCCTCAAGAAAAATGATGAAGAATCTGTTGGAGCATACGAGGAAAACTTCACGAGGCTTTCACGATATGCTTCCAGCTTTTTCATTACCCCTGAATGCAAGGTTGACCACTTCTTTAGTGGGCTGATGCCTAGTTTGCAAAAAGCATTATTGATCGATGACTTCGACAACTATGAGGAAATTGTCTGATGTGCCCTAAAGGTTGATATGGAGATCAGGGAATCACATGGGTATCATGGGGACAAGAAGCGTAAGGTAGACTTCAATGATGGTGGTCCGATGGATAAATATAACGGTGCTAAGATGATCTAGACCACCACTTGCCAAAAGTGCGGAAAGAAGCACCTCAGAAATTTCCTTAAGGGGACGAGATAATGCTTCAGGTGTGGAAGAGAAGGGAACCTAGCTGTTAACTGTCGGCAAGAAAGACCCACGACTGCGACAGAGGAGAGGAACGCTCCATTCGAACATCAACGCGTTGTTCAATGCTATAAATGCAAAGAACCGGGTCATTTTGCAAATCAGTGCCCTAATCCTAGGGTTTTTAGAGACAACCAACAACCTCCAAGGAAACAAGGAGGAGTTTTTTCCATCACTTCTGCCGAAGTGAACCCCGACAATGAAGTGGTGATAGGTACACTAGTAATTCATTCACAAATAGCGAACATACTTTTTGATTCAGGTTCTACGCATTCTTTTGTATCTCAAAAGTTTTGTAGAACAATCCCATCACCACCACAAATCATGGAAGTAAAGCTGTCAGTGAGTACAGAAATTGGGTCAATAATTGCATCCCATGAATATAATTCCTCCCCTGTTATAATCTGTGGATTGAATTTACCGGAGAACCCCATCATACTCCCTTTGGTGGAATTTGATTCAATTCTTGGCATGGATTGGTATTCCTTATATAGAGACAATATAAATTGTCGGGAGAGGGAAATCACACTCTATATGGAGAATCGACCCCCGATTCTTTACAAGTGTCAGGAGGAAGATGAATCTCATTTATCTCATCATCTCAAGGATGGATATTACTACCTTTTGATCATGCGTATCTGGCTCAGATGATTGAGTCCAAGGAAGAAACCATCCTTGAAGAAATGCCTATTGTGAGGGATTTCGCTGAAGTGTTTCCCGAGGAACTGCCTGGTCTTCCTCCAGGAAGAGATGTTGTGTTCTCAATTGATCTTATACCTGGGGTGCTACCAATATCCAAGACACTATATAGATTGGTTGTTGTTGAGCTTGAAGAGCTGAAGAAACAACTACAGGAGAATCTAGATAAAGGGTTTATAGGCCCAAGTGCTTCACCATGGGGTGCACTAGTCCTCTTCGTCAAGAAGAAGGATGGGTCAATGAGGCTTTGCATCGATTATCGTGAACTTAACAAAATCACGATAAAGAACAAGTATCATCTCCCTAGAATCGATGACTTGTTTGATCAGCTGCGTGGAGCACAATACTTCTCCAAGGTGGATTTGCGGTCTGTATATTATCAACAAATGGTGAAGAAGATAGATGTCTCCAAGACTGCTTTTCGTACAAGATACGGGCACTATGAATTCATAGTAATGCCTTTTAGACTCACCAATTCTCTAGCAATATTCGTGGACTTGATGAATAGAGTCTTTAGAGATTACCTTGGAAAATTTGTGGTAGTCATTATAAATTATATTCTAATATATTTCAAAATCAAGGAGGATCATGAGGAGCATTTAAAAACTATACTATAGACTTTGCGCAAGGAGAAGCTCTACGAAAAGTACAGAAAGTGTGAGTTCTGGTTGAAGGAGGTCTCATTCTTGGGCCATATCATCACAAGCAATGGGATATCTGTGGACCCCTCCAAAATAGATGCAATTGAGAGATGGTCGAGGCTAACATCGATAAAGGATATCTGTAGCTTCTTGGGGTTAGCTGGATATTATCAAAGATTTGTGAGAAATTTCTCATGATTTTCCAACCCTCTTACTAAGCTAACTCGAAAGGGAGTAAAGTTTGCTTGGGGTGATGAATGCGAAGAATGCTTCAAGGAGTTGAAAAAAGGCTTATCACTGCACTCGTGATCACTTTACCCACAAGTGGGGAACTTTTTGTGGTATTAAGTGATGCTTTAAAGAAGGGCTTAGGATATGTGCTGATGAAAAATGATAAAGTTATACCCTATGCCTCAAGGCTGTTGAAAATTCATGAGCGAAACTATCCAACTCATGATCTGGAGTTGGCAGCGGTGATCTTTGCATTGAAAATCTGGCGGCATTATCTCTATAGAGATAAATTTGAGATATATACTGACCAAAAGAGTATTAAATATATATTCACACAGAAAGAGATTAATATTCAGCAGAGAAGATGGATAGAGCTCATCAAGGATTATGACTGTTCAATAAATTACCACCCTGGGAAAGAGAACAAGGTGGAAGATGCCCTAAGTAGAATGGACCCAACAATTCTATCAATGATGAGAATTGATAAGGATCCAATATTCTTAGACTTGATGAAGATGGATGTGGGAATCATAAAGAAGGGAACATCATCAATCCTTTCAAAAATGATTGCTCAACCATCTCTTTTGAAAAGGTTAAAGGATGCTCAAAAGAATGATGTGAGAATTCAGGAAGAAGTGGAAGCTATCAAAAAAGGTAAATCTGTAGAGTTTAATGTTAATGAAGAAGGAATTATGTGTCTTGGGAAAAGACTATGTCTTCCATCAATTCTAGAGCTAAAGAAGAAACTTTTGGATGATGCACGTAGTTCAAATTTCTATATTCACCCAGGGAGCACAAAGATGTATCGAGATCTTCGAGAAAACATTTTGTGGGATAATATGAAGAAGGAGATCACTGAATATACATCAACGTGCCTAGTGTGTCAGCATGTGAAGGCGGAGAGGCATAATTCTAAGGGAATGATGCAACCATTGCCCATACCAGAATAGAAATGGGATAACATCACCATGGAATTTGTCACCGGACTTCCAAGGACATCCAAAGGCAACAATGAAATCTGGGTTATTATGGATCGTCTTACAAAGACTGCACACTAAATTGCTATTCGGGAGGATTTCACTTTTGATCAAATGGAACAGATATATATCAGGGAAGTGGTAAGGTTGTATGGAGTACCACAATCTATTGTATCTGACCGAGATCCAATATTCACCTATATGTTTTGGAAGAGTCTTCAACATGCTCTGAATACTGAACTGAACTTCAGTATGGCCTATCATCCTAAAACTTATGGCCAATCCAAGCGGACTATCCAAACACTTGAGGATATGTTGAGAGTGTTCTCAATGGATATTAAAGGAGGATGGGATCAACATATTCCTCTGGTTGAGTTCTCTTATAATAATATTTTCCACTCGAGCATCCAAATGGCACCGTGTGAATCCATGTTTGGGAAAAGGTGCAGAACACTGGTATGTTGGGATGAGGTCGGTGAACGTAAACTGCTTGGACCAGAAATGGTTGTGGAAATAGTGGAGAAGGTGAAAACCATTCAGCAGCATATCAAGGCAGCCCAAAGTCGACAGAAGAGTTATACAGATAATTGTCGATGAGACCTTGAGTTTAAATTTGGAGACATGGTTTTTCTATGCATATCTATGTGGTAGAAGGTCATGAGGTTTGGAAGGAAAGGGAAGTTAAGTCCAAGGTACATCGTCCCCTTGGAGATTCTTGATCGTGTCGGGGCTGTTGCCTATCGACTAGCACTTCCACCTACTATAGCCAAAGTACATGATGTCTTTCATGTATCCCACTTAATGAAGTACATACCAGACCCTTCACATGTACTCTCTTCTGAGGTGGTACAATTGGAAGATGATCTTTCTTATGAGGAGCAACCAGTGAAGATCTTAGATCGTAAAGAAAAAGTTTTACAAAATAAGACAATTCCCCTCGTCAAGGTGTTGTGGATAAACCACAATTTTGAAGAAGCAACTTGGGAATTAGAGGAAATGATGAATATGAGTTACCCATATTTGTTTTAGTGTGGGAAAAGGAAAATTTTGAGGGTGAAATTTCTTAAGGGGGGAATATTGTAAGGACCCAACGTTTCATTAATGGAAAATACCTCTTGATCTTATTAAATGTCTTTTTATATAAAATGTTTTTATAATATGTCATATTCTTTGGTTTTATGTTAAGAATTTTTTACCTTTGCTAATATAGATGTTGAACAGTGATCACATGATTAGTATAAATATAGGACATTAACAAATCCATTTTACTCAGACATAGGAAGCGATGCCCTCATCTAGTAGAATTTCCCCATACAAATCCCATTTGACGAAGATCAGAAAAGAGGTGGAATCTTTTGGCTTTGCCCTTGACCAAGCCCAAGCTGAGCTTTATCATGTCAAGCTTGAATGTGACCGTCTATGGGAAAATTGGAAGTTGATTGAAATTACCACTAGAGCGATGTTATCCGAGCCACCCAAAGAGTCTGTCACCATCGCACACCTTACCCTTAGGTCTTATGCGGCTAGTTTAAGGGTTTATGTAACAAATAATTAGTACTATGTTCAGGTACATTATTTTTGTATATAATAATCAATATATTTTCTTGTCATTTTTGATACATTGTAAATAGTTTTTAAAGTACAAATGGTGTTGTTAGTTATTATTTAATTAAGAAATCTATTTTATTAAGTTATGTGATTTTTGAATTAAATAATATTTTAATAAAATAATAATAATTTTATTAAATTAATTTTTATTAAATGATCTTATAATTTTATGAATGAAAATAAAATTTTTATTAAGGTTTGAAATCCATTTCTGTCAAAACCCGTGAATTTCTGATAAATGTCGGTTTTTATTTTAAAAGTGAAAATAAAAAAATTTAGAAAAAAATTTATATAATATAAATATCATTTCTAGAATCAGGATGTCGAAATTATCTAACAGTGATTTTTTCATAATTTTCTGAGACAGTCAAATTTTTGTGTAAAAATTAAATACCATTTAAATATATAATGCGTTTTATGACATCACAATGACCCAATAGTGATGTAATAAAATACTATAATCTCTATTTTTGGCCAATATATGATTTACCATTCAAATAATGTGATTTTGGGTTTGTTTGACTTACTTTTCAAAGCATTAATGGACCCCTCAAGACTTATTCAACACCTTGCCTTTTTAATTAGTTTCCATGGGAGTGTGACTCACCTCCACATAAGCAACCCTAATATTTTAATAAATTCAGACTTTGGCCTTATAAAATATTGTTTTACTCTCCCATTTTCCAAAACCATGGGCAAAAACCATGGGATGGTTTGTGGTTTGGATTAATTTAATGTAAGGTGACCCAAACATAAATAATAAAGAATTCCCTCACCTCTCCTATATAAACCCACCCATGATCCCACTTCCTCCTCACTCAAAGAATTTTTAGTTCGTCAAACCTCTACCCTAATCTCTTTAGAATCCTCCTAAGGTTCCACAAGCTCCCAATAATTTTCTCACAAGCCTCCCTCTAGCCTTTGGAAGCACACTTCCAAGTAAAGGGTTTTTCTTCCTTTCTCATTTTTGTCCAATTTTCTTTAAGTTGTTTTTCCCTTTTAATTTCAATTATAAATATTGGGTTATGGTTTCTCACCTCCCTAATACAGCCCTCTTTATGTTTGAATTATGGGAGACCCTTTCTCTCTCATTAAATGCCTCCCATGTACACCTGTTACTATGCTGAAATTCTGAAAGGAACCTCTCTCTCCTCTTTTACATTCAAGCAATAATTTTTTCATCATGAATATAAATTCCATTAAAATTGTTGGGACATGTATATATATGACCTCCGTAATTTCCATTACATATAAATATGATGAGGAACCCATTTTTCTCTCATCAACGGTTTTTATGAATTCTTATGTCACGTCGTTACGCTGCAGAAATCACACCAATTTTCTAAACCAATGCCATTGTGTAGTAAATACCATGCCCATTTCTCCATCAAGGGTATTCACCTTTATGCACATTTACTTATTGATTATAATGTTTCATGTATTAATTACACATTCCTTTATCGTGGAATAAATGATTATGTTTTATGAATCCATGTTTTATGATCCATGTGGAAAACTTAGGCATGAAATGAAATGTTTAAGAAGGGTTCACCCTTATAGCACTCCAATGCATTGGGTAAAGTATAGTATCATGATACGTCATGTGCAATGAGTGTGGACTCATGCTAATTCAAGTGAAATTAGGGTTTACTCATACTTTATGTTCAATGAGGATTTACTCATGCTCCATGTGCAATGCGCCTTGGCTCATGATAATTCCATGTTAAGTGTTGTTGCCACATTTCCATGTTATGATTATCATGCTTTATCATGCCTTAATGTTCATGTTTCATTTATTCTTTACTGATATTCCTATTGTATAACATGTATTGTACTCCTTATATTATTCTATATGTACTCCCTTACTGGGCTTTATAGCTCACCTTTTTCTTATACATGTCCTCAGGTTATCCCATGCAATGCTATGTATGAGGGAATGTAGTGGTCATGTAAAGGATGTTTTCAATAAAGATGTTGTATTTCATGTTTTAAGTATTTATGTAATGATCCTAAGCCCCAAAGAGACTAAAACTCTCGATCTTCTTTGTTGTATCAAGTGATGTTTTATGTAATAAATCATGTTTAAGTTTGTAATAAAAGTAGGGTTGTCATACTAATTATAGATTTATGTTCTGTTCGTGAATCCTTATTATATTACCAAGTATAAAATGAGCTTTCTTTTAGATCTGAAAATCAATGAATGATATGTACGAAATTTATAAAATCTTTCATATGTATTCCAGGCTATTCATGGATATAGAATCATATGTATTTTTTAGATATTCATAGTCAATGGTATCCTTCAGTACATAAAAGTCTCTTGGTCATTATGATAACAATACTAGTTTTAAAGCCACTAAGTGGGAAAGTTGAAGTTTATTGTCATTAAGAAGGATATGGATTATATCCGAGTTGGGATCGTACCTACTGCTGGACTACCTACGTATCCTTTGTTTTTTAAAAGGAATCAGAACCCACATAGTTCGAATAAGGGAGTATGATGTTTATGCATGATTGATGGCTCAAAGAAAGATGTCATGATTACTTTTACACTCTAAGCTAATGTGAGTCATGATCGGTGTGAGAAACATGATGTATTGATGAAACCAGTCAATTGTGTCATGAATGATGCAATTATTTGGGGCTTATGTATGTATGACAGCCCAAAAGAGATGAGGATTAAGATTTACTTCAGGGAAGAAATCGAGGAACAAGGTCTATAAAGGTATATGTACTTCATGGAGATTTGGGTACTCTAAATTGGGGCTTACTCCTGTGGAAGATGCCCAAATTAGGAGGGGACTCACTGTTGGGTTTTAATCGTGAGAAGGAATCCCATATCAAAAGTAAATGAAGACTCGTTAAGAGAAATTAAGACTGTGGCTTACTTCTGAGAATGAAGCCTAGGTTAAGGGACTTGGGGATTACTCTTAAGGTGAATGCCCATATTTTTAGACTTTTAGACTGGGGATTATTATTGAAGAGGAAACCCAGGATAAAAGACCCATGGTTGGGGCTTACTCCTGAAGAGGATGCCCATATTTGGGAACATTAATACAGGGTCTTACTCCTGAGAAGGAAGCCCAGGTTAAGAGAATTATGACTGGGGATTACTCCTAAGGAGGATGCCCAAATTAGGGTAATTGGGGCTTAATCCTGAAAAGGAGGCCCAAATTAATGAGAATTTGGACTGGGGCTTACTCCTGAAAAGGAGGCCCAAATTAATTATTCTCTCATCTTAGAGGATGTGGTTGAATGAATGAACTCTCTAACTTTAGTGATATAAAGTTGTGTAAATCACTAGGTTTTGAGAGATGTTCCACAGAATTCCTTTCAGATAAGGAATCCAATAAGGAAATCATTTCATAAATGGATTTGGAGAGAATTATGAAGGCTTTATCCTAATGAGGATAGGTGAATAGGTGTAAGAGGGGTCAAATGGGTAGAAAGGGCACCCAAAATGAGATGGGTGCACAAGTTTTGGTCGCGCAGGTATACGTGCGCGACACATGGTTACTTGCGTGCCGACCAATCCTTAGCGTAGAATTTGGGTGAGTCTTGGATCAATCCTTTTATACTAACCCTAGATACTTTCAGAAGAGAGGCACGCAGGTTATGTAGAATGAGTAAGGCAGTGCAAAAGTTTGGCCATTTCCCTTAAGGGATGACCACCAAGGCGTGCATGTGTTGATGAGTTTCAACACTAAGGCCTTCTTCTCCCACTTTATATCTTCCATTGTAGGTACGAAATTACCTTAGAAGTGTTCGGAAGCTTTGAGAAGAGTCTAGGGAACTAGGAGCTCAAATCTGAGGTTCTTGTATTTTTTCCATCCTGAAATGGGGGTGGGGCACATGGGTATTTATAGGCTAGAGAGACCCTGGGAAAAATTTCAAAGAGGGTGCGCAAGTCACCTGTGCGACCATTATGCGGCACAGAAGTGTACTTGCCTGACTATGAGGGAACTTGTGCGACCCAAATGGAAAAGAACATTTGTTCATGCCTTTGTAAATTTTTCATGTTTTCTTCAAAGGCTGAATCAATTTATACTAAGGCATTTCCCTTTTCATTCGTTTAGACTCTGTGATGGAAATGAGTGTCAACAATCATCATCCATGGTTTATATATCACTCTAATAGAATCACATCCTACGTCACATGGTTTTAGACTAATCTTGTGGCCTTTACAATTCGCTGAGTTCCCCGAATGGTTGAGTTTCATGACATTCACAAACTGTTCACCAAATATATGGCTCATTATGCCTCAAAAAATTATTGATCTCTATGATCTGAATGATTCCAATATTCTCCTAAGACATTCAGTTTCATTTATTTAACATTTTTAATATTAAATGTGAGTTTTTAAATAGTAAAATTAGTTTTTATAACTCTCAAAAATATGGTACGTTTTAGTTAATATTAATTTCTATAACATTTTTTGTGATATTTAGAGAAACAAATTTTTTTGCAGAAGTGTAAATTTTTACTATTAAGTTTCCAAATGAATTTTTCTAGATAGATATAGATAAATATAATATGGGGAGTTGATTAGACTGAGGTGGTTTGACAGATTTGATCAGACTAAGGTGATTGGATGGAGGATGGAACTAAATGTTATTCAAAATAGAATCATTCTCTTATAAAAAATGTTCTCTGAAAAATGATATCATTCGATGCTTGTTAATTGAGTACTCATTTATTAAACATCAAAATGTCTTATGGTTATAATTTGTACTAAATATTGAATGAAAAAAAATCCTAAGTTGAGTAGATGCGTTTGAAGGAAGAATTTTTGGATGAACACGATGTCATCTGATAAAAAAAATATGATGTCATTAAATATATTTTTATAATGTTTATCATAAAAAGTTTCTATGAAAATGAATCATGAATATTTTTACAAGAAAATTCAAAAGGGAAAAGTTTATGATAATTGGAATCATATTGATTTTTTTTAGAAAATGTATGCAACAGAAGTTTTCGATCATAGGTATTAGAGAGATTTGTCAATGAAATGTAATTTGAGATATGTTTTCAAGAATAAAATCAGATATAAATATATATATGTTACCATTAGATATAGTGTCAAAAATATATCTAACATAGTATTAAAAATTCATCAAATGATGTTCTACAAAGTTGTCATTTGGAAGGATTAGAGTAGTTCTCAGAGATAAAAATAGAAATAGAATACCATATTAATTTTTATGTGTTCATTTAATAATGAAAAATAGATGAAACTTTTGAGTATATCATATGGAGTGACATTAGAAAAGTTGAGGATGTTTTCATTGGATAAATTGTTAATTGAAATAGAATTTCTGAAGATAAATTATTAGAAAAAAAATTAAATATCTTTACATGTTATTTCAAATTCATTCAATGTGATGTTATGGATATGGATTTTCTATTCCTCGATAATAATGAAGGGAATAATCATGATTATATGGCATATATTAGGAAGGGTTAATGATTTTTTATGCTGAGTTTTAAGTAATGTATTTATAAAGACCATTAAGTCTTATTTTTGTAGTGGTTTGAAAGCGAATAACTAAGGGAATATTCAACTGGGATATTAAAAGCTTTAGTAGAAACTTTAAATTTGACATTTGAGCTCCTCCATTTATTTCTAATGAAACACTTCTCATATGAATGGAATAAGGTTTATTATGGAATGATTCATCAATGGTTTGTGGTTTCTCTTAATTTCATAGAAGAGAAGTTCCATAGTGTGTTTTCATCCATGAAACTATAGAATAATTAGATCTTGGTTCAATTTATTAAATAAAAAAATTGATTTGGTGTAGAGGTAGTGAATAAACCAATCAGAACTTAACGAATACTTACTACACCAAACAGAGCAATATGGTACCAAAATAATCAAAAAAGATACTACGAGAAGAAGAGGGGATCAGATAAACTAATATCACATTAACTATTATTGGATAAATAATATCAAATGAACTATATCAGAAGAAATATGTTGGATGAAGTTGTTTTTCGATGAGCTGGTTTTGGATTGATGTTAACATGAATAGTGGAAGAAGAAGTCTTTAAAAAAATGTATGAAAAGTAGATTTCATGTTAATGTACTGAATATGAAATAGGTTTTGTAAATTAGTTTATATACATTAGTTTATAAATGATATTTTTTCTCAGTTTTATTTAAGTATCAATAGTATAATTAAAGAGGAAGAAGAACTACGTCACACTATGACATTCAAGAGATTTCCCAACTAGTTGAGTAAATTAATCAAGTTGAAAATAATCTTAACAATGTTTAATACTATCTATAAAAGAAGTATAATCATCCATCAAGTAATTGTTTTTGGACTATGAATTCACCAATATAAGGAATTAGGGATAATTCATTTCCCCATTTTAAAGTTTAGGGAGCCAGACATGGGCATCAAATTATTTCTTGAACAAACCACTATATTTTCTATCTCTCAATAGTGCGGATTTTTTGTACCAATCACTACCATACACAATAGGGACTAGTTAATTTTATTGATTATTAAACCATGTAAAATTATTAAATTCTATATTGTAATTGATTTTATTTTCACGCACAAGAAAAAATAGAACTAGAGAACCAATATCTGAACAATTCTAAAAGCTAAGGAAATGAACAATATTTATTGGTTCAAAAAATATCAAACACTGATTCGCTCCCACTAGTGTTGAGTATATCCAGAAGAGGTATTTATATGGTTTCTAAAGAGAAAAATTAATTAATTCATCGTGAAATTTACTATAAACATGATTCATCATTGTTCCAGCCATTGAAAAAAACCAAAATATCATAGTGAAAAAATGGATCTACAATATCAGTTTGAGTAATCATATAATCATTATAATCATTATAATTATTATAATTATTTCATAAATTATGAAACCTTCTTATCAAACATTGAAAAATTTATGTTCACCCTATATCACTTTTGTTTCATCAAATTTTTTATTATGATCTATAACAATATTCTCTATAACATAATATCAAAAAGTAACTAAACCATACTCGGATACCAACTAATGAAAATCCAAGTATTACCTACAAAAATATTGCATAATTTTAGATAGATATTAAAATTTGTTTCAAATTAATAATAACCCCAAAATAATAATAGTATGTCATCTTTAAAGTCATTATAAAAAATCATTATATTCAATGAAATATATTCAAAATTTCTGTATAGTTGTTCTCTTTTTACACACTTCTTATAAATTTCATATATAATATCATTCTTCATAACATAGAAAAAATGGAAACATAAGAAAGGATGTGATCATATTCTATCAATGGATAAACATGTGAGATATAAATCAAATATCGTATTCTAGAATAATATATTTATATTGTTATAATATCATTATTTTAATTTAGTAATTTTATACCCAATAAGTGATATATCATATATCAATATTTTTGGAACAATGATTTAGCACTTCAAAATAAATTAGTCATTAAAGTGAGAAATCATAATTAATAAATCATAATAAATGGTAGTATATTATATGTATAATAATATTTCATATAAATTTTAGAACAATCATAATCATAGATTAATATTTCTTTAGTTTGGAATCACTATCAGTACCATTGTCACATAGTGGAAAAAGTCTCATAATATATTAGGTTCACTACCAAACATCTTTTTATTATTGGAATTGTTTTACTCCCCATAAGCTTTAATATGATCACATGAGATATTAAACCTTACCCCATTTCATTATAGGTATTTTATTGACCCACCCATCTCATAATGAAAACCATAGTGTGTCACAAAATCATATAAACATTTATCATTTCATTATATCATAGCCCTTGAAAAGGAAACTAGTTTCATAACATTGTTCTTATCACATAATAGTATGTGATCTTGAGAAATAATATGGATGGTTTCATTATATCATATCTGACGTTAATTATATGAAACTTTATAGGATGATTACATAGATGAAAAATACCATCAAAATAAACTCTAAACATTACATAAAAAATATAGGTAAAATATCCATTTATTTGGATAAATTTTATAAAAAAATTGCCAAATTATTCAGAAAATTATTTTCTAAAAAAACCATGGAATTTTGTAAACAAAATTCAATGAAATTTATGGAAATTATTTTATTAATTTTTTTTCAAGAAGTAATCAATAAAACAAAAATTCCATTAACACTTTTTAAAAAATCATAAATAAAATACTCTGAAAAAAATTTTAAATTTTTTTTAAATAATAATTGAATATATATTTAAATATAGTTCAATAGGAATTTAAAAAATAATTATATCATAGAATAAAATATTAATTATGAACATTTTAAATAACATGGACATGGAAGAAAAATGTTTCATCCAAAGAAGATATATGGTCAGTTTCTCTTAAAAATATTTTCTCAATCATTTTACAAATTAAAGAGAGAATTATTATAGAAAAACAAAAAAATCACCCAAAAATTACTATATAATAATAATTTATAATTTGTTTAAAAGATAAGTATTATATAATTTCCATGGATTAAAATTTAAATTAGGAAATATCGAAATGATATGAGAGTGTATGATAAACTCATATCTCTATTCTTGAAATTTTGTGTATACTCTCTTAAGGTCTTGTATAATAAATTTAGATTTATTATAAACATATAATAGGACCCTATTAATAGTTTTCTTGAAATAAAACATTCCTTTATAATTTTTAATTACGCATTTTTATCAATTTTTAATAAAATTTAAATTTGGGTGAAAACATAGATGTTTTCCATGCATGTTTGTGTTTAATGTTTTTTTGTCCATGAAAATTTTTCATGGAATTATCACCTCTATAATATTAATCATTCTATAATTATCATATTAAATCATAATGTTCACTTTTATAAACATTCATATAAGTTGTTGATGAAAAATGAATTACATCACTCTATGAAGATGATAGTACGTACATATACAAGAGTAATATTTTATTTTTCAAATGAATAAAAATAATGAAATGTAAGTAATTATATATATTTAAGAATCATAATAATAACATAAATATAATAAATTTTCATTAAATATATCTATATTATCATTCATGTATATAAAACATAAAAAAAATCACATTTCTTTATGCAAGTGGTTGTCCCCATGTATGCGTGAACGCCATTATAATTTCTAATAAGATGGACAAGATGTATAAAATGGTGTTAAATTTTAAGTAAAAATTATTATAGTAATTATACATTTTTAATACTTTTTATATGGTAATATAAAATTTATTAAAGGTTAAGTATGAAATAAACATCAAATAGATCATCAAATATAATTTCCTCTTCTTTGGGAAACAACCATTCGATTACACCTTGACCGTTTAAAGGATGAAATTTTGGGAAAACTAGAGTACATAAAACATTAGGTTTTAATTTAAGAAGATATCTTAAGGGTTTTTCTGAACTAGAGAGATAAAAATTTTACAATAAGTAAAGAGATAATAATTGCTTACATAAGTGAGGTTGGTGTAACTCTTGTAAATTCATAAAACATTACATTATAATACATTCTTATTCAAGTGTAGGTGGGAAAATGTGGAAAACATTTCCAATATATGATATATTTATGTTTAAATATCATCAACCAATAAAAATTAAACATTGATAATTGATGTTACAAATCAAATCTTTTATTTTAACCCTCATTAACCATTTTTAATATTATCTAATATAATTTTTTTAACATTTTTATTATTCATTATAAAAAAATGATAGAGTCCTCATTTCAAAAGTCAGACTTGATAATTAAAAATATGAAATTATATTTTCTGAATTCAATTTATTTATGTGGTAAAAATTCATTTAAAAATTTGTTCCATAAAATGCAATGAAACTTGTCATAAAAATAATACTTTTTAATAATATTTTTTATCAAATTCATTTCAATGTAAAACCCACTATATGAAAGTGAAAATATTTTATTAAATATATAATCTATAAATATCATTAAAAAAATTCATAAATATTAATTAGTTTAATTTATTATCATAAAAACATCCTTTCTACCTAAAAGTTCTTTCCAAAAAACATCTCTCCTCACACTCAAATGATTTTATTTTCACTTCTAACCAATTGATAAACAATGAATTAATTTTATACATTTGTAAACTATAAATTTTCATATATTTAATAATTTTTTATAAATTATTATGTAAAATATATATTAAATAATCAATTATCATAAATAGAATATTTCAAAATACTTTTTTAGGATCAATATTATTTCAAAAGTGAATCAAAAAATATTTTTGACAATTATATTTAATGTAAAAATCATAGAATGTTCTTAATTTTATAATATATTAACTCAATTGAAATAATTTCAATATTTTATAATTTAAAACCCATAAAACAAATTTATTAAATAGAAATATATTCTAAAATATCATGGAATTACCAACACCCATGTTAATATTCGAAGGACCCACAACTACTTCTTGATGATATTTGACTTGTCTTGTGAAATGATCCACAAAACCCCAAAAATTAAACATTTATTGATTTTAAGATAGATTATCTCACCAAATAACTCCCAAAATATCCCATAGATACTATACATTATTCTTTTTAATCATAGAATATATAAAATGATTTTATCGGTGAACAAACCAAAAATATGATCTAGAAATTAATATAACACCAAATCTATCCATCCCATGAACAATATATGAGATTACATGACACATAATTTAATTGAAAAAAACTAATAATTACAAAAATGATGTCTAAAATCATTCTTTATAATACCCTCATCTTCCACCAACATCTGATGATATCCTAACCATAAATTGATCATCAAGAACTCGTTGGTTGTTGTTTTTTGATAAAATAAATCAGATATCTATGGAAGGTCATATCAATTCATCACAATAAAAAATGAAATTGATTATAATAAATGAAATAAATTAATAATTTTATCCACCTTCATTCAAAATAGAACCAAACAAGACTAATTCAGTACAGTATTCCAAATAATACCTCTTTATAAAAAATCATCAATATGAATTCATAGATCTCTTAACATAAAAGGTACCAACCTATATGGAGAAGTCTATATTGAATCATAAAATAGTTATTGGTTTATCCCAAAATCAATCTCACATCAAGGGGTGTTGAAAAATTACTTCAATAATGATAATAGGGAACTCTTGCACAACCTTAGGAGGCACTACCTACCGATCCTTCAATGAACTCAACATTAGTCTGGCCATCAAGGAAGATAAATACTTGACATTCCTTTGACCCATCTGTGGGTCTCACGTTCCAAAAAACAGACCATGCTTTCAACCAGTATCAAATTATATATCTCATATATCTTGAACCTAAGAAAGATAGCCCATGCTGAGGATAATGTTATATGGTTATATCTAAAAACATGGTAAATAATCATAAGAGTGATGTTTATCTAGAATAAACACAATATATATATATATATATATATATATATATATATCATATAATATACCTTGACCACCCATAATCATAGTTAAAACCAAGGTAAATGGAATCCCCACTACCTTAAGAACCAAATAATGGACTTCAGTAGCTATAATAAAGGAGTGAGTATCTCTTAAATCAAATAAATCAAACAACTAGTATTAATATAAGTATATAATACAAAAAAATCATCTTTGTGGGAACTAAAAACACCAAAGGATTTATTTCACAATGTATGGATCCACACACTCTCTATCTTAAATTTTTACTAACTCCATTGACTTTATCTACTCATTATCTTGTAGGATGAGGGGAATCACTTGATTATCCAGATTATTCTGTGTCTCCACTCTACTAATCCAATGCATGAAAATAGTATTGATGTTTCCTCTGAGGATAATTCTTCAACAATTGAGCTTAAATAGTTCCAACAACTCTATTAGGACTAAAAAGTAGGGTTAGAAACATAAGATTCTAATGTCTATGACCCTTTCATGAGAAACAAATCACACCTGATCTACTGGAAGGTGTCTAAGATTAGTCATTTCAAATGAAACAGGATGAAGAATGATCGAACTCAATCCATATTGCATGATATTTCATGTTTCCCATAAATTGAGAAATTTTTACCAAATCTTGAATCTATTTATAGAATTTAATACTCCCCTCTCGTTATGATATAGCCCATGACAATACCCACTTGATGAAATCTACCTTCTCCAGCACCTCAATATACATCAAAAATTTTAACATGGTGAACTAGAACTAGATTTCTTAATATTAAGCCTCATCAAAATACTTCTCACTAGCCTCCTCATCTAGAAGATTAAATTAATAATTACACTATATGTTCTTATACCAAATGAAAAAATCATACACACTAGATCTCCAATTGAGGATTATAAAAATATCTTTCCAACATTATTATTTCACAATATAATAAATTAAATTATCATTAACTTTATCATAAAACAACCACAAAAATGGAATACTCTTCATGATCCTCAAAATACAAAACCCATCATTTACAAGAAAAAACAAATGGTATTTTCATAACTTATGGGATCTAATTATCTCCCTAATAATTAAATAATATTAATAAAATATCTAACTCTAAAAAAAGAATTAGTCTATTTATATGAAATATAGCCTCCATGCTTCTATAATATCTTGTTCTAAAACTGTTGAAGCATTTTCATCATTCATATTAACTCTATATGGATGTATTATCACATCCTACTGGATATAATCATCACAAACATGATGGGGATGTTGATTTAAATCCATAATTATAAAAGTGGAATTTTTTAGGGACTCCCTAAACTGAGAATGTGTAAAATTTAAGTTCAATTAATTATGGTTCTACATAATTACCATTGTCAACCCAATTCAACCAATGGAATAAAAATTCTTGATTTATGATCAGTAAATAGAAATATACCCCATAAGTAATATCACATCACATAGTATGTTTAGTAAACATAATTTCATTTACACACATATCTATTTTCACTAAAATTATGTGTCCATGTATGTATCCCTTTCATATATAATGTGGTAAATCCAAATGATATTTTTCCCAACAACCCATAAAATCCTCTTTAATTCCAATCACCAAGCTCTATTATATCTCTTAATCATAAAAATTCATACCACTATGTCTTGACCCCCACCACCTATCAATGGTACCCATCCAAGATTGGTAGTGATGATGGGCTTGAGCCCAAAATCACACCTTCAACTGGATAGGTACAACACCTATGAGGTAAAATTAAACTCAACCATCTTCCAAACACCACCTTGGTATTGTAATGCCTAGATCAATTACCAATAATCTCTTTCCAACATGAAAAATATTATATATATATATGGGATTATCATGTAAGTATAATCATTAATATCATCAAGAAAATTCTAAAGAAGTACACTAAAGCCTGGCCAATAAAAAATTGAGACAAACTCTTCATTTATGTAGGTAAAACTATATCCCATCCTCAATAAGAATTGTTCAATAATTTTCTCATAGAAGTAATTTATTCAATATTAAACACCAATTAAAAGTAATGGTACATTATATTAATGTCCCCAGATGTTTATTTATATCATTCCCCAATGAAAAACATTATATGATTCAATATTTCCCATAAGCTATAATTCCCACTTAGAAAAATATAACACAATGACATCATCATCACATACTGCATCATGTATAAACATATATTATCTACCTCTCATCACATCCATAAAAAATAATTAAGAACAAAACCCGCCATAATCCATGTATCATGAACTATACATCAATATTTTATATTCTGTGATTGTAAAACCATAGTAAACATAGGATCTAAAGTCAGAATACATGTTTGTTATATACCATCAAGTAATTATAGCTCACAAAAATAATTATGAAAAACCTGAGTGCCATTAAATCTTGTGTAGACATGTACAGAATTCCCTAAGACATTATATCCTAGAAACAACTATTTGTCATGATACGTGTAAACATATAAAATAGAAGAGGGAGTAGTCATCCATCCATTCCCTTACCAAACAAGATGTTGGGGAACCTCATAAAACCCAAAAATATTTTGAAATTGATACCCTCCAAGATAAGGTGGGGGATCATATAAAATTATAACTTATCATGAATATATCATTCATAACTTAAATAAGTAAAACATTCAAACAGTAAAATCAAACAATAGCTATTATTCCACAAGGAATTTGTCTACCATTGATAAGGTATATGAAACTATATTTAAAATAAACACACAATCACTAAATTCAATAATTTACCCATTTCATTTTAAAACATTAAATTAAAGATCATTATTTACCCACATAATAAATTTTGGTCTAATCGATACATGTCATCAAAACCCTATATGATTTTTATAACATTTAAATTCTAAATTTCCATTGAGTTATCATAGATAATTTATCCTAACCAATTAATTTTTTCTCTCAATTTATATATAATTTTATCCATCAACACCCAATCCCATGAGTTCATTTACACTTACATTTTCCATTCAAAAATATGAGCATTCTAGGACTCTGACCAAAATACCACAAAGAAGATAAACCCTTGGTGCATAGTCCATCTACAATAGAAAGTTGTAAATCAAAAAATATTACTATAATTCAAATTATCCTCCACAAATTATCATGAAAAAATGGGAAATCAAAGATCTCAGTTCAACTAATCAAAAAATCAACTTCCCCAAAATTACCATCTGAAATAGGCAAGCTCATCTCTTAACATTTTTCATCTATCCCAGCACCATCCTAATCAAACCATTACCAAGACCAATGTGACCTACCTATCATGTTTAATATCTAACCCATAAATGGATTCAAAACAATTAAAAAAAGATATATATACATCATCTTTGTGTGTGTATATATATATGTTGAAAACATATTTCTAGCACAACAAACTCAGTAGAAACATATGTTCATCACTCCAAGGAAAAAAACATGTATGAAAAACATGAATTATAATTCCACTAGAAACATTAATTTTAATAATTTTAATTAAAATATTCCATATTTAATAATGTGATTTATTACAAGTTTTTTTCATCATCATTCATTTACATGTTTCAAACATTTACTTCATGTTCAACAGCTTTTAGAGGAGAATGATAATTAAATTATATTGGCTCATTCATTATTCAATAAATATTTCTGTCATTATGTTTTTTACACAAATATAATCATATAGATCATACTATATAACACTTATAATCCTAAAAAAATTATAAAAAAAAAATTTCCAAGGAACATCACAAAATAAAACATAAAACACCCTTGATCACAAAACGCCTTTCATATATCATCCTATTAATTATTTTTTTGGATTATTGTCTTTATTAGGTTTAAATCAATCAAATTATCATTTAATGTAATGAATTTTAATCTGAAACCTTCACATAACAATATAAATTTGTATAATCCCTACCTCTATATGAAACATCCTACATTCCCTGAACAAGAATGGAAGAACAAGAACATGTATTCAATATCCACTTCTGTGAGGAAAACATAATGCCTAAGGAATTCATACCAATAATATTCATTTATCAATTAATAGTTTAAATTTTAATAATTAATAAAAAGAGTTTGTTGTAGTAAGGAAACAGAGGATAAGAGGGATCAATAACCAATATGTATTAAGAAAACACACCTCAGAACACCAATGTGATGATATATATAAACCATTGTAAAATCCAATCAAAGTGGCTTAACAGTCTATAAATGAGCTCATTTAGTTACCTAGGGTTAAAATAAAGTTTATGTAAATAAGATAATCTTGAAGGGAATTATAAATTTATATAGGCCAGGTTTTAATTATAGAATGACATAAAACCCCTAACTAGGCTCAATGGTTAGTCATTACACCAACACTATAGTAAAACAAGAATGGCCATGCCATAATGGGTTGGACTCAAAACCTCCATCAAGAATCAATACACAAATACCTCATTTATCCCCCTTTTAAAAATCAATAAAACCCTTGAACCTATAAAAATGGGAGTAACCATTTCACAACTGAGACACCACATTGTAATAGATCCTATGAATGAATAAATAAGGATCATAACTTCAGAACTCTATGGTGTAGCCATTAAAATATCCTGGTAGAATCCATAAAACAATATGTTCCAAGGAACCCTACCCCAAGCTCCGAGGTGTCACCTAAATCTATAGGTCACAAGGGTGCCCAAAAATTAAAAACCAACACAACCTATAACCTAGAAATCCACTATTCAACCTATGAATTTAATTAAAACCACCCATAAAATAAAGGAGCCACCAAAACTAATTAATTGATTCCCCATGCTACAAGTACATCATTGTTCCGTAAATGCCAAGTCTGATACTACACCACACTAATGCTTTACTGACCATGATGCAATACACCTCCTCTTGCTAAAATTCCTAATACATCAACACCACCACTCCTCCATCTATTCATAGACCCATTCAATCAACGTAAAATATAAATTAAGGGCTTAGTAAAACCATACCATTATATCCGTATCCATCCCATACCACCAACAATCTATCTTGAAAAATTAAACATATTTGAAACACCCAAATAAAATAGAAAAGAATTACTATTGAACAAATTCATAACCACTCCCAAGATAATCAAGAGAACAAACTAATATCCTTAACAAATAATATTATCTCTTTATCCTCAAACCAACCATCCATGTAATCCACATTTATGAACCAAACTATCCAAACATCCACTTTTTGGTCTCCCATCTAAAAAAACCCTTCCTATTTCCTTAATAAATATTCTATTGACATATAATAAATATAATATCTAGTATAAATCTCTTTGTAAAAATATAAATAGATTCCAAATTCTCCTCCACATTATATTTCCCTCTTTTCTTCGATACATCCTCATCAAATAACATCTTACTCAATGATTCATCCATAACATTACCATTTCCCAGAGTATATATTATCTAAAAATTACAATCTTGGACAAATTCAACACACCTTATATGATTAAAATTTATGTTATTTTAGGAACACATATACCTCAGAATTTTAAGATCATAATAAACCATAATTAATACTACAAGGAAAAAATGCCTATAAATCCTTAGAATATACACAACCACAAAAATCATCAAATCAGGGTTACCCTAATTATTCTTATAGTGATAAAACTACCTACACCAATAATCAAATATTGGCCTTTATTACATCAAGAAACATAAAAAACCCTAGTGAGAGTAAACATGATATAACTTATAAAGAACACCCACCTTATGCAACTAGAGAGTTGAAGAACTCTTCAGTTTCAACTTCAATATTTTAAAAGAAACATGAAAACATGTTTTCTATAAAAAAATAATTGCATTTTTTTGTTAGTGTTGATTATGTAGTGACAATATGAGAAAACTATTTTATGTACCTCCTATAATATCCAACTAATCATATTAAACTCATGGCCTCCGAATCATTGTTTAGTGAATTCCATTCAATGACAAACTCAATATTTATTGAATCCACTACTATAGAAGTATCTGAAATAACATAACCTCGATAATGTACCAAACATATCCCAAATAAAAAAATATATTCACATACAACCAATGCTTCCTAAGAAGCTCAAAAACTATCTTTAGATTCTTTACATGATCTTACATTGTCTTCAAACCAAACAAAAAATATTCAATAAATACAATCGAAAATTAATCAAGATAGGGATGAAACATTATATTTATAATACCAATAAACATTGATGGTAAATTGGAAAACATAAATGAAATCACAAAAAATTAATAGGTCAAAACCAATATTGAAAATTGATATTATTTATGTCCTGATACTTAACTCCCATTTGATTATATCCATACTATAAATCAATATTAGAAAACCAACTCTCACCTTTTGACTAGTTATGAAAATTATCTTTCCTATGAAGATAAGAGTGGATCTCCATCATCCCTTGATTTATTCATTTAAAATCAACACACAACCTCACTTTTATAACTACCTTATCTGTGAACAATAACAGAGAGACCCATGGAGACTCACTGTGATAAATAAAACCTCACAAAAACAAATACACAATATAGATTACCAATTATCCATACTCTACATGTTCCATATAGAGGATTACACATTAATGATAGAAACACCTAAACACAGATCGGTCCCAAACTTGATCTATCACATTGGAGGTAAACTCATTATCACCTATAAAATCACATCATTATACTCCATCACGACATGATAAATCTTCCCTATCTCCATATCAGATGCACTAGGAATCTAAATCATGAACTATAAGTAATATTATGAAGCTCAATCTACCACTACAGCAAATAAAAACTCTTTTACCAATGAACATCACATGATAACAATCCAAACAAGTGAAAATTACTGGAGTTAGTTTCATAGAATTTAATATTACTCGATAACATGTTTTTATTATTAAATATGTTTTTATATCACATAATGTTATTTCTTATGAATGATATTTGTATGTGATAATGTCCTTAATATATATGTCGCATTGAAAGTTCATAGCAGTTCCCCACATTGATGACAACTAGGTGTTGTCAAAACGTTAATATTTTACATTTTTGTATGGTAAAACTATATTTACTAATGTGACCCAGATGATATATTGTTTTATGTTTATGAGGATCTCAAGATATTGATACAACTCATCATGTAGTTCTACCTTGGTCATCTCCAACATAGAAGGGTATGAGAACCGAGCCATTAATTAGAAATCTATATTTGTATGTGTAATTGTATTTTTCTATCTACAGATATGTATATTGATCCTTATACTTTAATATTATCATTAAGGGATATAATGACTCATTACATGATTAAAATATTGATGAAATATTCTTGTAGTGAGGTTGGATATGTTGGGTGTATCACAAGTGATATTTCATTAACAGATAATTTTAGAAAGTATTTATCCCTTTCGTCCCTTGATAGAATATTATATCTTAGGTCGTTTTATGGTAATAGAACTACCTAAATAAATCCATGGATATGGTGTTCGGTGCATGAGTTTGTTTACATAGTGAGAAATAAAGAAACATCGAGAATATAGGTTGATAGCCCCAACATGAAACATACTTTATAGAGATATTCTGATAACTGTATTATATTACACGGAAGATGTTTGTAGGAGGTTGGTTTTTATTGTGATTTTAATTTATTTATCAATGTATTCCTTGGAATATTACTAGAAATTTTCATTTGACTTTAGAAATTTATGCCTAATGCCACTAAGAAAGAAGCCATGTGTGTCACAAAACAATTGTGTATACAATCATAGTTCTATTTTAGTAATGAATTTATCAAGTTGGAATAAATAATATAAATTTGGTTTTGGTTGATCTCCATAATGTAATAAAATGTTATTCAAAAGAACAAGTTATTTGAATAAAAATAAATATTTATTTTTATGTTAATAAAATATTATATTTATGATAATTTTCATAGAAAAATGTCGGGAAATCTATTTTTTTTAATAGTCATTATTCAGGGGTCAGTAAATTTCCTCGAGGGAAAGCAGACCTAGTTTAATGGTATGATTAGGAGAAATATGAATGATAACTATTTATATACTCTTAAATTTATTACACATGTCAAGAAATTATTATTATTATTATTATTGGACACTGTGTTAAATATTATTATTTAATTTGGTATTGGTTTAGAGTGAAAATTTCTAACCATAATCCTACCATAATAAATATGTAATTATATCGCTTTAAAAATGATAATTGGGGAGCAAAATTGATTGAGTGAGACTTTATCTGGCACTTGAAAGAGATTAGGATATCAATAAATCTCCCATACTCTCATATATCAATAAAACAAGATATAATCTATATTTCATCCTCTCCCGAGGTGAATTCTTCTATTATCAACCATTAACAACAAAAACGATCTGGTCCAGCCTTCATGGCACCCAATGATTCTATGGTGTTCACACATTGGAATTCGTGTTTGGATTTCCTCTATAGCTTTTATACACATGGATAATGCATCTCAAAAATAATACGATAAGATCATGTAAACCATATCATTAATTAAAACTACAATAAAAGTTGATGTAATTAAATATCTTATCATAAAATAATTATAAATTTCATATATATATATATATATCCTATTCTACATGGTAAATAATCTATTCCAATCAATTAATATATTTTTTTCATTGGACCTGACATATTGATCATGTAAATAAATTATTACATATTATTTATAAATCAATTATAATATGGTTATACCATCCATGGATGATTCCACTATTCATAGAACATACAAGTTGTATCAGTGCTATCAAATGTTAAGTTTATAATTATTTATTATTCAGTGATTGATTGGATGTGTTTATATTTTCTATTAAATGAAACAATTATTTTTAATATTCACCTTCATAATCTCTTCCCTTTGATTCCTATCTATAACAAAACTAATAAGCAGTTAATGTTTACAAATATAGAAACATTCATATCATACATTCTAGATGGGCCAAATTTTATTCTTATAGAAAAACGAGTACATGGAATATAATTTTTTATACATGTTGTGTACTTTTTTTGTGTATCACATAGAAAATTTGGATAGATCAAACCCAATCAGACCTAAAATCAAACAAATTATATTGGCATATATATCAAGACAGACATGAACATTAAATATACATCTATATGAAAATTAGGTAGCTTACACACCATGTAGTCCCTGTATTCTAACTCATGAGGACATGAGGTGTCTCAGTGAGACATTTATCGAATACATGATATGGGGATAGCCATGTTATGAAATTCCTAGTTTACACAACATATATGTTTTAATATAAATTATTTAACTCAATTTTATATATATGTAGAGAACATGCCTAGTCAAAAGGTGTGTGCTCTAGACATGAGGAAAACATAAGTAAACACTGTGTACTTTTTACTGGGTGTGTAGTTTTTTGCCAGAATTTTTCCCAAGATCTTTTTAAATAATATTTAAAAGTATAACTAAGCTAATTGATTAAGTGTTCCATGTTTCATTAATTCAATATTAAATTCCATGTAAAAGGATTAAACCATTATATATTAAATGTATTTCACAATTAATATATTCAATGAACACATATGCCTGCCTCCAAGTACACTTGTGCACTATATAAATTCTAAATGATGTTAATATTGCTTAATATTATGGATGATGATGAGTTAAGGATGGTTGGATATAATTATGATAAATTGTACTAATTGGATTAATTAATGACATGATGTATTAATTAAAGAACAAATTGATGTAATTTTTAAATATATTGTAAATTTATGACCATTTCTTGATGTGTGGATGATCATTTGATAAGACCATCCCCTGTATGTGATCAGTTTATTTTTATTTGTTTGTATTATTATTGTGCATTGAAAAGTCTTCCCTCCTCCTTATTATGTAAGGACCTACATGCCTATGATTTCTTTTATGAAAACTCAATTTATTAAATCTATTAGATCCCCTCACCTTCATGTGAGTAAAATATTATTTAAAGAAAGTGCTCCCAATTTATAGGAGGTATTATGAGTCAATAATCCAAGTATAAACCTATCAAGGCGATACTTATGAGACGAGGTAGAATTATTTAACAAGAACCAAGTGATATTTTAAGGTGTATTATCCCAAAGGATCGAGGGACACCTTTTCATCAACTAGATAAAATAACCATTATAAAAATATCATGATCATGCTATATATGTATTATTTATTTATGTATCAAGGTTAATTATTTATGTGGATGTTTCATGATAACCTAATAGATGAATTAACAAGATTTTAATGTTGAATAAAATATAATCATATTACATGTAAATGTTTTATCAAATATTGTTAATCACTTATGTACAATACACAAAATATTAAAAAGGCATGTGAAAGGATAAAATGGTATTTACATATAAGGAAAAAATACATCAAATAAAATATTAATTCAGTATAGTCTTCCACAAATTAAGTTATAATCAACCACATAGCTCAATGTGCTTGACCCAGAAATGTTAGGGGGATTTAAATTATCGAGGAACATTTCACTTGATGTTTTGTGTTGGATTAGCCTGGTTTAAATCAAGGGTTGAATTCCCTAGTAGGAAACAGTGCAAATAATTGGAAACGTTTGAGTAAATATTACAATAGGATTTCAAAATTGTCTATTCCACTAAATGGGTCAATTATATAAGAGTTAATGTATCCATAAATTAAGGCCCACCAAAAAACCTTAAAATAATATGTCAGTATCATATATGGATTACAATAAGGGGAATAAAGTTCTTTCCACTTGAATAAAAATGAGATAATATATTCAAAAACTAATGGTGAGGGATATCGGGTTTCAAAAATAGTGATATATTAATTTTATTTAATAAAAATGTATTAATATTTTTTTGATATCAAAACATAAACTATTAATCAACTATTAATTTGTATAAATGTAAAATTAAGTTAAATATCCATTATCACTATAATCCATACCTGATAAGGATATCCTTGAAACCATTTAAAATTTCCAATAATGGTTTAGGCCCTTTTTCATTTTACTATGTCATGAATGGATATTATATGTGTTGGAAACCCCACTTCTAGAGGTTATTCCCAAATAGATGAATGAGGAATATTTATCACTATATTTGAATCATATGTATTATTTTATGGATATAAAAATTTACATTTTATCCACCATGTCCAATTATATTTTCAGAAAATATAATGATGCGGTTTTGAACATCATCATTCATCACCATATATATATATATATCAAGATATTTTGAGATGATAGATTTATGAGATCTCCAATTCATCGTTCACACGAAATCTTGGAGACTTAGAACCGTATGGGGAACAGGTAATCCAGATGACTTGTAACATTGTGCACTTAGAAATACTAGGTTTTAAGTTCCTTAATGATCTATGCATAGATCTTATTCATTCATCATAATCCAAGAGCTTCTCTAGATAAATTGTGAGTTACAATATGATAAATTATGAGAAGACACTTTTTGATATTATTGCACTTATTCACCATAATGATAAATACACATAGGCATATAAAACTAGATATCCATATGCTAAATAAGTAGAGGAAGAATAAGGAATTGGTATCAATTAATCATTTGAATTCTAAGGCACTAAAGTTCCATCCTTCCAAGAAAAATAATATCCAACGAAAAAGAGAAAGAATAGAATGCATTATTTCTTTCATGTGCAAAGAAGTTCCACTGGAAGAGGAATTTCACCCAGCCAAATAATTAATGGGAATATCATGTATTATGGTATAAAATAGTTGAATAATGGTATTTTTCTATTAAATTTTGAAATAAAGTAATAGAAATTTTAAATGAAGCAAACATGTGTGTCTCATATAACAACTAGTTATTGAATCAATGTCTTGTTCAAAAAAACATGAACTGATTAACAACTCTATATCAAGATCTTTATTATTAATATTTTTAGATAAATTCACATGAAATATGTCACAGTTGTTTCCAATGTATGATGAACAATCCATCATTTTGTTTTGATAGTGAAAGGAACGCATAACTACTATATTTGGTATAGATAGATTTGTGTGGAACATTTCATATAATGGATAGAGGTGGATTCTGATAGTTTATTACTTTTAAAAATGTCTTGAGTGGGTATATATATATATATTATTAATTAGTTATATCTCTAAATATTTGATAAAATTCATGTTTTTAAGGAATGAGGTAGAGAATAAGGTTTGTAAAAAGATAAAAAATATTTTATTTGATTGAGGTGTTAAATTACATAACCAAGACTTTATCGACGTTCAATGTGATCATGGGGTTTTACCATAGATAACTCCCCATTATTCAAAACATTTTAATGGTGTTGGTTAAATAATTAACCCTTCCTTGTTTGATATGGTGTGGTCGAAGATGAGTCACATAACCCTTACATTATCCGTTTGGGGATATACAATACAAATTGTGTTATACTAACTAAATCAAGTACTAAAAAAATAAGTTAGTAGTATTCTCATCAAGTTATGAATTGGATAGGAACTCTTTTACCATATATTCATGCATGGGTATGTAGGGGTTCTTAACGCTATCTCAAGAAACAAACTAGCACCCTAAGGCATGATGTTTTTCTTTAAAGGGTATCCCAAGTAAACTAGGAGATACTACATATACATCCCCTTATATAATTAAGTTATTATTTAATATAACCCATATTTATCTAGAGGTATAAAATCCTCTAGGTGTATAGTGGTAAAAAATTGACTTTGACAAAGTTGATTCTGATGATAAGAGTTGATATAGGAATTGATTCCATGCGTCCCTATGGAAGATGATGTTCTTAAAACACAAGTGTTTTATATGATTGAAATAGAGGTAAGAGAACTAGATATATATGGTTTTAGGACAACATTTATATATACTTTTTTTGTTTGAAAATAATAATACTCTCTATTAATGGGAAGTATTAGACAGCTCAGATGATGTAATATGAAAAGAATCCCTGAATTTTGAGTTAGATTCCATGTATCATAACCATGTTTGGGATCTAATCGATCAACCATATGATGTAAAACCATTTGTGTTTCAATGGGTATTGTGTATAAATATATTCATTAAATATAAATTAAATACCTATAATGTTTGACTAGTGGATATAAGGTTTTGGATAATATCTAGGAATTGATTATGATGAACCCTTTTCACTAGTTTCAATGTCTAAATTCTTTATAATCTTATTTTTTTATATGATTACAATGAATATGATAATTTGAAAATGGATTACATAATTTATATTCACAATTAGACCCATTAATAGGGTTATTATATGACACAACCAGAAGTTTTTAGGACTCCATGTAATTCCATTAAGGTTTACATGTTGTACATATATATATATACTGAATAAAGAATGTAGTTCATGGATCATTCAATTCAACGACACCATAATTGTATTTATTTTCATTAATAATTAATTTTATAAATGTGTTTACAATTATTTAGTGTGATTATAATATTATTCATATCATTATATGATGAAGACATATTTTGACTGAGAATAATATACTAACCATATAAGAGGTTAATATATGGTTGAGAAAGTGGTTCTCTGTGAAGGACATAGGTCTAGAAGTATATATTAAAGGGATCAATACCATGTGTGATAGATATAAGTGGAAGCTTCGAATAAATAAAATTAAATACAGTGACCATATATAGAATAGAGTTAGTAAGGATTAATCATAGAGGGGATTTCTTCCAGTTTTCCATGGTATAAATTTTTGTAAGAAAATGTTTCCTCTTAAAAAGTTGAAAAGTGAAATAATGAGTATGATCTCATACTATTATTTGATAGGATCAAATATTTAAATCATTTTATTTGTAATTATTGATGTTTCCTATGATTTTATCATGGTGGGTAGATATCATGATGATCTAAGAGAGAAAAAATTGGACTATGATTATGGTTATACTGAAGTTTTTAAGGATAAAAAATCATATGTATCTAATGTATAGAGGAGATGAAGAGATATTTAATAGGGTTTATTAAGAATAAATCTTTTAGATATATCATAATTATCAGATGTTGTGGTCTTGAAATATCTTTTATCTCAAAAGTGGATTTGTGAGATGGAATAATTCAAATAACTCAATATTAATCGATTCTATTTTTGAGTCTGAATATATTTTGGATTCAGATTCAGCCAAGGAAGTGTCATCGATTCAAAAAAATCACATATTTTGATGTGGTTATTATAATTAAAGGTTTTATCATAGTTTAATATGATAACATTACTTTGGTGACTCTCTCTAATGAGACAAGCCACACCAAAGGATAAAAAACATTATTCAAAAGTTTCATCTCTTGTAGTATTTTTCACAATGAGGTTAAGTTGCAGTGAGTAAAGTATGTGTGAAAAATATAGTGGGACCCTTAATGAAGAAATTTAAAAAAAACACGAGTTCCATGAGATATATACTGGACATGAAGCTATTTTTGTTTGTCTCTACATTAAGAGGGATTGAATTATAACTGGTGCCCTAGAAATGACTTTCTTAATACTTGATTAAATGTTTTTATTATTAAAGATGTTTTATTATCACATCATTATTATTCTTCAATATGATATTTTAATGTGGTAATTTCTTAGACTATATGTCACATTTAAAGGACATAGCAGTCCCCCACTAAAAAGTAAACCAAGAGGTTCCATGACATTATTCTTGAAATTTGTTTTATGGATTTATGATAATATATTAAGAGAAAAAAATGATATAAAATATCAGGGGTAAGAGTCTCATAAGACATTTATATAACTCTATGGTTTTCTCCAATATTAGTATCTAATATAGGAGGTTATGAGAATATAACCCTTAATAGGAAATTGACATTTCCATTTTTCATTGGATGTTCCTATTTTCGGACATGTGTATTGATCCATAGATATTAAAATTATCATTAACATATATAATGACTTATGTTGTTTTAATTATGTTGGAAAAAAATATGAATTATTCTTGTAGAGAGGTAGGACGTGTTGGGTAAACCAAAAGTGATATTGCATAAACAGACGACGTGATAAATGATTTATCATTTCTATCCCTCGATGAATGTTTATATCTCAAGACCTTTGATGGGAATGGAATTTCTTAAATTATTCAAAGTCCATGGTGTTTGGTGAGAGATTTTATTTCAATAAATTAAATGAAAGAAACATCAATCACAAGGGTTGATGGTACCGGCCTGGAACTTACTTGATTAGAGATATGATTTTAAAGGGAATATAATATATATTAAATGTTCATATGAGGTTGGATGTCATTATGACATAAAATTATTTCTATATGGATGTTCTGTCATGTTATTAGACACTAACTATGTATTTTAAATAGTTATGCCTAATTCCACTCAAAAAGAAACCTTAACAGTCAGACACTAACTATGTCTACAACCTTATTTAAATTCTATCATTGAATTTAACAAATTAGAATAAATAATATTTAATCGGTCTTGGTTCATCGCCATAATTTATTCACAAGTTATTTGAAATAATAATTTGTTTAGATAAAAATTATTATTATTTACTTTACTAATTGGTGAATACAATATTTATTATATTTTAAAAATAATAACATAATGTTGCCATTATTCAAGGATCAATAAATATCAATGAGGGAATGTGGATAAAGTATAATGGTCTAGTTGAAGATAATATATAAGATGTTTAATTATTTTTTCTTAAATTTATTTCATATGTTATGTTATTATTAAAATAAAAATATTATTAATAGAAATTGGGTAAAATAATAATTTTAAGGTTGGCAAGGTTTTAATGTGTGATTTTACAACTCTAAACTGACCATAATAAATATCTAATTATATGAATTCTAAAAACCATAATTGGTGGGAATAATAGATAGAAAGAGACTCAGTCAAGAACAAGATAGAGATAACGAGATCTAGAGTCTTCTAATCCCCTCATATTACAAGGAAACAAGAGATTATCAGGTGTTATTCCTCTCTCAAGAAGAATTTTACTACAATCAACCACTAACAATGCAAGCAATCGGGATCAGCTATTCTAGTGCTTGATGATTATATAAGATCATTAGTATATTTTGGGGGAATGTGTCGATAACATATAGAATTATTCTTCACATGTATAATTTATTAAAATGACATTATGGAAATATCATGTTCACCAGATCATCTGTAAATTCAGAAATACAAGTCGGGGTAATTATATATTAGCTTGAAAATTAATTATAAATATTATGTGAAGATCATTCACTTATGGTTTTTGTGTTTTAATCTAGTAACATAATATACTGTTTTTTTAGATGATGTTTTGATCAAGTGAATCAATGATTACACATGATTTATGACTAAAATTGGGGTTGGTAATACCGTCCAAGGAAAATTCTATTTCACCAATTACCTAGAAAAATCACCCTCTATCAATAAATATTAGTACATTGTCATATGTAATACAACAAATTAATAATTAACCTAACATCATTGGGATTAATATGTAATAATATTATGTTATATGAGAGATTAAATATCACCATAACCAACTCATAACTATATACATCAACTGAGATAATCAGACCTATCACTACAGTAATCAATTACAATGGCCTATGAATTTTTTATACTAGAAGATAAATCCATTAAATTAAAGGAGATTTGATAAAAGAATATTTGGAATGAGATGAAATAAAAATAGAATACTGAATGGAGTATTTGAAAATAATACATTAGACCTCCTATAGACTCTTCACATTTTAAACATCCATGACCTGACGTTTCCCTCTTCCAACACCTCCTCCTTGACAGGCTTACGTCCAACCTCCATGCCCTCTTAGGTAAACTCTATACAAAATTACTCTATTTTTTACTCTCCTAGAACCACACTATACTACTACTCCCAAAGTTCATCTATCATTTTATTGCTTTTGAAACTACTCATAATGAGGTTGATGAGATGGTTCATCAATAGTAATAGTATGTTCAAACTACCTACTACCACCATGAAAATTGGGTGGTACAATATAGAGATTTTACATTCCACAAAAGAGACATCAAAACTCTAGGTACCACTAGATGGTCTCACACTTCTAATACTACAGAAATGATATCACACTAGAATTTGATAACTATGACCTCCCTTGAAAAATAAAATATTGAAAAATTAAAAACATCAATCAATTAGCTCAACTATGTGCTATATCCTATTGTGTACTCCCTAAATAATATCATATCATTATCAACTACTCTTACAAAATATTTATTATCTTTAATATCTATATGAATTATCTTGATGAAAAGATTCTGAACTAAATCTAAATCATGGGCTTAAAATCCAATGGAAAATAATGAAATCTCTACTTTAATCTATAAAAAAATAAAAAAATATCACATTAACTCCATGAACTACACAAAAATCTTCTGAACATAGGAATTCACTTACTATATCACCAACAGCTCCTACTGAATCATGAGCTAGAGTGTATCTAATATGTCTATTTTTTAAAAACTCTAAAAAAGAATCTATCTGATAGTTTCTACATCCCAATATCCCAAGAATAGAATCCACCACTAATTCATTAAACCATGAATGAAATACACAAACAATATAATGTAGTACATGTCTTTTATCTAAATCGGCTAAAAACAACTTCTCATTTTATAAAAAATGTTCAATTTCATAACTTGAAATATACCACTCATAAATTGAAAACATCTAATTCTAGAGATGACTCTAATTTTTGGTAAAATATCTTCCATCATATTGGTCTACTCTATTATGAATAGATTTAGGAACATACTCTATCTCCTCATTCTAAGCCTCGTATTTCCATCGTACAAATAATATAACTCTAAAAAAATCAAAATCATCCCTGAGAATATATAAAATAAATGTCTATACACAATACCACATATCCCACACGTCTAACCACATAAAAATATTTCTCACTTCCATAGAGAAAATTAGACCAATAATTGAACAACACAAATCAAAATGACATAAATCTATATAATTTTTGTCCAAAATTAATTTAGTGCACTATACATAGTATATCATCCCTTATTCATATCTGATATACTACTAATTTCCTCATTTAGAAATATGTCAGTCTCTTATATAATATACCATTTTTTCTAGTCTATGGTCTTCCCTAATATTAGATACACCATTTAATTACCTTTATTAATGCAAACCTCACCAACAACTAATCAAAAATATATATTATAAACACATTATTTCATGATATTCTGTCATTCCCTCCACCCACTATGAATCCACCTAAGCTGATAATGTGTTAGAGTGAGACCCCAAATCCATCCATTAAAAGGTCATGGGTTTAAAATAATCACAAAGGGTATAATATCAAAACTTTATGGAAAGTACTTCCCATTTTAAAATAAAAATATATAGTCTAAAGTATAAACTAAGGCATTTTCTAATACTATTACTTCAATAATATATATAAATTCATGTTATGTCATAAAATCCATCCATAAGTACAAAAATGAAATAATTAGAGAATCTTTTTCATTCCTCAATTAAGGTATAATGAAAAATTCAGGTCTAAAAAAGTATCTTTTATCTAAATATATGTTATCCCAACAACACTACATACTCAATCCAGGTAATTGGAAAAACAGATTAGATAAATGGGGAGTGATCAAAATAATAGATTCATTAGTATCTTATCAACAACTCTCATGTATCCATGATAATAAAGAATAATACTAGATCAATATAATAAATATATAAATAAAAATCATCTATCAATATACAAATAAATCTACCATATAACCACTTAATTTCCCAAACTACACCATCACACATTCTAAACCACATAATATACACTAACATTACATCTTTGAACCAATACAAAAATATACACCATCACAAATCTACAGCAAAGATGATTTCTAGCCACAAGGAAAAAAATATAGTTTTATATCTACTATGTAGTTATCCACTCATAGTTAGTGCCCAAATGATCCTTCATCATTATCAATTATTTATCCATACATAATAAAATATTTAATATAACACCATTAATTGGATTTATTTTTTACTTCTATAAAGACACACACAATTTTTCCAAGTCTCTAAGCTCATAAACTCTCCCACCATATCCTAAATCCACTGATCAATTTTACATCCTCATAAATTCTAACTATATTATTGAGTGTCTACACTTAGTAATTCTTCCATCTACAACATGAAGTTTAACCACTGTATATCTCATATGCATAATGGTTATCCATATCATCTACAAAACCATCACATCATTCTCACCATCTACATAATATCACAAGGAAAAACAGCCACATCACTATCAGACATAAAAAATGGATTGAAACCCTCCTAATAAATTTATTCACCCAATAATATATATATAATCATTTTCCAAAAAAATTACTTGAACCTATTTCCACCAATTACTATCACTAATAATAATCATTAAAATTGATAATATATCTCAATTCACATATTCAAAAAGAATAATTATTTTATTGAATCCATATTAATTAATCATTCTAATTTAACTTTATGACATAAAAATTCCGTCAAAATATTATGAATTTTCTACCCATAAACATAATGTCATAAAATTGTTAAATCCCATAGATTATTAAGGATATGATAATTCAAGTCACCCTCCCCAATTCCATTTTAAATGTTAAGTATAAATATTTTGAGATCATCACTAATTATTCATCCATGGATTAATTCTCTTTCCCTAATTATCCAAAATATTATAAAACCAACACCAAGGGTTTTCTTTTTTCTTGAGAGATGTGATAATATAGAATTTATACAAAATTTAAATGGTGTAAAATAAATTATCTCTCCATTAATTTAAATTAAATTTCTTATAACTCATTTATTAATGACAATCATAATCACAAACTTATCATTTTGTTACTTCACATTCAAAATTTCCCATTCAATTCACCTTATTAAATGATAAATGTAAGAAATATCTACCACAATAATGAAATAAACATGAAATAATATAAATACCTAACACTTATGGGTCAAAAAATAATCTAAAAAAATTACTAAATCACATCACAATGGTAAATATCAATACCTACGTCTAATGGAGTTCTAAAAATTAATTTTAGAGAATTAATTTTTTTTATTTAACCCATATAAGCTAAAACAAAAAAAATTAAAAAACATCCAAACCCTAAATAACCATGCCCCCACAGTGCCTTTAAGGTATCTTAAGAACCTAAAACATTTTATGAATACTGAATGACAAAAAATAAATGTCATTCCCTAATTATATTAAATAAATGGTTTTGCACTCATTTAAAAGGAAACATAATTTGAGGTATGTATCAACCTGAAAATTTAGAGAATGTACTAGATAAAAAATGTAACCACGGATTAATTACACTGTCTAATAAATCAATATAACCATATCATTCATGGACGACACTTGGGATATGATATTTAACCTAATTGTATCATTTAAAAACACTTTAATCCTATTAAAAACTATTTATAATTCCATTGAAGGTTGTTAAAGGTGAATTAAAATTCCAAGGCCCCAACTAAATCCCTGTTGAAAACATTTCCATAAATTGAAGCACCCTAATGAGACCTCAATAAAGATAAAGTAAAAAATTATACAAAATAAACATTGATGGTTTAATATTTGGAGAGATCTATTTCAATGGGGAAAGAGAGTGTAATATACTCTCTGATAAATTTCTTGATGATTGAGACCTTGTGTGAGAGTAAATTTAAGAATATACTACCATGTTATATGAATATTCTTATAAACTACAAATAAATTGACATTTTTTTTAAATGTGACTAATTTAGTGACAAAATGTTTAAAAATAAACATTGACCACATTTTAAAAAAATGTTAAAAATAAAGGTAAATGATTTTTTTTCATATATATATAAAACATGAAACGACATGTGGGGTCGGGAGAAAATAATACCGATTTAGTTATCAAAAATTATATTCCCTCACTTGTAGTGGGGTCACAAAAAACCTCATACCATAAATGTTGGTGGAATTGAAATATAGAATGACTAAAACATCTTAGTTACTAATATATACAAGGAGAGTACATGAAAATTGAAACAATATAATCGTATATAATTAAATACATAAATTCAAGAGATCCTTCAATAATGTTAGTTATACTCATATGATATGAAAAAATTATCTACTCATAAGTAGATGAAGACTGACTATCAAGAGAAAATAGTACACCCATGGTAGAGAAAGATTTATATTTATACTATTGTAAGAAGTAGATAATAAAAAACTCATTCAAACAAGGGTCCTTCTATAAATTAAATATTTCTTACAATTATTAAAATTCATATCAAGATATCCCCAAAAATAGAAACACCATACCCATGAGATTCCCCAAAACAATAATCTCGGATATGGTTATAAAAACATATTCTAGATATTATGGTTTTGATACTGACTAAAGTGGCAAAAACATAGACATCCATTCTTAAATTCTTAGTAAACAATATTAATTCACTTGCAAACCTATGTTGTTTTTATGTTAGTATTTTTATAGAATTCAGAAAAAATATTTAACTATTTAATCCTATATTAATTTACCATTTTTCTTCAACATATCCCACAAAATTACAAACACATGATAAAAATTTATAAATTTCACACATAATATCCTTATTAATAACATTGGAAAATAGAAACATAATAAGGTTGAGATCAAAATCTTAGAAAGGTAGAATTTGAGTTATGATGATTCATGATTATATGTGTTAATAAGATAAAAATGTAGGTATAATAACATAATCATGGTACATAAAAAAAATAAGGAAATCATTACAAATTAAACATAGATCATATTTCAGGAATCATAACATAAAAAATTTAGAAAACATAATTAGATAATATAGGATCATAAAATAATTATAATTTGTCAATGACACAAAATATGACATCATAAGAATAAGTAAAGGCCTACTGCCAATACAATCAAAATATATTAGAAAAACTCCCATTGTGGATTGGAATTATCCCCTTTCCCTTTCATATCATATCATAAGATACAAAGCATTAACCAGTGCATTGGGGAAATATAATTTCCATCCCACATATTAAATTATAATATATAAATTCATATGTGTTAACATAATTAATCATTCATTATTTCATCAAATAAAAATTAACCAGATAAAGAAAATAGTTTTATGGAAATTTTATTCATAAAATAGTCATATTTCATATTGGGAAATGTTATGGATTGTATCGTTAGATCATCTTCCCTATGAATAATAATAAACATTAAGGTAATTTGATATACATGGAAATCACTTTTATAGGAAGGTTGTTTTCTTAAAATTTTTAATGGTATTACATAAGGAGTCAAGTATTGGATAATTTGAATCCAAAAGATCAATATATAACAAAATAATAATATAATTTAGAGGATAATACATTAATGACAACTCTTAAAGAGATATATATTTCATATTTTATTAGGAAATTTTTTTAAAAGAATTTTCATCAAGATATTATAACATGGTTGTAAAAACGAACTTATAAGTCACCTCAAAAAAGGATTTCATTTAGATGAAAATTGAAAAATTGAAAAAATTAATTCAAATGGAAGTATAAATATTGAATCCACAAATTTTTTTTGATAAATGTATTAATATTTGAGTGGAAGATAAAAATATAAATGAGCAGAATAGAAACCTTTTTCTTCTTCTTCTAAAACATAAACCTGTGTTTGTAAAATAATTAATTTGCAAGCCAATGGGAATATATGTTAATTTATAAATCCATGAAAACATTATTAAGAATATTTATTAGGAAAAATGGTTATAAAATTGCTAAAAGGAACTCATGTGGTAAGGGATAAAAATGAGATTATATTCAAACAATTGTAATGTAAGTACAAAATGACACATAAAGAAAACATTATAAATGTTATTTTTAAACTTTTTTAAATAAAATGAAATGAAAACTAAAATTAAATTATGGAATAATTTATGTTGTCATAAAAATGTAATTTTAATAATTTAATGAATTTATACATAGAGGCAAGATGATTCTTGGATGTAATGAATAAATAATGTCAGGTCCACATACAAGCAACCGTTTGTTGGAAGTATGAATCAAAGTGAGGTGAAATATGAATAATTGTTATAAAACATATAAATAAATAAAACTGAATAAAAGATATGGGGTTTTAAAGAGAATGTACATACAATTTATTAAAATTAAATTTTAACATAGGCCATCTTGTATTAAAAGTGACATTTTAAAGAAACCCTTACGAACAATATAAGGTTTAAACTATAAATTCATAAAGGAAGAAAAAAAGGAAAAATTCATTATAAAATAATGTAAATTGGAAATTTTAAAAATCAATAACTTAAATTTCTGTCATGGAATAGAAAATTTCAAGATGAAGATTGATACTTGAAAGTAGTGGGGGATTTAAAAGGAAACCCTTACAAAAAACATACCATGTTAAGTATGAATATATATAAAATAATATATTTTCTGAAATAAATGAAAATACATATAAAAAAGTATAGATTCAACATAATAGATATTGCATTTTTAATTAAAATGATAATATAAATATATAATACATGAATAATGGATATAACTCAATAAAAGAAAGTTGAGTTAAGAATAACCTTAAAAAAGTTTAATGAAATCAATGAACATGGAAAGAGGTCCTGAAATATAATTTTAAATAACACAAATAAAAGATTATTTTTGATAAATCTATTCAATGTATTTTAATTACATCATTTCAAATATAGATAGTTTTAAAATATTAAATTTTTCTCATTTAATAAAAAATGAAACAAATAACCCTTAACATGGATTATTTATTTCATGAATAAACATTATCTTTATATTAAGTAAAAAATAAAAATAAATCACTAATTTTATAACCTTATTTTTTTACCTTCTATATTTATCCTCTATATTAATCTATTATATATTTTTTTACTTATTTTCATCCAATATTGATCATCAGTTACAATTAGTTTTAGTTGTTCTTTGTACATTTCAGTCTAAAAATTTTGATTATCTCTTCATTATAATGAGTCCATCATTTAAAAAATTATATAGTTGTATATTATTTATCATTCCAGTAGCATAGAGGTTATATATCTCAATATATGGTTCAAAATATAATCCTATTATTAATGGTATCTGGATATGCTCATTTTTAGGCAGTTAAAATTACAATAATAATTTACTATAAATACAATTCATACTATTAATAATTTTTATTTAACGAATACTAATCATGTTATAAATATTATATTTAATCATTAAATCTATTTATAAAACTAGCCATTTAAGGCAGTGATGAGAAAATAAAATATGCCATCCATGGTAGGGGTGAACTGACCATAATACTGATGATGTTTTATTTTCATGATTACATGAGAGGTAGGTAGATATTTTGAGATTAATTAACATATTAAAATTTTAGTATAATAATTATACAAATTTCACTGTATTAGTACGATTAGAATATATTTGGATGAGGTAGAAAAAGAATCTCAAGGACCCAAATAAGTGGATTTTCCCTACAAATGGTGGTCTTATGATAATACCAACACCTATAAGACATTGATAAGAGGGATAGGTATGGGTTTTAGTAGATATAAATCAATCTAACTGTTTTATAGTGTGACGATAAGTGGGGTGGTGAATGAGTTCTATTGTAAGGGAGAGGGGTTGAATTTTTGAAAATATTAATTTCCTTATACAAAAGGATAAATCCTTTTCATGGAATGTGGAAAAAAAAATTTCATTAATGAGGGTAAGATAAATTAATATAAATAAAAACCCCATCCACCGATTTATATATGATATTTTGTGACTCTAACCTTAGATTTATCACTTTTCCATCATTTTAGCTTTAACAATGGTGAGTAACTTTTATGTTTGTAATTTATATTCATGACCTAAAATTAAATTTACATTATTACTTATTATTGATTATTAAAATTAAAAATATGAAATTAATTTTATTGAATTAATCTTCTTAGGGGATTAAAATTAAATTCAATGTATGTGTGCATAATTCAATGAAACCATTTTGTAGAAAAATGAATTTTTAAGCATAAAAATACTAATTATTTTCTAGTATTATGTACATAATTGATAAACATAATATGTATTAGTTTATTAAAAATTGTTTATTTATCTTAAAAAAATAATCCAAAACTAAATTTAATCCTATTAAAAAATAATTAAATTTAATGGATCAAAAATAAATATTTATTAGAATGAACTCTAACTTTGTTTCCAAAAATTCAATTATAGGTTTCTATATTCAACATATTATTTAAAATGGTTTATTTTATTCCATAGATTTATATTTGTTCTATATAATATTTTATTAAATTTTTAATTCATGCATATATCATGATTATGTTTTAAAAGTTGTGGTATCTCAAAAAATAATATTTTCACTATTTTTTTGAAAATTATTTTATAAAAAACCAAATAAGTCACTATAAACTATTCATTCGATTTTGAATAAAAAATATGAACATTTTTTACATTAAAATTATAAAATTTGAGATTTTAACTTTTATACAAAATAGAAAATATAATGAAATAGTTTTTTTAGGAAAGTGAGTTTTAAACAATGATTGTTATTAATATTATTTCATATACTTTTCCAATTAAATGAGTTTTAACATATATTTTCACATGAATTTTCATTATTAAAATAATATTTTTTAGTGTTCAATTTAATCCAAAATCACAAAACTTTTAATTAATATTTCTTTGAATAATACAATTTTTTACCTTAAAGGAGTTTAATCATATACCATTAAATTAAATTATTTATCTTCCAAAAATTATGTTTTAATTAATTAATTGGTATTATAAAACATGATATATATATTTTTAAATATTAAGGATTTAAAAGACATATTTTTAAAGTAAATAATTTTAATTAATTTTTATATTTTCATTTATGTGAGGTTTTTACCGTCTTAGAAAATTCTTAGTGATATTTTACATTTTATTTTTATAATTTATCAATATTTATTTACCAGTATAATAATATATCTTGGTTCAAATATTTCAGTGTTTTAGGTGGTATATGTTATTCAAAATTGTATTTATTTATTGAAAAAATACATTCCCAAATCTTGAGGTTTTAGAAATCTCGACCTTGTTATGAATACCATGATTAGAATCCATGAGGACAAATATATCACATATCATACATCTAAATCACATCATGATAAATATCTATAATCACTCAATTCTTTATAATAAATGACATTGTGGAAAAAATAATCCTTGTATAAATCTCCACTTAAGTCACTAATAAATCTCATGAAAGATATAAATATTTAACATAGGACCGTAGTCTAAGATAAAAATTTCCTTATATAATTTTTATTGATTGATATAATATTACACCATGTACTCACTAAAATATAATTCATTGACTATATTTTCATCGGACACTAAGTGGATGACCATGTACCTGATGAAAACCCACAAATTACACACTCATCATTAAAAAAACATTCGTTAATTTAAGTATGTCCCCTTAAACTAAAAAAGTAATAAATCCAACTTATGAAACATAAAAATAGATTTATCTATAACCTTATCATGTTTCCAGAAATACTAATAAATATTAACATTGTTAAAAATAAAAAATTAGATATTTAATCTAAAAAAACATATTTTTACTAAATAATCCTAATGAAATAAAATTATTTATTTGGATTGTTCACTAATCTAAATCACAAAAGAATAAGTAATAATTATATAGATATTATAATTATTATAACTGATAATTTTTACCTAATTCATTGTTTAATTTATTATTTTTAATTATTGAATCAACAACAAAATTATTATTGAGTTTCATAAATTATGATCTCCATGTTTAATTTAAAATTTATCAATTTAGTCATATTTTAATGAAGATTTGAAACAAAAAAAATAAACAATAAAATATCCAAAAAAATTGGTTTTAATGATAAAATATATACATTTTTTTAAATCATTTGAAACAATTTCAATAGAACATAATATCCACAAAGTTAAATATAAAACCAAGGGTTTTCTACCATGTATGAGCCTTTGATGAACGTTGATCATTTTTAGAATAAATAAATAAAACTATAATTACATTTAGGGTTGGTCATTCTAATATTAAAAGTTTAAATGGGTGTGGATAGAGACAAAATTATTTATTTATAGGTAAACTATAGAATCCAATTGAGTATGCTTGAATTACATGAAATCCAACTAAAACATTTATTTATCCCTACAATCTTAACATAATTGAATGTGTATTAATATTTGGTTTTTAATTAACATATAATAATATATTTGTTGTATATTTTAAAGATAATATCATTAGATTATATGATGATATTTAATTAATCATTCAAATTTTACTTCATTTTTAATTTATTAGAAATATTAGATTACAAAAGAAAATTATTTTTCAAAATATCCCATCATATTGAACAATGTTTTAATAAATATCACATTATTTAAAAAACTCATTGATTCAAATGAATCCCCAAACACATTTAATTAGTGCAGTGTTGATATTTATGTATCATTATTTTATGTGTGGTAAAAACTGGATAAATATGTAATTACACAAATGAACTTGAAAAAATTAATATATAATAAATATAATAATGAAATAAATTTTTTAACAGTATTCCAAATTAATATACATTGTTCACAAAAAGGTAAATTTGAAAAATATATTCATTATCAAAAAATATATAATTAATGTTAATTGTTACAAATATAAATATTTGTAATTAATTTTATAAAAATTAGAAAAATAATGTCTAATTTCATAAAATAATATTTTACTTTGGAAAATAATAATTAATAAATTTTTATTACTATTTTTATATATTAAAAAATATATATGTAAAAATTTTCTAAATAAAAAACACTATTATTATGAAATGTAATATGAAATAAACTAAAATGTTTTTAGCTTTGAAATATAAAAATATTATTATTTAAAATTAACATGATTCTATTATTTAATTTGTAATTTTAAATAATAATTGAAGTAAATTTGTCATAAGATAAATTATAATTAATTTTTAGAAATAAAAAAAATATATTTAGAATCTAAAAGAGATGTTGATGTTGTGATAACCTCGTATGGTGTCATTATTCACTTGAGTTTCCAATTTTTGGAATTTATTTTAACCTATAATACACTAACTAGAAAATCATAGAATAGTAGAATGTGTTAGGTCCATCCCATGAAGGTGAAGGAAGATCAATGATAATCATATAAAAAAAATTTATGTTTTATTCATCATTTTTCTAAATTAAGAATCTAAAATAAAATAAAATAACTAAATTAAACAAAATAGTCTTATCATAAACTAGAATTATACTAGGTTAGGTGATCTCAAGAGATGAGAACTATTGTCAGGGGTTGGTTATACATTGACAATAATGATTCTTATTAACTTATTAAAGAAATCTAATTAAACATTATAGGAATCATTGAATTAACTATCCTAACTGCGTATCCCATGTCACGAATTGCATAGTGAAGTTTTTAGGATACAATAAAATGTGATTTTTTATCATTTGATGTTTGTGGGGAGAATGATAATTTATCTAATCCTGAGATCTTCGATTATGTTTCTAACCACATTGTTAGTCCTGGAATATTCTATTTAAATTAGGGTAAGAGTTTGGTGGAATTCTAAGACATTCAAATTTTTATAGAATATTTAATACTTAATTAATTAAATATTATTTATTCACACATGTTCATTGGGTGATATATTCTTTTTGGGGTGTCAGATTCAAATTATGACTCTCCAGTTATGTCCAGAGCAGGGGGTTCCTAAGCAAGGCATTACCTTGAGTAAGGCACTAGGCCAAGGCCCGTTTTCTTTTTCATTTCTTCTTTTCCATTTTATTTTCATACTTTTTCCATTTTTTATCTCTCTTACCCTTTTAATATCACATAATACCCTATTAAGTCTTATGTTCATTATAGATAATAGAGGATAGGGATAGAGATAGAGTGAAATGGAGGGAGGTAGCGGAAAGAGAGGGGTTCCCCCACAGAGCTCAGGAGGAGTCAAATCTTCATGTAGGATCTGCGGAAAACATATCACATTTAAAGCACTGGTGGTTTCTTCTAGAATGTATAGATTCTAATTATTTTCACAAATCCAAATAGATTAAGTTTTTTTGATTTAATATCTTTTATGGGTTGTTGGGGATCGATCGAGGGTCAGTCTAGTGGGGTATTTGGGGGAATCGGTATTTCTAGGTGATTACAAGGGTTTTTAGTTAAGTAATACCTTGTTACACAACGTTTAGTTCAACAAGCATATTTCATGTTTTCATACATTCAGTATGGGTGATGAATAATGGGATACACATCTTGTATGTTCAATACACACTATAAAGGGGTGAATCAAGGTCTATCCAGGGGCATAGACAAACACCCTATGTTCATGTACATGGTACTATAGGGCACACAACTGGAGCTCATGTTCATTAAACAACCAATGGTCATGTAGGTTAGTTGGCTAGACCTGATTTTGAGTAAAATTATTGGTACCTCATATTGGAGAAGAATGTTATATATTCTATAAATGGAATCTACACAATCATTTTTTGAGGTTGAGTTGGGATGAGTTAGATGGGATGGTACCCCATGTGGGGTACGTAATGTATAATTTTTAAAGTACATTCAAGGTCTAGCCATGATACATGTAAATAGTTGAATTCTAGGGGAACACGTCTTGTAAATGAGGTACATTCCATATACAACCTATTTGAATGTGTTTCTAATGTTTCTTATCCTGTTGTTGGAATCAAACACATGAGGAGTCCAATCATAGTATTTTTCACATAGATAACAATGGTAGAGTCATTTCAGCATTAAGATTATACATGGATGGAGTGATGTATTTATAGATTTAGTTTGTATTAATCATTTAATTTTTTGGTTCTAGAATCCTTCAAGGGATAGGGATGGGAGTTGTGAGTCCTCATTGAGGTTTGTACACTTATTTATATGAATTTAGGATTAAAAATAATTTTTTAGGGGTTCGTTTTATGGATCCTATGAGGTGAGTTTAAGTGTTTATTGGATTAGATTCACTCATTGGATTCTTGGTGACCGGATATGGTCACTTAGGGTTTGTATTGGTAGGAGCCTTTCGTTCAGGACAACATCATGGGATGTCAAGTGCTGTTAGGTGTTTTTGAACAATGTTTTAGATAGGTATGAGGGACCTACTAATGGTTTTCCTTCTATGAGGGTGGACTTTGGGTTGTGTGTTGGGAGGACAACTATGGTTCTTTTTTAGGCCTTTCATGAGTTTTGTTTTGGTTATAAAATCCCCTTTTAGGGTTTCCTTCATGATATATAGTTTTGGAGACCATGCGGGTTCCCCTTGCTATGTTGTCATAAGAGATGGATGATGCTAGTTTCATTGGTTTTGTTTTAAGGGTTTAGGTGTTAGAATAATCTGGTTCTAGATAGTTGTATTGGAGTTTTTGGATTCTTTTTGTTCAATACTGGATGAGGGAGGAGGCCTTTAATGATATTACTGCACAAGGAACAATCCCTGATATTAATTTTGTCACTCCCCACTGTTGGGAGGTTTTTTAAGTTGGTTATGGAAGCTAATAGATGATCTTGATGAGTGAAAACCCCCCTAGTTTCACGTTTTTTATGATAGGGGGAGTGGAACATGGAGGCTATTGTTATCCTGAGGCATAGTTTTGGAGTTTGTTCTTGGCCAGAAAATATTACCTTAATAAGTTGGTTATATCCCAGTTAGTTTTACATGACATCTAGGACATGTGTAGGATTCTCCCTGGGTCTATAAGAGTTATTACCAATATTTCATGTCATTCCATTATAGCTATTAAGAACATTAGATTAGTTTTTTGTCTCATTTACCTTGGATGAGATCTTATGGTCCTATATTCTAATATGTCTTTTTTAGACTTTTGGAGCTCTTTCTTGATCAGGTGGCCACAAATGATGTTGTGGTTTTGTGGTCCACATTTTCAAATTCCTCAATCATAGCCCGTAGTGGAGGTAGATTAAACAATGGTTCAATTCTAGGACCTATGGTTTTCCCCATATTTATCCCTTTTTGTTTTAGTTTTTTATATGGTTTATTTTTAGCATAGTAGTATTTTTTCGAATAGGCTAGAAATATAATGGTTTTCATGCACATTTTGTGACAACAATAACCTAGTAACACTGTTGCAGGTGGCCTGCTGAGATGTTTTTCTCACCCTTGTATGTGAACCATGGTGTTTATGTAAACCTTATGAATAATTTCAGGTTGATGACTTCATGTGATGGATTGGGTGGAGGCCTAGTGATTCATGATCAAGTAGGTTTTCTCATGTAGAGTTTGAGGCTAATGATGGAGAAATTTATTAGTAATGGAGACTAGCTATGTGTTTCACCGTAGAGTATCACAAAATCTTTCTATGTTTATTTATATTTATTTTATTTTGTATATGTGATCGGTCCAGTAGGGGACTAATGTTGGTAGGTTTTTTCCATGATTCTGTATGTTGTATTCTATTTATTATTGTTTTCTTACATTTATTTATTTATTTAGTAACTCAATAATGTTCATGATTTTTTGTAAGTTCATTAGTAATTGTGACAGTATTATTTCACTCACATATAATGGTATAATATCCCCATTGCATCAAATTTGGCCCATACCACTAATCAGAAACATTTGGATTATGTGGAGGAAAACTTCAGGCCTTATTATGAGGTGGATCTAGTGATGTGTCAGGTGAACACTGGCTATTTCATGAAACAAATTACATCGGATAATTATTTTCTTTGTCTTACTATTTGGAATGTTAGTATATAGCAGGTCTATGAATGTGTCCAAAAAGTTTATGGATATCAGGCTAGTGTATCATGATCACCTAATATGGAAGGAATTTTATGTCACTGGGGCTATGTGATTACTATTCATGGGTTTTCATGTTACGATTGTGTTATATTTACCTTGAGTGATACAATTATGTTTGTATATTTTTTATTTATGAGTTTTTTTATTATTGTATTGATGGAAAGAGGCCCATGTTCATGCTTTATGATTGACATGTTTTATCCTAATCATTTTGTAGACATTGTGTGTTTTTTTACGATGGGGGTTCAGTTCTTTATAGTGTAAGAAAAAACCTATATGGTGTTGTACCATATATATTCAGGGATTCATTCTAATCAAATAAAAATATATATATATTTTTTAATTACATGTCATGTGGATCTCATAAAGAGGTGTTTCTTGGTGAAAGATATGATGACCCTTCATTGTAGGATGCATGGAGGATCATATGGGTTGTTGTGGTAATTGGGATACCTTTTTGTTTTGGTTTTATGGATGAAGTAAATGATATCTAAGAGATATTTTTAGTATGCTAGAGTTTCACAAAAGTTGTGGTATCCTTATTAAGTTATGTGGTTAGGTTAAGGTTTCCTTGGGCTATAAAGTGGATCACTATGAGTGAATGTTGTTTCTTGGCTTGTTTGAGAGGGCATGTATGGTTAGATGAATGATGCATTTGTTTCTAGTTTCACTTTTAGTGTCATGGTGAATGTGGGGTTTGGGACTCATGGATTTGGATACACACCTTAGTGGAGGGTGGTTATGAGATGTATCTTATCAGGAGGGAGATTCCTTGTTTTTTAATACGAGTTTTAAGGGTGTTATGGTTTTTTGAAACTGCACAACATGCAGAGCATGTTTAATGGTCTTAGGCACCTTATCCTATGATCATTATTTCATGGATCATTTGAGTATGAGTGTTTTTTAGATATTTTTGAAGAATCACTCATCCATGAGGAGGATAGTGGTGGTCAGTGTGGCTTTTTGGGAAAAATATTTATTGGGGAATGGAATGTTAAAATTGTATTGTGTTTTTTATAGTTTCTTTAGGTGTTTAAAAATCAAGTAGTGGTGTGATGGAATAGTTATGGTGGTTTGTTCCCCACAATCCTTTGAAGGTGGAGTTTAACATTTTACTATGTTCATTGAGTATTTAGAATGCCATTACTGGTTGGTTAGTAATGGGTGGTGGTTGGTTTTTAGTGAAAGTACTCTAGTGTGAGAGGTTTGGCCATGTATAACCATTAAATTTTGTAGAGGATAAAACAAGGTCCACGTATTCTTGTGTTTGATAGTGGGGAGATGATAAGGATACTCTTATGGTGGTGAGGATCAGCTAGGTTATTGGAGAACGTGCATCATGTTTAGGATAGTCACGTAAGCTATGATACCAGTTGGTATACGACCTTGGTAAAATTGTATATGCTCATGATTAAGGTTAATATTGGTTTTTTGTTGAACATTGAAGCTTATTAGGGAGAAATAAGCACTTATGGTGGGGTGTTTTTCCATGAACCGCATCTAGGCAGTTTGAGAAAAATAGGTGAAATCCGAATTTTATATTTTGAGTGGCGTTTGAGAGAAAAATTCAATTTCTTTTATAGAAGACCTCAAATATTTTTTTTCATAAAACTATTTTGGTCCTGAATAGGGTGTATTCCCTAATGTATGAGTTTTTTTTTAATTTAATTTCATTCAAATTTTGGTGGAATATATAATATTTATTTAATGAAATATTATCAAATTATGCATGTTTGTTCAATGATATATTTCTTTTCTGGGAATCATATTGAAATTATGACTCCATTGTTGTGCCTAGTGTAGATGTTTTTTTCTTATGTGAGATGTTTCCTCGATCGGGGTTCCGGGGTCAGACATGCACCCTTTTTTTCTTTTATTTTCTGTTTCCAACTTCTCATTTCTTCTTTTTTGATATTATTTTCTCTTCCTTCAACTTTTATTATCATGTATTCCCCTAATAGTTCTTCCCTTCACCACATATGAGAGAGGATAGAGATAGAGACAAAAAGATAGTGAAATATAGAGTGGGAGATGAGGGTGGTGTCACCAAGTACATCGAGAGTAGTCGGATTATCATGTTGCATCTACGAAATGTTGATCTGGTCAATTTTTTGGAGGATTCCATTATATGGTAGGGAATTTTAATTTTTGTTCTATGAATCCTCATAGTGTATTTGTTTTACATTTTATTCTAATTTTTTGGTTTCTTAGGACCCTAAAAGGGTTGATCTGGTGGATTTTGGGTAGAATCGAGCATTCTAGAGGATTTTGAGGTTTTTCTATTTGGGAAAACGCAATCAAACTAAATTTAGTTCTATGAACACATTTCACAAGTTCTTTTATTCAATAATAATGAGAAATGAGTGGTTAATATATTTGTATGTTTAGTAGACCTCATCTTGGGGGATACAAATGCCTCATGTTGGGGTACATGGTTATTTTGTGTAAGCAACCAAAGCTAATGTTACTACAAGGCCAGTGGATGTATAGGTTACTTAGTCAGACCCTACATATGGTACACAACTAGTTACACCATGTGGGATATATTCCATGTCTGTTCAGTATATAGTGTGTTGTTTGGTATTCTATCCACCAAGTTGGAATGAAATACATAAAAAGGTACCGAAGGTAGTGTAAACACTATTTATAGGGTTTGAACACAACGTACTTTTGAAATTACACACCATGCTAGGCCAGGATACATAGATAGGGTATAATTTTGGTTTAATACATCATATAAATGAGGTACACACCTTATATTCCCTAACTATACATATGTTTCTGATTTTTCTACACAGTGTTGTAATCAGACTCCTGGGGAGACAAGTGTAATGTTTTTATCTAATAGATAACTATGTTGGAATACTTTGGGCATTTATATATTTTCTTGATGGAGTTTCAAACTAACAGAGTTTAGTGGGAGGAATCCTCTAAGGTTGTTGTTCTAGAATCCTTCTAGTGGATGGGATTTTAGTTTTGAGTCTTGAGTGAGCATTGTGTTCTTACTGATCACCATTGCATGATAATTATTAGTGAGGTTTTAGTTATTATATGGATAAAACTTGAAAATGATTTTGTGAGTTTCTAGGATGATCTTTGCCTATAGGATTTTGGAGGTTTCCATATGTTCACATATGGTCTGGACCCGTAGCAGCCTTTAGGTAGTGAAAAAATCATTAGATGTTGAGTATAACTAGTTATTATTTAAAAGATTTTGTTATAGGTCTTAGGGAACTACATCGGTATTTCCTTCAATGTGGGAGAAAATTAATTTGGGTTTTGGGAGTCCAATTAAGAATCCATTTTTGCGATCCTAGATAGAGGTTTGGTTTTGTTAGAGGATTCCCTTTTAGGATACCCTTATTGAGATTCAGTTTTAGGAACCTTGGAGTGTACCCTAGTCTTTTTTTTTGCATGTGTTATGTACATTATTTTTTTCAGTAGTTTTGGTTGGTAGGTTTGGGTGTTTTGCGACACTAGTTATTGAGAATTTCCTTGGATGTTTGAGGATATTCTTATTTGGGAGTGGCTGAGAGAGGTCACCTTTGGGATATTACTAGATAAAGTGTTAGCCATGATTTTGATTTTGATTTTATCCTTGATTGGTTTATCATTTTTAGTTAGGTGTTGGGAGATATTGGATGATATAGATGAGTGAATCCTTCCCCCAGTTTATATTCTCTACCTATATAGGGGTAGTGTACCATGGATAATATTGGACTCCAAGTGCCTGTTTTTTTATTTTGGCCTTGGTCATGATGTATTTCACTGATAGGTTTTGTTATGGGATAGTTAGTTCATCAGAAATTCTAAGATATGGGTATGATTCACCCCATGTTGATAAAAGTTTATATTGCTAGTTTAGTCCATTACCTTGGATTCTAATATCTTAGTAGATTCAATTCATTTTCTTAGACACTTAACATGATATCCTAGGGTCCATCATTGATACATGTCCTTATGTTTGATTTTTGGATCCCTATATTTATCAAATTAATGTTCTTGATGTTATGGTTTTATGATCTATGTTCTATAATTCATTTATATTATGTTGGAGTGGGGGTATATTTGCCTCGAGTTTTAAACCAGAACCTAAGGTTCTCTCTTTTCCATTTTTAAACATTTTTATTTTATTTTCTGTCTTATGTTTAATTTTATGAAATTATTATTTACTGGTATACGCTAGGAATATCGTGTGTTTCATGCACATGTTATTAGTGTAGATTTAGGTCCACCATTCTAGGGGGCCAACAAAGATTGGTTTCCCACCCCTAGAATATCAATATCGGTGTTTTTTGAATCCTTATTTCTAGTTTTTGGTTGATAATAGGACACGGTGGATTGGGAAGATTCCCAAAGATTCATGATCAAGTGGGTTTTGTTAGTGGAGTCTAAGGCTAATGCTAGAGAATTTAAGCTATTGTAGAGACTAGGTATATAGTTTGGCTCGGAGTTTCAGTAGATAATTCTGTATTTATTTTCATTTTTTATTATATATATGTGTTTGTCTTAGTGGCTGACCATTGCATACATGTTTTTCCCATGAATTTATATGTTTTATTTTGTTTATTTCATTTTCCCTCTATTTAATTGTTCATTTGATCACAATATGATGTTCATGGATGCGTATATGTTTCTTAGTTATTTTGCTATTATTATTCAACTTTTCTCTGAGGTAATTGTATCCCCATTTTATCTCATTAGGCATTCACCACTAATTGGTAGCCTCTAAAATATTAGGAAGCATTCTAAAGGACTTTTTTGAGTTGGGTTAAGTGACATGTCAGGTCTACCTACTCTAGTTTGTGAAAAAACATATGAGAATACCTATTTTTTATGGTCCCTCTCTCCAGGTGATCTAGAAAACCTAAGTACATTATGGTCAATATTTATGAGAGATGCGAAGTTGAGTCATATCAAACTCCATGACTCACCTATATCACATTTTTTTGGATACACTATTTATCATCGCTCTCATTGGGATATTAGGGGATAAAATAATCATTAAGTGAAATTAAAAATAAATTATTTTATAAGAATTCATAACTGATAAAGGACCTAAATAATGTCATATGCATACCCTAAAAATAAAGAACCACCCTCTTCTATGAGTGTATCAAATCATGGGTGATTTCCAATCTCACAGGAAAAAAATAAGGAATATAGATAATGTAATATAAATATAATAAGAAATAATGTTTGGGAAGAAAGATAAAAAAGTTCAATTTAAAAAAAACCTATGCTTTAATTCCAATGATTACACAATAAAAAATATAAGAGATAAGAAAACCTATCTATGCAACACCAATTTTTATAGAATCCACTCTCACTTATTACACCTCTAATGTTTTGATCTACCCTTAAAGGTTTTTATCTTCCTTTTTATTCAAATTTTTATTGGAATGGTTTTCCATCGAAATTATTCTTAATTAAATCCAAATCATCTTGAAAATTTACCGTTTATATACTCATAAAACATATGAGTTTGGGAAAATAAAATCTACTTATTTTGAATTTTTGGATGTGGGAATCATCTCCATAGTGAATGATTTAGTGGATTTGGATATCAACACATTATTATATAGATTCCCAAATCCCCAATACCCCATATGGATAAAACCATGGTGTCGATACCCCTATCAACATGATTTACAATCCTGGGATTTTGAATTCATAAATCCCACAGTGTGTATATCTATATTCTCATGAAACGCATCCTCTTTGACATGTCCATATCCTTTAAAAAATGCTACAATAGAGGATATGGATGATGTCATAGCCTCATGTAACCTAAAATCGAGAGAATTATTTTTTTGATCCCTCCACGTCATAGGAAAAACTTCTAACATAGGATCATAAAAAACATTATTCCACCTACGAAACAATATAAAACTCCCAAATAAAATATGATCATTCCAGATTTAATCCCTCTTCATTAGATTCTTCATAAAACTCAACCTCATGACCTAAATTAAAAAACTATTATGCCTTATCTATGTACAGAACAACCCAAACATCCAATTTTTATTTATCATTCTCAATCATTATTGATAAATGAACTGTGAGGGTTTAAACCATCTTTCTAACTTTATATTGGAATCTTGAAGGTCTACTGATCTATATTGGGCCTTGTATGGTCATAACAAATTCCCTAAGAGTTGTTTCAAAATGTGAAGGGGTATCTATGGTGAGTTCTAGTTTCTTGGTATGGTGGTCGGGTGACTTTGGATGGTGAGAGAAGTTGGAGGGACGTCTTTGGTGAGGGTGGTGTGATCATAGGATCAGAACAACCTCACTAATCCGAAACATGAATTGTTTTGTGGTTTATCAAACAGACATATGAAATTAGTTGTGGTGAACAATACTTAATATTTGTAGTTGGGTCTTTGTTGGATCATTGATGTCGTATGGGGTATGAAGGAACCACACCACCATCAGTACCACCCCACATCTATGAATCCATCCTCTTACCACCATACAAACCATCCTCACCTATTTTGATAAACATTATCAACCACATCATCCCCTAAACTGACTCGTATAAGGGATTTTTGTTTCTATAAAACTCTCCCTTAGGTCTTGGATGGCTAGTCATTGGGTTATCTTGTTAGATTACACCTAGTTTGAGATTGGGTCAGGTGTTGGACATCATTTGGGCCCAAACCCCTCTCTATTTTTTAAAAATTATAGAATCTTATAGAATAAATTATTCCACTATAATTATCTAAAAATCACCAAAAACCCCAAAAAAATCAAGAAAAATCAATTAAACTTATTTTAATTATTTAAAAATTAAAAAAATTATAATTAGTTATAAATTTAATTAAAATAAATACCATCAATAGGGAAATTATATATAAACATTTGAGTCATCAAACACCCCCAAACTTAATCCTTCTCTCATCCTTGAAAAAAACCTCAACATTAAACTCACAATGGTTCCAAACTTCAACATAAGAAATTTTCAAATGATCAATATCATAATATAATGTTATTACTGATGATTTTTTAAAGAGTAAATATCATATAAATTCATGTGTCAAAATCACACTTCAATTAAAATTTAAACATCAAGACATTATTTCTCGTTCACTCATATCATTCAACACATTTATAATATTCATGTCAATAATGATGTAGCCAACTAGAATGTGTTTCACCCATCACTAAAAAAATTCAAATCGATTTATAATAAATTTAAAGTATGTGTGATCTATCCATAATCTTGTAAGTCATATAAATCTCCACATATCATCTTAACTTCAAAAAAACAGGATGGATTTTCATCTACCGTTTTAATATCTTTGAGGCTCATGGTGGGTAGGTAATTAGGTAAAACATAAAATTTTGAGTCATAAAAGGATGGTAATTATCTTGAAGTATAATCCATTAAATTAAAGTAATGATCAAGAAAATATGTTTCCTTATTTAAATCCCATAAAAATGAAACATCACGCAAATCATTATCCTCTTCTCATGTAATTTTCAGTTTTACCCTTTAAAAAAAGGATAAATATGTATCTTTTGTTTCTTTTCAGTTTTTTTCCTTTTCCATTTTTTCTCTCTTATTTTATTATTAAGTGAATATTTTTAAGGAAAAAATCCCACACCCTAGTATGTAAAACAAAATAGAGAATCTATCTCTACCATTAATTTCCTACTCACACTAGTCAGAATAGTCAATATAAGAAGTTGAAATATTATTGATAATTATAGGTCAATCAAAGGTATCCCACATGATCACATTGTTTTAAAACTATAGTGGATAAAAATAAAACAAAGTAATAATTAAAAGTAACCTTTTCTCAAATATATCAATAGAACCAAACCCTACTTTTCATTTATCCGTAATAATATCTATGAAAATACATAACAACCCTTTTAAGATTAAATGAATTATTATGTATTAATACTTGAAGAATAGGGTATGAATAACAATTTTTATGTAATGTGGATTACTATTAATCAATAAATTTGTTTATAGAGGTTTGAAAAATGATAAAACAGATGGTTTTTCTTAGGTTAAAATGGGTTCAAATAATATCTATTGATGCCTTAATCATTTTTACGTAGTTCAAAATAATCTTATTTAGGTAAGAATATCATATATGTTGTAGTAGTGGGACACATCCAAATTTCTCTCAAGAAAGGGATTATGAGAATAAAACTTGAAAAAAAAATTCAAAACCCTCTCAGCAATGGAAATTAAAAATTCCATACAATAAATTCTTGGAATAACATAAATAATTTGTATAAAAAATGAAAACTTCTAATAATTAATGTCAATAATTAAAAATCACGTCATTAAAAATCTTCCAACAACTAAAAATTGAAATAAATATGCGGGTTTAATTAATTTCAAATTATATCATTCCCATTAATGAGAATAAAAAATTCTTAATTTTAAAACATGTAAAAAATATATCATAAATGATGATGAATCTAAGGTCATCTCACAAGGAAAAAACAAAAAATCTGGGGTGCATGGATTCATTCCATGCACATAAACTGAACATCATCCCTAATGAAAAACAAGGTAATCAAGGTGAAAAAATTTAAAACTTTTATACATTATAATAAATAACTAAAAAAGATATGATGTAATAAAATAAATGAAATTCACCCCTTTTAAGAATCCTCTTTTCATTGATTCTTAGAATGAGTTGATTTAGAAATTGAATAATAGATTTATTTTCTCTTTCCTATATCTATCCTAGATCCTCATTCATACTTTATGGCCTTTTCATCATTGGAATTGAAAAAATAAATTAAGGAAATAAATTTAGAGTTCATTCAGAAAAATTCATAAATTAATTATAGTTGACCTCGACCACCTGACAAATTCCTAAATCCAATTTTTTAAATAAATTTCAAAACAATTCCTTGAAAGTAGTAAAAACCTATGATTTTATACATAAGTTATTTATTTTACGTTTTTATCTTGAAAATTTTGCCTCATAAATCATATAATTAGAATACCAGATAATGTTACCTAGTCCAGATTAAGAAATTTCTTGAGTTGTTGAACATTCAGATTGATTTTTCTCCTTTTCCTCCACTATAATGTGATAGATGATTGAGTAGTATACCAGTTCATGCACAACAAAAATGAATTCACCAACAGTTTTTGGATATTCTATAACTGATAAAACTACCCTTCCTTCACTTATAATTGATATTACTCACAATGTTTTGAAATAAAATATTCTAATTTCATAGATGTCATTTCCACTAATAAGTGAACAAGTAGATCATGGTCAGACCACACCTTGTAATAATCCTCTGGTATGTATTTTATTTTTTCAATGCACTACATAAATTTTTTAGCTACTTCCCCCTTTTTATTGATGCCTTTGACCAATCTTTGAATCATAAAAAAATAACATTCTTAGGTCCAAGTGCCTAAGGTTATTCTTTAAAAAAATCAGCAGTTCTCAAACCCTCTTCTTTGGGAACCTCTTCCTTATTTTGGTCTTCAAAAAATATGGAAAATATATGATTTATGATACCCCTATACTGATCCTCTCAATCTTCTTCTAGTGGTGGTTATTTTTTTCTTTCAGAATTTCTACAAGCTCTAGGCTATCCTCTTTATCAACTTTAGTTTCCTAATCCTCGATGAATTTTTTATACGAATTGGTAGTTTTTCATCATTTATTTCATCTTGTGTTAAATGTTCCACTTTATATATCGAACCAGTGGTTGAATAGAACTTTCCCTCATCTGCTATTTTCAATGGTTCCTTTTTAACAAAAAATTATACAGTTCACATGTACCCTTCTATAATTCCATCAGCTTTTTGTTCTCATTTGACTGTTTTGTTGAATTTGGGAATTAAAGTAACCCCTTCTGCATAGTTAATCTATTCTATGATGGTTTTACCCTGGTATTTCCTCTCCCTTTCTTCAACAACTTCTTCAATGTGATTAATCATGGTATTCTAATATTTTTCTTATATGTGGAGGAGGGTGTCTCATTATTCCTCTTATTCAAGGATTTTGGTGAGTGAATGGAATGTTTTTTCATTGACCTCCTCTTTTTCGACTCCAACCATGTTCACTTCCTAGAAATTATTTCAAGCCCAAAATTAACAAAAAAATGATTATTTTTTACACTAGAATTTAGCATCTTACCATGCACATAAAAATTCTTGTCAATATCCTCCTACTCCTTCATTAGGGTTTCATGTTCTTTGAGCTTTGACTAATATTTTAGTATTTACCACTTTGAATTTCTTTTTCACTCCAAGAGTTTCTACATAGAATTTTAATGTGAGTTCTACACTAGAGGAATTGTGAAATCATGTTCTCTATGGTAGTTTTTCTTATCCCATAATAAATAATGGTTGTTCGAAAAGCTAAGAGATACCCACAAGAGTAGTAGTTTGTTGAACTCTTTTACTGATACTAGAATTCATCATACCCTACTGATTATAAATAATTAAATAAAATTCCTTATTCTATAAACCATACCAAATTTTTTAAATGTCAAAAGTTTTACCCCTCTTGATAATTAAAATACAATAATAATGGTTTGTTATTACCTTACATTGTGTAATCCACCTTCACACCACCACCACAACCGTGAATGTAATGATGAAAATAGAATAGAAAAAAAATAAATAAATAAACATGAAAAATCTAGATTAATAATAGAAAATATATGTGAGGTAAGAAAATAATTTTCATGATCAAGCGGTTTATTGATCATCACTTTTTTCCCTTATATACCATATAAACTACTCTAAAAAATGATAATAATATATAGTTTCATTATTCAGATATTTTATTCAAATATAATTTTTTTTACTTATCCTTTGGAGACTAAAAAATAATAGAATAGTTTAAGGTGAGGAAGCTATTATACGAGGAAGAAGTAATCCCAGTTATAATCGTAGAACAAATATTTTGGTCATCTAAATTTTTCAAATAAATTTGGATTATAAATTAAATTAATTTAAAAATTTAAAATAAAAATAAATTTTTCTTACATTTGAGAAAAAATGGTTATAGATGAAGAAGAGAGAGGAACTGATTCCATGGGATGATTTTTCTTTACCAAGAATGATTATAATTCACTCATGAAATAAATGTAATTTAAAAAATAAGACTCCTTGAATCAAATATTCTTGTCAGTCGACACAATCCAGATTACCTATGTTATTAATCCCCTCTCCCAAAGTGAGCTTGAAAACATGGGTGTAGTAGATTCAATCTATATGTGAGAGGAAATGTTTGTTTGGCTCTTACTTCCTCATCCCTATCACATTGAGTCTTGTCTCCTAATCATCATGCCTTCTGCTAGGATATTTGGGGGGAAGATAATTAACAAATACAATGAAATAAAAATTAATTTTTACTAATACATCACTAAACAATAACATAAATCATTTCACACATATCCCCATTAAATCATAACCACCTTCTTCTATGAGTTTATCATGTCATGCCTGATTAGTCATGGATCATTAACAAACGAAGGAACATAGAAGAGAAAATTTAATGATAAGATGAAATAAATTTATTTCACATAGATACAAAACATACATTAATTTCAATAAAAAATCGAACATGAATCCCAATTATTAAACAATGAAAAGTATATAATAAAATAAAACCAATCTATATAACAACTCTTGGTAAACAATCCACTCCCTTTTCTTCATCCTCTAAAGTGTCGATCCTGCCTTTTAGGTATGTTTTGTTTATTTATTATTTTAATCCCATTTTTGGGTGAAATTTTTTCATCAAAATTCTTGTCAATTTTAAACAAATCATATCCCAAAATTACTACTTATACACTCCTAATGGATAGGTGTTTGGGAAAATAAAATCTGGTTATTTAGAATTTTGATCGATGGGAAACATCTCCATTGTGTAAGATTATAATAATATAGACCTCAATGATTAATTTTACAACTTTGAAAATGACCAAAACACTATAACTATAAATTCACAATGAAAAAAACTTAATAAATAAGATCATAAAACCTGTGATGAAAAACTCTTTAAATCCCACAGTGAGTATCTCCAACATCCCCTAAAATTAGGCATCATTAACATATTTTTCTCCTACAATCATTGATGAAGTGTAGGAAATGGGATATAATTTAGTGTCTTGTAATATTAAGACCATGGCACTATTAATTCTAAATAATCCTTCGTATAGTAAAACCCTATGGAATAGTCTCATGTAGTTACTTTCTTCCTTTTACGTTACAATAGTAAATAACACACTATAAGTTCGTCATCCCTACATCGTGCCCTATTCATTTAATTATTAATGGGATTAAACATCAATAAATATAACAAGACCATATCCATCCCTTCTATATCTAAAATGAATCCTATAAAATCACATTGAAATGATCATCCTTAAAACATCTTCATTAAGTAAATGTGTCGGTGCATAGAATCTCCATGACTTCATTGTGGATTCCCAAAGACCACATATGATCTCTAGGGTCATACATGGTGATCCCACCTTTCCTATGAATGGATTAAATCCTTGAACTGGTGAACATGGTGGGTTTTATTGACCTTATGAGGTGTTCATGTTATTCAAGAAGAGTTAGGTTGTCGGGAACTGTATGGAAATAGCGGCGTAGACATAGAAGAGAAATGATGCTACATCGCAAAAAAATAAACAGTTCCCATGGTTTTTGAAAACAACATTTGAAATTTGGGGGAGGGGGTGAATTCTCTCAAATATATATGTTCATTTTTTCTCGAACTCAAAAATATTTAGCAGGAGTATGAAGAAACTTATCATCACTAGTGCCACCTCGATGTTGATGAATCCATCCCCTCATCATTGTATAGACTTTCCTATCATGCGCATATTCACCGTCTTAACCACCCCATACCCAAATCCAAATCACCCAAGGTAATTATGAACCAACATTACTCTCACTTGGGTCTTCGTTAGCCTAGATTTTGTTTGGATAGGTGGATCTTCATTGGGTTAAGGATTGGTAAGGTGCTGACCCTCTTTTTTTCCCAAACTATTATCTTGGGTTTTCCAAATTTCAGCCTCTTCTGGATTGTAGTATTCAAACATATTTATACATAAATCACCTAACCCCACCCCAAAAATCATGAAACTAAATTAAAAAATTTTTGTGCAATAAATATGTAAAACAAATGATTAAATTTCATTAAAATAAACACAATTAATAAAGAATATATATATATATATTATAATTTTCAAGATTATTTTAAGAGAGTTGGCAACTACCAAGAGTCACTAAAATAATTATATATTTCATAAGAGTTTAAACCTATAATTTTACTACAATGATCATGTTTTTAATTGAATTTATCCTTGATTGCGGCTTTGAGGCATGAGAAGGAAAGGGAAGTCAAATCTGTGGTTTGTTGGGTCATTTGAGAGCTTAGATTAAATTGAGTAAATAACCTATAAAAATTATTTTTCACTAGAATCCAATGTAATGAATAATTTTTCCAAGTGTCATAATTATGGAAATATATATATGATCATGAACATGTTATTTGATTTACTGATATAAAGATAGAAATAACTGGTTCCTATCAGGAACAACCTATCTTTATCGTCAATATGAGAGAAAATGTGTTATGAGGTATGTTTATTACATTATAATGTATTAGATGGAAACCTGGGAAACTTTATGGCTAAATTTGGAGTGTGAATTTGAAATGAAATATCAGTGGACAAACATTTTTTTCAGGATTATCATAGATGTATATTGGGGATTAAGGGCCTAATGGGGAGGGGGTATCATCAGCCTAATATGTTTTGTTAGTATTTACTTTATTTTCCCTAAATATAATTGTCAATATGGCATTAAATTATATTGGATTGATAAAGATATATACTAACTAGAATCATATATATTATTAATTATAAGTGTTACACCAACATTAGGTACCCAATGCTGGGGTACCAAGAACATATTGTTATTAGGTGATTTTGTAAGTTGTTTTGTCATCAACACCAGGTAAATAGTGTCCATGTATCAGGTACCTGTTAGAGAACCTATATTTATTTTATGAGAAGAATAAATTAATCATTTTAACTTAACAATTTAACTCATTTAAATGTAGGTTTCAATAATTCCTTCAAATTTCAATACAAAACATATCCTTGGGTTTTCTCATCATTCTTTCCTCCTCTATAAATAATTCTATCTTAGATCTTTATTCTAATAGGTTAATAGGGTATCACGAAGAATAATATTGGTATAGTTAGGTAAAATTTCATATAATATTTATAATTTTAATGGTTTCTCATAAAATCAAAAAAATACATAATATATTTTCTATAAGTTTTAAAAATGTTTTCTAATGAACCTGTCACGACCCGACCTTACCTAGGATCGAGCCACAACTACCCCAAGCCCGCATCCATAGGGCAGGGGTTGGCGACAAGTGCTGAAGGATAAACAAATCATGGAGGCCTTTGATTGAGTACCTGTACACACACATGCAACGCACTCAATGTATAAGTGCAGAGTAAAATGAAAAGTAATGTACTAACTGCTATAAAAAACCACAAATGTGCATCGACCTCAAAATAGTACAAAGTAAATCTGAAGGTAAACTGAAAATAAAAAGGGAAAAACACACACCCAACTAGAAAAGTGCCACAACCCAGTAAAAGGTAAAAAAAATTAAACAGCTGGGAGAGTCCCACACCTGGAACCCGACTACGACCACTATACACTGTCCAAGATCTCTATCTTCTATGCTCCACCGAAGTCACAACCATCCTGTTTTTCATCTAAAAGGGCACACCAAGTGCGGGAAAAGTCTAAGTAGGGGTGAGTATAAAAATACTCAGTAGGATGCCCCAAAGGCTTTAGGGAGCATCAAAGTAGGTACAGAAGAGGTGAGCAATAGATCAAACAGGGAAAAGTAAAGGAGTAAAACCGAGAGTACAGTAAAGAGTACAATAAAGTATCATCTCAACCCAACAAGTGAAAGGAAGTAGACTCACCCAAACACAGGGAGTTGGAAACGGTGAGAATATGAAACTTCTCATCGAGTCTTTTCTACCTATAGTAGGAGAGTAGACTCTTCCAACCAAGAGAAGCTAGACATGGAAAAAATGTGGCATACCCCACGTGTATTCGTCTCTCCTAGAAGGATAGTAACCAATCCTAATAATTGGGTCATAGAACAAGGTATATACATATCCATATTCTCAATCAAGAAACCCAGAAAAAGATCCCAAGAGGATATCTGTAACACCCCAAGATTTCATAGTGTGTTATTTCTTCAAAATAATTCAATAACTTGCACTACACGCAACACAGAGTTCAATTGCACCATGACTTACAAAAAAAAAGCCATTAAAAGAGGTCATGAATAGCATTAACTACATTTTTAACTTTATATAATCCTTACAATTTTAGAATCCATATTATGAGTTTCTTAGTCATAATGCAAGAACAGATTCATTTTCAGTATTGCACTTTTATCAACTTTTAGTGAAACCTTTTTAAATACAATATTTTAAACTTTTTGACTAAATGGAGACATCAAAAAATTTAAAATGAAACATCCCAAGCTTCCACGGTACGCTTTCCTTTGAATAAAACAGTAGCGTGTGTTGTACGCAACGTCGAGTTTTAACACACACCACAACCGATCAAACTAGCCGTTATGAATAGTAATACCTAAATTTTGAAATTATATATATTTTATATTTGAAAATGGACTTCATTTTTGGATATGGAATATCGAATTTAGCCTAAGGTGAAATTTTGGTACATTTCGGATAACTTTCATATTTTGATGAATAGTGAAAATTACTAAGTTTTAATTAAAAACAACTTTTTTAATCAAAATAATTAATAGTGATAAATTATGAATTTGAGTGGTTTTAAAGTATATTTAGAATATAGTTTTACCATTTAATATAATGTTGGTCATTGGACATAATTTTACAATTAAACCGAACATAAACGAGTGTCAATCTTTTGATAGTTATTATCTCTTAAAAACACGCTTTTTGTTTTGACAGCGGGAATTAATTTTAAATTAATTTCTGCCACTTCTGTGTTTTGAATTTAGGAAAATGGATTCCATATTTGGAATCAGGATGTTCAAATTGTGTAAATAGGTAACTTTTATTTTTAGACATTTTGAATAATTACTGCGGTAAATATTTTATTTACCATGGTTAAGGGTAAATCCGGTAAATAAGGGTTAAAAAATAATATTATAATAATACTAAATTACCCTAAAACGTGTCTTAACCCTATTGGTTGATAAATGGTCGACCATGGGAATCTTTGGGTCTATTTTGGGACCCCATGGATCCACTTGTAAGTGATAATGACACTTTATTTTAATTTAGTTAAAATGAATACAAAAATGACACAAGCATATATCTTTTAGAACAACAATTGTTACATAGGGTTATATATGTTGGATTTTAGATTATAAATATTCATTAGAAATCTAAAACGATTTCATACATAATGATATTTTATTTATAATTTTTAGACATTAAATAATTTATTTTATTTATGACACAATGATGATGCAGTAATTACTATAATAGTGAAAAATTAAAATAATTGATATTATAAATACCCAAATAAATATAATATGAAACTTTTAATGAATTAAACTAATTTTCTAGGCTACTATGATATATTATTATTGATTTAATTGACTTTGTTCGAAGTAATCAATCTGTTATGAGTTTCAAAAAAATCAACTATTGAATAGTGTCAAAATTGACATAAAAGAGTTCTTAAAACAAATATTATATTATTAATTGATATTAAATTCCTAAAAATCTAAGGTTCGGCCAAGAGACTTATATCATGATAGGTTCATCATTAATGTACCACTTGGGGGTCTCTTGGATGTATATAGTAAGTTTATTAACCATATTATATAAAAATACAAAGAGACATTGTAAAAGTGAAACTAATTAACTTAGAGTTAATACTTAAAGATAAGGTTAATATAAGTACCCAAACCTGTCTAAATTCTATTGGTTGAGTGGTTTTCGACCTATCCCCACCTTAACCTTTGAATAATAAGCTTTGTATCCATTAGAAACCGAATATGAATTTATTATAAATTAATATTTCTAGCTTTTCCAAAGGTGCCCCTCACCCCTCTTATAAAAGGGCACTCCTCCTTCTCATTTCTTCACACCTCTAAAGCCTTTTGGTTCGGCTAAACTCTGCCCAAATACTCTCCCAACATCCCTAACTACAACCTAGAGGACTTAGTTTGATCAGAAAGCCAACCTAAGGATCCCTTTTGATCAAATCAAAAGGAAGAACCCGAAGAAGAGGTAATGATTTCACCACCCTTCTCCAAGTTCATTTCTTCTTCCACTTCTTCTTCCTTTGTTCTTACCATTCTAAAATAATAACTCCAGTATCTCACATATACTGTGATGTTATTATAAATATGGTACAACCATATTCAGTATTCTATCCACCCTTTGAATAACATGTCACCATACGTGCGTACGTACGGACTACCGTCTCCACGTCGTGGTGTAATTGTTATTCAATATAATATTATTTGGATGGGTATAATAATGATGTGTAACTCATGTAAATAATAAATATAACATGTTAATGATTCTGTATATATGATATACCATCCATTTATATATTATTTTAATATCAAAAGAATGATATTGTCTCTCGTGCGTACGTACGGACTACCGTCTCCACGAACGCGATGAGATTCATTCTCCATCGTATCCATTCAAGTATAATTATCATTTGATGATTTAAAAATGATGTTTAAGGACTAGATATCATTCTGGATATGAATAAGATACAACAACCATGGCTTATGTAACAAAACATATAAAATAAAATGAGTAAGTTAACTCCCGAAACGACGATAATTCTAAGATATTATTAACAAATCAATGTTAAAAGATCATATATGATATCATATTATTATATATGATTCTTGTATAATTTAATAACAACTATTTCACCATTATACAGGAGGTTAACCTACCCCAACCAAGTAAAATTACAAGGTAAGGGTTTACTTTACAACCTCTTCATTATCCAAGGTTGTTTATACGTAATAGTCTACTGGGATCTCTTTATCATCCACATCCATGTTTCTTAAAAATGCATTTCAAAACATTTTTACTATTTACTAGAATATGAGTTAAAGTCATTTATACCCTCTTTGACTTTTTTAAGTGGTTTATAAAGGAATATTTTGGTCGTTTTCAAAACAAGGTCCTTTTTAACCTTTTCGACAGAATTAAGGTAAGAATGTTTTTTTTTACTTATACGGCGGGTGCAGCTATTTTCCGCCGTTATAAAATCTTCAAAGCTTTCCTTACAAGCTTATAAGAATATTTTCAAAGAAAATGTTTTATTTTATATGGATCTTAAATTATTTCAAAATAAAAGGAGATATTTCTTTAAAAAGAATTTTGATTTCATCTATGTCAACATCCTTTGATGGATTTTAAGATTATTTGAAGTTGATTTATTATGATACAAAACTTCTATATTGTGTTGAAGGTTTTGTGATATGTTTGACTGTGGATGTTCTATTTTTATACCATTCATAGTTTATGGTGAAAGTATTGACATTTCATATGCTAGTTTTAATATGAATGTTTATGTTATGTTTAAACCTTTTCATATGGGAATGCATTGGACTTAATATGTGACGGGTGGAGCCTGCTATAGCTCCTCGATGCATCGGTAGGTCTCATGAGACAAACTAGTGTCTTGGCACAAGGCCTTGACAAAATCTTATTTGTAGTCTTGGCACGAGGCCTTGGCTATGTGGTTATGATAGTCTGGCATTATGCATTCCATCATTATGAAAGTGGTTATTGATTTTTCATGTGATTATTCGATTAGTAGAATATCCATGTGAATAAGTAAATGGCATTATTTCATTTTATTTATGCCATACAATGTTGAAAGTTCAAGTTTGAAAGGCTTTTTTTTAGTTATACATTGCCTTAAATGTTTATTCTTATTTATGATAGTTTCCGCTATATTGTTATCCTTACTGGGCATTTGAGCTCACCCCTTTTTTATGTTTTATTTTTCCCAGGATGTGAAGAAGTAAGTTATGAATGACCTGCAGGGATTTTTATGAGGGTTTAATAGTGTGGATTGTGGAAACATTATGTTGTTGTAGTAGTTTTTCATTTTATGATGTAATGTAAAACTTATGAATATATCTAGTGTTTCCAAGGCTACTAAACCAATCGGTATTTCGAGATTTGATCTTTCTTGTGATCATGCCAATGTTATGTAATAATGCACCGACTCTGGGTAACTGGGGTCGGGGCGTTACAGTTGGTATCAGAGGAAGTTTAGTACAAACCTTGGAAGCTAGATTTAGATAAACTCTGATTAGAGCACGTAGACCTAAGATGAACTTTGAGGATTAGTATAGAAGAACTTCCTAGAATTTTGGTATTGTAGAGATTTTGTGAGTTTTCCAAGCAATACATCCCTGTCTGGATACGAGCAGGTAGAGGCGGCTCTGGCACAGATGTACCTAGGGGTAAAACCCGAAAACACCGATTTGAGCTAGACTCGAACGTGAACTGGTTCACGACAACGGGCCTTGCTGCACTCTTGGTTACGACACTCCCGGGGGATATGCTTAGGATAACTCTCATTTTCTTTACAAATCATTATGAAGGGTTTATGAGTATATACTTTCTCAAAGAAAACATTTTTATGATTATGGATTATATCCATAAATAGTTCAATTTATGTTAAGTGTTTTATAAGTATGGGATTATGTATTTTGATTCATAAACTGATCTAGTGTATTCCATTGTTTAGAAATGGCGCCCAGTAGAAGGAATGAGAACTCCAGAAATGCACATGATCCAAAGAGAAGGAAGGATCATATCTTTCATGGTCTTAAGCTAGAATTTATAAGAGAAATAGTCTCCCATGTATTATCATCATATGAAGAAATAATATCATGTGTTGATAAGATAAGTAAAGAGTTTACTGAGTCCTATGGCTTTGAAGGGAAGAAAGAGAATAAAAGGATAGAAGAGAGAAAGATAGATAAATGGAAGAGGGAAAAGAAGAATTTTCCCATATGTGGTAACTGTGGAAAGAAACACCCTGGAACTTGCCTGAAAGGAATGGGAGTTTGTTATAAGTGTGGAGGAAAAGGGCACAAAGTACATGACTGCAAGGGTAAGAAAATGGTTTCAAATGTACAATGCTTCATTTGCAAGGAGTTTGGACACTACGCGAACCTGTGTCCCAGTCATCAGACTATGCCGCAAATGATGCTATTGGATAATAATCAAGTTATGATACTACCACAGATGAAGAGGAATGATTAGAGTTATTATGTTGATTATATCAATTGAGTGTTGTATCAACAATGTACTTGTTATAATAATTATGGAGTATATAAGGATTGTACTGCAGTACTATTTCATTAAGGACTTGAGATGGTGTGGAACAAAGAAAAGTGACTCAGTAGCAGGTTAAATGTTTGGAAAATATATGGTTGAGAGAAAGATAAACCATAATATGGTTCAGATACCGAGGTGGTGATTTTAGAATAATACATGATTGATTGGGATAAATTAAATTGGATATTATTGACTACCTTGAAGCTGATTAATGATTTGTATATTCCATCATTGTTGGGGTTTAAAACATTTTTGGATTAATGAAGTATATCCAGTATTCTATATGGAATAAGGGAGCATGAATGTAATCAATAAGGAATATGGTAATACATGATGAAGGTATTCATAGGCTATTACAGGGTAAAAAGGATCTATATTATGTTTACCTTCCTTATAAATGTTAGACTGTGAGTTTGGACAGAAGTATTTTGGATAGTTCTAGTTTGGATTATTTTGGATTTCCATAAAAGGACAACCCGGAGGTCGGGCGGCAACCCGTCGCGTCCGACAAGGCTGCAAGACTTGAACCCGCAACCGAAGGGCGACAAGGGTGTATCACCTACCACTGGCCCATGAGATGTCCTGGATTAAATAATGTAGTTTTTATTAAAAGATCATGTAGATGAATTATAAATTCATTTATTTTGGAACCCTATACGAATAGTGTAAATAGAATTGTTTTTACATTATATTATCTTTTAGAGTGAAAGATGAGTTTGTGGTAGAAATTTATTAATGGATACAACTCTAATTATAAAGTAAGTATATCTCCTTATGATCTTAGCCAATCTCATAAATAAATTCCTCAAGATTAATAAAAGGAACTTAGAACAAAAATGTTTTCCTAGATGGTACCTTAAATCATCACTAATTTTTGGATTTGGGATTGTTGGCCTTTTCATAGACATGTTCTCTACCACTCTCCATCAGATAATTGATGGTTAGATTTTTCTTCCATATCCATATTTTCCTACATGGAACCCTAGTATGAGTTATTTTCGGTAATCTTCATACTTTCGACTCTTTATTTTAAATAGAGGTCACATTAATTCATTTTTCGATGTGGGATTTCAACTAAGATATTTTGAAACGTCAAAAATGTGTTATCCTAATATCCTATGTTTTGTTGAACCGATGGTATTTCAAATCATCATAGATTGATGAATTTAAGGACCTCAATTTATACTTGTTTGTGATTGATGACCTCAATAACTACCTATAAATATTTACGTTTTTCCTCCAATTATATGTCTCAAATTTCCACCAATGTTCTCCTAATCGAGATCATAATTTGGTGGTGACCCTTTCATTTCTCTTTTCCTCATATTAAGACTAAATTTTAGTAACCCAATTTCCGATGTGGGTTTTCCCACAAATATATTTTCTACTTTCAACCTTTTATTTTCAAAGAACAATTTCAAATTGCGAGGACGCAATTTATTGAAGGAGGGGAGAATGTAACACCCCAAGATTTCATAGTGTGTTATTTCTTCAAAATAATTCAATAACTTGCACTACACGCAACCCAGAGTTCAATTGCACCATGACTTACCAAAAAAAGCCATTAAAAGAGGTCATGAATAGCATTAACTACATTTTTAACTTTATATAATCCTTACAATTTTAGAATCCATATTATGAGTTTCTTAGTCATAATGCAAGAACAGATTCATTTTCAGTATTGCACTTTTATCAACTTTTAGTGAAACCTTTTTAAATACAATATTTTAAACTTTTTGACTAAATGTAGACATAAAAAAATTTAAAGTGAAACATCCCAAGCTTCCACGGTACGCTTTCCTTTGAATAAAACAGTAGCGTGTGTTGTACGCAACGTCGAGTTTTAACACACACCACAACCGATCAAACTAGCCGTTATGAATAGTAATACCTAAATTTCTAAATTATATATATTTTATATTTGAAAATGGACTTCATTTTTGTATTCGGAATATCGAATTTAGCCTAAGGATAAATTTTGGTACATTTCGGATAACTTTCATATTTTGATGAATAGTGAAAATTACTAAGTTTTAATTAAAAACAACTTTTTTAATCAAAATAATTAATAGTGATAAATTATGAATTTGAGTGGTTTTAAAGTATATTTAGAATATATTTTTACCATTTAATATAATGTTGGTCATTGGACATAATTTTACAATTAAACCGAACATAAACGAGTGTCAATCTTTTGATAGTTATTATCTCTTAAAAACACGTTTTTTGTTTTGACAGCAGGAATTAATTTTAAATTAATTTCTGCCACTTCTGTGTTTTGAATTTAGGAAAATGGATTCCATATTTGGAATCAGGATGTTCAAATTGTGTAAATAGGTAACTTTTATTTTTAGACATTTTGAATAATTACTGTGGTAAATATTTTATTTACCATGGTTAAGGGTAAATCCGGTAAATAATGGTTAAAAAATAATATTATAATAATACTAAATTACCCTAAAACGTGTCTTAACCCTATTGGTTGATAAATGGTCGACCATGGGAATCTTTGGGTCTATTTTGGGACCCCATGGATCCACTTGTAAGTGATAATGACACTTTATTTTAATTTAGTTAAAATGAATACAAAAATGACACAAGCATATATCTTTTAGAACAACAATTTTTACATAGGGTTATATATGTTGGATTTTAGATTATAAATATTCATTAGAAAGCTAAAACGATTTCCTACATAATTATATTTTATTTATAATTTTTAGACATTAAATAATTTATTTTATTTATGACACAATGATGATGCAGTAATTACGATAATAGTGAAAAATTAAAATAATTGATATTATAAATACCCAAATAAATATAATATGAAACTTTTAATGAATTAAACTAATTTTCTAGGATAATATGATATATTAGGATTGATTTAATTGACATTGTTCAAAGTAATCAATCTGTTATGAGTTTCACAAAAATCAACTATTGAATAGTGTCAAAATTGACATAAAAGAGTTCTTAAAACAAATATTATATTATTAATTGATATTAAATTCCTAAAAATCTAAGGTTCTGCCAAGAGACTTATATCATGATAGGTTCATCATTGATGTACCACTTGGGGGTCGCTTGGATGTATATAGTAAGTTTATTAACCATATTATATAAAAATACAAAGAGACATTGTAAAAGTGAAACTAATTAACTTAGAGTTAATACTTAAAGATATGGTTAATATAAGTACCCAAACCTGTCTAAATTCTATTGGTTGAGTGGTTTTCGACCTATCCCCACCTTAAAATTTTAATAATTAAGCTTTGTAGCCATTAGAAACCGAATATGAATTTATTATAAATTAATATTTCTAGCTTTTCCAAAGGTGCCCCTCACCCCTCTTATAAAAGGGAACTCCTCCTTCTCCTTTCTTCACACCTATAAAGCCTTTTGGTTCGGCTAAACTCTGCCCAAATACTCTCCCAACATCCCTCAATACAACCTATAGGCCTTAGTTTGATCAGAAAGCCAACCTAAGGAGCCCTTTTGATCAAATCAAAAGGAAGAACCCGAAGAAGAGGTAATGATTTCACCACCCTTCTCCAAGTTCATTTCTTCTTCCACTTCTTCTTACTTTGTTCTTACCATTCTAAAATAATAACTCCAGTATCTCACATATACTGTGATGTTATTATAAATATGGTACAACCATATTCAGTATTATATCCACCCTTTGAATAACATGTCACCATACGTGCGTACGTACGGACTACCGTCTCCACGTCGTGGTGTAATTGTTATTCAATAAAATATTATTTGGATGGGTATAATAATGATGTGTAACTCATGTAAATAATAAATATAACATGTTAATGATTCTGTATATATGATATACCATCCATTTATATATTATTTTAATATCAAAAGAATGATATTGTCTCTCGTGCGTACGTACGGACTACCGTCTCCACGAACGCGATGAGATTCATTCTCCATCGTATCCATTAAAGTATAATTATCATTTGATGATTTAAAAATGATGTTTAAGGACTAGATATCATTCTGGATATGAATAAGATACAACAACCATGGCTTATGTAACAAAACATATAAAATAAAATGAGTAAGTTAACTCCCGAAACGACGATAATTCTAAGATATTATTAACAAATCAATGTTAAAAGATCATATATGATATCATATTATTATATATGATTCTTGTATAATTTAATAACAACTATTTCACCATTATACAGGAGGTTAACCTACCCCAACCAAGTAAAAGTACACGGTAAGGGTTTACTTTACAACCTCTTCATTATCCAAGGTTGTTTATACGTAATAATCTACTGGGATCTCTTTATCATCCACATCCATGTTTCTTAAAAATGCATTTCAAAACATTTTTACTATTTACTAGAATATGAGTTAAAGTAATTTATACACTTTTTGACTTTTATAAGTTTTTTATAAAGGAATCTTTTGGTCGTTTTCAAAACAAGGTCCTTTTTAACCTTTTCGACAGAATTAAGGTAAGAATGTTTTTTTACTTATACGGCGGGTGCGGCTATTTTCCGCCGTTATAAAATCTTCAAAGCTTCCCTTACAAGCTTATAAGAATATTTTCAAAGAAAATGTTTTATTTTATATGGATCTTAAATTATTTCAAAATAAAAGGAGATATTTATTTAAAAAGAATTTTGATTTCATCTATGTCAACATCCTTTGATGGATTTTAAGATTATTTGAAGTTGATTTATTATGATACAAAACTTCTATATTGTATTGAAGGTTTTGTGATATGTTTTACTGTGGATGTGCTATTTTTATACCATTCATAGTTTATGGTGAAAGTATTGACATTTCATATGCTAGTTTTAATATGAATGTTTATGTTGTGTTTAAACCTTTTCATATGGGAATGCATTGGACTTAATATGTGACGGGTGGAGCCCGCTATAGCTCCTCAATGCATAGGTAGGTCTCATGAGACAAACTAGTGTCTTGGCACAAGGCCTTGACAAAATCTTATTTGTAGTCTTGGCACGAGGCCTTGGCTATGTGGTTATGATAGTCTGGCATTATGCATTCCATCATTATGAAAGTGGTTATTGATTTTGCATGTGATTATTCGATTAGTAGAATATCCATGTGAATAAGTAAATGGCATTATTTCATTTTATTTATTCCATACTATGTTGAAAGTTCAAGTTTGAAAGGCTTTTTTTTAGTTATACATTGCCTTAAATGTTTATTCTTATTTATGATAGTTTCCGCTATATTGTTATCCTTACTGGGCATTTGAGCTCACCCCTTTTTTATGTTTTATTTTTCCCAGGATGTGAAGAAGTAAGTTATGAATGACCTGCAGGGATTTTTATGAGGGGTTAATAGTGTGGATTGTGGAAACATTATGTTGTTGTAGTAGTTTTTCATTTTATGATGTAATGTAAAACTTATGAATATATCTAGTGTTTCCAAGGCTACTAAACCAATCGGTCTTTCGAGATTTGATCTTTCTTGTGATCATGCCAATGTTATGTAATAATGCATCGACTCTGGGTAACTGGGGTCGGGGCGTTACAATATCCACCCATAGCTCAGACCATGAAAGTGAGTCACCAACATTCCCAGAAGAAAACACCATCGATGCCCAAAATCCTGTACTTCTACCCTGAACTGCATGTCAAGGTGTTCAAATCACCCCACCTATACACAATCCTCTTTGGGTGGCACTGACTCGCCCGCACGATTTTAGGTCGCATCACAAGGACACGTCTTGGTGGGGATAGTGCCCCTCGTACTTGAGAGTTCTGGGGAAAGTCAAACCACACCTCATCACTTTCACACAGTCAATAGGTCTTCTCAATGTCGATGGGTTCCCACTGCCCAGCACCGCGAAAGGGTAATCTGCTGGAGGGAGACCCGAAAAAAGTCGTCGACGGGTCCCAATTCCATGCCCCGTGAATGGGTGATCCGCTGGAGGGAGGACCAGAACCATCAACAGGGACCATTTCCCAGCCCCACTAGAGGTATACCTGGATCTTCTCGGGCCATCCCTATAGGATGGTACCCCACTGGCCATCCCTGCTGGAAGGAACCGCACTGGCCATACCTACAAGATGGTACCTCACTGGCCATCCCTGCTGGATGGTACCTCACTAGAAATCAGAACACGTAGTCAGAAAAACATCACGATATATTGTGGAAGGAAGATATGATCTTGATACACTACTAGAGAGTCTGCACACAAGGCTCACTAGGGGCTCCTTACCCTACTCGAAACAACCTCCTGGGTAGAGGATCGAGGCCCGTGTAATGTGTTGGTCACACCGTTAATAAAAGAACCCTACCAGGGAAAACGAAGGGATGTGAGGATCTCCCCGGGCCTCTCGGGGTGATACATGCTCCAATTTGCTAACTCACTATCTAAGAGGATCGAGAAAACTCACTCCAGAAAGTGGAAAAACACCCACACTGTATTAACGCACGTAGTCGTAAACGATGCCGCAATCGGGTGAAAGGGACACAATAATGAAAACCCCCTCAGGAGAATGAATAGGGGATCCAAAACAACTTTTCTAGTCAAACCATCGAGAATAAGAGGACCCTCTACATCACGATAGGTTAAAGGTACGTAGAGTAGAACACTGCACACACACATGGGGCCGACACGGCGTGTGGCCCAAACTCATCTCCAAACCAAGTGCACAAACATTACCTGTACAAACTACAACATGTACCTCCTATAATCCCCGTATACTCCCAGAGTATACACATCTCTAGCCCGAAGTTCATCATGCACACGACACCCAATGCATGCGCGAAGGGAAAAAATGTAAGTTTTCCAACCTGGATCCTCCACAGCCCAAGCACGACCAACCATATCTATTCAAAAATCAACTCCACTCACTTGGGAGTGAACACAATCATACGCCCAGGGTTATCTTTCAAACAAATAAAGGAAACTAGCCATTGGAGCACCTTTCATGCTTCCACATTTAATGAGATCTCGAGTGAGACTCCGCACATCCAAACAGATCGCACCGTTGTAATCCTCATGAAAAAAACAAGTGCAAATGACTATTTATTCACCCCCAATGGATATTTGACGAAAAATTCATCCATCGCCGCTTTACGCCCAAACGACATCCCGTGGTGCCGAGCCTCAGTCCTGAAAACATTCGGGCGCATCACACCATTGTGATCTCCTCAGAAAGACACATCAAATTGACATCTGTCTTGCATGGAATAGAGGTCTGGAGAAAAAGATTGATTTTCTCATTACGCACCTGAGTGGTGCTTTTTGGGATCAACATCTCAGTCCCGAAGCGCAATGAATGGACCGCACCGTTGCGATCCTCTCGAAAAATTACACAAGGTTGACTATCCACTTGTCCGAAATGGACACCCGGTGATAAAGATGGAAATCACCGCCAACTCCCAAAACGACCCTCATGAGGCCCACACAACTGTGCTAAATTAAAGAGGGCATATTGCACCTTTTTAATTCCCTCGAAAAAACACCCAGAATCGTCTTCTCGCACTCCCCGAATAGACATCCGATGAAAAAGTTGATAAACGCTGCTCGAAGCTTAAAAGACGGGCCGTGGGGCCCACGACTCAACTCATTCATCAATGCCTAAAACCACCTCATAAAGCTCTTCCTAAGCACCAGGGTCACAAAGACACTAACAGTGCTCAAATCAGACATCATATATGTCTGCGCCATCCAATACAAGAACTCCCAGAAAAACGCCAATCCACTTAACGTACATGTCGTGCCACCAAGCCCCTCGTCTTGGGAATTAAAATTTCTCCAGACCACTCAAAATGACCGACTCAATCCAAGGAACATGTCACCACTGACAACATGCAAATCTGCCACCCGGTCGGAATTTTATGAGTGTTTTAATATTTAACGGATCGATCGGGTGGGTCGGGCCGGTTCGGCCGGCCCACCACACGCCTGAACCAGTGTGCGGTTCACCACACGGGCCAGCCCATCTTGCCCTTACCGACTTAAGCCAGTCTCATTTCTCCAATAAGGTCCTGCATTCTGTGGGTCCTCTGCGCGCCCCGGTGTCATCGTGACCCCGGTCACCCCCACCGATCGGCCGATAGCCGGCCAGTCTTCTCGCTTGTCCGCGCTCGCCCGCACCTCCATAGCCCAGTCGTTGCCGCTATCGTGCTCGAGCTGAGCCTCTGCTAAGGCCGCCCACTGAGGAGCCACCTGTGCCACCACCTCTGCTAATGCCTAGACTTCCCTGCTCTGATCTGCCGCCTGAGACGCCAGATCCGCCGCCGGAACCAGCTGAAGCCACCAAAAAACACCCACCACCCCCCGAATCTTCGTCGAACAGCTACAGACTCCTCAGAACTTGGAATTCAATCCTAAAAATGCATCATAAATCCCATAACATATACGAAGTGACTATGGTATTCGATCTATGAAATAATATCAATTCGAGGCCATAAACCAAGATCAAAGAAGCTGCGGAAACTTAATACAAAACAAAACGATGCCTACCTCGTTGGGCGTATCCCGAAGCTTCTTTATTGATCCGCCGTAGTCGGATCTGCAAACACCTTGGTGAGGAGGGATTGAAGAGAGGGGAGGGTTCTTGGTTGAGTTACTTCCACCAAGGGGATGCAAATGGGATAAGGGATGAGAGGGGTGTGGGTTAAGGTTTAAATAAAGAAAAATTAATTAAAATTTTAATTAATTATAAACACCCAATTTAACCTGCATCTGAAACTCTCGATAAGGTCAAGGTTAAGCCTCCCCTAGGGTAAACACCACCTCATGATCACAACAAAGGTCTTAGAATTTTAATCTGAGGCTCCTTTCGAAAGATATAAAATCTGACGTCTGAGACCACTTAATTACGAAAACGCCCCTCGTGGCCTTTTCCACAGAGGGCCCACACCCATGAAAGTTACACCTCTCCTAGGGTAAACGGCAGGCTCCAGACACAGTGGTGACCTCGTTTTGCAATCATAGATACTGTTTAAGTTATACTTGAGTTTATCCATTAAACGAATACATTAATTATTTTATTTATCCGTTTAACGTTCTGTTAACGGGTGAGGGGTCCCAATGTCCCACAACGACATGTTTTATGTAATCCTTGGGGTAAAAACCCCATTTATGACCCATCCATACTCTCAGTTTTAGGATCCTAATTACCATTTAGAAGCTATCCCATTTATTTGGTGTTCCCATTGTGAACGCACTGAAAATTTAATTCCGGCCACACTGGAGCTCAGAATCATACGCCGTTTTAAAGAGTTTCTCTGGAATAACATCAAGAATATTACAAAGACATTTTTTTTGAAAAAACCAGGTTCTTAAATCATTACCTCCTTTAGTATTTTAGTCCCCGAAAAGAAAAACTAGGGGAACAACTCAGTGTACTAAGCCCACACCTTGCTCTCTCGTACCTAAAAGAACTCTTGCACAGTCCCGCGTCACCTCACATAGACCAAAGGATTTGATCTATTTATGCAAGATTTTCCCTTATCGATGACGTGTATAGAAGAACACACACATCTCCTTGGGTAAGCCATGTGGGAGATGTCGTGCACCCACTCTAGACTTCGGGGTTAGGGAAAGGTAGTAGAGAACCTCATCATCCCTTCGCACGATCTCAAATGGACCGAAGGCCCTCAGGGGTATCTCACCTCCCCGGACGAACTCCTACCTTACACGCCGTGACTGGAATCACCATTTGGACATGGGACAAATCCTGGTGATTCCCTTCTTCAGAATATCCATATGGTGAAACACCTAAGGATATCTGATCACGAAAGGGTTCACAATCGATGTCCCACGACCAAGACTGTATTACATGCTCGAAAGGTGAAAGGGTTTCCACCATCAACTAAAGAAAAAGGTTCCACGCATTCTATTCCACTAACACAGGGTTACACCGACACCCCGTGTCACCCTGGTAACAACTCAAGCAAGGACTAGAGAGAAAATCATTTCACACACAGAGTCTAACAATTCTACTTGTAGAAAGTAGAAGAGTTGTAGAGTGTACCTCTTATCACCTCATGCTCTGTAGGATCATAGACATCCAAAGCTCGTGCCTTTCTGTGGTCCCAACTGGCAACACCCAGATCCTTACAGGGACTGCCTGGTGGTGATGGGAAGACCAAGAAATGTCATCCCACTCTTCCAGTTGCTCCAACTCCTCTACTAGCACCACCTCTCTGGGTACCACTCTGATCACGGTGCTGCGTCTGTCGTGGTGGTGCACCATCTTCCTGCCTAATATTCTTAGCACGCCTGGTCGTGCTTTCTCACGCTAGGAGACCTTTCCTATCACAAGCATAACACAGAATCACTCTGGGCTTTATTGGTTCCCTCCGGCACCACTGTGGTGTAGAACACGTCCCTGAGTCCGGTTACCAGAAAGCCACATGCGTCGAGGTTCTGTCAACTGATTCCCACTAGCTGCGGCAGACGTATCGGCTCTGTCGTGCCTACTTCCACTACCAACTGTAAAGCATGGTAGGAAACACTCTGTCACCAACTCCTGCTCTAGCACCCCTGTATAAGTGGGAATGCCTGAGGGTACTATGATAGCATGACTCTCTTTGCAGAGACCCCACTCAAACTTCCAAGCTCGGAAGTCGTCGTCATAAACCAGGTCCTGGTAAAAACGTGCAAGGTCCGTGAACCTAGTTGCGTACTCAGTCGCCGTCATCCCCCCTATTGAAACCGCATGAGCTCTTGGATCCGAATAGAGCGTAAGTAGGAGGGTTAAAACTATTAATGGAATAGCAGCTGAAGTTCATCCCATGAAAGCAATGACATATCAATTAACTGAGTCACCAGACTCCACCAACGCCCAGCTACTCCATGGAAAAAGGCTAGCTGCCAAAGCCACACTCTGATCTGCCGGTGTCTGTGAAAGCCTGAAGAGGCAAACCACTGTCTTGAGCCAAACCTCTACTACCTAAGGGTTTGGCTCACCACTTAACCTCAGTGGTCTCTGTCACTGGAACTCACAGAGCATTCTCAACCTATGCTGATGCTCAGTATGCTTGGCTGAAGCTGTTTGCTACTCACCAGGTTGGGATGCTACTAACGACCCACCTAGAGAAAGGGAATCGCATGATGGGTCATGGACTGAGGCCTCGTAGCACACAAGGTCATCGTCATGATCCAAAGCTGGTATCATAGCTTGCTATCTTCGCAGAGGCGTCCTGAATGTTATCAGGGAGTACCGCAATCAGATGAGCATATATGTTTACATCCGTAAAAACAATGGTGAGCTAACTAGAGAAGTATAGTCAAAGACTCAATCCTAGGTGATGCACAAACCTTTTTTCCTGTAATGAGTGTCTCAACATGCCGAGTCGACAAGCGGGTTATCAGTGTCCTGGTGATTGGATACGTCGGCCGTCGCACCATCACTGGACTCCCTGGCCTAAGAGCCGCTCTCTGGACACATTGACACTATTTCCCTAGATCAAAACCAATTCCTTTTTAGGGACGTCCGAATAACATCCCAAGGAATGAACCACCTCTAATACCAATTTGTCATGACCCGGCCCGACCCCACCCGGGCTCGAGCCGCAACTACCCCAAGCCCGCCTCCATAGGCCAGGTGCTGGTGACAAGAACTGAAGGCTAAACAACTCGGGGATGCCTTTTCTTAAGTACCTGTACACACACATGCAGCCCACTCAATGCAGAAGTGTAGAGTAAAAGGAAAAGTAATTTACTAACTGCTATAAATAAACCAAAAATGTGTATCAAACTCTAAATAATGAAATGTAAAAGCTGAAGGTAAACTGAAAAGAAAAAGGAAAAAACATGAGCCCAACCAGAAAAGTCGCACATCCCGAAAACATGTAGAAAAAATTAAATAACTGGGAGAGTCCCACACATCTAACCCAACTATGACCACTGTACGTGGTCCAAAATCATAAAATCCTATGCTCCGCTGATGTCACGGCTAACCTGTCCATCATTTGCAAGGGCTCACCAAGTGTGGGAAAATCCCAAGTAGGGGTGAGTATAAAAATATTCAGTAGGATGCCCCGAAGGCTCGAGGGAGCAACAAAGGAGGTAATGATGAGGTGATCAGTAGATCAAACAGGGAAAAGTAATGGAGTACAACTGAGAGTGCAGAAAAGAGTACATTAGTGTATCATCTCAACCCAAAAACAGAAAGGAAGTATACCCATCCAAACAAAAGGAGTTAGAAATGGTGAGAAGATGAAACTTCTCATTGAGTCTCTGATACCTATAGTAGGAGACTAGACAAATCCAACCACGAGAAGCTAGACACAGAAAGCACCTGGCATACCCTGCATGTCTTCACCTCTCATGTAAGGAGAGTAACCAAACCCAATGATTGGGTACTGGAACAAGGTATATACATATCCATATGCTCAATCAAGAAACATAAACATGCTCTAAAGGGGATCTCCATCCCATAGCTCAGCCCAAGAAAGTGAGTCTCCAACAGTCCTAGAAGTAAACACCATCAATGCCCAGCATCCTGCATGTCTTCCCCGAACTGTAAGTCAAGGGGCTCAAATCAATTAACCTCGTCACTATCCACTTTGGGCGGCACTGACTCACCCGCACGATTTTAGGTCGCATTACAAGGATGCGTCTTGGTGGGGAATGTGCCCCTCATACCTGAGAGTTCTGGGGAAAGTCAAACAACACCTCGTCACTGTCACACAGTCGAGATGTATTCTCAATGTCGACGAGTTCCCACTACCCAGCCCCACAAAAGGGTAATCTGCTGGAGGGAGACCTAAAAAAAGTCATCGACGGGTCCCAATGCCCAGCCCCATGAAAGGGTGATCCACTGGATGGAGGCCCGAAACCATCATCAGGGACCACATTCTGGCCACGCTGGTGGTATACCAGGATCTGCTTTGGCCATCCTTGCTGGATGGTACCCCACTAGCCATCACTACTGGATAGTACCGCACGGGCCATCCCTACTGGATGGTACCTCATTGGTCATCCCTGCTTGATGGTACCTCACTGGTAACTGAAACATGTAGCGGTAAACATGTCATGATAGATCGTGGGAGGAAGATATGATCTTGATACACAGGCAGGGAGTCTGTATCTAGGTCTCACTCGGGGATCCTTAACCTACTGGGAACAACCTACTGGGTAGATGATCGATGCCACCATAATGTGTTGGTAACACTGATTCCCAATGAACCCTACCAGAATACACGAAGGGACATGAGGAACTCCCTAGGCCTCTCAAGGTGATACATTCTCTAATCCACTGAGTCACAGTCGAAGCGGACCGAGACAACTCACTCTAGAAAGTGGGAAAACACCCACACTTTACGAACTCACATAGTCATAAATGTTTTCGTAGTCCAGTGAAAGGGAAAAAACAATAAAAAACCCCTCAAATAAAAGAACAGGGGAACCAAAACAACTCCTCCAGTCAAACAATCGAGAATTGGAGGACTCTCAAAATCAGAGAGGTCAAAGGTACGTAGAGTAAAACATGACCCACACACATGGGTCCCACACGATGTGTGCCCCAAACTCATCTCCAAACCAAGCGCACAAACATTACCTTGTACAAACTACAACATGTACCTCCATTAATCTCCATATAATTCCGATGTATACCACATCTCTAGTCCAAAGGCTATCGTTCCCACAACACCCAACGTTAGTGCGAAGGGTGGAAATGTAATTTCACCAACCAGCTTCCTCCACAGCCCTAGAACGGCCAACCATATCTCTTCAGACATCAACTCCACTCACACGTGAGTGAACGCGATCATATTCCAAGGATTCACCTCCAAACACAGTAAGAAGAACCACTACCAGAGCACCTTTCATGCTTCCACATTTAATGAGATCTCGAGTGAGACTCTGTACATCCAAATAGATCGCTCCATTGTAATCCTCATGAAAAAATAGGTGAAAATGAATATTTACTCACCTTCAATGAATATCCAATGGAAATGTCATCCAACACCTATTTACACCCCGAACGACATCCCGTGGTGCCGAGCCTTGGTCCTGAAAATAGTCGGGCGCATCACACCCCTGTGAACTCCTCTACAAGACACATCAAATTGACTGCTTTCTTGCGTGGAATGTATATTCGGATAAAGAGATGCATTTCTTTATTCCGCACACAATTTGTGCTTCGTGGGACCTGCATCTCAGTCTCGAAGTGCAACGAACCAAACACACCATTGCGATCTTCTCAAAAAAGTGCACAACGTTGACTATCCACATGTCTGAAACGGACACCCGGTGATAAAGATGGAAATCACCACCAACTCCCAAAACAACCCTCATGGTGCCCACTCCACCATGTGTAATTAATGCGGGTGGATTTATCCATTTCAATTCCCTCATAAAGACACCCAGAATTGACTGCTCGCATGCCACGAAGGGACATCCGATGAAAAAGTGGGTAAACGTATCTCGCTGTTGAAAAGATAGGCCATGGGGCCCATGCCTCAACTCCAACTTCAATTACTGAAACCACCATGCAATGCTCCTCCTCGTCACCAGTGTACCAATGCCACTGACATCGCTCAAATCAGACATCGGATGTTTCCATGCCATCTAAAATACGAACTCCCGGAAAAACACCAATCCACTTAACCTATGTGTCGTGCCCCCGAGCCACTCGTATCAGGAATTAAGAATTCCCAAGACCATCTAAAAATGTCTATCTCAATCCAAGGAATGTGTTTCTACTGACAACATGTTAATCCGACACCTGGTCATAATTTTAGGAGTGTTTTAATATTTAACGGTTTGATCGAGTGGGCCAGGCTGGTTCGGCTGGCCCACCACACGTCCGGACTGGCCCACGGTTCACCGCGTGGGCCAACCCATCTCACCCAAAACGGAATAATCCGGTTAGGATTCTCCATCATAGACCCGAATTTTGTGGGTCCTCTTCACTTCCGAAGGTCTTCGTGACCCCGGTCTCCCCCACCGACTGGCCGACAACCATTCAGTTTCCCCGCTCGCCCACGCTCGCCCGCGCCTCCGCAGCCCAGCCACTACTGCCGTCCCGCTCGAACCGACCCTCCACCAAGGCCACCCACTAATGATATGCTCTCGCCGCCATCTCTACTAATTCCTGGACTTCCCTGGTCCGAGCTGCCGCATAAGATGCTGGATCCGTCGCCAGAACCGGCTGAAGCCGCCGGAAAACACCAAACACCCCCTGATTCTTCGTCGGACAGCTGCGGACGCCTCAGAACTCTGAATTCAATCCGAAAACTTCATCGGAAAGCTCATAACATATACTACGCAACTATGGAATTCGCTTGACAAAATAATTGCAATTAGATTCCATAAACCAAGATCAAAGAAGATTTGGAAACTTAATATGAAACAAAATGACGCCTACCTCATTTGGCGTAGCCCGAAGCTTCGTTGTCGATCTTCCATAGTCAGATCTGAAAAAGCCTTGGAGAGGTGGGATTGAGGATAGATGATGATTCTTGGTTGAGTTCCTTCTAACAGGGGGATGCAAATGGGAGAAGGGATGAGAGAGGTGTGGTTTAAGGTTTATATAAATAAAAATTAATTAAAATTCTAATTAATTTAAACCCCCAATTTAACCCGCATCTGAAACTCTTGACGGGGTCGAGGTTAAGCCTCCCCAAGGGTAAACTGTTTCTCCCGAGAACAACAGCGGTCTAAGAATTTTAATCTGAGGCTCTGTTCAAAAGATATAAAATATAACGTCTGAGACCACTTAATTACGAAAATTCCCATTGTGACGTTTTCCACAGAGGGCCCATGCCCGATAAAGTTACACAACTCCTAGGGTAAACAGCATGCTCCGGGCTCAGCGGTGCCCTAACTTTTCCAATATGAGCTACCGTATAATAGATACTTGAATTTAACCATTAAACGAATAAATTAATTATTTTATTTATCTGTTTAATGTTCTGTTAACGGGTGAGGGGTCCTAATGTCCCGTGCCGACATGATTTATGTTTTCCCTTGGGTAAACACCACATTTTGGACCAATCAATACTCTCAGTTTTAGGATCTGAATGACCATTTATGACTTATCCCATTTATTTGGTGTTCCCAGCATGAACGCACTGAAAATTTAATTCCGGCCACACCGGGGATAGGAATCATACACCATCTGAAGGTGCTGCTCTTAAATTACTTGAAGAATATTCCAATGTATTTTATTTAAAAAACCGGGTTCTTAAAGAAAAATCCTGGTGAAACATACCATGTCACCTGAGTCAACCTACCACAAGGACTAATGTGTGTTCCCGATAACCCTGGGCTTGAAACAAGTTTTAGGGTATTACAAGTGACCAAGTGGGAATGTCTTCCCCCTTTGAATCTAATAAACCACATATTATATTCCACAAGTTAATTTGGAATTATACATACATATATTTGATATCCATTCATAAAATTAAAAATATTTTAAAAAATAGAAACAAATAAATAGATCATGCATAAAATTAAAAATAACCATCCATCACTTTATAATAAAAATTAATTTGGGATGAAAATATAAATACAAGATAAACCGAAAACAAGTCATGTTTGATGGTGTTGATAGAACAACCTCTCCAAAATAGACAAATTAGTTGAATCCCAAAAATTATACACCATAAACTCTTCATGTGATCCATAGTCACTCATAAATACCAAACTAATAAGATTTATGATGAGCAAGGAGTTCTGACATGTGAAGAAGTTCCCTTAACATAAAATTTATCTTGAGAAATCATGTATACATATTTATAATGTAATGTTTAGGGTGTGATATAGAACCTAGTTGAAGACCAATGTGAATATATATAACATCTATCCTATTATACACAACTATTTATAGTTTTTGACAATTTACTTGGAAAAACAATTTTATTTCATAATAAAAAATATTCTAAACATTTTATAAATCCTTTGGTTTTAAATAAATAATCTATGTTACATAAATCAACATTGAAAATTCATAAGTAAAATATAGTCAAGGGAAATATTTCATAACCAAAATCCTAACATAAAATTAAAAAAATAAGGGAATAAAACATAACATGGATAAAAATCAAAATATCTATTCATACAACTCTAAATATATTCATAATGGTAATTATGAATCACTCGTGGAATACTCACTCACATACATGTACGCGAAAATTTTGAGAGCATGCATAACCTCACCAAGGTCCAAATTCATCACTTTTATTCTTAGGTGACTTGGGAGACATTTCGTAGACATTGAATAAACTACATTAGTATAGAACCCATCCAAATAATCCATAAACAACTAGGTTCTTCCATATTACACAACAAATAAGAAACTCAATACGAAGAAGTAGAAAAAATCGTTTAATCACATAATCAACATCTCCTTTCATATTAATTAAAACTCAAATCACTTTACATTCCAAAACAATCAATTGATAAAACTTTAATGGAATAAATTTTCATTGATTCATTTTATAAAAAAATTTAATGTTTAAAAAATGAATTATTAAGGTAAATCAAGTGAAATCTTCATTTATTCTAACACGTGGAAATAATTAAATCAGAAAAAATATATACAGCCCTAAAAAATACAATAAAACAAAAATATCCAAAAAATAAAAATGAAAATCCAAGAATCCTATCCAATTAAAAAGAATAAAAAAGTTATATAGAGATACCAAAATTAAAATTGGATTAAATGCACTGCCTTTACTTTAAAATACAAGATAGGATACTTCGGGATCCTTATGAGCCTAAAAATCCATTAGATTTCATTAAATGTGAATACCTAACCCTAGGATCATACCCTATGGTGATATAGAGATTCCATAACCAAAATAAATAGAATTAGATTATTCCACACGGTATGTCGAAGAGGAGTCTAAGGGAAATTCAGTCTTTCCATAGATTAAATCCACTAAAAGAAATTATACTCTCTAAATAATTCATGAGGGAAGAGATCTCTTCTATTTAAGGGGGACCTTTTGACTAAATGAGGCTAATAGAGGGGTTATGGAGGAGAAAATGAGATTAGGTTATGTTAATAAAATAAATAATTAAAAAATATATCCTAGATTCACCATGATGTTGTCCACATGGACTATAACATAGAGTCCCTCTATCGATCCGTGCCAACAGAGTGATAGAAGAGTATAATTGTGAGGTTCCACATCACTAATTTTCATAGGGGATGAGCTATTTAACCACATAAATCACTATGGTGTGAAGCTCGCTGCGGTCTGACGAAAATTGACAAGGTACACCCCTAATAAGCACCACAGTGAGGTGGTCCCTCACTTTTTGAGACAGAGGTCCCCACTCACACACTACGACAAGCCCTACAGTATGGAGCATACAATGGTCCAGCCAAAACAACAAATCCAAATAGGCCACCCTCTGGATGACTCTATTTTCATATCCAACTAACGTTTTCCCCTATGTTTCCACCTATAAGAGTTATAATCACCCTATTGGGTAAGGGGGTATATGAATAAGCATAAAACACATAAAATAATAAACACTATATCCTAAAATGACATTAGGGGTGTCATAATTCTCCCCACCATAAATATATATTCCCCTAGGAATCTATAATATATAATATCAATAAATTAATATTGTGATATCTGACTATCTCATGACTTCCTCAATCTAAAAACCCAATTAAAACCATGAAACCCAACTAGATGAATGAAAAAAATCAAACTCACCACTTATATTAAAGAACCTTAGAGACTATAAATATATACTAAATTGATCATTCTCATAATTAAATTTATGCATTCCATACGTCCTAATATCCTAACTGATGAGTATAAATAAAATTATTTACACCAAAACACTGAATGTGACTTATTTATAATGAATGAATATCCTAAAATAGGGAATAATCATTCAGGAAAACTAAATAACTCATACAACAGTATAAAACTACATCCTAAATAAGAGAGTGAGTAAAAACATAATAAAACTAGACACCCTTCATGCTCTACACACCATTTTATAGTTATAACTCTCTATTGAAACCAATTATTCCCAAAAATTATCCTATGATAAATCCTCAACACAACTGATTGGTCACTAAAGGAAAAGAGGATTATAATGGTATTACAAATTTCTAGAACATTATATATTTTATTCTTCAATGTCTCAAATGAATATAAATAAGGTATTATTATCAAATAAACCTTAAATATGGCATTATAGTCAAAATCATAGGAATCTAGTAAACTAAACAACATCACCACTATTGATCAATAGGAAGAAGGAAATATGTGTTTTAAATCAACTCTAGAATACATTGAAATCAATAGGAACAACATATCTCTAGTCTTTAGTTAATATAGAGAAACATGGATCCACTCCCTCAAAACAAAACCACTTGATAAAACCTAAAAATCTGTCATTCAATCTATAGAACAATCTAATCTATGAGTATCACCAATCCTAGTTTCATAAGCACACACCCATGAATTCCCATGTACGACTCTCCAAGGGATAAACCACATCACTAGGATAACACCGCATGAATCCCAAGAAGTTTACAACAAAACACTAAGGCGTGAACTTCATTAAAAATATGTTTATTCTATAAGGAGTATTTTTTTCAAATTCATTGATTACTAGAAACCTGATAAGAATAAAGCATAAAATGGATAATAATCAACATCCTAATTTAATGAAAACCAAGGATTTCATGATTTAAAAAAAATACCAAATTACATGACTCTAAATAATATCACCAAAATAATGGAAGAGGAAAAACTAAGGATCATCCTAGTAATTAGAGGTTTTTTAATCAGAAAGACTTTTTTGGGGGAATACATCAAATAATACAAAACCCGAATCAATCGAATTAATGATTCTCAATTCAAATAAAATAGTAAAAATATAAAACAAAGGAAAAATATTAATTTCTATGTAAACTAAAAAAATACATTTTAAAAACCATTTTCATAAAAAACACACACTCTATGAAAATTCATAAAACTCAATTCAAAAATCAATGAAATTATAAAACATTCCACAATCCCATTTTGAGGTCCAAGATATTACCATTGAACCACTTTCATTTAAATTTTTCTCTAATTCTATATTTATGTTTACCTCTATACAAAACACCTCATTAGATGAAAAACGAATTTTCAGATAAAAAATTTAAAACATCGAAATTAATTTAAGAACACCATGAAAATATTTAATCTCAATTATAAAAATAATTCAACATCATTTCAAAAATCTATAACAATTATAACCCCACTTACCCATTAAATAATTTCAGATTATTTATAAAAATTCATGGTTATTTAAAAATGGTACCCTAATTCCATATATAAATAAATCTCATTTAGAATAACTCCATAAATATGAAGATACCATCACAAAAAACCGTATGATAGGGTTTTCAATCATCCTACGAATTCATGATGATTCATTTTCAACACAATAATCAGTTAAGATGTTTTACCCCACTAAACATCGATCATTTATTTGAAACATTCATGATTGAATAATGTATTTAAATATTTCATTACAAAATTCCTATAATCGCCTCTATAAAAATTCACTACATATAGAGAAAAGAGATTTTTTTACAACGTATTTCAAAATATTTCTCCCTGAATATTTTTAAATTAAAAACAATTTACATAAAATCAATGATTTTCATAAAACCCAACATAAAACCCTTTATATTTTTTTATGATTTCCCCTTCTATCAAAAAAATCCTTCATGAGTCCACACATATGTTTTAATTTTAATACATTTAAAATTGAATTTATAGGACATTGACAAACCAAAAACTTTAAATTGGTTCAACTAATTTCACCAAAAATCAGTTTTGGACTCATAAAACATTTCACACACCTTAATTTTGAAGTTATAAATTTTCTTAAAATTAAATCCAATTGATTATCCTTAATGAAGAACATATAAATAAAAAATTCTTACTTCACACACAATTAAAAAAATCCTTCACAACCAAGATATTAAACCCAAAATCGCAAGTCATAAAACGAGGAACAACACCAAAAAATATTTACATTGAAACCACTAAAATTTGATAGAGTCCAAAACTCATGTTAAAAAATCATGAAATCTATAAAAATAATTCATTTCCATTTGGAATCTTCTGAAATCCATCTCAAATCATAGAATCCAAAATTCCATACCCATTGGTTTTAAACACATTATCACTATCTTTAGAAGATATAAATTCTACAAAGGTTATCCTATAATTAAAAAGTATTCCATTTGTTTTTTTATATGAATAAAAAATTCCATGAAACTCACTGCCATTTTAAAACATTTCTATAAAAGTCATCTTCCCTTTAGAAAAAAATTAAAAAATATCATAATGAAATCAACCACCATTAAAATTATTTCACAAAAATTCCATCTTTATACATAAATTATAACACCCAATTTTAAAAACAAAAACATCCCTTTGAGAAATTCTTCCATACTAGTTTTGAAACAAAAACACATTTTAGAATTCAATTTATATACACAAAATAATCATCTTATAGAATATAATAAAAAAATAAAATTAAACTTCAAAAAAATACACTCCAATCATTATTAAATGACCAAAAAACCTTGTTTGTTTCATTAAAAATAATTGTAAACAACTGTATAACCCATTTTTAATCAAACTATGCTTAAAATAAATATTTCTAGAAATAATGAAGAGTTCTGTCTTGAATTGACATCATGGTTTGGTTAACTATGCACCGATAATGTGGAAACATCTAAAAAATAATGGAACTTTGTTTAAATGCTCAACATGGATTTCTAGACTATTTAAGATTATTAATTAACTCTTTTTTCCTTCTTAGTTTCATATCCAAACTAAAGGAAACCCTCAAAGTGTTTGATATGAATTAATACAAAAAAAGTCATCAAAAAAGACTAGTGCATCATCACAATATAAGGATAAAATCATAAAATCCCATGGAATCTCATGTATCATCTAAAAAAGGTGGAGATTAGTCACCTAATCAAGACCTATAACATGTTTTTTAATAGTTGTAATTCCCGTACTACTAAGATAAAAAAAAGTGGGGACATTGATACCATTATGTGACAAACCAATGGGCATCTTTCCTCCATGTCACCTAGGTTAGCCAACTTAAATTATTGATGGATGTTCATGGTCATCCTTGGATGGAAACTAGTATTAGGGTAGTATAATTTCCCATGTTAAAATCATTTAACCCTAAGAATCATTTAAACCATAACATGAAATCCACCAAAATATCCAACAATACCCATCCATAGATTGGATATCCATATAAAAAAATAAATAGTTTATCAACAATATAATTAAACAAAAAAATAATAAGAAAAATAAAAATAAACATTCATCACATTATAATATAATTTAATGTTATAATTAAATAATAAATACAAGATAAACCTAAAAAATCAAGCATGAAATGGATATTATATCCACCATCCCAAAATAAAAAACCCTATAGGAATCCCTAAATATCTCTTTGATAAATTCCCCATGTGACCCATAGTCGCCGCCATGTTCCATATTGGGAAGGGAAATGAAAAATAAAGGATCACCACTATATTAAGTGGTTCAATTTAGTTTACATATTTCATATAAATCCATTACTATATATTCCTTGCGGGATGTGAAATGTGTGTGTAAAATTATAATAAGATACCAAAATGAAACTCAATAATTTATTTCACATTGAAAACCATTATTTATTATTTAAAAACATTATTTTTAAAATAGTAATTTTATTTCATAATAATAACAGTTTTAAACAAATTATAAATCCTTTAGTTTTCATTAAACAATATAAATATCACAAGTAAAAAATTAATAGGACATAAATAAGGTATATCTGATGGAAACATGATATAATTAAAATAATAACATCAAATAAGGATAACACGAGAATAAATACTAACATAGATAAGAATTCAAAACATCCACACATGGGGTCCTAGACTTAATCATAATGATTACTAGGACTCTCTCAAGGTACCCTAGTCGACCTACGTGAACCTAACCATTCTAGGATATTTTACGGTCTCATCAGTGTCAAAATCCAACCCTTTCTCTCATAAGAGTCATGGGACACATTCGCTAGATACTTTACATTTAGCATTAGGTTAGTAATCATATATATCCCCAATATGCACCTAAGTTATCCAATATTCCACACCATAAAATAATCTCAAGAATAAATAGCAAAATCTATCATTAAATAACATAATCAAAATTCCCCTTTCATTCGAATTCTAACTCAAATAACATTGTAAAAAAAATATTTGAAAACTATTTGTCAAGGAAAACCCTCCCTGGAAGATTTTATAAAACATTTAAAGTTCAAAAACTATATTTAAAATTGTAAATCATGTGAAATATTAATTTATTCCAATATATTATAACAATAATATATAATAACAAATATGCATCAGTCAATAAATCAAATCTAGTTAAATTTATTAATAAAACTAAAGGAAATCCCAGGAACCCAAGGTTAGAAAAAAGACATGTTATATAGATAAAATTTACTTTAAATTATAGAAAATACATTTACATCACTTGAAAACAAAATATATGAGAATAAGGGATCCTCGTGAGCCTAAAAACCCAGGACATTGCATTTAAGTCGTATCCATAACACTAGTTTTACCTCCCATTACAATCTTGGGTTTCTATAGCCAAGATAATTTGAAGTAGATGATTATAACATGAAATATGAGGAATAATATAATTTAAATTGAATATTACCCTAGAGGAAATCAACCAAAAGCAAAGGAAATCACCATGAAAAACATGAAGAGATATATATATTTTGTTAAAGGGCCCTGGTTCACAAAATTGGGGAGAATAGTAAAGGAAACTAGATTAAAATTGATTTAGGGTAGATTAATAATTTCAATAATTTGAAATACAATACAATATTCACCGTGGTGTATTACACATATATCACAAAATAGCATTTCTCTATTGAACCTAATAAAAATTGACACTAAGCTAGAGATGTGGTTTTGTTCTGCCTCATTATTTCACATAGGTTTTGAACCCTTTATCCCATAGAAATCTACAGTAAGTGAATCTTAACATGGTCTCACCATAATAGACATGTAACACTCTTAGGGAGAACCAAAATGAGACATTTCATCACTATTTTAGATATATATACACTCTCACCCACCACTGTATGCACTATGTCATGGAGCTACCAATGGTCTAGCCAAGATGGAAAGCCCAGACAGGCCACATCATAGAGGAGGCAATTTGGTCCCTAGGTGCCCAGGTCTCTCCTAGTTCATTACCGAGAAGATATATAATGAGTAAATTGTAATAGGAATAAGCATAAAACATGTTAAATACTATATTATATAATTTAAAATTACATTGGGGTCTCACATCATTGGTTACATTCAGTATTATTTCATCAATCCATTATGGGTTTCAAGATTTAGAAAGCCTATAGTAATATATTTATTTACCTCTTTTGTTTTCATCTATTCAATGGTTTCTATAATAATCTATAGATTTGAACATTCAATGTTTGTTAATTTTTTGAATTGGTATTATCCTCATTCTTATTTAATCTTATGGATCAAGTGCTTCAATGTTTTGAAGGGTGATCCATTCTCCACTATCATAATATTTCAATGTATGGGGAAGAAACTCGAAAGGGTAGATTAAAATGAAGGTAAAACAATTTTCTTTTAAAAATAAATTATTTTACAATAAATAGATATAATAAATAATTTAGTATAGATGTGAAAATTTTATTGATTTATATTATGGTTATTTTTATTATATAGTGTCATTATTTTATTGGTTATGTATTATCTATGTTTATTAATCCAGAAATCATAGAACTTATTATAAGTAAATTTTGATATTATTGTAAGGTTTATGGGTTTCCCTAGAACACTGATTATGATTTTCATGTGGTGAGTGTATTACTTATCAAATGTGGCAAAGTAAGAGTTGGATTATGGATTTTCCCAAAATGTTATTATAAATCCATAGGGATTACGGGATGGTTGGGCAAGGGTACCCAAGATACCCATAAAAATGTGCACCAGAGATTTATGTTATACTCATGTATTTATATATTTGGATATGTACATGGTGTACTAGTATAGTTCATAATTTTTTTTACTATTTAATTATACAATATGAAAAAAAAATATTTTCTTCCATGGAATTGAATAATATTAATTCATGTGTTATTGAGAAATCATTACTTATTGGTGATGTCATGGGAATGGGAAATTGTTTCTACTAATCTTTACTGACTACAGGTAAATTTTTATGGATTCTATGTGAGTCCCCAAACAGGTATGTTTTGGTTCCTTGTTAGAATTTATAAAACTATTAAAGTAACCAATATACAAGTTATCTGTTTAATTATCAGGTTATTCTTTGAATGTGTTATTTATTCATACAAAATTCCTTTGTTGTTTACATTGTACTAGTATTAAATGTGCTATGTTTTATGATATTTTTTAGGGTTCGATGGTTATTTTATTGTAGTTACCATGTACTCACATCTGAAATGTGTCCCATTTGGATACAAGTCAAAAAAATTGTATGATCTAGGAAATGTAATATCAGGAGTATAGTATTCCAAATAGATGGAACATTGAGTCTTCTGAGACTTCTTGAGACTTTTGAGAGATTATACAAGAAAGAGTTATATGGGTTATCCTTGGCCATTCAATTAGGGTAACCTATACTTGGGATTTAATTAAATACACCTCATGTTTTATTTGGTTTAATAGGTTTATTTATATATCATATATGTTAAGATCCACTTGAAAATAGTTCATGTGGGTATAATTTTACTATATCATATAAATATAAATTTACATAGTTTCCTAAAAATATATTGCTATCCAGGTAAATATTTATCCCCAACATTAAAGTGTCTTTGGCGAACATGTTTTTTTTCATCATTTGAAAATGTTTTACAATATTTTCTATAGGTTCTATATTCATTAATTATTAATCATGAGGGAAACCACTACAGATCGAATAAGTTATACATCATGCCCTGGTATTTATGGCTACATTTGGTGATTAGGAACTTTTTGTAAAGTACATTAGCGGCTTCATTGGAGTAACTATCTCAAATTTGGTCAGGTTTTGTAACACATTTTTTCATAAATATGAATAAAAATTTACTTTGACCATGTTTTAAAAAAAGACAATAAAATATAACTAAATGATGTTTTCATAGGGTGCCTCCTAAACTGGAAACCATATATAATGTCGGAAAAATCTATACTCATGTAGTCATAAAAAAATACATGTTGGATGTTGGTTCACACTTAACCTCATATCAAAAGTGAAGGTGGAATAACAATGTCTCATTATAACTATAACTTTGATAATAAATCTATCAACGAGTGTTGATTAAAATTGTAATTACATTATCATTCATAATTAAATATATCATCCCAATTAAACCATAAAAATTATAAATGAAAATACTATACTAATAAAAAAAATTATCAAACCATCGATAATAGGAGCATAACGGTCAAGATCCAATATTACTCCCCGGGAAGGTAAAATTGAACCTCATCCAACTAATAAAAGGAGAGAATAATGAAACTCATTCCAATAAATTTAGTTACATGAATAATCTAAACACATTGGGATTAATAACATGATGAAACTTTATAGAGTGAAACACATCTCATAACTTGCATCTACATCCTATAATAATCATTCTATATAAGTAACCAACTCATTATACCAAAGGAACATGATGAAATAACGTTTTATTTTTATAAGACATTATTTAAGTCAAAAAAACATCTCAATAAGAAAGGGAATGTAATGTGAGAATATGATGATTATCTGGGAAGATATATCTTTAATATATTTTCATTGATTTTATGTGGTATCAAATTGGGTTCCGGTTTCCTAATGTAGGAAACATGGGATTACTAATTGTTTCAATTTTTTTTTAAATGAAAATTACTAACTCAACTAGTATTCAATAATATTGAACAAAACACTAAAGAATTTAAATAATGTCCCTCTGGTCTATCCAAAACCAAATCCTACTCAAAAAATCAGAAAAATAAAATTAGGTCATACTTATGCTTGTTTTCAAAAATTATGATAAATAAAAACATCGATAAGTAATGAATTTATGATTTAAATTTAAAACAATATTTATGATATAAAAACTAACTTTGAACAAAAATCATAATTTTAATCAATGACCAATCTGAATCATAACAAAATATGGGAATAATTATCAAGATTTCATCATGAGTTTTATGAATAATTTTATTTGGTTCACAAATATCATGGACGTATTACCTAAACACAATATTACATATGTTGTATTTAGACATATAATACGGTATAGTATATGGTGTTTTATACTATATGATATTTATAACTCATGCAGATCATATTCTTTTGTAAGTGGTGTATCCTAGTGGTCTTTTTTACACCCTAGAATGGGATGAATTATGGTGTTTTTAAATTTATTAATTTATTTATAATAATAGTGGATCCTGTATTTATGTAAGTAAATGTACATTAGATAAATTTTATTATCGATATAAAATGTAAAATAATAAATATTATTCAAGAATTACTTTATATTTTCACATCCTTCTCGATTAGGAGTTCTTCTACATAGGAGCTCTTGTTGGGAGCACTTTAGCTGATCTTTTTAAAATAATTGTATTTTTAGTGTTCGTGGTGGATATTTTCAACGAGGGTCATAAAAAATGTTTTATAATGTTAAAGAATATGGTTAGACATTTAAGCTTGACACCACATTGAGTTTATTTTATTGTGAGAAAGTGTTCATGTCAAGAACTAACATTGATCTGATATATATATATATATATATATTTATGGTGAAATCATGTTACATAACTCCCTATCAATTTAATATTAGACCCAATATATTTCAATACGTTCATCCTTGAAATTTTTTTCATTGATGATCCATATTTGGTAGTTTCCATGATGAAAATCATCATCATATTAAGTGTTTTCCACTTTTTTTAGGCTTTTAATTAGATCGTTTAGGAGCCAATAATTGTCAAATTCCATTATTGTTGGTCTATATCATCTCTATTTTTTTATTTTGGACCCTCAATGTTGTTGATTCATGATATTTTCTCTAGGTTACCTACTTATAATTGTTATATCCCACATAATCACCTCCCTTTCCTTTCTATTTGGGGTTTCATTCACCTCATAGGCACTCATGCCTCTGGTCATATCCTCTCAAAATCACTCTAATTCATCCCAATCCAAGAATGTTGTATCTTACTTCGGTCATTATTCAAGTAGTATAAGTTATATGTTGTAATAACTATGAAAATGAGGATTCATAAGATGACTAATGTAGTGGAAGTGGCATGGTAAGACCTGGAAGTGAATTTTATACATGTTGGAGGGACATACTCTAGAAATTGTGGTAGTTTCCTCTAAAGATTGTTATTGTTCATAAATGTTTTTTCCTTGATTATTGTATGGCCATATTATATTCCACTATTTATTTTTTTCTCTTTATCCTTATTTAAAGGATATATTATGAGGTGAATACTCAGAGGTGGATTCCTGATTATATTTACATATTGATGTTATATATCTTCCCATCATGTGGGAGGTTTATTTTCATGCTATGGTTCATTGATGATTATTTGGTTTCTATATTATTTTAATTAAATTTACTCTAAGTTAAAAATTTAGTGTTGAGACCCATGTTTTTATTCCTAATTCGATGGTTTCATTTAACCTTCCATTGTGTGGATGGTGACATTGTGCTTGTATTAGGTTTCTCACATCCCTTAAATGTTTCCATTTATTTTTTTAAATACAATTAGTGGTTATATGGTTTATATAAAACCCTAGGATTTTATATTATGTATCTTCTTAAAAACGACTCTCTTTATTTGCTATCTTACATTGCACACAACACTGAGCTTAAATGAATAGTGATATACCATTAAATATTAATTTGACCGTTTGAATAGTAATATGACCATTATGAATAAAAATGTGTCTATTTAAATAATAAACTCACCTATGAAAGTATAAATAAAATTTAGGTATATCATAAATTAAAATATGATATATTTATATCATGAAATAAGTCAATAAATGTTTTACAGATGATATATTATGTGTTTGAATATTTATGAATAGTACATGTTTATTTTCAATTTGGTAATTTATACAATGAATTAAAATAAAATTAATTTTCATAAAATGGATTCATATATTAATATTTTATTGTATTGTAATTATAAAATAATTTTATTAGACCATAATACATTTTTCAATGTGTCATAAAAATAGTTATAATATTAAAATCCTTATTTTTCAAATAATAATGATTCTAACGTAAATTTAAAATTTTCATATTTAGAAAATTATTTTCATAAAATGGATCCCATTTTTAAAATTTACACATCAAAAAATGGTTTGGATGAAATTTTTTAATTTTTCTAAGGTAGTTGAATTTTTATGAAATAGTTAAATATGAAAATTTACAATATTTAACATTCTAAGTGAATAAATGAATTATTGAGTCATTATGATGTGTGGATAAGGTAATACCCCATTATTTAGAATTTAAATTCACTAGTTACATTACATAATTACAAGAATCAACACAATTCATTATCTTGATCAAAAGTAATAAACTAATGAATATAAAACACCCCTCTACTCTCATATAAACACCACCCATTATCCTGCCACATTATATGCCTTTAATCATGTATGAATTATTTAAAATTATAATCCCAAGCCTCTTATGTATATCCATTACCTTTTGGTCTTACCAAAATACAAAATCCTAGTGTCCAAAGGAGGTTCCCATGGAGATGATATTTAAGGGGTAAAATCCACCTTATTTCTAATTTATTTTATTTTATTTTCTTATCCTATACTAACCTCCCCTATACAAAGTCACATGATTACTCAAGTATCGTACATATACTATAATTTTGTTTTTTAATGTAATATATATCATCAAATATCATTTCATCTAATTTTATTTCTATATAACAAAATATTGTTCGTGATGTGTCGATTTATCGCCTTCATAGATGATGAGTTTTTTTGTTACTACCTTCATGGCTAGACATAAAACAATTATTATCATCAAATGATATTTTAATATACATGTTATAGGTTATATCATGTTATGGAACCAATATATAAACATAATATCAAATAAAATTCCCCAAGTTCATTATGGTTGTAAAAACCGCCAAAATAAATTAAAACAACTTCATCAATATATTATCTTAATGAATTTTCCTCATACTATAAAACCAAATTATATATAAGAACATATAAACTAATTTAATTTCATTAATTTGAAATAATTTCAATTATAGAGGTGTTATTATAATTGGCTAATAACTCCCATATTTATACTCAAGGGAACCGTCGATAAAATCGTGAAATGAATGCTCCCAAAACAACAAAATTAAACATTATAACTCATATAAATCTCCATAAAAGAAAATAATAAAATTATAGTAAATAAAATTTATTTTTAATATGATCTTAATTAAGTAATTAGTGAATAATATTTGTTATCAAGGACATTAACTATAATTTAAGAACACTTTTGGACAGAAGGTATGTGTTTTCTCGTCTCAATTTTACTTCTATAAAATATATTATTAATTTAACCCTTTTTTCTGATGTGTGGTTTACATATTTTCTTTTGACATATCATATAATTAATCTATTTGTCTTCATGGAATTAAATTTATCATTTGATGATAATTAATATTAGTAGGAAGACCATTCAATTTATTATAAGTGGTAAGTGATTTCTAACCTCAATTTTAATTCCTTGTGTTAAACTTATATTTTATTGATTATGTAATTAAAATATTATTTTTAAAATTAATTTCGATTATATTATGTTTTATTTACAATTTTTTATCTGGATTCACAATTCATTCATATAATCAATTAATTTTATTAATGATACGATCCTTGTAATGTACTTCGTCTCAATTTTCAAATCATTGAGACGTACTTGGTAATGTGAAAATAATCATTTTATGTGGTATATATACTACCCATTTGGGAACAATTTTCATTTAAATCATATTTGTATTAAATATATATATTATTTATATCATGTTTATGAGTATTTCTAAAACCATATACCATTTTTACATATGGTGTTTACATTAAATGATATTTTAACCGGGGAAATATTGAAAAATATATATCCACTACTCAATAAGGATATTTTTATAAGTACCATAGTTCATGAATTAAATATTTGTATGAATAAATATTTCTACTTTTAGTGAATTGTGGGTCCGACATTATATAACCCCTCAATGCATCAACAGGCCTAATGGTACAAAACGTTTGGCGACAAAACCTTCGCATTTGATTCTAATCAGAATTACATGTGTTTCTAATCATAAAATTAAATTTTATTATGAAAGGAATTTATATAAGTGTTTCATGTTCAATATAAGTGATTTCCAATAATTAATAATTTAATTTATTTAATATTTAGTTCCTCTTGTATGTGAATTTTCACTATTAAAAAATCTATAGATGAATTTTCATTATCATTTTATTGATTAAATTGAATTCTCTTCAGTTATAGACCATTCAATATTGATAATTCCTTAGGGATTATGATTCAATTATTATTTATTTACTATTATATTATATTTAACCCCTACTAATTAATTAATCTCAACATTTTTTCCCTTCCGATGTTATGAAGATTAATCTTTGATTTAGTGTTAAGGAGACATTTTATTTTTCTTTATTATGTTATGTGATTAATTTCAAATATAACTAGGGAACCGTGTATGTATATAGTTTTTGAAGATAAATATACTGATCAGTCATTAGTGATGTTATCTCTTTTATTTATTCTATCTTAATAAGATAAGGATTGACTATGGGCTGATGGGGTCGAGGATCTTATAGTTATTATCAGATCATGTTTAGTAGAATCCTTGGGAACTAGATGTTAAATAAACATGATAATTATAATAATTTATTATAGTGAATTTTTGTCTCAATACCCAGGATTATTATGATATAACTCAATGTTTCCATTATTTATTAATAGATCCCAATGGAATAAATGGAATAAATACTCCAAAACAATGTAAGGATTTCCCCACTAAAAATTCAACACATTTTGGTTAGAGTTAGGCAGATCATGAGCATTTTGGGACATCTTACTCATGTTATGAATAATAACATACTATATCTATGTTAGATAATTTCATGTGGAAGAATCTCCCATATTTTAGTGAGATAAAAAATCCATTGGTAGTCGGTAAATGGATCTAGTAACTTGAAAAATATATTTCTGGAATTGGGATGTGATGAAATAGAAAGTGTGGTACAAGAAGTATATTGGAACAAGGGTGATGCTGATCAATGTTATTTTTTGATCCAGAATAGTTGATTGGAAGATTAAATAGAACACATGGAATGTAAATTTTTTAATGAAACATTCTTTGAAAAATATTTTCCTCGTGATAAAAGAACTAAAATGAAGATAAAATTCATTATCTTGAAAAAAAGGTAGAAGATATTTTTGAAGAGTATGAGTATACCTACACAAGAATATCCATATATACTAATTATTACATATATTATTGATAAAATAGAATGGGTCATTTAATTTATGGTCTTAAGAAAGTCTCCGAAGGTTACTAACTTCTCAAACAATTTCTTCCCATGATTAAATAGTATTAAGTGACAAAATAAATGGAGATGTAGTTATCTATAATATATGTTCATGGTATATTAATCTGAAAATAGTTTAGATGATAAACATAAAAAATATGAAGCATCAAATAATAATAGGGTAATGAATCAATTCCCATTATGTTCATATTATGAAAAGATTCATCCTCTAAAATGTTTGAATCGAATGATGTTTTTTATATATGTTGAAAAAAGTGTTATATAACTAATTAATATAGGGGGAATAATAAAATCAATGATGTTCAATGATTCAATTATAATGAATGGGTAATTATTCAAATAAACCTCAAATTTATCTGGGGAATCTACCATTGAAGAGGCCAAGGGGGGATTTCCAAGCTTATGTGATCCCTACAGCTGAGGTAGAAGTACTCAATTATGTGGTAGAAGATAAATTAATCATGTCTCCAGATTTATCCAATGAATTATTTTATTCAAGATAATGAAACTCTTTTATCTCTTCCTATTTTTCCAAGAAAATTAAACATTCCCCTTTGATTTAACAAATGAGTTTTTAGTCAAACTCGATATGGATCTATATTGAAAAAATTGTGTTTGGAAGTCCCTATTATGACACATAAATGTTCTTAATTTGTAGACCATATCATAATACCAATTTTATAATTATATATAATCCTTATTATACACTATAATTCAAAATGAGATGTGAAAATTTGTTACAAGATGAAGAAAATTATGATTTGGGTGGAAGTTGTGTAATTATTTATCTTTAAAAAAAGAATCATCATCATCTGATTCTTATCTACATCAACTCTTAGTTTCTCTATTGAATGAAATTCAATGGGAGGAAGGGAAAAAACTACTGAGGATGAGTAAATTAATCTTCAAATTGAAGATGTAGTAATTTTATGGTAATATATTGACGTATTTCCAAATAAATTAGATGAATACACCCGAAAGAGTCTAGATGAGTTTACCTTTGATTTATTCCCTGATGTAAGACCATAGACTCTATGAAATTATTTTATCTAAAAATTAACTATAGGAGTCGACTAATAAGTGGTTTATTTAGACATGTATTTATCCATGGTAATCACATGTTCTCTTTGTTATGAATAATGATGGATACATGAGTTTATACATTTACTATATAGAAATAAATGTTATTTTAATAAATAACAAGTAACACCTGCCTCTCATTGATGATTTATTTGATCAACTTCAGGGATATCAATATTTTATGAATATTTTCCTTCATTATAGGTATCATGAATTGTGTGCAAAGAAGTAAGATATTATAAATAAATCATTTTAGATGAGGTATGGACATTACAAGTTTAGAGTAATTCTTATTGGATTGAATAATACAACCACAATTTTCAAATGTCCAATGAATATATTTTTCAAGTAATAGATTGAAATTTTTTAAGAATTCATTAATTATGTTCTATTTTATTATAAAATCATTGAATACCATGAGAATCACATCCAATTCATTATAGTGAATCTTATAATGAAATAATTATACGGTAAATTTAGAAAGTGTGTATTATGGAATCCATAAATTTCTTTTCAAGGCTATATTATCTCCAAGGATTGAATCTTTTAGTTGATCTTGTAAAGAAAATGAAATTCAATAATGGCCTAATATAATGAACATAACTGAGTTATGTAGTTTCATTGTTTTAGTAGGTTACTATCAGTGTTTCATTAAAATATTTTCATATTGGATAACACATTAACCAAGATGAAATATAATGGGGTTAAGTTTGTATGGAAAAAAGAATGTACAATTTTTTTGAATAATTGACAATAAGATTAGTCAATTCCTCGATTTTAACTATACTATCCAGAAAATATGGAATTATTATATATGGTGATGCATTGAATAATAGAATATATTTTTTCCTTATAAAAATGATAAATTTATTTCATATGCATTAAGGAATTGAAGATTCAAGAACAAAATTATGCCACTCATGATCTTGAGTTAGCAGCTGTAACCTTTACTCTAAAGATATGAAGAAACTACCTCTATAGTGAAATTTTTGGTATATATACGGATTAAAAGTGTTCTAAATAAATATTTAGATAGAAATAACTCAATATGAGGAAAACCAATCGCTTTTGATACTTAAAGACTATGATTTATCAATACACTACCACAAAGACAAAGCAAGTAAGGTCGAATATTCATTAAGTAGGATATATCATGGAAATATAACCCAAATGTGGATAAATAAAGAACCTATGTCAATGGATTTAGTAAATATGGATATGGAAATTCTTTTAGAAAGGGAAAAATCATTCTGTTTTCAAATTATTTTGAAACCTTATTTTTTAGAAAAGATAAAAATATCTCAGTCTAGTGATACAAATTTTCAAAAGATAATTATAGCTATTAAGGATATAATATTGATAGAATTAATGTATGTGGTTGGAATTATAAAATTTTTAAGGATTGTATTTGTCTAATTAATGAATGATCTAAAAATGGAACTACTAGAAAATTTATGAATCTCTACTTTCTTTATACACCTTGGTAGTTCCAAGATATAAGGAGATCTGAATGTATATTTTGGTGGGGTAATATGAAGTGGGAAATTTTTTACTATGTTTCAAGATGTATAGTTTCTTAATAATTGATTTTTGGGAGATATAAACCTATATGATTCACGAAACCTCTATGTATTTTTATACGGAAGTGGGATAACATTATAATATCCTTATTTAATAGATTATAAAATACCCCTAGAAATAATGATACAATATGGGTTATTCTTGTTCGCCACAAAAGTGGAAAATTTTAATTCTATAAGAGAATATTTACCTCTTTAGTGCCTATCAAGACTCTATAATAATCAAGTTATAAGATATAATGGTGCACCTAAATTTATAGTGTCTGATTGAGATTCAGACATTACATCAAAATTATAGAAGTTTATTTTGAAGGATTTAGATAATGAGCTTCATTTGAGAACTACTTATCACCCAAAAACTGATAAATAGATTGAAAGGAATATTAAAACATTATAAGACAATTTGATATCATTATAATATTACATTCAAGTCTAGTGGGATTATTATTTATATTTGGTAGATTTTTTGTACAATAATAGTTTCCATTTCAGTATTGAAATGGTTCCCTATAATGGAGTATAATGAAGGATATTTTTTACTCCAATATTTTGGAATGAAGTTGGTGAGAGAAAACTAATAGGACCATATATTATTGATGATACCATGGAAAAGGTAAAGTCTATTCCGGATGATATTAATGCGGATCAATGAAGGAAAAATATTTATGATAAAAATCCTAGAAAGGATTTGTAATTTAAAATTGGAGATCATGTCTTTCTTAATTTATCTCTATAGAAGTTTTTCATAAGGTTTGACATGAGTGGGAAAATAATACCTAGGTAAATTGGTTCATATGAAATTCTAGAATGAGTTGGAGTTGTAGATCACCATGTAGAAATTCCACCATGTCTCGTTAAATTTCATGATGTGTTTCACATATCATTTTTAATATACATGCGAGTCCCAACACACCTATGAAAAAATCAAACTGGAACATGATTTTTCATAATGTGAAGAACCTATCGAGATTATCAACACTAGAATGAATGAATTGATTAATCGGATGACTCAACTAGTAAAAGTTATTTGTAGAATCCATAAAATCGAAGAATCCATTTGGGAACCTGAGGATGTTTTAGAGAAGAACCACCTCATCTATTTAGAAGGAAACATTCATGAAAAACATTGATGATGAAATATTCAATGTATGAATATAGAACCCCAATATTGTATAGTATTTATCTTCTTAAATAAATTCAATTTATTCAATAGGTTACGTTTCACACAACACTGATCTTAAACGAACTACGATAGACCATTAAATATTAACATGACCATTGAAATAGTAATTTGACCATTAAGAATAATTATATGTAAATTATATTTATAACCTCCCCTGTGAAAATTATTAATAAAATATAGGTATCTCATACCTGAAAATATAATACATTTAAGTCATTTAATAAGTAAATAAATGTTTTAAATATAAAAAGTATGTTTTAGTATTTTTTTGAAACATAAATGTTTATTCATAGTTTTATAAATAATAAATAGATATAAAAGAAAATTTATTTTCATAAAATATATTAATAAATTAATATTTATCTTTACTGCAGTTATATGTTAATTTTATGAGACCATAATTAAATTTTAAAATGTGTCGTAAAATATGTTATAATATTAGTATTTGTATTTTTTGAATAAATGATTATTTTAATTAAAAATTAAATTTATCATATTTATAAAAATATTTTATGAGATTTTATTCCATTTCAAAAAAATAAATATCAAAAAATATTTGGTGTGAGTTTTTGTAATTTTTATAAAATACATAATTTTTTATGAATAGTGAAATGCAGTAATTTAAGATATTTAACCTTATAAGTAATTAAATTTATTATTGAGTAATGTATGATGTATAGATGAAGAAATAATAAGTTATTTTGAACTCACATACATATTTTAATATACATAGTCATAACAATCAACACCATTGATTGTCTTGACCCAAAATAATAAACTAATGAAAAAAATAGTCAAAAAACACCCCTTTCCACCCCTAAAAATAACATCATTATTCACACACCATATAATAATTTAATATTGTCTAAATTGTGACTAATTATCTTACCAGGATTCTTCCCCACGTCCAAGACCTTATGGTCTTATAGAAATGTGAGATTAAGGGTCTTAATGTGGTTCCCTAGGAGAAGTTATTCAAGTTGTAAAATCCTCCTTATTTCTCTTTTAACTTATTTTCTTTTATTATCTTATCATCACATCATCTATAAAAAGTAACATGATAAATATTTTATAATAATTATAATTTAGTTGAAATAATTTAATTGAACATTCATCATCAAATCTCTTCTCTTATCATTTTAATTCTAAAAATGAAAACATTGTCTGTGATGTGCTGATTCACTGCGTTCATGGAAGATGAGTTTTAGTTTTCCATCAATTCCTTCAAAGATGTTCATAAAACCATTATTATGGTTATATAAAACATTAATATACATTTTATAAGTTATATCATGATCTCAATCCAAAAAAAACATAATATTCAATAAAGTGGTACATGATTATTGTGGTCATAAAAAACCAACAAAAGAAAATAAAACAAATTCATCAATGTTTTATCTACTGATATATCCTCATAACATATAAACGCATTATATATAATACCATTTAAACATAATTAATTTAATAATTACTCATTAATTTATCTTTAAGAGAAGTTATTTCAATTTTACAATAACCCCTGTATTTATACTAAAGGGAACCGACTATTAAACCATGAAACGAATGCTCCTAAAACAATGAAATTAAACATTATAACTCATATAAATGTCTATTAATGAACTTAATCAAAATATAAAAAATAAAATATATGTTTAATTGGTTCTTAGTTAATTAATTAATTAATCTAATTTGATTATCCAGGAAATTAAGTACAAGTTCATAATGCTTTTGAACATATGGTAAGGGTTTCCTCGTCCCACTTTTACTTCAATGAGATATATTCTTAATTCAACCCATATTTCTTGTTTGTGGTATAGATATGTACCATTGATATATCATATCTTTAACCTCTTTATATTCATTGTAATAAATGTTTCATTTTCTGATTATTAAATTTTTGGGGCTATAATTTTATTAGTTACAAGTGGTAATGGATTTATTAAATCCATTTTTATTAATTGGGTTAAACATCCATTTAATTGATTATGTCATGATAAGGTAATGTGTAAAATTATGTTTTTTATCTAATGTTTATTTAAATGTTTTATATGGATTTATAGTGAATAATCACAATCTATTCATTTTATTAATGACATGATCCTTATAAAGGACTCAGTATGAAATTTCACTTCATGAAGACTTACTTGTTATTATAAACCTAATAATTTTTATGTGGTATATCTACTACAACTTTTATGTCATTTTTAATTTATTTATATTTATATTAAATATAAATATTATATATATCATTTATATGACTATTTTATAAATAGTATACAATTTTTTTCATATGGTTATTTCATTAAATGTTATTATAACAGGGAAAATATTGATAAATATCAACCCTATAATCAATAAAAATATTTTGATAAGGAATATTTTTTGTGAACTAAATATATAAACTCATAATTCTTTGAAATTACAGTGGTAGTTATTTGTTGAATTATATATCCCCTCAATGCATCGACAAGTCTCACGAGAAAAGACATTTGGTTATAAACCCTTCGTGTTTGTTACAAAGTAAAATCAGATGGGTTTCAACCCACAAACATAAAATGTCCTATGAAAGTTCTTTATGTTAGTGGTTCATGTACCAGATACATGATTTCAAATATTTAAGAATTTACTTCATTTAGTATTAAGATATTCTCACCCATGAGAATTTAACTATGACAAAATATATTGATGGAATTGTATACTCAAATTATTCATTAAATGGCATGTTTTTTCAATTATTTACAATGACATATTGATTCTAACTAATTGGTTATTATTATATTATTATTTATTCATGTTTCTACATTATATAACCCTTACAGGGAATTTTATATCACACTTTTATTCTTATTCCATCTCCATGAAATGAAGATTATATCTTTAAATAAGTTTCAAGGAATTAGATTATTTTCCTCTATTTTGTTCCATGTTTAATTATCAATGTATTAAGGGAACCATGTTTTTATCTAGATCCTTGAGATTACTAAATTATTTTATCCTTGGGGATGTGATCTATTTTCATTATTCCATTATAATAACATAACCATTGACTCTAGGTTACTCGGGTTGTAGTTGATTCACTTTTCATTGAGCTCACTACTCAACCAAGGTCCATGACCTCTTCCTATTTTCACACACTTCATTAAATTGGTTTATAAGATTCAATCAATATATAGTTTGTACAAAAAATATTTATAATCAATAATCAACACAGAATAGAAAAATTGTTCTCTCTATATCTTTTTTATTCAAAATCCATTTTTAGTAAAATTCATTTTACTTTTTGTATTTTAGTCCAAATATAAAATGATATTCATCCCCACACACTCATTTCCAAACTTATAAAAATTTAATGGTATTATAATTATTATCTGATGTTCTTTATAATGATTACCTTTATTATATGTGTGATTATTATCTCTTCTTCATATAAGACACTAAAAAAATTTGGGATTCATGAATATCGATTTTTAAAATTCAAAAAACAACTAATTCCTAACTTATTTTATGTAAAATATACCCCTTGGATATTCATCTATTAGATATAAACCATTGAATATGAATAAGCAGCTAAAATTTCCAAAATATCTACTCAACCTTTTAATGAAATCGACTTCATCATTTTGCGTTGATTTTTAATGATTTATATAGTCATGGAGTTACATGTGCCTTTGCATCATCCAGGTTTAGTTTAAATGTAACTTCACTAATTAGTCCAATAGGTCATGGTACGGCCTAATTATTTACGGTGAAAACATTTGTCACTTTTAAAAGGTTTTTTTTGTAATCCTTCCCCATGATTTGGTGGTTATTAAAATTCCAAAACCACCAAATTTAGTTATTTATCTATTTTTTGAGGAACCATTGTATTCATTCCATGATGCACTAAAATATGGTACCATCAGAAGATAATCATATATCATTAATATTGTGGAATTTCTACTATGGAATTGGAACTTCAATTCCAATAACACTAAAATCAACCTAGAATTCATTATAATGTGCCAAAATTTATTTCTATTTGAATCATGGAATAATAAAAATATGACAATCTTGGAAACCTTCTCAAAACCACATTTCTAGTGTTACATATGAACTAAATTCATTAATGAACGTTACAATGTTTACCCTCATGGAATAATGCATAATCAACAAAGTGAACATCCCTTTTTATTACATTAAATATTTGGATCTGATTCTTTAATCTGTTTAAAAATCATTCCATGCTCTCCTAATTATCAATAAATTACATTGATAAAAACTAAATCCAGAAAAACTAATGGTTGTAATAATCTCTACACTTGTATTTTATTGTCAACTATCCTATTAACTATCAACATCCTATATCATATACTCCCCCTGACTTTTATAATACATTCTCCTCCAATAGTTATTTTCCCCTTCAGCACCAAGAGTATTTTATCTTCCATCACATTTTTCTCTGTTAATGATCATCTCCAAATCAGTCTCCCTCCTATATTTTCTCACATATTGTCAAAGAAATCAATGGTTTTACTCAAAAAAAATTAAATCCATGATCTAAAATTCCTTAATGCCTTTAAAGTTAAACATTTCTATAAGGATTATTTAATTAATCTGTGGGCCTCCATGAGTCAAATAATGGTCACATAAAACATAAAGAAACGAATTCATAAATTTTATCCAAATTCCATTTGATCAATTTAAAATTACTACAACCCCCAATTTTTAGTAACCTCATCTATTATAATGATTCTAATAACTAATAAAACCTACAGAAAAAATATAACCAGATTTAGTATTAATATTAATGTTTAGATGGGTAATCCGATCATCTTTAGTGTGAGGAGAGTGGTTGAACTATGAGGTTCAAATGATGCCTTTGAAAAAAATGGGATTCTAGGGGGTTTTGGAAGATATCTACCATATAATATTGAGTCTTAAAAACTTATAGCCTCAAAACATTGACCTACACATTATTTTTTTTAAAATGGTATTTTATCTTAATGTTCTTCATACAAGGGTACTAAAATATACGTTTATTCATCTCAATAACACTTTTTGTTTCAAAGTGAATCATCAATTTATATTGCACTACTTCACTGATGTCTTTTAATAGTTTCTTTTTCAAGATCAATTTTGTGCATTAATTGATAATAGATGTATAATCTATTTTTATATAATTCCACAAACATGAAATCATTTATTACTAATCTAACCTATATAATTGATTCTAAGATAAAATTATCCATCACTTTTTTTATTTGTGATTCAATTTGTCACCTACAAATTAAACATCTTAACATTTCAATAAATTCATATTTAAACAGTTTTTAATAGAAACCCGTAATTTAATGTTCGATGAAAATACTTACTATTCACTTTGTAACATTAATAGGTTCCGTATTCAATAAAAAAAAATATGAAACTAAAAATGTGGAATAAAATATATCTTTCATTATAATATTAAAATAAATTAAATTCCCAATGATTATTCTATAAAATATAGAGTCTACCACTATACTATTTTCTTATATTTATAACATATTTCGAACTATTTTTGGGGTCAAAATAGGTTTTGACTATAATATTCTAAATTTAAATGGAACCTTTTTTGTATACCTAACCTATGAGATTAATGATTCCCATTCATCTTAATGAAATTGTAGCCCTAAAAAAATTCCAACTCTTTTTTCATTGCCATTTCAAACCCAACACTCTGTAATTTTGAAATTTTATCAATAAAATTAAAATATTTCCACAAAATATAATTTTATATACATATACTAATACCATAAAATGATCCACTTATAAAATTTTAAAAAGAATTTATGATCAATGCCTACTATCATGAACTTGATATGACATGAGAAATTATCCATCCATGCATATCAATCTTTTGGTGCTTATTCTAGGATAAAAAATGTCCTCTACAACCAAAATAATTTATAATCATCACTACCAAGAACAAATTAATCCATTTATTCTATAAATAAACTTCATTTTGAAAACTATTTTAGAATTTTGTATTCACATCTATTTGAAACACTTCGAACCTCTTCTTGATAGCCACTACTAACGGGTCTAATTGATTTCATTCATTCCAATGGTGAAAGAATCTTATCAAAATATAACCCTTTAACTTGTTCATGTCCCATAAAACCCATCATTTATTTATTTCATATACTGTTTAAATTTTCATCTAGCTTATTCTTAAAGACCCACACTATACCAATCACATTATGAGTTTTGGTTTTATCCACAAAATACATTTTTTATCAGTTTGGCTCTATTATTTGTTCTTTTATTTCACATATGGATTTTATTTTTCAAATTCTTCAAATTAAATGGGTCATTGATTTAATAATAAATTAGTATTTTCTATTCTTTTCATTATTTTATTTTTTTACTACACAAGATTTATCTACTATGATATTGGTAATTTCAAGTTGAACCACTTTTCTTCTTGTTTAGGTCAGAATCTACCTCACTCATCGATTTTTTTTATTTTATGAATTTAATTTTTGAATCATCATCAGCCAAAAAACATTGAGATTCTCCCAAATATATTTATGTTTCTTAATTTTCCTCAAACACTTATTCATAAATTAAAAAATGCAGGATTTTATTTATTTTCATTCTCAACAACCTTTCATCACCACCCAAAATAATTTTTTTGATCATTTTAATAAAATAATTATAGGCCTTTATATTTTTTGAGTAGCCAAAAAGAATCCGACATATTCTATATCACCATGTTTTCCATGATTTACTTATTTATTTTAAATGACATGCTATATTGAAAATAAACTAAGATAATTCTAGAAGGGTTTCTTTCTTTTCTATATTTCATATGCAATCTTCTATATTCCCATAATAAGTAATGCTATATTATGAGTATGGAAAAACACTAGATTTTATTCCATCCTATAGTTATGTGAGATTTCATAATAAATAAACAATATATTTTCTATTTTTTACCATGTGATTTCTTATTTCAAAACAAAATATTTTATTTGGGAGGACTCACTGAATAATCATTATGATTAATACCATGTTTTTAAAGGTAATTTTAATCTCATAGGATATATACTCCATTCCATTATTGGATCTTAGAATTGTCAAAGATATAAAAATATCATTTTATATTCTTATTTTTAATCACTTGATGAAATCCAAAACATTTATACTTGATTAAATAAACAAGACACTCCTCGATCCTACTATAATGATCCATAAATAGGATGACATAACACAAATCATAGATCCATTCTTAACCAATGGGACCATGAATATCAGTGTGAAATAAATTCAGAAAGCCCAATTTTATCTTATTCATTAGGGGATATAGATTTAAAACTATATTCCCTCAAATATAAGATTCAAAAATATGTTCCTAATCTCACTTAATGTTAATATTATCCACTACAGCTCTATATTTAGAAAAATTATAAATACGTTATTCATTGAAAAGACCTCTCCTTTGGTTCCACAATATGTTTTCGTCTTCTATTATCAATAGAAAAGTGTTTTTCTTACTATCAACCTAATATAAATTTTCATCAGTCATACGACATTTCATCATCAAATTTATATATTTTATACTGATTTTGAAACCCTTTTGATCAAATGTGACTTCCAAATATGACTTATAAAGTTTACGTACACCTGAAAATTATTATCAAATCCATCATTGTATTGAAACTTGGTAATCATAAAATACTCAACATGGAGATGAGTCTCTTCACTTCCTTTAATCATCAACAATCCATCATTTCCGAAGTCTATTTTTCAATCAACTGATCCCTTTACATTATTCAACAGATTCATGTATCATGTCATATGATATGAACACTCAATATTCAATTATAAGTGAAACAATTCTTAGATTCTCTCTATGAAATTTCTGTAAAGTTTATTTCTCAATTTTCATTCATTCCATCTAAAAAAATATTGAATGATTTGATGATTTTATTGGTGTATTCTATTCATTATCAATATAAAAAATAAGATTTAATTTTTCCTCATAAAGGGGGTAAAAAAAATTCAATATAATTAGTTATATTTATTTACATCAAATTTTTTCAATCATCAATAAGAATATATTCTCATTATTCTACTATAATAATATACTTTATATAAAAATATTAATAAATTAAAATAGTATCCATTGAAATAATTTATTCTTCGGTATGAAGAGTATATTACAAATCTTTTTTTCAAGATTATAATATCTAATCCTCTTAGATATATATTTTAATTCACAGTAAAAGATATAGTGTTTCCAATAAAACACAAAAATTTATGTCTTATCAATGGAAATACCATATTATTGTCACATCTCCATATAGCTTTAGTTTTTGAAAAAATTGATTATTGATAAGTTCTTATTGACTGAGAAACTATTTCCATTTATATAATTTCTTATTCAATTCAAAATGGTTGAGTCTTTTTCTAATACGCCAGCCGGAAAACTAACACTTTTTCCCATACTATTTTACCATTGAGCACACAATATTTCTTTAATATTTCTTATTCCATGTTTTGTTGTTTATACCAAAATTTAAAAAAAAATCATACCAAATTATGGAATATTATTTGAACTATTTACTTATATTTTATATTTAACCATCTTTATTAATTATATTACTTTTTATTCAAGATTTTAAATCATATATACATTCTATTTATTAGATAAGTTAATATCATAAATGATCTTAGTGTTTTATAAATCGTCAATATGAAATTTAATGATTATTTGGAATTTTCACAATTACTATGAAACTTTTCCATTACCTTCTGAAGAAGATAATTTTCAGCCTTGAATTCGTTAATATATCTTGAATTATCTTAAAAAATGAATCTAATTTTCTAATTGTTTGTTTAAAAATCATGTTTTTCATGAACCCCATCTAATTCAACCTGAAGGTATACAACTCCCTTTGAATTATCATTATATTTTTATTTATTTTTATATTTCTCTAATGAATCAATTATTACATTATATAAATTTAAAAGTCAATTAGCCTTAATAACTTTGGGTAGATTAACCTCAAATCCTATTCTTTTTTATGACACAACATTTCCTCAAAAACTGATTTCCACTAGAATTTTCATTGTTAAAATTCAATCTTTTATAAAAAATATAGATTAAAAATACTACCTTTTTCATCATATGTTTTGGAAATATATAAATTATTTTTCATAATTTCAATAATAAAATAAAAAAAAATTAAACTAACCTTCAAATATTTATTTTCATCTTCTGAACATTCTTACAAGAAGTGGTAAGAAATCAACACTAACATCATCTTATACATCAGCCAAAAAAATTAATACATCTCAAAAATTATAAATGTAACAAACCTACATAATTATATATTGAATATTTTTCAAATTTATTAGTATCCAATAGATAGATATTTATATTCACTATAATATTTTTTAAATCAAAAAATAAATATTTTATTAAACACTTTTAATATATGGTTTTAAAAAAATGTATTTTTAAGTTAAAAATATTAATTTTTTTTAATTTATCATGTCATAATTACCTTAAGATTAATTTTTGATTAATTTTTGAAAATATTTATTTTCCAATGAATAATGAAAAACACTGATTTTTATTTAAAACAATATATTATTTTGAATTATTTATAAATTCAAGTGATATTTTGGATTATTTTAAAATTTTATTTGTTAATTATTATATAAAATTATTCAATTATGTTTCTTAAATTAATTTTATACTTTAATTTAGTATAAACACATTTTATTTTTAAAAATGGTATTTTTCTAATAAAACGTTTCCATTGCATTTTCCTTGTTAAATTTTAAATGAAATTCTTCTATTTATATGTTTTCAATTTCAAAAACTGGTTTTAATTTTTTTAATCATTATTTATAATTTTTTTTAAATATTCCCCTTTTATTTTTGGCAATATTAATATTGACCTTAATAATATTTTTTACCAATGTTTAGTGTAAATCGGGTAATTAAAGATAAAAATACAATTTTAAGGACTATGTATTTACACTAAAACTTGCCTCAATTTTGTTTTGTGATTACATTTCAAACATATACATCCAATACTCTGTTATATGGCCTTTTATTTACTTTTGGATGTGATTATAACCTTAATAATATTTTATATAAGGAATATTCAAAAATGACACACTCTTGTTTTTAGTAAGTATAGTATTTTAAAAATGTGAGTTAAGAGTGGATATGTATTTTATAAATGGAAATTTAAAAGGTATAGAATTTATATTTATCATGGTATTTTATTTTTAAGTTTTACTAAATAAATAATTACCTTAAATTATTACACTATGATGTCGTGGTAATTATTCAATTAATGGATAAATAAAATGGATGATGCTAAAAAAATTAAAAGTTCTAAAATTTTATAGGATTATATTAAATATGTGAATTTTTAAGATAACTATAACATGTTAAAGGTATTTTAGTTTATTTTATTCTAATTCCATGTTTTTCTAGATTTTATAAGTAAATCAAAGAAAATGAATTGTCCTAAAATTAACATTATTGATATTTTATTAAAATAATATTTTATTAAATGATGTAAAATTTATAAAAATCATAGATTCAGATAAATTAATGGGTCATGGTTAATTAAATCAACCTTTGTATATTTATGGGTCTTTTTTTTTATATTAAAATTATAAACTCTTAAATTATGGTAATGATTATTGTTACTCTAATTGTTAGAAGGATTAATGAATAGTTAAAACAAAAAGGTAAAGATAAAAACATAGTCATAACCTATGTAATTTGTATTAAATTGGATTATTTTTATCTATAATAATACTATATTCTTAATATATAATTTTTATTCCATTTTTAATTGAACATTAATTTATATCAATTAAATTGTTTGAGAAATTCCAAGAGTGCCCCTCCCATTTCTTATAAAAGAGTACCATTTTATAAATTATTCACTCTCAAAAACCCATTTGGTTCAGTAAATATGTACATATGTACCTTTTTATAATATATTACCTAATTCGATATTATTTTTTAGTCTTAATACTAAGCCTATTGAGATTAATCTTTTATTCAAAGGAGACTTTCCAAAGTAGAAGTATATTATTTAATCAAATTTATAGTTTTATTTATTCTTATATTTCCTTAAAATCTTCATTAACCATGATTATATATTAAATCCATTATATTACACATAATTAGGTTTTTATGTAAATTTCAAAAACTATATCCATCTAATCTTCCATCAAATGGGAAACGAAACCGTCATTTGTGTGTAAAGTACACCACTGCCTCATGAACTAATGTAATTAATTGTACTTCACCATATATAAGGATTGATTATATTGATTTAGGTAGAAACTACATATTATAATAATTAAATATTTATCATTATAAAAAGATAAAATATTATTTAATTATTTACCATTCCATTCACAAAAAATGATAACGTTTTACATGTGTACATATGGACTACCACCACCACAAAGAGGTGTGATTCATTTTTCATCAAACCATCACATTGATGATATATATATTTATAAATAAATTAATAATATGGTAATTTTTAAATGATTATTTTCAGGTAAGGGTAAAATGACACTTACCTTTTATCTGTAATGGTCATTGAAAAATGGAATGGTTATTCATGATTATGTATGGTCTGCTATATCCATGATTGTAACGCAGTTAAATTTTCATAACCATATCTAATGACTGGTATAAAAATTATAATTAATTTATAAATTTATAATTATTTAAGGTTTACTATTCTATAAATTATGGAATAAGTACCTCTTTTACCCCAATTGACATTTAATAAAACCATTTTTGACTTTGGAAACAAATATCATGACAACATATGACTTGAATTAATTAATTAAATATATAAATATATCATCATAAGATATAAAATTTAAATAATAGAAATATTTAAAAATATTATTAATTAAGTAAATAATTAAACTATGTTTATTATTATAGAGGATAAAAAATTTACATTACGATTTTGACTCAAGGTAAAGGACTCTCTTTTAAAAATAGTATTTTAAATTTTCCCTGAAATACATTTTACATCAATATACATATTCATAAAATTATTTTATATAGGTATTTATATAAAAATATGTTAATTATATGGAACATTTTAGGTTCATTTTGATTTATATCAATGGTTTTCAAATGTATTCTTTTACATAATGTTTTAATGTCCTTTACAAAAAGACAAAAAGAATGTTTTATTTTATAGTATACATTTAAAATGAACATTCCCACCAATATAAATATTATTTTATTTTTGGATTACATTAAATGATTCCATGATTTATTCAAATAAAACCCCCTTTCCCTATTTTATGTTAACATTCAAAATGGATTTTAAAATTGAATAGATATTCCAATATTTTAAAATTTTATCTTATGGGTATAAGGAATTTTCTTTAAAAAGTATGATTTTATATATATTTATATGTTTCTAGGATTTTTTAATGATGGTTGGTTCCATTATAAATGAATGGTTTCTAATCTCATTAAAATTCTCGAATATATTTTTTAAAAGGGATATAGTTAATAGAATAGGTTTTTCTTATGAGATTACGGGAAAATATTATGATAGTTTTTTCATGTATAAAATTGATGGTTATTTCAAGTGTAACTATAGTGGTTACTCATATTATAAACATTATGGTTAGTCCATTTGCATGTTATAATGATATGAAATTTATTCATTAAGTTATCTACATGATTTATCTATTCTTTTTTGGGTTTTTATGTTAATATAATTATTTGACAAGGTAAATGAAATTGTATTCTACTTATTAAGGTTGAGAATTATAACTTTTTAATATAATACATATTATATGTTTTTATATTTACATGAAATCCATATAAGTATTATTTTAATATTAATATTTATTTTCAAATTATTTATGAAAAATATTTATGGAAATAAGGTGATTTATTAGTTAAGGAATATTTTATTTATATCCCCAAATCATATATTAAAAATAAAAAAAATAGGTATTCATGGACTAAAAATTTCTTTATTTAATTTTATACTCTTTACTAATATTATTTGTGTTAATCATGTGTTTTTAAAAAATACATAGGTCTTAAAGAATGATAAAAAAAGGAAGTAGTAAACATGCAACTCTTGATGATTTTTTATGAAAATAAATCATGTTTTAATTTCAATGTTTCATATTGTGAAAACAATGGATACTAAGTAGAAGGGTCCTATTAGGAATATATGATATTAATATGTAATATTAAGGACCAAAAACTATAAAACTAAAAATATAAAATTTATTTTGGTGAAAATAAAATGAGATCTACACCAAAGAAACTATATTATGTAATATATAAGGTTGCGTACTTATTTTTTGTATAGAGAAAAGGTTAGAAAACTTTGGAGGTTAGGATAATGTTAATAAAATTCCAATAAAATATTTTACATTATTGTTAAGTTAAAATTATATAGAATTTTAAACTTACTATTTTAATCCATATAAATTATGTCTTCTTATAGTGGTTTTCTAAATAGGTAATTAGGAAGATAGAGTAAGGAGGAACCAAGGGGATGATATCCTTCCAAATTAGAAACCCCAAATGGTTATAATTAGAACTGAGAAGTTTGTTACAGTGATGTTTAAATTGAAAAAATGTAAATAGTGGTGGTATCGATGCCATATATCATATATATCTACCACAATAGAACATGTCGATATTGGAACATTTAATGAGGAAACTCCCACCTTCATTTAATAGATCCTATGACCTTGTCATAGCTGAAGGATGGATTAATAAACTAGAAAATATAATAAATGTTAGGGGATGATCATATCATTAAAAATAAATTCTTTCTATTTACCATTTTTAATTTGATGCAGATTAATGGTGAAAAGTTTTATGAATACTAAACAAAGTGAATAGAATGATAACTAGTAATGAGATGATTTAAAAAATTTCATCCTTAAGAAAGATTTTCCTAATGATATTTAACATAGAATATAAAATAATTTCATGGAATTGAAACGATGTAAGGATGATGTAGTGGCCATGTATGAAGAAAAATTTACCAATTGGAAAGGTATGCACCAAATTTTATCTATGATCTTGATATTAAGATTAATCATCTTTTTCTCAAGATTAAAGACAATATATAAAAGGGAATTTGATTCTTCTAAAATCAAAAGCTATAAATTTTTTTTGATGTTATAAAACGGTAAACATGTAATTTTTATAAGATCATTTTGTACTTTAATAACTACTATAAATATAGGTACAAGTTACGGGAAATGGGGAAGAATAGATCAATGAAATCTGATAGTTAAAAATTTTAATTTTTTGTTTGTGAGATTTGTGGAAAAAAACACTGAGGATGTTCTTTTTATATTTGTTTTGTGATTCTAAGGTGGTAAGATGGTGCATATGGCTTGTCATTTTAATGAAAAAGAACATAGTGGTGGTAAGGCAAAATATATAAATATATATTAAAAAATTTTCTAATGTAATGAGATGGTCCATTATGCACATGAGTGTTAGAAGAAGAACCCATATGATAAGAAGAATCCAGAATATAAGAACAATGGTGTGGTGAAATCCTTTTGAAATTAAAGAAGTCATTATTACTCAAAAAATTTAGTTTATATATAAGAATAGACCCATAACATTGATAACATATCAAGATGTTGATAGACTATTAAAATATTGAAATTAATGTTATCTTTTATATATTATTAATAATAATAGAACTGTATAGATTTATGATGATCTGATAGAAAAATAATACCTATATGTTTTTCCTAATGATTTACCCAAATTTATACCTAATAAAGAGGTTTAATTTATATTTTACTTAGTTTATGATGCTAATCCAATTTCTAAATCACATAATCAAATGGACCAAGTAGAACTTTTCTAACTGAAAAATTATTTTTTGGATTTTCTATAGAGAGGTTCCATTCATCATAGTACTTCATCATGGAGTTCAATACTCTTATTTTTAAAAAAATTATGATAAATCCATGTGTATTATCATTGATAATATAGCTTTGAAAATCATTACTATCAAGAAAAATTATTTGTTACCTCGTATAGATTATTTGACTGATCAACTCCCGAGAAATATGTATTTTTCAAAGGTTGACATAAGTTCAATGTTGTATTAATTGTAGCATAATGAGGATGATATTCTAAAAATAGGGTTTTATTCTAGATAATAACATTATGAGTATGTGGTTATAGCCACCGGGTTAACAAATTCCCCAACTGTATGTTCTGATCTTATCAATAGAATATTCACTAAATAATTTGATATTTTTTTGTTATTTTTATTTATTATATAATTATTTATTAAAAAGTTACGAGGATCATGGAAAAAATATAAATATTGTTCTACAATCCCAGAAAGTATAGAAGTTATCATGAAAATTTAGAGAATGCAATTTTTTTAATAATATATATCTTTCCTTGGACACATCATAAATAAATATACAATAATAGTTGACCCACGTAAAACTAAAATGGGTTTTGAAAGGATATAACCTATAAATATTGATAAGAATCATAGTTTTATTTTTTTAACAAGCTATGACTGGTAGTTTGTGGATTATTTTAAGGGTTATCTAGCCCCCAAAAAAATTTAATTAGAAAGAAGTAAAATTCATCAAGATAAATGAATGTGATGATTGTTTTTAAGAACTAAAATAAAGATTAGTGAACACTATAGTTTTAGACATTCCCTCTAGAATTGGTGAATTTTTTATAAATAGTGACGATTCATTAAAAATACAATGTTGTGTCCTGATGCAGGAAGATCAAGTAATTATTTATGATTCCCAAAAATATATACCTCATAAGTTAAATTTTCTGACACATTTCCTATAATTAGATCTTGTGTTTTTTTCTTTAAAAAAGTTGAGACGTCATTTATATAGAGTCAGGTGTCAAATATATACTGATTATAAAATTTTGAAGTATATATTCAAACTGATAGAGTTGAACATAAAATAGGGGACATTAATATAATTAATAAATAAATATTACTACATATTCCATTTCCATCATGGAAAGTAAAAAAATGTAACTGATACTTTGAATCATAAAAATAGTGCCTCATCAACCATGAAATATTTAGAATATGGACCTTGCGTAAATGATTTGATGAATTTTGGAATATATATCATGGATTCAAGAACATACTTTGTTTTGTTTTAGTTTTTAGTATAATAATATATATTATAAAGAAATAACCTACCTCAGAAGAAAGAAAATGAGTTAAAATAAAATGTATAATTTATTAAGATGGGTAAGATTCATGAATTTAACATTGATAAAGATTGACTTTTAAGATTTGTAAAGAGAATATATGTGACTTGTGAATCCTAGTTGAATAGATGAGTATTGAGTAAAGATCATAGTTCCCCATTTTAAATTCATCCATGATGTACTAACATATAAATATACTATTTGAAGTATTACTGGTGGGATGGAATGAAAAAATGTATTTCTAACTTTTCCATGAAATTTTTTACTTTCCAACAGGTAATTACAAAATAAAAATTACCAAAGGAGATTTTTTAGACTTTTCTAGTAACAGAGTGGAAATGAGAAATATATTTATAAATTCCATTGTGGGATTTCCAAAAAACAACCCAATTAAATAATTTTATTTTGGTTGTTGTTGATCGATTAACTAAATCATCACATTTACTTCCATCCCAGATATTCTATTTTTAATTAAAATTTATCCACTATATATTGAGTAAACAGTTTTGTTACATGGAGTTTCTTTCTCTATAGTATTTGACTGTGATACCAGGTTCTCTTGAATTTTTTGGAAATTACATCAGTATTCATTGGATACTGAGTTAAATTTTAGTGCAACTATTCTTTATCAATATAATGGAAAATCTAAGTGAAAAATTATAACCATAAAAGGCATGATTCATTCTTCTTCATTGGATTACAAGGAAGGTTTGAATAAGTATCTCTCATTTTATAAGTTTCCTAATAATAGAATCTTTCATTCCAGTATAAAAATAGAGCATTTTAAGGCATTATATGGTTGTTGATATCAAATTACAACTGTTTGGGTTTAATTATTTGAAAGAAAGATGGTGGAATAGAATTGTAATAGTAAATGCTTTATAAGTGGAAGTTAATTCATAAATATATGATGATATGTTAGATCATGAATAAATGCTACGTGGATAATCGATGGAATGATTTCACTTTAAAGGTAAGAGATCATGTTTTACTAAAACTATATCGATGGAAAAGTATAATGTGTTTTGGTAAAAAGTGTACTTTAAGTCCATGATTCATTAGAAAATATAAAATATTATAGAATTTTGGATCAATTTCTTACTGAATAGCCTTTCCGATGAGTTTATCTAAAGAACACAATATTTTTCATGTTTTAATGTTTAGAAAGTATGTCTCAAATTAATCTCATTTATTGATCCATAAAGTATTTCAACATAAATAGAACATTTATTATGGGAAATAGATGACTAATATTCTTAACTGGACATAATTTATTGCGACAAAAGGTACATAATTAGGTTATGGTTTTGTGAAAAACCCATATGTTTGAAGAATCAACATGGGAGTCTAAAAAAACTAGGAGATAATGATATCCCCACTTCATTAATAAGACAATAAAATTGTGAGGATGCAATTTCTAAAAGGGTGGGAAAATGTAATAGCCAATTTAATGACCTAATAAATCATTTTAATAATTATTATTTCTCATAAGTTAGATATTTATAGTCATCATTAATTTTTTTAAATCAGAAAAATTAAATTTTATTTAAAATTCTTTTATTATATGGTTTCATTTAAACATTTAATTTTTAAATTTTAGAATTTCAATTTTTCAAATTTTAGTCCCATTTTGGAATTCATTACTTCAAAATTATATTTTGATTAAATATTTTAAAAATTTATTTTTCCATGAATTGTGAACAATATTGATTTTATTGAACAATTTATTTTTTAAAGTATATTTGATGTAATATTATAATTTAGATCGATATAAATATATTTTTTTATCTTTTTAAATTAAAATTATAGAAATTATTATTTTTTATTTAATTTTTTACTTGAATTTAGTATAAAAATAGTTTATATTTGAAGAAGACATTTTTCAGAGAAATCATTTTTTGTTATGTTTTTCCAGTATAACTTTAAATTAAATTATGCCACCTTTTTGTTTTGAATTTTAAAAAATAGTTCCATTTTTTAATTAGTGGCTCAAAATTTGGTAAATTTTACTTGTTATGTTTTTTTAAATATGAATAGTAACCTTAGTAGTTTTTGTTAACAAAGTATTGTTAAAATCTAATAATTAATGTCAAATTTATAATGATAAGATCATTAAAATGACCCTATAACATTATTTAATTTTATTGGATGAGTTCATTTCGTCCATAATTATTCAATATTAAATTAAATGGGATTTTTTTCATTAATATTTGATGATAACCTTTATAATATTTTATTTATGGAAAATTCCAAAATGTCACACTCTCGTTTTTAATTACTATAATATTTTCTACATGGGAATAGATAGAGGGTATGTTCAGTTATAAATATTAATTTTGTAATGTTGATAATTTAACTTCATAACGGTAATTTAGTATTAAATTTTAGTAGAGAAATAGTTGCATTAAATTATGACACAACATCGATGCATTAATTTTTAAATTAATTAAAAAAAATAAATGATATTAAAAAAATAAATGTAATTAAATTTGATATAATTAATGTTATAAAAATATTTAGAGAACTATATCATCATATAGATATTTAAATTTATTATATTATAATACCATGGTCTTATTTATGCTATAAAAAAATCAAAGAAATTGAATTTTTTTAAAATGTACATTATTTATATTTTATGAAAATTATATTTTATTAAATGATATAAAATTCAGAAAAATATTATATTCGTCCAAATGAATGGTGTATTGATAATGAAATAAAAAATGATCCATTTATTGGTTGTTTTTTATTTTATAGTAACATTATTGCCTTTAAAATATAGAAACGTTTAATAGTATAGTAATTTACAAAATGATTAACAAAGGGTTAAAACCAAAAGATAAGTTTGAAAAATATAGTCAAAACTATCTACTTTATTATTATATGATATTATTTCTTTATTTACTCATTATATATTTGAAATAAATCACTCTTTTTTCAATTTTTAATTGAATCTTAAATTATATTATTTCAATATTTTGAGAAATTCCAAGACTATCCCTCCCATAACTTATAAAAGAAGACCAATTATTCCCATTTCATCAAACTTAAAAACCTATATTCGGTAAATTAATATATAAATAAATTATTATAATCCCTCCCTCATTATATAGGTATTGTTTGACATAATTCCAACCCAAGAGAGCTTATGATCTTAGTTAAAGGAGACTTTCCAGTGGGGAGGTCTAGTTTTAATCCATATACTTTAGTTTTTTTTCTTATTACACCTCATTAAAAATTTAATTAATGATAATAATAAAATAAAACAATTATATTCCATATAATTAAGTGTTTTCACATTAACTTAATTATATATATTCATATATTCTTCCATAAAAAGTTAAATAAACTTATTATTCGTGTGTACAGTGGACTACCACCTCACAAACAGATGTAATTTGATATCTATCACTGTCTCTCAATACTGGTTATAATGTTGAATTTAATTTCTAAATATTATATTAATGATATATTTATCATTATTAAAATATTATATATCATTTAATTTATTACATTTCTATTCACTAAAAAATTATAACGTCATTCGTGGGTATGTGTGGACTACCGCCTCCATAAAGCGATGTGATTCATTTTTCCTCACTGCATCACATAGATGATATATATATAAGTGTAAATAAATAAATAAAATTATATGTATTATATTATTATAAATTTTTAAGTATTAAATTACACTTACATTCCTCCCATAATGATTGTTAAAAATGGAAAAGTTACTCATCCATATGCACAATATACCATCACCATGATTGAAACATATTTCATTTTTCATAATCACATTTCATGATTAGTTTTGAAGGTATGATTCATATATGATAATTACTAATATTTTATGATTATTATTTTTTATATGGTGGAATTAAGATCTATTTTTCCATTGTAGACAGATAGAATCCATTTTGGGTTAATGAAATGAATATCTTCAAAACATCTGATGAGAATTTAATTAATTAAATTAATAAATATAGCATGTTAAGAGATAAAATAAGGGGAATAATAAACTTCAAAAAGTTTCCTAATATAACAGAAAATTAATCTATGTTTATTATTCTGAAATATAATGCAGGTATCCGATAAGTTACCCTCGTGGAAAGCGACTTTCGTTGAAAAATATTTTTAAAAATAATCCCTTAATACTCTTTTTCTTCTATATCCATATTTATAAAATTATTTTAGAGATGTATTTATATGGATATAAGTTAATTGTAAATGACTCTTTATGTTTATTTTTACATTCCTTCAATAGTTTTTAAACATAATATTATACAGGATTTTGTTACACCATTTAGAATAATACAAATGAAATGTTCTATTTTAACATATACAGTGATAATGACTATTTTTTTCATTGGAACTATTATTTTATTTTGGTATTTCATTACAAGATTCCATTATTTCAATAATGAAAAATCTTATTTCCCTATGTTCAGGTTATTTTCAAAAAGGGTTTAAAATTTTAATTAATATTTCATTATCTTGAAATGATTTCTTGTTGTTACAAAGAATGTTTTTATGATGAAAGATATTATTTATTTGGTTATGGTTATTTTAAATTTATTATGATGATGGGTGGTACTATTATAAACTAAGGGAAGGTGATCTTATTATATATCTCCAAATAATTGGTTAAAGGGGGATATTTAAATAATTAGGTTTCGACTAAGAGATTATGGTAATATAGTGTGATTGTTATTTCAATTATAAACATTAAGGTTACTACATGTGTAATTGTGATGGTTACTCAAAATATATCCAATAGAGTTATTCTATGAGTAAGTAAAAATGATTTTAAAGTGGAGCCTCAACTTAACTATATGTTTTATCTATTATTTCTATGGGGTTTTATGTAAATATTGTGATTTTAAAATATTAATGAAACTATATACTAATTTGTATGCTTTAAATGTTTAACTTTGTAAAAAAACTATTATAATTTTTTCTTGATTTAATGAAACATTTTGAGTTTTATTTTTCATTTATTGTTTCTTATGAAATGTTTTCTGAAAATAATTGTGTAGATAATGTTACTTCTCATGTAAGAAAATTTTTATATAGAACCCAAAAAGATAATCTTGAAAATAGAAAAAAATTATAAGTATTCATGGACTATGGATGGTTAAGGGAATTGAATAATTAAAGTATAAAGTCATGAAAACTTTTAATGAAAATATATCATGTTTTACACTAAATGATTTAATTTGTTGAAAAATAGATATTATCTAAAAGTTTCATCTTTGTAATATATGAGAGTATTATGTAATATTAATGACCTAAATTTTTAAAACCCCAAACCATAAGGATGTTTTGTAATGACAAAAAATTAAATCTTGTCTGAATATATTATACTAAGTAATCTATATGTTTGTGTCCTTATATTAGATGTTGTATATTTAAATGAATGTTATAAATAGATCTCTAATTTCACCTAAATTTCAAATGAAACTATATTTTTGTGTATGTTGGCAATAAAAAACACATCAATATCTATCATTTCAAGAGCCAATAATATTGGATTATATAGTGGAGGTATTCTTTGATAATTGTTTTTACTATTATAGATTCTTTGATTTCCTAAACTATACCATTAATGGAAACAATAAATTTATTAATATGGTTAATTAAACCATCTATATTTTTATTATAAATCATCTTTGTATTATAAAATCAAATGTGTAAAACTTCAAACCATACATAATTTTAATTTTTCACCATAAAAATATTATAAAGTGTATCAAAAAATTCTTTTACTAGGAGATAGTACATCACATTAATCAATATATCTTAGGTGGAACTACTGATAAGGTATTTTGATCCTTAAAAAAATCAGTTGGAAACTTTTTATCAACTTTTTTAATTTATATTCTAAGGTTATCATAAACTATAACACCCCAAGAATTTTTGAAATATTTTTTTTAAACAAATTAGATTTCTTGGATATCTTTTGTTACACGCAGTGCTAAGTTTTAACAAACTACAAAAAAACTATTAATTCAATTATTTAATCAAGATAATTATTACATAATAATAATAATGGAGTAATAAATAAGAATAATAAAATTTTAAATATCAATTATAATATAATTATATAAATAAAAAATATTTAAAAAAATTTAGTTTTTGGTAAAGCCATTTTATGTTTTGAATAAATTATTTTCTCAAAGAAATTTTATTTATTTATTTATTATGACCAATATTAAAGTTATATTTTACTAATTTAATAAAATTTATTTTATAAAATAATATTCATTTTTTAAATCATGATATCAAATTTATAGTAGGTAAAAAAATTTAGAATTTTTTGAAAATATTTTTTATTGAAGAATAATCAAAAATACTTATTATTAATTAATAGCTACATTTTTGTTTAAATTATTTGTAATATAAAAATATATTTTAAATTTATTAAAAAGAAAAACTAGTTCAATTATATGTCTATTAAAAAAATTTACATCATTTGAATATTTTTCAAATTTACTTTTTAAATAAATACTTTGTAAACAATTAGACATATTTTCTTTGAAAACCTTCTTTCTCATCGTGTTTTCAAGAATAATTTTAAATAAAATTATTAAAATTGTATGAATTTAATTTTAAAAATAATAATTCCATATTTTAATAACCATAATTAAAATTAAATAACAATTTTATGTTCATTTTTAAACAATATGAATAGTGAAAAGAGTAAAACGTATTTATCATATTTAATTTAAAAATAGGTTTATCATGGGTTAATCTAAAAAATTAATGTTTTAATATGAAATAAAAAAAGTATAAAATATATTGGATATACTTATTTAGATCCTATTTTATCTACTTACTAAAATAGAATATTTTGAAGCCTTTTGGTTTGTGAAAAAAATGGGCACACCTTTTTCTTTTAAAAAAAATACACATGTGTCACTCACCTCACTTATAAAATGTCTCCCCATATCATCTCTTATTCCCAAGATAAAACTATTTTGGGTTCAAAAATACCAACACAAATAACATTAAAACTTAAATCCTCTAATAACAAATTCCTTGTTTTTGTTACAAATCCAAACTTGGAAGCATTTTGGTGCAAACCTAATGAGGTTACCCAAAGAATATGTAATGTTCTTCGTAGAGCATTTTTCGTTTATTTATTATTAAAAATATTTAAATTATTATCATACCAGGATTATATAAAAACCTCAGTGTCTTAAATATACATATATCTTTTTATGTTATCTTATTTTCCTAAAACCATATCCACTTCCATCGAATGAAATAGAAAATCGTCGTTCGTGTGTACAGTGGACTACCGCTTAATAAACCGATGTTATTCATTTTCCATCACCACATATCATGGATGGTTATAATGAAGGATTAAATATATATATACATATCTAATATTTTTTATTTTATTATTCTTTTTAATTATAATATAAAATATAACTTCTTACTTTCGATTTTATGGAAAAACGATATTGTCGCTCATGTATATGGCAGACTACCACCTCACGAAATGATGTGATTCATTCACACATTACAAGGAAGGTAATGAGAATATTTTTAATGAACATATATTATATATATTTCATAAAAATGATTCTATATTGTTAATATATTATTTACCTTTATTTCATTGAATCTGTCGATAAAATAAAAAAATCTTGCGTGCGTACAGCCTACCATATCCATGAATGTTGGATTTCATTTTCTATATATAAAATGTATGAAATACTTTAAATACATATATATTTAATTTATATGATAATTATATCATGGTAATAAATCCAAATTATATGGAACCATGTTCAATTTATGATTACAAAAAATATAACAAATCAAAACATGCATGAGAGACAAAGTAGTTATTGCTCGAAACCTGACATTAACCTAAAGTTGTAAATAAATGAGAAATAAAATGTCATAAGAAAATAATATATTGCATTATATATTTAATTATTACTCTTTGATAAATTTATAATAAAATTATATTTATTATACATGATGATTGAATGTGTGTAAAGTAATTGGAGACTTACGGTAAGGGAGTTTTGCCTTACTTTATGCCTTTGTGAGATACATACCATATTCAACATATATTACTTTTCTATGCTGTATAAACATCAAATTAATTTATATTATGATTATTTAATAAAAATTTAATGGTATTTACATATCCATTTTAAGATCTATCTTTTACAGGTTTTACAATTCAAAAGTTAAAAATGAATCAACTGATTATATCTCAATTTTCCTTTTTTGACACATATGTTATGTCAAACAAATATCTTCTTTTTCAATTCATTTTGAATTAAAATTTTAAATGTAATATAAATAATTTATTTATAATCATTATATTTTAATTTTTATATAATAATATTCCTTCATGGTTCTTACAATTCAGTGCTAGAAAAATGGTAATGATTATATGTTATAGTCTCGTTGTTTATCATGATGATTTATGATTATGTTTCCATTGATAAATTTTTATTATCCATATCCCAATAAACTCATAAATTTCTTAATACTATGGTTATTTTATTAGAATATTTATTCCTTTTTATTTTCCTCACTTTATGTACCCAATATTTCAGAAGAATGTTTATATGAAAATCATAGTTATTTCTCTCTCCGATCAAAATAACATTTTTCTCCCAAAACTAAATTTAATAAAATTGCTTCCAAAATGTTTTTAACATTATAGAAATTTCTTATTAAAGGGATTTTACCCATTTTTTAATTTTTTGAAAGGTGTCTTCATTGTGTTTTCCAAACATTGCTCATTTTGAATTTTACTAGAAATGTAAAAGGAACCATCATTTTAACATTTCTATTATGAATGCAATTATAAAAAACAATTACAAATAATTTATTTTAATCCCCCTATATAATATTTAATATTTTATATTAAAACAAAATTATTTAGAAAAATATTATATTTTAAATATTGTCTTTTTAAGTGTTGGGGGTATTTTTCTTAGAAAATGTCTTAAATGATATTCCAAAATAATTTTCCATATAATATGTTATCCATTTATGTTACCTATTCATTAATAGAGATATTATCTAAGGATACCATTGTAATTTTTCATCATAATGGTTAATGTTCATGATATCAGTTTGATTATGGAACCTATCTTTTTTCCACAGGTTATGATATGATGATTTTTTTATGAAAACCAATTCATTTCATGGGTGATAGTATGATGAATGATTATGTTATTATGAAAAACATTAATATAGTTTTCGTTATGAGATATGTTTTACCTATATATCCCTCCAATTCATTGGATGAAGATTTATATGTCATAAGATAGATAGGTTTGGAATAGGGAGTGAACCCGGTTTAGTAAGGGACTTTGTCCATTATGATGGTCCTAGGAGTGAATCATGATTATTATGATCGTTTGGGGAGTGAACCCATTACACTATGATAGACTTTGTAAATATCCATGAATACTATGGAAAATATTTTTTGTGCTTACGTGTATTCCACAATTCCAAGTCTTATGAAAATGTTATGCTCTCAAGGCCCATGATCATTGATTACTTTTTGATTCATGTATTTTAAACGTCTATGATTTATTCTATAACTCTTTTTTTTATATAGGTATTAGTTTTTATAGTTTAGTATCAACTTATCATACCCTTATGCCCATGATATTTTTATATATACCTTGTTTTCCATTACTAAGCATCTAAACTCACCATTTCACATAACTACATTACCTTATATGTAAAGAAATGAATTATGTGTGAAATTTTAATAAGGATTATTGTTGTGAAGAACATAATTAAAGATGACATAGATCCCTTATGAAAAGGTTATTAAATTTTCATGTTTATAAAGATGCTATACCTAAATGATTCTAGCATAGATCATTATGTTATATAACAAAAAATCATCTAATAAATTCTAATAATTATGTAGAATATTTTATTCCACCAAACACACGTTTATACCATGTACTACTATAGGATAAACATATATAACAAAAGAACTAATATGTGATCTCATCTCTTTCTTCTATGTCTGGTGGTTTTACCCATCAAACAAGGGTACTTTTTTATAATAAAAATGTTCTCGGTAACAGTAGATACAATTCAAAATATTCATGATATAAATTGTTCCTATGATGAAAAATCTATATTATATTCATCCAATTTTAATCCCTAATAAGGGGATTTATCATTGTGCCTTGAAATTTATTCATTATTTAGAAAAAAAATCATTTTTTTCTTTGCGTTCCTGTAAATTCCTTAAATCTGTTTCATAATCACAATTAGATGTAAAAAATAAAGACCACGCCGAAATGATTTATCCACTTATCTCTATAATTCAAGACAATTGATTAATTATCTTCTCAAAACTCTATTCCTTTCATCCCTAATCTATAAGGAAATACATCCCCTCACACACCATTTCAAAATACTATGTATTAAATAGTATTTCACTTTTGATCCCCCATTCTTACTGATATTTATCTTTTTTAAATGCCATATGATGATCTATTATGTATATTAGATCCTCTAAAAAATAAATTATGTTTGAATTTCAAATTTATGAACTCAAATAACCACTAACTTCCAACTTCCATTAAATCAAATCCACCCCTTGGATCTTCCTCTAGTAAATCTTTACCATAGAATTCAAATATGTTTTTATAATTTTCATAAATTACTACAAAATAATTAAGATAAATTTACTTTATAATTTCTATTTGAATATTGTAGATTTATTTTTCCATGGCATGAAATGTATATTCACAATGCGATGAGTCGGTTACTTTGTAACTTATTTCAACAACCATATAGTTCATGGAATATTCTAAATTATTAAAGTGAGAAACATATTTTTGTTGATAATTTGTGATGCAACATTACTTATTGATGTTGTTATTATCAAAGTTGTAGAACAAATGAATTTAGGCCAGTCACCCTTTAAAATATGATGTAGTGTTCACATCACAACTCTCTAGTAGAGACTACCCCAGAAATTTAATCATATATGCTTTGTGGTGTGACATTACAACCATTGTGTGTGCACTTAAATTAAAAAACCCTAGAATCTACCCAAAATTTATCAAATCATGGAACATTTTATCATGGAGTGAATCATAAAATAAAAATAAAATAACAAAGGAACCTTTTTAAAAAACTTATTCATATTGTAAATTCCAAACTCATAGTGTGAATAAATCTTATAAAGTTCATCCTCGTGGTGTTACAAAAAATTCATGTTGTAGACTACAATTTTTTTTTACTTTCAAAATAATCTATATATTCTTCAAACACCATCACAATACATTCAAAATACTTTTAATTAAATAAAAAACACCCTGAAAAATTATTCAACCAAAAAACAATAGTATTTAATAGTAAGATGCATCATATAGTGTTATATAGTGATATCATGCAAGCATATTTATCTATATCAAATTTTTAAATATATAAATTCCCAAAATTTTATAATTGAGGTTGATTATATATAATAGTAACATAAATAGTTCCATGATAAAAGTTAGAATTCAGTTAAATTACATTTAATACAATCCTTGATTCTAACATTACATATAATAAAATGTATTGGAGAATCGAAAAATGAATTTGAGCCTTAAATTATTATATAAATGCTTACATGAGAGTTATAAAATGTTTTTAATGCAATGAATTTACTCAAAAATTTCGTAACATTCAAATATATTCACTAAAAGATTATGGAACATCCCTGAGGCCTATATAAATATAAAAAGGCTATGAAAATGAAATCTAAAATTCTTATAATAATTATATGTAAAATATATCTTCCCCATATTTCATTACATGGAGTGGTACCATCATACCACGGTTGAAAATAGGATCAATCCTAAGAATTTGGAGATTTCCATACTTGTGGATTCCCTATTGATCTTTCTCAACTATATGATTGAACATAGAAGGGTTGAACGTCATTGGGGTATGGAATGTTGTTTAATTTATATCATACCAAGTTTTTGTTTCAAGTAATAGAGTTTTCTAATAGTAATGGAGGATATTGAAAGTCAGATCACTTCTAGAAGGGGTTGAATTTAATTAAAATTCATGACTATAAATTGTTGACCACCATAATGTTTTTGTTTATTAAAGGTTATATTATCTAGAAAATCAATGTAATAAGAGTATAAAAATATTTTAAATTAGAATTATCAGTGGGTAAATTTTTAATACATATAACTATTAATACAACAAAAATTATATCTAATATAAATTAAATCACTATTAAACAATTCTAAAAAAATAACAACATAAATTAAAAACCAATACAAAGAAAAAAAAATTATGTAATATTATATAAAAATATGAAAAACCCCTAAAGTATATTATTTACCAAAACAAAGTCTAATAATGTAACCATTCACTTTTAGGTCAAAGTGGATGGTGTTTCATTACCTTAACCAATGTATCCTCATTCCAAGACTAAAATGACCTCAAATGTAAACTTTTGGTTGGTGTCGATTTAAAATCTATGAAAACCCAATCATTTAATCCCAAAAATACATTTACAACTATATTGAAAAGAGAAAATATCAATCACATAGAGAGTTTTCAAATGTATCCATGTTAAACGAGATTTGACTTATTATCCCTTTAATACCTCAATGAACTAGTTGTGAAAACCATATTCAAGCTTGGAAGCCTCTTAGTATTATTTATCAGTCAAATAGATATAAAAAATAGTAACTTAATGAATTAATAACGAAAAGAACACATATATTCTCTAATAAAATCTCTCAAAATAAAATATAGTGAGATTATTTCAATTGAAATGAGATAATATTACTTTAAAAATATATAAAACACTTTATCTTGGATATGTAACTGAATCAGATTCTAAAAAAATTAGGTTATATTTATAGACATCCAATTAAATATCTTAAATAGTAATATTCCATTTTATTTAGGTTCATTTGTAACAACACCAAACATTTTACCCTGTCATCTGAAGGATGTTTCTTCAAATTTCATCATTAACTGAGTTTAACTTATGAATTCAATTAGAACACATATTCATGTTACCAAATACATGTATATATGGCCAGTTCATTAGAATATATCAAAAAAATGATAAAACTATTTATGTCATGACCCATCCCCCGGGGCCCACATCATGACTACCCCAAGCCCGCCTTCCATAGGCCAGGGGCTGGAGACTATCACCAAAGGTGTAATTCATTAGAAATAGGAAGGCATTGACTTTATAAAATGTAAACACACATAACCAGAGTACAAGAGGAAGAAAACACTATGAAAATTTGTATAACAAGTGTGCTAAAAGTAGAAAGGGGCCAGAAATACAAGACTAACAAAAAGGAAAAGCTACAACTGAAACAAAGTACAACTGAAAAGACAAACAACTGAGCAGTGAAAGCAGCTCCTGGATCATCCTCCAGGTTCCTACCTGAAGGGTAGGTACAGATGTCCTCCTCACCACTCTACGTCAACCGGTCTCCTCCATGTGTCGTCACGCTGGGTGGTCCACCTCTGGGTATCGTCCAGTCTTGGCACTCTCGGCCTCTATCAGCGTTGTCCATCGTCTACATCCAGCAAAACGAGGTGTGGGCATAGCCCATACATGGGTGAGTATAACGATACTCAATAGGGACGCTGAGACTCTCTAGGTCTCACAAAATCCAACAAGGATAAACCAAAAAGTAGGATTTCTACGGATAACCATTACTTAGATATAATCCCATACATATACCTAAGTTATCAAGTAACCCATCTCAATCATGAGAAAACACAATGGTCATTGACTCATCTCAAACTAGGAATTTGTTAATGATGTCAAAAACATGGCTACTGGAGAACTCCTCCTCTGTCGAGCACAGTTGTCCTTTCATGACTCTGAGACCCTACTCACTAACCTTAGACTACTGAGGTACTCCTCCAGTTGAGTATCTCAGGTCTGCTGCCTCACACAGTAGCGCTCCCTGCCATGGGTCTGTCGCCTCACACAATAGCGCTCCCTACATGGGTTTGCCGCCTCACACAGTAGTGCACCCCTTGATAGCCTACAAAGGTCCTCCTTCGGTCGAGTACCACGGGGTCTTCTACCTCACATAGTAGTGCTCCTCTGCCATGGGTCTGCCACCTCACAGTGTTGTGCTCCCCACTAGGCTATTCAAGTCACTCCGAAACAAAATGCACAAGAAGTCATCAAATCTCAGCAGCTACTAGGTCTCCATACTCCGTATTCTAATATTCAGAGGATCCGCTCCATGAGGTACTGGTCGATACTCCATGTTTCACTAAGTCCCAGAAAATGTATCTCAAAGGCCCGCCACGTCACAGGGGTCTCAATGCAACAGACGGCACGTCAATCGGACGCCCTGTCTGTGAGTTAGTAGCCATTTTGTCCCGGTGGCCAGGTTGGTTTCGTGTACAATCCAACTCAACCGTATCTCAAATATACCCCTAAATCAATGGGGTATACTTAAAGGAACCGTTTCTCAATGAGATTACCAACGCCGCTGATGGTTAATCAAACGGATGTCCGGGTTGAGAGTTATTGGCTTTTCCGTTTGAGGGGCCCGGCTGGATTCTGAGCTAAACCAACCCGAACCATACTTCAACATCGTCCAAACCTCAATTTGAGTATTCCAAAATATCCATCTCATAAAAATCAATCCAACGTAGTTGAAGGAACGTCAATCGGACATCCGGTCCTTAAGTTATAAACCTTTCTGCTTGAGGGCCCGACTGGTTTTGTGTTCCAACCAACCCGAATGTACCCAAACTTTGCCAAAACCTTGAGTGTAATATACTGAAACGACCGTCTCGATATGAGGATTCCTACGCATCTGATGGTCCGCCGATCAAAGGTTCCTAGCTCATGTTATGGGTGATTAACCGAAAATGGTGTGAAGAGGGGGGGTCTCGGCCCTGTCCGACCCGACCTAACCCACCATTGGTCGGCCCAAACCGTGTTGACCCGACCCTGGTCCAGGTCTAGCCTGGTAGGGTGCGGCGCGGCGCGGCTGGGCGTGGTCTGGCCCGCGACCGGGTGACCGGGGGGGGGGCGTGCATCCCCCCCGATTCCGCGAAATGGAGGCTCCAAGCTGGCGTCGCCCTGTCTTCCTAGATCCCACGTGGCGCGAGATTCCCTCCATGCTGCCACTGCCGATGATGCAGCTATCTTCCGCTGGCAGCATGCTAGGGGTGCCACTGCGATGTTCCACGACCACCAGAGTCAATCTGGTGGTCCGTTTTAGCTCCTTTCTGTGCCTACGACCTCCTTAGGACCTGCTCTACACTGCGATGACCTCAAATCAATGTTTCCCTTCCATTCTCTATCACCAAACATTCTGCGAATCACAAAAAGTTTTCGGTTGGTCCAAACATGTTTGTTAGCCCGTATCCACCACTTTAGTGGTTCAAATAATCACTCAACAAATAAACACCCATGTTTGAGGGTATATATCACACATATGAAATTATACAATATCCCCCCTACCTTGAAAAGATGGCACACATCATCGAGCCATGGAATACAAACGTCACGGTAGTCGGGCATCATGGAAAAAGGACATCGATTCCATTGTCATCGGGGTGCGCCCGAAGAAGAAGCGTCGTTGGTGGCATCACATTATTCGTCGGAGATATCCTTCGTCAAGAGAAGAACGATGTTCTTCTATTTTTCGAGAGGTTCCCCCCCCCAAATATTTTCTATCACAATTATTATAAATGACTTCTACAATTTTAAATAAGTTCCAAGTAAATCAAAATAATTCAAATTGTGATGTGCCAATTTAATTAATGAAGTCATTAATTTAATTATGTTGGAAAATTTAATTAGAGGGAGGTGGGGAGATCCCATTAATAGGGGAGTTGTCATAATAAAAGAAGGGGAGGTGGAAAGTTAGAAATAAAGTGGGGAGGTGGAAAGTTAGGGGCTCGTGTGGGCCCCACCACACTAAATCCTATCATGGGAGGTTATGTGGATGTGGGTCCCACTTCTAACTACCCTTGGGGGGAAATAACCACCACATAAGTAATAAAATTGTATACCAACAATTTTATTAATTTATCCTGAAATCCTTAAAATATAACTATCAACCCGCACAAAATGCAACTGCGGTAATGGTCCCCATAAGTGAACACCAGTGCTGCGAGTTCATCAGTGCCCTCCGATTTTGATTCCAGGCACCGGTTCAAAAGATAGAAAAAAGTGCACATATGTTTACTAAACGTACCCAAACAAAACTTCAGAAATTTATTCTTAGCACACTGGGCCTCCGAATCAGGCGCCGTCAGAAACCACAGACTCGTAAAATTCCATAGAATTTAAGAAAAAAAAATTCCTTGAAATTCATGTGTCTTTACATTACTCCCACCTCAGGTATTTACATCCCTGTAAAGATACTACACACACTAGGGAAACAAATGGAGGCATATCAAGCACGCATCTGATCCTCTGGCTCCCATGTGCTCTCCTGGAGGTTCCCGTGCTGCTAGGAATTGCACACTAGAGGAATCGAACATCCATGTATGACCCAATCTTATCAATCCTCAATCTCCACTAGAATCTCCATGAATGTCACCTAGTCATCAATGTCTAGCTCCCCATGGTCGATGAGGTGGGACAAGTCATGGAGGCATCTCCCCAACTGAGATATGTGGTAGACATCGTGAACCTGGTGCAACTGAGGTGGAAGGGACAGGAAGTAAGCCACCTCACCTACTGTACTGAAGAATTGGAGGAGTGACTGTAGAAAGGCTACACAACTTCTATCAACAAAGGATACATTTAAGGAAGCCAGCTACTCTTTCGCCTCTCCTACTAGCTGAATACCAGTCCTCCTGCTGAGAGTATACGCAACACCGTTCCCCTTGTTAGGAGTATAGACTATCCAGAAGTCATAATCTTGGAGGAACTTATGCCATCGCCAATGTATCAGGTTCAGGTCCTTCTGTGTGAAGATACACCTGAGACTATTGATATTGGAGTGAACCGTAAATCGTTCTCTCTACGAACAATGGGTGAGATTAGCCAATTGTAAGAACTCGACTTCACCCTTATTCGCCTACTTTTTGCAAGAGCTGCTAAGATTAATCCATTTCCAAAAAAGGAAATCTGGGCTCATACCTAGGATGAACCACCCCATTTCCTAATATAGTCAATCCTGGCATGAATGATATTAGTTCATGCCATGGACGACGTTGAAAGGACTCAACTCTACTACCAAGATATCCAACTGTTACTCTCGCCTCCAAGGGTTGAGTCACACTGTCAGTATTAGTGTGTGGTTACTGGGTCTCCTCTAGTAGAAATCTCAAAAGTGAGGGTCAAGTCAACAATTTTTACCGGAACATCTATGTACAGAAAAAGGAAGGAAAGAAAACGTCACAAGGACAAGTCTCTTTTATTACTACAGCTCAAACTACAAAGACACAATGCAACAAAAAACAATGACATCAACAAATCTAGAATCATCATGAACAAAGGCCTCCATTCTTGGAACTAGTCCCACTCCAGTCCTCCTGCTTCTAGAGCTCCATAGTCGTATGCTTTAGCTGCCTGAAGTTGAGCTCTCCCCTATCCACCTATTCCCTGCAGTCGAGGTGGAACTCATGGTGGTGGTGGTGGAAACCCCTCGAAGCGTCATCCACAACCAGCTACACGACCATCTCCTATGACACAGTCACCTGATCCTTGCAGTCCGTCACGATCGAACGTCGTCCTCTGCCTGGGAGGTCCTTCATCTATCTACTAATCATCCGAGCAGTTGGTTGGATAGTCACAAGCCATGTGACCTTGTCCGCCGCATGACTAACACAACATGGAAGGTTTGGCTCTGTCTCCACCCTGGGTGCCCCGCACTACCAATCCTGAGTCGTTCAGTCGACCACCTGTAGGTCTGGTCCCCTTGGATCTCTGTGTCATCTATCTACTGCCATCTACAGAAGACTTTCCTTCATACAGGATAGTGGTGGTTCTCGCTGCTGGAGACTGCTCAGCAAGTAAACTCTCTACTAATAGGGCTCGCTCCAACACCCTCATCCACATCAGGATGTTGTGGGAGACAACTGAAGATCTAATCTCTTGCCTAAGTCCCTACTCAAAGGTCTGGGACCTGAAGAAAGTGTCCCATTCCATATCAGTAGAGTAGCGTGAGAGGTCGGTGAACCTCTCTGAGTTCTACGCCACCATTATGCTACCCTATTGAAGATGTAGTAGCTCCTGTATAAACACCGCTAGAAGGGTGGCTAGTACAAACTCTGCCCGGAATAGGATCTCAAATTCTTCCCATAGAAGTGTCACCTCGTCATGAATATGGAGAATCAGGATCCACCATCTGCCTGCTACTTCCTGAAGGAGGCTGGCAGTAATGATCACCATAAAGTCAGCTGGTGTCCCTACCAGTTTGAAGACTCTCACCACAGCTTCCGGCCATTCCTTAGCCGCATGTGGGTCCATCTCTCCCTGGAACGTGGGTGGCCTCTGGTGCTAGAACTCGTGCAGTGCGCTCAAGAGGCGTACATCGCCTGCTGCTGGGGCTGGGGGCATTGGTGGCCCGACTGGTGGTAGTACTGCTGGTGCCTCAGCTAGTGCGTCAACTGGATGAGGGCCTTGTACTGAGGCCTCGTCGCTCTGAGGGCTTTGAGTACGTACAACTCTTGGGGCCCTAGCTGGTCGTCCATGGGGAGTCATCCTGAATGAAAAAGATGTGACACGATCAAAGACTATACTTGGTGAGCTGACATGGATTGATATGACTTAAATAAAACTTTCTAAAACCCAAACTCAATCGGTGTTTCTATGCACTGAGTCAAAAATCAGAAGTCAGGGTCCTGATGTATGGATACATCGGCCGCCGTACAAATACTAGACTCCCTGGACTGAAAACCACACTCAATACTCTTAAAACTATTGCTTCACTGCAAGGAATATCAGAGTCATAAGTTCTGTGGTAGAACCGCCTCCTCTGATACCAATTTTTCATGACCCATCTCCCTAGGCCAACATCATGACTACCCCAATCATGTCTTCTATAGGCCAGGGGTTGGGGACTAGCATCAAAGGCGTAATTCCCTAGAACTGGGAATGTATTTTCTTTATAAAACATAAACACACACAACCAGACTACAAGAGGAAGCATACACTAAAAAAATATATATAACAAGTGTGCTTAAAGTACAGAGGGGCTAGAAATACAAGCCCAGCAAAAAATTACAGCTACAACTAAAAGAAAGTACAACTGAAAATACAAAAAACTGAATAGTGAAATCAGCTCTTGGATCGTCCTCTAGGGTCCTACCTGAAGGGTAGGTAAAGATATCCTCCTTAGGACTCCGCGTCAATCGTTCAGCTCCATGTCTTGTCATGCTGAGTGTCCACCTCCAGGTACCATCCAGTTTTGGCACTCTCAGCCTCTGTCAGTGCTGTCTGTCATCTAAATCCAACACAACGAGGTGCAGGCATAGCCTGTGTAGGGGTGAGTATAATGATTCTCAGTAGGGACACCGAGACTCTCTAGGTTTCACAAAATCCCACAAGGATATACCACAAAGTAATATTTCAACAGATAACCATTACATAGATATATTCCCGAACATATACTAAGTTATCAGGTAACCCATCTCAATCATGAGGAAAACACAAAGTTCATTGACTCATCTCAAACCAGGAATTTGTTAATGAGGTCGAAAAAATGGATGCTGGAGAACTCCTCCTATGTCAAGCATAGTATTCATGTCACGAATCTGAGGTGTTACTCACTAACCTTATACTGTTGAGGTACTCCTCCGGTCAAGTACCGCGGGTCTCCTGCCTCACACAGTAGCGCTCCCTGCCATGGGTCTGCTGCCTCACACAGTATAGCTCCCCCTGATATCCTACAAAGGTACACTTTATGTTGAGTACCACGGGTCTACCGAATCACATAGTTGTGCTCCTCCACCATGTGTCTGCCATCTCACAATGTAGTGCTCTCCACTAGGCAAGTCAAGTCACTCCGAAACGAATCAGACAAGTAGTCATCAGGTCTCATCCTGCTACTACATCTCCATACTCTGTATGCTCTTCTCTATGATTATCCTCTCCAAGAGCTACTGGATGATACTCCATGTTTTACAAAGTTCCACAGAAAAGCATCTCAAAGGTCTGCCACGTCGTACTGGTCTCAACGCAACAGACAGCGCGTCAATTGGATGCACGGTCTATGAGTTATTAGCCTTTTTGTCTCGGGGGCCCAGTTGGTTTCGTGTATGAAACAACCCGACCATATCTCAACTATACCCCGAACTACCATGCGGTATACTCAAAGGGACAATTTATCAACGAGATTACCAATGCCACTGACGGTTCATCAAACGGGCGTCCAGTTTGAGAGTTATTGGCTTTCCCTTTCCTAGGGCCCGGTTCGTTTCTAAGATGGACCAACCTGACCAAACTCCAACTAGGTCCAAACATCAATTGGACAATTCCCAAAGAAGTATCTCATAAAAAGTAATCCAATGTATTTGATGGCACGTCAATCAGAAGTCTAATCCTTAAGTTATAAACGTTTCCACTCCGAGGGCCCTGTTGGTTTCGTGTTCAAACCAACCAGGCCATACCCAAACATTGGCAAAACCTTGACATTAATATACTGAAACGACCGCCTCGATCTAAATATTCCTACACAATTTACATTTCATCGATCGGAGTTCCGTAGCTCATGTTATAAGTGATTAACCAAGAATGGTCTGAAGAGGGGGGTCTCGGCCTGGTCCAACCCGGCCCAACCCACCCTGGGTCGGCCCGAACTTGGTCGACCTGAACCAGGTCTGGGTCTCACCCTGAAGTGCAAAACCCGACCCAGATGGCATGACCCGACCCACAGCTGGCGCGACCCGGCCTGACCTGGCTAGGCGGGCCGAACAGGGGAGGGGGGTACACCCCCCCGGTTCTGTGAAACTGTGGCGCCAGGCTGGTGTTTCCCTATCTTCCCGGATCCCATGCGGTACGGGATCCGCTCCATGCCACCGAGGAAGGTGCTGCAGCAGTCTTTCACCAACGGTGCGCTAGGGTGCCGCTGCCTCCAGGGGGTCGGTTGGTGCCGGCCGCCGCGATGTTCCGCGGGCCACCAGAGTCATTCTGGTGGTCTGTTTTAGCTCCCGTCTATGCCTACGGCCTCCTCGGGTCCCGCTCTACACTTCGATGACCTCATATCAACATTTCCCTTCTGTTAACCCGTTGGAAAACATTCCATGCATCATGAAAATGTTCGTTGTGGTTTCAGACATGTTCGTTTGTCGTACCCACCACATTCTTGGTTCAAATAATCACTCAACAAATAAATGCCCATGTTCGAGGATATAAATCAGATATATGAATTTATACAATATCCCCCAACCTTTAAAAGATGTCGCACGTCGTCCAGCCATGGAAGATGAACGTCGCGGTGTTCGGGCGTTGTGAAAAAAGGACGTCGATTCCATTAATGTCGCGGTGCGCCCGAAGAAGAAGCCTCATTGGTTACTTCACGTTCTTCATCTGAGATATCCTTCATTAAGAGAAGAACAATGTTCTTCTATTTCTCCAGAGGTTCCCCACAGTAATATTTTCCTTCATAAATATTATAAAAGACTTCTCCAATTTTAAATATGTGCCATGAAAATCAAAATAATTCAAATTTTGATGTGCCAATTTAATTAATGAAGTCATTAATTTAATTATGTTCGAAAACATAATTAGAGGGAGGTGGAGAGATCTCATTAATAGGGGAGTTATCATAATAAAATAAGGGGAGGTGGAAAGTTAGAATTAATGTGGGGAGGTGGAATGTTAGGGGCTTGTGTGGGCCCCACCACACTAAATCCTCTCATGGGAGGTTATGTGGATATTGGCCCCACTTCTAACTCCCCTTGGGAGGAAATAACCACCACATTTGTAGTAAAATTTTATACCAATAATTTTATTAATTTATCCTGAAATCCAAAAAAATATATCTTTCTACCCGCACAAAACGCAACTGTGGTAAAGGTCCCCTGAAGTGAACATCGGCGCTGCGAGATAATCGGTGCCCTTTGATTTCGATTCAGATCACCAATTTAATAGATAGAAAAACTTGCATGTATGTTTACTAAATGTACCCAAACAAAACATTAGAAATTGATTTCGGTCACACCAGGCCTCAGAATTAGGCACCTTCAGAAACTGTGGACTTGTAAAATTCCAAAGTATTTAAGAAAAAAATTCCTTGAAATTTCTGGGTCTTTACAATTTTTCAAAAATTCTAAAAAAAACTAAAGGTTAAATAAAATTTCTACAAGAGTTTATTTTGATGTTCTAAACTAAGGATAAATTGACTCATTAACATTAAAATATATTACATATTTTAAAACATCAACACAAATTAATGACTAATATTTGAATAATTTTAGAATAAAACTCCATTAAAACATCCATAAATTACCAATTTAATTCTTAATGTATGTATTCATTACAAATTATAATATCCTTTTCAAAATTTAAATATATCTTCTCATAATTTTTGAATTTACCAAACTTCTACAAAATGGATCAATTCCCCCTAATATTCTTCCACATGAAAATTATCTATAAATGATTTTAGAAAAAACTGGTATCATTTTTATTATTGTCAACCTTCTTCCCCTTTGTTATTTTCAAAAATAATTCCCCAGAAAAATAATCTAATAAAGATGGAGTATATGAATCATTGGTTAATCAATTATTAGAAATGAAATAATCTAAGATATCCCTTTATTAGGATTCAAGGAATGTTTCAAAAAATTATTTTTTGATATTTCATGGTCCTATTATCACCCTATTAATAAAAATATTTAAGAAATAGTAAATATAAATATAATATGATAAATGTTATAATAATGAACCACTGGAAGTTATCTCTTGATCTGTATAGGTGAAATTAGTCTGATAAAGATGCTTCTTAAAAATGTTCTAAAAATTTATCAAATATTTCAAAATAATGTAAATTTATATTCTTAGAAAAATAAACATCATTTCTTCTGCTATTATTCAAGAATATTATAGTATTGTAAAATAAATATTTAAAAATAACACACAAAGATAATCAAAGTTTCTAGATTTAAAAATTAATAATCAATATCATAAAAATAAAAAAATTGAAAGTATTGTATCTGTTAATTAAAAAAAATAAAATAAAGTTTAAGATACAAACATTTTTCAAAAAAATTTAATATCATTAAAAAAAGATTATACACTAGTTACCATCCTTTGCACAGTCCATATGAAACATTTTCAAAAATAAAATTATAATACAATCAGAGAGAAAAAAAATATTAAATGATTATGAGAAATAATTTTTTAAAAATAAAGCATTAAGAAAATTGTACCTCAAATATGTTATTTTTGTTGAACAGAACTAAAATAATCCCAATAGGAGTAGTTTGGTAAAATTTCAGAGTAAATTTTATAAATTTAATTAAATGAACTGATTTTTATAAAATATCTAGAAGATATAAAATAACTAAAAAATCCAGTTCAATTCAAAAATAAAAAATTTCCTCCCAAATACATGATGAATTTTTCTATTTCATGAGATAGTGGAACAAATAATAGGAAATTATTATCTCTTTTCATTGATCATAGTATAATTTGGTTTAATGTATTCATATATATCAAGATTTATTGGTTTAGTGAAAATTTGGCAAAGATGATTTTTAGTCCTGGTAAATACAATAATTAAATAATATTTTCTGTATGATCCAGGTTGAAGATGTGTCTTATGTCTAGGTGATTATCATAAGACTTATTTTATTTATTTATATACCAAGATATAGAAATAGTTTAATCACAAAAAATCTAACATAGAGTAAAACAGAAGAAAAAAATTAGGATTTTGTATTTCATCCACAATAACTAAGCACAACTACATCAAATAGCCAACTATTTGTATTTTGTGGGTGAAATAACAATTTATTGTCAACTCTTTCTATACCATGAGTCTGAATACATACAAAATAAATGAAAAGTACCAGTGGTTCTCTTCTGATCCATTTTACATCTACTAAAATTCAAATCTGAATAACTCTTATGTGAAAATCCATTTATATAATATTAAAATAAACAATGTTCTGGAGGACATTTTAAGTGGAGGAAGATATTATTTACCACTTTATGATATTATTCATTAATATTTCATTAGAATTTCTCACATAAGTACACAAATATTAATTAATTTTTGGCCAATTTGATTTCCAAAAGAGTAATCTTATTACTATCCCTATAAATAATTTTTGATCAATAGGTTTCCCAGATTCATCATGATCCAGCTTATAATAAGTTCATAAAAGAGTTCTTATACTAGAGGCAATATCAAAACAAAAATTTTAAGTAAATAAATTTAATACATAGGTTGATATAATGCTATTCATTTAATTATTTAAATTATTTATAATCCAATAATGGTAGTACATTCATCAATTATGTTTATCTCAAACTCACTCTGCATAAATTATGAGAAACTATCCATAAATATTTTCGAGTTGAAATAAAAAATATAACATTGAAATAATTTCCAAAAATAGTATTATTCTCGAAAAGTTTCATGATATATATAATATATTCAATAATTCTTTTACAAATTTTTTCTAAATAAATAAAATTGTTAAATTGATCATAATAGTTTTAGAGAACATTTAAGAACATAAAGAGATTTTTAAAGATTAAAAACATATTCTAGTGAATTTAAATTTTCCAAAACTAGGGTGTTTCCAATCTATTAAAGATTGATGTTTCGTCATCCATTTTATATAGAATAAAATTAAGATGAGTTTAAATGATTAATGGAATCTATATGTACTATATCCTAAATACTAGAGAAAAGGTATATCCATAATATATTCACCCTTATGAAATATAAACCTTAAAAGAAAATATTTCATATTGTAAACAATAATTAAATTTCTCATCACATTAAATTTATAAAACCAATTTTACACCTCAAACTGGTGGATATTTGAAACATTAAACCAATATCTAAAATTTGATCCACTCAAACTGATTATGGAATAATTTTATAGATATTGTACAATTCCAATCGCCTATGGAATCATCATTCATTTTATGTCCAAATTGAAATATGAATGGAAGAATCTCACATTCATTCCCTTAGGAGTTTCTTAGTTAAACTTGTTAGCCTATATTACCAATGAAATTTTCAGTTTGATGATTCATTAAGATGGTTTTCTTTCATTTAAAAAAAATTAATGTTGATATTCATCAAACATTGAATTAATTTCCATTAGACTAGATTTTAGAATTTCTTCTTTTATTAGTAAATATTTTTATACATTATTCCCCATTAATGTGACTCATGTTTGGGTAAAAAAAATATAAGGGTTTCAAAACATAAATATGAATGTATGACATCTTGATATTATATATTTAAATAATATCCATCTTAATTAACCATTAAATTTATTTTTTCTTCAATATTATGTTTTAATATATTAAAAACAACATATTTTATACTCATAATTTAATGATAAAAAAATAATTTAAAATTTGGATAAAATTTGTGAAGGTTATCTTTAGTATTCTAAATGAACACTTTGTATCGAAAAATATTTATGTATCTAAGTTTATGTTTTAATTTAGTACAAAATTAAATGGGGGTTTTGAAAATAACTGTTGAAATAAAACATTATTTATAGTGTACCCAACTTTACATACAAATTTCACCCAGAAATATTTAACTGTATAATAATAAAACAATTTTTTTCATAATTTTTTAAAGGTTTATATTTATTTTTTCCTCTAACATATTTTTTTGAGGTGTTCTTAGTGCTAGTAAATTATATGTTATTTCTTTTTCACCAAAAATGGTTTCAAAATCATAATTTATAAACTCATAATATTTGTCACATCAAATAGTGACTACATGAACTTATTTATGTTTTAAACATGAGAAACCAAATTTTTTGTAGCCAAATAGTTCTTCTAAATTATGTGTTAGAAAATAATTCACATTTTATTTGGTGTAATCATTAACTAAAACATACACAATGTGTTTTCCACTAATACTCAGTATTTTTTGTAGGGACAAAAAGATACATGAGTACTAATAGTAAGGAAAAATCATTTTTCCTTAAGAAGTAGACATAAATTTATACCTATGTTTCTTTATAAATTTTCATGGATAACATACATTGTACGAATTATATTTATGTTCTGGTAAAGCCCTAACTAGTTATTTACTAGAAATCATAGATCAGTTCTGAATGTTATAGTGTCATAATACTTTGTTATAAATCAATAAGGATTATTATACCACACTTAGACAAGGAAAATTAAAATATAAAAATATTTGATGTTTTTTTCTAAACATTGTTAGGTATTTTGACAGATGATGTGTCCACTCCACCGAATAATGCAACCGTATATTTATAATTCCTAATGTCCAAATAGTAACTATCATCACATAGTAGGATGATGCTAAAGAAGTTGTAACTATCTTATTTTACATAATAACATTAAAAATTAAGTTATTACGAATAAAGTTTTTTTACGCATACCATTAATTTTCCTATATGCATTCTCTCTAAAGTTGAATAACCCTCCTTTAAATTTTTGTATGTTCATGGAGTTATTATTATACCTAGTTATATTCTAGGAATAATAGTTGGACAAGTACATTATGAGCAATCTATTGGTACTCAACAATTATTCCTGAAATATTTGAGATTAATAATTCATAATACAAACATTCCTAGGACCATTTGTGTTATAAAACAACCATTTAAGAACCACATCTATCCAACACTTCTATTTTTAATAGATACATTATCTTTAAAATTATAATCCTTGTTAGTTAGAACAAATTAAAACACTCTAAAATAAAAATGTTTTTTACAATTTCCAAATCTATATAATTTTTTTAAAAAAAATATATCTCAATAAAAAGTAATTATTTTGTTAAGAACATATTTATATAGTTTTATGACCATAACTGAATGATGTCCATTTTGGATTAAATTAGCTAAAAAAAATTTCACATTAATTTATTACCACTAAAAAAATATCCCACACTATCTATTGACATTCAATGTTTGGTTTTATCCTCACATTCTCAAAATTCTCTTCCAATGAAATCACTAAAATTGTTTTAGAATTTAATTCAAAAGTTAGCATAGAAATTTCACTTTTATTTTTATTCAAATCATTCGATATTTTACTATGTTTCTAATTTATTAGGTAAATTATAACATATTTATTAATATACTAAAAATAAAATTTCAAAATGTCAGATGAAATTTTAGGGTTAAAATATTTTTCATTAGTGTTATTTTCCTTTTAGAAAGTTAAATATTTATTTACATTTTTATTATTTATTTTAATAAAATTCATATATAAGTAGATTTATTAAATTGATACAATATAATCCTCAAATTTTAATAATTTATACAAATATTTATTATCCGAATAATTTGAAACACTATCATTAATAGATAATAGATTGAGTGTGTGAGGTTTTAATTTTAATCAAGAAAATACCATTTTGGGGAATGTTTTAAAATAATTAGAAATCATCCAACTATAATCCTATTAATAAATATTTTTATTTTATAATATAACCTTACTAACATTCCATGTATATTTTTTGAATGGATGTATTTTTCTCTATTTTAAGATTTCCTATGATTATTCTATCTCTTGAACCCTAAAAAATCTAGTTTGATTTGTTTGACCTTCTTACACTCGCTAAAAATATATTTTGAAGACTATTTATTTTCATATAAATAAATTTTATTCTTATAATAAATATTTAAAAACATCAACTTTCAAATAATCTTATTAATTATCATCACAAATTGACCGAGTTCTCTTTTGTTGTTTTCTGTATTGTTACCATATTATTGATATTTAGATTTCTTCCTCATAATGGTAGATTGTGATTTCTATGCATAAAAAGATAGAACACAAAATTTAAAAGAGAAAGTAACACCATTATTTCTTCTCTATTTCTTAGCTTCTATTTTCACCTTATTCCCATATTTCATTATGGTACTGATGACATCATAAAGGCCATGACTCATTAAATTCATAGTGTATTATATAACAATTCTCATCGATTCCAACCCCATTATAAAAATACCTCTTATTTGATACACGATTTATTCAGCTATAATTTCCATATATTTGAAATATTGATGTCCATTAACAATCATCATAATGAATTGATAAATTTACACCACAGATTATCATATATGAAAAACTAAAATCCTGGTTGTTAGCTCCGAATATAGCTCTATGATTTTAAATAACATTTGGGTTTCTAAAGTGAGTAATCTCTATCAACCTATATAATTCATTCACTCACTCATATGAATAAATTTTATTATAGATATTTCATTTCATTGAGTAATAAAAATATTTAAAAACATTATAGTTCACTTGATATTTCTACTTTTCATCAAAATTAAATGATGGTGATTATTTCTTCATAATTCAATGTTTTTCATCCATCAACTCCCATGTTGATAATGAATGAATTCACCATGTCATGCCCATATCCAATTTCATCACCACAAAAGATAGTTGTTTGTCTGGGATTATGATTCTCTAAATATCTGATACAGATTTTGGTTATGTAAAAAAAGTAATTGTCAGTTATAAAAATTTGTATAAGGAACCAATTATGCATTCTGAAGAAACAAATGGTTAATATATAAATATTAACATTAAATACTATATATCGTATAAATATATAAATCCAATTAAAGTGTAGTACTGATACAAAGTGTATAAAAGAAAATGAGGATGTTTCCTATGATACCAAGTTTTCTCCCATTAAATTTGTATATGGAAGGTCAAGGCACTTTAGGAGGGGAGGTGAACTGAAATGATAATGAAAACTAGAAATTTTCTTCCCAAATAAAGTTTATTTTTATTTAAAGTTACACACTCGAATAAAATCTATGTAATAAAAGTTTAAACAAATTGATAATATATCTTATATTTAGTTATATTATTAAATTATATAACAGTATATATAGAAAAAAGTGAACCTTTCCTGAATTAAAGAACTGAATTATAATAAAAAAAGAACAATGGAATTTAAAGTCTAATATAATGTAATAAAATAACATAGAGTATCAAGTAACAATATTAATAAACCAAAAGTATATTATTAACCCAAAAAAGCTATAATTAATGAATTATTTTTTAGGACTATGTGGTAGGTGGTTTATCACCTGATCCACGATATCCTCTTTTGAATCCTAAAACATCCAAAATTATAAACCCATCGGTCTGTATCATCATCATAGCTATGAAAACTCTATAATTATATCCCCTTAAACCCATGATCAACTCTATCAAACAATAGAAATATAAAAAATCCTAAGCTTCATTGATTGTTACCATATTATAAGGGATATGTCTTCCTATTTTCTAAATCCCAAGATAAACTGATTATTTAAATAAACATACAACACATAGGCTCTTTAATATCAATAATTAGACAAATATTTATTAAAAATTAAAAAACATAGATCATATCCAATAGAAACTATGCACATATTATTTATTAAAATATCTCTAATGAAAATATAATTGATTGTTATCATCATGTATGAGATGAAACACAGCTTCAAACTGATTGAAAACTAATTATCTCACCTATGTAACAATATTAAATCCAATAATGCACATGTTATGTTTATATATGTCCTTGTAACTAACTCCAATTGTCATATTTTGAGTTATTTGGACTCATTTTCAATAGAATCAGATGATTTGATCTATCATTCAGTGGATGTTGCTTCAAACTACATCAACCAATGAGTATAAATTTTTCTATCAATTATAAATCACATGCATGTATTGGTATATTTTCAAATCTAGTCCGTTCATTAGAACATTTAAATTTGTAAATAAAATTCCATAAAAACTCAAAGTTAAATAAAATTTATTTATGAGTTATTTTAATTTTCAAATACAAAGATAAAGTGAGTCTTTGAATCTATACAGAGATATTATTTATAGTTTTTTAAATTAATCTATGGATTGAATAATTCATTTTCAATACTAATAAATTAATCAATTATGTTAGTTTCATAAGATGTTCTAATGGATTAATAAAATCATGTTTAAATTGAAAAGAAATGGGTATTGTATTTCTAATTCCTAAATACCATATATAGTTTATATCATTACTTGTTTTTCAATATGGGATATTGTAAGATATGACTAGATCATACAATATGACATAGTATTTAATAGAAAATTTCAAATCTATTGTAATAGTATATGGTTGGGGTAATTAAATTTAGGGATAATAATGAATTACATAATTTGTGTTTCAAAAAATTGAGCATAAACTCATTAGGTTTATATCACTATTATCATAACAAATGATTGATAATGCACAAAGGGAATGTCACTAGTCATGGTTTTTATATCACTAAACACCATATAAGTTTTGATCTATACTACAACTCACGATATGTTGTATAGAATTATATATGATTTAAATAAGAAAAATTATTTTTCTAATTTTATGTTATGATTTTTTTTGAGTAATTTATAAATTATTTAGAAAGTATAGAAAATTATATTTTTAAAATATTATTTTCATTTATAATGTTTTTATAAACTAGATAATTAATTATAAACTATTTATAAATAATTATTAATTATTTAGGGAACATTTAATTAATATAAACACTTTTTAATTATTAATATTAAGCATATTAGACCTATATGGTATGGAAAATAATTTATATAGAGAGTTATAATATATAAATTATAAGGTATTTTATTTGGTGTTTATAAATTATAAAATAAGGTAAAATATAGAGTTTATATTAAATTGGGAGATTTTTATAATTGTTAATTTGAAAGTGAAAATTGAATTCCTTATTTGAGAAATTATGTAAACCATATCAAATAGATTTTTAATAATTTATATGCCCAAAGTTCAAGTAATATTAAATATAATTTTTTTATTATTTTAAATGTTTACATAATATATATAAAATTTTCATTGGAAATATAAAATGTTAATATTTCATTTAAAATAATATATTAAAATAATAATTAACATTTAATTGTAATATGAAAGATTTTATATTAGAAATAAATATAATGTGTTTAAATTTTTGTAATTATTTAAAATCCATATTGTGTGAATAAATTAAAATGAAAATTTATTAATTCAAAAATTGTTCATAAATATTTATCTCATATCAAAATTTATGAAATATTAATTTATTATCTATTTTATTCAAAAATATAAATTTCATATATTATTAATGGATGTATGATATAGTATAAATGTGTATCAATGGATTCGTTAAATTATCATACATGTATTTTAGAAGTTAAATGAAATGTATGAAAATTAATTTAGTTTCCATATACCATGAATTTAGAATTTCCATGAGTTTGGATCATTAATTAGAAGTCTAATTAATGTTTTTACATATTAGGTGTTAAAATTATAGTTGAATTAAAATCAATATTGATAATTTAAACATGGTTAGTGGGTCTTTGGTTCAAATTACTCATTGGCATATGACGTATTCCATATCTAATAAAAGTAAGGGTAAACTACCTATCCCACCTTGCTTTATCTTGTAGGTATTTTAGATTCATGTTATTCTAAGGGATTATATTAAATGGATTCCTTATACATTTAATTAACTTCTATATATTTAAATATAATTTAATTTTAATTTGTATTATTAACAAAAACAATTAGTTGGGTAAAGAGCTACACATCAATATGGTTTGAACATATTTATTTTGTGGTAAAATAGGAATTAAAAACTGAATATTTTGAATCTTGTATAGATGAACATGGATACATGAAAAATATAGAAATATATTAAATACACATTAGTAATAGTATGTATTGAATTCTGTATAAATAAAAAAACTTATCAAGTCTTAAATCATCCAAATATATAGGGCATGCCAATGTTGGGTTCCCATAGATTATTAGGAAAAAGGAAAGTATGTTATGGGTAATAAAAATAGGATTAGGTTCCCAAATATAGCACAATATTTGTGTCACACATATCTTGGAATCCAAAATAGGATTATAATTCTTGTGGAATATAGTTGGGATAATCCATATTATAGATTGGGAAAATATTTTTCCACTCCACTATCCATGATTCATATTCAACAGGATTGACATGATTATATGAATGAATAACTATGTGATGGGGGTAATTATAAATCAAACCAAATATTAGGGTAATATATGTATTTGACCACATATTATTATAATTTAATTTCAAAAAGGTTCATCATGATAGTGGGAGTACATTTAACAGAATTATTTGTTAAATGAATGTAAAGTATGATTCTATTCTGATAAAAGATTATATTATAGATAAATAGTATCATCCTCACAATGCATGGCTTTAAAATCAATCTTAAAACATGATAAGATTAATGGAATAAACATCTGATAATAGAATAGAAACTAAATAATCATTCTTATGAAATATGAAAAATTCTATGTTCTAGATTAATCCCTTCAGGAGAAGCAATCTGGTGAATCTATTCAACAAAAAAACATTAATGATTATGATAATCTTTGTAAGGATTCATTGGATTTCTCCACTCTAATTACTATATCAATAAATCTTATGTATCAAAATAAATAAGTGAACATGGATGTGTTCAAGATGATTGAGAATCTAAAAATGAAAAATCAAGAAGAGGCTAGGCAATAGAGGTAAAAGATTTCAAAGGAACGTTATAATGAAATATGCTTGAAAGAAATTTAGTCTCCACTCATGTAAAAAATATGGTTAGTTATATCAATTACATAGAGAGATAGAGGTATCCTTTTAGGCCATAGTTTACTTTGAAATTTATTCATCATTATTCAATGGAAAGGATCCAATAATTTATTATTAAATACAAATAAAAAAGTTAAAAAAAATATTAATAACTCTCCACATTATGTTATAAATAAATGATTAAGGAATGGGTTCATCAATAAAGTATTGTATTGATAATGAAGTAGTGTAAAATCTCAAACCTATATAAGAAAATTCGAATTGGATTATCCAATAATGGGTTTTAAAATAGATAATGAATGTATTTAAAACATAATTGGGGGGGGGGGGTTATAAATGATGTGAACTGCTTCATTTCATCAATTTTGAAGGGTGTATGATACCATTTATACATTAAAAAATTTATTAATATTTATAAGAGTTAAAAATTTATGGATAATTTATGGATATTTTCTATAGTGTTCACTAATTTCATGAAGAAATAAGTTACTACATCAAGAATTTCGATGGATTTAATTAATTTAAAGTTATAATGAATCAGAAAATATTGGGTATATCATCTAGTTTATCGATATTATGATAGGAGGTGTGGTTGAAAATAATGGTTTTCATTAATAGCAGATATGATTTTTAGGATACATTTGGCTATGTTTTTTTTAGCTCTAAAAATTGTTTGGAAACAAAATAACAATAAAAAACATTATTTCTGATATAAATATATTATAAAGATATTTTTTAAAATATATACGAAATAGTTCAATAAATCAAGAGTGGTATATTTTAAATAATAAAATGATTATTCAAAAAACTCTAAATACAATGAATTTTTTAAGATATAGAGACATTAATAGTTAATTTTTAAAATATTAATTCTTAAGGATGTATATTTCATTTCATAAAACAAATTATTTCATGAATCTTAGAATTAAATGTAGAAGAAAATGTACTTTTTAGGTCCTTAGTGGGAGTATATTTAGACATATAGAAGTTTAAAGTATCAAAATAAAAGATTAAACTAGACCAATTCAAATTAAAAGTCACTTTATATCCTAAATGAGATTAGATTATTTTACTAAATAAAAGAAATGTGAAAAGTTACATGCAGTTACCAAAATTATATCAATGAAAATTTTTAATAAACATTTTTCAAGATGGTAGTGATTATGAACTTATAAAAGTTATTATTAAAAAAATAGATTATTAAAATTGTTACATTTTATGTTTTAAAGTAATGAAATTTGAAATTTTTCTCAATGTGTTGGACATTAGGAACATGATTCCTAATCTCACCATTAGTTAAACAATATTTCTTCATATATTTTATTCACTAAAGGAGTATAGTGGGTGGTTTTATTACATATTCACATAGATATGTTAAAATATTTATGTATATATGTAATACACTTAAAAACATGAAACTATAGTAAACATAAGAGTTATTTAGTGAAAGATTTTTTTATGGATTATATGTGTTATTATGTAAGGTTTATTTTAGGTACTGTTAATGTTTTTAGAATATAATAAACAACATGTTTTGAAAATTTCATCAACACTTTATCATTATTTAAAATTTTTAATATATACTCATAATTTTTAATGATAATTAACCACTACAATTTTGTATTTGAGTTAACATTTTTTCATCATAGAGTATTATAGTTTACGATTAAATATTATGGTTTTAATGGGTTATATTTCATATAGAGATATGGAATATTCTCATGAGGTATAGAATTATTGTTTACAGTGCTTCATATAATGTTTCATTAGTATATTGTGGGTGTATGTTTGTACCTTCAGTTATAAAAGATAACCTACATGTGATCCTTCATAATTTGATACCTTACATACACTAGAAATTAAGCTAAGCTAATTTGTGAGTGTTGGGTATATTGTTAGTCATTTGATCAATTAAGTTTAACCAATATGGGATTTATCCTCTCATATGATGAGTGTGACCTTATAGACCTCAATTAATATATAATATAGTGTATTTCCATACATAGATAAGTGGAATTTAATTTTTATTTTGAGGTTCATGTGGAGTGTTCATCTCTGAGGAAGGTTGTTATATGTAATTTACATCCATTTGACCTCTTAAAACAATTATAATTGAGAATACATGATGATGTAAAAAATTTAAAAATTCAATATCATTTGGTAACTCAATGACCAGGAAAAAGGGACTATCTTATTATGAATACCAATATATGATACAGTTGGTGGACACTAATATAGAGATACATGTGTTTGATGATGATCACCTTTGATCCATTTATGGATTTACTAATACAAATGGTTTTCTAGAAGCTTCTCTTTTCTTATATTTATGAATTTGGGAACTCAAATTTGTTTTTAATGATACAAAGTTCTATGGGGTCACACATTACAGATTCATAAATAGGGATTAAATTTTACAAAGAATAAGGAGATTCTATATAAAATATTTAGAGTTCATATAAAATGTTTTTATATGGATATTAATAAAATATTTCATATAATGTGATATGTAATGAAAATAATTATAGCATTCCAAAAGTGTATTAAAATTATATAAAATAATATTTGGATATTTGTTTCTTATGTTATTGTATAAGATACAATATAAAGTGATATGAGACATTATTTATAAGGATTTAGTGAAAACAAGAGATTAATGGAGATGTGACCTAAATCCAAAATTGCATATAACGTATTTAGATAAATAAAATTTTATATAATATTTTATGACACACATAAAGACACGACATAGAATATATCTCTTTAAAGCATATCGTATGGTGAAATATATTGATATCACACACTAATTTTCATTCATATAATAGCTTATAGTATAACAATATCATAAATATTATGATATGGTTATCATTCATTATTATTTTTCATATAATAAAATGTATCGATGAATTAAATAATTAAATTGAGTGGTAAATTCAAATATGTATGATTGTTAGAGGGTAAAAAAGGTTTTTAATAGAAGGAATTTATTCAAACACATCGTAAAATTAGAATAAATTCCATGAAGAATCAAGCAGCTTCCATGGATCAGGTAAAAAGATATCAAAGGACATAAAAATGTAATATAGACTTTGATAAATTATTTTAATTTTCATTCATATTGTTCTTGTTTCATTACTTCTAGGGGAGCGTGAATATCATAGTTGAATAGAGTTTCCTTAGAAATCATGGGGTGATTCATCAACCCATGGATAACCTAGGAGGAATGACTCCTTTTACTAGTTCTAATTGATTTTCATCAAAGTATACCATTGAAGACATGAGTCTTGGCCATCACTATTAATATAAAATATTGTACACCATAGACATAAACACCAAAACATTTCATGAAATATAGAAAATATTTCATTACATACATTCCCATGATCTTTTATTATTATATCATTATGAGTTTGTACAACTCATTGACAAAAATGTTTATGTCTTTCTCATCAAAAGGAAATTATTCCACTATGTTATAAAACCATTAATCCATAATATGTCTTAATCATATCTCTAAAACTCTCCATGTGTTCTATTTTTATAAAATTATCATGTGTAACTATTTTCATCACCACTTGGTGAAATATATACATAAGAAAGGTGAGTTAAAGTTCGTAGTAAGGGAAAGTGTAAACCATATTCTATCTTATAACAAATAATAAATGATAACATACTAGTATAGAAATTATAATGTGAGATTAAGAAAATACAAGGATGAATTAACAATATAAATAATAATATAGATTAAAATAATTTGATTCATGGTGATGAAATGAATAATTCTGGACATATTGATCCTTACATCCATGGCCTCAAAAACGAAATTATTCTTTTCATCAAGGCTTCATCAAAGACATAATTTTTATCATCAAGGTCTCAAAAAATACATCATTCTTGGTTTGGGTAGGAATACAAAAAATAAAATATCCTCTTGTCTCATCATACCAACTGATGAATTAAGGTGATATATAATATTGGTCCCCACCCACCACATCTTTAGGTTTAATTAATTCACCATATTAATTATATGAATATCAATAAAATACATAATAAACTTTCCTTATGAATCAAAAAAATTATTGATATGTAGAAATATGGAATAAAAACCTTTCTCAGTTCATAAATGGGACAACATGGGCATAAGAAATTTATAAAACATAGGTTAATGGTTAAAGAATACACATCACATGTGTAAGATAATGGAGGTTAAGGGTTGTTGGTATAAATGAAAAAAAACTTTTGAAGTACGAAAATAAAAATAAAACACTTAATACTCTAAACAAAGAGAGAATCTTGATCTAATTATTCAAAGAGGTGGTATATACACCATATAGAAGAACTTATCTACATAGCTAAAACTTTTCTCAATGAAGTAAATTTTGAGATGAATTATTTATGACTATGCAGTGACCTTCATCCAAGTTTCCTAAAACATATTCCTTCTACCATTACATTTGAATATGGTACAAGTAAATTATGTCCCAAATGGCCAAATAGTTCAATAATCATAGTAAACTATATATATAAATGTGTATTTTATAACAATAGAATACAAAAATTACCAAAGTGTTTTTTGAGAATAAATTTATTTATCTACTGAGTCTCTGAATATCATTCATATTAAACTGTATGGAATCCTGGGGAATGGAAACAAAATATGTGCGATATCAGATACACCGTAACAGATAATTACAACGGAATAAATCATGAATAAATAAGGCATAATAAAGATGGAATGTTTAATAACAAAATAAAATTTCTATTTAAATAATAAATTGATAATTATATGCATCCACATATTATAACATTTAAAAAATAACATGTATTATAATAACTGAATTCTAAATTAAGAAAATTCTTAACTGTTGAACGTTCAGTTTCCTACACACATGAAACCTTTTCCATCAATATCTATCCTCAAGATGGTTTAAATAGGATTGGATAAAACCTATCTAATTTGTGTGAAGGAATTTCACAATATACTTAATATCAATATCAATCCTCCAGATAGTTTATAACGGCTTGGTAATAAAATAAAATGTGTTTTGGCCAACAGATTTTTTCTCATGAGACTATTGATGATTCACGGGTCTTATATTAAATGGTCCATAACATATTCCATACCTATCCAAATAATTCTTCATATATATAATAATTTATCTAATTCATAAATAATGTGTCTTATCAAAGATCCTTATTGAGTGATATATATGAATTTATCAATATTTCAATAGTTAATCAAATACCATTTAAAGTAAACATCATATGTAAGAATGGTATAATGTCACAAAATAATTATATCCATCACAGAAGAATATGAATATTTATGATAAATTTAATGTCCAATTATCATATGATTGTAAATATTTCTTGGGAAAGTTATTCTCTACAAAAATGAATCACATATGTAAATATCAATACTTTCCTTAGACCAAATGACCAAAAACCATACAATGGAATATTAAGGATGGTATCAATAAAATATATACCCGTTGGAGAAATATTAATGGTTTTTATCTTTGATGAATTTAAATATCATAAAAATATCTTTAGATAATTTTTTTAGGAAAATATAAATTGATTTTCAAAAAAGATTGAAAATAATTTTATTTAAAAATCAAAAATCAGAAAACATTTTGAAATTAATTTTCATAGAAAATAACCTTAAAATCATATAAATTAATTTTAAAAATATTTTACTGGTCATGGAGGCTGGAAATTCAATTCATGGCGTACATGTTAAAACAATGTTTTCATTCACTTTTATAGTAAAATTCAAATAGAAATTGTTTTTAAAAAGACATAACACTTCGTTGAAATAATTTTATAAAGTTTTTATTTTTTTAAACATTTCTCTGATAATATTTTTTTTAATGTTTTTAAAACAAATTGAAACCTTTTTTATAAAACATGGTTTTCATAAAAAAATCGACCGAAGAGTGAAATACAGTAAGATTTTATTAAAATAATTTTATAAATGATTTTTAGTACTAAAGAGTGGGAAATTGGTACCATTACATGAAAAATATTATAAATAACTATATTTAAAAAATTAAATTTTTTATCAAAAAATTATAATATAATTTTAATTAATGGATATTCAAAAACAAAAAATTTCGATTACAATGTGATTGTGAAATAAAACATTAAAATGATATAAACATTGAAATAAGGATTAATTATTGAATTGATGGGGTGTATCAAGTATAAATCCAGATAAAAAATGTAAAAATAAACAATATATATCATCAAAAATAATTATAAAAATAAAAAATAATATTTCTAACACTGTGGAAGTTATATAACCCAATGAATATAAATTGAGTTATGAAATTTTTTAACTACATGGTAACTATAATTTCAAATCCCCTTAGATGAAATAATTCAAATTAAGCCCTAAAATATCTTGATAAATGAATTATTACTGATATTACATGTCAAAGTGGAAGTATATACACCATATAAAAGTAATTTTTTGCAAATTATTACAATATTCCTCATTGAAATGAAATTATGATAAAATCCTTTACCTTATGATTTCCTTTTTTTCACAAATTCTTTCACCTCCTATATATTTTTTTTAAATGTTTTATTAAATTATAATATAACTATATTAATATTTATGAAATCATATATGAATCTTTTATAAAATCGTACGACCCATTGTTTAATAATCCTCCATTTTTTCATTGTTTTGGGTGTTACTTGGCTTGTTTTTAAAGAATTTTTAAACTTCTTCTTATTTTCCTATTATATAGATCAATATTTAATCATATCTGTAATATAAGACGTTATATAAATATCATATATATTCAGTATATAAGTATTTATAGTAATCCATAAAATTTGGTGATAGAAAATGAAATACACCGTTCATGGAGATGGTAGGTCATATGTACGCCTAAAGGTTGTTTCCATTTAATTATCATATTGAAAATAAAATAAAATAAAATTATATATATTAAAATTTAAATATCATTTTTAATACATATATTTCATATACTTTTATTAAACTCATCCTTAATATATTCCATGTAAAGCGTGATTGAATCACATAGCTTCACAAGGCGGTAGTCAGCCGTGCACATGAGAAACACTATCATATTCCAAACAAATGGAAAACATGTAGCCATGTGTGATATAATAATTACATAACCATGATAACATCCAAAATTTCAATTATATCATATATTAAAAATAAATATATCATTATTCCCAACATTGAAAGGAATTTATGGAGAAACGAACGACCTCGATTCACAAGGAGGTAGTCCTCTAAATACAAACAATGATTTAGTAACCAATTTTATGGAAGTATGTGAAGTTTTAGTTGGTAAAATTAACATAAAAACATCTAATTATATGTAATATACTCAATTTATTATATAATGTTTGTGTAATATTAATTGAAGGATCTGAAGAAGTAATTAAAATAAAAATTCTTTTAGAAGAGAATTGCGCCTTATTTGGGTATCATCATTTGGTTTCCACTAAACTTGTAAGGGATTTATTTATTCATAAATTAATGTTTATAGGATGAGGGGAGGGAAGTTGAGAAGTGATTTGGGTTGTTTTTGGTCATGAAAAATGGGTTTCATTATAGAGACATGGTTTTTTCCTTATAAAACATCGAAATAACTTCTATATATTTTTCCAAATCTTCGTGCTGAGATGGCATGGAATCATGAGGGCTTATGGGCCCAGAATTAACTTAATAAAAATATTAAATATATTATATATTTTGTGATCATGGTTAACTAAAGGAAGTGGGAAAACTATTAAAAATTTCATTTGTTCTGAAATCTAAGACCACAGTCATGTCTGGAACACACTGTTTACTATATGCGCGACATAAAATGAGTCTGTGTGGGAAATTATAACCTCTAACTCAGTGGTTGTGTGTTTAAGAAATTTAATAAATTAGTGAATTAATTGATTAATTTTCCTTTGACTTAATTAAAATCATATTAGTAGGTCTTTAGTGGTAATTGGCTTTGGTTGGCCTCATAATTCTTATAATTTATTAGCGATAACATTATCCTCCTCTAGAGAATTACTTCAACAAACAAAAAAACACCTAAATTGGGGCATATTTAATGTAATAGATCCTAATCCCCATTTGGGGAATTGTTTCATCACCAGTGACCAATCCAATCAAGAACTAGCACTCATATTTGGGGATTTGTATCACTTTGATTAAACATTCGAGTAGATTGATAATTATTTGTTTGATATGTGGCCAATTATCAAGTGCCAAATGATTGAATCTATATTATTTTACATTTTTATTATTTATTTCTAATATAAATTGAACATTCATGATCAATGGATTTTAAATTTTGGCCAACAATCATAAGCCTTTGTTTTTGTGCATTCTTCTGGTTTTTCTTCACGTTCCTCACTGATAAAACCCTATGGTTCTTAGTCTGACAATTTCAAGGAAACTCGAGCCCGATCAGGTGATCATATTTGTAGAAGAATGAAAAAATAGTGAAGAAATCATGAGGGAAGGATGGATCTGGAATCATTATGATGACTTGATGATAGATTTGATGGTTTGACACTAGATCATCAATGAACATAGGTGCAGTAGCGAGAAGAAGAAAGAATGTAACCATTTTTCATTTTGGTGGCAGATTTCGGGTGAAGGAGGACCGAAAAACACAATTTTTAGCTAGATATAGATTTTTTAGAAGGAATCACAGTGGGATATGAAGCATTTGGACCATATTTGGAGTTTAGAATAAGATCAATGGAAACATGGGTGTTTGGGAAATTTCCTGACGACATGCACTGTGGTATGAAGAACACACATCATGTAGCTCCATGTGTGGCAGTTCTACTGTTTGGTAGAAGATAAGGATGACGCGACTTGTAGCTGTAAGTCACATTCCATGTATCCCATCCCCAGTTGGACAAACTGTGTGATGGGTCACATGAGAGGGCACACCATGTAATAGAATCACATGTTGGATCGAAATGATATTGTAGATACTGTATGTAGTATCTAATGATGCTCAATATACAAGAGGGGGTGTATACATTAAAATTTTTTGTTGTAACATTTAAAGATGATTATTTTTAACAAAGATAAACAAGGTAATTCACAAAACCCCTATTTCTACACAATTACTTGATTCCAGGAATATGATTTCAAGAATGTGATTCTGAAAATATGGTTCCAGAAATGAAACTTAACTAAAGTTTAAAAAGATAAATATTTTACATTAAAGAATATTGAATCTAACTAAATCAGATTATACAAGTATGCGAAAGTATAAGATAGTTATACTTTCCTCAACAATCAAAATGAAGTGGAAAACATGAAACAAACAAGTAACAAGTAGTAAATCTTTTAACCCAAAGAGAAGGGTATCCAACAACCATGGATGATGGTCCCTTGATTAATATTTTTAAGAAATTCTATCTAACCCACACCAGGGCAATCCCTCGATATGATGTTCGGAGTCTGTCTTGCAATCCCCGCAAGCCCTCATCTTCAAGGAAGTCGACACCTCTATCTTCCTCAGCAAGGAAGTCCTTGAGCATTAAGGTAGTCGATACCTCTATCTTCTTATCCTAATAATCCGTCGAATGTACCCAGCAACATTTGGAGTCCCCCGAAGAAAATTTGAACAAGGTGTTCAGTACGCACTAAGCATGAATGTATCTCTCACTTGAAATAACTTCAGTAGCATGAAATCGCTAGATTGATCAACTTGTTTCATCAAAGTTATGAGATCTTTCAAATGAGCTCCTATTTATATGCACAACTCCAATAGTCATATCCCTCCTCTAACAACCATATTTTTCCTTGAATTTGGGAGGGACTTGTACACGTGTAACTCAAACAACGGTTAGTTAGTAACTAAATGCATGTCATCGTTTTATAACCATATCATATATAAGAAAAAATATGGGTTATTAAGAAAATTCAATTATTTGGAGTTTAAGGAATAAAATTTTGGAGTCTAACCAAAAACATATTCGGTGTCTATAATACATAGGATATTCTGATTCTGTCTTCAAAAGAATTCATAACCTGAATTCTATAGAATTCTGGAGTCTAAATCTCATGGAAATTCAGAGTCTGAATTTAGTACAATTCGGAGTCTGAATTCATAAGAATTAGGAGTCTGAACATACAATGATCAGAGTCTGCATTCATTAGAATTCGGAGTCTGAAAATTCAACGTTTTGAGTCTTAATTCAGTAGAATTTAGAGTCTATAATTTCAATGTTCAGATTTTGAATTCATGAGAGTTCGGAGTCTGAACATAGAATGTTTGGAGTCTGACTTCATAAGAATTCAGATTCTGAACATAGAAAAGTTTGGAGTCTGAATTCAGAGAATTCAGAATCTGAATTTAGAGAACTCAGAGTCTGAACTTAAAAATGATTGGAGTCTGAATTCAGAGAATTCGGAATCTGAATCCAGAGAACTAAGAGTCCGAACATAGAATTGTTCAGAGTCTGAATTCAAAGAATTTGAAATCTGTATCCAGATCTATAAACCAGAATTCTCTATATCTAATAATTATATGATTCCAAGGTTTTAGATATGAAACTGAATTTTAAACATGGATAAAATAATTAACAATGAAAAACATATTAAGGATAAATTTCATTTTGAAAGGAAAATTTCTCTTATCAAGTAAAATATAGGGTAAATAAAATATTCCATCAGATAAGGTGTTTGTGATTTTCAAAAAACAAGAATTAATGGAAAATTCATAAGGAAACCTTATTGAATCCACAATATCCCCCTTTTTTGAAAGAACAAACATCCTTATAAAAACGAATATAAGGACTTAGAAAATATTTTTCTAGACATTGAAAGTAAAACTTATCAACCTTAACACATGGAAAAAGCTGAATATGACTAAATCCCCCATATGCTTTGGAACACTATGAATCGTATTCTAGATTTTTGGAATGAGACATAGCATTTAATTGCATACAAAAATCTTCTTGGATAAGAACTCCCCCTTAGATATAATCCCACTTACATCGGGACATTTTTTCTTTACTAAGTATTATTTATTCCTTTCTCCCACTTTGTGATTTTAAAAAAGGAAAAAAGGGAATTTAAAAGTAAACATTGTACCCAAAAATTTAGTGCAAAACATCCAAAAGACAAGCTACCAAAAATTTCATTATGATAAGAAAAATTTACACAAGGAATTAAAATACAACAAAAGATCAGATTTAAACAAGGTTATCCTTCCTTTTCATGGGGCATCGGCTTCTTCACTATTGTATTCATCTTCTAGGGCTCCTTGTTTTCTTCCTCTGCTCGCTTAAGAATCTGATCTTTATTCTCGGATTTCATCTCTAAGGTTTTGATCTTTTCTTCTCCAGCCTTAAGAATATCATCCTGAGCCTTCAAGGATTTTTCTTGCCTGACAAGATTTTCTTCAATCTCAATCATGAGATCTCTTTCTCTCTTCCAACTTTGGGAAAATAAATACAGCTTCCCATTCAAATCCTTCACTTATTGAATCCGATAATTCTGTTCCAGATTCAGCATTTCTTCAAAATTACATTAGAGATATTTGATCTTACAATATTTGGTGTCAAAATCCTCCATGACACTATCTTGGAACTCATCATGATTTATCATGTCATCTATGGTTTTTCTTGAGCAACTGGTCATCTTCTTGCATGATCTTTTGTGGGCTTCTTAGTTAATGAAAAAATTCTTGAAATCAGCCTCAAGCAGGACACACTTATCCATCACCATGGATAATGAATCCAATTTCTGGTTCAAGGTGTGTTGAATCATCTGACATCTCGACTCAATTCTTGGAAAATTGGAATGGTCCCAAAAAGCTTCTTCAATGACTAAACTAAGAAATCATTTCCATGGGATGATGATTCCGAATCAGAAACTTTTCTTATTGAGGTTTCTTTCTCTGGCTTTGCATGTTTCCTCTTTGAAGGAAGAGAAATGTTTTTCTTCTTTATCCCAGCCTTTGTAGGTGTATCAACTATGACAAGTTTTTCCTTATCATCTTTTGGAATAGCTTCATCATCTAGAGATTCATGTTCACTATCAGACAGCTGAACAATTTTATATGCATCTATCTCTTCTTTCTCACCTCTTACATCAACATCCTCAGGGTGTATTAAATCATGATTAGAACTTTCTTCTATAGAAACCTTATTCACTTCTTCTTCAACCTTGTCATCTTCACCATTCTCATCTTTACTAGGGATAGAATGCTTTAAAGACTCAGCTTCTAAAGTACAGATTGAAAGCTTCTCAGATGGACTCTCCTTCCCATTAAAATCTTCTACTTTCTTAATAAGATCTTCGGTATCACCACTTCCTTCTTCTTCTTCTTCTTCTTCTTCTTATTTCTCTTCAAGAACTTTTTCTTTGACTTTTTCTGGAGTCACATACTTCTTTCCCGGTGTCTCTGTTAATGATTTTATTAGTAAATATTATTGTACCAGAATTTTCTCAGAAGCTCTCTCAGTATCTTTCAGAAGTTATTAAACAATTTTTTTCCTCAGATAACTTCTTCTTTTGTTTCTTTTCTTTTTCATTCTTTTCAATATCTTCAGAAATCTTCTCTTTTAAGGATTTTTCATCAGAAGGATCTAAACAAAAGCTAGGATCCCCAGATTTCTTTTTCTTCTTGTCTTCCCTCCACTTAGCTACTACCTCACCTGGATAGGCTTTTTCCTTTTTCAGATTTGGGGGGTGCGGATTGGGTTTCCATAACCTCTGGGGATTTTTCATTCTCTTCTACATCCTTCGACATTATCTTACTTACAAACTTTTTAGAAGGTTCATTCACCTCTTGTTTCCTCAATATGTCTTTACGATCTTCTTCAGGAAAGTCAATGAATTCTCCGGATTTATTAAAAAATCCAACTTTCAACCACTTCAAAGTATCATCACTTACCAGCATGACTTTTCGATTTCTTGGCATAGAACTGAAAGGTATTTTGAATGATTCTAGACACCAAACAAGAATCTTTGTGAGAATGGCTGGATACATAATAATCCGAGCCTTCATATTTCAATTCTTTATATTATCAATTGTAATTAGAATATGCTTATCCAAATTGGTCTTCCTTAAGTTCACAAAAAAATCCAGGATATACATGTCACTCTTCTTCAAAATGTTCTTGCCCCATTTTCTCAAAATGATAAAACCTTGAACAGACAATTCAATAATAAGATAATTTGTGGATAAGTGAACAATCTTCAGAGTCTTTATATATGAATGTCTGAGGAAATCCATAGTATTAACATTATCAAAACATCATTTTGCTTCAGGAAACTTATGAGAGCAGAACTCTTCCTCACCCTCATAATGAACTCCAATCAAATTGGATTCCATAGTTTAAGAAAGATCACAAGTCTTTCCATAGCTATTGAAAGAGGATTTATCTTTTCCTTCTTCTTTTAAAAACATGCTGATTCATAGAACTCAACCTACAATTCCAGATACACCGGATCTTGAGATACTGGTTTCAATATGGAAACACTCTCCCATCCATTCATCTTGATGGTCTTTGAGATTATAGAATCATACTTAGTGAAGAAATTTTGATGTACCAACCTCTCCCTGTATATCTGCCATTCAGAAATTGGAATGGTATTTGACTTGTCTTATTGAGAAGATTCTTCGATAGACATTTGGAGTTGAGAAAAGATATTGAAAATCTGGAATGAGCTAAAGTAAGAGGTCAGAGCTTTAGCACGTGAGAGCTTTAGTTTCAATGTGGGACAACCATAAACGGTCCTTTATATATGTTTTTGAAGCTACGGTTCAGCTTCTATACTCAATCCAACAATTGAAAAACGTTTTGATCAGATCTCTAGTTGAAATGATAACGGCAATGATATCTGAGTAGGATCTAATCTTTTGAGGTTTCTAATAAAAACATTCGAATTTAAGGAAATAGAATCCAAATTAAAAAAAACAAAATTATCATCAAGTAAAAGATGATTACGAAAACTCAAGAAAGGAAACATTCCTTTTGAATTGCTAGGAAGATTATTCGTATTGAAGGAAATTCTTCTTAAAGAACTTTAGATTTTGAAAATTTGATTATAGTAAATTTTTGAAAAACTAACTATGAATTTTTTGAAAATCTTGATTATAAAAAAAATTTCGAAAATCATCATTATGATAATTTAGAAACACTTTATTAAGAAAATTTTGAAAAACATTATTATGAAAATTTAGAATATAATTATTATGAAAATTTAGAAAATATTTATTACAAATAATCAGAAAATCTTCATTATGAAAAATTTGGAAAATCTTCATTACAAAAATTTTAAAAATCTTTAATACAAAAATTTTGAAAATATTCATTATGAATATTTAAAAAATCATCATTACTAAAATTTAGAAAATCTCCATTACTAAAATTTAGAAAATCATCATTAAGAAAATTTAGAAATCTGAAAACAAATATACCCCCCTATGAAAAAGAGTTTGTTACTGTAAGGAGATAGGTTTCAACAAGAAGTTAATAAGGATGATTACCTTACGGTTATCATTCCTAACTTCTGTTTAATGTATTCAAATATATCGAAGGGTAATGATTTTGTGAAAATATCAGCAATTTGATCTTGTGTTTCGATAAATTGAAGAATGATATATCCTTTTTGTGTTTGATCCTTAATAAAGTGATGCCTAATATCTTTGTCTTTTGTACGAGAGTGATGGGAAAGGTTTTAACTTTGGGAAATGACACAAGTATTATCACACAAAATTTATGTTTTGGTAAAACTAAAACTATAGTCTCTGAGTTTGTGTTCCATCTATAACACTTGATAGAAACAAACTCTAGCTGCTACATATTTAGCTATAGCAGTGGAAAGTTCTTCTGAGTGTTTTCTTTCATGACCAAGAAACTATTGAATCTCATAAGAAATGACACATTTTGGATGTACTTTTTTGATCCATTCTATATCCCCCAAAGTCAGCATCCGAAAATATATTTAGAATAGAATTATTTCTAGAAGTATAAAAGAGTCCAAGATCCATGGTTCCCTTTAATTAGCAAAAAATAATTTTCACTGCCTCTAAATGAGATTCCTCAGAATTGGATTGATATCTTACACATAAGCATACTGGAAAAATTAAGTCTGGATGACTAGCTGTCAAGTAAATTGTACATCCTATCATTATTCTAAAAGATTATTGGTATACTTGTTTCCCAGCGTCATCAAGGTCAAGTGAATTTGAGGTACCAATGGGAGTACTTCTACTCCTAGTGTTGTCATATACATAATTTTTATGAAGATCTTTAATATACTTATTTTGGGATATGTTGGTTCCTTCTGGTTTTTGAGAAATATTAAAACCAAGGAAAAATATTAACTCACCCATCATATTCATTTCAAACTCAGATTTCGTTAGATCCGCAAAGGAATCAGTTAAATAATGTTGAGTTGAACGAAATATAATGTCATCAAAATAAATTTGAACAATCCAAACATTTTTCCTATCATTCTTTATAAAAAAGGGTGGGATATTCATTTCCCCTAACATAATTATTTTGAAGAAAAAATCATTTAAGTATATCATACCAAGCTCGAGGGGATTGCTTTAGTTCATACAAGGTTTCGGTAATTTTGAAAACATGATTAGGATTTTTTAGATCTTAAAAACCCGGAGGTTGTTTAATAAAAAACTTACTCTTGATCATAACCATTAAGGAAAGCAAATTTCACATCCATTTGAAAACGTTTAAAATTAAATAATGCTGTAAAGGCAAGTAGAATATGAATAGATTCAAGTCTTGTTACAGGAGCATAGGTTTCTTCATAGTCTATTCCATCTTGTTGATTGTAGCCTTTATCAACCTATCTAGCTTTCTTTCATAATATGATTCCATTTCCATCACATTTATTTCTGAAGACCCATTTTACTCCAATAACAGAAGTTTTATTAGGTCATTCAACAAAGGTCCAGACATTATTCCGTTTGAATTCATTTAACTCATCTTGTATAGCTTTTATCCAATCATCATCACCTAAATCTTCATCAGTGCTTTTTTTGTTCTAATTAAGAAAGGAATTCTAGACGTTTTACTTCATTTCATAAGGAACTTCTAGTCCTTACAGGTTGATTTACATCACCAATGATACTATCACTAGGATGATTCTTTAGAAACAACTGATTTGGGTTTTGTAAAACGTGTTCATCAACATAAGGTAGGAGGTCTTCTGGGGTAAATGTTTCCGAAACATTTTCTTGTAAATTTTCCTTATCATAAAGATCTTTTAACAAAGGTTGATAATCAGGTTTTTAAAACAAATCTGAAGATGTAGGCTGGTGTTGTTTTAATACCAAAGGATCAGTTTCATAAAATTTGACATGTATTGTATCTTCAACAGAACAAGTGTTTTTATGGAAGACTCTATAACCCTTAGAAGTTATGGAGTAGCCTATGAAAATTCCTTCATCAGATTTTGGTGCGAATTTGTGTAGATTAAGTTTAGTATTCAGAAATAATACGTTGAAACCCAAAACCATGAAGAAGTAAAGTCAAGGTTTTCTACCATTCCATAACTAAAAACGAGTTTTATTAAGAAAAGGTCTAATCAAAACTCGATTTATAGTATAACAAGCAATGCTTACAGCTTCAGGCCAAAAATGTTTTGCTACTGAATACTCACTCAACATTGTTCTAGTTATCTCTTGAATAATTCTATTTCTTCTTTCTACAACACCATTTTGTTGAGGTGTTCTGGGTGCTGAGAAGTTATGAGTAATTCCTTTTCTACTACAAAAAGTATCAAAATCAGAATATTGAAATTATACTCCATGATCACTATGAATAGTTATCAAAGAAAGGTTTTCTCAATTTTAACATGGGCTTTAAAACTTTTGAAATAAGATAAAGCTTCAGATTTATTTGATAGAAAGTAGACCCACATAAATCAAGTGTAATCATCTAATAAGACAAATACAATATATTTGCCTCTAATGCTTCCAAATTTTGTTGGTCCAAAAAGATACATATTCACAAACTATAATGCATCAGTGGTTGAGACCTCACTAAATGATTTAAAACTTCATTTATGATGATTTCCATATTTACAAGGATCACAAACATTTGAAGAATCAAATCTAAGCTATGGTAGATCCTTAACTAGTCTTTTATTAGAGAGTTTACATTTGTTCTGAAGGTTAGAGTGTCCTAACCTTCTATGCCACAACCAAGAATGATCTTTCATTTCACTAAGGCAAGGTAGATCTTGGGTCCTATGGTCTTCTATGTTTAGTGTGTATACATTCTGTTGCCTATTGGCAGATAGAATAAACTCTCCCTTATAATTGTGTACTAAGAACTATTCATTCCTAAAATTCTCATGGTACGCTTAATAAAATAATTGACTTATGCTAATGAGGTTGTGCGTAAGACCCTTAACAAATAAAACATTTGAAATCAATTTTTTTCCTAGAAGAACTATATTACCTATACCAATAATTTATCTATTATCATTATCTCCAAAAGTTACTTTTCCTCCTTTCGTCTTGATAATCTTTTCAAAGATGTGTTTGTTACCAGTCATATGTAGGGAAATTCCACTATCCATGTACCAATTATTTCTATTGGTACTTTCTTTATTTTCCTAAAAATAAGAGTGTTTGACTTTCGAAACACAAACATTCTTGGATCCATAATCTTCAGAAAGAAAAATCATATGAATCCACATTTTCTTAGAAAAATAAGCATTATGAAATCCTAATGACTATGTTTTATTTGAGGAACAATTTTTTTCCCAATGCCCACCACACCGACACTTAGTGCAGAATGGATCACTTTGAGGAACCAAATAACTGTTACTAAAAATTGGTTTGGAACTAGTATAACCAAATCCAAAATTATTCCTTAGAGGTCGCATTTGAGAATTCATTTTATAAAAATTGTTCTTACCTAAGTTAAAGTCTAACAAACACATCCTCATGGAAAAAATATCTAACTTTAGGATAATAACTATGTTCTTATATTCCAAAACAATAGCTTTGACACTAGAGTTAGGCTCGAAAAAAAATTTATTTGAAATTACTTTTTCTAGATCCTTAGAAAGCTTATCCTTCACAGAATTCACTTCCTCAAGGTTTTTTGAAATACTTTCAAAATCAAGGATTTTGTTATAAAGATCTTTAAAATGATAGGATATATCCTTAGTTTGTATATAAATCCCATAATATTCCTTATCAATCTTTTTTTTGACTTTAGAATTTTCATTCCCAAGAATCATAACAAACCTAGAAACATATTTATAGGTAGGTAAAGTATTATCCACATCAGAAAAAGATTATTCATCCAGAGATTAAAAATATTTACTATCCTTAATTTAGCATTCAAGGATACATTGGTCATAGATTCAGTATTGTGTACCTTATCCATTAAACAATGATTTTGAATTGGTATTCTGGCTATTAGACCAAGATTATTCTTTCTAGAAGATTCATAATATTCTGGCTATTAGACCAAGATTATTCTTTCCAGAAGATTCATAATCTGAGGATTCATCAGAAGAGTAACCACCAATGGCACTCCAGGTGTCATTAGCTTTCAAAATATTCTTATATTTATATTTGTAGTAATTATTTCTATTTCTTTTAGAATTATTTTCCTTTCTTTATTTCCTCTTAAGCATAGGACAATCAGGCCTTATATGTCTAGCTCTCTTGCATTCATAATAAGTAACTTCAAAATATTTCTTATATTTCCTATCTTTCTTCTTGTATATCAATTGAATGTTCTTCTATCCAACAATATTGTTCATCCTTCGAGAAAGATTATCTAGTTCATTTTCTGAATATTCACTTCCACTATATTCGGATTGTATAACAACCTTCTTGGATTTGGATCTTGTAACTCTCGCAGGAGTCTTAGCTTTAATATGATTTTAAGTATTTGTTAAAGCAACACATTAATTTCCATTCCTCTTTTTAATATTGTCAACATCTCTCTTCATTCTAGTCTCATGCTGAAGAAGAGTTCCAAAAAATTCATTAAGAGAAATCTGAGTAACCTTTCTATTTACATCTATAGCTATCCTCTTGGATTCCCACTCATTTGGCCTGATGTCTATGATCATGTCCACAAGAGATTCATCATCTAATCCCTTCTCACCCATAGATTGTAAAATTTTAAAAATAGTCATAAATCTTTGTTCTACCTTTCATATGGGTTCTCCATAAGGAAAGAAAAAACAATGATATTTAGCTCTGAGCATGACTCTTCAAGTTTCAATGACTTTTGTAGTTCTAAAAAGTGTAACTTCAAGCTTCCTCCAAATACAGTTTTCTGATTCACAAGATGAAATTTGGATATATATATTTTTAAACCTGTAACAAAGAAATGAATTGTGTACCTTATAATTTAGTTGATATTCATTCCTTTCTTGATTGGTGAATGTACTAAATTCCTTGTCATGGATTTTATATCCTCCAGTAAGCAAGGAAAAATTATCTACTCCAGTGTTGATAATAAATGTCTTCATGTGATCTCTCCAATATTGGTAATCATTTCCATTAAAAATAGGTGGTCTAGTTGGATTCAGGTTGTATGTGGAACCTGCATTGATTCCTTCCATCTCAAACAAAATTTCTTTTCACTGAAACTTGTCAGTAATAAAAAATTTTCAACAAGGAAAATATTACTTAGCAAGGAAAAATAAGAACAATGAAAAACATGAGCAAGGAAAACTTATATGTGAATATATGTATTTCAGAGACCTCCTATGATACAAATTGTTGAATTGAAATGATAATGTAGATATTTTATATAGTATCTAATGATGATCAATATACAAGAGGGTTGAATTGTATAATTTAAAAAATTATTTTGGAACATTTAAATATGGTGATTTTTAAAGAAGATAAATGAGGTAATTCCCAAAACCAAAAATTCTACACACTTTCTTGATTCCGGAAATATGATTTTGAGAATGTGATTTCGGAAAGATGGTTCTGGAAATGAAACATAAAAAATGGTTTCAAGGATAAAAATTCTACATTAAAGCATATAGAATCTTACTAAATCAGAGTATACCAGTATGATAAAGTATAAGATAGTTATACTTTCCTCAACAATCCAAATACCGCAGAAAACATTAAACAAACAAGTAACAGGTAGTAAATATTTTAACCCAAAGAGAAGGGTATCAAACAACCTTGGATAAAGGTCCCTTGATTTATAATTTTAAGAAATTCTATCTTACCCACACCTGGGTAAGCCCTAGATACGAAGATCGGAGTCTATCTTACTATCCCCACAAGCCCTCAACATCAAGGTAGTCTGCACCTCTATCTTCCTCAGTAAGGAAGTCCTTGAACTTTAAGGTAGTAGGCGCCTCTTTCTTACTATCCCTTAAAGCCATCGAATTTACTCAACAAAATTTGGAGTCGTACGAAGAAAATATGAACAAGGTGTTTAGTATGCACTAAGCATGAAAGACCCTCTCACTTGAAATCACTTCAGCAACATGTAATCTCTCAATTGATCAACTTCTTTTGTCAAAGTTATGACCTCTTTCAATTGAGCTCTTATTTATAGGCCCAACTCCAATGGTCATCTCTCTTCTCCAACGGGCATATTTTTCCTTGAATTTTGGAGGGACCTATACATGTTTCACTCAAACAACATTTAGTTAGTAACTGAATGAATGAAATCATTTTATAACCAAAAAATGGGTATGAAAAAATATGGTTGCTTAACCAAAATAAATTATTCAATGTGTAAGGAATAAATGTTTAGAGTCTAACCAAAAACACATTCAATGTCTATAATACATAGGATATTTAGATTATGTCTTTATAATAATTCAGAACCTGAATTCTATAGAATTCTGGAGTCTAAATCACAAGGAAATTTAGTGTCTGAATTCAGATGAATTTTGAGTCTGAATTCACTAGAATTCAGAGTCTGAACTTACAATGTTTGGAGTCTGAATTCATGAGGGTTCGGAGTCTGAATTCATAAGAATTCAGAGTCTGAACATAGAAAAGTTTGGAGTCTGAATTCGGAGAATTCGGAATCCGAATTCAGAGAACATATAGTCTGAACATAGAAAATTTCAGAGTCTGAATTCATAGAATTCAGAATATAAATCCAGAGAACCCGGAGTCCGAACTTAGAAAAGTTCGGAGTCTAAATTCAGAGAATTTGGAATCTGAAACTGGATCCTAAAAATAGAATTCTCTATATCTATTTATTATATGATTCCATGGTTTTTGATATGAAACTGAATTTTACACTTAGACAAAATAATGAACTTTGAAAAACAAGGTAAGTGTAAATTTTATTAGGAAAGGAAAATTTTCCTTATCAAGTGAAACATTGGGTAAATGAAATTTTTCTTAAGATAAGGTGTTTGTGGTTTTCAAAAACAAGAAGTAATTGAAAAGTCATAAAGAAACCTAACTAACTCAACAACACACACATTGGTTAGCCACATGGGTGGCATCCCATGTGAACTAACACATCACATACCAATGTTCATGGACATGCGGTCTGAGTACACATACACATCCAAGAGGCATGACTCAATCCCCATTTGGGTGGTAAACTCCATTTAGTCCACCTACACAGCATGTACCCATACACGGAAGTGACCCATGTACTAACCAGAGACATGGATAGGTAGCAAAGAGGGACCACATTCCATGTGGGCACCCTCACACGTTGTTTTCTACTTGATCTCTTTCAAAAAAAAATTAAACTTCCGTGTCTCCTTCCTTTGAACATGAATTTTGGTCCATGATATTTCTATCATGTGTGTTATTTTTTAAGAACAGGATGGTTCCATTGGAATAGTCATTTGGGATATGATGTGAATGTTCTAGGTTGGTATGTATAGAGGTGACACCCAATGATGAAATTTATCATAATATTTTTCCAAAGAGGTATTAGGATTACCCTCTATCTAGGATGGGTAGTGGTGTTCCCTGATGGTAGTTTCGAACGTACCCTTCAGTAGTATTGAGCAGTAGTATTCCCTGATGATCTTTCTGAGTTACCCTATGATATGATTGGGTAGTGGAGTTCCTCGATGTCATGGGATTACTCTATATCTTGGCTAGGCAGTGTCATTCCTTGATGTCATTTTCTAGGCGCACCCTTCACCTTGTCTTGGGAGAGACATTTCTATAATGACTCATTAGTCATAAACTCTAGTAGTATTTAGCAGAGGAATTCCCCATTAATCGTCAAGAGTGTTACCCTCTATCCCTACTGGGCAGTGGCATTCCTAGATGACTACCTGAGTAGGACCCCCATATAATACTAGGGTACGAGATCCTTTCCTAAACCGCTGACCCCTCAACTGTGCAGCATAGTGATGAGGCATGGTTCGATGTACCCTTGGACTCGCAAGAAAGAGGAATGATTTCCGCACCAAGATACCTTCTTGAGATACAACGTAAATCTATGTGGTAAAGCTATTCCCACTCAAAGTGGATGGTATCACGGTGTGGGGATTGAGTCCCTTTGACTTGTGTGTTCTATACATACTCATGATTTGTTCGACATCATGATGGGACTTATATTGTGATTGATGGCTAATCATCTTCTTTGGCCGAGATGTTATATAGATATCCCCTTACTCTCTCGTTTTGGATTCTTTGATATAGAATATATATATATATATATATATATATATCTTGTTATAGTACACACTCTTTGTATTTTTATTACTCTCCTTACAAGAGTGGTGAATATGTGTGGGTATTCCACATGAATTCAATATTTATCTTCTCTGGTTTGGATGAGTCTAATCCACTTCTATAGGTATCAATGACACGACGAGAAGTTCGTATTTACACTATTTTGGGATCCTTGGGTTTGGATTAGTCTAATCTAACTCTCTTGTTGGGTTGAGCTTTAAACATTTACCATAACTTATTATATCCACTTATGTCCTTTTCAGTTTTATCTCCTACTACACCCCTTCACATTTTAGGGGCATTCTACTAGGCTGTATATACTCACTCTGACATGGGCTTTTCCCAACACTTTTTATTTATTTTGTAGATGGAAAACATTTCGATCATGAATTCAAAGAATCTTAGGAATACATATTTCTTGGACTGTGTATGGTGGGCGCAGTTTGGGATATAGGAGTCGGGCTCTCACATACTTTTCCCTTTGATAGTTATTCAAGTTTGTATGTATTTTTGGATGGGAATGTATTTTTGCCTTTTATTATTAGTTTAGACTACCGTACTTAATTTTTTAGTGGCCCATTAATATTTTTCTTTATTTATAAAAGTGTTTAATTTTTATTTATTTTCTTATACACTTCTACATTAAGGTGGTTGTGTATGTGTCTGTGTGTGTATGAACATTGAAAAAGGTCTCCGTGAGTTTTGAGTTCCCTTGGTTCCTGTCTCCACCCCCTAGCTTATAGAGGTGTCCTTGGGGTAGTTACTACTCAAGCCCTGCTTGGGTTGTGGTATGAAAGATTGTTATAAGAGAAAGTTCATTCCATGGGAATTTGTTCAGACATTTCTCCTTAAAAGGATTGGTCGGGATTAGAGAAAAAGAGTCAAATTGTCTCGATAGAGGCCTTCTGGCTAGGGATTCTAGTGATGGTGCGGGCGGCCAACATATCTGTTCACTAGGACCTCAATTACCTTTTTTTAACACAGCACCCTGAGACATTTTTTATAGGGAAAAATGATACATTTATCATAAATGATTGTGTATTTTATTTTTCTTCTGGATTCTGCTCCCCATTGTCATTGATATATATCTATATATTCTCATCTGACTATGTTACTCCTTGATAAATTTAAGCATGTCTCCATGATGATATCCAGCCATGACACAAGATCTAGTTCACTAATAGAACCCTATGAATGACGAGGCCTCAGTACATGGTCCATCATCCAATCACCTTAAACCAGATGGGAAGGTAGTAGCACCACTAGCTGTTGAGTAGTAGACAGTCCCAGAAAGCCATATTGAGGACGTGAGTAGGCTAAGATCACTCTACGAGTTCTAACGTCAGATACCACTGATGTTATGTGGAAAGACAGATCCCCATGTAGTATAGGTTGGGCTAGAGTCAGTGGTCTGCATCTCTAGGCATGTTTGGAATCCAATGGATCAGATGGTGGATTTGGAAGACAGTCTTTTCCACAAAGTAGCTAGGTGTGGGTAGAGCAAAGTTACCCAGATACACTTTGAGTTGATACTACTGTAGGAATAATTCCATCACTTGTTTTTTGAGTTATACTACCCCTCCTTCTTATTCTACATCCATATTTTGGAGAATTGGGAGCCCCAATATGAAGGTATGATTGTGGAAGAGTACGCGTCATGGTTAACATACCTTAATCACTAGTCTCTGAACATGATCATATATGGAATCTTCTGAGCACATATGTTTGATCAGTGACTCCATAGAAAGATTTGAGCCAGTGTAGTTCCCTTGTGAATCCCCTCTTATGGTGGGGTGCTGGAGTAGGAACTTATTATAGAGATACTTATGACATATGGATGCTAGAAATCTAGAACAGACTTTAGGAATGATAGTGCTTAGTCATCTATAGTGGTATGAAGGCACAATAGTTATTTAAATTTGAGACCATTATGTGAGTAGGCCCAGGTACATGGTCTTACAGTGTAGGGGAAACATAGTTCACTAGGGTATCATGGAGAGAATTTGTTATATACTTGTGATGGGAAAGGTCACATGGCATGGGACTTTCGGAACAGATGTTCTGATCATCCCAAGAAGATAACTGATGGAGTTCCACCGTAGAAATAGTGTCGTGATCTGGGATTTCCTTGGAGGAGGCAGGGTGGTCCCAAGGGAGTCGGAGCTAGAAGAGGAGAAGAGGAGCTACATGTGGGGTATGATGGTGTGAGGTTATTCCACTACCACCACTAGGTGGCCAATGTGAGACTTAGGGAGCTTACGGTCAAGGTTTCATATAACTGAAGGCTTTGGATTTCTATAATCCTACACTACACGAGATGGTTTTCAGTAAAATATATGTTTATTCCACTCTTTCATCATTATTAGTAGAAATAGGTTTTAGAAATTATTTTGTCTCTTGACTCTTAGTGTCAAAGCCAGAGAAACTAGATGATATGGTATCACAACAACTATGAATTGAGGTTATTATAAGGAATTCATCTTATATTCCTTTCATATGATAGTAGTGCAAGATATATCTTGGAGGATAGAGGCTCACATGGGACTTATTGGTTATCACGATGAGACCCTACGATGTCATCTTGGGAATGTATTGGAATTCTATGGCTTATTCCAGATTGATAGTCACCTCAGACTAGTCATATGCGTGCATGCTGATGGGACGAGATTATCCTTTTTTGGAAGGAGAGACCTCTTACTAGTAAAATTGAGTTTTGTGAGATAGATTCTATAGCATCTTACCCATAAGTTAGTGAGTTTGGACCTTGGTTCAGTATACTCTCTAGGAATCTAGATTCCATCAATTGTGGAGGATAATATGGAAATATTCCCTAATGATGTTCTAGGATGACCTCTGAGGAGGGAGTTGGAGTTTTGTAATGACTTGCAACCAAGGAATTCCCCCAATAAATTTTATGGCATATCAGATAGCACCCACTGAGATCTACGAGATATAGTTGTAGGACCTTCATGAGAAAGTTTTCATCCGACCTAGTGTGTCCCACTTGGGCAGCTGCATTTATGTTTGTATTGAAGGAATATATGATCTTACATCACTTCGTGGATTATTGTTGACTAAATATAACCAAGATTAAGAACAAGTACCCCTTGATAAATATTTATAACCACTTTTAAGAGTTTCAAGGTTTTATATGCTTCTCAATGATTGATCTTAGACCCAACAACCACCAGTTGTGGGTTTGTGAAGATGATATTCTGAAATTGTCTTTCTAATCTCTCTATAAGCACTATAGTTTCTTTCTAATTCCCTTTGTTTTGAAAAAACCCCCTCTATTTTTATGGATTTGATGAACCATATCTTTTGGCCTTAAATGGACTGGTTTTTTGTTGTATTCATCGATGAAATTTATGTTTACTCTACAATAGAGGAGGTTCATGTGGAGAAAATGAGGATGCTTCCCGATTTACTTCAAGAGCACTAGATTTATAAAAATCTCTTGATGATATTTTTAAGTATATATGAGGTTCACATTCTAGGGAATTCCATTTCGGGACAAGGATTAGTTTTGTATCTATAGAAGATTAAGGTAGTGTTTTCTTGGGATCCACCCAAAATGTATCAAAGGCGAGAAGATTTGTTGGTGTGGAGGGATACTATAAGAGATTTTCGGAAGACTTATCCATGATCATAGCCCCTTTGACCTCTCTAGCGTAGAGGTTACACCTCTTTACAAAAATTAAGAAGTTTCATAAGGCCTTCGATGAGTTGAGGAAGACGTGGAATAGTGCTCCAGCTTTGATAAAACCATAGGAAGGTCTTTAGTTCATAGTATATTGTGATTCCACTTGAGCTGGGCTCAAATTGATGTTGATGAAATAATAGGCTGTCATTTCATATAGGTTGTTGAATTTGATACCTCATGAGAAGAACTATGGAACTCTTTATCTAGAGCTTGAAGGAGTAGTATTTTCCTTAAGTATGTGGACACACTACCTTCTGGTAGAGTTATTTGTGGTTTACTCAAACCATCAGAGTCTCATGTATGACTTCACTCAAATAGAAATTAACCTGAGATAGTGATGATGGTTGGATTTCCTGTAGGACTATGACTTAGAGATAGTATATACTATTGGAAAGGGTAGAATTGTAGTAGATACCCTTAATAGGATGTCTCAGGCTCACCTAGTGTGGGAAGAATTGGAGATGTTATATTCCCTAATGTTTACCCTGGTGGAGCAAGAGGATATAGTTTTTATATAGTATATACTGTTGAATTCCTTAATCCTTGAGCATTTGGAAGAGTCCCAACTAGGAGACATCAACTGTTATGTTCTGCACGATCATAAACCCATTGTAAACACACTAATTGGGTATTCTGAAGGAGGTAATCAGGATATCTTATTCCAAGGGAGAACATCAGTTCCAGTCACAATATATGAAAATTTGGTGTGGGAGTTCCAAACATCTCCCTTAGCTATACATCTTGGAATGGGGAAGATGTACAGAGATCATCAATGGATGTATTGGTGGTCAAGCATGAGATAAAGCGTAGCTGATCTCTTATCTTTATGCCTCACCTATTGGTAGGTGAAAATTGAGAACCAGGTTCTGGCGAGTTTGTTGTAGCCTCTTGAGTTCCCGAAGCAAAAATGGGATTCATGGTCCAGGGACTTCATCACAGGTCTTTTGTGCACATAAAAAGTCCATGAATCCATCTGGGTGATAGTATACCATCCCAAAAAGTTGGAACATTTCCTTTATATCATGGAGTAGAGTTCGAGGGATAGTTTGGGCTGTTTTTAAATTTGGGATATTTAATCACTTCATGGGGTACCCTCAACGATTGTCTCCAATCATGAAGAATGTTTTGCATCAATATTGTTGAGAGGCCTACATAAGGAATTCGAGACCCAGCTGCAGATGAGTAAATCCTTTCACCCTCAGTTCGATGGAAATATTGTCCACTCTATCTAGGTTGTAGATGATATGTTGAGAATTTCTTGTTGAATTTATACTAGAGAGTAAAGGATCACCTTCCCTTGGTATATTACTCATATAATAATGGATACCACTCTACCATCATTATGAAAACATTTCAAGGCCTATACGGGAGGCCCTATAGGTCACCCTTGTGATGGATGGAGGTTGGAGAGTTATCCCTCATGGCCCAAAGTTGGTATAGGTGACCATGGAAGAATTTTAGTTCATCCATGAGTAGATGAAGATGGCCCATACCATTGATAAATCCTACATAGATCACCATCATAGGATTTAGGTGTTCTATTAGGTAGACAATATCTTCTTTAGAGTCTCCCCATGATGTGGAATACGAATGTTTGAACCGGGAGGAAAGATGTCCCTAAGGTTCATCAGGCCATTTCAGATCCTATAGATGGGTGGAAAGATTTCTACCTCATCGACCTACCCTGCAGTTGGAGTAGGATCACAAAATATTTCATGTGTTGCTGGTAAAGATATATGTTTGTAACCTCATTCATGACATTGAATGGGGTGAGATATACATCAATGATGGATCCACCCTTGTAGAGAACCTAATGCCGATCAAGGAAATATAAATAGTGGTCCTTGTGTAGATGGATCATCCATTTGGTTTTCATTCTGTGGCAGCATAGAAATGTACAGGAGTGTTCCTAGGAAAGGGAGAGCCAGATTCCGACATAGTATCCTGATATATTTTCCTATTTTTTCTTTTTTGGGATGAAATTCATGAAGGATGGAATAATATAGAGATGTGGTTTTTTCTTGTAAGAGTTTTAAATATTTATATATATATATTTCCATAGCTAGGTGTTAAGACAACATGTGATTTTGAGTCCCAGTGATCCGGAAAATAACATTATAGAAATATAAATATAGTTTATATTGCATGTGTATGAAAAAATAAAGAAAGTGGGATAAATGTTAAATGGTTGATCGTATCAAAAATCCAACACCATGGTCGAGTATGGAACATGGTGTTTACCCTAGGTGTGATATAAAATGAGCCGGTATGGGACACTTAGACATCTCGCTCATTGGAGGTGTTATTAATAAATTTAATTAATTAATCAATTAATTGATTAATTTACCTTTTCCATAATTAAAATCCTATATGTAGGTATTTAGTGTGAATTGGCTATTGTTGGCCTCGAAATTCTTGTGATTCTCTTGTTAGAGCATCATCATCCTCTGTAGAATTCTTTCAAGGAACAACAAACCCCTAGATCAAGGCCAATTGAATGAAAAAAATCCCCCTCCCATATTGGTGAATGGATTCTTCAACAGTGACTGATCCAAACAAGAAATAGGAATCATATTTTGTGATTAATATGAAATAGATTAAGCTTTTGATTATTTTGATAATTATTTATTTGATCTCGGCCTCGTTCACATGTACCAAGGGATTGAAACTAGATTATTTTTCATTCTCTATCAGTTATTTCTAATCTAAATTGCATGTTCCTGATCATTAGCCCATAAAACATGGTCAAAAATAATAAAATTTTGTTCTTGTGCATTGGCCCCTCTATTTTATACATTCTTCAATGATGGAACCCCATGGTTCCTAGTTAGATAGTTGTTGGGTAACTCAAGCCCGACTGGGTACCGAGATAATTTGATGATTGAAAGTGCAGAGATGAAATTGTGAGTGAAGCACGGATCTGGAATCATCGAGATGAATGGATGGTATATAGAAGGTTTTTTTTTCTGATCATCAATGAACAGTGGTACAGAAGCTATCAGTAAAAATATTCTAATCCTTGTTCATTATGGGGACTTATTCTCTATGAATGATGGATAGAGATCACAATTCACTACTATATCCAAAGTTTTCGGAATGAATCGTGGTTTAATGTGAATCGGTTTAACCAGATTTGGATCGTGGCAAAAGATATGTGAAAACCTGGAATATCCAGAGAAATCATGAAAACAAGCTGTATGGGATGAAAACCACACCTTGTGTTTATCCATTAGTGGTAGAACTAGGGTTTGGGAGAAGATAAGGATGAAACAACGTGTATCCCTACCTCACACTCCATGTATACCTACCCTAGTTGGACAACCTATGAGATTAGTCACATGGATGGGGACTACGTGTAAGAGAAACATGGACACAGGTTGGCCACACAGGCAGCATCCCATGTGGACTAACACATCATGTACCAATGTACATGGACATAGCGGCCGAGAACAGGGACCCTACCATGAGACACATTCCGGTCCCCGGATGGGTGGAACAGGCCATGTAGTATGCATATATGGTGTTTACCCCTATATGGATGGGACCCATGTACTGACTAGAGACACGAAAAGACAATGAAGAGGGACCACCTTCCATGTGGTCCCCCTCACATGATATGTTCTACTTAATCTATTTCAATCGATTTTTAAACCTTTGTATCTCCTTCGTTTGAACTCATATTTTGGCCTAAGATAGGCCTATCTTGAGTTCTTTTCAGGTAGAATGCAATCAGGCCCTTGGAAGTGGACTTCGAGATTTGATGTTAATATTCTCAGTTGTAACGCCCCGATCCCAGTTACCCAGAGTTGGTGCATTTTTTTATACATTGGCATCATACAAGGAAATCATGTCCCAAAAGACTTATCAGTTTAGCAGTCTTGGAAATAGATTACAAACATCAACATCACATTATAATTTCAAACATAAAATACAGCATAGATAATTCTTTTAGAACACCATTAATCCCTTTTAGCTTAACCATGTATGACAATCATAATACACTTCTTGGAAATCATAGTAAAATAAAACATAATAAATGGGTGACCTCAGATGCTCAGTAAGGGTAAACAATTTATCATAAGATAACATAAACAATAGGCATGGTGAATAATTGAAAACACATGCCTTTACATAAATAAACATGAACACTTTATGGAATAAATAAGATCTGAGTAAATAATACCACAATAAAACATAATCATGGGTATTCTACTAGTCGAATAACTGCATGAACCATCAATATTATTTTCATAATAAGGGAATGTATAATGCCAGACATTCTGAAAAACTTTTTCAAGGCCTCATCCAAGTCATCTAAAAATGATTAAAGCCTCTTCCAAATCCATATATCAAATTGTGAAATTCATCGGCCAATTCCACATCTAATTGTGTTATGATACCTACTGATGCACCGCGGAGCTATAGTGGGCTCCACCAGTCACATAATAAGTCCAATACAATCCTCATATGAAAATGTTGAAACATAACATCAACATTCATTTTGAAAATAGCATATGAAATGTATACTCTTTATCCATAAACCATGAATGGTATAAAAATAACACATCCACAGTCGAACATATCACAAAACCATCAATACAATATTGATGATTTCTAACATAATAAATCATCATAAAACATGTTTAAAATCTATCAAATGATATCGACATAGATGAAAATAATTTCTAAAACTATTTGAGAGAAATATCACTTTTTCATGAAAACATTTAAAAGTCACACAATTTATAAAGGAATATAGTTAATGAAATTTTTGAATCAAACTGTCTCATACCACTTTGAAACTTTTGAATGGAATTAACATTGAAAAAGCATTCATGTCTATATAAATAGATCCTTAAAACCCATTTTCAAGACATGGACATTAATGAGAATGATTTAGAAGAAAAAATATTTAAAACATTTAAAATTATATTTTAATGAAAGAGTCCCTTAAAAAGAATCCACTTGAAAACTCTTTTATGAAACATTGACATGAATAATAAATATGTCCCGGTAAGAACTTACCCATAAAAAATCTCGAATAATAATGACATTTCCCTTACCTTGTACATTTCCTTGGTCTAGGGTACATTAACCTCCAGTATAATAGTTAAATAATTGTTAATAAAATATACAATAACAATATACATAAAAATGATATCATATATTGTCCTCTAATATTTCTTTGTTAATAATATTTTAGTAGTATCATCGTTTCGGGTGTTAACTAATCCATTTTACTTTATATGATCAGTTAGATAATCCATGTTTGTAATGGATAAGATTTATTTTATTCATATACAGTATGATATTATGTTATTAAACATTATTTTATAATCATAAAATGAAAAATATTCTTGAATGATTACGATGGGGAATGAATCTCATCGTGTCTGTGGAGACGGTAATCTGTACGTACGCACGAGCAACAATATCATTATTTTGATGGTGAAATAACATGTAATTGGATGGTAAATCATATATACCGAATCATTAACATGTTATATTTATTATTTACATCATTTATACTCATTATTATACCCATCCAAATAATGAAGTGTTTGAATAACAAACTACACCACGACATGGAGACGGTAAGCCGTACATACGCACATATGGTGAATTTTTCATTCATATGATAGATAGAATAATGAATATTGTTGTTCCATTTTTATAATAATATCAATTTATATAGAATATACTGGAGTAATTATTTTAAAATAGAAACAATAAATAAAGAGGAAGTGTAAGGAGAAAAAAACTTGAAAGATGGGATGAAATATTTACCTCTTCTTCGGGTTCTTCCATTTGATTTGATCAAAAGGGCTCCATAGGATGGATTTCGGCCAAATTAAGGCCTATAGGATGAAGGGAGTAATTTTGGGAGTATCTCTGGTAGGTTTTGGCCAATACACATGGCTTTAGAGGTGTGAAATTAAGAGAAGGGGGAGTACCCTTTTATAAGAGAGGTGAGGGTCACATTAGAAAAAACATGAAATATTATTTTATAATAAATTAATTTTTTGTTTATAATGGTTAGAAAATTATTTATTTAGAGGATTAGTTTGGGATGGGTATAAAACCCCTCAAAAAATAGGTTTTAGTCATGTTTAGGTCACCATATTAACCTCATATTTTATATTTAACTCCTGGTTAATAGTTTGACAATTTCCATGTCTCTTTGTATTTATATATTATATGGTTAATAAACGTACTATAACAGCCAATAGAACCCCATGTGGTTTATTATTAATATATATAACTTATTTAAGTCTTTTTTCTGAACCTTATATTTTTAGAAATATTATATCAATTAATAATATAGTATTGTTTTTGAAAACTCAATTTTGTCAATTTCAACACTATTTAGTATTTGGTTTTTGTGAAAGTAATCAAAACTTGATTACTTCGAACAAAATAAATTGAATCAATTATAAAATGTAATATTAACCTTTAAAATTATTGGAATTCATCAGAAGTATCAATTTAATTTTTTTGGATATTTATAATATCAATTATTTTAATATTTCATTGATAAGGTAATTACTGCCTCATCATTGTGTCATAAATAAATTAATTTATTTAATGATTAAAATTTATAAATAAAATACCATTATATAAGAAATCTGTTTATTTTTCTAATTAATATTTATAGTTTAATTTATCTTATGTATAACCCTATATTAAAAATGGTTTAGTAAATAAACATTGAATTTAACACTTTTAACTCTTTTTTAAATCAAATAATAATAAATGTCCTAATCAAATCCAAGTGTACCAAAGAGAAACATATTATATTAATATGGTTTTTTTGGTAAAATTACAATTATCCAATATAATTAGGACATGTGTTATATTAATTATAATTTCATTTTACCCTTAACAACCCTATTTACTTTTAACTGTATAAATAAAAGTTAAAAGTTACTATTCACCTAAAATTATTTTCATCTTATTGAACAAAATTTTACATAGTTATATTATTAAGGTCTCTTAGATTTTTGAAATTCAACTCACAAAAGTGGTAAAATTATGTTTTATGCAAATTTGCAAATGCTCTTAGAAGCTGGGTAAAAAACATTAAAAATTTCAATAAAATTTTATACATATGATTTTACTATAAAATTACTCCAATGAATTAAATTTATCTTATATACGTATTATATATCAATTTTTACTTAATATAAATTTTAACAGAATAATTAATTAATTAAATTAAAAGTCGTTTTTAAATAATAATGTAGTGTTTTTCACTATTCATCAAAAATTTATAGTTTTCAGAAAAAATACCAAAAGATTTACCCTGAGATAATTTTTATATTCTAAATTCAAGAATGAATTCAATTTTAAAAAAATAAAAACATAGATGTTGATTTTATTAATTTAAAATTAATTCCTGTTGTCAAAACCAAAAAGCGGGTTTTTGAAAATGTAAAAACAATCAAAAGATTGGCATGTTTTTGTGCCAAATTTAAATGTGAAATTACATATAATGACCTACATTGTTTTATATGATAATAATATAATTTAATTATACTTCAAAACCATTCAAATTCATAATTTAACACTATAAATTACTTCAATTAAAAAAAATTAATTAAAACATAGTATTTTTCACTATTCATAGAAATATGAAAGTTATCAGAAAAGAAAAAAATAGTTATCCAAACTAAATTTTTTATGTTCTACTTCTATATAAAAATTTAATTTCATTATATTGAATATATAAAAGTTTCAAATATTTGATTTAAAATGGATTCTCCATTAAAAGGATGAAACACTACATTTTTTGAAAACTGCCTCTTTTATCTTAAAAATTGGATTTTTCTTATATTATGTATAAGAAACACATAAGATGAATGATAATATTGTATTGCATATATAAAATTTAAAATTTGGTTAATAATATTCATAACCTCTTTTTTGAACGGCATGTTCGGTAAGTCGTGGTGTGCTTGAGCTCGGTGTGGCATGTAGCAAAAGTTATTTAAATATTTTGAAGAGATAACATACTATAATATATCAGGGTGTTACATTCTCCCAAACATCAATAAATTGTTTCCTCATAATTTGAAATTATTCTTCAAAAATAAAAGGTAAAATATAGAAAAATACCTTTGTGGAAAACCAACATCGGATGTGGGGTTAATAAAATTTAATCTTAATAAGAGGGAATGGGAAATGAGAATGTCACCACAAAATTATGATCTTGATTAGATGAACATTGGTGGAAATTAAAGACACATAATTAGAGGAAAAAAGCAAATATTTATAGGTAGTGATTGAGGTCATCAATCATAAACAAGTGTAAAATTGAGGCCCTCAAAGCCATCAATCTATGATGATTTAAAATTTTGTCGGTTCAACAAATCATAAGGTATTAAGATAACACATTTTTTGTTTTAATATCCCTTTCCTAATGTTTAATAATTAATTTATTCATAGAATAAGAGGAAAATATATAATTGGAATTTATAGTTTCATATTTCAACTAATTCCTACCACAAACTCATCTTTCACTCAAAAAGATAATAGAATTCAAAAATATTATATTTATCCTAATCGTATAGGGTTCAAAAAAATAATGAAATTGTTATTAAATAGTCATAATATTAAAGAAAACTACATTATACAAACCAGGACATTACGTATTCCAGTGGTAGGTGATCCACCCTTGTCACCCTTTGGTTTCGGTTTCAAGTCGTGTGGCCTTGCCGGACGCGACGAGTTTTCGCCCAACCTCTAGGTTGTCCTTTTTATAAAAATCCAAAAATACTCTTAAGAAAATAATTAACCATAAAAATAGTATCTAAAGTCAAAATTAATCCATTCTAACCTTTAGTCTTATCCAAAATACCTTTGTCCAAACTCATAGTCCAAAATTTATAAGGTAAACATAAGGAAGATCATTTTTCCAAGTAATAACATGTGAATACCTTCATCTTGTATTCTTTTAATACACGTTAACACCCTAAATTCCAATAAAACATTATTGTTTACATCCATGCTCCCTTATTACTTATAGAATACTAGATATACTCCTTCTATCCAAAAATTCTGTAAACTCCAACAATGATGTAGTATACATATCATCAATCAGTTTTAAGGTAGTGAAGAATATCTAATATAATTTATCCAAATCAATCATATATTATTCCAAAATCACTACCTTTGTATCATAACAATATTATGGTTTATTATTCTCTCAAACATATATTTTCAAAAAAAAAATCCCCCTAATAAGTCACTTTTCTTGGTTCCACAAAATCTCAAGTCCTTAATGAAAAAGTATTGCAGTACAATCCTTGAATACTCTATAATTATTATATTATGTACAACATTAATACAATAATCAAATGACAGAAATATTTAATAACAACATATGAAATCTAATCATTCCTCTTTATCATTGGTATTATCATAACTTGATTATTATACAATAGCTACATTTGGGGTTTACTCTGATGATTTGGACATTGATTAGCGTAGTGTTCAAACACCTTTGAGATGAAGCATTGTACAGTTGAAACCTTTTTCTTACCCTTCCAATCACGTACATGATTTCCTTTTTCCCCACACTAATAAGAAAACCACATTCCCATAAAGCATTTACCTAGGTGATTCTTTCCAAAGTTGTCACATATGGGAAAATAATTCTTTCCCCTCTTCCCTTTATTTGTTTTTCTCTCTTCCATCCTTTTCTTCTCTTGCTTCCCTTCAAATCCATAACACTAAAATAATTCTTTACATGTTTATAAACACATTAAACTATTTATTCATATGATGAGAATATATGAGAGACTACTTATATTATAAATTTTGGCTTAATTCCATGAAAGTTATGATCCTTATTAATCTTTCGATCCTGCATATTGATGGAATTCTCATTTCTTCTACTAGGTTCCATTTCTAAAGAATGGAATACACTAGGTTAGTTAATGAATCACAATGCATAATTCCAAACATTTAAAATACCTAAAGTAAATTAAAAATATTATGCATATAATATATTATAATAAAATATTTTCTTTGAGGAGTTATTTAGTCCTAATTCCATTATAATGGCTTGTAAAGAAAATGTGAATTATCCTAAGCATATCCCTCGGGAGTGTCGTAACCAAAAGTGCAGAAAGGCTTATTGTCATGTACCAGGATACCCCGGGTCATGCCCAAAACTCCTTTTTGGAGTTTTCACTCCTAAGTAATTATGTTCCAGAGCTGCCTCAACCTGCTCGTATCCATACAGGGATGTATTTCTTGGGAAATATGTAAAATCTCTACATTACAAAAATTATTGTAAATTCTTCTATACTAATCCTCAATTAATATCTTAGGATAATGTTCTCTAATCAGAGTTTTTCTAAATCTAGTTTCCACGGTTATTGTTAAACATCATATGATACCAACTGTAACGTCCCAACCCTAGTTACCCAGAGTTTGTGCATTATTTTAATACATTGGAATGATATAAGGAAATCATTTCCTGAAAGACTGATCAGTTTACCAGTCTTGTAAATAGATTACATACATCAAATTCGCATTAAAATTTCAAATGTAAAATTCAACATAGATAGTTCTTTGATAACGCCATTATTCTATTTTAGAATAAACCTCCATATCAATCATAATACACTTCTTGGAAATCCTGGGAAAATAAAATATAATAAAGGGGTGAGCTCCGATGCTCAGTAAGGGAAAAACATTTAGATGAAGATAACATAAAAAATAGGCAAGGTGAATAATTGAAAACACATGCCTTTTAAAATAATAAGCATGAACACTTTATGGAAAAAATATGATCTGAGTAAATAATTCCACAATAAAAACATAGTCATGGGTATTCTACTAGTCTAATAACCACATGAACCATCAATATTATTTTCATAATGATGGAATGTATAATCCTAGAAATTCTAAATCATTTTGTCAAGGACTCAACCAATACATCTAAAAATGATTAAGGCCTCGGCCAAAACCATATATCAAATTGGGAAAGTCCTCAGCCAATTCCGCGTTTAATTGTCTCATGAGACCTTTTGATGCACTGAGGAGCAATAACGAGCTCCACCCATCACTTACTAAGTCCAATACATTCCCCATATGAAAATTTGGAAACATAATATCAATATTCATAATAATACCATCATAAAAAATGTCAACACAATATCTATAAACCATGAATAGTATAAAAATAACACATCCACAGTAAAATATATCACAAAACCTTCAATACAATATGGAAGATTTTTATCATAATAAATCAACTTCAAACAAGATTAAAATACATTAAATGATGTTGACATAGATAAAACTGATTTGTAAAACACTTTTAGAGAAATATAACCTTTTCATGAAAACATTTTAAAGTCACCCAATTTAGAAAGGAATACATTAAAATACATTTTTGAATCAAAGTTTCCCATACCACTTTGAAACTTTTTAATGGAATTAACAATTTATAAATATCCATTTCCATATAAATAAGTCCATAAAACCTATTTTTAAAACATGGACATTAATGAGAATTATTTAGAAAAATAAATATTTAAAACATTTAAAATTATGTTTTAATAAAATAGTCCCTTAAAAAGAATCCCTTTAAAAAATATTTTATGAAACAAAGTCATGGACAATAAATATGTCCTGGTAAAAAATAAACCATAAACATTCTCGAATAATAATGAGATTGAGAAATTAACCCTTACCTTGAACTTTTACATGGTCGAGGGTACATTAACCTCCTTTATAATTTTTAAATCATTGTTATTAAATTATACAATAACTATATACATAAATATGATATCATATATGATCCACTAATATTTCTTTGTAAATAATATTTTAGTAGTATCATTGATTCAGGTGTTAAGTGATTTGTTTTCCTTTATATGATCGGTTACGTAATCTATGTTTGTTATGGATAGGATTTATTTTATTAATATACATAATGATATTAGGTTCTTAAACATTATTTTTAATGAATCTCATCGTGTCAATGGAGGCGGTAATCCGTACGTACGCACGAGCGACAATTTTATTATTTTGATGGTGAAATTGTATGTAATTGGATGGTATATCATATATAAAAAATCATTAACATTTTATTTTTATTATTTACAACATTAATACTCATTATTATACCTATCAGAATATTTAAGTGTTTGAAAAACAAACTACACCACGACGTGGAGAGGGTAAGCTGTATGTACGCACGTATGGTGAATGTGTCATTCATATGGTGGATAGAATAATCAACATGGTTGTAAAATTTTTATAATAACTTCACAATATATAAAAGTTACGGGATTAATTGTTTTTGAATGGAAACAACAAAGAAAGAAGAATTGGAAAGAGAAAATAACTTGAAAGAGGTGATGAAATATTTACCTCTTCTTCAGGTTATTCCTATTGATTTGATCAAAATGGATACTTAAGTTGGATTTCTAACTAATGTAAGGCCTCTATAATGAAGGGAGAAACATTGGTAGGATATATGGGTAGTGGTTGGCCGATATAAAAGGATTTGGAGGTGTTTAATTTAGAGAAGGGTAAGTAACCTTTTATAAGAGAGGTGAGGGCCACTTTTGGAAAAATTTGAAATATTTTTCTATAATAAAATCATTTACGTTTTATAATGGCTCCAAAAAGTTTTATTTCTAGTATAAGGTGTCGATGGGTTGAAAAAAGTTCAATAAACAGGTTTTAGATAGGTTTAGTTCACCATATTAACCTTATCATTTAGATTTTACTCTTAGTTAAATAGTTTGACATTTACCATGTCTCTTTATATATTTATATTATATGATTCAAAAACATTCTATAACCAGCCAAAAGAACCCCATGTGGTTCATTATTAATATATATAACCTTATATATGTCCTTTGGTCGAACCTTATATTTTTAGGAATATTATATCAATTAATAATATAGTATTTGTTTTAAAAACTAAATTATTTCAATTTTGACACCATTTAGTATTTGGTTTTTGTGAAAGTCATCACAACTTGATTACTTCAAACCAAATACATTGAATAATTCCTAAAATGTCATATTAACCTAGAAAATTAGTGGAATTAATCATAAGTCTCAATTTACAGGTATTTGGATATTTATATTATCAATTATTTTAATATTTCATTAATAACGTAATTATTGCATCATTATTGTGTCATAAATAAAATAAATTATTTAATGTTTAAAAATTATAAAAAAAATAAAATTATATTTGAAATATTTTTATATTTATAATTATTATTTATATTCTAATTAATCCTATGTATACCCCTATATTAAAAATGGTCTAGTTAATAAACATTGAATTTAACAATTTTAACTTTTCTTTAAATAAAAAATAATAAATGTCCAAATATAATAAAAGTGGACCAAATAGAATCATATTTTATTCCTACGGTTGTTTCTGTTCTAATTACACTTATCCAATAGAATTAAGAAATGTGATAGGGTAGTTATAATATCATTTTTACCCATAATTACCCTATTTACTTTTAACCGTGGTAAATAAAAAACAAAAGTTACTATTCACCAAATATTATTTTAAACTTATTGAACCACATTTTAATTATTGATGTTAAAAATGTCTCTTGTATTTTTTTAATTCAAATCACAGAAGTGGTAAAATTATGTTTCATGAAAATTTGCAAATGCTCCTAGAAGGTGGGTAAAAAACGATAAAAAGTTCAATAAAATTTTATACATCTATTTTTTTTATAAAATGACTACAATTAATTACATTGAACATGTATATGTATTATATATCTATTTTGACTTAAAATAAATTTAAATAAAATAAATAATTATTTAAATAAAAAGTTGGTTTTAAATAATAACCTAGTGTTTTTCACTATTCATGAAAAATTGAATGTTTTCAGAAAAATACCAAAATTGTACCCTAAGTTTATTTTGATATTCAGAATTTAAAAATGAATTCAATTTTACCAAATTCAAAAATTATAATTTTCATTTATTAATTTAAAATTAATTCCCATTGTCAAAACCAAAAGAACTGTTTAAAAAAAAGTAAAAACTATCAAAAGATTGACAGGTGTTTGTGTCACCCAATGATGACAAACATTATACAGAATCTCCCAATGGAGAAAACCATCATACAGAATCACTAGATTAGTGTCAGGATTACTCACCAGTTGGGATGGGAAGTGGAATTCCCTGATGGTTGTCCTGGGCTTACCCTCTAATTGGACTAGGCAGTGGAATTCTCCGACGACCATTCTGAGTTACTTTGTAGTAGGAATGGGAATTTGAATTCCTCAATGTTCCAAACATACCCTCCAGCTAGGATGGGAAATGGTGTTCCTTGATGACATCATTCGAGTGTAACTCTCCCACTTGGATGGAATGTGATGTTTCCCTGATGATTCACCGAGCATTCAGTCAAGTAGGGAAACTGGTTGGCATTCCCTATTGACCTTTTCTATTAATACCCATCAGTCAGGCTAGCTATAACAACCCAAACATTTATCAATCTAATTTATCCCTTCTTGTATTGTTGTCATAATCACATAAATTCACGTTTGGAAAAAAATTTTCACATCATAATTAAATGAATTACTATGTGACCTTTAAACATATATTTTCCTCTTCTTTGTTTTGAATTTCAGAAATAGGATATACATGATTATGATCAGAAAGTTGTTTGGAGACCAATATAACAGAGAAATGGTGAATAGTAACATACCCTTATGAATAATAATTTTACCCTTATGAATAGTAATATAACCCTTATAAATATTATATTGACTAAGTGAATAAGAACCTTACTTGTGATTATCATCGTTCTATAAGTTGCAATATTGTATAATTATATTATATTGTGGTTATTTTTTTAAGTCACAAATATTTAATGATTAATTTAATAATTTGAAAGAAATCTTATTTTCATCAAATTTATTCATAAACTATTGGTTTGATGTCTTATGATTATATGGTAATTTTATGAGACATTAATTAGTTTTTCAAAGTGTTAGAAAAGAAGGTTAAATTTTTAAATTTTTATTTGTCAAGTAAATTATGACTTTAAATAAAAATTAAATTAATCATATTTAGAAAATTATTTTCCTAAAATAGAGTTCATTTTTCGATTCTATGAGTCGAAAAATTGTTAGGGTGATTTTTAATATTTTCCTGAAATACTTGAATTTTTGTTAATAGTAAAATACATTAACTGACCATATAAATACATTATAATTTAAATACACTAATCCTTAAATCATGACTGATTTAAGAATTTAAATCTAGAGCTCACATGAACTTATTAATATTATTTGTTATGGAATAATTACTATTTCTTTTCTTATGAAAAAACAATAGACTAATGATTAAAATATTAAGAACACCCTCCTCCGCCCACTATAAATGCCACCCCCACACACTTATTTATTCACACCTCTAATGCTTCAAGACATGTCAAAATTATACCCAAAGCTCTTCTCTAGCCCCTCCGCAACATCCATCAGCCCTGGGTAGTATAGAATGTCCATAAATTCTTCTTTAAAGAGTCTCTCAAAGAAGATATATTCAAGGAGTAATTTCTCTCTCTTTTTATTCAAATTCCTTTCGAAATTCCTTTCTTTTATTTTCTTATCCTAAAATTGTCTTATCCAAATGTCATTATAACTCTATTATTATTGATATACTTTAATTATATCTTGCTAAAGGAAGATTATTAATTATACTCTTTCCCCTCTCCCTTTTTTATAAAAACTAAATCATTTCTTGTTATGTTTTAATTTACCTAAATCCTGGACGACGAACATCGATTTTCCTTCAACACCTCCAAGGATGACAATAAAAAACATAAATTTTTTTAAAAAAAATTAATATGTATTTTTTAACTCCTTTTAGGTTATAGAAACATGTTTCTTACAAAATACTAAATGATAAAACAAAACATGTTTGTTGTAATCCAAAAACAGCCCAAATTAACTGCTAACAATCATCATTAAATTTTAACTAATGATTCAAAATCATAGTATATAACCAAATTCATTATAATTTCATTTATACTCTAGTAATATTATTAATAACATGTAATAAAATTCTAGAAGTTTATCTATGTTCGTCATGAACTTATATTCATGTGTACAAGTAAATTGTTCACAAAAGCTAACAAAATTAACACTCTTAGACAATGAATTTAAGATATATAAATCATCCAAATGCCCATAAAATAACTTAATAAAACTGTAACAGATAAAATTAATTTATTATATGATATTTAATTGTTAGTTAATTAATATCATGTAATTATATAAGACTTTAATGTGAATAAATCATTTAGGAACAAGTTAAGGGGACTTCTCAAACCCCACTATCTTTCTTCTGGTTTTCCCACTTTCACTCCAGTTTCAGAGTTATTATTCATTAAAATAATTTCTTCAGAATTATATTACCTTTTATGTGATATACATATTTTCCATTGGATTTTATGTTAAAGGAATTTTTTTTAAAAGAACTCTTTTTAAAAAACACACATTTACTTCTCACTCAGGGATGATGGTTCTTGTATCACGTATGATATTCCCTCTTTAATTTAGGAACCCAAAATTTATGATTTTCTGATTTATGTAACCCATTTCATCCCATGGGTTATTTTTCATTCAGGTTTGAAATATGTTCTATGTGGCATGCATGATAATGTAAATTTAATGATGTGACTGGTGCGCCTGGAATTATACAGAAGAATATGAATATTTTGAGGTGACGGGTGCACTCGGAATTATAAAGTGCTCCAATGAATAGGGTAAAGAGATGAATCTATTGAGTTAAATTGAAATATATGTGAACATTATGTTATCATTGTTTATAAATATTTTTTTGTAGTTAACCTCAAAGACATGATGTTACATTTTTATGCATTTCCGCATTCCATGCTATTAAATATATTATGTTATGATTTTGGTCACCCCATCTTACATTGTTTCATGTTTTTATCATTCCACTTACTAGGATTATAGATCACACTTTTTTATGTATATCCAATATATACTACATGTACTGAGGATTACACAAGGGATGAAAAGAATCTAGAGGGTAAGGAATTAAATAAATTTTTGTTCTTTTTGTTGTAAATTTTGTGTATGGACATATTTTTTCCAAGACACTATAAATTTTGGATCCTCATTTTGTAATGTTTTTTTGTTGTTTATTATTAAAATTATGTAAATGTAATGTAATAAAATAAGGTTCTCTATAGTTGGTATCAGAGGCATGGTTTAGCTAATTTGGGAATTAGGATTAGTTAACCCTAGAGAAAACCTCAAGTATAAGACTAAATACAAATATGAAAACAATGAGTTTTTTTAAACATAAGAATCCCATTAGATAGATTTTTGTGTAAATTTAACAAATGAATAAGTTATTTATTCATGACTCATTGAATTATGTTTTGTTCAAAACCTTTCTATTTTAGAAAATGATGGTAACAAGGAGAAACCATGCCAACCACTTGTGCGAGGGACAATGCAATGATTACCTGAATGACATCCCTAATGCATTGGAAGGTGGAGTTGAAATATTCATGGCGATGCTTTCCCAGCTATCTTAGGTTATGAATAATAACCTGAATAATGTGGAATTTCGTCCTTCAACTAATATGGGGAAACTAGATATCGAGTTTTTTATGCGACAACGACTAACAAAATTTAGTGGATCTTCTATCCTACTAGTTGTTGAAGAGTTGTTCAACTTGATGGTGGGGATATTTTATGTAATTCACTATTCTAAGAAGGAGAATGTGACTCTGGACATTTATCATCATGATAGAGAGGCCAATGAATGGTGGGATTTGATTAAGAACACCATGTCGAGAGACGAAATTCAAGAGATGGAGTGGGAAGACATTAAGATAATGATTCAAGTATTTCCCACAAAATCTTCATGCGAAGATAGAGGGAGAATTCATAGAACTAATGTATAAGGATGGGGAATCCATCATGGTCTATGAAGAAAATTTCACAAGTCTTCACATGTACATATCAATATTTTTAAACAACAATGATATAAAAATTTCTAGATTTTGTAGTGGGTTAAAACCACACCTTTGAAAGGATCTTGAAATTCAAATCTATAGGAGTTATGAAGATTTTTTCACTATTATATCAATTTTTATATGGAGTTTGGAGAATTTCCCCATGTGTATGGTGTTAAGAAATGAAAGGTGGAGTTTCATGTAAGAGGATCTAATGATAATGGAGGGAAGAAACATCAACCAGCCACATTCCAAAAATGTGGGAAGAAGCATCCCGGTAATTTCATCAAAGGGAAGGGGAAATGTTTCTTTTGTGGTAGAGAAGGTCTCCAAGATCAATAGTATTGATAAAATTTAGGAATGTGGGAGACTGTGGTGGAGGAATGAAGAGCACCACCCATGGTCCAATTCTACAACTGTAGGGAGCAAGGGAACTATGCAATCAAGTGCACTAAACCTTGATCCCTTGAGGGTAATCTACATCAGTAGCCACCAATTCCAGGGGAACAAGGGATGGATTATTCCATCACTACAATAGAAGTTTAGAAGGAAAATTAATTCATACAAGGTACACATCCTAATCACTCAAGAATAGAAAAGGTCTTATTTGATTCTTTTTCTACTTATTCCTTTATATCCAATAGGATTTCTAGAACTATGGAATGAAGCCCTAAAACAATGAAGTCGAGATTTCCATAAACACACTTATTGGTGAAATCATTGACACCCAAGTGTGGGAATATTTTCTGTTTGGCATATGTAGAAAGATTCTCCTAGTGAATATTGTGCCACTTCCTTTGGTAGAATTTGACGCTATAATGGGAATAGATTGGTTCTAAATTTTTAGATCACATGTTAAATATTAGTAAAAGGAAACATCTTTTCATATTCTGAACCATTGCATGATCCTCTTCAAATGCAAGTATTATCATGAATCTATTTAGAGAAATCGTTCAACGATGTGGGTGTTTATTCTCTATAAAGTGGCATAAGTTGCTAAAATGGTTGGATATATGGAAAGTTTCAACCTAGAATAAATGGATATCCTGAGGGAATACAATGTTATATTTCTTGAGGAGTTATCAGGGATTCCCCCAGATCATGAGGTAGATTTCTCAGTAGAACTCATACCTAGAGCTACTCCTGTCTTAAAGTGTTATTAAAGGATGGATACTATCGAACAACAGGATTTAAAGAAGCAGTTGGAACAGAATTTGGACAAATTATTCATTCACCCTAGTGCATCACCTTGGGTTGTGACAATGCTCATTGTAATGAAGAATAATGTAACAATGCGGTTGTGTATCGATTATCAAGAACTCAAAAAGATCACTATAAGGAAAATTTATCCTCTTATTAGGATTAATGACTTGTATGATCAGTTGAGAGGAGCTCAGTACTTCTCAAAGGAGGATCTTTGTTTTTTATTTCATCAGATAAAGGTGAAGAATGAAGATATTTATAAGACCACCTCTCATACATGTTATGGTCACTAGGAGTATCTGGTGATGCCCTTGGTACTTACTAATTCCATGTAAATATTCACGGATTTTATGAATAGAGTTCTTAGACATTATCTCGACTAATTTATGGTAGTTTTTATTGATGATATTCTCATCTAATCCAAGATCAAGAAGGAAAATTATGAACATTTATGACTTCTGTTAGCAACATTGGGAAAGGTGAAGTTGTACACTATGTTCAGAAAGAGTGAATTTTGGATGAAGCAAGTCACATTCTTGGGACATGTGAGCACAAGTGAAGGAATTTCTGTGTACCCTTCAAAGAAAAAGGTGATTGAAGAATGGCCCAAACCCTCTATTTGTTTAGAAAGTTTTGTTTTCAACAATACATTATGTTGTTATTTAAAGGGGGAGATTGTTGAGAATAATACTCTATCTATTTATGATAATTTTTATGCTCACAAATACCCTTAATTATTTTCAAATGATTTTATTTTTTAAGAATATTGCAGGAGTTTATTATTCATTATAATTTTATTTTTGGGTGAAATATTTATATTCTTGAACAATGAGAATTAATTTCTATGGTATTCACATTTAGTGTGTTTTGGAAACACAATTCATGCTCTACATATTCGGGATCTACTTTAGTGCATTCTGAAAACACTGTTCATACCCTATATGGAGAAAGGTAGCATAAGGATGAAATGCGGTTTATACTTTATGAGATAAGAGAAAAGTATGTCTAATCAACCATACGTTGTCAGAAAAGTTTGAAAAAGAACCCTACATTAGGAAGGAACCCTACGTTTGAGATATTAGAAAATATGGAAGGAGAACCGTACGTAATTGTTATACGTTACGTTTGTTTCTCAAAAGTATAGTTTATCAACATTACTTTTGTAAACAACCATACGTTCTTAGAAAAGTATGGATCAGATATCTTTCATTTGAAAGCTTAAAAAGTATGGTTCATCAACCTTAATTTTGTAAACAACCATACGTTCTTAGAAAAGTATGGATCAAGTATCTTTAATTTGGATGCTTATAAAAGTATGGATCTTTTTTCAACCTTACATTTGAAGAAAGTGACATGAACCTTACGTTTGAAGAAAGTGACATGAACCTTACGTTTGAATAAAGTGACATGAACATTACGTTTATGATCAACCATATGTTGACAACCTTACGTGTGAAGGATATGTCATCAACCTTATGTTTATGATCTACGTTACGTTCAGGGGATGCATATAGGACAACTCAACCTTACATTTGGAATCAGATAGTTTAAAGTTGATATTATTTTTCAACAATCAACAAGAAAATTATTTGGCTGATTTGAAGCCGGATTTAAATCTATTTTTTAAGAGTGAATTTGATTGATTCAATGCTGTTTTATCAATGGTTTAATGATCAAATTAAAAGGATTTTTTTATTCTGAGTCTTCAGGGAATTTAAGACTACATTTTCAATTCAAATGTTTGAATATCGCGAGTCAAAAGGCGAACTTTGTGGATCAAAATTTACAGAATAAGTGATCACCATTGTATGAGATTTTATGAAAAGAAAAAAATGAGAAGGTTTTGTAATAAATAAATCATTCATAAAAATGATGAAAAATAGAGACTATAAAAAACATAGACCTTCTTATTCAAAGGAGAGACAAAGCTCTGTTTATTGAAGAATAAAAATCATGATAGAGGATTCACTCGTCCTACATCGAAGATCTATTGTGAATCTTATACTACTGAACTTGTTAATTATATTTCTATATTTACTACAATAGGATCGATTCAGAACTACTCTTTTGTGAAGATCATTATTTTTGATGGCTACGATCCATCTACTTTCAATTGAATTCTTTTGAAATTGTGAAGAACATCGAGAAAGTATTTTCAAAGTACAAATATCTTTCCTTTCTATTCTTGAGTGACCGACTTCTCGTACTAAGTTGTGTAGGTTCTGTAAGTGAACCAGAAGGATTTTTTTGCCTTAGATTGTAAAGGTGTAAACTGACTGTACTCAGTTGTTGAAATTTCTGTTGAAACGAGGGCCAGATAGTGAAATCCCCAAGCTCGTGGAGTAGAGCGTTGGTGGAGTGGACTAGGGGCCTTCTGTTCCCCAAACCACTATAAATTGTGTGTCTCTGTACTTCATATTTCCATTGCATTATTCTATCTGATTGAAGATAAATGACAGAACACGATCTCGTGATGATTTCTGAAAAGACACAATTAACCCCCCCCCCACCATCTTGTGTATATTTAGTATAATCCGATCCAATAATTGGTATCAGAGGTTAAGCTTTATAATAAAGCTTTAACCAGCTGAAAGTGATTATACACAGAGCGAGATGACTGATACAAGAGAGGGAATGTCTATGGTCAGAGAACCATACTTCAATGGAGAAAAATATGGATACTGGAAGTCACGAATGATTATCTATCTGAAAAAACCATGGATAAAGAGTATATTTTAAGATTATGACCCCATAAGAAATACCAGAAAAACCTGAAACAAGGAGTGTAGCTACTGAAGAAGAATATGATATGAAATCAAAGGAAATTTATGCTATTTTATTTGTTCTAGGACCTGATTAATTTAACAGAGTATCTCAATTCCCGACAACATTTGAGATGTGGAAAACTATTGATGTTTCTTATTAAAGAACTAACAATATAAGGGAAATGAGATATGATACTAATAATCTTAAATTTGATGCATTTAGAATGGATGAAGGTGAATGTATTACTCAAATGAATAGAAGACTGACAGAGATTTTCAATAACATAACGTCTTTGGGAGATCCCATTGAACAGTTTGATCAAGCTTTAAAAGTACTGAGGGTACTACCTACAAGATGGAATAAAATCTCTACTGCAATCAGAGAGTTGATACCTGTCAAAGACATAACCATGAGAGAACTGATTGGAAAACTAATGATGTATGAAGCTGAGATGCAAGATGAAGCTAATGAGCATAAATTTTTTATCAAGAGAGATGGCACTGCCTTGAAACTATCATCACAGAGCAAAAAAAGAAAGATAAAGAAAAGTGTTAAAGTGAAATCAGAAAGTTATGATTTATAAAATTGTGATATTGAATTGGCTCAACTAGCAATAAAATTCACTAAATTATATTGAAATAAGATGTTCTTTAGAAAAACATTAAAAAAGGATGACAAAGAAGTCATATGTTTTTAATACAAGAAAATGGGGAACATCAGACCTGACTGTCCTCAGCTAAAACAGGACAACACAAATAAATTCTTTCAAATAAATGATTATGAGCATAAGGACAATAAAGCAATGAAAGATACATGGAGTGTATCTGAAGACTCCAATAGCACCTATGAATTAGTCTCAGAGAAGAAACTAGTAAATATGAAAGCCAACATATGTTTCATGAAAGAAACAAATGAGGTACAATCTTACTAGTCTTCTAACTATAGTTCTGAATCTAGTTACTCTAATGAAAAACATGCAACCTACTTCAATATTCTTGAAGAAAAATTTTATTCTCTATTTAATATGCATATGTATTTAAAAAATATTCACAACGCTATTTATGATTAATGGGATAAAATGCTGAAACAATATAAGGAGTTAACTGAAAATTTTGACTCAATTAAGATAAATAATACAGATTATGAATTAAAGATAAAATTACTGCAAAATGAAGTGGAAACTTATAAAAATGCAAGAATTGTTTTTAATAAAGGATAAAATACATAAAATAAAATTTTTGGGGAAAATGTCATTAAAAAGGAATGATTTGGAATTGGTAGTAAAGGTGAAAATCCCAAGCTGTACAAGAATTATTTTATTCCAAGTGAAAAAATACAAAATTGTAATTACTGTGGAATAAGGGGACATATTTCTAAAAACTGTTTCTTAAGACAACCCCCAAATAAGTGGTATTAAGAAGGCTTTTGTATCAAATTATTTATTTGACTCTTGTGAAATTATAAAAACAAAGCAATTCAAGATTCCCAGATCACAGCTCGAAAACACCCCTGGACCCAAGAGAATATGGGTACCAAAGAAAATTATGTAAATGCATTTGCAGGAATCATGTCATAAAAACAAAAAGGACATATGGTATATGGATAGTGACTACTCAAGACATATGAGTGGAAACTCCTCAAACTCCACTACACTGACACAAAAAGATTTTGGACTAGTTAAATTTGGTGACAATGATAAAGGGAAGATCATTGGTATTGGAATAGTTGGAGATCCCAAAGCTATCTCAATCAACAATGTACTTTATGTACAAGGATTGAAACATAATCTGATAAGTATCTCTCAACTATGTGAATATGGTTATGCTATTGATTTTTCAAACAATTGTTGTTCTGTTTTCAAAAATAAACTTCTTAAATTTAGAGCACCTATAACTGGAAATGTGTATACCCTGGATTATAATTCCTTTTGTAAACAACAAGTAAACTGCTTAACTACTAAAGTTAATGAATATTAGATCTGGCATAGCAAACATGGACATTGTAATGTACATGTTTTATATAAATTTTCTAATAAAAAATTAGTTTATGATTTTCCTAGTCTTATATTTGAAAGTAACAGATTCTGTGATGCATGTTATCTTGGAAACCAACACAAATCATCCTTCAAATCTGTTAATAGAATTTCTACATATAAACCTCTAGAAATCATATATATGGATTTGTTTGGACCTTCGGGAGTAGCATGCTTGGCTGGTAAATTATATTTACATGTTTTAGTTGATTACTATTATATATTTACATTGATTTTTCTTTTCAAAATTAAAAATAAATCTTTTACATTCTTTGAAAGTTTTTGTAAAACTGTTCAAAATAAAAATGGTTTTAAAATAATTTCATTAAGAAGTTATCATGATGGAGAATTTGATAATCAGATATATAATTCCTTCTGCTAAAATATGGGTATTAAACATGCCTTTCCTGCACCAAGAACACCTCAACAAAATGGAATTGTTGAAAGAAGAAATAGAACTATTCAAGAAATGGCTAGAACAATGCTAAATGAATATAGTCTTCCTACCTATTTTTCGGTAGAATTTGTATGCACAACCTACTATATAATTAATAGAGTTTTAATTAGACATCTTCTTAAAAAGACACCCTATGAACTATAGAATTACATAAAAAATAAAGTAAATTACTTTAATGTTTTTGGATGCAAGGTTTACATCTTGAACACCAAGAACGATCATGGTATGTTCGATCCAAAATCTGATGAATGAATTTTTATAGGATATTCAGCTACCTCCAAAACTTATATAGTCAATAATAAGAAGTCTGTGATTGTTGAAGAATCAGTTCATGTGAAATTTGATGAATCAGATCCCTTTTAGAAAAGGAAAAATCAAATTGATGAATCTAACTCTAATGATAACATGAGACTTGAGAAATTGAAAAATGATTTTGAAAAAGACATAAATGAAATTCAGTCCAGTTCAAAATAACCAATGAGTGTACTACCTTGATAGACTAGGACCCTAAATAATCATCCTTTAGAAACTATAATATGTGACTTAGATACAGGAATAAAAACTAGAAGAAATATAGGGAATCTTGTAGAATTCTTTTCCTCTATATCCCATTTAGAACCCAAGTCTATAGAAGAAGCTTTAGCTGATGAAAGATGGATGATGGCAACGCAAGAAAAATTAAACCAGTTCAAAAGTAATGAATTCTGGGAATTAGTTGAAAGGAAATAGAATTATCCAGTGATAGGAACCAAATGGGTCTTCATAAATAAGCAAGATGATCAAGGAGTAATAACTACAGATAAATAAAGACTTGTAGAAAAAGGATATAATCAGGAAGAAGGTATAAATTATGATGATAACTTTTCACATGTAGCTAGATTAGAATCCATTAGAATCCTTTTATCCTATGCAACTCATATGAACATTAAATTATTTTAGATATATATTAAGTCTTCCTTTTTAAATGGTTATTTAATAGAGGATGTTTATGTTGAGCAACCTCCTGGTATTGAAAATTATGAAAAACCAGATTCTGTTTTTCAAAATATTAATGCTCTTTTTGGCCTTAAACAAACACCTAGAGCTTGGTATGAAAGATAAATTTCGTTTCTATTGAAAAATGATTTTACTGTTTAATGGTAGATCCAACACTTTTTTAGAAAACTGTAAATACTAATATTTAATTGGTTTAAATTTATGTTGATGATGTAATTTTTGGATGAACTAATAAATCCCTTTGTCATGAGTTTTTCAAGTTAATGGAAAAAGAATTTGAAATGAGAATGATAAGAGAATTAATGTTTTTTAGGTCTTCAAATTTATCAAAAAGATTTTGGAAATCTTTTGAATCAAAACAAATACATTACTGATTTATTAATGAAATTTGGACTTGAAAGATGCAAGACATATACAACTCCTATGTGTAATAATATAAAACATGATTTAGATGAAACTGGAAAATCAATTTACAACAATGTATATGGATGTATGATTAGTGTTTTATAATATCTTACTGATAGTATACCAGATATAATGTATCCAGTAAGTCTTTCTATAAGATTTCAAACAAATCCTAAGGAATATCATTTACCATCTATTAAAATAATTTTTATATATTTAAAAGGAACTATTTTTCAATCTCTTATTTATCCCAAAAAATCTGATTTTAATTTGATTTCGTATTCAGATGTAGACTTTGGGAGTTGTTGATTATATAAGAAAATAACTTTGGGTACTTTTTACTTTTTAGGAAAATCTGTAGTGTCATGGTCAAGTAAAAAACAACATTCAGTTGCCTTGTCAACATCTGAGGAAGAATATGTTTCTGCTGGAAGTTGTTGTGCACAAGTGTTATGCATGAAAAACACTCTTATGGACTTTGGACTAAATTTTAATAATACTCCTATTTTATGTGATAATACTAGTGCTATAAATATTTAAAAAAATCATATTAATAATTCTAGAACTAAGGGTATTGATGTCCGGAATCACTTTTTTATGAGATCATGTTCTTAAAAAGGATATATCTTTGGAATTTTTAAGTACTGAAATTCAATTAGTTGATATTTTTACTAAACCACTTCCCACTACAAGGTTTTATTTTATAAAGGGGGACATAGGTTTATTAAATATTAAATAATGTTTTATTTTACTATGCTATTTCTTTATTTTAATAATGTTTAAAATAATTTAGTTATCTGTTTTTCAAAGGGAATAAGTTTTTTTTCTTTTACCCACATAATAAATTTAATATATATTTAAAATCTATGTAATTATTAATGAAAACATAGGAATCAAGGTTGTAAGAAACCTTTCAACTTATGAACCGTTTCATTTCCACCAAAACCCTTTCGAACCAATGAAACTGCACCACTTCTTATAAACCCTAATATTCAAACCTCTAAAACCCTAACCTTCAAACCATTAGAGATTCTCATAGAAATGGAAAAGACTAAGAGAGATGATGATTCTGAGACCCGTAATGCCAAGAAACAGCACTCAGAAGGAAGGAAAATCTTAGAGGAAAAGGTCATCGATCTAGAATGGCTATTTTAGATAAACTCGTTGAGCACTATCATTTCATAATCTCGAATAGGACTTCAATAGTTAGAATACATAATTTCTGTATGAGGTATAACTTCAATATTTCTTTAAAACTTTTCAATTCAGTTTGTGAGAACATTCTGACACCATGCTGGCTAAGATATAGGATAGTTATTTTTCGATCTCTTCAATTGAAATTAGTCTGATACTGAACTGCACTCAAGAGGGAGTGTTTCAATTTGACTTGAAAACTATAGGAGATTATGTGCCTAAATATGAAAACATTATGTCTTTTCTGGTCAAATCTACTAACCCAAGGAAACTTATAGTTAAGGATTTGGAACCAGATCAAAATATTTTTGTGAAATTAGTACAAATATAGATAGCACGAAGAATGCCAGATATGGAAAAGACATTGTATCCCGAAATGTACACAATGTATCTTTGGTTAGTAATATAAAATTAAATTTTCCAAGGTACATGGTGAAGTACCTAAGTTACTGATGTCATAGTGACGTCAGAATGAATTTATACCCTTTTGGTAGATTCATTTCCAATCTTTTGTTCAAAAAGGATATGGTGAGACTGGTGGATGCTAGAGTAAGATGTCATCACAATAATGTTTTCAATGCTGGAACTTTAAGAAAAATTCGATATTTCTGGAGCACATTAAAAGGTAATCTTTTTCCAGTAGGAGATGAGGAAGAATGAGATAGTGCTCAAGATCAGTCTGCAAAGTCCAAAGAGGGACAGACTGAATCGAGAGTATGCACTGCTATAAGAAGAATAAGATTTGAAACTGAAGACACTCAAGAAGAAAGTAGTCAGGAGGGCCTTCAGACTAAAGGAAAAAGAAATATAAATGAGTAACTTGTTTCCCATGTACTAACAAAAAGAGATTTACTCTCTTATAGGTTTGTAAGAGATGATACTGTTGAAAAGGCAATGAAAGCTATTATTGAGAGGTCAAAACCAGTGGAAGGAAGTCATATTCACACTAGAATTTAAAAAGAAGCTAAAGGAGAGAATTAGGAATAGTATGTGGCTATTATAGAAGATGACCCTGATAGAATTTAAGTTGAAAGAATAGAACCAGATTCTAAAGCTAACATTGAACAAGAGGAAGTACCTGGAGTTGAAGTGGCCAGTCCTCGATTATCTAAAGGTGAAATTCATCAAGAGATTCAAATAGAAGAAGTGATTTTTGATATATAGGATGAAAATCCTTCAGAAGTAAAAATAGAAGTTCATTAAGATGATTTTTCTATGGAAGAGTCTGAAAAAGACTTAGAGGAAATATCTACGGGCAAATCAGTTAGAGAATCTAAGGAGAAAGAAGATGTTGACTCCTTACCCATTGTGTTAGTAAATCACTTTCATTTTGAAAACGAGAATCAAGCACAAAGTACCCCTGAAATAGAAACTAAGGAAGATGAAGAAATTTACACGAAATTTTAGACGATGGAGTAAGAGAATGATGCTCTGAGGAGAGCATTGAAAAATGAACAACAAAAATTCAAGATGCTACAAAATAAGAACGTTTCCAAGTAAGAAGTTGAAATTTTTAAGAAGGATATGCTTAATGTGGTTGAAAAATTAAATTATGAAATGGTTATGAAGTCAGATTTATCAGATCACAAATTATTTATGGATACGAAATTTGCATCTGTCGGGACTAGTGAAGCTAGTGGATCAGTTACTTCTCATGATTTAATCATAATGTTTCAGGATATCACAACTTCAATGAGAAACATGAATGATAGATTTCTAGATATTCAATGTAATAGTTCTCATTTATCAGTCTTGTTATACAATCAGAATTATTTGTTGATCAGCTCACCTCAAATGAACCAAGAATCAGATCTGTCTTAAATAAATTCAAGGAGAAGTTGTCTTTATTTTTGGAGAAGGAAGAAATAGTACATGAGTTTTTTAAATCATCCTCATAGAATACATTCATATGACTCTAGAAAATTGGGATCTTATTTTTAGTCTTGGTGATAGAATTATTAGAAGACTCAGTGAGCAGGTATCAAAAATCAAGGAAGTCATTCGAATTAGATAGACTCTATCTGAATCCTAGAAAACCCTTGATTCCTGTGTTTATCAATTTTTTACTTTTAATGAAAATTTGTTTCATTATATTTATTTTGTTTTACTATCTTTGATTAGCTAAAACAGTAATCCAGATTTACTAATTGATTAACTGTTAATTATAACATTTACCTACGTTCAGTGCTACATTAATCTGTGTTAATTCTATATTTTTTCATTCTTTTTTATATCACAAAAGGGGGAGAAATTTGGATAAACACGCCATTTTTTCTATTTTATTTTTTTATTATTGGGGGAGAAATTACAATGGATAAATTAAAGGGAGAAATTAAGTTAAAAATAATATTGTATTTATCTTTTCAAAATTAAAAACTACATGTATTTAATTTTTTTAAGTTAATTTCATTGGTTGTTTTATTGGTTTTGTGATCATCAAAAAGGAGGAGATTGTTGAGCAGAGTGTTTTTTTCAACAATACATAATGTTGTTATTTAAAGGGGAGATTATTGAGAACAATAATCTATCTATTTATTATAATTTGGATTCTCACAAATACCCTTAATTATTTTCTAATGATTTTATTTTTTAAGAATATTGCAGGAATTTTTTAATAATTATATTTTTAATTCTGGATGAAATATTTATATTCTTGAATAGTGAGAATTAATTTCTAAGGCAATCGCATTTAGCGCATTCTAGAAACACTATACATGCTCTACATATTCGGGATCTTCTTTAGCACATTCTGGAAACCATGTTCATAACATACGTGGAGAAACGTAGCGTGAAGATGAAATGCGGTGTTTAGTTTATGAGATAAGAGAAATGTGTGGCTAATCAACCATAAATTGTTGGAAAAGTATGAAAAATAACCCTACGTTATGAAGGAACCCTACGTTTGGGATATTATAAAAGTATGGAAGGAGAAATGTACATAAGTCTTATACGTTACGTTTGTTTCTCAAAAGTATGGTTCATCGACCTTACTTTTGTAAACAACCATACATTCTTAGAAAATTAGGCATTAAGTATCTTTCATTTGGATTCTTATAAGTATGGTTTGACAACCTTAATTTTGTAAACAACCATACGTTCTTAGAAAAGTATGGATCAAGTAAATTTTTTGGGAAGATTATAAATGTATGGATCTTTTTTCAACCTTACGTGTGAAGAAAGTGACATGAACCTTACATTTGAAGAATGTGACATGAACATTAAGTTTGAAGAAAGTGAAATGAACCTTATTTTTGAGATCAAACATATGTTTCCAACCTTACGTGTGAGGGCTACATCATCAACCTTATGATGATGATCTACGTTACATTTAGAGGATGCATACTGTACAACTCAACATTACATTTGGCATTTGACAGTTTAAAGTCAATATTATTTTTCAACGATCAGCAAACTGATTATTAGGCTAATTTCAAGGCAGATTTAAAGCTGTTTTTTAAGCACAACATTAACTGATTCAAAGCTATTTTATCAATGGATTAAGGATCGAATTAAAAGGATGTTTTTATGCCGAGTCTTTTGAGAAGTTATGAATACTCTTTATATTCAAATGTTTGAATATCACGAGTAAAAAGGAGGATTTTATGGATCAAAATTTGCAGGAGAAGTTCATGTCATTATATGAGCTTTTCTGAACAGAAAAAATAAGAAGGTTTTGTAAAAAATAGATCATTCATAAAATAGTAGCAAAACAGTGACTATCAAGAACATAGACCTGCTGATTGAATGGAGAGACAATGTTCTATTTATTGAAGAAGGATAATCACGATAGAAGATTCACTTGTCCAACATCAAATATCTACTGTGAATCTGCTACTGATGAAGTTGTGAATTATATTTCTATATTTACTACAATAGGATCGACTCAAAATGACTCTTTTGTAAAGATCATTATTTCTAAAGGAGATGATCCATCTACTGTCAATTTAATGTTGTTGCAATTATGAAGAAAATCTGGAATGTAATTTCCAAGTACAAAAATATTTCCTTTCTATTCTTGTGTGACCGGCTTCTCATACTAAGCAGGATAGGTTCTGTGAGTGAAATAGAAGTCTTTTTTTCCTAATATTTTAAAGTTGTCATCTACATGTACTCAGTTGTTGAATGTTCTATTGAAACGAGGACCAGATAGTGAAAATCAGCAAGTTCCTGGAGTAGAGTGTTGGTGGAGTGGACTATGGGCCTTCTATTCCCGGAACAACTATACATCATGTTTCTCTACACTTCATATTTATGCTGAATTAATATATCTGATTAAAGATAAAGGATAGAATATGATCTCACCATGATTTTTGAAAAAACATAATTCACCCCCTCTTGTGTATATTTATTATAATCTGATCCAACACTATTATCAAAAAAATCCATAGTTTTCTTAGATTATCATGGTTTTTCTGATTTTTTTTTGTGAAATTTATCATGAATGTAAATCCTATTAAATAAGTTAACAAAGGAAGTGGTAAAATATGTTTGGATGGAAGAATGTGATGTAATCTTCATAGAGCTAAATAGAAGGATGATCACTGCACGTACACTCACATTACCAAAATGTGGAGGACATTTTGTGATATACAGGGATTATTCAAAAAAATATTAAGTTGTGTACTCATGGAAAGTTATAATGGGATATCCTAAGCCTCATTATAGTTTAATATCCATGAGTAGAATTAACTGACACATGATCTATACCTAGCATCTATTATTTTTTCCTTGAAAATCTGGCGGCACTACCTCAATGGTGAGAACTATGACCTCTAAAATGATCACAAGAGCCTAAAGTATATTTTTTTAAAAAATAACGGATATTAACATGCGTCGAAGGAGATCGTTATAGATTATTAATTATTATAATTTCTCTATTCAGTTTCATCCTAACATGGTGAACAAGGTAGTTGATGCTTTATAAAGTAAAGAACCCGCTACTCTCTCCATGTTGGGGATTGAGAAAGACCTTATCTTTAAGGATATGCAAATGATGGATTTGGAAATCGTAATGGGAGGGAATACATCATACCTTGCCAAAATTATTTATGATCCATCTATCCAAGAGAAGATTAAGGATGCACAAATGAATGATATGGAGTTATAAAACAAGGTGAATGAATTAAATTAAGGGTGTTAAAATAGTTCCATATCAATTATTATACTGTGATTTGGTTTGGAATGCGGCTTAGTGAGCCTTCATCACCCGAGATAGAGAAGGAGCTATTGGACAGTTCACATAGCTCTTCTTTCTCTATACATCCTCATTGCAACAAGATATACCAAGATCTCTGAGAACACTTCTGGTGGGATAACATGAAGAAGGTGATTTTGGAATATATATCAAGGTGCTTGATATTTCAAAAAGATAAATTAGGGAGAAAAAAGTCCAAAAGGATGATGCAATCATTTACTACAACTATGTGGAAATGGTATAATGTAACTATGGACTTTGTCATTAGTCTTCGAAGATGTCCAAGGATTTTTATGTGATATGGTTTGTGGTTGAATGACTCACCAAGAATTCTTACTTTATCGCTATTTTGGAAGATCCCTCTCTTGAAAAACTTGTAAAGATGTATATGAAGGAATTGGTTAGAATGCATTGGGTTCCACTCACCATTGACTCTAATCATGATTCAAGGTTAACATCTAAATTCTAGAGGAGTCTCTAACATGCCTTGAGTACTGAATTAAATTTCAACACGTCCTATAACCCCAAAACTGATGGCCACTCTTAAAAGACTATTCCGACACTTGAAGATATTCTATTAGCATGCTTTTTGGAATTCAAAGGTGGATAATATCATCATCTCTGATTGGTTGAGTTCTCATACAACAATAAATTTCACTTGAGTATTCAGATGGATCCATATCAAGCACCATTTGGAATGTTATGTAGAACTCCTTTATATTGGGATGCAGTTGGAGAAAGAATGCTACTTGGAATGTATCTTGTGCAAGAGATGACAGAGAAGGTTCAGGTCAACCAACAACATATCAATGCTACTCAGAGTTGAAAAAATATCTATCATGATAACCGTCAATGGGAATTAGATTATGATGTTGGAGGTAAAGTCACCCTTTCGATATCTCTATGGAAGATGGTCATCTGGTCTGAAAATAAAAGGAAGTTAATCCCAACGTACATTGGCCCATTTGAGATCCTTGACTGCATAGTAGTCATGGCCTGTCAATAGGAACTTCCAATAAATATGGCTCATGTTTATGATGAGTTTCATGTATCACTCCTAATGAAATACATACCAGATCCCTTACATGTACTAAACTCAGAGGTGGTATAGCTGGAAGATGATATACCTTATGATGAGTATCCAATAATGATTCTAGACCGTAGATATAGGGTTCTACACAACAAGACAAACCACATTTTCAAAGTGTTGTGGATAAACCATAAGTATGAAAAACGACATGGGAACCAGAGGATAAAATGAAGGAGAAGTACCCTCTCCTGTTTATGTAAAACATAATTTTGAGGGAAAAATTTTAAAAGGGGGGAAGAATGTAACGAACCAAACTTTAATCATTGAAATTTCTCCATTCTTTTACTAATGTAATAATAACCTAAAATAAATTTAGTAAACAAAATTCCACATCATGCATAAATTAACTACTATATGACCTTTAAACGTCATTTTTCCACTTCTATTTTTTGAATTTCAAAAATATAATATACATGGTTGCGATCAGTAAAATGTTTGGACTCTGATCTAAAAACTTAATTTTTTTGAATAGTAACATTCCCTTATGAATATTAATTTTACCCATATTAATATTAATATGACCCTTATTAATAGTAAATTGTCAATGTGAATAGGAACCTTTCCAATGATAGTATAAATGAAATTTATCCATCCTTTAAGTGGTAATAAGGTATAATTATATTATAGTGTTCGTAATTTTGTAAGTTGTGAATATTTAACAATTAATTTAATAATTTGAAAGCTAATTTATTTTCTGAAATTTATTCATAATATATTATTATTATGTATTATGATTATATGATAATTTTGTGATACCTGAATTTGTTTTCTAATGTGTTAGAAAAGTAGAATTAATTTTAAAATTTTATTTTTAAATTAAATTATGATCTTAATTTAAAATTAAATTAATCATATATATAATATTATTTTCATAAATTAGAGTTCATTTTTTGGGGTCAAAAGGTTGAAAAATTGTTTGGGTGAATTTTTGATATTTTTCTAAAATACTTAAAGAATTTGTGAATAGTAAAATACATTAATTTACCATATCAATACATTATATTTTAAATCCACTATTACTAAGATCATGAGTGATGTAAGCAGCCAAATATAGAACATAGAGGCACTTATTACTATTTTTGGTCATGGAATCATCACTATTTATTTCCTTATGGAAAAATAATAATCTTATGATTGAATTATTATGAAAATACACCTCCACTCCACTATAAATCCCACCCCTCACACCCTCATTTCTTTACATCTCTCAAGCATCAAGCCTTGTCCAAATTAGTCACAAAGATCGTCCCTATCCCCTCCAAATTTCTAGATTCCATTTTCTGATTATACCATAAAATCTTCCCTAAAGAGGCTCTCAATGAATATGTATTCAAGAGGTAATTTCTCTCTCTTTTCATTCAATTTCCTTCCAAATTTAATTTAATTTCTTCTCTTTTCATCAACTTATATTAACTGTATGTCATGATAAATAATGTATGATTAATATATTGTTATCATATAATTTTATTGGAATACTATTCATTATACTTCTCCCCCTCTCTCCCTTTTTTTATAAAAATGAAATCGTTTCATGTGATGTGTTAATTGTTTTACTTCGTGGGCGATGAACATCCATTTTCTTTCAACACCTCCATGTTTGTCGAAAAAACCATTATATAGTTGAAGAAATATTTTAATATGTATATCTTAAAACCATTTATATTCTCTAAACAAGTTTTATACATAATACTAAATGATAAAACAAAACATGTTTGTTCTAATACTAAAACTGCCCAAATTAACCAAAAACAATCATCATTAAATTTTTACTAATCATTCATCCTTGTGGTGTGTAACCAAATTTATTATAAGTTCAATTAAAATATTTTAAATAAATATAACATTAAATTGAAATTCAGTATGTTTATTCATGTTTTGCACGAACTTCCATTCATGTGTACTAGTGAACCGTTCATAAAAGATAAGAAAATTTACAGTCCCAAAAAATGAATTTAAGATCTATAACTCATAAAAGGCCCATAAATGAACATCATAAAATAATTATAAATAAAATTAATATACAAAAGGATATTTAATTTTCAATTAATGAATCTAATGAAATTATAAAAATCATTATTGTGGAGAAAGTGTTTGGACACAAGGTAAGGAGATTTCTCAAACCCCACTCTATTTCTTTGGTTTTTTCCTCTTTCACTCCAGTATCAGTAAGGTTATTCCTTAAAAATAATGTATTCATCATTATCTTATATTTAATAGGATATACATGATTTTATATAGTGTTTATTTCAAACACATTGTTTTCAAAATAACTCATCTTTAAAAAATACACTGTTACTTCTCAGTCAATGTTGTTGGTTCTTTTTTCCATTATTATATTCCTGGTTTCATTTGGGAACCTAATATTAATAAATGTATGAATTATGGAACCAATTTCAATATATGGTCAATTTTATGTTCAGTTTTGACATATGTTCTATGTGGCATGCATGATAATGTAAATTTTTTGATGTGATGGGTGTGCCCAGAATTATACAGCGTAATAGGAATGTGTTGATGTGATGGGTGCACTCAGAATTATATAGAACTCTAATGAATTGTGTAACGTGATTAGTCTCATGAGTTAAAGTTAAATATTCATGAACATGATTCTAATTTTTTTCACAACTATGTGTGGTATTTAACCACTAAGACATGATGTTTCATTTTTATGCATTACCACATTCCAGGCTATTATATAAATGATGTTTTGATTATGCTCACCCATGTTACATTGTTTTATATTCTTATCATTCATCTTACTGATCTATTATCTCACACATTTTTTATGTATATCATCAGGTGACTACATATTCTAAGGATTAAACAATTACTAATAAGAATCTATCGAATAAATAATTAAATAAATTCATATGCTTTTTGTTATAAATGTTTGGAATATCTATAGTTTTCCCAAGACACTAAACCATTAAATCCTCATTCTATAATGTTTTTATGTTTTTTATAAGTAAATTTATGTAAAAAAAATGTATTAAATGTATGATTTCTATAATAGTAGTGGTGTTCCTCGGTGACTTCCAAAGTAGGACCCTCATATCGTACCAGGGATCATCATCCTTTACTAAACTGGTGACCACTTGACTTTGTGGCATAGTGATGAGGTGTGGTTTGATTTAACGTTGGACGAAAAACAAAGAGGTACAAATTTCCAACTAATATGAATTCTTATGATGGGACCTAAAATCTTATGGGTGAATATGTGCCACCTAATGAGGATAGTGTCATTTTGTGGTGATTGGGTCCTTTTGAATTGTGTGTTCTGAACAGACGCATGAGGTGCTAAGCATCGTAGTTAGACTTAATTTTGGGCTATTGGCTACTCATCTTCTTGTCCTGATATGTGAAATGGAGATCCAATTTATCTCTCATTTTGGATTCCTTTACTGAAAATATATATATATATAAATATATATATATATATATCATGTTTCAGTAACCACTATTTTGGTTTTTGTTACTCTCCTTCCAAGAGAGGCAAAGACGCATACGATATTCCATGTGATTTTCGTGTCTATCTTCTGGTGGTTAGTGGAGTCTAATCTCATACTATAGGTAGTGAAGACACAATGAGAATCTAATATTTTCACTGTTTTGGGATCCTTGTGTTTGGATGAGTCTACTTTCAATATCTTATTGGGTTGATCTATACTCCTTTACCGTGCCTTATTCTATCAACTTCTTTCCACTTCAGTTGTATCTCTTACTTCTCCCCTTTAACTTTTTTGGGGTGTTCTACTCAGTATGTATATACTCACCCCTGCATGGGAATTTCCTAAAACTTTTCCTGTCTTTTGAAGAAGGAGGAAAATTCAATCATCACTTTATAAGAGCTTATGGAAATGGATTTCTTGGATCGCATATGGTGGTCGTAGCTTAGGATATATGAGTGGGGTTCAAAGTTGCTTTAATATTTTATAGTTTTTCAGGCTGGAAGATGTTTACGGGTGTGAATGTATTTTTTCTATTTATTTATATTTTACACTATCGTACATCTTTATATTTAGTGCTGAATGCTTCTTTTGGTTTATTTATAGCATTATTGAATATTTTATTTCTTTTCCGCTACACCTTTTCATTGAATTGTATATGTGTGCGTACATGTACTTAAGAAAATGCCTCCCTATTTTTAGCATGCCTTCGACACTTGTTTCGACCTTTTGGACTATGGATTCGATATCGAGGTAGTTGCATCTTGATCTCAGATTGGGTTGGTTTAGGAAATTATTGGTTTAAAGAATGGGGAATATTGAGTGTCCTTTTATCAATGTAGAGGAGTGGAATTATTGTAAATACTGAAAAGATTAAACTATTGGTTGGTCTTCCATGCATCATGTGGATACAAAATTAAATTATAATGGAACTTAGGATTAATTTGGTTAATAAACACCACCAAAAAATTAAAATAAAATCATTTCTTATTTTTATTCATTAACTTCTATGTTTTCCTACTTTTACTATTTTGATTATTCTCTATGGTAACTAGTTTTATAATTTAGATTATTTATCCATAAAGAATAAATTAAATTCATCATTATTAGAAAATTTATACCCAATAATTCTAAAAATATTAAATCATATTTATAAATTAAAAATACAACGTGTATTGGAAATTAATTTTCTCATAAGATCATATTGTGCATAAAAATGCTACTTTAACCCTAATTATGGTAATAATGTTTTTACTATTTGTTGGTAAGTATGTTCATTATAAAAAGGTAAATTGGTCTATTAATGTATACTATTTTATATCTGTTAACCTTTAAAAACAATTTTAAGGATATATGATTTTTATGAATTTTAAATGATTTAGAAAAATATCATTTCTAATAAAAAAACGTTAATGTTAATTTTGACATTATTTATTTAATTTCAATGTAAAAATATCAATAATATAATGAAATTAAAATTTATGATTTTGAGTCTTGTTTAAAATTATGTACTCGTATAGATAATTAATTTAACTCAATAATTCATTCAATTTATATCACTTTTAATATTTTTAGTATCATTGATTTTATGTAATTACTAACTAAATAAATTTTGCATTGACATTTGTTATAAATTTTAAGAAACTAATTCATCTATAAAAATTAAAGATAAATTACTATGATAATAATAACTCATTTATATTTAAAAATAATATTTATAACCAAACCTGATATTTTTTTTCTCTATCCCAATGCTTTATAAATATTAAAGAATGGACGGTTCCATCTTTTATTTTTCTTTACTTAACTTATTATATCAGTCAAATTGAGAGAATAGTATCCAAATAACTCATAAAAATAGATCCTATGGTGATAACGGTATAAATATGTCTATAAAATGGGTGTTGGACAAGTTGGTACGTCATTGTATACATTATATTCTATCTTTATCCATAAAGTAAACTCGTTTTTATCTTAATCACTATAATTAATTTTAACTATTTTCACTAATAATTATGTTAAAAAATTAATTTTATATTATTATATATTTTAACTTATTCTAATTTTAAATAGGGAATCCATTTGTCTGAATTAAATACACATATGTAATAAAATTTAATTTAAAATCAATCTCATAGACATGGAGGGAAAGTGGGTTTTTATTGTAAAATGTTTAAATGTTTATAATTTTTTATATCAAAAATCAGTATGTTATTTATTATAATTAATTTTTTTAGATAATTTTATGTATAATTGAACTATTTTGACTTCAAATATAATTTAAAATATTTTTTATCATTATAAATTACTTAGACAAAAAGGCAGTTTTCAATAAAAATTCAATATTGTCCACTATTCATTAAAAATGAAACTTCTTAAGAAAAATATAAAAATTTTACCCTAAGATATTGTTGGTGTTGATATTATAAAAACATAAGTTTATTTTGTCATTTAATTTTCTACAATTTGTAAAAATTAATTTTAAACTAAATTTGCAAAGATTTATTAAAACATCTTTTAGGAAAATAATGTTTTCCACAAACATATATTTTTATTTTAAATTATTCTTATTATTATTTATAATCAACATATTAACAACAAATTTCTATAAACAATATAATTTTATAAATTAGTTACTCCTATTAATACCTGCTATTCCAAAATCTATGTGATAAATATCATATTAAATAATAATATTAATAGTATATTGTTGTTTGGAGAAACTCGGTCATACATTAAACACAAGCTACAAAGATACTTTTCGTTGTGTGCAATGAAAGATAACATAGTATTGTGTACATTTAAATCTATATAATAGATTAAATTTATTTAAAATGACAAATATATCATTAATTATTAGGATGTTATATTCCTTCTTATACTTAGTGTTTTGTTTCATATACATTTTCATGTAACATATTCGCTTTTTAAAATCTCAAGGTGTTACATTCTCCCCAAATTAAATACATTTTTCCTCTGAATTTAAACTTGACCTCAATAATAAATGGTTAGAAATTTATAAATAAAAGTATTGAAAAACTCACAATAAAAAAAGGGTTAACACAATATCCTCCTAATAGGAGAGAATGAGACATATAAAGGCCACATGAAATAACATATAACTAGTTTTATAAGTAGGAGAAGGTAGCAGGATGAACGACTTCTGGGTTGAGTCAATATGGTATCTAGATGGTTGTGGATGAAACTTGTAGCAAGGTATATTTGTCACATTATGGAATTTTTGACTCAAATAGAATACATTTTTCATCTAAAAAAGAATATTGTTCTGGAGATAATTGCGAAAAAAGGAGGCATCACCCACGTGTGTTCTATAGGGAGGCTATTCTTAATAGATTAAACATTTGTGAGCATTCTATCATTTATATTATCATTTTTCCTAGTGGAGGTAAGCTCTCTAAAATTGATGGTTTAGTTCAGAATTTGACATCTATATGGTGTTTTTATGATTGGTGATATATCCTGAGGGGCTGAGTTTTCATTCACATCGTTTTCCCATTGGAATATTTAAATTGTATGATGTAGGGGTTTTGATAAATTTCATTAATGTATTGTATGGTCTTCTTATAGGAATGGTATTCTTGATTCAATCTATTTGGTATAAAAAATATCAGGTCTTAATTATGGATCAAAATTATAAGTCTTAATTTGATCATGAGGCATCTGATGATTTTATTTTATATATCACATGATATGGAAATTATAATAAAAATAAATAGGAAAATAAAGATATTAAAATTTGGTTACCATGCTAGAATTCTGGTAGAGGTATAATTATGATCTAGCTTGATTTATAATTCATTTTTTCCACAATAGATGATGATATCTCTTTGAAAGTGGATTATGAATGACTACCTAGTTTCTAGTCAGATTTTCAAGTTGTTGATAATTTCGATAATAATTATCCCAAGAATGTGTTTTGATATTTTTTTCATTAAAATTGAATCACGATACTTATTATAGAAAGAAATTGATGTGGAATAATGTGATTTTTTTGTTAGATAACCCCATTAAGATAAAGTAAATGAGCGTTTTAATGCTGGTTCTTCATAGGTGGTTGAGTTGTTTTATCAGAATTTGGAACAGGTGACTAGGAAGATTATGATAATGTTTAAAAGACTCATGAGAATGTTTAGGAAGAGGAGGGAGTATTTATACATGGTGATCATTGTTTAGAGGATATGTTTCTTTCAATTAAGGGGCATTCAAATACATGTGACGGTAAAAATCTCTTAAAAATATTTGTGGAAATTAAAAATATAAGAGAAACATAGGGAATCTACTAAAAATGGGATGATGTAAGGGATTATTCCCATAAAAATCCCTCAATTATTTAGCCATCTCTTAAAGAAAAACATGTTTATATGAATGAAGATGGTTTTCAAGTTTTCCTTCCAAGGAAACCAATATGTAGAAAACACTACTAATATCTAAATCCAAGGATGGTTACCCGGTCACATGGTCTAATCAACTCTGAATCAGATTGGAAAAATGATTATGATTCCTCCAACCAATTTGATTACTTTCTTTGATGTTTACATAGAATTAGGGAATATCCACTTTTATAACACCATCCATCTTCCCTTTATCTCAACCATTTCATTCTAATAAAACATTCTATTCCTTTGAATTAAAAAAATTGGGTCATTAAAATATATGGACATTTCTAAAAAGAATAAATATTTACAGAGAGTGAATGAGGTTATAACTAGTAGTAAACTTAATGATCAATGGAATTATTAGGCCCTCAAATCCATAAATCTATGTTGATGTAAAAGACCATAGGTTTTACATAAATTAATGTATTATGATGAAGTTTTTTTTCAAGATCATTTTCCCATTGTTGAGTAATTTATTTAATTCCTTATAATATAATGGAATATACTTACATGATATTTTTTTATTTTATAAAAACAATTTCATTATTTTTTTCTTTAATAAATTTCCAATTTAACTATTTATTTCAATAAATTAATTACCAAAAATTATGAAAAATTATTCTTGAAGCACAAAAATTCACATTTAATGAATTATAAGATCAATAAAATAGTGAAAAGTATTTTAGTCTACTGATAAATATATTCCAAGACCAATATGGTTAATAAATTGATTTATAAACCTCAAAAATAATTCTATCGGTTTATCGTTAATATTTATAAATCAAATTTTTTTAACAAAAAACAATGAAATATTAATTTTGAAATGACGTAGGCTAGTGGTACGTGAAAAACTCTTATCACCCTTTCGTTAGTGGTTCAAGACCTTCCACCTTTCAAGATGTGATGGATTTTCACCCTATATGCGGGTTCTACTTTTTTAAATACTATATTAAAATAATTAATTTAATTTTCTCTAACAATATTATGGGCATCCTAGAAATGATATTAATCATAAAATAAACTTTTTTATTATGGTTTTCAAAAAAAATCCTTTTTTTCAAAGTATAATAACCTTATTTGACTATTATTAAAATTTAATTAATGATCATTGTAACCCTAAATGGTATATATTCCTTTTAAATTTTAAAATTAAAAGGCATTACTCCTCAAAAATATTTTCCACTAAAACTTATTATTTTCATAAATTTATCAAAAATATATTTAATCTTGTGACATTAATACCACATAAGAGATGAAAAATAGGTGTTTAAAAATTTTTATATATGTTAAACCTTAATCTCATAAACCATTATTATATCCATAAATTTTATTATAACTAAGACATAAATGTTTTTAAATATTAACATAATCCTAATATATTTCTTGGTTATTTTAACCAAAATAAAATTTGAAAAAATACATCTAAGATATAATTAAAGAATGATAATAAATATTTCAACATAGGCCCTTCTTTTGTCTTGGTTCTATCCTAATTCATTCATTATCATTGTCCATTCAAATCCTTTATAATGGATTTTAAATAAAATATAAATTATCTAAAGAATATCCTTTGGGATTGTCAAACTAGGTGCGCAATAAGGCCAATTTTCATATACCACGTTACGCTTGAGTCAAGATAAATGCACTATTTTTATATTTATTACACCAAGGTACATATGTTCTAGAACCACATCCAATTTTATTATCCATAAAGGGATTTATTATAATTAAAAACCAAATAATCTCAACCTTACCAAAATGTTAGGATTTTCTTATATACTTATCGTCAATGATTACCTTAGGTTTTTATTTCCTAATATATGTCTTCTTAAATCTAGTTTCCAGGGTTTCTACTAAACATTATATATTACCAAAAATAGAGACCTCGACCCCATAATCATAGATCTGGTGCCTCCTATAATAACATTGACATGAGATAAAACAAAATTGTGTCTCGAAGGGCCAAATAGTAAAGTATTCTTGGTAAATTTGATATATACATGAGCCTTGTTTTTAAAATTGATTACAAAACATTAATCATAATTTTTCTTAAAATAAATTTATTCCATCAAATTTATCTCTTCATATCATTCATTGTAAAGATCATGAAATCCTAGGGAAAAGAAAACAAAATAAAGGTGATCTCAAATGATCAATAATGGTTATATACAATATAATAATACTAATATTATGGAAGAATGAATATTCCAAGGTAAATTACTAAACATACATGAAATTTAAATAATAAACTAATGATGAAATTATTCCATATATTATAACAAAGTGCAAAACCTCATGGATAATGAAAACTAAATATTGATTGAAGGGAATTCTTAATTATAGTACATCATGTCTCCCTGGAACGTGATAACTTTACCACCATGATCTATCTACCAAGATGATTATAAAATTATGGGAAAGAGCCATATAATTTGTGTGAAGACATTTCACATGACACTTACTATCAATATATATCCTTCATATAGTTTGAAACTACTAAGTTACAAACATGATGGGTTTGTGGCAAACTAATATCATCTCATAAGACTTACGATGCATCAAGGGGGTTACATTAAATGGCCCCCAACCCATGTCATACCTATCCAATTCATTTCTAATATATCTAATAATTTATTAAATTCATAAACTATGTGATTTATCAAATATATGTATTGAGTGAAGAATTCATATTTATTAATATTTTCCTAATTAATCAAATAACATTAAAAGTAAAAACTATATAAAAAATGGTATAAGGTTTAGGAAATAATAAAATCAATCAGAAAATAATATGGGTATTTATGAGAAATTTAATTTCTAATTATTAAATTATTGTGAGTATTTGAAGAGAACTTTATTGAATTAAAATTGAATCAAGGAAGTGAATTTGAATACTTATCTTAGTCATACTGACAACAAACCATCTAGAAGAATATTAAGGATGGTTACCATACAATATATACCCATTAGAGTAAGAATAATATTTTTTTTTCATTTATTAATACATATATCATAATAATATATTTTAAAGCATTCTAATTTAATGTATCACTTTAATATTTAAAAATAACTTATGAATCCTTTCCATGTAAAATAAATCTAAAAAACAAAAATTTCAGAAAAAATTTGGAAAATTACTTTCCTTGAAAATAAACCTTTGAAATTTTAGAGATATATTTTAAAAAAATAGTTTTCATGATTTATATATATTCCATTCATGTTTTACGTGTCAAAATAATGTTTTCTTTAACTTTTTCAATAATAGAAAAATCAGAATTATTTTGAAAATAATATAAGATTACATTAGATGTTATGAAGTTTAAAAATTGGGAGAAAATTCCATGGATTAATCATTTTTAAATAGATAAAAACATTTTATGAAAACATTTTTAGAAAACATGGTTTTGAATGAAAATATATTTCAAACCCAAGAGAGAAATGATGTCATATTTTCTTAAGAATGTTTTATAAAATTTTTAAGTAACAAACAGTAGGAAATGGTACTATTACTTTTAATGAGTAATGAATGATACAAGGATAATTAAATTTAATGGTTTTATTGAAAATTAATATATAGTATTCTTTAATAGAAATTCAAGAATAGACAATATCTATTAGAATGATATTGTGAAATAAACCCCTAAAATGATCAAAATGTTGAAGTGACAATTAACCATTGAATAAATTATGTGTATCAACTAAAAATCCACATAATAAGGCGTAAATACAAAAATATATTGTCTAAATTCATTATAGACATAATCTTAGAATATTGATGATAATGGAGAAATAATATAACTCAATGAAAACAAATTTAGTTTGGAAATTTCGTTACTACTTAGTAACATTAAGAAAAAACTCCCATATATGAAATAATTCAAATTGAAACCTAAAATACCATTATAAATTAATTTTTAATAATATTACATGTAAACATGGAAGTATATATAGTTTATAAATGTAATTAGGTGTAAGTAATTATAATATACCTTAATGAAATGAAATGAAATAGATATGAAATCCCTTAAATCACACTTTCCTTTTTGATGTACTTGAAATAAACAATTTTATAATTGTTTTAAACATAATATTAACTTATAAAAGATACATATTAATATTTATTATATTATATATTATTCATTTATAACATCTTATCACCCTTTTGATAATTTATTTTATTATTTTCATTGTTTCTGGTGTTAATTTCCATGTTTTTCGAGTATGGGTTGACTTTTTATTTGTTTGTTCCTCCTACTTAGATATTGCTTTTATAATATCTTGAAGCTAAACCATGATGTAATTAAAATATATATATTCATTATATATTTATTTATAGTAACCCATAAAATTGTGTGACAATAAATGAAATACATCGTACAAGAAGACGATAGGTCATACGTACGCATGATTCTTGTTTCCATGTTATTCATGTATTTAAAGAAACAAAAAACAAAATATATATATATATATATATTATAATTTAACAATAACTTTTAATTCATATATATATATATCACATATTTTTATTAAACTCATCCTAAATTCATTCAATGAAAATCGTGAACAAATCACATCTCTTTGTGAGGCGGTAGTTCGTTGTACCCATGAGAAATGTTATTGTATTTCTATAAAATGGGAATAATAAAGCTATGTGTGAAATAATAATTTCCTATGAATAATATCATCACAAATATAATATATATCATATATATATTATAAATCAATTATTATTCTTGACCTTGAAAGTTGGTAATGGAAAAATAAAAGACATCAGTTCGCAAGGATGTAGTCCACCGTACACACGAATGATGATTTCATAATCCATTTTATTGAAATATTTTAATTATTTAGTGATACCCATGACATAAAAATATGTTACTATATTTTAGATACTGAGGTTATTATATAATCATGTTATAATTGGAATTTATGGAGGTGGAGAAGGAAATAAAAAAAATTCTTTTAGAAGAGTATTATTCCTGTTCTGGTATCCTCATTTTGATTTCATTAATAACTTAAACCTTTTACTTTATGACCATAATAATACTTATAGTATTATGGTAGTTATGTTGGAAAGTGATTTTTTAGAGTTTTGTCTTAGAAAATGGCTTGAGTGATGTTAATAATGGGGAAGAGTGAGTGCCCTTTTATTGTTGTGGAGGAGTGGTATTCTTGTAAATTCTCAAAAGTATTCACTATTGCAAGGTCTCCAATACCGCATGTGGATCCAAAACGAAATAATAATATATTTTACGGTTTATATGGGAAGACAAATCTTCAAAAAGACAAAAAAAAATCATTTTTATAATGTTATTCCTTTACTTCAATGTTTCCCTACTCTTAACATTTTTATTTTTCACAATGGTAACTTGTTTTCTAACATAGGTACTTTATCTATTAAGATAATATTAAATTTATCCTCATTATAAAAATTATACCCATATTTTCCTAAATATTATATCCAATTTATAATATAAAAATCTCATGTTTCTTTAAAATTTATTTTAACAGAAGCGCTTAAAGTGTGCAAAAATGATTCTTTAACATAAATTAGGCTAACAATGTTTTAACAATTTAGGGTTCAATATGTTCATTATAAATCATAACATTTTCCATTAATGAACAATATTTCATATTTATTACCATTTTAAAATCAATATGAAGAATATTTTATTTTTATTAATTTTAAATCAATTTAAAAATTTATCATTTATAATAAAATAACATTTTCGTAAATTTTGACATAATTTAATTAATATGAATTAAAAAATATCAATTATATTAAAAAATTAAAATATATTATTTTAAAACTATTTTAACATTATTTAACCATCTGAAAAATTAATTTAACTCCATAATTCTTTCAATTTACAAAACTTTTAATATTTTTAGTATCATTTATTTTATTTAATTACAAAATAAATAATTACTATATTAATAATTATTAAGCATTTTATGAAAATAATTAATATCTAAAAATTATATATCAATTATTATGATAATATTAACTAATTTATATTTCAAAATAACATTTTTAATCAGGCATATGATGTTTTATCTTTATCTTAATGCTTTGTAAATACAAAAGGCATGGAATCTTTCTTTTTGTCTTTTCCTTTACATAACATTTTATATCATTTCTATTTATGAAATAGTATCCCAATAACTCATAAAAATTCATTATAAAGATATAAGGGTCTAAATATGTCCATCCAATGGGTTTCTAACATGTTAGTAGGTCACTACATCCCTTATATTCTATATTTAATCACTAAATAAACATGTTTTTCCTTAATCAGTCTGATTAATTTTAACTATTTTCACTAATCATTATGAGAAAAAAATTAATTTAACCCCATTATATAATTTAAATTAGTATTATTCCTATTATTTAATATTGTTTTCCAAATTCAATTCACATAATTGATATAATGTAATTTAAAATTAACCTCACGAACATGAAGAGAAAGCAGGTTTTTAAAGTGAAAATATTCAAATATTTATATTGTTTTTATATCATAATTCAATATGAAAATTATTCCAATGAAATTAATTGAATTAATGTTTTTATAATTGAACTATTTTAACTTTAAATCAAATTCAATATATAATTTTACATTGTAAATTATTTAGATGAAGTGGTATCTTTCAATTAAAGTGAAGTATTTTTCACTATTCATAAACAAATGAAACTTCTCAAACAAAAATCCCCAAAATTCACTCTAAGATAATTTTTGTATTTATATTTCAAAAATGATGTTTATTTTTCAAAAAAAATTTCTAAACCAGGTAAAAAATAATTTTAAATTATGTGTTCAAAGAATGATTAAAACAACTTTTAGGGAAATATTGTATTTTTTAAACCATTTCTTTTTATTTTAAATAATAATAATTATTTATAATCAATAGATAAAAAATAAATATGTGTAAAATATATAATTTTATAAATATATATATCGTATTCATACTATCTATTAAAATGGCTAGGTGATAAATATCATATTAAATAATGATATTAAGAGTATATTGTTGTTTGGTAAAACTCGATCTTGCATATAATGAAAGATATCGAAGAAACATGTAGTTGAATGTAACGAAAGATAACAAATTATTGTTTGTATTTAATGATATATAATAGATTGAATTTATTTTAAATAGTAAATATATTATATAATCTTGGGATTTTATATTCATTTATATGCTCTGTGTTACGTTTCATACATGCTAACCAATATGATGTTCATATTTTAACATTTTGGGATTTTATATTCTATCAAAACTAAATAAATTGTTTCACTGAAATTTAAACATGATCTTAGTAATGAAGGGTTTGAGATTTTGAAATAACATTTTTGAAAATCTGACATTATAAAAGGGTTAATAAAATATTCCCTTAATAAAAGAGAATTAAATGTACAAAGGTCATATGTTGTAACATGTAACTGGGTTTCTAAGTAGGAGAAAATTGGTGGAATGTGAAGGTATTGACATAGAGGAAAAGAATAAATATTTACAAAGACTTACTGGGGTTATTGATTACATTAAAGTGAATGATCAATGGAATGTTGAGGGCCTGAAATACAAAAAATTAATGATTATATAAACGACCATTGGTTCAACAAAATTAAACGTATTAAGGTAACATTTTTGTTTCAATATCATTTTCCTCATATTGAATAAATATTGTATTTCCTAAGAATATAAGGAAATATAAAATCATTATATGTTTTGATTTCACAAAAACAATTTCATCATTTTGTTTATCTTCGATTAATTTCAAATTTAACCCTTTTCTCTAAGAAATGAATATCCAAAAATTAAATTCTTTAATGATTAAAGAATTTAAATTGAATTCTAACATATTATAAGATAAATAAAAGAGTAAAAATCCTTTCTACATGACAATTAGTATTTTCCAAGACCAATATGGTTAATACAATAATCTCCAAACCAAAAAATCAATACTACAAGATTACTGTTAATATTTATTCCTCAAATAATTTAACAAAAAACAATGACATTTTAATAGGGTCATCACAGAGGCCAATTTTAGAAATAAAACCCTTATGGTCATTTAGTTACGGGTTTAAGCCCCAACACCTTTCTAGATGTGATGGATTGTCACCCAACATGCAGGTTATCTTTTTTTGCAAAAACATTTAATATAACTACTATAATTTTCCCAAATTATTATTATGGACATCATTAGAATAAAATTAATCATTAAATGACATTTTTACTATAGTTTTCAATACAATATTTTATCAAATGTCTAAAAATATTATTTTACTAATACAATAATTTCTTTAATGATCGTATTAACCTAAAAGTATATAAATGCCATTAAAATGTAAAATTAAAAGTCATTATTCCTCAAATATATTTTCCACTAAAACATAAACTTTCTATATATTTCTTTAAAATATACTAAATCTTGTGGAATTGTGTAATGCCTTGACCCAAGTTACCAAGAGTCAGGGTATTATTACATAACATTTTCATGATCATAAATGATCAAGTCTTGAAAGACCAATTATTTTAGTAGCCTTGGAAATACTAGATACATTCATAAGGTTTAGAATACATCATATAATGGAAAATATCAACAACATTGTTTCTATAGACAACACTGAGTTCCCTAGACTATCCCTATAGGATAGTCATAAGATAATTCTTCACATCCTAAGAAAAATAAAATATATAAATGGGTGAGCCCAGATGCTCAGTAAGGATAACAATACAGCGAAAAATTTCATAAATAAGAATAAACATTTAAGGTAATGTATAAGACTAAAAAAGCCTTTTAAACTTGAAATTCAGCATAATATGGAAAATATAAAATCATTAATTCCATTTACTTTCTCACCTGAATATTATACTAGTCGAATAATCACATGAAATATCAATAGCCACTTTCATAAAGATGGAATTCATAATGCCAGACATTCATAACCACATAGTCAAGGCCTTGTTCTAAGAATAAAATTTAAGATTTTGTCAAGGCCTTGTGCCAAGACACTAGATTGTCTCATGAGACCTACCGATGCATTGAGAGGATATAGTGGGCTCCACCCGTCACATACTAAGTCCAATGCATTTCTCATATCAAAAGGTTTAAACAAAACATAAACATTCGTATTAAAACTAGCATACCAAATGCCAATACTTTATCTATAAACCACGTATGGTGTAAAAATAAGATATCCATAGTCAAACATATCACAAAAACTTCAATACAATATGGATGTTTTGTATCATAATAACTCAACTTCACATAAGCTTAAAATCCATCAAAGGATGTTGACATAGATGAAATAAAAAACCTTTTTTTGAGAAATATCTCTTTCTATTTTGAAATAATTTATAAGTCACATAATTATATAGAAAACATTTATTTTTAAAATATACTTATAATATTATAAGTTAATCTTTGACGATTTTATAATGTGGAAAATAGCCACACCCACCATATAAGTTAAAAAAGAGACATTCTTACCTTAATTTTGTGAAAAAGATTATAAAGGACCTTGTTTGGAAAAGGATGGAAATATTCCTTTATAAAAATCCTATAAAAAGTCAAACAATTGTATAAATGACTTTAACCCAAATTCAATAATATATTAATAATGTTTTGAAATACATTTTTAAGAAACATGAATCTAGATGTGAAAGGGATCTCGTTAGATAATTACATATAAAACACCTCAGATATTGAAGAGATTGTGAAATTAACCCTTACCTTGTACTTTTCCTTGGTCGAGGGTGGGTTAACCTCCTGTATAATGGTGAAATAATCATTATTAAATTATACAAGAATAATATACATTTATATGATATCATATATGATCTTTTAACATTGCATTGTTAATAATATTTTAGTATTATCGTCGTTTCGGGTGTTAACTAATTGATTTTACTTTATATTATTTGTTACGTGAGTAATGTTTGTTATGGATAGGATGTATGTTATTCATATTCAGAATTATATTAAGTCTTTAAAAAAATACTTTTAATCATATAATAAAAATTAGTCTTGAATGGAAACGATGGGCAATGAATCTCATCGCGTTCATGGAGACGATAATCCGTACGTACGCACGAGCGACAATATCATTATTTGGATATTAAAACAATATATAATTGGATTTTATATCATATATAAAGAATAATTATCATGTTATATTTATTATTTACATCAATTACACTTCATTATTATACCCATCAAAATAATAATGTATTGAATAACAATTACACCACGACGTGGAGATGGTAAGTCGTACGTATGCACGTATGGTGACATGTCATTCAAAGGATGGATAGAATAAGGAATTTGTTTGTACCATATTTATAATAACATCAAAGTATATCGAAGATACTGGAGTTATTATTTAATAATGGATAAAATAAAGAAAAAGGAAGTGGAAGAAGAAAGGAACTTGAAAGAGGTGGTGAGATATTTATCTCTTCTTTGGGTTCATCGTTTTGATTTGTTAAAAAGGGCTCAATATGTTGGATTTATTACTAAATAAAGTCCTATAGTATGAAGGTAGGACAGTTTAAGGGTATTTGGGTAGGGGTTGGCTGAGCCAAATGTGTTTGAAGGTGTGAATTAGACAGAAGAGGGAGTTCCCTTTTATAAGAGGGGTGAGGGGACCTTAAGAAAAGCTATAAATATTATTTTATAATAAAATCATTTTCGGTTTCTAATGGCCCCAAAATATATTATATAATGTATATGGTGGTTATGTGTCAAAAACCAGTCAACCAATAGGTTTTATACAGGTTTGGGTCACTATATTAATTTTATCTTTTAGATTTAACTCTTAGATAAATAGTCTAACATTTACCATGTCTCTTTTTATTTTTATAACATATGGTTAATAAACATAAAATATACATTCATGAGACCCCAAGTGGTTCATTAATAATACAAATATCATCATATAAGTCCTTTGGACTAACCGTAGATTTATAGTAATAGAATATCAATTAATAATATAATATTTGTTTTAAAAACTCTTTTATATAAATTTTGAAACTATTTGGTATTTTTTTTTTCTAAATTCATAACAGAATTATTACTTCGAATAAAATTCATCTAACCAACCCTAAATTGTCATATTAACCAATAAAATTAATTTAATTCATAAAAAGTCTCAAATTTCATTTATTTGGATCTTTAAAATATCAATTATTTTAAAATTTCATTAATTAGGTAATTATTTCATCATCATTATGTCATAGCTAAATTAAATTATTTAATATCTAATGATTATTAATAAACTACCATTATGTAGGAAATATTTATATTTTTTGAATGAATATTTATAGTCGATTTTATCTTATGTGTAACCATATATTAAAAATGGTTTAGTTATTAAACATTGAATTTCACACTTTTAACTCTTCTTTAAATTAAATAATAATAAATGTTCTAATGTAATCTAAGTGGACCTAATGGATCATATTTTATTCCTAAGGTTGTTTTTGTTTGAAGTAAACTTATCAAATAGAATTAGTACATGTATTAGGGTAATAATAATATCATTTTTACCTTTAAGTACCCTATTTACTTTTAACCATGGTAAATAAATGTAAAAAGTTACTATTCACCAAAAATTATTTTCATCTTATTGAACCACATTTTAATTAATGATTTCAACCGTGTCACTAGAATTTTTTAAATTGAACTCAAATAAGTGGTAAAATTATGTTTTATAGGAATTTTTAAATTCTTCTTGGAGGTGGGTAAAAGACGGTGAAAAGAACAATAAAATTTTTATATATCTAAAATTATTATAAACTGACTCCAATGAATCACATTGAACTCATATAGGTATTATTTATATATTTTGACCTAAAATAAATTTAAATAAAATTAATAATTATTTAAATAAAAATTTGGTTTTAAAATTTAACTTAGTGTTTTTAACTATTCATAAAAAATTGATAGTATTTAGAAAAACCCCAAAAATTCACAGTAAGCTAATTTTGATATTCCAAATCCAAAAATGAAGTCCATTTTGAACGATAAAATTTATAAAATTTCAAAAAGTGGGTATTACTATTCATAACGGCTTGTTTGAATGGTTGTGGTGTGTTTGAATTCGTAGTTGCATACAACACATGCTATTGTATTATTCCAAGAGAAGCGTACCTTGGTAGCTTGGGGTGTTACATTCTCCAATCCTTAAAATAATTTCCCATTTGAAATTTCTAGAATATTACTACAAAAAAAGGCTCGGTTGGTTCTTCCTCATAAGTTCCTCAGGTTCCCACATTGCCTCTTCCATCTTATGGTTTCTCCATAGAACCTTTACCAAACGAGTCATCTGGTTTCTCAACAATTGTTCCCTTGAATCAATAGTATTGAAATGATCTTTGTAATAAGACAGATCGAGTTCCAGTTTTAATTTTTTATAGGTGAGTATAAGCGTTGGGTCAGGCATTTATGTTCTCAACAGTGATACGTGGAACAAATCATGAACTTTAGAGATACTTGGCGGCATTTCCAACTAGTAAGCTAAAGCCCCAATTCGTTCTAGAATTTCGAAAGGTCTGATGTACCTAGGACTTAATTTACCCTTTTTACTGAAACGTATGACACCCTTCTATGGAGATACCTTCAAGAAATAATGATCTCCTACCTGAAATTCCAAATCATTCCATCAGTTATCAGCATAGCTCTTCTGTCTACTCTGAGCTGCCTTGATGTAGTTTTGGATTACCTTCAACTTTTCCATCGTTTCCTCCACAAGTTCTTTGCCTACGAGTTTTATTTCACCAACATCATCTCAATAGGTTGGTGTGCAACATATCCTTATGTATAACTCTTCATATGGTGCCATTTGAATACTTTAATGGAATCTATTGTTATAGGAAAATTCTACCAAAGGTAATTATTGAGCCCACATTCCTCGAAAGTCAGGTGAGCATGATTTCAACATTTATTCTAAGGTTTTAATAGTTCGTTCTGATTTTCCATCAGTTTGGGGGTGGTAGGAAGTGCTCAAATGAAGTTCAATATCCAAGGCTTTCTGAAGACTCTTCCAGAATCTTGATGTAAAACGTGGATCACGATAAAAAATAATCAATAGTGGTACTCCATGATGTCTTAAAACTTCATTTATATATAGTCTTGCAAAATGTTCAAGTGGTAAATCTTGTCATAGAGCAAGAAAATGTGTTGACTTGGTAAGATGATCAATATTGACTCATATTGTATCGTTCCTTCTAGGAGTCTTTTGTAATCCCATGACAAATTCTATCATAATATTATCACACTTAGACTCTAGTATAGGAAGAGGTTTCATGACTCCTCCAGACTGTTGCCTTACCGCTTTCACTTGTTGACAAACCATACGTCTTGACACAAAATCAGAAATCTCCCTTTTCATGTTGTCCCGCCCAAAATGTTCCTTCAAATCTATATACATCTTTGTTCTAAAATGATGTATAGAGAAATTGGAACTATGAGCATCATCCAATAATTCCCTTTTTATATCAGGTATATCAGGAACACAAAGCCTCTTCCCAAATTTCAAAATTCCATCTTCATACACAATGTCACTCAATCTCCCATCATTCACAGCTTTAATATTTTTTTGAAACTCTTCATCACCAGTCTGAGAACTCATTAAAAATTCTAGTAAAGATGGTTAAGCAACCATTCGAAAAAGTATTAATGTTTCACCTTCCATGGTTATTCCCATATCCATATTTACTAGATCCATGCATATAGGATCCTTTTCAACTTCTATCTTATTAAAAACTCCATGATCCTTTTTAAACAAATCATCTACAACCTTATTTTCCTTCCTCGAGGGGTAGTGTATAGTGAAATCATAATCCTTGAGTAGTTCAAGTCATCCCCATTGCCTCATTTTGAGTTATTTCTATGGGAAAATATACTTCATACTCTTGTGATCGATATATATCTCAAATTTTACCATAGAGATAGTGTCTCCAAATAATCAAAGCAAAGATTATAGTTGCTAACTCAAGATAATGAGTAGGATAGTTTTGATCATGAATTTTGAGCTATCACGATGTATCGTCAATAACCCTATCTTTCTTCCTAAGGACACAACCATGTCCTTTCTTTGAATCATCACTATAAATAACAATCCCACCAATCCCCGATGGTAAAGTCAATATAAAAACATTGATTAATCATTAATTCAGTTCTTTAAAACATTCTTCACACTCTTTTGTCCAAACAAATTTAACCCCTTTTCGTGTGAGCTTTGTTAATAGGTTTTCCAACCGGGGAAAATTCTGGATGAAACGTCGATAATAACCTACTAAACCAATAAAACTTCATACCTCAGTTATACTCGTTGGTGCTGGCCATTATTGGATTGCCTTGGTCCAAGAAGGATCAATAGAGATTCCATCCTTAGAGAAAATATGTCCAAAAAATAAATCTCTTAATGCCAGAATTCACACTTGTTAAACCTCCCATATAATTCATGTCTTTGAAGAGTCTTCAGGATAATGTGCGAGTTATTTTCATTATCTTCATAGCTTTTGGATTATACCAAGATATCGTCAATAAATACCACTACAAATTCATCAAGACATTCCTTGAAAACTCTATTCATTAGATCAATGAAGACAATGGGTGAATTAGTCAATATGAAATGCATTACTGTAAACTCATAATACCCATACCTAGTTCAAAATGATGTTTTCGGAATGTCTTCTTTCTTCACACCCAATTGATGATATCCAGACCGAAGGTCAATCATTGAAAATTATAGAGATCCATGAAGTTGGATAAATAAATCATCAATGTGAGGTAGGGGATACTTGTTCTTTATTGTTATAGCATTGATCTCCCTATAGTCAATGCACAACCTCATAGATCCTTCTTTCTTCATAACAAAAAGGAAATGGGATCCCCATGGAGAAAAATTATGGGGAATAAATACCTTATTACTCAAATCATCCAGTTTTTTCTTTAGTGCCACTAATTTTACAATTACCATTCTATAAAATGTCTTCGATATGGGCCTTGAACCAAGAATTAAATCAATGGAAAACTCAATTTATCTTTGTATAGGATTTCAAAGTCAATATTTTGTAAACACATCAACATATTCTTTAACAATAGGTAAATCGTCTATTTGAACATTCCTTTCCTCACCCATTGCTATTTCATTCTCTTCCTTCCCAATAATTGAATTTAATTGAGCTACTAGGGGTGGATGTAGATAAGAATTAGGTGGTTATGTTTCTACTCTAAATATAAGGTACTCTTTATCATCATGAAAAATTGTAAACTCCTTTTTCTTACAATAAATTTTCACATCATGGTCTGAAAACCAATCCATACCGAGGATTATAACAAATTCAATCATGGGTATGATGATGAGATCCGGAGATAAGGAACATTTATATGTCCTAATGGGGACTGATTCATAAATCTTTTTTGAAATGATACTTACCTTAAGAGTTTTTAAAGACAACTCCCTTGTTAAATATAATTGTAAATATATAATTTTCTTAAGAAACTGTGAAGATATGAAACAATGCGATGGTAGAGAATTAAATAAAGCATTTCCTAAGTGTGAGGAAACCATTAAATTACCGGCCACAATGTCTTTCGGAGCCTCAACCTCACCAGTAGTGATATCATATGCTTGTCCTTGATCCCTAGGCCTTTTCTGAGGTAACTTTCTCTAACGTTTAGGACATTAATTCTCATAATGCCCCACTTTCTCTACAATTGTAGAATTCAATATCTACAGCCTCATTCTTCCCTTTACAATCATGATCTTGGTGTCCCTTTTCACCACACTTGTAATAGACTTCCATTCCCTTTAGGTAAGTAATAGGGTGTTTCTTCCCACATTTACCATAGGATGGATATTGAACTTTTCCCTTCTTCCCCTTATTTCCATTTCTAGAGTGTTCAACAGATCTATTATTCTCTTGCTTTGCTTTAATGTCGTAAGACTTAGAGAATTATTTTTCTGTATTGATAAGACATGAGACAACATCTTCATATGACGAGATGGATTGTGAGACGAATGCTCGACATAGAAATGGTTTAAACTCATTAAAGAAATGATAAATCTTACCTCTTTGGTTATTTATATAATCTGCAGCATGCCTCACCAACCTCGTAAAGTTAGCTTCATACTTTGTGACATTCTCATCCTCCTTTTGCCTCAGACTCAGAATTTTCCTTTCCATATCTGCATGACAGTCATGAGAAAAGTATTTTTCTAGGAAAATTTCTTTAAATTCCCTCCATTTCATATTTGATACTTCTTCATCTTCCATCGTGTTTTAAATCAATGACCACCATTGATCAACATCTCCAGTGAGGCGGTAAACATCTATGACAACTTTTTCCCTTTCGCTACTCCCCAAGACGTGGAGTATTTTCTCTAAAACATTTATCCATTACTCAGCTAATAGTGGATTTGTACCCCCATTGAATGTTGGTGGTTGTTTCCTCATTAAGCGATATAACATTGATCCTATACACTGCTGATTAAGGTGCTCCATATGGGTAAGGTTATTATTAAAAACTTGAGTGTGTTGTCCTAGTATGGTTATTACCTGATCAACACCAGTTGCATCACCAGATCCACTGTAATTATCTTTAGTAGGTGGCAAATCCCTACATGGAGTGTATGCCTTGATACAGTTTCTGTTCCTTCCACTAGGTTCCATTTCTAAATAATAGCATAAACTAGATTAGTTTATAAATTGCAATACATAAATCCGAACTTGTGAAACACTTAACATAAATTGAACAATTTATGGATATAATCCATAATCATATCAAAATTTATTTGAGGAAGTATATAATCATAAATCCATCATAATGGTTTGTAAATAAAATGAGTATTATCCTAAGAATATCCCCCAAGAGTTTCTTAACCAAGAGTGTAGCAAGGCTCGTTGTCGTGAACCACTACTCGTTCGAGTGTAGATCAAACCAGTGTTTTTGGGTTTTACCACTAGGTACATTTGTACCAGATCTGCCTCTACCTTCTCATATCCTGATAGGGATGTATTGTTTGGAAAACTAACCAAATCTCTACAATACCAAAATTATAGGAAGTTCTTCTATAATAATCCTCAAAGTCTATCTTAGGGCTATGTGCTCTAATCAGAATTTATCAAAATCTAGATTCCAAGGTTTGTACTAAAATTCCTCTGATACCAACTGTAATTCTCTGACCCTAGTTACCCAGAGTCAGTGCATTATTACATAACATTGGTATGATCACAAAATATCATGTCTCGAAATACCGAGTAGTTTAGTAGTCTTGGAAATACTAGATACATTCATAAGGTTTACATTATATAAAAAATAGAAAACTGCAACAACATTGTTTCCATAGACAACACTGAGATCCCATATAATATCCCTACAGGTCAGTCATAATATACTTATTTTTATCCTAGGAAAAATAAAACATAGAAAGGGGTGAGCTTAGATGCTCAGTAAGGATAATAATAAAACGGAACCTTTCATAAATTAGCATAAACATTTAAGGTAATGAATAAGACTAAAAAAATCCTTTTAAACTCGAACTTCAGCATAATATAGAAAAGATAAAATTAAATAATTCCATTTACTTACTCACATAGATATTATACAAGTCAAATAATCACATGAAATATCAATTTCAACTTTCATAATGATGGAATACATAATGCTAGACTATCATGACCACATAGTCAAGGCCTTGTGCCAAAACTACAATATAAGATTTTGTCAAGGCCTTGTGTCAAGACACTAGTTTGTCTCATGAGACCTATCGATGCATCAAGGATCTATAGAGGGTTACATCCATCACATACTAAGTCCAATGCATTCTTCATATGAAAAGGTTTAAACATAATATTAACATTCATATTAAAACTAGAATACGAAATGTCAATACTTTATCCATAAAACCAGGAACGGTGTAAAAATAACATATCCACAATCAAACTTATCACAAAACCTTCGATACAATATGTAAGTTTTGTATCACAATAAATCAACTTCACATAATCTTAAAATCCATCAATGTATGTTGACATAGATGAAATGAAAATCCTTTTTTTAGAAATATCTCTTTCTATTTTGAAATCATTTAAGAGTCACATAATTATAAAGAAAATATTTATTCTAAAAATATTCTTATAAGCTTGTAATGGAATCTTGGACGATGTTATAATGGCAGAAAATAGCCACACCCACCGTATAAGTTAAAAAAATACATTCTTACCTTAATTTTGGCGAAAAGGTTATAAAGGACCTTGTTTGAAAAAATATGGAAATATTCATTTATAAACATCTCATAAAAATTCAAATCATGGTATAAATGAATTTAACCCATAGTCTATAAAATAATAAGAATGTTTTGAAATACATTTTTAAGAAACATGGAGGTGGATGATAAAGAGATCCCAGTAGATAATTATATATAAATAACATTGGATAATGAAGAGATTGTGAAATTAACCCTTACCTTGTACTTTTCCTTGGTCAAGGGTAGGTTAACCTCCTGTATAATGGTGAAATAATTGTTATTAAATTATAAAAAAATCATATACATTAATATGATATCATATATGATCTTTTAACATTTATTTGTTAATAATATCTCAGTATTATCATCATTTCTGTTGTTGAATGATTCATTTTATTTTATATTCTTTGTTACGTAAGTAATGTTTGTTATGGATAGGATGTATCTTATTCATATTTAGAATAATATTAAATATTCAAACATTATTTTACATCATCTAATTAAAATAATTCTTGAATGGATACGATGGGGAATGAATCTCATCCCATTCGTGGAGACAGTAATTCATACGTACGCATGAGCGACAATATAATTCTTTTGATATTAAAATAATATATAATTGGATGGTATATTATATATACAGTATCATAATCAAATTATATTTATTATTTACATCAATTATTCATTATTATTATATCATCCAATAATAATGTATTTGGGAACCCACTCATAATGGGATCCTTGATTCCAAAGCCTATTACAAGCATCTTTTCTCCTCCTCTGAGTCTAACTTTTCTTGGATGATGCATTTTGATAAAACATAGATCATAACATTCAGACTTAATCCTGTCTGGTGTATTTCTCACAAGTGATTACCCACGGAGGTTTGTCTTTAATCCTTTGGTGTCCAACTCAGCCCTAGATGTCACCTATGTCACCGACATATGGAGGACATCAATCACTTATTTTTTTCTTGTGCCACATCCACTTCTCTTTGGAATTTTGTTAATGAGATTTTTACTACAGATGGTTGCTCTATTTCTCTAATTTCTCTTCACTCAAATGTTGTGGGGAGATAGAACTTTCTCCTCAGATTAGAAATCTCTTTCTATCAGCCGTTGCAGAGCTCATCCACATTATCTAGTATGATAGAAATTCTATTATCCACAATAGTGCCTCACTCAATCTTAATGTAGGTTGGGTGAGATATCTTATTGCTATCAGGGATGCGTCCACCCTTTAGAAAACCTCCTGCACTAACTCAGTTAGTGACTTTGTCATCCTTCGTCATCTAAGAATCAACATGATTTACAATCAACCGAAGCACTTCATTAAAGTGTTCTGGAAAGATCTGATTCCTGGCAGGATAAAACTAAACATGGATGGTGCCTCTAAAAAAATCTAGGTCCCATGGGCTATGGGGCCATCTTCAAAGACTCTTTGGGGAATTTCCCTGGCTGCTTCTTTGGTGGTTGTGGATCTACCTCCACCCTAGAAGCTGAGATGATGGTGGTGATTCTTGTGGTCAACTTCGTTAAGATAAAAGGTTGGAATAATATTAGGATTTAAAGTGATTCCAATACCATTATCCAAGCTATTTTGAATGTAGTGGGTCACCTTGATTGGTCTCTTACAACACGTTGGAAAAAATTCTTAGCTCACTCCAGGAGATCAGATACATTTCCACCCATACCAATCAGGAAGCAAACATGGTGGCTGATGGTCTTGCAAAAAAGGGTATCAACCAGGATATTACGTGGTGTGATGATTTACCAGTTGAGAACATTCCTTATCATGACAAAGATTTTAATAAAATATCCTCCGTCAAACTCCTTTAATCGTTCCTTTCAATAATATTTTTGGTCTTGTTCATTGACCAAGGCATTGGCTTTTAAAAAAAATTACCCCATGACGTGGAGACTGTGAGTCGTACGTACGCACGTATGGTGACATGTCATTTAATGGATGGATAGAATAATTAATTTGGTGGTACCATATTAATAATAACATCAATGTATATAGAAGATCCTAGAGTTATTATTTTATAATGGAAACACCAAAGAAAAAGGAAGTGGAAGAAGAAAGGAACCTGAAAGAGGTGGTGATATATTTACCTCTTCTTCGGGTTCTTCCTTTTGTTTTGATCAAAATGGATTCTTAGGTTTGCTTTCTAATTAATGTAAGTTCTCTAGGATGAAGAGAGGACAGTTGAGAGGGTATTTCATTAGGGGTTGGCCGATCCAAATGGCTTTGACGGTGTGAATTTGAGAGAAGAGGGAGCGCCCTTTTATAAGAGGGGTGAGGGGCACTTTATGAAAAGCTAGAAATATTATTTTATAATAAAATAATTTTCTGCTTCTAATAGAACCAAATTGAATTATTTAAAGTCTATAGTGGGGATGGGTCGAAAAACACTCAACCAATAGGTTCTATATAGGTTTGGATCACTAAATTTATTTTATCTTTTAGATTTAACTCTTAGTTAAATACTTTGACATTTACCATGTCTCTTTGTATTTTTAAAATACATGGGTAATAAACATAATATATAATTAAAATCCTACCCCCAAGTGGTTCATTAATGATACACCTATCATTATATAAGTCTTTTGGAAAATAATTATATTTTTAGTAACATAATATCAATTAATCTTATAATATTTGTTTTAAAAACACTTTTATGTCTATTTTGACACTATTTTGGTATTTTGATTTTTCTAAATTCATAACAGCTTTATTAATTCGAAAAAAGTTTATCTAACCAACCCAAAAATGTCATATTAACCTATAAAATTAGTTTAATTCATAAAATGTATCAAACTACATTTATTTGGATATTTATAATATCAATTTATTTAATATTTCATTAATTTGGTAATTACTGCATCATCATTGTGTCATAAATAAATTAAATTATTTAATGTCTAAAAAATATAAATAAAATACCATTATGTAGGAAATATATTTATATTTATAATGAATATTTATTTTCAATTGTATCTTTTGTGTAACCCTATATTAGAAATGGATTAGTTATTAAAAATTGAATTTAACAGTTTCAACTCTTCTTTAAATTAAATAATAATAAATGTACTAATCTAATCCATGTGGACCTAAAGGATCATATTTTATTCCTAAGGATGGTTTTTGTCGAGTTAAACTTATCCAAAACAATTAGGACTTGTGTTAGGGTAATAATAATTTTATTTTTACCTTTAATTACCCTATTTACTTTTAACCGTTGTAAATAAAAGTAAAAAGTTACTATTCACCAAAAACTATTTTCATCTTATTGAACCACGTTTTACTTGATGATATCAACCATGTCTCTCAGATTTCTTAAATTCAACTCATAGAAGTCATAAAATTATGTTTTATGTGAATTTTCGAATTCTCCTATGAGGTGGGTAAAAGACGGGGAAAAGTTCAATAAAATTTTAATATATTTAAAATTATTATAAACTGACTCCAATGAGTTACATTGAACGTAAATAGGTATTATTTATCTATTTTGACTTAAAATAAATTTAAATAAAATAAATAATTCATTAAATAAAAATTTGGTTTTAAACTATAACTCAGTGTTTCTCACTATTCATCAGAAATTGAATGTTTTCAAAAAAATACAAAAAATTCACCCTAAGATAATTTTGATATTCAGAGTCCAAAAATGAAGTCCATTTTTAAATATAAAATATATAAAATTTAGAAAATTGGGTATTACTATTCATAACAGCTAGTTTGATTGGTTGTGGGTTGTGAGAACCCGTAGTTCTATACAACACAAGCTATTGTATTATTCAAAGAGAAGCATACCATCAAAGATTGGGTTGTTACACATTAATAACATATAATACCTTAAAATATGTGCTCATTAATTTTAGCTTATGATCAAACTTTATGTTATAATACTATGATTTTATCCATAACTCTTAATTAAATGAAGAAATATATGTTATTTTTGTTTTGCACTATCCCCTGATTTTTCATGATTCTTGTAACCAGTATACCATTGGTAAAAATAATTCAAAAATGTAATTCTAAAATACTAATAAATACATCAACAATTTTATTTTAAAACATGCCCTTCCTTGGTCTAGGGTTTAACCTAGGTCATTTAATTTCATTATCTATACAAATCCTTAAAAATGGATTGTAAGAAAATAGGAATTATCCTAAGCATATGCCTTAGGATTTTCAATCTTGGTGGGTTGTAAGGCCCATATTCATGTACCATGTTATGCTCAAGTCAATCTCAATGCACCATTTTTAATGTTATTAGACCTAGGTACATCTGTTCCAGAACCACTTCTACTTGTAGTACCTAGAAAGGGATTTATTTAAACGAGAAAACAACATACTATCTACCTTAAAAAATATTTAGGATGTGATTATATATTTATTATCGAATTCTACCTTAGGTTTATGTTCCCTAGTATATATTTTCCTAAATCTAGTTTAAAATGTTTCTACTGAAATTTCTCTAAAAAAAACTGTAATTACCCTGACCCTAGTAGCCCGGTGTTTGTATATGAAACCATTACATTAGAAGATTATAAAAGTAAATTAAGTCCTAAATGAATGAATAGTTTAGTAGTCTTCATAAGTTAGACACATAAATTGTTCTTTTAATATAATTGAATAAAAAAACTAAAGGATAAATTTGTTCGAGAATAAATTTTTTCCCACTAGAAGATCTATGTATATCAATTATAGTTAAATTTATGGTATCCTATGGAAAGGAAGAAAATATGGGTGAGCTAAAATTATCAATATGGGCTAAGAACAATAGAATAAATCAGAAGTACAAAAGTCATAATATCTATGGATTTGTAAATTACTGAACACACATTCCATTTAAAAAAAGAGAATGAAATAAATCTCTAAATTATCATATAGTGAATAATATCATGGATGATAATAATAATATTCAGATTGAACGCAATTATTAACTATTGGACATAATGTTCCCCATAAAAATGATACCTTTACCAAAAAATTATATCCTTAAGATAGTTCAAAAAATGTGTGGTAAAAACGTTTTGATTTGTGTCAACAACTTTTACATGACACTTACATTGAAGATCTATCCTCCTCTAAGTTTAGGTTTTGTTAAAAACGTGGATATTTTGGGTCCAACTTATTTTGTCTCGTGAGACTACAAATGCATCTAGGGGATTAATTTAAATGGTCAGAAACCCATTTAATACAAGTCAAAAGTATATTTTTTATATCGAATAATCGATTTAATTTATAAACAACGATCCTTAACAAATATCTATATTAAGTATAGAATACTTATTTATCAATATTTACCAAACTAATAAAATAACATTCAAAGTAAAAACTATTTGTAAAATGGAAAATGGTTTAGTAAATAATCATATTCCTCACAAAAGAATATGTATATTTATCATAAATTTTACTTCCAGTGATCAAAGGGTAGGGAATATTTTAAGGGAAATTTATTGACTACAAAAATAATTCAAGGAAGTAAATTTCAATACATTCCTCAGTAAAAATGACCATATATCATACAAATGAAGTTTAATTCTATTATCAACAAAATATATACCCATCTGAGTAATAATAATGTGTTTTTGTTATTGATTAATAGAAGTACCATTAAAATTTATTTAAAAACATTCTTGAGGAAATTATCCATTTTATTTTGAAAATCCGTTTATTTGAAAATAAATTTAAAAACAATCATCAAAAAATTAGAAAATTATTATTTTTGAAAATAACCATTGAAACATGTAGATGATGTTTTAAAAAAAATTGCTGGTCATGATGTCTGAAACTTCTATTCATGAAATACATGTTAAAAAATTGTTCTTTTACTTCTTCTCTAAAAACCAAATAGGCATTTTTTTGAAAACAACATATGATTCTGTTGAAAAAAAAATATAAAGAGATAAAATTTGGTGAAAATTACTCTAATAAATCATTTTAAAAATGTATAAAATATTTAATACATTTTTTAAAAACATGGTTTTTCAAGAAAATAGATTTTTCACCAAAGAGAGAAATTAAGTCGGATTTTATTAAACAAAATTTAATTACATAGATTGGGAAAATTGTACTATTAAATTAAAACAACCATAAATACCCAAATGATAATAATATTAAAGTGTTTATTGAAAAATTATCATATAATTTTCTTTAATGGGAAATCAATAATATACAATCTCAATTAGAATGATATTGTGAAATAAACCCTTTTAATGATCGTAATGAAAAATTTAGAATTAATCATTGAATCAATTATGTGTATCAAAATAAAACCCACATAAAACAAGTTCAAATAAAATAATATATAGATAAAATTCATTATACACAATATCATGGAATATTTATGATAACGAAAAAGTAATATAATCCAATAAGAAGAAATTTTGTTATGAAATTTATTTACTACTTGGTAACGTTAAGATCAAATCCCCTTAGATGAAATAATTCAATTTGGAACATAAAATTCCATGATAAATAAATTATTCATTATATTTCAAGTCAATATGGATGTATATACAACATATAAAAGTAATTAGGTCCATAGAATTAAAACGTGCCTCAATGAATTGAAATTGATATGAAATCCATTATCTCACGCTTTCCTTTTAGTTGTACTTGAGTTAAACAATTTTATAGTGGTTTTAAACATTTTTTACATATAAAATAATAATATTATTATTTATGATATAATATATGATTATTTAATTACATATTATCACCCATTTTTAATAATCTGTCATAATTTTCATTGTTTCGGGTGTTAATTTCCTTGTTTTTCAAGTATGTTTCGAATTCAATTTTTTTTCCTATTACGTTAATAATAATTTTATCATATAAATAATGTAAACCATGATAAAAATATCATATATATTAAGTATATATTTATTTATAGTAATCCATAAAATTTGGTGATATGAAATGCAATACACCGTTCATGGAGAAGATAGGTCGTACGTACGCATGAACGTTGCTCCTTTTTCTATCCTATTGGAATAAATGAAAGTAAGTGATATATAAATTATCATCTAAGTATAATTTTTATTTCATATATATATCTTATTTTATTATATTCATCCTTAATACATTCCATGTGATGCATCAACAAATCTCGACGCTTCATGAGGCTGTTGTTTATCGTACACACGTTGAACATTATTGTATTACCAAAAATTGGAAATCATTATGGTATGTTTGATATAATAATTAAAAAATAATGATAACATAATATATAACAAATATAAACTATAAAACCATCATTATTCCCAACCTTGAAAGGTGTTCCTAGAAAAATAAACGCCACATGTTCGTAATGTGGTAGTCCTCTATACACATGAATGAAGATTTCATAACTCAATTAATAGATGTTTATGCAAATTAAGGTATTAAAATTACATAAAAATATCTCATTATGTGTAAGATACTGAGTTTAATATATAATCAATAGATAAAGGGTATTTAAGGAGGTGGATAACGAAATAAAATAAAAACACTTTTAGAGGATCATTACCACTTCGTGAGAATTCCTCCAATGGTTTACACTAAAATAATCAAAAATTTGATTAATGGAAAAAATAAGTCTTATAAGATTACATTATTTATGTTTTGAAGTTATTTATATAGGCTTTTTATGATAAACATGGCTTGAGTGTTGTGATGATGGGGGAAGTGTGAGTTCCCTTTTATACTTGAGGAGGACTAACATTCATATAAATACTCAAAATGTTTCAGTATTGGGAGGTCTCCCTTACCTAATGTGGATAAAATAACTGAATACTAATTTAGTTTAGGGTTTATGTGATATATAAAAACCTCAAAAATATAAAAAAACATTTTGCTAATTTTCATCCTTAACAACTATGTTTTCCTTCTTTTACCATTTTGGTTTTTGATTATTGTAACTAGTTTTATAAAATAGGTAATTTATACATTATGAAAAAATTAAAATGAAAATTATTAGAAAATTTATACTCACTAATTAATAAAAAATACATATAATTTATAAAATTAAAATATCATGTGTGTTAGAAATTAATTTTAAAATATATTCCTATATTGTGAAAAAAAAATATTACTTTAACCCTAATCACGCTAACAATATTTTTACTTTTTTGGGGTAAATATATTCCTTATAAAAATAGTAATTTCTCCATTCGTGGATGATATTTATATTTTTTATTATATAAAAATCACTTTGTAGAAGATACGATTTTTTGAAATTTTAAATCATTTAATAAAATATCATTTGTAACAAAATAATATTAATTTACATTTTGAATTTATTTTTTTAATTTTAAATTAAAAACATCAATACTATGTTGGAATTGAAATATATTATTTTAAAAGTAGTGTAATATAATTTGAACATATAAAATTTTAATGTGACACAATAATTCATTCAATTTACAAAACATTTAATATTTTTAGTGTCATTTATTATATTTAATTATTAACTAAATAATTATGTTGTTGGCATTTCTTATGAATTTTAAGTAACTAAAACATCCATAAAAATTAATGATAAATTGTTAACATAAAAATAACACATTAATATTTCAAAATAATATTTGTGACTATATATATGTTGTTTTCCCATATCGCAAATATTTATAAATATTAAAGGCAATGAAGGTGTCTATTTTGTCTTTTTCATTACATAACATATTATATAAGTAACATTCATGTATTTTTATCCCACTAACATCATAAGGTTATAAGGTTTGAAATATGTTCATCCAATTGGTGTTTTACAATTTTTTAGTTATTTTTAAACCTTATATTCTATGTTTATCTACTATGTAAACTCATTTTTAACTTAATCACTATAATTAATTTTAATTAAGTTCACAAATCATTAGGGTCACAAATTAAGCTGAACATATTAGAAAATATGAATTATTTTGATTTAAAATATGAAATTCAATTTTTTCAAATTAAATTCATATAAGTGAAAGAATTTAATTTAAAATTAATCTTGTATACGTTGAGAGAAATTTGGTTTTTAATGTGAAAATAATCAAATGTTTAAAATGTTTTTATATATTAGTCATCTATTAAAATGATTCTAATTAGAGAAACTAAATTAATATATTTATAATTGAACAATTTTCACTTTAAAACCAAATAAAAATATTATTTAATATTATTAATTATTTATAGAAAAAACATTTTTTTAATTAAAATCTACTAGTTTTGACTATTCATCAAAATAAGGAAAGTTCTCAAAAAAATAAATAAAAATTTACTATAACCTAATTTTAGAATTTAGATATAACAAATAAAATTTTTCATATAAATTTTATAAAATTAGTAAAATTTAGTTTTAAATTATGTTCACAAATCATGATTAAACCATCTTTTAAGAAAATACGTCTTTTCCAGAAACATTTATTTTTCTTTTAAATGATTCTAATAATTACATATAATTAATATATTACTAATAAATGTGTGTAAAATATATATTATCATAATTTATTTAATCCTATTCATACCCACTATTCCAATGGTTATGCGATAACTATCATATTAAATTATAATATTAATAGTATATTATTGATCGGTAAAACTCAATCTTTCATGTAACAAAAGCTATAGAAGAAACTCATTAGTGATTCAAATATAAGATATCTAAGTATTTCATGAATTTTAAGCTATATAACAGAATTATTATTTTTTAAAATATTAAAAATATCAAAAATTATCAGGATGCCATATTTCTTTTTATTCTTGGTGTTGCATGTCATACATGCTATAAAATATAATATTCATATTTTGAAATTTCTGAGTGTTATAGACAATGAAAAATCTAAAATAAAAACCCTAAGAAAGAGTAAAAATGTACTAAAATAAAGAATATAATGAAACAAATTTACTTGGGAAGGATTTGTTCTATAGTTATTACTTCCTTATCCGTTATAATTATCGATACAAGACCAAATCCCAGTTGATGACTCGGACCCTTTGATTAGAGCGTGAGTATTGCGTACAAGCTTTATTGTAGGTTTTTCACAACGAAGTAGATCATTTTTGATTTCTTCAGATTGATGAGGTGATCTTAGGGTTCATTCGGAAATATTTCATCAAAGATGTCAAAAGAAATTCTATGTTCTTTAACACTATTCAATGATATAAAAGGTTATGAAGGCCATTATCCTTGCTTAATATTAGTGATCAGATTTTGGACAATAGGCATGCTCTTTCTGATCATGTAGTTTCATACCAGAAGGATCTCTTTAATGGATACTCAATTATTTATGATCATGTGGATGTAATCATTCCAAATCTTGTCAGTCACTAGGATAATTTTTGGCTCACCTCATTACCTCTAGAATTTTATATTAAGGAGGAATAATTTAGTCTCAATTCATAATGTCCCCTGGACAAGATGGATTTGGTAACATTTTCTTTTAAACACATTGGCATATTTTTTAGGAAAGTTTTTGTAGGCTTGTTCTTAATTTCATGAAAGGGGGGTTTCCTTCCTTGTGGATTGATTGTTCATTTTCTTCTCTTTATTCCTAAAGTGGATAATGATAATAAAATTCATCTCTTTAGGCCAGTTTCTTTAGTTAACAATATTTATAAAATTCCCATCAAGGTTCTTACTAATAGGTTATCTTTTGCCGCAAATAAAATTGTTTCTTCTAATAATTTTGGTTTTATCAAGGGATGTACTTTTCATGATTGTCTAATTATTGTATAAGAATGTGTTTACCCACTCAAGAATCCCTTTAGAGAGGGAATCAATTCATTAAAATTTGACCTTATAAAAGATTTTGATACCATGGATTGGAGATTTATCTGAAATATTCTTTCTTGTTTTGGTTTCTAAAGTGTCTTCAACAATTGGGTTAAAATAATTTTAGGCTCTTCTCATATTTCATTCATGATTATCAGTTTCCCTAATGGTTATTTTTCTTTCTCTATAGTTGTCAAATATGGTGATTCCCTCTCTGCTATTATTTCTCCATTAGTTATGATTATATAAGTATATTTCTTTCAATTATGTCTTGTAATGGGATATTAAATCCATTGGTTCTGGTAGGGGTCCTTTTCTCCTTCACACCAACTTTATACAGATGATATTTTTCTTTTTACTCAATGGGAGAAGGTAAATATTAAAAATGTCAAGAAATCTATTCTTCATTTTTAAGAGGTCTCTAAACAAGTTGTTATTCGAAATAACTAATTTGATTACATTAAAAGAGGTGTTTAAGATATCAGGAATATTGATATTCTCAGAGATTTGGGAATTAGGGAGGGAACACATCCTTTTATCAACCTTGCTGTTTCTATGTTTTGGGGAAGACCAAAAGCATGGTATTTTTCAAAAATAGTCAGTCATATTAGAAGGAATCGTTCTTAATGAAATGTTAAATCTCTCTCTATATCTAGTTGTATTTGTTTGGGGAAGTCTGTTATTACATCTGTGTTTTTGTATTCCTTTATGGTCTATATTTGGACCATTTATCTCATCACAAATATTATTATCCCTATCAAGAATTGTTTCCATTTAAATTATTCATGAAAGATTTCTTCTCACACTCAATAATGGTAATATGATACATATGAGCTCTTTAGTTTTTCCTACTTTTAAATCTATATAATCTTCTATTGATCACCACTCAAGATGGTTGGTCTCTAAAGACTTCTACCTCGACTTTTGGACTACTAATTGAATATTCACTCCCTTGATGGACTCCCACTTGGATAAAGATGTAAATCAAGATTTCTAAATCTCAATTTCTGAGCAACTAAAGAGAATTGATACATTTTATATGATTATTAGAGGCCTTGTGAACAGTCACTACTTCTCCCCCTATTTTGACTTTTTGTAATAGGAACCTGCAGTTAGTGGCATTCTAACTTCAAAAAATTAATACTCTCGTATTGATGGAGGAAACCATGTCATGTAATGTCTCTGAAAGTTGCAAAAAATATTCATTCCCCATCCCGTTCTGTACTGGTTTTGTGTTTTTAAAATATAAATTTACCAATGGATCTTTATTAATAAAACTATAGGGTGTCACTTTTCTCCCCATGGGAACTACGTCATCAATAATGGTATGATATCAATCACATTTTTCTGATCTTTTCCACATCTTCTTTAATGTTGTGTGATTTGTTTGATTCTATTGAAATTTTCATGCCTCCTATTTCCTACATTCAATAATTCATCAAGGGTTCGTCGGGTCAGTCCCTCTCCCGTCAACTTCATAATATTTTCATCATTTTTATAGAGGAACTGATCTTAATAATTTTTTCTTCTCATAACAAGTGGATCCTTTCACATATCATGTTTTCCCCAAGTTGCATATTCCCAAATGATTGTTATGATTAGAGGAGAGAACTCCATTCAAAAGTGGTTTTGTTAGAAATCAGTTAATGACCTTTCTGTTTTTAGGAGACATAGAATTTGTGGTACCTGTCATCCTCTTTATGGTATGTTTTATGTTTTTCTAGCATTATCCTTTTGGTGGACGGATAAAAATCAACACTAATGGATCATCAAAATGAAATTTGAGTCTTTTGGGCTATGGTGTAGTCTTTTGTGATCATCATGGTGATGCGTTGGGACGTCTTTATGGCTTCTACAACTTTGCCTCTTCTCTTGTGGTTGAAATATTGTGTGTTATCTATGACATTGAGTGCACTAGAAACTATGTTTGTAACAATCATTGGATTTAATTTTATTCTTATATCATTTTTCAATCTATTAGAGAGGGCTCTATGCATACCCTATGGATGTTAACTTCTCTATGGATTATTTTTATTGATTATCTCTCATTCATTGATTATATTTTTACTAAACATTATAGAGAGTCCAAATCACTTGTGGATGGTCATGCCAAAAAGGATGCTAATGGAGACGAGCTTGTGTGGTCTAATCAGGTTGCGGATGATCTTCTTAATCTTCTTTTGAGGGAAAATTCTAAATTTACTCTCTTTAGATTTCTGTAATATGGACTTTTATCTAATACAGAGTATTTATCTTCTGGGAAAGATCTCATCTTCTTTAAAATTGAATATAATAAACCAAAAAATAATCCTAAAATAACACATCAAATAGGTATGTATTACACCATAAAATAAACATTGTTCACATTATCAATCATGTCTCTAGGAAATCAATAATTGAGACAATGAACCCCTCTGATATAGGTAACATAGGAATCTAAAGAAAATAAGAGGTTTAACATTAATTGGAAATTAAATAATCATGAAATGAATGATATTATCTATACCTTTTAGAAATTATAGAAGTGAATACACCATATAAAATGAATGAATTTTCACAATATCAAACATGTCTCATGGAATTGAATATTGAGACGAACAACCCTTACAACTATGGTATATTTTTGTCAAAAAACATTTAATAATTCTACATGATATCACTATAAAAACCCAAATTAAGTACATGAATTTGTAAAAATAACTTAAATATTTATTAATCATAACATATGATGGATATTATGGTGCACAATAAGAATATTATCTTATAAAATTTAATTTGAGGCAATTAACCCCTTACCATAACTCCTTATTAGTCAAAAAACATTGTAACATCTTGTAAAAAAATAACTATCCAAATAGCCTACTTAATATCCTTATTTATATAGATAACCATTTTTATTATTCTTTTATAACCATGTGTTACAAATATATTACTCTGTTATAGTTTATTTCAATCATCAGTTCTGAGGATATTTTTTATTTCATGTTTCCTAAAAGTAATCTAGTGATTAGATTGTTTCTTACTTACCAATTTAATGTTCATCATTCCCAGATAATCAAAGATATCATAATCATATTTTTTCAATGATTCATTATATCCCATATTTATATGGTGAATTATAAAGGTACTTTTTGTGAATTAGAAAATTGTGACAAATTTGTTTTTGTGAGTTTAATGATTGAAAGGTATTATATAAATAAATATATTAAATATCAATAATAAATTTTCGGAATCATTAAAAAAACAAACTACATTATTATTACATGATGTTATCATTATATAATATTCCTCAACCATTTGTGAACTAAATATTGTAGCACTATTTTCATAGGTGATAAAACCAACCCAAACGAGATCTTGTTATAAATATATAATGAGTAATGAAATATTTTTATACAATGTTAATATAACTTGTATATAAGATTAAATATTTAATATATATCATTTAAATTCATTAAATAATTTCTTATAACCATCCATGAAGGGTGGGGATAATAACGTACAATAATCATTTGTATAAGAAGTAGTATGCTGGTACTTATGGTTAACGATTCCATTTATCAACAAATGGGGTGGAATGAAGGTATATGATAAATTATAATTTCATAATAATTATTAAACAAGAAAATATTAATTCATAAAATATATCTGTTCCACAATCCATAAGTGGTGCTATTTAAAAATTAACCACATCATTTCATAGATGTGGTAGACCTTACATACACACGATGGATTTTATTTTGTTTTTCTTAATGGAAGGAAATGATTGAATCATATTTTATCTGAAAATATAATAATTCTGGTACTATGCATGTGCATTCACACATAACTATAAGTCAATTCATATTATTTTTAATAGAAACCCATTTATAAAACATAATAATTATTATTAATATTATGAAAATGTAAAAAAATGAGAAATACATAATGAACGAAAAGAATTTACAGAAATGGTGGATGTGGAGTCAATTAGAATTGATTTTTACAGTTCAGACTCAGTTTCATAGTATACCCAATCTACCCCATCACTAATAAAGTGATCTCTCTAAAATCTTCTGATCAACGATCCAAGCAGTTACCAAGGAAGGGGACCTGATTTCATAAATTCATTATAGCATTTCCTAAGAATCATCACAGAAGACTCTATTTTCATTGTCGTAATAAAAATATTATAACCCATTATTTTTTCTATCTTCTTATTTTTGGTGATGAGTTTGATAAGACATTTTTAGGAAGTGTTCTCAATTCCATGAGAAGGTAATAAATATGTATATAATCATTGTTTCAATGAGATTTTAGTGAGGAATTTGAGGAAAATTAATATTAATGACACGAGTTCCAATATCATGGTGCATTTTTTTGATCCATCTATATTCATGATTAATAATTGTGAATCCCCCCAAGACACCTCTAGTCCCCTCCAAATAGTAATGATCCTAAGAAAGTAGTTGTGGTTAAAGAAATTATTCCCATGATGTTACTGATAAGGACAAGATGGTAAATTGGAAACAATTCATTCAATCAAACCATCTTATCAACCCCTATCAACAAAACCCATTTGATCCCTTTCTTAATGAATGATAATGATTGAAGGGAAAAACATATTCCAATGACCATATATCCTATACTTTTTAACAATATGAATGTTTCAACTAAATATGAATCATCTAGAATGTTTTCAATATACAATCAAATATCATATGTTCCTATGATAGTAATATTGTTTAAGATATAAAGTGCTTCAGTTATTTGAATACCAAACCATATTTAGGTACCAAGGAACTCATTCTTCATGACCATGGTGGTGAAATTAATTCCCCCAATCAAGACCCATACAAAAATATGTAATGAAAAAAAATGATCTATTGCACTAAAATAAGGACACCTCATAAATATAGTAAAAATAAGTATTTATGGAGAGATATGAAACCAGATTGGTGGAAGTAAAACATAATATGCTACTCTAAAAAGAAAAAATAAATAAAATATAATATAATAAAATGATATACTGATCCAACATCATTTCAATTTTTATTTATTTAAACTAATATAATTATCCAGTGATCTAATAAATGATCTACTACTCTAAAATACATGATCAACTACTCTTAAAAATGATCTGTTGATCTAATAAGACACATAATCCACTACTTAATCAAATTACATGATCCACTACCCAATAAATGCATTATTCACATGCTCAAAGAAAAAACATGTTCTAATGCACTAAAAATGATCCAATACTAAAATAAAACACATGATCCACTAATCAATGGAAATAAAATATCTACATTTTAAAAAATGACCAACTTCTCTAAAAAATTGAATGTCAGATTTAGTTGAAGTAAAAGTAAATAATAACAGTTAGATGATATATTCTTGATTACCAATATGAAAACATTCCAATAAAATAATGTTTTTTATATACCTTTTTTTTATGTTGTAGGAAGGAGTTAGAGTGGTGGACTAATAGTTAATAAACCAGGAGATGATAACCAACACATTCATATAATATTTTTACCTATAGATGTAATAATGTTTAAAAAATGATAATATATACCATGTTTTACTGAAAAGGAAGCACATAAATAAAAATCCAGATATATATATAAGAAATCTATAAAAACCTATTTATGAACAATTGGGAAAAACATTAATAAGAAATCCTGAAATATATATGTATAATTAATAGTTATTCACTTACATATAAATAACTTGGAAATAATTGTGTTTCAATAACCTATAAGAAATTATTTAAATTTTAGTGCCATCTGAATAGAGGTGAACAAAACATTTATCTCCAAGAAATACATTGACAGGGTATGTAGAACCATTAAGAGATGTCAGTAGAGAGGGACCCATATCTACGATAATTGGTTCCCCTTAAACACATTCTTCCATCAATTATTTTCTAGAAGAAGAATCTGGTTCCTAGTAGAATTTAGTTGGCATCCCCACAATGCCCAAAAGATCCACCCCTACTAAAAGATAAATCTACCCCTGAATAGAATGAAAACTCACAAACAACTACATATAGGATCCACTACAACAATAGTCGATCTCAATAAGGAAAGTGGTAGTTGGAGTATCCAAATAAGAGATATATGTTATTAATGTCTTAGTAAATCGTGTCCAATGGAAAATAAATCATGATGGATAGAAGGGTGAAATTTTTTACAAAATTAGGTCAACATACATGTTGAATATATGTGGATCTATAGGATCTCTGAATATATTGTCGGTGATGTTAAAGGGGTTCACGAGGAGGTTGACAGGGTTCATCCTCGGTAGTTGATGCTGAAGTAGAATTTGGAATGGACTAATTTTATATCGGTAACCCAAATGTGGTAGAAGACTGAGGAGGTGAAGGTGAATGAAGACAAGGATCAAATGATATGGGAAGGACTACCTGATTCATATAGATGGATTTTAGTGAAAAGATACGGATACAAGGAGATGATGACTATCGGAGATGAGGATAAGGTGTAAGAAAAGATGAGGATTCCAGAGTATAAGAGATAGGGTTCTGAAGGGCTATGTACAAAGATGGGTTTCTGGAGGCGGGACTAGAAAGGGGAATGGAGGTAACCGGTTGGTAGGATATCTGAAACCCTATGGTTAGTTGAATTAAAATCTAGGGAGAGAGGGGAGGTGAATGGTGGAGAATAGTTTAAATATTTTTGGAGAAATGTGTTTGGGGGATGTGGAAAAATAGGGAGGTGAAACTTACAAAAGAGGAAATAGAGATTTAGTATATATATTTATATATTATTATATTAATAATATTTATTTCATTATATTAGGGTGTCTAGAAATTATTCTAAGATAAATATTTAGAAGAAATGGATAAAAAGTATGAAATCCCCTTGTTTATAACGTAACATTAATCCTGGAAATATCATTAGAAATAGAGGCTGTGAATTGAATATTTAGGATAAATGGATTATAAAATTTGGATAGGCCTTTATTAGGATAAAAAAATTAGTTTTGGGATTAAATTTGATGTGGTATGTGTATCATGAAGTGGTGAAAGTGATTGCCTTTCAAAAGTGAATAAAAGGGTAGTTTTAGAAGTTTCCATTACATTTCAATAATGGTACGTCACTACTTAATGTTAAACATATCTAAATATAATAAATAATTCTGATCATAGGAAAAAAAATCTTCCATTAATTTTGACAATTTTTTTGACATTTCCCTATCCTTTTACTGTTAAATTTTTCATTTTACAATTTTTGGTCTTTATCATAGTAATTTATTTTTACCGAAGTAATATAATTTTAATTCCTAAAAATATTTCCTTATTAAATAATTTGGAACTACTAATTATAAATATGAGATTCATTTTATAGAATAACATTCCAATATTTTGGAAAAAATAATTTTAACATTTTTGCATTTCACATATAAAACCATGTTTTTACAAAAAAATAGAATTCTTAAGGATAAAATTTTGTTCAGGATAAAATTATCAATGTTTTAAATTTTCATAATATAAATAAACTTACTAAAATAATATGTTATGTGTAAGTAAAATAAATATAATACTGATTTTTTTGATAATAATAATTAACTACATAAAAACACTAAAAATCGTTTCTTTTATTGGGAAATATTGCAGATGTTTATAAAGTATTAAAAATATATTTTATAAATAATAACTGTGTTTTGAAATGTAAAATTTTACTCTTTAAATAAATATTTTATCAGGTAATATTTTTTCTAATTATTTATATTATACTCACTTCTTGATATATACATAAATGCTACAGATTTAGTAAGAAATTGTATTTTTTACTATTCAACTAAAAATAAAGTATTTTAGAAAAATATCAAAAAAATAGTCTTGAGATATTATTTTTATTTTCAATTTAAAAATTAAATCAACTTCACCAAATCAAAATTATAAAATTTTAGAATTTAACTTTTCAAATAAAAAACATAAATATATAATGAAAATTGTACTCATAAGAAATTAACATTTTAAAATATGAACTATTATTAGTTTTACTTCCTATAAATTACTTATAGAATTTAGTGTTAACATACTTTTCCTTTCATTAATAAATATTATCCATGATATATTTAGTTATTAAAATAATGCACATAAAATATAATTTCAGTATGATTTAATTTTAATTAATAAATTAGTTTTACTAGTTATAAAGCTAGAGAAATTTAAATTTATTAATATTTTTATTAAAAATGAAATTTATTTTTATTTCTAAATATTTTTATTAATTCAAAGAGTGCTATTTTTTCTCACGAGTTATAGTACTGCATTTTAATGGTTGTATATGATTTTATGTTTCATTAGGGTTTGATATTGTGGATGAAGCAAGATATCAAACACATTAGTTTTCAATGGAAAGTATAATTTAAAATACATTGGTGTTACATACTCCTCAATTAAAAAACTGAAGCCTAACAATTTTATTTATCACATAATAATAAAATTAGTTAATGGAATCTAAAGTATAGGAATAACTCAATGTATAATATCAGTTGATGTGGCTACCTTAATGTATTAGTTATGACAAGGAGACACATATTTTCCACAAAATATGTTAATTAATTGCTTAATGTTTCCTTTGAAACTTATCTCTCTGTGAACTCATTTTACACGAAAGAAAAATCTATTAGTTCCATTGATAAATTCTTATTTGTGAACCTTACCACATTTTTTATGTAATGAAAATTGAATCTTATTTCTTCCATTATATTTATCACCTAAAATTCCATGATACTCAATCCTTCTATTATTTGGTATGTTTTGAAACCCAACAAGGTCCACATCTTTAATTGTAATTTTTGATAGTTTATTATGCTTAACCAAAGGATTAATCACTCCCACTCTTATCCCATTAGGTTACTCTTTAGGATAATAATCACATTTCCCTTGACATCCATTATTAACATGATACCTTTAGGCATGACCAATTACTAAACTCAAAATGAGTTAATCATAAGTGATAAACAATTAACATAATAAGAGAATTATTCTATGATAATTTCCACATCATAATTTCTTAATCTTTGAAATTATTTCATTAACATTAATTTCAATAAAAAATTGCTATCATTTCAATCTAGGTTTTTGGGGTTGAGTTCTCTCATATTCTTGACCCTAATTAGTCTTTTATGATGGATTGTAAAGTGAATGTGGTAAACCAAATCATATCCCCTAGGAGTGTTAAGCTGGGTGTTTATTCATAGGCTCACTCATCATTCACCAGGGTGAAGACTTGGCTATTATCAAACCATATTATTTTAGGGTATCTAAACCTAGGTTCATCTTTATCATAGCCTTATCCACATTCCTATTTCTGTAGAGTGATGTAATTTATATGAATGCATACAATCTATATATTACCAAAACATCATGATGTTATAATTTAATTATTATTGTCCCATAGACTTTTCCCTTGGGTATTAAACAATGTTTTCTTATAATAACCCCAAAATAACATAAAATATTCAATATTTCGTCAACCAACCTAAATGGTAATATATGGCTTTAAAAGTATGACCATCTTAAATGTATCAACCCTTGATGAAATTTATTACTCTTATATTTTCTTCCAGTGATAACACCCAAAATATATAATGCTTACTATAACATTATCTTATAACAAATGTGATTCCTAGGACAAAATTATCCTATAATTACATGACTTAAAGAAAATATTTCAATAGATACAGTCCTATGATCTTTAGGATTATAAATTTAGATAATTTGGAAAAATCCTTAACTAAAAATGCACATCTCATTTATATTCAATAAAAAATCTACTAAATATGGATCTAATTAATCCATAATAAGTCTTCAATATATCTCACAAATTCATCTCACATTTTATTCTTCTTGAAATATCTTGTGTAACCCTTTTCTTTATAACCTAGTGAAATGGAATCATGAGAAGGGTGAGATCAAATGTTGAGTAAGGTAAAGTGTATAATTGAATCTATCATAGAATAAATATTTAATTAATAAGATAATAGGAAACAGATGACTATAATATGATTATATATTGTGAATTATGAAATCTTGAAATAAATACATCAATGGGATAACAATATAAAAAAAATTGATAAAAATAAATAAATTCATGCTTATGTAATGCATAATTTTACATGTCCTTATCATTACCATTAAGGCCCCATCCAATACATTATATTATCATAATGGATGGATCCAATACATTAATCTTTTATTCAATGCTGCAGCCAAGAATAATTCTTACATGGGTAGGAACAAACCAAAATTTCAAACCTTTGGTATCATTAAACCAATTGATGCATCGATGGTCGATATAATCATGGGTCCCACCCATCACATCTATAATTACAATGTTTCACTAAATTAAAGATATGAATAACAATACAGTACATAATAAATATTCCTTAGGAATAAAAAAATCCATATTGAGGTACAAAAAAATAGAACATAAATACTATCTATGTTAATAAATTTGATAACATGGTCATAAAAATGAATATAATGATAGTGGATGGTTAAACAACACATCACCCAAGTGTACCATAATGAATGTAAAATTAAGTTTTAATAGATTTGAAAAACTAGCTGAAGAGTGAACATGAATTAAAACATTCAATAACAAGAAAAAAATGATAATAATGATATAATGTGTGAAATAGGAAGTATATACTCCATATATTATTAGGTAAGTGAATATCTAAAAACAAGTATCATGGAATGAAATTTTTATATGAAACCCTTACAACTTTGATAACTCTTGAATCAAAATCCCATGAAAGAGGAACAACGAATTTAAATTTTAAATATAATGAATAAAAAAATAACTATAACATAATAGATCGAGTAATTAGTTATTAAACTATAAAAATAAATATGTTTCACACAATTAAATATGTCATGTGGAATTTAAAAATTGGAAGAACGAACCCTTACGGTAAAGGTAACATTATAATAAAAAGAACATGAATGGGTTACCATGAAATAGACATTATAATATCATGAATAAAATATAAATATTATCCATAAAGATAATTAGGGTAGTGAACAAACCATATTTAATTAATTATGATGTGAAATATTGAGCATGTTTCATCGAATTGAAAATAGAGACAAAAACCCATAAAACCATATCATTTTTTAATAGACTTCCACATGAAGAAACAAGATGATATGGATCATAAAACCATATGAATTGAATTTATATGGTAAAATAATTTCATTACCATTTATCCACACTATATTAAAAATATCATCGTGTATAATTAAAATTATGTACCAATAAATTAAATTTGAGACAAATTACCCCTTAACATAATTCATGATTAGTCAAAATGCACTCTAATATAATGTTTAAAAAAAATATTTTAATCACCAAAATTATAACCTTATTAAAATCTATATAATTTTATAAACAACAATTATAACCATCTATTACATATATATAACTCAGTTATAATATATTTCCATCATTGGGTCTAATGAAATTTAGATTGTTTTTTCATAGATGTATTATGGTGAAATGGTTGATTATTCTCTTATTGTTACAAAGTTAATCATGAAATTATAATACAAGATAATTTAATTATTCTTTTTCAATGATCCATAAAATACCATTTTTATTTGCTGAATGATAAAGGAAAAGTCTTTGAAAAATGTAATTATGATGAACTGGTTTTGATTTATTTAATGATCAAAAAGTGTTATGTTAATAAATATATTAAATATTAGTAAATATATATATAATAATCAAAAAATATTAAAGAAATATTATTATATGACATTATCATAATCATATATTTCATAATTATTCATGAAATATATTCTATATCATTCTCATATGTGGTAAAACCAACCTACCTGAGAGCATGTTATAATAACTTAATGAGTAAGGAAATAATTTTTTTATAATGTTAATATAACTTTTACATAAGCTAAAAAATTTAATAAACATCATTTAACTTCATTAAATTTATTCTTAGAACCATACATGTAGGGTTGTGATGATAAATAAAATTATTTTTTCAAGGAGGAAGTAGTTCACACATATTCATAGTTAAGGACTCCATTTCTCAAAAAATGTAATAGAATTAAAGTATATTATACATTGTCATTTCCTAATAAATTTTAAATAGTAAAAATATTAATTCCTAAAATAAATCGTTTTCATCATCAGTGATATGAACTTATAAAAATGAATCACATCATTTTTTACAGGTGGTAGTGTACATGTACACACTATAGATCTTTTCTTATTAATGGATATAAGGGATTAAATCGTGAATAATTCACTAAAATAATAACATTTTATTATATTATTTATTCTTTTTTCATTATATTAGTTTGGATATAATTTTATTTATGATAAATATTAAAAATAAAAGGCTAATGAGTAATAAATAATCATGATGAGAACTCATGATTTCTTATTGAAATCACCTTGGAAATGTAGGCCTTAAGTTAACTAAATGAGACCAAAGGCTTATGAAAGTGGTAAGGGTTATATTAGGAGAAATATTATAGTTTTTTTGGGATGAAATATTAAGGGATATGTATATTTTTAATTGGGGTAATTGATATCTTTTCAAAATTCAGCATTAGCGTAATTTTGGAAATTCTCATTATGTTTAAATAATTATAAGTCATTATTCAAGGTTAAATGGCTCCAAAACTGGTAGAAAATGAATTATGATGTGATAAAATTTCTATAAATCCTATTAAAATCATTTTGACACAAGTTTTGAACATGTTTCAAGCCTTTTACTCTTAGATTATTCACTTCTACAATTTTTTGTCTTTACCATGGTAACTATTTTTTCAGTAAGTAATATAATTTTAATTCATAAAATTAATATAGGTGTTATTAAATAATTTTTATCAAACTAATCTAAATATGAGAGCCATTTAAAAAAAATATTTATATGTAGAATCAAAATTAATTTTAATATTAACTTATTTCTTGTATAAACCTCTATTTTTAGAAAAAGAGTATTTATAAACATAAAATTTTTGTTTCGGATTAATTTATAAATATTATATATTTTAATAATATAAATTGATTTTTCAAGAAAAAAACATTATATGGATTTATAATAAATCGAAAACTTATTTTTACAATAATAATGTTTAATTTCAATACAATACCAAAACCATATTATTTTCTTGGTAAATATTACTCAAATTTATAAATTGTTAAGAATATGTTTTCTAAATCATAATAATATTTTATTTTAATTTCAATTTTTACTCTTTAAATACATTGTTAATCATAGAAATTATTTCATAAGAAATTGAGTTATACATACTTCTTAATATACCCATAAATTATATGACATTAGTAGAAAACAATATTATTCACTTTTCACCTAAAAAACTGTATTTTCATAAAATTCATAATAAACTAATAGTAATATTATTTTTGTTAAAAATCAAAAAATAAATTTAATATTATAAAATTAAATTTCTAAAATTTAATAATGTAGCTTCAAAATAAAAATTATATATAATGAAAATCATTTCTTTAGGAAAATAAATTTTAAAAATATTAACTATTCTTAATATTATTTCATATAAATTAATAATATATGTTGGTTCTAACATTTTTTTTAATTACCCTAAACTATGATGTTTTAACATTGTATCTGATAGCTTGTATGACACGATTCACCCATCATATAAATAAATATAATAACTATATAATTTATAATATAATTACTATTTTAAATAAATGGAATATGTTTTACATATTTAATTGCATGTGGAAATTATTTAGTGTATGTCACAATAAATAATGTGTTTATTCAATAGATTTTGTTACACATAAGACCAAGTTTTACCAAACAATAACATATTACTAATGTATTATTATTTAACATAATAAGATATAAACTAGCTGTTAAACTAGAAGTTGTGAATTGGATAAGCTAACTTATGAAAATATATTGTTTTCCAAAATATTAAATTAATTTATCGGTTACTAATTAATTAGAAATTAATATAAGAACCAATTGAATGTAAAGGTAATGTTTATATACAAAAACTATTTTTTTGCCCACAATTCTTTTTTATCCTAAAAAATTAAAATAATTACTATTAGAGGGTTATAATAATGTAATATATATATATATATATATATTATTCAATAAAATATTTTTATATTCAATAAATATATTTTTTGGGCATGATATAAAAAACAAACCCAATATTACAAATAAAAACCTATATTTTTTTAAAGGCATTTTTATTGAGAATAATGGTGAAAAAATTTTAAATCCAATTTTTGGGACTTTTATATATATTATATTTAAAACTAAACATAATAATTTTAATTTTAATATAAAAATTATGTTAGGGTTAATTTTTGGTTATTTATGTAGTTTCATTTTTTGATAAATAGTGAAAAAATAATAAATTTTAACTCAAAATTTATTTGTTGTCTAATTTATTGATAAAGTTAAATTGTATTTTTTATTTTTATTAAAACACAATTAGATAAATTTCATATAATTTAAAACAATATATGTTATTTTGTCAATTTAAATTCGAAATTTCATATAAAAACATAGAAAACCCGAGAACATTTTTACATTAAAACCCTGCATTATCATCTCGTTTGAAAGATTAAATTTAAGTTAATGACTTCCATTTATGTGATTTGAATTTTAAAAAATGGATTAAATATTTGGAATAATTATAATTTATAATTTATTATATTTTTATCAATGTTTTTGACCAAAAATATTAGTGAAAGTAATTAATATTAATTACAAATATTAAGGTGAAATTAAGTTTAATAAACAACTATACCTTAAACTTAAGGGCCAAGAATATCTAGAATTTTTTTAAAATTTATTGTAGAGATGTATTTATACCATAAAATCCATTTTATATAATTTATTATCTTATTGGATCCACACTACATGGTAAAAAAGTGGGTGAAATCCCCCTTCCAAAAATTTACAAGAGTGTCACTCCTCCTCCACTATAAAAAAGAACTCACACCTCCCACTTTTTAACACCTCTCAAGACACTTTTTATCAACCAAGATCTACCCAAATATATACTAAAAATCCATATCATAAAACTATAATCCACACCTTGAGTATTAATCCATCCAATTATTCAATTTGGGAGAAACTAAGAGGAGTTAGCCAAAGAAGTGGTAACATCTTTCCTCAAGCTGTCTAGTTTTATTTATTTCTCCACATAATTAATTTTATATATTTCATGATTATAAAAAAACACTATTATCATAAATATACTTTGATGTCTTTTTATGTGTTCTATATATAGTTATAAACACTTATATCTAGTGGGTGATGAACATACCATTCTTTTGTACGTTAAATTGTTGCCTCACAAAATGAAGTTGTTCGTTTTTTACTTTACCACCTATGTGGTTGGAAATTATGATATAAACAGTGTTTATATATTTTATATATAATTTTTTATGATTTATTTAAACTTATTTTATTATTTTATATTGTATACCTTTATGCACTCCATTTTGTGGGAATACAATAACATTGTTTGTAAAATTGTGGACTACTGCCCCTTCAAAGTGTTGCTATTTGTTCTTGCTTTACATGGATTGTATAAAGGATGTTTTTAATAAACCTATATAACAAATATAAAATAAATATGACAATGAAATTATAATATACATATACATGTATATCATTTGCTTTTAATTCATTGAAATACAACAATGAACTGAAATAAGTGTTCAAACGTACGTACGTCCTACCATCTCTATGAATGGTGCATTTCATTTCCAATATACAAAAAAATAGTTTATTATAAATTATGATATAATGAATAGATATTATATTTACATCATTTTTTACAATATTTATAAGATTAATCCATGATATAAATAACAGGAACATCATGTAAGTTTTCAAATCATACTGGGTAGACTAGGAATATTAACACCCAAAATTGTGAAAAAAATGGAAGATTCTTAGCGAATAGGTAATAAGATATTATTATATGTTAATATAAGATATTATAAATATTATTACAGTTATTTTATAACATATTACCATGTTTAAAACCCTTATACATGAGTTTAAAGTATAATCACCCCAAAAGAACTTTTTCTCCTAATTTATTATATATGGTGTACATACTTCCACTTTGACATGTAATATCAGGATTCATTCATTGCAAGTCATATTTTGAGTTTCAAATTTAATTATTTATTCTAATGGGATTTGTGTTCGTTGTTACTAAGTGGAATTTAATTTCATAACCTACTTTCTTTTTACTAGGTTATATTACTTCCTATTTATCCATAATGTTATATGACTATATGTGTAATCAAAGTTTACATTTTTCACTTATTTTAAGTGGATATAAATTTTACCCACAAAAAGTATTCATTGATTGATTATCACATCAATTTTATTGTCTTCTAAAAGGTTTAATTCACAATATCAATTTGTTAGAGATTTTTTTACACTTAAATTTCAATCAAAGGAAATTATATGATCATTATATAATAATCCCTCTAATTTTTTATCCTTTGGTTATTCATGACAATTTTTACATAATAATACTATTTTTTCCATTCATTGGTACTTAAAATGATTTAGAAAATGTTTTCAATAAAATCTAACTTTATTTATCTATTTTTTTAAGAACATGTTTTCATCTAAAAAGATTTTTTTCTACGAGTTCGTTAAAAAGTGGTCTTAACCATTATACAATTATTTATTAATGACATTTTTAGTGTTTTTTGTCTTTTACCAATTTTTTCAAAGGAATATTCTTGTCAATTTACAAAAAATATATATTTTTTACATTTTTACACGAAAATGGAATTTTCTTTTTACCACATTCAATATGTATGGATTTAAACTCTCTCATTTATTTGAATATTCCTTCTCATTTTTAAATGGTAACTTTTTAGATAAATTTTCTTCAAAAGTAATTTTTAATGAAAATGATTCTCAAATTATTTTTCATTATAAAAAGTATTTTTTCCTGAATAATGTTTTGGAAGTATATTTTTATAATATTTCCATTAATAAATAACCAACAACATTTATTTTACTCCACTTGGGATATATTGTATTTAAACCATCATTATTCTTTATCTTGATGGTTTATTATTGATTCAGCCAAGGATAGAATTGAAATTCATATCCTCAATTCCTTTTTGTCCCCTCTATATATTTAATATCCTATGATCATTTAATATTGGATTTACCTTAATTATCCATATTATTTATAATGGATATGTTCATTTCCTAGAAAGTATATCATTTTTACATAAAGTTCTTGCTTTGACAATGATTTGATTATATGCAAAAATGTAGATAAATCTACATTATTTATTCAATACATTTATTTGATAGGGAATATTTTATATTAATTAAATTGATTACTTGATATGAAGAATGATTTGGACAAGCAGTGATGGGAGGTTCGAACACATTATATATCCCCTCGATGCATTGAATGGTTCTCATGAGGGAAATTATTTTCAAAAATTAAACAAGTTTCTACCTATATTTTTAATGTTTTTAGGGAATGGATCTTGATAGTATAAGATTACAAGTGCCTAAGAGAGGGGAAAAAATAATTAATAATTACCTTTATTTGGATTCATTATTTATTATCCATCATATTTTAACTATGAAAATGTATATATATGTATTTAAATACAATTTTATTTATTAAATCGTTTTTGTTTGAGTTTCTCACTTTCCAAATTTTTTATTCTGTTTCATCCTAGTTTATTTATAACACGGTTTGTGTCTTCAGTTATTTAATATTCCATAACTATTATTCTTGTTGATTCATATTTCTTAAACTATGATTTACCATTACTGAGCACTTGATTTCAAACATTTTTTTCCCTTTCCCCAGTATTCCTTGAAGTATACTAATAAATATATGAAAGGATATCATATATTGAATAAAGTATCATCCTAGAAGAAAAAATGAATGTGGTAATTAGTGTATTCAATTGTAATTCAAGAATAGTGTATGTATTTTGTTTACCAATAGTACTAAAATCTTTGGTCGTTAGAGATTTGATTCCTTGTAATCCTGTCAATTTAATGGTAGTAGATAAAGGATGTAGGATTCTTATGGTCGGGTCCCTATAGTTGGTTTCATAAGAATTTTAGTAGAAACCTCAATAATTATATTTAGGAAAACATAGTTTGGAGAACATATCCCTAAGGTTGAATTTGAGGATAATTATAGAAGAACATGATATAATTTTGGTAAAGTAGAGATTATGTGGGTATTCCAAAAAAATACCTGTATGGATACTATAGGTGGACATAGTTTTGGAACAGATGATTCTAGGAGTAACAACTCTAAAAATGTGTGTCAGGCCTAACTCGGCGTAACTTGGAACATGAAAAACATGCCTTATTGCACACCTAGTTCGACACTCCCATGGGATATGCTTCAGAAAATAGACATTTTCTTTTTAAACCATCATGAAGGATTTTTAAATTAAATTAAATAGGTTATAGCAAAGGTGTTTTAAATTGAAGATAAGGTGTCAACATCTAGAAATCACTTAAATTTTTTCATGGATAAAACCTAGAGCATGGAAGGGCCTATGTGGAAATTAATGGATTGATTATTTATCTATTGGGGTTTTATTTAAAACTCTAATCTATTTAATCTTTACATTTCATGGGTTGTCACCATATTTTTTAAAAATTATCTTAATATGTTTTTAGAAATTGAAAACCAATATTCTGGGTGACAACCAATCATGTTCGAAAAGGCTGAGGGTCGTGATCCCATGATCAATGGATGGTAAGTGTTCCATTACAACCAGTGACCTATGCAATATCCTGGTTAATATTTCATTATTTATAGTAAAAAAATTAGATGAATAAATGTTAATGATGAACCAATAGTGTTTTTTTAGGTTTAGACAATAATGTCTAAACCATATTGTCTTTAGAGAATTGTTAGGGACAAATATAATGACTTGTTTTACAATCTGAAATATAATGACTTGTTTTATAATGAATTGTTTCTAAGATATCCATTTCATGGAGTAAGAGATGAATTAGAATTTGATTGAAGAAAAACCAAAATGTAGAATTATTCATATAAAAATGAAACCAATCAGGTAAATATAATTCTTTACAATCTTGGATAATAAATAATTCTTGAACATTAGTAATAGTATCTTAAACCAAAAATGTTATCCTAATACTTTAATTATTATTGAACAGATAGTCTTTTAAATCATCGCAGATTTATGGATTAGAGGACCCCAACTTTAAATTTATCATTCACTTATTTTTGATTTATGACCTAAATCACTCCCTATAAATTTATACACTTACCTCCATGTATATATCCTTACTTTTCACTAATGTTATCCTAATTAGAGACTTAGTAATATATTAGTCCATGTCACCTTTGTAATTCACATTTTCTCTTTTCTAGAGAATTTTTTCACACCCTTATCATAATGAGGGAATTAAATATAAGAAATATCAAAAACATTTATTACTAATATCGTGTTTAAATTTTGAGGAAGCAATTTAATTATGTTTATGAGAATGTGACACCCTAAAAATATAATGTAGGAACATTGTATTCGATTGTGTGTATGGCATTAAACAGCAAGCCTATATGGGAATATGTTATCCCCATAATTTATAATATATTAAATGGTTTACATAAATTCAATATATATTAATGCTTTCAATGAAAAAGACACTGATTTAGAGTATGTCGAACACAACAACAAATTTCCTCAATGGATTGTGTTACAATGAAGACCATGTTTTACTAAACAATAAAATAGTATTAAAATAGTATTAGTTAATATAATAAAATATAACCTAGATGCTAAATTACCAATAATGAATATAATAAAATAACATATTTTAATATTTAGTTTACACTAATATGAAATGTATTAATTTGTTACTAATTAATTAGAAAAAAAATATAATAACCAATTGAATATAAAGGGAAAGTTTTTATAGAAATTAATTTTATGCTCACAAAGCTATTTTATCAAAATAAATTAAATTAATTAGAACTAATGACTGATATTAATGTAATGTATATATATATTTTATCAAATAAAATATTTTTATAATAATCCAATATATTTTATAGTAATGAGATAAGAACAAACTAAATATTACTTATAAAAACATATATTTTTATTAAGGTACTTTTACCAACTATTAATGGTGGACCTATTTTAAATCAAATTTTTTGAGCATTAATAAATATTATAAGTCAAAATAACCATAGTAATTTAAATAATAATATAAAGATTAGTTTATATTGAATTTATGTTATTTTTCTGTGAAGTTTCATTATTTGATGAATAGTGAAAATACTGAATTTTAACATAGAACATATTTTTCATCTAATTTATTTATCATAATAAGTTATATTTTGTATTGGTTTTAAAGATTATTTAGATAAATTTTATATAATTTAATAAAATTTATGAAATTGGAATCAATTTCATTATTAATTGGGATATAAAAATTTAGTAAACTATTGAACATTTTTACTTTAAAACCCCCAATTGTTGTCCCGTATGCAGGATTAAATTTAAATTAATTTCTACCCCTTATGCGAACATAAATTGTTAAAATGGATCCAATATTTAAAATAACAACAATATATAATATCTAATAAAGTCATATTAGTTTTTGAAAAAAATTATTATTGAAATTAATTTAAATTAATTATAATGATTAAGGTGAAATTAAGCATAATAAGAGACTAAACCTTTCTAATAAGGTCCAAAATGAGTAATAAAATTCAAAAAAAAAATATAAACATATTAAGACACTATATTCCATTTAATCGAATTGGTTCCATTATTGGAGCTATCTGATAGGGGGAAACATGGGTGGGAGTCCCTTTATAAAAAGTTTCAAGGGTGTCACTCCTCCAATATTATAAAAAAGCACTTGCACCTCCCACATCCTCACACCTCTCAAGCCAGTTTAGCTTAACCAAGATCTAAAAATTATCTCCTCAAAATACCTTCCCTATAACTATAATCCTCACCTGGGTAATAAAAACATCCAAGTAACCCCTTTGGTACAAACCAAGAGTATTTACCCAAAGAAGATGTAACATCCTTTCTCAAGCTATTTGGTTTTATTTATTTCTACACTCCCATTATCTTTATTCCATGAATTTATAATAACACCAATATCCAAAATATACTTATATTTTTTTATATGAATCAATTTACCTACACTTACACAAACTTCCATCTAATGGGTGTTGAACTTATCGTTCTTATGTATGGCGAACTACCACCTCATGAAACGATGTTTTTTTTTCTATTACCACTTCTCATGGTTGTGAATTATTATGTAAAATATATTTATAAATGTTATATATGATATTTATAATAATTTCTTTACTTATATAATTTTTTTATAACACATATCTTTATGCAGTCCATTTTGTGGGTACATGATAACATTATTTCTGGAAGTGTAGACTATCTCCCCCTCAAAGCGATGTTATTAATTCATACTATACATGGAATGTATAAATTGTGGTTTAATTAAACTATGTAATGTATATGAAATATATAAGATACTAGAATTATAATATACATATACATATATATTATTCAATTTTCATTATTTTATAAATTAACAAAAAATGAAAGCAGCATTCATGTGTATGTATGATATGCCTTCTCCATGAATGATGAGTTTCATTTTGTTTATCCAAAAATTGTAGATTATAAAAAAAACATATATTTTAAATGTACATGATATTTATATCATGGTTTACATTTTGGTAATGATTAATCCATGTTATAGTTAGTATGAACAATGAGTAACAAGTCAAAAAATACTCGAAAGGCAAGGTAATTGACACCCAAAATTTTGACATTAATGAAAGATTGATAACAAACAGGTAATAAGATATTATAAGAGGTTAATATATGATATTATAAATATGATTATTGTTTTGGTATAAAATGGTAACATTTTTTAAACCCACATAAAGTTTTTTAAAGTATGTTCATCCATAAAGGAAATGCAAGGAATGGGATTTCATCTCAATTTCATTTTATTAAGGAATATTATAATGTTATGCACCTAGATTATTTAATAGGGTTCATAAAACTCCCTTTTACATTTTATATCATTAATATAAATATTTTAGTTATATTATAAGTTTCATTTATATTATTCATTCATAGATATTTTGATTCAAATGATTCAAAGATTTATGGGACACTTTGGAATTTTTAATGAATATTATCCTCAACAACATTTTTAATGATTTTCATTGAAATTTTACTTCCTTTTGTGATTGTTAACATTCTCTTGAAACAATAAAATTATTATTGTGAACCTAATATCTTATATATGGTCTGTATATTTCAAATGTGACGTCTAATATCATGATTCATTCATTCTGCAGGGTATTTTGAGTTTCAATTTGAATTATTTCTCTTAAGGGGATTTGAGTTAAAAGTTACCAAGTTAAAAATAATTTCATAACATATTTTATTTTTTTTGGGTTATATTAATTCCTCATTATCATTAATATTCTAAGATTATCTGTTTAATCACCTTTTACTATCTATTACTGTATTTATACTTTTTTTAAGCTGATTTACATTTGACTTGCATAATCTATTAACTCATTTATTCTCAAAACAATGTTAGGGTCTTTTCATGGGCTTTCTTAAAAATGTCATTTTTTATGGATTATTTACACATTAATTTAAATAAAAGTAAATTATTTAATCATTTTATAATAAATAATTTCATTTTACTCTCCTCTGGTTATTAATTACCTTTTTCTATCCTTTTTACAATGATAAAGAAATGTTATTTTCTCGTTATATGAAAAGTACAGATACTCTCACAATAATTTCTTTGATGTTTACTTTTCATGTTTAAAATGATACCTTTTAACTAAATTAATTTCAGATGAAATTTTCAAATAAAAGTATATTAAAAATGTTTTTCAATATAAAAAATATATATTTTTCATAATAATATTTTTGAAAGATATCTTTATAATATTTCCATTAATCAAATAAAACAACCCATTATTTTACTCTGCATGGGATGTGTTTTTTTATATCATCTTTATTCTTAATATGAATTATTTATGATTTATTTTTACAAGGATAACATTGAAATTCACATCATTGATTTCTTTTAGTCCCCTTAAAATATTTAATTTCCTATGATCATTTTAAGTTTAATTTCCTCTAATTATATATATCATTTATCATAGTAATATTCATTTACTAACCCATAAGTCATTTTTATATACTGTGTTTAATTTGAAAATTATTTGATTGTCTAGGTAAATATTGATAAATTCATATTCTTTACTCAATTTAGATATTTGAAATGGCATATTGTCTGTTAATTAAATAAATTACTCGACATGAATAATATTTTGGACATGAAGAGAATGGTGGGAACCAAATTTTACATATCCTCTTGGTGCATCGATGCGTTCTCATGAGAAAAAGTAGTTGTGAAAATTAATTAGGTTTGAACCTATAGTTTTAAACCCTCTGGAAGATGGATCATGATAGTTGAGGTTTTCATGTTCCTAAGACATGATGTCCAATAATTAAGCAGTTACTTCATTTTGATTCATTATTTATTATCCATGATATTTTCACTATCAAAAAATCTATGAATGTATTCAATTATCATTTTAGTTATTAATTGGAATGTCTTTTAGTTTCTTACCCTTTCATATTGTTTATGAAAATCCTTCTCTGTTTTTTGAATACATGGAATGTGTGTTCACTTATTTAACATTCCATAATTATTAATCTTATTGATTCATTATTGTGTCCACTATACTTTAAACATACTAATCATTTAAGGTAACCCATATTTTTTCCCTTTCATTAGCATTTCATGATGTATACTAAAAATATATGCAAGAATATCATAGATGGAATAAAGATATCCTCCAAGAAAAAAATATAAGGTTTAATTAGTGTATTGATTTTTAAGACAATACTATTGTATGTATTTGGTCTACCATGACTACTAAACTCTTCTGTTCTTTATGATTTGATTCCCTATTATCAATCCAATGTAATTGTAGTAGACACTATCTCCTAGCTTCTTGAGGTTGTTTTTCTACTATAATAATATCAATAATATATTTTATCCTAATGTTTTCTTTTTATCTTAAAATAAATTACATAAATGAAAATTTTAGATGGGTTAAATTTTGAAGCACGAATCATTCATATTATCTTATTAGCTACAGTAATGCAATTTTAGCAATGACATAGTATTAATAATTAAATTTTTTGTTATTTATTAATAAATTTCATAATTTTATTACCTGTATTTTTACCCACCAATTATAAGAATAAAGATTTATGGTTATATGTTATTCTATGGTTATTTATGGTTTAGTGTTAAGTAATAAGTAAGATATAAAACACAATAGGTTTCAAAAGAAAATGTAATTTACAATCATGAGCTGTTCTGGAATATGTTCATCATTTTATATAAAAAAATTGGTTTAAAAGAATAAATATCTTGATTTATGGTTTCTTAAAGTATTTTACAACTTGAAGAAGTGTTATCCTATCCTAATAAAACCATCATGATAAATTATTTATTTTAAATCAATGAAATAGTAAATAATGTATAAAATGAATCAAAAATAAATAAGGGAATGTTTAATTTGTTTTTAATAATGTAATCTAGTCTTAATTAACATTTTAGTTTTAATGATGAAATTCAACAATCACATTTTTATTTAAATTTATTCTAAGGAAAATAATTATGAAATTTTGGAATCATGATTCATAAACATAAGATAATGAAATATACATATAATGAGATTAAATGATGGTTTTTCAAACTCATATGATCCTATCACGATCATAGGTTATTTTTATAATGATGTAATGTCATTAAATAATGTTATGTTTAGAAATTATAAGATTAAAAGTGTAAATGGGGGAATCTAGTAACATAATAATTTATTTATAGGTAAATTATCTAATCCACATGATTCCACCTAAATGAATTAAAATCCATAATCTTAGGAAAAAACGTATTCCATATCTACATGAAATGTAACAAATTGGACTCACTTACAGCAGAAAGACCCCTCCTTAGCTTGTTCATCGAGTCAGGGCCTTCTAAGGACAACCAGTTGCCTTGCAGACAAATGGTCCCCAACATGGGGCCCACTCACATGCCCATACAGGTCATTAGACTAATGAACATCCCTATAGGACAAAACATATTCTTCTTATGTTATTTTTCCTCACTCACACACATTGGGAAACTTCTCATTAGGTTACACATCCTGAACACTAATCCTTTACAAGTAAGCTTAAATATTGTGTTCTAATCAGGTATGAACCCAAAACTAAATGTGGGCCTTCATGATTTTGGTAGAAACCTTTATACCATAACCCTTTGACATTCATTGGTTTGATATCCCACCCACCCATAAAATCCCAACATCCTTGTTGTGTACCCTACACCTCAACCCTTTTTTTACCACTACTCCTTTGGTTAGGTTCCTCCTCTTATTCCAATGCTACAACTAGTCCATAATGAAATCATAGACACTCTACCATAACATGTAATCAGGACTTGGATTTCCAGGATCTATAATTTTACCTATGGACATGTGGTCCCCATCATAGGTCCAACCCACATGCCTAAAAAGGTCATCACACTAATGAATTTTCCTATACACCAAAACAGGTTCTTCTAGTGTGCATTGTGATTACACACGCATAAACACTAAGAAACTTCCCAAGCGGTCACCCAACATGACAACTATTCCAAGCCAATCACTCTTAGCTGTAGAGTTATTATTATGTATGATCCCAAAAAAATGTTCACCTTTTTTACATCAGAAGTAAAATATAGAATTTTAACCCCATAAGATCCTTAAGTGTTATAAGAAAACCCCCATTTTATTATCAATTTATTGATAAAAAAACTTTATTTTAAATGATTTAATAGACTGAATAATCATAAAATTCAATAAACTCTTTGATAAAAAAATATTGATTCTTGTTATCTTCACAGAATTGTATATGTATTACAATGTTGGTTAACTATAGACCTATATTATTATCTTAGTATTATTTATTTGGGTGATTGGTTATATTAAAGGATAAAATTATAATTAATATTCAAAAAAATATGCACCAGTTGTGATGTTTTAAAATCCTTAGGTTCTGTAAGAAAATTAATTTTCAAAAAATATCTAAAATATTAAACAATTATTTACTATATACAATAATACTTGAAGAATATATCATTAATAAAAATGATAAGAAAATTAATTAATGTTTGATTGTTGGGAAATTTTATTAGGAATTATTTTACATGTGGTTCAAAATAAATTAAATTATAATTACACTAATTGGGTTTAAAAAATAATAAAATATGAAAATTTTACTTAAAGAAATAATGTTGAATATTTTTTCGTTTATATAAAATGTTAAATTTTTCAACTATTATTATTATCAATATAAATATTTTTAATTTTGATAATTTTAAATATTAATATTTTTGATAATGTTTTTTTTATAAAATAAAGTTAGATAAAAATATTAATTGTTAAAAAAATTACTTCTTCTTAGAAAAATAATAAATATGAAATTATTTTTATTACTTATAAATAACGATGAAAGGATAAATATTAATGATTATTGAGAAAAATATTTTATCCATTACATATATCTATAAATCATTATCTTTTCCATAAAGATATGAGGTCACTATCTCTAAGATGAGAGGAGTGGAATATATATTTACCATAAAGGTCTAAAATATATATTAGCACATAAATATTTGAATATAAATCATAGAGGGTGGTTAAAATCAATAAAAATTTATGATTTCATCATACGTTATAATTTTATTGAAGTATGTGGGGTGATTGATTCCTTGTGTAGAAATAGACGTGATAATCAACCATAAATGAGAATCAACCATGATCCATTCATTTATAATCTAGAAAATTCAGACTTGAAAATTATAAGGGAATTTATGACATCATATCATTATAATATTTATGATCAATTATTGTTATTATATTGGATCATAGTGAAGTTACTAGATGTTTCTAGGTAATGGAAAATAATTAGAGTTTTTTAAAACGGAATGTTTTAAGATTTCAACATTGAAAAAGAAGTTATCTTATGATTCAGAAAGTGATGTGTTCCATCTATTCTTAAGTTAATGAAATAATTTTTAAGTTATTTTTATATGTCAACATTTTTTATACATCCTATGATCACCCAAATTTATATGGATATTTATGATCATTATTGTTAGGATATCATGATGTGTAGTATAGTTTATTTTACACCAAGGAATCTAGTGTTTCAATAAGTAACATATGAGTGAAATCTACACAAAGTACTGATGTAGTTATTATTTACTCCAGAATATAAGGTGAATATTATAATTATTGACATCATCCTAGTAATTAAATCATCATAAAAGGGTAATGATTTTATATTGGTTGTGGTTGAATTTTTAATAACACATAAACACACACACACACTAATCACCCTTAGACTAATTAATAATCTGAAAGGATGAACCAAAAAAATGAAATGTATGCTCAGATATTTCTCACATGATTTCCAAGGATATTGAGATAATTATATTCCAATGGTAGAAATTTTTTCTAGTAATAGTTATCATTAAATTATTTATATGTCCCTATATAAGGCTCTATATGGGAAAATTTATAATCTTTATCTGATTGGGGTGAATTTGTTGAGGGGAAGATATTAATCAAAAATTTGATTAAAAACTCAAAAAAAAGGATGAATACAACTCAATAACATATCAACGAATCCCATATTAAACAAAATAGATATGAAAATAACATAAGATGATATTGGAGGTTAAATTTAATGACCATTAATTTTTAAAGATATATTCATGGCAGGTTGTAATGATATTTATAGATAATGAAAATGAAATTCTCATATATATTTGTAACTTCATTGTTTTATATTGAATAGGAATTATGCCATATAGGTTGTCACAATCAACCATCCTTTTCCAAGTTCGTGATGTTTTCCATTCGTTTCATTGTAAAATTATATGTGAAGAATATCATGTGTAATATAAGTGAAGGAGTTTAATTGGATACTATTCAATATTATGAGGAAAGGATAGTTAATATTCACAATCAAAGTGACCATGTGTTATATTATTAGAAAAAATGATTAGTAAAGGAACTATGGAAGTATCACAAGTCTAAGTAAGAATCATGGGTTACAAAGGAAGTAATGACGGGAAGGTGAACAAAGTTTTTTATTGATTTAAAATGATAAATGATTTAGGGGAAAATTTTATTTATAGATAATATAATAACCAAGAATTAATATATACCTTTTATACCTTTAATATAAGTTTTATAATTAAATAGATTATATTTTATAAATCAAAAACATTGATTATAACATTAAATAATTAAATATATTTGTCACCAAAAAAATATTTCATTACAATATTAAATATTATTAATTAAATGTAAATTTTATAAAACAAATTGTACTGGATCTGGATGATAAAAATAGATAAATATTCTACCTATAATAAAAAACTTTTTTAACTTGAAGTGTCCAATAAATATAAAACTTAAAATAAGCATAATACCAAGGAAAATAAATATAATTCATGGAATATACATTTAATCCAATGAAAGTATATGTGTGAATAATAAGTATAATGATAATGATTAAAATTTATATGAATTTATATAGGTTTGATTCCCTTACATAATCTTTGAAAATGGAGAATGTATTTGTTAAAAAAAATGTGTTCAATGAAAAAATAATGCAGTCATTAGGAATAATACTTACTACACCAAAACCAATCAGTTTTAACATTTATTTAATAATTAATCATATAATATATTTCGAGTAATTTAAATAAAATACATATATAATTTGTAATCAGAATATTGAAATTAGGTAACGATGATATTTTTTGTAATTTTTGGAAACAATAATATTTTTATCAAAATATTAAAATGTGGTACAAGTATATGCAATATTGTATGAGATAATTTTGATATAAAAATATTTATCAAATTTTATTATCAGTATAAATAATATATATATTATTGTGGTTTAAATAAATTTCTTTCAAATATTATACCCAATCTCATAATCATAATGTAAATTTTTAATGCATAAAACATATTAAATTTCATTAAACAACTCTTTTGATTCCATATCAATAATTTTTTATTAGTTAGATATAATCCTTATTTTTAATGGTTTTATGTTTATGAAAAAAATTAATAAAACTAAAAGGAGTTGTAGTAAATTTTATGAATGTGACACCATTTAGGATTTAAAAATATAATATTTTGTTACCAAGATAAATATTCTTCATCCAGTAATTATTAATTTATCCTCCAAGCCTTATTATCTTCATGTCCTCTGGACACATTTTTATACACTAGAAAATTCAATATAATAATTATCATACCATTTAGAGTATCAAATCTCTCTTAAATAATTTAGTTACTTTAAAACGGTTGTCTCCCAAGGTAATGTGAGAGATTCCTCTCATTCACTCCATTCCTATATTGTATTATTTTTTAAATAATTTATTTTAATTTAATAGTCATGCCTATTTACACCTCTATATATAATACATCACTATAATTTCAAGTAATAATTATGATGCTTTAACCTACCCTATTATTCAAATCATTCATGGAGTCCATAATATTACTTGAATAATTTTCTTCCATTCAGGTATAACCCTTTTTTATAAATATCAAGTATATCACATATTTTGTTACTATACATATGAAATTTATAAAAAAGGTACACTATCTATTTTTGGCCAATACATATTTTTTCCATTTATTTTTTGTACTAGAATGGTATTTCCCATTATATTGGCATAATTAAACCTTTAATTTCAATATCACTTGTGTTGGGAGTTATTTTTTTAGAAAATTCTGTATCACTAAAATTATTTAAATATATGTATTTATTACCCGTGATTTTTTAGATTATTTATTCATCACTTTCTTTGTTATATATTATTCTAATCTTTTCTAAATTATTATTCATTAAAAATTATGTATTTTTTACTAATACATTTATAATAAAAGTATTATTCAAATCCTTTAAAATAAACCACTTGTTAGAATGCCTTGAATAAAAATATTACTATTAATTTTTATTTTACTCTATATAAATTCACATTGATTGAAGTGAAATATTATCTATGTAATATGATCGTATGATTTTAAATTTGAAAGTGTTAACACCCACTACCCTTTTTACCGAGTCACCTTTAATGATTCTCTAATGTAATTATTTATTTATATTAAGGGATCATGTATACAATTTCTTAAATTTTTTAATTATATAATAAAAATTTTGTGTGATGGATGGGTCCAATAATATACATATCCCCTTTATATTAAATAAAGTTTTATCTCTTGAGATATTATATATGATTCATTATTATGATGTCGTGATTTTTCACTCACACATTCCTCATATGAATTTTATTTGTTCATACACCTTCGTTTCAAATGTAGGTGTACATTGGGATATACCAATGAAATTTTGAATTGGGAATCATGGTTAGTAGGATAGAAGGTTGATCTATCCCTATAAAGTCTTATTTCATATTATGATACTCTCTATTTTCTTTATGATATATTCATGAAATCCGTCTAGGTAATAATACTGATTACCTTCTTCATGAGAATGATTGATTAATACAACACATTAATGTGAAAATATTTATGTAGTAGATGTTCTATATATTTCATTTGGTCTTGGTTCAAAAATATTGTGTAAAGAGATTTAGATAGAAACTCTATAATTTATCTTTTTCTAGGTATATATTCATTTTATTTAATTAGGATCAAACCTACAAGAGGTGACTGATATTTATCTCTATTGAGTGACTTTGAACCCCTATAGTTAAGTACTACTAAATGGGGATAATTTTACATTTTAATACCATGTGCCAAGGATAATTTTGGTACATTTTATTGTTGTGCAACCATTAAATATTGAAGTTCCATTTAAGGTTGTGCGTCTAAGACAAAATATATTTCATTATATGGTAATTAGTCGAAAACCAAACAAAGTGATTTTAATGTCATTCTTTTTGGACTATGGTGTCCTTTAGTTTATGGTCATACAACAAAGACCATTCATGAGTTGTTTATAATCAGGTGGAATGGACTACTAGGAAGAGGTACCTAGAAATGGTTGGTATATGAATAGTAGGTGAGTATAACTTTCTAGTTATAATGTGTTTTGGTAACTAAACTAGAGATGGTATGGTTGGTTATTAAAGAGAAAATAATACCATGGTATTTTTTCCTCATTAACAGGAATTTGATCAACAATAAATATATAGTTTGGGATTACACTTAGTAGGAATTTTGTGGTATGTATGGCTCATTTACGGGTCCTGTGGATGATATAATTAATGTGAATATAGTAATGATTATAGCTATAAAGGTGATCATGATATGTATGAATCATTTATAGGTCATAGAGACGGGATCATTAATGAGAGCATGGTCTATGATGAAATCTATTAGAAGTCCTGTGGTATGTATGGCTTATTGATGTGTCACAAGGATGGTATCATCAATAAGGTAAAGGTTGGGTCCTACACCTTGTAGGAGGCCTATGGTATTTATGGATAATTGATAGGTTATAGAAATTATTTCTTTAATGGGGTAATGGTCGGTGAATACACTAAAATGTTTCCCATATAGATTCAATTGAGAAGTGGGTTGGATTTAATTATATAGTGTAGGAAATATCTTTGGGAAATTGATTTAACCAAATTAAATGACATGGATGAATGAGCCCCCTGGGTGGGTTTCATTTCAACAATGTATTATGAACTATTAATGGCCCATAGTAGAGGTCCTGTGTAAAGGGGAACCCAATTTAGTGAGATGGAAAAATGGATGCTCACATGGGAGGAATCATTGGAAGGGAACACAATTAGGTGGTTTGGGCATGACTCCAAGGATGAATACAAGAGTTTCATAGGAAACATACCTTAGAGGTTTAACACCATGTTGAGTTAGTGGCCTAGTCAAATGGGGGCATAGTAAGTTGTAATTTTATAGTTAGGAATATCCCTTTAATAACACATTAAGTTTATCCTTTTTTAGAGTACATAAGAAACTTGTATGGAATTCCCTGGTTTCTTGTAGTCCCCTATAAAAAATAATTTTTCTCATTATTCTTAGTGATGAAGTTGGGTAATTGGTATTGTAATGATCATAATCATTTAAAGACATAAATACCCATAATTTTATTCCTTTTACCCTTAGTTTGGATTAAAAAAATCTACAAAGGGGAATTTTGGATGTATTTGGTTTGTAATTCATGAGATTCTATGCCTTCAGGAATTCTTATTTTTACCTTACTGTTAAAATTTGGGGTTCGAAGTCCTTATATAGATAAATAGGGCTTCGAACCCAAATAATTATCACTAATCACTCGGGGCACCCTGCTCTTTTGAATAGGGTATGTGACATGGGAGGGATCGTGGCTAGTCATGTTGAATGGTTTAAACCTTTTAAATGAATAAAATGTGGGTGCTAATAGGAATATAGTGTATGGTCACCTTATTTAGTTCGAAACAAAATGATTGTGTTCTGTTTCTCATCGGTCCTTCATTTAAATTATCACAAACACTCTTAAAGTGTATAATATATTTTATTAAGTGATATACATCTATCTTGATTTACTCATGATGGGACTCTTTTATGAGTCCTACTTGATTTCATATTATATTCCTTAAACATGGACTATGGAATACCACATATAAATATGTCGTGGAACAATAATTACGGCACAACCCTAAGCAGTAGCCTTAGATTTTAATGATCATGAACACTTTTAATGTTTTTTATATTTTCTATTCAGTGATTTATATCTTTATTGATGTCATCAGAATAGAACTAATTTAGGATTCCATATTAAAGTCATATTCAAATCATAGAACATGGAAAATGTCACAACACATAGCACTATTCAATAGAACAAGTATTGTTACACAACCCTATGTATCAATCCAAATAAAGTTTAAAAAACTAAACTTATGGAATATCCCTTAAGAACACACCACACCATATCTTTATCAATTATATTTGTGATATTTACAGTGAAAATCCCAGAATTCACACGGTAGTAAAAACTAAAGAACCAAGTAACATAACCATATATATGCTTTAAGGTGATCATATTCCATAGTTTTTATCTTTACAGAAGTTTTCCACACAAAAATCCAAATTCTATTCCATAAAGACTTCTAGTTTTGAAAAATCATAAAAAAATAATCATAGTCATATCCTAGAGTATATGTTGCAGCTTGGTCTATTTTGTAACAACTCTAAAATATATCTTCGAGACTCCACACCATAGCTCTAAATATTATACTAAAAATCTATCCACTAGGGTTTATTGTTCACTTCTACATAGTAGTATACTGTCATTATGATCGCTTTAAATGCGGTAAAAAATACATCAAACCTAGAAAACATTTGATTAAATAAACCCGATGGATTATAGAACATTATTAATGTTTTTAAAGACCGTAAATAGATATCTGTATATTCCTCAGAAAATTCAGGCAACAATAACATTCTCAGACAATCATGGATGTTCTTAACAACTCATTGTATCTCAATATTATCTTCTATTTTAAATTTTATTTCTCCTTCTAGTGTGTAAAAAAAATTATTATCCAATAACCCTCTTTTATAATTCTCATTATTCCCTAGTGTTCATCATATTATTTTTGACAACTGAGAAAAATTTTCAATGTGGTTTCTTTCTAGAAATCTAATATCTCCATATTTATTCTATATTTTCATTTTATTATCGTTAAAGAAAGGTGATCGTGGTATTATTTCCATTTCCTTTAAAAATGATCTGGACATCTCTCTTGATTTTATTAATTTTTTGTTAAACAGATATTATCTATTATATCTAGTTTGTTTCTATAACATAGAAATAATGGGATAGTATTGGTATCTTGGATACCAAAAAAGTCAAGGGAATAATTCATTAAATCCTCAAACGGTTGATTTGGTAGATATAAGTTACCTTGGGGTATTACTTTCGAAATTTCATACCAAGTATATTGTTTCATTTACTATCCTCATTATAAACTATTTATCACTCACAATAATTATTTTTTAAAACTTTTTAATCTTTCAATTATGGGTTATTTATTTATTAATTATATTTCACATTCGAGCTGATTTTACATTTTACTTTAAAAGTTATTAATAAAAAATATCTTCATTTTATTCAACTAATTTTATTTTTTTAATTAATTATATTGTATTTATTTCAAGATTTTATTCTTTTATATTTATATTCAAAATGTTTTACTTCCTTCATTATTTTATACTGATATTTTAAAAATTGGAATGTTTTTCCTTTAATTTTTAAGGTGAAATTCATATCCCTACCACTCTATCCATTTTACTCATATTAGACCATTATTTGGTATCAGAGAAGTTTGAATTTTTCCTTTCTTTCAAATATTTTTAAATTTTAAAACTCTCTATCTGGTTTTTCAAATAAATATCTCTTTTTTAAATAGTTTTTCCAAATACCAATGGAGGTCAAGAAAGAAAATCATTCGGTCGTGCTATGTTTTTTTATGGTACAAATTATTCTTACTGGAAATATATAATATATAATTTTCTTATATATTTTGTATATCCTATTTATAAAAATTTTATACTAGGAAATACTCTTTCATATATATATAAAGAAAAATGGACACCTGATGATATTTCTATTTTTGAACTTGTTTTTTATCCTATCAATTTGTTTTATTATTTTTCAGATGTTAATGAATTTAATATAGTATCTTTATCTAACAAAAATAAAAAAATATATAATTTATTATAATTTTAACAGGAAACTACATGTAATTTAAATTATATAATTCTTAACATATCTAGATAAGACTTTGAGAGTTTCTCTATAGATTATAAAGAGTTTATCACAACTATGTTTCCTAGATTTATTAATATTTATAATTATTGAAAATCTCTTGGTGACTCTATTTATATAGAATCACTATTTAGGAAAATTATTTGGGTTTTACCAATTAATTGGGAACCATAAGTCACCATTATCCAAGAATATAAATATGGTAAACATTTTGTGGCTTGGAACTCATAGGTTCTCTAATTACATATGAAATAAAAAAGAAGTGATAAGATGAAAAAGATGCTAAATATGTCAAGTAAAATAAAGAACAATTGATTTCAAAATAAATAATTGTGACTCATCCATGAGTGAATTTGACATTTCCAACTTCACCATGATGATAAACAGTTAAAATAAATGTAATATATCTACTCAAAACTTCAAAAAATAAACCAATAATTTAAGGAAACTTTCTTCAGTTGAAAAAAGAAAGGCCACATAAAACTGGATTTGTCCATCAATAAGAAAATTTTCAAATATAAGAATCATTGTATGAAATCTCTAAAGGTATTAACTTGAAAAACTAGTGAGGACTCAATTTATTCAAATGAATTAGCAAATTAAATTGTCATGTTTCTCATGAAATATATTGAGGATGAAATTGTAGTCAGTTATAAAATACCTCATTCTCCTTATCATTCCCCTTCTTACTCTTTAATTTATTCTGTAATATATTTTAATAATAATTACCTTCTAAATGAAAAAAATGAGCTGTAAAATGGTTTTTGAAATATTACTTCAAAATTAAATGATCTAAAAAAGAAACACAATCTTTATGTTTCCAAAAAATGTCATCTTTTAAAAGAAAAATAAGATTTGGGTTTAAAACTTAAATAATAACCAAATATTTAAAATTAAAATTTTAAATTATAAATTTTAAAAATACACTTTCTAATTTTTACAAAAGGGAAAGTAATTTTAGATAACATTTCAGGTTTATAAATATTATTAAAATTCTATATGGTTTTTTATTTTTAATTCAATATAATTTTCTAAACAAATTTAAAAGCACTAAATTTGTAAAGGGTATTTTATAAAATAAATTTTTTAATTATTTTAACAAATTTGATCATTTATTTTATAAAATAAATTTTAAAAAATCAAGATATGTTAGACCTAAAATCCATCATCTTTATTGTCACATTTAAAATGAAAAAAATCTTTCCAAATAACTATGGACACCAAAATAGTTATTAGATAACTTAACATGACCCAAGATATGGGTATCCAAATCTGTAGTTTCCTAAAATAAATTATAAAAATATAAAATTCCAAGAATCTAAATGGTATATGGATAGTGGGTTATCTAGGAATATGTGTGGTGATATTTTTGAATTCAATCTTCTTGAAGATTATGATGGAGGACAAGTAACTTTTGGATACAATTAAAAAGAATAATTTATGAGTATATGTTAAATTGGTTTCTCTAACAACAATCTTATTAAATATAATTTATTTCTTAAATTATTATTGTATAACTTATTAACTATTAGTCAATTATGTGATGCATGTTTTAAAAAAAAATTTAAAAATTATTTTTGTAATGTTTTACATTCTTAAGGAAAGCTTTTATTTACCAAATCCCATTTTCGAAATATTTATATTATTTATTTGAAATCACTATCAAGAAAAAAAATAAGAGTTTAAGTGAACAAGATAATAAATTTACTCTTTGGAACTATCACTAAGCTCATTATAATATTCATTCTCCTATCAAACTCAACTGTATTTTGGTATTATGTGATTTACTAAAATTTCCTTTTAAAGATAACATAGTAAATGAATCTATAAAAATTTCAAAGTATCAAAATCCTTAAATTAAAGCTAAAAATAATTTTCCCTCTTATGAGGCCCTATAAATATTGTACCGTGACCTTTTTGGACAAAATCATGTAGCTAGTATTGGAGCTAAAAATTACACCGTTGTAATTATTGATGACTTTACTAGATTTACAAGGGTTTTCTTCGTAGTTTTTATGAATTATGCCTTTATATATTTTATGAAATTTTAAATAAAATTATAAAATTATAAAGTCTAACAACTCTTTACTCTTTGGTGTTACCATAGTTAGGAATTTGATAGAAAAAATATTGGGGATTTTTTTAATTCTCAAGTTTATCATCACCCATTTTTTGCTCTTATAACACATCAACAAAATGGGGTTTTAGAAGTAATAAATAGGACCCTCCAAGAACTATCTAGGGATATCCTTAACGGGTTTTGTCTTCCTATTTTTTGTCTAAGGAAGTCAATACCACTTGCATTATCCTCAAACATGTCTTTATAAGACCCATCTTAAGAAAAATCCCTAATGAACTTTGGAAATTAAAAATTCTAGAAGCTGGATTCATTAATATATTCGGTTTTAAATTTCTTATCCTTAATACCAATAATTATCTTATAAATTTTGACCCTAAATCCAACAAGGTAATTCCTCTTGGTTACTCAAACTGAAGTAAAGACTTTTGAGTCTTCAATAAAGGGACCAAACCCCTTGAATAGTCAACTCAAATCAAATTCAGTGAAAATATACCTAAATCATATCTATAAGGTGATGATGGTATTGACAAACCTAGTTTAACCCTTACTAAAACTCAATAATCTAATGTAATTAATGATTCCCCATGATCCATATCCTCTCTATTACCCAAGTCTTAGAGTCAATCCATATATAATCTACTTTTGAATGATATTGGAGATATATAATATTGAACTTTTACTATAAGGTTAATATTAAATGAGTATGAATGTTAATATTTTATCTTTAATCTCAAACCTCCTTACCTTTATTATACGACTATTAATGAAAATTTGATTATTTATGTGAAATAAAAGGTGAAAAAATTTTAATGAAACAAAATTTGCACTCCTCTGGAACATCCCAATAATCATCCTATAATTAGTCCCATGTGGGACTTTTTAAATAAACTTCACAATAAAATAAAATGTTATCAGTAAAGAGTCACAAGATGTTACTAATAGACATAATCAATAAGAAGGCACTTATTACATTGATACTTTTTTCAACCATTTATATGTACAAATCCATTATAATTTTGTTATTATTTGTCACTAATTTTTATTTTAAACTTTCCAAATAGATGTCAAAAGAGATTTTAAAAACAAATTGCTTATAAAAATGATTTTATGGACCAACCACATAGTTTTGAAAATCCATAATTTCCAAAGTTCATTTTTAATTTAACAAAATAATTATATAGTTTAAAATAACCCCATAAATCTTGGTATGAGGCGTTAACTAAATATATTTCATCGAATGACCTTAAAATTGGAAAGGTCGATTCTACCCTTTTTCTAAAAACCACTTCAAATGAATTATTAATCATTAAAATTTATATTGATGATGATATTTTTAGCTCAACTAAAGATATTATTTCAAAATAACGTTATAATTTAATGAATAAATGGTGTGAAATGATTTATATTGTAGAACATAAATTCTTTATTAGTTATACAATTTCCCAAAATATTAACGGACGATTTTAAACCAAATTTAACGAAATAGTTAACTTATAAATAATTTCGGAATGAATTATTATAAGGAAAAGAAAATTCCCATACCTAAAATTTGATGAATTTGATCAGCAAGTTAATAAAAAGCTTTTTTTATGTATGATTAGAAGTATAATTTCCCTTTCTGTCGCATGTTTGGAAAACGTTTTTAGTGTATATATTTATGATATTTTTCAATCTAATACAAAGGAATCATATTTAAAATACCTCAAATGAATTTTATAATATTTTAAAGGAACTACAATCCATGGATTCTTTTATCCTAAGGAAACCTATTCTGAACTTTCTTGTTTTTACAATGCTGGTTTTAGAGGATTCCAACTATATTGGAAAAGTACTAGTGGACCTTTTCCTCTATTAAAAAAGTCAATCCTCTCTTACAATAGTAAATATTGAAAAAATTATTTCTGTTTCTATATGTTAAGTGAAATATATATTATTTAGTCTAACATGTTATTATATCCTAAACAAGTGTGAGAACACTACTGTGATTGGTATTTCTAAAAATTATATCCCACAATCTAACACTAAAAACATTAACTTAAGATGAATTTTTTTATGTGATCACTTTCACAAAGGTGATTTTTTTCTTAACTTTGATATCACAAACCTTCAAATTTCTAATATATTGACTAAACCACTTCCTATTGATCACTTTGACTTCATAAATTGTGAGTTGGGTATGATTATCTCATGATAATTATTTTTTTATATCTTAGAAAGATTGATAAGTTTTCATTTTTTATTTTGTTTTTCAATAATATTTTCTAAAATATATTTCAAATTAATGAAAAAAAAGTTGAAACGTTCTACAATATTTCAGAAATAAAGTGAGTATGATTCACTAAGAAAAAAAATCATTTCAAGATTCAAAAACGTTTATGTGGTTCTAGCATAGATTCTCTATGTTATTTATACAAAAAATAGTTTATTGGGTTTGTTAACCATTTCATTATCCTGATAATGATAATTGAGCCTTATAGCCCACCTATTTTAAAACACACAGGGAACATTCAATCATATATTAATACAAACATTACTAAAACCCTAAGGATTAAATCATTTTTCATGATATTTATATTCTATCTATTTTTCTTCATTATAGTATTTCTCTAATGGATATGATCCCTTTGAATCCTTTTGGTTCATTAATTAAGTAGTAAATAATCTTATTAATACAAAAACATTCCTATAAGATACATTTTCTTTTAGAAATAAATTTCCAAAATTAAATATTAATTTTTTTATATAAATTTATTTATTTTTTATCATTATTTAAAGTTTTATCTTTTGAAATATTATTCCTTAAAAATTCTTTTCTATTATCTTATGATTTACATAAAATTTTTCTAAAATTTTTTTCTTTGAAAACTTTTTCCTTAATTTTTTTTGTATTTTTTATTATCATTAGATTTGTAGAAAATATTACTTTTAAAATATTTTTTAGTTTTCAAATTTTCTTTTTGAATATATTATTTTTTCTCTCTCAAAAGATCATTAATGATGGTAAATGTAGATTTTACTTTAATCTACTTATTAACTAACCCCAGGTATAACTTCTTTTCAAAAATATCATATGGGGAGATTTTTTAGTCATTATATTAATGTGGGAAGTTTATTATTTGGGGATAAATATTTTAAAAAAATTATTTTGTTGAGTAGTTATGTTTGAAGGAAGGTTTTGTCATCATCTTGATTAATTTAAATATGATACAATTGTTTTTGTCATCAAAAGGGGGTGATTATTTTGTATCTCACATGACTTTTATTTTGATTACCATAAACTATAGTGATTAGGTATTTTGAGACAAAAATATTAAATATTTTTAAAAGAATATTCAAAACATTTCACAAACACGTGCCAGAGGATCTCAAAGTTTTAGTGTATTTGGATACTAGATACACAATATTCTGATATAATGAATAAACTTCAACATCTACCACAATGATCATTCTATTTATTAAACTTACTAGAACAAATCTACATAAAACCATTCAACATAACCTAGTGAAAAGAAATATAATAAAGGGTGATCTTAGCTATCCAGTAAAGGAAAACATGGGAGATGTCAATCAAAGATCATATGAAGTCATAAGATAAGAATAAGGGTATGTGATCGTGATCCTAACATTAAAAGTTTATATCCAATCCATCAAAGACCATAAACATGAATCAATGCCTAAATTCTTATTATTTCAAAAACATGAATCATAAGATTGAAAAAACCTCATAAATCAATCACAAACCATATGTTCATTTCATAAAAGCATATAACCATACTAATTATACAAAACCACTTCATATTTGAAGATTATATACCAAGATCATTAAATATTAATTAATAGGGAATCAACACTTGTTTCCCCTAGTGGATCAAGTACAGTGACATATTTTCTAAAATGTATCATTCATATATAATTTTTTATCATAGAAGATCAAGAATATAGACTTGATTCCGATAGTGGATCAAGCACATCAAACTATTTCCCATTAGTATCTCATGAGATATAATACTTTACCCAATCCATTATAGAGATATATAATTCTAGTCCCACCCATAACCTAATAAAAACTATACACATGTGTACCACAGGATCATAAAGAATTCATCCTATTATCATATCATAACTGATGTTAAGAAAATGAGTTTTATAAACATTTAATCAATCTATTATATCATAACCCATTAAAAATAATAGGGTTTTATAAAGACATCCTCATCATAATCATAAACCATCCAAAAAAGGAATAAATATGAAATCATTGTGTCATATCCTTAGTTAAACATAATTAATATCAACAGATGTTATTGTAGATGGAAAATTCATTAAAAATAATCACTAGAATGCTTCCTGAGGAAAACACCAGTTTTATATTGAAGTCAATTATTTAAAAAAATTCTGTAAAATTAAAGAAAACATTATCTTGAAAAGAAATAATGGAAATTCACGCATGCATAAAAACGAATTTAAAAATCAGATAAAATTTTAAAAACATTTCTGAAAACATTTTTAAGAAACATGGATGTGGAAGAAATTTTTTTTTACCAAAGATAGAAATAATGTCAAATTCTCTGTAAAAACAATCATTCGGTACCTAGACACTTAATGTGAATCAAATGATAGGAAAACATGTATTCTCTAGAAAAAAAATATTAGATAATAAAATAAAAGGGGTCATATAATTTCCTTTTTTTTAATTTGACCATAACCAATCCTGATAAAAATGTGATTGAAACATAAATCCCTCAACTCGTTCGTGTAGATGGCATGTCGTACATATGCATGAACACTATTTTCATTTTTCAACATATAGAAAGAAAGAAAGGTAAATAATAATTCAACTTTATAGAATCATTATTACAAAAAATAAATCATATATATTCATTAAATTTATCCTTATTATTATACTTATAAAACATTAATGTAAAATGAATCATATCGCTTCATAGAGGTGGTAATCCACACATACGCAAAAGCGACGTTAACAATTTCCAATGGATTGGAAGGTAAGATGGTTGATATGATATTACCATTCAATAAGCATAATTATTTCATTAATATATATATATATATATATGCATTAAACCCAACATAACATCTATCTATATATTATGGTAATGAAAAATGAATTTTATCACAATGTGGAGACAATAAGTTGTACATTTGTACGAGCGATACATTCACTTTCCATTGGATGGGAAAGATGGTGTATAATGTTTTCCTCATAATAATAATAATAAAATTTCAGTATATTAAGTATATTAAATTTATTTTTTTTATAAATACCACAAATATATAGGAGTAAAAATATTAATTAACAATATATTGATATGTTATAATGATTACATATTCTATGAAATAACTATATTATATATCCAATTAATGGTACTAGGGTTGGTCTTTTTGGGATACCAGAACCAATTGACCTTGTTTATGGAATTTAAGAAGATATTTTTCTTAGTTTTGGTTCAGCTCAAAGGCATAATGTGGTGGGAATAATAGAAAGGGTATGTCCTTTTATTAGGGTGGGAGAGGACACCCTTGGAATTTCATAACATATAAAAATATAATAAGTTCCATATATAGCGAAATTTTTTTAAAATAGAAATGTATTCAATGTTAATATATTATGGGGTAGATATTAAATCAACGAAAAAAATTGATAGGTTTATGTGGTTTTTTAAACCATATCATTTGGTCTTAACTATTAGTTAACTATTTTAACAGTAACCATGGTAACTTATTTTTTCCGACTTAAAGCGTTATAATTTTACCTTACGGTGAAAATTTGTTCATAAATATCTAAGGGATGAAATTTTATAAAATATATGTCTACATTTTCTTTTCAAAATATTTTTCTCATTTTTAAATAATTTAGTAAAATATAATTTTGATAAAATATCATTATTTTCAATTTTGAAACTATACATTTAATTTTAATTAAAAAACATAATTTAAGAGTTGTAATGAAAATTAAATCCATTAACACAACACTAATATGTCATATTTATGTATAAAATTCGTGGAAAACTATAAATAAATCAAATTATATTATGTTTGATATTTTTAAAATAATAAATTTTATTTTTCAATTAACTGAAAAAATACTATATCAATATTCCATAAGAATTTAGGTAAATTATATAATTTGAAAAAATTAGAAATAAATTTCCATCATTGTAATAATTTCATTATTCTCAAAATAACCATTAATATTAATTCACAAATTTACTTTTTACTTATGTGAATCATTTCATTAGATATTATATAGGGAAATTGCATTCACAGGGGTCTATTATAAAAATTACTTTCGAGCTGAAGGTAATAAGGTTAAATTTACCTTTACCCAATAATAATTAGGATGAAAAATTATGTCCTTATCACTTAGATTTAACCTTTAATAACCCAATTAACCCTTTACCAAGGTGAAGAAGTTTACCATGGTTAATATTAATTTTGATTTAAAATAAAATGGTAATATTTACCAGATTTGAACATCATAATTCAAAATATTGAATCAATTTTATAAAAATAAATACCTATAAGTGTAAAAAAATAATTTTAAAATAATCACAAAAAACATGATGAATTTTTATTTTATAAAAGTACAATTTTTAAGTATAAAATTTGATTTTTTTCTTATATCATGCATTAAAAAATTATTAAATTAATGGTAAATTTTTGTATTAAATTTATAACATATACATTTTATTAAAATAATTGAATAATAGTGATTAATTTAATTTATTTACATAAAAATACATTTCAGTCATAAAAAAGGTTTTTTAGAAAAAATGACTTTTTATTTTCAAATGATTTTTATTTTTATTTATAATTAATTGATAACCTATGATTTAATTATATACATATAAAAACTATATTTTTATCTAAATTTAGTTATCTATATTAATACCATCAAATCCAATAGTCAGTTAATAACCCTCACATTAAATAATAATATTTTAATAGTATATCAGAGTATTTATAAAGTCGTTGTTTCTAGGAACGCAAGATTTTCAAGAAAATAAATTATTAAAAGGGATATATATTATAAAGTTTTCGGGAGTTACATTTTTACCCATTAAAATAATTTAACCCTTATACTTACATTTTTCTAGTAAAAACAATTTAAGATACTTTTAACTCATCATGTCTTTAGGATTCAATGTAGCTTTCAAAAATTGGTGGTTTCTTCAAAAAACCTTGACTTGGTGGGTGGAATTATTTCATAGAACATTATCTCTATGATACAAAATATCCACCATTTTTGCTTCATAAGAATTATATTTATCTAGTGGTATAATGTCAATGTTCATTTCTGGTTAAGGATTAGGTATGTACTTCTTCAAGAGAGATACATGGAACACGTCATGGACATGAGAGAGATTCATTAGAATCACAAGTCGATAAGCTATTGTCCTGATGTATTTAATAATTATCAAGGGACCAAAATACCAAGGTCATATATTTCTAGTATTTCTAAATCTCATAACCTTCTTCTAGGGTGATATTCTAAGTAATACCATTTAACCAACTACAAACTCTAGGTATTTTCAACTATTTCCAATATGAGTTTTTTTTTCAACACTAAGATTGTAACATACCAAGTAATTAATGAATAATAGATATTTTTATCTATGTCTATTAATGAATTATATAGTGTTTTAGAGGCTTAAAATGAAAATAAATCCAATCTTAACCATGGAATACACTAATATTCTTAAAAGATTGTTTTACTACCTTTTGATGGAAAACCCTTTTTAAATCAAACTTTTGACAATTTTATAATCTATATTAGTCAAAATAAACATATTCATTTTTAATGGGACATTTAAATTTACATTGGATAAATTTTTGGTATTTTTCTGACAATGTTCATTTTTTAATGAATAGTGAAAAATATTGCATTTTACATCAAAACTGCTTTTTAATATAATTTATTTATATGATTAGATTACCTTTTGAATTGGTTTTAAAGTGAAATTAGAATATATTTTTACCATTCAATCCAATAGTGGTCATTGAAATTAATTTCACTTTGAAATTGGACTTAAACTAGTGTCAATCTTTTGATACTTATTGTTTCATAAAAACACGCTATTTGTCATGACAGCGGGAATTAATTATTAAATTAATTAATGTGACTTATATGTTTTGAATTTTTTAAAATATAAAACATTTTTAAATTCAGAATATCAAATATAGCTTAGGGTGAATTTTTTATATTTTTCTGAAAAACTTCAATTTTTGATGAATAGTGAAACCACTATGTGGTACTTATAAAAACTGATTTTCCATTTAAATGAAAATTTTCCACCTTTGTGTTTTGAATTTCAAAAAACCAACATTCATGGTTTTAATTAAGAATTAAAATTTGGTTCAATGAGATTAAAATAATTTTTTGGTGAATAGTAACTTATTAAGTGTTTAATCGTGATTAGTGGTAATTAGTGTAGTTTAAGGTAAAAATAATGTTATAATAATATGAGATGAGCTTGAAACATGTCCTACCCTCATTGGATGTGTCATGGACGAACAAGAAAATCCATGGGTCAACTTGGGGACCCCATGGAGCCACTTTGGTTGGTAAATGACATAAAATAACTTTTTATTTAATGTTAAAGTAAAAATGACACAAACATGAAATGTTTTACTAAAACAATTTTAACATGGGGTTATACAAGTAAATTTTTTACTATAAATATTAATTGGAAAGATAAAACGATTTCCTACATCATAGTATTTTTTTTCTAATTTTTAGACATTCAATAAATTAATTTATTTATGACATCATGATGATACAGCGATGACCTCATTATTTAACGATTTAAATAAAATGGAAGGATAAAGTAAAATATAAGACCTACACATGTCAAAAACCTATTGGATGGGTGTATTTTGAACCCTTATCACCTTAGACACGAATTATATCAATGTGGTGCCTTTTAAATCCGAAACTCATTTTCAAATAAAGTAATATTTCTTTACTTTCCAAGAGTGCCCCTCCCCTCCTCTTATAAAAGGCCCCCACCTCTACCTCCTTACCCACACTTCCAAAGCCTTTGGATCGTCCAACCCCTGACCATTTTGTCTCTCCACATCTATATCATACTCCTTGAAGCCTCACTTTGGGAAGAAGTCTTCCCAAGGAAGCCTTTGAGCTCAAACCAAAGGGAGTTACCCGATTTTAAGGTAATGTCTTCACTTGAGTCCTTTTGTTTTATTTTGCTTCTCCAACCCCCTAAAATCTTTTTATTTATTTCTTTTGTAACATCTCCAGTATCTTCAATATACTAGGATGTTGTTATAAGAAGTATTAAATCTTAACTTACACACAACTATATCTAATGGTTAAAGAACATACTATTTCCGTGGATGGTGAATTTATGCCTCCCGAAACAATGATTGTTCAACATTCCTTTAACACCTTCAAAGGTGGCCATTAAGATGTCACTATATTTATATATGATATATAATATGTTAATTTTTTACTTAATCTTCTGTATTTTTCATTTTGGGAATACCTTTATGGTTTCCATTATGGGTAAACGCGATATCTTCATTTAAGGAAGTGCGGACTACCGCCCCCTCAAAGTGATTTGATTCGTTAAATACCATATGTGGGACCTATAAAGGATGGAACTATGATATTATATATGATATTATACTGGAATTATAATATACCTTTATATAATTATGATTCCATTCTATAAAATACGAAATAGAAATGAAAGTAGCGTTCATGCGTACGTACGGCTTACCGTCTCCATGAACGGTGCATTTCATTTCTTTCCTCTAAATGATTATGTAATACTATAAATGCATGCATGTACTGGATATATATGACATATATAATATCTACATCATGAATACCATTCTGGATATATTGGATACATGAACAACTTGTAATTATAAAGGGCTTAATTTTGACTCAAGACCCAATGATCGTTAAAACGACCGTTATTAACTTAAATAATTACATAGTGTTCATAACCTGGAAATAAGTGATATAAAAGTAATAATGAACTTGAAAAAGGTTCTTAAACAAGTATAAATTAACTCAAGTTTATTATTCAGGAGATTAAAGAACGACCAAGTCAAGTCGGACCCGAGGTATGGGACATCGTCTCAATTTCCTTTCATTGAGGCATATTTTATTTTATACCCAACTTTATTTTATACGGTGTATAAACCCCTTTGACATTTACGTTTATCCAAAAGGAATCTTTTTTATATGAAGCATTTTAATAAAATACAAAAGGGAATGTTTTGTCGTACGTATGCGGCGACAACGACTTCTCCGCCGCCGTGACCATTTTTTGAGCTTCGGCTTCCTCTACAAGCCATACCTTCTTTTTAAAAGAAAAATAAATACCATGGTTTAATTTTCATTTATTTTGGTATTGAAAATGGTTTTCATAATATTTTTATATCAATGTGTTGTATTGATATCTTGTGATTGAAAGGTGGAAATGTTATGTTTCCTTTATGCAAGTTTAATGTGATACGGTTATGTTGAGGTTCTTGTGCATTATTATGAAGACGGGTGGTTCCGTGATAAACTAAGGGCAGGTGAGCCCGATATAGCTCTCCAATGCATTGGGTAACGCGAAGGAGTGAAACGTTAAGGTTTCTCCAAAGAGATTTAGGGAATATATAGTGATGGTTATTCCAAACGTAACCAAGAGGGTTACTCCCTACATAAGAATGTTATGAATGCCTCAAGTTACCTTTATGTCTTCTGATTTCTATGATTTATTCCTGATTTGATGAGGTATGTTAAAGTGATTATTTTTATGGGTAAAGTATGATATCATTCTTATGTATATATGTACCCATGCTTCATTTCCATATTTTTATATCCCTTACTGAGCTTTTTATGCTCATCCCAAGTTTTTTTGAAAAGTTTTTCACAGGTCAAGGGAAAGGTACAAGATATGATGATAGTGTCAAGGAATTGTCAAGAAAGAATCCATGTTTTATTTTAAATATGTTTCCATTGATGGGAATGAAGAATACTATCTTTATGTAACCAGTTTGTTTATATGTGGAATGTAATGCATGTTTTATGATCTAATTCTCTAAAACTCTAAACCTGAAAAGATCTTCAATGTGTAATCTTGTAATAACTCAAGATTAAGTAAGGTTTAAGGCTGGAGCCTTATAAAGATTCCCTTATATAAAATTGAATGGGCATAAACATCTCTACCATTATTATACTATTTATGGTCCCAATATATTTCTTTCTCTAACTTCATTATAATATGTTTGATTTTTTCACTTCATACCATAGAGGGCTTCATAAGGATCCATCTAGATGCATGGGTGAAAGATATTGTTGTATGAAAATTCCTATAAATGAAATTTTTGTTCCCAAACACCTTCAAAATTCATATATTGTTAAATCAACAAGTCTTCTAGAGTTTTAAAGGTCCCCTAATACTGTATATCTTAATGATGATGATAAGAAGTGGTAAAACTCAACTCTATATCCATAACATGCTAAAACCTTCTCCAAAACATTGAGTTAAACATCAAATCCCAATCAAATACAATATATAGTCATGATCCATGAAATCATACCACATATTTAATGTATAATAGTGTATTTTTATCATGATAAAAAATATTATCTAATAAAAATTATGTGTTCTAACTTCATAACTAAAATGACTACAATCCATATAGTATTGTTCCTTTTAGATGTTTTAAGGAGTCTGATGACAATATCTATGGTGTCATTTTCCCATTTTCATCATGGAAATTTTAATATTTCTTACATCCCCTTACAATTTTTTCTCTCCAAAATAGATTATTAATATACCATGAACTGAAATACATATTCTTCAACATCTATCTTCATGTTTCCCCACTATAAATACTCTTTCAAATATCTATATAAATTCACACTTCTAGTATTATTAGATAATGAAGATCTATGATCCTCATCTAATAGATAATTCTTCAAATATAGTATTGAAAGAACACATACATAGTTCTTCAACTTTTTCATTCCATTATAATAAAGGTTGATCTTGTCGACATTTCTCACCTTATTCTATATTCCCAAATCTTCCTTTTATGCCTCTTTAATTCTCACGTGCATAGATGGTAGAACCCTGATTTGAGAAATATAATATTTCTTCCTTTCCATTAATATTTCATGATCCTTAATTTTCAAATCCATAAATATTGGATCATTTTTGTAAGGAACCAGAATTTTTGAACGATAATGTTTCCTCAAAATGTGTTCTATATTATATTATTCACTAAAACCCATATTTTTTTAATGAATTGAATATAAATGGAAATGTGACTATCTGGATTCAACCATTATATGACCATTGGTACATTATTACAATTTGTAATAATGAAAATTGGAAACATTACTCTTGATAATAATTTTAATGTTATCATTAGAGTTTATAAGTAAACATTTTCACAAAATAAAATTGATACAGAAAAAAGGGTTGATGGACACAAATTGTATATTCACATTGTATGAAGCCCATTTTTGGTAAATTTGGAGGAAGGTAGCATCACTAGACATAGCTCTTGACCAAGCCTAATCTGAACTTCAACAAGTGAATCTGGAATAAAATCACCTATGGGAGAAGTTTAAGTTAGTGGAAATTACCACTCGAGAAATGTTATTCGAGCCACCACATGAATCTATCACCATTTCATGACTTACCCTTAGGTAGTATGAGTGTTTTATAAGGGTAATGTTTCCTAGAACTAGTCACTTAATATTTTAGTTCATTTGTATAAATAAAATAGGTTTTCTATCAATTCTGTTTTAAGAATAGTTTAGCTTAATAAATTTAGATGGAATTTGATAAATTTATTTTTTGAATAGAAATAGTACTCCTTATAAAATATATAATTATAATAATAAACTCTCTTATTATTAATAATTTTTATTTTAATGATATAGTATTATTAAAATATACATTTTAAAAAATAAATGATAAAATAATTTTATTTTTTTCAAGTGTCAGAAACTTTACTATTCATCTTCCATCAACTATTATTTTTAATAAATAGAGATGTTTATGTCTATATTTCAAATTATCCTATTTGTATAATTATTATGATGAAATAAATATCATTTTAAATAAGTTCCTTGAATTTATTTTATGGTGAATTTATGATAATTTCCTAAAATACATTAATTTGTGTGAACAGTAAAAATATAGTTTGAGTATTTTGGTATATTTAATGACATAGTAGTTATGTAATAATTATGTAATAAATAATTGAACACAGCCCAGGAAATAAAATATTTTATTTTATTAATATCATTTATTTTAATAAATTTTAATCAATTTACAAATATATAATTTAATTTTCAAATTCTAAAATGGAAACATTAACTTTAAAAATATTAATTTTTAAAAACCTTAATTTTTATTAACAATATGAGTAATATAATGTTGTGTTATTATCCTATGGGATAACATGACATAAAATGTGATCCATGTGTCCAATACCATGGAAATCTTATGTTTTTCATTTACCCCTGCATAGGTGTCCAAAGCATTTATTTTGAAATTAATAAATAAATCCCCCACTTCTGCTATAAACATCCATGAATATATTCATTTAATTTCACTCACAATTCATCATCCATGAACCTATGATATTTTTACCTCTTAATTATTCCTCCCAAGGTGTCCACAGGCCCCCAAGGTCCCAATCCTCATGTTTTTGGATTTACTCTTCAAAGTAAGGTAAATCTCACTTTCTCTTTTTCTTTCAAATATTATTTTAATGTGGAATGTCATTTAAATTTCCAAACTAAGATATTATGTCCATATTATTCTATAATTTTTCTATATTATGTGTTTTTAATAATGGGATAGACCTTTCCCCTCTCTATTTACTCTATTCTAAAACAATGTTTCAAACCTATTATGCTACCAATTTTACTTCTATAAATTTATCTCATATCCTCATGAAAATTCATTTTATTTTCATTATGTGAATACCCAAAGATCTTTATTTTTTAGGATTATTCAGAAATACATATAAATGTTTTATTTTATTATGGGTTTTACATATATAAATTCAAATTCCCTTTTGTTGGTTAAAACTGACTTACAGACCATGTTCATTAAGAACTTATAAAAACATCGTGATTTGGATACGAAATTCATTTATTTTGTTATACACAGGTTAGTTATAAAATGTTTTATTATGATACTTGTGGATAAAATTAATTAAGCCATATTTAGGGTACACCCTTGTAGTGTTCCAATTCATTGGTTAAATAATTTAATCTCTAGAGATGAAATGTTTTACAATACCATACTGAATAATCTTAGTAATTTTTACGACACATCTACGAAAAACATTAGTGATATGTTTATGAATGTCTCATTTTAATATTGTATCCACATTTACATGTTTTATTAATTTTTTTATTATTTTATTCCCCTTTTTTCGCATGCCTTTATGATATTATTAATGTTCTAATGGATATTCTGCAAGATCGAATGTAAATGATTTTCCATGCTATCCCTTACTAGGCCTTATGCTCAACCTTTCCTTTGATATATTTCCCCACATTATGAGAGGTAGTAAATGTATATAGGATAAAATTTTTATTAATACATTCAAGTGGACAAGAAGAATTTTCTATGTTTTTATGTATTGTATACCTTTTTCCAAGAAATTAAATGTTATGAGATGCTTTAATTTGTAAAATGTAAAGAAAATTTTATTTATTAAAAATGGAGGGATGCTATAGTAGTTATCAAAGGATTGTTAATTTATATTTTTAAATTAGGATTTGAAAAAATTAAGAATAACATTAGGGAAAAGTGAAAATATTGGAAAATGTCTTGGTATTTTTTTAATGTATTAAGAAATTGGTTTCTAAGAAAACAATCCTCGTCTAGATACAAATGAGTGGATGTGGTTCTAGAAAACAAAAGTACCAATGTGTAACAACTCTGATGAGGTTTGTCTATCCTAACTCATCATAACCTATTACATGACTATGGGCCTTACTACGCACCTCTTTTGACACTCCCAGGGTGTATGTTTTATTAATCACAAGCTTTTAATGAACCATTATAAAGGATATATAGAAAATTTAATCAGTGATAATTAGTAATATATTTAAGAATGATGATTTATGTAATAAAATTATTATAGAATTATAATGTTATTAAAATAAACTTGTTTATAACTATGTTTTATTTTTTAGAAAATGGAAAGAAATAGGTGAAGCCACATAAATAGTGAGAACAACGGACCATGCACTGACGACCCTTCAATAGAAGTTGGGATAGAAAACTTGATGAGAATGATGAAGAAACTTACTTGAGTTTTGAATAATAACTTGATTCAATCTGAGAGAACAGATTCAACTTGAAGGGTACAAATATTCTTAAGTCATTTATGTATCAATGATCACCTTATATTAGTGGATCTACCGAACCATTGATTTTTAAAAAATGGATATGATCTATAGAAAATATATTTTTTGTACTACGTTGTTCAGAGAAAGAGAATGTCACCCTGGATGTGTACCTATTAGAGTGAGATTCTGATCAATGGTTTCCACTAATTATAGCATGAATACATGAAGAGATATTGAAGATATAGAGTGATAAGAGTTTTGTGGAACCTTTTTAAAAAACTATTCCCCGTATTAATTTAGAACTAAAATGGAGAAGTAATTTCTAGAGCTGAAGTAGATGGAAAATAAAACTCTGGGAAGTAATGCGATGAACTTTACAAGGATTTCTTGGTACACCTATAGATTTTTCATGGATACTAATGGAATTTTTGGAAGATTCTTCGATGGACTAATACCTCATATACAAAGTAAACTAGGAAATCAAGATAATGAAAAGTATGAGCAGATAGTGAAAAGTGCTATGATGTTTGAACTAGAGTTCGGAGAGAAGGAGTGTTTCCATAGATTGAATGAAATTATGTGATCAATGGATATAAGATTACCATGTAACATTGATCATGGAAGAGGGGGAAATAAATTTCAACATTCCACCTGCAAGAAATCTACGTAGAAGAATTCCGGTAACTGCTTGCTCGGGAGTATGAAATGTTACATGTGTGGAAGAGATGTCATATATCTCAATACTGTCTTAGTGAGGTGAGGCATCAACATATAAAATATAATTAAAAAGGGAAGATGGTTTTGGCCCTTCCTGTAGTCCATTGCTTCAATGGTGAATAGCACAACCACATTTCAAATCACTGTACAAATCTAATGTTAATGGAGGGGAATCACCATCAACCATAGCAAAGGAAAAGGGAGTAATTTCAAACTTTTTCTATCATGACGGCTAAAGTAGATACTCCAAATGTTATGGTAAAAGTTACTCTAATTATTCTCTCAAATAGAGAATATACTTTGTTTAATTATAGTTCTATGAATCCCTTTGTTTCCTCTATGTTTGAAAAAAATATAGAATCAATACATAAACGTATATAAGAATAGTTATAATTCAAGAATCTTAAAGGGATTATCCATGCTTAAATAATGTATTGAAGCTCTAGTATTTACTTTGGGGAGCATAATCTCATTGAAAATCTAGTAGTTATTTCTATGTTGTAATTTGAAACTATACTAGGGATGGACTGGATCTAAAATTATATTACAGTGATCCACTTAAAAAGCAAGGAAATCTTTGTAGTCTTGAAAAGGGGACCTACATTTATTTCCAAATGAGAGATATCCCGGCTGGAGGTTTGTCAAGAATCACCTCACATAGACTTCTTTATGAAAATGATCAATTAAGATGAAGAAGTATTGAAAGTATACATAAGAAAAATATCTCCATTTTTTATGAATACATTGATATATTTCCGGAGTATTTACCTGGAACTTCCCCAAAAAGAGATTTAGATTCCTCCATTGAAATAATTCTCTGTTCTAATCTGATATCAAAGAACCCGTATAAAATAAAAAATTTTGATCTGGAGGAATTAAAGAAAAAAATCCATGCTCTTTTCATGAAGGGTTTTATCCAACCAACTATGTGTCCTTGGGGATCACATGTTCTCATTATGAAGAAGAATTATGGATCAAAGTTTCTATGCATTGTTCATAGAGAACCTAATAAGGTCGCAGTGAAGAAAAGGTACCCTCTTCCATGTATTAATGTTTTATTGGACTAGCATAAGGGGGTTAAATTATTCTCCAAGATTGTTCTTCAATCTAGTTATCATCAACTGGTGGTAAAGAATAATGATATTCCAAAGACCTGATTCCAATAAAGCTATGGTCATTATGAGTTTTTTGGTTATTCCCTTTTTCATGACGAATCCTCCTAGTATTTTTATGGATTTGATTAATAGAGTCTTTAAGGGATGCCAGTATAACATTTTGGTAGTTTTCATTGATGATATTATGATATATTCCAAAAGTAGTGAGGATCACAAGGATTATATAAAATTAATATTTCAAACTCTAAGGAATTACTTGCTATTTAAAAGTTCAGAAATTTGAATTTTTGTTACAAAATTTTTCTTTCTTGAGGATCATTGTAACAAATAAAAGAATCTCAATTGACCTATTAGAGAAAAATATTTTAAAAAGGTTACCTACTACAATGGTAATTGAGATTCATAGTTTCCTTGGTTTAGTAGGATATTATAGGGTTCTTGTTAAAACAATTTCATGACATTCTAATACACCAACCAAGTTAACATGAAATGCCGATTTGTTCATCTGGAAAAAAGGGTATGCGGAAAATTTCTAAGAGATCAAGAAGAGATTCATTTCTTGTAATTTTTTAACACTACCCTCTATCTAAGAATGATTTATTATTTTTATCAATGCATCTATTAATGGGATTGGTTTTGTCCTTATGAAAAATGACATGATAATTGCTTATGCATCTCTACATTTAAATGCTCATGAGTAGAATTTTCCTACACATGACCTAGAGCTAGATGCTATAGTTTTTTATCTGAAGATACGACAGCACAATCATTATGGGGAGAAATATGATATATATACACAGACCAAAAAATATTGAATTATATATTCCAGATGAAGAAATTGAACATAAGATAGAGGAGATGTTTGTAAATTCTTAAAAACAATAATTTTTCAATTAATTATCACCCGGTAGAGAAAATAAAGTTGTGGATACATTAAGTAGGAAGGACCCTATTTTGATGGAAATGATGAGAATTCAAGGATATAAATTGATCAAATATGTAAAAAAACTTGGCTTGGGAATTTTAAGGGAATGGAATTCATCAACCATATCCAAAATTATTTCTCAACCATCATTACTAGATAAAATCAATAAATCTTAAATAGAAAATCCCTTGTTACATAAAAAGTCCAAGTTTGTGAAAAATGGGAAGTTTACTAAGTTCAATTTTGATCAAGAAGGTGTACTTACTTTTCATATAAGGCTATATGTTTCATCCATTCCATAAATAAATATCGATATGTGTCTTGAATCTCATAGCTATACATTATCTATACATCTTAGAAGAACTAAAATGTTTAGGTACCTTTGTGGTCATTATAGGTGGGATAAAATGAAAAGGTAGATTATAAACTACACTACAAGGTTCCTGGTGTGTCAATAAGTGAAGGTTGAGAGACAACATCCTAAAGGGGTATTTAAAACACTATAAACATCAATATGGAAGTTGGATAATATCAATATGGACTATGTCACTCGTCACCCGAGAATATCCAAAGGAAACAATATGATATGGGTTATAGTGGATCATATCACCAAGACTAATCAATTTATATTTATCCAATAATACTTATCTCGTGATCAAATTTCCATGATTTATACAAAGGAATTGGTGATGTTTCCTGGAGTTCCACATTCTATCATAATGGGTCGTGATCAAAGGTTCACATCAAAATTATGTAGATTTGTTAAATAATATTTGGGTACTAAATTAAATTTTAGTATATCTAATCACCCCCAAACTAATGGAAAATATGGAAGTAATATTTAAATACTCCATGACATGTTGATAAATTTCTCAATATGATTTAATCTTTGATAGGATCAACATCTCCCAATATTTTAGTTCTCATACAACAACATCTTCCTTTCGAGTATTCAAATGGACCCTATGAAGCTACATATGGGAGTTGATGTTGAACTCCTACATGTTGGGTTGAAGTTGATGAGGTACATATACATATCCAAGATCATTTGTAATAGATGATAGAATAGGTTCATACCATCCAATAATAGATTAAGGTTACTCATATTTGGAAAAAGATCTATGTTTACTAACCTCAAAGGGACTTGAAGTTTGATGTTGGTGACATAGTATTCCTTTAAATTTTACCATGGAATAGATTTATATGGTTTACAAAGAAAGTTATGACTATCCCTAGGTACATTAGACACTATAAAATCCTTGATCATATACGAGGAGTGTCCTATCATCTTTCACTTTCTTGAAATCTAGACCATGATCATGATGTATTACACATATCCCTCTTGAGAAAGTACAACCATGAACCTTCACATGTACTAATTCCTGAGGTTGTACAATTGAAATATGACCTATTTTATGAATAGAAGTCATTTGTGATCTTGGACCATAGAGACAAGGTTCTATACAAAAATACTACCCACCTCATCAATTTTTTGTGTAAGAACCATAAATATAAAGATGTTACATGGGAAACATAGGAGACAATGAGGCATAAGTACACACACCTATTCTCAACTGATAGAATGAGTTGATATTTTAGGGATGAAATTTCTTAGTGGGGTAATAATATAAGAATCCATACTTTTTTATTGATAATTATTTCATAAAAATGGGTGTTATATTATATTATTCACACAAAATCATATTTTTTTAATGAAGTAAATATAAATGGACATGTTACCATCTAGATTCAACCATTGGTCAATTATGATTATTGGTCAATATGACTATTTGGAACTATAATCTTGATAATAATTTTAATGTTATCATTCAAGTTTATAAGTAAAGATATTTCTAAAGGAAAATTGATTCAGAAAGAAGATTTGATGGCCTCAAACAATAGAGTTGTGTCATTCAAAGCTCATTTAACATAAATTGGGAGGGTTGTAGAATCATTGGGCTTCTCTCTTGACCAATCCCAATCCTATATTTAATACGTAATGCTTGAATGAAATTGTATGTATGAGAAGTTCAAGTTAGTGGAAATTTCTACTCACGTTATGCTAGTCGAGCCTCCCCATTAATCTATCACCATCACAAAACATACCCTTAGGTCATTAATTGGTATTATAAGGGGTTATGTTTCCTAGAGATAGTTATATAAAATTTTAATTCCTTTTTATAATTAAAAAAATTCTATCAATCCTATTTTAAGAATAGTTTTGTTTAATAAATTTAGATAATTTTCAAAAAAAAAATATATTTATTATTAGAAAATAATTTATTTTTAATAATGTTTATTATTATGAAAACTTTTTATTAAAATACTCTTATTTAAAAATAAGTGATAAAATAATGTTATTTTTTCAAGTGTGATAAATTTTTCTATGCATTTTCCATCTACTTCTATTTTTGAATAAATAAGGATTTTTATATTTAAAAGTTAAAATTATATTATTTATAGAATTATTATAATAAAATCTATATCATTTTTTAAATCAACATATATAAATTTGGTTAGGGTAAATTTATGAGAATTTTCTAAAATAATTTATTTTTTCATGAATAGTAAAATTCAGGTTGAGTTTTTCGATATGTTTAATGACATTATAAATATGTCCCAATGATTTAGTAACTGATTAGCCCTAATAAATGACATAAAACATGTTATTTTATAAACATCATGTGTTTTAATATATTTTAATCTATTTATAAGTATATAATTTACTTTCCAAATTATATAATTGAAACATTAACTTTAAAATGTTATTTTGTAAAAACCATAATTTTCCCTTACAAAATAAGTAATATAAAATTTTTGTCAACTATTTTCGAATAAAATGAAATAAAATATGAACCATGAGTCCAATACCATTGAAAAATACCATGTTCAGATCCATAGTGTTTCATTTTCCACTACCTAGGTGTCCAAAGCCTTTATTTTGAAATTAATAAACAAATCTCCCACATTTTCTATAAATACCCACCCATTTATTAATTTCCATTCACTCCCTATTCATAATCTATGAATATATGATATTTTTACTCCCAATAATTCATCCCAAGGTTTAATCAAACCCCTAAGGTCACAATCTTCGAGTTTGAGGATTTACCCTTCAAAGTAAGGGAAATCTCAATTTCCCTTTTTCTTCTAAATTCCTTTTTTATGGAATATCTTTAAAATTTACAAATATGTTCTTATGTATATTTTAAAACATAAATTTAATGTATTATAAGTCTTTTATTAATTTAATACACATTTTTTATCTCTTTTTACTCTTTTCTAAAACCATGTTTTATACCTATTATGCTGCCAATTTTACTTCTCAAAATTTATCTCTTCTCCTCATAAAATTCCCCTTTATTTTATTTATATGAATAAAAAACCAATTTATTTTCTAGTGGTATTCTCAAATATTTTAAAATTATTTATTTTATTCTAGTATTGATATATATAAAACCCAAATTTTTTTTTCTTGGGTCAAAAATGACATGATGATCATGTTCTTTAAGCACTTTCTAAAACGTCAATATTTTCATATGAAACCCATTACTTTAATTATACATGTGTTATTTATGAAAATTTTTATTTTGATCTAATTGGATTAGATTAACTAATACATATTCTATTTTATCCTTGATATTGATCAAATGCATTTGGTAATGAATTTAATCTCAAAAGATGAAAAGTTCTTCGATACATTGGGGAATATACTTAGTAATGTTTACAACACCTCCGTCAAAAACCTTAGTGATTTGTTTATGAATATATCATTTAAATGTTATAGAAATATTTCCATGTTATGATTAATTTTAATATTATTATGAAATTATACTTTTCCATTTTTCTTTTTCTTTTATTATATATCTTAAGTGCTTATTGGTATTTCTCATGATCACGTGTAAATTGTTTCTGTTTCTCTCCCTTACTGTGACAAATGATCACCCATTCCTCTGATATAAGTCCCAAGGTTATGAGATGCAATAAATGTACTTATGATGAACCTACTATGAATCCTTTCTAGTGTATTGGAATAATGTTTTATTTTTTTCTGTATTATGTACCATTTTTTCAAGAAACGGAACAATAAAATATCCTCTATTTTTTCACAATGTAATGAAAAGTTTATGTATTAAAATGGGATTCCTTAGTTTATATCAAAGGATTGTTTAGTTTTTTATGGAAATTTGGATTTGAAAACATTATAATATCCTTAAGGACAAGTTATAATATTGGAAAAATCCCAGTATTTTGGTAAACTATTAAGTAAGTTGTTTTGGAAAAAAGAATTCCTTGTCTAGATAAGAACAAGTGGATGTGGTTCTGGTACAGATTTACTATGTTGAAAAAACTCCAACTAGGTGTGTTTTTTATAACGTAGTGTAACCTGGTACACAATAATGGGGAATATTTCCTTCCTATTTTGACAGTTGTGGGGGATATCATTTGTTAATTACATGCTTTTTATAGACCATTATGAAGAATATATGGAAAACGTAATTATTTTTAATGAGTACCTTTTTTGGAATGATGTTTTATGTCATAAAATTATTATATAATTATAATATTATGATAAAAACATGTTTATAACTAAGTTTTATTCTTTTATAAAATGGATTTAAATGTGAGAAACTGTATAAATGGTGAGCATAAAATACCTTTCACTGATAGCCCTCTGATGGAAGTTGGAATGGAAACTTTCATGAGAATATTGTATCAAATTACTCAAGTTATAAAAAATAACTTGAATCGAGATAAGATACCAGATTAACATCAAAGGGAAAAATATTCATTATGTTATATATGAATCAAGAAACACCTTCATTAAGTAGATCTACTAACCCATTGATTGCTAAATAATGGATAAAATATATTTAAATGATCTTTTCTATACTCCTTTATTTATAGCAAGATAAAGTCACCATGGTTGGATACCAGTTAGAGGGGGTAGATGATCAGTGGTAGAAACAGATTTAATCCGTGAACCCAAAAATTTATATTGAATATTTATATTATATAGTATTCAAGGGATCATTTTCAAAAAATATTTCCCCTATTTGTTGAGAATGTAAATAGAGAAGGAATTCCTAGAGATGAAATAGAAGGAAAATAAATATGATTAAACCTAAGATATGAACATTTTAAGGATTTATTTTTATACCTCTCTCTTTTTCAGTGATCCTAAATGGATTTTTGATAGATTGTTTGGTGGACTAAGACCCCATCTATGGAAGAACATTACCAATCAATAATATGATGTCTGTGGAGAGATAGTGAGAAGTTTTATGAAGGTAAAACTAGAGATCAATTTGATGCAATGGTCCCATAGATCAAATAAAAATAATATTTCAATGGATACAAGATTATAAAGTAACTTTGATCATGGAAGAGGAGAAAATCAAGTGAAATTTTTCACATGCAACAAATGTGGGAAGAAGTATTTGGTCAACTGCTTTCTTGAGAGTAGGAAATTTTAAAAGTGTGGAAGAGATGGCCATATATCTCAAAATTGTCCTAGTGAGGGGAAGAATAAAATTATAAACACTAATGAAAGAGGTAAGATGGTGTAGGTCCAGCCTAATGTCGAATACATCAAGTGTAGACAGCTCATGCACTTTTCTAATCACTATCCAAATATGATGTTAATATACATGAATTATTATAAACCTTAAAAAAGGCCAAGGGAGAATAGTTGTACTTTTCTATCACTACGACTGAAGTATATGCTAAAATGATTTGGTAGAATGTACTCTCATTATTCTCTCAAATATAGAAAGTACTTTTTTTATTATAATTTTTTACATTAGTTTGTTTCCTCCATGTTTTCAAATAATATATAATCAATACCAACACTTCTAGAAGTATATTTATCAGTAAAGACTCTGTGAGGTATTATCTAATAATAAACTGTGTATAGAAAATCTAGTATTTTCATTGGAGAGCATAATATAATTACAAACCTACTAGTCATTCCCATGCAGGAATTTAACATTATAATAAATTTGTACAGGCTCTCAAATTATAATACTATAATAAAATATAGAATTTGGGAAATATCAATAGTTTTAAATGGAAAACCTGCAATTATTTTCAATGGAGATATATCCCAACCTGACTGTCCTCTAAAATCACCTCTTGTATCCTTGTTTATGAAAATTATTGGTAAATATGAAGAAGAATATGAAAGTATACATGTAGAAAACATCCATATAATTCATGAATACATTAACATATTTCTTGATGAGTTACATAGATCTCCCCTAGAAAGAGTGGTGGATTTATCTATTGAAATCATTTCTAGATCCTATCCAATATTAGAAAACTTGTATAGAATGGAAAATGTGGATCTTGAGAAATTAAAAAAACTCCAAGAACTTTTGGAGATAGAGTTTATCTGAGCAAGTGTGTCTCATTAGGGTGAACATATTTTTGTTGTAAAGAAGAAGTATGGATCAATGTGGCTATGTATTGATTATAGAGAACTTAATGGGATCGTATTAAATGAATGGTACCCCTTTAAAGGATTGAGGATTTATTTGACCTGCTTCATAGGGCCCGATTATTTTCCCAGATTGATCTTCAATCTCATTATCATCAATTGACGGTTAATAAATAATATATTTCAAAGTCCTCCTTCCAATCAATCTATGAATATTGTGAGTTTTATTATTCCCCCCAATTTGACTAATGATCTTGATATTTTCATGTATTTCATGAAAATATTATTTAAGTACAACCTTGACAAATATGTGGTAGTTTTAATTGTTGATCTTCTAATATATTACAGAAGTTTTCAGGAGCACAAGAATCATATAATGGTAAAATTTTAAACTCTATGGAAGGAGATTCCATTTGAAATATTCAAAAAAATTAATTTTTTTAAGAAAAAAAATTCCTTCCTGGGGAAATTTGTCACCAATTAAGGAATCTCATTTGACCTCATGAAGAAAAATGTTATAGAGGAGTTTCCTCATCCTACAACAGTGACATATATTCGTAGATTCCATAGCGTAGCAGGATATTATAGGAGGTTTGTGAAAAAAAATCACAACTTTATAATTATCTAACCAAGTTAACTCGAAAGGGGGCTTTGTTTTTTTGGAAAAACGGTAATGAAGAGAGTTTACAAGAGATGTAGATGATTTTTTTACTCCATCCATGTTAACACACCCCTTTATTGGAGTAAGATTTGTTATTTTTATCAATTCATCTCTAAAAGGGATTCGGTGAAACCTCGTGAAAATGGAAAGGTAATTTCTTTTGTGTGTCAATTGTTAAATTCTCATGAGACAAATTATCCAATGCATGTCTTGGAGCTAGATATGATTTATTGTTATCTAAAGATATATAGGAACTATCTTAATGGGAAGAAATTTCAAATTTACACTGACCACCAAAGATTGAATAAGATATTCACATGAAATGAATTAAACATAAGACATAAGAGATGTTTGGAACTTCATAAATACTATGATTGTTCAATTAATTATCACCCTAAAAGAGAAAATAATTTTTTAAGGCATTAAATAGGAAAGAACATGATGTGTTCTAAATTAAGAGGATTAAAGGAGATACATTCATCAAAGACTTATTAAAACAGTACATAGGAATCTTAAGGTAAGAGAAATCATGAACCCTATCCCAAATTATTTCATAACCATCATTAATTGAGAATACCAATAAATATCTAACAAAAGATATTTTTTTCCGAAAAAGATCATGGTTATAAAGAATGGGAGGTTTTATGTGTCCAATATTGATCAAGAAGATGTACTGAAATTTCATACAAGATTATGTGTTCCATTTATTCCAAAAATAAATAAGGATATGGTTGAAAAATCTCATAGCTCTAAATTATCTATATATCCTAGATGCACTAAAATGTATAGGGACCTTCATTAACATTATTGGCGGGATAACATGAAAAGGGAGATTTCCAACTACACTATAAGGTGTCTAGTGTTTCAATAATTAATGGTATAGAGACAACTTTATATAGAGGTATTACAACCACTATCCTGGTCAACATGGAAGTGGGGTAAAATAACTATGGATTTTTTTCATTGGTTTCCTAAGAACATCCAAGGAAACTATGAGATATGGGTTACAGTGGATCGTATTACCAAGACATACCATTTTATCTCTATCCAATAAGACTTATCTCTTGATCAACTTTCAATAATTTACATAGAGTAAGTGGTGAAGTTGCATCGAGTGAACTTTCGATCATATATGTTCGAGATCCAAGGTTTAAATCATAATTCTGCAGATATATTTAACATGATCTGGGTATTGATTAGAATTTTAGTATGGCCTATCACCCCCAAACTATGTGACAATATAAAAAACTATTCAAACAATCGAGGACATGATGAGAACAATCTCAAGGGAATTTAATAGTGGATGGGATCAAAATATCCCATTAGTTGAGTTCTCATAAACAACAGCTTTCATACGAGTATTCAAATGGATCCCTATAAAGACCTGTATGGGAAGCTATTTAGAAGCCCAACTTGTTGGGATTAAGTTGGAGAGAGAAATATTATTGAGATATATCTTTTGAAAGAGATGATAGTAAAGCTTCATGTCATCCAACAACACATTAAAGATTCTCAGAGTCAGAAGAAGTGATATGCTAACAACAGTCAAAGGGACTTGGAGTTTGATATTGGTGATAAATTCTTCCTTTGAACTTTACATTGTAATTGATTCATATGGTTTGTAAAGAATGGTATTCTAATCCCCTGGTCCATTGTCCCCTATGAAATCTATGATCGCATATGATTAGTGGACTATCAGCTTTACTTCCCCCAAATATAAATCTAGTTCCTGATGTATTCTATGTATACCTCTTGAAGTGGTACAAACATAACCCTTCACATGCACTAAGTCTGGATTTGGTCCAACTAGAACATGACCTAGCTTATGAGGTGGAGCCAAAGGAGATTATAAACCATAGTGACAAGGTTCTATGAAACAAGACTGTCTACCACATAAAACAATTGTGTAGGATCTATAAATATGATGAACTAGCATGAGAACTAGGGGAGACAATGAGGTATAAGTACCCACACCTCATCTCAAATAATAGAACGAGTTCAAATTTTTGGGATGAATGTTCTGAAGGGGGGGGGGAGAATGTAACAACCCATATTTTTAATGATAATTGTTTCCTAAAAATGTGTGTTTTATTATATTATCCACATAAAACCATATCTTTTCATAATAAATTGAATATAAATGGAAATGTGACCATCTAGATTTTACTGTTATAGGATTTTTGGTCAAATATGACCATTGGTCAATATCGATATTTGAAACTATACTGTTGATAATAATTTTTACATTATCATTAGAGTTTATAAGTAAACCTTTTAAAAATGAAAATTTATACCGAGAGAAGAGTCGGTGGCCTTAACCAGTATATTCATGTCATACGAAGCTCATTAATAATAACATGGCAGTGATGTAGCATCAATAGGTTCTCTCTTGACAAAGCCGAAACCGAGCTTCAACAATTGAAGATTGACTGAAATTTCCTATGACAGAAATTCAAGTTAGTGGAAATTACCACTTCGGAAATGTTTATTGAGCTACCTCATGAATCAATCACCATCACACACCTTACCCTTATGTCATATGTGGGTGTTATAAGGGGTTATTTTCATTGACCCAAACTACTTAAAAGTGTAGTTCCTTTTTATAAATAATTTTTTCCCATCAATTATGTTGGAATAATAGTATTTCTTAATAAATTTATATGGAATTCAATAAATTTATTTTTCAAAAGGAATTTGTACTTTTTATAAAATATATTTTTATAATAATAAACTAATGTGTTATGAATAATTATTATTTTTGTAAAATATAATTATTAAAACAATCTTGTTTAAAAATAAGTGACAAAATATTTTATATTTTTTTCAAGTGTAAAAAATTTTACTAAGCATTTTCCATCAATTATTATTTTTAATAAATATAGATTTTATTATTTAAAAGTTCTAATTATAGTATTTAAATAATTATTATGATAAAATAAATATCATTTTTGAAATAATCATGGAAAAATTAGGTTAGGGTAAATTTATGATAATTATCTAAAATACCTCAATTATTGAGAATAATAAAAATACATTTTGAGATTTTTTTATGTTTAATGACATATTAATTAAGTCATAATGTTTTAATAAAAAATTAAACACAACCCATAAATTAAAAATATTTATTTTATCAATATTAATTATTTCAATATATTTTAATCAATTTCAAAATATATAATTTTCTATCCTAATTCAAAAATGAAAAATTTAACTTTAAAATTGTTATTTTTTAGAAAACATTAATTTTCCTTTCCAAAATATGTAATATAAAATTTGGTCATCTCTTTTGCAATAAAATAACATAAAATATGATCATTGTGTATAATACCAGGGTAAAAAACATAGGTAAGCTCATGGTTTTTTATTTACCACTACCTTAGTGTCCCAAACCTTTATTTTGAAATTAATAAAAAAACACACCACTTCTTCTATAAATACCCACTCATTTCTTCATTTCCATTATCTCCCAATTCATCCTCCATGAACCTATAATTGTTTTTCCTCCCAAATATTCTTCCCATGGTTTCCTCAATTCCCAAAGATTCCAATTTTCTAGGTTTAGGAGTTACTCTTCAAGGAAATGGAAATCTCAATTTCTGTTTTTTTCAAATTCCCTTTTTATATTGAATTTATTTCAAATATCAAAATAATGTTCTTATATCCAATTTAATATATCCATTTACTATATTATGAATCTTTTATGAATGGGAGACCCATGTCCCCTCTATTTTTACACTTTTCTAAAACCATGGTTTATACATGTTATACTAATGATTTTACTTCTCAAAATGTATATCTTTTCCTGAAGAAATTACCACTTATTTTTTTATGTGAAAGAGACTTTCTTTACTAGGTATATTATCCATGATTTTTAAATTATAAATTTGATTCTGGTTTTTGATATACATAAAAATATTATTCCCTTTTCATGTATTAAAACTGACAAAATGATCATGTTTTTGAAGCACATTTTAAAATTCCAGGATTTTGATATGAAATATGCTTCTTTTATTATACATGAGTTATTTAAGAAATGTTTTATTATGATCTATGTGAATCAAATTAATTAATACTTATTAATGGTTCTCCCTGATAGTTCTTCAATGAATTGGGTAAATAATTTAATCTCTAGAGATGAAAAGCTCTATGATACCTTGGTTAATAACCTTGGTAATTGTAATGACACCTTGGTGAAAAACCTTGATGATATGTTTATGAATGTCTCATTAAAATTTTTTATCCACATTTAAATGTTATTATTCAAATTATTTTTATGATTATATTCCCCTTTTCATTTTCTCATTCCTTTATGATATTCCTCAAGTTATTATTGATATTTCCCATGATCACATGTAAATTGGTTACCTTGTTTTCCCTTACTAAGCCACATTCTCAACATTTACTTTGATGTGTATTCCCAGGATAAATAATTAATTAAATTTAATTAGGAAAAACCTATTATGAATCCTTAATATTTTATTAGAATAATATTTTTTCATTTATTATGTACCTTTTTTCCAAGAAAATTAACATTGAAAGATCCTGTATTTTGTATAATTTAATGAAACATTTATGGTTTTAAAATGTGGGATGCCATATTTTTTATCCTTATCATACATAATCAACCATGATATTTTTTACTCTGAGCATCATATATATTTTTCACTGTACTATGGTGGTAATTTATTGAGTAGTCATATTCTTTAATCAACTCAAACTATCTTATATGGTGAAAATTTATCCCTTTCGTAGTGAATATATACCGTAAATTTTTATTATAAATATATATACATACCTGCATACATAAATATAATTCATTTATAAATTTTATTAAATATATACCATAGATAAATCCAAATAATGATTTTTGTAATATTTCTCATGAACCTTAACTTGGTATAAGGTAAAATATATCACCATATCATTTTGCATGAGAGCACATCCTAGACCCTTCATTAATACAAAAAAAAATTATATTAAAAAATATTATCTTCTATAGGATACATTAATAATAAGTTTTATGACTATACTTCTCTTTAACTCCTTTATTCTTTCATCACATTAATCGGTTTAAGGAACTTGTCTTCCTTATAAGTTAATTGTGTGCGTAGATTAGACATTATGAAGAAAGTATCCACAAATAATCGATTATATATATCCAAACATTGATAATTATATATCTATGTAACCATGGATGGTCTAGGATATTTATCAATAGTATCTATCTTTAAATGATCCACTAAAACACCATCACTAGAGATTATATGACCCAATAATGAATCGTTCCAAAACCAAAATTAACACTTTGTAAATTTTCTATAAAACTTATCTTTCCTTGGGGTGTTTATTAAAATTATTGAGTGATATTAATTATCATCATTTTTCATTGAATATATAATAATATCATTTCTAAAGGCTACTAAAAACCGATCAAGGTAATTTCTAAATACTGTATTCACAAAATCCATAAAGATGGTAGGGGAATTTGTAATACCAAATGTCATCAATTTATATCCATAGTGTCCATACCTCATATGAATGTATGTGTTGGGTATATATACACTTTTAACCATAAATAATACTTCCCATATTGAAGATTTATCATTTAAAAGTTTTAATCTCATCATAATTGATCAAACAAATCATCGATACAAGGTAGAGGATACATGTTCTTGTTAGTGATTTTGTTAAATTCTCAATGATCAATGTGGAGTCCCATTTATCCATCTATATTCTTGAAAATAGAGGTTTTTCACCCCATGGTGATGCACATGGATGAATAAATCCATTATGAAGATTCTCCAAGATTTTATTCATCAATTTATGAAACTCAATTGGGTCTACACTATAATGAGTCTTTCAAATAGGTTTTGAAAAAGGTGTGAGTTATATCAAGAACTAAACATAAATACATAAATTAAAACAATAAAATTATTCTAGATATAAATATATAAGATATTTAATAATAGAAATATCTGGATTCTGAGTTTCCCTTCAACCATCAAAGATATATATCCCTAAATAATAGAGATTGAGACCTAAAAGATTAAATAAATTTCCATTGAAGTTCGTATTTATCCTCACATTGATAAATTGGAATATTTTCATTCAGAAAAAAAAATGAAAATTTCATTCCTCAATAATTGATATGGTCTCTATATAAATAAGTTCAATCCATTCCCATAATCATATCAAATTCAATTGAATGAAGAATCAAAATATTTTCAATAACCACATTCCCAAGAACTTTAATTAGAGAGGAACTATAGAACTGAGTTGGGACCATAATATCATTATGAGTTTTTATTTATAACTAAATTTCCAGTATTTGATCTAAAAAATCAATACACTTTTTAAATTAAATTGATATTAAATAGTGGGTAGAAAAAAATCAAAAATACAATTATTGTCTTATATTGGATGATTAGTGTACCTTTCACCACATAATTCTCTTAACCCTCTTCGGCAGTTTTGATCACATGAGATTTTCAATTATCATATATATATTCAGATGATTACTACACTGATCTTCATCATAAATATTCAGATTCATGAACTTGTTTACATTGTGTCTATACTACTTGTATTGGATGAATTTCCATGTGGGTGGTTCAATAGTTGTAATTTTCATCTCTTACATTACATTAACTAAATCATTTATCCCCTTTCGACATTCACAAACATTATGACCCATATTTACACATTTAATGATCCTCCCACGTAGAGACTCTATTTTTTCCTTCTAAGATATTTTATTATGTTAAATAATATTTTTAGAGCCAGGAATTATGACGGCAAGTGATTTTGAGGCCTGGTGAGCCCGAACTAAATTTTCTAACTACTATTAAATATATTTATATCCTATAAATGATGTTTCTAAAAATAAAGGTCTATATGCTAAATCTAGTCTTATATAAATAATCTTATACCATAGTTATATCTAGAGCATGAGGTTTACTTTAGGCATAACCTAATGTTGGTTGTCGATAGATGTTCGGGTGAGGCAATCATTGGTGGGTGCGTTTAATTAAAATATATGAATAATATATTTATTTTAATTTAAATAACCTAAATATAATACTCTATAAATAAGTTATTATTAAATTTTTTCTAGGGTTAAACACATAACCCTTCGATGTTTTTGAGAGGGTCTATGATTTCCTTCATTGGTGATTCGGGATTGGACGATGAATGGTGATCAAATCGAGGATGAGTGATGGGTAACAAACATAGTGGATCATAATCATAATTAAGAATCACATTATTCACCTAATATTGATCCTAAAACATGTTAGGTATCATAAATTGAGGATCCCTCTATTTACTAATTTTTTTATCATGAATTTCAATTATCTACTTTTGATCTGCGATTTATCGGCCCTTCACATGATCCCAATTCTAGTAAATGAAATGGTTGATTTAATTTAATATTAAATTCCATGAAATAACCCCTTATAATCCCTGAATAAATTGTTTTTAGCTAAGAGAAATTTTCCAAATATGTTTTCACATGTTTTCATAAGTCTTTCCATGACCTGTTTTTTCAAGTTCTTCATCGTTGGACCACAAGGTCAGGATTGGACTATTACTAGATGGATTTGAGTGTGATAAAACCCCCATATTCATAACAGAATCATGTGTAATAAATGTATTATAAATTTTAGGGTATATCAGGATAGGATTCATGTTTTGGGTGAGGAATCCAAGGATCGGGGATTTTGAGTAGTGATGGTGGGTAATGGGATACGTGTCGACTGGAACTATGGGCTTTGTGAGAGTGGCCAAATTCTGATTTTCGAACACCAAAGGCCATGAAGTTGTTTTCTAGAATCGATACATTAAATTATAGAAGCTTTTTTAGTACTCCAAGGCTAGAAATCATGGAGGTATTTTTTAATCATGGATATATGGGTAGAACAATATTTTCTATGAAAATCATGACTACACAATGTGCACTTAGATGAACTCAAGTAGTGTAGTCACCCAGCTATGTCATCTTGGGTCTTAAGGAAAATATAATGATCACACACAATGTGTAATGACCCAATATTTCTTCAATGGAAATTATTTTCATATAAATATGTCATAATCACATGACTTCACAACATAATTAGCTACAAAGTGAAATGTGACCCATAAAACATAATTTTTCACTTCTATGATGTGAATTTCAAAAATCTAAAAAATCCCTTATGAATATTAACATACCCTTATGAATAGTGCTATACCCTAATCAATAGTAACATTACCTATGATGGTATATAAATTATATTTAAGTGGAAGTACGATATAATTATGCTTTAGAATAAGTATATAAATGTTTTAAAACTGTTGTTTTGATAATAAATTATGATTTTAATTAAATATTAAATTAATCATATATAAAAAAATATTTTTGAAAAATGGACTTCATTTTGAGATTCTACACATCAAAAAATGGTTAGGGTGAATTTTTGGTATTTTTCTAAAATACTCGAATTCTTTATGAATAGTAACATATGGTAAAATACCATATATACAAATTACCAGTTATATACACTTTCTATGACATCACACATGATGTAAGCCCACTTGGTTCGAAATCGTGTTCATTTATCACTATTCTTCGTCATTGAATCATCATTATTTCACGTCTTGATGGAAATTAATAAACTAGTGATTGAAAAAATATGAAAACTCTTCTCTCCTCCACTATAAAACCCCATCTCACTCCATCTTCTCCTCACTCCTCTCAGGCCATTTTCCTTCTCCAAATTCTGTCCAAATATCCTCCAAACCTCCTCTCCCATGCCTATCAATCCTTGGTCTCATAAAAATACCAAGCCCACTCCCATAGAGAATCTCTCAAGGAATTTTGGTTCAAGAGGTAAATTCCTCTTTTCAATTCATTGCATTTCTTTTCAATTTCATTTGTTTTCTTTTTCTATTATTACCTATCCTTATACAAATGTTGTGATGACTCTCGTAACATACATTTATTGGAATTTTTTCATGATATTGGAATAATTTATCCTCAAATATACCTTTTACATTCCGTTATACTAGTAGCAAGAACACCATCTGAGATGTGTCAATTTACAACATTCAAGGATGACGGGCTATCAACTTCTTCTATAATTCAAAATTCTGGTCACAAGACAATAATTATTATGTTTGAAACCGATTATTATATATTTAATATACCATATTTATGGTTATTTAATCCCTTTTTACATAAGGAATCATGTTATAAAGGAAAATGAGTCTCTTGTAATCAAAACCCACAATTTAACAGAAACAGTTATAATTAAAGATCTATATAATAATTCATCCTCATGCCATGTAACCAAATTATATAAATGACCACTAAAACCTATGGATTATCATAAATAATATGTGAATTAAATTCTATAGATTTACATGAACTCCATTACTTAAGAACAAGTGAACCGATTATGATAATAATGTAAACGAACATTGTGGAACGACGAAATTCAATATAAAAACTTATCATTATGGGCATAAATGAACTAAGAAGAACTATGATAAACTAAATAAAAGTCTAATAGGTGCTGAAATAAGTTATTAAAATGTATAATTTCATATTCCAGGAGCTTAAGTTCAAGAGACGAACACGTTCGAAGTTAAGGTAAGGGTTTTTCCACCCGAACATCCATTTTCATTCGGGTTACTTTTATTCTCTATTACCTCAATGAAACTCTTTTTTATTATTATTTACTCCTAAAAATTACTTTTTTTGGTTGTATATATGTTTACCAACCATAATTGTTCCTTATGTTATGTATTGTTACACATTTTAAAATGAACTTTTGAAATTATTTCCGAAATACAAGCTTGGTCGAAGGGAATTCCTCTAATTATTTTCTTTTTTCAAGGTATATCTATAATATGTTTTTGTAAACCATTATATTTATAAAATACATAATTTTATTATGAAAATAATATCTTACTTCACATCTACATTTATAAAAATATTTTTCCAAAACAACTATTCTTTTTCAAGTAAAAGATTATTTATTTAAAGATTTACTCGAAGATTTTATAAGAGTATATTCATCTACTTCAACACAAGTGATGATTATTATGTATTATTGGGATTACTATTCCATGTTATCATATACCATATTTAACTTAATGTTTTATGATTACTTTGGATTTGTATGTTCTATCTTAAAACCATTCCCCAATTTAATCTGAATGGTTAGTGTTTATGCTTAATGTTTAGGGAAAGTAATTATCATTTCATATATTAATTTCAATATGAATGTATATGTAGTTTATGTTTATCCCCATTCATATGAGGAATGAATTGGACGTACTATGTTTTTGGTGTGTCCCTCTATAGCCCCTCGGAGTAGCGGTAGGTCTCTGGAGTCAAACTACAGTCATAGAACAAGGCCTTAACAAAATGATTACTTATGATCTTTGAACGAGGCCTTGATGGTATTGTTATGTTCTCCCACATTATGCATTCCATGATAATAAAAAAGTATTAATGGTTCTTTTGGTAATATGACTAGTAGAAAATCCATGATTATGTTATGTTATTGAATTATTTACTCATGTCATTTTTCATCCATATTAGGTTTAAGTTTATTTTTAGAGGCATGTGTTTTCAACTATTCCCAATGTCTTATGTTTTTTTATCTTTTGATGTATTGATTACCCTTACCAAGAATTTGAGCTAACACCTTTATTATATTTGATTTTCTTAGGACATGAAGAAGTTACTATGAATGACATGCTGAAATAACCAACGATTTATGGATGTTGGCTAAGGGGTTTTTATGGTGTATTTATTTTCAAGTTGTAATGTTTAACTAATGTATGAATCTTGTTTCTAATAATACAAAACTACTAAGTCATTCTGGATGGTTATTACTTATTTTTATGACCATGTAATCAAATAAGTCACCGACTCTGGGAAACTAGGGTCGGGTCCTTATTTTTTGTATCAGGGGAAGTTTAGTAGAAAATAGTGAAACTATATTTAGAAAAAGTAGATTAGGGAAGAGTCACTAAGATAGTATTTGTGGATATACATACAAGAACATCCTGGTATTTTAGTAAGGAATAGATTATGTGGATATTTCAAACAATACATCCCTATCTGGATACAAGTAGGTAGAGGTAGCTCTGGCACAAATGTACTTAGGAGTGAAAGCACCAACAAGGAGTTCCAGGCTTGACCCAGGGTATCCTAGTACATGAAAATGGGCCTTTCTCCACTCTTGGTTATGACACTCCTGTGGGATATTCTTAGGATAATTCACATTTTTTACATTCCATTATGAATAATTTAAATGTAAAATTTTCCTCAAAAAACCATTTTTGTGAATATGGAATTATCCATGCATAAGATTGAATTTGTGCTATTTATTTTGTTAAGTTAAGATTATAAATTATGATTCATAATATAATCTCGTGTATGCCATTATCTAGAGATGGCGCCTAGTGGAAGGAATGGAAACCGCGCGAATTCATATGTCCCATGTAGGGATTTCCCTACAATGCAAGATAATGATGTTGGCTCTGGTGCTGTGACTAGTGCTAAGAAACTCATAACTATACTGGGACAACATACTCAAGTTATAAATAATAACATTACCCGTATGGAGCATTCATATCCACCAAGTGGATGAGCTATATTAGATCACTTTATGTGACAACAAACTCCATCATTATATGGGACTAAAACCCATTTGTAGTAGAGCAGTGGATATGTACCATTGAGAAGATATTTCTCTCTTTGGGACGCAATGAAAGAGAGAAAGTTGTCATGGAATTTTATCATCTAAAAAGAGATTCAGATCAGTGGGGGTTATTATCCAAAACACAAAGGAGGAGAAAGAAATAAAAAAATGGAATAGAAGGATTTTAAGGAAATCTTCTTAGAAAAATATTCCCCTCATGAACAATGAGCAGATATTGAGAAGGAATTATTTAATATGAGGCAGAAGGAGGATGAAAATGATGCCAAGTAGGACGCCAACATTACAAGGCTGGAAATGCATGCTGCAGACTACATACGTAATCGAAGGAGCAAAATTGATCAATTCATTGATGGTTTACAACCATTCTTCTAAAAAGATCTACTCTTACAAAAGTTTCTCATCATATAAAGATATTGTCTCAAGTGATATTAATAAAGAAAATGAATTCTCTATGTCTTATGACATTAAAGGAAATAAAGAGAACAAGAAGACTGCTGAAAACATTGGGAAAGGAAATAAATAAATGTGGAAGAATGGAAGAGTTTGATTTCCATCATGTAGTATTTGTGGGAAGAAACACCCTTGCACTTACCTGAAGGGAATTCAAGTCTATTACAAGTGTGGAAACAAAGGCCACCTCTATCAATATTTTAATAAGAATAAAGAACTTACCAATGTTAAGTGCCACAATTGTATGGAGATGGGATATTATAAACATTAATTTTCTAAGCATTAGGGAAATGTTCCCCAATGAAGGATAAGGGGGAAAGGCTAAGCTTATGTAGTCAAAACCTTGGAGGATGAAGTTCCTAATGAAGTGGTGGACAGTACATTGATCATTCATCCAACTTATCCAATACTTTATTTGATTTTGGATAATCTCAATCATTTATATCCTCCCATTTTTCAATGAAAATTAAATATATCCAATTTTATTTAATATAGGAGTTATCAGTCAAAACCCCAAGTGGATGTATCATTTTAACAAAGGATTTTCGATTAGTCCCCATCATGACACATAAATGTGCTTTAGTTTCTAACCATATTATCATACAAATGGTTGACTATGATATAATTCTCAGTATGAATTGGCTATCAAATTATGATGTGAAAATCTATTGTAAGAATAAGGAAGATACAATCATTGAAAATGGTCTAGAATCCCTTATTTTTAGAGATGAAACCTTTCCATTTAATTCTCATATAGATCCACCCCCAATATCTCTACCAAATTCAATTATTGGGTAGGAATGGAATAAAATAAATCAGGGTGAGGAGAATAATGTGTAGATAGAGGGTGTACATATTTTTCAAGAATATGTTGAAGTCCTTCCAGACGATTTACTTGGACATCCCCCAGAGTGGGAAATTGAGTTCTCCATTGACTTAATTCCTGGTTCATGGCCCATATCAACGACCCCTTATAGAATGTACATTGTGTAGTTAGTGTAACTAAAGAAACAAGTAGAGGAATTGTGTGATTAAGGTTTTATTCAACCTATTGTTTTTCATGGGGATCCCCTTTCCTCTTTGTCAAAAATAACGATGGATCCATGAAGTTGTGAATTAACTATAGGGAAATAAATTCTATTACAATAAAAAAGAAGTATCTTATGCCACAAATTGATAATTTATTTGATCGACTTCATGGAGACAAATAATTTGCAAATATTGATATTCGATCTGGATATCATCAGTTTCCTGTGAGGATGGAAGAAATTCCAAAAACAACATTTTGAACTAGGTATGGGCATTATGAGTTTACAGTAATTCCTTTTGGACTAACTAATGCACCATCTATTTTCATGGATCTCAATAATAGAGTCTTCAAGGAATATCTTGATGACTTTTTATTGGTGTTTATTGATGAAATCTTGGTATACTCTAAAAGCCATGAAGATCATAAAAATCACTTGTGCATTATTTTGAGGACACATAAGAAGAAATAAATTAAATGGGAAGTTTAGAAAGTGTGATTTTTGGCTGCAATATATCTCCCTTATAGGCCACATTGTCTCTATGGATGGAATATATTTAGATCGTGTGATGAAAAAGACTGTGCAAGAATGGCCTAATCTAATAAACATAACTGAGATAAGTAGTTTTATTGGTTTAGAAGGTTATTATTGGCGTTTCAATCAGAGCTCCACCTGTTTATCTAACCCAATTATGAAGATCACATGAAAAGGAGTTATGTTTTTAGGGACAAAGGAATGTGAAGAATGTTTGGAAGAATTGAAGTGGTGGTTAGTGAATGCTATGTTCCAAACCCAACCATTAGGAGATGATGGGTTTGTTATCTATAGTGATGGATCAAAGAAAGTACTTGGTTGTGTCCTTATGAAGAATGATCGAGTGATTGCCTATGCATCTAGATAGTTATAAATTCTTGAAAAAAACTTTCCAACTCAAGATCTTGAGTTAGAATATGTAATATTTTCCTTAATGATTTTGATACATTACCTATATAGAGAAAAATGTGAGATATATATAGATCATAAGAGTTTGAAATATATATTATCACAGAAATAACTCTACATGAGAGAAAAGAGATGTATTTAGCTACTCAAATATTATGATTTCACAATACATTATCACCTATGGAAGGAAAATAAGGTACTGGATGCTTTGAACAGAAAGGATCATGGAGTTCTGAACAAGATGAGAGTTGAAAGGGATCCTTTGTTCACAGATATAGTATAGATAGAAATGGGAATTATCAAGGAAGGTAATGCATCACTACATTTCCAAAGGGTAGTAGAACCTTTTTTTCTGGAAAGGATAAAAATTTCTCATGTTGAAGATGAGGAGTTTCAAAGGAAAATTAATGTTGTAAATGATGGGAAGTTGATGGACTTTAGATATTAAGATGGCATTTTGAAATTCAGGAAGAGGATTTGTGTTCCCACAATTCCTATGATAAAGAAGGAACTACTTGATGATGCAAAAAGCTCTAGTTTTCTATACACCTTGGTAGAAAAATGATGTATAGAGATCTCTAAGATAACTTTTTGGGGGACAGTATAAAAAGGGATATTTCTGAATATACATCAAAGTTCCCGGTATGTCGACAAGTGAAGGTTGTGAGGAAAATGAATAAGGGGATGATGCAACCACTACCCATAACAACATGGATGTGGGAGAACATTACCATGGACTTCTTCACAGGACTTCCAAGTACATCCACAGGAAATAATGTTATACGGGTCATTGTGGATCCTCTTACAAAGACAACTCACTTTATTGTGATTCGAGAGGACTTCTCATTGGATCAACTTGCTGGTACTTACATCAAATAAGTGGTAAGGATACATGGATTACTATTATCTATTATACCCAACCATGATCCTAGAATCACCTCTATGTTCTGAAAAAGTCTTAAACATGATCTAATCACTGAAATGAACTTCAGTATGGCCTATCATCCTTAAACAGATGGCCAATGAGATCGGACTATTCAGACACTAGAAGACATGTTGAGAGCATGTTCTATTGAATTCAAATGAGGATGGGACCAACATCTTCCACTGGTTGAATTCTTCAATAACAACAGTTTCCACTTGAGAATCTAAATGGCCCTGTATGAATCCCTTTATGGGAAAAGTTGCAGAACACTGGCAAGTTGAGATGAAGTCGGTGAGCGTAAGTTGCTAGGACCTGAAATGGTCGAAGAAATGGTGGAGAAGGTGATTACCATTTAGCAGCATATCAAGGTAGCCCAAAGTCGACATAAGATTTATGAGGATAATCATTTATGATACATTGAATTCAAAGTTGGAGACCAGGTATTTTGACACATATCTCCATGGAAGAAGGTTATGAGGTTTGGGAAGAATGAAAAACTATGTTCTAGGTATATCTTCCCCTTCGATATTTTCGATCGAGTCATAGTTTTGGAATATAGACTGAAACATCCAACTACCATGTTGAAATTACATGATTTCATTCATGTATCGCTCTTAAAGAAGTAAATATTTGACCCTTCACATGCACTCTCTTCTGAGGTGGTATAGTTGGAGGATGATCATTCCTATAAGGAGCAACCAGTGAAAATATTGGATTGTAGAGACAATGTTCATCACAAAAAGACTACTCATCTGGTCAAGGTACTATGGTGAAACCATAAGTACGAAGAGGAAATATGGGAACTGGAGGAATCAATGAAGGAAAAGTAACCCCAACTGTTTTTGGCCTAGATTGTAAAATGAAATTTCAAGGGTGATATTTCTGAAGGGGGGAAGAATGTAACAACCCAATATTTCATCAATGGAAATTCCTTTCATATAAATATGTCATAATCACATGAAATCACAACATAATTAGCTACTATGTTCTATGTAACCCTTAAAACATTTTTTTTTTCACTTTTGTGATGTGAATTTTGAAACTCTGACATACAGAGTTGCGATCAGTATGTTATTGTGAGTCCGCTAAGAAAAAAAAAATTTGTTAATAGTAACCAAACATTATGAATAATAAAATACCCTTATGAATAGTGATATGCCCTAAATAATAGTAATTTTACATATGATGGTATATAAATAATATTCAAGTTAAAGTATGATATACCTATGCTTTGGAAAAAGTAAATAAATGGTTTAAAACTGTTGTTTTTGGATAAATTACGATTTAATTTAAATTATAAAATATTCATATTTAGAAAATTATTTTTGAAAAATGTAATTATGTTTTTTATTCTACAGAACGTAAAATTGTTAGGGTAAATTTTTGGTATTTTTCTGAAATACTCGAATTTTTCATGAATAGTAAAATACGGTAAAATACCTTAAATAAAAATTATCAGTTAAATACACTATTTGTTACATAAAAAGTGATGAAATCACACTTGGCTCAAACTCACAAGCATTTATCACTATTCTTGGTCTTGGAATCATCACCATTTCTAGTCTATATGGAAATTAATAAACTAATGATTAAAAAATAATGAAAACTCTCATCTCATCCACTATAAAAAACCCCCTCACTCCCTCTTCTCTTTACTATTCTCAAGCCTTGTCCCCTCTCCAAATTCTATCTAAATATCCTCCCAACCTCCACTCCCACGTCCAAAAAAACATGGTCTCATAAATATACCAAAACCTCTTCCTTAAAAAGGTTCTCAATGAAGTTTGTTTCAAGAGGTAAATTCCTCATTTCAATTCTTTGTCTTTCCTTTGAAGTTCATTTGTTTTATTTTTTTATTATTAGCTCTCCTTATCCAAATGTTGGAATGACTCAATTACCTTACATGTATTGGAATTTTTTCATGATATTGGAATAATTTATCATCATCTCCTCCTTTCACCATCTTTTATACTAGTAACAAGAACACCATCCGAGATGTGTCAATTTACCACATTCAAGGACGATGGGATTTGGATTTCTACTATCATTATCAATTCTGGTCATGAAACGATTATTGTTATAGTTAAAACAGATTATTATATATGTAATATACCCTATGTATGGTATTTTAATCCCTTGGTACAATTGTATTATGTTATAATGAAAAATGAGTCTGTTGTAATCAAAACCCACAATTTAACTGAATTTGTTATCTTTAAACATCTATATAATAATTCATCCTCATTCCATGTAGCCAAATTATATAAATAACCACTAACACCTATGGATGATCATAAATAATATTTGAATTCAATTTTGTAGATTTACATGAACTCCATTACATAAGAACAAGTGAACCAATTATGAAAATAAAGAAATCGAACATTACGGAACAACGAAATTATATACACAAACATATCAATAAGGTCATAGATAAACTAAATAGAATTATGATAAAATAAATAAATATCTAATAGGTTATGAAATAATTTATTAATATCTATAATTTCATATTCTAGGAGATTAATCTCAAGTTAGGAACACATTCAGAGTGAAGGTAACAGTTTTTTCACCCAAACTTCCATTTTCATTTCGGATACTTTTATTGTCTATAACATCAATTATACTCTTTTTTATTATCATTTACTCATCAAAAACTATGTTTTGGGTTATATATATGTTTACCATCCAAAATATTTCCTTATTTTATGGATGGTTACAAGTATTAAAATGAACTTTCGAAATTGTTTCCAAAATACAAGCCTTATCCAAGGGAATTTCTCTAATTCTTACCTATTTTCTAGGGCACTATATTATCTGTTTTTGGAAACCATTATCTTTAGAAAATCACTAATTTTATTATGAAAATACTTTCTTAATTAACTTCTGGTTTTATACAAATATTTTTCCAAAATAACTCTTCTTTTCCAAGTAAAAGGGTATTTATTTCAAGATTTACTCAAAGATTTTATAAGAGTATCTTCATCTATTTCAACACTCTTGTTTATTATCATGTATTATTGGGATTACTATGCTAGGTTATCATCTTCCATCTTTAATTTAATGTTTTATTATTACATTGGATGTGGATATACTATCTTAAATGCAATCCCCAATTTACCCCAAATGGTTAGTGTTTATGCTTTTGTTTCGGGGAAAGTTATCTGCATTTCATATATTAATTTCAATATGAATGTATAAGTTTTTTATGCTTATACCCATTCTTATGAGGAATGCATTGGACATAGAATGTGTTTGGTGGGGTCCTCTATAGCCTCTCGATTCATCGGTATGTATCATGAGACAAACTACAGTCATGGCACATGCCCTTAATAAAATGATTACTTATGGTCTTGGAATGAGGCCTTGATGGTATGGCCATGATGTCCCATATTATGCATTCCCTCATTATAAAAATATTTTTGATGGTTCATGTGGTTAATCAATGAGTAGAATACCCATGATTATTTTATGTTATATAAATATTTACTTATCTCATTTTTCTTCCATATTATGTTCAAGTTTATTTTAAGAGGCATGTGTTTTAACTATTCACCGTGTATAATTTTTATGTTATCTTCTGATGTATTTCATACCATTTCTGATCATTTGAGATCACCGCTTTATTATGTTTCATTTTCTCAATACATGTATAAGTTTATTATGAATGATATTCTGAAATAACCTTGGGGTTATGGATGTTTTCTAAGGAGTTTCTATGTTATATTTATTTTCAAGTTATAATGTTTAACTTAGGTATGAATCTTGTTTCCAATAATATTGAAATACTCGGTCCTTGAGGATGATTATTACTTGTTTGAATTACAATTTAATCAGATAAAGCACCGGCTCTAGGAAACTAGGGTTATGTCCTTACACAATGTGTTTATGACTAAAAACTATATGAACCTTCCTACTTAGAAAGGTCATGTTTCAGCTTCCCACACCTAGGACCCCAAGTTGGAAGGGGGGAGCATCATGTACTCATGGAGTACACAAGAATGTGCTAGTACCTAGGCATGACAATGTACAATGAACATCCTGATGAAAATGATCATGGAAAGGACACACTAGTATGACCTGGGTGGCTATGACATAATGTGTGGTCCCCATATATTCTAGGTAAATTATCATGGACATTAAGTCATCTCCGAAGGATAACACATCCATGAAGTGGAGTAGTACCAATAATATGTGTACCCCTTACACATCATGTATCCATTTTTTATAAAACTTATACCTCTACTATATCCTTCATTTTGACTTATATTTTGTTTGGTGAGTAGACTATTCTAATTTCTTCCCATTTAAAATGTGATGGGGGGATTTTTTATTGATTTTTTGATACAATGTGATGTATTTAGAGTGTAACACTTCTTGACGCAAATCTTGATGATTAAAATGATTATCCATGATCCTCAGAGAGTCCTAGTGGAGATAGTAGACCCTTATTTAGGGCCTAATTATTCTATCCATGGATACAGTACTTCCATATCTTACCACGGTTTGGGTCCTCCATACACCTTATCAACATAGATATTTCTCCCTTATTCAAGGTGTGGGTCCTCTATTCATGGATATGATAATCCTCTATCACAATATGGTGAGGGTTTTGTATACTATTTATCCAAAGAGATAGTACTCACATGTTCATGGTGTGGGTACTCAATATATGGTAATGATACTCCTTATTAGAACTAGGTCATGGTTCCCCCATTATTTTTATTCCAAGTTGATTCGGTACTCCCCTATTCAGGGAACAGTTCCTCTATCTATTGTATTGGTACTCCTCGATCGCACCAGGGTGCGAGTCCCCCATATTCTATACATAGATATATATGTTACTCCCCTACATGGGTGTGGATACTCTATCTACCAGTTGTAAACCCTGTCATGTTAGGGTGTGGTTCCTACATACTTTGAGTAGAATCTGTCTATTGTACCAGGGAGTATGTCCTCTATCTTTTGGATATTTCGTTCCTCTTTATCTGGAGCAATGGTGATGTATGGGCCCTCCATATGGATTATTCATATAGACACGTGAGATGCTGGGAATTAATGATGACCATTTAGAACAACAAGTAGACTCATCATCTTGGTATAGGATATGATATGTATATCACATTTTTTTATTGTTTGGGATTATTATATGAGTATATGTATTAATGTTTTTGGGTTTCATTTCCCTCTTTCATTTGGTTTAGATGATTAATTATATTGTGTATTATATCACACCCTTTTTGGTTTTCTAGGCATCCTTCTTGGTGTGAATATACTCACACCTCTATGGTATTTTCCCACACATGTCATGTCTTATGCAAACAATGAAAATATCATCATTGATTTCATAGGAGAATAGGGTTACACTGTTGTGTTGACTGTGGGCAGTGATCGAGGCTTTGGGATCAAGAGATGGGTTCACTCATCTATTTTTCAATTCTAGTTATTTTCAAGTTGGTACATCTTCTCTGGTTGAGAATTCATTTTCCATTTATATTTTTTATTTCAGTACCATAGACTTTTATATTCAATATAGGTTATTAAATTCATGGTTTCTAGTCTATATGTTACCACCTTTTATTAATATTCCTCTACACTTATGCGTGAATATAGTTGGGTGAATGCATATAGTGCTGTAAGAAAAGGCCTTCCATTTTAGTTGTGGATTCTTGGTGCTTTTAGCCAGCCCATGGCCTTTGGAGGTGGGCTTGGGGTTATAGATACCTGGTCTTTCGTAGGCCAATAAGGCCCATGTGGGTCAGGTAATTACAGAGTGATATTAGATTTGTTCATTCCATGGGAGAATTTTCATATTTTTCCCCTTACAAGGATTGGTTTTTTACTTAGGGAAATAGTGTAAAAGATTTTCAAGTGGAGCTTTTAGGCTATAAATTTTAGTTTTGGTGTAGTAGTTGAAGAATATATACTCCAAGACTCAGAGTGACTACATGTAATCTTAGAATATTGATACATTGGTTGTAGGGAACATTGTTACGTGCATAATATAATATTGATTCCATTAATTATCCTTCATGGTTTAGCTCCCCATATAAATATTATCATCTAACCAAGGTACTTAATGATTACTATCAGGATGCATCCACAAATATATCCAACTGGGTTACTAATTTATGATCATGATAGATGTCAAATTTTTGATGAGGCCTCAATTTAGGGGTCATATCATGATATCTTTCCTTCAAGAGGGTAGCTAGCAGCAACCATGCATATCATGTAGTAGATTATACTAATAGATAAAGTTGAGTATGTGTGCAGATTTAGATCACTCCACATGTTCTAGTTATAGAGGTCGCTAATGATCCAAATTGAGCTAAATCTATAGGAATAGAGGATTGGCTTGAGTAGGTGATCTTATTTTTTATACATATATAGATCCCCACTGGCTAGAAGGTTTCACTCAAAAATAGTTCTTTTCATATAGTAGTAGTTGGTTTAAATGGTAAAATGGATCATGCACCTCTGTTAACTGTGAATTATGGGTTTCATAGATAATGATTTCTTATGTTTTATATTGATCTAGACTCTCTTATAGGAGGTAGAGGTCAGGATCGGTATTATGTTTTGAATAACCTTAACACCCTAAAATTTTATGAGATATATTATTTTTAATTTCTTTGATGTCTTGTATTATACACTGCACTATGATTAGCTTGTACTATACACAACATCGTATTAGCTTGAAGTATACACAACACTATTCTTGGCTCATGTTACACACAATTTCTCGTTCGTTTTGTGGAAATTATTCTACGCAACATTAAGTATAGTTTTTGGTTAATGTGTAAATGAAATAAGTATTGATTATGTTATACGCAACCCCAAATGGAGCATTAACTACACGCAGCCCTGAATTGGATTGAATTACACGCAATCAAGACCTTCTTCGAAAGAATGTGTAGTACGGAATACCAAGTTTCGCTAAACGAGATATTATTATTATATTATTATGAACTAGCCGTTATGAATAGTAATACTATCTTTTTGAAATTTAGTAAATTTTATCTTTCAAAATGGACTACATTTTGGGATTCGGAATATCGAAATTTTCCTAGGGTGAATTTTTGGTATTTTTCTGAAAACATTCAATTTTTGATGAATAGTGAAAATACTAGGTTACTATTTAAAACCGACTTTTTATTTAAATAATTATTTATTTTATTTAAATTTATTTTAGTTAAAAATTGATACATAATACATATATAAGTTCAATATAAATTCATTTGAGTCAATTTATAATGATTTTAAATATATAAAAATTTTATAGAACTTTTCACCGTCTTTTACCCACCTCCAAGGAGAATTTGATAATTTACATAAAACATAATTTTACCACTTCTGTGAGTAGAATATTTAAAATTTGAGAGACATGGTTAATATATAGTAGTAAAATGTGGTCAATAAGATAAGAATAATTTTTTGTGAATTGTAACATTTTATATTTATTTACCACGGTTAAAAGTAAATAGGGTAATTAAGGGAAAAATGATATTATGATTACCCTAACACATGTCCTAATTCTATTGGACAAGTTTAATTCGACCAAAAACAACCATAGTAATAAAATATTACCCTTTAGGTCCACTTGGATTAGATTAGGACACTTATTATTATTTTATTTAAAGAAGAGTTAAAATAGTTAAAATCAATGTTTAATAACTAAATATTTTTTAATATATGGTTATACATAAGATAAATTCGACTATAAATATTCATAAGAAAGATAAAAATATTTCCTACATACTGTTATTTTATTTATTATTTTTAGACATTAGATAATTTAATTTAGTTATGACACAATGATGATGCAGTAATTACCTTATTAATGAAATATTAACATAATTGATGTTATAAATACCCAAATAAATGTAATTTTGGACTTTTTATGAATTAAACTAATTTTATAGGTTAATATGACATGCTATTATTGATTCAATTAACTATTTTATAACTAATCATGTTGTTATGATTTTCACAAAAACTCCATTACCAAATAGTGTCAAAATTGATATAAAATAGTATTTTAAAAAAATATTTTATTATTAATGTTATTATAATTATAAAAATATATGGTCCAGCCAAATGACTTAGATAAGGTTATATATATTAATAATCAACCACGTGGGGTTCGTTTTCCTTGTTATAGTAAGTTTATTAACCATATAGTGTAAGAAAACAAGAAGACACGGTAAAAGTTAAATTATTTAACTTACAGTTAATTCTAAATGATAAGGTTAAAATAGTAACCTAAACTTGTCTAAAACCTATTGGTTGAGTTTATTTAGAAACATCCCCACAATGTATTTGAATGAAATAAATTTTGAGCTATTATATACCGGATATTACTTTATTATAAAATAATATTTTATGTTTTTTCAAAGGTGCCCCTCTCCTCCCTTATAAAAAGGGCACCCCTTCCCTCTTCTCTTCACAGCCTTTTGATCCTTTAAGATCCTCCAACCCCTAGAAATTCCTCTTCTCAACCTATTTAGTTATATCATAGAGGTTATTTTCTTCTCAAAAGACCATCTCTAGTTCCCTAAGAAGACGTTTAAAGGAGGTGTGTCGAGGAAGAGGTAATCTCTTCTACCGACTCTTTTAAGTTTATTTATTCTTATACTTCCTCTTATTTAGTTGGTTCATTATAAAGTGATAATATCAGTATTACTTATATACTGATATGTTATAATAAATATTAAACAACCCTATTTCACCTTCTATCCATCCTATGGAAAAAGAAATCACTGCCCGTGCGTACGTACAGAATATTGTCTCCACGCCGTGGTGTAATCAGTTTTTCCACCACCACCTTACTTGGTGGGGTATAATGGCCTAAAGAATAACTATATATTATTATTATAACATCATACTGATTATAAGATATTATATCATACACTCTAATTCCATTCAATAAATATGGGAACAATATCATAGCTCGTGCGTACGTACGGATTACTGTCTCCATGGCACGATGAGATTCATTTTCCATGTTAACAATTCAAGAATGATTATAAAGTATATATAATAATTAATCATGAAATATATGAAATAATAATGCTACTAGATTTATGTATATAAATATTTATTTCATCTACTTAATTCCATTCAATTCAATAAGGAAATGAAAAACAGTGTCCATGCGTACGTACGACCTGCCGTCTCCATGAACAGTGTATTTCATTCCATTTATCGATGTATTATATATATGTATATTCTGAATATATATTATATATAAATCATGTTTTATATTATTTAATTAAGTAACCATGATCTATGTAATCATATTAGTATTTACAAGTCAAAACACAGACGATAAATGAAACAATTTTACCCAAAATGTTGCTTTAACATGGAATTGACAAATGAAAAGATAATATAAAGTCGTAAGTGAATCATATATGATATCATAAATTTTATTATCGTTATTTTACAAGTAAATAATATGTATAAACCAACTATAAAGGATTCTCAGACACATACAGAATAAATTGGACATAAGGTAAGGGATAATTATTCTAATCTCATTCTTATATGAGATTGTTTATTCGTAAGTATTTAATGGGGTTATGTTTATTATCCATGTCCATATATTCTCAAAATGTTTTCATAAAATGTTTAATTTTCATCCATGTATGTTTAAATTAATTTTTACCCTTCTTAATTTTACCACATTGTATGGAAGGAATCTTTCTTTTGTTTACCATATGAGTTACTTTTTTACTTTTCTGGAAAAAGTACGAGAATAATGTTTTTTAATCTTATATGGCACGAAAAGATTTTTACGGTTTCATAATGCCTTATTTTCATTAATTGTACTCTACATGATTTAATGACTATTTTCAGCAAAATCCTTTTCTTTTAAAATTTCATGACATTTTGTGAAAATAAAATGTTTTTGTAGAATAAAGGATATTTTCATTAAGAATTCATTTCAAGTGTTTTATCAAAACCATTTTCCATCTAAGATTAAATTATTTCATATGTGTATGTTTGAAGTATAATGTCTCTATGATTTAAATGGTTTCATTTTTCTTATGATGAAATGATATCCATTTGTTTTATATGGATTATGTTATTATGGGATGATGTTTATGATAACCATTTTATTCATTGGGTTATGATGAATGATTTATGTTTAGGTTGTGGAACACGTAAGAATGTTTTCATTATGAGATTGGTGGGACCTATATCTTTCTCCAATGCATTGGATAAAGATTTATATCTCATGAGATAGACATGGCTGTAAAGGTAAGTTAATCTGGTTCAGTGATAAAGGACTGGAATGAGGAGTGAACTCAATTCAGAAAGGGACTTTGTCAATTAAGATGGTCTTGGAAGAAATGCCTTGGCTACTAGGGAAATCATAACAAGTGATTATTGGTTTCCACAATTACTTGATTTATGTCCATGATATTTTATCATGATTGATGATCCATTATGATCTATGCCTTACGTACTGCCATGTTTTGTGTCATTGCTCGGGATTTTGATGTATAAATATTATGTTCATGTTTTGAAATTCAAATGTATATGTTTTGTTTTATTTTCTCCATGCTTACCCTTACTGAGCATTTGAGATCACCCATTATATGTTTTCTTTTCCCCAGGATATAAAGAAAGTTTTTAGGTAAGAAAAAAAGGAAGATCTTTATGGGAGATGTGGAAGATCATTCACCAAGATTAGAAGATTATATTCCGTGTTTAAAAAGACACTAAACTATTATGGTACTTTGGTGTCTGTTTTTGTTATGTATTATATATTCTGCAAAAGTTATGTAATATCTATGTACGTCAAGCATTGGGTCTCTACAATTGGTATCACAGGGAGGTTTAGTTAACCTTTGGAAACTAGGATGTGAAAACTTTAGTGAGATCCCTTGAGATATTTCTAAGGTATGTTTAGAGATTTCCCTAAGGTTAATTATATGTATAGGTTATAGTCCTAGAATTATGGTAACAATCTTAGAATTAACCCTAAGATGTTATATATTGAACGTACTCCCCCTTTATTATGTTGTTTTCCTTAGCATGATTTTTGTGTCTCACACTATTCTTTTTTGGTTTTAGACAATGGATGGAACCCGAACGAACCGTGTTGATCAATGTAATGGAAAATGAAATGATTGTCCTCCTGAACAAACCAATGTTATAGGAGATGGAGTGCCAAATATTATTTCTATACTTAAAAAAGCTATGAATCATTCTGGACTTCTATATGAGCAATGAAGGGAACAATATTCTATTGAGTCCTTCTGGAGGTAACGTCCACCTTCTTTCAGTGGGTCTTCTGATCCACATGTTGCTGAACAATGGATTAGAACCATTGAACAGATATTTTCCATTCTTCACTGTTCAGAACATGAAAAAGTCATTCTGGCATTTTACCATTTAGAAGGTGAAGCTGATCAATGGTGGACACAAATTAAGAATACAAGGCCCTGAAAAGTTATTGAAATATTTTTTGAAAGAATATTATATCTGCATAATGAAGTGATAAAGAAAAAATTAAATGAGATCATGAATTATATAACGACAAGAGTTATATCATGGTTTGAGTATATAAAAATTTTGGGATTTTGGCATGTGGAAAGGGTTAAATTTTGACAGAATTCATGTTTTCACTAAGGGTCCATGGGTATTAATTTTTCATGAGAAGGCATGATTGATGTATTCACATGTTTGTAATTATACCAATAAGATATATCATATGATATATGGGAGATAAATGATGGTATTCACATGCTCGACAGATGAAATTTCTAGTAATTGTTTTCTTTATACTAGGAGATTGGACAGAAGTATTTTGGATAAGCCTAAAGATTGGAATGGATTATGTTGGACATAAGTCAGAATTGTATAAGGCTGGAACTTTTTCTGATATTATTTATTGAATGTTATAATAATGTAGTTTTATAAAATGGACAACCTTCCGAACGGGCGACAACCTGTCGCGTCGGACAAGGCTGTGGTAATTGAACCCACAACCGAAGTGTGACAGGCTTTTATCGCCTACCACTGTCCTACATGAGGTCCCTGGTTGTAGAAACTAGTTTTTTTATATTAAGATAAATCATATATGAAGTATAAGTCCATTTTAGGAACCATATATGATTAATCTCACTATAGATGGACTTATGTATTTTTGATAACTTTTTTTAACCTTTTGTTTGAGACAGATGGAATGACCCATCATTCAATCACATGTTCTTCTAACACTTCAGGAATGATAAATTCATCTTCATTTCATTAAGGGACGAAGTGGAAATTATCCAAGGAATGACCAATAGGGATATTGTACCAAAATTAAGAAAGTATTTCTCCTAATTCCTATTTCTTCAACTTTAGGGAAATGATCTTAAAAACCAAAAATGTTTTCCTAGTGCCCTTATATCTGATGAATTATATGGTACCTAAGATAATCAAAAATTTATGGCTTTTTGATTGTTTGCTTTTTCATAGTGATGTCCTCTAACATTCTTCATCAGAAGTTGATGGTTATATTTCTCTTCTATATCCATATTTTCACCTATGTTGTCCTATGTGGATACCTAGTGCTGAGTTACTTTGGGTGAATGTTATGATTCTAACTTCTCTTTTTAAAATGAAGTTTTAGTATTCCTTTTTATTATGTGAGTTTCTATGAAAGAAACTTTCAAGTAGTAAACCATTTATTACCTTGATGAATTTTGAGGGTGAAATTCATTTTAAGGGTGGTAGAATGTAACACCCTGAGATTTTATGAGATATATTATTTTTAATTTCTTTGATGTCATCAATTATACACTACAACAAGATTAGCATGTACTATACGCAACACCGTATTAGATTTCAGTATACACAACACTATTCTTGGCTCGTGTTACACACAACTTCAAGTTCGTTTTGTGGAAATTATTCTACAAAACATTAAATATTGATTTTCTTTAATGTATAAATGAAATATGTTTTGATTATTTTATACGCAACACCAAACGTAGCTTTCACTACACGCAACTCTGACTTGGCTTGCATTACGTGCAATCAAGACCCTCTTCGATAGCGTGTGTAGTACGCACTACCAAGTTTCACTAAACGAGATATTATTATAATATTATTACGAACTAGCTGTTAGGAATAGTAATACCCACTTTTTGAAATTTTATAAATCTTATCGTTCAAAATGGACTTCATTTTTGGATTCAGAATATCTAAATTATCCTAGGGTGAATTTTTGGTATTTTTCAGAAATCTTTCATTTGTTGATGAATAGTAAAAACACTAGATTACTATTTAAAAACCGATTTTATATTTAAATATTTTTTTTATTTATTTAAATTTAATTTAGGTAAAAATTGATTCATAATACCTATATAATTTCAATGTAATTTATCTGAATAATTTAATAATAATTTTAGATATATAAAAATTTTATAGAACTTTTCACCGTCTTGTACCCACCTCCTATGAGAATATAAAAATTAACATAAAACATAATTTTACAGCTTCTGTGAGTGTAATTTCAAAACTCCAAGAGACACGGTTAATATCAAGGAGTAAAATGTGTTTCAATAAGTTAAAAATAATTTTTGGTGAATAGTAACTTTTTACATTTATTTACCACGGTTAAAAGTAAATAGGGTAATTAAGGGTAAAAATGATAGTATTATTACCCTAAAACATGTCCTAATTCTATTGGATAAGTGTAATTCTACCAAAAACAACCTTATGAATAAAATATTACCCTTTAGGTCCACTTGTATTAGATTAGAACACTTATTATTTTGTTATTTAAAGAAGAGTTAAAATAATAAAAATCAATGTTTAATAAATAAAACAATTTTAATATAGGATAATACATAAGATAAATTCGACTATAAATATTCATTAGTAATCTAAAAATATTTCCTACATAATCGTATTTTATTTATAATTTTTATAAATTAAATAATTTAATTTATCCATGATCAAATGATGATACAATAATTACCTTATTAATGAAATATTAACATAATAGATGTTATAAATACCAAAATAAACGTAATTTTAGACTTCTTATGAATTCCACTAATTTTATAGGATAATATGACATGTTCGTATTGATTAAATTAACGTTTTTTGAACTAATCATGTTGTTATGATATTCATAAAAATAAATTACCAAATAGTGTCAAAAATGACATAAAATAGTTTTTTAAAAAAATATTATATTATTAATTGTTATTATATTCTTAAAAATCTAAGGTTCGGCCAAATGACTTAGATAAGGATATATATATTATTAATGAACCACTTGGGGTTCGTTTGTCTTGTTATATTAAGTTTATTAACAATATAGTGTAACAAAACAAGAAGACACGGTAAAAGCTAAATTATTTAACTTAGAGTATAATCTAAATGATAAGGTTAAAATAGTAACCTAAACTTGACTAAAACCTATTGATTGAGATTATTTCTACAAATCCCCCCATTATATTCAAAATAAGTAAATTTGGAGTTATTATAAACCTAATATGACTTTATTATAAAATAATATTTTATGTTTTTCCAAAGCTGCCCCTCTCCTCCCTTATAAAAAGGGCACCCCTTCCCTCTTATCTTCACACCCTTTTGAGCCTTGAAGCTTGGAAAAACCCTGAAAATTACTGTTCTCAACCTATATATTTATATCATAGAGGTTCTTGTATTCTCAAAAGACCAACTCTAGTGCTCTATGAATAAGTTTAAAGGAGGTGCGTCGAGGAAGAGGTAATCTCTTCAACCGACTCTTTCAAGTTTCATTCTTCTTCTACTTCCTCTTATTTAGTTGTTTCATTATAAATTAATAACATAAGTATTAATTATATACTGATATGTTATTATAAATATGAAACAGTCCTATTTAACCTTCTATCCATCCTACAGAAAACGAAATCCCCACACGTGCGTACGTAAGGAATACAGTCTCCACACCGTGGTGTAATGAGTTTTTCCACCACCACCTTACTTGGAAGGGTATAATGGTGTAAAGAATAACTATATATGATTATTATAACATAATACTGATTCTATGATATTATATCATCCAATCCAATTACATTCAATAAATATGGGAACGATATCATCGCTCATTCGTACGTATGGATTACCATCTCCACGACGCGATGAGATTCATTTTCCATGTTAACAATTAAAGAATTATTATAAAGTATATATAATAAGTAATAATGAAATATATGACATAATAATGCTACTATATTTATGTATATATATATTTATGTCATCTAATTAATTCCATTCAATTCATTAAGGAAACAAAAAACAGCGTTCATGCATACGTACGGCCTACCGTCTCCATGAACGGTGTATTTATTTCCATTTATCGATCTATTATATATATGTAAATTCTGAATATATATTATATATAATTCATGTTTTATATTATGTAATTAAGTAATCGTGATCTAAGTAGTCATATTAATAATTAAAAGTCAAAACACGGATGATAAATGAAACAATTTTACCTAAAACGCTTCTTTAACATGGAATTGACAAATGAAAGGATAATATAAAGTCGTAAGTGAATCATATATGATATCATAAATATTATTATTCTCTTGTGACAAGTTAATAATATGATTTAACCCACTATAAAGGAGTCTTGGACACATACGGATGAAATTGGACATAAGGTAGGGGATAATTATTCCAATCTCATTCTTATCCGAGATTGTTTATTCGTAAGTATTTACTGGGGTTATGTTTATTATCCATTTCCATATGTTCTCAAAATGTTTTCATAAAATGTTTAATTTTCTTCCATGTATTTTTAAATTCATTTTTACACTTTTTTCTTTTACCAAATTTTATGGAAGTAATCTTTCCTTTGTTTACCATACAAGATACTTTTTGACTTTTCTGGAAAAAGTACGAGAAGATTGTTTTTTTAATTATATGGCATGAACAGAATTTTACGGTTTCATAACACCTTATTTTCATGAAGAATACTCTAAATAATTTATTAAATATTTTTAACAAATTCCTTTTCTTTTAAAATTTCATGCCATTTTGAAAAAGAAAATTATTTTTAGAAGAAAGGATATTTTAATCAAGAATTCATTTCAAGTGTTTTATCAAAACCATTTTCCATCAAAGATGACATTATATAATATGTGTATGTTTCAAGTATAATGTCTCTATGATTTATATGGTTTAAATTTTCTTATGATGAAACGATATCCATTTGTTTTATATTGATTATGTTATGATGGGATGATGTTTATGAAGCCCATTTTATTCTTTGGGTTATGATGAATTATTTATGTTTATATTGTGGCAGACGTAAGAATGATTTCATTATGAGATTTGTGGGACCAATATCACCCTATAATGAAATAGGTAAAGATTTATATCTCATGAGATAGACATGTATGGAACGGTAAGTTAATCCAGTTCAGTGACACGGGACTGGAATGAGAAGTGAACTCGATTCAGAAAGGGACATTGTCCACTAAGATAGTCTGGGCAGCAATGCCTTGGCTAGTAGGAAAATCATAACTTGTTCTTAATGGTTGCCACAATTACATGCTTTATTCCCATGCTATTTTATCATTATTGATGATCCATTATGATCTATGCCTTACGTATTGCCATGTTTTATGTCATTGCTCAAGATTTTTATTTTTAAATATTATGTTCATGTTTTGATGTTCAAATGTATATGGTTTGTTTTATTTTCTCCATGCATACCCTTACTGAGAATTTGAGCTCACCCTTTATATGTTTTCTTTTACCCATGATATAATGAAGGATTTTAGGTAAGAAAAAAAGGATGATCTTTATGAGAGATGTTTAAGATCTTTCACCAATATTAGAAGATTATATTCTGAGTTTCCAAAGACACTAAACTATTATGGTCCTTCAGTGTCTATTTTTGTTATGTATTAGATATTCCGAAAAAGTTATGTAGTTTCTATGTATGTAAATCTTTGGGTCTCTACAATATCCTTATTTGATAAATCCGTTTCATGCGGTCTTTGTGGTGAGACCTCTATAAGATGATATAGGGCATTAGTAGAGTCATGTGATGGAGATTTTTATCATGGTTTAGGACATGAAAGGAAGTGGGACACTTCCCCCATCGATACACATTCTTATGATGAGATTTAAATCCATTCAGTGCCTCATATAGTGGATTGATTCATGGTGTGATCAATGAGTTTCTTTGAATTATGGTTTTGGGGAATGTCAGTGTGCTAAGGTTTTGGACAAATCCATAGTTGGGGAGAGTAGGTGGGAAAGTGAAAGGGTGATATTATTTAATAAAGGGCCCCTATCTTGGATGCCTGAGTATGGTTCGATGTACAGTATGTTTTATCCACTGCTCTAGATGTAATTTTTTTATAGATTCATAATACATATTTCCCTGTATGTATCCCAGGTTAGAGACATAGTAAAAACAATGGAGTTATTTTTGATCAACCCTTTTGTAGGAGTCTCTTGCAAGGAGAATTGGTGATCAAATGTTTCTAAAACATGGGTTAACTTACCCTATGAGAAGATAGAAACTCCCATGAAATAATTTTATTGTAGTTGTAGCAACCCAATGATTTTATAAATAGAAATTACATTTCATTTGAGGAATGCTTAATATATTACACAAATATATGCCAATATACCATATTAGTTTAGTTTCTTAGGAAACATGGATCATAATCATCTATCTCATTAAATGATCTTCAACATATCTCATAAAGATCTTGCCCTTTGGTTTTCATACCTAAAACCATTATTTATATCATGGGAAAAAGATAATATAAAAAGGGTGAGCTCTAATGCTCAGTAAGAGTGAACATTGAGAACATAAAACCAATCATAAGCATAAGAATTTAAAACCTTGACAAAAAAGTTTAAATATCAAAATCATGACTCATGAAATAAATATTGTAAGTATATAAGGCATAGATAACAAAGGAATATTAACCATGATAAATAGAATTGGAATAAAAAATGGTATCGTGGAAAAAAATAATCAAATAATCAAATAATATGATTTCCATAGTAGCCAAGAAATTTCTTCCAAGACCGTCATGGTGGAGAAACTCCATTACTAATCTGGGATTACTTGTATTTCTAGCCATGTATTATTGAACCATATTTACTTGTCATTCCAGCCCATTAATAATGAACCATATTTACTTATCACTACAATCATTTCTATCTCATGAGATATAAATTATTACCCAATTCATTGGGGGGAGATATAGGTACAACCTATCTCATAGTGAAATCAATAATACATTTTCCACAAAAACATAAATCATTCATCCTAGAATAACCCATAAAATAACATGTGTTTCTTAAACATAATTCCATCATAATACAAGTAAAATAGATGGATTTCATAAAAATAATTCCATCATAAACACAATAAAACAAAATTAATAATATGGATAAACCTATGTCATCTTATATGGAAAATAATTTTCATAAAACACTTGAACATAATTTTTGAAGAAAATATCATTTTTTCTTCCAAAACGTTTTCTTTTCTAAAATTTACATGAAATTTTAAAATAATTTAATTTAATTAAAAATAAACTTGAACTAGTGAAGATAAAGCTTCATGTAAATAAGCCGTAATGAAACCATTAAAAAATCCATTCATTCCCTATAAGTTAAAAAATCATTCTCCTGGTACTTTTTCGAGAAAACTAAAAAGTACCTCATATGGTAAACAAGAGAATGATTCCGTACATACCATGAAGTAAAATTGAAAAATGGGTAATATAACTTTAAACATACATAGAATAATAGAAAAAAATTTATGAAATATATTTTAGAAAACATGGACATGGATGATAAATATATCCCAGTAAATACATATGTGCAAATAATCTCAAATAAAAATTAGACAGCAAAATTATTCCTTTTATTAGGTATGATTTCATCCGTATATGTATGGAAATACTATATAGTGGGTTTAAACGTATTATTAACTTATAAGGTAACTATAATATATCTATTATATCATATATGATTTACTTATGACTTTATAATATCATTTTATTTATCTATTCTGTGTTAATGTAACGTTTTGGGTGATAATAATTTAATTGATTGTACTTGTTTTGACTTCTCATTCAAGATATTATTAATTAGATCATGATTTAAATACTTCTAGAATGTAAAACATGATTCATATGTCCTAAATATATTGTATATATATATAACATATAGATAAATGAAATGGAATACACTGTTTATGGATTTGGTAGGCTGTACGTATGTATGAATTATATTACTGTTTCCTTATTGAAATGAATTGAAGAAAGTAAATTATATATATATATACATACATAAATATAGTATCATTATAATTTCATATATTTCATTATTATTTATTATTTATACTTTATAATCATTCTTGAATTGTTAACATGGAGAATGAATCTCATCACATCGTGTAGATGGTAGGTAGTAAATATGCACGGGCGACGATATCAATCACATGATGGTTAAAATGAATGTAATTGGATGGTATATTAAGTATACAGAATAATTATCATGTTATATTTCTTATTTAAATCCATTTTTCTCATCCTTCTACCCTTCCAAATTAATTGTTTTTTGATAACAAATTACACCATAGTGTGGAGATGGTAAGTCATACGTATGCACACATGGTGATATTGTTATTCGTAGGATGGATAAAATGTGGTATAAGGTTATCCCATAATTATAATATCATCTCATAATGTATAATATATGGTATTTGTTACTTTAATAAGATAATAACATAAGAAGAGTAAGTAGAAGAAGAATATAATTTTGAAAGAGGTGAAAAAACAATTACCACTTTTTTTTAATATATTATTTTTGATTCACACCAAAGGTCTCACTAGGATGGATTTTTATCAAAAGTGTGGAATCTAGGATGAAGGGAGGGATTTTGGGAGCTTATTTTTGAAGATTTTGGACAAGCCAAAGGACTCTAAATGTGTGAATAAGTGAGTAGATACAGTGGCCTTTTATAAGAGTGAGGAAGGGAACTTAGGAAAGTCTTGAAATGTTAATTTTTTATAAATTGATTTTCGGTTTACAATGGTCCCATACTCATTTATTTCAAGTATAATATGTTTTTGAGTCAAAATAAACTCGACAAAAAATATTTATACATGTATTTATTTGATTTTAAACTTTATCATTTTGATTTATCCATATTTAATCTATTTAATTTTATTTGTGGTAATAATATTCTAAATATTAAATGGCCATAATTATTTATTTATATGTTTTAAATTGTCCTAAATTTGATACTTGATGACATAACAGATCATATAATTTTCAATTTTTTATTTTTAAATATTTTTTTGTTTTTTTAAATAATTTACTAATATGTCATTTTAATAAAACATCAATAGTGTCAATATTAAAACTCTTCATTTATTTTACTCTAAACAAAATACGCACAGAAAATAAATTAAAAAAATATTTAATACACTTATAATATGTCATAGTCACCAAGAAAAATCATCGATCTCATTAATTAGTTAATATTATATTTATTTAAATACTTTTAAAACTAGTTACTTGATATTTCTATCAAAAATAATTTCTATATCACTATTGTGCCATCATTAATGGTAATTATTTAATCACTGAAAATTATTTATAAATTAAAATAATGTAGATAATTTCATTTTATTTATAGATACTATTTTTTTCAATGTTTTATCCAGTTTATCACTGTATTAAAATTATTATACTTATAAGATATAAGAGAGTGACATTTTGTCACATTCTTTTGTTTAAATTATATTTATATCACATTCATTTAAAAAATTCCATTAAATGTATCAATTACAACCCTTAGGTTATATTGGAAAACTTTAATTCATAAAATATGAATTTAGCAGGTGTTAGGGTAATTTTTTTATCCTTATCATATTTTTTGTTACGCTAATTTACATGTTTTACCTTTAACTATGGTAAATAAAAATATCGTAGTTACTATTCATCATATCCATATAAAATATAAGTATCCTATTAACATAATTTTGACCCTCTAATTCCAAATATTGAATAAATTTTTCAAAATTGTAATCTCATAGGTTACATTAATTAATTTAAAATTAATTCCTGTTTTCAAAATGAGAAATAAGGTCTTAATAAAGTAGAAAATATCAAAATATTAACATGTGTTTATTTCCGATTTAAATGTGAAATTAATTACAATGACCAAAATTGGATTAAATGATAAAAACATTAACCAATTACACTTTAAAACCATTTAAAAAGATTATATAACTATATAAATAAATTATATAAAAATGATGTATTGAATTATTATGCAATATATTTTACTATTCATTAAAATGTAAATTTTAACAGAAAAATACCAAAAACTCAACCAAAGAAAGTTTTGATGTCCCTATTCTGAAAATGATTTTTATTTTGTCAAATATTATATATAAAGTGTTTAAAAAAGATTTAAAATTCATGCGCTATCAAAAAGGAGGAAAACTGCATTTTCGGAAAAATACTTCTTTTATCCAAAAATTGAATTTATTCTTATATAATACTCTAGAAAATACAAAAGATTAATTTTAATATTTTAAAAATTAAAAATTTTGATAATTCTATTCATTATGTCTTGTTTATATCCTATTAAATTATAATATTCTAATAATATATCATTGTTTAGTGAAACTCGATATTGCGTACAACACAAGCTATCGGGGACGCTCGCTCTTGCGTCTAATGTAAGACAAATCATTGTTGTGTTTATTGCAAGAATTTTTGTTGTTTCGTATAACATAATCCAAATATAGTTCTTTTATATAATGATGAAAATATATAAAAAGTGTTCCGTGAAATTAATTCTATCAAAAGAGAATGAAGTTGCGTGTAACACAAAATAGATATAGTGTTGTGTATACTGCAAGCTAATACAATGTTGTGTATAGTGAAAGATAATCTTGGTGTAGAGTAAAACATAAGACATCAAATAAATTAAAAATAATATATCTCAAAATATATTTGGGTGCTACATTATACCCCCCATAAAATGAATATCTCCCACAAAATTCATTGGGGTTATAAAAGGTTTACTACTTGATAGTTTCATTCAAAAAAACCCACCCCATAAAAAGGGATACTAAAACTTCATTTTAAAAATGAAAGTATGTAACATATTGGTAACCCAATGTACCTCGTCACTGGGTTTCCACATAGGAGAACATAAGTGTGAATTGAAATCATGGATATGGAAGAAAAATATAATCATCGTGTTATGATGGATGGTGATGGAGAACACAGTTTGGAGAAAGTTAACAACCAGAAAGCCATAAATCTGTGATGATTTAAGGGACCATCTGATTCATCAGATAATAATTTACAAAGATAAAACTTTGATTTTTCCTGATCATTTCCCTAAAGTAGAATAAATTTTCATGAGAATAAATACTTTATTTTGGTACAATCTCACCATTGTTCGTTCCTTGAACAATTTCCAATTCATCTATTATTTAAATAAATGAAGTAGATTTTTTCATTCAGGAATTGTTAAAAGATAATAAGATAGAATGATATGACATTCCATACATCTCTACAAAAATGTTATTACAGGTAATAAAATATGAATAAGTCCACCTATAGTGAGATAATAAATTAATCTAAAAAACAACTGCTAGGATATGACTTGTACTATCCAGAAATCGATAACATTATAGTCCTTCCAAAAACTAAAAATATAAAACATTTTATATAGGTAAACTAAATAGACTTAACATTTATCTCACATATCACATAAGGTAGTTCTTGGTTGTCGCATTCCAAACATGTGAATACCTTAATCATGTATTGTCTTGAAACATGATAATAACATGAATTACGATAGAACCTTAGTGAAAAAATGCATTTTTGTCAAGTTATACTCATTCCATGCACCATAAATATGAAAAATTCTATATAGTCAAACAAAGAAATAACTTTTTCCTTATATCAGTCATGAGGTCATTAATACTATCAAACATATATTTATGTCTTTATACCTTCATAATGTGCTTATCATGTGTTTAAAAAAATATTTCAATCACTTTTCATCGTTATCGGTACCATATACTTATGCAAACCCACAATGAAACAATACATATATATCACAATATTTCATAATATTATAAAATAGATTCTACAACACTATTTTGGAATCCCATTACATAAACACTTAATCATTCCAATACTTCATTATCATACCCAACATCTCCAATAGTGATTTCATGTTAAATGCCTTCCTATTTGGGATTAAGTGGTGATTGAAATCTATAATCATCCATAACAAAAGGATTATGGCATTGGATAGCATAATTCCCCATTTCCTTTCACTTATTGCATTGAAGTGTGTGTGGTGCATTCTTTGCATTCTTTTCTCTATTCACATATTTTGAAACATTTTTCCCATTACTTTGGAACTAAACTACTCAATGACCTTGTTTTTACACATAAAACAATTTATAGTCCTTTTAACACAATATCTACCATACTTCTTTCCACAATTCTATATTAAGGAAACATTAATCTTCTTCTCACCATCACTTTGAGATTTTCCCTTGAAATCCATCTTTCTTTTCGTGTCAAAACCATGAGATAGATCTGTAACCCCAACTTCCATTTCTACCATTATATCACAACTCACAATATCTTCATAGAAACTAAAGTCACTTATAGCTAATTCCCTTTGAAAACTATGTTTTAAGCCACTGAAGAGTCGATTAACCTTACTTTCGGGTTGAATGATAAAGCCAGAAGCATACCTTGCAAGTCTTGTAATATTTAACTCGCATGTTCAAATAGATTCATCATTGTTTTTCATAAGCTCAAATAACACCTTTCCATTTTTGTTTGAAGAATTCGAGGAGAGTACTTATTGAAAAATATGTTCTTGAACTCATCCCATTCCACGGATTCAATTTCATCTTGCTTCCTAGTATTCTTGATTAGAGTCCACCACGGGTCTGCTTCGTCATCTAAATTCTAAATATCCAAAATGAATTATTCATGTTCCAAATAGAGAATTATGGAAAATATCTTTTCAATGGAACTGATCCACTTTTCAGCAAGAAGTTGATCAAAAGACCCACTCAAATAAGGTGGGCATTGGCTCATGGAAGAATCGATTGAATGTTTGTCCCTTCTCTGCTCATTTGGAAGTCCAAAATGATTCATAGCTTGTGTAAGTATATCAATAAGATTTTTCATCCATATCCCACAATATTTGGTTTTTTATGAGGACAATTAATACATTTCCCAGTTCATTGATCATTAACATAGTTCTTTTAGGTTACACACATTTTCTAAAACACAAAAAGAATAGTGTGAGAGGAAAAATCATACTAGGAAAACAACATAATCAGGCGGGTACTTTCAATCTCTAACATCTTAGGTTTAATATTAGGTTATTAATTATTGTTACCATAATTATATGACTATAAAATATAGTTATACTTACCTTAGGGACATCCCTAGACATACCTTAGAAATATATGTAGGGATATCACTAAATTTTTCTCATCGTAGTTTGAAAACGTTACCAAAAACATTACTCTAATGCCAACTATAATGACCCAAGCCTAACGTACATGGAAATTACATTTATTTTTTGGAATAATTATTACATTACAGAATTATATGCCCAAATACAGTATTAGTTTAGTGTCTTTGTAAACATGGAAAAAAATATTCAATCTGGTTGAATGATCTTTAACATCTACCATAAAGATCTATCCCTTTTGTTTTCCTACAAAAAACATTTCATTTTAACCTGGTGAAAAGAAAACATAAAAAGGATGAGCTAAAATTCTCATTAAGGGTAAACTTTGAGAACACAAAACAAACCATAAACATAAGAATGTAAAAACAGGAAGATAAATTTTAAATATCAAAATTAGGAGTCATGATATAAATCGTGTAAGTACATAAGGCATAGATCATAAAGGAACATTAACCATGATAAAATAGAATTGGAATAAAACATGGAAATATGGAAAAAAATAAGTATATAATATGATTTAAATAGTGGCAAGACATTGTTTCTAAGACCATCATAGTGTAAAAATTCTATTATTGAACCAGGTTATTCTCTCATTCCAACCATGCATTATTAAACTAGATTTACTTGTCGTTCCAGCCCTATATTACTGAACCAGATTTACTTTCTATTATATTCATGTCTATCTCATGAGATATAAATCATTACCCATTGAATTTCAAAGATATATAGGCCCCACCCATATCAAAGTGAAATCATTCCAACATGTTCCAAAAAAATAGAAATCATTCATCATAGCATAACCCATAAAATAAAATGGGTTTATTAAACATAATTCCATCACAATCCATATAAGATAAATGGATTTCATAGAAATAATTCCATTATAAACTCAATAAAATAAATTTAACAATAGGGATAACCCTATGTAATCTTATATAAAAAATAATTTGGATAAAACACTTGAACTTAATTCATGAGGTATATATATTTTCTTCTTAAAAAATATTATCTTCCCTCAAAATGCATGAAATTTTAAAAGAAAAAAATTTAATTAAAAATAATCTTGAAATATTATAGAGGAAGATTCATGAAAATAAGGAGGCATGAATCTATAAAAAATACATTCATTCCTTATAGGTTAAAAAACATTCTCTACATACTCTTTTCAGAAAACTCCAAAAGTACCTCGTATGGTAAAAAAAAGATTCATTCCATACCATGTAGTAAAAGTAAAAAATGGGAAAAATTGAATTTAAAAAACATAGATGAATTGTAAAATATTTATGAAAACATTTTTAGAAAAAATGGACTTGGTTGATAAATATATCCCCAGTAAATACATGCATATAAATAATCTTGGATAAAAATGAGATTGCAAGATTATCCCTTAACATTGGTCTGATTTCTTCTATATTTTTCTGAAACTTTTGTATAGTGGGTTTAAACATATTATAAACTTATAAGAAACCATAATAATATCTATGATATCATATATTATTCACGTAGGACTTTATATTTCCCATTTATTTATTAATTCCATGTTAAAGCAACATTTTTTGTAATAATCATTTTCTTTATCATAGGTGTTTTGACTTGTTATTCTTGATCTTATTACATAGATCATGATTTACATACTTCCAGAATTTAAGAAATGATTCATATATCATAAATATTCTGTAAATAAATAAATATATATAATAGAAAGATAAATGAAATGGAATGCACAATTTATGGAGTAGGTAGGTCATGGTTTATACCATATTGTTTTTCCTTCTGATGATCTCAAGAGGTGTGCTTGGAGTCTTGGATCGGTCTCTCTGAAGCCTGGTTTCCTTCGAATTCACAATTGGGACATGAACTTTGACCCATGTTCTGTTAAGAACACTTATTCACAATTATGGATACGGGTGTGCAATCTGAATTGGCTATACTGGCATCCCCAAATTCTTTGGGATATTGCTTCTCCTATTAGTAATCCAATTAGGTTGGATAAGCCAACTGATAACCCCTCTTTTGGTCATTTTTGTAAGAATTTTGGTTGCGGTTGACATGTCTGTCACTCTTGTGAAATAAGTGGTGCTGACCACTAATGATGATAGTATTACTCTTGGGATTCATTATGAGAGGAAGCCTATGTTTTGCTCGAATTTTCATTTTTTGAACATGTGAAATCAGATTGTAATAGAAATAATTTTTTTAGCTTCTGTTAAATCAAAGGACATGAGGACTCGACTGGTAGGAGATATAAAGGAAAAAAAATTGTATCTGACCCCTTTGTCAAAGGAGACTCCGACATACTGTGTGTTGGAGAATCTAATTTGGGGGAATCAATTCAAACCATCATGGGGGTTTCCAAATAGCCTACTGCTGTACATGATCTGGGTCCACTATCAGTATCCTCTCCAAAAGAAGGAAATATCAACTCTATGTAGACTTTTTTGAAGTCCACCGATGAGGAGCTTGTTCAAACTTGTGAGAAAGATCCCTGTGAAATCTTTGCTTCTTGTTTTGGTTGGGATTGCAGGTCAATCTAACCAGAATGAATCTGCTTCATTGGAGCCTATTAATGGAGTTGTGGTTGTTATTTTTGATTGTTCTGATAATCCTTCTAATGTCTCAAGGGATGACCCCCACCCTTCCAGGGGTGATGTCCTTGTTCATACTGATATTGAAATCTCTACTGCTGGTTTGGATGGACTTACAGGTCAACCTAACCAGAATGAATCTGCTGCATTGGAGCCTGCTGCTGGAGTTGTGGTTGTTATTGTTGATTATTATGATAATCCTTCTAATGCCTCAAGGGATGACCCTATCCCTTCACGTGGTGATTCCCTTATTCATACTAATATTGATCAGATTTCTGGATTTCATTCTGGAGATTTCCTTCAGGTCCATCTGGATAAGGTTGCAAGGAGAAGACTCCCTGCCAGTTTACTTGCCCCTTTTGATTCTTTGAACATGTTTTCATCTCTCAGCCAAGTGTCATGTGAGGATGGCGATGATTCTTCTTCTCAGAAGCATGATTAAAAGGCTACTCATCCTGATAAATTGTGTACTGATAAGTCTATCAAAGTTACGAAGTTAGGTGATGATAGTCCTTGCACTAGGCTCCTCTCAAAGAAATAAAGATTTTATTTTGGAACTTCCAATGGATTGGGAATTCTCCCACGGTCAAGTCCCTTAGGAATCTAATTTGGACCAATAAGCCTTTATTAATTGGGATTAATGAGCCAAGAATGAAATTTGAGAATTGGGTCTCTTTTAGGTGGTCCTCTTTGGGTTACTCCTTTATTGCCAATAATAAAGTGGGGGATAGTGCTGAATCCTTATGGGTTATGAAACATCATAGTGTTTCCATTGACTCTTTTGTGAATGATATACAATCTGTACCTTTATATTGCAATATTAATTATCTCACTCTCTCGATTACTTTTTATATGCCTTCAACCATTATTCTAAGAGGAGAGATCTATGGGATAATCTTGTTCATATCTCTAAGGATATGAAACATAGTCGGATCTTGATTGGTGATTTCAATGTTGTATTGATTCCTGAGGGAAAAACTGGGGAGAATATTTTTCGCACTTCAGCTGCTGAATTTGCCTCCTGTATTTGTAAATGTGGTTTGATTCAAGTCCCTGTTTCTGGAGCTGATTTTACTTGGAGCAGGTATACCATCAATGGAAGACATGCAAGTAAGCCAGATAGATGTTTTTTACAAGTGGATAATGAAAATAGTGCAATTGATGTGTCGGGAGTCACCCAACCAATGATACATTCTAATCATAATCCTATTTTGGATGAGTTTTGTGACAGTAGAGTGTAGACAGCTCTGATTTCTTTCAAATTTAATAATGCCTGGCTGGTAATTCCAGGTTATAGGGAGATTTTCTTAGATATTTGGAATTCTGAATTTATGGGAAGTCCTTCTCATATTGTTTGTTGTAAGTTAAAAGAAGTCAATCGAAGATTAAGCTAATGGAGTAAATATTCTTTCTCCTCCCTTAGTAATGACATCAAAGAAGCTGAAATTTTGCTTGCTCAATCATCATTGAAATAATAGTTTCCATGATGTCCCCTCCCCGGAGGAGATACAAGCTACGTCAAGTTTGGATAATCTCATGACTCTTAAGGAAATATTAGTGCAGAATCAGTTTAATATGATATGGTTAAAGGAGGGAGACAAGAACTCTAAGTTGTTTCACTGCATCCACAAGGAAAAGAGAGCTAGGATGAACCTCAATGTCATTACCATCGATGGGATTATAGTCTCTACAGAAAGGGAGATTGCTTAAGCTGATATTAACTACATTGAGAAGATATATTCAGATATCGGAGTTGATAACTCTGAAAAAATGATCAATTGTTTTGAGCCCTCTATCACTGATTTATAGAATACTAAGCTCACTGATATTCCTGTTGTTAAGGAGATCTATGATTCTATTATTTCTTTAAACATTGATATTATTGCTGGTCCTGATGGATTTTCTAATAAGTTTTTTATGTTCTAATGGGATATTGTCAACCTTGACATCACAAATGCAGTGAAGGATTTTTACAGGTCCTCTTTTATGCCATTTGGGATGAAATCTAGTTTTATTGCTTTAATTCCAAAGAAATATTTCACTATTGACATTAAATACTCTAGACCAGTGGCTATTGAAAACACCATACCCAAGATCATCAGTAAAATTATGACTCAGAGGTTGGGTGAATTTGGATAGGGACTTGTTTCCAATAATCAGTTTGGGTTTTTACCCGGACGGAACATTCAAAATTGTCTTTTCACTACTTCTGAATGTGTTAATTCCATGAAGAAGAGGAAAAAAGTTTGTGATATGGCTTTTAAGATTGATATATCTAAAGCTTTTGACACTATCCAATGGAGTTTTCTTTTCAGGATTCTTCAAATGCATGGGTTTTCGCCGAACATTATTGGAATTTTTTCCTCTATTTTGGGAAGTGTGAGGCTCTCTGTTCTTATTAATGGATCCCCCATAGGCTTCTTTTGCTTCTCAAGAGGAGTAAGGCAGGGGGATCCCTTATCTGGTCTTATTTTTTCTATTGCATACGACTACTTGTGTTTGTATATTAATGACCTTGCTAGTTTTGGTTGGTTCCAGAGGATTATGATTGGGAGGAATCTTCTTTCTCCCATTCACTTTCTTTATGCTTATGATATCTTAGTATTTAGAAAGGTTGAGAAAGTAACCATATCCTATATCAAGGGAATATTTTCACATTATGAGGAATTTTTGGGTCAAGTTATTATCTAGAACAAGTCATCAATGATATTTGGAGAAGGCAGTAGTATTTTGAAGCAGAATAGAATCTCTTTGAAGCTTGGAATGAAGAGGGGATCTATACCCTTTATTTATCTTGGGTGCCTCTATTTTGGGGAAGGATAAAGCGTTGTTATCCTTAAAATATTTCTCTGAAAATTTTCAATCAATTAGCGAACTGGAAAGGTAAGAATTTGTCTCAGGATGGACGAATCTTCTTGGTTAATTTAGTGATCACCTCAATGTTTTTCTATTAATTCTCTCTATGTAGATGGACAAGGACACTTGTTAAAGAGATGACTGGTAAGATTAGAAACTTTATCTGGACTGGATCAATTAGCGAGAGATATTTAATCACAGTTGTCTAGAAAGACTGTATTAAACCGACTCAAATGGGGGGAATGGGTGTGAAAGATACAAGGTTATTTAATGATACTTTTCTAAAGAAATTTTTGTGGAATATTCTCTCCAGATCTGATCCTTCATAAATGGTCCTCTATTCCTGGTTTTTTAATAAGCTTCAACATGGTTATGGTTATTACATGACTTCCTCAGTATGTCCTTCCTTCAAGTGGGCCTTTGTTGGCCTCACAGAGAACTCAAAATGGGTGGTTTGTGATAAATCGCAACTGAATTGCTGGAAAACACCTTGGTTGTCCCAGCTCATTTCTGAAGATTTTGTTGTCCCATCAACTCTGGTGAATAGTGTTATTGCAGATATTCGTGGTCATGTGGCGATTAATGATTTATTACCTTCTTATCTCTTTTTGAAAATTGCTCATTATATATATATTGATTATGATACTTTGTTCTGGATGCCCAGCCTGAATGGGATTTTATCTACTAAAGAGTGTTACTTCATTCTTTGTGGACCCTCTCTGAATCCACCCTCATGGATTAAGGGTGTCCAGGATGGCTTTATCCCTCCTTCTTCATCCATTCTTCTATGGAAAATCTAGAAGAAGCACCTCTCTTTTAAAAATTTGTTGCATCATGCTGGAAAATAGTTGGACTCTGCCTACCCCTTTTCTTGGAATCATATGAGAGCCATCATCACATTTTTATATCATTTAAATTTACATGCAGGCTGTGGCATTACCTATAGAATCTATTTTCTTGATGCTTCAATATGAAGACCGTTGATGAGTTGCTCCAGTCCATTTGTAAAAAGGAATGAAGTGAAAAAATTCACTCCCTTCAAATGGCTGCTTCTGTGATTGTCTTTTCTTTTATTTGGAAGACACGAAATTACTTGGCCTTCAACCACATAAAGCCCTCCTTCTGCAATGGTGTTTTGTTTTACACAGCGCCATCTGAAATGCCTCGATTTTACAAAATGGATATATGGATAAAAATGTTGATGAACTTGTTATTTTGATATCTCTTGATGTGAATGGAAGGTCCAAGAAGCCGCTAATGGTGAAGTATGTCTAATAGATACCTCCCACATCTGGAGGGTTCAAAGTCAACATTGATGGAGCAGCCTCGGGTACTCCAGGTCATGTAGGTTGTGGTGGTGTTTTTCAAACCTCCCGAGGGTTTGTTAAAGGTTTCTTTTTTCATTTTATTGGAAATTCCCTTGCAATTGAAGCTGATATTTGGCCATGATCAAAGCAATCAAATATGCTATGCATTTTTACTAGCATCAATTATGGCCTGAATCTGACTTGTCTATTGCTGTTCAAATTCTTAGATAACGTTTCCGAAATATACCATGGAAGATTCTACCAGCGTGGATTGAATGTCTTAGGATGGTTGAGATGATGTCCCTTGAATTCACACATGTTTATCGTGAGGCTAATCGGGTCGTTGATGCTCTTTCTAAGAGAGAAATTGTTTAGGTAAGTTCCAGTTGGTCCTGTGCCCTGCCTAACTTTTGTAATTTCTATGTTCATGCTGACCTTAGAGGTGAGGTCTATTCTCACATTTGTTGAAATGTTCCATGACTGTGTCTTGTTGTACCTTTTTATTATCTTCAATATATTCTCCTAGGATCAGTTTTTTCATATCTCCTGACTTTTTGGGTAAGAAGAGTAAGTAGAAGAAGAAAATAATATTGAAAGAGGTGATAAACAATTACCTATTGTTTCCAGTATCTCCTTTTGATTTTCATAAAAGTCCTCTATAGAATGGATCTCCTCCAAATGTGTTGAATCTAGGAGTATGGGACAGATGTTGGGAGATTATTTGAGAATTTGTTTGATGGTACAAATGGATATAATGCTGTGAGTAAGTGAGTAGAGATGGTGGGCTTTTATAAGAGGGTGGAGGGGCACTTTAGAAATGTCTTGAAATATTAATTTATCATAAATTTATTTTCTTTTTATAATGGTCCCAAACACATTTATTTCAATTCTTATATGCCTTTGAGTCAAAATACTATCAAAAAATAAAATGTATACATTTTTTATTATATTTTAAACCTTTTCATTTTGATTTGACCTTATTTAATCTATTTATGTTTTTTTGGTAATAATATTATAAATATTAAATTGTTCTAAAAAAATAATTATTTGATGTAAATTGTTTATAATTGGATACTTTATGAAATTTTAGAAAATATAATTTTCACTTTGTAATTTTTAAATATGTTGTGATTTTTAAATAATTTAATAATATGTTTTTTTATAAAATATAAATAGTGACAATATTGATACTATTAATTTATTTGTCTTTAAATAAAATCCACATAGAATATAAATTCAAAAACAATTATTTAATAAACTCCTAACATTTCATAGTCACCAAGAAAAATACTAGATAACATTAATTAGTTCATAATATATTTATGTTAATATGTTTAAAACCATTTATTTGATTTTTCTATCAATAAAAAGAATTATACAACACTATTGTATAATAATTAATGGTAATTATTTAATCTCTAAAAATAATAATTAAATTAACATGATTTAGATAATTTAATTATATTTTTTGACACTATTTATGTTATAAGTTTTATCAATTTTATCACAATATTAATGTTATTATGTTTATAAGAGATAAAAGATTGGCATGTTGTCACTTTCATTTGTTTAAATTAAAATTACATCACTTTCCAAAAAAAGTTCATTAAATGAATCAATTTTGACACTTATGTTATATTGGTAAATTATAATTTATCCAATATATTTTTTTCAGATTTTAGGTTAATTTTATTATCTTTATCATAGTGTATGTTACCCTAATTTACCTAATTTACCATTAACTATGGTAAATAAAAATTATCATAGTTACTATTGAAAATATCCTAAAAAATAACATTAACCTATTAAAATAATTTGGACCCAATTATTACAAATATTTAATCCATTTTTCAAAATTGAAAATACCAAAGCTACATTAATTATTTTAAAATTAATTTGTGTGGTCAAAACCAGAGGGCGGGTTTTTTAAGAAGTAAAAAGTATCAAAAGATTGACATGGGTTTATGTTAAATTTAAATGTTAAATTAATTCCAATGACCAAAATTTGATTAAATAATAAAATATAATCCAATTACTCTTTAAAACCAACTAAAAAGTTAATCTAAATATATAAATAAGTTAGACGATAAGGTTGTTTTGAATTAAAATGCAGTTTTTTCACTATTCATTAAAATATAATTTTACTAAAAAATACAAAAAAATTAAACCAATGTAAAATTTGATATCCTGCTTCATAATGTGAAATTTATTTTGTCAAATATAATATATAAAATTATTAAAAACTATATTTAAAATTGGTGTTCCATCAAAATCTAACAATACTGCATTTTTTTAAAAATATTCCTTCTATCCGAAAAATTTAATTTGTTCTTATATCGTGTTCTAGAAATTACAGAAGACTAATTTTAATTTTATATAAAATTAAAAATGTGGTTAATCCTAATCATAATTTCTAGTTTATATCCCATTAAATTAGAATATTTTAATAATATATTGTTGTTTAGTGAAACTCAGTATTGCGTACAACAAAAGACATCAAGGAAGGATACTTAGGTGTGTAATGAAATCAAGTCAGTGTTACATTTATTGAAATATTCCTTTTGTGTTTCATATAATAGAATCCAAATATAGATATTTTATACATTGAACAAAATCTATACTTAGTGTTTCGTGAAATGAATTCTATCAGTGGATCTTGATATTATGTGTAACACAAACCACGTATAGAGTTGCATATACTAAAAGCTAATATGATGTTGTGTATAGTCCAAGATAATATTAGTGTAGCATAAAACAAAATATATAAAAGTAATTAAAAGTAATATATCTCATAAATTCATTGGGTGTTATAGTGGTAGTGGGACCCTATGATTTTTTCATCAATATAGAATGGTTTTCTACCATCCATGATTAAATGATTACTACCAGTGACTGTAAAATATCTTCCATCCAATGAGATGTAATTTTCATCTTTTAATAAGTATTTATCCCAAGGCAAAGAAGGTTCAACTAATTCACAACAGGTGACATCTTTTGTTATATTTGGCTTGTATTACCCTTCACGTATTGGATGTTATGATCTCTCTGCTTCCTATAAGGATGGTAGGTTATTATGAAATATTCCATAAGGACATTACAATGTTACCTTCCCACCATGAGATGAAAATAAATATATACCTTCACCAGGTATGGCCTAACGTTTTCACTAGCATGTAATTTGACCTCGTGGGCTTGTGAGAGAAAGTGGTGTGTTTGGAGGGCCTATAGAGGCAGGGCTCCATTATACCCAAGTTTTTCACTTAAAAATCCATGTCTGGTTCTCCAAGGAGGTAAATTAGAGTTCTTGGGGATGTTTTTATTTTAATTCCCTGACCCTAGTTACCTAGAGTCTGTGCATTATTACATGACATTTTCATGATACATTGAATCATGTCCCCAAATACTGATCAGTTTAGTAGAATTGGTTGTACTAGATACATACATAAGTCTTACATTACTTTATGAATAAAAATAAAAAACATTGTGTCTCCATAAAAAACACTCATATCCATTAGCCTATCCCTGCAGGTCAGTCATAATATACTTCTTCGCATCATGGGAAAAATAAAACATAGAAAGGGGTGATCTCAGGTTCTCAGTAAGGATAACAATATAGTTGAAACTTTCATAAATAAGCATAAACATTTAAGGCAATGTATAAGACTAAAACAGATGCCTTTTAAACTTAAACATAATCATAATATGGAAAAGATAAATCAAATAATTATATTTACTTATTAACATGGAAATTCTACTAGTCTAATAATCACATGTAATATCAGTATCCAATTTCATAATGATGGAATGCATAATGCCATACTTCATAACCATAGAGTCAAGGCATAATTCCAAGACTACAAATAAAATGTTTTCAAGACCTTGGTCCATGAAACTAGTTTGTCTCATGGGACCTACCAATGAATTGAGGAGCAATATGGACCTCCACCCATCACTTACTAAGTCCAATTCATTCCTCATATGAAAAGGTTTAAAAAAACATAAAAATTCCTATTAAAAATATCTTATAGAATGTTAATAATTTAACCATTAACCATGAATTTTATAAAAATAAAGCATACATAGCCAAAAATATCACAAAACCTTCAATACAATATGGATGATTTAAATCATAATAAATCAACTTCAAACACGTGTAAAATCTATCAAAGGATGTTGACTTAGATGAAATGAAAACCGTTTAAAATAAATAACTCATTCTATTTTTAAATCACATAAAATTTATATAATTATAAAATAAAACATTCAATTTGAAAATATTATTATAATATTTTAAGGGATGCTTCTAAGGTGTTATAATGGTGGAAAATAGCCACACCCGCCGTATAATTTAAAATACATTCTTTCCTTATTTTTGTCAAAAAGGTCATAAAGGTCCTTATTTTGAAAAAGACTGTAATATTATTTTATAAAAAGTCAAAAAAGGTACAAATGACTTAACCCATTGTCTAAGAAATATTAAAAATGTTTTGAAATACATTTTTATGAAGCACATATGTTGATGGCAAAGAGGTCCCAGTAGATACTCATGTATAAACAACCTCGGATAATGAAAAGATTGTAGAATTGACCCTTACCTTGTAATTTTCTTTGATTTAGGGTATGTTAATATCCTGTATAATAGTTAAATAATTTTTATTTAATTATAAAAGAACCACATACATAAATATGATAGCATATATTATCTTCTAATATTGCTTTGTTAATAATATTTCAGTATTATCATCGTTTCAGGTGTTAACTGATTTGTTTTCCTTTTTATTCTTGGTTACACAATCCATGTTTGTTATGTTTAGGATGAATTTGATTAATATCCAGAATGATATTAAGTTCTTAAACATTTTTTTAATCATAAAATGAAAATTATTTTTGAATGGTTATGATGGAGAATGAATTTCACCGCGTTCGTGGAAACGGTAATCCGTACGTACGCACAAGCGATAATATCATTCTATTGATGGTGAAATCATATGTAATTGGATTTTATATCATATATAATGAATAATTAACATGTTATATTTATTATTTACATCAATTATACTCATTATTAAACACATCTAAATAATGAAATGTTTGAATGACAAACTACACCACGACGTGGAGATGGTAAACCGTAGGTACACACTTATAGTCACTTGTTATTCATAGGGTGGATAGAATAATGAATATGGTTATACCATATTTATAATAAAATAACAATATTTATATGGTAATGGAGTTATTATTTTGGTATGGAAACAACAAATAAATAAGAAGTGGTAGAAGAAAAGAACTTTGAAAGAGGTAGTGAAATTTTTATCTCTTTTACGGGTGTTTTCTTTTGAGTTGATCAAGTAGGAACCATAGGTTGGCTTTATGATCAATTTATAGCCTCTTGGAAAAATTTATTTTAGTTGGGCAGATATTTGAGCATGGGTGGTCAGAGAAAAATGTCTTCGGAGGTGTGATTTTGAGATAAGGGGAAGTACCCTTTTATAAGAGATGTGAGGGTCACTGTAGGAAAAGATTGAAATATTATTTTATTATACAATAATATTCTTTTTATAATGGCTCCTAGATGATTAATTTAATGGATATGATGGGTATGGGTCGAAACACTCTCAACCAATTTGTCTTATATAGGTTTAGGTCCCCTATTTACCTAATATTTAGATTTAACTCTTAGTTAAATAGTTTAACTTTTATCATATATTCATATATTATTTTAATAAATGGTTAATAAACTAACTATAAAAATCACAATGAACCCTAAGTGGTTAATAATTGATACATATAACCTTATATAAGTCTTTTGGGTGAGCATTATATATTTAGTAATTTTATGTCAATTAATAATATAGTATTTGTTTTAAAAACTAATTTATGTCCATTATGACACTACTTAGTATTTGGTTTTTGTGAAATTCATAACATCTTTATAACTTCAAAAAATATTATTTAATAAACCCTAACATTTTATATTATCCTAATTTTTTTTGAAATACCTAAAAAGTCTCAATTTACAATTATTTTAATCCTTCAATAATAATGTAAATATTTCATCATCATTATGTCATAAATAAATTTAATTATTTAAAGTCTAAAAATTATAAATAAATTACCAATATGTAGGATTTTTTTTAAATTTATAATTAATATTTATAATCGAATTTATCTTATGTATAACTTTATATTAAAAATGGTTTTGTTATTAATCAATGAATTTAACACTTTTAACTCTGCTTTAAATAAAATAATAATAAATGTCTTAATCTAATCCAACTGGACCAAACAGATCATATATTATTCTTAAGGTTTATTTTGGTTGAAATAAACTTTTTCAGTAGAATTAGGACATGTGTTAGGGTAATTATAATATAATGTTTACCTTTAATTACAGTATTTACATTAAACTGTGGTAAATAAAATTCAAAAGTTAGTATTCACCAAAAATTATTTTCAACTTATTGAACCACATTTTACTTAATTATTTCAAATGTGTTTCTCAGATTGTTGAAATTCAATTCACAGAATCTATAAAATAATTTTTTTTGGACATTTGAAAATGGTCCTTGAAGGTGGGTAAAAGATGGTAAAAAGTTCAATAAAATTTTATATTTCTAATATTATTATAAAATGCCCCAAATGAATTAAATTGAACTAATATTGTTATTATGTATATAATTTGAATTAAAACAATTTTAAATAAAATTAATAATTATTTAAATTAAAAGTTTGTTTTAAACAATAACGCGGTGTTTTTCACTATCCATCAAAAATTGAATGTTTTTAGAAAAATACCAAAAATTCACCCTAAGAAAAATTTGATATTATGAATCCAAAAATGAAGTCCATTTTGAAAAATAAAATTTATAAGATATCAAAAAGTGTGTATTACTATTTATAACGGCTAGTTTGATTGGTCGTGGTGTGCTAGAACTCAAAGTTTCATAAAATACAAGCTATTTTATTATACAAAGAGAAGCATACCGTGGAAGCTTGGGGTGATACATTCTTCCCTCATTCAAATAATTTCATCCTCAAAATTTCTAGAATACTAATTTACAAAAAGATTCAGGTGGTTCTTCATCATATGTTCCTCGGGTTCCCACGTTGCCTCTTCCATCTTATGGTTCCTCTATAGAACTTTCACCAGACAAGTCGCCCGATTTCTCAACACTTGTTCTATGGTATCAAAAATTATGATAGGCTCTTCTCAATAAGACAGGTTGTGTTCCAATACTATTTTTTCATATATTATTACATACATTGGTTCATGTATATATTTTCTTAATAATTTTATGTGGAACACATCATGAACTTTAAAGAGACTTCGAAGCATTCCCAAACGATAATCTACAAGTACAATTAGTTCTAGAATTTAGAAAGGTCCAATGTAACTTGGACTCAATTTACCCTTATTACAAAAAATTATAACACCCTTCCATGTAGATAACTTCAAGAAAACATGATCTCCAACTTGAAATTAAAAATACTTCCTTCAGTTATCAGAATAACTCTTTTTCATTCTTTGAGCTATTATGATGTGGGTTTGTATAATCTTCACCATTTCCATTTTTTCCTCAACAGGTTCTGGGCCTTTGAGTTTTCTTTCACAAACATCATCATAAGAAGTTGGTGTGCGGCATCTCTTTCCATATAACACTTCATATGGTTCCATATGAATACTTGAATGGAAGCTATTGTCATAGGAAAATTCTAACATAGGTAAATATTGATCCCACATACCTTGAAAGTCAAGTGATCAAGATCTCAACATGTTTTATATGGTTAGATTAGTCTGTTATGATTTTCCATTAGTTTGAGGGTGGTAGGCAGTACTCAAATGATGTTCAGTATCTAGGGCTTTCTAAATACTTTTTTAGAATCATGATGTACAATAGGGATTATGATCTGAAACAACCAATATTGGTACCCAATGAAGTCTTACAACTTCATTAATATATAGTCTTGTTAAACATTCAAGTGGTAAATCTTCTCTTATAGATATAAAATGTCAAGACATTGTAAGATGATCAATATTGACCCAAATTGCATCATTCCATCTAGGAGTCTTTGTTATCTGCACAACAAAGTCCATCGTAATATCATTCCATTTCCACTCAGGTATGGGAAGAGGTTTCATGAATCCTCCATGAAGTTGTCTTCCAAACTTAACTTGTTGACAAACCCTACATCTTGACACATAATCATCAATCTCCCTCTTCATGTTGTCCCACAAAAAATTTTACTTCAAATCTCTATAAATCTTAATGATACCTGGGTGTATAGAGAAATTGAAGCTATGAGCATCATCCAACAATTCCCTTTTTAGATCAGGTATATCATAAACAAAAATTGTCATCCCAAATTTCAAAATTTTATCTTCAAATATGAAGTCAATCAATCTCTCATCGTTCACAGCTTTAATTTTCTTTTGAAATACCTCATAATTTGTATGAGAAATTTTTATACTTTATAGTAAAGATGGTTTAGGAACCATTTTAAAGAGTATTGATGTTTCACATTCCAAGATTATTCCCATATCCATTCTTACTATATCCATGTCCATAGCATCCCTTTCAACTCTCATTTTGTTCAAAACCCCAGGAGTCCTTCAGCTCAAAGCATCTTCCACCTAATTTTCCTTCCCTGGGTGGTAGTGTATAGTGCAATCATAATCTTTGAGTAGTTAGAGCCATCTCCTTTTCCACATGTTGAGTTCTTTCAGTGAGAAAAAATATACATCAAACTCATGTGATCAGAATATATCTCACATTTTTCACAATAGAGATAGTGTCTCCATATCTTCAAAGAAAATATTACAGCTGCTAACTCAATATCATGAGTGGGATAGTTTTGTTCATAAATTTTTAGTTTTCCTAATGAATAGGAAATAGATCTATCATACTTCATAAGGACACAACTAATTCCTTTCCTTGAAGCATCACTATAAATAACAAACCCATCATTCCTTTATTATAGAGTCATGATATGAGAATTGACTAATCTTATCTTTAGTTATTCAAAACATTATTGACACTCTTTTTTCATAACAATTTTAACCCCATTACGTGTGATCTTGGTTAATGGGTTTCCCATTCAGGAAAAGTTCTGTATGAAACACCGATAATAACCCACTAAACCAATATAACTACATATCTCAGTTATAATTATAAGTACTTTAAATTCTTTTATTTCTATTGTATTTGATGTATCTACAGAGATTACGTCCTTAGAGAAAATATGGCCAATAAAAGAAATTTCTTGAAGGCAAAATTCACAATGGATAAACGTCTCATATAATTCATTTCTTCTAAGGGTTTCCAGAATAGTGCACATGTGGTTTTCATGATACTTGTAGCCTTATGAGAATACAATGATATCTTCAACAAATACTAGTACAATATCATCAAGATATTCCTTGAAAACACTATTCCTTATATCAATGAAAATAGAGTGAGCATTAGTCTGTCAAAAAGTCATTACTATAAACTCGTAATGTCCATACTTGGTACGAAAAGATGTCTTCGGAATGTCTTCCTTCTTCACACAGAAATGATGATATCCAGATTGAAGGTTAGTCTTTGAAAATTATTGATCTTCATTATGTTGATTGAATCAATCATCAATACGACATAGGTGATACTTGTTCATTATCATTATAGTATTGATCTCCCTATATTCAATGGTCAATCACATAGATCAATATTTCTTCATAACAAAAAGAACATGGGGTCCCCATAGAGAGACACAAGGGATAATAAATACTTTATTACTCAATTACTCTAGTTGTTTCTTTAGTTCCACTAATTCCATAGTATCCATTCTATAAGGGGTATTCGATATGGGCCTTGAACAAGGTATTAAATAAACGGAAAACATAATTTCTCGTTCTAGAGGATGTCCAAGTAAATCATTTGGAAACACATCAACATATTCTTGTAAAATAGGTACGTCCTCTATCCAAATAATATTTTCCCCACCCATAGTTATTTCATTCCCTTCCTCCGTAATAATTGAATTTAGTAGAGCTACTAGGGGTGGACCTCGATAAGAATCAGATGGTGGTGTTTTTTCTCAAAGGATAAGGTACTCCTTACCATCATCAAAAATGGTAAACTCATTTATATTACAATAAATATTCACATCAAGGTCCAAAAGATAATCCATACCGAGGATTATATAAAATTCAATCATGGGTATGATGATGTGATCAGAAGATAAAGAACATTTATATACCCTATTGGGGACTAATTCACAAAACATTATTTCAATTACGCTTCCCTTTGGATTTTATACTGACTACTCTATTATTAAATAAAATTTTAAATATCTAATTTTCTTTGGAATCTAGGACGATATAAAATAATGCGATGATCCAAAATAAAATAATGCATTGGATAATCTTGAAGAAACTTTTAAATTACCTACCACCACATCTTTTAGAGGTTCAACCTCGTCAGTAGTGACCTCATAAGCTTGGCCTTGATCCCTTGTACTATTTTTAGGTAAGATTCCTTTGTGTTTAGGACAATTATTTGCATAACGCCCCACTTCCCTAAAATTGTATCATTCAACATTGACATCCTCTTTATTTCCCTTGAAATCAAGAGAATGGTTTCCTTTTTCCCCACACTTGTAACAGACTCCCATTCACATCAGAAAAGTATCAGGATGTTTCTCCCAACATTTAACATAGAATAGATATTAAAATTTTCCCTTATTCCCCTTATTTCTATTTCTATAGTGTTTAGCAGATCTATTCTTCTCTTTCTTTTCTTTAAAGTCGTAAGACGTAGAAAATTCCTTTTCTGTCTTGATAGCACATGAGATAATATCTTCGTACGATGAGAAGTATTGTGAGACTAATGATCTATAGAGAAATGGTTTTAACCCATTAAACAATCAATCAATCATACTCATTGGGTTACGTATATAATCTGTTGCATTCCTTTATAAACATGTAATGTTATCCTCATACTATGCGTCATTCTCTTCCTCCTTTGGCCTCAGAGTCAGAAATTGTTTTTCTATATCTGCTCGATGGTCACAAGGAATGTATTTTTGTTAGAAAATCTATTTAAACTACCTCAATTATATATTTGATACTTCTTAATCCTTCTTTGTGTTTTTAATTAATGAATATCATTTATCTACATCTCCCATGAGGTGATAAACTTCCTTGAAAACGTTTTCCCTTTCGCTACTCCCCAAAGCATGAATATTTTCTATAAGAAAATTTTCCATTTCATAGATACAAATGAATTTTTAGTCCCATTGAATGTTGGTGATTTTTTCCACATAAAGTGGTCTAACATTGATCCTCCATGTTGTCGATCAGGGTGCTCCATATGGGTAATGTTATTACACATAACTTGAGTGAGTTTTCCTAGTATTATAATAAGTTCTTCATCAATGGTTTCATCACCAGCTCAACTATAATTATCTTGAGTAGTAGGGAAATCCCTACATGTGTTACATGCATTGATATAGTTTCCATTCCTTCCAATAGGTTCCATTTCTAAACAATGGAATACCCAAGATTAGTTTATGAATCATAATACATAATTCTAAACTAGTAAAATACCTAAAATAAATTGAACAGTTTATGCATAAAATATATAATCATAAAGAAATGTTCTCTTTGAGAAAGTATTTACTCATTGATCCTTTATAATGGTCAATATAGAAAATGTGAATTATCATAAACATATCCCCCAGGAGTGTCATAACCAAGAGTGAAGCAAGGAACGTTGTTGTGTACGAGGATACCCCAGGTCAAGCCTAAAAATTGTTGTCGATATTTTCACTCCTAGGTACATCTATGGCAGAGCCGCCTCTACCTTCTTGTATCCAGAAAGGTATGTATTTCATAGAAAATACACAAAATATCTATGTTACCAAAATTCTAGTAAGTTCTTCTATACTAATCCTCAAAGTATATCTTAGGGTAATGTTCTCTAATTAGAGTTTTTCTAAATATAGCTTCCAAGGCTTGTACTAAACATCCTTTGATACCAACTATAATGTTCATGCCCTAGTTACCTAGAGTCGGAGCATTATTACATAACAGTGGAATGATACAAAGAATAATTTCCTAAATGACCGATTAGTTTAGTAGCCTTAGAAGTAATAAATACATACATAATTCTTACATTACATTATGAATAAAAAAACTGTGTCTCCAAAGAAAACACTCATATCCTTTAGCCTATCCCTTCAGGTCAGTCGTAATATACTTCTTTGCATCTTGAAAAATAAAACATAGAAATAGGTGAGCTCAGGTGCTCAGTAAGGATAACAATATAGCAGAAACTTTCATAAATAAGAATAAACATTTAAGTCAATGTATAAGACTCAAACTCAAGAATTTTGTACATAAACATCAGCATAATATGGAAATTATAAATAAAATAATTCTTTTTACTTATGCACATGGATTTTCTTACTTGACGAGTAGTCACATGTAATATCAATAACCAATTTCATATTGATGGAATCCATAATTCTAGACTTCATAACCACATAGTCAAGGCCTTACCTCCAGACTACAAATAAGATTTTGTCAAGGGCTTGTTCCAAGACACTAGTTTCTCTCATTAGACATACTGATGCATCGAGGGGCTATAGTAGGCTCCGCTCATCACATACTATGTCCAATGCATTCCTCGTAAGAAAAGATTTAAACATAACATAAACATGCTTATTAAACCAATAATATGAAATGTTAATACATAATCCATTAACCATGAATGGTATAAAAATTACAAATTCATAGTCAAACATACCAAAAAATATTAAATACAATATGGAAGATTTTTATTATAATAAATCAACTCCAAACAGGTGTAAAATCCATCAAAGGATGTTGACATAGATGAAATGAAAACTATTTGAAAGAAATACCTCCATATATTTTGAAATTATTAAAAAGAAATTTATTATAAAATAAAACATTTATTTTTGAAAATATTATTATAATATTTTATGGGAATATTATAAGTTGTTAAAATGGAAAAAATAGCCACTCCCGCCATATAAGTAAAAAAACAATCTTTCCGCATTTTTGTCGAAAAGGTCATAAAGGACCTTGTTTGAAAAACGACGGAAAGATTTACTTATAAAGATTAAAAAAAGGATATAAATAGATTTACCTCATAGTCTGGAAAACAGTACAAATGTTTTGAAATACATTTTTTCAAAACACGAAAGTGGATGATAAAGAGGTCCACGTAGATACTCATGTATAAACAACCTCAGATAATGAAGAGATTATAGAATTAAACCTTACCTTGTATTTTTCCTTGATTGAGAGTATGTTAATATCTTGTATAATAGTTAAATAATTTTTATTATATTATACAATAACCACATACATAAATATGATATCAAATATTATCTTCAAATATTGCTTTGTTAATAATATTTCAGTATTATCATCATTTCGGGTGTTAACTGATTCATTTTCCTTTATATGATTGGTTACATAAGCCATGTTTGTTCTGGATAGGATGTATTTGATTAATATATAGAATTATATAATGTTCTTAAACATTATTTTTAATCATAAAATAAAAATTACTCTTGAATGGTTACGATGGTGAATAAATTTAATCGCGTTCATGGAGAGGGTAAATAGTACGTACGCACGAACGACTATATCATTCTATTGATGGTGAAATCATATGTAATTGGATATTATATCATATATACATAATAATTAACTTGTTGTATTTATGATTTACATCAGTTATAGTCATTATTATACCCATCCAAATAATGAAGTGTTTGAATAACAAACTACACCACAGCATGGAGACGGTAAACTGTAGGTACACACGTTTGGTGAATTGTCATTCACAGGGTGGATAAAATAATGAATATGGTTATACCATATTTATAATAACATCACTGTATTTATATGTTATTGGAGTTATTATTCTGGTATGGAAACAACAACGAAATAATAATTGGAAAAAGAAAATAACTTTGAAAGAGGTGGTGAAATTATTACCTCTTCTTCGAGTAGTTCCTTTTGAGTTGATCAAAATTGATCCTTAGGATGGATTTATGATTAATGTAAGACCTCTAGGTCAAATTGAAGGTATTTAGGAGCATATTTTAGTAGGTTTTGGCCGAACCAAATGAATTAGGAGGTGTGATTTTGAGAGAAGGGGGTGTATCCATATATAAGAGAGGTGAGGGTCACTTTTGGAAAATCTTGAAATATTATTTTATTATACAATCATATTCAGTTTATAATGGCTCCAAAATGATTTTTTTAGAGGATAAGGTGGGAATGGTTCCAAAACATCTAAACCAATAGGTTTTAGATAGGACTAGGTCACCATATTAACCTTATCTTTTATATTTATCTCTGAGTTAAACAGTTTAACTTTTACCATGTATTCTTATATTGTTATTATAAATGGTTAATTAACAAACAATAAAAATAAAAATGAACCCCAAGTGGTTAATTATAGATATATATAACCTTATCTAAGTCTTTTAGTCGATCCATAGATTTTTAGGAATATCATACCAATTAATAATATAGTATTTGTTTTAAAAACTCATTTGTGTCAAATTTGACACTATTTAGTATTAGGTTTTTGTGAAATTCATAACAGCTTTATAACATCAAAAAAAATAATTAATCAAACATAACATGTCATATTAATCTAGAAAATTTGTGTAATACATAAAAATTCTCAATTTACAATTAGTTTCTTTTTTATAATATCAATTATTTTAATCATTCAATAATAAGTTAATTACTCCATTATCTTTGTGTCATAAATAAATTTAATTATTTAATGTCAAAAAATTATAAATAAAATTCCAATATGTAGAAAATCATTTTAGATTTATAATTAATATTTATAGTAAAATTTATCTTATGTCTAACCCTATATTAAAAAAATTAGTTCTTAAACGTTGAATTTAACACTTTAACTCTTCCTCATATTAAAAAATAATAAATATCTTAATTTAATCCAAGTGGACCAAAATTATAATATTTTATTAGTAAGGTTTATTTTGGTCGAAATAAACTTATCCAATAGAATTAGGACATGTGTTAGGTTAATAATAATATCATTTTTACCTTTAATTACCCTTTTTAATTTTAACCATGGTAAATAAAATTCAAAAGTTACTATTCACCAAAAATTATTTTTTCCTTATTGAACCAAAGTTTTCTTACTATTATCAATTGTGTCTTTAAAATTTTTGAAATTCAATTCATAGAAGTGGTAAAATTACATTTTATGCAAATTTGAAAATGCACCTAGATGGTGGGTAAAAGACGGTAAAAAGTTCAATAATATTTTATACATCTAATCTTATTTTAGAATGACTCTAATGAATTACATTGAAATAGTATTGGTATTCTGTTTTTATTTTTACTTAAAATAAATTTTAATAAAATAAATAATTATTTAAATAAAAATTTGGTTTTAAAAACAACGTAGTGCTTTTCACTATTCATCAAAAATTGAATGTTTTCAAGAAAATACCAAAAAATCATCCTAAGAAAATTTTGATATTCTGAATTCAAAAATGATGTCTATTTTGAAATATAAAATTTTAAAAAAGTGGATATTACTATTTCTAACGGCTAGTTTGATTGGTCGTGGTCTGCTATAACTAGAAGTTGCGCACAACTCAAGCTATTGTATAATTCAAAGAGAAGAATATCATGGAAGCATGAGTTGGTAAATTTATTGAAATAACATAAATTAGATGACTATCTAGGAGAGTATCCAATACCATGAATATATGACTTCATCGACAAATTGACTAGAGGGAAATGGTTCTCATAGGTTGACCTCAGGATGGGTTATCCCCAGCTCTGAGTTCAATAAGAGATTATACCAAGAGTGTCTTTATAAATAATTTTTTATCACATTGATTTTATTTTTATACCCTTCAGTATGTTGCATTCCCCATCAGTGTTGAGAGACTTGTGAACTACGTCCATCAATCCTTCGAGGATCAGTTCATAGCACTCATATTTGTTGGAACCTTCATGTCCTCAACGTCTCAGTAAGAGAATGTGGGACACTTGGGGATGGATTATAGACATGATATGAGATTAAAAATATCATGGGGAACTCTCCTAGAGTCATTGATATATTCAACAGGTTCACGGAATACTTCCCTAGTATTATAGCCCCTATGACAACCCGGATGCAGGAAAGGATTCTTTTTACCTGGACTAAGCAGTATTAAATATATTTTAAGGAATTGAGGATAAGAATGACTAGTGATCCTATTTTGAGACTACTGGTGGAGGGATTAGAATAAAAAGTGTATTTTGATTCATCTAGATCATGAATCAGTTTTGTTTTGATATAGAGGTAGCTAGTGATTGCATATAGATTAGGGTAGTTGATAGCCCACAAGAAGAACAACACAACTCATGACATGGATTTGTTATTAGTAGTCTTTTCTCTAAGGGTATAGAGGAACTATCTTTAATGGGAGGTCTTTTGTTTTACTCAAACCCTCAAAGTCTCAGGTATGTCTCCACACAACGAGATATGAACCTGAGATCAAGGAACTGGTTGGAGTTCCAACCATACTTTGACTTTGAGATAGTCTATAATATAAGAAAAAGAAATGTGGGAGAAGATTATATTAGTTTAAAGTCGCATTCTCATCTATAAAATGAGGAATTAGAGAAATTCGGTTCTTTACAACAAACCCTGATGGATGACAGGGCTTCATCCTTTCTTCAGATGATGGTGTTGACTCTTCTACTACTACATTGTGTGAGGATGAAGAAGTTAGGATACATAAACTGTAAGTTCCTATGTGACCGTATATCCTTAAGAGATTTAATATATGGATTCTCTTAAGGAGTAAATCACATCATCCTTTTATAGAGAAAATGCTGGTTCTGATCACTCTGTGAGTGGAGGTGATGAGGGTGTTTCATTTCTCCTATGGATGTACATCCCAGTGTATTAAATATGTATAGAGACCTTCAGTGGTGGTTTTGATGGTATAGAATGTAGTAGAGTGTGGACAAAGTCATATCTATGGGTCTTACTTTTCATTAGGTGTAGGATGATCACCAGGTTTTAGAAGATTTGTTACAGCCTCTTGAGATCTCAGATTTGAAATGGGGAAGAGTATCCATGGAATTTGTGATATAGCTTCCATGAATAGAAAGAGGCCACAATGACATCTGGGTGATAGTTTACTGACTTACCAAGTCAGCACACATCTTTTCCATCTAGAATCAGAGTATAGTAGAGATTTTGAAGTAGTTATACTTACTGAAGATCATCATCCATTGTGGGGTCCCCTTGATGGTTGTCTCCGACCATTATGTTTGATTCATTTCATGGTTGTGGAGAGACCAGAGGGAGGTGTTTGGGACCCACTTGAGGTTGAGTACATCTCTTCACCCCTAGAAGTATGGGAAGACCAGGAACACTATTCATGTGTTAGAGGATATATTGTAGACATGCATGTTAGACTTTTACCATAACTTGGATAATAACTTACCCTCTCTATGTTTTTCTTATAATATTATCTACCACTCTAATATTGACATGGAACCTTTAGAAGATGTTTTCAAGGGACCCTATAGGTCACCCATATACTGTATTGAGATCAGTGTGGCCTATCTTATTAGGACAGAGATGGTGTTGGAAATGATGGAGAAGGTCTCGGTTATCCATTAGTGGATGAGGAAAACCAAAAGCACACATAAATATTACATAGATCAATGTCTTAGGCCTCTTTAGTTTAGGTGTGGAGAAAATGTTTTCTTATGAGTCTCACAATAATGAGGATTGTGGAGATTTATCCGAAGATACAATCTATCCTTGAGGTCTATCAGTTTAATCAAGATCCTATAGAGGGTTTTCAAGGTTTCCTACCACCTATCCTTATCCACACAGTTGGAGTGGGTTCATGACTTCTTCCATGTTTCATAGATAAAGAGATAATTCCATGATCCTACACATATTATTGACTGGGGTGAGATGTACATCAATTATGGATCCATCTTTGTAGAGATCTTAATGGTGATTGAGGATCCATAAGATAGGATCCTGTATGTATAAATCATTCTTTTGGTTTGTGTGTTGTGGCAGTATAAGAGCATGCAAGAGAGATTTTAGGTTCATAAGAACCAGATAAGGGAGAATTATCCCCACATTTTGGTTTACTTTGTTCTTTTTAGGAATGAAAATCCTTGAATGGGAGATTAATATAGAGACTCTATTTTTTCTTGTAAAAATATGAAATATATTATGGAATATTTTCTATGTTAGGTGAAGAGACGACCCAATATTCCATGTCCTAGTGAGCCCAAAATTTATATTATAAAAATATAAAAATATATTTATATCACACATTTTTATTATTTCATAAATAATTTCTTATATAATGAATAAAGTCTTGGATGGATAATTTTATAGCAAGGTTGAATCTCGAGCAATGGGTTTACCCTAGTAATGACCAAAAAATTTCTAATGCCAATTGTTCGGATGAGTCAGTCGTGGGCGGGTTAGTTTAATTAAAATAAAGGAAAAATTTATTTATCTAAATATAAATGACCTAAATCAAATTCTATGTAAATATGTAATTATGAAATTTCTCAAGGTTTATCCACATATCCTTAGGAGGATTTTGATAATATCTTTAGTGAACTTCATTGGAAAATCAGGATCAAATGAAGAATGGTGATCAGATCATGGTAGAATGATGGAAAATGAGCATAGTGGATCATTCTCATCACTGGTGACTGAATTATTCACCAATGGCCAATCCTAAATTGAGGTATGTATCATAAAAAATATTTAACACCCTTGATTAAATGTTTTATAATGTATTTTATTAATCTTATTATGATTTGTTATTTATTTTCCCCTCACATGAGCCCAATTCTAGTAATTTTAGTTTTAATTGTAATTTTATCTTTTATGCCATGAAATCACCACTGATAATCCTAGAATATGTGATAGTTGTCCATGTTCTCTTATATAATGATGTTATCACTTTTTTTGTTTTGTATTTTCCCTCAACCATTCTTCATGTTTTCCATTGTTGGGCCATGGGTTCACAATTAAACTATTTCCATGTGGATTCAAGTAGGATCGAACCACATGATTCATGAAAAATTCACATGAAAATAATATATATTTGTAATTTGAGGGTGGATTGTGACAAGTTTCTGGATGAGGGCGGGGCCTTCATGAATTTGATATTTGGAACTGAGATTAAAGGGGATGAGGGATTCAGTGGGTGATGTTGTGGGATTCATGTGGGTGGTTGAATTCCAATTTATGGCCACTGGATGTTGATAAATAGATATCAAGTGTAATTGCCTTTGATTTTAGTGTATTTTGAGTGATTAGTGTTTAGGAATCATGGTGGAATCAAAAGATCTAGGATCTGCATTAGGAAACAAAAATTCTATGAAAATACATACTACACAACATGTACTTGGTTGAACACACATCATGTATTCACCCAGCTGTAGTGACGAGGGTTTCAAGAAAAAGATAAGGATAACACACCATGTGGATGTGCCTGCACATCATGTGGCCCTCTGTGGGTATCGAGGTTAAGTTCTAGATGCACATACACAAGACCCAATGTGGGAGGGTATTCCATGTGTGATGGGATTACACATTCATGTTCCAGTAACCAGGCATGACTAGGTACATGACATGGCTTAACAAACATGGTCATGGCCAAGAGAACACGAGTATGACCTGAGTGGTTGAGGCATGCCTTGGCCCCCCCCCATACATGACATGTAAAGTGACATAGCCAATGATCCCTGTCTATAAGAGAACATGACCATGTAGTATAGCAGGACCACACACCATGTCTCTTACACACCGTGTATCCCTCTTTCGGAAACTTATACCTCTCGTTTCACCTTTTTTTTGACATGGATTTTGGCTCATGGGTTGCCTAACATGAGTTTTTTCTAACATAGAATGTGATGGAGGCCTTCATAGTTTATTTTGATATATGATGTGAGATTTTATGAGCATGATTATTTCTCATCTGATGCATGAAAAAGGTGGTTATCAAGTGGGATAATCAATGATTCTACGTAGAAATAGTAGTCCCCTATTCAGGGTGTGGGTCCTCTATCCATGGAGATGGTACTCCCCTTCACACAAGGGTTTGGTTCCGCAATAATATTTATAAAAAGACATGGTACTTCCATATTAAGGTAATACTTCCTATATCCATGGAGGTGGTACTACCCTCTCACCCCAGGGTGCTGGTCCCCTATACTCTTTATCCATATAGATAGTACTCCCATATTTAGGGAATGACTCTTATAACTCTGGGAATGATACTCCCCTATCACAGGAAGTTGTGGGTCCCCTATAATCATTATTCTTATTGTAGATGGTACTCCCCTACTCAGGGAATGAGTCCTATATATATGGGGTAGTACTCCCTAGTCTGACTAGGGACGGGTCCCCCATATTTTATACATAGATAGAGATGGTACACCCCTACACAATAATGGGTCCTTTATGTAACAAATGTCACTCTCTTATCATTAAAGGGTGTGGTTTCTCCCTAATTTGAGTATAATACCACTTGTGTACTATGGAATGGGTCCACTGTCTTTTGTAGATTATACTCCCTCAATTTGTGGAGCAATGACGAGGTTCGGTCCCTCCCCATGACTTATTCGGAAAATTGTGTGAGATTTTTGGCATTACTGATGGACTATTAGAGATGTAGATAGACTCACAATCATTGGTCGACTATGATATGGATATCCCATTTCTCATTCATCTGGATTTCTTATAGGATCATATATATCTATGTTGTTGGGTTTGATTTCTCATTTTCTTTGGTTTGAGATGACTACTAATATTGTTTCTTCTATCACTCCCATTCATATTTTGGGGAATCCTATTGTATATCTATATACTAACTCACACATTGTATTTCCTTGCACATGTCATGTATTATATAGATGATGGAAATAGTGATGGTAATTTTATTGGAGCATATGAATACTCAGGTTCATTGATCGTGTGTGGTGGTCGGGGCTTAGAGATCAGTAGTCTGGCTCTCTCATCTATTCTTATATTCCATTTGTTTTTAGACTAGGACAAATTTTATGTTTGGGAGTGTATATTATCCTTAAAATGTTATATTTCACTACCTCACTCTTTTGTATTGCCTAGAGGTTATTATATACATGGTTTTATTGTAGATGGTACTACTTTGATTATTGATCCTTTGTACTTATTCATAGAGATAGTTGGGTGTATTCATATAGGTTCTTTAGGAAAAGCCCTACCATTTTTGACATTAATTATAATCACATTCTATTATCCCCAAGCATATGAAGGTGGTAATGGGGCTATGATGGCTCAATATTCTAGATTACAGGTAGGCCCCAGTGGGTTGTGGTAATACATCCCAATTCCATTCAAGAAATTCCCTTGATGTTTCTTACAACATTTATAGCATTTATATGGTTGTAATTGTTTTTCCACTTTTTAGTTTATTTGAGTTTACCTGAGTCTCGATCATCATTTTATTTTCAATACCATATGAATAGTGGGAATCACAAATTTTAATTTCTATATTGAGTGAATATCAAAAGATTTTTTATAAATACTAATGTTTATTATAACTAACAAATTTATCAAAAAAAAATTAATCTACCAGAGAGTCAATCAATTTTTATTTTATATCTAATGATTAGACCAAAAGAATACTTTGGAAGTCTTTTAAAAATTTTCACCTAAGTATCAATTTATTCATCCTCCATTTTCTTAAGATTGTAGAATTCCTTCACCATTATTATACATAGCCTACGAGGGAAGTATATACAAAAAAAATTATTAAAATAATCCTATTCCATATAAGAAATTCATTCCTCTTATCTCATATTCATAATAAGGTTCCACCATTGATATACTTATCCTTATAAATGATAAATGGTTAGGATAGTATTTTCATATTATAAACAATGTAGAACATCAAAAATCCTATCAATGGTTTTGATCCATCACTTAGATACTAGTGTATCAAAATAACCACTAAAATAATGTGTTTGTCTTGTCTTGAAAGTCTCAACTATATATTGTCCCCTCATTTGATCGTTTGAGAAATCAACATTACTCATGGCCAAAAAAAGTTCTATGAGCATAAAAACAAGATTTTATATTCTGTATATCTTGGTATTTGGTTTATCAGGAAGAAAATAATTTAATTTTCCACCATATCCATTATTAGAATGATATATTCTAGTTCCATAAATTTAAAAGAACCAAAAAAAATTATGAAAAAAAATATCATAATGTAAAACTACACAATCATGAAAATTTTATTGGATTTCAAAATCATGAAACCTTCTTTTCATCCTATGACACCTTAGGTATAACCTAGGTCATACAATGTCATTATCAATTCAAATCATTCATAATGGTTCATAACAAATATGTGATTCAACCTAAGAATATACCACATGAGTGTCAAACAAGGTGCATAGTAATGGCATGCACACTCTGAAGAAAAATGATAGACGGGATATACTCAACCAATTATTTTTGTGGTTATTACCCATAGATGCATATGTTCCAAAACAATATCCATTTTTACTATTCATGCTAGGATTTATTGATAGAAAAATCACATAATGTATTCCTTAATAAAACTTTATGATGTTATACTATACTTATAATTATCCACGGGGTTTTCAATAATTTTTATAATTCTAATATCTATATATTAACTAAACCCTACTCTGATACCAACTATAGTGAACAAGGATTTTCATACATAAATATTACATCTTTTTAGATGAAAATTTAACACATTTCACAAAAACATGCTCAATTACCATAATGTTTTAGTGTAATTGGATACTAGATATGTAGTATTTTTATTTTGAAGATCTTGAACATCTCGAACAAAGTTATTCCAATTTATTACACTTCATAGAAAAACTCTAACTAAAACCATTATTCATAACCTAGGGAAATTAATTATAATAAAGGGTGATATCATATTCTTAATAAGAATAATCATGAGAGATATCAATCAATGATCATATAAAATCATAATAAAATAATAAGGCTATGAGATCATTATTGTAACAAAAAATGTTCATAAAAAATCAATAAAATTTCACAAACATGAATCATGGAATAAATCTTTATCTTTTTAATAACATTAATCCTAAGAGTTGGAACACCTTATAAATAAATCATGAACAATAAGTTAATATCATAAAATTTTGGCACCATCATAAGTATAGAAACCATTTCATATTTCACTGTAAACTATTGAGAACCTCCAATCATAAGGAATTAGTAATTAACACATGTTTCCCATTATAGATAAATAATGTAAACATTTTTCCCATAACAAATCAAGTACATTGACTTATTTCTCATATTCAATCAAGCACATAAATGTTTCTTTCATATAAGACCAAGAACATATTCTTGTTTCCTATAAGTATCTTATGAGATATGATACATTACCTAATGAATTTTCAGGATATAAAATTTTGGTCCCACACATTACATAATTAAAACCATACATATGTATTCCACAAGATAATAAAACATTCATCACATCCTAACATGAGAAAATAAAATGGGTTTCCTAAACATTTTATAAATAAATTATAGAATAATCCATGGAAAATAATTGGCTTTCATAAATATTCCATTATCATAATCCTAAACTAACTATGGGAATAATAAGGATTGTATCATTGGATAATATCCCCAATAAAATAGAATTAACATCAAAGGATGTCATCATATATTAAAATTACTTTAAAAGAATAGTTTGAATATTTATTATGGAAAATACCATTTTAATATTGAAATCACTTATTTAAAAAAATTCCAAAATATTAAAGAACAATTATCATTGAAAATAATCTTGTAATATTATAGTTTAAGATTAAAATAATTGAGTGTTCATGATGGAAGGAAGTTTCATTCACGTTGTATAAGAAAAAGAAACCATTCATTTTCATTTTTCTAAAAATTAAATTATTGTAAAAATGGCTTTAAAAATCATGTAATAATATTAATAACATTTATGAAAACATTTTTAAGAAATATGGATATAGAATAAAAAGGTTTTTTTGACCAAAGAAAGAAATAAATTTGGTTTTTCCTAAAAAACATTCTTCTGGTACATTGATTCTTATACTGAGGAAAATGGAAGGAAACCATGTATTACATAGAAATAAACAAAGGATAATAAAATTAAATGGATTTATCAAAATATAATCATATATATATTTAAAAATTAAAATTAAATTATAAATAATCATGATAAAAAATGATATTGACATTAAAATCCCTTACCTCGATATCGACTTTCTTTGAAAGTTCTTTAAACTCATGTATAATAAATTTAAATTCATTTTAATTCTATAAAAAATTATAAGAATTATTATATATCATATAATTTCATTAAATACACTTATATATGTTTATATTCATCCATAAATGTAGTTATATAAAAATGAATTACACTGTTCAGGGAGACGGTAAGTCGTACATACACATGAATGTTGTTTTTATTTTTCAACGGATGGAAAAAAATAAAGTTAAATAATAATTCACCAATAAAAAAAATTATTATATAATATAATTCATATATATTAATAAAATCCATACTTTTACTATCAATGTAATTCAAAATTAATAAATGAATCATGTTTCTCCGTAGATGTGGTAGTTCACACAAAGGAACGAGCAATATTATCATTTTCAAACGGATTGGAAGGTAATAATGTAGATATGATATTATCATTATAGAAGAATAATTATATCATATATATAATACAAAAATTTTAAAAAAACCTTAATATTCATCTATAAAATATGGTGATGAAAAAATTAATTGTATATTCATGTGGAGGAAATAAGTCGTACACACGCACGGGCGATGCTTTCGCTTTAAATTTGATGGGAAAGAGGGTGTATAATGGTGTTTTACTATTAATAATAATATTTAATTACATTAATTATATTGAATTTATTATTTTATGTTAAATACAGATTATTTAGATTAGATAAAATAGTAATTAAAAATTAAGTGATCGGTTATGGTGACTAACTCTTCTTTGAAATAACTCCTTTAGATATCCACTTAAGGACCCTACAGTTAGTCTCTTGGGGATACCAAAACCACTAGAAAATATCAAGGCAAATTTCAAGGAAAACTATTGAGGTTTTTTTCAGGATATAATGATTAGTGTGGTATTAATAAGTTAAAGGAGTGGTGTCCTTTTATAATAGGAGCAGACACATGTGAAATTTCTTATAGGATAAAATAAAATAATTAAATTCTCCAGAAAAATGGATCCAAAGGGAAACATATTCAAATTTAAAGTAGTATGGTGTTGAAATCCCATAAAAATAAAATTTGGATAGGTTTAAGTGGTATTTTAAACCTTATATTTTGGTTTAACCCCTTAGTTAACTTATATTTACATTAACTGTGGTAACATCTTTTTCAATCATAAAGGGTCGTAATTTTACATATATGGTGAATATTGGATCATAAATGGATAAGGGATGATATTTTAAACTATATATTATCTAATTTTACAATTTTCAATATTTTTATGATTTTTAAATACATTCAGAAAATATTAATTTGATAAAATATCATTAATTTCAATTTTATCACTATTCATTTAATTTGACCCAAAATACATAAATTAAAAGTAGGAATTAATATATAATATGTTAAAAGAACATTAATATGTCATATACATATATAAAATTCTTTTAAAACTATAAATCATTAAAATTGTATTACTTTTAGTATTTTCAAATGATTACATTATTTTTTCTATTAATTGAAGAAATACTCTACCGGTGTTGCATAAGAATTTAAGGTTATTATATAATTACAAAACAAATTATATATAAAGTAATATTATAAAAATAATTTCATTATGATCAAAATAACAATTTATATTAGTCCAAAAATTACTCTTGTAACAATGTGAACACATAAAAGATATTTAAAGGTAAGAGAATAACATTATGTATGTTTATTTTCTTTGAATATTATATATAATCATTTTCATGGAAAGGATCCATTAAAAAATTTATCTTTTATTGATAATGGTAGAATTTAATTTATCCAAAAATAATTAGGATGAAAAATTATGGGATTATGAATCATTTTTTACCTAGATTAACTAGATATACACTTTATTGACGTGATAAATTTTACCATGATTACTATTCATATTGTCCAAAAATAGGGGGCCCATTTGCAAAAAAATTTAACCGTTTGATTACAAATATGGAAAATATTTTATTATTTTAAATACACATAAATGGAATAAATTAATTTTTAAGTTAGAGTGCAAACACAATAAAAATAGAGTTTATAAAAATACAGATTTAAAGCATAAAACATTATTTATTCTTATCCCATTACTAGAAAAAATATTAAATTAATTTTAAAACTTTTCATTCAATATTTTATATAATAATTTAATAAAAAATAATTCATTAAGATGGAATAATTTAATTTATTAAGATAAAAATTATTTTCTCTCCAAAAAACTATTTTTCAAAAAAACATATTTTTTTATTTTTCGGTGATTTTTATTTTTATTTATAATTAATTTATAACCAATGAAATAATTTTATAAATATACGAACCATAATTTGTTTTATAATTTATTTAGTCCAAATCATAACTACCAATCCAATGTCCTGGCGAAAAATTTCACATTAAATAATCACATTTCAAAATTATATTATAGTTTTTTTAAACATGGTGTTGAATGTAATGTAAGATATGAAAGAAATTAAATTATTTAAATGTAAATATATTATAAAATCACATGGTGTCACAAAAAAAATAATCTTAAAGTGTTTAATATTTTATTTTAATTTATTTACATCTAGAATGATTTCATCATAATATAAATCATTGAAGATTCCTTCTTGAATTCATATTAGACTCCTTGACCAAGGAATAAATCGTATTACATAGCACCACACCATAGAAAACGTATTATGGAACTGACCTAGGAACCACGCCTCATAAATCTATAGGAACTATGATTATGTCAAAGACCTTAGGACCACACCTTATCCTAGCTTTGTAAAATCCCTAAGTGAGATTTACTATACAAATCCCTACATTCACGTCATAGTTAGAACTACATATCCAGGAAACTCAACTAACTCCAAACCGTATTTTAGGCCCTACACTATAGTTTTTTATTAGATGATTTTTCATTTCATGACCCAAATTTCTCACCAAAGTGACCACAAATTTGGAAAAATAAAAAAATATTTCACACCGGAGCCTATAGGCTATATTGCAGCAACCGTGATTTTGGAATAACTATAAAATATCTCCTTAATACACCACACCACATATCTAAATATTATTCTAAATTTCTCTCCTCTATAGCATATTAATCCCTTCCATATAGAAAAATTCCAAAATTCTGAATTATTTAAATGTTTTTCAATATATATTAAATGTGGATTTCATTGGCATAATGACTTGAGATGGATTCCAGAACATTACTGGTCAATTTAAATCCCATAAATAGAGTCATTTGGGAGGGATAGAAAATTAAATCACTAAAAAATTGCTCATCTAATCAATAATGTGATCAAATTATCATCTTCTATAAAAATTTTCATTCATTTTAAATCATTTTTCTCTTTCTAGAGTGTGAAAAATTACTATCCAACAATTTTCTTCTATAATACTCATTAAATCGTTGTCTGTGTTAGATATTTTTCTTATGTCTTCTAATTCGAGTCTCATTTGGAGTCCTCAGTCGTTCTTATCCCTCCTCTAACCTATAATGACCTATACTTTACATACATTGTTATTACATAATAATTGAAACATATTTATTAAAACATATAACAAAACCATGGTGGGACCGTATAGGTATAGTGTCTTTAGAAACTGGGAAACATAAAAAACTGGTTCACAAAAAATCTACATTGTCTCCTATTTATTTAATAATATCTAGAGAACCTTTTGGAATATCCTACTTAATACCCTTGTTACTAACCTGGGGAAAAGAAAACATACCAAAGGGTGAGCTCAAATGCTCAGTAAGGGTAAACAAAAAAAATATCAAATTCATAAGGACATAACATTTCAAAAATCTTAACCTGGAAAAGAGATCATAATATCATAACATGGGATGAATCATAGTAGTGAAATGTAATCCCAATAATCATAACATAAAAAATGAATATTTGTGGAATACACACATAATCATAGAAAATCATTTCTTATTAGTCAAGACTCATTGCGAGGACTTTCATAGTGGACAAAGTCCATTTCTGAACCGATTCCACACCTCGTTCCATTCTTGTATCAATTAACCAGACTAACTTGTCATTCCAGCCATGTCTATCTCATGAGATATAAATCTTTACCCAATGCATTGGAGAGAGATATAGATCTCACCCATTGTGTAACACCCCAAGATTCCATGCTACGCTTCTCTTTGAATAATACAACAGTGTGTGCTGTACGTAGCATCGAGTTCTAAAACACACCATAACAAATCAAACTAGTCATTATGAATAGTAATACCCACTTTTTCAAATTTTATAAATTTTATCTTTCAAAATGGACTTCATTTGAGGATTCAGAATATCAAAATTAGGTTAGGGTGATTTTTTGGTATTTTTCTAAAAACATTCAATTTTTGATGAATAGTGAAAAAACATTGAGTTATAGTTTAAAACAAAATTTTTATTTAAATAATTATTCATTTTATTTAAATTTAATTAAGGTCAAAATGGATAAATAATACCTATATAAGTTCTGTCACGACCCCCTCCCCACAAAGTGTACCCCTCCTGGGCCGGCAATGTGAAAAGGGAGATAATGACCCCCCGAGTCCCGCCTCCAGTAGGCCCCGGGTTGGCGACTAGCACCGAGGGTATAATACACACACAAATGGGAGGCATTACCCTCTAAGAGAACACATGCAGAAGAGAGAGATAGAATAGAATCCAACCAACTCCAACTCAAAACTGAAATGTAAAAGAAACCCAAGTACATATATGAAATGTCATGCAAAAGTACTACAACTGAAAGGGGAAACTAAAAGTACCCAAAAGAAAGTAAAACGACAGCGACCACAAGCCCGAACAGCTCCTCCTCCAACCGCAAGCTAGTAGTAACCAGCTTGATCTCCAACCTGCTCCAAGTGACCTGAAAATCAGTTTACATGTACATAGGGTGAGTATAACAGTATACTCAGTAGGATCCTCCCCAAGACTCTCGTGCAAAAGTAAAGAAAGCATGCTAAAGCCCAGTGAACAACAAGTGAAACTAACTCGTCACCTAAACAGGTATACTATGTTCCCAACCTCACCATGGCTACTCTCACCAAGTAACACATACAAGAATATAGCATATAGTAAAGAATGTCAAGGGTACCCCGCTACTACTTCCCCACTGGTTTGCCGCTTTGCCCCAACGACATACGTCCTGTGCATCTCTCTCCAAAGGCTTGCCCGTATCAACATGGGTCAAGCTCCACAATCTGCACCACGTGCACCACATAGGCTTGCCCGCAGACACCTGGGTTAAGCTCCACACAATCCTCACAACCAAAAGTAACCAGGTAGTTTCCGGGAGCCACCACAGCTCGCATAACGTGTATCATACGTCGGGTATTATACCTGAAGCCATTACAGCCCATACACCGAGTAAGGATCCTCAAGCCATCACAGCCTATACACGTTACACCTATAGTAGTCCATAGAATACTATATCCAGAATATATGTGTGTGAAATAACCACAAGCCATTACAGCCCTCTACACACATATATGGGTAAAACTAACCACTGTGCCTACCAGCACTAGATCTACCAAGAGAAGAGAGCGGGGACAAAGGGGGTAGTCAGCCATTCAACCTCCCATCAGAATGTTGGGGAAAACACCCCCCCAGGGCTCAGAATCCCCGGGGTGTCAGTTGCCCTTACCGACAGGGTGGAGTAGCATAAAGAAACACAAAAAGTACAGAATATATAAGTAACTCACATCCACACTATGGGCATTACCTAGTCATAGATACAACTGCAGCTAACGTCTCTCAGACTCCAGGCTGCTACTTCTAAGACTAAGTATCCTATAAGCACACAACCAATTGAAGAGATTTATTAGATTACTCCATTCTCATTTATCAGTTCCGCTGTACATTAGTTAATTCTTTAAGCATTAATTAAGATTGAACAATTCCCCATTTAACTAAAATGGCGTCACTTTCAATACAACTGCTCCTTTTTAAGATTCACATCACCTTTAAATTCTAGCATCTCCATCCCCGTGGATTTTCACCATTTAATCAAACATTCAATACAGAAATACTTTTCCACATTCCCAGGCATTCTAGAAAAACATCATATGCTTCTAAACACAAAGGAGGCTCAACACGGTGAGTAGATATACTACCCGTCGAGTCTTTGCCGCCTATAGAAAGAGCATAGACCCATCCTCCATCGAGAGGCTAAACACGGAAAGCACGTGGCATACCCCACGTGTCTTTGCCTCCTTCAGAATGAGGGTAAGCAAGACCAGCTGCCTTGAGCAGTGGGGAAAAGCAAAGCAGATTAACATTCAAGAAAACCACAAGCAACCAACAACCACATCCGTCCCATTCCATCACCCCCGGTGTCCTCCCTGACACCCATATGCATAAACCGATGCATCTCGCCACACTAGGCATCATCCGCTGCCACAACTATAAGGCCTCCATGCCTCCACATATCACAACAACCATCCAGGCTCACATCACAGCACAAGCAGCAGGAAAACAAACATCACAAAATGGGCTCTCGGCCCTTTAACAAACAAGAGGGTAACTCAGAACCCTTTTTGAAATTACCACATAATCTGTCCTCTAAACCATATTGAATTAACAGATTTGTTATTCGTAGGTTCCAAACATGGATACCTAATCAGTAAGCTATCACAATTAAATATCCATTCTTACTTCCCTAATTTGATTATCCTCAAATTAGAACAACCACAACAACGCCAATAACCATATTAATTTACATGCCTCTTTATCTTTAGCCAACTAATAAACAATTAATTTCGGCTTTACGATCATTATCAATTTCTATCATGAAGGAACAACAAAACAAAGAAACATAGATATCACTATATCTAGGAAAACATGAGGCAAACCGTCATTACGGTATAAAGCAACAGCATGCGATCAACCAATTCTTTTAATTCGGTTCAAGTATTTAATTAGGTCAATTTCAATGTGATCCAAAGGAATAAATCATGCTAATTCTACGATTGCACATATATAATTAGAGAAGCCATGAATCCCCTACTTCGAAGAGTTCTTGACGTCCTTCATCCACACTGCAGGTCACGATCCTCCCCTCGCGACAACTTATGTGGAAGAATGATTGACACAGCTTGGTTGCATCCAACAGAGCGGAACTGATCCTAGGAGTAAAGGTTGATTGTGAAACTCCTACGGGAAAGGATTGAAAGGTTCTAGCGCCTCTTAGTTAAGAACAAAGGGAAGGAACAAGGGAGAATGATATCTCGTCCCTTTTTAAGATTTAACGAGGTGACGGTTTAAGATCCGGTTAATTCTCCATTAAAAACGGATCGCATTAACCCACGCGGTTTGACCAAGTAAAACATTCCAAGCCTTAGGAATAATTAATATAGGATTTTTGGCATTTGAATCGGCCTTAAGAGCCCTTAAAATAAGGCTTTAAATGTATTTTACGTCAAAGGAAACGTCAAAAGGGGAAAAACTGTTGGAGTCTGGAAACACTGTTCACCTACCGTTACTGTACACCTACCGATCTGTGAAACTGATCTGTCTCACCGATCTGTGGGACTGATCTGTCTCACCGATCTGTGAGACTGATCTGTCTCACCGATCTGTGAAACTGATCTCTGAAACTGATCTGTCTCACCGATCTGTCTCACCGATCTGTCTCACCGATCTGTCTCACCGATCTGTCTCACCGATCTGTCTCACCGATCTGTCTCACCGATCTGTCTCACGGATCTGTCTCACCGATCTGTCTCACCGATCTGTGACACTGATCTGTCTCACTGATCTGTGAAACAGATCTGTGTAACCGATCTGTGAAACTGATCTGTCTCACCGATCTGTGACACTGATCTGTCTCACCGATCTGTGAAACTGATATGTCTCACCGATCTCTGAAACTGATCTGTCTCACCGATCTGTGAAACTGATCTGTCTCACCGATCTGTGAAACTGATCTGTCTCACCGATCTGTGACACTGATCTGTCTCACTGATCTGTGAAACTGATCTGTCTCACCGATCCGTGAAACTGATCTGTCTCACTGATCTGTTACTGTTCATAAAACTGGAAACACTGTTCACAGAACTAGAAAATTGGCAAAGTGTTGGGGATAAGTCCCCTTGACCTCCCGGAACACCTCCAACACCAACATTTCACAAAGTAATGGACCAGAGAGGTCCGGGCCATTACATTAGATACCTCTCAAAACATTCTCGTCCTCGAGAATTAAAAACCAACCCAGAAGAAAAGAGGGGTCCAAACAACCACCCCATAAGATACCTCTCAGGGGAAACCCACCATGAGTTGTTCGAAAGCTGGAACAAAACTATGACATCCGGGAACAAACAATCCATACCCAAACAATTCATTCACAACATCACATCAAAGGTACATAAATAAAACATGAAAGGTCCAACCACAGAGAAAACATCATTACATGAACGGAGTTAAACATTAAACAACTCTGGGTACTGAGCACGTATCTGTGACTCACGCTCCCAGGTACTCTCCTCCATGCCACCGTGTCGCCATAAGACACGAACTAAAGGAATAGAACGCCCACGCAACACCTTCTCCTTGTGGTCTTGGATCTCCACAGGTCGCTCCTCGAAGGTTGCATCATCATCAATATCGATCTCTCCCCAATCGATAACATGAGATTCATCATGAAGATAAAGGCGGAGCTGCGATACATGAAAAACATCATGTATCCGACTCATCCGAGGGGGAAGTGCTACTCGATATGCCACAGCTCCAACACGAGCTAACACCTCGAAAGGCCCAACAAAACGGGGAGAAAGCTTACTTCCGCGACCAAACCTTCGCTGCCCACGACGGGGAGTCACCTTCAGAAACACATGATCCCCAACATTAAACTCTAAGGGTCTCCTTCTTTGATCCGCATAAGATTTCTGACGATCTTGTGCTGTCTTCATCCTCTCACGAATCACTTGAACCATCTCTGTCGTATTCTGCACTAGTTCTGGTCCGAGAATTGCTGACTCTCCGACCCCAGTCCAGCACAACGGAGAACGGCATGGCCGGCCATACAAGGCTTCAAACGGCGCCATGCCGATGGTAGAGTGAAAACTATTATTGTAAGAGAACTCTACCAAAGGTAAGTGCTTCACCCATGAACCTCCAAAATCAAGAACACAAGAGCGCAACATGTCTTCAAGAGTTTGGATGGTTCGCTCTGTCTGACCATCCGTTTGAGGATGAAATGCAGTGCTAAGGCATAGTTGAGAGCCAAAAGCATGCTGGAGACCTCTCCACACCCTCGAGGTAAAACGAGGGTCTCGATCAGAAATGATCGTCTTAGGAACTCCATGAAGCCTCACCACCTCCTCCAGATACTGCCTCGACAAAACCTCCACTGAGCTCGACTCCTTGATTGCTATGAAGTGGGCCGATTTAGTTAAACGGTCCACTACCACCCATATAGCATCATGTCCTCCCAGAGCTCGAGGTAAACCTGTAACAAAGTCCATTGAGATGTCCTCCCACTTCCACTGAGGAATCTCTAAGTGCTGGAGAAGACCACCAGGAACACGGTGTTCGGCCTTCACCTTCTGGCAGACTAAACATCGAGACACACATTCTGCAACTGAACGCTTCAGCCCAGGCCACCAAAACTGACTCCTCAAGGATCGATACATCTTCGTCACACCAGGATGTACAGCTAAGGGCAAGCTATGGAACTCTTGGAGAACCGTCTCACGCATCGCCAAGGGAACAAAAAGCCTGTCATGATACAACACTCGGTGTTGTTCATCCTCTGACCAACCATCAGGGGCCTCCCCACAAACAACTCTGTCTCTTAAAACTTCCACCTCTAGATCACCCAACTGAGACTCTTCCACCTTTTGCATCAGGGATGACTGCACCGTCATCTGGAAAAGACAACCTCTTCCTCCAACTTCTCCCATATCAAGATGCAAAGCTGCTAGCTCTTCCATCCCTCTCCAGGAATCACCAGATTCACACACAACATCATTACGTGACTTTCGGCTCAGTGCATCAGCAACAACATTTCCCTTCCCAGGTGTATACGATATTTCGAAGTCGTATTCCTGTAAGAACTCCATCCACCGACGCTGCCGCAAGTTCAAATCCCGCTGAGAGAAAACATACCTCAAACTCTTATGATCGGTGAAAACCACAAAGCACTCTCCAATGAGGTAATGTCTCCACAACTTCAGCGCAAACACCACGGCTGCCAACTCAAGATCATTGGTGGCATAGTTGCGTTCATGGGGACGCAACTGCCGAGACCCATAAGAAACAACTGTCCTCTGCTGCATGAGAACACAGCCTAGCCCCAGATGTGAAGCATCACAGAAAACATCAAACTGGACTCCCTCCGTTGGAAGACAAAGGACTGGAGCACTTACCAACTTCTCCTTTAGATACTCGAAAGCTGTCTGACACTGATCAGTCCATATGAACGCTTGATCCTTCCTGGTCAAAGCTGTCAGAGGAGTCGCAACTCGGGAGAAATTAGCCACAAACATCCTATAATAGCCTGCGAGACCAAGGAAACTTCGCACCTCTGACACGGTCTTGGGGGCTGGCCAAGACACCACTGCTTCTATCTTCGAAGGATCCACAGCTACTCCCTGTTGGGACACAACATGTCCCAAGAAACGAACTTCTCGAGCCCAGAACTCACACTTGGACAACTTCCCAAACAACCGATGTTGGCGAAGAACTCCCAAAACAGCTCGTAGATGTTCTGCATGCTCTTCTTCAGATGTGGAGTACACAAGGATGTCGTCAATGAAAACCACAAGAAACTTGTCCAAGAATTCACGGAACACAGCATTCATCAACCCCATGAAAACAGCTGGAGCATTTGTCACGCCGAATGGCATTACAACAAACTCATAATGCCCATGACGACAGCGGAAAGCAGTCTTCGGGATATCCTCATCCTTTACACGCATCTGATGATATCCTGACCGCAAGTCGATCTTTGAAAACCAACTTGCACCCTTCAGTTGATCGAATAGGTCATCAATCCGCGGGAGAGGATAACGGTTCTTTATTGTCACTTTGTTTAAGCGACGATAATCGACGCACAACCGCAAACTGCCATCAGCCTTTTTCACGAACAAGACTGGTGCACCCCACGGTGACACACTTGGCCGAACAAAACCACACTACAACAGACCATCGAGCTGAATACGTAGCTCCCGTAACTCAGAAGGGGCCATCCTATATGGAGACATAGAGATGGGAGACGCTCCTGGCTGTAGCTCGATCCCAAACTCGATCTTCCGTCGAGGGGGTAAGGATACAACCTCTTCTGGAAAGACATCAGGGTACTCTTCTACGACCCTAGGAAACGCCAGCTGTTGAACCTCTGAAGAACTCAGCATCATCCCAGCCATCATGGATGATAAGGATGAAACTCGTCTATGACTCATCCGAGGATCTCTCTCACCAACAAACACTACTTCCTCTCCATCTTCATCAAAGAAAACGACCTCCTTCCTGTAGCAATCCACAATAGCCTGCACCGAATACAACCAATCCATGCCGAGGATGACATCATATGGTTGTATTCGTAAACATAGGAAATCTCCCCAAGAGCGGTGCTGCCCCAACACTAGCTCACAGTCTCTACATACTTCAAACAAGCTAGCTCGACCTCCAACTGGCGTAGTCAACGCCAAGGGCACTGGAAGCCTCTCTACCTCAAGTCCCAAAGCGTGGACAAGGGTAGGGGATATAAATGAGTGTGTCGCTCCTGAATCAAACAAGGAATACACCAAGGTAGAAAACAAGCAAAGGGTACCTCGGACGACGTCTGGCTCGCCTGGAGCTGGCAACGCTAGAGCATGAAGCTGACCACGACCACCTCCACGGCCTCTCTGACCCTGATGACGACCACCACCACGGCCGCGCTCTGCTCTCTGAGGACGGGGAGCGTCATGGGGCTGTCCTCTGCCTGCTCCATCTACCCTCTGGTGATCTAAAGCTGGTGCAACCTGCTGCTGCTGCCTCGGCTGGAACTGCCTCAACGAAGGAACCTGGAGTGGAGCGCCTGGTGCACGATGACTGCTCTGAAAAGTTGGGCACTCCCGCTGCTGATGACCACGTCCACCACAAGAAAAACAAGCGCCTGATCCCTTGGCATAGGTCTGAGAGTTGCTACCTCCGGAGAAACGAGATGGGAAGGGCTGGGACCTACCCCCAGGTGAACGGAAACTCTTCTGTCCTGAAAACCGGGAACCCCGGACCACAGCTCTGCTTCTTGAGGAATCATGACGATTCCCCTCTCGTGACGATCCGGTCCTAGCCAAAGTCCTCTCAACAACCTCTGCCCTCGCCAGCAGCTCAAGATATGTCTTCAGCATAAATGGGGTGACCTGGCGCTGGATCTCTGGACGCAAAGCCTCCTCGAAATGCCTCGCCCTGGCCTCATCATCTGGTAACAGGTCTGAAGCATATCGTAGAAGGTTCCTGAAACGGATTCCAAACTCCCGAACACTGGAGCTCCCCTGTCGAAGGGTAAGAAGCTCCTGGCGACTGGATGCCTTCGCAGTCGATGAAAGAAACTCGACTCTAAACCTGTCTCGAAACTCCTCCCATGAGATCGTTGACTCCTCACGATCCCCAAGGAACAAGAACCACCACTGTCTCGCTGCTCCACGCAACATCGTCACAACCAAGGACACCCAGTGTTCCTTCCGAGCACGAATCGAACTGAAGCCTATCTCGACCTCCTCCAACCAGTCTTCTGTGACTGCATCTGAAACGGAGCCCTCGTACTTCTGTAGACTCTGGCGCTGAAACTCTCGGAGTGTCTTCCTCCAAGTGTCATCGTCGTCAACCTCTACCCGGCGGCGATCTGCTGGGACAGCCTGCTGGGCACCTTCTGCGCAAACCTGACGGGGACGCCGACCTGGAGCCATACCTGTAAAATAACAATCGTTAGAGCTCCTAAGCCTGGAACATGGAAGACTCAACATTAATTAATTAATTATTTTGTTTTATAAATTTTAGGTTACCTATCCCAAGGTCTACCCATTCAAACACAGGCGCAAGGAATAATGATGCATGATCCTTTCCTAGGTCTCTACCCTGCAACCAGTATCACTTTGTTTAGTAGCCATCGTAAACTTAAAGGTCCGTGCAACAGATCATAGGGGGCCCTGAACGCCTATGTCTCTGCCGGTCTCCAGTGTTTACCCCACTTGCTAAACATGAATGACACCGTTGCCCTACCATCCCATGCATCCTCACCTATGCCTAACTCCAAACTCCATCCTATCCCTCGACCAGACCTCTGATACCACTCTGTCACGACCCCCTCCCCACAAAGTGTACCCCTCCTGGGCCGGCAATGTGAAAAGGGAGATAATGACCCCCCGAGTCCCGCCTCCAGTAGGCCCCGGGTTGGCGACTAGCACCGAGGGTATAATACACACACAAATGGGAGGCATTACCCTCTAAGAGAACACATGCAGAAGAGAGAGATAGAATAGAATCCAACCAACTCCAACTCATAACGGAAATGTAAAAGAAACCCAAGTACATATATGAAATGTCATGCAAAAGTACTACAACTGAAAGGGGAAACTAAAAGTACCCAAAAGAAAGTAAAACGACAGCGACCACAAGCCCGAACAGCTCCTCCTCCAACCGCAAGCTAGTAGTAACCAGCTTGATCTCCAACCTGCTCCAAGTGACCTGAAAAACAGTTTACATGTACATAGGGTGAGTATAACAGTATACTCAGTAGGATCCTCCCCAAGACTCTCGTGCAAAAGTAAAGAAAGCATGCTAAAGCCCAGTGAACAACAAGTGAAACTAACTCGTCACCTAAACAGGTATACTATGTTCCCAACCTCACCATGGCTACTCTCACCAAGTAACACATACAAGAATATAGCATATAGTAAAGAATGTCAAGGGTACCCCGCTACTACTTCCCCACTGGTTTGCCGCTTTGCCCCAATGACATACGTCCTGTGCATCTCTCTCCAAAGGCTTGCCCGTATCAACATGGGTCAAGCTCCACAATCTGCACCACGTGCACCACATAGGCTTGCCCGCAGACACCTGGGCTAAGCTCCACACAATCCTCACAACCAAAAGTAACCAGGTAGTTTCCGGGAGCCACCACAGCTCGCATAACGTGTATCATACGTCGGGTATTATACCTGAAGCCATTACAGCCCATACACCGAGTAAGGATCCTCAAGCCATCACAGCCTATACACGTTACACCTATAGTAGTCCATAGAATACTATATCCAGAATATATGTGTGTGAAATAACCACAATCCATTACAGCCCTCTACACACATATATGGGTAAAACTAACCACTGTGCCTACCAGCACTAGATCTACCAAGAGAAGAGAGCGGGGCCAAAGGGGGTAGTCATTCATTCAACCTCCCATCAGAATGTTGGGGAAAACACCCCCCCCCCCCAGGGCTCAGAATCCCTGGGGTGTCAGTTGCCCTTACCGACAGGGTGGAGTAGCGTAAAGAAACACAAAAAGTACAGAATATATAAGTAACTCACATCCACACTATGGGCATTACCTAGTCATAGATACAACTGCAGCTAACGTCTCTCAGACTCCAGGCTGCTACTTCTAAGACTAAGTATCCTATAAGCACACAACCAATTGAAGAGCTTTATTAGATTACTCCATTCTCATTTATCAGTTCCGCTGTACATTAGTTAATTCTTTAAGCATTAATTAAGATTGAACAATTCCCCATTTAACTGAAATGGCGTCACTTTCAATACAACTGCTCCTTTTTAAGATTCACATCACCTTTAAATTCTAGCATCTCCATCCCCGTGGATTTTCACCATTTAATCAAACATTCAATACAGAAATACTTTTCCACATTCCCAGGCATTCTAGAAAAACATCATATGCTTCTAAACACAAAGGAGGCTCAACACGGTGAGTAGATATACTACCCGTCGAGTCTTTGCCGCCTATAGAAAGAGCATAGACCCATCCTCCATCGAGAGGCTAAACACGGAAAGCACGTGGCATACCCCGCGTGTCTTTGCCTCCTTCAGAATGAGGGTAAGCAAGACCAGCTGCCTTGAGCAGTGGGGAAAAGCAAAGCAGATTAACATTCAAGAAAACCACAAGCAACCAACAACCACATCCGTCCCATTCCATCACCCCCGGTGTCCTCCCTGACACCCATATGCATAAACCGATGCATCTCGCCACACTAGGCATCATCCGCTGCCACAACTATAAGGCCTCCATGCCTCCACATATCACAACAATCATCCAGGCTCACATCACAGCACAAGCAGCAGGAAAACAAACATCACAAAATGGGCTCTCGGCCCTTTAACAAACAAGAGGGTAACTCAGAACCCTTTTTGAAATTACCACATAATCCATCCTCTAAACCATATTGAATTAACAGATTTTTTATTCGTAGGTTCAAAACATGGATACCTAATCAGTAAGCTATCACAATTAAATAACCATTCTTACTTCCCTAATTTGATTATCCTCAAATTAGAACAACCACAACAACGCCAATAACCAGATTAATTTACATGCCTCTTTATCTTTAGCCAACTAATCAACAATTAATTCCGGCTTTACGTTCATTATCAATTTCTATCATGAAGGAACAACAAAACAAAGAAACATAGATATCACTATATCTAGGAAAACATGAGGCAAACCTTCATTACGGTATAAAGCAACAGCATGCGATCAACCAATTCTTTTAATTCGGTTCAAGTATTTAATTAGGTCAATTTCATTGTGATCCAAAGGAATAAATCATGCTAATTATACGATTGCACATATATAATTAGAGAAGCCATGAATCCCCTACTTCGAAGAGTTCTTGACTTCCTTCATCCACACTGCAGGTCACGATCCTCCCCTCGCGACAACTTATGTGGAAGAATGATCGACACAGCTTGGTTGCATCCAACAGAGCGGAACTGATCCTAGGAGTAAAGGTTGATTGTGAAACTCCTACGGGAAAGGATTGAAAGGTTCTAGCGCCTCTTAGTTAAGAACAAAGGGAAGGAACAAGGGAGAATGATATCTCGTCCCTTTTTAAGATTTAACGAGGTGACGGTTTAAGATCCGGTTAATTCTCCATTAAAAACGGATCGCATTAACCCACGCGGTTTGACCAAGTAAAACATTCCAAGCCTTAGGAATAATTAATATAGGATTTATGGCATTTTAATCGGCCTTAAGAGCCCTTAAAATAAGGCTTTAAATGTATTTTACGTCAAAGGAAACGTCAAAAGGGGAAAAACTGTTGGAGTCTGGAAACACTGTTCACCTACCGTTACTGTACACCTATCGATCTGTGAAACTGATCTGTCTCACCGATCTGTGGGACTGATCTGTCTCACCGATCTGTGAGACTGATCTGTCTCACCGATCTGTGAAACTGATCTGTGAAACCGATCTGTCTCACGGATCTGTCTCACCGATCTGTCTCACCGATCTATCTCACCGATCTGTCTCACCGATCTGTCTCACCGATCTGTCTCACCAATCTGTCTCACCGATCTGTCTCACCGATCTGTCTCACCGATATGTGACACTGATCTGTCTCACTGATCTGTGAAACAGATCTGTGTAACCGATCTGTGAAACTGATCTGTCTCACCGATCTGTGAAACTGATCTGTCTCACCGATCTCTGAAACTGATCTGTCTCACCGATCTGTGAAACTGATCTGTCTCACCGATCTGTGAAACTGATCTGTCTCACCGATCTGTGACACTGATCTGTCTCACTGATCTGTGAAACTGATCTGTCTCACCGATCCGTGACACTGATCTGTCTCACTGATCTGTTACTGTTCATAAAACTGGAAACACTGTTCACAGAACTAGAAAATTGGCAAAGTGTTGGGGATAAGTCCCCTTGACCTCCCGGAACACCTCCAACACCAACATTTCACAAAGTAATGGACCAGAGAGGTCCGGGCCATTACAAGTTCAATTTAATTCATTGGAGTAAGTTTATAATAATTTTAGATATATAAATATTTTATTGATCTTTTCACCGTGTTTTACCCACCTCCTATGAGAATTTGGAAATTCACATAAAACATAATTTTACAGCTTCTGTGAGTGGAATTTTGAAAATCCGAGAGACACGATTAATATCAATGTGTAAAATGTGGTTCAATAAGATAATTTTTTTTGGTGAATAGTAACTATTTTCTTTTATTTACAACAGGTAATAGTAAATAAGGTAATTAAGGGTAAAAATGATATTAATATTACCCTAACACGTGTCCTAATTCTATTGGAAAAGTTTATCTCGACCAAAAACAACCTTAGGAATAAAATATTATTATTTAGGTCCACATGGATTAGATTAGGACATTTATTATTATTTAATTCAAAGAAGAGTTAAAAGAGTTCAAATCAACGTTTAATAACTAAAACATTATTAATATAGGGTTCTCTATAAGATAAATTAGATTATAAATATTCATTAGAAAGATAAAAATATTTCCTACATAATCGTATTTTTTTTATAATTTTTAGACCTTAAATAATTAAATTTATTTAGGACACAATTGTGATGTAGTAATTACCTAATTAATGAAATATTAAAATAATTGGCATTATAAAAATAAAAATAAATGTAATTTGATACTTTTAATGAATTCCACTACATCTATAGGTCAATATGACATATTATTATTAGTTATATGAATTTTTTTTGATGTAATAATGCTGTTATGAAATTATCAAAAACAAAATACCCAATAGTGTCAAAATTGACATAAAAGAGTTTTTAAAAAAAAATATTATATTATTAATTGATATTCTATTCCTAAAAATATAAGGATAGACCAATAGACTTATATAATGAAATTTTTATCATTACTGGACCACATGGGGGTCTCTTGTAGTTATATAGTAAGTTTATTAACTATATAATATAAAAATACAAAGAGACATGGTAAATGTCAAACTATTTTGGTAAGAGTTAAATATAAATAATAAGGTTAATATAGTGACTCAAACGTGTCTAAAATATACTGGTTGAAATGATTTCGACCAATCCCCACCTTAACCTTTAAATAATACACTTAGTATTTATTATAAACCGAATATGAATTTGTTATAAAATAATATTTCTAGCTTTTCCAAAGGTGCCCCCACCCCTCTTATAAAAGGTCACTCCACCTTCTCTCTAATTCACACTATCAAATCCATTTATCTCAGACAAACCCTACCCAAATATTCTCTCAACTCCCTTCACTTCTACCTAGATAACTTAGTTTTATAAAAAATCCAACCTAAGGAGACCATTTGATAATATAAAAAGGAATTACCTGAAAAAGAGGTTATGTTTTCACCACCCTCTTTCAAGTTCCTTTCTTCTTAAACTTCTTAATTCATTGTTATTAACATTCTAAAGTAATAAATCCAGTATCTTATATATATTTTGATGTTATTATAAGTATGGTACAACCATATTCAGTATTCTATCTATCCATTGAGTGACATGTCCCCATACGTTCGTACATACGACTTACCATCTTCACGTCGTGGTGTAATTGTATTGAATAAATTATTATTTGGATGGGTATAATAATGATGTTTAATTAATGTAAATAATAAATATAACATGATAATGATTCATTATATATGATACACCATCCAATTATATATTATTTTAATATCAAAATAATGATATTGTCTCTCATGCGTACGTACGGACTACCGTCTCCAAGAACACGATAAGATTCATTCTCCATCGTATACATTCAAGAATATTTTTCATTTTATGATTAAAAAAATGTTTAAGGACTTGATATCATTCTAGATATGAATAAGATACAACCTATGGATAAAAAAACCAGCTTATATAACAAAACATATAAAAGAAAACTAGTAAGTGAACACCTGAAATGACGATAATACTAAAATATTATTAACAAAGAAATATTAAAAGATCATATATGATATAAAATTTATGTATATGATTCTTGTATAATTTAATAAATATGATTTAACTATTTTACAGGAGTTTAACCTACCCTCAACCAAGGAAAAGTACAAGGCAAGGGTTTATTTCACAATCTCTTCATTATCTGAGGTTGTTTATACGTAATTATCTACCGGGACCTCTTTAATATCCACATCCATGTTTCTTAAAAATGTATTTCAAATCATTCATACTATTTTATATACTACGAGTTAAATTCATTTATACCCTGGTTGACTTTTTGTAAGATGTTTATAAAAGAATATTTCTTTCATTTTTAAAACAAGGTCCTTTTTAACCTTTTCGATAGAATTAAGGTAAGAATGTATTTTTTTATCATATATGGGTGCAGTTATAAAAATAGTCAAAGATTCCCTTACAATATTATAAGGCTATTTTCAAAGTAATTTTTTTTATAATTATGTGACTTTAAATGATTTCATAAAAAAAAATATTTCTCTCAAATAGTTTTGATTTCATCTATGTCAACATCCTTTGATGGATTTTAGGCTTATTTGAGATTGATTTACTATGATACAAAACTTTTGTATTGTATTTAAGGTTTTGTGATATGTTTGACTGTGGATGTGTTATTTTTATACCATTCATGGTTTATGGAGACTGTATTGACATTTCGTATGCAATTTTTAATATGAATGTTAATGTTATGTTTAATCCTATTCATATGAGGAATGCATTGGACTTAATAAGTGACGGGTGGATCCCTCTATAGCTCCTCGATGCATCAGTAGGTCTCATGAGACAAACTAGTGTCTTGGCACAAGACCTTGACAAAATATTATTTTTATTCATGGCACAAGGCCTTGACTATGTGGTTATGATTGTCTGGCATTATGCATTCCATCATTACGAAAGTGTTTATTGATATTCCATGTGGTTATAAGACTAGTATAATGTCCATGTGAATATGTAAATGGAATTATTTCATTTTATTTCTACCATATTATGATGAAGTTCATGTTTAAAAGGATTTTGTTTTATGTATACATTGCCTTAAATGTTTATGCTTATTTATGAATGTTTCCACTATATTGTTATCCTTACTGGGCATTTTAGCTCACCCCTTTCTAGGATTTATTTTTCCCAGGATTTTAAGAAGTATTTTATGAATGACCAGTAGCTATAGTATAAGGGGATATGAGTGTGGATACAAGATGTCGTTGTAGTTTTCACTTTATAATGAAATGTAAACTTTAAGAATGTATCTAGTGATTCCAAGGCTACTAAACTAATTGGTCTTTCGAGACATGATCTTTTGTGGTCATTCTAATGTTATGTAATAATGCACCAACTCTGGGTAACTGGGTTTGGGGCATTACACAACTTATAATGAAACCATTCTTATGTGTGCCACAAAATCATAAATCATATATCATAGCATGACCCATGTAATGAAAATAGGATTCTTAAAAATCATGCCATCATAACATAAACTATATAAGAAAAAGGACATAATAAAATCATAACATAATTAAGTAAATGTAAAAATAGGGATAGAAACATAACCCAATGTTATCTTAGATGGAAAATAATTTCGATAAAACACTTGAACTCCATTCTTGAGGAAAATATCCTTTCTACTTCAAAAACATTTTTCCTTTATTAATATGTCATACAGTTTTAAACTAAAATAAGTTAATTAAAAATATAACATGAAAACTTGTAAAGGAAGCTTCATGAAATTAATGTTATATGAATCATAAAAATTTATTCATTCCATATAAGTTAAAAAAAATTCTTCTCAAACTTTGGCCGGAAAAGTCAAAAAGTATCTCGTACTGAAAATGACAAAAGATTACTTTCGTATCATTTACTAAAAATTCTCCAATATTTAAAATTGGATTTAAACAATTATAGTAGGATAGAATTAATATTATGTATTGAGGAAACATGGATGTGGATGACAAATATTCCCTAGTAAATACCGATGTATAAACAATCTCGAATAAAAATGGAGATTTCGAGATTTTCCCTTACCTTAGGTCTGATATGCTTCGTACGTATCCGAACCTACAGTATAATGATTTAAATAATGTCATTGACTTATTACCGAATCATATTCATTTTTATGATATCATATATTGTCATATTATTATCTTATTGTTGGTAATATTTCATTATTACTCATTATTCGGGTGTTCACTGCTTTCTGTTCTTATGCGTGTTTTGTCGAATAAATTCTTATTATTATTTTTAGGTTATAGATATATCCTTTAAAAAAATGTTTTTAGTATAATATATATTATATTTATTCATTCAATTAATTTATATAATCATTATTCAATGAAGATCATGTCAAACGAGTCGGATCACATCGTGGAGACGGTAGGTCGTACGTACGCACGAGCGATGATATCATTCCCATGATCGGGAAATTGTATTGAAGTGTATGTATAATATTTAAAAATCAATATCACTTTAAAATAATCATATCTAGTTATTTATTTGAATCATTTACCCATCCTAGTATGGTGGTGGTGGAAAACAGATTACACCACAGCGTGGAGACGATATTCCGTACATACGCACGCGCGGTGATTTCATTTTCCATAGGATGGATAGAAGATGATATAGGGTTGTTTCATATTTATAATAACATATCATTATATTACTGATACATATGTTATTACTTTATAATGATAAAACTAAATAATTGGAATTATAAAAAGGAAGAAACTTGAAATAATCGGTAGAAGAGATTACCTCTTCCTCGACGTGCCTCTTTTAAACATCCTCTTAAGGGACTAGAGCTGGTCTTTTGAGAGGACCAAAACCTCCATAATATTACTAAGTAAGTTTAAAAGAGTAATGGGTAGGTTTTGGACAAGATTTAAGGCTCAAATTTGTGTAAATAGAAGAGGGAGGAGGTGCCCATTTATAAGGGAGGAGAGGGGCACCTTTGGAAACCTCAAAAATATTAATTTATAAAAAGTTAAAACCCCACATAAAAACATCCAAAATGAATCAAATTCAGAAATTAGATGATCTAGAGTTGTAATCTAATCATCCAATAAAATTTATACATGATGGGAATTTATTTTAAACAACATCAACTTGATTTATCCTTATTTAATCTATTTATTTTTATTTGTGGTAATAAGATTCTAAATTTTAAATTGTTATAAAAAATTAATTATGTGTTGTGAATTGTCTATAATTGGTTAATTTATGACATTATAAACCATATAAATTTTAATTTATAACTTTTAAATATTTTTGTGATTTTTAAACAATTTTATATTATGATATTTTTATAAAATAACAATAGTGTCAATTTTGACACTATTCATTTATTTGAATTTAAATAAAAACCTCATAGAAGATATGTTAAAAATAAAATCTTTAATAGATTAATAAACTGTCATATTTATCTAGAAAATTAGTGGAGAACATTAAATAGTTTATATAATATTTATTTTATTATTGTTAAAACCATTTATTTGATATTACAGTCAATAATATAATTTCAACATCACTATTGTTTCACCTTTAATGATAATAATTTAATCCCTAAAATTATAAATAAATTCAAATGATGTATATAATTTTATTATCTTGATGGAGACCATTCATTTTTAAAATTTCATGCATTTATCACTAAATTAAAATTATTATACTTATAAGATTTATGAGAGTGACATGTTGTCACATTCTTTGGTTTTAATAATAATTAAATTATTTTAATGGTCAAAAGTCCATAAAATTAAACTATTACGACCCTTAGGTGATATGGGTCGACTTTGAATAATATAATAGAATTTTTTTAGTTGTTAGTTTAATTTTATAATCTTATTTTTACCCTGGATTACCCAATTTACCTTTAACTATAGTAAATAAAAATTACCGTAGTTATTATTCATAATATCAAAAAAAATAAAAGTAACCAATTTACATTATTTAGACCCACTGAATTAAAATATGGAATCCATTTTTCAAAATTCAAAACACAGAAGTTTCAGTAATTAATTTAAAATTAATCTCATTGTTAAGAAAATGGGTTTTAAAAGTTAAAACATTGCCAAAGATTGAAATGTTTTTACAAATGAATTCAATGGTAAATTAATGGGAAGCACATAAATTATATTAAATGGTAAAAATATATTCTATTAATACTTTAAAAATATTCAATATTATAATTTAACCATATAAATTATTGCAATGAAAAATGTTGTTTTTAATTAAAATATAGCGTGTTTTTACTATTCATTAAAATATGAAAGTTATTTGAATAATATGGTAACTTTATCCAAAGTTAATTCTTATATCCTGATTCCATTGAAGAATATTATTTTGTCAAATTGAACTTATAGACCTTTCAAAAACTATTTTTAATGTGGGTGTGCCATCAAAACGCGGCAAAAGTTCATTTTTTGAAAAATAATTATTTTACCCAAAATAATTATTTTGTTCGCATACGATGTTTTAGAAAATCTGTAAGATGAATAATAATGTTATAAAGTTAAAAATATAGTTAATACTATTCATAACATCTAGTCCTGAAAAATATTATAACAATATATCGTTGTTTAGGGAAACTAGGTATTGCGTACTACACACGCTATCGAGGAAGGTCGCGATTGCGTATAACGCAAGACAAGCCAGTGTTTTGTGTATTGAAATATTCTTTTGGTGTTTCTTATAACATAATACATAAAAAATATATATATTTCTAATAAAATCTATGGTAGTTACATTCTACCCCCCTTAAAAATAATTTCTCCCTCAAAATTCGTCACTTTGTAGGAAACAAATGAGGATACCTCTCCCTCATCAGATTCTCAAGTTCCCATGTTGCTTCTTCTAATTGGTGGTTCCTCCATAAAACATTAACCAAGTTAGTGGTCATTTTTTGTATTAATTTTTCACTACGATCCTGAATATCTGTTGGATGTTCTTCATAAGAAAGATCTTGCTTTAGCGGTAAAACTTCTGAGCCTAGTACATGTGAAGGATCAGGTATGTACTTTCTCATGAGAGATAAATGGAATACATCATGAACTTGAGAGAGATTCGGTGGAAGCGACAATCAGTAATCTACCTTTCCAACACAACCCTGTATCTCAAAAGGAACAATATACCTAGGGCTCAGCTTTCCCTTCTTTCCAAATCTCATTACTCTCTTCCAAGGAGATATTCGTAAGAACACTCCACCCACTTCAAACTCTAGGTCTTTTCTTCGGTTGTTGGAAAAACTTTTCTGTCGACTTTGAGATGCTATTATGTGTTGTTGAATAGATCTTACATTTTCTTCCATCTCATCAACAAGATCAGGTCTTAGTAGCTTTCTTTCCCCATCTTCAACCCATCAAGTTGGAGTTCTTTATTTCTTTCCATAGAGAGATTCATAAGGATCCATCTAAATACTGGTGTGAAAGCTACTATTATAAGAAAATTCCACCAAAGGTAGGTGTTGATCCCAACCACCTTTGAAATCCATAGAGAAAGCTCTCAACCTGTCTTCTAGAGTTTGAATTGTCCTCTCAAACAGACCGTCTGTCTGAGGATGATAAGTAGTGTTGAAACTCAACTCTGTATCTAGAGTATGCTGAAGACTTTTCTAAAACATATAGGTAAACCTCGGATCCCGATAAAATATAATGGAATGTTGTACTCTATGAAATCTTACCACTTCCTTTACATATATCCTGGTGAGCTGATAAAGAGAGAAATCTTCTCTAATAGCAATGAAGTGTGCCGACTTCGTAAGACAATCAACTATAACCGAGATAGCATTACTGCCTTTGGATGTTTTAGGAAGTCCAGTGACAAAGTCCATAGTGATGTTTTCCCATTTCCATTCTAGTATGGGTAATGGTGGTAACATCTCCTTATACTTCTGTCTCTAAACTTTAACTTGCTGGAAAACCATGCATCGAGAGATATATTCAGCAACATCTCTTTTCATGCCATCCCACCAGAAGTACTCTTTCAGGTCCCAATACATCTTCGTGCTTCCAAGGAGAATATAGAATTAAGAACTATGAGCTTCATCCAATATTTCCTTCTTTAATTCTGGGATGGGAGGAACACAAACCCGATTCCTGAACATTATTATTTCATCACAATCAATGTGAAATTTATGAACATTTCTCACCTTATTTTGTAACTCTACATCTTCTTTCTGTGACTCTTTAATCTTCACATGTATATATGGTTGAACATTTATTTGAGAAAGATAAGATTTTCCCCTTCCATTATAATTCCATGACCCATCCTTTGTAAATCCATAAATATTGGTTCTTTTGGGATCCTCATCATGGATAAGCTAGCATGGTCTTGTCGACTTAATGCATCTTCCACCTTGTTTTCTTTCCCAGGGTGATAATGAATTGGGCAGTCTTAATCCTTAATCAGCTCCAACCATCTTCTTTGACGCATATTCAGGTCCTTTTTTGTGAAAAAATACTTTAAACTTTTACGGTCAGTATAAATATCACACCTTTCACCATAAAGATAATTCCTCTAAATATTTAATGCAAATATGACCACAGTTAACTCCAAATCATGAGTTGGGTAATTTTTCTCATGGATTTTCAACTGTCTTGTGGTATAAGCTATCACCATATCATTTTTCGTGAGAAAAAACCCCAGTACCTTATTGGATGCATCATTTTAGATCACAAACCTTTCTACACTATAAGGACGTGTGAGCAAAGGTCCACTGGATAACCTTCTTTTCAACTCCTTGAAATTCTCTTCACACACCTCCGTCCACACAATCATAACTTCTTTTCGAGTCAACCTGGTGAGTAGATTAGATAATCATGAAAAATCATTCACAAGATGTCGATAATATCCAGCCAAACCATGAAAACTTTAGATCTCAGTTACTGTTGTTAGTCTCAACCATCTTTCTATAACCTCTGTTTTTGCTGGATCCATAGATATCCCCTATTTTGAGATTATGTGACCCAAAAATGAAACTTTTTTAAGCAAAAATTCACAAAAAGCTTCTCCTTTCTCAAGGTCTTCAATATAATTCTTATGCGATCTTTACGTTCCTCCTTTCTCTTTGAATAGACAAGAATATCGTCTATAAATACTTCCACAAACTGATTAAGATAGTCTCTAAAGACTCTATTCATTAGATCCATGAAGATAGTGTAAAAACTGGAATCCGGAGCCACTCAACTGGTGCCCCGTACCCAGTTCACCACATGACCGCAAGCACATTTCCCCAAATGCCAGAGGCTGCCGACTAGTAGGGAGGGCCCTGGTAAGTTATTGGGGAAACTATGCCCTCATTTGGTAAGGTATACAAGGGAAAGGAAACAAAAATCAATAGCGGAAGCAGTAAACAACATAGAGTAACTGAAACTAAACATCGGTAGTAATGTATAACACAATAATGATCCAGCATGGTAAATGTATCTAAGGAAAGTAGGAAACACAACAACGTGCTGAAATACAACTGAGAAACAAAGTACAAAATGTAAATAGCAACTCCAACAGCATCGCAAGCCTAGGATCGGTCCTATGCTCTCCAGCTCCAACCAGCAATCATGTAACTGAAGTAGAAGGGCCACAATCCCTATCCACACCTGCAACCATATAACCTGTTTGGGACGAAAAGCTAGACCCTAATAGGGTATGAGACTAATCCCAGTAGGCAACCACCACAAGATCTATTCCCTTCTGTCAGTGAGCAATATAGAAAAAGTACAGGAAATAAATGCAATAGTGAACTAGGAGTACACAAAAGAAAATAGTCATACAAGTCTCCATTTACATTTATTTAATCTTATTCAATCATTTAATTACCAACCATGGAATCTAGAAAATAGCTCTATATTTCCAAGGTGTAGCTGGTAACACAACAGCTGTCTCTGTAGACTACCTAAACAACAAGCAGTACAAAACCCAAGATTGTTCTTTGCCTTGGTGGACTCGTCACAACCAACCAAAAAATATTCACACTGACTCTCTGGGTGGATCATACTGGCAGACCCCTCTAGTCAAGTAATCATACAAAGCAAAGACACTCTGGGAAGCTCTCACTTTCAATTCCTCTATGGCATTGCAATGATAGATAAAGACTCTCTGAGGGAGCACTTATGTCTAATTCCTCGTGTAGTCTCGGTACGTAACTAAGGATACTCTAAGGAAGCACAAAGTCCAATTCCCATAGGTCCTGCGAATGACACTCATTTATAACTTACTCTATAGGGAAGCTCTTAATCATCAATTCCCTCTTTAGTCTTACCGAACCAGGTTCAGACAGCCCTGAGCTTTCTAGTCGTGCATAATCGAATATCAGCATCCCTATGTATGTTCAACAACTACTTGGATAACAGTTACAATGCATCAAAAGCATATAAGTAATAGGGAATACATGAAAATAATTATCTCAAGGTAGGAAATCAATGTAACAAGGTATGTATCATAGGAAACCTAAGCCAAACAGCGGTAAATAGCCAAAACAAGGGAAACACCCATGGGGTGATCCTCAAACATGCTAACAAGCAATCATTAATCATCTAATAGCCTCAAGCATACAAGAAAAATAAGGCAGATAATAATACAGGATCAAAACCCTAACCTGAGATACCCAAAACATGGGTATCCAGAACTCTATCACAAAAACTCAAAGACGTTCAATGTAAGGCATCAAACCACCCACCACAAGGTTTCGATGAAAACCCCAACAATGAAGAACACACAAGAAATCCAGTTTGATTCCCCAAAATCCCGCCTTAGATCTCTTCTCCTAACAAGACCATGACCAAAACTCAACAAACATGTAATCCATAGACTTTTATCTACCCATAAGGGGTGTAAATCTATGAAACCGAGAGAAGAGGAGAAGTAGATCTAAGTATATCTAAGAAACTGATCAAGAACAAAGAAGAACGATCACATACCAAAGGAAACCAACTTCGATTCACCACAATAAGCCTTCAGATCTCCTTAAAATGCTTGGGGGAGGTTCTCCTACCTTCAAGGGATGGTAATCACGAGTTATGACTGCTTAGGACCTTAACCAAGAATGTTAGAGGCAAAACGGTCAAGATCCACAATTTTAGGATCTAGATTTAAGTGGCCGCATGGCTAGTTAGCACGGTTTGAAAAACTGTACACTAACAGTGTGTTAGCTTCTGCCTCTTCAAACACTCCTCACACGGTTAGTCCGCACAGTTAAACAAACCGTGTGCTAACCGTGCGTTAGCCACTACCTCCAACACCAAACTCACATGGTTTGGCCGCACGGTTTAGGCAAACCGTGCACTGCCCGTGCATCTTCTCTTTTGCCTCAAAACCTCATTCAAAGTTCTCCCGACTATCCCATTCATCACCCTTAATCTTAAAACAATAAAAACCATAAAATAAGAATCACATACATGAAAATGAAGATCCAGGTTCTTACAAACATCCCCCCCTTAAAGAAATACGTCCCTGAATTTCTCTAGAAAGGCGCAATAGAAGAAACCTCGAACAACTCCAGCCATTGTGATTGTACATCGTTCTCCGTCTCCCAAGTCTCATCCTATACTTGCATGTGCCCCCATAGCACCCATACCAGAGAAACAGACCGGCCATGGAGAAACTCCGTACTATGATCGAAAATTTGGATAGGATGCTTTTCAAATGACGCATCCACCTCAAGCTCAACCTCCTAGGGTTGAAAGACATGAGACGGGTCTGAAAAGTAACGTCGGAGCTGAGAAATGTGGAAGACGTCATGCATATCCTGGTACCTCTGAGGAAATTGTAAACGATAGGCATCTGACCCAACTCTCTCAAACACCTCAAATGACCTGATGTACTGTGGTGAAAGATTATCCTGTCTCTGAATCCTCTTCTGTCCCAACCTCGGAGCGACACGCTGTAGAACATGATTTCCGACCTCGAACTCCAGAGGTCATCTCTGCTAATCAGCATAAGACTTATGATGAGGTTTTGTAGTATCGATTCTTTTTCAAATCAACTCCACCTGTTCTGTGGTCTCCTGCACAAGACGAGGTCCCATCATAGCTTCCTCTCCTGCCTCCATCAAACAAAAGGGTCATCGGCACAGCCTACCGTACAAAGCCTCATAAGGTTCCATCTGAATAGTTTCTTGAAAACTATTATTGTAATAAAAATCCACAAGAGGTATACATTTCTCCCAAGAACTTCCAAAATCTAAAATGCATGCTTCGAGCATATCCTTAAGCACCTGATTCGTATGCTTAGACTGGCCATCTATCTGGGGATGGTATGTTGTACTCAAAAGTATTTGTGTACCCAAAGCCCTCTGTAGCCCTTGCTAGAAATGCAATGTGAAGTGGGCGTCCCTATCCGAAATGATAGTCCTCGGAACCCCATGCAAGTGTACAATCTCATGGATGTATAACCGTCCAAGATCATCAACACTAAAGTTCTCCTTAATAGTCAAGAAGTGAGCAACCTTCGTGATCCTATCAATGACAACACAAACAGCGGCATTCCCTCAAGGCGATTTCGGTAACCCTATCATGAAGCCCATCGCGGAATCATTCCACTTCCACTCGGGAATGGGTGGTTCCAGTAAAAGCCCGGAAGGTCGCTGGTGCTCCACCTTCACCTGCTTACAGGTGGAACATTTCATGACAAAACCAGCAACATCCCTCTTTATGCCTAGACACCAATACTAACGGTGTATATCACGATACATCTTGGTAACACCATGATGAACTTCCCAAACCGAGGAATGAAAGTTTCACATTAACTCCTCGTGTATATCCGCCAGCAGCCATACGCATCCCTGGAAACGCAAGATGTCATCCTCGCCCACTGTCCATCTGAGAAGAGGGTCCTCTCCTGACACGCTTTCCCGTAGGACTAGGCCTTCAGAATATGATAGCTACCTCATTCGAACTCGATCAAGAAGGGTAGATGCAACAACTACAGAAGAAAGTAATGTCTGACTCTGTCTGTCGTGCACCTCCAAATGCATCTAAGAGAATAGAGCCATAAGCTTCCACTCACTGCTGGCCCCCTGAACTGCCTATATCTGAGTCCTCCTGCTCAGTGCATCAGCCACTACATTGCCTTTTCCAGGCGTATAAGAAATCTCGAAATCTAATGACTATAGATACTCAACCCATCTCTGCTGTCTTAGATTCCCGTCACGCTGCGTGAATATGTACTTGAGGCTCTTGTGGTCAGTATATACCACAAAATGCTCCCCTAGAAGATAATGTCTCCAACAACGCAAAGCATGAACAATTGCAGCCAACACCAGGTCATGTGTAGGATAGTTGCTCTCATGCAGATTCTACAGCAGAGATCCATATGCAACAACATGATGCTCCTGCATAAGAACTTCTCCAAGCCCGATGCCAGATGCATCACAGAAAACTGTATAACTCTTTCCCGGCATTGGAAAAACTAGAATCAATACTCAAGTAAACCACCCCTTCAGCTTCTGAAAGTCTGAATCATAGGCTTCTGACCAAACATACTTCACCCCATTCATATTCAAGCCCGTCAACGGCGCTGCTAAGCATGAGAAGTCGTTTATAAACCGCCTATAGTAACCAGCCAGCCCTAAGAAACTTCGTACCTCGAAGACATTATTCGGCTGCTCCTAGGTAACTACTTCCCTCACCTTCTCTGGGTCTACTGATACACCTATCTCTAAGATGACATAACCCATGAAGTGAATCTCGTCCATCCATAAGTGGCACTTTGAGATCATAGCATATAACTGATGCTCCCTCAGTGTACTCAAAAGGATCTCAAGATTGGTAGCATGGTCGTGTCAAGTTTGAGAGTACACCAAGATGTCATCCACAAAAACCACCGTGAAGGAATGCATGTTAGGATGAAAAAATCTGCTCATTAGAGCCATGAAAACATCCAGCGCGTTTGTGAGACCGAACAGAATAACCAAATACTCATACAGACCATACCTTCTCCGGAAGGATGTAAGAGGTATATCAGATGGTCTGACACGCAATTGGTGATAGTTGGATCTCAAGTTGATCTTTGAGAACACTATATCTCCTAAAAGATGATCAAAGAGGTCATCTATTTATGGAAATGGATTTCGGTTCATGATCGTCAACTGGTTTAGATTCTGATAATCCACACAAATATGTAAAGTACCATCCTCCTTTGCAAACAGAATGGGCGAACCCCAAGGAGAACTACTGGGTCGGATGAAACCCCTTGTCTGTAACTCCTACAACTACTTCTTAAGATCCTAAAACTCAGGTGTAGCCATCTTATAAGGAGTAATGGACACCAGTTCCGATCCTGGAACAATCTCAATAGAGAAGTCAACCTCTCACTCTAGAGAACAACCTGAAAAGTCTTCTAGAAAGTCATCTGGAAACCAATCAACCACTGGAGGGAAATCCCTCTTAGAAGTCCCTTAGTCATCCACATATAAGCTAGAAATCTGAGCCGTAATACTACCCAGCCCATGATGCTCTGGTCCAGCTCTACTCACCTGGACATCCCATTAACCATTGTGAAGAAAAGACCGGCCCTAAAGTGATGTGAAACTCACCCTATGATGATAGCAGTCAACAAAGGCCTGGAAGGTAACTAGCCAGTCCATCTTGAGAATGAAATCATAGCCTTTAATCTACAAGAAATAGAGATTCCATGAAAAATGACACCCACCGACCTCAAGGGGGAAGTATAAGCACTAACGCAAGCTAGCTGTTATAATTCACAACGGAGTGTCAACAACTATCATATCCTCAGAAGTATAAATAGTAAGTCTAAGGCATTACACAATATGCATATAAATAAATCTATGAGAAGATCATGTATCGAAAAGTGAATAGAATAAAACGGATGCTACTACAATCTTACCTCAAACCGTAGAAGGTCCAGAATCTTACTCTTGATGAATCTGCTCGACCGCAAAAGTCTGGCCTGCACCGCAGCCCTACATAGCAGCCTAAGATCGTTGAGCTGACCCTCTCTGAGCCTGACCACTCTGTCCATAGCCACAACCCTAGCCTGATTGGCCTGAAGAACTCTAGCCCCCAGTTTACTGCTGGACTGATAATCTTGCTCCTGTACGCGAAGTCAAAACAGATCCTCCTTCACTAGCAGCTGGAAGGACAACCTTACAGAAACGCTGCAAATGACCCATCTTGTCGTAAGATGGGAACTCCACTGGGTCTCTCGGACATTGTGTCATCTTATGCCTTCTTATTCCACACTGATAACACACCACTTGGTTTCTATGGGATATACCGTCTACTAGAAGGAATACCTCACTTCCTCGAGTCACCTCATGTAGACTCTCGGTGGTTCTTCCTACTGTCTATCTGAAAAGAATCAGCCATGGATGTTGATCTGCCCTGGCCCATAGCTTTAGTACCTCTCAGATTTATCTCTGTGATAAGTGCTTGGTTGACTATCAGAGAAATTGAAGTCAACTGAAAGACATTCACATGTGATCTGATGGCCGGTCTGAGGCCTTCCTCAAACTTCCTCGCTAAAAACAGATCGTCATTTCCCAGAACGGGAGTGAAACACTGTAACTCTGTGAAGTTATAGGAATACTCCATAACTGTGAGAGTACCCTACTGCAATTTCTTGAACTCTCTGGCTCTGTCAACTCTCAGCATCATCGGGTAGAAGTAGTTGTAGAAGGTACTCTGAAACTCGTCCCAAGGCATAGCCTGTGGGCGCCCTCCCTGTGAAACCACATCCCACCATCTCTTGGAGGATTCTCGTAGAATATAAGTCGCAAGCTTCACTATCATCTCCGGAGGAATCTCCAAATTCTCTAATATAGATATCATGGCTTCTAGCCAAGACTCTACAGCCTGCGGTCCTCCATCCCCTGTAAACATGGGAGGATGCTGCTGTTGAAAGACCTGCATCAGCTCTGCCATAGACAGGGTAGGATGTAGAGCTCCCTGAAAGGTCTGCCCGAATCTCATGAAACCCTATCTGAACTGAGCATTGGAACCAGTGTCTGGAATCACTGCAGGTGGCATATCCAGAACGATAGGAAGATTTACTGGTAGTCCCTGATATGTCATATCAGGTGTACGATCACTTCCTGGTTCCTAACGTGCAATGAGAGGATGTCTTGGGGGCATGAATCTGCAAGGTCACAAGCAGACATTCATTAATGATGAAAACAGTTTAATCTTAAGAGAGAAAAATGGAACAGGAGATAATAACTCTATAATTTGGGTAAAACATGACTACACGGCTAGGAACACAGACTGTCCCACCAAGAAACTACACTGCGTGTCCTTAAGACTTTTTCCCCCTGTCCGGGTCGTTAGTCACATGGAATGGTACACGGACCACCACTACACTTCTAGGTCACATGGAAGGAAGGTATTCAGCATGTACATGAAATTACAAGGTGTTTAACAATGAATGCAGTTCTTCCCGAATAGAAGAACACAAGGCATGTCTTCATAAGACCCAGGCCGTGTTGTCTAGGTTTTTGGAATATAAACCTACAAGAACCCCCAAAACCACTGAAAAACACTAAAAATAGAACCTATGTGCTAAATTCTGATACGTGGGGGCCATAATCCCAGCAAACTAAACATTGGAATCATAGCAATGCATATAACAAGTAAACAGTATAACAACTCACGATCCACTAATTTCCGATCCTCGAGGGCACATAACACCTCTAAAACAAATGTTTGCCGTCCATGATAAGGAATTTCTAAACAAAGATACCCTATCAACATAGCCGGTATTCTATCAGAGTATCTATCACAACATCATGCATAGTTTATCACAAATCCTATCACAACAGCATGCATTTTCTAATGCAATTTAGAAGGCATTGCAAAATGCATGACATGTGATTTTCTAACAAGTACCTATATGATGCATGCGATGGAATACCCTCATCTCATCAGGTAGCAATAAATAGAACCACAATCACATAAAAAGTAATAGCACAAAACAAGTGCACCACCGAAAGGTGAAATCAATTAAACTGAGACATTTGAAAAACTAGAAAATTGCAATATTCGGGGTAATCTGGATTTTTTCAGTACACGGGTTCTAGAACTCCCGGGCACAGTTATTTACCATTTACCTATTCCATCCTATCCCTGTATAATGTTTCTAAACAGTAATTCAGTAGATAAGAAAGGAAAAAGAACCTCCTCTAATACCACTTTGTAACGACCCGAATCCGGAGCCACTCAACTGGCGCCCCATACCTGGTTCGCCACATGACCTCAAGCACATTTCCACAAACACCAGAGACCTGCCAACTAGCAGTGAGGGCCTTGGAGAGTTATTGGGGAAACTATGCCCTCATTTGGTAAGGTATACAAGGGAATGGAAATAACAATCAATAGAGGAAGCAGTAACAACATACAATAACAGAAACTAAATAGCAGAAGTAATGTATTATACAATAATGATGAAGCGTGGTATATGTATCTAAGGAAAGAAGAAAACACAAAAACATGTTGAAATACAACTGAGAAACAAAGTATGAAATGTAAACAACCACTCCAGCAGCATCGCAATCCTAAGCTCAGTCTTATGCTCTCCAGCTGCAACCAACAATCATGTACCTAAAGTAAAAGGTTCACAATCCCTATCCACACCTGCAACCATATAACTTGTTTGGGACAAAAATCTGGACCCAAATAGGGTGTGAGACTAATCCTAGTAGGAAACCATCATAAGAGCTGTTCCCTACAGTCAGTGAACAATATAGAAAACATAAAACAAATAAATGCAACACAGAAATAGGAGTACACTGAAGAAAACAGTCATAAAAGTCTCCATTTACATTTATTTGATTTAATTCATTCATTTAATTATCATCCATGGAATCTATCAAAAAAATCTATATTTCCAAGGCATAACAGGTAACACAACAGGTCTCTCATTAGACTACCTAAACAAAAGCAGTACAAAACCCAAGCTTGTTCTTTGGCTTGGTGGACTCATCACAACCAACCAAACAATATCTACACTAACACTCTGGATGGATCATACTGGAAGACCCCTCTAGTAAAGTAATCATACAAAGCACAGACACTCTGGGAAGCTCTCAGTGTCAATTCCCTAATGGTCTTGCAAAGATAGCCAAAGACTCTCTAAGGAAACACTTACGTCTAATTCCCCCTGTAGTCTTATTACGTAACTAAGTACACTCAGAGGAATCACAAAGTCCAATTCCCATCGGTCCTATAAATGATACTCATTTATAACTGACTCTCTAGGGATTACCTTATTCATAAATTCCCTCTTTAGTCTTACCCAAATAGGTTCACACAGCCATGAGAAGTCTTGTCATGCATAATCGACTGTCAGCAGCCCTATGTAAATTCAACTACTACTTGGATAATAGCTACAATGCATAAAAAACATATAAAAAACAGAAAATACATGAAAAAAATTTATCTCAATGCAGGTAATCAATGTAACAAGGTATGCCTCACAGGTAACCTAATCCAAATGGCGGTAAAAAGACAAAACAAGGGAAACAACCATGGGGTGATCCTTAAACATGCTAAAAAGAAATCATTAATCGTCTAATAGCCTCAGGCATACAAGAAAATTAAGGTAGATAATAATACATTTTCAAAACCCTAACTCGAGATACCTGAAACATGGGTATCCATAACTCTTGCACAAAAACTCAAAGACGTTTAACGTAAGTCATCAAACCACCTACCTCATGGTTTTGAAAAAAGCCCCAACAACAAAGAATTCACAAGAGACCCGGTTTGATTCTCCAATAACTCACCTTAGATCTCTTCTCCAAACAAGACCAAGACAAAAAATCATCAAACTTGTCATCTATACACTTAGATCTACCCATAATTGGTGTAGATCTAAGAAACCAAGAGAATAAGTGAAGTAGATCTAAGTAGATCTAAGAAATCGAGCAAGAACGAAGAAGAACGATCTCATACCTTAGGAAACTAGCTTCGATTCACTAAGAGAAGCCTTCAGATCACCTCCAATACACTTGGGAGAGGTTCTCCTACCTTCAAGGAATGGTAATCTTGAGTAATGGCTACATTGAAGCTTAAACAAGAATGTTAGAGGAAAAACGGTCAAGATCCACAATTTTAGGATCTGGATTTAAGTGGTTGCATAGTTAGTTCGCACGTTTTGACAAACTATGCACTAACCATGTGTTATCTTCTACCTCGTCAAACACTCCTCGCACGGTTAGTCTGCATGGTTAGAGAAATCGTGCACTAACCGTGTGTTAGCCACTGCCTCCAACACTAACCTCGCACGGTTTGGCCGCACGGTTTAGGCAAACTGTGCGCTGGCCGTGTAGCTTACCTTTTGCCTCAAAACATTATTCAATGTTCTCCTGACTCTCCCATTCATCACCCATAATCTTAAAATCGTGAAAAACATCAAACAATGATAACATACCTGAAAAAGAAGATATGGGTTCTTAAAGATAGCAGGGGCATTAGTAAGAAAAAATGGCATCACTATAAATTCATAGTGTCCATACCTTGTACGGAAAGTCAACTTTTGTATATCCTCATTTTGACCCTTAATTGATGATACCCTAAATGAAGATCAATCTTGGAAAAGTGTTGAGATTTGCGTAGTTGGTCAAAGAAGTCATCAATTCATAGGATAGGATATTTATTCTTGATAGTTATCTTGTTATGTTCTCAATAATCAATGTCGAGCCTGATTGATCCACCTTTCTTCTTAACAAACAGAACAGGTTCTCCCCAAGGTGACACACTAGGGCGTATGAATCCATTATCATGATTCTCTTGGAGTTGCTTCTTTAATTCCTGCAACTCAATTGGTTCTATTCTATATGGTTTCTTTAAAATAGGTAAAGCACCCGGTACAAGTTCTATTGAAAACTCAACTTCACAATTTGGTGGAAGACCTGGTAATTCCTCTAGAAAGACATCATAAAACTCCCATACAATGGGAATATTATTAATCATGAGTTTCTCTCCAACCATTTGAGATAAATTACCTTCATTTTTTGGAATCAAGACCCATAAGATGGAAGAAATTTCCACTAGAAGGATATATTTATCCTTGCATCGATAGATGATAATAGATTGATCAGGAATATGAAATGTGACTTCCCTTATTTGGAAATTGATATGATATCCATATAAGTAAAGACAATCCATGCCAAGAATCACATCAAATTCCACTGTAGTAAGGATCACAAGATTTCGAAGAAGCACGTTCCCACAAACGTCAATTGGAGAATAATTATAAAATTTTGATGCAACCGTTGTGCCATTAGTAGTTGTCATAGATAACTCAATAGATAATTGTTGAGGTAGTATGACAATACCCTTGGAAAATTATTCATAAATTAAAGAGTGGGTGGATCTAGAATCTAATAAAACATTTTCTACTTTAGAGTGGATGGTAAGTGTACCTTTCACCACTTCATTATCATACTCCACATCGCCGATAGAAATTGCATGTGACTTTCCTTTTTCTTTGGCCTTAAGAGTTTGTTGACGTCTATCATCATCAACAAACCTTGGATTAGGGAATTGATTAGAATAATTCTTCATTTCCTTACACTTGTAACATTGATGTGTAAGAGGTTCATTCTGTGTAGCATTTTATTTTTTCTCATCACTAGACATATTTTTCCCATCATTGCAGCATTCAAATGCCCGATGACCTTCTTTTCCTCATTTGAAACATTTAGTTGTACCTTTAAGACAATCCCGTCCATGTTTCCTTCCACACATTGATCATAAGGGAAAACTCATCTTCTCTTCAGTGTGGTATTTAGATTTCCCTTTGAATTAAATTTTCCTATTCTTATCAAACCCATATGACTGATGGGTTACTCCAATCTCCATCTCAACCTTGAGAGCACATCAAAAAATTTTCTCGTATCTTTTGAAGTCCCTTATGGATAACGCCCTTCGAAGACTTGGTTTTAAGGGACTAAAGAATCAATCATTCTTACTCTCTGGTTGGACAAAAATTCTTAAAGCATACCTTGCAAGTCTTATAAAGTTTTCTTCGTAGGTACCAACATATTCATCATCCTTTTGATTTAGTTCAAGAAACTCCTTCTCCATATTTGTTCAAAGAATACGAGGGATGTACTTATTGAAAAATATGTTCTTGAACTCGTCCCATTCCATGGACTCAATTTCATCTCTTTTCCTCATATTCTTGATAATATTCCACCATTGATCAGCATCATCTTCCAAATGATATATTTCTAAGATAACTTTATCATGTTCAGAACATTGAAGAACTGAAAATATCTTTTTAGTGGTACTGATCCATTATTCAGCCACTAATGGATCAGTAGACCCACTGAATGAGGGTGTACGCTGCCTCATAAAGTATTAAACAGAATGTTGCTCCTTCCTTTTCACATTTTGAAGTCTTGCATGATTTATAGCTTTAGAAAGTTGTGTGATCATGGCTATAAGATTTTTCATTCCATCATTCATAACATTTGGTTGCTTCAGGGGACAATCATTGCATTGCCCGTCAGATTCAGCATTAACACAATTCCTTCGGGTTCTAAACATTGACTAAAACCAACAATCATAGTGTAAGAAACACTAATCATAATATGAAAACTATATAATAAAGAATAAAATTTTACACTTAAGGTATTATCATAGGTTATTCATGGCCATTTCCAAAACACTAATATTGTGTTCTATGATTAGACATATCCTTAGGGTTCTTACTAAGGCTTTAACATCCTTATTTCCAAAGGTTGACTATACCTTTCCTCTGATAAAAACTATAATGACTCATACTTTAAATACATTATTATTACTTCAGAATTGAAGTATACTTATTACAACATATAACAAAACCATGGTAAGACCGTATAGGTATAGTGTCTTTAGAAACTGGGAAACATAAACAACTGGTTTCCAAAGAATCTACATTGTTTCTCATTTATTTCATTATATCTAGAGTCACTTTTGGCATATCCTACTTAATACCCTTCTTTCTGACCTTGGGAAAAGAAAACATAGAAAAGGGTGATCTCAAATGCTCAGTAAGGGTAATCAAAGGAAATATCATATTCATAAGAACATAACATTTTGAAAATCTTAAACTGCAAAAGAGATCATAATATCATAACATGGGATAAATCATAGTAGTGAAATGTAATCCCAATAATCATAACATAAAACATGAAATTTTGTGGCACAAACACATAATAATAGAAAATAATTTCTTATTAGTCAAGACCCATTTCCAAGACAATCATTGTGGACAAAGTCCATTTCTAAACCGAGTTCACTCCTCATTCCAGTCCTGTATCACTGAACCAGATTAACTTGTCGTTCCAGCCATGTCTATCTCATGACATATAAATATTTACCCAATGCATTGGAGGGAGATATTGGTCCCATCCATCTTATAATGATACCATTCTTATGTGTGACAAAAAATCATAAATCATATATCATAGAATGAGCCATGTAATAAAAATGGGATTCTTAAAAATCATTCCATCATAACATAAACCATATTAGATAAAAGGATATAATTCCATCATTACATAATCAAATATATGTAAAAATAGGGATGGAAATAGAACCCAATCACTACAAAATATTTCACTTTTTCCAATGGAGACATAACTGTTGGTAAAAGTGAATTTTCTGTTGATAAAACATTTTACCAACATATATGTCCTTGCCAGTAAAATTTCGGTAAAAACACTATCGCTAAATGTTTTTTTAATAGATAAAATAGATCTGTTGCAACTATAATTATACTAACAGATAATATATATGTTGCTTAATGTATTTAGTAACAGGTTATAGTGACAATTTTTTCTGTTGGTAATAATATTACCAACATATATTATATATTTGTTTATAATTTACAATTGAGTAAAAATTATAAATTTTTATTTGAAGTAAAATTTCATATTATAAAATTTCTTATTATATATATTTTTTTATATAAATAATCCATCGATTTTAATTATTAAACTGAATACAATTTTAACCTATGTTATTACTTAGAAAAAAAATAATTATATAAAAAATGAAATTTCATACAAAACATTGGATCCCCAATCCCATGTCACCACATCACGTTGAACCCCCCCCCCCCCTCCACCACACCACGTTAGGCAATCCACCCCCCACTGGATCCTGTAATAGGATCCACCCCCAAATGACACATCCATGTCATCGTGTGAATTCCATCTCTAGCACCCCATCCATGCTATAAGAGGTTTTGGTATATTCTCATTCATATCTTGATCCACCATCTCTAGTGCCCCATCCATGCCATAAGAGGTTTTGGTATAGTATCATGCACATCCTAATCCACCAACATTATGGAAGTCCCAATTTTCTTCTCATATTCTTCTGGCTTTCATCCATCATCTTTCAATATCAACCTAATTCAGTAATAAATCTAAATAAAAGTAGTAATTCACCAACATATAATCAAAAGACATAAAAAAACACAAGAAAAACATCAAGATGAAAATTCAAAACAATAACTCAACCTGTTAAAAAATAGAAACCCAAGCTTCATCTCAAACTCCATTATCCATCCATGATCATCCAACAACATCAACCTAATTCAATCATAAATAATGTCATAAATCTGCAAAAAAGTAGTACTTCAACAACTTATAATCATAACAACACAAAAAAATAGAATCTCAAGTACTTCAAACTTTACATTCCAAACAGGAACTCAATCTGTTCATTCCAAATAGAAACTAAAAATGTGAAAAAAAGAAGAAGAATAGAAACCAAAGATTCTCTTCATACTCCTCATGCTTTTCATACTCCTCTAACATACATTAGATTCTTGATCATATCTGGGATATCATTTCATTCCATATAATATGGAGCAATTTTATGTAAACTATAGTATTTCTTTGAAATCATGTCGTTCTTTCAAAATTCATGCCATGGTATAAGAATGAGATGATGGGAAAAAAGAGTTCAGGGTGATACACTACATCACCTACTAATGAAATAAAACTATGCATTCAAAATTCAAGAAATAGTATGAGAATGGGATGAGATTAGAGTGAGCACTCAACTAGAAAATAATCCTCAAAATGTCACCATTAACATGAATGTATTGACTTCTCTACGCACTCTGTGGCCAGATAATGATGAACCTAAAACATGGTGCTCTTCATGATATGAATTATTATGGATTAAATGTAATACTGGATGTCTATGTCTACATCTTCAATAATAATTTTCTTTTAATCCATAGGAGGCATATAAATCTGTATGTTAAAACAAAATTAATCATCATTCATGTGTAATTATTAACATCACCTGACCCATTGAAAGAAGTATTAACAAAACCGAACATTTTTTCCACATCCAGACATTTATCCTAACATTTTACAAGTAAAATTTTAATTCAATTCAATCTTATCATGAAGAGAAATAATTATAGTGTCCTTCCTTGATATATATACTTAGCACAAAATAGTGAATGTAATAATATTACCATATCATCATTGCTAAGTTCAAATCATCAACGATTTCTTAGAAACTAAATATCCCTAAGGCATTGAATAACAAAATTGAATATGACTGTAAAATAAATTAAAATGGAAATCCAATGAAGATTTAAAAATAATAATGCATCCTATAAAAATAACAAGATTATATAACTGGTGACCACAAAATGACCTATAGTTTTTTGTTTAAATTTCTCATTGACATTACAAGTGACTAGTAATTCATTGTCAGTTTCGAATGCTTGGTTCTTTTGATGAAATTACCAAAAACAACTTCCATACAAATCAGTTATAATAGAGGCATATATCATCATCCTATTAAAAACCCAATAATTGTGATCCATGCATCAAAACTGAGTCATTGACAGAATAGCTAGTGGTTTTACAAGCATAGGTGCAATATTGTTTATTGTGAATAGACGTAAAAGAAATAGATAGATACCTAGTATAAAATTATAAAATCTAATAATACAACCTTCAAATGAGAATGACACAAAAATCAATATCGAACACACCATTTAATGTAATAAGAACCTTAGGAATTCAGTCTATTTTTTAAAAAATAGTCATAAAGGACCTTTTCAAATTTTATAAATTTGACTAGGGACTTATTTAGGAGTATAATTATTGGATAATTTCATATTAAATATTTATCACAAGTGATATAAATGACTTAAATCTAGAAAGCTATATGTTCTATAGATGTGTATTTTCAAACACATCTCCAAAACCAAATAGCTGGATACCCAGATTCAATCTATGTAGCATAACTCAAGATCTTTTGATTGTTTATATAATATGAAGATTGATTCTTAGCACATGGTACATCAGATTAAACAATACAAACTATTCAATACATCTTTGATTCTAAGATGCACCCAAAATTGAAGGAAGTAAAGATTAATCCACTATGTTTACCTAGTTTGGTTTATTCTCAGAAACAAAAATTATCATCAAATTAAAATGGTCCTTTCCATAGATCAATGACATATCAAAGGATCTAAAAAATGTTGAATCAAATTTAGGAAATACCCATTATTCCCATTTTAAATGAATAAGTGAACAACTAAGATGAATTAACTATTATTCCCATTTTTGTAAAACTGATTTGAGAAATCTTTATACATCTAGAAGTGTACAGACAACCCATTTTATAATTACCTGGTAAACCCATATTTTTGTGTATAGAAAACCCAATAGACAACCCATTTATGATTAATTTCATGTTAGTGTAAAAACAACCCAATACATCACAAATCATTTTTTTATGTAAAGACAACCAAATATATCAGCAAGAATCATTATCATCATGTGTACGGGAAACACATTTAAGAAAGTTTTCGATATCTTGAATCAAGTTGAATGCTTAAAATAGGTCTTAGCCATTAGAGGAAGGTTTACTTCTTCATATTAAGTGTTTAACATCACATTCCATTTTAAAGTAAAAACCATTCACTGATGATATAAATCATGAAATCAAGATTCTATAGTGAAAAAATAACCTTTTTCTCATATGTATTAAAATGCATGGAATAAATGAATTCTATGACTAAGGATACCCACATATATAAATCTAAACCATGAAAAACTTATCTACCATATTCTTCAGAGGCCTAGAAATGTCTCACTTCGTATTCTTTAGGAGATAACGTACATTAGATGGTTGAGTAAGTATCATTAGCATGAATCAATACTCGGAAGACCCTAATAATGATGAAATAACTCATTTTCCACTAGGTCTGTGATTATTCAATGAAGTTTCATATGGTAGTCCAAACCTCCAAAGAGATAATATAAATAATATCCTAGGTTTTAGTATCCACATATTATTAACAATACCATTAGAGTGTCGACTAAAGATAAAATAAGGCGAACCATGGATTTTTTTCTCATGTGAATGATGCTTCATGCTGCTGAAATAAAGCTTGATGATTGCACCCCTTCCTCTAATAAAGCTATTGATGAAAAAATATATGAGGGATGGAGCAGAAGAAAGGGATAAAATAGGAATTGAAATCTACCGATGTCAGTCTATAATTATGTTTCTATACCCAAAACTCTATAATAACTTACAACAAAATTAATTGAGGGGTGATGATTCGAACCATTCACCAAACATCATCTTCGCACACCTCGATATTTACTGTTCTTATAATCTTCATGGGTGATTTGGAAAAGAATCCACAGAAGCTGTTAAGAGATTAGGTGCATGGGGAGTTAGTGATCGATTAGGAAAGGATTTAGGATGGTGGTAGGGGAAGATTTAATATGTCAGTGGTGGTGGATTTAGGATGGCCATGACTCAAAATAGAGTAGGAAGAACAAAGGAGGTAGAATGGAGGAGGTGGAATGGAAGAGGCAGAATGGAGGAGGAATAACAATAGGGAGGGAGGAGGCGGAATGGTGGAGGTGGAGTGATGTAGAGGTGGAGTGATGGGGAGGCAGAACATCAGAATTAGGAGGGCAGCAGTGGTGGATTTCGGATGGACGTGACTTGGAATTGAAGAGGAGGAACGGAGGAGGCAGAACAATTTGGACTGAGTTGGAGGAACGACAAAAGATTAATGGAGGGGGCGAAGCAATGGGGAGGCAGAGCGATGGGGAGGCGGAACGGCGAAACAATATGGAGGTGGGGAGGCGGAACAGTGGATGATAATGGAAGAGGTGGAACGATTTGGGCTTGGGGATTCAGCCACATCACTGGGGTTAATACCCTATTTTAATTTTCTAACTATTTCTATTAATATTGAGAATATATTTTAAATTCATTCTAAATGTTAATATTTTTAAATTGAATTTTTTTATATGTTTCAAATATTTTTTTAAAATGTTCTTAAAAATTATTTATAATGGATTCGAAATTAGCTTGTATATGTTCTTTTTTAAGATGAATAATAATATTTAAAGTATATTTATAATGGGTCCTTTGTACTAACACTAATACCCTTCATTTTTTTCAACCATTAGTAATTAGAGTGTTAATCTTGTCTGACGTCCAAAAAAATCAGGTAACATGTAAATAGATACATATACAATATACATATATATATATATATATTATTATGTTTGTATGTATGTATGTATGTATGTATTCATTCAAAAAAATATCTCTCATTTAATAGTTACATTAATTCGATGTAAAAATATATATTTGTATTAAAAATTATTTTTTATATACATATATTTATTTATTTATTTTGGTAAAAAAAATTTATAAAACAATTTTATTCGAACAAATTTTTCTAATGGTAAAATAACTATTAGTAATAATAGTTATTAATAACAGATTTTTGTGTCGGTAAAAATATGTTCATATTAAAATTAAAAAGATGACAGATTTAATTGTTGGTAAAATATGTGTTGGTATTAAAAAATTAATACCAACAGATATACATGTCAGTAAAAACAAATGTTGGTAATTAAAATTAATACCTGCAAAACAAAATATCTATTGGAATTAATCATTTTTACCAACACATTTATTATTTTTCACCAATATCCTACTGGTAAAAGTAACTTTTTTATTGTGTATATTATCTTAGATGGAAAATAATTTTGATAAAACACTTGAACCCCATTCTTGAGGAAAATATCCTTTCTACTTCAAAAACATTTTTCCTTTCATAAAAGGTCATACAATTTTAAACTAAAATAAGTTAATTAAAAATAAAACATAAAAACTTGTAATGGAAGATTCCATAAAATAATGTTCTATGAAATCATAAAAATCGATTCTTGCCTTATATGTTAATAAAACATTCTTCTCGTACTTTGGCCAGAAAAGTCAAAAACTATCGCGTACGGAAAACGAAGGAAGATTCCTTTCATATCTTTTTTTAAAAATTCACCAGTAATTAAAATTGGATTTAAACAACTATAGTAGGATAGAAATAATATTACATATTGAGTAAACATAGATTTGGATGATAAATATGCCCCAGTAAATATCGAAGTATAAACAATTTCGGATAAAAATTGAGATTTTGAGATTTTCCCTTACCTTAGGTCCGATATGCTTCGTACATATTCGAACCTCCTTTATAATGATTTAAATAATTTAATTAAATTATTACAGAATCTTATTCTTTGTTATGATATCATATATAGTCATATTATTATCTTCTTATTGGTAATTTTTCATTGTTACTCGTTATTCAGGTGTTCACTTCTTTCTGTTCTTATGTGTGTTTTGTCGAATAAATTATTATTCTTATTTTTAGGTTATAGGTATATAATTTAAGGAATGTTTTTAGTATAATATATATCATATTTATTCATTAAATTAATTTATATAATCATTATTCAATGAATATCATGTCAAAAGAGTCGCATCACGTCATGGAGACGGTAGGCCGTACGTACGCACGAGCGATGATATCACTACCATGATCATGGAATTGTATTGAAGTGTATGTATAATATTTCAGAATAAATATCTCTTTAAAATAATCATATATAGTTATTTATTTACACCATTATACCCATCCAGGTAAGGTGGTAGTGGAAAATAGATTACACCACGGTGTGGAGACGGTATTCCGTACATACACACGCACGATGATTTCATTTTCCATAGGATGAATAGAAGATGGAATAGGGATTTTTAATATTTATAATAATATATCAGTATATGAGTGATACTGATGTTATTAATTTATAATGAAACAACTAAAAAAGAGTATGTATAAGAAGGGAGAAACTTGAATGAATCGGTAGAAGAGATTACCTCTTCGTCGATGTGACTCCTTTAAACTTCCTCTTAAGGGACTAGAGTTGGTCTTTTGAGAAGACCAGAACCTCCAAAATATTACATGGGATGTTGAGAAGAGTAATGTATAGATTTTATCTGATCTTGAAGGCTCAATGTTGTGTAAAGAGGAGAGGGAGTAGGTTCCCTTTTATAAGGGAGGAGAGGGGCACCTTTGGAAACCTCAAAAATATTAATTTATAATAAATTCAAACCCAACATAAAAACTTCCAAAATGAATCAAAATCCGAATTTAGATGCGTAAGAGTTTTAATATTATCAACAAATAAAATTTAGACATGTTGGGAATTTATTTTAAACATTATCATCTTCATTAATCCTTATTTAATATATTTAATTTTATTGATGGTAATACGATTATAACTTTTATATTGTTATAAATAATTACTTATGTGTTTTTAATTTTCCATAATTGGATAATTTATTAAATTGTAGACCATATAAATTTTAATTTATAATTTTTAAATATTTTTGTGTTTTTTAAACAATTTTATATTATGTAATTTTTATAAAATAACAATAGTGTGAATTTTGACACTATTTCTTTATTTGAATTTAAATAAAATCCTCATAGAAGATATGTTCGAACTAAAAGATTTAATAGATTAAAAAAAATTCATATTTGTATAGAAAATTAGTGGAGCACATTAAATATTTCATATAATATTTATTTTAATATTTTTAAAACCATTTATTTGATATTTTAATCAATAAAATAATATCAACATCACTATTGTGTCACCTTTAATGGTAATTATTCAATCCCTAAAAATTAGAAATAAATTCACATGATGTAGATAATTTTATTAGATTTATTAAGACTATTCAGGTTCTATGTTTCATGATGTTTATCACTAATTTAAAATTATTATACTTATAAGATTTAAGAGAGTGACATGTTGTCACTTTCTTCGGTTTTAATAATAATTAAATTATTTTCAGGGTCTAAAGTACATAAAATTAATCTATTCTGACCCATAGGTGATATGGGTCGTCTTTTAGTCAAATAATAGAATTTTTGCAGGTGTTAGGGTAATTTTATAATCTAATTTTTACCCTTAATTTCCTGATTTACCTTTAACTGCAGTAAATAAAAATTATCGTAGTTACTATTCATAATGTCAAAAAAATAAAAGTAACCTATTAACATAATTTGGACCCAATTAATTCAAATATGGAATCCATTTTTCAAAATTCATAACATAGAAGTTGCAGTAATTAACTTATAATTAATCTCATTTTTATGAAAACGAGTTTTAAAAGTTAAAACATTGCCAAAGATTGAAATATTTTTATCTATGAATTCAATGTAAAATTAATGGTAATGACATAAATTATATTAAATGGTAAAAATATATTCTATTTATACTTTAAAACCATTAAATATTATAATGTAATCATATAAAATATTCTGATAAAAAATTTGTTTTTAATTAAAATATAGCGTGTTTTTACTAATTATTAAAATATGAAAGTTATCAGAATAATATAAAAAATTTATCCAAATTAAATTTTAATATCCTGATTCCAAAGAAGAATTTTATTTTGTCAAATTGAACTTATAAACTTGTCAAAAATAGATTTAAAGTGGGTGTTCAATCAAAAGGTGGCAAAACTGCATTTTTTGAAAAATACTTATTTTACCTGAAAAAATTATTTTGTTCACATACCATGTTTTAGAAAATATGTAAGATGAATAATAATGTTATAAAAATAAAAATTTAGTTAATACTATTCATAATGGGTAGTCCAAATTAATTTTATAACAATATATCGTTGTTTAGTGAAACTCGGTATTGCGTACCACACACGCTATCGAGGAAGGTCGTGATTGCATGTAACGAAAGCCAAGCTTGTGTTGTGTGTGGTAAAATATTCATTTGGTGTTGCATATAACATAATACATAAAAAATATATATTTATCATAAAATATTAGGGTGTTACATAACCTCTATTCCCTTCGCTCTTCTCTTAGTTGGATCTTCAGTGATGGAAATAAAGCTTTTTTGGGATGTGGGGTTTGGTCAATGATAGTTCTCCTTGTGAATTCCATGGGGTGGTCTTTAGAGGTGGCATCGACATGAAATTTTTCGATTTTGTGTCTCTAATTTGGTTCTGTTCTTTTTTTTCATACTGATGGTTGTCAGTGTTGTTCACGATGGTGTGTACCGATTGGTTTTTCTATTTGATGTGGTGTGTTCATTGTATATCATTGGTTTGGTTGTTTATTATTCAATAAGGGATGAAAATGTCTTGGTGATGATGCTCTAAGATGGATTGATGAACTCTGATGGTATTTTTTTCTTTCTGACGAGGGATGAAGATGATGACATGGTGATGATATTTTATAGTGACTATGAGGGACTCCAATAGGATCTAGAAACCTATTTGGTGTTTGGATGATGACCAAGATGGTGGTGAATACACGGTGACGACAACAATGGATTTCATAGTGATAGTTACATATGGTGGGACTTTATCTGATGTGAGGGATTATTATCATCTTGGGTTCTATATTTTCTTTAGATATTTTCAATTTCAAAATTTTAATTGGGAATTCTATGTTTTTTTGTCCCACCAGTTACTGCTCAACCATAAAGAGTATACTTCAAAAATCAAATAAAAAATGAATTTTAACTCATTCTCCCCTTGTTTCCATCATATTCTATTGTAGAATTGAGGTATATATTCCCAGATGTTATTTCTTAGGAATATCCTCTCTTCTTATTCTTTTTATATTTGGTGCTTACATCCATTAAAGTGAGGGAACATTGTTTTATTTCAATTTCAATTAAAAAGGAACAGTGCTATTATTTTTAAGTTTCAATCTTTTCAATTAAATATCTAATGTCTATTTCATATGGTTTCATTATATTACCTAAAAATTAAGTGATAATTTTGGTATATTGGATACTAATAAGTCCAATTTAATAATACCTCAGACCAAAATTGATTGAGGTGGTAGACAGAGGGCCACCATTATGTACTTTTTTTTAAATTCCATAACAAATATCATGTCCCATTTACATTCCAAAATTTTCAATTATTTATCAATTTCAATCATAATATTATTAAATTTTTTAAACTATCAATCAATTATTAATTTCTTAATCGTTTTTTTTTTTCATATTTGAAACAATATTCAAATTAATCATCTAATTTCATTATTATATTTAATTATATTTTTTGACATTAGAATATTGATTATTTTATTTGTATATTCAAAAGGTATTATTTTCTTCGTTCTTTTGTAAATAATTTTAAAAAAATTTACTTTTTATCCTATTATTTTTTAAAGGTAAATTCAAGCCCACACATTTTACTCATATATGATCTATAGATTGAACACACAATTATATTTCCACACATTGATAATGCTTTAGTATTCATGAACTATTAGTGTAATCCTTACATTGATACGAATTTAGTTCCAATAAATCCCCCCTTCCATTAGAATTGTATTTGATCAACATGAAGAGGAACCAATTTTGAGGTAAATATTACTTTCATGTGAATTGGTCTAGGATTACATGCTCCGGTTGAGGGAGAATTCTTATGCTTAGATAAATTGATGTTTTACTTAGTTCCATGCATGTGGTTTGAGGTGGGGTTTGTTAGTCACCTATAACTAAGAGGGATCCACCTCATATATTCAAACCAAAGGCCTAGGTGAATCTTATAGAAAACAATTTCTCTTTTCCACAAAGATTTGTATCGAAGACTCGATAAGTCCTAGGTGGTATTTTATTTTTATTACTAGGCATGGAAGAAAAATAATTGGAGTTGGGTGAAAGTGATAAGGCATAAAGTACTGGGAACATAATGCATGTACAAATGAACTTTGTATGGGAGATAGGGTGTGATTTTTTATTCAGAAACTTCTTGGTGTGAGTAATTGAACACTGTATCTTGAGCATCGCAACTTGAGCATAATGATTTGGTAAACAAATCCGTACTTAGTGAACTTTCACTCACTTATTCACATTATTATTTCATTCCTTCATCACTAAGATAATTTTTATATCCTTTATTTTATTTTAGTTATGCTCCCTTTGGTAAAATAAATTGTAGAAAATGTCTATATCCTCAAACATTATTCCTGGTATAGAATTTACAACCCATATTGATCAACTAATCTAAGACACAGAACAAAGACAATTTAGGTGATGTAGACCACATCTTCCATCTCTTTCATAAGTCATTCAAGTGAACCATTAGAGGTTTTCAATGTCAAAATTCCTCCCCCTATATTGTGATGGGCAATTAATGTATTTTTATATCCCAAATCTAGATGAAAACCTATCAAACCCCTAGTTTACTAGCAACATGGACCTAAAGGTAGAGAATATATCATTAAGGAGAATTTATTAAATAGTGTATTTGATAAACTGAATTATCTCATAAAATATTCTAAGACAACTTCAGAAAATCATTTGTATGATGTGAAGCCACAAAATCACTACTATGAATGCATTTGTAACCAATAATCCATCGATGAAATCAAAGGGTGGAATAATGATAAGGACCAGTGCCCAAGGGCTCTCTTCATACTCAAATGAATGCGGTTTTATTAGCTTAAATAGATGTTTTTATATTAAATATTAGTTTAAAACATCAAAATTATAGGATAATGTATGGATATCATACATGTACATGTATAAAATATCACATATCATTACCAAGATATCAATTCATTAGATTACATAGACCAACACCTTTCATTTATCTTATAGAGAAGTCGGAATAAGCTTGTGGGATGTATATAAGGTCTATAAGGAACCAATACTCTAGGCCATGTATAATGATTTTTTCCCTAAATGATACTTGGGGGGAATCCAAAAGAACACATCCATTTCCAAATGAATTTTTAATTGAGACTCTTACATCTATAAAGAATATTCCCCATCTGTTAATACAAAATTGTTTCAATAAATAGATGAATGTGTTCTTAGTTTATATAAAGTATCGTGTTTTTGAACCGAGTTAACATATGAAGGTTTTCAAAAAATATTCAGTTTATCAATAGGATGTTTTTTTAAACCAAGCACCATAATCTTATCCTAAGTGTTGGAACACCTAAAGGTGTCATTTTTTGACTTGCGTATTTATCCAATAATTTTAGTGGGTGTTCTGATGAGTCTTAGGAGCACTGAATTTGGAAAAGTTCACTTTACTGGATCTACATTGGTTATCATACATTTGCGGTAAAAAATGTACAGTTTACCCTATTTAATAACATATTTTATTTAATTAAATAAGATTATATGAGAGTTTGTGATTAATTAAATGAAATATTTGATAATAATAATAATGATGTTATTAGTATTATTATTTTGTTGGTTTAATTAAATGAATGTTTAAGAGGTAATTAAATGATGGTTGAATAAATTAAAGATGGGTATTACGGTTCACCAAAAACGTTTAATTAATTGAGGAGTTTCAATGTTAATGATGAAGCATTATTATTACTAATAGGAGGTTATGGATTGGATTTTTTATCATTAATATCATATTAATGATATTGTAATAAAGTGGGGTTTTTTTATAATAAAAGAAAGTGTTAATAATAATAATAATAATGTTATTATTATTATTTTTTTGATTTTTAAATTATTTTTATGTTAAAATATTTTAATAGCATAATTAATAAGGTTTAATAGTTATAGGAAATTAATGTGGCCTTTGGGATTCTCAAAGAAACATTTTTTTTAAAAAATGAGTTTCACAATTAACGAAGATCTGTTTAATTGAATAAGTTGTTTCAGAATTAATAAAGAAGCATTTTATTATTTAATTGAGGTTTTAGGTTATTTATATGGTTAAAATAATAATAATGTGATTATTATAATTATGGTTTTATGAGTATAATAATTATTATTAATTATGGTTGTTAGTATTATTATGAAGAATAAAAATAATTGATTTTGGAGGTTTTCTATAATTAAACATGTTATGAAGAATTTAATATATCACTGCGAAGTGGTGGTTTTATTTAATTAATTCTAATTGATATAATTAATTAAATAATTTCAATAAGTTGGAGTTTTTAATTTAATTAAATGTTGTTGAGAGAATTTATTTAAATAACACGTAGTGGGGAATTTATTTAATTATATTTTTAAAAAATTAATATAATTAAAATTTTTTTAATGGGGTGTTGGGTGTTATCAAAGAAGGGTAATATTAAATGGAAATATTAAATAAAGAGTAAATGCGGAGTTGTGTTTAATTTACTAAAATTTACAGTAATGATTAATTTAATTAATTGATGCGAAAAGAAAGTTTTATTTCGTTAAACTCATGGTTAATTTTAATTTGAAGTGTGATTTGGAATCATTTTAAATGTAAATATCAGGTAGTGCACGGTTAGTCGAGCAGTGCGGGTCAACTGCGCGGTTACCCAGTTTTTAAAATGTGTTTTTATATAATTTAAATAAAAGATATATTTACTAATAATATTAATAATGATATTATTACAATTGTGTTTATTTAATTCAATAAATTTTCAAGAATTTAATTGGTTGATTAATGGGGGTTTCAGAATTAATTATGAATCATTTTTTTAAAGGTTAATTAATGAAGAAATGTTATATTAAATGAAAATAATAAATATTATTATTATTATTATATTAAAAATATTAGATTACCTAGGATTTAATTTATAATTGGGGGAGATAACATGAGGGTGGTGCACCACCATACGGGAGGAACAGAAAAAACATACCAGGCCCCTCATTTGAGGCACGCTTCACCCCCTCGTCGGCTCCTCTTCGTGCGATCAAATCCTCTCGGTGTTTGCATGAACAAGTCTGTCTTGGGGAGGTGAATTTGTCATCATTTTTTTTGTGATTCGCGTGAGCCGTTTGGCTCCTCCCTCGCCCTTTTTCCCATCCAACAACCTAAGGTTTAGGGTTATATTGGGTTTCCTTGTTTCTTCGATTCTAGGGGTGTGCAAGGGTCTCCTCTAGACCCTTGGATCCGTATTCCAGGATCTACTGACAAATGCGAGGCGAATGGGTTCGTTTTCACTTTTTTGTCTTGTTTTGGGTAAGGGTATATAATTGTGGAATTATTTCACATCATTAAATTAAGGGTTTGATAATTTATATGAGTCCCTGGAACCTTGTAAGAGGTGAATTGGTCCTTAGTGCTTTGATTCTGGGAAACTATTTAATATTTTGAATTTTATTTATACTGTTGCAGGGCGTGCACGTGAATATATATATATATATATATATATATATATATATATTTGTGTGTATATATATATATAAGGTGCACGCACGTGTGATTGTGGACCAGTTTTGGACTGGTTTCCACCAAGTACATTAAAGCGCTTCAGATTTAAAATGGTGCCACCCCGAGGTAGGGTCTCTTCCCATGTGTTCAACATTAATAAATTCATTAATAAAATTCTTGCCGCACTCTTATGGATATTCAATTTATGCAGTGAAGTATTTATATTGTATGCCATCTATATGTGAATTTAGTAATTTTGATTAAATTACAAAATATGATATATGTTATGTTGATACTAGACTTTTGAATTAATTAAATCATGTCTCCCATGTGAGGTAAATGAGGACTTGAAGATGTGTTGATTTTACACATTTTATTCTAATTTTATTAAAGTGATATGATTAAACAGTTAAATTATTTTAATGTGAAGAATTGGTAATAAGTAATTAATTGTAGGTTTAATTATCAAGTCATGATTTGGAATATAATTGGTTCTTTTTCTAATTGTTGAGAATATTGAATATTTTATATGTTCAAAATATAAATTAGAAACTGGTAATAATTAATGGATGAATTAATTATTACATGTTAAATGGTAAATGGTTAATTAATTAATGATTGGTTAAAGAGATAAGATTTAATAAATTAATTGTTGAATTAATTAATTTCCATGCATTAAATTAAGATTGTTATTTTATTGTTTGTTACGACTGTTTTCCAAGGGTAAATTTTGATGCGTATTAGTTTTCCATTCCTTAAGTTGTCTTGGATGGAGTTGTTTAAAAATATTCTATGATGTGTGATATGGTTTCTAAATATCTGGGCATTGTTCTGCATGTTTTGAGATGATTATGATGTGCATGTAAATTGTTAAAGCCCTAGATGAATCACTATTTCAGTGGATGGGTTTAGACTTGTTAATGAATTTGGATAATTAAATTTTGAGTTTATTATTAAGTTGGATTACTAAAAATAAATAATTGTTCATTAATTATTAACTAATAATTTGTTGAATGGTTAATTAATTTTTGACTTATTTGACGAGCGATTTATGTTGTTAATTAGTTATTGAACAAATTAAAAAATTGCATTAACTAATTTATAAATTAAATAATGGAAGGTTTTGGGGTGTTAAACATTGTGTTCTACATCAATGGTAGATATATATGTATGATTGATAAATAGGATTTGGGATAGGTATTGATGCTCTAAATAATCACAGGGTGCTAGACATGGAGTTCTACACCTAGCTTGCATGAAAATATTATTTTGTGGGATATGGATTGATTGTCCAAATTCCCATGGGTTGTGAGACAAGAACTGACTCTCTAAATATTCACGAGGATGCTAGACATGATGTTCTACTCCCAATAATTGACATTGGAGTGTGGTTCCAATTGGACGTACATGAAATGAATCCATGGTCAATGAAAACTATTGTGACATGATGATAGTGAATTGAATTTAAGAAAGGGTTCAAACTTATTAATTAATTGATTGAATCATTGTTAGTGGATGAACCTAGGAAAAAATCACTAATTTAGTGAATGGGATTAGACAATTTATATGAAATATTAAATTCAATATGATGTGTTAACCAAGACAAAGAACAAGATTTGATTCAGTCTTTAATTTGATTACTTATATGGTCTTTATAGACATTTTTGGTGAGTGAATTATAAAAGGAATGTCAATATTAGGTCGAATCTCAAGACTTTCATATTTTATGGAGGTTTTAATAATTGATAAATTAAAATTATTGTGTAATGAATGTTGAGTAAGCATGAAAAATGTATAATGTAGGTTCAGACTCCATCTGGGAGCTGAAGTAGGTACTAATTTATATAGTTATATTGTACTATTTACATTAATTATGCATGCTTTCACACTGTTTAAATTATTTATTGAATGTCTGGATTTGGGGTAGTCACTGGTGGTCTTGGCCTACTGAGATTTATATCTCACACCCTACTCAAGTCGCCATTTCACTAGGGTACCCGAGTAGATTCTATTTGGTTGTAGGATTGTGCTATTTGTATTTACTTGGGAGATAAGAGAAGAGGACCAAGAGGAATCTCGAGATTCTCAAAGAGACCACATTCAAGGATTTGAGTCCTTGTTAATTTATTTCTATATTAGACAGTAATGAATTTTTTTTGTTCACTATATTCCATTTTTTTGTCATTATCATGTCATGTGTGCATCTTCTGTATAATTTTTTTGGCCAGTTTTATAAAATGAGTACTATCTGTCTTCCACTAATTTATCATTTCTTAGAATTCTTCTGATATTTATTTCTATTATCTATTATTGAACTCTGATATGAGGGTATATTCTCCCCACTGACTATCCATAGGCCCTCGCTGCAAGTTGGAAGCCTCCATCATACAGGGATACGCGCTTGAGGTCATGTGACGATCGTTCCAGCCACCGGATTAGTGGTGAGCAGGGTTGGGACCTTACAAAGTGGTATTAGAGCAGTTTCTTTTCCTTTTGTATTTCTATTTTGGGTTGGTAGATAGGAGACTAGGAAAGTGTCAGTGCTTGGGTTAATAGTGCTTCTAGGGACTGATCACCCCTTGTACGAGAAATGACCAAGTGGCCAGGGATGGGAATTGATGTTTGTAATATATGAGGTTACCGTTGATATGATTTCACCTTGAGTGACTAGTGTATTTTCTGCAGCTTATTGAATTTGAGAATTCTGAAGAAAAAAACTTCACCTAATAGGGCAAGGATGTTTTATACATGCATCATCTTAGGCACGTAGAAATTCAAATGTCATGCATATAACTTTCCATGTAGTTGCATTAGTAGGATGCCTGCTAATTTGGATTGTGTGCCTTTGGTGAAATGCCATCTTTTGATCTTCTTTAGAATGTATCTATAAATATCTTGTTTTAATGATATATTTAACATGCTTGAGTGATTATATGCTACACGTCCGCAGTTATTATCAAGCTTTGTTAGTGTTCCATGCTTCTGTGTAATAGCATGTTGTTGTGTTACAACCTATGATGACATGCTAGAGATGTCTTGATGTACGAATGGGCTTGTAAATTTAAAATTTTAAATGAATTTTGATTGTAATAAATGGGGGCCAAATTCCAGTGATAAAGTGTATGGGTGCCTTATCGATTGGAAGATTGCCACCCACGTGACTAAACCATATAACCACAGTATGTTTTGAAAATAGTTATGAATTTAAAACTGATAAGTTTTGATTGTAATAAACTATTGTGGGGTTTCTTTTTAAGAACTCATATTAAATAAATTAGACCCTCATAGGTCATTTTTTTGGTAAAAGGAAATTAGATGATAAATTGCCTGTTTATATTTGAATAACAATGAATGTTAAATGATTAAAGTGTATTTTTGTAATAGAATTCCTCTTTTGTCATAGGGTGTTGTTTTGAAATCCAAGTTACTTGTTATGAAAAAGTACTTGTGTTTTTTTTTGAAATTCATTCAAATTTTGAATGGTAGAAATGAATCAATTAAAATGGCTAAATAAAATATGGGGCTATTAAATCTTGTGATTTTGGTTTTGTGTTACCCGAAGAGAGGGTCGATGTTAATGTTTCATAAGGGGAAATCCCATGGTAGGTAGTACCCTTAAAATTTTATAAGCCTTTAAAGTATGTCTGTCCCACTGCTCGAGAGGACATCTAGTCACTCGGTTGTTATGGCACATCGATAGGTTTATGTTATATATTTTAAGATTAATGTTTGACGTAGTGATTGTGGTTTGAGAAATGTCACATTCATGTGTTAATGTGTTCTAAAGTAGAATTCTTGGGAGAATATGATCTTTACATGAGAGGTCATGGACAATTTTAGGGTGGATAATTTCACATAGTTTTCTGTAAGCATGTCGGCAGGAGATGCTGAGCTTTTAAATGGAGTTGTTTTGTATAAGTTTGACTAATCTTCTTAATGACCTTGTTTTTTCTCTTAGTTCTCTCTTTTGAATACGATGAGCATGTACTCTATCTTGACCTTTCCATGGAGACACTAAGATAGTTTTGTTCTAACGATGCGCTTCTATTTAAATGTTGTTGGGATTGATGAGTAGTTTATATCTATGTAGTACACGGAATTCATGGTTTCGATGGGCTAATCCTTTATTAGTGTTGGGGCAAGATTTTTTTTAATAGCCTTGTGATGCCTTGACTTAGAGATTTCACCAAAGGTCTGGTGAGGACTTTGTTATAATTGAGGATGATTTTGGAATAGTTTAAAAGGAATGTCATCAAATAAAAGTAGAATGTGGGTTTTTGGTCCATGATGTCATTCGAGGAAATCTTGTGCAACTGGTTCTATTGGTTGATCGACATTCAACCATTTTCGTTGGTGAGGTCCCTATAATGGCCTCAGATATAATCTATGTTTCAATTTTTGAGCTATAAATTGATCTTTGGCTCTAGTTTTAAAGGCTTAACTGTTAGTCTTGTGAAGGGTTAAAGGTGCTTTTGGCACTGATAATGAAACACGTCAGTTCTAACAAGATTAAGTGGCCATGGTAGATCATTTTTTTTAGTAGTGGTTCTCAATGGCTTCTTGGGGATGAGAAGTTTTTAATGTGGGTAGATTGTAAAGTCCAGTGTTTTTTTGAAATAGGTTAAAATATAATGTTTTTCAAATTTTTATCGGTTTCTCAATGGGTCTTTTTTTAAACCAAGCTCTGGAGTTTTATTCTATGTTTTGGAACACCTAAAGGTGAAATTTTTGGACTTGTGTATTTATCTGATTATTTTAGAGGGTGTTTCGATGATTCTTGGGACCACCGAATCCGGAAAAGTCAACTTTAATTGAACTATATAGGCATTTCATGGTTACGGTCCAAACCGTGCTGCTTACCCTGTTTAATAAATTATTTAATTAAATTAAATAAGATTATATGAGAGTTTTTTGATTAATTAAAATAATGTTTTAATAATAATAGTAATATAGTTATTATTATTATTATTGGGGTTGTTTAATTAAATTAAGGTGAAAGAATTTTTTAAATTATGGTTGAAGAAATTAAAGTTAGTTATTTGGGTTCACCAGAAACATTTAATTAATTGAGGATGTTCAATGTTAATGATGATGCATTATTATTTTTAATTGGAGGTTATGGGTTGGAGTTTTTATCATTAATATTGTATTAATGATATTGTAATAAAGTGGGGGGTTTTGTGTTTAAATAAATAAAGTGTTAATAATATTAATAATAATAATTTTATTATTATTATTTTGGTGTTATTTATATTATTTTGATGTTAAAAGATTTTAATTGCATAATTAATGAGGTGTAATAGTTATGGGAAATTAATGTGGGCTTTGGGTATCTGAAAGAAAAAAATTAATAAGGAGTTTCAGATTTAATGAATATATGTTTAATTGAATAAGGAGTTTTAGAATTAATAAATAATCATTTTTTATTTAATAGAGGTGTTGGGTTTAATCTATTGTTTAAATAATAATAATGTGATTATTATTATTATGGTTTAATGAGTATAATAATTATTATTAATTATGGTTATTGTTATTATTATTATTATGAAGAATAATAATAATGCACTATGGAGTTTTTCTATAATTAAACATGTTAATAAGAAGTTAATATATCACTGTGAAGTGAGGGTTTTATTTAATTAATTCATGTTGAGATATTTAATTAAATAGAGTCTATGAGTAAGAGATTTTAATTTAATTAAATGGTGTTGAGAGACTTTATTTAAATAACACAAAGTGGATAATTTATTTAGATAAATTTTTTAAAATTAATTTTAATAAATAATGTATTAATGAAGTGTTGGGTGTTATCGAAGTAGAGTGTTATTAAATGGAAATATTAAATGAGGAGTAAATGTGGAGTTATGTTTAATTTAATTTAATTTGAAGTAATGAGTAATATAATTAATTGATGAAAAATGAAGGTTCTATTTAATTAAATTCATGGTTAAGTTGAATTTTTAATGTACTTTGGAATAATTTTAAATATAGATATCAGGTTGTGCCCGGTTAGTCAAATAGTTCTGGTCAGCTACGTGGTTATCTGGTTTTTAAAAAAGAAATTAATTTAAATAAAAGTTATATTTACTAAAAATAATAAGGATGTTATTATTATTATTATTATTTAATTAAATAAATGTTCAAGAATTTAATTAGATGATTAATGGGGGATTTAAGAATTAATTATGAAAAAACATTTATAGGTTTATTAATGAAGAAACGTTATATTAATTGAGAATAATAAATATTATTATTAATATAATAAAACTATTAGTTTATCATGGGTGTAATTGATAATTGAGGGAGAGAACATGAGGGTGGCGCACCACCATATAGTAGGAATAGAAAAAATGAGCCAGTCCCCTCTTTTGAGGCACGCTACACTCCCCTTGTCGGCTCCTCTTCCCGTGACCAAATCCTCCCCGTGTCTTTGCAAACTTTTCTGTCTCGATGAGGTGAGTTTGTCTGCATTTGTTTTGTATTCCACATCAGTCGTTTGTCTCCTTCGTCACCCTGTTTTCACAGACAAATCCCTAGGGTTCGGGATTTATTGGTTTTCCCTGTTTCTTCATTTCTAGGGATGTGCAAGGGTCTCCTCTAGAACCTTTGGTTTCTATTCCAGAATCTGCCAATAAAGGCATGGCGGATGGGTTCATTTTCACTATGTCATCATGTTTTGGGTAAGGTTATATAACCACGGTATTGTTTCACATCATTCAATTAAGGGTTTGATAATTTATATGAGTTCTTGATACCTAGATAGAGGTGATTTTCTCCTTACTGCTTTGAATCCGGGTATCTGCTTAATATTTTTAATTTTATTTCTATTGTTCCATGGAGCGTGTGGGAATATATATATATATATATATATATGTGTGTGTGTGTGTGTATTTTTGTGTGCATGTGTGTCTAGAAAGTTATATAAATATATTTATATATAGTGTGCGCATGTGTGATTGTGGACCAGTTTTGGACTGGTTGCCGCCATGTACATTAATGTGCTTCAGATTTAAAATGGTGCCACCCTGAGGTAGGGTCCCTTCTTATATGTTCAACATTAATAAATTCTTTAATAAAATTATTACTGCACTTTTGTGAATATTTAATTTATGCAGTGAAGTATTTATATTGTATGCCATCTAAATGTCAATTTAGTAGGTTTAACTAATATTCTAAATGTGATATATATTATGTTGATACAAGACTTTTCAAGTTATTAAAGGATGCCACCCACATGAGATAAATGAGGACATGAACATGTGTTGATTTTAAGGATGTTTTTCTAATTTGGTTAAAGTGATATGATTAAACAATTAAATTATTTTAATGGAAAGAAGTAGTAATAGGGTAATTAATTGTAGAATTAATTATCAAGTGATGAGTTGGAATACAATTGTGGATTTTACTGATTATTGATAATATTTAATATTTGACATGTTCAAAATATAAATTGGAACTTGGTAATAATTAATGTATGGATTAATTATTAAATGATTAATGGTAAGTGGTTAATTGATTAATTATTGGTTAAAGAGATGGGATTTAATTAATTAATTGTTTAATTAATTAATTTGCATGCATTAAAATAATATTGTGAATTGATTGTTTGTTACAATTGTTGGCCAAGGGTACCTTTATATGCATATTAGTTTTCCATGCCTTAAGTTTTCTTGGATGGATTTGTTTAAAAATATGATATGTTGTGTGAGATGGTTGCTAAATATATGGGCTTTATTTAGCATGTTTTTAAATGATTATGACATGCATATAAATTGTTAAATTCCTAGATGAATCACTTTTTGAGTGGATGGGTTCAGACTTGTTAAATAATTTGGATAATTAAATGTTGAGTTAATTATTTAGTTGGATAGCTAAGAATAATTATTTTTTAATTAATTATTAACTAATGATATTTTGAATGGTTAATTAATTGTTGAATCATTTGACGTGTGATTTTTGTTATTAATTAGTTGATGAATAAATTAATATATTGGATTAATTGATTAATGATTTAATTAATGGATTGTTTTGGGGTGTTAGACATGGAGTTCTACACCAATGATAGATATATATGTATGATTGATAAATGGGTTGTGAGATAGGGACTGATGCTCCAAATTCTCACAGGGTTCTAGACATGCTGCTCTACCCCCAGCTTTTATGAAAATATTCTTATATGGGATAGGTACTGATGCTCCAAATACCCATGGGTTGTGAGACAAGGAATGACACACCAAATATTTACGAGGATTCTAGAAATTATGTTCTACACCCAATAATTTACAATGTAATATGGGGCCAATTCATTGTGCATGAAATGAATTAATGGTTAATGAAAACTGTGGTGACATGATGATTGTGAATTGAATATAAGAAATGTTTCAAAGTTATTAAGGAATTGGGTGAATCGCTATTAGTGGACAGACCCAGGAGAAAATAACTAATTTTAGTGAACGGGCTCGGATAATGTATATGAAATATTAAATTAAATATGACTTGTTATCCAAGACAAAGCACAAGCTGGGATTCAGTCTTTATTTATATTACTTAGATGGTCTTTATAGAAATTTGTGGTGAGTGAATTATACTGGGAATGCAGATCTTAGGCTGAATCACTGTTAAAATTATTTATTGATTTTTTGGGTTTGTGGTAGACATTAGTGGTCCTGGCCTACTAAGATTTATATCTCACACCCTACTTGGGCCGCCATTTCAATGGGGTACCTGAGTAGATTCTATTTGTTGCTGGATTGTGCTATTTTCATTTACTTGGGAGATAGGAGTATAGGACCAAGCAAAACTCAGGATGCTCTAGGAAACTCTCCTCGGGGCTTTGAGTAATTGTTTGTTTATTTTTGTATTGGAATGTAAATCATGATTTTTCGTTCACTATTTTCCATTTTTGTGTCATCAACATGTCATGTGTGCATCTATTGTATAATTGGTGTTGGCCACTTTTATAAAATGAGTACTATTTATCTTCCACTACTTTTTATTTATTAGATATGATTTTCAATTTATTTCCATTATCTATTATTGAAAACTGATATGAGGTTATAGTCTCCCTACTGACTATCCATAGACCCTCACTACTAGTCAGCCGGCTATCGCATACGGAGAGATGCTCTTGAGGTCATGTGATGACCAGTGCAGCTACCGATTTAGTGGTGATCCGCGTTAGGATGTTACAATTTATCATGGTGAAGAGTTAACCTCTTAATTACCCATGGTATTCCACACAATAAAAAATTGTGCAAATTCAGCTAACTAATGGCTTGATTTGTAATGACGTCATTACAAGTGATGGGTTTATACGGTCAATCCAAATATAGATCTATCCACTCATATCACTAGTTTTTTTGTGGTGTAGCTCTATTATTATATGCTTCAAATTCATGAATCGTATATGGGAGATAAGACTGAGTATATTCTTGATATTAGATATATTAGTGGATGAAGATATCATTGTCTTGGATTTTCCATTATTATATAAGATTCACTATTGATAAATTGACAATTATAATGTAAATTAACCATTCTCAATTTCAAAACTATTATATGTACTATGTGGTAGGGTTTGTACAAATTTTAGGTAATATAAACTCCATTTTATAGTTAGGATCTTGATTTTATGTTCTTTCCATTCATCAAGGTAGTGTATGGTTTTATTCTTTTATATATTGAATATGGTAAAGTTGTCAAATAAAAAATGATACATATAGAATTCATTTTTTTATTTTGGAGAATCCCTGAAAGGAATTTTTATAATGATTTTCATACTTGTAAGGATAAAATAGAATACATACTAGACATAACATATGGGTTCTTTTCAGTATAATTAAAACATGGCATAATTTTTTAATTTTGTAAACCATATAGACGTTCACGATAGTTTTGATACCTATAAAGATAATTGTCAAAACCACCCACATATATAAGATCACGTCAACACACTATATAGTGGTGTGACAACTATAAGTATTGATGAACTAGGATACCACTCACACTAAAATTAGATAGCCCTCCTAAAATTCCTTTAACAAGTTACAATCATTGTATACACTTTGTTATACATATTCATATCTTGATGATAGGCTATCTTGGAAGATCCCTATAGTGAGTGAGGACTTAGCTATAGAAAATGAAAAATGAGACACAATGAAGCCCTAGAATAATGTCACTATATCTAAATCATCATGATATAATATTTTTACATACTCGATGGATTTAAAATGGCCTTTGGAACCAATATTTCATGAAACCAAGGTAAGGTAGTCAAGCTAGAAGTGGTGGGATGATGTGTCAACATAAGGTCATAAGTCAGGAAAAAATTTAAATAAAAAATGGTTTAAAAACTACTCAATACCTAAAATTATCTCAAAAAATTATTTTCACATTAACACCATCTCTTTTTAGGGTTTGTTATCCACTATAAAGGTTGATGACTTGTCGGTTTCACTTAATGGTAGTTTATGAATCCAAAAAAATTGTAATGTGAAATCTAGTCGTAGAAACCCTTCCAATGGAAGTCAAATTTTATTTTAATGAGCTTGATATGTTTTTGCACACTATTGGTGACATATTATTAGTCTCTATACATGTAAAATAGAGTATAAATATTTTTTATGTTCAAGGATATTCAAATAATCTATTTATAAATAATAGAATGTTTCCCTTAACCCTGAAGAAGTATGGAAATGATTTTCAATGAAGATCATATTCAATATGTAAACTACCTCTTATATGTTAGAATTAATTATTCTTATATAGGATGAAAGAAATGAATATACTAATAAAGTATCTTTAATGTAATGTTTTTATACTCTAATAGATAATTTTGTATGTTCGTACACCCTGGGTGAATAGGAACTCTAGATTGGATATTGAAAGATGATGGAGGAAAAAGTGTGAGAACGACACCACACCATCTAAATTCTAGGATTACCAGGCCTAGAAATGGAATAAAAAAATACAACTATATCTAATTAGAAAATTAAAAAATACATCCATGTTGGACAGACATATTTTCCCCAATTAAATAGATTGGTCCTAAAATTTCACAGTTATTTTCTCTTTAAGATGTTAATATTCCATCTATTTTAACTGTAGAATACCATTTTCTTGGATAGTGTCTTACGAAGTATGATCAGATGATGAAATTGAGGAACACGACCCATTAAGTAATTAAACCTTATTTGTTAAACTAGATCCTCATTCCAAATTATATTATTAAATTTATTGTTCATTAAGATGTTAATTTGTTTTCCTATAACTTCATTTTCCTATGTATCAAGTAATGAAGATGGGCAGGGATAGAATCAATATATCATGACTCTGTAAGATAATAGGGTTAAATACTATCTAAATAGAATAAAATAGCATTTCCCGACTAAAAATTTCCCTCTACCAATAATGAATTCATGATTTTCAAGTATAATGTCCAAATCATAAAGAATGAGCCCTTAACTATAGAAGTTCTTATGACATATTCAAATCCTTTACTTTCAGTAGAATAAATATCAACAGAGCCTTTCTTGACCAACTCTACAAATAAAAAAGTAGATATTTTAAGTATGTAATTTAGAGGTATCACTGATATATTATTGATATTCTAAATTTAATCCAATAATAAGACCTGAAAGAGTTTATAAGATCACATAGATTGAATATAATGCGAGTAATAGCATGGAGATGAATATATTAGATCATTACATATACCTCTGGGGTTGAGATGCTCTATATTTTACATACCTATCAGCAAATACCATAATTTATTAGGAATCCAGGCCTCTATTGGACCCACTAGGCTAGTCAGGGACACTAATTGAGGGTATTGTAATAATTCTACTAAGATAAGACACAAATTCAAATATATTTGAAGAATTGCTGATAGTGACATAGATTATTTACTTTAGTAAAACCAATGTGTAAGTATTTATAGATGGTATACATGTTGGGACTTTTGATGGAGTGTTACAAACACTATGGATGGGAACCTTAGGTAGTGGGGGTAAATAAAGAAACTATTGATCTTTATTTATCATATCTATTAATTAATGCATATGTTTTCTATGATTATCCAAAATAAACACAACAATAGTTTTGGAGTGTCATGTATACTAGTGTTGTAATTCCCCGACCCCAGTTACCCAAAGTCAGTGCATTATTACATAACATTGGCATGATCACATGGTCAAATGTCAAAAGACCGATCAGTTTTGTTTCCATGGAAGTACTAGACACATACATAAGTTTTATATTAGATTATAAAATTAAAATACAAAAAACATTATCTCTATTAACCACATTCATATCCTTTAGACTATCCCTATAGGTCAGTCATAATATACTTCTTCGCATCATGGGAATAATAAAACATATAAATGGGTGATCTCAGGTTCTCAGAAATGATAACAATATAGCGAAGACTTTCAAAAATAAGAATAAATATTTAAGGTAATGTATAAGACGAAAACACAATCCTTTTAAACATAATCTTCTACATAATATGGAAAAGATAAATCAAATAATTCTATTTACTTATTCACATGGATATTCTACTAGTCGAACAATTAGATGTAATATCAATATCCAATTACATAATGATGTAATTCATAATTCCAGACTTCAAAACCACATATTCAAAGCCTGATGCTAAGAATACAAATTAGATTTTCTCAAGGCCTTGTTCCAAGAGACTAGTTTTTCCCATGAGACCTACTAGTGCATCTAGAAGCTATAGTGGGCTCCACCCATCCTTACTATGTCCAATGCATTCCCCATATGAAAAGGTTTAAACATAACATAAACATTCGTATTAAAACTAGCATAAAAAATGTTAATAATTTAACCATTAATAATGAATGGTATAAAAATAACACAACCACATTCAAACATATCACAAAATCTTCAATACCATATATAATATTTGTATCATAATAAATCAACATTAAAGAAGTGTAAAATACATCAAAGGATGTTGACATAGATATAATGAAAACTATTTGAAATAAATACCTCATACTGTTTTGAAATAGTTTAAAAGTCACATAATTATAAAAGAAAACATTTATTTTGATAATATTCATATAATATTGTAATTTAATCTTCTAAGGTGTTATAATGGTGGAAAATAGCCGCACTCACCGTATAAGTTTAGAAAACATTCTTTCCTTGTTTTTGCGGAAAATGTCATAAAGGGCCTTGTTTGGAAAATGATAGAAAGATTCCTTTATAAAAATAAAAACAAGGGTATAAATGAAATTTACCCATATTCTAGTAAATAGAAAAAAAAAATTTAAATATATTTTAAAAACACATTGATTTGGGTGATAAAGAGGTCCCAGTAGATACTCACGTATAAACAACCTCGGATAATGATGATATTGTAGAATTAACCCTTACCTTGTAATTTTCCTTGTTAGAGGGTAAGTTAATATCTTGTATAATAGTTAAATAACTGTTATTAAATTATACAAGAAAAACATACATAAATATGATATCATATATGATCTTCTAATATTTCTTTGTTAATAAAATTGTAGTAGTATCAACATTTCGGGTGTTAACTGATTTGTTTTCCTTTATATGATTTGTTATGTAAGCCATGTTTTTTATGGATAGGATGTATTTGATTCATATCAAGAATGATATTAAGTTCTTAATGATTATTTTTAATCATAAAATTAAAATTATTCTTTAATGGTTATGATGAAGAATGAATTTCATCGCGTCCGTAGGGATGGTAATCCATACGTATGCATGAGCGACAATATCATTTTATTGATGGTGAAATCATATATAATTGGATGGAATGTCATATATAACAAACTAAATCACGACGTGTAGACGATAAGCCGTTGGTACGCAAGTATGGTGAATTTTCATTCATAGGATGGATAGAATAATGAATATGGTTGTACCATATTTATAATAACATCACATTATGTATAAGGTACAGGAGTTATTATTTTGGTATAGGAAAAACAATTATAGAAGAAGTGGAAGAAGAAAAAAACATTGAAAGAGGTTGTGAGATTATTACCTCTTCTTTGGGTGTTTCCCTTTGAGTTGATCAAAAGGGCACCTTAAGTTGTCTTTCTGATCAAATTAAGTCCTCTAGGTCAGAGGGAAGGTAGTTGGATGGATAGTTGAGTAGGGTTTGTCTCATACAAATGGATTTGTAGGTGTTATTTAGAGAGAAGGGGAAGTACCCTTTTATAAGAGATGTGAGGGTCACTTTAGGAAAATCCTGAATTTTTTTATTATACAATCATATTAGGTTAATAATGGCTCAAAAATGATTTATTTATAGGATAAGGTGGTGATGGGTCAAAAAAATCTAAACCAATAGGTTTTAGATAGGTTTAGAACACTAGTTTAACCTTATCTTTCATATTTAACTCTTAGGTAAATAGTTTAACTTTTACCATGTATTCTAGTATTATTATAATAAATGGTCTATAAAATTACTATAAAAAGACAAGAGAACACCAAGTGGTCAATTAGTGATATATATAACCTTCCATAAGTCCTTTTTCCAAACAAAATATATTTAGGAACATTATATCAATTAATAATATAGTATTTGTTTTAAAAACTCATTTATATCAATTTTGACACTATTTGGTATATTCTTTTTATGAAAGTCATAAAAACATTATCAATTCGAGTAAAATTTATTTAATCAACCCTAAAATGTCATATTAACCTATAAAATTAGTTTAATTTATCAAAAGTCTCAATTTTCATTTATATGGATATTTATAATATCAATTATTTTAATCATTATTAATATGTCAATTACTGCATCGTCATTGTATCATAAATAAATTTAGATATTTAATTTCAAAAAATTATAAATAAAATATTATTATGTAGGAAATCATTTTAACATTCTAATAAATATTTATAGTCCAATTTATCTCATTTATAACCCTATATTAAAAATGGTTTAGTTGTTAAACATTGAATTGAACACTTTTAACTCTTCTTTAAATAAAATAATAATAAATTTTCTAATCTAATAGAAGTTTACTAAAAGGAACATATTTTATTCATAAGGTTTATTTTGGTAGAAATAAACTTATCCAATTGAATTAGGTAATGTGTTAGGGTAATAATAATATCATTTTTTACCTTTAATTACCCTATATACTTTTAATCGTGGTAAATAAAAGTCAAAAGTAACTATTCACTAAAAATTAGTTTCATATTATTAAACCACATTTTACTTACTGATATCAACCATATCACGCATATTTTTAAAATTCAACTCACATAAGTGGTAAAATTCCATTTTCTGAAAATTTGCAAATTTGCCTAGAATGTGGGTAAAAGACCGTAAAAAGTTCAATAAATTTATATATATATATATATATAATATTATTATAAAATGAAAACAATGATTTATATTGAACATATATTGGTATTATGTATCTATTTTTTCCTAAAATAAATTTAAATAAAATAACTAATTATTTAAATAAAAATTTAGTTTTAACCAAAAACACGGTGTTTTCACTATTCATTAAAAAATGAATGTTTTCAAAAAAATACCAAAAATTCACCCTCAGATAATTTTGATATTCCAAATCCAAAAATGAAGTCCATTTTAAAAAAATAAAATCCACATAATTTCAAAAGGTGGGTATTACTATTCATAACGGCTAGATTGATTGGTTGTGGTGTGTTAGAACTCAAAGTTGCGTACAACGCAAGATATTGTATTATTCAAATAGAAGTGTATCGTGGAAGATTGTGGTGTTACATTATTTACTCATTCAAATAATTTCATCCTCAAAATTTCTAGAATATTACTGCATAAAAAAATTTACGTGTTTCTTCATCATAACATCCTTAGGTTCCCACGTTGCATCTTCCATCTTACGGTTTCTCTCGGGAACTTTCACCAGATTAGTCATACGGTTTCTCAGCACTTGTCCTCTAGTACCAAAAATCTTGACAGGCTCTATATAGTAAGATAGATCATGTTACAGTACTATTTCTTCATAGGTGAGTACATGTGTTGGGTCAGGCATTTATTTTCATAACAGTGATACGTGGAACACATCAGGAACTTTGGAGAGACTTGGCAGCGTTGAAAAATGATAAGATACAACTCCAATTCGTTATAGAATTTCAAAAGGTTTGATATACCTAGGAGTTAATTTTCCCTTTATTATTGTATCGTATAACACCCTTCAATGGAGATACCTTCAAGAAAACATGATCTCCTACTTCAAATTCCAAATCATTCCTTCGGTTATTGGCATAGCTCTTTTTCCTACTTTGAGCTGCTTTAATGTGGGTTTGGATAATATTCACCTTTTCTACTGTTTCCTCAAAAGGTTCTGGGCCTAAGAGTTTTCTTTAACCAACATCATCCCAAAACGTTTGTGTACGACATCTCATTCCATATAATGCTTCATATGGTGCCATCTGAATATTTGAATGGAAGCTATTATTATAGGAAAATTATACCAGAGGTAAATACTGATCTCACATACCTTGAATGTCATGTGAGAAAGATCTCAACATGCATTCTAAGGTCTGAATAGTCTATTCTGATTGTCCATCAGTTTGAGGGTGGTAGAAAGTGCTCAAATGATGTTCAAAATCTAAGTCCTTCTAAAGACTTTTCCAAAATCATGATGTAAAATTGGGATCACAATAAAAAACAATCAATAGGTGTACTCCATGAAGTCTTACAACTTCATTAATATATATTATTGTTAAACATTCAAGTGTTAAATCTTCTCTTATAGAAAGAAAATGTGATGAGTCGGTAAGGCGATCAACAATGACCAATATTTCACCATTCCTTCTAGTATTATTTGTGTATCCCTAGGAAAAATTCCATCGTAGTATCATCCCATTTCCACTCAGGTATGGGAAGAGGTTGATGACTTCTCCATGATGTTTCCTTCTATCCTTAACCTATTGACAAACCACACATCTTGACACATAATCAGCAATCTCCCTCTTCATGTTGTCCCAACAAAAATTTTCCTTCAAATATTTGTAAATCTTAGGGCTACTAGGGTGTATAGAGAAATTGGATCTATGAAAATCATCCAACAATTCCCTTTTTATATTAGGTATATCAGGAACACAAAGTCTCTTCCCAAATTTCAAAATTCTATCATCATATATGAAGTCTATCAATCTAAAATCATTCACAGCATTATGTTTCTTTTGAAACATTTCATCATCTATCTAAAAACTTCTTATCTTTTCTAGTAAATAAGGTTTACAATCCATTTTAAAAACTATCGATGTTTCCCCTTCCATGATTATTCTAATATCCATTTTTACTACATCCATGTACATAGGATCCCTTTCAACTATCATCATTACAGAACTCCATGATCCTTTCTTCTCAAAGCATCTTCCACTTTATTTTCCATCCCCACATAGTAGTGTATAGTGAAATCATAATCTTTGAGTAGTTCAATCCATCATCTTTTTCTCATGTTGAGCTCTTTTTGTGAGAAAATATACTTCAAACTCTTTTGATTGAAATATATCTCACATTTTTTCAAAGTAGAGATAGTGTCTCAATATTTTGAAAGAAAAGATTACAGCTGAAAACTCAAGATCACGGGTTAGATAGTTTTTTTCATTAATTTTTAGCTATCGTGATGCATAGGCAATAATCCTATCATTCTGCATAAATACACAACCAAGTCATTTCTTTAAATCATCACTATAAATAAAAAAACCACCATTCCCAGATGGTAGAGTCAAGATAGATTCCTTGACTAATCTTCTCTCCAGTTCTTCAGAACATTATTCACACTCTTTTATTCCAAAAATGTAACCCCTTTATGTGTGAGCTTCATTAATGTGGTTTTAAATCAAGAAAATTTATGGACGAAACACTGATAATAACCTGCTAAACCAATAAAATTACGTACCTCAGTTATACTCGTTGGTGTTGGAAATTCTTGTATTGCTCTTGTCTTTGAAGGGTCGATAGAGATTCCATCCTTAGAGGAAATGTGGCCAAGAAAAGAAATTACATGAAGCCATAATTCACACTTGCTAATCTTCCCATATAATTCATTTCTTCTAGGAGTCTTTAAAATAGTGCCTAAGTTATTTTCATAATCTTTGTAGATTTTGCAGTATAAAAATATTTCATCAATAAACTCCACTAAAAAGTCATCAAGATATTCCTTGAAGACTCAATTAATTAGAACCATGACGATAGAGGGTGCATTAGTTAATCCAAAAGGCATTACTATAAACTCTTAATGCCCATACCTGGTACAAAATGTTCTCTTTGAAATGTATTCCTTTTTCACACACAACTAATGATATCAAAATCGAAGGTCAATGTTTGATAAATATTGATCTCCATGAAGTTGATCGAATAAATCATTAATGAGAAGTTGGGGATACATGTTCTTTGTTGTTCTAGAATTGATCTAATGGTAGTCAATGCACAACCTCATAGACCCATATTTCTTATTAAAAAAAGTACAGGGGCTCCCTATAGAGAAACAATAAGGAAAATAATTCCTTTATTACTCAATTACACTAGTTTTTTCATTAGTTCCACTAATTCCACAGTTGTCATTCTATAAGGGGTATTCGATATGGGCCTTTAACCAGAGATTAAATCAATGGAAAACTCAATTTCTCATTCGGGAGGATGTCTAAGTAAATACTATGGAAACACATATTCATATTCTTGTACAATAAGTACATCCTCTATTCAAACATTCTTTTCCATACCCATAGTTATTGAATTTATTTCCTCCCCAATAATTGAATTTATTAGAGCTACTAGGGGAAGATCTAGATAAGAATCAAATGGTGATGTTTCTGCTCTAAAGATATGATATTCCTTATCATCATCAAAAAATTTAGCCTCCTTATTCTTAAAATAAATTTTCACATCATGGTATGAAAGCTAATCCATAATAAGGATTATATCGAATTAAATCATAGTTATTCCTATGAGATCAGTAGATAATGAACCTTTTTATGCCCTAATGGTAACTGGTTCACAAAACATTGTTGCAATGATACTTCCCTTAGGAGTTTTGACCAACAACTCACTTGTTAAATCAAATTGGAAATATCTAATTTTCTTAGAAAATTGGGAAGATATGAACTAATGAAATGATCTAGAATCAAATAAAGAATTGGATAATCATGAGAAACCATTAAATCACCTTCCACCATGTCTTTTAGAGCTTCAACCTCATCATTAGTGATTTTTTAAGCTTGTCCTTTCTCCCATACCCCATTCTGAGGTAAGTTTACTTGGATCTTTGGACATTATTTTGCATAATTCCCCCATTTCTCTATAATTGTAGCATTCAACATTGACAGCCTCATTCTTTCCCTTGTAATCACAGGCTTGGTGGCCTTTTCCTCATTCTTATAACAGACTCACATTCCATTCAGGTAAGTACCAGAGTGTTTCTTCCCACATTTACCACTGGATGGATATTCAGTTTTTCCTTTCTTCCCCTTATTCTCATTTCTAGAGTATTCTATGGATCTATTATTCTCTTGATTTTATTTAAAGTTTTAAGACTTATAGAATGCCTTTTTTGTCTTGATAGAATATGAGGAAATATCTTCGTAAGATGAGAAGGATTGTGAGACTAATGCTTGACAGATAAATGGTTTTAACCCATAGAATAATCGAACAATCTTACTCTTTGGATTACATATATAATCTTCTAAATTCCTTTATAACCTTGTAAAGATAGCTTCATACTCTAAGAAATTCTTATCCTACTTTGTCCTCAAACTCAGAAATTGTCTTTCCATATCCGCTCGATCGTCATGAGGAAAGTATTTTTCTAAGAAAATAACTCCAAACTCCCTCAATTCCATATTTGATACTTCTTCATCTTCCTTTTTTTTTTTGAATTAATGACCACCATTTATCTACATCTCCTGTGAGGTAAATAAACTACCATGAAAACTTTTTCCCTTTTCCTACTCCTCAAAGCATGAAATATTTTTTCTAAGGAACCTATCTATTGCTCGTCTACATATGGTTTTTTTGGCTCATTGAATGTGTTGGTTTTTGCCTCATGAATCTATATAACATCGATCCTTCACTTTGTGGATATGGGTGCTCCATACGGGTAAGGATATTATTCATAACCTGAGTGAGTTGTCCTTGTATGGTGATAATATGATCAGGACCAGTTGCATCACTAGATCCACTATAATTATCTTGAGTAGGTAGGAAATCCCTACATGGATTATGTACATTGAAACGGTTTCCATTTCTTCAACTATGCACCATTTATAAACAATGGCATACACTATATTAGTTTATGAATCGCAATACGTAATTACAAATATATAAAACACTTAAAATAAATTGAATAGTTTATGTATATAAAACATAATAATAAAAATGTTTTATTTGAGGAGGTATATACTCATAAATACTTCATAATGGCTTGTAAAGAAAATGTGAATTATCCTAAGAATATCCCCTTGGAGTGTCTTAAGAAAGAGTGCAGCAAGGCTTGTTGTTGTGTGCCATGATATCACGGGTCAAGCCAGAAACTCCTTTTTAGATTTTTCACTCCTAGGTACATCTGTGCTAGAGATTCCTCTATCTTCTCATATCCAGAAAGAGATGTATTGATTGGTAAAATCACAAAATCTCAACGTTACCAAAATTCTAGGAAGTTATTTTATACTAATCCTCATAGTCTATCTTAGGGTAAGGTTCTCTAATCAGAGTTTTTCTAAATCTAGCTTCCAAGGTTTGTACTAAACTTCCTTTGATACCAACTGTAATGCCCCGACCCAGTTACCCAGAGTCGGTGCATTATTACATAACATTGGCATGATCACAATGGATCAAATCTTGAAAGACTGATCAGTTTAGTGTCCATTGAAGTACTGGATAAAAACATAAGTTTTACAATACATTATAAAATGAAAAACAACAAAACCTTCAAAACAATATGGAAGATTTTTATCATAATTTATCAACTTCAAAGAAGTGTAATATCCATCAAATGATGTTCAAAAATATGAAAATAAAACTATTTGAAAGAAATGCCTCCATATATATTGAAATTATTTAAAAGTCACATAATTATAAAATAAAACATTTATTTTGAAAATATTATTATAATATTGTAAGGGAATATTCTAAGGTTTTATAATAGTATAAACTAGCTACACCGACCGTATAAGTTAAAAAAACATTCTTTATTTATTTTTGTCAAAAAGGTCGTAAAGGAAAATGATTGGAAAAATAAGGAAATATTCCTTTATAAAAATTCTGAAAAGGGTATAAATGAATTTAACCCATAGTATATGAAATAGTAAAAATGTTTTTTAATACAGTTTTATGAAACACTGATGTGGATGATAAAGACATCCCAGTAGATACTCACAAATAAACAACCTCAGATAATGAAGACATTGTAAAATTAACACTCAACTTCTACTTTTCCTCGATACAGGGTACATTAATCTTCTTTATAGTAGTTAAATAATAATTATTAAATTATTCAAGAAACACATACATAAATATGATATCTTATATGATCTTCTAATTTTTCATTGTTAATAATATTTCAGTAGTAACATTGTTTCGTGTGTTAACTGATTAGTTTTCCTTTTTATAATTGGTTACATAAGCCATGTTTTTTATGGATAGGATGTATTTGATTCATATCCAAAATGATATTATTATTTTAAACATTATTTTTAATTATAAAATGAAAATTATTCTTGAATGGTTATGATGGAGAATTAATTTCATCACGTTCGTGGAGACGGTAATCCGTACGTACGCATGAGCGAAAATATCATTCTATAGATGGTGAAATCGTATGTTATTGGATGGTTTATCATTTATAAAGAATAAATAACATGGTATATTTATTATTTACATCAGTTATACTCATTATTATACACATCCAAATAGTGAACTGTTTGAATAACAAACTACACCACGATGTGGAGAGGGTAAGCCATATGTACACACGTATGGTGACTTGTCATTCATAGGATGGATAGAATAATGAATATGGTTGTACCATATTTATAATAACATCACACTATGTATAAGGTACTGGATTAATTATTTTGTTATAGAAATAAAAAATAACTAATAATTTGAAGAAGAAAAAAACTTTGAAAGAGGTGGTGAAATTATTACCTCTTCATGAGGTGTTTCCTTTTGAGTTGATCAAAATGGATCTATAGGTTGGATTTCTGATAAAAGTAAGGCCTCTGGGTCAAAGTGAGGGTAATTGGGAGGATATTTGAGTAGGGTTTGGCTGAGCCAAATTTCTTTGGAGGTGTGATTTTGAGAGAAGGGTAAATAACCTTTTATAAGAGAGGTAAGGGTCACTTTAAAAAAAGCATGAGATATTATTTTATTATACAATCATATTCGGTTTATAATGTCTCTAAAATGATTTATTTGTAGGATAAGGTAGGGATGGGTCGAAAAACCCTCAACCAATAGGTTTTAGACAGGATTAGGTCACTATATTAACCGTATCTTTTAGATTTAACTCTTAGTTAAGTAGTTTAACATTTACTAGGCATTATTGTATTATTATAATAAATGGTTTATAAAATAACTATAAAAAGCCTTGGAAACCCCAAGTGGTTCATTTATGATATATCTAACATTATCTATGTCCTTCAGCTAAGCCTTATATTTTTATTAATATTATATCGATTAATAATATAGTATTTGTTTTCAAAACTCATTTATGTCAATTTTGACACTATTTGGTATTTTGTTTTTTTGAAAGTCATATAAACTTTATCACTACAAATAAAAATTATTTAATCAACCCTATAATGTAATATTAATCTAGAAAATTTGTGGAATTTATCATATGTCTCAATTTCCATTTATTTGGATATTTATAATATCATTTATTTTGGTCATTTTTTAATAAGCTAATTACTGCATCATAATTGTATCATAAATAAATTTAATTATTTAATGTCTAAAAATTATAAATAAAATACCATTATTTATGAAATATTTTTATCTTTATAATGAATATTTATATTCTAATTTATCTTATGTATAACTTTATATAAAAAATGGTTTTGTTATTAAACTTTGAATGTAATACTTTTAACTCTTCTTTAAATAATATAATAATAAATGTCCTAATCTAATCCAAGTGGACCAAAAGGATCATATTTTATTCCTAAGGTTAATTTTGGTCGAAATTAACATATCCAATAGAATTAAAACATGTGTTTGGGAACTAATAATATCATTTTTACCTTTAATTACCCTATTTACTTTTAACCGTGATAAAAAAAGTCAAAGGTTACTATTAACCAAAAATTATTTTTATCTTATTAAACCAAATTTTACTTACTGATATCAACCGTGTCTCTCAGATTTTTGAAATTCAACTCACAGAAGTGGTAAAATTACGTTTTATGCAAATTTTCAAATGCTCCTAGAAGGTTGGTAAAAGACAGTAAAAAGTTCAATTAAATTTTATATATCTAATATTACTATAAAATGACTCCAATGAATTACATTGAACATATATAGTTATTATTTATCTATTTTTACCTAAAATAAATTATTATTTAAATAAAAATTTGGTTTTAAACAATTACACAGTGTTTTTAACTCTTTATCAAAAATTGAATGTTTTCAAAAAAATACCAAAAATTCACCCTAATATAATTTTGACATTCCGCATCCAAAAATGAAGTCCATTTTGAAAAATAAAATTTATATAATTTTAAAATTTTGTTATTACTATTCATAACGGCTAGTTTGACTGGTCGTGGTGTATTAGAACTCGATGTTTCATACTGTGCATGCTACTATATTATTCTAAGTGAAGCGTACCGTGGAATCTTGGGGTATTTCAAGGGTGCTACCCCCAGTGTTGTAGACTCCATAGGTATCATTGAGCACTAAAAATATATATATTGGGGTCACATTATGTGACATTGTTCTATATTACATTCTAGTGTTGTTGGGATCTTGTTAAATCCTAGGGTCTCCTTCACTCCAATGGTACATGAGTCATATGGTGTTGTAATAAATCGAGTTTTTCATAATGATACTCCCTTGGTATAAATACACCACTACTTTCCCAAGATCAAATACTTTCTAATCACCCTATTATATAATGTGTTTGACTAAAGATATATCTATAATGATATGAAGGAAAAAAATTATGACTGGGATTAGGCCATGAAAATTTGACTCGATCTTGTGTGGTATAAGGTTATTATTCTCCAATTGGAACATATGTCTATGGAACTCAAAGAGATACCTCATGTTGTCTTAATGGTGGATGAGAATTGAAAATTTTCTGTTATAGAGGTATCCTTAATAAACTAATTATTCCAACATTTATCAGAATTTATGGATAAGATAAGAAAACATGAAAGACTTACTAGGGATTCTATGAATTTATAAGAGAAAACATCCATTAGTTTCCAAAATCTATATCAAAGTAGAGGGTAAACAAAATAAATATATGCAGACTCCATTGGGATTTTGATGACTCAAAGAGATCATCAGTCAAAATTTGAGAGTAAATAGAACACAAATTATAATGGTCATTTTACATATCATATTTTTTAACCAATTAGGATGTGGTTCTAGGATTTTCTATTTTCATCAGTTTTTCAATAAATGAAAAAATGTTATATTATCCTAATCTTATGCTTTTTAAAATATCTATTCAGGATAATCTATAAAACCAAAAGAAAAATAATAAAATAATATTTTAAATCCTAAAAAGATTTCATGGAAATTGATTGGATAAATCATAATTTTCTAACACTTAAGTCAATAATGAAATGAATTAACCTATACATTATATTTAAGGCATGTTCTCACAAATAGATATAGGATATCCGGATACACAGAAAAAATACCATTACCAAAATTTGTTATAAGTATTTGAGAAGAAAGATTACAAAGTATGATTTCCTACAAAACTTGTACTCTTATATGGGTATAGTAAATCTTAACACATGGTGGGATTACCATGACTATAATCTAAGGTTAGTCTATTAATATATGAAGTTTTACTTCTTCTTAAATTTTTTTATCTTAGATGAAAATAGGTAGGATATATATTCAATGTGATTACAATCACTCTATGGTAACTTTAATCCATTTGGATTTTAATAGGAAAATGAATCATTATAATGGAAATCATAAACGTGATTTTTAAGGAGTTTTCAACGCTCAAAAGGTATAAGGTACCCAAAAATTATATCTCCGCACATTCTGCACAAATCATATGAACTGGTATTTATGATTAATATAATTTCACTCTAATATTTACTTAGGTCGATAGACCTAACAAGAATAGCGTAAATTTTTACATGTTTGAATGGTATTCCCTGCAAAATTTATGTTTTTTAGTTTATCCCAAACTTTTTATTAAGTCATGAAAGTGGATGATCTTAGTATATAGGGACCCATATTTTACATAGTACTCCCTTTCTAGTTGTTAACCCTAATAGGATTTATTCATTTTTTTTCTTTTGAACAGTCTAGTTTTTTTAAGGTTATGTGAGGTTCTTCCCTATTGAGTGCAAAATAAACTTTTTCAAAATAACCATAGTGGCTTCTCAGCCTAAATTGTACCATGTATCATTTATTTTCTAATTTAATGTCTTGAAATCTACACCAATGAAATTGTTATTTAATATCAAAAATATATTTCCAAAATAAGATTAAATATTAAGATCATACAACTTTGACCAATGTATGAGAGGGTTTATATATTAATAAGGAATAATGTAAACATATTGTGAATTGGGAGACCAATGATAATGTGGAAATTATAAAGAATGGATTCACAGAGATTATGTTCATGATTCTTGGACCAATAGTTTTTGAGTTTTATGATCATACAACTTCAATTAAAATGTGTTGAGATCACATATTTGGAATATAGGAAAAACCAAACTAATGGGAATTGATGTTCCTCATGATAGAAAAATATATATCTGAATGGGGAATATAGATTTAGTTTAATGTCATAATTATTAGACATATTATGGTGAGACAATTTTTTGATTTATAAACCCACTTTATCTTTTGTTTCCAAAAAACTTTACACTCAATTTATTATCTATTTTAATGTAATTTTTTTGTTTTAGGTGTTTATGATATACACATTAAAACACAATTAAATGAAATTCCATAGTTCTATGTTAAATCATGAAAATTATGAAAATTATTATTTCATGACAGATTCAATTCACTAGATATACAATCATAATATAAGTGATGTATGACTTCATCAGAATATAAGTTTGTATGTTGAGTTCATTGAAAGATAATGAATCAGTTTAAACTAGTATAGTAAATGATCCCAAGGAGCATAAAATTTTACAAATGTATTTAGTTTTTATTTCATCTATAAATTAGATGATATCCTCATGGATCATAATTAGAATTTACATTGAGAATTCAATAGAAAAATGATTTTGTTGATCACTTCAAAATTTTGAAACAGCTTGTTGCTGCAAGTTATTCTATTGACTGTAATTATTTTTGTGTTTTTTATTAAATATATAACCATGTGAGGTGTTCATTGTAAATATATTTATCATTTTTTTATTTCATTCTTTATTTAAAATTGACTATATAGATGGATTCCATAAGAGAGATGAATAATTTTTTGATCATTGAGCTCATTATCTTTTCAGTGTGGTAGTGAGTTGATGCAAATAATTGGGATCGGGGACATTTTATGAGGAAGGTAGGGTGTCTTGGGATAGAATATTGATACCTTCTGACAGATCTACTAATGAAGGATTCACATTGTGAAAGATAGATATTCTTTCTGATAGTTCTATAGTTAAGGGCTTCTAGGGTTTGGAAGATCTATATCTTCTAATATGTTAAGGTGGATAAGTTCTTCAAACATAGTATACCTTGGATCATGTTTATGATCCTCCTTTCATTATGGGTAAAAAAAATTATATTATAATATTATTTTAAGGATTTATAGATTGTTATATAGAACACCATGTTTTATTATATCTATTCTTTTTACTTATTATAGTATTACAACTATACATATATCAATATTACTAATAGACATATTTTATATGAATTTAATTTTTTTAATCTAAATTTTGGGTTTATCAAAAGATAAAATCTTCCAGTAAATTTATTACCTGATGTTATTTTAAATTTCAATTCACCCCTCTTTTTGTGTGTCTTTCATATTTAACAAATACATCATTTTTTATCATTAAATGTTTTAGTGTTTGAGACTAATACAGATATTATTTTAAATATTTTCATTAGTTTATCATAACTTTATCAGTTTTCATATGCTAATTATTATATATAAAAAAGATATTTATTATTTCTAAAATCACAGGTGACATGAATTTTTGAATTTTGGAAAATATATATCTAAATAGACCTCATATTTTCAATGTAAAATATTATGAATAATGGAATGATCATATGGAAACTTACCTTAATAAAACTTCTTTTGATATTTTATTAATAATGTAATGATGTTACATAATTCAAGAAAAATAAGTCTCAACTTTTACTCAAGATGAATGATTTGATTTTCTGTTGAATTTTTGTTTTTGGAATACTCTATTTTTATCAATTAAAAAGAATATATATAGTCAATTTTCATCATGATAAATAGCTAATGGTATATGGAAAAAGATAGAATTTACACACATTAGAATTTCAAAATTCTTAGAAACTAAATTAGATATTATTAGGGATGACTATAAATATTTTTATTTTATGCATGGACAGAGTGTTTCTCATATTCATCAATCACTGATGACAATTTTCAATAGTTCTCAATCACTTGGTGAGACATAATTATCTAATGATTAACTTATAGATAAATTTATAGAAATATTACCGAATGAAGGGGAAATAAAAATATATAATTGGTGACAAAAAACATAACAAAAAACATAATTTAGATGATCATTTAGAAACTCTCATGTAGTATGAGAGTAGACTAAAAATAAATGTTGAAAGGGTGGAGAATAATTCAAATATAATGTTACAATTTCAAAGTATAATGTTTCTAAGAGAATTAATAAAAGGAATTTAGATAATAATGATTATGAGCCTATATATAGTGAACTTGTAAATATATAAAGGAGAATATTTATAAAGAATTATTTCTTGTCTAATTATCAAAAGGATTAAAATGATAAGAATAACATGAAAGAAATAAAATATATTATTGACATGATTTTTTATGAGTTTTAGAGATGATGATATATAATACTAGATTTCTTGAGGTTTAAAAGAAGAAGATATATGACAAGTCTAAGAAGAAATAACGAATATATTTTAAAAAAATAGAAATTTCAGTGCTTCTTTGGATCCATCATCTGATGATAAAAATAGTGATTTTGGAAGTGAGGGGAATGGAAGGATTGCCGGTTTTAGTTCCAATGTTCCTTGATAGAATTTTTTTCCTGATGGGAAAGACACGTCCTAACACCCTTAAAGATATATACGTATACCCTAACATTACATTCATACTATATGATGAATTTTCTTTCCAAAAATGAAAAGGATGACAAAAAACTTATGCTGAATCTAATAATTGTGTAGGATAATGTGAATATATGTATAAAAATATTTATAAAATATAAAAATACTCATGATAGAATATTACATTTATGGGGTATTTTTGATTAATTTTATCTTTTATTTTTGGTTTTATATTTATTCCATGGACTTATAGGGTACTTTTTAGAAAAACAATGGTGGTTTTAGGGTAAACAAAAAGAGGTTTATTTTTGTTGCGTATTTAGAATAAACCAGACACCAAATCAATCGAAATTATGCACCATTGATAGTGGAATTGTTTATGAAACATGTTCAGGAACACATGCATGTGTCCCTCTCAAACTAACCATGACACTAGGACAGTAGAACTATCCAGGACAGATGATATGGTGTATAGGAATGTTCCCCTTCTAGATAAATTGTGTAGCTTCTTTTCCTACTTTACAGAGGTGTCACATGATTAGTGCATGTTTTAGAAACTTGTATATCCAAAACATGTATCCTTCCATATCATTAAAGTTTTGGGATTTCAAATTTTATCAACATTTTATTTTAACCCTCAATCACCACTCACTGACACCATTCAATCCCCTTTACCCTTGGCGCACCTCCATATCCCCCTTCACTCCCTGAGGATTAAATTTTTGGTGCATTTTTTCTTGGATATTTAATAAATCATTTAGTAAGCTTCTATTATACATTCTTATTCCCTCTTCTTGGTCCCTTATCCTTTCTTCCTTGTGTTCCCTTTTCTCCAACAATGATTTTGACCTTATTTGGGTTCAATATCTTTTCCATGGATTGAATATATCTATATTTGGTGTGTTCTTGACATTATATGGTCCCCATATAGTGTGGCTTATGGTATCAAACAATTTCTAGAAGTTTACATGTGAAATGGTAGGGAATTACCAGCCTTGACAATAATTGATAATTTTATTATTCTTTCATTTCTTTCAAAATGATTTTATAAATTGTGTTAGTGGTGTAAAAGGTGATTTCCATGGGTTTTGATATTATTTCATGGTTTAAGGGTGAATTATCCCTCTGTAAATAGATTATTTATAAGTGAGGTTTGAATTATTGGATTTATAATTGTTTGAAAGAGATTTTTCTTGATATGGAAATGAAATAGAGAAATTGAGAATCCTAGGTAAACTATGGACTAGTACACAATCTAGGTCAACAGGGAAATGACTCAAGCTATCCAGCTCGTTCATTCTATAAAACTAACTAAACATATGATGATGACTTGGGGACTTCAAGAACATATTCAATAACCTATCTATAGTATCATGCATAAGAGAGTTCTATATGGTTAAATAACCATGGAATGAGGATCCTAAGGTCATGATGACCTAGATACTTAGGGGAGTTTTCCATGGTGCATTGGTTTTGTTTTCGACTATTTGAATTTAAATTTTCATTACTTTCTTTTTTAATAAATAAAAGTTTCCTTAATTTTTAATGTCCTTGAATACATTCTTTTCAAAACTAGAATATTAATTTTTCATTTAATTTCATTTCCAGAAATGTTTTTGTGGTATCCTATTGGTAAATATATCTCACACTCTTAATACACACTCGATAGCAAGTAGAACCTTGGCATATTTGACTCATGTAATGGATAGTCTCTCTATGGAAGTGATGGTCATTAAATATATTAGTGGCTGCATTTTTTTCATATTTGATGGTGGTAGCATTGGTGGTGGACCACATTATACATGTAGTTTTTTCTTGTCTACTTCATCCCCTCTACTCTTTGGTTTTTGGCTATTGGTTATAAATGTATAATGCTTAACTCATTCTTGTAGTATTTTCCAATTACCCGGTATATGATGTTTGTAATTTTGTGGTGTAATTTTTGGATATTTTTAGTAGATCATTTAACTATATAAACCATTCCCAAAGGTTTTACATGATTCCTAGGAGCTAGTTTTCAGATTGTGGTGTTCAATAATTTCCACAATGCCTTTCCACAGGCTTGGTCATGTTTCAGATTGGATAGCAGACTAAACAGGATAATGATACATAAAGTCTGGAGAAAAAACTAATCTTTAAAAGACATTAGAATTTATTTTCTAATATAAATAATTAAAATAATAAGCATAGTTTATAGGTATAAAGCTCAAAAAGTAAGGTTTAAAACCTAAATTTTGAGAAATAAAATTTTTTCTTTAGAAAGATAAAAATGTGTATGTATAATCAACTTATGATTGATCTACAAAACTTAATATTTTGAATGTAAAGAAGAATCCATATATAGAAATATTTAATAAGTTATTGAAAAGTTTAAATACCATTATAAAATTATTTTAGAATGTATATGGTAATTTTAGAGAAGATAGTGTAACTATAAGAATTATAAATGAAACTATCAAAAGATCTACAGTTTATCACTTAATTTATTTTATACGAAACATAGATCCCTTAAGAACTAATTACTAAAAAAGTGGAACCTAGTGGAAGAATGTTTTTTTTTTTGAATAAATGTTAGTCTCTTAGAAATTAAAGGTGTTATTTCTCTATGGAAATTATTACACTCAAAAATCAATGAAAAATCTGGGTTCCTATGTTGTTTTTCTATCATTTGGCTGGACGAAAAATTTTCAATCTATCATGACTTTAGTTGTAAATATTTGAATTCATTTCATACAAAAAACTAAATTTATACATCCAGTTCCCAGTAACTTTTCTTTTGAATTTTATTATAATATAAATTACATACGAATTCTCTACATGTGAAAGATTTTTTTATTTTTTATGTTTTGTTTAATACATTTCATTAATTACTTCTATTTGGGTCAGTTTTAGTTATTGTCTTTAGATATATTTCCATAAAGTGAATTTTTAATTTATAAATATTTTATACCTTTTTCATATTGAATATTTTTAAAATCATCTTTAACAAAAGATCAGCTAGATCAATGTGTATATAAATTATAGGGAGTTATATCATTTCAAAGAATAGTGTTTAATGTTATCCTGAGGGGGAACTTCTTTTACACAAGAAAAATGATGTTGAATAGAGTATTTCGTTCTTAGTTTTTGGTGTGTGAATGTTTCAATTTCCAATAGTATCTATGAATTTAAATAATCTTGTTATCAAGAAGGAAATAAAGGGGGGGTTTTTTATTTTAGGAGATCATTTTTACATTTTAATGGAGGTTTTCTTTACAATCAGAAGATAATATCTAATTTTCTACCCTAGATTATGATATCAAATCATTTTTTATTTCTTTTAAAAAATAAATAAAGGATAATATTTTATAAAAATATTTTGTTATTTTATTTTTATTTTCAAAAAGGGAGGTGTTTTAGAAAAACCATAAGAACATAATTGTATTAAAATATTCTTTGTTTTAAAGAGGTGGAAAATTTTGAGCTTTAATTTACCTTAAACTAACAAGTTCCTTTTTAATGAATTGATAAATAGTGAGAAATTAATTTCATTAGAACTCATTTGTACTATAAATTTTTAAATTATTTTTATAATAATTTTTCCATTAACTTTTGTTAGTTTCAAAAAGGAGGAAATTTGTGAGTCATTGACTCATGTTATTTTTAGTTATAAAAATCACTTTACACTCATGTTATAATCTACCTTAATATAAATTTTTCATGAGTTATTCATCGTATATATAATTAAAATACACTAAAAGTAATTTCATAGGTTTAACAAGAATCATAAAAATATTTAGAACCATGAGATTATGATAGATTTGATTACTAATATGTATAAGAACTATATAATTATTGAATAACATCATCAGAAGATGAAGATATATGTAGAGTCTATTGGAAGATGATGAAGAATATTTTGATGTCATTGTAAATATTCCTAAATAATATATAATTCAAACAATTGAGTTATTTATACTATCAAATATAAATTGGAATCAATTATCATAGATTAGAATTAAAACATACTTTGATAGTTTGAGAGAAATATATTTTTAGACCATTATGAATCTATCATGTTGATTGTTGTTACAAGAACTTATGATCAATGTAAATTTTATTTCCAAGTATTTTTAAGAGTTTTCATTATGTAAGGTTTTTATTATAAAAAAATTATAATTTTCTAATTATATTAATTCTTCTTGATCATCTATATTGAGATATTCCAAAAGGAAGATAAATGTTTTTCTAATCACCGAGATGGTGAGTTTTTGGTTATGTAAGTGACCTGATGTTGATCATCGAGATTAGTAGATTTGTAGGAGGAATAAAAAGTGTCTTGGGTTAGGAAAATGATACCTTATAAAAGGTCAAAAATCAAGGTATTTTGTCTTTATAAGACAAATATACCTTCTAATGAGTATACATTTTAGGTATTATATGGTTTATAAAGAATATACCTTTAAATAGGTTAATTCCAAGAAGTTATTTGAAATTGGGATACCTTGGATTAGGTTTATGATCCTCCTTTCACTTTGGGTTAAATGTTTTGTTTTAAAATATACTTTTAATGAGTTCTATATTATTATTTGGAATGCATTGTTTTTTAACTCTTTTTTACTTACTGCTTATTGTATTCCATCGTGCAGGTATCGGTATTTATAATGGATATATTTCCACAATAATTAATTATGTTTAATCTGAATTATGGTATGATCATATGATCATACCTTTTTTAAAAAAATTATATTAGAAGGAAAAAAAGTGTATATTGTTTTAAATTATAAATAACCCCCCCCCCCTTTATAGTGTGTTATCTATCTTTATTTGGGACAACATAATCTACCTAGAGATATTGTCAAGGTGGAAAACCAACATGAGTGAGTAAGATCCTGTAACTGTATAAATGACCTTGAGGAGAAGTGCATATAGATTACGGTAGTGTCTAAATCTATACATAATAAAGTTTTACTAATTGTGGTAAGGGTAGAATCGGCCCATCATAAATGATGAAACCAACATGCATACAAGAAACCATTGGTAAAAAATAGTGCATATAGTTTATGTTCATAATTTTTTTTCCAATGTGAGGCGGGGTGTGATGGGTTCCATTATAGTACAATTTATAGTGCATGGGGTTAGAGTATATTCTCCTTGTGATAAAAACATGCCTGTAGTTAGTAGGAATGATAAGTGTTATGGATGTCATTACAAATCGTGGAATCCTTTTTGCATTCAGATACACTCATTACCGATAACCATGAATGGTTTTTGGTTAGTTAAACACTTAAGGTAAAAAGTATTGAATATGGTAAGATGGAATTAAATAGGTAATTAGACCTACCTAGTATAAAAATTGATGAGGTTAGGACATTATTGAATATTGAGGGGCAGCGTGTGTGGATGAAGACTTTATGTCAGGTCCATGAATGATTGTTTTGATGTTTCTATGTATCCTATAATAATATAAATTAAGAAAAACATAATTCTAAAAAGAAAATATATTATCCTGACATATAGATCAATATAGAAATACCGGATGTGAATGAGAAGACTGTATGTTTCGAGGGGATTGAATAAAAGTTAAAATTGGTAATAGGTACAATATCTGTTACCTAGATATTATTATATATCTTGATGTTATAGGAATGAATACAAACATTGTTCATGGAAAAAACCTTGTGCATATCTTACCCAAATGTAAGGGAAAATGGAATGAATGTATTCCATGGTGAGAGTGGGAATAATAAGACATGACATGAATTGGTAAAGGTATAAAACTACGGATAGGGTGAAAATAAGGTATTACTCATGGGTATGAGATGAGTAATTTAGATTTCAATGTCTGTCTTGTAAGAACTAGAATTAAGCCACACATATTTCTTTTAAAATATATAGACATAAATACAAATTTTGTGCAAGAAAGGGATATAATGATCTTATTTCAGTTTGGAGTGATGAAAGAGAGATATTGAAGTTAATTAAGGGATCCTATACACTAAAACACATATTTTTGGAAATGGGGGTAATTTTATCCACATTTAAGATTATAGATAGTGAACTATACATCTAAAAATCATATACATATTTGGATTTTATGTAATTAAATAAGGTTATATATAATAGAACAATCCATGAGGTTTAAAGGTCATTAAATATGGACGATAAATTGTGTATTTTAACAACCGGTAAGAAGGACTTAGTTTTTATTTAATTTAATTCTATAAGATAAGGACCTGTGTGAAGAAGTATTTTAATAGAACTGGTTTGTTTGAAAAATGAAATGTTTGTGTCTTATTGTTGAATCCATATAGAAATTTCAACATTAACTAATGAAGTCTCAAACATCATGATGAAGTGGGAGTTTTTTGGAATAAAATTTACAGTTGAATTTGAGATAGGTGACTTGGATATCATATTTCCTAGGATAATAAGAATCAAACCACATATATTTCTTAATATAGGATGATTTTATCCAAAGATATATAAATTTGAGGAAACCAAATATTAATTGGAAAAACTATACACTTGGAACTCTTATATATATTTGGATCATATAATGGAATCAAGCCATATATAGTATATAACTATAATTAGTTTAAGGTCTTGCAAGATGAATCATCTGTCATGCGGTTTAACATCCTATGAAAATGACTTCAGTGTTGTGCAGTTTAGGGTCGTATGGGGAGGACTTTTAGGTTTTTCATAACATATTCATATGACTAAGTCCAAAACCAATCAGGTCATATTCATGTGTAATGTGATTTTATGAACCCAATATGAAGGAATGAAAAGTATTTATTAAGAAAACTTATATTGATGGTAGGTGTCATATTCTCTCCCAAAATTATACTTATGTAGTAAGATCCATTGATGTATACATTTTTATGTTTCAAATCTCTTTCCCTTTATTCTTAATTTTTGATGTTTTCTTCCCAAGTATTATGGGAGTTTTTGAACACAATACTAATTTCACTTCAATAAAAGAGTGAATGTGGACCTTCTAATTATATAATCATGTGAAATAATTCTGATGAATCTCAATATTGCATAGTTTACATAAACTTTCAACATCAATTCAATAAAATTTATTATTTTAAATCTAAGAATATTTATGTTTGGATATTTAATATCAAATGAAAACATGATGGGAGGGAAATTGAACTTCATTAGGTTGAAATGTTTATGTCTTGTATACAAGCGAGTATGGGGTCTCTAATGTGGTGCCACTAGTTATAGTGACATGATCCCATATATTGTATAGGATATTATCTGGAAAATAACTCTTTTCTTTATCTGCCATATTTTGAATGATATTGGATATAGTTTTGTTAAAGGAATATATATATATATTAATCACTTCATAATATCAGGATTAATAATTAGGAAGGGTATTTTGTTGATGATATGTCCTCTATTATTTATAGACACGTAAATTAGTCTCATTCTCTATTAATATTACCTATGGAAATCCAAATCTTCTAATAATATTGTACTTCACAAAATTGATGACAGTTCTTTATGACTTCATGTAAGGGTATAAATTCAACCATTTTGGAGAAGAAATAAGTTGTAGTAACAATGAATATGAACAATTTAAATTTGGATGGAGAGTAAAAAACCCTGAAATCTATCCCTAGTTTGAAAAATGGTGAATATTATTTTTTGAATGTGCAATACCTCTGGGTATTGCTGACTAAAATATGTATGAATAGTACATTCCTGAAACTTCTCTATGGATTCCATGTATTATTACATCATTTTGGTCCAGATGTATCCAAATAACATAATCTGGTGGAAAATAATGGCTCATTACTAGTGTGTGCTACAACAAACAAGGTGGAATTATTTCAGAACGGTTATGGTATCTCCTAATTCAATGAACATGAGTAGGTATCCATTGAACCATCAATTATAGAGGACTGTATGGGAATTATAGGAATCATAATGTATAAAATTTACAACCTATTGAAGGATCTATTCCTATTTGAGTTGAACCATTAGGAGAATCCTATATTGAATTTTTTCTACTATAGAAGACATGTGACCAATTATGAAATTAACTAATGATGAAAAAGGATCACTTTCATCTAGGGTATTATTAATTTCATTGATTTATTCCATATCAATAATAATAAATTGAGACATAAACCTATGGTCTGTGATGTGAATGACTGTCTAATCCATATCTGGATCTTCTAGTGATGTAGCTATTTTAGGTAGTGTTCTATTAATGAATAATGTGAAAAAAATTGATTCATAGGGAAATTCATCAATTATCCCTCATATATAATCAAAACATTGGATAAAATATTACTTCTTAATGACATAATTTCCATTATTTTTTCTAATGACCAACATTGAATCATCCTTAGTGTTTAGTTGGGTAACTTGTATTTTCAAGGTTATCTTACAATGAGAGACTTCTATTCCACCTCATATTTGGCAGAACTATCTAATGGTATGATGGAGCAAGGACCAACTTATTTCATTAGTGTAATAAAGAACATCTTCATGATGACCATTTTGTGATTAGGTATTTCCATCATTTTAACAATTAGGATTATAGAGACACCATTAAATTACATCTCTCATTCTCATGAGGTTTCTTGGATAGAGAATACTTCATCATCATATAAGAAAACATTCAGTATGAGGAAATATATTTTATTGATTATGATGTGAAAATCATTTTGAAATATATTTTTTGTCAATATTTTGATATTCTTTTATGATTGAACTAACACAAAAAAATTATTGTTAGTTTTAAATAATAAGGATCCTAATGTTAGGCTCGAAACCCTGGAAAATATTCCTTGGATGATCTAGTGTTTTGGATATGATCCATCCTATGATGAATCTCGATGAATTATGACGAAGGACGATGAATGGATCATTGTGCAATAAGATAAAATCCTGACCAAAAACCTCTCTCCCTCTTCATTGACGATCAAGGTAGGGGTTGTGGTTTTTATTTCATTTTTTCCCCATTTTTGGACTTAACGAAGAATGAAAATTAACCCACAAATAGGTTGACCCACTGATCATTCTTTCTTGCGGGAGGGTCTTTCGTTGGGTTTTATTTTTGGGAATCAATCCATTATTATTCTAATTCATATTTTTATTAGATTCATTTGATCCCTCTAATGGGATAAGATCAATGTCATGACGAATGATGGTGGAGGTTCATTATTCAAATTACTATTTTTATTTTCTCCCCCTTGTCGACTTTTTGTTCTTCACGTTCTTCATAGGGTTATAAAAACAGATCATTGTTCATCTGTTTAACAATGAAACGATCCCAAATTGGAGATCTGGCATCATGAATACCTAGAGGAGGTGATACGATGATGGAGGATGATGAATCAACAAGGATTAAAAGAAATTTTTCTTCAACCGTTCATCACACTTATGATCGAAACACATTATAGGAGCTGATAAGATGCCCAAATTATACTGAATCGGTTTTTACATGATTTGAAGACCCTGGTTCTTGAGTTTTTGGGAGATTTAATGACTAGATAAATGGATAAAAGATCACTGGAGGCGTGTGGGGGAATAATAGTGATTCTATAAAATCAAGAAGAATATGGTGTTTTCACCTAAGAACATAGTGTGTGGGGCCGACTCGGCAGTGGAAAGGGTTTCACAATGTAGGAAGAGATGAAATGGTGTTTTAAAACATTCACATGGTGTATGGGTCCTTACATGGTACTTGTCATGTATATTGGAAGATACATAGACATGGGGTGGAGTACACAACTTGTACTCCACCACACAGCCAGACCAGGCCGGTTACACGGGTTACCCCATGTACTGGTACACGAGTTGGAATACCTAGGTTGATGACATGTATAGACACATTTATAACGTACACAGAGAGGACCCCAGATAATCGGACATGATATGTGACTATCACTACATGTTGTGTAAGCACTTTTTTAAGAAATGACTTCTGGCTTAGGTTATTGCACTTGGGAAGTACCTGAAGTCAAGGGTTACAATATCTGGCCTTTCTATATGCCATGTACTCTCTTCTACATGGATTGATCTCCTTGTCCAACATTCCATGGAAAAGATTTGTTTTGAGTAGTTCCCCCTTTCCTCATTCTCATGATGTTTAGGTATCATTTTTCATCCACAGGAGTATGATCCCTTTAGAATTGCCTTTTGGACAGAGTCAGAATCCATCTGAGAGGCCTATAGCGAGATCCTCTCCCCAGTCTTGGCCCAAGGTAGAGTCAGGTTTCGATGTGACCAATCATATAGGACATTGATCCATACATAGAAGTTTAATCTAGATGAGTGGTGGTATATCCAAGGCCTTGGCAATGATCCTCATCTGTGTATCATGATCTTTCCCCACTCAGGAGTGAGTTCTCTTGGAATGAGTGTACCATTATCTCTTCAGATCTATAAGTGTGTATATCTCTTTGTGAAACATAATGTTGAACTACTTCTCTGAAGGATGTCATCAAATTTATCAAACTAGTGGAGTGAGTTCTCTCAGATTTGTGATTTTTGGAATCTTCGAACTGAATCCCTAGAGTGGGTATGTGGTCGTTGTGACTTGCCTCTAGACTATGGGTCTGGGTTTTGAGTATATTTGGATGTTTCTGAAGGTATATGTTCTATATAAATATACTATGTATATATGACTATACCTTTAATTTGTGAATTTATTTATGGTTTTCAGTTTATTTTACTGAGTATAGTTATACTCACCCCTGCATGGGCTTTTCCCACACTTGTCGTGTCTTGTCCAGACGAGCGGCCTTTGATGGAGTCCACAGCAAACCAGGACCAAACTAGTATTTTTGAGCTTTCTTAAAGGCTAGGGTGTTCCTACATCTATGAGATGTAGTCCCAGTACCTATTTCTTACTTATAGGTCACACATTGTAGTTTGAGGACTCTTTATTTTAGTGGGCTTGTATTCTAGCCCAGTTTACTTTCTGCACTTCACTTTCTGGCGTACTCTGTTGGTTGGGTTTAGTTGTATCCATGCATTTTGTTCCTTAGTGATTTCTACATTACATCATTTGTGGTCTTGGATATTTTTTCCTATGTAAATTTACATTGGAAATTCCTCCCATGTTAGTCATATTTCTACTTGGTGCTAGTCACTAGCCCCTTGCCTATTGGAGGTTGGTTTGGGGAATCATGGCGTGGGCCCCACTTGGATGAGTCATGAAATTCCAAAATAATATTTTGAATAAAATGATATTTCTTGAATTATAATATTCTAAAATATTGATTGAATAAATTTTATGATTCTCAAGACCTATTCTTCAAGGATTCAAATATCATGATAAATTTAACAGTATCATGATTCAATAAAATATTGAAGGAAGACAAGATGAGAGAGATACTAGATGGCGCTATGAAATGCACACCACATGAAGTACCACCAAATCACATTTCATGAGTTACATGAATTTATAGAATTAAAATAGAAATAAAATTATTGATTTTTTTACTAAATTAAATGAATAAAACACTCAAGTCTAAAGGAGGGAATAACATGGTATGTTGAATGATATTTGACGGGGAATTTAAAATGGAAATATCTTTTAGATTTAAATAAGGATAAAATATTATTGCGAGTTAAAAAAAATTACATAATATATATATATATAAACTAAATATTCATGATTATTTAAATGTAAAAAAAAGTGATATAGGGAGAAGAAAAATTGAAAACACCTTAATTTTATGATATTTTTTTGAAACTATTTCCATCTGAATAAGGAACGGCCAATATTGTACCTAAACATGGAATATTTTCTAGTATCCTGGAGGTTGAATAAGATAATATGACTAAAGCATGTGATACAATTATATCATTTAATTTGTTAATTGATAGTAAGTAATAAGGAAAACATTTATGTGGGTTTGAAGACCATATTTATAAAGATTGAAGGTATGTTCATGATCATCACACAAGAATACTGAGTTCAAGGCAATGTTAAACAACCACTACATACAAAAAAATAGTTAGTTGAATTCATAATCAAAATATATAGAATTAACCTTCAATAAAACTATTACAATCATAATTACTGATCTATGGGATACAATGATAAGGTTAGTGAGAATCTGGTAACACAATGTGAAGTTGTATAATGATATTCTAGTGGGACTCTAGATCCCATGGTGGGACTCTACAGCCCATTGTGGGACTCTAGAGCCCATGGTGGGACTCTAGAGACCATAATGGTGATCTGTAGATGTATGGTGTGAGAAAATTCCATGTAACAACTTCTTATTTAATAGTGGAAGAATACATGATTGGGGGGACTAACCAATCATGGAAAATAGTAGGATTTCAAGGTGAAACCTTGTAAATCCTTATATCTTGCACCTTTTAATTTTTTTATATTCAAGTAAGGCTATGTTACAACAATAGGGGTTGATATAAATCTTAACCAATCTAATAATTTAGATTAAATTTAAATAATTCGTAAAAGGATACCTCTAATTCACACCCCCCATCTTTGTAGTCCACTAAACCTCAGTACATAATGTTATATCAGAGAAAATTTTGGTTCACTCTGAATTTAACTTAATTTTTTTTCTATTTATATTTAATTTATATATATATAGTATATATTTAAGAACGTGATTAAGTTTACATAGATGGAGAAAAAAGTGGATAATTTTGTTTTTACAAATTTATAGGTCTCAAAAAGGACCATGAAATGCATAATAATGAATGAGGAAAAGAATCTAAAGAATAATCCTAATGTAAAGTGAGAAACACCACTAACCAAATTTATTTTGACTGGTAAAAGTGTTGATAATTCCATTAATTATGATTCTTAAAATTAAGTAAGCTCAACTTGTGATGTTGTATCATTTATTGATCTTAATTATAAAATAAAATATTGGATTAATAAAGTTTACAAAGAAGTGGTCACTTATATATATTTTTTAATCAATGGACTTATTAATGAAAAGTTACAACATGAATAAGAATTTAAAGAAATAGATAATATACTAAGTAAAATGTTTTGAATGTGAATTTCTATCATGGTACCTATAGAGGAAAAAGGGAGATCAATATAACTTTGAAATAGAATATATTCATGTGATAAAGGATAATTAGAAATTTACATTAATTAAAAAGTGTTGATTGAACCACCACTTTTAGAATTTTTCATGCACTAGAAAATATTTATAAAACCTCTTTAAATGTTAAATATGTTTAATTATAGGTTAAAAAAAGAATAAAAGATAGAAATAATTATTCATAAGAACCATGCATATTTCATGGAGAATAAATCAATTAAATTAAAGAAAATCATAAAGATAATTAGTTATCAATAGAGAATGATAAAAAATTCATTGACACAAAGTTAATTGAAAAAGAATTTTAACTAAATAAACAAGGATTTGTCATAATATAGAACTTTCCAATCTATCAAGACGAATTATGACACCATGTATACTTATATTAATGTTTATGGATATAATAAAACACAAATCCAAGTTTGGAAAATATTAAAATAATATTATAATAATGTGACAAGATTCAAGATGAAGTTATCGAATAACCCAAAGACTTTATTACATACTGATGTTATTTTAATTTTTTTGCAAGTTTAAAACCAAATTATAGGAAAATATGGATGGTGAAAAGTAAAAAAAATACATCACAACATCAAGGGTTTGAGTAAGTAAAAGAAATTATATTTTCTCCCACAAAAATCACAAAAGGTAAAATATGTCCGAACTCAACAGGGGAAAAAATAAAAAATTTCTAGAAATATTACAATAAAAAGAAAAATAATAAAGAATATTGTAAATGATTTGTTATCTTATAATTGTTAGATCAATTAAATAGAAATTTGTTACAGTTTACAACCTCTAAAAAAATATAATGTCAGATTTAACGAGGGGAAAATTTGAACATTAAAATAAACCATCTATTAGGAAGTAGGGTTCACAAAAAAGAATAATCTATATCTCAAAAATAAATTTTAATAATTGAATAATTAATGTTATAATTGAAACATAAGTGGATTTTTTATGAAGATCATTAGTCTGTCATAAACCAAGAACAAAAAAATTGGTGATGAAGATAGAAGACCACAAAAAACAAGAAATCTGGTAAAAAAGAATCATTATACTACCCTGAGTGAAAATAATGTAAAGAAATCTATTCTATATAAGAATATATTTGAAAAAAATGCTTCTAAGAATTAAAAAAAATGAATAAAGGAGATGAAATAATCTATAATAGAAAATTATAGAGGCATCCAATTTATGGAAACTTTATTTCTATTGAAAATATCTTTTGTTGATGGTTTAAATAATCTTGGAATACTTCACATAACTATATAAAAATACTACCCAAATAGTGAGATTTATTTAAAAATGAAATGAAATCACCATAGTATTCTTATGTTATAATGGATAAGGTGAATAAGGTATGTTTACACAAAATAAAATATGAAAGTAAGAATATTTCCATGTTTCCATGGAAGAACATAATTTGAAAATAAAATGGAAATCTTGAATTAAGAACCCACCCAATGTCAATGTAGTAAATAAATAATGATCTTTGTTGAGAGATAGTTATTAACCATTATTATATTACTAAAAATCTTGGAAAACTATCTTAGTTCCATTTTCTATTTTTTTGTACTAACATGTGGGTAATTAAAGAGTTTTAGATGAGGTATGAGTTAGAATAGTTTGTACTCACTTGACGACAAATAGTCTACCCATTATGGAGTATTTAAACCTATCATGATAAAGAATTTGTATAGTGAATCCATTAAGGGGGGAAAAATTCAGAAGAAAATATCATACAGTGAATATGTAAATTCTCAAAAGATATATAAAATAAGATAATTAGGTTTTTAAATCACACATTAAACCCATATTTGTTTTTATATCAACCATATTTATAAATTAGTATTATTTATTGACAAATAGGTGGAGTTATATTCATGGAAAATAATTTTTTTTGTTTTCTTTAGGTGTGTGCAATATATAAAATATTATTAATGAATATTTTTCTAATAGACATAAAATGAGAATTTTATTTGGAAACAGATGTATAATATTTTATGGACAAAAATTAAAACCTAGTTAAAATAAATCATTATTTCTACACCATTTTATCACATATAGTCTTAGAGGTCACTAACTAAAGTATCATTACTATGAAATTTTTTTTTTAATCCTTCTCCAAAAATTGGATCATACTATCATCCCAAATGAAATATGGTGAAGAAGAAGTTATTTTGAGATTTTTTTTTAAATATTAAATACAAGATAACAATTCCCCTATATATCCTTTATATTTATTTTCAATAATGGCAGAGATAGAAGAGCATATATTGACCTGAGAAGTGAATAGTTTTATTGAAAACAACTATAAAAGGGGATATTGAAGTTCCCATTTTATTGAATTATATTGTTTTTAAATGAGGTGATAAGACTTGATGATTTAATATAGCTTCATTGTGTGTTTAGATGTTATCATATGATGGAGGTGATGATGGAGGAGATGCATGTTTGAATGGAAAATGTTTTTGAGGATGCAACTTAATATATTACTTATAAATATTCAAGATAATTTAGTATTTTATATTTGATGATTAGAGAGTTTTTAATAGAATATAGGTGTTGGTGAATGTAGAAACATAGTCATAATTATTTTTAAATAGAGTTTGAAGATATTACCTAATTGGGATATTAAATACATTAATTAAAAGGTTAATCCCAATTATAAATTCGTAGGAAACAATCGTAAAGAATTTGGTGATTTTATCTATTGTTAATAAGTGATTTAAATTTATTTAGATGATTTTAATTTTATTTGAGAATATTTAATATTATTTAAGATGGGTTTTGAAAAGTTGGATCATTTCTAGAATTTCAAGTGAGGTGGATATGATCCATTTATTGACTTTTTATGACTCATTTCTAGAATAAGGCTTGAGATTTTGGAAATATAATGCATGTATCTGAGTCATTTGGAACATTGCATATGATTCCTTTAAAGAACTATGTATGGGTGTAAATAATTTCTATATGAATGATTTCATATTACATATGAGTCATTGAATCTACATGTGATTTATTTAAGGGTGTGTGTGGGTCATTTATACCTATGTATCAGTGAATTAAGATTTGTGTATGAATCATTTGACATTCAGTATAAGTGACTAGGAGACTTTATATGGGTCATTTGGAGGTCAAACGCTTATAGAAATTTGTGTATATTAACATACATGAGATAATTGATATATTTAAAATTAATTTTTAGAATAGATAGAGATTTTAAGAATTAAAATATTCTAAAGATTGGGGAAAAAATATTATTCTTGAGACCAGTTACTAAAGGATTTAAATATCACAATTAATTCAAGTGGGTCATGATTCAAGATACGATTGAAGGAAAACTTGTTTAGGGAGGTACTAGTTGCTGAGATGATATCCACAATATAAGGAATACTACAACATCAAAGTGAATGAGATCCATATATAGAGATAATTCAAAAAATGTTTTGATATTTTATAAAATTAAAAGAAGGAAACACCTGAGTCTAAAGAATGACTTGACTTAGGATGTTGAATGAATTTTTAAGAGAATTTAAACTGGAAATTTCTTTTATATTTTAATAATTATTTCATGATTCCATGAGATGAGAAAGTTTACACAATTAATATAGAAACTAAAAATTCAAGATTTCATGAATATAAAAAATGGATTCATCGAGAAGAAAATTAGAAAATACCTTCAATGGTGAATTATTTTTTGTAAAACTCTATCCATATATAGAATTGAGCATAATAGCTTACCGAAAAGTTGAATAATTTCTGGTACAGAGGAGGAGGGAGAACAATTGGAGGAGGAGTCCTATGACACCCTATTATTATATAATGTGGACATTGAGATGAAGGGGAATGGCCAAAAAACATGTGGAGTAGGAGACTATATTTATATCAGTTACAGAACTATTTGTGATTTTTTTCTAAGAAGATTATGTGAGCAAAACAGATAACCCACAACTTTATTAGAAGATAGATGGAGTCGAATTCCTAGTCAAATTTTATGGAGGTAACCTTGAATAACTCTTTTCCAATATTGATGAGTGAGCTATAGAATATAACTAAAAGGTCGATGGGAAGCTGGAAACACTGTGTGAATTAGTATAAAGATCCCCGTATGGGTCTATAGATCCTGGAATGGGACACTATGGAATCATAGTGTTAGGTCATGTCATATAAACACTTCAGGTTAAATAGTAAAATAATCCATGATTGGAAGGAATAACCAATCCCATCAAGGAGTTGTCATTAAAGGTCATACCTTGTTAATCCTTATGCGTTCAGCCTTTATTTTATATATAATATAGTAGGTATAAGAAAAAATAGCAATATTATATTGAGATTATAATCAGAATAATATTTTGGAATGAATCAAAAGAATAAATAAAAGGAGACCACTGATTCACCCTCCCCCCAATCTCTGTTAGGGGTTCACCAAACATTGGTATTTCTTCTTATCCCTTGATTTCCTTTTGAGAAATGAATTTTATTTGAAATTATAAGGAAAAAAACTTTTAATAATGATAAAATCCTGGTTATTATTAGATGACTATAGATATATTTAAGAAGATCCTATATGAGATTCTAGGTGGATGTTATGGTGATGAAAATAGGTTCTCATCTTTTACATTATTAAAACCAATGTAAGGCGGTTATTATTGCTATTAGAATGTTGGGCCTCAATATACAACATTGTCTTTCTATGATAATAAATATTCTTCTTCTTAACTGCATCATTCATCTATGTGAGGATGGAACCAAATTATTATTGAAGTGTTTCCACATATATAATTTGTAGTTTCCCTTTAGAATATAAAATAATTATTAGTGAGTGTATAAGATATTTTTTGATATTTTATTAGATTTTCTGAAAACTCTCATCCCACTGATAAGTGACTCCTTTTTTATTAACTTTGTGCAGGGAAATAATTTTCAGGTGTGGTTGTATATGAATTGTTTAATTTTCTAAAGACATATGTGATTTCTTATCAATTATTTAAGGATTATAGGAGAGGTATATCAAGAATTTATTTTTTATTCTCAAGATAAAATTTAATGTCATGGTGGTTTAATATACAGTTGATTAATTTTTCAGATGATACCAAAAAAATAACATTTCAACATGTTAAAAAATAATCATTGTTGATTCAATTTGTTGAAAACATCCTCAATATAATTAAGGATATCATAATGTTATTTAGATATGTTCACTAGATCATGTAAGTACGATTATAAATTATTAACCATAAATAAATTGAAAATATGGTGTATGACATGTTGATAGGTAGAGTTAGTTTTCTTCAAGCCAATGGGAATCCCTTGTTCATTGTATACCCCTTGGTCTATATTGAAGTTAGTGGACTCTTTATCATTAGGAGCCATTTTTATCTAGTTATAACTAAAATAACCAATCATGAAGGAAAGTTCTTGGAAGTCAGATATTGAATTTATTAAAAATTATATGATTGTGAATAGGAAATAATTATTTTGGATAATGGTGGTTAATATCCATGAAGTTGACTCAAACCATGATTTTATTATTCACTCTATTAATCGTAAAAATGTTGGTGAGCCACTTTAGGTACTAAACTTTCTAGATGATTGTATATTTTATTATATTGAAACTTTTCGCTACCACTTAAGGTATGTGAGTCATATTAATTACTCTTATTGATTTTTTTATAGCCAAAATGTTTGTTCAAAGACCAAAATGATGAGTATCTAGATGGGGATCCAACACATAAATTTTAGTGAAATTCAGGGAAAATAAAACCTGGTATTTTTTAAAGAAGGGTGTGTATTTATCCTATTCTTAATGGGTCATGGAAGCATTGATAAATAAAATTTTAATATCATCCTTCATATCAAAATTCACCTATTGAGGTACATTGGCATTAGTCAAGAAGCCTTACTCGAATATTGAAAAAGAACCATTTATTTATTCTTCTTAATCTTACACATAATAGAGTGAAAAAGACATACTATCACATTGAGAACTAGAACATAATAGAGGTTTTATTAATTTAATAAAAATAATATCCATTTTTCAAATAGTTGGGTCTATCTGGTGTTTAAAACACCATGATAATGGAAGTGAATGTTCCAAAACACTATGTTCTCCTAGGATTCATGTATAACCAATTTAATATCCTTATCTAAGTTGACTAAATGTTAATTAAAACATTGTTTTAGTAAATATATTAAATGGAATGATTTATATACATGGATTTCACAAAAAAAATTCATTTATCAATGGTGGATTCTAAGTAGACATATCTACTTGGCCATAATATGTGATCAAGTTAATTTGAGAGTTTATGGCATTCAAAAAATAGGACCCATTGGTTTCCAATTTATGTAGTTGTTGACATGATTTAGTTGATAGTAAACATAAAATATCTTCTTCAAGTTCACTCTATGAATTAGCTTGGTATATTTCCAAGCTAATAAGAGTAGCAATATAGGTGTAATTATTTACTAATAGTTTTATTTCCTCCATTTTATAGAATATTTTTTCTGTGTAATGTGATATATATGACTCAAAATAGGATTTATCACCATAAATTATCTATACTTGTACATAATTATAGACATTCAATCATTGGTGACATGGTGAGGTCACAACTACATTCATATAGAGTCAGGGGCTTCCCAACCAGACATTGAAATACATTTCATGGAAAACAACCAGGATATCATAGTCAAAACAAGGTTTATAAACTAATTCATCAACTTAATCCTCATGAGTAGCCTGTAATAATTATTTACATACCCCTGAATTATAAGGTTTGAGGGAGTCATATTAGTTTCACTATATCATATACATTGAAGGTTCTGTATTAGTATGATATTTGTTCCAAAACTATAATCAACTAGTGTTGTTCATAATTTATATATTTAAGTTTAAAAGATATGTATAAAGGACTCATGTGACTTGTATTATTATTTTTAGTTTTAATCTGTAAAAAAATGACTATATGCAACTTAGTGAACTGGTATATTTTTGGTATATCACGGTTGTAGTAACTTCAGTCTCAAATTCTTAAGGACCTAGAAGAACCTTAATAAGGGCCACCCTCAATTCTTTTGAAAGTTGAATTGAATCCAAGGTTGATATTTTATTGAGTAAGGTAGTGAAATAAATAAAAATTACATACTTCTGATCCAATGTTATATACTAGTTGATTTAGGCTTCTCTCTAACTTGATACTTTGGTTCAAAGCTAACTATATCGATAACTCCTTATGTATCCCTCGGACACCAGATATTATGGATCCAATGTTAACTAACATTTCATGGGAGTTATTATAAGGAATCAAATATAGAAGGACCAAAGAGTTTATTAGTCTTGGTGAACTAGGTACAAACATGATTCTTGTATTAAAGAACAATACACTAATTACAACATATTTTTTTTTCTTTCGAATATATCTTTATTCTATCTAGTGTATCCCTACATATCTTTCATAGTACACTTGTTGGATTCCTAGGGAATAGAAAGAAAATAAGGGTGATCTCAAGTTATCAGTAAGTATAAATTATAGTGGAATCAAGAATGAATCAATGGTAATAATAATTATTTCATAATAAATAATTTAACACACATACCATGAAATAAACAACTATAAGGAAATGCATAAAAATGTTGAATGGTAAGAAATTGGAACACATGAAATTCAATAAATAAACAAATAATGAAATTAATACATATTATATTTAATGGATATATATTCAAGATCAAAATGAAGGCAATATATAATTATTGTATATCGTGTCTCAGGCATAAGAAAACCTCTACTATCAAGATCCATCCTTTTGATAGATTAAAACTACATGTAGAAACATGTTTAATTTGTGAAATTTATCTATCTCATGAAAAATAGTCGATTCATGGATGGTCTATATAATTTTTTATCCCCACCAATAATTTCATATCTAAATCATTCTTCATATAGAATAATCAATTTAATTAATAGAAAATATTCTTCATCAAACATCTATATTGAATAAATAATATAGATTTATCAATATTTCCCCAGATAATAAAATACCTTTCAAATAAAAAAACCATATCAAAAATGATATACCTTTTAGGAAATAATCATATACTTGAAAAATTATATAGATATTTATGGTAAATTCAATGTCAAAGATCATTGGAAATTTAATATTCATAAGAGACTAAAATGAATCAAGTAAGTGAATGTCAACAATATCCCTAGCCATATAAGTAATAAACAATCCAAAGGATGAATAAGGATTGTATCAACACAAAAAATCCCAAGTGGAGTAAAAAATAATGGTTTGTTATCATTGATGAATAGAGGTACTATAAAAGGATCTATTAAAAACATTCTTGAGGAAAATATCCTTTCTAATTTGAAAAAAATTTAAAAACCCTTTTCTTTAAAGATCACTTTTGAAAATTTTTTCTTTAAAAAAGTAACCATTTAAACATGATAAGTAATCTTTGGATAAATGAAATTTTTTAATTTTGTACATTTTGTACGAGGTAAAAAATAACATTCCATTTTTAGGGTAAAAAGTTTAGAAAAATGTCTTGTTCGGAAATCGATAAGAAGATCCCCATGAAAAAATTGGTAAAATAAAAAAAATTAAAATTGACTTCAATAAATAATTTTTTTGAGGTAGAAAAACATTTTTGAAAATAAATAAAAAATAGGGTTTTTAAAAGAAAATAGTTTCTCCATCTAAGGAGAGAAATGAAGTTGGGTTTTCTAAAAAACATTTTATAAAACATTTTAAGTATGAAAGTGTGAAAAAAAAATTATTATTGTTTGATAAATGTCATGAATAACCATTGAATAATAAAATTAAATGTTTTACAATTAAATGATCAAATAATTTCCTTTGATGGAAATTCAGGTGTAAATAATCCCAAACAAAATTAGATTGTAAAGGAACCCATTGAAAAGATTATAACGTTAAAGTGAAAATCAATCAACGAGTAGATTGGGTGTATCAAATTTAAATCCACATAGGGAAGTGGAAATACTCTAATAGATAGTAAAAGTAATTATACACATAATAATTTAATATTAATTATAATGATATAGTAGTATAACCCAATAAAGATAAATTGGGTTATGAAATTAATTTCCACTTGGTAACTTTTAACTCAAATCACCTTAGATGAAATAATTCAAATTGAAATTCAAAATATCATGAAGAATGAATGAATCATGATATTATATGAATCATTTATAGTATTGACACCATATATAAGGGATTAGGTGGAAAAAATAATGTTATTGTTTTAAGATAAAGTTAACAATCATAATAGGATATGATATTTCTAAGATAATCATTAAAACAATTCTTGAAGAGAATAAACTATAAACATTGCAAAGTGTCCCTTAACACTTTGAAAAAATTGAATCATAATATTGATGAAGTAATAGAATCAAATGAAACTTATAATATCATTTTTTATAAATATATTCATGATATAACATGTCAAAGGGTTGTTTATACATCATATAAAAGAAACTAGGTGTATATCAACAAATAAGCCTCAATAGAATGTAAATTGAAATGAAATCCCTCAAATTATATTTAATTTTGTGTGAATGGTATTTAAAATCATGTATATTTATTTATATATTTAGTATAACTTATTTCACAACCATATTAATTTTTATAATACCTTATTACCTGTTTTATAATAATCTTTCATTATTTTCACTATTTCAAGTATTAATTGCCTATTCTTTCGAGTGTGTTTTTGACATGTTACGTGTTGTTAATCATATGTCAATCAGTATTTCATCATATAAAGGATGAAAAAAATTATTTAAATATCATATCTATATAATATATATTTATATATATATATATTAATCCATTAAATTTTGAGATAATAAATGAAATGCGTTGTTCATAGAGTTGGTATGTCGTACGTACGCATGAATGGTAGTTTTATTTCTTTACCTTGCTATAAGAATGAAAAGTAAATGATATATTTGTATAGTATAATTTATTTATAATATATATTTCAACTATATTACTTAGTTATATTTAAATCATTATTTATATATTCCATGTATAATGTCAATGAGTCAAATCACTTTGAGGGGGTGGTAGTCCACATTTCCACAAACGATATTATCGTATTTACACAAAAGGGAAAGAATAAGGGTATGTGTTGTTTAAAAATTAAATAATCATAAAGAAATTATAAATATCACACATATATATATATAGTGTGCCTGTCATAATTCCCAACCATGAGAGGTCGTAAAGTAAAAATGAATGACATCGTTTTGTGATGTGGTAGTTTATCGTGAACATAAATGTTAAGTTCACTACCCAATAGATAAAAGTGTGTGTAATTGAAGGAAAATAACTTAGAAAAAATTACCTAAGTATATTTAGTATACTTTTGTTATTAGATAATCATGTTATAATGAGAATTTAAGGGATGGAGAAAGAAAATAAAATAATGATCTTGAGGAAGGATGTCGCCTCATATTCGTGTAACTCTTTTTCGTTTTCACAAATGGGCTTCCTAGGTTATCTTTATTTCTAATTAAATGTTTATAGGTTTATGGGAGGTATTTTTATAATATATTTGGTAATATCATGGCTAATACAAAATGTCTTGAGAGGTGTGTGTAAGTGGAATGGGTGGGTGCCATTTATAGTGGAGAGGAGTGGCCCTCTTGTAAATTTTTTGAAAATGGAATTCTACCCACGTTTATCCTATTAAAAGTGGACCCAATAATGGTAAAAAGTTATTAAAAGGGATTATAGGGTCTATATTGTCGTATATAATTGATTTTTTACAAGTTTATAGGTCATTTTGGATCATAATATTACGATTTAGTCCCTTGTTAAGCTAATTTTTTTTTCTTAATCATTGTAATTAATTCTAATCATATTCCCTTGTGTTTTTTTTCAAAAACTAAGTTGAACTTATTAGAAATTATTAATTATTATAATTATAAATATGAAATAAATTATTCAAAATTATAATCACAAATGTGGTATAAATTAATTTAAAATTAATCTTACAGATGAGATGGTAAGGCATGTTTTTTATGAAACAATAATCAATATTTTTTCTAATATTCTATATCTAATTTCAATGTGAAATTGATTCCAATAAAATATTTTGGATTAAATTTTATAAAAATTATCTAATTATACTTTAAAACCACATCATAATTTAATTTAAACATATAAAAAATTAGATGAAAAAAGCTGTTTTGAATTAGAATTCAATACTTTTCACTATTCACCAAAAAATGATACATCACAAAAAATATCAAAAATTAACCCTAACCAAATTTTTATGTTACTATTTTAAATATTATTTTTTTTAACCTAAAAAGTTTATAAAATTTCAAAAAATCAGATTTATAATAGGTTATCACTTAAAATGCACCAATAGTTCCTTTATAAAAATATAACTTTTTATGTGAAATATTAGGTTTGTTCTTATTTTATTCTTATCAAACTTATTGGATTAATTTAAAAATATTTTATTGAATATAATATATATATATATATATTATGTTAATATAACTCAATAAATGTAATTAATTTAATTTATTTTGATAAAATAGCTTTGTGAGAATACAAGTAGTTTTCAATAAAAACATTCACTTTATATTCAATTGGTTATTATATTAATTTCTATTTAATTACTATCTAATGAATAAATTTCATATTTGTTTAAACCATGTATTTTCATAAGTTATTTAATCTTATTCATAACTTCTAATTTAACGGTGAAGTTATATAATATTATATTATATAATAATATTTTAATAATAAATTATTATTTGGTAAAACTTGATCTTGTGTGTAATGAATGCCATTGAAGAAACTAATTTTTTCTTGTGATGTATGGTAACTCAGTGTCATGTGAATTTAAAGATATAATTTATATTTAATTTATATAAAATATTAAATATTTTATAAATTATTAGGATATTATATTCCCTTATGCACTTGGGATTTCATGTCATACATGTTATCGAATATAATTTTCCAAATTCATATTTTTAGGGTGTTACATTGTCCCCACCTTAATTAAATATAATATTCACAATTTAAACTCTATGTTGGTGATATTTTTTTTTAATATTTTGTATTTTTGAAATCCCACATCATTAGAAGGGTTCGTAATAAATCCTATTGAAAAGAAATAATGGGAAGTATAGAGGTCACATGGAATAATATATGACTATGTAACTAAGGATGATAACATTAGTGGAAAGTATATATGTATACTTTGAGGTTTAGTGTAAATATTTATAGAGATTTATTGAGTTCATCAATCACAAAAAAAAATGAATGATCAATGGAAATTTGAGGGCCTCAAATCCACAAATCTCTATTGATTTAGAAGACGATCAGTTCAATAATAATTTGGGTATTTGGACAACATTATTTTAAGATCCTTTTCCACTTGTTGATAAATTCCATTACTACATAAGAATATAAGGAAATTTACTTATATAATAGGTTTTAATTAAATATGGTAAATTCCATCTTTTGGTTGTGCTTTGATCAGATTTTAATTCATCTCTTAATTTAAGAAATGGGTATCCAAAAATTAACTTTGATCCCTGAAGCACTAAAATAAAAATTTAATGAATCATAAGGGATGTAAAAGAGTGAAATGTCTTTGAATTTTTCTCTAATTATTATATGTATCCAATATGTTTAATACATTAATATCTGAACCTAAAAATTTACACTACTGGTTCACAATAAATATCAGTTAATCAATTTGTTTACCTAAATACAATGACATATTGACCATGAAATTGTGCACGTCAATGGTTGGCGTGAAACCCTTATCATCCATCGATCATGGGTTTAAGACTTGTGGACTTTCCAGACTTTACTGTTTGTCACCCAGTACATAGGTTACACTTTTCAAAAAATATATTAATATAATTTCCAAAATTAATAATATATACATCATTGAAATAATTTTAATCATTAAATATCCTTTTAACTAAGTTTTTCAATACAACCCCAATACATAAATACTTTATCCACTTATTTCAACATAGATAATTCCTTGGTCTAGATTTTATCCCTTATAGGATGTAATTTACTCGAGTAAGTTCTAGGTTCCCAACATTTATGGAAAATAACTATAAAATATTCCTTAGGATTAGTTTTCTTTCCTTCTTTCACATTATTTGTTTTTTATCAACAATTAATTGCATTATTTTCTTATTTCCCAAACATAAATCATTTTCTTATTCTATTGATACACTTTTTAAGGTGTCTCCTTCCAAATTTCATGAATTAAGGAAATCAATCATTCTCCTCTCCATGGTGTCCACCACTTGAGTTCTTATAAAAATCGATCCTTCTCTTTTTCTGGTGACTTCAAGAGTTGGTTAAGGTATATATTTTTTAAAATTTATTAGTCATAAATAAAATATCTTTCACTCCTATCAATAGCTCATTTGTTTGCTCATTGTCAATAACCTTTCCATTATGTTCAATGATAACATGAGTCCTTTGGGTACTAATCATTGACTAAATCCAAAAATAATATTGTAAGTAAAAATATTCATAGAAAAACATATAATCATTTATAGGATATCTAAATCATGAAAAATTATTTTCAATCTAAAAAACCTTAGTCTAACCAAGATTATCCATTGTAAAAATCCTTCATAGTTGTTTGTAAATAAAATGTGAAATATCCTATGAATATCCCCTAGTAGTGTCAAACGAGGTGTGCAATAACGCCCGTTGTCATATACCATGTTATGCTAAGTCAATACCATCTTGCCTTCTCATTTTTTCTACTCCTGAGTACATGTGTCATAGAATGATGTCCAATTGTAGAATCTAAATAGGGATGCATTGCTAGGAATACACACAGAATATTTATCATACCAAATTTCTAGGATGTTCTTCTATACATATCCTCAAATTATATGTTATGGATAAGTCCTATAATATATTTTTTCCTGAATATCGTTCCATAGGTTTTTACTAAACTTCACCCGATACCAATTATCATGACCCAACCTTAGAAAGCCAAGATCTAGTGTCAACAACCATTACATTGGCAAGATTTTAAGGAATTAAATCCTGAACGACCAAAGAGTTTGTTATTATTATTAAAAAATGTACAAACATGAGTCTTGTATTAAAAATTAATACACTAATTATAACATAATTTATCTCTTTATAGGATTAATTTATTTTATCTAGTATATCCCTACATATATTTCATAGTAATATTTTTGGATTCTTGGGGAAAGGAAGAAAAATAAGGGTGATCTCAAATGATTTTTAATGGTAAATTATAGAGGAATCAATAATTATTCATTTATAATAATAATTATGGAATGGAAAATAACAAAAAATATATATCATGAAATCAATAAGTGATAAGGAAGTGCATAAACATTATAGAAATGTATTAAACTGAAACACATTCCATTCAATCATTAAATTGAGAATTAAATTCATCTATAGTCTTTGTACTATTGAAAATATCATGGATAATAAATACATAATCAAAATTAACATGGTTTTTAATTATTAGGCATCAAGACTCAGACACAAGAAAACATCTACTATCACGATCCAGCCCCCATACAATTTAAAGCAACTGGTAGAAACACATTTAATTTAAAAACACTATTTTTCTAATGAGAAACTTTTAATGAATCGATGGGAGATATAAATTATGGGCTCAATCTATCATTTCATGTCCAAGGAATTACTTATATTGAATAATCAATTAAATTAATTGACAATTTTCCTTATCAAACATCCTTATTGAATAATGGATATGGATTTATAAATATTTCTTCAAATAATAAAATATATTTCAAAGTAAACATCTTATGAAAAACGGTATACAATTCACGAAATAATCATATCCATGAATAATTATATGGATACTTAGTTTAAATTCAATAACAAATGATCATATAAAATTTAATATTTCAAGGGGACTAAAAGTAATCAAGAAAGTTAATTTCAATACTATCCTTGAAAAAATAAATAAAACATCATATAGAGGAAAAATAAGGTTGGAATAGATACAAAAAATCCCATGTGGGGTAAAAAATAAAGGGTAGTTTGTGTTGATAAATATAAATACTATAAAAATAACTTTTTCAAAAAAAATATAATGAAAATATCCTTTTTATTTTTTAAATCATTTTGAAAATTATTTTCATTGAAAATCAATATTGAAAACAATTTCCATAAAATGTGTCTTTTTAAAATAGAAAATAAATCTTCAAATAAGTGGGGAATTTTAAATCTGTACATTTAGTTTGAGGTAAAAATAACATTCATTTTTCATGGTAAAAAGGTTAAAAAAATTACTTGTTTGGAAAGTGACAAAAATATTCCTTTGAAAACATTAGTAAAAGAAAAAAGGTTAAAAAAATTAATAAATAATTTTTGAATGGTTTAAAAAAATTGAAAAAAAATAAAAAACAAGATTTTTTAAAGAAAATAGGTTCTCTGACTAAAGATATAAATGAAGTTTGGTTTTCTTAAAAACATTTTATAAAACATTTTATGTACCAAATAGTGGGAAATGGTACTATAATTTGATAAAGGTCTTGAATAAACAGAGGAGAATAAAATAAAAAGGTCTATTAGATTGTGATTAAATAATTTCCTCTAATATATATTCAGGTTTAAAACATCTTGAACAAAATATGGTTATAATTTAAACCCTTGAAAAGATTTTAATGTTGAAGTGATAATAAATCAGTGAGTAGATTATGTGTATCAACTTTAAATCCACACAATTATGTGGAAATACATCAATTGATATTAAAATTCATTATAAATATAATAATAGAATATTTACAAAAATGAGGTAGTATTATAAACCAATAAAAAGATATCGTTCTATGTTATTCTTTTCCACTTGGAAACTTTTAACTCAAATCCCCTTAGATGAAATAATTCAATTTGAAACTCAAAATATCATGAATAATGAAATAATCATGATATTATATGAAATACTTCTAGTATGTACACAATATAACTAGAATTAGGTTAACAAAAATAAATTAATTGTTTCAAGTGAAAGTTATCAATCATAAAATAAAGTGACATTGCAAAGATAATCATTAAAAATGTTCTTGAGAAGAATAATATTTAAACATTCCATAGTGTCCCATACCACTTTGAAAATATTGAATCATAATATGTATGTAGAAATAATATTAAATGAAACTTATAATATCATGGTAATAAAGAGATTCATGATATAATTTGTCAAAGGGTAGTATATACACCATTTAAAAGAAACTAGGTACATAACAAAAAAATAAGTATTAGTGGAATGAAAATGGAGATTAAATCCATAACCTTGTATTTCCTTTTTGTGTGAAAGGACATTAAACTCTTTTATAATGGTTTTATGATTTTTAATGACTTATTTTAGTACCATATTCATATTTATAATATCTTATTAACCATTTGATAATAATATTTCATTATTTTCCCTATTTTAGGTCACTACTACAAAAACGGGTTTTATTAGCACTCAAAACGGGCTTTAACAGCACTAAAAACCCGTTGTAAAGCTCAACAATGAAAAAAGGATACTTTATCAGAGTTAAAAAGCCACTGATAAAGGAATCCTTTGTTAGCAGCAAAAAATTACTGATAAATGTCCTTTTTATCATCGCTTTTTTAGCGCTGAAAAAGTGATTCTTTATCAGCGCTTTTTTAGCAGTGACAAAGGTTGCCTTTATTAGCACTTTTTAGTGCAGATAAAGGCTTCCTTTATGAGTGATTTTTTAGTGCTGATAAATTCCCTCTTTTTCAGGGATAAAAAAGTGCTAATAAATGCCCTGTCTCTTGTAACATCAAATTATGCAGCGACACACCCAATCAAGACCAGCAAAAAATTCAGCATCTCAATAAGTATACCCATACAAAATTAACACATAATTCATAAGGTAATTACTCCATGTATATCCATACAGCAAGTATAACAACACACCATTAACATATAATTCTTCTGTTAATTAAATAAATACATAATTCAATTTAGAATTTAGGGGGTTGGGGTTATTCAAGGGGTTTGGGGTGGCTATCAAAGGAGGGGTAGGGGGTGTCCGGTGGATGGGGGTGTCCGGCTGGATAGGGGTGTCCAGGGGGGTGGGGGAGGTCCAAGAGGTTGGGGGCTATCCAAGGGGGTGGGGTGTTGTCCAATAGGGTGGGGGTGGCTATCCATGGGTGGAAGTGTCTAGGGGTGGGGATGTCCAGGTGGTGGGGATGTGTCTAGGAGGGGTGGGGGTTCTATCCCGGGGGTTGGTGGGTGCTTGGGGGGAGGGGGGTCGGAGGGGCTGTCCAGGGGGGCTTTCTATGGGGGTGTTTAGGGGGGTGGGGTGGGGGTGTCCAGGGGGTTGGGGGGTCTTTTTTGAGGGTGGGGGTTGTCAGAGGGGTGGGGGTGTTCAGAGGGTGGGGTGGTGTCCAGGGGTTGGGGGCAGTCTAGGGGGTTGGTGGGGTAGTCCAAGGGGGGTGGGGTGATGTCTAGGGGTGGGGGTGGATGTATATGGGGGTGGGGGTTTCCAAGGGGTGGGGGAGGTGTCCAGGTGGTGGGGTGGTGTCTAAGAGGGGTGGGGCATCTAGGGGTGGGGGGACGTCCAGGGGGTTGGGGGTCATCCATGGGGGTGGGAGTGTATAGGGTGGTGGGGGTGTTCAAGGGGGTTGAGTGTCCAGGGGGTGTGCGTGTCTGGGGGGGTTTCTATGTGGGTGTCTAGGACGTGGGGTGTCTAGGGGTTTGGGGGGGGATTTATAGGTTTGGGGTGTCTAGGGGTGGTGTGGTGTCCAGTGGGGTGGGGGCGGTCCAGGGGCAGTGGGGATGTCCAAGGGGGGTGGGGTGGTGTCCAGGGGGTGGGGGTGAGGGTGTCCAGGGGTGAGGGAGGTGTCCAGGTGGTGGGTTGGTGTCTAGGAGGGGTGGGGGTGTCTGGGGTTGGGGGTCGGGGGGGGGGGGGGGGGGTCGGTGGGTTGTCTATGGGGGTGTCCAAGGGGTGGGGGTGTCTCAGGGGTGGGGGGCTTTCCAAAGGGTGGGGTGTCTAGAGGGGTGGGGCTGTCCATGGAGTGGGGTGGTGTACAGGGGGTGGGAGTCGTCCAGGGGTTGGTGGGGCTGTCCAAGAGGGTGGGGGTGTCCAAGGGGTGGGGTGGCTACCCATGGGGGTGGGGGTGTCTAGGGGGTGGTGGAGGTGTCCAAGTGGTGGGGTGGTGTCTAGGATGGGTGGGGGCGTCCAGGGGTGGGGGCCATCCAGGGGGTTGGGGGCGTCCAGGGGGGTGGTGGGTTGTCTAGGGTGGTGGGGGGTGTCCAGGGGGTGGGTGTCTAGGGGGTGGGGTGTCCAGGGTGGTCATGGGGGTTGTCCATGGTGGGGGGGGGGATTTCCATGGGGGGTGTCTAGGGTTTGGGGTGTCTAGGGGGTTGAGGTAGGCTTTCCAAGGGGTGGGGTGTCTAGAGGGGAGGGGGTGTCCGGTGGGTGGGGTGGTGTCCAGGGGTGGCGGCTGTTCAGGGGGTTGGTGGGGATATCCAAGGGGGTAGGGTGGTGTCTAGGGGTGGGGGAGGCTGTCCACGGGGTTGGGGTGTCCATGGGGGTGGGGGTGGTGTCCATGTGATGGGGTGGTGTCTAGGATGGGTAGGGAGGCGTCCAGGGGGTGGGGTGCTGTCTAGGAGGGGTGGGGGTGCCGTCTAGGGGGTAGGTGGGTGTCCAGGGGGTGGGGTGTCCAGGGGAGATGAATCTTACACAAATTACCCATGTATCATTCTGCTAAAGGATCAACACAATCTGAAAGCATTTGGTCTGATTTTTGTTTGTCAGTTGTTGTTTTCACTTAAAATTTTGTTCATTTTAAATAAAAAAGATACACTTTGAGTGATAACGGTCACACTGTACCTCAGATTGATGCAGGGTCGACTCATACATGTCACCAATGCACCCATGGATCCTTCTCCTATAATATTAACACAATCCTAATGTGTTTGGTCGGATTTCTGTACGTCAGTTGTTGTTTTCATTTAAAATTTTGCCCATTTTAAATAAAGTGAGAGACACTTTGAGTGATACCGACCACACCGTTCCTTGGATTGAGGCTTGGTTGACTCATACATGTCACCAATGCACCCATGGATCGTTCTCTTAAAGGATCAACACAATACGAATTCATTTGGTAAGATTTCCGTAGGCCAGTTGTTGTTTTCACTTAAAATTTTTTCCAGTTTAAAAAAAAAAGAGACACTTTGAGTGATACTAGCCACAATGTGCCTCTAATTGAAGATTGGTTGACTCATACACATCAAAAAAGACCCATGGATCTTTATTCTAAAGGATCAACACATTCTTAATACGTTTGGTTAGATTTCCGTACATCAGTTGTTGTTTTCACTTAAAATTTTGTCCATTTTAAACAAAAGAGAGACACTTTGAGTGATACTAGCCACACCGTGCCATAGATTGAGGTGTGTTTTACTCTTACACATAATAAATGTCCCATGAATAGTTTTCCTAAAGGATAAACACAATCCTAATGATTTCGGTTGGATTTCTGTACGACAGTTGTTGTTTTCACTTAAAATTCTGTCTGTAAAAAAAAGAGAAAATTTGAGTGATATCGGCCACAATATGCATTCGATTAAGGCTTGGTTGACTTGTAAATGTCACCAATTCACTCATGGATCATTCCCAAAATGTATCAACAAAATCAGAATGCATTTGGTCAGATTTCCATACATCAGTTGTAGTTTTCACTTAAAATTATGTCCATTTTAAACAAAAGAGAGACACATTGAGTGATACCCGTCACACTATGCCTCGGATTTAGGTGGGGTTGACTCATACATGTCACCAATGCACCCATGGATCGTTAAATTAAAGGATAAACACAATCCTAATGATTTTGGTCAGATTTCTGTAGGTTAGTTTTTGTTTTCACTTATTATTTTGTCTATTTTAAATAAAAGAGAGGCACTTTGAGTGATACTGGCCACACCGTGCCTCAGATTGAGGTGTGGTTAACTTTTACATGTCTTAAATGACCCATGGATCTTTCTACTAAAGGATAAACACAATTTGAATGTGTTTGGTCATATTTTCATAGGTCAGTTGTTGTTTTCACTTAAAATTGTGTCCATTTTAAACAAAAGATAGACACTTTTAGTGATACCGGCCGCACCGTGCCTCGGATTGAAGCTTGGATGACTCGTACATGTCATAAATTACCCATGGATCATTCTCCTAAAGTATAAACACAATATGAATGTGTTTGGTCGGATTTCTGTATGTCAGTGTTTGTTTTCACTTAAATTTTCTCCATTTTAAACAAAAGAGACACACTTTGAGTGATATCGGCCACACCGTGCCTCAGATTGAGGTGTGGTTGACTCTTACATGACCCAAATGATACATGGATTGTTCTACTAAATTATCATCACAATCCGAATGTGTTTGGTGGGATTTCTGTAGGTCAGTTTTTTTTTCACATAAAATTATGTCCATTTTAAACAAAAGAGAGACATTGTGAGTGATGTCGGCCACACCGTGCCTCATATTGAGGCATGGTGGACTCTTGCATGTCAAAAATGACACATGGATCATTCTACTAAAGGACCAACACAATCCAATTGTGTTTTGTGGGATTTACATATGTCAGTTGTTGTTTTCACATAAAATCCTATCCATTTTAAACAAAAGTGAGAAACTTTGAGTGATACCAGCCGCACCGTGCCTCAGATTGAGGCGTGGTTGACTCATAAACATCACCAATGAACCCATTGATCGTTCTACTAAAGGATCAACACAATTTGAGTTATTTTTTTGGATTTCCGTACTTCAGTTGTTGTTTTCGCTTAAAATTATGTCCATTTTAAACAAAAGAGAGACACTTTGAATGATACTGGCCACACTATTCCTCATATTGAGGTGTGGTTGACTCATACACATCACCAACACACGCATGGATTGTTCTTTTAAAGGATCAACACAATCTGAAAGCGTTTTGGTCAGATTTCTATAGGATAGTTGGGGTTTTCACTTGAAACATTGTCCATTTTAAACAAAAGAGAGACACTTTGAGTGATACCGGCCACACCATGCCTCGGATAGAGGTCTGGTTGACTCTTACTCGTCACCAACACACCCATGGATCATTCTTCTAAATGATCAACACAATAAGAATGCATTTCTTCTGTTTTCTATTCGCCAGTTGATATTTTCACTTAAAATTCTGTCCATTTTAAACTAAAGAGAGACACTTTGAGTGATACCTGTCACGTCGTGCCTCATATTGAGGCATATTTGACTCTTACACGTCACAAATGCACCCATGGATCATTATCCTAAATGATCAACACAATCTGAATTTTTTTGGTCAGATATGAAGGAATTTTGGTGATTTTACTGGTTTTTCTTATCCAATGACCAAAGAAAAGTGGATCATAATTCTTGTATGTTTATGGGGAATTTCATCAGTTAAAATGGGAAATTGACTCATTGGGTAAAGGATGTTTTATTTAATAACAATTAAAATTTTCCTATGAACATTTACATAAAATAATTTTTCATATTTTCATCCCCTTAACCCATCTAAAAATTGACTACCAATTGTACATGTCCCCAAGTCAGATCTGCATTCTATTTGTGTATAATCTTCCATTAGGTATGTGGCCCACTTGTTTCTGAAAAAATCTATATCTTCTTGTGAGTATAATCCTTTTCAGCAGTCATATTAGTACTGTAAAATATATAAATAATTAATTAATAAATAAATTAAATAAAATAGTAGTTTTTCTTAATACCTCTTTAGGGATTCTAGTTTGTTGGTGAAAAATGATCTCTTTCATAAATTTACAATCATAATAATTGCAATCATTATCGTTTGTTTTTTTGGACACTACAACAAATTTGATCACTAGGAGAATAAGTAACATGTGTTGATATGGGTTTGGATAGTGTAGTTTTATTATATATACCCTGATATTTGTCCAGACGTAGTACTTGCTCCACTCCTTATGTTTATCCCCTGTCCTCATTCCTTTTTTAGACGATAAAGATACACCACCCTATCATTATAGAATCCTCATTAAAATATAATATAAATTATATTACTTGATTTTTAGACATAAAACATAGGATCTAGTGTCTTACAAGTTGAAAAACTCCACCATGTGTGGTCGGTTTGTTTGATATCGTTACATTGAATCCAGAAAATAAATCTTTGGAGTATCAAAGTTCACCACAATTAGAAGCCAATGTTGCCTAAAAACACAAAAAGGAATAAGTAATAAAATAAATGAAAATATAATCGATATTCTTTAATCGTAGAGTTTTACCCCTGCATGGTTGGTATTAGGAAGAGTTTGTCATCTGTAATATTTCTTTCAAATTTTTTCAGAAAGCCTTTCACTATTTCCTCCTTTTTTTGATGGCTCTAATTTCATTAGATGTATTGATGTGTTATGAGAACTAACGAGTCCGAATTTTGGCTCATGGAGAAATTCCTTCGACGATTTTTCATATATACATCTATCAATAATATAAAATTCATTTAGTCATAATTTTCAAATTATATCAGCTTTTAGAAAATCAATTCATGAAAGCATACCTCACATATAAATTTACAACTCTGATGCCTAGCCAACCGTTTTCAAGTATCTCATTTACATTTTCAACAGCAATGAAATCTTGACTTTCCTCTATGTATATATTCTTTTTGAAAACCACTATATGACAACTACCACCTCTTATCTTTGTATCCACATGATTATTTAATGCTAGTAAGTGTGGATAGAGACCAAGTGTTGTAATTGTGCATTCAGTAGCTCTCTGGGATCGGTTGATCGATCCTTTAGATTCTTTTAAGCAAACGTTTCTTTTCACCCCCTTCCCTTTCTCCGTCAATACTAACATTTATTGGTTCAGACCCTTTGTTCATGAATTGTTAAAGGTTTAGCTTCAAAAAAAAGGAAATAAATACCTATTTGTCCTCATGTACTCTTAAAATTTTTGAAAGCCATGCAATGAATGTTCTAATATTATTTTCGACTATATGAATATTATCATCATAAATTTGAATGGGTAACTCTGTATTCGGCTCATGATCTATTGTTTTTGTCACTTTTAGATAATCTTTCAGAAGTGTTCTATTATGCAGCTTGTCCACTAGGATGTTGAACACTTTAGCCCTCTCTATAATGTGATAGGTGGGTGTTGATAGATATATATCACAGTCATTATCACCCTATAGAAGATCAGTACATGAAAAGTATTAGTGTTTGTCTGATTCACATTTCATGGGAACATTTATTAGAATATTTATTACCATGTAAAAGACAACTCTTTGAGGGGAATGGCTTGCCTCAAAGATGGTGGGGGGTGGAACGGGATATTCACATGCTAGTTGTTCCTAAGTTGTGTCTTCTCCTTACTTCCCAACTATAAATGTTGGTGTTAACTCTCCCTTCCATTTAAATCGTTCTTCAAGAGTTGCTAGTATTTCGATCATTTGTTTAAATTTTTTATCTCTATCGTCCGTTTCTTTTTTTTCTCATAATATACATAGGGTGTCACCCTAAACCCCACTCCTTTGACATGACCTTATTGTTCTGGATTCTTCAAAGCCTTCGATAATAGGTCTACATCTTCTACAGGAGTAGCTGAATCTTGTGAATGTCAGATATAATTAAATAACTAAATATTTTTATTTAATAGCAATTTAAATTTTTTTATCATCGTGTCATACTTACACATATTTCCCACACTTTTTGTGTGTTTTCATCTTCTAGATTCCATTTTTTATTCACACATGCCTCCTTCCATAGCACATGATGTAAGATTGAAGTGTCTTTGGTTTTAGAATCATCAATATACATATAAATATAGAAAGATAATTATGATGTTGTTTATTGGAACCTAACAATATTACTGTAAATTTAAATTATATACCATTTTATTTTCTAGTAAAGTGTGCCCTATCCTTGCTTTACGATAGGGGTGTGTTGGTTTTGATGCACATTAAAAAAAATTCGTACTGAGTTTCTGTTTCATAAATGAAATATTGACAATCAAAGTGATGAATACACATATCCTCAAACAACGTATTATCACCCACAATATACTGGAAACTTCTCATCCCCATTGTAGAGAATAAATGCATCCCATAATTCTTGGGATATCAGGTGAGCGTAGAAAAAGGGTGGGTGCGGGTTATTTTACCTTTGGAATCATTCAAGTGATAATTTGTTAAAATAGTACGAAAACCTTAGTGAATCCTTCCTGCAAGACTTAGTACATAATTCTTCGATGAATCATCTACTATAAATGTAATCTGAAAGATATTGAAAAGAGTAAGACGCTGTTACATTATTTTAATTGCTAGTAAATTAAAGAAATAATATCATAATGTTACCGTAATTTCTTCGCATATCACAGCCTTCATCCCGGACACAACATGGTGCCATGAATCTATATCAATCATCACGCATTGTCGAGTGACAATTCCAATGTAACTACTAAACATAGCCTTGTTGGGATTCACATGTTTTCCTCGTGCATTCCATATGACATTAAATTTGATGTCTTTGCTTTTCACCTTAAGAACTTTGGCTAACACTATCAAACTACAACGCACCTGTGTTTTCTACGACATCGGTCCTTTATCCCCGACTATTTCATCGATATCAAAATCATATATATGTTCATCTGGAGTGGTAGCAATGGCATGTGCTGATGGTTGTTGGACCTCAACACTAGAAGCAGCAACAGGTTCAGAAACTTTTTGTTGCTCTTCACTGTGAGCAGCAGCAGCAGAAGTAGCAGCAGCAGCCGCATAAACACCTTGAGAGACTTGTTCGGCCTCGAGGTTTGGAGCACTAGAATTTTCAAAATTCATTATCTGAAAAATTATTTGAACATTTTATTTATATGACATAAATTAAGTAATGATAAGATAATAACATGAGATAACATGATCTATATTACACAGAAAATATAACTTATTTATTGAATTCTATTTATTTTTTTCAAAGGCTGAAGGGATTCGACACATCTATTGATTATCCAAATCCCTTCATTGTGGTTCACTCAAACATACAAAACATCATCTACTTTGGGACCACTTATAAATGATTGCGACATAACACTGAAAGGATCAACCTCAACTGAATTTTCATCAGGCCCTTCAGTAGTTTTGGACGATAACAGAACAATTGACCACTTTTGGTTTGCGGGATCTGGAACATAAAATACTTGTACCGCTTGGGATTCCATTATAAACTATTGATCTTTGTATCCTTCTTTACTAAAATCAAATTTCAAAAATCCTCATTCATCTATTTTAACACCACTATTGTTATCAACCCATTTTCATTGAAAAATTGGAAATTGGAATGTCTTATAATCCAACTCACATATTTGTTTTATAATGCCAAAATATGACATATTTTCATAAATTGAATTTATGTCCTTTATACCGGAAACATGCATCGCTTCAACCACAAGTGTAACTCCACTATTTTTCATGGTACTATCTTCATCATGTTCATCCGTAAAGAATGTATATATATTAATTACATAATCATTTTAAGATAATACATACACACTTGATTTGGTAGCTAGCCATAGAAGTTGTTCTGAAATTGAATTCATATTTTCATCTAACTCATTAAAAATAAGGTCCTAAAACCATCCTATAAACTGGTGATTTTGTGTATTTGATATCCATTTTTCAGCCCAGGATGGATTGAACTGCCTAAGAATATCTTTGTGAGTTTCAATATATGGAGCAACCTCCCAACTATTATGCAAAACATAAAGTTGGTCCTTCTCTAGATCTGTAATACTGATTGTCACAACATCTCTTCCAGAAATTCCCTCACCCTCAATGCATCCAGTGGGATGAGATTTCGGGAGACTGATACTTTCCACATCAAATAGGTATTCGGTAAAGAAGTCAATGGATTCCTCAACAATATATCGCTCCACTATACAACCCTATGCCCATCTTTGATTTTTGACATACCCTGTCAAAATATTCATATACCATTCAACGGGGTACATCCATCTATAGTGAAAAGGACCACAAAGTCGAACCTCTCTCACCAAGTGAATCCAAAAATGAACCATCATATAAAATAATTTTGGTGGGAAGAACATTTCTAATACACATAATATGATGACAATTTTTTTTCCATAGCTGGCAATTTCACCGGGTCTAAAACATTGCTACATATAACTATGAAAAAGAAACAAAGTTTGGTTAACATATGAAAACCAATCTTGAGAAAAATGCAACGTAAAGATATATGAATTAAATCTTTCATCCAAACATGGTAGTCATGTGATTTCAAACCTTTTATCTTCAAATCATTCATTGACACAATCTTCTTGATATTTGATGAATACCCATCTGGAACTTTTACATCATTGAAGAGGTTGAAAAACTAATATCTCTCCTCCCTATAAAGAGTGAAGCATCTGGAGGAAGAAACATTTGATTTTCACACTACATAGGAGGCAACTCTTCTCCTATTCCCATGCCAACCATGTCCAACCTTGAATTAATCCCATCCTTTTTTTAGGGTCATTTAGTAACCTTTCGATAACACTATAACATACATTTTTTTTCCACATGCATCACATCAAGAAAATTTCTGACGTACAAACAATTCCAGTATAGTAATTCAAAAAAACTTATCCCTTTTTTCAACGGATTTTCGTTATGTTTTCCGAAAATGGTTTACCAAAAATAGTGTTCATAGCTTTTTATTTCTCAAATAGTTGATCACCTGTTAGTGGAGATAGTGTTGGGTGTTTTTCTGAACTTCCATTGAATGATGTCATCCAAGATTGGTACTTACACCAATGAGGTAGAAATCTACGATGTCCTGGAAACACAGATTTCGATGAATGTTTCAACCTAATTGATATTGTATCTTATTCACACATGGGACACCCCTGAGTTACTTTAATTCTATAGCCTGACAAATTTCCATAATCAGGAAAATCATTTATCATCCCATACAATATCTCTCTCAATATGAATTATTCACTTTTATAATCATCATACAACATAACACATGAATCCCATAATAAAATAAAATCCTCAATTAATGGAGCCAAATAAACATCAATATTGTTACTTGGTTGATTTTTCCCTGATATAAGCATAGATAACATGATGAATTTCTGCTTCATGCATAACCAGGGTGGAAAGTTATAATTTACCAACCTAACATGCCATGTACTATGAGTGCTGGTTTGAAAACCAAAAGGATTCACTCCATCTGTAGATAAAGCAAGATGAAGGTTTCTAGGATCTTTTCCAAATTCAGGATACTCATGATCAATTTTCTTCCGTTGAGGAGATTCAGCCGGATGATGTAATTTCCCATCTTTATTTCTTTTATCTGCATGCCACGACAATTGTCTTGTAGTTTCTTCACTTCCATATAGACGGCTGAAACATGGAATGATTGGAAAGTACCATACAACTTTCGTAGGAATGAATTCATCTTTATTTTATCAAGAATCTCCACAATTTGGGAATTTTGTATGTGATTTGTTCTCCTTGCAAAAAAAAATACAGTCTTTCGGGCAGGCATGTATTCTTTCAGAAATCATACCCATCGAGTGTATCATTCACTTAGCTTCAAATTTCCGGATTGTGAGCTCATTATCTTCCGGGTGTATGTAATTCAAGAGAGAAATTAGTTTCGTAAAACTATCATCACTATATCTGTTTCCTACTTTCAATTTATACAACTTCAGTACAGCTTACAATGCTGTATATTTGGTGCAACCAGCATACAATGGCATCTTTAAACAACTCTTTAACTTCTCAAACAATTTTGGGCAATCACGGAGTTCATCTTCAATTGTCCTTGTAATTTACTCAATATGATATTCATCATCATTGACATATGTATTCATATCTTCCATATGGTCTTCTTTATTATCCATATTTGTATTCATATCTCATGATCCATAAAATGCACTATTATCCCAGCCAGTAGCTACATTCTTTTTTCTTAGTGTTTATTGCAACATTTATAACTCCAATCTATTCCGTGACATATCAAAATTCCTTCCAACTCCTCTAGAGTAATTATTCTAGAATAACAACAACATAAACATAGGAAAGGGATTTTAGAAGGTTCCTTTGTGTGGTCCTTTGCAAACTTGATGAAATCTTTCACTCTGTTCTTATGCTCTATTGTCAAATGATTAGCATCCATCCAATATTTATTCATATCCATTCAATTAGATTTCAAATATTAGTATTTGTTGTTCAAATACACAAAACAAGACTTCAATATACAATAATAATCAAGAATGACACATCTACCACTCCTAGGTCTCGACCATATATTCAATATCATCATGCCGAATATTTTTTTAAACTCATGTTACATACATTAAATCACATGGGGATAATAACTTGTGTCATAGATGGTCTCCCATGTTATTCCATATGAAAATTTCAACAAATATTATTAACCTATCATCCCATTCAATCCTCAAGAGTGTATAATTCCAAACTCCATCTTAACTCTCAACTAAATCCCTGATACCAATCTATCATAACTCACCACCACTAGGAACTGATCCTAAAATGGCAGTGAAAATAAGTGTAATTCATGAATCCTACTTCTAATAGTACATTGGGTAGAGGCTAGCATAGCGGGTATAAAATAAATAAATGGGAGGTGTTTCCCTCATAAATTCCAATAACAGAGATAAACCACCCATCAACTCCATATAATATAAAATAAAACCCAATCCATAATTCATGTGAATTTCATACATAAAAAAGGTATCTAAAATAAAATATCAAAACAATCCTACACCATTGGCTCTGGTGGTAACTCCTATCCTCAAGATTGTAATTTCCATCTTGGTCACCAAATACATCTTCAAAAAATATATAAAAATAATTATATAAATACGGGTGAGTATACAAGTATACTAATTTGGTTCCTTCCCAATACCTCTCATGAAAATTTCTATGAAATATATTAATGCCATAGTGAATAAATAACTGAACTAACACACACCAATATACGGTCATATATCACCCAACCTCACCAAGTATCACTCACCCAATATCACATTACAGTATAGTAACATAATATCAAAAGAATATATATTAATAAATTACTCCACATTCACATCCCCACTAATCTGTTAATTCTCACACTCTAATGGAATATTTCTTATACTTTAAACCCTTTTATATAATCTCATAACCATATATCCACACATACACATGTCACAAACACATAAAAAACCATATCCACATCACAACCAGAAATCACATCCTCATCACAGTATGATATCATGTACAAGAAAGACATAAACATTATACTCCCCTCCGACAATGCAAAACCCCCACTATGTATCGACCCCAAATACACATAATCATGTCAACAAGAATATATATACACCAAAACTTAAAATTTTTATTGGTTGTATATATACTCCCACTGTGAGCCATTACAACTCATACTAAATTTGAATGGGGGGGAGGGAAGAGGGAGTGATTCTATATGTGTTCCCGCTATAACCTAGATATTGAGAAAAGCACTCAAAACCAATGTACCCATATAGATTTCAATCAGGTTACTCAAATCAAGTGGTGGTGCGTAAGAAATAATAAGAAAATATAATAAGTATATAGTCACACAAAAATCGTTCCTAAGGGTTTACACCAAACTAACATGGAAAACACCCACGTCAACCATTGACTTGTTACAACCACCCTCTAATAACCACTTCAATTATAATTCCACAAATAATCCACAACAAATCACATAATCATCCATATCAATGAGAATAATACTCAAATAAAACATTATATAACACATTAGGGTAATCTAAAAGGACTATGTATGACCATTAAGCATTAAAACCATAAAAAACACAAAAAACTAAATCAGCATTGTTGTCACATCCTTCATAAGAAGAATGTTCAAGAACAGAATCAAGAATATGATAAAAGAAATTCACCTTAGATTTTAAAGTGGGTGATCTCTTAATTTTTTTAAAGAAAACCAATGATGTGGTGGCTGAAGATATCTAAATATACATCACTAATCACCTAGTGTTCTAGGAAAGTTTTTTAAAAAATAAATAATTTTATACAAGGCCTAAATTTATAACCATTCTATAAAATTAAATGATAATGTTGTAAAAAGGTTCACCATTCCATAATACAACTCTGATCCAAAAACCATGGCATGGTATCCCATGAATCGATAGGTTCAAACCACATTAGAATTGATATTAATATAATAAGGCCCATGAAACAAACAAGTCAACCATGTCATGGAACTCAAACTTTCTAGGATCACAGTGTGATCCTCTTCCTCCTTCCTCTAACTCAGAGAACCTAAAACCAAACCATGACGCAATAGAAGGTGGTATAGTGAAACAGAACTCATATAGACACAACATAGAAAATTAACACCCATATTTCCATATCATAGAAAGTAGAATCATTCTATAGTACCCCTTATGTAAGATTAACCAAAAGGATCAAGTAAGATAAACTTAAAACAACATAAGAACATCACACCATATTACCACCCCTCACAGCACAACTAATATCGCATAAGATAAACCCAAAAGGGGGTAAATCAGATTAATCTAGGGACATAACTATATAAGAATAACCTAGTTATCTTTACCCCATGACAAAACTACATCATTATATAACCAAAATTACATTTCAAAATCTATCCACCAAAAATAAACCTAAAAGGAGAAGTGGTAGATTTACCTAGAGTAGATCGTACCCACGATGGAGGGAGAGAAGAAGTGTCAAGAGGATAGGGAGCCTTATGCGCTAGGTCATGAGGGGAATGAGCGACTACCAGAGGGGGAGGTTCATGGGAGGAGACACAAACCATTGAGAAATTGAGGATTAGGGTTCGCGGGGAGTAGGGTCGAGCAGAGAGGAGGAGAAGAAGGGTTTTCAAGGTGGAGGATCTGTGGAAGGGGTTCGATGAGGAGGATAAGGAGTTGGGCTAGCAGCAGAGGTCCAACAACAAGAAGATTGGGGGGAGTTGTCGCAGGGGTATAGTACCTTGAGAGATCGATGGCGCGATAAACTGAGGATACTATGCACCTAATTTTATAAAATATGGTACTACGGTTTTATCAGCCCTAAAAAAGCCCTGATAAAGGGTGGATTTATCAGTGCTTTTTTAGCGCCGATAAAGAGTCCCTTTATCAGCAGTAAAATTTTAGCACTAATAGATGGTTCATTTATCAGGGCTAAAGTTTTAGCCCTGATACAAGGTTCCTCTATCATTGCTTTTTTCCTTATCAATGCTAAAAGGTAGAGCTTCCCTTTCCTGTTTTTGTAGTAGTGGGTATTAATCACCAAGTCTTTTGAGTATGTTTTTCAAATGTTCCTTATTGTTTTTATTATGTAGATCATGATTTAATAATCTCCAGGATATAAACCATGATATAAATATCATATATAACAATTATATATGTATTTAAAATAATTTATATTATTAATAGATATGAAATTAAATTCATCATTCATGGAGACGATAGGTCGTACATACGTGTGAAAGCTAATTTCATTTCATTTCTCTTTTAAAAGAGTGAAAACTAAATTATATATGTATATTATAATTGAAGTATAATATCTATGTCATATATCATACATATCTTTATTAAAATCATTATTTATACATTCAATGAATAGTGTGAATGAGTCACATCTCTTTGAGGGGCGGTAGTCCACACTTCCAAAAATGATGATATCATATTTACAAAAAATGGTAATCATAAGGGTATCTATTTTATAAAAATTTATAAATAATAAATAATATATATATAATATAAAAATAATTTCTATTATAATTCTCAACCATGAAAAGTGGTAAAGGAAATAACGAACGACATCATTTTGTGAGGTGGTAGTTCACCGTACACATAAATGGTAAGTTTGTTACCCATTAGCTGGATGTGTGTGATATTTATATCAAACATTATTTTATTAAATTTCTATTACATCATTTTAATGATAAAAAACATAAAAAAATATTACAAAATGAGGATCCAAGAGTTTAGTGTCCTGTTAAAATTGGGACAATACATAACATTTACAACATGAAGCATACACATTTATTTAATTCCATCTCCTTTGGAATATTATCGGCACTTGTGTACTCCTTAGTACATGTAGTCACCTAAGGAAATACATAAAAAGGGGGTTATCTAAAATAAAAGTAAGATAAAATATAATAACATTAAATTATATAAAATGGGGTGAACATAATCATAACATTATTTATATAATAACATGGAATGTGGCGAGGCATAAAAATGAAACATAATGTCTTAGTGGATTACTAGCACACATAGTTGTGAAAAAATAAAGAATAATTTTCTCAAATATTTTACTTTAACTCATTTGATTTATTACTTTACCTAATGCATTGGATTACTATATAATTCTAGGCACACCCATCACATCAAAACATTCATATTGTGATATATAATTTCGAGCGCACCCATCACATCATAACATTTACATTATCATGAATGCCACAAAGAAAATATGTCAAACCTGAACATAAAACAACCCATGGAATTAAATGTGTTCCATTGATCATACAATCATAGAATTTGGGTTCCCAAATGAAAGAGGGAATAACATGCTTGATACAAGAACGACCAACCTAGAGTGCGAAGTAAAGGTCTGTTTTTGAAAGAAGAGTTATTTTTAAAAACATTTTGTTTTAAATAAACTCCAGTGAAAAAAATTTATATCCCAGAAGAGGTCATGTAATTATGAAAAAATTATTTTTAAGTAATACATACTGAACCAGGATTTAAAGAGGGAAAACCTGAAGAAAGGGATTTGGGTTTGAGAAATTTGTTTACCTTGTGTATGAATGATTTATTCACATTAAAGTCTTATATAATGACATTATATTTGTAAATTAAAAACTAAATATTCTTTAATATATGAATTTTATTTATTATGGTTTTATTAAGTTCTTTTATGGTCTGTGGATGAGTTATATAGCTTAAATTCATTTTTCGTGAGTGTTAATTTTCATAGCTTTTATGAACAGTTCACTCATACACATGAGTGGAAGTTCATGTAGAACACGGATAAAAATCCAAAACTGTTATTATATGTCATTAATGATCTTACCGGAGTTTAAAATACCATATAATGATTTTCTTATAAACCATGAGGATGAATCATTAGTTAAAATTTAACGAAGTACAATAGGGGTTTATTTGGGCGGTTTTTGTATTAAAATGAACATGTTTTGTTTCATCATTTAGTATTTTGAATAAAACATGTTTCTATAACGTAAAAGAAGTTAAAACATACATATTAAAATATTTTTTCAACCATTTAGTGTTTTTATTGACATCATTGGAGTCATTGTAGGAGAATGGAAGTGCATCACCCACGTTGTAGGTAAATTAACACATCACGGGAAAGAATTTCATTTTTATAAACAAAGAGAGAGAGGAAGGAGTATAATGAATAATCTCTCATTAACAAGATATCATACCATTATTTCAATCATAATGGATCTATCATGAAATTTGGATAAGATAAGTTGAGTATAATATAATAAATTAAATTAAATTTGAAAGGAAATTGAAAGAAATTAGAGAGAAATTACCACCTAAATGTATCTTATTTGAGAGACTCTTTAGGGAAGAGATTTTTTTCCTTTTATCAAAACAAGGGATGATGGATATATGGGAGGGGATAGGGAAGATATTCAGGTGGAATTTGGAAATGTCTTGAATTTTCATCTGTGTGAAGAAATGATGGTGTGAGGGGTGGTATTTATAGTTGAGCAGAGGAGGGTTTTCATAATATTTTAATCATTAGTTTATTATTTTTCCATAATATAAGAAATAGTGATGATTCCATGACCAAGAATATTAAAAATTTCATGTGAGTTCTATATTTTTTGTGCTTACATCACTTATGATGTTAGGAAAAGTCTATTTAAATTATAATTTATTTATACGGTAAATTAATGTATTTTACCATTACCAAGAAATTCAAGTCTTTCTGAAAAAATCTAAAAAATCCACCCTAAACATTTTTCGAAATGTATAATCCAAAAATTAACACCATTTTATGAAAATAAATTGCTAAAAATGATTAATTAAAATTTTAATTAAAATCATATTTTACTAAAAAAATACAAATTTTAATATTAAAACCGCTTTTCTAAAACTGTTAAAAACAAATTAAAGTTTCATAAAATTATCATATAATAATAAATCATAAAAATAATAGTTTATGAATAAATTTTATGAAGATAAATTTTCATTTAAATTATTAAATTAATCATTAAATATTCATAATTTACAAAAAATATCAACACTATAATCTAATTATACCATATTTCCACATATATTGTAGATAAATTTTATTTAAACTGTCTGTTATAAGGAAACTATTCACTTGGTCAATTTTCTATTCATAAATGTCATATTATTATTAATAAGGGTAACATTACTATACATTAGGTTATGTTACTATTCACCAAGAATTGAGTTTGCCATATCAGACTCCGAACATCTTACTGATCGTAACTGTGTATGTCATATTTTCAAAATTCAAAACAGTGAACTGAAAACATTATGTTCAAAGGTCACATAGTAGTTAATATAATAATGATGTGTCATTGTGTTTCCTAAAGTGATTTTATTTGATTATGAAATTACTATAAGAAGGGAGAAAATGCATTTATAAAAGATTGTGTTGTTACACTATTCAAGGTACAAACCTTATAATAAAAACACCTTAGTATATTTTTGATATAGTTTTTATTATATAATCATGTAATAAGGGGAATCAAAGTACTGTAGAGAGAAAATAAAACCAAGAGAATGAGGAAGGATGTTACATCTTATTTGAGTAACTCCTTTTTGTTTTCACCAAAGGGCTTCATTGGTTTTATTTCTGCCCAATGTGTGGAGTATAGATTTATGGGAGTGATTTTTAGGATCTATTCAGAAGATCTTGGTCGATCCAAAGTGGCTTCAAAGTTGTGAGGAAGTGGGAGGCGTGAGTTCTTTTTTATAGTAGAGGGGAGTGTCACCCATGTAATTTTTTTGAAAAGGAAATTCCACCCATGATTTTACAATGAAAATTGGCTCTAAAAATGGTAGAGATTTTATAAAAGGTAGTATAGGGTCAAAATATGTCTATAAAATGAATTTTGGACAAGTTTACAGGTAATTGTTTATCTTAAGATTATGTATTGGTCCTTTGTTAAACTAAATTTTCTCTAAATCATTATAATTAATTTTAATAACATTCTCTAATATGATTTTTCAAAAAATAATTTTTCAATATTAGAAATTTTAGATTATTTGATTAAAAAATATGGAATACATTTTTCTAAATTATAACCACATAAGAGGTATAAATTCAATTAAAATTAATCTCTTGGATGGGATGACAATGCGGGTTTTTAATGTAAAAATGTTCAAAAGTATGCTAATTTTTTTAACTAATTTCAATTTAAAATTGATTATAATGACCTCAGTTGGAATAAATGATATAAAATTGTTCTATTTATTTTTTAAAACCTAATAAAAAAATAATTTCACCATATAAATAAGTTAGAAGAGAAAGAAGTTTGAATTAAAATTCAGTATTTTGCATTATTCGTCAAAAAATGAAACTTCACTGAAAAATATTAAAAATTAAACCTAGCCTAATTTTTTTGTTATGATTTATAATATTTATTTTATATTAACATATAATATTTATAAAAGTTCCATAAAATATATTTAAATTGGTTTTTCCATTAAATGGCGGTAAAACTACCTTTATAAAAATATTGGTTTTTATGCAAAATGTTGGGTTTGATCTTATCTTATGCATATAGAATCTATTGAATGAATGTAAAAATATTTTACTGAATATAATATTTATATATATTACGTTAATATCACTCATTAATTATAATTAATTTAATTTATTTGTATAAAACTTCATTGTGAGCATAGAAATATTTTTCTATAAAAACATTCCCTTTATATTCAATTGGTTCTGGTATTCATTTCCAATTAATTAGTAACTAATGAATTAATTTAATACTTGTGTAAACAATATATTTTCATAATTTATTTAATAATATTCATAACCTCTAATGTAAATTCAATTTTATATCTTAATATATTAAATAATAATAGTTTAATAATAAATTTTTGTTTGGTAAAACTTGGTCTTCTGTGTAATCTAATCAATTGAAGAAACTCGTTTTTGTGTGTGATGTATGATAAATAAGTTTCATGTGAATTGAAATATATAAATTATATTGAATTTATTTAAAATAGTAAATATATTATAAATTCTTGGGATATTATATACCATTACTCACTTGGTGTTGTGTGTTATACATGCTATCGAATACAATGTTCCTACTTTAGATTTTTGGGGAATTACAGCTTCCCTTCATTGGAATTGTGGGAATATTTGTGGTCCAAATGTTGGGTTGAGATGACCTCCTCATATTTTTGGATTGACCAATTGATAATTTTTATGTTAGTCATCCTATTAGTAAGATCATATTGCAGTGATCCTTATAGGTATCAAGATCAAATAAATATTCATATTGAGCTCATTGATGCGTATGTTGAGTATCAAATAAATATATATATCTTTAATTGAAATGTCACTTGAACATCAAGGTTTATTTCAACATCACATTACATAACATATATGATCTCTAATATAATAATTTATTGAAAAATCATGTTCATATAAGTCCTCCCCATTAGATAATCAGTCTTCAATGTGAATTGTATTAACCAAGTTGTATCATGACTCTCAATTAGATGAAATTTTTTTAAGGATGGTTTTCATCATCCTAGTGATGTTGGTAGGAAATATAAGATAGTTTATACTGGACTAGGTACCCATTGGAGATCTTATTCCAATGTCTTATACTGAATATGTTAGTTACATCGATTTTTTAAAGTTTGTGATGATGAATATGTCTACATAGGTGTTGTAAATGGAATTGGTTACATATATGGTTGATTCAGTCATTCCCTGATTGTTTCATGTATTTATATGATTTTTTTGGTGATATAGTAATAAAATATATGAACATTTACATTCAAATATTCTTGTAATGCTCCTTATTTTTTTCCGGAATAACAGTGGCACATGTCACCTACTTCCGGGTTTACCCAATTTTAATTGTGTGATGCCAATAATGTTTTAGAAAATTTATTTGAAGATAAATCATTCCTAGATATCATGACTTTACATTCAATGTATGGGGTAGTAATAAGTATAATCATTAAAACTAACATCATTGGTTATCTATATCTCAATTAATTAAACTGAATTATTTTCTAGGGAGATAATAAAAATTCCTAGAACATTATTTATTCATAATGAGTTGAACTTATTCTTCCAAATTTCAAAGCTTAATAAATTTTTCTACTTCATTCTGTCTTGATGAGGGTGTTGATGCTGATACTATTTTCTGGGAGAAGGCAACACAAGATAGTTAGTGGGATCATGGTTTGTAGATGAAATTAGCACTGGTTTGAGTGTTATTGTTGTTGTTCCCACATTACCATGTTTCTTAACTTATGTTGATGGCATCGGCTGAGATTTAACATTGGAATATAGAATGGAATCTTCCAAACATTATTATACTATTTAAAAATATTGAAATTAACTTGTTTATTTTAGAAGTGTGTTCAGGGTTTTCAATGTATCTTAATGATTTTCGATGTAAATGTACATTATATACTCTTAAAAAGGTATCATATTTAGGGAATATGTTATGATTTTTCACCTTTAAATAAATTCTAAAACATAATTATTTTCATATTATTTTCAATTTTAGAGGTCTAGGATTTCCATATTTATCTATATGGGGATAACTTAGTGAAGGATATACCATTGGAGATAATCCCAATTGGTGATAAACTTGGTAGGTAATTTTCTAGATCCAAAAAGAATTGTTATTTCTAGAGGATTCACGAAACATGTATTTTTGTTATCCTCCTACTTTATTGTTCCCATCATGGGGCCATATTGAGAAGAAAAATGTGTGAGGTGTTTTTGAAAATATCTTATATGATTAAATATCAGTAAATTAGTATTCTCAATGTTATGTGGAGGAGGATTAATGTCCACATTCTCATTATTAGATTTCCTTTTTGGTTTAACTAGCATGTGTCACCCGTTCATGTATTCCATCATATAAGAAATTGCCTCAATGGATCTATGATTTCTAGTTGAACTATTTCTTATGTTGACACTTAAGTAGAGGCAGTGGGTGGAACATGAAAATTTATTCCCATATATGCCTACTTTTGATAATCTATTCAAGTTGACCTGGGGTAAATAACATGAAATGGTGGTAATTTCATCCCCAATAGAGGGAATTATTGATATTATATGGTCTTGGGGATTATATTGACAGATTTTTTAGGCCCTAGGTTGGTTAGATAATTAATATCCATTCCTTCATGTCGATATCTTCCTTTTTATAGATGTAGACACATCATGGGAGAGATATTTACCTTTTCATAGGAATTACAGTTGATTGGAAAATTAAATATCAAAATTTCATCATTGAGTCACTTTATCTTCTCCAAATAAAATTAATACGAACATATATTATCCTCAGAATAAAGAGGATAACTTCTTTGGGTGAGGGTGGGCTGTGGATACCACTACACCTTTCTCTTTATCCACAGTTGAATCTTTCAAACTATGTGGTATTTTGATTTTGTTAGAAGATCTTAAATTATAAGTTCACCTATGATTTTAGGTGTGAATTCTCTATTCATGCATTTTAGTGTGAACTATATTTCAAATGAAATTATACACATTATATTCTTATTCTTCAATGTCATACTCCACGTTTTCCATAACTTTGACATCAATAACATCCAATAATTAAAATAATTTAGTGGGAATCAAATACTAATTTTTAGTAGAGTAGTAAAGAGTTTCATTATCCTATTAATATACTTATATGGATAGGTTATAACCCCTCTTTATTTTTAATTCTGTGGAAGAATATTTGGACTTTTATCCCATGTGAGGCTTCATTCCCTCTGATTGATACTCTTACAAAATAGTTTTGTTGATGGTATTATTAAGGGAGACCCCAAACACTTTTATTGAACATGATACTAAGAAAATATACGAATCATCAAACATCAATTAAAGAAATCATGGGGAATATTCTTGTAATTTTCTCCAAGTTGAGAAAAAAATAACATCCTTGTATGAGGGGAAAGTAAAAATTCCCTCATCTTTATGGATAAAGAAATATTTTATATACTACTATCATGGAAATGATCCAATATATATTTTATAATTATAATGGTTGATGTGTTTTGAAAAGATAATCTATCTCTACTGGCTAGAGTTGTGCTTGTACTACCATTGGGGATATTTTTTATCCTTTTGAAACTATTGAGATTTTATTCTGGCCTGAGATATATGTAATTATATTTAAGGGTGGGGGTTTCTATCCATTTAATTTTGTTTTAGGTTTGTATTTTTCACTTCCCTCAATCAGGAGGATTATTTTACTAACCTAGAAACCAGATATAGACTCTTATTAATAGATCACTCCCATCAAGTATTCCATTTTTTGTGGCCTTAGGAATGGTGGAAATTCAATGGACATACTAATAATAATATACAGATCCAAGACCATAGATTTAACCTAAACCAATAACTTTTAATGTTTATTTCTCTAATGGTAGTCTTTTTCCCTTAATGGAGTTAAATTTGAAGCTCTGTATTCACTCCACCCTCACATACACATGTCTGGTGTGATGTTGAAAACTATTTGGAAAATGCCAATAAAAAGTTTATGTAAACATGTTGGAGACACTCACACTATTTTAATAATTTAATATTTCAAGACACTAAAAGTGGGGACATGTTTACATGGTTTAAAATATCATCGAACATATTTATATTATTAATATACACTCCATAATGTACGAATATATGTTCTATATATATACTAAAATAGGGTATATCATATTATTTGGTATAACATGAATCTTATCATGTGAAATGCATGTGATACATATCGTAGATTATGACATATCCATATCATAAGAGTTATGGGATACCACTCTCATAAAACAAAATAGTGTATGATGGGATTATGATATTGGTTGTGAGTGTCTGCCCACTACCACAAAATCCAAGTGGTATATTATAAATTATGAAACAACTAGTTGATTCATTTATGGAATGAAAATTCATTTGAAATATCCAAATGATTTAAACACCGGTAGGACATGAATTATCATAAAACATATCAACTTCACAAGGATGGAAGATAATTATAGAATCCCTTAATTAAATTAAGGGATCTTTTATAAAGGGTGTAGACCCTACTACTGGGGGAGTTTGATTCTCATAAGCCATAGTCGATACTCTCTTCTTCACAATTATCCTTTTTTTATTCATAGATAAGGTGCTACCACACTATTGGAGAACATGGTTTCATATAGTTATGAAATGGTATTCTAATGGATAATGTCAAACCTATTATGGAGAGATTCCTTAGGTTATTTCCTTGTAATTTTAATCCGTAAAAATCAAAATATATTGATAGATATGGAGAATGCAACATTAAAAGTATAACTATTTATACTTTCTATTATTCATATTTCGTGATTTTTTTTATAATAAATCAATATATTGTTGGTTTTTTATTCTATTTTTATCATATGATGATCCACCAAAACCCATAAATGTTCTCAAATCCAAATAAAATTGCTTAACTAATTCTGGGAACTCTCACCCATGAATGATGATAAAGTATGGTTCTCCCCTCAAGATCTCCATTTTTTATGTACATAGATTCATAACCTAAATAGTTGGGTAAATTTAGTGATTTGATTGGTTAATATGGATGTAATGTTGGAAATTTTTATATGAGGTATAGATATTCCACCATAATCAATAGTATCAAAGAAAGGTTAAAGAAGCATTCAACATGTTCATTTAAATTCTTATGAACAAATGTCTATATCATAATCTGATTATATATTTATGATATAGGATATAATAATTATATTTTTCTTAGTTATATGGTACAAATAGTTTATATCATGAGGTATGATCCACTAAACACATTTTATTCTTTTCAATTTTGTATGCTCTGATATGTGATATCATAGGCTATGACTGAAATTGAGGTTGCTTGAAAATAGATCATCATTTTCTATTGATGATATAACATATATTATATCCTTTACAAATTTATTCTAATTAATCCTAATGTATCTCTCTATAAACATTCTTATTTATAAAAATTGTTACACAAGGATCACTCTTTTATAAGTAAGGGTTCCATGCATAAGGGTTATACTGGTTGATTTTTTCCTTTTCCACAAAACAAAAATGTTACTGTTCTGTGTATAAGGGTTCCATATGTAAGGTTTATTCTACTGGAACACTTTAATTTATCATTGAATTGATACATGTGGTTAATGGTCGATACCTACCATGGATTATCATTGATAATATCCCGTATCAATAATAAAATATGATTCAATCCTAAAATTTTTCAATTTAATATTTTTGCATAAAATTATTATCTTTTATATATTGTATATAAATTATGAATAGTAAGCATTATAAATTAGAGAATTTATGAAAAAATGAAATATGGAATATTCATATTTATATATTATGTTTGTAAAACAAATAAATTGTTTATTTATTTGTTTATTCCTTTTTAATATTATTTTTTATAAATTGTTTGTTAAATATATATGTTATATATTCATTAATTTATGTAATAAATAACTTATTATAAATTGGCATGAAATGCATTAAATGTTGGGTATGAAAATATAAGATTAATTTTTTATCTACCTTAACCTTAATTTATATGTAAATTTATTATCTTGAATTTCATTGTTGAATATGTTTTAATCATATTAGGTTTTATAGTAATGATGATTTTTATATTATATTTATTAACGTATGATTTTTTAGAGGTACTTATTGTCAGAAATTCCACTATCCAATAGGATTATTCCTTGTTCTAGAAAGGTGTCGATTGGCTATCTATGGATTTAGGATTACTCAGCTTGAGATCAAATATTTCATATAATTCTTAACCTTTACATGAATGTTGTATATACCTTATGCCTATTTTTCATTTGGATATGTGTAAATATGCTCAGATTGTATTTTTTAGTGAGTAAAAAACCCATGTATTTTATAAATAGTTATGCATTAATATTATTTTAGAATATTAATTTTGTAAATAAAATATGGATTCAAAATCCAAATCATTAGAATTGTTTTTACATAAAGGGATAGAAACATGAGATGGTAAGGATTTTTTGAGTTACAATAGTTATTAATATTATATGAATATGATGTATATTAAATTATGTGATACTTTATAAGAAAACCTCTTAATTACTAAGTGTGATATTCTTTTTAATGTGTCACATATTTTTTCCTCTATCATTTGTTACAAGTGACACTAACTATTAAGTGCCGATGGAATGTCTAATATGAGGGAAAAAGTAGTAAGATAACTGTCACAGTTAATTTCCTTATTCTTGTCATTTTATTTGGTTTAAACATAATTAAAAAACCCTAACTTTTTAGATATCAAAGGATTATATTTGATCAAATCCACATGATCAATTTGGATAATTAGTTATCTACTCATCTATCCAAGATTCATACATAATATGATCTATAATAGTTTTATACCAGATAGATTCTTGGATCATTTACATGTTTAAACTGGTGTAATTCATGATTTGGTATGGATCATGTCCTACAAAAGGTAACTATATATGAGGTCATAATTTTAGTGGGATTTATTTCATTAAAATTATTTGGTGAAAATATATAAAACAATACACTCACCGATAGATATGTATTTTTCATAGATTATTTCATGCATCATGTTAATAACATTGAGATCTATTTTTGGTATCACCTATAGAACTATTATATATTTCTATCTAAAAATGTTAAGCGTACTCAAATGTAATAATTCTAAACATTTGAATATTAAGGTAATAAAAAATATCTCCAACTCGGGCTCATGGGTATTGGATATGAAGTGTTAATAGCACATTAGTTTTGATAAACATAGGCTTAAAGATTAGAGGGAATTGAAAAGGGTGAAGTAGATCTATATGTTGAAAATGTTGAAAGAGTTTCCTCATTAATGATTAGAATTTATATTATAGTCTACAAAGTGGATCATTTATAGAATTGTGTAATAATAATTATATTACATACATAAATAGAAATTTTATTTTTGTATCCTGTTTAGAAAATATGGTATGTTCATTCATTATTAAGTACAATTGTTATTCTATATATATGAATGAAATGATTCATGGAATCATGAATATAGAAAATAGTTTATATATTCTGGAAATAAATAATAATAATATATAAAATTGAGAATAATAATTCAATGTTGATTTTCACCCCACATAACTTTAGTATTCTCTCCTTAGATATAGAAATGAGAAACACATTAAAAGAATCTATGGAGATGGATTGATTTGATTATTCAATTATTGATTATATAATAACTAAAAAAATTATTTATTAGAAAAAAATTATTAAATCACCTTTTAGTAGAAAAGGTTATAGGGAAAATGGACTATTGAATCTTATACATAGTGATTCATATAGTCTAATGAGTTTAAAATCAAGTGGTTGGTTTAGGAACATCATAAACTTTAGAAATTAATTTTTAAAATATTTTAATGTATTTATGGTGATATAAAATTTGGAATCTTTTGAAAATTTAAAATATTTTATGAATTAAGTATATAATCAACAGGGAAAAAGTATTAAGAGTATGTAATCAAATTGGGGTGGTCAATTCTTGAGCCAATAATTCACTGATCATCTGAGAAATTTTGTAATTTTTTCATGACCCACCCCTCCTATAATACCATAGTGGAATGATGAATTTGAGAGGATGAATCTTACCTTTTGGATATAGTTCAATCAAGTATGAATCGGTATGACCTTCCTATTTCAATCTGTTGATATGCATTAGAAACTATTTCATTCTTACATAACTGTATTCTTTCTAAACTAGTAATAAAGAAATAATATGATATATGGGTTAGGAAATGTCCCAAAAAATATTTTATATTGATTTTAATTTTTTAATTATTTGTAAGAAATTTTTATTCTCATCACTAAATTACATAAATTCATATTTTTTGTTATCTTAAAGAGACTATGAGATATTATTTTTACAATACTATTGAACATAAAGTGTTTTGTGCATGATGTGTTGTTTGTTATGAGAAGGAAAAAAAATTGAAGAGTTAGTGGGAGGAATTTGGAACTTATAGAAGGTTAAGACCAAAAATTATGAAGTGTTCATAAGATGTAAATTTAGTTTGTTCCATAAAGAGTCATAGAAGAATAACTTACTCAGGTTACATAAGAACCTCTATGTTCTGGTAGGATTCATGTGGATCCTAAGAGATATACATTTCCTATATAAAGTGATTAAAAATTAATTTTCATTGGTTCGAAACATACTACCTACCAAGAGTCTATTGAGATTTCTTATTCTGGTAGATTGGTAAAGATCATAGAATCTAGAATTTACTCCTTGTATAATAATCATATTTGGAACTTAGTGGATTCATCTAAAAAGGTCAGACTTATAGGATAAAAGTGGTTTTTCTATAACAAAACTAAAATGGATGGTTGATTTTCTACTATAAATATGACCTAGTAGAAAATGGTTACAAACAAAATCTTGGTATTTACTATAAAGAAAAAAATTCACCATTTGTGAGGAAGAATTCCACTTAAATTTTTCTCACCATTTAATTTACTTCTAATTAAGAAAAATATTAAATTTAATTGATCATGTTTTTCCTTAATGGGAATTTAGTTGAGGAATTATGTATAATACTACTCTAGTTCCATTTTTATTTTCTGTTTTGGATAAACCCATATTTTAAAAGATTTGAGACGAAACCCTTATTGTCGGAAGGTTTTGAAGGTTCAAAACATTCTAATAAGGTTTTTAAGTTGAAATATTTCATTTATGGATGGATGAAATACTCTTATAGTTAGAAAATTATATTTTCTAACATAAATATGGAATAAAAACCTGAATATGGATGTTCAATTATAGTTTAAAATAACATAAATTTTGTATCCACCTTAATTACTAAAATTACTAGAAGAATTTATCTTCCAATCTATCAACAAATAAAAATAAATAAAATATTAAAAATAAAAAAATCGATATGACTAATATTCACACCTTGAAAAGAAAACAACTACAAATGTAGTAATCACATTGAAAATGTAATGTCGCAGGTTTTTGGAACATGTAAAATTTCATAGGTGAAATTAAATTTTATGTTTTCTGGTCAGGGAAAATTTTAAAATGGGATCCATAGAATAATTTTGAGAATTATAATGTATTTTTTTTTGTTTTCATATGTGTCTCAATACTCAATATCTATTTTGGTTTTGACAGTGTTAATATTTGAGAACCAAAATCTTGGAGGTACAACATTGGGCATATGGTTATCACACAGTTAATGCTAACTGTGTGTCCCAAACCATGTGGCCCATTTGAACTAGAACATGATTAAATAAAATTTTGCAAGGTTTCTAGAAAACCATGAGAGAATTCAATAATAAATTTTAGAGGGTTTTTGTGGGCTATTCATGGTTTTATAATTTTTTTGGAATATCATGTATGCTTATTGACACTTAGATAGTGAGTGTATATGGTTGGAGCACGATTAACCTAACTGCGAAGCCAAATCCTACCACCAATATCAAAGGGATTTACCATTGGATAGTGGTATCACATGGTTATCAAAACCATGTGGCCTGGCCGTTTGGTTAATTAATGAGGGTGGAATTACCTTTCTACCACTCCCTTCATTATGTTTTCTTCTCCAATTTTTCTCTCCCATTTCATGCACCTCGTCCAACGGCCATCGGAGTTACTTCTTCTTTCTGTGGGATTTGTGATATATCTTCCATAAAACTCATATTTTACTAAAATTAGGTGTGTTTGAATTGTATCAGTAATTCCTCGATTACTTTTTGTTCCTTTCCTCTTTTATCTCTCTGTTTGGAATGCAAATTTTCGGCGAGCTTGTTTTCCTTATTTTCAAGGTGTTTATCTAAAATCATGATTTCTCTTCTTTAATCTTGTATTATAGGCTAGTATTTAACAAGATGTTAACTACAATTCTAAGGTGGGTGGTGGAATGATTTATCCACTTTTATATGTGTGCTATGATATGGGTACTTAAATACGCATGTGTTGACGCTCCTTTCCGTCACAGAGTCTAAACGACTTGAAAAAGAAAAATACCTTAGTCCAAAGTGATTCATCCTTTGAAGAAACATAAAAAATCGACAAAGGGATGAACAAGGAGAACATTTCCCATAGGTCGCGCAAGTTCCCTCATGGTCGTGCAAGTACACTTGCGTGCCACCTAGTGTTCGTGCAAGTCTACTTGCGTGATGCCTTATGGTCATGCAAGTGACTTGCGCGACCTAAGTGATAACCGCCCAGTAACTGCCCAGGGTCTTCTCCTACCTATAAATAGACCCTGTGGGCCCCCCATTCAAGACAATTTTTTTCCAGAAACTCGGATTTAAGCTCCCGACACCCAAGTCTCTTCTCAAAGCTTCCGGAACACTTCTATGGTAATTTCATACCTAGAACGGAAGATCTAAAGTGGAGGAGGGAGGCCTAAGTGTTGAAACTCGTCAACATTTGCGCGCCTAAGTGGCCATCCCTTAAGGGAAATGGACACACTTGCACGCCGCCTTTCTCCTTCGATAGAACTTGCGCGTCCCTTTTCTAGAAGAACCTCAAGAGGATTCTAAAGGCCTTAATCAAGAGTCTCTCAAGTATTTCAATGTTGGTTGAACATCGCGCAAGTACCCTACACATGTCGCGCAGGTATACCTACGCGACCAATACCTGTGCGCCCACACAGTACCTATGCGCCTTCCAAGACTTGCGCGGCTCTGCCTTTTTGGGTGCCCATCTTGGCCATTTTACCCCTCTTAAGCCGTTACACCTTTCCTATTCAAGAATCACTCTTCAAGACACTCTTCAATGTCATTTATGGCATGATTTCTTGATTTGACTTCCTTATCTGAAAGGAATTCTGTGGAATATCTCTCAAAACATAGTGATTTACATATCTTTATGTCACTAAAGATTGAGAGTTCATTCATTCAACCTCATCCTTTAAGATGAGAGAATCCTTAACCTGGGTCTCCTTTTCAGGAATAATCCCCAGTTATAAGTCCTTTAATCTGGGCATCTTCCTCGAGAGTAAGCCCCAAATTCTTAAAGTTACCATATCTGGGCATCCTCCTCAAGAGTAAGCCCCAAACCTTAATCCATAATTTGGGCCTCCTTTTCTGGAATAAGTCCCAGTCATAATCCCATAACCTAGGCTTCCTTTTCATGAGTAAGTCCTAGTCATAATTTTTTGTCTTCCTTTTCAGGAGTAATCCCCAAGTCCCCTAACCTAGGCTTCCTTTTGAGGAATAAGTCTCAGTTCTAATTTTGGGCTTCCTTTTCATGAGTAAGTCCCAAGTCCCTTAATTTCTCTTTAACCAGTCCTAATTTACCTTTGATTTGGGATTCCTTCTCAGGAGTAAAACCCAATCATCGATCCTCTCGTAATCTGGGTTTCCTTTTCAGGAATAAGTCCCAAGTTAGAGTATTCAAATCTCCATGAAGCACATATACCTTTATGGACCCTGTTCCTGGATTTTCTCCCTAAAGTAAATCCTAATATTCATTTATCTGGGCAGTCATACATACATAAGCCCCAAACAATTTCTTATGATTACATCTTTCATGGACCAATTGTCTATTTTATTACCAATACCTCTTGTTTCTCACACCGAGCATGACTCACGTGAGCTTAAAGGGTAAAAGTAATTATGACATCATTCTTTGAGCCATAAATCATAAACCTCATACTCCCTTACTCAAACTATGTGGGTTCTGATTCCTTTTCAAAAATAAAGGATACGTAGGTAGACCATCTGCGGGTTCGATCCCAACTCTGAAATAATCCATGTCCTTCTGAATGACAATAAACTTTAAGTGCCCCACTGAGTGGCTTTAAAACCAGACTGGTCATCATAATGACCAAGAGGCTTTTATATAAATGTTTTGAAGGACACCATTGACCAATAATCTCTAAATAGATACAGATGATTCTCTATTGATGAATAACCTTGAATACATATAAAAGATTCTTTAAATTTCTTACATATTTAATCATTGATTGTAAAAATTGAAGGAAATCTCATTTTATACATGGTAATGTAATAAGGATTCACGAACATAACTTAAATCTATAAAGAGAGTCCCGGAGTAGACAATAATTCCCCTCAAAAAGGTGTGATGAGTTCGACCTCCCATCCTCTCGACCAATGCAAATTCTTAAGCCTTATCAGTCCACAAACTATTGAGATCCTACCTTTGGAAAGTAGGTCCAAATGGATGTGTAATCATTGGATGTTTCCGGTTCTACGAACAAACCCGTTAGAAACCGATCAGAATGTTTGAATCTCCCATCCAGGAGGTCATCCCCGAATTCCGAGGGAAACAAAAAATGGCTAACCCGATGTGAATCCTTAACCAAGTTAAAATGATGTTTTACCTATTTGTTAAGCCCCTATTTTACACTCAATAAGAGGCCTAACAAAAACAATCATTGACATGTGTGCTCATCCAAAATATGAATTGGCTGAATTTATCTTGATTACATCTGTTATATCAAACAGGCACTCTTTTCCAAGATCTTATATATTTCCATAATGGCCACTCTCAAATTCACACTTGTGAATATTGCTGCTGCAAATACCACTGCTGATATTCCTACTGGATCGTCATCTGCTCTGAGGATGACATCACCTACTCAGCGTCTTCAACGCTGGGTATCAAATGCGCTGGTTAAGGAGTACCATCAACACGATACCATCCCAACTCTAGAGGCTGCCCGACAGGCCCTCCAAGTGAACAACTCACACAGGTCGTCCGGACAATGATGACCTGTGATTAAGATGCAGGCGGTGCTGACTACCATCTCCAACCGTTTCGGGTCATTATCCCCGGAACACAATTTCCATTCTCTCCCTTACTCTAAGGAAGTGAATGAGTAGGTCCCTCAGGGCATTAATTCAAAAAGATAGGAGTCCTTCCCGAGGGCTCCCATCAACAATCGCCGCCAGACTCGTGTGGCAGTGCACCCTCAACATGGTGAGGGTACCGACTCCAGGTGTTCGGCTCGGGTTCCTCGAACCCGAGCAGGCAAGACGAACCGCCAGAGGCGGAATCCGGTTAACAATGGGAAGGTTCTCATCCATTCCATCTCTGGAGAAGTCCACCAACCTAACTTGGTGGCGAACAACGAGCAGGCACACACACCTACCCGTTTTAATTCCGCTGTCCAGCAGACTCGTCTGGCAGCATCACGTCAATCCTGCCAGGCAATTCCGGCGGAGTACTATAGGTAGGAACATACACCTGCTTATACATCATCAGTTAGTCAGCAGGATCGCCTGACTAAATATGATGGATCTATTCAATCGCGTTGGGCGACGTGTAATCAGCAGGCACATACACCTACTAGTACTAATCAATCCTACCAACAGTCTCTCTTGGTAGCGCACGGAGAAGTCAGTCGGAAAGCTCCGATGACAAACAGGAGGCAAACTCAACTCTCTGCCTCCACACTTGAGTACTGTCAGGATTCACTAACAGGAAAATGAGGACAGGAGCAGGCACATACACCTACTCCAAGCCCGGAATGGACGTATATCCCCATTCCGACAGCTGAAGTCACCAAGTATATTTTGTCAACAGTGAAAGAGAAGATGCAAATTCCTGCTCATATTCTGGATGCTTGCCAGGATATCATAACAGCTTCAGCATCATCTCAGGGAAAGACACATAAATCTATCCATAGCAGTGGAGTGACACATCAATGATTCACTCCGGAACAGACATGAACATCTGTTCTAGTCCAAGAGGGTTATGGGGCATACTCCCCCATATCATACGGATAACCAAGTTAGGCACATACACCTGATTTGACTAGATATCATCAGCCTAACCTGACCATCTTTCCTGATCAGGCACATACACCTGCTCAGAGCAACCACTTTCGTCAACAAGTGGTTTCCAAAGCGAGTAAGAAGGCATCTAAGAAAAAGATCTGCCCAGCACAGTCAGGAGATCAAAGGCCAATCTATAACAAGGCCTTGCTCGATGATGGAGTTTTTGAAGCCCTCGGACATTTATCTGTTGGAATTCAAGATTCTACTCCCTCAGATCCCAATAATTGGAACATTAATTCCGAAGGTCTTTAACAGAAAGTTCCTCAGGAAGGCTTGCTTCGTGACAATTCGGTCAATCTTGAAGTTTCGTCTTCAAGTGAGAGCCACAGGAACCCTCTGTGTGGTCAAGAGACCAAGGAGCAAGAGATGTCATCTTTTGTTGTAACCCATTATGGTGGTCCTCCCCATGATGATGAATTTCACTGCGAAAGTCCTCTCCGCAGTAGTGATTCACATTGCCTGGAAAATACTCCAGGGGACAATGTAGTGCCGAGAAAGCCCTCTTATCTTGAGGCACATGCAAATGTGAAACCAGTCATGTCTGATGCTTTATCGCTAGCAAGTGAAATACTTTCTCAATCAGAAGATAGCCCAGGGTGTAGGTCATTCTCCGAACCACCCCTAAGTCATGCATCTTCTAGTTTGATCAATGATCTCTCTACAAATATTTTTGAATCCGATGAAGCAATAAGGAAACACCAACTCTGGTCAAAACAGGTAGAAGAATATTCATTTATTGATGAAGAGGAAATGCTAAACATGAGGAAAAAACTGGCGAAAAGTGAGGTACCAGTCATGTTTTGGCCTTTGGCTGACTCCCAGTATGACATTCCAAAAATGTTGACGGAAGATGATGTCCATGATATTCGTCTCAACATATGGAAAAATATTTGTAAATTGAAGAAGACGGTATTATCTTATGATGAATATGAAAATCATCTTAAGATAATAGAAGGGCTACAACGTCAGATTGATTTGGCATCTCTATCAGTCTCTCGGTATCCGAATGCTGAAAATCAGCAGAGAACCCTTCAACGTTCATGCCTTGGTTCACTATGAAAATTGTGTCAGTTAATTGCCAATGCCCCATATGGTGTTCATATCAGAGGATGGGGTTTTCATGGATCACTATATTTCACAGTGCTTTCCAGTCAGCAAAGCTTGCCGAAAATGGTCTCATGCAATGTTATTGCCCATGGCCGGCCACAGTCAATGGGATTTGTTTTTAATCAAAAGCTTTCTCAAAAACAGGCTTCAACTAGTTCCTCTCAAAATCAATCATATATAGAATAATTTGTTGAATTTATCCTACATCAAGATGACAAGAATATTTCACAAGCCTCTCGTATGGAGAAAACACATCATCAAAAGACAGAAGCTTCAGAAATCATCCAACAGTCTGTTGAACCAGGTGATAAAAGTGGATATAGGTTAATGCATCCAGCTAATTTCTGAACTAAGATTCGCAAGATCAAGAGAGCTTTTAAGAATATCTCAGACATAACATGTCCAGAGCCACCCCAGCTTGTCCGACTGGGGACTCCTTTAACCCAACCCTCAGAATCAACAAATGGGATTCGAGGAGTTGAGCGGAAACAGCAAGAACATTCCCAGTTCATGAGACTGGGGACTCTTTCAAATCATCAATCCCCTCCTCAGAGAATGTCCGTCTTTTATCGATTATGGAAGAATCCCCAAGAGGAACGAAGATCCAAATTATCAGGAGATTCCCTCCAAGTTAGAGCTCGTCAAGAAGTTCCTAAAGGATTGAATCAACAAAAGGCAATGTCTCATCGATGACATGAAAGAAGAAAATATCACAGAAATGTTGATAGAAGGGATGCGATGCATTATGCATCAATCAATGTCAGCAATGCCATTGTTGCTAATCCACCAGAGGAGGATCACTCAGGGGACTCAGGTGAAGAGTGTGCTGCTCAATAAAATGTACGCACCAATACAAATGAAGAAGGTGTGTGTACACGAAGTCAAAGGATTACTCAGAAACTAGGAAATCCACTTCCCTCTCTCCAAAATGTATCCAACAAAGGGAGGGGAAAGAATCAGGTTACATATCCTTCCTCTAGAGAAGGTCAATCTCTCTCATTAGAGAAAAGGTTTACACAACAGGAGGAGGAAATGAATGAATTAAGAAGGTTGAATGCAGAACTACTTCAGAGTAGTCTTCTTATTTATAATGCTGGAGTCCGACAGCCGAAGGAGTTTTTTGCAGCTACTGAGATGGATCAGGAATATCCTCCTTTATCAGTACACCCTCAGAGGTCTAATCCTACGGGTCAAGCGCAACAACAGTTGGTAGTACTACTATCAGTTGCAGCACCAACCACCACATCTTTCCAAGCTCTATTCATTGCACCTACCCAATACCAAATTAAACCGGATGTTTCTCAAAAGATAATAACTACTATTGAGTCATTAACAGCTCGGTTAGAAACTATGGAAGGGAAACGGCTGCAAGTTCAACCAGAAAATATTGTTTACCCTGAATGGGTAGATTCAATTTCTCCTCCATCTAGTTTTGGAAACCCTGTTTTCCCTACATTCAATGGATCAGGCGACCCTGAACAACATTTGACACATTACGTGTCTTGTTGTGATCCTATGATGGGAACTCCAGAGCAGCAAAAAGCAGTGAAACTCAGATGCTTCATGCGAACCTTTCAAGTACCAGCTTTTGTCTGGTATACAAGCTTGCAATCATGGTCAATCATCGGATGTGAGGATCTTCGCCAAAAATTCCTTCTTCAGTTTAGCTCAACTTTGCCAAAAACGACAGTTTTCGATCATACATACTACAAGCAAAATGAGAATGAAAGAGTCTCTGATTTCATTGCTCGCTGGAAGGTATTAACATATTCCCTGAGTTTAGCACTCCTTCAGGAGGAGATATTGCCAATCTGTGTGGCAAATTTGCGTGAAGAATTACGCACGCCATCGATCCCCATGAAATACACAAGAGGGTTTCGAGACTTTACTTCAATCGCTGAGCAGATTGAAGATTCCCTTATACATGCTAAGGCTAAATCTCGTGTAATTCCATCAGCTCCAGGAAGGAGAATGGGTTAAGCGGAAACTTCTACAGTTATGCTTAAACAAGAACCTGGACCTATTTCTACTTCAAAACCTTCATCTTCTCGAAGGGCTCCACCTCCTGAACGCCAACAACAAAGGCCGTTTCGTCCAATTGATCAAAGAGATCAACGACGAAAACAATTTGAGGATTTGAAGAGTAAAACATACTCTTTCCGAAATGAGAAAGTTCATGGTTACTTCATTTCATCTCTGGAAAATAATTTGGTATAATTACCAGTGCCCAAGAAGCCAAAAAAGGAAGGAGATGAAGACCGTCCCAATTATTTTCCCTTTCATCAAATGTTGGGGCATCCCATCCAGGAGTGTTTTGTCTTCAAAGACCTCCTGCAAAAGATGGTCAACTTGGGACAAGTCAAGTTGAAAGGTTCTTCGACTCAGGTAGCATGTGTTACTGCTACAGTTCCAAAGGAGGAAGGTGAATGGAAAGAAGTCAAAAGTAGAAATGTACAGAAGTATGATGATTGGATAGACAGAAAGACAATCAATCGGACTCATGCCATTTTTCGAACACAATTAAAGAAACCAATTGTATCTTCTGCCATGAATATTGCGGTAAAACCCTCTTCGTCAGAGGGAAAGTCCTCAAAGAAACGGTTATATTCAAATAAGGAAAAAGATTCAGAAGAAGATGAGTATGTGTCAAAGACTAAATTGTCTTTGACTCTGGCAGACTTTATGCCATCTACTTCAAAGCCACGGGCACTGCCCCATCAAACGGAATAGCCTAAACAGGATAATCAGGAAGAGTCTTTATCAGACGAAGAGTTAATCTTCGGTTCTTTTAATATGATTCAATTAATAGATCTGTATTCCAGTCATAATTTCAATTTTGATGAGCCTGAATTCCCTGTATCAAATAAGGGAATCCGAGGAAGTTCCATAAGTTCAGGATACAGCAGAAGACATGGATATTTCTGAATCCACTACTCCAATTCTACCCCTTCTAGCACTGTGTATGCAGCAGAAACTCGTGGTAGAGCCCTTCAGCGAGCTCAAAAAGAACAAGCAAGTTCTTCTTCCAATAGCCAACTCAGTCTTGGCACAGTTATTTTGGAAGAACGATTGAAGGTTCCATATTCTTTATCTCATCAAGTAAATGGATCTAATCAGTCTAATCTACCAAAACCAAGGATGTTTCCAACTTCTATCCCAATACAAGATGCATCAGCTTCCAAAGCATCTGCTTCCAAGGTACCTGCTAAACCGCATATTCCTGTTAGGAAACGCAGACCTCTAGATAAAAAGTATGATATATTGAAACACTTGGCCCAAGTACCAGCCATGTTATCAATTTTGGATGCTTTGAATCTGTCAAAAGATCTTCAGGAAGCACTCATCGAAGCATTGTCAAGTCCTCGGGAGTTTGAAGCTAAAATTATTGCAGCTGAAGTCTATCACATAAAGAATAATCCTCCAGAATTCCATGCAGTGATATCTTTTACTGATAAAGATGAAGATGATGTTGTTCATGGACACATAAAACCTCTGTACTTATCTGGAAAAATCAATGGTGTAGATATCCGAAGAGCTTTCATTGACAATGGTTCAGGAGTCAACCTCATGCCCATTCGTACGCTTCGTCGATTGGGCCTCATGGAATCTGATTTATCTCCTTCTACCATGATGTTACAAGGATATGATAAAAATGAACAAGAACCACTGGGCGAAGTTACACTCAGAACTCAGTTTGGAGATCTTGTATCCAATTCGGATTTCATGATTGTTGATCAAGACTCAGCTTTCAACGTCTTGCTTGGAAGACCCTGGCTACATCAGCATGCGGCTATCCCTTCATCATACCATCAATGTCTCAAATAATGTTCCAATGGTCAAGTTGGAACATTGAATGGTGATAAGGCCTCGTTCAAGACATGTGAGTCTCAATACATTGAGGTGGAATTTTATCACATGAAGGGAAGAGAGAAATCTACAATAAAGGAAATTACCAAAGTTAATGCTCTATATGGTTTGGAGAAGATTCCAAAAAATTCATTTACACATGTGAGTACAAATTATGTGTTACCTATCAGTCAAATTGACAAAATAGGCCCAAATCAAAATACTCTTATGGAAAGATCCATAATGTCAATTACGGCAATCGATCCAGACAACATGGGAGAAATTGGTAACCTACCAAACAGTGATGAAAGCACAAGTGGTGAAGTTTTCATTTCATCTGCTGAAATCCAACAGGTCTATACTTCACCAATCAGGATAGAAGAATTTATAGCAACATCAGAGGCGAATAATGATGTTAATTCTCAATCCATCATCTCCTCTTTATTTCCCAAGAAGACCCTTTATCATCAATAGGGTCGGAAATGGAAGCTTCTTCTTCAAAATGTGAAAATTTTGACATCTCTTCTGATCATGAAAATTTCGTTTTGTCATCTACTATGTAAGTAGAAACAGAAGAAATAGCACATGATGAAGAGGAAGAGGAAGATCTTAGAGATGCTCCTCCAGCATTTGAAGAGGGTATCTCTACCACTATGGATGAACTCAGAGAAATAAATCTGGGTACAGATAAAGATCCACGCCCCACTTTAATTAGTGCGGCCATGACCCTTGAAGAGCAAGAGATGTATATTTCTTTTCTAAAGAAAAATAAAGATATTTTTTCTTGGAACTATACAGAAATTCTTGGGCTTGATTCTGATGTTGCTACTCATCATTTGGGTTTACCAAAAGAACATCTAGGATTTAAGCAAGCCGCGAGAAGAACACACCCAACGTATGCTTCCAAAATTGAAGCTGAAGTGGATAAGCTGATCAAAGCTAACTTCGTCAGAGAAGTTCAGTATCCCAAGTGGTTGGATAATATTGTCCCTGTAAAGAAGGAGAACAGACAAATTATGGTTTTCATCGATTTCAGAGATCTTAATCGGTATTTTCCTAAAGATGATTTCCCAGTTCCGATTACAGAACTCTTAATTTATGCGACGACTGGTTATGAAGTACTTTCCTTCATGGATGGATATTCCGGATATAATTAGATCCGAATGGGCCCAGAAGATGAGGAATCCACAGCCTTCAGAGCCCCTCAAGGTGTGTTTTGTTATCGGGTGATGCCCTTTGGTTTAAAGAATGCAGGTGCAACATATCAACGCGCCATGCATCGTATCTTCAAACCTTTCTTAGGGAAGTTTGTTGAATGCTATGTAGAAGATTTGGTGGTTAAATCCAAACAAAGTTATAATCACTTGTCTGATTTGGAAGTCTTATTCCACATGCTTTGACAACATAATTTGAATATGATCCCCTTAAAATGTGCTTTTGGGTTAACCTCAGGAAAATTTCTCGGCTTTGTTGTACGCCATCATGGTATTGAAGTTGATCCTGAGAAGACCAAGTCAATCCTTGGTATGTCACCTCCTCATAATTTGAAAGAATTAAGAGGACTTCAAGGACACTTAGCCTATATTTGTCGTTTCATCGACAATTTGTCAGGCAAAAGTTTACCCTTTACCAAATTATTGAAAAAAAGAGTCACTTACCAGTGGACTAAAGAATGTCAAGAAGCGTTTGATGCTCTCAATAAATACCTCTTGAGTCCACCGGTACTCATGCCACCTGTTGAAGGAAGACCGCTTATCCTCTATGTGACAGCTCTAGAGCGATCATTGGGTGCCTTTCTTGCTCAAAAGAATGATGCTGGGAATGAAAATAGCATCTACTATCTCAGTAGAACTATGCTTGAAGCAGAAACCCGGTATTCAAGTATGGAGAAGTGCTGCATGGCATTAATCTTTGTAGTTCAGAAACTGAGACACTACCTGAAACATCACGAGGTCCAATTAGTATCTCGCAATAATCTGCTCAAATTCATCCTTAGTCATCCAATGCTTACAGGACGTCTAGCAAGGTGGGCAGTTATTTTGCAGCAGTTCGACATTCAGTATGTGTCTCAAAAGGCAATAAAGGGACAAGCTCTGGCTGATTTCCTGGCTGAACATCCTTCAGTGGAAGACACGTCTTCAGATATTGAACTCCCTGATGAGGAAGTTTTCTCTATTCAAGAGAGTTCTCAAACATGGAAAATGTATTTTGATGGTTCTTCCAGAAGTCCAACAGGGAAGAAAATGGAAAATCCTAAATTCAACAAAGTTGGTTTAGGAATCGTGCTCATTTCTCCATATAAGGCATTGTTACCTTACTCCTTTTTATTGTGGGAAGGTGGTACCAATAATGAATCTGAATAATAAGCTCTTATCACAGGCTTGGAGTTAGCGCTTCAAGCACAAGTGAATCACTTAATGGTGAAAGGTGATTCAGACCTGGTAATCAAACAAGTCAATGGGGATTATGCCATCAGAAAAGAAGAATTAATCCCTTTGTATGATTACGTCAGAGAGTTAATGGAAGAATTCCCCTCAGAAATGACATTTTCTTATATACCAAGATCACAAAATGCTCAAGCTGATGCGCTGGCTAATATAGCCACAGCTCTAGCAGAACGAAATCGGGACGAGACAACCATCAGTATTTCCCACCATCGTGAAATTTCACCTCATGTTCAAGCCAAAACAGTGGAAATTAATGAAATTATTCCTATTCTTGAACCGTATGGTCATACTACAGGATAGATTTCACCTATCAGGGAATACCTTCAAAATGGAACACTTCCACCTAATAGAGCCGAGAAAGAACAAATTCGGCAACGTGTGGTCAATTTTACTCTTTATGATAGCTCAAACCACCTAGATAAAATTCTCTACAAACGTGGTTTTTATGAAGTTCTCTTCAGATGCATTGATGGTGAAGAGACAATGACTGTCATCAAAGAAGTGCATGCAGATGTCTGTGGTGCCCACCAGTCTGGACATAGATTGTCTGATCAAATTTGAAGGCTTGGATACATTTGGCCTTCAATGATACAAGATTGTGTTAATTTCACAAAGAAGTGGCATTCATGCCAAGTACACGCCAACTTCATTAATCAACCTCTAGAGTTGCTTCATACAGCTAAATACTCGTGGCCATTTTCCACATGGGGAATGGATGTGTTGGGACCTTACCCTTCAGCTAGGGCCAAGCAGTTTAAGTACATTATTACTGCTACTGATTTCTTTTCCAAATGGCCAGAGGCAGTACCTCTTAAAGAAGTCAGCTATAAATGCATTGTTAGCTTCATAAAGTCTAACATCATTACTAGATTTGGTGTCCATCATACCATATTGACGGACAATGGCACCGACTTCTGTTCTTCTGAGGTGAAGAAATTTTATCAAGAATACAACATTAAATCCAACCATTCATCTCGATATCATGCGGCGACCAATGGCCAAATAGAAGCCTTTAACCAGACTCTTTCAAATATACTGAAAATTATGGTGGATAAAGATATGAGGTCATGGCCTGATAAACTCTTTCATGCTTTATGGGCTTATCAGACTACCACCCACAATGCAACGCGATCATCTTCATATTCGTTGGTATATGGAACGGAAGTAGTCTTTCCAATTGAAGTTCAATTTCCCTCACTCAGAGTATCCATTTTTGATCGGTTATCTACAGATGAGCAATCCCAAAAGAAATTGAATGAATTGGAATGGTTAGATGAGAAAAGATTGTGCACTTTGCACCACTTGGAAGTCTATCAAAATCGAATAGAACAAGATTTTAACAAAAAAATTTGTCTTCGTTCATTCAATCAGGGAGAATTGGTATTAGTCCTCAGAACTCCAATGATACCAGGAAGGATACCTCCCAAGCTTGTGCCAAAATGGGAAGGACCTTATTCAATACATAGGATCTACTCTAATAGAGCTTATTCATTAATCTAGATGGATGGAGAACTCATTACTACTCCAACTAATTCTAGATTTTTGAAGAAGTATTTTGTATAAACTACAAAGTATTCATAAGATGTCCCAGAAACATGACACTAAACTGTGCGGCACCACTTCATCCTTAGTATACGACGTTAAACTATACAGAAATGGTCCAGTATGACATTAAACTGCAACTTCGTCCCACACGATGTTAAACTGTGAAAAAAGTTCCCTAAATGGTCCAGTATGACCTTAAACTGCAACTAGGTCTTGTATGACCTTAAACGGCATCTTCAACGGTCCATGCATATGAACCTCAACTATTTGAAAGTCCCTTACGACCAGCAAGAAATTAAATTGTGACGTCCTAACTACATGACGCTAAACTTTATAAAAGTCCCTTACGTCTGGAAAGACGTTAAACTATATAAGCATCAAAGGTCTTGTATGACCTTAAACTGTACCATCCACGGTCTATGCATATGACCTTAAACTATTTGCACTTTCATCCAACATGGCGCTAAATTGTATCGTCCCTTTTTCGTCCAACATGACGTTAAACTGTGGGAAAATCCCCAATGCGTCCAACATGACGTTAAAATGGTGAACTCTTTTGTCCTCACTGCATGACATTAAACTGCACAGTCCCCCCCCCCCAATTCATCCAACATGATGTTAAACTCTATTGTCCCCATCTTCTTAACTACATGACTCTAAACTGTACAGAAAGTTCATGATACGTCCTACATGACATTAAACTGTACTTTGTCCCTGCTACATGACACTAAACTGTGCAACACCAATAGTCCTAACTGCAAGACTTTAAACTGCATAGTCCTTTCATATTGTCCCTGCTACATGAAATTAAATTTTGCATTGTTAAGGTTGTAGCTACCTCTTGTTTCTCACAACGAGTATGACTCACGTGAGCTTAGAGAAAACCTCAACCATAACACTATCTCTGAGCTGCTAACCATGTGTAAGTCCCAACATCATTTTTTAGGTCATTGTCCCCAAGAATAATTTGATCATTAATTTATTCTTTTATTGAACTACGCGGATTTTGATCCTTGCCTTCCAGGATGGGTACGTAGGCAACCTCCCTTGTTTCAATCCCAAAAAAAATCTCTTCACTTCGGTTCACCTTCATCTCATACGATGTTGATTTGTGAAACCACCCTTAGAATCAATATCTTTACATTTGATTCACTTTCGTCCTTGTTATACGATGTTAAACTATACAACACTTTTGTTCGGTACGACAATAAACTATAATACTCTTTGATTTCCTCATTTGAGAGGGAACCATTACTTACATCGGTTTTTCAATCATGTTTCATTTCAAAAGACCACGTTCATACATGGTAATGCCTAAACTTTTTATCTCGGGTTAAACCATCATTGTACTAAAGTCCCCTTTCACCCTTCACATGTATGAACCTAATTTGTACAAAGGGTATATCTAGAACTATGTGGGCTTGATTCCCATCCTTATGGGATACGTAGGAACGTTCGAGTATCCCTCAAATCCAGCCCCAAGTATTTTGGGCCTAACCCCAAATTTCACTTTCAGTCCCTTGGCTGAAAAGTCCCCATGAAAACACACACTGTGTATTCATTATTATGGTCCGAACTCTAAGACCCTAAACTAAGATCTCTCATAATTTCGTCCTGAACGACGTTAAAATGCATCTCAAGAACTACGTATGACTTGATTCTCATTCTTATGAGATATGTAGTGAAGTCCAAAATTTCAATTCAGGACCCAGCCACAACATGATTATTATTATCATTGACCTATGTATCTCTATATACATTGGACAATACCCATCTTTATGTGTTATAATCCTAACCTTAAATATTTTCAAATCTTCATAACCCTTTTCATGACTTTTAGTCACAAAAATTTCAAGATTCTGGGATTTCTTTTGCCTGACTATGCAGCACGTGCCCATAGGCGGCCTTGCATAAATAGTCCACATAACAGACTTGTCAGCCGATGGATACTATTTATTTGACTAAGCAGCCAATGCCCTTAGGTGGCCCTGCATAATTCAACCCCCTAACGGGTTTTTAAGATAGTGGTAACATCATTCTTGGGAAGAATGCCTCTTTTGTCCTTATTTGTCTTAAATGACAGTATGTAGGGATCCAAAAAAATATCCATCCATAATATATTTGTTCCAAATCCTTTTTCATGATCTAAAAGTATTCAAGTATATGGTTTATACTCTCCATGTTCTCTTTCACTACGTTTGGGTCAGACCTTCGTAGGAGTGATATTCATCCAGTTCTTCAAAAATCTTGTCTACAAATATCTTCTCCATATTCAAGTACCTCTTTCCATACAACAAACTCTATACTTTGGAAAATTTGAATCTCCATAAACATTCACTGGATTTTAGCACTCGGAAAGTAAATTTCGGAGAGTTCTTTTGCCTGACCATCTAGCACGTGCCCATAGGTGGCCTTGCATAAACAGTGTACATAATAATCTTGTTAGCCAAAAGATACTATTTTTTTAACTATGCAACAAATGCCCTTAGGTGGCCCTGCATAATTCAACCCCCTAACGGGTTTGTTAAATAATGGTAACTTCATTCTTGGAAACTACTTTTTCTAATGCCTTTTATCTCTTTTTCATATCATTCCTCAGATTCAAATATTCTTAAATCCATAGTTTACATATTTTCCCTCATACTTGAGTATGGTACTATGTTTTCAGATGAGTTGTCAAGGAATTGAGTCAATTCTAATCCATTTCGGTCAAAGCTATTTCGACCTTAATCATTAGCCTTTGTATGTCCGACACGCATGACATTAAACTGCCAGATTTCTTGTTTTTCTTTTCACCTCAGAGTCTAATCCTCTTTTCTCTCCGGATCCAACTCTGAGGGAGGACTTTTGTTGATGCTCTTTTCCGTCACAGAGTCTAAACCACTGATAAAAGAGAAATACCTTAGTCCAAAGTGATACATCCTTTGAAAAAACATCAAAAATCGACAAAGGGATGAACAAGGAGAACATTGCCCATAGGTCGCGCAAGTTCCCTCATGGTCGCACAAGTACACTTGCGCGACACCTAGTGTTCGTGCAAGTCAACTTGCGCGACGCCTTATGGTCGTGCAAGTGACTTGCGTGACCTAAGTGATAACTGCCCAGTAAACGCCCGAGGTCTTATCCTACCTATAAATAGACCCTGTGGGCCCTCCGTTCAAGAGGATTTTTTTCCAGAAACTTGGATTTAAGCTCCCGACGCCCAAGTCTCTTCTCAAAGCGTCTGGAACACTTCTAAGGTAATTTCTTACATAGAACGGAATATCTAAAGAGGAGTAGGGAGGCCTAAGTGTTGAAACTCATCAACACTTGCGCGCCTGAGTGGCCAGCCCTTAAAGGAAATTTCCACACTTGTGCGCCGCCTTACTCCTTCGATAGAACTTGTGCGTCCCTTTTCTGGAAGAACCTCAAGAGGATTCTAAAGGCCTTAATCAAGAGTCGCTCAGGTATTTCAATGCTGGTTGAACATCGCGCAAGTACCCTACACATATCGCGCAGGTATACCTGCACGACCAATACTTGCGCGCCCACGCAGTACCTGCGCACCTTCCAAGACTTGCGTGCCCCTGCCTTTTTGGGTGCCCATCTTGCCCATTTTACTACTCTTAAGCCATTACACCTTTCCTATTCAAGATTCAGTCTTCAAGACACTCTTTAAAGCCATTTATGGCGTGATTTCTTGATTTGACATCCTTATCTAAAAGGAATTTTGTGGAATATCGCTCAAAACTTAGTGATTTACATATCTTTATGTCACTAAAGATTTAGAGTTAATTAATCCAACCTCATCCTTTATGATGAAAGAATCCTTAACCTGGGTCTCCTTTTCAGGAATAATTCCCAGTTATAAGTCCTTTAACCTGGGCATCTTCCTCACGAGTAAGCCCCAAATTCTTAAAGTTCCCAAATCTGGGCATCCTCCTCAGGAGTAAGCCCCGAACCTTAATCCATAATCTGGGCCTCCTTTTCAGGAATAAGTCCCAGTCACAATCCCTTAACATGGCCTTCATTTTCAGGAGTAAGTCCCAGTCATAATTTTTGGCTTCCTTTTCAGGAGTAATCCCCAAGTCCCCTAACCTGGGCTTCCTTTTCAGGAATAAGTCCCAGTCATAATTTTGTTCTTCCTTTTCAGGAGTAAGCCCCAAGTCCCTTAATTTCTCTTTAACCAGTCATAATTTACCTTTGATTTGGGGTTCCTTCTCATGAGTAAAACCAAATCATCGATCCTCTCCTAATCTGGGTTTCCTTTTTAGGAATAAGTCCCATGTTAGAGTATTCAAATCTCCATGAAGCACATATACCTTTATGGACCCTGTTCCTGGATTTTCTCCCTAAAGTAAATCCTAATCTTCATTTATCTGGGTAGTCATACATACATAATCCCCAAACCATTTCTTATGATTACATCTTTCATGGCCCAATTGTCTATTTTATTACCAATACCTCTTGTTTCTCACACCGAGAATGACTCACGTGAGCTTAGAGGGTAAAATTAATTATGACATCATTCTTTGATCCATCAATCATAAACATCATACTCCCTTACTCGAACTACGTGGGTTCTGATTCCTTTTCCAAAATAAAGGATACGTAGGTAGCCCATCCGCGGGTTCTATCCCAACTCTGAAATAATCCATGTCCTTCTGAATGACAATAAACTTCAAGTGCCCCACTGAGTGGCTTTAAAACCAGCCTGGTCATCATAATGACCAACAGACATTTATAGAAATGCTTTGAAGGATACCATTGACCAAGAATCTCTAAATAGATACAGATGATTCTCTATTGATGAAGAACCTCGAATACATATAAAGGATTCTCTAAATTTCTTATATATTTAATCATTGATTGTCAAAATTGAAGGAAAGATAATTTTATACTTGGTAATGTAATAAGTATTCACGAACATAACTTAAATCTATAAATAGAGTCCCGGAGTAGACAATAATTCCCCTCAAAAAGGTGTAATGAGTCCGACCTCCCATCCTCTCGACCAATGAAAATTCCTAAGCCTTATCCGTCCACAAACTAATGAGCGCCTACCTTTGGAAAGTTGGTCCAAATGGATGTGGAATCATTGGAGTTTCCAGTTCTACGAACAAACCCGTTAGAAACCGATCGGAACGTTTGAATCTCCCATCCAGGAGGTCATCCCCGAATTCCGAGGGAAACAACATGTATAAGTTGTTCGGGTGAAACCCTTAATAAATTAATGCTTCTATTTAAATAATTTAATTAATGTTATGATATGTAGATAGTCATGATATTGCTTTTTAATTATGTTAATTTGGGTATGGGGATTTTATATGTCTAGGTAGGTTATGCCATAAACATTAATTTTATTATTTTTTGACAAAATTGGTTTTGTGGGGACATGTTGGGAATGGCCTGAATCTCTTGGTGTGATTTGGATCATCAGGATTGAGATGATAAGGATCATTAGGCTTAGTGAATGGAATGACACATGTGAGATGGTTATGATCATAATATTAGAGGTGATTTGATCATTTGGTAGAGGTGGATAGTGATGACCATGACACAGATGGGTGATAGGGATTGCATGTGTCAACAAGGTTTCTTGTTGGTGTGTCTTAGGTATTATTGGTAATTTTCACTCACTGTGATTGGCCAATAGCACTATTTAAGTCATGTGTACATATATTAGGTCTCATTTGAGGTGGTGTTGACCACTCAATGTGGGTGTAAGCCTCTATATATTTCGTGTCTTAGGAGATGGTGATAACCATTAGTTGGGGAGGAGGATCTCATAGTATGAGTCCATAGGTGATAGTGAGTCTGAAAATTGGTTTGGGGATAAGACTAATCATATATTTTTGGGTATATAGTTTAGGATTATTGAAGGATTGGTGTTTATATTCCATGAACATCAGGATTTCAATCCAACGGTGGTTCTTTATATATGGAAGAAAGGAAATTTTCATGCATTGGGATGTTGGTATGTTGATCCGATGGGGGTTGTGAATACAAATGTTTGAGGGGATTGTGACATGATTGTGGGGAGTGTTATTAGACACCAGTTTAATTGTTATAGAATATATGTATGTATGTATGTATGTATGTATGTATGTATGTATGTATGTATGTATGTATGTATGTATGTATGTATATATGTACATATATGTATGTATGTATTAGATGACATTTAGCATGAGGTGTTGTGTGGCATGTTATGGGTAGAGATAGAGGGTTATTCAAATGTAACTGACCATTAATGAATAGTTCAACACTAGGGATGAACAAAGAAGGTAAAAACCTCCTCATAGATATTGAGAATGAGTAGATAATGACATGTATTTTATACATGAATATAGTTTCTATCTATTTTCATATTCATACACTTGTATAAATATGGTTGTGAGATAGGCACATATTGGTGGTGGCCTATTAAGTTTATACTCACACCCTGCATAGATCCCTTAGGATGTGTTTAGAATTTATGGTTATGATATTTGTTAATGGAATAGGATCATGCACTATGCCATAGTGATAAGGGATTCACATGTGGATGGAATGAATAGAAAATAGACTATGAGGGTTTTCTATATCGAGTTGGAGACTCTTTTGGGAACTTGATTACTTCCTTCTATGATCAGCCCCTAGGATATCCAATATTCTATTTTATGTCTTGTAATAATAATATATAATGTATATAATATATCTTATTTTTATGAATATGTGTATTTTATCTTATTATTTACATTGCTTATTATCACTTCGATGGAGTTGTTATTCATGTTTTTACTATTTTTGGTAAATTTTCTCTACTAATTTATTGAGTTAAGTGACCATTATTGTGATATAATTACCAGAGGGTATATTCTCTCCAAAATCACTTAATAGACCTTAGTTATTAGTCTTTATCCTTTGGAATATGAGGAGTGCCTAAGGACCAGTGGCCCTCTATCCAAAAACATCGGTTAAGTGGAACATGGGTTGAGGTGATAGATGTTTTCAGAGTAGGTTCTTTATTTGTGTTTAATTATAGAATCACAACACCTAGAACTACTAAAAAATAGTAAAGGGAAGTGCTACCTTTTATTAGTGATAGGAAAAAATCACTAATAATGAAGGGCTTTATCAGCACAAGAAAAGCGCTGATAAAGGAACCCCCTATCAGCAATAAAATTTTAACACTGATAAATGCAGGATTTATCAGAACTTTTTTATGTTCTAGAGTATTTATCAGAACATTTTTGGTGTATATATATTCTTGTTGACATGATTATGTGTATTTGGTGTGGATTCATAGTGGGTTTTGTGCATTTTAGGAGGATATTATGATATTTATGTCCTTCATGTTCACGATATCATACGGTGATGAGGATGTGATGTGTTCTTGTGATGTGGATATGGTATTTTATGTGTTTGTGACATGTTTATGTGTGGATATATGGTTATGAGATTATATAGAAGAGGTTGAAGAATAATAAATATTCCATTAGAGTGTGATAATGACCAGATTAGTGGGGAAGTGGATGTGGGGTAATTTATTATTATATATTCTTTTGATATTATGTTACTATACTTGAATGTGATATTGGGTGACTGATCCTTGGTGAGGTTGGGTGATATATGACCATAAATTGGTGTGTATTAGTTCTGTTATTTATTCACTAAGGAATTAATATATTTTATACACATTTTCATTAGAGGTTTTGGGAAGGATCCTTCTGAGTATACTTGAATGATCACCCCTATTTATATAATTATTTTTATATGTTTTTGAATATTGATTTGGTGACCAAGTTTTCAATTACTATCTTGAGGATAGGAGTTACCGCCAGATCCACTGTTGTAGGATTTTTTATATATTTCATTTTAGATACCTTTTTTATGTATGAAATTCACATGAATTATGGATTGGGTTCCATTTTATGTTATATTGAGTTTATTGGTGGTTTATCTCTGTTCTTGGGATTTATGAGGGAAACACCTCCCATTTCGTTATTTTATTCCCTGAATGCTAGTCTCCAGCCTGTATACTATTAGTTGTAGGATTCATGAATTGCACTTATTTTCAATGTTATTTTATGAGTGGTTCCTAGTGGTGGTGAGTTATGATAGTGTGGTATTAGAGCTTTAGTTGAGAGTTAAGATGGAGTTTGGAATTAGACAATCATGAGGATTGAATGGGATGATAGGTTAATAATATTTGTTAAAATTTTCATATGGAATAACATGGGAGACCATCTATGACACCAGTGATTATCCCCCCTATGATTTAATGTAAGTAACATGAGCTTACCAAAAATATTAGGCATGATGATATTGAATGTAGGGCAGAGACCTAGGAGTAGTATATGTATCATTCATGATTATTATTTTATTTTGAAGTCATTTTTTGTGTATTTGAACCATAAATACTAATATTTGATATTCAAATAGGATGGAGATGAATAAATATTGGATGGATGCTAATTGTTTGAAAATAGAGTATGAGAACGGAGTGAACGAGTTTATCACGTTTGTAAAGGATCACGCAAAAGATCCTTCTCAAATCATTTTCCCATGTTTACATTGTCGTTATTCAAGAGTAACTACTCTAGAGGAGTTTGAAGAACATTTGATATGTCATGGAATATATGGGATTTATAAATGTTGGAATAAACAAGGAGAAAAAGAGAGTGTAGCGACTGGTAGGGATAAAACAACGTTTTATAGATAATGAGATATAAATAAGAATATGGATAATGAAGAAGAAAATATGGAGGTTGTGATTATATATGTCAATTACGAGGAAGATCGTATTGAGTAAATGTCAAAGACAATTTATGATGAACTCATTGATTGCCCAAAAAAAATTAGAATTTAAAGAGTTGTGCAAAGACACTATTGTATACTAGTTGCACTAAATATACAGCATTGTTAGTTGTACTGAAGTTTTATAAATTGAATGTAGGCAATCGATAGAGTGATGTCAGTTTTACTGAACTACTTTCTCTCTTTAATGACATGATCCCGGAATATAACGAGCTCCCAAGCCGGATATATGAAGTTAAATGAATGATACGCTTGATGGGTATGATTTCTGAAAGAATACATGTCTACCCGAAAGACTATATATTGTTTCTCAAGGAGAAAAAATCACTTACAGAATGCCAAATGTGTGGTGATTCTCAATACCAGAAAGATTAATCCAGTCCTATGAATGTTTTATGGTTCTTTCCAATCATTCTGATGCTTAGGCGTCTATATGGAAGTGAAGAAATTGAAAGACAATCGTCGTGGCATGAAGATAAAAGAAATAAATATGAGAAATTATGTCATCCAGCTGACTCTCCTCAATGGAATAAAATTGATCATGAGTATCCTGAATTTGTAAAAGAGCCGATAAACTATCCTCTTGTGTTATCTACAGATGGATAGAATCCTTTTGGTTTTCAAACCAGCACTCACAGTACATGGCATGTTATGTTGGTATATTATAACTTGCCACCCTGGTTATGCATGAAGTAGAAATTCATCATGTTATCTATGATTATATCCGGACCAAATCAACCAGGTAATGATTTTGATGTCTATTTGGCACCTTTTATCGTGGATTTGATGTTATTGTGGGATTTAGGTGTAATGTTGTATGATGCTTATAAAAGTGAATACTTCACGTTGAGAGCAATGTTGTATGGAACGATAAATGACTTCCCTGATTATGGAAATTTTTCAGGATATAGCATTAAATTAACTCAAGGATTTCATGTGTGTGAAGAAGATACGAAATCAATTAGGTTGATACATTCATCGAAATCTATGTTTCTAGGACATCGTAGATTTCTACCTCGTTGGCATAAGTACCGATCTTGGACGACATCATTCAATGGAAGTTCAGAACAACACACAACACCAACTCTAATAAAAGTTGATTAGCTATTAGAGAAAGTAAAATATGTGAACACCATTTTTGGTAAAACATTTTACAAAAATATTATGAAAATCAGTTCGAAAAAGGGATTAGTTTTTTTTTGAATTATCATACTAGAATTGTTTTTATGTCATACATTTTCTTGATGTGATGCATGTGGAAATAAAATGTATGTGACAGTGTTATCAAAAGGTTTCAAAATTCCCCTGGTAAAAAAAGGATGGAATTAATGCAAGGTTGGACAAGGTTGACATGGGAATATGAGAAGATTTGGCTCATGTGAAGGGTGAAAATTGAATGTTTTTTCCTCCAGCTGCTTACACTCTTTCTATGGAGGAGATATATCAGTTTTTCAACTTCTTTAATGATGTAAAGGTTCTAGAGGGGTATTGATTAAATATCAAGAACATTGTGTCAATAAATTATTTGAAGTTAAAAGGTTTGAAATCATATGACTTCCATGTTTTGATGAAAGATTTAATTCCTATATATTTACATTTCATTTTTCCCAAGAATGTTCATTATACGTTAACCAAACATTGTTTATTTTTCAAAGCAATATGTATAATATTTTTAGACCCTGTGAAATTTCCATCTATGGAAAAAGAAATTGTCATCATATTATATTAATTAGAAATGTTGTTCTTTCTAAAATTCATTTATATGATGGTTCATTTGATCATTCACTTAGTGAGAGAGATTCATCTTTTTGGCCTTGTGCAGTATAGATGGATGTACCACGTTGAACAATATATGAATATTTTTAAAGTGTATGTCAAAAATCAAAGTCGAGAAGAGGGTTTTATAGTGGATCAATATATTGTTGAGGAAGCCATTGAATTGTATAACAGATACCTATCTGATGTGGGAAGCATTGGTCTCCCAAAATCTCATCACACTAGATGCATTGAGGTTGGGGGAATTTCTGGAAGAGATGTTGTGAAAATCAGTATTACAGATCAAGAGCAAACCCACCTTTATGTTTTGCATAATAGTTGGGAGGTTGCTCCATATATTGAAACTCACTAAGAAATTATTATGATGTTGAATCCATCAAGGGAAAGAAAATGGATATCAAATACACATAATCACCAGTTTATAGGATGGTTTTAGGACAATATTTTTATGGAGTTAGATGAAACTCCAAATTCAATTTCAGAACAACTTTGATGGATAGTCGTCGGCCCAAGTGTGTATGTACTATCCTACAATTGTTTTGTAATTAATGGTTATAAATTATCTACAGAAGATCATAATGAATATAGTACCATGAAAAATAGTGGAGTTAAACTTGTGGCTGAAGCGACGCATGTTTCTAGTAGTAAGGATAGAAATCCAATTTATGAAAATATGTCATACTTTGGCATTATCACACAAATATGGGAGTTGGATTATATGACATTCTAATTGACGATTTTTCAATGAAAATGGGTTGATAACAGTAGTAGTGTTAAAATAGATGAATGAGGATTTGTGAAAGTTGATTTTAGTAAAGAAGGGTACAAAGACAAACATTTTATAATGGCATCACAAGCGATACAAATTTTTTATGTTACAGATACCACAAACTGAAAGAGATCGATTGTTCTGTTATCATCCAAAACTATTGAAGGGTCTGATGAAAATTATGTGGAGGATGATCTTTTAGTGGTATGTCTCAATCATTTTGCAGTGGTCCTAATGTAGATGATGTTTTTTATGTTAGAGAAGACCACAATGAAGGATTTGGATAATCGATATAGGTGTCAAATCCCATCAGCCGTTGAAAAAAATAAGTATAATTCAATAAATATGTCATATTTTGTTTGTAATATAGATATTGTTATCTCATGTTATTATATTATCATTATTGAATTTATGTAATCTAAATTAACTATTCAGGAACATTTTCAGATAATGAATTCTGCACGTTCTGGTACTCCTAACCTCGAGGCTGAACATGTCTCTCAAGTTGTTTCTACTATTGTTGTTGTTTCTTTTTCTACGGCTCCTCACAGTGCACAGCAAAAACATGTTTCTCAACCAGTTGATGCTCCTAGTTTTGAGGTCCAACAATCATCAAAATATGTTGTTTCTACCATTCTAGATGAACATATAGATGTTGTTGATATATATGAAATGGTCGGGGATGAAGGACAGACATCGCAGAAAACACAGGTGCGTTGTAGTTTGACGGTGTTAGCCAAAGTTTTTAAGGTGAAAAGTAGTGGGATCAAATTTTATGTCAGATGGAATGCACGAGGAAAAAATTTGAATCACAACAAGGATATGTTTAGTAGTTACATTGGAATAGTCACTCAGAAACGCGTGCTGATTGACATAGATTCATGGAACCATGTTGTGTGTGGGCTGAAGGCTGTGATCTGGGAAGAAATTACGTTAACATTATGATATTATTTCTTCTATTTACTTGAAAATGAAATAATGAAACAGTTTCGTACTCTTCTAAATATGTTTTAGAGTACATTTATAGTATATAATTCACATAAGAATTGTGTACTAAGGCTTGCAGGAAGGATTCACTGAGGTTTTCACACTATTTTAACAAAATTTCACCTGAAAGATTTCAAAGGTAAAATAAACCTGCACCCACCCCTTGTCTATGCTCACCTGATATCCCAAGAAGAATGGGATTCATTTATTGGCCGCCGTGGGGATGAGAAGTTTCAAGTGCATTGTGGGTGATAATACGTTGTTTGAGGATACATGTATTCATCACTTTGATTGTCAATATTTCATTTATGAAACAGAAACTAAGTACTGAAAATAATGAACGTGCATCAAAACCAACATACCCCTAATGTAAAGCAAAGATGGGGTACGCTTCACTAGAAAATAAAAAGGTACGTATTTTAAATTTCAGTAATATTCTTAGGTGCCAAGAAACAACATCATAATTATCTTTCTATAATTATATGTATAATTATGAGTTTAAAACCAAAGAAACTTCTATCCCACGTCATGTGCTATGGAAGGAGTCATGTGTGAATAAGGAAAGGAAGCTAGTAGATGAAAACACAATAAAAGTGTGGGAAATATGTGTAAGTATGAAATGACGATAAACATATTTGTTTTAAATTTCTATTACATAAAAATAATTAGTTATTGTTCTATATCTGATAGTCATAGGAATCAGATACTCCTGTAGTGGATGCAGTACTATTATCGAGGGCTTCGAAGCGGCCAGAACAATACGGTCGTGTCAGAGGTACGGGGTTTGGGGTGACACCGTGAGTATATTATGAGAAAAAAATGGATGATAGAGATGAAAAATTGAAACAAATCACTGAAATACTGGAAACACTTGAAGAATGATATCAATGGCCAGGAGAGTTGCTAGAAATGTTTGTGGGTGGGAAGCAAGGAGAAGCCACAACTTAAGAACAACCAATGCATGAAGATCCCACCCCACCCCCACCAGCTTTGAGGCAAGACATTCTCCTCAAAGAGTTGTCTTAGCCATGGTAATCTATATTCTAATAAATGTTTCCATGAAATGTGAATCAGAAAAACCCTGATAAATTTCCTGTACTAATCTTCTACAGGGTGATAAGGAATTTGATTTATATATGTCAACAACCACCTATCACCTTGTAGCGAGGGCTACATTGTTCAACATCCCATAGGACATGCTGCATAATAGACCACTTCCGAAATATCATCTGAAAGTGACGATTGCTGTAACTCATTTTCCAAATGCAGAGATACCTATTCCACTTGATGATGATGATATTCATATGGTCGAAAAGGATATTGGGACATTCATTGCATGGTTGTCAATGTATGTAACAGTACAGGGGGAGAAAGAGGTAATTATTTCCTTTTTTCAAGATAAACCATTAACAATTATTGAAAAAAGGGTCTAAACCAATGAATGTTATTATAGTCGGAGAAAGGGAAGGGGGTGACAAGAAACGTTGGCTCAAAAGCATCTAAAGGATCGACCAACCGATACCAAAGATCTAATTAAAGCACAATAACACCACATGTTCTCTATCCACATTTAAAAGCATTGAAAACTCATGTGTATATGAATCTAAGAGGTTGTAGTAGTCATATAGTGGTTTTAGAAAATAATATATACAGAGAGAAAAGTCACCATTTAGGTTATACTGAAAATGTAAATGAGATCCTTGAAAATGGTTTTCTAGGCATCACAGTTGTAAATTTATATATGAAGTATGTTTTTATGAATTGATTTTATAAAAGCCGATATAATATGAAAATTATGACTAAATGTGTTTTATATTATTGACAGAAGTATATATGAAAACGAGTTGAAGGAATTTCCCCATGAGCCACAATTCGAACTCATTAGTCCTCATACCACATCAACACATCCAATGAAATTAGAGCCATCAAAAAAGGATGAAATAGTGAATGGATTGATGAAAACATTTGAAAGAAATATTGCAGATGAAAGACTCTTCCTAATACAAACCATGCAGGGGTAAAACTCTACAATTAAAGCATATCAATTATATTTTTACTTCATTTATTACTTATTACTTTTTTTGTTTTTAGGAAACATTGGTTGCTAATTATTGTGAATTGGATACTCCAAATATTTATTTTATGGATTCAATGTAAGTTTATCCAATAAAACGACCACGCGTGATGGAGTTTGTGAATATGTAAGACACTACATCCTACATTTTAGGTCTAAACATCAAGTAATATAATTTAAACTATCTTTTATTGAGGATTATGTTATGATAGGGGGTTTATAATTATCATCTAAAAAAGGGAATAAATATAGGGGCTAAGCATAAGGAGGAGAGAAAGTACGAAGTATGGATAAATATCAGGGTATATATAATCAAATTTCACTATCCAAACACATATCAACACAATTTACTTATTCTCTTAATCGTCAATTTTTTTGCAGTGTCCAAAACAAAAAAAAAAGATAATGATTGCGGTTATTATGTTTTTTAATTTATGAAATAGATCGTTTTTCATCAACAAACTATCATACCTAAAGAGGTATTTTAAAAAACATCTACTATTTCATTTAATTTTTTTATTAATTATTTATTTATATATTTTCAAGTACTACTCTGACTACTGAAAATCCTCATAATCACAAGACGATATAGATTTTTTCAGAAATGGGTTGGTCGCATACTAGATGGAAGATTGTACACAAATAGCATAAAGATCTGACTTGGGGACATGTACAATTGGAGGTCATTTTTGAGAGGGGTTAAGGGGATCAAAATATGAAGCTTTGTTGTATGTAAATGTTCATAGGAAAATTATAATTGTTATTAAATAAAACATCCTTTGTCAAATGAGTAATTTTCCCATTTTAACAGATGAAATGCACCAGCAACATGCATGAATGATGAACAACTTTTCCTTGGGCTTTGGATAAGAAAAACCAGTAAAATCTCAAAAATACTTTCATATCAAACTAACGCATTTGAATAATTTTGATACTTTAGGGGAAATATCCAAGGGTGATTTGGTGACATGTACGAGTCAACCCCACCTCAATCTGAGGCATGGTGTTACCGGTATCACTCAAAGTGTCTCTCTTTTGTTAAAATGGACAGATTTTTAAGTGAAAACAACAACTGACTACGTAAATCTTACCAAACGAAATCATATTGTGTTGATCCTTTATTATAATGATACATGATGGTGTTTGTGACATGTACAAGTCAACCAGGTCTCAATACGAGGCACGGTGTGGCCGGTAAAACTCAAAGTGTCTCTCTTTTGTGTAAAATGGACAAAATTTTAAATGAAAACAAGCACTAACCTATGGAAATCTGACCAAATGTAATTGTATTGTGTTGATCCTATAAGATAATGATCCATCAGTGTGTTGGTGATTTGTACAAGTCAACCACGCCTCAATCTGAGTCCCTGTGTGGTCGGTATCACTCCAAGTGTCTCTCTTTTGTTTAAAATGGATAGAATTATAAGTAAAAACAACAACTAATGTACGAAAATCCAACCAAACACATTCTAATTGTGTTAATACTTTAGGAGAACGATTATTGGGTGCATTGATGATGTGTATGAGTCAACCAAGCCTAAATTTGAGGCACGGTGTGGCCGGTATCACTCAATGTGTCTCTCTTTCGTTTAGAAAGGACATAATTTTAAGTGAAAACAACAACTAGCCTATGGAAGTCCAACCAAAAGCATTAATATTGTGGAGATATTTTAGTAGAATGATTCATGGGTCATTTGGGACGTGTATGAGTCAACCACACATCAATATGAGGCATGGTGTGGCTGGCATCACTCAAAGTGTCCCTCATTTGTTTAAAATGGGCGAAATTTTATGTGAAAACAACAACTGACCTACAAAAATCCAACCGAACGCATTCAGAGTGAATTAATACTTTAGGAGAATGATAAATGGGTCATTTTTGAATTTTAAGAGTCAACCATTCCTCCATCTGAGGCACATTTTGGCTGGTATCACTGAAAGTGTCTCTCTTTTGTTTAAAATGTATAGAATTTTAAGTGAAAACAACAACTGATGTATAAAAATCTTACCAAATGCATTCGGATTGTGTTTATCCATTAGTTAAACGATACATGGGTCATTTTTAATGTGTAAAAGTCAACCATTCCTCAATATGAGGCACGGTGTGGCTGAAATCACTCAAAGTGTCTCTCTTTTGATTAAAATGCATAGAATTTTAAGTAAAAACAACAAATGACATACAAAAATCCAACCAAACGCATTTTTATTGTGTTTATCCTTTAATAGAATGATCCATAGGTCATTTTGGATGTTTAAAAGTCAACCAAGCCTCAATCAGAGGCATGGTGTGGCCGGTATCACTCCAAGTGTCTCTCTTTTGTTTAAAATACACAGAATTTTAAATGAAAACAACAACTGACCAACAGAAATATGACCAAATGAATTCTGATTGGGTTGATTCTTTAGTAGAACTATCCATTGGTCTTTTGGTGATGTGTATGAGTCAACCCTACCTCAATTCGAGGCATAGTGTGACCGGTATCACTCAATGTGTCTCTCTTTTGTTTAAAACGGACAGAATATTAAGTGAAAACATCAAATAACATACAAAAATTTGACAAAAAACATTCATATTGTGTTGATCCTTTAGGATAATGATCCATGGGTGATAGTTTGACATTTATGAATCAAACATGCCTCATTATGAGGCACGGTGTGGCCGGTGTCACTTAAGGTGTCTCTATTTTATTTAAAATGGACAGAATTTTAAGTGAAAACAACAACTGACGTACATAAATCTAATAAAACACATTCAGATTGTGTTGATCCTTTAGGAGAATGATCCATGGGTCATCTGTGATGTGTACAAGTCAACTGCGCCTCAATCTGAGGCATGGTGTCCCAGGTATCACTCAAAGTGTCTCTCTTTTGTTTAAAATGGACCAAATTTTAAAGGAAAACAACAACTGATGTACAGAAATACAACCAAACGAATTCATATTTTGTTGATCCTTTGGTAGAACGATCCATGGGTCATTTTTGATGTGTAAGATTCAAAAACGCATCAATCTGAGTCATGGTGTGTCCGATATCACTGAAAGTGTCTCTCCTCTATTTAAAATGGACCAAATTTTAAGTGAAAACAACAACTGACCTAGGGAAATCTGAAAAACCACATTTGGATTGTGTTGATCCTTTAGGATAATGATCCATGGGTGAGTTGGTGACGTGTATGAGTCAAACACACCTCAATCTGAGGCACGGTGTGGCCAGTATCACTCAAAGTGTCTCTCTTTTGTTTAAAATGGGCAAAATTTTAAGTGAAAACAATAACTGACCTACGGAAATACGACCAGAAGCCTTAGGATTATGTTGATACTTTAGTTGAACGATCCATGGGTTTGTTGGTGATGTGTACGAGTCAACCCCACCTCAATATGGAAAGCCACCCCAACCCCCTGTACACCACCCCACCTCCTTGGACCGCACCACCAACCCCCTGGACCCCCCCCCCCCAACCCCACCCCCTGGACACCACCCCACCCCCTAGACACCCCCACCCCTCTAGACACCCCCACCCCCAGGAAATCCCCCCCAAAACCCTATAAACCACCAACCCCATGGACACCCCCATGGACAACCCCCCCTGCACAGCTCCCTGAACCCCCCCCCCCCCCGGACACCCCCCCCCCCCCCAGCACCACAACCATGGACACCCCCACCCCCTGGATGGCCCCCCATCCCCCTGGATGCCCCCACCCCTTCTAGACAAAACCCCACAACCTGTACACCTCCCCCCCGGACACCCCACCCCCATGGACAGCAACCCCCACCCCCTGGACACCGCCCCACCTGTAACACCCCGAGCTTCCATGATACACTTCTCTTTCAATAATGCAATAGCTTGCATTGTACGCAAGTTCGAGTTCTAACACACCGCGACTAATCAAAGTAGCCGTTATGAATAGTAATACCCAATTTTTAAAATTATGGAAATCTTATATTTCAAAATGGACTTCATTTTTGTATTCTTAATATAGAAATTATCCTATGTTGAATTTTTTGTAATTTTCAGAGAACTTCCATTTTTTTATGAATAGTGAAAAATACTTAAAACAACTTTTTTGATAAAAATAATTTATAGTGTTAAATTATACTATTGAGTGGTTTTAAAGTATAATTAGAATATATTTTTACCATTTTATCCAATCATGTTCATTAGAATTAATTACACTTTGAAATTGGACATAAACAATTGTCAATCTTTTGATATATATTGTTGCTTAAAAACACGCTATTTGTTGGGACAACGGGAATTAATTATAAATTAATTAATGAAACTTATATGTTTGTAATTTTTTAAAATAGACATCATTTTTGAATTTGTAATATCAATTATAGCTTAGGGTGAAATTTTGGCATTGTTCTGAAAAACTTCAATTTTTGATGAATAGTGAAACCACTAAGTGGTAGTTAAAAAACTGATTTTCCGTTTAAATGAAACATTACCACTTCTGTGATTTGATTTTCAAAAATCCTACATAAATGGTTATAATTAGGAAGTAAAATGTGGTTCAATGGGATTAAAATAATTTTTTGGTGAATAGTATCTTTTAAGCTTAATTAATCGCGATTAAATGTAATTAGTGAAATTTAAGGTAAAAATGGTGTTATAAAAATATGAAATGACATTTACACTTGTCCTACCCCTATTGTATGAGTCATTTATGACAAATAAAATCCATGGGTCAACTTGGAGACCCCATGGAGCCACTTTGGTAGGAAAATGACATTAATAACTTTTAATTTAATGTTAAAATAAAAATGTCACAAACATGAGTTGTTTTACTAAAACAATTTTTAATTGGGGTTATAGAAGTCATATTTTTTACTATAAATATTCATTATAAAGATAAAAATATTTCCTAAATAATGATATATTTTCTTATAATTTTTAGATATTAAATAAATTTAATGTTTTATGACACAATGATGATGCAGCGATTACCTCATTAATTAACCATTTAAATAAAATGAAAAGATAATGTAAAATCTAAGGTTTAAACTTTTCCAAAGCCTATTGGATGAGTTGATTTCGAACCCTTATCACCTTATACTCTAAATATATATGTGTGGGACCTTTAAAATCTGAAACTCATTATATAATAAAGTAACATTTCATGACTTTCCAAGAGTGCCCCTCCTCTCCTCTTATAAAAGGCCCCCACCACTCCCACCTTATTCACACCATCAAGCCATTTGGCTCGGCCAAACTCTGCCCAAATACTCTCCCAACTTCCCTCTATTACTCCTAGAATCCTCACTTTGGGCAGAATGCTTCCCAAGTAATCCTTTGGCTCAAATCAAAAATGAGTTGCCCGATTTTAAGGTAATGTCTTCTCTTATGTTATTTTGTTTTATTTTGCTTCTCCAACCCCATAAACTCTTTTTATACATTTATTTTGTAACAAAAACAGTATACTAAATATAATAGTATGTTTTTATAATAAGTATTCGAGCTACACTTACACAAACCTACATCTAATGGTTAAAGTACATACTGTTTCTGTGGATGGCGAATTTCTGCCTCAGGAAACGATGATTGTTCAACACTCATATAACACCTTAAAAGGTGGCCATTAAGATGTCAATATATTTATATATGATATATAATATGTTTATGTTTTACTTAAACTTCTGTATTTTTCATTTATGGCATACCTTTATGGTTTCCATTATGGGTAAACACGATATCTTCATTTTAGGAAGTGCGAACTACCGCCCCCTCAAAGTGATTTGAATCGTTAATGTCATATGTGGGATGTATAAAAGATGGATTAAATGGTATTATACATTATATTATACGTTAATTATAGTATACCTTTATATAATTATAATTTCATTCCATTAAATACGAAATAGAGATGAAAGTAGCGTTCATGCGTACGTACGGCTTACCGTCTCCATGAACGGTGCATTTCATTTCTTTCCTCTAAATGTTATGTAATATTATAAATGCATGTATATAATAGATATATATGATATATATGTTATCTAAATCATGAATATAATTCTGGATATAATGTATATTTCACCACATGAACAACTTGTAATTATAAGAAGTTTATTTTTGACTCAAGTACCAAAGATCGACAAAATGACCGTTATTAACTTAAATTATTACATAATGTTCATAACATGTTAATAAGTGATATAAAAGGAATAATGAATATGAAAAAGGTTATTAAGCAAATATAAATTAACTCTAGTTTATTATTCAGGATGTTAAAGAATGATCGAGTCAAGTCGGACACGAGGTAAGGGAATTTCTTAACCCAATTTCCATTCTTTGGGTTAATCTCCTACTTTCAAATTATGTTAAGATATTATTATTTCCTATCTTGTATTTGTAATTTCTTTATATTTACTTATATTTAATACACATAATAGATCTATTTTATTTAAAAAATGATCTTGGTAAGGACTTCGTCTCAATCTCCTTTCATTGAGGCATATTTTTTTTATACACAACTTTCTTTTATGCGGTGTATAAACCCATTTGACTTTTACGTTTATTCAAAAGGAATATTTTTTTATATGAAGAGTTTTACTAAATTACAAAAAGTAATGTTTTTCTTTCCATACATATGCGGCGATAATGACTTCTCCACCGCCGTGACCATTATTTGAGTTTCAGCTTCCTCTACAAGCCATAATTTGTTTTAATGAAAAAAAATACAAAGTTTTAATTTTCTTTAATTTGGTATTGAAAATGGTTTTGAATGTGTTTCTATTTTATCAATGTGTTTTATTTATATCTTGTGATTGAAATGTGGAAATGTTATGTTTCCTTTATGCATGTTTATGTGATAGGATTATGTTATGGTTTATGATATGTTTAAACCTGTTCATATGAGGAATGCATTGGACTTAATAAGTGATGGGTGGAGCCCGCTATATCTCCTCGATGCATCGGCAGGTCTCATGAGACAAACTAGTGTCTTGGCACGAAGCCTTCACAAAATCTTATTTGTAGTCTTGGCATGAGGCCTTGGCTACGTGGTTATGATAGTCTGGGATTATTCATTCCATCATTATGAATGTGGTTATTGATATTGCATTTGATTATTCAACTAGTATAATATCCATGTGAGTAAATAAATGGCATTATTTAATTTTATTTTTTCTATATCATGCTGAAGTTCATGTTTAAAAAGGATTTTGTTTTAGTTAGACATTGCCTTAAATGTTAATGTTTATTTATGAAAGCTTCCAAAATATTGTTATCCTTACTGAGCATCTGAGCTCACCCCTTTCAATGTTTTAATATTTTCCAGGATGTGAAGAAGTATTTTATGATTGACCTACAGGGATAGTCAGAAGAGGATATGAGTGTAGACTATGGAGACTTTGTTATTGTAGTTTTTCACTTTATGATGTAATGTATCATTTAAGAATGTATCTAGTGTTTCTAAGGCTACTAAACTAATCGGTCTTTCGAGACTTGATCTTTTGTGATCATGCCAATGTTACAAAGTAATGCACCGACTCTAGGTAGCTGGGGTCGGGGCGTTACAGTTGGTATCAGAGGCCTTTTAGTACTAACCTTGGAAGCTATATTTAGATAATCTCTGATTAGAGCACATATCCCTAAGATAGACTTTGAAGATTAGTATAGAAGAACTTTCTAGAATTTTGGTATTATAGGGATTTTATGAGTTTTCAGAGCAATACATCCCTGTATGGATACGAGCAAGTAGACACAGATCTGGCACAGATGTACCTAGGGGTAAAACCCGAAAACACCTCTTTGATATAGACTCGAATGGGAACTGGTGCACGAAAACGGGCCTTGTTGCACTCTTGGTTACGACACTCCCTAGGGATTTTCTTAGGATAATTCTCATTTTCTTTAAAAACCACTATGAAGGGTTATGAGTATATACTTCCTCAAAGAAAACGTTTTTATGATTATGGATTATATCCATAAATAGTTCAATTTATGTTAAGTGTTTTACAAGTATGGAATTATGTATTTTGATTCATAAACTGATCTAGTTTATGCCATTGTATAGAAATGGTGCCCAGTTTAAGGAATGTGAACTCCAGCAATACGTATGATCCAAAGAGTAAGAAGGATCATATCTTTCACAGTATTGAGCCAACATTTAGAAGGGAAATAGTCTCCCATGTTTTCTCAACATATGAAGAAATAGTATCATGTGTTAATAATATAAGTAAAGAATTATCTGAGTCTTTTGGCTTTGAAGGGAAGAAAGAGAAGAAAAGGATTAAAGAGATAATGATGGATAAAGGGACGAAGGAAAAGAAGGATTTTCCAATATGTGATAACTATGGGAAGAAACACCTTGGAACTTGCCAGAAGGGAAAGGGAGTTTTTTATAAGTGTGGAGAAAAAGGACACAAAGTGTGTGACTGCAAGGTTAAGAAAAAGGTTTCAAATGTACAATGCTTCATCTGCAAGGAGTGGGGACACTATGCAAACCAATGTCCAAATCATCAGAGTATGCCAAAAATGATTTTATTGGATAATAATCATGTTATGATACTACCACAGATGAGGAGGAATGATTAGAGTTCTTATGTTTTTATTAAGGAATTTTTTCATTTGAGTGTCGTATCAATGATGTACTGGTTATAATAATTATGGAGTATATAAGGATTGTACTACAGTACTATTTCATCAAGGACTTGAGATTGTGTGAAACCAAGAAAAGTGACTCCACAGCAGGTTAAATTTTTGGAAAATATATGGTTGAGAGAGTGATAAACCATAATATGGTTCTGATACCGAGATAGTGATTTTGGAATAATACATGATTGATTTGGATAAATTATATTGGATATTCATAACTTCTTTAAAACTGAATAATGATTTGTATACATTTTTGGATAGAAGGAGTATATCTAGAATTCACTAAGGAATAAGGGATAATGAATGTAATAAATAAGGATTTATGGTAATTCAGGATGTTACAGTGTTTTAAAAGAATACATGATGAAGGTGTTCACATGTTGTTATGGGGAAAAAAGGATCTTCATTATGTTTACCTTCCTTATATAATTTGGACTATGAGTTGGACAGAAGTATTTTGGATAACTATTAAGGTTGGAATGGATTATATTTTACATTGGATAATATTGTTAAGGTTAGTTTTGGATATTTATAAAAAGTACAACACGCAGACCGAGTGACAACCCATCACGTCGGACAAAGCCGTGGGAATCGAACCCACAACCATAGTGTGATTGGGATTAATCGCCTACCACTGGACTACGTGAAGTCCTTGGTTATTAAAAAATATTTTTTCTAATATAAATGGTATGTGTTAATATTTTTAACCTTTTACGATTAGGATAAATATAATATTTTTGAGTGAAAGATGAGTTTGTGGTAGAGTTTAGTTGAAGGTTGAAACTCTACTTGTCAAGAATAAATATATACATACCTATCACTTAATCTATGAATAAATTAATTATTAAACTTTAGTAAAGGGATATTAAAACAAAAAAATGTGTTATCCTAATACCTTATGTCTTGTTGAACTGATAATATTTTAAATCAACATAGATTGAAGGCTTTAAGGCCCTCAATTTTACACTTGTTTGTGATTGATGACCTCAATCACTCCCTACAAGTATTTACGTGTTTCCTCCAATTATATGTCTCTAATTTCCACCAATGTTCTCCTTATTGAGATCATAATTGGGTGGTGCCTTTTTTATTTCTCATTCCCTCTTATTAAGGCTAAATTATATTAACCTTATTTCTGATGTGGGTTTTCCACAAAGTTATTTTCTCTTTGTAACCTTTTATATTCAAAGAAAATTTTCAAATTGCGAGGACGGAATTTATTGAAGGAGGGGAGAATGTAACACCCTGAGCTTCCACGATACGCTTCTCTTTCAATAATGCAATAACTTGCATTGTACGCAAGTTCGAGTTCTTACACATCGCGACTAATCAAAGTAGCCGTTATGAATAGTAATACCCATATTTTAAAATTATGGAAATATTATATTTCAAAATTAACTACATTTTTGTATTCGTAATATATAAATTATCCTAAGTTTAATTTTTTGTAATTTTCTGAGAACTACCATTTTTTTATGAATAGTGAAAAATACTTAAAACAACTTTTTTGATCAAAATAATTTATAGTGATAAATTATACTATTTAGTGGTTTTAAAGTATAATTAGAATATATTTTTACCATTTTATCCAATGATGTTCATTAGAATTAATTTCACTTTGAAATTGGACATAAACAATTGTCAATCTTTTGATACATATTGTTTCTTAAAAACACACTATTTGTTGTGAAAGTGGGAATTAATTATAAATTAATTAAATCAACTTATATGTTTTGAATTTTTTAAAATAGACATCATTTTTGAATTCAGAATATCAATTATATCTTTGGGTAAAATTTTGGCAATGTTCTGAAAAACTTCAATTTTTGATGAATAGTGAAACCACTAAGTGGTAGTTAAAAAAATGGTTTTTACGTTTAAATGAAACATTACCACTTATGTGATTTGATTTTCAAAAATACGACATACATGGTTGTCATTAGGAAGTAAAATGTGGTTCAATGTGATTAAAATAATTTTTTTGTGAATAGTAACATTTAAGTTTAATTAATCACGATTAAAGGTAATTAGTGAAATTTAAGGTAAAAATGGTATTATAAAAATATGAAATGACCTTTACACTTGTCCTACCCCTATTTTATGATTCATGGCCGACACATACAATCCATGGGTCAATTTGGGGACCCCATGGTTCCACTTTGGTAGGAAAATGACATTAAAAACGTTTTACTTAATGTTAAATAAAAATGTCACAAACATTAGTTGTTTTACTAAAACAATTTTTAAATTGGGTTATACAAGTCATCTTTTTTACTATAAATATTCATTAGAAAGATAAAAATATTTCATACGTAATGATATATTTTTTATAATTTTTAGACATTAAATAAATTAAATATTTTAGGACACAATGATGATGCAGCGATTACCTCGTTAATTAACCATTTAAATAAAATGTAAAGATAATGTAAAATCTAAGGCTTACACTTGTCTAAAGCCTACTGGATGAGTATCTTTCGAACCCTTATCACCTTATCCTAAAAATATATAAGTTTGGGACCTTTAAAATCCAAAACCCATTATATAATAAAGTAACATTTCATGACATTCCCAGAGTTCCCCTCCTCTCCTCTTATAAAAGTCCCCCACCACTCCCACCTTATTCATACCTTCAAGCCATTTGGATCGGAAAAACTCTGCCCAAATACTCTCCAAACTTCCCTCTATTACTCATAGAAGCCTAAATTTGGGAATAATTCTTTCCAAGGAAGCCTTTGGCTCAAATCAAAAAAGAGTTACCCGATTTTAAGGTAATGTCTTCTCTTATGTTATTTTGTTTTATTTTGCTTCTCCAACCCCCTAAACTCTTTTTATCCATTTCTTTTGTTACAACACAAGTATCCTAAATATACTAGGTTTTTATTATAATAATTATTAGAGCTACACTTACCCACACCTACATCTAATGGTTAAAGAACATACTATTTCTGTGGAGGCTGAATTTCTGCCTCATGAAACGATGATTGTTCAACACTCATATAACACCTTCAAAGGTGGACATTAAGATGTAAATATATTTTTATATGATATATAATATGTTTATGTTTTACTTAAACTTCTTTATTTTTCATTTATGTCATAACTTTATGGTTTCCATTATGGGTAAACACGATATTTTCATTTTAGGAAGTGCGGACTACTGCCCCATCAAAGTGATTTGAATCGTTAATTTCACATGTGGGATGTATAAAGGATGGAGTAAATGGTATTATACATTATATTATACTTTAATTATAGTATAATTTTATATAATTATAATTTCATTCCATTAAATACGAAAAGGAAATGAAAGTAGCGTTCATGCGTACGTGCGGCTTACCGTCTCCATGAACAGTGCATTTCATTTCTTACCTCTAAATGTTATATAATATTATAAATGAATTTATATACTGGATATATATGATATATATGATATCTAAATAATGAATATAATTCTGGATATAATGTATATTTCACCACATGAACAACTTGTAATTATAAGAAGTTTATTTTTAACTCAAGTAACAAAGATCGACAAAATGACCGTTATTAACTTAAATAATTACATAATGTTCATAACATGGTAATAAGTGATATAAAAGGAATAATGAACATGAAAAAGGTTCTTAAGCAAATAGAAATTAACTCTAGTTTATTATTTAGGAGGTTAAAGAACGATCAAGTCAAGTCGGACACGAGCTAAGGGAATTTCTTAACCCAATTTCCATTCTTTGGGTTAATCTCATACTTTCAAATTATGTTATGGTATTGTTATGTCCTCTATTTTATTTATACTTTCTTTATGTGTACATATACTGAATACACATAATAGATCTATTTTATTAAAAAAATTATCTTGGTAAGGATTTCGTCGCAATCTCTTTTCATTGAAGAATATTTTGTTTTATACACAACTTTGTTTTATACGGTGTATAAACCCCTTTGACTTTTACGTTTATTCAAAAGGAATCTTTTTTATATGAATCGTTTTACTAAACGACAAAAAGGAATGTTCTTCTTTCCATACATATGTGGTGACAACGACTTCTCTGCCGCCATGACCATTATTTGATTTTTGGCATCCTCTACACGCCATAATTTTTTTTAAATGAAAAATAAATACAAAGTTTTAATTTTCTTTAATTTTGGTATTGAAAATGGTTTTGAAAGTGTTTCTGTTATATCAATGTGTTGTATGGATATCTTGTGATTGAAATGTGGAAATTCTATGTTTCCTTTATGCATGTTTATGTGATACGATTATGTTATGGTTTATGATATGTTTAAACCTATTCATATGTGGAATGCATTAGACTTAATAAGTTACGGGTGGAGCCCGTTATAGCTCCTCGATGCATCGGCAGGTCTCATGAGACAATCTAGTATCTTGGAAAGAGGCCTTGACAAAATCTTATTTGTAGTCTTGGCACGAGGTCTTGGCTATGTGGTTATGATAGTCTGGCATTATGCATTCCATCATTATGAAAGTGGTTATTGATATTGCATATGATTATTCAGCTATTATAATATCCATGTGAGTAAGTAAATGGAATTATTTAATTTTATTTTTCTAATATTATGGTGAAGTTCAAGTTTAAAAAGGCCTTTGTTTTATTTATACATTGCCTTAAATGTTAATGTTTATTTATGAAAGCTTCTGCAATATTGTTATCCTTACTGAGCATCTGAGCTCACCCCTTTCAATGTTTTAATATTTTCCAGGATGTGAAGAAGTATTTTATGATTGACCTGCAGGGATAGTCAGAAGAGGATATGAGTGTGGACTATGGAGACTTTGTTATTGTAGTTTTTTTTATGATGTAATGTAACATTTATGAATGTATCGAGTGTTTCCAAGGATACTAAACTAATCGGTCTTTCGAGAATTAATCTTTTCTGATCACGCCAATGTTACGAAGTAATGCACTGACTCTGGGTAGCTGGGGTCGGGGCATTACACCACCCCGCTTGGACAGCCCCACCAACCCCTGGACCCCCACCCCCCTAGACACCACCCCACCCCGTGGACACCCCCCACCCCTTTGGACACCCCACCCCTAGAAAGCCCCCCCCACCCCCTAGACACCCACATGGAAAAACCCCATCCTAGACAGCCCCCCCCCCCTCCCCATGGACACTCCCACCCCTCCTAGACACCATCCCCCACCAGGACACCTCCCCCAACCCCTAGACACCCCACCCCCCAAGTATAGCCACCCCCAACCCCACTGGACACCACCCCACCCCCCTTGGACCACCCCACCAACCCCATATACCACCCTCACCCCCCTGGACACCACCCCACCCCCTGGACACCCCATCCCCCGCCCCCTCTTGACACCCCTCCCACTAGAAAGCCTCCCCCAAACCCCCTAGACACCCCCACCCCCCACTGGACACCCCAAGAAGAGCTCCCCCCCCCAGACAACCCCACCCTCTGGACACCCCCACCCCCACCACCACCCAAGACACCCCACCCCCTCAACGGCCCCGCAACCCCCTGGATGGACCCCACCCCTGGAAGCCCCCACCCATTAAAGACACCACCCCACCACCTGGAAACCTCCCCCACCCACCCCCCCTGGACACCCCCACCGCCATGGATATCCACCCCCACCCCCTAGATACCACCCCACCCTCTAGACACCCCCACCCCTCAGGACCCCCTTTCCCCCTAGAATTCCCCCTAACCCCCTAGACACCCCCACCCCCCAGGATATCCCCATGGACAGCCCCACACCCATGACACCCATCAACCCCCTGGACGACTCCCCCACCCCTCCTAGACACCACCCCACCACCTGGACACCCCCACGCCCCTGGACACCCCCACCCATGGACAACCATCCCCACCCTCCTGGACACAAACCCACCCACCTTAAATATCCCCCCAACTTTCTGGACCACCCCACCCCCCCTGGACACCCCAATCCACCTGAACACCCCCATCCCCCCAGACACCCCCTACCCCCTGGACTACCACCCCAAGCCCTTGAACATCCCCACAACCCCCTGAATTTTGAATTGAATGCTTTATGTATTTACTTAACTTATGAATTTTTTGTTAATGGTATATGGGTATACTTGTTGTATGGGTATACTTGGTGTAATTACTTTATAAATTATGTGTTAATTTTGTATGGGTATACTTGTTGAGATGATGAAATTTTTTCAGGTCTGGTTTGGGTGTGCTGCAGCAGAATTTTATGTTACAACAGATAGGGAATTTATCAGCACTTTTTTACCACAGATAAAGGATTACTTTATCAGCGCCTTTTAGCACTGTTAAAGTATCCCTTTATCCGTGATTTTTTATCACTGATAAACTCTCCCTTTATCAGCACTTATATGGTGCTGATAAAGGGTACCCACTATTAGCACTGAGTTTTATAGCCCTTTTTTAGCACTGTTAAAGCCCATTTTGAGCACTAATAAATCCCGTTTTTATAGTAGTGTATGTATAAAATGTTAATTATGTTTTTATAGATACAAATGGTATCAATGTTTTATTTTGTCTTATTTTTTTGGATATGGTAGACTAGATACTAGAGTCTAGATAGAACTGGGTAATGTGTTCATTATTTGGTGATTGCAGCCCCAAACACGAGAGATATACCAAGTTGGCAGGGGTGGGAAATTGATTTTATGTTTTTATGTTTTAGTGTTGAAATATTTCAACCATTAGTGGATCAATTGGTTTTGAATTTATTGTTTTTTATAATTTTGACCCTTGTCTCAGTATAGAAGGCGAGGAGTATTTAGGTATCATGATTGGCACGTGGCCTCATATGATATATTCATGTTCTTGTAATTATGTCCTAGAACGTGGAATACATGAAAAGGTGTTGGGTTGTTTAAATTTTCAAAAATATATATATATTTTTTTCCTAGATAGATTTTTAGAGGAATTATTCTAAGATATATCATGTATGGGGTTTCAGATATAATGATGTGTGAACTTATGAGTGTGAAACTTGTGGTCCTGACTATGATATGGGTATGGATGAATAAAGGAATGGGTTATTTGTTTAAAATGTCAACAAAAAGCTAAAAAGAATACTATATAACCTCTTAGTGGAATTATACTCATCCATTTTAGGCTGATGATATCTAATATGCATGATATGTGATACATGACTCTAATATGGGTATGTAAGGGGCTATAAGACTAGATGATGTGTGATAGGGGTGTGCTAGGGATGTGTAAAGGTGGTGAGATAAACTTCCTATTACAGCATTACCTATTTTGGATATATACTATTATTTACACTATTGACAATGGTGCTTGGTCTTTAGCATGATTCCACCTAGACGGGATCTAGTGGAAAATCCGGAGGGCAGATATGTGGTTCCACTAGAGTGTGAAAGGGATGAGTCCATAAGGGTCGATATGAGGACCTTGAGGGTCAGGATGATCATGATCCAATGGTAAATGATATAAGGTAAGTGGTAATCCAAAGAAGATGACATGTATTAATCCACGGTTATATGATTTGTTCAAGGAAAGCATTTTTTGAGTTGGTCTCAATCAAATTTACCCATGTTTTAAGGGTTAAGCGGTCAAATGGAGAGTAGCTTAGGTTGTCGATTCCTGAGATACCTAAGAATAGACCTATAGACACACACATTCTATGGACTTATTTTTCCTATTAATTTTCCATATTTTGGTTGATTTTTGATAGGTTTAAGAAAAAACTACGTGACTTAAGTGAAATCAAATTATGAGAAGGGTTGATCCTAGTTTATTACAAGGGATGGGTTGGATGAACTTCTTTTTTAAAAATTTCAATTTCTTATATTCGAGATGGTTTTATTAAAGAATATTAAAATAGTTCATCAATTACTGGTTTTATACCGACAGACCATAATAATAATCACCTAAACACTTGGAGTAACAAATTTATGAGCACTCCAAGGTAATGTTTCGTATTATCTCTTTAAGTATGCGGCCTTAAAATTCAACATGGATGAAGAAGTTTTAAAATCATCAAATAAAAATATCAATTAAAATAATTGATTATAAATTAATGGGGTGATAAATAACATCCATTCCATCCCCTTTCTACTCCCTTGTATCAACCCATAAGTAGGTTATCCCTCCATTGATTCTATGGTTTCAATGGAAGTGGTAACTAGACTCGTGAGGGAGTAATTGAAGAAGTAAAAAAACAATAAAAAGAAAACAATCACTCCACTATTGTGTGAATAATTTCACAAGGTTTGGTATGAATAAATTCACACCATAATGAAAAATTTTCAATTTGATAATAATAAGAACATAATAAGAGAAGATGAATAATTTTTATTTAAAACTAAGGTGATTCTCACAACTTACAAATGAAGAAGAACATTGCAAAGGAAAAGTGGCAGCATAACACTACAATTAAAGAAAGCACCAAATATGTATAAATACTCCAACAATTCTGCCTTAAATAGACATTTTATGAGACTTGGGTCGAGCCTCAAAAATGGAATGTCATCCCACTTGAGTATAGTAGGCCTAGGGTGGTGTAAATTAAGGGAGAGAAGACTTTTCCACCCTTGACCTGAAGTATATTCTAGCTTGAATCCACTAAACAGAGGCACCTAGATGACCTTCTAGATGGAAGAATTAGAGTGGGACACAGAACTGACAAATGAATCATAGGATATCTACTAACTCTATAAAAACATTCAGCACTAAATAACATACGGTTTCCGATATATGATTACATTAGTGGGATGTTTTTTTGGGCCATGGAATCTGGCCCGGAATTTCATCATCCACTTGGCCGCTGATAACTCCATTAAAAAAACCGAATAATCTCTTGTCACTATTTGATTAAATGTTCCCCAAGATGACCTCTATAGTCAGTTAAACTTTGAGAATCATTTGGACTGTATCTTGGCCATTTTAGTCTATTTATTGGGTTGTTATCCAATTTACTTTCCCAGAATGTGTTGTCATGAAAGCCCATTTTGGTGGTCTTCCAATGTGAATATTCATGTGATACTAAATCATTAATTGTTCCTTATGGAATAAGATACCTGAAAATAAAATTTTAAAATAAGATCAATAACATTTTTTATTTTATAATGTGTTCGGACATGTACAATGTAGTTGTGCATTTTAAGAGGAATTACAATCATAATGTGAATTGATGTTCAAAGTGTAAATTGTGGTAAAATGGTGTATATGCATAATTAAGCACATGAATATTATATATATTAATAATGAATATTATCCTCATTTATTGGCTAATCACACCCACCACAAACTTGTATTTTTCTAGTCCCGAGCCAAATATATCTCAAAAATAAGAAATTTGAATTCCCTTTTCCAAATAAATTTTAATACACAATGCTTACCGAAATACCTCATACCAAAATATTATGAAACCCATCAAAATAATTTAAAACAAGATAGGTCCATAAGAATATCTCAATCCCAAGTCCATTCATTTGTTCAAATTTATCGCCATATTTCATCCAATTTAAATAAAGTATGAAGATGTGTTGTGTGTCACAAAGGACCAGGGGGTTCATTTTTATTCAAGAGGAAAATGATGGAAGCTCTAGGTGGAATCAAATTTCAATATAAAGATTATTATTAAATTTTTTTAATGTGTAGTTTTTAATTTTTCCATTGTAATTGAAATTTCCCTCAATAGAGTCAACCCATGTAGCGAGACTTTATTGATGACTCCCAAGCTCAAAGACCATAGGGCAGCAAGTAAATCCCACATACTCAGGAATCATCTCAATTTAACTCAGTAAAAACAAAGTGAAATTACCCCAAATAGAGATAAAATTACTAACTCTAGGCATGAAAATTATGGAGTCATGTTCCCAAAGTGTCGAAAGCATGCATTACATGAATTCATTTATCTACGCGCAAATTTTGTTGTTGTTGAATACTGGTATTAAAACTAAAATGATAACCTAAACTAGGATATTTATTTGGTGGATTACATGAACTCAAACTAATACCCTACTATCCAAAGTATATGTGTTGTGATTTTTTTATTTGGATGAAAATATTAATGATGAAATATCACGTTATATAGCCACGCTTTCCAAAATCTTTGAAAATGAACATAAAATTTCATTAAAATCATAATAAAGTAATGAAAAAATCTATTTGTATTCAATTTCAATGTCTGAAAAGTGTATAATCATGTTTGAGGTTAAAATAATTTTTCCTTCCTTGTAATTTTTATATTCTCAAACATTTAGTAATTTTTTTTTTCAAAAGAATTTATTTTATTTCATCTCCCTCCCCCCCCCCCCAAAATTATATTAACAATGTCCCTAGTATTTTAAGAAATGAAAATTTAGAAGGGGGTAGAGGTATAAGAGAGGAGTTATAAAAGGAATTTGAAAAAATAAACACGGAACAAAGTAACATGGTTTTTGAAGTTGAAGTTCAGGATGCTCCTGATTATTCCCTTGATCTCCATGCTACTCATGGACTCACAGCCATAGATGGTATGAAATTGTGGAATTTCTAGATATAGTTGATTTCCCTATAAAACTATTTGACCTCAATATCCTCTACTTCTAACTCACATACGCAATTAGAAACCCTTGAAACCTTGAGAGGTTCCCTTAATTAAAAATTGATAAACCCAGAAAAAACATACCTATTTATTTTGGCGTACCAAAGAAAGATAATAGTATAAAAAAAGAAAATAATATATATATATATAAGTCAAATATAAGTATATAAAAAACATTATAGAAGAAGGAGTCACTATAAGTCATAGGTTAGTGGAAATCACGCACCCATGTCTCCATTCGGTCTTGGGTTCGAGTACCCGCAGCTTCGCCGGTTGTGATGGGGTTTTCCCCACAACCTACAATGTGTTATTTTAATTTTTTTAAAATATTATTATATTTTTTTTATTTTTATTTTAACCTAGAGGCACATAAAAATAAATATAAATTGATGCTACAATGTCTCATTTTTTTAAAATTTCTAGGTAAGGTACTACTCAAGGATCACACCGATGAATATGGTGCTCCCATTTCATACTCATCTATACTTATAATATAATAATAGGTCAAAAGCCTATGGTACTATCATATTCATAGTTAAATTAGTTTTTAATATAAAATTTATTTATTAATCATATTCAAAAAAAATGATGCACAAATATTAGAAACCTGAAAATCTTGGGTTTCCTCCCATGCATCGCCTTTGTTCAACATCATTATCCCAACATGGGACCCTAATTATTTAATTATTTTCATCATATAAGGTTTTTTCACACATTTCTTCATCAACTTCATTTTTTTTTGAATGGTTCAATTAATGGTTAAACTCTATGTCCACTAACTTTAAGTGTTTGACCATTGGTGGTATCTTGATTTCTACAGCCTCATGGTGGTACACCTTATACACTATGTATGGACCCGACCATCTGGACCTCAACATTCCTGGGTGTAAATTAGGTTTATATATATATATATATAAAATAATAGTTTTACCTGGTACAACGTGTTCGGTTTTAAGATTTTGATATTGGTAGGTTTGAACTCTCGATTTATTTATCCTTGAATTTTCATAAGCCCCCATCATAAGTTCTTCATGTTAATTGAGATATAATTTCCTTTTTTTCATCCAATGAGAGGTCATAATTCATTTTATTAATTTCCAAAAAATACTTATGTGGAATATCCACTGGGAAACGACATGATTTTCCATAAACCAACCTATATGGGGGTATTCTCAAAGTTTTTTTAAATGTCATTCGATAGGCTGAAAGAGAATCTAAGAGTTTGCTCAACCAATATTTCCTAGATGAATTAACAGTTTTCTAAAAAATATGTTTGATTGATCGATTTTCATACTCAGCTTGACCATTTTTTTTTGGGTGGTATGTAGTGGAAACTTTGTGAGAAATTCCATATATGTCCATCAGTGATGAGAATGGATGATTGAAAAAATTTGTTCTACAATCATTAATGATAGCCCTAGGAATTCCAAATCATGTGAGGTTGTTTTCCATGATAAATCTAATCACATTTTTATTATCATTGTATTTGGTCAGAATGTCCCCAACCCATTTGGATACATAATTGATAGCTAAAAAGATGTTTAGATATCCCCTAGATTTTGGGAAGGGACCCATGAAATTGATTCCATTTTGTGATGGACCCTACTTGTGGACACCTATGACTGATTTGAAAAAATGTGTAAGAGTTTATTTAGGGGGTGGGCCAAAAGATACCACATTGAAGATCCTTAGCGTAAGTTTTCTTAGAGGAAAAGTGACCTTCACTTACCTCACTATGACAAAATCTAAGGATCGACTCTTGTTCAAATTCCGGGACACACCTCATAATTACTTGGTCAGGGAAGAACTTATATAGGTATGGATCATCAAACACATAGTTACTAACATCAGAAAGTAATTTCCATCAATCTTGAGTCCCTAATAATTTTGCAATTACTCTTGTAACTAAGAAGTTTGCAATGTCAACATACCAGGGCAGTCACTCACAGAGTTTAGGTGTTGATCAGGGAATGAATTAGACACATAAAGGTGATATAATTTGTCATTAAATTCTATCCTGGATATATGATCAGATAAAAAAATTTCAACACTCTTTTTTTCCTTGATTGTGAGATCAAATTCTTTCAAGTGAATGACCCACCTAATCAGTCTAGTCATAGAATCTTGTTTCTAGAAGAGGTATTTTCTTTTAGAATGATTAGTGAACATAGTGATGGGTGATCCTAAGAGGTAGAACCTAAACCTTTCTCAGGAAAACATGATAGCAAGTAACTCCTTCTAAGTGGCGGTGTAGTTTAATTGTGATTCATTTAAAGATTTTCTGGCATAAGAAATGACACATGGAGTTTTCTCACAGAGTTGTCCAAAGAATTCTTCTACATCGATGTCACTAGAATCACACATGAGTTCAAAATTAGGTTTTCGGTTTGGAGATTTCATGACAGGTGGAGAGACAAGAGTTGACTTGAGTGTAGAGAATGATTCCTCATGTGTTTCTGTCCATAAAAATCGAACATAATTCACTAATAGAGAACAAATTGGTCAAGAAATGGAGCTAAAATTCCTAATGAACATTCTATAGAAACCTGCATGTCTTAAAAAATACCTCACATCCTTGATATTTTTTGTGATGGAAGGTGGATAATTATGTAAACATTATCTTTATCAACTTTAATCCTTATATCTGAGACTAGATGGACAAGGACTAGTCCCTCTTTAACCATGAAATGGGATTTTTCCCAGTTTAGGGCTAGATTCTTTTCTTCACATCTTGAAAAGTATCTCTCCACATTCCTCAGACATCGTTAAAATGTATCCCCAAACATAGAGAATGAATCCATGAAGACTCTAGAAAATCCCTTACCATGTTCGAGAAGATTCGCATCATGCACCGCTGGAAAGATCCAGGGGAATTTCTTAACCCAAAGGGTGTGAGTTTGAAAGAAAAGGTTCTGAATGGACTGGTGAATATAGTCTTCCCTTGATCCTATAGAGATAAATCAATTTGATTGTACCTAGAGTACCCATTTTTGAAATAGTAGAAGGCATGACCAGCGACTCTCTCAAGGACTTGGTCAATGAATGAAAAGGGGAAATGATCCTTATTGGTAAATGAGTTTAGCTTCCTATAGTTGAGTAGACTCTCCGGCCACTACTCACCCTTGTTGGAATAATCTCTCTATCCTTATTGGTTATCATGGTTATTTTGGACTTCTTTGGAACCATTTGGATTGGGATGACCCACTCAATCTCAGCTATGGGATATATGATTCAAGCTTTTAACAATATCTGAAGTTATTTTCTCACTACTTCTATGATATTTGGATTGAGTCGCTGTTAAGGATGAAGACATGTCTTTGAATCATATTCCATAACAATCCAATGAGTCCCGATAAGTGGGATAATCCCAGGAATATCAGTCAGGGTCCATCCAATGGCTTTCTTGTGTTCCTAAGGACATTTAAAAGCATCCTATCATGATCATCTTGAAGAGAATAAGAAATGAAAATAGGATTTGTTCCATTTTTTCCTAGGAAGGAATAATTAAGTGATGAAGGAAGTTCTTTTAATAAAATATTAGGTTGGTTCAAAATGTTAGCAGAGGATTGGGTTAGTGGCTCAAGATCATTTTTTTTGGTTTCAGATAGTATTGATTCCCCACCTATAGAAGTTTCATATACTATATTTGTTTGATCAGTTTTAAGGATGGGAGTTGGAGTGGTCTCTATGAATGTGGTTTCTTGAAATATTTCACTGATTTTTGGTCTTATGATTTCATCAGAGGAGTAATATAAAGGTCATTATAGCCATGGAGATAAACATACTCCTTGTGAAAAAAGTAAATTAATCTCATCCGAACTTAAAAATTAATCATATAATCCTTGATGTTCTAAGGATTCATTGTCAGTGATTCCTATCATGTTTACTTCATGAATATCCTCATCATCACCTATTTTTGAGCATGCATTATAGATGTTCAAGTCTAAACTCATTCTTCCAAATTTGATGGTCATGTTCTCATTTCAGACTCAGATAACAAAGTTGATTATTTCAAGTAAGGTAAGACCAATGAAGATTGGGGTTTGCTCCCTAGGACCTATGATTGGGTGATTTTCAACGACAATGAAGTTAGTTGGGTAAATAAAATTTTCAACATTCACTAAAATATTTTTTATGATCTCCTTTGGAACTAAGGAACTACGATCAGAAATTTGAAGAGTGACAGATGAGGGTTCGAGTTCTTCGAGCCCTAATTGAAAATACATTGAATAAAAAATGAGATACACACTAGCTCCAAGATCACAAATGGATTTGACAACTTTCTTCTCTCTTAACTCAAAATTGATGTATGGACATCCTGGATCTTCCAACTTTGGAGGAAAGGTCCATTGAATGATGGTACTCACATTAGTAGCCAAAAGGACTTGTTTTTATGTAAAAATTTTCCTTTTAAAAGTGCACAAGTCCTTAAGGTACTTTTTTTAGGAAGGAATGGTTTGTATTACATCAAGAAGGGGGATGTTCAACTTAACCTGAGAGAAGATTTCCCCCAATGTTTCATTCAGTTCTAGTTTATATTTTCCCCTCATGTGTTGATGGAATGGAGCAGGTTGTTTGATTTTATGGTGTGGTTTTAGTTACTTCACATTATTATTGGGTTTTTCAAAATCTATTGGTGTTTTTTAATCATTTTGATGCAATTTTGTATCTTTTAATGGTTATGAAATGTCTTGTTCAAGTTAATTAGTGGATTTACCACTTCTTAAAACAGTCACTACATTTAGTTGTTCATGAGAGGTTTGTGTGTAACCAGATTCTCCCCTTGAGAATGGTACCACATGAGTAGGCATGGGCACCTTCCTAGTTTTAATGGTTTGGAGTTCATGTTTAAGGGATAAGAATTATGAGTTCATTTTCTCCATTTGTTTACACAACTTCTCAATGATTTGAAGAGGGACAGATTGAGTAGGGGATTGTGCTCGTTGGTTTAACCGATTAGGATAATTTGGTTATTTGATTGGTTTTTGCATGGTTTGCTGGGTGGGTTGTTGGTATTAGATAGGAGGGTGTTGGTATTGGGATGGTTGTGGTTGGAACTGGTTATGGTTTTGAAAATTTTCTGTAGGGTAGGGGTTTGGTCCTTTTGGATGGATAGGTTGTTGGTTATCTTTCTAGTGGAAGCTTGGGTGGTCAATATACCTTGGGTTGAATGTGTTTTGGTATTGGGTATTTTGAAAGATCAGAGAATTGGCCTCTATTGGTGGTCCTCCTAGAAGAACATCTTTAATGGAAGGGATGGTTGGGTAGTTTTCATTCTTGTGGTCATGTTTGTCACAAATTGTGCAAACAGGGTCAAAAAATATGAATTTCATGGACATTTCTAAGATCGATCACCTCGACCTTCCTAGTGAGTGCAGCAAGTTTCACCCTAAGGATTTCCTCTTCTCTAAGTGTGTGCATTCTAGTAGTTATTTGTGTATTTTTAGTACAAGGTGACGTTCCCCATGTTTGATTTTGTTCAACAAGGCTTTCTAGATACTCATAAGCATTATTTGGGGATTCGTTTTTGAATGTTTCATTACACATCATGTATATGAATGGTTTATTTCCAGGACCCAACCCTCGTAGAAAATTCTAACTTGTTCAGGAATAGAAAAATCATGGTGTGGAACCATGTTTATGGTGTCTTTGAACCTCTCCCATATTTTTAAGAATGACTCTCCCTCTTTTTCAAATTTTTTTTGGATTCTCTTTTAAAGTGAAATTGTTTTGTGGTGGGGAAAGTATTATTTGTAGAATAATATTTGTAATTGGTCCAAATATTTGAAGGATGATGGTCTCAAATTTTTTATCCAATTTTTATCTTTATCATTTAAAAAAGGGAAATACCCTCATTTAGCTGATTCTAGTTGAGTTGGGGGACAAATGGTTTCTACAATGTCATTGAACTCTTTAACGTGAAGGTATGGAATTTACTACTCCATTCCATAGAATGTGGGAAGGTGGATTAAGATAGGGAGTTTAAATATTTAGTTGTCATATCTAAGTAAATTGTGTCTAATGAATGAGGGGGATGTGGTCCAGGTAGGTATGAGATAGTCATTCGTGGTTTGATCAACTTCATTCCCCAAATTTGGGGCTGCCTCATTTGGATTTCCATTTTGGTTCCCACCTGGGTTTATGAGTTGGTTTATTTGAAGAAATTTCATTAAAATGGTCTCAATTTTTGACACTATAGTATTAGGAATATTAGGATCTAATGTAATGAGTTCACTTGTTGTACATTACTCCCCAACCCCAGGACTATCCACCCTAAAAAGACGGTTTGATTGGTCACGAGTGTAGGCGGACAAGCTCCAAAAGAAAAAAAAATGAGAAAGCGAAAAGATAAGATAATTTGGATGAGAATATAAGAAATGAGGGAGAATAGAATGTTTGTTGAGATGAATTACTTGGGTCCCTATCAATGGTTCCAAAATTTGGTCTCGCCCAAATTTACCGATAATTTTTGGGTTAAGTGGTCAATTGTAGAGTAGCTTCAGTTGTCGATTCCTCAAAGACCTAAGATGAAATCCATAGACACGCACATTATATGGAATGATTTTTGATATTATGTTTCCATATTTGTGTTGATTTTTTATAGGATTAAGAAAACACTAAATTAATAAAGTGTAATCAAATTATGAAAAGGGTAGACCCTAGGTTATTACAAGGGGTGGAGTGGATGAAATTATTTTTTAATGATTTCATTTTCTCATCATCACGATGGGTTTATTCAATAATATAAAAAAATTCACCACTTACTAGTTTTACACTAAAACACCATAACACTAATCACCTATACATTTGTATGATAAAATTTATGAGCACTCTAATGTAAAGGTTCGTATTAGCACATGAAGTATGTGGAATTAAAATTCAATAATTACAAATAACCTTTAAAAACATCAAATAAAAATCTCAATTATAAAAATTGATTAGATATTAATGGGCTGATAAATAATCTCCAATAGATCCCCTTTCTACTCCCTTGGATTAACCCATAAGTGTATTAACCCTCCAGTGATGCTATGGATTCAATGGAAGTGGGAAGTAGACTCATGATGGAGGAATTGAAGAAGTAAAAAACAATAAAAAGAAAACAATCACTCCACTATTGTGTGAATAATTTTCACAAGGTTTGGAATGAATAAATTTACACCCTAAATAAATGATATAAATTTGATAATAATAAGAACATAATAAGAGACGATGAAGAATTTTTATTGAAAACCGAGGTGATTCGAACAACTTACATATGAAGAAGAACATTACAAAGGAAAAGTGGCATCATAACACTACAAATGAATGAAAGCATCAAAGATACATATATCCTCAAATAATAATTCCTTAAATAGTAATATTATTAGCCTTGGGTAAGGAATCCGTTATTTAAAGTCATCCCACTTGTGTATGGTAGGCCTAGGGTGGTGGAATGTAAGGGAGAGGAGACTTTTCCACCCTTGACCTGAAGTTGGAGCCATCATGCATCCACAGAACAATGGCGCCTAGATGACCTTATAGATTTTAGAATTGGAATGGGATATAGAAAGTAAAATATGAATCATTGTGTGTCTACTAACTCTCTGTAACATTTCAGACAAAAATAATATGCAGTTTTTGGGATATGATTACATTTGTGGGATGTTATTCTAGGCCATAGAATCTGGCCCAGAATTTTATCTTCCACTTGGGCCACCTATAACTCCATTATAACATCCAAATTATATATTGTCTCTATTTTATTAAATTTTCCTCATGATGTCCTCAATTTTAAGTTAAATTTTCAGAATCATTGGGCTTGTATTTTGGTTGAAACAGTCTCTTTATTGGCCTGCTATCCAGTTTACATTTCCTAGAATGTGTTTGCATGAAATCCAATTTTGGTGGTTTTCCAACGTGAATCTTCAAGTGATCCAAAATCATTAATTGTTCCTTATAGAATACGATACTTGAAAATAAAATATTAAAATAAAATAAAGATCATTTTGTATTTTAGGAGGTGTTCAAAATTTTACCATGTAGTAGTGCATTTTAAGAGGTAATTACTATCATAATGTGAATTAATGTTAAAAGTGTTAAATGCATTAAAATGGTGTATTTTAATAATTAATAACATGAATATTATATATATTAACAATTAATATTATCCTTATTAAGTGGATAATCATACCCCCTAACTTGAGTTCTGCTAGTCCTGAGCAAAATATATCTCAAAAATATTAAATTTGAATTCCCTTTTCCAAAAACATTTTAATACACAATTCTTACCGAAATACCTCATACCAAAAAATTATGAAACACATAAAAATCATTAAAAATAGGATAGGCCCATAAGAATATCCCAATACTAATCTCATTCAATTATTTAAATTTATCTCTACATTTCAACCAATTTCAATAAATTATGATGATGTATTGTGTGTCACAAAAGGCATGGGGTTCATTTTAATTCAAGTGGAAAATGATGGAAGAACTAGGTGGAATAACATTTCAATATTAAGATGGGTATTCAATTTTGTTTATATATTTTTTATTGTTTTTTTAATTTTTCCATTGTAATTTAAATTTCACTCAATAGAGTCAACCCATGTATCTAGACGTTGCTGATGACTCCCAGGCTCAAAGACCTTTGGTCACCAATTGAATCCCACATACTCAGGCATCATTAAAAATTAACTCAGTCAAAAACAAAGTCAAATTACCACATATTGAGATAAAATTACTAACATTGGGCTAGAAAACTATGGAGTCATGATCCACCAAGTGCTGAAAGCCATGCATTAGGTCATTTCATTACTCTACATGTAAATTATTGTTGTTGTTGAATACTCATATTAAAACTAAAATGATCACCAACCCTATGCTATTTAGTTGGGGGACCCCATGAACTCAAACTAATACCCCACTATCCAAAGGATGTGCGCTGTAATTTTTTTTATTTGGATAAAAATATAAACGATGAAATATCACATTAGAGAGCCACACATTCCAAAATATCTTCACATGAACTAAAAATTGCATTAAAATCATAATCATTGAATGAAAAAATCTTTTTATATTCAATTTCAATTTATGAAATTTGTATTAACATATTCAAGGTTAAAGGAATTTTCCCTTCCATGTATTTTTTATATTCAAAAACATTAAATAAATTTATATTTTTTTTTCAAAAGAATTTTTTTATTTCATCTCCCCACCAACATAAAATAACACTATCGCCAGTATTTGAATAAAATAAAATTTATAATAGGGTATAGGTAGAAGATAGGAGTTCTAAAATAAATTTGAAGAAATAAACATGGAATAAAGTCACCTGGTTTTTGAAGTTGATGTTAATGATGCTCCTGATTATTCCTTTGATCTCCATGCTACTCATGAACTCCCAGTGGTAGATGGTAGGAAATTGTGGAATTTCTAGATATAGTTTATTTTCCTATAAAACTATTTGACCTCAATATCCTCGGCTTCTCACTCACAAACTAAATTAAGAACCATGGAAACCCCGAGAGGTTCCCTTATTTAAAAATAGATAAAGGCAAAAAGACATACATAATTATATTGGCATACCAAAAACCAATACTAGTATAAAAATAAAATAAAATATATATATATGTCATATATAAGTTTATATAAAAATTATACATGAAGGACGCACTATAAGACGTCGGTCAGGGGAAAGCGTGTGACCCTGTCTCCTTTTGGTCTCGGGATTGAGTCCCCACGACATCACCAGTTACGATGGGGTTTCCCCCATGACCTAAAACGTGTCATTTTATTTTTTTTAATTATTATTATATTTTTTTATTTTTATTTTAACCTAAAAACAAATAAATATAAATATAAACTGATGATAAGTTGTCTTTTTTTTAATTTCTTGGTAAGGTACTACCCAAGGATCACACCACATGACACAGATGAATATGGTGCTCCCCTTTCATACTCATCTGTACTCATAATAGAATAACAATTCAACTATCTATTGTACTATCATATTTAGAGTTAAAGATATTTTTTTATATAAAATTGATTTATTAATTATATTTGAAAAAAAAATGATGAACATATATTAGAAACATGAAAACCATGGGTTGCCTCCCATGCAGCACTTTTGTTTAATGTCGTTACCCTGACATGGCCCCCTAATTGTTTGAGTATTTTCCTCATCTAAAGTTGGTTCACAAAAGTCTTCACCAACTTCATGTTTTTGAAATTGTTCAATGAATGGTTTAACTATATGACCATTAACATTAATGGTTTGACCATTGGTTGATCTTGTGTTTCTACAACCTCATGGGGGTACACCTTATGAACTATGTATGGACCCGACTATCTGGACCTCAACTTCACCAGGTGTAGAAGAAGTTTAGAGCTATAAAAAAGAATAGGTTTACCCAATTCAATTTGTTTGGTTTTAAGATTTAAATATTGGTAAGCTTGAACTCTATCTCTATTTATCCTTGAATTTTCATAAGCCTTCATCCAATGTTCCTCAATTTCATTGAGATTTAATTTCCTTTTTGTTCTGACCAATGAGAGGTCATAATTAATTTTCCGAATTTCCCCAAAATCCTTATGTTCAATATCCACTTTAAAATGGAATGATTTTCCATAAAAAAAAACCTATATGAGGACATTCCTGATATGGTTTTAAATGTGGTCTGATAAGCCCAAAGTGCATATAAAAGTTTTCTCGACCAATCTTTCCTATATGGATTAATAGTTTTTTCAAGAATTTGTTTGATTCCTTCATTGGATATCTCATAGTGACCATCATTATTTGGATGGTAAGTAGTGGAAACTTAGTGAGAAAATACATACTTGTCCATCAATGCTAGGAATGGACGATTGAAAAAAAATGATTTCCACAATCTCTAATGATATCCCTAGGAATTCCAAATCCAGAGAGGATGTTTTCCTTGAGAAATTTAATCATAGTTTTATGATCATTGGATTTTGTACGAATTTCCTCAACCCATTTGGATACATAATTGAAAGCTAAAATAATGTACATATAACCCCTGGAGTTTTGGAAGGGACCCATGAAATCGATTCCCTATCTTTAAAATATTTAAATCCCTAAGATGGGAGTGGGTGGAATTTGATTCCTTGTTGTAATGGACCCTACTTGTTGGCACATGGGATACCTATGACAAAATGTTTAGGAGTACTTTAAGGGGGTGGTATAGAAGAGACCACACTAAATAACCATAGAAGTTGTTTTCATATAGGAAAAGTGACCTCCACATGCCTCACTATGATAGAATTTAAGGATGGACACTTGTTTAGATTCTAGGACACACCTCCTAATGACTTGGTCAAGGTAGAACTTATAGAGGTATGGATCATCAAACACATAGTTCCTAAAATAAGAAAGGAATTTCCTTCGAGCTTGAGTCCCTATTAATTCTATAATGACTCGTGTAACTAAGAATTTTTCTATGTCGGCATACCATCGAAGTCACTCCTAGAGTATAGGTGTTTATTAGGGAATGAATTAGACACAAAAAGGTGAGTTAAGTTTTCATTAAATCCTATCCTTGAGACATGATTAGCTGAAACATTTTCAACACCCTTTTTTCCTTGATTGTGAGGTCAAATTATGGGAAAAGAAGGACCCAACTAATCAGTCTAGCCTTAGCATCTTATTTCTAGAGGAGATATTTTAGTGAAGAATAGTCAGTGAACAAAGTGATGGGAATCCTAAGAGGTAGGACCTCAACTTTTCTAAGAAAAGCAAAATATAAAGTAACTCCTTCTTAGTGGTGGTGTAGTTTAATTGTGCATCATTTAAATATTTTCATTCATAAGCAATGACACATGGAGTTTTCTCACGCTATTGTCCTAAGACTACTCCTACAATGAAGTCACTAGCATCACACATGACTTCAAAAGGGATTTTCCAATTTTAATATTGCATGATGGGTGGAGGGATAAGAGCTAACTTGAGTGTAAATAATTATTCCTCATAGATTTATGTCTATAAAAATGGAGCATTTTTCACCAATATAGAACAAATTGGTCGAGAAATAGAGATGATATTCCTAATGAACCTTCTATAGAAACTGGCATGTCCTAAGAAAGAAATCACTTCCTTGAATGTTTTGGGTGATAGAAGGTGTCGAATGATGTCAACCTTGGATTTATCAACATAAATCCCTCTCCCTGAGACTATATTGCCAAGGAATAGTCTCTTGTTAACCCTGAAATGGCATTTTTTCTAGTTTAGGACTAGATTAGTTTCTTCACATCTAGACAATACTCTCTCTACAATCCTCAAACATACCTCAATTGTATCTCAAAACATAGAGAATTCATCCATGAAGACCTCTAGAAAATCCCATACCATGTTTTAGAAGATTCCCATCATGCACCGATGAAAGGTTCTATGGGAATTTCCTAACCTGAATGGCATGAGTTTGAAAGAAATGGTGCTGAATGGATAGGTGAATTTAGTATTCCCTAGAACCTCTAGGGAGACCTCAATTTGGTTGAACCCCGAGTACCCATCTAAAAAACAGTAGAAGACGTGATTTTGCGACTCTCTCAAGGACTTGTCCAATGAATGGTAAAGTGAAATGGTCCTTCTTATGAAATGTGTTTAGCTTCCTATAGTGGATGTAGACTCTCCAGCCACTACTCACCCAATTTGGAAGAATATCTCAATCATTATTGGTTATCACTGTGATTCCAGCCTTCTCTGGAACCACTTGGATTGGGCTGACCCAATCACTCACAGCTATATGATATATGATACCGGCTTTTAGCAATTTTAGAAGTTATTTTATCACTACTTACATGAGATTAGGATTGAGTCACCATTTAGGTTGACATCATGGATTTGAAACAGATTCCAGAATAATCATATGAGTCCCGATAAGTTGGATAATCCTAGGAATATCACACAGGGTCCATCCAATGGGTTTCTTGTGTTTCTTAATGACATCTAGAAGCATCCTATCATGATTAGCTAGAAGAGAAGAAGAAATGACAATGTGATGTGTTCCATTTTCTCCTAGTAAGGCATAGTTAATGGAAGAAGGAAGTTCATTCAATTCAAGATCAGGCATGATCAAAATTTCAGTAGAAGATTGGGACACTAAAAAAAGATCAATTTCATTTTTTTTTTGAGTTTCAGATAGGAATGATTCCCCACATCTAGATGTTTCAGCTACTAGATTGGTTTAATCAGTGTTAGGAAAGGTAGTTGGAGTGGTCTCCATGAATGTTCTTTCTAGAAATATTTCATTGACTACTGGTCATAAGATTTCATCATAGGATCAATTTGAATGTGATTCTATCCAAGGAGATAAAATTCCTTCAGGTGGACAAAGGAAATTAATCTCATCCTGACTTAAACATTACTCAAATATTCCTTGATGTTCTATGGATTAATTATCAGTGATTCCAATCATGTTTACTTCATTAATATCCCCACCATCCCCTATTTGTGATATTTCATTATAGATATTCAAGTCTAGAATCATGTTTCCAAAGGTGATGGTTATGTTCCCATTTCAGACTCAGATAAAAGAGTTGATTTTTGCAAAGAAGGGATGACCAATGGTGATTGGGGTTTGCTCCCGAGGTCTTATGCTTGGGTAATTTTCAAGGTCAATGAAGTCAGTTTGTTAAATGAAATTTCCAACATTCACCAAAATATTCTTTAAGATCCCATTTGGAACTCAAACACTAAAATGAACAAGTTGATGAGTGAAATATGTGGGTTAGAGTTTTGCAAGCCCTAATTGGCAATACATGGAATAAGTAATGAGATTCACACTAGCTCCCATATCACAAAGGGTTTGGAAAAAAAATTTCTCTCCTAACTCTTCATTGATGTATGGAAATCCTAGATCATTCAAATTTGGAGAAATTTTCTCTTGAATGGTGGTACTCACATTAGTAGCCAAAAGGACTTCGTTTTTATGTGAAAATTCCCTTTTAAAAGTGTATAGGTCCTTAAGGTACATTGATTAGGCAAGAATGGCTTGAATTTCATCTAGAAGGGGGAAGATCAACTTAACCTGGGAGAAGATTTCCCACAAATTATCACTCAATTATGGTTTATATTTTTCTCTCATACGTTGAGCATAGGGAGTGGGATGTTTGATTTTTTGGTGTGGTTGTAGTTCATTCAAATTCTCATTGGGTTTTCCGAATCTATGTTTGGTTATTCATCATTTTCATGGGTTATTGAATCTTTTAATGGTTTTGTAATGGCTTTTTCTGGTTTCTTAATGTTTTTCCCACGTCATAAAATAGTCACTGCTTTGATTTGTTCATGATAGGTTTATGTGTAACTGTGTTCTCACTGTGAGGATTGTACCACTTGAGTTGGGAAGGGTGCCTTCCTGGTTTTAATGGTTTGTAGTTCATGTTTAAGGGATGATACTTCGGAGTTCATTTTCTCCATTTGTTTACAAAACTGCTCAAGGATGGGAAGAGGGACAGATTGAGTAGGGGCTTGTGCTGGTTGATTTATCTAAGGAGGATACATTGCTTGTTGGATTGGTTCTTGCATGAGTTTCTAGATGGGTTGTTAGTATTGTACTGGAGGGTGTTGGAACTGGGATGGTTGTGGGTGGAATTGGTTATGGTTTTAGAAATGTTGTGTAGTGTATAGGTTTAGTTCTTGTGGTTGGTTAGGTTGTTGTTTTTCTTTCCAGTGGAAGCCTGGGTGGTCATTATACCTTGGGTTGAATGTGTTTTGGTATTGGGTATTTTGAAAGTTCATAGCATCGACCTCCTCTGGTGGTCCTCCAAGAAGAACATCTTTAATGAAAGGTATTGTTGGGTAGTTTTCAGTCTTGTGGTCATGTTTGTCACGAATTGTGAAAATAGCTTCAATAGTTTGAATTTCATGGACCATCCTATGATCGATCTCCTCGACCTTCCTAGTGAGTGAAACATGTTTTTACATATGTATTTCCTATTCTCTAAGTGTATGTGTTCTATTAGTTCTTTGTGGATCTTTTGAATAAGGTGATATTCCCCATGTTTTATTTTGTTCAGCAAGGCTTTCTAGATACTTGTAAGCATCATTTGGGGCTATGTTTTTGGAAAGTTTCATTACACATCATGTCAATAAATTGTTCGTTTCCTGGACCCAACCCTTCATAGAAAATTCTCACTTGTTTAGGAATAGAAAAACCTTGGTTTGGAACCATGTTTATGGTGACTTTGAACCTCTCCCATATTTCTTAGAATGCCTCTTCCCATTTTTCAAAAAAAATGGATCCTCTTTTAAAGTGCAATTTTTTTGTGGTGGGGAAAGTATTTTTTGTATAATTATCATTGTAATTAGTCCTAATAGTTTTTGGATGATGGTATCAAGTTTTTTATTTAATTTTTACCTCTATAATTTAATGAAATATAAATAGACTCATCTTAGCTAATTATAGTAGATGTGTGGGACTCATGGTTTCTACAATGTCATAGAACCCCTTAACCAGAAGGTATGGAATTTATGACTCCATTCCATGGAATGTGGAAAGGTGGTTTAGGACATGGGGTTTAAATATGTAGTTGTAATTTCATAAAGAATTTTTCCTAATTCATGAGGGGGAATTGGTCTAGCAAAGTGTGAGGTAGTCATTCATGGTTTGATCAACTGCATTCCCCATGTTCAGGGCTACCTCATTTGGATTTCCATTTGGGTTCCCACGCAGGTTTATGAGTTCGTTTCATTGATGAAATTTCATTGAAATGTGATCAATTTTTGACTCTAGAGTATTAGTAATATTAGGATCTAATGGAAATATATCCCTTTGCATACATGACTCCACAACTCCCAGACTATCCACCCTAACTAGATGGTTTGATTAGTTATGACTGTAGGAGGACGTGCGCCAAAAGGAAAAAAATGATATAGAGAAATGATAAGATAATTTGGATGAGAATAGAAGAAATGGGGGAGAAAAGAATGGTTATTGATATTATTTACTTGGGTCCCCGAAAATGGCTCCAAAATTTGGTCTCGACCAAATTTACCCAAGTTTTTACAGTTAAGCGGTCAAATATAGAGTAACTTTGGTTGTCGATTCCTTAGATACCTAAGAAGAAACCTATAGACACACACATTATATGGACTGATATTGGATATTAATTTTCCAACATTGGGTTGATTTTAGATAGGTTTAATCCAACATTGTGTGACTTAAGGGAAATAAAATTATGAGAAGGGTTGATCCATGGTTATTACAATGGGTTGATTAGACGAAATTATATTTTAAAAATTTCAGTTTTTTATATTTGAGCTGGTTTTATAAAAGAAGATCAAAAAATATTAATCAAATACTGGTCTTATACCAACACAACATAATACTAATCACCTATACACTTGGAGGATCAAATTTATGAGCAGTCCAAGGTAACAATTCGTATTATCTCTTGAAGTATGCGGCCTTAAAATTCCACATGGACGAAGAAGTTTTGAAATCATCAAATAAAAATCTCAATTAAAATAAGTGATTAGAAATTAATGGGGTGATAAAAATAGCAAATCAAACCCCTTGATACTCCTTTGGATCAACCCATAATTTGTTTAGCCCTACATTGATTCTATGGTTTCAATGGATGCAGGATGTAGACTCATGTGGGAGTAATTGAAGAAGTAAAAAACAATAAAAAAACAATCACTCCACTGTTGTGTGAATAATTTCACTATGTTTGGTATGAATAAATTCACACCATAAAGAAAAGGTATCAATGTGATAATAAGAATAATATAATAAGGTAATATGAATAATATTTATTGAAAACTAAGGGGATTCGAACAACTCACAAATAAAGAAGAACATTACAAAGGAAAAGTGGCAGCATAACACTACAATGAAAGAAAGCATCAAAGATGACAAAATAATACAACAGTACTACCTTAAATATTAATTTTAGTATCATTGGGTTGAGAATCCAAAAGTGAAATTCATCCCACTTGAGTATGGTAGGCCTAGGGTGGTGGAATGTAAGGGAGGGAAGACTTTTCCGCCCTTTACCTGAAGTTGCAGCCAGCTTGTATCCACAGAACAGAGGTTCCTATATGACATTCTATATAGCCAAATTGGAGTGTTCCATAGAAGGAAACAATTAATCTCCTGATTTCTACTAACTCTATGAAAGATTTATGTCCAAAATGATATGCATTTTCTGAGATATGATTAAATTGGTGGGATGATTTTCTTAGCCACATAATCTTGCCCAGAATTTCATCTTCCACTTAGGCTGCCTAAAAATGTATTACAACATCCAAATTATCTCTTTTCACTTTCTAATGAAATGTTCCCCATGATATTCTCTATATTCAGATAAATTTTGAGAATCATTGGGCTTGTATCTTGGCCTCTACAGTCTCTTTATTGGGATGTTGTCCAATTTAATATACCTAGAATGTGTTGTCATGAAATCCCATTTTGGTGGTCATCCAATGTGAATCTTCAAGTGATACGAGATCATTAATTCTTATTTATAGAATTGGATACCTTAAAATAAAATATGAATGTAAAAACAAGACCATTTATTATTTTAGGAGGTGTTAAAAAATGTACCATGTAGTAGTGCATTTTAAGAGGGAATTAAAATCATAATGTGAATTAAAGTTCAAAGTGTAAAATGAACTAAAATTATGTATATGAATAATTAATCACATTAGTATTATATATACTGACAATGAACATTAGCCTCATTCAATGGATAATCACGAGTCATATAGAGTATTGACAGGGGAGCTCTGGGAGCTAATATATCCATGGAATATCAAATGTGGGAGTTTCAGTCTCATCACCCCCCACTGATTTAGGGTGAGGGTGGACCACAAGTTTTATAGAATTGTATTAAGTCCCTGGGGATAATATTTTAAAAGCTCTAAATTCCCTCAATTTGGAGGGTAAATTTGGATACTTATATTCTAAAAGGACTACAAAAGAGATGTTGGGGTGTATAGGAACATTTTGGTAGGAATGTAGGACTATAATGGAAGTATTTTAAGGATAGGTTCTTCAATCAATACTTCCGGAGACATTGAGGGTGGATAAATCCCATGAGTTCATGACCTTATAGTAGGGGGATTCAATTTTTATGCATTACATGGTGTGTTTCATAAACCTTTCTCAATTTTATTCTTCTATAGTAGGTAGTGGAATTTCCTAGGAGATAAAATTTGAGGATATCTTCAAGCACTAGATTAGGGTACAGGTAAAAAAATTTATGTTGACATTATTATCATAGGTAGTGAACTAGGCTTTGATAGTCGAGGAGAACATGACTAAATAGGATTATTTTATTATCCAGATAGTTCTCGGTGAGGCTAGTATTGATTCTTTGGGAAGCCAAAAGTGGGTCTTTGAGGAATCTCACTAGGGTATTTGGGCCAGAGATTTGGACAAACCAATGAGGAGTGGGTCATCAATGGTGTGCTTCTAGTGTGGGAAGTTGAGTCATGTTCAGAACCAATGTGAGAGATATTCAATGGAGTGTCAATCATGTAGCTAGATACATGGAGAGATTCTATAGGAATAATTCTTGAGAAACCAAGATTTAGGGACTAGGTATCACTTAGGGAACTAAGGTAGGTCTGAGAGTCGTACCAGGTGCCAGAAACCAAGATTCTACTACATGCACAAGTTGGGGTAGAGATAGACCCAGAAGTGGGTTCATTGGATGGTGGCTAGTATAGATCCACATAGAGGTTAGGCCATAGGTAGTCAGGAAACATTCTAGGTATATCCCATTGATCAATAAGTTTCAAAGTAGGTCAGAAATATGGTGATGGTTATAGGTACACCATGATCATGGGCGCACTTTTGATATTTTTTAAATGACTGGTATTAGTGCATGAGGTGCATCTATTGCAATTGGACTAAATAAGTGGTGGTTAGTATGTGTGAATTGGGTACGATGAGTGAATTCTATGAGATTCATAGGCATCTTTACTTTTTTAGGCATATATATATATATATATATATATATATATAATGTGGGATCACTTTTGATAATTAGATGTGATGCTGGAATTCATGATAATCAACTATGATGCAGGAATATGTGTGTCATGTATGAAATGTATATGATTGATCACCTGATAAGTTTTAATAATGATTTTTTTCATTTTGTGACATTAATTTCTCTAGGATAGTCAGTGGAACCATCCAAATTTCATTTTGGGTTGGGAAGAGACTGGGTAGGTAATTCTTATGGTATGGATCTCTGAGAGGAATTAACTAGTGACTGAGTTATTGGGGTAGACCAGGGTGATTTATTTAAAGTGGGCGCAATCACTACCATCTCAGCATGATACCAAATAGCTTTAGGATGAGTATATTAAGGTGGAGAGGTTTGAATGTCCAAGCTTTTTAGAATGGTTTGAATTTTTAGGTGAAATTTAATTTAATGTTCTGTGGTCAATTAAAATTAAAAATTGGGATACAGATAAAATTTCAAGAATTAAAATGTGTTAATACATTTTTTTTATATTGTATTTATGGATTTATAAGTGTGTGAGAGGTCTGATTTGGTTTTGATAATATTAGACATTGAGAACAGAAATGCGAGACAAGGCACTAGGCGCACGATTAGCACACAGTTAGTGCTAAATATGCAGCCCAAACCATGCATCCCATTTGATCTAGAGTATTACTAGATAATACCATGAAATTTGGATATTAAATAATATGAGGCACATGAAATAATTTTTATAGGGTGTGCACATGCTATGCACATTTTGAAAAACTATTCGGCCTATCCCCCATGCTTTGTGCCACTAATAAAATGAGTGTTCACAGTTGTCCAATGATTATCCAAACCATGTGGCCGAACCATGTGACCCATTTTAATGGGGGTTACCTTTGGTAAGTTTCATTGAATTATTGCTGCAAGATTATCCAAATTGTGTAGTCTGACTATGTGTAAAACATCCCCCAATTCGACACTCTCTCATGTGGCTGAATCAGGTGGGCTATGTAACCTCAAGTGCGCCACCCCATACTCCAGAGGATACCATCTAGAAACAGGGGAGTGATATTTAAAGTAGGGATAAAATAACCCATGGTTAAAAATTTACAACACAATAGATTAATGATATAAAAATAATTAATAAAAATCTGAGTATCAAAAATAATGGAAACAAGAAAATACAGTGGAAAACCCAACGATAAATGCCTACTATAAAAATCCAATAAATGATAAAGGAAAAATGTAATGATAGTATGAAATGTAACTAAATTTCATTATAAAAATAATACAAAATAAAAGACTACCAGACTAAAATAAATACTCAAGAGTCCCCATACCTCAACCCCATGTTGATCCCATCTCCAAACTTCTTCCTATCCAGCAAGAAACAATCATTTCCAAGGTACCATACACTTGTGCAATCCAAAATCCATGTAATCTACATGGGTACCAAAAGGTGTCCCATGTAGAGTGTCAGTATAACATAGTATTTGGAAAACCAAATTTTCTGAATATATCCAAACTGATAATAAGTTTATGCAATAACATAGTAAATAGGTGTATTAATTAAATAAATAATTAAAATAATACCGCATCAACTGACTTCAGCACCATGTCAAAATATATCTGACAATGTATCACAATTGTTCTAGCCATAACCATATAAACTTGTTAAAACATAACCTTCCTTAGAACCCAGTGAGAATATATCTGATCATTTCTTACAACCATGCCAAAAATAAACTTTTAACCTAGGTATAATCCACACAAATTTGGGTCAAAAACTTTTAGATAATCATTTCATCATTAAATCATGGTCGGTACCAATATATATTGATCTCATCATGTAACAAATCCAATCTTGGTATATAATCATTTCAGAGTCTTCCACTAGGCATAAGCTTCTTTATAAAAATTTCAAATTGTCTCAGGGAATATTCTGGTATATAAGCATTTTAGCATGTCTTAATGAATAGATCATTATATAATAATTTTATCATATAAATTGGGAGAACAGTCTATATAAACATTTAAATAATACAATGGGGCATACTCCCCAAATAAGCATTGTAGCATGGAAAACACAACACATGGTGTAAAAACAAGGAAATCACAATATAACATCCTAAGGCCCAATGGTTAATTATGAAAATTACCATTTATATTTCATTTACACATTTCATTTATCCTTTGTTCGTAAAATAACAACCATAAAATCATTTCAATAACTAGATCAAGTCAATGTGAATTTATAACAAGAAAAAACCTAAATTCTATGTCATGCTGAACACACTTTAATCAATTAATCAAATCATTTATAAAAAAAGGGTCTGCCTACCTGAAGGGTATCCATAAGCCAGGTCAATAACCAATTGGATCCAAAGGTATTACATGGAATAATCAATTTTATAATTTCATAAATTTAGGCTCTTTCTATGTTGTAATAATTGAAATATTGCGCATACTTTACAATTAAACAGACCATAGGGTTATGGTTTAGACCCCATACCTTTAACTGAAAATTAATACAGTGCTTATGAAGGGTAAAACCAATGATAAAGAAGGTGTAGAATTGTGTATAAAGGATCCTAGATCAAAACCAATAATGACCACGATCATGATATTACACTGTAATGATCAGAGAACATGGGAGAGAATAGAAAATTGAGGAAAACCCACATACCAGGGATAAGATGCATGATTTGGATGCCCATAATGAAGAGAGGTGCTCCACAATCACCTAGAATATTCTCTAGTGTTGATGGGAGGAAGTTCAACATGAGTTAATAAGATCAATCCCATGAATAGAACTTCTAAAACTACGATTTGGGAAATTAAAAAATGTGTAAATCATTTATACATCGTTGATTTGTTTTTAAATGGATATGCTAAAAAACTTATCACCTCAGCTGAATTATTACATGCCTAAATATTACACAATGTGAACATATTACATGACATGTAACCACTTCACCCCTATATGTTTCATGATATATGTCTGCCACAATTCACAAACCATGTATAAGCTTTATAGGTCATGTAAATCCCACTTTCAGCCTAATTTCCTTTATAAGGATCTGAAACACCTAAAAAGAATATCATGAATGGAAAATCCCTCATAAACCCTTTTAATTCATTTATACCTGGATCTCATTAATTCAAAGAACATATATCCCTAAAATTTAGACCATTTTCCCAAAAAAGTCTCTCCCTCTCCAGACAAGACTTGACCACTATGGATCAAATGAAAAACTATAAAAGTGACGTAATTGGAAAAAGACAAGATCTTACAACCTCCCCACCATATAATATCTCATGCCCAATCTACTCCATGAAACATTATGGGGTCTCAGTGAGAAAGTATGTCCACTATGTTCATATATTAGACTCCCTCTCCTTGTTCTCCTTCCAAACTCTCACATGCTACCACTACACTCAAACTAATGGAATCACCCTACCCCAATGATACTTCTCACTATGGTCAACAATCACTATCAGATGATCCTCAAAGTACGTGCCAGCACTATGATTTAGGTCTACTATGTCTATCACTTGGGAAGTGTTTGGATAATATATATAAATCTATGACATTTGAAACACATCATGCATAAAACTATAGTGTTGTGGAAGTTCTAATCAGTGTTCCACTAGACTGACCCTATCCACTATATTGAACATCCCGACAAAAATGTGCACTAGCTTTCTCTATTTAAAGATGCAGTGTTTCCCCATCCTAGATGACACCCAATGGAAAAAATATGACCAACCTCAAACTCAAAATGTCTTCTCTGATAGTCAACATAATATTTCTATCTAAATTGCATCATCATTAACCATTATATGGTTATCAATATATTCTAAAAATTGTCCTTCATGAGACTAGAACCAACAAGTGATGACTCACTGAACTCCATCCATCAAAGAGATGAAAATAATGACCTAACATAAAAAGTTTCAAAAGGTTCAATCTGAATTAATTCCTAGAATTTTTTATTATATAAAAACTACACGTGTTATATATACTTCTCCCATGAATAATTGAAATCCAAACACAAGATGATAACGTATCCTCCATAACCTGAAAATTCTTCTTAGATTAATAGTAAGTATGAGGATGATAATCAATACTCAAAATAAATTATGATCCTAGAGCCTTCTAAATATCCTACTAGAACCACAATTTGAAATGAGGATCTCTTTTTGAAATGATACTCCTTATAACACCATGGAATCAAACGACCACCCACATGTAAAGATCACCTAGATCATAAACTGTGAAGGTCTCCCTGATAGGAAAGAAGTGGGATAATATATTTATTCAATCAAAATTCACCCATAAAAAATTATTATTACGGGTTTACCTGGTTAATCCAATCACAAAATCCATAGTCATATCAACCAATTTCCACTAAATAATGGGAAAGGGATGCAAAAGTCTAGTAGAAAAATGGTGCTCTGGATTCACCTACTAACAAGTGAAACATATATCCACAAATCATGCTAACTCATTCTTCATTCCTTACGACCATAACTTTCTATGAATATCACGATACATCTTTTCCAAACTAGGATGTACTGAACATCTAGAAGTATGAAACATCCTCAACAACTCCTTGCACAAGCCCGAATGAACGCATAATCAACCATGTAAAAGAATATAATTTAAAGTACTAATAGACCAGCCTAATGGTGTCTCCCCAAATTATAATTTGTCTCTCATAACTAAAATATTTAGATCAAAAAATTTCTCGGTCATAATCTTGTCAGAAGCATGGGTATAACAGATGTCGAAGTCATAGCTACTCATCCCTATGACTCCTGGACATCTAGATGCATGTTTGAACAGAGTGATATCATCTTCCACTCATCACAAGAATCTCTCAATTCATCCATCTTCATCTTCCAAATCAATGCATCAACAATAATGTTACCCTTTACTGGTGTATAATCCAACATGATGTCAAAAGACTTTAGATACTTAACCAACCTCCTCTATCAAAGGTTCAGTTCCCACTAATAAAGGATGGACAATAAGATTTTTGGTACGTATATACCACAAAACTCTAACCCATGAGATAATTCCTACATCATATCAAGTCATGTACCACTACTTCTAACTATAAATCATGAGTAGGATAATTCTTCTCATACTGTCTTACCTTTCAGGAGCCATAAGAAACCACTCAATCCTCCTGCATCAAAATTGCTATGAGTCCAACTCCAGATGTGTCATAATACATGTTATTTTTGGAACCACTTTCTGTGTAGGTTTTTCTTTGTTGTCAATAGTTGTCAATGGAATATCAAAATGAAAGAGATCAAGAAGTACTCCAATAAAATGGAGGAATGGAAGCTCACAATGAAGGAGATCATGAAGTACTCCGATGAAGTAGAGGAGTAGTGATTCAGACGATTGTTGTGCTGATCGTAAGTTCAAAGAACATGTGTCAAAGTTGATACATTGTTTACAACAATGAAGAATGTGAGGAGTAATCCATCCAAGGATGATTAAAGTAGGATGGTGTTTTTGGATGAAGACCATGCAATTCATCCTTATTGAATAAGAACCATGGGCTTTGATCAAGACCATGCAATTCCTCATTATTGCATGAGAATAATGGGTTTTGATGAAAACCATGAAATTACTCATGATTGCATGAGAACCATGCTAGATACTTCTTGATGGATTGAATCACATGGTTTGCATGAATTTGATCATGACGGTTGATGAAGGAGGAAATGTGCCAATGAGTTGACTTATGAAATGGCCATGCACATCACATTGTCATAGAAGATGATGGTACTAAAGATGTTCCTTCAAAGAATACATATCACAATAGTGGAGTTTTTGATAAAAGCAAAAGAGTTGCTGAAGGATACAGATCACCAAGAAGAAGTGTTGTTGAGGTGATCGTGCTTGTCGACAAAGCAAACAAACAACATACAAATTTGTTGTCAAAGGAGATTCCATGGTGACATGTCGAGTTCAAGAGTTGTGGTCAATGATCTATGTTTGATTCAAGAACATCGACATAGGAATGGATGATCTGGAGGCGGTACAAAAAGAGAAGATACAAGGTGGCACCGTTTTCCAGTGTTTGCCAAATTTCAGGGCCTCAAAATCAACAAATGAAGAAGAGTGATTTTGGCAAATAGACTTGCGCGCCATAATCTTGGAGGATAGGAAACTTGCGTGCCATATGTTTTTGAAGATCAGAGCATCAAAATATGGCAAAGCGATAAGGGTCGCGCAAGATTTGGTGAGGTCGCGAAGGTGAATTATGTGCCGGGAAAAGACTTTCACGCCGACACCTTGAATGCATTATAACTTGTGCGGCTATGGTTTTTCGAGATCAGAAGATCCAAATTTGGAAAAGGAAAGATGTTCGTGCAAGTTTGGATGTTGATTGCGCAAGTGCCTAGTAGGGGCCGAGACTTGCGCACCGATGGATGACTTGCGCGCCGCCGCACAGGGGGTCCAGTTTGCCAAAAAATACTGGACCACCCCTCCTCATTTCTCATGGAGCTCAAGACTTTGAGATTGTTCGAGCTCTCGTCGCGCAGGGGGTTGAACCGCACAAGTGGTAGTTGGGTCGCGCAAGTAGAGGATGCACGCTGACTGATGGTTGAGAGCCCCTGGTGATTTGGGAAAGGAAGGAAGTGAGTCATGCAGGTTTGAAGTTCAAGAAGGCAGAGTCGCGCAGGTGCTTTGGAGAGACTTGCACGCCAGGTTATACTTGCGCGCCTAAGACTTGTGCGCCAGATGGAGACTTGCGCGTCGGGCTTGAAAAGGAGATCCAAATATTGTTGAAGCACGCCCGCCTTTCTGGAGCTGCACAAGAGCTAAATATTTCCTGATACTTTCGGTGCAAATCGAGATTGAAGAAGAAATCTAAATGATACATTCATGATCCCATGCATACATGGTGAATTGATTCTGACGAATTCTGAGTAAGCTGAACATCGTTTTTGAGCAATCACATAAGTGATTGTGATTCAGGAAAACGAAGACAAGGGGATCTAGTGCATTCAGTCATTGCACAAAAGAAGAAAGATTGAACTATAAAGAGCATAAACTCTGAAACCTGATGCAAGCAAAGTCTCATGCTGAATAGGAGACGAATAACTTCAATGCACACCTATTGAAGAGACCTTCACGTCTATAAACTCAGTGAGACTTCACCAATGAAAGTGAGCCAGGGGGAGTCAACGGGAGTGACCCGAGGGACGCAGTGAGCTATCCCTGAACAATTGTAAAGGCAGTGAGCCTAGGACAGAGTGTCTGTACCCAAACATTTGTAATCCGCAGTTAGTGAAGCATAGTGGATTTAGGTACGACTGACAACCTATCGGCGTATGCTCCTTGGACGTAGCCCTTAGTGGTGAACCAAGTAAAAATAGCTATGTCATCTCTCTGCATGTGAATGTTTAATTGTTGTTCATATCCATCATACAGGTTTAAGTAGTTCCTACCAATGTGGGAACAAGATCCACAACTAAAAGAAGAAAAAGTTTCCACCCTGATTCACCCCTCCCCTCATAGGGTGTCCCGGGGTCCTAAAAGTGGTATTAGAGGGAAAGGTTAACGTATGTTGGATATTCTCCAGTAATTCTATTGAGAAGACGATTTGAGATTCTTTCCTAAAGTCAACAGTGAAGAGCAGTCTTGATGAAGTTTCTGAGAAGACGTCTACATCTAGCAAGACCATGACAAACAAGAAAAAGACAGAGAAGAAGCAGCTAAAGAAGTCCCTCATATCCAAAGAAGATGCAGTGTCTTGTTCTCCATGCCATTCCAAAAATGAAGAAACATCAGGCATGGAAAGTATCGAGCAGGTGACTCAGAATTCTTCCAAAGGAAAGGATGACACCCCCAATTCACGCTTTCAAGAAAAACTCAAAACATATCTTCATGATATTCATGAAGAAAGGGCTACAATTATTTGTAGCCTATTTCATTCTATGCAGGATGAGATCACTTGACTTGAAAGGGAAGTAGACAATATGGAAAAGGGGATGGAAGGAAAAGTTCTGGAAAGTATGAAGCTCACCAAACAGGTTAAAGTCTTTGAAGAAAATGAGGCAGTCAATATGACTCTAAAAGAAAGGATCCATGCACTTGAAGCTGAGCTGAAGAAGAGCAATGAAGTCAAGAATTTTTGTTCGAAAGAAACTTCCATTAAATTCAGGTAACTTGACTCTTTGTTACAAAACAAATTTAAGATGCATGAAGATGAGGTTGAAAGGTTGAAGAAGAATTATGAAGAGAAGATGATCATGATTGAAGATCAGAAGATCATCCTCAATATTGTGGTTCAAAAATTGGAAGCTCAGTTGACCAAGATTGAGAACACACATATTGAGACTTCACAAAAGAATGAAATGAGTGATGCTTGCACTCAATGCTCACTGGAGGATTCTATTGTCAAAATTCCTCCAACATGTGATAAGAAGATTATGAAAACTCTTGATTATCCACATCAAGAATCAGTTGTTGCTGGTACTCAATGCTCACTGGAGGATTCTATTGTCAAAAGACATCCAACATGTGATAAGAAGATCATGACTTCACTCTTTGATCTATCACAAGCAACTGAGAAAGTGATGGTACCATCCAAAACCATCTTGTACTCATATTTCTAAATACACTCCTATAATCAGTGCAGGTGGGAAGAAAAGTTCTAAACAAGTATGGATGAGGAAAGGTGAGAAGAAGAAACCTACCACCATGGCTAGGGTGGATGGGAAGAAAAAGGAGGAAGTGGGTTCCTAAAATAGAGCTCAAAAGATTAAGCAGATGGCCCAACAACTTAATATAGAAGACACAAAGAAGAAAAGATTTGTGGGTGAATGTTGGTACTGCAACAGATTTGGGCACTGTGCACTGGATTTTCTTTATAATCCCTTACATGGAAAAGCATAGAGAATACCTATATCAAAGAGAAGGAAGCCAGAGAAAAAGAAGCAACATCAGCAGGTCCAGAAGCATCTGTTTACTGCAAACAGATTTGGAATTCTTGATAACATCTGTGATGTATGCAACTGCAGTGGTCACAATGCTGGCAGATGTCCATATCAACATGCTTTCACTGTTGAAAATAAAAGAAGACCTCTGATGATATCAAAGAATGAAGCAACTACCTTGGGGAGAAATCAAAAGAATTTTGTGAACACACATTTCCCTCAAGAAGATCTCAAGTAGGGAAGCTGAGAAGACCCAGGATTTTAGATCCATGAAATTGAAGGGTCATTCATCCAAAAGAAACACTAAGTGGGATGAATCTCGGATGAACCCATGTGGAAGACCTAAACCAGCTGCAAAAGTTCCAAATGACATATTGGTCATCTGGACAGAAGATTTGAAAAGAATAAGGAAACTTGAAGATGAGAAGGCCAAGGCTGGTGACAAAGGAAAAGGAAAATTTTCACATGATGAAGACACAGTGCAGGAGAGTTTTCAAACAAATAGAAACACACGTGTCAAAGAAGTTATGTGTGAGAGATGCAAGAAATCTGGTCACATTGCAAAAGGTTGCCTAACCTTAATACCAAATAAAGAAGCAGTCCTTAAGAAGAGTAAGAATGAATCATTCATGATGGCTGCTAAGCAGAACAATTCTCCACACAAAGCAGAAGGGAATGTGAACAGAGCCATGCCACACCGACAGATGTCAGAACATATGTTCAAATGTGCAGGCATGAATACTGGAGTGAATAGAGAAACTTGGTTGAGAAAAGAACCTCAACCAAGGAATTCTTCTTGATGAAGCAAGAAGTAACCACCTTATTCCCGTAATCATTTGTGTATTGTATTTGTGCTAATAATGCAGGGAATTGAAGGTGAAGCATGCTCTCAGGGGGAGAACCTGAGAAATAGTGAATGCTGTCAACTCTTGATATCCAACCTGAAGAAGTTTCCATACTTAGTAGATTCTTTAATTAATATTAAAAGATTATGATGATGAAGGATCACTCTTGATGAAGATGATGAGGAGTGTTTCCCTTGAGGGGGAGAAGAATGAAGAAGCTTCCATAATCACTGTTTCAATCAATATCAACTCCAACTGGACTCAAAAGCAGTTACTCTGTGAATTTCTTGAAGAACACGCCAATGGAGAAGGTATGTCATTTCACAATCACTATCCCTTGGTTACTCAGATCAAAGATTATTTTACAAAGGGGGAGTAACTGAATTGATCAGTGACATAAAGAGAATGGAAGTGCCTCGAGGTCACTTATCCTGTCGATTTCACTTGAATGTTTTTGATCTATTTTCTAATGTGAGTGCAGGAGTTTCAGGTTGATTATTCTCTATCATAGTTGATCTTCTTCTACCTGGAATTAAAGTGGTAAACCCTTAAAGACAAGATACATGAGTTATCATCTCATGTTGGTATCATGATCTGTGGATAATGGATAGCCTTGTTGACTTAATCAAATCCTCTTGTTTTCTACATCGAGGATTTCTCAAGTAGACTTAGAGTGAAATGATTAATGAAACATTGCTTAAGTGTGGATTGATACCCTCCCTACCATGTGCTTTGTATTTCTTGTCAATAAGGGGGAGAGAAAGTGAAATGAATGTTTAAAAAGAAAAGTTGATTGAATAGAAGATTCTCATTTTTACATTGACAAATTCATTTCAGAAGATGTATAAGGTATTGAAAACAAAATACAAAGGGGGAGATTGTTGGAACCACTTTGTGTATAGGTTTGTATTTGTTGTCAATAGTTGTCAATGGAATATCAAAATGAAATAGATAAAGAAGTACACCAATAAAATGGAGGAATGGAAGCTCACAATGAAGGAGATCATGAAGTACTCCGATGAAGTAGAGGAGTAGTGATTCAGATGATTGTTGTGCTAATCATAAGTTCAAAGAACATGTGTCAAAGGTGATACATTGTTTACAACAATGAAGAATGTGAGGAGTAATCCATCCAAGGATGATTAAAGCAGGATGGTGTTTTTGGATGAAGACCATGCAATTCCTCCTTATTACATAAGAACCATGGGCTTTGATCAAGACCATGTAATTACTCATTATTGTATGAGAATAATGGGTTTTGATGAAAACCATGCAATTACTCATGATTGCGTGAGAACCATGCTAGAGACTTCTTAATAGATTTAATCACATGGTTTGCATGAAGTTGAACATGACGGTTGATGAAGGAGGTAATGTGCCAATGAGTTGACTTATGAAATGGCCATTCACATCACATTGTCATAGAAGATGATGGTACTAAATTTGTTCCTTCAAAGAATACATATCACAATAGTGGAGTTTGTGATAAAAGCAAAAGAGTTGCTGAAGGATACAGATCACCAAGAAGAAGTGTTGTCGAGGTGATCGTTCTTGTCGACAAAGCAAACAAACGACATAAAAATTTGTTGACAATGGAGATTCCATGGTGACATGTCGAGTTCAAGAGTTGTGGTCAACGATCTATGTTTGATTCAAGAACATCGACAGAGGAATGGATGATCTGGATGTAGTACAAAAAGAGAAGATACAAGGTGGCTCCGTTTTCCAGTGTTTTCCAAATTTCAGGGCCTCAAAATCAACAAATGAAGAAGAGTGATTTTGGCAAAGAGACTTGCGCGCCATACTCTTGGAGGATAGGAAACTTGCGCGCCATATTTTTTTGAAGATCAGAGCATCAAAATATGGCAATGGGATAAGGGTCGCGCAAGATTTGGTGAGGTCGCGCAGGTGAATTATGTGCCGGGAAGAGACTTTCATGCCGACACCTTGAATGCATTATAACTTGCGCGACTATGGTTTTTTGAGATCAGAAGATCCAAATTTGGAAAAGGAAAGATGTTCGCGCAAGTTTGGATGTTGATTGCACAAGTGCCTAGTAGGGGCTGAGACTTTCGTGCCGATGGATGACTTGCGCGCCGCCGCACAGGGGGTCCAGTTTGCCTATAAATACTGGACCACCCCTCCTCATTTCTCATAGAGCTCAAGACTTTGAGACTGTTTGAGCTCTCGTCGCGCAGGGGGTTGAACCGCACAAGTGGTAGTTGGGTCGCGCAAGTAGAGGACGCACGCTGACTGATGGTTGAGCGCCCCTGGTGATTTGGGAAAGGAAGGAAGTGAGTCATGCAGGTTTGAAGTTCAAGAAGGCAGAGTCGCGCAGGTGCTTTGGAGACACTTGTGCGCCAGGTTATACTTGCGCGCCTAAGACTTGTGCGCTAGATGGAGACTTGCGCGTCGGGCTTGAAAAGGAGATCCAAATATTGTTGAAGCACGCTCGCCTTTCTGGAGCTACACAAGAGCTAAAGATTTCCTGAAAGTTTCGGTGCAAAGAGAGATTGAAGAAGAAATCTAAATGATACATGCATGATCTCATGCATACATGGTGAATTGATTCTGACGAATTCTGAGTAAGCTGAACATCATTTATTGAGCAATCACATAAGTGATTGTGATTCAGGCAAACGAAGACAAGGGGATCTAGTGCATTCAGTAATTGCACTAAAGAAGAAAGATTGAACTATAAAGAGCATCAACTCTGAACCCTGATGAAAGCAAAGTCTCATGCTTAACAGGAGACGATGAACTTCAATGCACACTTATTGAAGAGACCTTCACGTCTATAAACTGAGTGAGACTTCACCAACGGCAGTGAGCCAGGGGGAGTCAACGGGAGTGACCCGAGGGACGCAGTGAGCTATCCCTAAACAATTGTAAAGGCAGTGAGCCTGGGACAGAGTGTCTGTACCCGAACATTTGTAATCCGCAGCTAGTGAAGCATAGTGGATTTAGGTACGACTGACAACCTGTCGTCGTATGCTCCTTGCACGCAGCCCTTAGTGGTGAACCAAGTAAAAATAGCTATGTCATCTCTCTGCATGTGAATGTTTAATTGCTGTTCATATCCGTCATACAGGTTTAAGTAGTTCCTACCAACGTGGGAACAAGATCCACAACTACAAGAAGAAAAAGTTTCCACCCTAATTCACCCCTCCCCTCTCAGGGTGTCCCGGGGTCCTACAGTTATATGTTTTAACTAGAAAATTTAAAGTGTGGATAGGTGATGAGGTCAGCCTTCCATTAATTTCATGAAAATATTTCTCCCAAGCATCAGACCAAACAAACTTCTTTCCCTTCATGGTCATCTAATGCATCGGTGCTCCCAAAAAAGATAATTTAAGGATAAATCAATGATAAAAACATGTTAAACCTTGATATCTATGAATATCAAAGACAATATTGGGTTTTTCCAAAGACAACACAGCATAAAATTCTTCTAGGTCTTCTAACACTACTACCACTAAGATGATATGGTCTAAGAAGTACACTTTATCAAAATGAAAGCTACATTTAGATATCTTGGAAAAAAATTGATGATCTCTTAATATACTTAAGGCAATTTCAAGATTTTGGGAATAATATTCTACATAATGGGATTACATTATGATATTGTCAAAAAAAACTACAAAAATCGATTTAGGAAAGGATAAAATATCAGACTCATCAAGGCCATGAATATTATTAGTGTGTTCATCAGACCAAATGACATCACTATGAATTTATATATTCCATACCTGCTCATAAATGTATTATTATGGATGATCGATGTTCTAAAACTCAATAGGTCATATACATATATCAAATAAATCTTAGATAATATCTTACCACCTATCATATAGTCAAAAATATCGTCAATACATGAAAGGGGAAACTGGTTCATGCCCCTAATACGGTTCAATATTTGATAATCTATACATAAGATCAAAGACTCACCATCATTATGGGAAAAGTGAACTAGATAACCTTAATGAGATGTACTAGGCCATAGAAAACCTTTAGCTTCTAGATCTTCCAACTGAATTTTCAACTCCTGAAGCTTTGTCGATGCCATTCAATAAGGTAGAATAGAAACATGCTCTATTTTCTACAGTAACTCAATCATAAAATTGATATCTCGCTCAAGAATTAATCTATTTAACCTGTCAAGAAATTGTAGTGACTCGGGTTTTGGCCTTTTTATACTTTGGAATATTTCTATGAAAAATTCCAGAGCTAGGTGAAAAAACGGCGTGCGATTCTGGGGCACGGTGTGCCAGGAATTAATTTTATAAAAATATTAAGTATTTTTATACTATTCCAGTGGAGGGGGTGTGTTATCTCCTAAATAGTAGCTCAGAATGGGAATCTGAGTGCATGGTTGTGTCTGGAGCATGCCCTTTACCCTAGGCGGGGTGTAAACTTTGCGCGTGTGGGTCTTCTATGAGAAAAGCCGCCAGGGGTGTTTTCATAAATAAATGTAAAAATTTATTTACGAGCGCCGGCTCGAATAACTCTTGAACGGAGTCTTGGATTGAAAATATGAGTCCGCAGTTGTGTTTAGAACACTGTGTTTACCCTCGGCGGGACATAATTTGAGTCGTCGCTGGGTGTCAGGTTGGAGGCGTGTTGATGGGGTTTAAATGGAAGTTTTAATTAATAAAATAATATTAAAAGAAATCACCTCCCCCCCCCAATTCCTCTCTGCATAGGTGGCAACTACCTCCCTCCCCTCCTCCATTTCATCGCCAGATCGAGCCCTGAGCGTCCGTTTTCAGCGCTGATCGTCAGCAGATCGAGCTCTAGCGCGTCGCTGGCGTCGTTCTGCACCCTAAGCTACGACGTTTCTCCTGTGAGGTAGGCTTTTTGAGTTTTAAAATCTTTTATCCCATTTTTGTGTTATTTTCTTCAAATTTTTTTAATGGTTGTGTAGTTCGAGTCTCGAGCTTTCCAAAACATGTTTCAGATCTGAATTTGGAGCATCGGGGTGCTTCTGGGGGCTCCCAGAAGTTTTTCGGTGGAAAACCTAGATTCTGGCGAGGGTAGTGGCAGCGCGGTGGATTCCGGCTCTAGCACGGTGGTTTCTGGTGGTGGCGCGGTGATTTTCGGTGAGGGAGGCGGTGGTCCGACTAGGTTTTTCCGGGGGTTCCTTAAACCCATGTAACTCGCAAACCGGGAGTCCAATTTGAGATCCATTTGCGGTGATCTAAAGTATGTGTCAAGACGGACCTCTTGAAATTATTTTGATAATTATTTTGAGTTGGGTTTTTGTCCTGGGGCCATAAAACGTTGAAAATAATAATAATATTTTATTATTTTCAACTTCGATCCGCCATAACTCTTGCACGGAGTGTCCAAATGACGTGCCATCAGTGGCATCGAGACCCTGATGGTACGACAGACTTTTCAAGATAGTTTTTGTGTGTTGGGACTAAGAACATGGTGTGGTCCCCATGAGGTTGGGTTCTAGTGTTTCCGGAGAAACGTGCCTTTTTCGCCGGGTGTCCGTTTTGGACGATCGAGTAGTCGATCCCGTGTGTCTTTCTGAGGGGATCGCAATAGTGTGATCATCTTGAAAAGTTTCGGGATTGTGGTGTGGGCCCCACCTGGGATGGCATTGGTGAATAATAACTTTTCACCGGGTGTCTGTTTAGGACCATCGAGTAGTCTATCCCGTGTGTTTTTTCGAGGGGATCATAGTGGTATGATATTTTTGATGAGTTTTGGGTTCCTAGTGTGGGCCCCACATGGCAAGGCTTCTGCTAACAGTACCTTGTTCACCGGTTATCCATTTCAGGTGAGTAAACCACCTATCCTGCATGTTTTTCCACGTTGATCACGATGGTGGCCTTGGTATCGGCCTTGGAGTGTGTGGTGTGGAATTGTAGCAGGTCGCTCAGGTTAGCGATGTTTGGACCAGAAGTGGTTGAGGGTACTCCATTGGTTTGTTCCTATGAGGGTTTGCATGACATCAAAACCTTAGTTTAGGTTTGTGATCCTCTCGATGGGATGTTTAATCCGTTAGAGTTGTGGCATCCCTTCAGTGGGCTCGGAGCAGGATCCTCTAGCATCTTTTCCCTAGGTCGGGTTCTTGGTATCGCTGTGACCGCTTATCCATGGGAGATGATCCACAATCTAGCTGGTTAACCTCATAGGGTTTATGGAATCATTGGGAATATAATCCCCTACATAGTGGGACATGCTAAGTAGGGTTGTGGAAACATCGGGTATACGATCCCCTACTCAGCATGAGGATTATAGTAGGGTTGCAGTATCTTTTGTTATACGATCCCCTAATTAGCACGTGGTTTTTATAGGGTTGTGAAATTGTCAGTTTGATCCCCTACAGTGCGAGATATACCTGATAGGGTTTAGATATCGTCATCAAATGGGTGACGATCCTCTATCTAAGTGACGTGTTTCTGAATAGCGCTATATCGGGTTGTCGTATCCCCGAGCGGATCTTGAGAGTGATCCCCTATCTGTGAGATCTACGAATGCCAGATCGGGTTCTGGTATCCCCCAGCGGACCCTAGGAGTGATCCCCTATCTGTGAGATCTTCTTATTCCGGTGTGGGATCTGGTATCCCCTAGCGTACCCTAGAAGCAATCCCCTATCCGAGATGTTTTGTGTTTATGTTTTTTCAGTGACGTTTCCTCTGTGATGATATCTGACGAGCGTGATATCGCAGGTGAGCGTCTAAGATGTTTGTGTGGGACCCGATGCAGTGTATCTCTCGTATGAGTGTCATATGGGATGATAGTGATCATGGAGTGTGCTCTCTTGGTTATGAACTATTGATGGTGATGAGGTCGGTTTCTCATGTGGCTTGGTGCGTGAGCTGAGTATACCTGGATGTTCATGGTATATGTCTGGGTGTATACCTGAGCAGATGTTTAAGGTTTATGTATGGGCATACACCAGGATTGAGTTTTCTAGTTGTGTTTAGTTGAGGATGGTCACGATATGGAGTTTCTCTCCCTCATATGGGTTCCCTCTGGCTGGGATGAGCGAACTGCTGCCTTTCAGTTGCTCTCTTTTGTTTTGGGTTTTTGGGGTGCCTACTGAGTATTATTATACTCACCCATAAATGTGATTTTCCCACACATGTTTGTGTCTTGTGCAGACCACAGGCCTTTCGACAGAGTCCTAGCAGGACTCGGAGCAGGCAGAGCTGAGTGAGCAGGACTGACTATGGAGTCTTACCAGAGCTGTGCTGAGGAGCTTTTCGGTGGTGCTTTTGGCAGCGTACCCCTTCTTCCGAATAGGTTGGATGCCTTTTTAGTTTTCTTCTTGGGGACATGTTTTACCCTTTTTTACTAGTGTTGCACTCTGGTTTGGGATAGATGTTTTCATACATTTTTATTTCAATTTTTATATATCTATGCACTGTTTCATGGAGGTGTATGTGGGTTCATGTGTACAGGTACCTTAGGCTAATGCCTCCCTTGTGTGTGATAGCCTACTTGACGCTAGACGCCAAACCCTAGCCTATTAGAGGCGGTCTTGGGGATTTGCGGCATGATCCCCGTTGGGTCGGGTCATGACAGAGTGGTATCAGAGGAGGTTCCACCTTTTGGATCTTAGAGGGTAGCTAGTCTAGCTGTGATTATGGTTTGGGTTGCATCACGGCAGTGTTATGATGTTTCGAGTTCATATTTCAGGCCAGAGACTCCAGTGTTGCTGTGGCGGCCAATGTATACATACAAGAGGACTCTGATAACCTGCCTTTTGACTCGAGACATTCGTAGTCTAGTCGCAGGGACATAATGGTACATGCATCATATAGGACTGGGTTTTTGGGTTTCCCATATTCTCCTTGAGTCAACTCACCAGATATACTCTTTGAATATGGTGTGTCTTGAATGTATTTTAGGATGCCACCACCATGACAGACAGTGATGGTTCTGTAGTAGGATTGTGGTAACGATCCGCCCCGTCTAGCATTTGTGGACCAGGGCACAGGTTCTGAGGCTGGACCTCCAGGTGGTCCACCAGTTGTGCCACCACCCGTCGAGTAGCTGGTTGTGGCAACAATACAAGATGAATTTGAGCACAGGATGACTGTGCTACACAACTTCCAGAGACAGTGACCTCTGAGGTTTCGGGGTGATCAAGACCCTCAAACAACTGATGACTGGCTCAAAGCATTCACCTGTGTTTTCTACCTAGTGAGGACACCTCCAGATCAAATGGTGGTCCTAGCGGTGATCCTTCTGCATGGTTCTACCAGGGGATGGTGAAGTTTTGTGATGTAGTCCCATGACAAGGAGACGCTCACGTGGGCAGAGTTTTAGCGGCTCTTCAGGTAAGAGTTCTATCCGGTGACGCTGAAGTCAGTGCAGATTTAGGGGCTTCTGCAACTTCGGCAGGAGGGCATGACTATGTCGGAGTACTCAGTGAGGTTTACAGACCTATCTCACTAATCCCTATATATTTTTCGAGACTCGTTCTTTAGGGCTTGGACCTTAGAGCAGGGACTACGCAGAGACATCCAGGAAGGTGTGGTTTTCTTGTGCCTGCCCACCTATGCTAGATTACTGGAGCGAGCCTTGGTGGTGGAGAGGTTTCTGGCTAAGCAGATTTAGCCCGTTAGTGTTGAGTGTGTGGCATGTAAGATGTCGGCAACTGGTATCCGGTGACAGGCACAAGGGTCTGGACGTGGGTGACATTTTAGAGGCGACCCCAAGATAGATGATCTGAGGCTCAGGGATCACAGGGCTCGCATGCCAGTTTTGGCCAGATGCAGGAGAGGCAGTGTTACGCTTGTGACAGTCGGGGACATCTTGGTAGAGATTTTCCGACCCATCGTGCTGCTGAGAGGGAGGCGGTTCATAGACTGCCTCGACAGAGGCAGCGTCTTGGGGAAGGAGGTCCACAGGGCAGCAGACATGGAAATGGAGTTGGTGCAGCAACAGGAGGTGGTAGGCAGTATCAATTTCCACTACCCCCACCCCCAGGTGGTCCATGCCAAGTCCAGGGACTTGGAGGGTGAGGGTGAGGACAGCTGCATGCCCTAGAGGCTATTGACCCAGAGGATCCACGGATGGATCGAGGTATGCCTGGTGTCTTTTCTACTTTCTACATTAGTTTTGATAGACATTGTGTAGCTTTACTCTACACTTTCTGTTTCTTACTCACGATTTTTTCAGGGCGTTAGTAAAACCTTGTGTTGGTGTTGTTCGACGTGCTTCGAATTTGTGAGGAAGAGGGATCCTTCCCCCACTGAGATACAATTTTGTGACACGATCAAAACTGTGTGGGCGATTAAGTTCCGCCCAAAGCGGATAGTTTTGAGGTGTCGTGGATGAGTCCTTCTAACCTATGTGTTTGGTCTGGGTTGTTTGTTCATGAACTCACTGGCGTGGGAGACCCACTTGAGAGTCCAGTTGCTTTCCTTGTGCTTATGTATTTTTTAGGATGAAAAGTTCAAAGGCGGGGAGGATGTAGCGACTTGGGTTTTGGCCCTGTCAGACTTTGTAATATTTCTATGAATAATTCCAGAGCCAGGTATAAAGACGGTGTGCGATTCCGGGGAACATTGTGCTCGAAATTAATTTTATAAAAATATTAAGTATTTTTATACTATGCATGTTCCAGGGGTGTGTTGTCTCCTAAAAGGTAGCTCATAATAGAAATCTGAGGGCACAATTGCGTCCAGAACGTGTCTTCTACCCTAGGTGGGGTGTAAACTTTGCAGGCGCGAGTCTTCTTTGAGAAAAGCCACCAAGTTCATTTTCATAAATAAATGGAAAAGTTTATTTACAAGAATCGGATTGAGTAACTCTTGAAAGGATCCTCGGATCGAAAATCTGAGTCCGCCGTTGCATTTAGAATTTCGTGTTTACCCTTGGCACAACATAATTTGAGTTGGCGCCGGGTTTCAGGACGGAGGCGTGTTGGTGGGGTTTAAATGAAATTCTTAATTTAAAAAAATAAAATGGAAATCAATCACCTACCCCCCCCAATTCCTCTCGGCGCAGGAGGTGATGACCTCCCTCCCCTCCTCCGTTTTTTTGCCAGATCGAGCCACAGGCGTCTGTTTTTAGCGCCGATCGTCAGCAGATCGAGCTCCAGCACATCACAGGCGTCGTTCTGCATTCGAAGATATGGAGTTTTTCCCACGAGGAAGGAATTTTAAATTTTAAAATACTATATCCCATTTTTGTGTTTTTTTTCCTCAAATTTTGTTAAGGGTTGTGTAGTTTGGGTCCCGAGCTTTCCGAAACATGTTTCGGATCTAAATTTGGAGCACCGGGGTGCTCCCGGTGGCTCCTCGATGTTTTTAGCAGAAAACCAAGATTATGGTGGAGGATATGGTAGATTCCGGCAATACGGAAGTGGTGCGGTAGTGGTGCAGAAGATTCGGGCTCTAGTTCGGTGGTTTCCGGTGGCAGTTCAATGGTTTCCGGCGAGGCAGGCGGTTGTCCGACCAGGTTTTTCCAAGAGTTCTTCAAACCACTATAACTCGCAAACCGGAAGTTTGATATGGGATCCGTTTGCGGTGACGTGAAGTTTGCGTCAAGAAGGACCCCTTTATATTCTTTATATAATTTTTTTGAGTCTGGGTTTTGGCCCGGGGCCATGAAACGTTGAAAATAATAATAATATTTTATTATTTTCAACTTCAATCTACCATAACTCTTGCACGGAGTGTCCAAATGATGTATCGTTAGTAGCATTGAGAACCTGATGGTATGATGGAATTTTCAGGATAGTTTCTAGATTTTGGAACCAAGAATAGTATGTGGGCCCCATGAAGCCAGGTTTCGATGTTTGCGGAGAAATGTGAATTTTCCATCGGGTGTACATTTTAGACGATCGAGTAGTCGATCCTGTGTTTTTTTCAAGGGAATTGCAATAGTGTGATCCGCTTGACGAGTTTTAGGATTGTGGTGTGGGCCCCACACAACCTGTCTTCGGTGAATAATACCCTTTTCACAGGGTGTCTGTTTGGGACGATCAAGTAGTTGATCCCGTATGTTTTTTTGAGGGGATCGCAGTGGTATGATCCGCTTGATGAGTTTCGGGATCGTAGTGTGGGCCCCACATGGGATGCTACAGTGAATTGTACCTTATTCACTAGTTGTACATTTCAGGTGAGTAAACCACGTATCATACATGTTTTTTCTTGTGAATCACAATGGTGGCCTCAGTATAGGCCATGGAGGTGCGTGGTGTGGCGTTGTGGTTGGTCACTCGGGTTAGCGACATTTGGATCAGCAGTGGTTGAGGGTACTCCCTTAGTTCGTTCCTAAAAGGGTCCACGTGGAATCACAACCTTAGATTAGGTTTGTGATCCTCTCAATGGGATGTACTATCTGTTAGAGTTGTGGCATCCCTCCAGTGGGCCCGGAGCAGGATCCTCTAGCATCATTTCCCTAGATCGGGTTCTTGGTATCGCTGTGACCACTCATCCACGGGTGGCAATCCCCTATCTACCACGTTAAACCTGTAGGGTTTGTTTCCTCTTCCGAAATATGATCCCCTATGTATTGGGCCATGCTCAGTAGAGTTGTGGAATCATCAGGTATACGATACCCTACTCATCATGAGGATTATAGTTGGCTGGTGGTATCATTGGTTATATGATCCCCTACTCAGCGGGTGGTTGGTGTATGGTTGTGGCATAGTTAGTTTGGTCCCCTACAGTGTGAGATGTACCTGATAGGGTTTTAGTATCGTCGTGACATGGGTGACGATCCTCTATCTGAGTGATGTGTTGCTGATGAGTGCCAGATCGGGTTGTGGTATCCCCCAGCGGATCCTGAGAGTGATCCCCTATCTATGAGATCTACAAATGGCAGATCAGGTTGTGGTATCCCCCATTGGACCCTGGGAGTTATCCCCTATCTGTGAGAACTTTGTATACCAGTGTGGGTTCTGGTATCCCCTAGCGGACCCTAGGAGTGATCCCCTATCTGAGAAGTTTGGTGTTTATGTTGTTTCAGTGAGGTTTCCTCAATGACGATATTGAACGAGCATGATCTCTCGGGTCAGTGTCTAAGATGTTTGTGTGGGACCCGATGAAGTGTATTTATCGTACGATTATCATATGGTATGACAGTGATCACGGAATGTGCTCTCGTGGTTGTGAACCACTATTGGTGATGAGGTCAGTACCTCATGTAGCTTGGTGTGTGAGCTGAGTATATCTGGATGTTTATGGTATATGTTTGGGAGTATACTTGAGCGGATGTTCAAGGTGTATGTATGGGCATACATCTGGATTGAGCTGCCTAGTTGTGTTTAGCCGAGGATGGTCATGACATGGAGTTTCTCTCCCTCATCTAGGTTCCCTCTAGCTGGGATGAGCGGACTATTTTCTTTCAGTTTCTCTCTTTTGTTTTGGGTTTTTGGGGTTCCTACTGAGTATTGTTATACTCACCCCTACCTGGGCTTTTCTTGCACATGTTTGTGTCTTGTGCAGACCACATGCCTTTCAACCGAGTCCTAGGAGGACCCAGATCAGGTGGAGCTGAGTGAGCGGGATTGACCATGGAGTCTTACCGGAGATGTGCTGAGGAGCATTCCAGTGGTGCTTTTGGTGGCATACCCCTTCTTTCAAACAGTTTTGAAGCCTTTGTATTTTTCTTTTGGTGGGCCTACTTGGCCCTTTTGTACTGTTGTTGCACTCTGGTTTGGGATAGATGTATGCATGAATTTTCTTTTGAGTTTTTATATATCTTTGCACTATTGCATGGAGGTGTATGTGGGTGCGTGTGTTCTGGTACCTTAGGCTAATGCCTCCCTTGTGTGTGATAGAGCCCCTTGCCTATTAGAGGCGTGCTTGGGGAGTCACGACCTGAGCACCGTTGGGTTGGGTCATGATAGAAATAAATCCTAAAAATGTTTTACCATTGGAGTAAAATATCCATTCCACAACCCACCATCATCTAGAGCAATATCATCTATCTGAACCTCAAGAAAATTCAATCTTCAGTGAATTAGTCTTGCATGAGTATCCAGAACATCTCACTCACCCTGATGAGAATGGTTTCATCCTACAAGATATATATAGGTAAATATACTATTTTAATATTCTATACGATCTTGGTATAGAAAAAGTAAAACCATACCAAGAATGAAACAGTAACATGTCATTCCCAGTATAAAAGGTTCCCACAACAAATGGTAACCACCAATCTCTAGAGAACATGCCTTAAAACATTTGATATTCTCTTACTACTCTCCCAATGATTTTTCGATGGTCAGAAAACCATCTATGTTTCCCAAAACAAATCCAAAAACATTAAAAAATAGAGGACAAAAATAAATATGATTATCTTGTATCAAACAAATAACAAGAAAGGGTAGATTATATAAGAATAGTACCTCTGAATGTAGATGGTCCTACATCCACAATATTCAGAGAAGTCTACATAACATGAAACTAAATAGTCACTCTATCTTACGATCTTACCTACCTCCCTTGTTCTATTCCATCTTCTAAGAAATTTTATTCATGCACAGGGGTACCACGTCCCCTTTCTCGACCAGAAAAACCTATGGAACTCCAGCTACCTATCAACTAAAGAGTAGTTGGGTCCTTCCCAGGCCCGGATATCTATATGGATCCCTTTCCACTGCTCTGCTACTGCATTCCAATATAAAACCACCATAGGTGGCCCATCATGATGTAATCATGACCCTTCAAATTGGGATATGGATAGTGAGTTCATGTTTTCCCATCTATCGACACTAATAGCACTATAATAGAACATGGTCCTAAGATTTCTTCCCACTTCCCTAATTTCTATGATTGATGTTTCCTTTGAAAAAATTGTCATAGTGATGCTTTTTTCTACTAGAATAAGAGTTCAAAGTTTTCACTACTGAAACAACTTCTTTGATGCTTGAGGCCTCTCTAAAATTCCATTCTATGATAAGTGCTTCTTTCATCACATATAAAAAACTACTCATTCTGAACACATTCACCTGTATCCTAATCTCAAAGAGAAGACCATTTAAAAAATGTCTCATCCTGTAGATCTCATCAGCTACCAAATATGGTTTAGAGCATTACAGGTTAGTGAAACATTTAACACAGTCTAGAACTAACATGCCCTTCTTTGTTAGATATTTAAACTCTTGAGCCTTCTCATCCCTCAATGTATCAGGATAGAAATGATTCAGGAACTTCATTTATAATTCCTTATAGGATAACTCATCCTACTACCCTACCTACTCTAGAAAATCCCACCAATTACTGGAAGGTCTAGGGAGCATATATGCAGAATGCTTCATCCTCATATATGTGGGTGTCACAAGATGTTTAAGGATAATATTAACTTAATTTATCTATAACTCCTCCAACATGGGGGATATTTACTTGGTGAGTGTAGGTGGATGCTATAATTGTAACACTCTCGTCAACTCAGACACTAAATTCACAGTGTAAAAAATCTCCCTTTTCGTAGATCAAATTACCCTGAGGAAGTTTCTGCACAGCTGAAAATCCCTTTGATCCTCATAAACTATAGGAAGATTTTGTTCAAATCTGTTAAGTTAAATATTATTTCAACTCTATTTATTCTCAAATTGAAGGTGTCGAGGACAAATTTTCTCTAAAAGAAAAACACACTCCTTATAACATGGGCTATAACAAAAGGGTCAACCTCAAAATGTGACAATAATAGAGAACCACTACTTCTAGTATCTTGAAAAATGACTCAAATGTGTTTTATAATGACATATCAAATTTTTTATTTCACATATCAGATATAAAAGTTTTCATATATCATAGTTAAAATAAGAAAGTATATATCACATGCAATAGATATGTCTATATCATGAATAATGCATTTCAATATATATCCCTATATGCCTATTATGATTCATCCATACTCACCTAATGCCATTCTTATCCATGAGTATAAATCTAATGACCCAAGAACATCATAAAATAATAACATCACAAAACATGTGAATCACTTAGGGAGAAATAACATTAGTTGTAACAAGAAAACAATATGAATAGTAATCTACCATTGGGAATCAACAATCTCACTAATAAGTCCTAAAACATACTAGTATCCTTTCAACATTTCCCAAATAGTAAAAAAAATAGAAAGAGAAACCTGGTTTTCTCTGATACAACCTTGTAACATATCATTATCCAGAAATCTCTCACATGGCTGAATTAGTTTGGTTACGCGACCTCAAGCATGATTCCTCGTATGCCATAGGTTGTCGACTAGGAATGGGGGTGTGATTTTTTAAAATGGTAGACTATACCCCCTATTTATAGAGTTAAAACGTAGTATAATAATCATATAACAATAATAAATAAAAATTAAAGTATTGAAAATACTGAGGACAATACAATATAGCATAAAAACCAACAATAAATGCCAACTGAAAATCCAATAACTAATAAAGTAATAATGTAATGATAGTTTTAAATGTAACTATCTTTTATTATAGAATTAATACAAAATAAAATAATATAATTCTAAAATAAATACTCAAGATTCCTCAGTCCCAAACCCCATTTTGGTCCCATCTTTAAACTCTATCACATCCAGAAAACAATAATCAAAAGAAAGATACCTTACCCTTGTCTAATCCTACATCCTTGTAATATGATCCAGTACAAAATGAAGACCTAAGTAATGTGTTATTACAACTGGGTAGATAAAAAATAGCGTGTATAAACATAACTAGTCCCATAATATTTATATACAACAACACAATCAATTGGTGTACTAATTAATTAAATAATTAAATTAATACCACATAAAACTACCATGGCACAACACCAAAATATCTATGATCATGTATCTCAACCATGCCACCTATAACCAAATAAATATGGTAAAAAATTAACTATATCAATTTCATGTTATAATGTCTCTGAGAAAGTCTCACAACCATATAAACCAAAACATTATAACCAAGGTATAATTCACATAAATCTGGGGAAAACCCTTTATATAATAATTTCATCCTTTAATTAGGGTCAAGCCCAATATATAATAATTTCAACATTTATTAAGGTCACTCTTGGTATACAACCATTTAATCATGTGTTATAGGGAATAGCCTTCTATATAATCATTTTAGCAAGTCTCATGGCATATCTAAGAATATAATCATTTTAGTATGTCTCATGGAAAATCCTTGTATATAATCATTACTTATTTATAACTGGTACAATTTTCTATATAAAAATTTAAACAATCAAACTAAGACAATGACCTATATAAGAACTACAACATGGAGAACACGACACATGTCATAGCAATAAGGATATCACACCATCATATCATAAGGCCCAATGGTTAGTTATAAAAATTACCATTTATCTTTTAATTACAAATTTCATTTATTTTTTGGTCATAAACCAACAACCAGCTAATCATTTCCATAATCATGCTAAGACAAGGTGAATCTATATCCACCAAACACCCAAATTTTGTGTCATGTTAATCACACATTAATCCATTAATTAATTCATTTATAAACAAGGGTTCACTTACCAGAATGGTAGCCACAAGAAAGTTCAATAACCAATTGGATCCAAATGGATTCCAAGGAATAATATAATTCATCATTTCATTAATTTACGTGCATGCTATGTTGGTGAAATTGTAATATTGCACATACTTTGTGATTAAACAACCCATAGGTTTAAGGTTTAGACCCCCTACCATTAACCAATGATTAATGTAGTTCTTCCAAATGGTAACACAAATGATAAATAAGGTGCAGATAAGTTCAAAAAGTATCCTAGATACAAATTGATTAATATTATAACCAATAATTACCACAGTAAATAGATTACACTACAACGTTCATTGAATAAGGGAGTGAAGGGAAAATTAAGGTAACCCCATATACCATGGATTAGATGGATGAACCAGACAACTAGAAGAAATATAGGTTCTATAAAATTGCATTCAAGTTTACCTAATGTTAAGGGTAGGAAGCTGTATGCGGTGGAATGAGGTCAATCTCATGCACGGACCTTTTAAAACTATTGCTCAGTAAATTACATGGGTTGCAAATCATTTACACTTCATGGATTTCTTTTTAGAGAGATATATAAAAAACCCTCACCCCTTGATGTATTTTAAATATTATTTAACATTACATGATATGAAATTCCTACCCAATGTGTAACCGCATCATGCCATGTATGTTTCACAACATCTGTCTAGTATAATTTATACATCGTGTATTAGCTTTACACTGCCTGTAAATCCCCTATAGCTAGATTTCTGCCTAGTTTCCTTAATAAGGATCTAAAACACATCAAAATCCTTCCAATCATGGAAAAATCCTTATAAACCCTTTTAACACATTTATAACTATATTCCATTAATTCAAATAATTTATAAACTCAAACTTTATTTCATTTTCCCCAAAAAAGGATCATCATTTATGAACAAAACTTAGCCATCAAGGCTTAAATGAAAAACTCAAAGAGGGATATTCCTAGGAAAATACAGGATCTTATAGTGTGATTAATTAAATATGGTGAAATTACCTTTCTAATCCTACCTTTTTTATGTTTTCTTATCCCTTGTTTTCTCACCCATTTCATGTGCCACCTCTAACATCCATGGTAGCTCCTTCTTCTAGCTCTAGTATTTTGTATTTATCTTCAATAAAAACATAGATTTATAATTTTTAGGTGTGTTGGAAGTATAATGGTAGGTATTAGATTCTTATTTCTTCTGTTATCCTATTATCCTTATATTATGAATGCTAACTCTATGTGATCTATTTTACCATATTTTCAGGGAATTTATGTGAAATATTTATTTCTCTCATTTTGGCTTGGATTAGTGGTTGGTATTTGATAAGTGAGAAACTACAAGACTAAGATAGGTTGTTATTATATTTATTATCTTTTATAATTGTGCTATAAGGTTCATACTTATGTAAGGATATTTAGGTTTCCAAAGGAAAAACTTAAAAAAAACTTTTTGTTAAATAATTTAATTTCTGTTGATGGAATGTAATGGGCATGATATTTCCCCATTAATTATGTTAAACTGGATTAAGGGATTTTATATGGTTGGGAGGGTTATGTTAGATGATTTAATTTAGTTAATTTAATTATTTTATGACCAAATTGGCTCCATGGGAATGTTTTGTGTGTGGCCAATATTTCGTAGGGTAATATTAATCACGGGGATTTAGATTATGAGGTTCTTCTGGGTGAGGGCATGTCCTGATATAAGTGGGATAGTGATTCCCAATAGTTTCGAGGTAATTTCATCCTTTAGTTTATGTGGATGGTGATAAACATTATGTGGATAGGTGATGAGGTTCTCATGTCGAAATGAGGTTTTTGGTTGGTCTGTATTATGTATTTTTGGTGATTTATTCTCACCATGATTGGCCGAAAATATCATTACAGTTTTGTGAACCTAGATGAGGAATAGGTTGAGGTGGTGTTGACCACTCATTATGGGTGAAGGAATTATTAAATTTATCATCTTAGGGTAAGGTTATGACCATTAGTTATAGATGAGGTTCTCACTATATAAATCCATAGGTGATTATGAGTGAGGGCCTTAGTTGGGGGAAAAGTCTTTATTTATATGTTTGTTTTTATGGGAATGTATTATTTAAGAGTAGTACATGATATGTCTCAAATTTCTGGTTGTCGAGTTAATGATGGTTCTTTATATATACAAGTATGGACATCATCGTTTCTTTGTACATCGGGTTGTTGAACTAATAGGGGATTGTGAAAGTGAAAGTATAATGGACTTGTGACATCATTTTTGGAATTATGTTGGATTTTGATTTACTTATTATAGGACATATGTGTGTGTGTGTGTGTGTGTGTGTGTTTGTTTGTGTGTGTGTGTGTGTTTGTCTGTTTGTGTGTGTTTGATTGTATGAGATGATGGTTGGCTTGAGGTTACATGTGACATGTTAAGGATGGAGACCGAGGGTTCTCCAGATGTGAATGACTGTGGATGCATTGTTCCACACTGGCATTGACCAAAGAATGTAAATGGATCCTCATGGTTATTGAGCCTGAGTAAATAGGGTTATCAATTTTATTCATCATCACAGTTCCTATTTATTTTTGTAATCATAGACTTGTATAAATATGGATGTAATAGAGCCACATAATGGTGGTGGCATACTAAGTTCATACTCACACCCTACAGGGGCCCCTTGAAACGTGTGTAGAGTTTATAGCTCTATGATCTGGTAAGGGACCAGGATCATTCACTGGACCATAGTGGTCGAGGATGCATTGGTGCATCAGATGGATGAAAGATGGACCATGTGGGTTTTCTGATTTGAGATGGAGTCTCTTTTGTCAAATTTAGAAATTCGTTATATGATCAGCTCATGGGAAATATTATATTATCTAACATGTCTTATATGAAAACTATAGAATGTTTATACTCTCTCTGATATGTATGAATATGTGTATTTTTTCTCATTATTTCTATTGATTTTTATTTCTTCTGATGAGTTGTTATTCATGTTTCTATATTTTATGGTAAATTTCATCCAATGTGTAGGGAATTATATGACCATTATTATGATATCATCACTTCAGGGTATTGTATCCCACTATCACCTAATAGACCCTCACTGTAATTCAATAGTCTCTGGAATATGGGGATTCACACCTAAGTCCCAATAGTCCTCTGGCCTAAAGCACTAGTTATGTGGCTCCTAGGTTGGGGTACTATATGAAATATAAAAAATTAATGCACTATGATGGTTAATAAAATAAACACTCCTATAAATTAAATTATTAAAACTATATTTTTTTCCAAATTAAAATGAGGATGATATAAATGATCCATGGAATCTATGATCAAGGATATTATTTCACAAAACCTATTATAAGATCTATGTCTTCCAAATTGTAATCCCTCGATTATTAACCTATTAGAATGTGTTCGTCTTCAAAATACTATAATCCTTCTACATTAAACCTATTGAAAGATATCAGTGTCCAAAACCTATACACTCTAACATCATCTATAATATCCTTAGATGTAGATAATTAGTGTGACATTTTATTCCTTAGTTGGAATCCCTTGATCACAAAACATAGAACACATAATAGTCACAATAGATATTTTTAAGAGACTTAAATTGAAACAATCAGAACATAAAAATGTATAAAAACAATAAGAAAAAAATTTACAAATATCATAAGTTCTCATAGCAATAAGAACTTCCATAACTTTAACATAATCAAATGAAGCTCTTTTTTTGTGAATTCCCAAGGTAATAATATGCTACACCTCGAGGTTGCAATATTTTTATAAATAAAATGGTAAAAACCCAAATTTTTCTAATTCAATGGTCATTGAATTTAATTATAACTGCATAAAAATATTATTCATAATATTCAAATGAACTTATCGTATCTCTTTAACTTATAATTAATTATAATAAGACCGTTATAGTGATAAATAATTTAAATGATGAACTCTAGATAAAATATTAATGGTTTCTAGATTTTCACGGAACATTAGATCATGGTATAATCTCCATAAATATAATTACCAAATTCTATTCTTCTAAAACATAGAACATAAAAATAACAAGACTAAATTAAATTTAAACATGGGTGTATTTTGATTTTAAAAATAAGGATAAAATGAGTCTTTTCATAATCAATCATTTCCATTTTTAAAAACACAAAAAATATATTATAATGTTAATTTTGAATTAAAATTTTAAAATAATAATTTTTTTAGAAAATTTAAAAACTCTCATAAATATAAAATTTCATCCATTTAGATTAATCCCCCCCCCCTTTAAAACAAACATTTATCCCTATTTTTTAAAACAACTTCTACAAGAAATTATTATAAATAATAAAAATCACTAGAAGAAAAAAAACTAATATAAACAAAATTTTCAAAAAACTTCTCCCTAATATAAAATTATTTTTTTACAAGCTTATCCCAATTTTTTGTTTTTAAATGTAAACTAAAGGATAAAATAAACAAGTCATAATTGAACAAATGTACTCCCTCTATCAAAAAAAAACTAAACAACTAATATTATTAGAGAACCACTAACTGAGTAAGAATATAATGGAAATATTATTTCATTTTAAAATTCATTACATTGATTTCATTGGATAACATCTATATGACAAAAGATTGAATGACTGTTTTTAAGTTACCTCTCATTTCAAAGGAGTAATATTGTTCTGTAGGAGATGTTTCCAAAATAATTAAAAAATATTATTTTATCTTCTAGGTAAAAATTAAGTGAAAAAATAATTTTTTTGGGGTTTTAATCTTCAATTAAAATGAAAATATCATTAAAATATTATATTTATAGAATTATAGAAAAAACATTTAAAAATGATAAAATTTTTATTTTCTTGAAATAATCATAAAAAAATAATACCTTTGGATGTACATTTATCGTTAGAGTAAGAAAATAGAGTAAATTTCAATGATTTATTTTCAAATAAATTGTCATAAAATTTTATAATATAATTTCCAATCTTGTCAATTGAAATTAAGTGTAACTTGTAAAGCAGAGTTAACAATGTTTCTAAAAAAATAATGTACCCCATCCTTATTGAGGAATTTTTAAATGTTAGGATATATATGGAATAGTGAGAAGAACTTATGATCATTTTATATTGATCAAATGGAATTTCTATTTATTGTATTGAAATCTTTCAAAAGGTAAAAGTTTTGTAAAATTTTAAGTGTAATTTTTTTAGTTATAATAAACATAAGAATAATATATCATTTTTGTGTGTGATGTATGAGGAAGTCGTTGGTAATAATTATGTGATTCAAACTTGAGTGGTGTGATGGGTTCATAGAAAGATAAATATGACTTTTTCTATCAAAATATTAATAATTTTATTAAAATTCATGCCAAAATCGATGAGTGTGTATTGAATCTACAAAACATGAGCGTAAAATTTTTTGGCTACGTAATATTTAGCAGTGGAAATTGAAATTGATTGTTGTTTCATTCTATACCATGAAACTAAATAATTATATAAAAAATATTTTTATCGAAATTACTCTTTTTATCCATTAAAAATACACCACATTTGGTATATAAATATATTTTAATTGAAAATTTAGCTCTATAAGAAGATAATAATCTAAGTTATGAAGTACCATTAATATAATAGAAATTATTTTTAACTAATTTGAGGCTTGAATCTTTAAGATTATATTATAATCTTGATATAAAATATACATAGTAAAAAATATATAGTCAAGTATTATTCAAGTATAGTAAACTTCTTTTTGACCTAGTTGCATATATATCCGGAGAGGGGGTGAATCAGGGTATTTAGGGTTAAAACAAAATCTCCTTTTGATATTATTTTATTACTAAACAAAACTAAATTTTCCAGTTTTAATAAATAAATATATTAACATAAATAAAATCATGTAAGAGACACAATGATTTTACTTGTTTTACCCTAACTAAGATAATACAATGATAATACAATGTCAATGATCCAATTAATTAAAAAACTATGCATACTTTTTGTTATAATGTTCAGAGAAGACTTATTTCCCTATGGGTTTATAACAATTCACACTTGAGGATACACTACCCTCTCTTTTGAGAATAACACACTACTCCTTCATAAGAATACTCTATTGATCTATATCATTTTTTAATTGGCTCACACAAAAATGGGTATGAAATGAATATCTTCTTTCACACAAATGATGAGTTCTAATTTAATATATAAATTTTGGGAATTTCCATTATAGTTTGTGAAATTTTTTATTTTGTGAAAACTTTTGTGCAACTTACAAAATTCAATGAAACTCTAAAAATTCATGTAAATACATAATTTTATAAAACCCTATAAACATTATAAAAACTAAATTATTTATGAATATAATGTCCCCTTTCCTAACTCAACTAATGTTCACATATATTATCTCATATAATAAGTACATTAATGTAATTATTCTTAAAAATTGATCCCCCATATTATCCAAGTATATCTCTAAGAAAATGATAGTGGTATCTACCTATTTATAAATTTTTTTTCAACCCTTTCCACAAATCATTGTAGTTCACACAATATTCCACATCATCCATTCAACATTCTGTACCATTCTAGAACATTATATGCTCATAAAAAAACATTTCTCTGTATTTTATTTTTTTAGAACTCATTTTATTCACGAAATATTCATTAAACATAAATTCAATTCATGTAACTCTATGTTTTGTGAATTTTACAAACTCTAATGAAAATATTCACATTTACATATTTTCAATGAAGAAGCTTTGAATCACTTATTTCATGTAAATGTTCACATGTCCATGAAACTTTTCACTTGCATGAAAATTATTTTTTTTCTTCAAAATCATCTTTTATATTTTTGTAAATTTTTTTAACCATAAATTAGGAAAACATTGGGAAACATCATCATTTTTAACATGAAACATCCTAGAAAACCTCCAACATTATCCAAATACTTCCATTCATGAACTCCTGGTGATCTCCTCTACTCAAAAGAATTACCAACACAAATTTTAATAAACAACCTAAATTTTCAACAAACATAACCCTAAAAACTCTTAAGTAACATCAGGAGTTATTATTTCACACAATATCCCCCTTGGGTTTGTTAACAATACTTCAAACTCCTTACACTTCTGTTGATAAACACCAGTATACCTGTGGCTTGAATTTCCATTTTATTTTTTGCATTCTAAGATATCAAATTTAAAATTGAAATCAAAGACATAATAAATATGTAATATAATCCTACTTGAGTCAATATAAACATGAGAAACAATAATATAATGTAATAGTCATTAATTAATCACATATTTCATGGTATTACTTGTTGAAACATTCTTGATTCCAAATATTGAATCTTTCTAAACCCTCGAGAATACTCCACACACTACACATGTTAACTACTTACAAAATTAACCATTTATTCCTTATTTCATGATTATTATTCATTTATGGAATATTTTTTGAATAACCATATTTAAATACCCCCTTGCATCATTTATCCCCATGATTCAACATTGAAATAATATCCCCCTTGATTAAATTTACTCTCCCATTTAATGGGTTTGAGAAATTACATCTCTCTCCCTTTTACAATGATCTCAAAGTCACTATTTTTTTCTCTTCAATAGAGAAAATAATAGTCATTATTACAAAAGAAAATTTTCAATACAATTACTAGAGTGGGGTTTATATATAAACATTTTTAATGTGTGGGTTTCAACTGGACATTGAGATCCGACTGATGTCTTCCATATTTTTCTTCGGGTATGTTATTTCATATGATGTATCTAACTTGATGTTATATAGGTATATACTCAACTTAATTATCCCATGATTCACTTTATCCATTATAAAGTGAATCTTGTTTTCAATGTGGGTTTTCCTTGAGTAATATATGAAATTTTTTCTAAGATTAATACCACTTTAATTTTCCCAATTGATTATGATAAAAGAATTCAATTTAACTTCCATGTATTTAAGTTTCTACTTTATCCACAGTAATTTCATGTATATAAAAGTAGCCAAAAAATATTTAGCCTCTACAGTTCCCAGATAAATACAGTCTTTTTCCTTCCTAATCTACAAAATTCACAATCTACCAAGATAAAATTACCCACAAGATGTTGACTTTCTCTCATCCAGTGAACCATTAAAATCAATATATTTTTATACTAATAACTCTTTATGATTTGTTTTGTTAAACATAAAAAAGAAATTTGCCATGAATTTGATATACTATAGAATTATGTTCACTGCAAGAAAGTGTAATTAAATGGGATTACATTGATATTATACCACTTGACATATGGAAAATACATTATCAGGTCATGTCAATGTTAATTACAATAGGCTCATAATGATCTTCTTATATTCTATGACATTGACCACTTTTCTATTAACATCCCATGAAAACATTATCTAATTATCAACAAGAATTTTTAACACCTTATAATCAACCATTCAAAATATTCATAAAATGTCATGGGTATTTTTTGATTTTTAGATGAATGTACCATGGTTTCCTTACATCACTTACAGACAAAAGAACAAATTCACTTCTATAGTAATCGACATTTCAAACTCATTTTTCATGAATTCTACAACCTGTTTTTCTTTAATTCATCCAATCCACCAATGAATATATCACCCACATATACTAGAACCATCAACCTTTGATCACCCTCATTTTATAAATAGATATTTTATTTAAATCTACCATTCTAGTTATCATTATTCTTCAACTATTGATCTAGTATTGAACACCACACTCTTGGTTATAGCTTTATCCCATAAAATATCTTTTTTAGCTACTACACATTGTTATCTTCCTCATGGATAAGAAAACCATCTGCATATTAGAAGTCTACTTATTCTTCTAAAACTCCATTTCAAGCATGATATCTATCGTGAAAACCGTGAATTTTCATTTCACTTTTATGGCTAAGAAAATTTGAAATGTAGGAAATCATTTCATGAGTGAAAATGTTTCATCTATATTGATTCCCTTGATTTGAGAGTATCCCTTTCACACTAGTACTTTTTTTAGTCACCTTACCATATTTATTTGGTTTTGTCTACAAGACTCATTTAGTTATGTTTATGTTATTTTCTAATGGCCTTGATACAATATCCGAACTTGGTTTCTTCTCATTGTTGTCAGGATCTTCACTAATTAGGTGAACCTAACTATCATCCCTAGAAGATTCTTCAAAGAACATCAACTATACCTTAGATAAAAAAGGTGTTTACGATAGAGACTCCATTATCCTTATATATATGGTTTCTTTCTGATCACTAATGGTATTTTTTATTAATGTTAGCTAAAATCATCGATTTTTATACATATATAGTTATAAATTCATCATTCTCATCATCAGTGACTTCTACTGAATCTAACTTAGATCCTTATGCTCCCCCTAAGCTACTCAAATATGCATTACTATCCTCTTAAACTTATATCCTTCTATATAATTACATCATTAGTTTCAAAAAGCTTTCCAACTTATTGAATAATTTATATTCTTTTCTATTTCCTGAGTATCCAAGAAAAATTCATTAATCTTCATGTGGCTCAAACTTCCCATGTTCTTACTTTTTAAGAATGAAAAAATTACATCTAAATATTCAAAATTACTTCAGTATCAGTTTCTTTCCATACCAAAACTCTTATAGAGTCTTCTCTTCCCCCAACCACAACAAATCATTGTTATAAATGTAGATCAATGTAAGTATTACTTATTTCTATAAATTCTCTCATAGTAATTTCATAATAATAATAATTTTAGACATGTTTTTTTTGTTTCTCCTATAAACAAAAAAATTTAATTTAAAATTTATAAATAATAAAACATGGTGTCTTATATGATATTTTTTTAGATAATCCTTTACATTAAATATTTCTATAATAATTAATTAAAATAACATAATACCCCTTCCCATCAATGTCCATTGGTGATATTATTCCCCAAACATAAACATGCACTAAATGAAGAACCCTTGTTGACTTATAATATTTTTACTTGTAAACCATTCAAATAATATTCCATTTTTTAAAAACATAAAATGTGTGTATGATCACATGATAATTTAGAAAGATCTCAATATCCATCATTTTTAACCAAATATGACAAGGAATTTTATCTCAAAGGGTTAATTTGTTTATTCCATAATCTATTTTATTCTTACTTGGATAGAAAACACATGTCTTATTCTCCACTAAAAAGGTATACATTATCTTTCATGTGATTCCCTTGCATAATTATTAAACCATATTTTCTATTGATGATCCATGTATTCTTGGTGAATTTTATTAAATTCCCAGAGTTATATTTTCAACTAAAAAATAACAAGTTTTAAATGAGACCTTTAACAACCATGCCATATATGTACATCATATATTTTCCTCAAAATTTATATTTCATAAATCCAATTATATGTACACCTTCATATTTTTTATTCTAAATATTCCTAAATTTTTAAAATTAATTCCAATGATAAGATTCTTATTTCATATCATGTGGTTAGTGTGTCCACTATCAAGGATGCATACACTAGTATGATCTGATTCTTTTAGGAAAATATATACACTTTCACTCTCAACACTTTCCCTTTTTATCCATTTCCTTGACTTAAAACCTTGTATTTATTGACATGTTTTATATTATTTGTAAATTGATAGACCAAATTCATCTTGAAAAGAGGAAAATTGGTTTTACATTTTCAGTTCTCTTGATGATTCCTTGTGTTTCTATGTTTGACCTCTTTAGGTCTCAATAAGAACATTAATATTTTCTTATTGATGAGAAGTATATGTTCATATGTAAAAAACGTCTAAACCATAAGTATTAACCATAAAGACATTCCTAGAATATTGAACTCAACTCAGCTATATTTTTTGGTCATATTCTCTCTAGTGTGTTTTGTCTATGGAATATGAATTTGGATAATCTTCTATATTTCGATAATAAAAAAACCTTATATGAGAAATATTCTTTTGTTCCATTTCTATTTAATTAATTTTCCATTAGGTTATCTTAGTATTTTGATTCTAAGTCATACCGAAATTGACCTTCTACTTTGAAGTTTTTTTTACCTTGTCTTCAAACATTACTATTTTTGTTTACAATCAATCCTTTTACTATGTTTTTTCATTATAATGTTTCTTTTACTTATCCTAGAACTATATTTCCTATTATACTAGACCTCCATGATCCACTTACACATTTTTTATTGCTCATATGATCTATTTTTTATAATAACATATTGGGATCCTAGAGTCACTCATAACTTTCTATTATTCATCATAGGTTGACAACTTCCTCCTCATTCTCTTAAATATGTTGAATGATATCTTTTAATGTTTAGTAAAACCATCAATAACCCTGTCATGTTCTCTAACATTGATCTTGTACATAATAACCTAATCTAAATTTTATGGATTTATAGATTTGAGATTTTCAATCTCCACTTTCAACTTAGATTTCTCCTCTTCTTATTTATACAAATACATTTTAGAATATTGAACCATGATATTTGATTTCTTTGTTTTAGAACACCAAACATCAATTTCATAAACCACTATATTTTCTTTCCTCCTTCATCTTTTCCTTCTTCATCATCAATATCATCCATTTTCTAGGATCATCAATCCACTGTAGTGAGTTCATCTTCTCATTGACCTTTTCAATCCTTAATTAATCTACATCAATTTATTCTGAACTACTATCTTCTTATGAAAGTGTGTTCTTCTTCTTGAAGAATTATTTTTATACATATCTTTTATTTCACAATATTCAACTAATTATTCATGAAAAAATCATTTTCTTGGAACTATTTGGAACACTTTGTTTTATGGTGCCCAACCTTTCCACATTGAAACCATGTGATTGGATATTTCCATTTAAAATTTTATTTTCCCCTTTGTATATATCAGGAGAGGAATGACATGACTTCATCCACCTCTTCTTCTCCATAATTATTATCAATGGAATGATCCATCAATTCTTCAAATTCCACCTCCTTTGAAATCCCATTTTCCACAACTACATTAGTATAATTTCTCATTTAATATGTGAATAAAGTACTTTAAATAGTATAAAATGTCATATCTGTTAGATCTTTGCCCTTAGGCGTAGAAACTTTTGGATTGAATCAGGGTAGAAACCTCCTCAGGATGTTCTTCATGATCATTAAATCATTAAGAATTTTCTATATAACCATATATTTCTTCCAAAATAACATTCAAATTATCAAAGAATTGATTAATGGATTAATTTGGGTGCATCCTCAAGCCATCATACTTGTTACACCAAACCAAAAAATCAACTTCTTGGAATTTTGAGGCACCTTCATTGATATTAATTATCATTTCCAACACAACATGTGATGATTTAAATGATATCATGTTCATGTATATTTTATTGAAAAAATATCCCCCTAAAGTATCGATTCCTCTAGAATCAATATCTATTTCATTATATTCTACTTATAATAAAGTCTCATTGTCCATACTGACCAAAATCCCATGCATAGAAACTGTATATATATATACATGCCTAAAAATCTAAATTACAGTTTCATATAACTCTTTCATAGATGAATTTTATTTCCTTTGAATATAATAATTCCTTTTATGATTGACTACTATTATAGCTTACTTTTAGAGAATATCAAAAACTTAACCTTTGGCTCTGATATTAATTATTGGCCCAACTAGTTTAAATAACCTGATAATGGTAGTGAATTGGGGTATGAAAGATTAATAAAACCACCCCTTTTGATCTTTTTTTTCATTAAAAATAATCTCTTCTCTATTCTCCACAAAAAAATATATAAATGGAAATTAAATCATGTAATATACATATGAAATTTACTTGGTTCAACCAAAATGGGTTAATATAAGGATCCTAAAAACCCAATATTACAATGTACCAGAATCACTAAGCATGCTACTATCATAATGTTCATAATGGAATCAATGTCCCTTCTAGTTTACAAACATTAACTCATGATAATACACTAATCTGTCTACTGAAAAGAACTCACAACTCTTTCACAAGAATCCTTTGAATATATGTATTGTCTTTGTTTAGTTCTCAAAAAAAATAGGAATGAAATTAATCCCTTATCTCACCCAAATGATTATTTCCAATTTACCATAAAAAATTTATGAAATTACCTTATAGTTCATGATACTTTTACATTCTCACAACATTTGTGAACATTTTTTCAACTTCTAAACTTTCACATTGTAACAACCAATCTCGTGTACCCACCAGATGTTTTCCCAGAACAAGGTTCAACATGACCTCAATCATACCTCCTCGTATGCCAGAGGATTTTAACTAGTGGTGATGGATTAATCCATAAAATGGTCATACTATTCTCTTGAATCATATTAATATAACATATAACTAAAATCATCCACAACATAATCAAAATATGTATAAATAAATTAATATAATTCTAAATCAAAATATATCATGTGAAATTATATAGGATTGTGGTCATGATAGCATACAACAATGATCTTAAACTAGGTCAATCACATAAAAAAAATAATAAAAATAAAAAAATACACATCATCCATTATTTCATCCTCAGGCCACTACACACACCCTATCTTTGGATACCCTTCGAGGTGTCCCAACCCAATCCATTGTACTTTCTTTACTCTAATCTAAATAAAACATAAATTAATTATGTGCACTAGAGTTCCTATAAAGGGTGTGAGAAATATATCTCATTACGGTCTCACCAAGTTCCCCTATTATATACCATCATATACATGTATACATGAGGGTAATAAAAATATCACACAAGCATGTCTGACATCATGTGCTAACTAGGCCACCACAACTCCCTATTCATTTGGTCACTCTCTACTTACCATGCCACCACAACACCTAACTATACATTCTTCAGTTCCATTTAGAGATATATATCATCACCTTATCTTGTGCTACCAAACCTAATTCACATCCCATACCAAATGACTTGGTCTAGGGAATCTTAAATTTCCTTGACTCACTACCAGAGGGAAGAGGGAATGATCTCACATCCATGACTTTAAACCACTACTCAATGGAACAATGCATATTCATACTTCTAGATCTCATCCCACTACCATATCCCAAAAGTTAATCACTCATCTATATATCACATAATATCATTCCACATATATATCACTCATGGAATTCCACTTCAATGACCCAAACCTACACAAGGAAAGGTCCAATACCACGACCCAAGGATACTCAAGTTAAATTCCTTGACCTAAGACATCTCAATGTAAGGTAATATATCAAGAACACAACGATTCTATCTCTATTATATAAATTATATAATAAATCTCACTCATGGTGATTCTAGACCTCATGATCCCTCTCCTCCAGTGAGTATGTCACCTTTCAAATGCACACACATACACATGCAACATCACACAGGGCCCACGACCCACCACAAAAGTCATCAGCTGATCCTAGGGAACTAGACACCTGAGGCATGTCCACATATCACCGATAACATCACATATAACTCTCTAAGTAATACATTGGTTATTATGTAAAATTAATTATCTCTACTCATTAATACCAGATCGCACCTCTCACCAATTGGTGAAAACACTACCTGAATGATCAACTGACCCTAATCTGAAGGCATGGTCTGACCTCATAAAAACCCATCAAAACTTATAATACCTCTACCTAAATACCATTATAATATAAATCACTGAAAGTACATTTGAAACATGATATCAATTCTCAAACAACCCCCACAACCCACATTTGGTTCCTATCTCACACTACTCACAAAATAACTCCTTACCTAACAGTCGTAGGTTTTGGGACCAAGTGGATTTTATTTTTTTCTGGTTGATGAAGATTTTGGTAAACATGAAGTGGAATTTATTGCGTTGTTATCTTTTATTTTCAACACATATATTTTTTTTTATTGTTTGAGTACATGAAGGGTTTTTTCAACAACAGGTTGTAACAAGCTATTATATGAATAAAATAGAGCGATCATGGGACACACGGTATATGGTGTTTCCATGAATTAAATCAGTTGATGCACAAGAAAGTGATATTATAATGATTAAATATCATGATATTTTTATCATGATTATAGTAAATATTTTATTGGTTTAATATTGAAAGGATAAATAATTACAAAATAGGGAAGAAGATAATGTCTAGAACCAAGTTCAAGAAGTGCATAACCACGTATGAGAATTTGAATATGTGTTCCACATAAGGGAATATCCACATATTGGTTTTCACTAGGAATAAAAAATATATGTAGGTGGATTGATTGATGCATATCGAAATGCTCACTAAAGTAGAATTTGATACATGATTGGTTATATAGTAGAATCTATGTACTTGAATACCCTATTTCATATATGAATGGTTCATGTAAGAAAATTGAATACATATATGAATTTGGAATGTATTGTAATGAATTTTCATACAAAAATGGATCATGTACATGATTTAGTCATAGATACAATTTGATTACATAGGATAAATTTATTATATATGTGAATAGACCATGTATAAAAATGTATCTCATAATTGTTTTTTCTATAATTGAGAACTGGATGAGTTTTCCATGAAGTTCACAGATTGGGGAAGGGCATGTATCACAGAAAAATGGAAACAAATATGTTTGTATAAAGGTATATCAATATTTTATATGGTGGTCTGATAATTGTTTATGGAAAATTTGGTAGAGATTCGATGGTTTTCATGAGAAATAATGAAAATATTGACGTTGGTGTGATTATATCTTCATACAATGAACTTATTGATTTATATGTATGTAATTATTATGGAAGAATGTCACATTTAATGGAAATTGAAGAGGTTGTGATATTCATGCATATTTTGATGTAGTTTCAATCAGTTATGAAATCAGTTTCTTATGGAAGTTATTACAAAGACCAAATATGATATATATATTGTTTTGAATTTGAAATTATTTATTCACCATTATAAATATTTTAATTAAGAATAAAGAGAAAAGGTAATAGTCTATACATGATATATATTTTTATAATTGTTGAAAATTGATCTGTGTTGTGTGCACAAATGTGAGAAGAATATTTAGATAAAGAAATAAAAATTACTTGCTTGATAATATGAAATAAATCAAATAGAAAGAAGATATGACTATAAAAATGTAAAGTGTAAAGAATTCAAATAGCACAGTGATGAAACATTGAATCCTATTGGTGAAGGTTAATTTCATTATTACAAAATAATTTTTTGTCATATGAACAGTGTGAAGATCACTTTTACTATTAATGGACTATAGTAAAATACAATTTATGGATATACCATACTTTATTTAAAAAAAAAGAAATGTTTTACAGTTAATTTTTTATCTCAAATTGTTTACATATCATTCCAATGATAATATACTCTTATTAAGAAGTTAAACTTGTAAATTCTTATTTTTTCATGGGTGTTCTTACATTTTGTGTTTCAATGGATTAAATTCCATCCAGCTTAAGGAAAAGGATTTTATTGAAATAATAAAACATAAAAATGAAGACTAATGATTCACCCACAATGATTAAGGTTAAGGAATAGTAAACTTTTTCAACTCACTGAATAGACTCAGAAAAAACAACATAAACAGGATAAAGTATCATCTGACCATTTTAGCCTCTACAATAGATATCCACACAAATATATCATACAAATGTTTATCTAATAATAACCTCCTATTAAAGTCTATACTATAGAACCAGAATATAAAAATCCAATTTTCCACAAAAAATATTGATCACGGTTAATATAAACATTTAAAAAAACATACAAACAATATTTATGTGGTTCAAAAAAATGTACTTCATCTATGGGGGAATGCTAAAAACATTTTAATTATAAGATATATAATTGAACAAAAAACGCATCGATCACTTTCTATATATTTAAAAATTCATAGAATGTTAAGTTAAAAAATCTCACTTTTCATCATAAAGTATATAAGAATACTTACACCATTGGCTGGGCTACAAAATCCTTTTATAGAGGTTTTTATGTGGTCAAAAAGTCAAACTGGCCTTTGAGATTTATAGTCAGCCTCACATTGACTTGGGTAACCTCCAATTCACTGTTTAAAAATTTGATGCAACAACTAATTTCTGGTTCCCAAGAAAGTATCCATGAAAATAACCCTACTGTACAGTAACTGATAGATCTTCATCTAATGGACTTCATCTACTGATCTTTGTCTAATCATCATTTTCTGATGGACTCTATTTGATGGAAGTCTTCCTGGTGAAACATTTCTACCCAGACCACTATAAAATTGTATAACAATAAAATTTTAATCTAGTGATCTTTACCTGATGATGTTTTTCTGATCATCTCAGTTTGATGACACCCAAGACTCACCATTGGATCCCACTATTCAATTATCTCTTTCAAATGATCTCTATCTAGAAAACAATATCTCGTAAAACTGAAGATTTCCCATAAACTAAAAAATATCCCACTTCAAAATTGCATCATTATTTCAACCTTCTTTACACATCCACCTAATCCAATCCTTTATCTAATTCATGCACTGTTCTATACATTTTCTAATTGGCAGAATCCAACTAAGGAATAATGTTGCATCATACTTTCTTGGACTATCAATTTTTTATACATATCAACATAATTAATCTTCCCAATAACATTACATAGCACCAACACATTACCTTCCAATAGACATAGAATAAAGTCATATCATATCAATTTTTTTCTCTTGAATTAATAATTGGGCTTCAGGAAATATGAATATTACTCTAACTATCATACAATAACAATACTCTATCTGATCCCTTTTATACATCCTTTATAAAATGCATCAACTATATCAACTATTTTACTGATTCATTGGTAGCAACCTACTCTACTGTTATTAGAAATAAAGTAAACACTTTTTAAATTAATAAATCTAGAAAAATGATGTTCCATCATACTTGAATAAAAATATTTTAATACTTTTCCATGATTCAATGTCTCCAAAAAATCTATATCAAAAGAACTTTTTAATTTATAATCATCACTAAAACATAAATCTAAATCATCTACCCACTTTATGTTTCATAAGACCCATTTTATTACATCCCAATGTTTCATTCCAAGATTTTACATGAAATGGATAGCAAATCCCACTACAAAATAAATTCCAAGTTGAGCATAAACCACTGCATTAATCAAACTTCCTAGAGCCAAATCATAAGTAATATTTCTCACATCATGAACTTCTGCATCCATTTATAGTTCATGTTCCTTACAAATATAAAAGTGTCCATCAATGGGGTTTGAGATAGGTTTATAACTGATAATCCTAAATCTTTCAAAGAACTTCCTTTTCATTCTAGGATAAAATGAAACACTTGGCTATCTTATCCCTCTAAATTCTCATACCGATGATATTATTATCTTTTCTAAGGTTCTTCATCCCAAACCATCTTGATATATTCCAATTTATTTCCTCAATATAATAGAACTTCATAAAAATAATAAACATAACATCCACATATGGTAATAGTGTGATATATGTTCCATTGTCCTAGTGCTTATTGTAATAACAATTATTATAATCATATGGATTAAAAAATTCCTCAAAGAATGAATTTTTAGAACTTTTGATTCCATTATCTTGGATATTTCTTCATTCCATAAAGACTTAATTTTGATATACAAACAAAATACACTTTCTGATGAACTTTTCAACCCTTGGGATAGACCATGAAAATTTCTTCCAGTATATCTATATGAATAAATGTTGTATTTACCTCCATCAAATCAAAGTGTAAATAAATAGACCCATCAATAATAAACATTTTTTAAATGGTTTCATTTTTCACCACTTAAAAAAAACATAATATTAAATCCCTTTATTTCAATTATATATATTCACCACTAACCATTCCATGTACCTCTTACTTCCATCATCTTCCTCTTTCAAATAAAAAAATTGATTTTTTCAAATCTATTTTCCTTATGGTAGTTCATAAAACCCCTATATATTGTTCATATATAAGTAATTAAATTCATATTCCATGGATGAATCCCACTTTTTGAGTATCTAGGAGTAGTTTATTCTTCTAGACAGTCTCGTTTTTATGTATCCCTTAGAAGTAATAAATCTATATCAACTTTAAAAATACGAACCTTTTTCATATATGAGTCGATCTTATCGACACAACCTTAGGTTAGTGTGTTGAAATCTCTCCCGTTAATACTCATTCATATCATAATCCTTTTTCAGGAAATATTTTGTCTAATTTATCTTTCTTGGGAATATGCTTCTCTGACCATTCTCCATATAGTATTGGTCTATCTGATCATTATCTATCTAGTAGCCTGACTATGAAGTCACACTCTTCTAAAGTTTCCACTAAAATTTCTAGATGAACATTATATCTGTTATCCTCTATCTAATCTGCATAAAATTCAACATTTGATCTATCCTCAACTTCCTTATTATAAAATTTATGATCTTTCTACATAATCTATTCATTGAAAAAACATCTCATCTCCAAATGATTTTCTTCTTTTCATTATCTCATATGTGATATCCAAATTTCCTATCACCGTAACTGATAAGAAGACACACATTGGATTAGCCTATTAGTTTATCTCAATCTTTATCATCAATATGACCATATGTTATACTTTCAAATACATTAATATTATTTACCTTTGGTCTCTTACTAGACTAACATTCCGCAAGAATTTCATATCCTAAATATGAATATGGTATTCTTTTAACTAAATAAAATATTGTATTTAATATATCTACCAAAATTTTCATAGTCATTCAAGAGTAAAGCCTCATAATCTGAGATTTATGTTTCTAGGTCTGAGTTATCCTCTTAAATACTCCATTATTTTGTGGAATTATTGGAACATTCTTCTCATTTTGTTGACCTTATTAAAATAAAAGATATAAAATATGTTTTTTATGTATTTCCCAAAATTGTATTTCTATAGACATTTCAAATTTCATTCACACTCATTTTCATAAAAAATATTCCACGGAATAAAAAACTGAAATACATCAGATTTATTCATCAATACCTAAACCCATACAGTTCATTTAGTATTATAAATGATGGTAACAAATTATAGTGATCCTTTATTCTAGTGAAGAGGGGTAGGTCCCTAGACATAAGAATGAACAACTTCTTACTTTCGATCTATTAATATTCTACCATCCAAGTACATGGAAACTCTATTATATTTTCCTAATATGAAACTCTCAAATATTTCATAGTCTATGAAAAAAAAGATTAAAAATTCCATTCATCATTAGAGCATTCATATTCTTTCACCAAGGTGACCAAAAATACAATGGCACGTTTTCAGGCCATCTAATGAAGTTCTTCCAATCAGTGCAACTGTATCCTTATGTATAATAAATTAAAATGTGATATTTACTACATGAGATATCACCATGGAGCCTCTTATAATATTCCAAAATCAATTTGAAAATGTCATTCCAAAACCAGAATCATTATGATATTTTAATGATGTGAGGTTCTTTTAGAGACCTGTAATATGTCCAACATCTTTCAGTCTCAATAAACATCAATTTATAATTAAAATGTTAACATCACCTTGACTAACTATATCCATATATTTATTATATAATTGATTTAATCTATCCAAGATTCCTGGTACATAATTTTCCATGAACCGATGATCACCAGTTGAATCAAAACATACACCCAGGTCAATAACTCCTGACTCCTCTAGAATGATCAAGACTGGTATCAAATTGGATACTTTATCCATTAAACTTACTGAATTGTTCTATATAGAAGTGAAATACTCCATATAATTCCTAAAATAACTCTTCATATGACCCCTTTCCTATAAAGTTATCATATAGGACTATTTGTAGTCCAGTTATCATGAATTCTTATTTGGGACTTATCATCTAAATATTTCTTCATCTAATTGTCTATCAGATGTGGTGATTGTCCGCATCTGGTATGATTGAGAGCATTTATGAACATATTTTAAATTTATTTTTTACTTAAATCTTCATTAAATATTATTTTTTTATTTTTTTGAATATCATTCAAAATAATATATACCTTCCCATTGAAGTTTCTCACCACTTTTACTCGGAAATCCCTATTCTATAGAGGTCTGTAATGAAGAATAAAATACCAAGCATCATCAATAAAAGTTACCATTATTTATTTGAAAAACCCTAGGATCATATTGAAGATATTAACATGATCAATTGTAGCTATTTCATGTAATAAAATGATTTTGAACAATATTCTCATCATAATAAAATATGTAAAGAGTTTTTATATTCTCATACAAGTAAGAAAAAGCATTCATATGATCTCTATTAGTTTTCTTCTCTCAAATGTTGAAAGCAACATTATGAGAAGACATCCTAATCAAGGATAAATCCTTCATGGTCAACCACTCCCATTTTGTATTGTCCATTTTTTAAGGACACTTAACATAAAAAGGTACATTTGGATCTTTTTATATCAAACGATCCTCCATTTTCTCCTACAAAAGGAAAATTTTGTTACATCAAACTTATCAATATGAATATTCCCTTACCCTAAAGTCATTCTTCTCAATAACAATAAAAACAAGTAAAATCAAAATAGATTGAAATATATGTTGAGTCAAAAGTTCCCTTTTGACTTCCATATCTTGTTTTGGAAATCACAATTGTCTTTTTAATCATACTGACCCTGTCAATCATATCGTACTAACCCTTTCAATCGTATCGTACTGACCTTGTCAATCCTATCGTACTGACTCTGTCAAAAGTATCATACTGACTCTGTCAATCGTATCATACTGACCTTGTCAATCGTATCGTATTGACCTTGTCAATCGTATCGTACTGACTCTGTCAATCGTATGGTACTGACTCTGCTTTTCATACTTTCATTACTTGTTTTGGTACTTAGTTAAAAACACATGTTTCATATTAATCGTACCCTTGTTTTTCATCTCTACATGTATGTTTTTTATCAATACGATGTCATTGAGTTTGTTACAAACTAATCAAAATGATGTCATGCTTTCTGTTTCAATATGACCGTTATAATTCCAGGTGTCCAAGCCCCTCCGAGTTTTTTTGGAAAAATATGACCGTTGGAGAAAATGTGATCATTGGAACCTGAGGCCTATATATAGGAGGTCATTTGAAGCAGAAGAAATGATGACAACGAAGATATTTTGAAACAACTGTGATACTCTGATTCCATAAAGATTCTAGAGAGAGATGTTATGACTTCTCTCATGTTGTGTGCCTTGTGCGTCTGATCATCTTATAGAGGGCTTTAAAGTGATTGAAAGACAGAGGTACTGATTACCTACAAAATCGAGGGGTGCCGGGGATAGGTAGACGGATGGTCCGATCATCGTATCGAGGGCTGCTGGGGATAGGCAGACAGACATATTGATCATCGTATCGAGGGCTTACCAAGGTGTTGGTGAGACAGACCTTTTATCCTAGGTGAAAGGATAACCCTTCTCTTTGGGTTAAAATAATTGTAATACTTTTACTTTTCTGATGCTAATTGTATTAGAAAGGAAATTGTTTTGTTTCCTTTTCTATCTCTCATATTTTTGTAATTGTTTCAATTACATCCATTCTATTACAAATTGTATCAATTGATTCTATATGCTTTAAGGTAGAATCATTCATCATTTTTTTACTATGATTATTGTATTCATCTTGAATACAATTACTTTTGTTTCCTATTAGTATTACATTACATCATACCTTTTTATATTCAATACAATTATGGGTGTTTGTATTTGTATTAATTTAAAACCTTTTAAACTAATCTCTTATGTGTTATAAATCAAAGGTTTTTAAACCTACAATTCACCCCCCCCCCTATTGTATTATTCCATCTAATATACATATAAATCTACTTATTCGATCCAACAATTGGGTCAATTGAATATTGGGTCAATTGAAAATTTGAATCCTTCTAGACCTCCTATCTTTGATGGGAATGATTATGAGTATTGGAAATATCGTATGAAGACTTTTGTGATCAATACTGGTGTAGAAAATTTTATTATGCTTACTGGAGGTTATAAAATTCCTGACAAAGAAGTCAGCACATTCACTAACCAAGAGAAGCAAGAATATCAACTGAATTACAAGGTACGCAATACTTTATTATGTTCTATGACCAGGAATATATACAGTAAGATATCTTCATGTGAATCTTCCAACTGTATTTGGATGAAATTAGAAGTTACTCATTTTGGAACATCCAAGGTTATTGAAACAATAAGAGCAATGCTTCAAGCATAATATCATGGATTTGTTTTTCCTTATGGAGAGCCAGTATGTAAAGTGAAACAAAGGTTTATGACAATTTTCAACATTTTACAATCTATGGGAGAAAAACGCCTTGATGATGAAGCTCTAGTTGATAAGATTATAGATATAATTCCAAATCAATGGGAGTCAAAAAGGACAGCTATTGATGAAAACAGAAAAGTTTCCCATATTACTCTTGACGAAATTTTTGGAACTCTTTTACAGCACGAGACAAGAATGAAAAGAGATGCTGATTTCAACAAGAAAAATAATGGGAATGGAAGTCTATCCTTTATAACTAAAGCTAAAAGACCTGAAAGGATTACAAGATCCAATGCCAAGAAAGCTGTTATATCTGATTCAAGTGATTGTGATCTTTCGGATAATGAGATAGCCAATCTTGCCCGAAGGATGAACAAGATTGTGGGAAAGAAAGATTTCCAATATAGATTAAAAAATAAATATAGGAAGGATAAGAATGATTGAGGAGTAACTTGTTATGAATGTAAGAAAATAGGGCATATAAGGCATGATTGTCATTTACTGAAGAGAAAAGACAGAAAGGAGAAACACTCTAAAAGAAACAAGAAAACATATTACAAGTCAAAGACAAAGAATGTATTGAAGGAAAATGATACCTGGAGTGCAAGTGATAGTGATTCTTCAGATAATTCTTCAGAATATGAGTCCTCAGGACAAAGGAATATTGGACTTATAGCCAGACTACCAATAGAAGATCATTGTCTCATGGCTAAGGTACATAATGTTGACTCTATTACAAATGTATCTTTAAATGAAAATTATACTGATAATGGATATTATGAATCTTCAAATGATGAATCTTCATCATCAGAAGATGATACTTTACCTTCTTTTGAGGAAGTATCTAGATTTGCTAAATTACTTGAAAATGAAAATTCTAAACTCAAGAAGAAGCTTGAAAACACAAATTCTAGAATTACAATTTTGACTAAAGAAGTGTCAAATATTTCTAAGGATCGTGATATGAAAACTTCTGATTTTGAAATTATTTCAAAAACCCTTGAGAAATTCAAATCTGAAAAAGACAATATTTCTAGGGTCTTGAAAATTTTATTTCAAAGAAAAATTGTTTAGAGACTAACTCTAGCTCAAATTCAATTGTTTTGGATAACAAAAACACAGTTTTAAAACTAAAGTCTGATATTTTTTCCTTAAAGAAATGTTTGTCAAACTTTACTCATGGAAAGGAAAACATTGATAAGATGTATTCCCAAATTAGACCTTTGAGAAATCGTTCTGGACTTGGTTATACTTATTGCAAACCTGTTATTAGAAATAACTATTTTGTTCCTCAAAAAACCTCTTTTTGTTCTAAGTGTCAATGAGGTGGGCACTGGAGAAGAGATTGTTCTCTAAAAAAACTCAATCTTTAGGATTTCATAAAGCTCATTTTTCAAAAAAAAATGTGTAATCCTAAGATTCTTTTATCTAACCCTTCTGGATCCAAACAAGTTTGGATTCCGAAAAACTAATTGTTTCTTTTTCAGGGAAATGAGAAGTGTACCAATAAGAATATTTGGTACATGGATAGTGGTTGTTCTCGACACATGACAGTAAATAAATATTTCTTTGAAAAGCTTATCAAAACAAAAGGTGGAAAAGTTACTTTTGGAGATAATGCTCAAGGAAAGATTGTTGGTATAAGTAATATTGTTTTTATTGGAAAAGTCCTTATCTAAAATGTTTTTGTTTGTTAAAGGTCTTAGGCACAATCTCATTATCTTATGTCAATTATGTGATGAAGTTTACCTTGTGAATTTTAGAAATGATAAGTGTTTAGTTCACAATTCCAAGGATGAGTTCATTCTATCTGCTCATAGGCAAGAGAATGTTTACACTATTAACTTAGAAGACCTTAGGATCCAAAACATACCTTTCTTAAGTACAATAGAAGACCAATCATGGCTATGGCATAGAAGAATAAGACACTGTAATCTAAGAAACCTTAGTAAACATTCAAAGAAAATACTTGTGAAGGCAATACCGGATCTTAGATATGATTCTTCAAATGTATGTGATCCTTATCAATTTGGAAAGCAACATAAAACTAGCTTTAAATCAATTAATGAAGTTTCAACTTCTAATGCATTACAGCTAGTGCATATGGATCTTTTTGGTCCTACACAAACTGGAAGCATTGGTGGAAAATACTACGTATTTGTTTTAGTTGATGACTTTACTAAATTTACATGGGTCTACTTTCTCACAAAGAAATCTGAAGTCTTTTCCTATTTCAAAACTTTTAGATCCCAAGTTAAAAATGAAAAATACCTACCATTGATAACTATTCATAGTGATCATGGTGGTGAATTTCAAAATTCAGACTTTGAAACTTTTGGTAGTAAGAAATGTATTACTCGCAATTTCTCAGCTCCAAGAACTCCTCAGCAAAATGGTGTTGTTGAAAGAAGAAATCGTATTCATCATGTAATTACTCGAACCATGTAGAGTGAATATTCAATTGAAAAGACCTTCTGGGCTGAAGCTGTTAGGACTGCATGTTATACTATAAATCGTGTTTTAACCAGAGTTTTTCTTAATAAAACCCCTTATGAGTTATGGACTGGCCGAAAACCTAAAGATTCATACTTCAATGTTTTTGGATGCAAAGTATTCATTCTGAATGTAGAAGATAATCTTCACAAATTTTCACCAAAATCTGATGAAGGAATATTTCTAGGTTACTCCACAACTTCTAAGGCTTATAGAGTTTTCAATAAAAATACATGTACTATTGAGGAAATAGTACATGTGAAATTTGATGAATCTGATCCTTTTTCCTTCAACCAACCCAATCCTATTTCCTCATATGTGTTTTCAAAAACCGTTTTTCAACCTTTGATAGAAGAGCCTTCTGATAAGGAAAATATTCAAGAAGGTACTTCTGAAACATTTACCACAGAAGATTTTCTACCATATGTTGATGAACAGGTTTTACAAAACCCAAGTCAATTGTTTCTTAGGAATCATCCCAGTGATAACTTCATTGGTGATGTAAATCAACCTGTAAGTACCAGAAATTCTTTATGAAATAAAGTAGAACAACTTTCTTTTCTTTCTCAATTTGAACCTAAAAGTCCAAGTGAGGCCTTAGGTGATGATGATTGGATCAAAGAAATGCAAGATGAACTAAATGAATTTGAAAGAAATCAAATATGGACATTAGTTAATAGACCTAAAGAAACAACTGTAATTGGTGTGAAATGGGTTTTCAGGAACAAATGTGATGAAAATGGTATCATTGTAAGAAATAAATCAAGACTTGTAGCTAAAGGCTATAATCAACAAGAGGGAATAGACTATGAAGAAAAATATGCTCCTATAGTTAGACATGAATCTATTCGTATTCTATTAGCCTTTGCAGCATATTTCAATTTCAAACTATTTCAAATGGATGTAAAATGTGCTTTTCTATATGGTTTTTTTCAAGAAGAAGTTTTTGTCGAACAACCTCCTGGTTTTCAAGACGTAAAATATCCTGATCATGTTTTCAAACTTACCATGGCTCTATATGGTCTTAAACAAGCCCCTAGAGCATGGTATGATAGACTTACAAGATTTATTTTACAAAACAATTATACAAAAGGTACAGCAGATCCTACCCTTTTTATAAAAATGGAAAATAAAAATGTTTTGATTGTTCAAATCTATGTTGATGACATCATATTCGGATCAACTCAGAAATATTTAACTGGTTCTTTTGAAAATTTAATGAAATCTGAGTTTGAAATGAGTATAATGGGTGAGTTAACATTATTTTTAGGCTTTCAAATTTCTCAAAAACCAGAAGGAATATATATATATCTCAACACAAGTATATAAAATATTTACTCAAAAAGTATGGTTATGACAAGACTAAAAGTATTAGAACTCCAATAGGTACCTCAAATACACTTGATTTTGATGAAACTGGGAAACCGGTAGATCAAAAAAATTTCAGAGGTATGATAGGAAGTCTTCTATACTTGACAGCAAGTCAACCAGACTTAATGTTTTCTGTATGCTTATGTGCAAGATATCAATCTAATCCAAAAGAGTCTCATTTAAAATCCGTAAAGAGAATATTTCGGTATTTAAAAGGCACTATGGATTTAGGTCTTTTTTACACTTCTGGGAATGATTTTGTTTTAAAAAGTTTTTCAAATGATGACTTAGGCAGTTGTAGAATGGATAGAAAAAGTACATCTGGAACATGTCATTTCTTTGGAGATTCTCTGGTTTCTTGGTCCTACAAGAAACAATACTCTATAGCACTCTCCACTGCTGAAGTTGAATATGTAGCAGCTGGAAGTTGTTGTGCTCAAGTATTGTGGATGCAACACACACTCACTGACTATGGATTGAATTTCTCCAAAACTCAAATTCTATGTGATAATACTAGGGCCATAGCTCTTAGTAAGAACCCAACACATCACTCTCGTGCAAAACACATAGATGTTAGGCATCACTTTCTTAGAGATCACACACAAAAAGGAGATATTATTCTACAATTTATCGGAACGCAAGAACAACTTGATGACATTTTTACAAAACCATTACCTTCCGATAGATTTGAGTTTATAAAACAGATGCTAAGAATGATTACATTAAAGTAATCATTCATATCTACTTCATGTTTTAAAATTCTCCTAATAGTAAATAACTCCTCGTAGAAAGGGGGAGAACATTTTTTATGTTTCTCACTTTGTTTCAACTTATCTTATGATCTTTAATTATCCTTTTTCTTGGTATGTGTTTCCTATTTATCGTATTGACAGTTTTATCATTTTCTTTTCTGTTCATCGTATTGAATTTCTTTTCCATCGTATCGACCGATGATGGTAGTGATTTCCTTTTCCATCGTATCGACCGATGATGGTATTGACTTTCTTTTCCATCGTATCGACCGATGATGGTAATGATTTTCTTTTCCATCATATTGACCGATGATGGTATTGACTTTCTTTTCCATCATATCTACCGATGATGATAATGATTTTCTTTTCCATCGTATCGACGGATGATGGTAATGATTTTATTTTCCATCGTATCGACATATGATGGTATTGACTTTCTTTTCCATCATATCGACCGATGATGTTAATGATTTTCTTTTCCATCATATCGACTGATGATGGTATTGACTTTCTTTTCCATCGTATCGACCAATGATGGTATTGAATTTCTTTTCCATCGTATCGACCAATGATGGTAATGATTTTATTTTCCATCGTATCGACCGATGATGGTATTGACTTTATTTTCCATCGTATCGACCGATGATGGTAATGATTTTCTTTTCCATCATATCAACCGATGATGGTAACGAGATTGTTTTCCATCGGCTTATTAGTTTGAGATTGTTTTCCATCGTCTTGTCAGTTGATGGTAACAAGATTGTTTTCCATCATATTGTCAGTTCATGGTAACAAGATTGTTTTCCATCGTCTTGACTGTTCATGGTAACAAGATTGTTTTCCATCGGCATGTCTATGGTAACAAGTTTGTTTTCCATCGGATTGTCAGTTCATGGAAATGACTTTCTTTCCCATCGGCATGACGACTGTTTTTTTTCATACAATTGTGTTTTCTTTTGGACTACTAAAACCAACAATCACCTTACATTCTCTGACAGGCATGTTCCATTTTTTTTTAAAAAAAAAAAATTCCTTCATTTTAGTCCTAACCATTGATCTGTTTTCCTCTAATATTGACCGTAGAAGATCAACGGTCACCCCCATATCGCCTATAAATATCCCCCTCCCCTCCCAAAACCCACATTGGTGTTTCAGGTTTTGAGGTGAAGCTCTGTTCCACTCTTTATAAATCATTGTACGGTCTTTCATCGGCATCATCCCTATGTCTCAGTCTTCTACCAACACTCCTACCGACATGTCTTCAAAGGCTTTCTCAGAAAAAGACCATTCAAGGGAAAGGTTATTCTCCCGCGACTTCTATGATACATATGATTCTACTATCAAGAGGATTATCTTGTTTCAAGGATGGGAGCATTTGTGTGTTGAAAAGCATGTTTCTCAAGATCCGGTTCTCTTTGATGATGTGTGTCAGTTTTACAAAACTGTATCTTTCGACAAAGAAATGACAATAAATTTTGCTGTGTACGATAGAAAGTTATCTATTTCTATGAAAGAAGCGGCTCATTTTCTGAATGTCCCAACAGGAGGGGATTCTTTCTGTCCATCTCATAAACTACCATAGGAATTCGGTACGTTTAAAAGAGAAAGTGCTGAGAAGTTTTTGTTCGTTATAAATGAAGAGAAGCGGAAAGTGGCTCATCTTTTTCCGGACAATAGGTTTACGGCTTTATGGATGAAAGTTTTTCTTATCCCAAGAAAAGGGGATAGAGAAACTTTGAGAGTTTCTAATATCTTTATGTTGGACTATCTTGTCAACATGAGAAAAGTGAATCTCATGGGATATATTTTCAGATCAATTAAGAATGTGAAGTCAGGGGAAATATAATCTCATTTGATTATGTATCTATCCATTCTTACAATGTTTATTCTCGAATGTATGATGTTTTGCAACATTCCTTTGAAAGGAAACCTGATAGATTTGAAGCCATCTTGGATTAGCAAGAGTACGATGAAAAAGCTGATTGTTTGTTTTGATCCAAATTCAAAACTTTTTATAAGAGATGTAGAAGCTGAATTGGCTCAAAATCAATCAGCACCTATGCCAGCTAAAGACATTCCTTCTCTTGTTGTTCCTCAGAAATCTGATCCTCAAACCAGCTCAAATCCAAAGAAGAAGCCTAAGTACAGTAAGGAAGTTGTAGGCAAGTGGAGAAAGGATAAGGAACAGAGAAAGGAAGGTGATCCAAAGTTTGGACTTGATCCAGCCAAAGCCTTTGCAGAAAGAATAACGGTATAAGAAACCCTTGAAGATGAAAATAAAAAGAAGATTTTTTTGAAAAGAAAGGCTCAAGACTTTGATATCTCGAAAGTACTCAGAATGGTTGAGGATGCCAGTGCTCAACTGACGGAAGAAGTCCATCAAGAACCCATCGTACAGAGTCTTCCTGAGAAAGAAAAAGGAAAACAAATGCTGGAAGAAATACAAGAAGTTGAAGAAGGGGAAGGAGATTTTCTTTTAGAATTCATTCAGAGTTCGAAGAAGATTAGGGAGGAATCAGTTCAAAAGTAGAGTGAAGGTGTTCAACAAACCCCTCATGCCGATCAAGAACCCTTTGAAGCTTCTGAAACTCTAGATAAAACACCAACTCAAGAAAAGAAAGGTTCTCAATCTTCTCACACGGAAATAGTTATTGTCATTAGTGAAAATGTAGAAGAAGAAAGAAAAGAGAAATAAAAAGAAAAAGGAAAACAGCCAGTTGTTGACTCAAGCCGATCAAATGAATTGCCATCGTACGATGAGGATACTGATTCAGAACATACAATCTCTCTAAAGAAGAGTGGCTATATTGTCCATGTTTTGAGAAGGGTTGAGAAGACCATTCCATATTTTCCTAGGCTGGAGGGGAAGATTGATTTTATTACTGAAAATTAAAAGAAGAAGTTTGGATCTGTAAAAGAATTGAGAAAGAAATTTTTGTCAGTTGAAGCTGATTTGAAAGTTCTTTCAGAAAGCTCGTAAGCTCATAAGAAAGCTTGCAATAGGATGACCAAGTGGTCATATAAAACATAAATCTCGGTGAATGACCATGATTTTGAAATTGAAGATATAAGAAGTCTGTCAAATGATCTTGCTATTACTTTAAATAAGCTGGACAAAGAAACGGTTGAAAGGTTGAATATTTTGTCTTCTCAACGAGCCGATGTTACTTTAGTAAAAGACTTACAGGAGAGAATGAATGCTTTTCAATCTAAATTCTTGAAGGTTTCATCTTTCAAGGATGAAATGGTTTTGTTTAACAAACAAAATTCTGTGTTATCCAAAGATAACAAGAATTTTCAAAACAGAATTGATACCCTTGAGGAAGTAATCAGAGTCCATGAGGAGACTCAAGAATCAAGATCAGATTTTTGCATACCAACAAGAGCTTATCCGAACTCAGGGTGAATCAATTTTTTAAGACAAGAAAAAAATCAAGAAGATGAAAGTTGTTCTTCATGAGCTCATAAATAAGGAAAAGTATAGAGAAAACAAATGACTGTTGTATTTGTTTTTCCTTTGGAACCTATTTTTGTTTTGTAATAAATTTTATGTCTATTTTCTTTTGTCCTGCAATTTTTTTTCCTAACTCTTTCAGACAATTCAAATTTACTCCTTTATTTTTGTAAATCACAAAGGGGGAGAATGTTTACAAAGGGGGAGAATGTTTTTAAAGGGGGAGAATGTTTTATCAAGGGGGAGAATGCTTTAAAATTCATAAGGAAAAACTATGAATATAATCCTTAGGAAAGTATACACCTAAGGGGGAGTTAGTTGTATTCGAATTCATATTCAGAAGAGTTTCCAATAAATCAGGGGGAGATAAGTATTTCTTATTATATTTAATTTGTGTGTTGTGCTTTACAAAAAGGGGTAGATTGTTGAGTCAAAAGTTCCCTTTTGACTGTAATGCCCCGACCCCAGTTACCTAGAGTCGGTGCATTATTACATAACATTGGAATGATCACAAGAAAGATCAAATATCGAAAGACCGATTGGTTTAGTAGCCTTGGAAGCACTAGATATATTCATAAGTTTTACATTACATCATAAAGTGAAAACTACTACAACAACATAATGTATCCATAGTCCACACTATTATTCCCTCATAATATCCTTGCAGGTCATTCATAACTTACTTCTTCACATCCTGGAAAAAATAAAACATAGAAAAGGGGTGAGCCCAAATGCCCATTAAGGATAACAATATAGCGGAAACTTTCCAAAATTGGCATAAACATTTAAGGCAATGTATAACTAAAACAAAAGCCTTTTAAACTCGAACTTCAACATAGTATGGAAAAAGTAAAATGAAATAATGCCATTTACTTATTCACATGGATTTTCTACTAATCAAATAATCACATGCAATATCAATAACCACTTTCATAATGATGTAATGCATAATGCCATACCATCATAACCACATAGCCAAGGCCTCGTGCCAAGACTACAAAAAAGATTTTGCCAAAGCCTTGTGCCAAGACACTAGTTTGTCTCATGAGACCTACCGATGCATCGAGGAGCTATAGCGGGCTCCACCCATCACTTACTAATTCCAATGCATTCCCATATGAAAACGTTTAAACATAACATAAACATTATTATTAAAACTAGCATACAAAATGTCAATACTTTCTCCATAAACCTTGAATGGTATAAAAATGACACATCCACAGTCAAACATATCACAAATCATTCAATACATTATGGAAGTTTTGTATCATAACAAATAAACTTCATATAATCATGAAATCCATCAAAGGATGTTGACATAGATGAAAGCAAAACTATTTGAGAGAAATATCTCCTTTTTTTTAAATCATTTAAAAGTCACACATTTATAAAGGAAGTAATTAAAAAGGGACTTTTGAATCAAAGTGTCCCATACCACTTTGAAATTTTTGAAAGGAATTAACATTTTAAAAACATTCATGTCCATATAAATGAATCCTTAAAACCGATTTTGAATACATGGACATTAATTAAAAGGACTTAGAAAGATAAATCTTTAAAACATTTAAAATTCTGATTTTGATAAAGAGTACCTTTACGATATTCTTAAAATATTCATTTTGAAATCATTTAAAAGTCACATAATTATAAAATAAAACATTTACTTTGAAAATATACTTGTAATCTTGTAAGGGAATATTTGAAAATTTTATAATGGCGGTAAATAGCTTCACCCGCCGTATAAGTTAAAAAAACATTCTTACCTTAATTTTGTCGAAAAGGTTAAAAAGCACCTTGTTTGGAAAACGATGGAAAAATTCCTTTATAAACCTCTTATAAAAAGTAAAACAAGGGCATAAATGACTTTAACCCATATATTAGTAAATAGTAAAAATGTTTTGAAATTCATTTTTATGAAACATGGATGTGGATGATAAAGAGATCCCAATAGTTTATTACGTTTAAACAACCTCGGATAATGAAGAGATTGCGAAATAAACCCTTAACTTACCCTTTTCTTTGGTTGGGGTAGGTTAACCTCCGGTATAATGGTGAAATAATTATTATTAAATTATTCAATAATCATATACATTAATATGATATCATATATGATCTTTTAACATTGATTTGTTAATAATATCTTAGAATTATCGTCGTTTCGGGTGTTTACTTACTCATTTTCTTTTATTTGTTTTGTTATGTAAGACATGTTTGTAATAGATAGGTTGTATATTATTCATATCCATAATGAAATCAAGTCCTTAAACATCATTTTAAATCATCAAATGATAATTATACTTGAATGGATACGATGGAGAATGAATCTCATCGTGTTCGTGGAGACGGTAGTCCATACGTACGCACGAGCGACAATATCATTATTTTGATATTAAAATAATATATAATTGGATGTTATATCATATATAAAGAATAATTATCATGTTATATTTATTATTTACATGAGTTAAACATCATTATTATTCCCATCCAAATAATAATTTATTGAATAACAATTACACCACGACGTGGAGACGGTAAGTCGTACGTACGCACGTATGGTGGCATGTTATTCCAAGGATGGATAGAATCGTGAATATGGTTGTACCATATTTATAATAAAATCACAGTATATATATGATACTGGAGTTATTATTTTAGAATTGTAACAACAAAAGAATAAGAAGTGGAAGAAGAAAGGAACTTGAAAACGGGTGGTGAAATCATTACCTCTTCTTCGGGTTCTTCCTTTTGATTTGATCAAAAGGGATCCTTAGGTTGGCTTTCTGATCAAACTAAGGTCTCTAGGTTGTATTTAGGGGAGTTGGGAGAGTTTTTGGGTAGAGTTTGGCCGAACCCAAAGGCTTTGAAGGTGTGAATAAATGAGAAGGAGGAGTGCCCTTTTATAAGAGGAGTGTGGGGCACCTTTGGAAAAGCTAGAAATGTTAATTTATAATAAATTCATATTCGGTTTATAATGTCTCCAAAGTGGATTATTTAAATTTTAAGGTGGGTATGGGTCTAAAACCACTCAAAAAATAGAATTTAGACAGGTTTGGGTACTTATATTAACCTTATCATTAAGTATTAACTCTAAGTTAATTAGTTTCACTTTTACAATGTCTCTTTGTATTTTTATATGATATGGTTAATAAACTTACCATATACATACAAGAGACCCCCAAGTGGTACATTAATGATACACCTATAATGATATAAGTATCTTGGCCGAACCTTAGATTTTTAGGAATTTAATATCAATTAATAATATAATATTTGTTTTAAAAACTCTTTTATGTCAATTTTGATACTATTCAATAGTTGATTTTTGTGAAACTCATAACAGAATTATTACTTCTAAAAAAGTCAATTAAATCAATCCTGATATGTAATATTATCCTAAAAAAATAGTTAAATTCATTAAAAGTCTAGAATTATATTTATTTGGGTATTTATAATATCAATTATTTTAATTTGTCACTATTATGGTTTTTACTGCATCATCATTGTGTCATAAATAAATTAAATTATTTAAAGTCTAAAAATTATAAATAAAATATCATTATGTAGAAAAGCATTTTATCTTTCTAATGAATATTTATAGTCCAAAATCCAACATATATAACCCTATGTAAAAATTGGGTTTCTAAAAGATATATGCTTATGTCATTTTTGTACTTATTTTAACTTAATTAAAATAAAGTGTCCCTATCACCTACAAGTGGATCCATGGGGTCCCAAAATCGACCCAAAGATTCCTATAGTCAAACATGTATCAACCAAAAAGGTTAGGACACGTTTTAGGGTAATAAATTATTATTATAATATTATTTTTTAACCCTTATTTACCGGATTTACCCTTAACCATGGTAAATAAAATATTTACCGAAGTAATTATTAAAAATGTCTAAAAATAAAAGTTACCTATTTACACAACATGAACATACTGATTAAAAATATGGAATCCATTTTTTCAAATTCAAAACACATAAGTGGCAGAAATTAATTTAAAATTAATACTCGTTGTTAAAACAAAAAGCGTGTTTTTAAGAGATAATAACTATCAAAAGATTGACACTTGTTTATGTCCGGTTTAATTGTAAAATTATCTCCAATGAACAATATTGTATTAAATGGTAAAAATATATTGTAAATATAATTTAAAACCACTCGAATTCATTATTTATCACTTTTAATTATTTTGATTAAAAAAGTTGTTTTTAATTAAAATTTAGTAATTTTCACTATTCATCAAAATATTAAAGTTATCCGAAAAGTACCAAAATTTCACCTTACGCTAAATTTGATATTATGAATCCAAAAATGAATTCCATTTTGAAAGATAAAATTTCAAAAAGTTGGTATTACTATTCATAACGGCTAGTTTGATCGGTTGTGGTGTGTGTTAAAACTCAAAGTTGCATACAACACACGCTACTGTATTATTCAAAGGAAAGTGTACCGTGGAATCTTGGGATGTCTCATTTTAAATTTTTGATGTCCCCATTTAGTCAAAAAGTTTAAAATATTGTATTTAAAAAGGGTTCACTATTAAAAGTTGATAAAAGTGCAATACTGAAAATGAATTTGTTCTTGCATTATGTCTAAGAAACTCATAATATGGATTCTAAAATTATAAGGATATATTAGTTTAAAATTTAGTTATTACTATTCATAACCTCTTCTGAATGGCTTGTTTGGTAAGTCATGGTGCGATTGAACTCGGTGTTGCGTGTAGTGCAAGATATTGAATTATTTTGAAGAAATAACACACTATGAAATCTTGGGGTGTTACATTCTCCCCTCCTTCAATAAATTGCGTCCTCGCAATTTGAAATTATTCTTCGAAAATAAAAGTTAGAAAATAGAAAATATCTTTGTGGGAAAACCCACATCAGAAATTGGGTTACTAAAATTTAGTCTTAATATGAGGAAAAGAGAAATGAAAGGGTCACCACCAAATTATGATCTCTATTAGGAGAACAATGGTGGAAATTAGAGACATATAATTGGAGGAAAAATGTAAATATTTATAGGTGGTGATTGAGGTCATCAATCACAAACAAGTGTAAAATTGAGGTCCTTAAATACATCAATCTATGATGATTTGAAATACCATCGGTTCAACAAAACATAGGTTATTAGGATAACACATTTCTGGTTTTAGGATTCCTTAAATAAAGTATAATAATTAATTTTTTCATAGAATAAGAGAAGAAGAAAAATATATTCTTGACATGTAGAGTTCCATCCTTTAACTAATTTCTACAACAAAGGCATCTTTCACTCTAAAAGATAATAGAACGTAAAAAAAATATTCTATTTATCCTATTCATATAGGGTTCCAAAAAACGAATTTATAATTCATTTACCAGATCTTTTAAAAAAACTCCATTATTTAATCCCGGACATCACGTGGGTCAGTGGTAGGTGATACACCCTTGTCGCCCTTCGGTTGTGGGTTCAATTCTCGCGGCCTTGCCGGACACGATGGGTTGCCACCCGACCTTCGGGTTTTACTTTTATGGAAATCCAAAATAATCCAAACTAGAACTATCCAAAATACTTCAGTCCAAAATTTATAAGGAAGGTAAACACAATGAAGATCCTTTTTTCACGTAATAACATGTGATCTCCTTCATCATGTATTCTTTTAAAACACTACAACATCCTGAATTATCATAAAACCTTATTGAATACATTCGTGATCCCTTATTCCTCATAGAATAATAGATATACTCCTTCAATCCAAAAATGTTGTAAACCTAAAAAATGATGGAATATGAAAATCATTAATCAGTTTCAAGGTAGTCAAGAATGTCCAATATAATTTATCCAAAACAATCATGTATTATTCTAAAATCACTACCTCGGTATCAGAACCATATTATGGTTTATCTTTCTCTCAACCATATATTTTCCAAAAATTTAACCTGTTATTGAGTCACTTTTCTTTGTTCCACAAAATCTCAAATCCATAATGAAATAGTACTGCAGTACAATCCTTATATACTCTATAATTATTATAACAAGTCCATTGTTGATACAAAACTCAAATGAAATAATCAACATAAGAACTCTAATCATTCCTCTTCATCTGTGGTAGTATCATAACTTGATTATTATCCAGTAGCATCATTTGCGGCATAGTCTGATGACTGAGACATAGGTTTACATAGTGTCAAAACTCCTTACAAATGAAGCATTGTACATTTGAAACCATTTTCTTACCCTTGCAGTCACGTACTTTGTGCCCTTTTCCTCCACACTTATAACAAACTCTCATTCCTTTCAGGCAAGTTCCTGGGTGTTTCTTCCCACAGTTATCACATATAGGAAAAATCTTCTTTTCCCTCCTCCCTTTATCCATCTTTCCCTCTTCCATCCTTTTCTTCTCTTGCTTCCCTTCAAAGCCATAGGACTCAGTAAGCTCTTTACTTATCTTATCAACACATGATATTATTTTTTCATATGATGATAATACATGGGAGACTATTTCTCTTATAAATTATGGCTTAGGACCATGAAAGATATAATCCTTCTTTCTCTTTGGATCATGTGCATTTCTGGAGTTCTCATTCCTTCTACTGGGCGCCATTTCTAAAAAATGGCATACACTATATTAGTTTATGAATAACAATAACTAATCACAAACTTGTAAAACACATAACATAAATTAAGTAGTTTATGGATATAATCCCTAATCATAAAAATGTCTCCTTTGAGGAAGTATATACTCATAAACCCTTCATAATGGTTTGTAAAGAAAATGAGAATTATCCTAAGCATATCCCCCGGGAGTGTCGTAACCAAGAGTGCAGCAAGGCCCATTTTCGTGCACCAGTTCCTGTTCGAGTCTAGCTCAAAGTGGTGTTTTCGGGTTTACCCCTAGGTACATCTATGCCAGAGTTGCCTCTACCTGCTCATATCCAGATAGGGATGTATTGCTCGGAAAACTCACAAACCCTCTACAATAACAAAATTCTAGGAAGTTCTTCTATACTAATCCTCAAAGTACATCTTAGGTCTATGTGCTCTAATCAGATTTTATCTAAATCTAGCTTCCAAGGTTTGTACTAAAATTCCTCTGATACCAACTGTAACGCCCCGACCCCAAATACCTAGAGTCGGTGCATTATTACATAACGTTGGCATGATCACAAGAAAGATCAAATCTCGAAAGACTGATTGGTTTAGTAGCCTTTGAAGCACTAGATATATTAATAAGTTTTACATTACATCATAAAGTGAAAAACTACTACAAAAACATAATGTCTCCATAGTCCACACTATTATCCCCTCATAATATCCCTGCAGGTCATTCATAACTTACTTCTTCACATCCTGGGAAAAATAAAACATAAAAAAGGGGTGAGCTCAAATGCCCACTAAGGATAACAATATAGGGGAAACACTCCAAAATAAGCATAAACATTTAAGGCAATGTATAACTAAAACAAAAGCCTTTTAAACTCAAACTTCAACATAGTATGGAAAAAGTAAAATGAAATAATGCCATTTAATTATTCACATGGATATTCTACTAATCGAATAATCACATGAAATATCAATAACCACTTTCATAATGATGGAATTCATAATTCCAGACTATCATAACCACATATCCAAGGCCTCGTGCCAAGACTACAAATAAGATTTTTCCAAGGCCTTGTGCCAAGACACTAGTTTGTCTCATGAGACCTACGGATGCATCGAGGAGCTATAGCGGGCTCCACCCATCACTTACTAAGGCCAATGCATTCCCATATGAAAAGGTTTAAACATAACATAAACATTTGTATTAAAACTATCATACGAAATGTCAATACTTTCTCCATAAACCATGAATGGTATAAAAATAATACATCCACAGTCAAACATATCACAAAACCTTTAATACATTATGGAAGTTTTGTATCATAATAAATCAACGTAATATAATCATAAAATCCATCAAAGGATGTTGACATAGATGAAATCAAAACTATTTGAGAGAAATATCTCCTTTTTTTGAAATCATTTAAAAGTCACACATTTATAAAGGAAGTAATTAAAAAGAGATTTTTGAATCAATGTTTCCCATACCACTTTGAAACTTTTGAAAGGAATTAACATTTTAAAAACATTCATGTCCATATAAATAATTCCTTAAAAATCATTTTTAAGACATGGACATTAATTAAAAAGATTTAGAAAGATAAATTTTTAAAACATTTAAAATTCTGATTTTGATAAAGAGTACCTTTCCGAAATTCATAAAATATTCATTTTGAAATCATTTAAAAGTCACATAACTATAAAATAAAACATTTACTTTGAAAATATCTTTTTAATATTTTAAGGGAAGCTTTGAAAATTTTATAACGGCGGTAAATAGCCGCACCCGCCGTATAAGTTAAAAAAAACATTCTTTCCTTGATTTTGTCGAAAAGGTTAAAAAGCACCTTGTTTGGAAAACGACGGAAAGATTCCTTTATAAACCTATTATAAAAAGTCAAACAAGGGTATAAATTACTTTAACCTATATCTTAGTAAATAGTAAAAATGTTTTGAAATTCATTTTTAAGAAACATGGATGTGGATGAGAAAGAGATCCCAGTAGATTATTACGTATAAACAACATCGGATAATGAAGAGATTGCGAAATAAACCCTTACCTTGCACCTTTCCTTGGTTGGGGTAGGTTAACCTCCTGTATAATGGTGAAATAATTGTTATTAAATTATTTAGTAATCATATACATTAATATGATATTATATATGATCTTTTAACATTGCTTTGTTAATAATATCTTAGAATTATCGTCGTTTCGGGTGTTTACTTACTCATTTTCTTTTATATGTTTTGTTAAATAAGCCATTTTTTTAATGGATAGGTTGTATATTATTCATATCCATAATTATATCATGTCCTTAAACATCATTTTTAAATCATCAAATGATAATTATACTTGAATGGATACGATGGAGAATAAATCTCATCGCGTTCGTGGAGACAGTAGTCTGTACGTACGCACGAGCGACAATATCATTCTTTTGATATTAAAATAATATATAATTAACTGTTATATCATATATAAAGAATACTTATCATGTTATATTTATCATTTACATGAGTTATACATCATTATTATACCCATCCAAATAATAATTTATTGAATAACAATTACACCATGACGTGGAGACGGTAAGCTGTACGTACGCACGAATGGTGAAATGTTATTCAAAGGATGGATAGAATAGTGAATATGGTTGTACCATATTTATAATAAAATCACAGTATATATATGATACTTGAGTTATTATTTTATAATGGTAACAACAAAAGAAGAAAAAGTGGAAGAAGAAAGGAACTTGAAAAATGGTGGTGAAATCATTACCTCTTCTTCGGGTTCTTCCTTTTGATTTGATCAAAAGGGATCCTTAGGTTAAATTTATGATCAAACTAAGGCCTCTAGGTTGTAGTGAGGGGAGTTGGGAGATTATTTGGGCAGATTTTGGCCAAACCCAAAGGCTTTGAAGGTGTGAAGAAATGAGAAGGAGGAGTGCCCTTTTATTAGAGGGGTGATGAGCACCTTTGGAAAAGCTAGAAATGCTAATATATAATAAATTTATATTGGGTTTCTAATGGTTAAAAAGTGGATTATTTAAATTTTAAGGTGGGTATGGGTTTAAAAACACTCAACCAATAGAATTTAGACAGGTTTGGGTACTTATATTAACCTTATCTTTAAGTATTAACTCTAAGTTAATTAGTTTCACTTTTACAATGTCTCTTTGTATTTTTATATTATATGGTTAATAGACTTACCATATACATCCAATAGACCCCCAAGTGGTCCATTAATGATACACCTATCATTATATAAGTCTCTTGGCCGAACCTTAGTTTTTTAAGAATTTAATATCTATTAATAATATAATATTTGTTTTAAAAACTCTTTTATGTCAATTTTGATACTATTCAATAGTTGATTTTTGTGAAACTCATAACAGAATTATTACTTCGAAAACATCAATTAAATCAATCCTAATATTTATTATTATCCTATAAAATTATTTAAATTTATTAAATGTCTCAAATTATATTTATTTGGGTATTTATAATATCAATTATTTTAATTTTTCACTATTATGGTTATTATTGCATCATCATTGTGCCATAAATAAATTAAATTATTTAAAGTCTAAAAATTATAAATAAAATATCCTTATGTAGGAAATATTTTATCTTTCTAATGAATATTTATAGTCCAAAATCAAACATATATAACCCTTTGTAAAAATTGGTTTTCTAAAAGATATATGCTTATGTCATTTTTGTACTTATTTTAACTTAATTAAAATAAAGTGTCTCTATCACATACAAGTGGATCCATGGGGTCCAAAAATCGACCCAAAGATGCCTATGGTCGAACATGTATAAACCAATAAGATTAGGACACGTTTTAGTGTAATTTAGTATTATTATAATATTATTTTTTAACCCTTATTTACCGGATTTACCCTTAACCATGGTAAATAAAATATTTACCGAAGTAATTATTCAAAATGTCTAAAAATAAAAGTTACCTATTTACACAATTTGAACATCCTGATTCCAAATATGGAATCCATTTTTACAAATTCAAAACACAAAAGTGGAAGAAATTAATTTAAAATTAATTCCCGTTGTTAAAACAAAAAAGCGTGTTTTTAAGAGATAATAACTATCAAAAGATTGACACTTGTTTATGTCCGGTTTAATTGTAAAATTATCTCCAATGACCAACATTGTATTAAATGGTAAAAATATATTCTAAATATAATTTAAAACCACTCAAATTAATTATTTATCAATTTTAATTATTTTGATTAAAAAAGCTGTTTTTAATTAAAATTTAGTAGTTTTCACTATTCATCAAAATATTAAAGTTATCCGTAAAGTACCAAAATTTTACCTTAGGCTAAATTTGATATTCTGAATCCAAAAATGAAGTCCATTTTGAGAGATAAAATTTCAAAAAGTTGGTATTACTATTCATAATGGCTAGTTTGATCGGTTGTGGTGTGTGTTAAAACTCGAAGTTGCGTACAACACAAACTACTGTATTATTCAAAGGAAAGAGTACCGTGGAATATTGGGATGTTTCATTTTAAATTTTTGATGTCCCCATTTAGTCAAAAAGTTTAAAATATTGTATTTAAAAAGGGTTCACTATTAAAAGTTGATAAAAGTGCAATACTGAAAATGAATTTGTTCTTGCATTATGTCTAAGAAATTCATAATTTGGATTCTAAAATTATAAAGATATATTAGTTTAAAATTTAGTTAATACTTTTCATAAAATCTTTTGAATGGCTTGTTTGGTAATTCATGGTGCGATTGAACTCGGTGTTGCGTGTAGTGCAATTTATTGAATTATTTTGAAGAAATAACACACTATGAAATCTTGGGGTGTTACATTGACTTCCATATCTTTTTTTGGAAATCACAATTGTCTTTTTAATCATACTGAACCTCTCAATCGTATCGTACTGATGCTGTCAATCGTATCGTACTGACCTTGTCAATCGTATTGTACTGACTCTGTCTAAAGTATCATACGTACTCTGTCAATCGTATCGTACTAACCTTGTCAATCGTATTTTATTGACCTTGTTAATCGTATCGTACTGACTCTGTCAATCATATCGTACTGACTCTGCTTTTCATACGTTCGTTACTTGTTTTGGTACTTAGTTAAAAACACATGTTTCATATTAATCATACCCTTGTTTTTCATCTCAACATATCTTTTGTTTTGATCAATACGATGTCATTGAGTTAGTTACAAACTAATTAAAACGATGTCGTGCTTTCTGTTTCAATATGATCGTTATAAGGTCAGGTGTCCAAGTACCTCCGATTTTTTCGGAAAAATATGACCATTGGAGAAAATGTGACCGTTGGAACCTGATGCCTATAAATAGGAGGTCATTTGAAGCTGAAGAAATGATTACAACGAAGAGATTTTGAAACAACTGTGATACTCTACTTCCATCAAGATTCTAGAGAGAGATGATGTGAATTCTCTTATGCTGTGTGCCTTGTGCGTCCGATCATCGTTTCGAGGGATTTTAAGTGATTGAAAGACAGATTTGTCGATTACCTTCAAAATTGAGGGCTGTCAGGGATAGGCAGACGGACGGTCTGATCATCGTATCGAGGGCTGCCAGGGATAGGCAGACAGACATACCGATCATCGTATCGAGGGCTTACCAAGGTGTTGGTGAGACAGACCTTTTATCCTAGGTGGAAGGATAATCCTTCTCTTTGGGTTAAAATAATTGTAATACTTTTACTTTTCCGCTGCTAATTGTATTAGAAAGGAAATTGTTTTGTTTCCTTTTCTATCTCTTATATTTTTGTAATTGCTTCAATTAAATCCATTCTATTACATATTGTATCAATTGTTTCTATACGCTTTAAGGTAGAATCATTCATCATTTGTTTTACTCTGATTATTGTATTCATCTTGAATACAATTACTTTTGTTTCCTAATAGTATTACATTACATCATACCTTTTTATATTCAATACAATTGTGGGTGTTTGTATTTGTATTAGTTTAAAACCTTTTAAACTAATCTCTTAAGTGTTATAACTCAAAGGTTTTTAAACCTACAATTCACCCCCATCTTGTATTATTCCATCTAATATACATATACATCTACTTATTCGATCCAACAATATAAGGGGATAAAAATGAATATTTTGAGTAAAGTAGAACCAATCCCTATGATACCAATTAATGGGGATAGAGGAAGGGAGCAGTCCTTTCATTCTATAGATAGACCCAACAAGAACCATGTGCACCAGATTGAAGTCCATCTGATCACTTCATCATACATAGAAGAAACCCACAATGATATTATACATAGTTTTTTTAAATAATCACCTCTTCCTAATATATGTACACAATAATTAGGATTAAAAAACACCTAATAACCACACAAACTTTAATGAACATTTCACATAAAAAATCATTATAATAGATATAACTGAATAAAAACTTGTCTCTCACTTCTTCTCTATTTACAAGGTGTTAGAAAATTATTCTAGAAACTCCAAATTTTAACCATATAAGTAAATAATAATTTCCACAACACCATCTGGCCCCCCACCTTAATTTATAGAGGTTTTTAATGAGTCAAAAAGTTACATCAACCTCCAATATTCATGGTCAACATTATTTAACCTAGAAAACATCTTATTCATTGTTGAACCATCCTATAAAAATTCCAACAACTGGAATCTAAGAAGAAACCCTTGAAAAAAAGACATCACTCAATATAAAACAACTAAGAGTACTCCATCTGATGGGCTTTATCTAATGATCTATGTATGGTCATCCTTGTATGATGGAAGTTTTTCAAGTGAAATACTTCTTCCCTTACTACTCTAAAACTGTATAGTTGGAAAAAATCTATCCAATGATCATTATTAAATGATCTCTATCTAATAATATCTATAAATGACACATAAGACTCACTTTAGGATCCCATTTTCCGATCATATATATTTGATGATCTCTATTTGAAAATTTATTTTTGGTGGAAATGAAGATTTTACACGAATCCAACACCCCCTATAAATTGTCACATAGATCCGGACCATTCATTTCAAGTGGTATAAAAGGGAAGTTCTTTTATTGACCCTTGGATTCTAGTATTTTGAATTAGAATAATTCTTCCATGTATTTTCATAACTTTATTAATAGTAATGTGATTCTTATATTTTATTATAAGAACTATCATATATGGAAGGATAAAATACTTCCCTATCTTTCCTCCATTAGGTGTAAAGTTATTGAATATCCTATATATATTTTCACTCCTCCTAATTTTGATACCACCTTAAGATTTTCAAGTAATAGAATTATATAGAATGATGGATGATCTAGAAACTTTATTATTTACACTCACTTAGAAAATGATTTTATATGGGATAAACGAAGCGGAAATGCAAAATTCCTCTAGGATAAGTTGAAAACTTTTTATAATGTGAACAAAATTTGAATAAATCAAAGTTATAGATTTATATATTGAGATATGAAGATTTTAAAATTAGTGATGTTGAATCTTTTGGTGGGTTCTTCACAACAGATAATGATATTTTAACTAGTAATAATTATATTTATATAATATGAATGATGTTTCTAAAAAATAAATTTATATATCCTAAATTTATTCTTATATAAATAATCTTAGACCATAGTTATATCTAGAGAATGAGGTTTACTATAGGCATAAACTAAATTTGGTTTTCTTTGTATGTTCGGGTGAGGTAATCATTGGCGGGTGCGTTTAATTAAAATAAATAAATAATATATTTATACTAATTTAAATAACCTAAATATAATACTCTATAAATAAGTCATTATTAAATTTTTTCTAGGGTTAAACACATAACCCTTAGATGTTTTTGAGAGGGTCTATGATGGCCTTTCATTGGTGATTCGAGATTGGAAGATGAATGGTGATCAAATCGAGGATGAACGATGGGTAACAAACATAGTGGATCATAATAATCATTAAGAAGCTCATTATTCACCTAATATTGATCATAAAACATGGTAGGTATCATAAATTAAGGATCCCTCCATTTATTAATTTTTAGATCATGAATTTCAATTATCTGCTTTTGATCTGTGATTTATGGTCCCTTCACATGATCCCAATTCTAGTAAATTAAATGGTTGATTTAATTTTATATTAAATTCTATGAAATAACCCCTAATAATCCCTGAATAAATGGTTTTTGGCCAATAGGACTTTTCCAACTATGTAATCACATTTTTTCTTATGTCTTTCCATGACCTGTTTTTCATGTTCTTCATCGTTGGACCATGGGGTCAGGATTGGACTATTACTAGATGGATTTGAGTGTGATCAAACCCCTATATTCCTAGTAGATTCATGTATAATAAATATATTATAAATTTTAGGGTAGATCAGGATAGGATTCATTTCTTGGGTGAGGAATCCAAGGATCAGGGATTTGGAGCAGTGATGGTGGGTAATGAGATATGTGTCGACCGGAAATACGGGCTTTGTGCGAGTGGCCAAATTCTGATTTCTGAACACCAAAGCCCATGAAGTTGTTTTCTGGAATCGATACATTAAATTTTAGTATATTTTTTAGTACTCAATGGCTAGGAATCATGGAGGTAGTTTGAAATCATATATCTATGGGAAGAACCATATTTTCTATGAAAATCATGACATCATAATGTGCACTGAGATGAACACACAGAGTGTAGTCACCCAGCTACAGCGGCTAGGGTCTTAAGGAGAAGATAACGATCACAAACAATGTGTAACGACACAATATTTCTTCAATGGAAATTTTTTTCTTATAAATATGTCATAATCACATGAAATCACAACATAATTAGCTAAAAAGTGCTATGTGTCCCATAAAACATAATTTTTCACTTCTATGATGTTAATTTCAAAAATCTAACATACACGGTTGTGATCAGTAAGTTATTTCGAGTCTAAAAAGAAAAACATTACTTTTTAAAAATAGTACCATGTCCTTATGAATAGTAACATACCCTCATAAATAGTGATATACCCTAATCAATAGTAACATTACCTATGATGGTATATAAATTATATTCAAGTGGAAGTACGATATAATTATGCTTTAGAATAAGTAAATAAATGTTTTAAAACTATTGTTTTTATAATAAATTATGATTTTAATTAAATATTAAATTAATCATATATAAAAAATTATTTTTGAAAAAATGGACTTCTTTTTGAGATTCTACACGTCAAAAAATGGTTAGGGTGAATTTTTGGTATTTTTCTAAAATACTCGAATTCTTTATGAATAGTAACATACGATAAAATAACGTATATACAAATTATCAGTTAAATGCACTATTTATGACATCACACATGATGTAAGCCCACTTGGTTTTAACACACATTCATTTATCACTATTCTTCTTCATTGAATAATCATTCTTTTTGGTCTTGAGGGAAATTAATAAACTAGTGATTGAAAAAATATGAAAACTCTCCTCTCCTCCACTATAAAAACCCCCTCTCACTGCCTCTTCTCCTCACTCCTCTCAGGCCATTTTCCTTCTCCAAATTCTATCCAAATATCCTCCCAACCTCCTCTCCCAATCCTAAAAAGCCTTGGTCTCATAAAAATACCAAACCCACTCCCTTAAAGAGGCTATCAAGGAAGTTTGGTTCAAGAGGTAAATTCCTCATTTCAATCCTTTGTCTTTCCTTTCAAGTTCATTTGTTTTCTTTTTCTATTACTACCTATCCTTATCCAAATGTTGTGATGACTCCATTAACTTATATTCATTGGAATTTTTTCATGATATTGGAATATTTTATCCTCATCTCTACCTTTTACATTCTTTTATACTAGTAGCAAGAACACCATCCGAGATGTGTCAATTTACAACATTCAAGGATGATGGGCTTATAAATTCTACTATCATTCACAATTCTGGCCACAAAACCATAAGTATTATGTTTGAAACAGATTATTATATATGCAATATACCCTATTTATGGTTATTTAATCCATTTGTACATATGGAATTATGTTATAAATGAAAATCAGTCTCCTGTAATCAAAACCCACAATTTAACCGAAACAGTTATCATTAAAGATATATATAATAATTCATCCTCATGCCAGGTAACCAAATAATATAAATTACCACTAAAACCTATGTATTATTATAAATAATATGTTAATTAAATTCAGGAGATTTACAGGAACTCCATTACTTAAGAAGAAGTCAACCGATTATGATAATAAAGTAAACGAACATTGCGGAAAGACGAAATTCAATATAAAAACTTATTAATATGGGAATAAATGAAATAAAACTAATTATGAAAAACTAAATAAAAGTCTAATAGGTTTTGAAATAAATTATTAATATGTATAATTTCATATTCCATGAGCTTAAGTTCAAGAGAGGAACACATTCGAAGTTAAGGTAAGGGTTTCTTCACCCGAACTTCCATTTTCATTCGGGTTACTTTTATGGTCTATTAACTCAATGAAACTCTTTTTTATTGTTATGTACTCCTAAAAAATTATTTTTTGGGTTATATATATGTTTAACAACAGTAATTTTTCCTTATTTTATGAATGTTTACATGCTTTAAAAGAAAATTTCGAAATTATTTATGAAATAGAAGCTCAATCCAAGGGAATTTCTCTAATTCTTTCCTATTTTCAAGGTCTCTCTATAATCTGTTTTTGGAAACCATTATATTTATAAAATCAATAATTTTATTATGAAAATAATATCTTAATTCACTTCAGGATTTATAAAAATATTTTTCCAAATCAACTATTCTTTTCCTAGTAAAATATTTTTTTATTTCAAGATTTACTCGAAGATTTTATAAGAGTATATTAATCTAATTCAACACCCTTAATGATTCTTAAGTATTATTGGGATTAGTATGCCATGTTATCATATAAAATATTTAACTTAAGGTTTTATAATTACTAAGGATTCTGATGTTCTATCTTAAAACCATTCCCCAATTTACTCTGAATAGTTATTGTTTATGCTTAATGTTCAGGGAATGTAATTTTCATTTCATATATTAAATTCAATATGAATGTATATGTAGTTTATGTTTATCCCCATTCATATGAGGAATGAATTGGACATAGTAAGTGTCAGGTGTGTCCATTTATAGCCCCTCGGAGCAGCGGTAGGCCTCATTAGAAAAACTATGGTCATAGAACAAGGCCTTAACAAAATAGTTACTTATGCTCTTGGCAAGAGGCCTTGACGGTATGGTTATATTCTCCCGCATTATGAATTACCTCATAATAAAATAGTATTAATGGTTCTTTTGGTTATTTGACTCGTAGAATATCCATGATTATGTTATTTTATGGAAATTTTTACTCATGTCATTTTTCTTCCATATTATGTTCACATTTATTTTTAGAGGCATGTGTTTTCAACTACTCTCCATGTCTAATGTTTATGTTACCTTCTGATGTATTTCTTACCCTTACCGAGCATTTGTGATCACCCCTTTTTTATGTTTTATTTTCTCAGGACATGAAGAATTTTATTATGAATGACATGCTAAAATAACCTACGAGTTATGTATGTTGTCTAAGGAGTTTATATGTTGTATTTATTTTCATGTTGTAATGTTTAACATTTGTATGAATCTTGTTTCCAATAATAACAAACTACTAGGTCATTCTGGATGCTTATTCCTTGTTTTTATGCCTATGTAATCAAATAATTCACTGACTCTGGGAAATTGGGGCCGGGTCCTTACTATTGGTATCAGGGGAAGTTTAGTAGAAAATAGTGAAACTATATTTAGAAAACATAGATTAGGGAAGAGTCACTAAGATAGTATTTGTTGATAAACATACAAGAACGTCCCGATATTTTGGTGAGGAATAGATTATGTGGATGTTTCAAATAAAACATCCCTATCTGGATACGAACAGGTAGAGGTAGCTCTGGCACAGATATAGTTAGGAGTGAAAGCTCCAACAAGGAGTTTCAGGCTTGAACCAGGGTATCCTGGTACATGAAAATGTCCCTTGCTCCACTCTTGGTTACAACACTCCTTGGTTATATTCTTAGGATAATTAACATTTTCTTTACATACCATTATGAAGAATTTAAATTTAAAATTTTCCTCAAAGAAACAATTTTTGTGAATATAGAATTACCCATGCATAAGATTTTTATTTCATCTAGGTATTTTGTTAAGTTAAGATTATAAATTATGATTCATAACCTAATATAGTGTATGCAATTATCTAGAGATGGAGCCTAGTGGAAGGAATGGAAACCACACGAATGCACATGTCTCTTGTAGGGATTTCCCTCTGATGCAAGATAATGATGTTGGATCTAGTGGCGTGACTAGTGCTGAGAAACTCATAACTATACTGGGACAACTTACTCAGGTTATAAATAATAACCTTACCCGTATTGAGTATTCAGATCCACTATGTGGATGAGCTATATTAGATTTCTTTATGTGACAAAAACCTCCATCATTATATAGGACTGAAAACCTGTTTGTAGTAGAGCAGTGGATATGTACCCCTGAGAAGATATTTCTCTCTTTAGGATGCAATGAAAGAGAGAAGGTTGATATAGAATTTTATCATCTAACAAGAGATGCAGATCAGTGGTGGTCATTAATTCAAAACACAAAGGAGGAGAAAGAAATAGAAGATATGGAATGGAGGGATTTTAAGGAAATATTTTTAGAAAAATATTCCCCTTGTGAACAATGCGCAGATATGGAGAAGAAATTATTTAATCTGAGGCAGAAGGAGGACGACAATGTTTCCAAGTAATAAGCCAACTTTACAAGGCTGGAAACGCATGTTGCGGACTACATACGTAATCGAAGGAGGAAAATTGGACAATTCTTTGACGGTTTACAACCATTCCTCTGAAGGGATCTACTCTACCAAAACTATCTCATCATATGAAGATATAGTCTCAAGTGATATTAAGAAATAAGATGAATTCTCAAAGTCTTATGAAATTAAAGGAAAGAAAGAGAATAAGAGGACAGTTGAAAACTTTGGGAAAGGAAATAAGGAAATGGGCAACAATAGAAGAGTTGAATTTCCATCATGTAGTAATTGTGGGAAGAAACACCCTTGCACTTCCATGAAGGGAATGTGAGTCTATTACATGTGCGGATAAAAAGGCCACCTATCTCAAGATTTTAAGAGGACAAAAGAAGATACCAATGTTAAGTTCTACAATTGCAGGGATATGGGATATTATACACGTTAATTTTCTAAGCATTAGGGAAATGTTCCCCAATGAAGGCTAAGGGGGAAAGGCCAAGCTTATGCAGTCAAAAATATGGAGGTTGAAGTTCCTAATGAAGTGGTGGTAGGTACATTGAACATTCATCCGACTTAGCCAATACTTTATTTGATTCTGGATTGTCACATTCATTTATATCCTCCCATTTTTCCAAGAAAATTAGATATGTCCAATTTTGTTTAATACAGGAGTTGTTAGTCAAAACCCCAAGTGGATGTATCATTGTAACAAAGGTTTGTCGATTAGTCCCCCTCATGAAACATAAACGTGCTTTAGTTTCTAACCATATTATAATAAAAATGTTTGACTATGATATAATTCTCAGTATGAATTGGCTATAAAATTATGATGCAAAGATCTATTGCAAGAATAAAGAAGTTGCAATCATTGAGAATGGTCTAGAATCCCTTATTTTTAGAGCATAAACCTTTCCATTTGATTCTAATATATATCCCCCTAATAGCTCTACTGAATTCAATTATTGGGGAGGAAGGGAATAAAATAAATTGGGGTGAGGAGAATAATTTATAGAAAGAGGGTGTACCTATTTTTCAATAATATGTTGAAGTATTTCCAAACGATTTACTTGGACATCACCCAGAGCGGTAAATTGAGTTTTACATTGACTTAATTCCTTTTTCAAGGCCCATATTAAAGACCCCTTATAGAATGGACACTGTGAAGTTAGTGTAACTAAAGAAACAACTATAGTAATTGAGTGATAAAGGATTTATTAAACCTATTGTCTCTCCATGGGGATCCCCTTTCCTCTTTATCAAGAAGAAAGATGGATCCATGAAGTTTTGCATTGATTACAGGGAAATAAATTCAATTACAATAAAAAATAAGTATCCTATGCCACAAATTGATAATTTATTTTATCGAGTTCATGAAGACAAAAGTTTTTCAATGATTAATATTTGATCTGGATATCATCAGTTTCTTGTGAGGAAGGAAGAAATTCCAAAAACCGCATTTCGAACCAGGTACGGGCATTATGAGTTTACAGTAATTCCTTTTGGACTAACTAATGCACTATATATTTTCATGGATCTCAAGAATAGAGTCTTCAAGGAATATCTTGATGACTTTGTATTGGTGTTTATTGAAGACATCCTGGTATACACTAAAAGCCATGAAGATCATGAAAATCACTTGTGCATTATTCTGAAAATAAATAGAAGAAATAAATTGTGTTGGAAGTTTAGAATGTGTGATTTTTGGCTCCAATATATCTCCCTCATAGGCCAAATTTTCTCTATGGATGGAATATCTATAGATCCTGTGAAGAAAAAGATTGTGCAAGAATGGCCTACTCTAACAAACAAAACTGAGATAGGTAGTGTTATTGGTTTAGCAGGTTATTATTGGCATTTCATTCAGATCTCCACCTGTTTATCTAACCCAATGATCGAGCTCACATGAAAAGGGGTTATGTTTTTATGGAAAAATGAATTTGAAGAATGTTTGGAAGAATTGAAGTGGTGGTTAGTGAATGATATGATCCAAACACAACCATCAGGGGATGATGGGTTTGTTATCTAGAGTGATGCATCAAAGAAAGGACTTTGTTGTGACCTTATGAATAATGATCTAGTGATTGCCTATGCATCTAGGTAGTTAAAAATTCATGAAAAAAACTATCCAACTGAAGACCTTGAGATAGTAGTGGTAATCCTTTCCCTATTGATTTTGAGACATTAACTATATTGAGAAAAATGTGAGATATATATAGATCATAAGAGTTTGAAATATATATTCTCACAGAATGAACTCAATATGAGACAAAGGAGATGGATTTAGCTACTCAAATATTATGATTTCACAATACACTATCACCTGGGGAAGGAAAATAAGGTAGTGGATGCTTCGAACAGAAAGGATCATGAAGTTCTGAACAAGATGAGAGTTGAAAGGGATCCTTTGATCATAGATCTCGTAAAGATGGATATGGAAATTATCACGGAAGGTAATGCATCACTACATTTCCAAAATTTAGTCGAACTATATTTTCTAGAAAGGATAAAAATTTCTCAGGATGAAGATGAGGAGTTTCAAAAGAAAATTAATGTTGTAAATGATGGGAAGTTGATGAACTTTAAATATGAAGGTGGAATTTTGAAATTCATTAAAGGGATTTGTGTTCCTGCTATTCCTAAGATAAAGAGGGAACTATTGGATGATGCTCAATGCTATAATTTTCTATACACCCTGGTAGCACAAATATGTATATAGATCTCTAAGATAACTTTTTGGGGGATAATATAAAAAGTGATATTACTGAATATACATCAAAGTGCCTAGTATGTCGACAAGTGATGGCAGAGAGGAATTTTATAAGGGGATGATGCAACCACTACCCATACCAACATGGAAGTGGGAGAACATTTCCAGGGACTTCTTCACAGGACTTCCAAGGAAATCCATAAGAAATAATGCTATATGGGTTGTTGTGGATCCTCTTATAAAGACAGATCACTTTATCATGATTCGAGATGACTTCTCATTGGATCAACTTGAAGTTATTTACATCAAAGAAGTGGTAAGGATGCATGGAGTACCATTATCTATTATACCCAACTGTGATCCTAGATTCACCACAATGTTCTGGAAAAGTATTCAACATGATCAAAGCACTAAACTAAACTTCAGTATGGCCTATCATCCTCAATCGGATGGCCAATCAGATTAGACTATTTTGACACTGGAAGGCATGTTGATATTATGTTCTATTGAATTCAAAGGAGGATGGGACCAACATCTTCCACTGGTTGAATTCTCTAATAACAACATTTTCCACTCGAGCATCTGAATGACACCATATAAAACCCTTTATGAGAAATGTTTCAGAACACCGGCGTGTTGAGATGAAGTTGGTGAGTGTAAGCTACTAGGACCTGAAATGGTCGAAGAAATGGTGGAGAAGGTGAATACCATTCAGCAACATATCAAGGAATCCCAAAGTCGACAGAAGAGTTATGAGGATAATCATCGATGATACCTTGAATTCAATGTTTGAGACCACGTATTTCGACACATATCTCCATGGAAGAAGGTTATGAGGTTTGGGAAGAAAGAAAAACTAAGTTCTAGGTATATCGGCCCCTTCGAGATTTTTTATTGAGTCGGAGTTGTGGAATATAGACTGAAACTTCCACCTACCATGTCGAAATTACATGATTTCATTCATGTATCCCTCTTAAAGAATTACATATCTGACCCTTCACAAGTACTCTCTTCAGAGGTGGTAGAGTTGGAGGATGATCATTCCTATAAGGACCAGCAAGTGAAAATTGTGGATCGTAGAGACAATGTTCAGCACAAAAATTCTACCCATCTGGTCTAGGTACTATGGAGAAACCATAAGTACGAAGAGGCAATATGGGAACTGGAGGAATAAATGAAGTAAAAGTAACACCACCTGTTTTTGGCCTATATTGTAAAATGAAATTTCAAGGGTGAGATTTCAGAAGGGTTGAGAATGTAACAACCCAATATTTCTTCAATGAAAATTCCTTTCTTATAAATATGTCATAATAACATAAAATCGCAACATAATTAGCTACTAAGTTCTATGTGACCCTTAAAACATTTGTTTTTCACTTCTATGATATGAATTTCAAAAATCTGACATACACAGTTGCGATCAGTAAGTTATTGGCAGTTCGATAGGAAACACATAATTTTCTGTGAATAGTAATCAACCCTTATGAATATTAAAATACCATTATGAATAGTGATATGCCCTAAATAATAGTAACGTTACATATGATGGTATATAAATAATTTTCAAGTGGAAGTATGATACACCTATGCTTTAGAATAAGTAAATAAATGTTTTAAAACTATTATTTTTATATAAATTATGATGTAATTAAATATTAAATTAATCATATTTAGAAAATTACTTTTGAAAAATAGAATTAATTTTTTTGTTCAACACAACATAAAATTGTTAGTGTAACTTTTTGTTATTTTTCTGAAATACTCAAATTTTTCATGAATAGTGAAATACTGTAAAATACCGTATATAAAAATTATCTTTTAAAAACACTATTTATGGCAACACAAGTGATATAATCCCACTTGGCTCAAACACACAAGAATTTATCACTATTCTTGGTCTTGGAATCATCACTATTTCTGGTATTGATGGAAATTAATATACTAATGATTAAAACATAATGAAAACTCTCCTCTCCTCCACTAAAAACCCCCTCTCACTCCCTCTTCCCATTACTATTCTCAAGCCTTGTCCCCTCTCCAAATTCTGTCCAAATATCCTCCCAACCTCCACTCCCACTTCTAGAAAACATTGGTCTCATAAATATACCAAAACCTCTCCCTTAAAAAGGCTCTCAAGGATGTTTAGTTCAAGAGGTAAATTCCTATTTTCAATTCTTTGTCTTCCCTTTCAAGATCATTTGTTTTATTTTTTTATTATTAGCTCTCCTTATCCAAATGTTGTGATGAATCTAGTACCTTACATGTATTGTAATTTTTTCATGATATTGGAATAATTTATCATCATCTCTTCCTTTCACTAGTTTTTATACTGAAAGCAAAAACACCATCCGAGATGTGTCAATTTACCACATTCAAGGACGATGGGATTTCAATTTCTACTATCATTATCAATTATGGTCATGAAACCATTATAATTATTGTTAAAAAAGATTATTATATATGTAATATACCCTATGTATGGTACTGTAATCCCTTGGTACAAATTGTATTATGTTATAAACAAAAATGAGTCGGTTGTAATCAAAACCCACAATTTAACCGAAACAATTATCATTAAACATCTATATAATAATTCATCCTCATTCCATGTAACAAAATTAGATAAATAACCAATAACACCTATAAATGATAATAAATAAGATGTTAATTCAATTCTGGAGATTTACATGAACTCCATTACTTAAGAACAAGTGAACCGATTATGAAAATAAAGAAAATGAACATTACAGAACAATGAAATTAAATATGAAAACATATCAATAAGGTCATAGATAAACTAAAAAAATTATGATAAAATAAATACTTGTATAATAGCTTATGAAATAATTTATTAATATGAATAATTTCATATTCTAGGATATTAATTTCAAGAGCAGAACACGTTCAGAGTTAAGGTAAGGGTTTTCCACCCGAACTTCCATTTTCATTCGGGTTACTTTTATTGACTATAAAATAAATTAAACTCTTTTTTATTATCATTTACTCATAAAAAACATTTTTTGGTTATAGATATGTTTACCATCCAGAATACTTCCTTATTTTATGTATGGTTACATGTATTAAAATGAACTTTTGAAATTGTTTTCAAAATACAAGCCCTATCCAAGGGAATTTCTCTAATTCTTACCTATTTTCTAGGGAACACTATAATCTGTTTTTGGAAACCATTATCTTTAAAAAATCACTAATTTTATTATGAAAATAATTTCTTAATTAACTTATGTTTTTATACAAATATTTTTAAAAAAGAACTCTTGTTTTCCAAGTAAAAGAGTATTTATTTCAAGATTTACTCAAAGATTTTATAAGAGTATCTTCATCTATTGAAAAACTCTTGTTTATTATTATTTATTATTGGGATTACTATTCCAGGTTATCATCTATGATATTTAATTTAATTTTTTATTATTATATTGGATGTGTATGTACTATCTTAAATGCAATCCCCAATTTACTCCAAATGGTTAGTGTTTATGCTTAATGTTCGGGGAATGTTATTTTCATTTCATATATTAATTTCAATATAAATGTATAAGTTGTTTATGCTTATCCTCATTAATATGAGGAATGAATTGGACATAATAAGTGTCAGGTGGGGTCCGTTATAGCCCCTCGGTGCATCGTTATGTCTCATGAGACAAACTACATTCATGGCACATGGCCTTAATAAAATGATTACTTATGGTCTTGGAATGAGGCCTTGATGGTATGGTTATGATGTCCCGCATTATAAAAATTGTATTTATGGTTCATGTGTTTAATCAACTACTATAATATCCATGATTATTTTATGTTATGGAAATATTTAATTATCTCATTTTTCTTCCATATTATGTTCAAGTTTATTTTTAGAGGAATGTGTTTGAACTACTCATTGTGTAAAATGTTTATGTTATCTTCCAATTTATTTCTTACCCTTGTTGAGAATTTGATATCACCCCTTTATTATGTTTTATTTTCTCAGTACATGAAGAAGTTTATTATTAATGATATGCTGAAATAAACTTAGAGTTATGGATGTTGACTAAGGAGTTTCTATGTTATATTTCTTTTTAAGTTGCAATGTTGTACTTATGTATGAATCTTGTTTCCAATAATATTAAACTACTTGGTCCTTCAGGATGCTTATTGCTTGTTTGAATTACAATTTAATCATATAAATCACCGACTCTGGGAAAATAGGGTTGGGTCCTTACATAATGAGTCTATGACTACACAATATATGAAACTCCCTACTTAGTAAGGTCATGTTTCAGTTTCACACACTCAGGACCCCAAGTGAGGGGGTCATCGTGTACTCATGGAGTAAAAAAGAATGTGCTAGTACCCAGGCCTGACCAGGCACAAAGAACAGCCTGATGAAAATGAGCTTGTCAAGGACACCCTGGTTGGACCTGGGTTGCTAAGAAATAACGTGTGGTCCCCATACATTATATGTAAATTATCATGGCCACTAAGTCATCTACAAAGGATAACACATCCATGAAGTGGAGTAAGACCAATAATTTGTGGACACCTTACACATCATGTATCCATTTTTAATGAAACTTATACCTCTACTATATCCTTCATTTGGACTCATATTTTGTCTGGTGAGTAGACTATTCTAAATTTTTCCCATTTAAAATGTGATGGGGGGATGTTTTATTGATTTTGTGATACGACGTCATGTCTTTATATTGTATCACTTCCTGAAGAAAATATTGACAATGAAAATGATTATCCATGATCATTGGAGAGTCCTAGTGGAGATAGTAGACCCTTATTTAGGGCATGATTCCTCTATCCATGGATACAGTACTTCCGTATATCCCCATGGTCTGGGTCCTCCATACAACTTATCCATATAGATAGTTCTCCCTTATTCAAGGTGTAGGTCCTCTCTTCATGGATTTGATAATCCTCTATCACAATATGGATTAGGTTCTCTATACTATTTATCCAAAGAGACAGTACTCCCCTGTTCATGGTGTGGGTACTCAATATATGGTAATGATACTCCCCATTAGAACTAGGTCATGGTTCCCCCATTATTTTTATTCCAAGATGATTCGGTACTCCCCTATTCATGGAACATTTCCTATATTTACACTGATGGTACTCCCTGATCGCACCAGGGTGCGGATCCCCCATATTCTATACATATATAGATATGTTACTCCTCTACATGAGAGTGGATACTCTATCTACCAATTGTAAACCCTATCATGTTAGGGTGTGGTTCCGATATACTTTGATTAGAATCCCTCTATTATGGCAGGGGGTAAGTCCTCAATATTTTGGATATTGTGTTCCTCATGATCTAGAGCAGTGGTGATGTATGAGCCCTCCTCTTGGATTATTCATATAGACACGTGAGATGCTGAGCATTAATGATGACCATTTGGAACTACAAGTATACTCATCATCTTGGTATAGTATATGATATGTATATCACATTTTTTTATTGTTTGGGATTATTATATGAGTATATGTATTAACGTTTTTTGGTTTCATTTCCCTCTTTCATTTGGATGAGATGATTAATTATATTGTGTATTATATCACACCCTTTTTTGTTTTCTAGGCATCCTTCTAGGTATTTATATACTCATCCCTCTATGGTCTTTTCCCGCACATGTCATGTCGTATGGAAACAATGAAAATAACATCATTGATTTCATAAGAGAATAGGGTTACAATGATGCATTGACTATGGGAAGTGATCGAGGCTTGGTGATTAGGAGATGGGTTCACTCATCTATTTTTCAATTCTAGTTATTTTCAAGTTGGTACATCTTCTCTGGTTGAGAATTTATTTTCCCCTTTATATTTTGGATTTTAGTATCGTAGACTTTTATATTCAATATAGGTTATTACATTCATGGTTTTTAGTCTAGATGTTACTACCTTTTATTAATATTACTCTACACTTATATGTGGATATAGTTGGTTGAATTCATATAGTGATTTAGGAAAAGGCCTTCCATTTTAGTTATGGATTCTTGGTGCTTTTAGCTAGCCCATGGCCTTTAGAGGTGGGCTTGAGGTTATAGATACCTGGTCTTTCGTAGGCCAATAAGTCCCATATGGGTCAGGTAATTATAGAGTGATATTATATTTGTTCATTCCATGAGAGAATTTTCAAATTTTTCCCCTTAAAAGGATTGGTTTTTACTTAGGGAAATAGTGTAAAAGTTTCTTGAGTGTATCTTTTAGGATAGAAATCTTAGTTTTGCTGCAGCAGTTGAAGAATATATACTCCAAGACTCAGAGTACGTATATGTAAACTTAGAATTAGGATACATTGGTTGTAGATAACATTGTTACATGCATCATATAAGATTTATTCCTTAAATTATGCTTCTTGGTTTAGCACCCCATATAAATATTCTCATCTGACCAAGGTAATTCATGATTACTATCATGATGCATCCACAAATATATCCGACTGGGTTACTGATTTTGGATCATGATATATATCTAAAAAGTGATGAGGCCTCAGTTTAGGGGTTATATCATGATATCTTTCCTTCAGAAGGGTATCTCGCAGTAACCATGCCTATAATGTAGTAGATTATACCAATAGATAAAGTTTAGTATGTGTTCAGATTTAGATCACTCCACATCCTATAGTTCTAGAGATCTCTAAGGATCCAAAATGGGATAAATCCCTAGGAATGGAGGATTGTCTTGAGTAGGTGATCCTATTTTTCATACTTATGTAGAACCTGACTGACTGGATGGTTTCACTCACAAATATTGCTTTTCATATAGTAGTAGTTGGTTTAAATTGTACTAATGGATGATGCATCTATGGTAACTATGAATTATGGGTTTCCGAGATAAAGATTGCTTATGTTTTATATTGAGCTAGACTCTCTTATTAGGTGGTAGAGGTCAGGATCGGTATTATGTTTTGGATAACCTTCTTTGATAATTCCCATTTCATGCGTTACTTATGGTGAGACCTATATAAGATGATGTAGGGAATTATTAGAGTCATGTGATGGAGATTTTTAGCATGGTTTAGGACATTAAAGGAAGTGGGACACTTCCCTCATCGAGACACATTCTTATGATGAAATTTAAATCCACTCAGTGCCTCCTATAGTGGATAGATTCATGGTGTGTTCGATGAGTTTCTTTGACTTATGTTTTTGGGGAATGTTGGTGTGCTACGGTGTTGGAGAAATCCATGGTTGGGGAGAGTAGGAGGGAATGTGAAAGGGTGAGATTATAGAATAAAGGGCACCTATCTTGGATTCCTGAGTGTGGTTCTATGTACAACATTTTTTCTCCACTGCTCTAGATGTAATTTATTTATAGATTCATAAGCCCAATTTCCCTGTATGTTGCCCATGTTAGAGTCCAAGTAAAAATAATGGATTTCTTTTTGATCAACCCTTTTGTAGGAGTCTCCTTCAAGGAGAATTGGTGATCAAATGTTTCAAAAAATGTTGTGAACTTACTCTATGAGAGGATAGAAACTCCCATGAAATATTTTTATTGTAGTTTTAACAACCCAAGATTGTTGTAAATAGAAATTAAATTTTATTTGAGGAATTCTTAATACATTACACAAATATATGCCCATATACCATATTAGTTAAGCATCTTAGGAAACATGGATCATAATCATCTATCTTGGTGAAATATCTTCAACATCTCCCACAATGATCTTCCCCATTGGTTTTTGTACCTAAAACCGTTCTTTATATCCTGGGGAAAAGATAAAATAAAAAGGGTGAGCTCAAATGCTCAATAATAGTAAACATTGAGTACATAAAACCAATCATAAGCATAAGAATTTAAATACATGTCAATAATGTTTTAGTATCAAAATCATGACTCATGAAATAAATCCTGTAAGTACATAAGGCATAGATCATAAAGTAACATTAACCATGATAAATAGCATTGGAATAAAAAAATGGTATCACGGAAAACAAATAAGAACATAATATGATATCCATAGTAGCCAAGTAATTGCTTCCAAGACCGTCATGGTGGACAATTTTCGTTACTAAACAGGGATTACTAGTCATTCCGGCCATGTATTACTAAACCAGATTTACTTGTCATTCCAGTCCATTATTAATGAACCATATTTACTTATAATTACAATAATGTCTGTCTCATGAGATATAAATTATTACCCAATGCATTGTAGGGGGATATAGGTCCCACCCATCTCATAGTGAAATCATTAATACATTTTCCACAAAAACATAAATCATTCATCCTATATTAACCCATGAAATAAAATGTATTTCTTAAACATCATTCCATCATAATACAAATAAAATAGATAGATTTCATAAAAATAATTCCATCATAAACACACACAAAAATATGGATAACACTATGTCATCTTATATGGAAAATAATTTTCATAAAACAGTTGAACTTAATTTTTGAGGAAAATATCATTTTTTCTTAAAAAAGATTTTCCTTTCTAAAATTGATATGAAATTTTAAAATAAAATAATTTAATTAAAAATAAACTTGAAATAGTGTAGAGAAAGCTTCATGAAAATAAGCTGTAATGAAACCATTAAAAAATCCATTCATTCCCTATAAGTTAAAAATTCATTATCCCTGTACTTTTTCGAGAAAACTTAAATGTACCTCATATGGTAAACAAAAAAAAGATTTTGTCCATACCATGAATAAAAAGTAAAAAATGTGTAATGTGACATTAAACATACATAGAATAATAGTTAAAGATTTATGAAATCATTTTTAGAAAACATGGACATGGATGATAAATATATCCCAGTAAATACATATATGCAAATAATCTCAGATGAAAATTAGATGGAAAAATTATTCCTTTCATTAGGTATGATTTCATCCATATATTTATGAAAATATTGTATAGTGGGTTTAAACGTATTATTAACTTATAAAGTAACTATAATTATGTCTATGATATCATATATGATTTACTTATGACTTTATAAAACCATTTTATTTATCAATTCTGTGTTAATGTAACGTTTTGGGTAATAATCATTTAATTGATTGTACGTGTTATGACTTCTCATTCTTGATATTATTAATTAGATCATTATTTAAATACTTCTAGAATGTAAAACATGATTCATATATCATAAATATCTTTTATATAAATATATATAATATAAATATAAATGAAATGGAATACATCATTTATGTAGTTGGTAGGTCATGCATATGTATGAATTATATTCCCGTTTCCTTATTGAATTGAATGGAAGAAAGTAAATGATATATATATATACATAAATATATTATCATTATAATTTCATATATTTTATTATTATTTATTATTTATACTTTATAATCATTCTGGAATTGTTAACGTGGATAATGAATCTCATCACATCGTGCAGATGGTAGGTTGTAAGTACGCATGAGCGACGATATCATTCACGTGATGGTTAAAATGAATGTAATTGGATGGTATATTAAGTATACAGAATAATTATCATGTTATATTCCTTATTTAAATCCATTTTACTCATCATTATACCCATACAAATTAAGTGTTTTTTAATAACAAATTACACCACAGTGTGGAGATGGTAAGTCGTACATATGCACACATGGTGATATTGTTATTCGTAGGATGGATAAAATGTGGTATAAGGTTGTCCCATAATTATAATATCATCTCATAATGTAGAATATATGGTATTTGTTACTTTAATATGATAATAACATAAGAATAGGAAGTAGAAGAAGAATATAATTTTGAAAGAGGTGATAAAACAATTACCACTTTTTTCGAATATCTTCATTTTGATTTGCACAAAAGGTCTCACTAGGATGGATTTCTACCCAAAGTGTGGAATCTAGGATGAAGGGAGGGATTTTGGGAGCTTATTTTAGATGAGTTTGGAAAATCCAAATGGATCTAAAGGTGTGAATAAATTAGTAAATACAATGGCATTTTATAAGAGGGAGGAGGGGAACTTTAGGAAAGTATTGAAATGTTAATTTATTATAAATTGATTTTCGGTTTACAATGGTCCCTTACTCATTTATTTCAAAGATAATATTTTTATGAGTCGAAATAAACTCAACCAATAATATTTATACATGTATTTATTTAATTTTAAACCTTATCATTTTGATTTATCCATATTTAATCTATTTAATTTTATTTGTGACAATAATATTCTAAATATTAAATGGCCATAAATGTTTATTTATGTGTTGTAAATTGTCCTTAATTTGATAATTTATGACATAATAGATCATATAATTTTTAATTTTTAATTTTTAAATATTTTTTGGTTTTTAAATAATTTAATAATATGTCATTTTAATGAAACATCAATAGTGTCAATATTAACACACTTCATTTATTTGACTCTAAAAAAAATACACACAGAATATAAATTAAATTTTTTTCATACACTCATAATATGTCATATTCATCTTCAAAAATCATTGATATCATTAATTAGTTAATATTATATTTATTTAAATACTTTTAAAACCATTTATTTGATATTTCTATGAAAAATAATTTCTATATCACAATTGTGTCATCATTAATGGTAATTATATAATCAATGAAAATTATTAATAAATTTAAATAATGTAGATAATTTCATTATATTTATAGATACTATTTTTTAAAATTTTTTATCAAATTTATCACTATATTAAAATTATTATACTTACAAGAGATAAGAGAGTGACATGTTGTCACTTTATTTTGTTTAAATTATAATTATATCACTTTCATTTAAAAAATTCCATTAAATGGATCAATTCCAACCCTTAGGTTATATTGACCTAATTTAATTCATAAAATATGAATTTAGCAGGTGTTAGGGTAATTTTATTATCTTTTTCATATGTTTTGTTATGCTAATTTACCTGATTTACCTTTAACTGTGGTAAATAAAAATATCATAGTTACTATTCATCATATCTATATAAAATAAAAGTATCCTATTAACATAATTTTGACCTACTAATTCCAAATATCAAATAAATGTTTCAAAATTAAAATCACATAGGTTACATTAATTAATTTAAAATTAATTTCTGTTGTCAAAATGAGAAAGCAGGTTTTAAAGAAGTAGAAACTATCAAAAACTTGACATTTGTTTATGTCCGATTTAAATGTGAAATTAATTACAATGACCAAAATTGGATTAAATTATAAAAAAAAATTAACCAATTAAACTTTAAACCCATTTAAAAAGATAATCTAACTATATAAATAAATTATATGAAAATGATGTATTGAATTATTATGCAATATATTTTACTATTCATTAAAATATAAATTTCAACATAAAAATACCAAAAATTCAACCATAGTGAATTTTGATGCCCCTATTCTGAAAAAAGATGTTTATTTTTTCAACTATTATATATAAAGTGTTAAAAACAAGATTTAAAATTGATGCGCCATCAAAAAGGAAGAAAAACTGCATTTTTAAAAGAATACTTCTTTTATCCAAAAAATTGAATTTGTTCTTATATAATACTCTAGAAAATACATAAGATGTATGTTATTATTTTAAAAAATAAAATTTGGTTGATTCTATTCATTATGGCTAGTTTATATCCCATTAAATTATAATATTCTAATAATATATCATTGTTTAGTGAAACTCGGTATTGCGTACAACACAAGCTATCGAGGATGCTCGCTCTTGCGTGTAATGTAATCCAAATCAATGTTGTGTTTATTGCAAGATTTTTGGGTGTTGTATATAACATTTTCCAAATATAGTTCTTTTATACATTGATCAAAATCTATACGTAGTGTTGTGTGAAATTATTTCGATCAAAAGATCATGAAATTGTGTGTAACAAAAAATAGATATAGTGTTGTGTATACTGTATGCTAATACGGTGTTGTGTACAGTGAAAGATAATCTTGGTGTAGCGTAAAACATAATACATCAAATAAATTAAAAATAATATATCTCATAATTTCATTAGGTTCTACATTATACCCCCCATAAAATGAATTTCTCCCTCAAAATTTGTTGGGGTTATAAAAGGTTTACTACTTGATAGTTTCATTTATAAAAACCCACATCGTAAAAAGGAATACTAAAATTCATTTTAAAATTTTTAAAGTTAGTAACATATTGGTAACCCAATGTAACTCATCATTTGGTTTCCACATAGGAGAACATAGGTGGGAATTGAAAACATGGATATGGAAGAAAAATATAATCATCATGTTCTGATGGATAGTGATAGAGAACAAGGTTTGGAGAATGTAAAAAACCAGAAATCCATAAATATGTGATGATTTAAGGGACCATCTGATTCATCGGATAATAATTTACAAAGATAACATTTTGGGTTTTCCAGATCCTTTCCCTAAAGATGAATAATTTTTTATGATAATAAATACTTACTTGATTTTGATACAATCTCGCCGTTTTTCATTCCTTGAACAATTTCCACATCATATCTTATTTAAATAAATGAAGTAGAATTTTTCATTCATGAATTGTTAGAAGATAATAAGATAGAATGATATGACATTCCATATGTCTCTAAAAAAGGTTATTACAGGTAATCAAATATGAATAAGTCTACCTATAGTGATATAATAAATTAATAAAAAAAATGTTGGTTGGAATATTACTTGTACTATACATAAATGGATAATATTATAATCCTTCCAAAAAATAAAAATATAAAACATTTTATAGAGGTAAACTAAATTGAATTAACATTTATCTCTGATATCTCATAAGGTAGTTCTTGGTTGTAACATTCCAAACATGTGAATACCTTAATAATGTATTCTCTTGAAACATGATAATAACATGAATTACCGTATAACCTTAGTGAAAAAGTGAATTTTTTCAATATATAATCATTACATGCATCATAAATATGAAAAATTATATATACTCAAACCATGCTATCACTTTGTCCTTATATCATTCATGAGGTCATTAATACAATCAAACACATCTTTAAGTCTTTATACCTTCATTATGTGTGTATCATGTGTTTTAAAAAAATATTTCAATCAATTTTCATGGTTATCGGTACCATATACTTATGGAAACCCACAATGGAACAATACATAGATATCACAATATTTCATAATACTATAAAAAAGATTCTACAACACTATTTTGGAATCCCATTACATGAACACTTAATCATTCCACTACTTCATTATCATACTCAACATATCCAATAGAGATTTCATGTTAAATTCCTTCCTATTTGGGATTAAGAGGTTATTAACATCAATAATAATCCATAACACTAGGAGTAGGGCATTGGTTAACATAATTCCCCATTTCCTTACACTTGTTGCATTGAAGTGTGGGTGGTGCATTCTCTGCATTCTTTTCTCTATTCAAATATTTAGAAACCTTTTTTCCAATTACTTTAGCACTAAACTACTCAATGACCATGTTTTTAAACATAAAACATTTTATAGTCCCTTTAACACAATCTCCACCATGCTTCTTTCCACAATTTGAGAATAAGGAAACATCCATCTTCTTCTCACCATCGTTTTGAGATTTTCCCTTGAACTCCATCTTTAGTTTCCTGTCAAAACCATGAGATTGATATGTAACCCCAAATTCCATTTCTACCTTGATATCACAACTCAAAATCTATTCATATATACTAAAGTCACTTATAGATAATTCCCTTTTAAAAACTATGTTTTAATCCACTGAAGAGTCGATCAACCTTAATTTCAGGTTGGATGATAATTCCAGAAGCATACCCTGCAAGTCTTGTAAAATTTGACTCGTATGTACAAACAGATTCATCATTATTTTTCATAATCTCAAATAACCCCTTTCAATTTTTGTTTGAAGAATTCAAGGAAATTACTTATTGAAAAATATGTTCTTGATCTCATCCCATTCCATGGATTCAATTTCATCTTACTGCCTAGTATTCTTGATTAGAGTCCACCACGGGTCTGCTTCGCCTTCTAAATGCTAAATAGATGAAATGAATTATTCATGTTCCAAATAGAGAATTATGGAAAATATCTTTTCAATAGAACTGATCCACTATTCAGCAACATGTGGATTAGAAGACCCACTGAAATAAGGTGGACATTGCCTCATGAAGGAATCAATAGAATGTTGTTCCCTTCTCTGATCATTTGGAAGTCCAGAATGATTCATAGCTTTTGAAAGTATATAAATATGATTTTTCATTCCATCACCCACAACATTTGGTTATTTATGAGGAAAATTCTTACATTTCACAGTTTATTTATCATTAACATAGTTCCTTCAGGTTCCATACATTTTCTAAAACCCAAAAAGAATAGTGTGAGAGGAAAAAATCAGACTAGGAAAACAACATAATCAGGGGGGGTACTTTCAATATCTAACAACTTATGTTTAATCCTAGGTTATTCATGATTGTTACCATAATTTTATGACTATAACATATAGTTATACTTATCGTTAGAGACATCCCTAGACATACCTTAAAAATATATGTAGGGATCTCACTAAAGTTTTCACATCGTAGTTTGAAAATGTTAACTAAACCTTTACTCTGATACCAACTAAAATAACCGAAGCTTGACGTACATGAAAATTACATTTCTTTTTCAGAATACTTATTACATTACAGAATTATATACCCAAATACCATATAAGTTTAGTGTCTTTGTAAACATGGAACAAAATATAAAATCTTGGGGAATGATCTCCAACATATCCCATAAAGATCTTTCCCTTTTGTTTTCCAACCAAAAAATTTTCTTCATAACCTGGTGAAAAGAAAACATAAAAGGGGGAGTTAAAATTACCATTAAGGGTAAACATTGAGAACAAAAAACAAACCATAAACATAATAATGTAAAAACATGAATATAAATTTTAAATATCAAAATCAGGAGTCATGATATAATTCTTGGAAGTACATAAGGCATAGATCATAACGGAACATTAACCATGATAAAATAACATTGGCATAAAACATGGAATTGTGGAAAACAAATCAGTATATAATATGATTTAAATGGTTTCCAAGGAATTGTTTCTAAGACCATCATAGTGGAAAAATTATATTATTGAACCAGATTTTTCTGCCATTCCAACCATGCATTACAAAACTAGATTTACTTGTCATTCCAGAACTGTATTATTGAACCATATTTACTTTCTATTCTAGTCATGTCTATCTCATTAGATATAAATCTTTACCCATTGAATTGGAAGGATATGTAGGCCCCACCCATCTCGATGTGAAATCATTCTTGCATGTTCCACAAAAACCTAAACTATTCATCATAGTATAACCCATGAAATAAAATGGGTTTCTTAAATATCATTCCATCACAATCCATATAAAATAAATGGATTTCATATAAATAATTCCATAATAAACACAATAAAATAAAATTAACAATAGTGATAACCCTATGTCATCTTTTATAGAAAATAATTTGGATAAAACACTTGAACTTAATTCTTGAGGAAAATATATTTTCTTCTTAAAAAATGTTCTCTTCCCAAAAAATTAATTAAATTTTAAAAAAAATAATTTAATTAAAAATAAACATTTAATATTATAGAGGAAGCCTCCTAAAAATAAGGAGTCATGAATCTATAAAAAAATCCATTCATTCCTTATAAGTTAAACAAACATTCTCCGCCTACTCTTTTCATAAAAGTCCAAAAGTACCTCGTATGGTAAACAAAAGAAAGATTCATTCCACACCATGTAGTAAAAGTAAAAAATAGTAAAATTTGAATTTAATAAAAAAAAATTGAAAAGTAAAAAATTTTTGAAAACATTTTTAGAAAAAAATTGACTTGGTTGATAATTATATCCCCAGTAAATACTTACGTATAAATAATCTCGAATTAAAATGAGATTGCAAGATTATCCCTTACCTTTAGTCTGATTTCTTATATATTTGTCTGAAACATTTTTATAGTGGGTTTAAAGATTTTATAAACTTGTAAGAAACTATAATAATATCTATGATATCATACATGATTCACATGGGACTTCATATTTCACATTTATTTATCAATTCCATGTTAAAGTAACATTTTGCGTAATAATCATTTTCTTTATCGTACGTGTTTTGACTTGTTATTCTTGATCTTATTACTTAGATCATGATTTACTTACTTCTAGAATTTAAAACATGATTCATATATCATAAATATTCTGTATATAAATATATATAATATAAAGATAAATCAAATAGAATACACCATTTATGGAGTTGGTAGGTCGTACGTACATATGAACATTGTTTCTATTTCTTTATTGATTTGAATGGAAGAAAGTAAATGAAATATATATATATACACATAAATATAGTAGCATTATTATATCATATGTTTAATTATTATTTATTATATATAATTTATAATCATTCTCGAGTCGTTAACGTGGAGAATGAATCTCATCGCGTTGTCGAGAGGGTAGGTCGTACGTACGCACGAGCTTCGATATCCTTCACTTGATGGTTAAATGGAATAGAATTGGATCATATATTAATTAAAAATAATAATTATAATTTTATATTCATTATTTACATTCAATATACTCAACATTATACACATTAAAATTAAGTATTTTTGAATAAAAAATTACACCACAACATGCAGATGGTAAGCCGTACATACACACGCATGGTCATATTGTTAATAGTAGGGTGGATAAAAGTATGTATAATGTTGTACCATAATTATAATAACATCTCATTGTGTATAATATATTGTATTTATTACTTTAGTATGAGAACAAAATAATAAGAGTAACTAGAAGAATAAAATAATTTTGAAAGAGGTGATAAAATAATTACCTATTGTTTCGAGTATCTCCTTTTGATTTGCACAGAAGGCCTCTATAGAATGGATTTCTTCCAAATGTGTTAAATCTAGGAGTAAGGGAAAGATGTTGGGAGATTATTTGAGAAGTGTTTTTATGGTAAAAATCGATATAATATTGTGAGTAAGTGAGTGGAGATGGTGTTCTTTTATAAGAGAGAGGAGGGGCACTTTAGAAATGTCTTGAAATATTAATTTATCATAAATTTATTTTCTTTCTATAATGGTCCCAAACACATTTATTTCAATTCTTATATTCCTTTGAGTCAAAATACTATTAAAAAATATAATTTATACATTTTTTATTATATTTTAAAACTTATCATTTTGATTTGACCTTATTTAATCTATTTAATTTTATTTTTATTAATAATATTATAAATATTAAGTGGTCTTAAAAAATTAATTATTTATTGTAAATTTTTTATAATTGGATACTTTATGAAATTTTAGAAAATTTAATTTTCACGTTGTAATTTTTAAATATGTTGTTATTTTTAAATAATTTAATAATATGTTATTTTTATAAAATATCAACAGTGACAATATTGATACTATTCATTTATTTGACATTAAATAAAATCCACACAGAAGAAAAATTTGAAAAAAAATAATTTATAAACTCTTAAAATGTCATATTCGCCTAGAAAATTCCTAGAAAACAATAATTAGTTCATATGATATTTATGTTAATATGTTTGAAACCATTTATTTGATTTTTCTATCAATAAAAAAATTTATATATCACTATTGTATAATAATTAATAGTAATTATTTAATCTCAAAAAATTATAATTAAATTAAAATGATGTAGATAATTTCATTTGATTTTGGGAGATGATTTATGTTATAAGTTTTATAATGTTTTTCACAATATTAAAGTTATTATGTTTATAAGTGATAAAAGAGTGACATGTAGTCACTTTCTTTTGTTTTAATTAAAATTACATCACTTTCCAACAAAAAGAACTTCATTAAATGAATCAATTTAGACACTTAAGTTATATAGGTAAACTATAATTTATCCAATATATTTTTTTAGGTTTTAGGGTAATTTTATTATCTTTATCATATTGTTTGTTACCCTAATTTACCCAATTTACCATTAATATGGTAAATAAAAATTTTCGTAGTTACTATTAAAAATATCCTAAATAAAAAAAGTAACATATTAACTTAATTTGAACCCACTTATTAAAAATATTGAATCCATTTTTCAAAATTGAAAATAACTAAGTTGCATTAATTAATTTAAAATTAATTCGTGTGGTCAAAACCAAAGAGTGGGTTTTTAAGAAGTAAAAACTGTCAAAAGATTGACATGGGTTTATGTTAAATTTAAATGTTAAATTAATTCCAATGACCAGAGTTGGATTAAATTATAAAATATAATCCAATTACACTTTAAGACCAATTAAAAATATAATCTAAATATATAAATAAATTAAACGATAAGGTAGTTTTGAATTAAAATGCAGTTTTTTCACTATTCATTAAAATATGAATTTTATCTCAAAAATATCAAAAATTAAACCAAAGTAAAATTTTATATCCTGCTTCCTAATGTAAAATTTATTTTGTCAAATATAATATATAAAAGTATTAAAAACTATATTTAAAACTGGTGTGCATTCAAAAGCTGACAATACTGCATTTTTTTAAAAATATTCCTTCTATCTGAAATATTGAATTTGTTCTTATATCATGTTCTAGAAAATACATGAGTCTAATTTTAATTTTATATAAAATTCAAAATTTGGTTAATCCTACTCATAATTTCTAGTTTATAACCCATTAAATAAGAATATTTTAATAATATATCATTGTTTCGTGAAACTCGGTATTGCTTACAACAGAATCTATCGAGGAAGGTTGCTTAGGTGTGTAAAGATATCAAGTTAGTGTTACATTTATTGAAATATTCCTTTTTTGTTTCAAATAATAGAATCCATATATAGTTCTTTTAAACATTGAACAAAATATATACTTGGTGTTTAATGAAATAAATTCTATCAAATGATATTGAAATTGTGTGTAACACAAACCATGTATAGTGTTACGTATACTAAATGCTAATATGATGTTGTATATAGTCCAAGATAATATTAGAGTAGAGAAAAATAGAAGATATAAAAGTAATTAAAAATAATATATCTCATAAATTCATTGGGTGTTATAGTGGTAGTGGGACCCTATGATTTTTCCATCAATATGGAATGGTTTTCTACCAGCCTTGTATAAATGATTACTACTAGCGACTATAATAGATCTTCCATCCAATGGGATGAAATTTTCCACTTTTAATAAGTATTTATCCCAAGGCAGAGCAGGTTGAGCTCATTCACAAGAGGTGACATCTTTTGTTATAGTTGGCATGTATTACCCTTCATGTATTGGATGTTATGATCTCTCCGCTTTCTATAAGGATGGTAGGGTATGATGAAATATTCCCTAAGGACACTATAAAGTTACCTTCCCACCATGAGATGAAAATTTATATATACCTTCACCAGGTATGGCCTAAAGATTTCATGAGCATTTCATTTGACCACATGGGCATGTCAGAGAAAGTTTTGTGTTTGGAGGGCCTATATAGGTAGGGCTCCATTATACCAAATTTTTTCACTTAAGAATCCATGTGTTGTTCTCCAAGGAGGTCAATTAGAGTTCTTTGGGATGTTTTTAGTGAAATTCCCTAACCCTTGTAACCTATATTCAGTGCATTATTACATAACATTTTCATGATACAAGGAATCATGTCCCCAAAGACTGATCAGTTTAGTAGCATTGGATGTTCTGGATAAATACATAAGAATTAAATTACATTATGAATAAAAATAAAAAAACATTTTGTATCCATAGAACACACTCATATCCCTTAGTCTATACTTGCATTTCAGTCATAATATACTTATTCACATCCTGGGAAAAATAAAACATAGAAAGGGGTGAGCTCAGGTGCTTAGTAATGATAACAATATAGCAGAAACTTTCATAAATAAGCATAAACATTTAAGGCAATGTATAAGACTAAAACACAATACTTTTAAACATAAACTTAAGCGTAATATGGAAAAGAAAAATCAAATAATTCTATTTACTTATTAACATGGATATTCTAATAGTTGAATAATCACATGTAATATCAATAGACAAGTTCATAATGATGGAATGCATAATGCCATACTTCATAACCACAGAGTCACGGCCTCATGCCAATACTACAAATAAAATGTTTTCAAGACCTTATTCCATGACACTAGTTTGTCTCATGGGACCTATCGATGCATCGAGGAGCCATAGGGATCGCCACCCGTCACTTACTAAGTCCAATGAATTCCTCGTATGAAAAGGTTTAAAAAACATAAACATTCCTATTAAAACAAGCATAGAAAATTTTAATAATTTAACCATTAACCATGAATTGTATAAAAATAATACATCCACATTCAAACATATCACAAAACCTTCAGTACAATATGGAAGATTTGAATCATAATAAATCAAGTTCAAACAAGTGTAAAATCCATCAAAGGATGTTGACATAGATGAAATGAAAACTGTTTAAAATAAATAACTCCGTCTATTTTGAAATCACTTAAAATTCACATAATTTTAAAAGAAAACATTCATTTTGAAAATATTTTTATAATCTTGCATGGACGCTTCTAAGGTTTTATAATGGTGGAAAATAGTCTCATCCTTCGTATAAGTTAAAAAACATTCTTTCCTTGTTTTTTCTAAAAGGTAATAAAAGACCTTATTTTGAAAATGACAGAAATATTATTTTATAAAAATTCAAAAAAGGTATAAATTACTTAACCCATATTCTAGGAAATATTAAAAATTTATTGAAATACATTTCTAAGAAGCACAGATGTGGATGGTAAAGAGGTCCCAGTAGACACTAATGTATAAACAACCTCGGAAAATGAAGAGATTGTAGAATTGACCCTTACCATGTAATTTTCCTTGATTTAGGGTATGTTAATATCCTGTATAATAGTTAAATAATTTTTATTAAATTATACAAGAACCACAAACATAAATATGATATCATATATTATCTTTGAATATTGCTTTGTTAGTAATATTTCAGTAGTATCATCGTTTCGGGTGTACACTGATATGTTTTCTTTTTTTATGCTTGGTTACATAATCCATGTTGTTTATGTTTAGGATGAATTTTATTCATATCCATAATGATTTTAAGTTCTTAAAAATTATTTTTAATAATAAAATGAAAATTATTTTTGAATGGTTATGATGGAGAATGGATTTCACCGCATTCGTGGAAAGGGTAATTCGTATGTATACACAAGCGATAATATCATTATATTGATGGTTAAATCATATGTAATTGGATGGTATATCATATATACAGAATACTTAAGATGTTATATTTATTATTTACATCAATTATACTCATTATTATACACATCCAAATAATTAAATGTTTGAATGACAAACTACACCACGACGTGGAAATGGTACGCCGTAGGTACCCACGTAAAGTCACTTATTATTCATAGGATGGATAGAATAATGAATATGGTTCTACCATATTTATAATAAAATCACAATATTTATAAGGTACTAGAGTTTTTATTGTATGGAAACAAAAAATAAAGAAGAAGTGGTAGAAGAAAAGAACTTTGAAATAGGTAGTGAAGTTTTTACCTCTTCTTCGGGTGTTTTCTTTTGAGTTGATCAAACGAGATCCGTAGGTTGGATTTATGATCAATTTATAGACTCTAGGTCAAAGTTATATTAGTTGGGAGGATATTTGAGCATGGGTGGTCAGAGAAAAATGGATTTGGAGGTGTGATTTTGAAATAAGGGGAAGTACCCATTTATAAGAGAGGTGAGGTTCACTTTAGGAAAAGATTAAAATATTATTTTATTATACAATCATATTCTGTTTATAATATCTCCAAAATGATTTATTTAAAGGCTAAGTTGGGGATGGTTCCGAACACTCTCAACCAATAGGTTTTAGACAGGTTAAGTTCACCATATTAACCTAATATTTAGATTTAACTCTTAGTTAAATAGTTTAACTTTTACCATGTATTCATATATTATTTTAATAAATGGTTAATAAACTTACTATAAAAATACCAACGAACCCCAAGTGGTTAATAATTGATATATATAAAATTATATAAGTCTTTTGGACGAATAATATATTTTTATGAATTTTATATCAATTAATAATATAGTACTTGTTTTAAAAACTTATTTATGACAATTTTGACACTATTTAGTATTTGGTTTTTGTGAAAGTCATAAAAACTTTATAACATCGAAAAAAATTATTTAATCAACCCTAACATGTCATATTATCATATAAAATTCATAGAAAACCTAAAAAGTCTCAATTTTCAATTATTTTAATAATTTTAATATCAATTATTTTAATCTTTCAGTAATAATGTAAATACTGCATCATCATTGTGTCATAAATAAATGTAATTATTTAAAGTCTAAAGATTATAAATAAAATTCCAATATGGAAGAAATATTTTTTGAATTTATAATTAATATTTATTGTCTAATTTATCTTATGTATACCCTTATATTAAAAATGGTTTTGTTATTAAACAATGAAGTTAACACTTTTAACTCTTCTTTAAATAAAATAATAATAAATGTCCTAATCTAATCCAAGTGGACCAAAAGGATCATATTTTATTCCTATGGTTGATTTTGGTTAAAATAAACTTATTGAATAGAATTAGGACATGTGTTATTGTAATTATAATATAATTTTTACCTTTAATTACTGTATATACATTAAACTGTGGTAAATAAAATTCAAAAGTTACTATTCACCAAAAATTATTTTCATCTTATTGAACCACATTTTACTTTATGATTTAAAATTTGTTTCTCAGATTTTTGAAATTCAATTCATAGAATCGGTAAAATAATGCTTTTTGAAAATTTGAAAATGCACCTTGAAGGTGGGTAAAAGATGGTAAAAAGTTTAATAAAATTTTATACATCTAATATTATTATAAAATGACTCAAATGAATTACATTGAACTAATATAGGTATTATGTATCTATTTGACTTAAAATAATTTTAAATAAAATAAATAATTATTTAAATTAAATGTCGGTTTTAAACAATAACGCAGTGTTTTTCACTATCCATCAAAAATTGAATATTTTGAGAAAAATAACAAAAATTCACCCTAAGCTAAATTTGATATTATTAATCCAAAAATGAAGTCCATTTTGAAAAATAAAATTTATAAGATATCAAAAAGTGTGTATTACTATTTATAATGACTAGTTTGATTGGTCATGGTGTGCTAGAACTCGAAGTTGCATAAAATGAAAGCTATTATATTATACAAAGAGAAGAATACCGTGGAAGCTTGGGGTGTTACATTCTTCCCTCCTTAAAATAATTGCATCCTAAAAAATTCTTGAATACTAATTTACCAAAAGATTTAGGTGGTTATTCATAATAAGTTCCTTGGGTTCCCACATTGCCTCTTCCATCTTATGGTTTCTCCATAGAACTTTCACCAGAAAAGTCGTCTGGTTTCTCAACACTTGTTCTATGATATCAAGAATTATGATAGGATTTTCTCAATAAGACAGGTTGTGTTCCATTTCTATTTTTTCATAGATGATTACATGAATTGGTTCGGGCATGTATTTTCTTAATAGTGATATGTGGAACACATCATAAAAATTGAAGAGACTTGGCAGCATTCCCAAACGATAAGCTACAAATCCAATTAGTTCTAGAATTTCGAAAGGTCCAATATACTTGGGACTCAATTTACCCTTCTTACCAAAACATATAACACCCTTACATGGAGATAAATTCAGGAAAACATAATCTCCATCTTGAAATTCCAAATCCTTCCTTCATCTATAAGAATAACTCTTCTTCATTCTTTGAGCTTTTATGATGTGGGTTTGGATAATCTTCACCATTTCCATTGTTTCCTCAACAGGTTCTGGGCCTATGAGTTTTCTTTCACCAACATCAACCTAACAAGTTGGTGTGCAATATCTCTTTCCATATAACTCTTCATATGGTTCCATCTGAATACTTGAATGGAAGCTATTGTCATAGGAAAATTTTACCATAGGTAAATATTGGTCCCACATACCTTGAATGTCAAGTGAGTAAGATCTCACAATGTATTCTAAGGTTTTATTAGTCCATTATGATTTTCCATCAGTTTGAGGGTGGTATGCAGTGCTCAAATGATGTTTTGTATCCAGGGCTTTCTAAATACTTTTCCAGAATCATGATGTAAAATAGGGATCATGATCTGAAATAATCGATATTAGTACCCCATGAAGTCTTAAAACTTCATTAATATATAGTCTTGCTAAACGTTCAAGTGATAAATCTTATCTTATAGTAAGAAAATGTTCAGAATTTGTAAGATGATGAACATTGATGCAAATTGCATCATTCCTTCTAGGATCCTTTGTTATCTGCACAAAAAATTCCATCGTAATATCATACCATTTCCACTCAGGTATGGGAAGAGGTTGCATGAATCCTCCAGGAAGTTGTCTTCCAAACTTAACCAATTGAAAAACCATACATCTTGACACAAAATCATCAATCTCCCTCCTCATGTTGTCCCACCAAAAATGTTCCTTCAAATCTCTATAAATCTTTATGCTACCAGGGTGTATAGAAAAATTGGAGCTATGAGCATCATCCAACAATTCCCTTTTTAGATCAGGTATATCAGAAACACAAAGTATCTTCCCAAATTTCAAAATTCCATCTCCATATATTATGTCAATCAATCTTCCATCGTTTAAAGCATTAATTTTATTTTTAAACTCCTCATCATTTGTCTGAGAACTATTTATCCTTTCTAGTAAAAATGGTTTAGGAACCATTTGAAAAAAGTATCGATGTTTCACATGCCATGATTATTCACATATCCATTATTACTAGATCCATGTGCATAGGATCCCTTTCAACTATCATTTTGTTCAAAACCCCATGATTCCTTTGGATCAAAGCATCTTCCACCTTATTTTCCTTCCCTGGGTGGAGTGTATGTTGAAATCATAATCCTTGAGTAGTTTGAGTCATCTCCATTTCCTCATTTTGAGTTCTTTTTGTGAGAAAATATACATCAAACTCATGAGATCAGTATATATCACACATTTTTCACAACAGAGATAGTGTCTCTATATCTTCAAAGCACATATTATAGCTTCTAAATCAATATCATGAGTGGGATAGTTTTTTTCATTAATTTTTAGATGTCCTGATGCATATGCAATAACTATATCATTCTTCATAAGGACACAACTAAGTCCTTTTCTTGAAGCATCACTGTAAATAACAAACCCATCATTCTTAGATAGTAGAGTCAGGGTAGGAGCACTGACTAATCATATCATTTGTTATTCAAAACATTATTCACAATCTTTTGTCCTAAAAAATTTAACCCCTTTACGTGTGATCTTGGTTAATGGGTTTCCCAAATCGGGAAAATTTCTAGACAAAACACCGATAATAACCTGCTAAACCAATAAAACTACATATCTAAGTTATAATTATCGGTACTTTACATTCTTGTATTGCTCTTTTATTTGATGGATCTAAAGAGATTCCTTACTTAGAGACAATATGTCCAATAAAAGAAATTTCTTGAAGCTAAAATTCAAATTTTCTAAAATTCTCATATAATTCATTTCTTCTATGGGTTTCCAGAATAGTGCACAAGTGATTTTCATGATCTTCATAGCCTTTTGAGTATACAAAGATATCAACAATAAATACTGCTATAATATAATCAAGATATTCCTTGAAAAAAATATTCCTTATATCCATGAAAATAGAGTGAGCATTAGTCAGTCCAAAAGTTATTACTGTAAACTTGTAATGCCCATACCTGGTGCGAAACGTTGTCTTCAGAATGTCTTCCTTCTTCACACAGAACTGATGATATCCAGATTGAAGGTCAATCTTTGAAAAATATTGATCTCTATAAAGTTGATTGAATAAATCATCAATGCGAGGTAGGGGATACTTGTTCTTTATCATTATAACATTGACCTCCCTATATTCAATGCACAACCTCATAGATAAATCATTCTTCTTAACAAAAAGAACATGGGTTCCCCAATGAGAAACACTGGGGAGAATAAATCCTTTATTACTCAATTCCTCTAGTTGTTTCTTTAGTTCCACTAATTCCATAGTGGCCATTCTATAAGGGGTATTCGATATGGTCCTTGAACAAGGAATTAAATAAATGGAAAACTTAATTTCTTATTCTAGAGGATGTCCAGGTCAATCCTCTAGAAACATATCAACATATTCTTGTACAATATGTACATCCTCTATCCAAAAATTATTTTCCTCACCCATAGTTATTTCGTTCTCTTCCTCCCTAATAATTTAATTTAGTAGAGCTATTGGGGGTGGATCTCTATAAGAATTAGATAGTGGTGTTTTTTCTCAAAAGATAAGGTAGTTTTTATCATCAACAAAAAATGTAACCTCTTTTATATTATAATAAATTTTCACATCATGGTCCAAAAGACAATACTTACCAAGGATTCTATCAAATTCAATCTTGGGTATGACGATGTGATGAGAAGATAAAAAACATTTATATACCTGAATGAGGACTAATTCACAAAACATTGTTTCAATTATGCTTACATTAGGATTTTTTACTGACAACTCTTTTGTTAAATCAAATTGGAAATAACTAATTTTCTTAGGAAACTAGGATGATATGAAACAATGAGATGATCCAGAATCAAATACATCATTGGATAAACTTGAAAAAACCATTAAATTACCTACCACCACATCTTTCAGAGTTTCAACCTCATCAGTTGTGATCTCATAAGCTTGGACTTGATCCCTTGTCCTATTTTTAGGTAAGTTTTTTGGGTTTAGGACATTTATTTACATAATTTCCCACTTATATACAATTTTATAATTCATCATTGACATCCCCTTTCTTTCCCATGCAATCACGAGTTTGGTTGCCTTTTTCCCCACACTTGTAACAGAATCCCATTCACTTCAAGAAAGTACTAGGGTGTTTCGTAAAATATTTACCATAGAATAGATATTCAAATTTTCCCTTCTTCCCCTTATTTCCATTTCAAGAGTGTTCAGCCGATCACTTGTTCTCTTTTTTTCTTTAAAGTCATAAGACTTAGATAATTCCTTTTCTGTCTTGGTAGAACATGAGATAATATCTTCAAATGATGAGAAGGATTGTGAGAATAATACTCTACAGAGAAATGGTTTTAACCCATCAAAGAATCAATCAATCATACTCCTTGGGTTATGTATATAATCTGTCGCATGCCTTGATAACCTTATAATGTTAGCCTCATAATTTGTGACATTCTCATCCTCCTCTGGCCTTAGACTCATAAATTTTTTTTCCATATCTGCTCGATGGTAACGAGGAAAGCATTTTTCTTAAAAAATCTATTTAAACTAACTTAATTATTAATTTGACACTTCTTAATCCTTCTTTGTGTTTTGAATTAATTACCACCATTTATCTGCATCTCCCATGAGGTGATAAACTTCCTTGAAATTTTTTTCCCTTTCGCTACTCCCCAAAGCATGAATTATTTTCTATAAGAAACTTTTCCATTGCATAGATACAAATGCATTTTTAGTCCCATTGAATGTTGGTGGTTTTTTCCTCATAAAGCGGTCTAACATTGATCCTCCACGTTGTGGATCAGGATGCTCCATATGGGTAATGTTATTATCCATAACTTGAGTGAGTTGTCTCAATATTGTAATAAGTTTTTAATCAACGTTGTGTCACCAGCTCCACTAGAATTATCTTGAGTAGAAGGGAAATCCCTACATGTATTACATTCATTAATACAGTTTCCATTCCTTCTAATAGGTGTCATTTCTAAATAATGGAATACACTAGATTATTTTATGAATCATAATATGTAATTCCAAACTAGTAAAATACCTAAAATAAATTGAACAGTTTATGCATATAATCTATAATCATAAAGAAATTTTCCCTTTGAGAAAGTATTTAATCATAAATCATTTATAATGGTCTATTTAGAAAATGGGAATTATCATAAGCATATCCCCCAGGAGTGTCATAACCAAGAGTGAAGCAAAGCCCATTGTTGTGTGTGAGGATACCCCAGGTCAAGCCCGAAACTCCTTGTCAAAGTTTTCCCTTCTAGGTAAATCTATGCCATAGCTGCCTCTACCTTCTCATATCCAGACAAGGATGTATTTCATAGAAAATACACAAAATATCTACGTTACTAAAATAATAGGAAGTTATTATATTCTAATAATCAAAGTCTATCTTAGATTAATGTTCCTTAATAAGAGTTTTTCTAAATATAACGTCCAAGGCGTGTACTAAAATTCCTCTAATACCAACTATAATGCATGTACCCTAGTTACCTAGAGTCGGTGTATTATTACATAACATTAGCACGATACAAGGAATAATTTCCTGAAAGACTGATCAAATTAGTAGACTTAGAAGTACTAGATACATACATAAGTCTTACATTACATTATGAATAAAAAAAATTATGTCTCCATAAAACACACTCATATCCTTTAGCCTATCCTTTTAGGTCAGTCATAATATACTTCTTCGCATCCTTGAGAATAAAACATAGAAAGGGGTGAGATCAGGTGCTCAGAAAGGATAACAATATAGCGGAAACATTCATAAATAAGAATAAACATTTAGGGCAATATATAAGACTAAAACTCAAGCCTTTTAAACATAAACAACAGCATAATATGGAAACAATGAATAAAATAATTATTTTTACTTATGTAAAGGAATATTTTACATGTCGAATAATCACATGTAATATCAATAGCCAATTTCATAACAATGGAATCTGTAATGCTAGACTTAATAACCACATAGTCATGGCCTTATACCAAGACTACAAATAATATTCTTTTCAAGTCCTTGTTCCAAGACACTATTTTGTCTCATTAGACCTACATATGCATCGAGGATCTATAGAAGGCTTCACTCTTCACTTACTATGTCCAATGCATTCCTCATATGAAAAGATTTAAACATAACATAAACATACTTATTAAAACAAGAATATGAAATGTTAATACATTAACTATTAACCATGAATGGTATAAAAATAACACATCCATAGTCAAACATACAACAAAATCTTCAATACAATATGGAAGATTTTTATTATAATAAATCGTCTTCAAACAGGTGTAAAATCCATCAAAGGATATTGCCATAGATGAAATGAAAACTATTTGAAAGAAATACCTCCATATATTTTGAAATCATTTAAAAGGAACATAATTATAAAATAAAACATTTATATTGAAAATATTCTTATAATATTGTAAGGGAATATTCTAAGGTGTTATAATGGAAAAAAATAGCTGCACTTTCCATATAAGTTAAAAAACAATCATTCCTTATTTTGGTCGAAAAGGTCATAAAGGACCTTGTTTTAAAAATGACAAAAAAATTCCTCTATAAAGATTCTAACAAGGATGTGAATGAATTTAACTCATAGTCTAGAAAATAGAAAAAATTAATTTGACATAAATTTTTACAAAACACGAAAGTGGATGATAAAGAGGTCCCAGTAGATACTCACGTATAAACAACCTCGGATAAAGAAGTGATTATAGAATTAAACATTACCTTGTATTTTTCCTTGATTGAGAGTACGTTAATATCTTCTATAATAGTTAAATAATTGTTATTAAATTATACAAGAACCACATACATAAATACGATATGAAATATGATCTTCTAATACTGCTTTTTTATTAATATTTTAGTATTATCATCGTTTCGGGTGTTAACTGATTCTTTTTCCTTTATATGCTTGGTTATGTAAGCCATGTTTGTTCTGTATAGGATTTATTTGATTCATATCTATAATGATATTATGTTCTTAAAAATTATTTTTAATCATAAAATGAAAATTATTCTTGAATCGTTATGACGGTGAATAAATTTAATCGCGTTTGTGGAGATGGTAAACAGTATGTACGCCCGAACGACTATATCATTCTATTGATGGTGAAATCGTATGTAATTGGATATTATATCATATATACAGAACAATTAACATGTTATATTTATTATTTAAATCAGTTATACTCATTATTATACCCATCCAAATAATGAAGTGTTTGAATAACAGACTACACCACAGTGTGGAGACGGTAAGCTGTAGGTACACACGTATGGTGACTTGTCATTCATAGGGTGGATAAAATAATGAATATGGGTATACCATATTTATAATAACGTCACTATATTTATAAGTTACATGATTTATTATTCTGGTATAGAAAAAACAACGAAATTAGAATTGGAAGAAGAAAAGAACTTTGAAAGAGGTGGTGAAATTATTACCTCTTCTTCGAGTGTTTCATTTTGAGTTGATCAAAATGGCTCCTTAGGTTGGATTTCTGATCAATGTAAGGCCTCTAGGTCAATGTGAGGGTATTTCAGGTCATATTTTAGTAGGGTTTGGTCGAGCCAAATGGATTTGGAGGTGTGATTTTTAGAGAAGGTGGTGTACCCATTTATAAGAGAGGTGAGGGTCACTTTAGGAAAATCTTGAAATATTATTTTATTATACAGTCATATTTGGTTTATAATGGATCCAAAATGAATTTTTTCAAGTAAAAGGAGGGGATGGTTCCAAATCCTCTAAAACAATAGGTTTTAGACCAGATAAAGTCACCATATTAACCTTATCTTTTAGATTTAACTCTTAGTTATATAGTTTTAACTTTTTCAATGTATTTGTATATTGTTATTATAAATGGTTAACTAACAAACTATAAAAATCCAAACGAACCCCAAGTGTTTAATTTTAGAAATATATAACCTTATATAATACATTTATCTGAACCATTGATTTTTAAGAATATTATATCAATTAATAATATAGTATTTGTTTTAAAAACTCATTTGTGTCAAATTTTACACTATTTAGTATTTGGTTTTTGTGAAATTCATAACAGCTTTATAACATCAAAAAAATAATTAATCAAAGCTAAAATGTCATATTAAACTAGAAAATTTGTCTAATACATAAAAAGTCTCAATTTACAATTATTTTATTATTTATAATATAAATTATTTTAATCATTCAATAATAAGGTAATTATTTTATTATCATTGTGTCATAAATAAATTTAACTATTTAATGTCTAAAAATTATAAAAAAATTCCAATATGTAAAAAATAATTTTATATTTATAATTAATATTTATAGTCAAATTTATCTTATGTATAACCCTATATTAAAAATTGTTTAGTTCTTAAACATTGAATTTAACACTTTAACTCTTATTTATATAAAATAATAATAAATATCCTAATCTAATCCAAGTGGACAAAAAGTATAATATTTTATTCCTAAGGTTTATTTTGGTCTAAATAAACTTTTCCAATAGAATTAGGACATGTGTTAGGTTATATATAATATCATTTTTATCTTTAATTACCCTATTTAATTTTAACCATGGTAAATAAAATTCAAAAGTTATTATTCACCAAAAATTATTTTCAACTTATTGAACCAATGTTTACTTACTAATGTCAACCGTGTCTCTCTGATTTTTGAAATTCAATTCACAGAAGTGGTAAAATTACATTTTATGTAAATTTGTAAATGCACCTAGATGGTGGGTAAAAGACGGTAAAAAGATCAATAATATTTTATACATCTAATATTATTTTAAAAATACTATAATGAAATAAATTGAATAATATTTTCATTATGTTTTTATTTTGACTTAAAATAAATTTAAATAAATTAAATAATTATTTAAATAAAAAGTCAGTTTTAAAAATAACGCAGTGTTTTTCACTATTAATCAAAAATTGAATGTTTTCAAAAAAATACCAAAAAATCCTCCTAAGAAAATTTTGATATTCTAAATCCAAAAAGGAAGTCTATTTTGAAAAATAAATTTTTAAAAATTTTAAAAAAGTGTGTATTACTATTTATAATGGCTAGTTTGATTGGTTGTGGTCTTCTAGAACTCGAAGTTGCGTACAACTCAAGCTATTGTATAATTCAAAGAGAAGAATATCATGGAAGCATGGGGTGTTAAATTTATTGAAATAACATAAATTAGATGACTATCTAGGGGTGTATCCAATAGAATGAATAGATGAATTCATCGATAAGTTTACTAGAGGGAAATGGTTCTTAGAGGTTGACCTCAAGATGGGTTATCACCAGCTTCGAGTTTGATAAGAGATTGTACCAAGAGTGTCTTTATAAATACTTTTTGATCACATTGTGTTTATTTTTATACCCTTCAGTATGATGCATTCCCCATAATTTTTGGTTGACTTGTGAACTACATCCATCAATCCTTCGAGGATCAGTTCATAGCACTCATATTTGTTGGAAACTTCGTGTCCTCAACATCTAAGTAAGAGAATGTGAGACGCTTGAGTTTGGATTATAGACATTATATGAGATTATAAATATCATGGGGAACTCTCCTAGAGTTACAGATATATTCAAGTGGTTCACGGTATACTTCTCTAGTATTATAGCCCCTATGACAGCCCCGATGCGGAAAAGGAAACTGTTTACCTGGACTAAGAAGTATTAAATAGATTTTAAAGAATTGAGGCTAAGGATGACTAGTGATACTATTTTGAGACTATGGGTGGATGGAGTATACTACAATGTGTATTTTGATTCATCAATATTAAGAATCAGTTGTGTTTTGATATAGAGGTAGCTAGTGATTGCATATGGATTTGGGAAGTTGATACCGCACAAGCAGAACAACACAACTCATGACATGGATTTGTTATTAGTAGTCTTTTCTCTAAGGGTATAGAGGAACTATCTTCAATGGGAGGTCTTTTGTTTTACTCAAACCCTCAAAGTCTCAGGTATGTCTCCACACAAAGAGATTTGAACCAGAGATCGAGGAACTGGTTGGAGTTCCTACCATACTTTGACTTTGAGATAGTCATTAATATAAGAAATGGAAATGTTGCAGAAGATTATATTAGTAAGAAGTCACATTCTCGTTTATAAAAGGAGGGACCAGAGAAATTTTATTCTTTACAACTATCCCTGATGGGTGATAGGGCTTCATCCTATATTCATATGATTGTGTTGAATCTTCTACTACAACATTGTGTGAAGGAGACTAAGTTAGAATACATAAACTATAAGGTCCTAAGTGACCAGATATCCTTAAGAGATTCAATAGATGGATTCTCTTAAAGAGGCAATCACATCATCCTTTTATAGGGAAAATGGTGGTTCTGATCACGTTGTGAGTGGAGGTGATGAGGGTGTTTCATTTCTCATGTGGATGTACATCCTGGTGTATTAAAGATGTATAGAGACCTTCAGTGGTGGTTTTGATGGTATAGAATGAGGTGGATTGTGGAAAACATCATATCTATGGGTCTTACATGTCAGTAGGTGTAGGATGAGCACCAGGTTTCATAATATTTGTTACAGCCTCTTGAGATCTCATATTTGAAATGGGGAAGAATATCCCTGGAATTTGTGATATGGATTCCATGAATAGAAAGAGGCCACAATGCCATCTGGGTGATTTTTTACTAACTTACCAAGTTAGCACACATTCTTTCCATCAAGAATCAGAGTATAGTAGATATTTTTAAGTAGTTATACTTACTGTAGATCATCATCCTTTGTGGGGTTCCCTTGATGGTTGTCTCCGAACATTATGTTTGATACATATCATGGTTGTGGAGAGACCAGAGGGAGGTGTTTGGGACCCAGTTGAGGTTGAGTACATCTCTTCACCCCTAGAAGTATGGAAAGATCGGGAACACTATTCATGTGTTATAGGATATTTTGCAGACATTCATGTTAGTCTTTTACCATAGCAAGGATGATAACTTACCCTCATTATGTTTGTCTTATAATATTATCTACCACTCTAATAGCAACATGGAACCTTTAGAGGATGTTTACAAGGGACACTATAGGTCACCCATATACTGTATTGAGATAAGTGTGGCCTCTTTTATTGGGCCAGAGTTGGTGTAGGAAATTATGGAGAAGGTCTAGGTTTTCCATGAGTGGATGAGGAAAACCAAGAGCATACATAAATATTACATAGATCAATGTCTTAGGACTCTTTAGTTCAAGGAGAGAGATAATTTTTTCTTATGAGTCTCACCAAAATGAGGATTGTGGAGATTTAACTGATGATACAAACTATCCTTGAGGACTATCTATTTAATCATGATAATGTAGAGGGTTTTCATGGTTTCCCACCACTTATCCATATCCACAAAGTTGGAGTGGGTTCATGATTTCTTCCATGTTTCATAGATAAAGAGATAATTCCATGATCATACACATATTATTGACTGGGGTGTGATGGAAATCAAGTATGGAGCCGTCTTTGTAGACTTCTTAGTGGTGATCGAGGATCCATAGGAGAGGATCCTACAAGTGTGGATCATTATTTTGGTTTGTGTGTTGTGGATGTACAAGAGCATGCCGGAGACCTCCTAGGTGCATGAGATCCAGATGAGGGAGCAGTATCCCCACATTTTAATGTACTTTGTTCTTTTTAGGAATGAAAATCCTTGAACGGGAGATAAATATTGAGACAATATTTTTCTTGTAAAACAATGAAATATATTGTGGAACTTTTTCTGTGTCAAGTGAAGAGACGACCCAAGATTCCATGGCCTAGTGAGCCCAAAATTTATTTTATAAAATATAAAAATATATTTATATCACACATGTGTAGTATTTCATAAATAATTGGTTATATAATGAATAAAGTCTTATATTGATTATTTTATATCAAGGTTGAATCTAGATCATTGGGTTCACCCTAGGCACGACCTATATTTTTCTAGTGCCAAACGTTCGGATAACAGAGTCGTGGGAAGGTTAGTTTAATTAAAATAAAGGAAAAATTTATTAATCTAAATATAAATGACATAAATCTAATTCTATGTAAATATGTAATTATAAAATTTCTCAAGGTTTATCCACATAACCTTGGGATGATTTATATAATAGAATTAATGACCTTCATTGAAAAATCAGAAACAAATGAAGAATGGTGATCAGATCATGGTGGAATGACGAAAAATGAGCATAGTGGATCACGCTCCTCACTAGTGAATTAATTATTCACCAATGATCAATCCTAAATTGAGGTTTGTATCATAAATTATATTTAACACCCTTGATTAAATGTTTGATAATGTATTTTATTAATATTCTTATGACTTGTTATTTATTTTCCCCTCACATGAGCCCAATTCTAGAAATTTTAATTTTAATTTTAATTTTATCATTTATTCCATGAAATCGCCACTGATAATCATAGAATATGTGATAGTTTTCCAAGATCTCTTTTATAATGATGTTATCACCTTTTTGTTATGTATTTCCCTCAATCATTCTTTATTTTTTCCATCGTTGGTCCAAGGGTTCACAATTCAACTATTTCCCTGTGGATTCGAGTACGATCGAACCAAAAAAATCATGAAAAATTCAAATGAAAATAATATATTGGTGATTTGAGGGAGGATTGTGAAAAGTTTCTGGATGAGGGCGGGGCCTTCATGAATTATATATTTGGAACTGAGATAGAAGGGGATGAGAGATTCAGTGGAGATGTTGTGGGCTACATGTGGCTGGTTGAATTCAAATTTATGACCACTAGATGTTGATAAATAGATATCAAGTGTAATTTCCTTTGATTTTTGTGTATTTTGAGTAATTAGTGTCTAGGAATCATGGTAGAATTAGGGGATCTAGGATATTCATTAAGAACCAAACATTCTATGAAAATACATACCATATAACATGTACTTGGTTGAACACACATCATGTAGTCACCCAGCTGTAGTGACAAGGGTTTCAAGAGAGAGATAAGGATCACACACCATGTGGATGTGTCTTCACATCATGTGGACCTCCCTGGGTATCTAGGTTATGTTTAGATTCACATACACATGACCCTGTGTGGGAGGCTATTCCATGTAAATTTGGATTACCCAGGCATGTTCTTGTAACTAAGAATGACTAGGTACATGACTTGGCTTAACAAACATGGGCATGGCCAAGAGAACCGGAGTATGACCTAAGTGGTCGAGCCATGCCTTGTGGCCCCCATACATGACATGTAATGTGACATAGCCATCGATCCATGTCTATAGGATAACATGACCATGTAGTACAGTAGGACCACACACCATGTCCCTTATACACCGTGTATCCCTCTTTTAGAGACTCATACATCTCGTATCACCTTTGTTTTGACATGGATTTTGGCTCATGGGTTGCCTAACTTGAGTTTTTTTACAACATAGAATGTGATGGTGGCATTCATAGTTTATTTTGATATATGATGTGATATTTTATAAGCATTGTGATTTCTTATCTGATGCTTGACAAAGGCGGTGATCAAGTGGGATCATCAACGATTCTAAATAGAAATAGTACTCCCATATTCAGGGTGTGGGTCCTCAATCCATGGAGACGGTACTCCCCTGTCACACAATGGTGTGGTTCCTCCATAACATTTATCCAAGTACATGGTACTTCCCTATTAAGGTAATGCTTCCTATATCCATGGAGGTGGTACTACCCTCTCACCCCTGGGTGTTGGCCCCTATACTCTTTATCCATCGAGATAGTACTCCCATATTTTGGGAATGACTCTTATAACTATGGGAATGATACTCCCCTATCATAATAAGTGGTGGTTCCCCTATAATCATTATTCCTGTTGTAGATGGCACTCCCCTATTCAGGGAATGAGTCCTATGTATATGGGGGTAGTACTCCCCAGTCGCAGTAGGGACGGGTCCCCCATGTTCTATACGTAGATAGAGATGGTACACCCCTACACAAGAATGGGTCCTTTATGTAACAACTGTCACTCTCTTATCAATCAAGGGTGTGGTTCCTCCCTAATTTGAGTGGAATCCCACTTCTGTACTATTGAATGGGTCCACTATATTTTGTAGATTGTACTCCCTCGATTTGTGGAGCAATAGAGAGGTTTGGTCCCTCCCCATGACTTCTTTGGAAAATCGTGTGAGATTTTTGGAATTAGTGATGGACTATTAGATATGTATGTAGAATCATCATCATAGATTGACTATGATATGGATATACCATTTCTAATTCATCTGGATTTATTATATGATCATATATATCTATGTTTTTGGGTTTGATTTCTCTTTTTCATTGGTTTGAGATGACTACTTATATCGTGTCTTCTATCACTCCCATTCATATTTTATGGAATCATACTTTATATCTATATAATCACTCATACATGTTATTTCATTGTACATGTCATGTATTATATACATGATGGATATAACGATGTTAATTTCATTGCAGCATAGGAATACTCAGTTTCATTGATCGTGTGTGGTGGTCGGGGCTTAGAGATCACTAGTCAGGCTCTCTCATCTATTCTTATATTCCATTTTTTTATCTTAGGAAAAATTTTATGTTTGGGAGTTAATATTCTCCTTTAAATGTTATATTTCTCTATCTCACTCTTTTGTATTCTCTGGAGGTTATTATATACATGGTTTAATTGTAGATGGTACTTCTTTGATTATTATTCCTTTGTACTTCTTTATAGATATAGTTGGGTGTATTCTTATAGGTTCTTTATGAAAATCCCTACCATTTTTGACATTAATTATCAACATTTTCTATTATCCCCTAGCCTATGGAGGTGGTAATGGGGTTATGATGGATCAGTATTCCACATTCCAGGTAGGCCCATTGGGTTGTGGTAATACATCCCAATTTAATTCAAGCAATTCCCTTGATATTTCTTCCAACATTTATAACATATATGGTTGTAATTTCTTTCCACCTTGTAATTTATTTGAGTTTACCTGAGTCTCGATCATAATTTTATTTTCAAACACATATTAATAGTGGGAATCACAAATTTTCATTTCTACATTTAGTGCATATCAAATGATTTCTTAATAAATACTAATGGATATTATAACTACCACATTTATCAAAAAAAATTATTCTACCAAAGAATCAATCAATTTTCATTTTATATCTAATGATTATACAAAAATAATACATTGGAAGTCTTTTAAAATTTTTCTCATAAGTATCAATTGATTCATCCTCTATTTTCTTAAGCTTGTAGAATTCTTTCTCCATCATTATACGTAGAATATGAGGAAATTATATAAAAAATATAGATTCTTAAAATAATACCATTCCATATAAGGAATTTATTACTCTTATCTCATATTCATAATAAGGTTCCACCATTGATATACTTCTCCCTATAAATGATAAATGGTTAGGATAGGATTTTCATATTATAAACAATGGATAACATCAAATATCATATCAATGGATTTGATCCATCACTTAGATACTAGTGTATCAAAATAACAACTAAAATAATGTGTTTGTCTTGTCTTGAAAGTCTCAACTATACTTTGTCCCCTCATTTGATCGTTTGAGAAATCAATATTATTCATGGACAAAAAAAATTGTGTAAGCATAAAAACAAGATTTTATATTCCATCTATTGTGGTATTTGGTTTCTCAGGATGAAAATCATTGAATTTTCCATCATATCTATTATTAGAATGATGTATTCTAGTTACATTAATTTATAAAAACCAAAAAATAAATTATGAAGGAAATAATCATAATGTAAAACTACACAATCATTAAAATTTTATAGGATTTCTAAATCATGAAACCTTCTTTTCATCTTATGACACCTTATGTTTAACCTAGGTCATACAAGGTCATTATCAATTAAAATCCTTCATAATGGTTCATAACAAATATGTGAGTTAACCTAATAATATACCACATGAGTGTCAAACTAGGTGCATCGTAATGGCATGAACACTGGGGAGCAAAACGATAGATGGGATATACTTGGCCAATTATTTTTGTGGTTATTACCCATAGATGCATATGTTCAAAAACCATATCCATTGTTACTATACATATAAGGATTTATTTTTAGAAAAATCACATAATGTATTCCTTAAAAAACTTTAGGATCTTATCCTATACTTATAATTATCCACAGGGTTTTCAATAAAGTTTTATAATGTTAATCTCTAAAGATTAACTAAACCCTACTCTGATACCAACTATAGTGAACAAGGATTTTCATACATAAATATTACATCTTTTTATATCATTATTTAACACATTTCAAAAAAACATGCTCAATGACCATAAAGTTTTCGTGTAATTGGATAAAAGATATGTAGTATTCTTATTTTGAGGAAGATATTGAACATATCCAACAAAGATCTTCCCATTTATTACTCTTTATAGAAAAACTATACCTAAAACCTTTCCTCACAACCTAGGGAAAGGAAGCATAATAAAGGGTGATATCATATTCCTAATAAGAATAATTATGGGAGATATTAATCAATGATCATATAAAATCATAATAAAATAATAAGGCTATGAGATCATTATCATAACAAAAAAAGTTCATATAAAATATATAAAATATCACAAACATGAATCATGGAAAAAAGCTATATCATTTTAAAAACATTAATCCTAAGAGTTAGAACACCTTATTAATAAATCATGAACTTTAAGTTAATATCATAAAATTGTGGCACCATCATAAGTATAGAAACCATTACATATGTCATGGTAAACTATTTAGAACCTCAAATCATAAGGAATTATTAATTAACACATATTTTCCATTATAGATCAAAAACATAAACATTATTCCCATAACAAATCAAGTACATAGACTTATTTCTCATATTGGATCAAGCACATAAATGTTTCCTTCATATAAGACCAAGCACATATGCTTATTTCCTGTAAGTATCTTATGAGATATAATACATTACCTAATGGTTTTTCAGGATATATAATTTTGGTCCCACACATTACATAATTAAAACCATACATATTTATTCCACAAGATCAAAAAACATTTATCATATCATAACATGATAAAATAAAATGGGTTTCATAAACATTTCATAAATACATTATAGAATAATCCATGGAAAATAATAGGGTTTCATAAATATTCCATTATCATAATCCTAACCCAAATATGGGAATAATAAGGATGGTATTATTGGATAATATCCCCAATAAAATAGAATTAACATTAAAGGATTTCATCATATATTAAAATTACATTAAAAGAATAATTGGAATATTTTTTAGGGAAAATACCATTTTAATTTTGAAATCACTTATTTATAAAAAATTCCCAAATATTAAAGAAAAATTATCCTTGAAAATAAGCATGTAAAATTATAGTTTAAGATTAAAATAATTGATTAGTCGTGATGGAAGGAAGTTTCATTCATGTTTTATAAGAAAAAGAAAACATTCATTTACATTTTTATAAAAATTAAATAATGGTTATAATGGATTTAAAAATCATCGAATAATATTAATAACAATTATGAATACATTTTTAAGAAACATGGATATATAATAAAAAGGTTTTTTGACCAAAGAAAGAAATAAATTTGGTTTTTCCTAAAAAACATTCTTCTGGTACATTGAGCCCTATAGTGATGAAAATGGAAGGAAACCATGTATTATATAGAAATAAATGAATGATAATAAAATTAAATGGATTTATTAAAATATAATAATTTATTTTCCTTCAATTTAAATTAAATTATAAACAATCCTGATAAAAAAGATATTGAAACTTAAATCCCTTACCTCGATATCGAATTTCTTAGAAATTTCTTTAATCTCATTTATAATAAATTTAAATTTATTATAATTCTATATTAAATCATATGAAATATTATATATCATATAAATTCATTAAATACAATTATATATGTTTATATTCATCCATAAATGTAGATATAGACAAATGAATTTCACCGTTCAGGGAGACAGTAAGTCGTACAAACACATGAACGTTGTTTTTATTTTTCGACGGATGGAAAAAAATAAAGGTAAATAATAATTAACCAATAAAAATAATTATTATATAATATAATTCATATATATTCATAAAATCTATCCTTCTACTATCAATGTAAAATCAAAATTAAAAAATGAATCACGTTGCTCCGTAGAAGTGGTAGTTCGCACATATGAACGAGTGATATTCTCAATTTCAGACGGATTGGAAGGTAATAAGCTAGATATGATATTGTCATTATAGAAGAATAATTATATCATCTATATAATATATAAAATTTAAAAAAACTATAATATTCATCTGTAAAATATGGTGATGAAAATGAATTGTATCTTCATGTGGAGGAAATAAGTCGTACATATGCATGAGTGATGCTTTCGCTTTAAATTTGATGGGAAAGAGAGTGTATAATGGTGGTTTACTACTAATAATAATATCTAATGACATTAAGTATATTGAATATTTTATTTTATGATAAATACAGATTATTTAGATTTGTTAAAAATTGTAATTAAAAATTAAGTAATCGTTTATGGTTATTACCTCTTCTTTGAAATAACTCCTTTAGATATCCGCATAAGGACCCTATAGTTAGTCTCTTGGGGATACCAAACCCTCTAGAAAATTTCAAGGAAAATTTGAAGGAAAACTATTTTGGTTTTTTCTAGGATATAATGATTAGTGTGGTCTTAAGAAGTGAAAGGAGTGGTGTCCTTTTATAATGGAAGGAGCAGACACATGTTGAATTTTTTAAAGGATTAAAATAAAATAAAGAAATTCTCTAGAAAAATGGATCCAAAGGGAAACATATTCAAATTTATAGTAGTATGCTGTTTAAATCCCACAAAAATAAAATTAGTATAGATTTAAGTGGTTTTTTAAACCTTATATTTTGGTTTAACACCATAGTTAACTTATATTAACATTAACTGTGATAACATATTTTTCAATTGTAAAGGGTCATAATTTTAAATATATGGTGAATATTGGATCATATATGGATAAGGGATGATATTTTAAACTATATATTATCTAATTTTAAAATTTTCAATATTTTTATGATTTTTAAATACATTCATAAAATATTATTTTGATAAAATATCATTAATGTCAATTTTCTCACTATTTATTTAATTTGACACAAAATAGATAAATTAAAAGTAGGAATTAATATATAATATGTTAACGCTGCATTAATATGTCATATACATATATAAAATTCTCTTAAAACTATAAATCATTATAATTGTCTTACTTTTAATATTTTTAAGATCATTACATTCATTTTTGTATTAATTGAAGAAATACTCTACCGGTGATGCATTAGAATTTAAGGTTATTATATAATTAAAAAAATATAAATAAAGTAATATTATGAAAATAATTTCTTTATGATCAAAATAACCATTTATATTAGTCCAAAAATTTCTCTTGTACCAATGTGAACACATAAAAGATATTTAGGTAAGAGAATAACATTGTGTATGTTTCTTTTCATTGAATATTATATAAAATCATTTTCATGGAAAAAGATCCATTAAAAAAATTGATCCTTCAGTGATAATGGTAGAATTTAATTTATCCAAAAATAATTAGGATGAAAAATTATGGGATTATGAATTATTTTTTACCTAGATTAACTAGATATACACTTTATTAAGGCGATAAATTTTACCATGGTTACTATTCATATTGTTTAAAAATAGGGGGCCTATTTACCAAATTTTAACGACTTGGTTACAAATATAGAATATATTTTATTAAATTAAATACCCAAAAATGGAATAAATTAATTTTAAAATAATAGAGTAAACACAATGAAAATAGAGTTTAGAAAAATAAATATTTAAAGCATAAAACTGTATTTATTCTTATCTCATGCCTAGAAAAATATGAAATGAATTCTAAAACTTTTAATTGAATATTTTATATAAAAATTTAATAAAAAATAATTCATCAAGATGAATTAATTTAATTTATTAAGATAACAATTATTTTCTCTCCAAAAAACTATTTTTCAAAAAAAAAGATCTTTTTTTTATTTTTCCAGTTATTTATATTTTTATTTATAATTAATTTATAACCAACGAAATAATTTTATAAATATATAAACCATAATTTGTTTCATAATTTATTTACTCTTAATCATAAATACCAATCCAATTTCCAGGCGATAAATTTCACATTAAATAACAACATTTTAAAATTATATTATAGTTTTTTTAAACTCGCTATTGCGTGTAATGTAAGATACAGAAGAAATTAAATTATTTAAATGTAAATATATTATAAAATCACATCTTGTCACAAAAAAATAATCTTAAAGTGTTTAATATTTTATTTGAATTGATTTACATCTAGAATTATTTCATGATAATATAAATCATTGAGGATTCCTTCTTGAAGTCATATTAGACTCCTTGACCATGGACTAAAGTGCATTACATAGCACCACGCCGTAGAAAAAGTATTATGGAACTGACCTAAGAACTACACCGTAGAAATATATAGGATCTATGATTATGTCCTAGACCAAAGGACCGCACTTCATCCAAGATTGTTAAAATACCTAAGTGTGATTTACTATAAAAATCCATGCATTCACGTCATAGTCAGAACTACATATCTAAGAAACACAACTAACTCCACACCATATTGTAATCCCTACACTGTAGTTTTTCATTATATGATTTTTCATTTCATGACCCAGATTTCACACCAAAGTAACCACAAATTTGGAAAAATAAAAAAAAAATCACATTGCAGACTATAGGCTACATTGTAGCAACCGTGATTTTGGAATAACCATAAAATATATCCTGAAGACACCACACCACATATCTAAATCCTATACTAAATGTCTCTCCTATACAGCATATTGATCCCTTCTATATTGAAAAATTCCAAAATTGGGAATTATTTAAAGGTTTTTCAAAATATATTAAATGTGGATTTCATTGGCATAATGTCTTGTGATGGATTCCAGAACATTACTGGTCGATTTAAATCCCATAAATAGAGACATTCGGGAGGGATAGAAAATTAAATCACTAAATCATTGCTCATATAATCACCAATGTGATCTAATTCACAACTTCTATAAAAGTTTTCTTTCATTTTAAATCATTTATCTCATTCTAGAGTGGGAAAAAATAACTATCCAATAATTTTCTTCTATAATTCTCATTAAACCCTTGTCTGAGTCAAGTTTTTTCGTTTTTGTCTTCTAGTTCCAGTCTCATTCGGAGTCCTCAGTCGTTCTTATCCCTCCCCTAACCTATAATGTCCCATACTTTACATACTTTTTTATTAATTCATAATTGAAGAATAGTTATTAAAATATATAACAAAACCATGGAAGGACCGTATATGTATAATGTCTTTAGAAACTCGGAAACAAAAACAACTGGTTCACAAAGCATCTACATTTTCTCCAGTTTATTTCATCATAAATAGAGACCCTTTTGGAATATCATACTTAATACCCTTCTTCCTGACCTAGGGAAAAGAAAACATACAAAAGGGTGAGATTAAATGCTTAGTAAGGGTAAACAAATAAAATATCATACTCATAAGAACATAACATTTCTAAAATCTTAACCTGCAAAAGAGATCATAATATCATAACATGGGATAAATAATAGTAGTGAAATGTAATCATAATAATCATAACATAAAACATGAAACTTTTTGGAATACACACATAATCCTAGAAAAGCATTTCTTATTAGTCAATATTCATTTTCAAGAATATCACAGTGGACAAAGTCCACTTCTGAACCGAGTTCACACCTCATTCCAGTCCAGTATAACTGAATCGGATTAACTTGTCATTCCATCCTTGTATATCTCATGAGATATAAATTTTTACCCAATTAATTAGAGGGAGATATAGATCCCACCAATCTTGTAACACCCCAAGCTTCCACGGTACACTTCCTTTTTAATAATACAGTAGCGTGTGTTGTAGCAACTTCGAGTTCTAACAAACACCACAACGAATCAAACTAGCCGTTATAAATAGTAATACCCACTTTTTGAAATTTTATAAATTTTATCTTTCAAAATGGACTTCATATTTGGATTCAGAATATCAAAATTATCTTAGGGTGAATTTTTGGTATTTTTTTGAAAACATTCAATTTTTTATGAATAGTGAAAAAACACTGAGTTATAGTTTAAAACCGAATTTTTATTTAAATAATTATTCATATTATTTAAATTTAATTAAGGTCAAAATAGATACTTAATACCTATATAAGTTTAATGCAATTTATTGGAGTTGTTTTAGAATAATTTTAGATATATAAAAATTTTATTGAACTTTTCACCGTCTTTTTCCCACCTCCTGGAGAATTTGGAAGTTCACATAAAACTTAATTTTATCACTTCTATAAGTGGAATTTCTAAAATATAAGATACACGGTTAAAAACAAGGAATAAAATGTGGTACAATAAGATAAAAATAATTTTTTTGTGAATAGTAACTTTTTACTTTTATTTACCAGAGTTAAAAGTAAATAGGGTAATTAAGGGTAAAAATGATATTAATATTACCATAACACATGTCCTTATTCTATTGGACAACTATATCTCGACCAAAAACAACCTTAGGAATAAAATATTATCATTTAGTTCACTTGGATTAGATTAGGACATTTATTATTATTTAATTCAAAGAAGACTTAAAAGAGTTAAAATCAATGTTTAATAACTAAAACATTTTTAATATAGGGTTATACATAAGATAGATTCGATTATAAATATTCATTAGAAAGATAAAAATATTTCCTACATAATCGTATTTTATTTATAATTTTTAGACCTTAAATAATTTAATTTATATATGACACAATGGTGATGTAGTAATTACCTAATTAATGAAATATATGACACAATGGTGATGTAGTAATTACCTAATTAATGAAATATTAAAATAATTGATATTATAAATATACAAATAAATGTAATTTGATAGTTTTTATGAATTACACTAATTTTCTAGGTTAATATGACATATTAGGATTGGTTATATAAATTTGGTTCTAAGTAATAATGTTGTTATGAAATTATCAAAAACAAAATACCCAATAGTGTCAAAATTGACATAAAAGAGTTTTTAAAAAAATATTATATTATTAATTGATATTATATTACTAAAAATATAAGTTTTGGAAAAATGAATTATATAATTATAGCTATATAATAAATGGACCACATGGGGGGTATCTTGGAGGTATATAGTAAGTCTATTAACTATATAATATAAAAATACAAAGAGACATGGTAAATGTCAAACTATTTAACTATGAGTTAAATATAAATGTTAAGGTTAATATAGTGACCCAAACCTATCTAAAATATATTGGTTGAAATGATTTCGACCCATCCCCACCTTAAACTTTAAATAATCCACTTTTGACCCACTAGAGACCGAATATGAATTTATTATAAACTAATATGTCTATCTTTTCCAAAGGTGCCCCTCACACCTCTTATAAAAGGGAACTCCCCCTTCTCTCTAATTCATAACTTCAAAGACTTTTTTCTCAGACAACCCCTACCCAAATATTCTCTCCAATTACCTCACTTAAGCCTATAGGCCTTAGTTTGATCAGAAATCCACCCTAAGTAGCCCTTTGGATCAAATCAAAAGGAAGAACCCGAAGAAGAGGTAATGTTTTCACCACCCTCTTCCAAGTTCCTTTATTCTTCAACTTCTTCTTTAATAGTTATTTATATTATAAAATAATAACTAAACTATCTTCTACATACTGTGATGTTATTATAAATTTGTTATAACCATATTCAGTATTCTATCCATCCCTTGAATGACATGTCACCATACATGCGTACGTACGGCTTACCGTCTCCACATCGTGGTGTAATTGTTATTGAATAAATTATTAATTGGATGGGTATAATAATGATGTGTAATTAATGTAAATAATAAATATAATATTATAATGATTTTTTATATATTATACACCATCCAATTATATATTATTTTAATATCAAAATAATAATATTGTTGCTCGTGTATACGTACGGACTACCGTCTCCACGAACGTGATAAGATTCATTCCCCATCATATCCATTCAAAACTATTTTTTATTTGAAGTTTAAAAATAATGTTTATGGACTTGATATAATTCTGAATATGAATAAGATACAACCTACGGATAAAAAACCCATCTTATGTAACAAAACATATTAAAGAAAACGAGTACGTGAACACCTGAAACGACGATAATACTAAAATATTATTAACAAAGTAATATTAAAAGATCATATATGATATCATATTTATGTATATGATGCTTGTATAATTTAATAACAATGATTTAAATATTATACAAGAGGTTAACCTACCATCAACCAAGGAAAAGTACAAGGTAAGGGTTTATTTCACAATCTCTTCATTATCCAAGGTTGTTTATATGTAATTATCTACTGGGACCTCTCTATTATCCACATCCATGTTTCTTAAAAAATTATTTCAAATCATTATTAATATTTTATAGAATATGTTTTAAAGTCATTTATACACTTGTTGACTTTTTATAAGATGTCTATAAAGGAATATTTCTGTCATTTTCCAAACAATTTCCTTTTTAACCTTTTTGACAGAATTAATGTAAGAATGTATTTTTTATCTTATACGGTGGGTGCGACTATAAAATATTCAAAGCATACCTTACAATATTATAAGGATATTTTCAAATTAAATGTTTTATTTTATAATAATGTGAATTTTAAATGATTTCAAAAAAGAGATATTTCTCTCAAATAGTTTTGATTTCATCTATGCCAACATCCTTTGATGGATTTTAAGCTTATTTAAAGTCGATTTATTATGATACAAAACGTCCATATTGTATTGAATTTTTTGTGATATGTTTGACTGTGGATGTGTTATTTTTATACCATTAATGTTTTATGGAGAAAGTATTGACATTTTGTATGATAGTTTTAATACTAATGTTTATGTTATATTTAAACCTATTCATATGAGGAATGCATTGGACATAATAAGTGATGGGTGGAACCTACTATAGCTCGTTGATTCATCAGTAGGTCTCATGAGACAAACTAGTGTCTTGGTACAAGGCCTTGACAAAATCTTATTTGTAGTCTTCGCACAAGGCCTTGACTATGTGGTTATGATAGTCTGGAGTTATGAATTACATCATTATGAAAGTGGTTATTGATATTGCATGTGATTATTCGACTAATAGAATGCCCATGTTAATAACTAAATGGAATTATTTCATTTTATATCTTCCATATTATGCTGATGTTCATGTTTAAAAGGATTTTGTGTTAGTTATACATTGCCTTAAATGTTTAGTCTTATTTATGAAAGTTTCCGCTATATAGTTATCCTTACTAGGCATTTGAGCTCACCACTTTCTATGTTTTATTTTTTCCAGGATGTGAAGAAGTATTTTATGAATGACCTATAGGTATATTATAAGGGGATATGAGTGTGGAGACAATATGTCGTTATAGTTTTAACTTTATAATGTAATGTAAATTTATTAATGTATCTAGTGATTTTAGGGTTACTAAACTAATCAGTCTTTAAAGACATGATCTTTTGTGATCATGCCAATGTTATATAATAATGCACCGAATCTGGGTAACTAGGGTCGGTCGTTACACATCTTACAATGAAACCATTCTTATGTGTGCCACAAAATCAAAAATCATATATCATAGCATGACCCATGTAATAAAAATAGGATTCCTAAACATAATTCCATCATAACATAAACCATATAAGATAAAAGGACTTATTTCCAACATAAAATAATAAAATTAATATAAAAATAGGGATAGAAAGAGAACCCTATATTATCATTGATTGAAAATAATTTTGATAAAACACTTGAACTCCATTCTTGAGGAAAATATCCATTCTACATCAAAAACATTTTTCCTTTCTTAATATGTCATACTGTTTTCAACTAAAAGAAGTTAATTAAAAATAAAACTTGAAAACTTGTAAAGGAAGCTTCATGAAAATAATATTCAATGAAATCATAAAAATATATTCATGTTTTATAAGTTAAAAAACATGTGTCTCATACTTTGGACGGAAAAGTCAAAAAGTATATCATACTGAAAACGACAAAATATTCCTTTCATATCTTTTAATAAAAATTCACCAATAGGTAAAATTAGATTTAAACAATTTTATGTGGATATAAGTAATATTATATATTGAGGAAACATGTATGTGGATGACAAATATGCCCTAGTAAATACCGATGTTTTAATAATCTCGGATAAAAATTGAGATTTCATGATTTTCCCTTACCTTAGGTCTGATATGATTCGTACATATCTAAACCTCCTGTATAATGATTTAAATAATGGCATTTACTTATTAAATAATCATATTCCTTGGTATGATATCATATATGGTTATATTCGTATCTTCTTATTGGTAATATTTCATTGTTACTCGTTATTCGGGTGTTCACTGCTTTCTGTTCTTATGCGTGTTTTGTCGAATAAATTCTTATTATTATTTTTAGGTTATGGATATATCATTTGCAGAATTTTTTTAGTATAATATATATCATATTTATTAATTAAATTCATTTATATAATCATTATTTAAATGAAGATCATATCAAACAAGTCGCATCACATCATGGAGACGGTAGGTTGTACGTACGCAAGAGCGATGATATCATGACCATGATCGTGGAATTGTATTGAAGTGTATGTATAATATTTAAAAATCAATATCACTTTACAATAATAATATATAGTTATTTATTTACACCATTATACCCCATCCAAGTAAGGTGGTGGTGGAAAACAGATTACACCACGGCGTGGAGACGGTATTCCGTACGTACGCACGCGCGATGATTTTATCTTCTGTAGGATGCATAGAAGATGAAATAAGGTTGTTTCATATTTATAATAACATATCAGTATATGAGTGATACAGATGTTATTACTTTATAATTAAACAACTAAATAAGAGGCAGTATAATAAGGGAGAAACTTGAAAGAATCGGTAGAAGAGATCACCTCTTCCTCGACGTGCCTCCTTTAAACTTCCTCTTAAGGGACTAGAGTTTGTCATTTGAGAAGACCATAAACTCCAGAATATTACAATGGAAGTTTAGAAGAGTAATGGGTAGGGGTTGGACGATATTTAAGGCTAAAAGTTTTGTAAATAGGAGAGGGAGGAGGTGCCCTTTTATAAGGGAGGAGAGGGGCACCTTTGGAAACCTCAAAAATATTAATTTATAATAAATTCAAACCCCACATAAAAACAAAAAAAATGAATAAAATCAGAATTTTAGATGATATAGGGTTGTAATATCATAAACCAATAAAATTTAGACATGTTGGGAATTTATTTTAAACATTATCAACTTGATTTATTCTTATTTAATCTATTTAATTTTATTTGTGATAATAAAATTATAAATTATAAATTGTTACAAATAATTACTTATGTGTTGTGAATTGTCCATAATTGAATAATTTATGACATTTTAGACTATATAAATTTTAATTTATAATTGTTAAATAATTTTGTTATTTTTAAACAATTTTATATTATGTTATTTTTATAAAATAACAATACTGTCAATTTTGACACTATTCATTTATTTGAATTTAAATAAAATACTTATAGAAGCTATGTTCGAACTAAAAGCTTTAATAGATTCATAACATGTCATGTTTATCTAGAAAATTAGTGGATCACATTAAATAGTTCATATAATATTTATTTTACTATTTTTAAAACACTTTATTTTATATTTCAATAAATATAATAATTTCAACATCACTATTGTGTCACTTTTAATGATAATTATTTAATCCATAAAAATCCTAAATAAATTCACATGATCTAGATAATTTTATTTTTTTTATGGAGACTATTCATTTTTTAAATTTCATGAATTTTATCACAAAATTAAAATTATTATACTTATAATATTTAAGAGAATGACATGTTGTCACTTTCTTTGGTTTTAATAATAATTAAATTATTTTCATGGTCAAAATTCCATAAAATTAATATAATCCGACCCTTAGGTGATATGGGTCTACTTTTAGTCATCCAATAGAATTTTTGTAGGTGTTAGGGTAATTTTATAATCTTATATTTACCCTTAATTACCTGATTTACCTTTAACTATAGTAAATAAAAATTACCGTAGTTACTCTTCATAATATAAAAAAATTAAAAGTAACCTATTAACATAATTTGAACCCACTGAATTCGAATAAGGAATCCATTTTTTAAAATTCCAAACACATAAGTTGCAGTAATTAATTTAAAATTTATCTTGTTGTTAAGAAAACGGGTTTTAAATGTTAAAACATTGCCAAAGATTGAAATGTTTTTACCTATGAATTCAATGTAAAATTAATAGTAATGACATAAATGATATTAAATGGTAAAAATATATTCTATTTATACTTTAAAACCATTAAATATTATAATTTAACCATATAAATTATTGCGATGAATAATGTTGTTTTTAATTAAAATATAGCGTGTTTTCACTATTCATTAAAATATGAAAGTTTTATCCAAAGTAAATTTTTATATCCTAATTTCAAATAAGAATTTTATTTTATCAAATTAAACTTATATACCTATAAAAAACTATATTTAAAGTTGATGTGCCATCAAAAGAAGGCAAAACTGCATTTTTTGAAAAATACTTATTTTACCTGAAAAATTTATTTTGATCACATACCATGTTTTAGAAAATGTGTAAGATGAATAATAATGTTATAAATTTCAAAATGTAGTTAATAATATTAATAACGGCTATTCTATAATAATATTATAACAATATATCATTGTTTAGTGAAACCCGGTATTGCGTACTACACACACTATAGAGGAAGGTCGTGTTTGCGTGTAACGCAAGCCAAGCCAGTGTTGTTTGTATTTAAAGATTTTTTTTGTGTTGAGTATAACATAAAACATAAAAAATATATATTTCTCACAAAATCTCAGGGTTTTACATTCTACCCCCCTTAAAAATAATTTCTCCCTCAAAATTCGTCACTTCGTAAAAAACAGACGAGGATACCTCTCCCTTATCATATTCTCAAGTTCCTATGTAGCTTATTCTAATTGGTGGTTCCTCCATAAAAAATTAACCAAGTAAGTGGTCATGTATTCATAGAATGTTTTCGCTACGATTCAGAATCTCTGTCGGATGTTCTTCATAAGAAAGATCTTGCTCCTGCAGTACAACTTCTGAGCTTAGTACATGTGAAGGATCAGGTATTTACTTTATCAGGGGAGATACATGGAATACATCATGAACTTGAGAGTGATTCGGTAGAAGAACCAATTGGTAAGCTACCTTCCCAACACGATCCAGTATCTCAAAAGGAACAATATACCTAGGGCTCAGCTTTCCCTTCTTTCCTAATCTCATTAATCTCTTCCAAGGAGATATTCGTAAGAACACTTTATCACCCACTTCAAACTCTAGGTCTTTTATTTGGTTATCAGCATAACTTTTTTGTTGACTCTCAGCTGCTATTATGTGTTGTTGAATAGATCTTACCTTTTCTACCATCTCATCAACAAGATCAGGTCCTAATAGCTTTCTTTACCCAACTCCATCCCAGCAAGTTGGAGTTCTGCATTTCATTCCATAGAGAGCTTCATAAGGAGCCATCTGAATACTAGAGTGAAAGCTATTATTATAAGAAAATTCCACCAAAGTAGTTGTTGATCCCAACCACCTTGGAAATCCATAGAGCAAGATCTCAACCTGTCTTCTAGAGTTTGAATTGTCCTCTCAGACTGACAATCTATCTGAGGATGATAAGCAGTGCTGAAACTCAACTCTATATCTAGAGTATGCTGAAGACTTTTCCAAAACGTATAGGTAAACCTCAGATCCCAATCAGATATAATGGAATGCGGTACTCCATGTAATCTTACCACTTCTTTCACATATATTCTGGCAATCTGATCAAGAGAGAAATATTCTCTAATAGCAATGAATTGTTCCGACTTTGTAAGACGATCAACTATAACCCAGATAGCATTATTGCCTTTGGATGTTTTAGGATGTCCAGTGACAAAGTCCACAGTGATGTTTTACCATTTCCATTCTGGTATGAGTAATGTTTGTATCATCCCCTTATACTTCTGTCTCTCATCATTAACTTGCTGAAAAACCAAGCATCGATAGATATATTCAGCAACATCTCTTTTCATGCCATCCCACCAGAAGTACTCCTTCAGGTCCCTATACATCTTAGTGCTTCCAGGGTGAATAGAGAATGAAGAACTATGAGCTTCATCCAATATTTCATTCTTTAATTCTTTGATGGGAGGAACACAAAACTGATTCCTGAACCTTATTATTTCATCACAATCAATGTGAAATTTAGGGACATTTCTCACCTTCTTTTGTAACTCTACATCTTCTTTTCGTGCCTCATTAATATTTACATGTATAGATGGTTGAACATTCATTTGAGAAAGATAAGAATTTTTCCCTTCCATTATTATTCCAAGATCCATCCTTTGTAAATCCATGAATATTGGATCTTGTTTGATCCACATCATGGATAAGCTAGCATGGTCTTGTCGACTTAATGTGTCTGCCACCTTGTTTGCTTTCCCAGGGTGATAATGAATTGAGAATTTGTAATATTTAATCAGCTCCAACCATCTTCTTTGACACATATTCAGCTCCTTTTGTGTGAAAAAATACTTTAAACTTATATGATAAGTATAAATATCACATCTTTCATCATAAAGATAATGCCTCTAAATCATTAATGCAAAGATTACCGTAGCTAACTCCAAATCATGAGTTGGTTAATTTTGCTCATGGATTTTCAACTATCATGAGGCATAAGTTATCACCATATCATTGAGCATGACAACACACCCCAGTCCATTCTTGGATGTATCACTGTAGATCACAAACATTTCTTCACTACAAGGAAGTGTGAGCACAGGTGCACTGGATAACCTTCTTTTCAACTCCTTTAAATTCTCTTCACACTCCTCCATCCACACAAACTTAACTCCTTTTCGAGTCAACCTGGTGAGTGGATTAGATAATCTTGAAAAATATTTCACAAAACGTCGATAATATCCAGGAAAACCAAGAAAACATCAGATCTTAGTTACTGTTGTTGGTCTCGACCATCTTTTGATAACCTCGGTTTTTACTGGATCCACAGATATCCCCTATTTTGAGATTATGTGACCCAAAAAATGAATCTTTTTGAAGCCAAAATTCATATAATGCTTCTCATTTCTCAAGGTATTCAATAAAATTCTTAAGTGATCTTCATATTCTACCATGATCATTGAATAGACAAGAATATCGTCTATAAAGACTACCACAAACTGATCAAGATAGTATCTAAAGACTCTATTCATTATATCCATGAAATAGTGTAACAACCTGAATCCGGAACCTCTCAACTGGCGCCTCGTACCCAGTTCCCCACATGACCTCAAGCGCATTTCCCCAAAAGCCAGAGGCTACCGACTAGTAGCGAGGGCCTTGGTAAGTTATTGGGGAAACTATGCCCTCATTTGGTAAGGTATACAAGGGAAAGTAAATAACAATCAATAGAGAAAGCAGTAAACATTATTGAGTAACTGAAACTAAATAGTGGAAGAAATGTATAATACAATAATGATGAACCATGGCACATGTATCTAAGGAAAACAGAAAACAGAACAACGTGCTGAAATACAACTGAGAAACAAAGTACAAAAATTAAACAGCAACTCTAGCATCATCGCAAGCCAAAGCTCAGTCCTACGCTCTCCAGCTCCAACAAATAATCTTGTACCTGAAGTAGAAGGGCCACAATCCCTATCCACACCTGCAACTATATAACCTATTTGGGCTGAAAAATTAGGACCCTAACAGGGTGTGAGACTAATCCCAGTAGGCAACCACCATAAGATATGTGCCCAACTATAAGTGAGCAGTACAGAAAAAGTGAAGTAAATAAATGCAATTGATAAACAAGAGTACACTAAATAAAGTAGTCATACAAGTCTCCATTTACATTTATTTAATTTAATTCAATCATTTAATTATCAACCATGGAATCTCGCAAAAAATCTATATTCCCAAGGCATAGCGGGTAACACAACAGGTATCTCAGCAGACTACATAAACAACAAGAAGTACAAAACCGAATCTTGTTCTTTGGCTTGGTGGACTCGTCTCAGTCAACCAAAAAATATCCACACTGACTCTCCGGGTGGCTCATACTAGAAGACCCTTCTAGTGAAGTAATCATACAAAGAAAAGACACTATGGGAAGCTCTCACTGTCAATTCCCATATCGTCTTGCAACGATAGCTAAAACTCTCTAAGGAAGCACTTACATCTAATTCCCCCTACAGTCTCGATATTTAACTAAGGATACTCTAGGGAAGCATAAAGTCCAATTCCCATAGGTCCTACAAACGATACTCATTTATAACTGACTCTCTAGGGAAACCCTTAATCGTCAATTCCCTCTTTAGTCTTACCACACCAGGTTCACACAACCCTGAGCAGTCTAGTCATGCATAATCGACTATCAGCAGCCCTAAGTATGTTCAACAACTACTTTTCTAATAGTTACAGTGCCTCAAAATCATATAAACAACAGGCAATACATGGAAAAAATTATCTCAAGGCATGAAATCAATGTAACAAGGTATGACTTACAAGAAACCTAAGCCAAATAGCGATAAACAGCCAAAATAAGGGAAACACCCATGGGGTGATCCTCATACATGCTAACAAGAAATCATTAATCATCTAATAGACTCAAGCATACAAGAAAACTAAGGCAGATAATAATACAAGATCAAAACCCTAACCCGAGATACCCAAAACATGTGTATCCGGCACTCTTGCACAAAAACTCGTAGACGTTCAACGCAAGGCATCAAACATCATACCTCAAGGTTTTGACGAAAACCCCAACAATGAAGAATGCACAAGAAACCCAGTTTTATTCTCCAAAACCCCACCTTAGATCTCTTATCCTAACAAGACCAAGACCAATACTCATCAAAATTTTCATCCATACACTTAGATCTACCCATAGCGGGCGTAAATCTGTGAAACTGAGAGAAGAAGAGAAGTAGATCTAAGTAGATCTAAGAAACCGAGAAAGAACGAAGAAGAACGATCACATACCTTAGGAAACCGGCTTTGATTCGACAAGAGAAGCCTTCAGATCGCCTCTAAAATGCTTGGGAGAGGTTCTCCTACCTTCAAGGGATGGTAATCCTGAGTTATGACCGCTTAGGAGCTTAAAATAGTAAGTTAGAGGCAAAACGGTCAATATACACAATTTTAGGATCTAGATTTAAATGGTCGCATGGTTAGTTCGCATGGTTTGACAAACCGTGTGCTAACCGTGTGTTAGCTTCTGCCTCTTCAAACACTCCTCACACAGTTAGTCCGCACGGTTAGACAAACCATGTGCTAACCATGTGTTAGCCCCTACCTCCAACAGCAACCTCGCACGGTTTAGGTAAACAGTGCACCGCCCGTGCAGCTTCCCTTTTGCCTCAAAACATCATTCAATGTTCTCCTGACTATCCCATTCATCACCCTTAATCTTAAACCATGAAAAAAATCAAACAAGGATCGCATACCTAAAAATGAAGATCTGGGTTCTTACAAACTTCCCCCTTTAATGAAATTCTTCCCCGAATTTCCCTAGCAAGGTAGAGTAGTAGAAACCTCGAACAACTCTGGCCACTGTGATCATACATCGGTCTCCCTCTCCCAATCCTCATCCTGTACTCGCCCGTGTTGCCATAGCACCCGTACCGGAGGAACAGACTATCCACGGATAACCTTCGTACTATGATCGAAAATCCGAATAGCATGCTCTTCAAATGACGCATCCACCTCAAGCTCAACCTCCTCGGTTTGAAAGACATGATATGGGTCTGAAAAGTAACGTCGGAGCTGAGAAACATGGAAGACATCATGCATAACCCAGTACCTCTGAGGCAATTGTAAACAATAGTAAATCGTCCCAACTCTCCCCAACACCTCAAACAACCGTACGTACCGTGGTGAAATCTTACCTTGTCTTCAAATCCTCTTGTGTTCCAACCACGGTGCGACATACTGGAAAAACTGATTTCCGACCTTGAACTCTAGAGGTCATCTCCGCTGATAATCATAATACTTCTAACGAGACTATGCAATAGCCATGATTTTTCGAATCAACTCCACCTGTTCTGTGGTTTCCTGAACAAGGGAAGGTCCCAGTATAGCTGCCTCTCCTGCCTCCAGCCAACAAAAGGGTGATCGGCATAGCCTACCGTACAAATCCTCATAAGGTTCCATCTGAATAGTTTCTTGAAAATTATTATTGTAAGAAAACTCCATAAGAGGTATATGTTTCTCCAAAGAACGTCCAAAATATTAAATGCAATCACGGAGCATATCCTCAAGCACCTAAATTGTACGCTCAGACTGGCCATCTGTTTGGGGATGATATGTTGTACTCAAAAGTACTTGTGTACCCAAAGCCCTCTGTAGCCCTTTCCAGAAATGTGACGTAAAGCGGGCATACCTATCTAAAATGATAGTCCTCAAAACCCCATGCAAGCGTACAATATCATGGATGTATAACCGTCCAAGCTCATCAACACCGAAGGTATCCTTAATCGACAAGGAGTGAGAAAACTTCATGAGCCTGTCAATGAGAACACAAACTGTGTCATTCCATTGCGGCGATCTCGGTAACCCTGTCACAAAGTCCATCGTGACATCATTCCACTTCCACTTGGGAATGGGTAGTTTCTGTAAAAGCCTGGCAGGTTGCTAGTGCTCCACCTTCACCTACTTACAGGTGGAAGATTTCATGACAAAATCAGCAACATCCCTCTTCATGTCTGGCCACCAATACTGATGGTGTAGATCACGATACATCTTGGTAACGCCAGGATGAAATTCCCAAACTGAGGAATGAAAGTCTCATATTAACTCCTCTCATATATCCGCTGGCACCCATAGGCATCCCTGGAAACGCAATATCTCATCCTCCCCATGGTCCAACCAGGAAGAGGGTCCTCTCCTGACATGATTTCCCATAGGACCAGGCCTTCAGAATCTGATAGTTGCATCATTCGAAATCGGTAAAGAAGGGTAGAGGTAACAGCTATAGAAGAAATGAATGTTTAAACCTGTCTATCGTGCACCTCCAAATGCATCTCAGAGAATAGAGCCATAAGCTGCCACTCACTACTGGCCTCTTGAACTACCTATATCTGAGTCCTCCTGCTCAGTGCATCAGCCACTGCATTGCCTTTTCTAGGAGTATAATCAAGCTCTAAATCGAAAGGATGGAGATACTCAACCCACCTCTGCTATCTCAAATTCATGTCACACTGCGTGAAAATGTACTTGAGGCTCTTTTGGTCAGTATATACCACAAAATTCTCCCCCAAAAGATAATGTCTCCAATAACGCAAAGCATGAACAATTGTAGCCAACACTAGGTCATGTTTTAGATAGTTCTTATCATACGGCCTCAAGAGCTGAGATACATATGCAACAACACGATCATCCTGCATAAGCACTGCTCCAATACTAATTCCATATGCATCAAAGAAAATTGTATAACTCTTCCCCGGCTCCAGAAAAACTAGAATCGGTGTGGAAGTCAATATCCCCTTCATCTCCTGAAAGGCTGAATCGCAGTCTTCTGACCAAACATACTTTACGCCCTTCTTATTCAAGCCCGTCAATGGTGCTGCTGAGTATGATAAGTCTTGTATAAATCGCATGTAGTAACTATCCAGCCCTAATAAACTTCTTACCTCGAAGACATTCTTCGAATTCTCCGTAGTAACTACTACCCTCACCTTCTCTGGGTCTACAGATACACCTATCTTTGAGATGACATGACCCAAGAAGTGAATCTTGTCCATCCGAAAGTGGCACTTTAAGTTCTTAGCATATAATTGATTCTCCCTCAGTGTACTCAAAATGATCTCAAGATACGCAGCATGGTCGTGTTGTGTGTGAGAGTACACCAAGATGTGATACACAAAAACCACCACGAAGGAATCCATGTAAGGATGGAAAACTCTGTTCATTAGCGCCATGAAAACTGTCGGCACATTCTTGAGACTGAACAACATAACCAAATACTCATACAGACCATACCTGCTCCAGAAGACTGTAAGAGGTATATCAGATGTTCTGACATGCAACTGGTGATAACCGGATCTCAAGTCAATATTCGAGAACACTCTCTCTCATTGAAGCTGATCAAAGAGGTCATCTATTCATGTTAATGGATATCGATTCTTGACTGTCAACTGGTTTAGCTTCTAATAATCCACACAAAGCCGTAAAGTACCATCTACCTTCTTTGCAAATAGAACGGGCGAACCCCAAGGAGAAGTACTGGGTCGGATGAAACCCCTTGTCTGTAACTCCTCCAACTACTTCTTAAGCTCATGAAACTCAACTATAGCCATACTATAAGGAGGAATGGACACCGGTGCCACTCCTAGAACAAGAACAACAGTGAATTCTACCTCTTGATCCAGAGGAAAACCTAAAAAGTCTTATAGAAAGACATATGGAAAGCGATCAACAACTGGAAGGGAATCCCTCTAAGAAGTCCCCTGGTCACCCAGATATAAGTTTGTAATCTAGGCTATAACACTTCCCATCCCATGATGATCTGGTCTAGCTCTACTAGCTTGGAAATCCCATTCACCCCTGAGCTGAAAAGACCCTCCTTTAAGTGATGTAAAACTCACCCTACAACGATAGCAGTCAACAAAGGCCTAGAAGGGAACTAGACAGTCCATCCTAAGAATTACATCATAGCTTTTCATCTCCAAAACATAGAGATTCCAAGAAAAATGACACCCACCGACCTCAAGGGGGCAGTCTATGCATTGAAGCATGCTAGCAGTTCTAATTCCCAAGGTAGTGTCTAGCGTTATCATATCCTCAGAAGTATAAAAATTATGTCTAAGGATTTCCACAGTATGCACAGAAATAAATCTATGAGAATATCCTATATCAAAAAGTGCAGAGGATAAAACTGAGGCAACTAAAATCGTACCTTGAACTGTAGAAGGTCCAGGATCCTGCTCCTGATGAATCTGCTCGACTGCAAAACTCTGGTCTGCACTGCGGCCATGTGTAGCTGCCAAAATCCCTGAGCTGACCCTCCTTGAGTCTGACCACTGTGTTCATGGCCTCTACCCTGGCCTAAACATCCTGAAGAACTCCAGCCCCTAGTCTTCTACTGGACTGATAATTCTTCTCCTGTATGCGGAGTCAAAACTAATGCTTCTTCACTAGACCTTTGAAGGAAAACCTTGCAGAAACACTGTAGATGACCCATCTTGGCACAAGATCGGCACTACATTGGGTCTCTTGGGAATTGTGGCTTCTTATTCCTACTTCTTCCACACTGATAACACACCAATTGGTTGTTGGGGGTAAAATACCATCTACCAGAAGGAATACAATGCTTCCTCGAGTCACCTTGTGTAGACTCTCGGTGGCGCTTCCTGCTGTCTATCTGAAACGAATCAGCCCTGGATGTTGAGCCGCTCGGGTCCACAGCTCCAGTCTCTCTCATATTTCTATCTATGATAAGTTCCTAGTTAACTATCAAAGAAATTGAAGTCAACTGAAATACGTTCACTTGTGATTTGATGTCTGGTCTGAGGCCTTCCTCAATCTTCCTCACTAAAAATAGCTCGTCATTTCTCAGAACGGGAGTGTAACGTTTTAACACTATGAAGCGAGAGGAATACTCCATAACTGTGAGAGTACCCTACTGTAGGTTCATGAACTCTTTGGCTCTGTCATCCCTCAGTGTCACCGTGTAGAATTAGTCTTAGAACATACATGGAAACTCGTCCCAATCCATAGCCTGTGGGCGCCCTACCTGTGAAACCACATCCCACCATCTCTTGGCGGAATCTCACAACATATAAGTGGAAATCTTCACTCTCCTCTCCGGAGGCATCTCCAGATGCTCGAAGATAGATAGAATGGCTTCTAACCATGACTCTGTAGCCTGCGGTCCTCCATCCCCTTTGAACGTGGGGGGATGTTGCTGTTGAAAAACATGCCTCAGCTCTTCCATAGACAGGGCAGGATGCAGAGCTCCCTGAAATTTCTGCATGAATCTCATGAAACCCTCTCTGAACTGAACATCAGAACCAGTGTCTGGAATCATTGTTGGTGCCATGTCCAGAACGATAGGCGGATCTACTGGTAGTCCCTGATCTTTCATATCAGGCGTACAATCACTACCTAGTTCCTGGCGTGCAATGGGAGGACGTCTTGGTGGAATGACTCTAAAAGGTCACAAGCACACCATCATTAACGATGAACACAATAAAATCTTAAGAGATAAAAATGGAACAGGAGAGAAGAACTCTATAATTTTTGGAAAACATGACTACACGTCTAGGAATACGGACTGTCCCAGTAATAAACTACACGACATGATTGTCTACTTCATGGCATGTCCTTAAGACTTTTTCCCCTTGTTTGGGTCATTAGTCACATGGACTAGTACACAGACCACCACTACACGGCTAGGTCAAATGGAAGGAAGGTACACAGCGGGTACATGAAAGTACATGGCATGTAACCATGAATGCATTTCTTCCCGAACCGAAGAAAACACGGGGTGTTTTTATAAGACCACACATTGTGATGTCTGGGTTTCTGGAAATTAAACCTATAAGAACCCCCAAAACCACTAAAAAAACACTAAAACAAGCACCTATGTGCCAAATTATAATCTGTGTGGGGCCATACACCACGCGAACCAAATCTTGGAATCATAACAATGAATATAATAAGTAACCAGTATAACAACTCATGATCCACCAATTTCCGATCCTCGAGGGCCCATACCACCCCTAAGACCAAAGTTTGGCATCCATGATAAGAAATTTCTAAACAACGATACCCTATAAACATAGCAGGTATTCTATCATAGCAGCTATCACAACATCGTGCATATTTTATCACAAATCCTATCACAACCGCATGCAATTTATAATGCAATTTAGATGGCATGGCTAAATGCATGACATGTAATTTTCTAACAAGTTCCCATATGATGAATTAGATGGAATACCATCATCTCACCGGGTAGAAACAAAATAGAACCACAATAACATAAAAATTAACAGCACAAAACAAGTTCACCACCTAATGGTGAAATCAATTAAACTGTAACATTTGAAAAACTCGAAAATTGCGATATTTGGGGTAATCTGGATTTTTCCTTCTACACAGGTTCTAGAACTCCCAGGCATAGCTATTTACCGTTTACCTATTCCATCAAATCCTTGTCTAATGTTACTAAATAGTAAGTCAATAGAAAGTAAAGGAAAAGAACCTCCTCTGATACCACTTTGTAACGACCCGAATCTGGAGCCACTCAACTGGCACCCCGTACCCGGTTCTCCACATGACCTCAAGCGCATTTCCCCAAACGCCAGAGGTTTCCGACATGTAGAGAGGGCCATGGTAAGTTATTGGGGAAACTATTCCCTAATTTGGTAAGGTATACAATGGAAAGGAAATAACAATCGATAGCGGAAGAATTAAACAACATACAGTAACAAAAACTAAACAGTGGAAGCAATTTATAATAAAATAATGATGAAGCATGGTACATGTATCTAAGGAAGTAGAAAACACAACAAATTGCTGAAATACAACTGAGAAATAAAGTATGAAAAGTATACAGCAACTCCAGCAGCATCTCAAGTCTAAGATCGGTCCTATTCTCTCCAGCTCCAATCACCAATCAGGTACCTGAAGTAGAAGGGCCACAATCGCCATCAACACCTGAAACCATATAACATGTCTGGGCCGAAAAGCATGACCCAAACCGGGTGTGAGACTAATCCCAGTAGGAAACCACCACATGATCTGTGCCCTACTATCAGTGAGAAATATAGCAAAAGTAAAGGAAATAAATGCAACAGAGAAACATGAGTACACTAAAGAAAACAGTCATTCAAGTCTCCATTTAAATTTATTTAATTTAATTCAATCATTTAATTATCTAACATGGAATCTAGAAAACATCTCTATATTCCCAAGGCATAACAGGAAACACATCAAGTATCTCAGCAGACTACCTAAACAACAAGCTGTATAAAACCCAAGCTTGTTCCTTGGCTTAGTGGACTCGTCACAACCAACCAAACCATATCCACACAGACTCTCGGGGTGTCTCATACTGGCAGACCCCTTTAGTAAAGTAATCATACAAAGCACAGACACTCTTGGAAGCTCTCAACGTTTATTCCCCTATGGTCTTGCAATGATAGCTAAAGACACTCTAAGTAAGAACATATGTCTAATTCCCCATATAGTATCGATATATAACTAAGTACACTCAGAGGAAGCACAAAGTCTAATTCCAGTAGGTCCTGCGAATGATACTCATTTAAAACTGACTCTCTAGGGATGACCTTAATCATCAATTCCCTCTTTAGTCTTACCGCACCAGGTTCACACAGCCCTAAGCAGTCTTGTCATGCATAATCTACTGTCAGCAGCACTAAGTAAGTTCAACAACTAATTGGATAATAGCTACAATGCATCAAAAGCATATAAACAGCAGACAATACATGCAAACAATTATCTCAAGGTAGGCATTCAATGTAACAAGGTATGCCTCACAGGCAACCTATTCCAAATGGTGGTAATCATCCACAACAAAGGAAACACCCATGGGGTGATCCTAAAACATGATAACAAACAATCATTAATCATCTAATAGCCTCAAGCATCCATGAAATCTAACGCAGATAATAATTCCTGATCAAAACCCTAACCTGAGATACCCAAAACATGGGTATCTGACACTCTTGCACAAAAACTCAAAGACGTTCAGCGTAAGGCATAAAACCACCTACCTCAAGGTTTTGACGAAAACCCCAACAACGAATAATGCACAAGAGACCTGGTTTGATTCTCCAAGAACCCGCCTTAGATCTCTTCTCCTAACATGACCAAGACTAAAACTCATCAAACTTGTCATCCATACACATAGATCTACCCATAACAGGTGTAGATCTATGAAACCGAGAGAAGAAGAGAAGTATATCTAAGTTAATCTTAGAAACCGAGCAATAACGAAGAAGAAAAATCACATACCTTAGGAAACTAGCTTCGACTCGCCAAGATAAGCCTTCGGATCACCTCCAAAATGATTGGGAGAGGTTCTCTTACTATCAAGGGATGGTAATCCCAAGTTATGACCGCATAGAAGCTTAAAGAAGCAAGTTAGAGGCAAAACGGTCATGATCCACAATGTTATGATCTAGATTTAAGTGGTCGCATGGTCAGTTCACATGGTTTGACAAACCGTGTGATAACCGTGCTTTATCTTCTATCTCGTCAAACACTCCTCGCATGGTCAGTCCGCATAGTTAGAAAAATTGTGCGCTAACCATGTGTTATCCACTGCCTCCAACACCAACCTTGCACAGTTTGGCTGCATGGTTTAGGCTAACTGTGTGTCGCCCATGCAACTTCCCTTTTGCCTCAAAAATTCATTCAAAGCTCTCCTGCCTCTGCCATTCATCACCCATAATCTTAAAACCATGAAAAACATCAAACAAGGATCACATACCTGAAAAAGAAGATCTGGGTTCATATAGATAGCAGGGTAATTACCAAGACCAAATGGAATCACTATAAATTCATAGTGTTCATGCCTTGTACGGAAAGTCGTCTTTGGTATATCCTCTTTTTTGACCCTTAATTGATGATACCTTGAATGAAGATCAATTTTGGAAAAGTCTTGAGCTATGCGTAGTTGGTAAAATAAGTCATAAATGTGTGGGAGAGGATATTTTTTCTTGATAGTGATCTTGTTAAGTTCTTGATAATCAATGTAGAGTCTCATTGATCCATCTTTCTTCTTAACAAACAGAACAGGTGCTCCCTAAGGCGACTCACTAGGGCATATGAATCCCTTATCAAGATTCTCTTAGAGTTGCTTCTTCAATTCCTATAAATCAATTAGTTCCATTCTATATGGTGTCTTTAAAATAGTTAAAGCACCTGGTATGAGTTCTATTGAAAAATCAACTTCACAATTTGGTGGAAGAACTGGTAATTCCTCCAGAAACGCATCGTCAAACTCCCGTACAATGGGAATATTCTTAATCGGGAGTTTCTTTCCAGCCATTTTAGATCAATTACCTTTATTTATTGGATTCAAGATCCATAAGATGGGACAAATTACCACAGGAAGGTTATTTTCATCCTTGCATCGATAGATGCTAATAGATTGATTGGGAATATGAAATGTGACTTCCCTTCTTGGAAATTGATATGAGATCCATATAAGGAAATCCAATCCCTGCCATGAATAACATCAAATTCCACTATAGGAAGGATCACAAGATTTGTAGAAATCATTTTCCCACAAACATCAATTAGAGAAGAATTATAAACCTTTGATGGAACCGTTGTGCCATTAGGAGTTGTCACAGCTAACTCAACAGCTAATTGTTGAGGTATTATGGAAATACTCTTGAGAAATTCTTCAGAAATAAAAGAGTGGGTGGATCTAGAATCAAATAAAACATTTTCTACTTTAGAGTGGATGGTAAGTGTACCTTTCACCACTTCGTTATCGTACTGCACATCGCCGATAGAAATTTCATGTGACATTCCTTTGTATTTGGCCTTAAGAGTTTTTTGGCATCGATCATCATCAACAAACCTTTGAATATGTCATTGATTACCATAATACCCCATATCCTTACACTTGTAACATTGAAGTCTAGGAGGTGCATTCCGTGTATCCTTTTCTTTGTTCGCATCACTAGACTTCTTTTTCCCATCATTACGGCATTCAAATGCCCGATGAACTTCTTTTCCACATTTGAAACATTTACTTGTCCCTTTAAGACAATTCCCTCCACGTTTCTTTCCACACATTGAGAATAATGGAAAACTCATCTTCTTTTCAGTGTGGTCTTTAGATTTCCCTTTGAATTCCATTTTCCTCTTCTTATCAAACCCATACGACTAAGGGGTTACTCCAATCTCCATCGCAACCTTGAGAGCACATCGAAAAATTTCCTCGTAGATATTGAATTCTCTTAAGGCTAACTCCCTTCGAAGGATTGGTTTTAAGCCACTAGGGAATCGATCGATCTTACTCTTAGGTTGGACAATAATTCTGGAAGCATACCTTGCATGTCATGTAAAATTTACTTCGTAGGTACCAACAAATTCATCATCCTTTTTCTTTAGTTCAAGAAACTCCTTCTCCATCTTAGTTCTAAGAATATGATGGAAGTACTTATTGAAAAATATGTTCTTGAACTCATCCCATTCCATGGACTCAATTTCGTCTCTTTGCCTCGTATTCTAGATAAGATTCCACCATTGATCAGAATCCCCTTCCAAACGATATACTGCTAAGATAACTTTATCATGGTCAGAACATTGAAGAACTAAAAATATCTTTTCAGTGGTACTGATCTATTTTTCAGCCACTAATAGATCAGTAGATCCGCTGAATGAGGGTGGACACTACCTCATAAAGGATTCAACATAATGTTGCTCCTTCCTTTGCTTATTTGGAAGTCCTGCATGATTTATATCTTGAGAAAGTAGTGTGAGCATGGATACAATAATTTTCATTCCAGCTCCCATAAAGTTTGGTTGCTCAGGGGGACATTCATTGCATTGCCTGTCGCATTCAGCATTAACACGGTTCCTTCGGGTTCCAGCCATTGACTAAAACCACTAAGCATAATGTGAGAAACACTAATCATAATAGTAAAACCACATAATAAAGAATAAAATTTTACACTTAAGGTCTTATCATAGGTTATGCATGGCCATTTCTATAAAACTAATATCATGTTCTATGATTAGACATATCCTTAGGGTTCTTACTAAGGCTTTAACATCCTATTTTCCAAAGGATGACTATAGCTTTCCTCTGATACCAACTATAATGAACCATAATTTACATACATTGTTATTACTTCAGAATTGAAGCATAATTATTACAACATATAACAAAACCATGGTAGGACTGTATCGGTATAATGTCTTTAGAAACTGGGAAACACAAACAACTGGTTCACAAAGCATCTACATTGTCTCCCATTTCTTTCATCATATCTAGAGTCCCTTTTGGAATATCCTACTTAATACCCTTATTCCTGACCTGGGGAAAAGAAAACATAGAAAAGGGTGAGATCAAATGTTCTGTAAGGGTAAAAAAATGAAAAATCATATTCATAATAACATAACATTTTGAAAATCTTAACCTTCAAAAGATATCATAATATCATAACATGGGATAAAACATAGTAGTGAAATATAATCCCAATAATCATAACATAAAACATAAAATTTTGTGGCATATATATATAATCATAGAAAATCATTTCTTATTAGTCAAGACTCATTTCTAAGACTATTATAGTGGAAAAGGACCATTTTTGAACCGGTTTCACTCCTCATTCTAGTCATGTATCACTGAACCGGATTAACTTGTCGTTCCAGCCATGTCTCTCTCATGAGATATAAATATTTACCCAATGCATTGGAGGGAGATATAGGTCCCACCCATCTTATAATGAAACTATTCTTATGTGTGCCAAAAAATCATATATCATATATCATAGCATGGTCGATGTATAAAAATGGGATTCTTAAAAATCATGCCATCATAACATAAACCATATAAGATAAAAGGACATAATTTCATCATAACCCAATCAAATCAATGTAAAAATAGGGATAGAAACAGAACCACATCACTACAAAATATTTCACTTTTTCTAACGGAGACATAACTGTTGGTAAAAGTGAATTTTCTGTTGGTAAAACGTTTTACCAACATATATTTCCTTGTCACTAAACTGTCAGTAAAAAATCTATCGCTAAAAGTTTTTGCAATAGATAAAATAGATCTGTTGAAACTATAATGATACTAACAGATAATATATATTTTAGTTAAAGTATTTAGTAATAGGTTATAGTGACAAATGTTTCTGTTGGTAATAATATTACCAACATCTAATATATATTTTTTTATAAATTACAATTGAGTAAAAATTATAAATTTTTATTTTTAGTAAAATTCTATATTATAAAATTCCTTATTATATTTATTTTTTTGCATAAATAATCCATCGATTTTAATTATTAAACTGAATACAATTTTAACCGATGTTAAAACATAGAAAAAAATAATTATATTAAAAATGAAATTTCATACAAAACATTGGATCCCCAATCCCCAGCCACCACATCACGTTGGAAAATCCCCCCCATCCACCACCACACCATGATGGGCAATCCACCCCCCCCCCACTAGATCCCACAATAGGATCAACCCCCCAATGGTTCATCCATGTCATCGAGTGAACTCCATCTCTAGAGCCCCATCCATGATATAAGAGGTTTTGGTATAGTCTAATTCACATCTTGATCCACCATCTCTAGTGCCCTATCCATGCCATAAGAGGTTTTGGTATAGTATCATGCACATCCCGATCCACCGCCATTCTAGAAGTCCCAATATGCTTCTCATTTTCTTCTGGCTTCCATCCATCATCTTCCAACATCAACCTAATTCAGTAATAAATCTGTAGAAAAGTAGTAATTCACCAACTTATAATCAAAACACATACAAAAAAACAAAAACTAAAGCAGAACATCAAGATGCAAATTCGAAACAATAACTCAACCTGTTAGAAAACAGAAACTCATGCTTCATCTCTTACTCTAGAATCTATCCATGATCATGCAACAACATCAACCTAATTCAATCATCAATAATGTCATAAATCTGCAGAAAAGTATTACTTCACCAACTTATAATCAAAAAAACAAAAAAAAAATATAAACTCAAGTACTTCAAACATTACATTCCAAACATGAACTCAACCTGTACATTCCAAATAGAAACTCAAAATGTGAAAAAACAAAAACAAATAATAGAAACCAAATATTCTCTTCATACTCCTCATGCTTCTAATACTCCTATAACATCCATTGGATGCTTGATCATATCTATGATCTCATTCCATTCCATGTAATCTAAAGCAATCCTAAGTAAACATTAGTATTTCATTGAAATCAAGTTGTTCTTTCAAAATTCATGCCATGGTATAAGAATGAGATGATGGGAATAAAGAGGTCAGGGTGATACAATCCATCACCAACTAATGAAATCAAACTATGCATTCACAATTCAAAAAATAGTATGAGAATGGAATGAGATTAGTGTGAACACTCAACTAGTAAATAAGCCTCAATATGTTACCTTTAACATGCTGCTAATAATTTTTTTTTTTATTTTCTCAAGGCTGATTTAAGGGTTGTCGTTACCCATTACAAAACATCACCGCATCCAAGGACCACGTCTCAACATCCAGTTCAAATAAATATTTCAAATTTCAAAATCAAATAATCCAGACAGCTACCCTTGATCCACACGCCATTAATCCGCACACATTTCCATGCACCCTCGAGCCGCTCACGCCCTCAATAAGCACCCAGCCATCGAACCCATTAACGTCACCAACAAGAATTTATCGTTCATCATCGGCAAGAACCCCTCCAGCATCACCGCGAATCCATGAAAACAGCGGCCACATGAACACCGAATCGTAGGTGCGACACGTCGGGAAAATGACAGATCACCATCTTCATCACATCCCACCAGAAAAATAAGGCCTCTAGCCCCAAGAACTCCAGAAAGACCATCAAAACATTCAACCAGGATAGAGGATTCAACAAACCATCGAACAAAACACTAAAAAGCAACAGAAAAATCATCCATGAAGTTGCCTCCTGGTAAACATCATCATCGTCACTCCATCACGGCAACACCTTTAACTCACACCATCAGATTCACCACGACATAGCAGAAGAAAAACAGAACCAGAGAACTGAAGATCCCGCCGCCACTAGATAAATCAACTTCATCTGGCACAACGAAACCCCGGAAAACTCACCTGAGAAGTGGTAGAACCCTACAAACCACTGACGCATGAGCGTGACCCTCAAACGTGAAATAAAACACCACAAGACAACAATGAGCTACCAAGATCGAAGCTAGGAGCGCTCTGAAGAGTATGTCGTCAACAAGAACCGGTCTTACACCTACAGATCTGAACTAGCAACCACCGAAGCCGGTAGAGCATCTCCACAGCCTGAGAGAAGACCACTAATATGCCACTGCAGCGGAGATCCACTACCAACCCACCGAGCACCAGAAGGGATTGTCGCACCGTCCCCAGCGAAGGAGCTGGTCGCGGAGAGAGGAAACCCTAGCTCAAGAGCCCTTTATGGGCACATCGTTATCAAATTTCTTATCCTTTAACATCCAGGTCTTGACTTCTATGCGCACTCTGTGACCAGATACTGATGAACCTAAAACATGGTTCTCTTCATGATAGGAAATATTATGGATTAAATGTAATATTGCATGTCTATGTAAACATCTTCAATAAGAATTTTCTTTTAATCCACAGAAGGAATATAAATCTGTATGTTAAAACAAAATTAATCATCATTCCCGTGTAATTATTAACATCACCCGACCCATTGAAAGAAGTATTAACAAAACCAAACTTTTTTTCCACATCTATACATTTATCCTCTAATTTTACTAGTAAAATTTTAATTGAATTCAATCTTATCATGAAGAGAAATAATTTTAGTGTCTTTCCTTGCTATATATACTTAGCACATAATAGGGAATGTAATAATCTAACCATATCGTCATCGCTAAGTTCAAATCATCCACAATTTATGATAAACTAAATCTCCCTAAGGCATTGAATAACAAATTTGAATATGACTATAAAATAAATTAAAATGGAAATACAATTAAGGTTTATAAAAAATAATGCATCCTATAATAATAACAAGATTATATAACTAGTGACCACAACATCGCCTGTAGTTTTTTGTTTAAAATTCTCATTGAAATTACAAGTGACTAATAATTTATTGTCAGTTTCTAATTCCTGGTTCTTTTGATGAAATTCCCAAAAAAACATCCATAAAAATCTATTATAATAGAGACATATATCATCATCCTATTAAAAACCCAATAATTGTGATCCATGCATCAAACCTAAGTCATTGAAAGAATATCAAGTGGTTTTACAAACTTAGGTGCAATATTGTTTATTGTGAATAGAAGTAAAAGAAATAGATAGATATATAGTATAAAATTCTGCAATATAGTAACAGTACCTTTAAATGAGAATGACACCAAAATCAATATCTAACAAACCATTTAATACAATAAGAACCTTAGGCATTCAGTGTATTGTTTAAAAATAGTCTTAATGGACCTTTTCAAATTTTATAAATATGACTAGGGACTTATTGAGGAGTATAATTATTGGATACTTACATATTAAATATTTTTCAAAAGTAATATAAATGAGTTGAATCTAGAAAGCTAGATGTTCTATAGATGTGTAGTTCCAATCACATCACCAAAACCAAAGAGTTACATACCCAGATTCAATCTATGTAGCATAACTGAAGATCTGTAGATTGTTTATATAATGTGAAGATTTATTCTTAGCAGATGGAACATCAGATTAAAACAATACAAACAATTCAAGACTTCAGTGATTCTATGATGCACCCAAAATTGAAGGAAGTGAAGATTAATCCACTAAGTTTACCTAGTTTGGTTTATTCTAAGAAACAACAATTATCTTTAAATAAAAAGGATTCATTAGATATATCAATGACATATCAAATGATCTCAAAAATGTTGAATAAAATTTAGGAAATACCCATTATTCTCATTTCATATGAATAAGTGAACAAATAAGATGAATTACCTGTTATTCCCATTTTTGTAAAACCCATTTGAGGAAGCTTTAGACATCTAGAAGTGTACAGACAACCCATTTTATAATTACCTAGTAAACCCATTTTTTTGTGTACAGAAAACCCATTTATGACGAATTTCCGGTTAGTTTACAGACAACACAATGCATCACAAATCATTTTTTTATGTAAATACAACCTAATATATGAGCAACAACAATTATCATCATGTGTATGAGAAACACATTTGAGAAAGTTTTAGACATCTTGAATCAAATTGAACACTTCAAACAGATCTGAGACATTATAGGAAGGTTTACTTCTTCTTCTTAAGTGTTTAACATCACATTCCCTTTTAAAGAAAAAACCATTCACTGATGATATAAATCATGAACTCAAGATTCTACAATGATAAAATAACCTTTTTCTCTTATTTATTAGAATGCATGGAATAAATGAATTCTATGACTAAGTATACCCACATATATAAATCTAAACCATGAAAAAATTATCTACCACATTCTTCAGAGGCCTAGAAATGTCTCACTTCGTATTATTCAGGGAAAAACCCTCATTAGATGGTTGAATAGGTAGCATAAGCATGAATCAATACTCGAAACACCATAATAATGATGAAAAAACTCATTTTCACTAGAATTGTGATTATTCAATCCAGTTTCATGTGGTAGTCCAAACCTCCAAAGAGATAATATCATGAATATCCTAGGTTTGAGTATCCACAGATTATTAACAATGCCATTAGAGTGTCGAATAATGATAAAATAAGGTGAACCTTGGATTTTTTTCCTCATGTGAATGATGCTCTATGATACTGAAATAAAGCTCAACGACTGCGCCTCTTCCTCTAATAAAGCTATTTATGAAAAAATATATGAGGGATGGAGTATAAAAAAGGGATAAAATAGGAATTTAAATCTACCGATGTCGGTCTATAATTATGTTTCTATACCCAAAACAACACAATAACTTACAACAAAAATAATTAAGGGGTGATGATTCGAACCATTCACCAAACATCATATTCACACACCTCGATCTTTACTGTGCTTATAATATTAATGAGTGATTGTGAATTTAATCCATATAAGCTGTTAAGAGATCAGGTGCATGGAGAGTCAGTGATCGATTAGGGAATGATTTAGGCTAAAGGCAAGAGCAGATTTTGGATGGCAGTAGTGGTGGATTTAGGATGGCCATGACTCAAAATGGAAGAGGTGGAATAGAGGAGGTATAATGGAGGAGGTGGAACGGAAGAGGTGGAACTGAGGAGGAAGAACAATTGGGAGGGAGGAGGCAGAATGGCAGAGGTGGAGTGATGCAGAGGCAGAGTGATGGGGAGGCAGAACATCAGATTTTGGATGGCGGTAGTGGTGGATTTCGGATGGTCGTGACTCAGAATGGCACAGGCGGAACGGAGGAGGAAGAATTATAGAAACTAAGGAGGAGGAATGATGGGGGAGTAATGGAGGATGCAGGGAAATGGGTAGGCAGAGCGATGGGTAGGTGAAACGGTGTAACGACGGAGGTGGAACAATATGGAGGTGGGGAGGAAAAACGGCAGAGGCGGAATGAAGGAGGTGGAACGATTTGGGGTTGGGGATTCTGCCACATCACTAGGGTTAATAACCTATTTTAATTTTCTAACTATTTCTATTTTTATTGAGAATATATTTTAAATTCATTCTAAATGATAATATTTTTAAATACAATTTTATCTATTTGTTTCAAATATTTCTTAAAAATGTTTTTAAAAATTATTTAGAATGGATTCAAAATTAGATTGTATATGTTATTTTTTAAGATGAATAATAATATTCAAATTATATTTATAATGGGTCTTTTTTACAAACACTAATACCCTTAATTTTTTTCCACCATTAGTAATTAGAGTGCTAATCTGGTCTGACGTCCAAAAAAATCAGGTAACATGTTAATAGATACACATACAAAATATATATATATATATATATATATATATATATATTATGTTTGTATGTATGTATTTATTCATTCAAAAAAAATATCTTTCATTTAATAGCTACATTAATTCGATATGTAAATATATATTTGTATTAAAATATGATTTTTTTATATACATATATATATTTAGTTGTTTGTATAACATTTTATTATAAAACAATTTTATTGGAACAAATTTTTCTAATGGTAAAATATATATTAGTAATAATAGTTATTAATAACAGATTTATGTGTCGGTAAAAAAAAGTTGGTATTAAAATAAATAATATGGCATATTTAATTGTTGGTAAAAGATGTGTTGGTATTAAATAGTTAATACCAACAGATATACATGTCAGTAAAAAAATATTGGTAATTAAAATTAATACCGAAAAAACAAAATATCTTTCGGAATTAATCATTTTTACCAACAAATATATTATTTGTAACTAATTTCATATTGTTAAAAGTCTATTTTTTGTAGTGTATATTATCTTAGATGGAAAATATTTTTTATAAAACACTTGAACTCTATTCTTGAGGAAAATATCCTTTCTACTTCAATTTTTTTCCTTTTTTAATATGTCATACAATTTTAAACTAAAATAAGTTAATTAAAAATAAAACATGAAAAATTTTAAATTAATCTTCATGGAAATAATGTTCTATGAAATCATAAAAATCCATTCATGAAGTATAAATTAGAAAAACATTATTTTCATACTTTGGCCGAAAAAGTCAAAAAGTATCTCGTACTGAAAACGACAAAAGATTCATTTCATATATTTTACTAAAAATTCACCAATAGGTAATATTGGATTTAAAAAATTGTAGGAGGATATAAATAATATTACATATTGATGAAACATGGATGTGGATTATAAATATTCCCCAGTAAATACCAAAGTATAAACAATCTTGGAAAAAAATTGAGATTATGAGATTTTCTCTTACCTTAGGTCTGATATGCTTCGTACGTATCCAAACCTCCTGTATAATGATTCAAATAATGTTATTGAATTATTATAGAATCATATTCATTGTTATGATATCATATATGGTCATATTCGTATCGTCTTATTGGTAATATTTCATTGTTACTCGTTATTCGAGCGTTAACAGTTTTTTGTTCTTATGTGTGTTTTGTCGAATAAATTCTTATTATTTTTTAGGTTATAGTTATATCATTTACAGAATGTTTTTAATATAATATAAATCATAATTATTCATTCAATTCATGTATATAATCGTTATTCAATGAAGATCATGTAAAATGAGTTGCATCACATCGTGGAGACGGTGGGTCGTACGTACGCACGAGCGATGATATCATTCCCAGGATCGTGGAATTGTATTGAAGTGTATGTATAATATTTCAGAATAAATATAAATTTAAAATAATCATATATAGTTATTTATTTAAATCATTATTCCCATCCATGTTAGGTGGTGGTGGAAAACAGATTACACCACAGTGTGGAGACGGTATTCCGTACGTACGCACGAGCGGTGATTTCATTTTCCAAAGGATGGATAGAAGATGAAATAGGTTTGTTTCATATGTATAATAACATATCATTATATGAGTGATATTTATGTTATTAAATTATAATGAAACAACTAAATAAATGGAAGTAGAAGAAGGAAGAAACTTTAAAGAATCGGTAGAAGAGATTACCTCTTCCTCGACGTGCCTCCATTAAACTTCCTCTTAAGGGACTAGAGTTGGTATTTTGAGAAGACCAGAACCTCCATAATATTACTAGGGAAGTTGAGAAGTGTAATGGGTAGGGTTTGGCCAATATTGAAGGCTCAATGTTGTGTAAAGCGGAGAGGGAGCAGGTTCCCTTTTATAAGGGAGGAGAGGGGCACCTTTGGAAACCTCAAAAATATTAATTTTTAATAAATTCAAACCCCACATAAAAACGTTCAAAATGACTCAAATCCGAATCTAAGATGATATAGGGTTGTAATATAATCACCCAATAAAATTTATACATGTTTGGAATTTATTTTAAACGTTATCAACATGATTTATCCTTATTTAGTCTATTTAATTTTATTTGTGGTAATAAGATTATAAATCTTAAATTGTAATAAATAATTACTTATGTATTTTGAATTGTCCATAATTGGATAATTTATGACAGTTTCCACTATATAAATTTTAATTTATAATTTTTAAATATTTTTGTGATTTTTAAACAATTTTATATTATATTATTTTTATAAAATAACAATAGTGTCAATTTTGACACTATTTATTTATTTGAATTTAAATAAAATCCTTAGAAAAGATATGTTCAAAATAAAAGCTTTAATAGATTCAGAAAATGTAATATGTATCTATAAAATTAGTTTATCACATTAAATAGTTCATATAATATTTATTTTAATATTTTTAAAAACATTTATGTGATATTTCAATCAATAAAATAATTTCAACATCACTATTGTGTCACCTTTAATGAAAATTATTTATTCCCTAAAAATTCTAAATAAATTCACATGATGTAGATAATTTTATTAGTTTTCTGGATATTATTAATTTTTTAAATTTCATTAAGTTTTTCACTAAATTAAAATTATTATACTTCTAATATTTAAGAGAGTGACATGTTGTCACTTTCTTTGGTTTTAATAATAATTAAATTATTTTCATGGTAAAAATTCCATAAAATTATTCTATTCTGACCCTTAGGTGATATGGTTCGACTCTTATTCATCCAATAGAATTTTGGCAGGTGTTAGGGTAATTTTATAATCTTATATTTTCCCTTAATTACCTGATTTACCTTTAACTACAGTAAATAAAAATTACCGTAGTTACTATTCATAATATCAAAAAAATACAAGTAACATATTAACATAATTTGGACACATTTAATTCAAATTTGGAATCCATTTTTCAAAATTCAGAACAAAGAAGTTGCAGTAATTAATTTAAAATTAATCTCATTGTTAAGAAAATGAGTTTTAAAAGTTAAAACTTTGCTAATGATTGACATGTTTTTACCTATGAATTCAACATAAAATTAATGGTAATGACATAAATTAAAATAAATGGTAAAACTATATTATATTTATACTTTAAAACCATTCAATATTATAATTTAACAATATAAATTATTGCGATGAAAAAAGTTGTTTTTAATTAAAATATATCATGTTTTTACTATTCATTAAAATATGAAAGTTATCAGAAAAATATGAAAAATTTATCCAAAGTAAATTTTAATATCATGATTCCAAAGAATAATTTCATTTTGTCAAATTGAACTTATTAACCTATCAAAAACTAGATTTAATATGGGTGCTCCCTCAAAAGGCAGCAAAACTGCATTTTTTTAAAAAAATTATTTTACCCGAAAAAATTATTTTGTTCACATAACATTTTTTAGAAAATGTTTAAGATGAATAATAATGTTATAAAATTCAAAATTTAGTTAATACTATTCATAACAGCTAGCCCATAATAATATTATAACAATATATCGTTGTTTAGTGAAACCCGGTATTGCGTACTACAAACACTGTCGAGGAAGGTCACGTTTGCGTGTAATGAAAGACAAGCCAGTGTTGTGTGTATTTAAAGATTCATTTGGTGTTACATATAACATAAGACATAAAAAAATATATTTCTCAGAAAATATCAGGGTGTTACATAACCTATATTCCCTCCACTCTTCTCTTAGTCGGATCTAGAGTGATTGAAACAAAGATGTTTTGGGATGTGGGGTTTGGTCAATGATAGTTATCATTGTGCATTCCATGGGGTGGTCTTCAGAGGTGGCATCGACAAGACATTGTTCAGTTTTGTGTCTTTAATTTGGTTTCGTTTATTTTTGTTCATGCTGGTGGTTGTCAGTGTTGTTCATGATGTTGTGTACTGATGGGTTTTTCTATTTGATATGGGGTGTTCATTCTATATCATTGGTTTTGTTGTTTATTATTAAATAGGGGATGAAAATGACATGGAGATGATGTTCTAAGATGGATCTATGAACTCTGATGGTATTTTTTTTCTTTCTAATGAGGGATGAAGATGATGACATGGTGATGATATTTTATAGTGACTATGAGGGACTCCAACAGGCTCTGGAAACTTGTTTGGTGTTTTGATGATGACCTAGATGGTGGTGACTGGATGGTGATGATGAAAATGGTTTTCATGATGATGGATACAGATGGTGGGACTTAATCTGATGCGAGGTATTATGATCATCTTGGGTTCTATATTTTCATTGGATATTTTGAATTTAAAAATTTTAATTGAAAATCATATGTTTTTTTATCCCACCGGTTACTGCTCAACCATAAAGAGGATAGTTCAAAAATCAAATAAAAAATGAATTTTAAGTCTTTCTACCCTTTTTTCCATCATATTCTTTAGGATAATTGAGATATATATTACTAGTAGTTATTTCTTAGAAATATCCTCTCTTCTTATTCTTTTTATATTTGGTGCCTACATCCATTAATGTACAGGAAAAATTTTTTATTTCCATTTCAATTAAAAAAGAACGGTGCTATTATTTTTAAGTTTCCATCTTTTCTATTAAATATCTAGTGTCTATTTTTTATGATTTATTTATATAACCTAAAAATTAAGTGATAATATTTGTATCTTGGATACTATTAAATCCAATTTAATAATACATCAGACCAAAACTCATTGAGGTGGCAGACATAGGGCTACCATAATGTACTTTTTTTGAAATTCTATAGCAAATATCTTGTCCCATTTACATTCCACATTTTTCAATTATTTATCAATTTCAATCATAATATTATTAAATTGTTTAAACTATCAATCAATTATTAATCGCTTAATTTTTTTTTCATATTTGAATAAATCTTCAATTTAATATTCTGATTTCATTATTATATTTAAATATGTTTTTTACATTAAAATATTTATTATTTTATTTGTATATTCAAAAGGTATTATTTTCTTCTTTCTTTTGTAAATAATTTTTAAAAAATTTACTTTTTTCCATTAATTGTTTAAAGGGAAATCCATCCCCACACATTTTACTCATCTCCGACGTATAGATTGAGCACACAATTATATTCCCTCACATTGATAATGCTTTAGTATTCATGAACCATTAGTGTAATCCTTCCATTGATACAATTTTAGTTCTAATAAATACCCCCTCCCATCAGAATTAGATTTGATCAATATGAAGAGGATCCAATTTTGAGGTAAATATTACTTTCACATGAATTGGTCTAGGATTACATGCTCCGATTGAGTGAGAATTATTACACTCAAATAAATTAATGGTTTACTTTGTTCCATGCATGCGGTTTGAGGTGGGGTATGTTAATCACCTATAAATAAGAGGGTTCCACCTCATATATTCACACCAAAGGCCCAGGTGAATCCTATAGAAAAACATTTCTCTTTTCTCTAACAATTAGTACTGAAGACTCAATAAGACATAGGTTGAATTTTATTTTTATTACTTGGAATGGAAGAAAAATAATTTGAGTAGGGTGAATGTGATGCGGCATAAAGTACTGGGAACATAATGCATGTACAAATGAATTGGGTATGGGTGATAGGGTGTAATTTTATATTCATAAACTTCTTTGTGTGAGTAATTAACCACTGTATCTTGAGCATCGCAACATGAGCATAATGATTTGGAAAAAAATTCATACTTAGTGAATTTTCACTCACTTATTCTCATCATTATCTCATTCCTTCATCTCTAAGAACATTTTTATATCATTTATTTGATTTTAGGTATGCTCTCTTTTGTAAAATAAATTTTTGAAAATGTCTATATCCTCAAACATTATTCCTGGTGAAGAATTTACAACCCATATTGATCAACAAATCCATGACACAGAAAAAAGACAATTTAGATGATGTATACCACATCTCACACCTCTTTTATAAGTCATTCAAGTGAACCATTAGAGGTTTTTAATGTCAAAATTACTCCCCCTATATTGGCATGGGCTATTAATAGATTTTTATATCCCAAATCTAGATGAAGACCTATCAGAACCCTAGTTTACTAGCAACGTGGACCTAAAGGTAGAGAATATATCATTAGGGAGAAATTATTAAATTCTGAATTGATAAACTAGATTATCTCATAAAATATTCTAAGACAACTCCAAAAATCATTTGTATGATCTGAAGCCTCAAAATCACTACTATGAATACATCTATAACCAATAATCCATCGATGAACTCAAAGGATGGAATAATGATAAGGACCAGTTCCCTCAGGCTGTGTTCATACTCGAATGTATGTGGTTGTATTATCTTAAATAGATGTTTGTTTAATTTAAATATTAGTTTAAAACATCAAAAGTATAGGAGAATGTATGGATATAATACATGTACAAGTAGAAAATATCACATATCATTACCAAGATATCTATTCATTAGATTCCATAGACTAACACCTTTCATTTATCTCATAGAGAAGTGGGAATAAGCTTGTGGGATGTATATAATGTTTATAAGGCATCAGTCCTCTAGGCCATGTATACTGATTTTCTCCCATGAAGGATACTTGGGGGGAATCGAAAGGAACACATCTATTTCCCAATGAATTTTTAATGGAGACTCTTATGTCTATAAAGAAGATGCCCCATCTGTGAATAAAAAATTGTTTCAATAAATAGATGAATGTGTTCTTATTTTATGTAAAGTAGCATGTTTTTGAACCGGGTTAAAATATGAAGGTTTTCAAAAAATATATTTAGTTTATCAATAGGTTGTTTTTTTAAACCAATCTCGAGATTTTTATTCCAAGTGTTGTAACACCTAAAGGTGTCACTTTTTGACTTGAGTATTTATCCGATAATTTTAGTGGTTGTTTCGATGAGTCTCGGGAGCACCGAATTTGGAAATGTTCAATTTAATGGATCTACATGGGCAGTGCACATTTGCGGTCAGAAATGTGTAGTTTACCCTATTTAATAAAATATTTAATTTAATTAAATAAGATTATATGAGAGTTTTTGATTAATTAAAACAAATTTCAAATAATAATAATAATAATGAAGTTATTAGTATTATTATTTTGTTTATTTAATTAAATTAATGTTTAATAATTAATTAAATGATGGTTAAATAAATTAAAGAGTGGTATTACGGTTCACCAAAAATGTTTAATTAATTGAGGAGTTTCAATGTTAAAGATGAAACATTATTATTACTAATTGGAGGTTATGGCTTGGATTTTTTATCATTAATATCATATTAATGATATTGTAATAAAGTGGGGGTTTTTTGTATAATAAAAGAGAGTGTTAATAATAATAATAATGTTATTATTATCATTTTGGTGATTTTTAATTTATTTGGATGTTAAAATATTTTAATTATATAATTAATAAGGTTTAATAGTTATGGGAAATTAATGTGGCCTTTGGGTTTCTAAAAGAAACATTTTTTCTAAATGAGTTATAGATTTAATGAAGATGTGTTTAATTGAATAAGTAGTTTCAGAATTAATAATGAGGCATTTTATTATTTAATAGAGGTTTTAGGTTTTTTATATGGTTTGAATAATAATAATCCGATTATTATAATTATGGTCTTATGAGTATAACAATTATTATTAATTATGGTTATTAGTATTATTATGAAGAATAATAATAATTGATTTTGGAGGTTTTCTATAATTAAACATGTTAAGAAGAATTTAATATATCACTACGAAGTGGTGGTTTTATTTAATTAATTCAAATTGAGATAATTAATTAAATAATTTTAATGAGTTGGTGTTTTTAATTTAATTAAATAGTGTTGAGATAATTTATTTAAATAACACGTAGTGGGGAATTTATTTAATTATGTTTTTAAAAAATGAATTTAATTAAAAATGTGTTAATGGGGGTGTTGGGTGTTATCAAAGAAGGGTAATATTAAATTGAAATATTAAATAAGGAGTAAATATGGAGTTGTGTTAAATTTACTAAAATTTACGGTAATGAGTAATTTAATTAATTGATGCGAAATGAAAGTTTTATTTAATTATATTCAAGGTTAATTTTAATTTTAAATGTGCTTTGTAATTGTTTTAAATGTAAATAGTAGGTTGTTCATGGTTAGTCATGCAGTGCGGGTCAACTGCACGGTTACCTAGTTTTAAAATGTGTTTTTATACAATTTAAATAAAAGATATATTTACTAATAATAATAATAATAATGTTATTATTACTATTGTGTTTATTTAATTAAACCAATGTTCAAGAATTTAATTGGTTGATTAATGAGGGATTTTAAAATTAATTATGAAACATTTTTTTAAAGGCTAGTTAATAAAGAAATGTTATATTAAATGAGAATAATAAATATTTTTATTATTATATTAAAAATATTAGATTATTTTGGTTTTAATTGATAATTGGGGGAGATAACATGAGGGTGGTGCACCACCATACAGGAGGAACAGAAAAAATATACCAAGCCCCTCATTTGAGGTGCACTTCACCCCCCTCGTCAACTCCTCTTCGTGCGATCAAATTCTCCTAGTGTCTACATGAACAAGTCTATCTTGGGGAGGTGAATCTATCAGCATTTGTTTTGTGATTAGCATGAGCCGTTTATCTCCTCCCTCACCAAGATTTCTCATCCAACAACCTAAGGTTCGGGTTTTATTGGGTTTCCTTGTTTCTTCGGTTATAGGGGTGTTCAAGGGTCACCTCTAGACCCTTGGGTCCATATTCCAGTATCTGCCGACAAATTCGAGGTGGATGGGTTCGTTTTCACTTTTCCGTCATGTTTTGGGTAAGGTTATATAACTGTGGTATTATTTCACATCATTCAATTAAGGTTTTGATAATTTATATAAGTCCCCGAAACCTACTAAGAGGTGCATTGGTCCTTACTTCTTTGATTCTCAGAAACTGTTTAATATTTTGAATTTTATTTATATTGTTGCAGGGAATTCACATGAATATATATATATATATATATATATATCGGTGTGTGTGTGTATATATATAAGGTTCATGCACATGTGATTGTGGACCAGTTGTGGACTAGTTTCCACCAAGTACATTAAAGTGCATCATATTTAAAACGGTGCCACCCCGAGGTAAGTTCCCTTCCCAAGTGTTCAACTTTAATAAATGCATTAATAAAATTATTGCTTCACTTTTGTGGATATTCAATTTATTCAGTAAAGTATTTATATTTTATTCCATCTATATGTTAATTTAGTAAGTTTGATTAAATTAAAAAATGTGATATATGTTATATTGATACAAGACTTTTTGAATTAATTAAATGATGTTACCCACATGAGATAAATGAGGACTTGAACGTGTGTTGATTTTAAGCATTTTTTCTCTAATTAGGTTAAAGTGATACGATTAAACAATTAAATTATTTTAATGGGAAGAATGGTTAATAGGGAAATCAATTTTAGGTTTAATTATCAAGTCATGATTTACAATATAATTGTGTCTTTTTCTGATTATTGAGAATATTGAATATTTGACATATTCAAAATATAATTTAGAAACTAGTAATAATTAATTGATTGATTGATTATTACATGTTAAATGGTAAATGCTTAATTAATTGATGATTGGTTAAAGAGATAAGATTTAATTAATTAGTTGTTGAATTAATTAATTTCCATGCATTAAATTAAGATTGTGATTTGATTGTTTGTCACGACTATTTTCCAAGGGTACATGTTGATGCATATTAGTTTTACATGCCTTAAGTCTTCTTGGATGGAGTTGTTTAAAAATATTCTATGATGTGTGATATGGTTGCTAAATATCTCAGCATTGTTAAGCATGTTTTAAGATGATTATGATGTGCATGTAAATTGTTAAAGTCCTAGACGAATCACTATTTCGGTGGATGGGTTCAGACTTGTTAATGAATTTTGATAATTAAATGTTGAGTTAATTATTTTGTTGGATTCAAAAAAATAAATAATGGTTCATTAATTATTAACTAATAAGTTGTTTAATGGTTAATTAATAGTTGACTTATATGACGAGCAATTTATGTTGTTAATTAGTTATTGAAAAAATTAACAAATTGGATTAAATAATTTATAAATTAATTAATGGAAGGTTTTGGGGTGTTAGACATTGTGTTCTACACCAATGATAGATATATATGTATGATTGATAAATAGGTTTTGGGAAAGGTGTTGATGCTATAAATAATCATGGGGTGCTAGACATGGATTTCTACACCTAGCTTGCATGAAAATATTCTTTTATGGGATATTTATTGATTCTCCAAATTCCCATTGGTTGTGAGACAAGAACTAACTCTCTAAATATTCCCAAGGATGCTAGACATGTTGTTCTACTCCCAATAATTGACATTGGATTGTGGGTCCCGTTGGCCATACATGAAATGAATCCATGGTTAATGAAAACTATTGTGACATGATGATAGTGAATTGAATATAAGAAAGGGTTCAAACTTATTAATGAATTGGGTGAATCATTGTTAGTGGAAGAACCCAGGAGAAAATCACTAATTTTAGTGAACGGGCTTAAACAATGTTTATGAGAGATTAAATTAAATATCATGTGTTAACCAAGACATAGAACAATCTTGGATTCAGTCTTTACTTTGATTACTTATATGGTCTTCATAGACATTTTTGGTGAGTGAATTATACAAGGAATGTCAAGATTAGGTCGAATCTCAAGACATTCTTATTTTAATGAGGTTTGAATAATTGATAAATTAAAATGATTGTGTAATGAGTGTTGATTATGCATGAAAAATGTATAATGTAGGTTCAGACTCCATCCAAGAGCTGAATTAGGTACTTATATATAAAGTTATATTGTATTGTTTTCATTAATTATGCATACTTTAACACTGTTTAAATTATTTATTGAATGTTTGGATTTGGGGTAGACATCAGTGGTCTCGTCCAACTGAGATTTATATCTCACACCCTACTCAAGCCTCCATTGCACTAGGGTACCTAAGTAGATTCTATTTGGTTACAGGATTGTGCTATTTATATTTACATGGGAGATAAGAGAATAGGACTGAGCGGAAGCTCGAGATTCTCGAGGAGACCACCTTCGGGGATTTGAGTAATTGTTTATTTGTTTCTATATTGGAATGTAATTCAGGTTGTTTTGTTCACTAATTTCCATTTTTGTATCATTACCATGTCATTTGTGCATCTTCTGTATAATTTTTTCTTGTCCAGTTTTATAAAATGAGTATTATATGTCTTCCCCTACTTTATCATTTATTATACTTCTTCAGATATTTATTTCTATTATCTATTATTGAACTCTGATATGAGGGTATAGTCTCCCTAATAACTATACATAGACCCTCAATGCTATTCTGCAGCCTCTGGTGTACAGGGAGACGTGCTTGAGGTCATGTGATGATCGTTCTAGTCACCGGTTTAGTGGTGAAACGGGTCGGGATGTTACAAAGTGGTATTAGAGCGGTTTCTTTTCCTTTTTTATTTCTATTTTGGGTTGGTATATTGGAGACTAGGAATGTTTTAGTGCTTGGGTTAATAGTGATTCTAGGGACTGATCACCCCATGTATGGAAAATGACTAAGTGGCCCGGGATGGGAATTGAAGTTTGTAATAAATGCGGTTACAGTTGATATGATTTTACCTTGAGTGACTGGTGTATTTTCTACGGCTTATTGATTTTGAGAATTGTGAAGAAAAAAAAATCACCTTATAGGGCAAGGATGTTTTATACATGCATCATCTTAGGTATGTAGAGATTCAAATGTCATGCATATAACATGCCATGTAGTTGCATTAGTAGGATGCCTACTAATTTGGATTGTGTGCCTTGGGTGAAATGCCATCTTTTGACCTGCTTTAGCATGCCTCTCTAAATATCATGTTTTATTGATAGATTTAACATTGTTGAGTGATTATATGCAATACGTCCATAGTTATTAGCATGCTTTGTTGGTGTTCCATGCTTCTGTGTAATTGCATGTTGTTGTGTTACTACCTATGATGATATGCTAGAGATGTCATGATGTATGAATGGGCTTCTAAATTTAAAATTTTAAATGAGTTTTGATTGTGAAAAATGGGGGCCAAATTCCAGTGATAAGTTGTATGGGTGCCTTATCGATTGGTAGATGGCCACCCACGTGACTAAACCATATAACCACAATATGTTTTGAAAATGGTTATGAATTTAAAACTGCTAAGTTTTGATTGTAATGAAATATTGTGGGGTTTCTTTTTAAGAACTCATGTTAAATAAATTGGACCCTCAGAGGTCTTTTTTTTGGTAAAAGGAAATTAGATGATAAATTGACTTTTTATATTTGAATAACACTGAATGTTAAATGATTAAAGTGCATTTATTATAGAATTCCTATTTTGTTGTAGGGTGTTGTTTTGAAATCCAAGTGACTTGTTATGATAATGTACTTGTGTGTTTTTTGAAATTCATTCAAATTTTGAAAGGTGGAAATGAATCAATTAAAATGGATAAATAAAAAATAGGGCTATTAAATCTTGTGATTTTTGTTTTGTGTAACCCTAAGAGAGGGTCGATGTTTATGTTTCATTAGGGGAAAGCCCATGGTATGTAGTACCCTTAAAATGTTATCGGTTATTAAATTATGTTCGTTCCACTGCTCGAGAGGACATCTAGTTACTCAGTTGTTATTGCACATCGATAGGTTTATGTTATAGATTTTAAGATCAATGTTTAACGTAGTAGTTGTGGTTTGAGAAAAGTCACATACATGCGTTAATGTGTTCTAAAATAGCCCACTGGGGAGAATATGATCGTTACTTTAGAGGTCACAGACAATCCTATGGTGGGTAATGTCACATCGTTTTCGGTAAACATGTCGGCAGGAGAGGCTGATCTTTTAAATAAAGTTTTTTTTGTATTAGTTTGACTAATCTTCTTAATGACCTTGGTTTTTCTCTTAGTTCTCTCTTTTGAATACTATGAGCATGTACCCTATCTTGACCTCTTCATGGAGACACTAATATAGTGTTGGTCTAACGAGGCGCTATAGTTTAAATGTTTTTGGGATTGATGAGTGGTTGTTATTTCGGTAGTACACAGAATGCATGGTTTATATGGGATACTTATTTATTAGTGTTGGTGCATGATTGTTTTTTTTGAATATCCTTGTGATGCCTTGACTTAGAAATTTCACCCGAGGTTGGGTAAGGACATCGTTATAATTGAGGATGGGTTTGGAATATTTTTAAAGGAATGTCATCAAATAAAAGGATAATGTGGGTTTTGGGTCCATGATGAATTTCGAGGGAATCCTGTGAAACTTGTTTTGTTAGTTGATGGAGATTCAACCATTTTCATTGGTGAGGTACCTATAATGGCCTCAAATGTAATCTATGTTTCAATTTTTAAGCTATAAAGTGATCATTGGCTCTAGTTTTAAAAGCTTAACTGTTAGGCTTGTGAAGGGTTAAAGGTGCTTTTGGCATTTCAAATGAAACATGTCAGTTCAAACGAGATTAAGTGACCATGGTAGGTCGGTTTTTTAGTAGTGGTTCTCAATGGATTCTTGGGGATGAGAAGTTTTTAAGGTGGGTAGATTGCAAAGTCCGGTTTTTTTAACTAGGTTTAAATACGAAGGTTTTCAAATTTTTATCGGTTTTTCAATACGTCATTTTTTTAAACCAAGCTCTAGAATTTTATTCCTAGTGTTGGAACACCTAAAGGTGTAATTTTTGGACTTACATATTTATCTGATAATTTTAGCGGGTGTTTTGATGAGTCTCAGGAGCACCGAATCTGGAAAAGTTAACTTTAATTGACCTACATAGGCAGTGCATGGTTGCGGTCCAAACCGTTCTATTTACCCTGTTTAATAAATTATTTAATTAAATTACATAAGATTATATGAGTGTTTTTGATTAATTAAAAGAATGTTTTAATAATAATAATAATAATAATAATAATAATAATAGAGTTATTATTATTATTATTGCGGTTGTTTAATTAAATGAATGTCAAAGAATTTATTAAATGATGGTTTAAGAAATTAATGTTAGTTATTGGGGTTCACCAAAAACATTTAATTAATTGAGGAGGATCAATGTTAATGATGAAACATTATTATTTTTAATTAGAGGTTATGGTTTGGAGTTTTTATCATTAATATCATATTAATGATATTGTAATAAAGTGGGAGTTTTGTGTTTCAATAAATAAAGTGTTGATAATATTAATAATAATAATGTTATTATTATTATTTTGGTGTTTTTTATATTATTTGGATGTTAAAATATTTTAATTGCATAATTAATAAGGTGTAATAGTTACAGGAAATTAATGTGGGCTTAGGGTATGTCAAAGGAAAAAAATTAATAAGGAGTTTCAGATTTAATGAATATATGTTTAATTGAATAAGGAGTTTTAGAATTAAAAAATAAGCATTTTTTATTTAATAGAGGTGTGGGGTTTTATCTATTATTTAGATAATAATAAATCAATTATTATTATTATGGTTTAATGAGTATAATAATTATTATTAATTATGGTTGTTATGATTATTATTATGAATAATAACAATAATGTACTTTGGAGTTTTTCAATAATTAAACATGTTAAGAAGAATTTAATATATCACTGCGAAGTGGGGTTTTTTTAATTAATTCATGTTGAGATATTTAATTAAATAGTGTCTATGAGCTGGAGTTTTTAATTTAATTAAATGATGTTGAGATAATTTTGTTAAAGAAAAAAGTGGGTAATTTATTTAATTAAATTTTTTAAAATTAGTTTTATTAAATAATGTATTAATGAGGTATTGGGTGTTATCGAAGAAGAGTGTTATTAAATATAAATATTAAATGAAGAGTAAATGTAGAGTTGTGTTTAATATAATTAAATTTGAGGTAATGAGTAATATAATTAATTGATGAAAAATGAAGGTTTTATTTAATTAAATTCATGGTTAAGTTGAATTTGAAATGTACTTTGGAATCGTTTAAAATGTAGATATCAGGTTGTGCGCGGTTAGTCAAATAGTTTCAGTCAGCTATATGATTATCCGGTTTTTTTAAAAAAATATTTAATTTCCATAAAAGATATATTTACTAATAATAATAATAAGGATGTTATTATTATTATTATTATTTAATTAAATAAATGTTCAAGAATTTAATTGGATGATTAATGGGGGATTTCAGAATTAATTATGAAACATTTTTTTAAAGGTTTATTAATGAAGAAATTTTATATTAATTGAGAATAATAAATAATATTATTAATATAATAAAACCATTAGTTTATCATGGGTGTAATTGATAATTGGGGGATAGAACATGAGGGTGATGCACCACCATATAGTAGGAATAGAAAAAATGTGCCAGGCCCCTCCTTTGAGGCATGCTACACCCCCCTTGTCGGCTCCTCTTCATGCGATCAAATCCTCCCTGTGTCTTTGCAAACTTGTCTGTCTCTGTGAGGTGAGTCTGTCTGTAATTGTTTTGTTTTTCACATCAGCCATTTGGATCCTCTTTCACCCTGTTTTCACAGCCAAATCCCTGGGGTTTGGAATTTATTGGGTTTCCCTATTTCTTCATTTCTAGGGATGTGCAAGGGTCTCCTCTAGAACCTTTGGTTAGTATTCCAGAATCTTCCAATAAAGGCATGGCAGATGGGTTCATTTTCACTATGTATTCATGTTTTGGGTAAGGTTATATAACCATGGTATTGTATCACATCATTCAATTAAGGGTTTGATAATTTATATGAGTTCCTGATACCTAGATAGAGGTGCTTTTCTCCTTACTGCTTTGAATCTGTGTACCTGCTTAATATTTTGAATATTATTTATTTTGTTCCACGACGCATGTGGGAATATATATATATTTTTGTGTGTGTGTGTTTCTAGAAATATATAAAAATATATCTATATTTTGTGTACGCATGTGCGATTGTGGACCAGTTGTGGACTGGTTGCCGACAAGTACATTAAAGAGCTGCAGATTTAAAATGGTGCCACCCTGAGGTAGGGTCATTTCCCATATGTTAAACTTTAATAAATGCATTAATAAAATTCTTACTGCACTTTTTTGAATATTTAATTTATGCAGTGAAGTATTTATATTATATTCCATCTATATGTGAATTTAGTAAGTTTGACTAAAATTATAAATGTGATATATATTATGTTAATACAAGACTTTTCAAGTTATTAAAAGATGCCACCCACATGAGATAAATGAAGACTTGAACATGCATTGATTTTAAGCATGTTTTCCTAATTTGATTAAAGTGAAATGATTAAACAGTTAAATGATTTGAATGGGCAGAATTAGTAATAGGGTAATTAATTGTAGAATTAATTATCAAGTGATGAGTTGGAATAAAATTGTGTATTTTATTGATTATTGAGAATATTGAATATTTAACATGTTCGGAATATAAATTGTAACTTGGTAATAGTTAATGTATGGATTAATTATTAATTGTTAAATGGTAAGTGGTTAATTAATTAATGATTGGTTAAATAGATAGGATTTAATTAATTAATTGTTTAATTAATTAATTTGCATGCATTAAATTAAGTTTGTGAATTGATTGTTTGTTACAATTGTAGGCCAAGGGTACCTTTTGTTGCGTATTAGTTTTCCATGCCTTAATTTTTCTTTTATGGAGTTGTTTAAAATATGATATGTTGTGTTAGATGGTTGCTAAATATATGGGCTTTATTTAGCATGTTTTGAAATGATTATGAGATGCATGTAAATTGTTAAATTCCTGGATGAATCACTATTTGAGTGGATGGTTTCACACTTTTTAAATAATTTTTATAATTAAATATTGAGTTAATTATTTAGTTGGAGATCTAAGAATAATTAATTTTTAATTAATTATTAACTAATGAGATATTGAATGGTTAATTAATTGTTGAATCATTTGACGTGTGATTTGTGTTGTTAATTAGTTGTTGAATAAATTAATAGATTGGATTAATTAATTAATTAATTAATTAATGGAAGGTTTTGTGGTGTTAGACACAGAGTTATACACCAATGATAGATATATATGTATGATTGATAAATGGGTTGTGAGACAGGGACTAATGCTCCAAATTCTCATGGGGTGTTAGACATGGTGTTATACACCCAGCTTACATGCAAATATTATTTTATGGAACAGGTACTGATGTTCAAAATACCCATGGGTTGTGAGAAAAGGACTGACACTCTAAATATTCACGGGGATGCTAGACATGATGTTCTACTCCCAGTAATTTAAAATGGACTGTGGGTCCAATTGGTCATGCATGAAATGAATTAATGGTTAATGAAAACTGTGGTGACATGATGATTGTGAATTGAATATAAGAAAGGTTTCAGACTTATCAATGAATTGGGTGAATCACTATTAGTGGATATACCCAGGAGAAAATCACTAATTTTAGTGAACAGGATCACACAAAGTATATGAAATATTAAATTAAATATGACGTGTTATCCAAGACAAATCACAAGCTGGGATTCAGTCTTTATTTTGATTACATATATGGTCTTTATAGAGATCTATGGTGGGTGAATTAAACAAGGAATGTAGATCTTAGGCCAAATCTCATGACTATTATATTTTAATGAGGTTTGAATAATTGATAAAATAAAATGATTGTATCAAGAATGTTAGGTATGCACAAAAAAATGTATAATGTAGGTTCATACATATGCTGAGAGCTGAAGCAGGTACTTGGGCGTATAGTTACATTGTACTGCTTACTTTAATTATGCTTGATTTCACACTATTAAAATTATTTATTGATTTTCTGGATTTGTGGTAGACATTGGTAGTCCTGTACTACAATGATTTATATCTCACATCCTACTCGAGCAACCATTTCAATGGGGTACCTGAGTAGATTCTATTTGGTTGTTGGATTGTGTTGTTTTCATTTACTTGGGAGATAGGAGTAGAGGACCGAGCAGAACTCGGGATGCTCTAGGAAACCACCCTCAGGGATTTCAGTCATTGTTTATTTATTTCTGTATTTGAATGTAAAGCATAATGTTTTGTTCACTATTTTCCATTTTTGTGTTAATAACATCTCATGTGTGCATATGGTGTATAATTGGTGTTGGGCACTTTTATAAAATGATTACTATTTGTATTCCACTAATTTTTATTTATTATATTTCATTTTCTATTTAATTCCATTATCTATTATTGAACACTAATATGAGGTTATTGTCTCCCCACTGATTATCCATAGACCCTCACTACTAGTCGGCAGCCTCTGGCGTACAGAGAGATGCACTTGAGGTCATGTGATGACCAGTGTGGCTACTGATTTAGTGGTGACCCGAGTCAAGATGTTACAGTTTATCATGGTGAGGGGTGAACCTCTTAATTACCCATGTTATTCCACACAATAAAAAATTGTGGAAATTTAGCTAACTAATGGCTTGATTTGGAATGACTTCATTACAAGTGATGGGGTTATAGGGTCAATCCAAATATAGATCTATGTAATCATATCACTAGTTTTCTTTTGTGATGTATCTATATTATTATATTCTTCAAATTCATGAATCATACATGGGAGGTAAGACCAATTATATTCTTGATAGTAGATAGATTAGTGGATGAAGATATCATTGTCTTGGTAATTCCATTATTAGATAAGATTCACTAGTGCTAAATTGACATTTATAATGTAAATTCACCATTCTCAATTTCAAGACTATTATATATACTCTGTGGTAGGGTTTGTACACATTTCAGGTAATATAAACTCTATGGTCTAGTTAGGATGTTGAGTTTAAGTTCTTTCCATTCATCTAGGTGGTCTTTGGTTTTATTCTTTTATAGATTAAATATGGTAAAGTTGTCAAATAAAAAATTATTCATATAGATTTTTTTTGGAGAATCCATGAATGGAATTTTTATAATGATTTCCATACTTGTAAGGATAAAATAGAATACATACTAGAAATAACATATGGGTTTGTTTTAGTATAATTAAAACATGGCATCATTTCTTAAGTTTGTGAACCATATAGGCTTTCACGATAGTTTTGATACCTATAAAGATAATTGTCAAAACCACCCACATATATAAGATCACGTCAACACACTCTATAGTGGTGTGACAACTATAGGTAATGATGAACTAGGATACCACTCACACTAAAATTAGATAACCCTCCTAAAATTCCTTTCAAAAGTTAGAATCAGAGTATTCACTTGGTTATACATATTTTTATCCCGATGATAGGCTATCTTAGAAGATCCCTATAGTGAGTGAGGACTTAGCTATAGAAAATGGAAAATGAGACACAATGAATCCCTAGAATAATTTCAATATTTCTAAATCATCATAAGATTATATTTTTACATACTCAATGGATTTAAAATGGTCTTTTATTAAGGAACCAATATTTCACGAACCAATTGTAAGGTAGTCAAGCTGGAAGTGGTGAGATGATGTGTCAATAGAAGGTCATAGGTCAGAAAAAATTTAAAGAATAAATGGTTTAAAAACTCCTCATTTCCTAAAATTATCTCCAAATATTATTTTCACATTGAGGCCATCTCTTTTTAGAGTTTTTTTATCCACTAAAAAGGTTGATGACCTGTGGGTTTCACTCAAAGGTAGTTTATGAATCCCACAAATTTGTAATGTGAAATCTAGTCATAGAAACCCTTCTAATGGAAGTCATTTTTTATTTTAATGAACTAGATATGTTTGTGCACACTATTGGTGACATATTATTAGTCACTAAACATGTAACATATATTATAAATAGTTTTTATGTTCAAGGGTATTCAACTAATCTATTTATAAATATTAGAATGTTTCCCTTAACCCTGAAGAAATATGGAAATTTTTTTCAATTAAGATCATCTTCAATATTAAAACTAACTCTTATATGTTCGAATTTATTATTCTTATAGAGGATTAAAGAAATGAATATACTAATAAAGTATCTTTAATGTGATGTTTTATATATTATAATAGATAATTTTGTAGGTTTGTACACCCTGGGGGGAATAAGAACTCTTGATGGGATATTGAAAGATGTAGGAGGAAAAAGTGTGAGAACGACACGACACCATCTCAATTCTAGGATTACCAGACCTAGAAGTGAAATAAAAAATACAACTATATCTAATTATAAAATTAAAAAATACTTCCATATTGGACACAGATATTTTCACCAATTAAATAGATTGGTCCTCAAATTTCACATTTATTTTCTCATTAAGATGTTAATATTCCATCTTTTTTAATTGTAGAATACCATTTTTTAGGAGAGTGTCTTATGATCTATGATCAGATGATGAAATTTTGGAACACGACCCATTATGTAATTAAACCTTATTTGGTAAACCAGATCCTCATTCCTAATTACATTATTAAATTTATTGTTTATTAAGATGTCAATTTGTTCTCCTATAACTTCATTTCCCTATGTATCAAGTGAGGAATATGGGTAGGAATAGAATAAAGATATCATGACTCTGTAAGATAATAGGGTCTAAATACTAACTAAATAGAATAAAATAGCATTTCCCTACTAAAAATTTCCCACTACTAATAATGAGTTCATGATTTTCAAGTAGAATGTTCAAATTATAGAGAATGATCCCTTAAATGTGGAAGTTCTTATGACTTATTAAAATCCATTAGTTTCAGTAGAAAAAATATAAAAAGTGGATTTCTTGACCAACTCTACAGATAAAATAGTAGATATTTTAAGTATGTAATTTAGAGATATCATTGATATATTATGGAGATTCTAATTTTAATCCAATAATAAGACCTAAAAGAGTTTAGAGGATCACATAGATTGAATATGATGCGAGTAATAGCATGGGGATGAATATATTAGATCATTACATATCCCTATATATTTGAGATGCTCTATATTTTACATACCTATCAGCTAATACACTAATTTATTAGGAATCGAAGCCTCTATTGGACCCACTAGGCTAGTCAGGGACACTAATTGAGGGTATTGGAATAATTATATTAAGATAAGAAGAAAAATCCAATATAGTTGATGAATTGATAATAGTGACATAGATTATTTACTTTAGTAAAACCAATGTATAAGTATTTATAGATGGTATACCTGTTGGGCCTTCTGATGGAGTGGTAGAAACACTATGGATGGGAACTTTAGGTAGTGGAGGTAAATAAAGAAACTATTGATCTTTATTTATCATATCTATTAATTAATTCATATGTTTTCTATGATTATCCGAACTAAACACAGCTATAGTTTTGGAGTGTCATGTATACTAGGGTTGTGATTCCTCGACCCTAGTTACCTAGAGTCAGTGCATTATTACATAACATTGGCAAGATCACATGGAATCAAATCTTAAAAGATTGGTCATTTAAGTTGCCTTGGATGTACTAGACACATACATAAGTTTTATATTAGCTTATAAAATGAAAATCCAAAACAACATTGTCTCCATTGACCACATTCATATCCCTTAGACTATCCCTATAGGTCATTCATAATATACTTCTTCGCATCTTGGGAAAAATAAAACATATAAAGCGGTGAGCTCATGTGCTTAGTAATGATAACAATATAGCGAAGACTTTCATAAATAAGCATAAATATTTAAGAAAATGTATAAGACTAAAACACAAGACTTTTAAACTTAATCTTCTACATAATATGGAAAAGATAAATAAAATAATTCCATTTACTTATTCACATGGGTATTCTACTAGTCGAATAATCACTTGTAATATCAATATCCAATTACATAATGATGGAATGCATAATTCCAGACTTCAAAACCACATAGTCAAAGCCTCGTACCAAGACTACAAATTAGATTTTTTCAAGGCCTTATTCCCAAACACAAGTTTGTTTCATGAGACCTACTGATGCATCGAGAATCTGTTGTGGGATCCACCCATCCTTACTATGTCCAATGCATTCCTCATATGAAAAGGTTTAAACATAACATAATGATTTAATATTAAAACTAGCATACAAAATGTTAATACATTAACCATTAACCGTGAATGGTATAAAAATAAAACATCCAAATTCAAACATATCACAAAATCTTCAATACCATATAGAATATTTGAATCATAATAAATCAACATCAAAGAAGTGTAAAATACATCAAAGGATATTGACATAGATATAATGAAAACTATTTGAAAGAAATACCACCTTCTATTTTGAAATCATTTAAAAGTCACATAATTATAAAAGAAAACATTTATTTTGATAATATTCTTATAATCATGTAAGGGAACTTCTAAGGTGTTATGATGGTGGAAAGTAGCCGCACTCACTGTAAAAGTTAAAAAAACATTCTTTCCTTGTTTTTTGTCAAAATGGTCATAAAGAACCTTGTTTGGAAAATGATAGAAAGATTCCTTTATAAAAATACAAACAAGGATATAAATTAAATTAACCCATATTATAGTAAATACTAAAAATGTTTTGAAATACATTTAAAAAAATCACGAAAGTGGATGATAAAGAGGTCCCAGTAGATACTCACGTATAAACAACCTCAGATAATGAAGAGATTGTAGAATTAACCCTTACATTGTAATTTTCCTTGATAGATTGTACATTAATATCTTGTATAATAGTTAAATAATTTTTATTAAATTATAAAAGAACTATATACATAAATATGATATCATATATGATCTTTTAATATTGTTTTCTTAATAATATTTTAGTAGTATCACTGTTTCGGGTGTTAACTGATTTGTTTTCCATTATATGCTTGGTTATGTAAGCCATGTTTGTTATGGATATGATTTATTTGATTCATATCCAGAATTTTATTAAGTTCTTAATGATTATTTTTTATCATGAAATTAAAATTATTCTTGAATGGTTATGATGAAGAACGAATTTCATCGCGTCCGTAGGGACGGTAATCCGTACATATGCATGAGCGACAATATCATTCTATTGATGGTGACATAATATGTAATTGGATGGTAGATCATATATACAGAGTACGTAACATTTTATATTTATAATTTACATAATTTATACTCATTATTATACCCATCCAAATAATAAAGTGTTTGAATAACAAACTACATCACGACGTGTAGACGTTAAGCCGTTGGTACGCACGTATGGTGACTTTTCATTCATAAGATGTATAGAATAATGAATATGGTTGTACCATACATATAATAACATCACGTTATATATAAGGTACTTTATTTATTATTTTGTTATAGGAACAACAATTATAGAAGAAGTGGAAGAAGAAAAAAACATTGAAAGAGGTGGTGAAATTATTACCTCTTCTTCGGGTGTTTCCCTTTGAGTTGATCGAAAGGGCTCCTTAGGTTGGATTTCTGATCAAATTAAGGCCTCTAGGTCAAAGTTAAGGTAGTTGGAAGGATATTTGAGTAGGTTTTTTCTGATTCAAATGGATTTGTAGGTGTGATTTAGAGGAAAGGGGAAGTACCCTTTTATAAGAGATATGAGGGTCACTTTAGGAAAAGCCTGAAATATTTTTTATTATACAATTATATTCGGTTAATAATGTCTCAAAAATGATTTATTTATAGGCTGTGGTTGGAATAGGTCAAAATAATCTCAACTAATAGGTTTTATATAGGTTTAGGACATCATATTAACCTTATCTTTCAGATTTAACTCTTAGTTAAATAGTTTAACTTTTACCATGTATTCTAGTATTTTTATAATAAATGGTCTATAAAATTACTATAAAAAGACAAGAGAACACCAAGTGGTCAAGTAATGATATATATAACCTTATCTAAGTCCTTTTTTTGAATCAAAGATATTTAAAAATATTATATTAGTTAATAATATAGTATTTGTTCTAAAAATTCATTTATTTCAATTTTGACACTATTTTGTATTTTCTTTTTATGAAAGTCATAACAACTTTATCAATTAGAATAAAATTTATTTAATAAACCATAAAATGTCATATTGACCTAGAATATTATTTTAATTCATAAAAATATCAATTTTAGTTTATTTGGATATTTATAATATTAATTATTTTAATCATTATTAATATGTTAATTACTGCATCGTCATTGTATGATAAATAAATTTTGTTATTTAATGTCTAAAAATTATAAATAAAGTACCATTATGTAGGAAATCGTTTTTACCTTTCTAATTAATATTTATAGTCTAATTTATCTCATGTATAACACTATATTAAAAATGGTTTAGTTATTAAACATTGAATGTAACACTTTTAACTCTTCTTTAAATAAAATAATAATAAATGTTCTAATCTAATAAAAGTGGACCAAAAGGATAATATTTTATTCCTAAGGTTTATTTTGGTCTAAATACACTTATCCAATGGAATTAGGTCATGTGTTAGGGTAATAATAATATCATTTTTTACCTTTAATAACCCTATTTACTTTTAACCGTGGTAAATAAAAGTCAAAAGTAACTATTCACTAAAAATTATTTTCATCTTATTAAACCACATTTTACTTACTGATATCAATGATATCACTCGGTTTTTTGAAATTCAACTCACATAAGTGGTAAAATTTTATTTTATGAAAATTTTCAAATGTGCCTAGAACGTGGGTAAAAGACGGTAAAAAGTTCAATTAAATTATATATATATATATAATATTATTATAAAATGACAACAATGAATTATATTGAACATATACTGGTATTATGTATCTATTTTTTCCTAAAATAAATTTAAATAAAAGAACTAATAAATTAAATAAAAAATTAGTTTTAAACAATAACACGGTGTTTTCACTATTCATTAAAAATTGAATGTTTTCAAAAAAATACCAAAAATTCTCCCTAAGCTATTTTTGATATTCAGAATCCAAAAATGAATTCCATTTAAAAAAATAAAATTCATAAAATTTCAAAAAGTGTGTATTACTATTCATAATGGCTAGATTGATTGGTTGTGGTGTGTTATAACTCAAAGTTGCGTACAGCACAAGCTATTGTATTATTCAAAGAGAAGCATATCATGGAAGGGTGGGGTGTTACATTAATTCCTCCTTCAAATAATTTCATCCTCAAAATTTCTAGAATATTACTGCCCAAAAAAATTCAAGTGGTTCTTCATCATAACTTCCTCATGTTCCCACGTTGCATCTTCCAACTTAAGGTTTCTCCCATGAACATTCACCAGATGAGTCGTCTGGTTTCTTAGAACTTGTTATCTGGTATCAAGAATCTTGATAGGCTCTACACAGTAAGAAATATCATCTTACAGTTCTATTTCTTCATAGGTGAGTACATGTGTTGGGTCAGGTATTTATTTTCATAACAGTGATACATAGAACACATCAGGAACATTGGGGAGACTTAGCGGCATTGCAAAATGATAAGCTACAACTCCAATTCATTCTAGAATTTCAAAATGTCTGATATACCTAGGAGTTAATTTTCCCTTTATTATCATATCGTATATTACCCTTCCATGGAGATACCTTCAACAAAACACGATCTCCTACTTCAAATTCCAAATCATACCTTTGGCTATATGCATAGCTCTTTTTCCTACTTTCTGTTGCTTTAATGTGGATTTGGATAATATTCACCTTTTCTATTTTTTCCTCAAAAGGTTCTGGGCCTATGAATTTTCTTTCACCAACATCATCCCAACAAGTTTTTGTGTGACATCTCTTTCCATATAATTCTTCATATGGTGTCATCTAAATATTTGAATGGAAGATATTATTATAAGAAAATTCTACCAGAGGTAAATACTGATCTTACATACCTTAAAAGTGAAGTTAGAAAGATCTCAACATGCATTATAAGGTTTGAATAGTCCGTTCTGATTTTCCATCAGTTTGTGGGTGGTAGACAGTGCTCAAATAATGTTCAGAATCTAGGGACTTCTGAAGACTTTTCCAGAATCTTGATGTAAAATGGGGATCACGATCAAGAACAATCGATAGGGGTACTCCATGAAGTCTTAGAACTTCATTAATATATATTCTTATTAAAGGTTCAAGTGTTAAATCTTCTATTATAGAAAGAAAATGTGATGAATTGGTAAAGTGATCAACAATGACCTATATTGCATCATTCCTTCTCGGAGTATTTTTTATCCCCAGAACAAATTCCATCGTAATATCATCCCATTTCCACTCAGGTATGGGAAGAGGTTGCATAAATTCTCTAGGATGTTGTCTTTTATCCTTAACCTATTGACAAACCATACATCTTGACACATAATTAGCAATCTCTCTCTTCATGTTTTCCCACAAAAAATGTGCCTTCCAATCTCTGTACATCATAGGGATACTAGGGTGTATAGAGAAATTGAAGCATTGAAAATCATCCAAAAATCCCCTTTTTAGATCAGTTATATCAGGAACATAAATTCTTTTCCCAAATTTCAAAATTCTATCTTCATATATGAAGTCTATCAATCTACCATCATTCACAGCATTAATTTTCTTTTGAAACGTTTCATCATCTATCTGAAAACTTTTTATCTTTTCTAGTAAATAAGGTTTAGCAACCATTTGAAAAATAATTGATGTTTACCCTTCCATGATTATTCCAATATACATTTTTACTACATCCATGTACATAAGATCCCTTTCAACTCTCATAATTTCAGAAATCCATGATCCTTTCTTCTCAAAGCATCTTATACTTTATTTTCCATCCCTATGTGGTGGCGTATAGTGCAATCATAATCTTTGGGTAGTTCAATCCATCATATTTTTCTCATGTTGAGTTCTTTTTGTGAGAAAATATACTTCAAACTATTTTGATCAGAATATATCTCAGATTTTTCAATGTAGAGATAGTGTCTCAATATCTTCAAAGAAAAGATTACAGCTGCAAACTCAAGATCATGGGTGGGATAGTTTTTTTCATTAATTTTTAGTTGTCGTGATGAATATGCAATAAACCTATCATTCTGCAGAAAGACACGACCAAGTATTTTCTTTAAATCATCACTATAAATAAAAAACCCATTATTACCTGATGGTAGAGTCAAGATAGAAGCATTGACTAATCTTCTCTCCAGTTATTCAGAACATTCTTCACACTCTTTTCTCCAAAAATTTAACCCCTTTAAGTGTGAGCTTTGTTAATGTGTTTTCCAATCAGGAATAGTTCTAGATGAAACACCGATAATAACCTTCTTAACAAATAAAATTGAGTATCTCAGTTATACTCATCGGTGCTAGAAATTATTGTATCGCTCTTGTCATTGAAGGATCAACAGAGATTCCATCGTTAGAGACAATGTGGCCTAGAAAAGAAATTTCATGAAGCCAGAATTCACACTTTCTAAACTTCCCATATAATTCATTTCTTCTAAGAGTCTTTAAAATAGTGCCCAAGTTATTTTCATACTCTTTGTAGCTTTTGGAGTATAACAAGATATCATCAATAAATTACACTACAAATTCATCAACATATTCCTTGAAAACTCAATTCATTAGATCCATGATGATAGAGGGTGCATTAGTAAATCCAAAAGGAATTACTATAAACACTTAATACCCATACCTGGTACAATATGTTCTCATTGTAATGTCTTCCTTATTCACACACAACTGATGATATCCAAATCGAAGGTCAATTTTTGATAAATATTGATCTCCATGAAGTTGATCGAATAAATCATTAATGGGAGGTTGGGAATACTTGTTATTTGTTTTTATAGAATTGATCTCTTGGTAGTCAATGCAAAACATCACAGATCCATCTTTCTTATTAACAAGAATAACAAGGGCTCCCCACGGAGAAACACTAAGGAAAATAAATCCTTTATTACTCAATTACTCTAGTTGTTTCTTTAGTTCCACTAATTCCACAGTGTCCATTCTATAAGGGGTATTCGATATGGGCCTTGAACCAGAAATTAAATCAATGGAAAACTCAATTTCTCATTCTGGAGGATGTCTACGTAAATACTTTGGAAACACATATTCATATTCATGTACAATAAGTATGTCCTCTATTAGAACATTCTTTTCCTTAACTGTAGTTATTTCATTTATTTCCTCTCCAATAATTGAATTTATTAGAGCTACTATGGGTGGATCTAGATAATAATCAGATGGTGATGTTTCTTCTCTAAAGATAAGATATTCCTTATCATCGTCGAAAATTATAGCCTCCTTCTTCTTACAATAAATTTTCATATCATGATATGAAAGCTAATCCATACTAAGGATTACATCAAATTCAATCATAGGTATGTCAATGAGATCAGTAGATAATGAAAATTTATATGCCCTAATGGGAACTGATTCACAAAACATTATTGCAATGATACTTCCCTTATGAGTTTTTACTGACAACTCACTTGTTAAATCAAATTGGAAATATCTAATTTTCTTAGAAAACTGGGAAGATATGAACAAATGTGATGATCCAGAATCAAATAAAGTGTTGGATAATCTTGATAACACATTATATTACCTTCCACCAGGTCTTTTAGAGCTTCAACCTCAGCATTAGTGATTTCATAAGCTTGGCCTTTCTCCCTTTCCCCTTTCTAAGGTAAGTTTCCTTGGATATTTGGACATTCTCTTGCATAATTCCCCCATTTCTCTACAATTGTAGCATTCAACATTGACAGCCTCTTTAATTACCTTGAAATACAAGGCTTGGTGGCCTTTTCCCGATGCTTATAACATATTATCATTCCCTTCAGGCAAGTACCAAAGTGTTTCTTCCAACATTTACCACTGGATGGATATTCAGTTTTTCCCTTCTTCCCCTTATTTTCATTTCTAGAGTGTTCTTCAGATCTCTTATTCTCTTTATTTTCTTTAAAGTAGTAACACTTATATAATTCCTTTTCTATCTTGATAACACATGAGAAAATATCTTCGTATGATGAGAAGGATTGTGAGACTAATGCTCGATGGAGAAATGGTTTTAACCCATCGAAGAATCGAACAATCATACTCTTTGGATTATGTATATAATCTGCTATATGCCTTTCTATCCTTGTAATGTTAGATTCATACTTTACAACATTATCAACCTATTTTGGCCTCAGACTCAGAAATTGTCTTTCCATATCCACTCGATCATCACGAAGAAAGTATTTTTCTAATAAAATCACTTTAAACTCCCTCTATTCCATATTTGATACTTCTTCATCTTCCTTTGTGTTTTGAATTAATGAACATCATTGATCTGCATCTCCCGTGAGGTGAATAAGCTTCCATGAAAACATTTTCCCTTTTCCTACTCCCCAAAGCATGAAATATTTTCTCTAAAGAACTTATCCATTGCTCATATACAAATTTATTTTTAGTCTCATTGAATGTGGTGGTTTTTTCCTCATGAAACTGTATAACATTGATCCTCCTCTTTGTGGATCAGGGTGCTCCATACGGGTAAGGTTATTATTCATAACCTGAGTGAGTTGTCCTATAATGGTGATAAGATGATCATCACAAGTTTCATAACTAGATCCACTATAATTATCTTGAGTAGTAAGGAAATCCCTTCATGGATTACGTACATTGATACAGTTTACATTCCTTCAACTAGGCATCGTTTCTAAACAATGGCATACACTATATTAGTTTATGAATCTAAATACATAATTCCAAACTTATAAAACACTTAGAATAAATTGAATAGTTTATGGATATAATACATAGTAATAAATATGTTTTATTTGAGGAGGTATATACTCATAAATACTTCATAATGGTTTGTAAAGAAAATGTAAATTCTCCTATGAATATCCCCCTGGAGTGTCTTAACCAAGAGTGAAACAAGGCCTTTTGTTGTGTACTAGGATATCACGGGTCAATCCAGAAACTCCTTGTCGGGTTTTTTCACTCTTAGGTACATCTGTGCTAGAGATTCCTCTATATTCTTATATCCAGAAAGAGATGTATTAATTGGAAAACTCACAAAATCTCAACATTACAAAAATTCTAGGATGTTATTTTATACTAATCCTCATAGTTTATCTTAGGATAAGGTACTCTAATCAGAGTATTTCTAAATCTAACTTCCAAGGTTTGTACTAAACTTCCTCTGATACCAACTGTAATTCCCTAACCCAGTTACCCAGAGTCGGTGCATTATTACATAACATTGGCATGATCACAAGGGATCAAATCCCAAAAGACCGATCAGTTTAGTGTCCATTGATGTACTAGATACATACATAAGTTTTACATTACATTATAAAATGAAAAACAACAAAACCTTCAATACAATATGGAAAATTTGTATCATAATTTATCGACATCAAATTAGTGTAATATCCATCAAAGGATATTGAAAAAGATGAAAATAAAACTATTTGAAAGAAATACCTCCATCTATTTTGAAATAATTTAAAAGTCACATAATTTTAAAAGAAAATATTTATTTTGAAAATAATCATATAATATTGTAAGGGAATATTATAACGTGTTATAACTCAGGAAACTAGCTTCACCCACAACATAAGTTAAAAAACATTCTTTCCTTATTTTTCTCCAATAGGTTATAAAGGACATTGTTTGGAAAGAGAAGGAAAGATTAGTTTATAAAAATTAAAAAAAGGGTATAAAAAAATATAAACCATAGTCTATGAAATAGTAAAAATGTTTTGTAATACATTTTTAAGAGACACTGATGTGGATGATAAAGACATCTGAGTAGATACTCACAAATATACAACCCCGGACAATGAAGAGATTGTAAAATTAACACTTAACTTCTACTTTTACATGATATAGGGTACATTAATCTTCTTTATAATAGTTAAATCATTATTATTAAATTATAAAAAAACACATACATAAATATGATATCATATATGATCTTTTAATTTTTCAATGTCAATAATATTTTAATAGTATCGTCGTTTCAGGTGTTAACTGATTCGTTTTCCTTTATATTCATGGTTACGTAAGCCATGTTTTTTTTGGATAGGATGTACTTAAACATTATTTTTAATTATAAAATGAAAATTATTCTGGAATGGTTATGATGGAGAATGAATTTTGTCACGTTCATGGAGACGGTAATCCATACGTACACACAAGAGACAATATCATTCTATAGATGGTGAAATCATATGTAATTGGATGGTATATCATTTATATAGAATAAATAAAATTTTATATTTATTATTTTCATTAGTTATACTCATTATTATACAAATACAAATAGATAACTGTTTGAACAACCAACTACACCATGACGTGGAGAGGGTAAGCCATATGTACACACATATGGTGACTTGTCATTCATAGGATGGATATAATAATGAATATGGTTGTAACATTTTTATAATAACATAATAGTATGTATAAGGTACTGGAGTTATTATTTTGGTATGGATATAACAAAGAATGACGAATTTGAAGAAGAAAAGAACTTTGAAAGAGGTGGTGAAATTATTACCTCTTCTTCATGTGTTTCCTTTTCAGTTGATCAAAAGGGATCCATAGGTTGGATTTATGATCAAAGTAAGACCTCTTGGTCAAATTGAGGGTAGTTGGGAGGATATTTGAGCAGGGTTTGGCTGAGCCAAATTACATTGGAGGTGTGATTTTGAGAGAAGGTTAAATACCCTTTTATAAGAGAGGTGAGGGCCACTTTAGGAAAATCTTTAAATATTATTTTATTTTACAATCATATACAGTTTATAATGGCTCCAAAATGATTTATTTTAAGGTAGGGATGGGTCGGAAAACCCTCAACCAATAGGTTTTAGACAGGTTTAGGTCACTATATTAACTGTATATTTTAGATTTAACTCTTAGTAAAATAGTTTAACTTTTACCTGGTATTATTGTATTATTATAATAAATGGTTTATATACTAACAATAAAAAGACATGTGACCACCAAGTGGATCATTATTGATATATCTAACATTATCTCTGTCCTTAGGCTTAACCTTATATTTCTAGGAATATTATATCAACTAATAATATAGTATTTGTTTTTAAAACTCATTTATCTCAATTTTGACACTATTTGGTATTTTGTTTTTGTGAAAGTCATTGAAACTTTATCACTACGAATAAAATATATTTAATCAACCCTATTATTTCATATTAAACTAGAAAATTTGTTTAAATTATCATATGTCTCAATTTTCATTTATTTGGATATTTATAATATCAATTATTTTAGTCATTCATTAATAAGGTAATTACCGCATCATAATTGTATCATAAATAAATTTAATTATTTAATGTCTTAAAATTATAAATAAAATAACATTATTTATGACATCTTTTTCATCTTTATAATGAATATTTCTAGTCTAATTTATCTTATGTATAACTTTATATTAAAAATGGTTTAGTTATTAAACTTTGAATTTAATACTTTAAACTCTTCTTTAAATAAAATTATAATAAATGTCCTAATCTAATCAAAGTAGACCAAAAGGATCATATTTTATTCGTAATGTTTATTTTGGTCGAAATTAACTTATCTAATAGAATTAGGACATGTGTTTGGGTAATAATAATATCATTTTTACCTTCAATTACGCAATTTACTTTTAACCGTGGTAAATAAAAGTAAAAAGTTACTATTCACCAAAAATTATTTTCATTTAATAGAACCAAATTTTACTTACTGATATCAACCTTGTCTCACATAATTTTGAAATTCAACTCACAGTAGTGGTAAAATTGCGTTTTATGCAAATTTTCGAATGCGCCTAGAAGGTTGGTAAAAGTCGGTAAAAAGTTCAATAAAATTTTATATATCTAATATTACTATAAAATGACTCCAATTAATTACATTGAACATATATCGTTATTATATATCTATTTTTACCAAAAATAAATATAAATAAAATAAGTAATTATTTAAATAAAACTTTGGTTTTAAACAATAACGCAGTGTTTTTAATTATTTATCAAAAATTGAATGTTTTCAAAAAAATACCAAAAATTCACCCTAATCTAATTTTGACATTCTGAATCCAAAAATGAAATTTTAAAAAATTGTTATTACTATTCATAACGGCTATTTTGACTGGTCGGGGTGTGTTAGAACTCGAAGTTGTGTACTGTGCATGCTATTGTATTATTCAAAGATAAGCATACTGTGGAAGCTTGGGGTGTTAAAAGGGTTCTACCCTCATTGTCATAGAATCCATATGTATCATTGAGCATTGAAAATATATATATTTTGGTCACATGTTGTGACTTTGTTCTATATTACATTCCAGTGTCGTAGGTGGGATCATGTTAGATCCTAGGGTCACCTTCACTCCAACGGTACATGAGTCATTTAGAGTTGTAATAAATCTAGTTGTTGATAATGAGACTCCCTTGGTAGAACTACAACACTAGTTTCCCAAGATCAAATAATTTCTAATCACCCTATGATATAATGGTTTTGACTAAAGATATATCTATAATGATATGAAGGAAAAAAATTATGACTCGGATTAGGCCAAGAAAATTTGATCTTGTGTGGTCCAAGGTTATTATTCTACCATTGGAACATAGGTCCATGGAACTCAAAGAGATACCTTAGGTTATTGTGATGGTGGATGAGAATTGAAAATTTTCTGTTAGAGAGGTATCCTTAAAAAACTACTCATGACAACATCTATCAGAATTTATGGATAAGATAAGAAAACATGAAAGACTTACTAGGGATTCTATGAATGTATAAGAGAATACTTCCATTAGGTTCCACAAAATACTATCAAAGGAGAGGGTATAAAACAAAAATCTATGCAGACTCCATTGGGATTTTGATGACTCAGAGTGATCATTGGTCAAAATTTGAGAGTAAATAGAACACAAATTGTAGTAGACATTTTACTTATCATATTTTGTAACAAATTAGGAAGTGGTTCTAGAATTTTCGATTTTCATCACTTTTTCAATAAATGAAAAAATGTTATATTATCCCAATTTTATGCTTTTTTAACTATCTATTCAAGATAATATATAAAACCAAAAAAAACATTAATAACATAATGTTTTAATTCCTAAAATGAATTCATGGAAATTGATTGGATAATTCATAATTTTCTAAAACTTAATTCAATAATGAAATGTATTGACTTATAAATTATATTTAAGGAATATTCCCAAAAATAGATATAGGATATTCGAATACATCGAAAAAATACCATTACCAAGATTTGGGATAAGAATATCAGAAAAAAGACTACAAAGTTTTATTTCCTCCAAAAATTGTACTCTTATATGGATATAGTAAATCTTAATACATGGTGGGATTACCATGACTATAATCCAAGGTTATTCTATTCATATATGAAGTTTTACTTTCGCTTAAATTTTTTATCTTAGATGAAAATAGGTTGGATATATATTCAATGTGATTACAATCACTTTAAGGTAACTTTAATCCATTTGGATATTAATAGGAAAATGAATCATTATAATGGAAATCATAAACATGATTTTAAGGAGTTGTCAGTGCTCAATAGGTATAAAGTACCCATAAATTATATCTTGACACATTCTGCACAAATCTTATGAACCAATATTTATGATTAATATAATGGAAGTCCAGTTTTTACCTAGGTCGACAGACCTAACAAGCATAGCGTAAATTTTTACAGGGTTGAATGGTTGTCCCCACAAAATTTATGTTTTTTAGTTTATCCCAAACTTTTTATTAAGTCTTTAAAGGGTATGATCATATTAGATAGGAACCCATATTTTTCTTAGTAATCCCTTTCTAGTTTTTAACCCTAATAGGCTTTATTCAATTTATTTTCTTTTGAACACTCTAATTTTTTTAAGGTTATGTGAGGTTCTTCCCTATTGGGTGAGAAATAAACTTTTTCAAAATACTCTTAGTGGCTTCTCAACCTAGATTGTACCATGTATCTTTTATTTTCAAATTTAAAGTCCTGAAATCTAGGCCAATGAAGTTGATATTTAATGTCAAAATATTTTTTCAAAATAAGGTTGAAGATTAAGATCATACAACTTTGACCAAAGTATGAGAGGGTCTATATAGTAATAAGGAATAATGTAAACATAATGTGAATTGGGAGACAGATGATAATATAGAAATCCTAAATGATGGATTCACAGAGATTATGGTCATGATTCTTGGACCAATAGTTGTTGAGTTTTATGATCATACAACTTCAATTAAAAGGGGTTGAGGTCGCATATTTGGAATATAGGAAAAACCAACCTAATGTGAATTGATTTTCCTCATGATAGAAAAAAATATCTCTAAATGGGGAATATATATTTAGTTTAATGACATAATTATTAGACATATTATGGTGATACTATTTGTTGATTTATAAACTCACTTTATCTTTTGTTTTCAAAAAAACATTACACTCAATTTATTATCTATTTTAATGTAATTTTTTTGTTTTAGGTGTTTAATATATACACTTTGAAACTCAATTAAATGTAATTCCATAGGTCTATGTCAAATCATGAAAATTATGAAAATTATTATTTAATGACAGATTCAATTCACTAGATGTACAATCATTATAGAAGTGATTTATAACTTCATCAGAATATAAGGATGTATGTTGAGTTCATTGAAAGATAATGAATCAGTTTAAAATAGTATTGTAAATGATCCTAAGGAGCATAAAATTTGAATAATGTATTTAGTTATAATTTCATATATAAATTGGATGATATCCTCATGGATCATAATTATAATTTACATTGATAATTCAATAGAAAAATGATTTTTTTGATCACTTCAAAATTTTGAAATAGCTTGTTGCTGCAAGTGATTCTGATAAGTATAAAATTTTTATGGTATTTTTATAAGAGATATAACCATGTGAGGTTTTAATTGTAAATATATTTATCATTTTTTTATTTCATTTTTTATTTTAAATTGTCTTTATAGATTGATTCCATAATAAATATGAATAATTTTTTGATCATTGAAGTCATTATCTTCTCGGTGTGGTAGTGAGTTGATACAAATCATTGGGATCGAGGACTTTTTTGGAGGAAGGTAGGGTGTCTTGGGTTAGAATATTAATACCTTTTGACAGGTCTACTAATAAAGGATTCATAGTGTGAAAGATAGATATTCTTTCTTATAGTTCTATAGTCAAGGGCTTCCAGGGTTTAGAAGATATATATATATTCTAATATATTATGGTGGATAAGTTCTTAAAACTTAGGATACCTTGGATCATGTTTATGATCCTCCTTTCATTATGGGTAAAATATTTGATATTATAATATTTTTTTAAGGAATTATAGATCATTATATGGAACACCATGTTTTATTATATATATTCTTTTTACTGATTATAATATTTCCACTATACATATATCAGTATTATTGATAGATATATTTTATATGAATTTAATTGTTTTAATAAAAATTTTGGGTTTATCAAAAGATAAAATATTCTAGTAAAGTTAGTACCTGATGTTATTTTAAATTTCAATTCACCACTCCTTTTGTGTGTCATTCATATTTATCTAATACTATATTTTTTATCGTTAAAATTTTTAGTGTTTGAGACTAATACTAATCTTATTTTAAATATTTTCATTAGTTTATCATAACTTTATTATTTTCCATACGCTAATTATGTGTTATAAAAAAGATATTTATTATTTAAAAAATCATAGGTGACATGAATGGATGAAGTTTGGATAATCTCAATCTAAATAGACCTACTATTTTCAATGGAAAATCTTATGAATAATGGAATGATCATATGGAAACTTATCTTAATAACACTTCTTTTGATATTTTATTAATAATGTAATGATGTTACATAATTCAAGATAAATAAGTCTCAAATTTTACTCAAGAAGAATGATTTGATTTTCTGATGAATTTTTGTTCTTGTAATACTCTGTTTTTATCAATTAAAAAGAAAATATATAGTCAATTTTCTCCATGATAAATAACTAATAGTATATGGAAAAATATAGAAGTTACACACATTATAATTTCAAAATTCTTAGAAACTAAATGAGATATTATTAGGTATGACTATCAATATTATTATTTTATTCATGGAGAGAGTGTTTCTCATATTCATCAATCACTTATGACAATTTTCAATAGTTCTCAATCACTTGGTGAGAAAGAATTATCTAAAGATTAACTTATAGAAAAAGTTATAGAAATATTACCGAATGAATGGGAAATAAAAAATATAACTGATGATAAAAAATACAAAAAAAACATAATTTAGATGATCTTTTAGAAACTCTCATGTAGTGTGAGTGTAGACTAAAAATAAATGTTCAAAGGGTGGAGAAGAATTCAAATATAATGAAACAATTTTGAAGTAGAATGTTTCTAAGAGAATTTATAGAAAGAATTTAGATAATAATTATTGTGATCCTATATATATTGAACTTGTGAATATATAAAGGAGAATATTTATAAAGAATTATTTCTGGTGTAATTATCAAAAGTATTAAAAGGATAAGAATAATATGAAAGAAATAAAATATATTGATGCGATGATTTGTTATGATTTTTAGAGATGATGATATATAATACTATATTTCTTGAGGTTTAAAAGAAAAAGATATATGATAAGTCTAAGAAGAAATAACGAATATATTTTAAAAAAATAGTAATTTCAGTGCTGATTTGGATCCATTATCTGATGATAAAAATAGTGATTTTGGAAGTGAGGGGCATGGAAGGATTGTTGGTTTTAGTTACAATATTCCTTGAAATAATTTTTTTCCTAATGGGAAAGATACATCCTAAAACCCTTAAGGATATATTATTATACCCTACCATAAAATTCTTAATATATGATTAATTTTTTTCTAAAAATGAAAAGGATTACAAAAAAGTTGTGATGAATTTAAAAACTGTGTAAGATAATGTAAATATATGTATCAAAATATTTTTAAAATATAAAAAAACTCATGGGAGAATGTAACATCTATGGTGTATTTTTTGAGTAATTTTATTTTTTAGTTTTGGTTTTATCTTTATTCCATGGACTTATAGGGTGATTTTCAGAAAAACAAAGGCAGTTTTACGGTAAACAGAAGGAAGTTTATTATTGTTGCGTATTTAGTAGAAACCATACACTAACTCAATAGAAAGTATGAATCATTTATAGTGTCATTATTTATGAAACATGTTCAAGAACACAGTCGTGTGGCCCTCTCAAACTAACCCTGACACTAGGACCATAGCACTATCCAGGGCACAAGAGAAGGTTTATGGGAATGTTCTCCTTCCAGATAAACTGTGTAGCTTTTTTTCCTACTTTATGGAGGTGCCACATGATTAGTGCATGGATTAGAAACTTTTATGGACAAAACATGTATCCTTCCATGTCATTAAAGTTTTGGGATTTATAATTATAACCACCTTTTATTTTAACCCTAAATCACCACTCACCCACACCATTCAAACCCCTCAACCCTAGGCACACCTCCTTATCCCCATTCACTCCCTTAGATTTCAATTTTTGGTGCATTTTTTCTTGGATATTTAATAAATCATTATGTAAGCTTCTATTATCCATTATTATTCCCTCTTCTTAGTCCCTTATCTTTTCTTCCTTGTGTTTCCATTTCTCCAACAATGGTTTTGACCTTATTTGGGTTCAATATCTTTTCCATGGGTTGAATATATCTATATTTGGTGTGTTCTTGACTTTATATGGTCCCCGTATAGTGTGGCTTGTGGTATCTAACAATTTATAGAAGTTTACATGTGAAATGGTAGGGAATTCCAATCCTTGACAATAATTGATGATTTTATTATGCTTTCATTTCTTTCAAAATGATTTCTATAAATTGTGTCAGTGGTGTAAAAGGTGATTTCCATGGGTTTCGATATTATTTCATGGTTTAAGGGTAAATTATCCCTTTATAAATGGATTATTTATATGTGAGGTTTCAATTATTGGATTTATAATTGTATGAAATATATTTTTCTTGATATGGAAATGAAATAGAGAAATTGAGAATCCAAGGTAAACTATGGACTAGTATAAAATCTAGGTCAGCAGGGAAATGACTCAAGCTATCCAGTTGGTTCATTCTATAAAACTAACTAAACATATGATGATGACTTGGGGACTGTAATAACATATGAAATAACCTATCTAGAGTATCATGCATAAGAGAGTTATATATGGTTAAATCACCAAGGTATGAGGATCCTAAGGCCATAATTATCTAGATACTTAGGGTAGCTTTCCATGGTGAACTGGTTTTTTTTCATTTGAATTTAAATTTTCATTGCTTTTTGTTTTAATAAATAAAAGTTTCCTTAATTTTTAATGTCTTTAAATACATTCTTTTCAAAACTAGAATATTAATTTTTCATTTAATGCCATTTCTAGAAATATTTTGGTGGTATCCTATTGGTAAATATATCTCACACCCTTAATATACACTCGATATCAAGTAGAACCTTGGAATATTTGATTCATGTAATAGATGATCTCTCTATGGAAGTGATGGTCATTCTATGTATTAGTGGCTGAATTTTTTGTCAGATTTGATGGTGGTATCATGGGTGGTGACCACATTATACATATAGTTTATTCTTGTTTACCTCATCCCTTATACTCTTTGTTTTTTGGCTTTTGGTTGTAAATGTAAAATGCTCAACACATTCTTGTAAAATTTTCCAATTACCCAATATATGATTTTGGTAATGTTGTGGTGTAATTTTTGGAAATTTTTAGTTGATCATTTCACTAGATAAACCCTTCCCAAATTTTTTACATGATTCCTAGGAGATATTTTTCAGACTATGGGGTTCAATGATTCCCATAATGCCTTTCCACGGGCTTGGTCAAGTATCAGATTGGATAGTAGACTAGACAGGATAATGATACATAAAGTCTGGAGAAAAAACAAGTCGTTCAAAGACATTTGAATTTATTTTCTAATATAAATAATGAAAATTATAAGCATAGTTTAAAGGTATAAAACTCAAAAAGTAAGGTTCAAACCCTAAATTTTGAAAAATACAATGTTATCTTAAGAAAGATAAAAATGTGTAGGTATAATCAACTTATGATTGATCTAAAAAACTTAATATTTTGAATATACATTAGAAGCCATAAATAGAAATATTTAATAAGTTATTTAAAAGTTTCACTACCATTATAAAATTATTTTAGAAAATGTATGGTAATTTGAGAGAAGAGGGTGTAACTTTAAGACATAAAAATGAAACTATCAAAATATATATTGTTTATCAGTTAATTTATTTAATAAAAAACATATATCCCTTATGCACTAAATACTAAAAAATTGTACCGTAGTGGAAGAATGTTTTTTTGAATAAATTTTAGTCTCTCAGAAATTAAAGGTCTTATTTTTCAAAGGAAATTATTACACTCAAAAATCAATGAAAAATCTGGGTTCCTATGGTGTTTTTCTATCACTTGGCTGGACCAAAAACTTTCAAACTATCATGAATTTAGTTCTAAATATTTTAAATCATTTCAAACAAAAAAATAAATTTATACATCCAGTGCCTAGTAACTTTTCATTTTAATTTTATTATAATATACATTACATACGAATTCTTTACATGTGAGAGATTTTTTTTATTTTTTATGTTTTGTTTAATACATTTCATTAATTACTTCTATTTTGGTGAGTTTTAGTTATTTTATTTCGATATCTTTTCAAGGAGTGAATTTTTAATTTATAAATATTTTATACCTTTTTCAGATTGAATATTTTTTAAATCGTCTTTAAAAGAATATCAACTAGATCAATCGATACATAAATTATAGAGAGTTATATCATTTAAAAAAATAATGTTTAATGTTATCCTGATTGGGAAATTCTTTTACACAAGAAAAATGATGTTGAATGGAGTATTGTGTTCTAATCTTTTGTTGTGCAAATGTTTCAATTTCCAATGGTATCTATGATTTTAAATAATCTCTTTATCAAGAAGGAAATAAAGGGGTTTGTTTTTTATTTTAGGAGATCATGTTTAAATTTTAATGGGGTTTTCTTTACAATCATATGAAAATATCTAATTTTATACTCAAGATTATGATTTCAAATCATTTTTTATTTCTTTTTAAAAATAAAAAAAGGATAATATTTCAAAAAGTTATTTTATTATTTTATTTTTACTTTCAAAAAGGGAGGAGTTTTAGAAAAATAATAAGAACATAATTCTATAAAAATATTCTTCGTTTTAAAGATGTGGACAATTTTGAGCTTTAATTTACCTTAAACTAACAAGTTCCATTTGAATGTATTAATAAATAGTGAGAAATTAATTTCAATAGAACTCATTGGTACTATTAATTTTTAAATTATTTTAATAATAATTTTTCCATTCACTTTTGTTAGTTTCAAAAAGGAGGAAATTTGTGAGTCATTGACTCATGTTATTTTTATTTATGAAAATCACATTACACTCATGTTATAATCTATCTTAATGTAAATTTTTCTTGAGTTATTCATCGTATATAAAATTAAAATAAACTAAAATTAATTTCATAGGTTTAATGAGAATCATAAAAATATTTATAATCAAGAGATTATGATAGATTTGTTTACTAAGATGTATAATAACTATATAATTATTGAATAACATCATCAAGAGATGAGGATATATGTAGAGTCCATTGGAAGATGATGAAGAATATTTTTATGTCATTGTATCTAATCATTAATAATATATTATTCAAACAATTGAGTTATTTATACTATAAAATATAAATTGGAAACAATTATCATGGATTAGAATTAAAACATACTTTATAATTTGAGAGAAAGATATTTTTTTATCATTATGAAGTTATCATGTTGATTGTTGTTACAAGAACATTTGATCAATGTAAATTTTATTTCCAAGTATTTTTAAGAGTTTTCATCATGTAAGGTTTTTATTATAAAAAACTTTATAATTTTTCAATTATATTAATTCTTCTTGATCATCTATATTGATAGATTCCTTAAGGAAGATAAATGTTGTTCTAATCATAGAGATGGTGAGTTTTTGGTTGTTTAAGTGGCTTTATTTTTATCATCTAGATTAGTGGATTTGCAGGAGGAAGAAAAAGTGTCTTGGGTTTGGAAAATGATACCTTATGAAAGGTAAAAAAAATCAATGTATTTTGGCCTTATAAGACAAATATACCTTCTAATGATTATACATTTGAGGTATTATATGGTTTGTAAAGAATATAATTTTTAATAGGTTATTTCCAAGAAGTTATTTATACTTGGGATACCTTGGATCAGGTTTATGATCCTCCTTTAACTTTGGGTTAAAAGTTTTATTTTAAAATATACTTTTAATGAGTTTTATATTATAATTTAGAACACAATGTTTTTATCTATTTTTTACTTACTTCTTATTATATTCCTTCGTACATGTATCAGTATTTATAATACTTATATTTCTATTATAATTAATTTTTTTTACTCTGAATTATGGTTTGATTGTAGGATCATACGTTTTTAAACAAATTTATATTAGAAGGAAAAAAATTGTATGTTGTTTTAAACTAAAATTTATCACCCCCCTCTTATAGTGTGTTTTCTATCTTTATTTGGGACAACATAATATAACTAGAGATATTGTCAAGGTGGAAACCCAACATGACTGAGTAAGATCTTGAATTTGTATAAATGACCTTCAGTATAAGTGCATATAGATTAAGGTAGTGACTAAATCCATACCTAATAAGGTTTTACTAATTGTGGTAAGGGTAGAATTGGCCCATCATAATGATGAAACCAACATTTATACAAGAGACCATGAGTAGAAAACAGTTCATATTATTTATGTTCATAATTATTTTTCCAATGTGAGGTGGGGTGTGATGGGTTCCATTGTAGTACAATTTATATTGCATGGGGATAGAGTATCTTCTACTTGTGATAAAGACATGCCTCTAGTTAGTAGGAATGATAAGTGGTATGGTTGTCATTACAAATCATGGAATCCTTCTTGGATTCAGATACACTCATTACTGATAGCCATGAATGGTTTTTGGTTAGTTAAACACTTAAGGTAAAAAAGTATAGAATATGGTAATATGGCATTAAATAGGTAATTATAACTATCTAGTATAAAAATGGATGAGGTTAGGACATTATAGAATATTGAGGAGGAGTGTGTGTGGATGAAGACTTTAGCTCAGGTCCATGAAATATGGTTTTTATGTTTTTATGTATCCTATAATAATATAAATTAAGAAAAAAATAATTCTAAAAAGAAAATATATTATCCTGACATATAGATCAATATATAAATACCTAATGTGAATGAGGAGACTATATGTGTGGAGGGTCTTGAAAAAAAGATAAAATTGGAACTAGGTCCAATATATGTTACCTAGATATTATTATATATCTTGATGTTATAGGAAAGAATACATACATTGTTCACGGAAAATAACCTTATGTATATCTTACCCAAATTCAAGGGAAATATGGAATGAATGGATTCCTATGTGAGAGTGGGAACAATAAAACCTGAAATGAATTGGTAAAGTTATAAAACTAAGGATATGGTGAAAATAAGGTATTAATCATGGGTAAGATGAGTAATTTAGATGTCAATGTGTGTCTTGTAAGAACTAGAATTAAGCCACACATATTTATTTTAAAAGATATCCACATAAATCCAAATTATGTGCAAGAAAGTTATATAATGATCATATTTCAGTTTTGAGTGATGAAAGATAGATATTGAGGTTAATTAAGGGATCTCATACACTAAAACACATATTTTGGGATATGGGAGTCATTTTATCTACATTGAAGATTATATATAATGAACTATACATCTAAGTATCATATACATATTTGGATATTATGTAATTAAATAAGGTTATAAAAAATATAACAATCCATGGAGTTTAAAGGAAATTAAATATAGACCATAAATTGTGTAGTTCAACAACCTGAAACAAGGAATTAGGTTTTATTTAATTAAAGTCCATAACATAAGGACCTGTGTGAAGAATTATTTTAATAGATTTGGATTTTTTGAAAAATTAAATGGTTCTGTCCTAGTGTTGAATCCATATAGAAACTGCAACATTAACTAATGAAGTCTCAAGCATCATGTTGAAGTGGGAGTTTGTTTGGAATAAAATTTACTACTGAATTTGAGATAGATGATTTGGACATCATATATCCTAGTATAATAAGAATCAAACAACATATATTTCTTAATATAGGATGATTTTATCCTAAGATATATAAATTTGAGGAAACCAAATATTTATTGGAAAAACTATACACTAGGAACTCTTAAATAGATTTGGATCATATAATGGAATCGTGTTATATAGAGTATATAACTATAATTAGTTTATGGTCTTGCAAGATGAATCATCTGTCATGCGGTTTAACATCCTAGAAAATTACTTGAGTGTTGTGCAGTGTAGGGTCGTATGGTGAGGTCTTTTATTTTTTTCATAATAAATTCATATGAATAGGTCCAAAACCAATCAGTTTATATTTATGTGTAATGGGATTTTATGAACCCAATATGAAGGAATGAAAAGTATTTATTAAGAAAACTTATATTTATGGTAGGTGTCATATTCTCTACCAAAATTATACTTATGTAGTAAGATCCATTGAAGTATACATTTTTATGTTGTCAATCTCTTTCCATTTATTCTTAATATTTAAGATTTTCTTCCGAAGTATTATGGGAGTTCTCAAACACAATACTAATTTCACTTGAATAAAAGAGTTAAGGTGGACCTTAGAATTATATACTTGTGTGAAATAATTCTGATGAATCTCAATATTGTGTAGTTTTCATAAATTTTCCACATCAAGTTACTAAAATTCATTAATTTAAATCTATGAATATTTATATTTGGATAGTTAATCTCAAATGGAAACATGATGGGAGTGAAATTTAACTTCATTAAGAAGAAATGTTTATGTATTTTACACAATTGAGTATGGGGTCTCTGATGTGGTGGTACAAGTTATACTGACATGATTCCATATATTGTATAAGATATTATCTGGAAAATAATTATTTTCTTTATCTTCCATATTTTGAAAGATATTGGATATAGTTTTGATAAAGGAATATATCTATCTATTAATCACTACATGATATCATGATGAATAATTAGGAAGGCTATTTTGATGATGATATATCCTCTATTATTTATAGGCACATAAATTAGTCTCATTGTATATTAATATTACCTTTGGAAATCCAAATCTTCTAATAATATTGTACGTCACAAAATTGATGACAGTTTTTTATGATATCATGTAAGGTTATAACTTCAACCATTTTGTAGAAGAAATCAGTTGTAGTAACAATGAACATGAACTATTTAACTGTGGATGGAGAGTACAAAACCCTGAAATCTATCTCGAGTATGAAAAATGGTGAATATTATTTTTGAATGTGCAATAGCTCTGGGTATTGATGACTGAAATTTGTATGAATATGACATTCATGAAACATATCTATGGATTCCATGTATTATTAAATCATTTTGGTCCAGAGGTATCCAAATATCATAATATGGTGGAAAATAATGGCGCCTTACTAGTGTGTGATACAAGAAACAAGGTGGAACTATTTCAGAATGGAGATAGTCTCTCTGGATTCAATGAACTTGAGTAGGTATCCATTGAACCCTCAGTTATAGAAGACCATCTGGGAATTAGAGGAATCATAAAGTATAAAATTTACTACATGCTAATGGATTTATTCCTATTTGAGTTGAACCATTGGGAGAATCCTATATAGAATTTTTTCTACTATAGAAGACATGTAACCAATTATAAAATTAACTAATGATGAAAAGGGATTACTTGCATCAAGGGTATTTCTAATTTCATTGATTTATTCCATATCAATACTGATAAATGGAGACATAAACCTATGGTGTGTGATGTGAATGATTTTCTCATCCAAATATGGATCTTCCAATGATGTAGCTATATTAGGTAGTGTTCTATTAAAGAATAATGTGAAAAAAATTGATTCATAGGGTAATTCATCAATTAACCCTCACATATAATCAAAAAATGGGATAAAATATTCCTTCTTAATGACATAATCACCATTACTTTTTCTAATGACCAACATTGAATCATCCTTATTGTTTAGTTGTGTAACTTGTATTTTCAAGGTTATCTTACAATGAGGGATTGTTATTCCACCTCATATTTGGTAGAACCATCTAATGGTATGATGGAGCAAGGAACAACTTATTTCACTAGTGTAATAAATAAAATCTTCAAGATGACCATTTTGAGATTAGGTTTTTCCATTATTTTACCTATTAGTATTCAAGAAACACCATTAAAGTACATCTCCCATTCTCATGAGGTTTCGTGGATAGAGAACACTTCATCATTATATAAGAAAACGTTCAGTATGAGGAAATATTTTTTATTGATTATGAAGTGACCATCCTTTTTAAATTTATTTTTTGTCAATATTTGGATATTCTATTATGTTTGAACTATCGAAAAAACATGATTGTTTGTTTTAAATAACCAGGATCCTAAGGTTAGGCTCCAAACCCTAGAAAACATTCCTTGGATGCTCTAGTGTTTTGGAGATGATCCATCCTTGGATGAATCTCGATGAACGATGATGAAGGACAACGCATGAATCGTAGTGCAATGAGATAAAATCCTGACCGACAACCTCTCTCCCTCTTCATTGACAATCAAGGTAGGGGTTGTGGTTTTGATTTCATTTTCCCCCATTTTTGGATTTAACGTAGAACACAAATTAATCCAAAAATAGGTTGACCCACGAATCATTCGTTCTTGCGGGAGGGTCTTTCGTTGGGTTTTATTTTAGGGAATCAATCCATGATTATTCTAATTCATATTTTGATTAGATTCATTTAATCCCTCTAATGGGATAAGATCAATTTCCTGACGAACGACGGTGGAGTTTCATATTTTAATTTACTATTTTTATTTTCATCCCCCTTTTGGATTTTTTGTTCTTTACGTTCTTCATAGGGATATGAAAACGGATCATTGTTCATCCGTTTAACAATTAAATGATCCCAAATTGAAGATCTGGAATCATGAAAACCTTGAGGAGGTGATACGATGATGGAGGATGACGAATCAACATGGATTGGAAGAAATCATTCTTCAACCATTCTTCACACTGATGATCGAAACACATTATATGAGCTTATCAGATGCCCAAAACATATTGAATCAGTGTTTCAATGATTGGAAGACCCTAGTTCATGAGTTTTGGGGATATTTAATGACCGGATCAATGGATAGAAGATCACCGGAGGCACGTCGGGGAAGAACAGTGATTCTAGAAAATCAAGAAGAATATGGTGTTTTCACCTAAGAGCACAATGTGTGGGGCCGACTCGGCGGTGCCAAGGGTTTCACAATTTTGGAAGCGATGAAACTATGTTTGAAAACTATCACGTGGTGTGTGTGTGCTTAAATGGTACTCGGCATGTATATTAGATGATACATGGACATGGGGTGGAGTACACAACATGTACTCCACCACACAGCCAGACCAGGCTGGTTACACAGGTTACCCCATGTACTGGTACACGGTATAGAATACACTGGTCGAAGCCATGTACAGACACATGTCCATCATACACATAGAGGACCCTAGATAATCATACACGATGTTTGACCGTCACTCCATGTTGTGTATGCACTTTTTATGTGCCATGTCTTCTGGCTCAGGTTATTGCATTTGGGAAGTACCTGAAGTCAAGGGATACAACATGTGGCCTTTCTATATTCCATTTACTCTCTTCTACATTGATTGATCTCCTTGTCCAACATTCCAGGGAAAAGTTTAGTTTTGGATAGTTCCTTGTTTCCTCATTCTCATGATGTTTAGGTATCATTTTTCATCCACAGGAGTATGATCCCTTTAGCATTTCATTTTGGACAGATTCAGAATCCCTCTGAGAGGCCAAGAGAGAGATCCTCCACCTAGTCTTGGCCTTAGGTAGAGTCAGGTATTGATGTGACCAATCCTATAGGACATTGATCCTCTACTTAGAAGTTGAATCTAAATGAGTGGTGGTATATCCATGTCCTAGGCAGTGATCCTCATCTGTGTATCATGATCTTCCCCCACTTAGGAGTGAGTTCTCCTGGAATGAGTGTATCCATTCTCTCTTTAGATCTATCAGTGTGTATATCTCTTTGTGAAACATCATGTTGAACTACTTCTCAGACGGATGGCCTCAAATCTATGAGACTAGTGAAGTGAGTTCTCTCGGATTTGTGATTTGTGGAATCATCGAACTGAATCCCTAGTGTGGGTTGTGGTTGTTGTGACTTTCCTCTAGACTATGGGTCTGGGTTTCAAGTATATTTGGTTGATTCTCTTGGTATATGTTCTATAGAAATATACTGTGTAGATATGACTATAACTTTAATTTGTGAATTTATTTATGGATTTTAGTTTACTTTACTGAGTGTAGTCATACTCACCTATGCATGGGATTTTCCCACACATGTTGTGTCTCATGCAGACGAGCGGCCTTTGATAGAGTCCATGACGGACTAGGACAGAACTGAGAATTTTGATCTCCCTTACAGGCCAGGGTGTTCCTACATCTATGAGAAGTAGTCCCAGTACCTATTTCTTACATATAGGTTGGACATTGTAGTTTAAATACTCATTATTTTGGTGGGCTTGTATTCTAGCCCAGTTTACTTTCTGTACTTTACATTTCGGTTTACTTTGTTGGTTGGGTTTAGTTGTATGCATGAATTTTGTTCCTTAGTGGTTTTTACATTACATCATTTGTGTTCTTGGATATGTTTTCCTATGTAAAGGTACTTTTGACATTCCTCTCATGTTAGTCATATTTCTACTTGGTGCTAGTCACTAGCCCCTCGCCTATTGGGGCCTGGTTTGGGGAGTCGCGGCATGGGGCCCAGTAGGATGGGTCATGAAATTCCAAAATAATATTTTGAATAAATGGATATTTCTTGAATTCTAATATTCTAAAAGATTGATTGAATAAATTTTATGATTCTAGAGACCTATTCTTCAAGGATTTAAATATCATGATAAATTAAAGAGTATCATGATTCAATAAAATATCGAAAGAAGACTATCCTAGAGAGATACTAGATGGCGATATGAAATCCACACCACAAGAAGGACCCGCACATCACATTTCATGAGATACATGAATTTATATAATTAAAATAGAAATAAAATTGTAGATTTTTTAGTAAATTAAATGAATAAAACACTCAAGTCTAAAGGAGGCCATAACATGGTATGTTGAATGATATTTGACAGGGAATTTAAATTGAAAATATCTTATAGATTTAAATAAGGATCAAATATTATTGTGAGTTCAAAAAATTTACATAATATATATAGAAACTAAATATTCAAGATTATTTAAATGTAAAAAAAGATATATAGGGAGAAGAAAAATTTAAAACACCTTAATTTTTTTATATTTCTTTGAAACTATTTCCATCCGAATAAGGAACGCCTAATATTGTACCTAAATATGGAATATTTTCTAGTATCAAGTAGGAAGAATAAGATAATATGATTGAGGCATGTGATACAATTATATAATATAAGGTGGTAATTGATAGTAAGTAATAAGGAAAACATGTATGTGGGTTTTAAGACTATATTTATAAAGATTGAAGGTATGTTCATGAGTTTCTCACAAAAATACTGAGTTCAATGCAATTTTAAACCACCACTACACCCAAAGAAATAGGTTGTTGAATTCATAATCAAAATCTATGGAATTACCCTTTAATAACACTATAACAATCATAATTATTGATCTATGGGATACAGTGATATGGTTACTGAGAATCTGGTAACACTTTGTGAAGTAGTATAATGATCTTCTAGTGGGACTCTAGAGACCATGGTGGGACTCTTAAGCCCATGGTGGGACTCTAGAGCCCATGGTGAGACTCTAGAGCCCATAATGGAGATCTGTAGAAGTACGGTGTGATCAAATTCCATGTAACAACTTCTTATTAAATTGTGGAATAATACATGATTGGGGGGACTAACCAATCATGGAAAAGAGTAGGATTTCAAGTTGAAACCTTGTAAGTCCTTATATCTTGCACCTTTAAATTTTTGTATTTTCAGGTAAGGCTATGTTACAACAAGAAGGGTTGAAATAAATCTTAACTAATCTAATAATATAGATTAAATTTAAGTAATTCATAAATGGATACCGCTAATTCACCCCCACCCCCCTCTTTGTATTCCACTAAACCTAGGTACTTCAAGTTATATCAAAGGAAATTTAGGTTCCCTCTGAATGGAACCTAATTTTTTTATTTATATTTAATTTTTTTATATATAGTATATATTTTAGAAAGTGTTTAAGTTTACATAGATGGAGAAAAAGGTGGATACTTTTGTTTTTACAAATTTATAGGTTTCAAAAAGAACCTAGAAAAGCATAATAATTAAATAAGCAAATAATCTAAATAATAATCGTAATGTAAAGGTATAAACACCACTAACCAAATTTATCTTGATGAGTAAAATTGTTGATAATTACATTAATTATGATTCTTAAAATGAAGTAAGCTCAACTTGTTTTTTTTTAAGGTTGGGGCCGAAGCCTCATTTTTATTATTAAATCAAAGCAAAGTCCTCTTTTAACTAGGTAAAGGGAAACCCATTACATAGCCCGAAGGACCAGTGGGCTTGTAGCCCATTACATAGCCTGTAGGTCCAAATTTTTTGCCCAATTCACATTCTATGAAAAGTAACCCGCAGCTACAGTACCCGCACAGTACCGCCGCCACTACAGTGCCATGTCACCGCTATAGTTCCATGCCGCCTCTACAGTACCCGATTATGAATAGTGCCACCGCTGCTATAGTACCGCTACAGTAATTCTACAGTAACCTGCACCCCATGGGTTTTGAACCCCCATTTCCCATGTAGTATTACAGGGTTCTTTCAACTAAGCCAAACCCCAACTACAAGTAAGATCAACATGTGATGATGTATCATTTAGTGATCTTCATTATAAAATAAAATATTGGATTAATAATGTTTACAAAGAATTGGTCACATATATATATTTTTGTAATAAATGGACTTCTTAATGAAAAGGTCCAATATGAATAAGAATTTAAAGAAATATAGAATACACTAAGTAAAAAGTTTTGAAAGTGAATTTATCTCATGGTACCTATAGAGGAAAAAGGGAGATCAATATCACTTTGAAATTGAATTTATTCATGTGTTAAAGGATAATTAGAAATGTACATTAATTAAAAAGTGGTGATTGAACCACCACTTGTAAAAAATTCCATGCACTTGAAAATATGTATAAAACCTCTTTAAATATTAAATATGTTCAATTAGAGGTTAAAAAAAGAATAAAATATAGAAATAATTATTTATAAGAACTATGCATATTTCATGAAGAATAAATCAATAAAAAGAAGGAAAATCATAAAGACAATCAGTTATCAATAGATAATGAGAAAAAATCCATTGACACAATGTTATTTGAATAAGAATTTTAACTAAATAAACCATGATTTTTCATTATCTAGAACTTTCCAATATATCAAGATGAATTATGATACTATGTATACTTACATTAATGATTATTGATCTAATAAAACACCAATCCAAGTTAGGAAAATGTTAAAATAATCACATAATAATGTGACAAGATTCAAGATGAAGTTATCACATAACCCAAAGACTTTATTACATACTAATGTTATTTTAATTTTTATAACATGTTTAAAACCAAATTATAGGAAAATATGGATGGTGAAAAGTGAAAAAAATACATCACAACATCAAGGGTTTGAGTAAATAAAAGAAATTAGATTTTCTCCCACAGAAATCACAAAATGTAAAATATGTCTGAACTCAACAGGGGAAAAATAAAAAATTCCTAGAAATATTACAATAAAAATAAAAATAATAATGAATATTGTAAATTATTTGTTATCTTATAATTTTTAGATCAATTAAAAAACATTTTGTTACAGTTTACAACCTCTAAAGAAAATATAAGGTTAGGTTTAAGGAGGGGAAAAGTTGAACATTAAAATAAACCATCTACTAGGATGTAGGGTTCATAAAAAAGAGTAATCTATATCTTAAATATAAATTTGAATAATTGAATAATTGATGTTATAATTGTTACAGAAGTAGATTTTTTATGAAGAGTATTAGTCTGTGATAAACCAAGAAGAAAAAAATTGGTGATGAAGATATAAGACCACAAAAAACAATGAATCTGGTAAAAAGGAATCATGAGACTACCTTGAGTGAAAATAAAGTAAAGAAATCTATTCTATATAAGAATATATTTGAAAAAAATGCTATTAATAATTAAAAAAAGATGAATAAAGGAGATTAAATAATCTATAATAAAAAAAATTAGAAGCATCCAATTTATGGAAACATTAATTCTATTGAAAATATCTTTTGTGGATAGTTTAGATAATCTTGGAATACATCACAGAACTAAATAAAAATACTACCCAAATAGTGAGAGTTATTTCAAAATGAAATGAAATCACCAAAATTTTCTTATGTTATAATGGATAAGGTGAATAAGGTATGTTTACACAAAAAAATATGAAAGAAATAATAATTCCATGTTTTCCATGGAAGAACATAATTTGAAAATAAAAAGGAAATATTGAATTAAGAATTCACCCAATGTCAAAGTAGTAAATAAAGAAAGATCTTGGTTGAGAGATAGTTATTAACCTTTATTCTATTAATAAAAATCATGGAAAACTCTCATAGTTCCATTTTCAATTTTTTTTGTTGTACTAACATGTGGGTAATTAAAGAATATTAGATGAAGTATGAGTTAGAAGAGTTTGTGCACACTTGACAACAAAAAATTTTCCCATTATGGAGTATTTAAACCTATCATGGTAAAGAATTTGTATAGTGAATCCATTAAGGGGGAGAAAAATTTAAAAGAAAATAGGATACAGTGAATATGTAAATTCTAAAAAGATATATAAAATAAGATAATTAGGTTTTTTAATCACACATTAAACACTTATTTGTTTTTATATAAACGATATTTATAAATTAGTAGTATTGATTGACAAATAGGGGGAGTTGTATTCATGGAACATAATTTTTTATGTTTTTTAGGTGTGTGCAAGATATAAAGTTTTATTAGTGAATATTTTTTTAATAGACATAAAATGAGAATTTTATTTGGCAACAAATGTATAAAATGTTATGGACAAAAATTAAAACCTAGTTAAAATCAATGTTTATTTCTACCCCATTTTATCACACATAGACATAGAGGTCACTAACTAAAGTATCATTACTATGAAAATATTTTGTTTTAATCCTTCTCCAAAAATTGGATCAAACTATCATCCCAAATTAAATATGGCGAAGAAGAAGTTATTTTGATATTTTTTTTAAATATTAAATACAAGACAACAAGTACCCTATATCTCTTTTATATTTATTTTCAATAACGGGATAGATAGAAGAGCATATATTGACATGACAAGTGTATAGTTTTATTGAAAACAACTATAATAGGGGATATTTAAGTTCCCATTTGATTTATTTTTTTTAAATGAAGTTATAAAATTTAATGATTTAAGATAGTGTCAGTCTGTGTTTAGATGTTGTCATATAATGGTGGTGATGATGGAGGAGATGCATGATTGAATGGAAGATTTTTTGGAGGATGCATATTAATATATTACTTATAAATATTAAAGATAATGTAGTATTTATATTTGATGATTATAGATTTTTTAATAAAAGATAGGTGTTGGTGAATGTAGAAACACAATAATCAATATATTCAAATAGAGTTTGAATATATTATCTAATTGGGATATTAAATACATTAATTTATAAGGTGAATCCCAATTTTGAATTATTAGGAAACTGTCCAAAAGAATTTTGTGATTTTATCTGTTGTTAATAAGTGATTTATATTTTTTTGATGATTTTAATTTTATTTGAGAATCTTTAATATTTTTTAAGATGGGTTTTGAAAAGTTGTATCATTTTTAGAATTTCATGTGAGGTGGATATGATCCATTTCTGGACTTTTTATGAGCCATTTCTAGAATAATTCTGAGATTTCGGAAATATAATCCATGTATCTGAGTCATTTGGAACATTGCATATGATTCCTTTAAAGAACTATGTATGGGTGGAAATAATTTTTATATGAATGATTTCATGTTACATATGAGTCATTGAATCTACATGTGATTTATTTAAGGGTGTGTGTGGGTCATTTATACCTATATATGAATGAATTAAGATTTGTGTATGAATCATTGAAATTTCAGTATAAGTGTCTAGTAGACTTTATATGGGTCATTTGGAGGTCAAACACTTATAGAAATTTGAGTATATTTACATACATTAAATAATTGATATATTCAAAATTACTTTTTATAATAGATAGATATTTTAAGAATTAAAATATTCTAAAGATTGGGGAAAACATATTATTCTTGAGACCTGTTACTCAAGGATTTAAATATCACGATCAATTCAAGTGGGTCATGATTCCAGCTATGATTGATGGAAAACTAGTTGAGGGAGATACTAGTTACTGAGATGATATCCCCAATATAAAAAATACTACAACATCAAAGTGAATTAGATTCATATATATTGATAATTCCAAAAAACTATTGATATTTGAGAAAATTAAAAGAAGGAAACACCTTAGTATAATGAAGGACTTGAATTTGGATGTTGAATGAATTTTTAAGAGAATTTAAACTGGATATTTCTTTTATATTTTAATAATTATTTCATGATTCCATGAGTTGATAAAGATTCCACAATTAATATAGAAACTAAAAAATCAAGATTTCATGAATATAAAAAATGGATTCATGGATAAGAAGAATAGAAAATACCTTCAATGGTGAATTATTTTTTGTAAAACTATGTCCATATAAAGAATTGCACCTAATATTGTACCGAAAATAGGAATAATTTCTGGTATAGAGGATGAGGGAGAAAAATTGGAGGAGGAGTACAATGACAACCTATTATTATATAATGTGGTCATTGAGAAGAAGGGGAAAGGCCAACAAACATGTGGAGTAGGAGACTATATTTATATGAGTTGCAGACTTATTTGTAATTTTTTCCTAAGAAGATTATGTGAAGAGAACGGATAACCCACAACTTCATTAGAAGATATATGGAGTCGAATTCCTAGTCAAATTTTATGGAAGGAACCTTGAATATTTCTTTTCCAATCTTGATGAGTTAGCTATAGAAGATAACTGAAAGGTTGATGGGAAGATGGAAACACTGTGTGAAGTAGTATAAAGATCCTCGGATGGGACTATAGATCCTGCAATGGGATACTATGTAATCATATTGTTAGGTCATTTCATATAAACACTTCAGGTTAAATAGTATAATAATCCATGATTGGGAGGAATAACCAATCCCATCATGGAGTTGTCTTTAAAGGTCATACCTTATGAATCCTTATGTGTTTTTCCTTTATTTCCTACATATTTGAGTTGGTCTAAGAGAAAATAAGAAGATTATATTGATATTATAATCAGTATAATATTTTGGATCGAATCAAAAGAATAAATAAAAGGAGACCACTGATTCACCCCCCCCCCCCAACCCCACTCTCTCTTAGTGGTTCACCAAAAATTGGCATTTCTTCTTACCCCTTGATTTCCTTTTGCGAAATGATTGCTATTTAAAATTACAACAAAATAAATTTCAGTAATGATAAAATCATGGTTATTATTAAATGAGTAAGGATATATTTAAGAATATCAACATGAGATTATAGGTGGATGTTATGGTGAGGAAAATAGGTTCTCAATTTTTACATTATTAAAACCTATGTAAGGCGGTTATTCTTGATATTAGAATGTTGGGCCTCAATATACAACATTGTCTTTCTAAGATAATAAATATTTTTTTCCTTAACTATATCATTCATCTAGGTAAGGAGGGAACCAAATTATTATTCAAGTGTTTCCACATATATAATGAGAAGTTTCTCTTTAGAATATAAAATCATTATTAGTGGATGTATAAGATATTTTTTGATATTTTATTAGTTTTTTAGAAAACTCTCATCCCAGTGATAAGTGACTTCTTTTGTATTAACTTTGTGAAGGGAAATAATTTTTAGGTGAGGTTGTATATGAATTGTTTAATTTTGTAAAGACATCCGTGATTTCTTATCAATTATTTAAGGATTATAGGAGAGGTATATGAAGAATTTATTTTTTATTCTCAAGATAAAATTTAATGGCATGGTGGTGTAATATACAGTTGATTAATTTTTCTGATTATACCAAAAAAATCACATTTCAAGGTGTTAAAAACTAATCTTTGTTCATTAAATTTGTTGAAAACAACCTCAAGATAATTAAGTATATAATAATGTTATTTAGATATATTCACTAGATCATGTAAGTACAACTATAAATTATTACCCATAAATAAATTGAAAATATGGTGTATGACATGTTGATAGGTAGAGTTAGTTTTCTTTAAGCCAATGGTAATCCCTTGTTCATTGTATACCCCTTGTTCTATGTTGAAGGTAGTGGACTTTTTATCATTAGGATCCATTTTAATCTAGTTATAACTAGAAAAACCAATCATGAAGGAATGTTCTTTGATGTCAAATATTGAATTTATTAAAAATTCTATGATTGTGATTAGGAAATCATTATTTTGGATATTGGTGGTCAATATCCATGATGTCGACTCAAACCATGATTTTCTTGTTTTCTCTCTTAATGGTAATAATGTTGGTGAGCCAATTTAGGCACTAAACTTTCTAGATGATGGTATATTTAATTATATTGAAAATTTTAGCTACCACTTATGGTATGTGAGTCATATTATTTATTCATATTGCTTTTTTATATCCAAAATGTTTGTTCAAAAGACCAAAAAGATGAGTAACTAGATGGGGATCCAACACATAAATTTTAGTGAAGTTTAGGGAAAATAAAACCTGGTGTTTTTTAAAGAAGGGTGTGTATTTATCCTTAATATTCAAATTAACCTATTGAGGTACATCAATGATAGTCAAGAAACCTTACTCAAATAATGAAAAAGAACCATTTATTTAGTCTCCTTAATCTTACACATTATAGAGTGAAAAAGACATACTATCACCTTTAGAACTAAAAGATAATAAAGGATTTATTGCTTCAATAAAAATAATATCCTTTTTTGAAATAGTTGGTTCTATCTGGTGTTGAAAACACCATGATAATTGAAGTGAATGTTCCAAAACACTACGTTCTCCTAGGATTCATGTATAACCAATTGGATATCCTTATCTAAGTTGACTAAATATTAATTAAACCATTGTTTTAGTAAATATATTAAATGGAATTATTTGTATACATATATTTCACATAAGTATTTTCATTTATCAATGGTGTATTCTAAGTAGATATATATTCTAGACTATAATATGTGATCAAGGTAATTTTAGAGTTTATGGCGTTGGAAAATAGGACCCATTGGTTTCCAATTTATGTAGTTGTTGACATGATTTAGTTGATAGTAAACATAAAATATATTCTTCAAGTTCACTATATGGATTAGCTTGGTATATTTCCAAGCTAATAAGAGTAGCAATATAGGTGGGATTATTTACTAATAGTTGTATTTCCACCCTTTTATAGAACAATTTTTCTATGTAATAAGATATATATGACTCAAAATAGGATTTATCACCATAAATTATCTATACTTGTACATCAATATAGAAATTCAATCATTGGTGATATGGAGAGGTCACAACTACATACATATGGATTCAGGGCCTTCCCAACCAAAAATTGAAAGACGTTTCATGGAAAACAACCAGAATATCATAGTCAAAAATGAGGTTTCAAAACTAATTCTTCAAATTAATACTCATGAGCATCCTATAATCATTATTTACATACCCCTGAATTATAAGGTTTGAGGGAGACATGTCAGTTTCCCTATATCATATACATTGAAGGGTCTATATTAGTATGATATTTGTTCCAAAACTATAATAAACTAGGGTTGTTGATAGTTTATATATTTAAGCTTAAAATATATTTATAAAGGACTCATGTGACTTTTATTATAATTTTGAGTTTTAATCTATAAAAATGGCTATATTAAACTTAGTGAACTAGTATATTTTTGGTATATCACGGTTATAGTAACTTCAGTCTCAAATTATTAAGGACCGGAAAGAGCCTTAATAAGGGCCACCCTCAATTATTTTGAATTTTTAATTGAATCCATGGTTGATATTTTATCAAGTAAGGTAATGAAATAAATAAAAATTACATACTTCTGATCCAATGTTATATACTAATTACTTTCAGTTTCTCTCTAACTTGAGGATTTGGTTCATAGCTAACTATATCGGTTTCTCCTTATATAACCCCCGGACACCAGAAATTATGGATCCAATGTTAACTAACATTACATTGGAATTATTATAAGGAATAAAATATAGAAGGACCCAAGAGTTTATTATTCTTGGTAAACTGGATACAAACATGATTCTTGAATTAAATAAAAATACACTAATTACAACATAATTTTTTTCTTTTGAATGTATCTTTATTCTATCTAGTGTATCCCTATATATATTTCATAGTACACTTCTTAGAGTCCTAGGGAATATAAATAAAGTAAGGGTGATCTCAAGTTATCAGTAAGTATAAATTATAGTGGAATCAATAATGAATCAATGGTAATAATTATTATTTCATGATAAATAATTTAACACACATACCATGAAATCAACAACTATAAGGAAATGCATAAAAATGTGGAAAGCTAAGAAATTGGAACACATCCCATTCAATAAATAAACTAATAATGAAATGAATACATATTATTTTTAATGGATATATATTCTGGATCAAAATGAAGGCAATACATAATTATTGTATTTCATGTCTCAGGCATAAGAAAACCTCTACTATCAAGATCCTTCCTTTTTATAGTTTAAAACTACATATAGAAATCTGTTTAATTTGTGCAATTTATATATCTCATGAGAACTAGTTGATTCATGGATGGTCTATATAATGTTAAATCCCCACTAATAATTTCATATCCAAATCATTCCTCATATAGAATAATCAATTTAATTAATAGAAAATAGTCTTTATCAAACATCTGTATTGAATAAATAATATATATTTATTAATATTTCCCCAAATAATAAAATAACTTTAAAATTAAAAACCATATCAAAAATGATATACGGTTTAGGCAATAATCATATACATGAAAAATGATATGGATATTTATTGTAAATTCAATGCCAAACGATCATAGGAAATTTAATATTTAAAAGTGACTAAAATGAATCTAGTAAGTGAATGTCGACAATATTCTTGACCATATAAATAATTAACAATCCAAAGGATGAATAAGGATGGTATCAAAAAAAATCCCAAGTGGAGTAAAAAATAATGGTTTGTTATCATTGATGAATAAAGATACTATAAAATGATATGTTAAAAACATTCTTGAGGAAAATATCCTTTCTAATTTGAAAAACATTTTAAAAATCATTTTCTTTGAAAATCACTTTTGAAAAAATTTATTTTAAAATGTGACCATTTAAATATGAGAAGTAATCTTTGGAGAAATGACATAGTTTAAATTTGTACATGTTGTACGAGGTAAAAAAGAACATTCCATTTTCAGGGTAAAAAGGTTAAAAAAATTTCTTGTTCAGAAATTGATAAGAATATTCCTTTGAAAAAATTGGTAAAATAAAAAAATATGTAAAATTAAATTCAATAAATAATTTTTTCATGGTTGAAATTTTTTTTCAACAAAATTGAAAATAGGGTTTTTAAAATAAAATAGTTTCTCTGTCTATGGAGAAAAATGAAGTTGGGTTTTCTAAAAAACATTTTATAAAATATTTTAAGTATGAAAGAGTGAAAAAATTGTATTATTGTTTGATAAAGGTCTTGAATAACCATTAAATAATAAAATTAAATTTTTTTCAATTAAATGATCAAATAAATTCCTTTGATGGAAATTCAGGTGTAAATAATCCCAAAAAAATGAGATTGTAAAGGAACTTGTTTAAAATATTATAATGTTAAAGTGAGAATCAATCAACGAGTAGATTGGTTGTATCAAATTTAAATCCACATAAGGAAGTTGAAATACTCTAATAGATAGAAAAAGTAATTATATACATAATCATATAATATTAATGATAATGAGGTAGTAGTATAACCCAATGAAGATAAATTGGGTTATGAAATTCATTTCCACTTGGTAACTTTTAACTCAAATCCCCTTAGATGAAATAATTCAAATTGAAACTCAAAATATCATGAAGAATGAATGAATCAAGATATTATATGACAAATTTGTAGTATTGACACCATATATAAGGGATTAGGTGGAAAAATAATGTTATTGTTTCAAGATAATGTTAACAATCATAATAGGATGTGATATTTCAAATATAATAATTACAAACATTCTTGAGGAGAATAGACGTTAAACATTACACAGTGTCCCTTAACACGTTGAAAAAATTGAATCATAATATTGATGAAGAAATAGAATCAAATTAAACTTATAATATCATTTTAATAAATATATTAATGATATAACATTTCAAAGGTATTATATACATCATATAAAAGAAACTAGGTTCATATCAACAAATAAACCGCAATGCAATGTAAATTGAAATGAAATCCCTCAACATATATTTACTTTTGTGTGAATGGTATTTAAAATCATGTATAATGGTGTAAATATTTATTATAACTTATTTCACAACTATATTAATTTTTATAATACCTTATTACCTGTTTTATAATAATCTTTCATTATTTTCACTATTTCTTGTGTTAATTACCTAGTCTTTCGAGTGTGTTTTTGACATGTTACGTGTTGTTATTCATATGTCAATCTGTATTTATTCATCTACAGGATGTAAAAAATGATTTAAATTTCATATCTATACAATATATATATATATATATATTTATTTATTTATTTATAATAATCCATTAAATTTTGAGATAATAAATGAAATGCACCGTTCATGGAGATGATATGTAATACGTACGCATGAATGGTAGTTTCATTTCTTTCCCATTTTATAAGAATGAAAATTAAATGATATATTTGTATAGTATAATTTAAGTATAATATATATTTCATATATATTACTTAGTTATATTTAAATAATTATTTATATATTCCATGGATAGTGTCAATGAGTCATATCACTTTGAGGGGGTGGTAGTCCACATTTCCACAAATGATATTATCATATTTACACAAAATGGAAAGAATAAGGGTATGTGTTGTATATAAATTAAATAATAATACATAAATTATAAATATCATATATATATATATAAATAGTGTTTCTATCATAATTCCCAACCATGAGAGGTCGTAAAGTAAAAATGAATGACATCGTTTTGTGATGTGGTAGTTTATCATGCACATAAAGGGTAAGTTCGTTACCCAATAGATAGAAGTGTGTGTAAGTGCAGGTCAAACCCTTAGAAAAAATCACCTTAGTATATTTATTATACTATTGTTATTAGATAATCATGTTATAATAATAATTTAAGGAGTGGAGAAAGAAAATAAAACAATGATCTTGAGGAAGGATGTCGCCTCTTATTCGGGTAACTCCTTTTCATTTTCAACAATGGGCTTCCTAGGTTTTATTTATTCCTAAGTAAATGTTGATAAGTTTATGGAAGGTATTTTTAGATTCTATTTGGTTATATATTGTCTAATAAAAAATGTCTTGAGAGGTGTGAGGAAGTGGAATGGGTGGGTTCCATTTTATAGAGGAGTGGAGTGGCCCTCTTGTAAATTTTTTGAAAATGGAATTCCACCCACGTTTCTCCTTTTAAAAGTGGATCCAATAATGGTAAAACGTTATTAAAATAGATTATATGGTATATATTGTCCTATAAAATGGATTTTTTACAAGTCTATAGGTCATTTTGGATCATAATATTAAGGTTTAGTCCCTTGTTAAGCTAATTTTTTTTCTTAATCATTATAATTAATTATATCATATTCCCTTGTATTTTTTTTTCAAAAACTAAGTTGATATTCTTAGAAATTAGAAATTATTCTTATTAAAAATATGAAATAAATTCTTCAAAATTCCTATCACAAATGTGGTATAAATTAATTTAAAATTAATCTTACAAATGAGATGGAAAGGAATGTTTTTTATGAAAAAATGATCAAAATTTTTCTATGTTTCTATATCTAATTTCAATATGAAATTGATTCCAATAAAATATTTTGGATTAAATTTTATAAAAATTATCTATTTATATTTTAAAACAATATCAAATTTTTATTTAAACTTATAAATAAATTAGATGAAAAAAGCTGTTTTGAATTAAAATTTAATACTTTTCACTATTCACCAAAAAATGAAACATCACAAAAAATATCAAAAATTAACCCTAATCAAATTTTTATGTTACTTTTTTAAATATTAATTTTTTTAACATAAATTTTTTATAAAAGTTCAAAAAATTGGATTTATAATAGGTTATCCTTTAAAATGCACTTAAAGTGCCTTTATAAAAATATAACTTTTTATGCAAAATATTAGGTTTGTTCTTATATTATTCTTATCAAACTTATTGGACAAATTTAAAAGTATTTTATTGAATATAAAATATATATATATATATATATTGTGTTAATATAACTCAATAAATGTAATTAATTTAATTTATTTGGATAAAATAGCTTTGTGAGCATAGAATTGGTTTTCAATAAAAACATTCACTTTATATTCAATTGGTTATTATATTCGTTTCTATTTAATTAATATCTAATTAATTCATTTAATTTTTTTTAACCATTTATTTTCATAAGTTAGTTAATCTTATTCATAACAACTAATTTAACAGTGAATTTATATATTATTATATTATATAATAATATTTTATTAATATTTTATTATTTGGTAAAACTTGATCTTGTGTGTAATGAAAGCCATTTAAGAAACTAATTTTTGCTTGTGATGTATAGTAACTCAGTGTCATGTGAATTTAAAGCTATAAATTATATTTAATTTATTTAAAATATTAAATATATTATAAATTATCAAGATATTATATCTCCTTATGCAGTTGAGGTTTCATGTCATACATGTTTTCGAATACGATGTTCCAAATTCAAATTTTAAAGGTGTTAAATTATCCCCACCTTAATTAAAAATAATATTCACAATTTAAACTCTATCTTGGTGATATATATTTTTATATTTTGTATTTTTGAAATCCCACATAATTAGAAGGGTTTGTAATAAATCCTATTGAAAAGAGAGAATGGGAAGTACAGAGGTCACATTGAATAATATATCACATTGTCCCTAAGTTGGAGAACATTTGTGTAAAGTATATATGTATACTTTGAGGTTTAGTGTCAATATTTATAGTGATTTATGGAGTTCATCAATCACAGAAAAATGAATTATCAATGGAAATTTGAGGGCTCAAATCCACAAATCTCTATTGATTTAGAAGATGATCAGTTCAACAAAAATTTAGGTATTTGGACAACATTGTTTTAAGATCCTTTTCCACTTGTTGATAAATTCAATTACAACCTAAGAATATAAGGAAATTTACTTATATAATAGTTTTTAATTACATATGATAAATTCCATCTTTTGGTTGTGCTTTGATCAGATATTAATTTATCTCTTAATTTAAGAAATGGGTATCCGAAAATTAACTTTGATCCCTGAAGCACTAAAATAAAAATTTAACGAATCATAAGGCCTGTAAAAGAGTGAAACATCTTTGAATTTGTCTCTAATAATTATCTATATCCAATATGGTAAATACATTAATATCTAAACCTATAAATTTACACTACGGGGTCATAATTAATATCTATTAATCAATTTGTTTACCTAAATAGAATGACATATTGACCAAGAAATAGTGCAGGTCAATGGTTGGTGTGAAACCCTTATCATCCATCGATCATGGGTTTAAGACTTATGGACTTTCCAGACTTTACTGTTTGTCGCTCGGTACATAGGTTACACTTTTGAAAAACAATGTTAATATAATTTCCAAAATTAAAAATATATACATCATTGAAATAATTTTAATCAATAAATATCCTTTTAACTATGTTTTCCAATATAACCCCACTAAATAAATACTTCATCCACTTATTTACACATAGATAATTCCTTGGTCTATATTTTATCCATTTGAGGATGGAATTTACTCGAGTAAGGTCTAGTTTTCCCACATTTATGGAAAAGAACTATAAAATATTCCTTAGGATGAGTTTCATTTCCTTCTTTCATACTCTTTGTTTTTTATGAACAATTAATTGCATTATTTTCTTATTTCCCACACATAAAGCATTTTCTTATTCTATTGATACACTTTTTAAGGTGTCTCCTTCCAAATTTCTTGCATTAAGGAAATCAATCATTCTTCTCTCTATGGTGTCCACCATTTGAGCTCTTATAAAAATCCATCCTTCCTTTTTTGGTGACTTCAAGAGTTGGTTAAGGTATATATTATTGAAAATATTTTTAAAAATTTATTAGTCATAAATAAAATATCTTTCACTCCTATCAATAGCTCATTTGGTTGCTCATTATCACTAACCTTTCCTTTATATTCAATGTTAACATGAGTCCTTTGGGTACCAATCATTGACTAAATCCAAAAAGAATATTGTCAGTAACAATAGTCATAGAAAAACTTATAATCATTTATAGGATATCCAAATCATGAAAAAATTATTTTCAATCAAAAAAACCTTAGTTTAACCAAGTTTATTCATTGTAAAAATCCTTCATAGTGGTTTGTAAATAAAATGTGAACTATCCTATAAATATCCCCTTGTAGTGTAAAACGAGGTGTGAAGTAACGCCCGTTGTCATATACTAGGTTATGCTAAGTCAAGACCATCACGCCTTTTTATAGTTTCTACTCGTGGGTTCATGTGTGGCCGAACCATGTCCAGTTATAGAATCTAAATAGGGATGCATTGCTAGGAATACCCACAGAATCTTTATCATACCAAATTTCTAGGATGTTCTTCTATACTTATCCTCAAATTCTATGTAATGGATATGTTCTATAATATATGTTTTCCTAAATATAGTTCCATAGGTTTCTACTAAACTTCCCCCAATACCAACTATAGTGACCCAACCTTAGAAAGCCCAGATCAAGTGTCAACTACCATTAGATTGTTATGATTCTCAGGAATCAGATTTAGAAGGACAGAAGATTTTGTTATTATTATTAAAACAGGTACAAACCTGAGTCATGTATTAGAAATTAATACACTAATTATAACATAATTTATCTCTTTATAGGATTAATTTATTCCATCTAGTATATCCCTATATATATTTCATAGTAATATTTTTGGATTCATGGGGAAATGAAGAAAAATAAGGGTGATCTCAAATGATCCTTAAGGGTAAATTATAGAGGAATCAATAATTAATCAATTAGAATAATAATTATGGAGTGGAAAATAACTAAAAATATATACCATGAAATCAATAAGTGATAAGGGAGTGCGTAAACATTATAGAAATGTATTAAACTGAAACATATTCCATTCAACCATTAAATTGAGAACTAAATTCACTTATAGTCTTTGTACTAGTGAAAATATCATGGATAATAAATACATAATCAAAATTAACACGGTTATTAATTATTAGACATCATGTATTAGACACAAGAAAACCTCTATTGTCAAGATCCATCCCCCATACAATTTAAAGCAACTGGTAGAAACCCATTTAATTTAAAAACCCTATTTTTCAAATGAGAAAATTTTAATGCATCAAGGGGAGATATAAATTATGGTCTCTACCTATCATTTCATGTCCAAGTAATTCCTTATATTGAATAATAAATTAAATTAATTGAAAATATGCCTTATTGAACATCCGTATTGAATAAAGGATATGGATTTATCAATATTTCTTCAAATAATAAAATACATTTCAAAGTAAGTGTCCAATGACAAATGGTATACCATTCAAGAAATAATCATATCCATGAAAATTGATATGGATATTTAGGTTAAATTCAAAGTCAAATGATCATATAAAATTTTATGTTTCAAGGGGACTAAAAGGAATCAAGAAATTTAATTTCAATATTATCCTTAAAAAATAGATAATAAACCATACAGAGGAAGAATATGGTTGGAATAGATACAAAAAATCCCAAGTGGGGTAAAAAATAAAGAGTAGTTGTTGTTTATGAATATAAATACTATAAAAATAACTTTTAAAAAATAATATATTGAATAAAATATCCTTTTTATTTTGAAAATAATTTTGAAAATAATTTTCATTGAAAATAAATATTGAAAGAAATTTCCCTAAAATGTAAATTTTGAAAATAGAAAATGAATCTTCAAATAAGTGATGATTTTTAAATCCGTACATGTAGTTTGAGGTAAAAATAACATTCCTTTGGTATGGTAAAAATGTTAGAAAAATTACTTGTTTGGAAAGCGAAAAATATATTCCTTTGAAAACATTAGTAAAAGAAAAAAGGTTAAAAAAATTAACAAATAATTTTTGAATGGTTATAAAAAATTGAAAAAAATATATAATAGGATTCTAAAAAGTAAATATGTTCTTTGAAAAAAGATATTATTGATGTTTGGTTTTCGTAAAATCATTTTATAAAATATTTTAAGTACCAAATAGTGGGAAAGGGTACTATAATTTGATAAAGGTCTTGAATAACTAGAGGGGAATGAAATGAAAAGGTCTATTAGATTGTGATCAAATAATTTCCTCTAATATATATTCAGGTTTGAAACATCCTTAACCAAATGAGGTTGTAAAGTAAACCCCTGAAAAGATTATAATGTTGAAGTGATAATAAATTAGTGAGTAGATTATTGTATCAACTTTAAATCCACAAAATTAAGTGGAAATACATCAATTGATATTAAAATTTATTATAAACATAATAATAGAATATTTCAACAATGAGGTAGTATTATAACCTAATAAAAATATATTGAGTTATGCAATTATTTTCCACTTGGAAACCTTTAACTCAAATCCCCTTAGATGAAATAATTCAATTTGAAACTCAAAATATCATGAATAATGAAATAGTCATGATATTATATAAAAGAGTTGTAGTATGTACACAATATACATGTAATTAGGTTAAAAAAAGAAAGTAATTGTTTCAAGTGAAAGTTATCAATCATAAAATTAAGTGACATTGCAAGGATAATCATTAAAAATGTTCTTGAGAAGAATAATATTTAAACATTCCATAGTGTCCAATACCACTTTGAAAAATTTTAATCCTAATATTCATGGAGAAATAAAATTAAATGAAACTTATATTATCATGATAATAAAGAGATTCATGATATAATTTGTCAAAGGGTAGTATATACACCATTTAAAAGAAACTAGGTTCATAACAAAAAATAAGTCTCAATGGAATGAAAATTGAGATTTAATCCATTACCTTGTATTTACTTTTTGTGTGAAAGTATTTTAAACTCTTTTATAATGGTTTTATGAGTTTAAATGACTTATTTTAGTACCATATTCATATTTATAATATCTTATTACCCATTTGATAATAATATTTCATTATTTTCACTATTTCATGTCACCACTACAAAAACGGACTTTATCAGCGCTCAAAATGGGCTTTAACAGCACTAAAAACCCATTGTAAAGCTCAACACTAATAAATGGATACATTATTAGATCTAAAAAGGCACTGATAAAGGAATCCTTTATCAGCACCCAAAAATCACTGATAATGTGTTTTTAATCATCTCTTTTTTAGTGCTGATAAATTGATCCTTTATCAGCGCTTTTTAGCACTGATAAACACTTCCTTTATCAGTTCTTTTTTAGTGCTGATAAATTCCCCCTTTATCATCACTAAAAAAGCACTCATAAATGCCCTATCTGTTCTAACATAGAATTATGCAGCAACACACCAAAACAAGATGTGCAAAAAAATCAGCATCTCAACAAGTATACCCATACAAAATTAACACATAATTCATAAGGTAATTACACCATGTATACCCATAAAAAATTATAACCATACACCATTAACTCATAATTCTTAATTTAATTAAATACATCTATAATTCAATTCAAAATTTAGGGGGTTGGGGTTGTTCAAGGGGTTTGGGGTGGCTGTCCAAGGGGGGTAAGGGGTGTCCGGTGGGTGGGGGTGTCCAGGTGGATAGGGGTGTCCAGGGGGTGGGGGAGGTCCAAGAGGTTCGGTATATCCAAGGGGGTGGGGTGGTGTCCAGGAGGGTGGGGGTGATCGTTCATGGGTGGGGGATGTCTAGGGGTAGGGGTGTCCAGGTGGTGGGGTGGTGTCTAGGAGGGGTGGGGGAGCTATCCAGGGGGTTGGTCGGTGTCTAGGGGAGGGGGAGGGTGGGGGGGGTCTTTCCAAGGGGAATTCCATGGTGGTGTTCATGGGGGTTGGGGTGGGGTGTCCAGGGGGTTGGGGGGCTTTTCAGAGGGTGGGGGTGTCCAGAGGGGTGGGGGTGTCCAGAGGGTGGGGTGGTGTCCAGGGGTGGGGGAAGTCTAGGGGGTTGGTGGGGCTGTCCAAGGGGGGTGGGGTGATGTCCAAGGGTGGGGGTGGTTATAAATGGGGGTGGGGGTGTCCAAGGGGTGGAGGAGGTGTCCAGGTGGTGGGGTGGTGTCTAGGAGGGGTGGGGGCATCCATGGGTGGGGGTTGTCCAGGGGGTTGGGCGCCGTCCAGGGGGTGGGGGAGTACATGGTGGTGGGGGGTGTCTAGGTGGGTGAGTGTCCAGGGGGTGTGTGTGTCCAGGGAGGTCGGGGGTTGTCCAGGGGGGGGGGCTTTTTATGGGGGTGTCCAGGGCGTGGGGTGTCTAGGGGGTTGGGGGGCTTTCTAGGGGGTGGGGTGTCCAAGGGGGTGGGGTGTCCAAAGGGTTGGGGGAGTCTAGGGGGTGGGGTGGTGTCCAATGGGGTGGGGGTGGTCCAGGGGGTCGGTGTGGCTGTCCAAGGGGGTGGGGTGGTGTCCAGGGGGTGGGGTGGCTTCCCATGAGGGTGAGGGTTTCCAAGGGTGGGGGAGGTGTCCAGGTGGTGGGGTGGTGTCTAGGAGGGGTGGGGTGTCCGGGGGGGGTCGTGGGGCTATCCAGTTGGGGGGGTTTTCCATCGGGGTGTCCAGGGGGTGGCGGTGTCTAGGGCGTGGGGGGACTTTCCAAAGGGTGGGGTGTATAGATGGGTGGGGTGTTCATGGAGTGGGGTAGTGTCCAGGGGGTGGGGGTGGTCTAGGGGTTGGTGGGGTTGTCCAAGGGGGTGGGGTGGTGTCCAAGGGGTGGGGTGGCTTCCCATGGTGGTGGGGGTGTCCACGGGGTGGGGGAGGTGTCCAGGTGGTGGGGTGGTGTCTAGGATGGGTAGGTTGTCCATGGGGTGGGGGCCATCCAAGGGGTTGGGGGCGTCCAGGGGGTGGGGGGTTTTCCAGGGTGGTGGGGATGTCTAGGGGGTGGGTTTCTGGGGGGTGGGTGTGTCCAAGGGTCGGGGGTGGGGGGCTGTTTAGGGTGGGGGGATTTCTGGGGGGGTGTCTAAGTGGTGGGGTGTCTAGGCGGTTGGGGGGGCCTTCCAAGGGGTGGGGTGTCTAGAGGGGATGGGGTGTCCCGGGGGTGGGGTGGTGTCCAGGGGTGGGGGCTATCCAGGGGGTGTTGGGGCTGTCCAAGGGGGTGGAGTGGAGTATAGATGGTGGGTGAGGTTGTCCACGGGGGTGGGGGTGTCCAGGGGGGGTGGTGCCCAGGTGATGGGGTGGTGTCTAGGAGGGGTGGGGAGGCGTCCATGGGGTGGGGTGGTGTCTAAGATGGGTGGGTGTGACGTCCAGGGGTGAGGGACTATCAATGGGGGTGTCCAGGGGGTTGAATCATACACAAATGATCGATGGATCATTCTCCTAAAGGACCAACTCAATCCGAAAGCATTTGGTCTGATTTTTGTACGTCAGTTGTTGTTTTCACTTAAAATTTTCTTCATTTTAAACCAAAGAGATACAGATTGAGTGATACCGGTCACACCATGCCTCAGATTGTGGCAGGGTCCACTCATACACATCATAAACGCACCCATGGATCCTTCTCATAAAATATTAACACAATACGAATTTGTTTGGTCAGATTTCTGTATGTCAATTGTTGTTTTCACTTAATATTTTTTCCATTTTAAAAAAAGTGAGAGACACTTTGAGTGATATCGTCCACACCATGACTTATGTTGAGGTGTGGTTATCTCATAAACATCACCAATTAACCCATGTATCATTCTCCTCAAGTATCAACATAGTCCGAATGTGTTTGGTCAGATTTCCGTAGGTCCGTTGTTGTTTTCACTTAAAATTTTGTCCATTTTAAACAAAATAGAGGCACATTGAGTGATACTGGCCACACTGTGCCTCTTATTGAATCTTGGTTGACTCTTACATGTCCAAAATTACCCATGGATCATTATCCTAAAGGATAAACACAATCTGAATGCATTTGGTTAGATTTTCGTACGTCAGTTGTTGTTTTCACTTAAAATTCTGTCCATTTTAAACAAAAGAGAGACACTTTGAGTGATACTGGCCACAAAATGACTCAGATTGAGGCATGTTTGACTCTTACACATCAAAAATGACCCATGTATCTTTCTATTAAAGTATCAACACAATAAAAATTCATTTGGTTGGATTTATGTACGTCAGTTGTTGTTTTTACTTAAAATTCTGTCTGTTTTAAAAAAAGAGACACTTTGAGTAATATCAGCCACACTGTGCCTTAGATTAAGGTTTTGATGACTTTTACATGTCATCAATGCACCCATGGATCATTCCCAAAATGGATCAACAAAATATGAATGTGTTTGGTCTGATTTCCATATGTTAGTTGTTGTTTTCACATAAATTTTGTCCATTTTAAACAAAAGAGAGACACTTTGAGTGATACCGGTCACACCGTGCCTCATATTGAGGTAGGGTTGACTCATAAAAGTCACCAATGCACCCATGGATTGTTAAATTAAAGGATCAAAACAATCCTAATTAGTTTGGTAATATTTCCATAGGTCATTTGTTGTTTTCACTAAATATTTTTTCCATTTTAAACAAAAGAGAGACACTTTGAGTGATACTGGCCACATCGTGCCTCGAATTAATGTGTGGTTAACTCGTACACTTCAAAAATGACCCATGGATCTTTATCCTAAAGCTTCAAAACAATCGGAATGTGTTTGGTCAGATTTTAGTAGGTGAGTTGTTGTTTTCACTTAAAATTATGTCCATTTTAAACAAAAGAGAGACACTTTGAGTGATACCGGCCACACCGTGCCTCGGATTGAGGCGTGGTTGAATCTTACACATCACAAATGGACCATGGATCGTTATACTAAATGATCAACACAATTAGAATGTGTTTGGTTGGATTTCCGTATGTCAGTGTTTCTTTTCACTTAAAATTTTCTCCATTTTAAACAAAAGAGAGACACTTTGAGTGATACCGGCCACACCGTGCCTCAGATTGAGGCGTGGTTGACTCATGCATGACCCAAATGATACATGTATTGTTATCATAAAGTATCAACACAATCCTAATGTGATTGGTTGGATTTTCGTAAGACATTTGTTGTTTTCACTTAAAATTATGTCCATTTTAAACAAAAGAGAGACACTGTGAGTGATATCGGCCACACTGTACCTCATATTGAGGCATGGTTTACTCTTACATGTCAAAAATGACCAATGGATTGTTCTCATAAAGTATAAACACAATAAAAATGCGTTCGGTGGGATTTCAGTAGGTCAGTTGTTGTTTTTACTTAAAATTCTATCCATTTTAAACAAAAGAGAGACCCTTTGAGTGACAGCAGCAGCACCGTGCCTCAGATTGAGGCGTGGTTGACTCATACACATCACCAATGAACCCATGGATTGTTATCCTATAGGATCAACACAATTTTAGAGCTTTTGTTTGGATTTCCGTATGTCAGTTGTTGTTTTCACTTAAAATTATGTCAATTTTAATCAAAAGAGAGACACTTTGAGTGATACTGGCCACACCGTGCCTCAGATTGAGGTGTGGTTGACTCGTACAGACCTCCAACACACCCATGGATTGTTATTTTAAAGGATAAACACAATCCAAAATCATTTTGGTCAGATTTCCATAGGTTAGTTATTGTTTTAACTTAAAATTTTGTCCATTTTAAACAAAAGAGAGACACTTAGTGTGATACCGGCCACACCATGCCTTGGATTGAGGCGTGGTTGACTATTAACCATCACCAAAACACCCATGGATTATTATTCTAAAGGATAAACACAATATGAATGCATTCCGTCAGATTTCCGTACGTTAGTTGGTATTTGCACTTAAAATTTTGTCCATTTTAAACAAAAGAGAAACACTTTGAGTGATATCGGTCACATCGTGCCTCAGATTGAGTCATATTTGACTCTTACATGTCACCAACACACACATGGATTGTTCTCCTAAATGATCACCATAATCTGAATGTGTTTGGTCAGATATGTGGGTAATTTGGTTATTTTACTGGTTTTTCTTATCCAATGCCCAAAGAAAAGTGTTTCATCATTATTTCATGTTGCTGGGGCATTTCATCAGTTAAAATGGTAAAATGACTCATTGGAGAAAAGTTTTTTTATTTAATAACAATTAAAATTTTCCTATGAACATTTAAATACTACAATTTTTTATCTTTTGATCCCCTTAACACATCTCAAAAATGACTGCCAAATGTACATGTCCCCAAGTCAAATCTGCATTCTATTTGTGTACAATCTTCCATCAGGTATGTGGCCCACTTTTTCTGAACAAATATATATCTTCTTGTGAGTATGAGGCTTTTCGGAAATATTATTAATACTTCAAAATATATAAATAATAAATTAATAAATAAATTAAATGAAATAGTAGTTTTTTTTAAATCCCTGTTTAGGGATGCTAGTTTGTTGGTGAAAAATGTTCTCTTTCATATATTTACAAACATAATAACCGCAATCATTATCTTTTGTTATTTTTGGACACTACAACAAATTTGATCATTATTATAATAAGTAACATGTGTTGATATGGGTTTGGATAGTGAAATTTTATTATATATACCCTTATATTTTTTCAAACATAGTAATTTCTCTCCTACTTATGTTTATCCCATGTCCTCATTCCTTTTTTAGATGATAATGATACACAACCCTATCATAATATAATCCTCAGTAAAAGATAATATAAATTATATTACTTGATTTTTAGACATAAAACGTATGATGTAGTGTCTTACAAATTGACAAACTCCGCCATGTGTGGTTGGTTTGTTGGATATCCTTACATTGAATCCAGAAAATAAAACTTTGAAGTATCCAAGTTCACCACAATTAGAAACCAATGTTTCCTAAAAACACAAAAAGGAATAAGTAATAAAAGAAGTGAAAATATAATTGATATTCTTTAATCGTAGAGTTTTACCCCTACATGGTTGGTATTAGGAAGAGTGTGTCATCTATAATCTTTCTTTCAAATGTTTTCAGCAAGACGTTCACTATTTCATCCTTTATTGATGGCTCTAATTTCATTAGATGTGTTGATGTGGTATGAGGACAAACGAGTTCAAATTTTGGCTCATGGAGAAATTCCTTCAACTATTTTTGATATATACGTCTATAAATATTATAAAATAAATTTAGTCATAATTTTCACATTATATCAGCTTTTAGAAAATCAATTCATGAAAACATACCTCATATAAAAATTTACAACTATGAGGCCTAGCCAACTGTTTTCAAGGATCTCATTTACATTTTCAGCAGTAAGGAAATATTGACTTTCCTCTCTATATATATTCTTTCTGAAAACCACTATATGACTACTACCACCTCTTAGATTCGTATCCACATGAGTATTTAGTCCTAATAAGTGTGGATACAGAACATGTGGTGTTATTGTGCTTTCAGTAGCTCTATGGGATTGGTTGGTCGATTTTTTAGATGCTTTTAAGCCAACGTTTCATTTCACCCCCTTCCCTTTCTCCGTCTATAATAACATTCATTGGTTCAGACCCTTTTTTCATTAATTGTTAAATGTTTTTCTTGAAAAAAAAAAAGAAATAAATACCCCTTTGTCCCCATGTACTCTTACAAAGTTGTCACGTTCATGCAATGAATGTTCTAATAGCTTTTTCGACTGTATGAATATCATCGTCCTCAACTTGAATGGGTAGCTCTACATTTGGCTCATGAGTTACAGTAATCGTCACTTTCAGATGATCTTTCAGAAGTGTTCTATTTTTCAGCTTGTCCTCTGGGATGTTGAACACCATAGTCTTCTCTATAAGGTGATACGTGGGTGTTGATAGATATAAACCACAGTCATTATCACCCTTTAAAAGATCAGTACAGGAAACGTATTAGTGTTTTTCTAATTCACATTTCATGGAAACAATTATTAGAATATTGATTACCACAGTTAAGACAGCTCATTGAGGGGAATGTCTTGCCTCAATACTGGTGAGGGTGGAGCGGGATCTTTATGCTCTGGTTGTTCCTAATTTGTGTCTTCTCCTTTCATCCCAACTGTAAAATTTGGTAGCAACTCTCCCTGCCATTGAAATCATTCTTCAAGACTTGCTAGTATTTTGCTCATTTTTTTTCAATTTTTCATCTCTATCATCCATTTATTTTTTTTCATAATATACATGAGGTGTCACCCTAAACCCCACACCTTTGACATGACCTTATTGTTCTGGCTGCTTCAAAGCCTTCGATAATAGGTATACATCCGCTACATGATTATCCGATTCTTGTGACTGTAGGATATAAGAAAATAACTAAATATTATTATTTAATAGAAATTTAAAAAGAATATTTTTATCATCATGTCATACTTACACATATTTTCCACACTTTTTGTGTGTTTTAATCTACTAGTTTCCCTTTTTTATTCATGTGTGCCTCCTTCCATAACACATGATGTGGGATGGAAGTGTCTTTGGTTTTAGACTCATCAATCTATATATAAATATAGAAAGATATTTATGATGTTGTTTCTTGGAACCTAACAATATTACTATAAATTTAAAATATGTACCATTTTCTTTTCTAGTAAAGTGTACCCCATCCTTGCTTTATGATAGGGGTGTGTTGGTTTTGATACACGTTTAAAAAATTTAGTACTGAGTTTCTGTTTCATAAATGAAATATTGAAAATCAATGTGATGAATACATGTATCCTCAAAAAACGTATTATCACCCACAATGTACTCGAAACTTCACATCCCCACGGTGGGCAATAAATTCATCCCATGATTCTTGGGATATCAAGTGAGCATAGACAAGGGGTGGGTGTGGGTTTATTTTACCGTTGGAATCTTTCATGTGACATTTTGTTAAAATAGTGTGAAAACCTCGATGAATCCTTCCTGAAAGACTTAGTAGATAATTATTCTGTGAATCATCTACTATAAATGTACTCTGAAAGATATTGAGAAGAGTAATACAATGTTTCATCATTTTACTTGCTAGTAAATTAAAGAAATAATATCATAATGTTGCCGTAATTTCTTCCTAGATCACAGCCCTTAGCCTAGACAAAACATGGTTCCATGAATCTATGTCAATCGACACGCATTTCCAAGTGAAAATTCCAATGTAACTACTAAACATAGCCTTGTTGGGATTCACATGTTGGCCTCGTGCATTCCATCTGACATTAAATTTGATTCCTTTGCTTTTCGCCTTAAGAATTTTGGCTAACACTATCAAACTAAAAGGCACCTGTGTTTTCTGCGACATTGGTCCTCATCCCCGACCATTTCATTGATATCAACATCAAATATATTTTCATATGGAGTGGTTTTAATGCCATGTGCTAATGGTTGTTGGACCTCAACCCTAGGAGCAGCAACAAGTTCAGAAACTTTTTGTTGCTCTGCACTGTGAGTAGCCGCAGCAGAAGCAGCATCCACAGCCGCAGTAATAGCTTGAGAGACTTGTTCAGCCTCGAGGATTGGAGCATCAAAATATTCAGAATTCATTATCTGAAAAAGTATTTGAACAGTTTATTTATATTACATAAATTCAGTAATGATAAGATAATAACATCATATAACAAGATCTATATTACAAACAAAATATTTCCTATTTATTGAATTCTATTTCTTTTTTTCAAAGGTTGAAGGGATTTGGAACCTCTATAGATTATCCAAATCCCTTCATTGTGGTCCCCTCTAACATACAAAACATCATCTACTTTGGGACCACTGATAAATTATTACAAAGGAACACTGAAAGGATCATCATCAATTGATTTTTCATCAGTCCCTTCAGTAGTTTTGGACGATAACTGAACAATCAACCAATTTTGGTTTGCGGGATCTGGAACATAAAATACTTGTACTGCTTGTGATTCGATTATAAACTGTTCATCATTGTACCCTTCTTTACTAAAATCAACTTTCAAAAATCCCCATTCATCTATTTTAACACCACTGTTGTTATCAACCCATTTTCATTGAAAAATTGGAAATTGGAATGTCTTGTAATACAACTCCCATATTTTTTTTTATATTGCCAAAGTATGACATATTTGCATAAATTGGATTTATATCCTTACTACCAGAAACATGCATCACTTCCGCCACAAGTGTAACTCCATTATTTTTAATGGTACTATCTTCATCATGTCCATCTGTATAGAATGTATAACCATTAATTACATAATCATTTTAAGATAATACATACACACTTGGTACGACGGCTAGCCATAGAAGTCTTTCTGAAATTGAATTCATATTTTCATCTAAATCCATAAAAATATTGTCCTAAAACCATCCTATAAACTGGTGATTATGTGTATTTGATATCCATTTTTCATTCCTTGATGGATTCAACTACTTAAGAACTTCTTTGTGAGTTTCAATATATGGAGAAACCTCCCAGTTATTATGCAAAACATAAAGGTGGGTCTACTCTAGATTTGTAATACTGATTGTCACAGCATCTATTTCAGAAATTCCCTCACCCTCAATGAATCCAGTGTGATGTGATTTCGGGAGACCGATACTTTCCACATCAGATAGGTATTCGGTACATAATTCAATGGATTCCTCAACAATATATCGCTCTACTATACAACCCTATGTCCATCTTTGATTTTTGACATACCCTATCAAAATATTCATATACCATTCAACGGGGTACATCCATCTATAGTGCAGAGGACCACAAGGTTGAACCTCTCTCCCCAAATGAATTATCAAATGAACCATCATATCAAAGAATGTTGGTGGGAAGAACATTTCTAATTCACATAATATGATGATAATTTATTTTTCCATAGCTGGAAATTTCATCGGGTCTAAAACATTACAACATATAGCTATGAAAAAGAAACAATGTTTGGTTAACATATGAAGAACATTCGTGGGAAAAATGCAACATAAATCTATATGGATTAAATCTTTCATCAAAACATGGAAGTCATGTGATTTCAAACCTTTTAACTTGAAATCATTCATTGACACAATTTTCTTGATATTTTATGAATAACCACCTGGAACCATTACATCTTTGAAGAGGTTGCAAAACTAATATCTCTCCTCCCTAGAAAGAGTGTAAGTATCTGGAGGAAGAAACATTTGATTTTCACCCTTCATAGGAGCCAACTCTTCTCGTGTTCCCAAGTCAACCATGTCCAACCATGCATTAATTCCATCATTTTTTTTCTAGGGGAATTTAGAAACCTTTAGATAACACTGTCACATATACTTTTTCACATGCATCACATCAAGAAAATGTCTGATGTACATCAATTCCAGTATGGTAATTCAAAAAAACTGATCGCTTATTCCAACCAATTTTCATAATGTTTTTCAAAAATGGATTACCAAAAACAGTGTTCACAGCTTTTACTTTCTCAAATAGCTGATCATCTTTTAGTGGAGACGGTGTTGTGCATTGTTCTGAACTTCCATTGAATGGTGTCATCCAAGATCGGTACCTATACCGACAAGGTAGAAATCTACGATTTCCTAGAAACACGGATTTTGGTGAATGTTTCAACCTAATTGATTCTTATCTTCTTCTCACATGGGAAACCCTTGATTTCCTTTAATACTATAGCCTGACAAATTTCCATAATCATGGAAATCATTTATCGTCCCATACAACATTGCTTTCAATGTGAAGTATTCACTTTAATAAGCATCATACAACATAACACATGAATCCCATAATAACTTCAAATCCTCGATCAAATGAGCCAAATAAAAATCAATATCGTTACCTGGTTGTTTTGGTCTTGATATAAGCATAGATAACATGATGAATTTCTGCTTCATGCATAACCATGGTGGCAAGTTATAATTTACCAACCTACCATGCCATGTAATTTGAGTGTTGGTTTGAAAACCAAACGGATTCACTCCATCTGTAGATAATGCAAGAAGAAAGTTTCTAGGATCTTTTCCAAATTCAGGATACTCATGATCAATATTCATCCATTGAGGAGAGTCATCTAGATGATGTAATTTCCCATATTTATTTCTTTTATCTTCATTCCATGACAATTGTATTGTATTTTATTCACTTCCATATAGATGCCTAAAACATGGAATTATTGGAAAGTACCTTACAACTTTCGTAGGACTGGATTTATCAATATTTTATCAAGAAGAACCACAATTTGGGCATTCTGTAAGTGATTTTTTCTTCTTGAGGAACAACATAAAGTCTTTCGGACATGCATGTATTCTTTCATAAATCATACCCATCGAGTGTATCATTCGTTTAGCTTCATATGCCTGGCTTGGGAGCTCATTATATTCAGAGAGAATTTCATTAAAGAGAGAAAGTAGTTCCGTAAAACTGACATCACTCTATCTGTTTCCTACTTTCAACTTATACAACTTTAGTACAGCTAAAAATGCTGTATATTTAGTGGAACCAGCATACAATGGCATCTTTTCACAACTCTTTAACTTATCAGAAAATTTTGGGAAATCATGGAGTTCATATTCAATTATCCTTTTCATTTACTCAATACAATATTCATCATCATTGACATATTTATTCACATCCTCCATAAGGTCTTCTTCATTATCCATCTTTTTATTCATATCTGATGATCCATAAAATGCAGTTTTATCCTAGCCAGTAGATAAATTCTCTTTTTCTCAGTGTTTATTCCAACATTTATAACTCCAATCTATTCCGTGACATATCAAATGTCCTTCCAACTCCTCTGGATTAATTATTCTAGAATAAGAAAAACGTAAACATAGGAAAAGGATTTGATAAGGGTCCTTTGTGTGATCCTTTGCAAACATGATGAAATATTTCACTCTGTTCTCATACTCTGTTGTCAAACGATTAGCATCCATCCAATCTTTATTCATCTCCATCCAATTTGAATCTCAAATTTTAGTATTTGTTTTTCGAATACAAAAAACAAGACTTCAAAATACAAGAATAATCAATAATGACACATCACCCAATCCTAGGTTTCAGCCCTACATTCAATGTCATCATGCCTAATATTTTTGGTAAGCTCAAGTTACATAATTTAAATCATAGGGGGGATAATTACTTGTGTCATAGATGGCCTCCCATGTTATTACATATGAAAATTTTAACAAATATTATTGACATATCATCCCATTCAATCCTCATGAGTGTCTAATTCCAATATCCATCTTTACTCTCAACTAAAGTTCTGATACCAGACTTTCATAACTCACCACCACTAGGTACTGATCCTAAAATGGAAGTGAAAATAAGTGTAATTCATGAATCCTACCACTAATAGTACATAGGTTGGAGACTAACATTGAGGGTATAAAATAAAGAAATGGGAGGTGTTTCCCTCATAAATCCCAAGAACAGAGATAAACCACCAAACAACTCCATATAATATAAAATAAAACCCAATCCATAATTCATGTGAATTTCATACATAAAAAAGGTATCTAAAATAAAATATCAAAAAAACAATCCTAGACCAGTGGCTCTGGTGGTAACTCCTAGCCTCGAGATAGTAATTCCCATCTTGGTCACCAAATCCATCTTCAAAAACTTATAAAAATAATCATATAAATAGGGGTGGGTATAAAAGTATACTCATTAGGATCCTTCCCAAAAACTCTCATGAAAATGTGTATGAAATATATTAATGCCTTAGTGAATAAATAACAGAACTAATACACACCAATATATGATCATATATCGACCATCCTCACCAAGGATCACTCACCCAATATCACATTCATGTATAGTAACATAATATCCAAAGAATATATAATAATAAATTACTCCACATCCACTTCCCCACTAATATGGTCATTCTCAAACTCTAATGGAATATTTATTATTCTTTAACCCCTTCTATATAATCTCATAACCATATATCCACACATACACATGTCGGAAACACATAAAAAACCATATCCACATCACAGCCACACATCACATCCTCATCACATTATGATATCATGAACAAGAAGGACATAATAATCATACTCTCCTCCTACAATGCACAACCCCTACTATGTATCCACACCAAATACACATAATCTTTTCAACAAGAATATATATACACAAAAACCTAAAATTGTTATTGGTAGTATATATACTCCCACTGTGAGCCATTACAACTCATACTAAGTGTGAAGGGGGGAAGGGAAGAGGGAGTGGTTCTATATGTGTTCCCTCTATAACCTAGATATTGAGAAAATCACTCAAAACCAAAGTACCCATATAGATTTCAATCAGGTTACTTGACTCAAGTGGTGGTGCGTAAGAAATAATAAGAAAATATTATAAGTATATAGTCACACATAAATCTTTCCTAAGGGTTTACACCAAACTAACATGGAAAACACCCACATCAACCATTACCTTGTTACTACCACCCTTTAATAACCACTTATATTATAATGACATAAATAATACAAAACACATCACATAATCATCCATATGAATGAGAAGAATACTCAAATAAAACATGACTTAACACATGAGGGTAATCTAAAAGGCCTATTTATGACCATTAACTGTTAAAACCATAACAACAAAAACACAAAAACTAAATCTTAATTGTTGTCACATCCTTCCTAAGAATAAAGTTCAAGAAGAGAATCAAGAAGACGAGAAAATAAATTCACCTTAGATTTTAAAGTGGGTGATCTCTTAAAATTTTGGAAGAAAACCAATCAAAGGGTGGCTGAAGATATCTAAATATAAATAACTAATCACCTAGAGTTCAAAGAAAGTTTTTTAAATAAGAAATAATTTGATACAAGGCCTAAATTTATAACCATTCTATAAATTTAAAGTATAATGATGTGATAAAGTTCACCATTCCATAATACAACTATGATCCAAAAACCATGGAATGTTATTCCTTGAATCTAGAGGGTCAAACCACATTAAAATTGATCTTAATATAATAAGGTACATAAAACAAACACATCAATAATGTCAGGGCACTCAAAATATCTAGGATCATAGTGTGATCCTCTTCCTCCTCCCTCTAAATCATAGAACCTTAAACCAAACCACGATGCAATATAAGGTGGTATAGGGAAACAGAACTCAAATAGACACAACATATAAAGTTAACTCCCAGGTTTCCATATCGTAGAAAGGAGAATCATTCTATAATACCCCTTACAGAAGATTAACCAAAAGCCTCGTGTAATATATACTTAAACAACTTAATAACATCAGACCATATTACCACCCATCACAACACAACTAATATGGAATAAGATAAACCCAAAAGGGAGTATATCATATCAATCTAGGTACATCCCTATAAAATAATAATCTAATGATCTTTACCCCATGACAAAACTAATTCATGTTATAACCAAAATTACACATCCAAACCTATCCACCAAAACTAAACCTAAAAGGAGAAGTGGTAGATTTACCTAGAGTAGATTGCACATGGGATGGAGGGAGAGAAGAAGTGTCAAGCAGTCAGGGAGCCTTCTACGCTACGTCATGAGGAGAAGGCGCAGCCGCCAGAGGGGGAGGTGCATGGGAGGAGATGCCAACCATTGAGAAATTGAGGAGTAGGGTTCACGGGGGAGTAGGGTCGAGCGGAGAGGAGGAGAAGTAGGGTTTCTAGGGAGGAGGATCTTTGGAAGGGGTTCGAGGGGGAGGATAAGGAGTTGGGCTAGTGGCGGAGGTCCAACAACGAGAACATCAGGAGGGGAGTTGTCGCAGGGGTACAGTACCGTGAGAGCTTGAGGGCATGATAAACAGAGGATATTATACACCCGAATTTATAAAATATGGGACTACAGTTTTATTAGTGCTAAAAAAGCACTGATAAAGGGATGATTTATCAGTGCTTTTTTAGAACCGATAGAGAGTCCCTTTATAAGCGGTAAAATTTTAGCGCTAATAGAGGGTTCATTTATCAACGCTTTTCTAGCGCTGATACAGGGCTTCTTTATCAGCCCAAAAAAAAGATCTGATAAAGAATCCCTCTATCAGCACTAATGTTTTAGCCCTGATACAGGGTTCCTTTATTAGAACTTTTTTCTTAGCACTGATAAAAGGTAGAGCTTCCCTTTCCCGTTTTTGTAGTAGTGGGTATTAATTATCAAGTCTTTTGAGTATGTTTTCCACGTGTTACTTGTTGTTATTTTTATGTAGATCATGATTTAATAATCTCCAAGATGTAAACCATGATGTAAATATCATATATATATATATATTATATATGTATTTATAATAATCCATAAATTTCAGTGATATGAAATGAAATTCATCATTCATGGAGATGATAAGCCGTGCATACGTGTGAAAGAAACTTTCATTTCATTTCTGTATTAAAGGAATGAAAACTAAATTATATATTTATATTATAATTTAAGTATAATATCTATTTCATATATCATATATATATTTATTAAAATCATTATTTATACATTCATTGTATAGTGTGAATGTCTCACATCTCTTTGAGGGGTGGTAGTCCACACTTCCACAAACGAAGATATCATATTTACACAAAATGGAAAGCATAAGGGTGTCTATTTTATAAAAATTTATAAATAATAAATAAATTATAAATATAATATATATACATATATATAATATAAAAATAATTTCCATTATTATTCTTAACCATGAGAAGTGGTAATGGAAAAAATGAAGGACATCATTTTGTGAGGCGGTAGTTCACCGTACACATAAATGGTAAGTTCGTTACCCATTAGATGGAAGTGTGTGATATTTATATCAAACATTATTTTATTAAATTACTATTACATCATTTTAATGATAAAAAACATAAAAATATTACACAATATAGATCCAAGGGTTTAGTGTCCTGGTAAAACTAGGACAATACATATCATTTAAAACATAAAGCATACACATTTATTTAATTCCATCTACTTTGGACTATTATCAGTACTTGTGTACTCTTTAGTACAGGTATTAACCTAAGAAAATACATAAAAAATGGGTTATCTGAAAGAAAATTAAGATAAAATATAAGAATATAAAATGATGTAACATGGGGTGAACATAATCATAACATCATTTATATAATAGCATGGAATGTGGCAAGGCATAAAAATGAAACATAATGTCTTAGTGGATTTCTACCACACATAGTTTTGAAAAAATATAGACTAATTTTCTCACAGATTTCACTTTAACTCATTAGATTTATTACTTTACCTAATGCATTGGATCACTTTATAATTCTAGGAACACCCATCACATCAAAACATTCATATTGTGCTATATAATTTCAGGAGCACACGTCACTTCATAACATTTACATTATCATGAATTCCACATAGAACATATTTCAAACCTGAACATAAAACAACCCATGGAATTAAATTTATTACATTGATCATACAATCATAGACTTTGGGTTCCCAAATGAAAGAGGGAATAACATGCTTGATACAAGAACGATCAACCTAGAGTGAGAAGTAATGGTGTGTTTTTGAAAGAAGAGTTATTTTTAAAAACATTGTGTTTTAAATAAACTCCAGTGAAAAAAATTTATATCCCATAAGAGGTAATGTAATTATGAATAAATTATTTTTAAGTAATAAACATACTGAAACTGGATTGAAAGAGGGAAAACCTAAAGAAAGAGATTTGGGTTTGAGAAATTCATTTACCTTGTGTCTGAACGATTTATTCACATTAAATTCTTATATAATGACATTAGATTCATCAATTAACAATTAAATATAATTTAATATATGAATTTTATTCATTATGGTTTTATTAAGTTCTTTTATGGTCCATGGATGAGTTATAGAGCTTAAATTCATTGTTTGTGAGTGTTAATTTTCATAGCTTTTATAATGGTTCACTCATACACATGAATGGAAGTTTATGTAGAACACGGATAAAAATCCAAAACTATTATTACATGTAATTAATGATCTCAAATACCTTATAATTAATTTTTTTATAAACCATGAGGATGATTCATTAGTTAAAATTTAACGATGTTTATTAGGGGTTAATTTGGGAGGTTTTCGTATTACAATGAACATGTTTTGTTTTATCATTTAGTATTATGAATAAAACATGTTTGTATAACATAAAAGCGGTTAAAACATACATATTAAAATATTTTTTCATCCATTTAGTTTTTTTATTTATGTCCTTGGATTTGTCGATGGAAAATGGAAGTGCATCACCCACGTTGGATGTAAATTAACAAATCACAAGAAAGAATTTCATTTTTATAAACAAAGAGAGAGAGGAAGGTGTATAATGAATAATCTCACATTAACATGATATCATACCATTATTTCAATCATAATGGATCTGTCATGAAATTTTTATTAGAGAAGTTGAGTATAAGATAATAAATTAAATTAAATTTGAAAGGAAATTGAAAGAAAATAGAGAGAAATTACCTCCTGAATGTATCTTCTTTGAGAGACTATTTAGGGAAGATATTTTGGTCCTTTTATCAAAACAAGGGATGATGGACATGTGGTAGGGGATATGGAAGATATTCAGGTGTAATTTGGAATATTCTTGAAGTTTCATAGGTGTGAAGGAATGAGGGTGTGAGGGGTAGTATTTATAGTTGAGGAGAGGAGGGTTTTCTTAATATTTTAATCATTAGTTTATTATTTTCCCATAATACAAGATATAGTGATGATTCCATGACTAATAATATTAAAAATTTCATGTGAGTTCTATATTTTTGGTGCATACATCATTCATGATGTTCAGAAAAGTGTATTTAAATTGTAATTTATTTATACAGTAAATTAAAGTATTTTACTATACACAAAAAATTCAGGTATTTCTGAAAAAATCTAAAAAATCCACCCTAAACATTTTTCTACATGTATAATCCAAAAATAAACTCTATTTTATGAAAATAAATTTCTAAAAATTTTTAATTAAATTTTTAATTTAAATCATATTTTACTAAAAAAAATACAAATATTAAAATTAAAACCTCTTTTCAAAAACATTTAAAAACTAATTAAAGTTTCATAAAATTAACATATAATAATAATACATAAAAATAATAGTTTATGAATAAATTTTATTAAAATAAATTTTCATTTAAATTATAAAATTGATCATTAAATATTCAAAATTTTCAAAAAATATCAACACTATAATATAATTATACCATATTTCCACTAATATTATGGATAAATTTTATTTATACTATCAGCTGTAAGGAAAATATTCCCATGTTCAATTTTCTATTCATAAAGTTCATATTATTATTAATAAGGGTAACATTACTATACATTAGGGTATATTACTATTCACAAAGAATTCAGTTTGTCATATCAGACTCCAAACTTCTTACTGATCGTAAATGTATATGTCAGATTTTCAAAATTCAAAATAGTGAAGTGAAAACTTTTTGTTTAAAGGTCACATAGTATTTAATTTAATAATGTTGTGCCATTTTGTTTCCTAAGGTGATTTTATGTGATTATGAAATTACTACAAGAATGGAGAAAATGCATTTATAAAAGATTGGGTTGTTACACTATTGAAGGTACAAACCTTATAATAAAAACACCTTAGTATATTTATGATATAGTTTTTATTATATAATCATGGAATAATGGGAATATAAGTAGTGTATAAAGAAAATAAAACCAAGAGCACGAGGAAGGATGTTACATCTTATTCGGGTAACTCCTTTTGATTTTCACCAAAGGGCTTCATTGGTTTTATTTCTGCCCAATGTGTGGAGTATAGGTTTATGGGAGTGAATTTTAGGATCTATTTAGAAGATCTTGGTCGATCTAAAGTGGCTTCAAAGTATTGATGAAGTGGGAGGTGTGAGTTCCTTTTTATAGTAGAGGGGAGTGGCACCCATGTAAATATTTGGAAAAGGAAATTCCACCCATTTTATTACAATGATAATTGGCTCTAAAAAGGGTCCAGATTTTAAAAAAGGTAGTATAGGGTCAAAATATGTCTATAAAATTAATTTTGGACAAGTTTACAAGTAATTTACAATCTTAATATTAAGTATTGGTCCTTTGTTAAACTAAATTTTCTCTAAATCATTATAATTAATTTTAATAAAATTCTCTAATCTGATTTGTCAAAAAATAATTTTACCATATTATAAATTTTAGATTATTTGATTAAAAAATATGGAATACATTTTTCCAATTTATAATCACATAAGAGGTATAAATTCAAATAAAATTAATCTCTTGGATGGGATGACAATGCTGGTTTTTAAAGTAAAAATGTTCAAAAGTATGCTAACTTTTTATCTAATTTCAATGTGAAATTGATTATAATGACCTAAGATGGATTAAATGATATAAAATTGAAGTATTTATATTTTAAAACCTAATAAAAACATAATTTCACCATATAAATAAGTTATATGAGAAAGAAGTTTGAATTAAAATTCATAATTTTTTTATTCATCAAAAAATGAAAATTCGCAGAAAAATATTAAAAATTCAAGCTAGCCTAATTTTTATTTAATGATTTAAAATAGTAAGTTTATATTAAAATATAATATTTATTAAATTCTCATAAACTATATTTTAAATGGTTTTTCTATGAAAAGTCGGTAAAACTACCTTTATAAAAATATAGGTTTTTATGAAAAATGTTGGGTTTGATCTTTTCTTACGCATATAGAATCTATTAGATGAATGTAAAAATATTTTACTGAATATAATATTTATATATATTACCTTAATATCACTCACTAATTATAATTAATTTAATTTATTTGGATAAAACATCACTGTGAGCATAGATATATTTTTCTATAAAAACATTCCCTTTATATTCAATTGGTTCTTGTATTCATTTACATTTAATTAGTAACTAATGAATTCATTTAATAGTTGTGTAAACCATATATTTTCAAAAGTTATTTATTCATATTCATAACACCTAATGTAACTTATAGGTTATATCTTAATATATTAAATAATAATATTTTAATAATATATTATTGTTTGGTAAAACTTGGTCTTCTGTGTAATGCAATCAATTGAAGAAACTCGTTTTTGTGTGTGATGTATACTAAATAAGTGTAACATGAATTGAAATATATAAATTACATTGAATTTATTTAAAATAGTAAATATATTATAAATTCATGGGATATTATATTTCATTACTCACCTGGTGTTGCGTGTCGTATATGCTATCGAATACAATGTTCCTACTTTATATTTTTGGGGCATTACACCTTCCCTTGATTGGAATTGGGGAAATATGTTTTTTCCAACTGTTGGGTTGAGATGTCCTCCTAATATTTTTGGATTGACTGGTTGACAATTTTTTGTTAATTATCCTATTATTAAGATCATATTGGATTGATATTTAGAGGTATCAAGATCAAATCAATATTCCTGTCGAGCTCATTAATGTGTATGTTTAGTATCAACTAAATATATATTTCTTTAATTGAAATGTCACTTGACCATCAAGGTTTATTTCAACATCACATTACCTTAACATATATAATCTCTAATATAATTATTTATGGAGAATTCATGTTCATATGATTCCTCCCTATTAAATAATGGTTCTTTAAAGTGGATTGTATTAACCAAGTTGTATCATGAGTCTCAATCAAATGAAATTTTTTTAAGGATGGTTTTCATTATCCACGTGATGTGGGTAGGAAATATAAGATATTTTATACTGGACTAGGTACCCATTGGGGATCTTCTTCCCATGTCTTATACAGAATATGTTAGTTACATCGATTTTTCAAAGTTTTTGATGATGAATATGTCTCCATAGGTTCTGTAAATGGAATTAGTTCTATATATTGTTGATTCAGTCATTCCCTGATTGTTTCATGTCTTTATATGATTTTTTTGGTAATATAGTCATAAAATGTAAGAATATATACGTTCAAGTCTTCTTGCAATGCTCTTTATTTTTTGTGGAATAACAGAGGCACATGTCACCTAGTTCAGGGTTTACCCAATTTTAAATGTGGGATGCCAATAATGTTTTAGAAAATTTACTTGAAGATAAATCATTCCTAGATATCATTCCATGACATTCAATGTATGGGGTAGTAATAATTATTATCATTAAAACAAACTTCATTGGTTATCTCTGTCTCAATTAATTAAACTGAATTATTTTCAAGGGAGATAATAAAAAATACTAGAACATTCTTCTTTCAGAATGAGTAGAACTTATTCTTCCAAATTTCGAAGATCAACCAATTTTTCTACTTCATTCTTTCCCAATGAGAGTGTTGATGCTGATACTATTTTCTGGGAGAAGGCAACACAAGATTGTTAGTGGGATCATGGTCTGTAGATTAAATTAGTGCTGGTTTGAGTGTTATGGTGGTAGTTCCCACTTTACCATCTTTCTTAACTTATGTTGATGGTGTCGGGAGAGATTTAACATTGTAATATATAATGGAGTCTTCCAAACAATATTCTTCTATTAAAAAATCATGAAATCAACTAGGGTATTTTAGAAGTGTGTTTGGAGTTTTCAACGTATCTTAATTATTTTTGATGTAAATTTTCATTAGCTACTATTAAAAAGGTTTCATATTTAGAGAATATGTTAAGACATTCCACCTTTAAATAAATTCTAAAACACTATTATTTTCATATTATTTTCAATTTTAGAGGTTTAGGATTTTCATATTTCTCTACATGGGGATAAATTATTGAAGGATGTACCATTGGAGATCATCCCAATTGGTTATAAACTTGGTAGGTATATTTCTACATCCAAAAAGCATTGTTATTTATAGGGGTATCATGAAACATTTGTTTGTGTTATCCTCCATCTACTTTAGTGTTCCCATCATGGGGCCATATTGAGAGGAAAATGTCTGAGGTGTTTTTGAAAATAACTTATATGATTAAATATCTGTAAATTAGTATTCCCAAAGTTATGTGGAGGATGATTCAAGTCCATCTTCTCATTATTAGTTTTCCTTTTTGGTTTAACTAGCATTTGTCACACTTTCATGTATTCCATATGATAAGAAATGGCCTCAATGGATCTATGATTTCTAGTGGTACTATTTCTTATGTTGACACTTTAGTGAAGGCAGTGGGTGGAACATGAAAATTTATTCCCATATGTGCCTACTGTTGATAATCTACTCGACTTGACCAGGGGTAAATCACTTGAAATAGTGGAAATTTCATCCCTAATTGAAGGAATTTTTGATATTATATGGTCTTGAGGATTAGATTGACATATTTTCTAGGCCCTGGGTTGTTCAGATAATTATTCTCTATTCTTTCTAGTCGATATATTCCTTCTTATTGAAGTAGATTCATCGTGGGAGAGATTTTGACCTTTTCCTTGGAATTACAGTTGATTGGTAAATTAAATATGAAAATTTCATCATTGAGTCACTTTATCTTCTCCAAATAAAATTCATACTAAGATATATTATCCTCATAATAAAGAGGATAACTTCTTTGGGTGAGGATGAGTTGTGGATACCACTACACATTTATCTGTATCCACAGCTGAATCTTGAAAAGTATGTGGTAATTTGATTTTGGTAGAAGATCCTAAATTATAAGGTCACCTGTGATGTTAGGTGTTCATTCCCTCTTTATGAATTTCATTGTTAACTATATTTCAAATGAAATTATACACATTATATTCTTATGTTTCAATTTCATACTCCACTTTTTCCATAACTTGGACATCAATAACATTAAATAATGAAAATAATGCAGTGGGAATCAAATACTAATTTTTATTAGAGTAGTAAATAATTTTATTATCCTATGAATATCCTTTTATGGATAGGTTATAATCCCTCTTTATTTTTAATTTCTTGGAAGAATATTTGGACTTTTATCCTTTATGAGGCTCCATTCCCTCTCTTTGATACTCTCCCAAAACTGGTTTGTAGATGGTATTCTTAAGGAAGACCCCAAACACTTTTATTGAACATGATACTAAGAAAATATATTAATCATAAATCATCAATTAAGGAAATCATGGGGAATATTCTTGTAATTTTCTCCTAGTTGAGAAAAAAATAACATCCTTGTATGAGGGGTAAGTAAAAATTCCATCATCTTTATGGATAAAGAATTAGTTTATACACTACTATCATGGAAATGATCCAATATATATTTGATAATTATAAGGGTTGATGTGTTTGTAAAAGATACTCTATCTGTACAGGCTAGAGTTGTGCTTATACTACCATTGGGAATATTTTTTCATCCTTTTAAAACTTTTGAGATTTTATTCTGGAATTAGATAGATGCAATTCTCTTTATGGGTGGGGGTTTCTATCCATTTAATTTTTTTTAGGTCTGTAGGTTTCACTTTCCTCAATAATGAGGCTCATTTTACTAACCTAGAAACCATATATAGACTCTTATTAATAGATCTCTCCCATCAAGTATTCCATTTTTTGTGGCTTTAGGAATAGTTTAAATTCAATGGACATTCTAATAATAATATACAGATCCAAGACCATAGAGTTAACCTAAACCAATAAATTTTTAAGTTTATTTTTCTAATGGAACTTGTTATCCCTTTACTGGAGTGAAATTTGAAGCTCTGTATTCACTTCACCCTCCCATACACATTTCTGGTGTGATGTTCAAAACTATTTGGAAAATTCATATAAAAAGTTGATGTAAACATGTTGGAGACACTCACACTGTTTTATTAATTTAATATTTCAAGACACTAAAAGTGGGGACTTGTTTACATGGTGTAAAATATCATCTAACATATTTATATTATTAATATACACTCCATAATTTAGGTATATATGTTGTATATATACTAAAATGGAGTATATCATATTGTATGGTATAACTTGAATCTTATCATGTGATATTCATGTGATACATATCGTATATTATGACATATCCATATCATAAGAGTTATGGGATACCACTCTCATAAACTAACATAGTTTATGATGGGATTATGATATTGGTTGTGAGTGCATGCCCACTACCACAAAATCCAAGTAGTATATATCGAATTATCAAACAACTAGTTGATTCATTTATGGAATGGAAATTCATTTGAAATATCCAAATGATTTAAACACTGGTAGGACATGAATTATCATAAAACATATCAACTTCCATGGGATGGATGCTAATTATAGAATCCTTTAATTAAATTAATGGATCTTGTATAAAGGGTGTAGACCCTACTACTGGGGGATTTTGATTCTCATAAGCCATAGTCGATACTCTCTTCTTCATAATTCTCCTTTTTTTATTCATAGAGAAGGTGCTACCACACTATTTGAGATCATGGGTACATATAGTTATGAAATGGTATTCTAATGGATAATTTCAAACCTATTATGGAGAGATTACTTAGGTTTTTTCTTTGTGATTTTAATCAATAAAACTCGGAATATTTTGATAGATATAGAGCATGAAACATTACAAGTATAACTATTTATATTTTCTATTATTCATGTTTCATGATTTTTTTTATAATAAATCATGATATTATAGGTTTATTATTCTATTTTGATCATATTATGATCCAAAAAACCCATAAATGGTATCAAATCAAAATAAAAATGTTTAACTAATTCTAGGAACTCTCACCCATGAATAATGATAAAGTATGTTTCTCCCCTCAAGAGCTTCATTTTTTATGTACGTAGATTCATAACCTAAATATTTGGGTAAATTTAGTTATTTGATAGGTTAATATTGATGTCATGTTGGAAATGTTTATATGAGGTATAGATATTCCACCACAATCAATAGTATCAGATAAAGGTTAAACAAGCATTCAACATGTTCATTTAAATTTTTATGAAAAAAATTCTATATCATAATATTCTTATATATTTATGATATAGGATATAATAATTATATTTTTCTTAGTTATATGGTATAAATAGTTTATATCATGAGGTATGATCCACTAAAAACTTGTGATTCTTTTCTATGTCGTATTCTCTGATATGTGATATCATAGTCTCTGACTGAAACTGAGGTTTCATGAAAATATATCATCATTTTCTATTGATGATATAACATATATTATATCCTTTGCACATTTATTCTAATTAAACCTTATGTGTCTCTCTATAAACTTTCCTATTTCTAAAAAATGTTACACAGGGATCACTCTTTTATAAGTAAGGGTTCCATGCATAAGGGTTATACTGGTTGATTTTTTCCTTTTCCACAAAACTAAAATGTTAGTGTTATGTGTATAAGGGTTCCATATGTAAGGTTTACTCTACTGCAACACTTTAATTTATCATTGAATTGATACATATGGTTAATGGTCAATACCTACCATGGATTATCATTGATAATATCCCCTATCAATAAGAAAATATGATTCAATCCTAAAATTTTGAATTGATACATATGTGTAAATATGCTCAGATTCTATTTTTTAGTGAGTAAAAAAACCATGTATTGTATAAATAGTTATGCATTAATATTATTTGAGAATATTAATTTTGTAAATAAAATATGGATACAAAAACTAAATCATTAGAATTGTTTTTACATAAAGGGATAGCAACATGAGATGGTAATGATTGTGTGAGACACAATAGTTATGAATATCATGTGAATATGATGTATATTAAATTATGTGAGACTTTAAAATAAAACCTCTTAAATAATAACTGTGATATTCCTTTTAATGTGCCACATTTTTTTCCTCTATCATTTGTTACAAGTGACACTAACTATTAAGTTCCCATGGAATGTCTTATATAAGGAAAAAAAGTAGTGAGATAACTCTAATAGTTAGGTTCCTTATTCTTGTCATTTTATTTGGTTTAAACATAATTAAGAAACCCTAAATTTTTAGATATCAAAGGATTATAGTTGATCAAATCCACATGATCAATTTGGATAATTAGTTATCTACTCATCTATCCAAGATTCATACATAATATGATTTAGAATAGTTTTATACCAGATAGATTCATAGATCATTTACATGTTCAAACCGGTGTAATTCATGATTCAGTATGGATCATATCCTACTAAAGGTAACTATATATAAGGTCATAATTTTAGTTTGATTTATTTCATTAAAATTCTTTGGTGAAAATATATAAAACAATACACTCACCCATACATATGTATTTTTCATAGATTATTTCATTCATCATGTTAATAATTTTTAGATCTATTTTAGGTATCACCTATAGAACCATTATAGATTTCTATCTAAAAATGATAAGTGTACTCAAATGAAATAATTTTAAGAATTTGAATGTGAATGTAATAAAAAAACTATCTCCAAATCAGACTCATGGGTATTAGATATCAAGTGTTAAATGCACAATAGTGTTGATAAACATAGACATAAAGATTATAGGGAATTGAAAAAGGGTGAAGTATATCTTCATGTTGGAAATGGGGAAAGATTTTCCTCATTAATGATTAGAATTTATATTCTAGTCTACAAATTAGATCAGTTATAAAATTGTGGAATAAAAATTATATTACATCCATAAATAGAAATTTGATTTTTGTATCTTGTTTAGAAAATATGGTATGTTCATTCATTATTAAGTACAATTTTTATTCTATATATATGAATGAAATGATTCATGGAATCAAGAATATTGAAAATGGTTTATATATTCTGGAAATAAATAATAATAAATTATAAAATTGAGAATAATAATTCATTACGGATTTTCACCACACATAACTTTAGTATTCTCTCCTTAGATATAGAAATGAGAAACTCATTAAAATAGTCTATGAAGATGGATTGATTGAATTATTCAATTATTGATTATTTAATAAATAAAAAAAATTTTTATTAGAAAAAAAAATTATTAAATCACCTTCTAGTGGAAAAGGTTATAGGGAAAATGGACTATTGAATCTTATACATAGTGATGCATATTTTCTAATGAGTTTATAATCAAGTGGTTGGTTTAGGAACATCATAAACTTTACCAATGAATTTTTACAATATTTTTATGTATTTATGGTGATATAAAATTTGGAATGTTTTGAATATTTTAAATAGTTTATTAATTAAGTATAGAATCAACTGGGAAAAAGTAATAAGATTATGTAATCAAATTGGGGTGGTAAATTCTTGAGCCAATAATTCACTGATCATCTGAGATATTTTGTAATTTTTTCATGACCCACTCCTCCTGGAATACCGTAGTGGAATGATGAATTTGAGTGGATGAATCTTACCTTTTGGATATAGTTCAATCAAGGATGAATAAATATGACCTTCCTGTTTCAATCTGGTTATATGCATTAGAAACTATTTCATTCTTACCTAATAGTATTCTATCTAAAATAGTAATAAACACATAATATGATATATGTGTTAGGAAATGTACCAAAAAATATTTTATATTGATTTTAATTTTCTAATTATTTGTATGAATTTTTTATTCTCATCCCTAAATTAGAGAAATTCATATTTTTTGTTATCATAAAGAGACTATGAGATATTATTTTTACAATACTACTGAACATAAAGTGTTTTTTGTTTGATGTTGTGTTTTTTATGGGAAGGAAAAAATAAATTGAAGAGTTAGTGGGAGGAATTTGGAACTTACAGAATTTTAAGACCAAAAAATATGAAGTGTTCATAAGATGTAAATTTAGTTTGTTCCATAAAGAGTCATAGAAGAATAACTTACTCTAGTAACATAAGAACCTCTATGTTCTGGTAGGATTCATGTGGATCCTAAGAGATATAAATTTCCTATAGAAAGTGATTAAAATCTAATTTTCATTGGTTCTAAACAAACTACCTTCCAAGAGTCTATTGAGATTTCTTATTCTGATAGATTGATAAAGATCATATATGTATAATAACCATATTTGGAACTTGGTGGATTCACTTAAAGGGGTTAGACTTATAGGATAAAAGTGGGTTTTCTATAACAAAACTAAAATGGATGGTTGATTTTCTACCATAAATATGACCAAGTAGAAAATGGTTACAAAAAAATTCATGGTATTGACTATAAAGAAACCTTTTCACCATTAGTGATGATGAATTCCATTTAAATTTTTCTCAGCATTTAATTTACTTCTGATTATAAAAAATATCAAATTTATTTGATCATATTTTCCCTTAATGGGAATTTAGTTGAAGAATTATGTATAATACTACTCTAGTTCCATTTTTATTTTATGTTTTGGATAAAACCACATTTTAACAGATTTGAGAGGAAACCCTTATAGTCTGAAGGTTTTGAAGTTTCAAAAGAGTCTAATAAGGTTTTTAAGTTGAAATATTCCATTTATAGATGGATGAAATAATCTTATAGTTAGAAAATTCTATTTTATAATATAGATATAGAATAAAAACCTCAATTTGGATGTTGAATTATAGTTTAAAATAACAAAAATTGTGTATCCACCTTGATTACTAAAATTACTAGAAGAATTTATCTTCCAATCTATCCACAAATAAAAATAAATAAGATATTAAAATAAACAAATTGATTTGACTAATATTCACACTGTGAAAATAAAACAACTAAAAATGTAGTAATCACATTGAAAATTTAATGTCGTGGGTTTTTGTAACATGTAAAATTTCATAGGTGAAATTAAATTTTATGTTTTCTGTTCAGTGAAAATTTTAAAATGGGCTCCATAGCATAATTTTGAGAATTATAATGTATTTTTAGGTTGTTTTCATATGGGTCTCAATACTCAATATCTATTTTGGTTCTGAGAGTGTTAATATTTAAGAACCAAAATCTGGGATGTACAACATTGGGCATATGGTTATCGCACAGTTAATACTAACTGTGTGGCCCAAACCATGTAGCCCATTTGAACTAGAACATGATTAAAGAAAATTGTGCAATGTTTCTATGAGAGACTCCAATAATAAATTTTAGAGGGTGTACATGAGCTATTCATGTTTTTATAAATTTTTTGGCATATCGTGTATGCTTATTGACACTTAGATAGTGAGTGTACATGGTTGGTGCACAATTAACCTAACTATGGAGCCAAATCCTGCCACTAATTCTAAAGGGATTTACCTTTGGATAGTAGTATCACATGGTTATCCAAACCATGTGGCATGGATATTTTTTTAATTAAAGAGGGTGGAATTACCTTTCTACCACGCCCTTCTTTATGTTTTCTTCTCCCATTTTTCTCTCCCATTTCATGCACCTCATCCAACGGTCGTGGGAGTTACTTCTTCCTTTTGTGGTATTTGTCCTATATCTTCCATAAAATCTCATATTCGAGTGAAATCAGGTGTGTTTTAAGTGTATCATTAAGTCCTTGATTCCTTTTTCTTCCTTTCTTCTTTTACCTCTCTGTCTGGAATGCAAATTTTCGGCGAGCTTGTTTTCTTTATTTTCAAGGTGTTTGTCTAAAATCATGATTTCTCTTATTTCATCTTGTAATATAGGCTAGTATTTAACAATTTATTAACTACAATTTTGTGGTGGGTGGTGGAATTATTTATCCACTTTTATATGTGTGCTATGATATGGGTACTTAAATACGGATGTGTGGGTTGTTCGGGTGAAACCCTTAATAAATTAATGCTTGTCTTTAAATAATTTAATTAATGTTATGATATGTAGATAGTCATGATCTTACTTTTTAATTATGTTAAGTTGGGTTTGGAGATTTTATATTTCGGGGTAGGTTATTCCATAAACTTTAATTTAATTAATTTTATTATTTGTTGATGAAATTTGTTTTGCGGGGACATATTGGGAATGGCCCGAATCTATTGGTGTGATTTAGATCATCAAGATTGAGATGATGAGGTTCATTAGGCTTAGCGAATGGCATGAAACATGTGGGATGGTGATGAACATAATATTAGTGGTGATTTGATCATTAGGTAGAGGTGGATAGTGATTACCATGACACAGATGGGTGATAGGAATTTCATGTGTCAACAAGGTTTCTTGTTGGTGTGGCATAAGTATTATTAGAAAGTTTCACTCACCGTGATTTTACAATAGCCCCATTGAAGTCATGTGTACATATATTAGGTCTCATTTGAGGTGGTGTTGACCACTCAATGTGGGTGTAAGCCTCTATATATTTAGTGGCTTAGGATATGGTGATAACCATTAGTTGGGGAGGAGGATCTCACAGTATGAATCCATAGGTGATAGTGAGTCTGGAAATTGGTTTGGGGATAAGAATCATCATATATTTTTGGGTTGTTGGGTTACTATTATTGAAAGATATGTATTTATATTCAATTCACATCGGTATTTTGATCCAATGGTAGTTCTTTATATATGGAAGAAAGGAAATTTTCATGCCTTGGGACGTTGATATGTTGATCCGATGGGGGATTGTGAATATAAAATATTGAAGGGATTGTGACATGATTGTTGGGAGTGTTGTTAGACACCATTTTACTTGTTATAGAATATATATATATGTATGTATTTATTTATTTATGTACATGTTTATGTATGTATGTATTAGATGACAGTTAGCATGAGGTGTTGTGTGGCATGTTATGGGTAGAGATTGAGGGTTATTCAAATGTAACTGACCGTTAATGAATCGTTCAACACTAGTAACGACCAAAGAAGGTAAAAACCTCCTCATAGAGATTGATAATGAGTAAATAATGTCATGTATTTTATGCATGAATATAGTTTCTATTTATTTTCATATTCATACACTTGTATAAATATGGTTGTGAGATAGGCACACATTGGTGGTGGCCTATTGAGTTTATAATCACACCCTACATAGATCCCTTAGAATGTGTTTAGAATTTATGGTTATGAGATTAGTTAAGGGACTAGGATCATGCACTATTCCATAGTGATAAGGGATTCACATGTGGATGGAATGAAAAGAAGATGGACTATGGAGGTTTTCTTCATCAAGTTGGGGTCTCTTTTGGGCTCTTGATTACTTCCTTCTATGATCGGCCCCTAGGATATCCTATATTCTATTTGATGTCTTGTAATAATAATATGTTATGTATATACTCTATCTGATTTTTATGAATATGTGTATTTTTTTCTCATTATTTCCATTGCTTATTATCACTTCCATGGAGTTGTTATTCATGTTTCCACTATTTTTGGTAAATTTTCGCTACTAATTTATGGAATTATGTGACCATTATTATGATATCTTTACCATAGGGTATATTCTCCCCAAAATCACCTAATAGTCCCTCGTTGTTAGTCTGTATCCTTTGGAATATGAGGAGTGACTAAGGACAAGTGGCCCTCTAGCCCAAAACATCGGTTAAGTGGAACCTAGGTTAAGGTGATAGAGGTTTTCAGAGTAGTTTATTTATTTATGTTTCATTATAGGATCACAACACATAGCACTACTACAAAAGCATTCAAGGTAACTGCTACCTTTTATCAGTGTTAAGCAAAAAGAGATGATAAAAAAGCGCTTTATCAGCGTAAGAAAATTGCTGATAAAGGAAACCTCTATCAGCAATAAAGTTTTAGCACAAATAAAGGGAAAATTTATCAGCACTTTTTTATGTGCTAGAGGATTTATCAGAACTTTTTTGGTGTATATATATTCTTTTTGATATGATTATGTGTATTTGGTGTGGATACATAGTGGGGTTTGTGCATTGTAGAAGGAGAGTATGATATTTATGTCCTTCATGTTCATGTTATCATACTGTGATGAGGATGTGATGTTTTCTTGTGATGTTGATATGGTTTTTTATGTGTTTTTGACATGTGTATGTGTGGATATATGGTAATGAAATTATATATAAGAGGTTGAAGCATAAGAAATATTCCATTAGAGTGTGATAATGACCAGATTAGTGGGGAAGTGGATGTGGGCTAATTTATTAATATATATTCCTTTGATATTATGTTACTATACATGAATGTGATATTGGGTGAGTGATCCTTGGTGAGGTTGGGTGATATATAACAAGATATTCGTGTGTATTAGTTCTATTATTTATTCACTAAGGAATTAATATATTTCATACCCATTTTCATGAGAGGTTTTAGGAAGGATCCTACTTAGTATACTTGTATGCTCACCCCTATTTATATAATTATTTTTATAAGTTTTTGAAGGTGGATTTGGTGACCAAGATGTAAATTACTATCTTGAGGCTAGGAGTTACCGCCAGATCCACTAGTGTAGGATTTTTTTTTGATATTTCATTTTAGATAACTTTTTTACAAATGAAGTTCACATGAATTATGGATTGGGTTCTATTTTATATTATATTGAGTTGATTGGGGGTTTATCTATGTTCTTGGGATTTATGAGGGAAGCACCTCCCATTTCATTATTTTATACCCTCAATTCTAGTCTCCAACCTATGTACTATTAGAGGTAAGAGGATTCATGAATTACACTTATTTTCACTACCATTTTAGGAGTGGTTCCTATTGGTGGTGAGTTATGATTGTGTGGTATCAGAGCGTTAGTTGAGAGTTAAGATGGAGTTTGGAATTAGACACTCCTGAGGATTGAATGGGATGATAGGTTAATAATATTTGTTAAAATATTCATATGCAATAACATGGGAGACCATCTATAACACAAGTTATTATCCCCCTTATGATATAAAGTATGTAACATGAGCTTACCAAAAATATTAGGCATGATGATATTGAATGTAGGGCAGAGACCTAGGAGTGTTAGATGTATCATTAATTATTATTATTGTATTTGGAAGTCTTTTTTGTGTATTTGAACCATAAATACTAATATTTGATATTCAAATAGGATGGAGATGAATAAATATTGGATGGATGCTAATCATTTGACAATAGATTATGAGAACGGAGTGAAAGAGTTCATCAAGTTTTCAAAGGATCACGCAAAGGATCCTTCCCAAATCCTTTTCTCATATTTACATTGTCGTTATTCTAGACTAATTACTCTAGAGGAGTTGTAAGAACATTTGATATGTCACAGAATAGATCGAAGTTATAAATGATGGAATAAACACAGAGAAAAAGAGAATGTAGCTACTAGATGGGATAAAATAGCATTTTATGGATCATTAGATATAAATATAAATATGGATAATGAAGAAGATCGTATGGAGGATGTGATTATAGATGTCAAATACGATGAAGATCCTATTGAGGAAATTACATGGACAATTGAAGATGAACTCCCTGATTTCCCAAAATTGTTTGAAAAAGTTAAAGAGTTGTGAAAAGACACTATTGTATTCTGGTTGCACTAAATATACAACATTTTCTGTTGTAATGAAGCTGTATAAATTGAAAGTAGGCAATGGATAGAGGGATGTCATTTTTACGGAACTACTTGCTCTCTTGAATGAAATGCTCCCAGAAGATAATGAGCTCCCAAGCCAGACATATGAAGTTAAACGAATGATACGCTTGATGGGTATGATTTATGAAAGAATACATGTCTACTCGAAGACTGTATGTTGTTTCACAAGGAGAACAAATAAATTACAGAATACCCAAAGTGTGGTGCTTCTCGATACAATAAAGATGAATCGAGTCCTACGAAAGTTTTATGGTACTTTCCCATCATTCCAAGGTTTAGGCGTCTATATGGATGTGAAGAAATTGCAAGACAATTGTTGTGGCATGCAGATAAAAGAAATAAAGATGGTAAATTATGTCATCTGGCTAACTCGCCTCAATGGAAGAATATTGATCAGGATTATCCTGAATTTGGAAAGGAGCTGAGAAACCTTCGTCTTAAGTTATCTACAGATGAACTGAATTCATTTGGTTTTCAAACCAGCACTCACAGTACATGGCATGTTATGTTGGTAAATTATAACTTGCCACCCAGGTTATGCATGAAGTAGAAATTTATCATGTTATCTATGCTTATATTAGAACCAAAACAACTAGGTAATTATATTGATGTTTATTTGGCTCCTTTGATCAAGGATTTGAAGTTATTGCGTGATTTAGGTGTTATGTTGTATGATGCTTATAAAAGTGAATACTTCACGTTGAGAATGATGTTGTATGAGATGATAAATGATTTCCCTGATTATGGAAATTTTTTAGGATAAACCATTAAAGGAACTCAAGGATTTCATGTGTGCGAAGAAGATACGAAATCAATTAGGTTGAAACAATCATCGAAATCTGTGTTTCTTGGACATCATATATTTCTACCTCATCGGCATAAGTACCGATATTTGATGACATCATTCAATGTAAGTTCAGAACAACACACAACACTGTCTCTAATAAAAGTTGATCAGCTGTTTGAGAAAGTAAAATATGTTAACACTGTTTTTAGTAAACCATTTTTGAAAAAACTTAAGAAAATTGGTTCGAAAAAGGGATCAATTTTTTTTTGAATTACCATAATAGAATTGTTTGTACATCATACATTTTCTTAATGTGATACATGTGGAAAAAATATATATGTTACTGTGTTATCGAAAGGTTTCTAAATTACCCTAGCAAAAAAGGATAGAATTGATGCAAGGATGGATATGGTTGACATGGGAATACGAGAATATTTGGCTCCTGTGAAGTGTGAAAATTGAATGTTTCTTCCTCCAGCTAATTACACTCTTTATAGGGAGGATAGATATCAGTTTTGAAACTTCTTCAATGATGTAAAGTTTCCAGAGGGGTGTTCATTAAATATCAAGAACATTGTGCCAATGAATGATTTGAAGTTAAAAGGTTTGAAATCACATGACTTCCATGTTTTGAAGAAATATTTAATTCCTATAGATTTACGTTGCAGTTTTTCCAAGAATTTTTGTCATACATTAACCAAACATTGTTTCTTTTTCAAAGTAATATGTATAAAAGTTTTAGACCCGGTGAAATTTCCAGCTATGGAAAAAGAAATTGTCATCATATTATGATAATTATAAATGTTTTTTCCACTAACATTATTTGATATGATGGTTCATTTGATGATTCACTTAGTGAGAGGGATTCGACTTTGTGGTCTTGTGAACTATAGATGGATGTACCCTGTTGAACGGTATATGAATATTTTTAAAGTTTATATCAAAAATAAAATTCGGGAAGAGGGTTGTATAGTGGATAGATATATTTTTGAGGAAGCCATTTAATTCTGTAACAAATACCTATCTGAAGTGAAAAGCATTGGTCTCCCAAAATCTCATCACACTGGATGCATTAAGGTTGGGGGAATTTCTGGAAGAGATGTTGTGACAATCAGGATTACATATCAAGAGCAGTCCCACCTTTATGTTTTGCATAATAGTTGGGAGGTTTCTCCATATATTGAAACTAATAAAGAAATTCTTAGGAAGTTGAATCCATCAAGGGATAGAAAATGGATATCAAATACACATAATCACTAGTTCGTAGGATGGATTCAAGACTATATTTTTATGGAGTTAGATGAAACTCCAAATTCAATTTCAGAACGACTTCGATGGCTAGCCGCCAGATTAAGTGTGTATGTATTATCTTACAGTGGTTATGTAATTAATGGTTATACATTCTCTATAGATGAACATGATGAAGAAAGTACCATGAAAAATAGTGGAGTTACACTTGTGGGTGAAGCGACGCATGTTTCTAGTAGTAAGGACAGAAATCCAATTTATAAAAATATGTCATACTTTGGAATTATCAAACAAATATGGGAGTTTGATTATACGACATTCCAATTTCTTATTTTTCAATGAAAATGGGATAATAATAGTGGTGTTGTTAGAATAGATGGATGGGGATTTGTGAATGTTGATTTTAGTAAATAAGGGTACAAATACGAACAGTTTATAATGTCATGACAAGAGGTAAAAAAATTATGTTCCAAATCCCACAAACCGAAAGAGGTCGATTGTTCTATTATCGTCCAAAACTACTTAAGGGTCTGATGAAAATTCTATTGAGTATGATCTTTTAGTGGTATGTCATGATCATTTTGAAGTGGTCTCAATGTAGATGATATTTTGTATGTTATAGGGGACCCCAATGAAGGGTTTGGATAATCGATAGAGGTGTCAAATCCATTCAGCCTTTGAAAAAAATAATAGAGTTCAATAAATAGATTTTTTTTGTAATATAGATCTTGTTATCTCATGTTATTATCTTACCATTATTGAATTTATGTAATCTAAATTAACTATACAAACACTTTTGCAGATAATGACTTCTGCACGTTTTGGTGCTCCTAACCTCGAGGCGGAACAAGTCTCTCAAGTTGTTTATACTGTTGTTGTTGTTGCTCTTGCTACAGCTCCTCATAGTGCAAAGTAACAATAAGTTTCTAAACCTGTTTCTGCTCTTAGTGTCGAGGTCCAACAATCATCAACAGATACTATTTCTACCATTCCAGATGAACATATAAATGATGTTGATATCGATGAAATGGTCGGAGATGAAGGATAGACGTCGCAGAAAACACAGGTGTGTCGTAGTTTGATGGTGTTAACCAAAGTTCTTAAGGTGAAAAGCAGAGGAATCAAATATTATGTCGAATGGAATGCACGAGGACAACATTTGAATCCCAACAAGTCTATATTTAGTAGTTACATTGGAAATGTCACTCGGCAACGTGTGCCGATTGACATAGATTCATGGAACCATGTTTTGTCTGGGCTGAAGGCTGTGATCTGGGAAGAAATTAAGACAACATAATGATATTATTTCTTCAATTTACTATCAAATGATATAATGAAATAGTGTCTTACTCTTCTCAATCTCTTTTAGAGTTCAATTATAGTATATGATTCACACATTAATTGTGTACTAAGGCTTGCAGGAAGGATTCACCGAGGTTTTCGCACTATATTAACAAAATATCCACTAAAAGATTCCAAAGTTAAAATAAACTTGCACCCACCCCTTGTCTATGATCACCTCACATCCCAAGAAGCATGGGATTCATTTATTGGCCACCGTGGGGATGAGATGTTTCTGGTACATTGTGGGTGATAATACGTTTTTTGAGGATACATGTATTCATCAATTTGATTGTCAATATTTAATTTATGAAACAAAAACTCAGTACTAAAATTAAGGAACGTGCATCAAAACCAACATACCCCTATTGTAAAGCAAGGATGGGGTATGCTTCACTAGAAAAGAAAATGGTACGTATTTTAAATTTACAGTAATTTTGTTAGGTGCCATGAAACAACATCATAATTATCTTTCTATATTTATATGTAGATTTATGAGTTTAAAACCAAAGACACTTCCATCCCACGTCATGTGCTATGGAAGGAGGAAAGTGTGTATAAGGAAGGGAAGCTAGTAGATGAAAACACAATAAAAGTGTGGGAATGTCACGAACTATTCCGGGTCGCCATCCGACCTAGCGCCCGACCCGATCCGCGAAATGGCCCGTAGGGCGTTCTCGATCCCCACGGGCTGGCACAAATGCCCGGGTATCAAAACTAACACATGGGAACGATTTTACCCAAAATATTAAACGCAAAACCACTAATACGATAAAGAAACTGATACTGAAAATATACAACTAAACAGGGCCTTAAATGGAAAACAAAATCAGAGGTTTACAACATGAACCCACAACCAAAATAAGCGACAGAAAAAACTCAAACTCAAACCTCTAAGAAACCTGAGAGACACAACATCCACACGTCACACCACCAACCTGCACGAGAAGACCATCAACGACCAGAACCACTATTTCTGAGCACGATTTCACAGCCTGGAATACACAAGAAACAAAATCTACATACACCCAATGGTGTATAAAGGGTGTGATCCAAAAACCCAGTAAGACGTCACGCAATAAAAAGGTTCCATTCCACAACATCAAAAAGATAATTTAATGTTCCTATTAAAAATTATACTTTAAAAAATGTTTTTTAAAAAAACATTTACAAGATAAATACTAAAAGAAAACCCTAAGAGAACTCATTTCACAAACATGATTTGAAAGAGGAAGAGAAAAATTCATTTAAGGGCATACTTACACATACTCTCACACACATACACACACACACACACAAGTGGTCCTCCATATGCCGAGGGAAGGTAGCACGACATTGATGGTAGAGCACTATGGGTAAATCCCCTAAGGTTCATCTAGCTCGAGTAGGACCCTAGAACCTCGTGTCTGGGTGAAATGTGTCTTAGAAACCACGACCCACAGAAACATGGCTTAGAGAACCACGACCCTCAGAAAAAGTGGCTTAGAAGGCCATGAACCCCAGTCATCATATGTTTAGTTAGTGTTTCAATCGTCAATCCAGCTAAGTGAAACATGGAAGATACACATCCGGCTCACTAGCGCACTAGTTCTAGTCCACCCACCTATATTCCTAGGGTCTTCCCTTGTGCTCAAACGTCTTCCACATTCACAAAACACATCATCTTCACATTTCACAAACCAAACATGACATTACAGAAAAAAGGAACCAGTTGCATACCGAAGCACTATTTCAAAGGCACACGCTGTAACACCCGAGACTTTTATGTTATATAAATCATCAAAGGAATCTTTTTCTACACAACACTTGCTTGGCTTGCTTTACACGCAATCGCGACCTTCCTCGATAGCTTGCGTCGTACCGAGTTTCACTAAACAACAATATGCTATTAAAACTAGCCGTTATGAATAGTAATAACCACTTTTTGAAATTTTATAAATTTTATTTTTCAAAATGGACTTCATTTTTGGACTCAGAATATCGAAATTAGCCTAGGGTGAAATTTTGGTACTTTTCTGAAAACTTTCAATTTTTGATGAATAGTGAAACCACTAAGTGGTAGGTTAAAAACTGAATTTTGCGTAAAACTTAATTTTACCGCTTCTGTGAATGGAATTTCAAAAATCCGACAGACACGGTTGATATCAGTAAGTAAAATGTGGTTCAATGAGATAAAAATAATTTTTTGGTGAATAGTAACTTTTTACTTTTTTTACCGCGGTTAATAGTAAATAGGGTAACTAAGGGTAAATATGATATTAATATTACCCTAACACATGTCCTAATTATATTGGACAAGTGTAATTCGACCAAAAAGAAACTTAGGAATAAAATATGACCATTTAGGCCCACTTGGATTAGATTAGGACATTTATTATTAATTTATTTAAAGAAGGGTTAAAATAGTTAAAATCAAAGTTTAATAAGTAAATTATTTTTAATATGGGGTTATACATAAGATAAATTCGACTATAAATATTCATTAGAAAGATAAAAGGATTTCCTACATGATGATATTTTATTTGTAATTTTTAAACATCAAATAATTTAATTTATTTATGACACAAAGATGATGCAGTAATTATCTTATTAATGAAATATTGACATAATTGATGTTATAAACACAAAAATAAATGTAATTTGAGACTTTTTATGAATTCCACTAATTTTCTAGGTTACTATGATATATTATTGTTGATTTAATTAACTTGGTTCGAACATATAATTCTGTTATGACTTTCACAAAAATCACATATCAAATAGTGTCAAAATTGACACAAAATAGTTTTTAAATCAAATATTATATTACTAATTGTTATTTTATTCCTAAAAATCTAAGGTTCGTCCAAATGACTTAGATAAGGATATATATTAATAATAAACAATTTGGGGTTCGTTTGGCATGTTATAGTAAGTGTATTAACCTTATAGTGAAAGAAAACAAAAAGACACGGTAAAAGTTAAATTATTTAACTTAGAGTTAAATCTAATTGATAAGGGTAAAATAATTCCCTAAACTTGTCTAAATCCTATTGGTTGATAGGATTTCGACCCATCCCTACCTTATCTTCGAAATAAGACCCTTTGGAACCATTATAAACCGATTTTGACTTTAATATAAAATAATATTTTGAGATATTCCTAAGGTGCCCCTCTCCTCCCTTATAAAAGGGCACCTCCTCCCCCTCCTCCTCACACCAAATTAAGCACTCAAGCTCGGCCAACCCCTGCCCTTTTCTCCTCTCCACTTCCCTAGAATAGTCCTAGAGGTCCTGGTCTTCTCCAAAGACAACTCTTAGTTCCTTAAGTGGAGGATTCAAAGAGGCGTTCCAAAGAAGAGGTAATATCCATTACCGATCTTTTCAATTTCTTTCGTCTCCAACTTCTTCTTCTTTAGTTGTTTCATGACAAAGTAATAACATCAGTATTACTTACATACTGATATGTTATTATAAATATGAAACAACCCTAATTCACCTTCTATCCATCCTACGGAAAAATGAAATCACCGCGCGTGCGTACGTACGGAATACCGTCTCCACGCCGTGGTGTAATCTATTTTCCACCATCACCTTACAAGGATGGGTATAATGGTGTAATGAGTAACTATATATGAATATTATGAAGTAATATTGATACTGAAATAATATATATATACTCCAATACAATTCCACGATCATAGGAACGATATCATCACTCGTGCGTACGTACGGAATACCGTCTCCACGATGTGATGCGACTCGTTCTACATGATCTTCATTTCATAATGATTATATAAATGAATTGAATGAATGAATATGGTATATAATACACTAATACCATTCTGGAAATGAAGTATCTATAACCTAAAGATAAGAATAAGAATTTATTCGACAAAACACGCATAAGAACAAAAAGTTATAAAGACCCGAGTAACAAGTAACAATGAAATATTACTAACAAGAAGCTAATAATATGACCATATATGATATCATATCAATATTTATGATTCTGGAATAAGTCAATAACATTATTTAAACCATTATACAGGAGCTTCGGACACATACAAGGCAAATTGGACCTAAGGTAAGGGAAATATCACAATCTCATTTTTATCCGAGATTGTTTATACTTTGGTATTTACTGGGGTGTATTTTATCATCCACATCCATGTTCCCTTAATATGTAATATTGTTTCCATCCACTTGCAATGGTTTAAATCCAATTTTACCCTTCGGTGAGTTTTTAGTAAAGAATATGAAAGAAATCTTTTGTCGTTTTTCCGTACGAGGTACTTTTTGACTTTTCCGACAAAAGTACGAAGAATGTTTTTTTTAACTTATACGGCATGAATGGATTCTTAAAACATTATTTCAAAGAAGCTTCCTTTACAAGTTTTCAAGTTTATTTTTAATCAAATTCTTTTAGTTTATAATTGTATGACATGTTAAGAAAAGAAAAGTGTTTTTGAAGAAGAAAGGATATTTTCCTCAAGAATGGAGTTCAAGTGTTTTATCAAAATTATTTTCCATCTAAGATAATAAAGGGTTCTGTTTTTATCCCTATTATTACATTGATTTGATCATGTTGTGATGGAATTATTTTTATGAATTCCTTTATCTTATATGAATTTATTTATGATGTCATGATGTTTCAAGAATCCCATTTTTGTTACATGTGTTATGCAATGATGTATGTTTTATGATTATGTGGCACACATAAGAAAGGATTCATTATAAGATGGGTGGGACCTATATCTCCCTCCAATGCATTGGGTAAAGATTTTATATCTCATGAGATAGACATGGCTGGAACGGAAGGTTATTTCGGTTCAGTGATACAGGACTGAAACGAGGAGTGAACTCGGTTCAGAAAGGGACTTTGTCCACTAAGATAGTCTTGGCAATGAGTCATGACTAACAAGAAATGATTTTCCATGATTATGTGTGCATGCCACAAAGTTTCAAGTTTTATGTTATGATTATAGGGATCTCATTTTCACTTCTATGATTTATTCCATGTTAAGATATTATGATCTCTTTTGCAGGTTTTGATTTTCAAAAAGATATGATATGATTTTTATTTCCTTTATTTTCCCTTGCTGAGCATTTGAGCTCACCCTTTTATGTTTTCTTTTCCCCAGGTCAGGAAGATGGATATTAAGTAGAATATGCTAAAAGGGACCCTAGATATGATGAAATAAATGGGAGACACTGTAGAAGATTTATGAACCAGTTGTTTATGTTTCCCAGTTTCTAAAGACACTATACCTATACGGTCCTTTGTGGTTTTATCATATGTTGTAATAAGTGTGCTTCAAATTTTGAAGTATTAACAATGTATGTAAAGTATGGGTCGTTATAGTTGGTATCAGAGGAAAGGTATAGTCAACCTTTGGAAACTAGGATGTGAAAGCCTTAGTAAGAACCCTAAGGATAAGTCTAAGCATAGAACACAATCTTAGAAATGGCCATGAATAACCTAGGATAAGACCTTAAGCATGAAAATTTTATTCTTGAATTATGTGGTTTCCTATTATAATTAGTGTTGCTCACACTATTCTTCTTGGTTTTAGTCAATGGCTGGAACCCGAAGGAACCGTGTTAATGCGGAATGCGATGGGCAATGCAATGATTGTCCCCCTGAGCAACCAAATGATATGGGAGCTGGAATGCAAAATCTTGTAGCCATGCTCACACAACTTTCTCAAGCTATGAATCATGCAGGATTTCCAAACGAACAAAGGAGGGAGCAACATTCTGTTGAATCCTTCATGAGGCAGCGTCCACCATCTTTCAGCGGGTCTACTGATCCATTAGTTGCTGAACAATGGATTAGTACTACTGAAAAGATATTTTCAGTTCTTCAATGTTCTGAGCATGATAAAGTCATCCTAGCAGTGTATCGTTTGGAAGGAGATGCAGATCAATGGTGGAATCTTGTTAAGAATACGAGGCAAAGGGATGAAATTGAGTCTATGGAATGGGACGAGTTCAAGAACTTATTTTTCAATAAGTACTTCCCTCGTATTCTCCGAACAAAGATGGAGAAAGAGTTTCTTGAACTGAAGCAAAGGGATGATGAATCTGTTAGTACCTATGAAGCAAATTTTACAAGACTTGCAAGGTACGCTTCTGGTATTATTATCCAACCTGAGAGTAAGATCGATCGATTCTTTAGTGGCTTAAAACCAAGTCTTCGAAGGGCGTTAGCCATAAGGGACTTCAATAGCTACGAGGAAATCGTTCGATGTGCTCTCAAAGTCGAGATGGAGATTGGAGAAACCCATCAGTCACATGGGTTTGATAAGAAGAGGAAGATGGAATTCAAAGAAAAATCTAAAGAGCACACGGAAAAGAAGATGAACTTTCCCTTATGCTCAAAGTGTGGAAAGAAACATGGAGGGAGTTGTCTTAAAGGGACAAGTAAATGTTTTAAATGTGGAAAGGAAGGTCATCGGGCATTTGAATGCCGTGATAATGGGAAGAAGATGTCTAATGACGCAAAAAAAAGGAAGGGATACACAGAATGAACCTACTACACTTCAATGTTTCAAGTGCAAGGAGATGGGGCATTATGCCAATCAATGCCCAAATCCAAGGGTTGATGATGATGGTCGACGTCAACAAAATCTTAAGGCGAAAGACAAAGGAAAGTCACATGCAATTTCTATCAGCGACGTGGAGTACGATAACGATGTGGTGAAAGGTACACTTACCGTCCACTCTAAAGTAGCAAATGTTTTATTTGATTCTTGATCCACACACTCTTTTATTTCTAAAGAATTTTCTAAGGGTATCACCGTATTACCTCAACAATTAGATGTTGAGTTAGCTGTGACAACACCTAATGGCACATCAATCGCATCAAAAGTTTATAATTCTTCTCCGATCGAAGTTTGTGGGAAAGTGCTTCCTGCAAATCTTGTGATCCTTCCTTTAGTGGAATTTGATGTGATTCTTGGCATGGATTGGCTTTCTCTACATGGAGCTCATATCAATTGCCAATGAAGGGAAGTCACATTTCATATTCCAGATCAATCTACGATCGTCTATCAATGCAAGGATGAACATAACCTTCCAGTGGAAATTTCTTCCATCTTATGGGTATTGATTCCACTAAATGAAGGTTATTTATCTCAAATGGTTGGTGAGAAACTCACGATTAAGAATATGCCCATTGTACGGGAGTTTGATGATGTCTTTCCGGAGGAATTACTGGGTCTTCCACCGAATCGTGAAGTTGAGTTTTCAATAGAACTCGTACCGGGTGCTTTGCCTATTTCAAAGACACCTTATAGAATGGCCCCAATTGAGTTGCAGGAATTGAAGAAGCAACTCCAAGAGAATCTTGATAAGGGATTCATACGCCCTAGTGCGTCACCATGGGGAGCACCTGTTCTATTTGTTAAGAAGAAAGATGGATCAATGAGACTCTGCATTGATTATCGAGAACTTAACAAGATCACTATCAAGAACAAATATCCTCTCCCACGCATTGATGACTTATTTGACCAACTACGCGGAGCTCAATACTTTTCCATGATTGATCTTCGTTCAGGGTATCATCAATTAAGGGTCAAAAGGGAGGATATACCAAAGACGGCTTTCCGTACAAGGTATGGACACTATGAATTTATAGTGATGCCATTTGGTCTTACTAATGCCCCTGCTATTTTCATGGATCTAATGAATAGAGTCTTTAGAGACTATCTTGATCAATTTGTGGTAGTCTTTATAGACGATATTCTTGTCTATTCAAAGAGCAAGGAAGAGCATGAAGATCACTTGAGAATTATATTGAAGACCCTGAGAAAGGAGAAGCTTTATGCCAAATTTTCCAAGTGTGAATTTTGGCTTCAAAAAGTTGCATTTTTGGGTCATATAATCTCAAAAGAGGGGATATCTGTGGATCCAGCAAAAACAGAGGTTATCGAAAGATGGTCAAGACCAACAACAGTAACTGAGATCCGAAGTTTTCTTGGTTTGGCTGGATATTATCGACGTTTTGTAAAAGATTTTTCACGATTATCTAATCCACTCACCAAGTTGACTCGGAAAGGAGTTAAGTTTGTCTGGACAGAGGAATGTGAAGAGAATTTCAAGGAGTTGAAAAGAAGGTTATCCAGTGCACCTGTGCTCACACTGCCTTGTAGTGGAGAAAGGTTTGTGATCTACAGTGATGCATCCAAGAAGGGATTGGGGTGTGTTCTTATGCAAAATGATATGGTGATAGCTTATGCCTCACGACAGTTGAAAATCCATGAGCAAAATTACCCAACACATGATTTGGAGTTGGCTGCGGTAATCTTTGCATTAAAGATTTGGAGGCATTACCTTTATGGTGAAAGGTGTGATATTTATACTGATCATAAAAGTTTAAAGTATATTTTCACACAAAAGGAGCTGAATATGCGCCAAAGAAGATGGTTGGAGCTGATTAAGGATTATTACTGCTCAATCCATTACCACCCTGGGAAAGCAAACAAGGTGGCAGATGCATTAAGTCGACAAGACCATGCTAGTTTATCCATGATGAGGATCACAAAAGATCCAATATTTATGGATTTACAAAGGATGGATCTTGGAATTATAATGGAAGGGGAAAAATCTTATCTTTCTCAAATGAATGTTCAACCATCTATACATGTGAAGATTAAAGAGGCACAGAAAGAAGATGTCGAGTTACAAAAGAAGGTGAGAAATGTTCCTGAATTCAACCTTGATTGTGATGGGATAATAAAGTTCAGGAATCGGGTTTTTGTTCCTCCCATCCCCGAATTAAAGAAAGAGCTGCTGGATGAGGCTCATAGTTCTTCATTCTCTATTCATCCTGGAAGCACGAAGATGTATAGGGACCTGAAAGAGTACTTCTGGTGGGATGGCATGAAAAGAGATGTTGCTGAATATGTCTCTCGATGCTTGGTTTGTCAACAAGTTAAAGCTGAGAGACAAAAGTCTAAGGGGATGTTACAACCATTACCCATACCCGAATGGAAATGGGAAAACATCACTATGGACTTTGTCACCGGACTTCCTAAAACATCCAAAGGCAATAATGCTATTTGGGTCATAGTTGATCGTCTTACAAAGTCTGCACACTTCATTGCTATTAGAGAGGATTTCTCTCTAGATCAGCTTGCCAGGATATATGTAAAGGAAGTGGTAAGATTGCATGGAGTACCACTTTCTATTATATCTGATCGGGATCCGAGATTTACCTCGAAGTTCTGGCGAAGTCTTTAGCATACTCTGGATACAGAGTTGAGTTTCAGCACTGCTTATCATCCCCAGATAGACGGTCAGTCTGAGAGAACAATTCAAACCCTAGAAGATATGTTGAGAGCTTGCTCTATGGATTTCAAAGGAGGTTGGGATCAACACCTACCTTTGGTGGAATTTTCTTATAATAATAGCTTTCACTCCAGTATTCAGATGGCTCCTTATGAAGCTCTCTATGGAAAGAAATGCAGGACTCCAACTTGCTGGGATGAAGTTGGGGAAAGAAATCTATTAGGACCTGATCTCGTTGATGAAATGGCAGAAAAGGTCAGATCTATTCAGCAACATATAAGAGCAGCTCAGAGTCGACAGAAAAGTTATGCCGACAACCGATGAAAAGACCTAGAGTTTGAAGTGGGTGATAAAGTGTTCTTACGAATATCTCCCTGGAAGAGGGTTATGAGATTTGGAAATAAGGGGAAGTTGAGCCCTAGATATATCGGTCCTTTCGAAATACTGGATCGTGTTGGGAAGGTAGCTTACCGATTGGCGCTTCCACCGAATCTCTCTCAAGTTCACGATGTGTTCCATGTATCTCTCCTGAGAAAGTACATACCAGATCCTTCACACGTACTCAGCTCAGAAGTTGTACCGCTGGAGCAAGATCTTTCTTATGAAGAACAGCCGATAGAGATTCTGGATCATAGCGAAAAAGTCCTACGAAACAAGACCACTCGCTTGGTGAAAGTTTTATGGAGAAACCACCAACTTGAAGAAGCTACATGGGAGCTTGAGGATATGATGAGGGAGAAGTATCCTCATTTGTTTGTTGCAAAGTAACGAATTTCGAGGGCGAAATTCTTTTTAAGGGGGGTAGAATGTAACACCCGAGACTTTTATGTTATATAAATCATCAAAGGAATCTTTTTCTACACAACACTTGCTTGGCTTGCTTTACACGCAATCGCGACCTTCCTCGATAGCTTGCGTCGTACCGAGTTTCACTAAACAACAATATGCTATTAAAACTAGCCGTTATGAATAGTAATAACCACTTTTTGAAATTTTATAAATTTTATTTTTCAAAATGGACTTCATTTTTGGACTCAGAATATCGAAATTAGCCTCGGGTGAAATTTTGGTACTTTTCTGAAAACTTTCAATTTTTGATGAATAGTGAAACCACTAAGTGGTAGGTTAAAAACTGAATTTTGCATAAAACTTAATTTTACCGCTTCTGTGAATGGAATTTCAAAAATCCGACAGACACGGTTGATATCAGTAAGTAAAATGTGGTTCAATGAGATAAAAATAATTTTTTGGTGAATAGTAACTTTTTACTTTTTTTACCGCGGTTAATAGTAAATAGGGTAACTAAGGGTAAATATGATATTAATATTACCCTAACACATGTCCTAATTCTATTGGACAAGTGTAATTCGACCAAAAACAAACTTAGGAATAAAATATGACCATTTAGGCCCACTTGGATTAGATTAGGACATGTATTATTAATTTATTTAAAGAAGGGTTAAAATAGTTAAAATCAAAGTTTAATAAGTAAATTATTTTTAATATGGGGTTATACATAAGATAAATTCGACTATAAATATTCATTAGAAATCTAAAAGGATTTCCTACATGATGATATTTTATTTGTAATTTTTAGACATCAAATAATTTAATTTATTTATGACACAAAGATGATGCAGTAATTATCTTATTAATGAAATATTGACATAATTGATGTTATAAACACAAAAATAAATGTAATTTGAGACTTTTTATGAATTCCACTAATTTTCTAGGTTACTATGATATATTAGTGTTGATTTAATTAACTTGGTTCGAACATATAATTCTGTTATGACTTTCACAAAAATCACATATCAAATAGTGTCAAAATTGACACAAAATAGTTTTTAAATCAAATATTATATTACTTATTGTTATTTTATTCCTAAAAATCTAAGGTTCGGCCAAATGACTTAGATAAGGATATATATATTAATAATAAACAATTTGGGGTTCGTTTGGCATGTTATAGTAAGTGTATTAACCTTATAGTGAAAGAAAACAAAAAGACACGGTAAAAGTTAAATTATTTAACTTAGAGTTAAATCTAATTGATAAGGGTAAAATAATTCCCTAAACTTGTCTAAATCCTATTGGTTGATAGGATTTCGACCCATCCCCACCTTATATTCGAAATAAGACCCTTTGGAACCATTATAAACCGATTTTGACTTTAATATAAAATAATATTTTGAGATATTCCTAAGGTGCCCCTCTCCTCCCTTATAAAAGGGCACCTCCTCCCCCTCCTCCTCACACCAAATTAAGCACTCAAGCTCGGCCAACCCCTGCCCTTTTCTCCTCTCCACTTCCCTAGAATAGTCCTAGAGGTCCTGGTCTTCTCCAAAGACCACTCTTAGTTCCTTAAGTGGAGGATTCAAAGAGGCGTTCCAAAGAAGAGGTAATATCCATTACCGATCTTTTCAATTTCTTTCGTCTTCAACTTCTTCTTCTTTAGTTGTTTCATGACAAAGTAATAACATCAGTATTACTTACATACTGATATGTTATTATAAATATGAAACAAACCTAATTCACCTTCTATCCATCCTACGGAAAAATGAAATCACCGCGCGTGCGTACGTACGGAATACCGTCTCCACGCCGTGGTGTAATCTATTTTCCACCATCACCTTACAAGGATGGGTATAATGGTGTAATGAGTAACTATATATGAATATTATGAAGTAATATTGATACTGAAATAATATATATATACTCCAATACAATTCCACGATCATAGGAACGATATCATCACTCGTGCGTACGTACGGAATACCGTCTCCACGATGTGATGCGACTCGTTCTACATGATCTTCATTTCATAATGATTATATAAATGAATTGAATGAATTAATATGGTATATAATACACTAATACCATTCTGGAAATGAATTATCTATAACCTAAAGATAAGAATAATAATTTATTCGACAAAACACGCATAAGAACAAAAAGTTATAAAGACCCGAGTAACAAGTAACAATGAAATATTACTAACAAGAAGCTAATAATATGACCATATATGATATCATATCAATATGTATGATTCTGGAATAAGTCAATAACATTATTTAAACCATTATACAGGAGCTTCGGACACATACAAGGCAAATTGGACCTAAGGTAAGGGAAATATCACAATCTCATTTTTATCCGAGATTGTTTATACTTTGGTATTTACTGGGGTGTATTTTATCATCCACATCCATGTTCCCTCAATATGTAATATTGTTTCCATCCACTTGCAATGGTTTAAATCCAATTTTACCCTTCGGTGAGTTTTTAGTAAAGAATATGAAAGGAATCTTTTGTCGTTTTTCCGTACGAGGTACTTTTTGACTTTTCCGACAAAAGTACGAAGAATGTTTTTTTTTAACTTATACGGCATGAATGGATTCTTAAAACATTATTTCAAAGAAGCTTCCTTTACAAGTTTTCAAGTTTATTTTTAATCAAATTCTTTTAGTTTATAATTGTATGACATGTTAAGAAAAGAAAAGTGTTTTTGAAGAAGAAAGGATATTTTCCTCAAGAATGGAGTTCAAGTGTTTTATCAAAATTATTTTCCATCTAAGATAATAAAGGGTTCTGTTTTTATCCCTATTATTACATTGATTTGATCATGTTGTGATGGAATTATTTTTATGAATTCCTTTATCTTATATGAATTTATTTATGATGTCATGATGTTTCAAGAATCCCATTTTTGTTACATGTGTTATGCAATGATGTATGTTTTATGATTATGTGGCACACATAAGAAAGGATTCATTATAAGATGGGTGGGACCTATATCTCCCTCCAATGCATTGGGTAAAGATTTTATATCTCATGAGATAGACATGGCTGGAACGGAAGGTTATTTCGGTTCAGTGATACAGGACTGAAACGAGGAGTGAACTCGGTTCAGAAAGGGACTTTGTCCACTAAGATAGTCTTGGCAATGAGTCATGACTAACAAGAAATGATTTTCCATGATTATGTGTGCATGCCACAAAGTTTCAAGTTTTATGTTATGATTATAGGGATCTCATTTTCACTTCTATGATTTATTCCATGTTAAGATATTATGATCTCTTTTGCAGGTTTTGATTTTCAAAAAGATATGATATGATTTTTATTTCCTTTATTTGCCCTTGCTGAGCATTTGAGCTTACCCTTTTATGTTTTCTTTTCCCCAGGTCAGGAAGATGGATATTAAGTAGAATATGCTAAAAGGGACCCTAGATATGATGAAATAAATGGGAGACACTGTAGAAGATTTATGAACCAGTTGTTTATGTTTCCCAGTTTCTAAAGACACTATACCTATACGGTCCTTTGTGGTTTTATCATATGTTGTAATAAGTGTGCTTCAAATTTTGAAGTATTAACAATGTATGTAAAGTATGGGTCGTTATACACGCACACCAAGGACGTGTCTCATTTCATAAAAATACACCACTAAAAAAAGAACGCGTATTCAAGTCTTTCAAAATACCATTTTCACATTATATAAATGCACCAAAGAATCATTTGAGATATTAATGAAATCATTTCAAGAAAAACCAAGAAGACTTTACACCAAAAACCACTTGATTCTATATAGAGGCATCACTTTAAAACATTCTGCTTGAGGTAACCATATCAAAACTTGTTTTCCATTGTTCAAAAAAAAATCATTTAAATTTAAAAAGTATACAACAAGAAAAACACACCAAAAGTGATTCATTTTACTTTTAAAATGTCTATTTAAATACACAAAACCTATAGTGACCTAAAAACACCATTTGCACCTACCAAACAACCCTAAAAAACCTTTCAACCATGTTTCGCACTCAAAACACCACTTAAATAACAATTCCTCAATTTATAAAACATATTTCATGCAAAAGAAACCATTACAAAATCAATTTCACAAATTAACCCTTCTAAAACCTCATTGGCACTCTATAAACAATTATTAAACACTTCTAAAATCTACCACAACAGGATCGAACCATTTCTAAAGAGAGTGAAATTTTCATCATGCATGCATGTCAAACAATTTTTAAAATGTATTTTGTAAAACTTATTAAACACAACCAATCATTTGTGCAACACACATATAAACAACAAAAGCATACAATTTCAGAAACCCAGTTTTCATCAAACGAGCATGCCAAAACATTATAAACATAGATCGCACCATGCAACTAAATCATAGAAAATATTAAATTTATCTAAACTAACAAATTAAATTATCTAAATGATGAAAAGGCTGGAACCACCTTCCTTTTCAGAGCAGACTTCACAACCATGGTGTGCAACAACCGTCGCATGTCAACCGCACCTCCAACAACCTAGCGCGAAACCAAAACAAGGAAAATTCCCCAAAAAAAAACACCGAATTAAACCCCAAATGAAAAAATATTTAAACCCCCTAAACACAACCTAAAACGCAGGAAAGAAAATAAACAAACAAAATTAATAATAGAGGAAAACTAAACCATACAAAGAGTGGGTTGCCGGAGGTTGTGGCAAAAGCAGCAGGGGGCGGCACAGTTGGTGTCCGAGGGGTGCAGGGTGGTGCGATGCTGGTGCTTGCTGGAGAAGAAGGGGGCGTGGTGCGAGGTGAGAGGCCAGCGAGGGTGGCACCGGCTGGTAAGGAGGATGGCGGGTCGAGGAGGGCCGACCAAGGGCGAGGCGGGGGTCCGCGCCACGGCTCGAACTGAGGAGGGATCATGGGGGCGACGCGAGGTGGAGTAGGGGAGCCGGGGCGATGGCAGGTCACCGGAGGGGTGTACGATGTTGGAGGGGAGTGGTGCAGGAAGAGGAGGAGTCCAAAGAGGGGGTGGCGTGCTGGAGGGGGGGAAACGTGATTCGTGGAAAAAAAGAGGGGCGAATCCCTAAGCAAAAAAAAGAAAAATAGGGTAAAATAAAGATAAAAAGAAATAAAACAAATAAAATAAGTATAATAATAATAATAATAATAATAATAATAAACTGGAATATTAATAATGAGGATAAAAATAATAAGACTCATTTGATAACACTAAAATAAAATAAAAATTATATCAATTAATATAATAATAATTATAATAATAAAATTAACAAAACAATAATAATTGTAATAAACTAAAATAGAAATAATAATAATAATAATAATATCAAATGACATTATTATGATTATTATTATTAAAACAATTGTTAATTCATTTTATTTCATTAATTAAACATCGGGAAGGCGTGTGGTGAACCCGGCGGGGCCGCGCGGTGACCCAAGCGAGGCCGCGCAGCTTCAACCGCGTTGCGCGGGACGCAAACAAGACCAAAACACAAAGAACTCGAAATATTGAGTCAGGTTTCAACCCGAATTACCCGACACAAAGTAAATTAATAAAATAAATAAATTAGAAACGACGGGTGTGACAATTCTCACCACCATAAAGATTTTCGTCCCTGGAAAGCCACAAACTAAAACCAAACTCCAAAGTAGAAAACTACTCCCCCTTATGGTCAAAAAGGGATAACCACAACATCCAAGGAAAGAGAGGCGAAAGTATCGTTCTTAGAGAAAGTAACTCAAAGCCAACTTCGAGAAACTCATATAATGACTTTTTGATATGTGTCGCCAGCCCCAAATAGCAAGAACGACTCCAGTTGACTGATCAAGGAAGGGGACTCTTGCCCCCACGGAAACCAACTTCACAAGCCGAAACATCCCAAGCACCAATGAATGAAAACCACGTCATTTGTATGGAACAAACAAACGAGAGTAAGCACGACCCAAAACCACCATTATCACCTATCGCCAAATCATCTTTAGAAAAGGAACCAAAAGGTCAACATGGGGAAGCGTGAGGGGATCCCCACCATTATAAATTTACCAACATCTGCGATGAGACTTAAAAACTGTCACGAGGAGGCCCGGACGGAATCCCCACCATTATGAAGAAGGTCCAACCCAATTCACTCCAATGTTTTTTTTGAGCGAGACCTGACATGGGGCTCCCCACCATTAAGAAAAGACCAACACCGATTTATTCCAGAGACCCTTGTGCAAGATCCAATGTGGGTCTCACTTCCATTAGAACGAACAGAGGATACAAAACTTTGAAAAAAAATTCTCAATGGTAACCAAAAACCCCACCACAAGGGTCGGGGAGGGAGGGACCCGACTACTGAGCATCAAAATCATGACAAGAGACAGACCAACATCTCCAAATCCCTGGATGAGCATCATTCAAATTTGAAACCTATTTACCCAATAAAACTGATAAGGCCACTAAATCAATTACATCCAGTGGAACACAACCCCGAAGACTCTAAGGCAATGAGAAGACCATGTCTCTATATGGTCACGAAAACCTTATGCAACCAGATGGCTCATTCAGAGACGAACAACCCCAGAAACAATTTAAACAACTTCTACATTCAACATCGATGAAAGAAATGAAGTCAGGTCCCATACACTCTCGGGGTTCCTGACCACGCGCCAGCTTCACTCCGAGGCCTATGGCTGGAGCCCTGATGTTTGAAGCATATTCTGCCTCGTAGTCAGGTATTGAGGACTCCCGAATGGAGCTCTCCTTTTTGGTGTCACACACAACCACACTGCAACCGAGACAACACCAGCAAACACAACACATTACGACACCCAACTGATCATACACAAAACATTCACAAACACAAGAGATGAAATGGTGCATGTGCATCACCCTTTGTCATACTTGATGAGAACACGATACCAAAAATCGTCACCTGAACATGACCATTGCTGTTGAAAGAAACATTATACAGAGAGGGACTTCAAACTGAGTCTTAAATAACACGTGATTCCTGAAAACGACCATAGTAGCCTCATACGACTGGGTCTACCAAACTAGTAGCCTAACACAAACCTTTTCTTAAACAAAACAAACCAAAGACCATAGGTCATTTAGAATAATAAACCGCACCAACCACTTCGGGTTGCTTCCACTATTCCCCAATGGGGTCTCCTTTACCACTTCCAAACAACCGTTGACTATCAAAGGGACCTCATGCTGTAAGACGTTACCAAACATGACCCTTGCAACCGACGAAATTACTACAAAGCCCTTCAATACACTGGTCAACACTGAAAACCCTGAATCATCTTTACCCTTCCCCGCTATAATTTCTTTCACCACTTCCATGGGAAACCACCAAACGCAACGATGTCAAACTTCATACTCGACGACTCAGACAACTCAAGGAAACCAAAACTCCATTCAACTCCCCCTACATATGTCATCCCACTATGAGAGGATCCGTCTAGTTGTAAAAAGTAGAGGTGGGTTCAATTCTAGAATTCAAGAAGAGAGTCATCTGATCAACTGGAGGGTCGGCCAACAGCGAGTTGCCTGTGGCCACACTTCAATCACATGTCAACTCTTTATGGGGGGGCATACACGATTAATAAAGAAAACCATGGACCCAATTAAACTAGTCCAATTCCCATGACATACCACAAGTGAACACTACACATGTAGTGGGTACCACTGCAAGGAATTCCCAAAGCACTTCTCAAAAGAGACCATTAACCACACGCTTTCTCACCAACTGACCAACTTACAAATAAGAATTCAAAATCAAGACACAAATCAATTTAAAAGGATCCTTGGCTCGAGATGCCTAACATACAACATTTCCAAAACACAAGGACACCCCACACAATCATTTCTTATTTAAAAACACCAAATTTTCCTTTAACAAAACATTTTGAAAAAAAGCAAAGCCAGTGGGTTGCACAAACACCAATGGTGTCCGATGGGCCTCGCACATGCATTTTCCCATGCCACACTAGCACCCACCTCATATTCATCTAGGCACTCATCTGCTCATGTCATCAACCCTTTCTCTTTCCATGTATACTCATGCATGTGGTTTCCTATGATAACGCCAAGGATCAAAACCAAACCTTTACATTTTTCAAAACCAAAACAACCAACCCACACTTTTCAAACCTCAGACATCATTTTCTTTTTAAAGTGTTTTATTTGAAAACCATTTCCAAAACATTTTCCAAGACCAAATCATTTTTTACTTAAAAACTAAATGTCCACAATTTCCAAAACAAGGAAATGAGGAATGGTTCAAGAGAAAACTAGTGTCAGCGGGTGACTGGAACATATGTTTGGCGGCCATACGCCAATCACGCCACTACCACAGAGGGTATTCTAGGACAGCGTCCCCGGATCCACATAGCTTGTCAGACCCTGTGAGCTCACTAGGACCACTGACCTTACCCCTTTTTTATTTCCCTTAGACAAGATTAAATGCAAGGGCAAAAAACTCAGATAAACCCCTACATACATTGGTAACTTGAGTCCCGCCACGAGGTGTGCTGGCCAGGCACCTTACTCATAGACAGGACGTCGAGTCCCGAAAACCTTAAATCAAGCCTACTGTGACTCTATCCCAAAAGAAAATGACCCAAGAGAGCAAACCTTTCCCTCTGATACCATTTTGTCACGAACCAGGCTGGGTCGCCATCCGACCAGGTGCCTGACCCGATCCGCGACGTGGCCCGAAGGGCATTCCTGTTCCCCACGGGCTGGCACAAGTGCCCGGGTATCAAAACTAACACATGTGAACGATTTTTCCTGAATTATTAAATGCAAAACCACAGATAAGATAAAGAAAAAAAAAACTGGAAATATACAACCAAACATGGCCTTAAACTAAAAACAAAATCAGGTGTTTACAACTTGAACCCACAACCAAAATAAGTGACAAAAAAAGAAACTCAAACCCAAACCACTAAGCAACCAGAGAGACGCAGCATCCACACGCCACACCACTAACCTGCACGAGAAGACCATCAACGACCAGAACCACCATCGCTGAGCACGATGTCACAGCCTGGAATACACAAGAAACTAAATTTACATACACCTAAAGGTGTATGTAGGGTGTGAGCCAAAAACCCAGTAATACATCACACAATAAAAAGGTTCCATGACACAACATCAAAAAGATAATTTAATGTGCTTATTAAAAATTATAATTTAAAAAAATGTTTTTAAAGAAAACATTTACAAGCTAAATACTAAAAGAAACGCCTAAGAGAACCCATTTCACAAACACGATTTGAAAGAGGAAGATAAAAAATCATTTAAGGGAATACTTACAGATAATCTCACACACATAAAACACAAACACACACACACAAGTGGTCCTCCATATGCCAATGGAAGGCTCTAGGACATTGATGGTAGAGCACTATTGGTAAATCCCCTAAGGTTCATCTAGATCGAGTGGGACCCTAGAACCTCGTGTCTCAGTGAAACGTGGCTTAGAAACCATGACCCTCAGAAACGTGGCATAGAAGACCATGACCCTTCGAAAATGTGGCTTAGAAGGCCACAACCCTCAGTCATCATATGTTTAGTTAGTGTTGAAATCGTCAATCCAGCTAAGTGAAACAGGGAAGATACCCATCTGGCTCACTAGCGCACTAGTTCTAGTCCACCCACGTAGATACCCAGGGTTTTCCCTTGTGCTCAAACATGTTCCACATTCACATAACACATCACTTTCACATTTCAAAAACCAAACATGATATTACACAAAAAAGGCCATAGTTTTATACCAAAGAACTATTTCAAAGGCACACGCACACCAAGGATGTGTCTCATTTCATAAAAATACACCACTAAAAAAAGAACGCGTATTCAAGTCTTTCAAAATACCATTTTCGTGTTATATAAATGCACCAAAGAATCATTTGAGCTATTAATGAAATCATTTAAAGGAAAACCAAGAATACTTTCCACTAAAAATCACTTGATTCTATATTGCGGCGTAACTTTAATACTTGCTACATGAGGTAACCATATCAAAACTTGTTTTCCATTGTTCAAACAATTTTTCATTTCAATTTAAAAAGTATACAACAAGGAAAACACACCAAAAGTGATTCATTTTACTTTCAAAATGTCTATTTAAATACACAACACCAAAATTGACCTGAAAAAACCTTTCGCACCTAACGAACAACCCTCAAAAAACTTTCAACCATGTTTCTCACTCAAAACACCACTTAAATAACAATTCCTCAATTTATAAAACATATTGTATGAAAAAGAAACCATTACAAAATCAATTTCAAAAATTAACCCTTCTAAAAGCTCATTGTAACTCTATAAACAATTATTAAACACTTCTAAAATCTACCACAATATGATCGAAATGAAAAAAAAACATAACCATTTCTAAAGAGAGTGCAATTTTCATCATGCACGCATGTCAAACAATTTTTAAAATGCATTTTTCACAACTTATTAAACACAACCAATCATTTGTGCAACACACATATAAACAACAAAAGCATACAATTTCGTAAACCCAGTTTTCATCAAACGAGCATGCCAAAACAATATAAACATTGATTGCACCATGAAACTAAATCATAGAACATATTAAATTTAACTAAACAGACCAATTAAATTATCTAAGTGATGAAAAGGCATGGAACCACCTACCTTTTCAGAGCAGACTTCACAACCATGGTGGACAACGACCTTCGCACGTCAACCGAACATCCAACAACCTAGCGCGAAACCAAAAAAAGGAAAATTCCCTAAAAACCACCAAATTAAACCCCAAATGACAAAATATTTAAACCCCCTATACAAAAACTAAAAGACTATAAAGCAAATAAAAAAAATTAGTAAAAGAAGAAAACTAAACCCTACAAAGAGTGGGTCTCCGGAGGTTGTGGCAAGGGCAGTAGTGGGCGGCACAACTAGTGTCTGAGGGGTGCGGGGTGGTGCGACGGTGGTGATGGCCGGAGAAGGAGGGGGGGCGTGGTGCGAGGTGAGAGGCCGGCAAGGGCGGTGCCAGCTGGTAAAGAGGCTGGCGAGTCGAGGAAGGTCGGCCAAGGGTGAGGCAGGGGTCCGTACGGTAGCTCGAGCCGACGAGGGCTCATGGGGGCGACGCAAGGCAGAGCAAGGGAGTCGGGGCGACGGCAGGTTGCCAGAGGGGTGTGCGACACCAGAGGGGAGCGGTGATGGAAGAGGAGGAGTCCAAAGAGGGGGCGGCACGTAGGAGCGGGGGAAACGTGATTTGGGGAAAAAAGAGGGGTGAAACCCTAAGAAAAAAAATGTAAAATGGGAGGGAAATAAAGATATAAAGAAATAAAACAAATAAAATTAGTAAAATAATAATAATAATGATGATGATAATAATAATAATAATAATAAATTGGAATATGAATAATGAGGATAAAAATAATAAGACTCAATTGATAACACTAAAATAAAATAAAAAGTATATCAATTGAGATAATAATAACGATAATAATAAAATTAACAAAATAATAATAATTGTAATAAACTAAAATAGAAATAATAATAATAATAATAATAATAATAATAATCTCAAATGAAATTATTATGATTATTATTATTAAAACAATTGTTAATTCATTTTATTTCATTAATTAAACATCTGCACGGCGTACGGTGAACCCGGCGGGGCCGCGCGGCGACCCAAGCGAGGCCATGCAACTTCGATTGCATTGCGCTGGACGCAAAAAAGACCAAAACACAAAGAACTCGAAATCTTGAGTCAGGTTTCGACCCGAATTACCCGACGCAACGTAAATTAATAATATAAATAAATCAGAAATGACGGGTGAGACATGGAAATATGTGTAAGTATGACACAACGATAAAAATATTTGTTTTAAATTGATATTACATAAAATTAATTAGCTATTTTCCTATATCCAGTAGTCATAGGAATCAGCAACACCTGTAGTGGATGCAGACCTATTATAGATGGCTTTGAAGCAGCCAGAACAATATGGTCATGTCAGAGGTACGGGGTTTGGGGTGACACTGTGAGTATATTATGAGAGAAAAATGAATGATAGAGATGAAAAATTGAAACAAATGAGTGAAAGACTAGAAACTCTTGAAGAATGATTTCAATGGAAGGGAGAGTTGCTAGAAACTTTTATCGGTGGGAAGCAAGAAGAAGACACAACTTAGGAACAACTAGCGCATGAAGATCCCACCCCACCCCCACCAGCTTTGAGGTGAGCCATTCCCCACAAAGAGCTATCTTAGCCATGGTAATCAATATTCTAATAATTGTCCCCATTAAATGTGAATCAGACAAACACTGATACATTTCCTGTACTGATCTTCTACAGGGTGATAAAGACTGTGATTTATATCTGTCAACACCCACCTATCACCTTTTAGCGAGGACTATAGTGTTAAACATCCCATAGGACAAGCTGCATAATAGACCACTTCTAAAAGATCATCTGAAAGTAACGATTACTGTAGCTCATGTGTCAAATGCAGAGCTACCTATTCCACTTGATGATGATGATATTCATATGGTCGAAAAGGCTATTGGGACATTCATTTCATGGTTTTCATAGCTTGTAAGAGTACATGGGGAGAAAGAGGTAATTATTTCCTTTTTTTAAAGCTAAACCTTTAACAAATATTGAAAAAGGGGTCTGAATCAATGAATGATATTATAGACGGAGAAAGGGAAGGGAGTGACAAGAAATGTTGGCTCGAAAGAATCTAAAGGATAGACCAACCGATCCCAAAGAGATACTGAAAGCACAGTAACACCAACTATTCTCTATCCATATTTACAAGCATTGAAAACTCATGTGTATATGAATCTAAGAGGTTATAGTAGTCATATAGTGGTATTTGAAAAGACTATATACAGAGAGGAAAGTCATGATTTCATTTCTACTTAAAATGTAAATCAGATCCTTTATAACATTTGGCTAGGTGTCATAGTTGTAAATTTATATATGAATTATGTTTTTATGAATTGATTTTATAAAAGCTGATATAATGTGAAAATTATGACTAAATGCATTTTATATTATTGATAGACGTATATATGAAAAAAAGTTGAAGGAATTTCCCCATGATCCAAAATTCTGACTCATTAGTCCTCATACCACATCAACACATCCAATGAAATTAGAGCCATCAAAAAAGGATGAAATAGTTAATGGCTTGCTGAAAACATTTGAAAAAAAATTACAGATGACAGACTCTTCCTAATACTAACCATGTAGGGGTAAAACTCTATGATTAAATCATATCAATTATATTTTTACTTCTTTTATTACTTATTCATTTTTTGTTTTTAGGTAACATTGGATGCTAATTGTGGTGAATTGGATAATCCAAAGATTATTTTCTGGATTCAATGCAAGGATATCCAATAAAACAACCACACATGATGGACTTTGTGAATATATAAGACACTACATCCAACATTTTAGTTCTAAACATCAAGTAATATATTTTATATTATCTTTTACTAATGATTATGTTATGATAGGGTGGTGTATCATTATAGTCTAAAAAAGGGAATCAGGATAGGGGCTAAGCATAAGGAGGCGAGCAAGTACTATGTCTAGACAAATATCAGGGTATATATAATAAAATTTCACTATCCAAACACATATCAACACAATTCAATTATTCTCCTAATGGTAAAATTTTTTGTAGTTTCCGAAAAAAAGATAATGATTGTGGTTATTATGTTTGTAAATTTATGAAAGAGATCGTTTTTCATCAATAAACTATCATCCCTAAAGAGGTATTTTAAAAAACATCTACTATTTCATTTAATTTATTTATTAATTCTTTGTTTATATATTTTGATGTACTAATCTGAATACCGAAAAGCCTCATACTCACAAGACGATATAGATTTGTTTAGAAATGGGTGGGCTACATACTTGATAGAAGATTGTTCACAAATAGCATGAAAATCTGACTTGGGGACATGTACAATTGGAGGTCATTTTTTAGAGGGGTTAAGGGGATCAAAAGATGAAACTTTGTTGTATGTAATTGTTTGTAGGAAAATTGTAATTGTTATTAAATAATACATCCTTTGTCCAATGAGTCATTTTCCCATTTTAATTGATGAAATGCACCAGCAACATGCAATAATGATGAACCACTTTTCCTTGGAATTTGGATAAGAAAAACCAGTAAAATCTAAAAAATACCTTCATATCCAACCAAACAAATTTTAATAGTGTTGATACTTTAAGAGAATGGTCCATGGGTGCGTTGGTGATGTGTACGAGTCAACCCCACCTCAATCTGAGGCATGGTGTGACCGGTATCACTCAAACTGTCTCTCTTTTGTTTAAAATGGACAGAATTTTAAATGAAAACAAAAAATGATGTGCATAAATATGACCAAACACATTTGTATTGTGTTGATACTTTATTATAACGATACATGGGTGTGTTGGTTATAGGTACAAGTCAACCACACCTCAATCTGAGGCACGGTGTGCCCGGTAACACTTAAAGTGTCTATCTTTTGTGTAAAATGGATAGAATTTTAAGTGAAAACAACCACCAACCTATGGAAATCCAACCAAAATAAATAGGATTGTGTTGATCCTATAGTATAATGATGCATGGGTGTGTTGGTGATGTGTATGAGTCAACCATTCCTCAATCTGAGGCCCGGTGTGGCCGGTATCACTCCAAGTGTCTCTCTTTTGTTTAAAATGGACAGAATTTTAAGTGAAAACAACAACTGACATATGGAAATCCAAAAAAACACATCCTAATTGTGTTGATCTTTTAGGAGAAAGATCCATGGGTTCATTTTTGACATGTAAGAGTTAACCACGGCTAGATTCGAGGAACGGTGTGGCTGGTATCACTCAGTGTGTCTCTCTTTTGTTTAGAATGGACAGAATTTTAAGTGAAAACAACAACAGACCTATGGATATCCAACAAAAATCATTCATATTGTGTTGATATTTTAGGAGAGAGTGATTCATGGGTCATTTGAAATGTTTACTAGTCAACCACACCTCAATCTGAGGCACAGTGTGGCTGGTATCACTCAAAGTGTCTCTCTTTTGTTTAAAATGGACATAATTTTAAGTGAAAAAAAACTGACCTATGAAAATACAACCAAATGCATTCAGAGTTAATTGATACTTTATTAGAATGATACATGGGTCATTTTTGACATGTACGAGTCAACCTTGCCTCAATCTGTGGCACATTATGTCCGGTATCACTCAAAGTGTCTCTCTTTTGTTTAAAATGGATAGAATTTTATGTGAAAACAACAACTGACGTACGGAAATCTGATCAAATGCATTAGGATTATGTTTATCCTTTAGTTAAACAATACATGGGTCATTTTCGATGTGTAATAGTCAACCAAACCTCAGTCTGAGGCATGGTGTGGCCGATATCACTCAAAGTGTCTCTCTTTTGCTTAAAATGCATAGAAATTTAAGTGTAAACACAAATAACCTAAAAAAAATCCTACCAAATACATTTTTATTGTGTTTATCCTTTATTATAATGATACATGGGTCATTTTTTGACATTTAAGAGTCAACCAATCCTTAATCTTAGGCACGGTGTGGCCGGTATCACTCAAAGTGTCTCTCTTTTGTTTAAAATGGACAGAATTTTAAATGTAAACAACAACTGACCTATGGAAATCTAACCAAATGCAATTGTGTTCAGTTGATAATTTAGTATAACAATCCATGGGTGTGTTGGTGATGTGTATGAGTCAACCCTATCTCAATTTGAGGCACGGTGTGACCGGTATCACTCAAAGTGTCTCCCTTTTGTTTAAAATGGACAGAATTTTAAGTAAAAACAGCAACTAACGTACGGAAATTGGAAACAAATCATTCAGATTGTGTTGATACATTAGTTTAATGATCCATGGGTGAATTGGTGACATGTATGGAACAACCATTCCTCAATCCGAGGCACTTTGTGGCCGGTATCACTTAAGGTGTCTCTATTTTGTTTCAAATGGACAGAATCTTAAGTGAAAACAACAACATACATAAATAAATCTAACCAAACGCATTCGTATTGTGCTGATCATTTAGTAGAATGATCCATGGTTCATCTGTGATATGTATGAGTCAACCGTGCCCCAATTTGAGGCACAATGTCCCTGGTATCACTAAAATTGTCTCTCTTTTGTTTAAAATGGACCGAATTTTAAGGGAAAACCACAACTGATGTACGGAAATCCGACCAAATGCATTAGGATTTTTTGATCCTTTGGGAGAAAAATGCATGGGTCATTTTTGAAATTTATGGGTAAAACACTCCTCAATCCGAGGAACGGTATGTCCGGTATCACTCAAAGTGGCTCTCCTTTGTTTAAAATGGACAAATTTTAAGTGAAAACAACAACTGGTCTACGGAAATCCCACCAAACGCATTCGGATTGTGTTTATCCTTTAAGAGAACGATCCATGGGTGATTTGGTGACGTGTATGAGTCAACCACACCTCAATTTGAGGCATAGTGTGTCCGTTATCACTCAAAGTGTCTCTCTTTTGTTTAAAATGGAGAAACTTTTAAGTGAAAACAACAACTGACCAATGGAAATCTGACCAAAAGCATTAGGATTGTGTTGATACTTTAGTCGAACGATCCATGTGTTTTTTGGTGATTTGTATGAGTCAACCCTACCTCAATCTAGGGCAAGATGTGACTGTTATCACCCAAAGTGTCTATCTTTTGTTTAAAATGAACAGAATTTTAAGTGAAAACAACAACTGACGTACCAAAATCCGACCAAATGCATTCAGATTGTGATTATCCTTTAAGAGAACGGTCCATGGGTTATTTGTGTACGATCCACCCCCCTGGACACCCCTGGAAACCCCCATGGACAACCCCCCCCAGACACCCACCAACCCCCCTGGACGGCACCCCCACCCCTCCTAGACACCACCCCACCCCTGGATGCCCCCCACCCCTCCTAAACACCACCCCACCACCTGAACACCACCCCCACCCCCCAACCCCTCCCCAACCCCCCCCCCCCCCGACACCCCCACCCCCATGGACAGCCACCCCCACCCCCTTGGACACCACCCCACCCCCTTGGACAGCACCACCAATCCCCTGGACCCCCCCCCCCACCCCCTTGGACACCACCCCACCACTGGACACCCCCACCACTCTGGACACCCCCACCCCTAAAAAATACCCCCAACACCTATACACCACCCACCCACCCTGGACACCCCCATGGATAGCCCCCCCCCCCCCCCCCGGACACCCCCACCCCATGGACACCCCCCCCCCCCCACCACCCTGGACACCCCCCACCCCCTGCATGCCCTCTGGACACCCCCACCAATCCTAGACACCACCCCACCACTTGGACACCTCCCCCACCCCCACCCCCACCCAGACACCCCACCCCCATGGAAAGCCACCCCCACCCACTGGACACTGCCCCACCCCCCTTGGACAGCCCCACCAACCCCTGGACCCCCACCCCCTGGACACCACCCCACCCCTTGGACACCCCCACCCCTCTAGACACCCTCACCCCTGGAAATCCCCCCAACCCCCTGGACACCCACATGGACAGCCCACCATCCTAGACACCCCCCCCCCGGGACACCCCACCCCTCCTAGACACCACCCCACCACCTGGACACCTCCCCCACCCCATGGACACCCCCACCCCCATGGAAATCCACCCCTACCCCACTGGATACCACCCCACCCCCCTTGGACAGCCCCACAAACCCCATGGACCGCCCCCACCCCCTGGACACCACCCCACCCCCTGGACACCCCATCCCCCCCTCTGGACACTCCCACCCCCTGGAAAGCCTCCCCCCCAACCCCCTAGACACCCCACCCCCCACTGGACACCCCCTAGAGAGCCCCCAAAACCCCCACCCACCCACCCCCCCCCCCCCCCTGGACACCCCCACCCCCTGGACACCCACCCCCTGAACACCCCCCCCCCCACACCCAGGACACCCAACCCCCTAGATGGCCCCCACCCCCTGGACGCCCCCACCCCTCCTAGACACCAGCCCACTACCTGGAAACCTCCCACACCCCACCCCCCTGGACACCCCACCCCCATGGACAGCTACCCCCACCCCCTTGGATAGCCTCACCAACCCCTAGACCCCCCCCCCCCACCCTCTGGACACCACCCCACCCTCTGGACACCCCCACCCCTCTAGACCCCCCTACCCCCTGGAAATCCCCCAACCCACTGGACAACCCCCCACCCCCAGGACACCCCCATGGACACCCCCCCCCCCCCCAAGACACCCACCAACCCCCTGGATGACAACCCCACCCCTCCTAGACACCACCCCACTGCCTGGACACCCCCACTCCCCTGGACACCCCCACCCATGGACGACCATCCCCACCCTTCTGGACACCACCCCACCCCCCTTGGATAGCCCCTCCAACCTTATGGACCACCCCCACCCCCCTTGGACACCCCAATCCACCCGAACACCCCCATACCCCCAGACACCCCCTACCCCCCTTGGACAACCACCCCAAACCCTTGAAGATCCCCACAACCCCCTGAGTTCTGAATTGAATGCTTTATGTATTTAATTAACTTATTAATTATGTGTTAATGGTGTATGGGTATACTTGTTGTATGGGTATAATTGGTGTAATTACCTTATGAATTATGTGTTAATTTTGTATGGTTATACTTGTTGAGATGCTGAATTTTTTTCCAGGTCTTGTTTGGGTGTGCTACTACAGAATTTTATGCTACAACGGACAGGGAATTTATCAGCTCTTTTTTACCTCTAATAAAGGATTCCTTTATCAATTCCTTTTTAGAGTTGTTAATGTATCCCTTTATCAGTGATTTTTTATCACTGATAAATTCTCCCTTTATCAGTTCTTATATAGTGCTGATAAAGGGGAACCCCCTTATCAGTGCTGAGCTTTACAACACTTTTTTAGCACTGTTAAAGCCGGTTTTGAGTGCTAATAAAGCACGTTTTTATATTAGTGTATGTATATTATGGAAATTCAGTTTTTCTAGTTTCAAATGGTATCAATTTTTTTTGTCTTATTATTTTGGATATGGTAGACTAGATACTAGGGTCTAGATGTAACTGGGTAAAGAGTTCATTCTTTGGTTATTGCAGCCCCATACACGAGAGATATACCAAGCTGGAAAGGGTGGGAAGTTGATTTTATGTTTTTATATTTTACTGTTGAAATATTTGAACCATTAGTGGTTCAATTGGGTTTGAATTTATTGGTTTTTATAATTTTGAACCTTGTCTCAGTATAGATGACGAGGAGTATTTAGGTATCATGGTTTGCACCTAGGCTCATATGATATATTCTTGTTCTTGTGATTATTTCCTAGAACTTGGAATACATGAAAAGGTGTTGGGTTGTTTAAATTTCCAAAAATATATATATAGTTTTTTCATATGTAGATTTTTGGTGAAACTATTCTCAGATAGATTGTGTATGGGGTTCTAGATAGAATTATGTGTGAACTTATAAGTGTGATACTTGTGTTCCTGACTATGATAGGGGTATGGAGGAATAAAGGAATGGGGTTATTTGTTTAAAATGTCAACAAAAAGCTAAATAAATCCTATATAGATTCTTAGTGGAATTATACTCATCCATTTTAGGTTGATGATATCTGATATGCATGATATGTGATACCTGACTCTAATATGGGTAGGTAAGGGGCTATAAGACTAGATGATGTGTGACATGGGTGTGATAGGGATGTGTAAAGGTGGTGAGATGAACTTCTTATTACAACACTACCTTTTTTGGATATATACTATTATTTATACTATTGGCAATGGTGCTTGGACTTCAGCATGATTCCACTTAGACGGGATCTAGTGGAGAATCAGGAGGGCAGATATGTGGTTCCACTTGAGTGTGAAAGGGATGAGTCCCATAAGGGTCGATATGAGGACCTTGAGGGTTAGGATGATCAGGATCCACTGGTAAAGGCTATAAGGAAAGTGAGAATCCAAAGAAGATGACATGTATTAATCCACGGTTATATGATTAGATCAAGGAAATCATTTTGTGAGTTGGTCTCACTCAAATTTACCCATGTTTTTAGGTTTAAACGGTCAAATGTATAGTATATTTGGTTGTCGATTCCTGAGATACCTAATAAGAGACCTATAGACACGCACATTCTATGGACTGATTTTGGCTATTTAGTTTCCAAATTTGGGTTGATTTTTGATAGGTTTAAGCAAACACTATGTGACTTAAGTGAAATCAAATTATGATAAGGGTTGATCCTAGTTTATTACAAGGGATACATTGGATGAAATTCTTTTTTAACAATTTCACTTTCTTATATTCGAGATGGTTTTATTCAAGAAGATAAAAATAATTCATCAATTAGTAGTTTTATACCAACACACCATAATAATAATCACCTATACACTTGGAGGATCAAATTTATGAGCACTCCAAGGTAATGGTTTGTATTATCACTTTAAGTATGTGGCCTTAAAATTCAACATGGATTAAGAAGTTTTAAAATAATCAAAAAAATCTCAACTAAAAGAAGTGATTAGACTTTAATGGGGTGATAAATATCATCCAATCCAGCCCCTTTCTACTCCCTTGTATCATACCATAAGTGGGTTAGCCCTCCATTGATGCTATGGTTTCAATGGAAGTGGGAAGTAGACTCGTGAGGGAGTAATTGAAGAAGTAAAAAAACAATAAAAAGAAAACAATCAGTCCACTGTTGTGTGAATAATTTCACAAGGTTTGGTATGAATAAATTCACACCATAAAGAAACAGTATCAATGTGATAATAATAAGAACAGAATAAGAGAAGATGAATATTTTTTATTGAAAACTAAGGTGATTCGCACAACTTACAAATGAAGAAGAACACTGCAATGGAAAAGTGGAAGCATAACACTACAATGAAATAAATCTCCTGAGATGTATAAATACTCCAACACTGCTGCCTTAAATAGGAATTTTATGAGACTTGGGTTGAGCCTCAAAAATAGAATGTCATTCCACTTGAGTATGGTAAGCCTAGGGTGGTGTAAAGTAACGGTGAGGAGACTTTTCCACCCTTGACCCAAAGTAGAATCTTTCTTGCATCCACTTAAAATAGGTGCATAGATGACCTTCTAGATGTAAAAATAATAGTGGGACATAGAAGGGAAAATGAATCATAGGATATCTACTAACTCTATATAAAATTTCAGCACTAAATAACATGTTGTTTTTGAGATATGATTACATTGGTGGGCTGTTTTTCTGGGCCATGGAATCTGGCCTAGAATTTCATCTTCCACTTGGGCTGCTGATAACTCCATTAAAAAATCTGAATAATATCTTGTCACTATTTTATGAGATATTCCCCATTATATCTTCTATAGTCAGTTAAACTTTGAGAATCATTGGGCTTGTATCATGGCCGCTACAGTCTCTTTATTGGGATGTTGTCCAATTTACATTGCCCATAATGTGTTGTCATGAAAGCCCATTTTGGTGGTCTTCCGATGTCAATATTCATGTGATACTAAATCATTAATTGTTCCTTATATAATAAGATACCTGAAAATAAAATTTGAAAATAAAATCAATAATATTTTGTATTTTCTGAGGAGTTCAAAAATGTACTATGTAGTTCTGCATTTTAAGAGGAATTACAATCATAATGTGAATTAATGTTCAAAGTGTAAAATTCAGTAAAATGGTGTATATGAATAAATAAGCACATGAATATTATATATATTAACAATGAATATTAGACTCATTTAATGGCTAATCACACCCACCACCAACTTGTATTTTTCTAGTCTCGAGCCAAATATATCTCAAAAATAAGAAATTTGGATTCCCTTATCCAAAAAAACATTTTAATACACAATGATTACCGAAATACCTCATACCAAAATATTATGAAACCCATAAAAATAATTTAAAATAAGATAGGTTCATAAGAATATCCCAATCCCATGTCCATTCATTTGTTCAAATTTATCGCCATATTTTATCCAATTTCAATAAAGTATGAAGATGTGTTGTGTGTCACAAAAGACCTAGGGGTTCATTTTTATTCAAGAGTAAAATGATGTAAGCTCTAGGTGGAATCAAATTTCAATATTAAGATGAGTAATTAATTTTTTTTAATTTTTTCTTTCAATTTTTCCCTGGTAATTGAAATTTCCCTCAATTGAGTCAACCCATGTAGCGAGACTTTGTTGATGACTCCCAGGCTCAAAGAACATAGTGCACCAAGTAAATACCATATAATTAGGAGTCATCTAGAGTTAACTTATTAAAAAACAAGGTGAAATTGCCACAAATAGAGATAAAATTACTAACTCTGGTCAAGAAAACTATGGAGTCCTGATCCCCAAGCGTCGAAAGCATGAATTAGGTCATTTCATTTCTCAACGCACAAATTTTTTTTGTTGTTGAATACTTTTATTAAAAGTAAAATGATCACCTAAACTATTCTATTTATTTGGTGGATTCCATGAACTCAAACTAATACCCCACCATCCAAAGTACATGAATTGTGATTTTTTTTGGATGACAATATAAATGATGAAATATCATGTTAGACAACCACAATTTCCAAAATCTTTGCACATGAACTTAAAATTTCATTAAAATCATAAAAAAGGAATTTAAAAATATTTTTATATTCAATTTAAATGTATTAAATGTTTATAATCAAGTTCAAGGTTAAATGAATTTTTTCTTCCATGTATTTTTTATATTCTCAAACATTTAGAAAAATTAATTTTTTTTTTCAAAATAATTTTTTTTATTTCGTATCACTCCCCCCCAACATCAATTAAAAATTTTCCCAGAGTTCGAAGAAATTAAAATTTAGAAGGGGGTCGAGGTATAAGAGAGGAGTTATAAAAGAAATTTGAATAAATAAACATGGAACAAAGTCACCTGGTGTTTGAATTTGAAGTTCATGATGCTCTTGATTATTCCCTTGATCTCCATGCTACTCATGGACTCCCAGTCACAGATGGTAGGAAATTGTGGAAGTTCTGGATATAGTTGATTTCCCAATAAAACTCTTTGACATTAATATCCTCTGCTTCTCACTCACATAAGGAATTAGAAACATTGGAAACCCTTAGAGGTTCCCTTAATTAAAAATAGACAAAGACAGAAAAAACATACATATTTATTTTGTCGTACCAAAGACAGATACAAGTATAAAAAAAGAAAATAATATATATATATATATAATTCAAATATAAGTATATAAAAAATTATAGAATAAGGAGGCATTATAATTTATAGGTTGGTGGAAAGCATGCACCCTTGTCTCCATTCAGTCTCGGGTTCGAGTCCCCACAGCTTCACCGGTTGTGACGGGGTTTTCCCTATGACCTACAATGTGACATTTTAATTATTTTAAATTATTATTATATTCTTTTTTGTATTTTTATTTTAACCTAGGGACACATAAAAATTAAAATAAATTGATGATACAATGTCTCATTTTTTTTAAAATTTCTAGGTAAGGTACTACTTCAGAATCACACCACATGACACAGATGAATATGGTTCTCCCCTTTCATACTCATCTATACTCATAATAAAATAATAGGTCAATAGTCTATGGTACTATCATATTCATAGTTAAATTAGTTTTTAATATAAAATTTATTTATTAATCCTATTCAAAAAAAATGATGCACAAATATTATAAACATGAAAACCTTGGGTTTTCTCCCATGCATCGCCTTTGTTTAACATCATTATCCCAACATGGGCCCCTAATTGTTTAAGTATTTTCGTCATCTAAGGTTTTTTTAGACAATTCTTCATCAACTTCATGTTTTTGGAATGGTTCAATTAATGGTTTAACTTTATGACCACTAACTTTAAGGGTTTAACCATTAGTGGGATCTTGATTTCTAAATCCTCATGGGGGTACACCTTATGCACTATGTATGGACCCGACCATCTGGACCTCAACATTCCTAGGTGTAAATTAAGTTAATATCTATATAAAAGAATAGGTTTAACTGGTACAACGTGTTTGGTTTTAGGATTTCGATATTGGAAGTCTTGAACTCATGATTAATTTATCCTTGAATTTTCATAAGCATCCATCCTATGTTCTTCAAGTTCATTGAGATCTAATTTACTTTTTGTTTCATTCAGTGAGAGTTCATACTTAATTTTCGTAATTACCCAAAAATCCTTATGTTGAATATCCACTGGAAAACAACATGCTTTTCTATAAACCAACCTATATAGGAACATTTTAAAAATTCTTTTAAATGTCGTTAGATAGGCCCAAAGAGAATCTATGAGTTTTCTCAACCAATATTTCCTATATGGATTAACAGCTATCTCAATAATATGTTTGATTGCTCGATTTTCTAACTCAGCTTGTGTAACATCCCAGGTAAATAAAGAATAAAGAATTTTCATATTTATTAATATTTACGAATTAAATATTAATTTTATTTTAAAGGGGTTGCTATGTTCGATAGCGTACCCGATACGCAACGATGAGTTTCTTTGAAACTTACGTAGCACACTAGTAATAAAATAATATTATTTTAAATGTTAGTTAACAAGTAGTCGTTGTACTGGCGGGAATGGATAGAAATAACTAAAATATGATTAGATATGTTTTTAAATGTTTATACTTTTACCCAATAAAAGATAAAGGCTTAAAATACGGAAAGAGTTCAATTTTAGGGCATATATACTCTAATTTTCACTAAAGGTTCACTTATCACCTTTTAATAGTGAACCGTCATTAAATATATTTTTGATCACTCTTATACTTTATTTTGGACCAAATATAACTCTTCTTTAGAATCGGGACATCAAAATTTACTTTGTGTAAATTTTTGGTACCTTTCTGATAAAGTTCATTTTTTTTATGAATAGTGTAAAATGTTGTATTTTAATTCAAAACCTCTTTTTAATCTAAATTATTTATATGATTAGATTATTATTTTAATTGGTTTTAAAGTGAAATTAGAAAATATTTTTACCAGTTAATCCAATGGTGGTCATTGGAATCAATTTCACTTTGAAATTGGACTTAAACTGGTGTCAATCTTTTGATACTTATTGTTTCACAAAAACACGCTATTTGTCATGACAGCGGGAATTAATTATTAAATTAATTAATTTGACTTATATTTTTTGAATTTTGTAAAATGGACTTCATTTTTGAATTCGAAATATCAAATATAGCTTAGGGTGAATTTTTGGTAATTTTCTGAAAAACTTCAATTTTTGATGAATAGTGAAACCACTAAGTGGTAATCAAGCAAACTGATTTTTCAGTTAAATGAAAGTTTACCACTAATGTGTATTGAATTTTGAAAATCCGACATACATGGTTGTCATTAAGAAGTAAAATGTGGTTCAATGATATTAAAATAATTTTTTGGTGAATAGTAACTTTTTTTCATTAATCGCGATTAGAGGTAATTAGTGTAGTTTAAGGTAAAAATGGTATTATAAGAATGTGAAAACACCATGACACTTGTCCTACACCTATTGGGTGAGTCATGGCCGATCAAGACAAGCCATGGGCCAACTTGGGGACCCCATGGAGCCACTTTAGTTGGAAAATGACATTAATATATTTTTATTTAATGTTAAAGTGAAAATGACACTAACATAAATGGTTTTACTAAAATAATTTTTGAGTGGGGTAATACAAGTCCAAAGTTTGATTATAAATAGTCATTGGAAATCTAGAAATATTTCCTACATCATAATATTTTTTTTATAATTTTTAGACATTAAATAAATTAAATTATATATGACATAATAATGATGCAGTGATGACATCATTATTTGACGATTTAAATAAAATGGAAAGATAATGAAAAATCTAAAACCTACACATGTCCAAATCCAATTAGATGAGTGGATTTCGAACCCTTATCACCTTATCCACGAATTATATCAATGTGGGACCTTTTAAAACCGAAACACATTTTCAAATAAAGTAATATTTCTTTACTTTCCAAAAGTGCCCCTCCTCTCCTCTTATAAAAGGCCCCCACCTTTACCCCATTTCACACACTTCTCAAGCCTTTGGCTCGGCCAAACCCTACCCAATTACTCTCTCCACATCCCTCTCCTCATCCTAGAGGATTCCCTTTGGGCAGAATCCTTTGAAAGGAAGCCTTTAGGCTCAAATCAAAAGGGAGTTACACTTTTAAAGGTAATTCATTCTCTCTTGTTCATTTGTTTTATTTTGCTTCTCCAACCCTCTAAACTCTTTTTATTTACTTCTTTTGTAACAACACCAGTATCTTAAATATACTAGGATGTTGTTGTAATATTTATTTGAGCTACACTCTCACAAAACTACATAAAATGGTTAAAGAACATACGGTTTCCGTGGATGGCGAAATTCTGCCTCCCGAAACGATGGTTGTTCAATACTCATTTAACACCTTCAAGGGTGGCCATTATGATGTCACTATTTTTATATATGATATATAATATGTTTATGTTTTCTTTAAGTTTCTGTATTTTTCATTTTTTGCATACCTTTATGGTTTCCATTATGGGTAAACACAATATCTTTATTTAAGGAAGTGCGGACTACCGCCCCCTAAAAGTGATGTGATTCGTTAATGCCATATGTGGGACGTGTAAAGGATGGATTTAAAGTTATTATATATGATGTTATACTCGAATTATAATATACCTCTATATCATTATTATTTCTTTCCATTAAATTATGAGATAGAAATGAAAGTAGCGTTCATGCGTACGTACAGCTTACCGTCTCCATGAACGGTGTATTTCATTTCTTATCCCCAAATGTAATGTACTATTAAAATTACATGTATATAATGTATATATATAATTAATGATATATCTAAATGATGAATATAATTCTGGAATTAAAATATACATACCTCTCATTTAGTTTTAATTCCACTAATATGACAAAGAAATGGAAGTAGCGTTCATGCGTACGTACGGCTTACCGTCTCCATGAACGGTGCATTTCATTTCTTACCTCTAAATGATTATGTAATATTGTAAATACATGTATATGCTGGATATATATGATACATATTATATCCAAATCGGGAATTTCATTCTGGATATAAAGAACTTTTGACCACATGAACAACATGTAATTGTAAGAAGTCAACTTTCGACTTAAGAACCAAATATTGACAAAACAAACATTATTAACTTAAATGGTTACATAATGTTTATAACATGGAAATATGTGATATAAAAAGAATAATGAACTTTAAAAAGGTTCTTAATCAAGTATAAATTAACTCAAGTTTATTATTCAGGACGTTAAAGAACGATCAAGTCAAGTCGGACCCAAGGTAAGGGACTTCATCTCAATCTCCTTTCATTGAGGCATATTTCGTTTTATACACAACTTTCTTTTATACAGTGTATAAACCCTTTGACTTTTACTTTTATACAAAAGGAATCTTTTTCTACGAAGCATTTTACTAAACGACAAAAAGGAATGTTTTTTTAACGTACGCGGTGACAACGACCTTTTCCGCCGCCGCGAGTATTATTTGATATTTGGCTTTCTCAACAAGCCGTAATGTTTTTAGAATAAAATAAATACCATATACTCTTTTATGTATTTTGGTATTGAAAATGGTTTTGAAAAAGGATTCTATTATGTCAATATATTTATGATATATTGTGATTAAAATGTGGAAATGTTATCATTCCTTTATATTGGTTTTATGTTTCATGATTTTATATTGGTAATTGGACATTTTAACGGGTGGTTACGTTATAAACCATATGACGGGTGGTGCCGTGAATACCAGGACGGGTGGTTACGTTATAACCTCCAATGCATTGGGTATGGAAGTCGGCCGTATGGCTATTCCATTAAGTATGTATGGAAATTGGCCGTATGGCTATTCCATTAAGTGATATGTGTGGAAGTCAACCGTATGGTTATTCCACTTATGTATGTTTATGTACCAAGTTACCTTTATATATGTTATGTGTTCTTTTTATGGATTTTATGGTAATAATTTGGTTACAAAAAGGTAAGTAATGATACTTTATTCAGTGAAGAGTTTTTACTACTTCATGAAGGTGAAGGTATTACTTTGATAGAGTATACATGGTTTACTTGATTTTGAAAAACTAACAGTTTTCATTCTTTGTGTATCCCTTACTGAGCTTTTTATGCTCACCCCATGTTTTTTTGAAATGTTTTTCACAGGACTTAATGTGGAATAAGGTCAAGGATGGGATCAAGGGAATGTTATGCTATATAAAACATGGAACTAGACACGTTTCTTTTTAAGAGTTTTTTTTATTGGAAACTTAGTAGAAGTGACTACTTTGTAATCTTTTGAGATGTAATAGTTATGTTCTAATTCTCTAAAACTCTAAACCTGAAAAGATCCTCAACGTGAATTATTCTTTTAATTCAATATTAATTAAGGTTTAAGGTTGGGGCCTTATAGTTGGTATCAAAGGACGGTTTAGACAACTTTAGGAATTAGAAAAGTGTTAAATTATAATATGATTGAAATGATATAGCATATACGGATTACCATGTTACTTCGCCTAAGATATTTCTGTGTTCAGAATGGTTTTCCATAGAGGAAACAAAGCAGCTATGTTGGGACGACATCAGGAGAAAGATAACCTTCCAAATCAGCAACCTGAGATGGTCGGAATCGGAACTGAACAGTTTGTTGCAGTGATGGTACAGTTGACTCAGGCTATAAATGGTGGTGGTATCCATGCACGAGATCAGCCAGATCAACCGCAGAGGAACATGTCAGTGGTGGAACATTTCATGAGGCAACATCCCCCATCATTCAGAGGATCATCTGACCATGTGCAAGCTGAAGGGTGGATTAAAGCACTAGAGAAGATTTTTGATGTCATGGGGTGTTCAGAACATCAAAAGGTTAGTCTTGCTGTTTACCGTTTTGAAGGTGAAGCTGATCAGTGGTGGTCGATGGTGAAAAATATAAGGGATAATGATGAGATTGAGGATCTTAACTGGGACGAGTTCAAAGGTATGTTTCTTGAGAAATATTTTCCTAAGGTGGTTCATCTTAGGATGGAAAAAAAGTTCCTAGAATTGAGGCAGGAGGATGATTCAGTGGCTGCTTATGAAGAAAAGTTCACTCGATTGGCAAGGTATGCTCCAAACTTCATACGAGATCTTGATAGTAAAATAAACCGTTTTTACTCAGGGTTAAAGCCAAAGTATCGAAGGGCTTTAGATTCTCGTGAGTTCAAAAGTTATGAAAAACTTGTTCGATGTATAGAGAAGGTGGAAATGGAGTTTTCTGATGATCAGGTGTTCTATGACAAACAACAGAATAAGAGATCTAGTTGGCAGGAAAAGGGGAAGAATTCATCAAAGAAGCAAGGAGGTAAGAAAACCAAATATCCATCCTGTGATAAGTGTGGTAAAATTCATCCTGGAGAATGTTTATCCAAGTCTGGTAAGTGCTTTCGGTGTGGTAAGTCTGGTCATATTGCTCGTAACTGTAAGGAAGATGATCAAGCAGGAAATGAAAAGACAATGGTAAGATGTTTTAAGTGTAATGAAATGGGTCATTATGCAAACGAGGGTCCAACGAAGAACTCAACTGGGGGAATGCAGCCAGACTACAAGAAGAAAAGGGTGGTGAAATCCTTTGCAACAACTTTAGCAGATGTTGGGCCATCGAATGAAGTGGTATCAGCTCCAGGGAGCTCAGTATTTTTCGAAGATTGACTTGAGGTCGGGGTACCATCAGTTGAAAGTAAAAGAAGCAGATGTTCCGAAGATTGCGTTCCGTACTAGATATGGCCATTATGAATTTGTAGTTATGCCTTTTGGGTTAACCAATGCACCTGTTGTATTCATGGACCTTATGAATAAAATTTTCCATGAGTTCTTGGATAAGTTTGTGTTTGTGTTTTGATGTTTGTGAAGAGGTAATGTGTGCCTTGTGATTCACAGTTGAAGAATGAGTTTCTTTTTCATCCTGGCAGTACTAAGATGTACAGAGGTCTGCGGGAGTATTACTGGTGGGATGGAATGAAAAGTGACTTTGCTGATTTTACGGTGAAGTGTTTGACATGTCAACAAGTTAAAGCAGAGCGGCAGTTACCGAAAGGGATGTTTCAGCCTTTACCAGTGCCAGAGTGGAAATGGGAAAACATATCTGTGGACTTTGTTGTGGGATTACCGAGGACATCTCGAGGTAATAATGCAATCTGGGTTATTGTTGATCGCTTGATCAAATCTGCTCATTTACTTTCTATACGAGATACTTTCTCTCTTGATCAACTTTCCCGTTTGTATCTTAAAGAGATAGTCAGGTTACATGGAGTTCCTCTCTCCATTGTATCTGACCGTGATCCCAGGTTCACTTCTAACTTTTGGAAAGGCCTTCAGAAGTCATTGGGTACTGAATTAAATTTTAATACAGCTTTTCATCCTCAATCAGATGGGCAGTCCGGACGAACAATCCAGACATTAGAGGGTATGCTACGAGCTTGTTCTATGGATTATCGGGGAAGTTGGGACCAACATCTTTCTTTGGTTGAGTTTTCTTATAATAACAGTTTTCATTCCAGTATACAGATGGAACCATTTGAGGCATTATATGGGAAGCGGTGTTGAACTCCAGCATTTTGGAATGAAGTGGGTAAAAGGAAGCTGATGGAACCAAAATTGGTAGAAGAGATGGCAGAAAAAGATCAGTTGATTCAGAAGCACAAGAGAACAGCTCAGAGCAGGCAGAGGAGTTATGCGGATAACTGGAGGAAGGATCTATCTTTCGAGGTAGGTGGTTAGGTTTTTCTCAAGGTTTCTCTTTGGAAAAGTGTGATGAGATTTGGTAAGAAAGCAAAGCTGAGTCCAAGGTTTATTGGACCATATGAAATTCTGGAGAGAGTTGGATCAGTTGCATACCGGGTGGCTTTACCTCCGAGTTTATCTCAGGTACACAATGTTTTTCATGTTTCAATGTTGAGAAAGTATATGCCAGATCCATTTCATGTTTTGATTCCATAGGTAGTTCAGCTGGAAGAGAACCTATCTTATGAGGAACAACCGGTCCAGATTCTTGACCACAGGAAGTAGGTGTTACGGAATAAGGTGATTCATCCGGTAAAGGTTTTGTGGAAAAACCATGTGATTGAAGAGGCAACGTGGGAATCTGAAAATGCTATGAGGGATAAATACCCCCACTTATTTTGATAAGTGAATAAAATTGCGAGGATGCAATTCCCAAAAGGGGGGAAGGATGTAACATCCCAGGTAAATAAAGAATAAAGAATTTTCATATTTATTAATATTTACGAATTAAATATTAATTTTATTTTAAAGGGGTTGCCATGTTCGATAGCGTACCCGATACGCAACGATGAGTTTCTTTGAATCTTACGTAGCACACTAGTAATAAAATAATATTATTTTAAATGTTAGTTAACAAGTAGTCGTTGTACTATCGGGAATGGATAGAAATAACTAAAATATGATTATATATGTTTTTAAATGTTTATACTTTTACCCAATAAAAGATAAAGGCTTAAAATACGGAAAGAGTTCAATTTTAGGGCATATATACTCTAATTTTCACTAAAGGTTCACTTATCACCTTTTAATGGTGAACCGTCATTAAATATAGTTTTGATCACTCTTATACTTTATTTTGGACCAAATATAACTCTTCTTTAGAATCGGGACATCAAAATTTACTTTGTGTAAATTTTTGGTACCTTTCTGATAAAGTTCATTTTTTTATGAATAGTGTTAAATGTTGTATTTTAATTCAAAACCTCTTTTTAATCTAAATTATTTATATGATTAGATTATTATTTTAATTGGTTTTAAAGTGAAATTAGAAAATATTTTTACCAGTTAATCCAATGGTGGTCATTGGAATCAATTTCACTTTGAAATTGGACTTAAACTGGTGTCAATCTTTTGATACTTATTGTTTCACAAAAACACGCTATTTGTCATGACAGCGGGAATTAATTATTAAATTAATTAATTTGACTTATATGTTTTGAATTTTTTAAAATGGACTTCATTTTTGAATTCGAAATATCAAATATATCTTAGGGTGAATTTTTTATAATTTTCTGAAAAACTTCAATTTTTGATGAATAGTGAAACCACTAAGTGGTAATCAAGCAAACTGATTTTTCAGTTAAATGAAAGTTTACCACTAATGTGTATTGAATTTTGAAAATCCGACATACATGGTTGTCATTAAGAAGTAAAATGTGGTTCAATGAGATTAAAATAATTTTTTGGTGAATAGTAACTTTTTTTCATTAATCGCGATTAGAGGTAATTAGTGTAGTTTAAGGTAAAAATGGTATTATAAGAATGTGAAAAAACCACGACACTTGTCCTACACCTATTGGGTGAGTCATGGCCGACCAAGACAAGCCATGGGCCAACTTGGGGACCCCATGGAGCCACTTTAGTTGGAAAATGACATTAATATATTTTTATTTAATGTTAAAGTGAAAATGACACTAACATAAATTGTTTTACTAAAATAATTTTTGAGTGGGGTAATACAAGTCCAAATTCTGATTATAAATAGTCATTGGAAATCTAGAAAGATTTCCTACATCATAATATTTTTTTTTATAATTTTTAGACATTAAATAAATTAAATTATATATGACATAATAATGATGCAGCGATGACATCATTATTTGACGATTTAAATAAAATGGAAAGATAATGAAAAATCTAAAACCTACACATGTACAAAACCAATTGGATGAGTTGATTTAGAACCCTTATCACCTTATCCACGAATTATATCAATGTGGGACCTTTTAAAACCGAAACACATTTTCAAATAAAGTAATATTTCTTTACTTTCCAAAAGTGCCCCTCCTCTCCTCTTATAAAAGGCCCCCACCTCTACCCCATTTCACACACTTCTCAAGCCTTTGGCTCGGCCAAACCCTGCCCAATTACTCTCTCCACATCCCTCTCCTCATCCTAGAGGATTCCCTTTGGGCAGAATCCTTTCAAAGGAAGCCTTTAGGCTCAAATCAAAAGGGAGTTACACTTTTAAAGGTAATTCATTCTCTCTTGTTCATTTGTATTATTTTGCTTCTCCAACCCTCTAAACTCTTATTATTTACTTCTTTTGTAACAAGACCAGTATCTTCAATATACTAGGATGTTGTTATAATATTTATTTGAGCTAAACTCTCACACAACTACATCAAATGGTTAAAGAACATACGGTTTCCGTGGATGGTGAAATTCTGCCTCCCGAAACGATGATTGTTCAATACTCATTTAACACCTTCAAGGGTGGACATTATGATGTCACTATTTTTATATATGATTAATAATATGTTTATGTTCTCTTTAATCTTCTGTATTTTTCATTTTTGGCATACCTTTATGGTTTCCATTATGGGTAAACACGATATCTTCATTTAAGGAAGTGCGGACTACCACCCCCTAAAAGTGATGTGATTCGTTAATGCCATATGTGGGACGTTTAAAGGATGGATTTAAAGTTATTATATATGATGTTATACTGGAATTATAATATACCTCTATATCATTATTATTTCTTTCCATTAAAGTATGAGATAGAAATGAAAGTAGCGTTCATGCGTACGTACGGCTTACCGTCTCCATGAACGGTGCATTTCATTTCTTATCCCCAAATGTAATGTACTATTAAAATTACATGTATATAATGTATATATATAATTAATGATATATCTAAATGATGAATATAATTCTGGAATTAAAATATACATACCTCTCATTTAGTTTTAATTCCACTAATATGACAAAGAAATGGAAGTAGCGTTCATGCGTACGTACGGCTTACCGTCTCCATGAACGGTGCATTTCATTTCTTACCTCTAAATGATTATGTAATATTGTAAATACATGTATATGCTGGATATTAATGATACATATTATATCCAAATCGGGAATTTCATTCTGGATATAAAGAACTTTTGACCACATGAACAACATGTAATTGTAAGAAGTCAACTTTCGACTTAAGAACCAAATATTGACAAAACAAACATTATTAACTCAAATGGTTACATAATGTTTATAACATGGCAATAAGTGATATAAAAAGAATAATGAACTTCAAAAAGGTTCTTAATCAAGTATAAATTAACTCAAGTTTATTATTCAGGATGTTAAAGAACGATCGAGTCAAGTCAGACCCAAGGTAAGGGACTTCATCTCAATCTCCTTTCATTGAGGCATATTTCGTTTTATACACAACTTTTTTTTATACGGTGTATAAACCCTTTGAATTTTACTTTTATACAAAAGGAATCTTTTTCTACGAAGCGTTTTACTAAACGACAAAAAGGAATGTTTTTTAACGTACGCGGTGACAACGACCTTTTCTACCGCCGCGAGTATTATTTGATTTTTGGCTTTCTCAACAAGCCGTAATGTTTTTAGAATAAAATAAATACCATATACCCTTTTATGTATTTTGGTATTGAAAATGGTTTTGAAAAAGGATTCTATTATGTCAATATATTTATGATATATTGTGATTGAAATGTGGAAATGTTATCATTCCTTTATATTGGTTTTATGTTTTATGATTTTATATTGGTACTTGGACATTTTAACGGGTGGTTACGTTATAAACCATATGACGGGTGGTGCCGTGAATACCAGGACGGGTGGTTACGTTATAACCTCCAATGCATTGGGTATGGAAGTCGGCCGTATGGCTATTCCATTAAGTATGTATGGAAATTGGCCGTATGGCTATTCCATTAAGTGATATGTGTGGAAGTCAACTGTATGGTTATTCCACTTATGTATGTTTATGTCCCAAGTTACCTTTATATATGTTATGTGTTCTTTTTATGGATTTTATGGTAATACTTTGGTTAAAAAAAGGTAAGTAATGATACTTTATTCAGTGAATAGTTTTTACTACTTCAGGAAGGTGAAGGTATTACTTTGATAGAGTATACATGGTTTACTTGATTTTGAAAAACTAACAGTTTTCATTCTTTGTGTATCCCTTACTGAGCTTTTTATGCTCACCCCAAGTTTTTTTGAAATGTTTTTCACAGGACTTAATGTGGAATAAGGTCAAGGATGGGATCAAGGGAATGTTATGCTATATAAAACATGGAACTAGACACGTTTCTTTTTAAGAGTATTTTTTATTGGAAACTTAGTAGAAGTGACTACTTTGTAATCTTTTGAGATGTAATAGTTATGTTCTAATTCTCTAAAACTCTAAACCTGAAAAGATCCTCAATGTGAATTATTCTTTTAATTCAATATTAAGTAAGGTTTAAGGTTGGGGCCTTATAGCTTGACCATTTCTCTATGGGTGGTAATTAGTGGACACTTTGTGAGAAATTCCATATATGTCCATCAGTGCTGAGAATGGATGATTGAAAAAATGAGTTCTACAATCACTAATGATAGCCCTAGGAATTATAAATCATGTGAGGATGTTTTCCTTGATAAATCTAATCACATTTTTATGATCATTGTATTTTTTTGGAATGTCCCCAACCCATTTGGAGTCATAATCAATAGCTAAAAGGATGTGCAGATATCCCCTAGAGTTTGGGAATGGACCCATGAAATTGATTCCCCAGTAGTCAAAGATTTCAATCACTATGATGGGAGTGAGTGGAATTTGGTTCGTTTTTGTGATGGACCCTACTTGTGGACACCTATGACTGATTTTACAAAATGGGTAAGAGTTTGTTAAGGGGGTGGGCCATAATATACCACATTGAAGAACCTTAGCATAGTTTTTCTTAGAGGAAAAGTGACCTCCACATGCCTCACTATGATAGAATTTATGGATGGTCTCTTGTTCATATTATGGGACACAACTTATAATGACTTGGTCAGGGTAGAACTTATAGAGGTATGGATCATTAAACACATAGTTCCTAACATCATAAAGTAATTCCCATCAATCTTGAGTCCCTAAGAATTTTGGAATGACTCTTGTAACTAAGAATTTGGAAATGTCAGTATACCAGGGCAGTCACTCATAGAGTTTAGGTGTTCATCAGGGAATGAATCAGACACATAAAGGTGATATAATTTTTCATTAAATTATATCCTAGAGATATGATCATCTAAAACATTTTCAACACTCTTTTTTTCCTTGATTGTGAGATAAAAGTTTTTAAGAGAAGGACCCACCTAATCAGTCTAGCCATAGCATCTCATTTCTGGAAGAGGTATTTTCTTGCAGAATGGTTAGTGAACACAGTGATGGTGGATCCTAATAGGTAAGACCTAAACTTTTCTAATGAAAACACGATAGAAAGTAACTCTTTATCAGTGGTTTTATAGTTTATTTGTGCTTCATTTAAATATTTTATTTCATAAGAAATGACACGTGGAGTTTTCTCCCAGAGTTGTCCTAAGAATGCTCCTACATCGAAGCCACTAGAATCACACATGAGTTCAAAAGGATGTTTCCAGTTTGGATAATGCATGATAGGTGGAGACAAAATAGTTGACTTGAGTGTAGAGAATGATTCCTCATGTCTTTCTGTCCATAAAAATGGAGCATATTTCACTAATAGAGCACAAAGTGGTCAAGAAATAGAGCTAAACTTCCCATTGAACCTTCTATAGAAACCATCATGTCTTAAGAAAGTCCTCACTTCCTTGACGGTTTTTGGTGATGGAAGGTGGTGAATTATGTCAACATTGTCTTTATCAACTTCAATCCCTATATTTGAGACTAGATGGCCAAGGACTAGTCCCTCTATAACCATGAAATGGCATTTTTTCTGTTTAGGGTTAGATTATTTTCTTCCCATCTTGATAAGAATCTCTCCACATTCCTCAGACATCGCTCAAATGTATCCTTAAACACAGTGAAGTCATCCTTCAAGACTCTAGAAAATCCCCTACCATGTCTGAGAAGATTCGCATCATGCACCACTAGAAGGTTCCAGGGGAATTGCGTAACCCAAAGGGTATGCGTTTGAAAGAAAAGGTATTGAATGGATCGGTGAATGTAGTCTTCCTCTAATCCTCTAGGGATAAATAAATTTTATTGTACCCAGAGTACCCATTTATGAAACAGTAGAAGGCGTGACTGGTGACTCTCTCAAGGACTTGGTCAATGATTGGTAATGGGAAATGGTACTTATTGGTAAATGAGTTTAGCTTCCTATAGTCTAGTAGACTCTCCGGCCACTAATCACCATAGTTGGAAGAATATCTCTATCCTTATTAGTTATCAATGTGATTTTCTCCTTCTTTGGAACCACTTAGATTGGGATGACCAACTCACTCTCAGCTATGGGATAAATGATTCGAGATTTTAACAATTTCAAAATTTATTTTCCCCCTAATTCTATGAGATTAGGATTGAGTCGCCGTTAAGGTTGACGACATGGCTTTGAATTAGATTCTAGAACAATCCTATGAGTCCCGATAAGTGGGCTAATCCCAGGAATATCAGTCAGGTTCCATCCAATCACTTTCTTGTGTTTCCAAAGGGCATCTAGAAGCATCATATCATGATCAGCTTGAAGAGAATAAGAAATGACAACAGTATGTGTTCCATTTTCTCCTAGGAAGGAATACTTAAGTGAATAAGGAAGTTATTTCAATTCAAGATTAGGTTGGTTCAAAATATTAGCATAATATTGTATCAATGGCTCAAGATCTTTTTTTGAGTTTCAAATAGTATTGATATCCCACCTGTAGAAGTTTCAGATACTATATTTGTTTGAACAGTGTTAAGGATGGGAGTTGGAGTGGTCTCCATGAATGTGGTTTCTTGAAATATTTCACTAATTGTTGGTCTTATGATTTCATTAGAGGATAAATATGAAGGTGATTCTAGCCAAGGAGATAAATATCCTTCTTGTGAACAAAGGAAATAAATCTCATCCTGACTTAAAAATTCCTCATATAATCCTTGATGTTCTATGGATTCATTATCAATTCTTCCTATCATGTTTACTTCATGAATATCCTCATCATCCCCTATTTTTGAGCTTGCATTATAGATGTTCAGGTGTAGACTCATTCTTCTATAGTTGATGGTCATGTTCCAATTTTAGACTCAGATAAAAAAGATGATTGTTGCAAGGAAGGGAAGACCAAGGATGATTGGGGTTTGCTCCCTAGGACCTATGATTGGGTTTTTGTCAAGGATAATGAAGTCAGCTGGGTAAATAAAATTTTCAACATTCACCAAAATATCCTTTATGGTCCCCTTTGGAACTCCGGAACTATGATCAGAAAGTTGAAGAGTGACAGATTAGGGTTCGAGTTCTTTAAGCCCTAATTGACAATACATGGCAAAAGGAATGAGATACACACTAGCTCCCAGATCACAAATGGATTTGGAAACTTTGTTCTCTCCTAACTCAACATTGATTTATGGACATCCCGGATCTTCTAACATTGGATGAATGGTCCATTGAATGGTGGTACTCACATTAGTATCCAAAAGGACTTGTTTTTTATGTGAAAATTTACCTTTAAAAGTGCACATTTCCTTAATGTAACATTAGTAGGAAAGAATGGTTTTGATTGCATAAAGAAGGGGGATGTTCAACTATACCTGAGAGAAGATTTCCCTCAATGTTTCATTCAGTTCTAGTTTATATTTTCCTATCATGTGTTGAGGTAATGGAGCAGGTTGTTTGATTATATGGTTTGGTTGTAGTTACTTCACATTCTCATTGGGTTTTTCAAAGTCTATTGGTGTTTTTTCATCATTTTCATGCATTTTTGTAGCTTTTAATGGTTCTGGAATGGCTTGTTCATGTTAATAAATGGATTTACCACTTCTTAAAATAGTCACTACATTTAGTTGTTCATGAGAGGTTTGTGTGTAACTAGATTCTCCCCTAGATAATGGTATCATCTGAGTAGGCATGGGAACCTTTCTAGTTTTAATGGTTTTTAGTTCATGTTTAAGGGATGAGAATTATGAGTTCATTTTCTTTATTTGATTACACAACTACTCAAGGATTGGAAGAGGGACAGATTGAGTAGGGGATTCTGCTGGTTGGTTTAACCCATGAGGATACTTTGGTTATTGGATTGGTTATTGCATGGTTTTCTGGATGGGTTGTTGGTATTGGACATGAGGGTGTTGGTATTGGGATGGTTGTGGTTGGAACTGGTTATGGTTTTGAAAATTTTGTGTAGGGTTGGGGTTTGGTCCTTGTGGATGGATAGGTTGTTGGTTAACTTTCTAGTGGAATCCCGGGTGGTCAATATACCTTGGGTTGAATGTGTTTTGGTATTAGGGATTTTGAAAGTTCAGAGAATTGGCCTCCACTGGTGGTCCTCCTAGAAGAACATATTGAATGGAAGGGATGGCTGGGTAGTTTTTAGTCTTGTGGTCATGTTTGTCACAAATTGTACAAACAGGGTCAACAATTTGAATTTCATGGACATTTCTAAGATTGATCACCTCGACCTTCCTAGTGAGTGCAGAAAGTTTCACCCTAAGGATTTACTCTTCTCTAAGTGTATGCATTCTAGTAGTTCTATGTGTATTTTTAGAACAAGGTGATGTTCCCCATGTTTTATTTTGTTCAACAAGGATTTTTAGATACTCATAAACATTATTTGGGGCTTCTTTATTGAAAGTTCCATTACACATCATGTATATGAATGGTTTGTTTCCAGGACCCAACCCTCATAGAAAATTATCACTTGTTCTGGAATAGAAATACCATGGTGTGGAACCATTTTTAGGGTGTCTTTGAACCTCTCCCATGTTTTTAAGAATGAATCTCCCTCTTTTTCCAATATTTTTTGGATTCTATTTTAAAGTGCAATTGTTTTGTGGTGGGGAAAGTATTATTTGTAGAATTTTCTCTGTAATTGGTCCAAATATTTTAATGATGATGGTCTCAAATTGTTTATCCAATTTTTATCTTGATCATTAAAAAAGGGAAAATACCCTCATCTTAGATGATTCTAGTTGATGTGGGGGGAACATGGTTTCTACAATGTCATTTAACTTCTTAACGTGAAGGTATGGCATTTACGACTCCATTCCATAGAATGTGGGAAGGGGGTTTAGGACATAGAGTTTAAATATGTAGTTGGCATATCTAAGGAAATTGTGTCTAATGACTGAGGGGATTTTGTCCAGGCAGGCATGAGATAGTCATTCATGGTTTGATCGACTGCATTCCCCATGTTTGGGGCTGCCTCATTTGGATTTCCATTTTGGTTCCCACACGGGTTTATGAGTTTGTTTATTTGAAGAAATTTCATTGAAATGGTCTCAATTTTTGACTCTAGAGTATTAGGAAGATTAATATCTATTGTAAATGGTTCCCTTGGTGTACTTGACTCCCAAACCCCAGGACTATCCACCCTAACTAGACAGTTTGATTGGTCATGAGTGTAGGCGGACAAGCACCAAAATAAAAAAACCGAGAAAGGGAAAAGATAAGAAAATTTGGATGAAAATAGGAGAAATGAGGGAGAATAGAATTTTTGTTAAGATGAATTATGTGGGTCCCCGTCAATGGTGCCAAAATTTGGTCTCACCCCAATTTACCAATATTTTTACAGTTAAGCGTTCAAATGTAGAGTAGCTCCAGTTGTCGATTCCTCATAGACCTAAGATGAAAAATATAGACACGCACATTATATGGAATGATTTTTGATATTATGTTTCCATATTTGCGTTGAGTTTTAATAGGTTTAATAAAACACTAAATGACTAAAGTGAAATCAAATTATGAAAAGGGTTGACCCTAGGTTTTTACAAGTGGTGGATTGGATGAAATTATTTTCTAATGATTTCAATTTCTTATCTTCAGGATGGGTTTATTCAATAAGATCAAAAAAAATCATCACTTACTAGTTTTAAACTAACACACCATAACACTAATCACCTATACATTTGGATGATCAAATTTATGAGCACTCAAAATTATAGGTTCGTATTAGCACATAAAGTATGTGGCATTAAAATTCAATAATTATGAAAAGGCTTTAAAATCATCAAATAAAAATCTCAATTAAAAAAATTTATTAGATATTAATGGGCTGATGAATAATCTCCAATATAGCCCATTTCTACTCCCTTGGATCAACCGATATGTTTATTAACCCTCCAATGATGGTATGGTTTCAATGGAAGTGGGAAGTAGACTCATGATGGAGGAATTGAAAAAGTAAAAAACAATAAAAAGTAAACATTCACTCCAATGTTGTCTGAATAATTTTCACAAGGTTTGGTGTGAATAAATTTACACCCTAAATCAATGGTATAAATATGATAATAATAAGAACATAATAATATAATTTGAATAATTTTTATTGAAAACTAAGGTGATCCGAACAACTTACATTTGAAGAAGAACATTACAAAGGAAAAGTGGCAGTATAACACTACAATGAAAGAAAGAATCAATGGTGCCTAAATACTACAACACTAATGTCTTAAATAGGAATTTTGTAGCCTTGTGTAGAGCCTCCAATAGTGAAAGTCATCCCACTTGAGTATGGTAGTCCTAGGGTGGTGGAATGTAAGGGAGACGAGACTTTTCCACCCTTGACTCGAAGTTGTAGCTGGCTTGCATCCACAGAACAAAGGCGCCTAGATGACCTTCTAGATTTCAGAATTGGAATGGGATATAGAAAGAAAAAATTAATCACCGCATGTCTACTAACTCTCTGTAATATTTTAGCCCAAAATAATATGCAGTTTATGGGATATGATTACATTGGTGGGCTGTTTTTCTAGGCCACAGAATCTGGCCCGGAATTTAATTTTCCAATTGGGCCACCTATAACTCTATTATAACATCAGAATTATCTATTGTAAATATTTTATGAAATGTTCCTCATGAATTCCTCTATTTTAAGATAAATTTTTAGAATCATTGGGCTTGTATTTTGGTTGATATAGTTTCTTTATTGGTCTGCTATCTAGTTTACTTTTCCCAGAAGGTGTTTTCATGAAAGCCCATTTTGGTGGTCTTCCAATGTGAATATTCAAGTGATCCAAAATCATTAATTGTTCCTTATAGAATACGATACTTGAAAATAAATAAAATAAAATAAAATCAAGATCATTTTTTATTTTAGGAGGTGTTCAAAAATATACCTTGTAGTAGTTCATTTTAAGAGGGAATTACTATCATAATGTGAATTAATGTTCAAAGTCTTTAATGCATTAAAATGGTGGGAATGAATAATTAATCACATGAATATTATATATATTAATAATTAACATTATCCTCATTAAGTGGATAATCACAGCCCCTGACTTGAGTTTTGCTAGTCCCGAGCAAAATATATCTCAAAAATATGAAATTCAAATTCCCTTTTCCGAAAACATTTTAATACACAATTCTTACCAAAAGACCTCATATAAAAAAATTATGAAACACATAAAAATCATTTAAAATAGGATAGATCCATAATAATATATGTATCCTAAGCCCATTCCATTATTTATATTTATCTCCACATTTCATCCAATTTCTATAAAGTATTATGATGTGTTGTGTGTCAAAAAAGGCGTGGCGGTTCATTTTTATTCAAGAGGAAAATGATGGAAGCACTAGGTGGAAATATATTTCAATATTAAGATGAGTATTCAATTTTGTTTATATTTTTTTATTTTATTTTTATTTTTGCATTGTAATTTAAATTTCACTCAATAGAGTCAACCCATATAGCGAGACTTTTCTAATGACTCCCAGGCTCAAAGACCTTAGGTCACTAATTGAATCCCACATACTCAAAAATAATCATAAGTTAACTCAATCAAAAAAAGCCAAATTACCACATATATATATAAAATTACTAACTTTGGTCTAGAAAACTATGGAGTCACAATCCTCCAAGTGCTGAAAGCCACGCATAAGGTAATTTCATTACTCTACATGAATTTTTTTTCTAGTTAAATACTCATATTAAAACTAAAATGTTAACCAAACCTATGCTATTTATTTGGGGGACCCCATGAACTCAAACTAATACCCCACTATCCAAAGGATGTGCGTTGTAATTATTTTATTTGGATGAAAATATAAATGATGAAATATCACATTATAGAGCCACACTTTCCAAAATATATGCACATGAACTAAAAATTACATTAAAATCATAATCAAGGAATGAAAAAATCTTTTGATATTCAATTTAAATGTATGAAATGTGTATTATCATATTCAAGGTTAAATGAATTTTCCGTTCGATCTATTTTTTTTATTCAAAAACATTTAATAAATATATTTTTTTTTTCAAAAGATATTTTTTTATTTCATGTCCCCCCCAACGTAAAATAACACAATCCCCAGTGTTTGAAGAAATGAAAATTTAGAAGATGGTATAGGTAGAATATAGGAGTTCTAAAATGAATTTAAATAAATAAACATGGAACAAAGTCACCTGGTTTTTGAAATTGATGTTAATGATGCTCCTGATTGTTCCTTTGATCCCCATGCTACTCATGGACTCCCCGTGGTAGATGGTAGGAAATTGTGGAAGTTATAGATAAAGTTGATTTCCCTATAAAACTATTTTACCTCAATAGCCTCTTCTTCTCACTCACAAAATAAATTAAGAACCATGGAAACCCCAAGAGGTTACCTTAATTTAAAATAGATAAAGAAATGAAAACATACATATTTATTTTGGCATACCAAAGATCGATACTAGTATAAAAATAAAATAATATATATATATATAAGTCAAATATAAGTATATATAGAAAATCATAGTAGAACAAAGCACTATAAGACATAGGTTAGGGGAACCGCGCGCCCATGTCTCCTTTCGATCCCGAGTTTGAGTCCCCACGGCTTCGCTAGTTGTAACAATGTTTTCCCCATGACCTAAAACAAGTCATTTTATTTTTTTAATTATTATTATAATTTTTTATTTTTATTTTAACCTATAAACACATAAAAATAAATATAAATTGATGATATGTTGTCTTCTTTTTTTTAATTTCCGGGTATGGTAATACTCAAGGATCACACCACATGACATGGATGAATATGGTGCTCCCCTTTCATACTCATCCATACTCATAATAGAAGAACAAGTCAACTATCTATGGTACTATCATATTTAGAGTTAAATATATTTTTTAATATAAAATTGATTTATTAATCCTATTTGAAAAAACAATGATGCACATATATTATAAACATGAAAACCCTGGGTTTCCTCCCATACAACACTTTTTTTTAATGTCGTTAGCCCAACATGGCCCCCTAATTGTTTAAGTATTTTCCTTATATAAGGTTGGTTCACAGAATTCTTCACCAACTTCATGTTTTTGAAATGGTTCAATGAATGGTTTAACTCTATGACCATTAACATTAATGGTTTGACCATTGGTGGGATCTTGAGTTTCTGCAGCCTCATGGGGGTACACCTTATGCACTATGTATGGACCCGACTATCTAGACCTCAACTTCATCGGGTGTAAAAGAAGTTTAGAGCTATACAAAAGAATAGGTTTACCCGGTTCAATGTGTTTGTTTTTATGATTTCGATATTGGTAGGCTTGAAATCTATCTTTATTTATCCTTGAATTTTCATAAGCCTTCATCCTATGTTCCTCAAGTTCACTGAGATCTAATTTCCTTTTTGTTCTGACCAATGAGATGTCATAATTCATTTTCCTAATCTCCCAAAAATCTATATGTTCAATATGCACTAGAAAATGGAATAATTTTCCATAAACCAACCTATATGGGGACATTCCTAAAATGGTTTTAAATGTTGTTTGATAGACCCAAAGAGCATATAAGAATTTGCTCGACCAATCTTTCCAAGATGGATTAATAGTTTTTTCAAGAATTTATTTGATTCCTCGATTAGCTAACTCATCATGACCATTGGTCTGTGGATGGTAAGTAGTGGACACTTTGTGAGAAATTACATACTTGTCCATCAATGCTAAGAATGGACGATTTAAAAAATGATTTCCATGATCACTAATTATAGCCCTAGGAATTCCAAATCTAGAGAGGATGTTTTCCTTGAGAAATATAATCATAGTTTTATGATCATTGGATTTTGTAGGAATTACCTCAATCCATTTGGATACATAATCGACAGCTAAAAGAATTTACAGATAACCCCTAGAGTTTTGGAAGGGACCCATGAAATCGATTCCCTATCAGTCCAAGATTTAAATCACTAATATGGGAGTGAGTGGCATTTGATTCCTTGTTGTGATGGACCCTACTTTTTAACACAAAGGAAAACTATTACAAAATGTGTAGGATTCCCTTAAGAGGGTTGTCCAGAAGAGACCACACTAAAGAACCTTAGAAGTTGTTTTCATAGAGGAAAAGTGACCTCCACATGCCTCACTATGACATAATTTAAGGATGGAATCTTGTTCAGATTCTAGGACACACCTGATAATGACTTGGTCAGGGAAAAACATATAGAGTTATGGATTATCAAACACAAATTTCCTAACATCAGAAAGGAATTTCCTTCAAGCTTAAGTCCCTAATAATTCTGGAATGACTCATGTAACTAAGAAGTTGGCTATGTCGGCATACCAGGGAAGTCACTCACAGAGTATAGGTGTTCATCAAGTAATGAATCAGACATAAAAAAGTTGAGATAATTTTTCATTAAATTCTATCCTAGAGAGATTATTAGCCACAACATTTTCAACACCCTTTTTCTCCTTGATTGTCAGCTCAAATTCTGGTAAGAGAAGGACCCACCTAATCAGTCTAGCCTTAGAATCTTGTTTCTTGAGGAGATATTTTAGTGCATAATAGTCAGTGAACACAGTGATGGGGAATACTAAGAGGTAGGACCTCAACTTTTCTAAGGAAAACACAATATAAAGTTACTCCTTCTCATTGGTGGTGTATTTTATTTGTGCATCGTTTAATTATATTTTTTCATAAGCAATGACACATGGATTTTTCTCACACTATTGTCCTAAGACTACTCCTACAACGAAGTCACTAGCATCACATATGAGTTCAAAAGGGAGTTTCCAATTTAAATATTTCATGATAGGTGGAGAGAAAAGATCTAACTTGAGTGTAAATAATGATTCCTCAGAGATTTATGTCCATAAAAATGGAGCATCTTTCACTAATAGAGCACAAATTGGTCAAGAAATAGAGATGAAATTCCTAATGAACCATCTATAGAAACCAGCATGTCCTAAGAAAGAACTCACATCCTTGAATGTTTTATGTGATGGAAGGTGTCGAATGATGTCAACATTGGTTTTATCAACTTCAATCCCTCTACCTAAGACTAGATGTCCAAGGACTAGTCTCTCGTTAACCCTGAAATGATATTTTTCCAGTTTAGGACTAGATTCATTTCTTCACATCTTGAAAATACTCTCTCCACAATCCTCAAACATCCCTAAATTATATCTCGAAACATAGAGAATTCATCCATGAAGACCTCTAGAAAATCCCCTACCATGTCTGAGAAGATTCCAATCATGCACCATTGGAAGGTTCCAGGGGCATTTCATAACCTGAAGGGCATGCGTTTGAAAGAAATGGTGTCAAATGGATAGGTGAATGTAGTCTTCCCCAGATCATCTAGGGAGACCTCAATTTTATTGAACCCCAAGTACCGATATATGAAACAGTAGAGGTCGTGATCTGCGACTCTCTCAAGGACTTGGCCAATGAATGGTAAAGTGAAATGGTCCTTCTAATTAAATTTTTTGAGCTTCCTATAGTCGATGCAGACACTCCAGCCACTACTCACCCTATTTGGAAGAATATATCCATATTTATTGGTTATCATTATGATTCCGGACTTCTTTCGAACCACTTGGATTGGGCTAACCCACTCACTCTCAGCCAAGGGATATATGATACCTGCTTTTAACAATTTTAGAAGTTATTTTATCACTACTTACATGAGATTAGGATTGAGTCACCATTAGGTTGACAACATAGATTTGAAATAGATTCCATAATAATCCTATGAGTCCTGATAAGTGGGCTAATCCTAGGAATATCAAACAAGGTCCACCCAATAGGTTTCTTGTGTTTCCTAATGACATCTAGAATCATCTTATCATGATTATCTTGAAGAGAAGAATAAATGACAATAGGATGTGTTACATTTTCACATAGGAAGGCATACTTAAGGGAATAAGGATGTTCTTTCAATTCAAGATCAGACAGGATCAAAATTTTAGCAGAAGATTAGGACATTGGAAAAAAGAACTATTTCTTTTTATTTTGAGTTTCAGATAGGATTGATTCCCCACATGTAGACGTTTCAGCTTCTAGATTGGTTTGATTATTACTAGGTAAGGGAGTTAGAGTGGTCTCCATGAATGTTGTTTCCAGAAAGATATCATTGATTGTTGGTCTTAAGATTTCATCATAGGATCAATCTGAATGTGATTATAGCCAAGGAGATAAAATTCCTTCATGTCAACAAAGGAAATTAATCTCATCCTGACTTAAACATTCCTCAAATATTCATTTATGTTCTATGGAATCATTATTAGTGCCTCCTATTATGTTTACTTCATGAATATCCTCACCATCCCCTATTTGTGATATTTCATTATAGATGGTCAAGTCTAGACTCATGTTTCCAATGATGATGGTCATGTTCCCATTTCGGACTCAGATAACAGAGTTTATTGTGGCAAGGAAGGGATGACCAAGGGTGATTGGCGTTTTCTCCCTAGGTCCTATGCTTGGGTAATTTTCAAGTACAAAGAAGTCATTTGGGTAAATCAAATTTCCAACATTCACCAAAATATTCTTTAAGATCCCATTTGGAACTTGAACACTACGATAAACAAGTTTAAGAGTGATAGATGTTAGTTGGAGTTCTTCGATCCCTAATAGGAAATACATGGCATAAGGAAGGAGATTCAAACTAGCTCCCATATCACAAAAGGTTTGGAAAAATTTGTTAACTTCTAACTCTACATTGATGTATGGACATCCTGGATCATTCAAATTTAGAGGAATTTTCTCTTGAATGGTGGTACTCACATTAGCAGCCAAAACGACTTTGTTTTTATGTGAAAACTTTTTTTTAAAAGTGCACAAGTCCATAAGTTATATTGAGTAGGAAGGAATGGTTTGGATTTCATCAAGAAGGGGGATGATCAACTTAACCTGGGAGAAGATTTCCATCAAATTTTCACTCAATTATGTTTTTGATTTTTCTCTCATACGTTGAGCATAGGGAGTGAGATGTTTGATTGTTTTTTGTGGTTGTAGTTCATTCACATTCTCATTGGGTTTTTTCGAATCTATGTGTGGTTATTCATCATTTTCATGGGTTATTGAATCTTTTAATGGTTTTGGAATGGATTTTTCAGGTTTCTCAATGTATTTCCCACTTCTTAAAAAAGTCACTAGTTTGAGTTGTTCATGATAGGTTTGTGTGTAACTATGTTCTCACCTTGAGGATGGTACCGCTTGAGTAGGCATGGGTGACTTATCGGTTTTAATAGTTTGTAGTTCATCTTTAAGGGATGAGAATTCTGAGTTCATTTTCTCGATTTGTTTACAAAACTGCTTAAGGATGGGAAGACAGACATATTGAGTAGGGTCTTGTGCTTGTTGATTTATCCCGGGAGGATAATTTGGTTGTTGGATTGGTTTTTGAATGAGTTACTAGATGGGTTGTTGGTATTGGACTGGAGGGTGTTGGTATTGGGATGGTTGTGGTTGGAACTGGTTATGGTTTTAGAAATTTTTTCTAGGGTAGGGGTTTAGTCCTTGTGGTTGGCTAGGTTGTTGTTTATCTTTCCAGCGATAGCCTGGGTGGTCATTATACCTTGGGTTGAATGTGTTTTGGTATTTGGGATTTTGAAAGTTTAGAGCATTGACCTCCTCTGGTGGTCCTCCTAGAAGAACATATTTAATGAAAGGGATTGTTGGGTAGTTGTCAGTCTTGTGGTCATGTTTGTCACTAATTGTGTAAATAGGCTCAATAGATTGAATTTCATGGACCTTCATAAGATCGATCTCTTTGACCTTCCTACTGGTTGCAACAAGTTTTTCCCTTTTTCTTTCCTCTTCTCTAAGTGCATGTATTCTATTAGTTATTTGTGTCTTTTTGGAATAAGGTGATGTTCCCCATGTTTGATTTTGTTCATCAAGGCTTTCTAGATACTCGTAAGCATTATTTAGGGCTTTGTTTTTGAAAGTTCCATTACACATCATTTCAATAAATTTTTTGTTTCTTGGACCCAACCCTTCATAGAAAATTATCACTTGTTTAGGAATAGAAAAAACTTGGTGTGGAACCATTTTTAGGGTGTCTTTGAACTTCTCACATATTTCTTAGAATTCCTCTTCCCGTTTTTTAAAAAAAAGGTTGGATTCTCTTTTAAAGTGCAATTTTTTTGTGGTGGGAAAGTATTTTGTGTATAATTCTCTTTGTAATTAGTACCAATATTTTTTGGATGATGGTCTCAAAATTTTTATCTATTTTTTAGCTTGATCCTTTAAAAAAAGAAAATATCCCCATCTTAGCTGATTCTAGTAGATGTGGGGGACTCATGGTTTTTACAATGTCATTGAACTCCTTAACCAGAAGGTATGGAATTTCTGACTCTATTCCATGGAATGTGGAAAGGTGGTTTAGGACATGGGGTTTAAATATGTAGTTTTAATCTCATAAGTAATTTTTCCTAATTCATGAGGGGGTATTGGTCCAAGAAAGTGTGAGGTAGTCATTCATGGTTTGATCAACTGCATTCCCCAAGTTCGAGGCTACATCATTTGGATTTCCATTTGGGTTCCCACCCAGGTTTATGAGTTCGTTTCATTGATGAACTTCCATTGAAATATGATCAATTTTTGACTATAGAGTATTAGGAAGTTTAGGAAATAATGTAAATAGTTCCCTTGGTGTAATTGACTCCCCAACTCCAGGACTATCCACCCTAACTAGACGGTTTGATTGGTCACGAGTGTAGGCGGACATGTTCCAAAAGGAAAAAAATGAGAAAGGGAAAAGATAAGATTATTTGGATGAGAATAGAAGAAATTTCTGAGAATAGAATGGTTATTGAGATTACTTACTTGGGTCCTCTACAATGGCTCCAAAATTTGGTCTCGCCCAAATTTACTCAAGTTTTTACGGTTAAGAGGTCAAATATAGAGTAACTTGGGTTGTCAATTCCTTAGAGACCCAATAAGAAACCTACACATTATATGGACTGATTTTGGCTATTAATTTTCCAACATTGGTTTTTTATAAGTATAAGAAAACACTATGTGACTTAAGAGAAATAGAATTATGAGAAGGGTTGATCTTTGGTTATTACAAGGGGTTGATTAGACAAAATTCTATTTTAACAATTGCAATTTTTTATATTAGAGATGGTTTTATTCAAGAAGATAAAACAACTTAATCACGTATTGGTTTTATACCAACACACCATAATAATAATCACCTATACACTTGGAGGGTCAAATTTATGAGCACTCCAAGGTAACAGTTTGTATTAGCTCTTGAATTATGCAGCCTTAAAATTCCACATGGACGAAGAAGTTTTAAAATCACCAAATAAAAATCTCAATTAAAATAAGTTATTAGAAATTAATGGGGTGATGAAAACATAAAATCCATCCCCTTTATACTCATTTGGATCAACCGATAATTTTTTTCCCTCCATTGATGCTATGTTTTCAATGGATGCGGGAAGTAGACTCATGTGGGAGTAATTGAAGAAGTAAAAAAACAATAAAAAAACAATGACTCCACTGTTGTGTTAATAATTTCACAATTTTTGGTATGAATAAATTCACACCATAAATAAACAGTATCAATGTGATAATAAAAATAATATAATAAGGTAAGATGAATAATTTTTATTGAAAACTAAGGGGATTCGAACAACTTACAAATGAAGAAGAACATTACAAAGGAAAAGTGGTATCATAACACTACAATGAAAGAAAGCATCAAAGATGACTAAATACTCTAACAATACTACATTAAATTTTAATTTTAGGATCATTGGGTTGAGAATCCAATATTGAAATTCATCACACATCAGTATGGTAGGCCTAGGGTGGTAGAAAGTAAGGGAGGGAAGACTTTTCCGCCGTTTACCTGAAGTTGCAGCCAACTTGCATCCAACGAACAGAGGTGCCTATATGACCTTCTATATAGACAAATTTGAGTGGTCCATATAATTAAACAATTAATCTCCTGATTTCTACTAACTCTATGAAACATTTTAGTCCGAAATAATATGCGGTTTCTGATATATGATTAAATTGGTGGGCTGATTTTCTCAGCCCCAGAATCCGGCCTAGAATTTCATCTTCCACTTGGGCCTCCTAGAAATCCATTACAACATCCAAATTAGCTCTTTTAATTCTGATGAAATGTTCCCAATGATTTTATTTTTCTTCAGTTAAATTTTCAGAATCATTGGGCTTGTATCTTGGTCGCTACAGTCTTTTTATTGGGATGTTTTCCAATTTACTTTTCCCAGAATGTGTTGGCATGAAATCCCATTTTGGTGGTCATCCAAAGTGAATCTTCAAGTGATCCAAAATCATTAATTCTTATTTATATAATGGTATACATGAAAATAAAATATGAAAATAAAATCAAGACCATTTGTTTATTTTAGGAGGTGTTCAAAAATGTTCCATGTAGTAGTGCATTTTAAGAGGGAATTACAATCATAATGTGAATTAATGTTCAAAGTGTAAAATGCACTAAAATGTTGTATATGAATAATTAATCACATTGGTATTATATATATTAATAATGAACATCATCCTCATTCAATGGCAAATCACGAGTCATACAGAGTATTGACAGGGGAGCTCTGGGAGATAATATATCCATGGAATATCTAATGTGGGAGTTCCAGTCTCATCACCCCCCCCCCATTAATTTTGGGTGAGGGTGGACCACAAGTGGTATAGAATTGTATTAATTCCATGTAGAAGATATTTTACCATCTCTAAATTCTCTCAATTTGGAGGGTAAATTTGGATAATTATATTCTAAAAGGAATACAAAAGAGATGTTGGGGTGTATAGGTACATTTTGGTAGGAATGTGGGACTATAATGGACGTATTTTAAGGATAGGTTCTTCAATCAATACTTATGGAGACATTGAGGGTGGAAAAATCCCATGAGTTCATGAACTTACAGTAGGGGATACATTTTTTATGGATTACATGGTGTTATTCATAGACCTTTCTCAATTTTCTTCTTCTGTAGCAGGTAGTGGAATTTCCTAGGTGATAAAATTTGAGGATATCTCCAGGAACTAGATTAGGGTACAGGTAAACAAATTCAGGTTGACATAGTTATCATAGGTAGTGAACTCGGCTTTGATAGTCAAGGAAAACATGACTAACTAGGGTTATTGGATTATCGAGATAGTCCAGGTGAGGCTAGTAGTGATTATTTAGGAAGCCAAAAGTGGGTCTATGAGGAGTCTCACTGGGGTATTTGGGCCAAAGATTTGGACAAACCAATGAGGAGTGGGTCATCAATGGTGTGCTTCTAGTGTGGGTATTTTAGTCATCTTTGGAACCAATGTGAGAGATCTTAAATGGAGTTTCAAGAATGTGTCTAGATACATGGAGAGATTCTATAGGAATAATTCTTGAGAAATCAAGAGTTAGGGACTCGGTCTCACTTAGGGATCTAAGGTAGGTCTGAGAGTGGTACCATGTGATAGTAGCCAACATTCTACTACACGCACAATTTGGGGTAGAGAGAGACCCAGAAGTGGGTTCATTGGATGGTGGCTGGTATAGATCCACATAGAGGTTAGGCTGCAGGTAGTCATGCTTCATTCCAGGTATTTTCCATTGATCTAGAAGTTTCAAAGTAGGTTAGAAATCTGGTGACGGTTATAGGTACACCATGATCATGGGTGCACTTTTGATATTTTTTAAATGACTCATATTGGTGCATGAGGTGCATCTATTGTAATTGGACTAAATAGATTGTGGTTAGTATGTGTGAATTGGGTATGATGAGTGAATTGTATGAAATTCATAGGCATCAGTACTTTTTTGGGCATTTATATATATATATATGATTGAATATCACTTTTGATAATCAGATTTGACGCGGGAATTCATGTGAATCAACTATGATGTAGGAATATGTGTGTCATGTATGAAATGTATATGATTGTTCACATGATAAGGTGTAATAATGAATTTGTTTAATTTTGGGATATTAATTTCTCTAGGATGGTCAGTGGAACCATCAAAATGTCATTTTTGGATGGGAAGAGACTGGGTAGGTAATTCCTATGGTATGGAGCTCTAAGAGGAATTAACTAGTGACTGAGTAATTGGGGTAGACCAGGGTGATTTCTATAAGGTGGGTACATTCACTACCATCTCATCATGATACCAAATATCTTTAGGATGAGTATCTTAAGGTGGAGAGGTTTGAATGTCCTAGGTTTTTGGAATGGTATGAATTTTTTAGGTGAAATTTAATTTAATGTCTGGTGGTCAATCCAACTTCAAAATTGGGATACAGATAAAAATTTCAAGAACTAAAATGTGTTAATACATTTTTTTTATATGGTATTTAAGTATTGATAAGTGTGTGAGAGGTCTGATTTGGTTTTGATAATATTAGACATTGAGAACAAAAATGTGATACAAGGCACCGGGCGCACGATTGGCACACAGTTAGTGCTAACTATGTAGCCCAAACCATGCATCCCATTTGATCTAGAGAATTATTAGAGAAGACCATGAAAAGTGGATATTAAATAATATGAGGCACATGAAATAATTTTTATAGGGTGTGCATAGGATATGCACATTTTGGAAAACTATCTGGCATATCCCCCATGCTTTGTGCCACTAAGAAAATGAGTGCTCACGGTTGTCCAATGATTATCCAAACCCTATGGCCAAACCATTTGACCCATTTTAATGGGGGCTACCTTTTCTAAGTTTCACTGAATGATTGGTGCAAGATTATCCAAATTGTGCAGTCTGACTATGTGAAAAACTCCCCCAATTCGGTACTCTCTCATGTGGCTGAATCAAGTGGGTTATGTAACCTCAAGTGTGCCACCCCATACGCCAGAGGATACAAACTAGAAATAGGGGAGTGATATGTAAAGTGGGGAGAAAATACCCCTTGGTTAAAAATTTACAACACAATCGACTAATGATATAAAAATAATTAATAAAAATCAGAGTATCGAAAATAATGTAAACAAGAAAATACAGCGGAAAAACCAACGATAAATGCCTACTATAAAAATCCAATAAATGATAAAGGAAAAATATAATGATAGTATGAAATGTAACAAAATTTCATTACAAAAATAATAAAAAATAAAATACTACCAGACTAAAATAAATACTCAAGAGTCCCCAGTCCCCAACCCCATGTTGATCCCATCTACAAACTTCTTCCCATCCAGCAAGAAACAATCATTTGCAAGGTACCTTACACTTTTCCAATATTAAATCCATGTAATCTACTTGGGTACCAAATGGTGTCCCGTGTGGAGTGTCAGTATAACTTATTAGTTGTAAACCACCTTTTCTGAATATATCCAATCTGATAATAAGTGTACAAAATAACATAGTAAATAGGTGTATTAATTAACTAAACAATTAAATTAATACCGCATCAACTGACTTTGGCACCATGTCGAAATATATCTGAAAATATATCATAAATGTGCTAACCATAACCGTATAAACATGATAAAACATAACCTTCCTCAACGCCATGTCAGAATGTATCTGATCATTTCTCACAACCATGCCAAAAATAACCTTTTAACCAAGGTATAATCGACACAAATTTGGGTCAAATCCTTTTATATAATAATTTTATCATTTAATCATGGTCAGTACCAATATATATTTATCTCATCATGTAACAGATCCAATCTTGGTATATAATCCTTTCAGTGTCTGCCACTAGGCATAACCCACTTTATAAAAATTTCAGATTGTCTCAGGGAATATTCTGGTATATAAGCATTTTAGCATGTCTTAGGGAAAAGCTCAGTATATAATAATTTTAGTATGTAAATTAGGAGAACACTCTATATAGACATCTAAATAATAAAATGGGGCCAAATCCAAAAATAAGCATTGTAGAATGGAAAACACAACACGTGGTGCAGAAACAAGGATATCACAATATAACATCCTAAGGCCCAATGGTTAATTATGAAAATTACCATTTATATTTCATTTACACATTTCATTTATCCTTTGTTCATAAAATAACAACCAGACAATCATTTCAATAAACAGACCAAGTCAATGTGAATTTATATCATGAAAACACCTAATTTCTATGTCAAGCTAAACACACTTTAATCCATTAATCAATTAATTTATAAAAAAGGGTATGCTTACCCGAAGGGTATCCATAATCCAGGTCAATAACCAATTGGATCCAAAGGTATTTCATGGAATAATCCAATTCATAATTTCATAAATTAAGGCTCATTATATGTTTGAATAATTTAAATATTACACATACTTTACAATTAAACAGACCATAGGGTTAAGGTTTAGACCCATACCTTTAATTGAAAATTAATGCAGTGCTTCTAAAGGGTAAAACCAATGAGAACGAAGGTGAAGAATTGTGTATAAAGGATACTTGATCAAAACCAATAATGACCACAATCATGATATTACACTGTAACGATCAGAGAACATGGGATAGAATAGTAAAGTGAGGAAAACCCACATACCAGGGAAAAGATGCATGATCTGGATTCCCATAGTGGAGAGAGGTGATCCAAAATCACCTAGAATATTCTCTAGTGTTGATGGGTGGAAGTTCAACATGAGGTAATAAGATCAATCACATGCATAGAACTTTTAAAACTACATGCTGGGAAATTAGAAAATGTGTAAATCATTTCTACATCATTGATTTTATTTTAATGGGTATACTAAAAAACTTATCACCTCAACAGAATTATTACATGCCTGAATATTACACAATGTGAACTTATTACATGACATGTAACCACTTAACCCCTGTATGTTTCATGATATATGTCGGAAACAATTTACAAACCATGTATTAGCTTTACATGTCATGTAAATACCCCTTTCAGTCTAGTTTCCTTTATAAGTATCTGAAACACCTCAAAAGCATTTCATGAATAGAAAATCCCTCATAAACCCTTTTAACACATTTATATGTGGATCTCATTAATTCAAGCAACATATATCCCTAAAATTTAGATCATTTTTCCAAAAAATTCTCTCCCTCTCTAAACAAGACTTTACCACTATGGATCAAATGAAAAACTCAAAAAGTGAAGTAATTGGAAAAAGATAGGATCTTACAACCTCCCCATCATATAATAGCTCATCCCCGGGCTACTCCAAGAATCACTATGGGGTCTCAGTGAACAAGTATGGCCACTATTTTCATATATCAGTCTCCATCTCCTTGGTATCCTTCTAAACACTCCCATGCTACCACTGCACTCGAACTAATGGAATCACCCTACCCTAGTGATACTTCTCACTACGGTCAACAATCAGTATCAGATGATCCTCAAAGTACACATCAACACTAAGATTTAGGTCTACTATGTCTATCACTTGAGAAGTATTTGGATAATATATATAAATCTATGACATTTGAAACACATCATGCATGAAACTATAGTGTTGTGGAAGTTCTAATCAGTATGCCACTAGACTGACCCTATCCACTATCTCAATCATCCGGAAAAACATGTGCACCAGCTTTCTTTATTTCAAGATACAGTGTTTCCCCATCCTAGATGACACCCAAAGGAAAAAATATGACCAACCATGAACTAAAAAGGTCTTCTCTGATAGTCAACATAATATTTTTATCTAAATTGCATCATCATTAACCATTATATGGTTAACAAAATATTCTAAAACATTTCTTTCATGAGACTAGATCCAACAAGTGATGACTCACCTAACTCCATCCAACAAAGAGGTGAAAAGAATGACCTAACAAAAAAAGATTCAAAAGGTTTCATCTGAATTAATTACTAGATTTTTTTATTATATAAAAACTACATGTGTTCCATATACTGATCCCATGAATAATTTAAATCCAAACACAAGATCATAGCGTATCCTCCATAACCTGAAAATTCTTCCTAGATTAATAGTATGTATGAGGATGAAAATCCATACTCCAAATAACCTATGGTCCTAAATCCTTATGAAGATCCAGCTAGAACCACAATTTGAAATGAGGATCTCTTTTTGAAATGATACTCCTTAGAACACCATGGAATAAAATGACCACACACATGTAAATATCACCCAAATCATAAACTGTTAAGGTCTCCCTGATAGGAAATAAGTGGGATAATTTCTTTATTTAATCAAAATTGACCCATAAAAAATCATTATTATGTGTTTACCTGGTTAATCCAATCAAAAAATCCTTAGTTTTATCATCCCATTTCAACTAAATAATGGTAAAGGGATTCAAAAGTCTAGTAGACCAATGGTGATCTACTTTCACCTACTAAAAAGTGAAACATATATCCACAAACCTTGCTAACTCATTCTTCATTCCATACCACCATAACTATCTATGAATATCACGACACATCTTTTCCAAAACAGGATGTACTGGCCATCTAGAAGTATGAAACATCCTCAACAACTCCTTCCACAAGCCCGTATGAACGCTTACTCAACCATGTAAAAGAATATAATTTAAACTACTAATAGACCATCCTGAGGGTGTCTCCCCAAATTATATTTTTTCTCTCATAACAAAAATATTTAGATCAAAAAATTTCATGGTCATAATCTATTCAAAAGCATGGGTATAATAGATGTCAAAGTCATATCTACTCATCCCTATGACTCCTGGACATGTAGATGCATGTTTAAAAAGAGTGATATCATGTTCCACTCATCACAAGAATCTCTAAATTCATCCATCTTCATCTTCCAAATCAATGCATCAACAACAATGTTTCCCTTTACTGGTGTATAATCCAACATGAAGTCGAAAGACTGTAGATACTTAACCCACCTCCTCTATCAAAGGTTCAGTTCCCACTAATAAAGGATGTACCATAGGCTCTTATAGTATGTATATACCACAAAACTCTCACCCATGAGATAATGCCTCTATCATATCAAGGCATGTACCACTGCTTCTAACTACAAATCGTGAGTAGGATAATTCTTCTCATGTGGTCTTTTCCGTCGGGAGCCATAAGCAACCACTCAATCCTCCTGCATCAGAATTGCTATGTGTCCAACTCTCGATGTGTCATATTACATGTTATATGTTTTAAATATAAAATTTAATGTGAGGATAGGTGATGAGGTCAACCATCCATTAATTTCATGAAAATATTTCTCCCAAGCATCATACGAAACAAACTTCTTTCCCTTCTTGGGCATCTCATGCATTGGTTCTCCCAAACAAGAAAATTCATGGATAAATCACTGATAAAAACATGTTAAACCTTGAAATATATGAATCTCAAAGACAATATTGGGTTGTGACAAAGACAATACATCATAAAATTCCTCTAGGTCTACTAACACTCCTACCTCTAAGATGATATGGTCTAGGAAGTTCACTTTATCAAACTGAAAGATACATTTAGATATCTTGGAAAAAATTTGATGATCTCTTAATATACTTAAGAAAATTTCAAGATGTTAGGAATAATATTCTACATAATGGGATTACATAAAGATATTGTCAAAAAAACTACCACAAATCGATTTAGGAAAGGGTAAAATATCTAACTCATCAAGTCCATGAATATTATTATTGTATTCATCAGACCAAATGACATCACTATGAATTTATATAAGACATACCTGCTCATAAAATTATTCTGATGGATGATCGATGTTCTAAAACTCAATTGGTCATATAAAAATCTCAAATCAATCTTAGATAATATCTTATCACCTATCATATAGTCAAAAATATTGGCAATACATGAAATGGGAAACAGGTTCATGACCATAATATGGTTAAATATCTGATAATCCATACAGAAGATCAAAGACTCACCGTCATTATTGGAAAATAGAACTGGATAACCCTAATGAGATTTACTAGGCCATAGAACCCTTTATCCTCTAGATCATCCAACTGAATTTTCAACTCCTGAAGCTCTGTTGGTGACATTCTATAAGGTAGAATAGAAACATGATCTATTTTCTATGCTAACTCAATTATAAAATTGATATCTCACTCAAGCGGTAAACTATTTAACCTATCAATAAATTTTAGTGACTCGGGTTTCGGCCCTGTCAGACATTGGAATATTCCTATGAATAATTCCATAGCTAAGCGCGAAAACGGCGTGCGATTATGGGGTACGGTGTGCCCGGAATTAATTTTATATAAATATTAAGTATTTTTATACTATGAACATAGAGGGGGTATTTTATCTCCTAAACAGTAGCTCATAATGGGAATCTGATGGCACAATTTCATCCGGAGCGGGCCATTTAACCTAGGCCGTGTGTAAACTTTGTGGGCGCGGGCCTACTATGAGAAAAGCCACCAGGGGTGTTTTCATAAATAAATGTAAAATATTTTTTATGAGAGTCAGATTGAATAACTCCTGAACGGAGTCTTGGATTGAAAATCTGATTCCTCCGTTGCGTTTTGAACGTCGTGTTTACCGTAGGCGTGACATAATTTGAGTCGGTGTCGGGTTCCGGGTTGGAGGAGTGTTGGCGGGGTTTAAATGGAGTTTTTAATTAAAAAAATAAAATGAAAATCAATAACCTCCCCCCCCCCCTCAATTCCTATCTGCACAGGTGGTGAAGAACTCCCTCCCCTCCTCATTTTCTTCACCAGATCAAGCCCCAGGTGTCCGTTTTCAGCGCCAATCGTCAGCAGATCGAGCTCCAGCGTGTTGTTAGAGTCGTTCTGCACTCGAAGCTACGACGTTTCACCCATAAGGTAGGATGTTTGAGTTTTAAAATCTTTTATCCAATTTTGTGTTGTTTTTCATCAAATATTTGTAAGGGTTGTGTAGTTCCAGTCCCGAGCTTTCCAAAACATGTTTTAGATATGAATTTGGAGCACCGAGGTGCTCCCGGTGGCTCCCTGAAGTTTTCCGGTGGAAAACCTGGATTTTGGTGGCAGATATAGTAGATTCAGAAAAGGTTGGATGTGGGGCGGCGGCAGTGCGGCGGATTTCGGCTCCATTGCAGTGGTTTCTGGTTGTGGCGTGGTGGTTTCCGGCAAGGCAGGTGGTGGTCCGGCTAGGTTTTTCCTGGGGTTCTTTAAACCCCTGTAACTCGCAAACCGGGAGTCGATTTGAGAGCCGTTTGCAGCGATGCGAATCTTGTGTTGATATGGACCTCTTGAGATTATTTAGATAGATTTTGTGAGTCAGGTTTTTGTCTTTGGGCCATGAAATGTTGGAAATAATAATAATTTTTTGTTATTTTTGACTTTGATCAGCCATAACTTCTGCACAGAGTGTCCAAATGACTTGTTGTCAATGGTGTTGAGAACATGATGGTATGATGAACTTTTCAAGATAGCTTTCAAGTGTTGGGACTAAGAACAGGGTGTGGGCCCCATGAGGTCGGGTTCCGACGTTTGCGGAGAAACGTGACTTTTCTGCCGGGTGTCTGTTTTGGACGATCGAGTAGTCGATTCCGTGTGTTTTTTCTAGGGGATCGCAATAGTGTGATCCAATTGATGAGTTTTGGGATCATGGTTTGGGCCCCACCCAGGATGGCTTCGGTGAATAGTACCCTTTCACTGGGTGTCTGTTTGGGAAGATCGAGTAGTCGATCCCTTGTGTTTTTTTGAGGGGATCGCAGTTGAATGATCTGTTTGATGAGTTTTGAGATCGTAGTGTGGGACCGACACAGGAAGGCTACTGTAGAATAGTACCTTATTCACCGGTTGTCCGTTTGAGTTGAGTAAACTTCCAATCCTATGTGTTTTTTCACGTGTATTGTGATGGTGGCCTCAGTATCAGCCTTGGAGGTGCATGGTGTGGCATTGTGGCGGGTCGCTCGGGTTAGCAATTTTTGGACCAGCAGTGGTTAAGGGTACTCCCTTCATTTGTTCCTAAAAGGTTTTTCATGGCCTCAAAACCTTAGTTTAGGTTTTTGATCCTCTCTATGGGGTGTTTAATCTGTTAGAGTTGTGGCATCCCTCCAGTGGGCCTGGGGTAGGATCCTCTAGCATTGTTTCCCTAAATCGGGTTCTTGATATCACGGTGACCGCTTATCCATGAGCGGTGATCCCCTATATAGCAGGTTAACCCTGTAGGGTTTATGGAATCATCGGGAATATGATCCCCTATGTGGTGGGTCGTGCTCAGTATGGTTGTGGCATCATCGGGTATACGATCCCCTACTCAGCATGAGGATTATAGTAGGGTTGCGGTATCATTGGTTATATGATCCCCTACTCAGCGCGTGGTTTTTATAAGGTTGAAACATCGTCAGTTTAATCCCCTACAGTGCGAGATGTACCTGATAGGGTTTCGGTATCATCGTGACATGAGTGACGATCCTCTATCTGAGTGGCGTGTTTCTGGTGAGCACCAGATCGGGTTGTGGTATCCCCGAGCAGATCCTGGGAGTGATCCCCTATCTGTGAGATCTATGAATGGAAAATCGGGTTGTTGTATTCCCCAAAGGACCCTGGGATTGATCCCCTATCTGTGAGATCTTCGTATACCGGTGTGGGTTCTGGTATCCCCTAGCGGAACCTAGGAGAGATCCCCTATCCAAGAAGTTTGTTGTTTCTGTTGTTTCAGTGAGGGTTCCTCAGTGACGATATCTAACGAGCATGATCTCTCGGGTGAGCGTCTAAGATGTTTGTGTGGGACTTGATGGAGTGTATCTCTCGTACGATTGTCATCTGGGATGAAAGTGATCATGGATTGTGCCATCCTAGTTGTGAACCATTACTGGTGATGAGGTTGGTACCTCATGTGGCTTGGTGCGTGAGCTGGGTATATCTGGATGTTCATGGAATATGTTTGGGCGTATAGCTGAGCGGATGTTCAAGGTGTATGTATAGGAATACACCTATATTGAGCTGTCTAGTTGTGTTTAGCTGAGGATGGTCATGAGATGGAGTTTCACTCTCTCGTTTAGGTTCCCTCTGGCTGGGATGAGCGGACTGTTGCCTTTCAGTTTCTCTCTTTTGTTTTTGGTTTTTGGGGTGCCTACTGAGTAATGTTATACTCACCCCTACCTGGGCTTTTCCTGTACATTTTTGTGTCTTGTGAAGACCACAGGCCTTTCGACCGGGTCCTAGGAGGACCCAGAGCAGGTGGATCTGAGTTAGCGGGATTGACCATGGAGTCTTACCGGAGCTGTGCTGAGGAGCTTTACAGTGGTGATTTTGGCGGCATACCCCTTCTTTCGAACTGTTTGGATGCCTTTATAGTTTTCTTTTGGTAGTCATGTTTTTCCCTTTTGTACTGCTGTTGCACTCTTGTTTGGGATAGATGTATGCATGCATTTTCTTTTCAGTTTTTATATATCTTTTCACTGTTTCATGGAGGTGTATGTGGGTGCATGTGTATAGGTACCATAGGCTAATGCCTCCCTTATGTGTGATAGCCTACTCGGTGCTAGATTCCAGCCCCTGGCCTATTGGAGGCGGGATTGGGTAGTCACGTCTTGAGCCCCGTTGGGTCGATTCATGATAGAAATAAATCCTGAAAATGTTCTACCATTGGGGTAAAATATCAATGCCACAACCCACCATCATCTAGAAAAATATCAGCTATCTGAGCCTCAAGAAAATTCAATCTTCACTGAATTAGTCCTGCATGAGTAGCCAGAACATCCCACTCACCCTGATGAGAATAGTTGCATCCTACTAGATATATAATGGTAAATATACTTTGGTAATAGTCTATATGATCTTGGTATAGAACAAGTCAAACCATACCATGAATCAAGTAGTAACATGTCATTACCAGTATAAAAGGTTCCCACGACAAATGGTAACCACCAATCTCTAGAGAACATGCCTTACAACATTTGATATTCTATTACTGCTCTCCCAATGGTTTTTTGATGGTCAAAAAACCATCTATGCTTTCCAAAACAAATCCAAAAACATAAAAAAATAGAGGACAAAAAATGAATATGATTATCTTGTATCAAACAAATAACAAGGAAGGGAAGATTATACAATAATAATACCTCTGAATGTAGATGGTCCAACATCCACAATATTTAGATAAGCCTACATAACATGAAACTAACTAGTCTATCTGTCCTAGGATCCTACCTATGTACCTTGATCTATTCCATCTTCTTAGTAATTTTACTCATGCGCTGGGGTACCACGTCCCATTCCTCGACCATAAAATCCTATGGAACACCAGCTACCTATCAACTAAAGAGTAGTTGGGTCTTTCCCAGGCCCTGATATCTATATGGATCCCTTTCCACAGCTCCTCTACTGTATTCCAATATTAAAACTTTATAGGTGTCCCATCATGATGCAATCATGACACTTTAAAGTGGGGTATGGATAGTGAGTTCATGTTTTCCCATCTAACCACACTAATAGAACTATAATGTAACATGGTCCTAAGATGTCTTCCCACTTCCCTAATTTCTGTGATTAGTGTTTCCTTTAGAAAAATTGTCATAGTGATGCTTTTTTCTACTAGAATAACAGTTCAAAGTTTTATCTACTGAAAAAACTTTTTTAATGCTTGAGGCCTCTCTCAAATTCCCTTCTATGATAAGTGCTTGTTTCATCACATATAAAAAACTACCCATTCAGAACACATTCACATGTAACCTAATCTCAAAGCGAAGACCATTTAAAAAATTTCTCATCCTGTAGATCTCATCAGCTACCAAATATGGTTTAGAGCGTTGTAGGTCAGTGAAACATTCAACACGGTCTAGAACTAACATTCCCTTCTTTGTTAGATATATAAACTCATGAGCCTTCTCATCCTTCAATGTATCAGGAGAGAAATGTTTCAATAACTTCATTTATAATTCCTTCCAGGATAACTCATCCAACTACCCTACCTACTCTAGAAAATCCCACCAATTTTTGGAAGGTCTAGGAAGCATATATGCAGAATGCTTCATCCTCATATATGTGGGTGTCCCAAGATGTTTAAAGACAATATTGACTTAATTTATCTTAAAATCATCCACCATGGGGGATCATTCCTTTGGGAATGTAGGTGGATGATATAATTGTAACACTATCATCAACTCAGACCCTGAATGCACAGTGTGAAAAATCTCTCTTTCTGTGGATCAAATTACCCTCAGGATGTTTCTACACAGCTGAAAATCAATTTAATCCTCAGAAATTATAGGAAGATTATGTTCAAATGTGTTATGATAAATCTAATTTCAACTCTCTTTATTCTGAAATTGAAGGTATCGAGGAGGAATTTTCTCTAAAAGAAAAACACACTCCTTAAAACACTGGCTATAACAAAGGGGTAAACCTCAAAATGTGACAAAAATAGAGAACCACTACTTCTAGTATCTATAAAAATGTCTCAAAAGTGTTTTATAATTACATATCAAATTATTTATTTCACTTATCAGATATAAAAGGTGTCATATATCATATTTAAAATAAGAAAGTATATATCACATGCAATAGATATGTCCCTATCATGAATGATGCATTTCAATATATATCCCTATGTGCCTATTATGATTCATCCATACTCACCTAATTCCATTCCTGTCCATGTGTATAAATCTAAAGACCCAACAACATCATAAAATAATAACCTCACACAACATGTGAATCACTCATGGAGAAATAACATTAATTATCACAAGAAAAAAATATAAATAGTAATCTACGATTGGGTATCAACAATCTCACTACTAAGTCCTAAAACATACTAGTATCCTTTCAAAATTTCCCAAATAGTAAATAAATAGAAAAATAAACATTTTTTTCTCTGATACAACCTTGTAACATATCATTATCCAGAAATCTCTTATGTGGCTGAATTAGTTTGGTTACGTGACCTCAAGTATGAATCCTCGTATGCCAGAGGCTTTTGACTAGGAACGGGGGTGTGATTTTTTAAAATGGTAGACTATACCCCCTATTTATAGATTTAAAACATAATAAAATAATCATATAACAATAATAAATAAAAATTGAAGTATTGAAAATAATGAGAACAATACAATATAGCAGAAAACCCAACAATAAATGCCAACTGGTAATCCAGTAAATAATAAAGGAATAATGTAATGATAGTTTTAAATGTAACTAACTTTTATTCTAGAAGTAATACAAAATAAAATAATATAATACTAAAATAAAGACTCAAGAGTCCTCAGTCCCAAACCCCATGTTGGTCCTATCTCCAAACTCTATCACATCCAATAAAAAATAATCAACAGTAAGGTACCTTACCCTTGTCTAATCCTACATCCATGTAATATGCTCCAGTATAAAATGGATACCTATGTAAGATGTTATTACAACTAAATAGGTAAACAAAATCATGTGTAGACATAACTAGTCCCATAATAAGTATATACAACAACACAATCAATAGGTGTACTAATTAATTAAACAATTAAATTAATACCACATAAAACTACCATGGCACCATGCCAGAATATCTATGATCATGTCTCACAACTATGCCAACTATAACCAAATAAATATGGTAAAAAATAAACTACCTCAATGTCATGTTATAATGTATTTGAGAATTTCTCACAACCATACAAACCAAAACATTATAACCAAGGTATAATTGAAATAAATCTGGGGAAAACCCCTCTATATAATAATATCATCCTTTAATTAGGGTCAAGCCCGATATATAATAATTTCATCATTTATTAAGTTCACTCTTGGTATACAACCATTTCATCATGTGCTACAGGGCATAGCCCTATATATAATAATTTCATCATGTCTCATGCCATATCTAAGAATATAAGAATTTTAGTATGTCTCATGGAAAATCCTGGTATATAATCATTACATATTTTAAACTGGTACAATTCCCTATATAAAAATTTAAAAAATCAAACTAAGAAAATGCCCTATATAAGAACTACAACATGGAGAACATGACACATATCATAGCAATAAGGATATCACACCATCACATCATAAGTCCCAATGGTTAATTATAAAAATTACCATTTATCTTTTAATTACAAATTTCATTTATTTTTTTGGTCATAAACCAACAACCAGCTATTCATTTAAATAATCATGCTAAGACAAGGTGAATCTATATCCACCAAACACACAAATTTTGTGTCATGTTAATCACACATTAATCCATTAATCAATTCATTTGTAAACAAGGGGTCACTTACCTGAATGGTAGCCACAAGATAGTTCAATAACCAATTGGATCCAAATTGATTCCAAGGAATAATCTAATTCATCATTTCATTAATTTAGGCGCACGCTAGACCCCGTACCATTAACCGTTGATTAATGTAGTTCTTCCAAATGGTAACACCTAATATAAATAAGGTGTAGATAACCGCAAAAAAGTATCCTAGATAAAAATTGATTAAGATCATAACCAATAATTACCACAGTCAATAGATTACACTACGACGGTCATATAACAAGGGATTGAAGTGAAAATTGAGGCAACCTCATATACCATGGATTAGATGGATGATCCAGACAACTAGAAGGAACATAGGTGCTATAAAATTTCATTCAAGTTAACCAAAAGTTAAGGGGAGGAATCTGTATGCGGTGGAATGAGATCAATATCATGCACAGAACTTTTAAAACTATAGGTCAGAAAATTACATGGGTTGAAAATCATTTACACGTCGTGGATTTCTTTTTAGAGAGAGATATAAAAAACCATCACTCCTTGATGTATTTAAAACATTATTTAACATTACATGACATGAAATTCTTACCCAATGTGTAACCGCTTCATGCCATGTATGTTTCACAACATGTGTATGGAAGAATTTATACGTCGCGTATTAGCATTACACAGCTTGTAAATCCCTTATAGCCAACATTCTACCTAGTTTCCTTCATAAGGATCTAAAACACATCCAAATCCTTCCAATCAAGGAAAAATTCTTATAAACCCTTTTAACACATTTATAACTAGACTCCATTAATTCAAATAATTTATAAACTCAGACTTTATTTCATTTTCCCCAACAAAGGATCTTCATTTATGAACAAGAATTATCCACCAAGGCTCAAATGAAAAACTCAAAGAGGGATATACCTAGGAAAATACAGGATCTTATAGTGTGATTAATTAAATAGGGTGACATTACCTTTCAAATCCTACATTTTTTATTTTTTCTTATCCTTTGTTTTCTCACCCATTTCATGTACTACCTATAACATCCATGGTAGCTCCTTCTTCTATCTCTAGGATTTTGTATTTATCTTTAATAAAAACTTAGATTCAATAATTTTTAGGTGTGTTGGAAGTATAATGGTATGTGTTAGATTCTTATTGCTTCAGTTATCCTCTTATCCATCCATTTTGAATGCTAACTCTATGTGATCTATTTTACCATATTTTCAGGGAACTTATGTAAAATATTGATTTCTCTAATTTTGACTTGGATTAGTGGTTGGTATCTGATAAGTGAGAACCTACAAGACTAAGATAGGTGGTTATTTGATTTATTATCATTTATACATGTGCTATAATTTTTATACTTATGTAAGGATATCTGGGTTTCAAGAGGAAACCCTTAAAAATTAAAAAAATTTGTTAAATAATTTAATTTATGTTGAGGGATTTTAATGGGCATGATATTTCCCCATTAATTATGTTAATCTAGGTTTGGGGATTTTATATGGTTGGGGGGGGGTTATGTCAGATGATTTAATTTAATTAATTTAATTATGTTATGAGCAAATTGGCTCTATAGAAATGTGTTATGTGTGGACAATATTTCTTAGGGTAATATTGATCACTGGGATTGAGATTATGAGGTTCTTCCGGGTGAGGGAATGTCCTGATATAAGTGGGATAGTGATTACCATTAGGTTTGAGGTAATTTCATCCTTTAGTTTATGTGGATGGTGATGAACATTATGTGGATAGGTGATGAGGTTCTCATGTCGAAATGAGGTTTTTGGTTGGTGTGTATTAGGTATTGTTTGTGATTTCTACTAACCATGATTGGCTGAAAATATCGTTATAGTTGTGTGAACCTAGATGATGAATAGGTTGAGGTGGTGTTGACTACTCATTATGGGTGAAGGCATTCTTAGGTTTATCATCATAGGGTATGGTTCTGACCATTATTTATGGAGGAGGTTCTCACCATATAAATCCATAGGTTATTATAAGTGAGGCCATTAGTTGGGGGAAAAGGCTTTCTATATATGTTTGGTTTTATGGGAATATATTATTTAAGAGTAGTACATGATATGTCTCGAATGTCTGGTTGCCAAGTTAATGATGGTTCTTTATATATAGAAGTATGGACATCATTGTTCCGTGGGACATCAGGTTGTTGAACCAATAGGGGATTGTGAATGTGAAAGTATAATGGACTTGTGACATGATTGTTGGAATTCTATTGGTTGTTGATGTACTTATTATAGGACATATATGTGTGTGTGTGTGTGTGTGTGTCTTTTTGTCTGTGTTTGTTTGTATGAGATGATGGTTGGCCTGAGGTTACATGTGACATGTTAAGGGTAGAGATTGAGGGTTCTTCTAATGTGACTGACTATGGATGCATTGTTCCACACTAGCATTGAACAAAGTAAGTAAACGATTCCTCATGGTTATTGAGCCTGAGTAAATAGGTTTATGTATTTTATTCATCAGTACAGTTCCTATTTATTTGTGTATTCATGGACTTTTATAAATATGGATGTAATAGAGCCACACAATGGTGGTGGAATACTGAGTTCATACTAACACCCTACATGGGCCCCTTGGGATGTGTGTAGAGTTTATAGATCTAAGATCTGGTAGGGGACAAGGATCGTTCACTGGACCATAGTGGTTGAGGATGCACTGGTGCATCGGATAGATGAAAGATGGACCATGTGGGTTTTCTGATTTGAGATGGAGTCTCTTATGTCAATTTTAGTAACTCGTTATATGATCATATCATGGGAAATATTATATTATCTAACATGTCTTATATGAAAAATATTGAATGTTTATACTCTATCTGATATGTATGACTATGTGTATTTTTTCTCATTATTTCCATTACTTTTTATTTATTCTGGTGAGTTGTTATTCATGTTTCTATATTTTATGGTAAATTTCATCCACTTTGTTAGGGAATTTTATCCCCATTATTATGATATCATCACTTCAGGGTCTTGTATCCCACTATCACCTAATAGGCCCTCACTGTAATTCAATAGTCTGTGGCATATTGGAATTCACACCTAAGTCCCAATAGTCCTCTGGCCTAAAGCACTAGTTTAGTGGCTCCTAGGTTGGGGCGCTATATGAAATATAAAAATGGAATGCAATGTGACGGTTAATAAAATAAACACTCCTATAAATTAAATTATAAAAACTATAGTTTTATTCCAAATTAAAATGAGGATCATATAACTGATCCATGGAATCTAAGATCAAGGATATTATTTCACAAAACCTATCATAAGATCTATGTCTTCCAAATTATAATCCCTCGACTATTGACCTATTGGAATGTGTTCGTATTCAAAATACTATAATCCTTCTAAATTGAACCTGTTGAAAGATATCAGTGTCCTAAACCTATACACTCTAACATCCTCTACAGTATCCTTAGATGTAGATAATTGGTGTGACTTTTTATTCCTCAGTTAGAATCACTTGATCACAAAACATCAAACACATAATAGTCACAATAGATATTTTTAAGAGACATAAATAGAAAGAATCAAAATATAAACATGTATAAAAACAATAAGAAAAAAATTACAAATATCATAAGTTCTCACAGCAACAAGAACTTCCATAACATTTACATAATCAAATGAAGCTCTTTCTTGTGAATTCCCAAAGTAATATTGTTCTTCACCTCGATGTTGGAATATTTTTATAAATAAAGTGGTAAAAACCCAAAATTTTCTAATTCAATGGTCATTAAATTTAATTATAAATACATAAAAATAATATTCATAATATTCAAATGAACTCATCGTATCTCTTTAACTTATAATTAATTCTGATAAGACCGCTATAGTGATCAATAAGTTAATGGGTGAACACTAGATAAAAAAAATTAGTTTTCTAGATTTTCACTGAACTTTAGATCATGGTATAATCTCTATAAATATAATTACCAAATTTTAATCTTCTAAAACATGGAACATAACAATAACAAGACTAAATAAAATTTAAACTTGGTTGTATTTTGATTTTAAAAATAAGGATAAAATGAGTCTTTGAATCATCAATCTCTCCCATTTTTAAACACACAAAAAATAGATTATAATATTAATTTTGAATTGAAATTTTAAACTAATATTTTTCTTGGAAAATTTGAAAACTCTCGTAATGAAAAAATTTCATCCATTTTGATTCATTTCTCCCCATTTTTCAAACAAACATTTCTCCCCATTTTTAAAACAACTTCTATAAGAAATTATTATCAATAATAAAAATCACTTGAAGAAAAAAAACTTATATAAATATAATTTTCCAAAAACTTCTCCGTAATATAAAATTATTTTTTTACAAGCTTATCCCACTTTTTGGTTTTAAAAAAGAAACTAAAAGATAAAATAAACAATTCATAATTGACAAAATATACTCCCTCTGTCTAAAAAACTAAAAAATTAATACTATCAGAGAACCACTAACTGACTAAGAAGATAATGGAAATATTATTTCACTTTAAAATTAATTACATTGATTTTTTTGGATAAAATCTATATGATAAAACTTCCAATGAGTATGTTGTTTTTATGTTACCTCTAATTTCATATGAGTGATATTTTTCTGTAAGAGATGGTTCCAAAATAAGTCAAAAATTTTATTTTATCTTCTGTGTAAAAAATAAGTGAAAAAATAAATTTTTGGGGGTTTTATTCTTCAATTAAAATGAAAATATCATTAATATATTATAGTTAGAGAATTATATAAAAAAATTAAAAAAGATAAAAATTTTATTTTCCTGAAATAATCATAAAAAAATAATACCTTTGGATGTACATTTATCATTAGAGTTACAAAATAGAGTAAATTTTAATGATTTATTTTCTAATAAATTATTATAAAATTTGATAATATAATTTCCAATCATGTCAATTGAAATTAAGTGTAACTTGTAAAGAAGAGTTAGCATAGTTTCTAATAAAATAATGTACCCCATCTCTATTGAGGAATTTTTAAATGTAAGGAGATAGATGGAATAGTGAGAAGAACTTATGATCATTTAATATTGATCAAATGGAATTTCTATTTATTGTATTGAAATCTTTCAAAAGGTAAAAGTTTAGTAAACTTTTATGTTAAATTATTTTCAGTTATAATAATTTTAAGAATAATATATAATTTTTGTGTGTGATATCTGAGGAAGTGGTTGGTAATATCTATATAATTCACACTTGAGTGGTGTGATGGGTTCATTGAAAGATAAATATGACTTTTTCTATCAAAATAGTAACAATTTTATTAAAATTAAATCCAAAATATATGAGTGTGTATTGCATCTACAAAACATGAGCGTAAAAAATTTTTTCTACCTAATATCTAGTAGTGGAAATTGAAATTGATTGTTGTTTCTTTCTCTACCATGAAACTAAATAATTACATAACAAATATATTTTTTGAAATTGCTCTTGTTATCCATTCAAAATCCACCACATTTGGTATAGGAATAGATTTTAATTGAAAATTTATATCTATAAGAAAAAAATAATCTAAGTTATGAAGTACCATTAAGATAATATAAAATATTTTTAACTACTTTGAGGCATGAATCCTTAAGATTATATTAGAATCTAAAAATAAAATATATAGAGTAAAAAATATACAGTCAACTATTATTCAAGTATAGTAAACTTATTTTTGACCTAGTAGGTTATATATCTGGAGAGGGGGTGAATCAGGGTATTAAGGGTTAAAACAACATCTCCTTTTGATCTTGTTTTATCACTAAACAAAACTAAATTTTCTAGTTTTAATAAAGAAATACATTAACATAAATAAAATCAAGAAATAGGCACAATGATTTTACTTGTTTTACCCTAACTAAGATAATACAAGGATAATACAAATTCAATGATCTAATTAATTAAAACACTATGAATACTTTTGTTATAATGTTCAGGGCAGACTCATTTCCCTATGGGTTTACAGCCATTCACACTTGAGGATACACTACCCTCTCTTTTGAGAATAACACACTACTCCATCAGAAGAATATTCTATTGATCTCTATCATTTTTTAATTGGTTCACACAAAAATGGGTATGACATGAATATCTTATTTCACAAAAATGATGAGTTCTAATTTACTATAGAAATTCTTGGAATTTCCATTATAGTTTGTGAAATTTTTAATTTTGTGAAAACTTTTTTGTAACTTAGAAAATTCAATGAAACTCAAAAAATTCATGTAAATACATAATTTTATGAAACCCTATAAACTTTCTCAAAACTCAATTATTTATGAAGATAAAGTCTCCTTTCCTAACTCAACTAATGTTCACATAAATTATCTCATGTAATAAGTAAATTCATGTAATTATTCCCAAAACTTTATCCCCCATATTATCCAAGTATATCTCTAAGAAAATTTTAGTGGTATCTAACTATTTATAAATTTTTTTAACCCTTTACACAACTCATTATTGTTCACACAACTTTCCACATCATTCATTAAATATTCTGTACCATTCTAGGACATTTTATTCTCATAAAAAAATATTTCTCTATATATTATTTTTCTACAACTCATTGTATTCACGAAATATCCTTTAAACATAAATTGAATTCATGTAACTCCATGTTTTTTGAATTTTACAAATGCTTATAAAAATATTCACATTTACATATTTTCAATGAAGAATCTTTGAATTGCTAATTTCATGTTAATTTTCACATGTCTATGTAACTTTTCACTTGAATGGAAATTTTTTATTTTCTTCAAAATCAACTTTGATATTCCTCTAAAATTTTTAAGCAAAAATTTGGAAAACATTGGGAAACACCATAATTTTTAACTTGAAACATCCTAGACAACCTCCAACATTATCTAAATACTTCCTTTCGTGAACTCCCTGCGATCTCCTCTACTCTAAAGAGTTACCAACACACCTTTTAAAAATCAGCCTAAATTTTCAACAAACATAACTCTAAAAACTCTTTATTAACATCTGGAGGTATTTTTTCACACAATATCCCCCCTTGGGTTTGTTAACAATACTTCAAACGCCTTACACTTCTATTGAAAAACACTGGTATACCTGTGGCTTGAATTTCCATTATATTTTTTGCAGCCTAAGATATCAAATATAAAATTGAAAACAAAGATTTGATAAATATGTAATATAATCCCACTTGAGTAAATATCAACATGATAAACAACAATATCATGTAAGGTTCATTAATGAATCACATGTTTCTCGGTACTACTTGTTGAAACATTCTTGATACCAAATATTGAATCTTTCTAAACCCTCGAGAATACTACACAAACTACACATGTTAACTACTTACATAATGAACCCATATATCCCACATTTCATGATTATTATTCATTTATGGAATATTTTTTGATTAACCATATTTCACTACCCCCTTGAATCCTTTATCCCACTGATTCAACATTGAAATAATATCCCCCTTAAATAACTTTACTCTCTCATGTAATGGGTTTGAGAAATTGCATCTCTCCTCCTTTTATAATCACCTCAAAGTCACCATTTTTTGGTCTTCAATAGAGAAAAGAATAGTCATTATTACAAAAGTAAATTTTCAATACATGTCCTGGAGTGGGGTTTATATATAAACATTGTTTATGTGTGTGTGTCAACTGGACACTGAGATCTGACCGATGTCTTTCATATTGTTCTTCGGGTATGTTATTTCTTATGATGTATGTGACTTGAATTTATATAGGTATATACTCAACTTAATTATCACATGCTCCACTTAATCCATTATAAAGTGAAACTTGTTTTCAATGTGGTTTTTCATTGAGTAATATATGAAATTTTTTCTATGATTAATACTGCTTTAATTTTCCCAATTTATTATGATAAAATAATTCCATTTAACTTCCTTGTATTTAATTTTCTACTTTATCCACAATAATTTCATGTAGATCAGAGTAGCCCCAAAATATTTAGCCTCTACAGTTCCCAGATAAATGCAGTCTTTTTCTTTCTTAATCTATGAAATTCACAATCTACAAAATAAAATTACCCACAAGATGTTAACTTTCTCTCATCCATTGAACCATTAAAATAAATATATTTGTATCCTAATAACTCTTTATGATTTGTTTTGTTTAACATAAAAATGAAATTTACCATGAATTTGATATACAATAGTATTATTTTCATTGCAAGAAAGTGTAATTAAATGGGATTACATTGATATTGTGCCACTTTACATATGGAAAATATAGTATCATGTCATGTCAATGTTAATTACAACAGGCTCCCAATGATCTTCTTATATTCTATGACATTGACAACTTTTATATTATCATCCCATTAAAACATTATCTAATTATCAACAAGAATTTTTTAACACCTTATAATCAACCATTCCAAATATTAATAAAATTCCATGGGTATGATTTGATTGTGAGATGAATGTACCATGGTTTCCTTACATCACTTATAGACAAACATGAAAATTCAATTATCTAGCAATTGACATTTCAAACTCACATTTCATGAATTCTAAAACCTATTTTTCTTTAATTCATCCAATCCACCAATGAATATATCACCCACATATACTATAACCATCAACCTTTGATCACCCTCATTTTCTAAATAGATATTTTAATTAAATATACCATTATAGTTATCATTATTCTTCAAGTATTGATCTAGTATTGAATACCACACTCTTGGTTCCATCTTTATCCCATAAACTATCTTCTTTATCTACTGCACTTTGTTATCATCCTCATGGATAAAAAAACCATATGCATATTTGATGTATACTTATTCTTACAAAACTAAATTTTTAGCATGATATTTATCTTGAAAATAGTGAATTTTCTTTTCATTTTATGGCTAAAGAAATATGAATTGTAGGAAATAATTTCATGAGTGAAAATGTTTCATCGATATTGATTCCCTTTATTTGAGAGTATACCTTTCAGACTAGTACATTTTTAGGCACATTTCCATATTTATTTGGTTTTTTCTACAAGACTCATTTAGTTATGATTATGTTATTTTCTGAAGGCCTTGATACAATATCCGAACTTGGTTTCTTCTCATTATGGTCAGGATCTTCATTAATTAGGTGAACCTAACTATCATCCCTAGAATATTATTCAAAGAACTTCAAGTCTACCTTAGATAAAAAAAGGTGTTTACGATAGAGAGTCCATTATCCTTGTGTATATGGTTTCTTTATAATCACTAATGTTATTTTTTCAATTAATGTTAGCTAAGATATTTGATTTTTATACATATGTAGGTATAAATTCATCATTCTCATCACCAGTGACTTCTTCTGAATCTACCTTAGATCCTTATGCTCCCCCTATCCTAATCAAATATGCATTACTATCCTCCTAAATTTATATTCTTCTATATAATTACATCATTAGTTTCAGAAACCTTTCCAACTTATTGAATAATTTATATTCCTTTCTATTTCCTGAGTATCCAAGGAAAATTCCTTAATCTTCATGTGGATCAATCTTCCCATGTTCTTAAATTTTAAGAACGAAACAATTACATCTAAATATTCAAAATTACTTCAGTATCAGTTTCTTTCCATACCAAAAATCCTATAGATTCTTCTCTTCCCCCAACCACAACAAAGCTGTGTTATAAATATAGATCAATGTAAGTATTACTTATTTCTAAAAATTCTCTCATAGTAATTTCTTGATAATAATAGTTTTAGACATGTTTTTTTATTTGGTTTGTCCTATAAACAAAAAAAATTTAATTTAGGAGTTATAACTAATGAAACATGGTGTCTTATACCATATTTTTTAGATAATCATTTACATTAAATATTAATATAATCATAAATTAAAAGAACATAATACCCCTTCCCATCAATTTAAATTGGTGATATTGGTTCCACAAACATAAACATGCACTAAATCAACAACCCTTGTTGACTGAAAATATTTTTTCTTGTACACCATTTAAATAATTTTCCATTTTTAAAAAACATAAAATCTGCGTCAGATCACATGATAATTTAGAAAGATCTCAAGTTACATTATTTTTAACCAAATCTTCCTAGGATGTTTAGCTCAAAGGGTTTATTTGTGTATTCCATAATATATTTTCTTCTTACTTGGATAGAAAAAACATGTCTTATTCTCCACTAAAAAGGTATAAATTTTCATTCATGTGCTTCCCTTGCATAATTATTACACCATATTTTCCATTGATGATCCATGTCTTCTTTGTGAATTTTATTAAATTACCAAAGTTATATTTTCAACTAAAAAATACCAAGTTTTAAATGAGACCTTCAACAACCATGGAATATATGTGCATCATATATTTTCCTCTAAATTTATATTTCCTAAAAACAATTATATGTACACCATCATATTTTTTTATTCTAAGGATTCCTAAATTTTTATAATTGACTCCAATGATAAGATTCTTATTTCTTATCATATGGTAAGTGTGTCCACTATTAAGGATTCATACACTAGTATGATATGATTATTTTAGGTAAATCTATACAACTTTCACTCTCAATGCTTTCCTTTTTGATCCATTTCTTTGACTTAAAACCTAGTATTTATTGACATGTTTGATCTTATTTGTAAACTGATAGACCAAATTCATCTTGAAAAGTGGAAAATTGGTTTTACATTTTCAGTTCACTTGATGATTCCTTGATTTTCTATGTTTTACCACTCTAGGTCTTCATAAGAACATTAATATTTTTTATTGATGAGAAGTATATGTTCATATGTCAAAAACTTCTACACCATAAGTATTAACCATAAAAACATTCCTAGAATATTGAACTCAACTCAGCTATATTTTTTATCATATTTCCTCTAGTGTTTTTTGTCTATGGAATATGAATTTTGATAATATTCTATATTTCCACAATAAAAAAACCTTATTTGAGGAATATTCTTGTGTTTAATTTCTATATCATTAGTTTTCTTTTAGGATATCTGAGTATTTTGATTCTAAGTCATACCGAAATTAACCTTCTACTTTGAAGTGGGTTTTTTTACCTTGGCTTCAAACATTACTATTTTTTGTTTACAATCAATCCTTTTACCATGTTTTTCTTTATATTGTTTCTTTTCCTTATCCTGGAACTATATTTCCTATTATACTAGACCTCCATACTTCACATACACATTTTTTATTGCTCATATGATTACTTTTTTATAATATCATATTGGGATCCCAGAGTCTCTCATAACATTCTATTATTCATCATAGGTTTACAACTTCTTCCTGATTCTCTTCAATATGTTTAATGAGATCTTTTAATGATTAACAAAACCATCAATAACCCTGTCATGTTCTTTAACATTTATCTTGTACATAATAACCTAATCTAAATTTTATGGCTTTATAGATTTGATATTTTCAATCTCAACTTTCAACTCATACTTCTCCTCTTTGTATTTATACAGATAGATTTTGGAATATTGAACCACGATATTTGATTTCTTTTTTTTAGAACACCAAAAATCTATTTCATAAACCACTATATTTTCTTTCCTCCTTCAACTTTTCATTATTCATCATCACTGTCATCCCTTTTCTAGGATCATCATGCCACTGTAGTGAGTGCGTCTTACCTTTGACCTTTTCAATCCTTAATTTATTCTACATCAATTTATTCTGAACTACTATCTTCTTATGAAAGTTTGTTCTTCTTCTTGAAGAATTATTTTTATACTTCTATTTTATTTCAGAATATTCAACTAATTATTCATGATAAAATCATTGTCTTGTAACTATTTGGAACACTTTCTTTTAGGGTGCCCAACCTTTCCATATTGAAACCATGTGATTGGATATTTCCATTTAAAATTGTATTTTACCCTTTGTATATTTGTGGAAAGAAATGGAATGACTTCATCCACCTATTCTTCTCCCTAATTATTTTCAATGGATAGCTTCATCAATGCTTCAAATTCAACCTCCTTTGAAATCCCATTTTCTACAACTACATTAGTAAAATTTCTCATTTCATATGTGAATAAAGTACTTTAAATTGTATCAAATGTCATCTCTGTTAGATCTTTTCCCTTAGGCATAGAATATTTTGGAATAAATTGGGATAGAAACCTCCTCAGGATGTTCTATAAGATCATTAAATCATTAAGAATTTTCTCTAAGACCATATATTTCTTCAACAATAACATTAAAATGATCAAATAATTAATTAATAGATTAATTTGGGAGCATCCTCAAGCCATCATACTTGTTCCACCAAACCAAAAAAATCAACTTCTCTGAATTTTGAGGCACCTTCATAGATATTAATTATCATTTCCAACAGAGCACGTGGTGATTTACATGATATCATGTTCATGTAGATTTTATTGGAAAAATATCCCCCTAAAGTATCAAATCCTCTAGAATCAATATCTATTTCATTATATTCTACTTATAATAAAGTCTGGTTGTCCATACTGACCAAAATCCCATACATAGAAACTGTATATATATATCTGCATGCCTAAATATCTAAATTTCAGTTTCATATAACTCTTACATAGATGAATGTTATTTCCTTTGAATATAATAATTCCTTTTATGATTGACTACTATTATAGATTACTTTGAGAGAATACGAAAAACTTAACCTTTGGCTCTGATACTAATTATTGGCCCTATTAGGTTAAATAACCTGATAATGGTAGTGAATTGGGGTATGAAGGATTAAGAAAATGATCCCTTTTGATCATTTTTTTCATTAAAAACAATCTCTTCTCTATTCTTCACAAAAAAATATATAAATGGAAATTAAAGCACGCAAGATACATTGGAAATTTACTTGGTTCACCCAAAATGGGTTAATATAAGGATCCTAAAAACCCAATATTACAATATACTAGAATCACTAAGCATGATAATATCATAATGTTCGTAATGGACTCAATATCCCTTCTAGTTTACAACCATTCACTCATGATAATACATTGATCTGTCTTTTGAAAATAACTCACAGCTCCTTCAGAATAATCCTTTGAATATATGTATTAGCTTTGTTTAGTTCTCAACAAAATTAGAATGACATTAATCCCTTATCTTACCCAAATGATGATTTCCAATTTACCATATAAATTTTATGAAATTACCTTATAGTTCATGAAACTTTTACATTCACATGACATTTGTGAACATTTTTTCACTTCTAAACTTTCAAATTGTAACAACCAATCTCGCGTACCCACCAGATGTTTTCCCAGAACAAGGTTCAACATGACCTCAATCATACCTACTCATATGCCAGAGGATTTTAACTAGTGGTTATGGATTAATCCATAAAATGGGGATACTATTCTCTTGAATCATATTAATATAACATAAAACTAAAATCATCCACAACATAATCAAAATATGTATAAATAAATAAATATAATGCTAAATCAAAATATATCATGTGAAATCATATAGGATTGTGGTCATGATAACATACAAAATTGATCTTACACTAGGTCAATCACATAAAAAAATGCACATCATCAATTATTTCATCCTCAGGCCACTACACACACCATATCTTTGGATACCCATTGAGTTTTCCCAACCCAATCTATTCTACTTTCTTTACTCAAACCTAAAGAAAACATAAAGTCATTATGTGCACTAGAGTTCCTATAAAGGGTGTGAGAAATATATCCCATTAGGGTCTCACCAAGTTCTACTATTATATACCATCATATATATATATACATGAGGGTAATAAAAATATCACACAAGTATATCTGACATCATGTGCTAACTAGGCCACCACAACTCCCCATTCATCTAGTCACTTTGTGCTAACCATGCCACCAAAACACATAACAATACTTTCTTCAGTTCCATTTAGAGATATATATCATCACCTTATCTTTTGATACCAAACCTGATGCCCATACCATACCCTAAGACTTGTTCTAGGGAATCTTCAATTTCCTTGACTCACTACCAGAGGGAAGAGGGTATGATCTCACATCTACGACCATGACCCACTACTCAAAGGAACAATGCATAGTGATACTTCTAGATCTCATCCCACTACCATATCCCAAAATTTAATCACTCATCTATATATCAAATCATATCATGCCCCATCTATATCACTCATGGAATTCAACTTCCATGACCCAAGCCTACTCAAGGAAAGGTCCAATACCACAACCCAAGGATACTCAAGTTAAATTCCTTAACATAAGGCATCTCAATGTAAGGTAATATATCAAGAACACGATGATTATATCTCTATCGTAGAAATTATATAATAAATCTCACTCATGGTGATTCTAGACCTCATGATCCCTCTCCCCCAGTGAGTATGTCACCTTTCACATGCACAACACATACACATGCAACATCACACAAGGCACACGACCCACCATAAAAGTCATCAGGTGATCCTAGGGCACTAGACACCTGAGGCATGTCCACTTATCACCAATAACATCACATCTCACTCTCTAAGTAATACACTGGGTATTCTAGAAAATTCATTTTCTATACTAATTGATACCAGATCGCACCTCTCACCAATTGGTGACAACACTACCTAAAGGATCTACTGACCCTAATCTGAAGGCATGGTCTAACCTCATAAAAACCCATCAAAAATTTATAATACCTCTACCCAAAGACCATTATAATATAAATCAATACAAGTACCTTTGAAACATGATATTAATTCTCAAACAACCCCCACAACCCACATTTGGTTTCTATCTCACACTACTCTCAAAATAACACCTTACCTAACACTCGTAGGTGTTGGGACCAAGTGGATTTGTTTTTTTTCTAGTTGATGAAGATTTTGGTAAGCATGAAGTGGAATTTATTGTGGTGTTATCTTTTATTTTCAACACATAAATAATTTTTTTTATTATTGTTTGATTACATGAAGGTTTTGTTCAACTACAAATTGTAATGAGCTATCAGATGAATAAAACAGAGTGATCATGGGACACAAGGTATATGGTGTTGTCATGAATTAAATCAGTTGATGCATAGGAAGGTGATATTATAATGATTAAATATCATGATATTTTTATCATGATTATAGAAAATATTTTATTGGTTTAAGATTGAAAGGATGAATAATTACAAAATAGGGAAGAAGATAATGTCTAGAACCAAGTTCAAGAAGCGAATAACCACGTATGAGAATTTGAATATGTGCTCCAAATAAGGGAATATCCACATATGTGTTTCCTCTAGGAATACAAAATCTATCTAGTTGAATTGATTGATGCATATCTAAATGATCACTAAAGTAGAATTGGATACATGATTGGTTATATAGGAGAATCTATGTACTTGAATACCCTATTTCATATATGAATGGTTCATGTAAGAAAATTAAATACATATATGAATTTGGAATGTATGGTAGTGAATTTTCATACAAAAATGGATCATGTACATGATTTATCCATAGATACAATTTGATTACATAGGATAAATTTATTATGTATGTGAATAGACCACGTATAAAAATGTATCAAATAATTGTTTTTTCTATAAATTGGAACTGGATGAGTTTTCCATGAAGTTCACAGATTGGGGAAGGCCATGTATCACAGAAAAATGGAAACAAATATGTCTGTATAAAGGTATATCAAAATTCCATATAGTCGTCTGATAATTTTTTATGGAAAATGTTTTATATATTCGATGGTTTTCATGAGAAATAATGAAAAGATTGATGTTGGTGTGATTATATCACCATATAATGAACGTATTGATTTACATGTATGTAATTATTATGTAAGAATATAATGTTTAATAGAAATTGAAGAGGTTGTGATATTAATTATTATTTTGATGTAGTTTCATTCAGTTATGAAATTAGTTTCTTATAGAAGTTATTACGACGACCAAATATGATATTTATATTGTTTTGAATTTGAAATTATTTATTCACCATTATAAATATTTTAATTAAGAATAAAGAAAAAAGGTGATAGTCAATACATGATATAGATTTTATAGTTGTTGAAAATTGATGTGTGTTGTGTGCAGAAATGGTGGAAGAATATTTAGATAAAGAAAGAAAAATTACTTGTTTGATAATATGAAATAAATAAAATAGAAAGAAGATATCACTATAAAAATGTAAAGTGTAAATAATTCAAATACCACAGTGATGAAACATTGAATCCTATTGGTGAAGGTTAATTTAATTATTACAAAAATAATTTTGTGTCATATGAACAGTGCGACAATCACTTTTACTATCAATGGACTATAGTAAAATACAATTTATGGATATACCATACTTTATTTTAACAAAAAATAATTATTTTTTTGTTAATTTTTGATCTCAAATTTTTTACATATCATTCCAATGATAATCTACACTTATTAAGAAGTTAAGCTTGTAAATTATTATATTCCTATGGGTGTTCTTTCTTGTTGTGTTTCAATGGATTAAATTCTTTCCAGCTTGAGGAAAAGGATTTTATTAAAATAATAAAACATAAAAAAGAAGACTAATGATTCACCCCCCATGATTAAGGTGAAGGAATAGAGAACTATTTCAATTCACTGAATAGAATCGAAAAACACCACATACACAGGATGAAGGATCAGTTGACCATTTTAGCCTGTGCAGCAGATATCCACACAAAGATATCATACAAATGTTTATCTAGTAATAACCTCCTATTAATGTCAATACTATAGAACCAGGATAAAAAACTACAAATTTCCACAAAAAATATTGATCACACTTAACATAAAGAGTAAAAAACATACAACCAATATTTATGTGGTTCAAAAAAATGTACTTCATCCATGGGGGAATGCTAAAAACATTTTAATTATAAGATATATAATTGAATAAAAAATGCATCGCTCACTTCCAATATATTTAAAAATTCATAGAATGTAAAGTTAGAAAATCTTACTGTTCATCATAAAGTATATAAGAATACTTACACCATTGGCTGGGATACTAAATCCTTTTATATAGGTCTTTATGTGGTCAAAAAGTCGAACTGGTCTTTGAGATTCATAGTCAACCTCCCATTGACTTGGGTAACCTCCAATTCACTGCTTAAAAATTTGATGCAACCACTAATTTCTGTTTCCCAAGAAAGTATCCATAAAAACAACATCACCCTACTATACAATAACTGATAGAACTTCATGTAATGGACTTAATCTATTGATCTTTGTCTGATCATCATTTCTTGATGGACTCTATTTGATGGAAGTCTTACTGGTGAAACATTTCTACCCAAACCACAATAAAATTGTATAACAATAAAAATTTAATCTAGTGATATTTACCTGATGATGTTTCTCTAATCTTCTTATTTTGATGACACCTAAGCCTCTCCATAGGATCCCACTATTCAATCAACACTTTCAAATGATCTCTATCTTGAAAACACTATCTTGTAAAACTAAAGAATTTCCATAAACTCAAAAATATACCACTTCAAAATTGCTTCATTATTTCAACCTTATTTAACCATCCACCTAATCCCATCCTTTATCTAATTCATGCAGTGTTCTATGCATTTTCCAATTAGCAGAGTCCAACTAAGGCAAAATGTTTATTCATACTTTATTGGACTATCAGTTTTTGTATACATATCAACATAATTAATCTTACCAACAATATTACATATCACCAACACATTACCTTCCAATAGACATCAAATAAAGTGATATCATATCAATTTTTTTCTCTTTCATTAATCATTGGGCTTCAGGAAATATGAATAGTACTCTAACTATCATAAAATAACATTCCTCTATCTGATCCCTTTCATACTTCCTTTTGAAAATGCATCAATTATATCAACTATTTTATTGCTTCATTAGTAGAAAACTACTCTACTTTTATTATAAATAAATTAAAAACTTTTTTAATTAATAAATCTAGCTAAATGATGTTCCACCATACGTAAATAAAAATATTATAATACTTTTCCATGATTTGATGTCTCCAAAAAATCTACATCAAAAAAACCTTTTAATTTATAATCATCACTAAAACATAAATCTAAATCCTCTGACCACTTTAAGTATCATAAGACCCATTTTATTACATCTCAATGTTTCATTCCATGATTTTACATGAAATGGATAACAAATCCCACTACCAAATAAATTCCAAGTTGAGCACAAACCACTGCATAAATCAAAATTCCTAGAGCCAAATCATAAGTAATCTTTCCCATTTTATGAACTTTTTCATCCATTTATAGTTCTTGTTCCTCACAAATATAAAAGTGTCCAGTAATGGGGTTTGAGATAGGTTTATAACTGATAATCCTAAATCTTTCAATGACCTTCCTTATGTATTCATTCTAGGTTAAAATGAAACAATTGGCTATCATATCCCTCTCAATTCTCATACCAATGATAATATTAGATTTTCTAAGGTTCTTCATCACAAACCTTCTTGATATATTCCAATTTATTTCCTCAATCTAATGGAACTTCATAAAAATAATAAACATAACATCCACATATAGTAACAGTGTGATATATGTTCCATTGTCCTACTACTTATTATAATAACAATTATTATAATCATATGGATTAAAAAATTCCTAAAATAATGAATGTTTAGAACTTTTGATTCCATTATCTTGGATATTTATTCAATCTATAAAGACTTAATTTTGATATACAAACAAAATACTCTTTCTTATGAACTTCATAACCCTTGGGATAGACCATGAAATTGTATTCCACTAAATCCATATGAATAAATGTTGTATTTACCTCCATCAAATCCAAGTGTAAATAAACGGACCCAACAATAATAAACATTTTTTAAATGGATTAATTGTTCACCACTTTTCAAATAAAATCATAAAATTAAATCCCTTTATTTCACTTATATCTGTTCACCACTAACCTTTCTATATACTTCTTACTTCCATCATCTTCCTATTTCAAATGAAAACAATACATTTTTTCAAATCTATTTTTCCTGAAGGTAGTTCAGAAAACCCCTATATATTGTTCATATATAAGGAATTAAATTCCTATTCTATGGATGAATCCCACTTTTTTTAGTATCTAAGAGTAGTTGATTCTTTAAGATAGCCTAGTTTTTATGTATCCCTTAGAAGTAATAAATCCATATCAGCTTTAAAAATATGAACTTTTGTTCTTATATGAGTCAATATTATCGACACAACCTTAGGATAGTGTGTTGAAACCTCTCCCATTAATAGTCATTGATCTAATAATCCTTTTTATTGTAATATGTTTTCTAATTTATCTTTTTTGGGAATATGTTTCTCTGATCATTCTTCATATAGTAGTTTTTTGTATGATCATTATCTGTCTAGTAGCCTGACTATGAAGTCACATTCTTCTAAATTTTCCACTAAAATTTCTAGATAAACATTATATATGGTAACCTCTATCAATTATCCATAAAATTCAACATTTGATCAATCCTTAACTTCCTTATTAGCTAATTTATGATCTTTCTACGTAATCTATTCATTGAAAAAACATCTCATCTCTAGATGTTTTGTTTCTTTTCATTATCCTGTATGTGATATCCAAATATCCTATCACCGTAACTGATAAGAAAACACACATTGGATTAGCCTATTAGTTTATCTCAATCATTATCATCAATATGAACATATGTTATAATTTCAAAGACATTAATATTATTTACCTCTGGTCTCTTACCAGACTAATATTCCTCAAGAATTTCATATCCTAAGTATGAAAATATTCTTCTTTTAACTAAATAAAATATTGTATTTAATACATCTACCCAAATTTTCTTAGTCATTCTAGAGTAAAGCCTTGTACTCTGAGATTTATGTGTCTTGGTCTGATTCATCCTCTTAAATACTCCATTATTTTGTGGAATTATTGGAAAATTCTTCTCATTTTTATGACCTTATTTCAACAAAGGTTATAAAATAGGTTTTTTTGTATTTCCCAACATTTTATTTCTATATACATTTCAAAACTCATTCACGCTGTTTTTCATAAAAAACATTCCACAGAATAAAAAACCGAAATACCTCAGATTTATTCTTCAACACCTAAACCTAGACAGTTCGTTTAGTATTATAAATTAAGGTCACAAAGTATAGTGATCCTTCACTATAGTGAAGAGGGGTAGGTCCCTATACATAAGAATGAAAAACTTATAACTTTTTATTTCTTAACATTCTACCATCCCAGTACATGGAAACCTTATTATATTTTCCTAATATGAAACTCTCAAATATTTCATAGTATATGTAAAAAAAATTTAAGAATTTCATTCATCATTAGAGCTTTAGTATTTGTTCACCAAGGTGGCCAAACCTACAGTGCCACATTTTCAGGCCATCTAATGAAGTTCTTCCAATAAGTGAAACTGCATCCTTATGTCTAATCAAGTAAAATTTGTTATTTACTACATAAGAGATCACCATATAACCTCCTATAATATTCCAAAATCAATTTAAAAATTTCATTCCAAAACCAAAATTATCAAGATATTTCAATGATGTGAGGTTATTTTAGAGACCTGTAATATGTCTAACATCTTTCTGTCTTAAGACACATCCATTTTTAATTAAAATGTTAAAATAACCTTGCCAAACTATATCCATAGATTTATTATATAATTGATTTACTCTATCCAAGATTCCTAGTACATAATTTTCCATGAACCGATGATCACTAGTTGAATGAAAAGATACACCCAGGTCAATAACTTGTGAGTCCTCTGGAATGATCAGAACAGGAATCAAATTCGATACTTTATCCATTATACTTAATGATTTATTCTATATAGATGTGGACTAATCCATATAATTCCTAAAATAATTCTTCATATGACCACTTTACTTTAAATCTATCATATAGGACTAGTTTTAGTCAAGTTATCATGAATTCTTATTTGGGACTTATCATCTAAATATTTCTTCATCTAATTGTCCATCTGATTTTGTGATTTTCCTCATCTGGTATCATTGCAGGCATTTATGAACATATTTTAAATTTATTTCTTACTTAACTCTTCATTCAATATTATTTTTTTATTTTTTTGAATATCATCCAAAATAATATATTCCTTCCCATTGAATTTTCTCACCACATTAACTAGGAAATCCCTATTCTATACAAGTGTGTAAAGATGAATAAAATCCCAAACATCATCAATAAAAGTTACCACTATTTATTTAACCAACCCTAGGATCATATTGAAGACATTTACATGATCAATTGTAGGAATATCATGTAATAATAGGAGGCTGAACAATCTTATCATCATAAAAAAATATGTAAAGAGTTTTTAGATTCTCATACAAGTAAGAAAAAGCTTTCATAAGATCAATAGTAGTTTTCTTCTCTCAAATGTTGAAAGCAGCATTACGAGCAGACATCTTGATCATGGATAAATCCTTCATGTTCAACCACTCCCATTTTTTAGTGTCCATTATTTATGGACACTTACCATAAAAGGTACATATGGATCTTTCTATATCAAAAGATCCTCAAGTTTCTTCCCCAAAAGGAAAATTCTGTTACATCAAACTTATCAATATGAACATTCCCTTCCCCTAAAGTCATTATTCTCAATAACAATAAAAACAAGTAAAATCAAAATAGATTTAAATATAAGGGGATAAAAAATGAATATTTTGAGTAAAGTAGAACCAATCCATATGATACCAATTAATTGGGATAGATGAAGGGAGTTGTCCTTTCATTCTCCAGATAGACCCAACAAGCACCATGTGCACCAGATAGAAGTTCATCTGATCACTTCATCCTACATAGATGAAACCCCAAAAAGCTATTAGAAATGGTTTTTTCAAATAATCAACTCTTTTTAAGATCTGTACACTATAATTAGGATTAAAAAACACCTAATCACCACACAAACTTTCAAGAACATTTCACATAAATAACGCATTATAATAGATATAAGTGAATAAAAACTTGTCTCTCGCTTCCTCTATATTTACAAAGTGTTATAAAATTATTCTAGAAACTCCAAATTTTCACCATTTAAGTAAATAAGAGTTTCCATGGCACCATCTGGTCCCCCCACCTTCATTTATAGATGTTTTTAATGATTCAAAAAGTTGCATCAACCTCTAATATTCATGGTCAACCTTTATTTAACCTAGAAAAACTATGATTCATTATTGAACCATCCTATAAAAATTCCAACAATTGGTATCCAAGAAGAAACCTTTGCAAAAAATACATCACTCAATGGAAAACAACTAAGAGTACTCCATCTGATGGGCTTCATCTAATGATCTATGTATGGTCATCCTTGTATGATGGAAGTTTCTCAAGTCAAATTCTTCTTCCTTTACTACTCTAAAACTGTATAGTGGGAAAAAATCTATCCAATGATCATTATTCAATGATCTCCTCCAATAATCTCTATCAATGACACTTAAGACTCACTTTAGGAACCCATTTTCTGATCATATATATTTGATGATCTCTATTTGAAAATTTATTTTTGGTGAAAATGAATATTTTCCACTAATCCAACACCCCCTATAAATGGTCACACAGATCCTGACCATTCATTTCAAGTGGTATCAAAGGGAAGTTCCTTTATTGACCCTTGTATTCTAGGATTTTGAATAAGAATAAGTCTTCCATGGATGTTCATAACTCTATTAATAGTAATGGGATTCATATATTTTATTATAATAACTATCATATATAGAAGGGTAAAATACCACCCTATCATTCCACCATTGTGTGTAATGTTATTGGATATCCTATAGATAGTTTCACTCCTCCTACTTTTGATACCACATTAAGAGTTTCAAGTAATATAATTCTATAGAATTATGGATGATCTAGAAACATTATTATTTACTCTCTCTTAGAAAATGATTTTATTTTGGATAAACAAATCGGAAATGCTAAATTCAACTAGGATAAGTTGAAAAATGTTTATAACGTGAAAAAAAAATTGAATAAATAAAGTTATAGATTTATATATTGAGATACAAAAATTTTAAAATTAGTGATGGTGAATCTTTTGGCGGGTTCCTCATAAGGGATAATGATATTTTAAACACCTTAAGAAACCTTAGAGAAAAATTATAAGACTAAATAGTTGTCGAAAAGATATTTATAATTCTTCTTGATAGGTTTGATGGAAAATTTTCATCATTGGAATATAGAGATCCTAAAACAATACCTATAAAATATTTTAAAATTATTCTCATTATTATGAGTTGATAAAAAATAAATACTGTCAAAATAAAGAGAAAGTTTGATCATGAAATATCTTCCAAATCCACCAAGCAAGATATGTTAGAAAAGGATGTTATTAATAAATTGTATTTTGATTCTGATTCAATAGATGAATTGAGTAATATATTATATGAATTCATGTCTATTCTTTATAGAAATTTGAAAAGGTGTGTGGTTAAATACAATGTAAAGTTGCCTTTAAAGTGAATTAACTATGGATCTATTGGATATTTTTCTGCAAATTGTCCAAGATAGAAAGATGATTAAGATAGTGATGAAGAAGAAGAAATGACAATAATATCTCTGAATAAGAATTATGAAATTAAAATTATTAATCAAAAGTAAGAAATAATAAGTTCTATAAATTTAAAAAGATAAACTTCTTATAAAAACTGATGAACATGGTGATAGCGAAGAAGGGGAGGAATTTGATAATTTTGGTGATGAATAAGTATATAAGTTTCTTTTTTAAAAATTGAAGAATGAAGATTTTACCAGTTATAAAATATGAAACTCAAATGATAAATATGATGAAACTGATATGGAGTTCATTATTAAAAAAGTATTGAAGAAATGTCTCTAGAAAATTGAAAATATTGAGAATGAGAATAAGAAAATTAAAAAGGAAAATTAGTCTACTTGAAATCATGAATTAGTGATTGAATAAAAATCTATATTTATAAAAGATATTGAAAACCTATAGAATTTTATTGATGAAGAGAAAACTCTCAACATGAATATTGGAGGGAATATGAGGTAAAAGGAGAAACAATTTGGTCTTGCTCAAAAAATTGTTTAAAGCTAGACAAGGATCATATAACTTATAAAATTTAATTTTTATTTTTGGTGAAATATTTATGGAGTTTAAATAAAAAAATTTCATAAATGATCCTTATTAAAGGTTGATAAAATGTATGAAATTTTTTGGAAAAGGGTTTTAGAAGAAAAATAAATCCATGAGGACCATGTATGTATCTAAAAAAAATGAATTCCAAAATTTTTGACTTTTTTAGAAATACAAATTTAAAGAAAGAATTTATATAACTAGAAACCCTAAGAAGTTTGATAATAATTCCAATATGAAGAAGAATATTTCCAGAGTCTAAAAAATTGGTTTAAAAAAAGAAACAAATATGTATAGTAAAAAAGATATTGGAATACAATTACATTGTTTTTGACACCATGCTAACTACAATAAAAAATATGATTTTATATATATATAGATTGTGAAGTGAAGGATTTAAGAATACATTGAAGATTTTTTGTTTCAATCATCAATAATATAAAGGATCTAGAAGGTATAATAGATATATTTTTTTGGATACTTATCCCACTCAAAGAAGACAAACTCAACAAAAATCAAAAAAGTATAATTAAAAGATTATGAATAGGTTAAAACTTCTTGAAACTATATAGGGGATGTGTGATTAGCATGGATACTTGGAAATTTTTTTCTTTTATTGTTACCATCCCAAAAAATAATTAATGAAAAAACTCAAAATCATTAAGGGAAGAAATAAAAGGTAAAATTGAAGGATCTTATTTTTGGAACTACACTCAATACACAAAAGGAGAGTAACCTTATATATTTTATTGTCATTTTTCATCACATATAACCAAAGATTTTAAACTTTTTTAATAATGTAAAATACTACAAATAATTAATGTTTACCTTTTAAAATGATGAGTTTCTCAAAATCAAAGGCATTGGATCTATTCTCATTGGAAAATAAAAAAATAAATCCAAAAGAGCCTTATTTTTTATTGGATTAAAATATAATTTTTTTGATTGTTTCATAGATTTATGATGAATTAAATTAAGTTTTATTTATAATATATGAATTTATTGTAAAAAGGATATAGGATTCAGAAATTTTTACAAGAGGAAAAAGAACCAAGGAAAACATGTTCCTAGATGGATATGGAATGAATTTTTTTTATCTGAGTAAGAAAGAAGAAAACCAATTATGGAATAGATGGTTTGGACATATATTCTAGAGAAACATGAACAATTTAATGTAGAGAGGATGTTTTTGTGATGTACCTAGATTTAAAATTACTGTAAATTGTTGTTTGTCTATATGCCAAATGTGGAAATTTTCAAATTCTTCACAAAAGAAGGTTGAGATACATATATATCATCCCTTGGTGTTTATTAATTCTGACATATGTGGTGCTATAATAAATTAATTAACAAATGTATATGAGAATTTTAATTACTTTATTGATTATTTAACTTCTACTACATGTATTATTTTCTTGATAAATAAATAAAAGTCTCTCAAGATGTTCAAAAGTTTCCGGAGAAGATTGAGAAGGAATGTGGATACTCTAAAAAATATCGGAATAGATAATGGTATTTAATATAAAAATGTGGTTTTTTGGGATTATATTGAAAAACATGGTAATAATTTTTATTTTAGAACAATATACACACCAAAAAATAATAGTATTGATGAATGGAATAACAGAATTCTTATTGATAAGGCTTAAACTATGTCGATTAAAAATGGTACTTCTTGGTTATTTTGTATACAAGATATTAGAGAAATAGTAAAAATTAAAAATCACTACTTCTGTATAAAAAATTCATATTTATCCCATGTTATATTCATTATTAGAAGACCCCATGTTTTAAGTATTAAAAATGTTTTTAATCCCCTGCATTTCCAAAATAAAAGATTAAAATCATGGAAAGTTTGATCAAAGAGGTTTTAATGGCATATTTATTGGATACTATCCAAATGGTAGAGGATATAGATGCTTTAACAAAGAGAATAGAAAAATTATTTATTTGACTGATTTGAATGTACTGAAAAATTTAAAAGATGAACATTCATAAGAAAATATAGATTTAAAGGGTGGAAATTAAATCTATGTCTATTAAGAAGAGGGATGACATAATTAACAGTAATGAATGTTTTGATGTTATGCAAGTAGAAAAACAAGACTCATCTGTTATACTTAATAAATAACATCCTTTTTTATCACATACTATGTTTAGAAAGTAAGTGGAAGTCCAATTTTTCCTTCGATATCAAGGGCAATGGGTTAAAACTATAAGAAAATTGTGCACAATACATACCAATTTTTTTCAAATGTTGATCTAAGATATGTAGATGAATCATTATAGAATCAAGATTGGGTTGATGTGATGAATGATGAATCTAACTACATTGATAAAATGAGACATGGGAGGTGGTTCCTAACCATTAAGATAACAATATGATTGGAACAAAGTTTGTTTTCTAGAAAATGTTAAATGAAAAGGGTGAAGTGGTAAGAAATAAATCAATAAAGTATGAAACGGATACTAACCGGTTGAAGGAGTGTATTTTTATGAGACCTATGTTCCAATTGAAAGGATTGAAACCATTATAATATTTTTTATTATTGCAGTATAATTTCAATGAAATATATTCCAAATAAATTTCAATCCTTCTTTCATAATGTTGATTTGGAAGAGGATGTTCATATTGAGAAAAAATGTGGTTTTGTGATTCTTAAATATGAAAAGTGTGTTCTCAAGTTAAATAAAGAATTATATTGGTTGAAATAATCATTAATATATTGTTACTCTATGATGGATAATTTTTTTAAAAGGTTGAATTTCAGAAAAGTAATACTGGAAAAACAATATCTACATAAATGATGACAAAGTGGTATCTATTTTTGTTAGTGTTCATGTAGATGAAATCATATTTTCTGGAAATAATGATGAAATGTGTGAGAAGTTTTCTAAGGATATAAATTATTTATTTGAAATAACTATATTGGGATATATGAAATACATTCATGGTTTTAAAATATCGTAAAATAAAATTTATGTTTTAATTTCTTAAGAAGTATGCTAAAGAACTATTGAAAAGGCTTTTTATGGAATATTGAAAGCCTATTTCCGCACCCATTTTAGTGGAATTTTTTTTTCAAAATATGATCAAAGGAAACGATATTGATCCTCAAGAGTATAGAAAATTAATTAGAAGACTTTTTATCTCAAATATTTAATGAAAAATTTATTTTATTCTATTATACTTTGTTCTAGATATAAAATTGATCCAATAGTGTCCCATGTTATGTCTTGAAAAAGAATTAGTAGACATATTAAAGGCACAGTTCATTTTAGGTTGAAATATGACAACACTAGAGAGAGAGAGATCTATCTTTTTGTACCGATGAAGATTGAGCGGGTTGTATTGATTAAAGAATATCAACTTCAGATGTAATTTTCTTCCTAGGTGAAGGGTGTTTATGTTGGAACACTAAAAAGCATAATTCAGTGAAATTAATAATTTTTGATGTAGAATATGTGGATGAAACTCATGCCATATCTCAATTAATGTAGATAAAGATGCATTCAGAATAATTGAAAGTTGTAACGTCCTAGCTCGGCTTACAATTGAACCGATGGCTGGACCGGTAGGTCACATGGCCTCAAGCGCGCCTCCTCGTACGCCAAAGGCTGTCGACTAGCAGCGAGGATCTCGGGAGGTGATAGTGGGGAGACTATACCCTCATATCATAGTAACACAATGTTATTATCAGAGTAAATACCATTCAATAGAGGAAACAGTAAGCAATTGAAATACAACAGTGATAGAAATGTAATATACATTCAATAAAAAGGTGGAAAACGCCAGTTTACAATGCATGCATGTACAGATGATGTTACATTTATGAAATTAGGAAAAATTACAGCATGATTTAAAATCAATATAAAAGAAAATATAGAAAAGCCCGATGGTGAATCTCCTAAGCATCCCATGCTCATGATTGGTCCTTTGTTCCTAACACCTCAGGTACAAACAGCACAGCACACAACCTAGGTCTTGCAAGAAAGAAGGCATACAGGGGTACCCCAGTGCAATGACAGCCCGAGTAGGGTGTGAGATATAAATCTCAGTAGGTCGGCACCACCAGTGTCAAACACAATCTAGATAGTGTATATTAATTAAATTGTGAGCAGGTATGGATAAATAAGTAAGAAGAATTACATAAGTAAATAACACTCGTCCAGGTTCCCAAGGGACACCGGACGGTTATACGTGCTTCGGCTCGTTGTCAGTAAAGTAACCTGATCATGTCACCATATATATATATATAAATATATATATATATAAGCATTTATATCGTAGATGGTGTGGGGTAAGAATTCCTCCCACCCATTAATGAGAGAATTTACGGGCACGAGGTAAGAATGCCTCTCATCCCTATAGGTCAACTAGCAAGGGGTAAGAATGCCTCCCTTACATCACATTAATTCAACCGGTATGGGGTATAACTGCTTCCCATCTGTCACATTCATAACACTATCATGGGGTATAAATGCCTCCCATCCAGACATGTAATCATCAACAGAAGTCAACTGATAAGGGGTAAAAGTGCCTCCCTTCTAGACATGTAATTATCAATAGAAGTCAACTAGAAAGGGGTAAGAATGCCTCTCATAGAGATACGTATTGTCACACTGGCATGGGGTATACAAGCCTCCCATACAACCATGTATCTATCACTAGATGGCCTCATCATACACTCACCTTTATTATCATTCATTATGTGGCATCGGCATGTGTGAACTCACAATACAAGCATATCTATAGTATACTGCTTACAAAATTACCTCATAAGCATTCAAAGAATCATACCACATACCCAAAAGCAATCACATTAACGTTCATACTTAAGGAAACCCATTTTAAGTATCTAAATCAATATATTCACACATTCATTTTACTAACATAAGTCATGCTCATTACGTTATCCCAAGGCGTGGTCGTACCACCCTAGTTTGTTCCTTCCTAGTCTCATCATTCCATCTTAAAGGATACATTTATCATTCTTTAACCCTTTGATACCTTCTAGAGGTAACAAGTCATTTAGTCTTAAGTAATCCCATTATGTTTATCATCTTACTCAATTTTCCAAAACATGGCAAATTGACCCAAACACAAGGGTCCCAGACATTTCATTCCCTTTGTCTCAACAAATCAAGTTCACATACAGAGCATCAAAGAGGCACCACAACAATCCAGCAGGCAAGCATAAAAAGTCTATCGCTACTTTTTATCTTGAAGACAGTGCACCTCTAATCGAGGGGTTTTATTAATAAATCGTTAGTTTAGTGATCAAGCAACCCTTTTATCTTATCCTGCATTTCACACTCTTTTCCAGGCAGTGTTTATTCAAAACCGGATTGTAGAATTAAAATAAGAAGGCATTCCAGTATTAAACTGATTAATACTTTACTTCAATTTAAAGGGAAAGGAGAGGGACCCTACCTCCAGGTGGATCCATCCGTCCACTCCTACTCTTGATTATTTCTAACTAAGATTTGTTGTTGATCCCCCAAAAGGCATATGTGATTTCACATATGACCCATGCCTACACAGGCGAGCCGCCTAAGCTCTGGAAAATAGAATACAACCCGAACCCGCCAACACACTAATAAAAACCATGACCCTTTAGAACAACTATGGAATTAATTTAGAATCTTTGAAAACAAACCACGGGTAAAACCCTAACCTCGGAATCAACCCGGTGGACCTAAACCACAGCAAACCACCTCTCCTTCGGTGGCGGACACCCAAACTCGTACCCAAGGGTCCCGAGACAACCTTGGCACAACCCTAGAACGAAGGAAAAATAGGAATCAAGAAACCCCAAATACCTAGGGTTTGGCTGAATCCTACGGTTCAATGGAGATGCTAAAATCCTGTCGGAAAACAAGAGGAGAGGGAAGGAGGGAACTTACCATAGAGGATCAGAGAAGAAACCAAGAGAAAATCTGGAAAAAAAATAGAGGACGGAGGATGGCATCGCGCGGCTCAAAGGGAGATCCCCGCCCCGTGTGTCATACGGGTTGAGTGAGGGTGAGTGTGAGTGTTTAGATTTTAGGTTTTTATTTTATTCTATTTTAAAATTAATCAAAAACATTAAACAGACCGGCTTGCATGATTTGATCTCCATGGGTTGCCAAACCGTGCAGCACCCTCTGCCTAAGGGAGATCCCACGCATGAGCTAGGCACACGGTTTGGAAAACCATGCATAGCCCGTTCGCAAGCCACTGCCTCCTTAAATAAGGTCGCAATGTTTTCCTACAATGGGCCGCACGGTTTAGTCATACTGTGCGCAGCCAGTGTGCCTTCCTCTTCCTTTTAAAAACCAGCCTCTCTCTCGGGACTGAAGCTCTCGAGACCTATCAAGACACTAGGGAAACTTCGCGGGCCTTCGCCCAAGCCCAAAACCAAAAAAACAGGTGTTCCAACTCTCGGAATTCCGTTCCAAAGCTCTATGTTAAAAACAACCCGTTCAGTAATCAAAAAAGTTCAAATTCCTTCGGGTTTTAGTCCGGTTCAAAATGCAGGTCATTACAACCTTCCCACCTTAGAACTTCTCATCCCTGAGAAGCCTTCAGGAACAACGTACACATAACCCAACCTACAAGAGTTGTGAAGCTTCGTTCAAGTGATCACATGCGTTCAAAGACATCAAACACACCCTTAAGCATCCATTAAACCCTACGGCACTTAAGCCACCAAAACTCGAGCCAACACTCATTTCCCAAACGAAACAGCAACACGGCTCTTCTTGATCCTATCTACCCAGAGACACGAACCTGTCGTTATCTTTCCAAGCATTCAGCCACAGGTACTTCCCACCTAAGATTTTTAACATTAAGCAACCAACTCCAAATATGGTTCGGACCATTGTTGGAATTAACTTTAAAAGCATGCCCCAAGCGTTCCCACAACACTCCTAGCGTGATTTGAAACAGATCAAATGGTCAATTCCCCATCCACCTCAAGGCCCAAGTCAAGCCAGTTGTTCATATTAGGCATTGGCCAGCACAAACCGCACTTGCCACTACCTGAAAACATGTCAGAGAATGGTATGTCACCGACCACAGACATTAAAAAAGAACCCTGAGTCAAGCCATATCCAGCTGACTATTTACAAGAACATACGGCCTAAACGGCCGATGTATTTCAAACAGAACCACAATGCCTTTATCCAAGGAACCTTACGTTTAGCACAAAAACATTCCACAAAGCCTACACCCGACTTCTGATGACGTTTCCAAGATCAAACCATACAAGAAACCACACATCCCGCGTGCAACGCCGAAGGAGAACCATCCGATCAAGCCCAACGGATTTAAAAGCATTAGCGCGGATAAATCCGACTCTCTCTTAGTGCATCTAAGATAATGTCAAGATAGGGTACATGCTCGTCGCTAAGAAGAATACACCAAGAGGATTGAAATGGAATCCAGCTAATCATACCAGACTGCCGGATTGATGAACAGTCGAACCTCAACTGGTCAACTTCAAGGAAAGAACTTGGCTTCACCTGCCGACACATCCACACGTCTTAAACTCGCATGCCTAAAATCATTCATACATGACCAACCTATTTCCAAAGGCATTCCAAGAAGCATCCATTCCATGTGAAAGGACACATTTACCACATTCAACGAGATGTGCTCCCAACCTTAAGAGGGACCTAGTGGCCAAAGGGAAAGGTGATAACCTAGCCGAGCACAAGCGCGCTAGTACACAAGCTCTACAACGATCGTGTGACGCTCCTCCGCCACAATCACATCACCAAACAAATGAAGAAGATCCAAAATAAAGAAACCAGCATGTAAAAACACATGGGTCATTCGAAATCCATCCCAAACATTGGGAAGAAAAAATTCTTTAACATCGGGCCACTCTACTGAGGAGATGACCCAAAGCCGCAATGAAAGTCAAAACCCAACGACCACCCATCCAAAAAAGGGTGTCATTAGAAAAACAAGAGTCCAACAAGGGACAACGGCACCCAAACGGCACCTCATGTCAGAAAACTTGCGGTACAAGCATGGCATTAAAACGATAAGGGTGCTATGAACCATGGGCTAGCCCCTTACGAAGATCAAACGTCAACCCTAATGATGGGTCATGCCAAATAAGTCGATAGGCTCAAAATCCAATCATCAAGCCACTGCTAAAGAAAATAACACCTAAGGAAAACACCTACAGTTCCATTCCAAGGCAACTCAAAGAGAAGTCCACACTACCCTTACAAGAGGATCCCAACACGCCACATAAAAGTTCCATTTCCAAGACCTTTACATTTTACCCCATTTAAACTCTAACCATTTAAAAACTTCAACCACACATCAAGAAAATAGGAAATCTTCAAAAAAAACTTCCTTTTAAGAACATCAAACATTCACAGGCATCCTGTCTTTATCAATCAAAAGAGAAAAACAAAACCATCTAAACAAAAGGGAGACCTACTAGGGTCCCATTTTATCCATCCTGGAATCCTCAAAAAGAAACCCCAAAGAAGTTACTCAATTCCTTTTAAAATTAAAACACCCCAACTGGGTTATCTCATACAACACTTTACAACTATCCTACTAGGGTCCAGTTGTACATTTAACAGTTAGCCAAAACATGTCAATTTTGAAATCACACAACATTTTCCATTTAATCATTTCACAATACAGCAAGCCTTTACATTTAATAGGGTTGTTGTTTCCCAATTCATGGAGTGCTCATACACTTCATGGATTTAAAATTGACTCCCATTTTTATCAAAACCAGATTCCAACCCAAAATTTAACATGCTCACATACAACGGTCCAAGTATACAGGTGGCCATCTACCAACCTATAAAGCGCCCATACCCTTTATAAATTATCATTTGGCTCCACTTTTTAATCAAAACCAATTAAATTTAGCATTTTAGATTCCACAACTTTACATTTTTATCAATATCCCTAAAAATGTTTTCATAACATGCTCAGAATGGTTTTAATATACGGGTTACCCCTTCTCGGTTGTAAGGCACCCATACACCTTACAATCAAAAATTGGTTCCTGTTCATTCACAACCCAGGTACAACCAAAGAAAGACATGCCATACACAGAACATTTTATATCACAGAAGAATGTTCTAACACATAAGCATGGAATATAATCACTTAGTCATATTATAGAGGCATGCTAAGATGCAACTACATGGAATTGATCATGCATGACATGTTAATTCCTATGTGCCTAATATGATGCATGGAATGCAGCATTCTTGCCACATCAATCCAAGGGTAAAATTCAATGAATTTTATAAACCATAAGCAGAAGAAAATTCAATGGTCAATCAAAGTGAAATCATATCAACTGTAATAGCAAACAACATGAACAATAATTCCCAGCCCTGGCCACTTGGTAATTTCTCGTACGTGGGGCAATCAGTCCCAAGCATGGCTATTAGACAAGCACCGACACTTTACTAATATCTTGTCTACTAACCCAAAACAGTAAGGAAAAAAGAAAAGAAACACCTTTGATACCACTTTTTAACATCCCAACCCGGCTTACAATCGAACCGGTGGCCGGACCGGTAGGTCACATGGCCTCCATCGCATCTCCCCATACACCAGAGGCTGCTGACTAGCAGAGAGGGTCTCGGTAGGTGATAGTGGGGAGACTATACCCTCATATCAGAGAAACACAGTGGTATTGTTTGAGTAAATACCATTCAATAGAAGAAACATTAATCAATTGAAAGACACCAGTGATAGATATGTAATATCCATTCAATAAAAAGGTGGAAAAAGCCAGTTTACAATGCATTCATGTACAGATGATGTTACATTTAAGAAATCAAGAAACATTACAGCATGCTTTATAATCAATATAAAATAAAAGACAGCAAATCCCGATGGAAAATCTCCAGAGCATCCGAGCTCCTGCTTGGTCCTTTGCTCCTAACACCTCAGGTACAAATAGCACAACACACAACCAAGGTCCTTCAAGCATGAAGGTCTACTCGGGTACCCCAGTGCAATGGTGGCCCAAGTAGGGTGTGAGATTTAAATCTCATTAGGTTGGCACCACTGGTGTCAAACCGATTCCAGAAAGTGTATAGTAATTAAATAGTGAGAAGTAATGGAGAAATAAGTAAGCAGAATTACATAAGTAAATAACACCCATCCAGGTTCCCAAGGGACACCTGACGGTTATACCTGCTTCGGCTTGTTGCTGGTAAAGTAACCTGATCATGTCACCATATATATATATATTTATTTATATATATATATATATATAAGCATTTAGATCGTAGATGGAATGGGGTAAGAATGCCTCCCACCCATTAATGATAGAATTAGCGGGAAAGAGGTAAGAATGTGTCTCGTCCCTATAGGTTAAATGGAAAGGGGTAAGAATGCCTCCCTTCCATCACATTCATTCAATCAGTATGGGGTATAAATGCTTCCCATCATTCACATTCATAACACTGGCATGTTGTATAAATGCCTCCCATCAAGACATGTAATCATCAATAGAAGTCAACTAGAAAGAGGTAAGAATGCCTCCCTTCCAGACATGTAATCATCAACAGAAGTCAACTGGAAAGGGGTAAGAATGCCTCCCTTCCAGACACATACTGTCACACTGGTATGGGGTATAACTGCCTCCCATCCAACCATGTATCTGTCACTAGGTGGACTTAGTATACACTCACCTTTATTATCATTCATTTTGTGGAATCGACATGTAAACACTCACAATACAAACATATCTATAGTATACTGCTTACGGCATTACCTCATAAGCATTCAAAGAATCATACCACATACACATAAGTGATCACATTCACGTTCATACTTAAGGAAACCCATCTTAAGTATCTAAATCAAGATATTCACACATTCATTTTACTAACATAAGCCATGATCATTACGTTATCACAAAGCCTGGTCGTACCACCTTAGTCTGTTCCTTCCTAGTCTCACCATTCCATCTTAAAGGATACGTTTATCATTCTTTAACCCTTTAATACCTTCTAGAGGTAACAATTCATTTAGTATTAAGTTATCCCACTATGGTTATCATCTTACTCAATTTTCCTAAACATGGAAAATTGACCAAAACACAAGAATCCCAGAAATTTAATTCCCTTTGTATCAACAAAGCAAGTTCACATACAAATCATCAAAGAGGCACCACAACAATCCAGCAGGCAAGCATAAAAAGTCTATCGATACTTTTAATCTTAAAGACAGCGCACCTCTAATCGAGGGGTTTTATTATTAAAATTTTTAGTGATCAAGCAACCCTTTTATCTTATCCTACATTTCACACTCTTTTCTAGGCAGCGTTTAATCAAAACCAGATTGCATAATTAAAATATAAAGGCATTGCAGTATTAAACTGATTAATACTTTACTTCAATTTGAAGAGAAATGAGAGGGACCCTACCTCCAGGTGGATCAATCCGTCCACTCTGGCTCTTGACACTTTCTAACTAAGAGCCGCTGCTGATCCCCCACAAGGCATATGTGATTTCACATATGACCCATGCCTACAAAGGTGAGCCATCTAAGCTTCAGCAAAGCGAATCCAACCCGAACCCGCCAATACACTATGAAAACATACCAGGACCCTTTAGAACAACTAAGGCATTTATTTAGAAGCTATGAAAACATGCCATGGGTAAAACCCTTACCTCAGAATCAACTCAGCGGACCTAAACCATCGCAAACCACCTCGCCTTTGGCGGCAGATGCCTAAACTCAAACCCAAGGATCCTGAGACAAGCTTGGCACAACCCTAAAATGAAGGAAAAACATGAATCAAGAAACCCCCAATACCTAGGGTTCGTCCGAATCCCACAGGTCAACGGAGAGGCCAAAATCCAGCTGGAAAACAAGAGGAGAGGGAAGGAGGGAACCTACCATACAGGATCAGAGAATAAACCAAGAAAAAATCCAAAGAAAACAGTGGAAGGAGACGGCCGTAGGAGGAGGGTGTCACGTGGCTCAAGGGGGGGGGATCCCTATGTGTTTTGTGGGTTGATTGAGGGTGAAGTAGAGTGTTTAGGTTGTAGGTTTTTATTTTATCTATTTTAAAATTAATCAAAAACTTTAAATAGACTGGCTTGTAGGGTTTGATCCGCGTGGTTTTTCAAACCGTGCGGCACCCTCTAACTAAGGGATATCCCTCGAACGAGCTACGAAGATAGTTTGGAAAACCTTGTGCAGTTCGTGCGCAAGCCACTACCTCCTTAAATAAGGCCACACAATTTTTATACAATGGGTCGCACGGTTTAGTCAAATCATGCGCAGCCCGTGCGCCTTCCTCTGCCTTTTAAAAACCAGCCTCTCTCTCAGGACCGATGCTCCCGAGACCTGTCGAGACACTAGGGAAACTTCACAGGACTTATCCCAAGCCCAAAACCAAAACAAACAAGCATTCCAACTCTCGGAATTCCATTCTGATCCTCGGTTTTAAAAACAACTCGTTCGGTTATCGAAAAAGTTCAAATTACTTCGGGTTTTAGTCCGGTTCAAAACCCGGGTCATTACAAAAGTTATAGTAAAGTTTAAAATTATTCTTCAATATGATAATAAAATTTATGTATGTTTTTTAAATAATCATGTTAAATATTCTAGGATAAATCACTTTGATACTAAATATCACTTTATTAATGATATTTTGGAGTGAAATAAATTAAATCACAATTATGTTCCAAAAAATAAGAATATTGTTGATGATTTTACTAATCCATTATCAAAAGAATATTTTTTAGAATATAAGGTCTAATTTGGGTGTTCATCCTCATCCACCTCGAGGATAAGATCTGTGTCTTATGTCCCTAATCTCTTCTTGTCATTCAATATTTTTTTCGAAGGGGGAGAATGTATAAAAACCTAAATTTATCCAATTTTATGTGCTTTATCTTATAAGGGATAGAATGTATTTAGTGGTACTAAAAGGGTTATTTTGTGATGTCACCATGTGTGAACTATTTTAAAAGTTTATTGAATTGGTTATGGGAACAATTTCTTAATAGGTTATGTCAGATTGTTTTGTGAAACTTTGATGAATAATGGGTGTTTTTAGATCATTGATTTATTGAAAACATGATTTTATTATTCAATTATTCTTATTTTCTACATTGATCATGCTTTAATAGTCTTAAAATTATTGGATAGTGATACATTGTTTGAGTTTTATAGCATCATTGATTTATGTTCCATGGTTGACAATATAATCCAAAGGGGAAAATTTTTAGACAAATATTTTTCAATTTATTATCTGGTTGGTGAAGAATATGGTAAATAGGAAGTATAATTTATTATTTTTTGACTTTATTGTCTACAATTTTTTTTACTATTGTAAGAATTCATGAAGGATTTTTTTTACTACGCATTTTAATAATATTCCACATGAAAAAAAGAGTGATTATGGGTCACATGGTAGATGGTTCTACCATGAATTAAATCATTTTATGCAAAGTAAATTGATCTTATATTGCTTAAATTTCATGATAGTGTTTTTGATGATTCTTTCAAAGAGTTTATTGGTCCAATATTCAAAGGTGGGAGAAGTGAAAAATAGAAAAGAATATTAAGTCTAGAAACTATTTGAATAAGTGAATAACCATGTATGAAAATTTCCATTTTTGTTCCATATAAGGGAATATCATTATATGGGTTTTCCCTATGTATAATATATATATATATATATATATGAATGGATTGTTTTGTTCATTAATTCTCATGGAAGTATAATTAGATACATGATTGGTTACATTACAGAGTCTATGTACATGAATTCCCTATTACAAATATGAAAGGTTCATGTAGGAAAATTGGATACATAACCAAATTTTTCAGGTTTGTAAATGATTCTATGTATAAAAATGGATCACATGCATGATTTATTCACAAAGATGATTTGGTTTCATAAGTAAATGTTATTACATATGTGAATGGACCACATAAGAAAAAGGTATACATATGTTTTTTATATGGATGTGAATTGTTTGAGTTTCCCATGAAGTTCATAGATTGTGGAAATCCTTACACCCCAGATGAAGGGTAACATGTCTAACAGCATGGATTCCTATAATAATTTCTTGTGGTGGTTTGAGAATTTATCATGGAAATAAGTAGGTACCGTTTTAAATTTTATTTATCAAGAATAATGCCACAATTAAATTTGGTAATATTATATCAATGTATGATGAATTTATTTATTCATATACGTTGAATTATTGTGCAAGATTCTCATGTTTAAAGGTGATTAAAAAGGTTATTATATTCCTATATATTTTGATGTAGTTTCTATAAGATCCTAATTTTCTATCATGATATAAAGATACTTTAAATTTCAGTTTCAATATTTATTTTTATCTATATGTAATGAATAAGAGATTGAGGGATGTTTTAGGAGCATATGGGGCCTGTTTGGATCCCATATCTCATGGTTTTAGCGGAAATAAGCCATTTCCATGGTTTATTTAAATTGTTCCCTTGAGGAAGCATAGTTTGGTTAAATCATATAGGATTATATAGAGGTACTACAGAGGGGTGCATAGGCTATTCATTATTTATCCAAATCATTCCCCTATCCTGAATTCTTACTACCACTTTTTAAGTGGGTGAAAACAATTTGAAAAAACCATTCACCCTTTAAAAATGGGTTAATTTTTCATTTTCTCCCTCCTTCCTTTTAAACTCACCTCTTCTTTTTTACTCTCTTGTTCACACATATCATCCCCCTCCTCACGTTGAGATATCCTTCTCCATATAATATAGGATTTGAGTTATCTTCTTCATCTAGTCTTGGAATCTCTCATTATTGATAACGTTGGATAGCTAAAAGTAAGATCTCAAATCCTCTTCTTTATTTTCATAGTTTATCTCTCCATCATGAATGTTATTTTTCAAGTGATTGAATATGCCCTATTTTATTGGAAGTTTTATATTTATCATATTTCTTTTGTTAAAGTATGGATTAGAGTCAAACACTAGACAAGGATTCATATACCTCACTAAGTTAGGTGGTTTATAACTTATCCCTTAAAGCCTAGTCATTTTATATTATGTTATGGGATTCCGCACAGTGTACCTTCTGTATGATGCCTAAAAAATATTATTTACCCAAAATTGAATTTTTATCCATGTTAAAATTTCCCTCACACACACTTTTCCTTGATAAGAGATTTCCTCTTCAACTAATTCCACATCTTACGGTGTGATTCTGAAATTCCCCATAACTTATAAATGTTTATACGGCCAAACCACCTTCTAAGTGACATTGGATTGACTCTTAAATGAGATTACTACATTAAATTAAACTTATGTGAATGTTATTACCATGTTGTGTGACCCTTATTTACATTTTGTTTTATTCCATTAATTAAATGAAATTTATAATGGTTAGGAACAATCTCTAGTATTATATTAAAGCATGAACAACAATTATTATTATATATGAACCTCAGGCATGAAGTCCCTTATATTTATGATTCTTAGGCAGGGAATCCCTTATGATTCATGATACTCATGCTTGGATTCCCTTATTGATTGTGACACTCAAGCATAGAGTCCATTATGGTTTTTGATACTCGATCATGACATCACTTATTACTCTATGAGATTCTCATGACTATGAATGGAGACCATAGTTATGCCTCGGGTCCTGGAAAGTATTGGTATCAATATATATGAATATATATGTCACTACATATATATTTCATGTATATACATACATATATATAAACATACACTTATATATGTGTGTATATATATATCTATGTGTGTGTGTGTGGTCACATGTTCAGAGGTATTCCAACTTATGTTAAAGAAGGTAGTATCGTTTGAGTGTCCCCTGAAGAACCTAGATTGATGTGATTTATTTTATTTACTATTATACATGGATTCTTACCTTCACCTTTTTTATTTTATATATACAGGATGGATATTTCTAGACATTATTGGTGGTATCCTGTTGAGTATATCTTACACCATATTTGGGCCACTGATTAGTACCTGAATAGATATTATGGATGTAGTTATGGATAAAGGGAAACACCCATCTTGGGATGCCTAATTTCATTTACTAGGATGGATTATGGGAGTAGAATGCCAAGATTATACTCATGATGTTATTGGAGATATTTTTTAGTATTTTTGATATTTTTTATAGCATGATGCATATGTATGCTTTTATGCTTCCATCCATTTTGGATAGCATACAGACATGACATCATTTTGTATATGATGTTGATTCTACTTTTTTATTATATCTGGATGATTTGTGCTCTATAGTTCATTTATTATACTATTTATTATTTATAATGTTATTGTATACCATTAACTATACTATGATCATAAGGGAATGGTATCCCCATTACACCTTCATAGACCCTAGCTGCTAGTCAATAGCCTATGTCAAACAAGGGTTCTCACTTAAGGCCATGTGACCCACCAGTTTGTATACTGTTATCGAGTGAGCTAGTTTTGGATGTTACAAATCACAATCAGAGTATTATTTTCCTTTTTTATTACTATTTGGGGTTAGTGAATAGGATAGTAGGACATGTTGGTATTTGTTAATGACTGTTCTTAGTAGTTGCTAAACCACATACATGTAAAATCCAAATTACTTGGGATGAGACTTATTGTTCTGGACTATACTTGTTATAGTTGTTTTGATTTCATCATTTTGTGATGCACATGATTCATGGAATTATTATTTTTATCATTATATTGGATTTTAATTTTTACTTGTCCTATTATGGAATGAAGGTATCATTTTATGAATCATAGTAGGAACCTAAAGATTCACATGTCATGCATGTTCCATGCCATATTTATATTGTTCTGTGAATCTCATGATGCATAATACAGGTTCCTTGACTATTATGTTTGGAAATGTTCTAAAGTTTATTTTAGGGATAGAATAATTGGACTAATTAAAGTGTCTACATCAACCAAAAGTTCATTTTCTCATATATCTTGATAGTGCTACCTTAATTAACCAATTATTCCATGTGTGAGCCATATCCCATTGGTCACATGGTCTGAAACGTTTGTTGATTTGGTTACTTGAATTCAAATTGTATTTTATAAATCTTGTAATTATATAAATTGGGAATGGTGTAAAGGTCATTTTCCCATATATCTTGATAGTGGTACATTAATTAACCAATTATTCTATGTGTGATCCATAGAACATTGGTCACATGGTCTGAAACATTAGTTGATTTGGTTACATGAATTCAAATTGTAATTTATAAATTATGTAATTCTATAAATTGGTAATGGTGAATCATCTAATCAAATGATTTTTTATGGCCTGCTACATTCTGATATCAGATATATAGGTTAGGTCATTGTTTCATGATGTTCCAATTGAAACTTATAAAGATTGTGATTTTATAACTTTGGAATGGTGAATCATATAATCAGGCCATGATAAATATATGCATTTAAATTAGTACAAACTTAAATGAATTAAAACGAATAAATAAAATGGTTATCATTAAATGGGGGTGTCAATTACAATGTTAATGGTGTTTTTGTCGATAAATTTTAATTAAAACCCCATATAACAGGACCTCTGTTATGTTATATGAGACCTTGACCCTAATCTGACCTTAAAAGTGGGTAGTAGGAAGTGTCTATTGTATTTCTTTACGGTTCTATATATCACCTAGGATTGGATTTAAGAGTGTGTCTAGGGGTGTTAATCTTGAATAAGAAGGTATATACCTATCCCATTCTATAATTTTTTATCATATCTATTGTTTAACTGTATATGTGGTGTTCTCTTTTCAATTGTAATGCAATTTCACCATGATTTTGGTGAGTCGTATGCTTAGAGGGTGGCGACGACCATGCTCTGGAGGTGGTGGACCCTAAGACACTAGTACTACCACTAGTAGTACCACCTGCAGAACCTAATATTATTCCCAATTTGGGAATATAATTTAGGTTATGATAGGTATTACTATGATTTATTAAGTTCATATAGGGAGATTTGTAACCTTCCCATTCTATGGAAGATTTGACATGAGAATTCCAACTACAGCTTCTATTTACATTCTCAGGAGATAGTTTCCCCTAGACTATTGATTTAGGTATAGATTCCATGGTATATATGTTCAAGAATCTTGAGATGCCTCTGGATAGGATGGTTAATCTCACAACCTATATATTGTGTGATTCGTTTAATATATGTTGGGATGATATCAACCAGACTGATCGTTATCATAATATGGTCTGGATAGACTTCCAAATGATCTTCTATGATTATTTCTTCCCACGGACACTGAGATTGGACGATGCTAGAGAAATTATGAACCTAGGGTAGTATTTTTCGTACTTTATTTATTATTTATCTAATTTCATTTGGATTTAGTGATTTATAATGACACTTACTGGTGATGAGGTGTTAATAAATAGTTATTTTAAAGATGGGATCGTATACGTCATTCGATCACAAGTGAATGTCTTTTAGTTGACCTCTATTTCTGAAAAAGTGAATCAATACCTCATCACTGAGTAGAACCTAAGGGAAGAATATAATCTAGCCCAAGGTGGTCCAGTACTGAGACAAGGAAGTGGCTTATCGAGTGGTAAGAAACTTCACTTTCAATATACTCATAGCGGCAGCTGTAGTTAGATGACACCAGCTAATAGTTATGTGGTCTGTCATGAGTATGGAATGATATAGAATAGGAAGCCTCAATCCCTTAAGGATTACATTTATTACCAAGGATACATTGGGTTGGGTAATATTCATCATTTTTTCAGGACCATCACATATTTTTCTAGTGGGAGAAGATTTGTGCCAGCTCTGCCTTTGGGATCAAGATCAGTAGTGCCCCACCAGGATGGTAGCTAGAATACTACAGTATGATTATACCGAGGAGGTGGTTGTATTCAAGGTACCTAGGCTTCATATATATAGCACCAAAAGTTTAGGTCTACTCAGGTTATTCAGGTTTTATCTCAAGTCTATGGATTAGGTCAGTTGCAAGTAGTGCAACCTATACCAAAGGAGTAGAGTGTCAGTCCTTCTATAGTTAGATGTATTATTTTTATAGCATATACTTCAGTTTCTACCATATTCTATACTTTTGATTCACATTATTTAAATTTTTTATTACTTATGGAAAGTATGCATCTAGATAAATAGTACTTTTGTGGAATAATGACTCTCAACATGTCGTTTGGAATTTGACCCGATATTGTACCCACTATAAGGAATGACCCCTTGATATATGTGGTTATCTTCTTATATGGAATCTATTTTTACCCAATATAATAGTATTTGACATCAAACTCAAGATATACTGGTTAGTACACTATCATGTTCAATATGGTTTTTATTGCTAGAGGGTTTCTTTCACATCACCTAAGGGAAGTACTTATATTCATAGAGGTGAATGAGATGACCCGGAGATTCAAACTAGACATGAGCATTGTAGGTTGGGTAGGGTGACAAACCATATTTTTAGGCTCATTATGAGTGATCCATGAATGCGATGTATATATTTCCCTCTAGTAATGGATCATTTCAGGGATGTCTTCCTTGAGGGATTTTTTTCTTTACCTTCTATAGGAAAGGTGGAGTTCACTTTGGATATAGTCCCAAGAGAAGAAACAATGTTCATTCCTCCATATAGGATGGCTCCTAGTGAGATTCAAGAACTAAAGAAGTATCTAGAGGACTTGGAAGATAAGGGTTTTATATGACTTTACACTTCACCAATAGGCTCACCTGTCTATTTCTCCAAGAAGGTTGATGGTACCCTTAGGCTTTGTAGAGATTAACGTAGGCTGAATTAGGTTATGGTGAAGAAATGGTTTCATTTACCTCATATAGATGAACTCTTTATAAGTTTCTAGGAGTTCAGTTTTTCTAGAAGATTTATTTGAGTTCGGGCTATCATTTGATGCATGTGAGACCATAATACATACCACATATAAAATTTCTTGGTAGATATAACTTGTACAAGTATTTCTTCATTCCTTTTGGTTAGATAAATAGACCAGTATTATTCATGGATTTAATGAATTAGGTATCCACTCATATCTGGATTCTTTTTTAGTATTCTTTATAGATGAAATATTTGTGTATTCTTATACTCAAAACAAACAAGCCATGAATTTTGTGATCCTATTGAATAAACTGACAGAGAATCAGTTTTATGCTAAGCATACCAAATGCAACTTCTAGATAAAAGGTTCACTTCCTAAGTCCCATCATCTCAAAGAAAGGATTATCTTTTGACCCATAAAATTTTAGAGTTGTTGTGTCTTGGGAGAAACTCAATAACATATTTGACATATGGTGCTTCGTATGGATGGATGGCTATTATAGGTGTTTTATTTAGATCTTTTCACACATAAAATCACCTATTATGGTCTTGGGAATAAAAGGTGCTTAGTTTTTAAGGTTTGAAGACTATGAATCTTCCTTTTAGGAGTTGAATGTAAGATTTAAAACATCTTTTGTAATGATTATTCTAGTTATCGTCTTATGTTTTACAATTTTTATGATGCATTAGGTACCTGTCTTGGATTAGTCTTGATGTAAGATGAGAGAGTCATGGTATATTGGTATCATCATTTGAGGCCTCATGGGAGTAATTACCCAAAGAACAATCTTGAGTTGGGAACTATAGTTCACACCTTTAATTATAGGATACACTAATTGTTGAGAGAATGATTTGTGTTGTATACCAACCACAAGAGCCTCAAATACATCTTTACACAAAATGAATTAAATCTAATAAGGGGAAGGAGGTTTTAATACTTATAGTCCTATGATTTTGAGCCTGCATATATTCTTGGGAAAGGAAATGACATTTTCGAGGCTCCAAGCCTAAAATCTTAGAAACAAGTACTTCAAGAGGCTATTAGTGAGTGGCAGTTGATGTACTTATTTTCTGATATTCACTTAGAATTCTAGGAACATAACTGGTAGCTTATCCTTATCGATTTAGAATCGACCTATTCACTTCATGATAGAGTAAATATGAAGTTACATTCTATTCATGAGAGTGTGGTCCTATGAGAAAGTGTTACATGCGAGGACCTACCACCTGGTTAGATCATTGAAAGAGATGAGATAATGTGAAAACATAGATGCATCTGGGTTCCAGCTGATATTCGAGAGGTGTTGATGCGAGAATCTCAGGAATATTATTGGGAAATACGTCCTGATGTTACCAATATGTATCATGACTTACACCACTAGTATTGGGGACTGAATATGAAAAGAGACGTACTTGGTTTTAATACTCGAAGTTCCACCTATTAGAAGGTGAAGGCATAACACCAATGACCAGTAGAGATTTTACAGTCATTTACCATTATTGAGTAAAAATGGGATGAAATTACCATATATATTTTTAATGGTTTTCGAATATCACCTTGGGTCCGGGATATGGTCTGGGTGATCATGGGCACAATAACAATGGTCGCCCACTTTTTTATAATTAGTGAAACTTTACCTGTGGAATTTATAGGGAGTCTATATGTAAGGGAGATCATATTCCATCATGAAACTCCATATACTATCATCTAAATTAGATATCCTCATTTTATTTCATGGTTTTGGAAGGGTTTAAAGAAGTATTTTGGTACAAAAGTGCTTCTGATCATAGCCTATCAACCATAGATCGACAGGAAATATGAGCATATGATTCATATATTGGTGGACATGCTTCAAGCATGTTTCCTTGATTTTGGAGGTTCTTAGGAGATAAAACTACCAGTTTCCAAATTTTATTATAATAACATATTCCCAGAGACTATATATGTGTATATATTTGAGTCTTTATATGGTAGGTCAGGTCGTTCACCACTGGGCTAATTAGAGGAAGGAGAGGTAGTGCTACTGGAACCTCATGTCATTCAAGATACATATGAGAAAGTACATCTTATCAGAAATCATATGGATATAGATCAATATTTCCATAAGTTTTATGTTGATGGTCATTACTATCATCCGGAGTTTGAGGTGGGACATCAGGTCTTCTAGCATGTTTCACCTAGATTGGTTCATAGACAGATTTAAAATTACGATAAGCTATCACCTCATTATGTTGGGACTTTCAAGATCTTAGAGAGAGTCCAGACGGTATCCTACAAAATATATCTTTCTCAAATTAAAGGTTAAATGCGTGATTTCTTACATATATCTTAGCTTCACTTTTACCATGCAGACTCATATGATGCTTTAGATCCTTAGGATGATTAATTATAAGATGATGCATAATTTGAGGATTATCTTATCCAGATCATTGATCATAGAATGAAGGTTATCCAAGGAAGTTCAGTTCCTATTATATGGGTAAGATTGCATCATGGATAAGTATAGCATGAGACCTAGGAGTGAGAGTTAGACATACATTCTTAGTGGCTGGGACTTTTCTCAGATGATGCTTTACCACCCTCAGAAGGGAAACTCGAGGAGGAGTTGTTTTAAGGAGGGGAGATTATAAGATCCTATTTTTCATAAATTGATAAAGATCCTTAACATTTTGGTTTAAACCTTTATTTTAATCCTTATGTCTATTTCTAAGATATTAATGGAGGTTTTGGGAGCATATGGGGCCTGTTTTTAGCCCGCAGCACCAGGTTTTGGAGGAAATAGGCTAGGGGAAAAGTTGTTTTAAACCATACACCTAAGGCCACATGGTATGGTTAAATTTTTTAGGGTGTTATAGATAAACTACAAAGGGGTTTATGGGTTATGTTTGGTTTGTCCAAATTGTTCACCTAGACTACATGATTAGTGCCACTAAGGTACTAGATGTTCATTGTTAGAACATAGTTTAGCCAAATCATACACACTTTAAAATGTATGAATTTCCCATTTTTCTTCTCCTTCATTTTAAACATGCCTCATCCTTTTTCCTCCATTTTTATGAAAACAAATCCCCAACCTCTCATTGATATCTCCTTCTCCATCCATGCTAGGATTTGAGCTAGATTATCCATCCATACTTGGAATCAGTCACCATAATTTAGGTTGGATAGCTAACCGTAATTTCTCAAATCCTCTTCATTCTATTAATCATTTATCACACCCTCATGAATATTATTTTCCAAGTGATATAATATGCCCTATTTTTATAGAATTTTTTTATTTCTATGAATTCTTCTATTATTGATCATATTAGAGGCTAACACTGTATGAGGAGTCATATACCTCTATAAGGTAGGTGGTTTATTACTTTTTCCTTAACATCTTCTCATTTTATATTATGTATCATTATATTTCATGTCGAACCCTCTGCATGTTGCCTCAAAAATATGATTTATCCTAAATTGAATGGTTATACATATTATAAATTCCCTAATACACACTTTTCCTTGATGGAGGATGTCCCATTTGGCTAGTTCAACCTCTTGATTTGTTTATAAGAAATTGTCCTTGACCTATAAAGATTATATAACCAACCCACCTTCTAATTATTTTTATATTGAATCCTAAATTATATAACTACATTAAATTAAATGGAAGTGAATGGTACACCCATTTCATGTGACCCTTATATATGTTTTAGCTTATTCCATTGACTAATTGAAATTTATAACTGTTAAGAACCATCAATTAGCTTATATAAAATCATGACCAACACTTATAGTTATATAAGATCCTCGGTCATGGTATCCCTTTTAATTTGTGATACTTCGGAATGGCATACCTTATGATTTAGGATACTCAGGAATGGAGTCCCTTATTGATTGTGATACTCAAGCATGGAATCCATTATGGTTTATGATACTTTAGAATCGAATCCATCATATCTCATGGTATTTGGTCTTGACATCCATTATTACTTTATAATACTCTCACGACTATGCATAGACACTTGAGTTACACCTTAGTTTCTAGCTAGTATTGCTATCTATATATATATGTGGATATGTATGTCATATTGTATGTAGATCATATATATACATACATATTTATATACATATATATACATATAATTATATTTATATATATAATGACATGTTCATAGGTATTCCAACTAAGGTCGGAGTAGGTAGTATCATTTAGGTGTCCCATGAGGAACCCAAACCTATGTGATTTATTTTATTTATTACTATACATTGATTTTAACATTCACATAGCTCATTTTATATGAACAAGATGTAAATCCCTATAAAATATTAATGGTGACTAACTTAGTATATCCCACACATTATTCGAGCCACCGATTGGTATCGAAAAAGATCCTATGGATGCTGGTAGGGACAAAGGGAGATGTCCATATTTGGATTTCTGGTTTTCTATTCTAGGATGGAGTATTGGAGTATACCACGAAGATTATTCTCATGATTCTATTCAAGATATTTTCTTCCTTTTTGAATTTTTTTATAGAATTTTGTATATTACTACTACTCTACTTTCATATATTTTGTATAGAATACAGACATGACATAATTTTTTATATGCTATTTATTCTTCTTTTTTATTATATCTGGATGACTTATACTTCTACAGTTCCTTTTTATACTACTTCAGATACTTGGTATTATTGGATTCTATTGTACTATACACTAATCATGAGGTTATTGTCTCCCCATCATACCTTCATAGACCCTCACTTCTATCTAGAATCGTTTAGCTTATGGGGAGGTTCACTTGAGGCCATGTGACCCACAAATTCAACTATTGTTATCGAGTGATTCAAGTCAGGATGTTGTGGTTTCAATCATTTGGGGAAGTAGTTTCTTATGGAAGCTTATGGTGTTTTGAATTTGAAATCATTTACACGACATCATAAATATTTAAATTATAAAATAAATTTAAAAGTTTATAGTTGATGAAAAATTTATATTTAATAGTAACTACATATCAATGTGTGTGGTGTGAACTAATGTGAGAAGAATATTTATAGAAATAAAGAAGTATTTATTTCTTGTTATTGTGTAAGAAATTAAAAAGGAATAAGATATGACTTGAAAGGGGGTAAGTGTAAAGAATTAAAGCAACATAGTAATGACTCATTGAAGCCTATTGGTGATAGTTCATTTTTTTGTTAAAAAATAATTTTTATCATAATATTTGTGTGAACATCACATGAATTGTCAATGGATTACATTGTAATGAAATTTATGGATGTACCCTACCTTCTATAAACCATAAAGAATCATTTTATAGTGGATGTGTGATCTCAAATTATTTATAGATCATGCTAAGGAATAGATACACTTATTGGGTAGTGAACCTTGTAGATTCTTATTTTCATATGGGTGTGATTATGTGTTGTTTTTCACTAGATTTAATTCTCCCTAGACATAGTAAAAGTTTTTCTAAAAAAGAAAAAAAATAAAACACAGATCCCGACTTATCATTTCAATAGAAAACCCTCTCTTCCATACCTTGACTCATCCTAAATCATGTCTCCAACTCATATTAATCACCATGAATCAACTCCCCATTAGAAGGGTTTCATTCTTTAGTAATTATATGTACGGACATATCACCCTTATCACCGCTAAGCCTAATCCTCAACAGCATTCCCAACTTGCCCTAAGTAAATCAACCCAAGAAACCCTAATCATTAATCATTCCCCAAGACCTACCCAGGGCCTTACATAAGTTCGAGAAATATCATTTCCCCTAGGTGATGTAGTCTTCGGGTGATCTCAATTCACTAAAGTACTAAACAAAACACATCTTGAGCATAGGATGCCCCACAAAATCTTATATATGTCCTTTAATCACTTATGATCTCTATCTACTCTACCTAAACTCATGAAACATTCATGAATTATGAAATCATGAATAAAAATCATATTTATTATTATTAAAGGGACTATTCACCTCTATCAAGGAGTTATCATCCAATCCAAGCTTCATCGAGCCTCATCCAAGCTTCCTCGAACTTTTTTTAAGCTCATACTACTACCTAATCACTTATCTCACACCACACACCATAAATAATTAACTATAAGAATTAATAATTAAGTATTTATATAAATCCAAAGATGAATATTATATGAAAATATAATTGTTAATTGTAGTCACACTAAAACCCCTTTAAAAAAAATGTGATAAACCTTTTGAGATCTCCCCCCCCCCCCACTATACATGAAACCTCATCATTTTGAGATGATTTCATCATTATCCTTTGAAATTGTCACCAAAACCTACCTAAAATTTCATACAATTAGTGGGAAATATGACAAAAAAAGTTATAAGAATAAATGGAGAACATAACTAAAATCCACCATATTAATTCCACCAAAATCAATCCCTGTCCATGGGTGATCAAATAGAGGAAAACTGGGAGGAGTGCATGCCAAAATGGCCTCCTCATGGGACAATGGTCCCTAAAACACCAAGGGAGTTGACCAAAAAAATATGGTTTCCCATGTTTAAAAAAATAGACCCATAATTATTCATGACATGACCAAAAGGGTCTTGGTGAGGAGAGACACTTCACTTGATATTCCCATTATGCGACCAGGGGTCACGATGCAATTATACCCTAGTAGAGGTTCCACCCTCATCCATGCCTCATTCATGGTGTGGAACCCCATTCCCAGTAACTTTCATGAAATAAACCCACTAGAGAGAGTGGTAATTCCCTTATTCAATCTTATTTATGGTGTTAACTACCTAGTTTCTGGTGGTAATTACTGAAAACTACTGAAATTCAGTTATCGACCACCTTAGCCAAACTCTGATGCTTTCCCATGAAAGCTAAAACACCAATTGAGCCATGTTAGACATATAAAAACATTGTTTAATGATATAAAAACACTAATAATCCAAATATGAGTCCCAATTAAATATTGGGCCCCCTCTTCAGGCTAAAAATAGATTTCCTCCCGAAATAATGGCCCAAAAATTTCTGGGTCATTACAACACAACTCTACAATTTTTCACAACTATTCTATTTCAGGAAACTCCACATAATTTTACAAAAAAAAATTTGTCATGAATTCATAATATATTTTATTAAAGAAAATTATGTTTCTGAAAATTATTTCATAAAATAATTACTTTTGGATAATTATTACATGAAAAAAAATCCCAAAGATTCTTCATGTCTTTCTCTCTGAAAATGATAAGGGTGGAGATTTATTTATAGATGTGGTCAACCCATCATGCATCTTTTCTTTGTTCAAAAACAATTCAGTATCATTACTATAATATTTATAATAACTCTCTCAACATTAATTTCCATAAAAACATGATTCCTTCATATACTAGTTTTGGTGAAACTCATCATCTTCACATAACTGACCTTCTTTCATACACTACACATTTAAAATCCATGTTCCCAAAAATTTCAAAACATTAATGAAAATATTAATTTTTCCATATTATCAATGGAAAATCATTGAATAATTAATTTCATGAAATTTTTTTCATTTTCATGAAAATTTTTACATGTGAAAAAATCCATCCTTTTTTCTAAAATCAACATTGATCTTCCTCCAATGTTTTTCACCCAAAAATTTCATGAACACTAGAAAACATCACCACTTTAAATAGGAAACATCTTAGATAACCTATAACCTTCTCTAAATGTTTCCCTTCATTAATTACCTAAGATCTCATATATTCTAGAGAAATTTCCACATGAATTGTCAATGATATCCCACTTTTTCAACAAACACAACCGAAAAAAATCAAAACCAATATATTTGGGGATTTTTTCCAATACTTATGATCACTCTTCTTAAAATTTTTGTAATCAACCAGTTTCCTAGATTCATCAAGATCTAATTTAAAGGCGGTACCAACTAATGTAATTTTACATGAAGCATTATCCAAACTATATCATTTATGTAAGTCTCATATATACTTATGTTGAGTTAAAATACTTTCTCCTAGTTTTTGAAAAAATTTAAAACCATGTAAAAAGTTTTAGTTCACCAATCATATGCATTTAAAACACACTTTAAATAAGTTCTTAGAAACTATCTATAAGAGTTTTTTAAGATGAACCAAATTTGTCCTCATCGAAATAAATTTGAGAAATGAGGATTTCCTATAATAATTTTTATAAAAAGAGTTAGATATATCATTCCTCTGAAAAAATATTTTAAGTAAAAATCAAGATAAATATTTATACTAAGATCCTGGTGATTCCTTATTTCCATATAGTTATTTTTTATGTTAAAAACATGTTCTGTAGAATTTATATTTTGTAATCTAAGTGAATGATCAATATATACCTCCTTCTATACATATCCATTAATGAAATAACTTTTTACATCTATTGGAAAAATGATAAAGTTAAAATACGATATAAAGTATAATAATATTTTTATGGATATGAATCTAGATACCAATTAAAAAATTTCACCATAATCTATGTCATCTTCTTGATTATATCTTTTTTCAATAAGTCTTTCCTTATTCCAAAAAAAACACCATTTTCATTTTTTTATTTCTAAAGACCCATTTGAATCCTATAGCTTAAATATCTATAGTCCTCCTAAATAAATTCAAAACCTTTTTCTTCTCCAATCAATTATGTTCATCCTGCATAGAAACTATCCAACATTCATCACCTAAAGCTTTATCTATAATTTTAGGTTCTTTATATGAAAGAAATACAAGATGTTTATAGACATTTCTTAAGGAACAGTGATTTATTGACTAATTTAGTTATATCACCAATGATATTATCACTATTATTATTCCTTACTGTCAACTAATTCTTTAGAAAAAGGAATATTTTTCTTCTTACGGAGATTAATTAACTTTTGTTAAAATAAATTCTAGAATTTTAACTTCTGTTGGTCTTATTTCAGATATATTGACATCTTTTGGTTAAAGACTAGATTTTAGAAAAATTGTTTTTTCTAAATCAGAGTTTGGGGGTAAAAGTTTCAAATATTTTGAATCAAAGTATGGGTTTCATCAAATTTAACAATTATAAATTTATTAAGAGAATTTTTTAATTTATTAAAAACTAGATATGCCTGACTATCTTTGGAATAACCTAATAAAATTTTTTAATCAAATTTGAAATAATATTTATTGAGTTGATATTTAGTATTCAAGATAAATAATTTACATCCAAAAACAATGAAATACTAGACTTTATGTTTTTTATAAATCTATAATCTATCAGGGTTTTATTCAAAATTGGTTATAGTAAAACATTATTTATTTTGTAACAAGTAGTTTTGACCATGTACGCCGAATAATGTTTATCAAATGAATATTCTTTAAGTATAGAGGGTGTAATTTTAGGAAGTTTTTTATTTCTTCATTTAACCACACCATTCTATTAAGGTATTATTGGTTCAAGAAACTTATGAGTAATGCCTCTTTCATTAAAAAAAGTTTTCAAATCCAAATTTAGACATTATATATCACTATCATTTCTAAAAGTTACACCAATTATGTTTTTCAAATGTTTAATGGAAGAATAAAAAAATTGAAAGTAGAGAGTCCTTTAGATTCAAACATTATTAAATAATTCTATGTAAATCTAGAGTAATCGTCAAATAAATCATACACATGGTGTTTACATATGATATTTTTTTAATTACAACAAAAAAATCCATGTTTACTAACTATAAATCACTATAATTTGAGTCTTTAATAGTCAATATAAAATTGGACTTATATTTCTTTCAATATTGACAAATATCACATACCCTTCTTGAATTGAGCATAATTTTTTATAACTACCTAATAAGTCCTTTCTGGGAAATCATAAACAAGATAAATAATTTGTAATGACTTATTATTTTATGCCAAAGTCGTTAATAATATTCAATATCACTTAAATAAGATAAATTTTTACTACATAGGCCTTTTAATAAGTGCAGACATTATCTTTCCTATCAAAAAAAATTAACTCTGTAAGAATTTTAAATGATGAATTTTTTATTCATAAACTATATAAATTACCCTTAATCACATAATTTAATTATGATAATGATATTTTTATTAAGTCCTAATAAAAACAAAACATTTTATACAACAGTTTTTTTGAAAAATACAGCATCATCTATACTAATTATTCAACATTGTGTTTTGTCTCCAAAAGTGACTCATCGACATATTACTTAATATAACTTATAAAAATTGGAATTATCTCTTTTCGTGTTTTGAGAACATCCTCTATACATATACCACATGTTACAAATGTTGGTACTTGATTCATTTTCATGAAAATAAAAAAGTTAAGTGTTTGGTACCCACATTTTCTTGGGTTTAGAAATGTTATAAAAGATATTTTAAAACCCCACTTCTATCCAACTCTTATATGTTTTATATCTTCTAACTCCTTTGAAATATTAGATTTATGAAATACAAATGATTTAAAATTATTTTGATAAAATAACTCTCCATTTTCTTCCTCTTTGAAATTTTTGTTCAAATGGTGCGCATTTTGAAAAAAAAAACTAATTTGATTAAAAGTGTGACAAACCAGAAGTTAAATCTACTCTTAAAGATGTTATATTTCATTTTAACAATATAATAAGTTTATTAAAATTCACTCTACCATAAGTAAGGTTTGAAAATAATTTTTTTAAACTAACAGATTTATACTTCAATTTAACTATCAATTCAATATCCCCATCATTCAGGATAAAACTACATTTTTCACTAGGATCATAAATTAAATTCTTATTTTTTTATGTTTGTTTAGAAACCCTTTAACCATGTTTATCTACACTATCTTTATCCAACTTAATTTCCCTTTCTATATTTTTATTATTTATTTGAATACAATCTATATACTTGATCATTTCATCAATTGATAGAATACCTTCCAAATATTCTAATGATGATGAACTATTATCAACATCAGATTTAAAAGTAAAATTATCAATACGAGATATTTCCCCAATAGTTTTAAGATGTAACATTCCCATAAAAGACATCTTATTCTGGGTAATGATAGAATAAAAACCAATGATCATCCCATAACTAACACTAGAATATTCAGTGTTTTTATTAGAGGATGGATCCTCTCTAGCACTCTAGGTATAATTTTTATCATGAAAAGATTACATTTCCTTATTTTTTTCTATATATATTCTTATTTTTCAATTTTAGAAAATATTTTCTCATATTTCTATTAAAGACCACCAAATGAGCTTCTAAAAATTCAAAAAGGAAGGAATACTTGAATATCGGTATTATTTTCCCAAGAAATCAAAGGAGGAAAAAGGTGATTTAGAACATGTGGATCACATGAACCCCTAGAATAAATGTGATTTCATGAATAGGATAAGGTTTGGTGGATGGTCATGTGTGGGGGCATAGCCTAAATGAGATCCTACAAAACCCCTTCTACAAGTCCTTCTCTCATGAGGGAACCCTTTAAAATCGATGATCATACGGTGGTACCCAGATAAGCTCCCCCATGTCACAAATCTTTTCAACTAGAAGACTCCTGAAAAAAACTCCACAAATATTTGGAAAATATGTGGAAAATATCTGAATGTCGGGAGCCTCTTTTGGTCTTAAATCTTACATGATGCATCATCGACATAGAGAATTATTTTACTTTACAAAATTTGACCCAACTCATGAACCCCGAATAATTTTTAAAATAAACAAAGTAAATTAAAAATGGAGGAGCTGGTAGCCTCTTACGGTATTAAATATCATGCATTGTGCCCCTATAAATAATCAAGACACCATAAGCACCCAGCAAAATGTATGCCTTATCTCATAAAATCCTTCATGAATTCCATCCTCATCTCACAAAGAGCCTCATCCATATCTAGAAGACCTCATGATCCCCATATGGATATATAAGGACAAATATATAATTTTTTTCATGAAGTTCTCATGCATCTCTATAGGACCTTTGATGGTCATGCGATGTGTTACCAATAATTAGAGTGATTGTATTCAACAATACTCATGAAACCTCACAATATCCTCAAACATTTTAAAATAAACAAAGGAAATAAAGAGGGAGAATATGGTAACCTCTCACAGTCATAAAACTCATGTGACGCACCAAGGTTATTCATATAATGGTCTCCAAAGACCCCCATACAGGTCACCCAATATCACGTGAAGGCCTTTCGAATGGTTCCCTAGTCTCTTTAAGGACCTTGTATGTCTCATACGTATATTTTGAAAGTCCCTCATCATGTATTCATGATTCAAAAACACCCCTTTAATTAGAAATAATCCAACAAAGGAGGTGTTGATGGAATGATACCATGGTTGCTGAAAAATAGGTGACAACCTCAGAGTAACTTGTGTGAGGACCTCAGGAAGTCGAGTGATGCATAATCCCTCCACTAACTCTAGCCTGAAGTTTTTTTATATTATTTGGGATAACTGGTGAACAACTAGGATAGAAGGGCCTAAAAATACCCCACCCCAACCTCAAAGAAGAGATTTTTTTTGTAACCAGACACATCAGCACACCCAAGAACCAGAGAAAAATTATCAGAGCTGTTGATCTCATGATTGGAAATGATTCATATCATGTAATATCTTGGGGAAAATCGGGTTGATAATGGATCATTCACAATAACTTCTTGTGATCACTCACAGATCATGCGAAGGACTTATAACATGACATGTGAAGAACATCCCACACATCTTCTAAATCACACGTGACTTGAAATAATTTAACACTAAACAAATATAAGTAATTTGAAATATAAATTCTAGAAAAATACTTGAATTTTGGAGACTTATGTTAAGAATATATATGTTTATCTATCATATGATTCACATAAACCATCTGAGATGTACAATAGAAATGTGACATGTTTCTCATCTCTCAAGATGCACTTTTGTTATAATATTTAGATCATGTGAAGTCCTCTTGACATGTCAAAAAATGTCACATGGTTCCCTCCAAACATATCATCCAATTATTTTTAAACCCTTTGGTATATACATCCATTCCTCACAGTTTCCATCACATGTTTTTCCTAACTCATATGGTGGAACTAGTTCATGTCCAATGGGTCTCATGATAGCACCTGAGCATGTTAGGGGGCTCTTGTAACGTCCCTCGAACATGCCAATCAGATATCATGATGTCCTCTGAACATGTCATACATGACATGTGGCACCCTCTGAGACATGTCGCATTGACTCTCATGACATCCTCATAGAGTTTCAGCTAGCTCCTATGATGAAACCAAGGCATGTCAACCGGATCATGCGACATCCTCTAAGAATGTATATTCGGATCATGCAATAGATTCTAGGGTCAACTAGCTAGGTCTTGAGATGTCCCCTGGAAAAGAAATCCTTGATCATGATACTACCTATGGATATGCCATCCAAGTTATGTGAAGTCCCTCAGACAAGTCAACTGGATCATACAATTGTCTAATGGAATGTCAGGTAGACACCCTCTGACATTTCATACAGACAAGCAAGGCATGTTGAGCATATAATCAATGCATGTCAGGAAGATAAGAAGGATAGGTCAATAAAGAATCCCAAGACTTGATAACCTTTTCCATCCTCAATGTGTAATCCCTACAACTAAAGTAAATGTATATGTTTTATCCCTCACCAAAATAACTATGGAGACTCATATTCCTATTATAACCAGGTTACATAGGACGCCTCTTCGAGGTCTGATCACAATACTAAATCTCTAAATTATGTCCCAATGCTTATGTCCCACATCCATAATCAATGTGAGTGATTATTTTCTATACCATGTTTCTCACACCAATTATATCTCACATGTGCATAAGAAGTTTCAATAATCATATAATTTAAACTACAGACCTCTATAATGGAAAGGGAAATGTCACAGTGTAAGCCTCAATTAGCAGCATAGTATGATATATACTACAAATAATAGAAACCTCAGTGTGTATTCCCTGATCAACTGAACTACGATGACTATGATTTCTACCATAACCAGGATACATAGGACAACTTCCAAATTCACAGTCTCAAAAGGGAATCCACCTTAGTGTAAGTCCACCATGTATCTAACATCTCAACCATTGAGACCTAGTCATTCCCATGAACTGATCGGTCTACGTCATCCCTCAGTGGAATGAGAAATAAAATAAACTATGATGGATCAAATTAATTTCATAACCATGATATGTTGGACACCTCCCTAAGGCCTGAGTTCCATATTAAAAATTCCATGGTTTGTCCCAGTACATAAGTCCCACATAAATATACAATGAGGCTGATCACATGCTATCCCTTGTTTTCATAGATCATGTGGTATTAAGAAGTCACAATGAACACATCATTGGAATTATGAATCTCCACCAAATAAGGAAACATCAGATTATAATCCCTAATGAGTGAAATGATAAAAGTATCCCTCATATAAGGTCATCTAACTTGGGGCCAGTCTGAAGGGTGTGAAAGAATTCTGATAACTTTTATTCATGCTATGGCTAGGATACGTAGGATGTGTCCTCGTAACTCAAACTCAAATATTTGGGGCATCAATTACCATACATATTTATTTTCCACATGATGCTAAACTAAATGGTTTTTAATGAACTGTGTGGGTTTTGATTTCTATAATAACTGGGATACGTAGGATGCCTCATAATTTCTCAATCCCCTCCTTAGAATATTAATTGCCTCAATATATGGAAGAAAATTCTGAAGTGACCAGTTATATGGATTCAGCACATAAGAATCTATTCATAAGTAGAAATGGATGAAGAACCTCAAAAAATACATATGGATTCAATAATGAGATATCTTCCCTTTCTTTTTTATATAAAAGACACTTAACCTATAGTCATTTTTTAGGGTAACCAGTCTTGTATCAGGATTATGAAGAGATTATCAAACATAACTTACATCAATAGGAGAATCTCAAATTAGGTAACAGTTCCCTCCAACATGTTGTGAGGAGCCCAACCTCCCATCCTCTCAACTAATGTGATTCCATAAGCACCATTGGGTTTGAAACCCCAATTGACCACCTACCATTGGAAAATAGGTATGTACCCAGTTATGGATGAGGGTACCATTGGGAGTTTCCATTAAGAATAAAAATGGTGACACAACATGAATTATTTTTCAATAAATGAACCCCCCACAATCAACCATTGAGCCAAACCAAATCCACCTCGACATGGGTTCATGGTCATCTCTTCTCCCTCAAAAACGAAATGGTGAACTCAACATGAATCTCTCAAATAAAAAAATAATTGTGGTATTATCTATTGAACCATTTTTTTACAATATAAACAAACCAAAATGGTGAACCCTAGTGAATCTATCAAATAAAAAATGATTATGTTATTATCTATCGTTTTATTTTATTTTTTTGCACACTATATCAAAATAGTAATGGTGAACCCGATGTGAATCAATCCAATAATTAAATAATTGTGTTATTATATGTTAATCCATTTTGTTTTCACACAATATGCAAAACAAATTGTGAACCCAACATGAATCTCTAAAATAGAAAAATGATTAGATAATCATGTGCCATGCCAATCTATTTCCATATAAAAAATAGATGATGGGATAGAAATAAATCTTATAGAAGATCCTCTCTAATCGGGGTTCACATGAAATAATTCCATCCTCTCATTGACAATACCATTCAAGAAGAATGGAAAGATTGTGAATAAAATGAAAATTTTCTTAACCATGCATATCTGATTGAGAACATCATGCTTATGATATTTCACTAATTAGTGACCTTGTTCCTTGTGGTATGTATGACTAGAGATACTTATCTCATCAACAGCAACTCAATATGATATAATTTCATCATCCAGCAACCATTATAGAATTTGTTCTATTGTTGTAACCCATGTGGATAGAAAAATGATCTCACCTTCCCAACAACTTCAACATCAGGGAAAAAACACAATGGACTAGGAGTACCTCCGACATGGTACAATCACGACCATTGAATATTCCAATGAGGGTCTCCATGTACTGAAGCAAATGAGTCTTCATCATTCTGATAAAGCTATATCTAATCCAATGGCCCTCATTTCCATATCCAAATGCTTCAAAGGATTATCCCTAGAGCATAATAATCGCCACCTTCAATATCTAATTAAGGTAGACCAGTGATTCAAATATGGATCATGTCCAATTCAGGTGTCATTGAGGAGGGATCCTATCAACTGATGACTCCAACACCATCCCACTAGTACCCACCAATTTCCTACTAAGGGTATTATCTGACATGTTTCCACCTATGACACTCATACATGAGTAGGAAGGAAAAAACATTGGGTAAGAAATATGTTAGATATCTAAGAGAGGGTGTATATCCCTACTCTTGCTGATGATGTCTATTGGCATATTCTAGTAGTAACCAGTGAATAGGCTTATATCTATGCTCACACAAAACAAGTCTGTGGGAAAATTCCCAAAGGAGGCATAGGAGAGGTGCATATCCATACTCCCAGGCACGAATCACAGCAACATATTTTACTGGTGAAAAGAGGGAAGAAGTGGGTTTGTATCCCCTCTTCAATTGAAGATATATTCTAGTACATAGTGAAGTTAAAAAATATATAGGATTATATTCCTACACACACTTCTCTAAAATTCCAATACATTTTATCAACAATAGAATAACTCCTTCAGCATATTCCGACACAGGTACAGATATAGGGATAGGGATATATTCCTATACCTAAAGCTAGGGAAGCTCAACTCTTTGTTCATTATGAATAAGTGGTCGATTTGAAGCAAGCTCATATTCTTTCTCTCATCTAGGATGATTTTTAGTATATTACAGTAAAGGATGAGGCATTGGACTGGACTTATATTACCTTTCCAATTAGGGCTCACTAGGTGAGAGCGGCACATGCCTTGGGACAAGGGTAAATGTCTGTTAAAAAAGTATGGAAATATTCCAAAGGCCCAAGATTGGGCTCATATCCCCATTCTGGCCAAATATCACTGAGTGAGAGGGAAACATTCCTTGGGATAGGCTCATATTCCTATTGAAGAAGTCCATAGGAATACTCTAAAATCCTCAGATCATCCATATAGCCATGTTCTGGATGGTTCTGACCAAGTGAGAATGAAACATGCCACAGGATAGGCTCATTCTCTTGTAAGTGAATCTATCTCACATATTCCAGCAGACCATGGAATCTAGGCACATATTCCTACTTATTATGATGAACTACTACGCCCACATCATTTTAAGGAAATATAGGAGGATCCTCATATCCATTCTCCCATTATGGAGGTCTGTCGAAATATTCCGGTGGGGAATAAATATTTGGACCATGCTCATATTCTCACAGCAACCGGGGCTCACCAAGTGATAGTGGCACATGCCTCAAAAAAAGATCATACTCTTGCCAAGAAAGACTAGTGGAATATTCCAAAGGCTCAGGATCAGGCTCATATTCTCATCTTGACTGAGGCTCGCCAAGTGAGAATAGAACATCCCTCAAGATAAGAACATATTCCTGTCAATAATGAGGAACTCATTGGAATATTCTAAAATCTTCTCGGTAGTGGGATCATACTCCCACAGCATCGTACATTTATAAAAAAGTTTCAAAAACTAGTATGCAATAGGCTCATATCCCTACACGATTCCAAAAGGCAGGTTGGCATATTTTGACCATAATGAAGATTGAGACCCATATTTCTAATCTTCTCAATGCCAGTATCCTTGAGGTCATTCAAGACACATTCTTAACACCACAAGGGTCTATAAAATCTTCAAAAAAAGTATAATATGATCATTATAATGATTTTCCTCTTTATGGTAGTGTGTATATGGATCGCATGAACTCTACACCTAACATCCACTAAGGTCAACCTTTGCACGGTGATATCTCCCACAGATAAGTAAATCCTCGCATTTCCCAGAAACCTTTATATAGATAGGTTTTCAAATATTAGAAACTTTTCTATAGAGAGGTAATCAAGAAATTAGTGTCAACCACATATAGAATCTCATAAACATTAATTAGTACTCCACTCCTATCAGTAGGAGCCCCTCAGAAGCATCTTCTATGATCAGACCAGATGGAGGTGTGTAATTCAGATGAATAGTAGTATGACATTGACATATGGAGAGATTTATCTAAAAAAACCTTCCATGATGTTTTCGCACCTCTCCACTTATAAATATGATATTTCAAACGAGTTATAAAAGGATTTCATTCATTATATATACCAAAATATGTAGGCTACTCATTAGTAACTAAAGACTAGAAATTTCCCTTATCTAAGATATGAGGGTCATTGTCAGACCATCAAGATACTCAATTTTTAGCTGAAACTAGTCATTATCTCTATGAAATGATATCCAAAATAAAAAAAGAATAGAACACATATATAACACGCTTGCATGTATTTCTTTATAACCCTTCTGTAGCAGTTCTCGGAGGCCACATCATGTATTCTCATTTGAGGATGGGGAAAGTGCATAATGTTACACTTCATCGCACCCATGGAAGAGTAAAACCACTTATATACCACATCCAATAATGTAATATCCTCCGGAGAAATAATGGGACTAGGTAATGCTCGGCCTAGTTGGTCACTACAATCGAATGACCCCACTTCAATGATTCCTATACATCAAACATATAGGGATAGGATAACCAATATAACTTCAAACGGGTACCCTTAAAGTAATAGGAATACATTTCAAACATGGAATCCAAAGTTTTGACCAAATAGAAAACATAACTTGAAGAATGATTCTCATCATGGGTTTCAATCACACCCATATCTTATGTGAGCACGCCTTTTCCATATCAAATGAACTATAGTAGCAGTTATCATAGCAACCATCCAAAAGTATACCTGAATATCCTAGTCAGGTGAATACTTACCACCACCTCCACCTATCATATCATAAATTCCTAAAAAGATTCAGGATATACCAGTAGTAGCTAAAAAACCCCAACCCACTAGGTTGGGTGCATTTATATCTCAGTCACCATCCCCAGGTTCATCATCCCTTGAGTGGATCCTAGGGAAATAAAAAGTTATTCCAAATAAACCTCATCCAGTTGGGAATAGGGAATTTATATCCCAATGTCTATCACAAGATTCATCAAATCCCTGATTGGAATCATTATAACCTCAACAATATGATCAATCGATGCTAATTGTGGCCCCAAATAACCCCCATCTCATAGGGTTGGGGAAATATTCATCATCAATCATTACCACATAGAGAATCAGTCTTCTCTAGGTTGGGAGGTCAAAATAAATGGTCGGCATCCTAACCATTATTCCTGGTACAAGGCCAACCTCTGTTATTTGGGCATTTTTCAAAAAACATGACATGAAACTCTGTCAAAATGGCCAAATTTGGCCAAATTTGGCCGGCGGTTTGAATAATGACCCATATGAAGGTATTTCATAATAATAATATCACATTAAAAGTAATGGTACAACCACCATTTATTGATATACCTTGGTGAATTTCATCACCATTGATCTTGTAGTGATTCACTATTCATTTTCACCCTTATACAACTATGTTAAGTTGATTTTGTATCATAAAGTAAAATTTTAATAACTAATCTTAATTCAAGTTTTGTTCAATAATTTTGGTGTTAATAACTATTTAAAAGGTATATATCACTTTTTTGGATGATTTTGTTGTAGGTGGAGGTGATTTGAAGGGTCTAGGATGAAGTTGAAGAAAAATGGGCCAAACTGCATAAGATCCCATGAATATTTGGGGACTATGATTCTTAGTTCTTATGATATTTTTGTTAAATTGGGATGAAATATTTTTTTTCTGGTCCCAAATTTAGTGGTATACAACTATTCTAAAAACACCCAAGTCAAATTTGTTCATTAAGGGGCCCAACCAAACTGATCTTTCTAAGTAACCAAATCTGCATGAAGTCAAAAGTTGTGTTTTGTATTTCGTCCATATCTCAAGAAATAGTTTTCAAAAAGGATCCAAATATTTAGTGGATATATTCAAGATGCGGGGGAACAAATTTATAGTTTTCTCTTATGTAATAGAAGACGTTTTTTCCACAAAAAACCATGGTTCAAGTGGTTTCTCAAAATTTGGAGGCTCAAAACCACCTTCCTGTTTACATATAAAATGGCACCTTGGGCACACCATTTGTAAGTTCTACCAGGAGGAAAACATATGGTATTCTTAATACCCAAAGGAGTCATATCCTCATCCAATAAGTTCCGGAGGCCCCAATCCTCATAAAAGATCATGGATGAAGGTTAAGTTCCACCCGATCCTCCTCCTCCTCTCGATGGAGAGCTAAATGGTTGATGGAAAATTCGAGAAAGCTACACATACATAGGATTGGTTTCTGACACATTTTTTTACAATTTTTGTTTAATTTGTGTTTCAAACATTTAACATATGTTTTATCTAAATATTATTCTTCTTTGAATTATTTTTTTAGGTTTAATAAAGTGAAATTGTTTTTATCTCATCTCAGATTGGGTTGAGATTTCAAGTGGGGACTTTGATTTTTCTAATTAGACAATACAAGCATCCTTTTTCTCTCACACATACATGATATTTTAGTATAATTTGTTATCACTTTTTCAATGATTTAGTTCCAATCATTTACAACATGATTTATGTGCCTAGCATTGGTTCTTTATGCATAATTTTAAGAGGTAAGAGGGGAATCGAGATCCTGACAACCCTCAACCAAAGGATTCCATTAAACCATGTGAAATTTGAAGAATAATAAACTATCCAATATGTGGTTTGAACTCTCCTTCTCAAATAATTCTAAAAACACAACCTTCATTTTTCAACTATTAAACTTCTTAATTAAGTCATTTTACTTTTAAAACTATTTTCAAAACCATCCCCTCTTTTAGTCTCTTTATTAAAAATACACATTTTAAACTTAAAAATATCCTTGAGAGATGAACTAGGATCTTCAATTTCCTATAAAGTCATATTTATAACATAATAAATTTGGCATTCCATTACAACCTGATCAATTTTTGGAACCATTTTTTGGGAGAACATTGGTTTTTAGGGTGTGTTTTTTATAAGATTTCTATAAATTTTGTGAATTTTTATTGGTTTTATGTTCTATATTTATATATATATTTGTGCTATGATTTATTTAAACTATAGATTCTGTGCATGATTTATTCTAATTTTGTATATTTACCTCCTTTATAACCTAAACCAGATAGGATCTTATTCAGTGACACTCAGACACACATGGGAACCCTTTGAAGGAGGACACACCACACCTTGAGACTTTTCTAAACCCCACTTCTTCTGGAACCAAACATATAACTTAACATACATTTTATAAAATGGATGAAAATAAATAAACAATTAATGAAATAACCTTACCTGATGTGAATATCCATCCCACATACATTCAGATACAGAGAGAGGAACCAAATTTTGAACCTAAATCTAGTTTAATTCACTTATTACCAAGATTCCATGGACTCGCGGGTGAAGACCCACATAAGAATTTAAAATAATTTCATATTGTATGTTCAAAATTAAAACATAGTAATTTGGATAAATAACAAGTTAGGTTTAGGAAATTTCCATTATCTATAGAGTACACTTAAAAATATTGTTTTTATTTAGTTAACTCTCTTATAAGAGGTTGGGTGGACATGAAATGCATTTTTCTTAAAAAATACCTTCCAGAATCCCAAACTATAACTATAATGAATTAAATTTTTGGGATAGTAAAATCATAAGGGGAAACACTTCATGAATAATATAAAATTTTTAGAAGGATTTTTTCAATCTATTCACACCACCAAATAAGTGATCAGCTTTTAATATAGTATTTTTATGGAGGTTTAATTTAAATTGATCGAAACATGACTGATGCCACTGAAGGTGGTGCACTAGTTGATAAAACCTCAATAGATAGAAGGACCCTCATTGATAACATGGTTTAAAACACTCAAAAATTCAGTTCATGGTCTGGTATTCCCATTTGTGGGGTCCATGAGGTGAAAATTTATGAGTTCTGGAAGAAGGTGCACATGAAGTTCGAAGAGGTAAGTACCATTCTCTGAAAACTTGATATTTATAAAGAGAAATCCCAATATCCTCCAACCATACCTTGTTTTATCTATTCCACCAATATCCACTATTCTGACTAATTCTTTACATTGAAATATATATCTTATAGTTATGTAGAAATATTCCCAAGATTTCCATATAACCAAACTATTAGGCAAGAACCATATTATCCATCCATCCATGGGTCGATATAAAACCAATCATATAAGAAAGGGGGTATTCAAACCAAATTCAATAACTATGGAACCAACTGGGGAAGAGTAGTCATCCACCACCATCACCCAAAAATCCTCAACCACCACAAATTACCTTCCAAAAACCCCCTCAAAAACCTAAACCAATCCTAGAGGACATGATGAAACAAATTTCTAAAAATAACCAATTTGTAAAAACCACCCATGCTTCCATACAAGACCTAAAAACACAATTAGTCCAACATTACAAATCAGTGGGGTAAATACAAAGTCATGGGTCAGGTAAAGTACCTAATAAACCACTAGTTAATCCTAGGGATAATGTAAAAGTCATTTCTATCACCCTTTAGAGTGGAAAACATAATAAAATAAAAATTAAACCTCCATTATATTCATCTCGTCCTGAATAAACCATTATCCCAACCACTAAGAATGGTCCAATAGAGGAAAAACCTTGTCCTTGGAAAAATACCACCAAGGGAAACAATGTGTCTGTTGATGAGTCAGCTAGACCAAACATTCCTCTTCCATTTCCCAAAATTTCCACCCAACAAAATAAAAATAAATAATCATAACATGATAAATTAATATAAGAAACTTTCAAAACATTTCAATTTAACATTACCTTGATTGATTCCATAAAAACATGTCCACGATATTACAAGTTTCTAAAGGAGATGTGTACACACTGAATGTGAATTAATGGTGATGAAAAAGGTAATCTTAGGGAGGAATGTATCATCATTGATAGATCAATAAATTTTCACTAAATTCAATGATCCTGGAACATTATTGAATCCATGCACCATATGGGACTATTACTTTTGAAATTCTAAGAGTGACTTTTTTCTTCGATAAATATCATGACTCGCTCTATTTTCTAATAATTTCATGTTGTAAAATTTAATTCCACTATAATTATTGTTCAAATAAAAAAATGCAGTGCAACACACCCCATTGTTGTGTTAGCGTATGTTCTTGTGAGGGTAAAAATTATTAATTTTTCATACTAATTTTTATGAGTTTAAAATTTAATATGATATAATGAATTGAAACATCCCAATTATATTAGGGATGAATTTTCTAAAAACAATTAAAACCATAATTAATGTCAATAATTGTACATTATCTATGGATTTTTGTCATGAAATTTTCCACTAGAACATCTTTCATTCCATGATGCTCCCATCATAATAGAATTTCTCACTTTCAGATAATTCTATTTACATACTCCCTTACCATGAAAAAATTTATTTTCATTCCATTGATAACCTTTCTGAGTTTTCATAATTAATAGAAATTATAGATAATGAATTTTAAATTGAATATTGTAGTGGTCAAAAAAAATGTCATGAATGTTTCTTAATTTATTATTTCTTGAACACTAAGGATCCCATGACCATCGATGATATTGAAAATATTGTAAAATATCATTCTTTATCTAAGGATGTTACTAGTGATCAGTTAAATGAGATCAATGAACCTTCAATTTTATAGTCACTCCAATAAAAAAATCCCCTTGGATGGGAATTTATAACATTGCATAAAAAAGTGAAATATTGATATCATGATAATTGAGACAAGATACCTATCATGATTGTTAGTTCACTCCCTCTCAATCATGTATTTTGACTGTTTTAACTTTTTAGGGAGAATAAAAAATCATTAGGAAGGACACTTTCTAGCATTCTTAGTATTATCCCATCATTAGGCATGAATCATATATTATTAAATGATGTGGATTAAACAATGAGGCAGGCACAACGTCAACTGAACTCAACCCAACTAGATGTTGTTATAAACGAGGAAACAAAAATTATTGGTTGTTGGAATCATTTACCCCATCTCTGAAATCCAAATCGTTAGTCTAGTTTAAGTAGTTACAAGGAAAACTGGTTTGATAGTAATAGAAAAATGGAAATAATGAATTGGTTCCAACTCATGTGAAGAATAGTTGTTGGGTATTTATAGACTATCACTGACTAAACTAACACAGCAGGAAATACAGTTTCCCATTGTCTTTCATTGACCAAATGATAGAGAGGCTAGCGGAAAAGTCCCACAATTATTTACTTGATGGGTATTGTGTATACTTTTAGATAAATATTTCCCCTGAGTATCAAGAAAGGAAAACCATCACATTCCCATTTGGAATGTTTTCCTATAAGAGGATTCCATTTGGCCTATGCAGTGATCTATATACTTTCTAGCAATTTATGGTTATTATTGTTTCGGATTACCTGTAGAATTGCATGCAAGTGTTCGTGGATGATTTCACAATATATGGATCTTATTTTGATCAGTGTTTGAGTAGTATTTTTTCTTTCTTATTTCATTGTATTTAAAACAATATCATATTAAATTATGAGAAATTTCATTTCATGGTGTGACAAGGTATAGTACCTAAGCTTGTTATTTCTGGGGATGGTATCCAAGTTGATAAATCAAAATTGGATTCCATTTATTCCCTATCATTCAACAAAAATGTGTATGATGTGTGGTATTTCTTAGGTCGGGATGGATTTTATCACCCCTTCATTTGTGAATTTAGTAATATTTCACTCCCATTATCCCTATTACTCTAAAAATAAAAAGAATTTTTTTTCATAAATAATGTGAGAAATATTTTTGAAAAATTGAAATATATTCTCACAACACCCCCAATAATTCAAGCCCCTCGATGGGATTTTCTATTTGAAATAATGTGTGATGCCTCTAACTATGCAGTTTGGGTAGTCTTATCACAACTGGTTGATCAAGCTCTACATTTCATAGTTTATGCCTCATGAACACTGGACCCTACTCAAGAAAACTACACTACAAATGAAAAATAATTCTTTGATATTGTGTTTAACTTGGATAAATTTAGGCCATAAATCTTAGGGTCCAAATTAATTGAGTTCTTAGACCATCCATCCCTCCAATATCTCCTTAATAAACTGAAATCCAAACCATTTCCCATTCAATGGATGATCATACTTAAATAATTTAATCTGAGAATTAGGAATAAAGAAAAGAAGCAGATAATATGGTGGATAACCATATCAGTAGGATCCTCAAACACATGTATATTGACTCATCCCATTATATTCTCATAAATGACTTGTTTCTGGATGAAAAATTGTACCAAGAGAAAGATTTTATCTCTTGGTATGCTGAATTTGTAAATTATTTGTAAGAATCTTGTGTTAATGCTAGTTTCAAAAAAAACCATGATGGTCATATAAAAAATGAGTCTTGTTTGTACATTTGTAATGATCCCTACCTTTAGCACACATGTAGTGATAAATCCCTTAGGGATTGTGTTCCTAATAGAAAGTTTCAGTGTGTCCTTTGGTTCTTACACTCTTTTGCTTGTGGGGGATACTTTGATTCACAACAAAACACTCATATGGTCCTCGATTCTGGTCACTTTTAGTAAACATTATTTTGGGATGCCCATGATTTTTTTAAATCTTATTCTTGTTTCCAAATAATGGGGATTGTATCTAATAGAAATGGAATTCCATAACAACCCTTTCTCTTTCATGACAATTTTTATGTTTGGGTCATTGAATTTATAGCTCCATTTCCAAATTATTTTGGAAATATGTACATTATTGTAGAAGTTTATTATGTATAAAAATGGATAGAGGCACAAGACACAAGGAAAAATGATTATAATATAGTTGAGGAATTTTTTAGAACCCAAATTTTCCATAGGTTTTGATTACCTAGGTTCATCATCAGTGACTAGAGTTCTCATTTTTAAAACTGAGCATTACAATCAATTTATATTCGATATGGAGTTGGGCATCGAGTATCAATTGTTTATCATACACAAACCAATGGTCAAGTCAAGATGTCAAATATAGAGGTAAAAAAATTCTTGAAAAAATGGTTCAATCCAATAGAAAATATTGGAGTCTTAGACTAAATGATTCTTCATGGGTTTATTGTACTATCTTTAAGACTCCCATTGGAATTTCACCTTATCATTTTTTTGGAAAGATTTTTCACATTCCTATTGAAATAGATCGCCAAGACTACTGGGATATTAAATAATGAAATTTTATATTTCTGGTGTAGGTTCTCAGAGTAATTTAAAGATTCAGGAGAAGGAAGAAATGAAAAAAGATTCTTATGAGAACTCCCAAATCTATAAGGATCGAACCAAGGCTTACCATGATTGTCTCATCCTTCAAATTCAATTCCACATTGGGAAAAAGGAAATTCTTTTCAATTAAAGGATAAATTTTCATCTACATAAGCTTTGTTATCTCTAGTTTATAACATACACTATTACTAATGTTTATCCATTTGGTATTTATGAGGTTCAAAATTAAGAAACAACACAAAACTTCACTTTAAATGGGAAGTGGTTGAAGTACTTTCAGAAACCATTCTAGAGTCCATGATAAAGGAACTCTAAGTTCAAGAAAAAACCGATGAATGAAATCCAACATGTTTTATCCTTCCTTCACAAATTCTATTTTATTATAGTTAGGAAACTACATACTCTATGTGTGGGGTAAGGGTATATTGTTCGGTTAGTTAGTAATTTTCATCATCATTCTAATTTTTCTATTTTTTTCTTATTGAAGAGTATTGGTAAACCCCCCACCCCCCACCCTTCTCATTTTCATCCTCACTTTTTTTTTCAGAATATTCATTATTTATACCCACTTAATCATAAAAATTATTGAAAATGCATGAGGAATTTCATTATTTTATGTTGTTGTAGAAAAAAAATCAATGACAGAATGTGTGTTTTGAAATGAATTTAAAATTGAGGTGTGAATTTTTCTAGTTAATTGGTTGTTTTTTTATGATATTGATGGTCAAATTATTTTTAAACCTTTTAGAAGAATGATACCCTTTTGTGAGTAGTTTGTGGGAAAATTATTTCACTTAATATATCCACACATATTTACACCCAATAATGAAGTGTAAATATTTATTACTTAATATAAGGTAATTATAAGTTAGGTTAAATTTTATATATTTTCTAAAATTATTTTTTCATTCATTCATTCCTTGTCTGATCTATTTCATTACTATGCGATGTTGACCAATGTGTGTGTACATGTTATTGGAATGTTTTAAACCCACAAAAAAGAATACAAAATTAAAAAAAACAAATAAATATTGAGAGGAGTGATAAATTTAAACATATATAGATATCTAGATTAGGATATTAAGGTTTGACTTCTAGTAATGCTTATGTGAGTGGGTCTTGAAATTTGATTTCAAAGGATGCAGTTCATGTTCAGTGGAAAAAATCATATAAGCATACAAATATTAAAATAACATATATTTCCTCAATAAAAATTGGAAAAAATATGATTAAATGGTTTTCAAACACACACATGGATAATTAGTGATATGGATAACTTTTAAATTATATTATCATATTGGTTTCATGCATATCTTAGTATTTCGTTCTGATACAGTTTATGAGGAATCTTTTTCCATGATCACTAAGAATAACACCATGGTGAGATTTTTTATTTTATTGCATTTCTATCACATATTTAATTTAATTTTAATGATAACTATTCATTTATTTGTTATTAAATCCATTAATACTTTTTTGGAAATGTTACTTTTCATAGGAGTGCAAATTTTTAGGTGTGGGGGTGTGATAGTGTAGTGATTCACTATTCATTTCCACCTTGATACCACTGTGCTAGACTGATTTTTGTATCTTAAATTACAAATTTAATAAAAACATTCACATAATTTTTTACTAAATAATTTTGTTTTAATATCTGTTAAAAAATTTAATTTCACTTGTTTGGATGATTTCAATGTAGGTGGTGGTGATTTGGATGGCCCGGGATGAAGTTGAAGAAAAATGGGCCAAACTGAGAATGATCCTAAGAATATATATAGTCTTAAATGCCTAATTAAACTAATACATGGCTCAAATTTGGCTTCAATACTATGGGATAATCCAAAATTCAGTGGGATAAAACTCTTATATAGAAACACAAGCCAAATTCATTCACTAACGGACCCAAATGAACTGATATGTCCAAAAACCTGAATCTGCATGATCTCAAAAGTTTTGTTCTATATTTCATCCATATCTGGAGTTGTAGTCTTCCAAATGGATAAAAATTTGAGATAGAGATATTAAATAGTTGGGTAAAATCTTTTCATTTTTCTCAAATGTGAGATAATACTATCTTTCCACTCAAAACCATGTTCTAATTGGTTTCATTAAATATTGGGGCTTAAAACAACCTTCACATTTACCTATAAAATGAAACTTTGGTCACCCCATTTATAAGTTTGACCAGGAGAGAAATCTATTTTATTATTTATACAAAAAATAATCATATCCTCATCCAAGAAGTTCTGGAGGACCCTATCTTCATAGGGGGTTAAGGATGATGAGTAAGTTCCTCCTGAGCCTCCTCCTCCTATCAATGTCAAGTTAAAAGGAGGATGATCATTTCTATGGAGATACACATTCTTTGGAGGGACGTTCGAAACTTTTTCACCTAATAGTTTTTTGTAATTTTATTTTAAAATTTTCATTTATTATTTATCTTAATAATATTTTTCTTTGAATGCCTTTTTTTTGTTTAATCAAGTGAAACTCTTTTTATCTCACTCTAATTGGGTAGAGATTTCATGTGGGGATCTTGGTGTGTTCCGAATGGAAAACATAATCATCCTTTTTATCTCACACATAAATGAGTTTTCAGTAATTATTTATCCTCCCTTATTATATTCTTGAGCTAAAACCCTTGATAAAATGTTTTTTTTGTATAGGGTTGGTTCCTTGTGCAGCGTTTTAAGAGGCAAGAAGGGAATAAAGATCTTGTTGACCCTCAACCAAAGGATTCCATTAAACCATGTAAAATTTTCGGAACAGTGAACTATACAAGATGTGTAGTGAACTTTAAATGACCTCCTTCTCTAATAATTCTAAAAACACAACCTTCTTTTTTCAATTATTAAAATCATTAATTAAGTCATTTTATTTTTAAAAATGTTTTTAGAACCACCCCATCTTTTAGTATTTTTATTAACAATACACAATTAAAACTTAAAAAACTCTTTGAGTGATGTATTATAATCTTAATGTTTCAATAAAATCATATTTAAATAATATTATATTTTATGTGTTATGAAAACACATCTAAATTTTGGCACTATTTTCGGGTATTTTTTTGTCTTTTAGTGCTTTTTTATATGTTTTTTGTAAATTTTGTGAATATTTATTTGTTTTATCTTATAAATTTAAATATATTTTTATTTTATAATTTATTTATTATGTAGGTTATGTTAATTACTCATTATAATTCAGGTGATTTACCAAATTTTGAACCAAAACTGGAGAGTATCCTACGTCAGCGACACTGAGACCCACTAAAAAACCCTTTGAAGGAAACACACCACGCCTTAAGACTTTTCTAAACCCCCCTTCTTCTTGAACCGAAATTACAATTGAACTTAACTTGTATAACATGGATGAAAATAACCAATCACTAAAGTAACTAACCTCACCTAATGGGGAGATCCATACTACATAAATTCGGATACAAGGCGATATACCAAATTTTGAATTTAAATCCGGTTTAATCCACTTATTACCAAGATTCCCTGGACGCATGGGAGAAAACCCACATAAGAAATTAAAATAATTTCATACTATATGTTAATAATTAAAATCTGATAATTTTTATTAATAACAAGATAATATTAGTTCATTCCCATGATCTTTATAAGACACTGTAAAATATTGGTTATATTATGTTAACTCCCTTACTAGAGGCTAGGCGTACATGAAACGCCTTTTTCTTGAAAAATACTTATCATCCTCCAAAACTAAAACTACAAGGGAATAAATTTGTGTGATAATAAAATCATAATGGGAAACACTTCATGAATAATGGGAATAGTTTAAAAGGGTTTTTTCAAGCTTACCACACCACCAAATAAGTTATCAACTTTTAATATAGTATTTTTATGAAGGTTTAATTTCTATTGATTGAAAAATTATTGATGCCACTATAGGTATTCCACTAGTTTAGAAAACCCCAATCTCTATAATGACCCTCAATAAGAACAAGGCTCATAACACTCAACCATTTGGTTCAAGGTCTAGTATACCCATTTGAGGTGTCCATGAGGGGAAAAGTTCTAAGTTTGAGAAGAAGGTGGACATGAAGTTCGAAGAGTTAGGTACCCTTCTCCAAAACCATTATCTTTCCCAAAGTAAATCTAAATCTCATCCTCCCATCCATTATGGTATCTTCTTCCCTAACAACCACTATTCTGAAAAATTCCGTTAATTGAGAGAAACTTCTGAGATTTATGAGGAAAGCTCTATAGTTCACCCATATTTTCTACCCATTGTTCAAGAACCATACCGTCCATACAACCCTTTCATAAAAGGAAACCAAGCCTATAGTAAAATGTTTTATTAAAACCAACATAAAAACTATAGGACCAATGGAGATAAAGTATTCATCAATGACCACCACCCAGAAATCCTCAACCACCAGAATGACACTCTAAACAACCCCCTCAAAACCTGAGCCATGACTAGATGACATGATGAAACAAATGGATGAAAATAACCTCAAAATCCAAATAATCATCCAATATTACATAAAAGGCCTAAAAACCTATTAGGAAAACTTTCCTACTTGGTGGGGGAAATCCATTTCCATGGGTTAGTAAAACTACCTTCTCAACCACTAGTTTACCTTAGGGATAAAGGAAATGTCATCACCATCACCCTTCAAAGTGGAACATAACATTAAATTCAAATTAAATATACATTAGAGTAATATACTCTAGATTAATCCACTGTCCCAACCACTTATAATAGTTCAATAAAAGAAAAACCATGTCCTTAGAAAAATACCATCAAAGGAAATAGTGTTTCTGATGATGCGTCTCCTAGAAAAACCATTCCTATTCTATTTCCCCAAATTTACACCTAAAAAAAGAAACAAAAATAATATAAAATTAATAAATAAATTTTGGAAACATTCAAAAAAAATCATGTTAACATTCCCTTGATTGATTCAATAAAGAAACTTCCACGATCCTCAAATTTTCTAAGGGATATGTTTACACAACAAAGGTGAATTATTGGGGATGATAAGGTGATATTGGGGAGGAATGTATCATTATTGATAGAGACAAGACATCCCACAAAATTAAATGATCCTAGAACATTCTCAATTATATGCACCATATGGGGTGTTTCTTTTCTAGTTCTATGCTTGATTTGGGTGCCTCTGTAAATTCAATTCCTCACTCAATTTTCTCTTCATCATAGTTCTGGGAACATATTCCCACTATGATTTTTTTCCAACTAGAAAACCGGAGTATAGAACACACTATTAGTATATTAGAGGATGTTCTTATGAGGCTAAAAATTTTAATTTTTCCTGCTAATTTTTTTTTCTTAAAATGTAAGATAATAATATGAATGGAAACACTGAGATTATATTAGGATGAAATTCTTGATAATTGAAAAAACCATAATTGATTTACACAATGGTACATTATATTTGGATTTTGGTGGTGACATTTTCCACTTAGACATCCTAGATTCCATGAATCACTTCCCAGAAAACTAAAATTTGTTTCAATTAATTCTATAGATGTACTCTCTTCCCCTAAAAATCTTTTTTCCACTAATCCCTTTTCTATGTTTTCATCATTGATAGAAGTCCTAGGTAATGAATCTTCCATTCAATGTTTTAGTGGTCTAGAAAAATGTCATGCATGTTTTTTAATTGATAATTTCTTAAACAATGTGTATTCTATGATCATCAATGATATTTCTAATCTTGTAAAATATCATTACTCATCTAAGGAAGTTCCCACTATATAGTAACGAGCACATTACATACTCTAGGTGTGGGGGATATGTATATTCATAGGTTATTTATGAATTTCCATCATCTTTCTTATTTTTTTATTTTTTTATTATTGAATAGTATCCCCCCTAATTTCCCACCACACTTTTGTGCTAGAATATTCATTATTTATGACCACTTAATCATGGAAATTAAAAAAAAATCATGAGGAATTTTTATATTTCATGTTGTTTTAAAAAAATCATTCATATAATGTGTGTTTTATCGTTAATTTAACATTGAGTTGTGAATTTTTCTAGTTCATTGGTAGTTTTTTATTATATTAATGGTTGTATCAGTTTAAAACCTTTAAGAAGAATGGTACCCTTTGTGTGAGTAGTTTATTGGAAAAAAGTATCACCTAATATATCCACACATATTTTCACCCAACAATGAATAGTGAATTTTATAACTCAATAGAAGGTATATATAAGTTAGGTTAATTTTCTATAATTTTCAAAAATATTTTCCCATTCCTTCATTTCTTATATTATATATTTCATTATTAAAATAGATTTTCCTAAGCATGTATACCTATTATCGGATTGTTGTACACCCTCAAAAAAACCAAAATGAAATAACAAATAAATAATAAATAAATATTTTGGAGTGTGATGAAATGTAAAAAATATGTGGATACCTTGGTTGGGAGCTTAAGGTTTGACTTCTGGGAATTCTTAATTGAGTGGGTGCTGAAATTTGACTACAAATGATATAGGGAAGGTTTGGTGAAAAGAATCATGTAAGTAGAAATTTTTTAAAATAACCTATATTTACTCGATAGAAAGTGGAAATCATAGCATGAAATGGTTATCAGAAATGATAGTGTATAATTAGTGACATGGTAAAATTTTGAATTATTCTCTCAAATTGGTATCATTCACCTCTTAGAATTTCATTCTCGTAAAATTTATGAGACATTTTTTTTCATGATCACTATAAATAACTCCTTGGTGTGATTTTTTATTCGATCAAATTTCCACAATAGGATTTATTTTATATTATTTTTAAATATTCATTAATTTATGAATATCTACATGAATAATTTTTTGAAAAGTTTATTTTTCTTGGAGTGAAATTGTTAATGTGGGGGGGTGTGATCATGTATTGATTCGCTATTCATTTCCAACGTTATACCACTATGTCAAACTGATTTTATATCATAAATTCAAAATTTAATAACAAATTTAACATCATGTTGTATTAAATTAACTTTTTATAGTCACTGTTAAAAAATTTAATTTCTCTTGTTTGGATGATTTCATTGTAGTTAGAGATGATTTTAGGGCACAGGATGTGTTTGAAGAAAAATGGGCCAAACTGTGTAAGATCCCAATAACATATATGGACTAAAATGAAAAAAAATATACTAAATCATGGATCAAATTAGGATGAATTTTTTTAATCAAAAATTTAGTGGTATACAACTCTTCTGAATACACCCAATCCAAATTCATTCAATAAGGTGCCCAACCAAACTGATCTATCCAAGAAACCTAATTTGCATGAAGTCAAAAGTTGTGTTCTGTATTTCATCCATATATTGAGATATATTTTTCAAAATATAACTAAATTTTCAGTGGAAATATTAAATTAGTGAGCAAAAACTTTTTAGTTTTCTATAAATCTAGATAAGACTTTATGGACACTCAAAACCATGGGCCAAGTGGTTTCTCAAGATATGGAGGCTCAAAACCACCTTCAAATTTACCTATAAAATGGATCCTTAGGCACCCCATTTTTAAGTTAGACTAGGAGGAAAATATATAGTATTTTAGATAACCTGTGTATTACTCTCCTCATCCAAGAAGTTTTGTAGTCCCCTATTCTCATAGGCGGATCAAGTATGAAGTTGAAGTACCACCTGAGCCTCCCCTTCCTCTCAATGGGAAGCTAAATGGTGGATGGTCATTTTGAAAGAGATAAACATACTTGGGATGGAGTTACATAACTTTTGTATACTGGTTTTTTATTTTTGTTTTAAATATTTAACTTATGTTTTATCTTAATATTCGTCTTCTTTGAATGCTTTGTTTTTGTTTAATCAAGTGAAAGACTTCTTATCTCAACTCTGATTGGGTTGAGATTTCAAATGGGGATCATGGGATGTTCGGATTGGACAACACAGGCATCCTTTTTCTCTCTCAAATAAATGATAATTAATAATTATATGGTATCCCTTGTTCTATTCTTGAGTTCCAATTCTTGATAACATATTTATTTTTTTAGGGTTGGTTCTTTTCACATCATTTTAAGAGGTAATAGGGGAATCAAGATCTTGAAAACCCTCCACCAAAGGATTCCACTAAACCATGTGAAATTTTCAGAACAATTAATAATCCATGATATGTATTTAACTTTAAATTACGTCATTCTCTGTTAATTATGAAAACAAAACCTTCCTTTTTCAACTATTAAACTCTCTAATTAAGTTATATTTTTAAAAAATGTTTTCAAAAACACCCCCTCTTTTAGTCCTTTTACTAAATATACAAACTTTAAACTTCTAAGTCACTATGAGAGAGGACCTATGGTATTAAATTTGATATAAAATAATATTTAAATCATAATAAATTTGATTTTTCATGACAACGTGGTAAAATTTTAACATTGTTTCTGAGCAGCTCTTTGGTTTTTAGTACTTGTTTTTTATAAGATTTTTGTAGATTTTGTGAACAATATTTATTTTATCTTATAAAATTACATATATTTTTGTTTTATGATATATTTCTTGTGTGTTTTATATTCATGAATCATTCTAATCTTATATATTTACCTCCTTTAAAATCCAAACCATAGAGGATCCTATGTCAGCGACACTAAGACACATAAGAGAGCCCTTTGAAGGTGACACACCACACCATGAGACTTTTCTAAACCCCTCTTCTTATGGAACCAAACATGAAACTAAAATAAATATGTATAACATGGATGAAAATAACAAAACACTAAAATAACTAACCTCGACTAATGTGGGGGTACATCTCACATACATTTAGATATTAGGAGATGAACCAAATTTTGAACTTCAATCGGGTTTAATTCACTTATTACCAAGATTACATGGACTCATGAGAGATGAACCACATAATAATTTAAAATAATTTCATATTGTATATTAAACATTAAAACCTACTAATGTGGATGAAGAATTAGTTAATCTGAGGTCATTCCCTTTCTCTAAATAAGAAACTACAAAATATTGGTTATATTGTGTTAACTCCCCTATTAGTGGATGGGCGGACATGAAGTTAATTTTTCTTAAAAAATACATCCCAAACTCTCAAACTGTAACTATAAGGAAATAAATTTTTAGGACAAGACAATCATAGGGGGGGAAAACTTCATGAATACTAGGAAATTTTTAAAAATCCTTTTTTAAGATGTCCACGCCACCAAATAAGTGAACAACTTTTAATGCTATTTTTTATGAAGGTTTAATTCTTATTGATTGAAACATGATTAATGTTTCTCTAGGCGGTGAACAAGTTTATGAAACCCCAATCACTGCAAGGACCCTAATTGAAAACATGTAAAAGAAAACTCAATAATTCAGTTCAAGGTTCAGTGTACCAATTCGAGGTGTCCACGAGTTGGAAAGTTATGAGTTCAAGAAGAACTTGGATGCAAAGTTTGAAGAGGTAAGTACCCATATACAATAAATTTCTCTTTACCAAGGGAAATAAAAATCTCATCCTCCCATCTATTGTGGTATATATTTCACTGAAACCCATTATTTTGACCAATTCCCTCAACTTAGAGAAAATTTTGAGAGTTGTGAGGAAATATTTGTAGGTCTCCCTATAACCTACCCATTAGACAAGAACCTTTTTATCCATACAAACCTTAGTGGATAGAAAACCAAGCCTATAGGAAAATGGGATATTAAAACCAACCTCAGTAACCATGAAGCCAACCATGGAATAGTTTTCATCCACCACCACCACCACCCAGAAATCCTTAGTCACCACAAAGTACATTTCTATAACCCCATCAATAAACTGAGCCAAGCCTAGATGACATGATGAAACAAATGGATACAAATAACCTCTAATTCTAAAAAACCACCCAAGCTACGATTCAAGACCTAATAACCTATTTATTCCAGTTTTCCAACTATGTGGGGAAATCCAAAGTCATGGGTTTGGTAAACTGCCTTCTCAGCCACCAGTAATCCCTAGGGATAAAGTAAATGTTAGTTATATAAACCTTTGGAGTGGAACACAACTTAAAATCCAGATTAACCCTTCACTAGAGTCATACCCTCATGTGGAAACCACCATCCCAACAACTGAGAATATTTTAATAAAGGAAAAACCTTATCCTGAGAAAAATACCACCAAAGGAAAGAGTGAGTATATTGATGAGTCACCTTGACCAACCATTACTCTTCCATTTACATAAAGTTCTACCCAAAAAAAGAAACATAAAGTATCTGAACTTGATAAATAAATTTTATTAACATTAAAAAAAGTGCAGGTTAACATTCTGATGATTGATTTCATAATGAAAATTCCATGATACATTGAGTTTTTGAAGGAGATGCATACACACCATGGAAGATTTAATGGTGATGAAAAGGTGAGCTGGGGGGGGGAATTATCAGAATTTATAGAACCACCACTTCACAAAAAATACAACAATCCTAGAAAATTATTGATTTCATGCACCATAGAGGAGTATTTAGTTTCAAATGTTATGCTTGATTTGGATGATTCTATAAATGTGATGCATCACTCCATTTTCTCTTTATTATAGGTTGAGGAACTAAATCCCATTAGAATTGTTTTCCAACTAGAAAAACGGAGTACATTACAACCCATAGGTTTGTTAGAGGATGTTCTTATGAGGGTAAAAAAATTAATTTTTCCTGCTTATTTATATGTTCTTAAAATAGAAGATGATGGGATTAATGGACACGCCCCGATTATATTAGGGAGTCCTTTCCTAAAAACCACCAAACCCATAATTAATTTTTTAATGGTAAATTATCTATGGATTTTTGTGGTGACATTATCCACATAGAGATCCTTGATTCCATGAATCACCCCTTATAAAATCATTTCTCACTTTTAGTTAATTCTATTTATATACTCTATTCCCCTAAAAAAATTAATTTTATTTCCATTTATACCCTTTATGATTTTTATCATTGATATATATTATAGGTAATGAATCATTCATTGAATGTTTTAGTGGTATATAAAAATGTCATGCAAGTTTATTAATTGATGGTTTCTTGAATACTAAGGATCCAGTGACCATTGATGATACTGCTAATCTTGTAAAACCTCATTCATCTTCTTAGGAAGTTCCCACTAAGAAGCTAGATGTGATTAGTGACCTCTTAATTTTAAATTCACTCCCATAAATCCAAAATAACACATAATTGTAACTTAAACCATTTCCTAGAATTTTGAAATATTCATATCTTTAGATTGGAAATAAGAGACCTATCACCATTTCTAGTTCACTCTCATCCAAGCATGAATTGTAACCGTGTTAACTTTTGAGGGAGTATAAAAAAGCATTGGAATGGAAATTTTTAAATTTTTGGTACTAAACTATCAATTTTCACACATCATATATAGTTAAATGATAAAGATAAACCATTGATGTAGGTACAATATTGACTGAACCCACACCTCCTAGATGTTGTTAAAAATTAGGTAACAAAATTATTGGCTTTTAGAATAATTTACCCCATACTTGGAACCAATGGGTCAGTCTAGTGTAGGTAGTTCCCAAGAAAACTAGTTTAAAAGTAATAAAAAATTAAAAATATGAGATGGTTCTAACCTGTGTGTAGAATAGTTAGCATATTTTTATAGACTATCGTCGAATAAAACACTGCGATAAAATTATTGTATAGTAGCAATTTATTTTATCTGGAAACAGTTGAAACTACCACTGTATGGTTCTGTGATGATTTTAGAAAACCAAAACTAAAATTGGTGTCAGAAATCAACACAAAGCAGTTCCATCTAATTAGTGTCAGTTTTTAAGAAAGTGTCATAGAATGCATATTTTGTGGTGGTTTTTTAAGTTTTAGCGGAATTTTTCACTTTAAAAAAATAACTACAATATTGCATTAGCTAAAACCACCACTAAAGTCTGAACCTTTTACAGAAAAACCTACCACTAATACTGATAAAACTACCACTAAGCCAAAAATTTTCATATTTAGTGACAGTTTTAACCACCTACCTAAAAATTACCATAATATAGCGGTGGATTAAACCTCTACGAAAAAACTATATCTAGCGGTCATTTAAACTGCCACTATATCATGAATGGAAAAAAAATGCAGGTTCTGCAGTCCTAGAACCTACAGGAAAAAAAATCACATAGACCATAATATCATATAGGAAAACACATTAGTTATCAAAACATGTCCCTTACATCAACTCATCGTCACAATACTTCTTTTCCACATCATCATTCAACATACCATCTACTAGAACATATTTCTATAAGATATTCATTCTTCCTCACTAATGAAATCTACTACATGATATCATATCCAAATTATACTAAATATATCAATAATGATATAATTATAATTCATTTCACATAGCTTTACCTTATAATAATAAATCAAAAACCATAATAACCAAACAAGTAGTTTAAGGGAAACATATCATTAACAAGGTATTCCAATACATAACCATTAAGGAAATTTTCATCAATCCAACATAGTATTATACCATAATTAAATTGAACATTTCATAGGGGCATTCATAAAATATTTATATTCAATTTATCTCATTTTTAATGAATTATAATACATGTAACACATTTATTAACATAAAATCTCATTTTTTAATTCATCACATAATTACCATATAATTACTTCATGCTTCACTTCCATACTTCATACTTAAATTTAAAAAATATCATGCATAATAAATCACATATATAATTCATATAATGTTGTAAAAACTTTAAAACATCATGCTTAAAATGGAATAAATATAATTTAATATATTTTTGAATAATTTCATAATAAATAGAATTTAATATAATTCTAGCATTCTCTTTTATCAAATGAAGTCATATTGACAACGTCCTTTGATTTAACTTTATTTTTAAACTATAGGTTCAAATTAACACATGATATGACATAAGAAACTTTAGAATCCATATCTTACTACTAGGACACTTCTTTTTTAAAAAATTTCATTTTATCTGTTATAAATCATCAATATAAATCTTGGTTGAAACGAATTTTTTGAAATGTATTTTAAATATATGGAAATAGTGATATTATATTAATTTTTTTCTATTAAAAAAACATTAAGGAATCATATTAACAAACTATTCACAATAATTCATTGAAAGTAATACATTTAATTTCTAATATTATATTTTGAATTTTTATATTTTTCAATTAACACACATTAAACAAAAAATAAAAATAAAAATAATTAATTTTATATAAATAAAATATATCATCATATTATTTCATAAATTATAGATAAAATAAGTTTAATCTAACATAAATAAATTAGTTAGAATGTACCAATAATTATCAAGAAAATATTATAATAAAGAATACACTATCAAAATATTTGTTACCATAATAAACACACTAAAAAACAAAATTTTAAATTTTAACTTGTAATATTATAATAATAATGAATGCACCTTTCTTAAAATTTTACCATGAAATCAGTTCATTTTTACCAAGACATGCTCAGTTTCTTGTCAAAGTCTATGCATTAAATCATAAAGGGCCACCTAATACATGGTTCCTAGCTAGTATGGCACCATGAAAAACAAGAAGGAAATAGTATAATATAATTGTTAGATCAACCTATATGTAAAATAGAGAAAAGAAACTAAACATCATATATGATCATACCGAAATTTCAATCTCCACATCCAGATGAAACATATAATATACACACATGGTTATAAAACACATATATATAACACCCTTTGTCTCGATCTCATTTAAAAAATACCCGCATTGGATGTAAAAATAAATTAAAAACCCTTCTCCACTAATCATTTCCCAATGATGAAATCTGATCGTCAGCCTCTCCAACTCTATCTCTAATTCCTTCTACTGGAACCTATAATATAATCATATTTAATATTAAACAGTGTAGTACATTTATATTTAAACTTGAAATAAATAAATGTTTGTGAGCTAAATGATTTTGAAGTTTTGTGATTTACCTTATCACTACAATTCATCACTTTAAATCCCTATTTTCCTACCAAAGACCTCATATGGTAATGGTCTCAAACCCATCTCTCACACTCGAACAAGATACTCCTTCCCAAGTACATTACCAACTACGTCATCCTGGGAGACTGAGTAGGACTATGTGGGATTAATGTTCCATAATTATTTCATTTTTACCTACAAATAAAATATTAGTTATATTATAAGTGATATATATCAACATAGTGATAACTAATAATAAGTTATTATAATGAAAAATGAATTCATATCCCAACTTCTTTGGAAGACTCATTAACAAAACTCCCATCAGATTTTTTATATACATTAAACCACACTTCTGTTTGGGATGCTTAGTGGCATAAATTCATTGACTTCATTAAAAAAAGATAAATCAAAAATTTAATATATTAAATGGATAACATTTTCTAATCAATATTTAACTAATGAAAATATTACCAGAGTATATCAGCTTCTATAAAAACTCCTTCACCCCACAGTGTGAGTATAATGTATCCTCCTTGGAATTCCAATTATTTAATCAAATAAAATTAAGTTCATAAAATATATTTTGAAAAATTCATGCAAAAAAATAGAAATAATAACATATGCACAGTACTAACAAAAAAATATACATAATAATGATAATTAATGACTACACAAATGACATAAGTGGTTGATAAATGAATGGATAACTAAATATAAACTCATTTTGTCCTTCAATATTTTTAGTTTCATGCTTCATAATTACTTCATTCACTCTTTCAAGACTAATATTTTCAATATCGTGATGGAAAAATAAGTCCCCTTCTTACTGTTGATGGGATTCAACATTAGAGGTAAAATCTTCCACTTCATCACCCATATCATACAAGCCTCTTTGTTTTACATGATCAACTACACTCCACCCTTCATCCATGAAATATTTTACATAATATACCTTTTTATCTTGTGATGATAAGATATACATATCATGTGGTTCATGTTCACCAACATCCATCAAGCAAGAGATGTTCACATAAGTGAATTGCAAAGAATCTATTTTAACACCCCTAATAATATCAACCCAATTACATTTGAATCAAACAACTGAAAAATGACTATGGTATATTAATTTGATAATATTAGTCAACTTTCCACAGTATTCAAATTCAGAAAATGTAAACATGCCAATATTTTTTTTTTCAAACCCTCTTCCTGATCGGCTGTATGAAATCTAAATCCATTCATGTTGTAAGCATCGAACTTCCTAGCTTGTTTTAGAGGACCTTAAGCAGGAAACTTAAAATCTTCAAAAAAAATATGCTCAAGTATCAGTATTAATGATCTAAAAAATGTAATATTCATTATTATATATAAAAAATATGTGTGTCAACCTAATATCTATATTGATTGTAATATTTATGAACTTACATTTCGTGAAAACCATTCTACAAGATCTTAATTAACATCTTTTTTTATATCTTTCTCATTTTGTGTTTGTCCTAGCATTCATCTCTTTTTTGTTTCCTATACTCTTCAATAAATAGATATTCAATTTCACTATTTATCATCACATATCTATGTGACTATAATAATTCAATTTCAGTCAATGTAACATTTGAGATCCACCCAACTAATCAGCCAATAACAGGAAAGATTTTTTATTTCCCATGTATTTCAGATTGATTCATTGTGTCCTCAACACATCTATCTCAATTGAATATTTTCTCAATTTCATCCAAGTATCTACAATAAAAGGTAAGACACTCTTCCAAATATCCTTTATAAATAGAGCCTTCAGCTTTATCTTTATTTTTCACATAATATTTCCAATGCCCAAGATATATTTGAAATAAAATAAAAAAACATAATTATGTATTTAATTAAGTGACAATAATTGTTTAATAAAACTAAAAACATATAAATAAAGTACCACCCAATTGGATACATCCATCTATAATGTACGGAATCTCCTAATTTAGCTTGCTCAACCAAATAACAGTTAAATGCATCATGATAGTAAAAAATGATAGAGGAAAGATCATCTTCATTGCACAAAGTGTCAATACAAATATCTCATGAATGTTGTCAAGCAGAAATGGATGTAGAGGTTTCTCACATAATTGTCTTAAAAAATTTCATAACTAGATTATAATAGTAGTAACCTTTTCAGGTAATAATGTACACAATTCGAATGAAAATAACTTCTATAAAAAAATATTTGAATCATGGCATTTAAATCCATGTAACCTATAATGATTTAAGTCTACACACCTTGAGATGTTACTTAAATACCCATGATATACCTTCACAAGTTTTAAAATTCGAAGGAATGTATCTTTACTCCTATTTTTCATTGCAAAATTTAATAGAGAATACCTTCTATTATCATCTAACCAGAGATCACACTTTATATTCATTTCTTGTAAGTCTTTTCGAGCATTGAGATGATCCTTATAATTTCCATGCCCATTAAGTAATTTTAAGATAAAATTTTCACAAAAAATCTTCTCAATATGAATCACATCATGATTTTTCTACAAAAAACTAAATTCCCAATATGGAAGTTTGAAGAATATACTTTTTTCATCCATTTTTGGGTTTTTATTTCACTTAATGATGCACTTAGAACTCATTTACTAGTATCATTCAAATGAAGAACCTTCCCTAATTTGGTTTCAACATTTCCAAGTTGTACCAATATTTCATAACCTATTAATAACTTTACAGGTGGTCTATGATCAATGAAACCATTTAATTTTGAATTTTTTATATGAAATATATGAGATTCATCGATAAATCTTCGATGACACAAGAAGCACTATTTTTAACTTTGAGGTACCAATTTATGCTTAAAATTAAAGTTAAAGACAGGATAATCCAAACTTGTGTAAGTTTTCCAACCAACTAAATTCCCATGTCTAGGGAAGTCACTAATGGACCACATTAGAGAATATTTCATTTTGAACCATGTTCTAGAAGATGCATCATATGTCTAAACATTGTTAGTCCATAACTCCTATAATTATTTAATTAAATGCTACAAGTATGCAATAATATCATTTCCAAGAATTTTTTTAAGTAGTAATCATCAAAATGATAAAAGACATTTGTTATATACACATCCATGGAGGCATATTATAAGGGATCAAAACAACCATCCAAATGCTATAACTTGTACTCAAATTCACAAATAGGTTGAATCCATTAGTATCCAATCCCAATCAAGCATTCCTAGGATCTAATGGTAAATATGTTTGTAATGAGTCAAATGTATTCCACGATTGTGAATCTCTTGGATATAGCATTAACCCATCATTTTTATTATCTACATAATTATACTTCATGTGTTCAGTGGTTTTCAATGATATGAATAATCTTTGAAATTGAGGCTCTAAAGGAAAGTAATGCAAATACTTTACTAGTGTGTTTCTTTTCTTATTATTCACGGTAGTATATTGATTCAGACTTCAAACATCACCAATTGACTACCATCTAGAAGAAGAACATTTTTTTCAATCTTTTATACTTGAATCCTCTCCCCAATAAACCATATAATCATTAGGGTACGCTTTTATTTTTGTATAATTTAGACCAATCTCGTTAAAAACTTTTTTCATATCATAAAAAGACTCCGGGAAATTTTCTTTAGGAAATTCATCACCCAAAAATTCCAATATCATGTACATTGCCTTATTTGTAATTCCACATAGACATTTTATATGGTACAACTTCAAAAGAAAATAAAGTTTTGAATATTTAAAACATCCATTATAAAACTCTTGATTTTCATCATTAACTAAACCATGAAACGTATCTGTCTACTCAGTGAACTTTTCTCTTACATTAGTCTCCATATAATCGAAAGGAGGATCCAATGATGTGTTACAATATTGATTAGGTTATCCTACAGTCTCAGAAACAAAAAATATCATGTTTCTATTTGTATCACCCTCAACTGGTTGTTCTGATATGTTTTTATGTTGGTGTTGGTGTCTTAAAATATCGAATGCATCATTTATAAGGTTTTGTATTTCATTTTCCATTGTCGTAAAATTTGGGAGCTCATTCTTTCGATTGAAATTAGTGGTCAACCTTCATGTAATGTTTGATTCTCCATTCCAAATCTCACAAAAATAATGAGAAGAGAACTCCTTCAATATATAGTGTTCATAAACTTTATCTCTCTCCAACCATCTTCTAAATTTACATTTAAGACATGAAAATATTATTCTCCCATCAACACAACGATTGGAAATTTCAAAATCTAAAAAATCTTTTAATCCCTTAGAATATTGAGGTGTGTTCTTTAGTAATGTGATCCAGATTTTATCCACATATATCCCAATGTGCCTACACTTTTTGAAAAACAATTAAAACACATGATGATTACTTAATATGAAAATAGATTCTAAAATTCAATTTGAAAAAAATATAAATATGTTAAATAACCATACACTACCATTTAAATGTATGTATAACCATATATGAAATAAAGAATTATAGACACTTATGAATAATAATAAAACTATTTAGACTATTAGAATATGTCGATGAAAAAAATGGTGTAGAGTAGTAAAATTCAATAATTCTTTAATTTATATAGAACAAGGAAATATAGGGTAACTAGAAATGACTCAACAAATTAGTATAATGAATCTAAGAAGTTCTAAATTTCTTTCTTATTATTTATCAAATTTTTTTCCTTAGAATCTACTTATAGACAAAACACGAATGGATAACATTATTTATAAATCCATTGAATCTTTTACACATGGGTTTTTTCTAATTCTTCATCATAAATTTAAGACCCAAAATTTATAAATTAAAATAAAAACATATTATTATTTAAATTATCATGCTAAAATTCAAAAATACTCAATTTATTTTATTCTTGGTATCGTTTTCTAGTGATAGAGGCTTTCTACCACTCAAATAGATGAGATATAATACTACTTAAATATAATAGGTAAATTTTATACCTATATAGCCCACATAAGGGTAAAAAAAATTTGCACAGGCTGCATAAGGGTTCCTCCTAATTTTTATAATTTTCTTAAAGGTAACATTTAAAATATAATGCTCTCATAAAGATAAGATGAATTTTACACATGTTGTATATAGGTAAATTATATTTCTATGTAAGGGTGAGAACAAATTATAAGCATTGCATAAGGGTAACTAGTAAAGATATGTAATGGTAATATTTTACTTAAACTGGTCATGTAAAGGTAACTAGGAAATATGTATAAAGGATTTTAGAAGTTACATAAGGGTAATAAGAATTTCATAAAGCACGCAAAAAGGAAAAACATAAATTCCATACACTATTTAAATTTTTCTTCTTCACTACACAAGGGTAACATACATTTCTCCCATGCCTCTTAAGAATATCTTAGCACTTGTGTAGAGGTAAGAAACACTTATGTAAAGGTAAGAAACACTTTTGTAAAAGTAATAATAACTTTCATAATGGTAAGAAACACTTTGGTGAATGTAAATAGAGCTTACGTAAGGGTAAAAACAAGAATAAAAAGCATGTGTAAGGGTACAAAGGTACATATGAAAAGGTAACAGACAAACTATAAATTCCATGTAAGGGTAAGAAAAATAGTTTCATACAGAATATAAAAATACAATATAAACAAGAAATATTCCATAATGAATAAATCAGGAGAAATTATATAATATAGCACTAGATAAAACTCCCTTAAATCACTATGTAACCACATAATACAATATAAACAAGAAATATTACATAATGAAGAAATTGAGGGAAATAATATAATATAAAACTAGATAAAACTCCCCTAAATGACTAAGTAACCATATGATTGAATGTGTCCTGGGATCTACTCTGGGAATACTAATGTGATAAGCAGTTAATCATATATAGGCATAACCATCTGAACAATATATCTATCGACTTATGCTACATATATAACTGAAAACCAAGTATCCCACACAAGCCTCATGATTAAAACCCCAACCTAGAGCTTGTTCCTATATTGAATCATTTGAAACTAGAGGCATGTGAACCAACTAGATAAATATGTTAGGTCATCCAATTAGTACCTAGTTTCCCATGACCAAAATTGGAACTGAGGCATAGTAAAAATTGGACAAGTTTAACACATGAGGAATAACCATAACTACACTCATCCCTAACACACAATGATGTAGTACCCCATACATACATAACATATACACAAGGAATGATTATCACATTCTCATGAATGGGGAGAAAAATCATCACATATTTATCACAAACCAACACAAGTGGTAATGGAATAGGGGGAATCATGGGTTTTCGGCCACATACACAATTTAAAACCAATGTATAAAAAAGTACTTCAACACCAAAACATGACTTATAAAGAAAAAACATTTCATTTTTCATAAAATAATTACCAAACACAATATAGAAAATGATGGAAAACACCAAACCATTTAAAACATTTCAATGTCACCCTTAAATAAGAATTCCCTTATTTGAATTAAAACTCATGGCCAATGACCATTATTTCCCTTAAAAAGAACATTGACGCAACTTGAAACATTTTAATAGGTCCCCAAAAATCATCCATTTCATTTAAAATGTATCAAATATACACTTCAACAAGGTTCTTTCTCTTTTAAATTAAAAACAAGGAAAATGGGACAACCACATCCATCAAACCATTTAAAATAATCCAATAAGAAATTTTAGAAGTTTTAAACCCTTTACACATTTAAAATAATAATTTTAAATACATTAAAACAACATTTTTAAACAACTTTATAGGTCATCACCCCAATTACAAATCAAATTATATTTAAAACCTCGTATTCACAAATTAAAAATCATAATCGGGTCAAAACCCATTTCAAAACATGATAACTATTTCAAAAGGAAATAAGAGATTTCAAAAAAAATATTTGCATAATAAAAAATTCCATTTAAATAATGAAAACATGGTCTTCATGTGATAAACCATTTATACCAACCACTAAACACTAATAAATATTTTCAGAAAACCATTGGTATATCAAAATAAATCATAATTTCATAAAAATCGAATTTAGAAAGTAAATGCATGCTTATAATTCTAAAATGAAACATATATTATACAAGATATAGTTGTGTCAAATCTTCATTCTTCTATTTATTATACTATATTTGATAAATATATATTATACAAGATATAGTTGTGTCAGATCATCATTATTCTATTTATAATACTAGAAGTGTTTTTAATTTCATTCAGTATCAGGTATCATCTCCCTTTCACAATATCTCTATTGAGAATCCTAATATATCACAAAATGATACATTATTATTTTCTATATTTGAATTTAAGGTTTAAATTAAAACATACAACGTAATTCAACTTATTTCTAACTACCCCTACTTTATTTTGAACCATTGAATCATAATAGACCACAAATATTAACTATAAGGTGAAATTTTGATCTAAATAGTTCCACATTAGTAATACATCTTCAAACTATTAAGAAACCACACATTTTAGTACAAAACCATGCATCATGGTATGATTGAGTGGATAAAAAAAGTTAAATCTAACTACTTGAACTTTTGTGCAGTGTAATAATCATTATGGTCTAGAGATATAAATATTTTTATTAGTCATTAAAACTCTACTCTAAATATTCATAGCGTAATAAACCAATTGTGTTTAGGAAACTCTTGTCTGAATCAAGTACAGTGTGAAAATCCTTACACATAAAATAGGTACTCAATTTTCTAGAGACATCAAATATAAAATTTGATCCTATTTTTAATGTGAAATTTATATTGTGACATAGAACACATCAATTTGGAGGACTCCCTATTTTCAAAAAATACTTTATAGAATTGATGTATCTTCCATGATGTATCTATCACAAATACTCTAGTACTTACAAATACAAAATCATGAAATTACAACATGATATTTTTAATAAGGGTGTTACCAACTCCATTACCCAAAAACAAGTCTCCAAAACCATATAAAGGTAGTGAAATTATATTTTTACTCTTATCCATCACCATTAATGACCCTTACCTCGAGGGGGTCAGACCAGTAGTGATGGGAAGTGATGGGAGGTGAGCATCGGGATTGGCGGAGAGGGACGTGATCAGCAGTGAGGGATGGGATTGACGGCGACTAGGTTTGGACCGACGGTGATGGGCAGTGAGTGTAAGGATCGACAGCAACGGACAGGGTCAACGTTGAGGGATGGTATCAGTGGTGATGAGAGGGTTCGTAAGGCTTCGAGGGGGGGGGGGGTCTGGGGTGAATCCTAGAGGGGTTAAGGGAGAAGTTTTGAGTTTTTCAAAAACAATAAAAAATATTTAGTGTAGTTTTTTAATAAACCTCCACTAAATTATCTTTAAAAATTTTAGTGGCGGTTTCATAAACAGCCACTAAAAAATGCCACTAATGTATGATTTTGGTGTAGTGAACCAACACACTATTAAGGACCATTTCCCATTTTGATTCATTGACTAGATGCTAGAGAGTCTTTTAGGGAAGTCCCACAACTATTTCCTTGATGGGTATTATTTATACTTTTAGATCTATATTTCTCATGGGGATCAACAAAAAGTCAACCCACACTTTCCCCTATGGAAAATTTTCCTATAGGAGGATTCCATTTGGTCTCTACAATGCTCCAAGTACTTTCCAATGATGCATGGTTAGTATTTTATTAAATTACATCAATAATTTCATGGAAATATTCATGGATGATTTAACTGTATATGGATCCTCTTTTGATCAGTTTTTGAGTAGTCTTGGTTTTTTCCTACATCGCTGTTTTGAAACGAATATCATATTAAATTATAAGAAATGTCATTTCATGGAGTTTCAAAAAAACCCCATTATTCCTACTACCTCATTTCGATTTACCATTTGAGCTCATGTGTGATGCCTCTAACTATGCATTTGTGGCAGTCTTATCATAATGGGTCAATCGATCTCCGCATGTCATAGCCAATGCCTCACACACATTATACCATGCCCAAGAAAACTACACTAAAACCCAAAAATAATTCATTTCTATTGTTTTTCTCTTGTATAAATTTAGGTTATGTCTCTTTGGGTGAAAATTAATTGTGTTCTCAGACCACACAGCCCTTCAGTATCTCCTTAAGAAATCAAAGTCTAAACCAAATCTCATTCATTGGATGCTCCTTCTTTATTAATTTAATCTATAAATTTGGGGTAAAAATAGAGCCGAGAATGCGGTGGATAACCATATCAGTAGGATACTTCCATCCATATATATTGACTCATCCCCTTGTATTCCCATAAATAGCATGTTTCCTGATAAACAATTGTACCAAGTGCAAGATGTTATTTCTTATTATACCGGAATTTTAAATCATTTTATAGAACCTTTAATTCATACTAATTTCAACAAAAACTAGATGATGGTCTAAAACATGAGTCTCATTGGTGAATTTGGGATTACCCCTACCTTTGGTGCACAGGTAGTGATCAAGTCCTTGGTTATTGTTTTCCTGATAACAGGTTTTAATTTATCATTTTGTTCTGCCACACTCTTGCTTATGTGGGACATATTATTCCCCAACATATTTCTCACAAGGTCCTCAATTCTAGACTCTTTTGGACAACATTATTTTTGTATTCCCATGACTTCTGTAAATCTTGTCCTCGTTGTCAAATAATGGTGAATGTATCTAAAAAATGAAATTCTATAACAAACATTACTCTTTCATGATATTTTTTATGTTTGGGGCATTGAATTTATGGAGCCATTTCCCAATTCCTTTGGAAACTTGTACATTATGCTGGTAGTTGATTACGTTTCAAAATTTCTTTAGGAATGAGTTGTAAGGAAAGAAGATTCTATGATGGTTGTGGAATTTTTCAGATCCCAAATTTTCTATAGATTTGGATTACCTAGCTTCATCATCAGTGACCAGGGTTCTCATTTCTTTAACTGAACAATGAAATCAGTTTTGTGTCAGCATGTGGTCGGCATTGAGTGTATACTTTTTATCACCCACAAACCAATTGTAAATCCAAGGTGTTACATGGAGTAGTAAAAACAATTCTTGAAAAAATAGTTTAACCCGACATAAAATATTAGAGTCATATACTTGTTGATTCATTATGGCCTTATTGTACAACCTTTATCACTCACATTGGAATGTCACCTTATCACCTTATTTTTGGAAAGAGTTTTCACCTCCTTGTTAAGATAAAGCATTGAGTCTACTAGGATTTTAAACAATGTAATTCTAATATTTATGGTGCAGGTTCTCAGAGGAAGTTACTTGGTTAGGAGCTATAGAAAATGTGTAGAGATTATTATGTGAAATACCAGATCTATAACGAGCGAACCAAGGCTACCCACAACTATATCATCCTTCATATCCAATTTCAATTTGGTCATAAGGTCCTTATTTTTAATGAAAGGCTGATGTTGCAACCAATTAATATTTGTTCTCTATGGTTTTTCCCATACATTGTTACTAATGTTTATACATTTGGTATTTTTTAATCAAATCCAAAACATAAATAAAATCAAAATAATTTTTATAGGAGTCTAAAGTACGGGATCATATTACTATCTTTTTCATGTATGGAAATAAGATCAATGGGGAGGTCTTCAAAATAGGTTATGTCTTTATTTACTCCCATGTTGGCCAGGCAATCAACAACCGTATTTTCTTCTCAATAAACTTGAGTGATGATATAGTTTATATCTATAAGCGAACGGGTGCATTCCATCCAACAAGTAGTAATTGTCCTAGCATGATGAATAATGCCATTCTAAATCTCTTGCATGATGGTCGACGAGTAGCTTTCAATCCATGGATTTTTTCAACCAAAGAGATTGGTAAGAATTTCATCTCAGCTTCAAGGGTGGTGGAAATTCCACAACTACCAATGAAGCAACCAAGGATCTGACCGAGATGATTCCTGAAGACAGCACCATATCCCGTAGGGCCCAGATTTCCTTTGGAGGCACTATCAATATTAATTTTTATCCATCCAGGAAGAGGATCTATCCTGAACACCTCCATAGTGTGGTGAGGTTGACATAAATTTCTATTAATCTGAAGACATCGCAAGATTCAGAAGTGATGAAAAGTTTTGTGGAAATGTCCCTTTTCATCTGAGAAGATTCATGTATGGCACTGAGGATCCGTATCTAACCTGAATTTTGATTGTATGAGTAATTATTATGAATAATTTTATTCTGATCATACCAGATCACATGGTGGGGCTTAGAAACTTCAGTTGGGGAAAGGTTCTTGATTTGTTGACAGCCTTCCATTTATGATCATTTCATTTGTTGAGTTTTGATAGAGTCAAAATTAAACCATCTTTAGTCAAAAATGTCAAAAATATATTTCCAAATAGTAGAATCAGTAGTATAAGAAAGAAAGAGGTGGTTAGTATCATCTCTGTGTTGATTACAGAAATTGCACTTAGAGTGGAGATAAATTCCAAAATATTGAAGACAAATCTCTGTGGGAACTCTGTTGTGAGCAATATTCCAGATGATATTGAATCTATAAGGTTTTATCCAAGTCTTGGTGAAATTATTTAACCAACTATAATCATTATTAGAGTTAGAGATAAAATGATTATAGAAATTTTTGGAGTTTAGTGGACCATTGTGATTAGGTTCCCAAATTAAGAAATCATTGGTGTAAGTGAAAGAGTAATTTTTAATTCTATACATGATAGTATCATGGAGTTGGTTGAGTTGTGATTTTAAGGTTTCTCTAATAGAGCAATTGATATTCTCAGGGGTCTGATCTGGAGATATCATAGAAATTAAAGGTGTTCCTACCCAGTTATCCAACTAGAATTTCATGGAGGATTCCATGGAGACCATCCATCTTGAATTATGCATGATGATTGAGAAAGAATGTTTGATAGAGGGACAAATGTAATATTTAATGAAATTCAAATTACCCTTATTAGGATTATCAATAAATATATTTTGAGGAAGGTAATAGCTTCTGAAGTATGTGAAAAAGGTTCCATGTGAGCCTAGATTGAAGGGATTCATTAAAGTATTTTAAATTTTTAATGCCTATACTACCTTTCTCAATGGGCTTGTAGAAATTTGACTAGAGGACAGTCACAATATTTCTTTCAAGAATACTACTAGTACAGATGAAGTTCTTAATACCGATGTTCATTTTTTTGATAATTCCAACAGGCCATTTATATATAATCATGGAGTAGACCATCATGGTGACAATGGTGGATTTGGAAAGACAATTCTTACCATCCTTAGAGAGAGATTTTCCTTTCCAATAAAGTAGTTGGTTTAGAACTTGGTCAACTATAGTTGTAAAGTGGGATGCCTTGGGTCTTCCCCAAAAGATGGAAACACCAAGATAATTGAAAGGGATCATACCTTCTTTCGGACCTAGGTCACTGATAATGTTACATTTTCTAATGGTAGGAAAGTTATTCCCAAACAAAAATGAAAGATTGTTTCCAACTAATTATTTGACCAAAGACCTCTTCATAGTGTGAGAGATAATTTTTGAGGATGAGAATATTAATTTTGTCTCCTTGAAGGGATTGGATGATGTCATCAGCATAAAAAAGATTTGTAGGAGAATTTACATTCCTGGAGACATGGATAGGTTTCATCTTTTTTTCTTCCACCTAACGGATGATCAAACGACTAAGATAGTCCTCTACTATTGAGAATAGAATGACAGAGAGAGGTTCACCTTTTCTGACACCTTTGGTGTATTTAAAGTATCCTTTGGGAGAGTCATTGATCAAAATGGATATACATGCCGAGTTGAACAATGTTTTTATTGCAGTGATAAAAGTTTCATTGAAACCAAAACATTGAATAAACTTGAAGATAAAGCTCTAATACATGCTGTCAAATTCTTTTATAATGTCATGTTTAATAGAAATATTCCCTCCTCTATTATCCTTGTTCAAATTGTTGACACACTCAGAAGCAAGATAGATGCAGTCTTGAATGGATAAGTTCTTAGTAAAACCAAATTGGTTCCAGGAGAAAAAAATTTTGGTGATAGTTGGAGGTCTATTTGCAATGATTTTTGTATTGATTTTGTAAAGAGTGATGATAAGAGGAATGGGTCAAAACAGATGAATATCATAGGCAGTTTCCAATTTTTTAATCAAGGTGAGAAACCGGGCACTAAGAGCATGAGGAAGTACACCATTAGAGAAAAAGGATTTGACAAGTTTACAAACTTCAATATGAATAATATCCCAATAATGTTGGAAGAAACCGTTATTGAAACCATCAGAACCTAGAGCACTATCTTGATTCAGACTAATGATAGTGTCTTTGATTTCATGATCCAATGGAGTTTTGAGTAAGAATGTGTTGCCTTCATCAGTGACCACCATCAGAATGAACTCAGGAAGGAGGTCCTTATTGATATTAGGACCATTAAATGGTTTCATAGTGGGAGACTATATGATGATAAATGTCACCTTCAATTTCAAGCATCTTTTCTCCATCCTTTAGAAAGGTTAACAGCTTGCGAGCCTTCATGATTCTTTGAAGAGATTTGTAGAACATAGTATTTATGTCTCCGTCTATTAACTATTTGGATTTAAACATTTTTCCCTCATATTTTCTTTAAAAGTGATCATAGAGTTGAGTTTTACCACAAGGTTTATTTATTGAGTTGAATTAGTGTTGAGGTCAGAGCTGGTTTTTTTGTTTTGAATATCATTGAGTTCTTCTGCAAGAAAAAAGATTTCAATCATAATTTGTTTGGCTTTAGAACTACACAAACTATTGAGAGCCTATTCAATATTTTTTAACTTGACATTACAGGAAAAGGCATTTTTATTGTGAGACATTGAAGACCAATAGTTTTTTATGAAACTAGTGCAATCAAATCAGAGAACCACACATTGTTAAATCTAAAGAGTAACTGGGGTTTCATGTTTTTTGTGGAGACATTGAAAATAATAGGGTGATAGACAGAGTTCATCCTATGAAGGTTGGTGCTGAAGATAATGTCTCATTTTTCTAGAGCATGGACATTCGTGAAGGATCTATCTAACTTGGAAGCAACCACTCTATTGTAATGTTTTCTATACCAAGTTTATTTCGCACCATTGAGATTAATTTCAATGAGATTTTTGTCTTCAATCGAATCTTTAAATTCTCTCGGGTAAATAGAAGCATGAGAAGGTTCAATTTTCTCACTTGAGCTGAGAATATAATTGAAGTATCCAAGAAGAAAATAAGGATAATTAATATTAGTTCCTAGATAAGAATGTTCATTCCAAAGAGTTATCCTTTCTTGGTATCTATTTTTATCATAGATAAAAGAGAAGAAGAGGTGTATTCCATCAGTATTAAAATTACAAGTAAAAATCTGATTAGATACATTAAAATTATTAACATTTTGTAATGAAGAGTTTGAAAAAAATATATAGAGATTCAACATTATAGGTATTTGAGATTGTGCCAGAAAAAATATAATTATGTTGACACAAGTGATATTATTTAGAATAATAATCAATTTTTGGATTAAAAATATACAATAAAATATGATATTGAGTGTCAACTATTCTCTTTAGAATAGTTAATGTGTCAGAGTTGAAAATACCCTGACAATTACAAAAACAAATCTTCATTTAAACCTGGTTTTAGAGTTATAACTCTATTTTTTCCTCTTTCTAGAGCCTTTATTTCTTGAAGATCTTATAATGTTTTGATCATTTTTATTATTAGTGGTCAGTTCCTATTGACTGTTAGTAATTATAGGGTTCTTCTTTGTAGGTTCATTTCTTGAAGAATTCATAATTGATTTTGTACTGCTCGTATTATATAGCATCAAAGAAATGGTATTTTGTTTAGATAACAGAGTACCAGGTTGCTCAAAATAGTTCTTATTATCTATAGATTGAGCACCATCAAAAGTTAAACTAATAGAATGAGGTGTATGAGTACCTAGGTCCTTTGAAGCATTTATATTCTACTGGTTGACTGCATCCAGAACTAATGTAAGGTGCCTCTTCCCGGTAGATTCAGGATGTGCCTGCATAAGCATGGGTTCATGTATCTATTTGGTGTTGTTTAGGTTCAAGAAGAAGAAAAAAACAAACCTTCTCTCTAAATGGGAAGGGGTTGAAGCTCCATCATGGATCCATTCTAGAGTCCCTGATAGAGTAACTCTAAGTTCAAGAAGAAACCTATGAATGAAACCCACCAATTATTATCAGTCCTTCCCACATTCTCTTTTATTACAATAAATACACTTCATACTCTAGGTTTGGTGGAATGGGTATATTCATGGGTTAGTTATGAATATTCATCATCTTTCTTCTTTTTCTATTTTTTTCTTATTGAATAATATTTTTACCCCCTCCCTCATTTTCCCTCTCACTTTTGTTCTAGAATATTCATTATTGCTACGCACATAACCATTTAAATTATTGAAAATACATGAGTAATTTCCCTATTTCATGTTGTTTTAAAAAATCATTGATAAAATGTCTGTTTTATCATGAATTAAACATTGGGGTGTGGATTTATATAGTCAATTAGTTTCTTTTAAATGGTATTAATGGTTGTATCTTTTTAAAACCTTTGATAATAATGGTACAATTTATGTGATTCATTTATGGGACAAGTGTTCCCCTTAATATCTCCACACATCTCTACACCCAACCATGAAATGGGAATACTAATTACTTAATAGAAGGTAAATATAAGTTAGGTAAAAAAAATTATACTGTACAAAATTATTTTTCCATTTGTTCATTTCTTATCTGATCAATTTCATTACTTTACAAGATTAACCTATGTATGTACCTATTATCCAACTATTTTATGACCTCAAGAAAACCAAAACAAAATAAAAATTAATAAATTTTGAGGGAAATTATGAAATTTATAACATATGGGTATATATAGTTCAGGAGCGTAAGGTTTGACTTAGGTAAACTCTTAAGTGATTGGGTCATTAAATTTTATTACAAAGGATGTAGGGCAGGATCGGTAGAAATAATCATGTAAGAATATAATTTTAAAATAACCTATATTTACTCTATGGAAAGTTGAAAGAATAACATGAAATCTTATTCACACACACACATGTAGAATTAGTGAAATGGTTAACTTTTGAATTATTTTCCCATATTGGTATCATGAATCTATTAGAATTTTGTTCTGAAACAATTTATGAGACATCTTTTTCCATGATCACTGAGAATAACTATTTGGTGGGATTTTTTATTTAATTATATTTCTATTGCGAATTTAATTTTATTTTGATGTTAAATATTAATTAATTTGGTAAAATTTATATGCATAATTTTTTACAATTTTACTTTTCCCAGGAGTGGAAATTTTTCGGTGTGGGGGTGTGATCGTGTAGTGATTCGCTATTCATTTCCACCCTTATACCACTATGTTAAATAGATTTTGTATCATAATTTCTGAATTTAATAACAAATTAAACTTAAGTTTTAATTTAATAATTTAGTTTTAATAACTATTAAAAGGGTTTATTTTACTTTTTTGTATGATTTCATTGTAGGTGGAGGTGATTTGGAGGGCCCATTATGATGTTGAAGAAAAATTGGACAAACTGTGCAAGATCTCAAGAACATATGTGGACTAAAATGCATACTACTATAATAATTCGATCCAATTTGGATAGAATTTTGTTGATTGATCCAAAATTCATTAGGCTACAACTATTATGAAGACACCCAAGCCCAATTCGTTCATCAAGGGGAACAACTAAACTAATTTTCCAAGAAACAAAATCTGCATGAATTCAAAATTTGGGTTCTATATTTCATCCATATCTTGAAATTTAGTTTTTTGAAGGGAGACAAATTTTTAGGGGATATATTCCAGAGGTGGGTAAATAACTTTTTATATTTCTCTAAAATGATATAAGGATTTTTGGCCACTCTAAACCATGTTACAATTGATTTCTCAAAATCTAGGGGCTCAAAAACACCTTCCAATTTACCTATAAAATAGAACCTTGGGAACTCCATTTCCATGTTTTACATGGAGGCAAATGTCTGGTATTTTGGAGACCCAAATGATTCCTCTCTACATCCAAAAATTTCGAGAGGACCCTATCCTTATAATGGGGTCAATGATGAAGATGAAGTTCTACTTGAGCCTCCTCCGCCTCTCGACGATGAGATATATGGAGGAAGGTCATTTCGAGGGAGCTACACATACTTGGAAGGGAGTTATGAAACTTGTTTTTATACTAGTTTTTTGTAATTTTCTTTTAAATATTTCAATTTTGTTGTATCTTAATATTATTTTTCTTTGAATTCGTTTTTTGTTTAATCAAGTGAAACACTTTTTATCTCAACTCCAATTGAGTTGAGATTTCAAGTGGGGATCTTGGTTTGTTCTGATTGGACAACCCAAGCATCCTTTTTCTCTCACACATGCATGATATTTTAGTATACTTTGGTATCCATTGTGTTTTTCTTGAGGTCCAATGCTTCACAACAAGATTATTGTGTCTAGGTTAGGAACTCTATGCATCAGTTTTAACAGGAAAGAGGGTAATTGTGATCCTGACAACCCTCAACTAAAAGACTCCATTAAACCATGTGATATTTTCTAAACAGTGAACTATCCAAGATGTCTAGTGAACTTTAAATGACCTCATTCTCTAATAATTCTAAAAACACAAACTTCCATTGTCTACTATTAAACTCTTTAGTTAATTCATTTTATTTTAAAAATAGTTTTCAAAACGACCCCTATTTTGGTCTTTTTTTAAGATACACACTTTAAACTTCCCACACTCATTGAGAGATGACCTAGGGTCTGAAATTTTCCATAAAATCATATTTAAATCATAATAAATTCTATATATCATGAAAACATGGTCAACCATTAATATAGTATATATGGTGGATCAAGACATGAATGCAAAGGTTCATAACTTAGATAACCTACCATAAGAGGATGGTGAAACTACTAGAAATTTAGTATATACCAATGGTTTTAAATCATTGGTAAAGCCTGCATAACTATTGGTAACACTTATACCAATGGTGTATCCATCCGTTGGAAATCAAGCCATGGGGATAGGCTTATACTAATGGGTTATCAAATAACCGTTGGGAAAATCCACCAGAAATAGTATTATATTTTCCAACAGTTTCAAAACTGTTGCAATAGATCTTTACCAACGGTTTCTGAAACTGTTGGTAAAGTTTGAACTAAGACATTTACTAATGGTTTTGGAAACCATTGTTATAGACCCTGTAATTTTTCTTGAAGCAAGCAGATTCCCTATGCCTGTAATTTGTCCAGAAGTAGTATGCATTTACCTACCGAATAACACAAAGTTCACAAATACAAAATACCTATCATTCTACACCACTGGTCTATAAATGTACTTGAGGTTTATAATGATCTCCCCCATTCAAAATCATAAAATATCCTATTATGTCTTATGCTTGAATTTTATAATCTCTATTTTGAGTTGACTATAAATAATATCTTTATGAGGGATCTGTTACACAACCCCTAATTTGTTTTATTTCAAAATGGTATCACATGTTCAGTTTATTAATGTATAGCCTTCATGTATTGGTTAATTATCTCTTATTTTCTATGTTATCCCATATAGATATAAAGTATAGTAACCAAAGTCTCTTAGGTAAGTTTTCAGTGAAAATTTCATTCTCTCAAAAGGTGATGTAGGATGTAATTCTGAGGAAAATAGGGATAAGATGGTATTTTTTAGAGAAGTTAAATGAAATGAGAAGATCCCAAGATATCCTTAGTATTTATTATAAATAATGTATAAAATCATATAAACGTATTGGTGTAAGAGTTGTTTGTTGGTATTGTAAAATAAATAAAAAGGGGGAAATTGAAGTTCTTATAGATTGGATTGTATTTTTTATCAATTATTTTGGCATGATATAGTGTTGAGGAGTGAAATAAGCTATTGATGTCAAGGGGTGGGGGTTGTCCAGGGGGTTGGGGGTGATGTCCAAGGGGGCAGGGGATGTACAGGTGTGGGGGCTATCCAGGTGGTTAGGGTGGGTGTCCAAGGGGGTAGGGGTGTCTAGGGGGTGGGCGGGCTGTCCACAGGGGTGGGGGCTGTACAGGGCGGAACGGGATGTCCAGGGGTTGGGGTTCACCAAGGGGGATGGGTGAGGGAGGTTTTCTAAGGTGGGGGCGGTCCCGGGGGTAGAGAATATAGGGGTTGGAGGGGCTATCTAAGGGGTTCGAGGCTATCTAGGGGGGTGGGGAGGTCCACGAGGGTGGAATGGCTATCTAGGGGGTAGGGGTGTCCTTGGGGGTGGGAGAGGCTATCCAATGGGGGTACGGGGTGTCCAGGGGGTGGGTGGGCTGTCCACGTGGGTGGTTGGGCTGTCCAGAGTGGTAGGGGGTATCCAGGGGGTGGACGGGCTGTCCACGATTGTAGGGGGGTTCTACAGGGGGAGGGGGTATCTAGGGGTGGGAGGGCTGTCCACGGGGGTGGTTGGACTGTCCAGGGGGGTAGGGGGTATCCAGGGGTGAGTGGGAAATCCATGGGGGGTGGGGGTCCAGGGGGTGGGAGGGCTATCCACAGGGGTGGGGGGTTGTGCATAGGGGTAGGGGTGTCCAGGGGGTTGGTGGGCTGTCCACGGGGGTGGTCGGGCTATCCAAAGGGGTGGGCAAGCTGTCCACGAGGGAGGGGGGACGTCCATGGGGTAGGGGCGTCCAGGGGGTGGGTAGTCTGTCCACGGGGGTGGGCGGGGCTATCCAGGGGGGTGGTCGAGCTGTCTACGGGGGTGGTCGGGCAGTCTAGGGGGCACGGGGTGTCCAGGGGGTGGGCAGGCTATCCACGTGGGTGGTCGGGTTGTCTTGGGGGGTAGGGGTGTCGAGGGGGGTGGGTGGGCTGTCCATGGGGGGTAGTGGTGTCCAGGGGGTGGGTGGGATATCCACAGAGGTGGGGGCTATCCAGGGGGTATGAGGTGTCCAGGTGGTGGGCGGCGTGTCCACGGGGGGTGGGGGTATCCAAATGGGGTGGGTGGGGGTGTCTAGGGGATTGGGGATTGTCCGGGGGGCAGCCTATCCAGGGGGTGGGCGGGCTGTCCATGGGGGGGTGGGCGGCTGTCCATATGAGTAGGGGTTTTCCATAGGGGTGGTGGGGCTATCTAGGGGTTAGGGGTGTCCAAGGGGTGGGCAGGGTGTCCACGGGGGTGGGCGGGCTGTCCAGGGTGGTACATGGTGTCCAGGGGGTGGGAAGGCTATCCACGAGGGTGGGGGGCTATCCATGGGGTTTGGGGTGTTCAGGGGGTGGTCGGGCTATCCCAAGTGAGGGATGTCACTCTTTTCCTTCTATATCTTTTAATCATTTGAAATATACGGGAGTTCATCTAGAATTATTTGGACCTTCTTGGTTTTCTAACCACATCCTCCTCCTAGATTAAAAGATAATTCTTCTCTCTAATGATCTCTATGAATTTAAATGGTTTATTTTTCAAGATTATTTACATGGTAGTAGAGATTTGAGGAAAGGGGAAGCTCAATCTCCTCTCATTTTTGTGATTTTCATACAATACTTTTCTCACATTCTGAAGTCTCAAATATCTGTTAGATTCTCATTCAAGTTCTATTAGTGTTTTGGTAAGACTTCCATCTCCCATATTTGTTTTTTGAATGATAATTTATTTCTCTCAATTGAAAATATATATTATTTATCAGTATTGAAATATGACATAGATTTATTCTCTTCCTTTTCTGGATTGACTATTAATCTTTCAAAATCCATGATGTTCTTGGATGGAAATTATTATAATGTCTGGGATAGTTTTTGATGATGCTATGGTTATTAAGGGAGGATCCATTCCTCTTTTCTACCTTGGGGTTCCACTTATTACTTCCAAGCCTAGATCAGTAGACCGTATAGTTTTAGAGGAGAGAATTTTTAGAATAATTGTTGTTTGGTCAAGTAATTTTTTTCCTTTGTTGGACTATTACAACTTGTTCAATCTGTTTTACTTAGGATGAAAGCTTATTGGTGTCATCACTTCATGTGACCAAATAAATTGGTTAAGTCCATTAAATCCAATAATTAGACAATTATTTCAAAATTTCATTATCTTGTTACTTCTGGGGATCAAGTGGAGTTGGACTTGATGAATTATCCTAAGGGGGAGGGATGCTTAGGTATTAAGTTGGATGAGCACTGGAATAAGTCTTAAATGGTTAAAAATGTTTGGTATCTTTTTAATCTGTATTTTTCTTCATTTTAGATTGACTAGGATTGCATTTTCCTACTCGCTCACTCTATGTTTTGGGTGGAAAAGTCCAATGGAATTTTTCATGGACATGGAAGAAAGTGTTGGGGAAATGATATCTTCATAGGGACCAACTCCATTTTAGTAGGGAATGTATCTTTTATTTTATTATGTTTTGATTATTGGCTTCCTAGGGGACCTATTTTCTTCTCTATCAATGACAACATAATATATGATTCGATGTTATCCATGTTTCCCTCAGTTGTGGAAATTATCTCTAATGGATCATGGAATCCACAAACTATTGTTTCTACTAATCTCATGGATTTTGGGCTAGAGATCCTTTATTTTTATGAGCATGTAGGATATTGTGAAAGGATTCTATGGAATGGATATGATGGGTTCTCCCTTATCATGGTTTGGGGCGATCCTAGGTAGAATTTTGTTTTGGTACCACAGAAATCTTTGGTTTGGAATCATTTCTCCCCAACTAAGGGGTACGGGCGCACTGCCCATGGGAGTGGGGGGCTGTCCATGGGGGGATGGGATATCCAGGGGTGGGAAGGCTGTCCAGGGGGGTAGGCGGGTTGTCCACTGGGGTGGAGGGTCTGTCCAAGGGGGTACGGGTGTCTAGGGGGTGGGTGGGTTGTCCACGGGGGTGGGGGCTGTCCAAAGGGGTGGTGGGGCTGTCCAGGGGGGTAGGGGTGTCCAGGGGTGGGAAGGATATCCAAGGGGGTGGGGGCTATACAAGGGGTACGGGGTGTCTAGGGGGTGGGGGTGTTCGGGGGGGTGGGGTGTACGGGGGGGTGGGGGTGTCCGGGGGTGGTGGGGGTGTCCAGGGTGGTGGGATGGTTGTCCATGGGGTTTGGGGATTTCTAGGGGTAGGGGGTGTCCAAAGTGTGGGCGGGCTATCCACGGGGGTGGCAGGGCTGTCCAGGGGGGTACGGGATGTCCAAGGAGGTGGGCGGGCTGTCCACGGGGGTGGGGGCTGTCTAGGGTGGTGGGGGGAATCAGTCACAAGAAATCATCAAGTCATGTTTTATTATTTATAGATAAAATAATAAAGATAATGTGACATACCTAATCACACATATATTCAGGAACAACAAATTAATAAGCATCAAAGGTCAATAATATCCGTCAAAAATGTAACAGATCTATATGTCCCTCATCACCATCACTGTCATCACCATCATCATCAGCCTCACCCTCGTCCTCATCATTGTCGTCATAATCATACCTTCCCTCCTCAATTCCATCATCCTTGCCCTCGTACTTAGCCTTGGCCTCCTCATCACCCTCCTCCTCTGCCTCGCCCTCCTCCTCACCCTCCTCCTCCACCTCGGTCTCCACTGCGCCCTCCTCCTCCTCCTCCTCTCCCTCCTCCTCACCATCATCTTGACCTCCACTATAACATCCACTTGTTGCACTATATATAGAATGTATCAATGACATATACTCATCACAAGCAGTGCTGGCCTCTAGTGGAAGTGTTGTACGTAAAACATTCATCATTTTCATAAATGCAGTGTTTTTTCTAGAAGACTATTCTGCAATCTATGTGGACCTTTTTTCATCCTTTTCTACTTATGCCTTAACCTTCTAGAACTCAGTGGCATTAGAAATTGTACTTGAGGAGGGCCAATACCTCGTCAAAACTATAATCTTCCCAGGTCGGTAGCATACTCTATCAGGGTGCTCATCTTTCAACACCTGATATAAGTGATCTTTTACCCCAAAATCGTCTAGTTTCTAGGCATCAAGGGCATCTAAAGCAGTCTGTTACAAATATAAATTGATTAATAAGTTAAAAAATAGAGATTAAAATTTTAAATATACAAAGTAAAACTTAAAATCTACTGTTGAGTCATTTCATTAACCGCACTTCCATCTTTCTTCCTTCTACTCGAGCAAAACAGTTTTACTCGAGGAACATGTCCTTCTATATTCAATTTAGGCCTCTACAATGAAATTTAAAGTAGGAAAGAAAAATTAAAAATAGGATACCAATAATTAATTTCATAACTAAAATTATATAACAAATTTGGAAATCGAATAAATTATGGAGGTAGCAATAGAAAGTGCAATTTGTAAAGAAAAATTATAAACTGTCATACCTGATGCCTCTCATGATCTGGCATCGTAGTACGTCCCAATGTGTGGATGTATTTTTTAGCATCAATATTTTTTTTATTTCTTCCAGATGAATCCTAAATAAAATTCAATAATTATTATTAATGAAAAACAAGAAAAAATTTCATTTAAATATCTCTAATGTGATTAATACATTAAATTGGCTACTCGTACAATGTGTAATCATATGTCGGTAATGTTCTAATGGACAATCATCCAAGACCGGGACCGCCTCTAACTCTGTTCCCACTCTAGCATGAAATCCAATGTATATCTTGTGCTTATAAGCTCTCTAAAGCTCACCTAAATCCTTTATACGTGCTGGTCGTGCACCATCACCGTTGGGAAAATTAAACCGTAGCTGACACCAAAATATTAATTCACATAAATAAAAAAAAATTCATTAAAAACAACAGATTTTTTTACCCATATATTTGCCCAAGCTTTATCCTTGACATCATTTGGCAGGTTTCTCCATGAGAGCGGGCTGATAGGAATGATGTCGGAGTAATTTGAATGCACCGCCAAAAAAACTCTGACATTGCTGCCCTAATTTTTTAATCATTTAACTATCTTCATTTTAGTCCACCATCAACTATGTGTCGTAGCTCCACACCGCATTCATGCGCGTACGCCCCTGACCCCACCTTCTATCAGTAGATGTATATGTTATTAAAGAAAAACAAATATTTTATCAATACATATTTTAATGAAAATAAATAATGGTGTAAGAATTTGATGGGGTTGTATAAGTATACCTACGGTAGTCTGATCAATGGGCACCGCTACATCCGTAGAAACTAAAGGAACACCCTATACAGATGGAGTGAGTCCTAATGTATTCTCTATAGGGATAGACTCTATCGGATCAAGAGTCATAGAAGATGGAATATAAATGCTCGGAGAGAAGGAAGAAGATGTAAAATAATATGACAGGGATGGCCGAATACTGTATGGGGAGTGGCAATCATCATCGGATATAGTACAGATGGGTGAGGAGGCTCAGATGTAAAGGGTGGTGAAAACATGGGAGGCCTAAATATCCCATGTGTCCCTAATGTCACACCAGGATCAGAATGTGGGATGGATGGTATGCCAGTGGGAGGGGCAGGGTCTAATTGGGTGCGCCGACCTGATCGTCTAGCTCCCATACCACCCCCCTTGTACGAACACCTCGAGTACTGGGACCACTACTAGGCTGCGCATCAAATAATTGTCACCTAATAGATGGATCCTGAAAAAATGTTTATAAAAATTAATCACATAAAATTATATATTATTTAAATAAATATATTTGAAATAAAATACTCACTGTAGGCACTAGTGGTGGAATTCCCAGCTCGGTCATGCGACGATAGTTTTCCATAATCTTTTTTCATTGCCTCTCTTCAATTGGTTTCATTTCCTACATTTGAAAACAAATATGGAAGTAACTAGAAATGGATAACTAATTTGTAACCCAAAAAAACAAAATAAATGAGAGGGGATAGGGGAATTCAGCGATAATTTAACTATCTATTGTTTTAGGTGAGCTTGAACATATCTATAATGAATTTAATAAATCATATAATATGTAATAAATAAATTTAATTTTGAGTAGGATGGTTATTTACTATGTGTCATTAGTCTATTAAAATCATGGAACATTGATTATACCAGATTCGTAAGGGGTAAAGTAGTTTTTAAAATTACTTAAAATTTTAATTTATTTAGCCCAAGTAGATGATGCAGGTTTCAATACATGTTTTACAGAAGAATACAAACCATCATGTTCATTACCTGGTAAAATGTTAAAGAGAGGTCTTAAAGTTTTACAAATTTTATACAAATCAGAGTTGAAGAATTGACATGTTCACCAAGTTAGAAATTTAAGTTTCATAGGTTTGAATACAGTTCAATTCCAAATTAGAAAATTCAATTCAAAAAAATTGCCACCAATAAACATTGAAAATACACATAACGGTCTAGTCCGATACAACATATTTTTAATCAATATTAAATCAATTTGAATAGTACCATCCTTAACAACCCAAGTCTATGTAGACCAAAAGAATTGAGAACATGAATGGATGATTTTATATATTTCCCACCATAACTTCTGGTTCACTATAAAATCTGACAATTGAGCTATCAGAGTCATCAAAAGTAATAAATGGATCATTTCCAATGGAATAGGGATGGTGTCAATTCCATCATCAGTATCATCAAAAATATGTCTTGTAATTACTTCAATAATGACACAAAATTTAGGTTGAAGATGGTCTTTGACATAAAAAACTTTTTTCTCCATTGATGTCAATACATATGGTTCATCAGTACCAAGATTGTGAGTCATATCAATTACTCGAAATCCAAAATCATCAATAAATGTGCAATACCTCATCATCTAATCAAACCACTGGCATTTCATTATCGTGACTCGTCCATGAGAATAATAATCCAATATTATTATTTTTTCAATGACTCCATAATAACCTACATTTTTAAATAGTGTTCTACTATCTGATGCACTAGCATGACAGTCTCTTGTGGCAGTAACCATAACACCATCATTTAGTGTTCTCATGTTCTTTTTTTGTTCAGTGATAATAAATTTGTACCCATTTATAACAACTGATTTATAGGCATGAACCACGGTATTAGGACCAAAATCCAAAGCTCTTATTTCCTCAAAGACAGAGTTTGTAAGAAAACTCAATAACTGAAATATAAATCAATATTAAACTTAATTAAATATTTTTTAATTATTTTAATCAATAATATTATTACCTTCAATTTTAAAAAAGAAAAAAACTCTTTATTACGCAATGTCTCCCTCCTTCTCAAAGATAAAGAACGATGCTTTCTATTTATCATCACTTTATGTTTCCTGTAGATAAAAATAGGATTAGATTAAGAGATGTATATTTATATATATAATATATACATATTTAATTTACTTATAAGATGTAGTCATCGAACAAAACACAGTTAAACAAAATTGTGCAATGTGTCATCTCCAGCTCTTCAAGGCATAATGTCGTCAATGTATATGATCCAAGAATTCCTCTTGTTTGAGGAAGTGATGGAAAACTGGGTTCAATTTTCTCATATTGTTATTCTTTATTTCTTATTGGTCTATTCATTATTGTAATAAGATCAGACAAATACATAGAGCAGAAATCCATACATTCTTGAGCCAAGTAACCATTCATGATAGAACCCTCGGGATGATTCCTATTACAGACATAAGACTTTAATGTGTACATATTTATTTCAGTAGGATACGTCCAACAAAAATAAATAGGTCCTTTGAGAAGTATTTTAGTTGGAATATGGACAGTCAGATGCAGCATTAATGTGAAAAATGATGGAGGAAATATTTTCTCTAACTCACCCAAAATTAATGGGGCATATACCAATATTTTTTACAAGAAAGACTTGGAAAAATTCTTAGCACAAAGATCTCTAAACAAATGGCCCAACTGAATAACAGCCACACTTAAATTATTTGAAAGAAGACGAAGAATTGTTATTAGAATCAACTCATGAAGAATGATTTGATAGTCATGAGTCTTCAAAGATTTTAACTTCAACTTTCTTCTGTTGACACGTTTGGATATGTTGATTGAATAGCCATCAGGAACTTTAATAGTCTCTAGTACTTCTAGAAATTTATTTTTTCTATAGGTGTCATCACACAAGAATCACATGGAACTTTCCATTTATTTTCACTGATACGCATAAGAATCAATTCTAGTCTGATGCCCCAATCCACCAAGTCACGCTGAGACCGTCAATCATCTTTTGTATTTCCATTATCATTTATAATAATTGAAATGAACAATTCACATATATTTTTTTCAATGTCCATTATGTCTAAGAAATGACATAAAAAATTGGTTGACCAGTAAGGAAAATCATAGAAAATACTTCTCTTCTTCCAATTTTAATAGGTTTCAGTGGAAACATTATTTCTCATTCTAGATTTCAATTGACCCTTCCAGAATGAAAAATTGAATTCTTTCAATTCATTAAGCACGTCATTTACAGACATTCACTGATGTGGATCATCGGTCTCCATGGTATTGTCAAATCTTTGAAGATTATTTATATAAGGATGGTTGATTGGAAAGAATCGTCAATGTCCCATAAAACTGAAACTACAATGATGTTTCAGTATTTTAGATCGTGTATTCTTCATACAAACAAGACATCATAGTATTCCTTTCGTGATCCATTCAAACATCATTGCATAAGTAGGAAAATCATTGATCGTCCACATAAGTGCCGCACACATCTGAAATACGTCTTTCGAACATGCATTGTATGTGCGCACACCCACATCCCAAAGAAGTTTCAAATAATTTATTAAAGGTTACATGTATACATCTAAATAATTATCGGGATCAGAAGGTCCAAATATGGGTATAGTCATGAAAGTGAAAGGTTTTCTCATACACAACCATGGGGGAAGATTATAAATGTGTATAAAAACTGGCCATGTGTAGTGCGACGTAAGCATCTGCCCAAAAGGATTAGAACCATCACATGAAATACCCAACCTCACATTATTCACATCAGCTGCAAAATCAGGATATCGAGCATGAAATCTCTACCATAAAAATCCATCTGCAGGGTGAACCAAATCATCATTAGTCTTCTTTATCTTGGTATCATTCCATCACATTTTTTTTATATTTTATCATACATAAAAAGATTTTAGAGTCTGGGGATCAATGGAATGTGCCACATTACTTTCTATGGCACACGGGATGGTGTTCCATCAGCTTTTGGCTTCCAGCGAGATGTGACCCATTTTATACAATCACTTCATTTAGAATTTTCCTCCCATAATAAATTACAATATTTGTGGTGAGCATGAATTTTGTTTCTTGAAAATCAATGTTCCTAAACTAACTTCCATGAAAATATAGTGGTTTGAGGGGATATCTACATCATCTGGACGTAAGTCCTTCGTGAAGGTAAGAATGTAATCGATGGAAGTATTATAAATCTTATACACAGTTTTCCCATGAAACAATCAGATTAAAAATTTCAGCTTTTTCATTTTACCACATTGTTGATATACTAGAGTCATGGAAGCATCATTCAATTTTTTCACCCTGAAAAAATCATCATTTTCATTAGATGCATCATGTGTGCTCATATAAAAATCTTCTTGGGTTGGAATCCTTTCTTTTTCATGAAGACGAATAAATAGAAATAGGTCATATAACAAAATCTCCAATCCAGTCCTCTCATTTGGATCATCAGCAATTTGATATGTCATTTTTTCCCATTTTGATACCACATAGAGTTGTTTTCTTGAAAACCATATTTAGTTATGTGGTAGCAGACTTCTTCGCGGCTCAACCAAGGTATTCCAACACAATTGTAATAAGGGCAGTGTATGTGACCACTATTTGAAGCATTGTGAAATGCAAAATCTAAAAATCTCTCCAAATTGTTTTAAAATTACTTGAGATCTGATCGGTTTCATGCATCCAACTTCTATCAATTTTGTAAAAAATTGTTATAATTCATTTCATCAAAATCAATTCAATAATATTGAAGTTTCATCAAAAATATATTTAAGTAAATGGGAATTGCTCACTTTATATGAAACCATAACTGACACACAACTCTATATGATAATAATTATATAAAAGACAAGAAAATACTATATTTATAACAAAATATCTATGAAGAACTATACATGAGTTTAAAATATCATGTACACTTGTGGAGGATAATTATTCCGGATTTGAGTAAATTTTAGATCAAAAAAATTAATATTTTAGTAGATTATTTGAGTGATCACATACATTGCCCAAGGGGGTGGGGGTGTCCAGGGGGTTGGGGGCAGTCCCGGGGGGTGGGGGCTATCCATGGGGGTGGGGTGTCCAGGGGGTGGGATATGTCCAAGGGGGTGGTGGGGCTGTCCACAGGGGTAGTGAATCTATTCAGGGGGTAAGGAGTATCGAGGGGGTGGGCGGGCTATCCATGGGGGTGGGGGGGTTGTCCAGGGGTACGGGGTGTTTAGGGGGTGGGGGTGTCCGGGGGGATGGGGGGTGTCTGGAGGGTGGGGTGTCTAGGGGGTAGATGGGCTATCCACGAGGTGGGGGTTTTCCAGGGGGTAGGGGTGTCCAGGGGGGTAGTCGGGTTGTCCACGGGGGTGGCGGGGCTGTCCAGGTGGTAGGGGGTGTCCAGGGGGGTGGTCGGGCTGTCCACAAGGGTGGGGGCTACCCACATGGGTGGTGGGGCTATCCAGGGGGTAGTGGTGTCCAGGGGTGGGCAGTTTATCCACAGGGGTGGGGGTTGCACAGAGTGGTACGGGGTGTCCAGGGATGGGGGTGTCTGGGGGGATGGGGGTGTCTGGGAGGTGGGGGTGTTCGGGGGTGGTGGGGGTGTCCAGGGGGTGGGCGGGCTTTCCATGGGGTTGGGGGCTGTCCAGGGGGGTTGGGGTGTCTAGGGGGGTGGGTGGGCTGTCCACGGGGGTGGCAGGGCTGTCCAGGGGGTTCAGGGTGTCTAGGGGGTGGATTTTCTATCCATGGGGGTGGTGGGGCTGTCCAGGGGGGTTGGGGTGTCTAGGTGGGTGGGATGTCCATAGGGTTGGGGGTTGTCCAGGGGGTAGGGGTGTCCAAGGGGGTGGAAAGTCTATCCAAAGGGGTGGAAAGGCTATCCAGGGGGTACAGGGTGTTCAAGGGGGTGGGTGTGTTGTCCATAGGGGTGGAGGGGCTATCCCAGGGGGTTGGGGTGTCCAGGGGGTAGGTTGTCCATGGGGTTGGGGGCTGTCCAGGGGGTAGGGGTGTCCAGGGGAGTGTGTGGGCTATCCATGGGGATTCCTGATCCCCATGGGATTGTGAATAGGACCTGAGATCATAAAAATGAATGTGGGAATGATTTTCCACTAGCATTGTGGAAAAAAAAGATTAAAATATAGTATACATAAAAAATAACTCCAATGGGAGATGTTTACTATAAGTCAAACAAGCATAAACAAGACAAAGTACAAAAAAACATTACCATATAAATAGGAAGGAAAACTACCAGATTCCCAAGGGATGTATAATTCCATATCAGTAAGTTAACATATAGAAATACCTCTGAGTGGTGACTTTCCCCTACCCAAACTAGGATGTTGATAATCTATAGAAACATAAATCTGTAATCAGTGTGTGACATAAATATCTTAGTATAGTCTCACTAATGATTCTGTAACAAGATTACAAAACCAAAATATCCCAATTATTTGGTTTCAATTTTCAAATAATCTAGTTTTACATTTCAAGTGAATAGTTTTCAAATAATCTGGTTTTACATTTCCCCACCCAGCCACCCACTTTCACACTACCCTCCCCCCACCCACATGCACAACCCCCCACCCCACCCACATACACCCCCAACTTGCACTACCCACCTCCTCCCACCCCCACCAGCATAGCCCACCCCCACAACCACTCCCACCTATACAACCCCCCCCCCCACCCACCTCATGCGCAACAAGCTCCCCCCACTACACACCCCCACCTGTACATCCCCCTTCACCCACTGCACATGCCCCCAACTTGCACAACCTCTCCCCCCACCACCCATTGCACCCCCACCACCTGCACCCCACCCACTTGCACAACCCCCCTCCCCCCACCCACATCAGCACACCCCCCCCCCCCACATGTACAGCCACCCCCCCCCCCTCCACCCCACACCAACCTTACCCCAGTAGACTCCCCCTACATAGCCCCCCTCCCCCCCCCCCCCCAACATCCCCACCCTACATAGCCCACCCCAACCTGCACATCCCCCCTGGAAGCATAGTGAATAAAATTTATTCCTTCAATGATGGTCAGTTTCCTATATACTTAATCTCTACCTCATGGAACAACCTAATCACATTTACCAAAAAATAAGAATCCATAAAAACATGGGTAAACAATCACCTATCATATTTCCCTTACCATGATATAAAAGTTCATACAATCTATGAATTTTTCACCATCAGATATTATCTAGAATGGACTTCTAAAGATTGGAAAACTCTATTTTACAATCCCATTGAACAGAAAACTTATCTCTCAACCATTATCTAAAATGATAATGAATGGTAACCATCTAATAAAATGGTTTTATGGGTGAAAACCAATTAATTGATCAAACAAGCACTAACCCACAAAATGATATATTGGGAAATGATGCACCAAACTGTATAATGGGAACCATCCCATTAAGTGGTTCAATAGTCATTAAACCAAAAAACATTGTGATGTTAACCATCTTACTAAAAGATATCACATCCCAAGGAGGAGAATTATTTTTCCTCCATCACAATCAATTTGATTTCATCCATGTCTAATGAATTTTGACCGGGTTTTAATGACTGTACTCATGATATAGATGATGAAACACATATTTTGATATTTAAATATTAATAGATGGTCTAATTATATACTCTTAGTATTGGTGAATAAGAAAATAGTTATATTAAACATGACACTAAATAAGTTTTTATCAATGCTATTTAAATATCTTAGTGAAATTTTGATAGATCAAGAACCATGTGTCAATAGAAGTTCCAGTCATAAGGGTCTACACCAAAACTCCCATTATCATACACTCATCATATCATCCTAAAAGGAAAGGGTCTTGATAATTCCATTGGTTATCTACTCCCTGAGGATTATAAGATAATATCTACAAAAGAACATATAACTATATTATAGTTGTAAAATTAAAAGATCTTCAACATGATGAAATAGTTGAAGTGTAGAACAAAAACAAAAAACAAATAAAATTACAATTCTTGGGTATACCATAGTGCATGGACCTCTAGTTTAGGCCAAATCAAAAAATAAAACAAAAAAATAGATGGAAAGCATTTAACCTAAGGTACCACTTATAGATTTGAAGTGAAGAACAAAACAACTATCGGAATGAAGGGTGGATGAATTTTCCGAGAAAGATAGCTCTCTATCTTGGGATTTAGGTCTACAATTGGGTGGATAGGGGATTGGGGATGGCGGCAATTTTAGGGGAAAACATTCCCAACAGTTTTTTAAAATCTTTGAGAAAGTTATGCTTTACCAACGGTTTTTTAAAACTGTTGGAAAAGGCTTCCTAAAACATCACATATCCCAACAATTCTGTATAACTGTTGGTAAAAAATCATCTAAACTACTCTATTCCAATTGTTTATTGAAACCATTGGGTAAATACCTATCAACCTCCCTATTCCAATGGTTTTAATAAACTTTTGGGAAAAATACATTGGTATATCTATGACATCCCACCTTTTTATCACAGTAAGTTTCATTACATTATACAAAACTGGGGATCTTTAAGGTTTAGTGTCTTGGAAATCAGGAACATAATACATGAAAACAAAAAACATTATTATTAAACACTTGAAAGGCTTATCCTTATGTTCATCCTAGGTTAATTACTACATCTCATAACCTAGAGACATACATCAAAATAAAGGGTGAGCAGAAGGCCCAATAAGGTAAACAATGGGAAACATTTAACATGTGAACTTGAGATACATCAATAAAGTCATGAAAAAGAACTTTAAGGCATGAGAAAGAAATCATGAGGCATATCATAATAAAAATAACGTATTTCATAACTTGAATATTTGGATAAAAATGTAACTTAGAAAATCATTTCCATTTCACCAAGGTCCATCCCCAAGGTGTCATTAAAAAATTACCAAGGTTATTCACCAAGGTAATGTTAAAATTGTAATCCCAAGAGATTACATCATTACCCAATGCATTGGAGCGCTATTAGGGCGCACCCTTAAATTTGTCTTTATCAACATGTGAGTCACATATATCATCATCAAACATTTCATAAATAACCCATATAGCATAAAATAAATGGGTTTCATTTCATAATCATAACGTTTTAAAAACTGCTTTTAAGACATGATCTTTATGTCATTTTTAACCCATGAAAAAAGGAAAGTGGGTTTCATGTATGTAAAAACTGCTTTTAAGACATGATCTTTATGTCATTTAGATAGCCACACTTTCCAAAATCTATGCACATGAAATTATATATGGATTAAAATCATAATCAGGGCATGCTAAATTATTTGGTATTCAATTTCAAAGTCTGTAATGTGTATTATCATGTTCAAGGTTTAATGAACTTTTTCTTCCATTAAGGCACACATTTTTTCAAATACACTTTTTTCACCCAACAAAAATTTACACAAAAGCAATTTCTTTATTTTATCTTCCCCATCCAACATAAAATAACATTGTCCCTAGTGTTTGAAGAAATGAAAATTTAGAAGGGGTAGAGGTAGAGAAGGGGAGTTTAAAAAGAAAATTGATAATGAGGATCATGTATTGAAGTCTCCTAGTGGTTGAAGTTGAAGTTCATGCTGCTCCAATTTAGTCATTTGATATCTATGTCACTTATAGAGTTCTCTAGTGGAAAAAGGAAAACAAAAAACAAAAAAACAATATATATATATATATATAATAAAAAAAGTAATATATATATATATATATTATAGAATAATAAATCACTATAATTCATAGGTAAGTGGTAAGTGTGTGCCCCTGTCTTCCTTCGGTCTCAGGTTTGATTCCTCGCGGATTCACCGGTTGTGACAGGGTTTGAACCACAACCTACGACATGTCCTTTTGTTTTTTTGTTTTTTTTATTTTTAATTATTATTATTATTATTATTATTATTATTTTGTATTTTTATTTTAACCTTTAAATAGATAAAATAAAATAAACTAATGATAAATTATCTTCTTATAAAATTGTTGGGTAACGTATTACTCAAGGATCACACCATGTGACATAGATGAATACGACACCCCCCTTTTATACCCATTCATACTCATAATAGAAGAATATGTCAATAGTCTAAGCTACTATCATATTTAGAGTTGATTGATTATGTAATTTTTTTAAATATAAAAATGATCATTAATCCTATTTTAAAAAATAAATATGATTCATAAAGATTAGAAACATGAAAACCACTAGTTGCCTCTCCTGCAGCACTTTTGTTTAACATCGTTATCCCGACATCGATCCTAAATCTATCAATTTTTTCCCGGTTCATAGGTTGGCTATGCTAACTCAACCTATGTTTCTTGTTTATCAAATGATTCAACGAATGGTTTTAACCTATGACCATTGACTTTGAAAATTTGATCGCTTGTGGGATCTTGGATCTCTACTGCCCCATGGGGTACACATGATGCATTATGAATGGACCTGACCATCTGGACCTTAACTTTCCTAGGTGTAAATGATGTTTTGAACTATATAAGAGCACAAATTTTCTTGGTTCAAAGTGTTTAACTTTGATATTCCTAGATTGGTAGGCTTAAACTATAGCTTTATTTATCCTCTAATTTTCATAAGCCTCCATCCTAATTTACTCAAGTTCATTAAGATCTAATTTTATCTTTTCTTCAGCTAAAGAAATGTCGAAATTCATTTTTTTATTTCCCAAAATGCCTTATGCTCAATTTCAAATGGTAAATGGAATGCTTTTCCATAAACCAACCTATATAGTGACATGCCTAAGATGGTTTTGAATATTATATGATATGCCCAAAGAGTATCCAAGAGTTTCTCAGACCAATCTTTCCAAGAGGGATTGACACTTTTTTCAATAATTTTCTTAATCTCCATATTCGCTAACTCATCTTGACCATTGGTTTGAGGATGGTATGAAGAGGAAACTTTATGATAATTCCCATTCATAGACATGATTTAAGAGAATGGGTGGCTGTATAAACGGGTTCCTTGATCATTGATTATAGCACTACAAATTCCAAATTAAGAAAATATGTGCTCTTTCAGAAATCAGATCACAACATGATGGTTGTTGGACATGGTGGGGGATTTTTTAGAGGTCTTAATGGATGACTTCTCTATCTTTGGGGATAAATTTGAGGGATTCCTTTATAATATTGAAAGGGTTTTTTCAAGATGCAATGATAAGAGCCTCATACTATATTGGAAAAAAATTCATTTCATGGTAAATGAAGGACTTGTTCTAGGCCATCTATTCTCTAGTAGAGGAATTCAAGTTGATAAAGCTAAGGTTGATATCATTCGTCACCTTCCCTCTCTAAAAAATTTCCAGGAAGTGAGATCCTTCTTAGGACAAGTAGGATTTTCTTGAAGGTTCATTAGGAATTTCATCTCTATTTCTTGACCACTTTTTTCTCTTTTGGTGAAAGATACTCTATTTTTATGGATAGAAATATGTAAGGAATCATTATCTAAACTCAAGTAATATCTTATCTATTCACCTGTCATGCAAGTTCCAAATTGGAAACATCTATTCGAACTCATGTGTGATGTGAGTGACTTTCGTTGTTGGAGGAGTATTAGGATAATAGTGTGAGAAAACTCCATGTGTCATTTCTTAAGAAAGTAAATATCTAAATGACTCAAAAATAAACTACACAATCACTGAGAAATAGTGGCTTGTTTTTGTATTTTCCTTATAAAATTTCAGGGCCTATCTCTTTGGATAACCAATCATTATCTTCACCGACCAATCGTCCCTAAAATACCTTTTCCAAAAACAAAATTTCAAGGCTAGATTGATAAGGTGGGTCCTTCTTCTTCAAGAGTTCTATTTAACCATTATGGATAGAAAGGGTGTTGAAAATGTTGTAGTTGATCACCTCTCTAGGATGGCATTCAAAGAAAACTCACATAACCATTCTATGTCTGATTCATTTTCCGATGAGCACCTTTATTCTGTGAATGATTTCCCATGGTATGCAGATATAGAAAACCATTTGGTGATAGGTGACATTACAAAATTATTAGGGACATAAGATAAGAGTAAATTCCTTTATAATGTCAAAAACTATGTGTTTTATGATCCTTACCTCTTTACGTTTTGTCCTGATCAAATCATTAGGATATGTGTTCCTGAGTCTGAGCAAGAGTCCATTCTAAGATTCTGTCATACACTATTGGAAGGTACCTGGGGAATTACTTAACCCAAAGGGAATTATCTTGAAGGAAAAAGTTCTGAATGGACAAGTGAAGGTTTCTTTACCTTGATCCTCTAAAGAGACCTTGTTTTTATTATACCCTGAGAATCCATCTAGGAAGAAATTGATTTGATCACCTCCCACTTGCTCGAGGACTTGATCAAAAAGGGTAAGGGGAAATGGTCTTTCTTGGTACAAGATTTGAGCTTCCTATAGTCAATACAGACTCTCCATCCATTACTTACCCTTATGGAGAGAATTTATCCATCCCCATTGGTGATCACAGTGATTCTAGATTTTGTTTGGGTGAGATTAAATTTTGGCACTGTTGTCAGGGATCTAAGAAATAACCTACATACACGTAAGTTCTATGGATTGTTTTTGGATATGAAGTGGCCATTTTGGGTTTATTTTATATGTTTTTAAAATATTAAAAATAGATATAAGTTAATTAAAATTAATATAATGATTTTATCCTAGGTTATTTCTCAGGATGGATTGGATGAATTTCTTTTTCAATTTTTTCAACTTCTTATATTTGAGATGGGTTAATTTAAGGAGATAAAACAAAATCATCAAATAATTTTTTAATTCCTAGAAACCCTAATACTAATCACCTATACACTTTAAGGATCAATGTTTTGAGAACTCCAAGGTAAAGGTTTGTATTAGCACTTGAAGTGTATGGCCTTAAATTCAACAAGGAATAAATAGTTTAAAGATCATCAAAAAAAATTATCAATTAAAAGAAGTGATTAGACATTAATGGAGTGAGAAATAACATCTAATATATCCCCTTGATACTCCCTTGGATCAACCCATAAGTGTGTTAACCCTCCATTGATTCTATGGTTTCAATTGAAGCAGGAAGTAGACTCATTAGGGAGGAAATTGAGAAGTAAAAATAAGACAATGAAATAATGATATCTCCACTGTTGTGTGATAATTTCACAAGGTTTGGTGTGAATAAATTCACACATTAAGACAACGGTATCAACCTGGTATGAAGAAGAATATAATAAAATGATAAAAATAACGTTTTTTAATAAACTAAGATGAATTGAACAATTTACATGAGAAAGAAATGTGTTTACAAACACAAAGCGGTAGCATTACACTACAATGAAATCAAGCACTAGATATGATAAAATCATACACCAACACTAACTTAAATATGAATTTAAAGATTCCTGGGTTGAGATCCCAATAGTAAAAAGGATCCCACTTGAGTATGGTAGGCCTAGGGTGGTAGAATGTAAGGGAGAGGAGCCTTTTCCATCCTTGACCCGAAGTTGTAGTTTGCTTACATATACAGGAGAGAGGCACCTAGATGACCTTTTAGATAGCCAAATTAAATTATTCCATAGAATAAAACAATTAATATAAGTATTTATCCTTACTATTTGTAAACCTTTATCCCAAATGAAGTTTTGGTTGTCAAGATATGATTAAATTTGTGGGTTGTTTTTTTGGGCCACAAAATCTGGCCTTGAATTTTATCTCCAACATGGGCCACAAGACAATACATTAAACAATACAAATTACCTCTTGTCACTATTGTATTAAATTTTTCCCATGATTTCCTCTATCTTCAGTTAAAATTTGAGAATCATTTCACTCTGATATTGGCTGATACAGTCTCCTTACTAGGCTGATGTCCGGTTTACATTGACCAGAATGTTGTGGGTTCAAGGACAACTTTGGTGGTCTTCTAATGTGAATCTTAAAGTTATAAAAAAGCATGAATTGTTCTTTATATCATTGGATACATGAAAATAAAATATAAAAATAAAATAAAGACCATTTTTTATTTTAGGAGGTGCTCAAAAATGTACCAGTAATAGTGCATTTTAAGAAGGACTTATAATCATAATGTGAAATAACATTCAAAGTGTAAAATTCAATAAAAATGGTTTTTATGATTAATAAAAACCATTAATATTATAATATAAACCATGAATATTAGCCACTTTAAGTGGCTAATCACACCCCCAACTTGAGCTTTTCTAGTCCTGAGTAAAATATATCTCAACTATATGAAATTCAAATTCCCTTTTCTAAAAAAATTTTAATACACAATGATCACCAAAAATCCTTATACCAAACAATCATGAAACCCATAAAAATATTTTAATACGAGATATTTTCATAATAATATCCCAAGCCTAATCCCATTACTTCATTCAAATCTATCGTCATATCTCATCCAATATCAATTAAGCATGATGTTGTGTTGTGCATCACAATAGAAATGGGGGTTCGTCTTTATTCAAAGGGGAAATGATGGAAGACCTATATGAAATCACATTTAAATATTAAGATGAGTTTTCAATTTTTTTATTGTTTTTTTTATTGTTTTTTTTTTCAATTTTTTCATGGTAATTGAAATTTCACTCAATAGAGTCAACCCATGTAGCAAGAATTTTCCAATGACTCCCAGGCTCAAAGACCTTAGGGCACCAAGTGAATCCCACATACTCAAGCATCATCTCGAGTTAACTCAATCAAAATCAAAGTCAAATTAACACAAATAGAGATTAAATTATGAACTCGGGGCCAGATAACTATAGATTCATGATCCCCAAGTGTCAAAATTCACACATTAGATCATTTCATTGCTCTATGCACCAAATTATTGTTTTTTTTTTGTTTTTTTTTATTTTTATTTAATGCTCATATTAAAAATAAAATGATCACCAAACCTATGCAATATATTTGGAGGACCCCATGAGCTCAAACTAATACCCCACTATCCAAAGGACGTGTGTCATGAATTTTTTTATTTTGATGAAAATATAAATGATGAAAGATGACCTTAGAGATCCACACTTTACAAAATATATGAACATGATATTATACATGGATTAAAATCATAATCAGGGCATGCTAAATAATTCAATATTCAATTTCAAAGTGTGAAATGTGTTTTATCATGTTCAAGGTTAAAGGAAATTTTTCTTCCATTAAGGCACATTTTTTTCAAATCATCTTTTTTCTCATTAAAAAAATTACACAAAATCAATTTTATATTTCATATCCCCCCCAACATAAAATAACACTTTCCTCAGTCTTTTAAGAAAAGAAAATTTAGAAGGGGGTAGAGGCGGAGAAGGGGAGTTCAAAAAGGAAATTGAAAATGAGGATCATGTCATGAATTCACCTGGTGGTTGAAGTTGAAGTTCGTGCTACTCTAATTTATTCCTTTGATATCCATGTCACTTGTAGAGTTCCCTAGTCGAAAAAGGAAGAAAAAACAAAACAAAACAAAACAATACAATATATCTATTTATATATTTATAAAAAAAATTAAAATATAAGTATATATACAAAAATTATAGAATAAAGAAGCACTATAAGTTGTAGGTCAATGCTAAACACGTGTGCCTGTCTCCCTTCAGTCCCGAGTTTGATTCCCCACAGCTTTTCTAGTTGTGACGGGGATTTCCCCACAACCTATGACATATCGTTTTATTTTTTAATTTTATGTTTTTTTAATTATTATTATTATTATTTTTATTTTTATGTTAACCATCAAATAGATAAAATAATATAATCCAATGATACATTGTCTTCTTCTTAAATTTCTGGGTAAGGTATTACTCCGAGGTCACAACTCGTGAGATGGATGAATACGATGCTACCCTTTTATACCCGTCCATACTCATAATAGAAGAACAGGTCAACAGTCTAAGGTACTTTCATATTTATATTTGATTGATTATGTAATTTTTTTTTAAATATCAAATCGATTCATTAATCCTATTTTTGAAACAACAATGATTCAAAAATATTAGAAACATGAAACCCATCAGTTTCCTCCATTGTAGTGCTTTTGTTTAACGTCGTTATCCCAACATAGATCCTAAATCTATCATTTTTTCCTAGTTCATAGGTCGGATCTGCTAACTCAAACTATCTTTCTTGTTTATTAACTGATTTAATGAATGGTTTTAACCTAAGACCATTGAATTTGAAAATGTGGCCTCTTGTGGGATCTTGGATCTCTACTGCCCCATGGGGGTACACATGATACACTATGAATGGACCAGACCATCTTGACCTTAACTTTCATGGGTATAAATGAAGTTTTGAACTATACAAGAGCATGAATTTTCCCTATTTAAAGTGTTTGACTTTTAGATTCCTAGATTGGTATGATTGAACTCTAGATTTATTTATCCGTGTATTTTTATAAGCCTCCATCCTAAGTTCTTCGAGTTAATTAAGATCTAATTTCCTCTTTTCTTCGGCCAAAGAAATGTCGAAATTCATTTTTTTATTGCCCAAAACGCCTTATGATCAATTTCAACAGTTAAATGGAATTATTTTCAATAAACCATACTATATGGTGACATTCCTAGGATGGTTTTTAATGTTTTAGGATAATCCCAAAGAGAATTAAAGAGTTTCTCAAACCAACATTTTCTAGAGGGATTGACAGTTTTTTCAAGAATTTTCTTAATCTCCCTATTTGCTAACTCAGCATGACCATTGGTTTGAGGATGGTATGTAGTGGAAACTTTATGAGAAATCCCATACTTATACATGAGTAAAGATAATGGGTGGTTGTAGAAATGGGTTCCTTGATCACTGATTATAGCCCAAGGAATTCCAAATCAAGAAAATAAGTGATCTTTTAGAAATCGGATCACAACATGATGGTCATTGGACATCGTGGGAGATTATTTAGACATCATCATGGATGACTTCTCCATCTCTGGGATATTTTTGAGGGATTCCTTATGAATGTTGAAAGGGTTTTTTCAAGATGCGAGGATAATAACCTCATCCTAAATTGGTGAAAATGTTGTTTTATGGTAAAATAATGACTTTTTCTAGTCCATCAGGTCTCTGGTTGAGGGATTAAAGTTGATAAATCTAAGGTTGAAATCATTATTCACATTCCCTATCTAAAAACTATCAAGGAAGTGATGATATTCTTAAGACGTGCGGGATTTAATAGAAGTTTCATTAAGAATTTCACCTCAATTTCTTGACCACTTTGAGCCCTTTAGGTGAAAGATGATCTATTTTTATGGACATAAATCTATGAGGAATCATTCTCTACACTCAAGTCAGTTCTTATCTCTCCACCTATCATGAAATCCCAATATTGGAAACTTCTATTCGAAATCATGTGTGATATGAGTGAATTCACTGTTGGAGTAGTATTAGGACAACTGTGTGAGAAAATTCCATGTTTCATTACTTATGAAATAAAATCTCTAAATGATGCACAAATCTACTAAACCACCACTAATAAAGAGTGTCTTGATGTTGTCTTTACCTTAGAAAAAATCAGGTCATATCTCTTAGGATCACCAATCATTTTCTTCACCGACCATTCAACCCTGAAATACATTGTCCCAAAACAAGATGCCAAGGAAAGATTGATTAAGTGGATCATTCTTCTTCAAGAGTTCGATTTAACCATTAAGGATGAAAAGGGTGTTAAAATTTTGTAGTCTTCACCTATATAGGGTGGAATTCAAAGAAAACTCACATCAAATTTCTGTGTCTAATTCATTTCTCGATGAGCACCTCTATTCTGTTAATGATTTCACATGGTATGCTGACATAGAAAACCATTTAGTGACAGGTGAAATTCCAAAATTCTTAGGGACTCAATATAAGAAGAATTTTTTTTCTGATGTCAAAAACTATGTGTTTGATGATCCTTACCACTTTATGTTTTGTCCTGATCAAATAATTAGGAGATGTGTTCTTGAGTCTGAGCAAGAGTCCATTCTAAGATTCTATCATGCACTGCTGGAAGGTACTAGGGGCATTACATAATCCAAATGGCATTCTATTGAAGGAAAAAATAACTAATGGAAAATTTAAGGTTTTTTTCCTTGATCCTCTAAGGAGACCTCAATTTGATTATACCCCGACAATCCATCTAGGAAGTAATAGAATTGATGACCCACCACTCGCCTGAGGATTTGATCAATAAAGAGAAAGTGGAAATATTATTTCCTGTTAAAAGAGTCGAACTTGCTATATTTAATATATACTATTCATATACTACTTACCCTTGTGGGTATAAAGTCACCATCATCATTGGTGATCACATTGATTCCAACTTTCTTTGGGTGAGACCAAATTTTGGCGATGTTGTTGGGGGCTTAAGAAGTAACCTACAAACACATATATTCTATGGATTTTTTTGGGATATGAAGTGTCCAACTTGGGTTGATATTATATGGGATTAAAATATTACTAATAGATATAAGATAATTTAAATTAATATAATGAGTTGAACTCAGGTTATTTCTCGGGTGGATTGGATGAATTCCCTTTTCAATTATTTCAACTTCTTATATTTGAGATGGTTCATTTAATAAGACCAAAAAACATCATAACTTACCAGTTTAATGACTACAAACCCTAATACTAATAACCTATACACATTAAGGATTGAATTTTTGAGAACTCCAAGGTAAAGGTTCATATTTTCACTTGAAGTGTGTGGCCAGAAATTCAACAAGGATGAAGGAGTTTAAAGATCGTCAAACAAAATTCCCAATTAAAAGAAGTGATTATACATTAACGGAGTGATAAATAACATCTAATACATTCCCATGATACTCCCTTGGATCAACACATAAGTGGGTTATCCCTCCATTGATTCTATGGTTTCAATGGAAGCGGGAAGTAGACTCATGAGGGAGGAAATGGAGAAGTAAAAAAGATAATGAGATAACGATCACTCCACCGTTTTGTGATAATTTCACAAGGTTTGGTGTGAATAAATTCACACCTTGAGAAAATGGTATCAAAATTACATTAATAATAATAGATTAAAAGGATAAGAATAATTTTTATTAAGAAACTAAGTTTAACTGAACAACTTAGATGAGAATGAAATGCGATTAAAACACAAAGCGGCAGCATAACACTAAAATGAAACCAATCACCAAAGATGATAAACTCTTCCCCCACCATTTCCTTAAATAGGAATTTCAAGAGACCTAGGTCGATTTACCAATAGTAAAAAGGATCCCACTTGAGTATTGTAGGCCTAGGGTGGTGTAAAGTAAGGGAGAAAAGACTTTTCCACCCTTGATCTAAAGTTGTATCCATCTTGCATCCACTAGACATAGGTACTTATATGTCCTTATAGATGGCCGAATTGGAGTGGGATATAAAATAAAAAACTGAATATCCGGATTTCTCCTAGTTCTTTTTAAAATAGCATCACAAATGGATTTGTGGTGGTCCGGATATGATTACATTGGTGGGCAGTTTTTCTAGGCCGCAAAATCTGGCCTGGAATTTTATCTTCAACTTGGGCCACATGAAACTCCATTAAAAAATACGAATTATACCTTATCACTGTTGGATTAAATGTTCCCCATGATTTTCTCTATCTTTAGTTAAAGTTTTAGAATCATTGGGCTTGGATATTTTCCAATACAGTCTCTTTATTGGGTTGATGTCCAATTTACATTTCCCATAATGTAGTTGGTTCAAGGAAAACATTGGTGGTCTTCTAATATGAATCTTCAAGTGCTCCACAGGCATTAATTGTTCCTTCTATCATGGGAGACATGAAAATAAAATATAAAAATAAAATAAATACCATTTTTTCTTTTATGATGTGTTCAAAAATGTACCATGTAATAGTGAATTTTAATAAGGACTTACAATAATAATGTGAAATGATGTTAAAAGTGTAAAATGAACTAAAAATGGTGTTTATGATTAATAAAACATATGAATATTATAATATAAACAATGAATATTATCCTCCTTCATTGGATAATCACACCCCCTAACTTGAGTTTTTCTATTCCCGAAAAAAAAATCTCAACAATATGAAATCGATATTCTCTTTTCCAAAAAACATTTTAATACACAATGATCACCAAAAGCCCTAATACCAAACAATCATGAAATCCATAAATATCATTTAATACAGGATATTTTCATAATCATATCCCAATCCCAAGATCATTACTTTGTTCAAATTCATATCAATATTTAAACCAATATCAATTAAGCATGATGATGTGTTGTGTATCGCAATAGACATGAGGGTTCATCTTTATTCAAGGTGGAAATAATGGAAGCGCTAGGTGGAATCACATTTCAATATTAAGATGAGTATTCAATTTTTTATTGTATTTTTTTGTTTCTTTCTTGTTTTTTGTTTTTTTATTTATTTTTTTTATTTTTTGTTTTTTGTTTTGAAAATTTTCCATTGTAACTGAAATTGCACTCAATAGAGTCAACCCATGTAGTGAGACTTTTCTGATGACACCCAGGCTCAAAGACCTTAGGGAACCAAGTGAATCCCATATACTCGGGCATCATCTTGAGTTAACTCAACAAAAAAAGTAAAATTACCACAAATAGAGATAAAAATACTATCTTTGGGTCAGAAAACTATAGAGGATCCCCAAGTGTTGAAAGCCACGCATTAGGACATTTCATTACTCTTGGCACAAATTTATTGTTTTTTTATTTTTTATTGATTTTTATTGAATACTTATATTAAAACTAAAATGATCACCAAAACTATGCTATTTATTTGGGGGACCCCATGAACTCAAACTAATCCCCACTATCCAAAGGATGTGCATTGTGAATTTTTTTATTTGGATGAAAATATAAATTATGAAATATCACATTAGACAGCCACACTTTCCAAAATCAATAAACATGAAATTGTACATGGATTAAAATCAGAATCAGGGCATACTAAATTATTTGATATTCAATTTCAAAGTGTGAAATGCGTATTTTCATATTCAAGGTTAAAGTAACTTTTCCTTCCATTAAGTCACACCTGTTTTCCAAAGATCTTTTTTCACACAAAAAGAAATTCTGCCCAAAAGAATTTTTTTATTTCATCCCCCCCCCCCAACTTAAAATAACATTGACCCCAATATTTGAAGAAAAGAAAATTTAAAAGGGTTTTGAGGAAGATAATATGAGTTCAAAAAGGAAATTAAAAATGAGGATCATGGAATAAAGTCACCTGGTGGTTGAAGTTTAAGTTCGTGGTGCTCCAATTTAGTCTTTTGAAATCCATGTCACTTGCAGAGTTCCCTAGTGAAAAAAGGAAAAACAAAAAAAACAAACAAAAAATAATATATATATATATATATATATTTATTTATTTATTTATTATTATAATAAAAAAATTAAAATATAAGTATATAAAAAAAATTATAGAATAAGGAAGCACAATAAGTCGTAGGTCAGTGGTAAATGCATGCCCCTGTCTCCCTTCGGTCTCGGGTTCGATTCCCCACGACTTCACTGGTTGTGACAGGGATTTCCCCATGACCTATGACATGTATTTTTATTTTTTCATTTTATTTTTTTCATTATTATTATTATTATTATGTATTTTTATTTTAACCTTTAAGTAGATAAAATAAAATAAACTGATGATACATTGTCTTCTTATTAAATTTCTAGGTAAGGTATTACTCAGGGATCACACCACGTGACATGGATTAATACGATGATTCCATTTTATACCCATCCATACTCATAATAGAAGAACATTTCAATAGTATAAGGTATTATCATATTTAGATTTGATTGATTAAGTATTTTTTTTAATATCAAAATGAATCATTAATATTATTTTAAAAAAAAGATGATTCATAAATATTTAAAACATGAAAACCATAGGTTTCCTACTGTGAAGTGATTTTGTTTAACGTCATAAAAAACAAATTGGATCCTAAATCTATCAATTTTTCCCTTGTTTATAGGTTGGATCTACTAACTCAACCTATGTTTTCAGTTTATTGAATGATTAAATTAATTGTTTTAACCTATGACCATTAATTTTGAAAATGTGACCACTTGCGGGATCCTATATCTCTACGACCCCATGGGGGTACACATGATGCACTATGAATGGACCCAACCATCTTTACCTTAACTTTCCTGGGTGTAAATTAAGTTTTAAACTATACAAGAGCAAAAAATTTCCCGATTTAAAGTGTTTAACATTGATATTCCAAGATTGGTAGGCTTGAACTCTAGCTTTATTTGTCCATGGATTTTCATAAGACTCCATCTTACGTTCCTTTAGTTCATTAAGATATAATTTCCTCATTTCTTCGGCCAAAGAAATGTCGAAATTCATTTTTTTTATTGCCCAAAATGCCTTATGCTCAATTTCAACAGGTAAATGGAATGCTTTTCCATAAACCAACCTATATGGTGACATTCCTAGGATGGTTTTGGATGTGGTAAAATATTCCCAATGTGTATCCAAGAGTTTCTAGGACCAATATTTCCTAGAGGGATTGAAATTTTTTTAATAATTTTCTTAATCTCCCTATTCGCTAACTCATCTTGACTATTGGTTTGAGGATGGTATATAATGGAAACTTTATGAGAAATACCATACTTATACATGAGTGAAGAGAATTGGAAGTTGTAGAAATGGGTTCCTTGATAACTTATTATATCTTTAGGAATTCCAAATCAAGAGAATATGTGCTCTTTAAGAAATCGGATCACAACATGATGGTCTTGGGACATGGTGGGGGATTGTTTAGAGTTCTTCATGTATGACTTCTCCATCTCTGGTGATACTTTTTAAGGATTACTTTTGAATGTTGAAAGTGTTTTTTCAAGATGTGAGCATAATAAACTCATCCTAAATTGGGAAAAATTCCATTTCATGGTAAATTAAGGACTTGTTCTAGGTCATCTGGTCTCTGGTAGAGGGATTGAAGTTGATAAATCTAAGGTTGATATCATTCGCCACCTTACATCTCTAATAATTTTCAAGGAAGTGAGGTCCTTATTAGGACACATATGATTTTATAAAAGTTTCATTAGGAATTTTGACTCTATTTTTCAACAAAATTGTTCTCTTTTGGTGAAATATTCTCTATTTTTATGTACATAAATCTGTGAGGAATCATTCTCTACACTCAAGTCATCTCTTATCTCTCCACCTGCAATGAAATCTCCAAATTGGAAACTTCCATTTGAACTCATGTGTGATGTGAGTGACTTAGATGTTAGAGTAGTATTAGTACAACGATGTGAGAAAACTCCATGTGTCATTTCTTATGCAATAAAATCTCTAAATGATGCACAAATTAACTAAACCACCATTGAGAAAGAGTGTCTTGTTGTTGTCTTTACCTTAGAAAAATCCAGGTCCTATCTCTTAGGATCACCAATCATTTTCTTTATCGACCATTCAGGACTAAATTATCTTTTCCAAAAACAGGATGTCAAGGATAGATTGATTAGGTGAGTATTTCTTCTCCAAGAGTTCGATTTAAACATTATGGATAAAAAGGGTGTTGAAAATGTTATAGCTGATCACCTCTCTTGGATGGAATTCAAAGACAAAGCACATCACCTTTCTATGTATGATTCATTTCTTGATGAGAACCTCTATTCTGGGACTAATTCCCATGGTATTCTAACATAGCAAACCATTTGGTGACAGGTTACATTCCAAAATTATTAGGGACCCAAGATAAGAGGAAATTCCTTTCTCATGTCAAACACTATGTGTTTGATGATCTTTACCTCTTTAAGTTTTGTCCAGATCAAATCATTAGGATATGTCTTCCTGTGTATGAGAAAGATTCCATTATAAGATTCGGTTATGCACTAATGTAAGGTACCAAGGGCATTACATAACCCAAAGGGCATGCGCTTGAAGTAAAAAGTTCTGAATGGACAAGTCAAGGTTGTTTCTGTGACGACCCTAACTTTCACTAATGGAAATTTATCTTGATCTAATTAAATTTATTGTTATGGTTATATAAATTGTGGACTTCATTGGTTTTATGTTTCTAGATATTCAAATACCATTATGAATTGTGACTGTTGCTAATATTTCCCTTGAACAGTTGTCACATGATTAGTATAAATATAGGGCTTTAACAAATCCAATTTACTCAGACAAAGGAAGTGATGGCCTCATCCAGTAGACTTGCCATGTACAAAGCCCATTTTTCAGAGCATGGATATGATGTGGCTTCATTGGGCTTCTCTCTTGATGAAGACCAAGCCGATCTTGAACAAGTTAAGCTTGAGCGGAAATGACTAAGGGAGAAGTAAAAGTTAATAGAGATTACCACACGAGCAATGTTATCCGAGCCACCCCAAGAGTCTATCACCATCGCACACCTTAATCTTCAGCCTTATGCGGGTTTTATAAGTTGTTATGTAATAATACCCTAGAACTATTATTATGGACATTATTCTTGTATCGATAATTTACATTCTTTTTATTATTTTTAATTTGTAAATAGTTTTTAAAACACAAATAGTATTTTTAGTCAATATTCAATTATGAAATCTATTTCCATGAATTAATTGATTTTTTAATTAAATAATATTTTAATAAAATATTATTATTATTATTAAATTATTATTTTTTAAATATAAATTATCATACAATTTCTATTAATACAATAGTAATTTTTATTAAGGTTTGAAAGGTGTTTTTGTTAAAAACCATGAATTTTCGATAAATGTCAGTTTTTATTTTAAAAGTAAAAATTCACATATTTAGAAAATAATTTAGATAAAAGTAATATTATTTATGGTATCAGGACGTCGAAATTATCCAATGGTTAATTTTTTATAATTTTCCGAGACAATTGAATTTTTGGGTAAAAATTAAATACCGTTTAAATATATAATATGTTTTATGACATCATAATGACCCAATAGTGATGTAATAAAATACTATAAACATTATTCTTGTACAATATATGTTTTACCATTAAAATAATGTGATTTGATATTTGTTTTATTTATTTTACAAAGCATTAGTGGACCCTTCAAGGCTTATAAAACATTTTGTCTTTTCAAAAAAGTTTCCTTGAGAGTGTAACTCACCTCCACATAAGAAACCCTATTATTTTAAGATGTTAGGCCATTTGAAATATTAAATACTATTTTACACTCCCCTTTGGAAAAAACCATGGGAAAAAACCAAGGGCTGGTTTGTTGTATTGATTCGTTTAATGTGTGGTGACCCAAACCTAAATAATAAATAATTCCCTCTCATTTCCTATGTAAACCCACCCAAGATCCCACTTCCTCTTCACTCAAAGCATTTGGATTTCATCCAACCCCTGCCCTCCTCTCTCTATAATCCTCCCAAGGTGCACCAACCTCCCAATAAGCATCTCTCAAGCCTCTCCCAAGCCTTTGGGATCACACTTCCAAGTAAGGGATTTCTTCCTTTTTCATTTTTGTCCAATTTTCTTTAAGTTCTTATGCCCTTTTTTTCAATTAAAAATGTTGGGGTATTAATTTTCACCTCCCCCATACTTCCATATTTATTTTTGGATGATGGGAGACCCCTTTCTCTCTCATTAATGCCTCCCATGTACACCTGTTACCATGCTGAAATTCCGTGAGGGATTTCTCTCTCTTCTTTTACATCCAAGTAATTATCTTGTATTATGCATCTTAATTCCATTAAATTTTTTGGGGAGTATATATATATATTACCCCCTTTCTGTGTATTTCATTTACATATGAAGATACATCCATTTCTCTCTCATAAATCATTTTCATGAATCCTTATGTCATACCATTATGCTGTTGGAATTGCACTGCGTTTTTTCAAGCCAAGATCATTGTGTAGTGAATACCATACCCATGTCTCCATCAAGGGTATTAACCTTTATGCACATATACATATTGAATGGAAATTTCATGTATTTATTCCACATTACTTAATTTTAAAATAACTTATGATGTTTATTGATTTCATGTTATACGATCCATGTGGTACACTTATGCATGAAATTAAAATGTTTAAGAAGGGTGAGCCCTGATAGCACTCCAATGCATTGGGTAAAGTATAGTATCATGATATGTCATGTGAAATGAGTTTTGAATCATTCTAATTCAAGTGAAATTAGGGATTACTCATGCTTCATGTGAAATAATGTTTTACTCATGATCCATGTGCAATTACCCTTGGCTCATGCTAATTCCATGTTAAGGGTTATTGCCACATTTCCATGTTATGATTATCATGCTTTATCATGACTTTATGTTCATGTTTCTTTTTTGACCCATTTATATTATTATTTTCTAACATGTATTGTATTCCTCATGTTATTCCTTGTTTATTCCCTTAATAGGCTTTATTTCTCACCCTTTCTTATGAATGTCCTTAGGTTATCCCATGCAATGCTAAGTATGAGGAAATGTAGTGGTCATGTAAAGAAATTTTTCAATAAAGATATTGTTTTTAATTTTTTAAGTGGTCATGTAATGATCCTAATCCCCAAAGACACTAGAACTCTCAATATTCTATGTTCTATCAAGTGAATATTTTATGTAATAAATCATGTTTATGTGTGTAATAAAGACCAGGGTTGTCATAGTTGCTATTAGAGGATAGGTTTAGTTATTTTTGGGATTAGGATCAGAAAACCCTAGTAAAGCCTTAGAAACAAGACTAAGTATAATAAAAACAAACCAAAGTTTTTTTGGGTATTGTGTAAGTGTTTTATCAAGAAAATACATCCTGGTCTGGATATGAGAAGGTAGAGGTAGCTCTGGCACAGATGTACCTAGGGGTGAAAACCCCGACAAGGAGTTTCAGGCTTGACTTAGGTATCTTGGTTCATGAAAATGGGCCTTGATTAACTCTTGGTTACAACACTCCCAGGGTATATTCATTGGTAAATTCACAAGCTTAGTATGAACCATTATTAAGGGAATTAGAAAAATACCTAAGAATATAGGTTATATAACATAGATTGAAGCCTATAGATTAATAAGTTAAGGAAATAAAAGTAATTTATAAGTCAACCATTTTTGTCTTTGGATTACCCTTTTATGTGTGACCCCTATCTTTCCTTTTATTTTAGCCAATAGCCAGTAATAGTAAGAATATTGATAACAGCATATGTGAAGGGCAACGTGATGAATATCCCATTGATATTTCCAATCAAATGGGAGATCAAGTTGGAAATATCATGATTATGCCAAACCATATATCAAAAATCATGATTAACAATTTGTAATTTTTTTAATTCCCAAGGGAATCAAGGAAGTGGAATATGAAATCTCATGAAAGTCTATCTGATAAACGTGGTAAGGGAAAAAAGACTGAATTTCCTCTGTGCAAAAAAATTGGAAATAGGAACCAAGGAAAATGTCACTAAGGTACTAGGAGATGCTTTATGTGTGGAAAGGAAGGGCACAAAGTATCCAATTTCCCTGAAATAATGGATAATGTGATAGATGGAAACAAAGCTCTATCTAAGGAATCTTATACAGTTCTATGTCATAAATGTGGAGAAGTTGGGAATTATCCAAGATGATGCTCTATTTCAAGTGATGAGAAACATGATGAGGATCAATAATCTCTTGATCAAGGGAGTATGGGAAGTCCTATGCTAAGATAGATATTGATGAATGAATTACATGTAACCACTACTTCAAAGTAGTGTATTCATAATGTATTTCAATTTATGTTCTATTAGTATATATTTTATGTTTTCTAAGAACATTGACTCCCCACCAAAAATGATATTAAATCATTATGGAAAACTTCTATAAGTGTTGTATCAGATGTTGAAGTCTGTAGGAATGTTCTTGAAATCTTATAAGACTCCCTTTGATGTAATTTTAGGTAAAAAGGGAAAATTCATTGCCTATTCCTTATGTTTGTCCCACACATGATCTAGATTTGGTTGCGGTGATCTTTGTTTTAAAAATTTGGCGGCATTATCTATTTGGGGGGAAGTGTGAAATATATACGGACCTCAAAAGCCTCAAGTATATATTCACATAGAATGAGTTGAACATGCACCAACAATGATGGTTAGAGCTGATCAAACAGTATGACTGCTCAATCCATTACCACCTTGGGAAAGAAAACAAGGTGGCGGATGCTCTAAGTAGAAAGGAACCTACAATTCTATCACTGATGATAATTGACAAGGATCCAATATTTTTAGATTTTATGCAGATGGATATGGAAATCATAAAGAGGGGAACATAATCAATCCTTTCAAAAATGATTTCTCAGCCGTATCTTTTGGAAAGGTTAAACAATGATCAAAAGGATTGTGTGGGAATTCAGAAGAAAGTGGAAGCTATTAGGAAAGGTAAATCCTTTGAGTTAAATGTTAATGAAGAAGGAATTTTGAGATTTGGCAAAATACTATGTGTTCCATCAAGTCCAGAGCTGAATAAGGAACTTTTGGATGATTCACATAGTTCAAATTTCTCTATTCACCCAGAAACACAAAGATGTATCGAGATCTCTGAGAGAATTATTGGTGGGATAATATAAAGAAGGAGATCACAGAGTATACATCAAAGTGCTTGGTGTGTCAGCAAGTGAAGGAAGAGAGGAAAAAGTCTAAGGGGATTTTGCAATCATTGCCCATACCAGCATAGAAATGGGAGAACATCACCATGGACTTTGTCACCGGATATCTGAATACATCTAAAGGCAACAATGCAATATGGGTTGTTTTGGATCTTCTTAAAAATTATACACACATCATTTCAATTTGAGAGGATTTATCATTAGATCAACTAGCATTGATATATATCAGGGAAGTGGTAAGGTTGCATGGAGTACCACTATCTATTGAATTTGATCGAGATCCAAGATTAACCTATGTGTTTTGGAAGAGTCTTCAACATGCTCTGGATACTAAAATTAACTTTAGTATGGCCTATCATCCCCAAACGGATGGCCAATCTGAGCAAACTATTCAGACATTAAAGGATATGTTAAGATCATGTTCTATGTACTTCAAAGGAGGGTGAGACCAACATCTTCCATTGGTTGAATTCTCCTACAATAACAGTTTATACTCAAGAATCTGAATGGCACCTTATGAATCCGTGTATGGGAAGAGGTGCAGAAAACTGACATGTTGGGATGAAGTCTATGGGCGTAAGCTACTAGGACCAGAAATGGTCGAAGAAATGGTTGAGAAGGTGAAAACCATTCAGTAGCATATCAAGGCATCCCAGAGTTGAAAGGAGAGTTATGTAGATAACTGTCAACGATACCTTGAGTTTAAAGTTGGATACATGGTATTTCTATGCATATCCCCATGGAAGATGTTCATGAGGTTTGGAAATAAAGGGAAGTTAATTCCTAGTACATCGGCCCCTTCGAGATTCCTAATCATGTTAGGGTTGTGGCCTATCGACTAGAACTTCCACCTACCAAGGCCAAAGTACATGATGTATTTAATGTATCCCTCTTAAGAAAGTACATACCATACACTTCACATGTACTCTCTTCAAAGGTAGTACATCTATAGGATGATCTTTCTTATGAGGAGCAACCACTGAAGATCATAGATCGTAGAGAAAACGTTCTATGAAATAAGACAATCCCCCTCGTCAAGGTGTTGTGGAAAAACCACATGTTTGAAGAAGTGACGTGGGAATCCGAGAAAGTGATGAAGTAGAGTTACCCACATTTGTTTTAGAGTGGGAAAATGAAATTTCGAGGGCGAAATTTCTTAAGGGGGGAAGATTGTGACGACCCAAACATTCATTAATAGAAATTCCTATTTATCTAATTAAATATATTATTATGGTTATATAAAATGTGAAAATCATTGGTTTTATGTTTCTGGATTTTAAAATACCATTATGAATTGTGACCATTGCTAATATACCTATTGAACAGTGATCACATTATTAGTATAAATATTGGGCTTTAACAAATCCTATTTACTCAGACAAAGGTAGTGATGTCCTCATCCAATAGACTTCCCCTATAATAATATCATTTACTGGAGCTTAGAAAGGAGGTGGCATCATTGGGATTCTCTCTTTACCAATCCCTAGCTGAGCTTGAACGCATTAATCTTGAGCAGAAACGACTACGGGAGAAGTGGAAGTTAATAGAGATTGTCACACGAGCGATGTTATCCAAGCCACCACAAGAGTCTATCACCATCACACACCTTACCCTTTGGTCTTATGCGGGTGTTATAAGGAGTTATGTAAAAATCCCCCAGCACTATGATTATGTACATTATTCTTTTATAGAGAATATACATTCTTTTTATTATTTTTACTTTTTAAATAGTTTTTAAAGCACAAATAGTATTTTTAGTCAATATTCAACTAAGAAAAATATTTTGATGAATTAGTAGATTTTTTAATTATATAATATTTTAATAAAATATTATTATTATTAATAAATTACTTTTACTTAAATATAAATTATGGTACAATTTTTATGAATATAATTTTAATTGTTATTATGGTTTGAAAGCTGTTTTTGTCAAAACCCAAGAATTTTCGATAAATGTTGGTTTTATTTTTAAAGTAAAAATTTACATATTTAGAAAATTTATTAGATAAAATTAATATTATATTTGTTATTAGGATCTCTAAATTATCCAACAGTTAATTTTCCATAATTTTCTGAGACACTCAAATTTTTGGGTAAAAATTAAATACCAATTAAATATATAATGTGTTTTATGACATCATAATGACCCAATAGTTATGTAAAAAAATAATATAAACATTATGTTCGGCCAATATATGTTTTAAAATTAAAATAATGTGATTTTATATTTGTTTTATTTATTTTACAAAGATTCATTGGACCCTTAAAGGCTTATAAAACATTTTTTCTTTTTAAATTGTTTTCCTTGAGAGTGTGACTCACCTCCACATAAGAAACCATTTTATTTTAAGATGTTTAGACATTTTAATTATAAAATATTGTTTTATACTCCCTTTTGGAAAAAACCATGGGATGGTTTTTGGAATTGATTAGTTTAATGTGTGGTGACCCAAACCTAAATAATAAAGAATTCCCTCTCCTTTCCTTTATAAACCCACCCAAGATCACACTTCCTCTTCACTAAAAGCCTTTGTAGTTCGTCCAACACCTGAAATAAACTCTCTATAATTCTCCCAAGGTTCCCCAAGATCCAAAGAAGCCTCTCTAAAGCCTCTCCCAAGCCTTTGGGATCACACTTCTAAGTAAGGGATTTCTTCCTTTCTCATTTTTTCCCAATTTTATTTAAGCTGTTATGCCCCTTTTTTCAATTACAAATGTTGGGGTATGATTTCTCACCTCCCCCATACATCCCTCTTTATGTTTAGATGATGGGATACCCCTTTATCTCTCATTAATACCTCCCATGTACACCTGTAAACATGCCAAAATATCATGAGGGATTTTTTTCTCCTCTTTTACACCCAAGTAATTCCTTTGTATTATGTATCTAAATTCCATTACATTTGATGGTAAATGTATCTATATGACCCCCTTACTCTCCATTTCATTTAAATATGATGATACACCCATTTATTTTTCATCAACCATTTTAATGAATCCTTCTGTCACGCCGTTATGCTGCCGAAATTTCACAGCATTTTTCCAAGCCAAGATCATTGTGTAGTGAATACCATACCCATGTCTCCATCAAGGGTATTCACCTTTATTCATATATACATATTAAATGGTACTTTTATGTATTTATTCCACATTACTTAATAGTGTAATAACTTATGATGTTGATTGATTCCATGGTTTATGATCCATTTTGCACACTTATGCATGAAATGAAATGTTTAAGAAGGGTGTGCCCTGATAGCGCTCCAATGCATTAGGTAAAGTATAGTATCATGATATTTCATGTGCAATGAGTGTTTACTCATACTAATTCAAGTGCAATGAGTTTTTACTTGTGCTTCATGTGCAATGAGTGCTTACTCATGCTCCATGTTCAATGATCCTTGGCTCATGCTAATTCCATGTTAAGTGTTTTCACCACATTTCCATGTTATGATTATCATGATTTATCATGCCTTTATGGTCATGTTTTTTAGTGCTCCATTAATATTCCTATTGTATAAAATTTATTGTATTCCTCATGTTATTCCTTATTTATTCCCTTACTGGACTTTATATCTCACCCTTTTTTACGCATGTCCTTAGGTTATCCCATGAAATGCTAAGTATGAGAAAATGTAGTGGTCATGTAAAGGACGTTTTCAATAAATATGTTGTATTTAATGTTTTTAAGTTGTTATGTAATGATCCAAGACCCAAAGACACTACACCTCTTGATCTTCCATGTTGTATCAAGTGAAGAGCTTATGTAATAAATCAAGTTTATGTGTGTAATAAAGAGTAGGGTTGTCATAGTTTTCCCTTGATCCTTTAAGGAGACCTTGATTTGATTATACCCTGAGAATCCATCTAGGAAGCAATAGAATTGATGACCTTCCACCTGCTCGAGGACTTGATCAACAAGGGGAAAGGGGAAATGGTCTTTCTTGGTACAATATTTGAGATTTATATAGTCAATATAGACTCTTCATCCACTACTTACCCTTGTGGGGAGAAATTAACCATCCTCATTGGTGATCACAGTGATTCCCACTTTCTTTGGGCAAGACCAAATTTTGGAACTGTTATCGAGGACCAAAGAAGTAACCTACAGACACGTACATTCTATGGATTTTTTTGGCTATGAAGTGGCCAACATGGGTTGATTTTAGATGGTCTTAAAATATTACTGATATATCAAAGTTAATTCAAATTAAGATAATGAGTTGATCCTAGGTTATTTCTTGGGGTGGATTGGATGAATTCCTTTTTTAATTATTTCAACATCTTATATTTTAGATGGGTTCATTTAAAAATATCAAACAACATCATCACATAATAGTTTAATTCCTAAAAACCCTAATACTAATCACCTGTACACTTGAAGGATAAAATTTTTGATCACTCTAAGGTAATGGTTTGTATTAGCACTTGATGTGTGTGGCCTTAAATTCAACAAGGACAAAGGAGTTTAAAGATCTTCAATCAAAATTATCAATTAAAAGAAGTGATTAGAAATTAATGGAGTGATAAATAGCATCCATTACAGCCCCTTGATACTCTCTTGGATCAAACCATAAGTGGGATATCCCTCCATTGATTCTATGGTTTCAATGCAAGTGGGAAGTAGACTAATGCGGGAAAAAGACAATGAAATAACGATCACTCCACCATTATGTGATAATTTCATAAGGTTTGGTGTGAATAAATTCACACCTCTAGAAAACGGTATCAATTTGATATGAATAATAACAGAATAAAAGGATAAGAATAACTTTTGTTAAAAAACTAAGATGAATTGAACAACTTACATGAGAAAGAAATCTGATTACAATCACAAAGCAGCAGCATAACACTACAATGAAACGAAGCACCAAAGATGATAAACTCTTCCACCACCAGTACCTTAAATTGTAATTTCAAGATGATTGGGTAGAGATACAAATAGTATAAAGGATCCCACTTGAGTATGGTAGGCCTAGGGTGTAACATCCCAATTAAGTAATGAATAATAGATATTTTTATCTATGCCTATTAATGAATTAGATAGTGTTTTAGAGGCTTAAAATGAAAATAAATCCAATCTTAAGCATGAAATACACTAATATTTTTAAAAGATCGTTTTACTACCTTTTTATGGCAAACCATTTTTAAAAATATCTTTTGACAATTTTACAAGCTATGTTTGTCAAAATAAACTTATTCTTTATGATTGGGACATCAAAATTTACTTTTTGTGAATTTTTGCTATTTTTCTGATAAAGTTCATTTTTTAATGAATAGTGAAAATGTTGTATTTTAATTTAAAACCCCTTTTTAATATAATTTATTTATATGATTAGATAATATTTTGAATTGGTTTTGAAGTGAAATTAGAATATATTTTTACCATTTAATCCAATGGTGGTCATTTTAATCAATTTCACTTTGAAATTGGACTTAAACTGGTGCCAATCTTTTAATACTTATTGTTTCATAAAAACACGCTATTTGTCATGACAGCAGGAATTAATTATTAAATTAATTAATGTGACTTATGTGATTTGAATTTTTTAAAATAGACATCATTTTTTAATTCAGAATATCAAATATAGCTTAGGGTGAAGTTTTTGTATTTTTCTGAAAAACTTCAATTTTTGATGAATAGTGAAACCACTAAGTGGTAGTTAAAGAAACTGATTTTTCGTTTAAATGAAACTTTGTCACGTATGTGATTTGATTTTCAAATATACTACATACATGGTTGTCATTAAGAAGTAAAATTTGGTTCAATGAGATTAAAATAATTTTTTGGTGAATAGTAACTTTTAAGTTCTTAATCGCGATTAGAGGTAATTAGTGTAGTTTAAGGTAAAAATAATGTTTTAATAATATGAGATGAGCTTGACACATGTCCTACCCTCATTTTATGTGTCATGGACGACCAAGACAATCCATGGGTCAACTTGGGGACCCCATGGATCCACTTTGGTTGGGAAATGACATAAATAACTTTTTATTAAATGTTAAAGTAAAAATGGCACAAACATGGGATGTTTTACTAAAACAATTTTTACATGGGGTTATACAAGTCAGATTTTTGAATATAAATATTCATTAGAAATATAAAAATATTTCCTAAATCATGATAATTTCTTTATAATTTTTAGACATTAAATATATTAAATCATTTATGACAGCATGATGATGCAGCGATTACCTCATTAATAAAAGATTTAAATAAAATGAAAAGATAATGTAAAATATATGACCTACACATGTCCAAAACCTATTGGATGGGTATCTTTAGAACCCTTATCAGATTATCCTAGAATTATATCAATGTGGGACCTCTTAATTTCGAATCTCATTTTAAAATAAAGTAACTTTTCTTTACTTTCCAAGAGTGCCCCTCCTCTCCTCTTATAAAAGGCCCCCACCTCTACCTCTTTACCCACACGTCCAAAGCTTCTGGATCAGACAACACCTACCCATATTGTCTCTCCACATCCCTCTCTTACTCCTTGAATCCTCACATTGGGTATAATTCTTCCCAAGGAAGCCTTTGAGCTCAAATCTAAGAGAGTTACACGATTTTGAGGTAATGTGTTTACTTGTGTTCTTTTGTTTTATTTTGCTTCTCCAACCCCCTAAACTCTTTTTATTCATTTATTTTGTAACAAATCCAGTATCTTAAATATACTAGTATGTTGTTATAATAATATTTCGAGCTACACTTACACACATCTACATATAATGGTTAAAGAACATATTGTTTTTGTGCTTGGCGAATTTCCGCCTCACGAAACGATGATTGTTCAATATTCTTTTAAAAACCTTTAATGGTGGCCATTAAGATGACACTATATTTATATATGATATATAATATGTTTATGTTTTCCTTATGCTTTTGTATTTTTCATTTTGATCATACCTTTACGGCTTCCATTATGGGTCCACACGATAATTTCATTTTAGGAAGTGCGGACTACAGCCCCCTCAAAATGATTTGATTCATTAATGCCATATGTGGGATGTATAAAGGATGGATTTAAAGTTATTATATATGATTTATACTGGAATTATAATATACCTCTATATCATTATTAATTATTCCCATTAAAGTATGAGATAGAAATGAAAGTAGCATTCATGCGTACGTATGGCTTACCGTCTCCATGAACGGTGCATTTCATTTCTTATACCCAAATGTAATGTACTATTATAAGTACATATATATAATGGAAATATATGATGTATGTTACATCTAAATGATTAATATAATTCTGGAATTATAATATACATACCTCTCATTTAGTTTTAATTCCATTAATATGACATACAAATGAAAGTAGCGTTCATGCGTACGTATGGCTTACCGTCTCCATGAACGGTGCATTTCATTTCTTACCTCTAAATGATTATGTAATATTATAAATGCATGTATATACTGGATATATATGATATATATGATATCTACATCATGAGTATAACTCTGGATATAATGGATACATGAACAAATTGTAATTATAAAGAGCATATTTTTTACTCAAGTACCAATGATCGTTAAAACGACCGTTAATAACTTAAATAATTACATAGTGTTAATGACATGGTAATAAGTGATATAAAAGGAATAATTAACTTGAAAAATGTTCTTAAGAAAGTATAAATTAACTCAAGTTTATTATTCAGGAGGTTAAAGAACGATCGAGTCAAGTCGGACCCGAGGTAAGGGACTTCGTCTCAATCTCCTTTCATTGAGGCATATTTCGTTTTATACACAACTTTCTTTTATACAGTGTATAAACCCCATTGACTTTTACTTTTATAAAAAAGGAATCTTTTTCTATGAAGCATTTTACAAAATTGACAAAAGGGAATGTTTCTTTTAACGTATTCGGTGACAACGACCTTTTCCGCCGCCGCGAGTATTATTTGGTCATTGGCTTCCTGAACTAGCCGTAATTTTTTTTTTAAATGAAATAAATATCATATACTCTTTTATGTATTTTGGTATTGAAAATGGTTTTTTATAATGTATTTGTTATGTCAATATATTTAAGTGATATATTGTGATCAAAGTGTGGAAATGGTTTCTTTCCATTATATTTGTTTTATGTCTTATGTTTTTTATAATGGTACTTGGAAATTTGACGGGTGCTTACGTGATAAACCATATGACTGGTGGTGCCGTGAATACCAGGATGGGTGGTTACAATATAACCTCTAATTCATTTGGTATGGAAGTCGGCCGTATGGCTATTCCATTAAGTATGTATGGAAGTTGGCTGTATGGCTATTCCATTAAGTGATATGTGTGGAAGTCGACCGTATGGTTATTCCACTTAAGTATGTTTATGTCCCAAGTTACCTTTTTATGTTTTGTGATCTTTTTATGGGTTTTATGATAATATTTTGGTTACAAAAGGGTAAGTAATGATCTTTTATTCAGTGAAGAGTATTTACTACTTCATAAAGGTGAAAAGTATTACTTTTATAAAGTATACATGGTTTACTTGTTGTTTTGATAAACTAACAGTTTTCATTCTTTGTGTATCCCTTACTGAGCTCTTTATGCTCACCCCAAGTTTTTTGAAATGTTTTTCACATGACCTAATGTGGAATAGGGTCAAGGATGGGATCAAGGGAAAGTCATGCTATATAAAACTTGGAACTAGACATGTTTCTTTTTAAGAGTTTTTTTATTCTATGGAAACTTAGTAGAAGTTTCAACTTTGTAATCTTTTGAGATATAGTAGTTATGTTCTAATTCTCTAAAACTCTAAACCTGAAAAGATCCTCAATGTGAATTATTCATTTAATTCAATATTAAGAGATGTTTAAGGTCGGGGCCTTATAGTTGGTATCAGAGGTCAGTTTAGACAACTTTAGGAGTTAGAAAATTGTTAAATTATAAGTTAATTTATGGTACGACTGAAATGATATAGCATTTAAAGATTACCATGTTGCTTCGCCAAAGATATTTCTGTGTTCAGAATGGTTTTCCGTAGAGGAAACAAAGCAGCTATGTTGGGATGATATCAGGAGGAAGACAACCTTCCAAATCAGCAACCTAAGATGGTCAGAATTGGAACTAAACAGTTTGTTGTAGTGATGGCACAATTGACATAGGCTATAAATGGTGGTAGTATCCATGCACGAGATTAGCTAGATCAACCGTAGAAGAACATGTCAGTGGTGGAAGATTTCATGAGGCAACTTCCCCCATCATTCAAGGGATCATCTGACCCCGTGCAAGCTGAAGGGTGTATTAAAGCACTGGAGAAGATTTTTGATGTCATGGGGTGTTCAAAACATCAAAAGGTTAGTCTTGTTGTTTACCTTTTTGAAGGTGAAGCTGATCAGTGGTGGTCGATGGTGAAAAATATCAGGGATAGTGATGATATTGAGGATCTTCACTGGGATGAATTCAAAGGTATGTTTCTTGAGAAATATTTTCCTAAGGTGGCTCATCTTAGGATGGAAAAACAGTTCCTAGAATTTAGGCAGGAGGATGATTCAGTGGCTGCTTATGAAGCAAAGTTCACTCGATTGGAAAGGTATGCTCCAAACTTCATACAAGATCTTGATAGTAAAATAAACCATTTTTTACTCAAGGTTAAATCCAAAGTATCGAAGGGCTTTAGCTTCTCGTGAGTTCAAATGTTATGAAAAACTTGTTCGATGTGCGGAGAAGGTGGAAATGGAGTTTTCCAATGATCAGGTGTTCTATGACAAACAAGAGAATAAGAGGTCCAGTTGGCAGGCAAAGGCGAAGAATTCATCAAAGAAGCAAGGAGGTAAGAAAAAAAATATCCATCCTGTGAGAAGTGTGGTAAAATGCATCCTGTAGAATGTTTATCCAAGTCTGGTTAGTGATTTCGGTGTGGTAAGTCTGGTCATATTTCTCGTAACTGTAAGGAATATGATCAAGAAGGCAATGAAAAGCCAGCGGTAAGATGTTTTAAGTGTAATGAAATGGGTCATTATGCAAATGAGTGTCTAACGAAGAACTCGACTGGGGGAAAGCAGCCAGACTACAAGAAGAAAGGGGTGGTGAAATCCTTTGCAACAACTTCAGCAGATGTTGGGCCATCAAATTAAGTGGTATCAGGTATACTGTTTGTTTGTTCAGATTATGCCAATGTGTTGTTTGATTCGGGGTCTACACACTCTATCATTTCTGAGAAGTTTTCTAGTAAATTGGAAATTCCATCTCAAGATATGAATCCTGAACTTATGGTAAAAACACCCAGAGGGAATGTTGAGACAAAAAGGAATTATAAGAACCTTCCTATCCTTGTGTGTGGAAAGAATCTACCAGCAAACCTTATTTTTTTGCCTCTAGTAGAGTTTGATGTTATTTTGGGCATGGATTGGCTTTCTGTTTATCATGCTAAGATTGACTGCAGAGCTAAAATGGTTTCTTTTCAGAAAGATTTTCAGTTTGTGTACAAGAATGAACCCTTGATTTTGATAACATATTAGGAAGTTAAGAAACTACTAAAAGATGGAAATAAATTTTACCTTTCACATATTGTTGAAAATAAAGGAACTGTTCAGATTAATGATGTGCCAGTGGTAAATGACTATCTTGATGTTTTTCCTGATGAGTTGCCTGGTATTATTCATGATCAGGAAGTTGAATTTACTGTTGACTTAGTTCCTGATTCTAAGACAATTTCAAAACCTCCTTATCGAATGGCTCAAGTTGAACTTTTAGAGTTAAAGAAGAAATTACAGGAGTTATTTGATAATGGTTTCATTCGACCTAGCACATCACTATGGGGTGCTCCTGTATTGTTTGTTAAAAAGAAAGATGGCTCAATGAGACTTTGCATTGATTATAGAGCCTTGAATAATATTACTGTTAAGAACAAGTATCCTTTGCCTCATATCGATGATTTGTTTGATCAGCTCTAGGGAGCTCAGTATTTTTCGAAGATTGACTTGAGGTCGGGGTACCATCATTTGAAAGTAAAAGAAGCAGACATTCTGAAGACTGTGTTCCGTACTAGATATGACCATTATGAATTTTTAGTCATGCCTTTTGGGTTAACCAATGCACCTGCTGTATTCATGGACCTTATGAATAGAATTTTTCATGAGTTCTTGGATAAGTTTGTGGTTGTTTTCATTGATGATATTTTGGTGTTTTCTAAAAGTAAAGAGGAGCATGAAAGTCATTTAAGGGTTATCTTGCAAACCTTAAAAGAAAAGAAACTATATGGAAAATTCAGAAAATGTGAGTTTTGGTTACAACAAATTTCTTTCCTGGGTCACATTGTTTCAAAAGATGGCATAACTGTTGATCCTGCTAAAACAAAAGTTGTTGAAGAATGGCCAAGACCCACAAATGTAACCGAGATCCGTAGTTTTCTTGGTTTGGAAGGTTACTACCGAAGGTTTATTGAAAAATTTTCACGGTTATCTAGTCCAATGACTAAGATAACTCGTAAGGGTGTTAAGTTCATTCGGACAAAAGAATGTGATGATTCTTTTCAGGAGTTGAAAAGAAGACTGGTGAATGCTCCAGTTTTGGCACTTCCTTCCAGGAATGGTGAGTTTGTTATATACAGTGATGCTTCGTTGAAGGGACTTGGTTGTGTCCTTTTGCAGAATGATCAGTTAATTGCTTATGCTTCACGTCAGTTGAAAACTCATGAGTTAAATTACCCTACACATGATTTGGAATTAGCTGCTGTTGTTTTTGCTTTAAAAATTTGGACGCATCATTTGTATGGAGTAAAGTGTGAAATATATACTAATCAAAAAAGTTTAAAGTATATATTCACTCAGAAATAATTGAACATGAGACAGAGGATATGGCTAGAATTAATCAAGGATTATGATTGTACAATTCACTACCATCCGGGAAAAGAAAATAAAGTGGCTGATGCTTTGAGTCGAAAAAGTAATGCTTCATTAACCATGCTATGTTTGGAATGAGATCCTTTGGTTTTTGATTTGATGAACTTTGGAATAGAAGTTGTTGGTGCAGGAAGTTCTTCTGTTTTGTTTCAGTTATATGTGAGATCATCCCTATCAGACAGAATTAAGAAAGCACAGAGGGAAGACAGTGAGTTGCAGAAAAAGGTAGAGCTGGTTCAGAAGGGTAAGTTGCCTGAATTCAACATTGATAATGATTGTGTTTTGAGGTTTGGGATGAGATTATGCGTGCCTTGTGATTCACAGTTGAAGAATGAGTTGTTATGTGAGGCTCATAGTTCCCCGTTTTTAGTTCATCCTGGCAGTACTAAGATGTACAGAGATCTGCGGGAGTATTACTAGTGGGATGGAATGAAAAGGGATATTGCTGATTTTATTGTGAAGTGTTTGACTTGTCAGTAGGTTAAAGCAGTGCGGCAGTTACCGAAAGGGATGCTTCAGCCTTTACCAGTGCCATAGTGGAAATGGGAAAACATATCCATGGACTTTGTTGTGGGATTACCAAGGACATCTCGAGGTAATAATGCAATTTGGGTTATTGTTGATCGCTTGACTAAATCTGCTCATTTCCTTGCTATATGAGATACTTTTTCACTACATAAACTTTCCCGTTTGTATCTTAAAGAGATAGTCAGGTTACATGGAGTTCCTATCTCCATTGTGTCTGATCGTGATCCCAGGTTTACTTCTAACTTTTGGAAAGGCCTTCAGAAGTTGTTGGGTACTAAATTAAATTTTAGTACAGCTTTTCATCCTCAATCAGATGGGAAGTCAGAACGAACAATTCAGACCTTGGAGGATATGCTACGAGCTTGTTTGAGGGATTATTAGGGAAGTTGGGACCAACATCTTTCTTTGGTTGAGTTTTCTTATAATAACAGTTTTCATTCCAGTATACAGATGGCACCATTTGAGGCATTATATGGGAAGCGGTGTCGAACTCCAGCATTTTGGTATTAAGTGGGTGAAAGGAAGCTGATGGGACCAGAATAGGTAGAAGAGATGACAGAAAAAGTTCAGTTGATTCAAAAACACATGAGAACAGCTCAGAGCAGGCAGAAGAGTTATGTGGATAACTGGAGGAAGGATCTATCTTTCGAGGTAGGTGATCATGTTTTTCTCAAGGTTTCTCCATGGAAAAGTGTGATGTGATTTGATAAGAAAGGAAAGATGAGTCCAAGGTTCATTGGACCATATGAAATTTTGAAGAGAGTTGGATCAGTTTCATACAGAGTGGCATTACCTCCGAGTTTATCTCAGGTACACAATGTTTTTCATGTTTCGATGCTGAGAAAGTATATGCCAGATCCTTCTCATGTTTTGAGTCCAGAGGTAGTTCAGCTGGAAGAGAACCTATCTAATGAGGAACAACCAGTCCAGATTCTTGAGCACATGGATCAGGTGTTACGGAATAAGTTGATTCATCAGGTAAATGTTTTGTGGAAAAACTATATGATTTAAGAGGCAACATGAGAATCTGAAAATCCAATGAGGGATAAATACCCCCACTTATTCGATAAGTAAATAAATTGTGAGGATGAAATTTTCTAAAGGGGAGAAGGATGTAACATCCCAAGTAAGTAATGAATAATATATATTTTTATCTATGCCTATTAATGAATTAGATAGTGTTTTAGAGGCTTAAAATGAAAATAAATCCAATCTTAAGCATGAAATACACTAATATTTTTAAAAGATTGTTTTACTGCCTTTTTATGGCAAACCATTTTTAAATATATCTTTTGACAATTTTATAAGCTATGTTTGTCAAAATAAACTTATTCTTTATGATTGGGACATCAAAATTTACTTTGTGTGAATTTTTGGTATTTTTCCGATAAAGTTCATTTTTTAATGAATAGTGAAAATGTTGTATTTTAATTCAAAACCTCTTTTTAATCTAATTTATTTATATGATTAGATAATATTTTGAATTGGTTTTGAAGTTAAATTAGAATATATTTTTACCATTAAATCCAATGGTGGTCATTGGAATCAATTTCACTTTGAAATTGGACTTAAACTGGTGTCAATCTTTTGATACTTATTGTTTCATAAAAACACGCTATTTGTCATGACAACGGGAATTAATTATTAAATTAATTAATGTGACTTATATGATTTGAATTTTTTAAAATATACATTATTTTTGAATTCAGAATATCAAATATATCTTAGGGTGAAGTTTTGGTATTTTTCTGAAAAACTTCAATTTTTGATGAATAGTGAAACCACTAAGTGGTAGTTAAAGAAACTGATTTTTCATTTAAATGAAACTTTTTCACTTATGTGATTTGATTTTCAAAAATCTGACATACATGGTTTTAATTAAGAAGTAAAATGTTGTTCAGTGAGATTAAAATAATTTTTTGGAGAATAGTAACTTTTAAGTTCTTAATCACGATTAGAGGTAATTAGTGTAGTTTAAGGTAAAAATAATGTTTTAATAATTTGAGATGAGCTTGACACATGTCCTACCCTCATTGGATGTGTCATGGCCGACCAAGACAATCCATGGGTCTACTTGGGGACCCCATGGAGCCACTTTGTTTGGGAAATGACATAAATAACTTTTTATTAAATGTTAAAGTAAAAATGACACAAACATGGGGTGTTTTACTAAAACAATTTTTACATGGGGTAATACAAGTTGAATTTTTGACTATAAATATTCATTAGAAAGATAAAAATATTTCCTAAATCATTATAATTTTTTTATAATTTTTATACATTAAATATATTAAATCATTTATGACATCATGATGATGCAATGACTACCTCATTAATAAAGGATTTAAATAAATTGAAAAGATAATGTAAAATCTATGACCTAAACATGTCCAAAACCTATTGTATGGGTATATTTAGAACCCTTATCACCTTATCCTAGAATTATATCAATGTGGGACCTCTTAAATCCGAATATCATTTTAAAATAAAGTAACTTTTCTTTACTTTCCAAGAGTGTCCCTCCTCTCCTCTTATAAAAGGCCCCCAACTCTACCTCTTTACCCACACTTACAAAGCCTTTGGCTCGTCCAACCCCAGACCATTTTGTCTCTCCACATACCTCTATTACTACTTGAAGCCTCACATTGGGCAGAAGTCTTCCCAAGGAAGCCTTTGAGCTCAAATCTAAGAGAGTTACCCGATTTTGAGGTAATGTGTTCACTTGTGTTCTTTTGTTTTATTTTGCTTCTCCAACCCCCTAAACTCTTTTTATTAATTTATTTTGTAACAACTCCAGTATCTTAAATATACTAGGATTTTTTTATAATAATAATTCTAGCTACACTTACACACATCTACATCTAATGGTTAAAGAACATACTATTTCTATGGTTGGCGAATTTCTGCCTCACGAAACGATGATTGTTCAATCTTCTTTTAAACACCTTTAATGGTGTCCATTAAGATGACACTATATTTATATATGATATATAATATGTTTATGTTTTCCTTAATCTTCTGTATTTTTCATTTTGAGCATACCTTTATGGCTTCCATTATGGGTGCACACGATAATTTCATTTTAGGAAGTGCAGACTACCGCCCCCTCAAAGTGATTTGATTCGTTAATGCCATATGTGGGACGTATAAAGGATGGATTTAAAGTTATTATATATTATGTTATACTGTAATTATTATATACTTCTATATCATTATTATTTATTCCCATTAAAGTATGAGGTAGAAATGAAAGTAGCGTTCATGCGTACGTACGGCTTACCGTCTCCATGAACGGTGCATTTCATTTCTTATACCCAAATGTAATGTACTATTATAAGTACATATATATAATGGATATATATGATGTATGTTACATCTAAATTATTAATATAATTCTGGAATTAAAATATACATACCTATCATTTAGTTTTAATTCCATTAATATGACATAGAAATGAAAGTAGCATTCATGCGTACGTACGGCTTACCGTCTCCATGAACGGTGAATTTCATTTCTTACCTCTAAATGATTATGTAATATTATAAATGAATGTATATACTATATATATATGATATATAAATCATGAGTATAACTCTGGATATAATGGATACATGAACAACTTGTAATTATAAAGAGCATATTATTTACTCAAGTACCAATGATCATTAAAACGACCGTTAATAACTTAAATAATTACATAGTGTTCATGACATGGTAATAAGTGATATAAAAGGAATAATGAACTTGAAAAATGTTCTTATGAAAGTATAAATTAACTCAAGTTTATTATTCAGGATTTTAAATAACGATCGAGTCAAGTCGGACCCGAGGTAAGGGACTTCGTCTCAATATCCTTTCATTGAGGCATATTTCGTTTTATACACAACATTCTTTTATACAGTGTATAAACCCCTTTTACTTTTAATTTTATACAAAAGGAATCTTTTTCTATGAATCATTTTACAAAACTACAAAAGGTAATGTTTCTTTTAACGTACGCAGTGACAACGACCTTTTCCGCCGCCGTGAGTATTATTTGGTCGTTGGCTTCCTGAACAAGTCGTAATTTTCTTTTTAAATGAAATAAATAACATATACTCTTTTATGTATTTTGGTATTGAAAATTGTTTTTTATAATGGATTTGTTATGTCAATATATTTAAGTGATATATTGTGATCAAAGTGTGGGAATGTTTTCTTTCTATTATATTTGTTTTATGTCTTATGATTTTTATAATGGTACTTGGACATTTGACGGGTGGTTACGTGATAAACCATATAACGGGTGGTGCTGTGAATACCAGGATGGGTGGTTACGTTATAACCTCCAATGCATTGGGTATGGAAGTCGTCCGTATGGCTGTTCCATTAAGTATGTATGGAAGTTGGCCATATGGCTATTCCATTAAGTGATATGTGTGGAAGTCGACCGTATGGTTATTCCACTTAAGTATGTTTTTGTCCAAAGTTACCTTTATATGTTATGTGATCTTTTTATGGGTTTTATGGTAATATTTTGGTTTAAAAAGGGTAAGTAATGATCTTTTATTCATTGAAGAGTTTTTACTACTTCATAAAGGTGAAAAGTATTACTTTTATAAAGTATACATGGTTTACTTGTTGTTTTGATAAACTAACAGTTTTCATTCTTTGTGTATCCCTTACTGAGCTCTTTATGCTCACCCCAAGTTTTTTGAAATGTTTTTCACAGGACCTAATGTGGAATAGGGTCAAGGATGGGATCAAGGGAAAGTCATGCTATATAAAACTTGTAACTAGACATGTTTCTTTTTAAGAGTTTTTTTTATTCTATTGAAACTTAGTAGAAGTGTCAACTTTGTAATCTTTTGAGATGTAGTAGTTATGTTATAATTCTATAAAACTCTAAACCTGAAAAGATCCTCAATGTTAATTATTCATTTAATTCAATATTAAGAGATTTTTAAGGCCGGGGCCTTATATAGGGTGGTGGAAAGTAAAGGAGAGGAGACTTTTCCACCCTTGATCCGAAGTTGCATCCACCTTGCATCCACTGGACAGAGGTGCCTATATGTCTTCATAGATGGCAGAATTAGAGTGGTCCATATAAGACAAAAATTAATATTAAGAACTATTCTAGATCTATATAAAATTTTATCCCAAATATATTTTTGGTTGTCGAGATATGATTACATTGGTGGGATGTTTTTTTGGGCTGCAGAATCTTGCCCAGAATTTTATCTCCCACTTGGGCCGCATGAAACTCTATTAAAAACAAAATTATCACTTGTCAATTTTAGATTAAATTTTCTCCATGATTTAATCTATATTTAGGTAAATTTTTAGAATCATTGTTCTTGGATATTGGCCAATATTGTATCTTTATTGGGCTGATGTTCAGCTTACAATTCCCAAAATGTTGTTGGTTCAAGGCCAACTTTGGTGGTCTTCTAAAGTGAATCATCAAGTTATCCAAAATCATTAATTGTTCCTTATATCATGTTATATAATGACCCGAACTTTTGAATAATATTTATTTATTAAATTTGTGTGTTATTTTAATTTATACTCAACAAAAATTAATCCTTTAATTAATGAAGTGAGTATAATTAAATGAGACTGTTGGGTATCAACTGTTATATGATGGTTGGAAACTAAACTCTAAACATTGCAATTATTGTTTATAAATAAAAGTGATATTTGTTAATTAATATATAAAGAAGAGTGGATGGCCTCATCTAGTAGACTCAGGCCGTACAAATCCAATCTGTTAGAGATTGGGAAGGAGGTAGCATCTCTGGGATTTGCTATAGACCAAGCCCAAGCTAAGCTTCAATATGTGAAGCTAGAATGGAATCGCCTAAGGGAGAAGTTCAAGCTGATAGAAATCACCACTAGTGAAATGTTTTCTGATCCCCCACAAGATTCTATCACCATATCACACCTTACACTTAGGTCCTATGCAGGTGTTATAAGGGGCTATGTAACGAGGCCTTAGATACTATTTGTAATCCCTTAGTATAAATAAAATTTTTATTTCTTATTATGGTAAAATTTGTGAATTACAAAATGTCTGGATAAATTTAGGATGAATTTATATATGTTCCATATGAATTTTTGGAAAAAAAGTATTTTAAAATATTTATGTAAACTGTAAATAATTTAAAATATAAAATTATTTTCAAAAAATGGTCTTCTACAATTTTGACTAGTAAGAAACATAGAGTATAACACGATCAACTTAATTTTTTATGAATAGTAAATTATGAATATTAATATACCATTATAAATATTAATGAATAGTAAATCGGCCAAAAAATAGAAACTTCACCCATGAATGTATAAATACAATTTAGACATCTTAAAAGTGAAAATGATCGTAGTATAAGTTTTGTTATTTTTGTAGGACAAAAATATTTTATTTGTAATTGTATAATTAATTTAATAATTTAAAATGAGAATTTATTTTCATAAAATTTAATAATAAATTTTTACTTTATTGTCTTATGGTTATATGATAATTTTATGGGACCTTGATTACTTTTTCAAGGTGTTACAAAATATGTTATAGTTTTAGAGTGTTTTTTTAATAAATAATGATTTTATTTAAAAATTAAATTAAAAAATATTAGAAAATTATTTTCAAAAAATGGATTTTATTTTTTAATTTAAATCATTGATATTAGGTTAGGGTAAATTTTTTGGAATTTTTCTGAAATAGTTGAATTTTCAGTGAATAGTAAAAATACAATTTTGAGTTTCTGGTGTTTAATGACGTCATTGATGATGTAATCATGATGTAATCAATCTGGTAGACTTTTTAATATTAATATGTGTAATTAGGTGTCTAAAGTGTCCAATACCATGGGAAAATACCATGGGCAAGCCCATGGTTTTGCAAATACCACCGATGAGGTGTCCCTTGGAAATTAATTAAATATTCCATCACTTTTCCTATAGACATTACCTCATTAATTTCATTCCAAAATACTCCTCAACAAAGTTATAGTCTTTTTACCACCCAAGGAGTCCTCCCAAGGTTCCCTCAGCCCCCCCAAGGTCCCAACCTTAAATATTTTGAAGTTACACTTCAAGGTAAGGGTACTTTCCACCCTCTTCTTTTAAGTCATGACTTCCTTTATGTTATGTCTTCTAGATTCTATGTCATTATATTGGTGTATGTTCTACTATATAATTTTTACTATTCATTTAATGTTCAATTTATGAGATACCCTTTCGGCTCTCATCAAAATATTTTCTGAATTTTTATGTGATGTTGTTAGGCTGTCAAATTTTTGTAAAAGAAATTGCATCTTCTCTTTTCCTACGAGTTTCATTTTCATATTGTATTTACTTCAAAAATCCATACCATGATCTTATTTTTTTAATTCTATACCCATACAGAATTATGATTTATTTATGTGTGGGTGATTCTTTTCCCCTCTCTTTTCAATGTTTTCTAAAACTATGCTATATAGCCCTTATGTTGTAGAAATTTCATCTCAAAATTTCTCCCTCTTTCTCTCAAGAAATTCTCTTGTTTTATTCATGTGAATACCCCTACCTATTTATTTTATATGGTTGTTCATAAATAAAAATAAAATGATATATTTTATTCTTTAATTGACATACATATAACCCTCACTCCCTTTCCATGGGTTATAAAAAAACCTAATGATCTTATTTTTAAGAACTTTTAAAACGTCACGATTTTAAAAATGAAACCCATTTCTTTTATTCTCTATGGGTTATTTATGAAATGTTTGATTATGATCTTTGTAGATAACATGAAAATAATGATATATTAAGTTTATTCCCTGATATAGCTCCAATGCATTGGGTAAAGAATTTAATCTCTAGAGATGACAAGTTTAACGGTACCTTATGGAATAACTATGGTAATATTTATGACACCTTGGGGACAAATTTTGGTTATATGTTCATGAATGTCTAAATTAAATTTTGTAGAAAAATATTCATGTTATGATTAATTTTATTTTTATTATGACATGCCTCTTTTTTTGTTGCACATGTCTTGTGGATTTCAAAAAGTTCTTATTTATATCACAAGTTAACCAATTCCCTTGATTTCTTTACTAGGCATTTTACTCACCCTTTCCTTTTATTTATGTCTCTAGTTTATGAGATGAAGAAATTGTACTTAGTATGAACTTATGATGAAGCCTTAAAAGTGGATTAAAGAATGTTTTATGTTGCTTTCATGTTTTATGTTCTTGATTTCCAAGACACTAGACTTTAAAGATCCTTTGTTTGTAAAATGTAATGAAAAGTTATGTAATAAAAAGGCAGGATTCCATAGTTGGTATCAAAGGATAGTTTAGTTATTTATGGAAATTAGGATATTAAATCATTAAGAAGAACCCTATAGAAAATTTTAAATATTGTAATACTTCCTGGTATTTTGGTGAGTATTGAGTAAGTGGTTTATCAAGAAACAACATCCCTAACTGGATATGGTCAGGTAGAGGTGGCTCTGGCACAGATGTACCTAAGAGTGAAAACTTGGACAATAAGTTTCAGGCTTGACCTGGGGAATCCTGGTACACGACAATTTGCCTTGTTGTACTCTTGGTTATGACACTCACATGGGATATGTTTGGTTAATCATAAGCTTTTTATGAATCCTTATGAAGGATTTATAGAGAAATTTAATTGTTTAAAGCATGTAGTTTTAAGACATAAAATCCTTTATAGTTAAAAGATTTGTAAATCAAATAATTTTCTCACTAAGTTTTTATTCTTTTAGAAAATGGAGGGAAATAGGAGGAACCCTACAAATGGTGACTTCAATGGACCATGCACTAACGGCCCTCTGGTGGAAGCCGGAATGGGAACTTTCTTGAGAATGGTGAACCAACTGACTCAAGTTATAGGAAATAACATGAATAATGCTAAGAGACCAATCTCACCATGAAGGGAACAACTTTTTGTTGAGCCCTTTATGCGTCAACGGCCACCAACCTTCAATGTATCTACCGACCCATTGATTTCTAAACAGTGGATCAGCTCTATCGAGAAGATCTTTTCTGTGCTCCATTATTCTAAATAAGAGAAGGTTACCTTGGATGTTTATCACTTAGAGGGAGAAGTTAATCAGTGGTGGGAACTGATTGAAAACACAAGGCCAAGAGTGTATGTTGAATATATTGAGTGGGAAGAGTTTATAGGGATATTCTTCAACAAGTATTTCCCTCTATCGATGTGAACAAGAATGGAGAAGGAGTTTCTCAAGATGAAGCAGAAGGAGAATGAATCTATCAGAATCTATGAGATGAACTTCACAAGGATTTTACGTTACACCTCTAGCTTTTTCATGGATCCAAATGGTAAGGTTGATAGATTCTTAGGTGGAATGAGACCTCATCAGTGGAAGAATCTAGCCAACTGAGATTATGATTGCTATGAGGAGATCGTGCGAAGTGCGATGAAAGTTGAACTGGAGTTTGGTGAGACGCAATGGTCTCATAAATACAATTAAAAGAAAAGATATATGGATCCAAGATTAGGGAGGAGATTTGATCAAGTAATAGGATGAAAGAAAGTATAACTCCCCATATGTAATAAATGTGGGAAGAAGCATTCGAGGAACTACCTACTCGGGAGCGGGAAGTGCTAAAAATGTGGTAGAAATGGCCACATTGCACGGAATTGTTGTAGTGAGGTGAAGCCACAACTTACCAACACTAACAACAAAGGGAAGATGGTGCAGGCCCTACCTGATGTCTAATTATATAAGTGTGGAAAACTTGGGTACTTTTCCAATCACTGTCCAAATTTGAGGGAAGTGGAGGGGAATCACCATCAACCTCAGCAACAGACAAGAGAACAAGGTCGTACTTTTTCAATCACTATAACCAAAGTTAAAGCACCAAATGATGTGGTGGAATGTACTCTTGTTGTTCTCACAAAGCAAGCAAGTACTTTTTTTGATTTTGGTTCTACACATTCCTTTATTTCCTCCAAGTTTGCAAAGAATTTAGAATCAACCCCCAATTTTCTAGTAGAGTTATCAATAAAGACTCCGGGTGAGATTATCCATGCATCATCAGTTTTTAGAAACTCTAGTATTTACTTTAGCAAGCACAATATTATCGCAAATGTAGTAGTTATTCTCATGCAGGAATTCGACATTATACTAGGGATGGAATGGCTCTCAAAGTATAATGCTAAGATAAAATGCAGAAGCAAGGAAATCTCAGTAGTCTTGAATGGTAAACCTATAGTTGTATTACAAGGAAAGATACCTCAACTTGATCTTTGTCTAGAATAACCTCCTATATCCTTCTTTATGGAGTTGATCGGTGAAGAAGAAGAAGGAGATGAGAGCTTAAGGAAAGAAAATTTCCCCATCATCCAGGAATACGTTGATGTATTTCGTGAGGAGTAACCCAGACCTCCCCCAAAAAGAGAGGTATAATTCTCCATTGAACTCATACCTGGGCCTCATCTGATATCTAAAACCCCATATAGGATGTAAAATGTGGAGCTGTATAAGTTAAATAAACAACTCCAAGATCTTTTGGAGAAGGTTTTTATCCAACCGAGTGTGTCTCCTTAGAGAGCACATGTTCTCTTTATGAATAAGAAGGATGGATTGATGTAGCTATGCATTAATTATATATAATTAAATAGGATCACAGTGAATGTAACACCCCAAGATTTCATAGTGTGTTATTTCTTCAAAATAATTCAATAACTTGCACTACACGCAACACTGAGTTCAATCACACCATGACTTACAAAAAAAAAGCCATTCAAAAGAGGTTATGAATAGTATTATCTAAATTTTAAACTTTATATAATCCTTATAATTTTAGAATCCATATTATGAGTTTCTTAGATATAATGCAAGAACAAATTCATTTTCAGTATTGCACTTTTATCAACTTTTAATAGTGAACCCTTTTTAAATACAATATTTTAAACTTTTTGACTAAATGGGGACATCAAAAATTTAAAATGAAACATCCCAAGCTTCCACGGTACACTTTCTTTGAATAATACAGTAGCGTGTGTTGTACGCAACCTTGAGTTTTAACACACACCACAACCAATCAAACTAGCCGTTATGAATAGTAATACCTACTTTTTGAAATTATATATATTTTATATTTTAAAATGGACTTCATTTTTGGATTCGGAATATCGAATTCAGCCTAAGGTGAAATTTTGGTACTTTTCGGATAACTTTCATATTTTGATGAATAGTGAAAATTACTAAATTTTAATTAAAAACAATTTTTTTAATCAAAATAATTAATAGTGATAAATTATGAATTTTAGTAGTTTTAAAGTATATTTAGAATATATTTTTAACATTTAATATAATGTTGGTCATTGTACATAATTTTACAATTAAACCAAACATAAACAAGTGTCAATCTTTTGATAGTTATTACCTCTTAAAAACACGCTTTTTGTTTTGACAGCGAGAATTAATTTTAAATTAATTTCTGCCACTTCTGTGTTTTGAATTTAGAAAAATGGATTCCATATTTGGAATCAGGATGTCCAAATTGTGTAAATAGGTAACTTTTATTTTTATACATTTTGAATAATTACTGTGGTAAATATTTTATTTACCATGGTTAAGGGTAAATCCGGTAAATAAGGGTTAAAAAATAATATTATAATAATACAAAATTAACCTAAAACGTGTCCTAACCTTATTGGTGGACACATACCCGACCATGAGAATCCTTGGGTCAATTTGGGGACCCCTTGGATCCACTTGTATGTGGTAGGGACACTTTATATTAATAAAGTTAAAATAAAAATAAAAATGGCATAAGCTTACATCTTTTAGAAGAACAATTTTTACATAGGGTTATACATGTTGGATTTTCGATTATAAATATTCATTAGAAAACTAAAAAGATTTCCTACATAATGATATTTTATTTATAATTTTTAGACATCAAATAATTTAAATTATTAATGACACAATAATGATGCAATGTTTACCTCATTAATAAATCATTTAAATAAATAAGATTATAATGATTAAAATATTATCTAAAACATGTCCAATTCTTATTGGTTGATGTTATTTAGAATATGAGTCATCTTATCCTCGACCTCAATGATTTTTGGACCATTACAAACCGAATATAATTATATTATAAAGTAATACTTTCACTCTTTCCTAAAGAGCCCCTCTTCTCCCTTATAAAAGGAGACCACTTCTACTCATTCCTCACACCTCTCAAGCCACTTGGCTCGTCCAAACTCTGCCCAACTAAGCTCCCCACATCCCTCTCCTCCTCCTTGAAGCTTCCCCTTAGGCAGAAAGCATTTCAAGAAGTCCTTTGGTTCCAACCAAAGTGAGTTACCTAAATTAAAGGAGGTTAACCTACCCCAACCAAGGAAAAGTACAAGGTAAGGGATTTTCTTATCTCACATTCAATTCCGTGAGATTTCCATTATTCGCCACTAAATTATTGAAAGTGGTGTATTGTGTACTGGAATTTGATATATATTATCATATTCATGTTATTCTGTAAATAATTTGGTGGTTATTAACTTTTGGTCATACGACTCAGTTGATTAACGTGGTAAGGGGTTTTCATCTCACTCCTTATTCCCGTGAGATTCATGCCATATTGCCACCATTACCTTTTGTGTGGTGTATGTACTGCCCATAATTATATTCTTTGTGTAATACACTCTAATTTATGTGTACTTACATATTCATTGTATGATACCTCTTTCATGGGTTGTATGTTTCATAAGTTACCAAACTGGTAAGGGTTATTTCACAATCTCTTCATTATCCGAGGTTGTTTATACGTAATAATCTACTGGGATATCTTTATCATCCACATCCATGTTTCTTAAAAATGTATTTCAAAACATTTTTACTATTTACAAGAATATGGGTTAAAGTCATTTATACCCTTGTTTGACTTTTTATAAGAGGTTATAAGGGAATCTTTCCGTCGTTTTCCAAACAAGGTGCTTTTTAACCTTTTCGACAGAATTAAGATAAGAATGTTTTTTTTAACTTATACGGCGGGTGCGGTTATTTTCCGCCGTTATAAAATCGTCAAAGCTTCCCTTAAAATCTTATAATATTATTTTCAAAGAAAATGTTTGATTTTATATGGATCTTAAATGATTTCAAAATAAAAGGAGATATTTCTTTAAAAAGAATTTTGATTTCATCTATGTCAACATCCTTTGATGGGTATTAAGATTATTTGAAGTTGATTTATTATGATACAAAACTTCTATATTGTTTTGAAGGTTTTGTGATATGTTTGACTGTGGATGTGCTATTTTTATACCATTCATAGTTTATGGTGAAAGTATTGACATTTCGTATGCTAGTTCCAATAAGAATGTTTATGTTATATTTCAATCTTTACTTCATATGAATGTGTTGGACAAGTATGTTCCAGGTTGGGGACTAGTTAAAGTAAGCCCTCCAGGTTGGGGACTGGTAAAAGTAAGCCCTCCAGGTTAGGGACTGGTAAAAGTAAGCCCTCCGGGTTGGTGCCCGGTTATTAGAGGCACTCCGGGTTGGTGTCCGGTTATTAGAGGCACTCCGGGTTGGTGTCCGGTTATTAGAGGCACTCCAGGTTGGTGTCTGGTTATTAGAGGCACTCCGGGTTGGGTTCCGGTTACAGTTAGCCCCAAGGTCTTGGGACGAAGCCTTGAAAAGTAATTAAAGTTTAGCATTATGCATTCCAACATTATGAAAGTGGTTATTGATTTTTCATGTGATTATTCGATTAGTAGAATATCCATGTGAATAAGTAAATGTAATTATCTAATTTTATTTATGCCATACTATGTTAAAAGTTCAAGTTTAAAAGGCTTTTGTTTTAGTTATACATTGCCTTAAATGTTTATTCTTATTTATGAAAGTTTCCTCTATATTGTTATCCTTACTGGGCATTTGAGCTCACCCCTTTTCTATGTTTTATTTTTCCCAGGAAGTGAAGAAGTAAATTATGAATGACCTGCAGGGATATTATGAGGGGATTATAGTGTGGACTATGGAAACATTATGTTGTTGTAGTAGTTTTTCATTTTATGATGTAATGTAAAACTTATGAATATATCTAGTGTTTCCAAGGCTACTAAACCAATCGGTCTTTCGAGATTTGATTTTTCTTGTGATCATGCCAATGTTATGTAATAATGCACCGACTCTGGGTAACTGGGGTCGGGGCGTTACAGTTGGTATCAGAGGAAGTTTAGTACAAACCTTGGAAGCTAGATTTAGATAAACTCTGATTAGAGCACGTAGACCTAAGATGAACTTTGAGGATTAATATAGAAGAACTTCCTAGAATTTTGGTATTGTATAGATTTTGTGTGTTTTCCGAGCAATAAATCCCTGTCTGGATACGAGCAGGTAGAGGCGGCTCTGGCACAGATGTACCTAGGGGTAAAACCCGAAAACACCGCTTTGAGCTAGACTCGAACGGGAACTGGTGCACGACAACGGGCCTTGCTGCACTCTTGGTTACGACACTCCCGGGGGATATGCTTAGGATAACTCTCATTTTCTTTACAAATCATTATGAAGGGTTTATGAGTATATACTTCCTCAAAGAAAACATTTTTATGATTATGGATTATATCCATAAATAGTTCAATTTATGTTAAGTGTTTTATAAGTATGGGATTATGTGTTTTGATTCATAAACTGATCTAGTTTATGCCATGGTATAGAAATGGCGCCCAGTAGAAGGAATGAGAACTCCAGAAATGCACATGATCCAAAGAGAAGGAAGGATCATATCTTTCATGGTTTTAAGCTAGAATTGATAAGAGAAATAGTCTCCCATGTATTATCATCATATGAAGAAATAATATCATGTGTTGATAAGATAAGTAAAGAGTTTACTGAGTCCTATGGCTTTGAAGGGAAGCAAGAGAATAAAAGGATGGAAGAGAGAAAAATGGATAAAGGGAAGAGGGAAAAGAAGAATTTTCCCATATGTGGTAATTGTGGAAAGAAACACCCTGGAAATTGCCTGAAAGGAATGGGAGTTTGTTATAAGTGTGGAGGAAAAGGGCACAAAGTACATGACTACAAGGGTAAGAAAATGGTTTCAAATGTACAATGCTTCATTTGCAAGGAGTTTGGACACTACGCGAACCTATGTCCCAGTCATCAGACTATGCCACAAATGATGCTATTGGATAATAATCAAGTTATGATACTACCACAGATGAAGAGGAATGATTAGAGTTCTTATGTTGATTATGTCAATTGAGTGTAGTATCAACAATGTACTTGTTATAATAATTATGGAGTATATAAGGATTGTACTGCAGTACTATTTCATTAAGGACTTGAGATTGTGTGGAACAAAGAAAAGTGACTCAATAGCAGGATAAATTTTTGGAAAATATATGGTTGAGAGAAAGATAAACCATAATATGGTTCAGATACTGAGGTGGTGATTTTAGAATAATACATGATTGATTTGGATAAATTATATTGGATATTATTGAATACCTTGAAGCTGATTAATGATTTGTATATTCCATCATTGTTGGGGTTTAAAACATTTTTGGATTAATGAAGTATATCCAGCATTCTATATGGAATAAGGGAACATGAATGTAATCAATAAGGAATATGGTAATACATGATGAAGGTATTCATATTCTATTACGGGGTAAAAAGGATCTATATTATGTTTACCTTCCTTATAAATGTTGAACTGTGAGTTTGGATAGAAGTATTTTGGATAGTTCTAGTTTGGATTATTTTGGATTTCCATAAAAGGACAACCTGGAGGTCGGGCGGCAACCCGTCGCGTCCGGCAAGGCTGCGAGACTTGAACCCGCAACCGAAGGGTGACAAGGGTGTATCACCTACCATTGGCCCACGAGATGTCCTGGATTAAATAATGTAGTTTTTATTAAAAGATCTTGTAGATGAATTATAAATTCGTTTATTTTGGAACCCTATACGAATAGTGTAAATAGAATTTTTTTTACATTCTATTATCTTTTAGAGTGAAAGATGAGTTTGTGGTAGAAATTTATTAATGGATAAAACTCTAATTATAAAGTAAGTATATCTCCTTATGATCTTAGTCAATCTCATAAATAAATTCCTCAACATTAATAAAAGGAACTTAGAACAAAAATGTTTCCCTAGATGGTACCTTAAATCATCACTAATTTATGGCTTTGGGATTGTTGGCCTTTTCATAGCCATGTTCTCTACCACTCTCCATCAGATAATTGATGGTTAGATTTTTCTTCCATATCCATATTTTCCTACATGGAACCCTAGTATGTGTTATTTTTGGTAATCTTCATACGTTCGACTCTTTATTTTAAATAGAGGCCTCATTAATTCATTTTTCGATGTGGGATTTCAACTAAGATATTTTGAAACGTCAAAAATGTGTTATCCTAATACCCTATGTTTTGTTGAACCGATGGTATTTCAAATCATCATAGATTGATGAATTTAAGGACCTCAATTATACACTTGTTTGTGATTGATGATCTCAATCACTACCTATAAATATGTACATTTTTCCTTCAATTATATGTCTCTAATTTCCACCAATGTTCTCCTAATCAAGATCATAATTTGGTGGTGACCCTTTCATTTCTTTTTTCCTCATATTCAGACTAAATTTTAGTAACCCAATTTCCGATGTGGGTTTTCCCACAAATATATTTTCTATTTTCAACCTTTTATTTTCGAAGAACAATTTCAAATTGCGAGGACGCAATTTATTGAAGGAGGGGAGAATGTAACACCCCAAGATTTCATAGTGTGTTATTTCTTCAAAATAATTCAATAACTTGCACTACACGCAACACTGAGTTCAATCACACCATGACTTACAAAAAAAAAGCCATTCAAAAGAGGTTATGAATAGTATTATCTAAATTTTAAACTTTATATAATCCTTATAATTTTAGAATCCATATTATGAGTTTCTTAGATATAATGCAAGAACAAATTCATTTTCAGTATTGCACTTTTATCAACTTTTAATAGTGAACCCTTTTTAAATACAATATTTTAAACTTTTTGACTAAATGGGGACATCAAAAATTTAAAATGAAACATCCCAAGCTTCCACGGTACACTTTCTTTGAATAATACAGTAGCGTGTGTTGTACGCAACCTTGAGTTTTAACACACACCACAACCAATCAAACTAGCCGTTATGAATAGTAATACCTACTTTTTGAAATTATATATATTTTATATTTTAAAATGGACTTCATTTTTGGATTCGGAATATCGAATTCAGCCTAAGGTGAAATTTTGGTACTTTTTGGATAACTTTCATATTTTGATGAATAGTGAAAATTACTAAATTTTAATTAAAAAAATTTTTTTTAATCAAAATAATTAATAGTGATAAATTATGAATTTTAGTAGTTTTAAAGTATATTTAGAATATATTTTTACCATTTAATATAATTTTGGTCATTGTACATAATTTTACAATTAAACCAAACATAAACAAGTGTCAATCTTTTGATAGTTATTACCTCTTAAAAACACGCTTTTTGTTTTGACAGCGAGAATTAATTTTAAATTAATTTCTGCCACTTATGTGTTTTGAATTTAGAAAAATGGATTCCATATTTGGAATCAGGATGTCCAAATTGTGTAAATAGGTAACTTTTATTTTTAGACATTTTGAATAATTACTGTGGTAAATATTTTATTTACCATGGTTAAGGGTAAATCCGGTAAATAAGGGTTAAAAAATAATATTATAATAATACAGAATTAACCTAAAACGTGTCCTAACCTTATTGGTGGACACATACCCGACCATGAGCATCCTTGGGTCAATTTGGGGACCCCTTGGATCCACTTGTATGTGGTAGGGACACTTTATATTAATAAAGTTAAAATAAAAATAAAAATGGCATAAGCTTACATCTTTTAGAAGAACAATTGTTACATAGGGTTATACATGTTGGATTTTCGATTATAAATATTCATTAGAACGCTGAAAAGATTTCCTACATAATTATATTTTATTTATAATTTTTAGACATCAAATAATTTAAATTATTAATGACACAATAATGATGCAATGTTTACCTCATTAATAAATCATTTAAATAAATAAGATTATAATGATTAAAATATTATCTAAAACCTGTCTAATTCTTATTGGTTGATGTTATTTAGAATATGAGTCATCTTATATTCGACCTCAATGATTTTTGGACCATTATAAACCGAATATAATTATATTATAAAGTAATACTTTCACTCTTTCCTAAAGAGCCCCTCTTCTCCCTTATAAAAGGAGACCACTTCTACTCATTCCTCACACCTCTCAAGCCACTTGGCTCGTCCAAACTCTGCCCAACTAAGCTCCCCACATCCCTCTCCTCCTCCTTGAAGCTTCCCCTTAGGCAAAAATCATTTCAAGAAGTCCTTTGGTTCCAACCAAAGTGAGTTACCTAAATTAAAGGAGGTTAACCTACCCCAACCAAGGAAAAGTACAAGGTAAGGGATTTTCTTATCTCACATTCAATTCCGTGAGATTTCCATTATTCGCCACTAAATTATTGAAAGTGGTGTATTGTGTACTGGCATTTGATATATATTATCATATTCATGTTATTCTGTAAATAATTTGGTGGTTATTAACTTTTGGCCATACGACTCAGTTGATTAACGTGGTAAGGGGTTTCCATCTCACTCCTTATTCCCGTGAGATTCATGCCATATTGCCACCATTACCTTTTGTGTGGTGTATGTACTGCCCATAATTATATTCTTTGTGTAATACACTCTAATTTATGTGTACTTACATATTCATTGTATGATACCTCTTTCATGGGTTGTATGTTTCATAAGTTACCAAACTGGTAAGGGTTATTTCACAATCTCTTCATTATCCGAGGTTGTTTATACGTAATAATCTACTGGGATATCTTTATCATCCACATCCATGTTTCTTAAAAATGTATTTCAAAACATTTTTACTATTTACAAGAATATGGGTTAAAGTCATTTATACCCTTGTTTGACTTTTTATAAGAGGTTATAAGGGAATCTTTCCGTCGTTTTCCAAACAAGGTGCTTTTTAACCTTTTCGACAGAATTAAGATAAGAATGTTTTTTTTAACTTATACGGCGGGTGCGGTTATTTTCCTCCGTTTATAAATCGTCAAAGCTTCCCTTAAAAGCTTATAAGATTATTTTCAAAGAAAATGTTTGATTTTATATGGATCTTAAATGATTTCAAAATAAAAGGAGATATTTCTTTAAAAAGAATTTTGATTTCATCTATGTCAACATCCTTTGATGGGTATTAAGATTATTTGAAGTTGATTTATTATGATACAAAACTTCTATATTGTTTTGAAGGTTTTGTGATATGTTTGACTGTGGATGTGCTATTTTTATACCATTCATAGTTTATGGTGAAAGTATTGACATTTCGTATGCTAGTTCCAATAAGAATGTTTATGTTATATTTCAATCTTTACTTCATATGAATGTGTTGGACAAGTATGTTCCAGGTTGGGGACTAGTTAAAGTAAGCCCTCCAGGTTGGGGACTGGTAAAAGTAAGCCCTCCAGGTTAGGGACTGGTAAAAGTAAGCCCTCCGGGTTGGTGCCCGGTTATTAGAGGCACTCCGGGTTGGTGTCCGGTTATTAGAGGCACTCCGGGTTGGTGTCCGGTTATTAGAGGCACTCCGGGTTGGTGTCCGGTTATTAGAGGCACTCCGGGTTGGGTTCCGGTTACAGTTATCCCCAAGGTCTTGGGACGAGGCCTTGAAAAGTAATTAAAGTTTAGCATTATGCATTCCAACATTATGAAAGTGGTTATTGATTTTGCATGTGATTATTCGATTAGTAGAATATCCATGTGAATAATTAAATGGCATTGTCTAATTTTATTTATGCCATACTATGTTAAAAGTTCGAGTTTAAAAGGCTTTTGTTTTAGTTATACATTGCCTTAAATGTTTATTCTTATTTATGAAAGTTTCCGCTATATTGTTATCCTTACTGGGCATTTGAGCTCACCCCTTTTCTATGTTTTATTTTTCCCAGGAAGTGAAGAAGTAAATTATGAATGACCTGCAGGGATATTATGAGGGGATTATAGTGTGGACTATGGAAACATTATGTTGTTGTAGTAGGTTTTCATTTTATGATGTAATGTAAAACTTATGAATATATCTAGTGTTTCCAAGGCTACTAAACCAATCGGTCTTTCGAGATTTGATCTTTCTTGTGATCATGCCAATGTTATGTAATAATGCACCGACTCTGGGTAACTGGGGTCGGGGCGTTACAGTGAAGAAAAAATACCCTCTTACAAGAATTGATGACTTATTTGACCAACTTCATGGGGCTCAATTATTTACTAAGATTTATCTCCGGTCTGGTTATTATCAATTGAGGGTGAATAATGAAGATATTCCAAAAAATTCCTTCCGATCAAGATATAGGCATTATGAGTTTGTTGTTATGCCCTTCAGACTGACTAATGCACCAACTATTTTTATGGATTTGATGAATAGAGTCTTCAAGGAATATCTTGATAACTTTGTGGTAGATTTTATTGATGATATTATGATATATTCCAAAAGTCGCAAGGATCATGAGGATCATATAAGGGTTATTTTACAAACTATATGAAAGGAAAGGCTTTTTCGGAAGTTCATAAAATGTGAATTCTGGTTACAACAAGTTTCTTTCTTGGGGCACATTTTTACCAATGAAGGAATCATAGTTGAACATGAAAAGACAAAAGTTATAGAGGAGGGGCCTTAGCCTACAACAATAACTGAGATTTTTAGTTTCCTTGGATTTGCGGAATATTATAGGTGGTTTATGAAAAAAAATTCATGAATTTATAATCCTTTAACCAAGTTAACTTGAAAATGGATTAAGTTCATCTGGAAAAAGGAGTGTGAAGAATGTTTCCAAGATCTGAAGAAGAGATTCGTTACTTCAGCCATGTTAACTTTGCCCTCAAGTGGAGAAGGATTCTTTATTTTTAGAGATACATCTCTGAAATGGATTGGGTGCGTCCTCATGCAAAATGACAAATTCATTGCTTATGGATCTAGACAGTTGAAGACTCATGAGAAGAACTATCCTACGCATGATCTTGAGATGGCAGTAGTCGTTTTTTGCTCTGAAGATATGGAGGAACTATCTTTAAGGGGAGAAATATGATATATACACAGACCATCAAAGTTTGAAGTATATTTTCTCACAAAATGAATTGAACATGAGACAGAGGAGATGGATGGAAGTTCTCAAAGACTATGATTGTTCAATTCATTATCATCCTGGAAGATAAAACAAAGCCATTGATGCATTAAGCATGAAATACCTAATTGTTCTTTCCATTATGAGGATTGAAATAGATCCTTTGATCAATGACCTAGTAAATCTAGACATGGGAATTATAAGGGAAGGGACATCATCAACCCTAACCCAAATGATTTCTCAACAGTCATTACTAGAGAAGATCAAGAAAGATGAGGTAGAAGATCCTTTGTTATAGAAGAAGTTTGAGGCTGTGAAGTATGAGAAGTTTCTTGATTTCAATATTGATCAAGAAGGTGTACTAAAATTTTGTACAAGACTATGAGTTCCATCTTTTCCATAAATAAAGAAGGAGCTGATGGATGAAGCTCGTACCTCTACTTTCTCTATACATCCTGGAAGCACAAAAATGTATAGGGACATTCATGATCATTATTGGAGGGATAATATGAAAAGAGAGATTGTTGACTACACTTTAATGTGCCTGGTATGTTAGCAAGTGAAGTCAGAGCAGCAACTTCGTAAAGGGGTATTGCAACCAATACCCATACCAGCATGGAAGTGGGACAATATCACTATGGGCATCATCATTGGTCTCCTGAGAACTTCCAAAGGAAACAATGTGATATGGGTTATTGTGGATCGTCTCACCAAGACTACCCATTTTATCTCCATTCAGGAATATTTCTCTCTTGATCAACTTTCTAAGATTTTCATGAAGGAAGCGGTAAGGCTGTATGGAGTTCCACTTTCTATCGTATCTGATCGTGACCCAAGGTTCACATCAAAAATTTTGGAAAAGTCTTGAACATGCTCTGAACACTGAATTGAATTTCAGTATGGCCTATCACCCCCAAACTGATGGCCAATCTGAAAGGAATTTTCAAGCACTTGAGGACATGCTGAGAAAATTCTCAATGATATTTAAAGGTGTTTGGGATCAACATCTCCTTTTAGTTGAGTTCTCTTACCACAACAGCTTTCACTTGAGCGTTCAAATGGCACCCTATGAAGCTCTATATGGTAAGTGATGTAGAACTCCAAATTGTTGGCATGAAGCTGGTGAGAGAAAGATTATGGGGCCTGATCTTGTGAAAGAGATGACATAAAAGGTCTTTTCCATCCAGCAACACATTAAGGCTGCTCAGATTCGAAAAAAGAGCTATGCCAACAACCGTCGAATGGAATTTAAGTTTGATGTTGGTGACAAGGTCTTTCTTCAAATTTCACCTTGGAAGAGAGTCATGAGGTTTAGGAAAAAATGGAAGCTCTGCCCTAGGTACATTATCCCCTATGAAATTCTTGATCGCATAGGATAAGTGGCCTATCGACTTTCACTTCTCCTCCAAATATAGCACAAGTTCATGATGTATTTCACGTATCTCTCTTGAGGAAGTACATACCCGACCCTTCACATATACTAAATTCATAGGTGGTAAAACTGGAACATAACCTATCTTATGAGGAGAAGCCGATGGAGATCTTGGATTGTAGAGACGAGGTTCTATACAATAATACTACCCACCTTGATAAGGTATTGTGGAGGAACCACAAATGTGAAGAAGCCACATGGGAACCAGAGGATTCTATGAGGTAGAAGTACACACAACTTTTCTCTTCTTAGGGTACAATTTAAAATTTCGAGGAAAAAACTTCTTAAGGGGGGAAGAATATAATGACCCGAACTTTTGAATAATATTTGTTTCCTAAATTTGTGTGTTATTTTATTTTATACTCAATAAAACTATATAATTTAATTAATGAAGTGAGTATAATTAAATGAGATCGCTGGGATTCGACTATTATATGAATTTTGGAAAATCAACTCTTAACGTTACAATTATTGTTTATAAATACATGTGATCTTGGTTAATTAATACAGAAAGAAGAGTCGATGGCCACGTCCAATAGACTCGGTCCGTATCTGTCAGAGCTTGGGAAGGAGGTAACATCTCTGGGATTTGTTCTGGACCAATCCCAAGCTGAGATTCAACATGTGAAGCTGGAATGTAATCACCTAAGGGATAAGTTCAAGCTGATAGAAATTAGAACTCGGGTAATGTTATCTGAGTCGCCCTAAGATTCTATCACCACAGCACACCTTACACTTAGGTCTTATGTAGGTGTTATTAGGGGCTATGTAATGAGGCCTTATATACTTTTTATAATCCCTTGGTATAAATAAAAAATTTATTTCTTCTTATGGTAAAAGTTTTGAATTTAAAATGTCTAGATAAATGTAGGATGAATTTATAAAAGTTTCATATTAATTTTTGAAAAAAAGGTATTTTAAAATATTTATCTAAACTTTTAATAATTAAAAATGTTAAATGATTTTCAGGAAATGGTATTCTAAAATTATGACCAGTAAGAAATTTATAGTCTAATAAGATAAACTTAATTTTTGGTGAATAGTAATGTATGAATAGTAATGTACCCTTATGAATAGTATTGACTAGTAAATCAGCCAAGAAAATATAAACTTTACCCATGAATGTATAAATACAATTTAGACATCTTAAAAGTGAAAAAAATGATCATAGTATAAGTTTGGTTATTTTTTGTAGGTCATAAATATTTCATTTACAATTTTATAATTAATTTTATAATCTTAAATGAAAATTTATTTTCATAAAATTTAATCATAAATTTTTAACTTATTGTCTTATGGTTATACGATAATTTTATGGGACCATGATTACTTTTTCAAGGTGTTACAAAATATGTTATAGTTTTAGGGTTGTTTTTTTGAATAAATAATGATTTTATATAAAAATTCAATTAAAAATAATTTGAAAATAATTTTCATAAAATGGAGTTTATTTTTGAATTCAGATCATCGATATTAGGTTAGGTTTAATTTTTGGTATTTTCCTGAAACGGTTGAATTTTCAGTGAATATTAAAAATACAGTATTGAGTTTTGGGTGTTTAATGACCTCATTAATGATGTAATCATGATGTAATCAATATTTTTGACTTTTTAATAGTAATATATGCTATGAGGTGTCCCAAGTGACCTATACCATGGTATAATACCATGGTCAGACCCATGGTTTTGCAAATACCACCGATGAGGTGTCCCTTTGAAATTAATAAAATATTCCCTCAATTTTCCTATAAATACCAAGACATTACCTCATTCATTTCATTCCAAAATCCTAATCAACTAAGTTATAGTCTTTTTACCACCCAAGGAGTCCTCCCAAGGTACCCTAAATCCCCCCAAGGTCCCATCCTTCAAGCTTTCGAAGTTACTCTTTAAGGTAAGGGAACCTTTCACCCTCTTCTTTTAAGTCATGACTTCTTTTATGTTACGTCTTCTAGTTTCTATTTAATTATATTGGTTTATATTATTATATACCATTATTATTATCCATTTCATGTTCAATTTATGAGATACCCTTTCTTCTCTCATCAACTGATTTTCTGAATTTTTAAGTGATGTCGTTAGGCTGCCGAATTTTCGTAAAAGAAATAACATCTTCTATTTTTCTACAAGTTTCATTTTCATATGGTATTTACTTAAAATATCAACACCAGGATCTTATTTATTTTTATTATATAACCATACTATATTATGAGTTATTTATGAGTGGGTGACGGTTGTACCCTCTCTTTTCAATGTTTTCTAAAACTATGTTATATAGCCGTTACGCTGCAGAAATTTCGTCTCAAAATTTCACTCTCTTTCTCTCAAGAAATTATCTTGTTTTCTTCATGTGAATACCCAAAACTATTTCTTTTATATGGGTGTTCATAAATACAAAAAAATGATTTATTTTATTCTGTAATTTACATAAAAATAACCCTCACTCCCTTTCCATGGGTTATAAATGACATAATGGTCTTATTTTTAAGAACTCTTAAAACATCATGATTTTGAAAGAGAAATCCATTTATTTTATTCCCTATGGGTTATTTATGAAATGTTTGATTATTATATATTTAGATAACATGAAAATAAATACATATTAAGGTTGTTCCCTGATATTTCTCCAATTCATTGAGTAAAGAATTTAATCTCTAGAGATGAAAAGTTTCACGATACCTTGGAAAATAAACTTGGTAATTTTTATGACACCTTGGGGATGAACCTTGGAAATATGTTCATGTATTTATAAATTAAATTTTGTATCCATATATTCATTTTATTATTCATGTTATTATTATTATGATATTACTCTTTTTCTGTTGCTCATGTCCTGTGGTTTTCATCAAGTTCTTATTGATATCACAAGTAAACTGATTCCCTTGATTTCTTTACTAGGACATCTGCTCACCCATTACTTTGATGTATGTCTCCATGTTATAAGATGAAGCAATTTTACTTATGAAAAACTTATGATGAAGCCTTAAAAGTGGATTAAAATAATTTTTAATGTTTTTTTCATGTTTTATGTTCCTAATTTCCAAGACGCTGGACTTTAAAGATCCTCTGTTTGTAAAATTTAATGAAAAGTTATGTAATAAAAAGGAGGGATTCCATATGGGAGACCTGAAAATAAAATATCAAAATAAAATAAAGACCATTTTTTATTTTAGGAGGTGTTCAAAAATGTACCATGTAATAGTGAATTTTAGGAAGGATGTACAATAATATTGTGAAATGATGTTCAAAGTGTAAAATGCACAAAAAATGGTGTTTATGATTAATGAAACACACTAATATTATAATATAAACAATGAATTTTATTATCTTTTAGTGGATAATCACACCCCCAACTTTAGTTTTTCTAGTCCTGAGCAAAATATATCTCAACAATATGAAATTCAAATTCTCTTTTCCAAAAAAAAAATAATACATAATGATCACCAAAAACCCTTATACCAAACCATCATAAAACCCATAAAAATATTTAAATACAAGATATTTTCATAATAATATACCAATCCCAAGCCCATTATTTTGTTCAAATTCATTGACATATTTCATCTAATATAAATTAATCATGATGATGTGTTGTGCATCTCAATAGACATGGGTGTTCATCTTTATTCCAGGGGAAAAGATGGAAGCGCTAGGTGTAATCACATTTCAATATTAAATTGAGTATTAAATTTTTTATTATATTTTTTGTGTTCTTTTTGTTGTTTTTTTTTTCAATTTTTCTATGGTAACTAAAATTGCACTCAATAGAGTCAACCCACGTAGTGAGACTTTTCCGATGACTCCCAGACTCAAAGACCTTAGGGAACCAAGTGAAGCCCACATAATCGGGCATCATCTCCAGTTAACTCAATCAAAAACAAAGTCAAATTACCACAAATAGAGATTGAATTACTAAATATGGGACAAACAATTATAGTGTCATGATTCCCATGTGCTGAAATCCATACATTAGGTCATTTCATTGATCTATGAGAAAATTTATTGTTTTTTATTGTTATTTTTATTTTTTATTGAATACTCATATTAAAACTTAAATAATTACCAAATATATGCTATTTATTTTTGGGACCCCATTAAATCAAACTAACACCCCACTACCAAAGGATATGCATTGTTAATTTTTTTATTTGGATGAAAATATAAACGATGAAATATTACATTAGACAACCACACTTTCCAAAATCTATGCACATGAAATTATACATGGATTAAAATCAGAATCAGGGCATGCTAAATTATTTTATATTCAATTTCAAATTGTTCGATGTGTATTATCATGTTCAAGGTTAAAGGAACTTTTTCTTCCATTATGGCACCCTTTTTTTAAATCATCTTTTTTTCACAACCAAAAAAAATTCTACACAAAAGAAATTGTTTTATTTCATCTCCCCCCAACTTAAAATAACATTATCCCCCATTGTTTGAAGAAAATAAAATTTAGAAGGTGTATAGGTAGAGAAGTGGGGTTCAAAATGAAATTTAAAATTAGGATCATGGAATGAAGGCACCTGGTGGTTGAAGTTTAAGTTCATGATTCTCTAATTTAGTTATTTGATATCTATGTCACTTGCAGATTTCCCTTGTGGAAAAAGGAAAAAAAACAAACAGACAAATATATATATATAATAAAAAAAATTAAAATATAAGTTTATATATAAAAATTATAGAATAAGGAATCACTATAATTAATAGGTCAATGGTAATCGCATGCCCCTGTCTCACTTCAATCCCACATTCGATTCCACTCGACTATGCCGGTTGTGACGGGGTTTTCCCCACGACCTACGAAGGTCTTCTTTTTATTTATTTTTAATTTTTAATTTTTTTTATTTTTTTTTAACCTTCAAATAGATAAAATAAAATAAACTGATGATACATTTTCTTCTTTTAAAATTTTTGGTTAAGGTATTACTCAGGGATCACACCACATGACACGGATGAATATGATGTTCCCCTTTAATACCCATGTATATTCATAGTAGAAGAAGATGTCAACAGTCTAAGGTACTATCATATTTAGAGTTGATTAATTAAGTAATTTTTTAAAATATCAAAATGATTCATTAATACTATTTTAAAAAAAATTATTCATAAAGATTAGAAACATAAAAAACATGGCTTGCCTCCTGTGCAGTGCTTTTTTTTAATGTCGTTAACCCTACATGGATCTTAATCTATTAATTTTTTTCCTGATTTATTGGTTGGCTCTGCTAACTCAACCTTTGTTTCTTGTTTATTAAATGATTTAATTAATGGTTTTAACCTATGACCATTGAATTTGAAAATGTGACCAATTGTGGGATATTGGATCTCTATTACCCTGTGGGGGTACACATGATGCACTATGAATAGACTTGGCCATCTTTACCTTAACTTTCCTAAGTGTAAATGATGTTTTGAACTATATAAGAGCACAAATTTTACTGGTTAAAAGTGTTTAAATTTGAGATTCCAGGATTGGTAGTCTTGAAATCTAGCTTTATTTATCCTTTAATTTTCATAAGCCTCTATCCTAAGTTCCTTGAGTTTATTAAGATCTAATTTCCTCTTTTCTTTGGCCAAAGAAATGTTTTGATTGCCCAAAATGCTTTATGTTCAATTTCAATAGGTAAATGGAATGATTTTCCATAAACCAACCAATATGGTTACATGCCTAGGATGGTTTTGAATGCTGTAAAATATACCCAAAGAGAATCCAAGAGTTTCTCAAAACCAATCTTTCCTAGAGGCATTGAACTTTTTTTTAAGAATTTGATGAATCTCCCTATTCTTAAATTCAGCTTGACCATTGGTTTTAGGATGGTACATAGTGGAAAATTTATGAGAAATCCCATACTTATAAATTAGTGAAGATAATGGGAAGTTGTAGAAATGGGTTCCTTGATCACTGATTGTAGCCCTATGAATTCCAAATCTAGAAAATGTGTGCTCTTTCAGAAATCGGATCACAACACGATAGTCGTTGGACATAGTGGGGGATTATTTAGAGGTATTCATGGATGACTTCTCCATCTATGGGGATACTTTTGAGGGATGCCTTCTAAATGTTGAAAGGGTTTTTCCAAGATGTGAGGATAAGAACCTCATCCTAAATTGGAAAAAAAATCAATTTCATGGTAAAGGAATGACTTGTTCTAGACCATCTAGTATCTGGTAGAGATATTGAACTTAATAAAGTAAAGGTTTATATCATTCCCCACCTTCCCTGTCCAAAATCTGTCAAGTATGTGAGGTCCTTATTAGAATATATATAATTTTTTAGAAGGTTCATTAGGAATTTCAACTCTATTTTTCAACCACTTTGTTCTCTTTAAGTGAAAGATTCCCTATTTTTATGGACTGAAATCTGTGAGAAATCATTCTTTGTAATCAAGTCAGATCTTATCTCTCCACCTATAATTCAAGCTCCAAATTGGAAACTTCCATTCGAAATCGTTTGTGATCTGAGTGACTTCGATGTTGGAGTAGTATTAGGAAAACAGTGTGAGAAAACTCCATGTTTCAATTCTTATGCAAGAAAATCGCTAAATGATGCACAAATCAACTACACCACCACTAAGAAAGAGTGGCATGTTATTATCATTGTATTAGAAAAATTCATGTCCTATATCTTAGGATCACCAATCAATGTCTTCACCAACCATTCAACCCTGAAATAACTTTTCCAAAAACAAGATGCCAAGGATAGATTGATTAGGTGGGTCCTTCTTCAAGCGTTTTATTTAACCATTAAGGATAAAAAGGGTGTTGAAAATTTTTTAGTTTATCACCTCTCTAGGATGGAATTAAAAGATATCTCACATCACCTTTCTGTGTCTGATTTATTTCCCAATGAGTACCTCTATTCTGTGACTGATCTCTGATGATATGCTGACATAGAAAACCACTTGGTGATAGGTGACATTCCAAAATTCTTAGGGGCCCAAGCTAAGAGGAAATTCCTTTTCGATGTCAAACATTATGTGTTTGATGATCCTTACCTATTTAAGTATTTTCCTTATAAAATGTTTAGGATATGTGTTCTTGAGTCTAAGCAAGAGTCCATTCTAAGATTCTGTCATGCACCGCTGGAAGGTACCAGGGGTATTACATAACCTAAAGGTCATACACTTGAAGGAAAAAGTGATGAATGGGTAAGTGAATGTTTTTTTCCCTTGATCCTCTAAGTATAGCTTGATTTGATTATACCCTGAGAATCCATCTAGGAAGCAATTAATTGATGACGTGCCACTCGCTCGAGGACTTGATCAATAAAGGGAAAGGGTAAATGGTCATTATTAGTAAAATATTTGAGCTTTCTATAAGAAATACAAACTCTCCATCCACTAATTACCCTTTTGGGGAGAAGTTCACTATCCTCATTGGTGATCACAGTGATTCCAGCTTTCTTTGGGTGAGACCAAATTTTGGCGTCGTTGTCGAGGATCTAAGAAGAAACCTACAGACATGTACATTATATGGATTTTTTTTGACTTTTAAGTGTCCAACATGGTTTATTTTAGATGGGTTTATAATATTACTAACATATCTTTGTTAATTAAAATTAATATAGTGAGTTGATCCTAGGTTATTGCTCGGGGTGGATTGGATGAATTCCTTTTTCAATTATTTCAACTTCTTATAATTGAGATGGGTTCATTTAAGGAGATCGAACAACATCATCACTTACTGGTTTAATGCCTACACAACCTAATTCTAATCACATATACACTTGAAGGATCAATTTTTTGAGCACTCCAAGGTAAAGGTTCGTATTATCACTTAAATTGTGTGGCCTTAAATTGAACAAGGACGAAGGAGTTTAAAGATCGTCAATCAAAATTCTCAATTAAAAGAATTTATTAGACATTAATTGAGTGAGAAATAACATCCAATACATCCCCTTTATACTCCCTTAGATCAACCGATAATTGGGTTATCCCTCCATTGATTCTATTGTTTCAATGGAAGCGATAAGTAGAATCATTAGGGAGGAAATAGAGAAGTAAAAAAAAGACAATGAAATAACGATCACTCTAGCATTGTGTAATGATTTCACAAGGTTTGGTGTGAATAAATCCACACCTTGAGAAAACGGTATCAACGTGATATGAAGAAGAACAGAATAAAAGGATAAGAAGAACTTTTGTTAAGAAACTAAGATGAATTTAATAACTTATATGAAAAAGAAATGTGATTACAAACACAAAGTGGTAGCATAACACTACAATGAAACCAAGCACCAAAGATGATAAAATACTCCCCCACCACTACCTTAAATAGTAATTTAAAGAGAATTGGGTCGAGATACCAATATTACAAAGGATACCACTTGAGTATAGCAGGCCTAGGGTGGTGGAAGCTAAGGGAGAGGACACTTTTCCACCCTTGACCCGAAGTTTCGTCAAGTTTTCATCCACTGGAAATAGGTGCCTAGATGACCTTATAGATGGATGAATTTGAGGGGGCCATATAAGACAAGAATGAATCTTAGGATATATCCTAGCTCTCAGTAAAATTTCCGCACAAATGAATTTTTGGTTGTTGATATATGATTAAATTGGTGGGTTGTTTTTCTAGGCCGTAGAATATGTTCCATAATTTTATCTCCAACTTGGGTTGCATGAAAGTCCATTAAAAATCCTAATTATCTCTTTTCACTATAGGATTAAATGTTCCCCATTATTTCCTATATCTTTAGTTAAAATTTGAGAATCGTTGGGCTTAAATATTGGCTGATACAATATCTTTATTGGAGTGATGTTCAGTTTACATTGCCCAGAATGTTGTTGGTTGAAGGACAACTTTAGTGGTCTTCTAATGTGAATATTCAAGTGCTCCCAAAGAATTAATTGTTCCTTATATCATTTTAGACCTGAAAATAAAATATAAAAATAAAATAATGACCATTTTTTATTTCAGGAGGTGTTAAAAATGTACCATGTAATAGTGCATTTTAAGGACTTACAGTCAAAATGTGAAATGATGTTCATAGTGTAAAATGTGCTAAAAATATTGTTTATAATTAATAAAACACCTTAATATTATAATATAAACAATGAATATTATCCTCTTTTATTGGATAATCACACCTCAACTTGATTTTTGCAATTCCCGAGCAAAATATATCTCAACAATATGAAATTCAACTTCCCTTTTCCAAAAACATTGAAATAAAAAATGATCCCCAAAAACCATTATACAAAAAAATCATGAAACCCATAAAAACATTTTAATACAAGATATTTTCATAAGCATATCCCAATCCCAAGACCATTCATTTGTTCAAATTCATCTCTCTATTTCATCCAATATCTATTAAGCAAGATGATGTGTTGTGCATCGCAATATACATGGGGGGTTCATCTTTATTCAAGGGGGGAATGATGGAAGCGCTATGTGAAATCACATTTCAATATTAAGATGAGTATTAATTTTTTTATTGTTTTTTTATTCTTTTTTTTTTGCACTTTTTTCATGGTAATTGAAATTTCACTCAATATAGTCAACACATGTAGTGAGACTTTGCCGATGACTCCCATGCTCAATGACCTTAGGGAACCTAGTAAAGCTCACATACTCAGACATCATCTCAAGTTAACACAATCAAAAACAAAGTCAAATTACCAAAAATAAAGATAAAATTGCTTACTCTTATCCATCCAACTATAGATTCACGATCCCCAAGTGTTGAGAGCCACGCATTAGGTCATTTCATTACTCTACGCGCAAATTTATTGTTTTTTTTGTTTTTTTGTTCTCATTAATTCTCATATTAAAACTAAAATGATCACCAAAACTATATTATTTATTCGAGGGACCCCATGAAACTCAAACTAATACCCCACTATCCAAAGGACGTGCATTTTCAATTTTTTTATTTGGATGAAAATATAAATGATGAAAGATCACATTAGACAACCACACTTTACAAATTCTTTGCACATGAAATTATACATGGATTAAAATCAGAATCAGGGAATGCTAAATTATTTGATATTCAATTTTTAAGTGTGAAATGTGTATTATCATGTTCGAGGTTAAAGTAACTTTTCCTTCCATTAAGGTACATATTTTTTCAAATCATTTTTTTCACACACAAAAACTCTCTACACAAAAGAAATTTTTTTATTTCATCTCCCCCAAAACTTAAAATAAAATTGTCCCCAATGTATGAAGGAAAGAAAATTTATAAGGGGGTATAGGCAGAGAAGGGGAGTTCAAAAAAAATTAAAAATGAGGATCATGGAATGAAGTCAGGTAGCGGTTGAAGTTGAAGTTCATGCTGCTCCAATTTATTCCTTTGATATTCATGTCACTTGCAGAGTTCTCTAGTGGAAAAAAACAAAAAAACAATATATATAAATATATATTTTTTATTTATTTATTTATTTATATAACAAAAAAATAAAATATAAGTATATATACAAAAATTATAGAATAAGGAATCACTATAATATGTATGTTAGTGGTAAGTGCGTTCCCCTGTCTGCCTTCAGTCCTGGGTTCAATTACCCATGGCTTCATTGGTTGTGATGGGGTTTTCCCCACGACCTATGACATGACATTTTTTTTATTTTTTTATTTTTTTAATTATTATAATTATAATTATTATTATTTTGTATTTTTATTTTAACCTTCAAATTGATAAAATAAAATAAATGGAAGATACATTGTCTTCTTTTTAAATTTCTAGGTAAGGTATTACTCAGGGATCACACCGCGTGACACAGATGAATACGATGCTCCCCTTTCATACCCATCCATTCTCATAATAGAAGAGCAGGTCAACAGTCTAAGTTACTATCATATTTATATTTGGTTGATCAAGTAATTTTTTTTTTAAATATAAAAATGATTCATTAATCCTATTTTAAAAACAAAGATGATTCATAAATATTAAAAACATGAAAACCATGGGTTGCCTCCCATGAAGTGCTTTTTTTTAACGTCATTAGCCCAACTTGGATCCTAAATCTATCACTTTTTCCTGGTTCATAGGTTGGCTCTACTATCTCAACCTATGTTTCTTGTTTATTAAATGATTCAATTAATGTTTTTAACCTATGACCATTGAATTTAAAAATGTGACCACTTGTGGGATCATGGATCTCTACTACCCCATGGGGGTACACAAGAGGAACTATAAATAGACCTAACCATCTTGACCTTAACTTCCCTGGGTGTAAATGAAGTTTTGAACAATATAAGAGCATGGATTTTCCCGGTTCAAAGTGTTTAACATTGAGATTACTAGATTGGTAGGCTTGAACTCTAGATTTATTTATCCTTTAATTTTCATAATCCTCCATCCTAAGTTTCTCAAGTTCATTAAGATATAATTTCCTATTTCCTTCAGCCAAAGAAGTGTAGAAATTAATTTTTTTTATTTCCCAGAATTCCTTATGCTCAATTTCAATAAGTAAATGGCATGATTTTCCATAAACCAATATATAAGGGGACATGCCTAGGATGGTTTTAAATGATTTAAGATATTCCCAAAGAGCATCCATGATTTTCTCAGACCAATATGTCCTAGAGGGATTGATAGTTTTTCAAGAATTATCCTAATCTCTCTATTTGCTAACTCATCTTGACCATTGGTTTGAGTATGGTATGGAGTGGAAGCTTTATGATAAATCACATACTTAGACATGAGTGAAGAGAATGGGATGTTGTATAAATGGGTTCCTTGATCACTTATTATAGTTCTAGGAATTCAAAATCAAGAAAATATGTGCTCTTTCAGAAATCGGATCACGAAATGATGGTCGTTGGACATGGTGGGTGATTCTTTAGAGGTCTTCAAGGATGACTTCTCCATCTTTCGGTATACTTTTGAGGAATTCCTTCTAAATGTTGAAATGGTTTTTTCAAGATGGTAGGATAATAACTTCATCCCAAATTGGGATAAATTCCACTTCATAGTAAATGAAGGACTTGTTCTAGTCCATATGATCTCTATTAGAGGGTTTGAAGTGTGATAAATATAAGGGTTATATCATTCGTCACCCTCCCTCTCCAGAAACTATCAAGGAAGTGAGGTCTTTCTTAGAACATGAAGGATTTTATAAAAGATTCCTTATAAATTTCACCTTTATTTATAGACCACTTTGGTCTCTTTTGGTGAAATAATCTCTACTTTTATGGACAGAAATATGTGAGGAATCATTCTCTACACTCAGGTCAACTCTTATCTCTCTACCTATAATTCAAGATCCAAATTGGAAACTTCCATTCAAACTCATGTGTTATGGTAGTAACTACACTATTGGAACATTATTAGGAAAATGGTGTAAGAAAACTCCATCTTTCATTAATTATGCAATAAAATCTCTAAATGATTCACAAATCAACTACACCGCCACTGAGAAAGAGTGGCTTCCTATTGTATTTTCCTTAGAAAAAATCCGGTCATTTCTCTTAGAATCACCAATCATTGTCTTCACCGACAATTTAGCCTTGAAATGACTTTTCAAAAAACAATATTCCACGGTTATATTGATTAGGTGGGTCCTTATTCTTCAAGAGTTCAATTTAACCATTAAGGATAAAAAAGGGTGTTGAAAATGTTGTAGCTGATCACCTCTCTGGATTGGAATTCAAAGAAAACTCACATCACCATTTTGGTTCTGATTCATTTCCTGATGAGAACCTCTATTCTGTGACTGATTTCCCATGGTATACTAACATAATAAATCATTTGGTGATAGGTGACATTACAAAATTCTTAGAGACTAGAACTAAGAGGAAATTCCTTTCTGATGTCATGATCCTTACCCCTTTAAGTTTTGTCCTGATCAAATCATTAGGAGGCGTGTTCCTGAGTCTAAGAAAGAGTCCATTAAAAGGCTCTATCATATACTATTGGAAGGTACCAGGGGAATTATATAACCCAAATGGCCTGCGCTTGAAGGAAAAAGTGTTGAATAGACAAGTGAAGGTTGATTTCCCTTTATCCTCTAAGGAGACCTCGATTTGATTACACCTTGAGAATCCATCTATGAAGCAATATAATTGATGATTTTCCACTCACTCGAGGACATGATCAATAAAGGGCAAGGGTAAATGGTCTTTCATGGTATAATATTTGAGCTTCCTATAGTCAATAGAGACTCTCCATCCACTACTAACCCTTGTGGGGAGAAGTTTACCATCCTAATTGGTGATCACAATGATTCTAGCTTTCTTTGGGTGAGACCAAATTTTGGGTCTCTTGCTGGGGACCTAAGAAGTAACCTACAAACACTTACATTATATGGATTGTTTTTGGATATGAAGTGGCCAATTTGGGTTGATTTTATATGGGTTTAAAATATTACTAATAGATCTTAGTTAATTCGAATTAATATAATGATTTGATCTTAGGTTATTGATTGGGGTGTATTAGATGAATTCCTTTTTCAATTATTTCCACTTCTAATATTTGAGATGGATTCATTTAAGGAGATCAAAAAACATCATAACTTTCTGGTTTAATTCCTACACACCCTAATACTAATCACCTATACACATTAAGGATCACTGTTTTGTGCACTCCAAGGTAAAGGTTCATATTAGCACTTGAAGTGTGTGGCCTTAAATTCAATAAGGACGAAGGAGTTTAAATATTATCAAACAAAATTCTCCATTAAAAAGGTGATTAGAAATTAATGGAGTGGGAAATAACATCCAATAAATCCCCTTTCTACTCCCTTGTATCAATCCATAAGTGGTTTATCACTCCATTGATTCTATGGTTTCAATGGAAGTGGGAAGTAGAGTCATGAGATAGGAAATAGAGAAGTAAAAAAAGATAATAAAATAACGATCACTCCATTGTTGTGTGATAATTTTACAAGGTTTGGTCTAAATAAATTAACATATTGAGAAAATGGTATCAATGTTATATGAAGAATAACATAATAAAATAATAATAAGATCTTTTGTTAAGAAACTAAGAGGAATTGAACAAATTACATGAGAAAGAAATGTGACTACAAACACAAAGTGGCAGCATAACACTATAACGAAACCAATCACCAAATATGATAAACTCCTCCCCCACCACAACCTTGAATATTAATTTCAATAGTCTTGGGTTGAGTTCCCAATAGTTAAAAGGATCCCACTTGAGTATGGTAGGCCTAGGGTGGTGGAAAGTAAGGGAGATGAGACTTTTCCACCTTTGACCTGAAGTTACAGCCATCTTGTATCCACTAGACATAGGTTCCTATATAACCTTATATATTGAATAATTGTAGTGTAAATAGAAGAAAAAATGAATATACATATGTCTCCTAGCTCTCTGTAAACTTTCGGCCAAAATGGATTTGTTTTTTTTAGATATGATTAACTTGGTGGGCTGTTTTTTTAGACCACAGAATCTGGCTCAGAATTTTATCTCCAACTTGGGCAACATGAAACTCCATTAAAAACCCTAATTATCTCTTTTCAATATTGTATTAAATGTTCCCCATTATTTCCTATATCTTCAGTTAAATTTTTATAATCATTGGGCTTGGATATTGGCCAATACAGTCTATTTATTTGGATGATGTCCAGTTTACATTCCCAGAATGTTGTCGGTTCAAGGCCAACTTTGGTGGTCTTATAAAGTAAATATTCAAGTTCTCCAAAACAATAAATTGTTCTTTATATCATGGGAGACATTAAAATAAAATATATAAATAAAATAAAGACCATATTTTATTTTAGGAGGTGTTCAAAAATGTACCATGTAATAGTGCATTTTAAGGACTTACAATCATAATGTGAAATGATGTTCAAAGTGTAAAATGAAATAAAAATGATTTTTGTGATTAATAAAACTCATGAATATTATAATATAAATAATTAATATTAGCCTCTTTCTATGGCTAATCACTACCTCTGACGTATGATGGCAAGATTCATTTATAGTCTCATCCCAATTATTTTTCACTTAAGAGGAGACCTCAGCTGCTACCACCCTCGATTGAAGATCCCTATTCTTATCCCTTAGAGAAACCACCTCCTTCACTGGGGTATGAATGGTGATATAATCAAATCACTCATAACGAATGTTAAGAAACATAAAACAAAGGTGTCCCAACCGATACTTAAACTCCTCCCAGGGGGTCTCTGAGTCTAAGGCTCAAACCTCCCTCCACATTTGTTGCCACATCAATAGGTAAAATGACAGACTCTGAGCCATTTTCCAATCCCATACTGGATGTGGTAACATATTTTGTGACAAGGTCTCTTAAATAAATAGTCGTTCTCATGATTTTGGATGAATTACGAAGGGAGTCTGCCACAATGTTGGTTGATCCAGTCAGAGTAACCCCGATGGGAGAGGGGACTAGAGCCTCTGAAATTTGGGGTGAAGGAACTAAAATAAGGGTAATAGTGTTTTATTAGTCATGGGATAAATAATATAGTATTAAAAATTTATTGACAGGTATGACCTATGTTATAAACATACCTTTTCGGGTCACTTCATTGGAAATTTCCACTGCCCCAACCCCATCCTTTAGTGAAGAAGAAACTCCTTCTTATGATGAGAATATCTGTTGAACTTCTAGTGCATTTATTAAAGATATTATTTTCTCACCAACCTTTGGGATAGCAGGAATATAAGATGATATCAGATGATATGACACAAATAAACAAATTATCTATTCTTGAATAAGTATTTGACTTATCTAAAACTTTCTTTCATTAAGGATAATGTGGTATCATAATAGATACCTTTGTCATTATCCTATAAAAGTGTGTCCACCCTGTCCAGATCAAGTTATGAGATCAATGGTACGTATGTAGTAAGAAATGGGCATGATTGAGTCGGAACCTCATCCATTTATATTTCTTGAAATATTGGTACCGATAGTAAAAAGTCTGCTAAAGCATCCAAATTATCTCCTGTATCATCAGATCTGGATACATTATCTTCTAAGAAAGATCGTCAGGGACCTATACATTTTTGAAAAATCTGAATTTGTTTCTATAATAATCCAAAGTGATATAAGAGTAAAATACCATGCTTACATGAGGATTCTCAAATAGAAGACCATGATGATGCAGAGCACTTCTATTTCCTTTTCCCTTCCAGGGAAGGACCTATATAAGGCATTGAAGCTGGAATCATTGTTCCAAAGTTATCATATGGTCCATTCAACCTGAAGATTCTTAATCATCAATCTCTCTATTGTTACCAAATCCCTCTTCACTCCCCAATTTATCGAGAATCCTATGAAATACCAAATGTTTCCTAGAAGACTGAGCATCTCCCAAGACATTGATTGGTGATAGTGCCAAACACTCAGGTATGCATGTACATTCCTTATAACGAAGCCTTTATCCATGTGGACATAACTCCTGAGAGGATTCATTTGTTGGTTCCTATCAAATGAGGATCGAAAAATTCACAAATAAAGGAATACCTAAATATGGGAATTATTTTCCCCATAAAAAAAAGGAAGAACAAGGTAGTCGAGATCATGAGGATTTCATGAACACCCAGGAGAAACATGATCACATGATCAGTAGAAGGTCATGTGGATTTTTATGCATGATTCATAACCTACAGAAGATCCCACATAACCCCTTTGAAAAGTCCTTCTGCTCTTACAAAGGTTCCCCATACAATCATTGATCATGTGGTGGAGGTGGCCGGATAAGATCTCCCATGTCACACGAATTTTAAATTGGAAGAAACCTAAAAAACTCCAACGATACTTGGAAAATATGAGGAAAATGTCTGAAATCTGTGACCTCTTTTAATTGTAAAGATTACATGATGCATCATCAGCAGGTAGAATGATTGTCCTTGACAAAATTTGATCCAACTTGTGAACCCATAATACTTTATAAAATAAACAAAAAAAATAAAAAAAAATGTAGGACTTGGGATCCTCTTATGGTCATAAATACCACATGGTGTTCCCTTGGAAATCCGTAAGATATCGTGAGCACCCAGTGACATGTCTACCTCATCTCACAAAAGCCCACTAGTTTTCAACCTCATCTCACGAAGAGCCTTGTAAATGCATAGAGGACCCCATAATCCCCCTTTGTCTGCATAAGGAAAAACATATGGATTTTTTCATGAAATTATCATTCATCTCCATAGGAACTTTCATGGTCATACGATGCATCACCAAGAGATAGAGTGATTGTCTTCGACAATACTCATGCTACCTTGCGAGATCCCCAAACTATATAAAATAAATAAAGGAAATAAATAAAGAGAAGAATAGAGCCTCTCATAGTCATAAAACACATGTGACCTTCAAAGGATTCCCACAACATGGTCTTGTAAGACCCCATATAAGTTGCCTAGGATCACACGAAGGCCTCTTAACGTGTGCCCTGATCTTGTGATGGCACTTGGATGTGTTAGCTAAACAATATAAAATATCATTGGCACATTTGCATGATTCAACATCACCCCTTTAATTGGATATAATTCAATAAATTAGGAATTTATGGTATGATCATGTGGTTGCTGAAAATCAAGTGATGACCCTAGAGAAACCTACATCAGGACCTCATGAAGACAAGTGATGTTGAAGCCCTATTCCAACTCTAGCATAGATTTGCATGATATGTTCCTCATAAAGAGAATAAAAAATGAGGTGGAAATACCTATAAATTCCCCAACCCATCCTCATGAATAGGTTGCTTTATTACATCTAGACACATCAGTTCACCCAATCACCATAACAGACTTATTGAAGTAGCTGATCTCATAACTGGAAAAACATTTTGTCAGGTAAGATTCAAGTAACAACTAGAGTGGTCATGAAGCATGCATAATCACTTAACATTATTACTCATAGATCACATATAAGAATTTTTTATGGACATGTGAAGAACATATTGGACATCTTCTAAATCACGTGATACTTAAAATAAGCAAACACAAAATAAATATAAGGCATTAAAAATATAAAGGATAGAATAAAGACTAAAATATGAGATAATTAAGGGAAGAAAATATACCCTGATATCTCATGTGATTCCCATGAACCATTTGGGACATGCGAAAGCACCAGGACATGTCACTCAGATCATGAGACACTCCTTTTGTATACTATTTGTATCATGTGATGTCCTATAGACATGTGAAATCATGTCAAATGGTTCCCCCTTAAATGTCATCCAAGTCTTGATAAACCCTCTAAGAAATCCATTTTTTCCTCAAAATGTCTTTAAGATGTGTCACCTCACTCATATGATGGCACTAGTTCATGTCATCTGGGTCTCGTGGTAGCATTCAGGCATATCAGTTGGCTCTTACGACGTCCCTTGGACATGCCATCTAGATCTCACAATGTCCTATAGAAATGTTATCAAGGACATGTGAAACCCTCCTAGATATGTCACATTAACTATCGAGATTCCATATGAGGGTGTAAAATAGCCCTTGAGATGAAAACATGGTATGTCAGTAGATTATGTGACACCCTCTAAGAATGTTAGCCAGGATAATGTGATGGCTTCTAGGGTCAACTGGCCAAGTCTTGAAATGTTCTCCAAACAAGTCACCCTTGATCATGAGACAACCTTTAGACATTACATATATGTTACATCAAGTACCTTGGGAAAATAAACCATATCATGTGATTTTCTAAGGGTATTTTAGGCACACAACCTCTGGCATGTCAGGTAGACAATAAAGGCATGTAAAGCACAAAATAAATGTATGTCATACAAACAAGAAGGCTAGGTCAATATCTGTATCACCCCCAGTTTGAGTTATGTGACCCTTTTTTATGAATTTTTAAGTTTTTAATGTGTTTGGGTAATTTATGGGAGAGTTTGGATGTGTTTTGAGAAAGTATGGAGTTTTTTAAAAATGATCTTGGTTTGAGCACGGTTAGGGGAAACCGTGCAACAAACCCAAGTAACCATGAAACATAGGATAGTGGGACTCACATGGTTTGTATATATTTTTTATAATTGATCTAGCAATCCATTTGGGGTTCCCTTAGATGTAGTATCAATAGCACGGTTGGCGTACAATTTTTCTAACTGTGCGAGCTAACCATGTGTGGCATTAAAAATGGGTTTTTAAAAACAGGAAAACTCAATATTTTCCCAAAATATATCCATCTTCCCCAAATAGAGCCTAACTTAGTATTTTTGGTTATCAAAGGTTATAGGGTATTCCCCTCTCAATTTAGAAGTGAATCGAAGGATTTTCAAGGTGCGATGAAGGTGATTCTATTTCGGTAATCCTTCTCTCTTGGATCTTTCTTCGTTTTCCTTAGATCTAGTTCTCCCTCTCTCTTAGTTTTATAGATCTACTTATGTTGCATGTAGATCTAGGGTTTTTGTTTCCTAAAATTATGATATTAGGGCTTTTGATGTTATGAAAAGGGATCAAAGGTAGTTTTGGTGGATATTTCACATGGATGTGTGGTGCAGTTACGAGTTGGTCGATTTCACCGAAACCCTAAGGTGGGTGGATTCTCTCTTGCTACGTTTTTCTATAAAAAGAAGCCTTGTTTCCAATTAATTGTGTTTTTCTTGGATTTGGTTGTGATTATTACGTGTTAAGGTTGTTGGAAATTCATTTTGTGATGATCTGTAGATTTTGGGGAAAATGGGGTATTCCGATGAAATGTTCTTGATGTGGTATTTTTAAATATAGACTTTAAAATCAGTTGTTTGGGCTGATTTATGAAAATGTTTTGTGAAAATGGTTTTAAATAAAAGAGATTCTTTGGTTTGGAAATTGTTTTTTTCCTACTGTTGTGGACTTGGTGTGATGTATTCTTGTTTGTTGTTCAAGTATTTATGCATGTGATTAAAATGGATGTGCAGTGGGCAGGGAGTAACACTATAAAAAGTGGATGGATAGGGGTGGAGGGGCCACCATTAAGGATAAATGGGCGAGAAGTACCACTAGATTTGGAAATTAGTAAATGGGCTTGGAAAATAAATTCCACCATGATTGTTACACTGAGTTGGGTGTGTGAAACTTTATGGCTACGTTTTGATTATGCATGTGGCTAAGCAAGAAGAATTTATTGTGTTGATATGTGGCAGTAAAATGGATTATGGATCGTTTTTTTGTTTTCCCTTGTATTTAGTGGATTTAGGTGAAGATGGATTGGTAAGGGTGTGTTTGGACTAGTGGAAATTGTTTCACTATTTGATTTTTTATATAATTAATTTATATAAATATATTAATGGTTTAATCCTAGTGGTGTATATAGGGAATACATTTGGGGAAAAGCCACTGAGTATTATTACTCACCCCCTTATTTGGAACTTGGGTGCTTTTGTAGATGTGGTATTCTAGGATACAGAAAAAGGTAAATCATCTCATTTTTATAGTGGTTCATAATGATGCTTGGGTGGTATTGTGGTACTTGGAGCATGGAGTTTGGTGTTGATCTATGGAGTTTGTCATAGTTTCCTATGGGTCTTGTTGATGGGTCTTCCACTTGGTACTCTGATTTTGTGATTTTTTTATTTAGTTGTATGGGATTTTGGGAATTTTTATGGAAGATTTTTGTTGTTTGGTTGTCTCTTGGTAATGTGTTATCATGGTTTACTTTATTGTCACGCATCATGTAGTTGTGGTTGGTTATGCCTTGTTTGGTTGGTTGGTTTTATTATAAGGGAAAATCATTCTCTAATTCTTTTTGAAGCCCATGGAATTTATGTCCATCCTTTGGTGCCTTGGGAACATAGTCTAAGTCCAAGTAGCGTCTCACTACCTTCTCAAGACAATGAGGAAGTGATGGGACATTACAAGTGGTATCAGTTTATTAGGTCCTTGATCTTTATGTTTGTTTGGTTCATTGGTGTTGATTATCAGTCATGGTGTTGGCATTCATTCTTGGTCTATTCCTTTAGTGGCGATGGTATCAAGGAGTAGGATTGTCAGAACATGAAATTTATATCATCAAAGTAATTAGATAAATCTTTATGCTGAACTTAAAGTTACTAGGGTATTGGGTACATAAGTGTTTTGGAGACACTTATAGGAATTCAAAATCTTATTGTCATGGGTGTAGCCAATGAGATGACCATGACATTCATGGTAGATATGACTTCCCATTAGGATTCATATTTCATTGGCATAATGATTTATGTTGTGGTATGAATATATGTACTTGTGAAAAATCTGGAAATTATTTTCAAATGTGTGAATTTGAAATGTCGATAGTTGTGGTATTTTGAAAATGGGTCAATTTTTAAAACATGGATTCTTTTTCAAAAATGGTGCAACAAGGGAAATGTGAACTTGTGGAAACCTGGGTTCTGATAGTTTCAATGTAATTAAAATTGAAATTGCAAGAATTTTATTTCTATGGGAGTGAGACTTATGGTTTTTTATAGAAATGGAACCAGGTATTCATCGTAGAGATCAACCGAAGGATAGTGCTAAAAATGTGGTTTCACCTAAGCCCCATGTGAACTAGAAGCCAATGCAGAGTATAGTGGAAGTTTTTCAAAATTTGGAAAGTGGAAATAAAGAGGATGAGCCAAAGCATGTGTATCATGTGGTTCAGTTTCAGAAGTATAATCCACCCATATTTAGGGGTGATTTGCAACCCAAAAAGGAGGATTCATTATTAAACAAAAAAATTGGATATTTGAATTATTGGTAGCACCGACCGAGATAAAAGTGAATTATCCACATTCATGTTGGAAGATCTTGCTCGTCAATGGTTGGAGTGGGTGGTCCAAGCTAGAATGGACCAAGGTATGACATGGGATGGTTTTAAGGATTTTTTTAACAAACAATTCTACCCACATAAGTTCACAATTTAGTTCACAATGAAATTATTTTGTTTAAAGAAAGATAAATTCATGGTAACAGAATATCTGGCTAATTATATGAACTTTGTGTGGTTTTCACGTGACGTGGAGGGTAGTGAATCATTGAAGGTGTTTATTTTTAAAGCCTCTTTGAGGTAGGAAATTAATTTTAAAAAAATGGTGTTATGTATAAATGATTATACAAAAATGGTGGATAGATAAAAATTGGATGAATGGGATATTTTGGGGGTACAGGTGGGGAAAGAATGTTGGTACCCATAGGAAATGGTGGGAATTCTAACACTGGGATCAAGATGAAGAGAGACACATATTTCTAGAGTGAGATTATGGAATAGAATCTGATGGTATGGTCGGGTAATATTCCTCCGAAGACTCAGAGTATGCCGGGATGTTTCCAGTGTGGTTCTATAGTCCATGTTAAGAAGGATTGTGTGGGACAACCTCAAGCATGTCAAAACTGTAAGCGTATGCAGAATATTCAGCTTTATTATCATAATTCTCGGAGTTTGGGTGTCCATGACACTCCTCAGGGGTCATAGGTATCATATACCTCAATGGGACGGGGGAGTAGCATACCTCTCATCAGTAGAGTAAAGTTAGTCATAGTTATTCCAGGAATACCATGATTCCTCAGTAGGGAAATAAAGAGTAGAGTGTGGCAAGAAAGTAGTTATTCAGAGATGAGAAGGTGGTGATGGATAATCCATTGGGACCATCCACGGTGCGAGGTATGATTATTTTAAATTATTCCTTGATGAAAGTGTAGTTCTATACAGGTTCTTTGAAATCACTTATTACTTCTCATGTTGTTAGTTTGATGGGTTTAATTGTGGAAATGATTCCTTCGGCTTTAAAACTTAAAACTCCTCTGGGTGAAAGAGAGTTTTTAGCCATTCTATTTAAATCATGTTGTTTAGTTTCGGATAGGGTTGAGTTGATGTGGGATTTATCAGTTCTTGAGATGGATTCTTATGATATAATCATGGGAATGGATTGGTTGGAAATGTTTAAGGCCCACATCGAGTGTTATGCACGAACGATTAGTTTCATGATGGATGATAGTGTTAAACATCTATTTAGGGGGAGAAGAATGAAATGTTGGGGGAAACATGCTTGCAGGAACCAGCTATTGGCACGATCTCATAACAGTTAGCAGCTTTTTCATTAGCATCAATGGAAGGAGTTTAGCATAGTATATTTCCAGCAGTTTTTGATTAGTTTCTAGATTTCTTTCCCAAAGAATTCTCTGGGTTTCCACACATGAGAGAAGTGGAGTTTATGATTTATCTCTTTCTGGGGACCATTCCTATCTTACTTCTATATTACCGGATGTCACCAATAGAATTCAGATAATTTAAAGTACAATTAGAGGAGTTATAAAAAAGGGTTCATCCAACCTAGAATACCTCTATGGGCAGTGCCAATTCTGTTTTTTAAAATGATGGATGGAACTTTGCGGTTGTGTGTTTATTGTCATAAAATTAACCAGGTTATGATAAAGAACCGATATCCATTTCCACATGTTAATGATTTTTTCAATCAGTTGAGGGGAGATCAGCGGTTCTACAAGATTGACTTGTGATCAGGATATCATCAATTATGGGTGCGGAAGGAGGATTTTCTAAAAAAACATTCAGAAGTAGATATGGCCATTATGAGTATGTTTTTATGCCCTTTGTCTGACAAATGCACCAACAGTTTTCATGGAATTTATGATTTGGATATTCTAGAAGTATCTATATTATTTTTTAGTGGTGTTTATTGATGATATATTGGTTTATTCTAGGACAAGGGTGGAGAATGAGCATCACTTGGCGATAACGCGGGGATCTTATGAGATTGTAGATTATATGAAAAATTGTAAAAGTGTGATTTTTGGATATAGGAGTTTCATTTATTTGTACATGTTATTTTTGAGAAGGGTGTTTAGTTTATCCAAAAAATATAGAGGCTGTTATTTTGTGGAAACCACTAAAGAATGTCTTTGAAATACTGAGCTTCCTTGGTCTAGTTGAGTATTATCAGTATTTTGATCATGAATTATCATGATTATCCTCACTGATGATATGTTTGAAAAGAAATAATGTTCCATTTCAATGGAATGAGAAGTTTCATAATTGTTTTTAAGAGCTAAAGATCCTCCTTATATCAGCACCAGTCATGGATTTTCCAGAACTAGGAAAAGGTTATGTGGTGTATTGTGATGCATTGGGATCAAATTTGGGGTGTGTTATCATGAAAGGGAATCATTTGGTTACATATGGATCATGATAGTAGATGGTTCATGAGAAGAACTACCCAATGCATGATTCGGAGTTTTCATTTGTGGTTTGTGCTTTGAAAATGTGGTGTCATTATATCTTCAGTGATAAATTCACTATCTTTACCAATCATAAGAGATTGAAGCATATTTTATCACAAATATATTTGAACATGAAGAAAATTATATGGATAGAGTATCTCTAAATTTTTGATTTTTACTTGATGTATATGTTGGGTAAGATAAATTTGGTGGTGAATTCATTGAGTAGGAATTCATATGCTCGGGTGATGAAACAAGCATCAGGTTAGTAGAAGTTCATGTTAGTCATAGCTGAAATGTGGTTGGAATGTGAGGATCAGGGTGATAGAGTGGTTTTATTTTTGGTATCATTGGTTTTTGACTTAGATAGTTTGGTTAAAGATGAATAGGTGTCTTATTCAGAGTGTATGGTGATAAGGTTGAAACTCAATGGTGGGGAGACCATTGAGGGCTAGGAACTGAATGGGCATTCATTTTTGTGTTTTTAGAACCATATGGTTTTACTGGTGGATTTTAAAGATGAAATTATCAGGGATTATCATCATTCTAGATGGTTTTCCATCCTATAATTCAAAAAATGTACAAAGTATTGAAATCGTATTTTTGGTGGGCTGGTATGAAAATGAAAGTGGAAAAAAAATTTCGACATGCTTGACTTTCCAGCAAGTCAAGGCAGAGCATCAGCAGCTGGCAGGTATGCTACAATATTTACATATCCATATATGGAAATGGTAGCAGATAGTGACGGATTTTGTTATAAGTCTCCCAGTAATGGTTAGAAAGAATGATTCCATATGGGTGATAGTGGATCGGCTCACAAAGTCGGCCAATTTCATCCCTATTTCTGAATCTCATATGGTGGAGGATCTATCCAAAATCTATATTTGTGAAGTGGTAAAGAGTCATGGTATTCCAATTTTGATTGTATCAGATAGAGATCTGAGGTTCATGTCTCATTTCTGGAAATCCTTATAGTAATCCCTTGGGACTTAGTTGATGATGAGAACGACATATCATCCTCATATGGATGGGAAATCGAAGAGGATGATATAAACTTTGTAAGGTATGTTACGGGATTGTGTAATAGATTTTAGTGGATCATGGGAGGACCAATTTCCATTGGTGGAGTTATCATATAATAATATTTATCTAGAATCAATACATATGGCTCTGTTTGAAGCATTTTATAGGCATCAATGTCATTCTACACTTTGTTGGGTGGAAATGGGTGAGACTTCGATGGTTGGGACAAGCCTTGTTTAAGAGACTACGGAGAAGATCATGTTGATCTAGAAGAAAATAGAGATAGATCAGAGTCATCATAAATCATATGTGAACCATCATCAATGGTCGTTGTTGTTTGAGGTGGATGATCATGTTTCTTTAGAATCTCTCCTAGGCTAGGACATCATCATTTTGAAAATCATGGTAAGTTTTCACCAAGGTATGTTAGGCCTTTTGAGATACTTGACCAGGTTGGATAGGTGATTTATCATTTGGCTTTTTTAAAATGGTTTAGTGTGGTTCACAATGTATTACGTGTTTCTTTGTTTAAGAAGTATCATTTGGATCCTAACCACGTGATTCGATGGGATCATGTTGAGCTACAACCAAATTCTTCATTGGTTCATGTACTAGTGAAGATTGTGGATAGGCAAGAGAAAGTCTCACATGGTAAAATCATTGGTCTATTTCAGGTTTTTTGGAAGAATGGTCAGATTTAGGAGGAGACTTGGGAGTGGGAGAAAGAGATGGTGAAGCAATGTACCAAGATCTTTCGGCAAAGCAATTGTTCTCTACTATTTTAGGATATAAATTAAAATGGTGGGGATAATTTAGCACCCATTATTTAGGAATGTGACCCTTTTTTATTCCTTTCTATATTTTTAAATTGGTTGTGTAAGGTTTGGGAGAGTTTTTATGGGTTTTGTAAATGTTTGGAGTTTTTTAAAGGAGCATGGTTTGAGCACGGTTAGGGGAAACTATGAAACAAACCCATGTAACCATGCAACTTGGAACAATGGGTTTCGCATGGTTTGAACACAGTTTTTCTATCCATTCAAGGGGACTATGCAAGGTTCCCTTTGAGATAGTAACAAGATAATGGTTAGCTCGCGGTTTGTCTTACCGTATGAGCGAACCATGTACAACATTAAAAGGTGGGTTTTTAAAAATGGTACCACTCTGTATTTCCCCTAAATCTCTCTTTTATTCCCCAACTCAAGCCTCACTATGGATTTTTTTTCTCAGGGGTTTTAGGGACTCTCCCACTCATTTTGGAAGTTAAACAAAGGGTTTTCAAGGTGTGGTGAATGAGATTATCTTATAGTAATCCCTCTCTCTTGGATATTTTTTGGTTTTCCTTAGATATATTTCTCCCTCTCTCTCATTTTTCTATATCTACTTTTGTTACATGTAGATCTTGGGTATTTATTTCCTAAAATGATGATATTAAGGATTTTTTATGTTAGGAAAAGGGATTTGTGGTGGTTTTGGTAGAGATTTCACCTAAATTTGTGGTGAAATTACGAGTTGGTCAGTTTCACTAAAACCCTAAGGTAGGTGGCTTCTCTCTCAACTCCATTTTTCTAGAACTATAAGTCTTGTTTCTAATTAATTGGGTTCTACATGGATTTTTTTGTGATTATGATGTGCAAATTTTTTTGGAAATTCATTTTGGGATTATTTTTGGATTTTAGGGAAAATGGGGTATTGCGGTGAAATGTTCTTGATGTGGGATTTTAAAATGAAGACTTTAAAAGCAGTTTTTTGGGTTGATTTTCAAAAATGGTCTGTGAAAATGGTTTTAAATAAAAGTTCTTGTTTGGGTTAGAAATGATTTTTTACATAAGGTTGTGGCCTTGGTGTGTTATATGTTTGTTTTTTGGTTAAGTATTTATGCATGTGATTGAAATGGATGTGAGGTGGGTGGGAGTACCACTATAAAAAGGGGATGGATAGTGGATGGAATGCCCACCATCAAGGATAAGTGGGTGATAAGTACCAACATATTGATAAAGTAGTAAACAGGATTGGATGGGAAGTTCCACCATGATTTTTACACCAGGTTTAGTGTTTGTGAAACTTTATGGATAAGTTTTGATTATGCATGCTGATAAGAAAGATAAAATATTTGTGCTAATATGTGGTGGTAAAATGTATTGTGGATTTTTTGTTGGTTTTCCTATATATTTCATGGATTTATGTAAAGATTTATTGTTAAGGGTGTGTTTTTCCTGGAGGAAATTGATGCACTGTTTGGTGTTTTTTATAACTTCTTTATATAAATGTGAAAACGGTTATATCCTAGTGGTATGTGTAGGTAAGTAATTTGTGGAAAAGCTACTGAGTATTATTACTCACCCCCTGCTTTGGAACAAGGGTCCTTTGCAGATGTGGTATTTTGGGTTACAAGTAAAGGTAAAGCATCACATTTTTCTAGTGGTTCATCATGATGCTTGGGCAGTATTGTGGTTCTTGGATCATAGAGATTGGTGTGGAGTTGTGGAGTGTGTCATGGTTTTTTATGGGTCTTGTTGATGATTATTCCTCTTGGTACTTTAATTTTGTGATTTTTTTGATTTATTTTTATTGGATTGTGGAAATTATTATAGAATAGTTTGGTTGTTTGGTTTTCTCTTGGTAATTTGTTATCATGGTTTACTTTATTGACATGCATCATGTAGTTGTGGTTAGTTATGCCTTGTTTGGTCGGTTGGTTTTATTCTAAGTAAAAATTGTTCCCCAATTATTACTGAATCCCTCAACATTTATTTCCATCATTTGGCACCTTGGGAATGTTACCTAAGGCCAAGTAGAATCTCACGGACCTCTCAAGCCAATGAGGAAGAGGCGGGATGTTATAATAGGGAAACCTAGGACTTGATAACCTTATCCATCTTTAGTGTGTATGCCCCGACTCTAAGGAAAATATCAGTTTGTAATACTTGGACAAAATAAATACAATGAATCTAATTTCCTCTATAAATAAAGATATGTAGGATGCCTCTTAGAGGTCCGAGCTCTATATTAAATCTCCAAAGGGGTGTCCTAGTGCTTAAGTCCTGCATCTATAAATAGTGAGACTGATCATTTACTATTACTTGTTTCTCACACAGAGTATAGATCATGTGGTCTTATATAATAAAAATAATCATATAATTTACACCATAATATTCTATAAAGTAAAGAGAAATGTTAGAGTGTAATCTCAGATCAGTAGTATAGTATGATACACCCTACATATAAGGGAAACATTAGTGTGTATTCCCTGATCAACTGAACTATTATGATTATGATTTCTAACATAACCAGGATACATAGGTTGCCTTCCTAAGTCCTAAGATCAAATTGGAACACACTTTAGTGTAATTCATGTGATATCTCATACATTTCACCCTTTGGGGCCCAATAATTCCCATATACTAATTATCATATCTCATCCCTAGATGCACTGAGAAATAAACTAAACTATGATGACTCTAATTCCTGCCATAACCAAGATACGTAGAACACCTCCCTAATGCCCAAGCTCTATATTAAACATTCCAAGGTCTATCCTAATACATAAGTACCATATAAATATGAAATGAGGTTGATCACTTGTTATCCCTTATTTCCCACATCGAGCTTAGCACACATGGGATTAGGAAGTCACAATGAAAAAAAACATTAGCATCCTGAATCTACAATAGCTTGGGAAACCTCTAAGTGTAATCCCTAATGGGTGGCATGATATAATTACCCCTAATATAAGGGAATCTACCATGTGGATAGTCTCAAGGGTGAGAAAAAACAATGATAACTCTGATTCCTATTATAGCCAGGATACATAGGACATCTCCTAGAGATCTAAGCTCAAATGTCTGGTGTGTTAGTGCCTGTGCATATTTTCTTTATACATGATGTTAAACTACATGGGTTTTAATGTACTATATGGATTTTGATTCTTGAAATAACTAGGATATGTAGGATACATCATAATGACTAATCCCCACCATGGAAAATTAATTGTGTCTCTACATGGTAGCAAATTCTAATGTGCCCGGTTATATGGGTTCAGAATATTAGCAGCAATTCATTATTGAAAACTGATGAATAACCCTGGATACATATAGTTGGATTCAATAATGATATCTATTACACTTTATTTTTTCTATAAAATAGACTTAACCTGTAGTTGTTTTTTTAGGGTAACAAGTCCTATATTGGGATTAGTAAGAGATTATTGAATATATCTTAGATCTATAAGAGAGCCTTGGAGTAAGAAAAAATTCCCCCTAACAAGGTGTGATGAGACCAACCTCCCATCCTATCGACCAACGTGTGTACCTAAGCTTCATTGGGTATGAAACCTTAATTAAACACCTTACTTTGGAAAGAAGGTTTGTACCAAGTTATGGATGACGGAACCGTTGGGAGTTTCCATCAAAAAAGAAAATGCTGACCTGACATGAATGATTGCGCAAGAAATGTACCTCCCACAATCAACCATTAATCCAAACTAAATCCACCTCGATAGGGGTTCTCAGTCATCTCTTCTCCATCAAAACAAGGTCAAAGATTTATATATTCATAAAAAAAATTCTCAAAAGAATACTACTTCTAAATATTATCTTTTATATCATTCCTTATATCACAATAGATTATCTTTCTTCTGATGATTCTATTTATATGTCTTGCAAGCTAGGAAATAATTCCTTCACTACATTCCAAATGAATAACATTTGAATGATGTTTAAAATTAATCTTTACATTAGTAGAGTATAAATTTTGAAAACCTAAAATTGAAGTACAAGCATTTGAAGTGAAAGTAACTCCATTATTTCTTTTCTACTTCTCAATGTCTCTCTTAAAATGGTTCTTATATTTCATTAAAGTACTAATGATATCATTAAGACTCATCATAGTTGAATTCTTAGTGTCATAAATTTTAGTTATTTTCAATTACTATTACTTTAAAAGAACTTATATAAGATTTTATAAAAAATATTCATCCATTATTTTTTTTTTCTCACCCAAATATTGTAATCCATTGACTATGGTCATAAACCATTGATGCAATTACACTTTAATTTAACTAGATAAAACATTTAAAGAATTATAACATGTCCTTAACCATTCCATTATAGTTCAAAAAACTTTATTAGTTCAAAAATGAGTAAATTCCAAATTTTTACAAGTTTCATTAGTGACTTCACAAGAATATATCTAGATATATATGTTTCTAGTTATCAAATACAACAAAGTATTCGAAACCATGAAATTCACATGATATTTATGTTATTATTAATTATTAAAAAGCATAACATCCTTATCCAAAACATTGTATCCATAAGTAATATTATGAAAGATATAAACCTAAGTTTTTATAAAAAAAATTTCATTTTATAACACTAGTATTAATAATATTCTCTGTTAAAAATAGGTGACCTTTTAGGATTCAATTTCTGAATTATTCCAAATGGAATTCCTTCCATTAGAAATTTTTTTTCTCTACTGTAATATTAGAATAAGAAAACTAAGATATGAAATTTTGATAAAAAATGAAAAATAAATAAATTAGAATTTATATATATCTTCAAATGTAGAGACCTACTCTGATAACAAGTGTTTCCTTAGATAGATATGACAGATAGTCTATAAGAGGGAGGTGAATTGTAGTTTAAAAAACATAAAATTTTCATCCTAATTGACTACTAAAATTACCATAGGATGTCATCTTTCAATAAACATTCAAATCAAAGTAAATAAAATTATAATAAATAAATGAATCGGTATGAATTATATTCACACAGCAGAAAGAAAACAAATACACCGATTAGTAAGTAAATAAAAAATATAAAAATAAAACATGAAGTGATAGTTAACAAAAAAACTCTTATAAAGTGTAATTTAAAAAACAATAATTTTAATCTAGTGTAAAAGGAGTATTGTGGGCTGTATCCAAGGTATATATGTTTAAAAAACTTGTTTGAATAAACCTATCAGATGATATCTATCTTCCAAACTAGAAGACCTTTATTATTGAAATATTGAAAGTTGTTTGTATTATAAAACCTAGAATAACTTGACTTTGAATCTATTATAAGGTATCAGTTCCCTAACCCTAGAAACTCTATTATCCTCCATGGAATTCCTCTTTCTATATGATCAACATAGATCTGTCCTCTATATCTTGAATCCTTAGATAAAAAAAGGATTTGACATGCAATGATTACAATAAATAATTATAAGAGTTTTATAATCAAATCCTCAAAAGATGAAATCTTATAAAATTTATCAAAAAGAAAGATTACAAAGATCTAAAGTGATCACACAAAAATTAGTCTCACAACATTATCTCAATCAAGAAAAATTACTTCTTTTTGAATGCCAAAAGTAATGTTCTTCTTCTCCATAAGATTTCAAACCTTTTATAGATGAATTTGTGACAAAATATAACATTTAAATTAAAAATTATTTATAGTTAGTTATAACTATATTAGAATCTTATTCTTCATATTCCGATGAAACCATTATATATCATCATCTTCTGATGAAGTCAGACAACACCTCTACAGTGCTCAATCATCTGATAGATAAACTCTAGATTAAATTCTTAGTTTTTTGGATTTTCATTTAACTGAAACTCAAGATAGAATCACTGGAAATATAATTACTAGATTTTTATCTTTCACAACATGAAACTAAACAATATTAATATTAAATAAAATTCAAACATGAGTGTATTTTTACTTTCAAATATAATGATAAAATGATTCTTTTACTCAAAAAAAGTTTGTTGATGTAATAAAAAAGTTTGGTTTCATTAAAAACACAAATTATTCTTTTTTATACAAGCATGCAAGTGGGAGTGTGGTTGTATTTCTAATTTTTTATGTATATAACACACTGCTTATTGGGGATCATGTATCAAATGTACATTTGTTAAATATATGGTTGGGAAAATGATTATTGATAAAATAAATGGATATAGAATCCTACATACTAGGTATAAAGATTAATAGAGATATATAATAAATAGGTGTAGTGTGGAGAACTCAAAATGAAATTATTTACTAGTGTTTCAGGGTAGGAATCATAGGAAGATTTCGGATCCTTATAAAGAGTTAGGAAGGTTGGATAGAATTATTTATGAATCTTATATAGGATTTATGTTGTATTCCATATTGTTTACTTAACCTAATGTTTCTTATAATTTTATCATATCTAGTATATACCAATCAAATATTTGTGTGAGTCACTAAATTATTTTCAAGAACATCCTTAAGTACTTAAGAGGAAGTAAGGATGTATTCTTATTCTTTGGAGGTGAGGGTTAACTTAGTGTAAAGTGTTACATTGATGCTAGTTTCCAATATGATAAAGATGATATAAGAACTCAATATGATTTCATGTTTTTCTTAAATAGTGGATCTTTCAATTTTAAATGTTCTAAAAAATACACCCTAGATAACTTGGAAAAATTTCCATAATACATCACTACATCAGATATCCTTAAAGAATATATTTGGATTGGGAAGTAAATTTATGAACTTGCGGTGCTTCCTAGAATCATGGGATCAATTGAGATTTATGAGGAAAACACACGTAGAATACATATGTACTAGAGGATAACTCTTATATATGTAAAGCTTACAAAAATCATAAGTTGATTCATATTTATCTTCCTCTCTTTTAACTTCACATTCGTTGGATTGTTGGAAAAGGGGACATCAGTTATTGGCATCATAACTGGTTGGGGACTCCCCTTAGCCTCCTAGCCTAACCCTCTCCATCTATATCTTTCTGGTAGTCTAGTAACTACCCTCTAATAATTTTGACTACTTTGGATGAAAACCAAAAAATTCTCTTTGATAGAATTGTGTGGACCGCTGACCCAGACAAGTACGTCTTCACAGGTTTCGTGGTAGGTACCTTCTCTGTTAGATAATTTCTTAAATTTCAATATATTTCCTCTCCTCTAGACTATTGGGGTGATATTTCATGATATAAGAACCTTCCATCCAAAAAATTTTTTGGTATGGTGTGTCCAACATTCTGCTTTTCCCTCTGATGATAATGTTTAGAAAAGAGGAGTTTTCTTGGCCTCAAAGTGTTTTTTCTACAGGGATCCAAGTTCTGAATCTGTGGATCACTTGTTCTTCTATAGTTACTGGGCTGAGCATATTTGGAGCTCCTATGGACAATGTACAAGGTATTTAGATCGGACCTTCACTGCTGAATTTTTTCTTCAACGACGGCTCTTTGTGGTGGATATACCTTGCCCAGAAACAAGGGATAGAGTAGTTATCTTTGTTGTATGGTGTTAGATTCTATGGTACTTAAGGAATGACATGAAACATCAGAATCTATCACCTTTATCTTTGTGTATTTTTTTTAAATTCCAAAATATCATTCTAGATTTTTGCAGGCTGTACAAAGATCTTGTGGCTGCTTCATCCATCACTCCTCTTCTCCCCCAATCCACTTCCCCAATCTCAATTCCTTCCTATAAGGGGTTATGGGTAATATATAAGTCACCAATCTCATAGTACAAGCTTAATTATGATGGTTCTTGTTTCATGGGCCTTATGTGTGGGGGTATAGTTATCAGAGACTAAAATGGTTCGGTGGTGGCCCCTTTTTCAGTTTTCCTTGGTCATGGGGATTCTCTCCAAGATGAAGCTCTTACCATTCTATTAGGTCTCTTACATTTCAATTATAGGAATATCATTATTAGGGAGATTGGTACTTATTTTAATTCTCTCTATAATGAAATCACATGTGATATTTATATCCACATGTCCATTGAACACTCTATCAGGTGTTACAAGGGTCTCACTAATGACCATATGATTATTCATCATATTTTGAGAGAGGGGAATGTTGTGGCAGAGTTTTTATCTTATGAGGCATCTCAAAATGAACATCTTATTATCTTTGATAATCTCATATCCTTTTCCCCATAGGGTATGCACTTTGTTAGATAAGAAGCACTAAGGATTCATTACTTTATACCTCCTTAATTGTACTCTTGCAGGCTTAATAGCCCTTGCATATTTTAATAAAAATAAAACAACTTTTGTGGATTTATCCCTAATTGATGATAATCATGGAGTCTTGTGGGTAGTGATGATATGCTAGGATTATCAAGAGTTGAATATTTTAATCTATATAAATATTTTTATTCATGATATAAATAATCGACTCATGTGGTAATAATTTAATAATTACTATCTAGATTGACCCACAAATGTATATCACATGAAATGTCATATGATCATTGATATACTTAGAGATGTATGCATATTATGGATCCCCATTACCTAATGTTGTAAATATAAATAGAATTATAACCTTCATACTTTAATACCTTCCTTATATAATCCATGAGTCATCGCTAATCAAGGAATGGTTGGGTATGTTTCTAATCATCTTGTTGGTTGGAGAGAAACCAAGATGGGATTTTTCCACTTGTATGATATATTAAATACATATAGTCCCTTGATTGATTTTGACTAATTTAATACATGAACACTCTTATTTGAGTGACATGTTATGTGATTATCTTGTTGGATGAAAGACGTTAGATGTATTCATTCATACTAACCAGCCTATTTTGTAGAATATTTAATGTATGAGATGGAATATACTAGATTTACATGTTTCATGCCTAGTGGTCACTTTATTTCATGGAAAACAAGATTATGTAGGTATATATATATTATCTATATGATATATAATTTTGAGGAAATTTTCATATAAAGTTACAAGTATGTTTTATCAAGATCACACCGGACCCATTTGTATCTTAAGTGGAACTAATAATAGGTCGATTACATTTTCCACCATTAAAAAATACAAGGAATAAAATGATTGTAAACATACAGGACCAGGGACTTGACCTTATGACTTTCCCCTCACCCCCTCCCCCAACCCTTACCAAACCACTGCTAAGGGTGGGGTAGCCTGAGTAGCAATGATGTTTTACTATAATATTTTATTTTCATTCATATATGAAATCAATATTTCATATTTATTTTCAATGCTATAAAGTCCAATAGGTTCACACAGTTAGGTCTTAGAATATGGATTAAATTTTAGAATAATTTTTTATTTGAAAATGTATAGAGTTGATAAACCATGACCAAAGAAGTTTGAATAGATTCACAACAATTTTTGATGTTTTACATAAAGTCCACATTAGATTTTAGTTGAAGTGGGATATTTTTTTATATACAATAAAATGGGGTATATCATATTGTTTGATATACCCCATTTTATATCCAATAATATTCATGTGATGCATATCATAGGTTATAATATATTTATATTGTAAGAGGCATGGGATGAAATTGTCGGCCTTTATCGTAGTGTATAGTGGGATTAAGATATGGGTTGTGGGTGAATGTCCATTATCATATCATCAAAGTGGTATATATTTGATTATTAATCAATGGATTGATTCATTTATGGAATGAAAATTTGTTTGAAATATTTAAATGATCTAAAAGATAATGGATTGTGTGTTATCATAATTTATGTATATTATTAGGTGATGGAAGACGATGATAAAATACCTTTATTAAATAAAAGAAGCCTATATAAAGGGTAGAGACCCACATATTGGTGAATTATAATTCCTATAACCCATATCTATTACTCTCTTCTTCTTATTTCTTCTTTTTTTCTTTACAAAGAAGAAGCTATCACATCATAGGATATCATGAGGTCCTCTCCTTAGGAATGAAGATTCAAGTGGATGGTGTAATACCTATGAAGGTGATAATACTCAGTTTTTCACTCAATTATCTACATTAATAAAAATTCTAAGAGTTAAATAAATATAAATCTTTCACCATTACAGGTATTCCAATTCATATTTTATGTTCTTCATGTTATATGTTGTTCTGTTGATGATAGATAGACTTATTATGGGTTTTCTTCCACTATTATGATCGTATGATGATCCAAAAAAACCCATCAATCAATAAATGAAATAAAATATATTCTACCATAATATTTTACAATTGATAGGTGTGTATTCCACTTTCAATGTATTTCTCATTTCATAATGAGGATTTTCCATGTGCTAGAACAAGACTAATATTCTATCTTTGGTTAATAATTTACATATTACCAAATAGAATTATTAAACCTTGGAATGGTTTCTTCAATTTTATCTAAACATAAATAAAATTTATTTACTTTCTGATTGAGATCAATGGTATCATTTAAAACCCCCTCGATTACATCGAAGGGTACAAGGTCAGGGGGCCGCACAAACCATGATCATTGCCTCAAACTGCACCTTGATTGGTATAAGAGAACGTAAATTAATGATAAGGAACATGACATATCTGGAATTAGTTTATTAATTGGAAATTGATATTATGGAAACTTTATAATATATTTTACATGTGGGGGACCTTTACATAAATCTCCATGGGGAGAGCCTCCATGGTTGATTCTTGATTATTATTTTTGAAAGGACCTACATTATTTCTAACTAATTTGTCGTAGGTAGTACATCTACAACATTTACCATAGGTAAGACCTCTAAATTTACTAACATTATTTATATGGGTATGGCCTCAATGGTTACAAATTTTTTGGTTTCCTTCATAAGGAGGACCTTTATGTTGGTTTTTTTCTTTATCATAGAGAGGACTTATACAAAATGTGCCCTCATGAGGACCTACAGACTTATTATCATGGTTTATAACAGTAAATACTCTTTTATTACCAATTTCAAATGATTTTGTGAGGGTTAACTCCTTTTATTAAATATTTTTGTTACAGGAAGGACCTCTAAAAGTAGTGTCATGATGAGGACCGTCTTAATCGATATTCAAATTTATATGGGGTGGAACTCCATGGATGGAACTATGGGGAGGATCTTTATAGTTTCTTAGTTTCATATGACCATGGATAAAAGATCTATGGCTAATTATTTTCTATTTTCTTCCTTGAGGAGGACCTTTATGGCTGATATTTTCACTATTTTAGGGAGGACCACCATGATGGATATGCTGGGGGCTTCAAATTCATTAGTTATGGCATCATGAGGAGGAACTTCATAATGAATTATCTAGATAGAAACCCAATATTTTTCTACTATAGTACTACTAATAGGACCTTCACAACAAAAATTTTCTTTTCCTATTGATAATAAATGGGAAGATACATTCATTGGTTATAGAATCGACAATTTCAGAGAATTCTATATGCAAGTTACTTGATAAAATCCTTGGGCAGCTGTAGGGGTATGTCAATGATCCTCAGAGATGTCATAGTCTACAGGAGTTTAGATCTATTATTGTACTTTAATCAAGGAATTCTCAACCAATACATCCTTCTATATAACTTCTTCTTGGTGATTAGGGTCTGAACCCCAATCATAATTGGGGTCATATAATATGGAAAACAACCTCCATGGGTAGGATCCATCCTAAATGGATCCTCCAATGTTTTCATGACATACTTAAAGATTTAATGGGTATTTATATGAAAAGGGTATTGAAGCTACTCCCACGATTATTCAATTTATGGCTCTCTATGTTTTCTCATCCTATGTTTCCTGGTTTGGAAGTCCAAGTTTGGGATCCTTAGGCCATCCTCCTTATCATGTTCTTGAGGTGTTGAGGCCATGAAACATTGTCTATGATAGAGACTAGAGATAACCCTATTGGGAATATCTCTAAAATTAGTAGAGATACAGTTTATATCCCCCTCTATGTCCCTGTGATAAGGGAGATAGGTATTGTTTTTCTTTAGGGACATAATCTCTAAGTGATTGGATATGGCAGTAGGGACCACTTGTTTCCTTACACCCTATAATTTATAGCACGGCCCATGGGTATTTTTACCTTAGTGGTTCTCATGATCTACCTTTATAGTATAGATAGAGCCTTTAAGGTTATACTCCCACATGAGGGCATCTATGACCTGACACTGAAGGTATTAGGTGGGTGATAATGTTTTCCGGATCTATGGGAAATGACCTTCATAATGGTTGATGTGTACATCTCATGTAATGGCTAGTGGTGTGTGGAAATCTGTCTCAGAAACTTTACATGTGATGTTACATTCAATAATTCCATTTGGATATGATGTGATATCCTAAAAGATAAATCTACTTAAAAGAAAATTATTGATGATTTCCCACAAGAAAAAGTGCATGGTCAGTCGATCTCTTTTACAGGTAAATTATTTCACATTGAGTTTACTATTTTTCCCCCATGTATTCCCTTTCTCATGTTTTATTTTCCAATGGACCTACTTTCCAAAGAAAATTTGACATTAGAATATTCCAATGACATTTTTAACTGTGCATCGAGGATGAGATGAGAGATTTCAACTTATCACATGAGGTCCTTTTTCCTAGTCTCGGACTCTTTTAGATTTAATACATATTCATGAAATAATTACCATTAACAATAATAGTTACCTTGAACATGAGAATGGTTAATTGATATCATGTGTCAATGTGAACATCCTCATTTATCATAGATTATCTATCATTCCCTTAGTGGTTGATTACACAGTGGTTTAAAGTCACACAACTGGAAACTCGGAAAATTATTTCCATATAGGGTGGTGGTAGGTTTTGTGGATTCAGAATTAAACCCATGAGAGGGTATTCCAATATATCCCTATGAATAGAATAAGAACCCATGTGGTTCTTTTCCACTTAATGGGGAACAACATAGCTTTTAAGGTCATGTGATAAGGACTATTTTGGTTATTTTTAAGTTAAAGTAGTCATGACCAAATGAATTTTCCTTTAAGTTCATGCATCAATTACAAAACAAGGATCCTTTTAATCTAATGCGTTCAAGACCAAATGAAGTTCCATTTAAGGTCATGAATCTAGGACCATGTTATCATATAGTTTATCATCATATGATCAATAACTATTCCAAGTAGTTTTATGTCATGTGGAATGGAATAATAAGAAAAGTAAACTAGTAATTATTGGTGTGATATTCACTCATGAGTGGTCCTTTCTGGTTCATCATGATTTTTAATAATCAAATAAAAGAGGGTATGGTTGGTCCTTAAACCAAAAAAATAATCCCATGATATTTATAACTCATCAGTGAGGATAATATCATTAAATATGGTATAGTATGAGCTTACTTCTAGTTGGATTCATGTGGTATGTATATCCTATTGACAGGTTATAAGGATGAGATCATTAATGTGAACATGGAAAGGTCTTAAACCTGGTAGGGGGTCTAAGTTATGTATGAATCATTGATAGGTTATAGGGATGAGATCATTAATGATAATATGGTTATTTCTTACATCTATTAGGAGACTCATGGTATTTATGTATCAATGATGAGACATGAGTATGAGATCATCAGGGAGGGATTTTTTAGGTCTTACACTAAAAAATAATCCATGTATAGATGTGACTAAGCAGTAGGTTGGTTTGAGGTATAGAGTTTCAGAAAGGTATTTTGGGAAATTAATTTATCCCAATTAAAGGACATGATTGAATTGGGAAACTAGGTGGGATTCAGGTCAACTAGGTATTTGGATTGGGATGGCCTATAGTAGAGGACCTCGGTAAAGGATTGCATAGTTCAGTGAGATGGGTGAATGGGTTCTCAGTTGAAAAAAATGGGTGGTTGGGAATCCAATTTAGGGAACTAGGAATGAATCGAATTATGAATACCTAGTAACCATATGTAGGATACCTCATAATTTGAGAAATATTATTAGTTGGAGGCCTGATAAAATGAGAACTCAGTTTGGTACCCTTTATAAGATGGGTGTAGTACCTTAAGGATATAATGGGTGTTGACTCTTTGGGGTAGATAAGGAAATTATATTTCACACTAGGGTTACTTTGTGTCCCTTATTAAAAAATATCCATTACCTTGATCTTGGAAATGATGTAACACTCCATTATCTTCTTTTAGGTATTCTCTGGATCTTGTTTCTTCCCAATATTTTTTGGGTGTATTGAGGGATTTTAGGGATAAAGAGAATTTTTTGGGTATAATCACCTAAAGTATAGGTATGTATATTTTTTTTCTTTAGTTGAGTTTGGGTATAAATGTTAAAATTCTTTATAGGGGGTCCGGATGTTCCTAAGACTTTTATACAACATTATTTTTTTGGCACTTCTTATAAGAGACATTTACATCATAAATGTATATATTACAATGTAAGTTCATCACTCTATATAACACATGAATCAGTTTATGACATGAGAATATTGCAAGATGTAAAATCCAATGTCACACCATAAATTACCCATATGTTGTAAGATCTTATTTTACACTGTAAGATCACCAATTAGGATAAATTTTACCTGAGGCAATGTGTTTTTTTCTTATATGAATTATGGTATTTTTAAACCATAATGAAAGGGTTTACACTATAAATACATTCAGTATTGTAGGTTATATCATGAAGTACATCTAATCTCTCTCATTGTTTGTGCCCAAGTTTCCCCATTGAGCCCTAGTCTTATCCTAGTGCATTTCAGTTTACTCTATCTCCGCATAATAATTTTGTTCAGCATTTGATCCTTTTGAATGTTATATCGCCTCTCCCTGGTTAGTGGTCCTCTTATTTCTTATTTGTCTTTAGTAGTGGCAATAGATTTGGCTGCGTTTATGGATTAAGTTGTGATTAGTTTGGGTTTTATATTTATACTGTATAGTTTTCCATCATTCCTTGTATTTCAAAGGCCGGTCTTCTCGATTCCAATATTTTTTGTTTAATGAAATTAGGATTCCTTCATTCTTTTGGTAGTTATATCTACACAAGTGGTTATAATTCATGCATTTCCTTATGTTATTTCAATTCATTTAGGTTATTCATTTAAACTGATTTATTTGAAATTGGAATGGCCTTTTTTGAAAATATACATGTTTTTAAATGGGTTTTCTTTAAAAATGGTTTTTGTGCACACCAAGTATTTTATTAAATTATTTAATTGGTGGTTTTGGTTTTGAAATGGATTTTTAAAAATGTATCACATTGGGTAACCTTGGGTGTGTCAAGAATAGCTTTGTCCCTCCTTATTTTTTTGATGCCACAAGAGGATTTATGTCACTTTACGGTGTGTGATTCCACTAGATTTTATATTGTTTGGATCTACCCTAGGACTATATTGGGTGTTTTCTTTCATTTATAGCACATATACCCATAAGTTAGATCCCAAATGGTGTACTTCTTAATTTTTTGATTGTTTATCACATGATGGTGTATTTCATGGTTATTATGAAAATGATTATCTTGTGGTATAATCATGGTTTCATAAATATTTTCTTAACATATTCCTAGATTTGGTAAATATGGTATATCTAATGAAAATCAAAGGAATGTTTAAAAAAATGGTTTATTTTTTGAAAATGATTTGAAAACTAGATTTATTTTAAATTTATAAATAGTTCATTTTTGATATTAGGACTTGTATAGATTCTTTGGTGGTATCCAACAGGCTTTATACACACACCCAAAATTTACCTTTGGGTGGTTGTATAAGTTTCTTTATAAGAATTAGGTAATGGAAATGGTATTATATATCATGTAAGTTTCTATTGTTGTTCATCTTCATAGTTAGATAGTTTGGTGGTTATGGATAGTCACATAAGATATTGTTTATACTTTTATTTTTTTATCTTTATAGTTTGGCCTATTTGGATTAACTTTATCTGTATCATGTATTTTTTTATTTCTTACATACTATAATCTAACAATATAAATTTTTTTTGTTTTACATTAGACTATTTTTGTGTTCCTTGGTCCATGCTTCACCATGTGGTGGACTAATTTTTGTTGACTTAACTAGTTGGATCAGGTTAGTTCATTAAAAATTTATATCAAAGGGAATACCTAGACTGAAGTGTTTTTTATACTATTTTGGTGTGGTTTAGTGTTTTGGTAGACTAAAATTCTGATCATAAGAATTTTCATAGTAAGTATAGAAAAGGGGTCTATCCATCTCACTTTTGCATTTAGATCTGAGTTTCCAAAGGTGTTCAACTATTTTTTTTCAATTCTTGAGAATTTTTTGTTAAGGTTATTTGAATGAACTGAATATGGTGTTTATTTAAATAGACCTATTCCTTATTTATGTTCATTATTTGTTCAAATAATTCAGATTTTTTTAATTCATGATTTTTAAAGCATTGATATAGATACCTAAACTTCATCCAATGATTTTTGGAATCTTCTCATGGATAATTAGTTTTTTTCTTGTGATTATTAGACAATTCCTCTAGAAAGAAATCTTCCAAATATAATCTTGGGATCTGTGAGATAGGTACCATAGTTGAATCCTTTTGTGGTCCCTTCTTTGGTGGAAGTTGTAATATAAACTATTTAGACTTAGGATCAAGCAGGTTTCAGGAACCTAGGATTAGCAGTGGATCATGGCTCCGAATTTACAAAGTAGCATCCACCCGTCCTTCTTGGTGAAAAGGGACCCCCGGAATATGAAGATTGGACTGAGAATAATGAGAGGATATTTAAATTTCTAGAGAATCTTTAGAAATCTAATGTGTATTTTTTCACATATATTCTTGAGTTAATATGAAGGATATGGAAGTAATTTATTGTGGAAGATAGTTTTCATGGGGATCTCACCTTGGTATCTTTAAAAAAACTTCAACCAGTAGTTTTATCTTGAGACATTATAAGGGTAAAATACCTAGGATTTTCTAACCTTAGAGGTAGGGGATAATATTTTTATAGAGTATTCCATACATTTTCATAAGTTAGTTCACTTCGTATTGGAGCTAGTCACCAATTATTACCTAATGGATCAAAGGTTTGATTTGGGATTGAGGATGATATTTAGTAGATATTGATTACCATGTTCCTTCCAACCTTTGTGTAGGTGGCTGATAAGGAAGATTTTTAAGATTCAAGAATATCTAGAAAAATAGTTTTGGGTGGAGCTTCATTTGGTACTATCATTATTCAAGGTGTATCTATTGTCCATAAAATGAAGTTTAAAGGTATCTAGTTTTCTTCAGGATCAGTTTCTGGGGGATTCATCTAGATAGTAGTAGGTGGTTTTCTATTGTAGTGGAAGGACTGGTAATACCAAGCCTAATTTTATGGATTCTCCCAAGACTTATCATCATTGTGGACAATCTATCCATCTGAGGCGCTTTTTTAAAAGGATTTCATAAGGCAGTGAGTTTGGATCCAATCTTACCAAGGTTCGTGGGATCATACTATTTCTTACAAGAGTAGTGGGTCTTATTCTAAGGATAAGGGGGATGTTCATGTGGCTAATAAGGTTAAAGGAGGAGTTGAGACTAGACATATTTATGTGGTGGAGTATGCACTAAAGGAATGTGAAGCATGATCAGATACTATTAGAGGTATAGTGAATATTTCATTTTCTATGGATCTATATTTTTTGTCAATAAGTATTACTCATTATTTTATATCACAAAATTTAGTTGACATGTTGGGATTATGTTTGGATCTTATATCCTTCTTTTTAAGTCTTTCCACATCTTTGGGAAAGAGTTATGAATATGGTTTCAGGTGTCTAACATGTTAAGTGATGATAGCAGACAATGAGGTGGAGTGGGACTTATTGGTGATTGATCTTGATATCTTTGACCAGATTATTATCATGAATTGGATGATTAATTTTAAGGCCCAAGTTGATTTTTATCACCATCAAGTTCTGTTTTTATCTCTGAATGGAATCACTCATGTCTTTCAAGGTCAGTTGGATTCCAAATCTAGGAGAGCGGGGAATGTTGTTCCTTATGTTGGGTGATCTCATGTTAATATTTGGAAATGCTCATATATGTTACAAATCCTTATTTGAGTAGTATAACTCATATGGTGGTGTTTTTGTGTAACCTAACGTCTTTCCAAAGGATTTTTTTGTTTACATCTATAAATAAATGTCAAGTTTAACATATAACTTATACCTGGTATGATTCCCATTTTTGTGCCACCTTATTTTATAAAACCTATTCAGTTGGTAGAACTTAAGGTCTAGCTTAAGGATCACAAGGATAACGGTTTTATTCATCCAAGCATGTCCCCATGGCCCAAACTTGTCCTCTTTTCTATGAAGTAAGATGGTAGCCTTGGACTTTTTATTGATTATTTAGAGTTTAATCAGTTGACCATCAAGAACAAATATTCCTTACCCAAGATTTATTATCTCATAGATCATCATAGAGGGGATCATTGGATTTCAAATATTAACATTTGTTCAGGGTACCACCAGTAGAGAGTCTAAGAAGTGGATATAACTAAGATTGTGGTTATGGGCCTGTATGGGTATTTTGAGTTTCTGGTTATGCCATTCGGCCTCACTAACATTCTTGTAATGTTTATGGATTTGACAAATCTGATATTTCAATAGTTATTGGAATCTTTTGTTATTGTGTTTGTGTATGATATTTTGGTTTACTCCAAGATAGAGGAGGACCATAAAGACCATTTAGAAACCATTATTATAACTTTGACGCAATATCCTATGTATTGTAAGTTTCTAAATGTGAGATTTGGATTCAAGAAGTAAAGTTTTTGGGGAATGTTATATCTAAGAGAGGAATATCAGTGGATCCTAAAAAGGTATAGGAAATTATTTCTAGGTCGCATCCTAGAAATTTCTTTGAGATTAGTAGCTTCTTAGGGTTTTTCTAGTTATCATGGGTGGTTTATTCAGTATTTCTCTAACCTTTCATCTCCAATGAAATATTTAACCCATAAGGGTGTAAATTTTGATTGGAATGGAAATTATAAAAGATTTTTTAAGGAACTGAGGGTGATATTTACTTAATATCCAATTTTGATTCTTTTGAAAATAGTTTTAGGTTATTATTTTTTCTATGATTCTAATGGAATGGGTTTGGGGAGTGTCTTAATGCAAAGGATACAGGTGGTATCCTACAACTCTCTCTAATTAAACTCTCATGAGAATATCTATACTATGCATTATCTTGGGTTGGAAGTGGTTATGCATGGAATTAAAACATGGTGTCACTACCTATTTGGGGATTCGTTTTATATATATTCTGATAATAAGTTCCTGAGGAATATTTTCACTCGTAGGGATCTGAAATTATGATAAATACATTGGGTGGAGTATCTCTATAATTTTTATTTTCGTATTAATTATACCCTAGGGAAAATAAATGTGGTCTCTAATACATTGGTCAAGAAATAACTGACATAAGCAGTGAAGTAATCAGTGGAAAAGTGGTTGTTGATGAGTTTTTTTGTTGAGATGATATTGGGAATGGAAGAATATAGTGTGAAGGTATTTTTTGATGCAATGAATTCTAACTCATCATTTAATGAGTGGGTTTGGTTCGATCAGGAGTCTAATACTGAGTAGAAGTACTTTAGTGGAATCCTTTATGGTGGGGAGACCTTGGGTGAGTTGTCTCAGTCACCCATTGGAGAGTTATATTCTTAAAGTAGGTTGATTATTCCTTTTTATATTAAGTAGTAGTTAATGGATAGTGGGAACCATTATTTTTGGTTCATTCACCCCGGTACTACTAAGATATATTCTGATTTGAGATGTTAGTTGTTGTAGTCAGGGATAAGATGGTCGATCATGGATTTTGTATCATGGTTCCCTACTTTTCATAGAATTGAGGTGTAGAACCAGTGACCTGCTAGTTTTTTCTAGCCCTTACCCATTCCAATATAGAAATGGGATGAGTTTTCCATGGACTTCTTCATTGGTTTACCATGTAATCCTAGTTAGAATGATACGATATGGATGATCATTGATTGAATTATGTAATCAAAACATTTATTCCATATCAACTAGATGAAAAAAGTAAATAATGTTGGGTACTTGTATGTTCAAGATATTTTTAGAATTAGTGGGGTTCCCTCTATGGTTGTTTCTAACCAGGACCCAAGGTTCAAATCTATATTTTGGAAAGGTTTATAGAAGGTGATGTGTTTCTAGTTTAAATTGAGTATGGAATATCACCCACGGATGTATGGATACACTGAGAGAGCTATCTAGGTTCTTGAGAATATACTTCGGGCTTATGTTCTTGATTTCGGTGGTTATTTGGAAAATAATTTTCCTATAGTCGAGTTTTCCTATAAAAATAGTTTTCATGCCTCGATCAAAATAACTCTTTTTGTTTCTTTGTATAGGCAGCCTTGCAGACCTCCCTTGCACTAGGAAAATTTGGGAAAGCGGTCCTAGATTGGACTGAGTCTGGTTTAGGAAAATATGGAAAAGGTATAGTTGATCTAGAATAGATTGATCATGGAATAGATTAATCATAAATATTATGTGGACCGTCGATGGTGAGAGATGGATTTTGACATTAGTGATCAGTTTTTTCACATAGTTTCACCTCTCCTAGGACACTGTTGATTGGTTAAGTAGGGTATGTTGGCCCTAATTACTTTCATCCCCTTTATTATTATTGGATTACTTTGAAAGGTGGAATATCGGTTTGACTTACCATCTAATTTGAATTATATCCTCAATCTGTATTATGTTTCCAAAATGAGGAGCTATCAACTAGATCCTTACCATGTGACTAAATGGGAGGATGTTGATCTTGAAACTAACACCATTGTAGTTGAGTAACTTTTTCATATTATAGATTACTGAGAGAAATTAATTCATGGGAAAATAATTCCTTTTGTTCATATACTATGGCAGTGCATATGGGATATCCACAAGACATAGGAGCAGGAATTGTTGATGAGGTATCAGTAGCCTTCTCTGTTCTTGAGTCCAATATCTTGAGTAATTTATAGGGATAAAAAGTGTTTATGTTGGAGAGAATGTAACACCTTGTTACCTTTTTTAGGTATAATTTGGCTTTTTTTATTCCCCTTCTTATTTGGGTGCATTGAAATATTTTTAGGGATAAAAAGAATTTGTTAAGGAAAATGACCTAAATTCCAAGGATGTATGCTTGATTTATTTAGTGGAGTCTAGATATAATTGTAACAAAGTACTTAGAGGGGTTTGAGATGTTCCTAGGACTTTTATACATGGGTCTATTTATATTAATGTTGTCTGGAGACATTCACACCATAAATTTCTATATTACGATGTATGACAAACACTAGGCATAAGATATAAATCTGTTAAAGTTATGAGAAACTTACAGTCCATAAAATCCTATGTTACAACATAAATTACCCTTACACTATAAGATCTTATTTTATATCATAAGACCATATACCGGGATATATTTAACCCAAGGATTCATTTTTTTCAGTGTATATGGTTTATGGGTTTTTTGAACCATAAGGTAAGGGTTTACTCAATAAATACCTTCTTCCCAATTGGTTATATTGTACAACATGTCTGATCTCTCTAATTCATTTCATGCATATTTATCCATTGATCCATGGTCTTCTCCCAGTGTGTTTTGGGTGACTCTTCCTTTTTTAGATCATTCTATTCATTATTTGATTCGTGTGACAGTTGTGTTGCTTCTCCTTGGTAACTAGTCTTTATGTTTCTTCTCTTACTTTGGTAAGAAAAGCATATTTGGATGAATTTATGATTCAGGTTTTTGATTTTTTTGGGTTTTTTATCGATCCTTTATAGATTTACATCATGAATTTTATTTCATAGGTTGATCTTCTTGATTTCAATATTTGCTGTCAAAGTCAATTAACTTTCCTCTATTCTTTATATAGGTGTATCTATACAATTGGTTTTAATTAGTGAATTTCCTTATATTATTTTCAATTCCTTTCAATTATTCATTGAAATTGATTGATTTTACATTGCAATAGACTTTTGGAAAATATAATCATTTTAAAGGGGTTTTCTTTATATATGTTTTTTGTCCACACCAAGTATTTGATTAAATTATTGAAAGGGTGATTTTGGTTTTTAAATGGGTTTTAACATACTTATCACATTGGTTAACCTTGGGTTAATTGGGAATAAATTTATAACTATTTGTGTGTGTTATTACACAAGAGGTTTTATGTCACTTTAGTATGTGTAATTACACTATATTTTATATTGGTTGGATCTACCTTAAGCTTGGATTGGGGATTTTCTTCCATCTCTAAAACATATACCTATAGGTTAGAGACCAAATGGTGTGTTTTTTAATTTTTTGATTTTTTATTACACAATTTTATTTTCATGGTTATTGCATGTATTCTTATCTTATAGTATAATCATGGTTTCTTACCTTATTTCTTAACCTATTCCTGGATTTTTTGAATATGGTTTATTTAATGAAAATCAATGGAATTATTTAAAAAATAGTTTATTTTCTGGAAAATTATTTATAGACCATATTTTTTAAAAGCTATAACTAACACATTACTGATATTAAGAAAAGTTTATATTATTTGTTGGTATTATACTAGGATTTTTTCTCACACCCTACTTTTTCTTTTGGTCAGTTTACATGTTTGTTTGTAGGAATCAGGTAAATGGAAGGTCCCTGTGTAGCATGTCAGTTTCTCTTATTGGTATTCTTTATAGCTGGATCGTTTGGTGGTGACAGATGCTCTTGTTTATACCTTTATTTTTTTATCTTTCTGATTTAAACTATTTTTCATGACTTTATTAGTCTTTTAGATGTTAATATTTATTTCTCAATGTACTCTATTTATTTACCTTGTTTTATTTAATGTGAGACTGGTTTTGTATTCATTATTTCATACTTCACTATGTGGAAGACCAAATATGAATGAATTTTCTAGTTGACCTAGGTTGGTTCATTATAAATGACCAAGGAGAAGTGGTTTTACAGTGATTGTAAACATTGATACCCATAAAAACCCTTACTTTTGACCCTTTTTCCCATTAGTTTGGATTCATAAATCACCTAAAGGTGAATCTTATAAGGCTTCAACACATGCTTCATGCACTTATATTTTTTCAATATTTGTCTTCCGCTCCTTATTATTGAAATTAGAGGTCAAGGGGGTCTTATATAGACAATGGGGGTTTGGAACCCAAATAATAGTCAATAACTACTCAGGAAACCTAGATCTTTGGAATAGTAAATGTGATGTGGGTGCAGTCATGATTAGGTATGTGATAGGTAGTAGTTATTTGGTAGGTAGATCATGAAATATCCATAAAGAACAAGGAACAAAAGCGACTTATTAAACTAGGCATATAATTATTGAGCACCCATTTATCTACTAACCCTTTGAAAATTATTTTATTTTCTCAAATCATTGGTGCAATTATTCCTTTTCTAAAATTAAAACAGTAACAGTGACATTAGCGGGTAGTATTATCATATTATCTAATAATTATACCATGAAATTAGATCATAACATCTTCATTGGATGTATTTTTTCCATATGTTAATGATGCTGTGAAATTTGAGGGTATATTTTTTATTTGATTTTTTATGACCTCACTTTTAAAATTTTAATCAATGAGGCCTTAATTATTCCTTCATTACATATGTTTCTTGGGGATTATTTATCTTCCTTGATGATAAATTATGTTTCATGAAGAATAATTATGTTACATTATGATCCATCCATTATTTATGTGTTATGATCATTCATGATATTTCTCATGTTTAAGTTTATATCATCCCCCAACCCATGTTTTCTATAGTATGCTTCCTTGAAACTCTACCATGTAATTATTATACTTGTATTGGGATTTTTTTCACCCTATATTTTTATATAAAATTCCCATGAATGTGAGAACAATTTTAAGTGTGGACGACTTATGAATTAGTAGTATTTCTTAAGTATTATATTAAAAATAATCTTAGACACTAAATATAAAATTTTTTATTTTATTGAATATATTAAATGATCATGTTATATATGAATTGAAGAAATATTATCACACCAAATCTATATGTTTGGATTTATTCCATCACAAAAACAAAAAAAATTGATGAACAATGCATGACATGAAATATTTTTCTTTTACTAAATTTATTCTACAAGAAGATTTGGTTCCATTTTAAAGAAACCAAATTCAAGTTGGAAATGAACTTAATAATTGAGGGTCTAAACCAGATCCAAATTGGTGGTTCACAAGTTTATTGTACCCTCCAATAAATTGATAGACTCTCCCCATTACCAGATGAAATTGGTCACTAGAAATTTGAAATGATTGTATCACTAATCAAGCCTTTATTCATCTTAAAAACTATATATAACACCATAGAAGGTTTTAAAGAGAAGTTAAATCCCTAAGGTCCCAACAAAATCCCCACCATGAAAACATCAAAACATTTATGCACTAAAATTAAACCCCAATAGAGATAAATCAAAAATCAAAAAGAATAAACTCTAGGTACTAGATTTTGAGAGATCCACTTTGGTGGGTACATGAGAGTAAACCTATCACTAATATTTTTTTGATGAGTAAACCATTTTTTCATGAGTGAATTCAGGAATATATTTCTAAATTAATATAATTTTCCTATAAAACACAACTAAATTAGTGATATTTTATGAAAATGTGACTAATTTAGTCAAATTTTTTATAAATGTAATTAAAATAAACATTGATCATGTTTTTAAAAAGTATATACCAAAATACAAATAAATAATGTTTTTTATAGTGTGCCTCCAAAGCTAAAAACCACATGTGGGGTGGGAAATAATCATACTAATTATATCTTCTAAATTTATGCCCACTCGCTTGATGTCAGGTCACACCCGACCTCATACCATTAGTGGTAGAGGTATAATAATATGATGTTACTACCATCACTCAAATAGCAATGAATATAGTGAGAGTGTATGGAATTCCCAAAAATATACCCATGCATAAATGAATATATCATTACAATAGATCACTCATCAAGGTCAATGATACTCCTAAAACATAGTTATCATCCTATCATAAGGTATAGAGTAATGTTCAACAGCCAATAGTACTCCCATGATAGAGAATAATGTATCTCTAGCCCATTAAATAAGTAGAGAATAATGAAACTTACTCTAAAAAGAGTATTTACATGTATTATCCATGTCTTATCGATCTTATCATGGATATCAATATGTACTAAGAAATAACAACACACTAACGTACACTTAGGAATGACTACCATGATGAGAATTCATTTTGAGAATCATATAATATATATTGTATTTGTATCATATATTGAGTATTCCATATAAAAAACTAATCATTATACCAAATTAATATATTGATCAAACATTATCCTTTTATAAGTCTCTACTTGAGTCAATAAGTTATTTCATGAATAAAGGAAAAGTAAGGTGAACATGGGATCACGGTGTAGGAATGTAGCATCCCTAATAGAAGTTCATTGAGTGCTAGTGACACTACAATAAGTCCACATTACCTTATAAAGTGACCATTAGATTACCACTAGGTTCTCATTCACTAAACTGGTTCCCAATTCTAAACCGTAAGGTACCCACTCATCTTTGAAAAAACACTCATGAATTTCAAAAATGTCCCTTTACTCAATACAACACTAAATCATGCTCCAACAATCATTAAAACACAATTATGTATTACCTAGTCATATTTCCATAAACTTTTCTCAATATAAACATCGGTAAGAAACAATAAATTTAATATTTAAATAAAAAACCCATTTTCAAAAAAAATGATGAAATGAAAATAAAAATTTTGATTGATCATTAATAAAACTCTTAATAAATTTTAGGAATAATTATATAGACATTATCATGATTATAACACATATTATTACTTGGTTCATGTATTTGATGAAGATATTCCCTAAATAAAATATTTCATAAGATGTATTGGTTATATTATATGGTACTATATCAGTTATATTTTACAATGTGATATACATATAACCAAGGAATATCATACTCCTATGTAAGGAATATCATATCAAGGTACATAGTGATATTGAATGATAGTATTTAGATATATTGTAGTGTGAAATATAAAAATTGAATAAATGTAATGATATGAGTTAATCATAATTTATTATTGACATTGGTATTTGAACATTTTTTAATGTTTGGAAATATTCTATTGTAGGGTCTTGAAAATTCTACCAAGGGAGGAAAATACTCCAACAATCACTTTTCAAAAGGAAGTAAGTACTCCTACGAGTCTAGCAAGGTGAATGGACTTAAATTGACTAACATATTTTAAAAGAAACATTAATAAATTCAATCTTTCAAATAATTTTATGTGGATCACGTACCAACACTGGGAAGGGTTCACGGACCACCTAGATCGCAAATCATCAGTACACGGAATGACCCGCAAGGCTCTATCCCGCGAGGCGATGGCCATCGAACTGAGTGGACAGTGAACCACATCACTGAAGGAATCATGTGTGTTAAATCCATCCTCATACCATGTCATGAACTCAATGGTGCACAGATGAAGTAAACCGGAAGGGTTCCATGAACCATGATCACGAACCACAGCCTCTACAAACCCTAGTTGACCAAGTCCCCCATGGGTCATGATATCTCTTCATGGGATTCCACAAGTGTTGCAGCATGCCCATAGATACGATGGACCCAATGATCTATAAAAGGATCACAGAAGGAATTTAGAAAATAAGGACAAAGAAATCTTGAAAGTGACCCCAGAGGTTGGAAGAAATAATTCAGAGAACATTCTAGCATTAGTCTTCAATAATTGGCGAAGCTGAAATTGCGAATCATGCCCTCCGCAGGTACAACCAGCCGTAAACCATAAAAAGGGGGAACTTAACAATAATAATAGAACCATGAACCACATAATTCTCTTGGATGAACTCCCAATGAATGATAGTCCCCATACCCTCATTCAATATGGTGTTATGTGTAGTGTATCGCTACATAGATTTAACTCGGCGCTGCATAGTACATCAGTACGCGGATGGAACCCAAAGTGGTGTGAATGAATGCATACCTCTTTGGTGCATGATGGTATATACCCATTCCCTCATACCACATAGATATACGGATGACCCCTATTCCTGGATACCATTATGGTATGCAGTGGTTCCTCTATCCTGCACAATAAGTTATTATGAAGAATGCGGTGTTTTGGGGTATTATTTCCTTTGATTCCAGTCTCCCCCCGCTATTATCGTCTAGTCCTCCATACTCCCTCTATGGACCAGTTCCCTTGAATCAGGGAAAAGCATCCTCTAAATCCACTGGACTCGTATGATTGGTCCATCAGGTGCATCAGTGTGCCCCTTTAAGTCTACATACCCATGGTAAGCAAAGTCATGAAGGCTCCCCCCACAACAGTTTGGGCTTCGGGAATGTCTATGGGTCTACATTACCATGGTAACCCAGAGTCTAACCTTGGGATTCTAATGTGAACCTCCTCATTCTAGGGATTAAGTGTGATCACCTAGTTTTCCATTCAATGAGTAATGAATATCGATCAAAGGTGTTATGTTCACTTCCCCTTTTGATGAGGATGACACTCCTCCCCTCCCGTGAACTCATTCCATGGCACTCCCAGTGAGGTAACTCCCCAATATTCTGAGGCAGAGTCACATAACCTTTAATTTCATTTCACATTGAAAGTTTCATCACTCTGTGCCCTCACCCACCATCACCTCGGCCTCTTCCACCATAGGTTCGCCCTCTCCCATGAGTAGGAGAGGAAGCATGTGGTTGGTTGGATCTCTCATATCCTTTTTTTTCTCGCACCAAGCATGACTCATGTGGGTTTAGAGATTTGTGATGATTAAAACATACACACAATTATGAACTATGAGAACTATGATTCCTGATCAAAACAGGATTCAGAGGACACCTACTCGAAGGCCCAATCTCAAAAGGGTTCCCTCCCAAAAGGGTTCACCCCATCATATTCCCCTCAAATGGGTAGCTTCCATGTGTAATCCCCACACAATTATGAACTAAGAGAACTATGATTCCTAATAAAACTAGGATACATAGGACGCATACTCAAAGGCCCGGTCTCAAATAGGTTTCCTCCCAAAATGGTTCACACAATCATGTTCCCCTCAAATGGGCAGCTTCTATGCGTAATCCCCACACAATTTTGAACTATGAGAACTTTGATTTCTGATCAAACTAGGATATGTAGGATGTCTACTTGATGGCCCAATATCAAAAGGGTTCCCTCCCAAAAGGGTTTACCCAATCATGTTCCCCTCAAATGGGAAGCTTCCACATGTAAGCCCCACACAATTCTGAACTATGAAAACTCTGATTCCTAATCAAACTAGGATACTTAGGATTCTTACTTAAAGGTCTGGGCTCAAAAGGGTGCCCTCTCAAAAGGGATCACCCAATCATGTCCTCTAAAATGTGCATCTTCCATGTGTAATCCCCAGCCATTCCAAACTATGTGGGTTCTGATTCCTCTCTCAAGGATACATAGGAAACCCATCTTATGGTTATGATCCCCACATCAAGTCACCTTCTTTACCCCTTGGATGATGATAAACTTCATAGTTCCTAATTTCATGGCTCCAGTCAGCATCACCTCTGTAGCATCAAATCCATGTATACCTTTGACGATCCTGAAAACTAGGGTTAGCCTTGTTGAGTCAATAATGTTTTCCTTATGACTTTTCCATTCCTTATTATTTTGAAAATCACAAACACCTTATACATAAGCAAATATATGTTTTACTTCTATAAGGAAAATTTCTCTCCTTAAGGAATTTTACCCTGATATAGATTTCCTTATACATATCAATATATTTCATAAGTGTAAAAATCAGATTCATACCCAAAATCTCGGAATCATATAATGCTAAGATATGAAGTATTTTGTGTTAGGATCCGAATTCTGGATGTGAACTGTAATGAAGTTCTACTCTGAATTCTGGATCGGAACTGTAATGAAGTTCCACTCCAAATTCGGGATACAAACTCTCATATAATTCCATTCTGAATTCTGGATACGAACTCTCATATAGTTTCATTTCTAATTCTGAATACGAACTCTAACAAATTTCGACTCTGATCTTTTACTAGTTTGACTCCAAACTTTTATTAGTTCGACTCCAAACTTTTATTAGTTCGACTCCAAACTTATATGAGTTCAACTCTGAACTTTTATAAGTTTGGCTATGAACTTCTATTAGTTTGACTCCGAACTTCTGTGATTTTGACTCTGAACTTTTATGAGTTTGACTCTGAACTTCTCTGAGTTTGACTCTGAACTTTTACCAGTTCGACTCCAAACTTTTACTAGTTAGACTCCGAACTAATATGAGTTCGACTCTGAACATTTACAAGCTCGACTCGGATCTCTGTAAATTCAGATTCTGAACTCTGGTGAAACCAGACTCTGAATTTCATTAGAAATTCAGGCTCAGGATTTCTATATAATTCAGGATCTGAATTCCTATAAAACAGGATCCAAATATCTCTTTATTATAGACTCGGAATTCCATTTTGGTTAAACTCTAAAATTTTATTTTCTTACACTCTAAACTTTAGTTTTCATTATTCTTACACTCGTTTCATTATAAAACGATGTCGTGCTTTCAGTTACACATGTTTTGTTATAAAACGATGTCATCCATTCTGTTTCTGACTAACCATTGGTTTAGTGACACATGTACAGGTCCTTCCAAAATTTAAGGAGAATATGACCGTTGGAGGAGGGATCTAACCGTTGGAAATTTGCCTATAAATAGGAGCTCATTTGAATGATCTCAAGACTACTGATCTTTGACAACTTGTTCTTACATGCTGTTGAATTGATTTCTAGAGAGAGAGGCTATTATTACCTCTCAAGATTCGTGCAAAAATTTTGAACTACTTGTTCAAACTTTACCTTGTGCAGACTTGCTTAGTGTGACTCCGAATGTTGGTGATTACATTCGAGGGCTTCCGGGGATAGGAAGACAGAGGTGCTGACTTCCTTGAAGTTAGAGGGCTTCTGGGAATAAGAATACAGAGGTTCCAACTACCTTGAAGTTGAAGTCTTGTGGGGATAGCAAGACAGAGACTCCAATCTTCGTATCAAGGGATTACCCTGGTGTGGGTAAGACAGACTTGCTTGAAAGTATAAATCAAGGGACCTTTATCCAAGGTTTTTAGATACCCTTCTCTTTGGTTTAAAAGAATTATATCTTGTTACATGTAGTTTTACTACTTGTTTTTTCACTGCATATTTTATTGTAAGGAAAGTATAACCTTATTATATTTCCTTACACTTGTACTCTGATTAATTTTCATTCTATAAGATGTAAGGTAGAATCTCATATTTTAAACTATGGTTACGTTTCAATTTCCAGATCCATATTTCCCTAACCTATTTTTGTAATCACTTTCCAGATTTAAGCAAGTTCATAGAACTAGAATTTTGTAACTTCATACTTTGTCTCAATCTCCATTGGTGTTATAGGTGTTGTGAATTTTCTTAGTTAAACTTTTTTAAACATAGATCTTTCCTTGTTTAAGGAAATTTTTAAAGTGTGCAATTCACCCCCCTCTTGTATATTGAGCATCTACATCATTATTTCGATCCTACCATTAGTATAAAAGGTTGGAAACCTCATACTCTATACCAATATTACAATTGGTATCAGAGCAGGTCATTGAAATACTTATACTCACGTATAAGTTTTTCTTGCTCAGTTTTTTTTCATTGTTCTATATTTTCCTTTCTTAGGAATAATTTCCTTGAATCCTAAATTTTGTTATTTACAAGTCTTTGTGTAGAAATATTTTCATAAAGATGGAAGGTTTAAATGTTGATTCCATCGACAACCTAAATCCTACAAGACCACCAATTTTTGATGGAAATGTTTATGAGTATTGGAGATATCAAAGGAATACTTTCATTATCAATACTGGAGTAGACAACTTTGTTATGCTTACTGGAATTTATAAAATTCTTGATAAGGAAGTTAATGTTTTCATAAACCAAGAGAAGCATGATTATCAATTAAACTATAAGGTACACAATACTCTACTATGTTCAATGACTAGGAACATATATAGCCAAATTTCTTCATGTGAAATAGCTAATTGTATATGGAAGAAACTTGAAGTTACTCATTTTGGTACATCTAAAGTGATTGAGACTAGAAGAGCTATGTTGAGAGCTGAGTATCATGGTTTTAATTTTCCTTATGGAGAACCTATAAGTAAAGTACAGCAAAGGTATATAAATATCGTGAACAGCTTACAATCTATGGGAGAGAAGGTTTTGGATAATGAAGTTATAGTTGACAAAATCATTGATATTATTCCCAATGAGTGGGAATCAAAGAGAACTGCTATTGATGAGAACATGAAGGTAACCCAAATTTCCTTATATGAACTATTTGGAACTCTTCTTCAACATGAAACTAGGATGAAAAGAGATGATGACAACATAAAAAAGAAGAATGGGAATGGTACTGTTTCTTTTACTACAACATAAAATCACATGAAAGTAAAGACACCTGAGAGAGTAACCAGATCCAACTCTTTGAAGGTTACTACCAATCCGAATCTATTGAGAGTGAAGTCTCAGAGAATGAGTTAGAAAATCTTGGTCGAAGAATGAACAAGATAGATGGTCAAAGAAAATTCCAATCTAGGTATAAGAATAAGGAACGGAAAGATAAGAAATATTCAGAGGTCACATGATATGAATGCAAGATAAGTGGACATATATGACCTGATTACCCTATGCATAAAAAGAAAGAAATAAAAGAGAGGCATTCTGAAAAGAACAGGAAGAAGTTTTACAGAGCTAAAGCTAAGAAAACTCTGAAAGTTAATACTACTTGGAGTGCCAGCTGTGGAGACTCTTCAGAAAGAGAATCTTCAGAATATGATTCATCATCTCAGAAGAATATGGGATTCATTGCTAATACTTCTTTTCAACTTACATGTCTTATGTCTAAGGTGTGCTCTGCCGAAGCCTTAACAAACTTATCTCTTGATAAGAACTACTATACCGAAAATAGTACTTCTAATGAAGATAATTCATCATTAGAAAATGAAGACCCTTCATATGAAGAAGTATCTATATTTTCCAAGTTACTTGAAGAAAAAAATTGTAAAATTTCTAAGAAGTTAGACAAGGAAAATTCTAGGGAGGAAGTTCTTACAAAAGAGATTTCAGATCTTTCCTCAGATATTAAATATAAAGAAGATCTTTTAGAAAAACATTCTAAATACCATGAGAAATCCAATTCCGATAAGGAAGAACTTTCTAAAGATCTTAAGAATTCTATTTCAAAAATTAAAATTCTTGAGGAAAAATATAACTCTAAGGAAATGATTCCTGAGGATAGGAATTTAGTCATTAGACTAAAATATGAAAAAAAATTCTCTAAAGAATCTCCTTACAAAATTTATTTCTCGGAAGGAAAATTTTGACAAGATGTATTCTCAAATTAAACCTCATAGAAACACTACTGGAGTAGGTTATACTCAACAAAAACCAGTTTTCAAAAACAACTATTTTATTCCTTATAGAGCCCCATTTTTCACTAAGTGTCAAAGTTGTGGGAATTGGAAGAAAAACTATTCTTTGAATAGAGTTCAATACCTTGGGTTTCATAAAGCATATTTCTTTAAACCAATGTGGATACCCAAAAAAAATTTATCTGAAAATCTCGGATCCAAACAAGTTTGGATTCCAAAAGTCTAACTCTTTTCTTATTTTCGGAAAGATAAAGGAAGTACCAACAACAATACTTGGTACATGGATAGTGGATGTTCCCGGCTCATGACTAGTAAAAAAAGCTATTTTGAAAAGATTATCAAGACGAAAGGAGGAAAAGTAACTTTTGGAGATAATGCTCAGGGAGAAATTGTTGGTATGTGTAATATTGTTCTTCATGATAAAACTTTGATTTCAAATGTTTTTTTTGTTAAAGTTCTTAAGCACAACCTCATTAGCATAATTAAATTATGTGATGAAGGATACCTTATGAATGTTACGAATGATAAGTTCTTAGTACACAATTCCAAGGAAGAATTTATTCTTTCTGCCCATAGGCAAGAGAATGTTTACACTTTGAACTTAGAAGATCTTAGGAGCCAAGACTTACCTTGCCCAAGTGCAATGGAAGATCATTCTTGGTTATGGCATAGAATAATAGGTCACTGTAACCTTAGAAACTTATACAAACTCTCTAATAAGAAACTAGTTAAGGATATACCGGAGCTTAGATTTGATTATTCTAAAGTTTTTGATCCTTGTCAATATGGAAAGAAACATAAATCTAGTTTTAAATCAATTGGTGATGTCTCAACAACTGATGCATTATAGTTGGTGGACATTGATCTTTTCAGTCCAACACAAACAGGAAGCATTGGAGGCAAATACTATGTGTTTGTTCTAGTTGATGATTACACTAGATTTACATGGGTCTATTATCTAGAAAAGAAGTCTGAAGCTTTTTATGATTTCAAAAGTATTAGATCCGAAGTAAAAAATGAGAAAAACATTCTATTGAAAACTATTAATAGTGATCATGGAGGTGAATTTCCAAATTCTGATTTTGAAACTTTTTGTAATAGAAAATGTATTACTCACAACTTTTTAGCACCTAGAACTCCTCAACAAAATGCTGTAGTTGAAAGAATAAATATAATTCTTCAAGAGATAACTAAAACCATGTTGAGTGAATATTATATAGCTAGAAATTTTTGGGCTGAAGCTATAAGTACTAAATATTATACTATAAATCGAGTTTTGATTAGACCTTTTCTTAATAAAACTCATTATGAGTTATAGAATGGTAGAAAACCTAGACTTTTCTACATCAAGGTTTTGGGTTTCAAGGTATACATCCTGAATACTACAGATAATCTATACAAATTCACACCAAAATCTGATGAAGGAATTTTATTAGGCTACTCCACAACTTCTAAGGCTTATAGAGTTTTCAATAAAAACACTTGTACTATTGAGAAAACAGTACATGTAAAATTTGATGAATCTGATCCTTTTGTTTTTAAACTATCTCAACCTACATCCTCAAATGTTTTTTCAAAAACTGATTATCAACCTTTGATAGAAGATCCTTTTGACAAGGAAAATGTTCAAGAAGATACTTCTGAAACATTTACCCCCGAAGACTTTCTGCCCTATGTTGATGAACAAGTTTTAAAAAACCCAAATCAGGTGTTTCTAAATAATCATCCCAGTGATAGTATCATTGGTGACATAAATAAACCTGTAAGGACTAGAAGTTCCTTGAGGAATGAAGTAGAACATCTAGCATTTTTTCCCAATTGGAACCAAAAAGCACAAATGGAGCTTTAGGTGATGATGATTGGATCAAAGCCATGAAAGATGAACTAAATGAATTCGAGAGGAATAAAGTCTAGACCTTGGTTGAAAGACCTAAGGAAACTTCTGTTATTGGAGTAAAATGGGTCTTCAGAAATAAGTGTGATGAAAATGGAGTCATTGTTAGAAATAAAGCTGGACTAGTTGCTAAAGGTTATAATCAGAAAGAGCGAATAGACTATGAAGAAACCTATGCTCCAGTAGCTAGACTTGAATCTATCTGTATCTTACTTGCCTTTGCAGCATTCTTCAATTTTAAACTTTTTCAAAAGGATGTAAAATGTTCTTTTATTAACGGTTATGTTCAAGAGGAATTTTTCGTTGAACAATCTCCAGGATTTGAAGATACAAAACATCCTAATCATGTTTTTATACTTACCAAAGATTTGTATGGCCTTAAACAAGTCCTATGAGCTTGGTATGATAGACTTATAATATTTTTTCTACAAATTAACTATGTTAAGGGAAATGCAGATCCAACCCTTTTTATAAAGAAAGATAATAAAAATGTTTTGATTGTTCAAATATATGTTGATGAAATTATATTTGGTTCAACTCAGCAATCTTTAACCGATTCCTTTATGGATCTAATGAAATCTGAGTTTGAAATTAGTATGATGGGTGAGTTAACATTTTTCCTTGGTTTTCAAATTTCTCAAAAACCAGAAGGAATCTACATATCCCAACATAATTATATTAAATATCTTCTTAAAAAGTATGGTTATGACAACACTAAGAGTATAAGTACTCTTATTGGTACCTCAAACACACTTGATCTTGATGAAGCTGGGAAACCAGTATATCAAAAATCTTTTAGAGGTATGATAGGAATCCTACTTTACTTGACAGTTAGTCGACTAGACTTGATGTTTTCTATATGCTAATGTGCCAGATATCAATCCAATCCTATGGAATCTCATTTAAAGGAAGTGAAAAGAATTTTTCTCTACTTAAAGGGAACCATGGATCTAGAATTATTTTATACTTCTAGAAATGATTTTATCTTAAAAAGATTTTCAGATGCTGACTTTGGTGGATGTAGAATGGATAGAAAAAGTACATCCAGAACTTTTCATTTCTTAAGAGATTCATTAGTTTCTTGGTCATTCAAGAAGCAACATTCTCTAGCACTCTCTACTGCAGAAGCTGAATATGTAGCAGCTGGAAGTTGTTGTGCTCAAGTGTTGTGGATGCAACACACACCCACAAATTATGGCTTCAATTTTACTAAGACAAAAAAAATTTGTGATAACACAAGTGCCATTTCCTTTAGTAAAAACCCTACACATCACTCTCGTGCAAAGCACATAGATATTAGGCATCACTTTCTTAGGGATCACACACTTAAAGGAGATATCATTCTTTAGTTTATCAGAATGCAAGATCAATTTGCTGACATTTTCACAAAATATTTACCCTCCAATAGATTTGAATACATTAAACAGAAGTTAGTAATGATAACCATAAGGTAATCCTTCTTCATTAACTTCTTGTTGAACAATTCTCCTTATAGTAAAAAACTTCTTTTCATAGGGGGAGTACATTTTCTTGATAGCATAAGCAAAATTTTCTTACACATTTTTTTTTTAAAAAACCGTTTGTAACCAAAATTTTCGTAGTAATTTTTTTTCAATCTTTTGTAACCAAATTTTCGTAATGAAAATTTCCGGAACTCAAATTTTCGTAATGAAAATTTCTGGAACTAAAATTTTCATAATGAAAACTTCCGGAATTGAAATTTTCAAAATGAAAATTTCCAAAACTGAAATTTTCCATAATAAAAATTTCTAAAACTAAAATTTTTGGAGTGGAAATTTCCATACTGAGAATTTTCGTAATGAAGTTTCCATACTGACCTTTTTCATAATGAATCTTTCTGTAGTAAGTTTTTCTTAGTTAAATTTTCCTCAAGAAGAATATTTCCAATTACGAACAAACTTCATGTCCAATACGAAAGGTATGATTTCTTTACTTATGTTTTTGTAGTCATATTTTTCTTGCTGGTATTTTCCTATGAGTTTTAAAATTTCTCGGATTATAGTTTTTTTAAATACGAATGTTTTTATTAAAACCTCAAAAGATCGGAGTCAAGTTTTCCTTGTGGTTTGTATCTCAACCGTCAGATCAAATCTCAATATATCTCAACTGTTCGATCAACCGTGGAAATTGAACCGTCGTCTCAACGCCTATATAAAGGGGACCTTCGAGGGTCATCCCGCATCATTTTTTCAAAGCTTTCACGTCTCGAAACCCTGACTCTCTTCTTAAGGACCTTTCCGATCTTTCTTAAGCTCGTTCCGAATCTTCCAGAACTCTCCATTTCGAATGTCTGTTGAAGCTACATCTCATGATATGACTGCCTCAAAGCCAATCTCAAAGTGGATAGTTTACAGGGAGAGGTTTGTGCATCCAAGTTTCTACAAGTATAATTCTCTTATAACCAAGAATATCAAATTGAATGGATGGGAGGATGTTTTCCTGTCGAAGCCAGAGAAACAGGATCTAGTTTATATAGATTTTCTTGTTGAGTTCTATGATTCTATTTCCTTCCTTGAGAAATATGGTAGAGATTTATTTTATTTCAAGTCTTATGGGAAGACTTACAAATTATCTTACACCAAGGCTGCAAATTTGGTGGGTTTGACTTATGAAGGAGAAGCTGAGTTCTGTTCACATAAGATTGTGGATGATCAAGGAAGTTTCAACAAGGTGAAGTATTCTGTTTTAGGATCCGAATTCTAGATGTGAAATATAATGAAGTTCTACTCCGAATTCTGTATAGGAACTGTAATGAAGTTCCATTCCGAATTCTGGATACAAACTCTCATATAATTCCATTCCAAATTCTGGATATGAACTCTCATATAGTTTCATTCCGAATTCTGAATACGAACTCTAACAAAGTTTGACTCCAAACTTTTACTAGTTCGACTCCAAACTTTTACTAGTTCGACTCCAAACTTTTATTAGTTCGACTCTGAACTTATGTGAGTTCGACTCTGAAATTTTATGAGTTCGACTCCGAACTTCTATTAGTTCGACTCTGAAATTCTATGAGTTCGACTCCGAACTTTTATGAGTTCAACTCCGAACTTCTATGAGTTCGACTCCGAACATTTTCCAGTTCGACTCTGAACTTTTACTAGTTCAACTCTGAACTAATATGAGTTCGACTCTGAACATTTACAAGCTTGACTCCGAACTCTGTAAATTCAGATTCTAAACTCTGGTGAAACCAGACTCCGAATTTTCTTAGAAATTCAGACTCTGGATTTCTATAGAATTCAGGTTCTGAATTCCTATAAAACAGAATACGAATATATCTTTATTATAGAATCTGAATTCCATTTTGGTTAGACTCCAAGATTTTATACTTCGAACTTTAGTTTTTCTTATGCTTACACTCATTTAATTATAAAATGATGTCGTGCTTTCAGTTACACATGTTTTTTTATAAAACGATGTCATCTATTCTGTTTCTAACTAACCGTTGGTTTAGTGACACGTGTACGGGTCCCTCCGAAATTTAAGGAAAATATGACCACTGGAGGAGGGAGCCGACCATTGGAAATTTTCCTATAAATAAGATCTCATTTGAACGAGCTAAAGACTACTGATCATTGAAAACTTGTTCTTACATGAGGTTGAAGTGATTTCTAGAGAGAGAGGCTCTTATCAACTCTCAATCTTCATGCAGAAAGTTTGAACTACTTGTTCAAACTTTGACTTGTACAGACTTTCTTTTTGTGACTCCGAATGTTGGTGATTACATTCGAGGGCTTCCGGGGATAGGAAGATAGATGTGCCGACTTCCTTGAAGTTCGAGCAATTCCGGGAATAGGAAGACATAGGTTCCAACTACCTTGAAGTTGAGGGCTTGAGGGGATAGCAAGAAAAAGAATCTGATCTTCGTATCGAGGTCTTACCCTGGTGTGGGTAAGATAGACTTGCTTGAGAGTATAAATCAAGGGACCTTTATCCAAGGTTGTTGGATACCCTTCTCTTTGGGTTAAAACATTTATATCTTGTTACTTGTAGTTTTACTACTTTTTTTTCTGCTGCATATTGTATTTTAAGGAAAGTATAACCTTCTTATATTTCCTTACACTTGTACTCTGATTAATTTTGATTTTATATGCTGTAAGGTAGAATCTCATATTGTAAACTTTGGTTAAGTTTCAATTTCTGGATGCATATTTCCAGAATATATTTTCGGAATCACTTTCCAGATTTAAGCAAGTGCATAGAACTAGAAGTTTGTAACTTCATACTTTGTCCCAATCTCCATTGGTGTTAGAAGTGTTGTTAATTTTCTTAGTTTAACTTTGTTAAACTTATATTTTTCCTTGTTTAAGAAAAAAATTTAATGTGTACAATTCACCCCCCCCCCCTCTTGTATATTGAGCATCTACATCATTATTTTGATCCTACAAGCTTGTGGACACACTCTTCGGGAATGAACTAAGGATTCAAAAACATATGAACACAACTTAAATCTGTAACAGAGTCCAGAAATAGGAAATTATCCTCTCTCAAAAGGGTGTGGTGAGCCTGACTTCACATCCTCTTGACCAATGGAGTCATTAAGTGTTGTTGGCTGAATCATTGACCCATGATCTCCTGCCTTTGGAAATAAGGTCATGAATCATGGATACCAAGTTTGTTGGGTGTTTCTGGATCCATGAATAAACCTATTGGAGACCATCTAAGGAATTTATATCCCAGGAAGATTGGTTGCACAAGTAATTGACCCCATTTAATCACCCATTGGGACCACCTGACTGTGGAATCTCCTTCACAGTATGGGAGGTGTGAATTACCCAGTCCCTTTAGGATTAATCCAACCCTCCTTTAAAGGATAATGACACATAATGGGTCTAAACAAAAGAAATGGTGAATTTGACCAGAGACCATCTCTATAAAAAAGAGGTGGGTGATAATTCTTATCAGACCATTTCACCATCACCCGAAATGAGCCACCTTTGAAGTGAAACATCCATTTATGACTATCATTAATTTTTAAGTTTCATTTAAATAAATTCATGTGAGGATCGAACTATTCATTTAATTTTAAAATTCATACATGTATGCTTAGTCTAGGGTTACAAAAGGATTGTAACTGAAGGAATTAACATGAAAATTTCATAAAATTCAAGTACATTCCATGAAAAATCACTGAGAAAACCTAAGGATTATATAAATAGGTTTATGACCATGAAAATTGAACCTAATAATCTATATATTCCTTTAATATGAATCTATTTTCTACTCTATCCAATACTTTGAGAGTTACTAGCATACCATAGTTGAAAGGAGGGTCCATCTTAATAATTGAGTGATTTATTAACCCATGGATAACCTAGAATGAAGGAGTCATTTACCTACTTCTAATTGATCTTCATCAAGCATGTGATTGAAAAAAGAATATTGGCTATCATTGGTGTAAAACATTTTCTTCAATTTATATTACACATGGTTTTGGTTTCAAAACATGTAAATATTGGTTTATGGTTTCTTAAATTCTTTCACAGAATAAATAAATTTTATTCAATCCTAAGAAACCCATGAATGGTATCAATGCCATTCTATGATTTTATTCATTCATGAAATCATGTTTAAAATGAAGAGAAATGGGTAATTTATTTATAATTGTTAGATAAAATATAGATTTTGTATTATGTCTTATTTTATGATATGAGATATCAGAAGCAACAATTGGATCATACCATACGATATAGGATATCATAGCCTATGAAATAGTTTAAATCCTTTAATTTATATATATATTAATGTAATATATATAGTAATCATTGGATGTGGTATGAAATTTGTTCTATGTCATGGAATATGATTGATCCAATAATTTTTAGTGATAGCGATGATTTATACTCTTTATGTTTCATAAAACAAATCCATGAATCATAAAGGTGGTATCAGTTCTATCATAAAAAAATTATAATGTCTAAAGGATGTGTCTCTAGTCACAGTTCATGTATCACTAAAAATTATATAAGTTTTGAACTCGACTACAATATATTATATAGTGTATATTGTTAAATAAGATACACAAGAAAAATCTGATTTTTCTATTTTAAAATTATTAATTATTTTAGATAGTTTATAATATTTTCAAAAATTATATAAAAAGGTATTTTTAGTATAGGTATTTAATTTAAAAAGTGTTCATAAATTAATTAACGATGAAATTTTTATAATTAATTATTATATATTTTAGGAACATGTAACAAATAATTATCCTTAATAATAATTGTTAATATTAAATATCTTTGATTTATATATTGTGACATATTTTTCTTATATATAGTGTATATATAGAAATTATATGGTATGTTATAAAGTTCTTATAAATTATAAAATAAGGAAAAATATAAGAACTTATGTTAAATTATGAATTTTTCATAATTGTTAATTTAAAATGTTCAAATTAAGGTATTTATTAGAGAAATTTTTTAAACTATATGAAAAGGGGTTTTGATAATTGATATGATCAAGCTTCAAGTAGTATTAAATATTGTATATTATGATTATGTAAAATTATTATATAATATATATGAATTTTTCATATGAAATATAAAATGATAATATTTTAGTTAAATGACATATATTTAAATGAAATTAAATATTGAATGATAATATTAAAGAGTTCGTATTATAAATAAATATAAATTTTTTATATTTATTTAATAATTTAATATTCATAATTCATAGATAAATTTAAGTATTTATAATTTCATGATTTATGAATTGTTCATAAATATTTATCTCATGTCAAAAATTTATGAAATATTCTTTTATTCAGTTTATTATATTATTTAATCATATATATAAATTGTTTATATTATGAATTAATTTTTTTAAAACTAATTATCTAAATTATCATTTATGCATTTAAGGAGTTAAATTCAAGGTATGATAATTGATTTAGTTTTCTTCTACCTTGAATTTGGATTATTCATGAGTTATGAGATTGAATTAAATGGTTAAACTAATGTTTATACAAATTTGGTGTCATAATTATGATGGAATTAAATCCTCTCTTCAGTGATAAATCATGTTTATTGGGACTTTGGGTTGGACTTCTAATTGGACTGAGGCTTATATATCATCTAAGAAAAGTGTGGATTAGCTACATGTTGAACCTTGTTATCACTTGTAGGGATTTTGGTTTCATATCATTCACAAATATTATATGAATTTTTTAATATAACATACATGTATAATCCATTTAGATATGTGTAAATATAGTTGAATTTTAATTTGGGTTAGTAACACAAGGTATGAGTTACGCAAAGAGATACACATAAATATAGTTTAAACATATTTATTTGGTGGAATAAATACATATTAAAAACAAAATCATTAGAAGTATGCATATATGTAAATAGAATAAATGGTATAAAATGGTGAGATATCAAAAAGTATTTAAAAGTAATAAGTGTTAAATTAATTCCAAAGTGAAAACTTGTCAAGACATCGATCATCAAATAGATAAGTCATGCAAAAGTTGGGTATCCATGGATAATTTTGTGTATAGAAAGAAAGTTATGGGTAACCATAATAGGATTAACTACATAGATCTTATATAATATTTGAGTCATACTTAGTTGGGAAACCCTAATAGGATTATGATACCAATGGAATAGAGTTGAGATAATCCCTATGATGGATTGGGAAAAGAGTTTTTCACTCAAATATCCAAAATTCATTATAGATATAACTGACATGATTTTCTACATAAATAACTAATTGATAGAAGAAATTCTCAAGTGAACCTAAGAGTAGTTAAATATAGATCTTGGCTTAGTAATTGGTATGATGGGATTTAAAAATGGGTCATAATTTTAGTGCGAGTATATTTAATAAAATTCCTTATTAAATGAATATAAAATATAATACCCGTCTGAAAAAAAAATATTCTATTATAAATAAATGGAATAATCATCATTGAACATGACTTTGAGATAAATATTAGAAAATGATAATCTTAATGTAATAAAATTTCTATATTGGTTCACAAACTTAAAAATTATTCTTAATCAATAAGGAAAATTCAATGTTCTTGAGAAACCCCTTCATGAAATGTTATCTTGTGAATCCATTCAACAAATGGATATCGATGATCATGAAAAAAAATTCAAAGGATTAATTTTATTTCTACAGTCTCATGCTTTTATACATAGAGTATAAGTTGTAAAAAATATATAAGAACATGTATGGATTAAATATGATAGATAACCTATAATTGATCTATCAAGAAGAGACTAGTAATTAGAGGTATGAGGTTTCAAAGGAATTGTTTAGATATAATATTTTTTGAAGGAACTTTAGTCTCCACTCATTTACTCAATATTATTGGATATTTTAGTGAATTTAAGGTTATGGGTTATTCTTTAAGGCTTAATTTCGATACGGATTTCAATATACGGATTTCAATATTCAATCTTCATTAAAACGTCTCAACAATTTATTTTAAATTAAAATTTGAATGAGCTTAAAAAAATTTAATTGACCTCCTCAATATATTGAGAATTACTGTTTAGAATATGATAAATCATTTCTAAAATGTTTTATTGATATTAAAAGAGGAAAAATATTGAAACTAGTAAAAGAAAAAAATTAGAATCTCCAATATTGGGTCTTCAAATAGCTAATCAAATTATTTGACAACTAAGGTACGGGTTAGGAAGCAGGTTCATTGCTACCATTATAGTAATTTTGGTTACTGGAATAGAAATAATTTAGAATAAATTATTTTTTAAAATAAACCTAGTGGGTAATCAAAATTAGGTATAATTTCATATTAATCTATTCTCAAAATTTGAAGGGTATAGGATATAATCTATACATTAAAAAATATTGTAAATATTTATAGAAGTTCAAAATTGATGGAGATTTTATGGATATATCATATAGTAAACTTTCAAGTGATGTATTGAGGATTTACCATATCAAGTATTTGGATGTGGTGAATTTATTAAAGTATTTAATGGATCATAATAAAGATTATGGAATATCATATTGTTTTTCTCTTGTTTGATAAGAGGTGTTATTATAAAAATTTATTACTATCAATAGAGGAGATAATGTTTATGATATATGTGGTTATGTTTGCTTTAGTTTTATAAAATTGTTAGAAAAGACCCAAGGATAAAAAAACTATTTAGGATACAAGTATTTTATCTAATATTTTTATTAAAATAGGAGTGAAAGAGTTCCTACTACTTAAAATGGAATATCTTAAATTATAAAATATTTTATTAATAAAATACCTCTAAAAAAATATAATAACATATAATATATGGACATTAATAGTTTATTTTTTAAAATATTACCTACTCAAGGAAGTAAATGTTAATTCCTAACTTAATGTAATTTTTGTATCTTAACATGATATTTTAGATAAAATTTAGTTTCTAAGAGGCTGGTATGAGTTTATTTAGACTTAGAGAAGTTCAAAGTGTAAAAAATAAAATATTAAACCAATAAAATCCAAAGTTAATGTTACTTTATATCATAAATAAGTTTGAGGTTTATTGGTAAGGAAAGATAATGTAAAGCATTACATTTGGTTACCAAAATTATCTTAGAGAAAAATTATAACGAAAATGTTCAAATATGATGATAAAAAACTTATGAAAAATAAAAATAGAAAATATAATCTATTAACATCATAAAATTATATTTTGGGAAGAAAGGAAGGTTGAATACTTGTTCAAAGGGTTGACGATAAGGAATATGATTCCTAATATCATCATTATTCTACTTATTAAAGGATTATAGTGGTTAATTTCATCATATGTTCATATAAATATGTTCCAATAATAATATATAGATATAATGAATTAAAAAAAACCCTAAGAGTGTAGAAAACATAAGGACCCATTGGTAGTCTATCATATAGGATATGATTATATGGATTCTTATTTATGGGTCAAGTATTGTTAATGGAGTTCAATAATATAAAAATTATCATGTGATACAAACGAATGCTCCACATTATCATTATTTATGTTAGTTGTATATACTCATGGAATTTTATGATAATTAAACTCTCAAATTATGACTTTGATTTATCCCAAATTGAAGTTTCTCATGAAGTATTATAGGTTATGATGAAGTTTTAAGGTTAGTGTGGGTAGGATTTCATATAGAGATATAGAATATTCTCATGAGATACATAATGGTTTTTTTGTAGAGTTTCATATACTATGTATTTGGTATACTATGGGTGCATGTTTCATATTGAATCCTCATACCTTAAACAAGACAAGATACATAAAATGGGATACTTTATGATTTAATGCCTTACTTACATGAGCCATAAATTTGAGCTAATTAGGGGGGTTTTGGGTCTATTTTTAATCATGTTATAAGTTTTATTAAATTAATATGATATTCCACATATTATATGATGTCTATGAAATCTAGTCCACTAATTGAGATATAATAAAGGAGTCTATGACTGTATATAGATAAGTGAAATGTGATGTGATTATCTATTTTTTAGGGAGTATGTGATGTGATCATCTTTTGGGGTGAATGATATTTCATGTGTCCATCCATCCAGTAAGTGTATACTTTGAGAATCAAGAATGAATAAGTGGATATATGAGATTGACAAACTTAGTTTCCTATTGTTACTCAATGCGTTGGAAAAGGGGTTATATGATTATATATACTTGTATATGATACAGCTATTGTACACAAGTATAGAGATATATTTGTTTGATAGAGATCATATCATATCCCTTCATAGCTTAAGTCACATGGATTATTTTATATAGACTGCTCATTTCTTATATTTATAAATTTTGGAATTTATATTTATTTTCAATGATATAAATTCATCTAGGGTAACATTATTTTTTAAAATTAATGAGGATAAAGTTTTACAAAACTTAGATAGATTCTCTAAAAATGATTTAGAGTTTCTATAAAAATAGTGTTAGATAGATATTTACAAATTATTGAATATTATGTGAAGCATTTTGAAGTTTATGATAGTTTTAAAAAAAATAGAAATATCCAAAAGGATTTTTTTTCATGTGAATTCACAAGTTATTGTATATTATACAGTATAAGGTGAAATGACACAAAGTTTATAAAACTTTAGTGTGAGTGGGATATTGATGGAAATATTCCCGAAATCTAATATTATATATGATATAATTAGATATACTGTATGGTATGATATATGGTATGTTATACTATACAGTATACATATAATCAAGGAATATTGTATTCCTTGGTAGGGCATATCGTACAGTCAGATAGTGATTTTGTTCCACTATCATTAAATATATCTTATTTTATGATATATAAATATCATAAATGTTATTATATGGGTTAATAAAATTGTATAATTTATATAGGTATTCAAATATTAAAATAACTTTTCAAAAAATAGTCTAAAATGATGCATTTTTTAAATAAGTTATTTGTAACCAATGTTAAAAATGGTGTTCAATGTAGTTTATTTTAAAACCAGTGTTAAAAATCATTGGTTGAGGGATTTCACATCTACTATTTTATAATAAACATTAAACAATTGTTTTCAACATCGGTCATAGAAATAAATCACATAAAAACCCCTTAAAATTTAAAAAACTCACTAGTCTAAATATTCTTTCTATTCCCTAAATCTATCCAACACATATGAAATTTTTCTAACTTAAACACTTACTCTCTATTCATTCAAACATTCCCTCTAGTGATCATTCTCTATTCTTTATCCTTCATGATCATCTGTCTTCCTTCACTATCATCCATATCTTGCAGCCACCATCATATGTATGCCTATGTTGTCGACTTCCCACCTACGGTGTTTATTCTACTTTAAATTTATTAATCTGAATCAAATTCATATTTTTTGTTATTCCTATTGTAAGTTATTTTTTATTTAGTTTGATATATGATTATTTAATTATATGTATATTTCTTATAAAATTATTTTATATACTTGTTCTTATTTAACTAAATCGTAAACTGGTGTTTTTTATTAGTAACTGGTTGATTACAGATTTGAATCATATTTCTTATCAATTTTTGAAATTTATGATCTATATTGTTTATTTATATGTAACTTTTCATTCATTTTGATATTAACAAATTTATTTTCTTTAAAATAAGTTGTTATTTATACTTTTAGTTTTCAATTTATTCATCATTTATATTTTGAATATTTTTTAAAATTCAAAATTTTATACCTATATAAATAATTATTTATGAATATTAATAGTAATATTAATGTTTTTTGAAATGATTATAATAGAGGCCCAAGAATTTTGTGCAAATGGGGTTTAATATGAGTGGTTGGTACAGCCCATGCACATCCTAGTGGCTGGGGTTCATACCCCATGTTATATATAATTTTCCCCTCATTATATGGGGATTGGTGGTTTATTCTTTCATAGTCACACATGCGAGCGGTAGTTACAGGAGACATCACATGTGATGGTTGGATGTGGAACCACATTCAAACACATAGTCATGGGTGGAATCAATGAATATGGCGTCGATGGCCATAAAAGGTTATGTGGGTAGACCAATCATGAACTAGCTTGACTTGGCTAGTTATAAAATATGACTGGTGTTATAGGAATGGAATTATTGAGAATCGGTAAAATGGTACAATCATAAAAATTATTTTCCAGCATGTGGAGGCTCTTTTAATGGCCTTTATACCTCTAATCCATTACACCATATCATTTGTTCCCTTTGATCCACTAAAATATTTTCATTTTGATCCTCTTAGACTAAGATTAATTATAATTTATATGGGTCCTCATGGGTTCTTTCAAATATTAGTGGTAATAAGAGAGTTAATAAAAATAGCTCATTGGACTTAGTTTAAGAAAATAAGGAAATTTTGGATCATCAACTTGATGAATTTGAGCACTTGAACATTTTTTCATTTGATGGTTCATCAAATGAAAAACCCCTGGTGGGTAGAGGAGCTAAGAAATACACTTCATCACATATAAGGTTTTGTTGGATGGAATATAATAATGATTAGTAAATTATTCTTCCACTTTTCCCCCTTATGTGGATATAAAATCCAAGGCTTGGGGTTGAGTTTTATTTTTCTGAAGACTATATATTTTAATATTCCATAATGGGATATTTTCTTAGATCTTATTAATTTTATGAATTCAATTACCCCATATTAGATTATAATTTGATTCCTTAATTGGTTTTCTTACCATCCTCAAGTTATTTGGGATTTTTAACTATTATATGAATTACAAATGAGTTCCGTAAAGAAACTAAATGTGAATGGTTTTGACACTTTTTAGGAATTTTTGAAGAGGTTGATATCTATTCTACTTTAATTAAGACAATGATATTTGGTTCTAGTTGATCATAGTAATGAATTAAATATTGAGTTTGAGAAATTAAACTCTTTCTATAAAAAATGTGACAAAATCGATCACTCTATGGAAAATTTATATACTGTTTTAATTTATACTAACAGTAGAAATCTTGGACATGCCCTTGATAATTATTAAGCTAAGATACATGTTGTGGATTCTTCCAATCATTTGTATGATTTTCTAGTTGTGAGGGGTAATTACATAAATATTGGGTAACTTGTAAATATTGTTTTTGAGGAATGGGTTAATCAAATAAAGGATCCATAATCAAATACAGTCCATTAAAATGTTTCGATTATAGATATTATGGTTGTTCATCAATCCAGGAAAACAATGTATGAAGGTAATGACAATCTGAATTCATTTTTTCTAATAATGTTGGAACCTCCAACATTACTATTTATTATGATTATATTGGTAAACTAGTTGATGATAAGGATTTTCATGTTGTAAAATTATAGTGTTCCTTATATAAAGCGTAGGATAATGATGTTTCCATTGGTGGTAGAAAAATAAATATGTTTTCTCATGTGCAAACCATTCATTCAAAGTCTGGTACCACTATCACTGAGTAATTATAAGTCTTGGACTCTGCTAATCGTAAGGATTTGGAATGTATAGAAGTTGATGGGTCCTATGGGAGTGGAATGGATATGAATTATATGTATTTAAAGGCTGATGAGTTTGTGGACTCATGGTATAGTAAGGGGAAAAGGTCTATGGGTATAGGTGCATCAGTGTAAGCTAGATTCAATACTACAAGAAGAAGTAGTGATTTGTTTCTTATTAGCCTCAAATTCCTTCTAAGTAAGAAGTTAACCAAATTCCTATTACAAATAATTCTAATAAAGGTATGTATTCTATTAGATATAGAGATAATTCTATTAATTAAGGTTATGATAGGGACATTGTCACTAGGACAGTGAATCTTGATGCTTATCTAGTAGTGTTTTCAGGATTTATTCTAGGGAAAATCTTATCTTGTGAGTGTGTTACAAATAAATATCCAAAGTAAATCAAATTTATTTTTTCCATCATTTCAGGTCCATATGTTTATTGTATTGAGGATAAGTAAAAGGATATTGGGTATAATTCTGGTGATAGGGATTCTTATGCTTCTGTTATAGGATTTTCCCAATGGATTTTCAAGAAGCCTTGGATAGTTGATAAACATGTTGTTTCATGTCTGGTTACTGATGTTAGAAATGATGATTTTGAGAAGGCTAAGGCAATAGTGTCTTCTCCTATAAAATATTCTCTAATTATATCATAACCTTCTATAAATCAAATTTCAATGAAGGTTAATTTTTCCTAGGTTTGGAATCACCAAGGATGATTAAGTTAGAAGCTAACAAGAAGTTGGAACATGACATGGGTACCTCATCCAACTCAAGCAGGGATGTGTTATATAATATGGTTACATTAGTGTCACTTAAATTTGTTATTTGAAAGGTAGTTACCATACATAAATCTTATGGGTTGCTTTATTTTGTTACTTCCTTGTATAGTAGGGAATAATTCTTGGAGGAGAGTATGAAGGCCTATATCTATAGGCATATTATATATATTATATATGGAAATATCCCTGAGGATAATCATGGTGACATTGATATTTTTTAATCTCATGAAAATTTTTACAATCCTATGGTAGTCATACAAGAAACATAATGGGATTTAATTATTATTTTATTGGAGAATATGGCACTTGAAATCAAATTTTATTACCTTTATGTTCATGCTTAACATGATCATCCTATTTCTTTAAATACTTGATATATTTTTAATAATGATATTTAAATTTCATGGAAAATATTACATTGAAGTGTGGTTGTTACCTAATAGGTCACTACTAAAGGGGGTGTATTTACACTAAAAAAATGTATACAAGATCTAAAAAAAGATAAATTGTGAAGATATTGTTCATATTGGTTAAATAGGAATTAGTTTATTAACAACTTTATGATCCAAGATATTCAAATTCACAAAGTATTTTGTATATGTCTTACTTGGGAATCTTACTTAATTTCCTAGTTGGCCTCGAGTGGCAGTTTGTATCAGTTTTTTCTCATTCCAACCACCCTAAAAACATTTTTTATTTTATTTAACAAAGGGTTCTTGGATTTAGTTATCTAATCACAGGCTTTCAACTATTTTGATTAGTTAATATCATTAATAGTAATATTACTCTTAACATTATTAATATTAATATTACTACTAATATTATTAATGTTATTGTTATTATTATTTATATTAGTGTCAATAATTTTATGAATAATATTAGTGGTAATAAAGTTAATTTTAATATTATTGTTATTATTAATAATATTTATATTAGTGTTATTATTATTAATATTAATGTTAATGTTAAGTTTATTAATATTAATGTTATTGTTAATATTATTTATATTAGTGTTAATATTATAATTATTAGTGTTAATATTGTTTATATTATTAAAATTGTTAATATTAGTTTTAATATTATTAATATTAGAGTTAATATTATTAATTTTTATGTTAATGTTAATATTATTAATATTATTATTACTACAATTCATTTTTAAAAAAAATTGTTTTCTTTTTTTTATAACGTAAATTTGAATTTATAATTTAAAAATATAGTAACATATGTTATTTAATTAATATTTTTAGGTGATAATGAATCAGAATTGGATTGTTGCACAACAAACAAGTGATCAAAATGATAAAGGGATTGACACTTTTTTAGAATTTTAAAAATTAAAACTTCTAAAAAATGTATAGTTTTTTTGTCCATGCATGAAGTGTTTAGATATTAGAAATTTATAATGAATATAAATCAAAGAACATTTAATTGGAAATTTTTTTACTCCAAGTTTCAATCATTGGATTTTTCAAGGTGAAATTGGGAAGAATTTAAGATCTAATTATGATGGAGTTTTTTAGGATCATAATTCTAATTAAATTTAAGAAATGGTTTAAGATATTAAAGTTGAATCAATTGGTAAAACACTTAATATTGTGCACTTTATGGTGATATTAAAAACCTCTATATCCATGTTTTATGGAATTTATGGATTTATAGAGTATTAATATTGGTAAACATGAAATATAATAATGGATAGAGTGAAAAGTGTTTTATAAAATTAATACAACTATTGGAAAACATACATCTTGAAGACGGATATATTATATATTAAAATTATAATGAAAAAAAATATTATGCCTAATGGGATTGGTCTACAAGAAGATACAGGCCTACTCTAATGCCAATTTATTATATAGGAAGGTATAAAAAGGTTTTTTAGAGTGTCTTTAATGTGAGACATCAAGGTATAAATTGAAAGAAAAAACATAGGTTGATATATCAATTATGCCAAGTATTGAGACTTCTACTAAGTAAATTAGGTATCTTCTCATAATTCCTCATTTGAAATGTTTATTTAAAAATTAAAATGATGCAAAAAGCTTAAGATTCTATATTTATTAGTGAATATCTAATAGATAATTCTGTCATCCAGCTAATTTTCCACAATGTTAGAAAATTGACTAATATTTCCTACCTTGAGAAATAAATTTATAAACCTAAAACTTAGACAATGAACAGATAGAATTAATCTATATCTAATAATTAGTTGAAAACACAATATATTTCTTGTTTTATTGTTAATTTATAACTTATCTCCAGAATTTTTTATGCAGTGAAAATATATCATGTTGAATTTAATGATTTATGGACCAGAATAGCTTATAAATGATATTGATGTTTATTTGTATACATTAATTTATGATTTGAAACTCTTATGGTAGGTAGTTAATAGAGTGTAAGGGTTTTATAAAGTGAGATTTTTTCAATTTCATGAAAATATTATGTTCATTATAAATGATATATTATCATATGTATATTTTTTTGGATACAACGTAAAGTGGCATAAATAATGTTTTATTTATGAAGAATGGACTTCATTTTATCAACTACCACATGTGATAAAAACAATTTACATGGTTCATCAAAGGTTTTTTTTCAATAGATCACATTTATTAAAGATTTAAAAAGGAATTTAATATATTATATAAATTTGATATTGTTTCAAATATTTTTTCAACCAATCGGTATTTTGGTATGGTGAAAAATATTGATATCTCATTTAGAAAGATGAAAAGATCTGATAATTATAGAAATATATAGAATAAAATATCAATATTTTTTGAGACTCCATATTAAAAATATCATGAGGTCAAACATAAAATTGATGTGATGTATTTTTATAAGAACATATGTGAAACTTTTTTGGGAATATTTTTAGAAATTTAAGTCAAGGATAACGATATTTTGAATGAAATGTTAGACTTTCTATCAATTGGAATATATTTAGAGTTAGCACCCACATCTAAAGTAAAATGAATAGTCTTACATCTGACTTTTCATATATTATTTAAGAGTGAGAAAATAATTTTTCTCTAGTGCCTATATAGTATCAAGGGTCCTCATGGATATTCTTCAAATGTAAAAAAAATTATGACACTAAAATATTTGAAGTTAACTAGGAAAAATCATCATCATCATTTTATGAATAAATAACTCATACTAGTTGCATTATGTTGAATACTACCCATTTATTTCAGATTGAATATAATCAAGGTGTGTTATTTTTCCAATTCCATTTGTAATAAAGTTATGGCTCAAAATTCATTTAATAATTTAGATAAATAAGTTATGGACATACTTTTAAAATAGAATTATACTTTCCACTATCTATTTTTTATGTCAATGTGCACTTAATGGTTTATTTTCTGTGAGAGTTAATATTTTTGGTCCTATATTCTTATTTTGGATGTTTCCTTTTAAAAGGAATATGAATATATTTAAGGGGTATGTTAAGAATCAACATCAACCAAAATTTCCCTTTTCTAAAAGTATATTTATCCGGAGGTGGAAAAGATATTTCTTGACTAATTTCTTATAGTTAAGAACAAAAATTTTATTATATCTCACAATGAATGGGCTAGCTTGGGGGGAAAGTGGATTGGTGGACTGAAAATAAATTCACTAAAATTTGATAAAATAATGCAAGTACATTTATATATATTTAATAATATATATGATTCTCAATATTATGTAAAATATCATATTAATGTATTAAAAAATATTATCTAAAGAATAAAGATATGTGGGTACTAAATGATCATAAAAAAATATTTTTCCATGGTTTAAAGAGACTATGTGTGGTAGATTTGATGCATCAGGAACATTGAGTTGGTTAGAAGGTGGTTGAAGTTTAAATGTAATAACATAGTTTAGGTATGACATTAATTGATCTACATTTTATAACAAATATTAGGAAAATATAATTTCAATTTGGAATAGTAGTTTAAAGGTGTTCATTGAATATTTTTTTTTGCATGTAAGAGATAAAAATATAATCATCACGTCAAGTACATATTGTAATTCCCTAACCCTGGTCTCCCAAACAGTACCTGAGAAAGGACCCTATATGACCTCAGTCATGTCTCTCCATATTCCAAAGGCTTCAAACTAGTATAAAGGGCCTATTGATAGTTATAGGAATACTATTACCTAAAAATTAAACAAGGATTCATTCCTAAGATCTATTAAAAATCTAGCATGACCCTTCTATATATCAAACTAACCAAAACACTATATACAATAATAAGGGATCCCCATGGTCTACCATAGTCTAGAATTTAAAGTGGTAAAATATCTATATGATTATTACATACAAAATAGAGTAATATAAATAAATAAACATGCCAAATGAATTATATAAATAAATAATTTAAAGGAAATAGCTAGCTAGACATTCTATAAAAATAAATTAAATGTTTATCCATACATCCTAAAAATTGTGTAACATTAATATATGGACTATATGAGATGAAAAATTAATTAATGTAAATGTAATTACCTCTTGGATTAACAGACATACCCATCCTTCTAAATAATTAGACTCCATGGCATATTAAACACATGTCGCATGTCCAGCTCCAAGTGATACTTGAGTCCTAAGAGAAAATAGTAATGTCTATCCATGTAAATTGGAACTCATTCCATATACATGGATAGGGGTGAGTTTAATGTCCCGATATATATCCCCAATGCCTTGAAAATATTGAGTGACTTTTTGATCAACTATATGTGCATAAAATACATATATAAACACTTCAATTGTGTGTGTGAAACACACCCACTCAAAAAAAATAACACACAATACCCAAAAAATCATACAAGTCGGGTCATCAAGAGATAACTAGGCCACCAAAACACCAAAACATTCCTTATTCGGATCCATACTGGAAGGAAGAAATTCACCACATACCATAAGCTCACACATTCTTGAAGATGTAGGGTATGGTGCCAATTGAAATGATGTACATCCTATACCTAAATAATCATGGTGGGGCATCATCCAAACCTCAACCCACCACCCGAAGGATTAGTTCACGGTCATATATTCAGGAGCCTTAACCTATAATTTATCACTTTAGGGAGTTACATCATCCATACGTCATGTTAACCCATAACCTAGCCCCCAAGGTGGTCCTGGACCTAATCTTAATAGAGAAAGTTCCACAAGCACCTTTAACCATCACGATAGGTTCTAGAGAGGCCACATAAAGCACACAAACCCATCCCAATGGACTCTAGGGAGGTCAAAATAAATTACATTGGCCCATCACCACACATTCAATTGAGATAACATCAAGGATATGTAGGAAATAGAAAATAGGTCATATTGAACATCTCATTAATCACCAACTCACCACCATATAACTAGTCCCTTAGGTCCTAGTCCCATATATCAACATATTCAAAACCCATCTTACCCCTACAAGGGGTCTGTCATGTCCATCTAGACTAATAGTTACTTTGATACCATAAGAAAATTTCTCACAGGGATACCCACAGAACACACATGCATCATCATGAAAAATAATTTCTCATGTAGTTACCCACAAAACACTTACATAATTATATATCAATATACATAATCCATAGGTACTCAAAAATGGGGATCACTATAAGAACACAAGGTTTAGAAAATAGGAAATCTCCCTCACAAGGTCAAATATACCAAAACAAGTCCAGCCTAGCCATTCTAGATACCTTTTAAAAGATAATTCAAATCTATCCTTTTCAATAAATTTTAAAAATTCATCTTAGGTTTTATTACTCATTATAATCCCTTATCAAAAATCCTAGCAAGTTCCAAAACCCATTTTGAAATTTTATTTTAAAACCCTTTTTTAAATCGCCGCTTTATAATGAAACTTCATTTTAGATAGAACACATTTTTAAAATATATTTAAAAAAGGGAAATTGTTTTAATTTTCAAAACTAAAGCATGCCTCAAAAAAATCTATAAGAAGGGACACAGTCACTTGTTCAACTAGTGCACCACCATCAAAATATTTAGAAAGCTATGTGTTCCATGTTGAAAATTTGGCCAATGCGATCCCATTCCAACCTTATAAGGAAACTCATACAAGATAAGCACTATGCAGATAGTAATATCAATGGAGGCATATGAATATAAAATCAATAGTTAAAACTGAGGGACTAAAATAATTTCAACATCCCTTACTTAAACTAGTATTATAATAATTTATCTGAGGTATGTACCGACCTCCACCGAGTCCATGATTACCTATCTCAACAACTAATTCCATTAAATTAATTAATTAAAAATTCTAAACTAAAATCCCAACATGGAATAATAGTTGATGCACTCACAGTGTGAATAAATGACACCAGAATCATGAAAAACTTGGTGCAATGCACTCTTGATGCACCCATGTCCCTAGGAAACACAAAAGTCCCAATTTATATCACTGATTAAGTGGATAATTTTACTTAAATTCAGAAAAAAAAACATATATATATAATAAAATAACGCATGATAAATAGAAAATGATGACTTATTTATAGCCTCTTAATATATCCTCTATAAGTTTCATATGAAATCCTCATCATGCATGATTATTTATCTATTCTTTGGTGAAATAATCACTCTAAAACCCTGGCCAAAAAAATGATATTTAGGGAAAGTGGCAGATTAAGAAAAATGGAGGGATCTTAATTAAGAACTTTGTAAAAAATTACTCCCTAATGATATGGATTGAAGGCCCATAGGATAGGGGAAAGGAGATACAAAGGGACCCCCCCCCCCCCCCCCCACTTCAGTTCGGACATCTATAACCATGGTAACTCAAGAGGTTTACCAAAAATAGACCTCCAACAAAAAATGACCCAAACTCCCTAAAAAATAGTTAAGTAAAAAAATTAATGCTATAAACAGTGGTTCATGGTGTGAACCTCCTTCGGGTAGGGGGTATAACCCCTCTACCTAAATATTCATAGAACAACCTACATGGTCATGTCAGGAATGGTTTACTACTAGTAAATCCAGAAACCTATCCACTCCAACTCATCCCCATCATCCTCTTGGACCCCTGAAAAATCCATCGACCCCCAATACAGGTATAAAAATTGTAATTAGTGATGTTATTACAATCAAAATCCAGATTAGATCCTCAATTCTCAAAACAAACCCTCTATTAAAAGAAAATTTCAAATTTCTACAACAATTTCCAACTCATAATGAAACTAGTAATTATAAACTTCCCACCATAATGCTTACCACCAATGAGAAGTCATTATAGTAACCCAAAAACAAAAATGGACCTAACTTAGTTATTAATTCATCATAAACTCACTCTTTTCCATCTTCAAATGCCAAATGAGCTTCCTGTGTGCAACTAAAAACACAAAGTGCACTTACCACCAAAGGTTGAGCCACCCACTCACTATCAACACCCACACTGAGATAATTATCACTACACCCTTTTCTCTCAACACTTTAGTGTTGTAAACCAAACTATCCCAAATCTTATAGTGTTCCCCACTATAGGATTCTACTTACAATGTCCAATTTTAAACCATGATTCTCCCCACTATAGGAATGGCCTACTGAGAATGCTTTTTTATTAGTCCAACAATCCAAAAACCATGTTATGAACAAAACACCTAATGCAGTTTCTACCTCACCATATCCAAACTCAGGAGAAATCACAATTCAAACCCCCTCTAGTCAACTTTACTCAAAATTATCAGTCTCACTCATTGATGCATACCCAAAAAACTCTTTCCTCTAATTAAATATTTTCACTAAGGACATCCACGTGTAGGGTACCATACATACCCTAAACCATGATACCAACTTCCCTTCCTTACCCAAGAATTGATGCAATAAAAGGCAACTTCATTGTATTTTCCCACATGATTCAACCCCTGAATCATGTCACAAACTTCATCCATCCACTCAACCATGTAATGAATTAGGATTCACCCCTGAATCACACCATAAAATTTGGTTTACCCACATAAAAAAAATCATGAATCATGGTTTTCCTTATGAATCATGTCATGAACCATGGTTTACCCCCTAAAACATGTCATGAATAATGGTTTTTTCCTTGAATCATGTCACAAGTTATGTTATATCACACCAAGGTTCCAAACATGAAATATTAATTACCAACCACCAAGACAAGAACTATAAAAAATAACTTATGTCAATAGTAATTTAGTGATAAATAATTTATTTGTTGATATAAATTATTAATTATAGTAGATATTAAGTTTTTTTGGTATTAATTTCACATATCAAAATTTATTTTTAAAAACATTTGTATTTCTTGATATTATTTTTCTTATACTGACAAATATTTTACTAAACATGAAATATGTTGCATTATAATACTAATAGTAAGAATTATTTTACCAAAAAATGAATCTATTATTATTAATTTATCATTACTAATAAATATTTTACTATTAGAAAAACATATTAAAATAAATTATTGAATGATAATAATTATTTTACCAAATTGAATATATTTATAATTAATTTAATATTAACATATTATTTTTCATAAAAACATATTTTCATATATTGAATTAAAATATATATAATTTAATAATATCTATATGTTTTTAGATAAATAAATAAATTATATATATACACAAAAATATATACACAAAAATATATACATATATATTAAAAAATATAAAACTGCTTACAATTAAGAATTCTTATTTTAGCTTCTGAATATCGGCATCAATTGAAAACACAAATTCAAATTTTCCTTTTTGTAATTCATCCAACTGCATCCATCATTCAATTATGTCTACACCCTATCCCAACCATATCCCTTTTGATATATGCCCTAGTCTCTCTCCAAACAACCAACAGTCATTGATTTGGTGATTTGGTGATTTGGTGCTACCTTATTTTAGAATGTTAGTGATCCATAGTGATTTTGTGTTTCCATTATATGATTTTTTGTTAACAAACCAAAAAATTTAGAACCCATGGGTTTTTTTAGTCAGACACGAGTGATAGTTCTTTGAGTGGGCAATGAGTCATGGTGGGCTCTGTCATTAGTGAAAGATGTGGTAGCGGGAGACTGAATTTCATCGCTTCGTTTGATGGAAGCATACACATTAAATATGGGAGATTCTATTATTCTTCTACATCACGGATTTTTTTTTGGAATTCATTATAATCAATGAGAAGAGAGAGTTGAACACCTTTTTATGATATGAGCTCTATGTGTCCATTTGATATTTTTTTCAATTCATGCTTCGTTTTCTTGGTTGTCCCCTAAACGTTTTTAACTAGATTCATTTTTAATTCATGGTTTAGGACTCTCAAATTATTTTGAACCAATTATATATGATCAATATTAGGATTCTAGAAGGTATATTTTTTTTAAAGTGTCGTCTCTTTTGCACTTTTTACATATTTTTTCTATATTATAGAATATTATGTTAAAAATTTTACCTAATTTTGTTTAAGGGTTCTACTTTTATGAGACAACATTTTACTCTCAATGAATTCCCACATTTACATCAATTTATTTTATTTATTTTCAAAATATCTATACCCAAAATCAAAACTGAAATGTTTTTTCAAATTAAAATCACAACCAAATATGTATCTATTTATCAACAACAATTTAGAGAAATTATAGAAGATGTAAATCAAGTTACATAATAAAAATATAGAAAATTAGAGAATAATTTATTCACAAAGTGAAGAGAAAAATTATGGGAAAATACAAAACACATTCTCAAATGATTTTTACATGGTTCAGTCTTGAAAAAATGCATTAATGGTGAGTTTGAACCCATAAATAACTAAAAAAAAGAGAAGTTTGGAAGATCGGTCTATCAAATCATAAACCTTGGTTTCTTAGAAAACACATACACCGTGGTGACTAGGTGTGATAATGCTTCACATTAAACTTTAGGCCAAGTCTATATACACATAACCTAAAAGGATTATTTAGTATTTTAAGAAAACCAACAAAAGGCTACAACCAAAAATAAATTAAAGATCCAAAAAATTACTTATGAATAGATCCATGAATTCCTAGATCAATACATCTTCAGTGATGAACCAGATTCCCCACTTATTATTTTTCCCCTCTCACTCATGTATTTTATCATTTCTCTCTTACTCTATCTCCCAAACATGAAAGGTAGAAATGACTAAATCAGAAAAATCAAGGAACCTAAGATGAGTTATTCTATGGATAATGTGATAGTTGTTCAGGATAAACTCATCTTTCCTCTCATTAAGAATCTGAAACACAAAAATTAAATAGGAGAAACTCATACCAAGACTCAACCAAGCTTAGTGAAAACAAACTTCAAGGAGACAAAGGTGCATATAAAAACCCTAAAAATTTGACAAAAACAACCAATCCTAGAAAATTTGGTTGAATTTTACATCTATAGTATAACAAGGGGAATTATTTATTTTTTCTTGAATATATATTGAGAAAATGATTGTATTTTAGGATTCAATATAATTATATTTTCATCATGATTAGTTAAATTGTTTATTTATCTATAATATAGAATGTTAGATTTTATGGTTATTAATTATTAATAGAAGGAAGATTTTGTATGATCGTTAATGAATTTGAGATGTAACATTGAGTGTTGAAAAATTTTGAGTCTCAGATATTTTTTAAAAATATTTATATTGATTTAAAATTGTGATTTATAGAATGAATTACAGTGAACATTTGGTTAATAATACTTGTATTAAACACTATATCCACTGAGGGTTTTGGTGGTTCATGTTAGGGATCCACTTAGGGATATAATTATAGATCTCAGTCAAGGAGAATCCTAGGAGAGATCAATTTTGGGATACCCACATATCATATTGGTGGAACCAAGTGAGATTACTTTTGGGTTCATACAAATTTGGGAGATGCTCAAATTATGTCCTGCTGAAGAGGTTCAAGATGATATAATAAAAGGGTTATATAGATCTGATTTATTTTATTTTTGTTAATATCAAGTATAATAAAGTTGTTTCTTCTACTACCCTTGTTTGAACCATATACAAGAATGAACTAACTAAATATGGTTCAAGTTTCCCAAGTCTTACTGCTACAAACTAAAAAGATAATGGGGTCGTTTTTCTACTTAAAACTGGAATTTTCAAGTTTATTTGTGATAGAATTTGAACCTTTGTTGAAACCAAAGAGAATATTGCTAATCTAGATTTTTTACACATCACTTTATCAATGAAATACCTTGAATAAAATGTCCTTGAATCTAGGTTATCACACCCATTTTTTCTATTCACTATACCCCATCACAACCCCCTATAGGTCACACTAAATTCACCTCTTCATCCTCAAAGACCTATTAAACCATGACCACTCTAACATTACACTAAAACACCTTGTTTTACACTACCCAAACCAACCAAGGGAAATCTATATCCTATGATAAAACCAATTTTATAATTTCACACTAATTTACAACCATCTCACCTCTAATTCCATTACCCCCATATCATCCAACATAAAAACCTTCCACCTCCCCACTCTTTCTTTTCATATCCAGGACTACCATTTAAAAACCAAGAAAGTAAAACCCTATAAATATATGAACATATATCCAAAATGATCCCATTATAGCCTCCATTCCTATCACTCCAACCCATTCCACACTTGGTAACCTAGTGTGAAATAAAAAATACAAGACCACAAAACATCCTAACCACCTGGTATACATAGTATCCCATTGAAGAGATATAAAGTGCTTGTAGAATATTGGTTGAAGTCATTGCAATAAGAAATATATGCTTTTTCTACATGTGACTTGTGGTGTAAATGTTGATATATTTCTACCACCTTTTACAATAAACTATGATACTCCACTTGTTTTAAGTGTTGATATATATTTTTAGCTAACAAGATCACTAATTCATAGTGTATGATTTATTATAAACTAGTATTGTGGAAATTCCATCATAGGTGACGGCTTGACTTCTTTTTATTGTGTGACTTTCTATAATGAAATGAACATCTTCTATTTTTCTCTATATATGAATTCGGTTCCCTTCTTTTCCAATTTTCTACCACATTTCTAATATACAATTATAGTTCTTTATGTAAAGTTGTAGAATATAATACACTAATAGTTGTAAGTGCTGATATATTTTTTTAGCCAATGAGAACATTAATTAGTATTAATTATTTCTTCTAAACTAGTATCATGGAAATTCAATCATAGGTAGTGAATTGACTTATTTGTAGTTTATGGCTTTCCATACTAGAATTACCTTATTCAATTTTTCTCTACACATGAATCTGTACTTTTTCTCCTCTAATATATTCTACAAATCCCACATAAAAACTCCACATGGAATATTCCAGATTATTACATAAGTTATTCCATTTTCATTTTATACAACATAGAAGACTACCGTTTTTATTTTCCAAATAAAGAGTCCATATACATCATAACTCAATCCTAAAATCATTCACTTATGATTTCCATACTACAGTCACACAACGTCATGTATGGTAGAATAAATCCAAGTGTATAATAAGCTTCTTCAATTAGTGAACTTTAATCATAGTATATTCAAAAATATATTAAATTTTATATATTGAGATTTAATCAATGCTTCTTAGTAATTTCAACATAAATGAATATTTTTTCTAAAAAACTAATTAATTTCCAATAATCCCAACTTAAGCCAATTAATTTCTGTACAATATCTCTATATTAATATATATCCATATTTTTTTATTTTAATGAAATTTTTAATAAAATTCTCTTGCATCACTTTATTTTTTAGTTGAATGAATCTGTTATTTTTTCCATCATATAATACCATTTTTTATTGGTGGAGCTCCTTGGTAAGATAAAATTCTAAGTAAGTACATTGAATGTTTCTCAGATTTTACTGAATGAATGATTTTATATTTTATATTTCTTGGTGTACATGTTTATGGTATGATATCATGTTATATTTGAAATTTATCTCTTAAAGTAGGAATGCATAAATTTAAAAATAAGTTTCTTTATGTCCATATTTGGGTGTCCTCTGGATATTGTTGGTGTAATGGAAATGTTAGAGTTCTATAGGTCTACCATAGGTTAGACTTTAAATTTTATCCTCTTGTTTGGGGGGAATTTTTTAAATGGTTATAATTGATTGAGGTGGTTTTTCTTTTTAGGATACATTTATGATTTTGGTTGTTTAGTGAAAAAACGTTCACTGACTAATCAAGAGATAAAAATATTTCCTTGGCATATCATTTATCATAGACTTTGAAGTTTATATTTATGGTATACATAGTATTGTTAATGCGCAATTTACTAGTCATGTTTTTTCATTTTTCATTTCTTATTTGGATTTTGGTCTTCATTTATCATATACCATGAATTACATATTTATGGTATATGTATTTTAAAAATAAACTATTTATTATTCAAGTTTTTTTATTTTTAATTTATTATTTAGAGTTCGTCCTTGATATTTTCCCTTATTGTTACAAACTAAAACCGAATTAATCTTGATGGTTGTTCATTTAAAAATATGTCTTCTGAATTTTTTTCATCCAATTGTTAATATGTATGATTAGAAACATGTCAATTCTGGAATTTTTTTTAATTTCTCAAATGGTTGTTCATGAAAAAATATGTTATTCTTGTTTGGTGGTAGTTAGTTCTTGGGTTGTTATTTTCTAACAATTCAAGTGAATTAATGATAAATCTTGATTATTAATGTTTATAGTCTAACATAAGTGGGTATGATATTTTGTGACCATATACAATGATAACTTATTTTATAAAAAAATTACATTTATCATCCACTCATGGAGTTGGAAAGCTGCTTTAATAATACACATTTATAATTTCCTTGGCTTTTCTAGAATAAATTATTTTATTATCCTTATTCAATGCACGTAGTTTTTATAAATAACCAGAAATTTATAAACCATAAAAGAAGTTATCAACTTCTTTTTTATAAGTTTTTTTAATTTATACAGTTATGATATAATAAAAAAATGGGACATGAAATAATAAAAGAAATTATAAACTGATTTTATAAAAGTTTTTTTCAGGATACATCTGTGAATTTATTCCATGTTATGGTCCCCTTAGTGATCCAATTTACTCTTTATTTTTCCCTTCATATTCTTCTATAAAATGAAGTTCAATGATTTGAGTGTGTTTTTTACTAAATTTGAAGTGAACTTAGCATCCCATATAAACTATAAATTTTATTCCAAAACCTGAATTTCACTATGAAATTTGGAAATAGGTATAGAAAACTCCATTTTATATGATGCTTAAGAATATAAGGAACCCCTAATAGATTTTATATTTGATTGTAAAACATTTCATAGAGTCCCAAAAGTGGGATACCTCTATGTTTCATACACAACCTGCAGGAAATCACTTTCCCAAACCCATAGATTGGATAATTCCTTTCCCTTTTAACAAATCATTTTTTCCCATGATAAGAAAAAGAGGATAGTGGTCCAAAAAGTGCCTAGTATTTTTATCTACCACCATAATCAGTTAGGAATTAATACATTGAAAATTATTTAGGTAATTTTCAAACCTTACCCCAGTGAATTAATGGAATTTCTTGTTGATGGATTCTTTGTTAGTAGGATGGTCAAAGATACATTTATAAAGCTTAAGATATAGCATAGCGACTAATCTCGGGGTTGCTATCAAGGAAGAAGTATTTAGATCCCCAGTGGTCTTTCTGAAAATATTTTTGGTGTTTTTAAATATTTTGAAAATAGTAAATAAAAATAGAAAAAAAAATAGTGATGAAAATAATAGAGGGAGAAATGAAACAGTGAATGAATAAAAGAATCACAAAGGAAGAAAAACAATATGAAGAACAAGAAAATACATAAAGATAAAAAAGAAGATTAGACAGAACAATATCATATTCGAGTTGATCCACCATCAAATGCCCTTCATAGAAATTCTAAAGAAAAACATCAATAATAATATCCACTCAATTCATGACTAACGACTCAGATAAGACACCTGTCTCACCTAAAAATTGAACACCCAAACACTGAAGTTCTTCAATACTCAGTTGTTCCTAAAAATTTAAAACTAAATCAAATAACAGGATCACTTCATCCAGAAAGTCTTAAAATCCATAATTAGTCTCTTGGGTTCACCAGATCACAAAACTCAACTCATTTCTTTAGTTCAAGAAAATGAGGAAGGGGAAATGAATGAGGAAAGAAAGTAGCAAACCATTCTTGTATAAGGGTGCACTATTGATCACCCTAATTCATAATCTTAATCCACTATTATTAAGAAGAATTAATGATATCGATGAATCTTATATCTCAAGGAAGCATCTAGATTCAATTATTGGATCTAGCCCCATTAATTAGATCTTCATTACGAGAGATTCGAGATCATAAAAAAAAAAAAAGCGGAAGAATAGTCAACACAATTCAAAACAAACACATATTATAATTAAAAAAATATAAATAAAAATGATGATATTTATATAAAAATAAAAAAATTATGAAAATAGAAAAACACATTGAAGTAGAAAAAGAGGGAGTTCTTGTCTCCAATAATTGAGACATTCTTATGTTCGAGGTTACAGAAAAATAGAGAGAAGAAGCTCATCTTTTTTGGAAAAGGAAAAATCAGAAAAATAATTCCTAATAAGAAACATCATTCAACATGGAATGATCTAATGCATGAATCACCAACCTTCTATGAATTTTTAATGAGTGCAATGGTCCTCATGAATCAACACCATATTTCATTGAAATTTTCCCACAATCCATTTTCCATTAACACTGACCATGTTATAGCTCCCCCTAAAAGGGATGATGATGGAAGGGGTTCGACAAACAAAAATTTCCAACAGCAGAGAAATAGCGGTATGACTTCGAGAGGAAATAACAGATCTGGTTGCAGTGGTGGTTCTTCCTTTTTTGGGTCTATCTTCTAATACAGGTAGCGGTGGCTAGACTACACATGCACGAACAGCCTTGGTTGGGTCCCTCTAGATTATTGAGCTCTTTAACAACAAATAGAGGTGTGAGATTCAGTTTTTCATATCTATAGCTCTGTAATTTCCTAATTTTATAAATTTAGAGAATTTGATTGACTTTGAATTTTTTTAGTTGTTTCTTCATATATGCTGCCGGTTGAATATTTCTTCTTCAACTGTTCAATTTTCTTGTGTTGTTTTGATTCTGGTACCATTGGTGGTGAGTTATGTAGGAAGGATGATGGTGGGTTTCTATGGAAGGTGAAGTGATACGCTGAGTGGTGGCTTGTATTTAGGAGAGGGGTTTTGGTAGAGGTTTATGGATTCTTTCAATGGTGGGTGTGATTTCTAGAAAAGGGAGGGAGGGTGTCATTGTTGGGATTCATCAATGGTGGATTAATTACCGTGGAGTAACCATTAGAAACCCAGTGTTGGGTATAGAGGATATTCTTAATGGTGGGTGAAATGCTGGAGGTGGGTGATTGTGCAATGGTGGGTGATAGTAGAGTTTGTCAATTTGAGAGGAGGATAGCGATAGGTAATGAAAATTCTAGTGATGGGTATGAGTAGTGCAATACCTAAAAAATAAAGAACAATTAAAATTTAAAATCATCAAGAAACAGATTGATTAAAAAAACTAAAGATGAAGAATAAATTAAAAAAAATAAAAATTTTAAAAAAATCAATAAATAAATTTAAAAATAAATAAATAATATAAAAACAGATTGAAATTATTATTTTGAAGAGAAATTAAAAAAAATAAAATGATTAAAATAAAACTAAAACAAAGTAAATTTATTTATTATATAATTAAAATAATGAGTTAATTAGATTGAAAAATTTATTAAAAATAAAAAAAGAAAATAAATTATAAAAAAGTTAGTTAATCAACTTAGGATTTATTAAATTGAAAATTAATTACATAAATAATTAATTAAATAAAATAATCGATTAGCATAATGGTTTCCAACTTTTATAAACCCCAGGAGACAAAAATAAATCAGTCAAAGGAATCCACAGATGGCTAATGTTTCTTGAATCTTGAAATCAGTGTCAGGTCTAGAATAGATGAAGCTTCAGTGAATTTCTAAGTCAAAATTGAAAGCTGTGAGATTCCATCGAATAGATACATAACCTTCGGACTAAGATAAATCATAGATAAAGGAGGGATACAATCTGAATTCGAGAAAGGGGAGAAGGTTTGTGGTCAAAAACCATGGAGATACAATGAAGGACCCTCCCCTGCCAAGGGGGTAGGGTCTGGTGTGGAGGCCATTAGTGATTAGGTCATTGGATCATCCATTAGAGGAATATTTAATCCTGGATTGGTCAAGTTCACTTCTTATTTGGGTTGAATCTCATTTCGTTCTCTTCAAGTGGTCCTATGACTTTCATATGTGGCATGCTTCACCCACTGTCGTGATCTGGGAAAGGTTTTTGCATCTTCTGATTCCTTTCCAAAACCCATCTACTCTTTTCATGTTAGGGAACCTTGTAAGAAGATATCTATTCTTAGATAGTCGGACGAAGGATGTCAGCCATCCCATTTCATGCGATATTTGTGTTGATATTGATGTGTTGAATATGGCAATCAAATCCTTTTGGGTGGCTGTTGGTGAATAATTTAAATAGAAACAGTCGATTGTTTTTTAGTCTTGGTATGATTTTTTCTCTGTGTGTAAGCGATTGGGGATTAAATTGAGGTTTGAATATGTGGGAAGTCAACTCTAAAGGCTTTTATAAACCCAAATTCATGAGATCAGATCACTTCTATGATGTAATATAGTGGTAGAATCTTAAGGGCATATTGTAATTCCACTACAAGTAAAGATTTACCAGGTTTTGATTGGATAGTTCAAGATGATGGATTATTGATCTCCTATGAAGAAAACCAAGTAAGACCGAATCAACCTCTATCTATGACTCCTGATCTAAAAGTTCAAGATGTCTATAACAAATTGAAATGCGACCTTAATGGATTGACTCCTCTTGTGGAAATGGTTCCTCAAGGAATGAAAATATCTTGTGTGGTCACACTAAAGATATGAATGGCCTTTCTATAGGTGGAATTCAACTTGGAATGAATGAGGAAAATCATACTAATCATAATGCATGTGAAATACAATGTATGTTTATTGAAGACAACAACACATAGCCTCATCTCATGGTGAGTGTCTTTATATAACCAAGGAAAGATGATGTAGCAGAATGGGAACAACATGATGTTGATTTTGGATTAGAAACATAGAAAAACAATCTCTAGGAGAAGATTCATAAATTTTATAACTCCTCGAAATTTTTTGATAAATGGGAGACTATCACAAATGATGAAATAGTGATGGACAGTTTCATACTTCTGACTCTGGGGATTGGTAAAGCTTCTTTCAAGGACATATTTACACATGGGAAGAATAAATTGGTTAACAATAAGTTCTTTATCTCTGTACCCCCCCCCCCTCGCTGAAGCGAAGGATAAGGAAATATTATTCAACCATGCTAAGGAAATACTACTATACCATATCTTCATCTAGGGTTTCACAAAATTTCAATTCTAATATCCTTAAAATCTTTTTACCAAGGTAATTATAGATATTAATGGTAAAGTGTTGGTGAATATGGTCATATGAATGATATTTCATATTTTTATATATAATATTTCTTATATTGTATGTTGGATTTGTTATCCCCATCTGATTACTTTTTGGAATCTTTTTATTTTCTTAATAAATGGTCATAAGTTTTACTTCAAACTGAACTTTCCTGGTAATTAATTAAATAAAAGAATAAATGAAAAGGTTATTTTTTTGAAAAAACTAAAAACATGATATAATTAAAGAATAAAAGAATAAAAGTGTAAATTTATTTTTTAAAAATAGAATGAATCACTTAATTTAAAATAATGGTTAAAATTGACTAAAATAAAAACTAAAACCACATTAGAACAAAAAATCAATGTTTTATTTATTATATTCAAAGAAGAAAAAGTTGATAATTATTAAACAAAAAAACATTATTCAAATAATAAAAATTTAATAAATTACAAAAAAGAATTTGGAAAAGAGTGAAAAAACAACCACATCAAACTTTCCCATAGTTAAATTTTTGTTTATCTTCAAACAAATGCATTATTTTGTCTTTATAAAACATAAGGAATTATTTTATGGTAAGATAAGATGAAGTATGTCTAGATTTTAAGAACAGAGGCACAAAACCAAGTCAATCTTTTCAAATGAACTGAACACAGAAGATCCTTCCTAGATTCAAAAACACATTGGAAATCAAAGGAAATGCAGATTCATTCATTGTCAAATATTACATGCCTCCAATATGAAATCACCTACTAACCTATTTCAATTATAGTTCATGTTCCAAATCTAAGAGTGATGACATGTTAGATCAAGTGGAATTAAGATATTAAAAAAACTCACCTTCAATTATTACTTTCTCCTAGGTTCCAAAAATTAAAGTTCAATTTTTTTGAATAACATTATTAATAATACTCAAATTATTTTAATAAAAGTTAATTGTCTCATTATTTATCTAGGTTAAAAATTCTACTCACCTTAATAAACTCATTTTCTTCCAATTGAACTTTATTCTCTCTTTTTTTAATTTTTTTACTCGTCCATGTATGTGAAAAGAAATCTTCAAAAACACTTATTTGTTATGTATAGAGGGATAATACACAAACCTAATGCCTCTTATCTCATATGTTCATTGTGGGATCCCATTTTCTCATTTTACTCCAGTTTCAAATGAATTATAATATTACCATTTTCTTTGTATCCCTAAAGTAGTTATTTTTTTTAATAAAATATGATACTACTAAGTTAAATTTTAAATATAAAATTTCCTAAATTCATGATCACAATTCCACAAAACTATCCTATCTCACTCCCTTTCTCTGTTTCTAAACAAAAAATTCATAGAAACATTATGTTACTCCACTCAGTAATCATATATACTCAACTATTTCAAAATCACTGCAACCCTCAATAACCAGAAAATGGTTATCCTCTAAGTAACAAATAATTTATGTGTAGAATAAATCCAAATGATCCTCAAGTCATGAAAGAATCTAAGAAAAATTCAATGAATATGGAAAAAATGACCATTTTTTTACATAAAATCAAGAGTGGTTTTGAAGTGAGAGAAATACCCCTCTCCCCTACACTTAAAACTAAAAATCATCCCTAATATTTACCCTTAAGGTGGGATACAATAAAGTTCAAAATAGATGGGAAATTAAACATAAAAATAATTTTAAATGGGTTATAGGAATTTTTAAAAATTTACTCTGCCACACACAAAAAGAAATAGAATAGATACAAAAATAAAAAGAAAAGGACCCCAATATCCACCACCAAAAATCAAGCACAATATTTTTTCAAAAGTTCATGTTATAAGATCTTATAAACATATAAATTATTTTTCTCAATTCAGTTTGAAATGTAGCATGATGATTAATATTTTTTTGTAGCAGTTGAATGAAAATGAAAACAATGGGTGCAATCAAGGTTCACAAATCAGATCATAATAATTTTCAACTAATTATATTTTATCATGATAACACCCAATAAGAAAACAAATTAAATGATTCGTGCTCACTCATCCCAATCCATAGTCTCAATTCACTATGTCGAAGGAGAATTGATGATTGTAATGAATCTTAGATCTCAGGGCAACACCTAGTTTCACATTCTGAATCTAGCCATATGAATTAGATCTATATTACATGAGATTATAGATCACAAAAAAAAATTAAGGAAGAACCAGAAACAAAATTAAATACAAACACATAGTAAAATTTAAAAAACATAAATAAAAATGATGATTTTTACAAAAAAAACAAAAAAACAAAAATAAAAATATATATATTTTAAAGTATAAAAAAGGTGAGTTCCCATATATAGGAATTGAGATGTTCCCATGATTGGGGTTACAAAAAAATAGAGATAAGAAGCCCATATTATTCAGAAAAAATAAAAAATTGAAAAATAATTCCTAACATGAAGTATTGTTCCTTGGGGAATGCTCTGATATGCGGCTAACTTTTAGTGAACTTCTAATGAGTGCAACCATCCTTGGGCAATGAACCCACTCTTAATTGCAATTTTCCCAAGGTCACTTTGCCATCAACACCACCCATGTTTTATTTCCCCCTTTATGGTCAAACGATAGTAGGGTTTCAACCAGTGGTGACTCGAGATAGTGGAGAAACAGAAGCACGACTTTGGAAGGAATGGCATGCTCTGGTTGAAGCCATGGTTATTCCTTCAATGGGTTCATCTTCAAGATTCGGGTAACGGTGGATTGAATTCATGCACATGAATAGCCTCATATATCTCCTTGTGGATGATTGAGATCTTTAATGGTGGTTCAAGGTGAGGAATTTTTTTGTTCAGATCTACATCTTTAGAATTTTTGGATTTGAGAAATTTCATATTTTGATTGAATTTGAATTTTTTATCTGTTTCTTCATATGTACAGCTAGTTGAATTTTTCTTCTTATCCTATTAAATTTTCTTTTGATTATTTGATTCAACTGTTGGTGGTGGTGAGTCGCAAAGGAAGGCCTATGGTGGGTTTCTATGGAGGGTGAAGTGAAATGGTGAGTGGTGACTCAGAGTTGGGAGGTGTGGTAGAGAGTTGTGTACTGTTTCAAAAGTGGGTGTAATTTATGAAAACTAGAAAGAGGGGGTCATCATTGGGATTCCTCAACGATGGATTAATTATAGCGGATTCACCGTTGAAAACTCAATGGTGGGTGCAAAGGAAATTGCCAAAAGTGGGTGCAATGATGTCGGTGGGAGATTTTTCAATGGTGGGTGACTATAGAGTTTTCTAATTTGAGAGGAGATTGGCATTAGGTAATGAAAATGATGGAAATGGTTATGGGTAGTGCAAAACTTGAAACAAAAACAAAGAACATTAAAATTTAAAAATTATCAAAAAGAAAATTGATTAAAAAATATAAAATAAAAAAATAATGATGAAGAATAAAGTACAAAAAACAAAAAAAAAATAATTAAATAAAAATAAAAAAATAAAATAATATCCAAAAATAGATTTAAAGTATTATTTTGAATATAAATAGAAAAAAATAAAATGATTAAAAAATTGAAACAAACTATATTTATTTATTTTTTAATTAAAATAATGTGTTAATTATATTGAATAATTAATTAAAAATAAAAATAAAAAAATAAATTAATAAAATATTAAATAATAAACTTATAATTTATTAAACTGAAAATTAGTTAAATAAATAAATAATTAAATAAAATAATAAATAAATAAATTTCTTAAAAAAAACAAGAAATAATGAAAGAATGAAAGAATGGAAGTGGAAAATTATTATTTAAAAACTGAATGAATTAATTAATTTTAATGAATGATTAAAAATGTATAATATAAACACTAAAACATATTGGAACCAAAAATCAATGTTTTGTTTATTATATAAAAAATATATAGCATTTGATAATTATTAAACAAAAAATATTATACAAATAATAAAATGTCAATAAAATATAAAAGATGATGTGGAAAAGAGTTTGAAAACACAACCACACCACTTGTTATAATATATAAACATATCTCTAAAAAGTCTTTAATTCAATATTTGGTCCAGTGTAATGAATGATTTGGAATCTTCCATTTTTTCATGAAAAATCACATCCTCTAAATGTTACAATAAGTACATGTGCAAATGTGTTTTTAGTTTTCTTTTTTAAATGAGTTTTTCTACTACTTATTTGAGTGCCATTTTCTTAAAATTTTAGTGTAAGTGATTTTTTAGACATAGATAAAATTCATTGATATTTTTAAAGTACATAGTTGATATAGATTTTAATTACTTATCTAATAATTTTTAATATATCTTCCACTGTTTATTTTTAAATTTTCAATTGTTTTTTATTAAAGTTGATTGTCTGTTCTTTTAACTTCTTAATTAATTGATCAAAAATCCTATAATGTTATTTTAGGACTACCTAAATGAATAATTTTTGAAATCTAAGCCCGTTAATGGTGATAATAATGATCCTATGAATGTGTTTATTACATAAAACTACAAGGATAATGGATTTTTTCTAAGGGATTAATGGTATGTCACATTCCCATCTATTTTTTAGTAAATATTTCTATAGTTTTTCCTATGGTTATTAAAATTTAGATGATAATTATCTGATATAGGTCTTGTTTAATAACATTTATTAATAAAATATATACAAAAATTATCAATTATGATAATCATTTTAACATTATAATTTTTTTCATTTCAGAAAATATTTCATTAGTTTGAGGCACTCCAAGAACCCAAATTCAGAGGTCTTTTCTTTACTACACTCATTATCATTATCATTATATTACTCAATATTGTGAATAATATAAGCACTTAGTTAAAACAAACACTAATATGATGTGGAGATAAGTACTCAAGATTATGGATGAAGAGAAGCACTCACTGTTATGAAGACAAAGACTCATTAGCATGCTCATTACCCTCACTCATTATTATAATCAAGATTACAGATGAAGTTTTATAGATATTAATGTAAAGTCTCATGGATTTTGATTATGTTTGTGACATATCTTTTAGGTAATCATGTTTTCTCTTAATAATTTAAACTTGTTTTTAAATTATGTTTGAATATTTTTTTCAAATAAAAACACTATTTATTGAAATTTTATATAAGATAATTTTATAATTTTTATATATTATATATATTATGTATAATTAAATTAATAAATAAAATATAAAATTTTAGCAACAAATATAGGAATACACATAAAATATTTAATCTAAAAAATATTCTACAAATAGGTATTAATTCTTGGTATTTATTGTAATAAAAAATAAAATTATATTATTAATGATATTACCGATAGAAAGATAAATATTGGTATTGATATTATTAATAGATAGATATATTTTATAAATATTTTTCAAAACATTTTTTCCAACAAATATATTATATGTTGGTATTATTATAATTATAAAATAATTATTTTATCTGTCACAATAACATTTAATGATCGATTTTTTACCAATAATTTAGTAACAAGGATATATATGTAAGTAAAACACATTACCAATATAAAATGTACCTTAACTAATAGATATAACCCTATTAGAAAATTTTAAATATTTTTTAGTTATTTCTCAACCACACCCATCGATCCTAAACACCGATGTGTTAACAACCGATCCACCCAAGATTATAGTGATCCCCCACTATATGTCCCTACTACCGATCAAAAATTACTACTAATTGTGATCCTTAACATAGGAATTTCCTATCAAAATACAATCCAACTAGTTCTCATCGTAGACACATCAAAACACACATAAAATGGTTAAACCCACAAAATAATTAAAACAAATCCACTGATCCATTCCCTAAACCCAAAAAAATAACAATCGGCTACTTGAGAATCACGTTTACTATTTAAACCATGATCCTACCTTAAGTGTCTTCATTAAAGCAACAACAAGGCACCTGAAAAAATAATAAATCAATGACCTAGGTCTCTCCTTTTCAAACACCAAAGATCCAGCAAATTGGTCTACACAGACATTGGTTTCTCTCTTTATCTTATGCCAATCCAAGTGAAAAATCCCTCAAAATAATTCAATAGTTTTACAAAATAAACTACACATAGCCAGTCATACAATTCAATAATTCAAGGTAAAAACACAAAAAAAATGATAAAATTATTTTTTATCTTCAAAAACCCATTCAAAAAATTTTACACGCACTAAAACTCAAAAAAATTTTGAAAACACTCCTTGGAATCCAAGGGCTTTCACCAAAACCCAAAATCTATTGAAAACCACTATCCTATTCGATCCTTTCCAAAAAACTGATTTCAGTTTCAAAAAACCATTTTTAAATCAATTTCAACAACCAATTTGAAATCAAATTTCGAAAACCATTTCCTTTTCTTTTTCACAAAACAAAAAATTATCATTCATTTTAAAATCACCAAATCTATGATATATTTAAATAAAACCAACCATAAAAACCATTTTTCACATACCACATTAAACTTCATGAGTTTTATTTCAAAACAAAGTTTTTCCTAAAATTACAAAGTTCCCAAAACCATTTCTCTATGGTATCCAAACAAACACAATCACAATCAACCCAAGCCTCACGTATTTATATTAATCTAGTCACCCCTTATAATATTTATGATAAAACATAATTTATATTATAATTTCATTCAATTAATAATGGATTTCAATGAGGTTCCATATCAAAAAACACCACTCATAATCATGTGTATGATTCCTTTACCATTCCACTTCCATGATACATGAATACCCCACTAGGTCCCAACCAATCCCTATAACTCATCCTAAGTCATTTCCATCCCCATTTGGGATTCCCGATCTAACCCAAAACCTCACTCATCCTATAGTTCCTAGTCTTGAAATTGGATATTCCCTGGAAAATTAGGTTTTAATTGATGTCGTGTTGTCCAGGAAGGATCTCAATCTAAGTCTCAACAACCTATCTCTACCATTTCCTTTTATTTTTCATAAAACCAAAAATTATCATTCATTTTAAAATCACAAAATCTATGATCTATTTAAATAAAACCAACCATAAAAACTATTTTGCACATACCACATGACACTTTATGAGTTTTATTTCAAAACCAACTTTTTCCTAAAATTACAAAGTTCCCAAAACCATTTCTCTATGGTATCCAAACAAACACAATCATAATTAACCCAAGCCTCACATATTTATATTAATCTAGTCACCCCTTATAATATTTATGATAAAACATAATTTAAATTACAATTTGATTCAATTAATATTGGATTTAAATTAGGTTTCATATCAAACAACACCACCCATAATCATGTGTATTATTCCCTTACCATTCCACTGCCATGATACATGAATAACCCACTAGGTCCCAACCAATCCCTAAAAATCATCCTAATTCATTTCCATCCCCATTTGGGATTCCCGATCCAACCCAAAACCTCACTCATCCTATAGTTCCTAGTCTTGAAATTGGATATTCCCTGGAAAATTGGGTTTGAATTGATGTCATGTTATCCAGGAATGATCTCAATCTAAGTCTCAACAACCTATCTCTACCTCTAACTAAAACTATCTCATCCCAAGACATGATTTGATACCACTATATAACACCTCAACCCTAGCAGCCCAAATGGCGCCCGAGCAGGGACACTACATTAACTCAAGAATGCCTACCCATACACCATAGGTTGTTGAATAGAGGAAATGGGATATATATAGTCATGGGGAGGATATTATTTCAAACAACCCAAGGGGTATTTCCTAAGTTATATAAAAAATTCATCTTGAACCGTTCATATATTGGACTACCCAAAAACCTATAGCTTATAAACATGGAGTCCCATGGGCCCCTGAAGTCTTGAATAAAAATTAGTAAATAATATACATAATGTAGAAATATAAAATAGGGTATAAATAATAGATAAAAATATAATATTAATCATAGAAATAAATCACTTATAGGGTATAGATGGAAATATATTCTATAAAAATAAATGACATGTTTGAACGAACTTCCTATAAATCAAGTAATAGGAATAACTAGATGATATGAGCTAAATGATAACTAAAAGTAAATACAATAGTCTCTTAACCTAACTCATATACTTTCTCTATCAAATCATAAACCTCCATAACCTACTAAACATGTACCACATGTCCAACTCCAAGAAATATATGATTCCAGAGAGAAAATACAATGTTCGACCCACATACTTTGAAAAACATGTTGTGTAAGTGGGTATATGGTTAATAAAATAACATAGTAAGTATCCATAATGCCTATAAAATAATTATTGTTGTTTAGATCGAGTGGATATTCATAAAATACATATATAAAGAGTACAGTGGTGTGTATGAAACACAACCACCAAAAAATAACATGAAATTAAAAAAAATCATACACGTCAGGACATCGTGTGATAAATAGTTCACCATGACACCTGACCCTACCTACTTTGACTCTATTCTGGAAGGAATAAGTTGTTATGTACCAAAACTTGAGGCGTACATAAAGATGCAGATAGGGGTTCGATCGAAATGAGGTCCATCCTGAACCTAAAGGCTCAAGGTGGGGCACCATCCAAACCTCGATTCACTACCTGAAGTATCAGCGTATGGTCATATTCCTATGATATTAAACCCATGCATAATCACTTGGGAGGTTTATATGATCTATGAATAACATAAACCCATTCCCTCACCTTCGGTGTGGTCCTCAACCCAAGAATTCTAAAGAAAGGTCTATAATCACCCTGACCCATCCCCACGGGTTAGGGGTGGTCATGTCAAGAACATTGAACTATACCTATTGAGTTTTGGGAATTCAAAATAAAGTACACCATCCCATCCCAACATACTAAAGGGAGGACACATTAAGCACATGTTGGAAATAGAAAACAAGGCACATAACTCGTCTCATGGCTCACCAACATACCACCAGGGGACTAGTCCCTTGAGACATAACATTGTATATCAACACATTGAAAACCCATCTTGATCATCCAATGGTTCCATAACATTAATTGAGACTAATCATCACTTTGATACCACAAGAAAAGTTATCATAGGTCTACCCACACAAAAAAACATGCAACATCATGAAAAACAAGTTCTCCTGAGACTACCCAAACAACAAGTGAATCATCATGCATCAACATATATAATCCATAAGAACTAAAAAATGGGAACCACACCAATCACAAAAAATTTAGAAAATAGGGAATCCCTATCATAGGTTAAAATGGACCAAAAAAGTTAATTTTATCCCTTTCATATCTCTTTTAAAAGACGGGTCAAATCTTTCTTTTTCAGTCCATTTTCAAAAGGAATATCATGATGCTTTACTCATGCTATGAATTTTCCCAGAATCTTGGAAACATCCAAAACACATTTTGAAATTCCACTTCAAACCCATTTTTCAAATAACCACTTTTCCATGAAATTCCACTTTATATAGAACCCCATTTTAAAATGAATTTCAAAATGGAAATCTATTTAACATTGAAAATTAATACACACATCTAAATAACCAATAAGGAGGTCCACCAGAACTCATTCGACCAAGTCACCACCATCAAATTGTTAGAAAAGATATATGGTCTATGTTGACTATTAGGCTTGTGTGAACTCACACCAACCTTATGGGATAACTCACACAACAAAATCACTATATAGATAGTAATACTAATGAAGGCACATGAATATAAAATCACAAGTCAACTGAGAGACTCAAATGAGGTCAAGGACCCTACCACAGCTGGTGGTCTAATAATTTATCTAATGCCCATACCGACCTCCACTAAATCCATGAACACCTGTATCAATAACCAATATAGTTAAACTATTTAATTAAACAATTTAAACCAAAAACCCAATGTGGAATAATAGGCACAACACTAAACATGTGATGCAATGATGCTAGAATCATCAAAATTTGGGTGAGATCCACTCCTAACACACCCTCGTTCCCAGGAAACAAAAAAATCCCCAATTTATATCACCGATTTTATGTCCAATTTTACACAAATTAAATAGAAATCCGAAATAAATACATGGAAAAAATACCTCATGATAAACAGAAAACATAATCTTGTTTATAGCCTCTTGGTGCATCCTCTATGATTCGTATATGAATACCCATCATGATAGATGATTTCTCTATGATCTGGTAAAAACATTACTCCAAAACCCTATACAATGAACCAAAAATTAAGTAAATGGAGGAAGAATAAGGGAGGTATCATACCATGAATTTTCATGAGAAATTTCTTCTGAATGGTCCAAATTGAAGGCACATGATAGAGGGGAATAAGAGAGTGGGATGGATCCCCCCTTCTATTTTTTGTGTATAAATCCAAGTGAACTCGTGGGGGTTACCAAAAAATATACACCAGTCCAAAATAAACAAAAAAGACCTAAAAATTGGGATGCTTGAATTTTCACACAATGAAGAAGGTTTCGTGGCCCAAACCTCCTCTGGGAAGGGGGTACAATCCATCTGCCTGAATATTCATAGATTTACCTATATGTTCTTATCATGAATGGACTTATACTAGTAAATATAGCATCTCATACATTCTTTATACTCTCTGGAATCCTCTCAAAGCCTTTAGAAATTTCTTGATCCCCAAGATAAATCTTAAAACACCTCTTAGAGATGTTTTAATGCTTAAGAGCCCATCCTGATCCTTGTTTCTTAAAAAAACCTCCAACAAATGAAAATTTAAAATTATTTCAGGAATTTAGCAACCATAATGACCTAGTTTATTATATATATTATGGATTTATTTAAAATATATGGGAGATTAATTGCATTAAATTTTGATTTCTTATGTTCAACTGTAAATGGGTTGTCAGTAACAATATTATTAAACATGGTGAATTAAAAATTAATTAAGTATATCTTAATATACTGTGATATATATATATATATTTCCTTTGTATAATGGAAATAATGAAATATAAATTTTTTATGTTCTTGATCCATTAAAAGTTCAATGGTCTATTTTTTTCAAGGGAAAATAATATTTTCATGATAAAAAAGTTGATGATGATGATGACTTATGTGATATCCCTACTTACATGGAAGTCATCTTAGGATATTGATGATCATGGAATAAACATTATTTATGTCATATGGGATGATAATGTAAAATGAATATGGTAAAACAATCCTTTAGTAATCTCTAAATATTATAGGTATTATATACATATACATATATATATATATATATATATTTACTTTTAAAATTTCAAAATATGTAAGATATATTATTTATAATTATATTATTTACTTAAGTCATATATTTTAATAAATATGATAAATTTTTTGCTCAGTAAAAAAAATAACTGCATATAAATAGAAATTTTTCTATAAAAAATATCATTTTAAATATTACTTAAGTTTTTTACTTATACCTATATCATTTCATGTCTCATAAAATTTATAGTTATTTTTTATCATTTTATTTATATATTTTAATGAATATGATAAAAAAAAAATTTTTTTTTGTACTATTTTCCAATTATTATTTAATTTTATATGTCAATGGTTGGATTTGTATCATATTTTACTAATTTTTTACTAATTTTATTTTTAAGGACATGTTTGACAAAATTATTTGGCTATCTCTATCCTCTCAAGAGGACCGTCTATATAATTTTATTGAGGTGACTTCTCATTCCTCTACACAGAAGTCTCATAATTAAACAGTGAAATATAAGACTTATAGATTTGGTAAATTTCATATCAAATGTTTATTTAAATTATCACTAGATTATAAAAATAGAAAAGAACACCTATTGAGTTTGATGGTAATGATAATACTACATTTCCAAATTCAAATAAATTTAGGATATTTATGGATATTAAAACTAGATAAAATATAATCATTTTGTTCTAAAATTGAAGAAGTTTTGACTAAATGAAACTAGATCATATGTGGGAGAATATTTTAGTAAAATTATTTATTATTGTTTTATTTATCATTATATTATTTTAAAAATAAATATCACTTTTTTATAATCTATTTTAGATTAAATATGATTTTCCTAACACCAAGGAAGTTAGGATGATATGCATATCTTTTAATGTAATAAGATGGTGGGATTATGAGTCAACACTAAATTCAAATTTATATTTTTGTGAAATAAAAAATAAAATTCCATGTTTGTTATATAGTTTTTTATATGAATATACATGGTTGATTTTGCTGAAAGAGAAAATTAGGAATCATTTTTGGTAAGTGCAATGGAAACAATTTAAGTGATTTTTTTTATAATCACTAGAAATAATCATATTAATGATTTATTTATCCCTAATTAATATATGTTGATTATATCTCATTATTAGTTCTAAGTGAAGAATGTATACCCCCATAATTTACCTCAGGTAGGTTGTTCATTACTTAAAGAAAAATGATGGATAGAGAGTTTTTATAAATTGAGAGACAAGTCTTCAGGCTCAATAGAGATTGACCCCAACTCCCTCCCCAGCTTAACATGAAAAATGGAAAAGGTAATTTATTATGAAAATAGAAAAATAACTTAAAAAAGAGTTGAAGGATATATCTGAAAATAATGTAAGAAGGAATTTAAATTAAATCTAAACCATTTATATTTTGAAGCACTAATAAAACTTTCAAATTTTCATTACATAAATCCCTTGAGAAAAATGAAACATAGAAGACATTCATAATCAATATTAGGAAGGATATTTTTTATACAATATTAATAAAGGAAATAAAAAATTTCCAGGTATTAGGATACAAGGTTGGGGTATCAATTATAAATAATTCTAGTTGTTGTGGTACTTTTACCAGGGAGGAAGTATATAAGTTAAAAATAGACTATTCAGAATCTATGTTTTTAGAGATGGGAGATATGTTAAAGTATAAGATTATATTGTCAATATGGTTGATGTTTGTAGACATACATAAATAGTTTCAACCTATATATCCCATTACTCCACCTCATCCTCCATAGTTTCCCATATATTTTGAGTTATATGTTGAGGATCTATAGTATCATATTGTAACTTATGATATCATATATTATATTGTGGATATATTATATCATCGGTAGATAGATATGAATTAGACTAGGTTAATGTAAAGGATATTATATATGAATCAACTAGAGTACCATTCCCTGATGATGAGGTTTCTATAGTTATACAAAGTGTTGAACATTTTTTTACTTTGACTATCTATACCTATATGAAAATTTTACTCTAGGGAATACATAGATTATATCCTGTATTTAATATTATTTTGAAAATTTATTTTAATATATATAGATAGATATATATATTAGAAATAATTTAAAGTAAAAACATACTATATATAAAGTAATAATATATTAATTCCCCATCCACGTTTCATAATACTTGTTCTAAAGAAATTTGTAAATTATTATTTTATGCATTTATATTTTTGGTTTTTTTAGTAGTCAATGATTGTTTATATTTTTGGGTTCATTTTTCTACTGATTATTTATAAAAAATATATCTTTGATATTATATTTTTAGATATATTAGTCCATATATTGATGCAAGTCCTTTCCATGTAATTATATTATCATATTTCTTTTAATTATATCAATTTTAAGTAACTATCTACCGACGATTTTTATTAGGTATATTTATACAATTTTTATTCACTATGATATGATATTATTATATGGATTCATAGACCCAAAATTAATTTCTCCAGTAATGAGGAAAATGTGTGATAAATAAATAACTAGATATATTTCAAAAATATTTTAAAATGAATAAGTTTTGGTTGATCCATTATCTTAATAGGTATGAAACATATATTTAGTTATAATATAAAATTTATATTAATTAAATAATCACTCACATTGTATTTTTTTATATCAGTGTTCATTATATTTTGTTTATTTTTAGTCTATAAGAAAACATTTCTTACTATATATGCTCTAAATATGGTGAAGTGAGAGACAACTTTAAAGTAGTATTGGCGTAGTAATTTTGAATATTTCAATGATTATATAATATAATAAATTTGGATTTTATTTTATACTTATTATCATTTTTAAATAAAGAATGTTATCACTATCATCAGACAGTGAGAAGAAACTTGGAAAATATCTATTATGTGTGCACAAATATGACTTATTTTATAAGTACTATAATTTAACAGATAGTTAAAATGTTATTTTCAATAGATATGTTCTTTTGAAAAAAAATCATCATAAATAATGAGGATTCAAATGAGGGTATTATGTGCTAATATTTCTGTATAAAATAATTAAAATCGGTAAAATTATAGCTTTCGACATGGTTAGGTTTTATTATCACCATTCATTTTATGTATAGTATCATTATTTTGAGATTAAATTATGAATAATTTCTTTTTAATTTTTATCCTTTTGATTCTCCTCTCCCATATGATGGTAATGAGGTAAATCATCTATAGGGAGTATGGGATGGTTATTTAACAAATTTTATTTTGTTTTACTTAATATATTTGTATTTTTAATGTATATTTTGTATTTAAACTATGAAATTTTGAAATAATTTTATTTATAATGAAGATATGTTGTAGATATTATTAAATAATTATATTTCAATTTTGACTATTTTAGTTTTTTATTGTATTGTTGTATTTTTCTTCTATTACAGGTTTTTCTATAGTATTTTTAATTAAATTTCCTTTTTATTAAATAGTAGTCTTTACATTGGTAATTTTTATAACTAATGTAAAAAATATCTTTCAGAGTGGTTATAAAATAACTTACCTAGAACATATATTTTGACATTAGTTAATTTAAATAAAAAATGTGAAAAAATATCTTCAACATCGATTATTTTATAACCACAAAAGAAAGTGTCTATATTTTCTATTTTAGAGTGGTTTTTAATGTCATTTATAATAATAATCAATATAAAAGATTGTTTTTTTACATCGGTTAAAATAACTGATGTAAAAAATATATTTACAAAAACACTTACATTAGCATAGCTTTATAACTAATGTTTAAAACCCTTTATTCACTAGTGAATTTAACATTTGGAAATATAAAACATATGCATCTCATCGATTGATACATTTCATTTAATAAAATATATGGTAGAATTGGATAATGTATTTAAGTGTTATATTCATTCATCCATGCTTATTCGATGGTTATAAAAGGTTTTAAATTAATGAAATTAACTAAAAAGTTTTATAAAATTTGAATATCTACCATGTATTCTCTAGGAGAATCCATAAATCCTATATATAGAGTCCAAAGGCTATGAAAATGGAATATAACCTTTTGCTAACTTTTTAAATCAAAATATCTATACTCAATATTCACTTACTTTGAGAGGTACTAGCATATCATGGTTTAAATGAGGATACCTTCCAAAAATTAGGTGATTAATCAACCCATGGATACCCTAGGAGAAAGGAGTCCTTTGGAAAATTCTATGTGTTTTTCATTATTTGAGGGATTGAATATAGGAGGCTTGGAAATCATCAGTATACAGTATGTTCATAATTTTATTTTACACGTGGTTTCAGTTTCAAACCAGTAATATCTTAGTTTATGGTTTCTTAAAATATATCACTAACTAAATAAGTGTTATTCAATCCTAAGAAACCCATCCGGATAAAGGGTTCATTTTTAATAGATGAAACAATAAAAAAATTTAAAAAAATAATTAGAGATAAATAATACAATGTTTAATTCAAATTTTACCATTATAATATAGTCTTAATAAATAATTGAATCATGATAATGAAAATCAATAATCTTATATCCATTTAAATTGATTATAATAAAAATGATCAAAAAATATTTGAATTACACCTAACAATTGTAAGAAAACAAAACGTCTATAATTTATAGTATGATAATAAGGGTTATCAACCTCATATGGGCCTTTGATAATCATCAATTATTATTATAATGAAAAAAAATCGAAATAATTTTAAGGTTATTGATTATAAGATTAAAATTATAAATTAGAGCGGTTAAAGACATAAAAATTTATTTATAGGTAAATTCTCTAATCCACTTGAGTCTACATAAATGAATTAAAATCCAACTATCTTAAATTATGTTCACAGTGACATGAAACTCTCTATTTTATTATCAATGGAGTGATCAAAATCTTATTTTGAATGATTAAAATGACCAAATACCCATAAAATTATATAAACTCTTAGATAAAAATATAATTGAGTCTTGTTGTCATTATATAATTACATATGTATTTTAATATTGATTTACTATTAAATTATAATATTATCTTGGAATAATATTTTTAGTTTATTGTTACCATTATACGATTCATTTATATATAATTTATCATACATATTATACTTCAATTTTAAAGTAATAAAACCATTATGTCCCATAAGACAATTTTTTTCTAAAATTTCTTAACATATTGAACAACGTTCCTATAGATACAACAATACTTTAATCTATCATAGATACAAATTAATAAACCAACACATGCATGTGGGTAATGGTGATATTTTATCTATAATTATTTTATATAAAAATTGAACGTAAATTTAATTACACTAATGAAGTTGAAAATTTAAAAAAAAATTGTTTACCATGAAGTAAAATAATAATAAAAAAAAATTCAATATAAAAAGTTGAATTTAACAATTATTATTATTATCAATATCAAAATCATGATTATTAATAATTTCAAAGAGTAATAGTTTTCATAATATGTTTTATAAAATAAAGTTAAATAAAATTTAAATTGATAAAAAGAAATTCAATTTTAATTAAAATAATAATAATAAATTTTTATCATTACTATTAAATAATAATGAAAGTGAAATACTCAAGATTCTTGAGAAAGATAATTTTATTCATGAATTATATATGGTAGCGGTTATCTTTTCCTTGAAGATATGATTCCACTATCTCTATATCGAGGAGAGTGGTATATATTGACCATAAAAGTCTAAAATATATATCCACACATATATATTTGAGTATGAGATAAAAAAGATAGTTAAAATTAATGAAGAGTTATTATTGCATCATAAATTATTACTTCACTAAGGAAAACAAGGAGATTTATTCCTTTAGTAGAATGGATCATGAAAATTTATCTTCATTGAGAGTAAAACATGATCTATTGATCAATAATTTGGTAAATTTGGACTTGTAAATTATAAGGGAATGTATAACATATCATTATCATATAGTTGATAAATGATCATTACTAAAGAGGATTCATGAGAGTTAATTGGATGATTCAAGGTTCTATAAAATAATTAAAGTTATTTAATATTTAAAATTTTCTAATTTCAACGTTGATAAAGAATATGTCTTATGGTCTGGAGAGATATTGTGTATTTCATTTATGAGTGAGTTAAAGAAATAATTTTTGGATGAATTTTATATCTCAAATATTTTTATAAATCCTACGATCACCAAGATGTATATGAATATTAAATAAGACTATTGGTAAGATAACATTAAGTAGAATATAATTTATTATTCATCAAGGTGTTTAGTTCATTAGAAAGTAAAAGATTAGTGAAAGGAACATAAAGGAAAAATGCAGTCATTATTTATAATAGCATGGAGGTGGCATAATATTATTATGGGTTTAATCATGGGAATTATATGGTGATCTAAAGGTAATAATGTTCTATAGATTATGGTTAGTCATCTAATAATATATATATATACACTTATCACCCATAGACAAGTGAATAATCTAAAAGGACTACTAACGCATTCCAATTTATGTTAAAGGGTGTCTCACTTGATTTCCAAGGAAATTGGGATCAACACCTTTCTTTGGTATAATTCTTGTATAATAATAGTCATCATTTAATAATTCATATATCACTTTATGGGGCTCAAATATGGAACAAAATATTGAAATTTGTCTTTTTGGGATGAAGTTAGTAAATGGAAGTAAGTGTATCTATATTTTATTAAAGAGACAACAAATAAGGTAAAGAAATTATATGACATATCAAATCAGCTTAGATTAGACATAATATCTATGAAAATAATATAATATGATATTTGGATTTCAATTTCACTGATTGTTTATTTTAGAAAATATCTTTGTGGAATACATCTTGGCCCAAGTGAGATGGAAAAGTAGACTATGGGGTGAATAATACTTTATAAAATTTAAAACAAATAATTAATTAGATTCTGTTATTACATGCATCAATAGTGTAATCATAGTTCTGTACTTCAAGAAAAAATGAAGTTGAAATAGAAATAAGAACACATGAAATTTATAGTAGTTCGGATCACTAAGATCCTATGTATACTCTTAAATTTTCTACACTTGAAGAGAATATTTTTACCCACTAAAAACCTCAATTTTAAAGGAGTGTTAAACTCTTTACAGAACCTTTGTTTTATAATAATCATAGGTAAAACCAAACCTGAATTTTTATGAGTCACAACCTCCACTAACCTATATTTTTTCAAGATTCATAATTCAAAAACCTTTCTTTTGGTTAAATGGAATAACCAAATACAAACATTATTTTGATTGGAAAAATAATAAAATGATGCTTAAGAGAAAACAGATGAATTAAATATAATAAATAATACCAGAAAAAAAAATTAATAGTGTTAATGAACCAAATATGTGAATATTAAATCATATTTATGGTATTTTATCTATTTAGAAAAAAAAGATTCAAACATTTATGTTCCTTTATGATCGAACTAATGGAATAGTAATTGTATCAAGATATCAACATTTTAATTATATTGTATGTATTTATTTTTGAATCTCCACTACTTCAATTATTATTTATACACAAATTATCAATGGTCATCTCATACCATCCTTTGATTACAATTGCACAGATTCTTCTTAAAACTTAACACATACATTCAACAGTTATGTTAAATATTTAAAAATATGGAAATATGTGGTTTCATGTTTAAACATCACCAGTTTTTAAAAAATAAATCTCACATGATTTTTATATCTATATAAATTACTTAAAAACCAATTCCAATATGATCATTAGATTATATATTTATGTGTGTTTTTTAAAAAAACTTTTATATACTTCTAGTAAATTAATTAATTTAAAAATAACTTTAAAAAAAATTGTCTTAAAATCTAAAATGTATATATATTTTTAATAAATATCTCCTATATGAAACAAGTTAACAAGTCCTTAAATAATATTAACAATATTCTTGAGTAATATAAAAATTAAAATAATTCATATAAAGTTATAGTAACAAAAAGAACAAAAATTTATTATTAACAAGTAATAAAAATATATAAAAAACAATTCAAATATTAAAAAAAGTTTTCTCAAAATATTTTCTTAAAAATTATACTTCAATAGTTTTATTTTAAAAACAAGTTTATAAAAACCTTAGTTATTCCTATATGGAAAAATCAAAAAAAAAAGTTTAAAACTAAATAATAAAAATAACTCTCACAAAAGATTCAATTTCTCATGGATAATCAAGAATATACTATTTATACTCATGAAGGAAGCCACTATAGTACTTATGGAAGATTTAAATGGAATCTTGAAAACTCACATAAAAAGGGCATGGAATATTATTGTATGTATGAAATTCATGGAATTTATTTCTTTTATCATTCACTTCTATGATTCATGGAAGAATATTCACAGATTCTCATGGTAGCACTATATATATGGAAGGGAAGAGTGATATATTCATCACGGTCGGACTGTCTATTAAATTATAAGGTATCATATGGATGATATATCCATGCCAGATTTCATGTGGAAGGGAGTAACCTTAGGGATGGATTAAGTAAAATATGCAAAAGAATAGGTGGATCCATAGTAGGAAATTTCTTATGCAGTAGGATAAATAGAATATCATGCGATAGAATTCTTTTTCTCATATGGTAAATATAAAGGTTCTCAGTCCAATGAGATGAAACAATAGCATCAAAGGTTAAATTGGTTCAAACATGTATGAAATATACACTGAAGTATGAGAGATAAACTATATTTCAACACAAAAAAAAACCATCCCATGTGAGAATTATAATTCTCTGCACTGATGGACAAGGATGGTTAAAAGAAATTCGTGAAAGCTTAAAAATATATTAAAAAATCATAATAAATAAATATATTCAAACATTTTTAGTGATACTATGATAATTTTAAATATTTAAAAATATAGTGAGAAAATATATTTAAATGTGAGATGCACTTAAATTACAAAACATATTCAAACATTAATAAATTTGGAATTTCAAACACTAATAATATCCCCGTTTTTGGAAGTTAAAAAAATAAACATTTAATTCAAATAATCAAAAAATTATCCCCCTTTTTAAAATTTAGCAAAAAAACTTAAATTATAAGTCTCCCCATTAATTAATATAACAAAAAATATATATTTAAATAGTAATGATAATATTTTTAAACACATAAATCTCCCATGCATAAATCCATATTCTATAATAGTAATGGAAAAAAATAGAAAGTTTCATTTTGATGAAACATTAGCAGTTAAAATTAGTTAGTTAAATCTATAAAGAAAATGTATCAAGATTAAAAAAATAACAATGTTAAAATATTATGCTTCTATCATTCCTAGTTCAAAATTTATTATCTCAAACCTTACACCTAAAGGTTTGGTAAATATTTTAGAAAATTCCATTTTAGTTGGAAAAAATTATAAGATAATATCTTCTTTGTTCACTTGATCTCTAATAAAATGGAATCTATCATCTATATATTTTTATTTTGAGTGTTTAAAATGATTTAGAGATATTTCAATAGTACTATAATAATCATAATAAATTAGAATTTTATCAAAACAAACATTAAAATCACATAGATTTTGTTTAATTGAAATTATTTGATCAAAAAAACTAGAAAAAAACATATACTCAACCTCAGCAGTAGATAGTTTAATAGATGATTACTTTTTATAAAGTTAGGAAATTAAATTTTTACCAAGTAAATGGCACATACCATATGTGTGTTTTCTATCAAGCCTACAACCTCCAAAATCAGAGTTAGAATAAGATAATAAATCCAAAAAATATAATTTTATTAAAATAAAGAAATGTAAATAGTTACTTTAACGTATCTTATAATTATTTTAATATCCTTAAAGTGATTTTTTTAGGGTAAAACTAAAATCAAGCACATAAGAAAACTGAAAACATTTTTTCGGGTCTAGATGTAGTCAAATAAAGTAAACTACCAATAATTCCTCTATATTTTTTAACATCAAAACATTTTATAGATTAATCTAAATCTAATTTAGAATTATAATTCATATAAGTTTGGATTGATTTACATGAATCAGGATCAAATATTTTGATATGTGATTTATTATATTTTGATTGATTTAATAAAAAACCATCATTTCTTTTATTAATATTCAAACCAATAAAAATGTTCAATTCTCCCATTAAGCTCATGTCAGATTCACTAACCATTAATAAATAAAATTCATTAAAAAGTATATCTTTTTTATAATCAAACACAATATCATTAAAATATATTTTTACACTTAAAATATAAAGTTAAAAAAATTGTACTTTTATACCAGACTCTAGGAGATCGAGGGTCGAAAATAGAGGATCCTTCATGGGTGGTTGATTCCTCTAGTGCATGTTAGGTGGTAGCATGGTAATCTCTAGGATATCAGTTGGGAGTGGGAGGCTTAAATTAAAGCTTAGTACCATCAAATTTTTGTTGAGTATCCCTTTTTTGTCTTTTATGGATATAAATCCCTAAGATGGGGAGAATGTAATGACACAAATTTTCTCTGGTTCTATTTTTGTAAATTAATTAGGAAAATTATGAGACCAAGAACCAAGACGGTGTATGGTTCTGAGACCCGGGGTTCCCGAAACATTTAGATGAAAAAATTTATGTTTTTAATAAATCATGTGGGAGGTTTTTATTTAAAATGGGAATAACTTATAAATGGGTGCCCGAATCAAAAATATGAGGGCATTGTTGAATTAAAAGCAACATCTTTGCCTTAAGTGAGGCCTAACACCAAGCAGTGTGGATTGACTATGAAATTTGGAATTTGGATGTGACTGTCATTAAAATATTTTATTAGATGCACCAGAGTTTTTATTTTTAATGAAATCGTTTTTAGAAATTCAGTTTTATCACCATAACCCTGGAATTCCTTTGAGGTGTGGAAGGAATATCTCTCAATGATGAACATTGGTGGATCAAGGATCAATAATTACACGAACCTCCAATATTCATTGATGAATGATCCAACCTCAAGGTAGGGAATTTAATATCTTCATGATTTTATTCCCCATTCTTAGATTCAATGACAAACGTGGACCAACTAACAAACAGGTTGACCCACGGTTCGTTCATTCTTGCGGGATGGTTAATTGTTACGTGGATTATGGATAGATTTATATTTTTGATTATCAATGTATTCATTTTTCATTATAATGGGAATTAATCTAGGAAAATAGGTAAAAATGTTGAGTTTCATTCTTCTAGGCATTCTTATGCTTCCCCCTTACCCGTTCTTGGAGTTCTTCATCGCTGGACCCTCGTGGTCAAGGTTAGAGTTGTTAGGAGGTTCCAAACATGATCATATCCCCATATTAGTGGAAAGGAAAATAAAAGGTAATATCAATGAATTAAATGACCCAATGATCATAGGAATGCCTTCGATTCAAGAAATAGAGTATCAGAGGTGAATCGGTGGCCCTAGAAATGGTCCACTGGCAACTGAAAGTAGCACACGGTGGTGGCCACATGCTGGTGTCATGGACAGCGGTGAGCTGCCAGCAGTGGCCGGTGAGGCTATAATGTAGCTCAGTGGATCCATGTTGAAGGAGAGGGTTTTAGTTGCAAAGACCAGGGGTTGCGGAAGGAGGCTACAGTAGCGAGTTAGGATGTGGCTCAAAGCCACGTTATAGGAACCTTCAGTGCAAGCTGTGGGGCATGCAGAGGAGGTGGGTCGGCAACGTGGAATGTGGAACGATGCCACATTGACTGGGTGACACGATGGTATCCATGTGGTTAGGGTGTACCACATGTACTAGGGGGTGCATCCAGGGCAGTCCACGTCCGATGGAGAAAACCAGCTCGCTGCATGTGGTCCAGACTGGGGTGGTCAGGCCGCTACGGTGACTCGGGTCTAGAATCCCCAAAGTTCTAGACCCATCAGCCCAAAAATATGGGTCTATCAAGCCCAATGGGGTGGGATAGTTTGGAATGGACTGGTTTGGGTCGACCATACCAGGCTGGGTCAGATCTGATGGGTCAGTTCGGGCCCGAACCAAACCTGGGTCGGACCATTTTAAAAAAAAAGACCATATCTTTAAAATTGTGTGTCTGTTTGGTGAGTTGTTTTAAGCATTGGGAACCTTGTTAATATATCTTCCATTAGAGATACTCTAAATTAATTTTTATTGAAGTCGAAATATGAACTAATGGCTTGAGGAGTAGGTGCTCCTGGTAGAAGCGCACTACGAGTAGAATCCTGCAATTGGCTGTGACTATGTGATCTTGGTGACTACGTGAATCTGTGACTATGTGATCTTGGTTACTAAATTCATATATGACTATGTGATCTTGGTTACTATGTGACTTTGTGACTATGCGATCATGGTGACTACATGACTTAGGGCTTGCATGACTTATCGACACTCTGTGTGTTATTGACAGTCTGTTTGTTATCGACACTCCATGTGTTATCGACACTCCATGTGTTATCGACACTCTGTGTGTTATTGAAACTCCATGTGTTATCAAAACTCTATGTGTTATCAACTTTGGGTGTTTTGTGTTCTACGACTAATAATACTACTTTTTTCCTTTAAACTTATACATGTGTGAGCTGATTTTACTTCATGTGTTTCCTTTGTCATATACTTCATGTATTTGTTTTTGGTATACTTCTTGAATTTATTTTTGGTGTACTTAACGTATTTCTTAGTGGTATTCCTTTGTGTTTTTTTCCTACTTATTACTATTTTACTCAGCCATGAACAGGATTTACCTGCACATGTCGTGCTTTGTGCAGATGATCGGCACTTTGACAGAGTACTAGGTGGACTAGGACCAGGTGGTGCTTAGAATGATTAGACAGAAGTGTAGTGCTCCTATAGATTCAGACACCTATCCTACACCTACCCTTCAGGTAGGTATTTCTATGGATTAATTTCAATAACTTGTGTATTAACTGTTACAGACTCTTTTTTGAGTGGGCTTGTATTATGGCCCTGTTTACTTTCATACTTTTTGTTTGGTATCTTTGTGTATGCATAATTTTCTTATTAGTGTTTTTATATTTCATCATTTTGAGTTTGGAGATGTGTGTGTGTGTGCAGGTACTTAGGAAAATTACTCCCATTTATGAGATATGCCTATTCATCACTAGTCACCATCCTTGGTCTATTAGAAGATGGATTGGGGTAGTCATAGCACAAACCTTTCTAGGATGGGTTGGGACACATCAGTGATAAAAAAAATCAGTATTTTGGGTATAAAATTATAAAAACATGTCAAAAGAAGATCAAAATTTGTAAGGGGAAACAAAAATCATGTTTAAACAACATATATTAGTGAAACTCAGCAACATTTTTCATTTAAGAGGTCTAAAATTGATAAAAAAAATTCATAATATAGAAACTAGATATAACATTTTCCACCCCCTTTTCCTATATATTCACATATAAACTTCATTTAAAATGATTTTTATATTGATGGAATGGAATATGATAGAGAATATTGTCTATATAATTAGATTATTTCAGTAAGTAATCAAGACATGAAGGGATAAACTCTATGTGGTGATGGGCAGTGGAGATCCGATGAAATTTCCCCTTTTTTGTGATTTTCACTGTAAACTCTTTCATTTTGAATTACCCTCGAAATAGTTTTCTGGATTGAAGGACGAATATTTTATTATTTCTTACATTTTAATCTAAATTATTCTAAATTTTTTTCATCTTATGAAAGTAAAGTGGTTACTCTCATTGTTTAAATTTCTTTGGCGAATTCTCACCTTTGAGCATGATGAGTTTAATCTGTTTTAGTTTCTCGAAGGTATTCGGGTAATTGGATCACTTTCATAAAGGGATATTCACCCACATTTGAGGTCTCACTTTCTTATCTAGTTAATTTAGGTGTGTAATTTTAGATCTTGAAGTATGCATTGGATAATTTAATTTTAATACATGTGTAAACAATGATAAAGGGAGTGTCTGATGGTCGAAGATTTTTCACCGCTACCATCTTTAGTTTGTTTTTCTAGTCCAACTTTCTTTTGATATAAAATATATAAGTTTTATTTCTAGTTTTAATCTAATTTATTTTGATTGAAAATTATTCTAACTCATTTCATGTAAGGACCCAACCCTAGTTGCCTGAAGCTAGTGCCTTATTTTTTTACAGTATCATTATTACAATGAATTAAATCCGTAAGTACCGAGTAGTTTAGTAGTTTTGGAAAACCAAATCCATATATAGGTTCAACATTACAACTTGAAAATAAATACAACATATAACTTTTATTGGGAACATCCACAACTCTAAGTTTATCCCTACAAGTAATTCATAATAAACTTCTTCATGTCCTGAGAAAATGAAACATAAGAAATGGGTGAGATCATATGCTTAGTAAGGGTAATGAATACAGTAGAAGATATCATAAACATAAACATTAGGCATGGTGAATAACTAAAAACACATGCCTTTAAAAATAAACTTGAACACATTCTGGTAGGAATAAGAGATGAATAATGTCATAATAAAACATAATTATGGGTATTATACTAGTAGAATAACCACATAAATATTCAATTAGTAGTTTCATAATGAGGGGATGCATAATGTGGGACATCATAACCATACTGTCAAGGCCTCATGCCAAGACATTAAATATTCATTTTTTCAAGGCCTCATTCCAAGACCATTGTTTGTCTCATGAGACCTACTAATCCAATTAAGGGATATAGAGGGCCCCACCCAACACTTACTAAGTCAAATTCATTCCTTATATGAATGGGGATAAACATAAACAACATATACATTCTTACTGAAACTATCATATGAAATATAAATAACTTTCCCCAATCATTAAACGTAAACACTAACCATTCAGATTAATGTGGTGAATGGTATTCAAGATAGCACATCCATAGTCAAACTAATTAGAAATCCTTAAATAACATATTGTATATGATATCATAAGATATACACCCTAATGAAGTATAAGATTCAATAAGTATTTTGACATAAATGATGATACTTTTAAATGATACCATTAAAAATTTCTTGAGGAAAGAATCCTTAAACATTCCAAAGTGTCTCATACCACCATGAAACATTCAAAAAATTATCCTTTAAAATTTCATGATAATAAGTATACTCTTGATATGATATACAAAATGATAGTACATACATCAAATTCAAGTAATAATTGGTGAACAAGGAATATATCTCATAAAAGTTAAAGTGAGAGGAGAAAAATCCTTTTTTACTTTGGAAAGAAGAGTTATTTAGGAAAATCATTTGTATTTATCATGAAATAAGATTTTTAAACATGTATATACTATAAAATAAAATTTAAGGGCATTTAGATCACATTTTAATCATAAATTATGTCCCATTTAAGTGAAATCGTGTAAAAAAATTTAAAGAATTTTTATAATTAGAACATTTTTGTGTGGTTTGAGGAATTCATTAAAGAGATTTTGAAGCGAAAAATCATGTTTGATTTCATAAAACCTGAAATAAACCAAAATAGATTTTTAATTTTTAATTTTTTGACTTTAAAAAGATAAATATATCTTAAAAAATATTATATATTGAATTTCAAAATAGGTAAGTATTCGAGAAGTTCCTTGAATATGGCTCATATTTCGGGAAGAATTTTTGAAAGATCCTTTTAAAACATATGAATCCCTGTAAATGATGGTATGACTCTAGTTAGTAAAAATATATAGAACATTCACACATAATTTATGAGTATTACATATGAATAAATTATAATTTAATTGAGGTAATTATAGAATAAGAGTAACCCGAATGAGAATGGAGGTTCGGGTAGAAGACCCTTACCGCTTTGTACTAAATCAAATCATATTCCCAAAAACTAATAATCATAAAATGATAAATTTAATACCATGAAAATAAATAGATTAATGATATGATACATCAATGGGAAATATACATACACCATTAATAAGTAATGGTAGTGAATAAGGAATGTCTCACAAAAATATAAGTGAGATGAGGAAACCCTTACCTTAAGTTCGTTGGTGTTCATCACTTGATCTTAGTGTCCTGGATAACCAAATTAAATTAATTAATTAATATTTAAAGAAAAAAAAATTATTTAATTTATTTATTATAGAATTATTAAGTTCATTCATGGCCTTCTTTGTGGGTTTAAGAGGTTCAACTTTATTGTTTGGGAGCGTTTTCTTCCTTGGTATTCGTGACTGGTTTACTTATATACATGTAAGGATAAATAGGTAATATGAGAATGGTATTCCAGAATATAAGTTGTATTATATTTTTTAACATTAATAAGATTACATGGTAATAAAATTTATTTGTTTATTGGAAGTGAAGATGAATCATTATATAAAACTTTAATGATAATTTTTTGGGTTAATTGGCAGTTCTTGATCACAACAAACTCATTTTAATTATTAAATTAATATCATGTGTGAAAAAATATTCTAGAACATTAAATAAGTTATAATACATATATTATAGTATTTTAAAACCATAAAGAAATTTTCATGATCATAATTGAATATGGTAATACAAATTGAAAATCTGTTATCCTTGAATGTGATAAATTAACACATCTCTGATATTGTTTTCATTTCTAGTATAAAAGAAGGGTAAAAGAGAGGTGGTGATTAATTATTAAATTATAAAAAACAAATTACATTAAATTTAAGGTATTAAATTTATCAGAACATTTTTTTGAAATTAGGTGAGGAAATAAAAAAATAAAAGAAAGAAACTCGAAATAAAAGAAAATTTGAGAAATCCCTTACGAAAATTCAACAGCCTAACGACATCACTTAAAAATTCATAAAATATTTTTATGAGATGAAAAGGGGTCTATAATAATTATTAAATAATATTTAATATAATTTGAATATGTAATGACATGTCCCAACATAATACAATTGAAATTAAAAGAGAACAACATAATAAGAGTGCTTGAAAAAGAGAGAGATTTTGAGACTAAAATTATGCAGCATAATGGTTATACAACATAGCTTTAGAAAAAATTAAAAAGAGAGGGGAAATGATTCAACCATTCATAAAATAATCATAATATAGTATAGGTACAAAATAAAATGTAAATAATAACATGGTATGGAAACCTGAAATATATACCATATAAAAGAGAACATGAATGGAAAAGAGAAGTTGAGAATTACCTTAACTTCTAGAGTAACTCCTAAAACATGAAGGTTGGGACCTTGGGGGATTGAAGACACCTTGGGAGGACTCATAGGGAGGTAAAACTACAAGATATTCTAGGATGATGAGTTATTAATGAAATAAAACGAATTAATGATTGGGTATTTATATTAAATGAGAGGGAGTTTTTTATCAATTTCAAAGGACACTTCATTAGTGGTTTTTGAAAAAACATGGGCTTGCCCATGTTATTTTCCCATGGTATTAGCTAAGTGGGACACCTAATATCATATTTTAAGGTAAAAAAGTAGACCATTATTTTATATTAATTATTACATCTTTATGATGTCATTAAGCATACCAAAAACTCATAACTGTATTTTTACTATTCACAAAAAATTCAATTATTTTATAAAAATCCCAAAAATTCACCCCAACCATTTTTCAACATGTATAATTCAAGAATGAAATAAATTTTTTGAAAATAATTTTCAATGTATTTTTAATTTAATTTTTTAAATAAAATCAAAATTTATTCCAAAAAAACTTTAAAATTATAACTCATTTTATAACACCTTAAGAAATTAATCAATGTCCCATAAAATTATCTTATAACCATAAGACAATAAAGTAACAATTTATGATTTAATTTTTAAAAAATAAATTTCCAATTTAAATAATTAAATTAATCCTAAAAGTTTAATTAAAATATTTATGACATAAAAAGATACCAATACTTATTCTATGATCATTTTTTCACTTATAAGATGTCTAAATTGTATTTATACATTCATGAGTGAATTTTATTCTTATTTTTTTGCCAATTTACTATTAATTACTATTTATAAGAGTATAATTACTATTCATAATGGTATGTAACTATTCATAAGGGTATGTTACTATTCATCAAAAATAAAGTTTGTCTTATCGGACTCTAAATATCTTACTGAACACAACCGTGTATGTCAGTTTTTTCAAAATTCCAATTACAGAAGTGGAAAAATTATGTTTATTAGTTAGGTTATAATAAATTTTTGTTTCGCAGAGAATTATTTTTTTATTCATTCTATATTAGATCTATTTGTAAATTCTTAAGGTGTTACATTTCAAATCCAAAATTATGATTTTAACATTAAAAAACCAAATTAACAAAGTGATAGTTTGAAAACATAGCATCTATCCTCCTTATGAGATAACCCCATGGTCACCATTTTACTGTATTTTTTAAGGGGAAATTATTGATTGGGGTAATGTGACTAAAAACCCACACATAAAAAATAAATATAATGAAAATATTTTTTCTATTTTTTGAAAACAATATATATTTATTCTTAAAAATTGTACTCTTTTTATTTTCAAATTTTATATTTAATACATCAGTTCATAAAATTGTATATACTTATTATAATTTGTTTTAAACTATCAATAAATAAATAATTTAAAATTATAATAGTTTTAGAAAATCCAACATATCTAAATCCTTTAATTATTCCTTTAGATCTTTCTCTAAATGTGATATGGCCACCATCACATGAATTGAAAGATAAAAAAATTAGAGATATTATAGGTCATCTTTCAATAAAACCCATTGTCCATATACCATAAATTTTTGAGACTTCCTAGGAATATTTCTTGAAATCAATAAAGTATAGTTTTTTGGTACCCATGATATTTTGGGTTTAATTATATTAGTATAAGAATATTTAGGAATACAAATATATTTCAAACATATATTTATGGTTTGTATATAAAATAAATTATTTGGTACATCAAAATAGCCCTGGAATAATTAAATATAGATATAATGTCACACACCATAGCAGCCAAAGATTGGAATCATTAGAGGATGATGGGTAGGAGGAAAACAAATAGAAATATGCACACCAATATTCACAGTAGTCAGGAACAGACCAGGGACCCTCAGGAATCGATCATCTTCCAAATGGAATTGCATGATTGGAACAAAGACAACTTCACGAAAGAAAATTTGAACTCGCCAATCACCATTGTGGTCATGTCCATGATATGGCCTGATATCTCGAACTGATCATCCAGTCAGGAAATGATATTTGTGACTGAATCATACATCAAAATCCATATCTCTTCACATGATTGATCTTTCTCCGATTCGTTTATGATTCACTTCCTCTCTTCCATATAAATTTACACGTGCTCTAGATAATTAATTTCATAAATGATTACTAATTTCTTCCTCAATCAACGGATCTCTTTGAAGTCCCTCTTCCAATACATCTTGGAAATGATCAATCTCTTCATCGGAAATGGCTTTTAATTTTGATTCATATTTTTTCTACTTGAATTCATTAATATTCCTTTGATAATCTTCTATTTACCCTTGAATGACATTTAATCTAGTCACACATGATGATCTAAGTGCCTTGAAACTTCCAAAACACTACCTCAGACAATTGAGATCATTTCGGTCCTTAATAAATTCAACAAGCTCATTCCTAACAAAAATAAGCTTTTAAATGTTGACCATCCTCAGCAGGCCCCCTATTCAAACACATAATCTTTCCTGCATCATCAAAGATTTAATGGAGTTTGGATACCCACACGGAACTCTTCCAAATTATTTCAAATAAATTCTTTTGTATTTCTAAAATATTAATTAAATCTTAAGTAAAATTCATTAGCATAGTTATCGTGAATTCTATATTTGAAACATGTAACACTAGAAATTTTTCCATTTGAACTTTTAACAAATGTATTCATATTCATTATCAGTTGATGACTATCATATTCAAATCCATTTCTATTTTTAGTTATTTTTTAAAGTTTCAAAAAATAATAAAAGATTCAGATTCCAATGGAAAATTTAGAAACAAATTCCTATAAACTTTTAAGTTCAACCTTTGATTTCTCATTTTCCTTTTGAATAACTTGTAAATATTTAGGTACTTTTACATTTGAACATGAAAATATATTTCTTAGTTTTTTATTTTATTTTTTATGCTTCTTAAATTCATTCTCAAATTTATTCAAGTCATAAAAAAATATATTAGATCTTCTTTCTTGATCTTTAGTGTTCTTTGAAAGAAAATCATTAAATTTTTTATTTTTATCTTTTAATTTAAATGTCTCGTAATAGTAATTTATTTTATATTCCTCGTTTTAAAAAACAAGAATCTTCATATTTTCACTTTCATCTCTAAAATTGTCAATATATTTAAATAGTTTCTTATTTTTACCTTTTAAATCTTTAAATATTTTATTAACTATCATACCATTTTTTCATTAGTTTCTCATTTTCTTAAAATAGTTTTTTAACACTATAATTCAAAAAATCAGAACCATAACCAGAATCGTGATTAAAATCTTTTTAAACTTTAGTATTATAATAATTATTAACATTAACAGGTGTTATTAAATGGGAAAATATTGAATTAAATACCTCATAGTTTTTATCCACTAAATAGAGGTTCTATGTCTCTTGTTCACTTCCTAAATCACTGCTTAATTTTGAATCATCATTATAATCCCAACCTCCAAACAATGTTTCCCTCTCCTTTATCCTTTTTTCCTTATCTTTATTTGAATACATAAGTTTAGGATAATAAAAATTGATATTTACTTTATTTTTTCACTCATAATATAGTAGGTCTTAAACATCATTGTTTTTAGAAGACATGCCTTTACTTATTTTTTTAATTATTATTTCAAAACTATCTATTAGTGCTTTTTATTTTTACAAATTGATAAAAAAATCTCAAATAAACTAAATACTTTTCAATTTCCTAATTATTTTATTTAGAAGATTTAAAAGATTCATTAAAATTTTACTTAAAATAAATTCTTTTTTTCTTTGTAGACTTCTCATCTGTGATGTTCTTAAAATTAGGTTTATACTATAGAAATGAATCAATTAGTTTGTCTAAACTTTATTCTTTAAAATTATTGCTTTCATTGATTTTCAATTTATTTTCATGACATTTCTTGGGTAGTGATTGAAGCATAATTTCAAATATATTTTTATTATCCAATACTTCACCAAGTGAACTCATTCCATTTTTATGCTTGTAAACTGGTGGAATATCTGGTTCACATATTCATCTTCTCTCATCTTGAAATCTTGGTATTCTGCATGTAGAATTCCTAGATTAGTTCTTTTGAGCTTGGTTTTCCAATAATGCAAGACTTGTAGAATTATCAAAAAAAAATTGAGTGGTATTATAGGATAATATATGGCTATACACACTTCATCTTATAGCAAGATACAAGATATTTATAACTTTATAATTCAAAACATAGATTTCCAAGTTATTTTCAGTCAGTATATCTAGTTATTCTTTGGGTAACTTACATTGTTTCACCATGGTTATCTAAAGATAAGCACTTGATTTCTTTATATATGATGTTATTTTATATTTCTAATAACCATAATCACTTCCATTCAAATATGGTGGCTTTTTAGGTATACAACCATTATTTTCATTTATTCCTTCCATCTTCAAAGATCTTATTCCTTAGAATATTATGTCTTGGAAAATTTTATCATAAAAATATATATAAAAAATATATATACAAGAGGAATTATCCATGATACCAATTATTGTCCTGAGTGAGATGGAAAATTGGACTAGAGGGGAGTGATATTACTTTTAAATATTCGAAAAAAATAATCAATAAGATATTATTATTAAATGTAGAAAAAGTGTAATCTTAGTGTAGTGGTTAAAGAAAAAATGAAAAAAAAATTGGAACATGTGATTTTTATAATAGTTCATAACACCAAGATCATGCATATACTCTTTAGTATTCTCTACTCACAGATAAGATAAGTACACACTAAAAAACCTCACTTTTAAAGAACTGATTAAATCATTATAGACCATACCATTTAAAACATCTAGAGGTAAAACCAAACCTGACTTTTTACAAGATTCACAAACTATAATAACCTAACTTTTTTTGGGAGTCATAACCCAAGAACCTTCCTTTTATTAATGAATAATAATCAAATACATACATGATTTTTATTTATAAAAGGATAAATTGATGATTAAGAGAAAATAGATGGAATAAGATATAAAAAATAAAAACAGACTGAAATAAAGAGAATAAATGAGCCAAATATGTGGATGTCAATGTATTTTAATGGAATTTAATCACTTTAGCATTAAACAGTTGAATGTTAAATTTCCCCTTTGATTAGACTAGTATAACATTATTCATAGTAGGGTCTCAACACTTAAATAATATTGTATGTTTTTATTATGAAGCTCCCTTGATTCGGTGCTTATTTATAGATAAATTATCAACGGTCATGTCATCCCCCCTTTGATTCTCATTTAATGGGGGTTTCTTAAAACTTAACACAACCATTCAATGTTTATGTGAAATAATTAAAACTATGGAAATATATGGTTCCTTATTTAAACATCACCAGTTTTTCAAAAATAATTCAAATACGCTTTTTATATTTGTATCAAATTTTTCCAATATATTCATTATAATATCTATATATATAATTTTATTATAAAATAACTTATATATACTTGAAGAAATTTAATTAATTTCAAAAATAATTTAATACAAATAATATTAAAATCTAGACTATATATATATTTAGTTAATATTTCCCGTAAGAAACATGTTAACAAGGATTTTAATAATATTAACAATAGTCACAAGTAATATAAAAATTAAAATAACAATTTAAATAATTCATATAAATTTACAGTAACAAAAATAAATAAAACAGATCATTAACCTACAATAAAAAATAATTAAAAAAACTTATATTATTCAAAAAAATTAACAAAAAATATTTTCTTCAAAATTTTAATTATAGTTTTATGTAAACAAAAAGTTCCTAAAAAGTCATAGTTGTTCTGGTTTGGGAAAATCAAAACAAGTGAAAAATAAAAAATTAAACACTCATGAAAGATTCAATTTCCCATGGATGATCACACACGGTCAAATTATACAATGAAATAATTATTAGGGAAGCTTTATTCTTGGTGGCTTCATAGAAGGTAGTCATTATGGTAATTACAATATATTTACACCGAATCTTGAAACCTAATGAAATATGTGGCATAGAAAATTATTGTATCTATAAAATTCATGTAAGTTCTTTCTTTTTTCATGCTCTACTATGATTCATGGAAGAATATGCATTTATTCTCATGGTATCACTGTATACACGGAAGCGTAGTGTGATATATTCATCATGGTCGAACTCTTCATGAAGGATGAAGTATCATGTTGATCATAGATTCATGGTTTATTTCATGAGGAAAGAAGATCTTTTATGAAAGGATTAAGTAAAACATGAAGAATAATATGTGGATCCATGGTGGGAAATTTCTCATGTGGTAGGATAAATAAAATATCATTCGGTAGATTTCATTTTCTCATGAAGTAGATATAAAGACTCAAATTAAGATGAGATGGAAAAAATAGCACATAATGTTAAACTAGTTCAACCATGGATGAAAAATACACGTTAGTATGATAGATGAATTGTATGTCATCACAAAATACCATCCCATAGAAGAATGATAATTCTCTACACTAACGGATAAGAATCAAACTAAAGGTTAAAACAATATTTGTGGAAGATAAAAAATATATTAAAAAATCATTATAAAACATTATATTAAAACATTTATAGTAATACTATGATAACTTTATCTATTTAAAAATATAGTGAACAAATATATTTAAATTTGAGATAAGCAGTAATGTACAAAACATAATTAAACATTAATAAATTCACAAGTTCAAACACAAAAAAGTTTCTCATGATATTTAGAAATAAAGGAAATATAATTTCAATATATATTGGTTCCTTTGAGATGTTGGAGTGAATTAGATCTATGGAATTTTGGTTCTAACTTTTACCCAACCTTTTTTAAGTTCATGATGCTTTTTATGGATTTTTATTATTATATATACTCAACTGTGAAGGAGTTTAATTATAATTTAGTCAATGTTATAAGGAAATATTGGTTCAGGTTCTTGATCAAATTAATCAATTATTCATAATAGGAAAACTCAATTGGTGAAGTTATTGTGGAAGAATCATGAGTTTGAGTAAGAAACTTGGGATATAGAGAAATAAATGAGGAAAATGTAACTAGTGTTGTTTATTGATTGAAAAATGTTAAAATCTAAAGGTAAAATTTTCTTCAAAGAGGATGTATAAACCAGGAATTCATAAATACACTTTATCCCCTTAATATAATTTTCATAATTAAATATATTTTATCTTATAGAAAATATAAAGGGATTATAACAATAAGTAAGTAATTAAATAAACATGGAAACATAAACATATTTCATTACTATAAAAAAGGTAAAAAATCAAAGGTAAATATTTTACCGGTTTTTTAAGAGTATGAGTGGACTGTAAATATAGATAAATATTATAACTATAAGAAATAACTCTTCTTACTTAATGTTTACAACAATTTAGGGTTTTTGAATACTCTTTCATGATTCTACTCCTTTATGTTCATAATGAGAGATTCTAGAACTTGAGTTTCAAAACATGGAGTTGGCTTGCAATAGTTATAGTCAAACATGAGGTAGGTTGGTTTGTATGTCATATTTTGGAACTTAGTGGAAAAGTTTCCATGTATATATGATGAAAGTTCAGAAACTTAAGATCATGTAATAATCACTCTGATAGGGTTATGTAAGGTGTTCCTGGAAGTTTTTAAAGAGATATGTATGAATAATAAGAGGGCTGTGTGAAAATAATAAGCACAGTTCATTGGAAAATAAAGGTTGAGGTATAACAACCAATAATTAATCAGAGGTTTCCAAGACCAATAGTAGGTCCCTGATGAATTTCATAAGGTGGTAGAATCGGTTGACCAATTATCCCTCACTATAAATAGGTGGGATGAGACCACTTATACATTCAACTTGTAGCGATATAATATCAACTGACTTTTCATATTTTTATTTTATTATTTTTCATCTTTTTTGAAAATAAAGGAGGTGGTAATATTCTCTTGTGGATACAGGACTAAATTATAAACCTCTTAAATCCTTATTTTCATTCCTTGTTTGTTTTTGTTTCCAATTGTGTGTTTTTTGGATATTTTTTTCATGAGTGTGTGAGTGTGGGGTTTTGATGGGTGAACGGTGTGTAGTTTTTCTTCTCAATTTTGGTACATTGAGTTCACAGGATTATTCCACCTCTAGAAGTTCTAGATTTTATTCTATAGTTGAAGATTCATAGTTTTAATTCTAGTTTTTGTGGTTCTAAATCTCAATAATTTTTATCAGAACTTATGGTTCATCAAGGATTTTCACACTTGGTAGAAAAATATTTAGGTAACATTAATTTCACTATGCATTTTTATTTTTGTTGAAGTTAACTATTCTATAAGAACTGGAATTAGAGAAAGGTAAAGTCTAGATAAAAAAAATCGATGGGATGGGATTCAGTTTCTTGAGGATGTATATGGAGGATTATATTTTTCATAAGTATCTCATGTTTTCATTGAAATAATTTAAACCTAAAGAAATAAGGAAAATAAAAATGGAAAAGGATTGATAGGAAAGAACTAGGAATGATACATATGTCACTAGCATAGAATGTTTACTATAAAATTTAGGAGGTGGAAACCATTGTAGAAATGATTAAGGACTAAGAGAATATGTTTGAAAATACAGCAACAATGAACAAAGTTTTTAGGATGAAGTGGTTGTTTGGTATGATAATATCAAAAGGAAGACCAATGGTTAATCATGTTAATGACTTTAACATGATTTGAAGTCAAATAAAATCATTTAAAGTGATATTCAAAAAAAAAATTGTGGGATTAATTTTTGTTTTCATTACTTTTAGAATCATGGGATTTAATGGTGATTTTCATAAGAAATTATTGTAGGAAGACAGGCCTAATGCTTAAGGATTTCCATGATCTCATTCGAAATAAAGAGATCAAGATAAAGGAATTCCAAAAACCTACTAAACTGTGATCAATGTGAAAGGTAGTGGATGTTACATTAAATGGATAGGTTGAAAGAAATCATAATATGGATTAAGTGAAATAAGTTTAGGTAAGTTAGTGAGGGATAGAGCCATATGTTTGAAATTCCGGAAGAAAGGGAACCTAAAGAAAGATTTTAGGGAACATGGGGAGAATTTTGAAAGGTTTGGTTCTAGAATTTCAAGTTATACCAACACCATAGCTGAAGGTGAGATTATTTTAATACTGAGTGTTAATATTTCTTTAGAATCATAGATCATTGATTCTATGGAGTCATTCCATTTTACATTTGAGAGGGGATTCATTCTGAATTATGTGTCCAGAAGGTCAATGAGTTCTATCTAGGAAATTATGATGCTCTCAAGATCATGGGGAAGGGTGATGTGAAATTTTGAATGTCAAACGAAATCTTCATGGAGTTACATTGAGTTCAACATATGCTATATTTTCAAAAAAAATTAATTTTTATTGTTAAGATGGATGAAGTTGGATTCAGAACAATATTTTTACCTAGAGTGTGGAAAATTACTTATGGTTCTATGTTCATATATATGGGTTTTAAATATGGAATGTTATATAAAATAGGAATACCAGATATAGAAATAAATATTGTAATGATAACTTTTGAATGTATGGATTTTTGGCATTACCATCTTGGAAATATAAGTGAGATAAACATGTGATTCTTAGGGTATATGGGTTACTAAAACTCAGTTACCTGGATTTTGTATCTTTTGATATTTATATACTTAGAAAAAATATAAAGGTTTAATTTATCAAATATGGATGGAAACCTATGTTTCAAAAGTTAGATCTCATATATATATATGTTTAGGGGCCAATACCAGTCCATTCTAATAGTGGATATTTTAATTTATAACTTTTATTGATGATTCAATCAGGAAATTATGGGTTTAATTCCTTAAGAACAAATTTTAGGTGTTTGTAGTTCTTGTTCGATGGAGGTCTATAGTGGAGAAATACTATAAAAATAAGTTTAAAAAATTAAGTCCTGGTAATAGTGGATATTATGGTAGTAGGTAATTCCCAAGTTTTTGTTAGATAAAAGGAATTAGGTTTGAGAATACTATTCCTAGAAAATCATAACAGAATGGTGTAGCATAGCAGATAAACTATGATCTCATTGAGAAGGCACAATTCATGTGACTACATTCTATTACATGAGCCTCATCCCGGTTGGTGAGGACTCTTAAGTGCATCCAGGCAACTCGGGATCAAATCCAGGTGGCAGCACAATTTTCAGGGCTGTACCAGTATTGTAGCAGTACTGTAGTGGCACTATAGCAGGAAATGTGCAGTACTGTAGCAGGTACTGTAGAGAAACTATAGCAGGCACTGTTTGACACTGTAGAAGCCAAAAAATTTCCCTCGTTTGGGACTTTGGGCCACTGATTTGGTCCCAAAGTCCTTTAAGTCCTTCGGTCCACCCAAGCCTTCAGGCCAGTAAGGCCTTTAGGCCACCTCAAGGCCTTTGGGCCACCTTAATTGCAGATGCAAACCAGACAACCTACAAGGAATAAGCTCTATAGAAGGATGAGCAAGGAGATTTCCCCACAACAGAAGCTACATGGATTGCAAGAATGAGAGGGTATGGCACCTGCCATCAGGACAAGCTTGTACATGCATTGGATAGCCTAGCTGAATAGCCATACCAAGGTGGAGAACTGATTTCACAATAAAGATGCTGGGGAGGAGCAGTTCCAAGTAGTTAGTCAGGATTGTATGTAATGTTTGAAGCCTACGTGAAATTAATTCCTCCAAGGCCTATGGTCCATTTAATTCTTACACATATAGGCCTTGTAAGGGTTCCACCTCACCCCTTGAAAGGTGGATTATCATAATCAATAAAAAAATAAAGGCCTTCGGACCATTGGATGGATGGATGTGACTACATTATTCAATGCCTAAGTATTTTTGGGTGGAAGTAATCAATTTTTAGCTTATCTTGTTAATATAAATCCTTTCACACCGTTTTAATATTTTGGAATATTTGTGGTCCATAAAACCAATGGAAGTTTTCCAATTTATAGTTATTCAGAGTCATTCTTATATTCATATTGATTCCAAGGATTAATGAAAACATGGATAAAGTTCCTAAGAAATATTCATTGATGGGTATGTTAACAAAAACTTTGGAATTCATCTTTGGAAAAATGATAATTAGAATCTCATTAAAAGACTAAATTTTCTCTTTAATGAGAAGGTCTTGTGGAAATATTAGGACATGTTGGAAAAATTAGTTAAGAATAAAAAATAAATTGATCATATCTATTTCAATTTGAATAAACGTTCTTAAAGTAAAAAATTTATATAAATTTATGATAGCATGGAGAGTATGAAAGAATAAATAGTACGGGAAGAAGTATTAAAAATATCAAGAACTGTTGAATCTTGGGAAAGATATATGAAAAGTGAAATTATGGAAGAAGTAGTTATCAAAAGATAAAAAGTTAAAGTTAATTTATAGATACCTTCTAGGATCAAATGATCAGTTTATAGGTTCATAACTAATATACACTACTTTATTCTTATGGATGGAGGATATCCTCAGATCTCAGAACAAGTAACGAGTCTTAGTGATTTCGGAAAGTGGGATTTAATAATAAAATTTTAATTGGATTTTTTTCGTGAAAATAAAACATGGGAGTTAATAAAGTTACCACAAGGGAAGAAATTTTCATAGGAAAAATGGATTTTTAGTTGAAGGTGGAAGTATATGGTATAAAGTGGTACAGGGATAGGTTGGTTCTCAAAGGGTTTTAGTAGAAGGTATGTGACTTCTTTAAAGTTTTCTCACCCATTTTAAAACACATAACCATCCAGATAGTATTGAGTATGGTTTATTTTGAAATTATGTATATGGATCATAAGGATTTGAAGATCACATTCCTTCATGGTGATTTAGAGTAATAAATATATATATATATATATATATATGAAGATGTTGGATAGCTTCATAGATAGAGAGAACAAGGGACTTGTTTTCCATCTAAAGTGAATCCTTTATGGTTTAAAGCAAGAATAAAGGTAACAGAATTATAATTTCAATTCCATTATGGTAGATAAATGGTTCATCCGAAGTAACTTAGACCATTTTTACTACTAAAAGGTGGTCTAGGATAGGGGTTTCATCAACCTTATCCTTTCTACAGATGACATTCTAATGGTGGGTTTGAACATGAAATAGATTCACAAGGTGAAAGTTGATTTGTCTGAAAGGTTTGAGATAAAAGGATTTTAGGGAAGTCAATGAGATTTTTTGTATGGAGATTTAAAGATATTGGAATGCCATAACATTATTTTTTATCAAAATTAATACATCTTGTAGTTCATTTAAATGTTTGTAATTTATAGATATAAACCTATGTCAACCCCGTTGGATAAAAATTTCAAGTTATCTAATGAAAAAGAACCCAAAATAGTATATTATGCTAATCACATGTAAAAAAATCATTTTCATAAAGGGTTAGAAGTTTTATATATTCAGATATTGTATAAGGCCAAACATGTCACATATAATGGTAGTTTCTATTCGGTTAATGGTGAATCTGGGAAAGGAGAACTTAGAAGCTATGAATTGGATTCTTCGATATCTCAAAGCTATTATAGCCTTTTTTATTGAAATGGATGATTCAATTCAAGGTTATGTTAATGAAAACTTTAGTTGAAATATGGTTTCATTAAATAGTACCATAGGATTTTTTTTACTTATGGAGGGGAAACTATAAGTTAGATATTTATTTTTCATCCAATTGTAGCATAATCCAAAATATAAGTAGAGTATGTGGTCGTCATAGAAGAATGAAAGGAATTTACCAAACAAAAGTGTTTATTATAGGAACTCGTAAGGTTTTAGAAACACGAGTTTTTGTTTTTTTATACTCAAATCATAATTCATTTCATTAGTAATCTAGTGTTTTACTCACAAATAAATAAAACTGATATGGAGTTCCATTTTATCTATAAGATGATGGAGGAAGGGGTGTTGGAGATATAGAAGATTTTTTGAATTCATAATCTTAATAACTTGTTTTATAAAGTCTTAGTTTGAGAAATTATGAGGTATCATTGTGACTCAGTGGGACTTGGATGACTGATACATGGAATAAAGACATTGACTGTTACTATAGAAGTTGGAATGATCAAAAAATTTCTAATTGTTGGTAGTTTCTATGAATCTTTAAAAGATATATTAGAGTGGGAGATTCTATGAAGGTGTGAATAATTTTTCATGATTCTAATTCTTTGTGTTTTGAAGGATAAATTATAGAACTTGGGTTTTAGATAATTTAATATTCTTGTAGTAATGGAATTTTGATAGGAAGCAGGCTAGTTCAGATGTCATGTTCCAGAACTAGATGGACAAGTGGCCATTTCTAGGTAATGGAAGTGTGGAAGCTCTGTATCACATAAGAATCTCTCTAATGGAGTTATATAAGGAGTTTCTGGTGATTTTAAATAGGGATATATATATATATATATATATGAATATTCATAGGTTTTTGTGATATTGAAAAGCACAGACCACTAGGAAATGGAGGTTGTAGATGAGCGACCTACGAGTAATCGTAGGTGGCCATGTCTAGGTAATGGAAGTGTGTAAGCTCTAGATCACATAGAAATCACTCTAATGGAGTTATGTAAAATATATATGTTTGTATTTTAAAGGTATATATATGTTAATAATTAGAGGTATGTGTGATAATAACATGCATAGTTTACCAGAAAATAGAGATTGTGGCTAAGCGACCTATAAGTAATCGGAGGTGACCAAGACTAATAGTGGGTCCCCCATGAATTTTTGAAGGTGGTGGAAGTAGTTAACTATATAATACCCATTATAAATAGGTGGTATGAGACCAATTTTATGTATTACTTCTATTGATTAAATATCATATGACTTTTCCAGTTGTTATTATAACCTTTTATTCTTCCATGAAATGAAAGGAAGCGGTAGTGTTCTCCCATGGATGTAGGAATAAATTATAAAACATGTAAATCCTTATTATTTTTTCATGTTTTTTTTATCTTGTGTGTTTGTTTTAGGGATTTGTGCTTTGATTTAGTTTGTTAGGGTGGAATTATAGTGTGGTGACTAGTACATAGTTTCTCTTTTCAATTCTATTATATCAAGTTCATGGAATTCTTTAACTTCCAGAAATTCTATACATTGTTATGAAGTTAAATTTCTTGAGTTTTTCTTCCTATTTTGGTGGTTTTGAATCACAACATAGTAAACATCATACCTATAATAAGCACAATACAAAATAAAAAAAATAAAATAGATTGAATATAAATCTCATGGAATAACGATAAATTTGATAATGAGAAGTTTTATGTGAATGGATATAATTTATAAAAAAAATTATATGGGTATGTTTCCATTAAATAATCTGTAAAAACCTACACTAGTTTGGGTAATTATATTCAGAATGTAATTGGGTTTCAAAGAGAGTGAAAATGTGGTTGGTTTTAATTTTTTGATTTGGATAGAGAATTGGTGTTAAAAGATGAATTTTAAATGTATAAAGAGATGTTATCAAGATTTGTGTTTAGAAAAAAAGTCTTAAAGTGGGATCTTAGGTGTTGGGTGTTGGAGATGGACCAGGTGGTGGTATCAGTAGGTGTCAGCCCACTAGAGTTTCGTTGGGTTGGACAGTACTGTTTCACCGCTATCCTTGCATCAAAAGTCCAATATAAATCCACCAGAGTTCTGGTAGAATTCTATGAATTTTTAAAAAGGGGTAAAAATGGACCACCCCCCCCCCTTAAATTAGAAACTCACTCAGTGGTTCCTTTTTAGAGTAAGTGCATGGAGGGAGTGATCCTCAACTAACTCCCTCTCTTACCTATACATTTACCACTTCAATATGGGTGGTTCAAGTTTCCTTCATCAGGTCGATTCAAGGTAAGTTAGTATCCTTTTTCATTTTTTATCTTTCTCTCTTTCTCTCTAATCTAGTGCATTTGGGTTAGGTATTTAATTTTGACACCATTGATTCATAGTGGAATCAATGCTGGATGATGGGGATTTTATTCTACTTGTCTAAAGGGTTCCCTTAAAGGATAAATTCTCCAGGTTTCATGCAGTTTCATTGAGGTAACTCACTTCCCTATGTTTTCCCTAATTTATATTTAAGTTAAAAGGAATCGGCTGGTGAATTTAGTCCAATTTTTATGTATTTATTTTTTAATGGGAATAGGGGTGTTCTAAGAGTGATCCATACTCCATTTCTTGAGTTCGTGGTATTTTTATGTCCTCTGGTGATATTATTCACAAATATGATTAATTAATTGATTATAATTGTTTTATAATTAATTAAAGAGTCTATCGGTGGATCTAGGGCCTCATGTTTATGATATGTGTCTACTTTAACTTAGATAAAGATATCATAAAAGGGATGACTTAAATGCTTGAGGTAGGTCATCCTTGAATATTATCTTAAGGTTTATGATTTTTCTATGTGATATATGATATGAGGCCTCTCCACTTGCGATAGATCAACCTTAAATTAAAAATAATTTTTTCCCTTGACCTGTATGAGTGGTTTAAAATATATAGGGACACGATGGACCTTTTTATCATTAAGAGTTAATGCCTAAATTACTAATAACCTGCATATTGACCTAAATTATGAGTAATATTTTATGTAGATCTAATTGGAACATGAACTTTGGGTTTTAGAACCCATAAATCCTTAGGAAATGTGTTATAGACTTCTCCAAGTAGGGGTAGGATTGAGTAATGGTTGTTGGATTAAGGGTAGTCCATATAGAACATTGTGTTACCTTATAACCACAGGGGTATTTGTTTAATACATGGGGTTAGTTTTCCTCCCTCGTTATCATATGTTATATGGGTGAGTATAACTTGGTCTTAGACTTACATAGGGGTTGATCATGAGATGACTAACCTAGTGAGACCTTAAAAGTGAGATGGATAATGTGCAATCCCTTATATATTTTTCCTAGGTCATGTTTTCTAAACCATTTATTAAATCCTTATGTGATTGTGGCTATATAAAGGAATACTCTACTCATTGAGCAACAAGCCTTGACCCTAGTGTTTAGAAATGGATTAACGGAACCCATGAAGGTTGTCTCAATTATATTGTGTCTTAGTTTACTATGTGGGTACCATGGTCTCATTCTAAAAGATAAGGTAATATTGGAATTAGGATAACATGGTGGAAACCTTTAATGGAATGAAATTGTAAAAAGGTTGAATTCTTGAGAGACTGGCATTGGATTAAAGTGGATTATATTTTGGTGTTGGTAAATTTTACAAACCACATAAACCTTATGATAAATGTGGGTTTACCTAATTGTTATACTACTTATGTGTTTAATTAAAAATTTATTTATGTTTTTCGAGAAATGATATTGGTGTATAAAATGGTTATTGATGTGATGTGCGCTGAGAATCATGCCTAACGATGATGGTTTATGGTGCGATGATGGTTTTTGGTATAGGCTATGAAAGAATCTTAATTTTGTTAATAAATGGAGATATGGTATGGGTTATGCTATATATCGGATGACATACTAACCATGGGAAATTTGTGATATGGGTTGGGTGTTCATGCTAACCATGGATGTATGGGTTTTTATGGTGTGTATGTTATAATATGGGTTGGGAGATCATGAAACCCATGGATATGTTTAAGGTACTAGTTTAGTGTTATTACAATTGCCTCCTAATGGATGTTTTAGATTGAGATTTCATGCCAACCATGAGAAATGGATGACTATTTAAGGGTGGGTGTTTTGGATTGGATTCTCATTAAAACGATGGAGGGGTGAGACATGGAAACACATGTGGTACATATTATAAATCATTCCAATTAGATATGGATAATGATTTTGAGGATATAATTTTTTGGTGGTGAGTTATATGTGATGCATCGCGAGATGTTGTTTTGTGGTGGGTTAGATATGATTCCTCCCAATATGGTTGTGAAGTGGAAGGTTTAACATGGTGCCTCTCAAGGACATTATGATATGGGTTGGATGTGATTCCTCCTAGGGGTGATGGTTAGTTATTTTAGATTGATAAAATACGAGACCCGAACCCCCAAGGTGTCTTCTCTAAAGAAGCCCTTGGGGTTAATTTATAATGAATATTAAAGACCACACCGGACCTCAAGTATGATGTGGGATGTAGACTCCAACACTCCCCCTCAAGCTAGGTGTACCTAGCTTGGACACATAATGACAAGAAAGCAACAAAAAAGACGTTAACACTCCCCCTCAAGCTGGACATGCCCAGCTTGATTACAAAACCAGAAAAAATACAAAAAAAGCTGTAAAGGCTGCTGCTCCCCCTCTAATACCAAATGTGACAACCAGGCCCTGGTGACAGCACAGCCACACCGCCTTATAACATGGTCGCCGGGTCATGGCCTACCAGGTGCCACCAGTTGCCCCCACAGACACGTGGGGCCCACCTTAGGGTCCACCCACATGCATGAACAGGTCATCTGACTAATGACTACCCCACAGGCCAACACTTGTCCTTTCCAGTGTGCTTTGTCCTCACTCACACACACCCTGAGAAACTTCCCAGAAGGTCGTCCATTCTGATTACTACTCCAAGCCAAGCATGCTTAACTGTGGAGTTCTAATCAGACAGGCTCCCGAAAAGGAAGGTACACCTTGTTGACATGAGTCATATCATTTATTCATTTAACCCTATATCATTTGGGGGTGTTACAATCGTCCCCCCTTTAGAGCACAACATCCTCGTTGTGGGCCTTACATCTCAACCCAGGCAGTGCACCGCACTTAAGGATGGGTTCCTCCTCTGATACCAAATGTAGATTGAGAAAATATGAGACACGAACCCCCAAGGTGTCTTCTCTAAAGAAGCCCTTGGGGTTAATTTATAATGAATATTAAAGACCACACCGGACCTCAAGTCCGATGTGGGATGCATACTCCAATAATTATTATCAAATATTGTATTATATGTGATATGTATTTGTACTTCATGCCTAGTTGGTATTATTGTGATATATTTATAGACACCCCAACATTGGACAAAGTAGGTACGGTCATGCTTGGGTGTCTTGGGTAGCACTTATGTTCATGATAGATTTTTTGTTTTCAATAATTTATTTATTAATTTTGATCATATCACATTGATCATGAATTATATATATTGGATATGTTAGTTCCAGCATTGGTGGTGTCCTACTAAGTTATGGTCACAAACTGATAAAGTGACCCCAACACTTTGGTACCTGATTAGACCTCATGATTATAGTTACAGGTATGAAAAAGGCCCAACATTGGATGGTTTAGTTGGATAGCTTGGACAGAGTCAGGAGATGGTAATTCATTAGGTATCAAGGATATTTTGTGGTTATTTTGGGTTTTATTTATTTTGGTTTGGGTGGTATATGTTCTAGCCATGATAGATCTTGTCGGTGGTTTCCTAAATCATGTGACTTTTAGATAGATTATTTTATTACATCATATTGTATGAATTTTACTATTGATTGTATACCTATATGTGTTTTTTAATTTTATCCTATTTATTATTTTGAAATATTATATTCTACTTCTGCTTTGTTTTATGGTTCTATATACCAAAGGGTGTAGTCTTCTTATGGTATCACCATAGACCCTTCTTACTAGTCGACAACCTCCGGCATATGAGGATGCATTCCCAAGGTTATGTGGCACCCCAATAAAATTATTGTTGAGTGATTTGTGCTAGGATATTATAAATTGGTGTATAATCTATGTTTTTTTGTCTTACTATATGGGATATCATAGATATGATATTGGATAATTCAAAACATGGGACATATATTATGATTTATTCCTATAAATCACCTACATTATCTAATGTATAAGTTTCCTAAGAGTTTGGGTTAATGTTTTTTTATGTTATAGTTGATTTGATTATTTTTTACTATAATGTTTTGAATTTATTTATTTATTGGTTTTTCACTTATCTCTAATTGTCAGAAAGCATGTGTCTATACATTATATCAAGTACATAGGCTCACATGACATGTGTATGTTTGTATGTGATTGTGATATTTAATTTCGTAAATAAAATAGTTTCTCATTTTTTAATGTTTTTACAGTAACTTGTTTGGTATTTTTAAAAATAAATTATTAATGTAATTCTACTTAACTGAACCATATGGTTATGATTTCCTCTATATGAATCATCATATGATGGAATCACTTGTATATTTTTACATGTATGAGATCTTGATCCTCTATGGGGTAATCTGGAATGCTGATGGATTGTGAGGATTTGTACCCTAGAGTTTTTGTATTGACTTATGAGGTGCCTTATGTTATCTAAGATAGGATTATGGATGTTTCTATTTAAGTTTTGACCTAAGTTAGATATAACCTATATACTATATGGGAGATCGTAGTACTGTTGAGATATGACTTAGTATATGGGTGACTCGAGTGCCATAGTTGTGTAGCGGGGAAATTTTTTGTTATTGTATAAAATGAGTTTTGATTTACTAGGATAGATCAAGAGGGGTTATACTAGGATTTTGAATGCCTATAGAGATGGAAATCATGTTTATATGCTTCTTGCTATAGATATGACATGATGGTGGTGTGTTATCATGTATATGGTTTGGCATGTCGATGGATTAGGTAACTCTGAATGTGAAAACATGGGTAGTTCTTATTTTTTTATAGGTTGGACATGTATGAGATAAATGATTAATTAATTAATTATGAGATGTGATTTATAGTTTTTTGAGTTTAGTTATATGAGTATGCCTTCCCGAAATGATATATGAGTACCAAAAATATATATACATCATCATAGTGAGAGATTCTAGTTAGTTTATCTCTTATCTTGGGAAAAAAGAGTGAGTTTTATTTGTCCAGTGGGGTATGTGGATTGGTATGACCTGAGATTAGCCTCGATAAGGTAAGATCTAAGGTTTTTTAAGAATGGTAGGCCTTGAAATGCATGTGGTTCATGAAAATGGTAGGATTTTGGTAGATCTTCATGGTAGGGAGATTGAATTTTATAGGTCACGTGAATCCTAGAGTGATTTTGTGATGATAAATAGTGATTTGTTGTGGTTTTATTTGATTCCATACTAGTATGTAGGTTAGGACATCTTGGGATGTTCATATTTAGTCCCTTGAGACCTGTTTGGGGGTTGGGCCTTGAGTGGTGCCTATGTGTTTTGGAGGGGTGTAGGAATCCTTAGTTTCCCTAGATAAATGGATCTAAGTTAGGGTTTATCAATTGGTTTGGAATACAATCACACATGGATGGTAATTAGATATGAGAAGATAGTGGAAAGGTGTGGGACACCTTGTTATGAATGTGGAATGGAAAATGGGTGTTGGGATTTGATGTTATATCATGTGATGGTTATATTAATGGTTTCTCTGAGTGTAACATTCCATTACCATATTTTAGGTATGAATATCATTTTTTCTTGGTTCTATTAATTTTCATGATTGATCTATAGTTATTCTATCATTTCTTGGTTATAGTTGTTGTTTTCTATTTTTTCCCTTTTGGTTTTTCAGAGGAGTGTGGTTGATTGTTTGATGTAATTTTTAGAGGTTAGGAGGTGTCCAAGACATTTAGTATAGGATTGGGAATGTTCTTATAGGTATAAAATCTACAAGAGGCACACCAATTAGCTAGTGAAGGCCACCATCTATCTGTTGGGAGGCTAACAGTGGATGATTCTTACAAGAACTCCATAGGCTAGCTGGTGGAAGCACACCAGCCAGCCAGTGGAGTGACCGATGGGATATGAATTTTTCCTACCCCACCGACTAGCCAGGGAAACTTTCAATGGCCACAAAATTATGTTAAGCACCCCCATCTATCCAATGACACTGATGGAGTAGAAAAAAACTGGGGAAGTATCTTCTTTTTGTATTGTTTATTCTCTATTTTAAAACTAAAACACCTCCCTCTAATTTCATTCAACCCTAAACACATTAGAGGATCTCTTGATATGATTTTGGATCTCCCAACCTTATTTATTTGTAGATATAAGTTTCAATTGGTGTTTTATATCTATTCTAGTAATTATAATATCAATTTGATCATGGATTATCATTTCCACCTCACTCTCTCTCTCTATTCAAGAGTGTGGATCCATATGTCATTGATAGATCTAGATCTTGACTTGATGAATTTTGTTTCTAGGAATCTTCTTTGATTGATCCAATCATTTCATCCCACATCAAGTATGGTTTCCAAGTTTAGTGATCATTGATTCCATGAATTGAGGTAGGTGGTTTCATAAGTCAAACTTTATCAATTGAAACCTTTAATGAATATTTAATTTAAATTTGTTTTCCAACTGATTTTTAAATCTTCAATTGAGGATATTGAAAAATGGTTTTAAATTGCATGGTGTGTGTGTGGGATGAAATTAATCTAAAAGTATATTTTAAAAATGAAGTGTTGATTTCTATAAAATGATCTTGAATTGAAATTAGTGATTTGAAACATTATTTTGATGATGAATTTTGTGAATAAAAGGAATAAAATGTTTTAAAATTTTAAATGAAATGAATTAGTTTGAAATGAATGAGTTTTTTATAAAAACCATTTGATGTTGGTTTTTGAAATGATATTTAATGTTTTGAAACTTAAACTTGGGTTTGGATGAATTTATTTAAAAGGAATGATTTTTTGATAAAAAACAAGTGATATTGGTTTTTGAAATCATATGGTGTGATTTGAAACATAAACTTTGGGTTGGATGAATTGATTGATTAAATAATTCGAGATTAATTGAAGTTAATGATATCCTAAAGTATGATTGATTACCTTAAATTATATGGGGGTATCGGTAGTTAGTAAGTGTAGGATTCTAGCACAGCGAAAGCACAAGATAGGTGGGTACCCAACTTTTCAATTTTCCATAATCCATGATTAATACAAGATCAATACAAAGATTAATTCTAGTATGCATGGAATTAAATCAAAGATAAAAGTCAAAGGAGAGAACCCAGAACTGAGAAGAGAGTATCAACATATTTTGTTTATAATTAATTTCACAAAATTATAGAATTACCTCTAACATGATTCTTTCTTCATTGATGCATCCGACCATGGTTCTGAGGTGCTGTTTTGTTGTGATATAGAATCCAAGGATAAGAATCCTCTAGTGGCGATCCACACGTGCTTCACGTATCTCTATACATCACCGAAGGAGTATATAGGTGATAGCACAGAAGATTCTTGCACTTGCGATGTCTGCCTTCGATCGCCTTGGGAATCACTTCCAAATTTTTCTCCTTTATCCAGTGGAGAAGGATCTCTCTCGTTATTGAGATCGTTCTTGGAGAGGGAAGAGTTCTCTAGCCTCGAGATCTTTTCTCCAAGGATATTGTACACACAAAAATTGGGTTTTCTAGTCAAATTAAACCTTAGTTAATTTAATGAATAATAACATAATGGGGAATTTAATTCATTGGGTAAAAATAAATAATTAACACAGGTGTCGTTATATAATTTATTATTCCATGTGAAACCCCATGTTAAATAATAAAAGAAATCCTATTATTTCTATGACATGTGCTTAACTTTCATGTTATGATTAAATATTATTTAACCAAATAATATTCAATATTATTTCTCACCAGACCCATAACTTGGTCTTCTAATCCTCCTCAATATTTACCAGTCCTTGAATAATGACTATTTATTTATTAAATAAATATAACTACATTATTTGGTGATAAATAAATATTACATCTACAATATATTCTCTGGAATAACTAGAGAAAAAATAAATGTGATCAAGCATACTTGAATAATTATCAAACCACAATTGGTAATAATATTTATTCAACTCATTAAATATATAATTTATTTAATTGAGATATTGGCTACACCTAGTGTGTGTCCCTATAGGCCTCTTTATCATTGTCATTAGGTGGGCTTATCTAAAGTCCAAGATAACTATCTAGAAATGGTTCAAGGCTTCCAAGAGAAAGAAGTTATTGTTTCAATGACATGTCACCTCATACGAATGCTTACTATGTAATATAGTCCCTTTGTCTTGATATATCCAATCTAGAGGGTTTCATGCAAGTGCAATCAACCCATGAGCTCAATTTCTCATTCTTTGACTTCTTGGAATTAAACTTTCCAAGAGAACATGATGGAAATTGATTGAGTTAGGCTATATCATTTCCATCAAAGGGTATAAGATATCTACTTTCATAGAAGTGAAAAAAACCTTTCTCGCATTATTCATTAATTTAGTATTACTCGGGATGCACCCAACATATCTTACCTCATCATGAACATCTATCATCACGGTTTTCATCAATACATATAAGTTCACGAGTCACAATACCCATTAATAATAATCATAAATTCTATGTATCAATACACACGTCTACAGATATAAACATCCAATGAAACTTATGAATGTGTATTTTCTACTTGTAGGTCTTGTTCTCATAATATCCTCGTAGATATTACCAAGGGCCTACACCATGAGAAGGTACCTCAAAGTTTCATGAGTCCCCACCCCTAATAGCCTATATAATTTGTGTCCCTTAAAATAATATCATTTGTCCATAGAACATATATTCAAGAATAGGTTCATGGCACTTTTGGGTTCTCATCATAGCAAGGATCTGCTATGGCCTTTTAATGTGACAGCTATTCTTAGGACACTATCACATAATATGTCACACAAAAGAAAAATCATGATGTGATAAGTATTTAATTGATATCCATCCAATGAATATAGGTTTACCATAAAGTAAAAAGAAGTTGTTTTTTGGGGAACTAACTCAAACAGACTTCCACTTTCACTAGATCCAACTGCTAACAACCTTCATCCCACTAGATCTCACATAATATTCATGATTCTGTTGAGATGGGACTTTAGTCGAGGGGTATGTCACATTCTATTCCATGGACACTCTACTCACTACAAAATCACCCCTTTGATAGAAATTCCTCAAGAGGTGATACTTTCAGAGTATGTGCTTTGTCTATTGATGGGACCTTGACTCTTTTTCAAGAGCCACTACTGCAGTATTATCACAATACAATGTAATGGTATCTTTATTGATAGAAACCACATCAAGATCTTAGACAAATTTCCGTATCCAAATAGCTTCCTTACCTATATCAGAAGCCTCTATATATTCAGACATTGCTGTATAATTAGCGACAACTAACTTCTTTGAACTCTTCCATCTCACAACTCCTCTGTTGAGACAGAAAACATATCATGATTGTGACTTCATATCATTCTTATTTTTCTAAAAACTAGCATCAACATACCCTCTGATGACAAGCTCCTTATCTCCTCTATACACCAGGAACATATCCTTTGTTATTCTCAGATGATTAAGGATAGTCTTGACAGCAGTCCAATACTGCTCTCCAGGATCTGTTTGATATCTTCTTACCATGATTAGTGCATAGGCAACATCAAATCTGGTACATAACATGGCATACATGATAGATTTTATCACTGAAGCATATGGAATCTTTCTCATCCTATCTTTCTCATGCTATGTCTAGGGACACATTTTCTGGGAAAGATTTATACCATGTAACAATGGAACAAATCCCCTCTTGTATTGTTCCATACTAAATCTCTTTAGTATCTGGTCAATTTATTCACCTTAACTTAGTCCAAGCAGCCTCTTGGATCTATCATGAATGATCTTGACACCTAGAATTTAGGATACTTTGCCTAATTCCTTTATGGAGAATAACTTTCTCAACCAGTCCTTGATTGAGTGTAAGATTGTTATGTCGTTTCCAATAAGAAATTTTTCCTCAACATCCATTACTATGATAAATACCACATTCCCATTAAACCTATTGTAAACATATGTCTCACATTAATTATTAATGAAAGCAAATTCCATTATGTCTTAATCGAATTAAATGTTTTATGATCTAGATGTTTTCTTTAATCCATAAATTAATATCTACAAATTTCCTACCCTTTTATCATCACCTGGTGTCACAAAACCTTCTGGTTGTGTCATATATTCCTCTTATTAATGGTTCCCATTAAGGATTACTGTTTTGACATCCGTCTTCCAAATCACATAGTTAGGGAAATCTATTATGGAAGTTATGATTCTTATGGATTTAAACATGGAAACTGGTGAAAAGTTCTCATCATATTCAATTCATTGATGTTTTATAAAACCATTATCCACTAGCCTTCCTTTATATGTACTAACTTGACCTTCCATGTACAGTTTCTTTTTGAATACCCATTTACACCCAACAGGCTTTACATTAACCAGTGCATTGACCAGAACCTAGACTTTGTTCTGATACATTATATCCATCTCAAAATTCATATCTTCTAGCCATATTATTACTTCTAATCTCTCTACTACTTGTAGGATAGAGTTTCATCATTTCCAAAAAAATAACGACTCACCTTCCTCAGTGACAAGGAAACCATATCTCTCTAGTTCCCTTACCTCTGTTGTGATCCTATGCAGTACTTGTGTTTCAGGAACAACCTCTTCCATGGGGATCTGTAGAACCTGTTCATGTACCAAATTCTATGTTTCTTGAGCATCAACTTCATTAAATTCAATATTTCTCCCACTACCCTTTTTAAGGATGTTCTCCCTCTCAATAAATACAACCTATCTAGAAAAAGTCACTTTTTTGTCTGAGGGGTTTTATAGGTAGTATCCCTTTGTTTCCTTGGGATACCATATAAAGATACACTTCAGGATTGGGGTGATATTTTGTTTCCTAGGAAAGCCATAAAAAATGCCTCACATCTCTATACATGTGTATGTGAAAAAGTGTATTTCTTTCCACCCCATATCTTTATGGGAATCCCATTTTCTACCTTAGTTGGTACTTTGATTAATGTGTATGCTGCAATTTACAATTCATATCCCCAAAAGTATAATGAAAGATCTGCGACTCATCATTAGCCTTACATTGTCCAACAATGTATATTTCCTCCTTTCACTAACACCATTCCACTGTGGTGTATAAGGTGGAGTGAGTTGAGATAGAATATCAGACTCCTATAAAAGGTCAATGATCTCTTGGTTCAGATATTCTCCACCTCAATCAGATCATAGCTTCTTTATCTTCTTACCAATATAATTCTCTACTTCATTATTAAACTCCTTTAATTTCTCAAAGGACTCGGACTTATACCTCATTAAGTATACATAGACATATCTACTCAAGTCATCAGTAAAATTAATAAAGTAAGAATATCCACCACTGAATTCTACTGGAAATGGTCTACACACATTAGTGTGTGCCAGCCCTAGAATCTCTACATCCCTTTCACCCTATCCAAAAAATGGTGGTTTGGTCATTTTTTCTTATAAATAAGCATGACATCTATCAAGTGGTTTAAGCTCTAAAGAGTCTAAATAACCATATTAATGGAGCTTTGTTAGACGCTTCTCGTTTACATGACCAAGGTGGTGATGCCATAACTGGGTGTTTTATGAGTCATGTAAACTTGGTTTGTTATCAATTTCCAACACTTGGTTCTCATAATTTAATACATAGAGACCTTTATTTAAATGCACCATACCATAACATATTTTGTCCTTATAAAAGTAACAAAATTTATTTCTGAACTCAAAAATAAATCCATATGCATCTAAAATTGATAGAGAAATTATTTTCTTGGTAATGATAGGTACATAATAATAGCCATGTAAAACCAAAATCATTCTTGTCAACAATGTGAGTTAGTAGTAACCAATGGAAATAGCATTCATCCTCGTATCATTGGTAGCTCACAGATCCACCTATCCTCTGGAAATTTTATGAAATATACTTGGTTCCTGAATTTTAATAAATATGTGAGCCCGATAAGAAATATTTAATACCCAATGTGTAGAAATGGAAATATTTCACTTGATAAAAAATGCACCTTTGGCTTCCCCTTGGCTCTGGATGCAGTTCCTCTTCTAGTGGCCTGACTTTCCACATGAAAAGCATACTGCCTCCTTTTCCTTTCCCTACCTCTGGATCTTCTTCTTCTTGGTTGAATGGTGATCGAAGGCTTTAGATTGTTTATAAATCTTAGTCCCCTTTTCCTTGTACTTATTCTTTCTATTAACCATATGGAATGTGGGTTTTTCATGCCCCATGTCCTTATCAAGGTGGAAAATTAGGGTAAGAATCTCCGATAGAATCTTCTCATTATTACTAATATTATAATTCACAATAAAACTTTAAAAGTTCTTAGGCAGTTATGATAGTATGAGATCTATATGAAACTCACCTGGTAATTTAATCCCTACGATGTTCAAATGCTCAATGTAGCTGATATGCTTGAATACATGTGGTCCAGCTAGTGCAAACTCTCTAAGATTAATAGTTAACAAAGCATTGGAGATCTCATGCCCCTCATGTCTCACCTTCTCTTGATAGAGATCCCAAAGGAAATACATCATGCTATAAGTTATCATTTCCTCATGTTGCTTAAAGATCTCATTAGTCATGGATGATAGCATGAGGCACTAAACATATGTAGTGTCATTTATCTGTTTCTCATACACAGAGAGTTCCTCATCACTCACCTCATTTTTAAGGAAAACTAGTAAAGGATCTTCTAGCACATAAAGTTTCTTGTCATTGCGAAGGATGACCTGAAGGTTCCTTTGCCACTCTTGTAAATTAGTGCTGGTGAGATGGTTTTTCTTCCTGAGTATGGATCACAATGATATTTTTTATGTCATTTTGATTTTTCTTTCAAAAAATTAAGATTAATAGAGTTTCACTACTTTATCTTGATAAATATAGAAAAATAAATTAATTAATATCTTTCGGTATCCCATTATTTTGTCAAAACCAAAAATCCATCACCATTGGCTTCAGAATATCATGTTGCTTGGACATTCTACTGGTAAGGATCCATATTTCCTATCACATTACCCCAACAAGGGTTGGTCAAGAAAATTTAAATTTTTTAGGTAGGAATTCCAAATTCCAACTTCATTAACTCATAGCTCCTTGATCTGTTGTGTGGACTCCCCAATCCTGAAATCCTTAATTTTGGATTTCCTCAACCTTTGCCTCTTAGTTACACCAAGTCCTGATAGGGAATTAAAACCTTGATGTAAACTAATTTAATTCAACCTAAAACTAAAAATTATAATTCCTTGATAATTGAAAGCACCCAAACTAGGGTTGGTCAAGCACTTTGAGCTATGTTTTGATTCTAACCGAAGTAATGGAAGGCTATACCGACTTAATATTTAATTGAGGTATTTTATCCTTTATGCGTAAATTTCCACTTATTATCTTTTCATAGGATTTTTAATCTTAATTGGGATATAATTAAGTGATTAACCATTTATAGATAATAATTACACATAAACCATTTTTATTTTAATTCCATCTTGTATACTTTTTAGTTCGTTAATTATGTGATCGCATCAAAAAAACCGTAATAAATAACTATAAAACTGAAAGAAATAAAAATAAAGGGTATGATCATGAGATTTACTATTGGTTATTTTATCTAGTAGTTGATAAACTAACCCTGACCTAGGGGAGAAACACCTTGAACCATTTAAGGTTCCTATTTACAGCTTTCCACCTATCCACCTTTGTATCTCCTTAGATTGGTTTCACCTCAGCTCCAAACTTGAACCGCCTCCACTAGCTTGGGAGCTCCATTCATTACATATTATTTTAACTCACATGAATATGAGGGGTAAAATGGGTTTAACATAAAATAAACCATGGGAACAGAGTCCCTACATATTAATGAGGAGAAGTCACACAAGCCAAAAAATTTAATTTAATAAATAAATTAAAATGGAACTAATCACATACAAAGGCCTTTTCAAGATCATGATCATAAACATACATGAAATGAATTACACATTTAATAAAACTAGCATTTGATTCTTTAATCATTGTTATTAAGAAAAATTATGCTCAAATCGATTAATCATTATCTTTAATTAATCAATCCTTTTTATCTTAATCCTTTTCTGAATTTCCTTGAGATTATCATCCATAACCTTGTACATAACTTATACCTTGGAAGCAACCTGGTGAATACCCATCTAAAACTACCCATCAAGCATTTATACTTGTACATATTTTATTCTTTATGACATGTAGAATGCACACAGAATTATAATCGTAACACAACTTGTACATGATGTGAAGATCCTTGAACATTATGCAGATGTTAATTAAACATTTATATATATATATATATCAAACACCTATACAATTTTGTGTCCCAGATTTTCACCAACATGAAGGTTCATTTCTCAAGGGTTACATAATATAATAATAAATTTTTAAATCTGCATTATCTGGAAATAGTACACGGCGTGTAGATCTTACTACACGGCGTGTAATATCCTCATCGTCCATTCAAAGTACACTCCTAGAGAAATTGCATGTGAGGTGTACTTATGAAATCTTCAGATTACACAACTTTTTGAGTGGGCCACACACCATATAGATTCTGAGTTACACTGTCACCAGCTGGGCAATCCGTGTATGGGATACATGACTTGACCCTGACCCGAAAGGACAACATGTTGTGCCTAGTGGGCCACATGGCATGTAGTCCAGCTAGATATGCGCCAGTCTATCCTAGTCAACATATGGTGTAATAATTAACTACACTGTGTTTCATTAATGCACACGGCTTGAATAATTGCCTAATTACTCCTGATGCATTGAACAAAAGTAAATGGCTTGTAGATCCAACTACATGGTGTGTATTCTTATGTTATCGGGAAAGAACCGTCAGCGCCTCCTGATGAGATCCTTGATTTAATTTTAATAATAAAGTTATTATTTTATATTAGAATTGGAGTAATGATAAGTGAGGAACATATCTCAAAATTAAAATTACAAGAACAATTAAACATGAATTGAAAATATAAATTATTAAATCATAAATAATAAATTAATTATTTAAATAATTATAAATTAAAATATGACACGCTCTGATACCACTTGTATTTTCTTGGTGCAGTGGAAGCGTAGGATGGGCATGTACCCAACTTTTCAAATTTCCATAATCAATGATTAATCTAGGATAAATACGATAATGAACCCCAGTATCCACAAAATTGAATAAAATATAAAAGATAAAAGAGAGAACTTGGAACCGAGAAGAGAGGATTGACATATTTTGTTTCTAATTAATTTAATTTAATTATAGAATTACCTCCAAGGTGATTCTTTATTCGTTGATGCATCTGACCACGTGTCTAAGGTTTGGATTCATTGTGATGTATAATCCAAGGATAGTAATCCTCTAGCGGTGATCCACACATGCTCCACATATCTCCAGACATCGCTGAAGGAGTCTATGGGTGCTAGTGCGGAAGATCCTTGCGCTTGTCATGTCCACCTTCGATCACCTTGAGAATCACTTCCAAAGTGTTCTACTTGATCCGGAGGAGGAGGATCTCTCTCATTCTTTAAAGTGTTCTTGGATAAAGAATATTTCTCTAGGCTTAAGAGATTTTCTCCAAGGATGTTGTGCACACAATGATTGGGTTATCCGGTCGAATGACCCCTTGGATAATTTAAACAATAACAACATAACAGGGAATTTAATTAACTAGGTAATAATAAATAATTAACACATGTTTAATTACATAATTTATTATTCCATGTGAAACCCCATGTCGAATAAAAATAGTAATGCTATTATTTCTATGACATGTTCTTAACTTACACATTATATTTAAATATTATTTAACCAAATAATATTTAATATTATTTCTCACCAGACCCATAACTTGGTCTTCCAATCCTTGTTAAAATTTATCAAGCCTTGAATAATGACTATTTATTTATTAAATAAATATAACTGCATTATTCACCAATAAATAAATATTTCATTCGCAATATATTCTCTTGAATAACTAGCGATGAAATAAATTGGAACATGCATACTTGAATAATTATTAAACCATGGTCAGGAATAATATTTATTCAAATTGATAAATAAATAAATTATTTAACTGAGATACTAGTTGTACTTATTGTGTGACCGTCTAGGCCTATTTCTCGTTGGAATTAGGTTGTCTTACCTAAATTCCAAGATAATTGTCCAGAAACTGTTCAAGGCACCCAATAGAAATAAGTTGATGTTGCAAAGACATGTCACCTCATACAAATTCTAACCATGTAATATAATCCCTTTTTCCTGATATCTCTAATCAAGTGGGTTGCATGCATGTTCCATCAACCCATGTGCTCGATTTCTCATTCTTTGACTTCCTGGAATTGAAATTTCCTAGAGAACACTATGGCCATGGATTTAGTTATGCTATATCATTTCCATCAAATGGAATGAGATATCTAATTCTATGGAAGTGACAACTCTTTTCTCACATTATTAATTAATTCAGTATTACTCATGACACACTTAGCATATACTACCTCACAGTGAACATCTTTCATCACATTTTTTGTCAAAACATCTAAGTGCACAAGTCATAATACCCATTAATAATAATCTTAAAGTCTGCGGGCCAATACATGTGTCCAAAGATAGGGACATCCAATGAAACTTATGAATGTGGATGTCCTACTAGTGGGTCTTCTTCTTATAATATCCTCCTGGATATTACCAAGGGAATTTACCATGAGAAGGTTCCTCAAAGTTTCATGAGTCCCCACCCCTGATAGCTTGTATCATTTGTGTCCCTTCAAATGATATCATCCGACCATAGAACCTATATTAAATAATAGTGTCATGGTACTTTTTGGTTCTCATCATAGTAGGGATATGTTAGGACCTTTTAATGTGATACCTCTTCTAAGGACATTATCACATAATATGTCATATAGAATAACAACCATGATGTTATAAGTAGTTAATTAATATTTATCCAATGAATACAGATTTGTCATAAAGTAAAAAGAAGTTGGTTTCTGGGGCACCAACTCCAACAGACTCCCACTTTCACTAGAGCCAACTTCTAACAACCTTAAGTCTTCTATCTCTCACATAATATTCATGATTCTATTGAGAAAGGCCTTAGTCAAGGGATCTTTCACATTCTCTTCTGTGGACACTCTGCTCACTAGAACTTCACCCCTTTGATATAAATCCCTTAAGAGGTGATACTTTTGCAGTATGTGATTTTTCTTTTGATGTGACCTTGTCTCTTTTTCAAGATCCAATACTACAGTATTATCACAATAAAATGTAATGGGATATTTACTATTAGGCACCACATTAATCTCCTAGACAAAGTTTTGAATACAGAAGGCTTCCTTGTCTGCATCAAAAGCCATTATATATTCAGACTCCACTTTATAATCAGCGACAACTAGCTGCTTTAAACTCTTCCAACTCATAGCTACTCTGTTGAGACAGAAAATATATATTTATTATGACTTCAGATCATTCTGATCTATCTGAAAACCAGCATCATCATACCCTATGATGACAAGCTCATCATCTCCTCAATATACTAGGAACATATCCTTAGTTCTTCACAGATACTTAAGGATAGTATTGATAGCAATCCAATTTTATTCTTTTGGATCTTCTTGATATCAACCTACCATGATCAGTGCATAGGCAACATTAAATATGTTCTATAACATGGCATACATGATAGATCCTATCGCTAAAGCATATGGAATCTTACTCATCCTATATTTCTCATGTTGTGTCTGGGGACACATTTTCTTAGAAAGATGTATACCATGTGACCCATCTTGTATTTTTTTCATACTAAAACTCTTTAGTATCTCTTCAATGTATGTACTTTGACTTATTCCAAGTAGCCTCTTGGATCTATCATGAATGATCATGATCCCTAAAATGTAGGCTGTTTTGCCTAAGTCCTTTATGGAGAAGAACTTGTTCAAATATTCCTTGACTGAATGCAAGATTGGTATGTCATTTCCAATAAGAAATATGTCATCAACATACCCTGCTAGGATAATGACCACATTCCCATTAAACTTATTATAAACACATGACTCACATTCATTATTAATGAAACCAGATTCTCTTATGGCTTAATCGAATCAAATTTTTCATGATCTAGATTCTTTCTTTAATCCATAAATGGATCTATACAAGTTCAAAACCCTTTTATCATCACTTGGTGTCACAAACCCTTCTAGTTGTGTCGTATAGACATCTTCCTAAAGGTTCCTGTTATGGAATGTTGCTTTGACATCCATCTTCTAAATCTCATAGTCATGGAAAGTTTTTATGGAAAGTATGATTCCTATGGATTTAAACATTGAAACTGGAGAAAAGGTTTCATAATATTAAATTCCTTGATGTTCTTTAAAGCCTTTAGCCACTAAACTTTCTTTATAGGTACTAAATTGACCTTCCATGTCTAGTTTCTTTTGGAATACCCATTTACACCCAACTTCCCTTACATCAACTGATGCATTAACCAGAACCTAGACTTGGTTCTAATACATGGAATCCATATCATAATTCATAGCTTCTAACCATTTTTAATCTTATGATATATCTACTACTTCCTTGTGGGAGAGAGTTTCATCATTTTCTAACAATACTGATTCGCCTTCCTTGGTGACAATGAAACCGTATCTATCTGGTTCCCTTACCTCTCTTGTGCTTCTACATAGTACTTGTGTTTCAGGAACTACCTATTCCATGGGAACCTATGGAACTTGTTTCTATACCAAATCCTGTGTTTCTTGAGCATCAACATCATCAATGTAAATCTTTATTCCACTATCCTTTTTGAGGATGTGCTCCCCCTCAAAAAATACATCCTTTCTAGCAACAGTTACTTTCTTGTATGAGGATTTGTATAGGTAGTATCCCTTTGTTTCCTTGGGATACCCTATAAAGACACTTCATGCCCTGGGGTGCTAGTTTGTTTCCTAAGAAGTCCTTAACAAATGCCTCATATCCCCATACACATGTATTCGATAAAGTGGGTTTCTTTCCACACCATAGCTCTAAGGGAATCCCATTTTCCGCCTTAGTTGGTTCTTTTTTTAATGTGTATGTCACAATTTGCAATGCATATCCCCAAAAGGATAATGGAATATCTACATTACTCATCATTGACTCTACCATTTCCAACAATGTACGGTTCCTCCTTTCACTAACACCATTCCACTGTGGTGTATAAGGTGGAGTGAGTTGATATAGAATCCCAGACTCCTATAAAAGGTCAATGATCTCTTAGTTAAAATATTATCCACCTCAATTTGATCGAAGATTCTTTATCTTATTACCAAGATGATTCTCTAATTAATTCTTGAACTCCTTGAATTTCTCAAAGGACATGGACTTATAAATCATTAATTATACATAGCCATATATACTCAACTCATTAGTAAAAGTAAAAAAGTAAGAATATCCACCTCTATATTCTAATGGAAATGGTCCCCACACATTAGTGTGTACCAATCCTAGAATCTCTGTAGACCTTTCACCATATCCAACAAATAGTGGTTTGGTCATTTTTCATTGTCAACAAGTATGACATATATCATGTTTTTTTAGCTCAAAAGAGTCTAAATAACCATCTTGGTAGAGCTTTGTTAGATTATTCTTGTTTACATGACCAAGGTGGTGATTCCACAACTCAGTTTTGTAGGAATCATTTGAACTTGGTTCGCTATCCATTTCCAACACTTGGTTCTCATAATTTAATACATACAGACCATTATTTAAATGTTCCATACCATAACATATGTTATCCTTATAAAAGTAACAACATTTTTTTCTGAACTTGAAAATAAATCCATATTTAGAAAAAATCAATATAGAAATTATGTTCTTGGTGACACTAGGTACATAATAACAGCCATTTAAAACTAAAATCATTCTTGTTGGGAATGTGAGGTGATAGTCAATGATGGAAAGAGCAGCCAGCCTCGCACCATTGGAAACTCACAGATCCACCTCTCCTCTAGAAATTTTCCAGAATCTACATGGTTCCTACATTTGAATACAGATGTGAGCCTCACAAGCTATATCTAATACCCAATGTGTAGAAATGGAAATATTGCACTTGATAATGAACACACCTTTGTCTTCCCCTTCCCTATGGGTGAAGTTTCTTTTCCAGTGTCCTGACTTGCCACATGAAAAGCATACTTCCTCCTTTTCCTTTCCCTACCTCTCAATATTCTTCTTCTTGTTCATATGGTGCTCGAAGGATTTAGATTGTCTATAAATATTAGGCCCCTTTTCCTTGTCCTTCATCTTCCTATTCACCATAAAGACTATGGGTTTTTCACTTCCCATTTCCTTATCAACTTGGTGAATCAGGGTAAGAATATCTAATAGACTCTTCTCATTATTTCTCATATTATAATTCACAATAAAACTAGATAAGGTCTTAGGTGGTGATGATAGTATGAGATCTGTATGCAAATAATCTGGGGATTTAATACCTAAATTTTCTAGACACTCAATGTAGCTGATAATCTTGACTACATGTGGTCTAGATGGTGCATAATCTCTAAGCTTTGTAGTGAAAAAAGCGTTGGAGATCTCATACCTCTCCTATATCTCTCTTGATAGAGATCCCAAAGGTGATACATCATACTATAAGCATCCATTTTCTCATGTTGCTTCAAGAGATCATTGGTTATGGATGATAGTATGAGTTACTGAACATTTTTAGCATCATTCATATGTTTCTTTTACACAGATATTTCCTCATCACTTGCCTCATTTCTATCCGCAACTGGTAAAGGATCTTCCAACACATAATGTTTCCTCTCATGGTAAAGTATAAACCGAAGGTTCCTTTTCCACTCTTGGAAATTAGTGCTAGTGAGAAAGTTTTTCTTCTCAAGTATGGATCTCAATGATATATTTGAGGTCATTTTGATTTTTGTTTCTAAAAATTAAGATAAACATAGTTTTAGTACTTTATCTTGATAAATATAGACAAAATAATTAATTAATATCAATCAGTCTCCTGTTATTTTTTTGAAAACCAATATCCCTCACCATTGGATTTGGAATATCCTATTTCTTGGAAATTCTACTAGTAAGAATCCATATTCCCCTTTATATTACCCTAACTAGGGTTGGTCAAGAAACTTAAAAGGTTTTAGGTAGGCATTACAAATTCCAAGTGCGCTAACTCACAACACCTTGATCTCTTGAGTGGACTCCCCAATCCTGAAATTTTGAATTTTTGATTTCCTCAACCTTTGCCTCTCAATTACACCAAGTCCTTCTAGGGTAGTCAACCCTTGATGTAGAATAAGTTATTTTAACCCAAAAATTATAATTATAATTCCATGATAATTGAAAGCACCCCAACTAGATTTGGTTTAGCACTTTGAACTGTGGTTCGATTCTAACTGAAGTAATGGAAGGCTATACAAACTTAAAATTTAATTGAGAGATTTTATCCTTTATTCATAAATTTCCACTTATTATCTTTTCACATGATTTTAAATGTTAAGTCGTATATACTTAAGTGATTAACCATGTATATATAATATTTACACATAATCAATTTTTATTTTAGTTCTATCTTGTATGCTTCTTAGTTCATTAATTATGTGATCACATCAAACATCCATAATGAATAACCATACACTTGAAAGAAATAAAAATAAAGGCTATGATAATGATATTTACTATTGGTTAGTTTATCTATCAGTTAATAAACTAACCCTGACCTAGGGGAGAAACACCTTGAACCATTTAAGGTTCGTGTTTATAGCTTTCCATCTGTCCAGCTCTTTATCTCTTTGGATTGGTTTCTCCTCAGATAATAACTTGAACTGACTCCACTATCTTTGGAGCTCCATCCATTACATATGATATTAAATCACTCACAGGTGAGGAGTAAAATGGGTTTTACATAAAATAAACCATGGGCACATAGGCCCTACATATTAATAAGGAGAAGGTATGCAGGCCAAAAAAATTAATTTAATAAATAAAGTAAAACGTAACCAATCATATAAAAAGGTAATGTCTAGCTCATGATCATCCACATACATGAAAAAAATTACCCATTTAATAAAACTAGAATTCAGTTATTTAATCATTATTATTAAGATAAATTATGCACGAATCGATTAATCATTATCTTTAATTAAACAATCATTTTTATCTTAATACTTTTCTAAATTTCTTTGAGATTATCATCCATAACCATGTACATAACATGTACCTTTGAAGAAACCTGTTGAATACCCATCCAAAACTACACAACATGTATTTATATTTGTATAAAATTTATTCTTTGTGACATGTAGCAAGCACGCAGAATTATAATTTTAATACAACTCGTACATGATGTGAAAATATTTGAACATTATGTAGATGTTAATTAAACATTTATATATATATATATATATAACACCTATGACATATTGTGTCCCAAATTTATTCCCACATGAAGGTACATGTATCAAGGGTTACATAATATAATAATAAATTTTTAAATATAAGTAATTTGGAAATAGTACACGGCATGTAGATCTGACTACCCAACGTATACTCTCCTCACCATCCATCCGAAGTACATGACTGAGGAAACAGCGTGTGAGGTGTAATTAGGAAATCTTCAGAGTACACAACATGTCTAGTGAGTCACACACCATGTAGAATCTGTGTTACATGGTCTCCATCTGGGCAAACCATGTATGGGATACATGACATGACCCTGGCCTGAAGTGGCTACACGCCATGTCCAGTGGGTGACACAGTGTGTAGTCTAGATGACTATGCACCACTCTGTCCTGGTTAACACGTAGTGTAAGAATTAACTACACCACATGTCATTAATTCACACAGCTTGAGTAATTTCCAAATTAATGCTGATTCATTGAACATAAATACGCGGTGTATAGATCTAACTACACAGCATGTATTCTTGTTTTATCTCAATAGAACTTTCGGGGCCTCCTAATGAGATCCTTGATTTAATTTTAATCATAAAATTATTCATTTCTATTATATCTAAGAGAAATGATAAGGGAGGAATAGATATCAAAATTAAGATTACAAGAATGATTAAACGTGAATTGACAAACTAAATTATTAAATCATAAATCATCTATGAATTATTTAAATAATTATAAACAAAAATATGACCCACTATAATACTTCTTGTAGGTTCCATGCATAGCAGAAGAAAAGGTTGGGCATGTACCCAACTTTTTAAATTTCCATAATCGATGATTAATCTTGGATCAATATAGCAATTAGTGCCAGTATCCACATAATTGAAGCAAAGATTAAAGAAAAAGGAGAGAACCCAGAACCGAGAAGAGAGGATTGACAAATTTTTTTATAATTAATTTAATTTAATTGTATAATTACCTCTAAGGTGATTTTTTTTCATTTATACATCTGACCATGGGTCTGAGGTGTGTCTTCGTTGTGATTTAGAATCCAAGAATATGAATCCTCTAGCATTGATCCAAATGTGCTCCACATATCTCTAGACATTGTCGAAGGAGCCTCCAGATGCTAGTGCAGAAGATCCTTGCGCTTGTGATTTCCGACTTCGATTGCCTTGAAAATTGATTCCAAATAATTATCCTTGATCCGGTGGAGGAAGATCTCTCTCATTCTTGAGAGTGTTATTGGAGAGGGAAGAGTTCTCTAGGCTCAAGAGATTTTCTCCAAGGATTTTGTGCACACAATGATTGGGTTAGATGATCAAATGACCCCTTGGATAATTTAAAGAATAATAACATAATGGGGAATTTAATTCACCAGGTAATAATAAATAATTATCATAAATTTCGTTACTTAATTTATTATTCCATATGAAACCCCATGTCAAATAATAATAGAAATTCTATTATTTCCATGACATGTGCTTAATTTGCACGTTATATTTAAATATTATTTAACCAAATAATATTTAATATTATTTTTCACCGGTCCCATAACATGGTCCTCCAATCCTCCTCAATTTTTATCAGGCCTTGAATAATGAATTTATTTATTAAATAAATATAATTTCATTAATCACCGATAAATAAATATACCATCCAAAATATATTCTCTCAACTAAATAGAGATGAAATAAATGAGATCAGGCATACTTGAATGATTATTAAACAATAATTGGGAATAATATCTATTCAACTTGTTAAATAAATAAATTATTTAACTGGGATACTGGAAACACTTAGTGTGTGACCCTCTAGGCCTCTTTCTCATTGGCATTAGGTGGGATTGACTAATGTCCAAGATAACTATCAAGAAACGGGTCAAGGCACTCAATAGAAAGAATTTCATGTTGTAATGACATGTTACCTCATATGAATTATTACCGTGTAATATAATCCTTTTGTCTTGATATCTCCAATAAAGCGGGTTGCATGCAAGTGTCATCAACCCATGTGCTTGATTTCTCATTCTTTGACTTCCCAGAATTGAAATCTCCTAGAAAACACCATGCACATGGATTTAGTTAGGTTATATCATTTCCATCAAAGGGCCTGAGATATCTACTTCTATAGAAGTGAAAAATCCTTTCTCTCGTTATTAATTAATGAAGTATTACTCGTGACGCACCCAACATATCCTACCACACTGTGAACATCTATCATCACAGTTTTCATTAATACATCTAAGTGTGCAATTCATAATACCCATTAATAATATTCTTAAAGTATATGGACCAATACACACGTCTGTGGATAGAAACATCCAATGACACTTATGAATATGTATTTCCTACTAATGGGTCTTCTTCTCATAATATCCTCCTAGATATTACCAAGGGCGCACACCATGGGAAGGTGCCTCAATGTTTCATGAGTCCCCACCCCTGATAGCCTGTATCATTTGTGTCCTTTCAAATGATATCATCCAACCATAGAACATATATTCAAGAATAGTGTCATAGAAATTATAGTTTCTCATCACAGTAGGGATCTGCTATGATCTTTTAATTCAACAACTATTCTTAAGTCATTATAACATACTATTTCATGCAAAATAACAATCATGAATTGATAAGTAAATTTTTAATATTCATCTTATAAATACAGGTTTATCATAAAGTACCAAGAAGCTGGTTTCTAGGGTACCAACTCCAACAGTAAGAATGATATTCATGCTAGGTAAACTAAAATCTAGAAATATATTAATGAGGAAAACATCACTAAACTATCTTGAGGGTAGGGTGATTATTCTTTGGGATTCTCTCTTATTCCCACTATGCATTTTGATCTAGGGATTATGTGAACACCAAGATCCATATTTCACCAAGATTGTGTGGAAACTTGTGACCAAAAGTAACCTTGAGTGTTATTACCATGGTTTTATGATTAAAAATTATTATTACATGACCTTGTTTATGAAATTATTTGCTCATTTTGATTTTAATAGAAATGATTATTCATTCACTTTTTAATAAAGATTCTTATATCATCATGATTTAATGGAAATTCACTTTGAAATATGTTTTATATTATCAATTGAAATACATTGAAAATAATATTTTCATATGAACTATGAAAATATTTCCATTTCATGTTTTATTTAAAATTGATCAATTTTTTTGTTATAGATTTATTATGAAATGCTTAGTGAGATCCTACATGGATTCACTACAGGAAAATGGGTATTTGTGACGAGATATTTGCGATGGGAAGGGTTCTCATCGCAAATAGGCTATCAAAAGGGACTATTTGTGATGGGAAACTCTCCCCATCACAAATATGTAAGAACCTGGTTCTTCCATTGAGGTATGGATATTTTATTTTCAGTTTTTACTTAAGAAAATGGGGGGAAAGAGGTTGAGGGGATGGTTTCAAGTCTTTTACATGATGTGACTGGGAACTACACACCATGTAATTATAGGTACATGCCATGTAAGAAAGGTTACACTCCGTGTAATCCCAGTACACGACCACATAAAGGTCGGGCCAAAAAACTGTACGGACATGGCGTGTAATCTCAAGCACACACCATGTACTTTTTTTAATTGATTAATAAGTCATGAAGTATGTCGTTTTTCTAGAAGGACAGAAACAACTCACCTTCGACGTATGGAATTCCTAGAAAATATAAACTAGGTTTTGGATCCTAATTCTTCATTCGATCTCTGATTCGAATGCCATAAGATCTGTTGGATCCCCCTCAATGTGCTCTTGATTCCTCCTGATCCTTTCTTCCTGATTTCTTCTATTGAAAAAGTTATTTAAGTTCAAACATTTATACCCATTTTGTATATATACTCCAATCTATGGTGAATCAATGCCCGAGGCTGGATGAGGTGAGTCGTACTACAACGAGGTAGGTTGTTTTGTTCCTTTCGTGAATTGTCTTGATGTTTATATATGTCGGACTTCTGCATACCCACTTTTAGGGTGTCTATTGATTGAATAATAAACCTTGTTATTGCCTATTGATGATTAGGTAATTGTTTAGATGATTTTAAATCATGTTTATGTTTTTGAACATTGAGTTAGGGCCTCTCCATGGGCGTTTTTTCCTTGGATGGTCATGTGGCCTAGAATAAATTTGATGCTTGACTTAAATTCCCATTCTTAGGTTGTTAAAAATGTATTTCTCATTATATGAATTTCCCACATTAGATACTTATTTTGTTAAGCCTTTTAATTATTTAAATTTCATAACAGGCTTGTTATGTTTTTTTCTCATGTGAGTTATCCTTATTTGGACATGTAATAGTTTAATTTACATGTGTTGGTTATTATGTAAATTGTTCCCATGTGATTTTTTTATGTTAAAGTCATGTGATAGTTTAATTCACATGTGTTGCTTCTAAGATGGAATTTGATATTGAATTAAATGATAAAAAGAGTTAATTAGAAGTGGATGAGCCACAGTCTCTATAAAAGGAAAAGGTCGGGATCATGTGACTAATTTCATCTTATATACCTTGGGTGAAACATTGTGTCGGTTAAAAGATAATGGATGGGCTTAAGAGGTTAATTTTGTAAAGGTCATGATCGATCCACTGATAGGGTGATCAGAATCATTCAGTATTATTTTAAAATGCAGAGCGAACCTAGGATCCAATGAGAGATACCTAGGTTAGTCTCTATAGTAAAATTATTCAAATGATTTAAATGATTATTATGTCATAAGTTGACAGTTACTATTATAAGGGGGGTCATCGGGCCTAGGCTGGACCTCGATACTTTTATATAATCCAATGTAATTGAATAATGAAAAATAATGACTAATGATTTGTTTTCCAAGATAAAGCACAAGCTTGGATTCGGCCTTCACCTATACTTGATTACATTGTATTCTAAGACATTTTTTGTTCTTACTTTTGAGTGCCTACTATTTACTACTTTAACTATTGTATATTTCATGTTATATATATAAACAGATAGATTGGCATAGACCCTTGGTGGTTGACTACTAGGATTTATTCTCACACCCTGTTTGGGTCATTCTTTTGGAACCAAAAATATTATATAATTATAGGTGTTAATCAAGTAAAGCACCCTGCTACATGTACTTGATGAGCTTCTTAGGAGTCGAAGAGCATGGGACCGAGCTGAGGATTTCGATGCCTCCTAGTATATTTTTTTTATTTTTGTTCTTTTGAGATATATATTGTGTATTACTGCATTGTACTTATTCGGATGTTTCCTATAACATGTGAAATACTACATCATCTTTTGTATGGAATGATTCTTGGTTATTTACCTTAACATTATTCCACTGTTTATTTTAGTTTTATATTGTTTACTACTTCCAATATTTTGTATTATTATTCCATTATCATACACTCTTCCAATGAGGGAATAGTTTCCCCACTATCACACCCTAGTCCCTTGTTGCTAGTCGGCAGCCTCTGGTGTTTATTGAAATGTGCTTGAGGCCATGTGGCCAACTAGGTATGGGGAACTAATTGAGTGTCACATGGATCCAGGATGTTACAAAGTGGTATCAAAGTATTTATTTCCTAGTTTTATTTATTATTTGAAGATGATATAAAGGAAATGGAATTTGTTAATTAGTTGTACCTGGGAGTAGCTGCCCCATGTACAAGGAAAATCCAAATTACCTCTAATTGAATTATGATTTTTGGATTTTGTATTGTTATAGTTGATTCTACTTCACTGTGGGGTGACACACTTGTTTTTTTCTATTATTATTGATATCATTTTGGTTCTATTTTGTTGAAACATGAAGAGATGAGGGTATGACATCTCATAAATCATATAGGAACTTCTTAGAAATCATATGTCGTGCATTCTTGTCATCCTATTTAGAGAGAATTACTAGTTGTATGTTGTCATGATAGATGTCGTGCTATATATGAATGCTATTATGATAGATATTGTGATAGTTATGTTTACTGTTGTGATAGGTGTACTGGGACGTGTTATGGTTGAATTGGATGGATGCCAAACTTTGGTCCCTAAGGAGATGGGCCCTCTTGAATCGGAATTTTGTGGATCATATTTTGTCCATGGGATATAGATTTTGTTGTTATGTGCTATATGTGGATGCCAATATTTGATTCGTGGGGATTATGGGCCCTCACGGATCAGAATTTGGCACACCGTTTCATTATTTTTCAAAAATAGGGGTTCTGGGGAAGTTTCTGAGGCTTACTATCTAAAAACCCAAACAACATGGTGTGTGGTCCTATGAACACACCCAATGTGTTCTTCTATTTGAGAAAAAAAATAATTTTTCTTAGTACACGTCGTGTGTTTTTTTATCGTGTATCCGGTTGTGTGAGATAGAGCATGTGTTGTTGAGTTTTGATCAGAACATGTTGTGTACCCTATGTACACCTCATGTAGACTTACATAGGAAAAACTCTGTGGCTCTGGCCATGTAAAAGTACATGGATAAGAGGTAATACCTGAGTACAATCCGTGTGTAAGCCTAACACACCATGTATAAAGGACCTTTATGCAACCAAAAAGACAGATTTGCACACCCATGTAAGAGTTTAAAGGGACACACTATGTGTCGGAATGACACGCTGAGTACCTAGGGTGTTTACATGCCCAAGACAGTGGGAGTACACGACTATTTAAGGTTATAAGTGTACACACCATGTATGTTTCCTACACATCGTGTACTCAAATTTTGTTAATTTTTTATTCTTTTCTTCTTCTATTTAGTTATTTTTTCTCTTGAACTGCATACCTTAATGAATAATATTATATTGAGGTGTATGTTCTGGACTTTACAAAGAAACACCACTACCACGACATCCAGTAGTATGATAGGAGGGTAGTGATGATCATACCCCATATGTGGTAGAGCATGGGCTACCAGTGGACCCCCCAGTCTTTCTAGTTGAGACACCAGCTGTTATACTAGACACAAGTGTTGATGCACTTTTAGTGAAGGTTTTATGAGGTTCATGCAAACCATTCAAGGGGTATCACATCCCGCCAAATATATGGCAGTGCTAACACACGAGTGTTCCAGCAGTATCATCCGACCATGTTTTCTAGGGAAGGCAGGCCACATGCTGCAGAGTCATGGCTAGAGGCCATGTTATCGATCTTCAAACATCTTGATATGCCTTCTGATAGGAGGTTCAAGCTCGTAAGTTATATGCCGCATGATTCCTATAAGAGGTGGTGGGATGTTACCACATAGATAGAGTATCAGTGGGACATTGCATGGGGTGATTTTTAGATAGTCTTCTATCACTACTTCAATCCCAATACACTAAGGGCCGACAAATCTAGTGAGTTCATGCATCTAGAACTGGGCACTCTATCAGTTATGGATTACTCTACCTACTTTACTGATCTCCAATTCTTTTCACCAATTCTTATGGGTGACAATATTTTAAAGGCTAGTCGATTTGAGGATGGTCTCAAGTACGACATCTACTCACAGTTGAATATATTCCAGCTGACTATTATATCTGCTATAGTGAACTAGGCACTGATTACTGAGTTAAATCATAGGGAATATAGAGGAATGATCTAGGGTGTTTCATCACCGAGATCTGATACTGTTTCGATTGGTAGAAAGTAACATCGTCTGGAGCTTATATGTGGTGAATCTAGTACTCATAACATATCTTCAGGTAACTAGATGAGGTACTTTCGGTGCGGAATAATTGGGAATACTAGACCTCAATGACATATGGACCCAGTCAAGTTCTGATCTTGCAGTAATATGGGACACTAACAACATTTCTGTAGTATTTTTCCACCAGCATCTAGTGAGTGAGGGTCTACACTAACTCCACGTTCAGGAGCATGGTCAATTGCTTCTCACCAGTTAGGGAACTAGAATGTGTCGGGCTATTCGAGATGGGGTAGTGGTTGTGGTTGTGGTAGCTAGACCCCCCGATCTTAATGATATCAGGGAAAGTCATCTCCGGGTAGCTAGGAAGTGTCTTAGGGCCATGGTACATTCTAGACTTATGCAGTGCAACAGACTCAGTAGGAGAAGGATCATAGGCCTTCTACGGTCAGATTTGTTATTCTAGTCACCTTTGTTTTAGCTTTTTCACTCTTTGATATAGGGTCTTCAGATGGTTTCATATATGTTCCCATTATGGAGATCCTAGGGATCCTTGTTTTTACTTTTGATGACATTATGAAACTAGACACTCTATTAGGGAGTAGAATGACAGGTGTACGATAGTGCAAGGTCTTCCCCACTAAAATTGGTGGGTGTCACTTTGTTTAGGATCTATTTGTATTAGAGATAACATGCATTGACTTCATACGTGTAATGGATTGGTTAGTCTCCTTTCAATCATTTTTCAATTTCTTTCGCCGCAGGGTGATTTTTACGTCACCAGGAGGCAGATCATTTCTATTCAAGGGAGTGTGGGATGTCCATGCAAGCTGAGCTAGAATTGAGCATGATGGGTTGAGTGGGATGACAGAAAACATTTCCAGTTTATATTTGTATGAATAGGTACCACGTCAGTTATATTTTCCTCCAGTGATTGATCGTTTCAGAGATATTTTCTAGGAAGACTTTTTTGGGTTACCTCCAGAGATAGAGGTGGAGTTCATGATTGAGCTAGTTCCAGGAGTTGCACCAGTATCCATTCGTCCTTATAGGATGTATATGATGGAGTTGCAAGATCTCAAGAGGTAGTAAAAGGATTTGGAGGTAAAGCGTTTTATCTGAACTAGTACTTCTCCATGGGGTTCATCGGTCCTTTTTGTGAAGAAGATGGTCGGTACCCTCTGTCTATGTGTGGACTATAAGAAACTGAACCAACTGATGGTTAAAAACTGATATCCCTTTCCACAGATAGATGACCTATTTGACCTTCTTCTAGGATCCCGAGTGTTCTCAAAAATTGACTTAAGGTCAGAATATCATCAAGTATGTGTTCAATCTTCAAACATACCTCACACAGTGTTTTGTAGTAGGTATGGTCTATACGAGTATGTGTTTATGTCATTCGGTCTCACAAACATGCTATAAGTTTTCATGGCATTGATGAGCTGATTGTTCCATCCTTACTTGGATTCTTTTGTGGTGGTTTTTGTGGATGATATCTTGGTATATTCTCATAACCTACATAACCAAGCCATGCATCTTGATATCATTTTGAGTACACTGAGAGAAAATCATTTATATGTTAATCTCTCAAAATGACAATTTTTTATGGATAAGATTTACTTCCTGGGTCACATAATCTCAGAGATAGGAATATCAGTGGACCCAGAGAAGGTGAGAGCAGTAGTTACCTAGGAGCATCCCAAGAATGTATTTGAGGTTCGGAGTTTTCTTGGGTTGGTTGTTTATAATAGGAGTTTCATACATGACTTCTCATGCTTAGAAGCACCAATGACAGGCTTGAAAAAGAAGGGTTTTAAGTACATATGGTTAGATTCTTGTGAGATATACTTTTAAGAGCTAAAAGGGATATTAACATTAGCAACGATACTAGTTTTTCTAGATCTGGGTAGGAGTTACACTGTGTACTACGACGCATCAACTATTAGGCTGGGAGAAGTGCTTATGTAGGGGGAATGAGTAATTGTGTATGGGTCTTAGTAGTTGAGGCCACATTATAGGAACTATCTAATGCACGATCTTGAGTTAGATGTGGTTGTTCATGCCTTATGTTTTTCGAGACATTACTTGTTGGGAGAGCATTATGTGGTTTACACAGACAACAAAAGTCTCAATTACATATTTACTCAGTGTGATCTGAATTTGAGGCAGCGAAGGTGGGGGGAATACCTTCATTCTTTTGACTTCGATCTTTCCTACATGCCTAGAAAAGACAATGCAGTGGTTGATTCACTAAGCAGGAGGACTCAGATGCAGGTAGTGTAGGAGTCTAGTAGCGAGTGGAATCTTATATAATTGTTCTATGAGATGCATTTGGAGGTGCATGACATTTAGGGACAAACATTCCTTTCTTCTATAGCTATGAATTATACCCTCCTGGATAGAGTGAGGATGAGATAGCTATCAGATTCAGAGGACTTAGTCTTACAGGAGAGTGTCGCATGTGAGGATCTACCTCCTAGTTGGACGGTAGGTGATTATGAGATCTTACAGATCCATGGACATGTTTGGGTTCCAATAGACATACGTGAGTAGTTGATGTAGGGGTTTCATGCTTCATCTTGGGAAGTGCATCCCAAAGTTACCAAGATGTACCGTGACTTGCATCGTCAGTACTGGTGGTTGGGTATGAAAAGAGAGGTGTCTGGTTTTGTTACGAGATATTCCACCTGTCAGCAGGTGAAGGCGTAACATCAACAACCAGTTGGGATTTTAAATCATTTACCTATTTCAGAGTGGAAATGGGATGTTGTTTTGATGGATTTCGTGAAGGGTTTTTTGAGGTCTCCCTAAGGTAATGATGCAGTGTGGGTGGCTGTTGAAAAACTTATGAAGGTCACTCACTTCTTAACAATCAAGGAGACCTTTGTTGATGAGCTTGGGAAGCTGTATATTTGTGAGGTGGTATGAATTCATGGGGTCTATTTTTCTATCATTTTAGATAGGGATGCTCGTTTTACATCTTGTTTCTGGAAGAGATTTTAGAGGGATCTAGATAAACATGTGTTTCTTAGCATACCATACCACCCTCAGACTGATGGCCAGTCAGAGCGTACAATACAGGTGTTGGAGTACATGTTGTGATCATGCATCCTAAACATTGGAGGATATTGGGAGAAGAATATTTACCTGGTTGGATTTTCCTACAATAACAATTTCTAGGTGACTATAGAGATGGAACCTTATGAGGCTTTGTACGGTAGGAAATTATGATCACCCTTGTGCTGGATGGAGGTGGGTGAGGCAGCTTTACTGGGACCACGTGTCACACCCGAACTTTTAAATTAATATTATTTTATTATTTTATCAGACTTTGAAACTTTCTATCGTGCTGCGGGCCAAGTCTGTTTGAAAATTTTTCATTTTGTTGATGAATGAATGCTTTGCCCTTGACAGCGTCCAGTGCATGGGCAGGGCATGTTCAAAGTCGCGCAGCTTTTCTCTGGTCACCGTGTGGCCTGCCTCGTGTATAATAAAAATAAATAAAATGAATCTTAATGAGTTCATTTAATAATTATAATAATAGTTATTATTGTTATTGTTATTATTATTATGGTTAATAATATTATTATTATCAAGTTTATTATAATTATTATTAAGTTATTATGAACAATATTACTATTATTATTAGAGTTTGTTAAAATTCTTATTATGTTCATTATTATTTATTAATATTTTATTTATTTTATATTCTTTTCTTTTTTTCTTTTTTATTTATTTATTTTATTATTATTTTTATTATTATTTTCCTTTTTTTCTCTCAAACCCTAACTCCCCCTCACCCATACCCACTCGTGCTACCCCCCCCCCCCACCTTCCTCCCGCTCGTGCTACCCCCCTCCCCCACCTTCCTCCCACTCGCGCTACCCCCCCCCCCCAACGGTGACGGCCCTATAGTGTTCCCTCCGGCGTAGCGGCCCTTCGGTCGGCTCCCACTTCCTCGGAAGGACCTCCCTCATCATGGAGGCATCTTTTTGTTTCCCCCCTTACTACTTCGCACCACTCGGAACTGTGCCTCCCTTCCTTTCTGGCTGGGATTTCTGGTGCGGCGCACCACCAGTGGCCCACTCTCTTGCTCAGTTGGCCATCTACATCATTCCCATGGGTTTGTTTTGCTTCTATTGTTTTCTTCTTTCAATTGGTAGATTTTTAGTTAGGGTTATATATTTTATTTGGTCCATTTTTGGCATGATTGCTTTGATACCTTGTTTTTAGGGTTTGTAGTAGACCCCTTGCGGTGCGATTGTCATGCGGTAGGAGTTTCGCACCAAATTTTTGAGGTTTCCTTTATCAAGGTAAGTTATTTCATCTATAAATATTGTTTGATGAATTATTTTTATAGATTAATTTATCTAGCATGTTCTTTGATTATTTTGGGTGGTGAAAAATGTGTTCTGTGAATATTTTGGCATGCTTGTGTGATGAAATTGAGTCTTATTTTAGAATTGGCTATGTTTTTCATATGGGTCTTGTTGTGGGAATTCTTGGAAATGTTCAATTAATTATTTTACGGGTGAAAATTATGTTTTGATAATAATTTAATATGTAGTTGTGTTAGAAATGGATTTTCATTTCAAATAAATTGATTTATGTCATGCGTATCATATTATAGTGTTTCTTGAAAAGAGTATCAGGCCTTGTTTTGGAGAGTGCGAAATGTTTTCTAAATAAATTAAAGTGTAGGTGTATTAAAAATGTGGTTTTAAGGAAAAATGTGTTATTTTGGATTATTGAACTTGTGCGCTTTTGAATTTAAAATTTTAAATAGTTTGAGTAATAGAAAACATGTTTTGGTATGGTTATGTTGTGTGTTCGGTTTTAAAGTGGCATTTTTATGTGAGATCAAGTACATTTTTTGTGTAAACTCTCTGGTGCTAATTTTTAAGTGTTTCATAAATTTTTTTATTGATTTATTAAATTGTATGTGTAGTGTTTTGGGCCTTTCTTCGATGGTTTTGGGTCTTGGGTTTCGAGGATCCTACATGTACATGCATAGGGTAAGGCATATATATATATATATGCCCTCTTTGTACATATTTCATCATGGCACGGGGAATATGTGCAATGCAGCTAGGGGTGTGTATATATATATGTATAAATGCATGTGCGTGTATGCACCAAGTGTCAGTTCGAGTGTTCGTCGACAAATAGAGACAAGTTTAAGGTAGGTCCTCTATTCCCTAATCTTTAATTATAATTTCCATTTTTACTTGATGTTTCTTTAAAATTATTTCCTTGTTTTTTTTATGTGAAATCCATATGCACTATATATATATGGTTGTGGTTCTTAAAAACTGTTTTCATAGGGGTTGAACATGAAATGGGTATTTCCAAAAGTTGTGTGGCCTTTTGTTCAATTTTGTTATGAAAGTGTAACAACATGCATTATTTTTAAAAATGGGTTCCAAAGTGATTTTCAAAATGGGTTTTGGTGTGAATATGAAATTAAACGATGGTTTGACCTCTTTAAAATTATTACTTCATCTTAAGTGTGGTTTTAAGATTGTTTTAAATATATAGTACCATTATGTGTTCTAAAATGATGAATACTCCTTCTAAAGTGATGAGGCCTGTTTGGCACTTTGAGACTTGGTTTGCGAAAATAGAAAACCCCACTTGAGACATTACCCATAATTTGAAAAAAAAAATGTGATGCAAGTGTTAATGTGCAGTTTGTGATATGTGCCGAGTGTAAAGGCTTGTGCGTGGTTGTGTGATGTAAAGAGGGGGAATGCAATTAAGGAGGGAGAGTGGTCCTAGAGGTTGAATGGGTTTTAGATAAAGAAATTGTTATGTACTTGTATGTTTGTTTGATAAAGAAAACTCACCACCATTTGAAATAGAGAACAATGGGAAACCTAGGTATCTAGGTGGGTGACCAAGACTAGTAAGCTAGATGACACGGTAGGGGTTCTTCCTGGTTTTTCTATTAGTATTGACACAACAACACTAACTAAACATATGAATTTCTGAGGTTCGTGGTCTTCTAAGCCACGTTTTCTAAGGGTTATGGTCTTCTAAGCCACGTTTTCTGAGGGTCGTGGTCTTCTAATCCACGTTTCACTAAGGTATGAGGTCTCTAGGTTCCCACTTGTTCTAGCTACCTATAGGTATTACCCATGGTTCTCATTTGCGACATGCTACTTGTGATGTAACTTTCTTTTCAGTTGTATCATGCTTCATGTCTTGTTTGTGAAAGCCATATTTTAATCCAAACTGGTTTCTTTTCATTTTGAAACATTAATGCATTCTTGGAACCTATTTTTAAAATGTATTGGGAGTGAAATGATTTACTTGAAAATGCAAACTCATTACTTGAATTTGAAAAGAAGGAAAAACATTATTTTATTATATCTTATTTTCAAATTGGCATAATTGGATTTCTTAATAAAGGTGGGGGCATAGGACGTGGTTATATTGTGGAATTCCTACTGATCATCTCGGTGCTCATGCTTACTTTACCTTTCATTTGCATGTTTCAGTCTTGGATCACTTTTGGGAGCGAGTGTGGTTTACGTTCCGCGTTGACCCATGGGGTCACCTGAGGTATGTCACATCGCTTCTTTAATTTCTTTTTTCCACTGCCAAGTTTTTTGGTTTATTTCCCTTTATTTATCTTCTTGTTTAGTTTATGTTTATTCCTCTTTTTTATGGGCCAAAATCGTTCCCAACTGGTTTATTTTGATGCCCGAAACTAGTTTCCAGCCCATGGGGATTGGGAACACCCTTCAGGCCATGTCGCGGACCGGCTTGGGCGATCGGTTTAGGGTCGACCTGGCTTCGTTCATGACAAAATTGTATCAGAGGGTCCCTTATTATTTGGAGTGTCAAGTATCCTGGTGATTAGGTGTGTCTGGATTCAAGATGTAGGTGCGGGAAGGATTTCATGAACCCTTTCTTGTCCCGATACTTGAGTTTTTAGGGGTGGTTCGGGATTTGAATTTTCTTTTTGGGATTGGTCTATGTGGATGAGGGATGACCAAGGAAGTGAACCAATGTTACGCGGCGGACTTGCATGGAGTATCAATCCATGTACAACCTGAGTGCATGGTTCAAGATGCTTCTTGTGGTTAATGCTCGCTCGGAGCATGGTCTGCTAAGCCATGTCACCAGGTTGACATATCCACTAGTCCCTTGTTTTTGGAAATTTTGATGTGAGTTATGTTTGACCTTCATTTTGGTTGGTGTGATTAGATCTCAAAAATTAAAATGGATTTTTGTGAAGGTGTTTTTAAATGGGAATGTGTTCTTAGAGTGGAAAAGTGGTTTTGAAATGGAAGTTGTTTTCTTTTAACAAATGTGTGGTTTCAAAAAGGGAAAATGGGAGGTGTTTTTGAAGTTGTTTTGGGATCTTAGTAACATTTTTTGGAATGTGAATTGGAATTTTTTTGGGTATTGGAAATGTATTAATTTAATGATAATTTACTTTTTCAAATTGGTTGTTAATTTTTGCTTTATGATGAATGATCTATTTTTAAAATGAGAAGTGTCTTGAATTGACCTTTGGTATTCACATGAGTGATCACATACATTGAGTTGTGCATGTGGCAAGTGGAGAAATTGGTGATGTGAGTGGATGGGTGCTTGAGCTTGCACCGGGATATGTATGTGTGAGACTTCATGGAATACCAATGGTGGATATTTAAGTTGTTTTTTTTAAATAAAAATGGTTTTCAAAAAGGTAATTTAAATGTTTTGAAAAGAGAGTGAGAAATTGTTTAGCATTCTCTTTTCGTGTTGGGTATTATTTTTTCATGGGTTCTTGGTTTTGACATACTGAATTATGGTTGGAATAGTGATTTGATTTTGAGTTTTATCTTGTGATTGAAGTGTGGAATTTTGATTTATGATGAGTTTTGATTCGGCTTTGTGCCTTTTGTTTTTGAGTATGCCACCCAGAAAAGTCTCAGAGGGTTATAACGAGTCTCTTCTAGTTTTTGGTTCTACCCAGACTCTTAGTGGAGTGGGGGGATTGAAATATTTTCAGTTGTTGTCCAACTTCCATGGTGATCATGATCTATCGAAGGTGGTGGACTAGCATGGTGAAATTTTTGGTGTTTTTAGGTTATTGGAAGCTCCCAAAGCTATGAGAGTCCATGTTGGTTCGGGTATGTTTGAAGGTGAAACTTTGGATTTGTGTAGGAGATAATCCCAGCATCATTGCATGATGATATGTCTTGTAAGGTGTTTAAGACCACTCTTGTCCGATCGTTTATACCCGAGGAAGTGAAGGCGAGAAAGTGGAAGAGCTAGTGAGTGTCGAGTAAGGCCAACAAGCATTGAAGGCCTGCATGGGGCATTCCAAGGGGTTGATTCCATTTTCTCTGGAGGTATCATCATGGGATCAGTTAAATCTTCTCTTGTGTGGGGTCTTCATCTAGGGTTCTAGGACCATTTCTTTTTGTTGTTTGGGAAGGTTCCCCATCCGATGATGAGAGTAAATGGGAGGAACCTGTCTCAGACAATTCTTCTTGTCAATTCCATCTTCTATTAGTTGGGACACCCCCTTTTTGCTTCTAGTCTGCTCAGTTTGGGTACTTTAAGTCGCCCTGTCATCATCCTCCAAAGGCTTGCCATCAGTGTGGCCATTTGGGAAAATTGGAGAGGTTCTGATAGCGGCATCGTCAGTGGGAGTCTCGAATGAAGGATTTCATCTCTTGACTTCAGGGTAGAAGATGCTTCAAGACATCAGAGCTCCAGCCACAGGTCTCGGAGTGAAGACTTTCATGCAGTCAGGAATCACTGGGTGAGGGGCACCTTGGTCTAATTTTTGTCTCCAGTGCTGAAATTGGGACAGTCTGAATTTATTTGTTATAGCTCCTCGTCTTTGAAGGTTCTTTTTAGATGAAAGAGGCATAGAGGTCTCTTTTTCTCGTTGTGGTCTTTGTTCTTTGAATACCCCACCTTGGTTGTAAAAAGGCGCAGTGATCTTGTTTTCTTGTAATTCCTGTAGTTCTGCCACCTCAAATATGAGCTTTGGAATTGTCTCTTTATGGCTATGAGTCTCAAGATGATTATCCCTCTCGTGTGGCTAGCTCCATGGGTGACCCATTCCTATTTTAGGATGTGCTCGTTTTGGAGACATATGCGTCTTTTGAAATAATTAATAGGGGTTTGGTCCACTACTCGGTTTGGGGTCTTTCGTCGATGACCCCATGTGGTGGGGGTCTGGGTTATGTAGAGAGTTCAAGTGTCAGTTTCTGATGGGTTTCTCATATTGGTCAGTGCTAATTGTCTTTATCTGGCCAGTTCTTAAATAGTGGGGAGACCCACCATGAATCTTGTCATGAATTCTTCTAGGTTTGGTCTGTGTGGCGGTTCCCTCTTGGATAAAGTTAGCAGTTCTAGATTTATCCCATGCTAAGAGTCTCAATGTTGTTTGTGCTAGTCGGGTTCTTGTGGTGGGGAGAACCCTCCTCGTTTCTTGATGGTTCTTCTCTTTCTAGTTTCCCTCGGAGTTGGTCAGGTGTGACTGATGGAGTGAAAAGTCACACTGATTTCATGTTTTTTTGGGCCTTGTTCCGTTTCAAACTCAGGTTTGATTCCTTGTTTGGTTGGGCGACTTTCTGGGGGCAGAAAGTTTTTGTGGTGGGGAGAATTGTCACACCCAAACTTTTAAATTAATATTATTTTATTATTTTATCAGAATTTAAAACTTTTTATCGTGTTGCGGGCCACGCCTGTTTTAAATTTTGGCATTTTGTTGATGAATGAATGCTTTTCCCTTGACAGCGTCCAGTGCATGGACAGGGTGTGTTCAAAGTCATGCGGCTTTGCTCGGGTCACTGTGCAGCCTGCCTCATGTATAAGAGAAATAAATAAAATAAGTTTTAATGAGTTAGTTTAATAATTATAATTAGGGTGATTATTGTTATTATTATTATGGTTAATATTGTTATTATTATCAAGTTTATTATAATTATTATTAAGTTTTTATGAACAATATTATTATTATTATTATTATTAGAGTTCATTAAAATTCTTATTATGTTCATTATTATTTGTTAATATTTTATTTCTTTTATTATTTTCTTTTCTTTTTATTTTTTTCTATTTTATTTATTTATTTTATTATTAAAATTATTATTATTATTATTATTATTATTATTCTTTTTTTCTCTCAAACCCTAACTCCCCCTCACCCTTACCCGCTCACGCTACCCCCCCCCCACCTTCCTCCCGCTCGCGCTACCCCCCTCCCCCACCTTCCTCCCACTCGTGTTACCCCCCCCCCCCACCGGAGACGGCCCTACGGGGTGCCCTCCGGTGCGGCGGCCCATCGGCCAGCTCCCACTTCCCCGGACTGACCTCCCTCATCATGGAGGCATCTCCACATCGCCCCCCTTTCTGCTTCACACCACTCAAAACCACGTATCCCTTCCTTTCTGGCCGGGATTTCCGGTGCAGCACACCTCTGGTGGCCCACTCCCTTGCTCGGTTGGCCATCAACTCCATTCCCACAGTTTTTTTTTTTGCTTCGATTGTTCTCTTCTTCCAATTAGTAGATTTTCAGTTTGGGTTTCATATTTTATTTGGACCATTTTTTGGCGTGATTGCTTTGATACCTTTTTTAGGGTTTTCAGTAGACCCCTTGCGGTGCGATTGTCATGCGGTGGGAGTTTCACACCGAATTTTTGAGGTTTCCTTTATCGAGTTAGGTGATTTCATCTATAAATATTATTTTATGAAGTATTTTTCTAGATTAATTTATTTAGCATGTTCTTTGATTATTTTGGGTGGTTCGAAATGTGTTCTGTGAATATTTTGACATGCATGTGTGATGGAATTGAGTCTTCTTTTAGAATTGGTTATGTTTTTCATATGGGTCTTGTTGTGGGAATTCTTGGAAACGTTCAATTAATTATTTAATGTGTTATAAGTATGTTTTGGTAATAATTTAATATGTGTTTATGTTAGAAATGGATTTTTTTCTTCAAATAAATTTATTTGTGTCATGCGTATCATATTGTAGTGTTTCTTGAAAAGAGTATCAGGCCTTATTTTGGAGAGTGCGAAATGTTTTCTAAATAAATTAAGGTGCAGGTGTATTAAAAATGTGGTTTGAAGGAAAAATGTGTTATTTTGGCTTGTCCAACTTGTGTGATTTTGAATTTAAAATTTTAATAGTTTGAGTAACGAAAAACATGTTTTGGTATGGTTTTGTTGTGTGTTAGGTTTTAAAGTGGCCTTTTTATGTGAGATCAAGTGCGTTTTTGGTGTAAACTTTCTGGTGCTAATTTTTAAGTGTTTCATAAATTGTTTTATTGATTTATTAAATTGTATGTGTAGTGTGTTGGGCCTTTCTTCAATGGTTTTGGGCCATGGGTTTCGAGGATCCTACATTTACATGCATAGGGTAAGGCATATATATATACCCTCCTTGTACATATTCCCTCATGGTGTAGGGAATATGTGAAATGCAGCTAGGGGTGTGTGTGTGTATATGTATAAATTCATGTGCGTGTATGCGCCAAGTGTCGGTTTGAGTGGTCGTCGACAAATAGCGATAAGTTTGAGGTAGGTCCCCTATGCCCTAATCTTTAATTAGAATTTCCATTTCTGCTTGATGTTTCTTTAAAAGTATTTCCTTGTTTTTTTATGTGAAATCCATATGCACTATATATATGTGGTTGTGGTTCTTAAAAAGTGGTTTCATAGGGGTTTAACATGAAATGGGTATTTCTAAAATTTGTGGGGCCTTTCGTTCAATTTTGTTATGAAAGTGTAACGACTTGCATTATTTTTAAAAAGGGGTTCCAAAGTGATTTTCAAAATGGGTTTTAGTGTGAACACGAGATTAAAGGATGGTTTGACCTCCTTAAAATTATTACTTCATTTTAAGTGTGGTTTTAAGCTTGTTTTAAAAATATAGTACCTTTATGTGTTCTAAAATGATGAATGCTTATTCTAAAGTGATGAGGCCCGTTTGGCACTTTGAGATTTGGTTTGCGAAAACAGAAAAACCCTCTTGAGACATTCCCCTTAATTTGAAAAAAAATGTGATGCAAGTGTTAATGTGCGGTTTGTGATATGTTCCTAGTGTAAAGGCTTGTGTGTGGTTGTGTGATGTAAAGAGGGGGAATGCACTTAAGGAGGTAGATAAGTGGTGAGAGGTTGAATGGGTTTTAGATAAAGAAATTGTTATGTACTTGTATGTTTTCTTGATAAAGAAAACTCACCGCCATTTGAAATAGAGCACAATGGGAAACCTGGGTATCTAGGTGGGTGACTAGGACTAGTATGCTAGATGACATGGAAGGGGTTCTTACCGGTTTTTCTATCAGGATTGACACAAAAATACTAACTAAACATATGAATTTCTGAGGGTCGTGGTCTTCTAAGCCATGTTTTCTAAGGGTCGTGGTCTTCTAAGCCACATTTTCTGAGGGTCGTGGTCTTCTAAGCCATGTTTCACTGAGGTAAGAGGTCTATAGGTTCCCACTTATTCTAGATACATATAGATATTACCCATGGTTCTCATTTGCGACATGCTTCTTGTGATGTAACTTTCTTTTCAGTTGTTTCATACTTGATGTCTTGTTTGTGAAAGCCATATTTTAATCCAAACTAATTTCTTTTCATTTTGAAACGTTAATGCATGCTTGGAACCTATTTTGAAAATGTATTGGGAGTGAAATGCTTTACTTGAAAATGCAAACTCATTACTTGAATTTGAAAAGAAGGAAAAAATATTATTTTATTATATCTTATTTTCAAACTGGCATAATTGGATTTCTTAATAAAGGCAGGGGCATAGGACGTGGTTATATTTTGGCATTCCTACTGAGCATCCCGGTGCTCATGCCTACTTTACCTTTTAGTTTTAGGTTTCATTCTTGGATCGCTTTTGGGAGCGAGTGTGGTTTACATTCTGTGTTGACCCACGGGGTCACCTGAGGTATGTCACGTCGCTTCTTTAATTTCTTTTTTCCGCTTCCAAGTTGTTTGGTTTATTTCCCTTTATTTATCGGCTTGTTTAGTTTATGTTTATTCATCTTTTTTATGGGAAAAAGTCATTCCCAATTAGATTTTTTTTAATTCTCAACACTAGTTTCAGCCCGTGGGGGTCGGGAACGCCCTTCGGTCCATGTCGCAGACCGGCTCGTGTGACCGGTTTAGGGTTGGCCCAGCTAGGTTCGTGACACCACGTATTGTGCAGGAGAATTCTGAGCAGGTCCAGTTGATTCAGAAACATATGGCTACTGCACAGTCTTGTCATAAATCATATACTGATTGCTACAAATGACCTCTAGAGTTTGAGGTCAGGAATTGAGTTTTCTTGCATGTTTCACTGAGGTTGGGACACAAGAGATTCAGAAGATAGGGTAAGCTTTCACCGAGATACGTCGGTCTGTTTGAGATTCTAGAGAGGATTAGGCCGGTTTCCTATCAATTTTAGTTACCTCAGTGGTACAAGTCTACCTATGACGTCTTCCACATTTCTCAGTTGTGACATTACTTTTTGGACCCATCTCACACCTTTTAGCTTGAGGAAGTGGAGTTTTAGGAAGATGTGTCCTTTGAGGAGAATCTCATTAGTATTGTGGGTCGTAGAAAAAAGATTCTCCATGGTCAGTTTGTTCCTCTGGTATGGGTGCTATGGAAACATGGTCGAGTGCAGAATGAGACTTGGGAGAGGGAGGTCGACGTACGATCATAGTGGCTAGAGTTGCTCTCATATATTTCTTCACCACCCTTGGAAGGGAAATTCAGGGACAAAATGCTTTAAGGGGGAGTTTTGTAAGAACCTAGTTCTTGCTTTGAGTTATGGATCTTTCCTTTTCAGTTTGTACTTAAGAAAATGGTGGAAAAGAGGTCGAGGGGATGGTTGCAAGCTTGTTACACGACGTGACTAATAACTACACACCATGTACTTATAGGTACACACCATGTAATCCCAGTACACAGCCACATAAAGGTCGGGCCAGAAAACTGTATGGACATGGCGTGTAATCTCAAGTACATGCCATATACTTTTTTTAATTGATTAATAAATCAGGCAGTACATTGTTTTTCTAGATGGATAGAAACGACTCACCTTCGACGTACGGAATTCCCAAAAAATCCAAACGAGGGTTTGGCTCTCGAATCATCATTTGATCTCTAATTCAAATATCATCGGATCTGTTGGATTTCCCTTAGTGAGATCCTGATTCTTCTTGATCATTTCTTTAGGATTTCTTCTCTCGATGAATTTATTTAAGTTTGAACATTTATACCCATTTTGTATATCTACTATGTTCTAGGGTAAATCAAAGCCTGGCACTGGATGAGAAGAGTCATACTATAACAAGGTAGGTGGTTTTGTGCCTTATTCAAATTATCTTGATGTTTATATATCGGACTATCGTGCACCCACTTTTAGTGTTTTTCTTGATTTAATAATGAACATTATTATTGCCTATTGACAATTAGGTAATTGTTAAAATGATTTGAAAGAATGTTTAAGGTTGTGAGTTGTGAGTTAGGGCTAACCCAAGGGTGTGTTTCCCTTGGATGGTCATGTGGCCAAGAATGCCTTTGAGGCTTGACTTAAATTCCCATTCTTGGGTTGTTAAAAATGTATTGCTCATTATATAAATTTCCCATGTGAGATACTTGTTGTGTTAATCTTTTTTAATTGTTTAAATTGCATAATAGGCTTGTAGTGTGTTTTTCCCACCTGAGTTATCCTTGTTTGGCCATGTAATAGTTTAATTTATATGTGTTGGTTATTATGTAAATTGTTACCATGTGAGTTGTTTATGTTAAATTCATATGATAGTTTAATTCACATGTGTTTCTTCTGAGATAGAATTTGAAATTGAATTAAATGATAAAAATGGGTAATTAGCAGTGGGCGAGCCACAGTATTGGTAAAAAGACGAGGTTGGGCTCATGTGACTAATTTCATGTTATATACATTGGGTGAACCATTGTCTCAGTTAAAAGATAATGGGTGGGCTTAAGATGTTAATTATGTCAAGGCCGTAAGCGAGCCACTGATAGGGGGTTAGGATCATTGAGTCTTATTTTAAAAATTCGAGTGAACCTAGGATCCAGTGAGGGATACCCAGGTCAGGCTCTATTGGAAAATTATTCAAATAATTTAAATGATTATTATGTCACGAGTTGACGGTTACTATTATACAAGGGGTCGTCGGGCCTATGCCGGACCTCGAGACTTTTATATAATCCAATGGAATTGAATAATGAAAAATAATGACTAATGATATGTTTTCCAAGCCAAATAACAATCTTGGATTCGGTCTTCACCTATAATTGATTACATTGTCTTCTGAGACATCTGTTTTACTTACTTTTGAGTACATAATGTTTACGGCTTTCTCTATTTTACACTTCATGTTATATATATCCACTAATAGATTAGCATAGACCTTTGGTGGTTATCTACTGGGATTTAGTCTCACACCCTGTTTGGGTCATTTTTTTGGAGCCAAAAAGATTATATGATTACAGGTGTTGATCGGGGCAAGTGCCCTGCTACAGGTACTTGACGTGCTACTTAGGAGTCAGAGAGTATGGGACCGATCTGAGGATTGTGATGCCTCCTAGTCTCATTTTTTTACTTTTGTGCTTTTGATGAATATATATTATGTATTAATGCAGTGTACTTTTTTGGATGCTTTCCTAGAACATGTGACATATTGCATCATCTTTTGTATGGAATGATGCTTGGTTATTTATCTTAGCAGTCTTCCACCGTTTATTTCACTTGTATATTGTTGACTGCTTCTGTTATTGTATATTATTATTTCATTGTGTTACACTCTGCCAATGAGGGTATAGTTTTCCCACTATCACCCCCTAGGCCCTCACTGCTAGTCGGAAACCTCTTGCATTTGGGGAAATGTGCTTGAGATCATGTGGCCAACCGGGTACAGGGCACCAGTTGAGTGGCACCTGGATTCGGGACGTTACAAAATAAGTAGTTATTTGGGACGGGGAGATGATCCCTGTCACAAAAGGTTTGGTGCATATTCTACACCAAACTGCAGGAAGGGTATTTGCGATGGTTATTTATACTCATCACAAATACCCAATGGTGTTTTTTAGTATTTTCAATGGGAGATCAAGCCCATCACAAATACTATGTCGAAAGGTGGGTATTTGCAACGGGACTCGTCGCAAATACCCTTTTAACCGCCACCCCTAATTAATAGCGGACATAGTATTTGCGACGGGATCCGTCGAAAATAATCTAACCTATATATACCCTCATCTATTTTTCCTCTCATTCCACTCCTTTCTCCACTCCTCTCTCCCTCTCTACTAACATTTTGTCTCTCAAAAAATTTCAAAATTTAAAGTTCTTAATTAAAGCAATATTCACGGCTTATATGCTCCGAAAGATTCAGTTTTAAGATATTTTTCTTTTTCTTTTATTTTTTTGTTAATTCTTTTTATTTTATATTAGTTATATTTATTGTTTATTAGATGCAATTAAATTAAATTAGAATTAAATCGTTTTATTTTGAATTTTTTTACAAATAATTACGTGTGATTAGTATTAATTAGTATTGATTAATTGTTATATTAATTAATATTAATTAGTAGTCATTAGTATTAATTAGAAGAATTATTAATAATTATTAATAATTAGTCATAGTTAGTAATAATTAGGGATAATTAGCGATAATTAGTAAAAAAATAGCATTAATAAGTAGTAAATTAAAATAAATATATATAAATAGTAATAATTAGTAATAATTATTAATAATTATTAATAATTAGAAACAATTAGTAATAAATATGATTAATCAGTAATAAATCGTCATAAATAGTAATAATTGGTAATCATTAGTAATAATTAGAAATAATTATAAATAAATAGTAATAAATTATAATAATTAGTAATAAATATCATTAATTAGTAATAATTACTAATAACTAGTAACTAGTAATAATTAGAAATAAATAGTAATAACAAGTAACAATTATTAATAATTAGTAATAAATAGGAAGAATTAGTAATAAATAGGAATAATTAGTAATAAATAGGAATAATTAGTAATAATTACTAATAAATATGATTAATTAGTAATAATTAAGAATAATTAGTAATAAATATTAATAAACGGGAATAATTAGAATTAATTAGTAATAATTAGGAATAATTAGTAATAATTTGTCATGATTAATAATAAATCAGAATAATTAGTAATAAATTAGTGATAATTATTAATAATTCAGATTAATTAGTAATAAATTATAATGATTAGAATTAATTAGTAATAATTAGTAATAATTCAGATTAATTAGTAATAATTAGTAATAAATAGTAACAATTAGAAATTATTAGTAATAATTAGGATTAATTAGTAATAATTAGTAACAATTGGTAATAATTGGTAATAATTAGAATTAATTAGTAATAATTAGGATTAATTAGGATTAATTAGGATTAATTAGAAATAATTAGTAATAATTTGTAATAATTAGTAATAATTTGTAATAATTTGTAATAATTATTAATAATTATGAATAATTAATAATAATTAGTAATAATTAGAAATAATTATTAATAATTAGTAATAATTTGTAATAATTATGATTAATTAGTAATAATTTGGAATAATTAGTAATAAATGTGATTAATTAGTAATAATTAGGAATAATTAGTCATGATTAGTAATAAATAGGAATAATTAGTAATAATTAGTAATAATTAGTAATAATTAGTAATAATTAGGATTATTGAGGAATATTTAGTAATAATCTGTAATAATCAGTAATAATCAGTCATAATTAGTCATAATCTGTAATAATTAATTAGTAATAATTAGGATTAATTAGTAATAATTAGGATTAGGATTAATTAGGATTAATTAGGATTAATTAGTGATAATTAGTAATAATTAGGAATAATTAGGAATAATTAGGAATAATTAGTAAAAATTTGTAAAAATTTGTAATAATTATGATTAATTAGAAATAATTAGTAATAATTAGTAATAAATATGATTAATTAGGAATAATTAGGAATAATTAGTCATAATTAATAATAAATAAGAATAATTAGTAATAAATTAGTAATAATTAGTAATAATTAAGATTAATTAGGATTAATTGGTAATAATTAGTAATAATTTGTAATAATTAGGATTAATTACGATTAATTAGTGATAATTAGTAATAATTAGGAATAATTATGATTAATTAAGAATATTTAGTAATAATCGGTAATAATCAGTAATAATTAGTCATAATTAGTAAAAAATAATCATAAATTGTCATAAATTGTAATAATTAGCAATAAATAGTAATAAATATTAATAAATATTAATAAATAGTTGTAATTGAGAAATGCGTTAAAAATGCATACAACCATCTGAAAATGTGAATTATTGCAACTTATTCAATTAATTTTGTAATCATTTTATCTACTATTTGTAAGTTAATTTCCTTATCATTTTTATTCAATACTTAATTATTTTTTTCATAGATATTTGGGAAGAAATGTTTTGTTTTCAATTATCTGCAACAAGTCACAAAATATATAAAATGATTCTTTCTGCCAATGTAACCACGTTTTCCAAATTCATTATCTTTCTTTGTCGAACTGCCAATGTTGCATATAGATTCGATGTTGTCAATTGAAAAACTTTCTCATTTTTTAAGGAAAAGAGTGTAAAGGAAGCTCATGTTCCCATTATGGTGACTTCTCATGATATAATGGGCACATGAGCTTATTCTGTTCTTTTGACTTTCAATAACGGGGAAAAATTCTTCTAAGAAAATTGAGTCAATATGTAGTGTTGTCAGTTCGACATAGAATAAAAATGGAAGCATAGTTACATTGGAAATTAAGAATGTTTTGAGACTTTGGGACATGTAAGAATCAACTGCACTTCAATATGATGCAATTTTTTACCGGTATATACTAGAGAAAGAATAATGTGACGTGTCAATAATAGAAGTAGCAAAAATAGGAGGAGAAGATTTGTTGATTACTGGAGCAATAACACCAGCAGATGGTGATGTACATGCGAAGTCTGACTCATGGTTTAGTGTGTTTTTTATATTATTATGAATATTGTCTTTTTTATTATTTTATAATTTATTTAATTTTTTAATATTGTATTACTTTATTTGTTATTTTTATTATTTATTTATTTATTTATTATTTTATTAAAATTATTATTTTTTATTATTTTATTATTATTATTATATTTTTATGAATATTGAGGTTTCTATTATTTTATTATTATTATTATTATTATTATTATTATTATTAATTTTATTATTATTATTATTATATTAATATAATTTTGTTATTATTATTATATTAATATTATTTTGTTGTTATTATTATTATATTTATTATATTTATATTATTTTTTTAATATTATTTTATTAATACTAATTTTATTTTTATTTTTTAAAGTTTTTGTGATGGTATATTTTCCCATCGCTACAGGGTTTTTTTAAAAAAACTCTGTGAAAGTATTTGTGATGGGAGAATTTCTCGTCGCAAAAAAAACTATTTGTGATGCCATTTTCTCCAATGGGGCATTTGAGATGAGGCCCCATCACAGATACCCCGTTGAAAATACCTAAATTTCCAATAGTGATTTTTTTCTCACAATCTACCTTTTCCCTCATGTATTTGTAGATTTTCTTATGCCAGGTCCAGGAAAAGAGAAATCATTACTCATAGGCAGTGGTTGTACTTGATTGGAAGGACCCTAAGAGTTAGCGGTGATCGATGGAATGTGTGATCCACTTTTTACTTGGGGATATCATGTGGTTTCCTTGATGTTTTGATGTGATAACTTTGGTGATGTATTGTTTTGAGAGTTTTATATATTTTCTTTTGGTACATTTTTTCTTGGGTTGTTTATCATACTGAATATTTATTCTTTTATAACGTTAGCATTATCTTGATTAGTTACTTTTGTGGTGAAACTATCCCCTATTATAATTAATGCATAGGTGCCAGCCACTAGCACGTGGGGATCGGGACGCCCTTTGGCTCATGTCAAAAATTGATTCCATTGTCATTTTGGTGGGTTATCTAGGTTGGTTTTTGACACTAAGGATAGTTAGGTGGGATTATCTAGTGAAAATTGGTTCATTGTAATGTGACTAGTGCATGAGAAGAGGTGCTTATTGTGAGGTTGTGAAATATATGAGGGGTTATGAGAATTATGTTTAAACCCGAATGGTAAAATAATATAAGAGAGGATTTGTGACCTTTTTTGAAATGTTAAATGAGGTGACGTGACTATTTTGTCTTATGATATTTATAGGAGTTGAATAGCTTGGCTTGTGGGTTAAGGAACCAAAAGATTTTTGCATCTATGAAGAGTGGGGAACCTAATATATTAGGAGATTCTAGTGGGAATGGGTAGATTCTATAGTGTGTTGGAATGGGAAAGTTATGTGATAGTGGGTAAGTTCATGGACCTTGAGATATACCCATTGAGATCGAGTGTTGTGGTGATAGATTATCAGTAGAGTTGGGAAGTGATTACGTAGGGAAATGTGGTCCATTGGAGCCTAGAGTGGTTCTTAGAATGTGGACTTATTCAATAAATATGAGTGAGTTTCATGAGTGTCAGCATTCAACTAATAGTGAGTATCATGCAGGTTTGATCTTGTTGGTCAGGAATAAGAGGTATTTTATGGTAGGGATCACACCATAGTTAGTTGGAGTGTGTGGAACTTACTTCAAGAAATTTTTGGTAAATGTTGAGGGTAATGTGTTAGTAAACCCAACCCATAGGTATTTGTAGTTTTTTATTGATTCCTAGATATAGGTGGTTGGGTTTTGTTCAATAAATTGGAAGTACCCAGATATGGGTATCGACTGATATGAATCAGCTAAAGTTAGTGTGTTCAATAATTAGCCAGGTGATGGATTTGGTTCCCTAGAACCAACTACATTGTACTTTGGATTACATGAATGTTAAAAGGATTGAATATTAATATAAATATCTTATCACATATTGATTATTTTTCTTTATAACATTGATATGATAATGTCTTAGAGTACTTGTCTCATTGATTAGGTCATAGTAGTTCCCCGATATGATAAGAACCTTGAAGTTAATGATTATATTCTGAAATATAGTTATACAGTTGGATAATTTACTATGATAGGTCACATAGTATATAGACTTTAATGTGAAAGTACTCATAAGTGGATGAGACTTCATCTCATGAAGTTCACACTTTGTAATCTCTGAGATAAGAGATTATGAGAATAGACCTACAATGTCCTGGACCTAAACATCCACCTAAATAGTGATAAACAGTTCAGGTGTTACCATGTTAGGCACACCTCCCAAAACTCCAAATGTTGCTGACTAGAAGTGAGGGTGTAAACAAGAATAGTGGGGAGGATATACCCTATCAGAGGAAAATAAGCTACTGGTCAGAATATAATATAAATAAGAGACTCTGCAGACTCGAACCAGACCCACATAGAGGAAGCACCATCAATAACATAAAAACCAGCATAAGTAATATAGAAACAAGTGCAGTGGAATGTAATAAAAACATCATGCTAAACACCCCTTATAACATCTACTAAAACAACAAAACATGCATCCACAGCAGGTCATACATATTAATAAACAATGGTGCCCATGGCTAATCAACAGTAGCTACAAAATAAAGTAAGCATGTTGATACATAATGAAAGATAAAACATAGTAAACTCCATATAGGCATGACCTCAAGGCCCATACTATCTCCATGAAACAACTAATATGATCCATCTTCTGAATCTTATCTCTTTCAAGCACATAAATCCATAAAGTCTACACATGTCCCAAAGGGCCCATGTAGGGTGTGAGATGAATCTCAGTAGGATACCACCTAATGGTACGTACCTATTATAGCTATTTAAGAAGGAATGCATCTATAAATAAAGTAAACAGTATGATGCATAATGTAAACATAACTTCCAATGGTGCTCAGCAGCCACCATGGAGTGTCACCTACTTCGGCCAACCTCGGAATCTCAGTCATATAACCTGGCACCACTTGCCTCCTAAGATATCATGTCTCAAATACCGACATCCTGATGACATGTCCAAAAAATATTAACCCATGCTTGAAAGCTCACATCTCCCCATGGCATAATAACCATAGGAACAACAATGCCTGTCCTCAAATAATAATCAAAGGAACAGCGATGTCTTTCCTCAAATAAATAATTGGAGGAAATAGCGATATCTGTACTCAATTTCATAACTTGGTAGACTAATATCTACTAACTGAAGGCTCCTCACCTTCCACATGTCTTCATACGGCAAGAACCCCCAAACCAATAGTACCTAAACTGCAACTATTAAGTGCCTCTACCCACAAGAGTGGTCAAAACCACCTCATCACGGATTCAACCTATGACCACACAATTCAAGTCACGGGTGAGTGTTAATCACCAAATAAAGAACCCAAGCCACAACATCTATGAAACCTCGTGTCCTTTCAACCATGTCACTCAAGTCTGATGGCCTCACTATCCAAGTATCCCAGGCCATACCCAACCTAACAGTTACACTACCTTAAACCGACGTCCATGATGCTCAATCATATGGTCAAACCACTCAAGTAATATGGTCCAAGCCCAACTTATGATCGGCATCAGTCAATAATATCTAGGCCATGCCTCACACAACCCCAAGGGTTCCAGCATAGGCAATATTAAGCATCACACACACATATATATATATATAAACAAAATAATCACTTTAAATAGGAAAAACAATTTAAACAGTTGATTTGCACTAGCCATGTGTTGTCCCAAACCAGAACTAAAGTCTTGAAATCCTCTAGTAAACTTAATAATGGTTAAATAGTTTAAACTCAGCAGTTTAATCAAAGAAATTCAATTATAACCATTTTTGGCACCCCCAGCCAAAATGCCCCAAATGAGCAACGACCTCTAAACCAGCCTCACTCAAGCATAACATGGTAATGTAATGCCCAAAAGCACCCTATAAGGCATATAGTTGATTCAATATAAATAAACATGGTTCTATATCAATACTCAATGTGGCGCTAAAAAGACGCAACCCCCAAATGCATAAAAAAAACACAAAACAAGGTATGCACCGCCTACCTTAGACTCGTAGATGTAGGCACATCCCATATCGAGATCCAATTCGAAGCCAATCTTTGTAGATCTACATTTCCATCAAATCCCAAAAATTCTACTCAGATAAAAACTACATCATGTGAGGAAAAGGAACAATAATGTAATAGGGTGCGCAGGTTTATCCTTTCTGATGCAATCCCATAGCCACTGAAAGATTGAAGAATGGACATCAGATGAATAATCTAGGAGGATAAATGTTCTCAGCCTCCTGGAGCATCACAGACCAAAAATGAGGAAGAAGAAAATTGTTCTGGAAACAAGATGATATGATCTCCCTTATAAACAAATAAAAAATAAAAAATACACAACGTGTATTAAGGACTAAAATCCGTGTGGTATCTTGTTCATACTCTGACTAACATGTGTTTCTAGGTAATCACATGGCTTAGATGCATCACACGGATCAGCACACGGCTGGGACTCAGCTGGTACGTGGAAAGGAAAATAAACGGCATGTTTAGTAACACTACATGCTATGTAGTAGGTTATTTTTACACAGTCACCACATGGCATGTACTAAGTCATCACTCGATCAGTACATGCCAAACATACACATAGTTTGTACTTGGGAGTACATGGCGTGTAACCTAGAAAGTTCCATAACTTCCCAGTTTTCCCACTTTTTCTCAAAAATAATGTAAAAAGAAAAGGAAAAGGAAGACTCGTACCTCAAATAAAGAACTGGGTTCTTAAAAACTTCCCCACTTAAAGAAATTCATCCCTGAATTTCCCTTCTAAAGGGTAGTGAGGAAAACTCCAGACAACTCTGGCCTAAAACACAAATCAATCAAAGGTTCATCGACCTATTTCCCAGACCCATGGTCCTCCCATGACGCATTGTCACCCCTGCACCCTATCAGGAACCCCAATGTCATTCCTTATACCTAAACGTATCTTGCACCACATCGGTGTCTGCCTCCATGAGGTCCTGCATCCCATGAGTGCTCAAAAATAAAGCACGGTTCCTTGTAAGTAACTCGCATCTTTGATGCCCCGATTCCCACAATACCTCAATTATTTTTCATCCTCGATGCTCTTGATTCCACGCATCTCATATATATTTATATATAAATATATCACTCACCTGAAATGTCTTCAATCCCACTGACTAGAATTTTTTCAGTCCATATATATCCTATGAACCTCATACACTCAAAACGGACATGCCTCACGAGGCCATGCCAAAAGAAAACAAGAAAATCACGGCCATGCCCATGGAATACCTCTAACCATTGTCGGCTCACTAGCCTGCTCAACCTCTGGTAACTCCACGGTGTGCATGTGGCCTGAAGTACAACTACCTGATGCCTGACCTCCTAGAAAAGTTTCTCCCGTCACCATACACTAACCCATCAGGTGGGTCCCGCTGTCTATACCACGTCCTCTACATGAAACTAAGACTCAGTTACCCTCACCTAGTACCGATCCTGAATCGACCCAAGATGAAAACATTTGTCCCTGTCCCTACCAGCCATCTGTCTAAGAAGACTGCCTGTAGAACCTCTCTAGATGTCTGACCTGTCCACATGCCCGGCACTCCTTTGGAGGCCTATCGCACTAAGTTCGTACATTACCTGGATTCCCACACTGAAATAAAACCATAGATAAACTTCCAGGATGTGGTCTAGATGATTACTTTTCCAAAAATCCCTACTGGAACTCATTCCGACCTTTCTTCCTTCTATCTAAACCATCACCTAAATCTACCGATCGGCTCATACGGTATTTTTCTATCAAGTTGACCTCAGTTATGAGTGACTGATTCATCTCCTCTGAGAACTAGGTCAACCTAAATATGTTTACCTGTACATTAATGGAATGTCATAATCCATCCTCAAAACGCCTCACCCTTGAGGTGTCATCGCTTACCATACCTGGTACAAATTGAGACAACTCAGTGAAGGTAGATACATAGTCCATGACGTACATGTCACCCTGATAGAGGCTCAAAAACTCCTAAGCTCTCTCTTCCATCATCATCTCTAGGAATAAGTGCTCAAAAAAATTGTCCTCAAAGTCCTTCCATGCCAGTCCTTCGTGTCTGTGAGCCTGAACCTACACATCCCACCAACTCTTCTCCAGTCCTCTCAGTATGTATGTCGCTAGCTTGACTCTTTTCCCTAGAGGAGTCTCGAGTTGCTCAAATATCATATACATTCTCTCTTTCTAGTTCTCAGTTGCCTGTGGATCACCCTCACTCTGGAAAAGTAGCAGACACTACGACTGGAACTCCCTCATCATATATTCTATAGAGGGCTATGTACCCTACATGCCTCTATCTATCCCCTGCAAGACACATACCAGACTAGACCAAAGATGATCATCGAGCCATGACCCTAACGCTGCCAAACTCGGTTTCTGCTCTTCTTGCACTAGAGCCTAAACCTGATCCTATCCTTGAGCATGTACTTGTGGCTCATGCTCTGCCTATCCCTCAGGTATCAGAACCTGATTGTTCTCTTGCGGCACTGTACAATCACCCTCCTGTCATTCCATCAAGCTGTTTAGGAGGAACCCGCTGAATAGCATAAATGGTCAGACATCCCACATATATAACAATATATATATATATATATATATACAACACGGATAAGGAAATCAGGAAATAGACAACACATAACAACTACCCATACTCTCCCCCACCGCAACCATGCCCCATGGCATCCCAACCTCATGACCTCCTTACCTAGCCTCAAAAAATCCAAGTATCAAAAGTACCTTGGGTCATTCCCATCCCGAAAACCATAGTTTCCTTAAATCGATGACCGAGTCGCCCAATACTAACAGCCAAATTGCCTCAAACCGACATTCAGGGCACCCAATCCTAGTGATCAACATCACCTCAGTCATAGTACCTTCCTTCTCACATATTATCCAGGCCCAAATGTCATGCCACATGCAATTGTACATAATTTAAAGCATAGAATATTAGTAAAATAAACAAGCAATTATATCAATAATTTCACCTTTCACATTTAAAAAGAATTTATAGCATGGAAATTGATATTATTCATATGGTATTATCACTTCACAAAGCATATGTGCAGTTTTGAAATTAAAATACCCGAAAAATGTACCTATCAAAAATCTAAGCAAACTCGCCTTGACATACCAGGTTAAGGTCCAATTATCCCATACCGCACCGGGTCAAGGATAACATATCAAAACCAATAATATCACACACTAAATGAGTCACTAAGGTGGAAATAATATAAAAAGTAATCTGAGAAAAAGAAAAACAGCAGTTCCCACCAAAGGTAACTTACTCCATCCCTTGTACCTAGGGCTGTAGGCACCCAAGCCAAGCTAGAAACCCAGTTCCAATAACAACCTATATCTAGTATACTATATTACAAATAGTAAAACCAGTAGAAATAAAAAAATAGTATTGATCTCATTAGTAGTCATTCAAAAGCTTCTACTAAATCCATGCTAAGAACAAACTCTTCTGATACCACTTTGTAACATCCTGGACCTGAACAGCCACCCGAAAAGTGATAAAGGGGTCAGGTGTTACCACCTTAGGAACACCTACCCAAATTCCAAAGGCTTTCGACTAGCAACGAGGGTGTAAACAACTATAGTGGGGAGGATATACCCTCTTGGAGGAAAGTAAGGTACTGGTCTGAGTATAATATAAAATAAGAGACTCTACAGACTCGAACCGGACACGTATAGTGGGTGCACCATCAATAAAAGATAAACCAATGGAAGTAACATAGAAACAAGTGAAGTAGAATGTAAGATAAATAGCATGATAAACACCACTTATAAAATCTACTGAAATAACAAAACATGCATCCATAGTAGGTCATACATGTCAATAAACAATGGTTCCCATGGCTAACCACCAGTAGCTACAAAATAAAGTAAGCATGATGATACATAATGAATGCTAAAACAAAGTAAACTCCAGCTAGGAATGACCTCAAGGCCCATACCATCTCCATGCAACAGAAAATATGATCCATATCCTAAATCCAATCTCTTTCTTTCATGTAAATCCATAAAGTCTACATGTGTCTCAAAGGGCCCGTGTAGGGTGTGAGATGAATCTCAGTAGAATACCAACCAATGGTGCATGCCTAGTATAGGTGTTTAAGAAGGCATGCATCTACAAGGAAAGTAAAAAGCATGATGCACAATGTAAACACAACTTCCACTATTGTTTAGAAACCACCATGGAGTGTCACTTGCTTCGGCCAATGCTGGAATCTCAATTATATAACCCAACACCACGTGCCTCCTAACAGCTCATGTCTCAAGTACCGACATCCTGATGGCATGCCCAAAAAATAGTAACCCATGCTCGAAAGCTCATGTCTACCCATGGAACAACAACCGAAGGAACAATGATGCCTATTCTCAAATAATAATCTAAGGAAAAGGGATGTTTGTCCTAAAATAAATAACCAGAGGAAATAATGATATTTTCCATTAATCTCATAACTTGGTTGCCTCATCACTTCCAACCGAAGGCTCCTCACCTTCTACATTTTTTCCTATGGAAAGCACCCCCAAAACAATAGTACCTAAACCACAACTATTGGGGGCCTCTACCATCACAAGTGGTCAAAACCACCTCATCACAAAGTCAACCTATGTGCACATGACTCAAGTCACGGGTGAGTGGTAATCACCAAATAAAAAACACAAGACACAACATCTCAAACACCTCGTGTCCCTGCGACCATGTCACTCAAGTATAATGTCCTTTCCATCCAAGGGTCTCGGTCCATACCCAACCTGACACTTACATAACCTCAAACAGACATCAATGACGCCCAATCTCGTGGTCAAACCACTCAAGTAATCATGGACCAACCTAACCTTTGATCAACACCACTCAATAATATCTAGTCCATACCCCACAAAACCCCATGGGTTCCAAGATATTCAATATCAAGCATCACATATATATATATACACAAAAGAGTCACTTTAAATAGGAAAAACAATTTAAAACAGTTGATTTTCACTATCCATGTGTTTCCCATACCAGCATTGAGGTCTTGAAAGCCTCTAGTAAACTTAATCATTCTTGAATAGTTTAAACTCCACAGTTTAATCAAATCAATTCAATTATAACCATTTTGGAACCCCCAACCAAAATTCCCCAAATGAGAAATGACCGCTAACCTGGCCTCATTCAAGCATAACATAGTAAGGGAATTCCCAACAATACCCTATAAGGCATACATTCAATTCAATATAAAGAAACATGGGTATTTCTCAATACCCGAAGTTGCGCTAAAAATATGCAACCCCTAAATGTCTACAAAAACACAAAATAAGGTATGCACCACCTACCTTAGACTCCTCCAATGGTCCAAAGGCCTTCATTTTTTATTGATTTTTGATAATCCACCTTTCAAGGGGTGAGTTGGAACCCTTACAAGGCCCATAGGTGTAAGTATTACATGGAATGTAGGCCTTATAGGAATTCATTTCCTGTAGGATTCAAACATTACATACAACCCAGACTAACTACTTAGAACTTCTTCTCCCCAGCATCTTCATCGTGAAATCATCTCTCCACATTTGCATGGTTGTTCGGCTAGGCATTCCTATGCATTCACAGGCTTGTCCCGATGGTAGGTGTCATACCCTCTCATTCTTGCAATCCGTATAACTTCTGCTATGGTGAAAGCTTCTTTCTCATCCTCCTTATAGAGCTTGTTCATTGTAGGTTGTATGGTTTCCACCTACCTTATACTCGTATATGTAGGCACATCTGATATTAATCTCTAATTCTAATCTGATCTTCGTAGATCTACATTTATTTCAAATCCCAGTAATTCTAATCGGATGGAAAATGCAACATGTGAGGAAAAGGAACAAGAATGGAATAGGGTGTGCAGTTTTAGACTTGTTGATGCGATCTCACATCCACTGACGGATTGAATAATGGATGTCAGATGAAGAATCTAGAAGGAGAAATGTTCTCAGCCTCCTAGAGCATCACATCCTAAAAATGGGGAATAAGAAAATAGTTTTGGAAACGAGACACGGCGTTATCCCGTATAAATGAATAAAAAATAAAAATACACGGCATGTATTAAGGACTAAATGACATGTAGTAGCTTTTCTGTACTCCGACTAACATGGGTTTCTAGGTCATCACACGGCTTAGATGCATCACATGGGTCATCACATAGTTAGCACTCAACCGGTACGTTGAAAGGAAAATAAACGGCATGTTTAGTAACACCACATGCCATTTAGTATGTTATTTTTACACAGTCACCACATGGAATGTACTAAGTCAACACTCGGTCAGTATACGCCTAACATACACATGGTGTGTTCTTGGGAGTACGTGGCGCATAACCTAGAAATTTCTAGAACTTCCCAGTTTTCCCCCTTTTTTCTCAAAAACAACGTAAAAAGAAAATAAAAAAGAAGACTTGTACCTCAAAGGAAGAATCGGGTTCTTACAAGACCCACCAGTAGTAATTTGACATATTTTAGTGTCATAATATATTCCAATCAACATGCATTTGTAATGGTCCTTAGACTTTAATATTATCTTTAATGTATGTCCTAACTTACACACATAGATTTACTGACAAAAACCATCATGTCATATATCGGTGGGAAGTAGGGTATGTTGGGTGTGTCACAAATGAAATGTTATTAATGGATAATTCAAGGAAAGATTTTTCAATTCCATGTTTATGTAATTTGATATCTCATCCCTTTGATTTAAATATAACTATCACATAAATTATATGGACATGGTGTAACGATGTTTATTTCAGATAGATAAAGAAATATGTATCAATAATAGAGGTTGGTGACATAGATGTGCAACCTGTTAGTTGAGATATTGTGACTAAGGGATTATATTGTACAGTGAGAATTCTTATGTTGTTTTTATTACTGCAAGTTAAGTTCTCCTCTTGAACACCTTGACCCATTTCTAGACACCAATATTAGACTTTTGGCATACTCGTCTAATTCCAATGAGAAATAATCCTAAATGGTCACACACTGAGTGTTTATATTAATCTTGATTAAATTCTATTTGAATTTAATTAATGAAATAAATATTATTCTCAAGACCGATGAATAATTTTATTCAAGTTTTATTGATCACATAAATTAAATAAATATTTATTCATCGAATTGTGTATAAAATATATTTATTTATTTTATTTAATATTTAATAAATATATGTTTATTGGGTTTTGAATGAAATATTTATTTATGAGAATAAAAATATTTTATTTAGTTATTTAATAAATCTAAATGAGTTTGAACAAACCAAGACCACATCTAGAGATTAATATTTATTTGCAAGCTGGTAAATACTATTCATCGCTATTCAAGTTAGCGGATGCCATAAAATAATATTCTTATTATTATTATTTTATGGAATGGGGTTTTATGATTTTTATTATATTATTTAAGGAATGGTACACAATTAAATAATATTTTAGCCTAAACCCTAGCTCTATAAATATATGATTATATCTATTATGTAGTGTGTGCAATTGAAAACAGATAATTTTTCACACAAAAAATTATCTCTCTACTCCTCCTTTTGTCTTCTTCTCAATAATGAGAAATAAAAGAGAGATTACTTCAAGACTGAGGGATGGTCGATCAACACAAACAATGAAATACAATCAAATCACCATGCTAGCACCCAGATATCGATTGGTGTTTCTTGAAGATCAAAGGAGCACATGTGGATCACTTATTAATGGATTTTATCCTTGTATCATCATAGTGGAATGAATTTAATATGAAAGGGTTTTTTGGATGATCAATATTCATCAACGAATAAAGGTTTCTAAGCTACGATATTTATTTTCTTCAAATATAAATAAATTAATTATAAATTTATCATGAAATATCCTTGCTTGGGGTTTCAAGAAAATAAATATTAAAATAAATTTTTGATATATCTCCCACCATCACATACTTCTATTATTCCTAAAACCATCAAATGGTATCAGGATGATCATGTTTAAATTTATAATTATTTATTTTATTGTTGATCCATACACAATAGTGGTTGAATTTTCATTTCATATTATTAATTCTTTAATACAATTTGATTTAACATGTATCTAAATATTAATCATGTTCATTCAGTGTTTCATTTTCTTAAATTTTTAAGAAAATACAAAAAAAAATAGGAGATGTCATCAGGAACTTCCAATTTTTTCCGGTAAGATAGGTTTGCATGGCCTGTAGTCGGAGTACACGTCGTGTTCCCTAGATCATTACACATGGCCATGTCACAAGATATATGGAATTTCTCTCAATTACTACATGCGATGTATTACATATGTTTATTTTCCCACCTAGCACACGTTTTTAATATTACATTATGTGTATATGATGTACACATTGTGTAGTCTATAAGGGTTAGCAGCATGAATTGTGAAATATATGTGGTCATTATACATGGTCAAACTATGTGAGACTAAAAACCTATAACATTTATGATATACATGATCTTTATGCAATGTAAATTATGTGTATTTCATCAATTCTCATGTCTAAGATACACATCAAGTCCTCAAAAAAGTATTTGGACATGTGACATTAGAGATACACTATGTGTAGCTGGCCTGTACACATTGTGTAGTATCTCACCCAATAATTCGTCGAGTCATTCAATTCATTTCATGGGAACATGACATTCAGACCACATGGAATTTAGCTAGCCTTTACATGCCATTTGATCCCACTGAGATACATGTTGAAGACCTAGGTGAGTATCACATGCACACGGCAAGAAGATAACATGGAATGTAGTTGGCATATACATGTTGTATAGTCTGGACAAGTTAACACGCTGAAGTCCTAGGTGTGTAACCCGGATAAACGGAATCTGAGGTACATGACATGTAGCTGTAATACACATTATGTAATCTCCTAGTTAATGGTAGAATTTAAAACTATATTAAATTAAAAATTACAACATTAAAACCTTATTGCATTGACTGGAACTTTAAGAATTTGAAAATTTAATAAGGGTTTTGAAGAATTTTATATACTCAATTAATTTATTGTAATTAATCTGTAACTATCAGTTCTACCATTTATTTTCTATTAATTATTTTATGATGGTTATCTCCAAGAGGATTCTGATGGTCATTAAGATTAAAGGTAATTAATTAATTAATTAATTAATTCATGTGTGTTTATATTAATAATAAATAATGGATAATAAATGAATATTGGACATTTAATTTTGTATATACGGTGCTTATATGACCATTCATGATCTTGTACAAGACCAGTGTATGTGTTGGAATTTATTTAGTTTAATTTACTTCATGGGTTTGCAATTATTTATTGTTAAATTAAATTTGATGGCATGTGATTCATCCCTCCTTCCATTATTATGCTGGACCTACATGTTCAAGGATATTTATGTAATTCCCCTTTAACCAATATTTTTCTTCCCCTAAAATGTGTTTAATTTATAAATACATGTAATTAATGGAGTATCCCAAGGTTTGTAGAGACGGTTCAAGACAAAACCATTATGATGCCAACCCAGGATATACACAAGTGGATAGGTAGAATGGTGTAACTCGTGCCAAGTCTGGAAATATGAGTTATTTCCCCTAGGTCAAAGGCTAATTTAATGTTCTCTCATTAAATAAACTATTTGACATGATCAGGATCAAGTAATTTAATTATGTATTTATTTTTATCTCTGAATTATTTATTTTATGGATGTAAGACCACAATCACATAAATAAATGATTTAATGTGCAAAGAACAAATGTAAATAAATAGATTATACATAAATGTTTTATCCAATATGGTTAATTAATTAAGTAAAATTCACATAATATTAAAAATTCATGTATAGAGTAAAAAAGATAAAATTTATGAATAATAAAAAATAAAATCCCTTAACTAAATATTAAGTTAGACTTTTTCTTGAATTACTTGATTAGGAATAAAAAACAATATAACTAAGTGTTTGAAACCCCCTTTTTAGGACACTTAATTTTATCAGGAGAGTTATTATGAAGGTTTTGGGTTGAATTAACCACTTTACATCAAGAGGATTATCCCTTGATAGACTTGGTGTGATTTGTAAAAGACCTGCCTACCTAAATAACCTCAAGTGGCTTGAACAACCCTTTTGGGGGTTATGTGAATGGACATAAGGATCATTTTCACTAGAATTTCATAGTAACTAGACATTCCAAGTTTAATAGTTAGGGATATTTGGACTTGATAAAATAGTGAGAGAATTGAACAATTAAATTATTATTATTTCTCACATAAATTTTTAATCAAGTAAATTATTAATCATATGTTTTAATTATTATATAAAAATATAAAGAAAAACCAAAAAGTAGTGAAATAATTCCTTAACTCAGGGTATGTCCTTACAAATTTAAATTTTTATTTGTGGTATAGTATTTTATAAGTTGCGTTATTATCATAAAGATTGTATTATATGTTGGAATCCTCTATTCATGTTCTTCCACCCCATAAGGTCAGTGAAAGTGAAAGGGAAGCATAACAGAGATATGTTGAGGAATCTTATTATATATGTTGCATTATATTATCAACTATGATCGGAGATTTTATAATACAACACAAATACAAGGATGTTTACATAATAATAACACATCTCCATTATCTTGTGAAAGAGAAGGAAAATATTGAAATAAATAATATTTTCAATGCACTAGAAGAAGGAAATATAGCTACTGATCATGCTTTCAAAATTCTAGAGTATATTGATTGATTAGAAAAATTGGGCTTCCACTTGGATAATAAATTATCCCTTGATATTATTTTATTATCCTTACCACCAAGACTATCCTTATTTTTTCCAAGCATAGATAAAAAATGTATAAGTCTCCCAGGAAACTTTTTCCACACTTAACCAAGTTGATAAGGACTAGTTGAAACCTATTTATTTTCCCCTTGTGGTGAAAAGTTTGAATGACAGGGTTGAAGATCCCATGGATAATCTAAATCCAAAATATCCTTTATCAAAACCTACAAAGAGACAAAATATTCAAAGGTGTAATAATGAATAGGAGGATATTTTCTTATTATGTGGAAATCTTGGAAATTGGAATATAAATTATAATAAATTTAATAAGCAAGAAATTTCATCAACTTTTGGTATATTCATCAAGTTTTTATTCACTGGTTGGGTATTAAATACAATATTATTATATCATACATGTATTTAAATATAAGAAATGAGAATGAATAGAAAACGTTTGTAGAGTGAACTCAAAAGGAACTGAGAAAGGGTGATTCCTAAGTCAACCAAGAGGAGATTGCTATTTTTCATTACCAATTTTGGTAGATTCAAGTTTATAATAAGTGTTACCAAAACATTTATCTCAGTGTCTAGAGAAAAAGAATGAGACATTATTTCTATTTGGAATAAATTTTTTCTATGGTACTTTAAATACTAAAATATTAGTTTAGTAATTATTGAATTACATATATACATTGTAATACATGATAAATATAAAATATAAAACTCTTACCTAATTATGGAAATATAAATACTTGTTTAATAAAATTGAATATAGTTTAATTTTGTATTACCTTTAAATTATTATAGTCTCAATTGAGCTAAGCTAATGGATATACAAACAAACTAATTATCATGTTTTAGATAAAGAAATCTTTACACATAAAGGTACATCAAAAATCTTTTAAAATTAGTTCAACATGGTCATGTGAACTATTATAAAGCTGAAGGTATATTCATATACTACATGATATTTCTTTAAGAAATTTTAGAAATGGTTAGTGAAGTAAATGAGTACACTTAGTAATGATTTTGGAATCTATGAGTATCATAGAACATTTTATACAAGTAATCATTGATCATATATATTGAGTAAAGGTTATACCAAACTCACCTTTCCTTATATTAATCAATTTTATGATATTATTAAAACAAATATCATTGATGAGTATTATATATATTGAAAATCATACATTATCCCTTTCATGACAAATTTTGTAAATATAAGTGAAACAACTAACCATATGCCATCTATATTGTCTAGTGGATATCATATCAAAATGTTATATGATAATAATCAATTTTAACACTTATATAAGTGTTTTTTGAAAACAAAATTGTTAAGAGTTGTCCTTAGCTAGAATAAAATAAAAACACTAAGGTACATCTGAGTTAATTACCCTAAATCTACTAAGTATATTAACATCTAGTCTAGATTGACTATATTTCCATAAAGGAAACCTATATTTTTAAAGATAGTGGGAGAAGAATTAAATTTTGTGGGTTATGTCACTATATGCACGTGATTTGGCATAAAAATATTGTACTATATTGATCTTAGTGGGAGGATTAGTTACAGAGACACCTACTACATAGGAATTCATAACCAAATAGGTGCTTTATGTTCACTGTGGTGGGTGATACATGTATTATTCTTTAAAAATAATGACTCCTACAAAGAATTTGTAAATGGTAATATGATAAGGTTGATAAGTATATACAAATTAAATTAATGCAATTCATGTATCAAAATTTAGGATTTTATATTTTGAATGTTTCTATGACTTGATATTGTTGGTGAGTATTCAAGAGAAACTGAACATAGATGGTACAAGATGGTACCAATAAATCATGATGGATACCCAAAATGTCCAGGATCTAGGATAATAGACTCCTACCAAATATTATTAAATAAAATTAAATTCATGACATCATAATGGGTTTATAGAGTTGAGTATGAAGGTTACCATTTTCATTCACTACAATAAAAAGTGATCAGAAATCCAGGGCCAAAAAGGACCATCTCAAGATTACCTACATAGTGGATCTCTTTAATAGAGCATTAGTAACCTGGTTGGATTCCCTATAAACATGGGTGACATCCAAGTTGATTTAATTAGTGAGATTAATATAATCAATCTAGTTTGGTAGCATTCTCCATGGTACATTCCTCGACTGGGCCTTCAAGATCCTTACTACCATAGTTGAATCAGACTCCATATAAATAAAATTATGGCTATGTTGAATATAATATTTTATTTCTTGATAATTTCCCATAATTTTTCTTTAATAGCACATCCATTTCCAATGTAATGATATAAATAGATTTTAACGAATCCCCTATGGGTACGAAAGACACCACTAAAACCTAAAGCTCTGAGTGCACTTGAAGATACCCCATTCACAATGACTTTTATCCAAGAGGGGATTAAATAAATCCACCTAATCTAATTATTTATTAGTGGTTTCTTGGTCTTGTCAGGAACACTAAAGTTTCTCAAAAAAATATGATCTGAAACATCATTATTTATATGACCTGTTTGAATATTGGAAGCATTAGTGATAGACCTATGTATATCCTTTATTCTCATATTAAATTAAGGTGAAATTTTCTCAAATTAAATCGAATTTCATTATCTTCACATGAAATCAATGATAGTAGTAGTCACAATAAGAATCATTTCCTAAACCTTGTCACTATTTCCAGTAGTAGTAATGAATTCCATAATTTTCTCAACACTTTACATAAGCATCCTACATCTGAAGGTGTCCTTCAAGTAACCCCGAGACCTACATGTGAAACTACAGGTGAAAAAAATATGATTGATACTTTCCTCATCTTTCAATAAGAGATAGTAGGTAGGGAAAATCTGTATTCCATTTTTTTATCATGTTGTGAATCAGAATATTTCTCCTCCATATTCTCCAAATTAGCAACATTATTTATGGGGGTGTATACTTTCCTAAAGTTTAGAATACACTATGAGACTATAAAATTTCCATCATAGTTATGCATGTCCCACTCTATGTTATTGATTTGGCTGCTAAAATTTGGTATCTAGATGATAGTATATCTATCAACATAGTTATACCTCTAAATTTTAATCCAAAAATGAGAAGGAATAAACCCATAAGTTCCAAAATAATTACATTGAATATCACAAATGTAAGTTTTCTTCATGGGGTGAGGTATATCCACCTCCTCATGTAGTTTCCTGGTCATCCAATTAGTGATCCAATAGTTTAGATTCGACATCTTTCAAACCATCCATTTTGAGCATTTCTTGAGGTGAATATAAGAGTCTTTAATGGTTTTCTAGATATATGATGATAAGTACAAGGATTAACCAGTTTTAAATTTTTAGATAAATCTCCTTGAAAGGAACTCTAGAGAGTTTTCATTGGATTTAAAGAGGTTCAAGGTGAATTTACTGAGGATAGATTTATTTAAAAGTTTCAAATTCTTTATTCCCAAGCCTCTCATGTCAATGGGTTTGACACGCTCTTTCATATCCATAGTAATTAGCTTCCTATCATGAATGGACCTAATCCATATAAATTTTTAGGTCAAATCCTAATGTTCTTTAATAAGGTCCTTAGGACATCTATACACAAATAAGGTGTGGACAAACATATTAGTGGTCACAGAATTAATTGATCGAATTTTTCTCACTTGAGACATGGTTTTTACCTTCCATGTTTCCATTTGAGAAATAATTTTTGTAAGTATTTTTCATGTGGAATATTTTAATTTTAAACCAAAATAGGGCCACACCAAGATAAATAAATGGTAGAGATCCTATCTTTACCCTAAGAGATCTGGAAACTCTATTTTTCTGTTTGATAGGAACATTATCCCTAAAGACCACAAAATATTTTTTCTAATTGATGACCTGGCCATCCACTTTTTAATAATGAAAAAAGATTTATTTGATTAAATGGATGGTTTCTCTATCATATTTCCCAAAAATAAGGATTTCATTGGAATAAATAAGGTGCAATGGAGTGTAGATCCCCCTCCCAACTTTTATTTTCTTATAAAAATCATCCTAGATGAGGCCATTGGGGAATAATATCATATAGTCTTTAGCCAATGTAAAGAGGAGGCTAGATAGGGGATCCCCTTTGCTGACTTCCTTGGAACACTAAAGGAAGCCTCTAGGAGTCCCATTAACAAGAATGAATAATCTAGAACTCTTAAAAATGTTTTGGATTATATTCATTAGAGAATATATTTTTTGAGAATTTTGAGAAATAAGATCCATTTGATTGTTTCAAAGGCCTTAAAGATGTCAATTTTAAGAGAAATATTTCTATATTTCACCTTCTTCTTCATGATGTTAATTCATTAATAGGTAGTGAAAATATAGTTAAGAATTTTCCTTCTAGGAAAAAATACAAAATAATTTAGATTAATGGTTTTCATGGAAATATTTCCCATCCTTGTGAAAATTATTTTACTGATTAATTTTGGGATAGTGTTCCCAACCACAACTAGACAAAAATACCTAATATTTACAATATTTTACTTTTTGTAATCAAGGAAATGAAATTAGAATTAACACTAAAGTAATTAAGGAATGATTTAAAAAAAACCTCACTGCATAAGGATCTCATCATACACAATATCCTAATTGAACATGAAGAATTTATTAGTAAATCTATCTTGTCCGACCACACTATCAATATTCAAGGAAAACAGAGCTTCTTTGATTTCCTTATCCCTGGGGTCTCAAATAACTTCCAATTTTCCTACCCATAAATTCTTGGATTAGTTTTATCAATTATTATGTGATTGTTGTCATATCCATTTTTTGAATACATTTCTTCATAAAATCTGGTCACACCATTTGATATTTCATTTTTTTATGTGAGAAGAATCCATTAATGTTGAGGGTAGTGACTCTTCTCCCAAAATTATTTTCCCTCTAGAGGTAATGAAAGAACTTGGAGTTCATGTCTCCTTCCTTCAGCCATATTACATTGTATTTTAACCTAGAAAATTTCTAGTTAAGATTGAGTAAGTAATTAAGCTTAGAGAGGGCTTGAATTTCATCTCAATAAGGCACATTTTGAAATTTATTTGTTTTTTGGTAGTGTAGTAAGTGATTTTCAGTATCCTTGATGTCATCATCAATCCTGGATAAAGAGGCCTCGCTCCATTACATTAGCATCATTTTTGTGTTTTTTTAGTTTAGAAAAGAATATTTGAAAGGGGCTTCAAGGGGCCTCAAATTTCCTTGCATCCAAGACAAACTCCCTGTATCTAGAAATTACCAGCCAAGAATTAATGAATTTTAAAGGGGTAGGGGATAACCTTACTCTATTATAGAGTATATGAATCATCAAAGGGTTGTGATCAAAATGGGTCTTTAAAAGAATAATAATAGAGACATAAATAACATCATTCCTATCATCAACCTTGAAAAAAACACCTATCTATTTTTCTATATTTCCTTCCATTTAGGGTGTATCTACCCCATATAAAATCAGATCCAACAGTGGGAACTTCAACCAGGTTACACTTTTCAATATAGTAAATAAACTCATTGGATACCAATTTGTTGAATTGAGATCTTGTTTTTTATTTAGGCTTAAGAAAAGTGTTGAAATAACCTAAGATAACCCATATCTTTAAAATTTATTCATAAATTAGACATAGTTCAATCCATAGATCTCTTTTTTTATGTAATAATTGGAGGCATAAATAAAAGATAGTGAAAGGGGAGAAAATTTCATGTCAATAGAAACTGAAATAAATTGGTGACTTTTTTGTAGGATATAAGATGAAAACTATCATGATTAAGCACTTATAGATTCTCCACATCGTTCTCATAATGATTATGTGAGACAAGGGAGTATCCAAGTCAATCCTGTCTATAGTATTTACAATTGGAAAAGTTCATTTTTGGCTCATCAAATCTAATCATCATGGGTTTTTTTGTCACGATAAGATTTATAAGGTCTATGATCATGGAATAATTCCCAATCCCTTGATAGTTACAGTATAGGATCTTCATTTTTTAAGGATTACCTTACTTCAAGTTTGAGGGGGCCCTCCTGATTCATTCCCCTTAGAAATTTCTTTTGCCTCCCTTTACCTTTTATGCTAAACCTTGAGTAGGAAATCTCATGTGTTTTTCTCTCATAATTTGATTCATCAGAGGAGTGGGGATCCTCATTATCATTATCCCAAAGACTGATACTAAGGGGGGTAAATTTTTTGGTAGGCTTCTCGACTTCTATCACATTTTCTCTAACCAAACTTCTATTAGAAGTCTTACTTGGGTGTACTTGAATGAAAAGAGAATCCCTTTCATAATGAGGGACTAGATCTTCAACTAGAGGTTTTATAGAGGGGAAACCTACCCCTGAGTATATTGTTGCATGATTCCCATTGAGAGATGTACCAAATCTAAAACCAAATATGGGGGTGCAGCAACCTGGTGGCCTTCACTCTTTGCATCAAGGTGCTGTTGTGAAATTTCCAAAATACTATGAACCACATTCATGAAAAAAAATATGGGTTAGAACTACCTCTCCATAAGATGTTTCATCGATTTCTAGAATTTAATCATCATTATGGGTACTTCCAGACTCCTAGTGATCTACCAATGGATGCTCCTGCCTACTTTAATGAATATCAATTTCACTAGATGGGGCAGTCAAATCATGGTGTTTCATGATTGCCTTTGAATTCTGCACTAAATATAGACTCAAAAATATTGGTGTAGAAGCCTATAAGACTTCAAACTATGCATTTGGATGCTACACTAAAATTTCTAGAGTATTCCGAACCACAATAAGATCCAAAGGCTATGATACAACAACCTCATCATAAGATTTTTTATTAACCACTATACCTTGATATTCAATAGTAGTAATTTTGGAATCCTAGTGGAGCACCAGTGGATGTTCCTGCCTATCTTGATTTGGATAATCACCCACTTGGATTCCTAGAGAGCTATACACATTCCAAGAATCCTCCAATACATAATTGTTTTGAAATTTTTTGGAAACGAAGGATATTAACTTGTTGTAGTTGTAAGGAATTAGACCCCTCTTCCACCTCCACAACTCCAATAGGAGTGATAGAATCACTGTCAAGAGAGTATCCACCTCCTGGTTGGGTGATTCATTCTGAACATTAGATCCATTTCCTTGTGATGGTTGATTGGATGACTCAGGTGTCACGTTGATCTATGGACCCTTCACTACATAATTGGGTGGGCCAATAGGAGCATTAGAATATGAGGGATCCTAGGGCTTCCATTTCTCTTTGTTAATGAATCTTCTAAAAATTTATGCATCATTCCCCTTCACATTACATAAGGTATAAAATTTTTAATTCTTGAACTCAATTGAAAGTTGTCCAAATAATTTTCATTTCTTGCATAATTTGGGATTTATCATATAAAAGATCTCCATATAGATTCTATTATCCACAGTCATGAGAAATAATTCCTCATCTAAAGTTTAGTCCATGTTAAACTCAACCAAAACTTTATTAAAGTGCCCAAACCTCGAGTTATCTATTTTCTTATCCATTCTAATTGGGTTTCAAATAGAAGATAAAATGCCCCATAGGATTTTTGGAAGCCATTATAACCATATGAGTTTATAAATATGAATCCATACCTACACATGATTATTTATTAAATTATTTCAATCAAAGTTTCTCTCTATTCTTGGATCCTGGGGATTCTAGGCTTCATAGGGACAGAACCAAAAATCTAGGCCTTTCTCTTGAAATCATCATTTGGGAAGACTATATGGGAGTACCCTCATCCCAAGGTGGTTATCTTCCAGTATTCTAAGCCCTAGACCACAAAAATTATTTTATTAATATCCTAAAATTTCCATATCTTATTCCCTTTTGGGGTTATAACTCATGCTTTTATGGAATATGAATGTTGTGTCTTACTAATTCGTTAAGATTGAATAATGAAAATTTCTCCAACTATGTCTCAAAGTAGTAACCGTGTTATAGGGAATAATATCTAAAATATAGATTCATGTATTTTCTAAAATTATTCATAGTACACATATTAAATTTTATCAAAAAATACAAGTTGAAATAATTTAAGATTGATTTTTTTCATATAATCCTTCCAGTAGAACATGTATAGACATAGGAAGAGATTATAGAGATTAAAAGAATTTCCCAATCATAATTTCTATGAATTCATATCATGTTACATGATATGTACCAACATTTGATATTACTAATGTATAAATCATAATAGGTTAATATTAAATAAATCCAACATAATTTCATAGACTTTTAGTTAGAACTATCTGACAGTGATTTTAAATGTAAAACTAGATGAGTTCCAGGTTTCTAGAGAAGTGAGAATACTAGTAATCAAGGGAATTGAAAACTTATATTTATTTAGTCTAATTTGATCTAGTATCAGTAATAATGATATATTAATTTTCAAGAAAAACTTATTACATCCATTGGTTTCTATATCCACGATATTCGAGTACGTTGTGGCTTCTGATGTAGCTTAAGAAGCAGTTTAGCAATGTCATATTATAATTTTAGGTTATACCAAAATAAAGAGATTTAACATTTTATGATAATATTTGAATATAGATTTAGTCTATATGATAGTATTATAACATGGGAATAAGAGGTGGATACTCGGTTAAATCATTGCTTGAGGGATTTTCTCAAGATAGTAATGTTGCATTAAATAAATTCACTATATAGACTCATGAGTTTACCAAACCTAGCCATATAAATATGATAGGAATATAAGTTGTGACTACACTTAGCATAATCATGTTTTTAATTTGAGGTCAAACCATTTTTTAAGAAGTTGTATTTAGTGAAAGTGGGAGTTTTTTGGATTTAGTTCCCTAGAATAAACTACATTGTACTTTGGATTACATGAATATTCAAAGGAATGAATATTAATATAAATATATTATCACATATTTATTTTTATTATACATAAAATTAATGTGATAAATTTCTAGATTATATATCACATTGATACTCAAGAACATTATCACAAAATTGTTATGCCAAAGAACATTCGGTGTGTTCACTAACTAACTAGGGTGGTGCATTTAGATATGGTCTAATAGAATGACTAGGTGTGTGTTTAAAGAAATGGACTACTAGGTTTAATTGGTCTATATAATTTTGGTTATCATGGATATAGATATTAAATGTATAATAAGTTGGGATCCTATTTTATGGATATAATCATGGGGTGAGATTGTATATTTTTATGAGAATAGTTGGATGATACTCGGGTGTGATTCTAATTGAGTTATGGTATAAGGTAGTATAGTGATGTTGATTGATGGTGGGTGGTGTTAGTAAATTGGGAATTCATGATTTTTTTTAGTGGGGTGTCATCATGGAATTCGTGGAATTAATTACTATCACGATTTGTGGGCCAATAGGTTTTCAGGAATGGTTGATATCGTGGAGTATCAACTAGTTTATTTTGGGCACAATCATGCATGAATGTTTAGATGATATTAAAATAACATCACTTTTGGAATGACTGTCATTATGGAAGGAGAGTCTCTCAGGGTTTTAAGCAATAGATATGGTTTGGATGCAATATTGACACAATCATAACTAGCTAAAGACTTGAAATTGGATTATTCATCTAAGCCTGGTGACCAAGGTGGTTCATGAGAGATGAACATGGAGACTTTCAGGGATGAGAATCATTATGGTGGGGAGGTTCTAACAAACCACACCAGTTCAGTTTAGTAGAGTCAGAAATGAACCAGTATCTAGAAATATCATAACTAAAACCAGTTTAAATTTTTGGATTTGGATCGATAATTTTAAAATAAAGACATGTTTTAAATTTTTGAATGAATCTTATTAATATAGGAGTTTGGGAAGAAAATTACTAAAAATGAATCTCAATTGTTGGTGTTGGAATTATCTTGGGTGGTGGAATCAGTAAGTCACTAAAACCCTGGGGTCAATCCACTAGAGTTCTGGTGGGATAGATAGTGGTGTTTCACTACTGCCTCTGACAGCAAAAGTCTTGTAGAAATACACTAGAGTTCTGGTTTTTTTCTAGGAATTTATTTTTAAAATAATCAAAAAGGTTACTTCCCCCATTTTAAATTAGAAACCCACTTGGGGTTTCCTTTTAATGACTCAAACTATTATAAATAAAATTCCCCTTTTATTTTTATTTAATGTCTTATTATATAATAAGGTTATAGAAAACACATGCAATTATTTTGTCTTATTATTAACATTGTATTTAATTAACCATTAATAATCATTGCCATTGATAATATAGTCGTTGAACAATTATCAAATTATTAATATAAATATATGGTTTTAACAAATCCAATTATCACAGACAAAGGAATTAATGGGCTCAACCAATAGGATCGTACCCTATGAAGCCCATTTATCAGAGCTTTCAAGGGAGATAGCATTTCTTGGATTTTCCCTAAACTAATCCCAATATGATATCTAACAACTTAAGCATGATCAAAACCATTTATGGGATAATTTCAAGCTCATTAAGATCATAGCCCAAACTGTGTTTGCTGAACCGCACCATGAAAGTCTCACAATTGTACACCTTACACTTAGGGTGTTTTATGGTGTATTAAAGGGATATGTAACAATAACATATAAATATGAGTATGTATAATATTTTTTATATAATAATTAATATATTTCCATCCTATTATTTTTACATAATAAATGATTTTTATTTTGATTCAATAAAACACAAATAGTATTTTTGGTTAATAATCAAATTCAATTAAGATATCTATTTTGATGAATTAATAGTTTTTTGAAATAAATAATATTCTAATAAAATATTTTTATTAAATATTTTTTCTTAAATATAATTTATTATATAATTTTTATGAAGTAAAATGTAATTTTTATCAGGGTTCAAAAAAAATTTATTGTCAAAAACCTGTCATTTTCAATAAATATAAATTTTTATTTTAAAAGTAAAAATTTATATATTTATAAAATTATTTAGATAAAATGAATATTATTTTTGGAATCAGGATGTCTCAATTATACAATGGTTGATTTTTTATAATTTTTTGAGACGGTCGAATTTTTGAGTAAAAATTAAATATCGTAAAAATATAATTGTGTTTTATGACATCATAATGAACCAAAAGCGAGGTAATAATTAGTATAAATTGGATCCCAGACTAAATATATGTTTTAACTTTAAAATAATTTGATTTTATGTTCATTTTATTTATTTTTTAAATTCATTATGAATCCTCCAAAACTTATAATATATTTTAAGGTTTTAAAATTATTTCTTTAAGAGTATGACTCACCTCCACATAAGAAAGGGATTTATTTAAATAAGTTAGGCCATTGTACTTATAAAATAATAAAAACCCACCCCTTTTGAATAAACCAAGGTATGGTGTGTGGTTTTGGATATTTTATTTTGTAGAATCCAAAACCAAACTAATAAATAAATCTCTCACTTTTCATATATAAACCCACCCAATATCTCATTTATATTTACTCAAACTTATTTTAGCACATCCTTAATCTTTAATTACATCCCTATAGTCCTCTCAAGGCTCCTATAATATTTCAAGAATCCCCTCCCAAGCCTTTGGCACCACACACTCAAGTAAAGGATCTTCCACTTTCCTCTTTTATCAAGCAGTTATTTTATGTTATATATTTTACTTTTCATTTGATTATGATAGGATATGCTATTAAATATTCCCCTTACTTTACATTTGATTTATAAATTATGATATCTTCCTTTCACTCTCATTAATACTCACATGATCCTTTATATACACTCATTACCATGCCAAAATTTTGTAAATATTATTTTCTCTATTCATGTTTCTTCATTACCTTATGCCTTATATTTCCAAATTTATAATGTTGGGATATGATTTTCCAGGACCCTAATATTTATCTATTTATTTTAAAATAATGATAAACTAATTTATCTCTCATCAACCATTTTTATGAATTTTTATGTAATGATGTTATGCTGCTGAAATTTCACCGTGATTTTCCATGCCATAAAAATTGTGTAGTGGATACCATACTCATTTTTCTATCAAGGTTTTTCGCAATTATGCATATATAATTATTGATTAGGGACTTGAATAGGTGTATTCTATATTCCTTTATCATGGAATAAATTATTATTATGAATTAATCAATGTTGTATGATCTATATGGCACACTTAAGTATGAGAATGAAATGATTATAATGGGTGCGCCCAGAAAGTGCTCCAATGCATTGGGTAATGTTTAGTATCATGATACATCATGTTGTGAAATGGGTTTACCTGATTACTTTATGGAAATTTTTTCACCAATAATTGTTGGTGGTTTATCCATGACATATATTTATGATTTAGTGTTTTAAGTTGTTTCCACATTTCCCATGTTATGGTTATCATACTATATCATACCTTATTGTTCATGTTACATTTATTCCTCATTGATATGCTTGTTATATAACATGTATCACTTATTCCATGTTTATTCCCTTACTGGTCTTTATAGCTCACCCCTTTATTATGTTTGTCCCCAGTTTATCCCATGCAGTTTTATGTATGAAGGAGTATTATGAACGTGCTAAGAAGGTTTTCAATAAAGACGATGTATTTTGTGTTTTAAGTTGTTACATAATGTACCTAATTCCAAAATACACTAGAATTATTGATATTTTGGGTTGTATGATGTGTAATGTTATGTAATAAATCAATTATTAATGTGTAAAAAAGATAAGGGTTGTTATAGTTGGTATCAGAGGAAAAGTATAGTTATTTTTGGGATTAAGATTAGAGAAGTCTAGAGAAAGCCTTAGGGATAATACTAAGTATAAGAAAACATCCCTAAATTTTGGTATGTATAGAGTAAGTGGTTTATCAAGAAAATATATCTCTGCCTATATACTACAAGTGGATGTGGTTCTGGAAAAAATTTACCTTGGAGAAACAACTCCATCAAGTTGTTTTGGGCCTAACTCGGGGTAACCTGGTACACAACAACGGGTTTTACTACGCACAGTACTTGGGGGATCCAATTTCATCAAGTCTTCTACGGATAAGGGACTTTGATTTCTTTTTTAGTAGAATCATGGACTGGATCCTCAACTGGAGGAACAAATACCTATCCTTCGGGGGAAGGATAGCACTGGTTAATAGTGTCCTCTTGCACTCCCATGTTCATGCACTCTCAGCTATCAAAGTTCCAAAGGGAACTATTAATAGGATAGAGAGGATTCTTGATATGTTCATTTGGGATCTAACTATAGAAGGGAAACTCCACTGGACTTCCTAGTGTAGGGTGGCAAGAACTATGAGGGAAGTTGGGATCAATGTCAAAAACCTCATGGATACCCTTACCTGCATGCATGGAAAGTTGTATTTGGAAGTTCTTGAACAACACACGCTCTGGTGGATCACCATAAAAAACTCTTATCTTGGTATCTCGACCCTGATAGAGACTCATACATCCCCACTTTGGTCTGAGTTATCTCTACTGTTAAACGTTCTCCAACCCCAGGCTTAGTGGATCATCGAGAAGGGTGATATCTCCTTCTGGAATCACAATTGGATTGGTCACCCCCTTGGCTTTCTAGGTTTCCCTGTCACCTCTATTTATTTCAGGGAGGCTAGCCTATATCTTCCTTTCATCAATTTTGTGCTAGATGAATACCAACAAGACACTTTAAATCTCATCCACCTCACATTGGATCCAGACATATGTGTATTAATTTTGTCTTCCTTGGGGGCCTTCACTTCCAGGGATTTCCTACGCTCCATGGCGCAACATGTTCAGATGGATAGTTGGTATGAGACTTTATGGCCTCATCACATTCCTGTGAAGTAAAAATTCCTCCCCTAGAGGATTAGGAATAAGTCTATTCAAATATATTACAATATCAAAGGTTGCATCATCCCTCTGGCTTTGAGTTTCATATGTTGTAGATGCCACAAATAATAGAGTTAGACTCATCTATTCTTTGAGAGAGAATGGAAAAGTTCATTTTGGGAGAATTTTAGTGATTTTACCTCCATTTATGATAACAACAAAAATAATATGTCCTTCCTCGAGAGGTGGTTTCATGGCATGAGGGAAAATGGGATGGAGAGGTTAGCTCACATGTTGATCTTACATGGGGGTTGTTGGTGCATTTGGTAGGAAAGGAACAGGTGCAAGCATGAAGGTGGTCAAGAATCGGGCATATCCATTGTTTTCATATCAAAGAGTCTCCTCCTAGATATGGTCTGCCTCCTCCCCAACTGGAGAGATAATCCCTCACTCTAGAAACTTCTAACTTCAATACCCATTTCTCTATCTAGTAGTGGAAACAGAAGTGGCCAATGGGTCTCCTGGTCCCCCCCCCTTCCTCTGGCCTGAAGTTGAATACAGATGGATCCTGCAAGATGGGGGATCTTCAAAGAGGTTAGGCCGTCTGAGATCATGATGGATCAGTCTTTATGGCCTTTTCTGTCTACTTGGTCCCTGGTTCTTCTCTATAAGAAAAGGCTAAGGCGATGCTTCTTGGTCTCCAGTTATGTCACCAGAAGAGGATAGATCTTTTGGAGTTTGAAACGGATTCAATGCTGATTCACAATTCCATGTTTGGAATTGGACCCTCTCTGTGGTCAATCCACTATGTCATCAAAAAATTACATGTTATTATTGGTAATAACATCAAAGTGGCTCATACATGGCGCGAGGGCAACTAGGTTTCTGACCACCTTGCATCTATTGAATTTCTTGGTCTCGATCTTTTTTACCTTTACAATCTATATAGTTTGACTCCAAATGGGGTCAATCTAATTAGGGTATATTCCCTCAGTCTTCATTACTTCAGGCCTCCCTAGGTCCCTTGGGGCCCAGGCCACTTTGTCAGTGCGTGTTCCCTTTTCATTATTAATAAAAATTTACTTTGAGGAGGTCTTACTATACACATATTTTGACACTCTCGGGGGATATGATTTAGAAAATTAATAATCTCATTACAAACCATTATTAGGGTGTAATTCCCCTAAGAATATATGTTAGGAAATATATCTTGAATAACATATATTGAAGCCTATAAACTCATATATTAAGTAGAAAAATGTAATTTATAAGTTATCCCTTTAATTTCATTGGATTCCCCTTTATGTGTTTAATTTTTTAAAATACTCATCCCTAATTTTCCTTTTATTCTATACAGTGGCCGGAAATAGGAGGAATCAAGTAAACAATCAATGTGACAGGAAATTTTAAGACTTCCCTAATGAGATAACCAATATTTTTGGAGTAGTAATTTCAAAATTTGTCATGATACTATCTTAGTTGACTCAAGTTCTGAATAGAAAATTAGATCAGGAGGAGCACCCAAACCCCCCCTAAGAGAAAAAAATCCACAATCAATAGATTCATGCAACAAAGGACTCCTACTTTCAATGGATCATCTAATCCCTTAGTCTCAAAACAATAGATAAACTCCATTGATAATATCTTCTCCATCCTTCAATGTTCTAAGTAATATAATGTTTTAAAAACTATTTATTTTATGGAGAGAAAATATGATCAGTGTTTTACATTGATCAAGAATATGAATCTTGAGGAAGATATCAAATCTATGGAGTGGTGGGAATTCTAGAAAATATTTTTTGATAAATATTTTCCTCACACTCTTTGAATTAAAATGGAAAGGTATTTCCTCACCCTTAAGAAAAAAATGACAAATCTATTAGGACGTAGGAGGAAAATTTCACAATAATTTCATAATATTCCTTTGGATTTTTCATTACCCCAAAATTCAAGGTTGAATTCTTATTTGGTGGAAAAAAACCTAGTCTACAAAAATCCCTAGCAATTTGTGACTTTGATAGCTATGAGAAAATTTCCCGATGTGCCCTCAAAGTTAAAATATATATCAGTTAATCCCAAGGGTGTTATGGGGATAAGAAGTGGAAAGTAAATTTTAATTCATGAGATTTTATGGTGAAATATATTGTTTCTAATAAATTTTATCATCCCACTTTTCAAAGGTGTGGAAAGAAGAACCCTAGAAATTTCCTAAGGGGGGCGAAGAAATGTTTTAGTTGTAGGAAGGAATGACACCTAGCTAATAATTGTTGATAGGAGAAAACCCACTAATGCAATGGAGGAAATGAATGCTCCAATCAACCCTCAACACATTATTCATTTCTACAACTACAAGTAACCATGCCACTTTTCAAACCAATTCCCTAATCAAATGGTTTTTGAAGGCAACCAACAACCTCTAAGGCAGCAAGGGTAATCTTTTTCCAGCACTACCGCTGAATTGAATCCAAAAAACAAAGTGGTGAAAGGTATGCTAGTTATTCATTCAAGAATAGTTAATTTACATTTTGATTCTGATTTATGCATTCCTTCATATCATGAAATTTTATTATAATTATTCAAACACCACTACAAATCATGGAAGTATAGATGTTAGTGAAAACAGAAAATGGGGAAATTATTTCATCCCATGTATATAACTCCTCCCCCATCATAGTTTGTGGGATGAAATTATTATATAACCTTTTAATACTTACTTTGGTGTAATTTTATGCAATTATGGGCATGGATTGGCTTTCTCTATATAGATCCAACATAAATTTCAACGAGAAGAAAATCACTCTTTGTATAGTGAATCAACCCCCGATTCTATAAAAGCGCAAGGAGGATTACGAATCTTATTTAACACCATCATATCAATAATGGATACTATTTCCCCATGAGTAAGTGTATCTAGATCAAATTATTAAGTTTAAGGAAAAGATCATCCTCGAATACATGCCTATTGTGAGGGAATACACTGATGTGTTCCCCGAGGAATTTATTGGTCTTCCTCCTAACATGGAGGTTGAATTTTAAATTGATCTTATACATGGGGCGTTTCCAATATCCAATATTTCATATAGGATAGCTATTGTGGAACTTGAGGAATTTAAGAAACAACTACATGATAATCTAGATAAAGGGTTCATATGCCCAAGTGTTTCACCATGGGGTGCACTAGTTCTCTTTGTCAAGAAGAAGGATGGGTAAATACACCTTTGAATTGATTATCATTAGATCAACAATATCACGATAAAGAACAAGTATCCTCTATCTTGCATTTATGACTTGTTTGATCAGCTATGTGGAGCAGAATACTTCTCCAAGTTGGATATTCAGTCGAGATATTATCAAGGTTGAAGAAGGAAGATATCCCCAAGACCAGTTTTTGTACAAGGTACAGGCACTTTGAGCTCATAGTGATTCTATTTGGACACACTAATTCTCCATAAATCTTCATGGATTTTATGAATAGAATATTTATTGATTACCTCAACAAATTTTTGGTAGTATTTATAGAAGATATACTTATATAATTCAAAATCAAGGAGGAGCATGAGGATCATTTGAACATTGTGCTAAAGACCTTATGAACTGGTAATCTTTATTCCAAGTATAGAGAGTATGAGTTTTGGTTGAAGTAAGTCTCGTTATTGGGGAATATCATCACAAGAAATTGGATATCTTTGGATCCTTCAATGATAAAAGTAATCAAAGAATGGTCGAGATCAACATCCATGATATCTATCCATAGTTTCCTTGGGTTAACTAGGTATTATCACCGATTTGTGATAAATTTCTCATGATTTTAGAACTCTCTTACCAAGATAACTTAGATGGGAGTTAAGTTTTCTTGGAATTATCACTGTGAAGAAATATTCAAGGAGTTAAAAATAAGACTTATCACTACCCTTGTGCTCACACTACCCACAAGTGCATAACTTTTAGAAGTATTCAGCGATGCTTCAAAGAATGTATTGGGATGTGTGTTAATGAAAAATTACAAAGTTATTACCTAAACCTTAAGGAATTTGAAAATTCATGAGAAAAACTATCCCATTCATGATCTTGAGTTGGCAGTTGTGATCTTTGCAATGAAAATATGTAAACATTATCTCTATGGGGATAAGTGTGAGATATATATTGATCAAAAAAGCCTAAAATATATATTCACACAGAAAGATCTTAATATGTTTCAAAGGAGATGGTTATATTTGATTAAGGACTATGACTACTCAATTCACTACCATCCTAGGAAAGCGAACAAAGTGATAGATTCTATAAGTAGAAAACATCCTGAAATTTTATCATTAATGATAATTGATAAGGATACAATATTCTTAGAATTGAAGAGGATGGACATGGGAATCATAAAGGAAGGAACATCATAAATCCTTTCATCAATTATTTCTCAACCGTCTCTTCTTGAAAGGTAAAAAGATTCTCAAAAAATGATGTGGAAATTTAGAAGAAAGTTAAAACTATAATAAAATGGAAATCCTCGAATTTCAATGTTAATGAAGAAGGAATTGTGATATTTGGTTCAAGACTATGTGTTCCATAAAATCCTGAGTTAAAGAAGGAACTATTGGATGATGCACATAATTCAACTTTCTCTATTTGTAAGAACCTGGTTCTTCTTTTGATGTATGAATCTTTTCCTTTTGGTTTTTTTGAGGAAAATGAGTAAATGAGGTTAAATTCTGACTCCAAGCATTACATGGCTAGTTTTGAGGATTACATGCCATTTATTTTCTAGTACATGTCATGAAGTTTTCCCAAGTAGTGGTTGTATATGGCTTGTAAGGGAAGTTGGAAGAAGGGGACGATTTTTGTATATACACGGTGGGTATTCTATTAGTACATGTCATGTAGTTTTCTTTTTTTAGTTAAATAGGATAGTAGCATTGTCTCTTATCTTTTGGATAGAGGGATCACCTCGTTTCTCTAACCATCAACACCGAACCTAAATTATTATACCGTTTTTTCATCTGAACTTCAATTCGATCTCTGTCAGAGGTTTTTGAACCCAATTGGTATGATCTCAATTACTCTTGAGTCGTTCTTCATGATTTTTTCTCTCAAAAAAGTTATCATACCTTGATAGTTTTACCTCAATTTTTAGATCTATTTCATTATAGATTTAATTAGAGGCTGATATTGGATGATGAGACTCGTGCGAGTGTGAGGTAGGTGGTCTGGTGCCTTTCACAAATTGTCATGATGTTTATAAATATTGTAGTGTCATGCACCCATATTTGGGGTGTCTGTTGATTTATAATTTACCCTTATTGTTTTATATTGGTGTTTAGGTAATCAAATAAGTGTTTTAAAGTATTAATTAGGTTGTTAACCTTGATTAAAGTCTACCCCATGGGTGTATTTCCCTTGGAATGAACGTTTATGGTCGTTTGGCCAAGGTTTCCAATGAGGCATGTCTTGTTTCACTTTTTGGGTTTTCAAGTATGAATTACATTTATAATGGAATTTCCATTGTGATAAATTGTGATTTAATTTATTAAGGTTTTGGGATTAGTGATTTCCCCTTTTCCCCATGTTATGCCTATGCCTATTTAAGCATGTTTGTAATGTTTTTCTCTAAATGTGAACCTGTCCATGTGAGTTAGGTTATGATAAGGCCTTGTAATGGTTTAGATTACTTAATAGGTATGTTATGTAAATTATTCACACATGAGTTATTTAGGATTAAAGTTATGTGATAGTTTAATTCCCATGTCTTTCTTTTTATATGAATTGTTCCCATGTGAGTTATTGATGTTAAACCATGTGATAGTTTAATTCACATGTGTTTCTTGTTATGTGATATGTGACCATGTGAGTTAATATGTTAAATCAATGTAATAATTTAATTTAAATGTGGATTATTGTATGAAATGATTAAGAAGGGGTGATTAGAAATGGGTGATCCATAGTCTCAGTTAAAAGACAAGTTCGGGCTAATGTGACTAATTGCACCTTATGTATACCTTGGGTGAACGAGGGTCTCACATAAAAGACCATGGATGAGCTTAAGAGGTAATTATGTAAGGTTTGTGATCAATCCATGATAGGGTGGTCATTATCATTGAGGCTTATTTAAAATGCCTAGAAAACCTAGGATCCATTAAGGGATATCCATGTTAGGCTCTATTGTAAAATGATTAAATGATTATTATGTCACCAGTTGACGGTTACTTTTATGTGGGGGGTCATTGGGCCTAGGCTAGACCTAGATACTTTTATATAATCCAATGGAATTGAATAATGGAATGGAATGACTAATGATGCATTTTCCAATCCAAATCACAAGCTTGGATCCAGTCTTCACCTATACTTGGTTACATTGTCTTCTGAGACATCTGTTGTGCTTAATTTTGAGTATCTTATTTTTTACTACTTTAAATATTGTACACTTACTATTATATATATTCAATAATATCTAGGCATAGACCTTGTGTGGTTTCCTACTTGGATTTAGACTCACACCCTGTTTGGGTCATGATTTTGGGCCCAAATAGATTATATGGTTGCTGGTATTGATTGGGAAAGTGCGCTTATACTAGTACTTGATTTTCTACTTTGGAGTAAGAGAAAATGGGACTGAGTTGAGGCTTGTGATGCTTCCTAGTTTCTTTTGTTTATTTTGTTCTTTGGAGACATATATTTTGTATTACTTTAGTGTACTTTTTTTGGATGTTTTCTTAGAACATGTGACATACTACATCACCTTTTGTATGGAATGATGTTTGGTTACTTCTAATATCATCCTTCCACTATTTACTTCAATTGTATGTTTTTTGTTGCTTCCTCTATTGTATTATTACTTAATATATTGTTTTACACTCTACTAATGAGGGAATAGTTTCCCCACTATCACACCATAAGCCCTCGCTACTAGTTGGAAGCCTATAGCATTTGGGGAGATGCGCTTAAATCCATGTGGACAACTGGGTACAGGGCACCAGTTGAGTGACATCCAGATCTAGGACGTTACAAAGTGGCATCATAGGTTGGTCTTTTCTGGTTTTCCTTACTATTTGGTGACATTAGATAGGGATAGGAAGGAAATTGAGTTTGGTACTAAATCGTGCCTGGGATTAGTTACCCTGTGTACAGGTAAAATCCAAATTACATCGAATTGAATTGTGATTTTTGGATTTTGTTTTTCTATAATTGATTCAATTTCACCGATGGGTGACACACTTTTTTTTTTGCTATTATTATTGGTATTATTTTGGTTCTATTTTGTTTCAACTCTATGAGATGAGGGTATTCCATATCATGTATCATATAGGCACTTGTTAAAAATTACATCTCATGCATTATTAGCATTCCATTTAAAGATAATTAGTGATTTCATTCTATTGTGATAGGTATTGTGAAAGATATTCTTGCTTTTGTGATAGGTGTATTAGTATGTATTATGGTTCGAATTGGATGGATACCAAAATTTGGTCCTTAAAGTGTGTAGGCCCTCTTGGATCGGAATTTTGTGAATCATGTTTTGTCTATGGGATATAGATTTTGATGTTATGTGTTATATATGGATTCCAATATTTGATTATAGGGGAGTATAGGCCCCCATATATCGAAATTTGGAACACTGTTGCTTTATTTTTCAAAAACATGGATTTCGAAGAAGTTTATAAGGCTTACTGTCTGGAAACCCAAACAACACAGTGTGTGATGCTATGAACACACACAATGTGTTCTTCTGTTCAGGAAGAGATAAATTTTATTAAGTACATGTTGTGTACTCTGAGTACATGTCATGTGGTAATTGAACATGTATCCGGACGTGTGAGAGAGAACATGGGTTATTGGTTTTTGGTTAGTTCATGTCGTGTATGGTAGATACACACTGTGTAGTTTTACTTAGGTAGACCACGTGTGACTCTGGCCATGTGAAATTATATTTCTAGGAGGGAGAACTTGAGTACACATTGTGTGTCGAGCTAACATGCCATATACCTAGGATGTTTACACGCATAGGCCAGTGGGAGTACACATCTATATAAGATCTTCAGGGTACACACCATGTGTGGTTTCTACATGTCATGTACTTCTTTTCTAGTACCCTTTAAGGGTTTTTCTTATTTTATCCCCCTTTGTTCGTTTTGGACCTGAGAGTAGTCCTTTCTATGTATATTTCTTCTTAGATCGCAATGGTGAGCCCATGGAGCATTCTAAAGACTCATAATGGGTGTTTTGGAGCTTTTCTATCTAAATGGAGAGGTTTTTCCTCTAGTTATAGTTTTAGTTGTCTAATAATAGTGAGACAAGAGTGTGAATGATTAGTTGGGTGTTCGAACCAGCTTAGTTGAGAACTATTATTTGATATGAGCTGTGAGATATCTATTGTGGCCTACGTTTCTAGGTGAGACTTTCCCTTTTGGCCTATGAGGACATGAGACTAGTTGTTATCAAGGATCCCTTTTAGGATTCCTATGATTATGTTTCAACCTAAAGAATATCATGTAGTATGTCTCTATATTCTATCCGGTTACCAAGGATTTCCTTTTCTTGCATTTTGTTCTAGGGAGTCCCTTGTAGTATCTCTCTTCTATGTACCATTTTCAAGGATCCCTATTGTAGGATTACAATGTTGTTTATCCTTCGAGGATCCTGTGTAGGATTCCTACCTTTCCTTTTTATCTAAGGATTCCGTGTAGGATTCCTTCACTTGTGTTACCTAGAGGATACTGATTAGGATGCCTCTTAGTGTTATGACACTTATGATTCGTAAGGTGATATCCTATGGTAGATCTTTCCAACATTGGTACCACTCAGGTGTTGTTGTCCCTAGTAGGATGTTTGAGTCTTTAAATAGGACACCCTTATTTGGATGGGTGATCATTGTATCATGACCCTTTATATGGGAATGATCATTGGGGAATGCTCGGTTCAGCAGGGTAGATATGCCTCGAGCATGGTTAGCTATATATGAGGTCGTGTGAACCTTTCATTCTATAAGTGATGGGAGACTTGGTACATCGTCATCCGTGTAAATGGTTGTGTTAATGATGTGATTTTGAGCTAGTTATTAAATGATCCATCTGGTACTATGATGTGTAGAGTGTAAAACCTATTAATTTTACCCAAAATGTGTTGTTTTCTCTTGTAAACTTGGGGTATAATATTTTGACGTGTGTGGTACCTGTTGAGGGTTAAATGTTAAAAATGAGTCATTGAGTTCAGTTAAATAATTGAGCTTTGAGCTATTGTGTATGTCCTCGAGTTATCTACAGAGTAGATTGACCTAAGCTTTGTGAAACCAAGTTCATCCCACTACTCAGCATAACTTTTTGGGACTTGGGTGTTTTGACATGCTGGTTAGTTTAATTTCGGCATTCATGCCAAGTGATTGTGGTTCTTGGAACGACACTCATGCATTTAAGTTGGTTCTGAACTAGCATGTCTAAGAGTGGTTGTTTCTTCTTCTCAATGTATAGAACACTCCTAGGTAGGGATCGTCACATCAGTTTTATTTAAAATGTGACCTTCTAGGTAGAAGGATCACAATTAGGGACTATTTGGAAATGGTCGTTTCTAATGGAATGCCTTTGAAACTTGTGAGTCTTGTTTCATGTTGATGATTTATGGACATAATGATAGTTATTGTGGTTGGATGTGTGTTCAACCCTTATAATGCACTGATGATCATGGTTGGACCTCGGTGGTTAAGCATAATATATCACAAAAATTCATTAGGATAAAGGCATTATGGTCGGTTCAATGGCGATGTGTCAGCAAGAGAAGCCAAGTTTCTTTCAGAAGGTCGAAAAATAGTGGTTCAAATGTCCTTTTTCAAGTAATCCTTAAAATCCTCTTAGTGGGATCTTCCTTAAGAGACGATCATGTCCCCTATCTTAACATCATCCTATATGCACTAAGAGAACGATGATTATGTTCTGCATTAAAGTTCAAAGCCATTGGGCTAGTTTTTGGTCTCCTTCTGTGTTATGCATTGGATGTTTGGTTTTAGTGAGACTTGGTTAATCCTGAGTGATACTTAGGTTTCTATGCAGAAATTCCTTGGATGGACTCTAGATGTCAGCTGCTTTCTTTGAAATGACCACCAGGAAGATGCCGCTCTGGGTTTAGTCATTGCTCTTATGTGTACTTTCAACCTTGTACCAAAGTCTCTCTTGTAACAGGGAGTATGGACCACCTTGGTGAGTTACTTAGACTCTGGGTTGGTGATTTGAGGTTATCTCAAACTTATTTTCAGGCTCGAATATGATGCTTAAAAATAGGTAATTATCCCTATGGGGTGGATATGGAATGATTCGTTTACTCATGTTGTGGAATGACCTTTTAATTTATAAATGGATAGATTGACAAAGGAGAATCACCGAGAGATAGGTATGATATTTGGTGAGTGGTATCGTTGTGGTAATATGGTTCCTTGGGAGTTGGAGTTGTTTTCTATTACAAGACACTGGCCTTATAAGTTGGGTGTTTCTGAGATAACTCATCCAGTTATGGTTTGACTCATTATCCTTCTTGTTCTTCATATTTGGTTCCATTGGACTGATTTAAAAACACTTCTAGTTTAAGGTGGGTGTGGTGTAAAATTCTGAAATATATTTTGAGGAAAGATTTCATGATTGTTTTTGATGAGGTCGATCAGGGTTCGACCATTCTTTACTGTGAGTCTACTGTTATAACCCCAATTATGTTTGGGTTTTCCCAGTTAAAGAGAAATCATGTTGGAAGAATCTCTAGAATGCTTAGGGGAATTATTGGTGGAGTTTTCCAATGGTGGTGGTATTGAGGTAACAATGTTGTTTACATTATTCTTAACAGACTCACAAAGTTTACACTCTTCCAACAAATCAAGGAAACCTTAAGTTTTGATGATCTTGTAAGGTTTTACATTCGTGATATTGTACGACTGCATGGGGTTCCATATTCTATCATTTTAGATAGGTATGCCCAGTTTACTTCTCATTTCTAGAAATGTATACAAAGGGAATTAGGCACACAAGTGCTTCTAATCACAGCTTACCACTACTAGATGGATAGCCAGTCAAAGCACATGATTCAGGTGCTAGATGAAAAGCTTCAGGCATGCGTCTTGAGTTTCAAGGGTTCTTGGTAGAGACACATACCCTTGGTTGAGTTCACCTAAAATGATAGATTTCAGGATACTTTTCAAATGATTACATATTAGGCTTTGTACAGTAGGACATGCCAATCACCCCTATGTGGCTGGAGGCAGGAGAGGTAGCTATGTTGGGACCTCATCTTGCCTAGGAGACCACTGAGTAGGTTCAGTTGATTTGGAATTTGATGGATACTGTGCAGTATCATCAAAAAGATTATTTTGGTCACTGTAGAATACCTCTGGAGTTCGAGGTTGGGGATCCATTTTTCCTATATGTTTCACTGAATCAATGGCACAAGAGAATCAAAAGATAGCGTAAGCTTTCGCTAAGGTATGTCGGGCCGTTTGAGATTCTAGAGAGGGTTGGGACGGTTGTCTATCGGTTGTAGTTACCTCATAGGTACTAGGATATTCATGACTTCCTCCATGTTTCTCAATTGTAGTGTTACTTTTCAGACCCATCCCATTCTTTTCAATATGAGGAGGTTGAGTTACAGGTAGATTATTCCTTTAAGGAGCATCTTATTTGAATTATGGATCATATCATGAAGATTCTCAGTGATTGGTATGTTCCTTTAGTGTGGATTCTATGGAAGCAAGGACGAGTATAGGATGAGACCTGGGATAGGGAGGACAATGTGCAATCTCAGTGGTCAATGTTGTTCTCACATACTTTTTCTTTACCACCATTGGAAGGGAAATTTAGGGATGAATTACGTTAAGGGGGAAGTTTGTAATAACCTGGTTCTTATTTTTAGGTATGAATCTTTTCATTTTGGTTTTTTTGAGGAAAATGTTTAAAGGATGTTAAATGATGAATCCAAGCCTTACATGGATAGTTTTTATGATTATATTCCATGTATTTTCTAGTACACGCTGTGTAGTCATCCCGTGTAGTGGTTATACATGTCGTGTAAGAGAAGTCGGTAGAAGGGATGATTTTGGTATATACATGGCATGTAGTATATTATTAAATGTCATGTAGTTTTCTTTTTTTTACTTAAATCGAGAAATAGAATCATCTCTTTTATTTTTGATAGAGGGCTCATGTCGTTTCATTAACCAGTAGCACCAGGCCAAAATTATTCTCCTGTTTGTCCTTCTGAACTCTGATTCGATCGTCGTCGGAAGTGTTTGAACCCAATAGGTAAGTTCTTGATTCTTATTGATCCATTCTTCGTGATTTTTTCTATTGAAAAAGTAATAATACCTTGAGAGTTTTACCTTGTTTGTATATCTAGTTTATTCTACCTTGAATTAGAGGTTGATACTAGATGATGATACTTGTACAAGTACGAGGTAGATGGTCTTGTGACTTTCGTGAATTGTCATGATGTTTATACATATCAGAGTGTCATGCACCCATATTTAGGATGTCTCTTGATTTATAATTTACCCTTATTGATGCCTATTGGTGTTTAGGTAATCTAATAATTGTTTTAAAGTATGGATTAGGTTGTTTACCTTGATTAAGGGCCATTCCATGGTTGTGTTTCCCTTGGAATGATTGTTTATGGCTGTTTGGCTGAGGTTTCCTATGAGGCATGGCTTGTTTCTATTATTGGGTTGTCAAGTATGACTTATATTTATAATGGAATTTAAATTGTGATAAATTGTGGTTGAATTTATTAAGGGTTTGGGATTAGTTATTGGCTCTTTTCCCCATGTTATATTTATGCCTGTTTAATCATGTTTGGAATATTTTTCTTTAACTATGAACCTTCCTATGTGAGTTAGGTTATTCTATGGTCATGTAATGGTTTAGATTACTTAATAGGATTTTTATGTAAATTATTCCCATGTGAGTGATTTATGATTAAATCCATGTGATATTTTAATTCCCATGTGTTTCTTTGTATATGAATTGTGCCAACATGAGTTATTGATGTTAAACCATGTGATAGTTTAATTCACATGTGTTTCTTGTTATATGATATGTTCCCACGTGATTTAATATGTTAAATCCATGTAATAGTTTAATTTATATGTGGTTACTTGTATGAAATTATTAAGAAGGGGTGATTAGAAATGGGTGAGTCATAGTCTCAGTTAAATTACAAGGTCAGGCTCATGTGACTAATTTCACCTTATGTATACCTTGGGTGAACGAGGGTCATGGTTAAAATACCATGGATGAGATCAAGAGGTAATTATATAAGGGCTATGACTGATCCATGACATGGTGGTTGGGCTCATTGAGGATTATTTAAAATGTCGAGTGAACCTAGGATCCATTGATAGATACCTAGGCAGGGCTCTATTGGAAAATGATTAAATGATTATTATGTCATGAGTTTAAGGATACTTTTATATAGGGGTTTGAAGGGCCTAGGACATACCTAAAGAATTTTAAATAATCCAATGTAATTGAATAATGAAATGGAATGACTAATGACACATCTGCGAAGCCAAATCACAAGCTTGGATTCAATCTTCACTTGTACTTGGTTACATTGTCTTTTGAGACATTTTTTGTGCTTACTTTTGAGTATCTTATGGTTTACTACTTTCACTATTGTACATTGTATGTTATATATATTCACCAATAGCTTGTCACATACCTTGGATGGTTTCCTACTGGGATTTATTCTCACACCCTGTTTGGGTCATGCTTTTAGGCCCAAATAGATTATATGATTATAGGTGTTGATTAGGGAAAGCGCCCTTCTGTTGGTACTTGATTTTCTTATTTGGATTAGGAGATCATGGGACTGAGTCGAGGCTTGTGATTCTTCCTAGTCTCTTTTGTTTCTTTTGTTCTTTTGAGACATATATTGTGTATTACTATAGTGTACTTATTTTGGATTTTTTCTTATAAATGTGACATGTTGAATCACCTTTTGTATGGAATGATGTTTGGTTACTTCAAATATTAGTATTTTGTTGTTTACTTTAGTTTTATGCTATTTACTTCTTCTTCTATTTTATTATTATTTAATTCTTTGTGTTATACTCTGCCAATGAGGGCATAATTTCCCCATTATCACACCCTAGTCCCTCACTACTAGTCGGTAGCCTCTGGCATTTAGGGAGATGTGCTTGATCCCATGTGGCCAATTGGGTACGGGGCACCAGTTTAGTGGCATCTGGATCTAGGACGTTACACCATTCACCTAGGAAACACAAAGATGTATCAAGATCTCCTAGAGCACTATTGGTGGGAAAACATGAAGAAGGGGATCACTAAATATAACTCAAAGTGTCTGGTATATCAGAAAGTTAAGGCTTAAAGGTAGAATTATAAGGGGGTGATGAAACCATTACCCATACCAACATGGAAATGATACAACATCACCAAGGACTTTATCACTGGGATTCCAAAGACATCCAAAGAAAAACAATTCTATCTGGGTTATTGTGGATAATCTTACAAATAATATACAATTCATTTCAATTCAAAAGGATTTATCACTATATCAACTTACATGGATATATATTAGAGAAGTGGTGAGGATATATGGAGTACCGCTATCAATTGTGCCCGATCAAGATCCAATATTCACCTCTATGTTTTGGAAAATTCTTCAGAATTATCTAAATACTTCGTTAAACTTCAGTGTGGCTTATCATCCTCAAAATAATGTCCAATTTGAATGGACTATCCAAACACCTGAGGACATGTTGAGAGCATGCTCAATTGACTTAAAATTAGGATGTGACCAATATCTTCCTCTGTTTGAGTTCTCTTACAACAACAGTTTCCACTCAAGCATCCAAATGGTTCCCTAAGAAGCCATTTATGGGAAGAGTTATAGAACACCTGCATGTTGGGATAAATCTGGGGAATGCAAACTACTAGGTCCTGAAATGGTTTAGAAAATGGTGGAGAAGGTTAAAACCATTTAGTAGCACATCAAAGCTGATCAAACTCGATAGAAGAGCTATGTTGGCAATCATTGACGAGACCTAGAGTTTGATTCTAGAGACATGGTATTCCTATACATATCTCTATGGAAGAAATTAATGAGATTATGGAAGAAGTGAAAGCTTGGTCCAAGGTACATCGGTCCTTTTGATATCCTTTATCACATCAGAGCGGTGTCCTATCGACAAGCGCTCCAACCAAACCTATCTCAAATTCATGATATATTCCATATATCACTCTTGAGGAAGTAAATATAAGGCCCATCACATGTACTCAATCTAGAGGTGGTACCATTAGAGAATGATGTTTCCTATGAGGATCATCTGGTGAAGATCTTAGATCATAGAGAAAAAGTTCTACAAAATAAGATGACGCCCCTAGTCAAAGTGTTGTGGAGAAACCACAAGTTTGAAGAAGAAATGTGGGAATCGAAGGAAGTGATGAAGTAAAGTTACCCTCATCTATTTTAGTGTGGGAAAATAAAATTTCAAGGGAGAAATTTATTAAGGGGGGAATATTGTAATGACCCTAACTATTATAAATAAAATTCCCCTTGAATTTTTATTAAATGTCTTATTATATAATATGGTTATAGAAAATTCATGCAATTATTTTATCTTATTATACCCATTGGATTTAATTGAACCTTTAGAATCGTTAACATTTATAATATAGGAATTAAATAGTGATCACATGATTAGTATTAATATAGGATTTTAACAAATCCAATTGTTACAGACAAAGGAAGTGATGGACTTAACCATTAGTTTTGTACCCTATGAATCCTATCACTACTAAAAATATGGCATTTATCAGTGCTAGAAAAGTCGATTAAGAGTGCTAAAAATCACTTTTAATCGAGGCGCTGATAAAGGGGGTCCCTTTTATCAGCACTTTTTTAGCACTGATAAAAGTTGAAAAAATATTTTAAAAAAAATTGCAATTCTGGGGGGCTTCAATAGTGCTTGAAGCCCCCCTTTAACAGCACCCACCGCCCATGGTAGCCCATGCACACCCCCGTCTAGCTCCACCCAGCCCCACCCCCCTTTAAAAGCACTAAGTAATTCCCCACACCTGCATGCATGACCTACCTCCCCCAGGATTCGAACTCGAGACCTCTTGCTTGTGCGCCTAAGCCTTTACCACTCCACCATATTGATTTGCTTTTCATTTATTAATATATCTATTTAGTTATATTTACTCATATATTAATATATATGTATATTTAGTTAGATTAATATATATATCTGTATATTAATATATATATATCTGTATATTAATATATATATATATATATTTAGTTATAATTTTTTATTTGTATATTTATTTGTATATTAATATATATTAATATATATTTATAAGATTAGTTTTAAATACATTTATAAAATATGTTTTCTTATGTGTGTTTTTATAAATAAATAAACACATACATACATACATATATACAACACACACACAGATATATATTATATGTATATCTGTAGGTATAATTATTCATATTTATATATATTTACAAATATTATATATTAATATTTATATACAAAAGTGCTAGAAATGGGGTCTCAAAAAACCTAACAAATCATAGAGTCACTAAAAAAGACATAAATTATTCTCTGGGTGTCCATTTCCGCTCCATTAATATTCAAACTGAAGTTCATAGAATGAACTACAATAACATAGGTTTCAGAGGCCGAACATACATACATATCAGAAGTTATGACTCTTTTAAGAAAAATCAGATAGGGGTCCGGACACAGAAACTGATTTTTGGAGGCCTTCTAGTGGTTTTTTGGAATTTTAGGGTACCATACATGATTAATAATATGTTTTAGTCAACCTTATACATATATCTATTTTCTTCCTTTGATTTGATAAGTGTTTGATCCCAAACGGACACCCAGAGTGAAATTTATGGCCGTTTGAAGTTGAACTTTTTTTGAAGTTCTATAACTTATATATCTTCTGTTTCTTTGATCTTCTCATAGTTTCGACTAGACGTGGTCATCACTCATTTTGTGAGCTTCGATTTGACTGGTTGCAACACCCAAACGGACACTCAGACCATATTTTATGATTTTTTTAGTGAGCTGTGGGTTTCTTAGATTTTTAAGAGATACGAGGGTTGCAAAATTTCAAACGACAATAACTTATTCTCCGAGTGTCTATTTTGTCTATACCACATATCAAATCGAAGATTGAAAAAATTTACAAACTCTGGTGATCACCAAAATCCGTTCTCACATTCTTTGAGGTTCAAAAAGGACCAAAAACTCTCTGAACAGTCATAAGTTTGGCTCCGGGGGTTCGTTTTGCCATAACTTCTGCTCTGGGTGTCTGATTTGCCTCAACCACATATCAAATCGAAAATTACGACCATACCTACACTACGGTGACCATTTTAACACATTTTAATATTCTTGAAGGTATTAAAAGGTCCTTAATCCCTACAAATAGCCATAATTTCTGCTCCGGGGTGTCCATTTTGTGTCTACGACATATCAAATCGATATAAAACATATTTTAAAAAATATTTATTATATTTATATATATATAAATATAATTATATGTAAATATATTATTTTTTATGAAATTTTTTTTGACATTTATCAGTTCTAGGAAAATGTGTGCTGATAAAACCCCTCTTTATCAGCGCTACTAAAAAAAGCACCGATAAAGGGAGGCATTTATCAGTGCTAAAAAAAGCGCTGATAAAGGGTGGCACTGCGGAAACCCAGTTTTGTAGTAGTGCATTTATCAAAGATTATAAGGGATGTTGAATTTCTAGTATTTTCCCTTTACCAATCCTAAAATTATATCTAATAAATTAAGCCTGATTAAAACCATTTACGGGATAAGTTCAAGCTCATTGAGATCACATCCAAAACCATGTTCACCGAACTGCCTCATGAAAGTCCAACCATCGCAAACCTTACCCTTATGGTGTTTTATGGTGTGTTAAACAGTTATGTAACAAGACCCTAGAAATATGATTATGTATATTATTTTTTATATAATAATGAATATATTTCCATCCTATTATCTTTACTTTATAAATGTTTTTTATTAAATAAAACACAAATAGTATTTTTGGTTAATATTCAAATTCAATTAAAATTTATATTTTGAGGAATCAATGGATTTTTTAAATAAATAATATTTAAATAAAATGTTATTATTAAATAAAAATTATTAAATATAAATGATCATATTATTTTTATGAAGTAAAATGTAATTTTTATAAGGGTTCAAAAAAAATATCATTGTCAAAAACCCATCATTTTCAATTACTACCAGTTTTTATTTTAAAATTAAAAATTAATATATTTAGAAAATTATTTGGATAAAATGAATATATTTTTTGGAATCATGATTTTTAAATTATCCAATGGTTAATTTTTCATAATCTTCTCAGAAAGTCAAATTTTCGAGTAAAAACTAAATATCAAATAAATATACTTTGTGTTTTATAACATCATAATGACCCAAAAGTGATGTAATAATAACTATAAATGGGATACATGACCAAATATATGTTTTAAATTTAAAATAATGTGATTTTAATTTTATATTATTTATTTTTCAAATCTATTATGAATCCTCCAAAACTTATAATATATTTTAACGTTCTAAAATCCTTTCTTTAAGAGTGTGACTCACCTCCACATAAGAAAGGAAATTATTTTAATAATTTAGTCCCTTTTCCTTCTAAAATAATAAAAATAACTCCCCTTTTGAAGAAAACATGGTAAAATCCATGGGATGGTTTTTGGTTTTGGATATTTTATTATGTAGAATCCAAAACCAAAATAATAAAGAAATATCCCTCTTTTTCTATATAAACACACTAAATATACCATTTATCTTCACTCAAAATCCTTGTAGAATGTCCTTACTCTTAATTTATCTCTCTATATTCCTCCAAAGGTTCCCCCAATATTTCAATAATCCCCTCTCAAACCTTTGGAGTCACACACTCAAGTATGGGATCTTCTGCTCTCCTCTTTTATCAAGCACTCCTTTAATGTTATGTCTTTTACTTTTCATTTGATTATGATGGGATATGATATTCCATATTCCCATTAATTTAATTTTGATGTATAAATTATTATATCTTACTTTAACTCTCATTAATCCTCTCATTATCCTTTATGTACACCTATTACCATGCTGAAATTTTGTAAGGATTTTTTTCTCTATTCATATTTATTCATTGCCTTATGCCTTCTATTTAAAAATTTATAATGTAGGGATATTATTTTCCATGTCCCTAATAAATTCTGTTTTATATAAAAATAATTATATACCCATTTCACTCTCATTAACCATTTTTATTAATTTTTATGTAACACTGTTATGCTGCTGAAATTTCACCACGATTTTCCATACCAAAACAATTGTGTAGTGGATACCATAACCATTATTCAATCATGGGTATTCACATTTATACACATATAATTATTGATTTGGTAATTATATGTATTTATTAGACATTCTTTGATCATATAATAAATTATTATGATGAATTAAATCCATTTTATATGATCAATGTGTCACACTTAAACATTAGAATGAAATGATTATGATGGGTGTGCCTAGATAGCGCTCTAATGAATTGGGTATTGTTTAGTATCATGATACATAATTTTGTGATAGGGGTGTTCCTTATTACTTTATGGGACTTTTTTCACCATGAAGTCTTGGTGGTTTATCCTTTACCTATATTTATGATTCAATGTTTTAAGTTGTTTCCATATTTCACATATTATAATTATCATATTATATCATGCCTTGTTATTCATGTTCCTTTTATTTCTCATTGATATGCCTATTGTCTAACATGTATCACTTATGAAATTTTCCTTCCCTTATTTTAATTTATAGATCACCCCTTTTTTATTTTTTTCCCCAAGTTATCCCATGCAGTTTTAAGTATGAAGGAATATTATGAACATGTTAAAGAGCTTTTTAATAAAGACAATGTATTTCATGTTTTAAGTTGTTATGTAATGTACTTAATTCCCAAATACAATGGACTTATCAATATTTTATATTGTATTAATTGTAATTTTATGTAATAAATCAAGTATTATTGTGTAATGAAGAGTGGGGTTGTTATATTCCTTGTAGGAGCAGGCATGTAGAGGGGGTGAGTCGCACCCCACTCCCTACATTCCTCATCCCTTCCCCCCTTTAATTTACATTTTATGAGGTTCGTTCATCACACTGATTCATGGTAGGTTGGTGACACTGAAATATAACATGGGATGTGAAAAAAACAATTGTTTTTCTTAGGTTATATTTGTTTCTAATGGTAACCCTAGGGTTTTCTCCAGAGAGTAATGAACAAAATTAGTTTTTCTTTGGTTATAAAAAATAGGGATGTTTTGAATTTTTTTAGTTGTAAAAAAATTAAAAAATTTAAAAAATATTTTAAAAACAATCATGAAGATAAAAATTATTGGGTTGGGGTTGGTTAACCAATTTCAGTGTTGTCTTATTCCTTAAATTATTGGCTCTTCACTTCTTATTAACAAATAAATGAGAGGATTCACATCCATTTCACTTCTCACCATTGTTTGAATGGTTTTGGTTATAATCAACTCTAAAAAAACTTTTCTTAGTCCCACCAAATTTAAATGGGTGTAATTGAAACAAAACATCACTCCCATATTACTCAATCAATACCCAACCAAGTCTTGTTCCTCCCAAACAAACCCCGACTAACAACTGTCCCTTCCACATATGTCAAAATCCTATAAGCACTTCATTGTTTGTCTCAAAATGTTCCATAGTATATAGCCTAAAACTAAGTGGAGGAAGATTAGAGATCATTGAATAAGGTATTAAATAATAAATATAACTAAATCAAAAACAAAAAAAATAAAAATTAATAATTTCTACTACATATTGAAACTAGTTAATAAGAAAATAGAGCTTTTATTCATTAAGGCTCATAGACTCAAGAATTAAAAAATGAAAACATTACCTTAAAAAATAACTTATAATTTACCCATCCATGTGAAAGTTAGAATAATTTATAAGAATTAATCATTATAAGACTAAATAAAGTATAAAATAAAGTGAAAGTAGTAGTAGTCATGCGAACATTGTGAACTCGAACTTCAACTCAAAACCTATTCTCACTTTGGATTCATCTTTTTCTTATAGAACCTTTATTTCCATATTATTTGGTTATAGTTAAACCTATTATATACTTGATTTTTAATTTCTATAAATTTTCATTTTTTCCTTACAGCTTCAAATCTCTACATGATCCTAGCTTCCTAAAAATCAGTAACTTTATTCCCTTGTTCTTGATTGAAATAGCTTGCATATTATGATACACATGGCCTCCTCTGATTGGTTACATGCATGATGGATTGAAACCCCAAATCATCATATAGTAGTGAATATAATCCTTATAAACCTTCATTTTTTCCAAAATATATAAATTTATGATGCTTATAGGGTAGGATGATGCTTATAAAAATCTATACTTATGACTGCATTCATGATAATAAAGGTTTCATTCATATGACCCTTGATCCTTATGTAATTCATTATTATGGAGTTTAATTCATGCTTACAAGACATGAATGATCCTTAGAGATGGACTATTCTTCTATATGGGTGGCCATGATTATGGGAAATTATGCTTACATGAAGACCATCTATATAAGAAATCATGATTATGGCCAGATTGGTTTATCCTTACAGAATTAACAATTAACTCGATTGTAGAAAATTCTCTAAATTATAGAGTTCTTATCAAATGATTCAAATTACTCCTAACTTGAATAATAAATATTTCATGAAAATAAATGTATGGGGTTTTCAAATAATTATATAATTAAATAAAACCAATAATAATAAAAAAATCCATTTTCATGATTGAATCCAAAATACTTCAATAATCAAAATATGTGAAAATTACTTATTAAAAGAAAAATTGGTGGGTTAAAAACATTAAAATAAAAAGTGAAACATATAAAAATATAATCTCCATCAATTCTCCCACACTTAATCCTTCAAATCCTAGAAAAGTGAACTTCAAAAGGATTACCAAAGTAAAATTCAAACACTAGATAATGGGAGTTTACTTTTCAAAGCCATGGTATTTATGTTATCATATCACCTTAATTTTATTTATTCTATATTATTAATTAAGTTAATTGAATAATATTCCACTCCATACATCCTCCCATGTTCATTTATACCTACCTTCTAGGAATAATTTCACTTAACACTCAAGTATGAATTTTAAACAAAGATTTTATCATTCCACATTCATGAAAGGTTTTCCATGGGCTTGAGGAATTTATTTATTTTATCCAAATGAGTAAATTATTTTGGTATATCATTATTACTTCTCAGGGTTGTTCTATGGATTTATTTTGTTGGTTTATAATGAGAAAAATATGAGGTAGATTAAGAAGTTTGGGCTCTATGTTTAAGTACAGTGAAAGATTTTCAGTTTTCCTCAAGAATGAATTCCTCCCATATATTCCCCTTACATTATAACTGCTCCATCTATTGGTATTTTAAAACAATATTCCATACCCTTTTTATTCATTTTAATAATAGAAACTATTTCCTCTCATCATTTCCTCCACTCGGTTTCAAAAAAACCAGTTTTTTCTGGTCTTGAAGGTAGAGAGGGACTTTTAATTTCTTTAAGTTGGTGTAAGATCAATCATGTCCAATATTAGAAGATCTTCTCCTACTAAATATAAATCCATCCAAGTCCCCCCTTCATAATATAAAACCTTATTTTAAAGTTTCTCCAAAGTTTACATGCAATAAATTTTTTCTCCAGTTATCCTCCAAACTCCTCTCTAGCTTCTTGGTTATTCCCTCTTAGATAACTTAAACATAAATGATATATTCCTTCCATATTTACCCCTTTCTGGAATTGTTTTTTCTTTAATTTAGATCTATTTCTAGAATTTGTGTTCAATAATTCTTGTGAAACTTTTATTTTTCATAGGTAAAGAGAGGTACATTTACTTTAATCAATAAAATACTTTCTTGCCTATCTTTGGATGATATCCAGGATATCTTTCCATACTTCCCAATATGATTTTTTCTCTCTCAAATCAACTGAAGAGAATTTTTAATACTTCCTCACATCATTTCAATAAAATTCTATAAAACTATTGGTTCCATTTCACTTTGATCCTCCCCTAAACATGAATTCCACCTAAATCATGCATCACCTTCTAGAGCAAGGTATTGTGTTTTTTCAAATCAATAAAAATGTTAATTTTCAGCCAGTCTGCCTAAAAATTTAATTCATGAATGTTAAGGCCTAAAAGGGTTAAATTTCATGGTAGGGTAGAAATTAAAGTTTATTAAAAAGTGGGATTAAAAATCAAAAAAATGCCTCAAACATATATAGCACAATTTCCTCAATACTCCTAGGTTTTGACTATATTACATGGAAAATTATGGTTATTTAAGCATTTAATGGTTCTCTCAAGAAAAATTAATTATAAGACAATGTCAAAATAAGTTCATAATCCTCTTATATGAGTGATTAAAAATTTAGGTTAGTATTTCAAGGAATTAAATTCAATATTCAATGGTATTTACATTAAATTCGTACAACTATAATTTGAAAATAAGTTTATCTCATCATTAATATATGGTAAGTAAACAGTTAAAATTATTTTCTCGTCATTGTAATAGATTCAAAGTTTGTATGTATGTTAAAATTATCTCAATAGTCTTAAAAAACACACCAAAAATGGAAAAATAAATGCATAAGAATTTTAAAAAGACACAAAATTTGAAAAATAAAAACAATATTTAAAAGTATTAAACTACAAAGGTTCCCTCCCCCACACTCAAATTATGTAGTGTAATTAATTCATTATAATAGATTAAACATGTAATTAAATGTTAAATGGAATCATAAAAACTAAATAAATTTCAATAAGTGTTATAACCTAATAGTTTTTAATGATAAATAGGTTGGAGGAGTGTGACCTCCTCTACTGGTTCTTGGGGAAAGTTTCCATGAAAATTTTTTTGTACCCATTAACAGTAAATAGGTTTTCTTATCCATTCACAATCTATACGGAACTAAAAGGATATACATGAGTGACTATAAATTTAATTTCCAATCTTGAATAAATTTTACCCGAAACCAACTTGAGTCATGATTTATAAAGAAACACTTTGTCCCCAAGATGTAAGTCTATTTGTTAAATTATCTTTCCATAATCCACTCAAGTTCTTTCATTATAAATTCTAGAATTACCAAAAATATTCTCTCCTTATTTCTTCCAAATCCTATATCTATAGTTTTCTTTATTTTCCAGATTTATCCATGTCTAGATTCATCTCTCTCACTACCTAGTATTCCTTGTATTCTAACTCCATGGGTGATTGAAAACACTTTCCATAAATCAACTCATGTGAAATCATTCCAAAATGGATTTTGTAAGCTGTTCTATAAGCACATAAGGTGTATTCCAACCTTTGTCACCAATATTTTTAGTTTGGTTTAATAGTTTTCTCTAAAATCCCTTTGATTACCCTATTGGAAACAACATATTAGCTATTTGGGTGGGGGTGGTAAGGTGTGGATGTCATATGAAGCACTACATACTTCCTCATTAAAGATTTCATTATCTTGTTAAAAAGTGGATCCCTTTATCACTGATGATGGTTCTTATAACTCCAAACCTACCAAAGATATTATCCCTAAGAAAATTACACACAACATAATAAAAATCAATCTTGGTGGAATTATATTCCATTATTTTTTAAACATAGTGAGGTTCTAAAATAATGAAATAGTTTCCAAAAGACATAGGAAAATGTCCCATCAAATATATTCCCTACACCTCAAAATTTTCATAAAAGGTGATAGTGTTTTTTGAAATTTATTATGTCATTGAGATTTTTTTAATAATTTGAAATTTCTCACATTTTTTACAAAAAACATGGAAATTTTAAACAAATTGGGGAAATAAATTATATATTATAAAAACTTCCTAGTATTCTTATGTGGTCCAAAGTGTCCTTCGCATTCTAAATTGTGGAAAAATTCCAAAATAGATTCTATTTTACTATTAGGTAATCATATTATTATTACTTTTTATTAAAAAATTTCCAAAGATATCGATCTCCCAAATGTATAATTTTGAGCTAGATTTAACTCTTTGAATTTATTACATATTCATGTGGGGTGTGACTTGAGAGATTAACAAAAAAGGTGACCATTTTATCATACCAGTGCACTTATCTTTTAATCCAGTATAACTACTCTCCTATAATGTGATCATTTAATGGGAATTTGGAAAAAATCTCAACTTATGGTATGTTGGGTAATATACTCAAGTGATCATCCATTTGGTTTTTATATCGTTTCTTGTCTTTAATTTTGATATTGAACTATTAAAGTAACAACATCTATCTCACAAGTCTTAGTTTTCCTTCAAACTTATTCATAAAATACCTAAGTGTTACATGATAAAAAAACAACTTTAGTACATAACATATAATATATTAATATATCCAAATCAAAAAAAAAGAATTTATATTTTTTTGGTTGTGTAGTTGATTTAGGTAGTATCCAAGTATCTTGAGGCATATTCAATAGCTTATTATTTTCCAACAATACTTTGGGAAATCACTTCCCCCATAGAATGGTTGGAAGAATCATAATATAAATCAAAGTATTTCTCCTGGTTTGGTGGATAGATTAATGGTGGTGCGATAAATGTACTCTTTGAATCATAAAATCTTTCCTGGTAATCATCTTAAAAAATAAAATCAATATATTTTAAAAGTAACTTAGAAAGAGGGGGAGAAATATTACTGAAATATTTGATGAACCTTCTATAAAATCCTATATATCCTAGAAAATATATAACATATTTCACACAAGTTTAGTGATATAAATAATTTATCACTTAGATTTTTTATTTATCAACCTCAATTCCTTTTTGTGAAATGTAATACCCAAGGAATATTACTCTGTTCACCGTGAAATGAAACTTTTCAAAATTCAAAATCAAGTTATTCTCAATAAAAGTTTTCAAAAATTTATTTATATTTTTTAATAAATTATTGAATGAATATATAAAAATAGTAAATTAATCAAATAATACCTTCAAAAAGTCCTAAATGTTATCATATTTCATACTTATCATACACCCCTAAAATGTTCCTAGAGCATTACACAATTAAAATAGAATCCTCCTATAAGAAAACCTTTCAAAGGGACATATAAAGGTTATCTTACCTTGGTTATTTGGAACAATGGGAACCTAAAAATCCTTTTAAGAAATAGTGTTGAGTTCTTCATATAATATTTTTAGAATTTATTTAGTAAAGGTAATAGTTAAATGATCCTTTCAAGTAACCTATTTTTATTTTTTATTTTCAATATAAACTCTCCAATTATTCTAAATTCTCATAGGGATTAACTGATTTTGTTCATTCCTTATAATGGTAAGTCCATTTTTCTTGTAAACTATATGAATGGGGTTAATTAATTGTGAGTTTGAAATTATTTATATGATATATACATTTTAAATCTTCTCAATATCCTTCTTAACAATGTCCATTATAGTGGAATTCGTCCTCCTTTAGCGCTACCTTACAAGACTAGGACTTTCTTTAAGTAAAATCCTATGAAAGTATATTTTTGGATTTATGCCTAGAATATAACATAAACTCCAACCTATTTTTTTAATATTATCTCTTAAAATTTTAATAAATTTATGACCTTGATTTGTAGATAGTTTATTATCAATTATCATTGGTAGTTTTCCTCCTTCTATAAGGTACACATACTTCAAATTAGTGGTTGGGGATTTAATTCCAACTTTTTGGGATGATCTAAAGATGAAATAATATTGGGTTTTATCACTTAATTTTCTTAGATTTCCTAGACATGAGATACCATATCATCTTCTCCTTCATGAAACAAACAATCAAATATATCAAAAAATTTAGAAGGTTCCTCTTCCTCTAATATAAAAATAGAATTTATAGAATTCATGACATATTTATTGTCTACGGAGTTTTCAAGAATAAAATTTTTCCATAGAGATAAAAAAAATTAATATATCTGTATACTCAATAAGTTTACTATCTTAAATGTGGTAAAGTGTGAGAAGTGAATGATCCTATGATGGGTGTCTTATATGGTCAAAAATTTTGATGTGTACAGTGTTTCCTCAAAACTTTATTTTAAGGGTTCCTTCATGCACATTAAATTTTTTTTTTTGGATTTATTCAATAAATGTATACCCAAAATTATGAATGGGTGGGATGATGCTATATATTCATCCATGTTCAATACATAAAATTCTCTTGGGAATATCAAATTTTAAACTCTAACTAGAACACCTTCCAAGAATCCTATTGGAAAAGCTATGATTATATTTAAAAGTTTTACTACCACTCTTGTTGTATTCAATTCTATCATATTCAAAGATATAAACATAGATCAAGACATAAAATTAATGGAAGTTGATAAATCACATAATTCTTCAGAAAAAGTTAAATAACTAATGGTATAATGGATAGATAATGTCCCTAGATTTTTTTACATTTTGTGAGAAGTTTTAGTGTTATCAAAGAACAGATACTTCTTACCAAGTTGATCCTTTAATTACATTGAGTAATTATCTTCATGTTGAAAATATCATTGAAAAACTTGGAATAATTTGGGATTCTTTTGATATCTTCTATATGGGGGTATTAATCTGAACTTCCTTAAAGGTTTGTAAAAAATTTATTTGAAGTTATTCCTTTTAAAAAAAATATTGTATCATTATTAAAGTTAATGGAAGTGGAATTAATTTATTCTATCTTTTATACCTTTGAAATGGGGTATTATGTTTCTTTTCTCTTGTCCTACCACTCACGTCTATTTTTTGTTTATTTTATTATTCTATGGATTTATTTTCAAGAATCTATCTAGAATATCTATAATTTATGGATTAATTCTCCTCAAGTTCTAGTTTCTTTGGTTTAGGTTGAATTGTGTATAGTGGTAGAAGCTCTTGTCCACTCCTAGTTTTCACTATTCTCATGTTTCCTTTGGGATTAGGGACTTACTAGGATGGTATTTGTTTTGATTTTGGATATAATTTATACAAAACTAATAAGTAGATTTATTAGTTTTTTTCACTTCATTCTTCAACTACCCTACTTTAGTTCTTTGTTTTTGGTGTACTAGTGGTTGTGTGATGGTCAAAAGTTGCACAAAGGGTTTATTTTTTAGAAAGTGGGTGGAAATTGGTAATGATTTTGGGTGTAAGGCTATTTGTATTGTTTTTTTAAATTTGATGTCTTTTTTCATTGTTATTTTTACCATTAGAGTTGGGGTTTTTTGTGGTATTATGTTTTTATGGTGTTTTTTTCCTAATTATATTAGTTTCCAAATAAATATTGGACTTTATAAGGATCTATCTATCCTCTATTATATTTTTGAAATTTACTTTGTTGGAAGGTTATTTCCCTGCTTTTTATTATCTTCACTTAAAAAAACTAGTTAATAAAAAATTGAGATGATGAACATAAACCATATACCTTCGATAGTGTGTGTTTCTAACTAGTTTTTTTAAAATCCATTTATTTGAAAAAAAAACTTTTTATCTCTTCAATTTTATATTCTAACAATTGAAATGATTCAAATGTTCTTACTTCTTGTATACCTTTTATACAGGTACCTCTTGTTCCAAAGTGTTGTGAGTTTTTTGTTATCTTATCAATCAGTAACCAAGCTTATTGTAATGATTTATCTATCAAGGATCCTTCATATGGTGAATCTAGTACGTTTCTATAATTTTCTAATAATCCATGATAAAATAAAATGATAAAGTGATAATCCTATATATCTTTATATGGGAAACTATCACACGAATTCTTAAACCTCTCCTAGTAATAATAGAGAGTCTCTATAGAAGATTTTATGATGGTATAAAACTCTTTCCTAATGGATTTAATTCTATAGGTTAGGAATAACTTTTAAATAAAACATCTCTTCATGTCATCCCAGCCATGTGATTAACCTAGTTATAGGATATACAACCATTCAGTGGTTGTTCCTTCAAGTGAAAATTGGAATTCCCTGTACTTGACTTGTTTTTCTACCAATCCTTTTTGTTTGAAAGTGGAACATACATATGTGAATTATTTTATATGTTTATTCTAGTCTTCACCTTCCATGTAATGAAATTTTGAAAGTAATTGAATTAAGATTGTTTTTAAATCCAAATCATTTTTTTGTATAAGCATAGAAATTAAATTTTTTTTTGAATAATGAATTGTAGTACACAAAGGTATCTTAAGGTATAATTAAAATTAAATTCTATAGTGTAAGGATCAAGAAGAAAACATGAAGTTTCAATTGAGTCTATCATGGAAACTTCTACAAATTCATATTTTAATTTTAATTTTTGAGGTTTGGTTAGTAGTGTTATTTCAATTTTAGGATCTATAGGGTAAAGATTAGTGTTAGAGGTCATATTCATGTAATTTGAAAATTAGATTTTGGTACAGGCTCTTAGTAAACAACACCTTACTTTGACACTAAAACCAGTCCTAGAATATGGAAAAAGAAATTATTTTACTAGGTTAAATGTAGTTTCAGTGGTAACCTTAGGTTTTTCTATAGATATGAGTGTATAAAATCAGTTTTTACATTGGTTAGGGAAAATAGGGGTGCTTTTAATTTATTATGTTTTAAAAACAAAGAAATAAATTCAATAAATATGTTTAAAATAATAGTGATGAGAAAGGTGATTGGTTCAGGTTTGGATAACCAGTTTTAATGTCATTATAGTCCTTAAATCATTGGAACTTTTCTTCTTATTAACTAATAAATGAGAGGATTCACAATTATTTCACTTATCACCCTTAGTTGAATAGTTTTGGAAAGAATTAACTTAATAAAAATATTTTATCAATCTACCCTCTTTCTAATGTGTGTAAGTGATACAAAAAATCACTCCCAGGTTACTTAGGTAATACCCAACAGAGTCTTATGCCTCCAAAGAAAACCATGATTAATTACTACCCCTTCCACATGTGTTATAAACTTCCAAGTGTTTCACCACTCAACTCAATCTATTCTACCATATATGGTCTAAAACTAAGTTAAGGAAGATTATAGATCATTAAAAAACAAAATAAATAATAAATATAATTAAATCAAGCACAACTGTATTTGAAATTAAGAGTTTTTATAGTATATTAAACCATTTTACATGAAAAAATATATTTTATTCATTAAGTTTTTAAAACTAAAGAATTAATTAAGGAAAAAATTATATTCCCCAATCACTAATAATTTACCCCTCTATGTGAAGGGTAATAGAGATTAAAGGATAATAAATAAGAATTAAAAAAACTAAATAATGTAGAAAATAAAGTGAAAGTAATAAACTGAATCTTTCATGCGCATTATGTGAACTCTAACTTTAACACCCAACCTCTCTTTCCTTTAGCCACATCTTTATCTTTTGGATCCTTGGTTTCCATATTTTTTAATCATAGTAAAAACATTGAGATATTTATTTTTTAATTTCTAGAAATTTTCATTTTTTATCACAACTTAAAATATCCAAATAATCCTATCTTCATAAAAATATGTAGCTTTCTTTCCTTATTCTTGATCAAAAGATTTTTTATATTATGATCTATAAGGTTTCCTATGATTAGTTTCATGCATGATTAAGTGTCACCCCAAATCCTTGGGTTGTAGTGCAGATGATCCTTATGAACCTTAATGTTTTCTTATATTTATAAAGGAATGATTCTTATGGGGGTTGGATGATGTTTATGGTGATCTTTTCTAATGGTTTTGTTTATTATTACACATGTTTCTTCTATAAAACCCTTCATCTTTATGAAATTCATGCTTATGGAGCTTCCTTAATTATTATAGGATATGATTTATACTTATAGACATATCATTCATCGTTACAGGTGGCCATGCTTATAAAAAAATTATTCTTATGCATAGGCTATCCATATGGGAAATCATGCTTATGGAAATACTAGATGATCTTTATAGAGTTAACACTTATTCAGATTTCAATAACTTCTCTATATTACAAAGTTATTCACCAATTCATAAAATGAATATTTAACCTAAAAAGAAATATAAAATAATAATAAATGTGTGTATTTTCAAAATAATACCAAAATTGAATAAAAAATATTAATAATAAATAATTAATCCATTTTCATGATTAAATCCAAAATACTCCTATAATCAAAATATGTGACAATTACCCATTAAATGATAATTTGGTGGGATAAAAATCATTAAAATATAAAGTGAAACATATTAAATATTGGCTCCATCAGTTGGTCTCCTCATTTACCCTCATTCACTCCTCTCTTTTCCTATAATTTGGCATGTGTGTGTTATGGATTTTATTATGATCCCATCAGAGAATGGTATAATTGAGGCTGAATGATGGGGATTTCATTATTTTTTTCTAGTGGGGGTCTCAAATGTATGAAAGCATCAGATTTTATATAGTTTCATTGTGGTAATCTATATCCTTATGTTTTTCTATATTTCTCTTCAAGTGGGATGGAATTAATTATTCAATCGATGTTGGTTTTTAGGGATTTTGTCAATAGTGGGATCAGGGGTGTTTCGAGAGTGACACATGCACCATTACATGAGTTTTTGGTATAATTACATCATCTGGGGAGATTCTTTATATATATTCCTAATTAATTAATTAGGTATTTATTTTATTAATTGGTTATAATTATTTTATAATTAATTAAAGTGGTTATTTGTGGTGTTAAGGCCTCATATTGATGATCAGTGTTCAGTTGATCTTATAGGGGGATAGTAGAGAAGGGATGAATTCTATATTTGAGTTAGGAGGTCTTGAAACATCACCTTATTGTATATACTTTTATTATGTGACATATGATATGAGGTCTCACTTCTTGTGAATGATCAAACTAAAATTAAAATGAATTTGTTTTCTTTGACCCATATGAGAGGTATAAAATATCTAGGGCCATAATGGACCCTTTAATCATTAAGCTTTGATGCCTCGATTGCTGATGGAAATAATATTAACCTAAAGTTTGATTCATATGAAATGTGGACCTAAGATGGGTATGGACATGGGGTATTAGAACCTATAGGTCCTTGGTATATGGGTGATTATATCTTGGACTTGGACTTACATATGGGATGTGTGTTAGAGTACCAACCTAGTATGACCTTATAAGTGAGATGGATGATGTACCATCCCTTATGTGATTTTATGAGGTTGTGTTTTCTTAACCATTTATTAAATCATAATGTGACTTTGGATATGTAAATGGATTTTGTGAAAATTAAGAAATGGGACTTGACCCTAGTGTTTATAAATGTACTGAGGGAGCCCATGAGGGTGTCTTGATTATGTTGCAACTTAGTGGACCATGTAAGTACATTTTCCTCATTCTGTAAACTAAAGTAATAGTTGAATTCAGTTAACATGATGGTATCCTTTAATGGAATATAATTTTGAATAGTTTGAGTGCTTGAGAGACAAACCTAGGAGCAAAGTGGATTATATTCCAATGTTTGTAAAGTTTCCAACCCATGTGGCCCATATAATAAACTTGTTTTTACTGAATTATTTTACCACTTATGTGTTTAAGTAATAAAAAGTTTATATTGTGTGAATATTGGTGTGTAAAATGGTTATAGATGTGATACAGGTTGGGATTCATGAAAACTGAGGATGGATTGTAGTGTAGTGATGGTTTGTGATATGAGTTGGATGAGCATGCTAACCACAGTAATGCATGAAAATATGGGATGGGTTATGATATGAGTTGGGAAACATGACAACCATGGGAAGGTTTTGATATAGGTTAGATGTTCATGATAAACAAGGTAATAGGAGTTATGTTGTGGATGTTATAATATGAGTTAGGTGATCATGCCAACCATGGATTTGTTTAAGGGATAAGCTGGTTTCCATTATAATTATTTACTAATGGATGTTTCAAGTTGGGAATTCATGAAAACCATAGGCAATGTATGATTGAGGGATAATAATTGTTTTAGGTTAGGTTTTGATATTAATTTTTAATGGGTGAGACTTGTATGTACATGTGGTAAAAGTTGGATATCATCCAAACGAATGATGGATTGTGATTTTTGTGAGATGGTTGTGAGGTGGTGGTTTGGGGGTGATGCCTATCCTAATATGTTGTTTCATGTAAGGTTGGACATGATTCCACATCAGATGGTTGTAATGTAATGGGTTAGACATGGTGCCTCCCAAGGACTTTGTGATACCTTTTATATGTGATTCCATTGAGGTTGATGGTTGGTTATGATCAGAGATGATATTTTATGTGATATGGATTGGGGAATCATTCCTATTTTATACTCTTGTGGCATGCTCAAAGTCACCTAAATACTATCCAATTAAGGTATGGTCACTCCTGGGTGACTTGGTTTACACCTATGTTGGTGACATATATTATTTTTATTGTTTTTTTATTTATTTATTTTGAGTATATCAAATTTATCATGCACTATATATACTAGATATGTTAGGTAGGGAAGTGGGCCAACATTGTATGTTTTTTATGGATAGCTTGGACGGAGTTAGGATATGGGACCAGGTTGGGAATCAAGACAAAGTTGTAGTTATTTATATTTTTTTAGTTTGGGAAGTATATGAGTTTACCATGGGAGATCTTATCGGTGTATTCTTGGCCCATGTGATTTTAGATAGCTCATTTTATTACAGCTTGTGGTATAAATTTTACTATTGATTGGCTATATAGCTATGATGTTTCTTTTTTATCTTGTGTATTGTGATGATTGATTATATGCTACTTTCACTAGGATTTATTACCGTATATACAAAAGGGTATAGTCTCACTAGGGTATCACCATATACCCTTGATACTAGTCAAAAACCTCTAGAATAAAATGAGTAGTGCCTCAGGCTGTTTAGAGATCTGATCTAGTTATTGTTCAGTGGTCTGGGCTAGAGTATTACATAATCATTGAAAATAGAAATGGTATCTCTTAATAAATTAATGTTTCATTTAAATAATAATAAATTTGTTATGAATAAAATCCTCTACACCAAAACCATTTTCATTTAATATTTATTTAATAATTAATCTTATCAAATTTTTAGATGAATTTAAATAAAATATATATGAAATTTCAAATCAACGTTATAAAATTTATTAAATATGATTTTTATTAGTTTTTTGAAATAGTCAAATTTTTGGCTGAATATTAAAATATGGTATATGTATACACTATATTATATGGTTGAATTGTGATGTAAAAATGATGTAGTGAATTTATTATCATAAGAATGACTTTAAATATTATTACTAGTTAAATAATTTTTTTTCCAGATATTATACCCAAACTCATAATCTTAATATAAATTTTAAATATATAAAACATATTTTATTTCATTGATGAACTATTTTGATTCCTTCTCATGTATTTTTCATTATATAGATAGAATATCAATTCAAAAAAAACTATAGTCAAATTTTTTTTAATAAAATAACATGATGTTTTAATAAAACATATGGTAGATAAATCATTTAGAATTGATAAATAATAATATTTTATTACCAAGATTGCAATATTTCAACCAAAAATTATCAATCTATTCACTATGATTCACTATATTTATCACTCAATTCACTCTAAATATCATTAAAACTATTATCCTATCATATATACTATCAAATATATCTTTAAGAATTTACTTGTCCTTAAAAGGTTTCGTTATCAGGGTAAATTAAGTGTTTCCTCTCATTCTCTCAATTTCTATCTTTATTTCCTTTTTAAGAAGCTATTTTAATTTTATATTTGTATGTATTTATGCCTCTATATCTAATATAGTATAATTCACTCAAAGTATTATTTATGATGTTTGATCTAACCCTTACATTAAACTCTTTTCATGAGTTCATAATGTTACCAGAATAATTACATTATATCAAAACTCTTTTATATAAATCTATAGTATGTCACATATTTTTGGTAATATATATATATATATATAATTTATAATAAATAGACTCTATATATTTTATTCCAATATATATTTGGTCCATCTTTATTAGGACCCAAATAATAATTCCCTTTATATTGGCACAAGTAAACCCTTAATTACAATATTACTAGTATTGGGAGTTATTTCTTAGAGAATTTTGTATTTCATATACAAATAAAATATATGTATTTCATGCTTATAATTTTTGAGAATATTTATTTATCATTTCCATTGCTATATATTATTTCAATCCATTCAAAATTATCATTGATTCAAAATGATGACTTGTTTAATAATACATTTACAATCAAAATATTATTTATGACCTTTATAAAAAACCTTTTATAAAAATCCATTAAACCATGAGATTATCCTTATTTATGATTGTACACATTAGGAATTCACATTGATTGAAGATAAATCTTCTCCATATGATAAAATACTTATATTGGGTATTTTTATGAGTTAACACCCACTCCCTTTTTTCATGGGTCACCTTTAATGATTTTCTCATGCAATGAAGGCTTTATATTATGTTATCATGTATGTGATTTATTTCATGTTTTCATTGTGTACTGAAAATTTTATGTGAAGGATAGAACCAAATTTATATAGTCCCATATTTTATTAAGTGGTGTTTTATATTTATAGACGTTTTGTATGAGGCATGATTATGATATTGTGACATCAGTGGGTAGTTTTATCATAGGATATCATCATGATACCTAGATATTAGTAAGAAACCTTGTCATGATAGGTCTTTTGACCACATGTTCATGATATTATTCCATTTTAGGGTATCCTTTTGGTATTAGGTTTTATGTCCACATGTTTATGTTGTTCAAATATCATGCATTACTTATTCCTTCATTCCTTGTGTTTCTTGATGATTGTTTTTGTTTCATGATGAAAAACTATGTTATATGATGATTAATTATGTTCCATGATGATCTATCCATTACTTATGTATCTTGATCATCAATAATATTTCTCATGTTTATGTGTTTATCATGCTCCAACCAATGTTTTATAGAGTATCCTTCCCTAACATGCTACCACATTATTATGATACCTTTACAAGGGTTTTTTCTCACCCTTTATTTTTATATAAAATTCCTAGAAATGTGATAATAATATGAAGTGTGGATAAATTATGAATTGTTGATATTTACCATGCATTGTTTTCATATTCTCCATTGACACTAAAATTATTATTTTTAGTTTTGTTATAAATTTATTAAATGTTCATGTTATGTGAAAAATAAAGTAATACTATTTCATCAAACCTAGAAGTGTGAATTTAGGGAATCAAGAAAACACAAAATATTTGATTAAGTTATTAAAAACCCAAAATCATAGGATCTCCATGCATGAAACATAAAACTGAATTGTATATAAAATAAATAACTTGTACATGTGTACCTTACACTGTCAATCGCTACTGAATTCAGTTTTCATCATGCTTGATAAAGATCACTCAATGGTATCAATCAAACTACCCTCTCCATGAAATATCCATAGTCCAATAATAATCACCCATCATATGGGTAGGTCCCTCTCATCACTCACTACATGCTACTACCTCATGAGGGATAAGGGTGGAAGAGTAAGAGAGCTTCAAAGCATAGATAGTGCCGTTTAGGAGTTTCGAACACAATAACACAACCATATCATAGTAGTGACTCCGTTATAATACCCTTAAGGATGATCCTTGAGAGTGCACGAATTTTATCATTAAATTTAATGTATGATTAAATGGAATTCAACCATTCAAGAATTCATCACGTGAATGTATCTTCTTTTCATTTCATCTTATGAAATGTTTAATAAATGATATAAAGTCAAGAGTAAATTAGAACATTATCTTGTAAACGCCCAAATGACATTAAAATGAAGTTTCTACAATATAACTATATTTTAAACTAATAAAAACTACCCTATGTCCATGGTTTTATAGCTATAGTCAGCAGAACTGTGGTCGTAGGTCAGCCTATTACCACGGGTGAAAATTTTCTATAGCAATATAGTCCCTATACCCACATGCCACATTGCCTATGGAGATAAAATACTGAGGTAAATTCCTATATCCATGGGTGACGTGGATCTAGGCTTTGTAACCATGTGTTTGGTGTAGGAAGATCTAGGGATGGTCCCATGGCAGTATAGAGATGTGGGAATCACATGTCTAGAATGGGAAGAGCATGGGAAGAGCCTATGGATATGAGAACCAGAAACTATAGCTATAGGTATTTATCATGTATCCCTACATCCATATTTATTGGGGGCCATAGTAGTAGGTTCACCGCCACATGGACCTACTACCACAGGTCACACCACCCGTGGTAGTAGAAACTCGGCCACATGGATCGATACTTAATAAAATTATTATAATGATTATAATAATATGTATTTAAAAATTGTTAAATATATACATATTAATATAAACATATTTATATATTTATATATATATATTTAATGTAGTTTAAGTGAGTGGTAGAGTGTCTTATATTATAATGTGGAGGTTCTAAGATCGAAACTTTCTGCTAGAATTTTCTTAAAATTTTCTAGAAGTTACAAGCATAGCCATCACTCATTACCATAGACATATTTCCACAATCCATTCCCATAGTGATAGGAATAAGGCCATAAGAATCACCCATGGATATAAATTTATGTCTATGGGTGATAGTTCAAATGACAATAGGTGGTATGTGGTAATATATCTATAGCAACATGTCGGTGCCCGTAGCAATAGACCCAGGGTCTACTACTATGCCAATAACACCCATAGACCATGTGATTGTGGTCGTAGACTATGGAAATAGTAATTAGACCTATTACCAAGATCATCACACATGGTATTATACCTTTTCTATAATAGTGGAAGCCAAATATATGCCAAGGTGGTGCACTACAACATCTTCATATCATAATAAGTGATATGACCTTTCATAGCATATACCTTTGCATATTTCCATTATAGTATCCATATATCATACCTTATGATATAGGATAATAATATATCCTATACATATTGGTCTTTATAGAATATCTCTATCAGTATTACACTTTCACTAAAGCCTCGTAGACTTAGTGTTATTTCACCTTATATTGTATCATATAAAATAACTTGTGAAACCATATCCAAAACACCTTTTTTACATCTTCCAAAACACTTTTCTAAGTTATCATCAAATTCACATTGTATCACATCATATGAAATACCTTGTGAATAACTATCCAAAACTATTTTTTAATTAACTCTAAATCACTTTTAGAGTATATTTCTAAGTCAAACTCAATCCCCATTCAGTCAATCACAAAGTGTGACCCCATGGGACTTAGTAGCATTGAAAAAAATATATAAATTTATGAATTCATAAATGTAATTAAAGAGAAAATTATATTAAAGCATCAATTTTACTCAATCAATAATGGGATATAACAAGAAATCCATAAAAAAACATTTATCAATATGCCTATATCCACCAATTATATCATATAAAATAATACATTTTCATGTGATCCCTTTTCCCAAGACAATGAGTGACCATGGTACATAGAGTATGCCAATCCCATATAGCTAACTCATACATTATCAATCCTCTGAGTATAGACTGACTAAGTTAATTAATACATCACGCCATTCACATTTATGGATGAACACATCACACTACCCCCACCCAATAGATAACCACATCATATGTATTATCTAGGTACGAATGTAAACCTCCTCATCTTATCTCAATCTAGGGATAAGATATCATACTCGTCATATAATAGGACAAATCCCATCTTGGTTAAGCTCTAACCAGCAACACGATCCGTAACATACCCAAATACACCCTAATTATCTAAGTCTCAAGTATTGCGTAGGAATGGTATAAAAGAATGAATATTATCATTATAATTATCTCACTAACCTTAGGTAATAGGGACTCTAAATATGAACCATGAACCCCTAGTATATTGAATACATAGTGCATGACACTCCATGTGGTATACTTTATGGTTCATCTAGTCCACAAAACTCGTTTTGTGCCTCATGACCATATTCTATATCCCAATATAATAATCTTAATCACGCTAAAATTAAAATTTTATCACAGTATATAATACCCCATGATGAACATCAGTTATATATAACACAAAGTCATAATTTTAGAGGTCAATTATTATTTCTCTTTACAATATATATATAGCCAATATGAAAGAATGAAAAGTGTATATTTATTTTTTTATAACATTTTCCATTTTATATTCTTAAACTATTTTAAGAATAGTTAAAAAAACCATACATAACTGCTTGTCTCACATATAATATATGATAGACTATAAGATTGGTCATATGTTTTCTGCACTTTTGGGGTTTTTATTAAAATCATCACATCTCTATGTAGTTTTTGACACATCACCATGTGACCACCTAAAAATTCCCTCCCATTAAACTCTTTATTAAGTAACATATATGAATCAATATAGTTTGAATAATGGTGAGACTTGGGAATAATGTTCCTAATGTTCAACTCCTAGAACAATTATTCAAACTCCTTAACTTTACAACATCAAATGTTACAATTTTAATGTCTTATGTTGTCTACATATATCTTTTAAAAAGTTTATTATCATCATTCTTGGAACATTTTCCTTCAAAAAAAAATCTTGAAAGTGATATTCACTTTTTAATTTGACTAGCTCAATCCTTTATTTATTGATTTTGAACTTATTTAAGTACAAACATACTCCCACTAGCTTCTTAAACACTATATCATATTCATAATATCATTATAAGATACAAAAAAACCTCTTTGTTATAAAATAACATGTGTTTTCTTAACTAAGAATATTTAACAAACAAATAATTGTTTCTACATCATATATGGTCTTCTATGAGTTTTAGATAATTTACTTGAAAATAATATTATTATTTAAAATATTCCACTAATGGTGGTGCAATAATATCTATTATATTTTAACAAACATATGAATAAACTTTTTTATCCCCCTTATTTTATTCTCAAGTATGTTATACAATCCAAAAAATCATAAACCATGTGTATTAAATCCATTATATCATATTTTTTATACGAATTATTTTTTGAAAAACAACTCACCTTATCATATAAGAGAATGATATTTAAATAAAAATATTTTATTAAGATAAATATTAGTTTTAAATATTCCTTTGTATTTAATTTTGTGATTTAACAACCCTTTTCACCATCACTTGAATAAAAAATACAAGATAAATCAATTTTTATTTTGATTTTGAACTCATGTATACTCACAAAATCTAAAAAGTATACATTTTATATCATTTATCCATAAAAATAAAATAATTTATTTCTATAACATAAATAAATATTATGTAAATTACATGGATTTTATTAAACCCCTTTAGATATTGCAGACAATTCCATTCTAGGGAATCATTACTCCTTCCTGAGAACACCTTTAGGTTTCAATAAACTTGACTCACTATTTGAAGAAATATTGTTGTAATCTCTAATGAAATTTTATTCTTTTGGTTTAAACTTTTTCCCATTTATAGTTTTAACACAACGCCAAAAATTATAAATTACATGTCATAGTTTATCTTTATAAACACTTTGATAAATTAGGGTAAACCCTTCTTGAACTCATTCTCATTGTCACAACATTTCCAATAATTATAATAGAATGAATTTCATAACTAGAAAAGTTCTTAAGAAAACATTTAGTGAATTATTTTATGATTCTCATAAGAATATATATCCACTTTTTGAACTATTTTAACAATTTCTTACTCGATAAGGGGTTAATCCAAAACATAGAATTTATCTTACTTAAGAATTTTTCTTAAGTTACCAAACTTAGACATTGCTTATATTAAGTTTCTCCTTTATAAGATTGATTTCAATGTTTAGTTTGAAGATTATGATTCCTTTTATCTATAGTAGGATCTTTTATCAAATAAGTGTCTTGTTTTATATGTATTTAATAAGTAATTTAATTAAATTTGGTACCATTAAAATGATAACCCCTTTCAAATTCATCATGCTAATTAGTGGTCTAAGATTCACATTTCAAAAAGTAATGGGTCCACTTTAGCATTACTATAACCACTTAGTTATTTATATAGGACATTTTTCCAATCATATCATATATAATTCTTTTATGGTCAAGTGAAAAACTATTTTTATAATCCATTATATGGATAAACTCAATACTATTCATCTAGAACCCAGCTTTTAGGGTTTTCCAGCTAAGTGTAACCTGAAGCTTACAGTGGTATTTGGTTACCTAACTCTCTAGGTTATCCATTTCCACCATACCTTTCACAATATAATCCAAGGACATCCTACTTTTCTAGAACTCACTTGGTTAAATGATTGAGGTCTTTACATGTACTTACTTTGGAATGAATCTAACACTTAGTATTTTTATAGGGAATTTAATACCACTATATTATCAAATGTATTCACTTTACATGTATGTATGATTTTAGTGATTTATTTTAGAATCCTTTTAATTCCACCAAATTAATATGTCTAAATTATATTTATGTGTAACTCTTTACACAACTCATTTCTTATTTTACTAACCAAAATTAAAATCCAATTATATGTAGGATTTAGGGCCCTATAACCAAATTTTTTAGTACTTTATTAGATGTTTTCATTATTAATGAATCTTACTTATCATGTAATTATTATAAATTTGCATTAAATTTGTATGTGATAATTTCCTAATAATATATATCATGTTGAAAGGTCAAATAAATTCCTGTAATGATGAGAACCTAGAGGTGTCATGACATTATTCTTGAACCTTATTCTATAGTCAGATGATATTGTCTAGAAGGACACAGAAAATACAGGAAATCAAGGGTAGCAGGCTTATAATACATTGATACACCTTCTCATGGTGTTCTACCATGGTAATATCTAAGATATAAGGTTATAAGAACATACTTGTTAATAGGAAATGTGCATTTCCATGTGTAATTGGATGTTCCTATATACATACATGTGTATTGTTTCATATAATTTAATATTATCATTGGTTGATATCGTCACATACTTTAATGTATTGATGAAAAATATGATGCCATATACTCTTTTAGAGGTAGGATATTCTGGGTATATCATGAATGATATTTCATTAATGGATAATGTGAGAAAGGATTTTTATCCCCTTTTCCCTTAATAGAAGTTGATATCTGAAGCCCTTTGATGAGAATGGAACTATCTATATTAATCCAGGGCCATGGTGTTTAATGGTAGAGTTCATTTTTGGAATGTCAAAGAAATATACATCAAGTATATAGGTTGATGGCACCAAAATACAACCCGATTTATTTGATATATCACAATAAAGGGATTATATTACACGGTAAGAATTTATAGAAGGTTGGATTTTATTGTGACATTAACTTATTTCTATATGGTAGCCTTGTCATTTTTATAGATTCTAACCTATGATTTTATGAATTTTTTCCTAATGACTATGATAAATAGGCCTAGAGGGTCACACAGTAAGTGTATTCACAATCTCAGTTAAATTTATGTAATGAATTTATCATGTTGGAATAAATAAAATTTATTCAAGTTTGGTTGATCACTAAGATTTAATCACAAGGTATTCAAAAGAATAAGTAAGTTAGATAATAATAATAAATATATATTTTTCAAGATTATCGAGTATATTATTTATTATATATATTTTAGAATAATTCAGTGGCATTTATTTATTAAATAAATAGTCATTATTTGAGGATCGGTAAATATTGATGGAGAAAAGTGGACCGAGCTTAATGGTCTGATTGGAAATAGTGTAAATGATATTTATTAAAATTCATAATATGTTTCAAATTTAAAATGATTAATAATAAATACTATTTTTATTGGATATGGGGTCAAAAAATAATTGTTAAGTAAGGAAATGGATGGTGTATAATTTTCCAACCATAAACATTCCATAATGAATATCTAATTATAATACTTTTCATTACTGAATTTTGGTGTTTTGTACAATGGATATAGAGAGACTATCAATCCATAGATAGAGATATATAGATCTAGAGAACACTCTATCTTCCTACTCTATCAAGCATTTGAGAGAACATCAAGATTTATTCCTCTTTTTAGAAGAATATAGTTGTGATCAATAATGAATAACACAAGCGATTAGGATTGTTCATGCAAGCACTAAGTGGTTTTATGACAACATTCAAAGATTTTGGTGCATATGTAGATCAATTATAGATGGAATATATACTTGGATCCTATAGCACAATGATATTATGATAATATCTTATTAACTATATCATCAATGAAGAGAAAATGAAAAGTTAAGGTAATTTTATATATGATCATAAATTAATTATAAATTACAAGTGAAGATCCTCCAATTTTGGTTTTAGTGTTTTAATCTAGTCAATTAATCTATCTATTTTTCAGATATATTTTTTTAATCATGTGTGGAAATGATCACATTTAAATTAAGACTACAATTTGAGTTGTTCAAACCATCAAAGGATGATTCTGATGTGCTTGGAACCATCAAGTTGTATCAGAGTGGTCACATGTTTAATTTATAATTATTTATTATTTGTTGATAGTTTCCATGCATTTGATTTTTTTTACTTATATTGATTCGTTTTAATATCTGAAAATAAATATATATTTCTTTATTTATTCTCACTAACATAAATAGTAATTAGATAAGATTAAAAAATGAAGAAATGTATGAAGAATACCATCTAGAGGTTCCAAAGGCTCTTCATGGACAAAACTAGATTACACATAGTGTACTTCCTGTATACATGCCATGTGTTTTTTTTTCACATATATATCTTGAAATAAAGTAGGATAGATCTAATAAAACCAGATATAGGATCTAAAAAATAATTGATTGATGTGTAGTTCCAGATATATTGGAACATGGATTGAATAACTACATGTCATGTAACCACTGTACAAGACGTGTAGTACCAAGTTTCTCATGACTGAGAACATGCGGTGTCCTAGCATTCCATGTATCAGATACATGACATGGTGATTTATGATCCATGAAACTATGAGGTTGCATGCCATGTAATCCTATTACATGTTATATACATCAAACTCATCCATGGTAAGAAACATGCCTAGTACCAAGGCGTGTGCTGCGAACATGGGAAGAAGACAGTACACACTGTGTAATAAAGTACACACTGACAATATGCATATTTTTTCATAAAGAAAAATTAAATACATAATTAAACTTATTCACATGTGTTCTGTGTGTCATTTATTTGTAAGTAAATTCTATGTATTATGATTTATAATAATATATATTAAATCTATTTCTATGGTAAAATTTTGGATAAGCACACCAATTTCCTACAAGTACACTTGTGTACTTCATTGATTTTAAAGAAAATAATTTTGTTTAAAATTATAGAGGATTGTGATTTAAGGATACTAGGATGGAATTAAGATAAATTGGATTAATTGGATTAATTTATGGCGTATTATCTTAAATAATAAATTAATTAAAGTAATTAATAAAAAGATTGAAAATGTATTATTATTACTTGATGTGTGGATGCTCATGAGATTATACCAGATGTAATATCTCAATATTATAAAATAAATACTATGTTCAATAGTGTATAACATAGATAACATCGATCATAAATGAAGCATGAAAATTTATTATTTAAATATGACCATTATAACCTAACCATTGAACTGGAAAGTATGAATAGGATTAACCACATTATGAAATATATATATATAGAGTTATTAGTAAATAAAAATTTGTTTATTAGTTCTTATTAAATAAACACTCAATTTTTAGTAAATTCATTTTATTATTAAAAAATATGTTATCTTTAAAAATGGTTTTTATTGCTTTTTGTTAAAGAATATTATAATCTATATATATAAATTTTAAAAAATATATTTTATAAAAAGGATATCATTTTTGAAATCATTATATCAAAATTATATTAGGGTGTATTTTTTGGAATTTTTAGATATTTTCTAAAAAGTGTGATTTTTCAATGAATAGTGAAAAATACTGATTTTTATTGAAAACTGTATTTTATTTTAAAGTATTTAAATATTATTATTATATTTTGGATTATTTTTAAAGTTTAATTAGTTAATTTTGATTAAAAATAATCTAATTATAATATATAGAATTAATTTTATACTTAAACTTGGTATAAAATCATTTTTATACCTAAAAAGATATTTTTCGGAAAAACTGATTTTCATCATGTTTTATGGGTTTAATATTAAATTAAATTTTGATAATTATATGAATTGAATATTTAAAAATTAATTTAATATTATTAATTAGTATTTAATAATTTTTTACATGATTCTCTTTTATTTTTTTTCATTATGAATATTAACCTTAGTAAACTTTTGTCACCACGGTAAAGGTAAATTGGGTAATTAAGGTTAAAAATATTATGATAAGGACTAAAACTTTACCATAACACTTTCCTATATTCTATTTTATGAGTTTATTTTATAAATTTACAACTAATTTTAGAAACATGGAAACTTTGTGCCATATTTCCTTGATTTTGACCTTTATAATATTTATGTAAAAGATAAAGTCAAAAATGTCACTTTCTTGATTTTAATATTTATAATATTTTTTGATGGGTATAGAAACAACTTATGTATAGTGATAAATTTTTATTTTAAGGATAAATAATTTTAATTTATCATGGTAATTAATTTTTAATTTTTAGTGATGAAATGATTACCTTAAATTATTACACAACACCAATGAAATGTTTATTCAATTAATAGAAAAATAAAATAAATGATCCTAAAATTATTAAAAGTAATATGATTTTAATTAATTATTATGTTACATTAATTTTTTAGAAAAATTTAACATTTTATGTATGTTTTAAAGGATTATATTTTAATTTATTTATTGTTATATTGTTTTAAAAGTCAAATTAAACAAATAGTTCCAAAAATGAAATTAATGATATTTTATTATAAATAATATTTTATTAAATGATTTAAAATTCATAAAAAATGTATTTAGTAATGTGATTATTATATATTTTAAAATATCAAACTTTTTAAATTTATGGCCCAATTTTCCTTTTATGTAACTATCTTGACCAAAAAAGAGTAAAAAACCTTATCATCATGGTAATCATCAAAAGGGTTAACTGGGGTTTAAAACCTAAATATAAAGATGAAAACATAATATAAACCTATAAAAATTTTATTATATGATATAATTTCAACACATATTTATCCTATATTTGAGATAAATCAATTTTTATCTATTTTTCTATGAAAATTAGTTTATATTAATTAAATATTTTTAGTAATTCCAAGAGATCCCCTCCCTTCACTTATAAAAGAGCACCTTTTCTCCTCTTTTTTCACACTTAAAAATCATTTCGTTTCATAAAATACCTACCAAAATACCTTTCTTAAATCCCTTCACATTACCAAGAAGCATTTGGTTGATCAAAAAACCACCCTAGGAAATCTTTTGGTGTAAACCATAAGGGGTTGTCTGAAAAATATGTATAGTTCTTAACCAAGCATATTCATTTTATTTCTTCTTCTACATCCTTGAAATAATATTTAAACATTATTAACTAATATAATCAATATATTACATACACTTAAATTTTATTATGTTAATTTTATAATTTATATTTATCTCAAACTTCCATCAAATGGGAAATAAAACCATTATTCGTGTGTATAGTGGACCATCACCACGCGAACTGATGTAATTCACTTTCCATCATCGCCTATCAAGAATATTTATAATGATGAAATTAATGTATATATATGATATTCATGACATATTTATCATTTTTTAAAATTAATATACCATATATTTTCTTACCTTTCCATTTATTAAAAAATGATAACGTCATTCATGCATACTTGTGGACTGCCACCTCCACGAAACGATGCAATTTTTTTCATCACCACATCACATGGTTGATATATATAATTGTATTTAAATAAATAATATTATATTTATTATATAATTACCATTTTTAAATGATAAAATAATAATTATCTACTTTTTATCAAGATCGTTGAAAATGGGAATGTTATTCATGCGTATGTATGGCCTACTGTCTCCATGTTTGTAACATAAATCATATTTCATAACCATATTTCATAGTTGGTTTTAAAAATATAATTGGTGAATAATAAGGATAATTATTTCATTATTATTATTCTACATATGAATAAATAATTAAACCATTGACCATAATCAACCAACTGAAGTGATTTTGGGTATATGAGTCGAATATCATCAAAACATCCAACGTGGGGTTAATTGATTAAGTAATTGATTATAACATAGAAATATAATGAATAATAAAATTGAAAAAAGTTATTAAGAAAAAAAATAATTAACATATTTTTATTATTCAGGAAGATATATAACGTATGTAATGATTCAAACTCAAGGTAAGGGACACTTTACTTTAAAAACATCTTATTAAATATTTAACAGATTTATTTTCTAAATATTTTTCTTACATATATATATATTTTTAAAAATAATTTTTATATGTATTTATATGGGAATAAAATAATTATAAATGAAATTTTATGTCACTTTTAACTTTATTTATAAGGTTTTCAAAAGGAATATTTTTTACAAAATGTTTTACTTTCTTTTCAAAAGATAAAAGGAATGATCTATTTTAAAATAAAGGGCATAAAAGGATTTTCCCACTACCATTATCATTTTTTTATGTATGTATTACTTTAAGAGATTTCATGTTTTCTTAAAATAAAAATCTTATTTCCTTTTTTCTCGGTATTTTGGCATTGAAAATGGTTTCTAGAAAGGGTATTTTGATATATATAAAAGTGTTTGGGATATGGGATTAAAAGATTTTTTCAATAGTTTTATGATAAAAGATGTAGGCTTAAAAAATATTCATGATATGGTACATGATCATTATATATGATAATGGATGAACCTAATACAGCTTATATGAAGGGTAAGATCGATTCATCTTATAAGATTATTGATCCTAGTATAGATTATATGATTGGTGTGCCTAGATAGTGCTCCAATGCACTGGGAAATGTTTCTTATCTTCAAAGGAAATAAGGATGGAGTTAAGTGATGTTTTTTCACCTATGGACTTAAATAGGCTCTAGTTATTTCTAACATGGGTTATGAATATGATTCTTTAAGTCACCAAAATGGGTTTTTATTTGTGTTCTATGAGTTTTAATGTTTTTATTTGAGAAAAAGTGTGTGTTTTCATATGGAAATGATTTGTTTCATATACTCAAATAATAATGTGATAAAGATAAGTAGTTTATGGGTTTTTATGTTTTTAACTAAACTAATGAGTATAAGTGTATGCCTTATAATTTATAATTTTATAATGAAATATTTATGACCTAATTATCTAAAATTATAAATTGTAAAGATCCTAGGGAATGTAAGAAAATGAATTCTTGATTAAAAACTCAATATTATGTATTTTTTAAGGTCGATTCCTTACATTTGGTATCAAAGGAATGGTTTAGATAAATTTGGATATTAGTATGTTTTAATATGAGGTTAACTTAAGATTTATGGATACTATAATTAGTTAATATTTCTAAGGTTGATCATAAGTTCAAAGGCACAAAAATCCTATTTTGAGGTTTTAAGTGATGGGTTTTTAAGGTGATTAATGATATTTTGGGAGATATTTTATCGAATTGAGTTATATATAAACTTTATTTTTAACATGAAATATTATTTTAGAAGAATGGTTTTACATTTTTGGGGATGTAAGTAGAAAGGTATGAGATAACCTTTGAGGTTAAAATTTTATTTAATTTTCAAGTTATTAGGATTATTTTTAAGGATTTTAAGGTTAAATTATTATAGAATTTATATAGGTATTGTCTTTATAATTACCATTTTCTTTTTAACTTGTAATAATTAATTTCATGTTTTAATGACGTTCCTTTATATAGATTAAATATCACTTATCAATATGAAATTAAAAGTACCTCACATGACTTTATTATCCCTACCATACGATTCAATCGTTACTATCATGATAAAAGATTTTCCAACTGAATTTGAAATATTTTTGAACATAAAAATCACCTACAAAAAAATATTTGATCTAACCAATAACTTTTCATTTCTTCAAAATTTATTTGGATCATGTTATTTATTTTATTTAATTTCAAAATATCAACTCATCCTTCTCATTCAGCAAAGGAAATAACACCAAGGAATTGACTATTTATTTTCTAGAGATATGAACTTCATGCTTGAAGATAAAAAGAATATCAAAAATATAAAATAAGACCTTGATGTATGTATTTAAGGTATTAATTATTTTATTATATTCTAAGTATGAAGCATGATTGAGTTGATATTGATAAATCATATATACATATTTCATATCATTTATTTTTAGGAATAAAGTATTAAGGAATAAGATGATAAATCATGGTTAAAGGTTTAAAAATGAATTTTAATGAAGGATGTGTTTATCAAGGATATTATGAAATATTATAAATATTATGAGAATCATGAAATACTTAAGGATTGTTTTATAATAGATTTTATTTTCAAAATTTTGAAACATATGTTATATAGAATCGATATCTTTGAAAAGTAGTGTAGCAAAAAGTGATAATTTTTAGAGACACTCATGTAAGAACATATAATAAAGGGATAAGTAAACTTTTGAGATAATATGTAATTTATGTTAAGAAAATTATATTCAATTAATATTATTTTATTTTTGGTAAAAATTATCTATATATAACACCTTAGAGGTTAAAAATTGATTTAATGAGTAATGATGTTTTTTAGGATGTTCATAATTATTTTGGAGAAATTATAGGAATTATAGTAATACAGTTTTAGTAAGGACAACCCATAGACTGAATAACAACCCTTCACATCTTTCAAGACCACGGGGTTTGAACCCGCAACCGAAGGGAGATGAGGTTACAACACCTACCACTAGCCTAAGAGATGTCCTAGTTAGTATGACATTATGTAAACAGATTGAAAAATAAATATTAATTTTATATTGGGAACATATGTTTTATTATACAGATAACCATGGTATTGAAAAGTGATTTAGTTATTAAGTGATTTATGTTATTTTTAAAGAAGTTCACTATTTTGGGAATATTTTATGATTAAGGTAAATGTAAATAATTTTAGATAATATGGAATTTTATTTGAGGAATAAAGGTTGAATTATATTTTTTGAAGAATATATGATTTTAATGTGGCTTTCTAGTGATTTGGGTTATTTATGGAAATAATTAGCATATCTTATATATTATGTAACTATGTCATGTATATTTTCGGTATGAAACTTTAAGAGTGATTCATGCTCTTTTGAGATATATGTTAAATTTATGTTGGAAGAATATGTGATCAAATCATTATAATATTTGGGTTTCAATATTAGTTATGAATATTTTAAAGAATTTTAAATATAGTGATTTATGGAATAATCTGCATTGAAACTTTAGTGATATTGTTTAATTTTAGAGATAAATATATTATTGATTTATATAAAGGTTTATTCATTTTATGAATTAAATTACCTTATGTTAACTATTATGGTTTTGGTTAATGTCTAAAAATAGAATAAATATATTTTAATCCTTTTTTGGAATTATGTGATCCATTAGAATTTTATTTTAGTGCTTTGATCATGAAAAAATTATCTTCAATACTCATCATTTATAGAAAAAGATGATATTGTGGTAGAAATGGATTAAAGGATGAAATTATACTTTTCAAGTAAGTATATTTTCCAAATGTTATTAGAATAGATAGTAAGTAATTACTTAACTCTAGCAAAAGGATCTTGAAATGAAAATATTATCATATTATCTTCATTTTTTTGATGAATAAATAGTATTTTTTATACCGCTTTAGTTTATGGTTTTGTGGTAATTAACTTTCTAATGATCATTCACTTTATTGTGATCAATGATTATTTGCACTATCCATCATTATTTAGAAATTTTATTTTTCCTCTATGTCCATATTTTCACTTCGCAGTAATGTTATCCTATTAGTAAATCTAGTTGTGTATTATTCTATTTGACATTCATACTTCCCTTTCCCTCTTTTCAACAGGAATTTTTATTAACCTTTTTTAAGATGTGAGATTTCAACAAAGGTTTTTTAAAATTTTAAACCTTTGATAATGGAGATCAATTTCAAATTGTGAGGATAAAAATTATTAAATGGGAGGAGAATGTAATATCCTAATATTTTAAAAGAAATATTATATTTGATAGTATAAAATATAAATAACACCAATCTTAAACATACCACTAAATATTATTATTTAAATATGGCCTTTATAAACCAGTCTTTGAATTGGAAGGTATGAATAGGATTAACCACATTATAATATATATATATATATATATATATATATCTGTGTGTGTGTGTAAAGGTACTAATAAATATAAAATTATTTATTAATTATTAGTAAATAAGAAATCAATTTTTAGTAATTCATTTTATTCTTCAAAGATAAGTTTTCTTCATAAAATAGTTTTTATTATGTTTTGTGAGTGAATATTATAATTAATTTATAGAAATTTTTGAAATTTTATTTAGTAAAAAGGATATAATTTTTGAAATCATCATTTCAAAATTATATTTTATTTGAGTTTTGAGAATTTTCTGGAAAGGTTGATTTTTTACTGAATAATGAAAAATACTTATTTTTATTGAAAACTATATTTTATTTTAAAGTATTTACAAATTCATATTTTATTTTTTATTAATTATAAAAAAATTATTTTTTATTAAAAATAATATAATTATAGTTCTTTGAATTAATTTTATACATCAATTTGGTATAAAAATATTTGTATACTTAAAAAGGCATTTCTTTGAAAAACTATTTTTCATCGTGTTTTTATGGTTTAATTTTAAATTAAATTTTTACACTTATGTGAGTTTAATATTGAAAAATGAATTAATTTTTTGGAATCAGGAGGTCAAAATTCATTAAATAAGTCCCTTTTATTTTTTTTCATTATGAATAGTAGTCTTAGTAAAGTTTTATCATCGCGGTAAAGGTAAATTGGGTAATTTTGGTTAAAAATAATTTTTTAAGGACTAAAAAATTACCCAAACACTTTTATTTATCTTATTTTATGTTTGAAGTTTTTCTATGTCAATAAAATTTTCAAAAATATGGAAACTTGGTTCTATATTTCTTTGATTTTGACCTTTATAATATTTATGTAAATGATAAAGTCAAAAAGGTAAATTTCTTGTTTTTAATATCCATAATATTTTGTGATAGGGATAAAAAAACTTGTGTTCAGTTATAAATGTTTATTTGAAATATAGATTATTTTTTTATCATAGTAATTTATTTTTAATTTGTCTTGATGAAATTATTACCTTAAATGCTTACGCAATGACGACATGGTATTTATTCAATTAATAGAAAAATAAAATAAACGATCCTAAAAATGTTAAAAGTAATATAATTTTAATTAATTATTGTGTTATACTAATTTTGTAGATTAATATAACATTTTAGAGATGTTTTAAAGTATTATGTTCTAATTCATTTACTTTCTTGTTGTTTTTAAATTCAAATTAAATTAATAGTTCCAAAAATGACATTAATGATATTTTATAATAAATAATATTTTATTAAATGATTTAAAATTCCTAAAAAAAATTAATTGGACAAGTTAATATTATATGGTTTAAAATATCAATCATGGTATATTTATGTGCAAATTTTCCATTTATAGTAACTATCTTGACCCCTAAAGAGTAAAAAACTTTGTTATCATGGTAATCATCAAAAAGGTTAATGGGGATTTAAAACCAAATTATAAGGATGAAAACATCACCTAAACTTGTCTAAAATTTATTTGATGAGCTTATTTTGACTCAAAATCATCCTAAATTCTAAATAAATCAATTTGGATCCATTTTTTCATGAAATTTAATTTATATTAATTTAATATTTTAGGTAATTCCAAGAGTAGCCCTCCCTTTACTTATAAAAGGAAACCTCATCTCCCCTTTTATTCACACTTAATAATAATTTTGGTTCATAAAATACCTACCCAAATACCTTAATTAAATCCCACCTCACTTACTATAATCTTGGGTTTAATCATAAATCCAACCTGGGAAATATTTTGGTGTAAACCTTTAGAGGTTTTCTGAAGAAGAGGTATAGTTCTTAACCAAGTTTTTTCATTTTATTTCTTCTTCAAACTCATTAAAATATTATTTAACCATTAACAAATAATAAAAGTAGTATATTCCGTATAATTATATTTTATTATGTTAATGTTAAAATTTATATCAATCTCCAACTTCCATCAAATAGGAAACGAAACCATCATTTGTGTGTATGACGGACTACTGCTTCACGAACCAATGTAATTCGTTTTCCATTACTGCCTATCATGGTTATTTATAATTATGGAATTAATATATATATATATATGATATTAATGAAATATTTATAATTATGTAAAATTAATATACCATCTATTTTCTAATATTTCCATTTATTGAAAAATGATAATGTCGTTTGTGCGTATGTGTAGACTACCACCTTCATGAAGTGATGTGATTCGTTTTTTCATCACCACATCACATGGTTTGTAAATATAAGTTAATTTAAATAAATAAAATGGTTTTTATGATATAATTATCATTCTATAAAGATAAAATAATTATTACCTTCTTTTTATCATGATCATTGAAAAATGGAAATGTTATTCATTTGTACGTTTGACCTACCATCTCCAGGATTGTAACATGGTTCATTTTTCATAACCATATTTAATGGTTTGTTTTAAAAGTATAATTGATGTATAAAATTGTTAAATATTTAATTATTATTTTTCTATATATTATGAAATAATTACATCATTGACCATAGTCAACCTACCGAAGTGATTTTGGACATATGAGTCGAATGTCGTCAAAATGTACGATGTGAGGTTAATTAATTAAGTGATTGATTATAACATAGAAATAAAAGGAATAATAAACTTGAAAAATTTTATTAAGAAATTATATAATTTACATAATTTTATTATTTAGGAAGATAAATAATGTACATGATGAGTTGGACTGAAGGTAAGGGACACTTTACTTTAAAAATCTCATTTTAAATATTTTAAATATTTATTTTCTAAATATTTTTCTTCCATGTCCATATTTTTTAAAATAATTTGTGTATGTATTAATATGGGAATAAATAAATTATTAAGGAAATTTTATTTCACTTTTTTTATTTCTTTAAAAGGTTTTTAAAAGAAATCTTTTTACAAAATGTTTTGACTTTATTTACAAAATAAAAAAAGGAATGTTTTATTTTAACATATAAGGCATCAACATATTTTCCCACTTCTATAGATTTTGTTTTATTTTTGGATTCCTTTACAAAATTTCATTTTTTCATAAAATAAAAACCCTCTTTCCATTTATTTGGGTAATTTGGTATTAAAAATGGTTTTTAAAAATGAAATAACAATCTAATATCCAAAAGTGTTCTACATACAGGTTTAAAAGAGTTTTTCAAGGGTTTATGATAAAATATGAAATCATAAAAAAAAATTATTCATGATATATTACATGATAATTATAGATGATGATGGGTGAGCCTGATACAACTTATATAATGGGTGATCCAGATACAACTTAAAAAATAAGTGATCCTGATATAGCTTATACGATGGGTGATCCCACATAGTGTTCCAATCCATTGGTTAATGTTACTTATCTTAAAAGACAATAAGGATGGAGTTAACCAATGTGGTCTATCTTATGGATTTAACTAAGCTTCAGTTATTTATAACATAGTTTATGAATATGATGCTCTAAGTTTCCTAACATAGGTTTCTATTTTATATCTATTAGTTTTAAAGTGTTTCTTTGAGTGAAAAGTGTATGTTTCTCATATAGAAATTATATGTTTCATATACTCAAAGAATAATGTGATCAAGGTAATAATTTTATTCATTTTTATGTTTTTCACTAAACTAATGGGTTTCTTATTTTTATGTACCTTATTGATATTTTTGTGTTCATGCCACATTTTAAATTCTTTTACACAGGGTTTAAAGATGGGTAATAACAAATAAGAATTCAAGTTAAAAATCATGAATATTTTTAATTAAAATAAAACATGTTCCATTTTAAAAGTTTTATATTTTAGAAAAAAAGGATACTAAGTAGAATTGTCCACCTTGTAATGTATGTGTTTCTTGTGAAAGAGTTATGACCTAATTATTTAAAACTCTAAATTACAAGGAACATTGGGAATGTAAAAAAATTAATTATTAATTAAAAACTCAAGATTATGTATGTTTTAAGTATGGGTCCTTACATCGGTCCTTTATATGTGATTGGTTTCTTTTAATTTATTATTAAATTAAAATTGATGGTTTGTGCATCATCCCCTCATACTTATTTTGTAAGAGAGTTCATTTCCATAGATTCTTTTATGTAAACCTCTTTTTCCAATCCATTTGATACCCTCACCTTAATGTGAGTAAAATATTATGTAAGTATAGAGCTCCCAGGCGATAGGAGGTGGTCTAATTCAAGGAGCTGAGTCGAAACTGATTGAGGTGATACATAGGATCCAAGGTGAAATGCTATAACATGAACCAAGATAAGGTTCAATGTGTTTTTACCATGGTGTTAAGGGTTATTGTATCATATTCTAGATAAAATAACTATTAGAGAATATCATTATTGTTCCACTTATATTTTATTTTTTTAGTTTCATAGTTAATATTTATGTATGTTTATATTATGTGACCACATAATAAATGAACTAACAAGCAAGAAATATGGAATAAAATATAATCATATTATATGTGAATGTTTTATCATACATGTTTAATCACTTAAGTAAAATAACTAAAATATTAACAAGTCATGTGAAAATATAAAATGGGATTTATGCATAAGGATAAAAATCCATCAACTAAAATATTAATTTTTCATAGCCTTCCATTAATTAAGTTAGAAATAACCTCATAGTTCAAAGAGTTTGACTGACCCGAGTTGGGGCCATTTCAATTATAGTTTAACTTTTAGCTTGAAGTTTTGGGTTGACTTAACTTGGTTCATATTAAGGTTTGACTACCCAAGAAATACTTGGTGTAACTGAGAGGTAAGTGTTAAGGAAATATTTAACTAGTATTTTGGGATTGGGGAGTCCAGTCAAAGGATCAAGGAACTATGAGTTAATGCAGTTATAATGTTATCCTAACTGAAACCCTTTAAAAATATTTTCAAGACCAATTATGGGTTATGAGAAGGGGAATATGGATCCTTACCACTAGAATATCTAAGAAAAATGATATTCCAAAACTAATGTTAAGGGCTATTGGGTTTTGAAAAATAGTTGTAGATTGATGGAATTTAATTAAATTGAAAAGTATTAATATATTTTTTTTAATCAAAAAAAGTAATAATTATCAGCTCCTAATTTGTAGAAATGGAAAATCAAACAACTTTTAAAATATAATTGTGATCCATACTAGAGAAGGACAACCTTCTCACAGGTGTAAATTTCCAGGAATGGTATAGGAACTTGTATGTGATAATACTCCATGACTAGAAATTATATATACTGGGAACCCCACATCCTGGGTCTCTTTCAAAAGAGGCTAATGAGGGAGAAGTATCTCTCTATTTAAGGCATGTGGATGATGCAATAGATGTCCAATTTTTCATGTTTTCCTCCATGTCTAATGAGATTCTAAGAAATATGAGGATATGGATGTATATAGCATCATTTATAACCTTCAAGATCTCTATCAAAAGAAGACAAGATATTATAGATATGAGATATATAATTAATTTTTCATGTGTAATCTTTGATATTCAACTTTATATGGGTCACATATAGTCAAAATGATTCACTATATTGACCACCTAGACGTCTTGGGTTTCAATATCCCAAATGAGCTGCACACAGATCTCGCTTTTTCCTTACTACCCAAAAACTTCTCTAGTTTTATTGTGAATTGTAATATAAAAATTAATGATAATTATCTTTAATAACTTATTACTATTATTCTTTAAGTTTATAATTACATGGGGAATTAAAAACCTATAATACTTATAGTAAATAAGAATGGGAGGAACAAGGAAAAGGGGTAAAATAATCATTACAAGTCTAAGTCTCTAGAGCACTGTCCTTCCAATAAGAAAAAGATCCATAGTAAGGTAAAGGAATAAGATGTGGTATGTTTTTCATGTGGAAAGAAAGGACACTGGAACAGAAATTTCACACATCCAAAGAAGCAAGGGGAATATTTAAGTGTGTTCGTTATTGAGTGAATTTTTTCTATATCAACAATTTGGGAATTAAATATCACACGTGGTTATCACATTTTTATCTAAATACAAGAACCAAGTAGATTTCAGAATATTTATAGAGATGAGGTGGATCTAAAGGCTACCAATGGAGTGAGGTTAGCTTCTCTATCTATTGGAGAGTACCATATCACATTTCTAACAGGATTTATTTTGGTCTAAAATAATTTTTATTATGTCCCTAGTGTTTTTAAAAACATTATTTACATTTCTTTCTAAGACATGGATGGATTTATTTTCATCTTTGGAAATAGGGGTTGTTACTTTTATAAATATATATAATGCTACTATGGTAAGGTATAGTTTAATAACAGTCTTTATGTATTAAATTACAAAAACCAAATATTAGAAATTGGTAATGACAAAAATATGTGAGACTCATTTAAAACCTAGTTATGGAATCACTGTCTTGTTCATGTAAATGAGAATCATTTTAAAAATCTCTATCAAGATGGTTAATTAGATTCTTTTGAGCTTAATCCACTTGAAAGATTCCATGTTTGTTTACAAGGTAAGATAACTAAACTACCCTTTTTTGTTCATGGTGAAAGGTTAAAAAAGTTTCTAGATTTGGTATACACTTATGTGTTTCTTTTCAATTAGGGGCTAGAGGTGGATTATTATACTTTATTACTTTTGCTGATGAATTGGGTAGGTATGGTTATATCTACTTGATGAGGTATAAGTTTGAATCCTTTGAGGAGTTAAAGGAGTTCAATAATTATATTGATAATCATCCTAGTAAGAAGATAAAAAATTTGATTGGATCAAGGTGGTGAATATTGACACTAACACTTTATCAACTTTCTACAGGCATATGATATTTTATCTCAAATCACTCCACCTTATACAACATAGTGGAATGGTGTTAGTAAAGTAGAAACCGTACACTAATGGACATAGTAAGTTCAATGGTGATTCATTCAAGACTTTCATTGTCTTTTTGGGGATATTCATTATAAACGGTATCATTATTACTAAATTGAGTACCAACTAAAGTAGAAAATAGTATTCCCATGGAGTTATGTAGTGGAAAGAAATATTTTTTATCACATTTTCATGCTTAGGGTTTTGAGGTGTTTTTTATGGATATCACAATAAATAAACTAGCACGTAGAGGAATGAAGTATTTATTTATAGGGTGTCCTAAAGAAACAAGGGGATACTACCTATATAACCCTTTAGATGAGAAATTGATTATTTCAATACAAGGTATATTTATTGAGAGATAGGACATTCTTAAGGATGATAATCGGAAAAATATTGACTTCAATGAATTTGAAGCTCAAGATACATAAGAGTTAGTATAGGAACCAATTCCAAAGGTCGCTATGGAAGAAGTTATTCCCAAAACTCAAGTACTTCAAAGGATCACTAGATAGGTAAGAGAATTAGAGAGGTTTTATTTTTTAGTAATTGATGATGGTGAATCATTATTGGTTGAAAATAATGATCCCCTCTATTATAAGGATATGGTAAAAAGATCATAAGCTACACAGTGGTAAGAATCTGTGAATTATGAGATAGATTTCATGTATCAAAATGAATTTTGGGTTCTGATTGATTCTCTAGTTGATGTAAATATTGTTGGGTGTAAAAGGGTATTCGATAGAAAACTAGACATGGAAGGTAAATTAAATGCCTATAAAGAACATCTAGTATAAAAATGGTTTATAAAAAGTCATGGAATTGACTATAATGAAACCTTTTATATATTTTTTAGGTTTAAATCCATCAGAATTTTTCTTTCCAAAGAAGCTTACTATGACTATGATATTTGAAAAATGGATTTCAAAACCACTTTCCTTAACTAGGACCTTCAAGATAATATATCTATGAAACAACCAGAAGGTTTTGTGACTCCAGAAAATTACAAAAAGTTTTTCAAGTTGAGAAGATCCATCTATGGATTAAAGAAGGCATATGGGTCATGAAATATTCGATTTGATGAAGCCATAAAGGAATTTGGTTTTATTAAGAATAAAAGTGAGACATGTGTTTATAATAGGTTTAGTGGGAATATAGTTATTTTCATAATAGTATATATTAATGACATGCTACTAATTGGAAATAACATACCAACCTTACAAGAGGATAAGGCATGGTTGAGCAAGTGATTCTCCATGAATGATTTAGGTAAAGCATTCTATATTCTAGGGATAAAGATCATGTAGGATATATCTAAGAGGATACTTGGACTAAGTCAAGTTACATACATTGACCTGATACTGAAGAGGTTTGGTATGGAACAATCTAATAGAATATTGGTTCTAGTGTCACGTGGTATATATCTTTCTAAGAAAATGTTTCCTCATATATAAGAGAAAATAAAGAGAATGAGTAAGATCACATATGATTCTACAATAGGATATATCATATATGTCATGTTATATATAAGGATTTATGTTTTATATGCTTTGAGTATGGTAGGAAAACTTCATGAAGAACTAGGTGAAAACATTGGATTTCGAGTAAGGATATCCTTAAGTATATGAGGTAAACTAAGGATATGTTATTGGTGTTTATAAGAGATAAAGAGCTAATAATCAGGGGTTATAAAAATTCCAATGTTCATATAGATCATAATGATCTAAAGTTTCAATCTAGATATACCTTTTGTCTCAATAAAGGAGCTAAAAACTAAAATATTTTAAATCGTCTAGTTTTCATTGATTATATAGTAGAGTTCGAGTATATTACGGCTTCCCATTCAGCCAAGGAACCGATATGGATTCACAAATTTATCCTATATCATGATGTGATACCTATCAATAAATACCCTATCATAGTTTACTATGATAACACTGTATTAGTTTCTCTCTCTAAAGAGTTGAGGTCACACCAAAAGACAAATCACATATTTTTTAAGTTTCATATCTTGGGATATTTTTTTCAATGAGGTGAAGTTGCGGTGAGCAGAGTACCCATGGAGGAAAACATGGTAGACCCCTTTAACAAGGATTTGTCTCATTAGAGGCATGGTTATCATGTGAGATCTAGTGGACTGAAATTTGTTGTCAGTAGTCTCTAGTGCAAGTGGGAGTTTATCGGAGTTAGATCCCTATAACCAACTTGTTTAGTAATTGATTTCATGTTTTCATTATTAATGAATTTTTCTTATCAAATCATTATTATTCCCCCACATAACATTTTTATGTAATAATTTACTAAAAATATATCTTATGCTGAAAGATCATAGTATTTCCCAACTATGATGAGAACCTAGAGGTTCCATGACATTATTCTTGAACCATGTTATATGGAATAATTATATTGTCTGACAGGACACAAATGATATAGGTTATTGGAGTTATAAGGGTCATAATATATTGATACACCTTCACATGTTGTTCACCCATGGTAATCTCCAAGATAGGATGTTATGAGAATAGAACTACTAATAGTAAATCCCCATTTCCATGTGTCATTGGATGTTCTTATATATGTACAGGTGTATTGATTTGTGGACTTTAAGATTATCATTAATAGATATCATGACTCACATACTTTAATGTATTGATGAAAACCTTGAAAACATATTCTCGTGGTGAGGTAGGATATATTGGATACATCATAAGTGATATTTCATTAATGGATAATGTGAGAAAGGATTTACACCTTTTTTCCCTTGATAGAATTTGATATCTCAGGACCTTTGATGGGAATGGAACTTCTTAGATAAATCAATGGCCATGGTGTTTGGTGGGAGAGTTCATTTTTGAAAAGTCAAAAGAAGTGACATTGAGCACATAGGTTGATGGCATAAACTTTCACCCTTCTTGATTTTTGATAAAGGGGTTATATTATACGGTAAGCATTCAGTGGATTTTGGATGTTGTTACAGCATTAACTTCTTTATCTAAGGGATATTTGGAATATTTCTAGATGATAACCTTGTACTTTAGGTAGTTATGCCTAATTTCACTGAGAAATAGGTATAAGGTCCTGACCTTAATAATTACATAATCCTGATTTTTAGTCAATAATTTAATTTCTTCCACATTAAGAATTTTTTTAGGTTTAAATTTTTATAGAATTAGGACATTATTCATACATAACATCCCATAATCATACAAAAGGACACTATTAAAATAGTATCCAATTTTTTCAAAATATAAAACTTTTAAAATAAAACATGGATTATTTTTAATAACAAATATTAATAACATCCAGAATTACTTCCTTGTTTATATTACCCATCCTTATACACTGTGAAAAAAAAATTTAAAACTTGTGATGAGCACAAAAATCTCAGTAAGGGATAAAATAAATAATTAATTAGTCCAAATAAAATATGTAAAACATTAAAAACCCTTTTTTTAAACTCGTTAGCATGAAAATAAAAATCATGAAAGTGACTTTGGACATAATTAACATATAAACCTTACATTCACCCTTAAAAATGGAATAACCTTATGTTCAAATTCTATCTCTGGAGTACCCAATGTATTGGAGATCTATAATGGGGATCGCCCATCATATCTTCAGCTATAATGGGCTCAACCTAACATATCTTAAGCTATAATGGGGATCAACCCATAATATATTGAGATATAATGGGATCAAACCATAATAAATAATTTACAAAGAACATATCATGAATAAAACCCTTGAAAACTCATTTAAACCCATAATAAAAACACTTTCATATATCAACATACCCTTTTCTTGTAAAAATCACTTTTAAAATATAAAAATTGCGCACATAATACTAAAACCATTTTCTTCAAAAATAACAATGAGATATTATAAAGAAAACATTAAAGTAATAAATTTTTTTGAAATATATAGAAACCTATAGGGCCATATAAGTTAAAAAACATTCTTTTTTTCTTTTATAAAAATAGATGAAAAATGAACTTTAAAAGAGGGTTTTAAATGAAAGTCTCTTACCCTGAGTCTGACTTGTCACGTACAATATTTTTATTCCTAAATAATAAACTTAGGTTAATTATTTACTTTATTTATAACCTTTTTCAAGTTTATTATTCCTTTTTATATCATTTATTTTCTTATTATAACAATTACTTAATTATTTAAGTTCATGTTAGAAGTTTTGTCGATGTTCGGTACTTGAGTCAAAAATGAACTTGGTATGATGTCAATAGTTAAAGTGGTCATAATTCCATAATATCCATAATAATATTCATTAAATAATAATCAATTTTATAAATCAATTATAATTTTTAAACAAACCATTTATTTATGGTTATGAAAAATGAACAATGTTATAATCATGAAGACAGTAGGTCATACGTATGTATGAGTAACGTTTCAATTTTCATTGATCATTTATGGAAAGAATGTAATTATTATTTTATATTTACATAATTATAATAATATCATTAATATCATATTAATAATTTAAATATACTTATATATATCATCTATGTGATGTGGTGAAGAAAAAATAATCACATCCCTTCATAGAGGTGATAGTTCACATGTATGCACTAACGGCATTATCATTTTTATATGCATGGAAATGTAAGATAATAATTGATATATTATTATTTAATAATTATAAATTTTTAATTAATATCATATATAAAAATTAATTTCATCATTATAACCATACTTGAGATACGGTGATGGAAAATGAATTATTTTGGTTCGCGAGGTGGTAGTCCGTCGTACACACAAATGAATAATTCATTTCCCATTTGATGAAATTGGATATGTATTTAGGTGATGATATTAACATAATAAAATATAAGTATATTTATTATACTGTATTTATTATTTCATCATGTATGAATAATATTTTAAGAAAATGGAAGAATAAATAAAATAGAAACACTTAATTAAAAACAGTACCTCTCCTTCAGACGACCTCCTTTGATTAACACCTTAACTCTACTAAGGTGAGTTTTATGAATAAAATAAGACCTCTAGAATGTGGTGAGTGATTATAGAAGAGGATTTAGGTAGATATTGTCTGAACCAAAATGGTTTTGAATTTTATTTAAATTATAATAATGGGTGCCTTTTATAGGAGAGGAGAGGAGCACTCATGGAAATCTTCAAAGTATTAAATTAATATAAATTAATTTTATATTCAAAATGGTCCCAAACTGATTTATTTTAAATATAGGATGATTATGGGTCTAAATAAATTCATAAAATAAAAATTAGATATTTTTTTATTATTTTTTAATTTTTATCTCTCTATTTTAACCCTTATTTAATCCTTTTAATTCTTACTCTGATATCATGTAATTTACTCTTTAAAGGTTATTATAATCACTATAAAATTAAAAAAGATCAATTAATTTGTCCTTGATTAAATTTTAATACTTATCCCAATAATTTTGTCTAATTTTTTATTTTTATGGATTTTATAACATTTAGTAAAATATTATTTTTTTAAATATCAATAATGTCAATTTTGACACTATTCATTACTTGACTTTTTAAATCTATCATAATGGTAAGATAAATTCAAAAAAACCCATTTAATATATATATAACTTGTCAAATTAATCCATAAAATTAGTTTATGTCATTAATTATATTAAATTATATTTATTTTAATATTTTTAATATCATTTATTTGATTCTTTTATTAATGAGGAAATTACTACATCATCATTGTGAAAGAATTTAATTTATTTATTTATTCCAAAAAAATTATAAATAAATTACTATTATTTAGGTAATAATTTTATATTTCTAAATAATATTTATAGTCAAATATATCCCCTATATAACCTCATATTAAAAATACTTCACTTGACAAAAACAAGGGTGTGACAAAATGTGTCTTCTCTTTGGATATAATATTATAAATGCATTAATGTCATACAAGTAACTCTAAGTATTATTAAAATATAAAAAATATTATATTTTTCATCAAAAAACACATAAAATTAAATTAGGACAAGTTTTAGGGAAATTTTATAGTATTTATAATATAATTTTTACCTTTAATTACCTGATTTACCCTTAACCGTGGTAATAAAAATTATTACTAAAGTTGTTATTCATAATATATAAAAACAAAATGGAAAAATTTACATAATTTATACCTTATAATTCCAAATCTAGAATCCAATTTTCCAAATTCAAAACACATAATTTCCATAAATTAATTTAAATTTAATCTCATTAATAGAACGAGAAAACAGGTTTTTCAAGTAAAAATGTTCAAAAGTTCACAATGTTTTTATATCCAATTTCAACATTAAATTCATTATAATGAATTTAATTTGGTTAAATTATAAAAACTAAATCTAATTATACATTAAAAACAATTAAAAGGATAATCTAACTATATAAATAAATTATATGAAAACGTAGTTTTGAATTAAAATGCAGTATTTTTTCACTATTCATTAAAAATGAATCTTATAAGAAAAATACCAAAAATTCATCCAAATTAAATTTCGATACTAATATATCAAATAAGAAGTTTATTTTATAAAATATAACTTATAAAATTTTCAAAAACTAGATTTAAAATGGGTTCTTTATCAAAAGGTGATAAAACTGCCTTTTTAGAAAAATACTCCCCTTATCAGTAAAATTAAATTTTTTGTTATAAAATGTCTAGAAAACATATAATATGAATTTTAAAAATTATTTTGAATTTATATTTCATTAATATAATCCAAAAATAGTGATTTTATTATTTTATAAACACAATTATTCTTATTTAAATAGTTTTTCATAAAAACACATCCTTTATATTCAATTGGTTTTTATTTCCATTTATAATTAATTTGGTAACCAGTGAATCATTATATAAACATGTGTAAATCCCATTTTAATTATTTAGTTAATATCCTTCATTCCCTCCACTATAATGGCTATTTTATAATGCTAAAATTTAAATAATAATATTTTGTTGCTATCTAACATAGTTTTTTTTTAAACTAGGGATGTTACATTATCCCCCATTTTGAAAATTGAATCCTAAAAATTTTTAATTTTGGCCCAATAACTATGGCTTGACTTTTAAAAATTCCTTTATTGAAATCCCACATTGGAAGAAATGATTAATAAAACTTCCAATTTAAAAGAAAGGAAGGGAAGTACGAAGGTTTCCTGAGATAACACATACTTGGTTTCCATGTAGGAAAACATGGACATGGAAGATAAAACATTACATTATGCTTTTATGGATAGTCATAGAAAACATGGTTAGGATAATGTTAACAATCACAAAATTGTAAATCTGTGATGTGTTAAAAGGTCATTGATTCCTTAGTAATAAAATTGCATTGGTAATGTTTTTATTGTAAGATCCTTTTAATAAAGCTTAAAAATTCATTTACTTCCTATAATAGGAACATAAGGAAACATACTTGAAAAGTATAGTTTCATCCATTAGTAAATTTCCACTATAAACTCGTCTTTTTCTCCAAATGGTGAGTGTTTAAGATGGATTTTTCACTCTTGAATCAAATTATAGAGAATCACATAACCCATAAAAGATTAACTATCTATTTCTCCTATCATAAAAAATAAACCAAAACCAAAATGGTTAGGATAAGATAATATAATTCTCCAAAATTAATAAACCTTTATATGATGAAAAACTACTTTAATCTCCAAAAATCAATAGTGATACCCAAAGTTCAACATATACCATTTGAAAAATAATTGTCCTTAAATTCCTCAAAGTAATCAAAAATAATATTTAAACCCAAAAATTATTTGATAGCATAATAATAAAAGATAAATTTTATGAATTATCTCCAAATAATATCAATTACTCTTGAAGTATCATACCAAGAAGTAATTTCCCTAGTAATCTTCAAGATATGCTAACCATTTCTATAAACAACATAAATCATTACAAGTCCAAAATAAAATCAGAGATTCTTCCAAATTATAATTCAACATTTATTCCTTAAATAAAATACCATACTATTCTATTTAACTCTATCATATAGGATTCTCAAAATAGTGAACGTCTTCTGAAATGATATTAATCACTTAATCTCCAAATAATTTTCCAATCCCATGGTTATATATTAAATAAAATAATTGATCAAAAAATAAACTTATTATTAATCCATAAAATCATTTAACTAAAAAGAAGAAGTCATAATAACCAAGACTTCATGTAGGATAGTGGTAGGCGATGTACACATGTCACCCTTCGGTTTTGGGTTTGATTATCATGGCCTTACCATATGCGAAGAGTTGTCACCCATCCTTTAGGTTATCCCATTTTCTAAAACTATATAATTCTTATAAAATTTCCCAAATATGATAAAATCCTCAAAAATAACCATAAAATGTTTTAACCTCAATGGTTTTCTTATACTTTTCATTTTTCATCCCAAAAAGTAACAACCCGCAATTATCTCAAAAATAAATATCATATAAACCCTAATGGTTATTTGTATATTTATGATTATTTCCACAAAAAGAAAGGATAATTATTCCTCAAATAAAATTTTCACATGACAAACTTAAGGGTTACATATAACACAAATTAAAAAAATAATTCTTCCAAATTAATCCCATCATCAAAATAGTATTAATACTTTTAAACATTTCATCATACTAAAATCTACTATAAATCTTGAATCCTATATATATAGACTTATTAGTCATTTAGTATTCTTAGTGATACATTAAACATACTTTTCCATCTTATTCCTTAATACTTATTTCCTACAAACAAAAACATGAATCATGTCTGAAGATTCAATAATATCAAAACACGAGTCATTAAATAATCCATACCTTTCGTATGTCATTTTCAGTTTCATTATCTTCAATTGTAATGGAATTAGGTATTTCTAAACATATATTTATATATTCATGCTAATCCCATTCATGAACCTTATTCATAGGACATCTATTTTCATAATGACCATACTTCCCATATTTAAAACAATCAATTGATAACTCAGGAAGAACTTCTTTCCCTTTCTTAGATTCAACTGAAAGCTTCCTTTTTCTGTGGTATATTATTGCTTTATGACCCTCATTATCTCATATAAAACATATTCTCGTACCTTTAAGATATTTTCCTTGGTTTTTATTTCCACATCCTTGACACATATAGTATTGAATATACTTACCTTTATGATCATTATTACCTGAACCTCTATAAGGATTCATTTCTCTCGTATATGATGCATTAGAAAACTCACCAAGGTTTAAGTGGTTAATCATTACTCTTGGTAGTTGGTTTATAATAACAATAAGAGTTATCATTAAATCTCCCATTTCATTCGGTTTCTTATTCAGAGAACCACCACATTTTCCTTCACATCCATTATTACTTTGATGCCTACTAAATCCATCCATTTACTAAAACAAAAAATATTAGTGTGAGTATATCAATAAAATCATTATATTCCATCTTCTGAGGAAGATAAACACTAATATATGCTTATTAATGTTATCTCAAAATCATTAAATTTATCTAAAATAACTATGACACTTCCTGCCATTCTAACCATTGTGGTTATATATAACTTGTAAATTATGATTAAATAATACCCTAACCTCTAAAGTTATCTAAACCGACCTTTGATACCAACTATAAGTACCTGAACTTAATCATTACATAATATTAAGTTTTAGTCAAGAATTTAATTTCTTACACATTTATGATCTTTTTAGGTTTATAGTTTTAGATAATTAGTCCATCATTCATACATAACATCCCATAATCATACAAGAGGATACTACTAAAATAGTATCAACTTTTTCCAAAATATAAAACTTTTAAAATAAAACATGGATTATTTTTCATGAAATATCCTCATAACATCCAAAATGACTTCATTATTTCTCCTACCCATCCTTATACCTTGTGAAAAAACATTTTAAAATTTGGTATGAGCACAAAAATCTCAATAATGGATAAAAGAAAGAATTCATTAGTCTATTAAAAACATGTAAATCTTTAAAAACCATTTTCTTAAAAACTCATTATCATGTATATAAAAATCATGAAAGTTCCTTGGTAAAACATTACTATATCACCATTATATTCACCATTAAATTTTTAATAACATTATGCTCAACTTCCATCTCTGAAGTACCCAATTCATTGGAGAGCTATAATGGGGTTCACCTATCATATCTTGAGCTATAATGGGATCAACCCGACATATATTGAGCTATAATGGGAATAAACACATTATATCTTGATATATAATGGGATAAACCCATAATAAACAATGTAAAAGGAACATTTCATGAATAAAACCCTTTAAAACTCATTTAAACCCATAAGAAAAACACTTTCAGATATCAACATACCCTTTTCTTGTAAAAATCGCTTTAAAATATAAAAACCGCGCACATAATAATGAAACCATTTTCTTTAAAAAGAAAAATGAAAACTTATAAAGAAAATATTAAAGTAATAAATCATTATTTAAGTGAGAGAAACTACTCATGATGTATAAGTTAAAGAAACATTTCTTTCTTCTTTTATAAAAATAGATAAAAATGAACTTTAAAATAGAGTTTTAAATGAAAGTCCCTTACCCTGAGTCCTACTCATCATGTACAATCTTAATATTATTTAACAATAAACTTTGGTTAATTATTTAATTTATTTATAAACTTTTTCAAGTTTATTATTCCTTTTATATCACTTATTTCATTATTATAATAATTACTTAATTATTTAAGTTTTTATCAGAGGTTTTGTCGATATTCAGTACTTGAGTCAAAAATGAACTTGGTATGATGTCAATAGTTTAAGTGGTAATAATTACATCATCTATATAATAATATTCATGAAATGATAATCAATTTTATACATCAATTATATTTTTAAATCAAACTATTTATTTATCGTTATGAAAATTGAATGTCATTATAATCATGGAGACGGTAGGTCGTACGTACGCATGAGTAACGTTTCCATTTTTTATTGATCATTTATAGAAAGAAGTTAATTATTAATTTACCATTAAATAATTATATTAATATATTTAATATTATATTAATCATTTAAATATACCTATAAATTTCATCCATGTGATGTGGTGAAGAAAAAAGAATCACATCACTTTGTGGATATGATAGTTCACACGTATGCACGAACGACATTATCATTTTTATGTGAATTGAAAGGTAAGATAATAATTGATATATTATTATTTCATAATTATAAAATTTTCATGAATATCAAATATAAACATTAATTTCATCATTATAACCATCCTTGAGATATGGTGATGGAAAACGAATTATTTTGGTTCGTGGGGTGGTAATCTGTCGTACACACAAACGGATAATTCATTTCCAATTTGATGAAATTGGATATGGATTTAGGTGTTTATATTAACATAATAACATATAATTATTTCTAGGATAATGGATTTATTATTTTTTCATTTATTAAAAAAATTTAAGGAAGTGGAATAAGAAATAAAATATAAATGCTTAATTAAAAACGATACCCCTCCTTCGAACGACCTCCATTGATTAACACCTTAACACTACTAATGTGAGTTTTATGAATAAAATAAGGCATCGAAAATGTGGTTAGGTATTATATTAAGGTATTTAGGAAGTTATTTTTTGAAACAAAATCTTTTTTAAGTGTATTTAAATAAGAAGAATGGGTTTCCTTTTATAGGAGAGGGAAGGGGAACTCATAGAAATCTTCAAAGTATTAAATTAATATAAATTAATTTTCTATTAAAAATGGTACCAAAATAATTTATTTAGAATATAGTATTATTATGGGTCTAAATTAATTCATACAATAAAAATTAGATAAGTTTTGATTATTTTTTAATCCTTATATTTTTGTTTTAACTCTTTTTTAATCCTTTTAATTCTTATCGTGAAATCATGTAATTTACGCACATGAGCCTCCGCCCAGTTGGTGAGGTATACTTAAGTGCATCCATGAGACCCAGGTTCAAAACCATGAAGAGTAATAGTTTTGGGTGTTGTAACAGTACTGTAGAAGGGGACTATAGTAGTACTGTAGTGGGACTGTAGCAGTACTATAGCTGGCATTGTAGCAGGCACTGTGCGGTACTGTAGTAGTTACTGCAGTAGGTATTGTTGGGTACTGTAGCAGCCAGAACTATTCACCTTGGGCCACCAGTTTGGGCTTGTAATCCTTAAGTCCTTCGGTCCACCCAGGATTTCAGGTCAGTAAGGCTTTCGGGCCACCTTTAAGGTCTTCGGGCCACCTCAAGGCCTTCGGGCCACATGTAGTTTCCCTAGACAAACTATACAAAATAAGGGGCAGCCCCAGAGGAGGATTCAGAGTAGGCACAATCACCCGAGCAGAACCAAATAGATTGGGAAAGAATTATATGGTATGGATATTCCATTGAGACCAGCATGTGCTTTCATGGAATGCTTAGCCAGACGACCATGTGAAGGTGAAGAGCTACCATCACGATGCAGATGCTAGGAAGGGGCAGTTCCTTGTAGTTATAGTTTGTTTGAATTCACTAAGACCTTCGGGTCATGTAATGTCTCTTAAGACTATGGGACATGTAATCACTGAGCATATGGGCCTTGTAAGGGTTCCTCCTCATCCCTTAAATGGGAGGTTATCAAAAAATCAATAAAAATGAGGCCTTTGGGCCATTCAGGAAAATATCATTTAATTTACTCTTTGAAGGTTAATATAATTACTATAAAATGACAAAATATAAATAAATATGTCAATTATGATATTTTAATACTTATAAAAATCTATTAGTCAAATTTTTTATTTTTATGAATTTTATATCATTTAATAAAATATTATTTATTTTAAAATATCAATAATGTCAATTTTGACATCATTCATTACTTGACTATTTAAAAATATCATAAAAGAAATATAAATTCAAACCAACCCCTTTAATACATCTATAACATTTAAAATTTATCCATAAATTTTTTTTATGGCATTTATTATATCAAATTATATTTATTTTAATATTTTTAATATCATTTATTTGATTCTTTCCTTAATGAGGCAATTACTATATCATCATGTGAAAGGATTTAGTTTATTTATTTATTCCCCAAAAATTATAAATAAATTACCATGATGTATATAATAATTTTATATTTCTAAATAATATTTATATTCAAATATATCCTCTGTATAACCCAATATTAAAATACTTTACTTGATAACAACAAGAGTGTGACAAAATTTGTCTTCTCATTGAATATAATATTATAAATGCATTAAGTTCATCCATGTACCACAGAGTGGTCCTAAAATATACCAAAATATTATATTGGTCTTAACACACTCATCCAATTAAATTAGTACAAGTTTTAGGGTAATTTTATAATATTTATAATATAATTTTTACCTTTAATTACCCGATTTACCCTTAACTGTGAAAAAAAAATTATTACTAAAGTTACTATTCATGATGTCTAAAAAAAAGGGATATATTTACATAATTTGAACCTTTTGATTAAAAATATTGAATCCATTTTTCAAAATTCAAAACACATAATTGTCATAAATTAATTGAAAATTAATCTCGTTGACGGAATGAGAAAATGGGTTTTTAAAGTAAAAACATTCAAAAGTTCACAATGTTTTTATATCCAATTTCAATTTGAAGTTTATTAAAATGAGTTTAATTGGGTTAAATTATAAAAAGTAAATATAATTATACATTAAAACCAATTAAAATTATAATCTAACTATATAAATAAATTAGATGAAAAAGTAGTTGTGAATTAAAATGCAATATTTTTTCACTATTCATTAAAAATGAATCTTATCAGAAAAAACCAAAAAATAATCCAAAGTAAATTGTGATACTAAAATTTCAAATAAGAAGTTTATTTTGTCAAATATAACTTATAAAAGTTTCAAAAATGGATTTAAAATGGGTTTTCCATCAAAAGGTGGTAAAACTGCCATTTTAGAAAAATACTCTTTTTATTAGTAAAATTGAATTTATTATTATACCATGTCTATAAAACATATAAGATGAATTTTAAACAGTATATTGAATTTATATTTCATTAATATAATCCAAAAATAGTGATTTAATTATTTTATAAACATAATTATTCGCATTTAAATAGTTTTTCATAAAAACACATCCTTTATATTAAATTGGTTTTTATTTCCATTTCTAATTGATTTTGTAATCAACGAATCATTATATAAACATTTGTAAACCCTATTTTAATTATTTAGTTAATATAGTTCATTCCCTCCATTTTAATGGCTAGGTTATAATGGTAAAATTTAAATAATAATATTTAGTTGCTATCAAACATAGTATTTCTTTTTTCTTAAACTTAGGATGTTACAAGTGGCCTAGCGGGTCTCATACTTAGTGTATCTAAAATATTAGTTAAATTCAAGTAATGAATTTAAAATTTTGGAATAAATTATATTTATTTATGTTTGGTTGATCACTAAGATTTAATCACAAGTTATTCAAAAGAATAAGAGAGTTAAATAATAATAATAAATATTTGTTTTCAAGATTATAGAATATAATATTTATTATATTTATCATAGAATAATTCAATGACATTTATTTATTAAATAAATATTCATTATTCGAGGATCAGTAAATTTTGATGAAGTAAAGTGGCCAAAGCTTAATGCTCTTATTTTAAATGGTCTTAATGATATTTATCAATATTTCTAATGCATTACACATGAAAAGTGATTAATAATTATTATTATTATTATTATTAGACATGGGGTCAACTAAGAATTTTCAAGTAGGGAAAATGATAGTGTGAAATTTTTCAACCATAAACCAATAATAATAAATATCTAATTATATCACTTTATGTACTTGAATTTTGGTGTTCACAATGGATAGAGAGAGACTCTCTCAAGCCCTAGAGATATATCTAGAGATCTAGAGCACACTCTCTCTTACACCTCTATCAAGAATTAGAGATAATGTCAAGAGTTATTATTCCTTTGAGAAGAATATTGTTGCGATCAACCACGAACAACACAAGTGATTAGGATCAGTTGTTCTAGAACCTGATGATTCTATGAATATGTTTAGAGATTATGGTGCATGTGTGGATCATATTTAGAGTGATTACTCACTTAGATCACTCAATTCAATGATGTTAAGACAATATCTTGTTAACCAGATCATTAATGAAGATATAATTACAAATTAATATAATTTTATATGTTCTAATAAATAAATTATAAATTTCATGTAAAGATCCTCCTTATTTGGTTCTGACAGTTTAATCTAATCAAGTAATCTATTTTTTTGTTTTACATGATGTTTTAATCATGTGTATCAATGATTACATGTAAATTAAGACTAAAATCCAAGTTGTTTATATTATCAAAGGATGTTTTTGTTGCGACTAGAACCATCAATATATCCATACATATCCAAATTCATCCTATGTATAAAGTATATGAAATTATTTCATGTAAAAGATAAAAATCATATGAAATCAATAATCCCTACAAGAGTAATCTTGTAGTGAAAAAAAACCAACCCACATTTTTCTATACAAGGCATAAGACTTTAGGACAGTGAGCAATCTGACCCAAAGTCTCCTTACCCAAGGATACTTTACTCAAGAAAGAATTTAATTCCATTATAATTATAACACCTAACATAAAAACTATAATTAACTACTTAATTCAATATAATAACCTAATACAATCCAAAATCAAGGTAGAAGAAAACTAAATCAATCATTATACATAACATGTAACTCCTTAAAATGAATTTATGATAACTTGGAAGTAGTTTAGAAACTTTAAACTAAAATATATACATAATAATTCACAATATAACAATTAAAAGTATGAATAAAGGTGAGAATAAATTAAATAAATGAGTAATTAATATGTTTAAACATGAGATAAACATTTATGAACAATTAATAAATAAAGTAATTATAAGCATTTTATAATTTAGCAATTCATTATGGATATTATATAATTAAAATAAACAAAAAATTTATATTTATTTTTCCAATATGAACTCCTTCATGTTATTCATTATATGGAATTTACTTTAAATATATGATATTACATGAAATATTAACATTATATATTTCAATTCTATTTTGCAAAAAAATTTACATAATCTAAATATCACATATTTAATATTATTGAAACTTTGATCAAATCAATTATCAAAACTCCTTTTCAAATGGTTTAAATTATTTCTTAAATAAGGCAATTAATTTGAACAATTCAAATTAAATATTATGAACAAATAAAAATATTAAATATAAAAACTTTTATATTAATTTCTTGTTTTCTAATTTATAAAAAAATTATAAATCACACTTATAATTTTGATATAAATAATTTATATCCAAATTATAAGACATTAAATATAATTTGAAAAAGGTATTTGAATATTAACAATATTATTTATGGATATTTTTTTGTTAAGTTTATCATAGACATTTAAGTAATTAATTATAAAGAATTTATAATTAATTATTTTATAAACACCATTATAAATTAATAAATATCCCAAAAGACCTTGTATTTTTATTTATAAACTTTTTTAAACCATTAATATCAATTATTAATTGAAATTTATAAAAATATAATTATATATATTGTATTTAATAATATAAGAAACAACACCTTTAACTACTATTGATCATAATATACAATTGGTAATGTAGCTCTCATTATATTAAGTTGAGATAAGCGGGTTCTATTTAAGGTAATTGAGTATGATTGGCATCCATGTCTTATGATAAGTCTATATGAAGGAATAAACCAAGCACAAAATGGCTCATGTACCATTAACCCAGTGCATTGGCAATCACACTTAATGATTGATCCCATGTAAGAGTAATCTTACAAGGCCAGTGTCTACATGAGATTAAATCCAAAGAATTGCCTTTTCATATTAATAACAATGTGTTGTCATGATCATAGGTTATGAAAAAAATATCATTTAAGTTAAAACCAGTGTGCAGTGTCCTACATAGAAGTAACCCGATGTTGATTCATGTAATAATAAACTCATCATCATAGCCTGTGATATGTTCTAGAATAGGATTAACCAACATGAAATTGTATTTGTGTAAGATTAATATTGAGCACCTATAGCATACATAAGATTAAGTTCAATGGTACTTTCATATTATGTTGTGTTATTGGCCTATGTAAGATTAAGTAGATAGTACAATTATGCATACCATTGTAAAAAGTGACTCAGTAAACACTAACATTAAGCGATACCATGGTAGGGGCCATTATTATGTGAGAGTTTCACCATTAATAAACTATGATATACACCATACCATATTTCATGATCCCATATGTTCATAGCTTCATGTACACTTCATTTTAAAACACAATTTAATTTTTCAAATAATATGGTGATTCTTTAATACCATTACTAGGTTTATAAGGATCAAACAACATTCATTCATTATAGTGGGAGTAATTGAAACCCAAAAATCCTAAGATTTTCATGCATGAATATCAAAACCATGTTGTATTCAACATGAAGAACCTATACTTGTTTACCTTACACCATTGATCATTGTTGCAACCATCTTTAATCATGCTTGATGAAGATCACTCAAGTACAGCCATTATACTATCCTCTTCATGGTGCATCCACGGGCCAACATTAATCACCTGTCACATGGGCATGAGCCTCTCATCACCTATAGAATGTTATCACCTCATGAGGCTAAGGGTGGAAGTGGAAGAGAGATTCATAGCATGGACAGAATCCTCTATGAGTTTTGAACCCAATCCCAAAACCATACCATGACAGTGGATCCCATATAATTCCCTCAAGGATTCTCCTTGAGTAAGCATGTATTTACTGATGTGTTACAACACATGAGTAAATGGCATTATTCTATAAAATCATTTGTCACATGAGTGTATCTCGTGCACATTTTATCTTATAAAACATTTTCTAAATGATATCCAATGAGGAAAAGATTAAAACATTAGCTTATAATAATTTGACATCAATGAAATAGTGGTGGCTATTATATCATTATATTGTGCTAATGATATTCCAAGGTAGTGAACTATGATATCTTTATATCATAATAATCAATATTCCCATACATGGAATATACCTTTGGATACTATCATATACAAAATTCCCATATCATGATATATAATAAAGTAAAATCGTGTTTCATATATATATATTAAGCTTTAGGGGATATATTCATCACATAGGTGACCTATAATATAGCTCAATTAGATTACTTGAAAACCCCTTCTTTATCTGGAAAACTATATAGAACTCTATTGAAGACTATTGAAGAGAAGTTAAATCCATGAGGTCTCAACAAAATCCCCATAGAGAAAAAATCCAAACATCAAATCACTGTGATAAAACATTGAGGGAGATAAAGAAAAAAATAAAAAAGAATCAGCTCAATGGAATTGAATTTGGAGAGATCCGCTTCATTGGGAATGGGAGGGGAAACAACTATTTGATAATTTTTTTATGATTGAAACCCTTGTATGCAAGTGAATAAAAGAATATATCACCAAATTAATAACATTTTATTATAAAACATGACTAAATTAGTAACTCTTTAAGAAAATGGGAATAATTTAGTTACCTTTTCTTATAAATTTGGTTAAAATAAACAAAGACCATGTTTTTAAAAAACATAGATAGAAAAATACAACTAAATGATGCTTTTTTATAGTGTGCCTCCAAAACTCAAAACCACATGTGGGGTAGTAAAAATCCTACTCATTAAATCATATAAATTATGCTCACTCACATGATGTTAGGTCACACTCAACCAGTCACGAACCATCCCATGCCACCCCTTAGATCAGGGACCTAATTTGGCACGTGACATACCTTAAGCGCATTCATGATCACCTAGAGGTAGTGATAAGCTCTAGGGAATCACATATGATCTCATCAGAATGATTTCTTCAAATGAAATAAAAAAACATGGGACTTCAACATAAAAGTTTGGCATGATTATTCCATATATCAGATTCCATGCATAAAAACATGTATAGATAACACATAAATAAAACTAAAATGGACTTAATGAAATAAAAAACAGAGGCATACAAGATAAATTGTAAATAAAAAATTAATCCAAAAAAATACATAAAGCTGTAAATAAGGTATTTATAGGATTGGATGATAAAAATAAAGAATAATACAAAAATAAAACAAAAAACACCCAACCCAATCTCCATTTAACTCTATAAATCATTATCCAACCTCAAACCACATATTCTCTACAAACAACTAGAAGTGAACCTAAACTTGAAACTAAAATTGTAAAATAGTTGTGAGCATAAATCTCAGTATTCATGTCAAAGAAACCACACCCCAATGCATTACCTTTAAATAAAATATTTAATTCATGGTAATTTAAAAATATAGTTTAAAAAAATAAGAACAAGAGTAGAAAAATTAGTACAAGGGAAATGTGTAAATATATAGTCAGTTATTGCAGTAATATAGAAAATTAGCCAATAAAGTATAAGAAAAAATAATGATCATAGGAATCCTATGAGCTCAAGGGATAAATCTAGAACATATTAAAACATGATCCATACAATTGGAATGACTGATGCAATATAAAAACCCTAACACTTGGGGTTTCCCTGACTAGAGCAACTGAGGGGTAAATTACCAAAGTAGGATGTGATCCATACTAAGGGCAACTAGCTAGAGTGTGATCCTAATCTAGTGCAGTATGTGTTCATAGAAGTTTCACTAGCTACTCCTAATTTTACATGATGTAAAAAATGCGGGTGATCCAATAGCAATATCAAATAACAATATGAAAATAAACACATGATGAAGTGCTCAAACAAGAATCACAAGCAGACTTCATCCTCGATCACCCTTCACAGGAACAACTCATTACTCACAATAGTAGTAGTATAATGAAGGTTGCCTATACTCAGGGCACTTCATTAATTTAGAAACTAAAAAACAAAGGGTATTGTTCCACAAGATTTTTTCATACGAAAATATTCTTTATTAAAGTTCCAATCATGCCTTATAACCACCCATTAGAAACCAAGCTATAAATACCCTTTCTAAAATGTCAAGCATGTCTTTAGAAATTTAGGTAAACACTTAGTAATCAATTTGGATATCAAAAAACCTTATTTGAACCTCCATGTTTTAATACTCAAAAATAATTTTTCCTATGTTTCTAATGAGTTTCATGTTGTATGGTAGTATATTATTTTACAAAACATAATTTAAATAAAATTGGGTAAGTATTTAAAAGTTTCTTTGTTAAAAAAAATTTCTCACTTCCATACATGAGTCACTGCTAGCCATGAGTCACCACTATACATGAGTCACCGCCATACATGAGTCACAACCAAACATGATTCAACACTATAAATGAGTCACCATCCAACATGATTGACCTCCAGACATGATTCATCACCAGACATGAGTAACCACCAGACATGAGACACGGCTAGTCATGACTCACCACCAAACATAACTCACCACCAGACATGAGTCATCGCCATCCATGAGTCACCATCAGACAAGACTCGATGCCAACCATGAGTCACCGCCATCCATGATTCACTGGCATCCATGACTCACCACCATACCTAACTCACCACTAGACATGAGTCTCTACCAGAATGTTCCACCATCAGGCATACCACCGCTAGGAGTGCTACCGTCATCTTTTACACCATTTATGTTCTGCTTAATTTGAATTTAATGCTTCCAATGGATATTTTATAGGAGTTAATATAGTGTATTTATTTAATGATTATTTCTAAATCCTTTTACAAATGCATTGAAGACAAATTCAAAGGTTTAGTACGAGGATCCAGAAAATCATTATGATTATTCTTCAACAAATATTTGGTGATGTGGTGCTATATATTTTTGTGAACTCCCTCGTGTGCATAGGTAATGAATTTCTAAATTCTAGAAGATTGAGAACTTACTTGCAGATCCATGCAATTGTGATAATAGTAGAATAAATAGAAGATCAAGATCATTTTCCTATAGATAGAAAAGTGAACGTCATGATACTCTATTTACCTGCAACTTTTAGAGAAACTATTTGAACTACTCACCAAGAAAAATTTAAGGACTCTTAAGAAACTAAAGCACTACAAAAAAAGAAGAACTACATTTATTCATCTCTATTTATTTTCTCTCTTTATTTTTTATTATACTTTTGACTAGTGTTTTGTTTTATCTATTTATTTACGCATACTGATGCTTGTGGTTGAACTAGAGAATACTCGATATTCTCTTCTATACCTTTTTATTTTTATACCCACAAAAACTATGGAAGGCATACCTTTGTGGCCTGTGTTTTTTTTCCTTCCCACATATAACAGTGGAAGAGGCTTTGAGCCTAGACACCTTGTGTTGTTTTTTGTATAACTGATCTAAGTTTTGTATTAGATTATTGGTTATAATAATATTTTTGGTAGCGATTGATTTCCAAGTGGAGGGGATTAATTCTTGACTTGATACTAAACCCCTTGTTTATTTTGTTATGTGTTTTTGTTTTTTTTCTTCATTTAAAATCTTAAAATGTGTTTTATTTAAACTGTAAAAAATTACTTTGATAGTTAATCTTAACAAGTGTATATATAAAGGATTTGATCGAGTAAATCAATTTAAAAAGTTAAATTAATTTCATATATTGTTTTAACTGATCCCTAATCAAGCTTTGAGAAATATTTTATAAGATCAAACTAATATTAAACTACTATTTTGATTAACTGGGATAATTTATTTTAAATTAGGGGATTTTGTTTTTAACATATATTTTATTGGGTGGTCAATTCACTCTCCCCCCCCCCCTTAAGTTACCAGTACTACAAAACCAGTGTTTAACAGCACTGGTATTTATCAGCGCTAGAAAAAATGCTGATAAATGGCATTTTTATCAGCACTAAAGAAAGCACTGATAAATTTAAACTTATCGTCGCTTTTTATTTAGCAATGATAAAATGTGCTCTTTATCAGCGCTATATTTTTAGAACTCATAAAGGAGTCCTTCATCAGTTCTTTATTAACACTGATAAAGTTCCGGATAAATAAAATAAAATAATTAAATAAATAAATAATAAAAAATGAGTTTATTAAAAAATATTACAAATTTTATTAATTAAATGCTTATTGATATAAATGAATAAATTTATTATAATATATATAAATTATAAATAGTATTTATTAAATATATAGATATACAAAAGGAAAATTAAAAATATGTAAATTAAGAAAAATATTAAACATTTTATTAATTAGATGATTATTGATAATGTTAATAAATAGTATATATTAAATATATAGATATTTATTAATGTATATAAATATGATTTATATATTACAAAATATTTATGCGCTTTAAATTAAATATTAATATATTTAGTGAATAATAGTTTAAAATTAAAAATTAATATGAATTAAAAATACTGACTAATTGCATAGAGTAATAGACATGTAATTAAATGTCGTTTGATTTTTCAATTTAACATAGATAAAATTTGTGTTATATTGATTTCACATATATGTAATTAATAAATTTTTATATATAATGCACACACACAAAACTTATCCATTTTTTCAATATTATTAAAGTGTACTTATTTTTAATTTATTCAATTTCACTTATTTTTAACATGCATGAACTTAAAATTAGATATTCATTAATAATGTTGAAAAAATATTTGTAAGAAAATATTTATAAATAAATATATTTAGAATTATATATACTATATTTATAAAATTATATATTTATAATTCAAAATAAATAAATATTTTTTTAAAGTATTTATATAATTATATATATTTAAATAATTATTAAATTTATAATAAATTTACATAAATAATGAATATATTTACTATATTTATATTTATATATATTTATTAAATATATATATATATAATTATATAATGATATATAATGATATAAATATTATTTTTTAAAAATATTTATATAATTATAAATAAATAATTATATATTTAAATAATTATAAAATTATAATAAATATATTTAAATAAGGAATATATTTACTATATTTATATTTATATTTATTGATTAAGTATATATATATATTTATATTTACAAATTTTTTGTATTTATAATTATTTTTATAAATCCTTTATCACTGCTTAAGTAATAAGTGATGATAAAGATGATGTTTTATCAGTGATAAAAAACATTGATAAAGACCTACCTTTATTAGTGCTAAAAAAGAGCTGATAAATATGTCTTTTATCAGTACTTAAATAATAATAACTGATAAAAGTACTCTGTATTAGCACTTTTTTAAAAGCGTTGATAAAAGTTTCCTGGTCTGATTAAAAAAACATAGCCTGTTGCAAACCCATCATGATATCATAAGCTTTCCATAGAATCCACCCATTTTCAATGATCCTCCTCGGTGAATTGAAGCTCAAATCACACAAACCCACTCGAATCACACATAACCACTACCTTTAGTTGCCCATACATCGTTTGGCATCCAGTTTTTGGTTGTAGTTAGTGCTTATGAAGAAAACATCAAGATCTAGATCCAAGGGTCTTGGATTTTCTTCCACCTAATGAGGTAGGATTATGTTTTCCTTTCTTTTTGAATTTTTCATTTCGAGATCTGGATATGAGGGTTTCCAATTTTACTTTGTAGGTTTTGAGTTTCTTTCTGTATTTGTGCTCTGGTTGTTGTATACTATTTTTTTTTATGATACATTATTTGCATGACTACTATTTTTGAAATCCTGTTTTGGACTTTTTAATTTGTCATTTTGAATCAATTTTCTTCGTTGTCTACATTTATACTCGATCGTGCTCTGCAAGCTTAATTTTTTGGCTATTTTGAAATCTTAGTGAATCACATTTGGTCCACAAATAAACCAATTAAATTAATATTTATGCAACTACATAAACAGTGGAGGTTTTTGATGTAAAAACCTTAAACGAACAAGAAAATTTATTTAAAAAACCAATTCTCAGTCTGATGATGGTGTGAAGCAGCAATAGAAGTTGATTTTATGCAATTCATGTACGGGAATTTATTAATTTAAATTCTGTTTTAATATTATGGTGTTAGGGTTCTTCCTTAAAAATGTATTTTCTCAGAATTTTATTGTTTTATTTTAAGAGAAATTTTAGTAAGGTTGATACTGTATTTATTTATTTTCAATGGATCTCTATTTTCAAAATTAGTATGGGGTTGTATTTATTTCACTATGTTGTGATATTCTTCTGTAAGGGTTACATATATTGCTCAAAATTGTATTGTTTTATTTCTTTATGCCAACTTCTTTATCGACCTCCCTAAAATTTCAAGGATGGGTCAATGCGTATTAGATGGTCTCCCTAGAATCCTTAGGATTCTATGTCATTTTTTCCAAAAAAATATAATGGAAGTTATAATTTTCTATATATTAGATATTATTTTTAGGTGTTCATTATTTTAGGATTATATATACATTTTAGGTCTATATATACAATTAATTAACGGTAATATTGTCACAAACCGTCCCCTGGGGCCCGTGTTGTAACTACCCCAAGCCCACCTTCCATAGGCCAGGGGTTGGTGACTAGCACTGGAAAGGCATATCCCTAAAACGGGAAGGCATTTCCTTTAAAACTGTACAAACACATAATCAAAGAACATAACAAGATGAAACCACATAGTAAAACTGAAGTAGTAAAGGTGTGTACTGAAAGTAAAGGGGCCGGAATACAAGCCCAACTTAAAAGTACAACTACAACTGAAAAATAGAAAATAGCTCCTTGAATTTTATACTGAGGTTCCTACCTAAAGGGTAGGTACAACTCATCTCCACTGCTCTCCACGTCATCCAATCTCCTCAGTGTACTGCCTGGTCCTGGTTCCCTCAAGTCTCAGCCATGCTGCTCGTCTTCTGCACAAGACACAACAAGATGCGGGTGAAGCCTATGTAGGGGTGAGTATAACAATACCCAGTAGGGACCCCTAGACCCCCGAAGGTCTCTTAGAATTCCACAAAGGAAAAACCACAAAGAAAGATCTCAATCAAAAATCACAAAGCAATATACACAACTCAAACCAGGTATAACTAAAGCACAAAATTACAGATCATTTTTCGAGAAGCTAAATCATCTTATTATGTCGAGAGGCACTACTGCTGACCATACGGAGTCTGACCCACACAAGATCGGTAGGTACTAACCCCTGAAAGACCCACACAGGATCTAACCCACACAAGATCGGTATGTGTTGACCCACACAAGATCGCTGAGCGCTGACTCACACAGGATCTGACCCACATAGGATTGGTATGTCGTTGATCCATGATGGGCCGCTCTAAGGTCGGTCCCCATAAGGTCACATACTGTTGATCCACATAGGATCATTAGGTGATGATCCAAACAGGATTTCTCGGGGCTGATCCACACAAGATCGCTAGGTATTTACCTACATAAGATCACTTAGTACTAACTTCTGTATGATCTGTCTCTAACCTCTGCCTCACTGCCAGCCACAGGATTCCCGCTCATAGTATGCTTGATTCTGGGAGAACCGCTCCCCAATTCATCGGTCATATTTCAACTGGAACGAAGTCCCACGAACAAGTAACCTGATGATCTGTCACATCATAAGGGTTCCAATGCAACATACAATGCGTCAATCGGATGCTCGGTCTGTAAGTTATTGGCATTTTAGTACCGAGGTCCCGGTTGGATTCGGGATCGATCCAACCCAGTCATACTCCAATTTTCTCCAAAACTCTCATGGAGTATCTCAAAAGAACTATCTCTCTCCAAGGATCTCAGTGCCACAGATGGTTCGTCAAAAAGGAGTCTGATTCGCAAGATATGGTCACTTAAGCGTAATTAGGCCCGAGAGGGGTCTGAGTCCGGTTTGGGTCGACCCGACCCACCCCAGGTCCCACCCGGATCGGCCTGGGTTGGCCCGTTTGAGCTAGTCCACAGTGGGCTTGGCCCGCTGGGCCGTGTACTGGCCCGGACCACCCTGACTAAGTGGGGTCGCGGCGGGCTCGGCCCGCCAGCTGGCGCAACCCAAGCAGGGTCGCGTGGTCCAATGCTCCCGAACAGCTCAATGGATCCATTCGGGTCCATTAATTGGTACTGCCTTGTCACCCACGGGATCCACAGGAGGCAAGTCCCTTTCCAGCTCCATCGCGGCTTCCTTCATTGCGACGTGCGACGACGCGCCACCTCCACCTTTGCGGTCAGCCGTTGTCAGCCACCCGTCTGACTGCCATGGCGTCGAGCAGTGCCACTCTTCCACTGTGGCCAGCGGTTGCTGGTCACCGCTCTTGTCCACCGGCGCTTCTTCTGCGAGGCTCCAGTGATACTCTAGAGCTCTGTTTTCACTTCCGCTCGCGTCTACGGGCTCCCTGGGATGCCATCGTTGCTACGAGACTCTAGGATTCCGAATTCTGATGAGTTGAATAATTGTCCCTCGAAGAACGCAACAAGAACGAATCAGAGGAGGGTCTGGTCCTTGTTCATTTGGTCCACGACCTCCGTATTAATATGATAACAAGTGAAAGGAAAATAATTCATCATAGATAACTATAATAAAATAAAACCCCTTCCTTATGAACCGGCATAGGTATCGCAGTCGTTGGCGGAAGGAGAGTCCTCATCAGAGTGAGGTCATCGGCGTTCATCAATCACAGATCATCACCACCCAATATTTCATCCTCCATTGATGGAAGTTGCTACCGGACTAGGCTATAGGTTTCTCTCTTGATGAATTCATGTCAAAACCCCACCCCGAGCTCCATTTAAATAGAAGGGGAAACTACCCGTGTTGCATGTCATTAATGCAATTCATTTATGAACCAAAATTAATGCTACAACGTTGAGGTTACAAAGTTGGAGGTTCAAGACATTAATTGGCTTGACAACCCATCGTTCTCACAACCACCTCTCATCCGCTGGATAAAAAAAATAAAACAACTTGTTAAGTTGTTTTATTATTTTTCAGTAAAGTCCAAAATTTAACTTTTTCTCCCAACCTACTACAGTCGAAGTGAAGCCTCCCTTAAGAGAATCTTGGCACTATAGATTCAACGGTGCCCTCAGATTTTTAATTCGAGCACCAGTTCAAAAGATAGAAAATGTCACCCGCGCTTTTATTGAACATACCTTAAAAAAGTTCAAAAATCCATTCCAAGCACACCAGGCCTTAGAATCATGTGCTATAAATTTTCATAGACTCGTAATAATCCCAAATAATTTAAAAAAAATACATGGAATTCCTGAGTCTTTACATTCTCCCCACCTTAGGGTTTTTTATCCCTGAAAGCTACAACAAAACTAGGGAAATAAATGGGGGTACTGAGCACATATCTGAGCCTCTCACTCCCATGTTCTCTTTTGGAGATTCCCGTACTACCAACGAACTCGCACTGGAGTAATCGATTTTCCATGAAGGACCCGCTCCTTTAGATCCTCTATCTCCACCGGGAACTCCACAAACATCGCCCCATCATCGATGTCCTGCTCTTCCCAGTCGATAACATGTGATGGATCATGTACGTATCTCCTCAGTTGTGACACATGGAAAACATTATACACCCATTGTATATGTGGGGGAATAGCTAGATAGTACACCACCTCGCCTACTCTACTGAAAATCTGGAAAGGTATAACGAACCTCGGAGATAGATTTTCACCCTGGCCAAACCTCTGTAACCCTCATCGGGGTTAGACCCATAGAAAGACATGGTCTCCCTCCTCAAACTCCAAGGGTCTCTGTCTCCTGTCAGCATAAGACTTCTTCTAGCTCTGTGTAGTCTTCATCTGCTCCTGGATGATTTTCACCTTCTCGGTGGTAGAATGTACCAACTCTGGACCCATAAGCACTAACTCCCCTGGGTTTATCCAACAAAGAGGTGATCTGCATGGTCGCCCCTACAAAGCCTAAAATGGGTCCATGTCAATGGTGGAGTTATAACTATTGTTGTATGAAAACTCCACCAGGGGTAGGTGGTCCTCCCAACTATTGCTAAAATCGATGACACAAGCACGTAGCATTTCTTCAAGTGTTTGTATGGTCCTTTCCGTCTGACCATCTGTCTGAGGGTGAAAGGTGGTGCTCAAGCATAGCTGAGTTCCAAAAGCTTCCTGCAATCCCTTCCATAAGCGGGATGTAAAACATGTGTCATGATTAGAGATGATTTTCGATGACACTCCATTATTTCTCACTATCTTCTACACGTAGAGGTGTCCCAAGATCTCTATTGATCCCTACTTTCAGATGGGAAGGAAGTGGGATGACTTGGTGAGGCGGTCAATGATCACCCAAATGGAATCGTGGCCCCTAGACGTACGTGGTAGCCCCGTCACTAAGCCCATGGATATACCATCCCACTTCCACTTTGATACCTCAAGTGTCTGAGCTAAGCCTACTGGTACCTGATGCTTGACCTTCACTTGCTGACAAGTGAGGCATCGGGATACAAAAGTTGCCACTACTTTCTTCGTCCCTGGCCACCATTACTAATTCCAGAGGTCCTGGTACATCATCGACACTATAGGATGTACCGCTAAAGGGGATGTATGGAAATCCATCAACACCTCCTCACGTAGTGTTAATGGTACCATAGTGCATCCTCTAAAGAGGACGATGTGCTCCCCACCTTCAGAAAATCCCTCAGGTGATTGTCCTTTGGATATCAGAGCATGTCGGGCCTCGTAGTCAATGTCCCCAAGTTGTGCCTCCTGAACTCGCTGAAGAAGTGGGGGAGTGACAGTCATATACTGGAGGTATGTTTCTCCATATCTATCCACGAAGGATAACTACAACGCGGCTAGCTGCTCTTTCTCCTCACTCAGTAGCTATAGACCAGACCTTCAGCTGAGTGTGTCTGCTATTAAGTTTCCCTTTCCAGGAGTATAGACTCTCTCAAAGTCATAGTATTGGAGAAACTCTATTCATCGTCGTTATCTCAGGTTCAGGTCCTTATGTGAGAAGATATACCTGGGACTCTTGTGATCAGAGTAAATAGTAAATTGTTCACCCATCAAGTAGTGTCACCACATCTTCAGTGTAAATACCATTGCTGCTAACTTTAGGTCATGGGTAGTGTAGTTCTACTCATATTTTCTCAACTGTCGTGAGTCATAGGCAATCACCACTCACTCCTGCATCAGGACAAAACCCATTCTGGTCCCTGATGTGTCGTAGTAAACTACGTACCCAATGCCCTCTTCTGGTAGCCTCAAGATGGGAGAACTCGTTAATCTTTACCTCAGCTCTTGAAAACTCTACTGGAACTTCTCTGTCCACAATAAATTTTATCCCTTATTTTTCAAAGCTGACAAGGGTGTCGCTACCCTGGAGAATTCAGGTACAAATATCTAGTAGTACCCATCTAATCCCAGGAAACTCTGCACCTTGGTCACAATCGTGGGTGGTTCCCAAGAAAGTACTAACTCTATCTTTTCTGGATCCACTACGACTAAAGCCTCCAAGATAACATGCCCCAGGAAGTGGACTTCCCATATCCAAAACTAGAACTTTGAGATCTTTTCATAAAGCTGGTGCTCTTGGAGTGTATCCAAAACTATCTGTAGGTGTGTGGCGTGCTCCTCCTCCGATGTTGAGTATATTAAAATGTCATCGATGAAGACCACTACAAAGCGATCGAGGTATGGCTGAAAGGTCATGTTCATGATCCCCATGAACAATTTTAGAGCGTTGGTCACGCTAAAAGGCATCACCAAGAACTTTTAATGGCCATATCGACATCTAAAGGCTGTCTTCGGTGCATCCTCATCCCATAATCTGAGCTGATGATAGCCTGATCTGAGGTCTATGTTCGAAAACCATCAAGCTCCCTTCAGCTGGTCAAAGAGATCATCGATCCTCGGGAGTGGATACTTGTTCTTCACGATCACCTAGTTCAGGCACTAATAGTCCACACAAATCCCCAAGCTCCCAACCACCTTCTTGGCATACAAGATAGGGGATGCCTATGGAGAAACACAGGGCCTTATGAACCACTTTCCCTGCAAGTCCTCCAGTTGTACCTACAACTCCTGAAGCTCCACAGGAGTCATCCGATGTGCTGGTGTAGATATCAGTGTCATCCCGGGGTACAAGTCAATGTAAAATTCTACCTCTCTACATGGAGGTAGTCCCAGAACATCATCAGTAAAGACATTGGTATACTGATCCACCACTACATGATAACTCATACTCTTCACGCCAACTGCTCTGAGGGTGATGCTAGCCAACAGGTGAGTGATCGGCTGCACCCTCCATCTAGAAATCCCATCTTATGATGAAAAGGTTTCCTTCTCACTGGTGAAGGAAAACAGGGTCCCATCCTCACAGATACACTGCACTTTGGGCCTAAAACAGTCGATCTGAGCATGGACTATAGATAGCTAGTCTATACCCAAGATGACATCGTAAGGCCTCAATGCTGCTACTAGGAGATCCCATCCAAAGATCTCACCTACTAGAGTAATCTCACACTATCAGAAATAGTGTGTAATCATCTAATCCTATCATGTAGGAGTCTCTAATTGTAAGGATCGATACAATGGCTCCATCGGAATCTCTGAGCTCTGAACGATTGTCGTGGCAATGAAAGAGTGACTAGAACCTATTTCTATAAGTACTGTAACTAGGGTGGAATAGACACATATTTTACCTCTAATCATCTCTGAAGCACTGTGGTAATAGTCCTCAACTTCTTGAAGCTGTGCTTGCCTCTATCCACCTGCTCCCTATGGTCGAGGTAGACCTCCTAATGGTGGTGATGGTAGAACATCAAATCACCACCCACCACCTGTTACATGGCCTACTCCTCTGCCTCATTTATTTCCCTACGGACCTCCTCGCTCGAATCTATGTCTCTGCCTCGGCAGTCCCTTGACCGTCTACTGATATTCAGTATGGCGGGTTGTTCATTCACGATCCATGTGGCCCTGCCCGCCGCATGTGAAGCATTGTCTACCTCCTAGATGACCTTCTCTGCCTCACGAGCTCCAAACCTCTGACCCTGCATCCCGAGGCCATCCACTAGTGAGTCTGGCCTACTTGGACCTCTACATTATCTATCTACTACCTCCTATAGATGACTCAGCTACCTGTCATATGATGGTGGCTCTCACCGTTGGTTCTTGTTTATCCATGAATCTCTCCACAAAAAATTCTCACTCAATTACTCTAGCCTACATTAGGATATTCAGCGATATCATCAATGCTCTGATCTCCCACTAAAGACCTTGCTCAAAGGTTCTAACTCTGAAGAATGAGTCTCATACCATGTCGGTGGAGTAGCTTGAGAGTTCAGTGAATCTTGTCGAGTAATGGGCTGCTGTCAGGCTGCCCTGATGTAAGTGCAGGAGCTCTTGAATACGCACAGAGCGTAGAGTCGCTGGAATGAACTCTACCCTGAAGAGGCTCTCAAAGTCGGTCTAGGTTAGGGTCGCCTCATCATGTGTCTAGAGCATTAGGCTCCACCATCTCCCAACTGTTCCCTGGAAAATGATAATAGCTAGGATAACCATCTACTCTACTGGTTTCTCAACCAAGCAAAAAACTCTAGCCACAGCCTCCATCCAGTCCTCATCTACTTGGGGATCTGTCTCACCTCGAAACCTCAGAGGCATCTATCTCTAGAATTCGTGCAATGCGCTTAGTCGGTGTGCACGGTCTACTGGTGGGGTTGGTGGAATCTACTACCCAATGGGTGGTGATGGTACTGGTGCACCACTCGAATGTGATACCATAGTAAAAGGGCCCTACATCGGAGCATCATTGCTCAGTGGACCGTTATCGTGTACTCTCTCAGGAATCCTGGCTGGCTGTCTTTGTGGTAGCATGATAAAAAAAACAGGTGCACCACGGTCAATAAGTTATACCTGGTGAGCTGACTCAAAATAGATCAAAGTAAAAACATTTCCAAAACTCATGAAAACGGTATTTTTGTGCACCGAGTCAGAAATCGGAATTTAGGGTCCTGGTGTATGGATATGTCGGTCGCCGCACCAACACTGGACTCCCTGAACTGAAAACCACACCCAAAACAATTAACACTATTACTCTATTAAAAATATTAGATTCCTATTTCTTAGGGAGAACCAACCCCTCTGATACCACTTTGTCACGACCCGTCCCCTAGGGCCCATTCTGTGACTACCCCAAACCCACCTTCCATAGTCCAAGGGTTTGCGACTAGCACCAAAAAGGTGTATCCCTAAAATGGGAAGTCATTACCATTAAACTTGTACAAACACACAATCCAAGAACACAACAGGATGAAAACACAAAGTAAAACTGAAGTAGTAAAGGTGTGTAATGAAAGTAAAGGGGTTGGAATACAATATCAACTGAAAGGTACAACTACAACTAAAAAATAGAAAATAGCTCCTAGAATCATCCATCGAGGATCCTACCTGAAGGGTAGGTATAGATCATCTCCACTACTCTCCGCATCATCCAATCTCCTCTGTGTACCACCTGGTCCTGACTCCCTCAAGTCTCAACGAAGTTTATCATCGTCTACACAAGACACAACAAGGTGTGGGTGAAGCCTGTGCAGGGGTGAGTATGACAATACCCAGTAGGGACCCCGAGACCCCCGAAGGTCTCTCAGAATTCCACAAAGGAAAAACCAAAAGGCATGATCTCAATCACAAAGCACAAAGAAATAGACACAACTCAAATCAGGTATCAGTAAAACACATAAGTACAGATGATTATTCAAGAAACTAGATCATCTTATTCTGTAGAGAGGCACTTCTACTGACAATACAGAGTTTGACCCACATAGTATCAGTAGGTACTAACCCCCACAACACCCACATAGGATCCAACCCGCCCGGAGTCGATAGGTACTAACCCACACAAGACCCACACAGGATATGACTCACACAGGATCAGTATGCACTGACCCACACAGGATCGCTAAGCGCTGACCCACATAGGATCTGACCCACACAGGATTGGTATGTCGCTGATCCATGATGGGTCACTCTAAATATGTTCCTTGTCGGGTCACGTACTGTTGATCCACATAGGATCTCTATGTTCTAATCCACACAGGATCTCTCGGTGCTAATCCACATAGGATCACTAGGTGCTGACCCACACAGGATCGCTCGGTACTAACCTCTGTATGATCTTTCTTCAACCTCTGCCTCACTTCCAACCATTGGATTCATTCTCATAGTATTCTTGATTATGGGAGAACCTCTCCTCAATCCATCGTTCTTATTTCAACTAGCACGAACTCCCATAAAGATGTAATCCAATGATCTATCACATCATAAGGGTTCCAAAGAAATAGACGACGCATTAACTGGACACTCGGTCTGTAAGTTATTGGCAATTTAGGGCCGAGGGACAGGTTGGATTCGGGGTCGATCCAACCCGGTCATACACCAATTTTCTCCAAAACTCTCATGTATTATCTCAAAAGGACCGTCTCACTCCAAGGATCTCAGTTCCACAGATGGTTCGTTAAACGGACATCCGGTTTGCAAGATACGGTCACTTAAGCATAATTGGGCCTGAGAGGGGTCCGGGTCCGGTCCGACCCGGCCAAAACGGTCTGAGTCGACCCGCCCCGGGTCCGACCTAGCCCGGCCTGGTTGTGATGGTCCGCGGCGGGCTTGTCCCACCATCTAGCGCATCCCACATGGGGTCACACGGTCCGCTGCTCTCAAACGGATCAATGGAGTCATTCGACTCCATTAACTGGCGGTGCCACATGGCACCGCCGCATCACCCGTGGGACCCGTAGGAGGCGGGTCCCTTGCCAGCTCCACTGAAGATTTGAATTCGTGGCTTCATTCATCACGGTGCACAATGGTGCGCCGCCTCCACCTCTATGGTCAGCCGCTGTCGGCCGCCCATCCAACCGTCGTGGCACCGAGCAGTGCCACTCTTCCACCACAACTGGCGGTTTCCAGCTGCCACTCTCATCCACCGGCACTGGTCACCGGCACTACCACACCAGTTCTTTGTCTTCGCTTCTTCCGTGGTGCTTCGACGATGCTTCGGAGCTCCATTTTCACTTACTCTTGCATCTACGGGTTCCCCGGGATGACGTCATTCCTACGAGGCTCCCAGATTCTAGATTCTAACGAGTTGAAGAATTGTCCCCTGAAGAATGAAACAAGAACAAAGCGAAGGAGGGCTTAGGCCTTGTTCGTTTGGCTCACTCCCTCCGAATTAATATGATAACAAGTGTAAGGAATATAATTCATCATAGATAACTATATTAAAATAAACCCCCTAACTCGTGAACTGTCAGAGGTATCACGGTCATTGGCAGAAGGAGAGTCCTCGTCGGAGTGAGGTCATTAGAATTCGGCAATCTCAGATCATCGTCACCCAAGATTCCATCCTCCGTCGGTGGAACTTTCTGCAATACTTCGCCATAGGTTCCTCGTTTGATGAAGTCATGTCAAAACCCCACCCCGAGCTCCATTTAAATAGAAGGGGAAACCACCCGTGTTTCATGTCATTAATGCAGTTCATTTATGAACTGCAAATAATTCTACAAAATTGAGGTTAAAAAGTTGGAGGTTCAAGCCATTAATTGTCTTGACAATCCATCGGTCCCACCACCGTCACTCATCCGCTATAGAAAAAGAAATAAAATAACTTGTTAAGTTATTTTATTATTTTTCTGTAAAGACCAAAATTTACCTTTTTCTCCTGACCTACTGTGGTTGAAGTGAAGTATACCTTAAGTGAATCTTGGCAAATTGGATTCAATGGTGGATTCTTATTTTTAATCCGAGCACCGATTCAAAAGATAGAAAATGCCGCATGCGTGTTTACTGAACGTACCTTAAAAAAAGTTCAAAAATCCATTCTAGGCACACCGGGCCTCGGAATCATGCGCCGTCAATTTTTGCAGACTTGTAATAATCCAAATAATTTAAAAAAATTACATGGAATTTTCAGGTCTTTAAAAATATAATTTATACTTAAATAACCAATAAAATATTATAAACTCATGTTACTTTCAAAATAATAAAATTAGATAACTATATATACATTTTTTGAAATAATTAAACCTTCCAAAATTTAAATAATTATATTTTGTACACAATTACCCAGAATAATAATTATTTATAATTAATATAATTTAAAAAATATTATTAATATTATTTTTTAGTTTCATTAGAAAAAAGAGTATTATATATATATATTGAATAATTTATTGTATATTTAAATAAATTTAAATATGATAAATAATATACATATATATATAATTATATTCAAATAAAGTTACTTATATATAATATATATATATATAACATATATATATAATATTTAGGTAGGTTCTCTTTATTAATCTATGTATCGAATGAGGAGTGACCTTAATTTTATAGTTTTTGACGGTGGAAGGCGTGAACCCTGTCCAGGTGTATTACCTATTGAGGTAAGTGTGAACGAAGTACACACCTCCATAGATCTATTTTTCCAATCATATAAAACCCTATAATCTTTTTAATAAAACAAAACCTATTAAAAAACAAGTTTTATCAAAAAAATTATAAAAAAATTCTCAACCAATTTTTTTTATTAAATTTTTATTCAGGTCCTTGTGGATAAATCACTACTAGAAAATTGGGCATTTGAGGTCCTAGGAACGGATGACCACCATTTGCAGTCTCTAATGGTACTAACAGTAACCTCCAATGGTGGTCGCATACTTATATTAAAAAAAAATGGGTGCAATCCCCCCCCCCAAATCTTCCTCGCACGCCCTAGCTCCTCCTCCCCCAACTCATTCCCTTCGTGCAGAGACCCGCGTTCGCCACCCCTCTCCATCTCACCTCACATGTCATTGCCTCCACAACAGGGTATACCGACACAGTCTCTGCACCTGGATCCAGCCACCACCCATCCTCCCTCACTGCCACCCCTCCCTCATGCCTCGCCGGACCTCAACCTCGGCCTCAGCCCCCGCCTACGCCGCCACACCCAGAGCTGTTGCTGCTGATCGTCCGTCCTCACTGCCTCCCCTACCTCATGCCTCACTCGGCCTCTACCTTTTCCCCATCCCCTACTCCCACCTATTACTTCTCCCATCTATAGATCTTAGTGGCCTAGTGTTCTAGGTGAGCATTATTTCATCTCTGAATAATTTTTATTCCAAGTACCTCATTTGCAGATAATTTTTCTTCCAATTATGATTCTTCTGAGAATATTTACATCCCATTATTCAATATTCATGAACTCTCATCTCATATTCTTCCTAGGTTAATCATTCACATAATATACAATGATCTCTCATAGTTTTAAATTAATTAATGGAATGTTAGTTAAACAATTGACCCTCTTTTAGGTTCATCTATTTTTTATTCCATTTATTAAATTATTTTACTTCATAATTGACTCTCTTTTATGTTTTCATAGATTTTATAGGTTAATCATGAAAAAATTCCAAATATTATACAATTATGTATTTTATTTCATTTGTTTTTTGCATTTGATTTCATATGTGACTTTTAGTTTTGACTGAAATTGGCTTTTTTGGATGTATTTCTTGACACTGCTTCTCTTGGATGCATTGCTTGATTATTATTTATCTATTTAACATGGTAGATGTGCATATAATGATATGAAAAGGGTTTTAAGATTTGATTAGGTGTTTTTAATACACTTTCAAAACATGTCCACTCAACATTTTCTACTATTATACACTGTCTACTGTCATACACTGTCATTTTTTTTAATATCTATTGTTACATTATTCTGTTATACACTATCTTTTTTTAAAGTTAGCATTATACAATTTAATTTAATACTATGTCGTTATATACTATCTACTGTTCTACTCTATCATTTTTTTTAATGTCTACTGTTATACACGGTCCTTTAATACAGTCTACTGTGTCTACGGTTATACACTACCCATTTAATGTTCTGTCTACAGTTATACACTATTATTTTTTTAAATACCAATTTTTTTTTGTATTTATTAATTTCAATGGAGGACTTCCCCATTTATTTTTCTAGATGTGATAGATAATAAATCATACTATCATTTTTCTAATACTTTATTGATTTATTATCTATCCCACCTACTAAAATTTTTTAGGAATAAATGCATACATTGTATCCCACATAGTGTGTTGTATCTCACTAAAATGTATAGGAATATATTGTGTTCAATGAAATTTACTTACCACTATATTGTGTTCAATGAAATTTAATCTTTTTGAATGTGGAACTGTTAAAACTAACATTTAATTTATATTTTCGATCAAGATATATAGAAGCATGCTTTTTTGTTGCTTCCCATACAACTAATGGGTCTGGATTTTAATGGTACAATATTTAGAGTAGTTGGCCAAGATGAATTCAATGGTAATTTAAAAATAATAGTATCTAAAGGTTTTTTTTCCACTCAAAAATTTTAATTTCTTATTTATGTCATTTTTTATGCATAGTAGACCCATATCAATAGATTTCTATGATTTTATTTTGAAAAATTTTCTATCAAGATATTGCATGTACAAAAATTTAAGGTTACCCTTAAGGAACTAATTAATTTCCCTTATGATACCACTTATACCCACCTCTTCTTTGATGGAAAATGTTCCATATTGGATTTCTTTATCCTCAATGTATTCTTTTTCTAATGTTCTTCAACCTTTCTCATAGCTGGTATAACTCGGTGCTTTCATTTATTTGAATTTGTTCCTTAAAAAAACTATGGTGAGTTTCTTGATCGTGGAGCTTGATGAACCCCTATATGATTTCCAATAATTTCGTTTAAAACACTCAACCTATTTTCTAGTATAATAGTCCTTGGTTAAACCATTGCATTATATGTCATAGGAATAAATGTTCTCTATGTGAATTTATTAAATCTCTTTTATCCATGGTATCTTGGAAATTTCATGGGGTTAGAACATATAAATTATTTACCAATGTAATGACACCTCATGGGGTCTCCTTTTGAGTTAGATATCCATACTGTAGGCATCATTCTTATATAAAGTCCATGGGAATCTTGACACATAATCATGGCATGCCATAACCTTCCAAAATAGTATAATTTTATTTCTACCCTATTCTTGGCATCCTTATAGAATTACCTATAATATTATATTAATTTCCAGATTTTAGATTTTCTTATTATTGTTCTTAATTGGGCTATCATAGTGGTAATATTCATGTTTTATTTTCCCTTTAATGGGATGAGTTTTATTTCATGTTTCTTAATCTTCCCATATTTCATTCATATTTTTGCAGTTATTTCATTCAAGAATGAGATAACATCCGCACTAAATTTCCTAATTTTTTCAAGATGAGTCTTAAGCAGGAGAACACTTTCCCTCTAACTCCTTATCTATGTCCAGCTACATCATGACTTCTTGGGAGTGTTCTTCAAGAATGACATATAGCAGAAATACTTCTCTAGCCTTTGATCCTCTAGAAATCAAGTCCATGTGTACAATAGTTAGTCCTTCCATTTATAGACAAAATTAAGTACTTATATATTTTTTCATATCTCTCTTAAATGTTCTCCTCCACTTCCTTCATTTTTAATCGGATTCAAACTCTACTGGTAATACTCCATTTATCTTCCTTTTAAATTTTTCACCAATTATGCATGAAAAAGGCTCATCCTAATTGTTGTATCTTTCATATCTATTTATCTTTATCAATATTCTCACTAAAATTATATATCTCCAAGCCTCATCCAATAATAAATTTAAAATCCTCAATTATGTTTGGAGATTACATGCATGTATCCTTTCAAATATATCTTAAATGTTATCAATGTTTTGAGTTGCCTAAAAATATTGTATCTGAGTAGATATAGGTTATGTGGCATGGATAGGAGCTCTATAGTGCATCCTCATCATCAACCCACATTGCACCATGGTCTAGACACTGTGACTTAGGGAAACTCTTCATCCAAAATGTGGATTGCTAGAAAATCTGGAACCTCTATCATTTTTCTTATCTATTATCCATAGTGAAACCAGATCACCTTAACCATAGCACATTACTTCATAGGCTATTGAACCCTTTCCCCTAGAATATCAAATCTCTCTATAGAATAGTAGAACTACTTCATCATAAGCCTCACAAGTTCACACACCTCATCACCTCTATGTAGCCCAACCTATGGTGAAAAACCAAGGACTTCGGTGTAGAATTTCCTTCACTCCATCCACTTCATTCATACATTCATGGAACTTCCATTCTTAAAAACCCCACATAGAGGCTTCCAAGATTCATATGACCTCGTTGAGGCCTCTCAGTATCGCTCTCAGTGCTTATAGTGGAATCCATTGTGTTTCAAGCATCCTAGTGATGATCACAATCTTGAAATAGTGAAGGCATGGCCTTCCCTCATTCTTATTGGCTTCAAATGGTTCATAGACGTGATTCATATGATTCCATGGAGTTTCCCATGGTTTTTTCTACCTTCACAAGAGCTTAGATCAACCTCCATCTTCATTATTAATGGGTGAATCATGACATAGGCTAGATGACAGTATCATAATGCATCTATCTGAGGAAGAAGATGTGTGATTGTTCCTGATATAAATTATTTTTTTAGGAATGTAAAGTACCCCACAGTTCACTTATCCCATATCAGAACCTATTTCAGTTAGCCTTTGCTTCATAAATCAAGATATGGCCTAATTTTTTTTATAAAGTCCCTTATCCCTTAATAAGGGATTCCCACACCCTACTCTTCTTTATTATACTACCTTCTCACTTTGCTAAATCCCGTTTCCCAATCGTGTGTTCATCCTTGGTCTATAATAAGTACAATATTTTATACCTTAAAAAAACAATTATTTTCCCTTAATAAAATATTCATTAAAAATTATAAAAAAAAATACTTTTTATTTTTTTCAAAATCAATTTTAAAATATTAATTCCCAAATATGATGTCTTATGAAGCAATTTATGGAGTAGATTACCTAGAATTTCTTTTAATAAATATAATGTATGTCGTATGCTGACAATTGGGTGATGGGGTGTATGAAATGAAATCCTGATTTGACCCATTATGAATTTAAACTCTTTTTGTTGGGAAATGATATAAATTCTTTACATCACTTAGGTCTAAATGAAGTTTTTCTTACTCATTTAATGTGATTTTATACAGGTATCCATTATTTTTCACTACTGGTGATGAAAGTTATTTTCTTAGAAACTTAGTTTCTTATTTGGTGCCTGAATTTTCTTTATGAAGTGATTGATATAGATCAAAGATCTAAGGCCAAGGATATTGTTATATCTTCTTCTAAAGATCGGTTATTTTATATACCCAGTGCTAATGGTATTTTTTCATCTACTACATTTCAAAATATCAATATTACTTTAAATCCATATGTCTGTGGGGTGATCTATTTTGGGATAAGCGTGTTCCTAAAAAATGAGCTTTTTAATTTGGAGAATAAAGAGGAATTCACTTTGAACAGATGAGGATATTCAAAGGTAAGGTATTGCGCTATCTTTTAAGTGCATATGTTGTGGAAATAATTTAAGGGATTATATGAATCATATATTTACTAAAAGTGATTTAGTGGTAGGATTGTGGAGGTACTATGGGGATATCATGGATATTTCTATCAGGATAGAATCATTTGAAATTATCCTTAAATCATGTTTTTATGGTCATAAAATAAATATGTATTTCTTATAGGTATATTTTTAAGAACCCAAATCTTCTTTTCAGGTATGGATCTTGATTTCTGGTGTCTTTTAGAAAAAGGGATTTTTTGGAAATTTTAGAAGTACACGCCGTATACTTGAGAGTACATGTTTTGTACCAAGTTTCCATGGTAGTTGTGTGTTGGCCATGTAACGGCTGAGACATGGTTGTGTGGGGTGAGATGGAGACCACCTAAAGCGGGGGTTGGTTGAGGCGTGTACATGGCATGTACATTAAATGAACATGTTGTGTACTTTTTCTTTTATTTGATATATCAGACCGAGGTCGTGTCTAACCCTCATATTTGTCTTCTTCTGGCTGTGACTCGTGAAGGGGTGTGCGGAATCACCAATTCTTTTCTGATCCACTGATCTATCATCCGTTCTTTGAATCAAACATCGTCAGTTGCATTGGAATCATCTTGGTGAGTTCTTTCTTCTTCTTGGATCTCTCCTCCTGATTTCTCCTCTCTCTTGAGTAATTCAAGGTGGAATGTTTTTGATGTTTTTGTAGATCTACATAATTATAGACCAATTCAAGGGCCGATGTTCAAGATTGATCATCGTACAACATCGAGGTAGGTGTTTTGTTGCCTTTCGTCATTTTTCTTTGAGTTTTATATTCCAAAGTGTCGATTACCCATGTTTCTGGTATTTCTAGTTAAGGAAATTGAAACCTGTTTTATATAACTTAGACTGATTGTTGGATTAAGGGTTGATTTACGTGATATTATGTGAAATTTCATGTTTAAGGAACACCCCATGAGTGTGTTTCCTTGTTTGAATGTTTAGGTTTGTTTGGTCCAGTTTTCCTATGAGGCAAACCTTGTTTCCTTGCCTTTCTTGATAGGATGGAACTGTTTTACTTTTTATTCTTATTAAATTCTTGTGATATGCATTGGAATTTGTTTATCCATGTAGTAGTTGATATTACTTTGGGTTTCTTAATATATTTTATGCATGATTGAATTGCACGGGGTTTTGAGAACCTGGTGTAGTTAGACCATAGTAGGAATTGACGTTGAGTGCTTCCTCAAGGTGTTTTTTATTTTTCATGCCATGAGACCATAGATGGGATTGATGGTGAGTGCTCCATTAGAGTGTCTATAGTTACTTTATGAGACCACAGGGGGAATTGAAATTGATAGCTTCCCTATAGAGTCTGTAGTTATTCTGGAAAGACCATAGGGGGAATTAACGGTGAGTGCTTCCTCAGAGTGTATTTTCCTTTTTATTTCTTTATTTGGACATAGGGGTTAGACTGTGTGAGCTACCCAGAGTGTTAATGTAAATATTGAATGTTTCTGACACGTCTGCCAAGCCAAATCACAAGCTTAGATTTGGTCCTGTTATGTAGTCTTCTAAGATACCTATTTGTAATAATTGATTAAATGATGAATATTAAATTCCAATGAATGTAAATGGAAACTTTAGGATTTGTTACTTTTTTGTACTCCCGGTTTCTCTACTACATTTCCATTATCACTATACTCACTAACAGTTAGGCATAGATCTTGTGGTGGTTTCCTACTGGGATTCATGTCACACCTTGTTTGTGTCATGCTTTTGGACCCAAATAAATTATATGGTTGCTGGTATAGATAAGGGGAAGTTCCCTTCATCATCAGGTATTTGATTGTTGTGGAGCTGGAGAGAATGGGACCAAGTTGAGGCTTGCGATGCTGTTGGAGTTTATTGTTATCTTTTTTTACTTTAGTTTAGTACTATATTTCCATCATTGTGACTTGTTTGGATATTTTTCTAGAAATATGTGACATGAATCGTTTATATATGTGCTCCAATTGTTTATTTACTTTCAGTCTTCCATTGTTTACTTGTTTTATATTATTATTGATTTCTCTATTGTTTATTATTTGTTATTACATTGTGCATAATCTTCCAATGAGATCATAGTTTCCCCAATATCACACCCAAGGCCCTTGTTGTTAATCAGAAGCCTCTAGCATTCGGGTAAATGTGCTTGAGTCCATGTGACCAACTGGGTACGAGGCACCTTTGGGCGGCACTCGGAATCAGGACATTAAAAAGTGGTATCAGAGGGGGTTATTTTCTGCTTTGTCTTACTATTTGGAGCCTATAGACAGGGATAGGAAGGAATAGGTAGTTGGTAATAAGTTTTTCCCAAGATTTTCTAACCCATGTACAAGGAAAATCCAATTTACCTTGATTATTGAAATTTTCTGGTTTTGAAATTGTTACAGTTGATTTGATTTTACCGTTGGGTGATTCACATGATTTGTGTTATTATCATTGGTATTATTGAGGTTCAATTTCTATTGTAACCAGATTAGATGAGGGTATTCCATATCATGCATCATATAGGCACTTGATAGGGATCACATGTCATGCATTATTGTCAAGATATTTAGGGTGCATTACTGATTTCATGTTGTTGTGATAGATTTTGTTCTAGATATGCATGTTTTTGTGATAGATGTCATGATATAATGCATGTTATTTTGATAGGGTATTGTAATGTGCAAAGTTTCATTTATATGGATGCCAAACTTTGGTCCCTGAGGTGTTATGGACCCTATTAGATTGGATCTTGGTGGATCATATTAATCTTTAACTGAATTCTGTTATGATATGACATGAATATGATGGAAAGATTTGATTCGTAGGAAGTATGGGCCCCCACAGATTGGAATTTGGCACTTTAATTCTTATTTTAGTGTTTTTATGGGGTTATAAAGTAGTTTCTGAGGCTTAATGTATGGAAAAACCTAGAATACATGGTGTGTGATAATGAATGCATGCCATGTATCCTTCTATTCGGGAAGAAAATGTTTTTCTTAAGTACACGTTGTGTACTTTTTCTACATGTCGTGTAGTATTTGACCGTGTGACTGACTGTGTGGGAAGAGACACGGGGTTAGGAAATGTTTGGTAGAACATGCCATGTACTGGGAGTACACTCTGTTTTGTAGATACCATATATCTAGTCGTGTGACTAACGAAATGGGTGGATGAACTTTGGGTAGTACACGCTGTGTCCAGTATGAACATGTCATGTGGAAGTCGATTGTGTCTCCAGCCGTGTGACCAATGACACGAGTTGGTAAAATCCTTCTAGTACACGCCGTGTCTGACTTAAACATGTCATGTAGTTTTGTTCTAAGGGAACCGTGTAGATGAACTTGGGTAGGAGGGAAAATTCAAGTACACACTGTGTCTCAAGAAGAACACATCGTGTGTATGGGTGTTACACGACCAGGTTGGCCAGAGGTACATGCCCATGTTGAAGTTTAAGGGAACACGTCGTGTAGGGGTTATACACGTTGTGTACCCATGTTTAGTAAAACTTGATTTTTTTTTATTCTCGTGTTCCTTACTTATACTTTTAAGTTTTAGTCCTTAATAATCATGAACTGAGGTGTGCGATTGACCTTACAAAATCATGCCACCGATACATCCTTTGGTTGTACGCCGGGTTCGAGGAAATGATCAGACACCAGAAACGGTAGACCAAGGACTACCAGTAGATCCTCCCGTCATTCCCTTCATGGAACCATCTATTATATCAGATACAGGTGTTGAGGCATAGTTCTGTGAAGGTTTTATAATTATGATGCAGACCTTCTAGGGAACACTGCATCCTGCCTCGTCTATGGAAGAGTTTACATGGGTTTTTCAGCAGCATCATCCTCCCACTTTCTCAGGGGATGGAGGACCTCAGGATGTGAATTCATGGTTAGAAGCCATTTTGTCTATCTTTGAGCATCTCGAGATGCCTCTAGAGAGGATGTTGAAGCTTTCTACTTACATGCTTCGGGATTCCACCAATAGATAGTGGGATGTGATATCACAGATAAGACGCCATCGTGTTATGGCTTGGGATGAGTTCTAGAGAACCTTATATGACTACTTCTACCCAAAGACCTTGAGGGTCGACCAAGCCTGAGATTTCATGAGTTTGGAGTAGGGTAATCTCTCAGTCATATAGTATTCTTCTCACTTCATAGATTTGTAGTGCTTTACACCCATTCTGGGGGGTTGATGAGTTATTTCTTGTGAGGAAGTTTGAGGATGGTCTTTGACATGACATCTGATCCTAGGTGAACATATTCAAGTTGACTTCCATATCTTCTATAGTCAAGCAGGCACTGATCACCGAGTGCAACCTAAGGGATTCTGGAGCTGTGGGCCAGGGCGATTCAGTATCTAGAGTTGGTACTCTTTTGACTGATAGCAGGAAGATCCTCAAGGTGGATCAGCTTAGGGATCTTAGATAGCTTCACAGGTCCATGGAGTTGGTCAGCCTTTTGCACTAGATTAGACCCATCAAGAGCAGGATCCCAGACCCTCTACAGTTAGAGGTAAGATTTTGGTTTCCTCGGTTTTAGATTATGATCTTTTTGATATAGGGGCTTCCCAAAGATTTATATTTGTGCTTGTTATGAAGAGTCTTGGGCTCTGTATCTTTACTTCTGTTGATATCTTGACACTGGACACTTCGTTTGGGACTAGAAAGGATAGTGTACATCAATGCAAGGAGTTAACTCTTGAGGTTGGTGGGTTTTACTTCTTATAGAACATTTATGTCTTAGAGATGACGGGTTATGACATCATTCTCAGAATGGAATGGTTAGTTATCTTCCAGGATGTTGTTGATTTCTATCATCTTAGGGTGAGTTTCATGTCACCAGAGGGTATTTTGTTTCTACATAAGGGTGAATGGGATGTCCAGGCGAGCAGATCTGGACCTAAGCATCACGAGTTAAGAAGTGTTACAGACCAAATTTCTTGTCTGTATATAGATGTATAGGGGACTTCACAGATGGACTTTCCTCCAGTGGTCAATCGTTTCAGGGATGTCTTTCCAAATAAATTTTCATGTTTTCCTCCAGAGCGAGAGGTAGACTTTTTTATTAAACTTGTGCCAGGGGTAGCACCGGTGTCCATTCCACCTTATAGGATGGATACACCAGATTTACAAGATCTAAATAAGTAGTTATAGGAGTTACAGGGAAAGGGTTTCATCCGACCCAGTACTTCTCCTTGGGGTTCACCTATCCTTTTTGTGAAGAAGGCAGACAGTACCCTCAGAATTTGTGTGGATTATCGGAATCTGAACCAGTTGACGGTTAAGAACCGATATCCCTTATTGAGGATTGATGATCTATTTGATCATATTCAAGGATCCCAGGTATTCTCAAATATTTACTTGAGATCTGGTTATCATCAGTTGCATATTATACCTTCAGATATACCTTTTACAACCTTTTGGAGCAAGTACGGTCTATACAAGTATGTGGTTATGTTGTTCGGTCTCATGAACACGCGTGTAGTTTTCGTGGAACTGATGAATCAATTGTTCCATTTTTACTTGGACTCCTTTTGGTTGTTTTCGTGGATGATATCTTGGTGTACTCTCACACTCGAAACAATCATGCCATGCATCTTGATATCATTTTGAGTACACTAATAGATCATTATTTATATGATAATCTCTCAAAATACCAATTTTGGATGGACCAGATTCACTTCTTGGGTCATGATATCTCAGAAATAGAAGTATCAGTAGACCCAGAGAAAGTGAGAGTAGTAGTTTCATGTGAGAATATAAAGAATTTCTTTGAGGTATGGAGTTTTATAGGGATGTTTGGTTACTATAGATGCTTTATATAGGACTTTTCATGCTTATCAGTGCCACTGAATTGCCTAAATAAGAAGGTTAAAAAGTACTCATGGACATATTCTTACAACTCAACCTTTTAGGAGATAAAAGGAAGGTTGACTTCAGCACTAATACTAATTTTTTCAAAGCTGGGAAAGATCTACACTATTTACTATGATGAATTAGGTATCAGGCTGGGATCATTGATTATGCAAGGGGAAGGAGTCGTTGCGTAAGGGTATTGGCAATTGAGGCCACATGAGAGGAATTACCCAATGCACGATCTCGAGTTATCTACAGTTGTGCATGTTTTATGTTGTTGGAGACATTATCTTTTGGGAGAGAATTTTGTGTTGTTCACTGACCACAAAAGTCTCAAGTATATATTTACTCAATGTGATCTGAATTTGAGATAGCAAAGATGGGTCAAGTACCTTCAGTCTTTTGAATTTTAGCTTGCCTATATGCCTGAGAGAGGCAACGCATTGGCTGATACGTTGAGCAGGAGAACTCAGATACAGGCAGTTCAGGAGACCAAAAATGAGTGCCAGTTTATGGCTCTGTTCTGTAATATGCATTTGAAGGTTCATGATGGATAGGGGAAGACATTTCTTTCTTCTATAGTTGTTACCTCTACTCTACTGGATCGGGTGAGAATGAGGCATCTATCAGATTCTGAAGCCTAAGTCCTACGAGAGAGTGTGTTAGGAGAGGACCCTACTCCTGGGTAGACCATAGGAGAGGATGAGATCTTGCACTTTCATAGACACATATGGGTGTCAGCAAACATATGTGAGGAAATGGTATGGTATTTTTATTCCACATCTTGGGTAGTTCATCCTTGTGTCACCAAGATGTATCGAGATCTACATCATCAGTATTGCTGGCTAGGTATGAAGAGGGATGTTGCTGATTTTTTTATGAGATGTTCCACCTGTCAGTAGTTGAAGGAAGAGTATCAGTAACCATCAGGGCTGTTGCAACAGTTACCCATTCCTGAGTGGAAGTGTAATGATGTCGTGATGTATTTCATGACAGGTTTACCGAGGTCGTCTCAAGGGAATGTTGCATTTTGGGTTGTCATTTACAGACTCACAAAGGTTTCAAACTTCTTACCGATCAAAGAGACATTCAGTGTTGATGAGCTTGGAAGTTTGTACATCCGGGAGATTATACATTTTCATGAGGTTCTGTACTCTATCATTTCAGACAAATATTCATGTTTTACTTTTCGCATCTGGTAGGGACTACAGAGCGATTTGGATACATAGGTACTTTTGAGTACAGATTACCATCCCTAGATAGATGACCTGTTAGATCACATGATTTGGGTGCTGGAGGACATGATTCTAGCATGCGTCCTAGATTTTGGAGGTTCTTGGGAGACACACATACCTCTGGTGGAGTTTTCCTACAATAATAGTGTTTAGGAAACTATTCATATGGCGCCTTATGAGGCTGTGTACGGTAGGCCATGATGATCACCCCTATGTTGCCTAGAGGCAGGAGAGACAGCTATATTGGGACCTTGTCTTGTCCAGGAGACCACTGAGTAGGTGGAGTTGATTTGGAATAGGATGGTTATTGCATAGTCTCTGAAGAAGTCTTATGATGATCGATGGAGACGACTTCTAAAGTTCAAGATCAGAGATCAGGTTTTCTTACATGTCACACCGAGTTTGGGACATAGGAGGATTAGAATATGGGGAAAGCTTTCACCAAGATACATTGAGCCATTTTAGGTTTTAGAGAGAGTCAGGAAAATTGCCTATCGGTTGTAGTTTCCTTAGAGGTATCAAGATATGCATGATGTCTTCCACATTTCCCAGCTACGGAGTTACTTCTCAGACCTGTCGTGTGTTTTTCAACCCAGGGAGATTGATTTGGAGGTGGAAGAATCGTTTGAGGAGCATCCATCCAGATTATTGATCGAATCATGAAGGTTCTCAGTGGTCGGTCGGTTCTTCTGGTATGGGTGTTGTGGCAGCATGACCAAGTATAGGATGAGACTTGGGAGAGGGAGACCAATGTGCAATCGCAGTGGCCGGAGTTGTTTGAGTATTCTTCTTTACCACCTTGTTAGGGAAATTTGAGGAAGAATTTATTTTAAGGGGGAAAGTTTGTAAGAACCCAGATCTTCTCAGGTATGGATCTTGATTTCGAGTGTTTTTGAGAAAAAGGGGAGTTTTGGAAAATTATATAAGTACTCGTTGTGTACTTGAGAGAACGCGTCATGTACCAAGTTATTGAGGTATCTGTGTGATGGCCATGTAATGGCTGATACATGGTTGTGTGGGGTGACCTGGAGACTGCCTAAATCAGGGGCCGGTTGAGGCATGTACATGGCATGTATATAAAATGAACATGCTGTGTAATTTTTCTTTTATTTGATATATCGGATCGGGGTGGCGTCTAACCCTCATATCCATCTTCTTCCATCCATGACTCGTGAAGGGGAACACATAATCATTGATTCTTCTCTGAGCCACCGATTCATCATCTATTCTCTAAATCAAACACCATCATTTTCATTGGAATCGCCTCGGTGAGTTCTTCCTTCTTCTTGAATCTCTCCTCCTAATTTCTCCTCTCTCTTGAGTTATTTAAGGTGGAACGTTTTTGATGTTTTTATAGATATAAATCATTCTAGGTTGATTAAAGGGACAATGTTTAAGAGTGATCATCATACAACATCGAGGTAGGTGGTTTGTTTCCTTTCGTAGTTTTTTTTTTGAGTTTTATATGCCAAAGTGTCAATTACCAGTGTTTCGGGTATTTCAGGTTAAGAAAATTGAGCCCTGTTTTATCTGCATTAGATTGATTGTTGGATTAAGGGTTGATTTATGTGATATTATGTTAAATTTTATGTTTTAGGAACACCCCATGATTCTGTTTCCTTGTTTGAATTTTTAGGTCCATTTGGTCCAGTTTGCCTATGAGGAAAACCTTGTTTCTTTGCCTTGCTTGATAGGATGGAACTGTTTGAATTTTGATGCTTGTTAAATTCTTGTGATATGAATTGGAATTTGATTATCCATGTAGTACTTGAGATTAATTTTGGATGATTAATATTGTTTACACATTATTTAATTGCACAGGGCTATGAGAACCTGGTGTAGTTAGACCACAAGGGGAATTAACGTTGAGTGCTTCCTCAGAGTGTCTGTTATTTTTCACATTATGAGACCACAGGTGGGGTGATATTGAGTGCTCCCTCAGAGTGTCTATAGTTAATTTATGACACCACAAGGGGAATTGACGTTGATTACTTTCCCAGAGAGTATGTAGTTATTATGGAAAGACCATAGGGGGAATTGATTGTGAGTGCTTACTCAGAGTGTCTTTGCCTTTTTATTTTTTTATTTTGATCTAGGGGTTAGACTGTATGAGCTACCCATAGGGTTAATGTAAATATTGAATGTTTGTGACACATTTGTCAAGCCAAAGCACAAGCTTGGATTTATTCTTGTTAGGAAGTATTATGAGATACGTGTTTGTGATACTTGATTAAATGATTAATATTAAATGACAATAAATGTAAATAGAAACTGTAGGATTTGGTTACTTTTGTGTAATCCTAGTTTCTCTGCTATATTTCCATTATTACTAACTATATATACTCACTGACAGTTAGGCATAGATCTTATGGTGGTTTCCTACTGGGATTCATCTCACACCTTGTTTGGGTCATGCTTTTGGACCCAAATAGATTATATGGTTGTAGGTATAGATATGGGTAAGCTCCCTTCGTCATCAGATACTTGAAGGCTATGGAGCTGGAGAGCATGGGACTAAGATGAGGATTGAAATTCTAGTAGAGTTTATTGTTCTCTTTTTTACTATGGTTTAGTACAATATTTCCATCATTGTGACTTTTTTAGCTATTTTCCTATAAATATGTGGCATGCATCATTTATATATGTTCTCTAGTTGTTTATTTACTTTCAGTTTTCTGCTGTTTACTTTTTTTATGGTATTATTGCTTCCACTGTTGTTTATTATTTTTTATTCCTCTATGCATACTCTTCCAATGAGGTCATAGTTTCACTACTATCACACCCAAGGCCCTCATTGCTAGTCAGCAGCCTCTGGTGTTTGGGGAAATGTGCTTGAGGCCATGTGACCAACTAGGTATGAGGAACCTTTGGGCGGCACCTGGAACTGGGACATTACAATATGCTTCTATGTATACAGGCTTTTCCTTTTCATTAGTTAAATTTCAAGTTTTTTTGCACGAATATTTAACCTTATGAAGAGTTTAGAGACCATGTAAGTTGTAAAGATTGATATATCGGCATTCTTGTGACTTCGAGGCATGGGATGAGGTAATTTGTTTGGTTATATTTATGAATAGAGTTTGTTAGAGGTTTTTTTGTTTGTATAAAAAGAAATATATTCTTGGTTTTCTTGTGGTGAAATTATGAGTACAGTAAGAAAGAAATATGGTGGATTTCATTTCCAATGCACTATTTTTTTTTGGTTTTATTCTTGTTTGATTATGTATATGAATAGTGATATTTTTTTAAAAAAAGCAGCAGTCCAGCGACTACCATAGGCGATTGTTGATATGGTTTTTCCCAGGGAGTATCAGTGACCGCCTATGGTGGTCTATATATCATACACCAATGACCGCTACCACGGCTAGATTTTAGACACCTATATTGACTAATTTTGGTAGTCGTTATTTCCCTTTAGTGACAGGGCAACTCCGACCGCCAAAAGTGGTCGAGTGGTGGTCTATAAATCCCTTTAGTGATCGCTTTTGGTGGTCGCTAAAGGTCAATTTTGTAGTAGTGAACTCGAGTATAAAAATGAAATTAATTCATCATTTAATATTCCTTTATGTCAAATCAAATAAATTAATTTCAATATCATACACTCATCAGCTAAAATTACACTGTAGCAACCCACGACCCCCAGGCTGCGTAGCACTGGAGTTGAGTTTTCCTATTCTTCTGTATCCACCCTCTTAATTTCTTTCTCACCATTTATGCTATTATTTCTTCGGTTGTGTAGATATTTTCTCTAGAAGGATTTGTCAGAAATGGAGGCATCAAGTTAATAACTAGTTCCAATGGTGTAATTATCACAATTGGAGGCATTGCCCCTTTTAGAGAACGCAATGAAGTACAATTTTCATCCTCATCAGCTTCATCTCCCAAATAATTATTATTGAATTATTATTCCTTGAGACTCATCCCCCAATCTCTTTTATTTTTCTTGTACTACTATGAGCATTAGTCATCCCATGGATGACTACTTCTTAGAGTATTTCAAGAAACATAGGTTCATGTCCACAAGAGATGGAGGATGTGTGTTAAATAAAAATGCAATGATAAGTGTTCAGGAGATGAGATAATGTGGATGAAAATTGTCTATAACTTTTACCTTTGAATTAATTTCAAGGATAACACTAACCATAGTGGAGAAACTACCCAATCCTCCTCACTCGTTGATTGATTTTTTGGAGAGATCTATTTACATTTTTTTATCATCATTCTTGCTTTACCATTAGCATATACTTGTGGTCAAAAATGTTTTCATAGTAAAATCATTATCCATAAAATTAATGTTTTAATTTATATTTAGGTTTAATTTATTTCTTTTCACTATTAATCATATAAAAATTGTTTTCTTGTACAAGTGGATTCTTTTGTTTGATCCTGCAACTGAGATAATGACAACAAGGAAATGCATCAAGAATGCATATAACCATCAGAAAAATTTCAATTCATACTAATTATTTAATTAATTTTTTCATCATTTTATCTACTATTTATAAGTTAATTTCTTTATCATTTTTATCTAATACTTATTTAGTTTTTTTCATAGATATTGTTTCGGTGCGGATGTGCGTCGGGTTACGCTGTTCCGCCAGGACGCGTTCGCGCGTCCACCCGTCAACCCGAGGGGATGGGCGCGCGGCTTGTGGTCCCGCAGTCCCGCTTTCCAAAGGCGGGCGGCATCCGTCCCTTATTCAGGGGCGTCTGCTCCTTGATCGAAACCGGGATGATGGGATGTCGGCTCCTCCTTCCTTGGACGTCTCCTCGGAACTCGTCGCCTAATCCGGGTCTCCCTCATAGATTTAAGACATGCTCGTGAATCTCGTTCCCGGCGCCATATCTTCATGGACACCGGTTAATTACGCTGCTTCCTCCCGGACGCTCCAAGGAGTCTGGTCGGGGCAGCAACCTGCGGTGAGGAGGCCGGGTGGCTCTGGGTGCTGGGGGCGTGTCGTAACACTGCGGCTCTGCACGTCTGTCTTCCGTCCCTAATAGGGCTTCTCGAAGGCATGATGGCCTGAGGCATCCCGCACTGGGTGCGGGGAACTGTGTCCCCTAAGGTTTTCCTCAGCTTCCCATGTTTAACACGGGGTATGCCGCGAGTTTAACGTCCAGCGGGGACGGTATCGGACCGATCAACACGAAGAGTGGATCAGATGACAGAACCCCTTGCGGGGAACCTCCGACGCTGGGGCCAACGCATGGGTGGCTTCCCAAGTGATATGGAGTGGAGTGAAGTGGCATGACCCCACCGGGATGTGGCGGCCCGGGTAAGGATCAGGATGGATGATGGAGTGAAGAGCTTGGACCCCGTAGAGGCTTCCTACATACCGCGCGTTAGCACGGATCAAAGTCAACATAGTTCGGGTATACAGTTTAACGTCATGCTGGACGTCGGCAAGCCGACTCACGAAGGGGTCGAGGCCGCCGGGCGGAGGATTGAACCGAACCACCTCGCACAGAGGGGGATGGAACGGCCGGGTGGATCACAGTTTCACGTCATGCTGGACGATAAAAGGAGAAATGGAAAAAGGGGCTGTGGGGAGGCATAGTGGAGATACACACGGGCAGTCTCCCACAGGGGCGGATTCATAGGTGAATCGACGCAAGCGTGAACCCCGGAGGGGTCCACTGATGGACGAACCGACGTGAATACGACCGGGACGACCAGGTGGTGGGCTTGAACCTCAGGGAGGCTTCCTACGTACCCTGTTTAGAAGACAGGGATCAAAGTCCACGTAGTTCATTCTGTCAGGACTTACGCACTTGAGGCAGCCCGGATGCGGCAAAGCTCAGTTGGAAGGGACTTGGACTGAAAGTAGGAGACACCTCGATCCCAGTCACACCCTCTACTGGCTTCGGCAGTGGGGAGGCGCAATGTAGATACACATGTGCAGCCCCCCACAAGAAACTAGGGGTTTGTAATACCCTACCCCCGTAGGGAAAAGCCGCTCCCATTAAATCGTCCCTAAAGAGGGGCAATCCCGACATCCCTGCAGAGACGAGCGGGTGGGGGCCACATCCAAACCGGGGGGGACCCTGCGTGCGAGGCACGGGATCGGGTGATGCGGACGGTTTAACTTCTTTCCGGACGAAGTACAGTTTAACGTCATGTGTTGAGGACGAAGCGGACGGTTTAACGTCTTTCCAGACGAAGTACAGTTTAACGTCGTGTGTTGAGGACGAAGGTGCTTGGCAGTTTAACGTCTTGCAACACGGACGATAGGGGCTAGGCAGTTTAGCGTCGTGCAGCTTGGACGTAGTACAGTTTAACGTCATGTTGGACGGATGCAGTTTAGCGTCATGCGGGATGAATGTGCAGTTTAACGTCATGCTGGACGTATGTGCAGTTTAACGTCATGCTGGACGTATGTGCAGTTTAACGTCATGCTGGACGTATGTGCAGTTTAACGTCATGCTGGACGTATGTGCAGTTTAACGTCATGCTGGACGTATGTGCAGTTTAACGTCATGCTGGACGTATGTGCAGTTTAACGTCATGTTGGACGTTGGTTGCCGCCGATGGGTCCGTGTCACTTCGCGCGAGCCTGGAGGGCCGCACGAAAAGACAACGCACGGTGCGGGCACCCAGGATGAAGATCATCGGGCTCCACGCAGGCGGGTACCCTCAGGGGGTCAAGGGGGGCGACCCTGGCGGTTTGCGTGCAAAAGAGGAGCTTTGCGCGCAAAACAGCAGGTCGGCGCGCAAAATGGCGGGCTGGCGCGCAATCGGGCCAGCCCTTTGCGCGCGGATGATTGAGATTGTGCGCACCGGGCTTCGGGTAGCACGCGGGGGCAACGGCTCATTCTCTAACGAACGGCCACTTTGAACATGGGGGGTGCGCGCAATCGGGCTGGATTGCGCGCACCCGGGGGCAATTGCGCGCAAGAGACTTCTTTTGCGCGCAAAGGCCTTCGGGTTAAGGATTATTCAAAGGAAAGGAGCCAAGGTGATTGCGCGAAGGCGAACCCCAAGGCTCTATTGCGCGAAAGAAAGGAGGTTACCTGAAGATCGGCATTGCGCGCGGAAGGGGTTGGATTGCGCGAACGAGCGACGCTTCGGATTCTGGCAACCTTCAAAACGTCGGGGGTCGCCTTATATTTATAGGCAACCCCGGGCGCGGAATCCGGTCTCGAGCGCGGAATTCCCTTCGCGGGCGCGGAATCAGGACCCGGCGCGCAAGGGAGCCGCGCAGGCCACGGGCGCGCAAAATAGCGCGCCGGCCCAGCGCATTGCGCGCATCCCGGGAGGATTGCGCGCTGCGGCTCAACTTTGCGCGCGGGCCTCTGAAATTTCGCGCAAGTCCTCCGGGCCCTCCGGAACGTGCCTCTGACTCCAAATATCACTTCGCTTTCCGCATCCGGAGCTTCGTTTGGGAACAACGGACTTTTCCGGCGTCTACAAAAGCCCCCCCTCGGAATCTGATCGGTGAGAGGTCGCAACGATCGGGTTCCGAGGGAGACGCCGGAATGCCGAAGTCCTGGGCTGCGCGGGACTTAGGCGCGCAAAAAGTGGCGCCGGGCGCGCAATTCGTAGTCGCGGTCGCGCAATCGAGCGTTCCGCGCGGCGCGGAATCCAGGCCTCGTCTATAAATAGGGGTCCAGGGTTCCGCGTTCCATACACAGGCCTTCCGCGCGATAAGCTCCAACGCTCTCGTGCGCGAAATTGCCTTTTCCGGTCGCGAAATTCGCCCGATCGGCACGCAAAACCATCCGGAATTCGCCTGTCTTTGCGCGAAAACCCGGAACTTTGCGCGACATTCTTCCTAATTGCGCGCCGTCCACTTGGATTGCGCGCCAACCTTCAAACTTCTCTACCAGCCTCGTCCGATCCCGCACGCTTCATCCCTTAGCCCGCACGACTCCCGAAACTTCTGAGATGGCCGCGCATCAAGGAAATGAGGGGGATGCCGCCACTCGCAGAGCTGAGATGGCGGCGAACGAGGAGGTTTACGGAGCCAAGGAGATTGTTTCTAACAATCAATCCCTGTTCGACTTACTGACGCCGGCCCAGAAGACATATCCACTGTCGGACAACCTGCCGCTCTGGAACTTCGGCATCCTAGATGAGGTTCCGGTGCCAGGGTTCGAGGTTGATGCGCCACGGACCTGGGTGACTCGGGAGGACGAGCTTCCCCGCTATAACATCACCAACAATGGGCATCCTACCAGGGAGACCAGGCACTTGGACGTCTATGTCCTGAACCCGAGGACGCGAACCATTGACGGAGGTGAGCCTACTGTGGAGAATTTTCCAGCCCTCTACTCGAGCACATATCGCCAGAGTGTCACTGACGACACCAAGGGCTGGCTGAAGGACTGGGACTTGCGGTCTGGGGGCAATTTCACCAGCGAGTGGGCCTGGGCGTTCTGGGTACGCCACACTTGCGATCACTTCGCAGAGGAGCTGCGGTACATCGGCCTATTTGAGGCGGTGTGGACGTCGCAGTTCCACTTCTACCAGCAGTCCGAGCTCGGGCCGGAGCTGTTCACCCGCTGGTCTCCGGATACCAACACCTTCCATCTTCACCATGGGGAGGTCGGCATCGGTCTCTGGGACATCCACTGCATCGGAGGTATCTCGCTGGAGGGCTACCAATACGATGAGTTCCTGCCACCGAAGAACACCTGGGAAGACAGGTCACGGACTCCTATTCTGACCTGGCATCTGCTTGACCTGGCTACGCAGCGGCTCGGGATCAAGGACTTCCAGAAGGACATAGCCTACAAGGAGTGGTTCGGCCAGTTCTTGGAGCATGACCCGGCGGTCAAGATGCCAGGCAGGGGGAAGCGGTGCCCGACCGCAGCTCAGAGGAGCCGGAACGGGTCGTACTGGCGGGTCCTGGAGACAGGCGACTACCGCTCATGGGGGTACCGCGTCATCGAGGCCCGGGACCCAAATGTCCGGTACGCGGCGTTCCTGGCCGCCTTTCTGAGTGGGTGGCTCCTGCCAGTGTGGGACGCGAGAATGGGCGTTCGCCCGGCGACACTGGCGGTGGCGGGCGCTATGGCTGCCAACAAAAGATACAACCTCGGGGTCCCAGTGCTGGCGAGGCTGTATGCCATCCTGGGACGCATCTCACGAGGGGGGTCACCACGAAGGATCTGTGGGCCCTTTCAGTTCTTCCACGGCTGGGTGGATGCTCACCTCGGTGGGTACACGTTTCCGAACGCCATCATTCCTCCGGGAAACGGCCTGCGACCCTCCCTGCTGAACATCGCGGGGGTCGCTCCGATGACCCTAAGTGAGGAGGGCGTGAGGATTCGGATTGGCAATCATGCCAATTTCAACTTCAGTCCGTTCCCCACTCCCGTCGGCCAGATGATCGACAATGGGAAGGGTCCGCTGGAGCAGCATGAATACTTCCTGAACATGTGGGGTGGGGTGCTCGTGGCTCGGATCGACGGGAAGGTGATCTGCGAGCCTTACGTGCCAACCCGGTTCGCCAGGCAGTTCGGGTGCCTTCAGCGGATGTCGAAGAGGGTATTCACTGCCGTCCGGGAGGATACGAACCCTTGCGTCCTTCGCCAGATGTGGCTGATGTTTGCCGCTTTCGGCTCTGGCGACGTCATCACTCTCCCTCCTACCGGGGTTGACGCAGGCTTGGCAACCGAGTACGCCGAACACTGGGCCATCGCGTACCCCGAGGGGCTTCTACGGAAGCCAGTTCGGCGGCTCGAGGTTACCCGTGCGGAGACCGGGCGTCAAGGGAGGAGGCGAGGCGCCGCCACACGGGGGAGAACGGAGGCGCGCCAAGCAGCGGAGCCGGCGCGGGCAGGGACTTCGGCGGCGGGCACATCGCGAGCTGCCGCCACGACCTCGGCGCCCAGAGAGGGGGCACGCGCGGTGGTCGAAGAGCGGCCCAGGAAGCAGGTGAGACGTCTGCTCGAACCCTCCCACGATGCAGTCTTCCCGACGCTGTGGTCGGCCTGGATGACCCTGCGGCAGTCACTGGGGACCGACGCCATTTGGCGAAAGATTCTCAGAGAAGGAATCCATCTGCCAGAGGTCGGGCGCCTCCATATTGCCGACAGGGTGGACTTCAACCAGCAGTATGCGTATCTGACGGCCATGGACGATTACGCGCGCCAACGTGGTCAGCGTGCGGAGCCATCCCTTCTGGTGAAGGTGATGCTCGGTCTAGAGCCCGCTCCAGAACAGATGTCGCCGGCGGAAGATGAAAGTGGCAGCGACTCCGAGGAAGAGGAGGAAATGGGGGAGGATGAAGGCTCCGAGGGAAGATCCCATCAGGGGAGTCCGCGGGAGAGCGGCGAGGTGGCCGGCTCTGACAATGTTGATGTCACTGAGCTCCTCGAGGTCCGCTTCTATCCCTACTCAATCTGCTTCATCCATTCTCTTATGCAGCTTCTAACCCATTTCTCCATCTTTCTCAGGAGTGCACGGATGTTGGTCAGGCGTCCTCAGCGGGAGTAGGAGGGGCGCCAGCAGGACAAGGCGGGGGCCAGGCACCCATTATCGAATTGACAAGCGCGGAAGGGCCCCCTGCTGCAACTGTTCCTGCGGCGGCCGGGATAGCGGAAGATGACGCTCTGACCTCCCGTAAGTCTCCTTGCTTTACTGCTGGTGCCTGCCATTGACGATCCGTGACTAACCATGGCATGCCCTGCGCAGTGATCTCAGGACTGGAGGCTCGTCGGGTTGCCGAACCCGGGCCATCTACGAGTGGACCAGTGGTGGACATGCCGCCTGCTCCGGAACAGACTTCCCAAACCGAGCCGGCCCCACCAACTTGTGATCAGGGGGCTGCGGACGCCGGCGGTGCTGACGTCGGAGAGAGGTCGGGGGCTGACGAGGGTGTCAGCGCCGCTGGGGAGAGAGAAGAAGTTCGCCCGGATGTTGGGGAACCCATCCCTCATGAGGACCTCCCAGGGGCGGACCCTGCAGCAGACCTGCTGGCTGCCTTCCCTGCCTACCGGCCTGCCGACCCCGAGGAGATGGACGACTCAGACGCGGAGGCGGTCGAGGAGAGCCGGATAACGCGCCGCAGGGGGTGGAAGTGCATCCAGCGCTTCCTCAAGCGAGACCCATCGGAGTGGCTGGGGCGCATGGGATCACTTCAAACCTGGCTGCGCTTCCTGTGTGCCGGGGGAGCTGATGCTCAACGCCTCCATCTGACGGTCCGTGATTTCATGGCCGAAAAGATGCATGAGAGCTGCCGGCGTGCCGACGTCACACAAAGTTGGGACATGTCGGAGAGCATGCGGGCGCTCCTCGCGGCGGAGCAGGAAGTCCGGCGCCTCGAAGGGCAGGCGGCAGAGAAGGAGGCCTTCGTCGCAACGTGTACCGAGCTTGTGGAGAAACTAGCAGCCCAGCTGGTTGACGCCCAGGTACAGCTGACGGAGGCGGGCCAACAGATGGTCACAATTCAGGTCGAGCGGGAGCGTGCACAGGCCAGAATCGACGAACTGCGTGCTGCGACCGCCGACGAAGAGAGGGCACGCAGAGAGAGAGAAGCAGCTCTGGAGGCCACCAGCCAAAGGGTAGCGTCATTAGAAAGACTCATTCAGCACGCTAATCCCTAGGGGCTTTGTTTTGTCACTCCCAGAACATTTTGCTTCTGCTACCTTGATCCATTTGTATGAACCAATATATTTATCTGCATCTTTTGGCTTAACATGCTCAACCACAATTCACTGTCTTGCGGGAGCGTTAACCAAGCATCAGGCATCCATAGTTGGGCCTGGATCGCTGGAGAAAAGAGGGAGGTCATTCCTAGGAAAGGAGACCTCAAGCCTAATCAGTGTATCATCCCCCCAACTTGTTCCAACACACGAGCGGGACAATGCTAGGGGCGTTGAGATTTTATCCGAACATAGAGAAATGAGAAAGGGTGAATCGCGTGTCCCGAATCCGGACATCCACAACGGTCGGCCTTCCAGGAAATGCCCAAGACGGTAGGCGGACAGTGGATCGACCATAACAACTGCAATATTGCAGGAGTCGGACCACATGTCATCATGAATACCGCTTTGGGGGTTCCTTCAGACACAAGGGTGGAAATCCAGATCAACAGGGCATGCGAAGCGTGGGGCGAAGTGACGATTTGTTCGGACAGAATCCAACGCTCTCAAAATTGCGCCACCGTGGGGAAAGCGTATTAGGCGGATGCACTAATCTGGCCGTGAGTCACCCCAATTCTCAGACAGCACCTCTTTGACGAGGAAACCGTCGCTTCCCACCATTGTAGTGGGGCATCCCGAGCTGAATCGGGGAGAATATCACAACTGCACCACTCTACCAGAAGCCAGGCCAGACGGCCGGCGACGAGGAGGGGCGGGACTTAACGATCCCTGAGGCTGGACCCGAGTTGAGATGCTCGGGCGTTCCTACGTACTCCATCAGGCTGGAGATCAAGCCATACGTAGTTCTGAGAGTGCAGTTTAACGTCATGCAGGACGTAGAATCCCGTTTAGGGGAGATCTTAGTTTAGGGTCGTAGAGCTCGGACCATAGGGGTAGATCTTAGTTTAAGGTCTTAGAGCTCGGACCATAAGGAGATATCTTAGTTTAAGGTCTTAGAGCTCGGACCATAAGGAGAGATCTTAGTTTAAGGTCTTAGAGCTCGGACCATAAGGGGAGATCTTAGTTTAAGGTCTTAGAGCTCGGACCATAAGGGGAGATCTTAGTTTAAGGTCTTAGAGCTCGGACCATAAGGGGAGATCTTAGTTTAAGGTCTTAGAGCTCGGACCATAGGGAGAGATCTTAGTTTAAGGTCTTAGAGCTCGGACCATAGGGAGAGATCTTAGTTTAAGGTCTTAGAGCTCGAACCATAAGGACCTCAAAGTACGCCACATCGTGGTCCTATCCCCTGGATATGCAAAGATGCACTGAGGGATATTGTCAAGAGTGCCGAGGTTTCGCCTGGTCAGAATGGGAGGTGGAAAATGTGAATCATGCGGCCATTCACTCAAGGACTGGGGGCACCGGAGTAACGATATGGGAGTACTGCCGACCGTGGCGGAAAAGCAGCATCAATATCGCACTAACCGTTGGTGGAATGAGGCAGCAAACGAGCATCGACCGCTCAATCGCAGGATTCATATCGATTTGCTACCCGAGGCCATTGGGGGTACCGGCCCGAGTCGGTGGGAGAGCACTGAGGCATTGTGTCCGAACCGTTCACGGGGGCTCCACCCAGGGCGTAGACGATGGGTCCGAATGAAAGGGAGCACGAAGCCTGAAAAGTGGAGGAAACCTGACCAAGCGGATCCTGACCCTCCTGGCAATAAACCAGAGTACTCTTGACACCGGTGGACCACTGCAAGGGGTCGGGGAACACGCCTTGAGGGTGACCTGAAGGCGGCGGATTCCCCAGAGAAGGGGGAATCTCTAAGAGGTGGGGGGCTGGACCCGAAGTTTCAAACATCCGGGCGTTCCTACGTATCCCATAAGGATGGGAATCAAGCCACACGTAGTTCTTGAAGCGTGGCGCAACACAATCGGGCACCAGCGCGGGGAAGAGTGCGGGTCTGACCCTCGCACACAGAAGGAGCGGCATTTGATATTTCTTGTTTGTCCTTAAAGATGAATGGTTTTTCTTTGTGCGGCGACATGCCTGTGATTGAGAAATCTCTGGCGTCGCCACAATAATCAAGCCATGGAAGGCATTGATGAATGGCGTGGTTATTAACCAGCGCCCAACGTGAGTGCCCCCTGAGGAGGACATCACGATGCAGTGTCGTTTCTCGTCGGGCGGCCAAGACGATCACAGTTTACGGTCGTGTGGTAGGACCAGACAACACAGTTTAAGGTCGTGTGGTTCGGACCATGGAGGAACCCGCTTATCGCGGTACGGCGGACACGGCGGGGGTGGGAACATACCCAGCCCTGCGGTCACGCACGATTCCAGGAGAAGGATCCTGGGATAGGGGCCTGCGTATGTCCATCACCCGAGGGGCAGAGATTCTAGCCTCCAGATATACTGGGCCCAGAACGCGATTGTTCGGGCGACTCCTTCCTCATTATGGGGACGAGGGTCCAGCTACGCATGGCCCTTAGGGAGGATATCCGCATATATCCTTGGTGCTCAGATCATGGGAGCCTCGAACGACACCATTACCCTGGTTGGTCTGCCTAACGTGTAGAGGTGTACTGAAGGTTAGTATGAAAAGAGTGTCGAGATTCCACTACAACGCACAAAGGCGGAGTGTGATGAGGACTACGCAACCAATGTTCAGAGCCTGAAAGAGCCGACATGGCGATCAAGGACGTTGCTGACCATATTCGCAACACAACATCCGATCGCGTCAGCCTAAGACGGGGCAAGCAAACGAGCATCAACCGCTCAATCGCAGGATTCATATCGATTTGCGGCCCAAGACCCGCCGGTAAATCGACCCGGAGTGGTAGGAGAGCACTGAGGCATCGTACCCAAACCGCTAACGAGGATCCCTTTGAGTGAAGGCTCGAACAAGAGGAAGCGCGAGGCCTGACAAGCAACACAGGACCTGTCGGGATTGAATCTGACACCACGAGTCATAGACCGAAGTACCCAAAACATGTTAACAGATCACCGAAAAGGGTCGGAGGACTCACCCTGAGAGCAACCAAAAGAGGGCAGATCCCCGTGATCAACCAAGAGACGGGGATGGACCTGAAACACAAGCATCCAGGCGGTCCTACGTATCTCATAAGGATGGGAATCAAGCCATACGTAGTTCTTGAGAGGCAGTTTAACGTCATGCAGGACGATGAGAGGTGTGAGGTGGTCCCACACACGGGGGGAGGCGTACGGCGCGGCCAGTAGACCAACGCGAATGAGGACATAATCCCCCGCTCACGCGATACGCCTCGCACAAAAAGGAGGGGAACTTGGGCCAGAGGCCCGACGCGGGATAGAGATTCCCGGGAGATGGGGCTGGGCCTGAAACATGAATGTCCAGGCGGTCCTACGTATCCCATAAGGATGGGAATCAAGCCGTACGTAGTTCTTGAAGTGAAGTTTAACTTCATGCAGGACGAGAAAAGAAGGGGGGAGCAGAAGGCATCCCCAAACGTGGGGGGCGTACAGCGTGGCGAGCAAACCGACGTGAATGAGGGCATAGCCCCGCGTTCACACCATACGCCGCACACCCGGAGGCAACTGGGCCAAGGGCCCGAGATGGGATGGAAATTCCCAAAGGATGGGGCTGGGCCTGAAACATGAATGTCCAGACGGTCCTACGTATCCCATAAGGATGGGAATCAAGCCGCACGTAGTTCTTGAGGGGCAGTTTAACGTCATGCAGGACGATACGTTGGGCAGTTTAACGTCGTGCAGCTTGGACGTAGTGCAGTTTAGCGTCATGCAGGACGAAACACTTGGCAGTTTAACGTCTTGCAGCACGGACGATATGCTAGGCAGTTTAACGTCGTGCAGCTTGGACGTATGCAGTTTAACGTCGTGCAGGACATATGCAGTTTAGCGTCATGCGGGACGAATGTGCAGTTTAACGTCATGCTGGACAAATGTGCAGTTTAACGTCATGCTGGACGTTGGTACACTCAGACAAAGTACTGCTTGAGTAACCTAGCGTTGGTGGGAGGAGTGACACGCTCACCATCCATAGTCGCTAGGGAGTACGCTCCATTGGGATAAACCTTGTGGACAACAAAAGGTCCCTCCCACTTGGGCTCCAACTTGGGCGGCTTCCGGCCGGGGATCATCGGTTCTCTTAGGGCTAGCACTAGATCACCCTGCAGGAAGGAGCGGAGGCGAACCTTCTTATTGAAAGCTCGAGCCATTCTGCTTTGATGCCTCTCCAAGTTGTGCAAAGCGTGAAGTCTATTCTCATACAGTGCTTCCAACTAGACTAGACGGGCTTCAGCAACTCTGTCTGGTGCTTGCTGGTCGTAGACCGCAGTGCGCAAGGACGGTAACTGGATCTCGATGGGCAGGACGGCCTCAGCTCCATACACCAGGGAATAAGGGGTCATCTGGGTGGAATTGCGAGTCGTCGTCCGATAAGCCCAGAGGGCGTTGGGGAGCTTGTCCGGCCAACTCTTCTTGTTCTGACCAACCATCTTTTGCAGAATGTTAGAGAGGGTTTTGTTAAACGCCTCGATCTGCCCATTCGCCTGCGCATGATAGCGAGATGTATGGTTCGAGCGAATTTTATACTTGGCGTACAACTTCTTCAACTCGGCTGCTCGGAAATTGGTTCCGTTATCCATGAGGATAGCGTGAGGCACTCCAAATCGATAGATGATGTTGGAGGTCACGAAGTCAGCGATCGAACAGGATTTGACCTCTCTGAGCGGAATCGCCTCTGCCCATTTGGAGAAGAAGTCTGTGGCGGTCAGAATGAACCGGCACTGGCGAGCTGTCGCCGGTGGGTAAGGTCCCACAACGTCCAGACCCCAGACTGCAAAGGGCCAGGAATACTTAGTGGTATGGAGAGGCTCCGGCGGCCGATGCACAAAGTTCGCATGAACCTGGCACGCATGGCACCTCCTGGCATACTCGATGCAGTCATGGATCATGGAGGGCCAGAAGTATCCCAACCTCCGAATCTGGTGGGACAGCTTCGGTCCAGTCTGGTGGGCACCGCATGAACCGGCATGAACCCCTTGCATGACTCGTGGGATCTCAACTCCCTGAAGGCAACGGAGGAGAACACCATCGAATCCGCGTTTGTAGAGGACCTGCTCCAGGCCGGGACTGCTCTGGAGGACAAACTGCGATGCGCGGCGTCGAACTCGCTCGCGCTCGGCCCGATCCGATGGAAGAATGCCATGTTGGAGGTACTCAACCAAAGGCGTCCTCCAATCAGGGGCTGATCCGATTGTCATATCTGGGGTACTCGGGGCTCCGGGCATAGGGGCAACCGTGGTGAGATTACTTACCAACGGACCGCGATCTTCCTCCGGGATAACGGGAGCGATGAGCCTGCGGCGCGTCACGCGGACGATCAGGTTGTCCTGTTCAGGCTCCGCAAGTGACGCGGCAAGGCTGGCCAAGGCATCTGCTCGACCGTTCTGCGACCGGGGAATATGGACAATTTCTGGCCGAGAAGGGAACCGGGCCATCAGAAGGAGGGTGCACTCCAACAATGGCACAAGTTCCGGCTTCCTGACAACATAGTCGCCATTGATCTGCTTAACGACCAGCTCGGAGTCCCCTTTCACGCACAGACGGGGCACGTCGATCTCGAGAGCTAACTCGAGGCCGGTGATGAGGGCATGGTATTCCGCCTCATTGTTGGTACAGCCCTCTGACAACAGGAAAGAGTATGGCAGCACGGCTCGCTCCGGGGTAATGAAGACGATGCCCAAGCCCACTCTGTTGAGCTTAGGATCATCAAGTCTTCTACCGGTGGGGCTCCGGGAGGCACCGTCAAAGTGCATCTGCCAGCATGGATCGACTCGATCAACTGAGAGAATGGTCTCATCAGGAAAGCCTAGATCCAGCGGCTGATCCGCGGAGGTCGGGTGAGCTGCCAGAAAGTCTGCCAATGCTTGCCCTTTGATGGCCTTCTGAGACACATACCTGATGTCGAACTGCTGGAGAATCACAGCCCACCGTGCTAGACGGCCAGTCAACATAGGCCGGCTCAGGATATATTTCAACAGGTCTACCCGAGAAACCAACTGTACCTCATGGTGCTGCAAGTAGTGCCGCAATTTCTGTACGGCAAATACGAGCGCCAGGCAGCTCTTCTCGATGGGGGAATACCTAACTTCCGCATCGAGGAGCATGCGACTGAGGTAATAGAGGCTATTCTCCGTTCCCTCGTTGTTCTTCTGGGCGAGAAGGGCACCCAGGGACCGTTCCAGGGCGGTCAAATAGAGGACCAGCGGCTTCCCGGATACAGGCGGCATCAGAACCGGAGGTTGAAGCAGGTACTGCTTGATCTCCTCGAAAGCGGTCTGACACTCTTTATCCCATACATAGGTGGCACCTTTCTTCATGAGCCGAGAAAAGGGCTTACACTTGCCGGCCAGATTCACGATGAATCGGCGTATATAGGCTAAGTGGCCTTGGAACCCTTGCAGTTCCCGGATGGTACCTGGGGGAGGCATCTGGCTAATCGCCCTGATTTTCTCTGGGTCGATCTCAATACCCCGGTATCTTACCACAAATCCAAGGAACTTTCCGGAGGTGACCCCAAAGGCACACTTCAACGGGTTCATCTTCAGGCAGCGAGACCGGAGGAAGCCGAACACTTTCTCAAGATCTTTGAGATGGTCCTGACGCTGGCGCGATTTGACAACCAAGTCGTCGACGTAGCATTCCACCAGTGTGCCGAGGATTGGCTTGAATATGCGGTTCATCGCCCGTTGATAGGTGGCACCTGCATTCTTCAGGCCGAAGGGCATGACCCGGTAGCAAAAGGTACCTTGGGGGGGCCTGAAGGCAGTGAACTCCTCATCCTCAGGGGCCATCCGAATTTGGTTATATCCGGAGTATCCATCCATGAAGGAGAGGGCTTGGAACCCTACCGTGGCGTCAATCAACAGCTCTGTCACTGGAAGGGGAAAATCATCCTTCGGACAGTGGCGGTTGAGATCGCGGAAGTCGATGCAGACTCTGATCTGCCCGTTCTTCTTCCGGACTGGCACAATGTTGGCCAGCCATTTGGGGTACTGAACTTCCCTCACGAAGTTGGCTTTGATAAGCTTGTCAACTTCGGCCTCAACCATGGCACCGTGGGACGGGTGCATCTTCCTGGGAGGCTGCTTGAACCCGCGATGGTTCGCCGGGAGACCAAGGCGGTGGACGGCTACCTGAGGATCTAGCCCCGGCATCTCGTCATAGCCCCAAGCGAACACATCACGGTGCTGCCTGAGAAAGTCCACGTACTGCTGCCGCTCCTCAGAGGGCATGGCGGCACTGACCAATGTGGGTCTTGGATCGGCCTCGGTTCCAAGGTTCACCTGTATTAACTCATCGACCGTGGCGGGGACGCCCTCCTCAAAGGCTGGGGGTGCGTCTTCCATATCCTCTCCACTCGGGGAGGGATCGTCCACGGGAGAGACTGCGTTGGAAACTGCATTGGGGCTACCAGATCCTGCTGGGCCACTGGTGCTGGCGCGGGCGGTCGCGGTCATCTCATCAGGAGACTCGCGGGCCGTCGAGACCATGGCGACGTCCAATCGTTGAATCAGGAGGACGTAAGCGTCATCCAGACTTGCCCAGGGATCACTTGCAACAGCGACAGGCTCAACCTCACCTGCCAGGATCTGCTTATCCTTGCTCTTGTAATAGTCCGCGTCCAGATAACGGGCTTCACATGAGGCAAAAGGAGAGGCATCTCCTTGAAGCACGCCTACTCGACCATTAAGGGACTATTTGAGGCATTGGTGGTATGACGAGGGAACCGCCGCGTGAAGGTGGAGCCATGGCCTGCCCATCAATGCGTTGTACGCAGTGTCCTGAGAGACTACCATGAATTCGGTGTTGGCAACCAAGTCACCGAATTGGGTCTTCAAACGTATCTTGCCGACCGGGGTTTGCTCGGTGCGGTCGTACCCCTGGATCCTGAGGTCGGAGGGAATCAAGTCATCCTCAGACAACCCCAATCTCCAGAGCGTCCGAGTTGGAATCAGGTTGATCCCGGACCCTGTGTCGACAAGACAGCGCCGGACTTCAAGTCCATTGAACTGGCCAGTGACATACAGCGGACGAATATGTCCCTGTATAGGAGGGTCTTCATCCTTACCGGAGAACGAGATAACTGCCTGACATTCGGCGTCCTCGATCGTTTCGGCGTGAAAGGCCTCTGCAGCCGCAACCTCTGTCTCAAACTGGAGGGGGCTTTTCAGGGCTTCAGCGAGTGCCTCGCGCATCTCAGATGACATGCGCAGAGCCTCAAGGATGGAGAGCCTTGCTGGGATGTCGGCCAAGTGCTTCAGGACATCATACTTTTTGGCCAAGCGCGAGCCCCTGGTTGCAGGAGGTTGCTCTGCGGTTGGAAGCATGACGGGCCTTGCCGGTTGGATCGGCGGCCGACTAGTACTTGGCGCATCTCGCTGTTCACTAGCTGCAGTCCGGGAAATGGTCACCGTACTGGGGTCAGGAGGCCGGGATGGACCCGTGGCAGGGCGGAGCTGGTCGTGACGCGGCTGAGGCGGTTCTGCCTGGTCCCACACCACAAACAGCGGCGGAGGCGAATCCGTCATCCCCGAATGGGGGGGCGGCGCACGTTGTGCTCGGTTTTGAGCCTGCTGCCTAGTCTCAGTGGCGTGCACGGCCTGGCTGGAGGTACCAACGGCTGTGCCCCGGCGACTCCTGCTGCTACGGTTCTTCCGACGGTGGCGACGACCGGGGACACTAGGGAGGTCCACCTGGTGTTCTTCAACGTCGGGAACCGAAAAGGGATTTACCAGCTCGACGGTGTTAACCGAAGCGTACCCAAGAAAAATGTGGGGGGAACCCAGGCCATCTACGTCGTGAGACGGAGTGCCCGATTTCCCTTCCCCAGCCCCTGGCGGGTAAGACTGAATGCTTGGCCGGGCAACATGCCGGTCTTCCAACACCTCTGAAAGCCATCGGTCCTCGTATCGAGGAGAAGAGATTCACGTCGGGTTCACCATTTTTCTGTTTCGGTGCGGATGTGCGTCGGGTTACACTGTTCCGCCAGGACGCGTTCGCGCGTGCACCCGTCAACCCGAGGGGATGGGCGCGCGGCTTGTGGTCCCGCAGTCCCGCTTTCCAAAGGCGGGCGGCATCCGTCCCTTATTCAGGGGCGTCTGCTCCTTGATCGAAACCGGGATGATGGGATGTCGGCTCCTCCTTCCTTGGACGTCTCCTCGGAACTCGTCGCCTAATCCGGGTCTCCCTCATAGATTTAAGACATGCTCGTGAATCTCGTTCCCGGCGCCATATCTTCATGGACACCGGTTAATTACGCTGCTTCCGCCCGGACGCTCCAAGGAGTCTGGTCGGGGCAGCAACCTGCGGTGAGGAGGCCGGGTGGCTCTGGGTGCTGGGGGCGTGTCGTAACACTGCGGCTCTGCACGTCTGTCTTCCGTCCCTAATAGGGCTTCTCGAAGGCATGATGGCCTGAGGCATCCCGCACTGGGTGCGGGGAACTGTGTCCCCTGAGGTTTTCCTCAGCTTCCCATGTTTAACACGGGGTATGCCGTGAGTTTAACGTCCAGCGGGGACGGCATCGGACCGATCAACACGAAGAGTGGATCAGATGACAGAACCCCTTGCGGGGAACCTCCGACGCTGGGGCCAACGCATGGGTGGCTTCCCAAGTGATATGGAGTGGAGTGGAGTGGCATGACCCCACCGGGATGTGGCGGCCCAAGTAAGGATCAGGATGGATGATGGAGTGAAGAGCTTGGACCCCGTAGAGGCTTCCTACGTACCGCGCGTTAGCACGGATCAAAGTCAACGTAGTTCGGGTATACAGTTTAACGTCATGCTGGACGTCGGCAAGCCGACTCACGAAGGGGTCGAGGCCGCCGGGCGGAGGATTGAACCGAACCACCTCGCACAGAGGGGGATGGAACGGCCGGGTGGATCACAGTTTCACGTCATGTTGGACGATAAAAGGAGAAATGGAAAAAGGGGCTGTGGGGAGGCACAGTGGAGATACACACGGGCAGTCTCCCACAGGGGCGGATTCATAGGTGAATCGACGCAAGCGTGAACCCCGGAGGGGTCCACTGATGGACGAACCGACGTGAATACGACCGGGACGACCAGGTGGTGGGCTTGAACCTCAAGGAGGCTTCCTACGTACCCTGTTTAGAAGACAGGGATCAAAGTCCACGTAGTTCATTCTGTCAGGACTTACGCACTTGAGGCAGCCCGGATGCGGCAAAGCTCAGTTGGAAGGGACTTGGACCGAAAGTAGGAGACACCTCGATCCCAGTCACACCCTCTACTGGCTTCGGCAGTGGGGAGGCGCAATGGATATACACATGTGCAGCCCCCCACAAGAAACTAGGGGTTTGTAATACCCTACCCCCGTAGGGAAAAGCCGCTCCCATTAAATCGTCCCTAAAGAGGGGCAATCCCAACATCCCTGCAGAGACGAGCGGGTGGGGGCCACATCCAAACCGGGGGGGACCCTGTGTGCGAGGCACGGGATTGGGTGATGCGGACGGTTTAACGTCTTGCCGGACGAAGTACAGTTTAACGTCATGTGTTGAGGACGAAGCGGACGGTTTAACGTCTTGCCGGACGAAGTACAGTTTAACGTCGTGTGTTGAGGACGAAGGTGTTTGGCAGTTTAACGTCTTGAAACACGGACGATAGGGGCTAGGCAGTTTAGCGTCGTGCAGCTTGGACGTAGTACAGTTTAACGTCATGTTGGACGGATGCAGTTTAGCGTCATGCGGGACGAATGTGCAGTTTAACGTCATGCTGGACGTATGTGCAGTTTAACGTCATGCTGGACGTATGTGCAGTTTAACGTCATGATGGACGTATGTGCAGTTTAACGTCATGCTAGACGTATGTGCAGTTTAACGTCATGCTGGACGTATGTGCAGTTTAACGTCATGCTGGACGTATGTGCAGTTTAACGTCATGCTGGACGTATGTGCAGTTTAACGTCATGCTGGACGTTGGTTGCCGCCGATGGGTCCGTGTCACTTCGCGCGAGCCTGGAGGGCCGCACGGAAAGACAACGCACGGTGCGGGCACCCAGGATGAAGATCATCGGGCGCCACGCAGGCGGGTACCCTCAGGGGGTCAAGGGGGGCGACCCTGGCGGTTTGCGCGCAAAAGAGGAGCTTTGCGCGCAAAACAGCAGGTCGGCGCGCAAAATGGCGGGCTGGCGCGCAATCGGGCCAGCCCTTTGCGCGCGGATGATTGAGATTGCGCGCACTGGGCTTCGGGTAGCACGCGGGGGCAACGGCTCATTCTCTAACGAACGGCCACTTTGAACATGGGGGGTGCGCGCAATCGGGCTGGATTGCGCGCACCCGGGGGCAATTGCGCGCAAGAGACTTCTTTTGCGCGCAAAGGCCTTCGGGTTAAGGATTATTCAAAGGAAAGGAGCCAAGGTGATTGCGCGCGAAGGCGAACCCCAAGGCTCTATTGCGCGAAAGAAAGGAGGTTACCTGAAGATCGGCATTGCGCGCGGAAGGGGTTGGATTGCGCGAACGAGCGACGCTTCAGATTCTGGCAACCTTCAAAACGTCGGGGGTCGCCTTATATTTATAGGCAACCCCGGGCGCGGAATCCGGTCTCGAGCGCGGAATTCCCTTCGCGGGCGCGGAATCAGGACTCGGCGCGCAAGGGAGCCGCGCAGGCCACGGGCGCGCAAAATAGCGCGCCGGCCCAGCGCATTGCGCGCATCCCGGGAGGATTGCGCGCCGCGACTCAACTTTGCGCGCGGGCCTCTGAAATTTCGCGCAAGTCCTCCGGGCCCTCCGGAACGTGCCTCTGACTCCAAATATCACTTCGCTTTCCGCATCCGGAGCTTCGTTTGGGAACAACGGACTTTTCCGGCGTCTACAGATATTTTGGGGAGTCATGTTTTTCTTTCAACTATCTAAAACAAGCCACAAAAGAGATAAAATGATTCTTTATACTAATTTTTCCACACTTTCTATTTTTATTTCTTTTTTAAAACTTAGAACAGTTCATATTGATTCGATATTATTAGGTGAGAAATCTTTCTCGTTGTTGAAATCCTCTTTTCTTCTGGCTTTCAATAATGAGAAAGGTTTTTTGGCTAAGAACATCGAGTCAATATAAAGTGTAAATAGTTCAATATAAAAAGACAATATAAGCATGGTAACATTGGAATTTAGTATTTTTTTTGAGACTTTTGGGTGTGTAGGAATCGGCCACACCTCAATCCGACACACGGTGTGGCCGGTATGACTCTAAGTGCTTCTTTTTATTTAAAATTGACATTAATTTTAGTAAAAAGTAAAACTGACATACTCAAAACCAATAAAACATATTATTATTATTTTGATACTTTATTAAAATGATCCATAAGTCATTTTAGATGTTTATTAATTAGTTTCACCTCAATTCTATGCACGGTGTGACTGTTATGACTCAATGTGTTCGTTATCAGTTTAAAATCGACAGTTTAGTTCAAAAAATTTCAATCATTGAAAACAAATAAAATGCACTCATATTCTCTTGATAATTTAGGAAATTGATTCATAAGTCCTTTGTGATGTTTAGGAATTGGTCTCACATCAAAACGATGCACTATGTGATTAGTATAGGTCAAAGTGTGTGTTTCTAGTTTAAAATGACATTTTAGTAAAAAAAACAAGTGATTTACTCAAAACTAGGAAAACACATTCATAATATTTTGATACTTTATTAAAATTATCCATAAGTAATTTTAGACATGTAGGAATAAATTTTACCTCAATCTGATGCACGGTGTGACCAATATGACTTCAAGTGTGTCTATTTATTTAAAAATGACATCAATTTTAATAAAAAGTAAAGATCACCTACTCAAAACTAAGAAAATGCATTAATATTATTTTTATACTTTATTTAAATGATCCATAAGTCGTTTTTGATGTGTAGTAATCATCCTTGCCTCAATATGATGCACGATGTCCCCAGTATGACTCAATATGTCCGTTATCAGTTTAAAATCAACAGTTTGTTTCAAAAAATGTCACTCACTAAAAACTGAGAAAACACACTCAGATTTTCTTGATAATTTATTAAATTTATTCATAATTAATTTTTTATGTTTAGGAATTGATCTCACATAAAACTGATACACTATGTGATCGGTATGAGTCAGAGTGTATGTTTCCTGTTTAAAATGACATTTTAGTAAAAAATAAAAGTAATGTACTCAAAACTGAGTAAACGCGTTAGGATTGTTTTGATAATTTATGAAAACTATCCATAATACATATAGGATTTCTAAGAATTAGCCTCACCTCAATCCAATTTATGGTGTGACTGATATGACTCAAAGTGTTTCTTTTTATTTAAAATTGACATCAATTTTAGTAAAAAGGACAACTCACCTACTAAAAACTGAGAAAACACATTTATATTTATTTTATACTTTAGGAAAATGATCAATAAGTTTCTTTTTGAAATTTTTTAATTATACTCACCTCAATCCAATACATGATGTGTTCGGTATGACTCAATGTGTTTGTTGTCAGTTTAAAATCAATATTTTAGTTCAAAAAGTGTCACTCGCTAAAAACCGAGAAAACACATTCGCATTGTATTTATAATTTATGAAAAAGATTCATAAGTTATTTGTGATGTGTAGGAATTGGTATCACATCAAACTAACACACAATATGACTGTTATGAGTCAAAGTGCTTGTTTCTATTTTAAAATAACATTTTAGTAAAAAAGACAAGTGACGTACTCAAAACTGAGTAAACACATTCGGATTGTTTTTGGTATTTTAAGAAAACGATCCATAAGTCATTTTAGAAATGTAATAATCATTCACACCTTAATACGATGCATGGTGTGACCAGTATGACTCCAAGTGCATTTTTTCAATACATAAGTATAATTTTAGTTTAAAACATGCATCACATCGCCAAAACCAAGAAAACGAGCCTGGATTGTTTTCTATTCATTTAAATTATATATTTATACTTTATTTTTATGATTTTTTGGTGTTTTTTGTGCTGAGGTGTTCTATTATAGCATACTTCACTAGTGGGGTAGTGTGTTGTAGCACCACACTGTAGTATGCCCCTTTATCAGTGCTTAAGAAAGCGCTAATAAAAGACTCAGGCTTTTAATCTCACTCCAATAATTAGCACTTATCTTGTGCTGATAAAGGCCATTTTTAATCTTTTTAAAGGCCTATTTTGTAGTAGTGTACTTACTATTACCAACATTTGGTATCAAAGGTTTACAAAATTGTTTCAACTATGATTTTAGTTGTTCTTTAGATCTCAAATTTTTTTTATTTCTAAATTTTAGTTATTTTTGGATAATAGAAAAGAGGGTTTTGTTACCAACATACCTCCTTATTTTAATGGCACTAATTATGATCAGTGGAAAATTAAAATTAAAATTCATATTGAGAGAATGGGTTTTGAGATTTAGACATATATTTTAGACATATATTAAATACCTAAATATTCTTATAATAATAAATGTAACTCTATGAATGCTCTATATATTTATTTAGTTGATGAGGAATTTAATAGAATATCATCATGTACACCTGTTTTTGAAATTTGAGACACATTAACTATTTTTCATAAAGGAACATCTAATTTCAAATAAATATGCTTAAATAACTATACTATTAAATATGATACTTTTAAAATGAAACTTGATGAGCCTATTTTTGACATGTATCTTAGTTTTAATGAGATCGTGAATACAATTCACACACTGGAGAATCCTATTTATGATAAAGACCAAGTGGTGCACCTATTTAGGTGTCTTACAGATAGATGTAGAGGAACCTTGGTGTCAATTATATAATCGTGTGATTTTAGAAAGTTACCTATTAAGTAGCTGATTGGAAAACTAATGATGTATAAGGAAGAACTCAAAGTCAACATAGAATAGGATAATGAACCAAAAAAGAAAATTTGTAGCCTTCAAGAATACAACCTCAAAACAAAATGAAAAAATTTAAGTTGATAGTTCAAGTGATGAAGAATCACCTACTAATAGTGATGGAGAGATGGTCCACTTGGCCAGAATATTCAAAAAGTTTTATAATAATAATAAGTTCTTTAGGAAACCTAGATACAAAAATGAATATGATAATAGAGGAAATTGGAGAAGGGATTGGAAGAAATATAATGCTTCAAATGAGATCATTTTCTATGAATATAAAAGGAAATTGTATGTCAAAGATGACTGTCCTAATTTGAAATACAAAAAGAAATATGAAGATAAAGATAATATATACAAGAAAGTAATGAACCCAACTTGGAGTGCTTCTGAAGACATATCGATTGATTCATACACAAACCAAGAGGATAAGAATGATAGAGATGACATGTTTTTTATGAAAAACACATCTGAGGTATCTCATGTTTTTATGCTTCTCCAGTACATATTACTAATCTATCTGTAGATGAAGAAAATGATGAAAACATGTCTAATGAGGAGGTGTTTTAGTAATGTAATGTGTTAGATGATACCTTTAATGAATTTAACATTGCTTGACTACTAATTTTAAATCTGATCATACTGTTGAAAATGATATAAATTCTCAACTGTTAAAGGATAAAAATGAATTAAAATTTTTAAATGAAGAACTAAAGAAAGATTTGGAAATATTCACTAATGGGATAAATACTCTCACACAAATTCTTGTAAAATATATTGATCTCAATTACACTACTGGTATAGGGTATCAACCTGGACAAATGAGGATTGTTAAAAATAGTTTTATTCCTATTTCTAGTTTTGCAACTAGTTTTTATTCATCTGGACCTAAAAAAGTTTTTATTTATAAATTTTAAAATCTACTTATAGGAAACCTATTAAGAAAAATATGGGTTCCTAAATATTTGATAACTAACATTATCAGACCCAAGAATATTTGGTACCAAATTAATTTTTTGTGTAAAAATTTTTTTATATGAAACATGCTTAAAGAGATCTAGTAAGAACTTATGGTACCTTGAAAGTAAATATTCCATTCACATGATTGTAGATTATTAAAGTTTTAATAATCTAATATAAGTGGATGGTGGACATGTCACTTTTGGTGATAGTTCTAAAGGTAAAATTATTGTCCTTGGACAAATCAATAATTATAATACTATTTTAATTTATAAAGTATTATTTATATATGTTTTAAAGTATAATATTCTTATCATATCATAGCTATGTGATGATTATTTTCATGTGAAGTTTAAAAATAATTCCTATAATTTTTTTATTATAAAAATGCATTAGTTTTTACTGATTTAAGAAATGATAATGTTTATGCTATTAATTTAGACTTGTTATTTTCTCAAAATATTCCTTATCTAAGTGACTTTCACAAATAATCTTGGATTTGGCATAGGAGACTAGTCCATTTCAATATTCACTCACTTAGAAATCTCATTAGTAAAGGGTTATTCAAAGATTTACCTAAACTAGATTTCTCAAATGAAAAAGTCTATAATCCATTTCAAAATGGTAAAAATCATAAGATATCTTTAAAATTAAATAAAAAAGTTTCAACTTCTCAACCCCTAGAGTTGGTTCGCATGGATTTTTTTGGACCATCTAGAGTTTATAGCCTAAATTGGAAGCACTATATTTATGTATTTGTATATGAATTTTCTAGGTATACTTGGGTATTCTTTCTAGATCAAAAAAATGAAACATGGTATTATTTTACCAAGTATTCTAAATATGTAGAAAATATTAGTGGACTTATAATTAATACCTTAAGAACTGATCATGGTCGTGAGTTTGAAAATCAAGAGTTTGAATCTTTTTACTCACAAAATGGATATAATCATAACTTTTTTGCTCCTAGGACCCCACAAAAGAATGGTGTTGTTTAAAGAAGAAATAGAACGCTTCAAGAAATTATAGAGACTATGTTTAATGAGTATGAACTTCCTATTTATTTATAGGTAGAGGCTATGAATAAAACTTTTTACATAATTAATAAAGTTTTAATTGGGCCGCTCTTAAAGATAAATCCTTATGAATTATGGGGTAGTGGAAATATAAAGGTTGGTTACTTTAGATTTTTTGGTTATAAAGTCTTTATTCTTAATACTAAGGATAATATTGAAAAAAAATACTTCCAAGAGTGATAAAGGAATATTCCTTGGTTATTCAGCTTCTAGTAAATCATATATGGTGTTTAATAAAAGAACCAAGATTTTGGAAGAGTTGGTTCATGTAAAATTTGATTAAATAGATATGCATGAGCCTAAGACCTCTTTAAAAAACCTTAATGATGATTTTTTAATTCTGAATATCAATGCCAAACCTTCTAAGAATTTTATAAAACAAGTAGAAAAATCATCCAATTCTGAGGAACATCCTGAAACTAAACATGTAAATAACAATGAGATAACCATCCCTTATTTTCCTAGAGATGTTAGGACTCATAAATACCATAATTTATATATTGTAGTTGGATAACTAAATATAGGTACATAGACTAGATATTTTATTAGAAATCATGTTGAACATAAAGAATTGTTGTCATGGCTTTAACCTAATAACATCAATGATGAAATTAATGATGAATTCTAGGTGATGGAAATGAAAGAGAAAATTAATCTGTTTGAAAGGAATAGAGTTTGGGAACTTGTATATAGACCTAAAGACACTCAGACTATTGGCACTAAGTGGGTGTTTAGAAACAAAGTTGATGATTCAAGAACTATATTAATAAATTATGCTAGGTTGGTTGCATAATGAAATATCCAAGAAGAGGGTATTGACTATAAATAATCATTTTCACCAGTGGCTAGACTTGAAACAATTATAATACCGCTTACCTATGAAGCACATTTTGATTTCAAACTATATCAAATGGATGTAAAATGTGCATTCTTAAATGGTTATATATTTGAGGATTTTTTGTTGAACAACCCCTGGATTTCAAAATCCTCATTTTCCAAATCATGTTTTCAAATTTAAAAAAACATTATATGGTTTAAAACAGGATCCTAGAGCTTGGTATGATAGGATCAGCTCTTTTCTAATTTTTAAAGGTTTTTTAAAAGGCATAAATAATCCTACTATTTTTATAAAAAGTATTTTGAAAGATTTTATAGTAGTTCAAATCTATGATGATGACATTATTTTGTATCTTCTAAAAATTCTTTGTGTACTGATTTTTTCACAAATGATGAAAAATGAATTTGAAATGAGTTTGATGGGTGAACTTAAATTCTTTCCTGGTTCTAAAATTTTTCAAAATAAAGATGGAATTATTTTAAATCAAAGTAAGTACACTAAATAACTTCTAAATTTTTTTGGTTTGGATATCACTAAAAGTAGTGATACTCCCATGAGTACCACCTATAAACTGCATCTTAATGAAACTGTAAAATTAATAGATTAAAAAAATACATAGGTATGATTGGAAGCTTTCTATATTTAACTAATATCCATCCATATATTAATTTTAGTGCGTTTATGTGTTCCCATTTTTAAGAAAACCCTAAATAGTCTCATTTAATTTTTGTTAAAAGGATTTTAAAATACCTCAAATATACAATCAATTTGGGATTTTTGTTATCCTAGAGGATAAGCATTTGACTTAGTGAGTTATTCAAATGCAGATTTTTATAGTTGTAAGTTAGACAGAAAAAGAACCTCTGGAACATGTCATATTTTGAGCAAGTCTCTAGTATCTTGGTATAGTAAGAAGCAAAATTTGGTTACATTGTCTACTGCTGAAGCTGGGTACATAGCTGCAGGGAGTTTTTGTGCACAAAATTTGTGGATAAAACACACTCTGTGAGACTATGGATATCAATTTAGACATGTTCCTATAAATTTTGAAATTAAAAGTCTGATAAACATTTCTAAAAATCCTATGCCTCATTCTATGAAAAATAATATTGATGTAAGACATCATTTTTTGGATCATTTTCAGAAGGGTAATATAACTCTTAAATTCATTGGAATTGAACATCATCTTGATGATATTTTTATAAATCCATTGAATTTTGAGAAATTAAGCTACATAAAACATTAATTAGGAATGATAAAATCTATTTATTCTTTAATCTTAGAGGAGCCTCTATCAGACAAGCCATTGTTGAAAAATCCTCTGTTGGACTGGACTCCATTGGACAAGCCTCTATTAGACAAGCCTCCATTGGACAAGCCTTCATTAGACAAGCCTCCATTGGAAAAGACTTCATTGGACAATCCTCTATTGGAAAATCCTCTTTTGGACAAGCCTCCATTGGAAAATCCTCCATTGGACAAGACTCCCTTGGACAAGCCTATGCTGTACAAGCCTCCATTAGAAAATCCTTTATTGTTGACCCACCATTGGAATGATCCATTGTTGTAAAGAGACACCATTGGGATACTACTAGTATCTGTTTCTCTTATTCTAATATTTGAGACCCTATTTTTCTACCATTACTAATTTTCTATGTTAAAAATTTTATTCAATTTAATCATTTTTATTTTATTATATTTTTCAATTTCAAATCTCTAAATGGAAAATTGGGCTTAAAATCTAAATTTGAGTCACTCTTGCTCATGCCTTCTCCCTTAAAATTGCTTCATCTTCCCTTTATATCCTAACCTTCAACCTTCTTGAACCATTACTTGAACCTTAATTTCACTACAATGGTGAGAGTTAAACATCCTAAAGTTTCATCTTCTAAATAATTGAGGCCTTATAATAAGTCTATAGGAGAACTGAGTCGGAATATTGTCAAGCCGAGGAACCTTCATCTTAAGGACCACATAGTTGTTGTGAAAAATAAATTAGATGTTTAATAGTTGTTATATAGTAATTAATTAGTGCTCAGGGTGATCTAGGACCACTGATAGATATACTAGTTCTTAAGAAATGATAGGCCTTTCTATCCTAGGTCGGTTCATCAGTTTTATCAATACAAAAAGTTTAGTTTTCGAAAGAAGAAAAATTACATTTAGAGCATTATATGTGGTAAAGTGTTTGCCTTTTCTTCAAAATAATGAGATAATTGTTTAAATATGCCTTATTGAGGAGTTTTTAAAGACAATCAAGGATTTATTCCAAGTGAAAGTAAGTCATTTTTTATAAGGATATGCTACTTGATTTGACTAGTGATGGTACTCTAAGAAGACATATTTTTGTTGAGTTGGATAGATAATGCTGACTGTTGTTCAAGTTTATTAAATATATTTTAAGTACCAGAAAAGGATATTTAAATACTATGTGATATTAGGATGTGTATCTTCTATTCCTTATGAAACTAAGGAATAGAATTAATCTCTACAGATTCCTCATAGTGAACATGATATAGATGTGTAAGTCATCTTCTAAGTTAAATTATCTCATTTACCCTAAGTTTATTTTAGCCATGATTGAGGCCAAAGGCTTGGTTGATTAGGAAGAACAAGCTAAAGTGAAGTGTGGGGGATTCTGCTTAAGTAAGGTTATCTGTAAAATAATGAAATTGAATTGGAATACATGGATTAAAAAGTGGTTTAAAGATAATTACAAGCTCTATGAGGATTTTAATTATATAGACAACCCTACTAGACCCATGAATATAGTGGATCCTGGCTTGGAGCCAGATGATATAGTAGTTTATTCTGATGAGGAATTATAATTTGATGTGGCTGCTAAAGAAGAGGAAGTGGAAAACTCTATTGAAGAGGGAAGTGATCCAAATATCCCTAAGATACCTGTAATGTATTATGGATCTTCTATTCCTCTCATTTGTCTCCTTTTCATAAGATTCTCTTAAGTGAAATAGATGGTGATGATGAAGAGATCAAGGACTCTAGAGATGAACAAATCAAGAGCTCTTTTAAGTCCTCTAAAGAAGTTGTAGACGTTTTTGATGATGAAAATGGTAATGGAGATAATGGTTATGGAAATGGTGAAGAGGATGGTGGTATTGATGAAACTAATCATGATGATAATGATGATGTTGATGAAGCTTAATCACATCATTCTTCTCATGTTGCTTCAGCTAGGTCTACAGTGAGACCTGATTCAGCTAGATCAGTTTTGGTTCTTCCAGATGGTGATTCCACCTCTTCTAGAGGTGAAACCATAGTACTTGTTGAGGGGGATAAATCCCCATGTTCTTTTAGTAATAGTATTGATCATATATATCCTATTGATATGAATTCTGCTAGAGTGGAAGTGGCAACACATGATGAGTGGAAAAAAAATCTAGGATATATCCATCTTATACTAGAATACTTAGAGTCTAAGGAAGCCATAGAAGAATATGAAGATCTTAGAGATGTTTAGGTTAGATCTTCCTTACCAGTGGATAAAGTATCATCTAATGGGGATCCATCCCCAAGTTCCAAACTGCATGGATTTTCCTAATCTGATTCATATAATGATGGAAGTGGTTATGACCACAACAGTCCACAAGAGTATGGGGGTCCTACTATCTCAGTTGGAGTTGGGACATATCCTAAGGGATATTTAGTTAAGTAGATTGATTATGTAAGTGAGATTCGTGATTTTCATTCTAATGTACCTTCTAGATTAGATGATGTAGAGGTTGTTATGTCTAGTGCTGAGAGAGTTGTAACTCCTCCACTTGCTGCTACCTTTGTACCTTTAGATGTTGTTTCCAATGCTGATTTAGATTCTTTCATAAAGATACTTCTTTCTGATTCCAGTAGTATATTGAGGTCTTAGGAACCTTCTATATCTCGTCTTAGTGAAACTGATTCCAGAAATCTATTTGAATTGTTTGTTTTCCATATTAATCCCAAGATGAGTTTTCATATTTAGGAAGTTGAAATTTAAAATAAGAGGTTGTCTAGTGAGATTTTGGCCATGAATCTGTTGTTGAGGAAATAATGACCTCCTTTATTGCTAGTTAGACTGTAATGTTGGAGTGGTTAGAGAGTTTTCATGTTGTTGCATCTACAGACAGTGCTCCACCTCCTTCATCCTCTGTTAATGCCTATATGATCAAATCTATTGTTAGAGAGGAGTTACAAGATATTATGGGTGATATCCATACCTAGCATGAGGAGGATGTAACACCCTAAGATTTCACGATACGCTTCTCTTTCAATAATGCAATAGCTTGCATTGTACGCAAGTTTGAGATTCTAACACACCGCGACCAATCAAAGTAGTCGTTATGAATAGTAATACCCACTTTTTTAAATTATATAAATTTTATATTTCAAAATGGACTTCATTTTTGGATTCAGAATATCAAATACATTTTAGGGTGAATTTCTGGTATTTTTCTGAAAAACTTCAATTTTTGATGAATAGTGAAACCACTAAGTGGTAGTTAAAAAAACTGATTTTTCATTTAAATGAAATTTTACCACCTATGTGATTTGAATTTATAAAATCCGACATACATAATTGTAATTAGGAAGTAAAATGTGGTTCAATGGGATTAAAATAATTTTTGGTGAATAGTAACTTTTAAGTTCTATTAATCGCGATTAAAGGTAATTAGTGTAATTTAAGGTAAATATAATGTTATGATAATATGAAATTACATTAAAACTTGTCCTACACTTATTGGATGAGTCATAGTCGACCAAGACAATCCATGGGTCAACTTGGTGACCCCATGGATCCACTTGGGTAAGAAAATGACATTAATAACTTTTTATTTAAAGTAAAAATAAAATTGTCACAAACATGTGTTGTTTTACTAAAACAATTATTACATGGGGTTATATAAGTTAACTTTTCAACTATAAATATTAATTGGAAATATAAAAATATTTCCTACATCATGGTAATTTTTTTATAATTTTTAGACATTAAATAAATAAATTTATTTGTCACACCATGATGATACAGCGATTACCTCTTTAATTAACGATTTAAATAAAATGAAAAGATAATGTAAAATCTAAAACTTAAACTTTTCAAAAACCTATTTTATGAGTATATTTCGAACCCTTATCACCTTATATTCGAAATATATAATTTTGGGACCTTTGAAATCCGAAAATCATTTCATAATAATGTAACATTTCATGACTTTCCAAGAGTGCCCATCCTCTCCTCTTATAAAAATCCCCCACCTCTACCACATTATTCACACTTTAAAAGCCATTTGGATCGGCCAAACTCTGCCCAAATACTCTCTAAAATTCCCTCTATTACTCCTAGAAGTCTCACTTTGGGCAGAAGTCTTCCCAAGGAAGGCTTTGGCTCAAATCAAAAAGAGTTACCCAATTTTAAGGTAATGTTTTCTCTTATGTTCTTTTGTTTTATTTTGCTTATCCAACCCCTTAAAATATTTTTATTCCTTTTTTTGTAACAACACTAGTATATAAAATATACTAGGATGTTTTCATGGGAAGGATTTTATTTACACTTACACATACCTTCGTCTAATGGTTAAAGAACATACTATTTCTGGGGGTGGTGAATTACTGCCTCACGAAACGATGATTGTTCAATCTTCTTTTAACACCTCTCATGGTGGCCATTATGATGACACTATTTTCATATATGATATATATATTATTTTTATGTTTTCCTTATGCTTATTTATTTCTCATTTATGGCATACCTTTATGATTTCCATTATGGGTAATGCGATAATTTCATTTTAGGAAGTGTGGACTACCGCCCCCTCAAAGTGATTTGAATCGTTAATGCCATATGTGGGATGTATAAAGGATGGAGTAAATGATATTATACATGATATTATAATTTAATTATAGTATAACTTTATATAATTATAATTTTATTCCATTAAATACAAAATAGAAATGAAAGTAGCCTTCATGCGTACGTACGGCTTACCGTCTCCATGAACAGTGCATTTCATTTCTTAACTCTAAATGTTACGTAATATTATGAATGAATGTATATACTGGATATATATGATATATATGATGTCTAAATCATGAATATAATTTTGTATATAATATATATTTTACCACATGAACAACTTGTAATTATAAGAAGTTTATTTTTGACTCAAGTACCAAAGATCGACAAAACGACCATTATTAACATAAATAATTAAATAAGGTTCATAACATGGTAATAAGTGATATAAAAGGAATAATAAACTTGAAAAAGGTTCTTAAGAAATTATAAATTAACTCTAGTTTATTATTCAAGAGGTTAAAGAACAGTCGAGTCAAGTCGGACACGACGTAAGGGAACTTCTTAACCCAATTTCCGTTCTTTGGGTTAATATCCTACTTTCAAATTATGTCATGATTTTATTATGTTCTATCTTGTATTTGTACTTCCTTTTTTTGTACTTATAGTTAATACACATAATAGGTCTATTTTATTTAAAAAAATGATCTTTGTAAGGGAACTTCTTAACCTAATTTCCGTTCTTTGGGTTAATCCCCTACTTTCAAATTATGTCATGATATTATTATGTTATATATTGTATTTTTACTTTCTTTATGTGTACTTATAGTGAATACACATAATAGATCTATTTTATTTAAAAAATGATCTTTTTACGGGACTTCGTCTCAATCTCCTTTCATTGAGGCATATTTTGTTTTATACACAACTTTCTTTTATATGGCGTATAAACCCCTTTGACTTTTACATTTATTCAAAAGTAATATTTTTATAGGAAGCATTTTACTAAAAGACAAAAAGGAATGTTTTTTTGGCATACGTATGCGGCGACAATGACTTCTCCACCACCGTGACCATTATTTGAGTTTCGGCTTCCTCTACAAGCCATAACTTTTTTTAAATGAAAAATAAATACCATGTTTTACTTTTCTTTTATTTTGGTATTAAAAAAGTTTTTGATAATGTTTTTATTATATCGATGTGTTGTATTGATATCTTGTTATTGAAATGTGGAAATGTTATGTTTCCTTTATGAATGTTTTATGTGATACGATTATGTTATGGTTTATGATATGTTTAAACCTTTTCATATAAGGAATGCATTGGACTTAATAAGTGACGGGTGGAGCCCGCTATAGCTCCTTGATGCATCGGTAGGTCTCATGAGACAAACTAGTGTATTGGCACGAGGCCTTGTCTACGTGGTTATGATAGTCTGGCATTATGCATTCCATCATTATGAAAGTGGTTATTGATATTACATGAGATTATTCGACTAGTAAAATATCCATGTGAATAAGTAAATGGAATTATTTCATTTTATTTTTTCCATATTATGCTGAAGTTCAAGTTTAAAAGGATTTTGTTTTAGTTATACATTGCCTTAAATGTTTATGTTTATTTATGAAAGTTTCCGTTGTATTGTTATCCTTACTGAGCATCTGATCTCACCCCTTTCTATGTTTTATTTTCCCAGGATGTGAAGAAATATTTTATGACTGACCTACAGGGATAGTCTGAAGGGGATAGAAGTGTGGACTATGGAGACTATGTTATTGTGATTTTTCACTTTATGATGTAATGTAACATTTATGAATGTATCTAGTGTTTCCAAGGCTACTAATCTAATTGGTATTTTGAGACTTGATCTTTTGTGATCATGCCGATGTTACGCAATAACACACCGACTCTGGGTAACTGGGGTCGGGGCATTACAGTTGGTATCAAAGGTAGTTTAGTATTAACCTTGGAAGCTAGATTTAGAAAAACTATTATTAGAGCACATAGCCCTAAGATAGACTTTGAGGATTAGTATAGAAGAACTTCCTAGAATTTTGGTATTATAAATATTTTTGTGAGTTTTCCGAGCAATACATCCCTGTCTAGATACGATCAGGTAGAGGCGGCTCTAGCATAGATGTACCTAGGGGTAAAACCCGAAAACACCACTTTGAGCTAGACTCGAATGGGAACTGGTGCACAACAACGGGCTTTGCTGCACTCTTGGTTACGACACTCCCGGGGGATATGCTTAGGATAATTCTCATTTTATTTACAAACCATTATGAAGGGTTTATGAGTATATACTTCCTCAAAGAAAACATTTTTATGATTATGGATTATATCCATAAATAGTTCAATTTATGTTAAGTGTTTTGCAAGTTTGTTATTATGTATTTCGATTCATAAACTAATCTAGTTTATGACATTGTTTAGAAATGGCGCCTAGTGTAAGAAATGGAAACCATATCAATGCACGCACTCCATGTAGGGATTTCCCTCCTGCTCAAGATAATTATAATGGAGCTGGTGATACAACTAGTTCTGATCAGCTTATCACCATACTGGGACAACTCACTCAGGTTATGAATAATAACCTTACTCGTATAGAGCACCCTGATCCACAACATGGAGGATCAATGTTAGATCGTTTCATGAGGCAACAACGACCAAAATTTAATGGGGGTACAAATCCATTAGTAGCTGAGAAATGGATAAACTCCTTGGATAAAATATTTCATGCCTTGGGGAGTAGAAAAAGGGAGAAAGTTGTCATAGCAGTTTACCGCCTCACTGGAGATGCCGATCAGTGGTGGTCGCTGATTCAAAACACAAAGGAAGATGAAGAAGTATCAAGTATGGGATGGAGGGAGTTTAAGGAAATTTTCTTAGAAAAATACTTTCCATATGACCATCGAGTAAATGTGGAAAGGAAATTTCTGAGTTTGAGGAAAAATGAGGATGAGAATGTCACAAAGTATGAGGCTAACTTTACAAGGTTAGCGAGGCATGTTGCAGATTATATACGTAACCCAAGAAGTAATATTGATTGTTTCTTTGATGGGTTAAAACCGTTTCTTTGTCGAGCATTAGTATCATAATCTTTCTCAACATACTAAGATATAGTCTCGTGTGCTATCAAGACAGAAAAGTAATTCTCTAAGTCTTATGACAACAAAGTAAATCAAGAGAAGAAGAGAATGGTGGAACAAGAGACATATAAAGGGAAAAAGGGAAAGAATGATTTTCCATTATGCGATAATTGTGGGAAGAATCACCCTGGTACTTGCCTAAAAAAATGGGAGTTTGTTATAAATGTGGAGAAAAAGGTCAACAGGCTCGTGATTGTAAGGGAAAGAAAGAGGCTATCAATGTTGAGTGCTACAATTGTAGGGAAATGGGGCATTATGCAAATGAATTTCCTAAGCGTCAGGGAAACTTACCTCAGAAAAGGCCAAGGGATCAAGGCCAATCTTATGTTATTACTATAGTTGAAGTGGAATAATTAATGTATTGGTGTTTTTGGACTCAAGGATTATATTCTGGTTATAAGAATAATGTGATATATATAAGGATTGTACTACAGTACTTGTTGTTTTCATTAAAGTTTTAATATGATGAAGGTAATCATATTTTTAGTATGTGATAATAAGAGAAACTTTACTTTGTTTTGGGAATCTGATGTTACAATTGATTTTGGAATTTAGAGACCTTTTAGAGAAAGTCTGGACAGAGGTATTTTGGATAACTATAAAGGTTGGAATGGATTAAGTTGAACTTTGGATAGTATTGTTTAAGGTTAAAACATTTTTGAATATTATTTTTGGAATATTATAATACTATAGTTTTAGGAAAAGGACAACCTACAGGTCGGGGGATAACACATCGCGTCGGACAAAGCTATAGGAATCGAACCCACAACCATAGTGCGACAGGCCTTTATTACCTACCACTAGCCTACAGTAAGTCCCTGGTTATTACAAAATAGTTTTACAAATCTAAATGGTATGTGTTAATATTTTGAACCTTGTACGATTAGAATAAATATAATATTTTTGAGTTCTATTATCTTTTGAGTGAAAGATGAGTTTGTGGTAAAAATTTATTAAAGAATGAAAGTCTACTTGACAAGTATGTATATTTCCTTACATTCTTAGTAAATCTCCTAAATAAATTCCTCAACTATATGAAAGGTAACTTAAAACAAAAATGTTGTTGGTTAACTTTTCCTACTGGGGAATCAATAATCGTTTAACCAATCACAAGTTTGTGATTTTCTTGTAGTTAACTTTCTCCTAATCCTGTTTTATACAACTTTCCATCAGACCTTGATGGTTTGTTTTTCCTCCATATCCATGTTTTCATATAATCCTAGTGTGGTCTATCTCGGGTGACCTTTGTACTTCTCTTTCTTTCTTTTAAAGTTATAATTTTATAAACCTTATTTCCGATGTGGGTTTTCCACAAAAATTATTTTCTATTTTCAACATTTTATTTTCGAAGAACATTTTCAAATTACGAGGATGCAATTTATTGAAGGAGGGGAGAATGTAACACCCCAAACTTTCATGATACGCTTCACTTTCAATAATTCAATAGCTTGCATTGTACGCAAGTTCGAGATTCTAACACACCGCGACCAATCAAAGTAGCCGTTATGAATAGTAATACCCACTTTTTAAAATTATATAAATTTTATATTTCAAAATGGACTTCATTTTTGTATTCAGAATATCGAATATAGCTTAGGGTTAATTTTTGGTATTTTTCTAAAAAACTTCAATTTTTGATGAATAGTGAAACCACTAAGTGGTAGTTAAAAAAACTGATTTTTCATTTAAATAAAATTTTACCACCTCTGTGATTTGAATTTCCAAAATCTGACATACATCATTTTCATTAGGAAGTAAAATGTGGTTCAATGAGATTAAAATAATGTTTGGTGAATAGTAACTTTTAAGTTCTATTAATCGTGATTAAAGATAATTAGTGTAATTTAAGATAAATATAATGTTATAATAATATGAAATTACATTGACACTTGTCCTACACTTATTGGATGAGTCATGGCCGACCAAGAAAATCCATCGGTCAACTTGGGGACCCCATGGAACCACTTGGGTAAGAAAATGACATTAATAACTTTTTATTTAAAGTAAAAATAAAATTGTCACAAACATGTGTTGTTTTACTAAAACAATTATTACATGGGGTTATATAAGTTAACTTTTCGACTATAAATATTTATTGGAAATATAAAAATATTTCCTACATCATGGTAATTTTTTTATAATTTTTAGACATTAAATAAATAAATTTATTTGTCACACCATGATGATACAGCGATTACCTCATTAATTAACGATTTAAATAAAATGAAAAGATAATGTAAAATCTAAAACTTACACTTGTCAAAAACCTATTTGATGAGTATATTTCGAAACCTTATCACCTTATCTTAGAAATATATAATTTTGGGACCTTTTAAATCCGAAAATCATTTCATAATAATGTAACATTTCATGACTTTCCAAGAGTGCCCCTCCTCTCCTCTTATAAAAGGCCCCCATATCTACCACCTTATTCACACTTTCAAATCCATTTGGCTCAGAAAACCTCTACCAAAATACTCTCTAAAATTCCCTCCATTACTCCTAGAAGATTCACTTTGGGCAGAAGTCTTCCCAAGGAAGCCTTTGTCTCAAATCAAAAAGAGTTACCTGATTTTAAGGTAATGTCTTCTCTTATGTTCTTTTTTTTTATTTTGCTTATCCAACCCCTTAAACTCTTTTTATTACTTTATTTTGTAACAACACCAGTATCTAAAATATACTAGGATGCTTTCATGAGAATTATTTTATTTACACTTACACATACCTTCGTCTAATGGTTAAAGAACATACTGTTTCTGTGGGTGGTGAATTACTGCCTCATGAAACAATGATTGTTCAATATTCTTTTAACACATCTCATGGTGGAAATTATGATGAAAATATTTTCATATATGATATATATATTATTTTTATGTTTTCATTATTCTTATGTATTTCTCATTTATGGCATACCTTTATGATTTCTATTATGGGTAAATGTGATAATTTCATTTTAGGAAGTGCGGACTACCGCCCCCTAAAAGTGATTTGAATCGTTAATGCCATATGTGGGATGTATAAAGGATGGAGTAAATGATATTATACATGATATTTTACTGTAATTATATTATACCTTTATATAATTATAATTTCATTCCATTAAATATGAAATAGAAATGAAAGTAGTGTTCATGCGTACGTACGGCTTACCGTCTCCATGAACGGTGCATTTCATTTCTTACCTATAAATGTTACGTAATATTATGAATGAATGTATATACTAGATATATATGATATATATGATTTCTACATCATGAATATAATTATGGATATAATGGATATTTTACCACAAGAACAACTTGTAATTATAAGAATTTTATTTTTGACTCAAGTACCAAAGATTGACAAAACAACCGTTATTAACATAAATAATTACATAATGTTCATAACATGGTAATAAGTGATATAAAAGGAATAATAAACTTTAAAAAGGTTCTTAATAAATTATAAATTAACTCTAGTTTATTATTCAGGAGGTTAAAGAACGGTCGAGTCAAGTCGGACACGAGGTAAGGGAACTTCTTAACTCAATTTCCATTCTTTGGGTTAATCTCCTACTTTCAAATTATGTCATGATATTATTATGTTCTATCTTGTATTTGTACTTACTTTTTGTGTACTTATAGTGAATACACATAATAGGTCTATTTTATTTAAAAAATGATCTTTGTAAGGGAACTTCTTAACCTAATTTCCATTATTTGTGTTAATATTCTACTTTCAAGTTATGTCATGATATTATTATGTTCTATCTTGTATTTTTAATTTCTTTATGTGTACTTATAGTGAATACACATAATAGATCTATTTTATTTAAAAAATGATCTTTGTAAGGGACTTCATCTCAATATCCTTTCATTGAGGCATATTTTGTTTTATACACAACTTTCTTTTATACGGTGTATAAACCCCTTTGACTTTTACGTTTATTCAAAAGTAATATTTTTATAAGAAGCGTTTTACTAAAAGACAAAAAGGAATGTTTTTTCTTGGCGTACGTATGCGGAGACAACTACTTCTCCGCCACCGTGACCATTATTTGAGTTTCGGCTTCCTCTAAAAGCCATAACTTTTTTAAATGAAAAATAAATACCATGTTCTACTTTTTTTTATTTTGGTATTAAAAATGTTTTTGATAATGTTTTTATTATACCGATGTGTTGTATTGATATCTTGTGATTGAAATGTGGAAATGTTATGTTTCTTTTATGAATGTTTTATGTGATACAATTATGTTATGGTTTATGATATGTTTAAACCTTTTCATATAAGGAATGCATTGGACTTAATAAGTGACGGGTGGAGCCCGCTATAGCTCCTTGATGCATCAGTAGGTCTCATGAGACAAACTAGTGTCTTGGCACAAGGCCTTGGCAAAATCTTATTTGTAGTATTGGCACGATGCCTTGGCTACGTGGTTACGATAGTCTGGCATTATGCATTCCATCATTATGAAATTGGTTATTGATATTACATGTAATTATTCGACTAGTAGAATATCCATGTGAATAAGTAAATGGCATTATTTAATTTTATTTTTTCCATATTATGATGAAGTTCAAGTTTAAAAGGCTTTTGTTTTAGTTATACATTGCCTTAAATGTTTATGTTTATTTATGAAAGTTTCCGCTGTATTGTTATCCTTATTGAGCATCTGAGCTCACCCCTTTCTATGTTTTATTTTCCCAGGATGTGAAGAAATATTTTATGATTGACCTACAAGGATAGTCTAAAGGGGATAGAAGTGTGGACTATGGAGACTATGTTATTGTGATTTTTCACTTTATGATGTAATTTAACATTTATTAATGTATCTAGTGTTTCCAAGGCTACTAAACAAATCGGTCTTTCAAGACTTGATCTTTTGTGATCATGCCAATGTTACATAATAATGCACCGACTCTGGGTAACTAGGGTCAGGGCATTATAGAGGACCTAAGGAAAATTTGACAACATGGTGAGAAAATATATAAACTGGTAAAATAGTGTTTGAATGAAGCCCTGAGTGATAGGGAAACCATCACCAAGTCCATAAAATATTATCTTTCCAGGATATATACTAAACATGAGTTGAATTATAATTTATTATTTTTAGATGAAAACCTAATGATGCCATCATTTACTAGGTATTTTAAGGAATAAGTAGATCAGTTGAAGGTTATGACCCCTCTGCTTAAGTTATTCATGTAGGAGAAGAAGGGTTTATTTAGTGTTATGGAGAGGGATGTAAATATTATTATGTACTTTTCCAACCTCATGAAGCCCTTATTATATGTATCTGGTACAACAGTGGTTGCTCCTAAGTCCATTCTAGTGTGATATTTTTCCTTGTAACCATCTACTACTCCTTTTTCTCCTCAGCATTAGTCATTTAGTATGTCTCGTATTGAAGTAGTCATACATCTCAGGATAGTTGTGATCTGAGAGCTGCCTCATACTACCTAATCCCCCTCATATTCTATATCATTACCTCTTACCTATGGAAAATTAAAGGGACCTATTTATCCTACCTCTTGATCTGAGAGTAATTCAGATTAGACATAGTATTTGATATGGAATTTTTTTGTATTTTCCCTTGTATTAATTTTTTTTGTTGTAATCCCATGATCTTTTTTTCTTAATTAAATTTATCTCTTATTATTTTTTTTTTCTTTGTATTTACTATTTATTGTCTTATCTTTTTTATAATACCAAGAGGGGGAGAACAGTTATGGAATTTACCTTACCATGTTTATCTTTGATACCACACTTATCCTTTTCTACAATAATTATTTGGACTTATACTTTGAAACCATAATTATTTTAGCCATTGATAAGTTACTTTTGATACTAAATTTTTTTTTGATACCAAAATGATTTTTATGAAATTTTCATTTGATAACTATCTTATCCTTTGATACTAAAATTATTCTAGCCTTTGATAAGTTACCTTTTATATTAAATTTAATTTTGATACCAAAATGATTTGTATGTAATTTTCCTTTGATACCTCTATTATCCTTTGATACCATAATTATGTGAATTTCCTTATTTAATTTTTAACACAATTTGGATTTATCCTCTATTTCTAAATTTACTTTCAAATTCTCACATTAGCTTTTTGAATTGTTAAGCAGGTATCATTACTTCTTCAAATTCATCTATTTTATGCCTAAGTTTGTTTTATACATGTTTTATAAAATGTCATGATTTGTGATCATCAAAAAGGGGGAGGTTGTTGTAACCTCATTGTTTTAATGCTCACAAATCATGATTCTTATATTTCTAATGAGTTTCATATTGTATTGTAGTATATTATTTTATAAAGCATAATTTGAAGAAAATTGGGTAAGTATTGAAAAGTGACACTATTATAAAAAATTTATCACTACCAGGCATGAGTCACCACCAGACATGAGTCGCCACTAGACATGAGTCACCACTAGACAGGAGTCACCACTAGATTTGAGTCATCGCCAGACATGAGTCACCACCAGACATGAGTCACCGCCATCCATGAGTCACCTCTAGCCACCGTCATCCATGAGTCACCTCCATCCATGACTCGGTGCTATTTATGAGTTTCCACCATCCATGAGTCACCACTGGCTATGATTCACCACCATCCATGAGTCACCACCAACCATGACTCACTGCCAGACCTGACTCACCGCCAGACATGAGTCTCCATCAGAATGTTCCACTATCATATGTGCAACCACCAGGAGTGATACAGTCATCATTTCAATATTTTTGTTCTGTATGATTTGAATTTAATGCTTCCAATGGCTATTTTATGGGATTTAATGCAATGGATTTATTTAATGATTATTTATAAATCCTTCCACTGACACATTGAAGACAAATCTAGAGGTTCGGTGTGAGTATCTAGAGAATATTTATATTATTATTGATGTTATGAATATTTTCATAACTTTTTATATACTCCCTTTACTGATTTTATATGAAATGTGCATAATTTGTGTGAAATATTAATGTTTAAATATTAAATATAATTTTTGATCACTATTTGAATTAATCTAGATTCAATTCAGTTTAATGTTTTAATAATAAATATCACCCTACTGATCCAAATTGTGTGTTTATTTTTTTAGGATTACTTATTCAATTTCCAACATATCATTAGAAGTAATCAGTGCCCAATTCTTCCATTTGAAGGGTCATATGGTCCTCACAAGAAGGCCCAAAGAATCTGTGAAAAAAATGGACCATCTATGAAGATTGAATTATTGGGATCAATCTAGAAGTCAAAATTCATTTATTCTCTTCCAAAGTTAGGGAAAATTTTCAATTATTCATTTCTAAAAATTTCAAGTCCCAAATTCAAAAAAATGGGCCCAAATGAAGCTTTGAAGTCTATCCCACAATTCTGTCCGGGAATTGAGATCAGCACACCAAATTTAACTTTAATCCTGATATAACATAAATTGGATCTGATATTTTGCATTGTGAAAAACAAGATATGGGCATACAACTTTTTTTAAGAAAGTTTTCAGATTTTAGGGTATCTTCTTATTCATAAACCCATTCACATTTCTACCTTCTAAAAAGTATGGATTGAAATGGACATATTAAAATTGTTTTCTCAAATCAACATAACTTTGGATAAATAAGTCCAAATGCCTCCACATTTTTAGAGTATACAGAAAACTTTATTATCTACAACTTTGAAGAAGAATCTATCTCAAGATTCATCAGTCTTCATGAAAAAAATGGTGAGACAAGTGGAGGGACATATTTGGAATGCAAACAATCCAACTCCTTGGGTTATAAACACATCCCCCTACTCTCCTTGAAAGGATTTGTAATTTCAGAGCATAGGAGGATAGGTTGTCACAACCAAGGCTCTACCAAAGTCTTTTGAGGATCTTTCATACTCAAGTTTTCACTTGATAAGTCATTCCTCCTTTCTTCCTTTCATTTACTTTTGTGTTATTCTTCGTTTATAATCATTTAAGTGTTTGTTTTTGTAATTATCTTTTAATGAAATTTTCTTCTTAATATTCTATTTGAATCATACAACCTATGTTATTTAATATTAATGGTATTAAAATGTTTTAAATCCAGTAAAAATCCATTTTCTATTTTTCTTTCTCATTCAATTGAAAGTTCGTGTTTATTTCTCTTTGTCGCTCGTGTGTGTGTTTGGCGCACCACTCTTTTCTTATCCCTTTATTTTTATTCTCTTATTAATTCATCATCATAAACATAATGAACCAGATTACTAATAATTTCAATGGATGAGTAAATCTATCATTTGGGTGAGTTATAATTTAGGTATGTTAAGTGATTGAGATCTTTTTTTCAATGAATATTCTTTGAATTAACATTGTGTATGTTGGACTTAACATGTCATGGATTAATGTCTTGTTTTGTTTAACGAGTGGTTTCCATCTATTATTGGAACCATAAAAACACTACCATAAACAAGATATGATTAATATCAGAACCCTAAGTTAAGTTCAGGCTTGGATTAAAGCCTTAACACTTGGGAATTGTAATCAACGTCAACTTGTGACATGGGTGTTAATTTAATGCAATATAAAGCAAGGCTCGAGGATATCACAAGCTTAAATACCTAATGATGAACTCACCCAAATATTTATCAAATTTTTGAAGCAATATTAATCAATCAATCATTTAAATTAAGATCTAAAAACACCCCCCCCCAAACAAAATACAATAAACTATTAAAAAGTATCATCGCTGAGGATTCAACCTGAGTGCTGCTATACACATTAGCAGAGCACCAGAACCTTGAATGATAGATAGGATATAATCGGCCATGCTTTCAAATGGTGTTGTCACTGGGGATGGTGCATTAAGTAGTCATTATTTTTTTGGATATTATAAAAAACAAAATTGAAAAAAAAACACAAAGAAAAACCCGCCTTCTCATAAAAATCATAAATGAAAAAAAAAATTGTCTTCCTCATCCTTCCAAATTTTCTATGAATGACCCATAGCCTCCCAAACAATCCCTCGGATCTGTTTTAACCTGAAATAGAGCAAACTCATCACCAAATTAGGAGGAACATAATAGATAATAAATCCATTCTAGAACTAGCCCTTGTACAACCAATTGAATTCTATATGGATAATCTTAGGGAACAAACACTTAAAGAAATTTTTGCCCCTGATATGAATTACAAACCCCTTGGTATTCAATATCCAAACATAGAGGCTGACTTTGAACTCAAATAGGGTTTGATTCATCTTCTTCCTCATTTCCATAGGCTAGTTGGTGAGGATCCACATCTTTATTTTAAAGAGTTCTAAGTGGTGTGCTCTACCATGAAGCCTCAAGGGGTTTATAAAGAACAAGTCAAACTCTAAACATTGCCTTTATCCCTATATGACACTACCAATTCATAGCTCTACTACCTCCCTCCTGATTCTATAACCACATGGAATGACATAAAGTGACTTTTCTTAGAAAAATTCATTCCTACTTCTCGTACTGCTTCTATCCGAAAGGAAATATGTGGTATCTGAAAATTCCCAAATAAATCACTCCATGAGTACTGGTAGAGGTTCAAAAAGATTTTTGAAACCTTCCCACACCACAAAATCCCTGACCAACTCTTGATCTAATACTTTTATGAGGGGTTATTGGCTATGGAGAGAACTCTCATTGATGCTACAAGTGGTGGTGCTCTTTTTGATAAAACTCTCACACCTGTAAGAGATCTCATAAGCAACATGGCTGCAAACACACAACAATTCCATACTCGAGCACATGCTCAAGTAAAACAAGCCTAAGATAGTCAATAAATAGATCCAAACAAGATGACCGAGTGGATGAGTGAACTTACAAGTCTTGTGAAAAAACTAGAGGTGGCTGCCAAAGCCCCAACCTCATCTTCTCTACAATCTTTGTTCCCTAGACCTATCAAGAATTGTGGAATATACAGCTTTCCATCTCATCCAACTGACACATGTCCACAAATTCAAGAGGATACCTCTGATCCATCTGAACCAATGGAGCTCAATGTATCATATGCTCATAGGAACACCAACCTTCAACAATCAGGTGAGTTTGTTAGAAACTTCAACCAACCCCACTCTGATCCCTTCTCTTCTACCTTCAACCAAGGCTTGAGGTATGGTAATCCCATTTCTCATCCCCATAAATTCCCTCCTCAAAATCCAAACCAATTACAATATGGTCAAGGTGTTGGTAACTTCCAACAACCTTACCCTTTTTTTCCTCAACCTCAAAGGATCAATCCTCCTCTTGCTCTTCCTGGATTCCAATATTCTAATGAGACTTTTCAATTTCCAACCCAATACAATCGCTTTCCCAAGAACCAAAATAAAGGAAATTCTAATTCGGGACAAGACTCTTCCTCCAAGAAACCATGGGAAAGTGCAGGGGAAGATCTTTCCTCCTTAACTCATTCTAGCCTCAAAAACATTTAAACCCAGATTGGTTAACTTGCATCCCACCTCATCTAGAAACAATAATCCAATTCTTCCCAACTCCCAGCTCAACCATTGCCCAACCCCAACGGTAATGTAAGATTAATTTCACTTATATTAGGAAAAAAAATGTTCATACCTCATGATGGATCCTCAAATTAACCATTGAATGTTGAGTTGGAAAAATAAAAAAATGAACTAGAAAAAGAACCTAAAGTCACTCCCTTACCTCCTTCCATTCATCTAAAGAACCCAATTCCTATTCCTCAAGTTGTATCTAAGCCAAAGAATTCATTCGAACCAAATCATGAAATACTCGACATGTTTAGACATGTTGAAGTCAACATTCCTCTCTTATATGCCATCAAATAAATTCCTAAGTATGCCAAGTTTCTTAAGGAATTTTGCACTCATAAGAGACAACTTAAGACCATTGAGGATGTTTCAACACCACAGTCCATACCCATGAATTTCAAATATCCTGGGACATTTATAGTTCCATGAAATATATAAATTTAAAACTTTGAATATGCACTTATAAACCTAGGATCCTCGATGGTCTCATCCAAATTTACCCAAGATTTTAGGGTTAAGTGATCGCTTATAGTTTAGCGTGGGTTATCGAATCCTCAGAGACCTAATAAGTAACCTACAGACACATACATTATATGGATTGTTTTTGGATATGAACTGGACAACTTGGGTTGATTTTAGATGGGTGAATTAAAATTAAGAGAATGAGTTGATCCTAGGTTATCACTTGGGGTGGATTTGATGCATTCCTTTTTCAACTATTTCAATTTCTTATATTTGAGATGGGTTCATTTAATAATACCAAAAAAAATCATCACTTCCTAGTTTAATACCTATACACCCTAATATTAATCACCTATAAACTTGGAGGATCAAATTTTTTAGCACTCTATGGTAAAGTTTCATATTATCACTTGAAGTGTGCGGCCTTAAAATTCAAAAACAATGAATAAGTTTTAAAATCATCAAATGAGATTATCAATTAAAATAATTGATTAGAAATTAATAGAGTGAGAAATAAAATCCAATACAGATCCTTTATACTCCCTTGGATCAACCCATAAGAGGGTTATCTCTACATTTATGTTATGGTTCCAATGGAAGCGGGAAGTAGACTCATGAGGGAGGAATTGAAGAAGTAAAAAACAATAAAAAGAAAACAATAACTCCACCATTGTGTGAATAATTTCAAATGGTTTGGTGTAAATAAATTCACACCATGAAGAAAAGGAATAAATGTGATAATAATAAGAACAAAATAATAGAATATGAATAATTTTTATTGAAAACTAAGGTGATTCTAACAACTTACAAATGAAGAAGAACAATACAACATCAAATGGGTAGAATAACATTTAAATGAAACAAAGCACACCATATCCCCAACTCCTTCAACAACACTGCCTTAAATAGGAATTTTTTAATCCTTGTTTTAATCCTCCAATAGTAAAAGTCTCCTAAATTAATTTTGGTAGGCTATAAGTGGGTGGAAAGTTGAGGGAGAGTTTATTTTTCTACCCTTGACAAACAATCTGATCCAACTTGCATGACTCGAAATATGTGTTCAAAAAAGTATCTAGATGTTCAAATTTTGGTGGTCCATAGAAGACAAAAATGAAGATACAAATGTTCCCTGAGAGTCTATAAAATTTAAGTCCAAAATAATTTATGGTTTGATACATATGATTAAATTCTTGGACTGTTTTTTCTGGGCCGCAAAATCTATCCCAATATTGCATCTTCAACTTGGTCCACTTGGAACTCCATTCAAACATTTGAATTAGCTTTGGTCAATGTTGAATGAAATGTTCCTCTTGATGTCCTCTATCTTAGATGTAATGGAAAGGACCCTTATATTCTATTACATTTCCAAAAAACTTGGTTCCACCAAAACAGTGGCACCGGTCACGGTGGCACCGGTCATAGTGGCACCGGTCACGGCGGCAGCGTGATGGTGGCACCGGTCACAGTAGTAGTGTGACGGTGGCACTGGTCACGATGGAATCGTGATGGTGGAACCATGATGGTGGCACCAATCATAGTTAAACCATTCATGGTAGCACTGTGACGGTGGCACCGGTCACGGCAGAACCGGTCACAGTAGCACCGTGATGGTGGTACCGGTCACGGCAGCACCGTGACGGTGACACTGTGACAATGGCACTGTAATGATGACACCATATTGGTCGCACCATCACGGTCGCACACTGAAACAGTGGCACCTCTTATGGTGTTCCATCGAACCGGTGGCACCGTTATGGTGTCTCACCAAACGGTGTCCCACCCTTTGTTTTTTTTCTAGTTTCCCAAGTTTTCCCAGTTCCACCCCCGCAACATTTCTTTTGACGTAATCATGTTTCAATACCCCCCTTTAAAAGCCATTTAAAGCCCATAAATTATGTCTAAAATTTCCCAAGATCCAGGTGACCCTTGACTTACCAAAATGTGTGTCTTTTCCCTCAGTGTCACACCTTTTTTCTCGTACTTTCTAGTTCCACCCCTATTACGTGTTTTCCTCTATTTAAAGAAAACCCTCTAAATCACGGCTATTATAGCCACCTCTCTAATGAGAATTATTAAATGATAATTAATTCCATCATGTGTAACCATCCAACTGTGTGGAGAAACCATGATCCGCCTTTAAAGCGGTTCAAGAATTCATATCTCGTAACTCCAGGATCTCACCTTTTATCACGCGGGAGTTATTTCTTCTTCTTGGATAGTCTCCTTTACTTTACTTGGTGCATTTTGAGTCCCCATTCCTGAGGATAGTGGTTCTCCTGTGATGGAGCCTTTCCTGCTCACTCTTGGAGTCCTCATAGTTTCTCCCCTGCAAGTCGCGCATCCCCAATTATTGGAACGAGGAGAAAAAATTTGCTCGTTGATCATCCAGGTAGGGTTTTTCCTTTGCCTCTCTTACTGTGTATCATGCTAGGTGGGTATGTTAATGTTATTACTGGATGGACAAAACCAAACCTTAATGAAGATAATAAACTGACTTTTAAAGAATGAAGGGGTGTGTTTAATGATGTTGTGGTACTCTTTTACCTTTGCTTATATGTTTTGAATTGTATGGGCTTATGTTCCCTGAAAATCATGGTTATTGGTGGTCTTCCTTGCGCACTAACAAACCCTTGTTTTCTGTGATGATTGAATGGATGTAACATGGAAATTGGTTATTCACGTAAATTCAGTTGATTAAATGGATGTCCAGTGAACAAGAATCCTTGTGTGATCACCCTGGTTAACCAAACGGAAATAAGGAACTTAATTAATAGTGTGTTAGAATCTAAAAACTCCCTTACTCTGTCTTGGTAACATGTGTGGTTGTTCTGCTTGATACTTGTGGGGTGACGTGGTTGGGGATGGGATCCCCTATTGTACAGTTGTTGGGTTGTGGATATGAGATCGTGTGGGGCCGTATGTTGGGTCTTGGTTTGGTTCTAGTACTTCGAGGGATATCACGAATCCCTTTTTTTGTTGTGAATTCACAAGAGAACCAGGTGTGAATGCTTAATTTGTTGTTTGGTTGTTTTTTCCTTCCTTGGCTTGTGGCTATGCCTATTAGTTTCCTGGTAGTGGAGTTTTATTAAACGAAACCACTTGAATGTGATAACAAGAATGGGTTAAATGGGAAATTGTTCTCCGAGAATGATTTGTGACTTATTTGTGGCTGTTGTGCTTTTTATGAATGAATAGTGATTAGGGTGTTTGTGTGTGGGCTAGTGTTGGAACCCCTAGGTTGGGATGAGTGTTTGTTTACCTATATGTATAATTTAGTTCTTATGTTTCTTATTCACGCCCCACCCAAGTTGAGCACTTCATGTCGAACACCCCCATTTCATGGGGGGGTATTTTTTCCAACACTCATATGAGTGGCTGGTTATTAGCTCCTTTTTTGCTCCATTTCCCGAGTATCCCAAGACTCTTCAGGTAGGATGTGATGACCTGATGTCCATTATAGCCCAATATTATTCAGGCAGGGTATGTTATGGTGGTTGGCCCAGGTGTGTGCGGGTAGGTTGTTTCCCATGTGTCTTCGGGATGAGGCCCGGGTGTCTTCAGGCGTGGCAGTAGTTGTTCGTGCCTAGGTGTATACGGGCATGGTTATGTGTGGTTGTTGTGGCCTTGGTGTTTACGGGTGGGATGTGTTATTGTGGTAGCCCAGGTGTGTGCAGGAGGGATATGGCAATGGGGCTACAGTGAGAATGGTAGGAGAGGTCTGACGCATAGGATGTCTTAAATAACCAGTGAGAAAGTGGGGCTAGGTACCCAAACATCATTGTTTACTATTACTTTACTTGAATTACGTTATTTGGAGAGTGTGCCTTGGTGAGGTTTGGGTGGATAGTTTTTTTTTCTAGGTACTTTGGTTATCTCCTTTTCTCACAGGGCATTAGAATGCCTCCCCACTTGTGCATGAGAGTTTTTGGTTTTCCCTACTGAGTATACCTATATGCTCACCCTATGTATATAAAACTGCTTTCAGGTTTCTAGGAGGACTTCGAGGACCATGTCAGACCCTATTAGCTTATACATCGGGGTCGTTGACGTCGTTGCTTTTTTTTCTTTTGGTAATTCCCTTTGGAGTTTTCTATATTTTTCTAGCACTTATTATTGGAACATGCATATGGGAATGGATTGTTTTGTCTTTACTTTTACTTCTAGTTTTGGGTGTTGTTTGGGATTTAATATCTTATCTCCCGATCCTACTAAATAAAAGGGGTAATGCCTTCCATTTTACGTGTGATTCTATACCCTTGGTGTTATTCTCAACTCTAGGGCCTATTGAAGGTGTGTCTCGGGGGTCATTATCTCTCATTCAACTTGAGGAAGGAAGGGTTTGGTAATCTACTGCCCCGTCCCTCATCTTGGTGAAGGCGGGTCATGACAGAATGGTATTAAAGGAGAGGTTGAGAGGTAGGTTGGAGTTCAGGGTTAGGCATAGTGAGGATTGCATGGGATGGTAGGGCAACAATGTTGGTCAATTAGGGCGCATGAAATAGGCTAGGGAAGACCAGCTAGGAAACGGTATTTTAGGGGCCCTCGTGATCTGATGCAATGACTCTGGACCTACCGAACGACCAAGTGAGGCTATAATTATTGTAGGGTAGGGACCCTAAAAAAGGTACATGCATCATAATGACTTGTGTTCTTATGTGTCTTGGGTATTTTGGGTATTTAAAATAAATAAAATGTCTAAGAAAAATTTAAAAGCAATCTTCTACACTACTCAGGCTTAGGCATTCCTTGTTTACCTTGAAGATATGGCACCCGGACGATGACCCCGGGTAGTGCAGGTGATCAAGGTCTAGGAGGCTGATTTGGATGATCAGTAGAGGTTTGATCGAGAGGAGGATGATGATCAGTGGCAGAGGAAGCTTTGTGCCTTTTAGTGGCAGACCCTCGGGAAGTATGAGGGCAGCATCTTGGATATGGAGACAGAGAGTTGTCTCAAGGAGATATTAATAGATTTCAGCTTGATTTGGGCTCCAATGGTGTACTGGGTTCCTCTGGTTGTAACTCAGATGTAAAGAGTGGCACATCAGTGGTGGACGCTCTATCTCAAGGAGAAGAGGTAGGTTGAGGTTTCATGGACTAACTTCAAGAGGGAGTTCTGGGTGGAATTCCTGTCTTCCATGATGAATTCGGAGAAGATGCAGGAGATACTCTCCCTTTATCAAGGGAGCATGTCAATGAGGGAGTTAGGGATCAAGTTCAAGGATCTCCTTTGCTTTTCTCCAGACCTCTTTCCGGATGAGGATTCTCAGGCGAGACGTTTAGAGGAGGCACTCTGACCTTCTCTTCAGTATGTTGTTACTCCCTTCACTCTACCAATGTACTTGGAGGTTTAGAAGAAGGTCGAAGTGGTAGAGAGGATGAAGGCAGCTCAGGACCAGTAGAAGTCATATGTTGATCATATGAGGAGACCCTTGGAGTTCGAGTTCAGGGACCACGTGTTCTTGAAGGTCTCCCCTCGGTGTGGGCAATGGAGGTTCAGCAAGGGGAGTAATCTTTCTACCAGGTTCATCGGACCCTTTGAGGTGTTGGGGTGAGTTGGTGATGTGGCTTATCATCTGGCGCTACCACCGCCACTAAAGAAGGTTCACAACATCTTCCATGTGTCTTAGATCCGTCAGTATCTACACAATGATTCACACGTCCTTGACTGGGGGGAGCTGGATATTGAGGACAAAATGACTTTCATAGAGAAACCAGTGAGGGTTGAGGATCGTGAAAAGAAGGTGCTTCATGGATGAACCATTCCCTTGGTTCGTGTGTTGTGTAGGCATGGTGGCCTCAAAGAGAGTACCCGAGAATGGGAGACACAGATGCGCGCCTAGTACCCAGAGCTGTTTTGAGTTTTGTTCTCTTTTGTATCATACTTGTTTGAGATGTAGTGGTTAACCTTGAAATGTGTCTTTTCCTTGTTCTCTGAAAGTGTGTGAAGAGTCCTGACTGTGGGAAGGGGACGACCTGATCCTTAATCAAGATGCATTAAATTGGATGCAGTTAAACTCGTGCGGGCAACTCAATACCGCCCAAAGTGGATAATATCTTGACATGGAGAAAGGGACTCCCTAATCCATATGACTGGATGGTATGAACTTTACATGTTTGTGTGGTTACTTGGGGGAGAGGAGTGGTAGTGTATCCGTGGTTGTTTAGGATATAGATATCGAGGAGGGTTACTCCTTAGAGGTATCTTAAGGAGGGTTTTTTGGAACTATTTTTCGGTCAGTTTTAAATTCTCGAGGATGAGAATAGTTTGAGAGATATCTGATGTAATGGCCCAGAACCTCCTAGTCCAATACGTTTCCAAAAAACTCGATTCCACTGAAACAGTGGCACCAGTCACAGTGGCACCGGTCACAGCAGCAGGGTGACAGTGGAACCGGTCATGGAGGCACCGTGACGGTGGCACTGATCACAGCAGAACCAGTCACGATAGCATCATGACGGTGGAACCGGTCATGGAAGAACCGGTCACAGTAGCACCATGATGGTGGACCAGTCACGGTAGCACTGTGATGGTGACATCATGATGGTGGCACTGTAATGGTGGCACCATGATGGTGACACCATAGCGGTCACACCGTCACGGTTGAACACCAAAACAGTGGCACCACTTACGATGTTCCACTGAACCGGTGGCACCATTACTGTGTCTCACCAAACGGTGTCCCACCCTTTGTTTTTTTCCTAATTTCCTGATTTTTCCTAGTTTCACCCCCGCAACATTTCTTTTGACATAAAAGTGTTTCAATACACCCTTTCAAAGACATTTAAAGTCCATAAATGATATCTAAAATCCCCCAAGATCTGAGTAAACCTTGACTTACCAAAACATGTGGCTTTTCCCTCAGTGTCACACCCCTTTTCCCATACTTTCCAGTTCTGTCCCTATTATGTGTTTTCCTCTATTTAAAGGAAAACCTTTAACTCACAGCCATTATGGACACCTCTCCAATGAGAATTATTAAATGAAAATTAATTTCATCATGTGTAACCACCCAAACATGTGGAGAAACCAAGATCCGCCTTTAAAGAGGTTCAAGAATTCATATCTCGTAACTTCAGGATCTCACCTTTTATCATGTGGGGGTTATTTCTTCTTGGATAGTCTCCTTTACTTTCCTTGGTGTGTTTGGTGTCCCCCTTCCTGAGGCTAGTGGTGTGCCTATACTGGAGCCTTTCCTGCTCACTCTTGGAGTCCTCGGATTTCCTCCCCTGCAAGTCGTGCATCCCCAGTTATTGGCACGAGGAGAAAAACTTCGATCGTTGATCATCCAGGTAGGGTTTTTCCTTCACCTCTCTTACTGTGTATCATGTGGGGTGGGTATGTTAATGTTCCTATGGGATGGAAGAAACCAAACCATAACGAAGATAATAAACAGACTTTTAAAGAATGAAGGGGTGTGTTTGATGATGTTGCGGTACTCTTTTACCTTTTCTTATATGTTGTGAATTGTATGGGCTTATGTCCACTGAAAATCATGGTCGTTGGTGGTCTTCCTTGTGCACTAATAAACCCCTATCTTCTGTGATGATTGAATGGATGTAACATGGAAATTTTTTATTCACATAAATTCGATTGATTAAATGGATGTCCAGTGAACAAGAATCCTTGTGTGATCACACCAGTTAACCAAACGGAAAGAAAGAACTTAATGAATGGTGTGTTAGAATCTGAAAACTCACTTACTCTATCTTAGTAACATGTTTGGTTGTTCTGCTTGATGCTTGTGGGGTGATGTATGTAACGTCCTGGTTCCGAGTGCCACTCAACGGGTGCCCCGAACCTGGTTCGCCACGTGACCTCAAGTGCATTTCCCCAAATGCCATAGGCTGCCGACTAGCAGTGAGGGCCCAGGTCTGATAGTGGGGAAACTATGCCCTCATTTGTCAAAGTGCAGCACAGTGGAATATAAATAAAACATACAAAGAACAGCGGAAATAGTAAATGATACACAACTGAATTAAACAACAACAGTGGATATAACCAACAGTATATAAATGATGATGCTACAAGTATCAAGTTCTAAGAAAACAGTCGGAACATGTTATATATCAATACAGTACAACCAAAAGCAGAGTACAGCAAAACAAAGCAAAACAGCTGGCAGCGGCATCGCGAGCCTAGGCCTGGTCCTATGCCCTTCTACTCCCCAGCAACAGTCAACTACCTGTATAGGGACTCTTGCCCCTATCCACACCTGCAAAAACGTAATATATTTGAGCCGAAAAGCATGACCCAAACAGGGTGTGAGAAATAAATTCCCAGTAGGCACCCACTAAAGGCCCGTGCCCAACTGTGTGTAAACATGCAGCAAGTGTGCAGTAATAAAATGAAATAAACCAAGCAGTACTCAAAAGTAACTAACTTACCAGTTATATTGCCATTTAATTATTTATTTAATCCATTTAATTTAGTATCATTATGTGCTCAACAGCACCAAGCACTCAGGCCAACTATATCTTGCCCTTGGGCTAATATAGTGAACCACGCCCTCAGCCTATCCAGAATCCCACCCGCAGGTATTTCCCTCAGGCGTAACAAAAGTTGCCCTCAAGTGTAGGAAGTGTCACCCTCAGGCATAGAAGTCAATCCCTCAGGCATGAAAGGTTTCCCTTAGGCAAAATAACGACAACCCTCGGGCTAAAACAGTCACGCCCTCAGGATAATACAGTACAGTACCCACAAGATAATCACAACAATGCCCTCGGGATAAACAGGTAACCGGGCCATTCCCAACAGGTAAACAAGCAGTAAACAAGAAATTCCTCTCAAGGAAATTCTACAATTACTACTTTAAAGTAATACCCTCGGGTATCCTGGCCAAATGGCTAAACAGTGAAACACACCCCCGGGGTGGTTCCGGATCCAAGCAACGATCCCAACCAGCATTTTTATTATCACAATTTAATCACCTATACAATCCTAGGCATTAAATATATCAACAAACTCAACCACACGACACCCCAACATGGGTTCGTGGCACGAAAACGCACAAAAAACACAGCAATTGGAAAACTAAACACCAAGACACCTACCTTATACACCAACGAATGATATACCCGAACGCCGACTCCAGAAATGCCCAAGAACGGCATAGATCTGACGAAGAACGAAACCCACTCAAATGTAAATAACTTACGTTAGGAGAAGAATTGGTAAGCAACAGGCTAGAAGAAGAGAGGGCTTACCTGTGCGGTTCCAACGTGATCGTCTGAAGAGAAATCGGATTCCAGAAGAACACCCGGCGGATCTTCAAATGTCTGGCCTCCTCCTTTGGCTCCAAAACGGCTCAAATGCCTCCTCTGCCAAATGAGGAGGCTACTGCCTGTTTTAAGCCGAAAAAACAAATTACATGTCGTGTAATTCCAAGTACACGGTGTGTACTCCTTTCATTTAACTGTTCATCTGGCGGCTCCCCACCAGCGCGGCACTATTCACCTGTCAGCAAGACTACACGGCATGTACTCCTGAGTACACGGCATGTACTGCCGACCAGCTGGCGGCTGCTCCACCACCTTACTATTTTGGCCTGCCGACTAACTACACAGCGTGTAAAGTACCACTACACGGCGTGTAGTCGGTTCCTACACACTTTGTCACCGGCAAGGCTACACACCCTGTGTACTCATCCCAACACGGCCAGAAGTACACGACGTGTGGAAAAAGTACACGACGTGTAGTTCCAAAATTTAGGATTTTTCCCCATTTTCCATATTTTATTAAAAACACTTAAGGAAAAGAGAAAAGAATAAGCCTATACCTCAAAGAGAAGAACCGGTTTCTTACAAACTTCCCCCCTTATAGCAATTCGTCCCCAAATTTCCCTTCCAAGGGCGGAGAAGATATAGCCGTGAACAACTCCGGCCACTGAGCACGTACGTCGGCCTCCCGCTCCCAGGTCTCGTCCTACACCCGGCCATGCTTACATAGCACTCGTACGAGAGGAACTAACCAGCCTCAAAGAACCTTCATGCTCCTGTCAACGATACGAATCGAATGCTCCTCAAAGGACGTATCTGCCTCCAGCTCAACCTCCTCGGGCTGAAAGACGTGAGATAGGTCTGAATGATAGCGACGCAACTGAGATATGTGGAAGACGTCGTGAATGGCTCGGTACCACTGTGGTAACCTCAGCCGATAAGAAACCAGCCTGATTCTCTCCAGAATCTCAAATGGTCCCACATACCACGGTGAAAGTTTACCCTGTCTCCTGATCCGCTTGTGTCCCAGCCTCGGCGAAACACATAGAAAAACCTGATCCCAGACCACGAACTCCAAAGGTCATCTAAGTAGATTAGCATATGATTTCTAACGAGACTGTGCGGTAGCCATCCACTTCTGAATCAACTGGACCTGCTCAGAAGTCTCCTGCACGAGCTATGGCCCCAGTAAAGCTGCTTCACCTACCTCTATCCAGCACAAGGGTGATCGGCACGGCCTACCATATAAAGCCTCATATGGTGCCATCTCAATAGTCTCCTGGAAGCTATTTTTATAGGAAAACTTGACTAAGGTTATATGCTTCTACCAAGAGACCCCAAAGTCTAGGACGCATGCACGCAGCATGTCCTCTAGCACCTGTATTGTACACTCTGACTGGTCATCAGTCTGAGGGTGTTAAGTTGTGTTCAAAAGTACCTGTGTACCCAGCTCCCTCTGAAAACTATTATAGAAACAAGACGTAAAGTGGGCGTCCCTATCTGAAATGATAGAACAAGGGACCCCATGAAGACTTAAAATCTCTCGGATATATAGCCTTCCGAGATCGTCAACACCGAAGGTCTCTTTGATCGGAAAGAAGTGAGCTACCTTCATGAGTCTATCCACAACAACCCACGCAGCATCATTGTCATGAGGTGACCTCGGCAATCCTGTCACAAAATCCATCGCGACATCATCACATTTCCACTCTGGAATGGGTAACTGCTGTAACAGCCCAGCTGGACTCTGATGCTCTGCCTTCACCTGCTGACAAGTGGAACACCTCGTAACAAAACCAACTACATCTCTCTTCATACCCAGCCACCAGTACTGACGTCTCAAGTCATAGTACATCTTGGTAACCCCGGGATGAACTGCCCAAGCTGAAGCATGAAACTCTCGCATCAGCTCCTCGCGTATATCCCATGGAACCCATACTCATCCATGGAAACGCACAACCTCATAATCTCCTATTGTACAACCAGGAGGAGGGTCCTCACTTGCCACCAACTCCCACAGAACTAAGCCTTATGAATCTAATAGTTGTCTCATCCTCACTCTATCCAGGAGGGTATAATTCACAGCTAAAGAGGAAAGATAAATCTTCCCCTGACTGTCGTGCACCTCCAGATGCATTTCAGAGAACAAGGCCATGATCTCCCACTCACCACTGGCCTCCTTCACTGCCTGTATCTGAGTCTTCCTACTCAGTACATCAGCTATTGCATTACCTTTACTAGGTGTATAGGCAAGCTCAAAATCGAAGGACTGTAGGTATTCAACCCACCTCCTCTGCCTCAGATTAGTCACGCTGAGTAAAGATATACTTGAGGATTTTGTGGTCAGTGAAAACCACAAAATGCTCCCCCAATAGATAATGTATCCAATAGCACAACACATGTACAACTGCATCTAACTCGAGATCATGCGTCGGGTAATTCCTCTCATGTGGCCTCAACTGCCGAGACCCGTACGCCACAACTCGGTCGCCCTGCATCAACACTGCTCCCAGCCCAATACCTGATGCATCACTGTAAACGGTATAGCTCTTCCCCTGCTCTGGGAGTATCAAGATCGGTGCTAATGTCAACCTTTCCTTCAGGTCCTGAAAATCTACCTCGGAATCTTCCGAACAAACGAACTTCACACCCTTCTTAGTCAAGCCCGTCAACGGTGCTTCTAAGAGGGAGAAGTCCTGTATGAAACGTCTGTAGTAACCAGTCAGCCCTAAGAAACTTCGAAACTCGAACACGTTCTTAGGATGCTCCCAGGAAACTACCGCTCTCACCTTATCTGGGTCTACTGAAACTCCTTCCTCAGAGATGATATGTCCCAGGAAGTGAATCTGGTCTATCCAAAAGTGGCATTTTGAGAGCTTAGCATATATCCGATGCTCCCTCAGTGTACTCAATATTATCTCAAGATGGGTGGCATGGTCATGTCGAGTGTGAGAGTACACCAAGATGTCATCTACGAATACTACCACAAAAGAATCAAGATACAGATGGAACACACGATTCATCAGATCCATGAAAACTTCTGGCGCGTTTGTGAGTCTGAACGACATAACCGTATACTCGTATAGACCATACCTACTCCTGAAAGCTGTGAGAGGTATATCAGATGGTCTAACACGCAGCTGATGATATCCTGATCGCAAGTCAATCTTTGAGAACACTCGTACTCCACGAAGCTGATCAAAAAGATCATCAATCCTTGATAAGGGATATCGGTTCTTAACTGTCAACTGGTTCAGCTTCCGATAATTCACACAAAGTCTGAGGGTACCATCCACCTTCTTTGAAAAAAGGAACAGCGAACCCCAAGGAGAAGTACTGGGTCGGATAAATCCCTTTGCATGTAACTCCTCTAACTACCTCTTGAGCTCCTACAACTCAGGTGTAGCCATCCTATAAGGAGGAATGGACACCAGTGCTGCTCCTGGCACAAGATCAATGGAGAAATACACCTCTCTCTCCGGAGGTAGACCCGAAAAGTCGTCCGGGAAGATATCCCTGAAATAATTAACAACGGGAGGGAAATACATCTGACAAGTCCACTGGTCATCCAGATATAAGCTCGCAATCTGGGTTGTGACTCCACCTCACCCACGATGCTCTGGTCCAACTTAACTCTCCTGAACATCCCATTCTCCCTTGTATAGAAACTCTCTGCCCTCTGGTGACGTGAAACGCACCCTACGACGATAGCAGTCTACAAAGGCCCAAAAGGGAACCAACCAGTCCATCCCGAGAATGACGTCATAGCTCGTTACCTCTAGGACATAGAGGTCCCAAAGGAAGTGACACCCACCAACCTCAAGGGGGAATTCCCTGCACTGATGCACACCATCCGTTCTAGTCCCCAACAGAGTGTCTAGCATCATGATAACAGAAGAAGTAGAAACACAGAGCCCAAGGCTCTCCACAATGGGTACAGATATGAAACTATGTGTAGCACCCATATCAAAAAGTACTGAAGATAAGACAAAAGTTACTAAAATAGTACCTCTGACTGTAGAAGGTCCGGGATCCTGCTCCTACTGGGTCTGTTGCACTGCATATGTTTGCCCAGTGCTGTGGCCCTGCGAAACAGCCTGGCTACCCTGAGTTGTCCCGCCCTGCTGCCTCTGAGAACCTGGTGTCTGGCTACCACGGACACAACCACCATCTATGCCTACACGCCCTAACGTATTCCAGTTCCCTGACTGGTAATAAGCAACTGGTCCTGCTCCCACACACGGAGTCTGCACAGAACCCCTCTCACTAGCCACCGGTAGAAACGCCCTGCAAAATCGTTGTAGATGACCCATCTTGCCGCAAGCTCGGCACTCCACTGGGTCTCATGGACACTGCGGTCTCTTATGCCCCTCTCTACCACACTAGTAGCACCTGATCGGGCCACCTGAAGAAGCTTCCTGGCTGGTACTGCCACCCTGAGAGAACTCCATTTGCCTCTTCCTCTTTCCAGTAGAAAAAGTACCAGTAACTGGTGCTGAACCACCCTGTCCCACACCTCTAGATTCCCGCATGTTCCTCTCCATAATCAGCGCCTGATTCACGATAGCATGTATAGTAGGAAACCTGAAGACATTCACCAGCGCTCGGATGTCATACCGAAGACCATCCTCAAAACGTATGGCTCTCAACGTCTCATCACCCACCAGCACGGGTGAAAAGCACTGAAGCTCTGTAAAATGAGCAGAATAGTCAATCACTGACATAGCGCCCTGCTACAGATTCATGAACTCTCGATCTCTATCTACTCTCAGCGTCTCCGAGAAGAAAACTTCATAGAAGACTGCCTGAAAGTCTTCCCACGCCATGTCCCTGTGATGCTCTGACTGGGTGGTAACATCCCACCACCTCTTGGTGGAGTCACGTAGCATGTATGTCGCGAGCTTGACCCTCTACCCTGGAGGCGTCTCAAGATGCTCGAAAATAGTCTGTATCGACCCCAGCCAAGAATCTGCAGCCTGTGGTCCATCATCCCCTGAGAACATAGGCGAATGCTACTGCTGGAAGATACGTGTCAACTCAGCCATGGATGTGGCAGCCTGCGGTGCTCCCTAAAAGGTCTGAATGAACCACAATAAGCCTTCACGGAACTGCGCCTCCGCGCCTGTGTCTGGTATAGTATCTGGTGCCACATCTATCTCTGCTAGAGGATCAACTAGTAGCCCATGTCCCACCATCTCCGTAGTATTCTCGTTGCCGATCTCCTGGTGAACAACGCGCGGTCGTCTAGGCGGAATGACACTACAAGGTCAAAAACACACCTTAGAACAAGGTTCATCAAAGACCGAAAGCGAAGAAACCCAAAAGGGAACAAGTGGAATAAGGCATTCAAAATTTTCAAAACAAGACTACATGGCATGTAAACTGACTACATGGCGTGTACTTGACTTCCCTTCTCCTGCCCGGGTCCTTCTACACGGCTAATCCACACAGATCCCGTTTGAACAAAACTACACGGCGTGTATATTATCTACACGGCGTGTATGGTGTTATTTTCCAACTGCCCGTATCGTCTGTGACATGGCCAACTACTCGGCTTGACACTACATGGCGTGTTACACCCGCACACGGCGTGTCAACAACCCCGTTTCTCCGCCATACGGCTAAGTCCACACGGTCTGTCCTCGGACAAGACTATACGGCATGTCCCAAAAGGTACATGGCATTTTCAAGGAATGGTGACACTGAACCGTGTTGTTAGTTACAGGGCTGAGTCCCCAAGTCACACTACACAGCGTGTTCATAATTGACATGGCGTGTTCTGTGAAGGATTTCACTGACCCGGGTTATTAGTTACACGGCCGGACTCTGGGTCAAAACCACATGGCATGTGTATCTGGTACACGGCATGTTTTTCCCAAGCACATCCCTACCCCGTGTCGCTGCCCACATGGTTTGAGACATGGGAAGAGACTCCACGGCGTGTACTCAAAGTACACGGAATGTACTTAAAAAGATTATTTTTCTTCCCGAACAGAAGGTCATACACGGCGTGTTTAAAGTTCTACACGGCGTGTATACTGGGTTTTCCGGACAGTATGCCTCAGAAACTTTCCCAGAACCCAGAAAATACCAAAAACCAACACCTAAGTGTCAAATTCCGACCCGTGAGGGCCCATACTCCCCACGAATCAAAGTTTGACATCTTATCTGTGTTAAAACTAATAAACAGTCAATGATCCACCAAATTCCGTTCAATGGGGGCCCATACTCCCCAAAAACCAAAGTTTGGCGTCCATTCTATGAACAGCTCACACAAAAATTACCCTATCAAATAGCAGGTATTTTATCAGTGCAGCTATCACAACAGCATGCTTTTCTAGCACAACAACTATCACAACAACATGCAATTTTCTAATGCACCTACATGGCATGGAAACTATGCATGGCATGTGATTCTAGCATGTGCCTATATGATGCATGAGATAGAATACCCTCATCTCATCGGGTTGAAACTAAATAGAACCTACAGATAAAATATAACCAGCACAATACAAGTGTGTCACCTAACGGTGAAATCAAATCAACTGTAAATTGCAAAATTAGTAAAATTGCAATATGAGGTAAATTGGATTTTCCCTGTACATGGGTTAGCTATGCCTAGGAATATCTTATTACCAACTACCATTCATCCTATCCCTGACTACAACTCCAAATAGTAAGTTAAGAGAAAAGAACCCCTTTGATACCACTTTGTAACGTCCCGGTTCCGGGTGCCACTCAACGGGTGCCCCGAACCTGGTTCACCATGTGACCTCAAGCGCATTTCCCCAAATGCCAGAGGCTGCCGACTAGCAGCGAGGGCCCAGGTCTGATCGTGGGGAAACTATTCCCTCATTTTTCAAAGTGCAGCACAGTGGAATATAAATAAAACATACAAAGAACAGCGAAAACAGTAAATCATACACAACTGAATGAAACAAAAACAGTGGATATAACCAACAGTATATAAATGATGATGCTACAAGTCTCAAGTTCTAAGAAAATAGTCAGACCATGTTATATATCAATACAGTACAACCAAAAGCAGAGTATAGCAAAACAAATCAAAACAGCTGGCAGTGGCATCGCGAGCCTAGGCCCAGTCCCATGCCCTCTTACTCCTCAGAAATAGTCAAGTACCTGTATAGGGAATCTTTCTCTTATCAACACCTGCAGAAACGTAATCTGTTTGGGCCGAAAACTGTGACCCAAACAGGGTGTGAGAAATAAATTACCAATAGGCACCCACCAAAGGCCCGTGCCCAACTGTGTGTAAACATGCAGCAAGTGTGTAGTAATAAAATGCAATAAACCAAGCAGTACTCAAAAGTAACTAACTTACCAGTTATATTTCCATTTAATTATTTATTTAATCCATTTAATTTAGTATCATTATATGCTCAATAGCACCAAGCCCTCAGGCCAACCAGTATCTTTCCCTCGGGCTAATATAGTGAACCACACCCTCAGGTTATCCAGAATCCCACCCGCAGGTATTACCCTCAGGCGTAATAGAAGTTTCCCTCAGGTGTAATAAGTGTCGCCCTCAGGCACAGAATTCAAGTCCTCAGGCACAAAATTTTTCCCTCAGGTGAAATAACGACAGCCCTTAGGCTAAAACAGTCACGCCCTCAGGCTAATACAGTACAGTGCCCACGGGATAATCACAGCAACTCCCTCAGGCTAAATAGGTAATCGGGCCATTTCCAACATGTAAACAAGTAGTAAACAATAAATTCCTCTCAAGGAAATTCTAAAATTACTACTTTAAAGGCATACCCTCGGGTATCCTGGCCAAATGGCTAAACAGTGGAACACACCCCCAGGGTGGTTCCGGATCCAAGAAACGATCCCAACCAGCATTTTTATTATCACAATTTAATTACCTATAAAATCCTAGGTATTAAATATATCAACGGCCTCAGCCACACGACACCCCAACATGGGTTCGTGGCAGGAAAATGCACAAAACACATAGCAGTTGGAAAACTAAACACCAAGCCACCTACCTTATACACCAACGAACGATATACCCGAACGCTGAATCCAGAAACTCCCAAGAATGGCGTAGATCTAACGAAGAAAAAAACCCACTCAAACATAAATAACTTGTGTTAGGAGAAGAATTGGTAATCAACATTATAGGAGAAGAGAGGGCTTACCCGTGCGGTTCCAACGTGATCGTCCGAAGCGGAATCGGATTCCAGACGAACACCCAGTGGATCTTCAAAGGTCTGGCCTCCTCCTTTGGCTCCAAAACGGCTCAAATGCCTCCTCTGCCAAATGAGGAGGCTACTTCCTGTTTTAATCCGAAAAAACAAAGTACACAGTGTGTACTTCCAAGTACACGGCTTGTACTCCTTTCATTTAACTGTTCATCTGAAGGCTCCCCGCCAGCGCGGCACTGTTCGCCTGTCGACAAGACTACACAGCATGTGCTCCTAAGTACACGGTGTGTACTACCGCCCAGCTAGCGGCTGCTCCACCGCATTACTATTTTGGCCTACCGACTAACTACATGGCTTTTAAAGGACCATTACACGGCGTGTAGTCAGTTCCTACACACTTTGTCGCCGGTAAGGCTACACGCCCTGTGTACTCATCCCAACATGGACAGAAGTACACGGAGTGTGGAAAAAGTACACGGTGTGTAGTTCCAAAATTTAGGATTTTTTCCCATTTTTCATATTTTATTAAAAACACTTAAGGAAAAGAGAAAAGAAGAATCATGTACCTCAAAGAGAAGAACCGGGTTCTTACAATGTAGTTGGGGATGGGATCCCCTATTTTTCAGTTGTTGGGTTTTGGATCTGAGGCCGTGTGGGGCCATATGTTGGGGCTTAGTTTGGTTCTAGTACTTTTAGGGATCTCACATATCCATTTTGTTGTTGTGATCTCACAAGAGGACCAAGTATGAATGCTTAATTTGATACTTGGCTATTTTTTCTTCCTTGTCTTGTGGCTATGCCTATTAGTTTCCCTATAGTAGAGTTTTATTAAATAGAACCACTTGAATTTGGTAACAAGAATGGGTTAAATGGGAAATTGTTCTTTGGGAATGATTTGTGACTTGGTTGTGGTTGTTTTACTTTTCATGAATGAATAGTAATGAGGGTGTTTGTGTGTGGGTTGGCGTTAGAACCCCTAGGTTGGGATGAGTGATTATTTACCTATATGTATAATTTAGTTTTTATGTTTCTTATTCACGCCCCACCCAAGTTCAGCACTTTGTGTCAAACACCCCCATTTCATGGGAGAGGGTGTTTTTTCCAACACTCCTATGATTGGATGGTTATTAGCTCCTTTTATGATCCCTTTCCTGGGTAGCCCAATATTTTTTGGGTATGATGTGATGGCCTAAGGTCCATTATATCCCAAGATTATTCGGGTAGGGTATGTTGTGGTGGTTGGCCTAGGTGTTTGCAGGTAGGTTGTTTCCCAAGTGTCTTCAGGATGAGGCTCAGGTGTCTTCGGGCATGGCAGTAGTTGTTCGAGCCCAAGTGTTTGTGGGTGTGGTTACATGTGGTTGTTGTGGCCCAGGTGTTTGCGGGCAGGATGTGTGGTTGTGGTATCCCAGATGTGTGTGGGTGGGATATGGTAGTGGGACTGCGGTGAGAATGGCAGGAGAGTTCTGATGCATAGGATGTCTTCAATAACCAGTGGGAAAGTGGCGCGGGGCACCCAAACATTGATGTGTTATTATTATTACTTGACTTGTGTTATTTGGGGAGTGTTCCTTGGTGAGGTTTGTGTGTATAGTTTTTTTTCTAGGTACTTTGGTTATATTCTTTTCTCAGAGGGCATTATAATTCCTCCCCACTTGTGCACAAGAGCTTTTGGTTTTCCCTACTGAGTATACCTGTATGATCACCCTACATATATAAAAATACTTTTAGGTTTCCAGGAGGACTTAGAGGACCGTGTCGGACCCTATTAGCTTGGACGTTGGGACCGTTGACGTCATTTCTTTTTTTTTCTTTTGGTACTTCCCTTTGGAGTTTTTTGTATTTTTATAGCACTTATTATTGGAACATGCATATGAGAATGGATTGTTTTTGCTTTACTTTTACTTCTAGTTTTGGTTGTTTTCTGGTATTTAATATCTTATCTCCTAATCCTACTAAATAAAAAAGGGTAATTCCTTCAATTTTACGTGTGATTCTATACCCTTGGTGCTAGTCACCACTCTGAGGCCTATTGAAGGCGGGTCTCGGGGGTCATTATCTCTCCTTCAACTTGAGGAAGGAAGGGTTTGTAAATATTCTTTCCCTTCCCTCATCTTGGTGAAGGCGGGTCGTGACATAATTTTATAATCATTGGGCTTGGATATTGGCTTCTACAGTCTCTTTATAGGGCTTCTATCCAGTTTACATTGCCTAGAATTTGTTGCCATGAAAGTCCATTTTGGTGGTCTTCCAATGTGAATATTCAAGTACTCAAAAATCATGAATTTTTACTTATATCATGAGAGACCTAAAAATAAAATATTAAAATAAAATCAAGACCATTTTTTATTTTATGAGGTGTTTAAAAATGTACCATGTAATAGTGCATTTATATAGGTAATTATAATCATAATGTGAATTAATGTTTATAGTATAAAATGCACTAAAATGGTGTTTATGAATAATAAATCTCATTAATATTATATATATTAACAATGAATATTAGCCTCATTTAGTGGATAATCACACCCCCCCCCCAACTTGAGTTTTTCTAGTCCCGATAAAAATATATCTCAAAAATGTGAAATTTGAATTCCCTTTTCCAAAACATTTTAATACACAATTATCACCAAGAACCCTTATATAAAAAATCATGAAAACCATAAAAATATTTGAATACAAGATAGTTTCATAAGCATATCCCAATCCCAAGACTATTCCTTTGTTCAAATTCATCTCCATATTTCATCCAATGTCAATTAAGTGTGATGATGTGTTGTGCATCACAGTAGACATGGGGGTTCATCTTTATTCAAGGGGGAAATGATGAAAGAACTAGGTGGAATAACATTTCAATATTAATATGAGTATTCAATTTTTTTTATTGTATGTTTTTTTGTTTTTTTTTAATTTTTCCATTGTAATTGAAATTTTACTCGATAGAGTCAACCCATGTAGTGAGACTTTTCCGATGACTCCCAGGCTCAAAGTCCTTAGGGAACCAAGTGAATCCCACATACTCGAGCATCATATCAAGTTAAATCAGTCAAAAAAAAGTAAAGTTACCACAAATAGAGAAAAAATTACTAACTTTGGGTCAAACAACTATGGAGTCACGATCCCCAAGTGTCGAAAGCCACACATTAGGTCATTTCATTACTCTGTGCATAAATTTATTGTATTTTTTTATTTATTTTTTTGATTTTTTTTATTGAATACTCATATTAAAACTAAAATTATCACCAACCCTATGATATTTATTTTGGGGACCCCATGAACTCAAAGTAATACCCCACTATCCAAAGGACGTGTGTTGTGAATTTTTTTTATTTGGATGAAAATATAAATGATGAAATATCACATTAGACAGCCACACTTTCCAAAATCTAAAATCATAAAATTATACATGGATTAAAATTAGAATCAAGTCATGCTAAATTATTTTATATTTAATTTCAAAGTGTAAAATGTGTATTATCATGTTCAAGGTTAAATAAAATTTTCCTTCCACGCATTTTTTTTACACAAAAAATTAATAATTTTTTTTTCTTTCCTTTCACCCCCCACCCAACTTAGAATAACATTGTCCCCAATGTTTAAATAAAAGAAAAATTAGAAGGGGGTAGAGGATAGGAGTTCAAATAGTAAATTTAATATGAGAATCAAGTAATAAAGTCACCTGGTGGTTGAAGTTGACGTTCATGATGCTCCAATTTAATCCTGTGATATCCATGTCACTCGCAGAGTTCCATAGTGGTACAGGGAAAAACAAACAAACAAACAAAACAATATATATATATATATAATAATAATAATAAAAGTAAAAAATAAGTATATATACAAAAATTAGAGAAGAAGGAAGCACTATAAGTCGTAGGTCAGTGGAAAGCACATGCCCCTATCTCCCTTTGGTCCCGGATTCAATTCCCCGTAGCTTCGCCGGTTCTGACGGGGTTTTCCACACAACCTACAGCATATCCTTATATATTTTTATATATATATTTTTAATTATTATTTTTTTTGTATTTTTCTTTTAACCTTTAAACACATAAAATAAAATAAATTGATGATACATTGTCTTCTTTTTAAATTTCTAGGTAAGGTATTACTTAGGGATCACACCACATGACACAAAATAATATGGTTCTCCCTTTTCATACCCATCCATACTCATAATAAAAGAACATGTCAATAGTCTAAGGTACTATCATATTCAAAATGATTCATTAATCCTATTTTTAAAAAAAGATGATTCACAATGATTGGAAACATGAAAATCATGGGTTGCCTCCCATGCAGTGCTTTTGTTTAACATTGTTAGCCCGACATGGATCCTAAATCTATCAATTTTTTTCTGGTTCATATGTTGGATTAGTTAACTCAACCGTTGTTTCTTGTTTATTTAATGATTCAATGAATGGTTTTAACCTATGACCATTGACCTTGAAAATTTGACCACTTGTGGGATCTTGAATCTCTACTACCCCATGGGGGTACACATGATACACTATGAATGGATCTGACCATCTAGACCTTAACTTTTCCAGGTGTAAATGAAGTTTTGAACTATACAAGAGCACGAATTTTCCCAGTTAAATGTGTTTAACTTTGATTTTCCTATATTGGTAGGATTTAACTCTATCTTTATTTATCCTTGAATTTTCATAAGCCTCCATCCTAAGTTCCTCAAGTTCATTAAGATCTAATTTCCTCTTTGCTTCGGCCAAAGAAATGTCAAAATTCATTTTCTTGATTTCCCAAAATGCCTTATGCTCAATTTTAACTGGTAAATGGAATGATTTTCCATAAACCAACCTATATGGTGACATTCCTAGCATGATTTTAAATGTTTTACGATATTCCCAAAGGGAATCCAAGAGTTTCTTGGACCAATCTTTCCTAGAGGGATTGACAGTTTTTTCAAGAATTTACTTAATCTCCCTATTCGCTAACTCAGCTTGGCCATTGGTTTAAGGATGGTACACAGTGGAAACTTTATGAGAAATCCCATAATTCGACGTGAGTGAATAGAATGAGCGGTTGCATAAATGGGTTCATCGATCACTGATTATAGCCCTAGGAATTCCAAATTGAGAAAATATGTGCTCTTTCAGAAATCGGATCACAACATGATGGTCATTGGACTTGGTGGGAATGGACTCAGCCCATTTCTGTTTCGGATTTGGTTATAGTGGGAGGTTTTTTTGGTCTTCTAGTGTGGGCTTGAAGGTGGCGATGGGATGCGGATCTAGCTTGCGATGATGCCATTTTCCTTCGGGTGGCTCCATTTGGTGATGCATTTCTATTTCTTGATTTTTGATTCAGTATGGTTTTGGATGCGTTTAGTGGAGAGTGTTTCCATTTTTGCGATGATGTTTCTGTAGTTTTTTGTGAGATATATTGTTTTCATTGGATCCACGAATGTTTTGGATGATGTTGTGTGACAAAGTGATGTTTTGGTGGTTTGTCGTCGGTGGTCGGGTGTGTTGCTCTGTAGGTCCTGCTATTGAAGGTTATTCTAGTTTTGGTTCATTGGCTTCATCGGTATTGAGGAACAAATGTTTTGGATTAATGATATGCATTTTCTGGTTTTGGATTCGCTGCTCACGATAGTTTTTGGTGTGGTTGAATTGTTTTTGGTCTGCGGAGTGTCGACTAGCTCGTGGTTGCGTTACGTTGTCTATGGAGTAGGGTCAGATATCCAAACGGACTGGTCTTCCTCATTCTAGTTTCTTCATCACCCTTTTTGGATGTCATTTAGGTCATCTCATGTCGTTGGAGGGTTTGGGAGAACTTCGATTGGAGTTTGCTGGCAGGTTTGTGGATTTTGGCTAGTGTCGATGGTCATACCGGTGGGCGCACGAGGAGACTGGTTTTGTGGTTTGTCTAGCTTTTCTGATGTTCGTGTTTTCTGGTTCGTGGTACCTCGTCCTTCTCTTGACGATTAAATCTCTAGCTATGAAGGTTTCTTATTTTTATTTCTTGAATGGATTGTTCATCCATTGTGCTTGAATGTCTTTTGTTGTGAAGGCTTGTATTTTTTTAAGTGGGGAAGTGGGGAATTGGTGAAGTGGTGAATTTATGTATGGTTTCTCACTTTTCCCTCAAAAGTGTTTGAATAATAATAATAAACAGTTTTCAGTCAAAAAAAAAAGGATCATCAAACACATAGTGTTTGAAATCAGAAAGGAATTTCCTCTTAGCTTGGGTCCCTAGGAATTTTGGAATGTCACCTATCACCAAACGGTTTGTTATGTCAGCATACTATGGGAAATCACTCATAGAATAGAGGTTATCATCGGAAAATGAATCAGAAAAAGAAAGGTGATGTGAGTTGTCTTTGAATTCCATCCTAGAGAGGTGATCATCTACAACATTTTCAACACCCTTTTTATCCTTAATACTTAAATCAAACTCTTGAAGAAGAAGAAGAAGGACCCACTGAATCAATCTAACCTTGGAATATTGTTTTTGGAAAAGTTATTTTAGGACTGAATGGTCAGTGAAGACAATGATGTATTATCTTAAGATATAGGACCTGAATTTCTCTAAGGAAAAGACAACAACAATAAACTCTTTCTTGGTGGTGGTGTAGTTTATTTGTGCATCATTTAAATATTTTATTGCATAAGTAATTACACATGGAGTTTTCTCACACAGTTTTCATAATATTTCTCCTACAACAAATTAACTTTCATCACACATGATCTCAGAAGGAAGTTTCCAATTTGGATATTTAATGATAGTTGGAGAGATAAGAGCTGACTTGAGTGTAGAGAATGATTCCTCACAGCTTTTTGTCTATAAAAATAGATCATCTTTCACCAATAGATCACAAAATGGTTGAAAAATAGAGCTGGAATTCCTAATGAAACTTCTATAGAAACTATAATGTCCTAAGAAGGACCTCACTTCCTTAACATTTTTAGGAGAGGGAAGGTGACGAATTATGTCAACCTTATCTTTATCAACTTCAATACCTATAACAGAGACTATATGGCCTAGAACAAGTCCTTCCTTTACCATGAAATGGCATTTTTCTCAATTTAGGATAAAATTATTATCCTCACATCTTGAAAAAACCCTTTCAACATTTATAAGGCATCCCTAAAATGTATCCCCAAAGATGGATAAGTCATCCATGAAGACCTCTAAACAATCCTCCACCATGTCTGAGAATATTCCCATTATGCATCGTTGGAAGGTACCAGGGGCATTACATAACCCAAAGGGCATGCATTTGAAGGAAAATGTATCGAATGGACAAGTGAAGCTTGTTTTCCCCTAATCCTATAAGGAGACCTTGATTTGATTATACCATGAGAATCTATCTAGGAATCAATAGAATTTATGACCTGCCACTCGCTCGAGGACTTGATCAATAAAGGGAAAGGGGAAATGGTCTTTCTTGGTAAAAGATTTGAGCTTCCTGTAGTCAATATAGACTCTCCATCCACTACTGGACCTTGTTGGGAGAAGTTCACCATCCTCATTGGTGATCATAGTGATTCCATCTTTCTTTGGGACAACTTGAATTGGTACTACCCACTCACTCTCAGCAATGGAGTAGATGATACCAGCTTTCAACAACTTAAGAATTTCTTTTCTTAACACATCCATAAGATTTGGATTGAGTCTCCGTTGAGGTTTATGACATGGTTTGGATTAAGATTCAAGAACAATATTATGATTCCCAATGAGTGGGCTAATCCTAGGAATATTAGAAAGGGTCCATCCAATTTCTTTCTTATTCTTTCTTAGGACATCCAAAAGCATCATATCTTGATTGGATTCAAGAGAGGAAGAAATGACAACAGGAAAGGCTCGATTGTCCTCTAAGAACGCATACTTGAGTGATGAAGGTAGGACCTTAAATTCAATATCACATTGGTTATCACTTTCCAAGGAAGTATGGGACTTTATATTGAACTCAGTTTCTTTGTCCACATTTCTTGACAGAATTGGTTCCTTGTGAACAGAATTTTCATCCAATAATTTTTCTAGATTGGTGTTATGAATGGGTATGGACTCAATGTTATTGATTTCACCAATGGTATCATTGATTTTTGATTCAAAAAAAATCAACAATAGATCTATCTGAAATAGATTCAAGACAAGGAGAAAAATTTCCCTTTTGTGAACAAATAAAATCAATATATTCTTGACTTAAACATCCTTCAGTAATCCATTGATATTCCTCAAGTTCTCTATCAACACTACCAATCCAATTAATATCATGTATCTCTTCATCATCCCCAATTTGAGAGTTTTCATTGTATATGTTTAGATCAAGGCTCATGTTTCTGAAGGTTATTGTCATGTTCCCATTTCTAACTCGGATGACTGAGTTGATTATTGCTAAGAAGGGATAACCAAGGATAATGGGGGTTTTCTCCCTAGTACCTAATCTTGGGTGATTTTCAAGGACAATGAAGTTAGCTAGGTAAATTAAATTTTCAACTTTCACCAAAACATCCTTTAAAATCCCTTTTGGAACTCAAACACTACGATCAGTAAGTTGAAGAGTGATATATGTGGGTTAGAGTTCTTCGAGCCCTAATTGACAATACATGGTATAAGGAATGAGGTTCACACTAGCTCCCAGATCACAAAGGGCCTTGACAAATTTTTTCTCTCCTAACTCAACATTGATGTATGGACACCCTGGGTCTTTCAACTTTGGAGGAATGGCCCCTTGAATGGTGGTACTCACATTAATAGCCAAAAGGACTTGGTTTTTATGTGAAAATTTCCTTTTAAAAGTGCACGAGTCCTTAAGGTACTTTGAGTAGGTAGGAATGGTTTGTATTGCATTTATAAGGGGAATGTTCAACTTAACCTTAGAGAAGATTTTCCTCAAAGTCTCATTCAGTTCTGGTTTAGTTTTTCCTCTCATGAATTGAGGGGAGGGAGCATGTTGTTTGATTGTTTGGTGTGGTTGTAGTTCCTTAACATTATCATTGGGGTTTTCAAAATCTGTGGGTGGTTATTCATCATTTTCATGTGTTGTTGAATATTTTAATGGTTCTAGAATGGTTTGTTTAGGTTTCTTAATGGATTTACCACTTCTTAAAATATTCACTATTTTGAGTTGTTCATGAGAGGTTTGTGTGTAACTGGATTCTCCCCTTAAGGTTGAGGATGGTACTGCCTGAGTAGGCATGGGTTCCTTCCTAGTTTTTATGGTTTTTAGTTAATGTTTAAGGGATGAGACTTCTGAGTTCATTTTCTTCATTTGTTTACACAACTGTTCAAGGATTGGTAGAGGGACAAATTAGGTAGAGGCTTGTGTTGGTTTGTTTATCCCAAGAGGATACTTTGGTTGTTGTATTGGTTGTTGCATGGGTTGTTGGATGGTTTGTTGGTATTGGATAAGAGGGTGTTGGTATTGGATTTGTTGTGGTTATAACTGGTTATAGTTTTGAAAATTTTGTGGAGGGTAGGTGTTTGGTCCTTGTGGCTGACTAGGTTTTTGGTTGAGTTGTTGGTTATCTTTCCAAAAAAATCCCGGATAGTCATTATACCTTGGATTGAAAGTGTTTTGGTACTGTTTATTCCAAAAGTTCAGAGCATTGGCCTCTGCTAGTGGTCCTCCTAAAATAACATCTTTAATAAAAGGTATGATTGGGCAGTTTTCGGTCTTGTGGTCATGTTTGTCACAAATTGTGTAAACAGGTTCAACAGTTTGAATTTCATAGACCTTACTAAGATCGATCTCCTCGACCTTACTAGTGAGTGCAATAATTTTTTCCCTAAGGCTTTCCTCCTCCCTAATTGTGTGAATTCCACCAGATTTGGGTGGCTTCTCATAGTAAGGTTATGTTCCTCATGTTTGGTTTTGTTAGGCCAGTCCTTATAGATACTCGTAATCATCATTTGGGGATTTGTTTTTAAAGGTTTCATTACACATCATGTTAATGAGTTTTTTGTTTCCCAGAACCAAACCTTCATAAAAAATTCGAACTTGTTCTGGGATTGAAAATATATAGTGAGGTACCATGTTGAGTGTGTCTTTGAACATTTTTCATGTTTCATAAAATATCTCCCCTTCATTTTCAAAAAATATTTGGATTCTCTTTTTAAGTGCAATTGTCTTGTGATTAGGGAAGTATTTTTTGTAGAATTATCTTTTCAATTGGTCCTAGGAGTAGATTGATGTAGGTCTCATATTGTTTAACCAATTCTTTGATCGATCCTTTATTGGGAAAGTAAATATCCTCATCTTAGCTAACTCAAGTTGATGTGGTGGGCACATGGTTTCAACAATATCGTTGAACTCTTTGACATGAAGGTATGACATTTCCGACTCCATCCTGTGGAAGGTTGGGAGGTGGTTTAGTACATGAGGTTTGAAGACATAGTGGACTTCTCCTAAGGAAGCATTCCTAATGAAAGAGGGTTTATTGGTTCAGGTAGGTGTTAGGTAGTCATTCATGGTTTGATCGACTGCATTCCCCAAGTTTGGGGCAGCCTCATTTGGGTTTCCATTTTGGTTCCCACCCGGGTTTATGAGTTGGTTTCTTTAAATACCTTCCATTGAAATGGGATCAATTTTTAAATATAAAGTATTAGGAAGATTAGGATCCAATTTAAATAGTTCCCTTGGTGTACTTTACTCCTCAACCCTAGGACTATCCACCCTAACTAGATGGTTTGATTGGTCACAGGTATAGGCAGACATGCGCCAAGAAAAATGAAAAACAAAAGAAAAGGGAAAAGATAAGAGAAATGGGGGAGAATAGAATGGGTGTTGATATAAATTACTTGGGTCCCTGTAAATTGTACCAAAATTTGGTCTCACCAAAATTTACCCAAGATTTTAGGGTTAAGTGGTCACTTGTAGTTTATCTCGGGTTGTCAAATCCTCATAGACCTAAGAAGTAACCTACAGACACATGCATTCTATGGATTGTTTTTGGCTATGAAGTGGAAAACTTGGTTTGATTTTAGAATTGTTTAAGATAATTCTAATTGACATAAGTTAATTTAAATTAATATAATGATTTGATCCTAGGTTATCACTTGGGGTGGATTTGATGCATTCCTTTTTCAATTATTTCAATTTCTTATATTTGAGATGGGTTTATTTAATAAGATAAAACAACAACATCACTTCATAGTTTAATACCTACACACCCTAATACTAATCACCTATAAACTTTTAGGATCAAAGTTTTGAGCACTACAAGGTAAAGTTTTGTATTAGCACTTGAAGTGTGCGGCCTTAAAATTCAAAAAGGGTGAATAAGTTTTATAATCATAAAATGATATTTTCAATTAAAAGAATTGATTAGAAATTAATATAGTTATAAATAACATACAATAAATCCCCTTTATACTCCCTTGTATCAACCCATAATAGGTTTATCCCTCCATTTATGCTATGGTTTCAATGGAAGTGAGAATTAGACTCATGAGGGAGGAATTGAAGAAGTAAGAAAAACAATAAAAAGAAAACAATCACTCCACTGTTGTGTGAATAATTTCACAAGGTTTGGTGTCAATAAATTCAAATCATGAAGCAAAGATATAAATTTAATAATAATAAGAACATAATAAGAGAAGATGAAGAATTTTTTTTTGAAAACTAAGGTGATTCGAACAACTTGCAAATGAAGAAGAACAATACAACATCAAATGGGAAGCATAACATTTAAATGAAACAAAGCACACCAGATCCCCAACTCCTTAAAAAATACTACCTTAAATAGGAATTTTTGAATCCTTGGTTTGATCCACCAATATTACAAGTCTTCTCAATTAATTTTGGTAGGCCATAAGTGGGTGTAAAGTTGAGGGAGAGTTGATTTTTCTACCCTTGACAAACAATCCAAGCCAACTTGAATGACTCGAAAGATCTGTTCAAATGAGAATCTAGATGGATGAATTTTGGTGGGACATATAAAAAATTAATATACATATGTCCCCTGATAGTCTATAAAATTTCATTCTAAAATAGTTTATGGTTTGAGAGATATGATTAAATTTGTGGGATATTTTTTCTGGGCCGCAGAATCTAGCCCAATATTGCATCTTCAACTTGGGCCGCATGGAACTCCATTAAAAAATCATAATTATCTTTGTCCACTATTTAATGAAATTTTTCTATTTATTTATTATATATTTAGTTAATTTTTTATAATCATTGGGCTTGAATATTGGCCGCTACAGTCTCTTTATTGGGATTCTATCTAGTTTACATTACTCAGAATGTGTTGGCATGAAATCCCATTTTGGTGGTCTTACAATGTAAATCTTCAAGTACTCCAAAATCATGATTGTTACTTATAGAATGAGAGACCTGAAAATAAAATATGAAAATAAAATCAAGACCATTTTTTATTTTATGAGGTGTTCAAAAATGTACCATGTAATAGTGCGTTTTAAGAGAGAATTACAATCATAATGTGAATTAATGTTCAAAGTATAAAATGCACTAACATGGTGTTTATGAATAATAAAGCTCATGAATATTATATATATTAACAATGGATATTAGCCTCATTCAGTGGATAATAACTCAATAAATTTCATGCCCAAATCCATATTCTCCAACCTTGGTCTAAGTCCCTTACATTCAACAGGTGTTGTCATCCAGTTATCCAATCAAAGCACAACCAATTCTAAGGGAATAATTGAGGATTTCCTTGTCTGATTCAATGATCTTATCTTTCCATATGAATTATATGTCCTTAAAATGGAAGGTGAGACAACTTATTTCCAATCTTCTTTGATTCTAGGAAGACCTTTCCTTATGACATCTAAATCCAAAATTGATGTCCATGTTAGTATCTTATCCATGGAATTTAGTGACCAACTGGTCAAGATTAATATTTTTCAATCCATACGATACCCATCAGAGAATAAATTTGCATTATCTATCCATGCATCTGAAAGTCTCTCTAAGAGTGTGTTGAATCCCAATCCATCATGTTCTTGTTGTTCTATTGATAAAGAAGTTTGTGAATATTGAATCCTCATTAACCAAGTCATAAATGGAGAAGTTTATGTTGACATTACAAATGCAGACTCCATTGATCTAAAGGATCTTGAAAACTCTTTAGAATCCCATATCACCTCTGACATCCACTACTACAACTTGGACGGTAATGGGGAAAAAACAAGCATCTTCATTTTTTGATTCAAATCTAATTATCCAACATTCATCATTTCATATCCATGATTATGAAAATTATGTTATATACAAGGTAAACCCTAAACCAATGTGTTTATATTGTCCTGATGGTAGTGATGTTTGTGATATTTGTTCCCTAATTAATAAAGTGATCATTAGTGATGTTGAAATTGACCATTATTTTGTGAAAACATTGATATAAAGGATGTTGAAAATTTTATTCAGTCTTATGACTCCACTTTCCTCATTACTCTACACCGGTAAGTGATGAAATAAATGATTCAAAAAAAATTGGGATCTCATACTCTGGTTTTGTGTTATTTGAACCTTATATAAATGAACCATCATAATTGATACATCTTCCTGAATTTCCAAGAATAGAAAACTATCACTTTTTGGATAAAATCATTCCTCACATTGAAGACCAAAGAGATAATAGTCATATTCTCTTTCCACCCCCATTTAATTATAATATAAACAACAAGGAAGTGATTAAATTATCCAATGAATCATCAAGCCTCCCAAAGGAGAAGTTTTTCTAAAAGCATACTGGAGTTGAGAAAATACGGTGGACACCATCAGATTATGGGTAGTTCACTACAATTGTCCAGTTGTAGACAAAATAAATGCAGCACTTCTTGGGAGCCAACTCATGTTTTCTTTTACTTTTATGAAATGTTAATTTCTTTTTAGTTTTTCATTAGATGAATAATGATTTTTCTTTTTCAGGTAACATCCCACATGAGGCACATTAACTTTCACTGATCCACCACTGGATGGAGACGGCGACCCACTAAATCCAAACTAGGGGCACCTTTTCCATTTAATTCTCCCTTTTTCTTTTTCTTCCTCTCTCTTTAATTTTTTACCACTTCCTTTATCAAACCCTTTCTTTTTCTCTTTATCTTTTGTGTGGGTTTTTATTTTAAAAACACTAAAAACCTAAAAAATATATGAAAAAAGAGTCATACTTACTCACCATCCAATTTTGAAATTTTGTCCAACCATTTTGGGGAGTCAAAAGACATGTTTTTATCTCAAAATTTTTGTATTTTCATCATAAATTTGGATAAATAATCTTATGTCAAAACCAATGACTTTTGAATGCTCAATTTTAGATTTTGAAAATGATTCTTCCACAACCGTGAGTAATAATATTATATTTCATGCCAAAGGACACCTATGTATATCTTTTCAAAATGTGTGTTTTCACCCCTGATTGTGAGTCTTTTTTTTGTGGACCTTCAAGTTGAATTTCCAACTTTTGTGTGCATTAATATGATAGAGGCATTTTCTGAACCTCATGAGAATCACAATAGCTAAATAGCCTCCCATTACCCTTATATTAATCCTACTTTTAAAATTCCCTTTGAGACTATGAAAACATTTTATTTGATAGCCACATTACAATCACAATACCTTCTCCCACCCAATATCTACATGGATTTACATTGTATTATTTATTGAAATTTCAGTGTGGTGGGAATGGACTTCATTTTTGGGTTCTCTTTTATTGATTTTCAACGTGTTATCATATTTTTGAGGGAAAGAATCCATTTTAGTGTGGGGAAGAGGTTCTCATTCAGTGATTTTTGGGGAATGTATTTTTCATTTATGTAATTTTGTAAATTTTATTGAAAAGTGTTCAAAAAAATTGAAAAAAAAATCAAAAAAAATAAATATGGGTTGTGTCTTGGGCAGGTCAAAAATCACTCTTCTTAAACCTTTGATCTTGTTATAACTATTACAATTAGTTTCATTAGGAGATAAATCATGGGTTGAGATATGAGTGTGATATTTGTTTTAATTTCAACTTTTGAACAAATGCAAAAATAAAGAAGAAGAAAAAAATAAAGAAAAGCAAAAAAAAGAACACTTATGTCATTAGGAGAAGTTTTGTGTTTTGTAAATTTTTCATCTTCTCATACCCTTCAAATTTTATTCCTCGTGTGTCTTTCTTCACACAATCATTCCCTTGTAAATATGTGTTTCCATTTCCTTCCATGTTTCATTTAAAAAATGTGCATTGTTTTACCCATGCTGATGTTTTACCCCTCTTTACACTCTTTTGAATATTATATTACTATTATCCCATAGCCACTAAAAAACCCCTTAAAAAGACCTCTTGATTCTTGTGAACTTTAGGATAGGTAATGGAAGATGATAGATCTTTCAAACACTAAGATTTTAACCTTTGGTTGGTGAATGAGTGAACCTCCATAAATAATTTTTTATCATCTTGAGAGGAGTGAGTTTTGAGTGCCTACATTTTCCATTTCTAAATTTGAGCATGAAAATTTATTTGTTTTTGAAACATTTTTTCTGTAACAACTTTTGGTGAAATTCATTATGGATTATTGAAATGGTGTAAACCTCCCCTGATTGGTGAAAATAAAATTTTAATATTTTTTGGTGAGTGAGAATGATTTTTCTATGTTTTAATATTTGTTTTACATGAGGACATAAACAATACTAAGTGTGGGGAGTTGATGTTATTAATATTTTAATAAATTTTTATATAGTCTCTTTACTTATTTTATATGAAATTTTCATAATTTGTGTGAAATATTAATGTTTAAATATTAAATATAATTTTTGAGCACTATTTGAATTCATCCAGATTCAAGTCAGTTTGATGTTTTAATAATAAATATCATCCTAATTATCTAAATTGTGTTTTTATTTTTTTATGATTCCTTATTCAATTTAAAACATATCATTAGAAGGAATCAGTGGCCAATTCTTCCATTTGAAGGGTCATATGGTCCTCACAATAAGGCCCAAAGAATCTATGAAGAAACTGGAACATCCATCAAGATTGAAATACTGGGCTCAATCCAGAAGTAAAAATTCATTTATTCTCTTCCAAAGTTTGGGGAACAATTCAAGGAGTTGTGTATAAAAATTTCAAGTCCCAAATCCAAAAACAAGGGGCCCAAATGAAGCTTTGAAGTCCAGCCCACAATTCTGTCCAGGAATTGAAATCAGCACACAAAATTTAACTTTTTTCCTAATATAGACATAAAATGGAGTTGATATTTTGTAGTGTGAAAGAAAATATATGGGTGGAAAACTTTTTTTAGGTAAGTGTTCGGATTTTAGGGCATATTCCTATTCATAAACCCATTCAAATTTTGACCTTCTAAAAAGTATGGATTGAAATAGACAGATTAAAATTGTTTACTCAAACCACCATAACATTGGCTACATAAGTCCAAATGCCTCAAAATTTTGATATTAGATGGAAAACTTCATTATATAAAACTTTTAAGAATAATATATGTCAATATTAATCTGTATTAATGTAAAAAGTGTTGATACAAGTGGAGGGACATATTTGGAATGCAAACAGTCCAACTCCTTGGGCTATAAATACATCCCCCTCCTCTCCTTGAAAGGATTTGGAATTTCATAGAAAAGGGGGATATGTTGGTATGAACAATGCACTTAAAAATTCTTGGTAGAATCTTCCATACTCAATTTTTCACTTGATAAACCATTCCTTATTTCTTCCTTTCATTTACTTTTGTGTTGTTGTTTATTTATAATCGTGTAAGTGTTTGTTTTTGTAATTATCTTTTAATGAATTTTTATTATTCATATTATCTTTTAATCATCCAAACTATGTTATTAAATAGTAATGGTCTTAAAATATTTTAAATCCTGTAAAAATACATTTTCTATTTTTCTTTCTCATTCAATCGAAAGTCCATGTTTATTTCTCTTCGTCGCTCGTGTGTGTGTTCAACGCACCACTATTTTCTTATCCCTTTCTTTTTCTTATCTTCTTAATTAATCATCATAAACATAATAAACCATATTACTAATCATTTCAATGGATGATTAAATCTCTCATTTGGGTGAGTTATAATTTAGGTATGTTAAGTGATTGAGAGCTTTTTCCCAATGAATATTCTTTGAATTAACATTGTGTATTTTGGACTTAACATGTCATGGATTAATGACTTGTTTTGTTTAAAGAGTGGTTTATATGGATTATTGGAACCCTAAAAACAATACCATAATGAATATATGATTAATATTAGAACCCTAAGTTAAGTTAAGGCTTGTATTAAAACCTTAACACTTGGGAATTTCAATCAACGTTAACTTGTGACATGGGTGTTAATTTAATGTAATATAAAGCAAGGCTCAAGGATATCACAAGATTAACTACCTAATGATGAACTCGCCACAATATTTATAAAATTGTTGAATCAATCTTAATCAATAAATCATTTCAATTAAGATTTACAAACACCCCCCCCCCCCCCCCCCAATCAAAATACAATCAACTAAAAACAATTGACTATTAAAAAGTATCATTGTCGAGGATTCAACCTAAGTGCTGCTATACACATTAGCAGAGTAACAGAACCTTGAACAGTAGATAGGCTAAAATTGGACATGATTTAAATTATTCAACAGATATTTGGTTTTTTGATTCTATATATTTTTTTAAACTCCCTCGGTCACGTAGGTTGTGAGTTATTGGTTTCTAGAAGAGCAAGAACTTACATGATGATTCATATGATTTTAAAAAGAGTGCAATACATATAAGATCAAGATCTTTTTCCTACAGATATAAAATAGAACTTCATGATGCTCTATTTTCCTACAACTTTCAGAGAAACTATTTAAGATCCTCACCAAGAAAAATCTGAGGAATCTTGAGCAACTAAAGCATTACAAAGCAAGTAGCACTACATTTCTTCATCTCTATTTATTTTATCTCTTTGATTTCTATTATACTTTTGAGTAGTGTATTTTTTTCTCTATTTATTTACACACACTGACTCTTTTTCTTGAACTATAAAATACTCAATATTCTCTTATATCCCTTTTTATCTATATACCCACAAAAACTATAGAAGTGGTCCCTACATAGCCTGCATTGTTTTTCATTACCATATCTAACTATAGAAGAGGCTTTGATCCTGGACAACTTGTGTTGTTTTGTGTATACCTGATCTAGGTTGTGGATTAGATTATTAGTTATAATAATATTCTTGGCAGTAGTTGATTGCCAAGTGGAGGGGATTGATGTTGGTTCTGGGCATAGTGAAAGTGTGTGGTGGTGGGTGATATATTAAAATTTATTTTAATAATTATTCCCAAAACCAAGAGTGATTATATTTCATGTCAAATTTATAATTAATTTATTTAACATTTGAATAAATAAATTAATGAGATTAGGAAATTTCTTCATTGGTGAATGTTGATCATCTGAAAGGACCCTTTCGGATTACCTTCATTATGCTATGAGGATCCAAGGATAAAATCCCTCTAGCGGTGATCCACACGTGATCCTATAATCTCTGAGAAACATCACCCAATCTTTGACTACTAGTGTGGTGAGTCGAATGTCTTGCATTATTCATTTTTTATCTTTCATTCTTTAGTCTTGAAAAAATATCTCTTACATTTCTCGTTCTTGAGAGTGAGAGAGAAGGAGGATTCAAGAGAGTATTCATTGTGAGCAAAAATTATTTATTCTCAATTTTGGATGCTCTAAACAATAGACACAACCATCTATTTATAGAGTTAGGATTTAGATTAAAATATTATTTAATTAAATTTCAACCATTAAATAACATTAATCACATTTAATAAACCTCATTCCACATAATAATATTGTTATTATTTTTCGGTGCACCAACTTGCGCAAATTGATAAATAATATTTATCGGCTTGTAAATAATTATTATCATTAGACGCAGTTTTGGTCTGTTCGAACTCCTCAGTATTTATTGAACACCTGAATAAATTTTTTATTTATAAATAAATATTTCATTCACATACCAATGAATAAATATTTATTAAATATTCAATAAAATAAATAAATATATTTTTTATTCATATGTTTGTGAATAAATTTTTATTTAATTTATGTGATCAATAAAACTTGAATAAAATTATCCCTCAGCCTTGAGAATAATATTTATCTCCTTAATTAAATTAAAATATAATTTAATCAAAATCAATGGAAACACTTAGTGTGTGGCCCTCTAGGATTCTTTCCCATTGGTATTAGGCAGAATTGCCTAAATTCCAAGATTGTTATCTAGAAACAGGTCAAGGAACCCAAGAGAAAGAACTTAATTTCGCGATGTTGACAACCACATAATAATGATCATTGTGTAATATAATCTATTTGTCACAATATCTCACCAAGAAGGTTTCCCAGTGGTGTCATCAACCTATTTACTTGATACGTCTTTCTTTGACTATCCGAAATAAACACGTCATTACACCATGGCCACAGAATTCAATATGACAGTCTTATTCTAATAAAAGGTTCGAGATATCAGATTACATAAATATAGAAGGGTAAAATACTTCCTCAACTTATCCACTAATAACAAGTCAATTGTGACGCACCCAGACCATTACACATGCTCATAGATAGGAATATCTTTTGACACAAAAACATATGGAATTCCTACTGGCAGGTATGTTCTCATAATCTCCCGCCTTGGAAATTACCAAGTGTGAACTTCATGAGAAGAAGTATCATCCTCTTATGAGAACTCACAACTGATGGTATAAATACTATATGTCCCATCATAGTATGTTATCCAACTGTAGAACTATACTAATAATATTTTCATAGTACCTCAAGGTTTTCATCATAGTGGGGAACTGTTATGACCTTATTAATGTGAAAAATACTTTAGGACATTATTACATTAAAACCATATAAAAACAATGATAAATATGTAATAAGACATTAAATTAATATTCAATACATCGAATTTACATTTAATAAAAGTAAAATAAATTGGTTTTAGGAACCCAACTCTAAAAAAACTCTCACTTAGACTAAAGCCAATGACCTATGAATTTCATTCCGCTAGACCTCACATAATAATCATGTTTCTTCTGAGTCAAGGATTTAGTTAAAGGGTATTCTATGTTGTCTTTAGTGAAACTATTTCTCAGTGTAACTGCACATCTTTGAGAAAAATCAATCAATAGATGATACTTTTGAAGTGTGTGCTTCGTACGGTAATGTGACCTTGTCTCTTTTACGAGAGACAACACTGCAATATTATCACAATAGAGTGTGATAGGATCTTTAATACTAGGTACCACATCAAGCTCTTGGAAGAAGTTGTGCATATATACTGCTTCCTTATCTACCTTAGAAGCCTAAATATACTTGAACTCTACTGTAGAATCTGCAACCATAGCCTTCTTTGATCTCTTCTATCTCCAGCACCTTCATTCAAAGTGAAGATGTATCCCGTTTGTGACTTCATGTCATCTTGATCGGTTTGAAAATTTGAATCTTCGTATCCTCTAATGACTAGTTCCTCATATAATTCATAGACTAGGAACATATTCTTATCTCACCTCAGATACTTAAGTATAGTCTTGACTACCATCCAATGGTGGTTACCTAGATCACCTTGATATTTTCCTAGTGCACTCAATGCATAGGAAACATCAATCCTAGTATATAGCATAGCATACATGAATGACTCAATCGCTGACATGTATGTAATCCTTCCTATTCTATTTCTTTCCTCATATGGCTGAGGACACATTTTCCTAAAAAAATGAATATCATGTGACACTGGAAAAAATCCCCTCTTGGATTGTTTCATACTGAATCTCTTTATTATATTGTCAATGTATGTACTTTGACTTAGGTTGAGCAGCCTCTTGGATCTATCATGATGGATCTTGATCCCAATAATATATGTTACTTAACCTTAATACTTCATAGAGAAGCATTTATTCAACCACATCTTAACTGTCTATAAGATTAGTACTTCATTTTCTATGAGTAATATGTATCAAGATATACAATTAAGAAAATGATTGCACTCCCACTAAACCATTTTTAGACACAAGTCTCACACTCATTATTTATGAAACCAAATTCTATTATGGATTGATCAAAATGAATGTTCCATGACTGAGATGCTTTCTTCAATCAATAAATGGATTTTTTAAATTTTCATATCTTATTAGCATCCTTTGGAGTCACAAACCCTTCAGGTCATATCATATAAACATCTTCCTAAAGGTTCTCATTAAGGAGGGATGTTTTAACATTCATTTTCTAAATATCATAGTCATGGTAAGCTATAATGGAAAGGATAATTTTGATGTATTTCATCATTGCAACTGGTGAAAAGGTTTCATCATAGTCAATGTCTTGTTGTTGTTTAAATCCTTTTGTAACCAATCATGCCTTATAGGTACTAAATTGTCCTTCCATGTACAGATTCTTATTGAATGCCCATTTTCAACCAATAGGAATTATATCTATTGGAGAATCTACCAAAATCTAGACATGGTTTTGGTACACGGGAACCATTTCATAATTTATGGCTTATTTCCACTTGAAAACATTTGTTCCACTTACAACTTTCTTATAGGTTATAGGATCATTATTGTCAACAAATAATGAGTCACCATCCTTGATTACTATAAAACCATAACATTATGATTCTATAACCCCTCTTGTACTTCTACGCAGTACTTGTGTCTCCAAAATAGTTTCATCTTCCATGGGGCTTGGTGGAATATGTTCTCGTACCAAATCTTGTGTACCTTGAGCCTAAACTTCATAAAATTCTGTCTCGCTCCCACTATATATTTTAGATATGTACTCCCTTTCAAAGAATATGGTGTGTATTTCCACTATAACCTTTTTTATGAGGGTAGTATAGGTAATATCTCCTTATTTACTTGGGGTATCCTATAAAGTCACACTTTGTGTCTCAGGGTGCAAGTTTGTTACCTAAAGAGGCATTAAAAAACACTTCACTTCCCCACACATGTAAACGTGATAACATGGTTTTTCTTCCACTCTAAAATTCATATGGAATACTATTTATCAATTTAGTTTGTACTTGGTTTAGTATATGTGTTGTAGTTTGTAACACGTATCCCTGAAAGGATAATGAAAGACTTACATGACTCATCATTTATCTCACCATGTCCAACAAGGGTGGTTACTCTTTCTTATGCCATTCCACTGAGGTGTATAAGGAGGAGTGAGTTAGTATAAGATCTCAAACACTCATAAGTAATCAAAGAATTCTTGATTAAGATATTATCCACCACGGTCTGAGCATATTTTCTTAATCTTCTTACCAAGTTGGTTCTCAACTTAATTCTTGTATTCTTTGAATTTATAAAAATAATATAAATTATACCTCATCAAGTAGACATATCCATATTTACTAAAATAATCAGTAAAAGTTATGAAATATGAGTACCCACCTCATGCTTCAATAAGAAATGGCCCACACACATCGGTATGAACTCATTCAAGAATGTCTTTAGCCCTTTCACATTTCCCACTAAATAGGGATTTGGCCATTTTGACTTGTAAACATGTGTGACATGCACAAAGTAGTTTTAGTTCAAAATAATATAAATATCCATCTTGACTTAATTTAGCTAATCATCTTTTGTTTACATGACATAGCCAGTGATGCCAAATTTTGGTGTGGTATGAGTCATGTTAATTAACTTCATTATCGATTGTCATTACTTGGTTCGTGTAATCTAACACATAAAGACCATTATTTAAATTTGTATTACCACAACAAATTATAACTTTATAAAAGAAGCAACATTTATATCTAAATTTAAAAAAAAAATCATCTGTATCAGGACTAGATACAGATATAATGTTTTTTGTAACAGATGAAACATAATAAAAACCTTTCAAAACCAAGATTATTCTTATCAGCAACATGAGGTGGTAATCCCCGATAGTTATAACAGTAAGTTTATATTTGTTGGATGCTCATAGATCTACCTCACATCAGTCAATATTTTTAAATCTACTTGGTTCTTGTATTTGAATACATGTGTTGTCACGAACCAACCTGGGTCGACCCTGAACCGGTCAGCCGAGCCGGCCCATGACATGGCCCGAGGGGCGTTCCCGATCTCCATGGGCTGGAAACTAGTGTCGGGAATCAAAACTAAACAAGAGGGAACGATTTCGCCCAATAAAAATAAATAAAGCAGTGGAAAAGTAGAACAACACAAAGTAAATAAATGACACTAAACAGAAAGAATGATCAGCAACGACCAACTAACTTGACCAAGACCAAAACCCCTCATGACTCCGAGAGTCTCTCACCAGTCTACAACCAACTCTCGCCCACGGCGAGCAAGCTCGAGTCAAACCTGCAACAGAAACTAAAAATAGGAAAACACTATAGGCGTGAGTATTAAAACTCAGTAGGTGTTCCCAACAAACTATTCTCAATGCACTACCTTTAAATAAATAAATTTACTAATTTCAGGTTTGAACTAAGTTATACAAAATATGGGTTTTCACACACACACTTTCATTTATAAAACAAGTAATAGTCCATTTCCCTTTCTAATTTAAAACAAGTTTAATGTTTGAAAGGAACAGGTGTATTTCATTTTAAAACATTTCTGCGAGAAATTTAGAAATTCAAATTTTAGTTTCTAGTCAAAGGGAAAACCACACACAACACACCACACACACAAGGGCAATGGAAATGAAGTGGCACACAGGGGCCAGTAACTGAACTAGACCTCTCGATCGTCTGCCACATAAAAATAAACACTAAATAAAACATGGGTCGAACCTAGGAGATCGTGAACAATCCAGAACATACTATACATGTGACTCATCCTAAAGGCATGCCCTAACTCGATGACGTCATAACGCCCTAACTCTCGGTATAGCCCTACATGTCCTAACCAAGGGGCTCAATCCTCATAGCATTAATAACTCAGTATTCCCCTGCTATGGGGCCACTAGCCAGTGTGTAATCTAAACTAGTGCAGCAATCGTTCTCAGAAGATTCACTCACTATGTCAGGTTCCCATGTCAACACAAGCAATAAAAATGGATGTGTCCACAATGTAAATCAATCAATCACGATGCACAAACATCACATACAGCTCATGCAATCAACGCACACCAAAGATCACCCATAAATGGGTTTTCCAAAATAATTTATTTTATTTAAGTGTCAATGGGCCTTCACCAATTTTAAAACAAAACCTCATTTCTCGAGAAAACCCAAAACACTTGTTCAGAAGAAATCATTTATCTTTAAAACTAGAAGTACATTTGAAAATATGTGAATTATGTTTAAAGTCCAAATAGGCATTCTTTCAATAATGGGTGTCTGCTCGTTAAGAAAATGTTTCAAGTGTTCATTATAAAATAAACAACTCTTTTTACACCAAATAATCATTTAAAAATTAATAATATTATATTATTTCTCATTCATTAAAATTAGTAAAACATCAAGCAATTAATAAATTCTAAATTTAAAGGTGAGTGCAGTGGGGGACCTACCTCGGCTCACTGCTCGGTTACGATGATGACACGACACATCTCACACTCACGCACAAGAATATGCAACCTACTGAAGACCGTAGTATCGCGATTTTCCTCACCAAGGCGCTACAACAAACGCAAAACAATTGAAAACCCATAACCACTGACTTAGAACAATCCAAATGAACAAACAACACAAAAACCCCCTCGACATGTTTTCAAAACATCACATCAAAACACGTATCAAAACACAACCAAACTCTATATTAGAATCCAACCACGACATTTAGACACACCAACCACTTTACAAACATCGTACGCACTACATGATTAAAGAAATAAACCATTTGAATAATTTATAAAACATCCGCAAAAGGTGAAACCAAGGTTCAAATCAAAACATACTCAGTTTCACATAAGAAAACATTTTAAAATAAAACACACAACATCATCACACCAAAACATGAATCGCACCTAACAACCAACCCATAAACAATTTTATAAAATAACGCACCCATTTTCACACACAAAACATCGCAGCTTTCCATTAAAAATTATGTTCCCAACACTTAAACATGTTCACCGCCTAAAAAAATATAATTCACACCCAATACACAATTGATTAACACTTCTATAAAATAACCAAAACAAAACCAAAATGAAAAACACACCATTTATATTATTTCCTAAAACACTTTAAAATTTATAAAACAATTTTTCCAAAGAGTAACCCAAAAAACTTCAAAATGTTTAACGCACTACAAAATAAAAACAAAGAACACAATTGTAGATTTAAACAAACTTGAAATCATCAAGGCATATTGACCAATTAACTTGCAAAGGCATGGATCAAGCAAATGAATTAATTAAAAACATGCGAGCATTATATGGACTAATTCAGAAAGAAAAAAAAAACAGATTTTCCTACCTCAAGTACGTGCGAAAGCGATTAAACTTCAAGAAAGGTAGAACCACACCCCGTAGACTAGCCGCACACTCTACTCAACGATAAAAAAATGCGAATTACAAAACAAGGTCTTAAAGTTGGGTTGTGTGAGGCCGGATTTGGTGTGGTCGGTGGGTGCGAGGCTGGAGCAAGCAAGGGGGCCTCCCGATCCCCAAGGGCTGGAAACTAGTGTCGGGCATCAAAACTAAACAAGAGGGAACGATTTCACCCTGTAAAAATAAATAAATCAGCGGAAAAGTAGAACAACACAAAGTAAATAAATGACACTGAAAAGAAAGAACGATCAGCAATAACCAACTAACCTGACCACGACCAAAACCCCTCGCGACTCCGAGAGTTGCTCACCAGTCTACAACCAACTCTCGCCCATGGCGAGCAAGATCGATTCAAACCTAAAACAGAAACTAAAAATAGTAAAACACTATAGGCGTGAGTATTAAAACTCAGTAGGCGTGCCCATCAAACTATTCCCAATGCACTACCTTTAAATAAAGAAATTTACTAATTCCATGTTTGAACTAAGTTATACAAAATATGGGTTTTCAAACACACACTTTCATTTCTAAAACAAGTAACAATCCATTGCCCTTTCTAATTTAAAACAAGTTTAATGTTTGAAAGGAACAGGTGTATTTCATTTTAAAACATTTCTACGAGCAATTTAGAAATTCAAATTTTAGTTGCTAGTCAAAGGGAAAACCACACACAACACACCACACACACAAGGGTAATGGAAATGAAGTGGCACACAGGGGCCAGCAACCGAACTAGACCTCTCAATCGTCCGCCACATAAAAATAAACACTAAAGAAAACATGGGTCGAACCTAGGATACCGTGAACAATCCAGAATGTACTATACACGTGACTTATCCTGAAGGCATGCCCTAACTCGATGATGTCATAACGCCCTAAATCTCGGCATAGCCCTACATGTCCTAACCGAGGGGCTCAATCCTCATAGTAGTAATAACTCATTATTCCCCTGCTATGGGGCCACTAGCCAGTGCGTAATATAAACTAGTGCAACAATCGTTCTCAGAAGATTCACTCACTATGTCAGGTTCCCATGTCAACACAAGCAATAAAAAGGGGTGCATCCACAATGTAAATCAATCATTCATGATGCACAAACATCAAATACAGCTCACGCAATCAACACACACCAAAGATCACCCCTGAATGGGTTTTCCAAAATAATTTATTTCATTAAAGTGTCAAATGGGCCTTCACCAATTTTAAATCAAAACCTCATTTCTCGAGAAAACCCAAAACACTTGTTCAGAAGAAATAATTTATCTTTAAAACTAGAAGTGCATTTGAAAATCCGTAAATTATGTTTAAAGGCCAAACATGCATTCTTTCAATACTAGGTGTTCGCTCATCAAGAAAATGTTTCAAGTGTTCGGTATAAAATAAACGGCTCTTTTCACACCAAATAATCATTTAAAAATTAATTATCTTATATTATTTCTCATTCATTAAAATTAATAAAACATCAATCAATTAATAAATTCTAAATTTAAAGGTGAGTGGAGTGGGGGACCTACCTCAGCTCACTACTCAGTTACGACGATGATGCAACACGTCTCACACTCACGCACAAGAATGTGCAACCTACTAAAGACCGCAGTATCATGGTTTTCCTCACCAAGGCACTGCAACAAATGAAAAACAACTGAAAACCCATAACCACTAACTTAGAACAATCCAAACGAACAAACAACGCAAAAACCCCCTCGACATGTTTTCAAAACATCACATCAAAACACGTATCAAAACACAACCAAACTCTATATTAGAATCCAACCACGACATTTAGACACACCAATCACTTTACAAACATCATATGCACCACATGATTAAAGCAATAAACCATTTGAATAATTTATAAAACGTCCGCAAAAGGTGAAACCAAGGTTCAAATCAAAATATACTCAGTTTCACATGAGAAAACATTTTAAAATAAAACACACAACATCATCACACCAAAACATGACTCGCACCTAACAACCAACACATAAAAAATTTTATAAAATAACGAACCCGTTTGCACACACAAAACATCGCTGCTTTCTATTAAAAATTATGTTCCCAACACTTAAACATGTTCACCGCCAAAAAAATATAATTCACACCCAATACACAATTGATTAACACTTCTATAAAATAACCAAAACAAAACCAAAATGAAAAACACACCATTTACATTATTTCCTAAAACACTTTAAAATTTATAAAACTATTTTTTCAAAGAGTAACCCAAACAACTTCAAAACGTCTAACGCACCACAAAATAAAAACAAAGAACACAATTATAGATTCAAACAAACTTGAAATCATCAAGGCATATTGACCAATTAACTTTCAAAGGCACGAATCAAGCAAGTGAATTAATTAAAAACATGCGGGCATTATATGGACTAATTCAGAAAGAAAAAAAATAGATTCGCCTACCTCAAGCACGTACGAAAGCGATTAAACTTCAAGAAAGGTAGAACGACACCCCACAGACTAGCTGCACACTCTACTCAAGGATAAAAAAACGCGAATTAAAAAACAAGGTCTTAAAGTTGGGTTGTGCAAGGCCGGATCCGGTGTGGCTGGTGGGTGTGAGGCCGGAGCAGGCAAGGGGGCGGGAGGTGATGGCCTGGACAAGGGGGAGCGGCTGGATTGTGAATGGGGAAGGGGAACGGGGTGTCGTCGGTCGGACGGAGCATGGGCAGCGGGAGGTGGAGCAGGCAGGAGGGGATGGCGACGGCGTGCGGTTGGTCTAAGGGTGCCGACGGGAGGGGTCCTGGTGCGCTGAGACGAAGGGGGTAGGGGCGGCCCGCAACGCCAAAAAGGGAAGGGGTGATTCATGGATGGGGAAGGGGGAGAGGGTTTAGGTTAGGTTAGTTTTTTTTCTTTTTAATAAAATTACCATAATAATAATAATAATAATAATAATAATAATAATAATAGTAACAATAACACAAATAATAATGATAATAAGAATAAAATTAACAATAAAAAAGTTAATAATAATTAAAATTACCTACAATAAAAATAATAACTATTTCAATAATAATAAAATAACAATTACGATGAGAAATTAATTATAATAGCTTTAATACAATAGTAATTATAATAATAATAATTTTAATCATTTTAAAAAACAATAACAATATTAGTAATAAAAAAATGAGCAATTTCACGACACTTGGGTCAGCTGCATGGCTACCGCCAACTGTACGGTGACCGCGCATGGGTCCGAACCCCACTGCAAACATTAAACGCCAACAATTTTGACCCGGGACCCCGCTCGAACCTTGGCGAGAGAACTCAAGGACAAGAATTAAATAAATAAAAATGAATTAAATGTTGGGGTGTGACATATGTGATTACCATAAGCTATATATAATACACAATTTATATAAATAGATAAATTGCACTCAATAACAAATGCACCTAAAGCTTCCCCTTGCTTATTTGGATGGGTTCGGTTTTTCTTCCAGTGACCCTTCTTGCCACATGAGAAACAGACAACATTTTGTTCTCTTTCTTTCCCCTTGATCTTCCTCTTCTTAGAAGGGCATAAAGAAGATTTGGGCTTAAATCTATTCGCTTTCCCTTTCTGTTTGTTCACCATAGGGATGGAAGGATTTTCGCGCTTCGTATCCTTATCTACTTAGTGAAGAAGAGTGATAAGATATGGAAGATATTTCTCAATGTGGTTCATATAAAAATTCACAACAAAACTAGAGAAGCTCTGAGGGAGTGATGTCAGAATGAGGTCAGTTCTCAGTTCTTCAGGGAGTTTAAACCCTAGAACCTTTATACGCTCAATGTAGCCAATGAGCTTGACTGCATGAGGTCCAGCTGGGGCACCCTCCACAATCCTACTCTAAAAGAGTGCTTTGGAAATCTCGACCCGTTATTATATAGTTATCTCCTAATAAAGGCCACAGAGGTTCTCAATCATACTATATATATTCATGTTTTCATGATACTTCTTGAGTTCACTAGACATTGATGAAAGAATCAAACATTGAACATCGACCATGTCGCTCAAATGTTTTTCATATATAAGGAACTCTTTATCACTTGCCTCCTTAACAGGTGAATCGGGCATTGAGGATTCTAGCATGTAAGATTTTTGTTCATGGCATAGAACAACCCAAAGGCGTCTAAACCACTCCTGGAAGTTACTGTCTATTAGGAGGTTGTGTTTCTCCAATATTGATTGTAGGGATAATGTGGATGAAAATCTTGTCATTTTATTCTATAATTAAAAAGAGAATATTATTAATACTTTTCTTGATTAAAAATTATGTGAGAAATAATAAATTAATTGATTTTATTAAATCGCCCACTATTTTATCAAGTCTCAATAACCCTCATCATTGAACTTGGAATGTCTAGTTTCTTTAACATTCAAGTGGAAAGGATCCATATGACCCTTCGCACAACCCCAACAAGGTTTGGTCAAGCTATTTAAAGGTATTTAGGTAGAAAAGTATTTACCAACTATGGGCTTATAGTTCCTTGATTCGTTGAGTGGATTCCCCAATCCTGAAATCCTGACTTGGATTTCCTCAACACTTGCCTCTAAATTACACCATGTCTAAAAAGGGATACTCTTATTGATGTAAAATGGTTAATTAAACTCAAAACCTTCATAAGAACACCCCTTGTAAAAGTAAGTGTCCCAACATGGGTTGTTAAAACACTTAGTTCTATTGAGTTTTGTTCCTAATCAAGTAACAAAAGGCTCATTCTGACTTAATATTAGGCTAAGGGGTTTTAATTAATTATGCATAAATTTTAGATTGTTTTTTCCTTTACATGTCTTGTTAATATTAAGTGGATGTTACTTAATTAATTAACCATATTGGATAAAACATTTATCTATAATTCATTTATTTAATTTATTATGCATAATTTTTATTTTGTTTTATACTTTATATGTCTTGTTAATATTAAGTGGATGTTACTTAATTAAGTAACCATAATGGATAAAACATTTATGCATAATACATTTATTTAAATTCCATATTTTCATATTAATTCATTTATTTATGTGACCACGACTTTCCATCTATAAAATAAATAATTACATAGATAGAAATAATTAATTAATTAAATGTTTTATTCATTAGATTTATCTAATGGATGATTTAATGAGAAGACATTAAATCAACTTATGACCTAGGGGAAATAACTCTGTTTACCGGTCTTGGCATGAGTTACAGTATTCCACATGTCCACCTATGTATCACCCGAGTTGGTATCATTATGGTTCCATCTTAAACCGCCTCCATGTGTCTTAGGATACTCCATTAATTTCATGTATTTATGACTCACTCACAGGTGTTGGGAACCAAATGATTGGTTAAAAGGGGATTACATAAATATCCTTGGATACGTAGGTCCTAAATAATAATGGAGGGAGGGATGACAAACAAGCCATCCCATTTAATTTAATAATAATTAATTGCAAACTCATGTAATAAATTAAATTAAAACATCAAGTGCATACACAAGTCTTAATCAAACTCATGAACGGTCATACATCCAATGAATGCGCAAAAGTGACCAGCTAGCATTCATTTCATTAATTGTTCTTTAAGATTTAAGATGAACACACTTGCATTGATTAATTAATTTCCTTTCATGTTAATGATCATCAGAACTTAATTGGAGATACTCATCATTTATTGGATTCATGGAAAATAAATGGTAGAACCAATAATGACATATTAATTATAATAAATTAATTGATCATTTAATATTTTTTAAAACCATTATTAAATTTTCAAACACACATTGGTGTGTCAATCAATAAAATAAGATTTTATTGGTGTAATTTTTAATTTAATTTAATTTTTAATTAGGTCATTTAATGGGAGACTACATGGCATGTACAGTCCAGTTACACGTCGTGTACTTCAGTTGTCGTGTATCTGAGTCACACGAGTGGGGCTTCAGCGTGTTAGCTCGACCGGACTATATGGTGTGTACAAGATAGCTACACACCATGTATCTTCTTGTCGTGTGTTAGGTTGGCCCGATCAACACATGGTGTGTAGTAAATGCATTGTGTGTAATTAATTGTTCGGCACATCCAGGCACAATGTGCATGGGTACACGACATGTGCTTCAGCTACATGTCGTGTAACCCAGTTTTTTTGACCAAAGATTTAGCACTTCTTGATGGCATCTCTGGTCATTCTTTATCTATTCTTAAACCTTTAAGAAAATGAAACACTGAATGAATATGATTAATATGTCGATAACATGTTAATTCAAATCGGATTAAAGAACAAATAACATGAAATGAAAATCTAACCACAATTGCATATAGATCAACAATCAAATAAATAATTATAAATTTAAATGTGACTGCTCTGATGCCACTTGTTGGTTTCAGGCGTAGTGGAAGCATGCAGTGGTGGGTGATATATTAAAATTTCTTTTAATAATCATTGCCCGAAACCAAGTGCGAGAATCTTGCACGTCAAATTTATAATTAATTTACTTAATATTTGAAGAAATAAATACATTGGCTTAGGAACTTTCTTCGTTGGTGAATGTTGATCATCTGAAAATACCTTTTCAGATTACCTTCGTTGTATTGTGAGGATCAAAGGATAGAATCTCTCTAGAGGTGATCCACATGTGCTCCTATGATCTATGAGCAACACCACTCGATCTTCAGGTGTTAGTACGACAGGTCAAATGTCTTGCATTGTTCGTTCTTGATTGTTCGTTCTTCAGTCTTGAAAAAATCTCTCATGCGCTTCTCATTCTTGAGAGGGAGAGAGAATAAGGAGTCGAGAGAGAATTTTTTGTGTGCAACAATTCTTTATTCTCAATTTTGGATGCTTTACACAATAGACATAACTGTCTATTTATAGAATTGGGATTTAGGTTAAAATATTATTTAATTGCATGTCGGTCATTAAATAACATTTATTACCTTTAATAAACCTCATGTTGCATAATAATAATGTTATTATTTTATAGTGTGCCAACTTATGCAAATTGATAAATAATGTTTAGCGGCTTGTAAATAATTATTTTATCACCAGACTCGGTCTTGTTCCGTTCTAACTCCTTGGTATTTATTGAACACCCGAATGAATATTTTATTCATAAATAAATATTTCATTCACATACCAGTGAATAAATATTTATTAAATATTCAATAAAATAAATAAATAAATTTTTTATTCACATGTCAGTGAATAAATATTTATTTAATTTATGTGATTAATAAAACTTGAATAAAATTATTCCTCGATCTTGAAAATAATATTTATATTATTAATTAAATTCAAATGGAATTAAATCAAGATCAATGAAAACACTTTGTGTATTCCCCTCTAGGATTCTATCTTATTGACATTAGGCGGGTTTTCCTAAAGTCCAAGATTACTATCTAGCAATGGGTCAAGGCACCCAAGAAAAAAAACTTGATGTCGCAACATCGACAACCACATACAAAATCTCACTGTGTAATATAATCTCTTTGTCACAATATCTCATCAAGTAGGTTACACGATAGTGTCATCAACCTATTTACCCGATACATCTTTCTTTGACTATCTGAAATAAACACATCATTACAATATGACCATGAAATTTAATGCAACAATTATATTCCAATCAAAGGGTCGATATATCAGCTTCCATCTAAGAACCATTACACACACTCACATATAGGAATATTCGATAACACCAAAACATACAGAATTCTTACTGGTAGGTCTGTTATCATAATCTCTCGTCTTGGAGACTATCAAGTGTGAACTTCATGAGAAAAAGCTTCATCAACTTACGAGCACTCGCTCTTGATAGTCTAAATGCTACGTGTCTCATCATAATACGTTATCCAACTGCAAAACTATATTAAAAATATCATCATAGCGAGAAACTGCTATGACCTTATCAATGCGACAAATACTCTAGGACATTATTACATTAAAGCCATGCAGAAATAATGAACAATATGTAATAAGACACTAAATTAATATTCAATACATTGAATATACATGTAATCAAAGTACAATCAGTTGGTCCTAGGACACCAACTCTAATAATTAAGTCTCGGCTTGAGATTGAACCCCTTGTTTATTCTGTTGTGTGTTTGTTTTTTTGTTTTCTTCATTTCAAAGCTTAAACTGCATTTGATTTAAACTATAAACAAAACTTACTTTGATAGTTACTCTTAATCAGTGTATATATAAAGGCTTTGATCAAGTAAATCAATTTCAAAAGTTAAAGTAATTTCATATATTGTTTTAATTGAGCCCTAATCAATCATGGATAAATTTTTGAAAAGATCAAACTTATATTAAACTACTATTTTGATCAACTGGGCAAATTTATTTTAAATTAAGGGATTTTGTTTTTAACAAAAATTTTATTGGGTACTCAATTCACCCCCCTCTTGAGTTACTGACTCTAATCAACACACCTCTTAAAATCTTAAAAGAAAATTGCAAAGGTCATTCATGTATTTTTTTGTTCAAACACCCTGGTGTGTGCAGTTGAGTAAAACCACTTTGAACTATATTTTAAAATTAAGAAATCTTTTGTATTGAAATGAAAATCAAGTGAAACTTGATTTTCCATTCAATAATCCTTATACATACTCAACACTATCATTTAATAACCAAAGCATGAATTTAAGCACAGAAGCAATCGTGATTCTAAAGTTTAAAGGGCTAATGCAAGGGACACCTACCTCAAGCCGATGAAACTAAGTCACTTTCATCAACTGTGGTGTTAAACCACCACGAGGAGGCAAGAAGGGTCTTTAGAGACCACAACCGGATCATAAAACATCAAATCCCCAAATCAAAGTTGAGACAAGGGTTGCCCTCAGTCCAAGAGACCATAACCAGGCAAGAACAGGAGAGAAGACAAAGTAAAGGAAGAGAGGCCATGACAAGGGAGAAATTGCCTTAAGAATTTGGACTAAAAACTTGAAGAAAACCCATGGAAACACCATGGGAGGAAGAGGAAACCAAGGGGGAGAGCCTTTCAACCCATGTGAGGTGAGTGAGAGAATAAGGGGTTTGGGGTTAAAAAATGGGGGAGGGTATAATAGGAAATTCACACTTTTTTTATACTTGGGTAAATTGCACAATTTGTCAAATCCTGCGTCAACTGTGTGGAGCTCACTATACTCATTTGACACCTCGCACAGTTTGACCGCACGGTTTGTGAAATCATACGTCAATCATGCGAAATGCCTTTGTTAAAAACTACAGGTCACCCATATAGTTATAGCATAATTAGCACTAACCATGCGTCTCATCCCGAAACCCCCAAAACTCAAAATTTTGAAGAATAGCTCGGGACCCAAGGAAAAAACCAAATATCAATAAATAAATAAAACAACAAGGATAAAAAATGTCAGGGTGCGACATGACCTCATATCATAGGTGGTGGATGCATATTAATGTGACATTTCTGTCACTCGGATAACAAAACATACAATGAGAGTACATGACAATCCCCACAATATACTCATCCATAAGTAAACACATCATCTCAAGAGATACCTTAGCGATGCTCCTATCACGCTGTATTTGTAAGAAGTTTTGACATATTGTTGGAGGAGATGTTGTCCACTCTTTAACGGTTTCTAGAATGTGCGGTCAGTTTCTAAAAGAGGCATAATGACATTTATGCCTGATATGATAAAAAAAATATGGAGTGGAGTGAAGCTTCTTAGAGTTCACTCTTTTCAAGTGAATTTCATGAAACCTGGTTCACAATGGTATGAGGTATATCATTTGATTTTATACAAAATCAAGATTAATAATGATTAAATAAGTGTAGCCTCATGCAGGCGGCGGTGGTGACAGAGGGGTTTGGGGTTTGGAGCGGTGGTTGCGGGGTCGAGTCCTCGGACCAGTTTCTTATTTTAGTGTGGTGTATGTAAACAAGGTTTTAATAATGATTAAATAAGAATAAATATTCTTTTGGCACCCTTCATGAGCGACACGACAGCACGTCCACGTCATCAATCCGCACGTCGGACTGGGAATACATTTCACTCCGGATGCATCTTGGACCGTTCGATCATTTCAGGCGTCTCATCTATTTGCTGCTCAGTCCCTTGATTTGTTCAATTCGTTCCCTCGCCTCTCCGTCTCCATCTCTCCCGGAGTCCTTCACGTGATTTTCCTTTTCGTTCTTAGCCATGGATCCATCGCTCACGACCCCGGCGGCGGCGGCGGCTGAAGCTCGCACCGCTTCTGCAGCCAATCCAACGCCACACACCGCCATTGCTCCCTCCAGCCACCCGCCCTATGCCGAGGTAATAGAACCCCCCCAAGTATCTTTTTGTAATTCACTAACCCTAGCCTCACCATGTGCGTTCGGAGCAGATGATAACAGCCGCAATTGAAAATCTCAAGGAGGAAGACGGGTCGAGTCTGACGGGGATTGCCAAGTACATACAGGACACCTATACCGACCTCCCGGCCTATCACGCCACCCATTTGGTCAGTAATATCAAGAAGCTGAAGCACAGTGGCGTAATCCAGATGGTAAAGCACTCCTACAAGCTGGCCGACCCGTTTTCAACCCCAAAGATCGGCCGGGGACGCCCCCCCAAGCGGACGCCAGTTCCAACCCCCGTCTCCGAGCCCAATGTCGGCTCGAATCCCACGTCGGTCGCCTTGGGCTCCGACGGCGAACGCGTGATTACGACGCCGACGTCCGAGGTCAAGCGTGGGCGCGGTCGCCCATCCAAGGGGACGCCGACGAATACCAAGGAGACGGAGGGGTCGTCGGTTGGGTCGAAGAGACGTGGACGGCCGTCGAAGCATGGATCTGGGGCGCCGGACGCTGGTCTGTCCTCTTCGGGTATGAAGAGGGGTCGAGGGCGTCCGAAAGTCACTTCTCCGTCGATTACGGCGGACAAGGCTTCGGGGGGCGTCTCCGTTCCGGGGTCGTCGGGGAAGCGGCGCGGCCGGCCTTCTAAACATGGTGTGCCCACCATGTCGCCTGGGAAATCGCTTGGCAGATCCGTTGGCCGGCCAAAGAAGGTAAGCATTGTTTATATTTCTGCTTCTGAGTTAGAAAACTGGGATTCCTTTTGCAGGTTGCTCAAGGAACAGTGACTATTTCATTTCTCTTTTCTCTGCGTGGAACCAAAAACATCTTGAATTTTTCTCGGAATTAACGAGATCCACTTAAAAATGCGTCAGTTTTATTAGTTTTCAATAGACCTTCTACAGCTGCATTCTTCTAGATGAACCTCCTAACGCAAAACAAACTGACTTTCCTGGCTTCACCCTTTCTTCTCGTTCTTTTTGATATTTGAATACGGTTCTTAATATTCTAAATTAACAAGTTGAAAGTTAATTTTAGAAATTGTACTTGACCCATTAGTTTGGAAAACGTTTTATATTTCACTTTTTTTTTTTTTGAATTTAGAATATGCATGACAACTAAATTTGGAACCTTTCAACAAAATCTGATTGATAGTTTTGATTTTCCATGAATTGCATTGCATTGTTTTGATTATTTCTGGATATGTTTTGCAAGTTGTAGCATCTAGGGATGGCGATGGTATCCGATAACACCTGACCTGATAACATTGGGTTCAGGTGCTTTTGAATCGGGTTCACATACCTCTTGGTACCTGAGACCTAAATATATATGAATTATTTTGTTTTTTAATGACATTATAAAAAACGTTGTATTCGATCTTGAGTTCTGGTTTTAAATGGGTTTTACTCTAAAAAACATTGTAAAAATTAAAAACAATAAATATAGCTGGATATTTAAATGGATTCGGGTTTTAAGTGGGTATTCAATTTCAGGTTTGGGTATAGTTCAATGGGTATTAAATGGGTTTGGGTTTGTACCTCCATGTTCTCGGTTATCCTGCTCATTGCCATCCCTGCTAGTGTCTGAATTTAGTTTTTTGTTTCAAAAGATTAATAAAAAAGCAATCTTTTTCCTCATAAATAGATGGTTGTAATGTTTCTTGATGCTGATTCTTTCTCAGTTTGGGGAGCACGAATCCAATTTTCACCCATTTTGGGTTGGATTGGGATGTAAACAAAGTAAAAAATGTGTACATGCTACTTCATTGAGCTTATTTTCACTTGTTCCATTATATTTCTTGAACGAATGTTGTGCTGCAGTCCCCCCATCCAGCAAAGACCAGTGATCTGAAAATGGTACTCGAGCATTTTGTAAGTTCTTTTGTTCCTGTTTTCCATGCACCTCAAATGAAAACCTGGGAACATATGGTACTCATGCCATCTCAATTTAACTTACAGCAATCGAAAATCAAACAAGCTATTGGTGTTCTGAAGCCAACAAATGAAGATGATATCACGACAGCTGCAGCCTTGGAGGATCTAGAAAAGCTTGCAGAGATGGATGTTGATGCGCCAATTGCGGCAAAGGAATGATTGCAGTTCCATGATCTGAAATAGGTAATTTTAACCATGCGACTGCTTCCATAAATGGGCTTGGAAGCTACCATTGGAATGGATTTGTGTTTTTGGTTGAACTTTGGAATAGGATGCCATGTGGCTTCCTAGCTGTCAACTCTTTCACTACCATTTCTGAACTTCAATTCTGTTGTTTGTAATGCTGCTTAAAATTTCATTTTTTTTTTGCTGATAAATGGAACCTTAATTTAAATGGTATGGCATGGAAGAGAAAAGGTGACACCTTTGATATCTCCATGGTCAAATGGCTTGTGATATTTTAAAGTAAAACAGGTGATGAGTTGGTATGGATTTTGCCATTTAGGGTTGCCCGTAGAATTTACATCCATTCCATTTATTTTCATTGTTTTCCCTCTACTTTGGCTACTTGTATGTTTGCCATGTGTTTTTTACTTGATTTCTTCTTTTATTTACTCAATCCATGTTTTATTAATGTTATTGAAAATGTTATATATTTTTATTCATTTTCTCTTACTGTTATCGTGAAATATATGTTCTATTTTGTTATTTTGATGTTCTGTATTGCTGTAGTGATGTGATATTCACCCCCCCTTATTTATTCATAAAATGTTTTGTTTTGTGGTCCAATTTTTTAACATTTTTATTTATTTTGATATTTTTTTCATCGTGTCTTATATTTTATCACCTTGGTTTGTTTTATGATGAAGAAATATATAATATATGGTTTTGTATTTATATTTTTAGAGTTATGGAAATTTGTAGTTGGAGTTTGTGGGATTTTTTTGTGTTATTTGGTTGAAACTTGATTAAAGGATAAAGGGGATTTTTTAAAATATTTTAAAGGAGATGGTTTTATAAAAATTATTATAGAGATATGTTTATTATTGAGATGATGTTATTGATCATGGAATAAGGGAGGGTTGAATAAGCAAATTACTTCCCCAACCATGATTATAATGGTGATGTGTTATCTTGTGATTGAATATAGGATGTCTTTGAAGGGACATCTTGTGGTTGCATACGAGAATGAATATGGTAAGTTTAAAATTTTAATGTGAGGTTTGCCTAGTGAAATTGAAGGGTTTTATCTTTAAAAAAGGGTGGACACATCAACATTCTTAGCGCTTCCTTATCATAGGTGAAATTCTTTATTTTTTCCCATTTGGTGATTTTTATTTTGAGTGTGGTGGACTTAAAATGGTATAGAGAAAGAAGAATGATGATTTTTTTTTGGGATCAGGTGATTCTAATTATTAATATTTTCATTGTAAACAAAACTTGTTTTTGCCTATGATGTGTAGAATTAAATCATAAAAGTTGGATTTTTTTTTTCAAAAGTTGAATATCATTATTAATGATATTATGATGAGATGAAAAATGATTTTGTGTAGATTTAAATGAACATATATGAAGTATCAAATTATGGATATAAATAAATGATGATGATTTTTTTATTCATTGAATTTTGATTTATTTAAATGTTGGGGGATGATATGGAGGAGAGAGAGGTCGGTGATGGTGATTTGGAGACTAACCCCATTGGGGTGAGGTTTTATGCGTAAAAAATTTCATTAAAATATATAATTTATTTATGATTGATTTATTAGAACAAACAGTTAAATTTGAGTGTTTAATCTTATAAATTGGATTTTCCTTAGCTTTAAGCTAGTTTCAATGAATATTCTTGAGACAACAATTGAAAACATGTGTTTTTTTGTTAAGTAAGATGTAAATACTACTACTGTTTTTAGTAGGCATCATATCACAGTAGAGTTTTTCTTTGGGAGGTGTTATTTGTCTTTTCCGGTTTAAAGAACTGAATTATTTTTGGCGTTTTTTTTTAATTTAATTTTTACCCCACATGGAAAAATTGAAAATGTTTTTGTGAAAATTGCCTCAAGCCATTGAATTAATATGAGTCATAAATATAATAACTAAAAAACAAGTCAGATTGATAGAGCCTTTTTCTTTTTGGATGCCATGAAAGAGTATATAAATTTCTCTTATTCAACACTTCTTAGGTTATACTCGAATCACACCCCTTTAATTGTCACCTTGCAAAAGTTGACCAACCACCCCTTCATCCTTTGGAGTAAATTTGAGAGGAATTTCACCCAATAAATATCTCAACTTGAAAGGATTAAGTTAGCACTCAGAGTTTGGAGTAAGGATAAGTTTGGGAACATTGATTTTGAAATTAAGGAGGCTAAATTAGATCTTGAAATTCAAAGCAAGACTAACAACTCTGATATGCCTCTATTGAGCCATAAACTCACTTTATCCTTAGTTTTGGAAATCACATAACACTTATTTGTTAATTCTTTTTAACTTGATGTTTCTGTTTAACTATTTTTTTGTGTGCAGTACCAACAATTTGGTAACTTTATTTTTGATAGTTTTTAGCTTGAAAATCCAGAAATCTGAGTTTACTTTTCAAACTGTATTCACCAGAATTAAGAGTGGTGTAACTGTGTAGTGATAACTTCATAAGAAGACGTGAAGTGTTGCTGAGTTCATCGGATGACGATGAAGACACTTCCGATGCTGTTAGAACTGATCCTGAAGATTGCAAAATTCGATCGTTGGAGAATTTCTTATAAATAGGATCGCAACTTTGAGGACTGAAAGAAGAACACAAAACGAAAAAAAAGAAACTTTGAAAAAGCTTGCAATCAAGTATTCAATATCTTGTTATTTTCTAAGTGCTTCCAATTGTATGTGCTTTTGAGTGTTGTGTTAAGAGTTTCATTGTGATGCTTTCATTATAAAGCTCTTAGCACTTTCTCATTTGTAATCGCTATGTTACCGATCCTTTGTGATCACGAGCTTTCGGGTTGTGAAAGCAAAGCTGTTACCGATCAGGTTGACCAAGGGCTTTCATGAGGAAGATATAACTGGGCTTCCAGTTTGTAGAAGTGATATTTTCTACCGATCAGGTTGATCGAGGACTTCCGTGAGGAAGACAGAGCCGAGCTTTAGATTTTTAGAAGCCGATTGATACCTTTCGACAGGTTTAGTCGAGGGATTCCTTTGATTGGAAGACAAACCTTTTGACATGTTAAAATCGTGGATACCTTGAATCAGGTTTATGATTCCCCTTATTATTTAGGTTAAAAGTGTTCTTTATAATATCCTTTAAGGGGTAGTTGATTTGTAAATCAATACTCCCCATTTTGTTTTTATTTCCACTGTACCTACCACATTATGCGGTTGTTTTATTTCCATTGTGCATATTACTCTTACAGGAAGTTGTGTTCATTCCGATTGTTTAAACCCTACCCCACATATATATTAATATAGATTCATATTAATATAAATATATTTAGTTATATTAATACATATATATTTATTCATATATTTATATTTATTTATTTATTTATTTGTATATTAATATATATATATATATAGTTATATTTATTCTTATATTAATATAGATTCATATTAATATAAATATATTTAGTTATATTAATACATATATATTTATTCATATATTAATATATATATATATATATATATATTTATTTATTCGTATATTAATGTATATATATATATATAATTATATTTATTCGTATATTAATATAGATTCATATTAATATAAATATATTTAGTTGTATTAATACATATATATTTATTCATATATTAATATATATATATTTATTCGTATATTAATATATATTTATATATATTTATATATATATATTTAGTTATAATTTTTTATCCGTATATTTATTTGTATATTAATATATATTTATAAGATTAGTTTTAAATAAATTTATAAAATATGTTTTTTACGTGTGTTTATAAATAAATAAATACATATATATATACAACACACACACACACACAGATATATATATATATATATTTACGAATAAATACATATATATCTGTATCTGAAAAGCCATAGAATGTTAAAATGATCATAACTTCCAATCCAGAAGTCTGTTTCAACTCCACAACTAGTAAAATCGAAGAAAATGAAACAATATTCGATATGGTATGTGGTACAGGCCTAGAGGACATCTGGATCAGAAGTTATACATGTTTTAAAGTTAAAAAATCTGGGTATCCTGACTAAGAACTCAATTTTGGAGGCCTTTTGGGATTTTTTGGGACTCGAAAAATGGGACAGAAGGTTCCCTTGGGTCACTATCACGTAGAGCTCATCACAAGTTTCGATTTGATATGTTGTATAGCTCAAATGGACACCCGGATCAAAAGTTATGGTCGTTTGAAAATTGAGTTACATTTTCAACTTATTTTAGATCTTTTATTAATTTTTTTTGATTTTTTGTGTCTTCAAATTATTATTAAATGATTATTAATCGATAATAATTAGAAAATTATTAATTAATAATATTTTTTAAAATATTTTAAATCAATTTTCACTAAATTTTTTATATGTTAAATGTAATAATCTATTTATACTTATCTAAAACATATTTTAAAAAATATATATTATATTTATATCAATATAAATATACTTATATAACAATATATTATTTTTTATGATTTTTTTTTAAAATATACACTTTATCAACACTAGGAAAAAGTGCTGATAACCCCACCTTTATCAGTGCTACTAAAAAAAGCGCTGATAAAGGGTGACACTGTGGAAATCTAGTTTTGTGGTAGTGATGACATGATTATGATACCCATTCCTTTCTGTGGGTACCCTTATCTTTATGTATGATTGATTATGTATGATTATTTATGTGTCAATCATATTCATGAACATGTTAAGAGGGGTTTTCTCATATAGTGTTCCAATTCATTGGGTAAAGTTGAGTCTCATGCGATGTTATATGCAACGGTCTTGGTGGTTAGCCTTGACTCGTGCTACCCTGTGCAATGGTCTTGGCGGTTAACCTTAACATATGCTCCTCTTTGTTAAATGAGCCATGAATCATGATAAAGTCATGTTTTATGTTGCTTCCACATTATTATGACTCCATGTTTATATGATCCCATGTTTATATGATCCCATGTTTATATGTTATGATTTCACATGCTCCACGCCTTTTTTATATCATTATGCCATGCCTTCTAACCCATGCGATAAAACATTATTACTATGATTTTTTCCCTTACTAGGTTTTTATCTCACCCCGTTGTTCATGTTATCCCCAGGTTACCCTATGAAGATGTATGAGAACAATGGAAGTTAGGAGCTATTTATGAATATTAAATAAATAAATGTTTTATTTAGTCCCATGTTTTCAGTTTTATGTACCTAGTCTTCCAAGACACTAGACTTCACGATCCTTGGCTTGTAATATGATGTTTTATTATACTTAAAATCATGTGATGATATATGTATCTAAGGGTAAAACCCAAAAACACTGCTTTGAGCTAGACTCGAACGGGAACTGGTGCACGACAATGAGACTTTCTTTACTCTTGGTTTGACGCTCCTGTAGGATATGCTTTGGTAAATTCATGAGCATAGTACAAACCATTATTAAGGGGAAAAAAGAGACCATAAGAATATAATTTAATAAATAGATCAAGGATTACCAAGATTTAAACCTAGGGAATAACAAGTTATGATATACTTCTCTTTTACAAGTTTATCCTTTTATGTTCAAAGTTTCCTTTTTATGATTAATAGCTAAGAATTCAAGCCCTATAATTGTATCTTATTTTTCTTAGTTAATGGAAGGAAATATAAGAATGCATTCCAACAATCAATGTGATAGGGAATGTGAATATTGGCCTAATGATATGCCAAATATGATGGTTGCAGGTGCTCAAAACTTTATGACAATACATGATCAGTTGGCTCAAGTTATGAATAATAACTTGACTCACATGGAATGCTCTCCTCCCACAAGTAAAGAGAAATATGCCATTGAATCCTTCTTATAGAAAATGTCTCCCATGTTTAGTGAATCTTCTGATCCCCTCCTCACGGAATAATGTATTATCTCCATCGAAAAGATATTCTATGTCTTCTAGTACTCAGAATAAGAGAAAGTCATACCGGTAGTCTATCATTTTAATGGGGAATTTGATGGAAACTGATCAAGAATATGAAGTCCCAAGAGGAAATTGATTCCATGGATTGAGAGGAATTCAATAAAAAGAATCAATAAATATTTTCCCTGAACCCTCCACCTCAAGATAGAAAGAGAGTTCCTCGGACTCAAGTAGAGGAAGACGAGTCCATCAGGGCATATGAATCAAACTTCACAAGTCTTTCAAGATATGTCTCTAGATTTGTCATGAACACTGAAAGCAATGTGGATCACTTCTTTAGCGGACTAAATCTGAGTCTACAAAAAGTGTTGGTGATTCTTGACTTCGATAGTTATGAATATATTTCATGTTATGCCCTAAAGGTTAAAATGAATATCAAAGACTTTTAGTGGTCTCATGGTCTTAGTGACAAAAATCAGAAAATGGAATCTAATATGGGTGGTTCGACAAATAAATCCTATGATGGAAAGAAGATCAAACATCCCATGTATCAAAATTGTGGGAAGAAGTATCTTGTGAACTGTCTAAAGGGAACCCGGAATTTCTTCAAATGTGGAAATATGGGACATCTAGCAAAGAACTGCCAAAGGGATATGAAGAATCCCACTAAGGTGGAAGAATAAAGGAAATTTCAGATCAATTCTCAGTCTATAGTGCGGTGTTACAACTACAAGGATCATGGGTATTATGCGAACAATTTCCCTAAGCCAAGGGTTGTCAGAGGCAATAAAAACAACCTCTAAGGAAACAAGGAAGGGCTTATGCCATCAATACTACTCAGATGAATCCAGAAAATGATGTGGTGACATGTATGCTAGTTATTCATTCTAGAATAGAAAACTTACTATTTGATTCTGTTTCTACGCATTCTTTCATATCTTTCAAGTTTAGTAGAACTATTCAAACACCACCAAAAAATTTGAAGGATAAGTTATCTATGAGAACAAAGAATGGGTAAATTATTGTGTCCAAGGTTTATAACTCCTCCATAGTAAATTTTTATGGACTAAAACTCCCAAAAAATCTTATCATACTTTCTTTAGCGGAGTTAGATGTTATCTTGGGCATGAATTGGTTATCTTTATACAAATCCAACATAAACTATCGAGAAAGGTAGGTCACTCTTCACATCCCAAAGAATCCTATAACTCTTTAAAAGTGTAAGGAGGAAGATCAATCTCCTTTAGAATCATTGTCTCGAGTGTGGATATTACTGCCTTATGAGAAAGCATGTCTAGCCCAAATGATTGAGGGAAAGGAGATGATAATTTTCTAATATATTACCATCATGAGGGATTACACTGATGTATTCCCTGAAGATTTGCATGGTCTTCCTCCTAATTGAGAGGTTGAGTTTACAATTGAACTTATTCCTAAATATCTACCTATATCAAAGAAACCTTATAGAATGTCCATTGTAGAGCTGGAAGAGCTTAATAAGCAGTTATATGAGAATCTGGAGAAGTGTTTTATATGCCCGAGTGCTTCACCATGGGGTGCACCAGTCCTATTTGTCAAGAAGAAGGATAGATCAATGCGCCTCAACATTGATTATCGTTATCTCAATAAAATCATGATAAAGAACAGGTATCACCTACCATGGATAGATGACTGGTTCGATTAGCTTTGTGGGGCCATTTATTTCTCTAAGGTGGACCTTCAGTTAGGATATCACCAATTAAAGGTGATGAAGGAATATATTCCCAAAACCACCATTCGAACAAGGTACAAACACTATGAATTCATAATGATGCCCTTCATACTCACTAATTCTCTAGAAATTTTCATGGATTTAATGAATAGAGTTTTTAGAGATTACCTTAACAAATTTGTGGTAATCTTTATCGATGATCTTCTAATATGCTCCAAGAGCAAGGAGGAACATGAGGAGTATTTCAATACCGTGATAAAGACTTTGAGAAAGGAGAAACTGTGTGAAAATTAAAGTAAATGTGAGTTATGAATACAGGAAGTATCATTCATGGGGTATGTTATCACCATCAAAGGGATATCTGTGGATACTTCTAAGACAAAGGTAATTGAAGAGTAGCCCATGACAACATCTTTAATGGAGATCCGCATACTTCTAGGTCTAGTCAGGTATTATCAATGATTTTTGAAGAACTTATCACATTTTTCAAACCCAATGACCAAGCTAACCTGGAAGGAAGTGACGTTCTTCTGGACTCAAGAATGTGAAGATTGCTTTAAGGAGTTGAAAAGGAGTCTTATCACTATGCCAATACTCACACTTCTAATAACTAGAGAACTATTTTTAGTGTACAATGATGCTTCAAAGAAGGTATTAGGATGTGTGATGATGAAAACTGATAAAATGATAGCCTACGCCTCAAGGAAGCTGAAAATCAATGAGAAAAACTATCCTATACATGATCTGTAGTTGGTGAATGTGATATTTGCATTGAAAATATGGTGGCATTATCTTTATAGGGAAAAGTGTGAGATATATAACGATCACAAGAGTCTCAAATATATATTCATACAAAAATATCTTAATATACACTTGATAATATGGTTAGAAATCATAAAGGATTATGATTTCTCAATCCACTACCATCCCGATAAGGTAAACAAGGTGACAAATGCTCTAAGTAGAAAGGATTCTGCATATTTATCAGTGATTAGAATTAAAAAGGATCCAATATTATTATATTTTCAGAGGATGGACATGAGAATCATTAAGGTAGGAACAAAATCAATTCTATCTCAAATGATTTCTTAACCATCCCTCATGAAGAAAATAAAGGATGATCAAAGAAAAGATGCTGAAATTCAGAAAAGGGTGGAAAATGTTAGAAATGGGAAATCCTATGAGTTCAAGATTGATGAGAAAGGAGTTGTAATATTTGGGTCATGATTATGTGTACCATCCAATCTATAGATAAAGGAGGAGATTTTTAATGACGCACATAACTCAACCTTCTCTATTCACCCAGGGAGCACAAAGATGTATTGAGATCTCTAAGATAAATTTTAGTGGGACAATATGAAGAAGGAGATTTTTGAGTATACATAAAAGTTCTTGTTATGTCAACAAGTGAATGTTGAAAGAAAGAAGTCTAAGGAGATGATGCAACCACTACCCATACCAACATGGAAGTGGGGGAAAATCACCATGGAATTTGTCACTCAACTTACAAGTACATCACAAGGAAAGAATACTATATGGGTCATTATGGGTCATCTTACAAATACATCTCACTTCATCACAATTAGAGAGTAATTCTCATTGGATCAACTTTCACAGATATATATCAAAGAGGTGGTATGGTTACATGGAGTAATACTATCTATTGTATCTTCTTGAGGTCTGAGATTCACCTGGAAGTTTTGGAAAAGTCTCCAACATTCTTTAAGCACTGAACTGAATTTCAGTATGGCCTATCATCCTCAAACATATGGCCAATCTGAGTGAACTATTTAGACACTAGAAGATATGTTTAGATCGTGTTCTATGGACTTCAAAGGAGGGTGGAACCAACATCTTCCACTGGTTGAATTATCCTTAATAACATTTTCCACTCGAGCATCTGAATGGAACCATACAAATACCTTTATGGGAAATAGTGAAGAAAACCAGTGTGTTGGGATGAATTCGGTGAGTGTAAGCTTCTAGGACCTAAAATGGTCGAAGAAATGGTGGTGAAAGTGAAAACCATTCAGTAACACATCAAGGTAGCCCAAAGTCGACAGAAGAGTTATACAAATAATCATCGATGAGACCTTGAGTTCAAAGTTGGAGACATGGTATTCCTCAACATAACTCCATAGAAGAAGGTTGTGAGGTTTGGGAAGAAAGGGAAGCTAAGTTACAGGTACATCAGACCCTTTGAGATTATTGATCGTGTTGGGGTTGTGGCCTATTGAATGACACTTACACCTACCATGTCTAAAGTACACAATGTCTTCCATGTATCCCTCTTAAGGAAGTATATACTAGATCTTTCACATGTACTCTCTTCATAGGTGGTACAGTTGGAGAATGATCTTTATTTCGAGGAGCATCCAGTGAAGATATTGGATCGTAGAGATAAAGTTCTACATAACAAGACTACTCACCTGGTCAAAGTACTATGGCAGAACCATAAGTACAAAGAGGCAACATGGGAACTGGAGGAGTCAATGAAGGAAAATTACCCGCATGTGTTAATGGATTAGAATGTAAAACAAAATTTTGAGGGAAAAATTTCATAAGGGTGGAAGGATGTAACAACCCGATGTTTTATCAATGGATATTCCCTTCTTATAATTATGTCATATAATCACATGAAATCACAATTCAATGAATTACTAAGTACTATGTGACCTTTAAACATAATATTGTCACTTTTGTGATTTGAATTTCAAAAATCTGACATACACGGTTGCGATCAGTAAGATGTTTGGAGTCCGATGGAACAAACTTAATTTTTGTTGAATAGTAACCTACCATTATGAATAGTAACCTACCCTTATGAATAGTAATATGACTCTTATGAATATTAAATATTCTAAAATAGTAGTAACCTCACCCTTGAATATATAAATAAAATTTAGGCAACTTATACGTGATAATATGACTATAGTAAAAGTATTGGTATTTTTGTAAGTCATAAATAATTAATTACAATTAATTAATTAATTTAAAAGAAATTTTATTTTCATAAAAGGTGTTCATAAATTTAAAATTTTATTTTATATGGTTTTAATATAATTTTATAAGACCATATGTAATTTATGAAAACATTATAAAATTAGTTATATTTTTAAAAATCTGTATTTTTCAAGTAAATTATGATTTTAATTAAAAACTAAATTAATCATATTTAGAAAATTATTTTTTAAAAATGGATTTTATTTTTTTGATTCTAATTGTAAAAAAATGGTTAGGGTGAATTTTTGGGTTTTTTCTAAAATACTTGAATTTTTAGTGAAAAGTAAAATATTATAATTTATGATAAATGCTAAATAAATTAATTTATGCATCATGATTGAGTCATGGATGGTGTAAATAACCATCGGTTCAAACTCACATGCACATATTACTATTTTTTTTCACAAGAAACATTACTATTTCTTTTCTTATGGAAAAATAATAAACTAATGATTAAAATATTAAGAAAAACCTCCTCCCCTTCACTATAAAAACCACCCACACCCCCTCTTCTCTTCACTCCTCTCAAGACTTGTGCCTTTCCTAAATTCTACTCAAATATCTCCCAAATATCCTCCCCCACATCTATCAGCCCTTAGTCTCCTCAAAATACCAAATCCTCTCCCCTTAAGAGGCTCTTAAGGAAGATTAACTCAAGAGGTAAATTCCTCTTTTCAATTCTTTTCCTTTCTTTTCAAGTTCCTTTGTTTTCTTTTCTATACTTATCTATCCTCATAAAAATGTTATGACAACTCCAGTAAATTATATATAATGTAATTTTTTTATGATAATGGAATGATTTATTATCATCGCTCATTTACCCTTTTTTTTATTCTATTAGTAAAGACATCATCCGAGATTTGTTGATTTACCACATTCAAGGATGACGGGTTTTCAATTTCCATTACCATATTCAATTATGGTCATTAAACCATTAATATGGTTTAATAAGATCATAATATATTTATTATGTCTCATATATGTTTTTTTAATATTTTTTTACACATGATTTTGATTTATAAAACAAAATGTGTTCGTTGTGGTCAAAAACTACCCACTATCCCAAAAGATTATCACTAAAGTTGTATGTAATGATTCATATTCAATCCAAGTAACTAAATGAAATTTACAAGAATTTAACCTTATTTATTTTCTATAATAACATATAACTCCAATTTTGGAAAACCATCTTCATTTTACATGGTTATTCATTCATGTATATAAGTAAACCGATCATGAAACAAATGGACCCAAACAATGAAATTGAACCTCATAACCAACCAAAAAGGTTATGAATGAACTAATTTTTTTATAATAAATCAATTAAATGTAAAATAGGTTCTGTAATTATTAATTAATTAATCTAATTTTATTATTCAGGTCATTAATATCAAGTGGAGAACTCCATCACACTTAAGGTAAGGGATTCTACCCAAACCTCCATTATTCCTTTGGGTTATTCTTACTCTCATTTTAACCAAATGAAATCCTATATTATGTTTATGTAAATATTATAATTGTTGTTTATATGTCAAAACTCATTTATCAATATCAATTAATCATTATATTTCAGGTATATACATGATTTTTTAAGTGATTCTCTCCTCTATACTTCCCGATAAACAAACCTGTTTTAAGGGAACTTCCCAATTTCTTACCTAATTTCAAGTACACTGTACAATCTATTTTTAAGAAACAATTATATTTATAAGACCAATATTTTTATCATTAAAACCTTCTTGTTTCACTTCTTTTTTATATAAAATATTATTCCCTTTTCTGTTTTAAATGATCTTTGATATTTTCATTAAACTCCACTAAAATGTTTTGATTTTAAAGTTTCTTAAAAAAACTGTTACATGTTATCACTTCAATTTGGAATAACATATTATGATATATTCATATTATAACTTATCAATTTTCATGCTTTATCTAATTATTTTTTTCATGTACACTTGTACGATACACCTATTTATTATTCTTTATGACATGATTATGATACCCATTTCTTTCCATGGGTACCCATATGTTTATGTATGATTGATTATGTATGATTATTTATGTGGAAAGAATATTAATGAACATGTTAAGATGGGTTAAACCAGATAAATCTCTAATTAATTGGGTAAAGTTGAGTCTCATGAGATGTTATGTGCAACAGTCTTGGAGGTTAGCCATGACTCACACTACCATGTGCAATAGTCTTGGTGGTTAACCTTGACTTGTGCTTCTCTTTGTTCAACGAGCCTTGACTCATGAGAAATTAACGTTTTATGTTACTACCACATTATTATGACTTTATTTTTATATGATCCCATGTTTATATGTTATGATTTCACATGTTCCATGCCTTTTTATATCATTATACCATGCCTTCTAACCCTTGTGCTACAGATTTATTACTATAATTTGTTTTCCTTACTAGGATTTTAGCTCATCCCTTCATTCATGTTATCCCCTGGTTACCCCATGAAGATGTATGATAAAAATTTAATTTAGGATCTATTTATGAATATTAAATAAATAAATGTTTTATTTAGTCCCATGTTTTCAGTTTTATGTACCTAGTATTCCAAGATACTAGACTCCACGATCCTTGACTTGTAATCTGACATTTTATTATGCTTAAAATCGGGTAATGATATGTGTAAAAGGCTAGGGTCTCTATATTCTAATTATATGATAACATACTAATAGTTTTAAGGTAAATATAATGTGTTTTTCCTATAAATACATACATGTATGGATAATACAAGTGAATGTGGCTCTAGAATAGTTGTACCTAGGGGTAAAACTCTGAAAAGGGTGCATTGGGATTTGACTAGATCATTACAAGGTTTACAACAACATGCCTTGCTACAAACCTAGTTTCAAACTCCCAGGGGATATGCTTGGGTTAATTCACATTTTCTCTATGAACCATTATGATAAATCAAAGAATAGAACCAATGGAAACCTATGATTTTCCATAGTGATATGGGATAAACATAATGTGTCTTGAGATGATAAGTCTAAGGTTGATCATATGTTTAAAGAAATAGATACAATTTTTATGATTATTAAGGACATTTTGAGAGATATTTATGGGAATACAACCCTTTAGTTTAATATATGTTTTAGTGGAAAGGTTATTTGAGGAATAATGATTTTTATTTTTGGGATATAGGTTTGAAGTTATTGATAAACATTAGGTCATATACGATCTTTTATTGTGTAATTATGGGTTATTAAAATTTGGTAACATATGATTTATCTTATAGATCACCATGGGATTGAAATTTGATCAATTTTATTTTTGAATATATTCATAATATTTTTGATAAAGTTGTATGAATTATGTTAATGTTGTTTTAGAAAATGGAAAACCCATATTTTGGGTGACAACCCATCACATCTGGTAAGGATGTGGGGCTTAAAACCACAACTGAAGGACAAAAGGGGGGAGCCACCTACCACTAGTCTACATGATGTTCTGGTTAGTATGGAATTTTTTTTACTTTAAAAATTTATGGATAAATATTAAGTTTATTTTTGGAAATATATTATAGGATCAAATATTTTTTAATTTTAAGTGATTAACGATATTTTGGGACACATTTTATTATTTTGAGGTAAATATATGACCTTTTGATTTAATGTAAAGGAATATTTGGGAATAATTCTATTATGTATTTGGAGGGTTAATATCAAGGGTATGAGATAACCTTTTGGATAAAGCATTTTTTAATTTTAAGGTTATTGGTGTTATTTGGAATATAGGGTTATTTATTTAAACAATGATCTATATTAAACCTTTGGTTTTATTTTTGAATTTTAGAGATTAATATATGATAGTTTATTCATTTTCAGTATTACATTACATTGTGCTAACCATTTTGGTTTTAGTAAAGATATGAAGAATAGTTTTTTATTATTTTTTGAGTATGTGATCCATTGTAAGTTTGTTTTAGTAATTTAAACATAAAAATCATCTTGAATACTCATTTCTTGGAGTAATAAATGAAGTAGAAACTAATTGAAGCATAACTAAAGGATGAAATTGTTCTTAAAAAATAAAATATATCAAAGAATTATATTTTATAGTATCTAAATAATAAAATAATTTATAAACTATAGGAAAAGATATTTAAAAAAATATCCTAGTACCTTTATTTATGATGAATAAATTCTATTTTTCATATCTCATGGGTTTATGGTTTTGTGGTCATTAATTTTCTCATGATCATTCGATTTCTTATGATCAATGATATCTTTCACTCTCAATAATTATTTGGGAATTATTATTTTATTCAATGTCAATATTTTCACTTCCCACTAATGTTTTCCTACATGTAAACATAGTTATGTGTTCTTATATATGACCTTCATACTTCTATTTCTCTCTCATCGGGAGAAAGTTTTATTAACACTTTGTAGGATATGGGATTTCAAAAAAGGTATTTTTAGATGGAAACCCATTGATTACTAATATCAAGTTAACATTTCTATGATGAAATTTATTATAGTGAGAATATAATACCCCAATATTTTAAATAGAGAACATTATGTTCGATAACAGATACAACATGTAACACCGAGCTTAAACGACTAGTGAAATATATTATTTAAATATGACCATTATAACCTAAATGCTAAATTGGAAAGTATGAATAGGATTAATTTCTTTATGAAATATATGAAAATATCCTACACAATATAAATGTATTAGTATATTCTTATTAAATAATTATTCACTTTTTAAGGAAGATATTTTATTCTTCAAAAAAATATGTTTTATTCAAAAATAATTTTTATTACTTTTGTGCATAGATAATATGATTTATAATAATATTAGTAATGTTATTATATAAAAATGATACCATTTTTAAAAACCTCATATCAAAATTAACTTAGGGTGAAATTTTCATATTTTTTCTAAAAGTTTGGGTTTTTAGTGAATAACGAAAAATATTGAGTTTTATAAAACTGTTTTTTATATTCATTAAATAAAGTGATTTAAATTCTAATTATATATTTGATTTAGTATTAAAGTGAGATATGAACAATTTTATATATAATAGTTTAATTAATTTCAGTTTAATTAGTAATTTTCATTATTTTGGTATATATATACTTTTAAGCTTAAAACTCCTTTTTTAAAACTGTTATTAAGTGCATAATGTTTTTGCATTTTAATTAAATGAAATTACCCCTAATTAGGAATTATTTAAATTAAATTCATAGATTAAAATTCTATTTATATTAATTTAAATTCACATTATGAGTATTTCTAGTCATATAGTTAATGTAAAATCACCTTTTCCTTGAAAAATACATTTTCCTAAAAACTATTTTTTCATCATGTTTTGCACACTTATTTTAAAATTAAATTTTTATAATTTTAGAAAATTTATTTTAAAAAATTAAATTAATTTTTGTAATCAACATTTCAAAATTATCTTATAGTTTTTTTTTTATAATTTTCTAAAAAGATTAATTTTTTGATGAATAGTTAAAAAATCTAATTTTTATTGAAAATGCCTTTTTGATTAAAGAATTTAAATATTTAATTTTTGGTTTAAAGTGGTTTAAAAGTAAAATTAGTAAAATTATATTATTATTAATCCAATTTAGGTCATTTGAATCAATTTCATGTTGTGTTTTTATAAAACAATTTTATACTTATGAAAAAAATCTTTCAAAAATCACTTTTTTATCCCATCTATGGGTTTAATTTAAAATTAAATTGTATCACTTATATGAATTTAATTGGGTAAAATTGATTAAATATTTGTAATAATAATAATTAACATTAGTTAATAAGTTTAACTTAATTTTTGGTCATAATTAATATTAAAAAATAGTAAAAACTAATTATCTTGATTAAGGTTAAAATGAGTTTTCCAGGGGTTAATAAAAAAGATAAGGGTAATTTTTTTAATTAAAATTTTCTAAATCCTAATATATCAAAATATTTCAACCTTATACTATCCTAAATTCTAATATATGTCCATTTTGATGCTTTTTTCTTGGGAATGACTTTATCATTTTGTATTCTTTTTGGAAATTTCCAAGTGGGTTCCCTCCCACAATTATAAAAGAACACCCACTTTCCTCTCTTATCCATGCTTAAATATCTTTTTGGTTTGGAAAATAATTCCCCAAATACCTTTCTTACTTCCCTCCCCATGTCTTAGAAGTCTTTTTTTATTATAAAACCAACCCAGGGAAGCTTTTGGTGTAAACCAAAGGAGGTTGTCTGAATAAGAGGTATCATTATTAACCAAGAATTTTTAATTTATTTTATCTTATACCTCCTTAAAATATTTTTAAACCATTATTATATAATAACATAACCATCCTAAATATACTGATATGTTATTATGTTAGTTTAATACCCTATATTCATCTCCTCTTCCATCAAATGGGAAACAAAACTTTCATTTGTGTGTACGGTGAACTATCACCATGTGAACCAATGTAATTCCTTTCCTATAAACTCTTATGAAAGATGTTTGTAATTATGGATTTAATTTATATATATTATATTCATTACATATTTATAATTCTAAAAAGATACTATATCATTTAATTTCTAACCATTCTATTCACTAAAAAATAATAACGTTGTTTGTGTGTATGTGTGGACTACCACCTCCGCAAAGTGATGTGATTCGTTATTCATCACCACAGCACATGAATGATATCTATAATTATATTCAAAGAAATAATATTTTTTATATTATATAATGATCATTATTTAAATATAAAATAATACTTACCTTCTTTCCATTATGATCATTGGAAAATGAAAATGTTACTCATGTGTAGTATGACATATTGTCTCCATGATTATAACAAGGTTAGTTTTTCATAACCATATTTCATCATTAGTTTTAAAAATATAATTTATATATAAAAGTGGAAATTTTTTCATCATTTTAATTCTGTATATAATGAAACAATGACAACTTTTACCATATTCAACCTACCAAATTCATTTTAGACATATGAATTAAATGCCATCAAAACATTTTCTGTGAAATTAATTTATTAAGTAAATAAATATAACATGGTAATAAATAAAATATAAGGAATAATAAACTTGAAAAATATTATTTATAAATTAAATAATTAATGTAATTTTATTATTCCAGAAGATAAATAATGTACATGATGATTCAGGCCTGAGGTAAGAAATTCTATCTCAATTTCCTTTCATTGAGTCATATTATAATGTTATGCACTTAATTTATTTTATAAGGTGTATATAATACCAATTTTAACAAGTATATAATTAATCCTTCATAATTAAGGTATTTAAATTATCAGTTAAAATTATTTCATCCAAGGGGATTTGACTTGAAAGTTACCAAGTGGTAAGTGGTTTCATAACTCAATTTCTTTTCATTAGGTTATATTACTTCTTCATTGTCTTAGATGTTCTATGATTATGTGTGTGATGAATTTTTATTATTTTATACTATATTTTTAAAAACAATATTTGGATTTACATTTGATACACATAATAAATTCATTGATTAATTATCACTTCAGTGATATGAACATTGTAAGGTTTCTTTGCCTCAAATTATCTTCTTTGGGACATATATTATGTTATACACCTATATTCTTTTATGAGTTATATATACTTACCATTTTATATTTTATATCATGAGTCTATTTATATTCATGGAATTTAATTTTTCATTTGAAGTTATTTCTTTCATGGGGATTACGATTCAAAAGTTACCAAAGTGGTAAGAGATTTATGTTTCATTCTCATTTTAATCAGGATTGTTTATGATTGTATTTACATTGAAATAAATTATATTATATTTAACTAATAGACTCCTTTAATTTTATTATCCTCTATTTATTCATTAAATTTTAAATTAATAGTAACATTTTCTTCTCTTTAGTACTTAAAATGATTAATAAAATGTTTTTAAGGAAATATGACCTAATTTCCATCATCGGTCAAAAATCATTTTTCATCAAAATCTATTTTCTCTAAAAAATATTTCATGAATGTTTTTTATATTATAAAATAATTTATTAAATAAATTTTTAATCATGTTTTAATTTTAAAAAATGTTTTAAAATGAATCTTCCTTTCATTTTCATAATAAGGTACATTTTAACTTTTCCTACAAAAATGTAAAAGAAATATTTACTTTAATGTACATGGAATGAATGTAATTTCTCACATTCATAACCACCCAATTATTTTAAGCTTCTTTTAAAATTTGATGAGTTTGTTTTCAAAGAAAATACTTTACTAATATTCTATAAATTTTTAGCTTTTAATAGTGATTTTCAAAGTGAAAAGGTATTTTCCTCAATAGTGTTTTAATGATCTTTTTATGGTATTTGTATTCATCAATAGAAATAACTCTTCACTTATACTTAACTAATAATATTTTTTAATTATAACATTCTTATTATTTATCATCATGGTTTATGATTAGTTTGACTAGGGAAAGTATTGTCATTCACTTTCTTGGTTAATTTTGTAGTCATTAACTTTCTATTAAAACATTTACTTTCTTGGGATCATTATACATTAAATTTTACTTAAATATACACATTTTTTTATCATGGATATGAATATTTTATAAACCATATATCATTTATACATACTATGTTTTACTATGGCAATTATTTGATTGACTGGGGAAATATTGATAAATATGTATTCTTTACTCAATATTGATTTTTGTTGATAAGGAATATTATTCATGAATTAATTTGATCATTTGATATATGAGGAATTCATTGTACATGTAGTGATGGGTGGGTCCCAAAATTATATATCACCTCTATTCGTCAACAGGTATCATAAGAAAAATCAGTAATATAGAATTAAATGGGTTTTTGTTGTATTCTTACCCATCAATTAAACTATCTTGGCATAAGGTCTTGAAAATATAGATATCATGATTTCTAAAATAATGACATCCAATATTAATCATTTTTTTCATTGAGAATTCAGTTATTGATGTCCATGTGATTATTTGAATAGTTATGATATCTATGGATAAGTTTTAAAATCATGAAATTAATTATATGGAATTATTTGATCATTATTTATTCTTTACATATTTTTATTCAGTATTATTTTATTAATTAAATGGAATATGTAATTAGTTATTTACCTTTCTATATTGATTATTCCTTATTTACTCATGATAGATTCCACTTAATGTAACCCTTACTAAGAACTTTATCTCTTCCTTATTTTTTCCCTTTCCCTAAAATATGAATATGTAATCTTTGAATGAGTTCAATGATGAAAAATATTTACTTTCACAATGTTTTTTATGTTTTCAAATGTAATATAAGATTTAAGTATGTGTCTATTTTACCAAGACTACTAAATTATTCATACCTTTGGGATGTTATCACTTATATATTATAACAATGTAATAAAGTTACTACCATCTCCGAGCTACTAGGGTTGAGGTCATTACACATAATAACATAGTAAAAATGAGATCCATTATAAACCTGTATAGATATACACCATAACTTAAGCCATTGAAGTCCATAAATAAATAAATATGTAATACAAGTATATGTTATAAACTTAAGTCACCACATCCCACATATACATGTATCATAATCGAGGGTCATTACAACCCATATGATCACATTCCCCATAACCATAAGGCATCGGGGCCTGAGGTATGCCTATATACAATGATACATCTAGAAGAGAGTCTTGGTAGGGGAAGTAGTCAACCATATATATATACAACAATCTAGATATTAGAAGAAAAAACCTTGAACCCAAGGCCAATATGGGTGTCATATTCCCCTACTAAATTGAGTGGTGGGTAATATAAAAATAATATAACTTAATGATAGTATTGAACATAGTCAATAAAAGGGAAACAATTATACTTTAGACTCTAACTAAGGCTAATGTCCCACAGGGAAACCCAACTACCAATACTTGGATTAAAAATATAAACTCATCTAAATATATAAGAATATGATATTAGAATCATTAAGTTCCCAATAATTTATAATTACCATTTAATTACCTTAGTATAATTATTAGTCATTTCATTAAACCACATTTTTAATTATAGTTTAATCATTTCATAACCATAAAAATCCAAGGGGTTATTTTATTCAATATTTTCAATTATATATTTCGTAATCATGCTCTTTGAGCATCCATTCCAAATAATTCATGTTTTCTATTTAATACATCATTACCATCATCAAAATACATTTCAATCAATTTATTAAATTTAGCCATCATTCCATAATACTTGGTATTCTATGACTCAACCCAATCAATCTCAAAGATAGATATACTTAAAAGAAATAATCTTTCTACAGTAAGTGTAAAGTAAGCACATAAATAAAGAAATGAGAAAAATAGGCATGTCCAAATATCAACCTATGATAACTATTTTAGCATCAACATAATCACAATGGATAAGAAAACTTTCAATACCATGTCTCAACTTTTGTCATCTATCTCAACATTAGCTACCTCAACCACTTCCATAACCAAGGCAACCCATCCCACCCCTCTCCAAATATAACAATCACAATAGGTTTTGTTTAATTCATATAAAGGGTTTAATCATTATAAAGTATAAAAAATGTACTGAATTGAATTAATAGTAACCAAAAAGATCAATGAGTAATCAATAGTTATTTATATAGGCATAAAATCATATAAAAACCAGGGAAAGTCTTTAAAATAGCCCCCAAACATTAATTACATTAAAAAAAATTATTACCATCATTAAATTAATTTATTTATTATTTGTATGTTTTAGATAAAATAAATATAATAATAGGCATCTAATAATAGTTATAATCACTTATTAGACATGATCACAAAAACAAATAATAAATATAACCAATTCCAAGGAAGAACAATAAAATTTAGTGAATGCCTATTTTTTATCATCCTTAATTTACTATATTTATGTTTCATAATCAATTTTATCATGTAAAACATGAATAGGGAGAATATAGAATCATAGTGTCAATATTTCACACTATCTAGTAAATCACAAGATTAAAACATCATATTTAAAGGATCAATCAAAAGAAAATCACAACACCCCCTTTATAATATTTCTAATTTCCTTAATTCCATATTATTATGTTCATTAAGGTAAATTTACCTATTTACCCATTGAATATAAATTATGATCTATCCACACTTACACATACAAAAAATATAATCTTAAATATTCCCTACCTCAATTTGTAAACTCAACATAGAAAAAAGGGATTCTCATCAATTACAGACATGGAGCTCTTTGTATAACCATAGTGAGAAGAAGAACCTCTCATAAGGAAGTGAACTCATGAGTGAATACTAAGGTTTAGGGATTGCCTTACTCAAAGTTTATTTAAATTCCCCTCTTGACTCCAATCATACAGAACTCAAAGGATGGGTGAAATGAACAAAATATAGATACCTTGAGAATGAAATATATACGTGAGGGGAAACCCATATAATCCCACATAATTTGATACAAAAATGGGGATATATGTAGTGCCTTAAAGCCCTAAATAGATACATTTATTCAATTTTTGGTATAGAACCCATAAACATGGAAAAAGGAATAAAAAATGAAATTAAAAACCCTAAATTATACCGATTAAACTTTCCACCATGGTGTGTTCGTACCCAACACACATTTGGTTCCCTAAAAAAATTCCTCAGGAATCCCACCATTATATGGTGGATTTATCCTCACTAATTATATTCCACCATGGATTATACTAAAACATAGAGAATCTATACTAATTGTTTCCATCCCTTATACATAGCTCAACCATACCTCAACCCATCACCACCATACCTACTACCATGGGCGTTTCGCCCTCCTAATTTCCCATAGGGAAACTCTCCAAAAATAACACCCCTGAAATATGAGTTTCAACCTTCCATTTGGTTCAAAATGACAAAATATAAATCCCCCCATGAACTTATCCCTCTAAAATGAAAATTTCACTACCTGTGGTTTCCTTGAACTAAAACTACCGATCCCCATAGAAATATCCATAGATTATATAACTCACTATGTTCACAACACCATAATGACCTCCAAAACATGATCCACCAAGACCCGGTGAACCTACAATGATTCAAAACTTGACTCCCCACCACTAGAACACCTGAAAACCCACTCTAAACACCTTTAATTCCTAAAAAATCAAATTTTCTCAAAGAAAATCAGAACTTATATCTGATACCTCTAAAACAATTATCATCTTTAAAAATCAAAACTAAACCCATAAAATAAGGAAGAGGGTAAAACATAAGAAAATACCTAGTGAGGTAACTCTTAGGTGCCTCACTTTAATAATATAATATGTATCTCATCATAAGGAATGAGTTACATAATCATAATATCTCAACTACCTCATAAATCAAACCAAATTCATATATATCATCTCTATAAAGATAAATCATCAAATTTCTCAGAATATTGAATGAAAATTTATGAACCAAATTCTCAAGTACTCTACTATAATCCACTATGCCTCTATAGGACACTAACCAAAGGGATACCATGCCCATACAATACCTTCTCCTAATGGTATTAAATCTCACTGGGCATTCCTTGAACTTCACATCATTTAACTTTCAAGTCTCTATAGTCATTGACATTGTAATAACCATTAAGATACTAAATAAGATTCAATACATGGAAAAAAACATGGATATGGATCATTTTCATGGGCAGTATTAACCAATATTCAATAGCTTCAACATTATTTAACACCTTAAATGGTCTAAAAGATCGAGGATAAAGCTTATTCTCATAAATAAACCTCTACTACCCATGATGAGGTGATGCATTCAATAAAACGTGATATACAGTGATAAATTACATAGGTCTCTTCTTATGATATGCATAGGACTTTTGAAAATCTATTTCCACTATATCTGCTTAAGAATAACTTACACTTCCTCTATCGTACTCTACACTAATTATGATCTGAGAATAACTGACTCTTTAACCCGGGTCCAACACAAAGTAGGTCTACAAAGTTGGCCATAAAATACTTAAAAAAAGGTCATACCAATACTGTTGTGGTAGCTATTATTATAGGAAAACTCAACCAAGGGTAGGTGATTCACCCATGATCCTCAAAAATATTTAATTCATGCATGCAACATGATGAAAAAATTCTTGATAGTATACTCTGTCTAACCATATATCTAAGAGACAAGAGCATGATAGATACCCCTCCATACTTGGTAGGTGAAGCAAGGATAATGAATATAGATAAGTGTCTTTATAACCTCATAAATATTCTCAATATATTCCAAATACATCCTCAATAAGATATATATTAAGATTAATCTATATTTTTCAAGAAGTTATCTAACTTCATAAAGTGATAAACATTACCCATATAGCCTCATATCCACCAAAATCATGAGGAAAACTAGTGACTAAATCCATAAATACATATTCTCACTTCCAAATGGGAATATCCAATGGCTAATGAAACCCATTGATAACATGATTCTTGGAATTTTCCTTATGTTAGGCCAAACGCTGAGACATGAACTTTGTAATTGATCTCTTCATACCAGACCACAAAAAATAACCTCTCAAGGCATGATACATCTTGTCTATTTGTGTATGCACTTCCAAAGGTAAACTATGTAACTCATGAAGAACCAGGTCACACATCATCAATGGAATTAAGAGCTTCCTGTAAAACAACACTTGATGTAGACCATCCCTCAGGGGAATCACTATAAACTACTCGATCTCTCCAAACCTCCACCTTAGAATCCCCCAAATGGAATTGTTCCACTTATGGAACTTAATATGAATGCAAAATTATCTGATAGAGTCACCCTCTACTATGAACTTTCCCCCATATCAAGTTTCAATGCTACAAGCTCTTCTATAACTCTCCAAACATCTCCTCACTCACAAATAGTATCTATATGTGACTTCCAACTCAAAGTGTCAAAAACAGAATTACCTTTCCCCAGTGTATATGATATCTAAAACTCGTAATCTTATAATAATTTTATATTATACTATTGTCACAAGTTTAAATCATAATGGGACAAGGTATGGCTCAAGATATTGTGAACTATGATGACCACAGAGTGATCATTGATATGATAATGTTTCCACAACCTCAAGGAAAACATAGTATAGAAAATATTAAGAACATGGGTAGCTTAGTTATGTTCATGAGGACGTAACTCTTAGGACCCATAGGATATAATTTCTCCATATTATATCAAAATAAAACCTAAGAAAATATGTGAATCATTGTAATAAACCTCAAATAGAATTCCCTTATTTGAAAAAAGTAGAATAAGATTATTGATTACATTCTCCTTCAAATACTCAAAAGAATCCTATAACTAGTCACCACACAAATAAGCATGATCCTTCCAGTTCAAGGAAATCATAGGAGTTAAAATATAAGAGAAGTTGATAATGAATCTTTTATAATATCTTACAATAACAAGAAAAATATAAATTTTTTCAACATTATTGGGGGTTACCCAAGATACAACTACATCAATATTAGAAGGATTCACAACCACTTCTAGTTGAGACATAAAATATCCTAATAAATGGACCTCATGGGTCTATTACTTACACTTCAATAGCTTCCAAAATAGTTTATGATTCTAAAGAACCTCTAAAATAACTCAAAAATACTCTAAATGATCATCCCAAACATAGAATTCACAAGGATTTCATCTATGGATAACACCAAAAACTAGTCCATGAACTTATAAAATATGGATTTCATGAGTCCCATGAACATGGTGTTTGTGTTCATGACTCTAAAAAAAATTACCACAAAATCATAATTTATATAACAACATCTGAAGGTAGACTTTTGGATATCTTCATCCTTCACTCACATATGATGAGACCCTGATCGAAAATCAATATTAAAGAATCATCTATCACCCTTCATCCGATAAAATAAATTATAAATCTAGGTAAGAAGATAACATTTCATTATTTTCACCTGAGTCAAGTGATGATAATCAATGAACAATCATAGACTGTCATCTTTATTCTTCACTAATAAGACCAGAGTACCACAAGGATACATGATATGATTAATAAAACCTTTTTATATAATATAGCTAATATGAATATAAATCTCATACAAATCAAAAGTAACCATCATATATGGGTATATTGATATTAGAGAGATTACCAATTATAAATCTATCCCAAAATAGATCTCACATAGAGGGGGTAGAATCATAATTCCTTCAAGAAATACATTATGGTACTCTTCTATAACAATGGAATCCCACCTTTTTATTACATAACATTTCATTACATGGTCCAAACAGAGGATCTTTAAAAGTTTATTTTATTAGAAGTCGGGTAAATATTAAATGAAAACATAAAACATTATTTTAAATATAATTTAATAAATATTCATGGGTTCATCCTAAGTAAATTTACTACATCTCATATCTTGGGGACATACATCAAAAAAAGGGGTGATCATGATGCTTGTTAAGGGAAAACATTTTATATGTGATCATGAGGAATATCAATAAGAACACGAGGAATGTCATTAAAGCATGAGAAAAGGAAAATAAGGAATATCATAATAAAAATAACATGAATCATAATATGGAAATATGGTTACATCATTTAAATGATACATTCATAATCATATCACCAAGGTTTTTCATTGAGGTGTCATAAATGAAAAATTACCAAGGTTATTCACAATGTATTGTAAAACATGTCATATCTATAGATTAAATTATTTACCCAATGAATTAGAGACCTATAAAGTCAACCCATTTATATGTATTAATTAATTTGGTCCACATAGATCATATTCAAACATTTCATAAATAACACGCGGATAATAAAAAATGGGTTTCATATCAAAATCATGGCATTTCAAAAGTGTTTAAAAACAGGATCATTATGTCATTTTTAACCCACAGAAAAGGAATATAGGATTCATGTATGTGTATCCCAGAATCAAATAAATCATTTTTACATTTAGGTGAATACCCATGGAAAATAAAGAGTCTTGGGTATTCATAAGGAGAAAATAAAAGATAATTTCTTGAACAGAAGCAGGAAATTTTGAGAAGTAAATTTGGCAACATAACGGGTATAAAAAGTGGTTTTAGAAAAGGGTGAAATGAGAGGGGACAAGGGTATACCTTTGATAAAACATAATTTGGATGTAAGGTTATGAGAAAATGGTAATATAAGAGATTAATCATAACATTTAGAAGAAATATATGAAAATAGGTTCTTGAATCGAAGAGACAAGATAGATAATTCTCTTACATTGAAGAGTTACTCCTATATCTTGAAGAATAGAACCTTTGGGGCTTCAGGACACCTTTGGAGGATTAATCGGGAGTTAAAACTACCATATATTTATATAGGATGAATTTTGAGTGAAATTAAATGGAAAAATGGTTGGATATTGATAGGAAAAGTGGAGGATTTGTTTAATAATTTCCAAATATAGGCCTTGAAAATCTAGGTTGTAGAAAATAAAAAACCACGGGATTACCCATGGATTTTCCCCATAGTTTTGGACATTTGGGAAAAATTTTATATTATTTTAACTCATAAGAACCTAAAATATTATTATATTACTTATATTGGTAAGGAAAATTAACTTTTTCACAAAACAATGTTTTTAAAGACAAAGTCTCCATTTTAGACTTTGTAAAGTAACTTATAGGTGTGAAAATTGATTAAAATATATTAAAATAATTGATATTAATAAAATAAAATATTTTAAGTTTTTTATTGTGGTTATATAATTATTACCTAATTATAAAATCATTGAACATACCGAAAACCCAAAACTCTATTTTTACTATTCACAAAAAAATAAAATATTTTAGAAAATTATAATAAATTCACCATAACCTAATTTTGATGTGATTATTTCAAAAATGATGTTTTATTATCATAATAATTCTCTAAATATAATAATTTTAACTTTTAAATATAAAAATTCCTTTTTATTAAAAATAATAACGAGTTGAAAATGCATAGTAAGATTTATAACACTTACATTTTTTTTAATAAAATTATCATTTATATTTAAACAAAAGTGTTTTTGTTGGGAAAAAATCCCTCAAGGTATCATTGAAGCATTTTTGAGGTGATTGTGTTTGTTGAAAAAGTAGACATATGTGTTGTGATTTTTGACAAAGCAAACCATGACATACAAATTTGTCGACAAAGGGGATTTCATGGTGGCATGTCGAGTTCAAGGGATGTGGTTAATGATTCATGTTTGATTCAAGAACATTGACAAAGGAATGGATGATCTGGAGGTCGTACAAAAAGAGCAGATACAAGGTGACGCCGTTTTCCAGTGTTTGCCAAATTTTTGGGCCTGCAAATCGACAAATGAAGAAAAGTGGTTTTTGGCAAAGGGAATTGCACGCCGTGTACTTGAAGGAGAGGAAACTTGAACGACTAATGTTTTTCAAGATCAGTACATCAAAATATGGAAATGGGAGAAGGGCGCCCAAATTTTACAGTTAGTCACGCAAGTGACTTGTGCGCCGAGACATGCACGTCAAGACTTGCACGCCGAAACTTGCGCGCTGAGGGGAGACTTGCGCACCATCGTGCATGGTGTCCAAATTCCTATAAATACAGGTCGATCAATCCCCATTCTACACAATTTCAACACTTAGAGAAAATTAGATCTCCCGTTACGCAGGTGTGGTGGTCGCGTAAGTGGTGTGTGGTCGCACAAGAAGAAGTTGCATGCCAGGTGATAGTTGCATGCCCAAGGTGGTTTGGGAGAGAAAGGAAGCGAGTCACCCAAGTTTTTATTTGAGGAAGGAGGTGTCGCGCAAGTGGTTTAGGTGGAATTTCACACCAGATTTTGAAGAAGCGCGATAGTTGGTGGTTGCGTGCCAATATTGGATTGGGCGTAAAAGGATGTGAGTCGATCAAGTTTGGAGTTGAAGAAGCTTGTGTCGCGCAAGTGTTTGAGGTGGAATTGTGCACCAATTATAACTTTCACATCGATACTTGTATGCCGGCTTAGAGAAGGGTGCCAAGTATGGTTCATTCACAGCAATGATTCAGGGCTGCGCGAAAGCTGGAAGATTGCCCGATACCTTCGGTGCAAAGTGAGATTCATCTACGGGTGGAAGCTGGACTTCAACAGAGGATCTACATAAAACAAAGGATGCATTCATTAGTGATAATGAAGAGACCTATAGGTATATAAAATGTGAATGTATACTTTCCAGAGCAGTGAGAAAAGGAAGAGGAAGAAGGTGATCCTCTCCACCGGTAGTGAGCCAGAGAGAGAGAAACAGGGAGTGGCCCTTGGGAAAGTAGTGAGATGACTCAAAACCTTGTAAAGGCAGTGATCCTAGGCATATAAGTGATCTAGCTCGAACCTTGTAAACAATAGTGTGCTTTAGTGGATTTGGTACAGCGGCACATCATCGTTGTATGCTCCTTAGACGTAGCCCAATGAGGGTGAACCAAGTAAAAATCTCTATGTCTGCCTGCTTACTTCCTTGCATTGCATTTAAAGCATCATCATCAGATAAAGAAGAAAATAAGTGGTCATAATAAACAAATAAGTGCAAAAAAAGTGACCCTTGTAATAAAGTGGTTAAGATCCAGAGGGGCAGGAAGAATTTTGAAAAAGAATATCCATACCCTGATTCACCCCCCCTCTCAGGGTATATATGCCCCTATTGGTCCTAAAAATTGGTATTAAAGGAAAAATTTATTTAATCAAACTTCTTTTCTCTGACTTGGGTTAGTCTATTTGTGTGGTTAATTCAGTATACCCATATCTTGGAGTACCATGGAAAAGGGTAGAACGTCAAAGAAGAAGCAGAAGTCGGGTGGTATCCCTTAGTGCGGAAGTGTTTGTGGAGACTATGTGATTCAGTTAAAGGAATATAGTAGTGAAACAAATGTTGATTTGGATAAATTTTATAGTGAAAATTCATACTCATTCAATTATTCTGAAGGAATGAGTGAAGAACCTGACATGCTAAGTGATATTGGATCTATTGATGATGAAGAAACTCCCAGAAATTGGAAAGTGGAAGTTGTCTACAAAGAGAAGGAATTGGATCAGAAATTCACTGAGGAAATTAAATCTAAATATATTCAGATCCAAGCACTAAAAACTGAGATCAACAAGCTAAGAGGTTTGAATCAAAGGATTATTTAATTAGCTACTGATATGAGGGAGAAGAATGATTCTCAGGATGAAGAACTGCGAAAGAGATCTACAAAAGTTGAAAAAATAAAAAGCTGATGTCAAGGTAAAGAATATGAACTCAGATGAGATTCAAAATTTGAAATCCAGAAATGAGGATCTTTATACATAGCTATCTGAACTATTTCATAAGAATAAATGGCTACAACAAGATAATTCATGTTGTTATGATTCTATTAAAGAAGAAAAATTGAAAGTGAAGGAGAAAAGTGACATGATATAAAAGATCAAAAGAGAACTAGAAGATGAGATGAGCAGTGGGAAGTATCTCAGAAAAGAACTCAATGCTTAACTTGAATCAAGAGATAAGAAGATTCAAAAATTGGAGGAAGAGATAGAATCATCCATTAAAGAAAAGTAGATATCAAAAGAAAAAGGAAAACCTAAGTTGAAGGATGCACTGCACTTACTATTCGATTCTCCTTCAATAAGTGATGATAAAGTGAAAAACAAATATGATATTTCTAAAGAGAAACAACGAAATATTTTCTCAGCTCAAGTCTCTCAGAGGAAAGCATTCATTAGATGCTATTACTGTGGAAGAATGGGACACACCATGAATATGTGTCAGGAAGCTTAGGAGATCAATATTAAAGGAAGAACTCAAACTGCATCAACATTTTGGTGGATAGATGATGAAATGAGGTATTCCTTTGATGGAAGATGTTTCATATGTTCTAATCATGGGCATTTGGCAAGAAATTGAAGCAAGAATAACGTAAGAAAGGAAAAGGATCTCGAAAGGAGATTCTCAACTCTAGGTGTGCATGATAAGAAATTATGCATAGGAAGACAAAGTGAATAGATATCATAGAGAGAATGTGAACAAACATGTAAGATTAAGGGGAGATCTACTCCAGCTGTGAGTAAGAAGAATGCACATTCAGTGGAAAACTCACCACCAGTGCAAAACAATATAGTGACTCATATATATAATAAAAGACAGATAAACAAGGAATGCATTAAAAAATTCACATGTCATGTGCCACAGAGAGAACTGGAGGAACAAGGAAAATCCCTGCAATGGTGGAAGAAGCAAAGGATGATGATAAGCAGATAGATTCCTACTCAGAGAAGGAATCAGGGGAAGTGGTATATTGGTGGAACATCAAAGAAGGAAATGTCTACCAGTGGGTTTAAACCAAAAAGTGGGAGGAAGGCCAAGACTAATGAACCAACATATCATAAAAAGACTCAGAATGTGGGTAAAGAATTCCTGATCATATGGATAGAACAGTTAAATTTAGCTAGACAGCTAGAAGAAGCAAGTAAGGAGTGTGATGCTCTACAAGAAAGAATCAAAGTGTTGACCCATCAGGATCAACCACAATCCTCATCTTGAGGATTCCAGAAGTACCCCTCTCCCTATGAATATAAATGATATTAACTAATGATTCAAGTGTTTTAAGTTTTAGGGAGATATGATCCAAGGGGAAGTGGCATCTAAAGATGAAAAGTGGAGAAGTGATTTGCTTCAGAATTTCAATTGACTCAAATCAGGTAGCAGAGTTGAAGAAGAAAGGGAGAAATAGAGCATAATAGGAAGTGATTGTGTTATTAAATTTATCTCTTGTTTCCTACACCGAATTACAACTCATTAGGCTTAGATATTTGGTTAGTGGATCAATGCCGAGTGGAATATTATAATAAATGATGCAGAAGAAGAATAATGTTTATGGTCTTAACACTAGGAAGTGTTGCATAACATAGGAGGAGCATTCAATAACAAAATCAGATGAAATATCCATCAAAGAAATAATTGGATGACTCAGCTTAGGTGTTGTTTATCGAGGGAAGAAATATTGTGGGAGAAGCAGAAATAATCTAGCATTCCATGCTTATTTATTTTTCTCTAGCAATGTGGTATCAGCTGGCTATTTTCAGGATACCAAGAAGCTGCGAGAAAGTACCAACAAGAAGCTCAGAATAGTAGTTGAAATAAATAATGCCACTGAACAATGACACAATTAATAGTTGTCTATTGAAAGTAATGAAGTGTTAAGAGACTCAGGGAGAGAATAAGTGGCTGAAGTTGATTCAAAATAAGATACTGATGGTGTATACGAGGAAGTGAAATCCTTATCTGCACAAAATCCAAAGAGTCGAGCTGAAACTGACAAGCAGAATATCATTGGTTCTCAGTCATCTCCAGTTCAGAAAAGAAGAATGAAATCACTACAGAAGACATCTTTTCTATCTTATTTGAGACTAAATGCTTTGCTGATGTAGCTAAAGATGAAAACTGGGTTCATGTCATGAATGAAGAGTGAGATCATATTGAGAAGAATCAAACGTGGGAGATTGTTTCGAGGCTAGAAGATAAGAACGTCATCGAGACTAAATGGGTCTTTCACAACAAGATGAACTAATATGGCATAGTGATTCAAAACAAAGAATGATTGGTGTACAAAATGGGTACTCCCAGATAGAGGGAATAGATGTTGATGAGACATTTTAACCAGTTGCAAGGCTGGAGATAATCAGATTATTCCTAGCCATTGTAGTGCAACAGAAGTTCAAAGTGTTCCAGATGAATGTCAAATCTGCATTCTTGAATGGTTCTGGAGGAGGAAGTGTATATTGATTAGCCAGATGGTTCTCTCATTCATGAGGATGAGAACAAAGTTTGCATATTGAAGAAGGCATTGTATGGGATGAAACAAGCACCAAGAGCATGGTACTCAAGGCTTGATCAGTACTTGAGGAAGTTTGGTTTCTAGCATGGGGGATTTGATTACAATATCTATTTTAGCAACGACAATAATAAAAGAATGATGTTGGTTTATGTTTATGACATAATATTTGGCGGATCAGATGATGCTCAGTGCAGACAGTTTTCCAAATTCATGAAAAATGTGTTTGAAATGTCAATGATTGGAGAGCTAACATTTTTCCTTGGTCTACAGGTGACACAAGGAAGGAATGGAACATTCATTTCTCAATCCAAATATTCCAAGGATGTTTTGAAAAGATTTGGAATGAAAAATTACAAGGATATAAAGACTCCAGTTGCTACCTGGATGAAATTATCAAAAGATGATAATGGCAAGGAAGTTAATATCAAAGAATGCAGGAAAATTATTGGGAGTTTACTATACCTAACTGCGACAAGAACTAACATTGTATTATCCACATGATAAGAAGCAAGATATTAGAGTAATACCAAATAAATCCACATGTTCTCAGTGAAAATAATACTTTGGTATATCAAAGGCAATGTGGATTTCGGTCTGATGTATAATGACAAATCACAATCAGTGTTATTGGGTTACACAGATGCAGATTGGGCCGGATCAATAGATGACAGAAAATCAACATCAAGAGGTGAATTCTATATTGGTATATTGTGTATTTATTTTCTAATAAAGAAACAATATTTAATTTCATTGAGAACCATAGAGGTTGAGTATATTGTGACCACTCAAGCATGCACACAGTTATTGTGGATGAAGCAACAACTTGAAGATATGGGAGTTGAAGTGAAGTATCCGATCAGAATCTAGTGTGATAACTCAAGTGCTATCAATCTTAGAAAAAATCTAGTTCATCACTCAAGGACAAAGAACATTGAGATCAAATATCATTTCATCAAGGAGAAGGTGGAGTAAGGGCTTGTGAAGTTGGAGTATGTGCCTACAAAGAGCTACAAGTTGTAGATATTCTGATAAAGGCCTTACCCAAGGAATTATTTTAAAGTCATCGACTGACTATGGGAGTTTAGTCGACTCCCCACACTTAAAAGAGTGTGGATGTGGATCCCCCCCTCTCCTCGAGGTATGATGTGTTTTTCCCTAATGTGCTGATATGTGTTCTCTACTCTATTACAGACTGAAAAGGAGTGACCTTTGGGTTCATTGAAAAAGGGGGAGAAAATAGTGTTTGTTCAAGGGGGAGACAGTGTGGATATTTGAGAAATCATGATAGATACGGGGAGAAGCTGACAGGTGGAGTAGCCAGATAGGGGGTGTTAAGCTGACAGGTGGAGCAATGATATAGGGGGAGAAAATTAAATATGACGATGCTAGAATTGATCGATCAAAGAATAGATATCACGATAGCTGAGGACCATGATAAAAGTATAAGAGTGGTGTTGGAATGTGGTAAGAATATTTCCAAAAATTGGTATTAGTTTGGTGTCAACATTAGGTGTCAAATATGAAGTGATTCATTGATGAACTTTTCATTTACTCTTGTTTCTCACACCGAGCATTGCTCATGTGGGCTTAGAGTATATGTTGAGTAAATCCTTGATCGCTATCAGAATTTCAATAGGCGAATGGTGGATGAAGAATTAACAATGTATCTTTTTATGGAATAGTTTTTAACAAACCCAAAGGGGAAGATTTTTGGACAAAAATCCCTCAAGGTATCATTGAAGCATTTTTGAGGTGATTGTGTTTGTGGAAAATGTAGACATCTGTGTTGTGATTGTTGACAAAGAAAATCATGACATACAAATTTGTTGACAAAGGGGATTTAATGGTGGCATGCCGAGTTCAAGGGCTGTGGTTAATGATTCATGTTTGATTCAAGAACATCGAAAAAGGAATGGATGATCTGAAGGCGGTACAAAAAGAGCAGATACAAGGTGACACCGTTTTCTAGTGTTTTCCAAATTTTTGGGCCTGAAAATCAACAAATAAAGAAAAGTGGTTTTTTTCAAAGGGACTTGTGCACTGTGTACTTGAAGGAGAGGAAACCTGTGCGCCTAATTTTTTTCAAGATCAGAACATCAAAATATGGCAAAGGGAGAAGTGCTCCCTAGTTTTATGGTTGGTTGTGCAAGTGACTTGTGCATCCAGACATGCACACCGAGACTTGCACGCCGAAACTTGTGCACCGAGGGGAGACTTGCACGCCATCATGAAGGGTGTCCAAATTCCTATAAATATAGGTTGACCCATCCCCATTCTGCATGAGTTCAACACTTAGAGAAAATCAGAGCTCCCGTCGCGCAGGTGTGGTGGTCGCGCAAGTGGTGTGTGGTCGCGCAAGTAGAAGTTGCGCGCTAGGTGATATTTTCATGCCCAAGGTGGTTTGGGTGAGAAAGGAAGTGAGTAGCCCAAGTTTTGAGTTGAGGAAGGAGGTTTCGCGCAAGTGGTTGAGGTGGACTTGCACGCCAGATTTTGAAGAAGCGTGATAGTTGGTGGTTGCGCACCAATATTGGATTGGGCGTAAAAGGGTGTGAGTCGCGCAAGTTTGGAGTTGAAGAAGCTTGTGTCACGCAAGTGGTTGAGGAGGAATTGCGTGCCAGTTATAACTTGCGCGTAAAGACTTGTGAGCCGGCTTAGAGAAGGGCTCCAGGTATGGTTCATTCACAACAGTGATTCAGGGCTGCGTGAAAGCTGGAAGATTTCCCGATACCTTTGGTGCAAAGTGAGATTCATCTACGGGTGAAAGCTGGACTTCAACAGAGCATATACATACAATGAAGGATGAATTCATTAGTGATAATGAAGAGACCTACATGTCTATAAACTATGAGTGGATCCTTTCTAGAGCAGTGAGAAAAGGAAGAGGAAGAAGGTGATCCTCTCCACCGATAGTGATCCAGAGAGAGAGAAATAGGGAGTGACCCTTGGGAAATTTGTGAGCTGACCCTAAACCTTGTAAAGACAGTGATCCTGGGCATATAAGTGATCTAGACTAAACTTTGTAAACACAAGTGTGCTTTAGTGGATTTGGTACAGTGGCACATCGTTGTTGTATGCTCCTTGGACATAGCCCAGTGAGGGTGAACCAAGTAAAAATCTCCGTGTCTACCTGCTTACTTCCCTGAATTCCATTTAAAGCATCATCATCAGATAAAGAAGAAAAGAAGTGGTCATAATAAACACACAAGTGAAAACTAAGTGAACCTTGTAATAAAAAGGTCAAGATCTAGAGGGGCAGGAAGAATTTTGAAAAAGAATATTCATACCCTGATTCACCCCCCCTCTTAGTGTATATAGGCCCCTAATGGTCCTAACAATTTTTATCATACTATTTCATTAAAATAATATTATTAATAATACCTTATTTTCTTTTAAAATTTGATATATTTTCATAAAATTATAATTTGTATATGAAAAGTCAATTTATCAAATTCCATCTCAATTAAACCTATTGTTATTAAGAAAGACTATTCTTAAAACAGAATTGATGAAATAAAAATTTTATTTATACAAAGAAATTATACACTAAGTTCAGTACATGTAACCTCATATAACACCCACATACAATTTAAGGGTATGGTGTGCGATGGGGATAGATTCATGGGTTGGCTTGGCTAACATTAACCGAGTGGTAATTTCATCTAATTTAAACTTCTCCTATATGAGATTTCATTCAAGATTCACTTGTTGAAGCTCATCATGGGCTTGGTCAAGGGTAAACCCCAATGATTCTACCTCCCACCCAAGTTCTAACAAATATACTTCTTACAACATGACTCTATTGGTTGAGGTCGTCGCTTCTCATTTCTGTGTTAATTAACCATTTTCATTTCTACTTATAAACACTAATTATTACATTAAAATTATTATCAAGAGTATAGTTCCCAATGGTCATATTGACCAACAGTCATATAACGGTCAAATCCCAATGATCAAATTTATATTTATATTCCATAAGTACCACTTCACTATTAAAGATATATTGTTTTATTGTGTAAAATAAAATAAAAACTTTTTCAGGAAAAAAATATCATTTAAAAAGTATGGGTCATTACATTCTTCCCCCCTTAATAAATTTCATCTCTAAAATTTTCAACTCGTTCTCTCATATGAGAAAAGGTGTGGGTAATTCTGTCTTATTATCTCCTCTAGTTCCCATGTAACTTCTTCCTATTTATGGTTCCTCCACAATACTTCGATGAGGTGGGTAGTCTTGTTGCGTAGAACCTTGTTTCTACGGTCTAAGATCTTCATTGGAATATCTTCATAAGAGATGTCATGTTCTTGTTGTACCACCTCCGAATTTGGTATATTTTAAGAGTTAGGTATGTACTTTCTTAAGAGAGATATGTAGAATACATCATGGACTTGTGCTATATTTGGTGGAAGTGAAACCTAATAAGACACTACTCCTATGTGGTTAAGGATTTCGTAGGGGCCAATGTACCTAGGGATAAGATTTCCTTTCTTCCCAATGACTCTATTCCATGGTGATAGTCAAAGGAAAACATTATTTTCAACATAAAAATCCAAGTACTTTCAATGTTTGTCAACATAACTATTCTATCAACTATTATCATCCTTTATGTGTTGGGGGATAGCATGAACCTTTCCTGTCATATCTTACACAAGATCAAACCCAATCATTTTTCTCTCACCAACTTCATCCCAACAAGTAGGAGTTCTACATCACTTCCCATATAGATATTTATATGGTTCCATTTGAATACTTGAATTGAAGATGTTGATGTAGGAGAACTCAAGTAATGGGATATGTTTATCTCATACAACTTTAAATTACATTGAGCATGTTCTTAGCATGTCCTCAAGTGTTTGAATAGTTTTTTTCAGACTGGTCGTCAGTTTGGGGGTGATAGGTCATACTGAAATTCAATTTTTTACTCAAATCATGTTGAAGACTTCTTTATAATTTTTATGTGAACCTTGTATCATGAGAAAAAATGATATAAAGTGATTCCCCATGTAGCCTCACTACTTCTTTTATGTATATCTTAGCAAGTTGTTCAAGATATAAATATTCCCAAATAGCAATGAAATGGGCAGTCTTGGTGAGTTGGTCCACTATAACCCATATCATATTATTTTCTTTGGATATTCTCGAGATACTAGTGATAAATTCCATAGTGATATTTCCCCACTTACATGTTGGTATTGGTAGTGGTTGTAATACCCATTTAGGTTTTTTTCACTCCACCTTCACCTACTAACATACCAAGCACCTTGTAGTGTAGTTGGAAATATCCCTTTTCATTTTATCCCACCAATAATTATCACAAAGGTCCCTATATATTTTAGTGCTTCCAGGATGTGTAGATAATTTAGATCTTTGAGATTCCTCCATCATTTCTTTCTTTATATCTGAAATAGATGGAACACATATCCTTGTATGAAACTTCATTACACCTTCTTGATCAATATTAAACTCAGGAAACTTCTCATTCTTCATATCCTCTATCTTATTTTATAATAAAGGATATTTTATTTGATGTTTATTGATCTTATCTAGTAATAATGGTTGATAAACCATTTGTGATAGGGTTGATGATGTCATTTCCCTTATAATTACCATGTCCAATTTTACTAGGTTTTTAATCAAAGGATATCCTTGAATCCTCATCATTTCCAACACAATAGGTTCATTCCAACTTAATACATCAACGAATTTTTTTCTCTTCCAGGGTGATAATGAATTGAACAGTCATGGCCTTTAATAAGTTCCAACCATATTAATTGTCTCATTTTCAATTCATTTTGGGTTAATATATACTTCAAACTTTTTTGGTCTATGTATATATCACATTTATCACCATAAATATAGTTCCTCTATATTTTTAGAGAAAAAACAACTGCATTTAGCACTATGTCATGTGTTGGATAATTTTTCTCATGGGGCTTTAACTATCAAGATGTATAAGCAATCACCCTGTCATTTTTCATGAGGACACACCCAATCCCTTTTATAGATGCATCGCTAAAAATAATGAATCATTCTCTAATAGTGGGTATATTTAATATAGGTAGAGTAACTAATCTCTTCTTCAGCTCTTGGAAACTTTCTTCACACTCTGTTATCCAAATGAACTTAAACCCTTTTCAAGTTAACTTGGTTAGTGGATTATAAAGTCATGAATATTTTTTCACTAAACTCCTATAATATAATCCTAAACTAAGGAAACTATGAATCCTAGTTACTATTGTGGGATGAGGCCACTCCTCCACAACCTTTGTCTTGGCAGGGTCAACTGAGATTCCTTTATTGGTTACAATGTTCCCCATGAAAGCAACTTGTTGTAACCAAAATTCACATTTTATGAATTTTCTAAATAACCTATCCTTCCTCGTAGTTTTCAATATAAACCACATGTAATCATTATTATCCTCATAAATTTTGGAATATATCATAATATTATCAATACATACTACCACAAATTTATCAAGGTAGTCCTTAAAGACTCTATTAATAAAATCTATAAATATAGCATGATAATTATTCAATACAAAGGTCCTAACAACAAACTCATAAGCCCATATCTTGATCGGAAGGAAGTATTTGGAATATCTTATTTCTTAAATATCAATTGATGATTACCATATCAAAGATCAATCTTGGAGAATAATTGAGCCCCACAAATATAGTCAAATAAATCATCAATACTTGGGAGAGGGTAATTTTTCTTCACTATGATCACATTATGTTATTTATAATCAATGCATATCCACATTGATTCATACTTATTCTTCACAAATAGAATGGTTTCTCCCCAAGGAGACACACTTGGTTGGATAAACACCTTCTCCAAAATATCTTGAAGTTGTTTCTTTAATTCCACCAGCTCCACATTTTCCATTATATATGGGGTCTTTGATATCAGCTTGGATCCAGGTATGATTTCAATGGAGAACCCTATTTATAATTCTATTGTAGTTCTAGGTAAATCTTTAGGAAACATGTCAATATATTACTAAACTATGGGAAAATTTTCTATTCTTATACTTTCATTTCCTTTTTAATCTTCATTGATCATATCTATAAATAAGGCTATATGATTTGCTTCTAGACAAATCTTAGGTTGGGATATCCCTCCTTTGAAAATAAATATAGGTTTTACATTCAATACTAATAATATTTCCCTACTTCTATGGTTTATCTTAGAATTATACTTTGAAATATGGTCTATCCCTAGTATAATGTCGAATTCTACTATGGAAATGGCTACTATATTTGTGATAAAGTTGTGCTCTCCAAAGTCAATACTAGAGTTTCTATACACTATTGATGCTTGGATAATTCCACCAGGAGTCTTGATTGATAACTCTGCTTCTAAAAGTTCAGGAATTAGTTATATACTCTTTGAAAACTTGGAGGAAATAAAGGAATGTATAGAACTAAATAAAATAAGTCCTTGATAACTTTGAGAGAACAATGAGATTACCTTCCACCATATCATTTAGAGCTTCCACTTCAAACATCATGAAAGAAAATACCCAACCTTTATCCCTTGGCCTAAGATGAGGTTGATGTTGATTCACCTCCATTACCTTCTTATTTGAACAATGATTAGAAAAGTTCCCAAGAATTCCACACTTATATCATTAGAATTCAAGCTGGGCCTGCACCATCTTCCCCTTTTCATTTTTGTTGAGAAGTTGAGACTTCAACTAACTAATACAGTTCTAAAATATATATACATATCTTCCACACTTTTAATGTTTTCCACTTCTGAGAAAGTAGTTCCCCAAATGCTTTTTCCCAAATTTTTTTATGTATGAAGTTTCACTTTCTTTACTCCTCTTACGTGATCAAAGTTCCTCCCAAAGTTTGGATCCAAAGATCTATTCTTTTAATTGTTTTTTCATGACCATTATGTCTCTTTGAACTCTAGTTTAACCTTCATATCACTCTGCAATATCTCCTCATAATTTTCATAGTCTTGATTGGCTATATTCCTTTGTATATTGGGTCTTAGTCCACTAAAGAATCTATCAAACTTTTCATTAGGATCCATAACAAAGCTAGATGTGTTACAAGAAAGTATTGTAAATTTCATCTCATAACTTCCCACAGATTCATTTTCCTTCTACTTTAACTCTAGGAATTACTTATCTATTTTTTTCTCATCAAACAGGGAAAATATTTATTGAAAAATATTCTCCTAAACTCTTCCCAATCTATATCATCTATCTCTATTATTGGATTCAAGTTTCTAATCAGTTTCCACCACTGATAAGCTTCTCCCTCTGAGTGATAAACAACCAGAATGGATTTCTATTACTCTGAATAGTAGAGTACAGAAAAGATCATTTCTATATAGCTTATCCATTATTAGAAATTTATGGGTCGGTAGACCCACTAAAAGAAGGTTGTTATTGACACATAAATAACTCAATATAAATTTGTTCCATTTTAGGTGAATCTAGTCTCTCAACTTTATTCGAGTTATTATTCATAACTCAAGTTAGTCGATTCATCATTCTTATGAAGTTTTCTATTATGGATTCGAACAAAGGGCCATCAGTGCATGGTCCATTGCGCTCATTGTTTATGTGGTTCCTCATATTTCCCTCTATTTTCTAAAAGAAGAATACCTTATTGAGAAATATGTTTCTTTTAAGAATCTTTTAATTCTTAAGTAATTTTATGTCTTAAAAAATAATTCTTAATTATGTTAATAATTAACAAAAATTAAATTTTCTATAAATATTTCAAAATGGTTCATAAAAATCTTCTGATTAACCAAAAATATCCCCCGAGATTGTCAAACTATGAGTGTAGTAAAGACATTTTTCATGCACTAATTATCATTTGAGTCTAGTTCAAAGTATTTTTTTAGGTGTTACCCCTAGATATATTTGTGTCGAAGCCACATCCACTTTTTCGTATCCATACAAGAATTTATTTGCTCAAAAACCATTTATGTAATATTTCACCAAAATTACAAGATATTTTCCTATATTTAGACATTTATATAAGGTTCTTCCTAAAGTTTTCAAATCCTAATTTCCACAGATAACTAAATTTTCTTTTTATACCAACTATGGCATCCCAACTTTTTATTACATAAATTTTCATTACATGGTATAAATAAGGGATTTTTAAAGTTTAGTTTCTTGTAAATCAAGTACATAACACATGAAAGCATAAAACATTATTCTAAATACACTTGAAGAAATACTCATGGGTTTATACTAAGTAAATTTACTACATCTCATATCCTAGGGACATACATCAAAGGAAAGGGGTGATCATGAGGCCTAGTAAGGGAAAATAGTTTACATGTGATCACGAAGAATATTAATAAGAACATGAGGAATGAAATTAAGGCATGAGAAAAATAAAATAAGTCATATAATAATAAAAAGAACATGAATCATAACATATAAATGCAGCTAAAACATATAAGTGATACATTTGTAAGAATATCACCAAGGTTTTTCATCAAGGTTTCACGAATGAAAATTATCAAGGTTATTCACCATGATATCACAAAACATGTCATATCTATAGATTAAATTCTTTACTTAATACATTATAGTGATATCATAATGAACCATTCATATGTTTTAATTAATTTTATCCACATATATCATTATAAAACATTTCATAAATGACTCATGGAGAATAGAAAAATGGGTTTCATATCAAAATCATGGCATTTTAAAAGTTCTTAAAAACATGATAAATATGTCATTTTTAAACATATAAAAATGAATACAGGTTTTATGTATGTTAATCAAATAATATAATAAATAATTTTTACATAGAATTTCTTGAGGAGAAGAGGGGAAATTTTAGAAGTAAATTTGGCAGCATAACGGGTATAAAATGTGATTTTGAAAAAGGGTAAAATCAGAGGGGAAAAGGGTATCCCATTGATAAAACATAGTTTGGAAGTAAGGGTATGATAAAAAATATAATATAATTGATTAAACAAAACTTTTGTAAGATATATATATGAAAATTGGTTCTTGGATCGAAGAGAAAAGAAAGATAATTTTCTTACCTTGAAGAGTTACTCCTATATCATGAGGAATGGAACCTTGGGGGCTTGAAGACAACTTGAATAGACTAAAAGGAATGTAAAACTAATATATATTCATGTAGGATGGTTTTTTAGTGAAATAAAATGGATAAATGGGTGGATATTTATAGAAATATTGGAGGATTTGTTTAATAATTTCCAAATATAGGCCTTGGAAATCTATGTTGGGGAAAATGAAAAACCATGGTCTTGAACATGGTTTTTGCCCATGGTTTTGAACATTTGGGAAATAATTTATGTTATTTTAACTCATAAGAAACAAAAATCATATTATATTACTTCATTTTTCAATGAAAAGTAATTTTTTCACAAAATAATGTTTTTAAAGATAAATTCTTTATTTTAGACTTTGGAAAGTAAATTATAGGTTTGGAAACTGATTAGAACATATTAAAATAATTTATATTGATAAAATAAAATATTTTGAGTCATGGATTATGATTATTTAATTATTACATCATTATGACATAATTATGAATTCATTAAACATACCGAATACCCAAAACTATATTTTTACTATTCATAGAAAAACAAAATATTTTTAGAAAAATATCATAAATTCACCATAACAGAATTTTGATGTGATGATTTCAAAAATGATATTTATTTTATCATAATAATACTTTAAATATGATAATTTTAGCTTTTAAATATAAAAACCCTTATTTAATAAAAATAACAGCGGGTTGAAAATGCATAGTAAAATTTCTAACACTTAAAAAGTTTAAAATTATTTTATCATTTATATTTAAATAAAAGTGTTTTTATAATAATATTTCATTGAAATAAGTATTATTCATAATACCTTAGTTTATTATAATGATTTATATCTCTTAAGAAAATTATAATTTGTATCTAAAAAGTCAATTTATCAAATTCCATCTCAATTAAACCTGTTTTTATTAAGAAAAACTATTCTTAAAATAAAATTGATGAAATAAAAATTTTATTTATACAAAGTAATCACACACTAAGGCTGGAACTTGTAACCCTTTATAATACCCACATACGACCTAAGGGTAATTTGTGTGGTGGTGATAGATTCATGGGGTGGGTCGGCTAACATCGATCGAGTGGTAATTTCCACTAACTTGAACTTCTCCCATATGTGATTTCATTCAATCTTCACTTGTTGAAGATCATCTGGGGATTGGTCAAGGTGAAACCCTAGTGATGCTACCTCCCTCCCAATTTATAATAAATGGGGTTCATATGGTATGACTCTACTAGTTGAGGCAATCTGATCTCTTTTATATGTTAATTATCCTTTGTCATTTATATTTATAAACACTGATTATAACCTTAAAATTATTATAAAGAGTACAATTTTGAATGGAAATTTTTGACCAATGGTCATATTTGACCAATGGTCATATAACTTTCAAATCCTAATGGTCACATTTTCCTTTATATTCCATAAATACCACTTTATTATTAAATAGATATGGTTTGTTTGTGTAAAATAAAATAACACACATTTTCAAGAAAAAAAATATCATTTAAAAGGTATAGGTCATTACAATAACCCTAGGAAAACCCATGGATGATCCTTCACTAAACTCAATATCATATTGGTCGTCATAGAAGATATGGGCTCGAAATACCTATGATCCATCTAATGGTCCCACTCAATAATAAATCCGTCATGGTCTCTATCATCATTGAAGAATATAACTCACCTACATAAGCAATCAATAATATAATCTACTGAATATAACTAGTTTATGATAAGGATGTTATCATATGGCTATATCTGCAAACATAGAAAATATCCGAAGGAGTGATGCTTCCCTAACATCATCTCAAAAACTTTATAACCCTCATATAGGCTAATTTTACCTCCAAATGGAATATTCAACATCAATAATATTGTAATCCTATCTACCTAAAGTCTTATATACTAGGATAGGGTGGGTTTAATAAAGGAGTGAATATATCCAAAATTAAACAAATCATACACCCAGGAAAAATATAAGCAGATAATACCTCACATGATGTCCGGTTTTCCTAGAGTTGGAAACTCTAAGGTTTACATCTAATAATGTCCATCTCCATGGAATATCTAGTATTTATTGTGGACACTTCCTTGGCCAAGATATACTCTTTGTCCTAAATTATGAGGGACATCATGGGGTTGTCATCTACCTGTCTGATCTCCTCTCTAATGATTATTTCATAGATCACCACATTGTTTCTACCTCGATGGATATTATTACAAGATATAAACCTAAAGACATTCACTTGATCAATGATGACTATAGAGTAAGATCAATTAGTCAATGTTCTAGTGTTCAATACCACATCATGAGAAACAAACGATGTTTGATCTTCTTAAAAGGGTCTAAGAATTGCTAGCCCTAGAAAAATGGGATGAAGAAGGTTGGAAACAGATCCTCATTGTATGATAATTTATTTGACCAAGAAAATGGTATCCCTTATCTATATATCTACTTTGTAGAGATTCCTAATAACTCCCATACCATGATGACCCGGCCATAGCCAACATCCTCATGATAACCTCTACCTTTTCCAACACCTCATGATACGTCAGCAGCGTGAATGGGGTGACATGATGTTGGATCTCCAAATGAAAATCCTCCTCAAAATGTCTTTCCCTAACATCCTAATTTAGTTGAAGGTATGAAATATAATATAGAATATTATTATACTAAATGAAAAACTCTATTACACTAGAACTCCCCTAGAGGATATTATGAATCTCCTGGAGATAATCCACCTTTGTGGCCGATGAAAGAAACCCAACTTGAAACAAATCACAGAACTTCTCCCATAAAACTATTGACTCTAGGAAATCCACAAGGGAAAAAAACCACCATTTTTTAGAATACCCATGCATCATACTAACTGACAATAGATTCCAATACTCTCTTTTATCATAGATTATAATAAAATAAATATTGGTCTCCTCTAGTGAATCCTCAACCACATGAACTAAATTGGATCCCTCATACTTCTATAAGATATGGTTTTGAAACTCTCAAAAAAATTTCCTCCAAGAATCATCATTATTAGCTTCAAATATGTGGTGATATACTGGTGTATATTTCTAAACATCATTAACACAAACCAAATTGGGACACCAACCTAAAGTCGGACCTATAAAATAGAATACTGTTAGGGACTCTTAAACCCAATTTTTGGAATAATTAAATTTAATTAATTAATATTCATCACAATTCCCTGTATCTACCCCAGTAAAAAACAAGCCTAGATAATCATGATTCATGACCCTTAATTCGGTTTATACCCCGAAAGTAGCATCACTTTGGTTCATATGTTCAGTAAACTTAAGGAACCTACATCAAATCACACGGGGATATAAAATCATATATCTTAGCCGGTCTCTATTTTTTATATAAATTACTAAGTTCAAATAACATTTTTTCCTACTAGCTCATGAAATATTAACCAATTATTATCCCCAATATTTATTCTATCTCTAAACCAAAATCTCTGATATCACTTTTTCATGTCCCACCCCAACTAGTACCCCTCATAGGCTAGTAGTGAAGATAGGTTTCCCCCTAAATCCTACCTCCAATAATACATAAGTTAGAAACTAACATTAAGGGTATATAATATACACTAATAGGAGGCATTAACCTTAATATATCCTAGGAAATGATAAATGGAATCACCAATCAAATCCATATCATAAATAAATCAAAACCATCCCAATACATGAATGCAATTTCATAAAAGAGGTAACAAAAGGAAAACAATAAATAAACCTTGAAACACTCCTATGAAAGTTAACATTAACTCCAATAGATCCTGAATAACCATTATGAGCTAGTAGTATCCAAGTCGATCCCCAAATTCCTCCCATGGACCTAAAAATTATTTTATATATATAGATAGGTGAGCATACAATAATACTCAATAAGATCCTTCCTAAAACCTCTCACACAAATATGGAAGAAGAATACTAAATACCCATTGAATAAATAGAGAAACAAAATCATCGACTAAAAATGTAATTTATATTTCCAACCTTACCAAATATTCCTCACCATGTAATGCACATAAGTTGGTATCATAATAACAAAATAATGTATATAGAGGAAGGTACCCCGCTACCACTTTATCACTAAACTAGTCACCCAAAACCCCAAAGACTCACAAACTAGAACTACCACCCCCTATATAAATCATACTACACATCTATTCCAACATATCACATCCATATCATCATCTCATATTGCACCTTGTGCAACTCATCACAACTACATCATCATCACATACTCATTACCACATAGTACAATGAAGATCCATCACAACCTTGTGTAAATATACACTATAACTTAAGAAATTATAACTCCTTCATAAATAAAAATTTAATATAAGTATATGGTATAAAATTAAGTCATCATATCCCATATATACATGTTTCATAACTGTTTTCCCAGAGGAATAATCAAGAGGGGGGTGAATTGAGTTCCTAAAAAAATTGTTTAAAAGATTTATATTGAAATCCCCCAATTCATAAAACAAGTAAAAATGTAGTGAATTTCTAAATATTGTAAGTGTTAAATTAGTTTCTCAAAGATTGATTATATCTAAGTTAACTTAATCTAAAGATTAAGTTAGCTTTTGAAACTGAATTACTATCTAGAAATAATTACAAACACTTTCTAGTTCAACTATCAGAGTTACTTTAAAATAAATTTAAATTTCAAAGTAATTAGCAGCGAAAAAGTGGAGACAGTTTAAACTGAAATAAGATGCACAAAATTTTTAACCAAGAGGATCAGTCTCAAGCTGATACTTAGTCCTCTCAAACATTTTATATATAACTTTGATCCGCACCCTGGATCGGGGTTTACAACAGTACTCAAACTGTCCAGGTCCTCAGACCTCTACCACAGTTCTACATGGGAAAGAAACAACAACAAGACACAGGTTGTCCAAGTCCTCAGACCTCTACCACAGTTATACGTGGGATATACAAAGATATAAATAGTTTGGTGTGAGGATTTTAATATCCTCCAGTTCAGCTTAGGAGTCAGTGTGTATTCAAATAGACAGAATCACACACTGCTTTTAATGTAATAAAAATGATCACAACAAAGAAATAATAAGGAGATGAGTTTAGAATGCTATTGTGTGATGTCAATGCAGATTTGGACTCCTTTGGATTGAAGCTGATGAAGCTTTGAGTCCTTCTCTGGAAGTTGTCTAGAAAACAGAGTGTCGTGGTTCTGTTTCTTTACTTCTAGTACAGGTGTTCATCTTGAATGTGAAAGTATTACTTGTAGCACTTATACATCCTCTTTGAACTTCTGTTCTTGATGTGTATTAGTGTTCTTCGAGTTCTTCATGTGTTCTTCTCTACATGTATGCGTGTATCTTCTTTTATGTGTCTCATATGTATCTTCAGTTATTAATAATGTATTTATCTCTTCTCCAGTAGCTCAACATTCCTTTTATTCCTTGATCTCCGATAATGGGAATGATTACCTTTTACAGGTACAAGGTACGGTTCCCTGACATGCCAACAACCCACATTAATTAATAGTAATTGCATTAAATTAAGCAAATATGACCATTAGCATTATATTAATAATATTGAAAAAGTATAGAGTTTAAGTAACAGTGACTGGTTAACAGTCATCTTCCATCAGTATCTCTATATCGGTAGACTTGTAATGGTAACTCTTGTAGTAGTAGATCATGTATCAGTAGCTCCATGTGTAGTGGTAGCTCCTTGTATCGGTAGCTCCATCTTTCGGTAGCTCTTTTTAATGGTGAACTTCTGTGGGTAACTCTTCCTCACTATCAGTAGCTGTTATCATCAGTAGCGGTAGCTCTATATATCCGTAGATTCCTCTATCGGTATCTCCATTCTATCAGTAGCTCCACTCTATCAGTAGCTTGTATCAATGGACTTGTATCGATGAACTTGTATATCAGTGACCTTGTATATCAGTAGACTTAGTATATCGGTGGACTTTTCTAACAGTGAACTCGTATCAGTGAGCTACTCCGTATCAGTCATAATTATAACTATCAGTGACTTAAGAACTTAAATGCATACAAAGTAATTGTTCTATGAATATTAGTTCCAGATTGAATTAATATCATACTTCATCATTGTTAAACATAAATAAAAATTGATTAATATATTCCATGATATTATATGATTATTTTGACATCTATACTAACTCTAGAACATGAAGGAATAATTATGAAACATAAGTATTATACAGACAAGAATTATTTGGGATTATCAGAACATATCTAATCATATTTGAGATTATCAAAACAGGTGAGGCAAACAATAACTAAGAACCATTACTGCCCATATGAGCACATACCCTATAACCATAATGCACCGCAATATAGGGTATTCCTACATGACATGCTACATCTAAAGGATATACTATGGTAGGGGGAGTATCTATCCATATTTATATATAACAACCTATATTTTTGGAACAAACTAAGAACTTAGGGCCAATATGGGCATCTGTTTCCCACACAAACTCAGGCAGTGGAGCATATGAAAATAATAGAACATAACTATAATATAACTCATAATAAATCCAGGTGAAACTATTATATCTTATACTAAAAATATGGATAACATATCACATGAAAACTAGCCTATCAAGATAAAAACTAAAAGTCTAAACTCATCTAACCATTCATGCATCAAAGTCCAGCATCATATAGCACCCAAAAATTTATGATTACCATTTGATCACTTTAGTTAAATTGTTAATAATTTCATTAAAACCCATCATTAACTCTAGATTAATCATTTTATAACCTTCAAAATACAATGTTCTATTATATTCAAAATTTAAAATTCCAAATCTCATGACCATTCTCTTCGAGAATCTATCTGAAAAAATCCATGGTTTCTATTTAATACATCATTACCATCATCAACACTCATTACCATAAATTTATTATATTTCATTATTATTCCATAATACCAAGTATAAATTAATTAACCTAATTAATATCAAGGAGATATATACCCAAAGGAAATAATCTTATATTAGTAAGAATATAGTAAGAACGTCAACAAAGAAACAAGAAAATTGGGTAATCTCACATCTCAACCTGTGCCAACTATTCTCACATCCACCTCATCAAAACATATATAAAAACAAGAAATACTATATCTCGACTTGTTCCATATCCTAAAATCAGCCACCTCAACCACTACCAAAACTAGGGAAAACCACCCACCCCTCACTTGATATACCATCCATACTAGGTTTCATGTAATTCACAATAAGGGATTAATCATTATAAAGTATAAATAAATAAGTTAATCACATTTGTAGCAATAAAAAATATCAAAAATCAATTAACAATGATTCACTTAGGCATACGATCATATAACAATCAATTTAAGTATTTAAAATATCCCCCAAATTCTAATTCCATTAGACATTCGTTACCATATTTAAATTAAATAATTCCTTATGAGTTGGTTTTATTTTAAAGAAACCTAATAATAAGAAACTAATGGTGGATATAATCATTCAGTACTCATGCTTACAATAAAAAATAACCAATCTAACCAATTCCAATTAATAACTATAAAATTTAGTGAATACCTATTTCTTTATCTTTCTTAATGTGTTGTCTTTATATTAATTAATTAATTTAAACATGTCACACATGAAAGGGGAGAATTGATAATCACAACATGAAACTTTCACACTATCTAGTAAATTATAAGATGTAGCCATCATAATTAAAGCCTCAATCATAAGAAAATAATAGTACCCCTTTCCAATAATTCCAATTTCCTTAATTTAGGTTTATTATCTTCATTAAGTTCATTTTCAATATTTACCCATTAAAGTTAAAGAATGATATTTTAGCACTTAAATATAAATAAAATATAGCTTTATAGATCTCATACCTAAATTCAAATCCTCAATAGAGAAATAAAGGGATGTTCTCCAGGCCTGGACATGAAGCTCATTGTGAAAGCACGTTGAGAAGAAGAACCTCTCACAAGGTAGTGAACTTGAAAGGTAATACTAAGATCAAGGGATTGGATTTCTCAAAGTTGGTTGAGATAATCTTATAGTCACCTCTAATTATGCATTACTTTTAGTAAAAGGGAAACAAACTGAGGAGAGATACCCCAAGAATAAAATACATACATGAGAGAAAATATATTTACCTCTAAATAATTTAATAAAAATGGGGATAGATATAGTGTTTCAATTCCCCATGTGTAACACCCCATGGATTTATATGTCATTATATTTTAGAGTAAGTTTTAATTTTGATCTGGTAAGGGATTTGTTTTGGGAATCGATACTAAGAATGGCATTTTGAGAGTTTTTATCCCTATATATTTTTTATGGGGTTTAAGGATTAGTTTGTGTCATGGGAGTTTGGAAGTGCATCGAATAAGGGACAAGTGGTAAGACTGTTGAAAATTTATAGCAATAGACCATTAAAAACATGACCATAGTTTTCACTCTGTGAAAGTATCAGGATATATGGAGAGGTCCCTCTACATAGGTTGTTCAGGGGGTGAACATTTTTTCACATAGTGTAAGGTGTGCAAGTGGTTTTTTATAAAAAGAGGCTCAAACCCTATTTTGTTTTTATTTGAGAAGGCGTGCATGAGGGGATTATGGAAAGAACCTCCCCATTTCTTCATCTATTCTTCCCCTTTATATAGGGTGATTCTATGTATGATTTATTGAGGTTTTAGGTGATATTACTCCTCTATTGTCCTCTTTTATTGGTTACTCTTGATTTTATCTTTATATGGATTCCTTGGTTTAGGTTTTTGGTTCTAACTCCACCAGATCATGGTGGATTCATCCAATTTGGATGTTTATTTTTCTCATCTTTCATGTTGTAAGTGTTTTTGATGAATCCATGCCACTTGATGTATTAATTTAGAGTTTTTGGGGATTTTAGGTGAACTTGACCATGAAATCAAGCATAATAATTTGGGAATTTGGGTGGACTATGTCCAAGTATATGTTGGGAGTGGAACGTACCATGTTGCACAAGGTTTTAGAAAGCGAATGTCACTTGATAAGTTTTTAGGCATTTATTCCTAATTAAAATTAATTTCATAATTAATTATAATTGTTTATAGTTGATTTTTGTAATAGTTGGTGCCCTAGAACCAACTTAAATAGTACTTTTTCTTACTATATTGTGTATACAGTATGATGTACATGATGTATTATTACCATTATAGTGTTTAATTTTCTGCATCCACTATTGAAATGGTAATGTCCATAGATTAATTGTCATATCAAAAGGTTATAGAAAATACCAGGATATAATGAGAACCTTGGGATAGTATGACATTAATATTAAAAGAAGGTTATATGTTCTAGATACATCATAATGAATGGACACAATTTATGCGTGAATATCAGGTTTTTGGGGCTCATAAGAATTGATACTTCTTCTCATTAATTTCACACTTTGTGATCTCTAGTGGTGATATCATGAGGATAGACCTATCAATAGGAACATAACATGTTTCAGGTGTCATTAGATTTTCTTATCTACAGAAATGTGTATTGATCTTCTAACTTGAGATCATTACTAATGTGTACCATTTGATCATGTAGTTTGATGCAAGGAAAAAACCATGGCAATGACATTGTGGTGAGGTGGATTTTTTTGGGTGTGTCATTAGTGGTATGACATTGGTTGAATAATTAAGAAAGGATTTGTTGCTTCTGGGTTGAAGAGGTAATATATATTATGCCTAGTTGATCAAGATGGTAGTACCTTCATAAGTCCTTAGTTAAGGTAATCAAGGGTAAATACATCTAGTTAGATAAAAAACAATAAATAAAGGAAGGATGGTGACACAAGTGCATGTACTACTTTATGAGATATGTAAAGTCAAAGAGATTATATTACACAGTGTGTGTTCATAGGTTGGTTTTCATTTATATGACTATTCCTTATCTATTTAGGGGACTTGATAGGTTTCTAGACTCTTCTCTTGGTCTATGAATACTATTCACTACTTTTGAGATAAGAATGTAGAGGGTCACACATAATAGCGCATTCAAGAATCAGCCATATTCAGCTGAATAGGTAATTTGGATATGGTGAGACCCACCATGGTATCCAAGTGTTGTCTAAGTTATTGATCACCAATGGATAAATAAATAAATTATTATTAAAGTAAATAATAATTAGGTTGAATTTATTTATTAAAAGTATTTACAAGATAAGTAAATATGAGGAATGATATTAATCAAAAAAATATTATTTTATTATTCTAGGTTCGTTTAATATTAGAAAGAATTATGAGTCAAGTTATTGAATTGGTTTTATTATGTAATATATTTAATATATATTATTAGTGTATGAGAAAATAAATAATATTTATGATGAAATTTAGTTCGTCATAATTATTTATTTAGTAGACATTAAATAAACAGGGCTGGGGAACCCTTTGGGGTATTTTTGAGCATCCACTACAAATAGGTGGAGAGAGGATATTGCTAGGGACTATTCATGGAAAGTTCATCAGAGCCACTATCTCTCCTCCACCAATTTCTAGAGAGATAATATCTCAGTCCAAGTGATCGGATAGAGTTTTTCTCTATGCATCGAAGGTATATTGATGTGGTGATCGTCGATACATTGAATACATCACCAAATCACTAATCTAGCACCCAGAATTCAATTATCAACACTCCTATGGGTTCTTGGAGCATGTAGGGATGATATAGAAGGGTTATGCTTCAAATAATTTGGTCAAAAATTGTAGGTGACTTACAGCAGTCGAATGAACCACCGAATCGAACAAGGTACACATTTATTTTTATTTTTGTGCTCTCTTTAATTCATGTGAGATCCTTAGGACCATATCGGGGCTCAGATTTCCAAAGGCGATAAGATCCATCATCTCAGCAATGATAATTTTAAAATTCTCAACCAACTAGCTTCTGTTGCATGCCCTGATACCTTCAATTAGTATCAGAGTGATGACATGAATTTTTTGAGCCCATAAAATTAAATTGGCTTTAAATTTAAGTAGAGGATTTTAAATTGATCCCAACAGATCTGATTGTGATTATCTCTGAGGTTGTATAGCCAAGTTATAGTCATACAAAAAAAATTATGGATCTAAGATGACTATTTTTCTGGGAAATAAAATTTGAAGAATGTTTTTTGGATCCTGATTCCATAGGTATGTGGATTTTTTATAATAATAATAATTATTATAATTTTATTATAATTATTATTATAATCATTGTTTTTAAATCTTGTGAAATAACCTATGGAAGTTTTTTTAGCATGTGGAGAAAATTTCACATGTCCTTCACATGAAGGAAAAAAGAAAAAACATGTGGACTTACCTTTTGGAAAGCAAAAAAAGGAAACTTTAAAATTAAAAAAATGAAATAGGGCCACCCCTCTTGGAGCTTCTTGATCAAGATGCTCAGACTCCTGAACTTCACTGAATATAACCAAGTGTCACCGCCCATGGTGGGTTCCTTTCTTCTTTACCAGATATCAAATACTCATTGCCTCCTCAATCAGGCATTGACCCCTTCGAGCGAAACCTCCCTCCACTCATCGCTCACTCGTCACTGCTAAACCAAAATTTCCATGGAGTCATCCACCCCATTCTCCCCACTGTCTGACACTAATGGATGAGCAATGTAGCCACCTCCTTAACCAGTGGTCCCTCCTCTAAATTTTTATCCCACCTTAGTTAACCTCTGCCTCTCCCGACCACCCCAATGTGGAAATAGACCACATAAGGTTGTCGGCCTTCACGCCTCCTCCTAGATCAGGTTCATCAACCACCCACGGTCACATTCAATTACACCTCCCCAAATTTGGACTCCACCACTTCTATATTGAGGCTATACCCATGGAGTTCCTTCAGATGAGCAGTTGGAAACCCAGTCGTGAACAATGGTCGCAGCGCCTCCATTTTTCCCACACGGATCAGCCTGTTTCCTAAAACAAGTTGGCCGCACCCAAGGCACATCCCTAGGTTCCCCCTCTTCCTCCTAGTTCAACCAATGCTGAGTCACAATTATTATAAGAACCCTGGTCTAGAGACCAACACCCTTGAGAGACAAATTTGGCACCATCATGCAGTAGTCCTCCTTCGGTCGCCCTGTCGTCCTCCATGGGGATAGGTAACTCCCTAAAAAGTTTCTTCTGTATTAGATCTACCCATAAATGGTCTCGAGCTAGTCGGGGTGGACTGGTCTAGCCCAGAAAATCCCAAAACATGATTTTTCATGTTTTGAAATAGGTCTGTGTGGGTTCAGCACAACCTGCATTGGGTTTGTGCAGAGTTTAAAGGCACAATTTAACCAAAATTAATTTAATTAATTTAATTAATTTTAGAATAAAATTTAATTAATTAAAAAATATTAATTTTGGTTTAAAAATAATAATTTTAATATTCAAAAGAAATTAATTTAATTTTGGTACTTAAATTAATGAATTAATTAATTTAATTTTTGGAATTAAAATTAAATTAATTAAGGGGATGAATATAATTATATTATTCAAATTTAATCAATTAATTTAATTTAATTAAAATACCCTCATAATTTAATTTTTTTCAATTATATTTTATCACGCTTTAATTTTACCCACTGATTGGTTTTGATCACCAAACGTTGCATGTTTTTTTATTTAATTAATTATTTATAATTTTGTGTGATTATTGTAATTAACTAAGATGGTTTTCACATCATCATTTCTTTTTAGTAAAAATTTATAAGGGTCTGCATGTCTAAATGTTTCTGTTGTATTTTTTCCCCTAGTCTCCCTCGCCTGCATGTGAGTACACTTATACTTTGAAAGAAGATGATGTATGATGTGGACCCCACCAAGAAAGTACTGGAAAATTACCCTATACCTATGGTTTGGAATTATGGGTATAGCCTATAAAACCATGGGTATAGGATATACCCATGGTTTGGAGAATTATGGGAGCTTAAGTCATTCATGTAGCTCTGAGATATAGCCACAGTTTGATAATTCTATACCCATGATTATGAACCATGGGAATAGGTGTATGAGAAATTGTACATCACGCTAATAACCCTATACCCATGGTTCTGAAACTATGTCTATAGGATTTAAAAAAATTTATGCCATTGTATTCGAACCATGGACTGCCTCTATTCCATCCACAGGCTTAACCGATGAACTAGATATGGTTTTTTGTATTACTTATATATATTTTTATAAAATGTGGCTATAAGTGGAAAACCGTGGAAATAGGTTTTCCCTCATAATTTTTTTTTCTTATGGAAACTTTTTTATCCAATGCTTATGCTGGAAATCTATACCCATGGTTTTTGGAGAACCATGGGTATAGTTTTGACCTATACCTGTGGTTTTTTGGAGAACCGTTGGTATAGGTCTTGAACCAAGCCCTATACCCCACAGTTTTGTCAAAACCGTGGGTATAGGTTAGAAATTCCCACCTATATCCATAATTTACTAAAATAGTGGCAATAGGTTCTAAAACAATCCCTATACCCATGGTTTTTTTTCAAAACCATGGGTACATCATGTTTTCTAGTAGTGAGATGAGGATGGTGTAAGACACATACAACGCCATGTCAAAGAAAAATATAGATGAGTAGTGTACATATTGGACGAGAGATGAGATACATTAAGAGTCAATCTACGACTCAGGTATGATAACCCTAGGTCATGGTTGATCCATTAAATTTAAATGGATCGACCAATATTATATTCTCAAGACCAGTCGGGTATTTTATTTCCTTTATGAGTTTTTTATTATTTTATGTATTTTATGACAATGGGAAATACATAAAATAATAAACAATAAAATGTAAAGAGAAGTGATGTATGTTTTTCTATTCAGGTTTAGTTGTGAGAATGACAACATAGTATGAACATGATTAATAGAAATTTATTACATTTGTTGAGAAAAATATAAAAACCCCTCAAATAAATATTATGTCGTTAAACACCTTCCATCGTTTGAATGTGAACACAACCAGGTGTTCGAGGCGCTCAGTTAGCCATAGATGAAGGTTCCTCTTACTACTAGGGAGTTCTTATGAGAACGATGGGTTGAATTAATTGAATTTGGTAATAAGGATTATCCATAGATAACTTGCAATCAATTTATAGGAATTCATTTATGGAATCATGGTTACAATTCTAAGAAGTTGGGACTTCACTCAACAGATCAAGGATCCACAATTTAATGCGGTTGTTCAGTCAAAATCTAACCTTGAATACTCTAAGTAGTGGTGTAGCCCTAACTTGTAGAATATGAAGGGAGGTTTAAGGATCCTTTCCACTAGAATAATCAATATAAATAGTATTTCAATTCTAGTATAGTGGGTTCTTAGAATTTGATAAAATAGTGGGATACATTTAATGATATAGTTAATAAATAATGTCTAAATTAGTAATCAAGATAAAAGTATAATATTCTAGTTTTATCTTTGTATAAAGTGTAAAGTAATACTGAAAAAATACACTACAATAATCTTGGACAAAGTAAATTTCCAAACTAGCACAAATTTTCAAGTTTAGTACAGACACTTGCGTACAATACTACGATATCAGATATTCAAGGTGCTAGAGTCTCAATACCTATTAATACACCTCAGGAAGTGAGGGTGTTAAAAATTCTTATAGGAGACTCATGTATAAAGCATATGATGGTTATTTCATAATGTTATCATCAATATATGATATGAGTTTTCGATACTACATTAGGACATGGATTATATTACATGTAGTCTCATATCAGAGAAACTTACAAGGAGAAATATAAGTGAGATCTGAATGGGTGATAATTACATTGGCTATGTGTAAATATGAAATATGGATCATGATCTTTCAAGGCATCCCATTCTTATATTTTTTCACCCAATTACTTTATTTTTTTAAGATTACAAAATTAAAAGGATGAAGTAAATGCTTCATTACCTTTTAGTTAAGATTATCTAAGTAATAAGAATATTAAAGACAGATTAATATTTAGTTCTTATGATGAACAAGTTGAAATACAAGGTGAAAAGGCCAAATTAAAAGACTGGGTCCAAAGGAACCTTCACAAAATACTTCAAAGACATGGGTAATAAACATTTGTTAATTTTCTTTTCATATTGTGAAACAAATATATGGAATATAAAATTAATGCAGTGAATTAAAGAAGCAAGTATTTTCTTCTTATTTAGTATATATTCATCAATTGAATCTAATGTTTCTAAAATACTACTTGGTTATTAAATATAATATGCTTATTACATATTTTTATCAAAGTATAGTAACCTAGTAAGTAATAGAAACTTTACAAGAATCAAGGTTTATTATCAATCGGCTGAGAAAGGGTGATTCCTAAGTCAGTAGTGAGAAACACATCACTTCTAATTGCCAAGTTAATGATTTAAAAAAATATATTACTGAGTACAACCAAAACATTTATTTCATGTGTCCATTGGACATAAGGAGACATTATTATAAGTTCAGTAATGAATGTTATTTGTGTTGTATCATACTCAACAAATAGTTCAGTGGTACATGAATCATTGGAAATACTTGATGAATATAAAATGTAAGACTTATATACCCAGTTGTGTCTAGATAATTCTTTTCCAAGAAAAAGTAAAAGTTGACATCAAGGATATACCCAGTTTGGTATTTAGACTTAGTAAAACTAAAAACCTTTTGTATTATCAATATATTTAGTTTTTACAAAGAAAAATTTATAAATAGAGGTAACCCACATGGATTTTAGAATTAGTTCATTAAGAGGGTGTGAATTATTACAATCGTGATATAGTGGTATATATACTTCATAACATTATTTTAAGTAATTAATAAATATGAAAATGAATTATGTTATTTTCATGTTCATAAGATATAAGATGCTTCGGGTCGGCACACTGAATAATATCTTGACAAGTCATTCATCGATCAATATAATGTAGTGTGGAGTAATTCTTAAACGCACATTACCATATTTACATCATGGAATTGATGAAAATTATAAGTATTGATGATAAGTATTACATGTTAACATTTATCAAAAAAAAATATAGCATGGAGAAATTTCTAAATGTACGTTTTATACATCAAGTCATGATGTATGTAGTATTAGTGTTGAAATATGAATAAACTTCCATTATATATAAATACATGATTTACAAATAATGGTTATTTCTCAAAAACATATGCCAAATATAATGAAAAAAAGATATCATAAAAGTTTTATTATGATGGAAATCTATTGTCATAAGAACATGTGTTATGATGCAAAGAGTTTTTTAAGATATAAAAAAAACATGCATCAAGAAAAACACAATGTTAATATAAAGTAATAATCCTAAAAGTTTCTTAGGATATTATAGAATCCCCTATGATAAAAAAGATTAAGTCAAGTGATAGACTAAATTTATATACAAGGGTGCACATCTCTACTTGGGATAGTGGGAGAAATATTGACTTGGGCTGATTCAATTATAGAGATACCCAAGTAGTTGGCATAGGAACATGTTCCACAAGAGCATGTGGAAGAAAAATGTTTCAGAGACACATACTATGTAGGAAGGTTAAAACCATAGTGATGGTTTTATATTCATCATGGCTACTAATAAATTATTCATTGATAATAATAAATCCTATAAGTAATCATTATATGGAAATTATCCAATATTGATAAGATCATTTAAAATTCAATAATGGATTCCATGTATCAAAGTGAAAAGGGGCCTATTATTTTGAATACTTTGATGGGTATTCAAGTGAGATGATACATATTTTGTATAATAATGGTACCAATAAGGATCAATTGGTAAAACCAAGTCATTATTCCTAAATCCATTAGAATTTTACTTGTTATATAAAATTTATATGATGATATTATTGAACATTGGATGTCAAGACCACCAATCATGGAAGGTGTCTATACGATGCAACCAAAAAGGGATGGTGACATCAAATAATTACAATAAAGGGTGAAATTTACTCAAATATATTTTAGGATTAAAGTAAGAAACACGATTATAGAATATTAATTTGGAATGAATCTTTTCTATGTGTCTATCAGATGTTAGTGGGGGTTCTATTTTTTCCAAGTGAAATTTGTTTGGTAATATATGGAAAATAGATATTGGTCTTATAGTTATATAATACCAAGATGAAATTAATTATCCTATGATTGACTTAAATTATAACCTAAGTTCTATGGAATAAGATCTACTAAGGTAGATCTAACAGTTTCTTAGAACTAGTCAATCGAACATATATCGACATGGTATTGAAAAATACAAGTTGTAACAATTCAAGAGAGAATTATTACCAATGTCGCAGGGCATAAATCCCTCCAAGAAGACATGCACGGTCATATGAGGATATTAAATTAGTGAGTTTAATTTGATATTCTTCTATGATAAATCAATCACATATTCCATGATATGTACAAGAATTAATATTTCCAACATATACTTTATAGTATGAAAATATTAGTTATATCTGATAGAACTACAAGTAAAGAATCCAGAAGTGTCTTCTTTTACTTGAGAAACTACAAAATATATGTACCAGGTATGTGGAGAGGAAGGGATGCTAGTTTTTTTGGGACACAAGATAGTCTTCCTTTGGATCAATTTGATATAGTATCACGGTTAGGATAAGATTTTTAGTGAGAAAATCTCATAAAATCCAGTTTCAGAGATACCTACAAATACTAAGTAAGTTTTAGCTTCTAAGGTAGCTAATAATTAGTTATTAAATGTGTTGATTTGTTACAATTATTAAAATCACGCCTAGTAAGTAAAGTATTATCATCTAAATTATGATACTCTTACTATCCAATATGTCAAGTTTTGACAAGGTAAAAATGGTATACACTCAGGGTTTACATCTCTTGAGAAGTTTTACTCAATGTAATGAGTTTGAACATAGAAGAATATCCATGTGAAAGAAATATGGAAGACCCAACAACTAAAGTCATTACTCATTAGAAATATGATCTTAATTATGTGAAATCTAATAAGGATGGTAAGCAAGTTAGCTTTGGTGAAAGTGGGATTATTGTAATTGTGGGTTCTTTATAACCAACTTAAATAGTACTTTAAATTACTATATCAAGTATACTGTTATATATGAATGATGTATTCTTCCCATTATAGTGTATAGTTTCTTGTTTCCATTATTGAAATGGTAATTTCTATAGATTAATTGTTGTATCAAAAGATTATAGCAGATCACATGCGATAATGAGAACCTTGAGATACTATGACATTAATCTTAAACAAAGGTCTCATGGTCTAGATAAATTATACTGAAAGGACACAGTTGATGTCTGGCTATCAGGTGTTGGGGATAAGCATTGATACTTCTTCTCATGAATTTCTCACTTGGTGATCTCTAGTAGTGAGATCATGAGTACAAACCTAACAATAGGAATGCCACATGTTTTGGGTGTCATTGTATGTTCCCAACTACAGACATGTGTATTAGTATCCTGACTTGAGATCATTACCAGTGTGTGACATTTGATCACATACTTTGATGCAAGAAAAAAATATGATAATGAAATTGTGGAAAAGTAACTTATGTTGGGTGTGTCATTAGAGGTATGGCATTGGTTTAATGCTCAAAAAAGGATTTGTCACTTCTGGGATAAATAAGTAATATATAACAGGCCTAGCTAATCTGGATGGAAGTATCTTCATAAGTCCTTGTACAAGGCGGTTGAGGGTAAATCCATCTAATTAGATCAAAAAATAATAAAGAAAGGATGATGACAAAAGTGTGTGTCATACTTTATGAGATATATAAAGACAAAGATATTATATTACACAGTGCATGTTTTTAGGTTGGTTTTCATTTATATAACTATTCAGTATCTCTTTAGGGGCCTTTATGGGTTGATATACTCTGCTATTAGTTTGTGAATACTATTTAATACTATTGGGATAAGGGCTTAGAGGGTCACACACAATATCACATATCACATTCACGAATCTTCCATATTCAACTGACTAGGTAATTTGGACATGGTGGGCCCCAACATGGGGTTTGAGTTTTATCCAAGTCATTGATCACTAAGGGATAAAAAAATTCATTATTATTCAAGTAAATAATAATTGGGTTAAATTTATTTTTTAAAATTATTTACAAGTTAAGTAAATATGATATTTAATATTAATCAAATAAATATTATTTTAATATCCCATGTTCTTTTTATTTTAGTGGAAATTATGAGCTAAGTTAATGACTTGATTTTATCATGTAATATATTTAATATATATTATAGGTATGTGATAAAATAAATAATATTTATAATGCGGTTTAGTTTGTCATAATTATTTATTTAGTGGACATTAAATAAATAGGTTTCGGGGAAAACTTCTTGGTATTTTAGAGTATCTAATATAAATAGATGGAGAGAGGCTCCATCTAGGGAATTTTCATGGAGAGTTCATCAAATCCTATCTCTCCTCTCTCGCTTTCTAGAGGGATAATCTATAGATCCAAGTGATCGGATTGAGTTCATCTCCATGCATTAAAGGTATGTCAATGCAGTGATCATCGAGACGTTGAAGACATCATTAGATCATTGCGCTAACACCAGAAATTTTATGATTAATGATCCTATAGATTCTTAGATCATGTGTGAAAAATCTATAGGGGTTTGTCTTCGAATCCTGTATGAAATGATTACCAGTGACTTTATTTAGTTGAACATGCATCCAAATTAAAAAAGCTACATCCTCATTTTTATTTTTGTGCACTATTTAATTCATGTGAGATCCTCAAGACCATACCAGGGATTGGATCGCAGGATATGACAAGATCCATCATCTCAACAATGATAATTTTAAAATACCATTCCCACAAGCTTTTGTTGTGCACCCTGATACCTTTATTAATTATGTGTGATGCTTGGAATGATGTAGGTTCCAAAGATTGTGGAAGAGGCTCAGTGGTCTTGGAAGAGGCTTGGTGAAGGGTTAATTCTGGTGTCAAGGTAGGTATCCCATTTAATAAAAAACCATATATTTTTTATGCATGTTCATGAATTTATATATATTATATGGGGTTTGGAAATGGATTTTAGGGACTAAGAGTCCCCTAGGTAGATGAGATGGGATGGTTTTCAGCCTCCTATACTTGGATTAAGTGTACTTTATCACTTTAGTGAGTTGAGATCACCAAACAACCATGTCTCTAAGGGTTTAAGGATTTTGTTGATCTATACATAGAAATATAATAGGTCTTGGGGTTTTATATGAGATGTGGGAAATCCTAGGTTGATTTATTGGTGCTATTGAATGGGAATGAGAGGTTTGGGGTTGATTGATGATGGGAGCGATGGTTACACATATCATGGGTGACTACAAACCCCCTCTTGAGGTTAGAGGTGAGTCTTGATGTGCACTTGGAGTGATAGGGTTCATTCCAAAATTAGAATATGGTATGGATAGGGGTTTCCACCAAGTGATGATATAAGGGATATCCCTTGGGTGATGCAAGACAGGAACTATTGTGTATTGATGTAATTGCCTAGGACTTGGAATGAACATGTTAAGGGAGTTTTGGTTGGGAATTGGACCTTGCCTATTGAGGATAGGGTCGAGTATAATGTGATGAATTCAGATTGTCTCGGGATATTAGGACCATGAGTGATGAGGGTCTCGGTGATTTTTGGCTAGATTGTGGGGTATGGGTCAATATGAACTATCATTAAGTGTTTTTATTGTCGGTGGAAGGCATGAGGTGGCATCAATGGGTGGTGATTTTGGTAGGTATGAAGGACCCGGTGGATACTGTAGAAAATAAAGCGAGACTTTTTTTAGATTATGGAATAGGTCTCAAGTTACTAACACCCTAGGATTATACAATGAGCTATGTGATGGGCCATAGGACCTATCTATGTTTCATGTTCTATGTGTAACTTTACTTAGTAATATTGGACCAAGGATGGCCTGTAAAAGGTTTGGGTCAATGTTCTTGACTCTAACCATCCTTGAGTGTGTGGGGATGGGTCATTGTGTTTTATTTTAACCTCCCTAGAGTGTTTGGGTATGGTTTTGTGTGATTGAGTGTGAGCACTCCCTAGAGTTTGTAGGTATAGGTCGATGTTCTTGACTGTGACATCCTTGGAGGGTGCAATAATAAGTCATAGTGTTTAACTACGACCTCCCTTGAGTGTGCAAGGATGGTTTGGTGTGCTTGTCTATGACCAACCTTGAGTGTGTGGGGATGGTTCAACATACTTTATGTGACCACCCATAAGAGGGATGGATTGATATGTGATATGATACATGGCTGATGGACTCTGCCTTGAGTGATAAGGTTGTGGATTGAGATGTGGATGTATAACCATGCCCTATCTATTCAGGTATTGGTCCATGTTTTAGATATCACCCTACCTTGAATCTTTGATTATGGTTTGGGAATTGGTTATGGTATCACAAGGTGGGGTAAATTATAGATTCTATCAAGGTATCGAATCAAGTATAGTCAGGCACCGTGGACACCTATTTAGCACATGCTAGCTCAATGGGTGTGTGCACCTCTTCTGGTCTCGTGGTGGACTGGTTAACACAGATGAATAGGTGAGTATTTATATTTATTGTATTTATTTTCCTCATGTATACACATTCATATTATGGTATATATTATGAGTTATTGGTGAGACCCTACTTAATTATATACTCACACCCTACACAGGTATCTCGATGCACGTGTAGACATTATTTTAATTTTTTATATCAGAGCATAGGATGTGAAGTGGATTAAGACTGAGAAGCTCAATGGGTATCATAGATTGGGATGAGGTACGAAAATGGAAATGGGTCCAATGTTTGTTTTTTTATTTTTGGTTTATTTTTTTAATGGGATTAACCTAGTGGTAAATTAATTTATATTTTTTATAAAAATATCATCTTCATATAACATTGTCATTTTTTTATTTATTCTATGTAATTTAATGTTTATGGATGTGTATGATGCTTGGTTATTTTTTATTATTTTTTTCACTCTAATTTGAAGGAATAGTCTCCCCATTGCATGGATTAAGTCATCACCTCTAGTATAAATCCTCTAGAGTATGTGTATGTATACTTAAGGCCAGGTGTCACCTCATCTATGAGGGGTGTTCCTACTCGGGGAATCACAAAGTGTTATTAGGGCTTGTTTTGTTTTATAATTTGGGGATATAGTTGATAGGTGATCTAGGAATGTGTCAAATATTATAATGGATATCAAATTGGAGCATCGTGAAAATATTTTTAATAGGAAGTCTAGGTTACTAAGGGAATGATATTTTTTATTAGTATTTGATGTTATAGTTGTATGATTTCACCTTGGGTGAAACACTTCAGTTTTTTAGTCATTATTTATTTTGGTTTTTATATCTTGTCCTTTTGGAGAGAGTTTTTGTTCATGAATTATGGTAGGAAAAAAGGATTACCATAACATATGTGTGATAATATGCGGTTGTTTTATGATGAGAGGTTCATTTTTTAATTTTCAATAACAACTTATATAAAATTTTCTAATATAAATTATAGGTAGAATTGTACTCAGTAGGGCCATGGTGAATTTATTTTTTATGGTTGGTCATGTGGATCTTACGGTGAGAGGTTATCTAGTGATAATAATACATTCCCTTCTTCAAAAAATATATGAAGACCCTTAGTGGGTTGGTGTGGGAATTTTATGCATTGTTAATGGATCTAAGAGGGTATGAAATTCCTGAGGGGTAGTCCAATGATGGGAATGGATTTCCTTAAGGATGTGAGTTCAGATACTTAAAGTGAAAAAAACAACCTATATGGTATTTTCCCATATATATTTTAGTGGTACTTAACTTAAACAAAATGAGAAGTTAATGAAAGACATGTGAGGTGATTTAGAAGATGAAAATCACTCTAGGTGCTTCTAGTATTGAGGTTGGGGTATGTGGGAAGGATCTATGTGGTGCTCAGCCTTGTTGTTTTCGAGATGCACTTTTGGTGGCATGGTGAGAGCATGGGTAAATGATCGTAGTTTTGTAACAAAGATAGTGTGTTGAGTGACAGTGTGATTATCCTTAGAATGAGATAATATTTGGGATATTGGGTGGAACTTACATGAAATAAGAGCATGGTTAGTTGGTTAGGCACATGATCCAAGGTTATATGGGACATGATTCATGTGAGTGTGAGTACAATTGTGTGATTAGGTTGTATAAGGGCATAAAGTTGTTGGTTTTGAGTGAGAGCGAGTAGTATCAGGAGTGAGAACCTGTGATAGGTTTATTAGTGTATCACTCTACCCTTAGAAAAAGATATTGAGAATTGGTGAGGTTTTATAGAAATTATTGGTGTGTGGGGATGGGTTTGTGTTGGGTATGCACGGTTCTTGGTTGAGTTATAAATTGGTGAATGGGTTGTGTGAGGGTTTTTTGTGAGTGGTTTAGGTTGGGGATGAACCTAAGTTGTGTTTTGTAAATAGTGCATTGGTAAGGCATGTGTGATCATAAAGGCCCAAGGTTTTTTGAGTTAGAAGATGTTACTCAACTGTGACAGATGACATTGGAAATGGGTCAGAGTGTCATGGAATGGTTGACCAGAGTGGATTCCTTAGAATGAATTGTTAAGGAGACATGATTTTGGTACCCATTGATATAAATGCTTAAATAATGGTGTAAGGGAATCCATATGGCGGGGAGCACACCATTGCCTAGTTGGAGGGTGCAACCCTCATTTTGGAAGAATTTTTTTTGGTGTCGAGGAGGAATTTCCTAATGAGTTGGGAGAGGGTAGAAACTTAGTATTTTTGGTTAGTGATTGGTTATGAGAGAGACAGTCATGACCATTCATTATGTATAGTAGTGGATAGAGCATGGGTAATGAAAATCAAGTGTTTAGTTTGGTGAGCAGGGCTTATTATACTCCTATGGTGGGGAACATTGCATTGGTTATAGGAGAAACGAACATCATATTGATCAAGTCATGGGTGTGGTGATACCAGTTAGGGTATCATTGAGGTGGCATCAGAATTTTGATGTGTAGGAATATCCTTTAATATATGGTTCCTTGGGTAATATTGGATTTTATTTTTGGATGGAGTGTTGGTCGGATTTGATGTGTTGGCATTGAGCTCAAGGAGATTTTAGTATGATCTGAAGGTGAGTTAGATCAAAGGTAAGCCAGTGCTCACGGTGGAAGCATAGTGATTGTAGAAGATGTTTGGTCATCTAAAAATTAAATTACATTGGAATTTTGGGCATTGGACTATCATAGGATTCCATCAAGAGTTTTGGCATTATGATCGAGTAGTTGGTGGCATGTCAGTGGGTGAAACCGAGCATGTGGGGAGCACCGTGGAATGGAAATTGGTCATTATGAGAAAAATATTATGGCCAAAAGCACAATAAGATTCAGGATAATTTTTTTGTAATATAAAAAGATTTAAAAAGAACATTATGTTTGATAGCATATAAAAATGCAACACCGAGCCTAAACGAACAACCAAATATTATTATTTAAATGTTACTGTTATAAAATAGTTGTTGAATTAGTGGGTATGAATAGGATTAACTATGAATTAAATATATATAAATTTTCTACTTAATAAAAATTTATTTATTAATGTTTAGTGAATAATCACTCAGTTTTTACTAAATTCATTTTTATTCTTCAAAATACATTTTTTTCAATAATGTTTTTATTGCAATCTATAAGTGAATATTATAATTAATTTATGGAAATTATCAAAATTTTATTTCATAAAAATAAAATAATTTTTTAATCATCGTATCAAAATTATTTTATGTTTATTTTTTTCATTTTTTCAGAAAATATTGATTTTTTAGTGAATATTAAAAAAATACAATTTTTATTGAAAACTATATATTTATTTCAAGAATTTGAAAAGTTCCATTTTTTTTCAAGTTATTTTATCATAAAATTAGTTATATTATATTATTAATAATCTAAGTTAATTAATTTTAATCAATTTCATGGTTTAATTTGATATGAAAACATTTTTATACTTAAAAAGGACATTTTTTCTAAAAAACATTATTTTAATTGCATTTGGAATTTTTACCTTAAATTAATTTATTCCACTTATAAAAAATGAATCTTGAAAAATGGATTCAAAATTTTTAATCAGGAGGTGAAAATTTAATAAATAGGTCCCTTTTATTTTTTTCATTATAAATAGTAACCATAGTAAATAATTGTCACCACAGTAATGGTTAATCTAGTTATTAATGTGAAAATAATATTATAAGGACTAAAAAATTACCATTACACTTATATTTATCCTATTTTATGATTTTAGTTAATCCATGTCTATACAAGTGTCAAATATATATAAACTTGGTTCCATATTTCATTGATTTTTACCTTTATAATATTTAAGTAAAACATAAAGTAAAAATATCACCTTTTTTACTTTTAATATCCATAATATTTTGTGATAATGATAATTTTTTTAGTTTTAAATGGTTACTTGGAATATAAGTTATTTTTTTATTATGTTAATTTATTTTTAATTTTAATTAATTAAATAATGACCTTAAATGCTTAAGCAATGCTGACACAACACTTGTGCAAGTAGTATAAAATCAAGTAAATGATTTTAAAAACTCTAAAGTAATATTATTTGGGTTATTTTAAGTGTCCCAAAAATTTAAAGATAAAAAATAAGATATTATAGATGTTTTAAAGGTTTAAATTATAATTTAATTTCTTTCATATTGTTTTAAAAGTTAAATTATGTGAATAGTTTAAAAAATGAAGTAAATGATATTTTATGTTAAATATATTTTATTAAATTATTTAAAAATTATATGAATATTGAAATAGGAAAATTTGTATGATTAATGGTCAAAATGTGATTCCTTGTTCATTTATGATCCTATTTTCACTTTATAAGTAAAATTATAAACCTTTAATATTGAAAAAGGAATAACCACAGTTAAAGTTAAAGATGGTTAACTAAGGGGTTGAACAAAAATAAAAGGTTTAAAACTATATCTAAACCTATATAAATTTAATTAGGTGATTATAATTAGTTCATATAATCCTTATCTTTTAATCCATATAATTTTTGAACCATTTTACATCAGTTATACATATATTATATTATAATATTTCACATATTTCAAAAAATGACATTAATGATATTTTATAAAGACAATATTTCATTAGATGATTTAAAATTACTAAAAACGTAACATCATCCAATTTAATGGTATTTGGTTGAAAATATCAACCATGGTCTATTTATGGGCCAATTTTCCTTTCATATTAACTATCTTGACCCCTAAAGGGTAAAAAAATGTTATTAGGGTAATTGTTAAAAGGGTCAACAAATGGTTAAAAAAAAGATAAGGATGAAAATATCAACTAAATTTGTACACATTTTACTTAATGGGAAAATTTCAAATAATAATCATATTTAATTCAAATTTGATCAATTTTTAGCTATTGTAACAAGAAAATTAATTTATATTAATTTAATACATTAAGAAATTCCAAGAATATCCTTCCCTCACTTATAAAAGATCACCCCCTATCCTCTTCTATCCACACTTCAAGAACCATTTATATCAGAATATTAATACCCAAATACCTTCCTAAGATTAATTACCACATTATATGGCTCTTATTTTGGTCAGAATATAAACCTTATAGTGCCTAAGTTGAAAAGAAAAGGAAGTTGTCTGAAGAAAAGGTATAGATTTTAACTGAATGTTTTAGTTTTATTTATTATTCCACCACCTTAAAATATTATTCAAACATGTTGAAATAATAACACACATATATAAAATATAATTAGATTTTTTAGCATTAATTTCATACCCTATATCCATCTTCTCTTCCATCAAATGGAAAACTAAACTATCATTCATGTGTATGAAAAACTACCGCCGTGTGAACTGGTGTAATTTTTTTTCATCACCACCTCTCATGATATGTTATAATGATGAATTTAATATTAAAAAATTATATTAATGACATATTTATAATTATAAAAAAGATAAATTATCATCTAATTCCTTACATTTCCATCCATTGAAAAATGATAACACCGTTCATTCGTACGTATGAACTACCACCTCCATGGGGCGATGTGATTCATTTTCCATCACCAAATCACATTGAAGATATATATAAATTTGATTAAATAAATAATATGGTTTTTTATTATGTAATAATAATTTTTTAAATATAAAATAATACTTACCTTCTTTCCATCATGATCGTTGAAAAATAGAGACGTTGCTTATATATACATATGGCTTACCATCTCCATGATTGTAACATAGTTAATTTTTTATAACCATATTTTATTGTTAGTTTTAAAAGTATAGTTGATGTATAAAAATGATAATAATTTCATTATTATTATTTTTTAGATGATGTAACAATTTAATATTTTATCATAGTTAACCTACCAAAGTCATTTTGAACATATGAACTGAATATTATCAAAAAGTATGATGTGAACTTAATTTATTAAGTAAATAAATATAACATATTAATAAGTAAAATAAAAGTAACAATATACTATAAAAAGGTTATTAATAAAGTAAATAATTAACATAATTTTATTATTCAATAATATAAATAATGCATGTGATGAGTCAGGCCTGATGTAAGGGATTTCATCTTAATTTCCATTCATTGAGGAATATATTAATGTTATGAGCATAATTAATTTTATTTGGTGTATATATTCCCCATTTTACATGTTATATCACGAATCCTTCATGATTCATTTTATTTTAAGTTTCAATTCAAAGTATTTAATCAACAAGTATTTAAAAGGAAATTTTCCAAGTAGTAAGGGGTTTCACAACTTGATTTCTTTTCATTGGGTTATATTAATTACTCATTGTCTTTAATATGTTGATATTATGTGTGTAATGAAATATGATTATTTTATTTTGTATTTAAACTTTTTTATGTGGATTTAAATTTTTCCACACAATCACTTCATTAATTAATTCTCACTATGATCTTTGTAGGTATTTCTTAACTCGGTCTTCATTCATTATATTATATTAATTATTCATTGATTTTGGTATTCCAAGATTCTGTGTAAAATGACCATTGATTTATTTATGTTTTTTTTCAAAAAAATTAATGGATTTAATTTTTTTATACATAATCTCTCCATTGATTAATTCTCAATTCAAATATATGATCTTTGTAAGGGTTTGTCAACTCATTTTTTTTCATGAGACATACATCATATTCACCACTTACTTCTTTAAGGTAGTGTATATAATACCCCATGATATAATATATCAGTATTACATTTATATTCATGGTATTTAAATATTCAATTAAAGTTATTTTTATCATGGTTATTATGATTCAAAAGTTACCAAAATGGTAAGGGTTTATTTCACAATCTCATCATTATTCAATATTAACTATTTTTTAGTCTTAATTATGGAGGATTATATGATCCTTCTATAATAAACCCAATATATTTTATTTTCCTATAGTTATTTTTTAAAATTATAAATTTTCATTTAATTTTACCTCTTTTAGGTACTCAAGAGACTGAAATAATGTTTTTAAGTAAACCCAACTTTGTTTTTTATTTGGACTAGAATATTTTTCTTTAATGTATGAACTTTCCTTAAAATATTTTAAAAAATTTAATATTATCCAATGATTTATTAAATAAATTTATACACATGTATTGATTTATTTTAAAAAAAATTAAATGGAATCTTATTTCCATCTTCAAAATGAGGTACTTTTAACTTTTTACTAAATATATGAAAAGAATATTTATTTTAACATGTGAAGAATGAACATAATTTTCCACCCCCATGACTAACTAATTATTTGAATCTTCCTTTACAAGTTTGCATGATTATTTTGAAAGAAATTTTTTTTATAATATTTTGTAAATTTTCATTTTTTTAAAAGTGATTTTCAAAGTGAAAATGATATTTTCCTCAATAATGTTTTTAATGATATTTGTATGGTATTTATATTCATCAACAAAAACCCCCTTTATTTTACTTCCCTAGGAATATATTTTAATGATACAATCCTTATCCTTTCTCTAGATGGTTTATGATCAGTTTTATTATAGAAAGTATTAACAGTCCTTATGTTATTTCTCCCTATATGGATATTTTATTATTATTAAAGAATGTTTATTATAGTGTATTATTTATTCATAATATGAATGAATTGGACTTAGTAACTAATGAGAGGGTCCTGATATATCCTCTATATGCATTAGTAGGTCTCATGATAAAAACTAGATTGGGTATTTAGCCAGGGCCTTACCTATTTATGTAAGATGTCTTGTTATGAGACCTCGATGGTATGTTTATGATGTTCAAAATTATGCATTCCATCATTATGAGATTAGTTATTAATTCCCATGTGATTATATGAATAGTTATGATATCCATGTAAAAGTTTCAAGATCATGTGATTAGTTATATGGAATTATTTAATCATCATTTATTCCTTCCATATTATTCTTCATGATCAAGTTATTGATTAAATTAAATGTTTTTTCAGTCATTTTCCATTCCATATTGATTATACCTTATTTACTCATGATAGATTCCATTATATGTAATCCTTAATGAGCATTTGAGTACACCCTTATTTTCTTTCCTTTCCCCAGGATATAAAGAAGGAATATTTGAATGAGTTCAAGGACGTAGAATATTTATTTTCACTATGTTCTATTTTAATATTTTCAAATGTAATATGGGATTCAAGTATGTATCTATTTTACCAAGACTACTAAATTTTTTTGTGCTTTGAAATGTGTCTCTCATATCTTTTAGAAATATAATAAATTAACCATCGGCTCTAGGATACTAGGTTCAAGTTCTTTATAGTTGGTATTAGGGTATGTTTAGTAGAAACTTTGGGAACTAGATATAGGAAAACATAGATTAGGGAACATAACCCTATGATTTAATTTGAGTATATTACTAAAGACACTATTTTTATGATTCATATGAGGATTGGTTAAGATTTTTAGGTACCATTACGGGATAATATGTATAAGGCTGATCATAATTTTAAAGGCATAGATACCCATTTGAAAGTTTTATATGATGGGAGTTTTACATAATTAAGTATATTTTGGGAGAAATTTATGGGAATAAAACTCTTTGGTTTAGTATATGTTTTAATGAGATGGTTATTTGAGGAATAATGATTTTATATTTTTTGGAAATATGTTTAAATTTATTGATAACCCTTAGGTTTAATATTATCATTTATATTAATGTAATAATAGTCAATTAATACTATTTTATTTTGTGGAAAAAACAAGTTATATAGAAAACCTTAGTGGTTAAAAAGTAATTTGAGGATTAATGTTATTTTTGAGGATGTTCGTCAAACAATAGGAAATTTATAGGAATTATATTAATATATTTTTAGAAAAAGGACAACCCACAGGCTAGGATATAACTTGTTATAGTTGGACATGTCATAGGGCTTGAACCTCCAACTGAAGGGTGACTAGGGTGAAACGCCTACCACTGGCAAGCGTGATGTCCTAATTAATAGGTCATTATTTTTACTCATATGGTTTAATGGGTAAATATTAATTTTTTTTTTGGATACATATTATAGGATAAAATATTTTTAAATTTTTATGGTTTTTAGGTGATTAATAATATTTTGGGAGATATTTTATTGGGTTGAGGTATATATATAACTATTAGGTTTATTGTAAAATATTATTTCAGAAGAATGTTATTTAGTTTTAGGTGGTGTAAGATAAAGGGTATGAGATAACCTTTGAGTTTAAAATATTATTTAATGTTGAGGTTATTAGGGTTATTTAGGATATAGGGTTTTTTATTTAAGTAATGATCTATGTTAAACCTTTGGTTTCATTATTGAATTTTGGATATTAAGGTATTATTTTTTCATATGAAGGTTTATTTATTCTGGGTGTTATCATATATTATGTTAACCATTTTATGCAATAGGATTATATTTTTATTCGTGTGTGGATTATTTGATAAATTAGAAGTTGATTTTAGTTTTTTAGCCATGAATAACTCAACTTGAATACTCATTGTTTGGAGTAAAATATGAGATTGTTAGGGAAATTGATTAAAAGATGGAATTATTGTTTGTAATTGGATATTAACTATTTTATCTCTCTTTATGTTTTTATAAATTACAACTTAATATAATATTTGATTAAATTAATTTTTTTTAAAATTAATTTCTCATTTATATTTTATTATGATATATAACTATTTACTCTTTATTTTTCTATTTAAAATATTAAGGTTCATGTGATAGCCTCCTTAAAACTGAACCTCACCACACATTTAAGGGGACACTTAGGTAAATCCCATGGTAAATCTATTACAAAGAGTCCCATACAAAACCTAACTTAGAAAGAGTGCCCACATAATTCTAGAGGGGTTGTGTATAAGGCCCAAGTAGTGTGTGATATCATGGTAGGCTCAAGTGGCCTACAAGCCTTCAGTGTGTGTTGTGTATGATTGGTTATTTGTTCTAGATATTTTGAATCATGATCTAGCTTATATATTGAGCATCCTACACATTTTTTATTTGATGTGGGACAACTAGGATTTATCGTGGACCATTTGATCCTTTTTTCATTCATCTCATCCATTAATCTCACCTCTTTTTTTCTTCATGTCCTGCGCGATCAATTATTTTGAACTCCTGCATTTTTTTAAACTCCCGCACATTTACTATTTTGATCATATTTCTACATTATAGACCAATCAATGATAACCATTCTTCACTGACCTAGTCCTTCCAGTTCAATGATGAGTGATCCATTTCTTCTCACTTATTTTAAGTTCTTTTTATTTCATCTGGTTTATTTTACATTTTACTCAAGCCAATAGTGGTTTGTGTTCTTCATCTCTTTTGGTTCAATGGATATCATGTTCCCCTGAAAACTTCATTGTTTCTCCAGTGATCTTATTTAATTCACTTCTTATTTTTGTTTTGATCTCATTTTCCTTCTATTTCACCCGCATTTTTTACTTTTTCCTTTAGTTTTCTTCAAGATCGAGACACTGGTGTGTCATTTTAACACCACCTTATAGTTTATTTGGAGATATTATTTAAGTCACTTATTGTTTTTGGTTTGATATAATTTTCCTTCTATTTCATCAATGTTTTTATGTCTGTCATTCATTTTTCTTAAAGCTCAAAAAACCATTGGAAATTCACAATAGTGTTTTATTTTGACACTATTGTAAATTCACAACAGTGTGTCACTTTGAGACCGTTGTATAAACCAACAATGTGTATTTAAGACACTATTGAGTCATTTAATACATTATTTGTGTCCAACCAATGGTGAGTCATTTAAGGAACCTTTTTTTACCAATGGTGTGAACTTGTCTCTATTAAACATGTTTTACAACGTACATATCCTCAAGCTACTCCAGTTTCTCTTCAAAAGTGGTCTTATTCCCATTCCTTGTTTTTTTATTCTTCTTACCGATTCAAACCTTTGTTGTTCCTTCTTCAATCTCTTATAATGTTATTAATTATTTTTATTTTCTTTTTTTATATGTTTCAATTTTTTTATGGAAGTATCATTTATATTGCACGATCTTCTATTTCCTTGATTGTTTCATTTCTTTTAGTTTGTATATTAATTCAGTGTGATGTTATAATTGTATTTTTATAAGTTTTAATTGTGTTCTTATATAGATTCTCAGTGGCGTTTTTTTATCTTAAACATGGTAGTATATGTGTTTAGACATCTTTACATTGGGTATTATTATTTTATGATTCTCTAAGAAATAAAAGTGTCATTTTATTCATCTAAAAATTCAATCTCTTGTTTTAATAAAATTTCTTAAGTTTTCATTGATCCACCATTGGAAACCAACAGTGAGTCATGAGACACCATTGGAACCCAACAGTGAGTCATGAGACACCATTGGAACCCAACAGTGAGTCATGATACACTATTGGACATCCAACGTTGAGTCATTTTTTATCCTTATATTTGAACCTTTTAATGTTAATATGATCAAAAATATTTTTTTGTTTAAATAATTTTATTTTTTCTTAAAATGAAAATGGTATGTGAAAATTGTGTTTTGAAACTACCAGGAATTTCTAACAGTGTGTCACTGACACACCTCTATACATCCAATAGTGAGTCATGACACACCGTTAGTTAAATTTTTATTTCCAAAATTTTTATTTTCTCATTTTCATTTAAAGTAGTTAAATATAATTACATTTCTAAATACTTGATATTATATGCTGAAATATACTTGAAACATTGTTTAAAATTAATTATATCATTTTTAATGACATGGACTCATACATATTATTATTTACGATGCTCTATTTTTAACATAATTCTACTACATGTATTATATATATATATAATTTTATTATTATTTCCTTTAATTTTTATTTGTGATTTGTTTAATAAATATTAATTGTAATATATTAAAAAAATATTTTTAATATTTCATTTAAAATATTTTTTCTGACTATGTTTTATATCCATAATGACTTCAATATAATTAATATAATGGTCATATTATTTTTATTATTCTATAATAAGTGTCATGCAAAGATTTGATAATGACACGCTTCTGTAGATCTCTGATTTAATGCTTTCGTAGAATGCTTCAAGAATAAAAACAAATTTACTCATGTATATCAATTGATATTTTCAAAATTGATAATTAATTCAATGAGAATAAGATCAGAAATTTCCTATTCCTCCAATGGACCTAATTCCTTCATTTTTTTTATTGATTTTGATAATCCACCTTTCAAGGGGTGAGGTGGAACCCTTACAAGGAACGTAAGCGTAAGTATTACATGGCATGTAGGCCTTAGAGGAATTCATTTTCTGTAGGCTTAAAACATTACATACAACCCAAACTAACTACTTGGAACTGCTCCTCCCCAGCATCTTCATCATGAAATCAGATCTCCACCTTCACATAGTTGTTCGGCTAGGCTTTCCCGTGCATGCACAGGATTTTCCCGATGGCAGGTGCCATACCCTCTCATTCTTGCAATCCGTTTAGCTTCTTCTATTGTGAAATCTCCTTACTCCTCCTCCTTTTGAAGCTTTTTCCTTGTAGGTTGTCTGGTTTGCAACTGCACTTAAGGTGGCCTGAAGGCCTTGAGGTTTCCCGAAGGCCTTGGGTTATTCCTCATAGAAAAAAGTTAGGAAGGTTGTGCCTCCTTATAAAGTTAGGGGTTATACCTCCAAGTTAAAAAGGTATGTGGGGTTATACCACCAGGTGAAAATGGTACATCTGTAATTATTGTAATCGGGTTATTACTCCCAGTCAAAAGTAAGGATATAGTACATACCAGTATCCTTGAAAAGTATAGGAGATTAAAAAGAGCACTAGGATCTTGAGATCCAAACCTCTATAAAAATTTCCTATGTTAATTTCTTTCTTACCTTCACATAATTTATCACTAATATAACTCTAATAAATTTTTATTTGTAATAATAAATAAAAAAGGACCATTCACCCCCTCTAGTCACCTCTTCCATACCAAAATCACTAACAATTATACTTTTCAAGTAAGTACATTTCTTTATGTTTTCAATCTATATGGTAAATAAATTTACCATATTTAGGAAAATTATCTTGAAACAAAATTTTTATCCTATTACCTTCATTTTTGATAAATTGATGGTATTTTTCATGCCACTTTGGTTTATGATTTTTTGTTCATTAACTTTCTCTTGATCATTCACTTTCTTGTGATTAATAATATCGGTAAATATCCATAATTATTTGGACATTGATTTTCTCCTCTAGTTTCATATTTTCACATCCCATTAATGTTCTTAAATTTGGAAACCTATTTATGTGTTATTCTTTATAACCTTCACACTTATTTTCCCTCTTTTCAAGAGAAATTTTTATTAACCCTTTTTATGATATGGGTATTCAACAAAAGTATTTTAAAATTTCAAAACTTAAATTTTTATTGATTTTTGATAATCCACCTTTCAAGGGGTGAGGTGGAACCCTTACAAGGCCCATAGGTATAAGTATTACATGGCCCGTAGGCCGTAGAGGAATTCATTGCCTGTAGGCTTCAAACATTACATACAACCCAGACTAACTACTTAGAACTGCTCCCCCACAGCATCTTCGTCGTGAAATTAGCTCTTCACCTTTGCATGGTTGTTCGGCTAGGCTATCCCGTGCATTCACAGGTTTGTCCCGATGGTAGGTGTCATACCCTCTCATTCTTGCAATCTGTGTAGCTTCTACTGTAGTGAAAGCTCCTTGCTCATCCTCCTTAGATCAAGTTCAAATTATGAGGATGGAATTTATTTAAGGAGGGTAAAATCAAGCATCCTAATATTTAAAAAAATACTATGTTCGGTAGTGTATACAACATGAAAAATTGAACTTAAATGAACCACAAAATATTATTATTTAAATGTTGTTATAAGCTATCCATTGAATTTATAGGTATGAATAGGATTAAAAAAATATGAAATATGTATAAATTTTTTACTTAATAATAAAATTATTGATTAATTCTTAGGAAATAAGCACTCAATTTTTAACAGTCTTTTTATTCTTCAAAAATTCATTTTTTTTCAAAAAAATATATTTCTTTTTGTAATCAAATATTATAAGCACACAATTTTTAACAAAGTCATTTTATTCTTCAATTTTATTTCTTTTTGGAACTTTTATAAATTTTATTTAATAAAAATAATATAAATTTTTTAAATCAACACATAAAAATTAGCTTAGGGTGAATTTTTGGGATTTTTTTTTGAAAATATTGATTTTCTAGTGAATAATGAAAAATACAGCTTTTTATTCAAAAATGTATTTTTTCAAGAATTTTCATAGTTACATTTTATTTTAAAATGTTTTAAAAGTAAAATTATTTATATTATATTATTAAGAATCCAATTTAATTCATTTAAACAATTTTATGTTTTAATTTTATATAAAAACATTTTTATACTTAAAAATACATTTTTCTAAACAAATGTTTTTCATTGCATTCTACATTTTTATCTTAAATTAATTTCTTACAATTATATAAATTGAATATTCAAAATGGATTCTATATTTGGATTTATTTTTTCTAAATTTAGTAAATAATTCCCTTTTATGTTTTATCATTATTAATAGTAACCATAGAAAATAATTGTCACCTTGGTAAGCGTAAATCCGATAATTAAGGTAAAAATAATATGATAAGGACTAGAAATGACCCTAAAATTTTCATTTATCCTATTTTATGTATTTATTTCATCCCTTTACATCCATGTTTTTACAAAATAGAAAATTTGTGTCATATTTCTTTGATCTTCACCTTTATAATATTTATGAAAAAGATAATGACAAAAATGTCACTTTCTTGATTTTAATATCTATAATATTTTTTTATAATAATAGAAACTACTTATGTTAAATTATAAAAATTTATTTAAATTATAAATTATTTTTTTATCATGATAATTTATTTTTAATTTTTAGTGATAAATTAATTACTTTAAATGCTTAAGAAATTCCGACACAACGCGTGTGCAAGCAGTAAAAAAATCAAGTAAATGATTTTAAAAACTCTAAAAGTAAATTTATTTAAGTGATTTAAAGTATCCTCTGAAATTTTAAGATAAAAATAACATATTAAAGATTTTTAAAAGGTTCAAATTCTAATTCCATTTATTTTATGTTTTTTTGAAAGTCAAATTATATGAATAGTATCAAAAAAATGATATAAATGATATATTATGTTAAATGTATTTTATTAAATTATTAAAAATTATTAAAATATTGAAAGATTATTTTTATTATTATTAAAGGTATAAAATTCCATCAATTATCTATTTATGAGCTAATTTTTACCTTATAAGTAAAACTATAACCATTTAATGTTGAAAAATGATTTACCACGGTTAAAGTTAACATTGGTTAATGAAGGAGTTAAACCAAAATATATGGTTTAAAATAATATATAAACCTATATAAATTTTATTTGGTGATTATATTAAGAAACTTTAATTTTTATAATCTAATATATTTCATTTTGGAACCATTTTACATGATTTAAACACATATTATATTATAATATTTCATGTATTTTTAAAAATAACATTAAGTTATAATAAAAAATATTTTATTAAATGATTTAAAATTATTAAAAATATTATCTTCAACAAATTTAATAGAATATTTTTTAAAATATCAACCATGGTAAATTTATGGGACACTTTTCCTTTCATGGTAACTATATTGACCCTTAAAGAGTAAAACATTTTGTTATTATAATAATTGTCCAAAGGGTTAGCAGAGGGTTAAAATAAAAATATAAGATCTAAAACATCATCTAAACTTGTCCAAATATTACTATATGATATTATTTCAACTCATACTCATCATATATTCAAATGTTATCAATTTGGATTCATTTTAACAAGAAAATAAATTTATATAAATTTAATACTTTAATACATTCCAAGAATGCACTTCCCTCACTTATAAAAGGGAACCCCTGCTAATCTTTTATCCACACTTGTAGAACTAATTTTTTCAGAAAATACCTAACCAAATACATTCCTAACATATCTTATCAAATTCTATAGGTATTAGTTTGGGTATAATATCAACCTTAGAGGGATTGAGGTGTAAAGCAAATGAGGTTGTCCAAAGAATAAGTATTTATTTTAACCAATTGTCTTAGTTTTATTTATTTTAATACCTCCATCAACTATTCTTAAACCACGATTAAATAATAAAAAAGTTATCTTACATATACTAAGATTTTTTTAGTTAATTCCATTCCCTATATCCATCTCCTCTTCTATAAAATGGGAAACAAAATCTTCGTTCGTGTGTATGGTGAACTACCTCCTCGCGAATCGATGATTTTTTTCCATAACCACCTCTCAATAATGGTTATAATTATGGATTTAATGTTTATATATGATAGTAATGAAATATTTAACATTATTAAATGTTAATATATCATCTAATTTCATTAATTTTTATTCATTGAAAAATGATAACGTAGTTTGTGTTTACATGTGGACTACCACCTCCACAAAATGATGTGATTCGTCTTCCATCACCAAATCACATGAATGATATATATAAGATTATTTAAATAAAAAATATAGTATTTATTATATAATTATAATTATATAAAGATAAAATAATTCTTATCTTCTTTCCATCATGACCATTGAAAAATGGAAATGTTACTCATGTGTACATACAACTTATCGTCTCCGTCAATGTAACATAGTTCATTTTACATAACCATATTTTATGGTTGGTTTTAAAAGTATAATTGACATATAAACATGTTAATTATTTTATTATTATTATTTAGGATATTATTTAATAATGACCACTTTTACCATAGTCAACCTACCAAATTCATTTTGAACATATGAACCAAATATCGTCAAAATGTTAAACGTGAACTTAATTGATTATGTAAATAAATATAAAAAGATAATAAATAAAATAAAAGGAATAATAAACTTGAAAAGGGTTATTAATTAAGTAAATAATGAACATAATTTTATTATTTATGAAGATAAAGAACATATGGGATGAGTCGGACCTGAGGTAATGGATTTTGTCTCAATTTCCCTTCATTATGATTTTTTTTGTTTTTATGCACCTAATTTCCTTTATATGGTGTATATATTGCCTGTTTTACATGTTATATTGTGAATAATTAGGTTTCATGGTATTTTAAGTTTCAATTTAAATTATTTCATTATTTATACTCCTTTTTGTTATACGGGGATGAATATATTTAATGAAGAATACCTCAAATAATAAAGAGGTGACGTATATGAAGGATACCCAAGGAACTCGTCTAGGTAAACCTATGTGCACCCCACCTATGTTCTAAGAGGATCACACATGCTTGAATTATGTGGCACATAAGGAGAAGTTCCCCCTGTGTGCGACACTTGTATGTATAACTTGTGCGATGGACCTATGCAGACAACCTCCTTCACCCAAGGTCATGATATTTCTTATAAATAAGACCTTGGGATCCTTATTTCAAACAATAAAAAAACCAGAGAAGCCTCGATGAACTGGTCACCCTATTCCTTCGCCCATACCCTAAAAACCATCTAGGTAACTCTCTAAAACCCAAGGGAAGAGGGAATTAATAGGAATAGTGGGATCGAATCCCCTCTAGTATGTTAAATACAAAACACCTACACGAGGAACCATTCCTCCCTAGATGACAAGTACTTGCATGAAGGTTTCCTCCCAAACCCAAGATCTGCACAAGACCCCTTTAAGAACACCTAAGGAAACCCTTGGAGCCTTGGGTAAGGCCTCTCCCGAGTGTTGTTTCCCAAGTTTTCCATCTTCTATAAGTTATCTCTAGATCGTTTAGGCCTACCCTATGAAAATCACTTTCTATCTTGTCTAGGTATACCCTATGCAAGACTCTTCCATTGCACCCAGCCTTACCCTGCATGAGTTATCTTCATCTCACCTAGCCTTCACCTGTTCAATCATCCTTCACCTTTCCCATCCTCCACATGCACTATCCTCCTCTGATCCCTCTCTTCATTCCACCAATGGTAGGGAATATCTTCCCTTGGATCCCTCTTCTAAGAGGGATCAAGCCAAAACCTCCATTGAAGCCTCCATATTTTCACGAACATGGATAATAACAAACCAATGTGTCTCCATTTGATTTTTCATTCCTTTATTAAGATTTTCCCCACACTTTTCCAACCTAATGGGTAGGTTTATTAGGGTGTGTACAGTTGTGAATGCCTTTAGTATCAAGGAACACAACCCTCGTGGTTCTTCCAAGTACCTCCTAGTTTCAGACACAAGGGTTAGGTCCATGTCCTCCCCTTATCGTCTCTGAGACTATGCACCTCCCATTTCAGAAAGTTAGGGGAGAAAATTACCTTTACCTTTGATGAGGGATAGGGATGGATCCTTCTCTCTTTGTCTTTGAAAACAAGAAAATAGAATCCCTCATGGATTAATTCACTATCCTTTCTTACAGGAGGTTACACCCTCATGTCCTCCATCCTCCCGAATTACCAAAACAAGATAGGGGATGTCCATATAAAATCCATTCCTCTATCCCGTATCCCTAGCATCATCCACCAAAAAATAAAGGAATTTTTTTGATATTACAAATATTACACTTCCTATTTTTTCTCACACCGAGCATGACTCACATGGGTTTATAAGTTAGTGATGATCATGCCATCTTCACAATCAGATGCATGTATTAATAGAGAATCCTTTTCCAAATATTCCTCCCACCTTCCTTTAGAGGACCTCCATGGGATTGGTTCCTCAAATCCATGTATCCTCTCAATGGGACACATTACCTATGAGAAAATCCTAAATGGGAATCTTCTTAGGTTTAAGCCCCAACTAAAACCCTAAATCATCATGATTCGAGATACTCCTCATGGGTCTAAATGAAAGGTCCTCATATTCAGTATAATCCCCAATCATGTCATAATCCTCTCAAATGGTCGCATTACCTATAGGAAAAACCTTTAGAGTAACTCCATAGGTGTGGGCCATCAAATTAACCATACTATGTGGTCTTTTATTCCCATCCAAATGGGATATATTGTAATCCTCTTTGAGGTCCAAACACAGAACCCCAAATCAACCTTAATTTTCTTTAGGCCATATTACTAGTAGGTTCATATCCATCCTGGTAGGATACATCTTTTTCAAGTTCTTTAATCCACTTTAGTGTAAGTCCCACACCATCAATTTACTAGGAACCTTTAACCTATATGTACTTGTAATATGACATTAAACTACATGGTTTGGTCCTCATCACATGACCTTAAAAGGTATGATGTTCCCCGTTAAGGGGCACCGAACTACATGGGTTTTGATTAATTTCATAAGGATACATAGGAAGCTCATATCATGGGACTGATCCCACATAAAAACAAATCTTATCTCCCTAGATGATAATAAATTCCATAGCACCCCACTATGTGGCTTAAAACCAACATCGTAATAATAAATGACCAAAGAATCTATAATATTTTCACTAAAGGGAACTATCGATGGAGAACCCCATATATGTAGAAATGTCTCCATTTATGAAGAACCTCATATAAATATAGATAATTATAAATTATATTCATGATAAATATTTATTGTTACTTTAAGGGAGACTCATGTTATACTTGGGATTCATTAAACAATTTTTAAATATGTCTTAAATTTTTAATAGTGTCCCAGAGTAGGAAATAATTACCCCCAAAAGTGTGATGAGCCCAACATACCATCCTCTCATAAAATGTGAGTCCCTAACCATCATTGGATCTATTTCCTAATGACAACCTACCTATGGAAATAAAGTTCATGTAACATCTTGAATAAGGGAAGAAATATGTGTTTCTGGATCAATGAATAAAACTTGATGGAAGTCGTTCAAAGATGGTGAACCTAGTATGAATGATTGTGAAACATTCAGACCCACAAAATCAACCATATAGTGTAAAATAATACACCAAGTGATTTTCATTGGAAACAAATGGTGAACCCGACATTAATCTTTAACCAAGATGAACGTTCCACCCACATGTTAGGCCCCATTCATAATAAATGAAAGAGGTCCAAACATAGATCCAAAACAATTAATTATGAATGTGTTCATTTATTGAGATACTTCTTTGATGGGGTGTTATTGTTTGTGTTTGTTTCATATATTGTAGGAACTTTCAACTAGATCTCCCTTTGATCCAAATGGTGTCATACCAATTCCAGCATATATAGGCTTCGACCACTACACAAGTTTGGTCCTTGACTAAATAGAAGAAATTATCTCCAAATAATCATCTCCATCATAGGGTCTTAAATGAATTGGTTTAAGGGTACCACGTAAATTGAACTGTCCCAACCCTATAGGTTGCTCGACAATCCCTCCAACTCATAAATCCCCACCATCCTTTTACTCAACAACAGCTGGTGGACCATAAGTTGATAACACTAGTTTCCATATCCAATTGTTTTGGGAGCCTATCCTCAGAACAAAAAAATCATATCCTCCATTATTTTAGGGATGCATGTCAATAGTTCACTAATAACCTCATAAAAACATCACAGGGGTCCCTCCAAAGGGATCCTACAATCATTCTCCACTGCCGATGTTGCAAAGCTCCATACCCTCAGAATGATGGGGGTGTTTTCCTCAAGACTTTGGACTAGGTCATCCATACCTGAGAATACAAGATAGCCCATCGAGGGTAGAAACCATATAATGGGGATTAGGGCCACACCAATCCCACCAACTTAATACAACATAAATCCATGAGTAGGAAAAAACACATTCCCACACTAGGAAAGTCTGTTGGCACAATTTGGCAGTATCCATAGAAGTTTTCAATCAAATTAGGTGAAAAATATTGAGCAAGAAAAAACACCTTCCCACACCAGCGAAGACTTCCAGTATAGTTCATCATCATCTAGAGAATATATCCATTCAAATTTGGTGTCAAACTGAAAGCAATAACACATAACCTATCAAGTCATAAAAACAAACCAATAAAATATGGTGAAAAACTTCAAGAAGGTGCATGCACCTACCTATATCTATCAAGACTACCAAAACAATTTGTTATAATTCATATAAACCATCTGGTAATTCTTGGAAAAAATAGGAGGTAGACCTACATCTATGCCCCTGAACTAGAGTACTGCCGGTATAAACTAATAATAAATGGATGATAGGAGTGGGCACACACCCCTGATCTAGCCATGGAATTGTAATATTTCCATGTTCCATCTAATAAAGTTACCAAGAACATCCTAAAAATGGTGAAATTGAAGATACAAATTCCATACCATATCTTATAAATCTTCCAAGATATAATAATGGTAGTGGTAGTGGTAGAGGGGAGGACACACAACTCCATGCCCACAATTGGGGTAACTCACCAACACAAAGTGAGGGTTATTTCAAAGCAGACACATATCTCTACTCCTATGCAATAGGCTTTTGGAAAAAATACCCCCAGGATATATGAACAACCAGATCAGGTCCATACCCCCATTCCAACTAGAGGTAATTGCTCTATCCTAATGGCCACTTCAGGAAAAGTACAAATCCTTACCAAAATTCCAGAAGCCTATTGATAAAATTTGGTAGTGACATGGGAGATAATAAAACAAGATTCAATATATGAAAAATGGTATCCCCAACAAGTGGCCTTAGTTTCCTGTAATAAGGAATCCAAAAATAAGCCTTTATAAAAGCAATTGGAAAATGAAGAGTCAATCTATGATCCCAATCTTCTTAACAATGGAGTTCTTAAAGCCCTCATACATTTATTTATGGAAGTTAAGGATCCCAATATTTTGTTACCAAATTATAGAAATATTTGTACTAGTTATGGAGGTACTCCTTATACATCTTACCATGAAGTATTTCTTCATTTCTAGAATTTGATCGATCTATAGATCTCATCACCTAATGAGAGCCACAGAAGCCCTTCACATGGACAAAAGATCAAATAGTAATGCGGTTCTCTCCTTTCTATCATCTACCTTGAAGGTACTCCCTAGGTTATACACTATATAAATTGTCCTTATATCTGGACATCAAGCCATAATAGTAGCCCCCCCTATGATGGTAGTCACTGCGAAGGTCCTCCCCGCATTGACATCTCACTTCAAAAAGAAGGTCCTTCCCTTGCTAATTTAATTATGAGAAATCCCTCCTATCATGAGTCACTTAGGAAAATGAGGTCAATCATTCCTAATTCATATTCATTGAAAAATAAATCCTTTATCAACTAGAAGACATCCCAAGGAAATGTTCATTCACCAAACCACCCTTAGATCACTCACTTTTTAATATGAAAGAGGAAATCCCTATCAATCATGGTTTTTACAACAAAGTATAAGGGAAGAATCCACTTTGGGAAGACTAGGTGGAGGAGCATCTAGAAAAATATCAAGAAGACATGTTTAACCCGAGGAAACAGTTGGTGAAGGACAATATACTTATCATGTTATGGTCTTTATCCACTCCCCAATACAGTATTCCATAGGTGTTTTTGGAATATTTTGTGCACAACATCCGTCTAAATGTATATAACACTATTCATCACTTAAAATTAAATCATTTCCTTATGATGAATATCTAATACATTTAAAGTTAATATAAGGGATACATCATCAAATTTAATTGGAAGCTCTCCTAGCTAAATGACACCCAAAATTGGGAAAATAGAAAATATCCCTTCAACACTCATGTCTCAACGTGTTAAAAAATTGTGTCAGATGGTCGATGACACCCCATTCGATGTTCATATTAGATGATAAGAAAAACATGGGGAGTTTCATGTCATTGTTCTCTCAAATAATCAAATCCTACCAAATGTGATATCATACAATTTCATAGACTTAGTATGAATTTAATAAATGGGATCTATTTATAATAGATCGTACACTCCCCAAAAATAGGCGATGACTTGAGGATGTCGGGCTAGAAGAGAGCGATACATTGAAAAAATTCTACATTAAGCATCTGAAAATATTGAGCAAGCCTCCCTACTAAGGGATTAAAATCATTAAGAATATCTAATATATTTATAATCAGGTGTCTTAGGTGAAAAACATACAATTCAACTATCCCATGTTCAAACACAAATCTGTAAAATCAAGAAATTATCCCCAATAATCCAAGAGAAACCTTGCCCCATATGGATGGGGTATTTTTAACACAACCTTCGAGGTCAAAAAACCAGGCTAAAAAATTTGTGGAAAGGGAACAGGAATAGAACAATCCCATAGGGATAGGGTATTTTTTACCTCAACAACCTTCTCCTTAGTAGAATTTTTTCATCTCATGATTAGGGGTAATTCTAAAAAATAGATCTTCTCATATTTTCCTAAAATGTGATCTAGTGTCCTCATTTGGAACACACACTATGAATTTTTCCATAGATTCCCTTTAGATAACCCTTCATCAAAAGATTCCAAGATGATTAATGAAGGATAGGATGAGGCCTCGTGGAGGGATAAAACAAAGTTAGTCTCTCAATGAGGCTAATGAAACACATGCAAGGCATTATGCATTAGTGAACATAAAAAACACCACCCTTCTGAATTTTATAGAACATGAGACTGATATATAGGAACAAGAGGAGAAATTTTATGTTCATAATATGTTCTACACAAAAATTATTGAAAAAGGTGTGCATAACCAAACATGGAGTCTTTTTATGAATATGGGGATTCCCTCAACTTCCTCACTATTACCTACTCGATGAGAATCCACTAAGGAAAAGGGTAAAGGTAAGGTTGTATACCACCCACCTTTTAAATAAGTTGAAATACTCACACTTGAGGAAATATTTTATCATTAGGATAAAGAAAAGAAGGAGTTTAGGAAACTCAATAAAAAAAATCTAAGGTAACATCCCAACTAGATATGTTCTATAAGAAGAGCCTCAACTTGGGCTCATATCCGACACACCTTAGAAAAGAGGGTTTATCCCAGTAAAAAAAATGGATCCAAAATATCCACTCAATATAGGGTACCAAAAACCAATATATTTACAACCCAAGGTAGCAAGATATCAGTAGTTACCTCACTTGGGTGCACAAACAAGGCTAGTTCAAACACATCATCATAGACCACCCCCTACAAGCTACCCACCATGAGTACAAATAGATTCTCTATAGATAACCTCACCTGTTGTTACCCCTGCTCAAGATCCTATACAACTAGAAATCTCTCAACTACATATCAATATTATTGAGTCATTGAGAGATATATTGGAATATATGGAAGAATGGTGTGCACCAGTGCAGCTAGAAAGGAATCCTTACCCTAGATGGTTTGATCCAACCCCTCCCCCACCAAACTTTGGGAACCCTAAATTTTTTATTTTTAATGGATTGAGGGATCCAAATATGTATTTTATGCATTTAATGTCCTACTTGAATCCCATTATGGGAAAACATTCACAATAAGAAGCATTGAAACTCAAGTGCTTCATGAAAACACTGAAAGGGTCAGCCTTCATGTGGTACACCAATTTGTCAGCGTGGTCAATCGTGGGAAGAGAAGATATTTGGCAGTAGTTTATCTTTCAATTCAACTCAATGCTAAAAAAGATAATAGTACTTGACCTATCAAAGTGAAAATAGTATGATAATGAGAGGGTATCATATTTCATTGCTCAGTGGAAGGGGTTGACCTACTCCCTAAACCAGCATCATCCACAATAAGACTTTGTGTCCATCTGTATAGAGAATATTTATGACAATTTGTGCACACCTCTAATCCCTATAAAATATACTATATGTTTTTGGGATCTCACCAAAATTGATCAAATATTGAAATATTTCATCTCTCAAACCATGTCCAAGTCCTAAGTAATTTCACCAACTCAAGTAAATAGAATAGGGAAAGATGAGGCTGTGATAGTCACACATAAGCTAGTCGATTCACTAGCTCTAGCTCAAAAATCCACATTGTATCATGTGGAACCCTCTCCTGACCATCAGTAATAATTCCTACCTCTTCAGGATGAGAAAAGGGAGAAGAGGCTAAACCAATTTGACAAACTAAATAATAAATTTTATTCATTATGATATGATCAAGTTCCTGGATACTTCTTCATGGCTTTGCAGAACAACTTACTCAAATTTTCAAAACCCAAGAGGCCCAATCAGGATAGTATCAAATATATCCCAAATTATTTAACATTTAATTAGATTTTGAGGAACACCATCCATGAATGATTCATTTTAGAATAAATTTTGAAAAACATGGTGGACTCTGGGAAAGTGAAGTTGGGAAAACCATCCGTGTAAGTAGAATGTGTTTCTATTTCCAATCCGGAGGAAGAGGGTGAATAGAGGGAGGCTACCAAAAAGATTAAATAGAATTTTAGGTATTGGATGACACAAAATACAATAAACCAAACTCATTAAATCCTATGGTCATATTTGAAGAAACCAAATATGACCCCAACCACTTCTTCTATGGCACAGTGAACTCCATCGGCACCACATTCCTCCAAAAGTCAGTCTTCTAAAAATGACATGGACATAAGGGAAGGAAATAAACATATGAATATGAACCAGTACCAAGTAAAAAGTTGGATTTGACTCTCTTAGGATTCATGCATTAAGTCCCAGAAGCATGAGAATCACCCCACTAAATAGTACCACAAGATTTGACCCACAATACAGAATCCTCATCAGAAGAAGAATTGATCTTTGGTTCCATTAATTTCATTAAATTAATGAATAACTTATCTGATGATGAGTATAGAACTAGTTTCCCTACATCGTATTAGGTAATTATGGGAATATTCCATAGGGGCCTTGGATACAAGAGAAGACACTATCATAGTAGAAATCAATACTTCATCCACGTCCTTGCTCAGACCATCTATGTGGATAGAAGTCATGTGAGAGCCCTTCAGTAGGCTTAGTAGGAGTAAGAAAGTTCCCCCACATGTGTTATGGGTTACCCTATACCAATCATTATGGAAGATTGAATATATAGTACATTGTCTCCAAATCATCCTCGATGTATAGGCATACCCATTCGACCTAACCCACCAAGAACAGGAGTGATTTTAACTCTTATTACAAGGGTTGATCAACATGATTCAAGTACATAAGTTCATAAATCACATGAAAAAGAGAAGATTCATGCTGGTAATCCTAGATCATTAGCTCAGAAATATGACATTAAAAAGTAATTTTCCCTAGTGTTGGCCAAGTTTCTAATCCCGGATGCTCAAATTCTATAAAAACACCTCCAGGGAGCACCCATAGAGGCTTTTTTAATCCCTCAAGAGTTTGAATCTAAAATATATAATAACTATGATATTTATTACACATTAATACTTAATTTATTAAATAATACTACACTTAATACAACTTACAAGATTGATAAGTCTAGTGTATATGGTAATTAGGTACAATACATAACAACTTAAAACATGAAATACATCATCTTTATTAAAAAACTCCTTAACATGTTCGTAATATTCCTTCATACTTAAAACTACATGGAATATCCTGGGGACAAACATAATAAAATGGGTGAGATATAAAGCCTAGTAAGGGAATAAACAAGGAATAAGACGAAGAAGATAATACATGTTAGACAATAGGCATATCAAAGGGGAATAAAAAAATTAGTAATCATAAACATTAACAATGAGACATGATATATCATAATAATCATAACATGGAAATGTGTCGATAACTTAAAACACTGAATCATAAACTTAAGTCAAGGATAAATATGCCAAGACCTCATGGTGGAAAAAGTCCCAGAAAGGAATTAGGTACACCCCTATCCCAACATGACTTATCATGATAATAAACATTAATCAATGAATTAGAGTACTATATAGGTGCATCCATCATAGAAAAAAGGGTATGATATTCACTGCAAAATTTTTTTGATATGGAAAATCACGGTAAAATTTTGGTACCATAATATCATTAAATAAAAATTCGTAAAAATGGTAGATGAGAGATAAAGAGGTATATCATCATTTGGACATCAAATGGGAAGTAATAGGGACATGTAAATACATTTCCCAACATTATGAAATTGAAATATAATGCATAATTTTATAAACAATCTTCAATAAAGAAGATAAGGTGAGGATCCCTTATGGAATTTCAACATAGTAATGGGTGTATATAAAGGTTAATAGGATGGGTAAATGGGAGTTAAAGGGGATATAATCTTTTATAAATAAAATGGACAGTAATAGTGATGTGGAAGAATATATACCAACATAAGAAAATGGAAATTAAAATACATAATATAAAAGGAGTGCTTGATAAAAGAGTAGAGTGGAAGATCCCTTACTTGAGTGTGTGACTCCAAAGGCTTAGTAGGGGCATCTTTAAATCTTTTGGATGCCTTGGGAGGACTCTAGGGAGAGGATGGAAGAGTTTTTACATGCTATAAATAGTTTTAGTGAAGTGAAATGGGAGATTTTGTAGGTTTATATAATAAAAAATGGAGATTTCTTTATTATTTTGGTTTTGTATTCTACATAATAAAATATCAGAAAACACAAACCATCACAAGGTTTTTTCCCATGGTATCTAGAAAAGTGATTTTTTATAATTATTTTAGAAGTATAATGTCTGAACTTATTAAAATATTACCCATGGTGATGTGGAGGTGAGTCACACTCTTAAAGAAATGATTTTAAAATATTAAAATTTATTATAAGTCTTGGAGGATTCATAATGGATTTAAAAAATAAATAAAATTAAATTAAAATCAAATTATTTTAAACTAAAAACATACATTTAGTCTTGGATCCCATTTATATTAATTATTACATTACTTTTGGTTCATTGTGATGTCATAAAACATAAAGAATATTTATATAGTATTTAATTTTTTCTGAAAATTTGATTATCTCAGAAATTTGTGAAAAATTAAAAATTGGATAATTTCGACATCCTGATTCCAAAAATAATAATCATTTTCTCTAAAAAAATTTCTAAATATTTGAATTTTTACTCTTAGAATAAAAACTAACATTTATTGAAAATGACGGGTTTTTTGATGATAACATTTTTTTGGAACCCTTATAAAAATTACATTTTTCTTCATAAAAATTATTATAATTTATATTAAACAAACATTAACTAATAATAATATCTTATTAAAATATTATTTATTTAAAAAATCCTTGAATTCATCCAAATATATTTCTTAATTGAATTTGAATATTAACCAAAAATACTATCTGTGTTTTATTGAATCTAAATAAAAATCATTTATAAAGTAAAAATAATTGTATGGAAATATATTCATTATTATATAAAAAATAATATACATGATCATATTTATAGGGCCTTGTTAATATCTCTTTACTACACCAACAAAGACCCTAAGATTATGGTGTGTGATGGTGGTATTTTCATGGGGCAGTTCAACGAGCATAGTTTGGGTCATGATCTTGATGATCTTGAACTTATCCCATAAATGGTTTTGATCATGATTAATTTGTTGGATTTCATCTTGATATTAGTCAAGGGAAAATCCCAAAAATTCTATCTCCCTTTGAAGCACTAATAAATGGGATGTATAGGGTATGATCTTACTGGTTGATGTCATCACTTCCTTTGTTTGTTTCAATTGGATTTACTAAAACCCTACATTTATACTAACTATGTGGTCACTGTTAAATATAAATATTATCAAGGATAATGATACTTAACAATTATTTAAATCCAATAGGATATAATAAAACAAAATAAGTGCATTTGTTTTCTATAACCATATTACATTGTGATACATTTAAATAAATAAAAAGGGGGAATTTTATTTATAAGTGTTCAGGTCATTGAAATATTTACCTATTAAGAAATTTCATCCTCAAAATTTTCTTTTACCACACTAAAATAGATGTGGGTAACTCTAATTCATCACTTCCTCTAGTTCCTATGTTTATTCCTTTAACTTTTGGTTTCTCCACAACACTTTGACAAGGTGCATTGTCTTATTTTGTAGAACTTTTTCTCTACAATCTAAGATCTTCATTAGCTACTCCTCATAGGAAAGGTCATTACCTAATGGTAATACCTCTATATTGAGTACATGTGAGGGTTCTAGTATGTACTTATTCAATATGGATACATGGAATACATCATGTACTTGAGATAGGTTTGGTGGGAGTTCTAGTTGATATACTACCACTCTGATGCGATCAAGGATCTCAAAGGGGATGATGTATCTTGTATTAATATTTCTCTTATTACAAAATCTCATCACCTTATTCTATGAAGATACGTGTAGGAATACCATGTCTCCAATATCACACTCTAAGTCTCATCAGTGATTGTCAGCATATCTTTTCTATCTAATTTGAGCATCCTTGATGTGATTATGTATAGTATTAACCTTCTCCACCATTTATTTGACCCTTTCAATACATAGAAGTTTTTTCCCCAACTTCATCCCAATATGATGGTGTTTTGAACCTCTTCCCATAAAAGGATTCATAGGGAGTCATTTGGATGCTCGAGTGGAAATTATTGTTATATGAGAACTCAATCAAAGGAAGATTTTGGTCCCAAACTCATTTGAAGTCCATCAAACATGCTCACAACATGCCTTCTAGTGTCTGAATAGTATACATAGAGTGTTCATTAGTTTGAGGATGATAGACTGGACTGAGTTTCAACTCAGTGTTTAGAGCATTTTGGATACTTTTCTAGAACATGTAGGTGAATATTGGATCTTGATTAGATACAATTGATAGTGGTACTCCAGGAAGCCTTACCACTTCTTTGATATATATATATATATATGTAAGTTGAACCAATGGGAAGTCCTCTCGAATTGTGATAAAGCGAGATGTCTTTGTAAGATGATATGCAATAACTTATATATAATTTTTTTCCTTTGGATGTCTTTGGAAGTCTAGTGACAAAGTCCATGGTGATGTTTTCCCATTTACATGTTGATATGGGTAATGGTTTCATCATCCCCTTAGACTGATGCCCTTTAGTCTTTACTTTTTGACATACCAGACACTTTGAGGTATATTTTTTGATCTCCTTATTCATGTTGTACTGCCAAGAGTGTTCTCGGAAATCTTGATACATCATTGTGTTTCCTAGGTTAATGGATAAATTCAAACTATGTGCATCATCCAATAGTTCCTTATTTAACTTAGGATTTGATGGAATGCATAATCTTGACCTAAGTATTGCAATTCCTTCTTCATTAACATTGAACTCTGAGGATTCCCATTTTTTTTATAGTTTCCACTTTCTTTTGAATTCCCAAATCATCTTTTTAGCATCCTTTAACCTTTCAAGAAGAGAAGGTTCAGAAATAATTTGTGAAAGGATTGATGATGTTCATTCCTTTATGATTCTCATGTCTATATTCTTCAATTATAAGAACATCGTATCCTTCTCAATTCTCATCAATGATAAAATTACTGGATTATTTCTACTTAGAGCATCTTCCACTTTATTTGCTATATCAGGATGGCAGTGAATTGAGAAGTTATAGTCCTTGATCTGATCTAACCATATTTGTTTGTGTATACTAAAATCTTTCTATGTGAATAAATATTTTAGGCACTTGTGATCAGTATATATCTCACACTTCTCTCCATAGAGATAATACTGCCAGATTTTCAATGCAAAGATCACAGGTTCCAACTACAGATCATGTGTGGGATAGTTTTGATCATTAATTTTCAACTTTCTTGAGGTTTAGGCAATGAATTTTTCATTTTATATCAACACATAGTCTAATAAATTCTTTGAAGCATCGCTAAAAATTTAAAAAAAAATCTCCACTTGTTGGTAGTGTGAGTACAGGGGCAGTGATAAGACTTCTTTTCAACTCATTGAAGCTTCTTTAACATTCATAATTCTAATAAAAATTGACTTAATTTCAAGTTATCTTGGTAAGAGGGTTTTAAAATTATGATAAATTTCTCATAAATCTACGATAATATCCAACTAACCCAAGTAAACTATAAATATCTATCATAGATATTGGCCTCAACCATACTTCAATTGTTTTGTATTTAAAGGATCCAAAGATATCCTATTGATTGTGATGATATTACCCAAGAATGAGACTTACTGCAACTAGAACTCACACTTGTTGTGCTTTGTATAAAGCTTCTCCTTTCTCAAGGTATTTAGCACAGTGCTTAGATGATCCTCATACTCCTTCTTGGGTTTGGAGTATATTAGAATATCATCTATAAAATCTAATTTTTTTAAGGTAATCTCTAAAGACCCTATTCATAAAATATGTGAATATTACTAGAGAATTAATGAGTTTGAATGGAATCACTATGAACTCATAGTGCCCGTACCTTATATGAAAAGCAGTCTTGGGGATATCTTCCTTCTTCTCCCTTACTTGATAATATCTCAATCGAAAATCCACCTTGGAGAAGTATGTAGCTAATCGAAAAAAGTCATCAATCCATGGAAAAAGATACTTGTTATTTATCATGATCTTATTGAGCTCATGATAATAAATGCAAAGGCACATTGACCCATATTTCTTCTTAATGAAGAGGACTAGTGCACCCCATGGTGAAGCACATAGGTGTATGAACCCTTTATCTATATTCTCCTATAGTTTTTTCTTTAGTTACTCAAGTTATATAATATCCATCCTATATTAAGTATGGATATTGGAAATTACCTAGGTATACTCTTGATTGAAAATTAAATCTCTAGGCTAGGAGGAAGACCAAGAAATTTCTCAAGAAACACATCAGTGTATTCCCTCATAATAGGCATGTCTTTAAGGATGATCATTTCCTTATACTCAATCATTTGAGCCAGATACACTTTCTCATAGGGTAATAATATCCATTCTTGAGATGATGGTGAAAAATAAGATTCATCCTCCTCATTGCACTTGTATAGAATCAAGGGTCGATTTTCCATAAAAAGAGTGATTTCCTTCTCATAGAAATTTATGCTGACTCTATATAGGTAAAGCCAATCCATGCCCATAATTGCATCAAATTCCACTAAAGGAAGTATAAAAAGATTCTCCAAGATTTTCAGCCCAAAAATTGTGATATGGTTAGAGTTATATACATGGGATTCAATAATTTCCCCATTTTCCATTTTCACCAACATCCCTACTTCCATGCACTATGGTGGTGTTTGAATAGTAATACTAAACTTTCGTGATATGAAGTAATGTGTATAAATATGGATGATAACCCTACCTTTCACTATTTTATTCTGGTTATACTCATTTACTTAATACAAAACTAATGTATGGAAGATATTTTATTTAAAATATTAAACACATAAGTGGGTATCCAATGACATTAAATAGATAACTTATAAATTACCCTAACTTATGAAACTATTAGCTTCAATATATGTTATCAATGATCTATTTCCTAAAATATATTCTTATGGGAATTATTTTGTTACCTTAATAATGGTTCATAGTGAGCTTATGAATCTACCAAAGAACATCCATAGAGAGTGTCAAACTAGGTGTGTAGTAAGTCTAATTATCATGTACCAGGTTACCCTGAGTCAGGCCTGAACCACCTTGTTAGAGTTGTTACTCCTAGATACATTTGTTCCAGAACCACATCCACTTGTAGTATCCAAATAGGGATGTATTTTATCGATAAATCACTTAGTATATACTTAAAAAAATTTATGGATGTTTTATTATACTTAGTCATATCACTAAGGCTTTCACTAGAGTTCTCTAATCATAATCCCAAAAATAACTAAACTTGTCCTCTAATACTAACTATAAAAACTCTGCTCTTTATTATACATTAATAATTGATTTATTACATAATACTAAACTTAATACAACACGGGTGATCAATAATTCTAGTTTATTTGGGGATTAGGTACAATACATAACAACTTAAAACATGAAATATATTATATTTATTGAAAACCTCCTTAACATGTTCATAATGTTCCTTTGAACCTAAAATTGCATGGGATATCTTGGGGGAAAATATAAGAAAAGGGGTGAGAAATAAATCCTTGTAAGGGAATAAACAAGGAATAACATGAATAAGATAATACATTCTATAAAACAATAATATCAATGGGGTATAAAAAGATTAGGAATCATAAACATGAACAATAAGACATGATATAGCATGAAAATCATAACATGGGAAATGTGAAAACAACTTGAAACACTGAATCATAAAATTAGGTCAAGGATAAATCCACCAAGACCTTATGGTGGAAAACGTACCATAAAGAAATTTGGTACACCCCTTTCCTGACATGACGTATCATGGTACTAAACATTTCCCAATGCATTGGAGTGCTATCTAGGCGCACCCATCAAAATCATTTCATTCTCATAATTAAGTGTGTCACATAGATCATACATCATGGATTCATTCATCATGATAATTTATTTCACGATTAATTAATGTGGAATACATACATTACATTACCCATATAAATAAGAATATTTTCATATAGTTGAATACCTTTTATGAAAAATGGGTATGGTATTCACTACACAATTATTCTGGCATGGAAAATCACAGTGAAATTTCGGCAGCATAAAAGTGTTACATAAAAATTTGTATAAATGGTATATTATAGTGAAAGTGGTATATATTAATTTTGACATAAAATTGGTAGTAATAAGGACATGGAAAGACATGTACCAATAATAGGAAATGGAAATATAATGCATAAGTTCATAATGAATCTTGAATAAAGAAGAGAAGGTGAGGATACCTTATGAAATTTTGGTATAGAGATGGATGTACATAAAAGATAATAGGAAGGATAAATGAGAGTGAAATGGGATATTATAATTTATAAATCAAATTTATAGCAATGGGGATATGTAATAACATATCACAACATGATCAAATGGAAATTAAAAGGCATAACAAAAAAGGAGTGCTTGATAAAAGAGCAGAGTTGAAGATCTCTTACTTGAGTGTGTGACTCCAAAGGCTTGGGAGAGGCTTTTGGAAAGCTTTGGGGTGAAATGGGAGGACTCTAGGGAGTTCATGGAAGAGTGTGGACGTTCTTAAAGGATTTTTAGTGAAGAAAAATGGGATATTGGGTGGGTTTACATAAGAAAAGAGGGAGATTTCATTATTATTTTGGTTTTGGATTCTACAAAATAAAATATCCAAAACCACAAACCATCCCATGGTTTTTATCATGGTTACTGGAAAATGGGAGTATTTTTTATTATTTTAGAACTATAAGGTCTGAACTTATTAAAATATCACCTTTGGTGATGTGGAGGTGAGTCACACTCTTAAAGAAATGATTTTAAAATCCTAAAATATATTATAAGTCTTGGAGGATTCATAATGGATTTAAAAAATAAATAAAATAAAATAAAAATAACATTATTTTAAAGTTAAAACATATATTTGTTCATGGATCCCATTTATATTATTTATTACATCACTTTTGGGTCATTATGATGTCATAAAACACAAAGTATATTTATATGGTATACCTAAAAATTCGAATGTCTCAGAAAATTATAAAAAATTAATCATTGGATAATTTTGAGATCCTAATTACAAAAATAATAATCATTTTATCTAAATAATTTTCTAAATATTTGAATTTTCACTTTTAAAATAAAACTGACATTTATTGAAAGTGATAGGTTTTTTGACGATAACATTTTTTTGAACCCTTATAAAAATGACATTTGTCTTCATAAAAATTATATGATCATTTATATTTTATAAAAATTAATTAATAATAATATTTTATTAAAATATTTTTTTTATTTTAAAAATCCATGAATTCATCAAAATATATTTCTTAATTGAATTTGAATGTTAACCAAAAATACGATTTGTGTTTTATTGAATCAAAATAAAAATAATTTATAAAGTAACAATAATAGGATGGAAATATATTCATTATTTTATAAAAAATAATATACATACTCATATTTATATGGTCTTGTTCCATATCCATTTAATACACCAAAAAATGCCCTAGAGTAAGGTGTGTGATGGTGGGACTTTCATCCGGCAGTTTGGTGAACATAGTTTGGGTCTTGATCTCAATGAGCTTGAAATTATCCTATAAACAGTTTCACTCATACTTAAGTTGTTGGATATCATCTTGGGCTTAGTCAAGCTAAAATCCCATAAATTATATCTCCCTTGGAAACTCTAATAAATTGGCTTCATAGGGTACGATCCTACTAGTTGAGGCCATCACTTCCTTTATCTGTGTCAATTAGATTTGTTAAAACACTATATCTATACTAACCATGTGTGCACTTTTCAATGGCTATATTATCAATATTAATGATACTTAACGATCATTTAAATCCAATAGGAAATAATAAAACAAAATAAGTGCATGTGTTTTCTATAACCATATTACATGATGATACATTTAAATAAATCAAAAAGGGAAATTTTATTTATAACAGTTCGTGTCATTACAAAGTTGTTTATGCTGAAATATATCATGTAGAGACAGTTCCTATAGAATTTAACATGATCATATTTTTCATAGAGTAGGTTAAGGATGTTTTTATAGAGGTACACATGAGAACCTTATATATATATATATAAAGATAAATGATGTACTTTCATTGAAAATGGATCAAGTGTCAACCAAATTCTAGTATGAAAACTTCGTCAATTGGGTTACAGAAAAGTTTACTTTTCCCCTTCTATTTTAACACTACAAGGTTATAAAAATATCAAACAGAATCCTCTCAGAAAAATAAAACTCAGGACCCAGTTTGGGGACCTCATATCCCACTCATAATTTCTAGTTTTTTTGCAAGATATGGATTTTTACATTTTACTATGAAGGCCTGGGTTGAATCACCACACAGTAATCCCCTCATCATACTACCAATGCCTCAAGTATTGCATTAATGGACAATTTGGGATGTTTTATGGTGAAAATAACCATTATAATATTGAAAAACTTGGTATATTGATGCAGGATTCTATCAGAGGAAGGGAAAATAATCAATGATCAGTGGTGTCACTTGGGTCATGACCCCAAATAATCTAGAAATGATCCCAGCCAATCCCTTCAAACAGCTCGGTGAACAATTTGTGCTACCCATCCTTCAGATCGAAGGAATGGGATCAAATTCAATAGCATATTTAACAACCTTCATGATATCAGTCATCAAAATTGATCCTAATAGCACTTAAATGGTCACTAAATCTCTAGATGGTAGTAAAATCCTAGATGAAAATGCCATCATTCCATCACCTAATCCTCAACAGATCCCTACCTCATTAGTTGATTCGAAAGAGGATGTCATGTCACAAATAGAGGATGAAGATAACCCTTCTCTATCCCTTACTCTATCCCCTCTAAAACCTCAAAGAGACCACACATTTTTAGTTGGTTCATAAGAAGCCACTTCATCTTCCGGATGTCAAAGCATTGACTCCTCTCATAACTATGAGAAATTTCCTTCATCACCTAATTTCCCCAATAATAATATGGAAGAATAATAGGAAGAGGAAGAGGAAGAGGAAGAGTAGGAAGAACTCAAGTATTCCCCACCAGCATTCAAAGAAGGGTTCTCTACCACCATTGATGAACACATGAGAATAAACATGGGTATATAAGAGGATATATGGCCCACTTTTATCAATGCGAACATGTATTCTGAAGAACAAGAGTTGTATACTTCCATTCAGAAGCAACATTAGGATGTGTTCACCTATAATTACATAGAAATTCCTAGCCTTGATCCCGAGGTGGCTACTCACCACCTGGGATTTCCAGAAAACTATCTGGGATACAAACAGGTATATAGAAGGACACACCCAAATCACGATGCTAATACTGAGGCTAAAGTTGAAAAGAATATAAAGGATAATTTTATTTGGGAAGTCTGGTATCTAAAATGGATATAAAACATAGTATCGATAAATAAGACAAATGGAAAAATCAGGGACAACATCAACCTAAGATATCTTGACTGGCACTGTTTGAAAGATGACTTCTCTGTTTTGATTATATAATTTTTGATCAGTGAAAAAGTTATAAATCAAACTCTATCCTTCATGGATGGTTATTCAAGGTACAATAAAATTTGAATGGCCAGTGAAGATGAAGAATCCGCCACCTTCAAGGCCCCCCATGGAGTATTTTTCTATCGGGTAATACCCTTTGGCTTGAAGAATGTTGGTGTTATATATAAACATGTCATGTATCACATATTTAAACTTGTCATGGGAAGGTTTTAAAAATGCTAAATCAATTATTTTTTGGTTAAGTCTTGATAATGTTTATACCACCTGTATAATCTTGAGACCATATTCAAAAAACTATGACAGAAAAGCCTAATGACGAACCCCTTGAAATGGTCTTTTGAGGATACCTCAGGAAAATTTCTCAGCTTCATCATACTCCATCATGGAATCGAAGCTGACCCAGAGAATAAAAATGTTATCCTCAATATGTCACCTCCTCATAACCTCAAGTAATTGAAGGGTTTTCCAGGACACCTAGCATATATTCATCTCTTTATAGAAAACATCATAAGTGAGTGTTTTCCCTTTACTGGGTTTTTGAATAAGGGGGTCACATATCAGTGGACTAATGACTGTTAGGAATCATTTTATAGTCTTAAGAAATTTATCTTGAGTCTACTAGTGTTAATAACACCTATTGAAGGGAAACCCCTAGTTATTTATGTGACATACCTAGAGTGATCACTGGGTGTTTTCCTCACATGCAATAATGATGTTGAGAATGAAAACAGACTTTATTATCTCAGTCAAACCATGATCGACCCCAATAATCATTATTTAGATATTGAGAAGAGCATACTGGTGTTGATATTCAGGGTTTTGAAATTAAGGCACTACCTACAGCACCACAAGGTTCATTTGGTATCTCACAACAACCCGCTCAAATATATTTTGATCCTTCCTATGTTGACTGGATGTTTCTCCTAGTGTGTGGTTATCCTATAGAATTTTTACATTCATTTTGTGCCTCATTAAGTGATAAAGGTCTATGATTTGGCTTATTTCCTTGCATAAAATCCCTCTATAGAAACAATATTGTTAAATACTGTAATGACCCAAAGTTTCATTAATGGAAAATCCCTCTTGATCTAGTTAAATGTCTCTTTATGAAAAATATTTTTTATAAGATGTCAACTTCTTTGGTTTTATGTTAAGAATTTTGACCATTGCTAATATATCCATTGAACAGTAATCACATGATTAGTATAAATAAAGGACTTTAACAAATCCAATTTACTCAGACAAAGGAAGCGATGACCTCATCCAGTAGAATTGACCCATACGAAGCCCATTTGTCAGAGCTCGGAAAAGAGGGGGCGTCTTTGGGATTCGCCCTTGACCAAGACCAAGCTGATCTTCATCATGTCAAGCTCGAACTTTACCGTCTACGGGAAAAGTGGAAGTTTATTGAAATTACCACTCGAGCGATGTTATCCGAGCCACCCCAAGAGTATGTCACCATCGCACACCTTACCCTTAGGTCTTATGCAGCTGTTTTAAGGGGTTATGTAACAAATAAGTAGTACTATATTCATGTACATTATTTTTTTATTTAATAATGAATATAATTTCTAGTCATTTTTGATACATTGTAAATAGTTTTTAAAGTACAAATGGTGTTTTTAGTTATTATTTAATTAAGAAATCTATTTTATTAAATTAAGGGATTTTTGAATTAAATAATATTTTAATAAAATAATAATAATATTATTAAATTAATTTTTATTAAATATAAACTATCTTATAATTTTATGAATGCAATTAAAATTTTATATTAAGGTTTGAAAGCCATTTCTGTCAAAACCCGTGAATTTTCGATAAATGTTGGTTTTTATTTTAAAAGTGAAAATTAACATATTTAGAAATTTTTTTAGATAAAATAAATGTCATTTCTGGAATCAGGATGTCGAAATTATCCAACGGTGAATTTTTCATAATTTTCTGAGACAGTCAAATTTTTGGGTAAAAATTAAATACCGTTTAAATATATAATATGTTTTATGACATCATAATGACCCAATGGTGATGTAATAAAATACCATAATCCTTATGTTCAGACAATATATGTTTTATCATTAAAATAATGTGATTTTTTGTTTGTTTGACTTACTTTTCAAAGCATTAATGGACCCCTCAAGACATATTCAACACTTTTCCTTTTTAAATTAATTTCCATGGGAGTGTGACTCACCTCCACATAAGAAACCTTATTATTTTAAGAATTTCGGACTTCGGCCTTATAAAATATTTTTTTCCTCTTCCCTTTTCCAAAAACCATGGGCAAAAACCATGGTATGGTTTGTGGTTTGGATTAATTTAATGTAAGGGGACCCAAACCTAAATAATAAAGAATTCCCTCACCTTTCCTATATAAACCCACCCAAGCTCCCACTTCATCCTCACTAAAATCCCTTGGAGTTAGTCCAAACTCTTACCTACTCTCTCTATAATCCTCCCAAGGTGCCCCAAGCTCCCAAGAATCCTCTCACAAGCCTCTCTCTAGCCTTTGGAAGCACACTTCCAAGTAAGGGTTTTTTCTTCCTTTCTCCTTTTTGTCAATTTTCTTTAAGTTGTATTGCCCTTTTAATTTCAATTATGAATGTTTGGGTATGGTTTCTCACCTTCCCCATACTGCCCTCTTATTTTTTAATTATGGGATACCCCTTTCTCTCTCATTAAATGCCTCCCATGTACACCCGTTACTATGCCGAAATTCCGAAAGGAACTTCTCTCTCTCCTTTACATTCAAACAATACTTTTGTATCATGAATCTAAATTCCATCACAATTGTTGGGAAATGTATCTATATGACCTCCTTACTGTCCATTACATGTAAATATGATGAGTAACCCCTTTCTCTTTCATCAACCATTTTTATGAATTCTTATGTCACGCCGTTACGCTGCTGAAATCACACCAATTTTCTAAGCCAATGTCATTGTGTACTGAATACCATGCCCATTTCTCCATCAAGGGTATTCACATTTATGAACATTTAATTATTTATTATAAAGTTTCATGTATGAATTCTACATTCCTTTGTTGTGGAATAAATGATTATGTTTTATGAATCCATGTTTTATGATCCATGTGGCACACTTATGCGTGAAATGAAATGTTTAAGAAGGGTGCGCCCTTATAGCACTCCAATGCATTGGGTAAAGTATAGTATCATGATACGTCATGTGCAATGAGTGTTGAATCATAATAATTCAAGTGCAATGAGGGTTTACTCATGCTTTATGTGCAATTAGGATTTACTCATACTCCATGTGCAATGAGCCTTGGCTCATGCCAATTCCATGTTAAGTGTTGTTGCCACATTTCCATGTTATGATTATCATGCTTTATCATTCCTTTATGTTAATGTTTTTATTATGCTCTATTGATATGCCTATTGTCTAACATGTATTGTACTCCTCATGTTATTTCCATGTGTACTCCCTTACTGGGATTTATAGCTCACCCTTTTCTTATGCATGTCCTCAGGTTATCCCATGCAATGATAAGTATGAAGGAATGTAGTGGTCATGTAAAGGAAGTTTTCAATAAAGATGTTGTATTTCATGTTTTAAGTTTTTATGTAATGATCATAAGCCTAAAATACATTAAACCTCTTCATCTTCTTGTTGTATCAAGTGAAGTTTTATGTAATAAATCATGTGTAAGTTTGTAATAAAAGTAGGGTTGTCATAGTTGGTATCAGAGGATAGGTTTAGTTATTTTTGGGATTAGGAAACCCTAGTAAAGCCTTAGATTCAAGACTAAGTATAATAAAAACATCCCTAAGTTTTTGTAAGTACTGAGCAAGTGCTTTATCAAACAAATACATCCCTGTCTGGATACGAGTAGGTAGAGGCGGATCTGGCACAGATGTATCCTAGGTGTAAAACCTGAAAACACCGCTTTGAGCTAGACTTGAACGGGAACTGGTGCATGAAAAGGGGCCTTGCTACACTCTTGGTTACAACACTCCTGGGGGATATGTTTTGATAAATTCACAAGCTTAGTATGAACCCTTATTAAGGGAATTAAAAAAAATGCCCCTACGAATATATGTTATAAAGTAGATCATGAAAATATTAGATTGAAGCCTATAGACTCATGAGTAAGGAAATAAAAGTTTATTTATAAGTCATCAACTTTTGTCTTTGGATTACCCTTTATGTGTTACCCCTAACTTTCCATTTATTCCATCCAGTGGCCAGTAATAGGAGGACTCAGGCTAACAACCGTTGTGAAGATCAGTGTGATGACTATACTAATGAGATGCCAAATCCAATGGGAGAGGGAATCACGAACTTTGTCACGCTTCTATCTCAGCTAACTCAAGTTTTGAATAGAAACATGGGTCAAGAGGAACGTTCAACCCCCTAAGAAAGAACAAGTCACTATCGAGAGCTTCATGAGACAAAGGCCTCCTACTTTTAGTGGATCATCCGATCCCATGATCGCTGAACAATGGATCAACTACATTGAAAAGATTTTCTCCATCCTTAAATGTTCTGAACAAGAGAAGGTTCTCCTGGCTGCTTATCGTATGGAGGGTGAAGCTGATCAATGGTGGACGTTGATAAAAAATACGAATCTTGAGGAGGAGATCGAGGCGTTGGAATGGAAGGATTTCCGGAAGATGTTTTTCGATAAATATTTTCCACGCACCCTCCATCTTAAGATGGAGAGCGACTTCCTTTCCCTCAAGCAAAAAGATGAAGAATCTATTGGAGCGTACGAGGAAAACTTCACAAGTCTTGCATGATACACTTCTGGCTTTGTCGTTACCCCCGAATGCAAAGTTGACCGCTTCTTTGGTGGGCTGAAGCCTAGCCTACGGAAAGCATTAGCGATCCATGACTTCGACAGCTATGAGAAGATTGTCCGATGTGCACTCAAGGTCAAAATGGAGATCGGGGAACCACATGGGTATCATGGGGACAAGAAGCGTAAGGTGGACTTCAATTCTGGTGGTCTGATGGATAAATCCAACAGTGCTAAGAATATACAACACCCCACTTTCCAAAAGTGTGGAAAGAAGCACCCTGGAAATTACCTTAAGGGGACGAGAAAATGCTTCAGGTGTGGAAGAGAAGGGCACTTAGCTGTTAACTGTCGGCAAGAAAGACCCACGACTGCGACAGAGGATATAAAATCTCCATTCGAAACTCAACACATTGTTCAATGCTACAAATGCAAAGAACCGGGTCATTTTGCAAATCAGTGCCCTAATCCAAGGGTTTTCAGAGACAACCAATAACCTCCAAGGCAGAAAGGAAGAGCTTTTGCCATCACTTCTGCCGAAGTGAACCCCGACAACGAAGTGGTGATAGGTACGCTATTTATTCATTCAAGAATAGAAAACATACTTTTTGATTCAGGTTCTACGCATTCTTTTATATCTCGAAAGTTTAGTATAAGAATCCCAACACCACCACAAATCATGGAAGTAAAGATGTCGTTGAGTACGGAAAATGGGGAAATCATTGCATCCCATGAATATAAGTCCTCCCCTGTTATAGTCTGTGGATTGAATTTCCCGGTGAACCTCGTCATACTCCCTCTGGTGGAATTTGATGCAATTCTTGGCATGGGTTGACTTTCTTTATATAGATCCAACATAAATTGTCGGGAGAGGGAAATAACACTCCATATGGAGAATCGACCCCTGATTCTTTACAAGTGTCAGGAGGAAGATGAATCTCCTTTAGCTCCATAATCTCAAGCATGGATATTACTGCCTTATGAGAACATGTATCTGGCTTAGATGATTGAGTCCAAGGATGAAACCATCCTTGAATAAATGCCTATTGTGAGGGAATTTGCTAAAGTGTTTCCCGAGGAACTGCCTGGTCTTCCTCCAAGAAGAGATGTTGAGTTCTCAATTGAACTTATACCTGGGGTGCTACCAATATCCAAGACTCCATATAGAATGCCTATTGTTGAGCTTGAAGAGCTAAAGAAACAACTATAGGATAATCTAGATAAAGGGTTTATATGCCCAAGTGCTTTACCATGGGGTGCACCAGTCCTCTTCGTTAAGAAGAAGGATGGGTCAATGCGGCTTTGCATAGATTATCGTGAACTTAACAAAATCATGATAAAGAACAAGTATCCTCTCCCAAGAATCGATGACTTGTTTGATCAGCTTCTTGGAGAAAAATACTTCTCCAAGGTGGATTTACGGTCGGGATATTATCAAGTAAGGGTGAAGAAGGAAGATGTCCCCAAGACTACTTTTCGTACAAGATACGGGCATTATGAATTCATAGTAATGCCTTTCGGACTCACCAATGCTCCAGAAATATTCATGGACTTGATGAATAGAGTCTTTAGAGATTACCTTGACAAATTTGTGGTAGTCTTTATAGATGATATTCTAATATACTCCAAAACCAAGGAGGATCATGAGGAGCATTTAAAAACTGTACTAGAGACTTTGCGCAAGGAGAAGCTCTATTCCAAGTATAGAAAGTGTGAGTTCTGGTTGAAGGAGGTCTCATTCTTGGGCCATATCATCACAAGCAATGAGATATCTGTGGACCCCTCTAAAACAGATGCAATTGAGGGATGGCCGAGACCAACATTGGTAACGGATATCTGTAGCTTCTTGGGGTTAGATGGATATTATCGACGATTTGTGAGAAATTTCTCACGATTGTCCAACCCTCTTACCAAGCTAACTCAAAAGGGAGTAAAGTTTTCTTGGAGTGATGAATGCGAAGAAAGCTTCAAGGAGTTGAAAAGGAGGCTTATCACTGCGCCCATTCTCACTTTACCCACAAGTGGGGAACTTTTTGTGGTATTCAGTGATGATTCGAAGAAGGGCTTAAGCTGTGTGCTGATGCAAAATGATAAAGTGATATCCTATTCCTCAAGGCAGTTGAAAATCCATGAGCGAAACTATCCAACGCATGATCTGAAGTTGGAAGCTTTGATCTTTGCCTTGAAAATCTGGCGGCATTATCTCTATGGAGAGAAATGTGAGATATATACTGACCACAAGAGTCTTACATATATATTCACATAGAAAGAGCTTAATATGCGCCATAGAATATGGATAGAGCTCATCAAGGATTATGACTGTTCAATACATTACCACCCTGGGAAAGCGAACAAGGTGGCAGATGCCCTAAGTAGAAAGGAACCAACAATTCTATTAATGATGAGAATTGAGAAGGATCCAATCTTCTTAGACTTGATGAATATGGACGTGGGAATCATAAAGAAGGGAACATCATCAATCATTTCACAAATGATTGCTCAAACTTCTCTTTTGGAAAGGTTAAAGGATGCTAAAAAGGTTGATGTGGGGATTCAAGAAAAAGTGGAAGCTATCAAAAAGGGGAAATCCTCGGAGTTTAATGTTAATGAAGAATGAATTGTGTGGTTTGGGAAAAGACTATGTGTTCTATAAAATCCAGAGCTGAAGAAGGAACTTTTGGATGATGCACATAGTTCAAATTTCTATATTCACCCAGGGAGTACAAAGATGTATCGAGATCTCCGAGAAAACTTTTGGCGGGATAATATGAAGAAGGAGATCGTTGAATATACATCAAAGTGCCTGGTGTGTCAGCAAGTGAAGGCAGAGAGGCATAAGTCTAAGGGGATGATGCAACCATTGCCCATACCAGAATGGAAATGGGAGAACATCACCATGGACTTTATCACCGGACTTCCAAGGACATCCAAAGGCAATAATGCAATCTGGGTTGTTGTGAATCGTCTTACAAAGACTGCACACTTCATTGCTATTTGGGAGGATTTTTCATTGGATCAACTGGCGCAAATATATATCAGGGAAGTGGTAAGGTTGCATGGAGTACCACTATCTATTTTGTTTGACCAAGATCCAAGATTCACCTCTAAGTTTTGGAAGAGTCTTCAACATGCTCTGAATACTAAACTGAACTTCAGTACGACCTATCATCCTCAAACCGATGGCCAATCCGAGCGGACTATCCAAACACTTGAGGATATGTTGAGAGCGTGCTCAATGTAATTTAAAGGAGGATAGGATCAACATCTTCCTCTGGTTGAGTTCTCTTATAATAACAGTTTCCACTCGAGCATCCAAATGGCACCATATGAAGCCCTCTATGGGAAAAGGTGCAGAACACCGACATGTTGGGATGAGGTTGGTGAACGTAAGCTGCTTAGACCAGAAATGGTCGAGGAAATGGTGGAGAAGTTAGAAACCATTCAGCAGCATATCAAGGCAGCTCAGAGTCGACAGAAGAGTTATGCAGATAATCATCGACGAGACCTTGAGTTTAAAGTTGGAGACATGGTTTTTCTATGCATATCTCCATGGAAGAAGGTCATGAGGTTTGGAAAGAAAGGGAAGTTAAGTCCAAGGTACATCGGCCCCTTCGAGATTCTTGATCGTGTCGGGGCTGTGGCCTATCAACTAGCACTTCCACCTACTATGGCCAAAGTACATGATGTCTTTCATGTATCCATCTTAAGAAATTACATACCAGATCCTTCACATGTACTCTCTTCCGAGGTGGTACAATTGGAAGATGATATTTCTTATGAGGAGAAACCAGTGAAGATCTTAGATCGTAGAGAAAAAGTTCTACGAAATAAGGCAATGCCCCTCATCAAGGTGTTGTGGAGAAACCACAAGTTTGAAGAAGCGACTTGGGAATCGGAGGAAAAGATGAAGATGAGTTACCCACATCTGTTTTAGTGTGGGAAAAGGAAAATTTCGAGGGTGAAATTTCTTAAGGGGGGAATATTGTAACGACCCAAAGTTTCATTAATTGAAAATCCCTCTTGATCCAGTTAAATGTCTCTTTATGAAAAATATTTTTTATAATATGTCAACTTCTTTGGTTTTATGTTAAGAATTTTGACCGTTGCTAATATAGTCGTTGAACAGTAATCACATGATTAGTATAAATAAAGGACTTTAACAAATCCAATTTACTCAGACAAAGGAAGCGATGAACTCATCCAGTAGAATTTCCCCATACGAAGCCCATTTGTCGGAGCTCAGAAAAGAGGTGGCGTCTTTGGGCTTCTCCCTTGACCAAGCCCAAGCTGAGCTTCATCATGTCAAGCTTGAATGTGACCGTCTATGGGAAAAGTGGAAGTTGATTGAAATTACCACTCGAGCGATGTTATCCGAGCCACCCCAAGAGTCTGTCACCATCGCACACCTTACCCTTAGGTCTTATGCAGCTATTTTAAGGGGTTATGTAACAAATAAGTAGTACTATGTTCATGTACATTATTTTTGTATTTAATAATGAATATAATTTCTAGTCATTTTTGATACATTGTAAATAGTTTTTAAAGTATAAATGGTGTTTTTAGTTATTATTTAATTAAGAAATCTATTTTATTAAATTAAGGTATTTTTGAATTAAATAATATTTTAATAAAATAATAATAATAATATTAAATTAATTTTTATTAAATATAAATGATCTTATAATTTTATGAATGCAATTAAAATTTTATATTAAGGTTTGAAAGCCATTTCTGTCAAAACCCGTGAATTTTTGATAAATGTTGGTTTTTATTTTAAAAGTGAAAATTAAAATGTTTAGAAATTTTTTTAGATAACATAAATGTCATTTCTAGAATCAGGATGTCGAAATTATCCAACGGTGAATTTTTCATAATTTTCTGAGATAGTCAAATTTTTGGGTAAAAATTAAATATCGTTTAAATATATAATGTGTTTTATGACATCATAATGACCCAATGATGATGTAATAAAATACCATAATCCTTATGTTCGGCCAATATATGTTTTATCATTAAAATAATGTGATTTTGGGTTTGTTTTACTTACTTTCTAAAGCATTAATAGACCCCTCAAGACATATTCAACACTTTTCCTTTTTAAATTAATTTCCATGGGAGTGTGACTCACCTCCACATAATAAACCTTATTATTTTAAGAAGTTCGGACTTGGGCCTTATAAAATATTGTTTTCCTCTTATCTTTTCCAAAAACCATGGGCAAAAACCATGGGATGGTTTGTGTTTTGGATTAATTTAATGTAAGGGGACCCAAACCTAAATAATAAAGAATTCCATCACCTTTCCTATATAAACCCACCCAAGATCCCACTTCCTCCTCACTAAAATCCATTTTAGTTCGTCCAACCTCTGACCTACTCTCTCTAGAATCCTCCCAAGGTGCCCCAAGCTCCCAAGAATCCTCTCACAAGCCTCTCTCTAGCCTTTGGAAGCACACTTCCAAGTAAGGGTTTTTTCTTCCTTTCTCCTTTTTGTCAATTTTCTTTAAGTTGTATTTCCCTTTTAATTTCAATTATGAATGTTGGGGTATGGTTTCACACATCCCCCATACTTCCCTCTTATTGTTTTAATGACGGGAGACCCCTTTTTCTCTCATTAAATGCCTCCTATGTACACTCGTTACTATGCCGAAATTCCGAAAGGAACTTCTCTCTCTCCTTTTACATCCAAACAATACTTTTGTATCATGAATATAAATTACATTAAAATTATTGGGACATGTATCTATATGACCTCCTTAATGTCCATTACATGTAAATATTATGAGGAACCCCTTTCTCTCTCATCAACCATTTTTATAAATTCTTATGTCACGCCGTTACGCTGCCGAAATCGCACCGATTTTCTAAGCCAATGTCATTGTGTAGTGAATACCATGCCCATTTCTCCATCAAGGGTATTCTACTTTATGCACATTTACTTATTGATTATACAGTTTCATGTATGAATTTCACATTCCTTTATCGTGGAATAAATGATTATGTTTTATGAATCCCTGTTTTATGATCCATGTGGCACACTTATGCGTGAAATGAAATGTTTAAGAAGGGTGTGCCCTTATAGTGCTCCAATGCATTGGGTAAAGTATATTATCATTATATGTCATGTGAAATTAGTGTTGAATCATGATAATTAAAGTGCAACGAGGGTTTACTCATGCTTTATGTGCAATGAGGATTTACTCATGCTCCATGTGCAATGAGCCTTGGCTCGTGCTAATTCCATGTTAAGTGTTGTTGCCACATTTCCATGTTATGATTATCATGCTTTATCATTCCTTTATGTTCATGTTTTTCATATGCTCTATTGATATTCCTATTGTCTAACATGTATTTTACTCCTCATGTTATTTCCATGTGTACTCCCTTACTGGGCTTTATAGCTCACCCTTTTCTTATGCATGTCCTCAGGTTATCCCATGCAATGATAAGTACGAAGGAATGTAGTGGTCATGTAAAGGAAGTTTTCAATAAAGATGTTGTATTTCATGTTTTAAGTTTTTATGTAATGATCCTAATCCCCAAAGACACTAAACCTCTCGATCTTCTTGTTGTATCAAGTGAAGTTTTATGTAATAAATCATGTGTAAGTTTGTAATAAAAGCAGGGTTGTCATAGTTACTAAATTTTATGATGAAGATATATTATATATTCAATATGAACCCCGGATATTTGAGATGTATTTTGATGACGCATACAGAAGCCCTGTAGGGAATATAATGGAAGACTCTAAGCTCAAAAAAGTTTGATTAGGAGTCATTCTCATCTCTCCAATAAAGGTAGTCTTTCCTTAATCCTTTATATTGTCAAAAGAATGTATAAATAATGAGGTGGAATATCAATCCCTCATCATAGGGATGGAACTAGACCTTCAAATTCCAATTTAACACTTGAAGGTGAAAGGTGATTAGGAGTTGGTAATCAATAAGATCAATGGGGATTATGCTATAAGAAAGGAGGAGATAATCCCCCTGATTAACTATGTTTGGTAATTAATGGAATAATTCACCTCAGAGTCGAAATTGACTCACATCCCATGATTGAAGAATGACCAAGTCGATGCATTGGTAAATATAACCATGGATTTGGTAGATCCAGACCTAGGTGAAACTATAATCAACATTGAACATCATTTAACAGTGTCTCTATTTTTCATGTTAGCATGGAAAAATCAATGAGGTTAATTCCATCCCCAAACCAAATGGTCCTTTGACTGGTTGGATAATACCCATTATGGACTACCTCTAAAATGAAGTTCTCTCGTCAAATAGATCCAAATATCCAGAAATTCCTCTAAAAATTTGGATTCAATGGAGTCATTCTCAGGTAAATCAATGGATAAGATACCACAACTATCATTAAAGAAGTATATATGAGAGCATGTGGTATCCACCAGTCAAAGTTTAGTATTTCAATCATACTTGGGGACTTGGATACTTTTGGCTTTCGATGGTGCATAATTGAAAAAAAATCACCAAGAAGTGTCATTCCTATAAAGTTCACACCAAATTCATCCATCAACCCCAAAATTTTCTACACGCAGACAAATAATCTTGGTCATTTTTCATGTGGGGAATATGTTTTGTAGGCATGTATCCCCATGCTATGACCAATTAATTCTAATGAATCTTAACTACTACTATCTTCTTCTCCAAATGGGATAAGGCAATACCCCTCAAAGAATTCGGTACCAAAAGCATTATTAGCTTCATGAAATCCAACATCATTACTAGATTTGGTTTCCTTATATGATACTTATGGGAAATGAAACCAATTTATTTTCTGTTTAGTTATTGAATCTATATCAGGAGTATAATATCAAATCCAACCATTCACCCTACTATCATGTAGTGGTTAATGGAAAGATAGAGTAATTAATTAATAACTTATCAAACATACTCTAGAAGATAATGGATAAGGATAAAAAGTCTTGTACTGATAAGATCTTGCATGCCTTGTGAGCCTACAAGACCACAACCCACACTGCTATATGGGAGACCCCATATTCACTCATATACAGAATATAAGATGTCTTTCCCATTGAGGTCAAGTCTCCCTCACTCTACATTTACATATGTGATAAACTATCCACATATCAGTAGTACCAAAAATGATTGGATAAATTGGAGAGACTTTATGATAAGAGAATTCACACCTTTTATCACTTGGAGGTCTATAAAAATCAGATAGCATGGGTTTTTAACAAATAATTCTGCCTCTGCTCATTCCTCTGAGGAGAGTTGGTACTGGTCCTCATGGCTCTAATCATACCAGGGAAGAAGCCTCCAAATCTTGAGCCAAAGTGGGAGGAACCTTTTTACATACCCAAGGTCTATTATAATAGATCTTATTCTCGAATATCTATGGATGGGGATCTCATTATGTACCCTACCAATGCATAATTTCTCAAGAAATACTTTGTGTGATAAAGACACCTTCATTCACATTATAATATGATAAAATTAATGAAACCTTTTTCCTGAACATATGATGTTAAACTATAAGGATTCCTCATATTTTCTACATGACATTAAACTACATAGAATCATGGTATTGTATACATGACCTTAAAAGGTATGTCATATGCTCCTATTCATATGACCTAAAACAAAAATACATCATAGTTTGAGATGTAATGATTTAAACTATATAGCCTAACGTCCTAATAATAACATGTTAAATTGTATGGTCATGTCCTCACTACATAATGTAAAAATTAAAAGGTTAATTTCCATGTTTCTTGATGTAAAACTATGTAAAATTTTGATCTTTACTTGAGAGGAACATAATATTTGGTTTTATTCTACCTCCACACCTTTTTCTAGAACAATGTGTGTCTTGATTCCTACCATCATAGGATACATAGTGATACTCGTATCTTCAATCTTGGGTCCATCCATAGTATAAAAATATCCCCCCTTTGTATGGTTAATACCTGAATAGGGGAGCCTTTATTTAAGAACTATTTGTGACTTGATTATCTCTTCAAATGGGATATATAGTGATCCTTAGAACCTATGTCCTGAGACCAGCCACAAAGGAAAAAAATCTCCCTCTCCTACAGACTAATAGAGATCTATGTAGGAGACCTTAACTTAGGTTCCCTAATTCATGATCCCATAATGGAAATAGAAATATCCCTCTCCTATATATAAATAAAAAAACTATGTAGGGAACTTCACACTCCATGGCCAATGCTGGTCAAAATTACCCCTTTGTTCTTAGAAATATTCCTTCCACACATCATACTCCTTGTCTTGGAATTTCAAATTTACATAATCTTTCATCATCCATTGATAATAAAATTGCATATTCCTAAGGACACATTTGTTTTCAATATGCATTGATACACCCTAGTATGGATTTGTATAATTCACCCACAAAAAGGGTCTTTCAACTAGAGGCACATGTGTTCTTAAGAGAGACCTATTTTATCTCTATAAGCCTCAACAACATCATGTTGTAAACCACTTTTAGAACATGGTTTGTGTTCATTCCTTGTGTTTTATTCTCATTTCACTTCTCATGATCCAATAAACCCCAAGATCATGGTTTACATTTTCCTCCTTCACATCTGAAGTGTATTGGGACATCCTTGGCTTGGTAAGCCTCATATTCATTTCCATGACATATAGTCCTAGCCATATGACCTAAAACTACAAGAAACCATGTCATATTAGTCACATTAAGTTAAACTATAAAACAACATCTTTATAAGATGATGATAAAATATAGTCTTACCCTATGTACCAAGCATAAGATTCCCAGTGAAATCATCTCAGGAAGCCTCATATCACAAACACAGGATGTCTCTCATGAAATGATTTCCTGAATGCCTTGACGGTGTCTGTGGGGATTTATGCCTTATTTTTTCACATAGAGAAACCTTCATCCTTACCACATGATACTAAACTACATGGTTAACATCCCACTTATTCAGAATTATAATTCAAGAACTACGTATAGCTTGATTCTCATTCCCATGAGATACATAGTGATGCATGGATCTTGCATCCCAATCCATCCACCACAAGATCAAAATTTCCATGCCCCTCGTTTTAATTGCCTTTGTGTGGTGGAAGAAACATTTTCTGATCCTTTTTTCTCACACCAATCCTAGCTTGCATGGGATTATGATTTTTATTAATGGGTTCCCCGCATGATCAAGGTGTATTAGTTCACATCAAGGTTGTCATTCTCTTGTACACGAGACATTAAAAGTCATGTAAAACATCATTATTGCATGACATTAAACTACATGATTTACTTTCCTTTAATAACTACATGTGGATTGATTCTCTCTTTAATGAGATACGTAGTGACACCTGGATAATATATCCTAGTCTATCCACAACATGAAAAATTACCCCACTCTCCTAGGTATGAGCCAAACCTACACCTGAGGGCCCGGTATGGGTTCTCACCCTGCTTGTGATCCTGTATTAAAAAAATATCCCCTTATCCAAGAAATAATTCAATAAATGTGGGGAATCTCTTATAAAACTATGTATAGATTTATTCTTATTTTTAAAATATGTATATTGAATCCCATATCCTATGTCTTGTGCCTAACCGTAGTAAAATAAATCCACCTTTCCTGCATATGGGTCAGACCTGTGTAGGAAAAATAGTTCTCCACACTGTCAGGTAATTTGATATTAAATACTCATTATATATTCAAGAACTTTATTTTAACAAACCAAACTCTATTTCTAGGAAAATAAAAATCTCTATAAACTATCCTCATCCATCGGTAGTGGAATTTCAGATTCCCGAGGATGCCTTTGTTTGACTATGAATTAATATGCCCTAGTTGGATTTTCATAAGTTTCCCACCAAAAGGTCCTTTCAATCAAATGATGTAATTATTTTAATATAAATTAATAAACCCTAATTCATATTTGCATAAGTCACCAATAAAAAGGGTCTATCAACCAAAGGCATATTCGTCCTTAGGAGATACCTCTTATATCTATATAAGCCCCAAAAAACATTATGATGGGAACCACTTTTTGAATGTGGTATGTGGTCATTCTTGTCATACTTGTCATGTATCACTCTATGAATATGAAAACCCTTAAATTATAGCTTATAACCTTCCCCCATCATGGATGAAGATGATGAAAAATTCTTGGATAGATTACCATGAAAGGTAAAATCGCTAATATTTTAGTCAAATATAAATGACCTTAAATTGTTTCTCTTAATATAATTATTATAAGATGTTAAAATACATGGCCTAGGTTCGATGACATTAAACTACATGATTATTCAACCCTTTTAGTGAGGATTCTTCCCTCTTGATGTTGGTCATCCACCACATCATCCCAAATAACTACATACGGCTTGATGCTCATTCCATAAAGACAAGTAGTGATGCCTAGATTCTCCATTCAGGGCCCGGATTCCACGACATCCAAACAAATTGTGTTCCTCCAATCATGAAAACAACCCTGGTCAAGGAGAGAGGTCATGGATATCTCCCAGGACCCTTTCTTTGTAATCTCGTGATCTAAATAGGATGACTCCTATACACAAACCAAATTTGTGTATGAGTGGTTTCTCATTCATATCCATTGCCAACATAGATGTTCCCTTCATTCTCATATTCCTTACCTTTAAAATTCACCCTTTTTGGTACTGAGAAATTCAAATCTCCATGATATATGGTCATTGATAATATAATTTAAAATTATTGAGGACACCTTTTTTTACTATGCATTGATACGCCCCAGTTTGGATTTGCATCAGTCATCCGCAAAAAGGGTTTGTCAACCAGAGATACATTCACCCTCAGGAGATAACTGTTTTATCTCCATAATCCCCAATGATAAAATCATGCTAGAAAATTCTTTTTGAATATGGTGTGTGGTAATTCCTTGTATTATTGTCTTATATCATGTTTCAGATCTGAAAATCACAAAATCATGACGCAAAATTCCCCTATTGGGAATCTAAATAATGTCAGAATATTCTCAACTAGTAAACCCTACTTGGTTCATTATTATTTGAATCATGGTCAAAGATATTTAACCTAAAACACCAATTTCATTTTTATAGCTTGAAAGACTCTAAACTACTCACAAAAAAAGAGTCACGGTACTCACCAGGTCAAAACCCTCAAAAGGGGACCCTAGGTAAAAGTTGAGTATTAGAACCCTAGAAGTTATCTCTACATGGTTTAGGAAAAAATGTGAAATTAAAATGAAAAGGCACAACAATTATTAGGTTGAAAACCCACAAAGAGTGGCCTAAGAAAAATAAAAGTCTCGGTAGCTAAGTCTTCATATTTGACTTAGAAAAAAAATTAGGTCAATGACACAAAAGATAAAAATTTTGTGATTTCTTTCATATGACCCTAGAAATATTCAATCTACACTCTTTGGTCCCCATGGATTAGGCAAAAACTAGAGTGATTCATCCTTATATTCGAAATTTATCACTTTAAAGAAATTGAATTCTTTCAAATGAGTCGTTTTCAATGTTTTATTATGATTATAATAAGGACAGAAACACAGAAAAGGATTATAAAAAAAATCCTTTGTATTCATGCGTTAAAATGCGAAGGATTTTCCACATGTTAGCATTTATCTGTTAAGGTTTATAGATGTTACGTTACAAAAGCTTTGAGCTATTGGAATATGGCATGAGCATTCTCTATAGCTTACAAAAACCTAGATAGTTGTGTGGTGATTTACATTTTAGCATTACAGAGTTTCTTCTTCTCTACAGCAATAGAATCCCTACCTTATGCCAAGACCCTCTTCAAGGAATAGTGTATTTGTACAATCTCTTACTTTATGGCATTTAGTTATTCATGAAGGCATACCATATGGAGATATTTCTCATCAAGTTAATGGTGATACTCCTCTACATATTTTTCATGGATTATATCCTCCTAGGATACAACAACTTTGAGTTCTTTAAATTGATCTGTCAGCTGTGCCTCAGCCAACTGTAATATTTTCTCCTCTTCCCATTGTTCAATGATTGTCTTCACAGAATTTTGTATTGTGTATTAATAAAACCCATCATGCTCCAAAATGGAAAACAAGTTTTGGAGTTAGTGAATTTGTGATAGAAGATCTTTGAGATGCGTCCCTAAAATTATCTTCCAGATATCTCTCTATACAATACAGAGTATGGTGATAAGGGAATCTTGTGTCTCTAAGTCCAAATCATGACTGATTTTAGAGGGAGAAATGTACTTTGGGATTAATTTACTCAATGATTCAACCTTATCCACTCACTCAAAAATAGTATCATCTCCTCATTCTATCCTTGGATGAATTGGCATGGAAGCTCCCCTCTCAGTCTCGGTCATCAAAGTTGATGGCACTGAACAAAAGATGAAACCCCTCATTAGTATTTGGGGATTAAAAAATAGAAAAGGCGGTGAAACAAATAGATCAGTTAACAACACTCGCGTATTGGTAGATCAAAGTCTAAAAGTGATGCTTCTATGACAACCCAAACCTCAATTTTTTGAGTAGGGATCTCCGGTCAAGGAACATCCCTATGAGTTTTCTCATAAATTGGGATGGAGGGATATCAGTAATCTTCCACTTCAGGTTTCTCAACTATTACTCCCTCGACAATAGGAGTAGGATAGACTTGGATTCCTTGGTCATGATTTTCCTTGTAAATGTTTTCTATATAAAAAGCTACACAATTCAATCTCTAGTGTAAGACATCAAATGTAAGGAGGTAGACTGTGTTTGACAATGAAAGAAAGAGAATACCCACATCTATCCAATTCACTATCAAAGCCCTAAAACTACTAAAAAGAGGTAAGAATATTAATATCTTTCAACTAATCCTCAAGTTCCATCAATTCATTATACAATTCCTCAAATCTCATAACATCCTTACCAGTAGGGGTATCCAAGACATGCAACTCAAGACCCAAATTGTCTCTGCCATCAATTCGGTTTTCCAACCTCTGAGAAGGAAAAACATCTTCGAACACCATAGATATAGGATAGTACCGGAACCTTCATCATACTTCCCAAAATTTTCAACCCATTCTAGAGTGGCGATAGGGTCGGTGGTGGTTTCTATAGGGTCCGCCAATGTTTTCAATGGATCTTAAATATCATGATGATAAAAGTCATTAAACATTATATGAAAATTTATGATGTGAATATAACAATAATAGGACCCTCCTCCCTCTCTACATCAATGGTAGAGAATGATACTTCATCTCTCATCATTTCTTCTATCAAAGGGACAGATTCACTAGCTTGAGTTTGTGCCTTATCCAAAATGTCCCCCTCAATCATCAATGGATCGGTACCAGTCCCCTTGAGGGAGGATAGTGAAGAAGATCCTATAAAATTCAATAAAAATAAAAAAATTATGTTATGTGAGTCATAATATTAAATGATAGTGAAAAGACTTAATGTAGTTCATACGTCCAGCCAACTTCTTTTCCCTCTTTTGTCTCTCCACATAAGATGGTGAGGGGCATATTAGTCCCCTTGGTTATAGGAACTTGAGGTGGTAGTCAAGAAGAATCTGCCACCATCTCATCCTCCATCATCCTCTGACCTGATGATGGCTCTAGGGATTCAAGAGAATCAACCCCCACTCTGATAGGTGTGCCCTTCGACCCATATTTTGGTGACTCAAGAACCACCCTTAACACCCCTTTCTTCTCCAATCAACTGTAGTATTAATCCCCACAAAAATAATGATGACAAATGATAGAGGGAAATAAGATTGTAAAAGAGAGATATACCTCACTAATGTTGAAAAAATCATCCCATTATTCATCAGATCGACCAGATATTCCCTTCATGGTATCTTGGGACATCATATTAGTTACCCTGCTTTCTGGCCAGAATTTGGTCATCGGTGGAATATATCAACATCTACAACTCCTGAATATATTGACCCAACTCAGTAAAATTTCTTTTAGGGTGACTATTGAAGGACTCTTGGATATCCCCAAGCTCTGGAATATGTAGGCCATCCTGGAGAAACACCCATAGATCTTAAATGTCCCAAGTCACGCTCTTCTAACCTTGGATATCGAAGGCCACACATACTCGGATTTTAATGAATCCCACTAGGAGGAATACTTGACATCTTTTGACTTTGAATCCTTGTTAGGCCTTTCTTCTCTAACAGGAGACTGGGAATCCAGATATTGGGTCTTCTCCCGACAATGATGACTAGACCACCTCATCCTAGAAGATGTAGTCTTTTAAGCACTGAACTTCTCTATGTATTGTGCTCAAGATCACTTTGAAGACTTTAGAGATTTAGATTCATCACCCTCTGACATAACCTTACTATCATGCATGTCGTGACCATAAGTCATCATGGTCTTGAATTAAGGAACTCTTATTTTCAACTCCCCTTGAGGGTTGTAAGAAATCCAAGCACTGGAATTCCTAGATTCAATCCTAATTGATACACTTAGCAGAGGTAGTTTGATAGATGCTTGAGATACCACCAAATCCATGAGAATCCAAAATTTCAGGCCATAATATGGTGCTTCTCAAATCAAATTTGTGTAGTGGGAGAGAAATTTGGTTGTTGTAGACAATTAAATTGGAGGGTGAATTGATATGGAGCATAGGCCTTACATGTGATCTCACTATCAATATAGGTCGCTAGTATGCTATCTTTGAATGAAATCATGTATAACCTCAAGTCATTATTAGCATGGCCTTTGTTGAAATTTTTTCCAGTAGGTGGATCATAGTATGGGAAAAATTTGAACTCTCCTAGTATGTTCAGATTCTTTAGGGATTCACTATACTTCATAGATAAAGTATGGATACTAGAAATAGCCTAAACAAATGGGAAAAATCTGCCTTCCATAACTTAAACTCCACTCAACATAGAATAAGATATGAAGTGTGCTGTAATCTACCCCCATATCATTTTAAATGGCCCTAAAATATGATATGGAGACTTCTTAGTGTATAAGTATAGTAAACACTAGTAGATATTTTCCAGGATAAGGGAATCCAACCCTATGTGATTCTTTTATAATAATTTAGTCATTGTGAAAAATGTTCCTAGACTCACACTTCTTTTTGATTTGCAGATCGACAGTAGATAGGTGTTCAACCACATCGCGAGAAATTCAGACAGATGGGTCCTCGCAAGTTCCTCATTCTTGAGCTTATATCCCCACTGGTTATACTATCCTTAATCTAAGGTGGGAAAATATATACCAGGGATACTTTGTTTCTCTAATGAATGGAATCACTTTGGGTTATGATACATAATACCTTCTCCTTATGGATCTAATAAGACCTTCATCTAGGCCTATGAATGGATATCACCTCTTGGGTGGAGTCCTTCTTCTGAACCTTTAAATCTAACTTAAACAACTCACGGGTCAAAGAGTCATCCTTTAACATCATCCTATTTCACCTTTGGTGGAATTAACTCATCATACATATCCCCAAGGATAGGAGATCCAGTGATCTTATAGACGCCCCATGGTTTAATGATGACTTCACCATACAAAAGATAAAATGTATTTGTTTGAGGAATCTATCAGCTCAATAGTTTGGGGATGATGTCTAGGTTCTTAAAAACATACATTTTTGACACCCAAACTACCTTATAAATGCTGAAATTTCCTATCTTAGTTTTAAATTCTATGTAGGTTTGGTGAACCCAGTATGCATACATCCATTCAGGCTTGAATCATCCTCCAGAACAAAATTCCCAATCATCTGTCTATCCTTATGATTAGTCCATCTTAGACACACACAAAATTGACTCATACTAGTGAGGTTTTTATTCTTGGTTGGGAGGCTTCAAGTCTGGGGAACAACGGTTTTGGTGCATGATTCATGTATTATGAAATGTTTCTTCCTTAGTAAATACACCCTTGGAGAAGATGTCAGTGGTGGGGAAATTAGTGTATTCCATGAACCAAGACTTCAAAAAATAATTCTCAAGATTTGGGAAGTTCACATATTCTAGAAGTCCATTATTATAAAAATTTATATATTCACTCTGAGTGTACTCATATTGGTACTTATTCAAATTCATTTCTATGTTCAGAAGGGTGGAGTAACACATGTCATATTAATATGGCCTACGATCTTGATCATATCTAAAACATGTGTAGTGGCCTTTTTGTGTGAATCAATTTGAGAATCCATTGGAAACCTATAATTAGACATCGAGATTATCATTAATTTTAGAAAATTCTGAAATTTAGGAAAAGGAAGTTCCTCACGCAATCCACTCGACCAAGTGAGATCACCCAAGCCACTCGCCCAAGTGATCTCATACAGGCCACTCACCCAAGTTCCCTCTCATAGGCCACTCACCCAAGTGTCCTCATGCAGTTCACTCACCCAAGTGTCCTCATGCAGTCCACTTTCCCAAGTGATCCCACACAAGATAGTTTCTCATGTAGCTATACCATGTGCTTGTGTGAGAGGGTCCTTCAAAAGGCAGCACAAACAACTTGCATGATGGGAGAAGAAGAATAGAGAAAATGGAGGAGAGAACCAGTAGATTGTTATCCTATTTATAGAATTGGTTTACCAGTATAGACGACATCCACAGAATACCTTCATAGACCACATTCATGGATGACCTGCATGGACCTCGAGATCTTTTCATCCCTTTACCTTAGGAGATCATGCCCTCTTTGTTTGATCGGATCCAATCCTAAAGGGGTAATTTTTTTGAAACTCCTTTTTTCTCATGGGGATGAAAATATTTAACAGAGAATACCTCAAATAATAAAAATTTGAAGGGTATGAAGGAGAACCAATGAACTCACCCAGGTAGACCTGTGCACACCAAGCTTGTGCACCAAGAGTCTCATATAGGCCTGGCCTATGAAACCTATAATTAGTAGTTCCCCCTATGCATGACACCTATGTGTGGCACTTACACGATGGTCCTAGATGGAAAACCTCCATAACCCATGGTCCTGATATTTCCTATAAATAGAAACCTAGGGAACCTCATTTCAAATGACAAAAAAACCTAGAGAAACCTTGAAGCTCTCCTCACCCTAGTTGTAACACCCCAGGTAAATAAAGAATATGACATTTTTATATTTATCCATATTTGTGAATAAAATATTAATATTACTTTAAAGGGGATGCTATGCTCGATGGCGTACCCAACACGCAACAACGAGTTTCTTGGGAATCCTACGTTGCACTCTAATAATAAAATAATATTATTTTAAATAGTAGTTAATGCCTAACCGTTGTAATGGCAGGAATGAATAGAACTAACTATAAAATGATTATATATGTTTGTCAAATATTTTTACTTTTTACAATAAATGTTAGAGGATTAAACATTCGAATGAATCCAATTTTAAGCGTAAACATTCTAATATTCTTTAAAAGGCCGATTAACCGCCTTTTGATGGCAAACCTTTTTTAAATCCAATTTTTGACAATTTTATGTGTTATATTTGACAAAATAAAATTCTTCTTTAGAATCGGGACATCAAAATTTACTTTGCGTAAATTTTTGGTATTTTTCCAAAAAAGTTCAATTTTTAATGAATAGTGAAAAATGTTGTATTTTAATTCAAAACCTCTTTTTAATCTAATTTATTTATATGATTAGATTATATTTTGAATTGGTTTTAAAGTGAAATTAGAATATATTTTTACCATTTAATACAATAGTGGTCTTTGGAACTAATTTCACTTTGAAATCGGACTTAAACTAGTGTCAATCTTTTGATACTTATTGTTTCATAAAAACACGCTATTTGTCATGACAGCGGGAATTAATTATTAAATTTATTAATGTGACTTATATGTTTTTAATTTTGTAAAATAGACTTCATTTTTGAAATCGGAATATCAAATATATCTTAGGGTGAATTTTTGGTATTTTTCTGAAAAACTTCAATTTTTGATGAATAGTGAAACCACTAAGTGGTACTTATAAAAACTGATTTTTTGTTTAAATGAAATTTTACCACTTCGGTGTTTTTAATTTCAAAAATACGACATACATGGTTGTCATTAAGAAGTAAAATGTGGTTCAATGAGATTAAAATAATTTTTTGGCGAATAGTAACTTTTAAGTTCTTAATCGCGATTAGAGGTAATTAGTGTAATTTAAGGTAAAAATAATGTTTTAATAATATGAGATGAGCTTGAAACATGTCCTAACCTTATTTGATGTGTCATGGACGACCAAGAAAATCCATGGGTCAACTTGGGGACCCCATGGAGCCACTTTGGTTGGAAAATGACATAAATACCTTTTTATTAAATGTTAAAGTAAAAATGACACAAACATGAAATATTTTACTAAAACAATTTTTACATGGGGTTATACAAGTAATATTTTTGACTATAAATAGTAATTGGAAAGATAAAAATATTTTCTACATCATAGTATTTTTTTATAATTTTTAGACATTAAATATATTAAATTATTTATGACACCATGATGATGCAGCGATTACCTCATTATTTAACGATTTAAATAAAATGGAAAGATAATGTAAAATATATGACCAAAACATTTCCAAAACCTATTTTATGGGTGGATTTCGAACCCTTATCACCTTATCCTTTAAATACATCAATGTGGGACCTTTAAAATCCGAAACGCTTTTGAAAATAAAGTAACATTTTGTAACTTTACAAGAGTGCCCCTCCTCTCCTCTTATAAAAGGCCCCCACCTCTACCTCCTTACCCACACTCCAAAAGCCTTTATCTCGGCCACAACCTGACCATTTTGTCTCTCCACATCCCTCTCTAACTCCTTGAGGCCTCACTTTGGGTAGAAGTCTTCCCAAGGAATCCTTTTAGCTCAAATTAAAGGGAGTTACCCGATTTTAAGGTAATGTCTTCACTTGAGTCCTTTTGTTTTATTTTGCCTCTCCAACCCCCTAAACTCTTTTTATTCATTTATTTTGTAACAAATACAGTATCTTCAATATACTAGGATGTTGTTATAAGAATTATTCGAGCTACACTTACACACACCTACATCTAATGGTTAAAGAACATACTGTTTCCGTGGATGGCGAATTTCTGCCTCACGAAACGATGATTGTTCAACACTCATATAACACCTTCAAAGGTGGCCATTAAGATGTCACTATATTTTTTATATGATATATAATATGTTTATTTTTTACTTAATCTTATGTATTTTTCTTTTTTGTCATACCTTTATGGTTTCCATTGTGGGTAAACACGATAATTTCATTTTAGGAAGTGCGGACCACCGCCCCCTCAAAGTGATTTGATTCGTTAATGCCATATGTGGGATGTATAAAGGATGGATTTAAAGTTATTATATATGATTTTATAATGAAATTATAATATACCTATATATCATTATTATTTATTTCCATTAAAGTATGAGATATAAATGAAAGTAGCGTTCATGCGTACGTACGGCTTACCGTCTCCATGAACGGTGCATTTCATTTCTTATCCCCAAATGTAATGTACTATTATAAGTACATGCATATAATGGATATATATGATGAATGATACATCTAAATTATTAATATAATTCTGGAGTTAAAATATACATACCTCTAATTTAGTTTTAATTCCATTAATATGACAAAGAAATGAAAGTAGCGTTCATGCGTACGTACGGCTTACCGTCTCCATGAACGGTGCATTTCATTTATTACCTCTAAATGATTATGTAATATTATAAATACATGTATATTCTGGATATATATGATATATATGATATCAAAATCATTAATATCATTCTGGATATAATGAACCATTGACCACACGAACAACATGTAAATGTAAGAAGTTCACTTTCGACTTAAGAACCAAATATCGACAAAACAAACATTATTAACTTAAATGATTAAATAATGTTTATAAAATGTAAATAAGTGATATAAAAGGAATAATTAACTTGAAAAATGTTCTTAATCAAATATAAATTAACTCAAGTTTATTATTCAGGACGTTAAAGAACGATCGAGTCAAGTCGGACCCGAGGTAAGGGATCTTACTCCTCTCTTTCTTTTTAAGTACACTCTTTTATGTCATTCCTTCTAAAGATCATCATTCTTGTTATTGGGATGTTATTTTATATTACTCTTACTGTAATTTTTATGTTCATATGATGAGAGACCCTATTCTCTCTCATCAATCCATTTTGTAAGTTTTGAGTGGCGCTGTTAGGCTGCCGAATTTTCGTAAGAGATCAAACCCCTCACTTTCTTTTAAAGTACTCTCCTTTATGTCACTTCTTTTAAGATCCTCTTTTTTATGTTGGGGGATGTTCTTTTATATTAATATTTCTTTAAACTTTATGTTAATATGATGAGATACCCTATTTCATATCATCAATCCATTTTTGTAAGTTTTAGGTGGCGCTGTTGGGCGGCCGAGTTTTCGTAAGGGACTTTTCATCTCACTTTTATTCTCGTGAGATTTTTGCTAAATTTGCCACAATTTCCTTTGAGTGGTGTATGTACTGCCCATTATTATACACTTTATGTAGTATAATTTCATTTATGTGTATTCACATCTTCATTGTATGACCCTTCTTCCATGGGGTGTACGTTTCGAAAGTTACCCAACTCGGTAGGGGACCTTTCACCCTCCTCTTTTTAAAAGACTTCTTTTGTTATGTCTTTTAATTCACATACTATTATGTTGGGATATGTTATTTTATATCCTTATTGATGTAAACTTTATGTCCAAGTGATGAGATTCCCTTTTTATCTCTCATCAACTCATTTTCTGAATTTTGAAGTGATGTCGTTATGCTGTCGAATTTTACCAAGTGAACTTCTTAACCCAATTTCGATTTCTTTGGGTTCAACATGTTGTTATTGAATATGTCATACTCTGAATATGTGTGAATAACCTTTGATTGTTTTACACTTAATATCCACTTATATTGGGTGTATTTATATTTGTCACACATAATTATGAGATTGATTTATCCTTAATTTAAGGATACCTTCTTTATAATGGATTTCATCTCATTTTACATTTCTTTTGAGAATTCATTTTTGTTATGCACCAATTCACTCTTATATGGTGTGTATACTATCCTTTGACATATTATATCATGAATCCCTTTATTCTCATGATATTATGAAGTTCATATTAAATGTTATTCTGCTATTATTTGTATTCAAGAGTCTCTCGTTTTGTTAAAAACTCTTTAACAAAAAAATCGTTTTAAATGTTTTAAAGATTTATTATTCTAAATCTTTATCTATAATGTCCATGTTTTAAAAATGGTTTTCAGTATTTATTTATATGGACATTAATGTTTTAAAATTATAATTCCAATAAAAGCTTCAAAGTGGTTTGGGACACTTTGATTCAAAAATCACTTTTAAATGGTTTTTGAAAATGGATTGATATCTTGGAATTACTTATTGTGATTACAAATGAAATGTTGTTATTGAAATTTTTATTTTTTCAATATTTTATGTGTAATTATGGTACTTGGACATTTTACGGGTGGTTACGTGATAAACCATTATGACGGGTGGTGCCGTGAATATCAGGACGGGTGGTTAAGTTATAACCTCCAATGCATTGGGTATGGAAGTCGGTCGTATGGCTATTCCATTAAGTATGTATGGAAGTTGGCCGAATGGCTATTCCATTAAGTGATATGTGTGGAAGTCGACCTTATGGTTATTCCACTTAAGTATGTTTATGTCCCAAGTTACCTTTATATGTTATGTGATCTTTATATGGGTTTTATGGTAATCTTTTGGTTACAGAAGGGTAAGTAATGAACTTTTATTCAGTGAAGAGTTTTTTACTACTTCGAAAAGGTGAAAAGTATTACTTTGTTAAAGTATACATGGTTTACTTGTTGTTTTGAAAAAACTAACAATTTTCATTCTTTGTGTATCCCTTACTGAGATTTTTATGCTCATCCCAAGTTTTTGAAATGTTTTCACAGGACTTAACGTGGAATAGGGTCAAGGATGGGATCAAGGGAAAGTCATGCTACCAAAAACATGGAACTAGACATGTTTCGTTTTAAGAGTTTTTATTTTATGGAAACTTAGTAGAAGTTTATACTTTTTAATCTTTTGAGATGTAATAGTTATGTCCTAATTCTCTAAAACTCTAAACCTGAAAAGATCCTCAATGTGAATTATTAATTTAATTCAATATTAAGTAAGGTTTAAGGCTGGGGACTTATAGTTGGTATCAAATGTCGGTTTAGATAACTTTAGAGGTTAGGGTATTATTTAAGAATAAGTGACATTACCATAATGGTTAGGATTTCAGAAAGATTCATAGTTTTTAGATAAAGTGAATGAGTAAGTATATCTTCCTCATTAGTAAATGATGGTTTTATTGATATACTCACACTGACCCTTTTTGGTTTTAGTAAATGGCTGGATCTAGCAGGCACCAAAGTAACAGTGGATGTGAAGGAAACTGTGACAGTTTTCTGAGCGAGCAGATGAATGATATGGGAGCTGCAATGAGAACTCTTGTGTTTATCCTCAACCAACTATCTGGAGTCATGATTGACCACCTAAACCTTGGTGATTTCTATAAGGCATCATATATGCGAGAAACAAATCCCTACGGAACTACAGGTAATAGTCATAAAGGTAAGTGTGTTCAAAAACCTATGTGTCAAAGATGTGGAAAGAAACACCTAGGAAAATGTTTCAAAGGGACAGAAATATGCTATAGATGTGGAAATGAAGGTCATAAAGCAAGAACCTTCCATGGAAAAATGAATCATCCAGTTGACTTGAGGAAAGAGAAATAAGTTCTTTCTGAGGGATCAATTGAATGTTTTAAATGTGGTGTGCATGGTCATTATGCAAACACATGTCCTATGAAGAAGTTTCGTGAATGGGATCACCAAGATCGTATAAATTTTCGTTTACCAATACCTAATGCCATTCCGATTGAGGATGAAGAAACTGAAAATGACCAATCAAAGGTATGGATTATTTCATGACTATTGTTTTCCTATTTTGGAATCTTAGGATATGATTCATGATTTTGTTTGTAGGAAAGAAGTATTTCAGAATAAGTTGGAAAGGAATGGTTAATGGATCATGAAGAATGTTGAATGAGTAAGATGTCAACATATAAGGGCTTCAAGAGTTATGGTGAAATTCTTAAGATTATTAAGTCTCTTTTGATGATGGGGTTACATTAGAAGACTTTTTATATTATGTGTAACCCTGATGTTTAATATATGAATTTTTTTTTCAAGGAATAGTTATATTTTCTTTTGTGGACATAGTTATAAAGAACCATTTGGGTTTATATGATCCTTACTTTTGAGGTAATTATGGGTTACTATATGTTATGATTGAAGTGAAAGACATGAGATAAAATTGAGGTTAAATTATGTTATGGTTATTTTTGATGATTTTATCCCTTTTTGGGGAATGATTTGAGAATTATATAGTTTTATAAAAAGGACAACATGGAGACCGTGTGACTACCCGCCGCGTCGGACAAAGCTGCGGGAATCGAACCCACAACCAAAGTGCGACTGGTATTTATCGCCTACCACTGGACTACGTGAAGTCCCCGGTTAGTTTGACTGATTCTTTTTAGTTATATGATTTTATGAATTAAGAGTAAGTTGATTTTGGGTTATTTATGAAAATTATTAACCTATCATGGAGGATATGTGATTAGGTTAATTACTTTTCAATATGAGATGTTAAGAGCAACTGATGTTGTTTGGTGATAATTGTTACGATTTAACTTGGAAGACTATGGGACTAAATCCTTGAAATATTTGGGTTTCAATCTTAGTTTGGTTTACTTTGAAGAATTTTATGGACAAATTGTTTATCGAATGGTCCTCGTTGAACTTTGGGTTTTGTTGGACAAATTTTGGAGATTAAGAATAGATTTGTTTTTTTAAAAGGATTATCCTTTTTGGGTATTATCTGATATTGTACTAAACTTTTTGGTTTTGGTTTTGGTTAGAGTCTAAAGAAATGGGAAGTATATAGTTCTCTATTGTGGATTAGGTGATTCTCTATAAATTGATTATAGTACTCTTAATGCGAACAAGTCTTCCTAAATACTTGTCTTTTGGAGAAAATATGAGTTTGATTAAGGAATCTAGTAAAAGTTGAAAGTCAACATGATAAGTGATTATGTTTCCTTATGAATAAATTCCTCAATAAAAAGTAACTTAAAGCAAAAATGTTTTCTATTAAATTTTCCTACTGGGGAATCGAATACCGTTTAACCCATCACAAGTTTTTGATTTTCTTATGGTTAAATTTCTCCTAGACATGTTTACTATCACTCTCCCTTGAGAACATGACCCTTTGCCTTTTCTTCCATGTCCATGTTTTCCTACATGGAATCCTAGTATGGGTTAACTCGGGTGACCTCTGTACTTATCTTTCTTTATTTTAAAGTGATTGTTTTACTGACTCTTGTTCCGATGTGGGACTTTGAAGGATGTTTCCAAGCTCAATTTTAAAATTGCGAGGACGCAATTCCCAAAAGGGGGGAAGGATGTAACACCACAGGTAAATAAATAATATGACATTTTTATATTTATCCATATTTGTGAATAAAATATTAATATTACTTTAAAGGGGATTCTATGCTTGATGGCGTACCCAACACGCAACAACGAGTTTCTTGGGAATCCTACGTTGCACTCTAATAATAAAATAATATTATTTTAAATAGTAGTTAACGCCTAGCTGTTGTAATGGCAGGAATGAACAGAACTAACTACAAAATGATTATATATGTTTTTCAAATATTTTTACTTTTTACAATAAATGTTAGAGGATTAAAAATGCGAATGAATCCAATTTTAAGCGTAAACATTCTAATATTCTTTAAAAGGTCGATTAACCACCTTTTGATGGAGAACCTCTTTTAAATCCACTTTTTGACAATTTTATGTGTTATATTTGACAAAATAAAATTCTTCTTTATAATCGGGTCATCAAAATTTACTTTGCGTAAATTTTTGGTATTTTTCCAAAAAAGTTCTATTTTTAATGAATAGTGAAAAATGTTGTATTTTAATTCAAAACCACTTTTTAATCAAATTTATTTATATGATTAGATTATATTTTGAATTGGTTTTAAAGTGAAATTAGAATATATTTTTACCATTTAATACAATAGTGGTCGTTGGAATTAATTTCACTTTGAAATCGGACTTAAACTAGTGTCAATCTTTTGATACTTATTGTTTCATAAAAACACGCTATTTGTCATGACAACGCGAATTAATTATTAAATTAATTAATGTGACTTATATGTTTTGAATTTTGTAAAATATACTTCATTTTTGAAATTGGAATATCAAATAAAGCTTAGGGTGAATTTTTGGTATTTTTCTGAAAAACTTCAATTTTTGATGAATAGTGAAACCAATAAGTGGTACTTATAAAAACTGATTTTTCGTTTAATTGAAATTTTACCATTTCTGTGTTTTGAATTTCAAAAATCCTACATACATGGTTGTCATTAAGAAGTAAAATGTGGTTCAATGAGATTAAAATAATATTTTGGTGAATAGTAACTTTTAAGTTCTTAATCGCGATTAGAGGTAATTAGTGTAATTTAAGGTAAAAATAATGTTTTAATAATATGAGATGAGCTTGAAACATGTACTACCCTTATTGGATGTTTAATGGCCGACCAAGACAATCCATGGGTAAACTTGGGGACCCCATGGAGCCACTTTGGTTGGAAAATGACATAAATACCTTTTTATTAAATGTTAAAGTAAAAATGACACAAACATAAAATGTTTTACTAAAACAATTTTTACATGGGGTTATACAAGTCATATTTTTGACTATAAATAGTCATTGGAAAGATAAAAATATTTCCTAAATCATAGTATTTTTTTTATAATTTTTAGACATTAAATAAATTAAATTATTTATGACACCATGATGATGCAGCGATTACCTCATTATTTAACGATTTAAATAAAATGGAAAGATAATGTAACCTCTATGACCTACACATGTCCAAAACCTATTGGATGGGTGGATTTATAACCCTTATCACCTTATACTCGAAATAAATTAATGTGGGACCTTTAAAATCTGAAACTCTTTTGAAAATAAAGTAACATTTTGTAACTTTACAAGAGTTCCCCTCCTCTCCTCTTATAAAAGGCCCCCACCTCTACCTCCTTACCCACACTCACAAAGTCTTTGGCTCAGCCAACCCCTACCCATTTTTTCTCTCCACATACCTATATAAATCCTTGAGGCCTCACTTTGGGCAGAAGTCTTCCCAAGGAATCCTTTTAGCTCAAACCAAAGGGAGTTACCCAATTTTAAGGTAATGTCTTCACTTGAATCCTTTTGTTTTATTTTGCCTCTCCAACACCCTAAACTCTTTTTATTCATTTCTTTTGTAACAAATACAGTATCTTAAATATACTAGGATTTTTTTATAAGAATTATTCTAGCTACACTTACACACACCTACATCTAATGGTTAAAGAACATACTGTTTCCGTGGATGACGAATTTCTGCCTCACGAAACGATGATTGTTCAACACTCATATAACAACTTCAAAGGTGGACATTAAGATGTCACTATATTTTTATATGATATATAATATGTTTATGTTTTACTTAAGCTTCTTTATTTTTCTTTTTTGTCATACCTTTATGGTTTCCATTGTGGGTAAACACGATAATTTCATTTTAGGAAGTGCGGACTACCGCCCCCTCAAAGTGATTTGATTCGTTAATGCCATATGTGGGATGTATAAAGGATGGATTTAAAGTTATTATATATGATGTTATACTGGAATTATAATATAACTCTATATCATTATTATTTCTTTCCATTAAATTATGAGATAGAAATGAAAGTAGCGTTCATGCGTACGTACGGCTTACCGTCTCCATGAATGGTGCATTTCATTTCTTATCCCCAAATGTAATGTACTATTATAAGTACATGTATATAATGGATATATATGATGAATGATACATCTAAATGATGAATATAATTCTGGTGTTAAAATATACATACCTCTCATTTAGTTGTAATTCCATTAATATGACAAAGAAATGAAAGTAGCGTTCATGCGTACGTACGGCTTACCGTCTCCATGAACGGTGCATTTCATTTATTACCTCTAAATGATTATGTAATATTATAAATACATGTATATTCTGGATATATATGATATATATGATATAAAAATCATGAATATCATTCTATATATAATGAACCATTGACCACACGAACGACATGTAAATGTAAGAAGTTCACTTTCGACTTAAGAACCAAATATCGACAAAACAAACATTATTAACTTAAATGATTACATAATGTTTATAAAATGTAAATAAGTGATATAAAAGGAATAATGAACTTGAGAAAGGTTTTTAAGCAAATAGAAATTAACTCAAGTTTATTATTCAGGGCGTTAAAGAACGATCGAGTCAAGTCGGACCCGAGGTAAGAGATCTTACTCCTGTCTTTCTTTTTAAGTACACTCTTTTATGTCATTCCTTCTAAAGCTCATCATTCTTGTTATTGGGATGTTATTTTATATTACTACTACTGTAATTTTTATGTTCATATTATGAGAGACCCTATTCTATCTCATCAATCCATTTTTGAAGTTTTGAGTGGCGTCGTTAGGCTGCCGAATTTTCGTAAGAGATCAAACCCCTCACTTTCTTTTAAAGTACTCTCCTTTACGTCACTTCTTTTAAGCTCCTCTTTGTTATGTTGGGGGATGTTCTTTTATATTCCTCTTTCTGTAAACTTTATTTTAATATGATGAGATACCCTATTTGATCTCATCAATCCATTTTTGTAAGTTTTATGTGGCGCCGTTAGGCTACCGAGTTTTCGTAAGGGATTTTTCATCTCACTTTTATTCCCGTGAGATTTATGCTAAATTTGCCACAATTTCCTTTGAGTGGTGTATGTACTGCCCATTATTATACACTTTTTGTAGTATAATTTCATTTATGGGTATTCACATCTTCATTGTATGACCCTTCTTACATGGGGTGTACATTTCGAAAGTTACCCAACTCGGTAAGGGGACCTTTCACCCTCCTCTTTTTAAAAGACTTCTTTTGTTATGTCTTTTAATTGACATAATATTATGTTGGGATGTGTTATTTTATATCCTTATTGATGTAAAATTTATGTCCAAGTGATGAGATTCCCTTTTTATCTCTCATCAACTCATTTTCTGAATTTTGAAGTGATGTCGTTTGGCTGTCGAATTTTACCAAGTGAACTTCTTAACCCAATTTCGATTTCTTTGGGTTCAACATGTAGTTATTGAATATGTCATCCTCTGAATATGTGTGAATAACCTTTGATTGTTTTACACTTAATATCCACTTATATTGGGTGTATTTATATTTTTCACACATAATTATGAGATTGATTTATCCTTAATTTTAGTATACCTTCTTTATAATGGATTTCATCTCATTTTACATTTCTTTTGAGTCTTAATTGTTGTTATGAACCAATTCACTCTTATATGGTGTGTATACTGTCCTTTGAAATAATATATCATGAATCCCTTTATTCTCATGATATTATAAAGTTCGGATTAAATGTTATTCCGCTATTATTTGTATTCAAGAGTCTCTCATTTTGTTAAAAACTCTTTAACAAAAAAATCGTTTTAAATGTTTTAAAGATTTATTATTATAAATATTTATCTTTAATGTCCATGTTTTCAAAATGGTTTTCAGTATTTATTTATATGGACATTAATGTTTTAAAATTATAATTCCAATAAAAGCTTCAAAGTGGTTTGGGACACTTTGATTCAAAAATCACTTTTAAATGGTTTTTGAAAATGGATTGATATCTTGGAATTACTTATTGTGATTTCAAATGAAATGTTGTTATTGAAATGTTTATTTTTTCAATATTTTATGTGTAATTATGGTACTTGGACATTTTACGGGTGGTTATGTGAGAAACCATTATGACGGGTGGTGCCGTGAATACCAGGACGGGTGGTTACGTTATAACCTTCAATGCATTGGGTATGGAAGTCGGCCGTATGGCTATTCCATTAAGTATGTATGGAAGTCGACCGAATGGTTATTCCATTAAGTGATATGTGTGGAAGTTGACCTTAAGGTTATTCCACTTAAGTATGTTTATGTCCCAAGTTACCTTTATATGTTATGTGATCTTTATATGGGTTATATGGTAATATTTTGGTTACAGAAGGGTAAGTAATGAACTTTTATTCAGTGAAGAGTTTTTTACTACTTAGAAAAGGTGAAAAGTATTACTTTGTTAAAGTATACATGGTTTACTTGTTGTTTTGAAAAAACTAACAGTTTTCATTCTTTGTGTATCCCTTACTGTGCTTTTTATGCTCATCCCAAGTTTTTGAAATGTTTTCACAGGACTTAACGTGGAATAGGGTCAAGGATGGGATCAAGGGAAAGTCATGCTACCAAAAAAATGGAACTAGACATGTTTCGTTTTAAGAGTTTTTATTTTATGGAAACTTAGTAGAAGTTTCTACTTTGTAATATTTTGAGATGTAATAGTTATGTCGTAATTCTCTAAAACTCTAAACCTGAAAAGATCCTCAATGTGAATTATTAATTTAATTCAATATTAAGTAAGGTTTAAGGCTGGGGCCTTATTGTTGGTATCAAAGGTCGGTTTAGATAACTTTAGAGGTTAGGGTATTATTTAAGCATAAGTGACATTACCATACTGGTTAGGATTTCAGAAAGAGTCATAGTTTTTAGATAAAGTGAATGAGTAAGTATATCTTCCTCATTAGTACATAATGGTTTTGTTGATATACTCACACTGACCCTTTTTGGTTTTAGTAAATGGCTAGATCTACCAGGCACCAAAGTAACAGTGGATGTGAAGGAAACTGTGACAGTTTTCTGAGCGAGCAGCTGAATGATATGGGATCTGCAATGAGAAATCTTGTGTTTATCCTCAACCAACTATCTGGAGTCATGATTGACCACTTAAACCTTGGTGATTTCTATAAGGCATCATATATGCGAGAAACAAATCCCTACGGAACTACAGGTAATAATCATAAAGGTAAGTGTGTTCAAAAACCTATGTGTCAAAGATGTGGAAAGAAACACCTAGGAAAATGTTTCAAAGGGACAGAAATATGCTATAGATGTGGAAATGAAGGTCATAAAAAAAGAACCTGCCATGGAAAAAGGAAGCATCCAGTTGACTCAAGGAAAGGGAAAGAAGTTCTTTCTGAGGGATCAATTGAATGTTTTAAATGTGGTGTGCATGGTCATTATGCAAACACATGTCCTATAAAGAAGTTTCGTGAATGGTATCACCAAGATCGTATAAATGTTCGTTTACCAATACCTAATGCCATTCCGATTGAGGATGAAGAAACTAAAAATGACCAATCAAAGGTATGGATTTTTTCATGACTATTGTTTTCCTATTTTGGAATCTTAGGATATGATTCGTGATTTTGTTTGTAGGAAAGAATTATTTCAGAATAATTTGTAAAGGAATGGTTAATGGATCATGAAGAATGTTGAATAAGTAAGATGTCAACATATAAGGGCTTCAAGAGTTATGGTGAAATTCTTAAGAGTATTAAGTCTCTTTTGATGATGGGGTTACATTAGAAGACTTTTTATATTATGTGTAACCCTGATGTTTAATATATGAAAATTTTATTCAAGGAATAGTTATATTTTCTTTTGTGGACATAGTTATAAAGAACCATTTGGGTTTATATGATCCTTACTTTTGAGGTAATTATGGGTTACTATATGTTATGATTGAAGTGAAAGGCATGAGATAAAATTGAGGTTAAATTAGGTTATGGTTATTTTTGATGATTTTATCCCTTTTTGGGGAATTATTTGAGAATTATATAGTTTTGGAAAAAGGACAACACGCAGACCATGTGACTACCCATCGCGTCGGACAAAGCTGCGGGAATCGAACCCACAACCAAAGTGCGATTGGTATTTATCGGCTACCACTGGACTACGTGAAGTCCCTGGTTAGTTTGACTGATTCTTTTTAGTTATATGATTTTATGAATTAAGAGTAAGTTGATTTTGGGTTATTTATGAAAATGATTAACCTATCATGGAGGATATGTGATTAGGTTAATTACTTTTCAATACGAGACGTTAGGAGCAACTGATGTTGTTTGGTGATAAATGTTACGATTTAACTTGGAAGACTATGGGACTAAATCCTTCAAATATTTGGGTTTCAATATTAGTTTGGTTTACTTTGAAGAATTTTATGGACAAATTGTTGATCGGATGGTCCTCGTTGAACTTTGGGTTTTGTTGGACAAATTTTGGAGATTAAGAATAGATTTGTTTTTTTTAAAAAGGATTATCCTTTTTGGGTATTATCTAATCTTGTACTAACCTTTTTGGTTTTGGTTTTGGTTAGAGTCTAAAGAAATGGGAAGTATATAGTTCTCTATTGTGGATTAGGTGATTTTCTAGAAATTGATTATAGTACTCTTAATGCGAACAAGTCTTCCTAAATACTCGTCTTTTGGAGAAAATATGAGTTTGATTAAGGAATCTAGTAAAATTTGAAAGTCAACATGATAAGTGATTGTGTTTCCTTATGAATAAATTCCTCAATAAAAAGTAACTTAAAGCAAAAATGTTGTCTATTAACTTTTCCTACTGGGGAATCGAATACCGTTTAACCCATCACAAGTTTGTGATTTTCTTATGGTTAACTTTCTCCTAGACATGTTTACTATCACTCTCCCTCGAGAACATGACCCTTTGCATTTTCTTCCATGTCCATGTTTTCCTATATGGAATCCTAGTATGGGTTAACTCGGGTGACCTCTGTACTTATCTTTCTTTATTTTAAAGTGATTGTTTTACCGACTCTTGTTCCGATGTGGGACTTTCAAGGATGTTTCCAAGCTCAATTTTAAAATTGCGAGGACGCAATTCCCAAAAGGGGTGGAGGATGTAACACCCCAGGTAAATAAAGAATATGACATTTTTATATTTATCCATATTTTTGAATAAAATATTAATATTACTTTAAAGGGGATGCTATGCTCGATGGCGTACCCAACACGCAACAACGAGTTTCTTGGGAATCCTACGTTGCACTCTAATAATAAAATAATATTATTTTAAATTGTAGTTAACGCCTAGCCGTTGTAATGGAAGGAATGAACAGAACTAACTACAAAATGATTATATATGTTTGTCAAATATTTTTACTTTTTATAATAAATGTTAGAGGATTAAAAATGCGAATGAATCCAATTTTAAGCGTAAACATTCTAATATTCTTTAAAAGGTCGATTAACCGCCTTTTGATGGCGAACCTCTTTTAAATCCACTTTTTGACAATTTTATGTGTTATATTTGACAAAATAAAATTCTTCTTTAGAATCGGGACATCAAAATTTACTTTGCGTAAATTTTTGGTATTTTTCCAAAAAAGTTCAATTTTTAATGAATAGTGAAAAATGTTGTATTTTAATTCAAAACCTCTTTTTAATATAATTTATTTATATGATTAGATTATCTTTTGAATTGGTTTTAAAGTGAAATTAGAATATATTTTTACCATTTAATACAATAGTGGTCGTTGGAATTAATTTCACTTTGAAATCGGACTTAAACTAGTGTCAATCTTTTGATACTTATTGTTTCATAAAAACACGCTATTTGTCATGACAGCGGGAATTAATTATTAAATTAATTAATATGACTTATATGTTTTGAATTTTGTAAAATAGACTTCATTTTTGAAATTGGAATATCAAATATAGCTTAGGGTGAATTTTTGGTATTTTTCTGAAAAACTTCAATTTTTGATGAATAGTGAAACCACTAAGTGGTACTTATAAAAACCGATTTTTCGTTTAATTGAAATTTTACCACTTCTGTGTTTTGAATTTCAAAAATCCGACATACATGGTTGTCATTAAGAAGTAAAATGTGGTTCAATAAGATTAAAATAATTTTTTGGTGAATAGTAACTTTTAAGTTCTTAATCGCGATTAGAGGTAATTAGTGTAATTTAAGGTAAAAATAATGTTTTAATAATATGAGATGAGCTTGACACATGTCCTACCCTTATTGGATGTGTCATGGCCGACCAAGACAATCCATGGGTCAACTTGGGGACCCCATGGAGCCACTTTGGTTGGAAAATGACATAAATACCTTTTTATTAAATGTTAAAGTAAAAATGACACAAACATGAAATGTTTTACTAAAAAACTTTTTAAATGGGGTTATACAAGTCATATTTTTTACTATAAATAGTAATTGGAAAGATAAAAAGATTTCCTACATCATAGTATTTTTTTATAATTTTTAGACATTAAATTATTTATGACACCATGATGATGCAGCGATTACCTCATTATTTAACGATTTAAATAAAATGGAAAGATAATGTAAAATCTATGACCTACACAAGTCCAAAACCTATTGGATGGGTGGATTTCGAACCCTTATCACCTTATCCTCGAAATACATCAATGTGGGACCTTTAAAATCCGAAACGTTTTTGAAAATAAATTAACATTTTGTAACTTTACAAGAGTGCCCCTCCTCTCCTCTTATAAAAGGCCCCCACCTCTACCTCCTTACCCACACTCCCAAAGCCTTTGGCTCGGACAAACCCTGCCCATTTTGTCTCTAAAAATCCCTATATAACTCCTTGAGGCCTCACTTTGGGCAGAAGTCTTCCCAAGTAAGCGTTTTAGCTCAAACCAAAGGGAGTTACCCGATTTTAAGGTAATGTCTTCACTTGAGTCCTTTTGTTTTATTTTGCCTCTCCAACCCCCTAAACTCTTTTTATTCATTTCTTTTGTAACAACTCCAGTATCTTCAATATACTATGATGTTGTTATAATAAGTATTAGAGCTACACTTACACACACCTACATCTAATGGTTAAAGAACATACTGTTTCTGTGGATGGCGAATTTCTGCCTCACGAAACGATGATTGTTCAACACTCATATAACACCTTCAAAGGTGGCCATTAAGATGTCACTATATTTTTATATGATATATAATATTTTTATGTTTTACTTAAGCTTATGTATTTTTCTTTTTTGTCATACCTTTATGGTTTCCATTGTGGGTAAACACGATAATTTCATTTTAGGTAGTGCGGACTATCGCCCCCTCAAAGTGATTTGATTCGTTAATGCCATATGTGGGACGTATAAAGGATGGATTTAAAGTTATTATATATGATGTTATACTGGAATTATAATATAACTATATATCATTATTATTTCTTTCCATTAAAGTATGAGACAGATATGAAAGTAGCGTTCATGTGTACGTACGGCTTACCGTCTCCATGAACGGTGCATTTCATTTCTTATCCCCAAATGTAATGTACTATTATAAGTACATGTATATAATGGATATATATGATGAATGATACATCTAAATGATGAATATAATTATGTATTTAAAATATACATACCTCTCATTTAGTTGTAATTCCATTAATATGACAAAGAAATGAAAGTAGCGTTCATGCGTACGTACGGCTTACCGTCTCCATGAACGGTGCATTTCATTTATTACCTCTAAATGATTATGTAATATTATAAATAAATGTATATTCTGGATATATATGATATATATGATATCCAAATTATGAATATAATTCTGGATACGATGAACCATTGACCACACGAACAACATGTAATTGTAAGAAGTTCACTTTCGACTTAAGAACCAAATATCGACAAAACAAACATTATTAACTTAAATGATTACATAATGTTTATAAAATGTAAATAAGTGATATAAAAGGAATAATGAACTTGAAAAAGGTTCTTAAGCAAATATAAATTAACTCAAGTTTATTATTCAGGACGTTAAAGAACGATCGAGTCAAGTCGGACCCGAGGTAAGGGATCTTACTCCTCTCTTTCTTTTTAAGTACACTCTTTTATGTCATTCCTTCTAAAGCTCATCATTCTTGTTATTGGGTTGTTCTTTTATATTAATCTTACTGTAATTTTTATGTTCATATGATGAGAGACCCTATTCTCTCTCATCAATCCATTTTGGAAGTTTTGAGTGGCGCCGTTAGGCTGCCGAATTTTCGTAAGAGATCAAACCCCTCACTTTCTTTTAAAGTACTCTCCTTTATGTCACTTATTTTAAGCTTCTCTTTGTTATGTTGGGGGATGCTCTTTTATATTCCTCTTTCTTTAAACTTTATGTTAATATGATGAGAGACCCTATTTGATCTCATCAATCCATTTTTGTAAGTTTTATGTGGCGTCATTGGGCTGCCGAGTTTTCGTAAGGGATTTTTCATCTCACTTTTATTCCCGTGAGATTTATGCTACATTTGCCACAATTTCCTTTGAGTGGTGTATGTAATGCCCATTATTATACACTTTTTGTAGTATAATTTCATTTATGGGTATTCACATCTTCATTGTGTGACCCTTCTTCCATGGGGTGTACATTTCGAAAGTTACCCAACTCGGTAAGGGGACCTTTCACCCTCCTCTTTTTAAAAGACTTCTTTTGTTATGTCTTTTAATTCACATAATATTATGTTGGGATATGTTCTTTTATATCCTTATTGATGTAAACTTTATGTCCAAGTGATGATATGCCCTTTTTATCTCTCATCAACTCATTTTATGAATTTTGAAGTGATGTCGTTAAGCTGTCGAATTTTACCAAGTGAACTTCTTAACCCAATTTAAATTTCTTTGGGTTCAACATGTAGTTATTGAATATGTCATCCTATGAATATGTGTGAATAACCTTTGATTGTTTTAGACTTAATATCCACTTATATTGGGTTTATTTATATTTGTCACACATAATTATGAGATTGATTTATCCTTAATTTAAGGATACCTTCTTTATAATTGATTTCATCTCATTTTACATTTCTTTTGAGACTTCATTGTTGTTATGCACCAATTCACTCTTATATGGTGTGTATATTGTCCTTTGACATATTATATCATGAATCCCTTTATTCTCATGATATTATAAAGTTCGGATTAAATGTTATTCCGCTATTATTTGTATTCAAGAGTCTCTCATTTTGTTAAAAACTATTTAACAAAAAAATCGTTTTAAATGTTTTAAAGATTTATTATTCTAAATCTTTATCTTTAATGTCCATGTTTTCAAAATGGGTTTCAGTATTTATTTACATGGACATTAATGTTTTAAAATTATAATTCCAATAAAATCTTCAAAGTGGTTTGGGACACTTTGATTCAAAAATCACTTTTAAATGGTTTTTGAAAATGGATTGATATCTTGGAATTACTTATTGTGATTGTAATTGAAATGTTGTTATTGAAATGTTTATTTTTTCAATATTTTATGTGTAATGATGGTACTTGGACATTTTACAGGTGGTTACGTGATAAACCATTATGACGGGTGGTGCCGTGAATACCAGGACAGGTGGTTACGTTATAACCTCCAATGCATTGGGTATGGAAGTCGGCCGTATGGTTATTCCATTAAGTATGTATGGAAGTCGGCCGAATGGCTATTCCATTAAGTGATATGTGTGGAATTCGACCTTATGTTTATTCCACTTAAGTATGTTTATGTCCCAAGTTACCTTTATATGTTATGTGATCTTTATATGGGTTTTATGGTAATATTTTGGTTACAGAAGGGTAAGTAATGAACTTTTATTCAGTGAAGAGTTTTTTACTACTTCGAAAAGGTGAAAAGTATTACTTTGTTAAAGTATACATGGTTTACTTGTTGTTTTGAAAAAACTAACAGTTTTCATTCTTTGTGTATCCCTTACTGAGCTTTTTATGCTCATCCCAAGTTTTTGAAATGTTTTCACAGGACTTAACGTGGAATAGGGTCAAGGATGGGATCAAGGGAAAGTCATGCTACCAAAAACATAAAACTAGACATGTTTCGTTTTAAGAGTTTTTATTTTATGGAAACTTAGTAGAAGTTTCTACTTTGTAATCTTTTGAGATGTAATAGTTATGTCCTAATTCTCTAAAACTCTAAACCTGAAAAGATCCTCAATGTGAATTATTAATTTAATTCAATATTATGTAAGGTTTAAGGCTGGGGCCTTATACTAGTCCTTTTCCCAAGCCCTCAAAATCATCCAAGTAACTCTCCAAATCCCAAGAGAATAGGGAATTAATGGGAATAGTGGGATAAAATTCATTCCAGTGTGTAAAATAAAAAACACCTATGTGAGGAACCACTCCCCCTAGCCAAAAATTATTAGTATGAAGGTATTCTACCAAACCAAAAAATTACACGAGACCCCTCTAAGGACACCTAGAAAACCCTTGGAGCCTAGATAAAGGCCTCAACCTGGTGTTGTTACTTGGGTTTTCCATTATCCCAAAGTTATCTCTAGCCCATGCAAGCCTACCCTATGAAAATCATTTTCTAGTTCACCCAATTCTACTTTATACAAGACCCCTCCATCTCTCCTAGCCTTCCCCTACACAATCTATCTTCAGATCGCCTATACTTTACATGTTCAAGCCTCCTTTGATCCCTCTCATCATGACACCAATGATAGGGCTTCTCTTCCCTTGGATCCATTTTCTGAGAGGGACCAAGATAAAATCTCCACTGAAACCTCTAGATTTTCAAGACCATAGCGAAGGAAACACCAGTGTGTCTCTCATTCAGTTGTGCATTCCTTTATTAAGAGTTGTCCCACACTTTTCCTACCTAATGTCTAGGGTCTTTAGGGTGTGTACAGCTGTAAATACCTTTGGTAATGATGACCCCAACCCTAGTGGCAGTATCAAGGAACTACCAATTTCTGATACAAGGGTTAGGAACATGACCTCCCCTTGTCTTCTCTAAGACCAGGGACCTATCATTTTAGATAGCGAGGGGATACACTTTCCTTTATTTTTGATAAGGGATGGTCTTGGATACTTATCTCATCAACTTTAAAAATATAAAAAGGGAATCCCTCATGGAGTAAGCCTCTAGCCCTTCTTGAAAGAGGTCACACCCTTCCTATCCTATTTCTTCCCAGGTTACCAAAATAAGAGAGGATACAGGAACATTAAAGACCTTTATCTCTCCAATATACTCAGCCTCATCCACCAAAAAATGAAGAAAATTGTGTGGTTTCCCATATCTTTCACTTCCTCTTATTTCTCAAACTGAGCATGACTCATGTGGGCATAGTGGTTAGTAACAATCATGAAATATTTATGATCATATACATGTATTGGAAGAGAACCCTAATCTGGATCTTCCTCTCATATTACTTTAGAGGGCCTCTATAGGCATGTGTGCTTAAATAAATGTGTCCTTTAAAAGGGAAACATCACCTATGAGAAAAATACTAAAAGGGGATCCTCATACATGTAATCCCCAACCAAACCCCTAAATCACCAAGATTCGGGATAATCCCCATGGTTCCAAAATAAAGGGCCTCATATTTTCTATAATACCTAACTATGTCATAATCCTCTCAAAGGTACACATTCCCTATGAGACAAACCTTCATAGGACCTCCATGGGAATGGGTCCTCAATGTAACCAAACTACGTGGGTTTTTATTCCCATCCAAATGGAATATATTGGAATCCTCCTTGAGGTCCAAACCCAGCACCCTAAATCAACCCTAATTCTCTCTAGGCCACATTCCCAGTACATTCATATCTATATTGGGAGGCTACATCCCTTTTAGGTTCTTTAGGACACTTTGGAATAAGACCCACATCATCCTTTGACTAGGAACCATTTTCCTAGACTTCCTTGTCATGTGACGTTAAACTACATGGTTTGGTCCCCGTCACATGACTATAAAAGGTATGATGTGTCCCGATAAGTGGTAACAAACTACATGGGTTTTTATTCCTTTATCTCAAGGATATATAGGAAACTCATCTCGTGGGACTGATCCTAACAACAAAACAAATCCTTTCTCCCTATATGATGATAAATTCCAATGTATTCCACTTTGTGTCTTAAAACCGGCATCATAATAATAAATGACCAAAGAATATCTAATTCGTTCAAAAAATGGAACCATTAGTGGAGAACCTTAAATATATATAGATGTATCCATAGATGAAGAACCTCATATAAATACAGATTATTCTCAAGTCCATACATGCTAATGATTTATTTTTAATTTAAGGGTGACTCATGTTATACTTGTGATTCAATAAAGGATTCGTGAATATGTCATAATCTTTAAGAGAGTACTGGAGTAGAAAATAATTCCCCCCAAAAGGGTTTTATGAGCCCGACCTTCCATCCTCTTGACCAATGTGAGTCCCTAAGCATGATTGGATCCATTTCCAAATGACCATCTGACTTTGGAAAGCAGGTTCATGAAACATCTCAAATAAGGGAACTATTGGGTGTTTCTAGCTCCACAAAAAAAGCCCATTAGAAGTCATTAAAATATAGTGAACCTAATGTGAATTATTTTGAAACTTTAAAAACCCCACAATAAATCACCAAAACTAAAATCATACACCACATTATTTTCATCAGAAACTTTCATCAACATGGATTTGAATCGAAAGTTTCCAAGTAGTTTGGGGTTTCAAAACTCAATTTATTTTCATTGGGTTATATTACATCTACATTTTTTTTGATATTCTGAGATTATGGGTGTAATTAACTTCTATTATTTTATATTTTATTTCCACTTGTTTTATGTGGATTTACATTTATTACACATAATCACTTCATTGATTAATTCTCACTGCGATATTTCTAAGGATTTCTTAACTCAATCTTCCTTTATTGGGTTATATCACTTCTTAATTGATTATATTATTCCAAGATTATGTGTAAAATGAACTTTTATTAATTTATGTTTTACTTAAACTTTTCTTTGGATTTAAAATTGTTACATATAATCGCTCCATTGATTAATTCTCAATTCAATGATATGATCTTTTTAAGGGTTTCTTATCTAAATTTTGTTTTCTTGTAACATATTTCATATTCAACACTTAATTATTTAATGTGGTGTATATAATACCCCTTGATATTATATATCAGGATTCCATTTATATTCATGGTATTTAAATATTCCTTTGAAGTTATTTCTTTCATGGGGATTATGATTCAAAATTTACAAAAGTAGTAAGGGTTTATTTCACAATCTCATCATTATTTGAGATTATTTAAATTTATGTATCAATAGGGGTAATTATATAATTTTTATATATTAAACCCATTATATTTTCTTCTATATGGATATTTTTTAAAATTATAATTTTTTCTTTCATTTTACCTTTTTAGGTACTCAAGAGATCGAAAAAATATTTTTAAGGAAAACTGACCTTGTTTAATATTTAATCGGGAATTTTTTTCTTCTATGTTCATATTTTCTTTAAAATTTTTTAAAAAATGTTATAAATTTTTAAAATAATTTATTAAATACATTTTTACCCATTTTTACCTTTTGAAAAAAAATATTTAAATGGAATCTTCATGTATTTTTTCAAAAAAGGTATATTTGTCTTTTTACCAAAAATGTGAAAAGAATCTATATTTTAAAATATATAGAATGAATGGAATTTCCCAAAATTATGAACATATGATGATTTAAATCTTACTTTAAAAGTTTCCATCATTCTTTTAAAATAAATTTTCTTTCTAATATTCTATAAATTTTTAGTTTTTTAAAAGTTCTTTTCAAAGTAAAAAGGGTTTTTTCGTCAAGAATGTTTTTAATGATCTTAAAATGTTATTTCTATTTAGTAATGATAAAAAAGCTTTATTTTAATCCAATGAGAATATATTATAATTATACCATCCTTATCCTTTCTATGGATGGTTTATGATCAGTTTGACTGGGGAATGTATTGACATTTTGTACACTAGTTCTTCCTATATAGATAGTTTTTTAATATTTAGGCATATTAATTATGTTGTATTATTTATTCATATAATGAATGAATTTGACTTAGTAAGTGATGTTAGGGGCCATTATATCCCCTCGATGCATCATCAGGTCTCATGAGATAAATTATCTTGGTTATTTGGTCGATGCCTTACCTATTTATGTAATATTTTTTTGGCATGAGCCTAGAATGTATGTTTATGATGTCTGTCATTATGAATTCCATCATTATGAGATTATTTATTGACATCCATGTGATTATTTTAATAGTTATGATATCCATGTATAATTTTCAATATAATCTGATTAGCTATATGGAATTATTTGATCATCACTTATCCCTGTCATATTATTCTTTGTGATCAATTTATTGATTAAATTTCATATGTTTTCATTTATTTAGATTTCCATATTGATTATTTCTTATTTAATCATGATAGATTCCATTGTACATAACCCTTACTGAGCATTTGATATCTCCATTATTTTCTTTCCTTTCCCCTGGATAAGAAGAAGGAATCTTTTAATGAGTTCAGGGATACAGAATATTTACATCCATTATATTGTATTTTTATGTTTTAAAATGTAATGTAAGATTCAAGTATGTATCTAGATTACTAAGACTACTAAACCTTTAAGATATTTGGGATGTTATATCTTATATATTATCAAAATGTATTAAAGTAACCACTAACTCTAGGATATTGGGTTTAGGGTCTTTACATGAGTGAAAAAATTGATGTGTGTTGGGGTAGATGGGTATGGTGAGTTTCATCTTAGTGTTCAATTTGGTAGGGATTGGGTGACTTGGATTATGATTAATAATGTTTTTAGTGTTTGGATTTTCACAAAGGGAGTGATTTTAGAATTATGGAGTGGAATGCAGTGAGTTCTTGGTGAATTGATGAGCATGGTAGGTCAGGTATAGCGACCCAGTATTTTCATACATGGATATTACATATTTTCAGATGAATATCCAGTACATTACATAAACACATGCTTGAGGACTGTAATAGTTTAGTTCCTTTTAAAAAATTGGAAACATAATCTTCTAACTTGGTGAAAGATCATCAACATGTCTTAGAAAGGTCTTCCCCTTTACTACTCTTTAAAAGCATACCCTACTTAAAACCTTTCTTCATAACCTGTGGAAAGGAGGCATAATAAAGGGTGAGATAAGATACTCAATAAAGGTAAACAAGGGATATACATAATCATAATCATGAGCATAAGGGTATGATAACATGATCATAACATTAAAAGATCATACCATATATGTCAAAGATCATAATATTTAGTTATGAAATAAATATTGGATGTCATAGAACACAAATCATAAAGGAATCAATGACCATAATCTGTGTAATAATAACATAGGCATAAGGCATGGAATTATGTAAAACACATGAACCTAAGAAATTATTTCCATAGTAGTCAAGACTCACAACCAATTCTATCTTAGTGGAATGGATTCACTCCCCAAACCATATTATTTGTAAAGGTTCACTCCCAATACCATCTTAGTAGTCAAGGTTTACTCCCAAGACTATCTTAGTAGTAATGGTTCACTCCCAAGACCATCTTAGTGGACAAAGTCCCTTACTAAACCGGGTTCACTTTAAATTATAGCCATGTCTATCTCATTAGATATAGATCTTTATCCAATGAATTGGAGGGATATATTGGTCCCACCCCCACATAATGAAATCATGCATATGTCTGCCACAAGATAATAAAACAATCATCATATCATGTCCCATGAAAACATATGGCTTTCATAAACATCATATCATAACCCATGAAATTAAATGGGTATCATAAAAATTTCATCATATCATAAACTATGTAAAAGATAAAGGTTTAATAATCATTTCATTATAGAATAACCTATGAAAGGAATTCGGTTTTATAAACATTTTATCATGGTATAACTCATGTAATAGAAACGGCTTTCATAAAAAACTTATCATCTTAAATATAAACCATTCAAAGAAATAATAATAATTGTTTCCTTGGATCACACCCCCAATAAATCATAAAATATATCAAAGTATTTCATCTTATATAGAGAATTATTTTGAAATATCACATGGGGCATTTATTAAGAAATATAACCTTTCTTTGAAAATCATTTTTTAAGACATAAAACATTTTGAAAATAATTTTATTTAAAAACAACTTTTATAACTTATGAAGTAAATTTTAAAAATAATTTAAAATTTTTCTTGAGTAAAATATCCTTTTCACTTTGAAAAAATTCTTTTAAAATAATAAATCCTTTTGAAATCCTTTTTCTTTAAAAATATCCTTGAAAACATATAAAGGAATATTTGAAAACCATTTTAAACATTTTGTTTACACATAAGACATTTTTAAAATAATTTTCTTTGAAAATGTTATTAAAATATCATTTAAAAACATTTTTTAAAACATTTTTAGAAAAAATGGTTTTTGAATACAACATATTTTCAACCGATGAGAGGAATATGGTTGGATTTTATTAAAAACACGTTCTTAATTATATTAAGTAACAAAGAGTATAAAAATGGTAACATAACTTTAAGATTCCATGAATAACCAAAGGATAAGAAAATTAAAGATAATTTTTTAGATATTTATCATAATATTTCATCAATGTAATCATAATCATAAACAATCTTGATTAACGATGATATTATAGTAATAAACTCTTGACACTTTGGTAACTTTAAAACATAAACTCAGAGAAGGAATAAAATAAAATGAAACATAAAATATCATGATGATGAAAAAATTCTTTATATTACATGTCAAATGGTATGTATATAAACTTCATGAAATAGTATGGGTTCATAACATAACATACATCTCAAAGAAGGCGAATTGAGACAAAAAAACTTACCATGTTGGTAACATTTTAACCATAAACCCCATGAAATAGAGATCCTAAAATGAATATGTAAATCATAATAATTATAAGTATAATAATCATAAAATAAATCCATGTTAATCATAAACACCACATATAATAAATAGGTGTTGAACATGGATTGTGTCTCATGGAAAATAAAAGTGAGACGGAAATCCCTTACCTTAAGTCTTGAATCTCATAAAACTTGTTCTATACTATTGTATAATAAATATAAGTTTATTATAAATATATAATATAACTATATTAATATATATTATACTATAAATTATTTACTTATGACTTTATATTACCTATTTATCAACAATTTTATGTTGCATTTATGTTTTGGGTAATAACCACTTTGTTTTTCGTACATGTTTTAAATTGTTATTCTTGGTAATGTTACTTATATCATGATTTAATAATAACTATAAATATGAAAATGATATTAATATAATATATATTCATTATATATGTATTTATATTAATCCATAAAATTTAGTGATAGTAAATGAAATACATCATTCATGGAGATGGTAGGTCATACGTACGAATAAACATTGTTTCCATTTTCTTATTGTATTAAAAGAAAAAAAATCAATTATATATATATATATATATTATAATTCCATTAGAATTTTTATTTTATATATATCCCATATTTATATTAAACTCATCCTTAATATATTCCATGTAAATTGTGAATGAATCACATTGCTTTGTGAGGTAGTAATCCGCTATACACACAAATGACATTATCGTATTACCACAAAATGGAAAGCATGAAGGTATGTGTTATATAATAATTATAGAATCATAATAACATCATAAAAATAATATATATATATATATATAATATAAATAGTACTTAAATCATTATTCCCAATCTTGAACAGTGGTAATAGAAAAACGAACGATATCAGTTCGCGAGGCGGTAGTCCTCCATACACATGAACAATGATTTTGTAACCCATTTGATGGAAGTGTGTATGGTTTTAGGTCATAATATTAACATAAAAAATATATAATAATATTTAATATAATTATTTTATTATATAATATTGATATTAAAATTATTTAAGTGGTTTAAAGTAGAAATAGACTAAAAACGTTCATTGATGAACGTTACCTCTTCTTAGGGTATTTCCTTTTGGTTTACACCAAAGGAATTCCTTGTTTGGATTTATTACAAAATTAAGATTTATAAGATTATGGGATAGAAGTTGGGAAGTGAATTTAGTAGGGTTTTTTGATCCAAATGGCTTGAGTGGTGTGAAGAATGGGGGAGATTGAGTTCCCTTTTATAGTTGAGGAGTGGCATTCTTATAAATACTCAAAAGTATTCACTATTGGGAGGTCTCCCCTACCTCATATGGATCCAAAATTGAATAATAATTTATTTTATTATTTATTTGGTCTATATACACATCCACCATATAAAAATAATTTTTTTTTATAATTTTTTTCCTTAACTTCTAAGTTTCCCTACTTTTAAAATTTTGGTTTTTATTAAGGTGGCTAATTCTCTAACCTAGGTAATTTATACATTAAGACTAAATGAAATTAAAAATTAATAGAAAATTTAGACCCAATAATTATAAAATATGATATCTAATTTATAAAATAAAAATTCCCATATGTGTTAGAAATTAAATTTAATAGAAGCGCCCCTAATGGGCAAAAACACTATTTTAACCCTCACTGCGTTGACAAAGTTTTTACTATTTAGGGGTCAATATGTTCATTATAAAAGATAAATTTGTACATTAATGTAACATAAATTATATTTATTATCATTTTCACATAAATTTATAGAATTTTATTATTTTATTAATTTTAAATCATTTAATTAACTATCATTTATTATAAAATAACATTAATGTCAATTTTTGACATTATTAATTTAATTTGAATTTAAAAAATATCAATATAATAATGGAATTGAATATATTATTTTCAAACCTATTTAAATGATATATTAATATAAAAAATTAATGGAAGTCAACAATTTATTCAATTTACATCACTTTTAATATTTTTAGTATCATTTATTTTAGTTAATTGTTAACTAAATAATTCCTACATTGGCGTCTCTTAAGCATTTAGAGTAATTATTTAATATATAAAAATTAAAAAATAAATTATAATGATAAAAAAAATAATTTAACATTCAAAATAAAATCTATAAGCGAACATATTATACTTTTTCCCTATCCTAGATCTTTATAAATTTTAAAGGCAAGGAAGGTTCTTTTTTTGTATTTTTCTTTGGTTAACTTATTATATAGGTCCATTTCATATAATAGTATCCCAATAACTCATAAAAATATATCCAAGGGTGGTAAGGGTCTAAATTTTTCTATAAAATGTGTGCTTTACAAGTTTATAGGTCATTTTTTTCCTTAATTTTAATGTTTAGTCCCTTAGTAAACTTGTTTTTCTCTTAATCGCCCGGATTAATTTTAACTATTTTCACTAATCATTTTCGTAAAATATTAATTTTTCCTTATTATAAATTATAAATTATTATGATTCCAAATATGGGATCCATTTTTAAAAATTTAATTCACATGATTGGTATATTTTAATTTAAAATTAATCCAGCAGATGCGATGAGAAAGTAGGTTTTTAAAGTGAAAATGTTCAAAAGATTACAAAGTTTTTATATCAAATTTCAATATAAAATTAATTCCAATAACCTAAATTGGATTAATATATATATAATTTTTCTAATTATTCTTTAAAATTAATTTTAAAATATAATTTAACTATATAAATAATTCAAACATAAAGAGATTTTTTAATTAAAATTTAGTATTTTTCACTATTCATTAAAAAATGAATCTTTTTATAAAAATACCAAAAACAAACCCTAAGATAATTTTGAAGTTATTATTTAAAAAATTAAGTTTACTTTTATAAATAAAATTTATAAAATTGATAAAAATTAATTTTAAAATAAGTGCACCATTAAAAGGTTGCAAAACTACCTTTTAGAAAAATACATCTTTTTTTGCATAAAATTGGATTTATTCTTATCTTAGGTATAGAAAACATATAATATGAGTTTTAAATAGTTTATTTAATGTATAATATATAAATTTCATTAAAATAATTCAGCAAAAGTGTTTCTTTATTAAGATAAAACATGTTTTTTCATAGAAAAATAGTTTTTCAAAAAAGGAATTTTTTATTTTCAAATAGTTCTTACTTTCATTTATAATTAATTGGTTACCAAAGAATAAATTTTATAAAAATTAATGAACCATATTTTAATAATTTATTTAAAACTTTTCATACCCATCATTCCAATAACTAGGTGATAACTATAATAATATTTTAATAATATGTCACATTTTGTTTAAACTCGGCGTTGCATGTAGCGCAAGATTAAATTGGTGTTTCATATAAAAAAATCTTAACTTATTGTAGTATGATATTAAAACCATAAAAGAATTTTAATTTATTCAAAAAATAATAATTTCTAAAAACTCAGGGTGTTATATTATTCCCCCTTAAAATAGAATTTTTCCTCAAAATTCATCTCCATCAACAAAGGTTTGATAATTAAAAATTCCATCATAAAAACCCACAACATAAAAATTAATAATAAAACTTCCTTTAAAAATAGAAAGTTGGAAACTTAACAGTTACCCAAATTAACTTATAACTAGGTTTCCATGTAGGAGAACATAGTTTAGAAGTAAATATTTTAACATGGAAGAAAATCATAAATAATTATAGAGAATGACAAAGATAAAAAATCATAAGAAAGTGGGTGATCCAAACAAAGTTAACAACAAAAAAAACCATAATCTAAATAGGCATGAAAAGTTAATTGATATTATCAATAATTATGATAACATGAAAAAAATATTTCCTAAAGTTGAATAATTTTCACAATAAGATATACTTAATTGATTTCATTCAATTTCATATGAACAATATCATCCTTTGGTTTTTACTTGATAAATTTACACTTAATCTCTTACTCCAAGAAATGAAAGTGAATTTTTTAGTCCTGAAGCACTAAAAGATCATGATATCCACAATAGGATGATAATTCATTTAATCTATATTTATTTATCATCACGGAAAAATGGTTAGCACAGGTTATCCAATATATATAAATCCTTATATAGAGAGATGATGCTTTAATCTCTAAAACCTCATCCGAAGTTTAACTTAAAACATTCCATAAATGGTTAACCTTTTAACCCTTATTAAAGATAAAAATACAAAACTTTATAAATAACTTCACTAAATTTATCAAAATCAGCTTAACATTGATCCCACATGTATCATAAAGTAGCTCTTAGTCATCACATACCAAACATGTGAATGCCTTCATCCTGTATTCTCTTGAAACATAGTACTAACTTGAATTACCATAAATCATTATTGAAAACATGAATTCTTATTTATTCCAAATATTATTAGATATATTCCTTAAATCCAAAAACTTCATAAACTCCATCCATGATAGTATAAAACACTTTTTCAACAAATCATTAATCAGTTCCAAGTTAATCAGTACTATCCAAATTAATTTATCCAAATAAATAACCCATTTATCCCAACATCATTATCAAGAAAATTTTAAGGGTTATATTTCCCTTAAACATGCATTTTCCATGAAAATATAACATTTCTAATAAATCAATTTTCTAGGACATCATTACAATCCAACATTTTCTTTCAAATCCTTAACAAAAAACTTATACTGAACAATGATTATATATTTTATAAATATAATAACACAATATTTTAATTCCAATACATAAATAATTCATTCATCCCACTTCATTCTCAAACAACTAACTAAGCTTCTTTATCTTATTCCTTAACACTTATTTTCTTTCACATGTCATATATAGTCTCTTTATCATCAGCAATATAAACATTACTCGTACCTCCTTGTAGATTCCCTTCACAAGATTTCCCTTTAGGAAATTTATTTTCATAATGCTCATACTTTACACATTTAAATAATTCATCCATTGATAATACCTTAGGGATTCTAATATTATAATCCATTGTGTAAGGGAACTTTTCAATATTCCTTTGCATTTGCTCATTTTGTGTCATTATTTTCTACAATCAAAACATCTTCTTGTTCGTATAATACATTCCCTTGGGTGTTTCTTCCCACATTATCAACATATAGAAAACTGATTTTTTTTTCTTTCAAGGTATCCATTACTCAAACTCTTATAGAACTCTTTCCTTATCTTATTTGGTGTATCTGAGAGTTGGTTACGGTATACACTATTAATCATGTTCCATGAAAAATGATTAGGTGTAATCATAATGTCCTTCACTCCAATCATCATCCCATTTGACTAATCGTCACATTCAACATTAACCTAGTTCCTTCTATTTTATAACATTGAATAAAACCAAAATCATAGTGTGAGAAACACTTATCATAGAGGAAAATCCTATAATCATGAAAAATCACAAATAGGATGTCTAAATAATGATACATTCTTTTAAATATATGAAACCTTAGGCTTAACTTAAGTTATTCATGACCATAATCTATTTAAATACTTCATGATGGTTCATGAAGAGTTTGTGAATTTATAAATCATATCCCTCGGGTGTGTCAAATAAGGTGTGCAGCAAGGCCCATTATTGTTCACCATTTTTCAATCGATTCTAGATCAATATGATGTTTTTAAGGTTATTACCCCTAGGTATATTTTTGAAAAATCCACATGCACTTTTAGTATCCAAAAAAGGATTTAATTTCTCAGAAACCAGTCTCTCAAACCCTTACCAAAATTCTAGGACATTTTCTTAAACTTTGACTCATCCTTATACTTATCCTTAGAAACACCCCTTAACGTATCCTTAGATACCTAAGGATCTAAGTAAATTTTTCTCATCCAATTTTACAAATCTTAACTAAACATTTCCTTTTATACAAAATACATAAACCTAGGATTTTCATACATGTATATTACATCTTTTTAGATAAATATTCATTACATTACACAAACACATGTATGAAGACCATAATAGTTTAGTGCCTTTGGAAGCATAGAAACATAATATTAAAAATTAGTGAAATATATTAAACATCTCCCACAAATATATTATCCTTTATTAATATTCAAAATTATACCCTACTTAAAACCTTTCATCATAACCTAGGGAAAGGAAACATAAGAAATGGTGATATCATATGCTCAGTAAGGGTAAACAATGAAGATATATAAGCATAATCATGATCATAAGGGTATGAGAACATGATCATAACATTATAAGATCATACCATATATATCAATGATCATAATATTGAGTCATGGCATAAATATTAGTAGTCATAAGACAATAATCATAAAGTAATCAAAGGGCATAATCCATATGATCATAACATGGGTATAAGGAATGGAATTGTGGAAAACACATTAACATATGAAATGATTTCCATAGTATTAAAGGATCACTGCTAAGGCTATCTTAGTGGAATGGTTAGACTACCCAAACCATCTTATTAGTCAATATTTACTCCCAATACCATCTTAGTAGTCAAGTTTCACTTGCAAGACCATCTTAGTAGTCAAGGTTCACTCCTAAGACCATATTAGTAGAAAAAGTACCTTACTGAACCAGGTTCACTCCCCATTAAAACCATGTATATATCATGAGATATAAATATTTACCCAATTAATTTGATGTATATATCAATATTACCCATCACATAATTAAATCATACATATGTATTCCATAAGATAATAAAACATCCATCATATCATAACCCATAAAAAGAGATTGGTTTTATAAACATCGTATCATAATACATGAAATGAAATGGGTATCATAAACATTTAATAATATTATAACCTATAGAAACAAATATAGGTTTCATAATCATTTCATTATAGAAAAATCCATGAAAAGAAGAAGGTTTCATAAGCGTTTTAGCATGGTATAACATGTGGAATAGAAACTACTTTCATAAAAAAATTGTCATATTAAACATAAACCATTAAAATAAATAATAATAATGGTGTACTTGGATCATATAACTAGTAAATCATAAACTATATCAAAGTATTTCATCTTATATGGAGAAGGATTTTGAAAGATCACTTGGAACATTTTTTAAGGAAAATAATCTTTGAAAATCATTTTTTATGACATAAAAATTTTTCAAAATAATTTTCTTTGAAAAAAACTTTGAAAACTTATCAAGTAAGTTTTAAAAATAATTTGGAACATTTATTGAGGAAAATATCATTTCCTCTTTGAAAAAAAACTTTTTAAATCATAAAACATTCTGAAAACCTTTTTCATTGAAAATAACCTTGAAAACTTATAAAGGAAGATTCGAAAACCATTTTAAACACTTTTTTAAAGCATAAAACTTTTTTAAAATAATTTTCCTTAAAAAATATATTAATAAATTATTTAAATAAATTTTTAAAAACATTTTTTGAAAACATGGTTTTTGAATACAACAAATTTATGACCGAAGAGAGAAATAAGGTTGGATTTTTTTAAAAACACTTTCTTAATTATCTTAAGTAACAAAGAGTGTAAAAATGGTACCATCACTTTAATATATCATGAATGTCCATAGTAGAAGAAAATTTAATATAATTATTTATATATGGATCATAATATTTCATAAATGGAAGCATAATCATAAATAATATCAATAAATGATGAGATTATAGCAATAAACTCTTACCACTTTAGTAACATTGAATCATAAACCCCATGAAGTAATCATATAAAATGAAACTTAAAATATCATTAGGATGAAAAAATTTATGATATTACATTTAAAATGGGATTTATATACACTTTTTGAAAGAATATAGATGCATAACATATCATATGTCTCAAATAAGGAAAATAGAGATAAAAACTCACTTACCACATTGGTAAAATTTTAACCGTAAACCCCATGGAATATAGATACTAAAATAGATATGTAAATCCCAATAATTATTAGTATAATAATATTAAAACATATACATGGTAATCATACATTCCATATATTATAAATATGTAGTGAATATGGCTTTTGTCTCATAAAAAATAAAAATGAGAGGAAATCTCGTACCTTAAGTCTTAACTCTCATCATACTCACTAAATACTCATTTATAATAAATATCAGTTTATTATAAATCTATAATATAACCATATTAATATATATATATATAATCATATATGATTTACTTATGACTTTATATTACCTTTTTATTTACAATTCCATGTTATAGTTATGTTTTGGGTAATAACTGCTTTATTTTTCGTACATGTTTTAACTTGTTATTCTTAGTCCTTTTACTTATATCATAATTTATTCATCTCAATAATTATAAAAATGATATTAATATCATATATATTCATTGTATATTTATTTAGAGTATTCCAAAAAATTTAGTGATAGGAAATGAAATACATCGTTCATGGAGACAGTAGGCCATAAGTAGGCATGAACAATGTTTCCATTTTATTATCATATTGAAAGAAAGAAAAGTAAATGATATATATATTATCATTATAGTATAATTTTTATGTTATATATATCAAATTTTTTATCAAACCCATCCTTATTATATTCAATGTAAATCATGAACGAATCGCATTGCTTCGCAAGGCAATAGTCCGTCATACCCATGAACAACATTATCATATTACCACAAAATGGAAAGCATGAAGGTATGTTGTCATGACCCGCCTTCACCAAAAGGAGGGAAGGGTCAGTAGATTTCTAGGCCCTTCCTTATTCAAGTTGAAGGAGAGATAATGACCCCCGAAACCCACCTTTAATAGGTCCTGGAGTGGCGACCAGCGCCAAGGGTATAGAATCACTCACTAAATGGAAGGCATTACCCTTTTTCTTTTAATAGGATCGGGAGATAAGATAGTAAGTCTCACAACACCAAAACTAAAAGTTCAAGAAAATCTAAATCAACCATTCCCATATGAATGTTCCAAAAGTAAAAACCACAAATTACAAAGTGACTACAAGGGTAAAGCACCAAAGAAAGAAAGACAACAACTGCAACTGCCCCAAATGTCTGAGCTAGTATGGTCCCGTGTGATCCCTGAAGTCCTCCTGGAAACCTGAAAGCAGTTTTATATACGTAGGGTGATCATACAAGTATACTTAGTAGGAAAAACCAAAGACTCTCATGCACAAGTGGGGGAACGTACTAGAGTCCCGTGAGAAAAAGAGTAAACCAAACACCTAACAAGGTAAACTATCCACCCAAGCCTCACCAAGGCACACTCCCCAAATAATGCAAGCCAAGTAATGTATAGTAAAATCACATCGATGTTTGTCTACCCTGCGCCACTTTCCCACAAGTTATAGAACACATCCTACGCATTGAACCAATCTCTCCATTCTCACTGCAGTCCCACTGCCATACCCCGCTCGCACACACCTGGGACACAACCTCACCGCAGTCCCACTGTAAAACCCCGACCGCACACACCTGGGCCACAACCTCACCGTAGTCCCACTGCCAAACCCCACCCACACACACCTGGGCCACAACTGTCACATGTAACCACGCCTGCAAACACCTAGGCCAGAACAATTGCCGCCATGACCACAGACACCTGGGCCTCGTCCTGAAGATACTTGGGAAACCACCTACCCGCACACACATGGGTTAACCACCACACAAACCTGCTCGAAGATTCGTGGGATAATAATGGACTTCAGGCCATCACAGCCTGTCTGAAGATACTTGGGCTATCCGGGAAAGGGAGTAGAAAGAAGCTAATAACTAGCCACTAATAGAAGTATTGGGAAAAACACCTTCCCCCATGAAATGGGGATGTTTGGCACTAAGTGCTCAACTTGGGTGGGGCGTGAATAAGAAACACAAAACTAAAAGTATATGTATAGGAAGAAAGCACTCACCCAGTTTAGGTTTTTCTTTAGCCAGCCTAAATAACGCAAACAACACCATGTCCAAGTCACAACCCACACCAAAACAACACCCATTTGTCCCATCCTTGTTTATATGTTCGGTAATAATTTTTAAAATAAGTTTATGCAACTACTGGGAAACTAACACCATAAGCACAAACCAATGGAAAAAGATCCAGCCAAACTTCAATTTAAGCATTCACACCCGGTTCTCTTGTAAAGCCACAACAACCAAAGAAAACCCCAAGTTATAGCCCCATGTCCAAAATCTAGGAGCCAAAAGGTTTCACAACAACAGAGGATCCCACCCCAATTCATGATATAACAGAGGATCCCATCCTCAATTTCACAACCACCGAGAGTATAATAACAGGGTATCCCATCCCCACCCACATCACCCAGCAATCGGACCATGAATGAAAAGAAAAGAAAAACCCACTACCATCAACACAAAGAAAGCCCGTGCGGGTATTTTCAGATTTAAAAGATTTAACACACTCTATGATTTCAATTCCACTGGACTTAAACCGGGGTTATCATAGAAAGGAATTGATCCTGGTGCTTTCGATTTGTTTAGCCGAATATAAGTAATTAACTAGTTTACTTTTCACAGCGAGGGTTCACAACCACAATACAATTCATTTAAACATCACCAGAGGCAAGGGTTTGTTAGTGCACAGATAAAGACCACCAACGACCATGATTTTCAGTAGGCGTAAGCCCGCACAATTCAGAAATCATTAATCATGGAAGATCATAAGGAAAAGAAGCATCATCAATCACACCCCTCCCCCTTCATTTTTTAGAATCCGTTTATTATCTTCATTAAGGTTCAGTCCATCCAATTCTATAGAATCAAAAGCATGCCCACCCCACAAGATGCACAGAAAGGAGAGTCGAAGGTGAAACCCTACCTGTTGATCAACGATCGACGTTAATCCTGGGCATGGAACTCCACAGATAGCGATGTGGATCATCTGAACGAAGGGTACTCCTAGCATAGGGTGATCGAGAAAAGAAACCTAGGGAGAAACCTTAGGTTATAAAGGGTGAGATACAGCACGCCTTGGGCCATTAAGATATATATAGAAAAAAAAGACTCGAAACTGCGTAAGGCGCGGGGTCGTGGGTTGACCATGTGGTTGAGACACCCCACACGTCATTAATGGGTCCCTATGGTTTAAACCGATGCACACCTCACAATCATTTAATCTATCCCAAAGCTACCGGTATCCCAGAGCTACTGGTAGGCCATGGCTACCGCTAGGAGTCATTGAAAAGGTGGGATGGCCTTCCAGACCACCCATAACACATCAAAATCAGATTTTTGACTATGTAATGCACCCCAAAACCCGGGACATTACATCATATACTTCTCAAACTATTCTATCCCTCGAGAATATAAGACCAAACCCGAAAGGAGAAGAGTGGGGTCCGAACAACCACCCTCTAAAGATACTTCTCAGAGGCAAACCCCTATATTCGAAAGCTGGAACAGAACCCCCTACATCCAGAAACACTCACCCCAAAAGCCACAAGGATTTACACTGTCCAACACATGAGTTAGGGAGTCCCCTCCTACATGCCAGGATATTATCCACTTTGGGTGGCACTGACTCGCCCGTACGGGTTTAATTGAATCCACATTAACGCGTCCAGATTAGCAGTCAGGTTTTCCCATCATACACATTCATGAACACACACAGAGAACAGGGAATAAATCACAAGAATCCCATATATATTAAAGCACAAAGTAAAACACCACAAGGATCAAAACAAAACATAAAATCAAAATAGATCTGGGTACTGAACGCGTAACTGGGCTTCCCGCTCCCATGTGCTCTCTTCGATCCCACCATGCCTCCACAACACACGAACCAAGGGGATAGTTCATCCACAAATCACTTTCTCCTTATGATCCTCGATCCTGATTGGTTGATCTATGAAGGTCGCATCATCTTCGACATCTAACTCTCCCCAATCGATGATGTGGGAGTCGTCGTGTAGATATCGACGAAGCTGGGACACATGGAAGACGCCATGTATCCTCAGTAGCGGCGGTGGTAAAGCTAGCTGATAAGCCACTTCACCGACCCGTCGCAACACTTCGAAGGGTCCGATGAACCTGGGAGAAAGCTTACTCCCCTTGCTGAACCTCCATTGTCCACGCTGAGGGGAGACCTTCAAGAATACGTGGTCTCCAACCTCAAACTCCAAGGGCCTCCTCCTGGTATCAGCATACGACTTTTGTCGGTCCTAGGCCACCTTCATCCTCTCTCGTATAAGCTGAACCTTCTTTGTCGTGCTCTGCACCACCTCCGAGCCAAGAACACCTGCTTCCCCAACCTCAGTTCATCACACTGGTGAGCGACACGGCCTTCCATATAGGGCTTCGAATGGAGCTGTGCCAATGGTAGATTGATGGATATTATTGTAGGTGAACTATACTAGAGTCAAGTGTCGCACCCATGATCCCCGAAAGTCCAGAATACATGCCCATAGCATATCCTCCAACGTCTGGATGGTGCGCTCTGTCTGCCCATCTGTCTGGGGGTGGAAAGTAGTGTTAAGGCATAGCTGGGTGCCAAAAGCATGCTGCAAACCCCTCCAGACTCGTGAGGTAAAACTTTCATCCCTGTCCGAGACTATGGAACTCGGGACTCCATGAAACCACACTACCTCGTCCACATACTTCCGTGCTAGAGAGTCCACTGCACTCGACTCCTTAATCACACGGAAGTGGGCCGACTTCGTCAACTGGTTCACTACTACCCAGATGGAATCATATCACCCTTGAACCTTGGGTAGTCCTATGATGAAATCCATCGAGATGTCCTCCCATTTGCACTCAGGGACATCCAGAGACTACAGAAGGCCACCTGGAACATGGTGTTCAGCCTTCACCTACTGACACACTAGGCACTTGGCCACAAACTCTACCAATGCTCGCTTTACTCCAGGCCACCAGAACTTTCTCCTCAGTCCCTGGTACATCTTGGAAACTTCTGGGTGTACCGCTAGGGGTGAGTTGTAGAACTCACTGAGAACCTTGCCGCGCACCGCTTCTAGAACAAACAACTTTCCCTGGAAAAGCATCCAGTTTTGGCCATCCTCCATCCATCCTTCCGGAGCAATGCTCTGGTCAACTTGGTCACGCATCACTTCACACTCTGGGTTTCCCCACTGAGACTCCTCCACTTGCTGAAACAGAGACGACTACACTGTCATCTGATACAGGCAACCTCTACCACTATCCATCCTCGCATCCAGGTGCAAGGCAGCCAACTCCTCCATCGCCTTCCAGGCGTTTGCCAACTCTCAGACTGCATCCTTCTGCGACCTCCTGCTCAAGGCATTGGCCACTACATTTCCATTCCGTGAAGTGTAGAAAATCTCGAAGTCGTAATCCTGGAGGAACTTCATCCACCTCTGCTTCCGCAAGTTTAGGTCCCGCTGGGAGAAGATATACCTCAAACTTTTGTGATCTGTGAAGACCACAAAGAGTTCCCTGGTGAGGTGATGTCTCCATAACTTTAGCGCAAAAACGACCGTTGTAAGATCTAGGTCGTGGGTGGAATAATTACGCTCATGAGGTCGTAGATGCCTAGACCCATAAGAGATCACTCCTTACTGCTGCATCAACACACATCTGAGGCCTTGCCCTAAAGAATCACAGAACACCTCATACGCCTCCCCTTCTTCTGGTAATCTCAGCACTGGGGCACTAACCAACTTCTCCTTCAGATAGCTGAAGGCTACCTCGCACTGCTCACTCCACATGAAAACTTGGTCCTTCTTGGTCAAGGATGTCAAAGGTGCCGCAACTCGAGAGAAGTTGGGTACGAACCTCCGGTAGTAACCTGCCAGCCCGAGGAAACTACGAACCTCTACCACACTCTTGGGTGCTTCCCAAGAAAAAACCGCCTCAACCTTTGATGGGTCCACCGCTACCCCTTTCTCGGACACTACGTGCCCAAGGAAGTGCACTTCTCGCGTCCAGAACTTGCATTTTGACAACTTCCCATAGAGCTGGTGATGTCGAAGGACCTCCAAAACCGTCCTCAGGTGCTCCGCGTGATCCTCCTCTGATCTTGAATAGATCAGGATATCGTCGATGAACACAACTACGAACCGATCCAGGTACTCCTGGAAGATGGAGTTCATAAACCCCATGAACACAACCGGGGCATTCCTAACACCGAAGGGCATGACCACGAACTCGAAGTGCCCATATCTTCACCTGAAGGCTGTATTCGAGATATCACCCTCCTTTACCCTCAATTGGTGGTACCCAGACCGCAGGTCGATCTTCGAGAACCACCCTACCCCTTTCAGCTGGTTGAAAAGATCGTCTATCCTCAGAAGAGGGTAGCGATTCTTGATTGTTACCTGATTCATCCTCTTGTAGTCTATGCACAACCCGAGACCACCATCTCCCTTCTTTGAGAATAAGACCAGATCACCCCACGGTGATTCACTTGGTAGAACATAACCCCTCTTCATTAGATCGTCAATCTGAATCCGCAACTCCCGTAGCTCCGAAGGTGCCATCCGGTAGGGATCCATCGAAATCGGACTAGCACCAGGCTGCAAGTCTATCCCAAAATCGATATCCCGTCGAGGGGGTAGAGTCATCACCTCCTCAGAAAAGACTTCCATGAACTCACAGACAATCTCTGGCACCTCCACCATTTCAGCATCTACTGACTCTACTGACACCTCAACTAACAAGGAGAGGAGGGGTTCCTCTCGACTGCTGCCCTTTTGACTGCTCCGCTCGCCAGTGAAGGTAACACGCCGACCGCCCAAGTTTGAGAAAACAACCCTTCCTCGGAATCAATCGATGACGGAACACATAGAGAACAGCCAGTCAATGCCTAGGATGACATTGTATGGATGTATCTGTAGTAGTAGTAGATCTCTGACCGACTGATGTGGCCCTATCATCAGTCTGCATCCTCGATAAACATATAACAAGTTGGTCTGACCTCCGACTGGTGTGCTTAGAACCAGGGGCAGTAGAAGTCTCTCGACATCTAGACCCAAGGCATGGGCTAGACTGGGTGCAAAAAAGGAGTGTGAAGCTCTGGTATCGAACAAGGCATAAGCAAGAGTGCTAAACAAACTGATCGTACCTCGAATGACCTCCAGCCCTACTAGAACTGCTGCCTCCGTGGTGTGCAATTGTCCACTGTAACACCCCAAAATTCCATGGTACTTTTCCCTTTGAATAATGCAATGGCATGCATTGTACGCAACTTTGAGATTCTAACACACCACAACCAATCAAATTAGTCGTTATGAATAGTAATACCTACTTTTTAAAATTTTATAAATTCTATATCTCAAAATGGACTTTATTTTTGGATTCGGAATATCAAAATTAGCCTAGGGTGAAATTTTGGTACTTTTCGGATAACTTTCATATTTTGATGAATAGTGAAAATTACTAGATTTTAATTAAAAACAACTTTTTTTAATCGAAATAATCAATATTGATAAATTAGGAATTTGAGTGGTTTAAAAGTATATTTAGAATATATTTTTACCATTTAATTAAATTTTTTTCATTGGACATAATTTCACAATTAAACCAGACATAAACAAGTGTCAATCTTTTGATAGTTATTATCTCTTAAAAACACGCTTTTTGTTTTGACAGCGGGAATTAATTTTAAATTTCTGACACTTATGTGTTTGTAATTTGGAAAAATGGATTCCATATTTTGAATCACGATGTTCAAATTGTGTAAATAGGTAATTTTTATTTTTAGACATTTTGAATAATTACTTCGGTAAATATTTTATTTACCATGGTTAAAGGGTAAATCCGGTAAATAAGGGTTAAAAATAATATTATAATAATAAAAAGTTACCCAAAAACATGTCCTAACCTTATTGGTTGATACATGTCCGACCATGGGCATCTTTGGGTCGATTTTGGGACCCCATGGTTCCACTTGTAAGTGATAGGGACACTTTATTTTAATTAAGTTAAAATGAATACAAAAATGACACAAGCATATATCTTTTAGAAAAAAAAATTTTACATAGGGTTATATATGTTTGATTTTCGACTATAAATATTCATTAGAAAGATAAAACTATTTCCTACATAATGGTATTTTATTTATAAATTTTAGACATTAAATAATTTAATTTATTTATGACACAATGGTGATGCAGCAATTACCATAATAGTGAAAAATTAAAATGATTGATATTGTAGATACCCAAATAAATATAATTTGAGACTTTTTATGAATTAAACTAATTTAATAGGTTAATATTACATGTTAGGAATGATTTTATTAACTTGGTTCGAAGTAATAATTCTGTTATGATTTTTACAAAAATCAATTATTGAATAGTGTCAAAATTGACATAAAAGAGTTTTTAAAACAAATATTATATTATTAATTGATATTAAATTCCTAAAAATCTAAGGTTCGTCCAAGAGACTTATATCATGATATTTGTATCATTAATGGACCACATGGGGATATCTTAAATGTATATAGTAAGTTTATTAACCATATAATATAAAAATACAAAGAGACATTATAAAAGTGAAGCTAATTAACTAAGAGTTAATACTTAAAGATAAGGTTAATATAATGACCCAAACCTGTCTAAATTATATTGTTTGAGTGGTTTTCGGCCTATTACCACCTTAAACTTTAAATAATATAATTTGGAGCCATTATAAACCAAATATGAATTTATTATAAAATAATATTTTTAGCTTTTCCAAAGGTGCCCCTCACCCCTCTTATAAAAGGGCACTCCCCCTTCTCATTACTCCACACCTTCAAAGCCTTTTGGTTCGGCCAAACCCTGCCCAAATACTCTCTCAACTTCTCTCACTACAACCTAGAGGCCTTATTTTGATCATAAAGCCAACCTAAGGAGCCATTTTGATCAAATCAAAAGGAAGAACCCGAAGAAGAGGTAATGTTTTTACCACCCTTTTTCAAATTCTTTTCTTCTTCAACTTCTTATTTCTTTGTTATTACCATTCTAAATTAATGAATCCAGTATCTAATATATACTGTAATATAATTATAAATATATTACAACCATATTCAGTATTCTATCCATCCTTTGAATGAAATGTCACCATACGTGCGTACGTACGGCTTACCATCTCCATGTCGTGGTGTAATTGTCATTCAATAAATTATTATTTTTATGGGTATAATAATGATGTGTAATTCATGTAAATAATAAATATAAAATGATAATTATTCTGTCTATATGATATACCATCCAATTATATATTATTTTAACATCAAAAGAATGATATTGTCGCTCGTGCGTACGTACGGACTACCGTCTCCACGAACGCGATGAGATTCATTCTCCATCGTATCCATTCAAGTATAATTATCATTTGATTATTTAAAAATAATTTTTAAGGACTTGATATAATTCTGGATATGAATAAGATACAACCTATCAATGAAAAACATGACTTACGTAACAAAACATATAAAAGAAAACGAGTAAGTTAACACCCGAAACAACGATAATACTAAGATATTATTAACAAATCAATGTTAAAAGATCATATATGATATCATATTAATGTAAATTATTCTTGATTAATTAAATAACAATTATTTCACCATTATACAGGAGATTAACCTACCGTCGACCAAGGAAAAAGTACAAAGTAAAGGGTTTTCATCTCACTCCTTATTCCCATGAGATTCATGCCATATTGCCACTATTACCTTTTGTGTGGTGTATGTACTGCCTATAATTGTATTCTTTGTGTAATACACTTTAATTTATGTGTATTTACATATTCATTGTATGATACCTCTTTCATGGGGTGTATGTTTCGTAAGTTACCAAATTGGTAAGGGTTTATTTCACAATCTCTTCATTATCTGAGGTTGTTTATACGTAATTATCTTCTGGGACCTCTTTATCATCCACATCTATGTCTCTTAAAAATGTCTTTCAAAACATTTTACTGTTTAATAGACAATGGGTTAAAGTCATTTATACCCTTATTTGACTTTATATGTTTTTAAAGGAATCTTTCCAACGTTTTCAAAACAAGTTATTTTTTTAACCTTTTGACAAAATTAAGGTAAGAATGTTTTTTTAACTTATACGGTGGGTGCGGTTATTCTCCGTCGTTATTACACATTTGAAGCTTCATTCAAAAGATTATAAAGATATTTTAAAAATAAAGGTTTTCTCTATAATTATGAGACTTTTAAATGATTTAAAAAAAGAGATGTTTCTCTCAAATAGTATTGATTTCATCTATGTCAACATCATTTGATAAGTTTTAAACTTGTTTCAAGTTGATTTATTATGATACAAATAATCCATATTGTATTTAAGGTTTTGTGATATTTTTGACTATGGATGAGTTGTTTTTATGTCATTAATGGTTTATGATTAAAGTTTTGACATTTTGTATGTTAGTTTTAATACAAATGTTTATGTTATATTTCATCCTATTCTTAAGATGAATGTGTTGGACTAGTATGTTCCGGGTTGGGGACCGGTAAAAGTAAGCCCTCCGGGTTGGGGTCCAGTTACAGCAGACCCTCCGGGTTGGTGTCCGGTTATTAGAGGCACTCTGGGTTGGTGTCCGGTTATTAGAGACACTCCGGGTTGGTGTCCAGTTATTAGAGTCACTCCGGGTTGGTGTCTGGTTATTAGAGGCACTCATAGATGGAGTTCGGTTACAGAGGCTCTCCGGGTTGGGTTCCGGTTACAGTTATCCCTTAGGTCTTGGCATGAGGCCTTGACACAGAAATTAAAGTTCGGCATCATGCATTACATCATTATGAAAGTGGTTATTGATATTGCATGTGATTGTTCGACTATTAGAATATCCATGTGAATAAGTAAATGGAATTATTTCATTTTATCTTTTCCATATTATGCTGAAGTTCAAGTTTAAAAGGCTTTTGTTTTAGTTATAAATTTCTTTAAGTGTTTATGCCTATCTACGAAAGATTCTGCTATATTGTTATCCTTACTGAGCATCTGAGCTCACCCCTTTCAATGTTTTATCTTTTCCCAGGATGTGAAGAAGTAATTTATGAATGACCTGCAGGGATAGTATGAGGGGATATGAAGACAAGATTTTGTTGTAGTTTTTTTTACCTTATGATGTAATGTAAGACTTATGAATATATCTAGTGTTTCCAAGACTACTAAACTAATCGGTCTTGCGAGACTTTATCCTTTGTGATCATTCCAATGTTATGTAATAATGCACCGACTCGGGGTATCTAGGATCGGGGCATTACAGTTGGTATCAGAGGAAGTTTAGTACAAACCTTGGAAGCTAGATTTAGATAAACTCTGATTAGAGCATGTAGACCTAAGATGGACTTTGAGGATTAGTATAGAAGAACTTCCTAGAATTTTGGTATTGTAGAGATTTTGTGAGTTTTCCGAGCAATACATCCCTATCTGGATACGAGCAGGTAGAGGCGGATCTGGCACAGATGTACCTAGGGGTAAAACCCGAAAACACCACTTTGAGCTAGACTCGAACAGGAACTGGTGCATGACAACGGGCCTTGCTGCACTCTTGGTTACGACACTCCCGGGGGATATGCTTAGGATAATTTACATTTTCTTTACAAACCGATTTGAAGTATTATATATAAGATGAGAGTAAATGACCTTGGTTAATCCTAATGTGTTTCAAATTGAGAATATGGTGACATGTTAATCTCTAAATGATTTTATGACTACTGTTACTCACACAATGGTTTCTGGTTTTTGTCATTGGCTGGATTCCAAGGAAGTCATAGTGACTTTGAGAATGATGTACAAGGTGGGAACGGTGGTGGCAATGAGCAACAAAATGGAATGTTGATAGGCGTAAAAGATATCGTCTTTATGCCAAATCAATTTTCCAAAAATATGATCAACAATATATATATTAACCAATTCCCGGACTTAACAAAGAAGAGAAAGGTGATGAATGATAAGAGCTCCAGCAGTGGAGACCATGGAGAAAGGAATCCTCAATTTCCATCATGCAGGAAATGTGGAAGGAGACACCCAGGAAAGTGTCTCAATGGGAAAAATAAATGATTTACGTGCAGGAATAAAGGAAATAAAGTGAAGTATTGCTGAAGAAAAATGAAGAGTACTATGGAAGAAGATAAAAATGGTCCCAAGAAACCATTTACAGTCATTTTCCATAAATATAGGGGACCTGGCCATTACCCGAGTGAATGCCCTATTATATAGGATATTTTATTGGTCAAAGAAAAAGCTATGTGGAAATAAATGGTTGGAGAAATGTTTAAAAAGTATTAGTGATCCTTGATGATGGGTTTACTTTGGAATAATTTTCTCTTATATTTTTAACCCTGCAGTTTTCCATGTGAGAATGATATTTGAGGAAGAATTATATTTTCTCTTGCGGATATAGTTATAAATAACCATTTGGTTTTATATGATCGTTGGGTTTGAGGCAATTATAAGTTATTATAATTTGGGATGAAAATGCAAGGTATGAAATAATATTTGTGGTTAAATTATGTTATGGTTATTTTGAGGAATTTATCTCATTTTGGTAATGTTATAAAATATAGTTTTTGAAAAAGGACAACACGCAGACTGTGTGACAACCCGTTGCGTCGGACAAAGCTGTGGGAATCGAACCCACAACCAAAGTGCGATTGGGATTTATCGCCTACCACTGGACTACGTGAAGTCCCTGGTTAGTGTGACAATTATTTTTAGTTAAATGATTTTATTGATCAATAATAATTTGATTTGGGATCTTGTGTCTTATCAAATGAATACCCTTAGTATAGGAAAATGATTTGGTAATTAAGTGATAAATGTTATTTTGGAAGTTGTTCGCTTTGTTGTGAACACTATATGCCCAAGGAAAATAGAATATTATGGGATTTCATTTGATGAGTAATGTTGAATTTTTATCTATGTTTTTTATTGTGGATTTATAGTGATTTGGGTTATTTATGGAAATGATTAGGTTAATTACTTTTAAGTATGTAAATTTAAGAGTAATTAATGTCATTTGGAGATAAAATTTAACATGGAAGACTATATTCTTATAATTTTTGGGTTTCAATATTAGTTTGGATTATATTGAAGGATTTTAAGGACATTTTATTATTTAATGGTATTTATTTAACTTTGGGGTATTGATGGTTTAATTTTAGAAATTAAGATTAGTGTTTTTTTCTCTAATGGAATATCCATTTGGGAGATCATCAGATATTATACTAACCATTTTGGTTTTGATTAATCTCTAAAGACAAGGTAAATATATATTTTATCTTATGTGGATCATGTATTTCTATAGATGTTTATTCTAGCTCTTCCATTGTGACCAAGTCTTCTTGAATACTCATTTTTCAAAAAAAAATGAGATAGTGGCAAAAAGTTATTAAAGAATGAAACTCTACTTAAAAAGTAACTATATCTCTTTATGTTCTTAGTTAATATCATTAATGAATTCCTCTTCCTTATGTAATGTAACTTAAAACAAAAAAATGTTTTCCGTTTACTTTTCCTACTGGGAGACTAATGACCGTTTGTCCCAACACAAGTTTGTGATTTTATTATTGTTAACTTTCTCCTGATCATGTTTTCTATCCCTCTCTATCAGAACTTAACACTTATTTTATTGTCCATATCCATGTTTTGTTTCCTGGATTCCTAGTATGGGTTATCTTGGGTGACCTTTATACCTCTCTTCCTTTCTTTTAAAGTGATAGTTTAATTGACTCTTTTTCCGATGTGGGACTTTCCATTATATTCTCAACCCCAATTTTAAAAAAATTTCGATGATGCAATTTATTGAAGGAGGGGATAATGTAACACCCCAAGATTCCACGGTATGTTTCCCTTTGAATAATGCAATGGCATGCATTGTATGCAACTTTGAGATTCTAACACACCACAACCAATCAAACTAGCCGTTATGAATAGTAATACCTACTTTTTGAAATTTTATAAATTCTATCTCTCAAAATGGACTTAATTTTTGGATTTGGAATATCGAAATTAGCCTAGGGTGAAATTTTGGTACTTTTCGGATAACTTTCATTTTTTGATGAATAGTGAAAATTACTAGATTTTAATTAAAAACAACTTTTTTAATCGAAATAATTAATATTGATAAATTAGGAATTTGAGTGGTTTTAAAGTATATTTAGAATATATTTTTACCATTTAATTCAATTTTTATCATTGGACATAATTTCACAATTAAACCAGACATAAACTAGTGTCAATCTTTTGATAGTTATTATCTCTTAAAAACACGCTTTTTGTTTTGACAACGGGAATTAATTTTAAATTAATTTCTGCCACTTATGTGTTTGGAATTTGGAAAAATGGATTCCATATTTGGAATCAGGATGTTCAAATTGTGTAAATAGGTAACTTTTATTTTTAGACATTTTGAATAATTACTTCGGTAAATATTTTATTTACCATGGTTAAATGGTAAATCCGATAAATAAGGGTTAAAAAATAATATTAGAATAATAAAAAATTACCCAAAAACGTGTCCTAACCTTATTGGTTGATACATTTCCGACCATGGGCATCTTTGGGTTGATTTTGGGACCCCATGGTGCCACTTGTAAGTGATAGGGACACTTTATTTAAATTAAGTTAAAATGTATACAAAAATGACATAAGCATATATCTTTTAGAAAACCAATTTTTAGATAGGGTTATATATGTTGGATTTTAGACTATAAATATTAATTATAAAGCTAGAAATATTTCCTACATAATGGTATTTTATTTATAAATTTTAGACGTTAAATAATTTAATTTATTTATGACACAATGGTGATGCAGTAATTACCATAATAGTAAACAATTAAAATGATTGATATTGTAGATACCCAAATAAATATAATTTGAGACTTTTTATGAATTAAACTAATTTTATAGGTTAATATGACTTGTTATGAATAATTTAATTAACTTGGTTCGAAGTAATCATTCTTTTATGATTTTTACAAAAATCAATTATTGAATAGTGTCAAAATTGACATAAAAGAGTTTTTAAAACAAATATTATATTATTAATTGATATTAAATTCCTAAAAATCTAATGATCAGAAAAGAGACTTATATCATGATATTTGTATCATTAATGGACCACTTGGGGGTCTCTTGGATGTATATAGTAAGTTTATTAACCATATAATATAAAAATACAAAGAGACATTGAAAAAGTGAAACTAATTAACTAAGAGTTAATACTTAAAGATAAGGTTAATATAATGACCCAAACCTGTCTAAATTATATTGGTTGAGTGGTTTTCAACCTATCCCCACCTTAACCTTTAAATAATCCACTTTTGAGCCATTAGAAACCGAATATGAATTTATTATAAAATAATATTTTTAGCTTTTCCAAAGGTGCCCCTCACCCCTCTTATAAAAGGGCACTCCCCCTTCTCATTACTCCACACATTCAAAGACTTTTGGTTCGACCAACCCCTGCCCAAATACTCTCTCAACTTCCCTCACTACAACCTAGAGGCCTTATTTTGATCAGAAAGCCAACCTAAGGAGCCCTTTTGATCAAATCAAAAGGAAGAACCCGAAGAAGAGGTAATGTTTTTACCACCCTTTTTCAAATTCTTTTCTTCTTCAACTTCTTCTTTCTTTGTTATTACCATTATAAATTAATGAATCCAGTATCTCCTATATACTGTAATATTATTATAAATATAGTACAACCATATTCAGTATTCTATCCATCCATTGAATGACATGTCACCATACATGCGTACGTACGACTTACCGTCTCCACGCCGTGGTGTAATTGTCATTCAATAAATTATTATTTCGATGGGTATAATAATGATGTGTAACTCATGTAAATAATAAATATAAAATGATAATTATTCTGTATATATTATATATCATCCAATTATATATTATTTTAACATCAAAAGAATGATATTGTCGCTCGTGCGTACGTACGGACTACCGTCTCCACAAACGCGATGAGATTCATTCTCCATTGTATCCATTCAAGTATAATTATCATTTGATTATTTAAAAATAATGTTTAAGTACTTGATATAATTATGGATATGAATAATATACAAGATATCAATGAGAAACATGTCTTACGTAACAAAACATATAAAAGAAAATGAGTAAGTTAACACCCGAAACAACGATAATACTAAGATATTATTAACAAATCAATGTTAAAAGATCATATATGATATCATATTAATGTAAATGATTCTTTTATAATTCAATAACAATTATTTCACCATTATACAGGAGGTTAACCTACCGTCGACCAAGGAAAAAGTACAAAGTAAGGGGTTTTCATCTCACTCTTTATTCCCATGAGATTTATGCCATATTGCCACTATTACCTTTTGTGTGGTGTATGTACTGTATATAATTGTATTCTTTGTGTAATATACTTTAATTTATGTGTATTTACATATTCATTGTATGATACCTATTTCATGGGGTGTATGTTTCGTAAGTTACCAAATTGGTAAGGGTTTATTTCACAATCTCTTCATTATCTGAGGTTGTTTATACGTAATTATCTTCTGGGACCTATTTATCATCCGCATCCATGTTTCTTAAAAATTTCTTTCAAAACATTTTACTATTTAATAGACAATGGGTTAAAGTCATTTATACCCTTATTTGACTTTATATTTTTTTAAAGGAATTTTCCAACGTTTTCAAAACAAGTTATTTTTTTAACCTTTTGACAAAATTAAGGTAAGAATGTTTTTTTTAACTTATACGGCGGGTGCGGTTATTCTCCGCCGTTATTACACCTTTGAAGCTTCCTTCACAATCTTATAAAGATATTTTAAAAATAAATGGTTTCTCTATAATTATGTAACTTTTAAATGATTTAAAAAAAAAGAGATATTTCTCTCAAATAGTATTGATTTCATCTATGTCAACATCCTTTGATAAATTTTAAACTTGTTTCAAGTTGATTTATTATGATACAAATCATCCATATTGTATTTAAGGTTTTGTGGTATTTTTGACTATGTATGAGTTATTTTTATTCCATTAATGGTTTATGATTAAAGTTTTGACATTTTGTATGTTAGTTTTAATACAAATGTTTATGTTATATTTCATCCTCTTCTTAAGATGAATGTTTTGGACTAGTATTTTCCGGATTGGGGACCGGTAAAAGTAAGCCCTCCGGTTTGGGGTCCGGTTACAGCAGACCCTCCGGGTTGGTGTTCGGTTATTAGAGGCACTCCGGGTTGGTGTCCGGTTATTAGAGGCACTCTGGGTTGGTGTCCGGTTATTAGAGGCACTCCGGGTTGGTGTCCGGTTATTAGAGGCACTCCGAGATGGAGTCTGGTTACAGAGGCTCTCTGGTTTGGGTTCCAGTTACAGTTATCCCTTAGGACTTGGCACGAGGCCTTGACACAAAAATTAAAGTTCGGCATCATGCATTCCATCATTATGAAAGTGGTTATTGATATTGCATGTGATTTTTCGACTATTAGAATATCCATGTGAATAAGTAAATGGAATTATTTCATTTTATCTTTTCCATATTATGCTGAAGTTCAAGTTTAAAAGGCTTTTGTTTTAGTTATAAATTTCATTAAGTGTTTATGCCTATCTACGAAAGCTTTTTCTATATTGTTATCCTTAATAAGCATCTGAGCTCACCCCTTTCAATGTTTTATCTTTTCCCAGGATGTGAAGAAGTAATTTATGAATGACCTGCAGGGATAGTATGAGGGGATATGAAGATAAGATGTTGTTGTAGTTTTTTTTACCTTATGATGTAATGTAAAACTTATGAATATATCTAGTGTTTCCAAGACTACTAAACTAATCGGTCTTTCGAGACTTGATCCTTTGTGATCATGTCAATGTTATGTAATAATGCACCGACTCTAGGTATCTAGGGTCAGGGCGTTACATCCACGCCCAGCTCCTATGCCTCTCGGCTGTCAGCCACCTCCCCGACCACGTCCCGGTCGAGGTCCCTGAGGAGCACCCTGAGGTCGGCCTCCTCCTGCAACGTCTGCCCTCGGAGAAGCGGGAGCTCGCTGCCCCTACTGCTGCTGCTAGAAAGGCCTAGCTGGAAGCTGCTGCTGGGGAGGGTACTGGGGATGTCCGCCACTGCCATACTGTACTCGGTCTGGGAACTGACTCTGGAGATGTACATGGCTCCCACAGATGAAGCACCGTGGTCCTAGGCCCAAAGGAAAAGGGCGAGGACCAGGGGACCGGAACTGAAAATGTTGCGGCCTGCTTCCTGCTGGTCGGAACCAAGAGGGTCCCGATGCTAGTGGCCTGGTGATGACAACCTTCCCCTTCAATGATCCCAGCTAGATCCCCTCTCGTGTCACACATCCTAGAGCATGCATCCTCTCCACCACTTCGGCCTTCTTTTGGACCTCCAAGTACGTCAGTAGGGTGAAGAGGGTAACGACATACTGGAGGGAGGGTTGGAGCACCTCCTTTAAATGTCTTTCCAGAGACTCCTCGTCTAGAAAGAGGTCCGGGGCAAAACATAGGAGGTCCTTGAACTTGATTCCCAGCTCTCTTACCGACATACTCCCCTGTTGGAGGGAGAGTAGCTCTTGCCTCTTTTCTGCCTTCATCGTAGAAGAGAGGAATTCCGCCTGGAACTCCTTATCGAAATCAACCCATGCCACCTCAATCTCTCTCCTCTCCCCCAGGTAAAGCATCCACCACTGACGCGCCATTCCCCGCATCTGGATGACGGCCAGAGGAACCCAGTACTTGGTCGGGGCCCGAATCAGGCCGAAGGCTATCACCAGCTCTTCTAGCCAGCCCTCTGTCTTCATGTCAGAGGTGATACCCTCATACTTATCGAGGGTCTGTTGCTGGAAGGACCGAAGTGTCTTCTGCCAATGGTTGTCCTCCTCCTCCCTATCAGCTCTCTGCCGATCGGCCAAGGTAGTCTTCGGGACCTCGATCACCCGCACCAAACTTGGTCGCCTCCCAGGTGCCATAGCTGCAAGGTAAACAAGGAATTCTTAAGCCCAAGTAGTGCAGAATATTTGTTTTTAAAACTTCTTAAACTTCTCATTTATTTCCAATTCCCCAAAACACCCCAAAAACACAAGAACACTAGTCATTATGATGCATGTACCTTTCCTAGGGTCTCTACCCTGCGATCAGCGTGGCCTCACTTGGACTTTCATTAGGTCTAGAGTCCTTGCATTGGATAATGGGGGGCCTTAAAATCCCGTGTCCTAGCCGGTCTTCCCTGGCCTAATTCACGCAGCAAGGTCACCCAACACTATCGCCCTATCATCCCATGCAATCCTCACTGTTCCTAACTCCAGACTCCATCCTATCTCTCAAACCTCCCTCTAATACCATTCTGTCACAACCCGCCTTCACCAAAAATTGGGAAGGGTCAGCAAATTTCCAGGCCCTTCCTTCTTCAAGTTGAAGGAGAGATAATGACCTCCGAAACCCGCCTTCAATAGGTCCCGGAGTGGCGACCATCGCCAAGGGTATAGAATCACTCACTAAATGGAAGGCATTACCCTTCTTTTAATAGGATTGGGGGATAAGATAGTAAGTATCACAACACCAAAACTATAAGTGCAAGAAAATCCAAAGCAACCATTACCATATGCATGTTCCAAAAGTAAAAACCACAAAGTACAAAGTGACTACAAGGGTAAAGTAACAAATAAAGAAAGACAACAACTGCAACTGCCCCAAAGGTCCGAGATAGTATGGTCTCGCACGATCCCCGAAGTCCTCCTGGAAACCTGAAAGCAGTTTTATATACGTAGGGTGAGCATACAAGTATAATCAGTAGGGAAAACCAAAGACTCTCGTGCACAAGTGGGGGAACGTACTAGAGTGCCGTGAGAAAAAGAGTAAACCAAACACCTAACAAGGTAAAATATCCACCCAAGCCTCACCAAGGAACACTCCCCAAATAACGCAAGCCAATTAATGTATAGTAAAAGCACATCGATGTTTGGGTACCCCGCGCCACTTTCCCACTGGTTATTGAAGACATCCTACGCATCGAACCAATCCTGTCATTCTCACCACAGTCCCACTGCCATACCCCGCCCGCACACACCTGGGACACAACCTCACCACAGTCCCACTGCCAAACCCCACCCACACACACCTGGGCCACAACCTCACCGCAATCCCACTACCAAACCCCACCCGCACACACCTGGTCCACAACTGTCACACGTAACCATGCCTGCAAACACCTAGGCCAGAACAACCGCCGACACACTCGAAGACCCCTGGGCCTCATACCAAAGATACTTGGGAAACCACCTGCCCACACACACCTGGGCTAACCACCACACAACCCTGCCCAAAGATTCTTGGGCTAATAATGGACTTCAGGCCATCACAGCCTGCCCGAAGATACTTGGGCTATCCAGGAAAGGGAGCAGAAAGGAGCTAATAACCAGCCACTAATAGAAGTGTTGGAAAAAACACCCTCCCCCATGAAATGTGGGTGTTGGTCACTAAGTGCTCAACTTGGGTGGGGTGGGAATAAGAAACGCAAAACTACAAGTATATATATAGGTAGTAAGCACTCACCCAGTTTAGGTTTTTCTTCATCCAGCCTAAAGAACGCAAACAGCACCATGTCCAAGTCATAACCCACACCAAACCAACACCCATTTGTCCCATCCTTGTTTACATGTTCGGTAATAATGTTTAAAATAAGTTTCTGCAACTAATGGGAAACTAACACCATAAGCAAAAACCAAGGGAAAAAGATCCAGCCAAATTTCAATTTGAGCATTCACACCCGGTTCCCTTGTAAAGCCACAACAACCAAAGAAAACCCCAAGTTACAACCCCATGTCCAAAATCCACGATCTAAAAGGTTTCTCAACAACAGAGGACCCACCCCAATTAGTGATATAACAGAGGATCCCATCCTCAATTTCACAACCACCCAGAGTATAATAACAGGGGATCTCATCCCCACCCACATCACCCAACAATCGGCCCGTGAATGAAAATAAAAGAACAACCCACTACCATCAACACAAAGCAATCCCATGCGGGTATTTTCCGATTTAAAAGATTTAACGCACTCCATTATTTCAATTCCACTGGACTTAAACCGGGGTTATCACAGAAAGGAATTGATCCTGGTGCTTTCGATTTGTTTAGCCGAATATAAGTAATTAACCAGTTTACTTTTCACAGTGAGGGTTCACAACCACAATACAATTCATTTAAACATCACCAGAGGCAAGGGTTTGTTAGTGCACAAAGAAATACCACCAACGGCCATGATTTTCAGTAGGAGTAAGCCCGCACAATTCAGAAATCATTAATCATGGAAGATCGTAAGGCAAAGCAGCATCATCAATCACACCCCTACCCCTTGATTCTTTAGAATCTGTTTATTATCTTCATTAAGGTTCGGTCCATCCAATTATACATAATCAAAAGCACGCCCACCCCGCAAGATGAACAGAAAGGAGAGTCGAAGGTGAAACCCTACCTGTTGATCAACGATCAATGCTAAGCCTGGGCATGGAACTCCATGGATAGTGATGTGGCTCGTCTAAACTAAGGGTACTCCTAGCAAAGGGTGATTGAGAAAAGAAACCTAGGGAGAACCATTAGGTTATAAAGGGTGAGATATGTTGGATTTGGTGGCCTAGAACCAACTACTTTGTACTTTATTCATTAATAAATTCCTTATCACATATTGATTGTTCTTCTACGTGACAATGCATGTGATAATGTCCTAAGAACAGCTATTGCATTAATGGGTCATAGTGGATCCCTACTATGATGAGAACCCGGAAGTGACATAACACTATTCTTGAATATATGTTCTATGGACGGATGATATTATTTGAGGGACACAAATAATACAGGTCATTAGGGGTGAGGACTCATAAAACTTTGAGGCACCTTCTCATGTTGTGCGCCCTTGGTAATATCCAGGAGGATATTATGAGAACGAGACATGCCAGTAGGAAATCCACATTTCATAGTGTCATTGGATGTTCCTATCTACGGACGTGTGTATTGGTCCTTAGAATTTAATATTATTATTAATGGGTATTAAAACTCGTGCACTTTGATGTATTGACGAAAAATGTGATGACACACTATTCGCAGCGAGGTAGGATACGTTGGGTGGGTCACGAGTAATACTGTATTAATAGATAATGCGAGAAAGTATTTTTCCCTTCTGTTCCATAACGGAAGTAGATATCTCAGACCCTTTGATGGAATTGATATAGCATAAATAAATCCATGGCCATAGTAAGGTATGAGCGAGTTCAATTATGGGAAGTCAAAGAAAGAATAATCGAGCACATGGGTTGATGGCACTAGCATGCAACCCACTTGATTGAAGATATCGAGACAAAGGGATTATATTACACGGTAAGCGTTCGTAGGAGGTGACACGTCATTGCAGTGTTGACTTCTTTCTCTATGGGTGCCTTGGTGTGTTTCTAGATGCTAACCTTGGACTTTAGGCAGGCTCCACCTAATTCCACTGAGAAAGAGGCCTAGAGGGTCACACACTAAGTGTGTCCATGTATCTCAGTTAAATATTAATTTAACAAGTTAAATAAATATTATTCCCGACTGTGGATTAATAATTATTTAAGGATGCCTGATCGCATTTATTTTGACACTAGTTATTCGAGAGAATATATTGTGGGAGAAATAATATATATTTATTAGCGAGTAATGCAGGTACATTTGCTTAAGAAATAAATAGCCATTACTCAAGGTCTAATAAATATGGTGGAGGAAATAAATAAAATGAAAAAATAAAATTACACGTCGTGTATATTTATATACATTCCATGTAGTTTGTTTTTCGGGATTCATGAGAAAATATTTTTTATTTAATTAAATGATATTAAATGTAATATGTTGGGTGAATGTCAAGTAATAATGATGGTCAACTGTCATTATTAATACATGGGGTATTACTAAGAATTAAATGAAATGATTAAATGCTTTTGGGCAATTAATTCATTTTATTATTCTAAGTATTATAATCCTAATTACATTATTCTCATAGAATCAGAGTCATTGTTGTGCACAATGGATTTGGAAATACTATCAATCCAAGAGAGAATTCCCTTTCCACCAAGAACACTTTCAAGTTACGAGAGCGAGATCCTCCACTGGATCAAGATGGTAGAAGGCAGACATCGCAAGTGAAGGTTCTTCCACACTATAACCCGGAGATCCCTTCGGCGATGTCCAGAGATACGTGGAGCACGTGTGGATCACCGCTGGAGGAATCCTGTACTTGGATTCTACGATGAAACGACGGATCACAAGATCGTGACCGGAGACTCCAACGAAGAAATAATTCCATCGAGGTAATTCTTATGAATTAATTAAATTAATTATAATCAACATATAATGATCCTATCTCAAGGGTTCTGATACTCTTCTTTTATTTTTCGTTCTTTGTTCTATTCCGAAGATTCGACATTTTATATCGTGAAGGATCTTAGATTGAACGTTGTTTAATGTTAAAATTAAAGTTGGGAAAACCCACCAACGCACTTCCACTGCGCCTGGAACCTACAAGTGGTATCAGAGAGGGGTCATATTGTTGATTATAATTATTTATTTTTTTTTTGATAATTTACGCATTTAATAATTTAGTTATTTCAATTCAAGTTTAATCATTCTGGAAATATGAATATCGAGATCCGTTCCTCCTCCCTCGTTTCTCGTTCACCTCACAGAAACGATTTTTTCTTTTAATTTTGATTAAAATAAAATAGAGGAACTCATCTGGAGGAGCCAAATGTTTCTGGCCATACAACACCAAAGTACATGGCGTGTATTCGGAAGTACATGACGTGTATTCTAGGTTCAATGCATTGACTGATCCACCAAATTAGTTCGTGTATTGGATTCTTTCTAAGAACTTAAGACACCGTGTGTTGACCAGAAACAGGTGGCACATGGTTTCCGGATTACATGCCGTGTGGTCCAATGAACACGGTGTGTAGTATCTTCGGGTTAGGGTTGGGCCGTGTACCCCATACATGGATTTCCAGGCTAGAAACCATGTAACGCGAAAACCACACGGCGTGTGTCCCACAGAACACGCCATGTACTCCGAAAATTTCCGAAGTACATAAACACGCCATGTCCCCGGGCATGTACTTCGGATGGATGGTGAAGAAAAGTACACGTCGTGTAGTCGGAACTACATGTCGTGTACTCACCCAAATTATGCAGATTTATTAAAATTTATTATTATATTATACAAACCCTTGAGACGTGTACCATGGTGTAGGCGTAAAGATGAGGCACAACATGTGATAGGTGTTTTATATATATGAGTTTAATTTAACATCTGTGTAATAAATGGGAATTCACCGGGTTGCATCCAAGGTACAAGTTACATATAAGGATGATTTTAAATGAATTTATTTGTTTAAAATTATGATGGATGAGAATCTCAAGGAAATTAAGAAAAAGGATTTAAGATAAAAGGATTGATTAATTAAATATAATTAATTGATTCGAGCATGATTTATCTTAAACAAGAATGATTAAATAATTCAATGCTTGTTTTATTTATACGTAAATATCATTACATGTATAGATGATCATGAGCTATACTGAGACCTTTGTATATGAATTGTTTATTTTAATTTATTTATTTAAATTAAATTTGTTGGCATGCGAGCCATCTCCTCATTAATATGTAGGGCCTGCACGCCCAAGGATTCTTTTATGTAAAAACCCCATTTACCCCTCACCTGCGTGTGAGATAAATGCATATGTAATGGATGGAGCTCCCAAGCTAGTGGAGGCAGCTCAAGTTAGGAGCCAAGGTGAAACCAATCCAAGGAGATACAAAGGTGGACAGCTGGAAAGCTGTAAACACAAACCCAAAAGGTTCAAGGTGTTTCTCCCCTAGGTCTTGGGTTAGTTTATCAACTGCTAGATAAACTAAACAATAGAAAAACTCATGATCATACCATTTATTTTATTTCTATCAGTTTCATGGTTTATTTATTGTGGGTGTGTTTTCACGATCACACAATTAATGAATTAAACGAGCATGCAAGATGGAACTAAAATAAAACCGGCTTATATGTAAATATTATCTTAGACATGGTTAATCACTTAAGTATATCCCACTTAATATTAACAAGCATGTAATCAAAGATAATAAAATGGCAATTTATGTATAAGGATAAAATCCCTCAAAATAAATATTAAGTCGGCATAGCCTTCCATAATCTTGGCTAGAATCGAACCATAGTTCAAAGTTCTTGACCAACCCTATTTGGGGTGCTTTCAATTATCGGGGAATTCTAATTCAAGGTTTTGGGTTGACTTGACTTGGTTCGCATCAAGGGTTGACTGCCACAGCAGGGCTTGGTGTGACCAAGAGGCAAAGGTTGAGGAAATCCAAAAAGGATTTCAGGATTGGGGAGTCCACTCAGCGGATCAAGGAGCTACGAGTTAATGCAGTTGGCATTTGTAATGCCTACCTAAAACACTTCAAGTTGCTTGACCAACCCTAGTTGGGGTAATGCAAAGGGAAATATGGATCCTTGCCACTAGAATATTCACACAATAGAATATTCCGAAGTCAATGGTGAGGGCTATTGGATTTCGATAAAATAGTGGGAGACTAATAAGTATTAATTTATTTATTTATCTCAATTTTTGTAATAAAGTACTAAACCTTTGCTCATGTTAATTTGTAGAAACGGCAAGAAAATGACTTCAAACATATCATTGTTCACCATACTCAAAAAAGAAAACCTTCTCACCAGCACCAATTTCCAAGAGTGGCAGAGGTGTTTACGCATCGTCCTTCGCCACGAAAGGAAATTGTATGTGCTGGAAGAGCCTATTACAGTTGCGCCTGGGAAAGAGGATAGTGATGAGGAATTATCTCTCTACATGAAACACATAGATTATGCTACATATGTCCAGTGTTTCATGCTATCGGCCATGTCTAATGATCTCTTGAAGCAACATGAAAACATAGACGCATATAGAATGATGTCTCACCTTAAAGATCTCTACCAAGAGAAAGCGAGACAGGAGAGGTATGAGATCTCCAATGCTTTTTTTACCATGAAGCTTGGAGAGTCTGTGCCAGCTGGGCCTCATGTAGTCAAGATTATTGGCTACATTGAACGCCTGGACATCTTAGGGATTAAATTCCTGGATCAGTTGCATACAGATCTCATCCTATCATCACTGCCCAAGACCTTCTCTAGCTTCATTGTTAACTATAATATGAGCGGCAATGAGAAGAGTCTATCGGAGCTTCTGACCTTGATTTGATAGGTAGATGAGGACATGGGGCGTGACAAACCTGTGGTCCTTATGGTGAACAAGAAAAGGAAGGACAAGGAAAAGGGGCCAAAGACTTATAAACGGTCTAAAGCCCCCGAGCACCGTTCCTCCATGAAGGGGAAGATCCATAGGCAGGGCAAGGAATGAGAGGCAGTGTGTTTTTCATGTGTAAAGCAGGGCCACTGGAAGAGGAACTGCACCCAGAAGCATGGGGACGCTAAAGGTGTGTTTGTTATCGAGTGCAATCTTTCTATTTCTACACATTGGGTATTAGATATAGCTTGTGGGGCTCACATCTATATTCAAATGTAGGAACCAAGTAGATTTAGAAAGATCGCCAGAGGAGAGGTGGATCTTTGAGCTATCAATGGCGCAAGGCTAGCTACATTGGCTATTGGCGACTACCACCTCTCATTGCTGACTATGATGATTTTGGTTTTACATAACTGTTATTATGTGCCTAGTGTTACCAAGAACATAATTTCTATATCTTGTTTGGATATGGATGGATTTGTTTTCAAATTTGGAAATAAGGGTTGTCTCTTTTATAAGAACAACGTATGTTATGGTATGGCACATTTAAATAATGGTTTGTATGTATTGAATTACAAAAACCAAGTGTTGGCAATCGATAACAAAACAAACTCACATGACTCATACATCACCCAGTTATGGCATCACCGCCTTGGTCATGTGAATGAGAAGTGCTTGAAAAATCTCTACCAAGATGGCTATTTAGACTCTACTGATCTAAAACCACTTAATAGATGTCACGCTTGTTTACAAGGAAAAATGACCAAGCCGCCTTTTGGTGGACAAGGTGAAAGGGCCACAGAGCTTCTAGGATTGGTACACATGGATGTGTGTGGACCATTTCCAGTAGAAGCTAGAGGTGGATATTCTTACTTCATTACTTTTACTGATGATTTGAGTAGATATGGCTATGTTTACTTAATGAGGTATAAGTCAGATTCCTTAGAGAAATTTAAGGAATTCAAGAATGAAGTAGAGAATCAGCTTGGTAAGAAGATAAAGAAGCTTCGATCGGATCGAGGTGGAGAATATCTGAACTAAGAGTTCATCGATCTTCTATGGGAGTCTGGGATTCTATCTCAGCTCACTCCTCCTTATACACCACAGTGGAATGGTGTTAGTGAAAGGAGGAACCGCACCTTGTTGGACATGGTGAGGTTGATGATGAGTCATGTGGATCTTCTATTATCCTTTTGGGGATATGCATTACAAACTACAACATACACAGTAAACCCAGTACCAATTAAGGTGGCAAATGGAATTTCATCCAAGTTATGGAATGGAAGGAAACCCACTTTGTCGCACACACATGTATGGGGATGTGAGGCATTTGTTAAGGCCTTCTCAGGTAACAAACTAGCACCCTAGGGCACGAAGTGTATCTTTATAGGATATCCTAAGGAAACAAAAGGATATTACCTATATAACCCTCAAGATAAGAAAGTGATTGTCGCCAGACAAGCCATCTTTCTTGAGAGGGAGCACATCCTCAAGAAGGATAGTGGGAGCAAGATTGACTTCGACGAAGTTGATGCTCAATATACACAGGAGTTGGTACAGGAACAAGTTCCACAGGTCCCCATGGAAGAGGTTCTAGAAACACAAGTACTGCGTAGGAGCTCAAGAGAGGTAAGGAAACCAGAGAGATTTGGTTTCCTAGTCACCGAGGATGGTGAATCATTATTGTTGGACAATGATGAACCTCTCTCCTACAAGGAAGCAGTAGAAAGCTCAGAAGCTTCAAGATATCTAGAAGCTATGAATTCTGAGATGGATTCCATGTATCAGAACTAAGTTTTGGTTCTGTTCGATGAGCCAGTTGATGTAAAGCCTATTGGATGCAAATGGGTATTCAAAAGAAAGCTGTACATGGAAGGTCAAGTTTGCACCTATAAAGTAAGGCTAGTGCCTAAAGGATTCAGACAGCGTCAAGGAATTGACTATGATGAAACCTTATTTCCAGTTGCCATGTTTAAATCCATAAGAATCATACTTGCCATAATAGTTTACCATGACTACAAGATTTGGTAGATGGATGTCAAAACAACATTCCTTAATGGGAACCTTCAGGAAGATGTCTATATGACACAACCAGAAGGGTTTGTGACACCAGGTGAATCCAAACGGGTTTGTAAGTTGTATAAATCCATTTATGGATTGAAGCAAGCATCCAGGTCATGGAACATTCGATTTGATGAAGCCATAAAGGAATTTGGTTTCATTAAGAACGAATGTGAGCCATGTGTTTATAAGTGGTTTAATGGGAATGCGGTCTTCATCCTAGTGGTATATGTTGATGACATATTGCTTATTGGAAACGACGTACCAGCCTTACAGTCTGTTAAGGACTGGTTGAACAAGTGTTTCTCCATGAAGGACTTAGGAGAATCAGCCTACATTCTAGGGATCAAGATCATTCGTGATAGATCCAAGTGGCTGTTTGGACTAAGTCAGGGTACATACATTGACCAGATACTAAAGAGATTTAGTATGGAAAAATCCAAGAGGTGATTGGTTCTAGTGTCACATAGCTTACATATTTCTAAGAAAATGTGTCCCCAGACACAACAGAATAAAGATAGGATGAGTAAGATCCCATACGCTTCGGCTATAGGATCCATCATGTATGACATGTTATGTACTAGGCTTGATGTTTCCTATGCACTGAGCATGGTAGGAAGATATCAAGAAGATCCATGAGAATAGCATTGGATTGCTGTTAAGACTATCCTTAAGTATCTGAGAAGAACTAAGGATATGTTCCTGGTGTATGGAGGAGACGAGGAGCTTTTCATTAGAGGGTATATTGATGCTGGTTTTTAGATAGATCAGAATGATCTGAAGTCACAATCTGGATATGTTTTCTGTCTCAATGGAGGAGCTGTGAGCTGGAAGAGTTCAAAGCAGCCAGTTGTCGCTGATTCTATAGCGGAGTCCGAGTATATAGTGGCTTCTTATGTATCCAAGGAAGCCGTATGGATTCAGAACTTTTTCCAGGAGCTTGATGTGGTGCCTAGCAGTAAAGATCACATTACATTGTATTGTGATAATACTACAGCAGTGGCTCTTGCAAAAGAACCAAGGTTACATCAACAGACAAAGCACATACTCTGGAAGTATCACCTCTTGAGGGATTTCTATCAAAGGGGTGAAGTTGCAGTGAGCAAAGTGTCCACGGAAGATAATGTGGAGGACCCCATGACTAAAGGCCTATCTCAGTAGAAGCATGAATATCATGTGAGAGATAACGGGTTAAAGGTTGTTAGCAGTTGGCTCTAGTTTAAGTGGGATTCTATTGGATTTGGTGGCCTAGAACCAACTAATTTGTACTTTGTTCATTAATAAATTCCTTATCACATCTTGATTGTTCTTCTGCATGACAATGCATGTGATAATGTCCTAAGGACAGCTGTTGCATTAATGGGTCATAGCGGATCCCTGCTATGATGAGAACTCGGAAGTGCCATAACACTGTTCTTGAATATATGTTCTATGGCCAGATGATATTATTTGAGGGAAAAAATAATACAGGTCATTAGGGGTGAGGACTCATAAAACTTTGAGGGACCTTCTCATGGTGTGCGCCCTTGGTAATATCCAAGAGGATATTATGAGAAGGAGACCCGCCAGTAGGAAATCCACATTTCATAGTGTCATTGGATGTTCCTATCTGCGGACGTGTGTATTGGTCCTTAGACTTTATGATTATTATTAATGGGTATTACAACTCACGCACTTAAATGTATTGATAAAAACTGTGACGACACACTGTTTGCAGTGAGGTAGGATACGTTGGGTGCATCACGAGTAATACTGCATTAATAGATAATGCGAGAAAGGATTTGTCCCTTCTGTTCCATAACGGAAGTAGATATCTCAGGACCTTTGATGGAATTAATATAGCCTAAATAAATCCATGGCCATGGTAAGGTATGGGAGAGTTCAATTCCGGGAAGTCAAAGAAAGAATAATCGAGCACATGGGTTGATGGCACTAGCATGCAACCCGCGTGATTGGAGATATCGAGACAAAGGGATTATATTACACGGTAAGCATTCGTAGGAGGTGACACGTCATTGTGACATTAACTTATTTCTCTATGGGTTCCTTGGCGTGTTGATAGATGCTAACCTTGGACTTTAGGAAGGCTCCGCCTAATGACGATGAGAAAGAGGCCTAGAGGGTCACACACTAAGTGTGTCCATGTATCTCAGTTAAATATTAATTTAACAAGTTAAATAAATATTATTCCCGAATGTGGTTTAATAATTATTTAAGGATGCCTGATCGCATTTATTTCGACACTAGTTATTCGAGAGAATATATTGTGGGAGAAATAATATATATTTATTAGCGAGTAATGCAGTTACATTTATTTAAGAAATAAATATCCATTACTCAAGGTCTAATAAATATGGTGGAGGAAATAAATAAAATGAAAAAATAAAATTACACGTTGTGTATATTTATATACACGCCGTGTAGTTTGTTTTTCGGGATTCGTGAGAAAATATTGTTTATTTAATTAAATGATATTAAATGTAATATGTTGGGTGAATGTCATGTAATAATGATGGTCAACTGTCATTATTAAGACATGGGGTATTACTAAGAATTAAATGAAATGATTAAATGATTTCGGGAAATTAATTCATTTTATTATTCTAAGTATTATAATCCCAATTACATTATACTCATATAATCAGAGCCATTGTTGTGCACAACGGATTTGGAAATACTCTCAATCCAAGAGAGAATTCCCTTTCCACCAAGAATGCTTTCAAGCTACGAGAGCGAGATCCTCCACCGGATCAAGATGGTAGAAGGCGGACATCTCAAGTGAAGGTTCTTCCATGCTAGAACCCAGAGATCCCTTCGGCGACGTCCAGAGATACGTGGATCACGTGTGGATCACCACTAGAGGAATCCTGTACTTGGATTCTACGACGCAATGACGGATCACAAGATCGTGACCGGAGACTCCAACGAAGAAATAATTCCATCAAGGTAATTCTTATGAATTAATTAAATTAATTATAATCAACATATGATGATCCAATCTCAAGGGTTCCGGGACTCTTCTTTTCTTTTTCGTTCTTCGTTCTATTCCAAAGATTCAGCATTTTATATCGTGATGTATCTCGGATTGAATGTTTTTTAACGCTAAAATTAAAGTTGGGAAAACCCACCAACGCGCTTCCACTGCACCCAGAACCTAAAAGATATAGCATGCCCCGGGACGTTAGATATGGAGAGAAAAAAAGACTCGAAATCACGTAAGGCATGGGGCCATGGGTTGACCACGCGGTTGAGACACCCCACACATCATTAATGGGTCCCCACGGTTTAAACCGACGAACACCTCACAATCATTTAATCTAATTAGAAACCATTTATGGGCATTAATGGGATTTAAAACAAGCTTAGAGGGGTCGAAAATAGGGTTTTACGCAAAAAGGAGGTGCTACTGGAAAAAAATCGTGAGTTTAGCTGAGAGCTACCGGTTGCTGGGAGCTATCGATAGCCCCGAGCTCCCGGTATCCCAGCGCTACCGGCAGCCCGGTGCTACCGACAGCGTGTTTTCGGGAGCCCGGCGCTACCTGTAGCCCGGGGCTTTCGGTACCCGAGGGCTACCGGTAGCCGAGGGTCACTGGTAGGCTGTGGCTACCGCTAGGAGTCATTGAGAAGGAGGGATGGCCTTCCAGACCACCCAGAACACCTCAACATCATATTTTTCACTAAGTAATGGACCCCAGAACCCGGGCCATTACATATGTGTTATATAATAATTATATAATCATAATAAAATTTAAAAATAATAAATATAATATAGAAATAGTATGTTTATCTCTCCCAAATTTACCCAAGTTTTTAGGGTTAAGCGGTCTCTTGTGGTGTAGCTTGGGTTTTTTGAATCCTCATAGACCTAAGAAGAAACCTACAAACACTTACATTCTATGGATTGTTTTTGGATATGAAGTGGCCACTTTGGTTTGATTTTATATGGTTTAAATTAAAACTAATAGTCCTAGGTGAATTCAATTTTATAGAATGAGTTGATCCTAGGTTATCACTTGGGGTGGATTGGATGAATTCCTTTTTAGACTATTTAAATTTCATAAATTTGAGATGGGTTTATTAAATGAAGTAAAAATACCATCATCACTTACTAGTTTAATACATACATACCCTAATACTAATAACCTATAAACTTTGAGGATCTTTTTTATGAGCAATCCAAGGTAAAGGTTCGCATTGGTACTTGAAGTGTGTGGCCTTAAAATTCAATAAGGATGAAGAAGTTTTAAGATCATCAAACAAAATTATCAATTAAAAGAAGTGATTAAGAATTAATAGAGTGAGAAATAAAATCCAAAAAATCCCTTTTATACTCCCTTAGATCAACCCATGAGTGGTTTATCCCTTCATTGATGCTATGATCTCAATGGAAGTGGGAAGTAGACTCATGAGGGCGGAATTGAAGAAGTGAAAAATAATGAAATAAAGAACACTTCACCATTATTTGAAGGATTTATCTCTTATATGTGTGAATAAATTCACACCTTGAATAAAAGGTATCAACATGTTAGAAAATATAATATAAAATGAGAAGAATAAGAATTTTTACTAAGAATCTATTGTGGTTTGATAAACCTAAAATTAAAAGAAGAACGTTACAAAGACAAATTGGTAGAATAACATTACAATGAAACAAAACACCAAGAATCCTTAAATAATCCAAAACAACTACCTTAAATAGGAATTTTATAAGACTTAGTTTAATAATAAAATAGTGTAAGTCACCCCCATTAATGTTGGTATACCTAGGTGGGTGAAAAGTTAATGGAGATAAGACTTTTCCGCCATTGAAAAAAAATATGAGCCAACTTGCATCCACCAAACAGAGGTCTGCTATCTGCCAGAGGGCTGGGCTCGGGCGTGGCCGAGTTTGGTTGGGCTTCAGGCCCGCCGGGTTCATTACATAAAAAGGCGAATTGTCATGCCCAGACGTCATTTAGAGGTACGACTTTGATTTTAAATTTTTATTTCATGAGTTTAAATTGCCAGTTTATTTAATTGCATGGTTGAAGTGTGGGTTGAATTGATATGGGGCTTCCGCAATGGCGCTGATAAATGTGAATCGGCCTTACATCGCTTGGCGCGCGGGCAAGGCACGAGCAAGCCGGATAAAATTTATTTTAAGTAGCGCTGACAAGTGCGCTGATAAGTGCGCGTTGATAAGTGCGCGTTGATAAGTACGCGTTGATAAGTACGCGTTGGCTTTACATCGTTCGGCACGTGGTGCCGATCCACGAATGTTAAATAACCGGAAAAAATTTATTATGGTTTTATTGGTTATTATTGTATTATGATTATTATATTATTGTTATAATTATATTATTATTATTGTTATTATTATTTTTATAATTATTATGATGTTATTATTATTATTATTATTATTATTATTATTATTACATTATTAATAATAATAATAATATTATTATTATTATTATGATTATTATGCTATTATTATTATTATTATTGTTACGCTATTAATATTATTATTTTTATTATTACTACTATTGTTGTTATGCTATTATTATTAGTATTATTATTAATATATTATTAATATCATTTTATTTAGTTTGTTTAATCTTCCCTTCCCCCATCCGAAACCCTAGCCGCCGCCACCCCTCATTCCTCCTTTTTTTCTTTCTTCTTTCTTTTATTTTCTTCCATCCTTTTCTTCCTCCCTTGCGTGAACCATCCCCTTTCCCCCCTGACTCTCCCTCCGCCTGTCCTGCGCGACACCTCGCCGACCCTCCCTCATCGCTGTCGCGCTCCCAAGCACCAGGCCTTGTCTCGCCGGCCCTTGCACCCAGCAACGCTCCCCTCCTCCTTCCTGTCCGGTCGTCATCGCACCAGACCAGCGGCTGCCGCTGCCTCGCCCGTCCCCCCTGCCTCTAGCCGACCCCGCTCTCTCAGGCCCTTGGCCTCAGCCCCTCCTGCTTGCCCAGTTCGCCACGCCCTCTCACCGCCGCACCTCCCTGCTCACCCGCACTGCCACACCTCCCTGCTCACCCGCACCGCCGCACCTCCCCTTCTTCTTCCCTTTCTTCTTCTTCCTCCTCTTCCCCAGCTGGCGCCCTCTCCCTCTCCGCCGCTGTCTCTTTCCGAACAGCAGCTCCGTCAGACCTCTCCTCTGCTACACACCCACACCAGACTGCCCCCTGCTTCTCTCCTTCCTCCTCCACCCAGCCGGCGGGCTGTCTCCCCGTTAACGCGCCTCCCCGCTCCTGCGCCCCTATTCGGCACCTCCTCCAGCAAACCGCGCAGGTTTGTTTTTCTTTTTTTCTTTTTTTATTTTATTTTATTATTTTAACTTATCTAATAAGATATTAATGTTTCTTTTGTTATTATTATTAATATGTTAATTATTATATCATTACTATAATTATTATTATGTTATTATTATTATTATGTCAATGATAATATTATTATTATTATATTATTATTGTTACTACTATTACATTATTATTATGTTATTATTATTATTATAATATTGTTGTTATTATTATTATTATTATTATTATTATTGTTATGCTATTATTATTATTAATATTATTATTGTTGTTGTTATTATATTATTATTGTTATTATTATTTTGTTATTGTTATCACTATTATTATTTTTACGTTATTATTAGCATTTTTATTATTATTATTATTATTATTATTATGTTAACATTATTATTGAACCTGTTTAACGATCTGTTGTTTTAGGACCTATTTGACGGCTCAGTACGGTGCGACCGTGGCGCAACGGGATATTTGCGTCATGTCTTTTTCCATTCCTATTTGAGGTAGGTGATTCCACACTCAATTATCATCTGGTGATCTTTTGCATGTTGGTTTAATTTTTCAGCACCCTGCTAATTAGTTTCCATGCTGAAAAATTAGTTCTGATTACTTTTAAATGTGCATCTAATTTTCCAGTAGTATATTTATGTGATGCAAGTCCATTTTTATTGTGAAAACTTACTTTGGGTGTTTATTATTATTTGTAAACTGTGCAGTGTGTGAGTTAGAAAGTGCAGATGACGCAGTTTGTGTTTTGGCATGTCAGAATATGTTTTATTATATAAAGGGGTTTTGAGTGACATTTTAACCTTTAAAAATTTTTGCGACATGTTTGAAAACTGTTCAATAATTTTTCTTAGTGGTTTTCTTAATTAACAAAGTTATTTCGTTAAGTTATGCGTCTAGTTTAATTTAAAGTGTAAGCAGTGTGGTTTAAGTTTTTTTTTAAAAAGTTTTGGTGTGTGTGTGGTTTTCAAAGAGGATATCAGTGTGAAGGTGACACGTTTGGATCTAAGTTCTAATGTGACATATTATGTGAACTTTTATCTTTAGGTGAGAACAAGGAGGGAAGCCGGGGTATTAGGTGGGGAGACTAGGACTAGTGAGCTAGTGTTCTGGAGATGACCCGACCCGGTTTCACTGGCAGGTTTGACGATTGCAACACTAACTAAACATATGATATCTGAGGGTCGTGGCCTTCTAAGCCACGTGTTCTGAGGGTCATGGACTTCTAAGCCACGTTATCCGAGGGTCGTGGCCGCCTAATCCACGTTTCACCGAGACACGACGTTCTAGGGTCCCACATGCTCTAGTACCCCTTTTGGGCCTTTACCATCATTTGGTGCTACCGGTTACTTTGCGTGCACAATGATACATGATATGTCACTTGAATTATTACCCCAATGTGTTTATCTTGAACTGTCTTTCCTTTGAATCTTTTTATGAAAACCTTTTCTTTTTCACTTCTTTCTTTCTTTATTTAGCATTGCAAATGGTTTGTCTTTTGATAGTTGTGTGTGGAATCTTTTCTTGGTGATATCCTGCTGGGCGATTGCTCACACCCTACTTACACCCTTGGGTGTAAGTAGATTTGTTTACTTCTGATATAGGTAAGGGTCCAGCTTTTGGGAGCAGTGGTTCAGGTTGTTAGCAGGCCTATCTACGTGGCGTTTTGGTGGTGTCTTAGGGGCGGTGTCCTCACACCGGGCGACAGTTCTTAGGTTGGTTTTTGGTCATCTTGTTTTATTGTTATTTGGGTTTTGAATACCTGTGAACCAAAAACCTGTTTGGTTAAATGCACATTTGAATGTAACCTTTATTTTTGTTTGGTTTACGTTGGTTGGCTGCTTTATATTTGTTCACTCGGGTAAATCATTCCCAAGGTTTATTTTAATACCCGGGCACTTGTGCCAGCCTATGGGGATCGGGAACGCCCTTTGGGCCTTGCCGCAGGCCGGGTCGGGCGTCGATTCGGATGGCGACCTGATTCGGTTCGTGAAAAAATGGTATCACTGGAGGTTAGTTGGTGGTTTATGTTATTTGGGATGAGTTGGATTATACAGGAGTTGGGTCTGTCGGGGCTCAGAATTCATGTTGCGAGTAGGGTGCCTAGCCAGCATGCCTCATGATAGATACTGAGTCACCATGGGATGTCAGGGTGCTTGTTTCACTTATTTTCTGGGTGGGACGTGCAGGATGCAGACTGTACGTGGACACCAGGCAAGGAAAGTAAAGCTTTTACATGGAGTCGTTTTCGCATGTTTGGTTTTTTGATGAATATTTATCTTGTTGGAAAAAAATTTATTCCCTTTTTTTTATGGTTTTCTTTCTTGATTGCTTCCCTTTTTCAGTAAGATGCCTCCCCGGAGAGCTCCCATGCACCCACGGGAGGAAGCCGGAGAGATTTCTCCCGCGCCGCTTGATCAGAGATTGGTAGAGGCGATGGTCCGAGCCGTTCAGGCTTTGGGACAAGGGGCGACTCCTACCCCCGCCCCTTTTCCAGCTAGAGGGGAAGAATTTGGCTCCAGGAAGGATAGAGCTCAGGGGTTTCTAAGGAGAAAACCTCCTTCTTTCCGAGGTGGTTCAGAACCTCAGGAGGAAGATGAGTGGCTTGAAAAGATAGAACACATGTTCAATTTCCTTGACACGCCTGAGGAAGTTAGGGTGAAGTGTGCCTCGTTCTAGCTGGAGGGCTCCAGTCGCAAATGGTGGGAATCAGTGTTCCAGGCTGGGAAACATGAGCACATGAGATGGAAATATTTCAAGGGTATCTTCAACGAGTAGTATTGTCCAGAGTTCATAGCCTATGCTAGATCTCGGGAGTTCATGGAGCTTTCGCAGGGGAATCAGACAGTGATGGTGTATACGAATCGCTTTGTTGAACTGGTACAGTACGCACCTGATATAGTTTTGAGTGAATTCTTGAAAGCTCGGAAGTTTGAGAAGGGCCTTCGACCAGAAATTCACTCCCATGTTTTCTTATTCAAGTTGAAGACTTATGATGAGGTGGTCGATCGTTCTTGTATGGCCGAGATTGACCAGAAGGGAAAGTCGGGGTTTTCTGGATCAGTTTCAGGGCTTGGCAGTGGTCGTTCATCTGAGAAGAAGAGGAAGCGTGATGAGCAATGGAAGAAGAGTGATGGCAGCTCAGGTCATCCTCCCAGGCAGTTTTCATCTGGGGCTTCTGGTGCGGGGTCCATTGTGTGCCATCAGTGCGGGAGGGTAGGGCACATCCGACCTGTTTGTCCATACCCTCCCAGACCATTCCATGGATGTGGAGTTGTGGTACATATACAGCGCTTCTGCAGGACTGCACGCCCTTACCAGAGTGGGGCTGGATCGGTGGCTTCCAGAGGGGTATCAGTTCAGTCAGAGCCGACCAGAACGACAGGATCTCGGTTCGGTGGCCGTGGTGGTAAGACCGGATCGTCTTCAGGGCAGAGCCAGATCAAGGAAGAGCTGCAGGCGAGCGGTCATTCTCAAGCAGGGACCAGGCAACTGCATGTTGTGGATCAAGCACCAGTAGGGTCTGATGCAGGGCCTTCGATGGTTCGAGGTACTATTTTGGTTGCATCTTCTATAGCTGCAGTTTTATTTGATACTGGTGCTTCAGTTTCTTTCATATCTGCTCGTTTTGTGAATCTGCTAAACCTACCAACCGAGCTGTTATCGTTTGCTATGGAGTTATTAACACCACTGGGGAAAAAGAGGGAGCAAGGCCTTAAGTGCCGATCGTGCGCACTCTCTGTGTCGGGAGTTGAGATGGAATGGGATTTCTTGGTCCTTGACATGGACCTATTTGATGTGATCCTTGGTATGGACTGGCTGGTGCGCTTCCAGGTTCACATTGATTGCTATCAACGCTGAGTCAGCTTTACAACACCAGATGGGACTCCCCAGTTATTTCACGGAGAATGGGATCCTCGGTCGGGACGCGCGGGGCCTCCACTCCCTGAGCTTGGAAATATTGCTCATCAGTTATCGTCGGTCGCGCTGGAGGACGATGGTGGTATTTCACAGGGCGGGTTACCTCGTGTAGTGGATGAGTTCCCAGAGGTCTTCCCAGATGATTTTTCTGGCTTACCCCCAGAGCGGGACGTGGAGTTATCGATTGAGTTGGCGCCGGGAGCACAGCCTATATCTCTTCCCTCATATCGCATCTCCCCCACCGAATTGAGGGAATTAAAGATACAGCTGGACGATTTGGAATCCAAAGGATTCATTTTCCCGAGCGTCTCTCCTTGGGCCGCACCGGTTTTATTCGCGAAGAAGGCCGATGGAACCCTTCGTTTGTGCATTGATTACCGGAAATTAAACAAGGTAACCATCAAGAATAAATACCCTTTACCTCGGATTGACGATTTGTTCGACCAGCTGAAGGGGGAAAAGTGGTTCTCCAAGATTTATTTGCATTCGGGATACCACCAGCTCAGAGTGAGAGAAGAAGATATCCCGAAGACGGCTTTCTGAAGCAGGTACGGTCACTTCGAGTACTTGGTCATGCCTTTCGGACTGACGAATGCTCCTGCAGTTTTCATGGCGCTCATGAATAGGGTGTTCCACCAATATCTCGACTCATTTGTCGTGGTATTCGTGTATGACATCCTGGTCTATTCTGGATCTGAGGAGGAGCATGAGCATCACCTGCACGTTGTTTTGGGCACCTTGCAGGACCACCGCCTGTATGCCAAACTCTTGAAGTGCACTTTCTGGATCAGGGAAGTGAAGTTTCTGGGGCATGTCGTCTCAGAACAAGGGGTTTTAGTGGATCCTGAAAAGATCAGGGCAGTTATGTCATGGGAGCAGCCGAGAAATGTGTTTGAGATCAGGAGTTTTCTGGGCTTGGCTGGTTATTACAGGCACTTTGTTCAGGATTTCTCGCAACTTGCCTCCCCCATGACCGCACTCACCCGGAAAGGGGTAAAGTTTGAGTGGAGCCCACAGTACCAAGCATATTTTGAGGAATTGAAGCGGCGGTTAACCACCGCACCTGTGTTGACCTTACCAGAGTCAAAAAAGGGCTATGTGGTGTACTGTGATGCTTCAGGTACGGGCCTTGGATGTGTGCTCATGCAGGGTGACCATGTTGTGGCTTATGGTTCTCGCCAACTCCGGCCGCATGAGAAGAACTATCCGACTCACGGCTTAGAGTTGGCGGCGGTGATGCATGCTTTGAAGACGTGGCACCACTATCTTTTTGGGGATAATTTTGTGGTATATTCTAACCATAAAATCCTGGCCTATATTTTCTCTCAGAAGGATCTCAATTTGAGGCAGCGCCGCTGGGTCGAGTACCTGTAGGGTTTTGATTTTGATATTTTCTATACCCCTAGCAAGGGTAATGTGGTAGCTGATGCTTTGAGCAGAAAAGTACCAGTGCAGGCGTTGAGGAAGTCCAGTGATGAGTGGACTTTGATGGGGCTCTGCGCCCAGATGCATTTGGAGAGCAGGGAGCATAGTGGAGGTACTTTCTTGGCTAGAACCCAGTTGACTCCTGCTCTTTTGGAGTTGATTCAGCGGGAGAAGCCTGGTGATGAGCTGTGCCAGCGATCTATGTAGTTTCTTCATGGTGGGGAGACTCCTTCTGATTAGACCTTGTCTTCCCAGAGGGTCCTATGCTTCAAGGGTCGTGCTGTAGTGTCGTTGTCTCTGCGGAAGGTGGTGATGCAGGATAGCCACCAATCCCAGTGGGTCGTCCATCCTGGTACCACCAAGATGTATTACGATGTTCGCCATCAGTTCTGGTGGCCAGGTATGAGACGGGACGTATCCGACTTCGTATCCAGATGTTACACCTACCAACAATTGAAAGAAGAGCATCAGAGACCATCTGGACTACTCCAGCCATTACCCATTCCTACCTGGAATTGGGACGAGGTCATCGTGGACTTCATAATTGGCTTGCCTTGTACACCTCGAGGGAGGAATGCTATCTGGGTGGTGATTGACCGCTTGACCAAGTCAGCTCACTTTATTCCGATTAGAGATACAGCGAAGGTAGAGGAACTGGGCCGCTTGTATGTTCAGGAGGTGGTCAGACTTTATGGTGTGCCGTCGGCAGTTGTTTCTGACAGGGACCCCCACTTTACATCTCAATTTTGGGGAGGCCTCCAAAAGGCTTTGGGGTCGCAGATTAAGATGAGCACGACATACCATCCTCAGACCGATGGCCAGACGGAGTGGGCGAATCAGATTCTAGAAGACATGCTCCGAGCCTGTGTGCTAGATTTTGGAGGCTCATGGGATATCCATTTGGGACTGGTCGAGTTTTCTTATAATAACAGTTACCAGTCTTCCATCAGAATGGCACCCTTTGAGGCGCTCTATGGTCGGCCCTGTCGGTCTCCTCTGTGTTGGGCTGAGGTAGGAGAGGCCTCGCTCTTGGGATCGAGCCTTGTTCAGGAGACGTCTGAGAAAGTCAAGCTGATTAGGCAGCGGTTGTTGACAGCTCAGAGTCGCCACAAGTCTTATGCAGATCAGAGGCGGCGGGACCTCGAATTTTCAGTGGGGGACAGAGTGTTCCTGAAAGTGGCCCCTCGTTTGGGTCACCATCATTTGGGGAAGCAGGGGAAGCTGACACCGAGATATGTCGGACCTTTCGAGATTCTTGAACGGATTGGCAAGGTGGAATACAGATTAGCTTTTCCCTCGCAGTTGAAGTCTATTCACGACGTATTTCATGTCTCCCGACTAAATAAGTACAACCCCGATCCGTCGCATGTGCTGAATTGGGAGGAGCTGGAGATAGAGTCCGACTTGTATGTGGTTGAGCGACCAGTGCGTATAGTGGATTCTTAGGAAAAGGTGTTGCGTGGAAAGTCCATTCCTCTGGTCCGTGTTCTTTGGAAGCACGGGAATGATGAGCACGAGACTTGGGAGCGAAAGTCATGGGTTGAGCAGGAGTACCCATTTCTATTCTCTGATCAGGCTTTGAGCTGACTTTCCGAGCGCGGAAAGTTTTCATGGTGGGGAGAATTGTCACGCCCAGACATCATTTAGAGGTATGACTTTGATTTTAAATTTTTATTTCATGAGTTTAAATTTCCGGTTTATTTAATTGCATGGTTTAAGTGTGGGTTGAATCGATAAGGGGCTTCCGCAATGGCGCTGATAAATGCGCATCGGCCTTACAACGCTTGGCGCGCGGGCATGGCATGAGCAAGCTGGATAAAATTTATTTTAAGTAGCGCTGATAAGTGCGCTGATAAGTGCGCATTGATAAGTGCGGGTTGATAAGTACGCGTTGGCTTTACATCGCTCGGAACGTGGTTCCGATCCACGAATGTTAAATAACCGGAAAAAATTTATTATGGTTTTATTGGTTATTATTGTATTATGATTATTATATTATTGTTATCATTATATTATTATTATTGTTATTATTATTTTTATAATTATTATGATGTTATTATTATTATTATTATTATTATTATTATTGTTACATTATTAACAATAATAATATTATTATTATTATTATGATTGTTATGTTATTATTATTATTATTATTGTTATGCTATTAATATTATTATTTTTATTATTACTACTATTGTTGTTATGATATTATTATTAGTATTATTATTAATATATTATTAATATCATTTTATTTAGTTTGTTTAATCTTCCCTTCCCCCATCCGAAACCCTAACCGCCGCCACCCCCCATTCCTCCTTTTTTTTCTTTCTTATTTCTTTTATTTTCTTCCATCCTTTTCTTCCTCCCTTGCGTGAACCAGCCCCCCCCCCTGACGATCCCTTTGCCCGTCCTGCGCGACGCCTCGCCAACCCTCCCTCATCGCTGCCATGCTCCCAAGCACCAGGCCTTGTCTCGCCGGCCCTTGCACCCAGCAACGCTCCCCTCCTCCTGCCTGTCCGGTCGTCGTCGCACCAGCCCAGCGGCCGTCGCTGCCTCGCCCGTCCCCCCTGCCTGCAGCCGACCCCGCTCTCTCAGGCCCTCAGCCTCAGCCCCTCCTACTTGCCTAGTTCGCCACACCCTCTCACCGCCGCACCTCCCTGCTCACCCACACCGCCGCACCTCCCCTTCTTCTTCCCTTTATTCTTCTTCCTCCTCTTCCCCATCCGGCGCCCTCTCCCTCTCCGCCGTTGTCTCTTGCCGAACAGCAGCTCCACTGGACCTCTCCTCTGCTGCACACCTGCACCAAACCGCCCCCTGCTTCTCTCCTTCCTCCTCCTCCCAGCCGGCGCGCCGCCTCCCCGTTACCGCGCCTCCCCGCTCCTGCGCCCCTATTCGGCACCTCCTCCAGCAAACCGAGCAGGTTTGTTTTTTTTTCCTTTTTTTTATTTTATTTTATTATTTTAACTTATCTAATAAGATATTAATGTTTCTTTTTTTATTATTATTAATATGTTAATTATTATATCATTACTATAATTATTATTATGTTATTATTATTATTATGTCAATGATAATATTATTATTATTATATTATTGTTGTTACTACTATTACATTATTATTATGTTATTATTATTATTATAATATTGTTGTTGTTATTATTATTATTATTATTATCATATTATTATTATTATTATTATTATTATTATTATTATGCTATTATTATTATTAATATTATTATTGTTGTTATTATTATATTATTATTGTTATTATTATTTTGTTATTGTTATCACTATTATTATTTTTACGTTATTATTAGCATTGTTGTTATTATTATTATTATTATTATTATGTTAACATTATTATTGAACCTGTTTAATGATCTGTTGTTTTAGGACCTATTTGACGGCTCAGTACGGTGCGACCGTGGTGCAATGGGAGATTTGTGTTGTGTCTTTTTCTGTTCCTATTTGAGGTAGGTGATTCCACACTCAATTATCATCTGGTGATCTTTTGCGTGTTGGTTTAATTTTTCAGCACCCTGCTAATTAGTTTCCATGCTGAAAAATTAGTTCTGATTACTTTTAAATGTGCATCTAATTTTCCAGTAGTATATTTATGTGATGCAAGTCCATTTTTATTGTGAAAAATTACTTTGGGTGTTTATTATTATTTGTAAACTGTGCAGTGTGTGAGTTAGAAAGTGCGGATGACGCAGTTTGTGTTTTGGCATGTCAGAATATGTTTTATTATATAAAGGGGTTTTGAGTGACTTTTTAACCTTTAAAAAATTTTGAGACATGTTTGAAAACTGTTCAATAATTTTTCTTAGTGGTTTTCTTAATTAACAAAGTGATTTCATTAAGTTATGCGTCTAGTTTAATTTAAAGTGTAAGCAGTGTGGTTTAAGTTTTTTTTTTAAAAAAATTTGGTGTGTGTGTGGTTTTCAAAGAGGATATCAGTGTGCAGGTGACACGTTTGGCTCTAAGTTCTAATGTGACATGTTATGTGAACTTTGATCTTTAGGTGAGCACAAGGAGGGAAGCTGGGGTATTAGGTGGGGAGACTAGGACTAGTGAGCTAGTGTTCCGGAGATGACCCGACCCGGTTTCGTTGGCAGGTTTGACGATTGAAACACTAACTAAACATATGATATCTGAGGGTCGTGGCCTTCTAAGCCACGTGTTCTGAGGCTCGTGGCCTTCTAAGCCACGTTATCAGAGGGTCATGGCTGCCTAAGCCACATTTCACCGAGACACGACGTTCTAGGGTCCCACATGCTCTAGTACCCCTTTTGGGCCTTTCCCATCCTTTGGTGCTACCGGTTACTTTACGTGCACAATGATACGTGATATGTCACTTGAATTATTACCCCAATGTGTTTATCTTGAACTGTCTTTCCTTTTAATCGTTTTATGAAAACCTTTTCTTTTGCACTTCTTTCTTTCTTTATTTAGCATTGCAAATGGTTTGTCTTTTGATAGTTATGTGTGGAATATTTTCTTGGTGATATCCCGTTGGGTGATTGCTCACACCCTACTTACACCCTTGGGTGTAAGTAGATTTTTTTACTTCTGATATAGGTAAGGGTCCATCTTTTGGGATCAGTGGTTCAGGTTGTTAGCATTCCTATCTACGTGGCGTTTTGGTGGTGTCTTAGGGGCGGTCTCCTCACACTGGGTGACAGTTCTTAGGTTGGTTTTTGGTCATCTTGTTTTAGTGTTATTTGGGTTTTGAATACATATGAACCAAAAACCTGTTTGGTTAAATTCACGTTTGACTGTAACCTTTATTTTTGTTTGGTTTACGTTGGTTGGCTGCTTTATATTTGTTCACTCGGGTAAATCATTCCCAAGGTTTATTTTGATACCCAGGCACTTGTGCCAGCCCGTGGGGATCGGGAACGCCCTTCGGGCCTTGCCGCGGGCCGGGTCGGGCGTCGATTCGGATGGCGACCCGATTCGGTTCGTGACACTTAAAAACTCAGAATTAGCACTGGTAACTATTGGATGAATTTTTTATCATGATTTCCTATATCTCAAGTTAAAAATTTAGCATCATCAGACTTTTATCTTGGGTTATACAATAATTTTATTGGTCTTATGTTCAATTTGCTTCCCCCATAATATTGTTGGTTCAAGGTCCTCTTTGGTGGTCATCCAATGTGAATCTCCAAGTGCTCCATAAATATTAATTATTACTTATATCATGGGATACCTGAAAATAAAATATGAAAATAAAATCAAGACCATTGGGTGTTTTAGGAGGTGTTTAAAAATGTACCATGTAATAGTGAATTTTAAGAAGAAATTACAATTATAATGTAAAATAATGTTCAATTTATAAAATAAACTAAAAATAGTGTTTATGAATAATGAAAAAAAATGAATATTATAAAATATAGAATGAATATTATCCCATTTCAGTGGGTAATCACACCCCACAACTTTATCTTTTCTAGTCTTGAGAAAAATATATCTTAAAAATATGAAATTTGAATTCCCTTTTCCAAAAATATTTTAATACAAAATGCTTACCATTTCAACTTCACATCAAACAATCATAAAACTTGTAAAAACCATTTAAAAAAAGATAGTTTAATAAGAATATCCCAATACAAATACCATTATTTTGTTAAAATTAATCACCACATTTCATCCAATTTCAATTAAGCGTGATGATGTGTTGTGTGTCACAATAGACATGGGGTTCATTTTTATTCAAGGGGGAAATATGGAAGTGCTAAGAGGAATAAAATTTTAATATTAATATGATTATTCAATTTTTTTATTTTTTTTATTTTTAATTTTTCCATGGTAATTGAAATTAAACTCAATAGAGTCAACCCATGTAGCAAGAATTTTCTGATAACTCCCAGGATCAAAGACCTTAGGGCATCAAGTGAATCTCACATACTCATACATCATCTCGAGTTAACTCAATAAAAAAATTAAATTACTATAAATATATATATAACTACCAAATATAGGCTATATAACTATGGATTCATGATCCCTAAGTTCCGAAAGCCACACATTAGGTCATTCTATTGCTCTACGCACAAATTTATTGCTGTTTTTTTTTTGTTTTTTTTTATGATGATTTTTTGAATACTAATGTTAAAATTAAAACAATCACAAAACCTATAACATTTATTATGGGACCCAAAGAACTCAAATTAATACCCCATAATCCAAAGGACATGCATTATGAATTTTTTTATTAATTGGATGAAAAATTTTAACAGTGAAAAATAAAATTAGACAGCCACACTTTCCAAAAATCTATGCTCGTGAACTTAAACTTTCATTAAAATTAGAATCAAGGCATACAAAATTATTTGATATTATGTTTCAAAGTTTATAATATGTATTATCATGTTTAAGGTTGAATAAAATTTTCCTTCCATTAACATGCATTATTTTTTATTTCAAATCTTTTTTATTTGTTTTTTTGTTTTTACTTATGCACACAAAAACAATTTTTTTATTTCATACCCCCACTCCTAACTTAGAATAACATTGTCCCCAGTGTTTAAAAAAATAAAAAAATTTAAGGGTGTAAAGGCAAAGAAGAGGAGTTCAAAAATAAAATCAAAAATGAGAATCATAGAATGAGGTCACCTAGTGGTTGAGGTTGAAGTTCATGTTACTCCTACTTAATCCCTTGATCTCCATGTCACTCGGAGAAGCCTCATCAATGATAGAAGATTGTGTTTGAAATCTTGGAATAAATTTGATTTTCCTAAAAATACCTCAAACTCAGCATCACATGAATCTTACACACCAACACCATTAGAACACAAAGTAAACCCCTTGAGGTTCCTTTAAATAAAACCAAACAAAGATAAAAGGAATGGTAAAAATGTACCTATTTATTTTAGCACACTAAATATCGATACAAGGAACAATTAAAAATAATAATAATAAATTATATATATATATAAATTTTCAAATATATGTATATATATAATGAAAATAGAATATAGATTCACGATAAGTAGTAGGTCAGTAGAAGTTACACTCCCTTATCTCCCTTCAGTCACGGGTTTGAGGCCTGCAGCTTTTTCGGTCATGACGGGATTTACCCCACAACCTATGGTGTGGGATTTTAAAAAAAATATTATTTTTTAAAAAAATATATTTTTTTCTTTTTTTTTGAAAACCTAGAAACACATAAAAATAAAATAAAATCAATTCAAAAGATGGGTTTTCTCCCAGAAATCACTTGGTTTAATGTCGTTAGATCAACATGAACCCCCCTAATTATCCAACACAAAATTTTAACATTTTAAGGATTAAATTTTTCACCACTTTAATTATATTTTAATTGATTCTTCAATGGATTTTAAATGAAGGTTTTAAAATTGATCCACAAAAAACCATATAGGTCTTAATAAATAGGCTAATCCCATGAATATCAAAAGGGTCCATCCAATTACTTTCTTAATCTTTCTTAAGATATCAAGGAGAGTTTTGTATTTATTGGTATCAAGAGAAGATTAAATGAGGATAGAATGGTTTTATTATCCCTTATAAAGGAAAACTTGAGAGGGGATGTATGGACCTTGAATTTTAGCTTGGGTTGGCTAAAATTTTCAAACATAGGTTGAGTCTTTAAATCAAACTCGATTTAATTTTCAAAATCTCTCAACAGAATTGGTTCCATTTGAATAGAATATTCAACCAATAAATTATATAGATCAATGTCGGGAATGGGTATGGACTTGAAGTTTATGATTTCTCCCAATGGTTACATGAGCCTCAACCCAGTTGGTGAGGTATTCTTAAGTGCATCCACAAGACCCAGGTTCAAAACCAGGTAGAGGCATATTTCTGAGGGTACTGTAGTAGTACTATAGCAGTATTGTACACTGTGAGGTACTATAGCAGTACTGTACACTGTGTGTGGTACTATAGCAGAACTATACACTGTACAGGTACTGTAGCAGAACTATACACTGTTCGGGTACTGTATCAGGAACTGTAGCAGTTATTGTAGCAGGTATTGTTCGGTACTGTAGAAAATGGAACTATTCACCTTGGGCCACCGGTTTGGGCTAGGAGTCCTTAAGGATTTCGGGCCACCTTTAAGGCCTTTGGGACACCTTAAGGCCTTCGGGACATATGCAGTTGCCCCAGACACACTAAAAAAAGGAGCATCCCCAGAAGAGGATTCAGAGCAGGTGCACTCACCATAGCAGAGCCAAATGGATTTTTTAGAATGATAGGGTATGAATATGCCATCGGTATTAGCCTGTTCTTGCATGGGAAGCCTAGCCAGACGACCATGCGAAGGTGGAGAGTTGTTATCATGATGGAGATGCTGGGAAGGGGCATTTCCTTATAGATAGTCTGGTTGAATTCCCTAAGACCTTCAGGTCATGTAATCTCCTAAGCCTACGGGCCATGTAATCTCTGATCCTACGGGCCATGTATAGGTTACCCCTTATCCCTTGAAAGGGGGGTTATCAAAAATCAATAAAAATGAAGGCCTTCGGTCCATTCATATTTCTCCCAATGGTTCAGTGATTGGTGTTTCTAAAAAATAATCAATTGAGCTATATTTTGGAATCTCAATCCATGATGTCAAATTCTTCTCTATTGAAAACAAAAAATCAATTTCTTCCTAATTTAAACACTCATTAATATTTCCCTCAGATTCCTTGGGTTGTCTTTCAATATTCCCTAACCAATTCACCTCATTATCCAAATTTTCCCCCCATATTATAAAGTGGTTTATTCAACATTTTTCCTCTAATTTTGAAGCCTATGATGGTTTGGGAATCATTAATTTAGGTATTTCATTATTTTTTTCACTCATGGAAATATTCACAGCTTGGATTTTTCATAAGAGGTTTGTGTGTAATAATATTCTTTTATCAAGGATGAGTAACAGACCACCTGAGTGGGAATGGGTTTTATATCCATTTCAATACTTTGTAGTTTTACTCTCAATGATGAAACCTCAGAAGTAATTATCTCCATTTTTATACAATTTCTCAAGTAATGGTTGGGTATCATTCTAGAAAAGGGTTTAATCAAAATGGTCTACTCTGTAAGGATAATTATATTTTTATAATTGCATAGGAGGATGTTCAAATTAGCCTTATTGGGATTGAAACTCATTATGGTTGGAATGTTTTGTGGATCATAGGAGTTCAAAAAAATTGGTTCATTTGGTTGTTAAATTATATCACCAATGTAAATTAGGATGGTTATTGTACATTACACTTGGTGTGGGTTATTCAAATTAAGAAGAGGTTCCCCATGTTTGGATTTGTTCAAAATAGATTTCCATAGGAGTGAAATCGGGGTTTGAAACAGATAATAGGGATGAGAAAAGATAAATTGGGGAGAATGGAATGAGTTTTGAGATGAATTACTTGGGTCCCCATAAATGGAACCAAAATTTGATATCTCACAAATTTATCCAAGCTTTTGGGGTTTATCAGTCGCTTTTGGTTTAGTTTGGGTTGTCGAATCCTATGAGACCTAAGAAGAAACCTACAGACACATAAATTCTATGGATTGTTTTTGGATATAAAGTGGCCAAATTTGATTTTATTTTAGATGGTTTAAATTAAAACTAATATACCTAAGTGAATTAAGTTATATAGAATGAGTTGATCCTAGGTTATCACTTGGGGTGGATTGGATGAATTCCCTTTTATATTATTTAAATTTCTTAAATTTGAGATGGGTTCATTCAATGAAGTAAAACTACCATCATAACTTACCGGTTTAATACCTACACACCCTAATACTAATCACCTATACACTTTTTGGATCATTTTTATGAGCACTCCAATTTTAAGGTTCGTATTATCACTTAAAGTGTGTGTCCTTAAAATTCAACAAGGATGAAGAATTTTTAAGATTATCAAACAAAATTCTCAATTAAAAGAAATGATTAGGAATTAATAGAGTGATAAATAACATCCAATTCATCCCCTTAATACTTCCTTGGATAAACTCATAAGTGGTTTATACCTCCATTGATATTATGATCTTAATGGAAGTGGGAAGTAGACTCATGAAGGCAGAATTAAAGAAGTGAAAAACAACGAAATAACGAACACTCCACCATTATTTGAAGGATTTATCTCTTCTCTATGTGAATAAATTCACACCTTGATGAAAAGGTATCAATTTTTTAACAAAATTAATAAAAAATTAGAATAATGAGAAGTTTTATTAAGAATATAATGTGATTTTATAAACATACAATTGAAATAATAATGTTATAAACACAAATTTGAAGAATAACATTACAATGAAACAAAACACAAAAAATCCTTAAATCCTATAAAACAACTGCATTAAATAGAAATATTTTAAGACTTGAGTAGAGCATCCAATAGTGGAAGTCACCCCCATTAATGTTGGTATTCCTAGGTGGGTGGAAATTTTATGGATAAAATATATTTCCACCCATGAAATAAATATGAGCCAACTTGAATCCACCAAATAGAGGCACCAAAATGTCCTTCTAAATGGATGAATTAGGGTGGACCATAGAAGAAGAAAATTAATATCATAATTTCACCTAACATCTTATAAATTTTAATCCCAAATTTATGTTGGTTTTTCTAGATATATTCTAAATTGTGTTTTGTTTTTCTAGGCCATAGAATCTGGACCATAATTTCATCTTAAACATGGGCCACCTAGGACTCCCTTAAAAACTCATAATTAGCTTCAGTCACTATTTGAGGAAATTTTAATCATTATTTTCAATTAAAAATTTAGCATCATAGGACTTGTATCTTTTCTTATACAATAATTTTATTGGGCTATTGTCCAATTAAATTCTCCCAGAATGTTGTTGGTTTAAGACCCGCTTTGGTGGTTATCCAATGTGAATATATAACTGCTCAAAAAGGATAAATTTTCACTTATATAATGGGATAAATTAAAATAAAATAATAAAATAAAATCAAGACCATTGTTTTTTTTAGGGGTGTTCAAAAATGTACCATGTAATAGTGCATTTTAAGAAGGAATTACAATCATAATGTGAAATAATGTTCAATTTGTAAAATGCACTAAAAATGATGTTTATGAATAAAGAAGAACATGAATATTATAAAATATAAAATTAATATTATCATCTTAAATTTGATAATCATATTTCCATAATTATTCCCAACCTTTAAATATAGTAATGTAAAAAACAAATGATATCAGTTCGTGAGGCGGTAGTCCATCGTACACACGAACAATGATTTCATAACCCATTTTATGGAAGTGTGTGTGGTTTTAAGTCATACCCTTAATATAAAAAACATCTTAGTATATTTAATATACTGATATTATTATATAATAATAATATAAAAATAATTTAAGTGTTTTGATGAAGAAATAAAATAAAAATGTTTGTTGATGAACGTTGCCTCTTCTTCAGGTATCTCCTTTTGGTTTTCACCAAAATAGTTCCTTGGTTGGATTTATGCCCAAAGTAAGGCTTATATGATGAAGGTAGGGAATTTTTGAAGTGATTTTGTTTTTTGATCCAAATTCCTTAGTAGGTGTGAAGAAGGGGGGAGTTAGTGCCCTTTTATAGTTGATGAGGAGTGTAATTCTTGTAAATACCCAAAAGTATTCACTATTGGGAGGTATCCTTTAGCTCATGTAGAAAAAAGTGGAATAATAATGTAGGGGGGGTTTATTTGGTTTAGAAACACCTCCAAAACACTAAAATACATTCATTTTTATAATTTTGTTCCTTAACTTCTAAGTTTTCCTACTTTTACCATTTTGGTTTTTATTGAGGTAACTAATTTTCTAACCTAGGTAATTTATCCCTTAGGAATAAATTAAAGTGAATATTATTAGAAAATTTAGACCTAATGATTCTAAAATATGATATCTAATTTATAAAATAAGAAATCCCATATGTGTTAGAAATTAAATTTAAAAAAAAGTGCATGTAATGCGTAAAAACCCTACTTTAACCCTAATCACACTAACAACGTTTTTACTATTTTGGGGTCAATATTTTTATTATAAAATATGAATTGTTCCATGAATAGAACATATATTTTATTTATTAATATTTTAAAAATAACTTGGTAGAATATATAATCTTTAGTGATTTTAAACCATTTAATAAAATATCATTTATTATAAAATAACATTAATGTCAATTTTTGACATTATTTATTTAATTTAAATTTAAAAAATATCAATTAAATAATTGAATTTAAATATATATTTTTAATACCTATGTAACATGATATATTCATCTAAAAAATAATTTAAGATAATAATTCATTTAATTTACTTCACTTTTAATATTTTTAGTATCATTTTTTTAGTTAATTATTTATTAAATAATTCCTACATTAACATTTCTTAAGAATTTAGAATAATTATTTAATATCTAAAAATTAAAAATAAATTATCATGATAAAAAAAATATTTTACCTTTCAAAATAATATTTATAACCGAACATATGAGTTTTTTCTCTATCCCAAATCTTTATAAATTTTAAAGGTAAGGAAGGTTCTTTTTTTGTCTTTTTCTTTACTTAACTTATTATATAGGTCACTTTCATGGAATAGTATCCTAATAAATAATAAAGATAGATTAAAATGTGTTAAGAGTCGAAATGTTTCTAGAAAATGGGTTTTGGACAAGTTTATAGTTCATTGTTTCCCTTAAGTTTGAAGTTTAGTCCCTTAGTAAACTCATTTTTCTCTTAATCATCGTAATTAATTTTAATTATTTTCACTAATAATTTTGATCAAAGATTAAGTTGATATTATTAGAAATTATAAATTAATATTATTCTAAATATTTAATCCATTTTTTCAAATTCCATTCAAATGAGTGATAGAATTTAATTTTAAATTAATCTCACATATGCGACAAGAAAATGGGTTTTTAAAGTGAAAATGTTCAAAACTTTACAAAGTTTTTATATCCAATTTCAATATGAAATTTATTCAAATTTCCTAAATTGGATTAATATATATATAATTTATATAATTATACTTTAAAACCAATTTTAAAAGTAATTTATATATATAATTAATTCAAACAAAAATGCATTTTTCAATTAAAATTTAGTATTTTTCACTATTCATCAAAAATGAATATTTTCAGAAAAATCCCAAAAACTCACTCTAAGATAATTTTTATGTTAATATTTATAATGAATTTTATTTTTCAAAATATAATTTATAAAAGTTTCAAAAAAAACATTTTTAAAATTAGTGCGCCGTTAAAAGGTGATAAAACTCTCTTTTAGAAAAATACACCTTTTATGGGTAAAATTGTATTTATTATTATCTCTTGTCTATAAAACACATAATGCAAATTTGAAATAGTTTATTGAATATTTAATATATACATTTCCTTAAAATCATTCACCAAGACTATTTTTTTAATTTATTGAGATAAAACATGTTTATGCATAGAAAATGTATTTATTTTCAAATAGTTCTTGCTTTAAATTATAATTAATTGGTTACTAAAGAATTAATTTTATAAAAATGCATAAACCATGTTTTTATAATTTAATTAATAATTTTCATACCCATCATTTCAATTGCTAGGTGATAACTATAATAATATTTTAATAATATGTCATTTTTCATTTAAACTCAGTTTTGCGTGTAGTGCAAGATTAACTTAGTGTTGTGTATAAAGAAAGCCTAACTTGGTGTATCATTCAATACAAGACATCAAATAATTTTAATTTGTTTGAAAAATAATAATTCATAAAAACTAAGGGTGTTACGTTAGGAGATGTGGTTTGAGGGTTACCATGGATTCTCAGGCATGAGAAGTGTTATGGTGGGGAGTTTGTAATGACCCATAGATTTCCAGGTCCTTAGATTTTATAAAAAATATAAATTTTGATTTGTTAAGTGGTTTTTTTAAAGAACTAAAACTCGTAATGGGATTATAATATTTTAAAAACCCTTAAAAGATGTTTTAGATGGGGTTTAAGGGTTAGGTGGTATCCAAGGTGTTTGGATAAGAATCAAAGAGGGATGAGTGGTTGGGGTGATACAAAGTTATAGTATCATACCATTCACAGTGTGACCATAGTGGTCACACCATTAATGTCTCAAGATAGAGGTATATGCCCCTCTGTCTAGGTGTTTCATGGCATAAACATATATCCATTCCATAAAAGGTGTGAAAGTTATTTTTTAAAATAAAAATGGGGTTGGGGCCCCCTTTTTTGGTTGAGCAAGTGCACATGGGGAGGTCCTTATGACTGGAACCTCTCCCCCTATTCCTATCTTCTTTTCCCTTGATTTGGTGATATTTATTCAGGTTTTCAATGAGATTTCACTTCAGCTAGACCCTGTTCTCAGTTCATCTTGATTTTATCGTGATTTGGCTTCTCTGATTTAGGGTTTTAATGTCAAATCCACCAGATCATAGTGGAATCAGTTGATTTGGATGGGGATTTTCTCATCTTGTGACCCAAGATGATATATTCATACTTTTGGAAGCATCTTTAGTGAAAGTATGTCATCTGATGAATTTATTTAGGGTTTTTAGTGAATTTGGGTGAAAGTTTTCATGGAATCAGGTGTAATAATTAGGGATTATGCATGGCTTAGTCCCAGTTATGCATTGGGAGTGGACCACACCCCATTGATTGAGTTTTAGTGAGTTGATGATGCATGGTGATTTTTTAGGCATTTATTCCTAATTAAATTAAATTTAATAATTAACTGTTGAGTTTTATAATTAATTATGAATGAAACTTGGCATAAGGTAAGTGATTGAAAGTGTGGATGAGGCTCAGTGTGCTTGGATATGGATTGAAATAGATTTATGAGGGGCTAAATCCGATATAAAGGTTGGATTCCCCTTTAATAAAAACAAATCATATGTTTTTCATGCATGAGCATGCATGCCTGCATAATTCATGGGGTTTGGGTGTAGGTTCTGGGAGCAACAGAAGCATGCGATCGGTTGTGTCCAAATTTTCTTTTTTTCATGATCGATGATTAATCCTAGATTTATACAATGATAAATTCCATGATCCATATAATTGAATAAAATAAAAAAGACAAGGTATGGAATGTCGGATCTAGGTGGAGGATCATCACATACTATTTATAATTAATTTAATCAATTAAAGAATTAACTTGATGGAATTATTTCTTCATTTATGAAGCTGAAAAAATATCAGTGTTGTTATGTTGTTGAGTTGTAGGAATAAAAGTAGATTCCCTCTAGTGGTGATCCACATATGTTCCACAAATCTTTGAATGTTTTCATAGGAATCTCTGGGTGCTAGCATGTAAGATCTTAGAACGTGCGTCGTCCACCTTTGACTACCTCAAGAACCACTTCTAAAGTGTTCTCCTAGATCTCTCTTGACTTGATGGTGGGAGGTGGAAGAATATCGCTCTCTGTTCTTGGGGGCATTATTAAAGAAAATAGATCTCAAGGTCTTGAGAGGATTATCCAAATCTGTTGTGCACAACCAAAAAAATGAATTGGATTAATTGAGAAAATAATATAATTGGGTTTATATATCACTAGGGTTAAAAATAAAATAATTTCACAAGTTACCTTTATTATTTATTTAATCCTTAAGGAACCCCATGTCAAATAATAATAATATTATTATTATTTATTGACATGATCTTAACTTTCAAATTAAATGAAATATTATTTAATCAAATCATATTAAATATTTATTATTTCACATTGGACCTTAAAACTTGGTCCACCATTTCTCTATAATATTTACCGGGCCTTGAATAAAGACTATTTATTTATTAAATAAATATCACTTTATTATTCTCCAATAAATATATAAATATTATATTCACTAAATATAAAATAAATATTTTTATACGATCAAGTATACATAAATAATTATTAAACCACATTCGAGAATAATATTTATTCAACTTTTTAAATAATAAATAATAATATATTATTTAACTGAGATTTTAGGTACACTTAGTGTGTGATACTCTAGGCCTCTTTCGCAGCAGCATTAGATGAAGCATCTTAAATTCCAAGGTTAGCATTAAGAAACATTCCAAGTAACCCATAGAGAGAGAAGTTAATGTTTCAATGACATAATACCTCATATGAATGCTTACTGTGTAATATAATCTCTTTACCATGATATCTCAAATCAAGCAGGTTGCATGTTGGTGCCATCAACCTATGTGATTGATGTATCTTTCTTTAACTTCCCAGAAATTGAACTTGCCTATTGTACACCATTTTCATGGATTTATTTGGGCTATATCTTCCATCAAAGGGATTGAGATATAAACTTTTGTTGAAGAACAAAAGGGACAAATCCTTTCTTGAATTATTTATTAATGCAATACTACTCATGACACACCCAATATATCCTACATCATCGCAAACATCTGTCATCATGGTTTTTGTCAATCCATCAAAGTACATGACTCATAATACTCATTAATAACAATATTAAAGTCTAAGGCCCAATACACACGTCTATATATAGGAACATTCAATGACACATATAAATGTGGATTTCCTACTGGCATGTCTCATTCTCATAATATCCTACTAAATATTACCAAAGGCTTACACCATGAGAAGGTGCCTCAAAGTCCTATGAGTCTCCACCCCTGATATCTTATATCATTTTTTTTTCAAATGATATCATCTGGATATATAACATATATTCAAGAATAGTTTCATAGCACTTTTGGGTCATCATCATAGTGGGGAACTACTATGACCTTTTAGTGTGATAGCTACTCTTGGGACATTATCAAATACGATGTTATGTATAAGAACAATCATAATGTGATAAGGATTTTATTAATATTCAAAACCATGAAAAATGTTATCATAAAGTACACATAAGTTAGCTTTAGGGCACTAACTCCAATAGAATCCCACTTGCACTAGATACAACTGCTAACAACCTTTAGTCTTCTAGCTCTCATATGATACTCATGATTCTACTAAGATAGTCCATTATTCAAGGAGTCCACCATGTTCTCTTTCATGAGAACTCTAGTTACTGTAACTTCACCCCTATGATGAAAATCCCTCACGTGGTGATACTTTCATAGTATGTACTTTGTCTGTTGGTGTGACCTTGGATCTTTTGAAAGATACACCACTGTAGTATTATCATAATAAAATGAGATAGGATATTTACTAATAGGTACCACATCAAGCACCTAGACAAAGTTCTGAATAAAAATGGCTTCCTTGGATGCATTATAAGCCTCTATATACTTGGAATCCATTATAGAATCAATAAAAATTGGATGCTTTGAACTCTTCCAGCTCACAGCTCCTCCATTGAGACAGAAAACATATCTGAACTACAAATTCAGATCATTATGATCTATCTAAAAACTAGCATAAGTATAACCCCTGATGACCAGATCATTGTCTCCTCCATACACCAGTAACATATATTTAGTTCTCATATATGTATGGATAGTCTTAACAGTTTTCCAATGTTTTTATCCTATATTTACTTGATATCTTACTACCATGATCAATGCATAGTCAACACTAAGTATAGTACATAACATGGAATACATTATTGGTCCTATCCTTGGAGCATATAGGATCTTACTCATTCTCTCTCTCTTGTTGTGTCTGGGGACATGTTTTCTTAGAAAGATGTAAATCATGTGACATTAGAACCAATCCCCTCGTGGATTGTTCCATACTAAATATATTTAGTATATGGTCAACATATGTACTTTGACTTAGTCTAATTAGACTCTTAGATCTATCACAAATGATCTTGATCCCTATAATATAGGTTGTTTCATGTAAGTCCTTCATGGAGAAACACTTCTTTAACTAGTTCTTAATAGACTATAAGATTGGTATGTCATTTCCAATAAGTGATATGTTATCAACATATACTACTATAATAATGACCACATTTCCACTAAACCTCTTATAAACACGTGACTTACATACACTCTTAATTAAACCAAATTCTTTTATGAAATCGTCAAATTGAATGTTCCATGACCCAGATGCTTTCTTTGATCCATAAATGGATCTCTACAACTTGAAAATATTTTTGGCATCACCTGGAGTCACAAAACCTTCTGGTTGTTTCATATAGACATATTCCTAAAGGTTCCCATTAAGTAATTCATTTTTGACATCCATCTTACAAATCTCATAGTCTTGGTAATATACTATAGCAAGCATAATTCTAATGGATTTAAACATGGAAACTTGTGAAAATGATTCATCATAGTCAATTATTTATCATTTTTTAAACCCTTTATCCAATATCCCTACTTTATAGGTATTTAATTTACCTTCCATGACTAGTTTCCTCTTGAATATCAATTTTTATCCAATGGGATTTACATAAAGTGATGCATCAACCAAAACCCAAACTTGGTTCTGATACATGGAATCCATTTCAGAAATCATGGCTTCTTTCCATCTTGAAACTTCTGAGCTCTCTAATTATTCCTTTTAGTATAGAGGTTTATAATTGTCAACCAATAATTACTCATCATCTTCGGTGACTAGAAAACCATATCTCTCTAGTTATATTACCTCTCATATGCTCCTACACACTACTTGTGTTTTAGGAACTACTTCTTCCATGGAGACCTATAGAATCTGTTCTTGTACCAACCCTTGTGTATCTTGAGAATCAACTTTATCAAATCCATTCTTTCTCCCACTATCCTTTTTTAGGATGTTATCCCTCTCAAGAAATACGTCTTGTCTGAAGATAGTCACTTTCTTGTCCAAGGGGTTGTATATGTAGTATTCCTTTGTTTCCTTGGGATATCCTATAAAGATACACTTTGTACCCTAGGGTGCTAGTTTATTTCTTGAGAATTCCTTAAAAATGTCTCACATCCCCATATAAGTGTGTGACAAAATAGGTTTCTTTCCACTCCATAGATTGAAGGTGTTGAGGAAAAATTCCTCATTTGACTTTTCTATTCTTTTTTTGTTTTGGAAATCACAAACTTACATTTTAAATGAATTTATATGTTGTTTTATTATTTACTTTAAGGGTTTTATTTTATAAGTCAGTCATTATAATTTTCATACTATGTACGTTAAATATCATACACGCCAAGAAATATAGTTTTGACTTTTTCCATATTTATCATAATGATGCTGAATATGATTTATATCATACTCACCGAACACATTTTATATCAGTCATGGTTATTACAATTTTCATCATACACACTAATCAGTATCATACTGACTAAGATAAATCATACTCACTATCTTAACATAAATCATCATACTCATTTTATTCTAGTTTTCCACATTTAGAAAAGAAAATTGTAATGAAGTGAAAACTGTTAAATCAAAATGATGTCGTGTATTCTATTTCAATGTATATTATAAAACTATATCCTTGTTTCAATTAAAATATGATCATTAGAGTGCTAGGTGTCCAAGTCCCTCTAAGATTTCAAGAAGAAATGTGAATGTTGGAGCCAAAATATGATTGTTGGTATGAGGCCTATAAATACCATGTTATTTGTATGAGCTCAGAACTTTTGACGAAATCAATACATCTTGTGAGATCTCTCTCAAATATCTGCTTCGTACAAAAGACTTTGTAGTTAATTTTTTAACTAATCATTCTACATACTTGTGAATTTTTAGAGTTTTTATTTTTCCTAGTGTGATTTCAATCATTAGTGATTATGATCGATGGATTCTGGGGATAGGAAGACAGATGTGCTGATCATTTATGGATTTAGGGATTCTAAGTATAGGAATACATAGGTTCTAATTACCTTTTTAATTGAGGGATTGTGGGGATAGAAATACAAAATCCAATCATCATATCGAGGGATTATCCTGGTGTGGGTAAGACAGACTTTCTTGAATATATAAATCAAGGGACCTTTATCCTAGGTTAAAGGATACCCTTCTCTTTGGGTTAAAATAATTGTATTCTTTTACATTTTTGTTGCATTTTAATAGAAAGAGAATTTTATTAGTTATTCATATTTCTATTCTATACTTTGATTATTGTATCCAATCTGATTACGATACCTAAGTAATATTCTTATTACTATCTTTTGTGATTACAATTTTTTTAATTACTCAATATGATTCAGTACGCTTTATGATTGAATAGTTGCATTGTTTTACTTTGATCATCATAAACATAATGATTATGATCTTATACAAACTTACTCTATTTAAATTGTTTCAGCTATGAATATGATTAATTTTAATTATGACATGTGGAATGCTTATCGTAACAAACTTGATTACGATATTCTTTTTCATAGTAACTAGGGACCAATCCAATTAATTGTATTAAATACATTAAGAAGTTTTGTGAATTGAATTAGTTTAAATTATTTTAAACTAAAACATTTTAAGGGATAAAAACAAAAAAAAATTAAACCTATAATTCACCCCCCCCCCCTCTTGTATTGTGCCACCTACATATACATTATGATCCAAAAATTGGTATCATAGGAGGTTTGAATTGCTCATATATTTTCATCTTTACTTTTTTAAGTTGGTTATAATACTCTTATAAACTTTTTGTTTATAAATATTTGTTACACTAATGTGTTTTGTAGAAAAAGAAATTTTTTTATTGTTTTAAAGATGGAAGGTTTAAATACCAGTTCGATTAACAATCTCAATCCTATAAGACCACATATTTTTTATAGTAATGACTATGAATACTATAGAGATAGAATAAATACTTTTGTTATCAATACTAGTGTTGAAATTTTTTTTATGCTTACTGTAGATTATAAAATTCCTGACAAAGAAGTCATAACTTTTACCAATCAAGAGAAGCAAGAGTGTCAATTGAATTACAAGGTATAAAATCCTTTAATATGTTCAATGACTAGAAATATATATAGCTATATTTCTTTTTGTGAAGCAGCCAATAGTATTTGTATGAAACTATAGATTACTCATTTTGGTACATCTAAAGTGTTTGAGACTAGAAGGGTAATGATAAGAGCATACTATCATGCTTTTGAATTCCCTTATGGAGAACCTATTTATAAGGTAAAACAAATATTTATGACAATTTTGAATAGTCTAAAATCCATGGGAGGGAAAAGAACTTGATTATTAAACCCTTGTTGAAAATATCATAGACATCATGTCTAATGAGTGGGAATAAAAAATAACTATTTTTGATTAATCAAGAAAGGTTGAAAGTGTTACTATTGATGAATTGATTGGAAATCTTTTGAAAAATAAAAATATATTGAAAAGAGGTGCATAAAAATCCAAGAAAAAGAATATTGGAGTTTCTTTTACTACTACTACAAATTAGAATAAATCCAAGAATCATGAGAAGATTGTTAAGTCTACAAAGGAAAAGAAAGTTATGATTCAATCAAATTCAAGTGAATCAGAACATTCATAGAATGATTTGTCCAATATTTCTAGAAGGATGAACAAGATTGTTGGAAAGAAGGATTTTCAATATAGATATAAGAAAATCAATAAATATAAGAAAGATAATAAATTTACTTGTTATGAATGCAAGAAAGTTGGACATGTCAGACCTGATTTCCCAAAGATAAAAATAAAGGATAGGAAAGAAATAAATTCTAAGAGGAATCAAAAAAAAGTATTATAAGTCAAAAATTAATAAATTATTAAAGGATAATGACTCTTAGAGTTCTAGTGGTGGAGATTCTTCATACGAATCCTTAGACAATGAAAACTCTCGACAAAAGAATATTGGTCTTCTTGCCAGAATACCTATTGAAAATCATTATTTCATGGAAAAGGTACACACTGCTGAATATTTGACTAATATGTATCTAAAATAAAAATTATCTTAATGAAAATGTTTATATTTATTCTGATGAATATAATTCCTCATTATAAGATAATTATTTACCTTCAGATGAAAAAGCCTTTATATTTTCCAAATTGCTTGAAAATAAAAATTGCAAAGTTAGTAAGAAACTTGATAAGGAAAATGGTAGAATAAATGTTTTAACAAAATAAGTATTAGATATTTCTAAATATATTTATAAGAAAAGTTTTGAACTTAATTCTATTTCAAAAAACCTTGAGGAAGTTAATTTTTTAAAGGACAAACTTTCAAAATATTTTGAAAAAGCTATTTCAGAGAAAAATATTTTAGATTCAAAACTCACTTCTAAACCTAATACTGATATGGATAAAAAAGTAGTTATAAGACTAGAGTCTGAAATAATTTCTTTAAATAAACTTTTGAAAAAATTTACCACTGGTAAATAAGGTTTTTATAAATGTATAAACAAATTCTTCCACAAGGTAATAGTTTGGGAATGGGATATACTCATTCAAACCCATTTTTTAGCAACAATTATTTTGTTCTTGAAAATTCCCCCTTTTTCACCAAGTTTTAATGTGGAGGAAATTGGAATAAAAATTGTTCCTTAAATAAAATTCAATCCTTGGGATTCCATAAAGCCCATTTTTAAAAACAAATGTGCGTTCCCAAAATTTTGTTTTCTAACATTTTTTGATCCAAGAAAGTTTGGATTCTGAAAATATAATTGTTTTATTTGTTGTAATACAAATGAAGTAGAAACAATAATAATAAATGGTACATGGATAGTGAATATTCCTGGAATATGACTGGTAACAAATACTTATTTGAAAAGATTATTGAAATGAAATGTGGAAGAGTTACCTTCAGAGAAAATGCTCAATGAAAGATCATTAGTATAGGTAATATTGTTCTTCTTGGAAAAGATTTGATTTCAAATGTTTTTTTATTAAGGGTCTTAAGAACAACCTTATAATAATAATTCAATTGTGTGATATAGGTTACCTTGTGAATTTTAGGAATGATGAATTCATAGTACACAATTCTAAGGATGAATTTATTCTTTCTATCAGTAGGAATGAGAATGTTTACACACTAAACTTAGAAGACCTTAGGATCTAGGACTTACATTTCCTTAGTGCAATGGAAGATAAATCTTAGGAATGGAATAGAAGTTTAAGTAACTGTAACCTTGGGAACTTATATAAATTGTCTAAGAAAAGATTTGTTAAGTATCTACCAGAACTAAGATTTGATTTTTCAAAAGTCTGTGATCCTTTTTAATATGGAAATAAACATATTTTAAGCTTTAAATATATTAGTGATGTCTCAAAAGCTGATGTTTTATAGTTGGTGCACATGGATATTTTTGGTCCTACACAAACTGGAAGTATTAAAGTCGAGTATTGTGTATTTATTTTAGTTGATGACTATACTAGATATACATGGGTCTATTCTCTAGCAAAGAAATCTAAAGCCTTTTCTTATTTTAAAAATTCTTCTACCAAAGTTAAAAATGAGAAAAATATTCCTTTGATAACTATTCATAGTGATCATGGTGAATAATTTGAAAATTTTGATTTTGAAACTTTTTGTAGTAAGAAAGACATTACACATAACTTTTCAGTACCTAGAACTCCTCAACAAAATGGTTTTGTTGAAAGAATAAACTATATCCTTCAAGATATAATAATAAATATGTTGAGTGAATATTCTATTGAAAAATATTTTTGGGATGAAGCTATGAGTATTTCTTTTTATACTATTAATTGAGTTTTAATTAGACCATTTCTTAATAAAACACCTTATAAATTATGGACTGGACAAAAACCAAAAGTTTCATACTTCAAACTATTTGGATGAAAAGTATTAATTTTGAATACAAAATATAATTTACATCAATTTGAACCCAAATCTGATGAAGGAATTTTCTTAAGCTATTCTACTACTTCGAAGTCTTATAGAGATTTCACTAAAAATTATTGTACTGTTGAGGAAATGGTACATGTTAAATTTGATAAAATTGATCCTTATTTTTAAATAACCTCAACCTACATCTTCTGATGTGTTTTCCAAAATTGATTATCAACCTATAATAGAAGATTATTCTAATAAGTAAAATACTTGAGAAATTGTTTCTGAAGTATTCACTTCAGAATAATTTCTATCTTATATTGATGAAAAGGTTTTACAAAACCCAAATCAATTGTTTCTTAAGAACCATCCTAGTGATAGTATCATTGGTGATGTAAATCAACCTGTAAGGACTATAAGTTCTTTGAGAAATCAAGTAGAACATCTAGAATTCCTTTCATAGTTCGAACTTAAAATCCTTGATGAGGCTTTAGGTGATGAAGATTAGTAAAATTAATGCAATATGAACTAAATGAATTCGAAAAAAATAAATTTTGGACCTTGGTTGAAAGACCTAAAGAAACTTTTGTAATTTGAGAAAAATGGGTTTTCAGAAATAAATGTGATGAAAATGGAATAATTATTATAAATAAAGCATGTCTAGTTTCTAAATTTTATAATAAAAAAGATGGAATAGATTATAAAGAAAACTATGCTCCAATATCTAGACTTGAATATATTCTGATACTATTAGACTTTGAAGCATTCTTTAATTTCAAAATTTTTCAAATGGATGTAAAGTGTGATTTTATTAACAGATATGTTCAAGAGGAAGTTTTTGTTGAAAAACCTCCTGGTTTTGAAGATAAAAAACATCCTGAATATGTTTTCAATCTTACCAAAACTTTATATGACCTTAAACAAGCCCCTAGATCCTGGTATGATAGATTAATAATATTTTTTCTTCAAAATAATTTTGTTAAGGGACCTGTTGATCCAACTCTTTTCATAAAGAAATAAAATAAAAATGTTTCGATCATTAAAATTTATGTTGATGAAATAATATTTAGATCAACTCAGCAATCTTTAATAGATTCTTTTTACAAATCTTATGAAATCTGAGTTTGAGATGAGTATGATGGGTGAGTAACATTCTTTCTTGGTTTTCAAATTTCTCAAAAACCATAAGCGACTTATATATCCCAACATAAGTATATTAAATATCTTTTAAAAATTATGGATATGACAATACTAAAAGTATTAGTACTTCAATTGGTACCTCAAATACTCTTGAAATTGATGAAGTTATACAACCATTAAATCAAACAACTTTTAGAGGGATGATAGGAAGCCTACTATACTTAACAGCTAGTCATCCAGACTTGATATTTTTAGTATTTTTATGTGCAAGATATCAATCAAATACAAAATAATATCATTTAAAAGTTTTGAAAATAATTTTTCACTATTTAAAGGGAACTATGGATTTGGGACTTTTTTACTCTTCTGGAAATGATTCTGAATTTAAAAGTTTTTTAGATGCTGACTTTGGTGGTTATAGAATTAATAGAAAAAGAACATCCATAACTTGTAATCTATTAAGTGATTTATTAGTTTCTTGGTCTTTTAAGAAACAATACTCAGTAGAACTCTCCACTGTTGAAGCTGAATATGTGGTAGTTAGAAGTTATTGTACTCAAGTTTTGTGGATGCAACACACACTCACTGATTATGGCATGAGTTTTACTAAAACTCAAATACTTTGTGATAACACTAGTGTCATAGCTTTAAGTTAAAACCCTTCACACCACTCATGTACAAAACACATAGATATTAGGCATCAATTTCTTAGGGATCACACATAAAAATAAGATGGCATTTTATAATTTATCAGAACTCAAGAACAACTTGTTGATATATTTACAAAACCATTACCTTCTAATAGATTTTAATTCATTAAACAGAAGCTAGGAATGATCTCTATAAAGTAATCATTCATATCTACTTATTATTTAAAAACATCTCTTTACATTAAGTTACTCCTTTTTAAAAGGGGAGTACATATGACTGATAGTTCAGAACAAATTTTTCTTACCCAAAATTTTCATACCCAAAATTTTAGTACCCAAAATTTTCATGAAAAACTTTTTCATACTCATCTTCACTTTTCACTTTAATATTTCCATCATACATATTAAAAGATTTTTCATACTCATTTTTACTGTACAATTTAATATTTTCATCGTATGCATTAAAAACTTTTCCGCACTCCATTTTTTTAAAATAAAAACAATTTATAGATACCAACAAATATATCTTGAGACTTAAAAAGTTACAATCTCTTCTCTTATTTTTCTCTTCAATTCTATTCTTTATATTGGTAATTATTTTAAAAAATATCAGATTCATCCTATTTTTTTAATTTTAATTTTAAAAAAACACAAGATTTCAATTTTTTATAAACTGTTGGATATTGTCTGATCTAATCTGAATCATAAAAGTCAAATGGTCATTTTTTACATCTTCTATAAAAAGGGTACCCTCCCCCCTCTAGTCCCACGTCATATTTCTTCTTCTCATATTTGAAGGTCTGCTACTCCTCTTAAAGTTGCATCTGATAATTGTTTTGCTCATAAATTTTGCATTGTAGACATGTCTTAATCATCATCAACCTCTCCAAAATAAATGGATCTGAAGGATTTCAACAATATAAAGTTTTTTAGGTAAAGTTTATTAACTAGAAAATTCTATGAAAAGTAATATTCATCTTTAAAAAGAATCATTCAGTTTCAAGGATGAGAGTCATTCTGTGTTGAAAAACTTAATTATTTTTAATACCCCATTATTGTGGATGAAGTTAGGTGGTTCTATAATACTTTTAAAGTCAATAAATATTTAAATATTACTTTTTATATTTATGATAGAGATATTGGTCTATCTTCAAAACAAGCTGCTCATATCTTAGGTGTTCCTTCTAAGGGTGATGCATTTTTTCCTTCTTATAAATTTCCAAAATAAAAGGGAAAATTTATTAAGATCAAAGCTGAAGAATGTATTTTTGAATTCCATGAACGTAAAATAAAAACAAATCATCTTTCAGCTAACAATCATTTGATATCTCTTTGGATAAAAGGGTTCTTAATTCCTGAGAAAGGTGATAGAGAAACTTTGATGGTTTCAGATGTTTTTATCCTTGACTATTTGGTGAATATGAGAAAGATAAACTTGATATGTTTCATCTTTGGAAACCTTAAAAATATAAAGTCCGGTGTGATCAAATTCCAACTTATTATGTTTCTATTGATTCTGAGCATTTAATTTTTGAAAGGCTAAAGTTTTTCAATCAATTAATTACGTCAAAACTGATAAATTTGAAAGTTCTCTGGATCAGTGATGATATAATAAGGAGATTGAAATTTCATTTTGATTATGAAACAAATAAATTTGTTAAGGATGTTGAATTATATACTTAAAAATATATATTTCAAGGTAGTCAAGGAATCTCTAAACAATCAGTATTGATTTTTTCAGATAAGGAAAAGAAATCCAAATTTGATATTATTCTAAAAAAAAAGAATAAAAGTGTTTAAAATGATGAAATTGTTACTAAGTGGAGAAAGGATCAAGATCAAAGGAAAGTGGGACATCCTCAATTTGGTTTGAACCCTGCAAAATCCTTAGCTAAAAAGATTCGAACTCAAGAAATCCTTAAATAAGACGAGAATAAGAAAAAGTAGAAACGGAGAAAGGTCGGCATTCTTATTATTGACAATCTCTTGAAAGGTGTTGAAAAACTAGTGTAGGTATTAGCATCCGGGAACCAGTTATATAAAAAGAAGAAATAATTTCCTCTATCCATGTAACACCCCAAGATTCAATGATACACTTCTCTTTGAATAATACAATAGCTTGTGTTGTATGCTGTTCGAGTTCTAGCACACCACAACCAATCAAACTAGCCATTTAAAAATCAGTTATGAATAGTAATAACCACTTTTTAAAATTTTATAAATTTTATTTTTCAAAATGGACTTCATTTTTGGATTCGGAATATCAAAATTATCTTAGGGTAAATTTTTGGTATTTTTCTGAAAACTTTCAATTTTTGATGAATAGTGAAAAACTTTGTGTTGTTTAAAACCAACTTTTTATTTAAATAATTATTATTTTTTTATAATTTATTTTAAAGATAAAATAGATACATAATACCTATATTAGTCCAATGCAATTTATTAGAGTCATTTTATAATAATATTAGATATATAAAATTTTATTTAACTATTTAACGTCTTTTACCAACCTTCTAGGAACATTTCCAAATTTGCATAAAACATAATTTTATCAATTTTGTGAATTGAATTTCAAAAATCTGACAGACACAATTTTCATCAATAAGTAAAATTTGGTTCAATATGATGAAAATATTTTTTTTTCGAATAGTAACTTTTGAATTTTATTTACCATGGTTAAAAGTAAATAGGGTAATTAAAGGTAAAAATAATATTATAATAATATAAAATTACCCCAAAACATTTCCTAATTATATTGGATAAGTTTATTTAGAATAAAATCAACCTTAGGAAAAAAATATGATCCTTTTTTATCCACTTGGATTAGATTAGGACATTTATTATATTTTATTTAAAGAAGAGTTAAAAGTGTTAAATTTAAATTTTAATAACTAAACCATTCTTAATATAGGTTTATACATAAGATAAATTAAACTATAAATATTAATTATAAAGATAAAAATATTTTCTACATAATAGTATTTTAGTTATAATTTATAGACATTAAATAATTAAATTTATTTATGATGCAATGATGATGCAGTAATTACCTTATTAATGAAAGATTAAAATAATTGATATTATAAATATTAAAATAAATTGAAGTTGAAATTTTTGATTCTATACACTAATTTTATAGGTGAATATTACATTTTAGGGTTGATTCAATTTACTTTTTTCAAATGAATCAAGTTTTTATGACTTTCAAAAAAACCAAATACTAAATGGTATCAAAATTGACATAAATGAGTTTTTAAAACAAATACTATTTTATTAAATTATATAATATCCCTAAAAATATAATATTAGGCCAAATTAATTAAATAATGTTAAATATTTTGTTAATTGACCACTTTAGGTTATCTTGTCATTTTATATTAACTATATTAACCATGTAGTATAAAAATACAAGAAGACATGGTAAAAGTTAAACTATTTAGCTAAGGGTTAAATCTAAAAGATAAGGTTAATACGGTGACCTAAACATGTCTAAAACCTATTGGTTGAGAGGATTTAGACCCATCCCCACCTTAACCTGTAAATAAATCAATTTTAAGCTATTATAAACCAAAAATAATTTTATAATGAATTAATATTTCAATCTTTTCCTAAAGGGCCCCTCGCCTCTCTTATAAAAGTGTACTTCCCCTTCTCTTAAATTCATGCCTCCAAAGCCATTTTTCTTGGACAAACCCTACTAAAATCTCCTCCCAACTACCTTCAATTCAACCTAGAGCCCTTAATTTTATCATAAATCCAACCTAAGGATCCTTTTTGTTCAAATCAAAAGGAAGCACCTGAAGAAGAGGTAATTATTTTATCACCTCTTTCAAATTTATTTTCTTCTTATACTTCCTCTTTCTATGTTGTTTCCATACTAAAATAATAAATCCAGTACATTATACATACTGATATGTTATTATAAATATGTTATAACCATATTCATTATTTTATCTATCCTATGAATGGCAAAGTCACCATACGTGCGTACGTACGGCTTACCGTCTCCACGACGCAATGAGATTTCATTCCCCATCGTAACCATTCAAGAATAATTTTCATTTGATGATTAAAAAAATTAAGAACTTAATTTAATTCTAGATATTAATCAAATACATCCTATCAATAACAAACATGACTTACGTAACAAAACATATAAAGGAAAATGAATTATTTAACACCTGAAACAATGATACTACTAAAATATCATTAACGAAGAAATATTAGAGGATCATATAAGATATCATATTTATATATGTGTTTCTTTTATAATTTAATAACAATTATTTAACCATTATACATAAGGTTAACATACCCTCGAATAAGGAAAATTACAAGATAATGGTTAATTTTATAATCTCTTTATTATATGAGGTTGTTTATTCATAAGTATCTACTGGGGATTATTTATCATCTACATCCATGTTTCTTAAAAATGTATTTCAAACATTTTTAATATTTACTATACTATGGGTTAAAGTGATTTATACACTTTTTTTACTTTTATAAAAAAATTAAAAGTAATCTTTCTTTCATTTTCCAAACAAGGTACTTTATGACCTTTTTGACAAATTATGGAAAGAATGTTTTTTAAATTATACAGTAGGTGTGGCTATTTTCTAATGTTATAACACCTTCTATGATTACCTTACAAGATTATAATAATATTTTCAAAATAAATGTTTTATTTTATAATTACGTGACTTTTAAATGATTTCAAAGTAGAAAGATATATTTCACTCAAATAGTTTTTGGGTTGATTTTATCTATGTCAACATCCTTTGTTGGATTTTATGCTTCTTCGAAGTTAATTTATTATGATACAATCTTCCATATTGTATTGAAGGTTTTGTGATATTTTTTACTGTAGATGTTCTATTTTTATACAATACATGGTTTATGGTTAAAGTATTAACATTTCGTATGATAGTTTTAATACGAATGTTTATGTGATGTTTCAACCTTTTCATATGAGGAATGCATTGGATGTAGTAAGTGATGGGTGGGGCCCTCTATAGCCCCTCAATGAATCGGTAGGTATCATGAGACAAACTAGTGTTATGGAACAAGGTCTTGACAATATTTTTATTTATATTCTTGGAACAAGGCCTTGAAAATTTGATTATGATGTCCTAAATTATACATTCTAACATTATGAGATTGTCTATTAATATTAAATGTGATTATTAAACTAGTAGAATATCCATGTGAATAAGTAAATGTAATTATTTTATTTATCATTTCTATATTATTCTGAAGTTTATGTTTATAATTATTGTGTTTTAGTCTTATACATTTCCTTAAATGTTTATTCTTATTGATGATATTTTCTGCTATATTGTTATCATTATTGAGCATCTGAGCTCACCCCTTTCTTTTGTTTTATTTTTTCTAGGATGAAAATAAGTATATTATGACTGGCCCGTAGGGATAGTCTAAGGTATATGAGTGTGTTAAAAGGAGAAAAAATGTTATTTTTTCATTTCATAATGTAATCTAAAACTTATGTATGTATCTAGTACTTCCAATGCTACTAAACTGATCAGTTTTTCAGGACTTTATCTCATGTGATCATGCTAATGTTATGTAATAATGCACTGAATCTGGGTAACTGGTGTCGAGGTGTTATAGTTGGTATCATAGGAAGTTTAGTACAAACCTTTGAAACTAGATTTAGAACAACTATAATTAGATAACATTACCCTAAGATAGACTTTGAGGATTAGTATAGAAGAACATACAAAAAATTTGGTAATGTGGATATTATGTGGGTTTTCCAAGAAATACATACCTATCTAGATACTATAAGTGGGCATGGTTCTAGCATAGATGTACCTAGGAGTGAAAACTCAGACAAGGAATTTCAGGCTTGAACCGGGGTATCCTCGTACATGACAACGGGCCTTACTGCGCACCTAATTTGACACTCCTAGGAGATATGATTAGGATAATTCATATTTTCTCTACAAACCATTATGAAGGATTGATGAGTAAATACTTCCCAAAAGAAATAAATTATGATTATGTATTATATGCATAAACTATCCAATTTATGTTAAGTATTTTACAAGTTTGGAATTATGAATTGTGATTCATGAACTAATCTAGTGTATGCCATTGTTTAGAAATGGAACCTAGTGGAAGTAATGGAAACCATATCAATTCATGTAATCCATGTAGGTATTTCTCTCCTATTCAAAATAATTATAGTGTAGCTAGTGATTCAACTGGTACTGAACATCTTATAACCATACCAGGACAACTCACTCAAGTTATTAATAATAACCTTACCTGTATGGAGCACCCTAATCCACAACGTGGAGAATCAATGTTAGGTCACTTCATGAGGAAACAACCACCAACATTTAATGGGACTACAAATCCATTTGTATCTAAGTAATGGATAAGTTCCTTAGAGAAAATATTTCATGCTTTGGGGAGTAGTGAAAGGGAAAAAGTTTTCATGGCAGTTTATCGCCTCTTAGGAGATGCAAATCAATGGTGGTCATTAATTCAAAATAAAAAGGAGTATGAATAAGTATCAAATATGGAATAGAGGGAGTTTAAAGATCTTTTCTTAGAAAAATACTTTCCTCTTGAACATCGAGCAGATATAAAAAGGCAATTTCTGAGTATGAGAAAAAAGAGGATGGGAATGTCGCAAAGTATGAGTCTAACTTTACAAGGTTATCAAATCATGTTGCGGATTATATATGTAACCCAAGAAGTAATATTGATTGATTCTTTTATGGGTTAAAACCATTTCTCTATTGATAATTAGTCTCACAATCCTTCTCATCGTACAAAGATATAGTCTCATGTGCTATTAAGACAAAAAAGGAATTCTCTAAGTCTTATGAATTTAAAGTTAAGAAATAGAAGAAGAGATCTACTGAATACTCTGGAAAAGGAAATAAGGGGAATAAGGGAAAAGTTGAATTTCCATCCTATAGTAATTGTGGAAACAAACACCCTGGTACATGCCTAAAGGGGATAGGAGTTTGTTACAAGTGTGGAGAAAAAGGCCACCAAGCTCGTGATTGCAAGGGAAAGAAAGAGGTTTCCAATGTTCAATGATAAAATTGTAAATAAATGGTTAATTATGAAAATTAATGTCCTAACCATTAAGAAAAATTAACTCAAAAAAGTTCAATGGAGCAAGGCCAAGCTTATGTGATCACAACTGCTAAGGTTGAAGTTCTGAATGACATGGTGGTAGGTACTTTAATCATTTCCTCAAAATTAGCCAATGCTTTATTTGATTATGGATCATTGAAGTATTTCCTATCTTCCTAGTTTTCCAATAAAATTAGATATTTCCAATTTGACATAATAAGTGAGTTTTCAGTTAAAACTCATAAGGGAAGTATCATTACAACAAAGTTTTTTCAATCAGTTACCATTATGGAATATAAATGCGCTTTATCTGCTTATCTTATTGTCATACCCATGATTGAATTTTATATAATCCTCGGTATGGATTGGATTTAGAACCTGGATGTGAAAATTTATTATAATAATAAATAGGTTGCAATTTTTGATGATGATAAGGAATCCCTTATCTTTAGAGTAGAAACATCACCATCTGATTATCATCTAGATCCACCCCCAATAGCTCTAATAAATTAGATTATTGGGGAGGAAGGAATTGAAATAACTATGGGTGAGGAAAGGAATGTTCAAATAGAGGATGTACCTATTTTTCAAAAATATATTGATGTGTTTCCAGAGGATTTACCTGGACATCCTTCAGAATAGGAAATTGAGTTTTATATTGACTTAATTTCTGGTTCAAGGACCATATCGAAGACCCCTTATAGAATGGCCACTATGGAATTAGTGGAACTAAATAAATAACTAGAGGAATTGAGTAATAAAGGATTTATTCTCCCTAGTGTTTATCTATGGGGAGCCCATGTTTTTTTGTTAAGAAGAAAGATGGATCTATGAGGTTGTGCACTGACTATAGGGAGATCAATGCTATAACAATAAAATACAAGTATCCCCTACCTCGTATTTATGATTTATATGATAAACTTAATAGAGATCAATATTTTTCAAATATTTAACTTAGATATGGATATCATCATTTGTGCATGAATAAGGAAGACATTCCAAAGACAGCATTTCAAACAAGGTATGGGCATTACAAGTTTATAGTAATGCATTTTAGACTGACTAATGCACCCTCTGTTTTCATGGATCTAATGAATAGAGTTTTCAAGGAATATCTTGATGAATTTTTAGTGGTATTTATTGATTATATCTTGGTATGATCCAAAAGATATAAATATCATGAAAATCACTTGTTCACTATTCTAAAAACTCTAAGAAGAAATGAATTATATGGGAAGTTTAGTAAGTGTGAATTATGGATTCAGGAAATTTCTTTTCTTGGATATATTTTCTCTAAGGATGGAATATTTTTTGATCCTTAAAAGATAAGGGAAATCCAAGAATGGCCAGCACCGATGAGTATAACCGAGGTATGTATTTTTATTGGTTTAGCAGGTTATTATCTGTGTTTCGTCCAGAATTTTGCCTAATTGGATAATCCATTAACCAAGATCATGCATAAAGGGGTTAAGTTCATATGGATAGAAGAATGTGAGGACTTATTCAAAGAATTTAAGAGAAGATTAGTGAATTCTCAGATCCTAACTCTATAATCAAGGAATGATGGGTTTTTTATTTATAGTGATGCATTAAAGAAAGGGCTTGGTTGTGTCCTTATGCAGAATGATAGAGTCATTGCCTATGTGTCACGGTAGCTAAAAATTCATGAACAAAAATATCTCACTCCTGATCTTGAGTTAGAACCTATAATATTTGCTCTGAAGATATAGAGACACTATCTCTATAGTGAAAAATGTGATATATATACTGATCACAAGAATTTGAAGTATATTTTCTCATAGAAAGAACTAAACTTGAGGCAAATGTGATGGCTCAAACTACTCAAGGATTATGATTGCACTATACACTACCACTCAGGGAAGGAAAATATGGTAGAGGATTCTTTGAGCATAAAGGATCATAGAGTTATAAACAAGATGAGAGTTAAAAGGGATCCCATGTTCATGGATCTAGTAAAGATGGATATGGAAATAATCATAGAAGGTGAAACATCAATACTTTTTCAAATAGTTTCCAAATCGTATTTAATATAAAGGATAAAAAGTTCTCAGACTGATGATGAGGAGTTTCAAAAGAAAATTAAAGCTATGAATGATGGGATATTGATTGACTTTGTATATGAAGATAGAATTTTAAAATTTTAGAGGAGGCTTTTTGTTCCTAACATACCTAATCTAAAAAGAGAATTGTTGGATGATTATCATAGCTCCAATTTCTCTATAAACCCTGGTAGTACTAAGATGTATAGAGATTTGAAGGAACATTTTTGGTGGGACAACATGAAGAGGGATATTTTTTATTATGTGTCAAGATGTATGGTTTTTCAATAGGTGAAGGCTAGAAGGCAACATCCTAGAGGAGTCATGCAACCTCTTCCCATACCTGAGTGGAAATGGGATGATATTACGATGGACTTTTTCATGGGGCTACCAAATACTCATAGAAGGAATGATGCAATATGGGTCATTGTTGATCGTCTTACCAAGTAAGCACATTTTCTTACTAGAAGAGAAGATTTACCACTTGAAAGTTTAGAAAGACTATATATTAATGAAATTTTAAGACTTCATGGTGTACCCCTATCGATTTTTTATGATCGTGATCCCCATTTTACATCAAGATTCTAAAAAATTATTCAGAAATCCCTAGATACTAAACTTTGTTTGAGCACTTCCTGCCACCCTCAAACTAATAGATAATCAGAACGGACTATTCAAACCTTAGAAGACATGTTGATATATTTCTCACTTGACTTTCAGGTTATGTGGGGTCGGTATTTACCTCTGGTAGAATTTTATTATAATAATAGCTTCCATTCAAGTATTTAGATGACACTATATGAAGCGTTATATGGAAAGAGATGTCACACACCAACTTGTGGGATGATATTGGTGAAAGAAGACTCATAGTACCAGAGCTTGTTGAGGAAACAATGGAAAAGGTGAAGATTATCCAAACCCACATCAATACAGCTCAAAGTAGGAAAAAGAGCTATGCTAATAACTGAAGTAAGGATTTGGAATTTCAAGTATGGGATCATGTTTTCTTGAAGGAATATCCATGGAAGGGTGTTATACGATTTGGTAAGAAGGGTAAATTAAGTCCCAGGTACATCATACCTTCTGAAATTCTAGAATGAATTGTAGTTATAGCTTACTGTTTCAAAATGCCACCAAGTATCTCCTAAGTTCATGATGTGTTCCACGTATCACTATTGAGAAAATACATATCAGACCCAACGCATGTACTCACCTATAAAGAAATAGAAATGGAACCAGATATGTCTTATTGTGAAGATCCTATTAGTATTCTTGATACCAGAGAACAAGTGTTGATAAACTGGATGAATCGTCTGGTAAAAGTTCTCTAGAGAAACCATAAATTTTATTTTTTAAAACAAACTTAATTTTTGGATTCGGAATATCAAAATTATCTTAGGGTTAATTTTTGGTATTTTTCTGAAAACTTTCAATTTTTGATGAATAGTGAAAAACACTTAGTTATTGTTTAAAATTGAATTTTTATTTAAATAATTATTATTTTTTAAAAAAATATTTTAAAGTAAAAATAGATACATAATACCTATATTAGTACAATTTAATTCATTGGATTCATTTTATAATAATATTAGATATATAAAATTTTATTGAACTATTTAACGTCTATTTCCCACCTTCTAGGCATATTTGCAAATTTGCATAAAACATAATTTTACCACTTCTATGAATTGAATTTCAAAAATACAACAGACACGATTGCCATAAGTAAGTAAAATGTGTTTCAATAGGATGATTTTTTTTGTTTTTTGAATAGTAACTTTTGAATTTTATTTACCACGAAAAAAAGTAAATAGGGTAATTAAAGGTAAAAATAATATTATAATAATATAAAATTACCCCAACACATGTATTAATTATATTGTATAAGTTTATTTCAAACAAAATAAACCTTAGGACAAAAATATGATCCTTTTTTATCCACTTTTATTAGATTAGGACATTTATTATATTTTATTTAAAGAAGAGTTAAAAGTGTTAAATTCAAATTTTAATAACTAAACCATTTTTAATATAGGGTTATAAATAAGATAAATTTAACTATAAATATTAATTATAAATATAAAAATATTTTCTACATAATAGAATTTTATTTATAATTTTTAGACCTTAAATAATTAAATTTATTTATGACACAATGATGATCCAGTAATTACCTTATTAATGAAAGATTAAAATAATTGATATTATAAATATTAAAATAAATGTAAATTGAAACTTTTGATGCCATAAAATAATTTTATAGGTTAATATGAAATGTTAGGGTTGATTAAATGTATTTTTTTAGAAGGAATCAAGTTTTTATGACTTTCACAAAAACTAAATACTAAATAGTGTCAAAATTGACTTAAATGAGTTTTTAAAACAAATACTATTTTATTAAATTATATAATAGTCCTAAAAATATAATATTCATCCAAATGACTTAGATAATTTTACATATTTCATTAATGAACTAATTGAGGTTTTATTGTCATTTTATAGTAAATATATAACCATGTAGTATAAAAATACAAGAAGACATGGTAAAAGTTAAACTATTTAGCTAAGGGTTAAATCTAAAAGATAAGGATAATATGGTGACCTAAACATGTATAAAACCTATTGGTTGAGATTATTTCTACCCATACCCACCTTATCCTCAAAATAAATCAATTTTGAGCTATTATAAACCGAAAATAATTTTATAATAAATTAATATTTCAAGCTTTTTCTAAAGTGCTCCTCACCTCTCTTATAAAAGGGTACTTCCCCTTCTCTTAAATTCACACCTCCAAAGCCATTTTTCTCATCCAAAACCTACTCAAATCTCTTTCCAACTATCCTAACTTTAACCTAGAGTCCTTAATTTGATCATAAATACAACCTAAGGAGCCCTTTTGTTCAAATCAAAAGGAAGCACTCGAAGAAGATGTAATTATTTTATCACCTCTTTCAAAGTTCTTTTCTTATTCTACTTCCTCTTTTTATGTTGTTTCCATACTAAAATAATAAATCCAGTACCTTCTACATACTGATATGTTTTTATAAATATGTTTCAACCATATTCATTATTCTATCCATCCTATGAATAACAAAGTCACCATACGTGCGTACGTACGGCTTACTGTCTCCACAACGTGATGAGATTTCATTCCCCATTGTAACAATTCAAGAATAATTTTCATTTGATGATTAAAAAATAATGTTTAAGAGCTTAATATCATTATATATATGAATCAAATAAATCCTATCCATAACAAATATGACTTATGTAACAAAACATATAAAGGAAAATGAATCAGTTAACACCCGAAACAATGATACTACTAAAATATTATTAACACAATATTAGAAGATAGTATATGATATCATATTTATATATGTGGTTCTTTTAGAATTTAATAACAATTATTTAACCATTATATAGGATTTTAAGGTACCCTCAACTAAGAAAAATTACAAGGTAAGGGTTAATTTTACAATCTCTTTATTATCCGAGGTTGTTTATACGTAAGTATCTACTGAGAATTCTTTATCATCCACATATATGTTTCTTAAAAATGTATTTCAAACATTTTTACTATTTTCTAGACTATTATTTAAAGTCATTTATACTCTTTTTTTACTTTTTATAAAAAAAATTGATAGGAATCTTTCTGTCGTTTTCCAAACAAGGTACTTTATGACCTTTTCGACAAATTAAGGAAAAATGTTTTTTTAACTTATATAGAGGGTGCAGCTATTTTCCACCATTATAACACCTTCTAAGATTCCCTTAAAATATTATAAGAATGTTTTCAAAATAAATGTTTTCTTTTATAATTATTCGACTTTTAAATGATTTCAAAGTAGAAAGAGATATTTCACTCAAATAGTTTTTGGATTGATTTCATCTATGTCAACATCCTTTTTTCTGGATTTTAAGCTTGTTTGAAGTTGATTTATTATTATAAAATCTTCCATATTGTATTGAAGGTTTTTTGATATGTTTTACTGTGAATATTATATTTTTATACAATTCACAGTTTATGGTTAAAGTATTAACATTTTGTATGCTAATTTTAATACAAATGTTTATGTTATGTTTCAACCTGTTCATATGAGGAATGCATTGGATGTAGTAAGTGATGGTTGGGGCTCGCTATATCCCCTCGATTCATTGGCATGTATCATGAGACAAACTAGTGTCTTGGCACAAGTCCTTGACGATAATTTTATTTGTAGTCTTGGAACGAGGTCTTGACTATGTGGTTATGATGTTCGGAATTATGCATTCCATCGTTATGAGATTATCTATTGATATTACATGTGATTATTTGACTATTAGAATATCCATGTGAATAAGTAAATAGAGTTATTTTATTTATCATTTCCATATTATGTTGAAGTTTATGTTTAAAAAGATTTTTTTTTAGTCTTATACATTTCCTTAAATTTTTATGCTTATTTATGATTGTTTCTACTCTATTGTTATCCTTACTGAGCATCTAAGCTCAACCCTTTCTTATGTTTTATTTTTTTAGTATGTGAAGAAATATATTATGACTAACCTACAAGGATAGTATAATGGATATGATTGTGTTCAAAGGAGACACAATGTTGTATTTTTTATTTTATAATGTAATGTAAAACTTATGTATGTATCTAGTAATTCCAAGGCTACTAAACTGATCGGTATTTCGGGACTTGATCTCTTGTAATCATGCCAATGTTATGTAATAATGCAATTACTCTGGGTAATTGGGGTCAAGGCATTACAACCCAAGATAAGGAAAAGAAAAATAAGGGAACAATTGAAGAATCGACATCACAAAAAAAAACTCAAGAGATCATTTTAGAAGAAAAGGAAGATACAGAGATGAGAGATATGGATGAATATCTTGGTGAAGATATTGAGAGAAATGAAGAGAAAGATAAAGAAAAGGAATCTGATCAAGAATAAGAGTCTGATAAATTCCCAATACGATATTCTCAAGTAACATCAAGTAAAATTATATCACCATCAGTTGAGTCATCAAAGCAGGATTCTTAGAGAGTACAAACTCAAAAAATTATTCAAATTTCATTTAAGGATAATGAGACAAGATCTGATAGAAATTGGAATTAGGATTCAGATGCTGATTCTAATAGAATTCATTCTATAAATATTTTAGATTATATAGAAGACACCGATTTAGATAATATTATCTCCTTGAAAAAGATCAATATCTTGTTCAATATATTAGAAGAATTGAAAAAGATCTTCATTTGTTACCAAGAATAAAAGAGAAAGTTGATTTTGTGGCTGAGAATCAAAACAAAAGATCAGACTCAATCAAGCTCCAAAGAAAAATAATGATGAAACTTGAGGTTGAATTTAATGTGTTTGATGAAAGCTCTAAGGATCATAGGAAATCATGTAATAAAGTTATAAAGTGATCACACAAGTCTGATGAGACTATCAAGATGCATGAAGACAAAGTAGAAGATCTCATAAATCTTGTTAATGAACTCTCATATTCTTTCAACAATTTACAAATTAATACTGATCAAAAATTGAAATCAATCAGAGGTCCAGAAGAAATCCAGTCTGAATATTTTAAAATGGTTGAAAAGAAGCTCAATTCCATTCAAGAAGAGGTTAAAAAGTTCTTATTTTATAATAATGATATCATTGGGTTGAAAAATAAAATTTTCTTTATGTATAATAGGTTTTAGGTTTAAGTGAAAAAGATTAAGGATTGGGAAGAAATAATTCAGTATCTAGAATAGAAACTAAAATCTCAAGAAGATTTGAATTATACCCAGGACCAGTTTTTTGAAGATTATGAGCAATATATGTGATCTCAAAAAGAATATCTTGACAAGATAATGGATAATAGAAAAGATTTCAAGAATATGAAATAGTCATTTTGGATATTATGAAGAAGGAGAAGAAAAAGAAAAATAAATAAATTATTTGAAATCTTTTTTGTATTTTTGAAACTTTAATGAATGTTTTTGACATCTATATTTATTTTTATTGGATGTTTTTCATTCTTTGGATGAATGTTCCTTAACATGTTTTAGATGGTCAAATGCTTTATCTTTTTGAATTTTTTATTTATCTAACCCTTTTAAGGGTCTTAGAAGAACTCTCTTATTCCTATTCCTTTTTGTAAATCATAAAGGGGGAGAATATTTTATAAAGGGGATAATAGGGGAGAATATTTTTTGATAAAGATAGAAATTTATAAAAGGAGAATACTTTTATTAAGGGGGTTTTTTTAATATGATCCTTAGGGATTTTGATATCCTAAGGGGGGGTTATTCATATTCAATTTCTATTTAGAATAGATTTAAAACTCAAAGGGAGATAAGTATAAGTGTTTTAATTCTGAATATGAAATCTATCTACTTTTGTAATATTCTAATTTTTTTAACTTGTGGCTTGTGCTGTCTAAAAGGGGGGTATTTTTTATTCAAAAGTCATCTTTTGACTTTTCTATTATTTTTTGTTTTGTAAATCAAAAACTTAATTTTTAAATGAATTCATATGTTGTTTTATTATTTACTTTAAGGAATTTATTTTACAAGTTAGTCATTAAATTTTTCATACTACGTACGTTAAATATCATACACACCAAAAAATATAGTTTTGACTTTTTCCATGTTTATCCTAACGAGGTTGAATACGATTTATATCATACTCACTGAACACAATTTATATTAGTCACGTTGATTATGATTTTCATCGTACACGCCAATCGGTATCGTACTGACTAAGATAAATCATATTCATTGTCTTAATATAAATCATCATACTCATTTTATTCCAATTTTTCATATTCAAAAAACATAATTTTAATGAAAAGAAAACTATTAAATGAAAACTATGTCTTGTATTATATTTTAATATGTATTGTAAAAAGATGTCATTGTTTCAGTTGTAATATGACCGTTAGAGTGTCAGGTGTCCAAGTACCTCTGATATTTTAGGAAGAAATACGATCATTGGATCCAAAATATGATCGTCGGGATGAGGCCTATAAATACCATGTCATTTGGACAAGCTCAGAACTTTTGATGAATTTGAGACATCCTATGAGAGCTATGTCAAATATCTGCTTCATGTGAAATAATCTGTAGTCAAGTTTTGAACTACTCGTTCTACATACTTGTGACTTTCAAGAGTTTTTGTTTTTCTTAGTGTGACATCGATCATTTGTGATTACGATCTAGGGATTCCAAGGATAGGAAGACATACATGCCAATCATTTTTGGATCAAGGGATTCTGAGGCTAGGAAGACAAAGGTGTCAATTTCCTTTTTAATTGATGGATTATAGGGATAGAAAGACAGAATTTGATCATCATATCGAGGTATTATCCTACTATGGGTAAGACATACTTTCTTGAAAGTATAAATCAAGGGAACTCTACCCTAGGTTAAAGTATACCCTTCTCTTTGGGTTAAAAGGATTGTATTCTTTTACATTTCATCTATATTGCAATAGAAATAGAATTGTATTAGTTATTAATCTTTATATTCTATAATTTGATTATCGTAACCAATATTATTATGATACATTAGTAATATTCTGATTAATATATATTTTTTATTATGTTTTTTTAATTACTCAATATGATTCAGTATGATTTATGATTGAATCATTGCATTTTTTTACTCTATTCATCATAACCATAGTTATTACAATCTTATACACGTTTACTCTGTTTAAATCATTTCAATAGTAAATATGATTAATTTCAATTATGACCTAGGGAATACTTATCATAACCAACCTGATTACAATATTCTTTTTCAACGGAACCTAGGGCCAATCCGATTAATTGAATTAAATACATTAAGAGGTTTTTTGAATTGAATTGGTTTAAATTTTTATAAACTAAAAACTTTTAAGGGATAAAAATGAAAGTTTTTAAATATACAATCCCCCCCTCTTGTATTATGACTTCTTCATATACATTATGATCCAATAAAAAGGAATTTCATTTTCTACTTTAGTTGGTACTCATTTTAATGTGTATTCTATAGTTTGTAATGCATATCCCCAAAAGTGATAATGGATGATCTACATGACTTGTCATCAACCTTACCATGTCTAACAAAGTATAGTTCCTCCTTTAACTAACACCATTCCATTGTGGTGTGTAAGGTGGAGTGAGTTGAGATAGAATCTCAAACTCCCATATAAATTCGATGAAATCTTGGTTAAGATAGTCACCACTTAGATCTAATAGAAGCTTCTTTGACTTCTTTACAATCTGATTCTCTACTTCATTCTTGAATTGCTTGAATTTCTCAAAGGACTCGGACTTATACATCATCAATTAGATATATACATATCTAATCAATTCATCAGTAAAAGTTATGAAGTAAGAATATCCACCTCTAGATTCTACTAGAAATGGTCTACACACATCAGTGTGTACCAATACTAGAATATTTGTGACCCTTTTACCATGTCCACCAAATGGTGGTTTGGTTATTTTTCCTTATAAACAAGTAGGACATAATTCAAGTGGTTTTAACTCAGTTGAGTCTAAATAACCATCTTGATAGAGATTTTTCAAATGATTCTTGTTTACGTTACCAAGATGGTGATGTCAAAGTTGGGTTTTATATGAGTCGTGTGAACATGATTCGTTATCAATTTCCAACACTTGGTATTCATAATTTAATACATAAAGACTGTTATTTAAATTTTTCATACCATAAAAAATGTTTTCCTTATAAAAGAAACAAATTTTATTTACAAAATTAAAAATAAACTCATCTACATCTATACATGATACAAAAATTGTGTTCTTGGTAATCGTAGGTACATGATAATAATCTTTTAAAACCAAAATCATTCTCATTGTCAATGAAAGGTGGTAGTCACTGATGTCCAGAGCAGCCAGCCTCACACCATTAGTAGCTCTCAAATCCACCTCTCCTTTTAAAATATTTGAAATATACTCAGTTCCTAAATTTGGATATATATGTGATCACCAAAATATGTATCTAATACCCAATGTGTAGATATGGAAAGATTACACTTGATAATGAATGCACATTTATCTTCCCCTAGCTTGTGGGTGTAGTTCCTCTTCCAGTGTCCTAGATTTCCACACACAAAACAAAATATCTCATTTTTCATTCCTTACCTATGGATCTTTCTCTTCTTAGAAGGTTGGTGATCAAGATATTTAGACTATTTATAGGTCTTGGGACCCTTTTACTTATTCTTCCTTTTCTTATTCACCATAAGGACTGTGGGTTTATCACGCCCCATGTTCTTATCCACTTTGAGAATCAAAGTAAGAAGTTTCTAAAGACTCTTCTCATTATTTATCAAGTTGTAATTAACAATAAAACTAGAGAAATTATTGGATAGTTATGAGATTATGTGATCTGTACACAACTCATATGGGAATTTAATCCCTAAGATGTCTGAATGTTCAATGTATCCATTAATATTGACTACATGGTGCTTAGCTGGTGTAGACTCTCCAAACTTAGTTTTAAATAAATCATTGGAGATATCTTACCTCTCTTTTATCTCCTTCTCTTGATAGAGATCATGAAGGTGATACATCATTCTATATGCATTCATGTCCTCATGTTGATTAAAAATATCATTGGATATGGATGATGGCATGAAAAATTAAACATCTTTGAAATCATTCAAATGTTTCTCATAGAGTTTTAAATCTTCATCACTAGCCTCATTTATAGGTACTTTATCAAAGTTTTATTCCAGCACATATAATTTCCTTTCATGGTAAATAATGACACGTATGTTCCATTTCCATTCTTGGAAATTTGTGCTAGTGGGAAGGTTTTACTTCTCAAGTATGGATCACAATGGTTGATATTATTTTAATGTTTTTTCTACAAAATAAGATTAGTATAATTTTAGTACTTTATTTGATAAAATTTAGACAAATAAATAAATATTATATTTATTGTTCTCCCACTATTTTATCAAAACCCAATATCCATCACCATTGGTTTTGGAATATCCTATTTTTTGTACATCCTAGTGGTAAGGATCCATATTCCCATTCTCATTACCCCAAATTTGGTTGGTTAGATAACTTTAATGGTTTTAGGTAGGCATTACAAATTCCAACTGCATTAACTTATAGTTCCTTGATCTGCTGAGTGGACTCCCCAATCCTGAAATCCTTAAATTGGATTTCCTTAACCTTTTCCTCACAGTTACACCAAGTCCTTCTTTAGAAGTCAACCCTATATGTGAACTAAGTTAAGTCAACCTAAAACTTCAAGTTAGAATTCCCTAGAAATTGAAATCACCCCAAATTTGGCTGGTCAAGCACTTTGAATTATGGTTTAATTTTAACTGAAGTAATGGAAGGCTATACTAATTTAATATATATAATTTTGGGATTTTATACTTTTATACATAAATTTATAATTATTATCTTTACCAAATGCTTGTTAATATTAAGTGGATTTACTTAAGTGATTAACCATGTCTTAGATAATATTTACACATAAGCCAATTTATTTTAGTTCTATATTGCATGATCATTAATTTCATTAATTTATGTGATCAAAAAAAAACATACATAATGAAATAACCATGAAACTTGATAGAAATAAAATAATAAAGTGGTATGATCATGAAATTTCATTAATGTTTAGTTTATCTAGTGGTTGATAAACTAACTATTGACCTAGGGGGAACACCTTGAACCAATTAAAGTTCGTGTTATAGCATTCCATTTGTATACCAATGTATCTCTCTTAGATTGGTTTTTCCTTTGCTCTAAACTTGAACTACCTCCACTAGTTCGGGAGCTCCATCCATTACATATGCTTTTACTCACACGCTGGTGAGGGGAAAGGGTTTACATAAAAGAAACCATAGGCATGCAGGACCTTACATAATAAGATGAGATAATGCACGCAAGCCAACAATTTAATTTAATAATAAATTAAAGGAAACCCATAACATAAAAAGGTTTGGTCTATGCTCATGATCATCCACATGCATGTGCTGAATTATGCATTTTATAAAACTATCATTCAATTCTTAATTGTTCTTATTTAAGATAAATCACACTCAAATCAATTAATTATTATCATTAATTAATCAATTCTTTTATCTTAATTCATATCTGCATTTACTTGATATTCCCATGCATTATAATTTAAAAAATATATATTTAAAATTAATTACATAAATGTACCTTGGAGGAAACACGGTGAATACCCATCCATATCTACCCAACATGTATTGTACTCATATATAGTTCTAATTTTGTGACATATAACATACAAAACTTATCACATACTTTCATGATGTGTACTAGTACATGAATTACATGGTTTTTTGGTCTTGTGTTGCACTTCAATGCATATAGAGTAGAAAATTTAATATGACTCATATATGATATGCAGATCTGAACATTACATAGATATTATTAAACATATATGTATATTTTAAAACCGGTCACATGGAGTGTCCTATAAACTTAATGACCAGACATGAGCACATGTCTCAAGGTTTACATAGTATAATAAATAAATTTTAAATCTGTGTAATTTGGTACATGTACACAGCATGTACATAGAGATACACCGTGAATATGTCTCTCACCGTCTATATGAGGCACACACCTAGGGAATTGGCATGTAAAATGTGCCTCAGGAAAAATGGAGCACACAACATGTAAAAGGGACTACATGGCGTGTGGACTATGAGTTACACGGTCACCAGTTAGGTAGGTTGTGTATAAAACAAACAGTCCATTTGTGACTCAAATGGACTACACACTGTGTACATGGGCTGCATGGCGTATAATCTAGATGAATGTACACCAGGCTGGCCCAGTCAACATGCAGTGTAAGAATCAACTACACACTGTTTCATCAATGCACACACATTGAATTAATTGTCAAATTAATTCTTGATGCATTGAACACAAGTACACAGTGTGTAACTTTGATTAATCAGCGAGTGCTCATGTGTTATATGGCCAGAAATCTCAACACCTCTAGATGAGTTCCTTGATTTTATTTTATTCATAAAATTAATTGTCTCGATTAGATCTACTAGAAATGAAGGATTATGAAGCATATCTCACAATTCAGATTAAAAGAATGATTAAACTTGAATTGAAAAACTAAATTAAAATGTGTAAATCAATCAATGATTTAAATAATTATAAATAATTATGTGACCGCTCTGATACCACTTGTAGGTTCTGAGCGTAACAGAAGCATGCGATGGGTCGTGCCCAACTTTTCTTTTTATCATGATCAGTGGTCAATCCAAGATCTATATGACAATGAACACCATGATCCACAAAATTGAATCAAAGAAAATATACAAGGGATATAAAATTGGAACTAGATGGAGGATCGTCACATATTATTTATAATTAATTTAATCAATTAAATAATTGCATTGATGTAATTCTTTCTTCATTGATGGATCTGATAATAGATGTGTGGTGTTCCATTATTCTGTTGTAGGAATCAAAGTAGATTCCCTCTAGCGGTGATCCACATGTGTTCCATAAATCTTCAAACATCACTATAAGAATCTCTGGGTTCTAGCATGACAGATCCTAGAATTTTCATCATCTTCCTTTGATCACCTCAAGAACAGCTTCTAAAGCATTCTCCTAGATCTATCTTAACTCAAGAGTGAGAGGTGGAGGAATATCTCTCTCTGTTCTTGCGAGCGTTCTTGGAGAAGGGAGCTCTCTAGGACTTGAGATGATTCTCCAAATCCATTGTGCACAACCAAACAAATTAATTGTCTTAATTGAGAAAATAATATAATTGGGTTTATATATCACTAGGGTTAAAATAAAATAATTAGACAACTACCCTTTATTATTAATTTAATATATGTAGAACCCCATGTCAAACAATAATAATATTATTATTTTTAACATGCGCTTAACTTGATAATTAAATTAAATATTATTTAATCAAATAATATTAAATATTTATTATTTCTCATCGGACCTTTAAACTCGGTCTATCATTCCTCCATAATATTTACCAGGCCTTGAATAATGACTATTTATTTATTAAATAAATATCACTTCATTATTCACCAATAAATATATAAATATTATATTCACTAAATAGAAAATAAATATTTTCATGTAATCAGCATACATGAATAATTATTAAACAACATCCAGGAATAATATTTTTTTCAACTTGTTAAATAATGAATAATAATATATTATTTAACTAAGATGATGGATTCACTTAGTGTGTGATCCTCTATGCCTCTTTCTCAGTGGCGTTAGGTGAAGTATCCTAAAGTCCAAGATTAGCATCTAGAAACATATCAAGGCACCCATAGAGAGAGAAGTTAATGTTTCAATGACATGATACCTCATACGAACTCTTATTGTGTAATATAATCCCTTTATCATGATATCTCAAATCAAGCAAGTTGCATGTTGGTTCCATCAACTTATGTGCTCAGTGTCTCTTTCTTTGACTTCCTAGAAATTGAACTTGCCTATTGTACACCATGGTCATGGATTTATTTAGGATATATAATTTCCATCAAAGGGTTTAAGATATCAACTTCTGTTAAAGAAAAAAAGGACAAATCCTTTCTTGCATTATTCATTAATGTGATATTATTTGTGATGCACCCAATGTATCATAACTCGTTGTAAATATCTATCATCGTGGTTTTTATCAATACATCAAAGTACGTGACTCATAATGCTTATTAATTATAATTTTAAAGTATAAGGAATAATACACATGTCCAAAACTAGTAACATCCAATGACACATATAAATGTCGATTTCCTACTATCAGTTCTCATTCTCATAATATCCTAATGGATATTACTAATGGCATACACCATGAGAAGGTGCCTCAAAGTCCTATGAGTCTCCACCCCTGATATCCTGTAACATTTTTTTTCCCTAAAATGATACCATTTGGATATAGAACATATATTTAAGAATATTTTCATAGTACTTCTGGGTTCTCATCATAGTAGGGAACTGATATGACCTTTTAGTGTGACACCTACTCTTGGGATATTATCACATACTATGTTACACAGAAGAACAATCATGATGTGATGCGGATTTTACTAATATTCAAAACCATGAATAAAGGTTATCATAAATTACACAAAAATTGGTCTTAGGGTACCAACTCCAACATTGTTCACAAGGTTTAGGGACCAAGTGTCACGAACTAGGCCAGGATTCCATCCAACCCAACATCTAACCCGATCCAAGGCATAGCCCTAAGGGGTGTTCCCAATTCCCATGGGATAGAAACTAGTGTTGGGCATCAAAATAACCACAATGGGAATGATTTAGCTCAAATAAAACAAGATCAAATAAAATAAACTAAATAAGCATAAGAACCATCAATAACTAAATACCAATAAATATATATAAAAACTAATCCAAATACAAAAAGCTGAAGAAAAAAATAGAAACTAAATACAAACTGAGACCAAACACACCAACATAATCTCTATGTGACCTCTTGGTCACCTCCAACCATAAGACCAAACTTCTCCAACAACGAGCCCTCGAACTAGGAACCTACACCTACAAAATAGCTTGGGTCTACCAACACTGAATGAAATAAGTAGGGTGTAATGACCCAATATTTTATCAATGGAAATTCATTTCTTATAATTATTTCATATAATCACATGAAATCACAACATAATGAACTAATAAGTGCTCTGTGACCTTTAAACATAAGTTTGTCACTTCTATGATTTGAATTTCAAAAATATGGCATACACAGTTGTGACTAATAAGTTATTTTGAGTCTAATATGACCAACATAATTTTTTTAGTGAATAGTAACATACCCTTATGAATAGTAATGTTACCCTTATTAATAGTGATATACCCTAATGAATCGTGACCTTGCCTATGATAGTATATAAATAATATTCAAGTGGAATTATGATATACCTATATCTGGGAATAAGAAAATAAACATTTTAAAATCTGTATTTTTCAAGTAAATTGTGATTTTAATTAAATATTAAATTAATCATATTTAGAAAATTATTTTTGAAAATTGGAATTAATTTTTTTATTCTACACATCAAAAAATGGTTAGGGTGAATTTTTTGAATTTTTCTAAAATACATGAATTTTTATGAATGGTAATATCCAATAATTCACAATAAATACTAAAACCTGAATTTCTGCATCATGCTTGAGTCATGGATGATGTAAATGGCCATTGTTTTGAACTCAAATGAACATATTACTATTTTTTTCCATGGAATCATCACTATTTATAGTCTTGAGATAAATTAATAAACTAATGATTAAAAAATTATGAAAACCCTCCTCTCCTCCACTATAACCCCCCCCCCCTTCTCCTCTTCTCTTCACTCCTCTCAAGCCTTTTTCCTTTCCAATATTATGAAAAACTCTACTCACAATATCCTTCCCCATGTCCAACATCCCTTAGTCTCTTCAAAATACCAAATCCTCTCCTCTTAATAGGATCTCAAAGGAGTTAAACACAAGAGGGAAATTCCTATTTCCAATTCTTTTATTTCTTTTAAGTTCTTTTCTTTTCTTGTTTCTTTCATCACATCGCTTCACTAAAATAGTATGATAACTCTAGTAACATACATGTACTATAATTATATTATTATAATGTTATAATTCATTATCCTCTCTCCTTTCCCCGTCTTTTATTTGAAAGAAATGGAAACACCGTTTGAGATGTATTAATTTAGCACAATCAAGGATGAAGGGTTATCAATTTCTATTATCCTCTTCAATTATGGTCATGAAACCATTTTCATGGTTGAACCAGACCATAATATATGTATTATGACTCATATATGGTTCTGGAATCCTTTTGTAAACTGGTTTTGGTTTATAAAACAAAATGTGTTATTTGTGGTCAAAACCACCAATTAACCCAAAGGATGTCACTAAAGTTTTATGTAATGATTCAAATTCACTTCAAGTAACCAAAATAGTTTTTCAACCATATAAATTTCTGTATGTTCAATAACAAAATATAACTTCAATTATGGACAACCACCTTTATCATACATGTTTATCCGAACATGAACTGATCATTAAAACCAAGGAAGCAAACGGACCCGAACAATGAAATTGAACCTTATAACCAATCAAAAAGGTATTGAATGAACTTAAAAAGGTTATAATAAATATTTTAAATATATAATAGGTTCTGGAATTATTAATTAATAAACTTAATTTTTTTATTCAGGTCATTAATAACAAGTGGAGAACACCAACAGACTTAAGGTAAGGGATCCTCTCCATTTCACTTTTATTCAAGATTGTCCTCTATGTTATACCCTTTTATGTGTGATGGGGTATGATTACGCACCTCCCCCATACTTCCATAACTATGTATAAAATATGATAAATCCCTTTCTCTCTCATTAATCCCTCTTAAGTGCACATGATATCATGCCGATAATCCATAAGGAATTCTACCTGAACTGTCTTTATTCCTTTGGGTTGCTCTATCTTTTTTTTACCCAAATGAAGTTGTATTTTATTTTTATTTAAAACTTATACATGTTTTTTATATGATACAAACTCATGTTTCAAGATCCATCCCTCATTCTATTTCGGGGATATATATGATTTTAAGTGATTCCCTCCTCGATACTTCCCAGTAAGCAAACTCGTTTTAAGGGAACTTGCCAATTTTTTACCCAATTTAAAGTGAACTCTATCTTCTATTTTAATAAAACATTGTCTTTATAAAATTAGTCTTTTTATTATTAAAACCTTTTTGGGTCACTTCTTTTTTTATATAAAATATTCTTTCCTTTTCTATTTTAAAATATCTTTAGTGTTTTTCTTAAAATCGCACTAAAATGTTTTAATGCTAAGAATTTTATAAATAATATCCTTACATGTTTTTACTTATGTTTTAAATAACTTTCCATGATATATGCCTATTTTACCTTGTTAATGTCCATGTATTTTTTAATTCCTTTCTCTTATAAACACTTTTATGATACGCCCATTCATTATGCTTTATGTCATGAATGTGATACCCATTTCTCTCCATGGGTTCCCTTATGTTTATGTATGATTGATTATGTATGATTATTTATGTGGAAATCATATTCATGAACATGTTAAGATGGGTGCGCCCAGATATCACTCCAATTCATTGGGTAAAGTTAAGTCTCATGAGATGTTATGTGTGGCGGTCTTGGCGGTTAGCCTTAGCTTGTGCTACTATGGGAAACAATCTTGGTAGTTAGCCTTGACTCATACTAAAGTCATGTTTTAAGTTCCTTCCACATTTATATGATTCCATATTTATATGATTCCATGTTTATATGTTATTATATGTTATTTTACATGCATTTTTATTTCTTTATGTCATGTTTTCTAACCCATGTGATAAGGATTTATTATTATTCTTATTCCCTTACTAGGCTTTTAGCTCATACCTTTGTTCATGTTATCCTCAGGTTATCCTATGAAGATTTATGAGAACAATGGAAGTTAGGGGATATTTATGAAGACTAAATAAATAAATGTTTTATTTAGTTCCATATTTTTAGTTTTATGTGCCTAGTCTTCCAAGACACTAGACTTCACGATCCTTGTCTTATACTCTGATGTATATTTATGCTTAAAATCATGTAATGTTATATATAAAAGGATAGGGTCACTATATTTGGTATCAGAGGATGGTCTAATTATTTTTGGAGATTAGGAATAGATAACCTTAGTTAGAACCCTAAGGATGATAAAAAGTATAAGAAAACACCCCTAAGTTTTGGTAAGTATAGAGTAATTGGTTTATCAAGAAAATACATCCATGTCTAGATACAAACCGATAGAGGCAGCTCTGGAATAGATGTAACTAGGAGTAAAAACTCCGACAAGGAGTTTTGGGCTTAACCTAGGGTATCTGGTACATGAAAATGGGCCTTGCTACACTCTTGGTATTAACACTCCTGGGGGATATGCTTTGGTAAATTCATGAGCTTAGTACAAACTGTTATTAAGGGAATAAAAAATCCCATAAGAATATAAGATAAGAAATAGATCAAGGATAACCTATATTTAAACCTAAGGAATCACAAGTTAGGATATACTTATTATTTACAAGTTTATCCTTTTATGTTCAAAAGTTTATTTTTTATGTTCAGTAATTAAGTATTCATGACCTCTAATTGTATGTTCTTTTTCTTAGTTAATGGAGGGAAATATAAGAACACATTACAATAACCAATGTGATGGGAAATGTGAAGATTTTCCTCATGATATGCTTGATATGATGGGAACAGGTGATTGAAACTTCATGATAGTACTTTCTCAGCTGGCTCAAGTTATTAATAATAACTTTAATCGTGTGGAACTCCCTCCTCCTCCAAAGAAAGAGCAAGTTTCCATAAATCCTTCATGCGGAAAAGGCCTCCCATGTTTAGTAGATATTCTGATCCCCTCCTTACGGAACAGAGGATTAACTCTATTGAAAAGATATTATTCATCCCCCAGTTCTCGGAAGAATAGAAAGTTGTATTGGCAGTCTATAATTTTGATGGGGAAGTTGATCAGTGGTGGAAACTGATCAAGAATACAAAGTCCCAAGAGTAAATTGATTCCATAGATTGAGAGGAATTCAATAGGATGTTTTTCAACAAATATTTTCCTCAAACCCTCCTTATCAAGATGTAAAGAGAGTTTCTCGATCTCAAGCAGAAGGAAGATGAGTCCATCAGGGCGTATGAAGAAAACTTTACAAGGTTTGCAAGGTATGCCTTTGGATTCGTCATAAATACCGAAAGCAAGTTGGATCGCTTCTTTAGAGGGATAAATCTGAGTCTATGGAAGGTGTTGGTGATCTAAGACTTCGATAGTTATAAGGAGATTTTATATTGTTCCCTTAAGGTGTAAATGGATATTGGAGACTCTTAGTGATCTATTAGACCTGGTGAAAAGAAGCATAAAATGGAGAACATCATGGGTGGTTCAACAAACAAATCCCATGATGGAAAGAAGCCTGAATATCCCACTTGTAAAAGTTGTGGGAAGAATTATCTTGGGAATTGTCTAAAGGGAACTAGTAATTGATTCAAATGTGGAAGTTTGGGACATCTGGACAAGAACTGTCAAAGGGATATGAAAAATACCACTAATGTTGAAGAAGAAAGGAATGTTCAGATCAACGCTCATCTAGTGGTTCAGCTGTAAGGAGAATGGGAATTATGAGAACAATTTCCCTAAGTTGAGGGTTGTCGGAGGAAATCAACAACAACCTCCATGGAAATAAAGAAAGGTTTATATTATCACTACTGATGAGGAAGGAGTTGTAAGATTTGGGTTACGATTATGTGTACCATGTGATCCAGAGATAAAGAAGGGTCTTTTGAATGATGCACATAGATCGACCTTCTCTATTCACCCAGGGAGAACAAAGATGTATCGAGATCTCCAAGAAAAATTTTGGTGGGACAGTATGAAAAGGGATATTGATGAATATACATCAAAGTGACTGGTATGTCAGCAAGTAAAGGCTGAGAGGAAAAAGTATAAGGGGATGATACAACCACTACCCATACCATCATGGAAGTGGGAGAACATTACCATGGACTTTTTCACTGGAATTCCAAGGACATACAGAGGAAACAATTCTATATGGGTTGTTGTGGATCTTCTTACAAAGACAACTCACTTTATCGCAATTCGAGAGGAATTATCATTAGATCAGCTTGCACGGATTTACATCAAATAAGTGGTAAGGCTGCATAGAGTACCACATCTATTGTATTCGATCATGATCTGAGATTTGCCTCGAAGTTCTGGAAAAATCTCCAACATGCTCTAAGCATTGAACTAAACTTCAGTATGAATTGTCATCCTCAAAATGATGGTCAATCTGAGTGAACTATTCATACACTAGAAGATATATTGAGAGCATATTCTATGGAATTCAAAGGAGGATGGGACCAACATCTTTCACTAGTTGAATTCTCCTATAACAATAGTTTCCACTCGAGCATCTGAATGGCACCATATGAAGCCCTTTTTGGGAAAAGGTGCAGAACACTAGCATGTTGGGATGAAGTTAGTGAGCATAAGCTACTAGGACCTAAAATGGTTGAATAAATGGTGGAGAAGGTGAAAACCATTCAGAATCGTATCAAGGAATCCCAAAGTCAATAGAATAATTATGCATACAATCTTCGATGAGACCATGAGTTCAAATTTGGAGACATGGTATTTCTATGCATATCTTCATGAAAGAAGGTCATAAGGTTTGGGAATAAAGGGAAGCTAAGTCCCAAGTACATCAGCCCCTTTGAGATCCTTGATCAAGTTAGAGTTGTGGCCTATCAAATGGAACTTCCACCTACCATGTCCAAAGTACACGATGTCTTTCATGTATCCCTCTTAAGAAGTACATACCAAATCCTTCACATGTACTTTCTTCAAAGGTGGTTTAGTTGGAGGATGATATTTCTTATGAGGAGCATCCAATGAAGATATTGGATCGTAGAGATTTAGTTCTACATAATAAGACTACTCACCTGGTCAAGGTACTATGGCAGAACCATAAATATGAAGAGGCGACATGGGAATAGGAGGATGAAATGAAGGAAAAGTACCCGCACTTGTTTTTGGCCTAAAATGTAAAATGAAATTTTGAGGGCAAAATTTCTTAAGGGGGGAAGAATGTAACAACCCATTGTTTTATTAATGGAAATTCAATTCTTATAATTATGTTATATAATCACATGAAATCACAACATAATGAACTAATAAGTGTTATGTCGCCTTTAAACATAAGTTTGTCACTTCTGTGATTTTAATTTCTAAAATCTAATATACACGATTGCAATCAGTAAGTTATTTGGAGTATAATATGTCCAAATTAATTTTTTTTGTGAATAGTAATGTACCCTTATGAATAGTAATGTTACCCTTATGAATAGTGATATACCCTAATGAATAGTAACTTTACCTATGATAGTATATAAATAATATTCATGTGGAATTATGATATACCTATATCTGGGAATAAGAAAATAAACGTTTTAAAATATGTATTTTTCAAGTAAATTATGATTTTAATTAAATTTTAAATTAATCGTATTTAGAAAATTATTTTTGAAAAATAGAATTCATTTTTGGATTATACTCGTTGAAAAATGGTCAGGGTGAATTTTTGGGATTTTTCTAAAATACTTGAATTTCTTATGAATAGTAAAATTCGATAATTCACAATAAATACTAAAACATGAATTTATGAATCATGATTGAGCCATGGATGATGTAAATGGACATTTTTTCAAACTCACATGAACATATTAATGTTTTTTTCTCATTTAATCATCATTATTTCTAGTCTTGAGGGAAATTAATAAAGTAATGATTAAAAATTTATGAAAACCCTCCTCTCTTCCACTATAAAACCCCTCCTCGCTCTCTCTTCTATTCACTCCTCTCAAGCCTTGTTCCTTGCCAATATTATTCCCAAATCTCATACCAATCTCCTTCCCCATTTCCAATATCCCCTAGTCTCTTTAAAATACCAAATCCTCTCCTCTTAAGAGGCTCTAAAAGGAGTTAAACTCAAGAGGTAAATGCATCTTTCCAATTCTTTTATTTCTTTTAAGTTCTTTTCTTTTCTTGTTTCTTTCCTCACTTACTTTCACCCAAATGGTATGATAACTCCAGTAACATACATTTACTGGAATTTTATCATTATAATGATATAATTCATTATCCTCTCTCTTTTCCCTGTCTTTTATTTGAAAGAAATGGAAACACTGTTTGAGATGTGTTAATTTAGCACAATCAAGGACGACGAGTTATCAATTTCCATTATCGTCTTTAATTATGGTCATGAAAACATTTTCATGGTTGAAAAATACCATAATATATGTATTATTCCTCATCTATGGTTTTATAATCCTTTTGTAAACATGGTTTTTGTTAATAAAACAAAATGTGTTCATTGTAGTCAAAAACCACCAATTAACCCAAAAGGATGTCACTAAAGTTTTATAAAATTATTCAACTTCACTTCATGTAACCAAATTATTTTTTCAACCATATAACCTTATGTATTTTCAATAATAAAATATAACTTCAATTCTAGATAACCACCTTCATCATACATGTTTATCCAAACATGAACCGATCATTAAAACCAAACAAGAAAAAGGACAGGAACAATGAAATTGAACCTTATAACCAATCAAAAGGGTCTTGAATGAAATTAAAAAGGTTATAATAAATATTTTAAATATAGAATATGTTCTATAATTATTAATTAATAAACCTAATTTTTTTATTCATGTCATTAATAACAAGTGGAGAACACCAACGGACTTAAGGTAAGGGATCCTCTCCATTTCACTTTTATTCAAGATTGTCTTCTATGTTATGACCTTTTATGTGTGATGGGGTATGATTAATCACCTCCCCCATACTTCCATCATGATGTATAAAAGATGATAAATCTATTTATCTCTCATTAAGTCTTCTTAAGTACACCTGATATCATGCCGATAATCCGTAAGGAATTCTACCCGAACCACCTTTATTCCTTCTGGTTGCTCTATATTTGTTTTTACCCAAATGAAGTTGTATTTTATTTTTATTTAAAACTTCTACATGCTATTTATATGATCCAAAGTCATGTTTTAATATCCATCTATCATTATATTTTGGGGATATACATTCTTTTAAGTGATTCTCTCCTCGATACTTCCCAATAAGCAAACTCGTTTTAAGGGAACTTCCCAAATTTTTACCCAATTTCAAGTGCATTCTATTTTATATTTTAATCCACCATTGTCTGTATAAAATCAGTAATTTTATTATGAAAACATTCTTGGTTAACTTTTGGTATGATATAAATTATTTTTCCCTTTTCTATTTTAAAAGATCTTTAATGTTTTCATTAAAACCGTACTAAAATGTTTTAATGCTAAGAATTTCCTAAATACTCTCCTTACATGCTGTAACTTCTGTTTTACATCATTTACCATGCTATATTCCTATTTTACCTTGTTAATGTCCATGTTTGTTTTAATTTATTTCTCTCATAGACACTTTTATGATACGCCCATTCATTATGCTTTATGTCATGAATGTGATACCCATTTCTATCCATGGGTTCCCTTACATTTATGCACGATTGATTTTGTATGATTATTTATGTGGAAAGAATATTCATGAACATGTTAAGATGTTTGTGCCTATATAGTGCTCCAATTCATTGGGTAAAGTTAAGTCTCGTGATATGTTATGTGTGACGGTATTGGCGGTTAGCCTTGGCTTGTGCTACTATGGGAAACAATCTTGGCGGTTAGCCTTGACTCATACTAGAGTCATGTTTTAAGTTGCTGCCACATTTCTAGGATTCCATATTTATATGACTCCATGGTTATATGTTATGATCCCTTATGTTACATACCTTTTTATTTCTTTATTTCATATTTTTTAACCCATGTGATAATGATTTATTCTTATTCTTATTCCCTTACTGGGCTTTTATATCATCCCTTTGTTCATGTTATCCCCAGGTTATCCTATGAAGATGTATGAGAACAATGGAAGTTAGGGGATCTTTATGAAGACTAAATAAATAAATGTTTTATTTAGTTCCATGTTTTCAGTTTTATGTGTCTAGTTTTCCAAGACACTAGACTTCACGATCCTTGGCTTGTAATTTAATGTATAATTATGCTTAAAATCATATAATGTTATATGTAAAAGGCTAGGGTCGCTATATAGGGTGTGAGATTATGTAGCTCAGTAGGCAGCCACTATAGAATCTATAAATTTCCTTTCCTTAAATAGTCTACAAACACTAGTTTTAAATACACATATAAAAATAGTATTTTATCATTTTAATAAAAAAACACAACTTTCCATTTTCTAAAATAAACATGACACATTCCAATTTTCAATACATATTTCCATTTTAAAAACCAATTTCCACACATAAATCCAGAGTGGTTAATACAAGGGTAAGCTGAAAATGAAATAGAGTGATACCAAATAGGCAACCAAATGTAATAGGAAAAAAAACAAGAACATACAGATAGTAATCATGGGAATTTCATAAACATATCTAGAGTGATCCATTTATCTACTCGAGTCAGGCTCACTTATTGGCATATGGTGTAGCTACATAGTCAATAACCAACTAGTTGTTCTAACTACCAATCCAGCAGTACAACCCACCTGCCCTCTAAAACATCAAATAGGTATCAACCCATCTAATCAGGGTCGATAAGAAGCTCTCAATCAACCCTCTAAAATACACCTATGAACCCCATGGTAATAGTACACCATGTAAGTAGGAGGCCCTCACATGTGTGACTCACCTACCTGCCACCACCGCACCTGCCTACCCCAAACACTAACACCACCCACGCAATAACCCATATAATGAAATCCTCCATAGGTGTTCCCATTCTGTAATAAGACATACACAAGTGCCAACTAGGACATCATATCACACCAACTTTCAAACAATTTCTCAAAACATGTTAAAATTCCAATTGGGAATTTGTACTTCCAAAGCCGCAACTCCTTTCCAAAAAAAATATAAAGATACAACTGGGCCTTCAACACTATAAATTCCAATAAATTTAAAAAATGATCCAAACCATTTCCAAAATAACATAAAGCACCACTTTCATGTTTACAATGCAAAATGGGCCTTTAACATTTCTAATTCAAATACATTTACAAACCCATTCCAAACTAGAGTAAGACATACATCATTATGAAATGTGACAAATAAGCCTTTATTCCAACCATTCACCAAAACATGTCTCAATTTCAAGATGGTTCAAACTTTAAATAACACATTTTAATCCACGTTTAAATTCACAAGGGAACCAACACACCATTTAGAAACCAACGATGCGTTTTGGAGAAAAAGGATATCACTCTTAAGTGTCATTGTCATTTGTATGCCCATCCATGTGTGCACCCCATGCACCCATGGATGTGACAACATCCAATGACACAATTATAATGTCCATGAAATTATCAAAAACTATTTTTAAGAAACACCACTTTCCTTTGAACCAACAGAACAAGTCACACCATTTCAACATCAACAATAAGCATTCTAAAACCATAAGAATCTTTCCAAAACGTTTCACCCAAGCTATCAAAACATAAGAAAGATAAAATAACACCACAAGTGATCAAATTCACTTTAAAACTTAATTATCATTTTAAAAAACACCTTATGTGCATAAATATATAACATATTTGAAGAAAACCCTTCTTAAACCAATTCAACCAATTTTTTCCAACATGAAAACATTATACCAAGCAAAACAATCATACCAAAATCATGAGAAACACATTTTTATATTAATTAAAAATAGACAAGCATCAATAGAATGATTCTAAAAGGAAAATAATGGAAACACCTACCTCAATTATGTGTGAATGTAATGAAACTTCAGGAGGAGGAAGATCCATGTCTGAGACACGATCTTCCCACCCTAACATTAAAAAAATAGAATCATACACAAACCCCAGTCCCTAGGGTTCGTCCAAGAGAGAACCCACACTAAAAAAACCCTATAAATCCAAGGAGTAAGAGAATAAGAGGATAAAATTGACCAAAATTCAAATAAACTCACCTTGAAATCCTGGAGGAGCATCCATGGAGGAGGAGGATCCATGAAGAGGGGGGGTTTGGGACCCCTTCATGCGCCAAAAACTACTCAAGGGGAGGAAATCCCAAAAGGATCTAAAAAGATGGAAGAAAAAAAATAGGATTTCAATATTTTAAAATTTTGGGTAACTCACATGGTTTGGCCGCACAATTTGGTAAACTGTGCGCCAACCATGCACCCTCTATTAGATAAGAGGGCACCCCACATGGGCTGGATGCATGGTGTTGGATCGATAGTAAGATAGATATGATACTGATTGTAGTATCAAACTATGGTGTAGATACTCAATATACAAGAGGGGGGTGAATTGTATACTTTAAAAATTCCTTAAGGAAATTTTGTATAAACAAAATTCACAACACCTATAAGTTCTACTAAATTGATTGATTCCGGAAATGTAATTCCGAGAATGAGATTCCGAAAATGAAACTTAACAAAAGTTTAAAACAATAAAGATTCTACCTTAAAGCGTATAGAATCCTATTTAATCAGAGTACAAGTCTAAGGAAGTATAAGATAGTTATACTTTCCTCAACAACCAAAATTACAGCAGAAAACAAAATTGAAATGATACAAGTAACAAGTAGTAAATCTTTTAACCCAAAGAGAAGGGTATCCAACAACCTTGGATAAAGGTCCCTTGATTTATACTTTCAAGAAAGTATATCTTACCCAAACCTAGGTAATACCTCAATCTGAAGATCGATATCTATCTTGCTATACCCACAAGCCCTTGATTTGTAAAGAAATCATCACCTCTGACTTCACAACCTGAAGTCTCCGATTTTAAGGAAATCTCACCTCTGTAAAAAGCAATTCTGCACGAAGCAAAGTTTGAACAAGACATTCAAACTTTCTACACGAAGCCTGAGATTTTATAAGATCCTCTCTCTCTATCTAGAAATCACTTCAACAGCATGTAAGCTCTAGATTTATCAACTTATTGTGAGCTCTTTCAAATGAGCTTCTATTTAGGCACAGCTCCAACAGTCGGATCCCTCCTCCAATGGTCATATTTTTCCTTGAATTTCAGAGGGACATGTACACATGTCACTCAAAAAACGGTTAGTTAGTAACTGGATGCACGAAATAATTTTACAACCAAAACATGTGTAATAAAAAATATGGTTACTTAAGAAATTTTATTTTTTGGAATGTAAGCAAAATGAAAGTTCGGAGTCTAACCAAAAATACATTCGGAATCTATAATATAAGGATATTCGGATTCTATTTTTCAAGGAATTCGGAACTTGAATTCTATAGAATTCCAGAGTCTGAATTTCAAGGAAATTTGAAATTTGGATTCACAAGAATTCAAAACCTGAACTTAGAATGTTCGGAATCTAAATTCATAAGAATTCGGAGTCTTAATTCAGAGAGTTTGGAGTCAGAACTCATAAGAGTTCGGAGTCTGAATTTAGAGAACTCAGAGTCAGAACTCATAAGAGTTTAGAGTTTGAAGTCATAGAATTTAGAGTCAAAACTCATAAGAGTTCGGAGTCTGAATTCAGAGAATTTGGATCCTGAAAACAGAATGCTCTATATCTAAGCATTATATGATTCCAAGGTTTTGGATACAAAACTAAATTTTATACTTAGAAAAAATGAACAATGAAAAACATGGTAATGATAAATTTACTTAGGGAAGGAAATTTTCCTTATGAAAGTAAAACATAGGGTAAAATGAAATTTTCCTTAAGATAAGGTGTTTGTGATTTTCAAAACAAGAAGGAATGGAAAATTCATAAGGAAACCTTATTGACTCTACAATGTCCCCAAACATGAAGGAATGGAAAAGTCATAAGGAAACCTTATTGACTCAAAAATCTCTCCAAACATGAAGGAATTTAAAATTAATAAGGAAACCTTATTGACTCAATAATCTCCCCCTTTTTGGAAATCAAAAACATCCTTTCAAAAAATAATATAAGGACTTAGAAAATATTTTTCTATACTTTGAAAATAAAACTTATCTCCCTTAACACATGGGCCATGATGAATACGACTAACCCCCCCTTAGGATTTGGAACACTAAGGATCATATTCTAGATTTCCGAAATGAGATTTTTCATTATCTTGAATACAGAAATATTTGTAATAAAAACTCCCCCTTAGATAAACTCCCCCTTACTTTGGGATATTTCTTCTTTTCTTAGAATTCATTTTCCTTTCTCCTGAATTGGGTCTATCATCCTTTCTTCTCCTTGGGAATCATATTCTTCACAATTGTTTTGATATTATTAAGCTCCTTTTGGTCTTCCTCTTCTCATTTGAAAATTTGATCCTGATCCTTAGCTTTCTTCTCAAAAGATTTGAGCAATAGAATACAACTTCCCATTAAAATCCTTTACTTCTTGAGTCTGAGAATTCTATTCCAGAGTTATCTTTTTCTCAAATCTACTCATGAGATCCTTGATCTTACCATCTTAAATTTCAAATGCCTCCTTGACACTATCTTGGAACTCATCAAGATCTCTCAAATCTTTAAATTTCTTCTTTGACCAGCTTACCATTTTATTACAAGACCTTTTGTGGGAATCGTAGTTAATGAAAAAATTCTTGAAATCAACTTCAAGATTTACACACTTATCCATCACTATGGATACTGAATATGATTTTTGGTTCAAGGTGTGTTGAAGCATCTGACATCTCGGGTCAATGCTTGGAAAAAATGGAATGGTCCCAACAAGCTTCTTCAATGAATGAACAACAAAATCATGTCCAAGGGATGATGATTCTAAATCTGAAACTTTGCTAGGTGAGGGCTCTTTCTCTAGATCAGCAAGTTTTCTCTTTGAAGATCCACCAACTTCCTTCTTCTTTACAACAGATTTAGTGGGTGTATCAACAACCACCTGTTTTCCCTTATCGGTTCTCAGAATGGATTCCTCATCCGGATATTTATGTTCACTATCAGACAACTGAACAATCTTATCTTCATCTATGTCTTCTTTCTCATATCTTGCCTCAACATCCTCTGGATGAATGAAGTCATTATTAGAAATTTCTTCCACAGAGAGCTTATTCACTTCATATTCTCCCTTCTTATCCTCTTCTTTCTCATCTTTCCCAGGTGTGGCCAACTTTGAGGATTCTACTTCAGATGTTTGGATTGACAGATTCTCAGATGTAATTTCCTTCTCATGGAAATCTTCAACTTGCTTAATCAAATCTGCAGTGTCACCACTGCTTTAAACTTCTTCTTAAACTCATTCGACAGCTTCTTTTTCTTCAACAATATTTTCTTGGATTTTTTCCAGAGTGACAAATTTCTTACACGGAGTCTTAGGTAAAGCTTCTACCAAGAAAGATTCTGGTACCGAAATGATCTCTGATGCTTTCTCAATATCCCTCAGAAGGGATTGCACTATCTCAACTTCAGTTATCTTCTTCTTTAACTTCTTTTCTTTAGCTTGCTTTTCAAGCTCATCAGTTGTCTTCTCTTTTAAGGCTTTTTATTTAGTAGGATCCAAACCAAAACTTGGCTCCCCTTCTTTCCTATTTTTCTTATCTTCCTTTAAATTTTCTACAACCTCATCTGGATATTCTTTTTGCTTATTAGGTTTTGGAGGTACAGACTGAGCTTCCTTAGATTTTGGTGTTTTTTCTTCCTCTTCTACTTCTTTCAACTTCCTCTTCCTTCCTCCCTTTTTGGACGGTTCATCCACTTCTTGTTTTTTCAGAACAACTTCAACTTCTTCCTCTAGTAAGTTGTAAACTTCTCCAGAGTCCTTAGAAAAACCAATGTTCATCCTATTCAGATTATCATCACTGACTAGCATGACTTTGCAATTCCTTGGCTTCGAGATGCAAGGAATTTTGAAAGACTCCAAGAACCGAACAATTAACTTAGATAGAATGGTTGGATACATGATTATCTGAGCCTTCAAGTTTCCATTCTTAATATTCTCAATCGTAATGAGAATATTCTTAACCAGATTGATCTTCCTTAGATTTACCAAGAAATCCAATATATACATGTCACTTTTCTTCAATGTATCTTTGTCCCCTTTTCTTAGAATTATAAACCATTGAACCCATAATTCGAGAATCTGATAGTTTGTAGTGAGATGATCAATCTTTGGAGTCTTGACATCAGTAAGGCCGAGGCACTCCATAGCTTTCACCTTAACAAAACTTCCTTTGACATCTGGTAGCCTCTGATACCAATTGTTGGATCGATAGTAAGATAGATATGATACTGATTGTAGAATAAAACTATGGTGTAGATACTCAATATACAAGAGGGGGTGAATTGTATACTTTAAAAATTCCTTAAGGAAATTTTGTATAAACAAAATTCACAGCACCTCTAAGTTCTACTGAATTTCTTGATTCCAGAAATGTAATTCTGAGAAAGAGATTCTGGAAATGAAACTTAACAAAAGTTTGCAACAACAAAGATTTCACCTTAAAGTGTATAGAATCCTATTTAATCAGAGTACAAGTCTAAGGAAGTATAAGATAGTTATACTTTCCTTAACAACCAAAATTACAGTGAAAAACAAAATTGAAATGCTACAAGTAACAAGTAGTACATCTTTTAACCCAAAGAGAAGGGTATCCAACAACCTTGGATAAAGGTCCCTTGATTTATACTTTCAAGAAAGTCTGTCTTACCCAAACCTAGGTAAGCCCTCAATCTAAAGATCGGTATCTATCTTGTTATCCCCGCAAGCCCTCGATTTGTAAGGAAATCGGCACCTCTGACTTCACAACCCAAAGTCTCTGATTTTAAGAAAATCGCACCTCTGCACAAAGCAATTCTGTACGAAGCAAAGTTTGAACAAGCCATTCAAACTTTCTGCACGAAGCATGGGAGTTTATAAGAGACTCACTCTCTAGAAATCACTTCAACAGCATGTAAGCTCTAGATTGATCAACTTATCGTGAGCTCTTTCAAATGAGATCCTATTTAGGCACAACTCCAATGGTCGGCTCCCTCCTCCAATGGTCATATTTTTCCTTGAATTTAGGAGGGACCTGTACACGTGTCACTAAAACAATGGTTAGTTAGTAACTAAATGCACGACATAGTTTTATAACCAAAACATGTGTAATCAGAAATATGGTTACTTAAGCAAATTCATTTTTCAGAATGTAAGAAAAAATGAAAGTTTGGAGTCTAACCAAAAATACATTCGGAGTCTATAATATAAGGATATTTGGATTTTGTTTTCCAAGGAATTCGGAACCTGAATTCTATAGAATTCTGGAGTCTGAATTTCAAGAAAATTCAGAATCTAGATTCACAAGAATTCGGAACCTGAAATTAGAAAGTTCAGAATCTGAATTCATAAGAATTCGGAGTCTGAACTCAGAAGAGTTCGTAGTCTGAATTCAGAGAGTTCGGAGTCAGAACTCTAAGAGTTTGGAGTCTGAATTCAGAGAAATCAGAGTCAGAAATCATAAGATTTCGGAGTCTGAATTCAGAGAATTCGGAGTCAGAACTCATAAGAGTTCGGAGTCTGAATTCATAGAATTCGGATCCTAAAAATAGAATACTCTATATCTAAGCATTATATGATTATGAGGTTTTGGATATGAAACCAAATTTTATACTTAGACAAAATGAACAATGAAAAACATGGTAATGATAAATTTCCTTGGGGAAGGAAATTTTACTTATGAAAGTAAAACATAGGGTAAAATGAAATTTTCCTTAAGATAAGGTGTTTGTGATTTTCAAAACAAGAAGGAATGGAAAGGTCATAAGGAAACCTTATTGACTCAACAATCTCCCCAAACATGAAGTAATGGAAAAGTCATAAGGAAACCTTATTGACTCAACAATCTCCCCCAAACATGAAGGAATGGAAAAGTCATAAGGAAACCTTATTTACTCAACACACGGCTAACAAATCGTGCGCCAACCGTATTGAACACCTCTGTCCAGTTCCAGAACCAAACCGCACAGTTGAAACATGGTTTCCCAAACTGTGTGAAACCCATGTGCCTCACCACTGGATACCAAAATCAAGTCACATGGTTACCTGGGTAAAGTCGCACATTTTACCCAAAATGTGTGCAAACCATGCACAAGCCAAAAACTCACTTGAGTCTTCCAAAATTTAGAAAATTAAAATGGGGATCAACCCAAACCTCAACTAGAGGATCCAAAATCAAGAAAAGAATAAAATAAAGTAATTATAAAGGTTGGAGTGTGACAATTATATCCACCATAAACACTTTTCCCCCATAAATTCACCCAATCAAAATATAAACAAAACTCGGTCCCAATTCTAGAATATGGTGAACAAAACCACAAACCTTAGGGTGACCTTTTACTTCACAAGTCACACCTAACCGCTTCTAAAGAAAACTATAACACGAAGAACAATAGGAGAATACAAGAGGGTTCTCCCCACCATAAGACCAAACTACCCCAACAACAAACCCTCGAACCAGGAACTTGCACCTACAAAATAGATCGGGCCTACCAACACCGAATGGCACAAGTATGGTGTGAGCTTAAGTAGCTCAGTAAAAAACCACCAAAGAATCTATACATTTCCTATCCTGAAACAGTCCACAAAAACTATTTTGAAATACAAATATAAAAATAGGGTTTTTCTCATTTTAATAAACAAACACATCTTTACCTTTTTCAAAAAAAAATCATGCCAAATTCCCATTTTCAATACAGATTTATATTTTAAAAACCAAGTTCCACACATAAATATAGAGCAAGTAATACAAGGATAAGCTAAAAATGAAATAGAACGATACCAAACAGGCAACCAAGTGCAATAGAAAAAATAAAAAAGAACATGAATATAGTAATCATGGGAATTTCTTAAACATACCTAGAGCGATCTTTGGATGTACTTGGGTCGGAATCACCTATCGGCATATGGTACAACTCCATAGTCAATAACCAACTAGTATTTATAACTACCAATCCAACAGCTCAACCCACCTGGCTTCTAAAACATCCAAGGGGTGTAAACCCATCTAATCAGAGTTGATAAGAAATCATCACTCGACCCTCTAAAAGATTCCCAGTAAACCTATGGTAATAGTACACTATGTAAGTAGGAGGATCTCGCACGCATGACTCACCTTACCTACTACCACTGCAATTACCTACCCCAAACACTAACATCACCCACGTGATAACCCACATAGAGAAATCCTCCAAAGGTGTTCCCATTCTATAATAATCCATACACAAATGCCAATTGGGTCATCATATCACATCAACTTTCAAACCATTTCTCAAAACATGTTAAACTGACAACCGAAAATTTGTACTTCCAAAACTATAACTCTTTTTTAAAACGTTATAAGGAGCCAATTGGGCCTTCAAAACTATCAATTATAATATATTTCAAAAATGATCCAAACCATTTCCAAAATAACATAAATCACTACTTTCATATTTATAATTCCAAATGGACCTTTAACATTTCCAATTCAAATACATTTACAAAATCATTCCAAATTAGAGTAAAACATGAATCATTATGAAATGTGACAAACATGCCTTTATTCCAATCATTTTCCCAAACATGTCTCAATTTATAAATGGTCCAAACTTTAAAGAACACATTTGAAGCCACTTTTAAATTCACAAGGGAACCGACACACCATTTAGAAACCAATGAGATGTTTTGAGGAAAAAGGGGATCACTCTTATGTTCATTGTCATTTGTATTCCCATCCATGTGTGCACCCCATGCACCCATGGATGTTACAACATCCAATGACACAATTAGAGTGTCCATGAAATCATCCAAAACCATTTTTAAGAAACACCACTTTCCTTTGAACCAACACAACAAGTCACACCATTTCAACGTCAACAATAAGCATTCTAAAACTAGGAGAATATTTCCAAAACATTTCCCCTAAGCTATCAAAAAATAAGTAAGAAAAAATAATACCAAAAGTGCTCAAATTTTATTTAAAAATTAATTAGAATTTTAATAAACACATTATGTGGATAACTATATAACATATTTTAAGAAACCCATTCTTAAACCACATCTACCAATTTTTCCAACATGAAAACATCATACTAAGAAAATAAATCATACCACAAGCATGTGAAACACATTTTTAAATTATTTAAAAATCCAAAAGAATCAATGGAATGAGTCAGAAAGTAAAATAATGTAAACACCTATCTCAATGATGTGTGATCGTGACAAAACTTTGGGAGGAGGAAGATCCAAGCCCAAGACACAATCCACACACCCTGACATTCAAGAAATCGAATCATACACAAACCCTAACCCATAGGGTTCAGACAAGAGAGAACCCCCACCAAGAAAACCATATAAATCTAAGGAGGAAGAGAATAAGAGGATAAAATTGACCAAAATCCAAATAAATCACCTTGAAATCTTGGAGGAGCATCCATGGAGGAGGAGGATCCAAGAATAGAGGGTTTGGGACCCCTTCATGTTCCAAAAATGACCCAAGGGGAGGAAATCCTGAAAGGGTCTAAAAATAGGGGAGGGAAGACTTGGGATTTCAAGATTTTAAAAATATGGGTAGCTCACACGATTTGGATGGATGGTTTGGTAAACTATGTGACAATTGTGTGCCCTCTACTGGACAAGAGGGGCAGCTAGTACGAGCTGGTTGTATGGTTAACAAATTGTCTTCCAACCATGTTGAATTCCTCTATCCAGTTCCAGAAACAAACTGCATGGTTGTCGCACGGTTTCTCAAACCATGCACAACCTATACGCCACACCACTAGACACCAAAATCAAGTCGCACGGTTACCTGGAAAAAACTGCAAGGTTTACTCAAACCGTGTGTTAACCATACAGAGGCCAAAAACTCACCCAAGACTTCCAAAATTCCAAAATTTAAACTGGGGGGATCAACACAAACCTCAACCAGAGGATCCAAAATCAAGAAAATAATAAAATAAAATAATTCCAAAGGTTTGGGTGTGGCACTAGGAGTGACCTAGGTAGATGAGATAAGATGGTGTTAGTCCTCTTATGCTTGTATTAAGTTCTTTTTATCACTTTAGTGAGTTTGGATCACCCGGCGACTTTGTCTCCAAGGGGAGAGGGCTTTGGTTGAGATAATGAGATATCTCTGGGAGGCCTTAGGATGTGAGATGAGACATGATATATCCTAGATTGAGTTTATAGGACTAGTGAACAGGCATGAGATGTTTGGGGCTAAGTGATAATGGGTGAGATGGTTGTACATCTCATGGATGACTGGATGTGCTCTTGGAGCGAGAGAATTCCTTCAAGACTTAGCATATGGGAAGGAGAGGGGTTTCCTCTAGGTGATGAGCTAAGGTATATCCCTTGTGAGATTCGAGATGGGACCCAATATAGGTTGAGGGTATTGTTTGAGACTTGGAATTGGGATGTCAAGGGTTTTGTTCAGGAATTGGACCCTGCCTATTAAGGTCAGGGTCAAGTAGAATGTGATGGATTGGGATGGTCCCTGGGTAGCAGGACCAGGAGTGATGAGGGACTTGGTAAGTTTTGACTAGACCATGGGGTTTAGGTCAAGATGGGTCTTTGGGCGGTGTTGTCACTATCAGGTGACATGCTTGAGGTGGCATCAATGAGCAGTGACCATGGTAGGTTTAGAGGACTTGGTAGACACCCTGATGTGCAAGGTGAGACCTGTTCAAGATGAGGGGTTGGGTCTCAAGTGACTAACACCCTAGGATCACCTGGTGAGCTATGTGATGGGCAGCGGTCCCTTCCTATGTTGGGTCGGTGTTCTTGACTTTGACCTCCCTTGAGTGTGTGGGGATGGGTTAGTGTGTTTAACTATGACCTCCCTAGAGTGTGTGGGGATGGGTCGGTGTGCTTGAGTGTGACCTCCCTTGAGTATACGAGGATGGGTCGTTGTTCTTGATTGTAACCTCCCTGGAGTGTGCAGGGATGGGTCATAGTGCTTGAGTGTGACCTCCCTTGAGTGTGTGGGGATGGGTCAGTGTGTGTGACTTTGACCTCCCTTGAGGGTGTGAGGATGGGTCAGTGTTCTTGATGTGACCACCCGCAACAGGGTTGGGTCAAGATGTGATGTGAGACATGACCAACAGACCTTGCCTTGAGTGATAAGGTAGTGGGTCGAGATGTGAATGTATGACTATTCCCTACCTCTTCATGCATTGGGTCAATATTTGGGTGTTGCCCTACCTTGAGAGTTCAAGTATGGGTTGAGCATTAGTTACGGTATCATGAGGTGAGGCAACAAATGTATTCTGGTAAGGCACCAAAGCAAGTATGGTTGGGTGGCATGGTGGTCTGGTTAGCACACAATGACTCAGTGAGTATGTTTATTTATTGTATTTATTTTTCTCGTGCATACACACACATATGATGATGTATATTAGGGGTGCTTGGTGATACCCTATTGAGTTATATGTTCACACCCTGCATGGGAATCTCGATGTGCATGTAGACCTTATGTCTTTTTTTAGGTCAAAGCACAGGATGTGCAGTGGATTAGGTTGGAGAAGCTCGATGAGTATCAAATATTGGGATGAGGCCCGAGGATGGCAGTAGGGACAGTGTGTATGTGTTGTATTTTTTAGTTTATTTTGTATATGGGACCAACTTAGTGGGTGATCAGTGTATGTTTTGTATAACAACATCACAACACTTTGTTTTATTATTTATTCTACATACTCTGGTGTTTATGGATGTGTATGATGCTTGGTTTTTTTTGCACTCTTATTCAAGGGTATAGTCTCTCCATTGCATGGATTAGGCTCCCACCGCTAGTCAGCAACCTCTGGCGTACGGAGAGGCGCACTTGGGGCTATGTGGCACTCTGGCTTGGATAGGCATTCCAAGCCGAGGCATCACACCATGTCACCACGTTTATTCAATGGTTGGTATGACACCTACCGATATGGGTGAAGGAGTAAAATAACAAAAACAAAAACCCCAAATTGGACCGAGTCAACCAACCACCATTGTGTGTTGGTACCAAATATGCTTGTGGTGCCCTCAACCACAACTGCCCACAGGAATCTCATCACAACATGGTGGATTTTTCCTCGCTATTTTCATTCTATTGCAGCTTGGACCACGATGTGGAGAACCCAAACTCATCGCTTCCATACCTCCTTCATAGCTCGACCTTGCCTCAACCTAACACCACCACTGGCATTATGCCCTCCCCATTTCTCACAGGGAAGTTATCCAAGCACCACGCCCATGAAACGGGTGTTTCACCCTTCCTCGTAGTTCATAAGAACTCCATCGAACTCCCCCTAGGCACCACACCCTTTAAAATGGGTGCTTCACTCCTCGTGGTTGCCAAGCATTGAAACAACCAAGCCACACAACCACAACCCCAAAACGTCTAACTCGCCACTCTCACACCACCACTATGGCATCCACTGCGGGATTTTCCATAGCGTGGTGAACCTTCAGAGAGTAAAACTCAACTCCCCACCACCAGAACATCTCCAAACTCCCTCTCAACACTTTCAAAGTCCAGAAGAAAAAAAAACACAATGGAAGGGGCTAGGAGAAACTGGACCCTTACAGGTCAATTCCTAGCATTATCATGTTATAACGTTTATAATGCTTGACCTCATTTCAAGTGAATGATGTTTGATCTCTTTGATTGTCATTTATTCATAAAACACATCATCACATGATGCATTACAAGTCAACCATGATAATCAATATAGAATAAGTGGTTGAATGATATCTCATATCATTTCACAATGAACACCCAGGCATGCTACAAACAACCACACCATACAACAAATTGTTGCATGACGACATTCATCAGGTCATGGTTTATGAATTAGAGCATGTATCTGACAAAAAATACTCAACAACCTGACCCGACTCGACCTGCCCGACCTAAATGACTCATCTAGTCCAACACGATTTTACAGTTATATGGTTTTGTGGGTGGATCAGATATGTTATCTTTTTTTTTAATTCACATCATACTATTAGTTCACCACATATCACTTTACAAATCAATCACTTTACATACAATATATCAAACATGATCTCAATCCATTATTTTATGGAAAAAAAGAATTAGAGAGAAAACCCAATTTAGGTGATCAATATCATCCAAATTAGTTTGCATCAAGATAAGTCCTTTTCTACACATAAATGGATAGTCATATCATAAAGAAAAAAAGAGAAAATGAGATTGAAATAAAATAGAACCTTTATCCCCTTGTCATTTAATAAAAAAAAGTATATGTATGCTAAGTCCACGTAACATAACCAAAAGAAATTCCTTTTACCCAACCCCACTGGCCCAACACAGCCCACTCTCCCTTCCTTTCCAGTTCAGCAGCTTTTGGAGTTTTCCACTCATGTCTTCGCCCACCCACTTCATCGGCTCCTCCGCCGCTCACCCCCACAATCCGAACACCGGCGATCTCACCCTCTGCTCCTCCTCCTCCCCCAATCATTCCCCGCCGCCGTAGCCATGTCCTCCTGCCCTCCATTGCCGGCCGTCGTCTTCCTGGTTTCTGCCCTTCTGTTCCTTCCCCATTTCTCCCCCACTTCGCTACCCCGGGCACCTCTCCCGTCTGCTCGAACCCAACCCCTCGCCCCCCTCCCCTCCCTGCCCGCCACGATTCCCGCCTTCCCCGAGCAATCCGACGCCGCCGTCTGCCCCCTCAACCTCTCCGCCGACCTCTTCCCCAGGGTGGAGTCCGCCTGCGGCGGGGCGGGCAGCCTCCGGAGCAGCCGGTGCTGCCCGGTCCTCGCGGCCTGGCTCTACGCCGCCTACTCCGCCACCGCCCTGAAACGGACGGTTCCGGTGCCGGTGCTGGTGCCCGTGTCGTCCGCGGTCGCCCCAACGGCGGCGTACGAGATGCCGCTGCTGCCAGACGACACGGAGGTCTGCCAGGGGGGCTTCGAGAGGGCGCTGGATAGGAAGAAGCTGAAGCTGGTCAAGGTGAACGAGACCTGCGATTTGGCCTACTGCTACTGCGGCGTGAGGCTCCACCCTCTGAGCTGCCCGGCAGCCTTCACGACGGCCGGCGGGGAGAGCGTGAGGATGCTGGAGAGAGAGTGCCGCCATGGTTGCAACAGGTGTCTCCGGAGTCTTCTCCAGGTGAGCTTTACCCCTTTAATTGATCGTCGTTTCCCTCAGTTTCGTTAGCTGACTTTGGATTTAGAAAAGGAGAAAGGGGGTAGAAATGCGATCTAGGTTTTGGTCCGTGCCTGTCTGCCATTGCCGGGAATCTGAGGAAGTTCCTCTCCGTGCCATTTTCTCTGGCCCATTGCCTGCAATGAAGTCTCCTGTAGATGTACAGATCCAAATTGTTTTGAAGAACAATTTAGTAGTCATATGAACGCATTTTTTATACGACGACGCATTGAAAAATTGTAGATTAGGGCAACTCATGGACATGAATTCAAAAGCAGGTCATATTAACTGCAAAAAAGTCCCATCGTTGTCTGGTTAGTTCATCATTGACCATAAGGGTAAATTTCTGCACAAAAGTTATGTGTTTTTCCGGATTCATTAGCCTCATGTCAACTCTCAAAGTGTTGGGTGCAAGCCCAATCCCACATCAGTTTCCACCAAAGACTGTGACCCACATATAAGCTTGAGTGGACAATTCCTCCTAACATCCATGAGTTTTAGGATGGAACCCCAAAAGAGCTTATGTATTGGGCCTGAAAGGCCTAGAGCTGAAGGAAATCGATCCTGACCAGTGGTATCAGAGCCATGGTGCTGACCAGTGGTATTGTTGAAGGGATGACTCAATTATGCGGTCTTTGGTTTGAGGGGATAATTGTTGGGTGCAAACTCAATCTCGCATCAGTTTCTTCAAATGATGGTAGCTCACATATAAGTTTGGATGAACAATTCCTCATAGCACCCATGAGTTTTAGGATGGAACCCTATAACGGTTTATGTGTTGGTCCTGGAAGATCTGGGGCTGGAGGAAATCGATCCCGACACAAAGGTCTTGTTTGTAGAGCTCTAAGCACAAAAGGACCAGCCCCTCATTTCTCAACCATGAATATCCAAATCCACTGTTTGGATGATGGGTTTTCCTTTCTCTAGCTGGTTGCCTTTCCGACCATCTGTTGTTTCTTACACGAAAAACATAAGTGGGTCATTCAAACGTACATTGCCCTCTGTCTCATATCTTTCACGAGAATTTTTCAAGCGAATGCTCATCCGAAAACATTCTTATATCCGAGTAAAATACATTCTTGATATGTAAATGTTAATGCTTAGACAGACTGACTCTGATACTTTAACATCTTTGCAGCCCCGGTAAACATCACTTATTAAAAAATGCTCTTAGTGCATATCACTCATGATGAGTAGTTTGAAAAAGCAAGTGGTGTTTGTTATCTTTCTAAACAAAGACCAGTGTCCGAAAAACATGTCTTCCATAAACAACCTGGAAGCACTTGTATATAAGCTCTTATCATAAGCGCAGAGGTGTGCAAAGGGGTGGGTCAGTTAGGTTTAAAGTTTCACCCAACCCATCTTTGGTGGGTGAAAAAAATTAAACCCACCTTCAACACCTAAATAAGTGGTTTTTCAAAAAACACAATAGGGGGGGTTGATGCGGTTGAATGTGTGGGTCAGTTTGGGTTGAAACAAAGTTATGATAATCCCAAAAAAATACTTATAATTTATAATCCATACAAATAAATAGTTTCAAATGCAATAATTATTTTATATAACATACTACAAAAGTAATCATTTTTTATCAATCCCAACTTGAACTATAATCATTCTACTAATTATGATCATTCATGTCCAAAATTAGCTAACCTAATTAAATTTCATTATAAAAATGTTAAAACTGAGTGTGTAAAATCCTTTTATACTTAGGGTGGGTTGGTTAGATCAACCCGACCAAAAAAGCCATCCCATCACCTGACTCAACCCAACTCAAAGAAAAACAAAATTACTGACCTTGTTCGAGGCAGTTTTGCGGTTTTACGGGTGGGCCGGATTGGGTTGGGTCAGTTTTTTTGCAATAAAGTGTCAAATGCAATGATTATATTAAAGAAATAATCAATTCTGTAAACAGTTTTCAATAATTAGTCAAAGAATAGACAAATACACAAACACATAGATTTACATGGTTCGATCAATTTGATCCGCATCCACGGGCAAGAGAGATTTTCCATTCTTTCGTTGCGAAAGTGTTCTGAATCCTATCTCAAGAGTATCAAAAGTCGAGTCTTGATCGACAAGTTCATCTAACAACACACATGAATTGTCATTGGATGTGCATATAAACGAACCCCTCTCTTGTTTATTGTTTTTAATTTGTGATCTGCGTTTCAGCTCGGCTCGGAGAGGAGGAACCAGAGCAGAAACAAACCTGGAATGGTGGAGGGGGGAAGGGTGGGGGAGATGCATAGAAGAGACTGTCATCTCATGGGCATCACATGGCTGCTGGCCAAGAACAGAACTGGCTATTTCCAGACGGCATCGCTGGTCCTCAGAGCCCTCATGAACTCTGCATCGGAGCCTCCTTCCTGCTCTTTCCATGCCCACGATGACAAGCCGCTGCCTGTGGATTCCTCTCAACTCCCACCCCAGTCTGCCGCCACCATGCTCTGTCATCGCCATTGGCGGTCTCTCTGTTTTTTGTGGCTGCTGCTGGTTAGCTTGTTTTGAACAGAATTATTGATTCGTTCCATGTCTCTTGTCTGTTAGTTCGCGGGGGTGCTGCCAGTCTGGGCTCCCATGCAGCCGTCGCTTGTCTCATTTGCAATGAAAGGTGTGATTTTTGGGTTTTTTGATGCCTGTGTCCCAGCAATCATTCCAGTTATTCCTAACCCAGCTGTGGCAGTAAAGGTGCTCCCTTTTTGGGAAAAAAATATCTGTTTTTGAGGACAGATACCATTATCAATAGATTATCATATTTGGTATGATGTTGTTAAATGAAGGACTGGGCCTATTTTTTAATTTGACTTGATATGTTAATGTGCCTTCCCAACTACATAAAGAAATTTAGTTAATGGTTGATAGTTGTTGCAATGTATAAGATCCAGTGAAAAATTCTATTATAAATTTTATGATTTGACCTTTTAGTGGAATATTTCACTACAAATCCATGCATCAGACTATTGATACATCATTCTATATTTGTTGACCATTGTGTCACAATAGTTTCAATGAACATATATTGTTAATGTAAATTGAAATGTTTGGTTGAAGCTCTTCCCTTTGAATTTCCATTCATTCTTTCATTAAATATGCACATTTTCAATGGACTTAAGATACATGTTTTCATTATTAGTTTTCATTTATAACTTTTAGTGAAAATTTTCGGTATGAATCTTGTGAAATTCCAATATAAATTTTTATATCTATGAATCAATGTCTTGTTGATACATCAAGTTTATTCACTATTTTGACTTAGTATTTTTATCGTTTATCCTCTCAATGACAAGTAGTCTAGATGAGAGCAATGTTTTCAGAACCGAACCGACCGTTGAATCGATGGAGGGAGGGTTCAAGGTTAAACCGGTTAGATCGATTAAGTCATATGATCAAACTAGTTTTATTCTTTTACTATTTTTAATATTATATTATTATTTATAATATATTTTTATTATAATTTAATTGTTTAAATTGTGAATATTATATATATATACACGCCTGAAAGAAGGATGCATACATGAAATAAATTAAGAATTAAAAAAACGGATTCCAAAAACTTGCTATATAAAAATTCAAAACAAGAAAAATAATAAATAAGGATTGTAGATACCCATCCCCCAACCATGATCGCGCCATGCACGTCCCGGGAAAAAATCGTCTCAGGTTCACTGTTGAACCTGAGGGTGAGGTTAGCCAATGGATGGCTGCCACGTCGCGAAATTTCCAGCGACGTGGCAGCCATCCATTGGCCGAAACCCAACCTGAGGGTCAGGTTGGACACCCCAACCTGAGACGATTTAAATCCGCACGTCCCAAGGCAATCTCGAGATTCGTTTGATTGTCCAAAAAGTACTTCGCTCGCCGCCCACTGATCACTTGCATGGCTGTGGATGATATTTGATTTACTCATAAATTAAAAAAAAATATTTACAAGGCACGACATTAAATAAAACCAGTTGGGAACTCGACCCCGCGACCACCACCTCAAATATAATTGTCATGCTCAAATTAAACTTGGTTTTTGTTTGATTCTCATGCTACTATAATTGTCATGCTCAAATTACATTTTGAATTTATCTGCTTCGCTTATTTTGTTGGAATTCTTTGTATTGAGCTTTTCGCCTAGGCTTCGAAGTGGCACTAACCTAGTTGGGGACTCAACCCCACTTGATCCTTGTTTGTTTCCCGGGGATGGTGTGAGTCGTTGATGAATGTCACCGCTGCGCTTCACACTACTACATACCGTGATTTTAAAAGCGCTAGAAATGATCTTTGTTAGCACTAAAAAAAATTACATTTTAAGCGTTCTTCAAAACCGAGGTCTTTATCACCATTAACATAAATGATGATAAAGGTCTCCTTTATCAGTGCTCAAACAAAATTGATGATAAAGATCATCCAACTACAAAAAAAAACGAGGGTTTAGCGACGTTTTTTTTTACTATCGTCAGCGGTTTAAACCACCGCTATATTGTTTAGCACTGGTTACATAAACCGTCGCGTATTTTATGGTCAACAATCATTTACCAGCGATTTCTCTAGTTTGATGGCGGTTTTTACATGTGTTATTTTTTGGGTACTTAGGTGTGGTTATTTATTCAGTTGGCGGTGGGTTTTTTTAAAATAAAAAACAACTGAAAATAAAATTGGAAAATTAACATAACTGCCGCTAAGTACTGTCGCAACAGTTATGTTTATCATAGGTTTACAAAAACCGCTGTTAAATATATTTTATTTTATCTATTTAGCAGCGGTTTATGTAAACCACTAAATATATTACAGAAAATTTTATTATTTTTTAAATATTTAATAAAAAATAATATGCATATAAAAAACTCAACCACACAATAAACTAATCCACCACACATACACAACCATACATTCACAGTCATGTATATACAACCTTAGTCAACCCATGACCTCATTAATCAATATATACATAAAACATCACCACTACAAATTGGGCTATAAAGTCAACGCTAGAAAAAGCCTTTTACAATGCTAAAAAGACACTGTTGTTCTGAGGGTATTTAAAAGGGGTCCCTTTTATCATCACTAAAAAAAGTTATGATAAAAGTGAACCTTTATCAGCGCTAGAAATAGCGCTCATAAAATTCATATTGGTGCAGTGTGTTGTTGATATTACAACACACTGCAACAACAAAAAGAAAACAAAAACAACATCAAATACATGATATGACAAATTAACAATTTTATTAAAATAAAAATTACACCGCAAATACAAAAACACACACACTATATTATAGACATTTCAAACATTGTTTTATACAATTACATTAGCAAGTACAATTTATCACAAACATTCAAAAACATCAATGGTTTCATTGTCTTTGACACCCAACCCCTTCTCAAAAAGCCCAATCATGCTATCAGTTGCCGAACAAACTACCCAAACTCGAGCAAAAGAATCCATCTGTATAAGAAAATAATTCTCATGTTAGTAATACTATAAAGAAATAAATTAAACATAAATATGAAACAATATATTAATAAAATGTCGATTTTAAATAGATAACATACACTTTGTGTCATACCGGGCACATCGTGTATCAGATTGAGGTGTGCCTAATTCTAACACGTCACAAATGACTTATGGATTGTTGTTCAAAAGTATCAAAACAATCTGAATGCGTTTTCTCGGTTTTGAGTATGTCACTTATCCTATTTACTAAAATGTCAATTTTAAATAAAAAGACACACTTGTAGTCATACCGATCACACCGTGCGTCGGATTGAGTTGCGGCTGATTCCTACACATCACAAATGACTTATGGATCGTTGTCATGAAGTATCAAAACAATCATAATACATTTGCTCGGTTTTGAGTATGTCACTTGTCTTTTTTAATAAAATGTTATTTTAAACTGGAAACATGCACTTTAAGTCATACCTGTCACATCGTGTGTCAGTTTGATGTGAGACTGATTCCTACACGTCACACATAACTTATGAATCATTGTCCTAAACTATCAAGACAATCCGAGAGCATTTGCCCAGTTTTAAGTGAGCGACACACGTTTTGAATTAAAATGTCAATTTTAAACAGATAGCGGGCACTTTATGTCATATCGATCACATCGTGTATCGGATTGAGGTGTGACTGATTCATATACATCAAAAATGACTTATGGATCGTTGTCCTAAAGTATCGAAACAATCTGAATGTGTTTTCTCGATTTTGAGTATGTCACTTATCTCTTTTACTAAAATGTAAATTTTAAATAAAAAGACACACTTGGTGTCATACCAGTCACATCGTGCATCTGACTGAGGTGCAGTTGATTCTCACATATCACAAATGAATTATGGATCATTTTCCTAAAGTATCAAAACAATTCAAATGTGTTTTCTCGGTTTTGAGTATGTCACTTGTCTTTTTTACTAAAATGTCATTTTAAACTAGAAACATACACTTAGAGTCATACCAGTCACATCATGTATCGGTTTGATGTGAGACTGATTCCTATACGTCAGAAATGACTTATGAATTGTTTTCTTAAAATATTATGGCAATCCGAGCGCGTCTGCTTGGTTTTCATTGAATGACACACGTTTTGAACTAAAATGTCAATTTTAGACTGATAACAGACACTTTGAGTTATACCAAGTACACTGTATATCAGATTGAGGCGCAGTTGATTCCTACATATCAAAAATGACTTATGAATTGTTGTCATAAAGTATCAAAACAATACGGATGTGTTTGCTTAGTTTTGAGTAAGTTACTTTTCTTTTTTACAAAAATGTCAATTTTAAATAAAAAATACACTTGGGCTCATACTGTGCGTCGGATTGAGGTGCAACTAATTCTTACACATTAAAAATGATTTATGAATCATTGTCCTAAAGTATCAAAACAATCAGAATGTGTGTTTCTCAGTTTTGAGTATGTCACTTGTCTTTTTTTCTAAAATGTCATTTTAAACTAGAAACACACACTTTGAGTCATATCGGTCACATTGTCACGACCCATCCCCCAGGGCCCGTGCCATGACTATCCCAAGCCCACCTCCCGAAGGCCAGGGGCTGACGAGTAGCGCCGAAGGCATCAACTTGCAAGTGGGAGACATTAGCCTGGATACCTGTACGCACACACACGCCCAACCAAGTCTCAACTCACAAAAGGGAAACAACATATCACTGAATAAATTGAAGTACAACTGAAAGAAAGTGGGCTAGAATACAAACCCAAGAAAAAATACTGAAAACTGTAAAGTACGAAAAGTACTATGATGGCCATCTGCTGTAAACCCCACATGATCATGAGAGTAGTGAAGCTACTGGAAGCTGAAGCAGTATGTCCTGTCCACCCAGTCCTACTGGGCCCCGCTTGGTCATAAGCCACCAAGTCCACCGTCGTAGCGTCCATTTGTCCCGTCTCCCTGAGCACCTCTGTCAAAACGTCGGTCGTCTGCACCAGACACAACACGTGCGGGTGGAGCCTGTGCAGGGGTGAGTAACACAATACTCAATAGGGACCCCAAAACAAAAATAAAGAACACAAAACAATTCCTCAAAGTAAAGAACGAGACACAAAGCAACTCACACCAGGTATATTCTAGGGCAGTAACAGGAGCATCGTCAGTCACAAATGTCGAACTCCTCGGCCACTGGAGAACTCCTCCTCTATCGAGTACAGTGGGCCTGCCAGGTCACACAGAGCCGCTTCCCACTAACCTTGAACTGTTGTGGTACTCATCCATGATGAGTACTGTGGGTATACTGGGTCACACAGAGCCGCTCCCCACCATGGGTCTGCCGGGTCCCACAGAGCCGCTTCCCACCTTGGCCGAACTGTGGTACTCCTCCTGTCGAGTACCGTGGGTATGCCGGGTCACATAGAGTCGCTCCCCACCGTGGGTCTGCTGGGTCAGACAGAGCCGCTCCCCACTGGGCCATCCTCGAGCAGTCTTCAGGTCTTAGCCAACTGCAGGGTTTCGTACGCAGCGCGCTTGGAAGAACCGCTCCTCAAACTATTCATCGCTTTTCGGCGTCCATGAAAGTCACCACAAAACATACCAAAAGATCCACCTCCTCGAGAGGGTCCCAACGCCGCAAATGACCCGTCAATCGAACGCGTGGTTTGCAAGATACAAGCGTTTTAGTTACCAAGGGACCTGTTACGACGGGGCCCGGTCGGACCGTCCCGACCAACCCGGCCTGGGGGTTCCACATACCCTGGTTCATTTAGACGGACTCGACCTGATCTGGTACAGGTCGAGGTCGGTCTGGTTCGGTCTGATTAGTGGGCTAGGCCCAATAGAGCTCGTTGGACCCGACCCGATTTGGTTGAGGGTCCAACCCACCGGGTCGCCCGATGACCCGGTCTAATCTGGCCCGACCCGAAGGGGAACGAGTCTGGACTGACGGTACGGGTTCGGCCCGCTGGGCAGCGGGACCGGCCCGACCCGATGGGGGTGCGGCCCGCTGGGGGGCATGACCCGTTGGTTTGAAGATCGGCCGCGTTAGCAGCTGGTGGGGTGCGCCTGGGATGCGGCGGACCGCCGCGTCCCTCCCTGTCCGAGCGCGACCCGAAAGGAGTGGGCTGCTCCATCACGCACCCGCAACCGATGATGACCGACCGCCCTACACGTCACCCGCGGACTCAGTCTGCATGTTGACCTCGGTCATCACGACGCCATGCTGGCGTCGTGGGTCTCCAGCGCTACGGTCCAATCGGTTGCGGCTTCCGCTGCACCGGCGCGCCGCTCCACCTGGACACCGGCATGGCCGAAGGCCTGCTCCTGCTGTCCGACAGGCGGTTGGTGCATGCCGTCGTCGCCGCGCGCTGCCGCTGCCGTCACCGGTGCGCTGGCAGATCCTTCAGCGGACCACCATACACGCTTCGGTGGTCCGTTCTTCGCGCCGCATGCGCCCACGGCCTCCGGGGAGCATCCTCTTTACCGTGGAGCCTTCAAACCTGCCTTGTCGACGCTTCGGACAAATCGTTCACCAGGTGCGCACAAACGGATGGGGGTCTGGGCATTTGTTCCTGTCGGCCCGCAGCCTCCGCGTTAGAAGGTTTAAAGATGGGGGAGGTTTGGGGAGTCTTCGTTCAATCATTACACGTCAAGATTTGAACCTCAAAAACAAATCCCCAAGAACGAAACACCCTCCCGCATAAACACACGAATCATGGGTCAACATGTTCGTGGGTTGACCCGTGTTCGTCCTTTCTAGAAAAGGATGGGGAATAACAACAATTCAAAAACCCCTACCTCTTTGAAGTTTGTTGTTGCACGTTCGTTCTTGAGGGGTTAAGACGTCGACGTCACTTCTCGACTCCGATCTTTGAAAGGCGTGTTGAAGAAGATGTAGTTCCACCGATATTCTTCATTCTTCGCTAGGGTGGAAGTTTGTCAGAGGTTCTCCAGAGAATCCTCCAAAATTTTAATCCATATTTTCCCCAGCATGTTGAACTATAAATAGAAGCACGTCACAATGTTCCCATTATGATGCGACGCTGCATCATTACACTGTTTTATTTAAGAAACAACGTCGTTGTTATGTGTCATTAAAGCGTTGTTATGCTGCGAGTTTAATGAGAAATTAATGAGCATCATTGGTGCGCATCGTCACCGCCCTATCACTACCCCGCAGCGTCACCGTCCACCACTCAAAAGTGATAAATAAAATAAAATAATTCTATTAAATTATTTTATTATTTTTCTCGAAAAACTCTGAAAAATAACTTTTCCACTCGACCTTTTCCGGTCGAAGTTAAGTCATTTCTAGGTGAATCTCGACATTCTGAATTCAACAGTGCCCTCATATTTTTGATCTGAGCGACAGTTCAAAAGATAGAAAATCCCGCTCGCACGTTTACTGAACGTACCTTACAAAAAGTTCAAAATTCTGTTCCGGGCTATCAGGTCCTCAGAATTACGTGCCGTCAAATTTCGTGGTCTCGAAATAATTCCATATAAATAAAAAAATTTACACGGAAATTCTGAGACGTTACATTATCCCCACCTTAGAGATTTACATCCCCGAATTCCAAAACAACAACTAAACAAAAATATGGGAGTAGTGAGCATGAATATGAGCCTCTCACTCCTATATGCTCTTCTGAAGATTCCCATGCTTCAATCGAACCCGCACTAGAGGAATCGACCGTACGCGTAGGACCTGCTCATGTCGATCCTCTATCTCCACTGGGAACTCCGCAAATGTCGCTCAATCATCAATGTCTAGCTTGTCCCAGTTGATGACGTGTAATGGATCATGCACGTACCACCTCAGCTGTGACACATGGAAAACATCATGCACCCAGTGCATCTGTGGGGGAAGAGCTAGGTAGTATGCCACCTCACCAACTCTGCTCAGGATCTGAAAAGAACTGATGAACCTCGGAGATATCTTACCGCCTGACCAAATTTCCACAAACCTCTTCAGGGTGAGACCCGAAGGAACACATGATCTCCCTCCTCAAACTCCAAGGGTCTCTGTCTCTTGTCGGCATAAGACTTCTACCTGCTCTGTGTAGTCCTCATCCGCTCCTGGATGATCCACACCTTCTCGGTGGTAGCTCGTACCAACTCTGGACCCACAAGTGCCGACTCTCCTGGGTCTATCCAGCATATGGGTGATCTGCAAGGTCGCTCGTACAAGGCCTCAAACAGTGCCATGTTAATGGTGGAGTGATAACTATTATTGTATACAAACTCCATCAGTGGAAGGTGGTCCTCCCAACTACGAACAAAGTCAAGGACGCAATCAAGAATCATGTCCTCCAAGGTCTGTATGGTCCGCTCTGTCTGACCATCCGACTGGGGATGAAAAGTTGTGCTCAAATGCTGCTGCATCCCAAACACCTCCTGTAATCCTTTACACAACCAGGATGTAAATTGGGCGTCACAATCCGAGACGATCGTCGACGACACCCCGTGAAGCCGCACTATCTCCTATACATAGAGGCGTCCCAAGCCCTCTACCGTTCCCTACTCCCAGATGGGTAGGCAGTGAGCTAACTTGGTGAGTCGATCAACAGTCACCCAAATAGAGTCATGACCTCTGGATGTACGTGGAAACCCCATCATGATGTCCATCGAGATACCGTCCCACTTCCACTCCGGTACCTCGAGTGGCTGAGTCAAGTCTACTAGAACCTGGTTCTTGGCCTTCATTTGCTGACAAGTGAGACACCGTGAAACGAACTCAACTACTGCTTTCTTCATCCTTGGCCACTAGTACTGACACCGGAGGTCCTGGTACATCTTTGAAACTTTAGGATGTACCACTAGAGGGGAAGTATGAAACTCTCTCAACACCTCCTCCCACAACTCCACTGGTATTAAGGTGCGCCCTCTGAAAAGGATGGTGTGCTCCCTACCTATCAAAAATCCATCAGGAGCCCGTCCTGAGGATATCTGAGCACGTCGAGCCCCGCAGTCAACATCCTCCAGCTGTGCCTTTCTGACTCGCTATACGAGTGGGGGAGTAACATCCATCAACTCGAGGTAAACAACTTCACCATCATCTACGAGGGATACCTGCATCACGGCTAACTGCTTTGTAGCCTCACTCAGCAGCTGCAACCCGGTCCTCCTACTGAGCGCGTCTGCCACCACGTTCCCCTTTCCAAGAGTGTAGAATATCTCAAAATCATAGTCCTGGAGGAACTCTAACCATCGCTTCTATCTCAAGTTCAGGTCCTTCTGGGAGAAGATATACCTGAGACTCTAGTGGTCAGAGTAAACTGTAAACTGCCCACCCATCAAGCAGTGCCACCACATCTTTAACAAAAAAAACATTGTTGCCAACTCCAGGTTGTGGGTTGTGTAGTTCTTCTCATGCTGCCTCAACTGTCATGGGCCATAGGTGATCACTAATTTCTCCTGCATTAAGACACAACCGAGCCCGGTCCCTGATGCGTCGCAGTAAACTACATACCCAACGCCCTCCTATGGTAGTCTCAAGATGGGGGCACTAGTCAGTCTCCGTCTTAGCTCTTGAAAACTCTGCTGACATTTCTCCATCCATGCGAAGGTTTGTCCCTTACATATCAATGTTGATAAGGGTGCTGCTACCCTAGAAAAGTCGAGAACGAACCTTCGATAGTAACTAGCCAGTCCCAAGAAGCTCCGCACCTCAGTCACACTCCAGGGCAACCCCCAAGCAAGCACCACCTCTATCTTCATAGGATATAATGAAACTCTAGCCTCCAAGATGATGTGTCCCATAAAGTGGACCTCCCGTATCCAAAAATGAAACTTTGAGAGCTTACCATAAATCTGGTGCTCTCGAAGTGTATCTAGGACTATCCGTAGGTGTGTAGTGTGCTGCTCCTCTGATGCTGAATACACCAAGATGTCATCGATGAAAACCACGACGAACCGGTCAAGGTAGGGCTAGAAGATACTATTCATGAGACCCATTAACACTCCTGGGGCGTTTGTGACACCGAAAGGCATTACCAGGAACTCATAGTGGCTGTAACAATACCTGAAGGCCGTCTTCAATACATCCTCGTATCGTACCCGAAGCTGGTGGTAGCCTGATATGAGGTCTATCTTTGAGAACCAATTCACCCCCTTCAGTTGGTCGAAGATTTCATCAATTCTCAGCACTGGGTACTTGTTCTTCATAGTCACCTGGTTCAGGCGCTGGAAGTCCATGCACAACCTCAAACTCCCATCTGCCTTCTTGGTTAAAAAGCACCGGGGCTGCCCATGGTGAAATGCTGGGTCTTACGAACCCATGATTCTACAAGTCCTCCAGCTGTACCCTCATCTCAAGAATCTTTGTGGGAGACATTCGATATGCCGATGTGGATATTGGTGCCATCCTGGGGTACAGGTCGATACAGAAGTCTACCTCTCTACGAGGAGGTATCCCTAGAACCTAATTAGGAAAAATATCTTTGTACTTGTCCACCACTATAGGGAAGCTTGAACTCCTCTCCTACACTACACTGAGGGTGAGGGTAGCCAATTGGTGAGTGATCGGTTGCACCCTCCTCCGAGAGAGTTCATCTTGTGCTGCAAGGGTTTCATTCTCGTCGGTGAAGGAAAACCTAGTCCCATCTTAACTGACACACTGCACTGTATGCCTAAAACAGTCAATCTAAGCATGGACTGTGGATAACCAGTCCACACCCAAGATGACATTGTAAGGCCTCGACGCTGATACTAGGAGATCCCAACCGAAGCTCTTTCCTCCTAGAGTAATCTCACACTACTGGCACCAATGTGTAATCGTCAAATCCCCTCCCGTAGGAGTCTCTAGCCGTAAGGATCGAGCCAACGACTCCACCAGAATCTCCGAGCTTTGAACAAGAGCCATGTTAAGGAAAGAGTGACTAGAACCTGTGTCTATAAGTAATAAAACTAGGGTGGAGAAGACATAGATTGTACCTTGGATCATCTCTAGAGGTCCGTGGTCATAAGCCTCTACTGCCTGGAGTTGATATCGCCGCTATCCGCATGCTCCCTGAGGTCGGGGTGGACCATCTGGGGGTGGTGGGGGTAACATCTCAAACCGTCTCCCACCACCTGCTGCTCGACCAGCTCCCCTACCACGTCCTTCGCCCTGCGGACCTCCTCGCTCGAACCGCTGCCACTGCCTTAGTGGCTCCTCGACCGTCTTCCGGTTATCTGTACGGCGGGTCAGACATTCACGTGCCATGTATCCCTACCCGCCACACACATAGCACTTCCTGGATCCCTACTGACTCCCTTTGGTCTGGGAGCCTTTCACCACCGACCTTGAGTCCCGGTGTCGTCCTCTAAAAGACCAGGCCCGCTTAGGCCCACGTGTCTGCTGTCTACTGCCTACCAAAGACTCCGCTGCCTGGGGTCTGCTTATAGCTCTAGCTGTGGAAGCCTTCTCCACCAAGAAACTCCCCATCAGAAGGGATCAATCTAGCACCCCGACCTGGGTAGAGATGCTGAGAGACAACACTAATGCCCTGATCTTTCGACTGAGTCCCCGCTCGAAGGCTCGAGCTCCGAAGAAAGGATCTAACACCATATATATGGAGTAGTGGGAAAGCTCCGTGAACCTCACCGAGTACTCGACCACCATCATGCTATCTTGCTATAGGTGAATCATCTCTTGGATGCACACAGAGTGCAAGGTCGTGGGAAAAAACTTTTCCCAGAAAAGCCTCTAGAATTCAACCCAAGTGAGGGTTGCCTCATCGTGAGTCTATATGGTCAAGCTACACCATCTCCCTATCGAGCCCTGTAAAAGGCTCGCTGCCAAGATCACCATCTAGTCTGGTGGTGTCCTCACTAAGCGGAATACCCACGTCACAGCCTTTAGATAGTCCTCAACGACCTGCGGATCTATCTCTCCCCTGAACCTGGGAGGTATCTGTCTCTGAAACTCATGTAGGGCACTGAGCCTAAAAATGCCCTCTTTCGGAATTGCTGGAAGTAGATGATGACCATCGAGTAGTGGTAGCACTGGTGCATCACCCGGTGGGGCCATCTCTAGAACCGGTCCCTGAATGGACACCTCATCGCTAGGCGAGCTGTCCTCATGACCTCGTATCAGGATCCTGGCTGGTTGTCCACGTGGAGGCATCCTGAGATAGATTAAGATGTACCATGGTTAGAAGGTTATACCTGGTGAGATGAATCTTATTAAAAAAATAAAAAGACACTTATACAGCTAGTGTTTTCTTGTATTGAGTTGAAAACAGAATTCAAGGTCCTGGTGTATGGATATGTCGACCGCCGCACCAACACTGGACTCCCTAAATCTAAAAGTAAAACTCGTAACACTTAACACTGTTGACCCAAAATAAAACATCAGAATTACGATCTTTGAGGGGGAACCGACTGCCCTTTGATACCACTTTGTCATGACCCATCCCCCAGGGCCTGTTCCGTGACTACCCCAATCCCGCCTACCGAAATCTAGGGGCAGGCGACTAGCGCCGAAGACATCAACCTACAAGTGGGAGGCATTAGACTGGATACCTGTACACACACACACGCCCAACCAAGTCCCAACTCACAAAAGGGAATCAACATACCACTAAATAAACTAAGTGCAAGTACAACTGAAAGAAAGTGGTCCAAAATACAAACCCAAGAAAAATTACTGAAAACTATAAAGTACGAAAATTACTCTGATGGACATCTATAGTAAACCCCACCTGATCGTGAGAGTAGTGAAGCAACTGGAAGCCGAAGTAGTATGTACTATCTGCCTGGTCTTAATGGGCCCTGCCTAGTCCTAGGCCACCAATTCCACCGTCATAGTGTTTGTCCATCCCGTTTCCCTGAGAACCCCTATCAAAACGCCGATTGTCTACACCAGACACAATGCATACGGGTGGAGCCCATGCAGGGGTGAGTAACATAGTACTCAAAAGGGACCCCAAAACAAAAAGAAATAACACACATAAATTCTTCAAAGTAAATCATGAAACACAAGGCAGCTCACACCAGGTATATTTTAGGGTAATAATAGTAGCATCATCAGTCACAAACGTCAAACTCCTTGGCCACTGGAGAACTCCTCCTCTATCGAGTACAGTGGCCTTGTCGGGTCACACGGAGCCACTTCCCAATAACCTTGAACTACTGTGGTACTCATCCATGATGAGTACTGTGGGTATGCTGGGTCACACAGAGCTGCTCCCCACCATGGGCCTGCCGGGTCACACAGAGCCACTTCCCACCTTGGCTGAATTGAGGTACTCCTCCTGTTGAGCATCGTGGGTCTGTCAGGTCACACAGAGCTGCTCCCCACCTTGGGCCTACTGGGTCACTCAGAGCTTCTTCCCACTAGGCCATCCTTGACCAGACTCCAGGTCTCAGCCAACTGCAGGGTTCCGTATATAGCACACTTGGGAGAACCACTCCTCAACCCATTAATCGCTTCTCAGAATCCATGAAAGTCACCTCAAAACATGCCGAAAGATTCTCCTCCTTGAGAGGGTCCCAACATCTCAAACTAATTGTCAATCGGACACATGGTTTTCAAGATACAGGCGTTTTAGTAACCAAGGGATCGGTTACGACGGGGTCTGGTCCAACCCGGTCGGACCGTCCCCACCAACCCAGCCCGGGGGTTCCATATACCCCGGTTCATTTAGATGGACTTGAACTAACCTGGTATGGGTCGAGGTTGGTCTGATTCGGCCTAACTAGTGGGCCAGGCCCAATAAGTCTCGTTGGACCCGACCTGATTTGGTCGAGGGTCTAGCCCGCCGGGTCGCCCAGCAACACGGTCTAATCCGGCCCGGCCCGACCTACTGGGGGGCACGACCCGCTGGGGGGAACGACCTGCTGGTCTGAAGACCAACCACGTTAGCAGCCGGTGGGGTGCGCCTGGGACGCGGCGTACCGTCACGTCCCTCCCTATCCGAGCGTGGCCCGTAAGGAGCGGGCTGCCACATCACGCGACCGTGGAAGGTGAAGAATGACTTCCCTCCACATCACCTGTGGAATCAGTCCATGGGTTTACCTAGGTCAACGCGGTGCCATGTTGGTGCTGCAGTTCTCCAGTGCCTTGGCCCAATTGGCCGTGACTTCCGCCGCACTAGCGCGCCACTCCACCTGGATGGAGGCCTACTCCTACCGTCCGGCACGCGGTTTCCGCGTGCCGCTGCCGCCACCGCATGCTGCCGCTGCCAGCACCAGTGCACTAGAAGATCCTTCGGTGGACCACTAAATGCGCTCCGATGGTCCGTTCTTTGTTCTACCAGCGCCCACAGCCTCCGGGGAGCATCCTCTTTACCGCGAAGCCTTCAAAGACGCCTTGCTGTCGCTTCATACAAATCATTTACCAGGTGTGCAAAAACAGGGGGGGGGGGGGTCCTGGACTTTGTTCATGTCAGCCCGCATCCTCTGCGTTAGAAGTTTTAAATATGGGGGAGGTTTGGGGAGTCTCTGTTCAATCATTACATGCCAAGAATTGAACCCTGAAAATAAATCCCTAAGAATGAAACACCCTCCCGCATAAACGCACGAATCACATGTCAACCTGTTTTTGGGTTGACCCATGTTCGTCATTTCTAGAAAATAACAGGAAAGAACAACAATTCAAAAACCCCTAACTATTTGAAGTTTTTTCCACATGTTATTCCTCGATGGGTTAATACGTTGACGTCGCTTCTCGACTCCGATCTTCGAAAGGCGTGACATAGAAGATGCAGTTCCACTGATGTTCTTCGTTCTTCGCTGGTGTCGAAGCATGTCAGAGGTTCACCAGAGAATATTCCAAATTTTTAATCCATATTTTCCCCAGCACATTGAACTATAAATAGGATCACGTCGCAATGTTCCCATTATGATGCAACGTCACGTCGTTACACTGTTTTATTTAAGAAACAACATTGCTATTACGCGTCATTAAAGCATCGTTACTATGTGAGTTTAATGAGAAATTAATGAGCCTCATTTGTGCGCATCATCACCTCCATATCACCGCCTATAGTGTCTTCGTCATCCACTCAAAAGTGATAAATAAAATAAAATAATTCTATTAAATTATTTTATTATTTTTCTCGAAAAAGTCTGAAAAATAAATTTTCTGTTCGGCCCTTTCCGGCCGAAGTTAAGTCATTTCCAGGTAAATCCCAGTGTTCTAAATTCAATGGTGCCCTCATATTTTCGATCTGAGAAATGGTTCAAAAGATATAAAATCCCGCTCGCACGTTTACTGAACATACCTTAAAAAAATTCAAAATTATGTTTCAGACTCTCAGGACCTCAGAATCACGTGCTGTCGAATTTTATGATCTCGAAATAATTCCATATAAATAAAAAAAAATTACACAGAAATTTAGAGACATTACACACATTGTGTGTCGGTTTGAAATGATATTAATTACTACATGTCACAAATGACTTATGAATCATTTTTTAAAGTATTAATACAATAAGAGTGTGTTTTCTTAGGTTTTCAGTGCCTAACACACGTTTTGAACTAGAATGTAAATGATAGACTAATAATGGACACTTTGAGTCATACCTGGAACACTGTGCATTGGATTGAGGTGCATATGATTCTTACACATCCCAAATGACTTATGGATAATTGTCCTAAAGTATCAAAATAATCCGAATTCATTTTCTCGGTTTTGAGTATGTCAATTGTCTTTTTTAAGAAAATGTCAAATTTAAATAAAAATACACACTTAGAGTCATCACACCATGCATCAGATTGAGGTGCGACCAATTCCCACATGTCACAAATGACTTATGGATTGTTGTCCTAAATTATCAAAATAATCCTAATACATTTTCCTTATTTTGAGTATGTCACTTGTCCTTTTTACTAAAATGCCATGTTAAACTAAAAACACATACTTTGAGTCATATTGGTCACATAATGTGTTGGTTTTATGTGAGACTAATTCCTATATGTCACAAACGACTTATGAATCTTTGTACTAAATTATCAAGACAACCCAAGCACATTTTCTCAGTTTTCAGTGAGTGACATATGTTTTGAACTAAAATGTCAATTTTAGACTAATAAAGGACACTTTGAGTTATACTGGGCACACTGTGTATCAGATTGAGGTGAGACTGATTGATACACATAAAAAATGACTTATAGATCATTATTATAAATGATCAAAACAATCTAATTAAATTTGATCTGTTTTTTGTACATCACTTATCTTTTTTTACTAAAATATCAATTTTAAATAGAAAGATACACTTGGAGTCGTACTAGTCACATCATGCATTAGATCAAGGTGCAGAAGATTCATACACATCACAAATGACTCATGGATTATTTTTATAAATTATCAAAATAATCCAAATGTGTTTTATTGGTTTTGATTATGTCACTTGTATTTTTTACTAAAATATCTTTTTAAACTAAAAACATGCACTTTGAGTCATACTGATCACATCATGTGTCGGTTTAACATGAGACTGATTCCTATATGTCACAAATAAATTATGAATCATTGTACTAAATTATCAAGACAATACGAGACCTTTTTCTCAGTTTTTAGTGAGTGATACATGTTTTGAACTAAAATGTCAATTTTAATCTAATAACAACCAATTTGATTCATAACAGGAATAACATGTATCAGATTATGGTGTGGATGATTCCTACACATCAAAAATGACTTATAGATCATTTCCCTAAAGTATCGAAACAATCCAAATGTGTTTGATCTATTTTGACTATGTCACTTATCTTTTTAAATAAAATGTCAATTCTAAATAAAACAACACACTTGGAGTCATACCGGTCACACCGTGTGTCATATTGAGGTGTGACTAATTTTGATGCTTTAAAAGTGACTTATGGATCATTGTCCTAAAGTATCAAAAAAATTAGAATGCATTTTCTCAGTTTTGAGTATATCATTTTTCTTTTTTTACAAAAATGTCATTTTAAACTAAAAACACACACTTTGAGTTAGACTGATCACATCATGTGTCGGTTTGACATGATACTAATTTCTACACATCAAAAATGACTTATGAATCATTTTCCTAAAGTATCAAGATAATACAAGCATATTTTCCTAGTTTTTAGTGAGTGACACATGTTTTGAACTAAAATGTCAATTTTAAATTGATAACAGACACTTTGAGTCATACCGAGTACAATATGTATCAGATTGATGTGTGGTTGATTCCTACACATAAAAAATGCATTATGGATCATTTTATAAAGTATTGAAATAATCTGAATGTGTTTTCCTAGTTTTGAGTATGTGACATGTTTTTTGAACTAAAATGTCAATTTTAAACTAAAAACATAAACTTTGAGTCATACTTGGCATAAAATTATGATAAAATCAACTAAATAAGTAGTAGGAAGTCACCTATTCATGATGTTTGTATACATTCTGACACTAGGTATGCTGCCCATTTGTTTCTAAACAAATCTATTTCCTCTTTTAAATATGAGGACTATCGACAGTCCTGATAATACTGGAAATAAATAAATAAATAAAGGATTAATAAATATTTTAAATAAAATTGTAATTATCTTAAAAAGAACCTCTTCAGGGATGCTATTTTGTTGTTGGTATATGATATCTTTCATAAAATTTCATACATAATAACCATAATATTTTCCATTGGTTTGTTTCAGACACTGCATAAACATTGAGAAAAATAAGTAATTTGTTTTGATATATGTTTTGATAGTGAAATATTATTATATATACCCTAATACTCATGCACTAGTAGAATTCGATAGGCTCCTTGTTCTCATGGACTATCCTCATTCCATGATTTTGATGATATTTAAACACCACCCTATTATAAAAGATTTTTTTATTAAAACATAATATAAAATGTATAACATGAAGTTTAGTTGTAAAACATTGCATTTAGTGTATTAAAAATTGATAAACGTCATCACATGTGGTCGATTTTTTGGGTATCTATGTATTGAATCTAGAAAATAAATCTTTGGAGTATCCAAACTGACTAAAATGATTAACCAATACTTTCTAAAAAAAGGAATAAGTAATGAAATGAATAAAAATATATTTGATATGATTAAATTATAGAGTTTTACCCCTGCATCTTGGGTATTAAGAAGAGTCTGTCGTCTATAAATTTGATTCCAAACATTGCCGCCAGTTTTTCCACTATTATTTCATATTACTTTGGTTCCAATGAGAATAGTTGTGTAGAAGTGATGTGAGGACTAATGAGTCCAAATTTCTGTTCATAGGGTCTTCCCTTCAAATAGTATTGATATGCTTGAAAAAATTATGAATACTATTCAGTCATAATTAACATAGTAGATTAGCTATTGGACAAACAAATCATGAAAACACACCTCATGTATACATTTACAACTGAGAATCCTAGCCATTCATGCATGAGGATTTAATTTACATTCTCAAGACTAATATAGTATTTAATGGAATCTCCTTACATATGTTCTTCACAATTATTTTTGGCCATAACACCCCTTATTAACTTTGTATATGTATGAGCCTTTAATGTTAGTAAATGTAGAAGTTTAATGGGTGGGGTAAAGGTACTTTATGAAGATCTTTTCGATTGGTTGGTTGATCCTTTAGATCATTTTGATTCAAACTTCTATTTGACCCCCTTCCCTTTATCCATCTATAATAACATTCATCAATTCATAACTTTTTTTTTGATTAATTATTAATGGTTTTGCATGAAAAATAAATTGGAAATGAATACATCCTTGTCTACATGTTTTTTTTACAAGATCTAACAGCCATTCTATGAAAGTTCCAATAGCTTTCTTGACCGTATGAATATCTGCATCATCAAGTGGAACGGGTATCTCAATGCTTGTATCTTGAGCTACATTAATACCCACTCTCACATAACCTATTGGAAGTTGTTTGTTGTGTAGAATATCTCCTTGGATATTATACACAGTACCCATCACAACAAGGTGATGAGTGGGAGTTTATAGATATAAATAAAAATCATTTTAACCCTGTAGAATATCAGTATAGGAAAGGTATCAGTATCATCCAGATTCGTATTTCACATAAATAATTATGAAAATATTGATTACCTCTTCTAAGAAAACTCTTATAGGGGAATTAATCACCTCAAAACTGGTGTGTGTGTGTGTGTGGGGGGGGGGGATCTTCACATAGTGGTTGTTCCTGTGTTGTTTCTTCTCTTTGATTCCTCCCCATAACATTTTATAACAACTCCAACCTCCAATTATGTTTTTATTCTAGAGCATCTAATCATGCTTGCAACTCTTCTATTTTCTTATCTTTATCCCCCCTGTTCATTTCTTTTCTCAAAATATGTTCGAGGTGATACCCCAAAAACCACACCTCTAACATGACCATAATGTTCTAGCTGCTTCAAGGCCACTGATAGTAATTTTTTATTGGGTATAGTTGACGATGATTCTTGTGTCTAATTTAGATAAAAAATATAGGGAAATAAGCAATCATTATTATGAAATACAAATTAAAAGTAAATAAAATCTTTATTATGTCATACTTAAACATGCTTCCCACACTTTATGTGTGTTTTCATCTATTAGTATCCCTTATTTATTTACATGTGCCTCCTTCCATAGCACATGACGCGAGATGGAAGTGGATTTGGATTTTGATCCATCAATCTACATATAAATAAAGGAATATAATAATGTTGTTGTTTTATTTTACATAAAAGTATTATAGTATATTTAAAATACGTACCTTTTTTTAAGTGAAGCGTACCCCATCCTTGGTTTAGGATAAGGGTACATTGGTTTTGCTGCTCATTGCTTATTTTCAAAACTCAGTTGTTGTTTCATAAATTAAAAATTCTTAATCAAAGTTATTAATACACATATTTTCAAGAAATGTATTACTAGTCATAATGGACCTAAAAATATGTCTCCTTACAATGATCAATAAATGCATCCCATGCTTGTTGGTTTATCAGGTGTGTATACATCTGTAGTGGGTGTGAGTTTATTTTTAATTCATAATCTTTGAGATGAAACTTCATAATAATTGTGTGAAATCCTCTGTGATCCATTCCAATGAGTATTAATACAAATTTCATTCATGATTCATCTACTATAAATACACTCTACAAGGTATAATGAAGAGTAAGTCAACAATTTATTATATTTTTTTAGTAAAATAAAGAAAGTATATCATAATGTTACACTAATATCTTCCCAAATTAGTGTCTTAAGCACAAAAATAACATTGTACCATAAATCTAAATAAATTGGAATATGCATGCAAGTGGTGAGCTCAATGTAACTATTGAACATAGCCTTGTTGGGGTTAACATGATGACCATGCGCATTCCACCCAACCTTGAATTTGATGACTTTATAATTTTTTCTAACACCGTCACGCTACGACACTCCTATTTTTTCTAGAACATCAGTTGTTCACCTTCTACCACTTCTTAGGCTTAAACATCATAAATATGTTGTTCCTCTGGATTGGTAGCATCAGCAAGTGAAAATGGTTGTTTTTCCACTACATTGAGAGCACTAGGATGTTGAGAAAATTATTATTACTCAGTATTGGGAGCATCAACATGTGAAAATGTCATTATATAAATAAGTGGTTGAACATTTCATTTAGATTACGTAAATTTAGTAGTGAATAGATAATAATATGAGGTAACACAATGTATATTACAAAAAAATATAGCCTAATTATTGAACTCTTTTTTAAGGATGAAGGGATTTTACCCCTATATCACGTAACAAAATCCCTTTATTGTGGTCTCTTATAATATACAAGACCCCTTATATAATGACTCATATTTTCCCCAGTTTTATTTTTATAAATTAATTGGGAAAATTCTGAGACCAGGTGCTGAGACAACATGAGATTTAGAGGCCTGGTGTGCTCAGAACAATATGATGAAAAATGTTAAGTTTTTAAAAAGTGCACAAATGATTTTTATTTAAAATGGGAATAAATTATAAATGGGTGCCCATAGCAGAAATCTGAGGGCAGCGTTGTGTTTAGAGGAGCGACTTTACCTTATGCGGGGCCTAACATCGACCGACACAGGTCGATTGTGAAAGTTAGAATTTGGACGTAATCATCATTAAAATATTTTAATAAAAATGTTTTATTGGATGCAACAAAGTTTTTATTTTTAATGAAACCTTTGTAAAAAATTTAGGGTTATCACCATAACCCTGGGCACATGAGCCTCAACCCAGTTGGTGAGGTATCCTTAAGTGCATCTATAAGACCCAGGTTCAAAACTAGGTAGAGGCATATTTCCGGGTACTGTAGCAGTACTGTAGAAGCATTGTACACTGTGCGGGTACTATAGTAGAACTGTACACTGTATAGGTACTCTGCAGAACTGTACACTGTGTGGGTAATGCAACAGACACTGTAGTAGTTACTGTTCGATACTGTAGCATCTGGAACTATTCACCTTGGGCCACCAGTTTGGGCTTGGATTCTGTAAGACATTCGGGCCACCCAGGACTTTAGGTCAGTAGGTCTTTCGGGAAACCTCAAGGCCTTTGGCCCACATGCAGTTTCCCCACACACACTACAAAAAAAGGATCAGCCCCAAAAGAGGATTCAGAGGAGGTGCACTCACTAGAGCTGAGCCAAATGTATTTGTCAGAATGAGAGGGTATGGCTATGCCATCAGGACCAGCCTGTGCTTGCACGGGAAGCCTAGCCAGATGACCATGCGAAGGTGGAGAGCTACTATAATGATGCAGATGCTAGGGAGGGGCAGTTCTTTGTAGATAGTCTGGTTGAATTCCCTAAGACCTTCGGGTCATGTAATCTCCTAAGCCTACGAGCCATGTAATCTCTGAGCCTATGGGTCTTGTAAGGATTCACACTCATCCCTTGAAAGGGGGGTTATCAAAAAATCAATAAAAATGAAGGCCTTCGGGCCATTCGGGCACTATAACCCTAGAATTTCTATGAGGTGTGGATGGAAACCCTCTCGACAATGAACACCGACAGATCAAGGATCGAAGACAGCACGAACCTCCGTTATTCATCAATGAATGATCCAACCAAAAGGTATGATGTTGATATCTTTGTGATTTCCTCTTTCCCTTCTTATATTAAATGACAAATGCAGATCAAAAAACAAATAGGTTGATTCGTGGTTCGACCATTCTTGTAGGTTGGTTAATTGTTGTGGGGTTTTTAAAAAGGGAAAATAATTTGGGTGATTTATGGTTCTTTATTCTTCATTCATCCTTTTAACAAGAACAAATTGAAATCAACACAATCAAAGGATAAGATTAGTTTTTCATGAATTCTTAGCGCTTTTCCCCCTTCCCCGTTCTTCACACTTTCACCGTTGAACCCCCATGTTCACGGATGGACATTGCTGGGTGGCTCTGAGTACGATCAGACACCCATATAAAAGGAAAATCGAACTTAGAGGTCTCAGAAGTGTAGAAAGGAACCTGACAAAACCAAATCTCTAAATGCACAATTTTTTAGGCATCGGGGGATCCCCAGTGGTCCGTTAAAAGGACCATCGGTGTGGGTCTGACGCAGCGGTTCGACGTGGTGCAGCGGCGGCACAGGTGGCGTGGTGGTCGGAGCCCAAGTGGGAAATAGTAGGCGGGCTATGTGGGAGCCGTGTGGAGTGGAGGTGGTGAGAATATGGGGGTTTCAGTCCAGCGAGGTTTGATGTGGGGGACCAAGTGACACAGGGGGAGCCACACGGTTAGGGTGGACCACGTGGACCAAGGGGTGCGGCCAGGGTGGGCCGCATCCAATGGAGTAAACCGGCCCACATGCGGCGGGCTGGACTAGGGTGGTCGGGCCGCTCTAGAAGCCTAGTAGCCTAGAAGGCTCAGCAGGCCAAGCCGGTTCAGGCCGAACCAGACCAAACTGGGTCAAGTTGGACCCGGATCGGACTCGGGTCAGGTCAGTTTACAAAAATTGCCATATCTTTCAAACCCGGTGTCTGTTTGATGAGCAGTTTGCGGCATTGGGACCCTTGAAAAGAGATGATACTTTTTATATAATCTAAATTAGTCTTTTTGAAATTTGGAATATGACCTATTGGTTTGAGGAGTAGGTTCTCCCGATACAATCATGCTACGAGCGGAATCCTGTGGATGACTATGACTTGGTGACTACGTAACTTGGGGGCTGCATGACTCATCGACGCTCTGTGCGCCACTGATGCTCCGTGCACCACCGATGCTCCATGCACCACCGATGATCCGTGCGCCACCGATGCTCCGTGTGCCACCAATGCTCTGTGCGCCATCGACGCTCCGTGCACCATCGACACTCCATGTGCCATCGATGCTCCGTGCACCATCGAAGCTCCCTGCGCCATCGACGCTCGGTGCGCCATCGACACTCGGTGTGCCATCGAAGCTCGGTGTGCCATCGACGCTCCGTGCGCCATCAATGCTCCGTGTGCCATCGACGCTCCGTGCGCCATCGACGCTTCGTGCGCCATCGATGCTCCTTGCACCATCGATGCTCCGTGCGCCATCGACGCTCCATGTGCCATCGACGCTCCATGCGCCATCGACGCTTCGTGCGCCATCGACGCTCCGTACGCCATTGACGCTCCGTGCACCATCGAAGCTCCGTGCGCCATCGACGCTCCGTGCGCCATCGACGCTCCGTGCGCCATCGACGCTCCGTGCGCCATCGACGCTTCGTGCGCCATCGATGCTCTGTGGGCCATCGATGCTCCGTGGGTGACATCGACGCTCCAGGCGCTATCGACGCTTTGAGCTTTATCGGCGCTCTGGGCGCCATCGATGCTTTAGGCGCCATCGATGATTTGGGCACCATCGATGCTCCGCGTGCCATAGATTCTCTATGACCCATAAACTCTTCATGCTCCATCAAGGATCCATGTTCCATTGACACTCCATGAGTCATGGAAACTGGGAGATCTGCAGACTATTACTGAAAATACCTCTCTTCACGCGTTAAACTTATACCTGTGTGAGCTAAACATACTGACTGTACTTCATGTGTTTCCTTTGTGGTATACTGTGTATTTTCTTGTGATATAATTCATGTATTTATTTATGGTGCACTTCGTGTATTTCTTAGTGGTATTCCTTTGTGGTTTCAGGGTGTCCTACTGAGTATAGAGCCCTGCACGAGCTTTGCCCACATGTGTCATATCTTGTTTAGAAGATTGATGATTTGAAGAAGTTCTAGGTAGACTAGGACTTGATGGTTCTTAGTTTTATAAAAAATATGCGGTGTGATCCTATGTCTTTAAACAACTATCCTATGCCTACCCTTAAGGTAGTATTTTCTATGGATGAGTTTCAAGAACTCATACATTCACTTTGGAAGACTCTTCTTTTGGTGGGCTTGTATTTTGGACCTATTTACTTTTAGTTTTCTACTGTCGCACTCTGTTGTTGGTATCTTAGTGGCATTCATGCTTGTTTACTTAGTGTTTTACATTCTAGCATTTTGGGCTTGGAGATGTGTGCATGTGTACAAGTACATAGGAAAATGCCTCCCATTTGTGGGATATGCCTACTTGGTGATAGTCACCAGCCCCTAACCTATCAAAGGTGGGCTTGGGGTAGTCACGGTATGGGCCCCTCTGGGATGGGTTGTAATAGAGTGGTATAAAAGGTGGTTGGTTCTACTTAAGGACCAGGAGTCTGTGAGGTTGGTTTGGGGAAACAATGTCGAGTGTTTCGAGTTCGGATTTCAGGTAAGAGAATCTAGTGTTGGTGCGGTGACCGGTGTATCCATACAACAGGACCCTGAATTCTATTTTTTACTTGGTACATGAAAACACTGGTTTTAGGGAAATTAATGGTACATGCATCATATAGGATTTGGGTGTGTTATCATGTCCTTCTTGAGCCAGATCACCAGGTATACTCTATTGACTGTGGTACATCTTGATCTATTTCAGGATGCCTCCACACAAATATCTAGCCATGATTCTATTGTGTGATCACGAGGATGGTCTGCCTACCGATGAGGCATCGATACAGGGACCTATACTGGAGATAGCACCTCTAGGTGGTTCACCAATGACACCACCACTCGTTGATCATCAGTTACTACCGGCGCTACCGGTTGAGGGTGTAGACATGTTGAGTGTGTTTCATGAGTTCCAGAGGAAAAAAATTATTAAGTTTTAGGGTGAGATAGACCCAAAGGCAACTGAGGATTGGCTGGGAGTAGTTACACACGTCTTCCACCTTGTGAGGTTTCCTTCCGAACAGATGGAAGTTCTTATCATGAGCCTTCTTCAGGGTTCAGAGGGGAGATGGTTGTAATGGCCCGGACCCTCCTGGTCTATTAATTTTCCAAATCCTAATGTTTAAGGTATCCTGGGACTATCGGTGACTCATCAAGGAGTTTTCCAAATTTCAGGTTGAATGAACGCTGGCACCGATTGTTCATCAGTGGCACCGATCGACATTGATGCCAGGTCATCGGTGCTAGGGCGATGGTGCCAGGGTGTCAGTGACTCACCCATTAGTGAGTCATTTCTAGATTATCCCAGACTATTCAGTTTTTCTCCAGTAATGTCTCTTTTAACGTAAAAGTGTTTTAATACCCATTTTAAAGTGATTTAAGGCCCAAAAAAGATATTTTAAATCCCCTAAGAGTTGAATGACCCTTGAATTACCAAAAAGTGTGGCCTTTTTATCGGTGTAACACCCTTTGCTGTGTTTTCCAGTCTCTGGTGTTTTCCAATTAAGCCCCTGTTATGTGTTTTTCTCCGTTTAAAGGCAATCTATCAACTCATAGCCATCCGCTGGTCTATCTCCACCATTTACAAGGTGAATTATTAAATCTCAATTAATTACAATGTGTGAAACCGCTGAGCCACGTAGTCAATCCATGATATAATTTTTAAGTACTTTGAAATAGTCTCCCTAATTTTAGGATTTGTCCTCTTCTTAAGTCAAGATCCTCTCTTACTTATTCCTTTTTGTTTCTCTAAGTGTGCCTCGAGACTTCCTCTCGAGACAAATCGTAAACCCATGCTGGATCCATTTTCGCTCAGCGTTGGAGTTCTTCCTGCAAGTCGTGCATCCCCTGCTCTTGGCACAAGAAGGAACTTTGATATTTGATCATCCAAGTAGGGGTTCTTCCTTCATCTCTCTTTACTGTGCATCATGCAGGGTGGGTATGATGATATTCCCTTGGGACATAGATAAAACCAACTTTAACGAAGATAATAAACAGACTTTTAAATAATGGAGGGTTTGGAAAGATGATGATGTTGTTGCATTTTACCTTCATTTTTATGTTGTGAATTGTATGGTCTCATGTCCACTAAAAATCATGGACGTTGGTGGTCCTTTCTCGTGCACTAATGAAGCTCTATTTTCAGGGTGATCTGGTGATTGAATGACTATAACATGGAAAATGATTAATCACATAAACTTGGTTGATTAAATGGATTCCTGATGGATAATAACCCTTGTGTGATCACCCTGGTTAACAAAACAGAAAGAAGGAACTTAATGAATGGTGTTGGTTAAATCTAAAAACACTCTTTCTATGTTCTAGTGATATGCATGGCTGTTCTGTTTAATATTTTTGGGGTGACGTAGAGGGGAATGGAATATTAGGTTGAGAGGTTGTTGATTTGTGTATCTAAGGCCATGTGGAGCTGGCGATCAATGTTCTGGACCTGGTAAGATGGGGCTTGTTTTGGTAACAATACTTTGAGGGATCTCACGATATCCCATTTTGATATTGTTATTTACAAGAGAATCGAGTGTGAATTCTTAAATTCATGCTTGGATGTTTTCTTTCAGTTGTTTTTTTGGATTGTAGCTATTCCCGTTAGTTTCCTAGTAGTAAAGGAATATTTAAATGGAATAAATTAAAAATGATAATGAGAATAGGTACAATGGGGAACTGTTTTCCAAAAATGGGTTATGATATGGTTGTGGCTATTGTGTACTTGTTTATATAGGGGTAGTAGTAAGGGTGGTTGTGTGCGTCCTGGTTGTTGGTTTTGGGAATCTTAGGTTGGGATGAGTGCTTTATACTCACCCCACCCATGTTCAGAACTTCATGTCAAACACCCCCATTTCATGGGGGAGGGTGTTTTTACCAACATTCCTATAAGTGGCTGGTTCTTAGCTCCTTTTTTCTCCCTCTTCCAAGTAGCCCAAGACTCTCCAGGTTGGCTGTGATGGCCTGAGGTTCATTATAGACCAAGAATCTTCGGGCAAGGTGTGTTGTTGTGGTTGGCCCAGGTGTGCGCGAGTAAGTTTGTTTCTCAAGTGTCTTTAGGATGAGGCCCAGGTGTTTGTGGGTAAAAAGTACGGTTGTGATGACCCAAGTGTTTGTGGGAAGGATGTATGGTTGTGGTGGCCTAGGTGTTTGTGGGTGGTATAAGTGTACGGTTGGGATGACCCATATGGTTTTTGTTTGGGGTGGTAGTGGGACTGTAGTGGGATTTTTAGGGGAGTTCTGATGAGTAGGATGTTCTAAATAACTAGTGGGAAAGCGGGGTGAGGTACCCAAATATCGATGTGCTATTAATATTATTTTACCTGACTTGAGTTATTTGGGGAGTGTGCCTTGGTGAGGCTGGGTGGATAGTTTTCCTTGATAGGTGTTTTGGTTACCTCTATTTTCTCATGGGTCATTAGAATGTTTCCCCAATTATGAATGAGAGCTTTTGGTTTCCCTACTGAGTATACCTGTATACTCACCCTATGTATATAAAATTTCTTAAGGTTTCCAGGAGAACTTTTAAGATCACGTCATACCTTACTATCTCGGGTATCAGGATAGTTGTTGTTGTTGCTTTTATTTTCCTTTGGTACTTTCCTTCATAGTTCTTCTTGTACTTTGTATCAATTTATTTTGAACATGCATATGGGAATGGATTCTTGGATTTACTTTTATCTTTATTCCTTGGTGTTGTTGGGATTTACCATCTTATCTCTCGATCTTATTCTATAATAAAAAGGGAAATGCCTTCCATTTACATGAGATTACCTTGGTTCTATTATCTAATTTAGGGCCTACTGAAGGTGGGACTCGGGGGTCATTATCTCTCCTTCAACTTGAAGAAGGAAGGGTTTGGAAGTTTGCTGTCCCTTCCCTCATCTTGGAGAAGGTGGTTCATGACAGAATGGTATTAGAGGATGATGGTTGAGATATAGGATAGAGTTCAGGGTTAGGAATAGTGAGGATTTCATGGGATAGTAGGGAAACAATGTTAGGAAATATTGGTGCATGAAATAGGCCAAGGAAGACCAGCTAGGACATGAGATTTTAGGGCCCCCCGTGATCCGATGCAAGGACTCTGGACCTACTAAATGACCAAGTGAGGCTACATTGATTGCAGGGTAGAGACCCTAGGAAATCTACATGCATCATAATGACTTGTGTTCTTATGTTTCTTGGGAGTTTTAGGAATTTAAAATAAATAAATAAAAGTTTAAACAAAGTTTAAAAGGATTTTTTTTCCACACTAATCAGGCTTAGGAATTCTTGTTCCTTCTTTCAGCTATGGCACTCGGACATCGTCCATGAGTAGTATAGGAAGTTGAGGCTCAACAGGTGAATCTGGTTAATAAGTGGAGGGATGATTGAGAGGAGTAGGATGAACAGTGGTAGAAAATACTTCATGCCTTCCAGTGGAATACTCTCAGAAAGTATGAGGGTAGTTTCTCGGACATGGAGATGGAGAACTGGCTCAAAAAGCCAGTGATTGCTTTCAACCTGATCTGGGATCTGAAAGAGTACTGGGTTCCTCTGGCTATGGTCCAGATGCGGGGAGCGACATGTTATTGGTGGACACTTTATCTCAGGGAGAAGAGAGAAACTGAGGTTTTGTGGACTGACTTTGAGAAGAAGTTATGAGCGGAATTCCTTTATTACATGATGACGGCCTAAAAGAGGAAAGAGATGCTCTCCCTCTAGCAAGGGAGTACGTCAGTAAGGGAGATGGGGATCAAGTTCAAGGATCTACTTCATTTTTCTCCATACCTCTTTCTGGATAAGGCTTCATGGGAAAGATTCTTAGAGGAGGCACTCCGACCTTTTCTTTAGTATGCAGTTACTCCCTTCACTCTACCGATGTACTTGGAGGTTCAAACGAAGGCTAAAGTAGTGGAGAGGATGCACATTCTGGGAGGTATTCCATGAGAGGGGATCCACTTGTGTTCGTCAAAGGGGAAGGATGTCAGCAGCATGCCTCCAGCATCAGGGCCTTCCATGTTTCAACCAGTGGGGAGTAGGCTTCAACAGTTCCAGTTCCAATCTCCCGGTCCTCAACCTTTCTCCATGGGCCTAGGACCGAGGTTCTTTACCTGTGGAATCCATGGGAATATTTGGAATCAGTGGCCTATCTAAGTTTAGTATGGTGGGGGTGGGTAGTTTCAGCGCCCACCTCAACAGCAGCAGTTTCTAGCCAGACCTTTCCAGTAGCAGCAACAACCTCCAAGAGAAGACATTTAAGGGGGAGGCTGACCTCAGGGTGCTCATGTATCTCGACCAAGGCATGTTTTAGGAGGCGGTCGATAGCCAAGGGGTAGAGGAACTGGTCTTAGGTAGTTGCACGCTACAGAGGTTTCATTTCCAATAGGTCCATAGGTCATTCGAGGTACGATCAGTCTGTTTAGTACTCTTGCCCCTTCCTTGTTTGATTTAGGAGCTTTACACTTCTTTGTTTCACCCAATCTAGCCCATACCTTGGGTCTAGACGTAGAGAGAATTTTTGTGCCCCAAGTGTTGAGTACGCCAGTTGGAGTTCAGACCAACCTATTTGATGTTTGCTAAGGATGCAGACTGATGTTGGGGCCACATTAGTCAAGTGGGGATCTCTTTCTTCTACGAATATAGCCGTACGATGTCATCCTGGGTAACGACTGACTATTTTCCATGTACGCTGTTATCAACTGCTTCTGTAGAAGGGCCGTGTTCTTAGATATGTAAGAACAACATGTAGCTTTTGTTAGAGATCGGGGTTTTCAGGAGGGAATCCAGCATGTGAAGACCCTTCTTTCTTCATTAGCTGAGCTATCAGTTGGATTAGCAGACTCAAAGATGGTGGGAGTTCCAGGGATTATTAGTGAGTTCCTGGATGTCTTCCCCGAGGAGGTTGTGAATCTACCCCCTCAATGTGATGTTGAGTTTGGGATAGACTTACAACTCAGTGCCCGTCTGATTTTGATGGTTACCTATCGGATGGTGCCTTCTAAATTGTGAGAGTTATAGATTTAGGTTGATGAACTGATGAAGAAGGGTTTTATATGACCAAGCGCGTTGCCATGGGGTGCTCCAGTCTTGTTCTCAAAGAAGGAAGATGATGGTCTTAGGATGTGCATAGACCATTGAAGACCAAATTAGGTGATGTTCAAGAATTGTTTCCCCCTCCCAAGTATCAACAACCTTTTTGACCAGTTGAAGGGAGCATGTTGGTTCTATAAGATCGACCTGTGGTCTGGATATCACCATTTGAGGGTGAAGAAGGGTGACATCCCAAAGACTACTTTCAGATGCATATATGGACACTTTGAGTTCGTGGTCATGCCATTCGACATTACGAATGCACCAACTGTGTTCATGGGATCATGAAATATGTTTTCCATGAGTATTTGGACCAGTTCATGGTCGTGTTCATAGAAGACATCTTGATATACTTAAGATCAGAGGAGGATCACATTGAGCATATAAGGATAGTTTTGGAGGTCCTTTGACACCACCATCTCTACCAGAAGTTGTATAAGTGCAAGTTATGGACATGAGAGGTGCACTTACTTGGACATGTGGTGTCCCAGAAGAGAATATCAGTGGACCCATCAAAGGTCAAAGTAATTTTTTCTTGGGCATCACCCAAGAACATGGAAAAGGTTCATAATTTCCTGGGTATTCCAGGTTACTTCCTAAGGTTCATACCCAACTTCTCTTGAGTTGTAGTGCCTTTGACGACCTTGAACAGAAAAGACCAGGCTTTCACATGGAGTGAGAATTTCTAGATAGATTTCAGTTATCTAAAAGGGAAGCTGGTTAGTGCCCTAATGCCGAGGTTTACAAAGGAAGGGGTAATGTTTGAATTGTTATGTGATTCTTCTAGTTTAGGCATGGGGTGTGTGCTGATACAGTAGTAGGGAGTGATATATTATGGGTCTAGGAAGTTACACCCTCATGAATGTAACTATACCACCCACGACTAGGAACTTACAATAGTTGTGTTTGTGTTGAATCTGTGGTGACATTACCTCACTGGGGAACGCTTTGTGGTCTTTACAGATCACAAAATATTGAGGTATATATTCTCCCAATGAGACCTGAACTTGCGGCAATGAAGGTGGATGGAGTTTCTTTAGGACTAAAACTTCGATCTCTCTTACACATTAGGAAAGGGGAACGTGGTGACCAATTCCTTGAGTAGTAAGTCATAGAATGATGTGGTTTGGGAGTCAGCAGATGCTTGGAAGGCAATGGAGGAGTTGGTTTCTTTGCATCTGGGCATGAGAGTGGAGGACGGTAGAGGATGTCTATTTCAAATGACAATGCAGTATTCCCTGGTATAACAGGTGGATGAGTCTTAGTGGGGGGACTCAAAGGCCAAAGTAATGCGTGATCATGTTATCCAGGGTGATGCTCCAGAAGGATGGTCAGAGGATGATCAGAATCAGATGCTTTTCTGCGGGAAGTTGTTTGTCCCAAAGATTATGAAAAAGAGAGTTCTCAGTGAGTTCCATATGTCACCCCTAGAGGTGCACCCAGAAGTTTCCAAGATGTACTGGGGCTTCATAGGTCAGTTTTGGTGGCTCAGAGTGAAGTGGGCAGTGGAAGATTTTGTGGAAAAGTGCCTCAAGTGTCAGCAGGTGAAGGCTGAACATCATGTTATAGGTGGTATGTTGCAGCCCTTAGAAATTACCAAGTGGAAGTGGGATGATTTCTCAATGAATTTCATCACAGGACTACCCAGGGATGAGGGAGGCTATGATTTTATCTGGGTAGTGGTGGATCTATTGACGAAATCGGCTCACTTCTTAGCGATTAAGGATCGGGCGCAGTGGATGACTTAACACGAAAGTACATGGGTGAAGTTGTGCAGCTGTATGGAGTTCCCAGAACTATCATTTTGGATCAGGATACATGCTTTACTTCATGAGTCTGGAAGGGACTACAATGTTATTTTGGAACCCATCTATGACTTAACACTACTTTCCACCCTTATATGGATGGGCAGATAGATAGGACCATACAGACATTGGAGGATATACTGCGAGCGTGTGTTCTGGACTTCAAAGGATCGTGGGTATGACACTTACCTCTGGTAGATTTTACCTACAATAATGGATATCACTCTACCATTATAATGACACCGTCCAAATACTTGTATGGAAGACCATGTCATTCACCTGTATGCTGGACAGAGGTTGGGGAGGCAGGTGTTCTTGGCCGAGAGGTGGTACAGAGCACGAAGGAGAAGGTTCAGCTTGTCCGTGAAAGGATGAAGGCAGCTCAGGACCGGAATAAGTCGTATTCTGATCATAGGATTAGATCCTTGAAGTTAGAGGTTGGGGATCACGTGTTCTTAAAGGTATCCCCTTGGAGTGGAAAATAGAGGTTTGGTCGGGGGAGTAATCTTTCTCCCAGGTTTATCGGACCCTTCGTAATGTTGGGAGGAGTCAGTGAGGTGGCATATTAGCTGGCATTACCACCACCATTGGATAGGATCCACAATGTCCTCCATGTATCCCAACTTCATCGTTATCTACACGATGACTCCCACATCCTCAAATGGGGAGAGTTGGATATTGAGGATGATGCAACGTTCGTGGAGCGACCGGTGAGAATCAAGGATCATAAAGAGAAGGTGCTTCATGGACAGACCATTCCCTTAGTTCATGTGTTTTGGAAGCATGGTGGACTCAAGGAGAGTACCTGGGAACAGGAATCACAAATTCATGCCCAGTACCTAGAGCCGTTTTGAGCTTTTCCCTTATTTTTTTATTTTGTGCCTTACTTAAGATGTAATGTCAAACCTTCTTATTGTATGATAAGTTATTTTCCTATTCCCTGTTTTGAGTGAAAATTCATGACTATGGGAAGGGGAGGACCTGATCCCTAATCAAGATGCATTAATGTGGATGCAATTAAAACTGGGAGGATGATTTAGTGCCACCCAAAGTAGATAATATCTTGAGAAGGAGGAAGGAGCTCCCTAATACATGTGTGTGGACGGTGTGACCTTTTTGTGTTTTTTGTGGTTAATTGAGGGATAGGAATGGTAGTGTTTCTATAGTTGTTCAAGATATAGATGTGAGATAGGTTTTCCTGGATTTCGAGGTTTTATTCCAGCTTTCTAACAACTCTAGGGTGGTTTGTCCCTGAGAGGTATCTTACAAGTTGTTCGTTCGGACCCCTCTCTTTTCTTCAGGTTACTCTTGAATTCTTGAGGGTGAGAATAGTTTTAGAGGTATCTAATGTAATGTCCCAAACCCTCCTGGTCCATTAATTTATCAAATATTGATGTTTGAGGTATCCTGGGACTATCGGTGACTCATCGAGGAGTTTTCCAAATTTCAGGTTGAACGAACGGTGGCACCGATGGGCCATAAGTGGCATCGATCAACCATCGGTGGCACTGATCAGCATTGGTGCCAGGGAATAGGTGCCAGGGTGACGGTTCTAGGGTTTCAGTGATTCACCCATCGATGAGTCATTTACAGTTTCTCCCAGACTTTTTAGTTTTTCTCCAGTAACATCTCTTTTAATGTAAAAGTGTTTTAATACCCCTTTCAAAGTGATTTAAGGCCCAAAATGATATTTTAAATCCCATAAGATTCAGGAAACCCTTGAATTACCAAAACATGTGGCCTTTTTATCAGTGTCACACCCTTTGCTGCATTTTCCAGTCTCCTGTGTTTTCCAGTTAAGCCCCTATTACGTGTTTTTCTCCATTTAAAGGAAATCTATCAACTCACAACATCCACTAGTCTATCTCCACTATTTCCAGGGGGAATTATTAAATGTAAATTAATTACAATGTGTGAAATTTCTGAGCTGCGTATTCAAGCCACGATACGACTTTTAAGTACTTCAAAATGGTCTCACTGATTTTAGTATTTGGCCTCTTCTTAAGCCTAGACCCTCTCTTCCTTCTTCCTTTTCATTTATCTAAGTGCATCTCAAGACTTACTCCTGAGGCGAATCATGTTCCTATTCTGGAGGCCTTTCCACTCAGCCTTGGAGTTCTTCCTGCAAGTCGTGCATCCCCTTCTCTTGGAACAAGAAGGAACTTCGATCTTTGATCATCCAAGTAGGGGTTCTTCCTTCACCTCTCTTTATTGTGCATCATGTGGGGTGGGTATGATGATGTTCCCTCAGGATGTAGATGAAACAAACTTTAATAAAGATAATAAATGGAATTTTAAATAATTTAGGGGTGTGAAAGATGATGATATTGTTGAATTTTACCTTTATTTTTATGTTATGAATTGTATGGGCTCATGTCCATTAAAAATCATGGTCGTTGGTGGTCCTTTATTGCGCACTAATGAAGCTCTATTTTCTGGACGATCTTGTGATTGAATGAATGTAACATGGAAAATGATTAATCACATAAACTTTGTTGATTAAACGGATTATTGATGGATAAGAACCCTTGTGTGATCACCCCAGTTAACCAAACAAAAAGAAGGAACTTAATGAATGGTGTTGGCTAAATTTTAAAACTCCCTTGCTCTGTTATGGTGATATACATGGTTGTTCTGTTAAATATTTGTGGGGTGACTTAGAGGGGAATAGAATATCTAGTTGATATGTTGTTGATTTTTTAATTTGAGGCTGTTTGGAGTTAACGGTAAATGTTCTGGACCCGGTAGGTCGGGGCTTGTTTTAGTTACAATACTTCTAGGGATCTCACGAGATCCCATTTTGATGTTGTTATTTACAAGATAACTGGAAGTGAATGCTTAAACGCCTTATTGGATGTTTTATTTCAGTTGTTGTTTTGAATTTTGGTTATGCCTGTTAGTTTACCAGTAGTGAATGAATATTAAAATGTATTCACTTGAACATGATAATGAGAATGGTTATAATGGGGAACCATTTTCTAGAAATGGGTTGTGCTCTGGTTGTGGCTATTGTGTACTTGTTCATGTAGGGGTAGCAGCAAGGGTGGTTTTGTGTGGAATTTTTGTTGGTTTTGGTACCCTTAGATTGGGATGAGTTCTTGATTAACTATATGTATAAAATTTAGTTCTTGTGTTTCTTATATGCACCCCACCCATGTTGAGGACTTCATGCTGAACACCCCCATTTCATGGGGAAGGGTGTTTTTTCCTAAATTCCTATGAGTGGCTGGTTATTATCTCCATTCTTATACCTCTCCTAGGTATCCCAAGACTCTTCAGGAAAGATGTGATGGCATGAGGTTCATTATGGACCAAGACTCTTCAGGCAGGGTGTGTTGTGGTGGTTGGCCCAGGTGTGTGCGGGAGGGTTTGTTTCCCAATTGTCTTCGGGATGAGGCTTAGGTGTCTATGGGCAGGAAGTGTGTTGTGATGGGATAGGTTTATGTGGGTAGTATGTGTGGTTGTGGTGGCCCAGGTGTTTGTGGGTGGTATAAGCGTGCGGTTGGGATGGTCCATATAGTTATTGTTGGGGGCGACAGTGGGACTACAATGGGATTTGTAGGGGAGGTCTGATGTGTAGGATGTTCTAAATAACCAGTGAGAAAGGGAGAGGAGGTACCCAAATATCAATGTGCTATTACTATTATTTTACTTGAATTGTGTTATTTGGGGAGTGTTCCTTGGTGAGGCTGGGTGGATAGTTTTCTTTGATAGGTGTTTTTGTTACCTCTATTTTCTCATAGGGCATTAGAATGTATCCCCACTTGTGCACGAGAGATTTTGGTTTCCCTACTAAGTATACCTATATACTCACCCTACATATATAAAACTGCTTTCAGGTTTCCAGGAAGACTTTGAGGACCCTGCCAGACCTTATTAGCTCAGGCGTCGGGACAGTTGTCATTGCCTCTTTTCTTTTCCTTTGGTAATTTCCTCCAGATTTCTTCTTGTACTTTGTATCAATTTATTTTGAACATGAATATGGGAATGGATTCTTGGATTTACTTTTATCTTTAGTCCTTGGTGTTTCTAGGATTTACCATCTTATCTCCTGATATTGTTCTATAATAAAAATAGTATGTGAGATTCTATACCCTTGTTTCTAGTCACCACTATGGGACCTACTGAAGGCGAGGTCTCAAGGGTCATTATCTATCCTTAAACTTGAATAAGGAAGGGTCTGGAAGTTTTCTATCCCTTACCTCATATTGGAGAAGGCGGGTCATGACAATAGTGGAGCTTAGTAATCCAGACACATGATGAGAAGACTCTCTCTTGGGAATACTTTGAGCACCTCTTAAGGGATGAGTTCTTTTCACTGAAATTACGCTTAGTGTGCATATAGGATCTCCTGCATCTACAGTAGGACAGCCAGATAGTAGCGGATTACTCGGCAATATTTACAGATTTTTCTCACTACTCCACAGATAATGTGCGAGAACCATTCTTCAGGGATCGAACCTTCGAGTAGGGGCTACGCCGAGAGATCATGTAATCTATGATATCCCTTAGAATCCCTATATATGCTGCGGTACTAGAGAGAGCCCTGCTATTGGAGATATTTCTGGCAGAGAAGACGCCAATAATGGGAGCTGTAACGACCCAAACTTTCATTAATGGAAACCCCTCTCGATCTAATTAAATGTCCCTTTATGTAAAATGTTTATATAAAATGTCAACTTATTTGGTTTTATGTTAAGAATTGTGACCATTTCTAATATAGACATTGAACAGTGATCACATGATTAGTATAAATATAGGGCTTTAACAAATCCAATTTACTCAGACAAAGGAAGCGATGGCCTCATCCAGTAGACGTGCCCCATACGAAGCCCATTTTTCAGAGCTCGAAAAGGAGGTGGCATCATTGGCCTTCGCTCTTAACCAATACCAAGCCAAGATTGAATATGTTAAGCTCGAGCGGGACCTCCTACGAGAGAAATGAAAGTTGATAGAGATTACCACCCGAGAAATGTTATCTGAGCCACCCCAAGAGTCTGTCACCATCGCAAAACTTACTCTTCGATCTTATGTGGGTGTTATAAGGGGTTATGTAACAAGACTTTAGCACTATAGTTATGTACATTATTTTTTTATATAATAATGAATATACTTTCATTTTATTATTGTTACCTTGTAAATAGTTTTTTTAAAGCACACATAGTATTTTTAATTAATGTTCAACTAAGAAATCTATTTTGATGAATTAATGTATTTTTGAATTAAATAATATTTTAATAAAATATTATTATTGTTATTAAATATAAATGATCATATAATTTTATGAATGCAATTGTAATTTTTATTAAGGTTTGAAAGTTATTTTTGTCAAAACCCGTGAATTTTCGATAAATGTCGGTTTTTATTTTAAAAGTGAAAATTAAAATATTTAGAAAATTATTTAGATAAAATAAATATTATTTCTGGAATCATGATGTCGAAATTATCCAATGGTGATTTTTTCATAATTTTCTGAGACAGTCAAATTTTTGGGTAAAAATTAAATACCGTTTAAATATATAATGTGTTTTATGACATCATAATGACCAAATAGTGATGTAATAAAATAATATAAGATTTATGTTCGGCGAATATATGTTTTAACATTAAAATAATGTGATTTTGGGTTTGTTTGACTTATTTTACAAAGCATTAATGGACCCTTCAAGACTTATTAAACATCTTGTCTTTTTAAATTGTTTTCATTGGGAGTGTGACTCACCTCCACATAAGTAACCCCATTATTTTAAGAAGTTTGGAATTTGGAATTATAAAATATTTTTTTCCACTTCCCTTTTCCAAAAACCATGGGCTAAAACCATGGGCTGGTTTGTAGTTTGGATTAGTTTAATGTGAGGTGTCCCAAACCTAAATAATAAAGAATTCCCTCACCTTTCCTATATAAACCCAGCCAAGCTCCCACTTCCTCCTCACTAAAATCATTTGGAGTTCATCCAAACTCTGCCCTACTCTCTCTAGAATCCTCCCAAGGTTCCCGAATCTCCCAAGAAGCCTCTCTCAATCCTCTCTCAAGCTTTTAGAAACACACTTCCAAGTAAGGGTTTTTCTTCCTTTCTCATTTTTGTCCAATTTTCTTAAAGTTGTTATACCCTTTTAATTTCAATTATAAATGTTGGGGTACGGTTTCTCACCTCCCCCATACTTCCCTATTTATGTTTTAATGATTGGAGATCCCTTTATCTCTCATTAAATGCCTCCCATATACACCCGCTACTATGCCGAAATTCTGAAAGGAATTTCTCTCTCCTCTTTTACGTTCAAGCAATTATTTTGTATCATGACTCTAAATTTCATTAAAATTGTTGGTAAATATATCTATATGACCCCCTTACTTTAAATTTCATGTAAATATGATGATACAACCATTTATCTCTCATCAACTATTTTTATGAATTCTTACGTCATGCCGTTACGCTATCAAAATTGCACCAATTTTCCAAGCCAATGTCATTGTGTAGTGAATACCATGCCCATTTCTCTATCAAGGGTAATAACCTTTATGCACATTTAATTATTGATTATAAAGTTTCATGTATTAATTCCACATTCCTTTATCATGGAATAAATGATTATGTTTTATGAATCCCTGTTATATGATCCATGTGTCACACTTATGCATGAAATGAAAAGTTTAAGAAGGGTGCGCCCTTATAGCGCTCCAATGCATTGGGTAAAGTATAATATCATGATACGTCATATGAAATTAGTGTATAATCATGCTAATTTAAGTGAAATTAGGTTTTACTTGTGCTTCATGTGCAATGAGGATTTACTCATGCTCTATGTGTAATGAGCCTTGGCTCATGCTAATTCCATGTTAAGTGTTGTTGCCACATTTCCATGTTATGATTATCATGCTTTATCATGCCTTTATGTTTATGCTTCTATTGTTCTCTATATATATGCCTATTGTCTAACATTTATTGTATTCCTCATGATATTCCATGATTATTCCCTTACTGGGCTTTATAGCTCACCCTTTTCTTATGCATGCCCTTAGGTTATCCCATGCAATGCTAAGTACGAGGGAATGTAGTGGTCGTGTAAAGGAAGTTTTCAATAAAGATGTTGTATTTCATGTTTTAATTTGTTATGTAATGATCCTAATCCCCAAATATATTATACCTCTCGATCTTCTATGTTGTATCAAGTGGAGTTTATGTAATAAATTATGTTTAATTGTGTAATAAAAGATCAGGGTTGTCATAGTTGGTATCAGAGGATAGGTTTAGTAATTTTTGGGATTAGTATTAGAAAACCCTAGTGAAGCCTTAGAGACAAGATTAAGTATAATAAAAACATCCCTAAGTTTTGGTGAGTATTGAGTAAGTGGTTTATCAAGAAAATATATCCCTGTATGGATACGAGTAGGTAGAGACAGCTCTGGCATAGATGTATCCTAGGGGTAAAACCCAAAATCACCACTTTGAGCTAGACTCAAACGAGAACTGGTGCACGACAACAGGCCTTGCTGTACTCTTTGTTACGACACTCCCGGGGGATATGATTTGGTAAATTGACAAGCTTAGTATGAACCATTATTAAGGGAAAAAATGCCCTAAGAATATATGTTAGAAAGTAGATCATGGATAACATAGACTAAAGCCAATAGATTCATATGTTAAAGAAATAAAATTTATTTATAAGTTGTTAGTTTTGTACTTGGATTAACCTTTATGTGTTACCCCCAACTTTCCTTTTATTCCAGCCAATGGCCGGTAATAGGAGGACTTGGGCTAACAACCAATGTGAAGATCAATGTGATGACTATACTAATGAGATTCTCAATCCAATGGGAGTGAGAATCATGAACTTTTTCATGATTCTCTCTCATCTAACTCAAGATTTGAATAGAAACATGGGTCAAGAAGAACGTTTAACCCCCACTAAGAAAGAACAAGTCACTATAGAGAGCTTCATGAGAGAAAAGCCTCCTACTTTTAATGGATCATCTGATCCCTCAATCGCTGAACAATAGATCAACTCCATTGAAAAGATCTTATCCATCCTTAAATGTTCTAAACAAGAGAAGGTTCTCCTAGATACTTATTGTATGGAGGGTAAAGATGATCAATGGTGAGCATTGATAAAAAATAAGAAGCCCGAGGAGGAGATCAAGGCCTTGGAATGAAAGGATTTTCAGAAGATGTTTTTCGATAAATATTTTCCACCCACCCTCTGGCTTAAGATGGAAGGGGAATTCCTTGCCCTCAAGCAAAAATACAACAAATCTATTGGAGCATATGAGGAAAACTTCACAAGGCTTTCACGATACGCTTCCAGCTTTGTCTTTACCTCTGAATGCAAGGTTGACGACTTCTTTGGTGGGCTAAAACCTATCCTGTAGAAAGCGCTAGTAATCTGTGACTTCGACAGCTATAAGGAAATTGTCCAATGTGCCCTCAAGGTTGAAATAGAGATCATAGAATCTAAGGGGTATCATGGGGATAAGAAGCGTAAGGTGGACTTCAATGCTGGTGGTCCGATGGATAAATCCAATGGTGCTAAGAAGATCCAGCACCCCACTTTCCAAAGGTGTGGAAAGAAGAACCCTGGAAATTGCCTGAAGGGGATGAGGAAATGCTTTAGGTGTGGAAGAGAAGGGAACCTAGCTGTTAACTATCGGCAAGAAAGACCCACGGATAAGATAGAGGAGAGGAACGCTCCATTCGAACCTCAACGCATGGTTCATTTCTACAACTACAAATAACCAAGGAATCTTGCAAATCAGTGCCCTAAGACACAGGGTTTTGGAGGCAACCAATAACCACAAAGGTAGCAAGGGTGAGCTTTTTCCATCACTACTACCGAAGTGAACCACGAAAATGAAGTGGTGACAGGTACACTAGTTATTCATTCAAGAATGGCGAACATAATTTTTAATTCAGGTTCTACACATTCTTTTATATCTCGAAAGTTTTGTAGAACAATCCCAGCACCACCAAAAATCATGGAAGTGAAGATGTCAGTGAGTACGGAAATTGGGGAAATCATTGCATCCCATGAATATAACTCCTCCCCTGTTATAATCTATGGATTAAACTTCTCGAAAAACTTCATCATACTCCCTATGGTGGGATTTGATGCAATTCTTGGCATGGATTGGCTTTCCTTATATAGAGCCAACATAAATTTCCATGAGAGGGAAATCGATCTCCATATGGAGAATCGACCCCCGATTCTTTACAAGTGCAAGGAGGAAGATGAATCTTCTTTAGCTCCATCATATCAAGCATGAATATTACTACCCTATGAGCATGCGTATCTGGATCAGATGGTTGAGTCTATGGAGGCAACCATACTAGAAGACATGCCTATTGTGAGGGAATTCACTGAAGTGTTTCCCGAGGAATTGCCTGGTCTTCCTCCCAGAAAATATGTTGAATTCTCAATTGATCTTATACCTGGGGAATTTTCAATATCCAAGACTCCATATAGAATGGCTGTTGTGGAGCTTGAGGAGCTAAAGAAACAACTATAGGAGAATCTGGATAAAGGGTTTATATGCCCAAGTGCTTCACCATGGGGTGCCCCAGTCCTCTTCATCAAGAAGAAAGATGGGTCAATGCACCTTTGCATCGATTATCACGAGCTTAACAAAATCATGATAAAGAACAAGTATCCTCTCCCATAAATAAATGACTTGTTCGATCAGCTGCGTGGAGTAAAATACTTCTCCAAGGTGGATTTGTGGTTGGTATATTATCAAGTAAGGGTGAAGAAGTAAGATATCCCCAAGAGTACTTTTTGTACAAGATACAGGAACTATGAATTCATAGTAATGCCTTTCAGACTCACTAATGCTCCAAAAATCTTCATGGACTTGATGAATATAGTCTTTAGAGATTACCTCGACAAATTTGTGGTAGTCTTTATAGATGATATTTTGATATACTCCAAAACCAAGGAGGATCATGAGGAGCATATGAGAACTGTACTAGAGACCTTGCAGAAGGAGAAGCTCTATGAAAAGTACAAAAAGTGTGAGTTCTGGTTGAAGGATGTCTCATTCTTGGGCCATATCATCACAATCAATGAGATATCTATGGATCCCTCCAAAGCAGATGCAATTGAGGGATGGTCGAGGCCAACATCGGTAATGAATATCCGTAGATTCTTGGGTTTAGCTAGATATTATCGATGATTTGTGAGAAATTTCCCATGATTGTACAACCATTTTACCAAGCTAACTCATAAGGGAGTAAAGTTTTCTTAGAGTGATGAATGTGAATAAAGCTTCAAGGAGTTTAAAATGAGGCTTATCACTACGCCCGTGCTCAATTTACCCACAAGTGGAGAACTTTTTGTGGTATTTAGTGATGCTTCAAAGAAGTGCCTCAGATGCATGTTGATACAAAATGACAAATTCATTGCCTATGATTCAAGACAATTGAAAGTTTATGAACAGAAATATCCAACACATGACCTCGAGTTGGCTATAGTGATCTTCGCTTAGAAAATTTGGCAGCATTATCTCTTTGGGGAGAAGTGTGAAATATACACAGACCACAAAGGCCTCAAGTATATATTCACACAGAAAGAGTTGAACATGTTCCAATGAAGATGGTTAGAGATGATCAAAGACTTTGACTACTCAATCCATTACCACCCTGGGAAAGTGAACAAGGTGGTAGATGCCCTAAGTAGAAAGGATCCAGTGATTCTATCATTGATGAGAATTTAAAAGGATCCAATATTCTTATATTTGATGAAGATGGACATGGGAATCATAAAGAAGGGAACACAAATGATTGATCAACCATTACTTTTGGAAAGGTTAAAGGATGATCAAAAGGATGAAGTGGGAATTCAAAAAAATTGGAAGCTATTGGAAAAGGGAAATCCTCAGAGTTTAATGTTAACGAAGAAGTAATTGTAAGATTTGGGAAAAGACTATGTGTTCCTTCAAGTCCGGAGCTGAATAAAGAACTTTTGGATGATACACATAGTTCAAATTTCTCTATTCACCCAGGAAACACAAAGATGTATTGAGATCTCTGAGAGCATTATTGGTGGGATAATATGAAGAAGTAGATCGCTGAATATACATCAAAGTGCCTGGTGTGTCAACAAGTGAAGGCAGAGAGGCAGAAGTCTAAAGGGATAATGCAACCATTTCCCATACCAAAATGGAAATGGGAGAACATCACTATGGACTTTATCATTGGACTTCCAAATAAATTCAAAGGCAACAATGCAATCTGGGTTGTTTTGGATCATCTTACAAAGGCTGCACACTTCATTGTTATTCGGGAGGATTTATCATTGGATCAACTGACACAGATATATATCAGGGAAGTGGTAAGGATGCATGGAGTACCACTATCTATTATGTCCGATCGAGATCCAAGATTCCCCTATAAGTTTTGGAAGAGTCTTCAACATGCTCTAAATACTGAATTGAACTTCAGTACGGTCTATCATCCTCAAACTGATGTCCAATCCAAGCAGACTATTCAAATACTTGAGGACATGTTGAGAGTGTACTCAATGGACTTTAAAGGAGGATGGGATCAACATATTCCTCTGGTTGAATTCTCTTATAATAAAAATTTCCACTCGAGCATCCAAATGACACCATATGAATACCTTTATGGGAAAAGGTGCAGAACACTGGCGTGTTGGGATGAGGTCAGTGAGCGTAAGCTGCTTGGACCAGAAATGATCGAAGAAATGGTGGAGAAGGTGAAAACGATTCAGCAGCATATCAAGGTAGCCTAGAGTTGACAGAAGAGTTATGCAGATAACCGTCGATAAGACCTTGAGTTTAAAGTTGGATACATGGTATTTATACGTATATCTCCATGGAAGAAGGTTATGAGGTTTGGAAAGAAAGGGAAGTTAAGTCCAAGGTACATCGGCCCCTTCGAGATTCTTTATTGTGTCGGGGCTGTGGCCTATCGACTAGAACTTCCACCTACCATGTCCAAGGTACATGATGTCTTTCATGTATCCCTCTTAAGGAAGTATATACCAGACCCTTAACATGTACTCTCTTCAGAGGTGGTATAGTTAGAGGATGATATTTCTTTTGAGGATCAACCATTGAAGATCTTAGATCATAGAGAAAAATTTATATGAAATAAGACAATTCCCCTCATTAAGGTGTTGTGGAAAAACCACAAGTTTGAAGAAGTGATGTGGGAATCAATGGAAATGATGAAGCAGAGTTACCCACATCTATTTTAGTGTGGGAAAAGGAAATTTCGAGGGCGAAATTTCTTAAGGGGGGAAGATTGTAATGACCCAAACTTTCATTAATGAAAATCCATCTTGATCTAATTAAATGTATCTTTATGTAAAATGTTTATATAAAATGTCAACTTCTTTGGTTTTATGTTAAGAATTGTGACCATTGCTAATATATCCATTGAACAATGATCACATGATTAGTATAAATATAGGGATTTAACAAATTCAATTTACTCAGACAAAGGAAGCGATGACCTCATCAAGTAGACGTGCCCCATACAAAGCTCATTTGTCAGAGCTCAGAAAAGAGGTGGCATCATTGAGCTTCTCTCTTGACCAAGCCCAAGAAGAGCATGAATATGTTAAGCTCAAGCAGAACCTCCTATGAGAGAAATGGAAGTTGATAGAGATTACCACCTGGGCAATGTTATCCGAGTCACCCCAAGAGTCTGTCACCATCGCACAACTTGCTCTTTGGTCTTTTGTGGGTGTTATAAGGGGTTATGTAACAAGACCTTATCACTATGGTTATGTACATTATTTTTGTATATAATAATGAATATACTTTCATTTTATTATTGTTACCTTGTAAATAGTTTTTTTAAAGCACAAATAGTATTTTTAGTTAATGTTCAACTAAGAAATATATTTTGATGAATTAATGGATTTTTGAATTAAATAATATTTTAATAAAATATTATTATTGTTATTAAAATAATTTTTATTAAACATAAATGATCGTATAATTTTATGAATGCAATTGTAATTTTTATTATGGTTTGAAATCCATTTTTGTCAAAACCCGTGAATTTTCGATAAATGTTGGTTGTTATTTTAAAAGTAAAAATTAACATATTTAGAAAATTATTTAGATAAAATAAATATTATTTCTATAATCAGTACATCAAAATTATCCAACGGTGAATTTTTCATAATTTTCTGAGATAGTCAAATTTTTGGGTAAAAATTAAATACCTTTTAAATATATAATGTGTTTTATGACATCATAATGAACAAATTGTGATGTAATAAAATACTATAAGCTTTATGTTAGGATAATATATGTTTTACCATTAAAATAATGTGATTTTGGGTTTGTTTGACTTATTTTACAAAGAATTAATGGACCCTTCAAGACTTATTAAACACATTGTCTTTTTAAATTGTTTTCCTTGGGAGTGTGACTCACCTCCACAAAATCAACCCCATTATTTTAAGAAGTTAGGACTTTGGCCTTATAAAATATTTTTTTCTACTTCCATTTTCCAAAAAACATGGGCAAAAACTATGGGATGGTTTGTGGTTTGGATTAGTTTAATGTGAGGTGTCCCAAACCTAAATAATAAAGAATTCCCTCATCTTTCCTATATAAACCCAACCAAGATCCCACTTCATCCTCACTAAAAGACTTTTGAGTTCATCAAACCTCTTCCATAATCTCTCTATAATCCTTCCAAGGTCCCCCAAGCTCCCAAGAATCCTATCTCAAGCCTCTCTCAAGCCTTTGGAATCACACTTCCAAGTAAGGGTTTTTCTTCCTTTCTCATTTTTGTCCAATTTTATTAATGTTGTTATACCATTTTAATTTCAATTAGAAATGTTGGGGTATAGTTTAAAACCTCCCCATAATTCCCTATTTATGTTTTAATTATGGGATACCCCTTTCTCTCTCATTAAATGCCTCCCATGTACACCTGTTACTATACCGAAATTTTGAAAGGAATTTCTCTCTCCTCTTTTACATTCAAGCAGTTCTTTTGTATCATGACTCTAAATTCCATTAAAATTTTTGGTACATGTATCTATATGACCCCCTTACTTTAAATTTCATTTATATATGATGAGACACCCCTTTCTCTCTCATCAACCATTTTTATGAATTCTTATGTCACGTCGTTATGCTGCTGAAATTGGATCGATTTTCCAAGCCAATGTCATTGTATAGTGAATACCATGCCCATTTCTCTATCAAGGGTATTCACATTTATGAACATTTAATTATTGATCATAAAGTTTCATGTATTAATTCCACATTCCTTTATCATGGAATAAATGATTTTGTTTTATGAATCCCTGTTATATGATCCATGTGGCACACTTATGCATGAAATGAAATGTTTAAGAAGGGTGCACCCTTATAGCGCTCCAATGCATTGGGTAAAGTATAGTATCATGATACATCATGTGAAATGAGTTTTTACTCATTCTAATTCAAGTTAAATGAGTTTTTACTCATGCTTCACGTGCAATGAGGATTTACTCATGCTTCATGTGCAATGAGCCTTGGCTCATGCTAATTCCATGTTAAGTGTTGTTGCCAAATTTCCATGTTATGACCATCATGATTTATCATGCATTTATGTTTATTATTCTCTTTTGATCTATTGATATTCCTATTTTCTAACATGTATTGTATTCCTCATGTTATTCCATTATTATTCCCTTACTGGGCTTTATAGATCACCCTTTTCTTATGCATGTCCTCAGGTTATCCCATGCAATGCTAAGTACGAGGGAATGTAGTGGTCATGTAAAGGAAGTTTTCAATAAAGATGTTGTATTTCATGTTTTAAGTTGTCATGTAATGATCCTAAGCCCCAAATAAACTATAACTCTTGATCTTTTATGTTGTATCAAGTGAAGTTTATGTAATAAATTATGTTTAATTGTGTAATAAAAGATCAGGGTTGTCATAGGAGCTACCAACAAGCACCAGGCAGTTGCATCTTCAACGGTAGGTATCCAACAATAGACGTAGGGACCCAAGTGGGTCAAACAATCTAGGGTATGACCCTAGGATACGAGATCAGTGGCATGGGGTTTCTAGGTAGAGAAATCCAGCTGAAGCACATGCTATGTTACTCGTGTGGCGGTCGGGGACATGTAGCTCAAGATTGCCCAACTTGTCGTGAGGAAAATCAGAAGATGGTTGAGGGACTTCCAAGGTAGAGGAGGATACAAGAGTAGAGTAGTCTATAGAGAGGTGGGTCTGGTAGAGGAGTAGGCAGAGCAGTAGGTGGTGGGAAGAGGTTCGACATACTACCACCACCACCCTCAGGTGGTCCACCACAGGCTCAGGGAGCTAGTGGACAGGGATGAGGCCAACTTTAGAAAATAGAGGCTTATGAACCCGGTGATCTAGAGATGATTATAGGTACGATCTATGTATTTTACACCCTAGATGTAGTTTTTATAGACATAGGTTCTAGTAACTATTTTCTCACCATGACCCTTGTTCGAGACTCAGAGATTCTAGTGGAACTATTGAATCGATCCGTACAATTAAAAACTTATATGGGTGAGATTCGATGATGAAAAACTGGTTCCAATAGTGTTCCCTTATTCTAGTGGGTTAGAGTTTTGGTTGTGATCTCTTGATGGTGGTGTTTAGGCCTTACGACATCATTCTTGGTATGAATTGGTTATTCGCAGTTCATGCTCAGATTGACTGTTTTAGATGAAGAGTGTGGTGTGTCCGTAGTGATGGGACTAGATTTTATTTTATCAGTGAAAGGGAAACACATATAGTTTAAGATGGACTCACACAAAGAAGGGTGAATCCAACCACACATCAGTTGGCTAGCTTGAACCTCAGCACAATGGATAAGATGAGTCCTCAATTTCCTATAGTGGTGGTAGAGTATGAGGATGTATTTCCTGAGTATGTCCCTGGATTACCTCCCCATAGGGAGGTAGAATTTTTCATTGACCTTTACAATGGGAAAACATCGATATATACACCTACATATCAGATGGCTCCCATGGATCTTTGTGAGTTGAGGGTAAAACTAGAGTACTTCCAGAGGAAGCAATTTGTGAGACCCAATGTTTCACCCTGGGCAGCCCCAACTTTGTTTTCCAAGAAGGAATATGGGAGATTGAGGTTATGTGTGGACTTATGACACCTAAATCAGGTGACTGTGAAGAATAAGTATCCACTACCAAGGATTTATGACCTATTCGATCAGATGAAGGGAGAAAAGTGGTTCTCAAAGATTGACCTTAGGTCTGGCTATCACTAGCTTCGTGTATGGGATGGGGATGTACCGAAGATAGCCTTCAGATGTCAGTATGTACACTAAAAGTACTTGGTGATTCCTTTTGTCATGAATAAAACCCTGATAGTGTTCATGGGACTTATGAATAGAATCTTCCAACCTTACTTATAATGGTTTGTCGTGGTCTTCTTTGATGACATGTTGGTGTACTCAATGTTTGAGGAGGAGCATGCGATAAACTTGAGGATGGTCCTAGATACACTCTAAGAGAACCAAATTTATGGGAATCTATTGAAGTGTCGGTTCTAGATTCAGGAGGTCCACTTTTTACGACATGTCATTTTAGAGGCTTTCTGGAGAAGATTGAGGCAGTGATTTCTTGGGATCCACCCAAGAATGTTACCGAGGTGCATAGTTTCTTGGGTTTGGATAGATACTATCAGAGGTTTTTACCTGAATTTTATAGAGTAGAAAAACCCTTGAAATATTTGACATAGAAGGGGAAACCTTTCATGTGGACACAGAAGTGTCAGTAGTTCTTTCATGAGCTGAGGTAGAGGTTGATGAGTGTTCCCATATTGAGATTACCAGAGGAGGGTGTCAGGTATGTAGTGTTCTGCGATATATTAGGGACCAGACTTAGATCTGTCCTGATGTATGGGAAAGCAGTTATTGCCTATGGTTCATGTCAGTTTAGCAATCATGAGAAGAACTATGTGACCCATGATCTTGAGCTAGCAGTGGTAGTCTTCTCATTGAAGATGTGGTGACACTACCTGATAGGAGAGTGGTTTACCATCTACTTTAACCCCAAGAGTATCGAGTATATAATCTCCCAGAAGGGTCTGAACTTGAGATAAAGGTGATGGATAAAGTTACTCTAGGACTATGAATGAGATTTTTTATACTACTAGGAAGAGGAACATAGTGGAAAACGCTCTCAGTAGGTGATCCATATTGCAGTTTCTAAGTGAGGCATCAGATCAGTTGGCCGCATTGAAGATATCCTTTGTGTATGGAGATGGAGTAGCTTACCTACAATCTATGGTTTTAACCCCTCCACTCTTATAGAGATTCAGGGAGATACAACTCATATACACCAAATGTGAGACTTTACGTAGTTAGATGTCCATAAGGCATGCCCCTGATGGATATTCGAATGATGGGGAGAACATCATTATTTTCAGAGGGCATACAGTTGTACCAATAATGTTACGGGAGGAGGTTTTGAGGGAGTTCCACATATCCCCTTTTACGGTACATATAAGTGCGGTGAATATGTATTAGGACCTAATACATCAGTTATAGTGGCTAGGGATGAAGAAGGTGGTGACATAGTTTGTTCCTTAAAGCGTCAATTGTCAGCAAGTAAAGGTTGAGCACCAAGTTCCAACGGGCTTGACCCAACCACTTGAGGTACCAGAGTGGAAGTGGAATGGGATATCAATGAACTTCATGATGGTTTTACCATGCATGTCTAGGGGGCACAATACCATCTGGGTAATCATTGATTGACTCACCAAGTTGGCTAACTTCCTACCGATTCATGAGCAAAGTTTAGTAGAGAGCTTGGGATGCCTCTACATACCAGAGATAGTTTGGATTCAAGGAGTTCCATCAACGATTGTTTTAGACCATGATTATTGTTTCACATACCAGTTGTGTAAGGGATTTCAGGAGGCTTTTAGGACTCAGTTGCGATTAAGCATGGGATTTCATCCCCAGAATGATGGCCAGACGGAGAAGACCATTAATGTTCTATAGGACATGCTATGTGCTTTCATCCTAGACTTTGACCCAGTTAATAGGATCAAATACCACTAATGTAGTTTGTGTAAAAAAAATATATCACTCCACCGTTAGTATGGAACTATTTGAGGCCTTGTACAGGTGACCATATAGGTCACCACTATATTGGATGGACCCAGGGGAGTCATCACTCATGAGTTTAGAGTTGGTGCGAGCTACCACCGATAAGGTTCAGATCATCTAGGACTGCATGGAGCTAGTAGAATTCATATGATGACATGATACTGAGTCCTATAGAGTTTGAGTAGGGATACCATGTGTTCCTTCGAGTATCACCTCGACGGGGATTTTAGAGATTTGGTTGGGGATACAAGTTATCTCTGAGAGACATTGTCCCTTTTCAGATTCTGAGTAGAGTTGGCAAGGTGGAATACCACCCATATCTAACCCCATAGTTGTATTAGGTTTATGATGTATTCTAGATGTCATAGCTGAGGAGGTATGTGCATGATCCATCACACATCATTGATTGGGGTGAGCTAGACATTGATGATGGAGTGACTTTTGCAGAGTACCTGGTGGAGACCGAGGATTGACATAAGTGGATCCTTTATGGGTGGTTGATTCCTATGGTGTGTGTTTGGTGGAATCATGGGAATCTCCAAGAGAACACTTGGGAGCAAGAGGCTTTGATTCATGCTTAACACCCTCATATTTTTCTTGAGTATCCCTTGTTTTGGATTTCGGGTATGTAAATCCCTAAGGTGGAGAGAATGTAATGAATCGAATTTTCTCTGGTTTTATTTTTATAAATTAATTGGGAAAATTTCAAGAACAGGTGCTATAACATGAGATTTTGAGGCCCGGTGTGCTCAAAACCATACGATGAAAAATATTAATTTTTTAATAAAGCTCACTAGTGTTTTTTCTTTAAAATAGGAATAACTTCTAAACAGGTTCCCAGATCAGAAATCTAAGGGAACCGCTGCGTTCAGAGCAACGAATTTACCATAGGCAGGGCCTAACATTGACCGACATGCGTCGACTGTGAAAGTTAGAATTTATATGTAACCATCATTAAAATCTTTTAATAAAAATATTTTATTGGACAAATTAGAGTTTTTCTTTTTAATGAAACCATTTTCAGGAATTTAGGGTTATCACCATAACCTTGGAATTCCTCTAAGGCATGGATGAAAACCCTCTCAATGATAAAAACTAGTGGATTAAGGATCAATGATGACATAGACCTTTGTTCTTCATTAACGACTGATCTAACCATGAGGTAGGATGTTGATATCTTTGTGATTTCCTCTTTCCCTTATTATATTAAACGATGAACACAGACCAACCGACGAACAGGTCGATCTACGCTTCAATCATTATTGTAGGATGGTTAATTGTTGTGGGGTTTCTAAAAAGGGAAAATAATCAGGGTGATTTCTGGTTCTTCATTATTCATTCATCCTTTTAACAAGAACAAATTGGCGCTGACACAAACAAAGGTTGAGATTCATTCTTCATGCATTATTGGTGCCTTTCACTCTTCCTTATTCTTCAAACTTTATCCATTGAACCCCCATGGTCACAAATCGACATTTTTAGGTGGCTGCGAGTACAATCAGACCCCTCGATTGAAGGCAAATCGACCGTAGAGGTCGCAACATCGTAGAGTAGAACCCAACAAAACAAAATATGTGACAGAACAATTTTTCAGGCATCATAGGAACCCCATTGGTTTGCTTAAGGGACTGACTGTGTGGTTCTGGTGTGATGGACCGGCGTGGTGTGGCGGTAGTGTAGGTGGAACAAGGTGGCGGCGTGCTGGAGGCGGTGACTGGAGCAGCGTGGCGGGACGGTTGGAGCCTGAGAGAGATGTGATAGGCGGGCTGAGTGGGAGACTCATGGAGTGGAGGTGGAGAGTGTGTGGGGTCCAAGGGATAGTGGGGTGTGACGTGGGGGACCAAGCGACATGGGGGGAGCCATGCAGTCAAGGCAGACCATGTAGACTAGGTGGAGCATCCAAGGTGGTTCACGTTTGGCAGAGTAAACTGGACTGCATACGGCGGGATGTACTAGGGTGGCCAAGATGGTTTGGGAAGAACTGAATGGAACTAGTTTGGGTTGGGTCCAGTGGGTTGGGTTGAGCCCGGACTAGACCCCAGTTGGGCCGTTTTACAAAAAATGGCCATTTCTTTCAAACTGTGTGTTTGTTCGATGAGTCATTTGTGGCATTGGGACCCTTGCGATGAGGTGGTCCTTTTGAGATAATTTAAACAAGTCTTTATAAAATTTGGAATATTAACTCTTATCTTGAGGAGTAGGTTCTCCTTGTACAAGTGCGCTATGAGAGGAATCCTACGGCTGGCTGTGACTTGGTGACTATGTGACTTGGGGGCTACATGACCCATCGACATTCCATACACCATCGACTCTCCATGCACCATCGAAGCTCCAAGCCCCATCGACGCATCGGGTTCCATCGACGCTCTATGTGCCATTGAAACTCCATGAACCATCGATTATCCTTTCACCATTGTCTCTCCCTATTCCATCGATGCTCTGTGATCCATCGACACTTTGTGAGTCATAGAAACTAGGAGATCATTGGACTACAACTAAAAATCCCTCTCTTCGTTCTTTAGACTTATACCTGTGTGATCTGACCATAGTGACTGTACTTCATGTGTTTACTTTATGGTATACCATGTATTTATTCATGGTATACTCAGTGTATTTATTTGTGGTGTACTTCATGTATTTATTAGTGGTATTACTTTGTGGTTTTAGGGTGTCCTACTGAGTATTGTTTTACTCACCTCTGTATGGGCTTTGCCCACACATGTTGTGTCTTGTGAAGATGATCAATTATTTGATGGAGTTTTAAGTGGAATAGGACCAAGTGGTGCTTAGAGTGATCATACATATGAGGTGTGATCTTACAACTTCAAATAGCTGTTTTACATCTACCCTTCAGGTAGGGTTTTCTGCAAATGAGTTTCAGGAACTCGTTCATTCACTTTGGCAGACTCTTATTTTGGTGGGCTTTTATTATGGCCCTATTTAATTTCAGTTTCCTACTTTCATTCTCTGTTGTTGGTATCTTAGTGACACGAATTCTTGTTTTCTTAGTGTTTTACCTTTCATCATTTTGGGCTTGGAGATGTGTGTGTGTGTACAGGTACTTAAGAAAATGACTCCCATTTGTGGGATATGCCTACTTGGTGCTAGTTTCTAGCCCCTGGCCTATTAGAGGCGGGCTTGGGGTAGTCATGACATGGGATCCTCTGGGATGGGTCATGACATAGTGGTATCAAAGGTGGTTAGTTATACTTAAGGACTAGGAGTTTGTGAGGTTGGTTTGGGGCAATAGTTTCGAGTGTTTTGAGTTCATATTTTTGGCCATGGAATCTAGTTTTGGTGCGACGGCTGACTTATCCATTCACAAGGACTATAAATTCTGCTTTCTAACTCAGTATATGAAAACAATGGTTGTAGGAAAATTAATGGTACATGAATCATATAGGATTTAGGTATATTATCATGTACTTATTGATTCATCTCACCAGGTATACTCTATTGACTTTGGTACATCTTAATCTGTTTCAGGATGCTTCTATGCAGACATCCATCTAGGATTCTATTGCGTGATCATGAGGATGATCTTCCTAGAGAAGAGGAATCAGTATAGGGACCTGTAATGGAGATAGAACCTCTGAGTGATTTACCAGTGATACCACCACCCGTTGAGAAGCAGTTACTACAAGTGCTTCTGGTAGAGGATGCACACAGGTTGAGTGCGTTGCATGAGTTACAAAGGCAGTGATATCTCAAGTTTTTGGGTGAGATAGACGCACAAGTAGATAAGAATTATCTGGGGGTAGTTACACATGTCTTCTTCCTTGTGAAGATGCCTTTTGATGAGATGGAAGTTCTAGCTGTGTGACTTCTTGAGGGATCAGCGGGGCGATGGTGGTGCTTAGTGATCTAGATGCTTGATGAGATGACTCTATCTTTGGCATAATTTTAGTGAATCATTAGGAAATAGTTCTTTCTAGTAAAGTTACACTCAGTGCGCATACAGGATCTCCTGCATCTACATCAGGGAAGTCAAATAATAGCAAAGTACTCGACGAGATTTATGGATCTTTCTTGAAACTCCATGGATAAGGTGTAGGACCCATTCTTCAGGGATCAAACCTTCAATAATGGGAAAAAATGGGAGATTAGTTCAACCATTATGTACCTTATAATCCCTACATATGCCAGGGTACTAGAGAGAGCCCTACTATTGGAGAGTTTTCTGGAGGAGCAGACGACAGTAGTGGGAGCTATTAGCAGGCACCAGGCAGCTGATTCTTCATTGGTAGGTAGCTGATAATAGATGTAGGGACCCAAGAAGGTCAAGAACTCCAGGGAAAGACCCCAATATATGGGATCAGTGGTGCAGGGATCCTCAGGAAGAGCGGGTTAGTTGAATGACATGCTTTGTTACTCGTGCAGCAGTCAGGGACATATGGATCGAGATTGCTCGACTCATCATGAGAACAATCAACAGATAGTTGAGGGACCACCCAAGCAGAGGAGGAGATAGGATAAGAGTGGTCTATAGGGAGATGGGTGTGGCAGAGGAGTAGGTAGAGCAGTGGGTGGTGGTTGGAGGTTCGACGTACCACCACCTCCCAGGTGGTCCACCACAGGCTCAGGGAGCTAGTGGATAGGGATTATGAAAACTTTACGAAATAGAGGATTATGACCCCGATGCTCTAGAGATGATTAGAGGTACAATCTGTGTCTTTTACACCCTAGCTTCAGTTTTGATAGACATAGGTTCTAGTCACTTTTTTCTCACCACGACCCTTGTTTGAGACTCGGATATTCCAATGTAACTATTGAATCTATCCCTACACTTATAGACTCTTATGGGGGGATTCGACAGTCACACACTGGTACCGAAAGTTTGACCTTACTATAGGGGGTGAGAGATTTGGTTGGGATCTCTTGGTGGTAGTGTCGATACCTTATGATTTCATTATTGGAATGGAATGGTTATCCGTAGTTCATGCCTAGATTGACTGTTTTAGGTGCATAGTGCGGTGTGTCCGTAGTGATGGGACCAGATTTTCTTTTTTTTGATAAAGGGAAACACATGTAGTGAAGGAAAAACTCACACATAGGAGGGTGCAACCAATCACACATCAATTGGATAACCTGACCCTCAATTTAGTGGATGAGATGAGTCCTCAGTTTCCTGTAGTGGTGGCAGAGTTTGAGGATGTATTTTCTAAGGATTTCCCTAGATTAACTCCCCACAGGGAGGTATACTACTTCATTGACCTGTACCCTAGTATGACACTCATACATACACCTACATATTAGATGTCTCTCATAGAGCTTTGTGAGTTGAGGGTATAACTAGAGGATTTGCAGAGGAAGGGCTTCATGAGACCCCGTGTTTCACCCTGGGTAGCCCCAGTTTTGTTTTCTAAGAAGGCAGATGGGATCTTGAGGTTATGTGTGGACTTATGGCACTTGAATCAGGTGACTTTGAAGAACAAGTATCCACTACTAAGGATTGATGACCTCTTCGATCATCTAAAGGGGGAAAGGTGGTTCTCAAAGATTGACCCGAGGTTTGGCTATCACTAGCTTCATGTATGAGATAAGGATGTACTGAAGAAAACCTTCAGATGTCGATACATCCACTGTGAGTACTTGGTGATGTCGTTTGGTAGGATAAACACCCTGATAGTGTTCATGGGACTCATGAATAGAATCTTCCAGCCTTACTTAGACTGGTTCTTTATGGTCTCCATTGATGAAAACCTAGTGTACTCAGTGTTTGAGGAAGAGAATGAGATACACTTGAGGATGGTTCTAAACACACTCTGAGAGCACCAGCTTTATGGGAAGCTCTTGAAGTGCCAGTTCTGAATTCATGATCTCCACTTTATGGGCACATCATTTCAGATCCTGGAGTTATAGTAGATCTGGTGGAGATTAAGGCGGTGCTTGCTTGGGAGACACCCAAGAGTGTTACCAAGGTGAAGTGTTTCCTGGGTTTGGATGGGTAATATAGAAGTTTTTTACTCTATTTTTCCAAAGTAGAAGTACCCTTGAAGGATTTAATATTTAATGGGAATCCTTTCATGTGGACAGAGAAATGTTAGTAGTGCTTTCAGGAGATGAGGAAGAGGTTGAAGGGCGCTCCCATATTGAGATTACCAGAGGAGGGAATCAGGTATATAGTGTTTTGGGATGCATTAGGGACCAGGATTGGTTGTGTCTTGATGAAGTGGAAAGTGGTTATTGTTTATGATTCACTCCAGTTGAGGCAGCATGAGCAGAACTATGAAACCACTAATCTTGAGAAAGCAGCGGTAGTATTTTCATTGAATATGTGGCGACACTACCTGATAGGTGAGCGATTTATCATCTACTCTAAACACAAGATTCTCAAGTATATGATCTCTTAGAAGGATTTGAAATTGAGATAGAGGTGATGACTATAGTTCCTCTAGGACTATGATTTTGAGATTATTTTTAGGACCAAAAGGGGCCTAGATACCCTGAGAGGGGGATGGGGGGGGGGGGGGTGAATCAGGGTATGGATATTATATTTCAAAATTATTCATGCCCCAATGGATCTTGACCTCTATATTATAAGGTTCAATTTGTTTGCTCTTATGTGTTTATGTTGATCACTTCTTTTTATCTTTATCTGATGGTGATGCTTTAGATTCATTACAAGGAAGCAACTTGGCAGACACAAAGATTTTTACTTGGTTCACCCTCACTGGGATACATCCAAGGAGCATACAATAACGATGTGCTTCTATACCAAATACACTAAATCTCACTGCCAATAATGTTTGGACTATATCACTTATATGCCCAAGCTCACTACCTTTATAATGTTTAGGTTCATATCACTGCTTTCCTAAGGGTCACTCCCTATTTCTCTCACACTGTCTCACTACCTATAAAAATGATAACCTTCTTCCTCTTCCTCTTCTCACTGCACTTGGAAGGGATCCACTCACAGTTTATAGACTTGTAGGTCTCTTCATTACCACTAATGAATGCATCCTCCACTGTATGTAGATTCTCTATTGATGTCCAAATTTCATCCACTGATGAATACCCCTTTTCCCCTAAACACTGAGCAACAACCTTTGATAAATACCTTTGAAAATCACCATACTTCACGAAGCTCCCAATTTCACAAAGCTCAAACAAGCCTTCGCAAAGTCCCTACCTTTTCGTGAAGCACACACCTTCACATATCTCAAACCTTCGTAGAGTTCAAGCCTTTGCAAATATTGGGCTGTCGAGGAGCTCAAGTCATCGTAGAATGACTTTCTTCATGAAGCTCACCGAGCCAACATAGAAGACGCCTCTTTCGCAGAGCTAGATTAGTCACCATGAAGTTCCTTCCTTTTGAAAAGCACACTGAATTCGTGAACCTCCTTCATGATTCGAGAGAAAAATATTTTCTTCAAAAACTCTATACTTCTCTCGAGGGGGTTGAGGCCCATTTATAGTCGATTCCACTGACCCTCAAACTTTCCACATGAATTCAGCGCCATGTCATCTCAAATTGCGAAGCTCCTAAATTTTCGCCAAAATTCTCTCAATATCGCAAAGCACTTGGAAATTTTCAGATCACGTAGCTCATCATAATCGTGGAGCGTTCTTTCAATTATTTTGCGCCACTGCTGCGAAGCTCCCTCGCATTTCCCTTCAACTCTTCCATTTGCGAAGCTCATCATAATCATGAAGAACACCATAAACATTCTTATTGTCTTTGAGAAATCCACATCAATAATCCAATCTTCAAGAAACTCACTTATTTGACATATTTTGATGAGATATTCAAGGAAATCCATATTTCTCAATGCACACTAAACTCCAAATTTTGGACCCCAAAAATTTGGAAAACACTGGAAAACGGAACCACCTTGTATCTGCTCTTTTTTTACCACCTCCAAATCATCCATTCCTTTGTCATGGTTTTTTGTCAACATGGATTGTCAACGACATCTCTGGAACTTGAAAATTCACCATGGAACCCCGATTTTTCAATAAACACAATCAACCCAAAAATGATAAAATGTTACCTTGAGGGATTTTTTCCCAATAATCTCCCCCTTTGGGTTTGATGAAAACCCTTCTCAGAAAGATTTTCTGCACGTTAATACCTCACTAAGTCTCCTTCCATCATCTAACATCCTTCACCTCTTGCGATTCAAATAGTGACCAAAGTTTCACTCACCAAATACTCTAAGCCCATATGAGCAATGCTCTTCGTGAGAAACAAGAGTAAATGAAAAGATCCTCAATGAATCACTTCATTTCAGACACTAGCTGTTGACACCCAAATGATACCAATTACTAAAATGATACCGATTTTTGATCACTGAAAGCCTTCAAACACCATTACAACATCACTCTTCTGCTTTTATCATGATCCTCAACTATCGTGATATCTAATCTTTGATCGATCACTTATAGCAGCATCAGATTTACAACTCTTCCCCTATCTCATTGCTCTCCCCCTATCTCATTGCCCTCCCCTATATTGATACTCCACCTATCAGCTTCTTCCCATATGATTCATGATTTCTCAAATAGCCACATTGTCTATCCCTTGAACAACCACTGTTTTCTCCCCCTTTGTCAATGAACCCAAAGGGAACTCCTTTGAGATCTGTAATAGGGTAAAAACACATATTAGTACATTAAATAAAAACACATCATGCCTTGGGGATAGGGGGTGGGGGTCCCACATCCACACTGTTTCAAGTGCGGGGAGTCGACTGGACTCCCAGATCCAGTCGATGCCTCTCAAAGGAATCCTTGGTTAAGACCTTTGTCAGAATTTCCGCAACCTGTAGCTATATAGGCACATACTCCAACTTTAATAGCCCTTTATCCACTTTCATATTGATAAAATGATACTTTATATCAATGTGATTTGTCCTTGAGTGATGAACGATATATTTGATGATATTTATAGCACTTGAGTTATCACATTGGATTCTGATCAGAGATTTTACTTCAACGCCCATATCATCAAGTTGATTCTTCATCCATAATAAATGTGTGCAAGATTGAGTGGCAGAAATATACTCAGCTTATATGGTGCCCAATGAAATGAAATCTCGCTTCTTGATCAGCCAAGAAATACACAATCCATGAAGATAGAAATCACCTCCTGATGTTTATTTCCTGTCATCTGCTGAACCAGCCCAATCTGCATTAGTATATCCCAATAACTTAGACTGAGATTTGTCACTATATATCAAGCCAAAATCCACCGTGCCCTTGATATACTGAAGTATTATTTTTCACTACAAGCATGTGGATTTCCTTGGGATTACTTTGATATTGCTTTTCTTGGCATGTGAAAAAGAAAATTTCAAGTCTCTTCACTGTCAGGTACAGTAAAATCCCAATAATCTGCCTATATTCTGTGATATTAACTGCCTTGACATTATCATCTTTTGATAATTTCATCCGGGTTGCAACCGGAGTCTTCATCTCATTGAAATTTTCCATTCCAAATCTTATCAGAACCTCCTTGGCATATTTGGATTGATAAATGAATATGAAATTCCTTCCTTGTGTCACTTGTAAACCAAGGAAAAAGGTCATCTCACCAATCATAGACATTTCGAACTAATGTTTCATGAATTCATAAAACTGTCTGCACTGTGCTTCATCTGATCTGCCAAATATTATGTCATCAACATAAATTGACACCATCATCCTTTGATTACTATTTTTGTTTAAATAGATATTGTAATTAACTTCACCATGTTGGAAACCAAGCCTCTTCAAATACTAATCAAGCCTTGAGTACCATGCTCTCAGTGCTTGTTTCAGCCCATATAATGCCTTCTTAAGCTAACAAAACTTGTTCTCATCCTCATGAATGAGAAAACCATATGGTTGATCGATATACACTTCTTCCTCCAGAATCCCATTAAAAAATATAGATTTTACATCCATATGAAACACCTTGAACTTCCGTTGCACTACAATGGCTATGACTAATCTGATTGTCTCCAACCTTGCAACCAATGCAAATGTCTCATCGACATCAATTCCCACTATCTGGGAGTATCCTTTTTTACACTAGTCGTTCTTTGTTTCAAATAACTATTACATCTTCATTCAACTTGTTGCGAAAGACCCATTTAGTCCTGATGTCATTTTTATCTGCTAGCCTCGAAACAATCTCCCATGTTTGATTCTTTTTTGAATCAACATCAACCGCTTCTGCTCCCCCTATGTTGCTTTCCTCCTCATCACTTTCATTAGGAAATTTATCACTGTTTCATTATTCAATGACATCATTTATTTTAACTACTTTTATGATATTCTTTTTGAAACATTGTAGATATTCTCTCACAGCTTCTTGGTATCTTGAAAACAGTCAGCTGATATCATTATGTTAGAAAAAAATAACAGATGATTATGAAATATATTAATGTTTCTAATTCTCCCGAAATATGTCTTCTGTTGATAGAAAACACTTGAGTTGGGTCATCCAATTATTTATTTTATGTATCCTGCATCTGATTATGATATTGAATTATCCCCATATGCTATGTAACACTTCATGTGGTTAGGCCAAATTTTTAGACCCATAACCATTCTTCTCATCCTGTATCATTTATTCTAATATGGCACTCGACATTGATCCAATAACCAAATATTTAATCCTACTGAGTTGGAACTCGGTGTAGGAAACAAGAGATAAATTTAATAACACAATCACTTCATATTGTTCTTTGTTGCTCCCTTTCGTTTTAAACTTTGGTACCTGATTTGAGCCAATTGAAACTATAAAGCATATCACTTCTCCACATTGCATCTTTAGATGCCACTTCCCCTTGGATTGTATCTCCCTAAAACCTAAAACATTTGAATCATTATTTAACAGCATTTATATACATAGGGAGAGGGGCCACTTCTAGTATCCTCAAGAAGAGGATTGTGGTTGATCCTGATGAGTCAACCCTTTGATTCTTTCTTGAAAAGCGTGACACTCATTCCTTTCTTCTTCTAGCTACCTAGATAACTTTAACTGCTCTGGCCATATGACTAATAATTCATTACCCACATGCTGAGTCTTTCTCTAATATGTAGATTCTGCAGGCCTAGAATTTCTCACCATTTGGGGTTTAAATCCACTAGTACACATTTCCTTATTTTATGTTCCAAAAAAATTCCATTTCCCTTTATTCCTTCTCTGGGTAGAAATATCTCTGCTTGTCATCTTCCCTTGCTTCTTCCACCATTGCAGGGATATTTCTCTTTCCTCCACTTCTCTCCATGGCACACGACATGTGAATTTTTCAATACATTCTTTGTTCATCTTTCTTTTATCAGATATCTGAGTCACTACACAGTTTTTCAATGGTGGTGAGTCCTCCACTGAATGTGTATTCTTCTTACTCACAGCTGGAGAAGATCTCCCCTTAATCTTCTAGGTTTGTTCACATTTTCTCCACGAGATCTATTCTGGGTGTGATAGAGAAGGTGATTGATACAGTTTTCTTTCATATCCTTGTGATTTCCATGAGGTTATAAGTCTATTCTTCATCTTACCACTTTTTCTTCTTGTGCATAATTTATTATCATGCACCAATGGAGTAGAGAATCTCCTTTAGAGTTCCTTTTAATTTCTTTCTTTCTTCTTTATGGGATGTCTTTCCAAATGACCATAATCAGAACATATAAAACATTTTCCATAAAAGGAATATGTCATTTCATAATTTCTATGTTAAGATGTTGATCTAGCTTGAGTTTTTCCTCTAACATTGATCTCTTGAGATTCCTGACACATAATCATGGTGTGTACCCTTCTTCCACAGTAATAACATCTAATGAATGCTTTCCTCTGAGAGACTCTTCTTTCTAATTTCTCATGATACATCTTCTTATTCTCAGATTTAGTAAAGTTTCTATTTTCACAACCTAAAATGTATTCCTGAGCCTCTGAAAAGAATCTGGATGTATGTCCATGAATCCCACAAAAATAGAACATGCTATCATTGATTCCTGTAAGATCCTTTTAGGTCTATCTACAGTACCTACAAGGTTTTTATTATCTCTAGAGACTTTCACTTCTCTTTTCCTATCACACATAGGAGTGGGATCATCATATCCAATTCCAGATTTTCCCAAAATGGATGGCCTTTGGGATGATACAATCCTTTCATGATTCTCCTATGAAGTAGCATATTTGTCTTTCATTTCATCATCACCTGCCAAAGGATAATCAAATAGTAAGTGTAAGGCATCCTTTAACTTGGGATTATCTTTGGAATTAGATTTCTCCATTTCTTTCTTGACTAACTCTAGACCTTCCTCCAGTTTCAGAATCCTCTTCTCTTGATTCAAGTTGAGCATTATGTTCTCTCTTGAGAAGATTCCCTCTACTCAGCTCATCTTCCCATTCACGTGTTATATTATCCACCATGTCACTTTTCTCATTTAATTTAAATTTTTCCAGAGCAATAGAATCAGAACAACATGAATTCTCTTGTTGTATCCTTTGATTATTCTGAACTAGTTCAAATAGCTGTGTAGCAAGATCATCATTTTTGGCTTTCAAATTCTGAATTTCATCTGTGTTCAGATTCTTTCCTTTAACATCATCTTTTAGCTTTTCTCTCTTTATAGACCGCTTTTTAAGTTCTTTGGATTTCTAATCATTCTTCTCCCTCAGATCAGTGGCCACATCAATAAGCCTTTGATTTAATCCTCTTAGATTGTTAACCTCAATTTCTATTTCTTGGATCTGGATATATTTAGATTTAATCTCTTCATCCAACTTCTAGTCCAATTCCTTTGTTTCATGGACAACTTCCACTTTTTGACTTTTTGGAGTTTCTTCATCATCAGTAGTTCCAATATTACTTGGAACATCAGGTTCTTCACTCATTCCTTCAGCATCATTGAATGAGTAAGTATTTTCACTGTATGATTCATCCAAAACATTCTTATTTTCACTAGATGATTCCATTAACTGAATCACACTCTTTCCATTGACACTTCCACACTGGGGAATTTCACAAGACTTCTGCTTCTTCTTTTAAGTTCTTCCCTTTGCCATGGCACACCAAAATATAAGTAAACTAGATCTTTATCTTGAACAATCGACTAAACCAAGTCATAGAAAACAAATTTGATAAAAGAAACCTCCCCTTTGATACCAATTTTTAAGACCAAAAGGGGCCTAGATACCCTGATAGGGGAGGTGAATCAGGGTATGTATATTCTATTTCAAAATTCTTCATGCCCCAATGGATCTTGACCTCTATATTATAAGGGTCACTTTGTTTGATCTTATGTGTTTATGTTGATCACTTATTTTTATCTTTATTTGATGGTGATGCTTTAGATGCAATTCAGGGAAGCAACCAGGCAGACACATAGATTTTTACTTGGTTCACCCTCACTAGGCTACGTCCAAGGAGCATACAACGACGATGTGCTGTTATACCAAATCCACTAAAGCTCACTGCCAATAATGTTTGGGATAAATCACTTAAATGACTAGACTCACTACCTTTACAATGTTTAGGGTCATATCACTACTTTCCCAAGAGTCACTCCCTATTTTTCTCTCATTGGATCACTGTCTATAGAAAGGATAACCTTCTTCCTCTTCCTCTGCTCACTGCACTTGGAAGGGATACACTCACATTTTATGGACTTGTAGGTCTCTTCATTACCACTAATGAATGAATCCTCCACTATATGTAGATGCTCTATTGATTTCTAAATTTCATCCACTTATGAATACCCTTTTTCTTATGAACACTAAGAAACAACATTTGGAAAGTACCTTCTCAAAGCACCCTACTTCGCGAAGCTCCCAATTCTGCGAAGCTCAAACAAGCCTTCAAAAATTCCCTGCCATTTCGCGAAGCACACACATTCGTAGATCTCAAAACTTTGTAGAATTCAAGTATTCATAAATATTAGGCCATATTTAAGCTCAAGTAATTGTAGAGTGACTTCCTTCATGAAGCTCACTAAGCTAACGTGGAACACGCCTCTTTTGCGGAGCTAGATTAGTCGCCGCGAAGCTCCTTCCTTTCGCGAAGCACACTGCCTTCGTGAACCTCCTTTGTGATTCAATAGAAAAATATTTTCTTTGAAAACTCTCTACTTCTCTCGAGGGGATCAAGGCCTATTTATAGGCGATTCCACTAACCCTCTAGCCTTCTGTGCGAAGTCATCACCACGTCATCTCAAATCGCGAAGCTCTGAAATTTCCGCCGAAATTATCTCAATATCGTGAAGTACCATGGAAATTTTCAGATCTCGGAGCTCTTTGTAATTGCAGAGCATTCCGTTAATTATTTTGTGCTGCCTCTGCAGAGCTCCCTTGAATTTTCCTTCAACTCTTCCATTCACAAAGCTCATCGTAATCGCGAAGAACACCGTCAACATTCTTCTTGTCTTTGAGAAATCCATATAAATAAGAAAATCTTCCTGAAACTCATTTATTTTCCATATTTTATGATATGTTCAAGGAAATCTATATTTTTTGATGCTCCCCAAAATCCAAATTTTGGACCCCAAAAATTTGGAAAACACTGGAAAATGGCGCCACCTTGTATCTGCTCTTTTTATACCACCTCTAGATCATCCATTCCTTTGTCAGGGTTCTTTGTCAACATGGATTGTCAACAAAATCTTTGGAACTTGACAATTCATCATGGAAAACTTATTTTTCAAAAAACACAATCAACCCAAAAATGCTGAAATGTTACCTTGAGAGATTTTTTCCCAAAAATTATTTATACTCCTGGTAAGGGGATCGTAGTGGTGGATTCTCTCAATAGGAAATATAGCTTGCAGTTGCTGAGTGAGGAATTGGATTAGTTGGTAGTGTTGTAGATATCCTTTGTGGATATATATGAACTAGCTTACCTCCAGTTGATAGTTATCATCCCTCCATTCTTATAGTGAGTTAGGGGGGCACAACTCAAAGACACTGACTGTGAGACTTTACATGCTCGGATGTCCACAAGGAATTCCCCTGATAGATATTCGAAAGGTGGGGAGCACATCATTCATTTTAGAGGTCACACATTTGTACCGGTACTGTTTTGGGAGGAGGTCCTAAGGGAGTTATGCACATCCCTTTTTATGGTACATTCAGGTGTGGTGAAGATGTACCAGAACCTATGATGTTAGTTATGGTGGATGGGGATGAAGAAGGCGGTGGTAGAGTTCGTTTCTCAATGCCTTACTTGTTAGTAAGTGAAGGCTGAGCACCAGGTCCCAACGGGCTTGACCCAACCACTTCAAGTGCCAGAGTGGAAGTGGGATGTTTTATCAATGGACTTCGTGATAGGTTTACCGAACACATACAGGGGGAACGATACCATCTTGGTGATCATTAACGGACTCACCAAGTTGACCACTCCCTATCGATTTGTGAGAAGAGTTCAGTAGAGAGATTAGGGAACCTCTACATGCCAAAGATATTTTGGCTTCATGGAGTTCCATCGACCATTGTTTCAGATCGTGATTCTCATTTCACATCCCGGTTGTCAAAGGTATTGAAAAATTAATTTGGGATTCAGTTGCACTTGAGCACAGTGTTTTATCCCCAGATGGATGGTCAGATGGAGAGGACCATTCAGGTTCTAGAGGACATGCTATGTGCTTTCATCCTAGACTTTGGCTGTAGTTGAAAGGATCACCTACCACTGGTAGAGTTTTCATACAAAAATAACTATCAATCTTCCATTGGTATGGAATAGTTCTAGGTCTTGTATGGGTGAGCATTCAGGTCACCACTTTGCTGGATGGACCCAGGGGAGTCAGCACTCATGGGTCTAGAGTTAGTGTGGGATACCATCGAGAAGGTGTAGATTAACCAGGAGCAGATGAGGAATGCATAGAGCTGGCATAAGTTGCATGATGATAGGATACAGAGGCCTATAGAGTTCTAGTAGGGATACCATGTGTTCCTTCAGGTCTCATCTTGATGGGTATTGCATAGATTTGGCTAGGGAAGCATGTTATCTCCAAGATACATTGACCCTTTTTAGATTCTGAGTAGAGTTAGAAAGGCGGTGTACCACCTAGATCTACCCCTATAGTTGCACCAGGTGCATGATGTTTTCCATGTGTCATAGCCGAGGAGGTAAAGGCATGATCCATCACACATCATCGACTAGGGTGAGATGTAAATTGATGATGGGGTGACTTTTGTGGATTACCCAATAGAGATCGAGGATCGAAAAGAGAGGATCCTTCATGGGAAGTTGATTCTTATGGTGTGTGTTCGGTGGTAGTATGAGAATCTCCAAGAGAGCACTTGGGAGAGAGAGGCTTAGATTCATTCTCAGTACCCTCATATTTTTGTCGAGTAGCCCTTGTTTTGGGTTCTGGGGATGTAAATCCCTAAGGTTGGAAGAATTTAATGACTTGGATTCTCTCTGGTTTTATTTTTTAAATTATTTTGGAAAATTATGAGACCAGGTGCTGATACAGCATGATATTCCAAGGCCTGGTGTTCCCGTAACAATATGATGAAAAATTATAAGTTTCTAATAAATCACATGGGTGGTTTTTATTTAAAATATTAATAAATTCTAAATGGGTTCCCATATCATAAATCTGAGGGAAGCATTGCATTCAGAGCAGTGACTTTACCTTAGGTGGGGCCTAACATCGATCGACGCATGTCGACTGTGAAAGTTAGAATTTGGACATAACCATCATTAAAATATTTTAATAAAAATATTTTATTGGATGCAGTGGAGTTTTTATTTTTAATTAAACCTTTTTTTAGGAATTTAGGGTTATCACCATAACCCTAGAATTCATCTGATTTGTGGATGGAAACCCTCTCGATGACGAATACCGACAGATCAAGGATCAACGAAGACACAAGCCTCCATTATTCATCAATGAATAATCCAACCATGAGTTAGGATGTTGATCTATTTGTGATTTACTATTTCCATTTTTATATTCAATGGAGAATGTAAACCAACCAAAAAATAGGTTGATCTATGGTTCGATTGTTCTTACAGGATGGTTAATTGTTACGAAGTTTTTAAAAAGGGGATATAATTTGGGTGATTTCTGGTTCTTTGTTTATCCTTTTAACAAGAACGAATTGACGCCAACACAAAAAAAATCCTAGATTCATTCTTTATGTGTTCTTGGTGCCTTTCCCTCTTCCCCGTTCTTTTTGATTTCATCATTGAAACCTCGTGGTCACGACTCGACGTTTCCAGTTGTCTCCGAGTACAATTGGACCCCGGATTGAAGGAAAATAAACTATAGAGGTCGAATTAGTGTAGAGAGGAACCTAAAAAAACCAAATCTACGACCACATGATTTTACAGGCATTGGAGGAGCCTCAGTGGTCCACTAAAGAGACCACCAGAGTGGGTCCAATGCATGTCCGGGGTGGTGGTCTGGCATGGTGCGATGAAGAAACTGGTGGAACAAGGCGGAAGCTAGAGAGACCAGAGGTAGCGGATAGAATGACCAGAGGTGGCAGCTAGAGCAGCCAAAGGCGGTGGATGGAGCGGTGAGGCATGGAGGTCAGAGTCTGAGCGAGATGTGGTATGTGGGCCGAGTGGGAGCCATGTGAAGCGGTGGCAGTGAGCGCACGGGGTCCACATGCCATTGGGGCATGGTGCGGGGGAATAGGAAACACAAGGGGAGCCACACAATTAGGGAAAACCATGTAGACTAGGGGGGTGCATCCAGGGTGGTCCGTGTCCTATAGAGTAAACCAGCTCGCATGCAGTGGGCCAGACTAGGGTGGCAGGGCCACTCCGGTGGCCCAGTAGGCTGGTCATAGTAGCCTAGCAGGCTAGGTCTAGCTGGCCCAACAGGCTAGGCTATTTTGGGATGAACATGAATAAACTAGGTCAGGTCATCTAGGCTGGGTCGGGTTGAGTCCGGTAGGTCGAGTCAGACCCGGACCGGACCCGAGTCAGTCCATTTTATAAAAACGACAATATCTTTCAAACCGTGTGTCCATTTGATGATCCATTTGCAGCATTGGTACCCTTGTAATAAGATGATCATTTTTAGATAATCTAAGTGAGTCATTGTGAAATTTGGAATATGACCTCTTGGATTGAGGAGTAGGTTCTCCCAATACAAGCACGCTACAAGTGGAATCCTACGGCTGACTGTGACTTGGTGACTATGTGACTTGGGGGCTACATGACCCATTGAATCTCCATGTACCATCAATTATCTATGTGCCATCGATGCTCCATGTTCTATTGATGCTCCAGGAACCATCGATTCTCCATGCTCCATCAATGTTCCGTGCACCATTGATGCTCCATGCAACATCGAGGCGCCATGCGCCATCGATGCTCCGTGCACCATCAACGCTCTATGAGTCATGGAAATTGGGAGATATGTGAAATATAACTGAATATCTCTCTCTTCCTGCTTTAGAGTTATACCCATGTGAGCTGACTGTACTAGATGTACTTCGTGTGTTTCCTTTATGGTATACCATGTATTTCTTTATAGTATACTTCATGTATTTCTTTGTGGTGTACTTCGTGTAATTATTAGTGGTATTCCTTTGTGGTTTTGGGGTGTCCTACTGAGTATTGTTTTACTCAAACCTGCATGGGCTTTTCCCACATGTGTCATGTATTATGTAGAATATTGACACTTTGATGGAGTTCTAGGTGGACCAGGACTAGGTGGTTCTTAGAGTGATCAGACAAATGATGTGTGCTCCTACGACTTCAGACAACTGTCCTACACCTACCCTTCAGGTAGGGTTTTCTGCAGATGAGTTTCAGAAACTCTTTCATTCACTTTGGAGGACTCGTCTTTTGGTGGGATTGTATTCTAGCCATGTTTACTTTAATTTTACTACTATTTTTCTATGTTTTTGGTATCTTAGTGTCATGCATGATTTTTTACTTAGTGTTTTACATTTCATGATTTTGGGATTGGAGATGTTTGTGTGTGTACAGGTACTTAGGAAAATGCCTAACATTTGTGGGCGATTCTTTCTCAGTGTTAGTCATTAGCCACTAGCTTATTAGAGCCAGGCTTGGGGTTGTCACAATGCAAGACCCTCTAGGAAGGGTCATGGAACCTTCTACATTGATATTGATTCAAAATGATTATGATGAACCAATGAAAGGGTCATCCTCAATTTAATTTACATTTGACCCTTTAGTGGTTTTTGTCGATAATAGAACAATTGACTACTTTCATTTTATAGGATTTGAAACATAAAATACTTGTACTCCCTATGATGCCATTATAAATGATTTGTCTTTGTACCCTTCCTTACTAAAATACACTTTCAAAAATCCCAATTCATATATTCTAACAACACTCCAGTTATCAACCCACTTGAATTAAAAAATTAGTACTTGGAATGTTTTATAATCCAACTCTCATATTTGTTTGACGATGTCAAAGTATGATATAATCACATAAATTTAATTTTTGTCCTTAGTACCAGATATATGCATCATTTCATCTAGAAGTGTAAATCCATTATTATTCATTGTACATCGTTCATCATGTTTATTTTTATATAATGTATAACCATTAATTATATAAACATTATAAGATAATAAACACACACACACTTGGTCTTATGTCTAGCCATCAAAGTCATTCTAAAATGGAATTCATATTTTCAGTTGAATCCTTAAAAATACGGTCTTGAAACCATCCTATAAACTATTAATTATGTATCTAATAATATCCAAATTTTAGACCTTGATGGATTAAAATTCCTAAGATTTTTTTGTGGGTTTCAACATATGGGGAAAACTCTAAACTATTATGAAAAACGTAAAGGTGGACCTGCTCTTGATATGTAATAATAATTATAAAAATGTATATTATAGAAATTCCTTCACCCACAATCCGCCCGGTGTGATGAGATTTTGGTAAACCAATGATTTCCACATCGGACAGGTAGTTGGTACATAATTCAATGGCTTCCTCAACAACATATTTCTCCATAATACAACTTTATGGATGACTTTTATTTTTGAAATACCCTTTCAATATCTCCATATACCATTTAATGGGGTTCATCCATCTATAATGTATAAGAAAAAATAGTAGAATATATCTTACAAAGAGAACAATCATATCAAAGAATGCTGGTGGGAAGAACATCTCCAATACACATAATATGACAACAATTTCCTTTTCCATAGTTAGTAATTTTTCTAGGTCTATAAATTTGCTTCATATAGATTTGAAAAAGAAATAGAGTGTGGTTAATGCATGACATACATTCTTGGAAAAAATGAATCATAAAGCTACATGCATTAGATATTACATAAAAAAATGACAGTCTTGTGATTTCATACCCTTTAAATTTAAATCATTCATTGACACAATATTCTTGATATTTGATGAATACCCATCTGGAACCTTTACATTATTCAAGAAGTTGAAAAACTAATATTTCTCTTGCTTTAAAAGAGTGTAAGTTGTTGGAGGAATACAATTACATTTTTCACTCTTCACCGACACCAACTCTTCCCATATTTCCATGTCAATCATGTCCAATCAAGCTTTAATTCTATCCTTTATTTTACTAGGTGAATTTAGTAACATGCCAGTGACACTATCACATAATTTTTTTAAGAAATCATAACATCAAGAAAATTCATAACGTATAAACAATTCCAGTATGGTAATTCAAAAAAAAAGATATATTTTTTTCTAACCGTTTAAGGTTTTTTGAAAAAGGTTTAACAAAAATAGTGTCCATATATTTTTCTTTCTCAAATATTTGATCACCTGTTAGTGGAGATGATGCTTTATGTTCTTCTAAACTCCCATCGAATGATGTAATCCAAAATTGGTACTTATTTTGGTGATGTAATATGTCCTAGAAACATAATCTTCGATGAATTTTTTAACCTAATTAGTTATGTACCTTGTTAAAAAATGGGAGACCCTTGAGTTCCTTTAATAAAATATCCTAAAAAATTTCCATAAGTAGAAAAGTTATTTATCACCCCATACAACATGGCTCTTAATGTGAAATCTTCATTTCTGTAAGAATCACAGAACGTAACACTTGAATCCCACAATAATTTCAAATCTTCAATTAATGGAGCCAAATAAGAATCAACATCATTATGTGGTTGTTTTGGTACTAATATAATAATAGATAATATAATTTATTTTCTTTTTCATGAATAACCATAGAGGAAAGTTATAATTTAACAACATAACCATCCATGTACTATGAGTGCTACTTTGAAAACCTAATGGATTAACTCCATCTATAGATAGAACAAGACGAAGGTTTCTCAAATCATTTCCAAATTCAGGATACTCATGATCAATTCTATTCCCCTAAGGAGAGTTTATCGGGTAAAAAAGTTTCCTATATTTATTTCTTGCATATGCATGCCATATAAATTTTCTTGTAGTCTCCTCACTTTTATATAGGTGCCTAAACCTTGGAATGATTGGAAAGTAGCATACAAAATTCATAAGAACTAATTCATCTTTCTTGAATCGAGAAGCACCACACTTTGTTCATTTTTACGTGATTTGTGTCACTTGAGAAATATTATACAGTCATTTGGACAAACATGTATTATTTCAGAGATCATACCCATTGAACATAGCATTCTTTTAGTGTCATATGTTTGTAAATGAATATCATTATATTATGGGATCATATCACTCAAGATAGAAAGTAGTTTAGTAAAACTGGCATCACTCTATCTATTTCTAGCTTCTACACTATAAATCTTCAGTATGGATAAAAATGATGTATATTTAGTAAAACCAACATATAATGGAGTCTTTGAACAACTCTTTAATTTCTCAAATAATATTTGATAATCATGAAGTTCATCTTAAACTATCATCATAATTTCCTCAATATGATCTTAATCACCATTCACACCTGTAATCACATCCTCTATACAGTCTTCATCATTTTCTACACTTGTAATCATATCAGACGATCCATAAAACACTGTCTTATACCATTAACTAGATACATTTTGTAAAGACCCGCAAATTTCAAGGAAATTTTTTTTCCTTAATTTTCTTTGGAATTTTACAAGAGCGCAGCTTCAGACGGCACCTGATTCCGAGGCCCGGTGTGCCCGGAATCAATTTCCAAAGTTTGGCTCGGGTACGTTCAGTGAACGGACGAGCGGGTTTTTCTATCTTTTGAACCGGTGCCCGGAATCGAATTCTGAGGGCACCGATGAAATCGCAGCGCCGGTATTTTCTTAGAAACGCTTCTTCCGGAGTTGCGTTTTCTCAACCGTGGTTTTTAAAATTTTGGGCTTTAAGTCGGAAATAAAATAAAGGTTGTGCGACAACTTTATTTTATTTCACTTAAGCCGCTTGGAAGCCGCTTGGAAGCCACTTGAACTGAGTTAAAGCGGATAGGGTGCTATCCGGAAATACCCTACCCCTTGGTAGGATATTTGTGCAGTGGGGCCCGCACGAGCCCCGCCGTTTCTTTCGCTAAGTAACGCACCCGCGAAAACCCGTCAAAATAACTGAAAAGTCAACCGACGCGTTTTCCTTAATTCTTAACAGACCATTTAATTGGGCGGTTTATTTCGTAAATTAAATGGGCTGTTTCATTCGTTGAATTAATTCAACGAATTTAATGGGTCGTTACTTACGCGTTTGCGTTCGTTGGCAAATTAATAAAATAGACAAACTTGTCTATTTTGGAGGATTGCTATCGTTGTGCGAATCCTCTGAGCCTCCACCCTCCCCGCGAAGAACGCGAAGAACGCGAAGAACGCGAAGAACGCCGGAACCAGAATTCGACGACGCACACCGTGATCTGCGACGTCGACGAGCTCTACCCGCGACGTTCTTCGGCGACGCCTCTTCTTCCGCGGCCGATCCTCGTTCGGCAACTAAGGTGAGAAACGGATCGTTTAATTCTCCTTTTTTTTAATTTCAATAACAACGGATTTAATTAATTAAATCCGTTTGTTCTAGATCCGGAGATCGTCGGCGCGACGCTTTTCCCGCGGTGCGACGAACGTCTCTTCCGCGAACGACGTGACGATCCCCTCCTTTCGCGACGAGCGATTCCGCGACGACCTCACGTCCGACGGCAACTTCGAGGTAGGGGTTGTTGGAATATTTTATTTCCCGTGTTTATTCTTTTAAAATAAAGAACCCGATCACGGAACAATTTTAATTTATTTTAAAATTGTTGATTGGTTATTTTTCTTTTCATCCCGTTGAGTTTATGACTAACGCGGAGGGTGCGGGTCTAACAATCAAGACCCGGCAACCCTCCGCCGATCTTTTTGTTGTGCGGATTTGGCGGATGACGACGAACCGTGCGGCAGGGGCGATCCGTTGATCCCGCAGTAAAGATCGGCCCCCGGGAGGAGCTATGGCGCAGACGGGAGGCAAAACGGGCCACCGGAGCAACTCCGGCGGCCCGCGGAAGGCGGCGGCGGTGCGGGTCGCCGGCCCGGCGGCGCCGGCGACCGGGGGCGGCGGCGCCCGGCGCGCCGCCGGAGGAATCTGCCGCGGCTCGGCCGCGGCGGCGGCGAACCGCCGGACCGCGTCCGCGGTCCGGCCACCCAGCACGCGGCCCGCGCGGGCCGCGTTCCTCCAAGCCGCGGGTCAAACCCGCGGCGGTTTCTCTTCGGCCGCTCGGCCGAAGCCGAGCCGGCCGGTCCGGTCGGCCGGGCCGTGCCCAGGCCGGACCGGACCCGGCCGAGCCGGGTCGGGCCGGGTCGGGTCGACCCGGTTCGGCCGACCCAGGGGGGGGGGGGTTCGGGCCGGGTCGCCCCGGGCCCAGAACCCCCGTTTTCGGGCCCTCTTCGGTCTTTTGCCCATATCTTGGGCCTAGGACCTCCGATTGACGAACCGTCAGCGGCTACGCGATCCTTGGATAGATACGGTCGTTTCTGTATATTATACTCAAGGTTTAAGAAGACTTTGGGTTCGGCCGGGTTGGATCGTACACGAAACCAACCGGGCCCTCGGAGCGGAAACGCTCATAACTTGAGCTACGGACGTCCGATCGACGTACCGTCAGCTGTGGTAGTTTCCTCTAAGTGAGACGGAACTTTTGGCATACTCCGCCCGAGGATCGGACACAGGCGGAGTACGGTCGGGTTGGTTTTTCCCTAAAAACCAACCGGGCCCCTGGGACGGAAATGCCAATAACTCTCAGACCGGGCGTCCGTTTGACGTGCCGTCTGTTGCGTTGAGATCCTGTTGTCGATACGGAACTTTTGGATACATCAACTTCGGACTACGTGTCAGTTGATGTATCAGCCTCTCGGCTCGTGGAGCGGACCCTCCTAAACAAGCTCGCTGTGTGCGGGAACCCTAGTGCTGGCTGTGACTTCGACGACAGAGCAGAGATCCTCCGTGGACTACGACGACGGCAGAGCAGAGATCCTCCGTGGACTGCGACGACGACAGAGCAGAGATCCTTCGTGGACTGCGGCGACGACTGTGCAGAGATCCTCAGTGGACTGCGTCGACTACTACACTCAGCGATCCTACGTGGATCAGTGCTACAGGTCCTGTGTGGGCCCGATCCTGTGTGGGTCCTTACTACCGGTTCTGTGTGAGCCACTGCCTACAGGTTCTGTGTGAGCCCGATCCTATGTGGGTATTTTGCGGGGGTTAGTACCTATCTATCCTTCGTGGGTCCGACGACTTAGATGGATCAGTGATCATCTTTGACGTCATCTGAAAAAGTATACCTGGTTGAGCTGAATCTTATGTTACTCTCCTTTGTGGATTGTGTTGAACTATCCTATGTGGATTTACTGTTTACTCTCCTTTGTGGATTTGAGTCTTGCTTTCCTATGTGGATTGAGTTGTTCTTGAGCTCGTGAGCAGAGCTAGAAGTGGGGACTTAGGTATATGTATGGGCATATACCTAAGTCGAGTCAGATGTTACTTCGTGATTGCACCTTCCTTTTTGTGCTATATCCTTTGTGGATTTCGGGAGACCTTCGGGGGTCTCGGGGTCCTTACTGAGTAGCTTATACTCACCCCTGCACGGGCTATGCCCGCACCTTGTTGTGTTGGATGCAGACGACGGGCAGCGCTGATCACGATTGGGGCGTGGAGCAGGACGGTACCTGGAGGTGGACCACTGGGCGGGACGTGCTCGGAGCGGACGTGGGACCCGAGGAGCCTGGAGGCTATCTGTACCCACCCTTCAGGTGGGATTGCCAGTGGACGACACGAGGCCGCCGTCTTTTCTTCAGTTGCTGTTCTTTTCCTTTTCAGTTGTACTTTCTGTTGGGCTTGTATTCCGGCCCCCTTTACTTTTCTGCACTTTGTAGTTACTTTCCGCTTGCTGACTCTGTGGTGGTTGTTACTTATAGAGGCAATGCCTTCCCTGTTTACCGGGATTTACGCCTTGGTTCTAGTCGCCAGCCCCTGGCCTATGGAAGGCGGGCTTGGGGTAGTCACGGCACGGGCCCCGAGGTCGGGTCGTGACAAATTGGTATCAGAGGTGGTCGGTTCTACCGCAGACTCTGATCGTCTTTTCTTTCTATATGAAGCAATAGTGTTTAGTGTATTGAGTGTGGTTATCAGTTCAGGGAGCCCAGTGTTGGTGCGGCGGCCGACGTATCCGTACACCAGGACCCTGACTCCTGATTTCCGACTTAATGCATGAAAACATTGATTGCGTGTGTGTTTCAAGTTTCTTTGTGATTACTTGTGTCAGCTCACCGGGTATACTGATCTGCTTCATGAAAGTCTCAAGTTTTCCTTGTGATTACTTGTGCCAGCTCACCAGGTATACTGTTCTGACTGTGGTGCTCTTGTTCTCTTTTTCAGGATGGCCCCGCGACGACAGCCATCTAGGGTTTCGAGTGTAGGGCGCGACGGCAGCCCACCGAGCGACGAGGCCTCGGTGCAGGGCCCTTTGCCAGCAGTGGCACCGGCGGTAGCTTTACCCGCCGAGCCACCGATGCTACCAGTACCAGACGCTGACGATGCACGTCGCCTCAGGGCACTGCATGAGTTTCAGAGCCAGCGACCGCCCAGGTTTCGCGGTGAGGCGGACCCCCAGGCCGCCGAGGACTGGCTAGAGGCGGTGGTGCGGATCTTTAGGCTAGTGAGGACACCAGCGGATCTCATGGTGATTCTCGCGGCGAGCCTCCTGCAGGCGGCGGCAGGATGATGGTGGAGCTTGATGCTCCAGGTTCACGATGAGGCATCCTTGCTCTGGATGGACTTCGAGAGACTCTTCCGCTCTGAGTTCGTCCCGGCCACCCTCCGAGCGGTGCGCATCCAGGAGCTTCTCCAGCTGCGCCAGGGCAGCATGACGGTCGCTCAGTACGCGGCGAGGTTCACTGACCTATCTCGCTACTCGACCGACATGGTACGGGACCCCTTCTTCCGGGCCCGGACCTTCGAGCAGGGCTTGCGGCAGGAGATTCGGGCGTCGCTGATCTCCCTCAGCATTCCGACCCAGGCGGGAGTGCTGGAGCGAGCCCTCCTGATCGAGAGCTTCCTGGCAGAGCCTTCTTCAGCGGCGAGACCTAGCGCAGGGCGGCAGGTAGCTGAGTCTTCGGCAGCAGGTAGCCGACGGATGACTCTCGGGTCCAGGCAGACCAGACCCCCACGCAGACGGCCTCAGGACACCGGCTCAGCAGTGCGGGGCACACAGCGGAGTGCCAGCCTTCCGAGAGGCAGGCTGTGCTACTCCTGCGGCGGGCAGGGTCACATGGCTCGTGACTGCCCGACTCGCCGATCAGAGGAGCAGCAGACGGTGGAGGGGCCACCCAGGCAGAGGCAGAGGGTCGACCGTGGTGGTCCGCAGGGAGGAGGCGGACGAGGCAGAGGAGCTGGCCGAGCAGCGGGTGGTGGGAGACGCTTCCAGGCTCTACCCCCACCACCACCAGGAGGGCCACCTCGACCACAGGGAGCTGGCGGGCAGGGACAGGCCCAGCTCCAGGCAGTGGAGGCCTACGACCCCGACATGCCAGAGATGATTCGAGGTACGATCTGTGTCTATTCCACCCTTGCTGCAGTACTTATAGACACAGGAGCGAGTCACTCTTTCATAGCCTCTACCCTTGTTCGGAGCTCGGAGATTCCGACTGAGCCGTTGGCTCGATCCTTATGGATAGAGACTCCTACGGGAGCAGACTCGACGATTACGCACTGGTGCCGGCAGTGTGAGCTTACTCTAGGAGGCGAGAGCTTCGGCTGGGATCTCCTTGTAGCGGCGTCGAGGCCTTACGACGTCATCTTGGGCATGGATTGGCTATCCACGGTTCATGCCCAGATCGACTGTTTTAGGCGCAAGGTGCGATGTGTTCGTACCGACGGGAGCAGGTTTACCTTCACCGGCGAGAAGGGAACCTTTGCAGCACAGGATGGACTTCCGCGGAGGAGAGTGCAGCCCATCTCTCATCAGTTGGCTAGCCTCATCCTAGGAGTAGTGGACGTGCGGAGTCCAGTTTTTCCTGCAGTGGTGGACCAGTACGTGGACGTCTTTCCCGACGACGTTCCAGGGCTACCTCCTCGTAGAGAGGTAGACTTTTACATCGACTTGTACCCCGGGACAGCCCCGATATCCACTCCAGCATACCGGATGTCCCCCGCCGAGCTTCAAGAGCTGCGAGTACAGTTGGAGGACTTGCAGAGCAAGGGGTTTATCCGACCCAGTGTTTCACCCTGGGCTTCCCCGATATTGTTCGCCAAGAAGGCGGACGGGAGCTTGCGACTGTGTGTCGACTATCGTCGCCTGAACCAGGTGACAGTGAGGAACAAGTATCCGCTGCCACGGATTGATGACCTCTTCGATCAGCTCAGGGGAGTGCGGTGGTTCTCGAAGATAGACCTCCGGTCAGGCTATCATCAGCTCAGAGTTCGAGACGAGGACGTGCAGAAGACGGCCTTCAGGTGTCGGTATGGCCATTATGAGTTCTTGGTTATGCCATTCGGCGTAACCAATGCTCCAGTAGTGTTCATGAGCCTCATGAACAGGATCTTCTAGCCATACCTCGACCGATTTGTTGTGGTCTTCATTGACGACATTTTGGTATACTCGACGACTGAGGAGGAGCATGCCTACCACCTGCGAGTTGTGCTAGACACACTCCGAGAGCACCAGCTTTATGGCAAGCTCTCAAAGTGCCAGTTCTGGTTACGTGAGGTCCACTTCTTGGGGCACGTCATCTCTGAGGCGGGAGTTGCTGTGGATCCCGCGAAGATCGAGGCAGTGCTAGCTTGGGAGCCACCCAGGAGCGTGACGGAGGTGCGGAGCTTCTTGGGCCTAGCCGGATACTATCGGAGATTTGTGCCAGACTTCTCCAGAGTTGCGGCACCACTCTCAGCCTTGACGAAGAAGGGGAAACCCTTTGTGTGGTCAGACAGATGTCAGCAGAGCTTCCAGGAGCTGATACAGAGATTGACCAGCGCACCTATCTTGAGGTTGCCTGAGGAGGGAGTTGGGTACGTAGTTTACTACGATGCATCAGGGACTGGACTCGGGTGCGTCCTGATGCAGGAGCGGGCCGTGATCGCCTACGGATCACGTCAGTTGAGGCCGCATGAGCAGAACTACGCCACTCATGACCTGGAGTTAGCAGCAGTGGTCTTCGCTCTGAAGACTTGGAGGCACTATCTGATGGGCGAGCGCTTCACATTCTTTTCTGACCACCAGAGTCTCAGGTATATCTTCTCTCAGAAGGACCTGAACCTGAGACAGCGGAGATGGCTTGAGTTCCTCCAGGACTATGACTTTGAGATAGTCTATACTCCTGGGAAGGGGAACGTGGTAGCCGATGCCCTCAGCAGGAGGACGGGCATTCAGCTACTTGAGGAGGCGACGGAGCAGCTAGCCTCCTTACAGATATCCTTCGTGGATAGAGACGGAGCAGCCTTTCTTCAGTCTCTCACAGTCTCTCCTCCACTTCTACAGCGGGTCAGAGAGGCTCAGCGTGGGGACGCTGACTGTGAGACCCGGCGTACGCTGATATCCTCAGGTCAGGCGCCTGATGGCTTCTCCCTTGGAGCAGAGCACGACATCCTTTTCAGAGGACGTACCTTCGTACCAGTCGCTTTACGGGAGGAGGTGCTGAGAGAGTTTCACACTTCTCCCTTGGCGGTACATCCCGGAGTGGCGAAGATGTACCAGGATCTCAGACGACAGCACTGGTGGCCGGGTATGAAGAAAGCTGTGGCAGAGTTCGTTTCACGATGCCTCACCTGCCAGCAGGTGAAGGCAGAGCATCAGGTACCAGCAGGCTTGGTACAGCCCTTGGAGGTCCCGGAGTGGAAGTGGGACGACATATCTATGGACTTCGTGACTGGACTTCCACGCACTTCCAGAGGTCACGACTCCATTTGGGTGATTGTCGACCGACTCACCAAGTCGGCACACTTCTTACCCATCAGAGAGCAGGGCTCAGTGGAGAGCTTGGGACGACTTTACGTCCAGGAGATCGTACGGCTTCACGGTGTTCCATCGTCTATCGTCTCCGATCGAGATGCTCGTTTCACTTCCCGGCTTTGGAAGGGGTTGCAGGAGGCGTTCGGGACACGGCTCCATCTGAGCACAGCCTTCCACCCTCAGACGGATGGTCAGACGGAGAGGACCATACAGACACTCGAGGACATGCTCCGTGCATGTGTTCTCAACTTTGGTCGCAGCTGGGAGGACCACCTACCCTTGGTGGAGTTCGCGTACAACAACAGCTACCACTCCACCATCGGGATGGCACCATACGAGGCGTTGTACGGCAGACCCTGCAGATCACCGTTGTGCTGGACAGACCCTGGGGAGTCAGCACTCGTGGGACCAGAGATGGTCCGAGCCACGACAGAGAAGGTCCAGATCATCCAGGAGAGGATGAGGACAGCTCAGAGCCGGCAGAAGTCATATGCTGACAGGAGGCGGAGGCCACTAGAGTTCGAGGATGGCGACCACGTCTTTTTGCGTGTCTCACCTCGACGTGGTTTACGGAGATTTGGCCGAGGCGGCAAGTTGTCTCCACGCTTCATCGGGCCTTTCCAGGTCCTCAGCAGGATAGGAGAGGAGGCTTATCGCCTGGCTCTACCACCTCAGTTGCACCGGGTGCACGACGTCTTCCACGTGTCTCAGCTGAGGAGATACGTGCACGAACCGACGCACATCATCGACTTTGGGGAGCTGGACGTGGACGATGGGGTGACTTTTGCGGAGGTCCCAGTGGAGATCGAGGATCGACAGGAGCGGGTCCTACGTGGGCGGTCGATTCCTCTTGTGCGCATCAGATGGCAGCACGGGAACCTCCAGGAGAGCACATAGGAGCGGGAGGCTCAGATGCGTGCTCAGTACCCCCATTTGTTCCCCTAGTTTTTGATGTATCTTTACGGGGACGTAAAGCCCTGAGGTGGGAGTAATGTAAAGACCCGCAAATTTCAAGGAAAATTTTTTTCCTTAATTTTCTTTGGAATTTTACAAGAGCGCAGCTTCAGACGGCACCTGATTCCGAGGCCCGGTGTGCCCGGAATCAATTTCCAAAGTTTGGCTCGGGTACGTTCAGTGAACGGACGAGAGGGTTTTTCTATCTTTTGAACCGGTGCCCGGAATCGAATTCTGAGGGCACCGATGAAATCGCAGCGCCGGTATTTGCTTAGAAACGCTTCTTCTGGAGTTGCATTTGCTCAACCGTGGTTTTTAAAATTTTGGGCTTTAAGTCGGAAATAAAATAAAGGTTGTGCGACAACTTTATTTTATTTCACTTAAGCCGCTTGGAAGCCGCTTGGAAGCCACTTGAACTGAGTTAAAGCGGATAGGGTGCTATCCGGAAATACCCTACCCCTTGGTAGGATATTTGTGCGGTGGGGCCCGCACGAGCCCCGCCGTTTCTTTCGCTAAGTAACGCACCCGCGAAAACCCGTCAAAATAACTGAAAAGTCAACCGACGCGTTTTCCTTAATTCTTAACAGACCATTTAATTGGGCGGTTTATTTCGTGAATTAAATGGGATGTTTCATTCGTTGAATTAATTCAACGAATTTAATGGGTCGTTACTTACGCGTTTGCGTTCGTTGGCAAATTAATAAAATAGACAAACTTGTCTATTTTGGAGGATTGCTATCGTTGTGCGAATCCTCTGAGCCTCCACCCTCCCCGCGAAGAACGCGAAGAACGCGAAGAACGTGAAGAACGCCGGAACCGGAATTCGACGACGCACACCGTGATCTGCGACGTCGACGAGCTCTACCCGCGACGTTCTTCGGCGACGCCTCTTCTTCCGCGGCCGATCCTCGTTCGGAAACTAAGGTGAGAAACGGATCGTTTAATTCTCCTTTTTTTTTAATTTCAATAACAACGGATTTAATTAATTAAATCCGTTTGTTCTAGATCCGGAGATCGTCGGCGCGATGCTTTTCCCGCAGTGCGACGAACGTCTCTTCCGCGAACGACGTGACGATCCCCTCCTTTCGCGACGAGCGATTCCGCGACGACCTCACGTCCGACGGAAACTTCGAGGTAGGGGTTGTTGGAATATTTTATTTCCCGTGTTTATTCTTTTAAAATAAAGAACCCGATCATGGAACAATTTTAATTTATTTTAAAATTGTTGATTGGTTATTTTTCTTTTCCTCCCGTTGAGTTTATGACTAACGTGGAGGGTGCGGGTCTAACAATAAAGACCCGACAACCCTCCGCCGATCTTTTTGTTGTGCGGATTTGGCGGACGACGACGAACCGTGCGTCAGGGGCGATCCGTTGATCCCGCAGTGAAGATCGGCCCCCGGGAGGAGCTATGGCGCAGACGGGAGGCAAAACGGGCCACAGGAGCAACTCCGGCGGCCCGCGGAAGGCGGCGGCGGTGCCCGGCGCGCCGCCGGAGGAATCCGCCGTGGCTCGGCCGCGGCGGCGGCGAACCGCCGGACCGCGTCCGCGGTCCGGCCACCCAGCACGCGGCCCGCGCGGGCCGCGTTCCTCCAAGCCGCAGGTCAAACCCGCGGCGGTTTCTCTTCGGCCGCTCGGCCGAAGCCGAGCCGGCCGGTCCGGTCGGCCGGGCCGCGCCCAGGCCAGACCGGACCCTGCCGAGCCGGGTCGGGCCGGGTCGGGTCGACCCGGTTCGGGTCGACCCGGTTCGGCCGACCCGGGGGGGGGGGGGGGGGGTTCGGGCCGGGTCGCCCCGGGCCCAGAACCCCCGTTTTCGGGCCCTCTTCGGTCTTTTGCCCATATCTTGGGCCTAGGACCTCCGATTGACGAACCGTCAGCGGATACGCGATCCTTGGATCGATACGGTCGTTTCGGTATATTATACTCAAGGTTTCGGAAGACTTTGGGTTCGGCCGGGTTGGATCGTACACGAAACCAACCGGGCCCTCGGAGCGGAAACGCTCATAACTTGAGCTACGGACGTCCGATCGACGTACCGTCAGCTGTGGTAGTTTCCTCTAGGTGAGACAGAACTTTTGGCATACTCCGCCCGAGGATCGGACACAGGCGGAGTATGGTCGGGTTGGTTTTGCCCTAAAAACCAACCGGGCCCCTGGGACGAAAATGCCAATAACTCTCAGACCGGGCGTCCGTTTGACGTGCCATCTGTTGCGTTGAGATCCTGTTGTCGATACGGAACTTTTGGATACATCAACTTCGGACTACGTGTCAGTTGATGTATCAGCCTCTCGGCTCGTGGAGCGGACCCTCCTAAACGAGCTCGCTGTGTGCGGGAACCCTAGTGCTGGCTGTGACTTCGACGACAGAGCAGAGATCCTCCGTGGACTGCGACGACGGCAGAGTAGAGATCCTCCGTGGACTGCGACGACGACAGAGCAGAGATCCTTCGTGGACTGCGGCGACGACTGTGCAGAGATCCTCAGTGGACTGCGTCGACTACTGCACTCAGCGATCCTACGTGGATCAGTGCTACAGGTCCTGTGTGGGCCCGATCCTGTGTGGGTCCTTACTACCGGTTCTGTGTGAGCCACTGCCTACAGGTTCTGTGTGAGCCCGATCCTATGTGGGTATTTTGCGGGGGTTAGTACCTATCGATCCTTCGTGGGTCCGACGACTTAGATGGATCAGTGATCATCTTTGACGTCATCTGAAAAAGTATACCTGGTTGAGCTGAATCTTATGTTACTCTCCTTTGTGGATTGTGTTGAACTATCCTATGTGGATTTACTGTTTACTCTCCTTTGTGGATTTGAGTCTTGCTTTCCTATGTGGATTGAGTTGTCCTTGAGCTCGTGAGCAGAGCTAGAAGTGGGGACTTAGGTATATGTATGGGCATATACCTAAGTCGAGTCAGATGTTACTTCGTGATTGCACCTTCCTTTTTGTGCTATATCCTTTGTGGATTTCGGGAGACCTTCGGGGGTCTCGGGGTCCTTACCGAGTAGCTTATACTCACCCCTGCACGGGCTATGCCCGCACTTTGTTGTGTTGGATGCAGACGACGGGCAGCGCTGATCACGATTGGGGCGTGGAGCAGGACGGTACCTGGAGGTGGACCACTGGGCGGGACGTGCTCGGAGCGGACGTGGGACCCGAGGAGCCTGGAGGCTATCTGTACCCACCCTTCAGGTGGGATTGCCAGTGGACGACACGAGGCCGCCGTCTTTTCTTCAGTTGCTGTTCTTTTCCTTTTCAGTTGTACTTTCTGTTGGGCTTGTATTCCGGCCCCCTTTACTTTTCTGCACTTTGTAGTTACTTTCCGCTTGCTGACTCTGTGGTGGTTGTTACTTATAGAGGCAATGCCTTCCCTGTTTACCGGGATTTACGCCTTGGTGCTAGTCGCCAGCCCCTGGCCTATGGAAGGCGGGCTTGGGGTAGTCACGGCACGGGCCCCGAGGTCGGGTCGTGACACATTTAGTTATTTCCTGTGTTTAGTTGAAAATTTATAACTTTGATCTATTCTGTGATAGATCAAGTGTTATTCTAACTATTATGGGCTAATTAGTCTTGAATAACAATAGTGTAAACACGGAAAAAGGATTTGGGAAGGTCCATATGCATGATATTTTACAAATTTGATGAACTCTTTCACCCCATCCTCATACTATTTTTTCATATGATCAACATCCATCCATTTTCAATTCATATACATCCTATTTGATTTGTTAATATTAATATTTAACAAAATAAATAAAGTGTAAAAACCATTTCATAGAAAAATACATAATATGAATAAAATATTAATATAAGCTAAATTATTAATGGTTATGGTTTTAAAGACATAAATTGGTTTATTAATGGTTATTATTTTCCTAACAGGGGTTATCATTAATATTTTCTATACTATATGAACCTAATATACCATATCTTGCACTAATTTAGGTCCCAAGAGATAGTGATCCCCTATCACAACCCAACATAGTGGTGATCAACATACGTCCATAATACAAAGCTTCAAAACTATCTATCTATAACAAAATTTGATAATTATTTTTATATAAAAATTACAATTGGTCTGATTTTAAATTTTCTATCTCAATAAAAAAATAAAGGCCTTAGGGACATTGGATGGATGGATACTTTCCATATTTTGGTTTCCTGAAAATAAAATAATATTGAAATATGATACTCTAATGGTCACTAAAAATAAAATACACAAGTTAATGAAATGTTTTAAAAATACATTGTGGTTTTAATCCATGGGAGTAGGAGGGATACTTGGAAGAAAATGGTTAGAATTATTTTATTTTAATATATAAGAGAAAGTGGGATACTTGGAACTTGGATCTGATTACAATTTATGCACCATAAAAATACTTCCCCACTTATCATTTGTAGTCATCGCCTTACATGATAAGTGGGAAATGTTTTTAAGGTGCATAGTTAGAAGCTCTATGAAATCAGAGTGAGAAATAATGATGAATGAGTAAGGATGAATGTGAAGGAGATAGAGAGGGTGAACCAACAATGACTCATGGAAAGATAGATTTTGTGGAACATGGGAGTATGAGGGATGCTTAGAAACTAGATTCAATTAACAGTTGTGCATCATAAAAATTCTTCATACTTATCATTTGTAGTCACCACAATACATGATAAGTGGGCAGAGTTTTTGTTGTGAATAGCTTGGAATTCTATGCAATCAGAGTGATAAATAATGATTAATGAGTGAAAATGAACATGAAGGAGAGGGAGATGGTGAAATAAAAATGGATCGAGGTAAGATAGATTTGGTGGAACATGGGAGCAGGAGGGATACTTGGAATTTGGAGTGCCCTGAAAAAACACTACCAACTTATCATTTACAATCACCATCTATAAATGGACCCTACACATGTCATATCTATCTAAATCATTCCTCAAATATCTAATAATTGATTTAATTTATGAACAATGTGCCTCATAAAATATCTATATTGAGTAAGAGATATATATTTATCAATATTTCCCTAGCTAATCAAATATCGTTCAAAGTGTACACCATATTTAAAAATGGTATACAGTTTAGGAAATAAATATACCCATCAAATAATAGTTTATATATTTAAAATAAATTTAATTTCCAATGAAAAATGGTCATATGGTAGTGATTGTTTTAAGAGAAACTTAACAATTAAACAAGAAAGTGAGATTGCAAAGATAACTTTTACCACTTGGTAATTTTCAAGTCAAACTCATTGGATGTGATAATTCAAAGAGAAACTTAAAATACCAAAAATTACGAGTGAATAATGATATTAAATGAAAAAGGTGAATTATATACACCACATAAAAATGAATTGGTTCATAATAATAAATAAGTCTCAATGAAATGTAAATTGAGACAAAAATACCTTACCTTACACTTCCTTTTGCTTGAACACCATTTAAAATATTGTATAATTGTTTTAATATTGTTATTAACATATAAAAGAGAAATATTAATATTTGTAATATCATATATTATCTTTTTATAATATCATATTAACCATTTGTTGATAATCTTCCATTATTTGTACTATTTCGGGTGTTAATTTCCTAGTTTTTCAAGTATGTTCTGACTTGTTATTTTTTGTTCCTATTAAGTAGATTATGATTTCATCATCTATAGAATATAAATAATGATTTAAATACAATATATATTTATTATATATTTATTTATATCAATCCATGATATTTATAGATAGTATATGAAATGCACCGTTCATGGATATGGTAGGCCACACGTACGCATGAACTTTGCTTCCATTTTCATGTTGCATTAAAATAAAGAAAATTAAGTGATATAAATTTATATTATAATTATAGTATCATTTTTGTGTCATATATATCACATATTTTTATTAAACCCATATGTTTCCCTTGTATTCTGGGGATGATCTCCTTTGACGGGAGGTTCAAACGTTCCGATCGGTTTCTAACGAGTTTGTTCATAGAACCAGAAACATCCAATGATTCCACATCCATTCAGACCTACTTTCCAAAGGTAGGTGCTCATTAGTTTGTGGACTGATGAGTCTTAGGAATTTTCATTGGTTGAGAGGATGGGAGGTCGGACTCATCACACCTTTTTGAGGGGAACTATTGTCTACTCTGGGACTCTCTTTATAGATTTAAGTTATGTTCGTGAATCCTTATTACATTACCAAGTATAAAATGAGCTTTCCTTCAGATTTGACAGTCAATGATCGATATGTAGGAAATTTAGAGAATCTTTTATATGTATTCGAGGTTCTTCATTGATAGAGAATCATCTGTATTTATTAGAGATTCTTGGCCAATGGTACCCTTCGACACATTTATATAGAAGTCTCTTGGTCATTATGATGACCATGCTGGTTTTAAAGCCACTCAGTGGGGCACTTGAAGTTTATTGTCATTCATAAGGACATGGATTATTTCAGAGTTGGGATCGAACCCACAGATGGGCTACCTACGTATCCTTTGTTTAGAAAAGGAATCAGAACCCACGTAGTTCGAGTAAGGGGGTACGATGTTTATGATTGATGGCTCAAAGAAGGATGTCATAATTACTTTTACACTCTAAGCTCACGTGAGTCATGCTCGGTGTGAGAAACAAGAGGTATTGGTAAGAATCAGACAATTGTGCCATGAAAGATGCAATCATAAGAAATAAGGTGGGACTTATGTATGTGTGACTGCCCAGATAAATGAAGATTTGGATTTACTTCAGGGAAGAAATCCAGGACAGGGTCCATAAAGGTATATGAGCTTCATGGAGATTTGAATACTCTAACTTGGGACTTACTTCTGAAAAGGAGGCCCAAATTATGAGAGGACTAATGATTGGTTTTTTTACTCCTGAGAAGGAATCCAAAATCAAAGGTAAATTAGGACTGGTTAAGAGGAATTAAGACTGAAGCTTACTCCTGAAAAGGAGGCCCAGGTTAAGAGACTTGAAAAATTAAGGGATTTTGGGGCTTACTCCTGAAGAGGATGCCCAAATTAGGGGACTGGGGATTATTCCTGAAAAAGAGGCCCAGGTTAATGAGGACTTGGGGCTTACTCCTAAGGAGGATGCCCAGATTTGAGAATTATGACTGGGGATTATTCCTGAAAAGGATGCCCAGGTTAAGAGAATTATGACTGGGGCTTACTCCTGAAAAGGAGGCCCAAATTAAGAGAATTATGACTGGGGATTACTCCTGAAAAGGAGGCCCAGGTTAAGAGAATTATGACTAGGGATTACTCCTAAAAAGGAGGCCCAGGTTAAGAGAATTATGACTAGGGCTTACTCCTGAAAAGGAGGCCCAAATTAAGAGAATTATGACGGGGCTTACTCCTGAAAAGGAGCCCCAAGTTAAGAGAATTATGACTGGGGCTTACTCCTGCAAAGGAGGCCCAGGTTAGGGGATCTCTCATCTTAAAGGATGAGGTTGAATAAATGAAATCTCAACCTTTAGTGACATAAATATGTGTAAATCACTAGGTTTTGAGAGATTTTCCACAAAATTCCTTTCAGATAAGGAAGTCAAATCAAGAAATCATGCCATAAATGGATTTGAAGAGTGTCTTGAAGACTGAATCTTGAATAGGAAATGTGGAATGGTTTAAGAGGGGTGAAATGGGCAAGAAGGGCACCCAAAAAGGCAGGGGCACGCAAGTCTTGGCAGGCGCGCAGGTACTGCATGGGCGCGCAAGTCATGGTCGTGCTGGTATGCCTGCGCGACATATGGGGTACTTGCGTGATGGTTAACCAGCAGGGTAATACCAGAGCGACTCTTGATTAAAGCCTTTAGAATCCTCTTCAGGTTCTTCCAAAAAAGGGGTGCGCAAGTTCTATTGAAGGAGTAAGGCGGCACGCAAGTGTGGCCTTTTCCCTTAAGGGTTGGCCACTCAGGCGCACAAGTGTTGATAAGTTTCAACACTTAGGCCTTCCTCCCCCTCTTTAGATCTTCCGTTCTAGGTAAGAAATTACCTTAGAAGTGTTTTAGAAGCTTCGAGAAGAGACTAGGGCGCCGGGAGCTCAAATATGAGTTTCTAGAAAAAATCCCCCTCGAATGGGGGCCCCATAGGGTCTATTTATAGGCAGGAGAAGACCCTGGGTGGCTATCACTTAGGTCGTGCAAGTCACTTGCGCAACCATCATGCGTCGCACAAGTGTACTTGCGCGACTATGAGGGAACTTGTGCGACTTATGGGAAATATTCTTCTTATTCCTTCCTTTGTCAATTTTTGATATTTTGTCCAAAGGTTGAATCACTTTGAGCTCAGATATTCCCCATTTCCGATATTTAGATTCTGTGATGAAAGGAGCATAAAAAAAAGTCCCCCCTCAGAGTTGGATCCAGAGAGAATAGAGAATTTGACTCCGAGGAAAATAAGAAAACCAAAGGAAAGGTGGCGTGCAAGTTTGGGCGCACAAATGAGCTTCGGGCGCGCAGAGTCCAGCGCGCATGGGTACGACCTTTAGTCGCCCAGGGTATGGCGCGCAGGGTTTTGGCCGCGTCTATAAATACGCAGTCTTTGGCCGTGCATGGCATCTGTTTCTAAATTCTCGAGCTCTCACCACGCAAGTCATCTTCTTTCCGCTATTTCCTCGCCGCCACGCTGCTATTAAGGTAATAGGACTTGCGCGGTGAAAACATGCGCGAAGGAAATTTTCGCGGCACATTTAACACTTGCGCGACACATCCATACTTGCGCGCCTTAATGCCTTAGCCATTTTTTCAAATTTATTCACAAAATTTTATGAAAAATCAATCCATTTAAGAGTTTATTTATTCAACTCTTGTGCAGAATCAATGGATCTTAGACCCAGAATAGTTGATGAACTGGCTAGCAAGTGGATAGATGATATGATGAACATCATAGGCCATGATTATTATACTATAAAAGATAGCACTCTTCCGGATTTGGCTAAGTATCCGAAGAAATATCATCGTGACTTCCCATAGAGCACTTATCTACCTTTGTATGGCTATGGTCATCTGCGAGAAGTCACCATTCCAGAAGCAAAGCACTATCTTCCATTTTCGTGGTTTTAGAATTACACCAACTTTGATTCAGAAAATATCTCAGGTGGAGGAGTATTTCTAAATGCTGGAATAGTGGAGAAGGCCTACATAATGCATCATATCCCTTGCACACCAGATCTGAAAGATCATACACCTGAGCTTCAACCACATTGTCATCCTTCAATCTCCCGAAATTCTCAAATGGATCAATCCAAAGGCTGGAAGAAAAGTTGGGACTTCCATCCTGGGGGAGACATGAAGCCAACTTGGATGTGGGTATACTGGGTGCGACAAACCTGTGCAGAATTTGTCGAGGTTCTGAAGGGAGCTGCAATATACGAAGCTGTCTGGGTTGGGAAAACATATGTTTACAAACATGATAACTTCGTTCCGGAGATACTCAGCCACTGGAGCCCAGCAACTAATTCTTTCCATCTGACTCATGGATAAGTAGGCATCAGTCTGTGGGATGTCCACAAGATATCAGGGGCTCCAATTTTGGGCAATATGTATGATGAATTCATTCCTCCCAAGGTGACTTGGAATGATTCAGAGAAAACTCATGCTTTAGCTCGGGAATTATTTAAGATCTTCCATAGGCTCAAGAGTTTAGAGACCTCATTAAATCATTCTAGAAAGGATGTTCATCCAGAGGAATGGATGAATATATTTCTTATTGAGAATAAAGAGAGGGAGACAAAGGAGAAGAAGTTGAAAGAAAAAGGATCCAATAAAAATAAATCCAAGGATAAGAGGCCCAAACGTCCTACCACCTGCCCAAAACCTGAGAAGAGGGTTGCTCCTGGCACATTCTGGCCAACTCTAGAAGCAGGAGAGTTCGAGAATTGGGGATATGAAGTGAATCAAAGAATCCCAAATAAGACTCGTATGGCGGGATTCTTGGCAATGTGGCTCAGTGTTTATCTCTTTCCAGTCAGGGATTCGAAGGGAGGCGTCAGGCCAGGGACCTTCGTCATTGCGACAAAGATGGCTGAGGGAAAAATGGTTGGGTTGGCTACCCCCATTTTAGCAAAGATTCACAGGAGTTTACTTCATGTCTTCATGGGTAAATCTCCTTTAAGAATAGTAGGACCATTCCATGTTTTATGGGGATGGATCGCCACTCACTTCAGAACTTACAATGTACAGAATGGATTACAAATTCCTGGAAGTTCTTTCAGGCCATCAGTGCAAGAATTATATGGAGTTTATCCATTAGATGTTAATGCCTATGACATGAAAGTGAGGATGATAATGTTTAAGGAATTCAACTTCTTTCCCTATAGAAGTCCTCCAACCGGGAGGTTTGTTGATGATGGAACAACCCATTTGGATTTGAGGGCATACATGATAGCTTGTAAGGATGGTGTGCTAGTTTCCAGGATTGACGGAGAAATCATATGCGAGGCATATGCTCCATATAGATTTGCACATCAATTCAAATGTCTACAACAGATTGCTGTATCTCCTCAAGTACATGTCAGGTTAGAGCGACATCCGATGGTTTCTCGGCAACTATGGCTGCTGACGTCAAGGGAGAAGACTGGGGTAGTATTTGATCTACCAGTTGAAAAAGCGGCACATAATTTGACTATATATTATGCCGAACACTGGATAGCATCATACCCCAAAGGGATATTGAATCACCCGGTTTATCAGGTGGGGAAAAGGAAGAGGACTGTAGATAAAGAAACCCTTCCTCATGAAGGTGATGCTTCCCCACCTGAAGTTGATTCGACATAATCCTTCTCTAGAACTGATTCACCGGATTCCCATGATGGGGATGATGAGGCACAAATAGCAGAAAAGCGGTTTCATGCCCGATATAATCCTCCAATCATAATTAAAAGACCCACTCCATCAACTCCTGGTGAGTTACTTCATTGTAGTAATTTAATCACTGCTACTTTATAAAGCAATAAGTCTTACTTTCTTATTCTCTATCTGTAGTTGCAGGAGCTAGTAAGAAATTGAAGTCAAAAATTGTAGGACCTTCCTCGCAGCCTTCATATCTAAGACCAGAGGCTGTCCAGCTATGACAGAGTTTATACTGTGGTACTGAGACTGCCTAGCTGGATTTGTGTGAGGGCCTACAACTTCCTGGAATAGGGAATCTTATGGCTTCTACGAATCTTCAATACGAGGATGACCCCAATGAAGTGCGGGATTACATAAGAGATTTGGAAATGCTCATATATGCCACTGATTAGTCTGTTCCTGTCACCAGGCGGGTGAAAGAAATGATTTATCGTGGCGCCACCATGGGGGCTAGTGGTTCTGGAGATGAGGAGTGGCATGAGTATGTGGCTCCTGAAGATGTAAGTTTTCTTTCCTTATTTTCTTTGAAACTTGATTTCAGTTGAAGATTTGTTACTTAAGGAAGTTATTTTCTTCATCTTGCAGCTTGCAAAGAAAGGAACTGGGGTTCCTTCGCCACAGTATAGGCCTGGTGGTACTGTCATCGGGGCTGCTGCTGATTCTCCTCACGAACCAGGCAAGATATCTCCAGGCCAGTAGGCCATGAATGAGGCACTGGACATAGCCTTCCATTAGCCAATCCAAGTGCCAATAAGGGAGACTACCGATACTCCCAAAAAACCAAATAAGCAAAGGCAACGGAGGAGGAAGTCCACAGATAAATGCTTCATTAGCAGCGGTAATTCCTTCGAGTAATCATGAGTTTATACCCATGAACACAAGGTTACTCATATTTCTGGGGATTGCAGGGGCTTCTTCAATTTCCCCCCTGAGGGAAAGGACTGATCTTCCTTCAAAGACCACAGAGGGTGCTGTGGAACAATCACAGATCCAAGCTGACTTGGCTGATCCTAGAGAAGAGCTAGCATCTATTCCCAGTATCCCTCCTGCTGCTATTGTAAGAAGAGAAGAACCTGCTTCTGGTAAGTCAACAAAGCTTCATAAAAATGTTGAATGAAACACTGACTGACTTCCATTCTGTGATACTTTAGGTTCAACTCCCACATTAGATCTTCTGGAGACTGTTGCGACTGATGCAACTGATGCTGTGATTTTACCCGAAGATGCTGTCCAGGGTCAGGGGCTGCAGGATGTAAGTCGTCAAGAAGACACACCAAACGCTCCCACTGGTGAGACTAACTAGGATTCTGAAATATCATTGGATGAAATGATGAACCATGGCATGTCTTTCGAAGAATTTTATGATCATGGTAAGTTGTACTGTGATTTAGAAGACCTTGGGCATGAGTGTTATCCTTCACCCAGTAAATTTTCTTATAATTTACACTTCTAATCATGACTGAAAATGATACGCAGTTCCATCCATAGAAACTGCTGAACTACCAATTCCTAAAGAGGGTGTGAACATTGATGTCAACCCTACCATTGCAGAAACATTATCTCAAGTAAAGATAAACCCAGTAAACCCTCCTGAGACCCATCTTGAAGATCCTATTGAGACTAGGAAAGATGGGGAGGAGTATTCTCAGGTTGTTGACCCACCATCGGGTAAGGGATAACAATATTTGTGATTGTACTTAATTTTCAAGACAATCGATTCTTTTGTTATCCTTTGAAGCTAACCAAAGATTTCAATTAATCATGCAGGGTTGTCAACTGTAGTGGCTAGGTCTGGAGGTGAGACCTTAGCCTCTGTCCCCATGGGAATTGAAAGTGAAGAAGCATAATCCAGGGGGAAAGAGCAGAACAGGGCACTTACTTAAGTGCATTAATCCCAGATTACCTGCCCCCCTTTGATGATGATGTTGAATCAGACCCAGAGATGCTTAAAGCGTTCATCTTTTCACGATGCAAGGCATGGAACAACATATGAAAAATCATATATGAGGTTCCTTTAGAAGATTTATCATCGAAAATTCCTCTATTGTCCTCCCAATTTGTCATAATAGGACTTGGCAATTTTAGATATGAAAAGATCCATACCAAAGTGAAACAGATCATCTTCAGGAGGGAGTAGGAGAAAAAGTACCGCGAAGATCTGTCCAAGGTGAAATTTTCAGTTAACATCGGTGAATTTGAGGCTACGGTATCCCAAGCTAAGGCTGATTATTCTTCCAAGATGAAGGAGCTGAAGCATAAAATCAAAGAAAAAGTCATCCAGAAGGTGTAGCTCCAGCAACAGTTAGATACTGTTACTGGGGAACTTGATCAACTCAATAATTAATTGAAGGGATCTCAAACGAATGGTATGAAATCCATTGAAGATGCCAAGAAGGCACTCCATAAAGATGAGAAGAGTGAAGTTGATCGAGTGCATGAGCTTTAAGTAGTTGCTGATGAAGCTCGAGATTCTGTACATCAAATGAAGACTTATGTTGACAGTCTTTTTTAATCTCCTTGGAAAAGAGAAGAGACTCCAATCTATGAATGTCCCTCTAACTCTTGTGCATCAATGAAAAACACTTTCACCTTCACTCATTTGTACCTTCATTCTCTTTTGCTACATTCTTTAGATTTTACCTAAGCCAATGGGCCTAGTAAGCATAGTTTGATTTTTACTAGGATTAATGTAAATAACCCTAAAAACTTCGAACCTTTTAATTGCTCAATGTTACCTAAATCATACAAAATGTATGTTTAGTGAGCTGGGAACTTGACTTTTATTCAGAGTTCCCTTGTCTTTTTTGGGCAGTTTAAAGTCATGCATGTTGGACATAAAAAGGCTAATGTTTAAGGTCGAAATAGCTTTGACCGAAATAGATTATAATTGACTCAATTCCTTGAAAATTCATCTAAAAAACATATTACCATACTCAAGTATGAGGGAAAATATGTAAGCTATGACTTAAGAATATTTGAATTTGAGAAATGATATGAAAAAGAGCTAAAAGGCATTAGAAGAAGTAGTTTCCAAGAATGAAGTTACCATTATTTAACAAACCCGTTAGGGGGTTGAATTATGCAGGGCCACCTAAGGGAATTGGCTGCATAGTTAAATAAAATAGTATCTTTTGGAAAACAAGTCTGTTATGTAGACTATTTATGCAAGGCCACCTATGGGCACGTGCTTCATAGTCAGGCAAAAGAACTCTCAGAAATTTACTTTCCTAGTGCTAAAAGCCAGTGAAAGTTTATGGAGATTCAAATCTTCCAAAGTATAGAGTTTGCTGTATGGAAAGAGGTACTTGAATATGGAGAAGATATTTCCAAACAAGATTATCGAAGAACTAGATGAATATCACTCCTACGAAGGTCTGACCCAAACGTAGGGAAGGAGAATATAAACCATAGACTTCAATACTTTCAGATCATGAAAAAGGATATGGGACAAATATGTTAAGGATGACTATTTTTGCGGATCCCTACATACTGTCATTTAAGACAAATAAGGACAAAAGAGGAATTCTTCCCAAGAATGAAGTTACCACTATCCGAAAAACCCGTTAGGGGGTTGAATTATGTAGGGCCACCTAAGGGCATTGGATTCATAGTCAAATAATAGTATCTTTTGGCTAACAAGTCTGTTATTTAGACTGTTTATGCAAGGCTGCCTATGGGCACGTGCTGCATAGTCAGGCAAAAGAAATCTCAGAAGTTTGACATTTTTGTGACTAGAAGTCATGAAAAGGGTTATGAGGATCTGAAAATATTTAAGGTTAGGATTATGACACATAAAGATGGGTATTTTTCAATATATACAGAGATACACAGATCAATACTAACCATAATCATGTTGTGGCTAGGTCCTGAATTGAAATATTGGACTTCACTACGCATTCCATAAGGATGAGAATCAAGCCATATGTAGTTCTTAAACTACAGTTTAACGTCGTGTGAGACAAAAATATTAGAGATCTTAGTTTAGGGTCATAGAGCTTGGACCATTGTAAGAAATACACAGTGTGTGTTTTCATGGTGACTTTTCAGCCAAAGGACTGAAAGTGGAATTTGGGGTTAGGCCCAAAGACTTGGGGCTAGATTCGAGGGACACTCGAACGTTCCTACGTATCCCATAAGGATGGGAATCAATCCCACATAGTTCTAGAAATACCCTTTGTACAAATTTGGTTCATACATATGAAGGGTGAAAGGGGAATTTAGTACAATGATGGTTTAACCCAAGATAAAAGGTTTGGGTGTTTCCATGTATGCACGTAGTCTTTGAAATGAAACATGATTGAAAAATCAATGTAAATAATGGTTCCCTCTCAGTTGAGGGTATCAAAGAATATTGTATTTTATTATCATACTGGACAAAAATGTTGTATAGTTTAACGTCGTATAACAAGGACGAAAGTGAACCAATGTAATGATATTGATTCTAGGGGCGGTTTCACGAATCAACATCGTATGAGATGGAGGTGAACTGATGTGAAGAGATTAGTTTTGGGCTTGAACCTTGGGAGGTTACCTATATACCCAGCCTTGAAGGTAAGGATCAAAGTCTATGTAGTTAAATTAAAGAATGAATTAATGATCAAGTTGTTCTTGGGGACAACGACCTAAAAAATGATGTTGGGACTTACACATGGTTAGTGGACCAAAGAGAGTGTTATAGTTGAAGTTTGCTCTAAGCTCACGTGAGTCATACTCGGTGTGAGAAACAAGAGGTAACAACAACCTTAACGATGTATAGTTTAATGTCATGTAGGACATATAAAGGGACTATGCATTTTAGAGTCTTGCAGTTAGGACTATTGGTGCTGCATAGTTTAGTGTCATGTAGCAGGGAAAAAGTACAGTTTAATGTCATGTAGGATGTATCACAGAATTTCTGTACAGTTTAGCGTCATGTAGTTAGGACGATGGGGACAATAGAGTTTAACGTCATGTTGGACGAAAGGGGGACTGTGCAGTTTAATGTCATGTAGTGAGGACAAAAGAGTACATCATTTAACGTCATGTTGAACTTATTGGGGATTTTTTACACAATTTAGCGTCATGTTGGACGAAAGTGTTAGTAGTTTAAGGTCATATGCATGGACCGTGGATGGTGTAGTTTAATGTCATGCTGGACAAAAGTGTAGTTTAAGGTCATACAGGACCTTTGATGATTATGTAGTTTAACGTCTTTCCGGAATAAGGGACTTTTATACAGTTTAGCGTCATGTGGTTAGGACGTCATAATTTAACGTCTTGCTGGACGCAGGGGACTTGAAAATAGTTTAGGGTCATATGCATGGACCGTTGGTGATGTAGTTTAAGGTCATACAAGACCTAGTTGCAGTTTAAGGTCATACTGGACCATTGATGTAGTTTAAGGTTATACAGGACCAAGTTGCAGTTTAATGTCATGTAGGACGATAGAGGGACTTTGTAGTTTAATGTCATGCAGTGAGGACAAAGTACAGTTTAATGTCATGTAGGATGTATTAAAGGACTTTTGTACAGTTTAGCGTCATATAGCTAGGACGAAGTAGGGACTTTGCAGTTTAATGTCATGCAGTGAGGAAAAATTTGGGAATTTTTTTTCATAGTTTAACGTCGTGTGGGATGAAATTAATACAAATAGTTTAAGGTCATATGTGTGGACCGTTGCTATATAGTTTAACGTCATATAGCAAGGACGAAGCACAGTACTTTGCAGTTTATACAAAATACTTCTTCGAAAATCTGGCATTGGTTGGAGTAGTGATGAGTTCTCCATCTATCGAGATTAATGAATAAGCTCCATTGGAGTAGAACCTATGTATTGAATAAGGTCATTCCCATTTTGGCTCAAGTTTGGGAGGTTTCTTTCCTGGTATCATTGTAGTTCTAAGAACTAATACCAATTCTCCCTGAGTGAATGAATGAAGACGAACTTTTTTGTTAAAAGCTCGTGCTATTCGATTCTGATAGACTTCCAAGTGGTGCAAAGTGCACAATCTTTTCTCATCTAACTGTTCCAATTCATTCAATCGCTTTTGAGATTGTTCATCTATAGATGATTGATCACAAATGGAAACTCTGAGCGAAGATAGTTAAACTTCAATGGGCAAGACGACTTCCGTTCCATATACCAATGAATATGGAGTTGACTGAGTTGCAGTGTGGGTGGTAGTCCGATAAGCCCATAAAGCATGAAAGAGTTTATCAGGCCATGACCTCTTATCTTTATCCACCATCTTTTGTAGTATATTTGAAAGAGTCTTGTTAAAGGCTTATATCTGGTCGTTGGCCGCTGCATGATACTGAGATGAATGATTGGATTTGATGTTGTATTCTTGATACAACTTCTTCACCTTGGATGAACATAAATTAGTGCCATTATCCGTCAATATGGTATGAGGGACACCAAATCTGGTAATGATGTTAGACTTGATGAAGCTAAAAATGCATTTAGAGCTGACTTCCTTGAGAGGTATTGCCTCTTCCCATTTGGAAAAGAAGTCAGTAGTAGTAAGAATGTACTTAAACTGCTTGGTCGTAGCCGAAGGGTAAGGTCCCACCACATCTATTCCCCATGTGGAAAATGGCCATGAGTATTTAGCTGTATGAAGAAAATCTGGAGGTTGATGAATGAAGTTGGAATGTACTTGGCATGAATGACACTTCTTTGTGAAATCGAAACAATCTCGTATCATTGAAGGCCAAAAGTATCCAAGCCTTCGAATCTGATCAGACAGTCTATGTCCAGATTGGTGGGCATCACAAACTCCTACATGAACTTCTTTCATGACAACCATTGTCTCTTCACCATCAATGAATCTGAAGAGAACTCCATCAAAACCACGTTTTTAGAGAGTTTTCTCTAGGTGATCTTGGCTATTATAGAGTAAAATTAACCACACGTCGCCAAATTTGTTCTTTCTCAGCTCTATCTGGTGGAAGTGTTCCATTTTGAAGGTATTCCCTAATAGGTGACATCCATCATGTAGTATGACCATACAGTTTAGGAATGGGACAAATTTCATTAATTTCCTCTATTTTAATTCGAACATAAGGTGAAATTGCACGACGGTGAGCAATACTGATGGTTGTCTCGTTCTGATTTGGATCTGCCAGAGCTGTGGCTATATTAGCCAATGCATCAACTTGAGCATTTTGTGATCTTGGGACATAAGAAAATGTCGGTTCCAAAGGGAATTCTGCTATTAACTCTCTGACGTAATCATACAAAGGGATTAGTTCTTCTTTTCTGATGGAATAATCCCCATTGACTTGTTTGATTACCAGGTCTGAATCACCTTTCACCTTTAAGTGATTCACTTGTGCTTGAAGTGCTAATTCCAAGACTAAGATGAGAGCTTGGTATTCTGCTTCATTATTGGTACCACCTTACCACAATAATAAGGAATAATGCAACACTACATTTTCTGGAGAAATGAGCACAATTTCTAAGCCAACTTTGTTGAATTTAGGATTTTCCATTTTCCTCCCTGTTGGACTTCTGGAAGCACCATCAAAATACATTTCCCATGACTGAGGACTTTATTGAATAGAGAAGACTTCCTCATCAGGGAGTTCAATATATGAAGATGTGTCTTCCACTGAAGGGTGTTCAGCTAGGAAATCAGCCAGATCTTGGCCCTTTATCACCTTTTGAGACACATACTAAATGTTGAATTGCTGCAAAATAACTGCCCACCTTGCCAGACATCCTGTAAGCATTGGACGACTTAGGATAAATTTGAGCGGGTTATTGCGAGATACCAATTGGACCTCGTGATGTTGTAGGTAGTGTCTCAACTTCTGAACTGCAAAGATTAATGCCAGGAAGCACTTCTCAATACTTGAATACCGGGTTTCTGCTTCAAGCATGGTTCGACTGAGATAGTAGAGACTGTTTTCATTCCCAGCATCATTCTTTTGAGCAATAAAGGAACCCAATGATTGCTCTAGAGCTGTCATGTAGAGGATAAGTGGTCTTCCTTCAATAGGTGGCATGAGTACCAGTGGACTCAAGAGGTATTTCTTGAGAATATCGAATGCTTCTTGACATTATTCAGTCCACTAGTAAGTGACTCCCTTCTTCATCAATTTGGTGAAGGGTAAACTTTTGCCTGCCAAATTGGCGATGAAACGCCTAATATAGGCTAAGTGTCCTTGAATTCCTCTTAATTCTTTCAAATTTTGAGGAGGTGACATACCAAGGATTGACTTGGTCTTCTCAGGATCGACGTCAATACCACGATGGCGTACAACAAAGCCGAGAAATTTTCCTGAGGTTACCCCAAAAGCACATTTTAAGGGGTTCATCTTCAAATTATGTTGTTGAAGCTTGTAGAATATGACTTCAAAATCATCCAAATGATTAAAACATTGTTTGGATTTAACTACCAAATTGTCTATATAGCATTCAACAAACTTCCCTAAGAAGGGTTTGAAGATACGATGCATGACACGTTGATAAGTTGCACCTGCATTCTTTAAACCGAAGGGCATTACCCGGTAGCAAAACACACCCTGAGGGGCTCTGAAGGCTGTAGATTCCTCGTCTTCTAGGGCCATTCCGATCTGATTATATCCGGAATATCCATCCATGAAGGAAAGTTCTTCATATCCAGCTGTTGCATCAATTAGAAGTTCTGTAATCGGAACTGGGAAATCATCCTTAGGACAATGCCGATTAAGATCTCTGAAATCGATGAAAACTCTAATTTTTCCATTCTTTTTCTTTACAGGGACAATATTAGCCAACCATTTGGGATATTGAACTTCTCTGACGAAGTTATATTTGATAATCTTATCCACTTCAGCTTAAATTTTGGAATCATAGGTTGGGTGTGTTCTTCTCACGGCTTTCTTAAATCCTCGATGTTCTTCTGGTAAACCCAAATGATGAGTAGAAACATCAGGATCAAGCCCGAGCATTTCTGTATAGTTCCAAGAAAATATATCTCTATTTTGATTTAGAAAAGAAATATACATCTCGTGTTCTTCAAGAGTCATGGCCGCACTGATTAAAGTGGGGCGTGGGTCTTCTTTTGTACCCAGATTTATTTCTCTGAGTTCATCCACAGTGGTAGAGATACCCTCTTCAAATGCTAGAGGAGCATCTCTGAGATCTTCCTCTTCTTCTTCATCATGTGTTATTTCTTCCTTTTCTACTTGCATAGTAGATGATAAAGTAGAATTCTCATGATCCGAAGAGATGTCAAAATTTTCATATCTTGAAGAAGAAGCTTCTATTTTCGACCCGATTGATGATGAAGGGTCTTCTTTGGGTAATAAAGAGGAGATGATGGATTGAGAATCGACATCATTTTTCACCTCCGATGTTGCTATAACTTCTTCTGGCCTAATTGGCGAAGCCTAGACTTGTTGGATTTCAGCAGATGAAATGAAGACATCACCATTTGTGCTTTCATCACTGCTTGGTAGATTACCAATTTCTCCCATGTTGTCTGGCTCGATTGCCATAATTGACATTATGGATCTTTCCATAAGAGTATTTTTATTTGGGTCTATCTTGTCAATTTGACTGATAGAAAACACATAATCTGTACTCACATGTGTAAATGGATTTACTGGAATTTTTTCCAAACCATATGGAGCATTAACTTTGGTAATATCCTTTGTTATGGATTTCTCCCTCTGCTTCATGTGATAGAATTCCGCCTCAATGTATTGGGACTCACATGTCTTGAACGTGACCTTATCAGCATACAATGTACCAACTTGACCATAAAAACAATATTTGAGACATTGATGGTATGATGAAGGGATAACCACATGTTGATGTAGCCAGGATCTTCCAAGCAAGATGTTGAACGCTGAGTCTTGATCAACAACCATGAAATCTGAATTGGATACAAGATCTCCAAACTAAGTTCTGAGTGTAACCTCACCCAGTGGTTCTTGTTCATTTTTATCATATCCTTGTAACATCATGGTAGAAGGAGATAAATCAGATTTCGTGAGGCCCAATCGACTAAGTGTACGAATGGGCATGAGGTTGACTCCTGAACCATTGTCAATGAAAGCTCTCCGAATATCCACACTATTGAACTTTCCAGACAAGTAAAATGGTCTAATATGTCCATGCACAAAATCATCTTCATCTTCATCAGTAAAGGATATTATTGCATGGAATTCTGTAAGATTATTCTCTATGTGATAGAATTCAGCTGCAGCAATTTCAGTTTCAAAATCCTGAGGACTTGACAAAGCCTCGATAAGTGCTTCCCGAAGATCTTTTGACAGATTCAGAGCATCCAGAATTGATAACTTGGCTGGTACTTGGGCCAAGTGTTTCAATATATCATACTTTTGATCCAGATGTCTGCATTTCCCAATATGAATATGTGGTTTAGAAGGTACCTTGGAAGCAGATGCTTTGGAAGTTGATGCATCTTGTATTGGGATAGGAGTTGGAAATATTTCTGGTTTTGGAAGATTAGACCGATTAGATCCATTTACTTGCTGAGAGGAAGAAGATAGAAACTTCAACCAGTCTTCCAAAATAATTGTGCCAGGACTGAATTTGCTATTGGTAGAAGAACTTGCTTGTTCTTGCTGAGCTCGCTGAAGGTCTCTACCATGAGTTTCTGCTGCGTACACAGTTCTAGTAGGGGTAGAATTAGAATAGTGGCTTCTGAAAGATCCACGTCTTCCCCTGTATCCTAAGCCCCTGGAACTTCCTCTGATTCCTCTGTTTGATACAGGGAATTCAGGCTCATTGAAATCAAAACTACGACTGGCATATGGATCTGTTAATTGAATCATATTAACAGAACCAAATATTAACTCTTTGTCTGATGAAGACTCTGCCTGATTAGCCTATCTAGGATGTTCCGTTTGGTGGGACGGTGCCCATGGCTTTAAAGTAGATGGCATGAAGTCCTCCAAAGTCAAAGATAACTTAGGCTTTGACACATACTCATCTTCTTCTGATTCTTTTTTTTTCTTTGAATCATGCTGTTTCTTTGAGGACTTTCCCTCTGACGAAGAGGGTTTTTCCGCAACATTCATGGCAGAAGAAACAATTGGTTTCTTTAATTGTGTTCGAAAAATAGCATGAGTTCGATTGATTGTCTTTCTGACCATCCAATCATCATACTTCTGTGCATTTTTTCTTTTGACTTATTTCTATTCACCTTCCTCCTCTGGAACTATAGTAGTGACACATGCTACCTGGTCTGAGGAGCCTTCAATGTGACTTGTCCCGAGTCGACCATCTTTTGCAGGAGGTCTTTGAAGACGAAACACTCCTAGGGATGCCCCAACATTTGATGAAAAGGGCAATAATTAGGATGATCTTCATCTCCTTTCTTGTTTGGCCTCTTGGGTATTGGCAATTGAACCAAATTGTTTTCCAGAGATGAAATGAAATAACCAGGAACTTGTTCATTTCGGAAAGAGTATGTTTTTCTCTTCAGATCCTCAAATTATTTTCGTCTTTGATCTTTTTGATCGTCTGGACGAAAATGCCTTTGTTGTTGGCACTCAGAAGGTGGATCCCTTCAAGAAGATGAAGGTTTTGAGGTAGAAATAGGTACAGGTACTTGTTTAAGAATAACTGTAGCAGTTTCTGTTTTACCCATTCTCCTTCCTGGATCTGATGGAATTACACAAGATTTAGCCTTAGCCTGTATAAGGGAATATTCAATCTGCTGAGCGATTGAAGTAAGGTCTTGAAACCCTCCTGTGTATTTCACAGGGATTAATGGCGTGCGTAATTCGTCACGTAGATTTTCCACACAGTTTGGCAACAATTCTTCTTAAGGGAGTGCTAAACTCAAGGAATATGTTAATCCCTTCCATCGAGAAATGAAACCAGAGACCCTTTCATTCTCCCTTTTCTTACAGTTTGTAAGATCGAAAACTGTTGTCTTTGGAAAAGTTGAGCTAAACTGAAGGAGGAATTTTTGGGGAAGATCCTCCCATCCGGTTACTGACCGGGATTGCAAGCTTGTATACCAAACAAAATCTGGTCCTTGCAAGGTTCACACGAAGCATCTGAGTTTCACTGCTTCTTGCTACTCCGGAGTTCCCATCATAGGATCGCAAAAAGACACGTAATGCATCAAATGCTGCTCAGGATCGCCTGATCCATTGAAAATAGGGAATACAGGGTTCCCAAAACTGGATGGAGGAGAAATTGAATCTACCCATTCAGGGTAAACTTTCTTTTCCGGTTGAACTTGCTCACGTTTCCCTTCCATAGTTTCTAACCGAGCTGTTAATAACTCAATAGTAGTTATTAAATTTTGAGAAACATTCGGTTGAACTTGGACTTGGGTAGGTGCAATGACTGGAGCTTGGACAGATGTGGAAATTGGTGCTGCAACTGATGGTAGCACTGCCAACTGTTGTTTCACTTGACCCGTAGGATTAGACCTATGAGGGTGTACTGATAGAGGAGGATATTCTTGATTCATCTCAATAGTTGCAACAAATTCCTTTGGCTTACTGACTCCAGCATGCTTAAGAAGAAGACTACTCTGAAGTAGTTCTGCATTCAACCTTCTTAATTATTTCATTTCTTCCTCCTGTTGTGCAAACCTTTGCTATAGTAAGAGCGATTGACCTTCTCCAGAGGAAGGATATGTAACTTGGTTCTTTCCCTTCCCTTTGTTATATCCTTTTTGGAGAGGGGGAAGTGGGTTACTTGAAGGATTACCTAGGTTCTGAGTAATCCTTTGACTTCGTGTACGCACACCTTCTTCATTTGTGTCGGTGCGTACATCTTCTTGATCAGGAACCTCTTCATATGAGTCCCCTAAGTGAGCCTCATTTGGTGGATAAGAAAAAACGACATTGATGACATTTATTGATGCATAACTTATCACATCCCTTCTATCAGAATTTTTGTGACATTTTCTTCTTCCATGTCTTTGATGAGACATTGCCTTTTGTTGATTCGATCCCTTAGGAACTTCTTGACAAACCATAATTTGGAGAGAATCTCTTGATAATTTGTCTCTTTGTTCCTCTTGAGGTTTCTTCCCCAATAGAGAAAAGACCGACTTTCTTTGAGAAGGGGATTGATGATTTGAAAAATTCCCCAGTCCAGTGGACTGGGGCTGTTCCTGCTGTTCTCTCTCAACTCCTCGAATCCTATTTGTTGATTCTGAGGGTTGGTTTAAAAGAGTCCCCAGTCTGGCGAGCTGGGGTGGTTCTTGACATACTATGTCTGATACTTTCTTGAAAGTCCTCCTGATCTTGTGAACCTTAGTCTAGAAATTAGATGGATGCATTAACCTGTATCCGCTTTTATCACCCAGTTCAAAAGACCGTTGGATGATTTCTGACACTTCTGTCACTTGGTGACATGCTTTCTCCAAACGAGAGGCCTATTTAATATTCTTGTTTGCTTGATGCAAGAGTAATTCAACAACTTTTTCTCTGTATTCTTGATTTTGAGAGGAACTAGTTGAAGTCTGTTCTTGGGAAAGATTTTGATTACAAACAAAGCCCATTGACTGTGGCTGATTATGGGCAATAACATTGCATGAGACCATTTTCAGCGGGCTTTGCTGACTGGAGAGCACCATGAAATGTAGTGCTCCATGAACACCCCATCCTCTGACATGAATACCAGATGGGGCATTGGAAATTAACTGACTCAATATTCTTAGTGCGCCAAGGCATGAACGTTGAAGGGCTTTCTGTTGCTTTTCATCCTTCAGATATCGAGAGACTGATAAAGACGCCAAATCAATCTGACGTTGTAACCCTTCTATTATCTTAAGATGATTTTCATATTCATCATAAGATAATACTTTATTTTTTAACTGAAAAAGAGTTTTCCATATGTTGAGATGAATATCATGAATTTCATCTTCTGTCAACATTTCTGGAATATTATACTGAGAGTCAGCCAAAGGCCAAAACATGACTGGCACTTCACCTTTATTCAGTTGTTTTCTCATGTTTAACATTTCCTCTTTGTCATTTGATGAAGATTCTTCTACCTGATTTGACCAGAGTTAGTGTTTCCTTGTTGCTTCATTGGATTCAACAGGATTAATAGAGAAATCATTGATCAAACTAGAAGATGCATGACTTAGGGGTGGTTCGGAGAATGACCTACACCCTGGGCTATATTTTGATTGAGAAAGTATTTCACCTGCTAGCGATGAAGCTTCAGACATGACTGGTTTCGCATTTGAAAGTTCCTCAAGATAAGAGGGATTTCTCGGCACTACATTGTCCACTGGATCATTTTCCGGGAAATGTGTATCACTAATGTGGAGAGGACTTTCGCAGTGAAATTCATCATCATGGGGAGGACCACCATAATGGGTTACGAAAAAAGATGATATCTCTTGCTCCTTGGTCATCTGACCACACAGAGGGTTCCTGTGGATCTCATCTGAAGATGAATCTTCGAGATCGACCGAATTGTCATGAAGAAAGCCTTCATGAGGAAGTGTCTATTGAAGACCTTCAGAATTAATGTTCCCAATATTGGGAAATGAGGGAGTAGAATCTTTAATTTCAACAGATAATTGTCTGAGGGCTTCATGAACTCCAGCATCGAGCAAGGCCTTGTTACTGATTGTCTCTTGATCTCCTGACTGTGCTGGGCGAGTCTTTTTCTTAGACATCTTCTTACTCGCCTTGGAAACCAATTGTTGACGAAAGTGGTTGCTCTGAGTAGGTGTATATGCCTGATCAGGAAAGATGGCTAGGTTAGGCTGACGATCTCCACTCAAATCAGGTGTATGTACCTGACTTGGTTGTCCGTATAATATGGGGGAGTATGCCCCACAACCCTCTTGGACTGGAACAGATGTGTGTGTCTGTTTCGGAGTGAATTGTTGATGTGTCACTCCATTGGTAGGGATAGATTTATGTGTCTTTTCCTGAGATGCCGCTGAAGTTGTTATAATATCCTGGCAGGCCTCCAGAATATGAGCAGGGATTTTCTTCTGCTCTTTCACCATTGATAGAATATGCTTGGTGACTTCAGCTACTGGAACGGGAATATATGTCCATTCCGGGCTTGGAGCAGGTGTATATGCCTGCTCCTTTCCTCCTTTTCCTGTCAGTGAATCCTGACAGTACTCAAGTTTGGGGGCAGAGTGTTGAGTCTGCCTCCTATTCGTTGTCGGGGATTTCCAACTAACTTCTACGAATGCTACCAAGCGAGACTATTGGTAGGCTTGATTAATACCAGCAGGTGTATGTGCCTGCTGATTGCACTTCGCCAAATGTGGTTGACGAGATCCATCATATGTAGTCAGGCGAGCCTGCTGACTAGCTGATGATGTATAAACAGGTGTATGTTCCTGCCTATAGTACTCCGCCGGAATTGCCTGGCGGGATTGGCGTGATGCTGCCAGACGAGTCTGCTGGACAACGGAATTAAAACGGGCAGGTGTATGTGCCTACTCATTGCTTGACACAAAGTTAGGTTGGTGGACTTCTCCGGAGATGGAAGAGATGAGAACCTGCTCACTGTTGACCGGATTCTGCCTCTGGTGGTTCGTCTTGCTTGCTCGGGTTCGAGAAACCTGAGACGAACGCCTGGAGTCGGTACCCTCATCATGTTGAGGGCGCACTGCCGCACGAGTCTGGCGGCGATTGTTGGTGGGAGCCCTCAGGAAGGAATCCTGTCTGTTTGAATTAAGGTCCTGAGGGACCTGCTCATTCACCTCCCCAGAATAAGGGAGTGAATGGTGATTGCATTCTGGGGATAACGACCTAAAACGGTTGGAGATGGTAGTCAGCACCGCCTGCTTCTTAATCACTGTTCTTAATTGTCCGGATGACCGATGTGAGTTATTTACTTGGAGGGCTTGTTGGGAAGCCTCTAGAGTTGGGATGGTACCGTGTTGATGGTACTTCTTAACCAGTGCGTTTGATACCCAATGTTGAAGACGCTGAGTAGGTGATATCGTCCTTAGAGCGGACGACGATCCAGAAGGAGTAGCAGCAGTGGCATTTGCAGCAACAGTATTCACAGGTGTGAACTTGAGAGTAGCCATTCTAGAAATGCAGAAGATCTTGGAAAAGAGTGCCTATTTCCAATAAAAGATGTAATCAAGATAAATTCAGCCACTACATCTTTTGGATGAGCACATATGTCAATGCTTGTTTTTGTTGGCCCTATCATTGAGTTTTAAATAGGGGCCTAACAAAATAGGTAAAACATTATTTTAACTTGGTTAAGGATTCACGTCGGGTTCACCATTTTTGTTTCCCTCGGATTCTGGGGATGATCTCCTTTGATGGGAGGTTCAAACGTTCCGATCGGTTTCTAACGGGTTTGTTCGTAGAACCAGAAACATCCAATGATTCCACATCCATTCAGACCTACTTTCCAAAGGTAGGTGCTCATTAGTTTGTGGACTGATGAGGCTTAGGAATTTTCATTGGTCGAGAGGATGGGAGGTCGGACTCATCACACATTTTTGAGGGGAATTATTTTCTACTCCGGGACTCTCTTTATAGATTTAAGTTATGTTCGTGAATCCTTATTACATTACCAAGTATAAAATGAGCTTTCCTTCAGATTTGACAATCAATGATCGATATGTAGGAAATTTAGAGAATCTTTTATATGTATTCGATATTCTTCATCGATAGAGAATCATCTGTATTTATTAGAGATTCTTGGCCAATGGTACCCTTCGACACATTTATATATAAGTATCTTGGTCATTATGACTGGGGCTTACTCCTGAAAAGGTGGCACAAGTTAAGAGAATTATGACTGGGGATTACTCCTGAAAAGGAGGCCCAGGTTAGGGGATCTCTCATATTAAAGGATGAGGTTTAATGAATGAAATCTCAACCTTTAGTGACATAAAGATGTGTAAATCACTAGGTTTTGAGAGATTTTCCACATAATTTCTTTCAGATAAGGAAGTAAAATTAAGAAATCATGCCATTAATGGATTTGAAGAGTGTCTTTAAGACTGAATCTTGATTAGGAAAGGTGGAATGGTTTAAGAGGGGTGAAATGGGCAAGAAGGGAACCCAAAAAGGTAGGGGCACACAAGTCCTGGCAGGCACGTAGGTACTACATGGGTGCACAAGTCATGGTCGCACAGGTATTCCTGCGCGACATATGGGGTACTTGCGCGATAGTTAACTAGCAGGGTAATACTTGAGCGACTCTTGATTAAATCCTTTATAATCCTCTTGAGGTTCTTCCAAAAAAGGGGCGCGCAAGTTCTATTGAAGGAGTAAGGCGGCAGGCAAGTGTGGCCTTTTCCCTTAAGGGCTGGCCACTCAGGCACGCAAGTGTTGATAAGTTTCAACACTTAGGCCTTCCTCCCCCTCTTTAGATCTTCCGTTCTAGGTAATAAATTACCTTAGAAGTGTTTCAAAAGCTTCAAGAAGAGACTAGGGCACCGGGAGCTCAAATCTGAGTTTCTGAAAAAAAATACCCCTCAAATGGGGGGCCCACAAGGTCTATTTATAGGCAGGAGAAGACCCCGAGTGGCTATCACTTAGTTCGCGCAAGTCACTTGCACGACCATCATGCGTCGCGCAAGTGGACTTGTGTGACTATGAGGGAACTTGCGCGACTTATGGGCAATATTCTTCTTATTCCTTCCTTTTTCAATTTTTGATATTTTGTCCAAAGGTTGAATCACTTTGAGCTCAGATATTCCCCTTTTCTGATCTTTAGATTCTATGATGAAAGGAGCGTCAACACCATACTTAATACATTCCATGTAAATCATGAACGAATCACATCACTTTGAGGAAGCGGTAGTCCACACATCCACAAATGATGTTATCTTATTCTCACAAGATGGAAAGAATAAAAGTATTTGTAATATAATAATTCAATAAGAATAAAGGAATTATAAATATCATATATATCATATATAAACTATAAATCCATCATTATTACCAACCTTGAAAAGTGGTAATGGAAGAACGTACGAAATCAGTTTGTGAGGTGGTAGTCCATTGTACACAAGAACGATGATTGCGTATCCCATTTGATGGAAGTTTGTGTGGGTTTATGTTATAACCATAACATAAAAACACATCATTATATTTATGATACTTAATTTATTATATAATAAAGATATAATAATAATTTAAGGGGTTTATAAAGAAATAATACAAAATTTCTCATTGAAGAACGTTTCCTCTTCTTTTGGTAACTCTTTTTGGTTTATAACAAAATCATTACTTGGTTTTATTTCTTTACAAATGAGGCTTCTAGGATGAGATTAGGGATATTTGGAGTTTATTTGGGAAGTTTTTGGATGATCCAAATGTCTTTATATGTGTGAATAAGTGGGAGGGTGAGCATATTTTTATAGTGGAGGAGGAGTGACATTCTAGTAAATACCAAAAAGAAAACACTATTGGGAGGTCTCCCTTAACTAACGTGATTCAAAAATTGAAAAATTATGGATTTTAGGGAAATAATTATTGATAAAAACTAACACCACACAAAAATAAAAGCATTTTTGTGATTTTACCTCAGACTTTAAGTTTACTCAATTTTATCTTTACAGTTTTTACTAAGGTAACTTGAATATTTTTATTTAACTAGCTAATTTATCCTTTAAAGATATAATTTAAAAGAGATTTATTAGATAATTTAGACCTAATTATTATAAATATTAATTCCAATTTATTAAATAAAAATCTTATGTGTGTGTAAAATTAATTTTAATACAAACACATGTCATGTGAAAAACCCTGTTTTTTTAAATGGTTGGGGCTGAAGCCTGATTTTATTATTAAAACAAAGCAAAGACCTCTTTTGATTGGGTAGAGGGAGACCCATTACATAGCCCAAAGGTCCAGTGGTCATGTATCCCATTACATGACTCATAGTCCCAAATTTTATGGCCCAAGGCCCATTCTTTGAATAGTACTGCTACAATACCCACTTACTACAGTACCCGTACAATTCCCACCGCTGCTACAATATCTGTTGCCGCTACAATGCCCGTCGTTGCTATAGTGCCTCCGTGGCTACAGTCTACAACAGTACTGCTACAGTACCTACACCCAATGGGTTTTAACCCCCATTTTTCATATAGTATTACGAGATTCTTACCACTAATCCAATCCCCAACTACATGCGCAAAACCCCATTTAAACCTTAATCGTGTTAATTAATTTTTAACTATTTTTACTAGTTATCACGATAAAAAATTAAGTTGAACTTATTAGAATATAAATATTATCATCATTCAAAATAATTATACCATTTTTTTACAAATTAAATTCACATAAATATCAAAATTAAATTTAAATCTAATCCCACAAATGTGGCGTGAAAGAGGGTTTTTAAAGTGAAAATGTTCAAACATTTACCAAGTTTTCATTTCTTAATTGATTAAAAAAATGATTACAATGACATAAATTAGAATAATTGGTGTATAATTTATCTAATTTTAATTTAAAATGAATTCATAATATAATTTAACCTTATAAATTATTTAAACAAAAATTCAGTTTTCAATTAATATTCAGTATTTTCACTATTCATCAAAAAATGAAACTTCTTAGAAAAATAAAAAATATTTACCCTTAGATAATTTTGATATTAATATTTTAAAAATTAAGTCTATTTTTCATATAAAATTTATAAAATTTACAATCTTTAGTTTTAAAATAGGTATGCTATTAAAAGGTGGCAAAACTGCCTTGAGAAAAATATAACTTTTTATGCGTAAAATTGGGTTTGTTCTGATCTTATACCTATAAAATATATTTTATGAGTTTAAAATATAATTAATTTAATATATAATATATATATTTTATTAATATCATTCAATAATATAAATTAATTTAACTTATTAAGCTAAAATTCCTTTAGGATCATAAAAATGGTTTTTATAAAAACATTTCCTTTATATTCAATAAGTTTTTATTTTCATGACTAATTAATTAGTAACCAATGAATTCAACCTTATATTTTTATTAGTTAGTTAATCTTATTCATAACTTACAATTTAATGGCTAGGTTATATCCTATTATATTAAATAATAATATTTTAATAACATATTGTTGTTTGGGAAAACTCGGTCTTGCATATAACAAAATGCATTGAATAAAATTGGTAATGTGTGTAACACAAGAAAAATTAGTGTTTCATGTAATTAAATATAATCTAAGTGTTATGTATCATGTAATATTAACATATTATTTCATATAATTAAACTAGAAACCAAATTAAATTTATTTTAAAAGGAAATTATTGTAAAGTCTTGGGGTGTTACATTCTCTCCACATTAAATAAATTGTGTCCTAGAAATTCAAACTTGATCTCAATAATCGAGAGTTTGATATTTGAAAACAATATATTTGAAAAATATTCATCTTAAATAGGGTTAATAACACATATTATTAATAATATGGAAAGGGAAATGTGAAGGTCACCACAAAAATAGGCTTTTGAATAGGATAACTTTAGTGAAAACATAGACATGGAAGAGAAATATAACTATAATTTTCTTATGGAGAGTGATATAGAACATTGATCGCAATAAAGTGGGAAATAAAAAGTAGGTTAATGACCAAAATTCTATAAACCACATATGTGTAAAAAAGGTTATTGATATCATAAAAAAAGATGATAATAAGACAACATTTTTATTTCCATTCCCTTTTTCTTAGAGTTGAGGAATTATTTCACTCTCTAATAATATTAGAAAATATACTTACTTGATAAATTTATATTTCATAATCAAAATATTATCCCTTAGTTATGCCTTTGAACTATTTATACTTCATTTCTTAGCACAAGTTGTATCATATGATGAAGTGTAACACTAATCTTCAGAACCACATACAAAGATCAATATAAACCATTTCATAAATGGTTAACATTTCCAAAAGATTATGATCCAATAATTTTGAATGAAGTTCACAAAATTTATAAAATTAACTAATCATTAATATTCTAACAACATGAATCATCTATTAATTGTCACATTCCAAACATGTGAATACCTTTATCATGTATTTTATTGAAACATGGGAACAAGTTGAATTACCATAAAACCTTATTGAAAACATGCATGTTTCCTTATTAATTAAATATAAAATAGGTTATTGGATATATCCCTTAAATCCAAAAATGATATAAAATCTATCAATGATAGTATAAACCACATTTTCAACAAATCATTAATCAGTTCCAATTTATTCAGTAATATAAGATTTAATTTATCCATACTAATCATCTCTTTATAAAAAAATAATTATCTCAACATCAGGAACATATTAAGGATTGTATTTCCCTCAATCATATGTTTTACAAGAAGTTCAACTTGTCACTAAATCATTTTTCATGGTTATTGGTACTGATCAACACATGATTTTAAATCCTTGAGAAAAAATTACTATAGTACAATCCTTATAAATTCCATAATACTTATAACCATGATATCATCGAATAAATACTATTACAAAATTATTCAAGGATCTAAATACAGGAGAGAGTTAATCATTTAAATTCACATATATCAATAGAATAATATTAACCTTTGTCCATTAGCTTTTTTAAGGTATATTCTTTTGATGTTTGAGGCATTCATTTGTTTTGTGTCCTATCTACTTACAGTTAAAACACAAAATATCCGAATTTTATTTTTTCCCTTTAATTCTCTAGGATATTGACCATTTTCTCTGTACTTATAACAAATACCAATCCCTTTAAGAATTTACTAGGGTGATTCATTCCAAAGTTTTCATAGGGTGGAAATAGTTTTTCTTATTCTACATATTTGACACATTCCCTTTGTCTATGTTACTACAAAATAGGCTTTTAAAAGTACTAGAATTTGACTTTATCAGTGAAAAAAAGTAATGAATAATGGATCACAATTAAAGGCCCTAGGATTTTATCAGTGCTAGAAAAGATTTGATAAAGGGGTCCTTTATCAGGGATAAAAAAGTTCTAAAAAAGGATCCCTCTATCAGTGCTTTTAGAAGTGATGATAAAACCCCATTTATCAGCGCTACTAAATGTGCTGATAAAGGCAGCCTTTATCAACGATTTTAAAAGAACTGATAAAGGGGTCATTTATTAGTGCTATTAAATGTTATGATAAAGGGGAATACTATAGTGTGTTGTAATAGAACACTGTAGCACCATAAATTAGGAAAAATTTAGTGTGCCGTAATATCATACCACAACATAAAAAATAACACCAAAAATAAAAAAAATTGGTAAAAAAATTGAATTTAAATGAAATAAAATTTATAACACAAATACAATAAAAAACTATATAATAGATATTTCAAACATTGGTTTAAAAAATTACACAAGTAAGTACAATTTATCACATACATTAAAAAACATCAATTTTATTTTATCTTTTCCCCTAACCCTGACTTATGCTATTGCCAAAAAAACCACCCAGTTAGAGAAAAATAATAAACCTGTATAAGAAAAAAATTATTATGTAAGTAATAATATAAATAAATAAATCAAACATAAATTTTTAATTTTAAACTAAACTTTGAGTCATACCAGGAACAATGTGTATCATATTGAGTTGCAGTTGATTCTTGAATGTCAAACTATTTCTTGTTCATCTTCAAGAATTATCTTAGAAAAAATTAACTAAATAAGTATAAGATAAAAATTTTAAGGAAATTAATTAATTAATATCATATATAATGATGAGAAAACAATCTAGGATTGTTTTCTTGGGTTTGGCGATGTGATGCATGTTTTAAACTAAAATTACACTTATATATTAAAAAGATACACCTTGAGTCATACCTATCATACCATGAATTTTATTAAGGTTAATATTATTACTAAACATCCCAAATGACTTATGGATCATCTAAATAAATTATAAAAACAATCCAATTGTTTTTTCTCAGTTTTGAGTACGTCAGTAGTGTTTTTTACTAAAATGTCATTTTAAACTAGAAACACACACTTTGAGTCATACTGGTCACATCATGTGTTAGTTTTACATGAGACCAATTCCTATAAATCTAAAATAACTTATTAATAATTTTTAAAAATTATAAATACTATCTAAGTTCATTTTCTCTATTTTCATTGAGTGACACTTTTTGAAATAAAATGTTAATTTTAAATTGATAACATATACTTTGAGTCATACAGAGCACATTGTGCATAAGATTGAGATAAAAATAATTACTACATGTAAAAAATGACTTATGTATCATTTTACTAAAGTATAAAAACAATCCATATGAAGTTTATCAGTTTTGAGTATGTTAGTGGCCTTTTTGACTAAAATTAATGTCAATTTTAAATTAAAATACACACTTGGAGTCATACTAGTCACACAGTGTGTCAGATTGAGGTTTAGATGATTCCTAAATGTCCTAATTGACTTATGTATTATTTTACTAAATTATAAAAATAATATTAATTCATTTTCTCAGTTTTGAATATGCCACTAGTGTTTTTTTACTAAAATTCAATTTTAAATGAAAACAGACACTTTGAGTTATACCGATCACATCATGTGTTGGTTTGATGTGAGACTGATTCCTACATTTCAAAAATAACTTATAAATATTTTTAATAAATTATCAATATAATACTAGTTTATTTTCTTGGTTTTCAATGAGTGACACTTTTTAAAGTAAAATGCTAATTTTAAACTAACAACATACTCTTTGAGTCATACTGGGAACATCGTGTATCAGATTGAGGTGAGACTGATGCCTATATATCCCAAATGATTTATGGATTTTTTTACTAAATAATAAAAATAATTTTAATTAATTTACTTAGTTTTGAGTGTGTCACTTGTTTTTTTACTAAAAAGTCATTTGAAACTAGAAATATACACCTTGAGTCATACTAGTCACATTGTGTGTCGGTTTGATGTTATATTGATTCCTACATGTCAAAAATGACTTATGAATAATTTTGCTAAATCATCAAGACAATATGAGAATGTTTTCTCAATTTTCAGAATGTCACTTGTCTTTTTTACTAAAATTAATGTCAATATTTAAATAAAAATACATAGTTGGAGTCATACCGGGCACACCGTACATCAGATTGATGTGAGGATGATTCTTACACATCAAAAAATGACTTATGTATTGTTTTACAAAAGTATCAAAATAATATTAACAAATTTTCTTTATTTTGAGTATGTGATGTGTGTTTTGAACTAAAATGTAAATTATAAACTAAAAACATAGAGTTAGAGACATATAGAGAACAATGTGTATCAGATTATGGTGTGGTTTATTGAGTATGAGATATAGGTTTTTCTTTTATCTATCTGAAAAAATACAGAAAAGAGATAACATTTTCCATTTTGATGGAAGAGAAACTCCATGTTCCCTAACAAACTTCATGTTTAAAGAATCATAGGGTTTAATCTTCCATCAAAAAAGGAACATGCTCTCTCTTTTCTAGCTTATTACAGATAGTTGAAATAAAAAAGCGACTTCCCAAAATATTAGTGAAGAAAACAAAATAAGTATGAAATAAAAATGATAAGGAAATTAACTTATAAATGGTGGATAAAATAATGGAAAAATTAATTAAATAAGTATTAGGAATTGACCTTTTGATGATGGTTGTATACATTATTATCCCATTTTCTTAATGTCATTATCTTAGTTTCAGCCTCAAAGTCTAATCTCTCATGAGCATGAGCAGCTTCAAAAAAACCACCCAAACTTGAAAAAATAATCTACCTATATAAGAAAATTATTATTATGTGAGTAATAATAAAAAGAAATAAATTAAACATAAATATGAAATAATAAATTACTTATATAGACAATTATTGTACTATAAAAACATCATGATTTCCTTTGTGATTGAGCATAGGAAGCACCGTTGCTATTACTATAAAGGAAGTAAAGGGAACTTAAGGAAATTGATAAATTTCAACACTACAAGGGTGAAAAGGTTTTTAGGGAGAATAATTATTTAGAAATTTTATTGCATAAATACATGAAATAAGGACAATAATTTTCTAAAATAAATGAACTTTTCAAGGAATAGTGAAATTTAAATCGATGTTTCATTGTATAATTTTTCAGTAAAATATGGAAAGTATATCGTAACATTACCTTTATATCTTCCAAAAGGGTTTCCTTTATTATAGTGTATTCTTACACGAGATTGGTAACATCATCATGTGCATAATCCATTATATGCATGAGTAGTTAAAAATTTTATTTATATTATATTAATGTAGTAGAGAAAAAAATAATATTATGAAGAAAAACGTAGTATATTAAAAAACACTTTTACCTTTTCATTGAAATCTCTTTCATTTTAAAAATATTTTATTGATTTAGATTATCTATTGAGAATAAAAATTCCCTATTTGTGCCCCCTCTATGGATCCTCTATCGAAAATCAAAATCCACTCTTTATGGTCTACTCTAAAGTACAAAACTTTGTCTACATTGGGACCAACATGAACTGATTGTAATCTACCATTGAAATTGTCATCCTCTATTGAATTTTCATTTGACCCTATATTTTTTTAGTCTCCATGAGGAAAATCAACAAATTATTGTTTGATATATCTAATGAATAAAATACTACTTATGATTCCATTATTAATAACTCATCTTTTCCCCCTTCTATACTAAAATTCACCTTCATGAAGCCTGTTTCATCAAATTTTACTACAATCCTATTGTCAACCCATTTTCAATGGAAAACCGACGCTGTAAATTTTTTATAATACAACTCATATATCTACTCAATAATTTCAAAATATGATATATTTTCATAAATTGGATTTCTATCCTTATAACTAGATATGTGCATCGCTTTCACCACAATCATAACTCCATAGTTTTTCATATTATTAAAGTCATTTTGTTCTTTTTTATAGAACGTATGACTATTGATTACAAAACCAGTGTAAGATATAACATTTTCATTCAATTACCTAGTTATCCTTCGAAGTAATTCGACAATTGAATGCATATTTTCAGATAAATCCTTATAAATTTGATTTCAAAACCATCCTATAAATTGTTTATTATGTGTATTTGATATTCATTCTTTAGCCTTTAATGGATTCGAATATCTATTAATTTATTTATGCAATTAAAAATATGGATCAACATCTTCACTATTATGTAAAATGTAAATGTTCACTTTATCCCAATCCATGATGCTAATTGTAACAACATATCTTCTATGAATTCCTTCACACATAAGGCATCTACTGTGATGAGATTTTGGGAGACTGATGATATCAACATCTAATAGGTAATAAGTACAAAATTAAACAATTTCTTCAATAATATATCCTTTTTCAATACAACCATATAAACAACCTCAATTCTCAACACACCCATTAAAAATATTAATATACTGTTCATTGGGGTACATTCATCTATAATGGATAAGGCCACATAGTCAAACCTCTCTAACCAAGTTAACCATCAATTGGACCATTATATAAAAGAATTATGGTGGTAAGAACATATCTAATTAACATAATTTGACTACAACCTCCTCATTTATGATAGGAAACTTCGTCAGGTCTATAAATTTACTACACATAGATTTGAAAAAGAAGCAGAGTCTAGTTTATGTATGTCATACATTTTTAGGCATAATGAAATGTAAAGAAACATACATAAAATCTTGCATCAAAACATGACATTATTCATATTTTGTGAACACCCCTTTGAAAATTTTATACCATTAAGGGGAAAAAATTATAGTTTTTCCTATTTGGATAGAGTGTAAGCTGCTGGAGGTAGAAAAGTAAGACATTTACCCTTCACCAGTGCCAAATATTCTTTTATCCCCATGCCAATCATGTACAACCTAGCCTTGATTCTATCTTTAATTTTTATAGGAATATTTAGTAATGTTATAATAAAACTATAAAATAAATTTTTTTTCTACATGAATTACATGAAGAAAATGGATGATGTACAAACAATTCCAATACAGAAATTAAAAGAAAATTAATATCTTCTTCCAACCTAATTTCATAAGGTTTTTTGAAAATAGTTTACCAAAAACAGTGTTAATATATTTTTTATTTTATTGAATAGTTGATCACCCATTAGTGGAGACGGTGTTGTACCTTATCTAGTATTACCATTTAATGCTTTCATTTAGGATTGGTATTTATGTCTTTGAGTAAAAATTTTTGATGTCCTAAAAACACAGTCTTTAAGAGATGTTTCAACTGAACCGAGTGTGTGCATTCTTCACAAATGGGACACCCCAATATTCCTTTAATTCTATATCCTGACAAATCTACATAAGCAGGAAAGTCATTTATCATCCCATATAATGTGGCCATTAATGTGAATTCTTCACTTATATGAGCATTATACATTATAATACCTGCATCCCACATCAATTTCAGATCTTCGACCAATGGATCCAAATAAATATCAATATCATTACCGGGTTGCTTTGGTCCAAATATAAGAAGATACAACATAATGCATTTTCATTTCATGCATAACCATGATAGAAATTTATAATTTACCAAAATGGCAGGACATGTACTATGTGTACTACTATCTACACCAAAAGGATTTATTCCATGTATAAATAATGCAAAATTAAAGTTTCTCAGCTCATTTCTAAATTCAAGATACTCGTAATCAATTTTTTCCACTGAGGAGGAGAATCTACTGGATGACGTAGGTTCTAATATTTAGTTCTTGTATCTATATACTAGGTCCATTGTCTTATGGTTTCCTGAAATCTATATAGTCTTCTAAACCATGGAATGATAGGAAAGTACTATACTAATTTTGAAGGACTTGATTAATTTTTCTTGTATCAATCCATTCCAAACTTAGGGAATTTTTTGAGTGATTCATGGTCCCTACAAAAAAATATGAAATAATTTGGAGAAGCATGTATTTTCTAGAGATCATTCCAATTGAACATGGTATTCATTTAATGTCATATGTTCAACATGGAATTTCTTTTTATTCTGGAAACATATCATTCAGGAGACTAAGTAGTTCCATAAAGCTGATTCGCTCCATCCGATTCCATATTTCAAATTATATAACTTCAATATAGATAAAAATGTTGTGTATTTAGTGAAAACAATATATAATGGTCTCTTACCACATATTTTTAACTTATCAAACAACTTTGGACAATCATTAAGTTTATCTTGAATTACCATTATCATTTATTCCATGAAATCTCTATCATAATTTACACTAGTATTCATATCAAATGATCCATAAACCATAGTACCATCCCAATCGGGGTGAATGTTCAGTTTTTACCCACGTTTAGTCCAAAATTTATAGGTTTGATCTATTCCATGACAAATAAAATTTTCATACAACTCTTATAGACTAATTTTTCTTGAATAACAACAATATAAACACGAAAAAGGATTCGAGAAGGGTCATATGCATGATCTATTACAAACTTGATGAACTCTTTAAATCAATCTTCATAGTATTTTGTCAAAGGATTATAGTTCATCCATATTCGATTCATATCCATCCTATCAGGTTCATAAAATATTCATTTTTATAATAAATAAATAAACACACATAATATATTCATTATCAAAGGTGAAAGTTTATAGATAATTCTAATAAGGGGAATCCAAAATTTAATTTTTTAAAATAATTTTAGTATGATTTGAAGGAAATTGGTAATTGAATTTAAGAAAATAATTTCTCCATTATGATAGGTTCTATCCTATGAATTGATATAAAGTTTAAAGTTATAGACAACTGTCATCCTTATCAGCTTCATATCATGAACAATTATGATTGCATTTAGTTTCTTGAGACTCATCCCCCATCTCTTTTGGATATACACCTATGTTTCTTGAACTAATCCAATAATTATTCTTCCCATACCGAGTACCAATGATAATTTTGGATGAATACTTCTTAGAGTAATTCAAGCAATATAGAAGAGATGGAGGATGAGTCTCAAGCTACAAAATGCAACAATATCTATTCGAGAGATAATGTCGATAAAGATTAAACCAAACCTTTATTATCTTAAATAATGAGAGTGATTATATTTTTTCAAAGTTTATATTTCTAAAAGAACTAAAACTGAAACTAAAAAAATTAAATAATTTTTTTCTATGGAAAATAACAATAAATCATATAAAATAATGTACATAGAATCTAATGTCATTTTTGAATGTTAAGTTGTATACTTATTTTAAGAATAAATATTATAAAGATAATTAAAATAAAATTGTTCCTCATATCCATAGATCTATCATTTCATCTAGTTAATATTTAATGGAATAGAATAAATATGATCCTTGATTTAAACCTAAATATAGTACAAGACATAGAAATCAGAAACATCCATATCATGAATTCATATATTTCAAATCCTTAATTTTTCTTATTGATAGAGATCAACATAATAATATTCTGAAAAAATATCCTATGGTTGTAACCATAGATGGTGATATCAAGTTATATAAAGAATCATTATATTAAAAATATGTTATGTTCTAGAATTAATAATTTAATGATGAAATAGATTCTATTATGAGAAATAATACTTTCATATTTGAAACTATTTTAAAATATTAAAATCATATTGGTTATAAATATGTATTTAGAAGCATGTATGACTCCAATGATACCATTCAAGTTTTTAAATCTAGGTTAGTAATCAAAGGTTTCAAAAAAATTAAATGGATTGGTTATTTTGATACTTATATTCATTTAGTTCAAATTATAACAATGAGTATTTTATTTTCCTTTAAATTCGATAAATCCTTTATGTTTTCATTAAATAGATGTTAAAACAATATTTTTAAATGGAAACTTAAAATAAATAAATTTACATGGAATAATATGATGGTTTTCTATATAATATATTTAAAATAAATTATGTAAATTAGTAAAATATACTTATAGTATTAAAGAAACACCTAAAAAACATGGGAAGTATGATTCTATTATTTTATCAAATGGATTTTTACATAATAATGTTGATAATTGTACTTGTTTAATATTCATAAAATAATAATAAGTTATTATGTGTATATATGTCGATGATATATTAATTTTTAAAAACAACATGACTAGTATTAATGATATGAATAAATATTTATCCTCCATGATTAAAATGGATAAAATTATAATAATAGATACTATACTAATTATTAAAGTAATATTACATAGTGGGGGTTATTATTTATGCCAGTCTCATTATATTGTGAATATATTGAATACATTTGATCTTATTCGTTTCAAAGATAAAAAATACTCTATTTGAATCTAGTGTTACATTTTTTATTAATAGAGACATAGAAATATCACAACATTTACATCCTAGTGGAATTTGTTCTTTAATGTATATGATATATACAATAAACACAATACCAAATTTTTGGTTTTTCAAATGCATTAATATTTTATTAATGCTAGTGTGGACCATTTTAAATGTATAATTAGAATCTTTTTATGGTTAAATAAGGATAAAAAATTTGAGTTTATTTTATAATTTTTACCCGAATACATTAAGTATGATATAATTCAATTTGAAATACCAAAATGGGAGATTATGAATCCCAATTTGGATGGATATTTAATTTTGGATATTGTGTCATTTCTGGGGTGGAAAAAATAGGCATTTCATATTCTAAATTAGAGTGATAATTTAATACTTTAAAAACATATAACACAAAACAAATGAATCATAAAATTATTAATGTAATTTAAGTTATGTAATATTCCAATGCCTCTTATTTTCATTAATTATGGAAGTGAAGTAACAATGTCAAAAGATTATAGTTTCATGTATAATGTAAAGTCTAAACATATTACTTTTAGAAATGATACATGAGAAAATTATTATAAAATGGCATCATAATAATTGTTTACGTAAAATCATGTGAGAACCTTGCAGATCTATTTATAAAATATATATCAATGTATATTTTTGAACAAATTAATAGATAAATTATGCTAAAACCCATAAAATTAACTATTTAGTGCAAAACATGATCAAACACTAGTGAAATAACCATCCCAAGATCTTTCACCAAGCTAACCAAGGTTTCTCATGTCATGTAAGTGGAGGAGAACAATATAACATAACTTATATCAATAAAATAAAAATAATTATTATAATATTTCAATGAACATAAACCCCCTCGACCCTTTGAAAACCCATAAACAGTATAATGATATCAATGACCCATGATTAATGCATTTTACAATAAAAACAACTTTTCACTTATGAATCAACAAGGGGATTAACTTCAAGGGTGTATATAACACAAAATATTAATCTAATTGTAAAAAAATATCAAACATATATTAATTCTAATGAAAATATGATAAAAGACATCAAAAATTCAATTTTAAACCCATACAAAACATTTGAAACAATAAATGGAAACAATAATTTATTGTTCATTGCTAACTTAAAAAGAATCTTGAAAAATATCCAAACACGGTCTAATTTATAGAAATCCTTGATCAAAACATAATGGTAATAAATTATAATTGATAAGAAATCATTACATGAAATCAATTTCTATTTATTCAATAAAAACCATGGGTGGCATTTTAACAAACACTTTGTTTGTGTTATTTCCATGTAAAGAAGTTCAAAACAATTAAACTTAATAAAATATCATTTGAAGTTAATGAAAACTTAATAAAAACACTTATAATTTATAAATCCATCATGGAAAATTATAATAGAATTTACTTCAGATAAAAACATGGATTTAAAAGATACAAACATTCATAGCTCCACATGGAAAGGAAAGTGAATAGATCCACATACTAGAATGGATTAAATCGGTGTATGGAAGTCTTAATATGCTACAAGGAAGAAAGAAAACCCCTTAAAAAGTTAATAAAAACCCAAAATTATAGAAAAAACCAATTAAAAATTCATTTTAGAAGGGAAAGATATGATGGATAATGAATATCAAAAAATAATGAACAAAAAAATGAAAAAGGATATCGCTAAAATAGAAATCAATACGTGAGGAGGAGAATAAAAATTAACATACCTTGGATTGAAGATTTGATTATTCCAAGAGAAAGTAGAGATATCGCAAAAGAATGGATTCATTTGAGCCTCGATTGGATTGAGCCATGGATTCGATCCTTGCATTTTTTGAAGCCTTGATTTTACCCTTGATTCAAGACTTGATTCGAGCTTGGATTTGATGAGGATGAGCGACGACAGCAGGTTGCTTCCACCGAAATCTTCAGATGTCATGACTGGTTGTGACAAGTTAAGGTTCTTTAAATAGATCGAGGACACTTTTATCAGCGCTTCCAAAAAAGTGCTGATAAAGATACCATTTATCCATGCTAAATTAATAAGCGCTGATAAAAGAAATCTGTAGCAGCGCTAAAACTTTAGCGTTGATAAAATATTTATAATTATAATTATAAATAATGTTATTGAAAATATATTTATATAATTATATAAATATTTTTTCAGAAAAATTATTATTTTTATTTATAATTTTAAATCTATAATTTTATAAATATATTAAATATTAATTTATAAATATATTTACAATTAGTTATTTTATTATTATTATATATATTTATATATTTATATATATAATTATATATAATTATATATATATATATTTAATAAATATATATAAATATAAATATAGTAAATATATTCATTATTTAAATATACTTATTATAAATTTGTAATTATAAATATATTTATATCATTATATATATTTAATAAATAAATATAAATATAAATATAAATATAAATATAGTAAATATATTCATTATTTAAATATATTTATTATAATTTTATAATTATTTAAATGTATAATTATTTATTTATAATTATATAAATACATTTTAAAAAATATTTATATATTTATGTCATTATATATTTATATAAATATATATATATATATATATATATATTTAATAAATAAATATAAATATATATTTAATAAATAAATATAAATATAAATATAAATATAGTAAATATATTCGTTATTTAAATAAATTTATTATAATTTTTTAATTATTTGAAATATATAATTATTTATTTATAATTACATAAATACTTTAAAAAAAATATTTTATTTAATTATAATTACAAATATATAAATTTATAAATATAGTAAAAATACATTTATAAATATATTTATTTATAAGTATTTACAAATATATTTGTAATATTTTTAATGAATATATAATATTAAATGCATACATGTTAAAAATGAGTTAAATTGAATAATTAAAAATGAGTTCACTTTAAAAATATTGAAAAAATGTTCAAGTTTTATTAATTAAATATGAATTATTAAAAAAATATGGATATATATTGAAATAAAGATGAATAAATATTGAAAATATTAAAACATAACAAATAAATAATAAAAAATGATTAAATTCTAAAAAAATAAAAAAATATTAAAAATGAATTAATACCTAACTATAATAATATTTAAAACAAATGAATAAAATTTACCAATTAAAGACACAATATATTATATGTATCATCTTATAATGAAATTCTAAAATGAATACTAAAATTTGAATAAATTACATAAATTTTAGGTGTATGTGTTTCTATATAAGATTTCATTAATTAAGTAAATATTTGTGTGTGTGAATTGTATATAAAAAACATTAATTATGTATATGTATGTGAAATTAGTGCAACACACGTTTGATATGTTAAATTGAAAAATCAAATGACATTCAATTATATCCATTACTTGATAAAATTAGTCAGTATGTTTAATTAATATTAATTTTTAATTATAAACCATTCTTTATTAAATATATAACTTATTTAATGTAAAGTATAAATATTTTGTATTATATAAATCATATTTGAGAAAATATCATATACATTCATCTATATATATAGATATATATATATGAATATTTTTTTATTAAATTCATTAATGAAAAATTATTTATAAAAACCATTAAAAATGAACAAGACATCAATATGTTTTTAATTATTACATTTTCTTCATTTTATATATTTATATTTAATATATATTATTTATTACTATTTATAATTAATATATATATATGTATATATTAAACTTATTCATTTTTATTAATAATTATTTCATTAATAATTTTTTTAATAATTTTTTAATTTATTCATTTTAAATTTTATTTGTTTAATTATTATAATTAATTCATTTTTAATATTTTTGTGTAATTATTACAATTTTATTAATTTTATATATCTATATTCAATATATACTATTTATTAATATTTATAATCAATATATATGTATATTAAATTTATTAATTTTTATCAATAATTATTTAATTAATAAAATGTTCGATATTTTTCTCAATTCACTTATTTTTAATTATTTAATTATTTAATTTTATTTATTTTACATATCTATATATTTAATATATACTATTTTTTAGTATGTATAATTTATATATATTTATATTAAATTTTTCATTTTTATCAATAATTATTTATTTAATATTTTTTAAATATATATATTTTTTATGCACATCTAATCTCATAATCATAAACATGGTTTCTTTGGGATGTTCTTTTATACTTATCCTAAAATTCTATCATAGGGTTATGTTCTCTAATCTACATTTTCCTAAATCTAGTTCCCAAGGATTATACTAAACTTCATCTGATACCAATAGTAACGCCCTGACCCCAGAATCCCGAAGCCAGTACCTTACTTTATTACATTGACATGATTATAAGGAATCAAATCCCAAAGGACCAATCAGTTTATCATGTTTGGAAAACTAGATTACATACATGATACCCATATTACATTGGGAATGGAAAATAAAACATAAAACATAATAAAATCTAATAAACTGTATCCTTGAAAACTAATTCAAAGATCTCTTCTTCATAACCTGGGGAAAGGAAACAAAGTAAGGGTGATCTCAAATTCCCAGTAATTGTTAAGTACATTGGATGCAATAATTAATCAATGAGCATAACGAACATAACAAGGTAAATAACTAATCCCACATTCCATTTATATATCTGGATAAGGAAAAATCTATATGGAAAGGTAAGTAACTGAAACACATGCCATTTAATCAATAAACTAAGAATGAACTACATCCATAGATAATTTTAAAGTAAAAATCTCATGGATAAATAAGAACTGAATATCAATGAAGGCAATACTTGATTATTGGACTCTATGTTTCCTAGGTACATGATACCTTTACCTTCAAGATTTATTATCAAGATAGTTTAAAAAAAATATGATTTGGACAACTGATTCATATCATTAGGCTACCAATGCATTAAGGGGATATCCTTAACTGATACCCACCCATGTCATACCTATCCAAATCATTCATCATATATTTAATAATCAAGTTAATTCATGAAAAATGTGCCTCATCCAATAATCATACTGAGTAAAAGATATGAATTTGTAAATATTTCCCTAGAAAATAAAATATCTTTCAAAGTGTAAAATGTATGTAAAATAATTATACTCATCACATAAGAGTATGGATATTTAAAATAAATTTAATTTTTAATGGAAACTGTTCATAAGTAAGTGATTCTTTCAAGAGAAAGTTAACAATCACAAAAGAAAATGAGATTCCAAAGATAACTTTTACAACTTGGTAATTTTCAAGTCAAACCCCTTGGATAATATAATTCAAAGTGAAACTTAAAATACCAAGAATTATGAGTGAATAATGATATTAAATGAAAAAGGGTCAGTAGATACACCACATAAAAGTGGATTGATGTATAATAATAAATAAGTCTCAATGGAATGTAAATTGAGACAAAAATCCATTAACTTACACCCCCTTTTGGATGAATGCCACTTAAAATCGTGTATAATGGTTTTAAACATGTTATTAACTTATAAAATATCCATATAAATATTTATAATATCGTATATGATCTTATTATAATATATTTTTACCTATTTGTTAATAATATTTCATTACTTTTACTGTTTTAGGTGTTAATTGCCAAGTTTTTCAAGTATGTTTTGACCTGTTATTTTTTTGTTCATATTATTTTGACCACGATTTCATAATCTCCATAATTTAAATCATGATTTAAATATAATATATATTCATTATACATTTATTTAGATTAATCCATAATATTTTGTGATAGGAGATGAAATGCACCATTCATGGAGATGGTAGACCATACGTATGCATGAACATTGCTTTCATTTTTTACGTATTAAAAATAAAGAAAAGTAAATGATATATATGAATATTATAATTCTAGTATATATTTTTTTCATATATATCACATATGTTTATTAAAATTATCATTAATACATTACATGTAAAGCGTGAACGAATCACATCGCTTTGAGGAGGTGATAACCCACACATCCACAAATGCTATCATCTTATTCTCATAAAAATTGAAAGCATGAAGGTATGCATTATATAACAAATAAAAAAGAATAAATGAATAAAAAATATCATATATATCATATATAAACTATAAATATATAATTATTACTAACCTTTAAAGGTGTTAATGGAAGAACATACAATAGTAGTTCATGAGGCGGTAGTCCGTCGTACACACGAATGATTATTACATATCCCATTTTATGAAAGTTTGTTTGGGTATAGGTCATAAACTTAACATAACAACATTTAAGTATATTTAGGAAACTTATTTTATTATATAATAAATATATAATAATAATAATTTAATGGGTTAGAAAGAAATAAAATAAAAGTTCTCATTAAAGAACACTACCTCTTCTTTGGGTAACTCCTTTTGGTTTATACCAAAATCCTTATTTGTTTTTCTTTATAAACAAAGTGAGGATTCTAGGATTATAATAGATATTTTGGAAGTTTATTTTGGTATGGTTTTGATGAGATAAATTTCTTGAGATGTGTGAATAAGTGGGATTGGTGAGTGCCTTTTTATAATGGATGAAGAGTGACATTCTTACAAATACCAAAAAGAAAACACTATTGGGAGGTCCCCCTTACCTAATGTGCTTCCAAAATTAAAAAATAATGTAGTGGAGAAAAATTATGGTTGATAAAAACTTACAACACATAAAAAGGAAATTATTTTTATCATTTTGTTCCTTAGTCTTGAATTTAAGTCAATTTTATCTTTATAGTTTTTACTAAGGTAACATTTTTCTTTTTATTTACCCAGGTAATTTATCCTTTAATACTATAATTAAAAAGAGATTAATTATATACTTTATACCTTATTATTATAAATATTAATTCAAATTTATTAAATAAAAATATTATGTGTTTTTGAAATTAATTTTAATACAAATGAATGTCATGCGCAAAACCCCATTTTAACATTAATCATGTTAATTAGTTTTTAACTCTTTTAACTAATTATTGTGGTAAAAAATTAAGATGAACTTATTATAATATAAATATCATTATTATTCTAAATATTTATATCGTTTTTTCCAAAATAAATTCATATTAGTGGAAAAATTATATTTAAATCTAATCCCACAGACATGGAGAGAAATCAGGTTTTTAAAGTGAAAATGTTCAAAAGTTTACTATGTTTTTATATCTAAATTCATTTTAAAAATGATTGGAATGAACTAAATTGGATTAATATTTGTATAATTTATCTAATGTGACTTTGAAACTAATTAAAAATATAATTTAACCTTATAAATTATCTAGACAAAAAGTCAGTTTTCAATTAAAATTTAATATTTTTCACTATTCATCAAAAAATGAAACTTCTCAGAAAAATAACAAAATTTCACCCTAATATAATTTTGACATTCCTATTTCAAAAATTAATTTTATTTTTTCACATAAAATTAATAAAATTTCTAAAATTTAGTTTTAAAATTAGTGCACCATTAAAAGGTGGAAAAACCACCTTTAAAAAAATATAACTTTTTTATGCATAAAATTAGGATTGTTATTATATTATTCATATAAAATATATTATATGGCTGTAAAAAATATTTTATTAAATATAATATATATTTAATTAATTTCATTTACTAATATAAATTAATTTAATTTATTAAAATAAAACACCTTTAGAAGCATAAAAATTGTTTTTATAAAAAAAATTCATTTATATTAAATTGGTTTTAATTTTAATTACTAATTAATTGTTGATCAATTAATTTAAACTTATATTTTTATAGGTTAGTTAATACTATTCATAACTTCCAATTGAACAGCTTGGTTATATCTTATTATATTAAATAATAATATTTTAATGATATATCATTGTTCGGTAAAACTAGGTCTTGTGTGTAACAAAAGCTATCAAAGAAACTTGGTATTTTGTGTAACACAATATAACTTATCATTTCATGTACTGCAATCTAATATCAATTTTTTTTGTAGTGAAAGATTAACACGGTGTTGCATATAAAGAAAATCAGCAAAAATAAATAAATTTATTCTAAAAGGAAAATATTGTAAAGTCTTGGGGTGTTAAAAATATAATTTATATATTAAATAATATTAAATTATATATCAATAATAATATTTTTATAAAATTATGGGTAATGATATGGAAAATTTTAAGCATGCACAAAATAGTTAAAGTTATTGACACCAGATGGTCATAATACTCTATAAATAATTAATATACTCTTGATAAATAATTACAATAAGGATTATTAAAGGGTAATATTTATGAGTAAGTTTAATAAATAGTATATTAATTTATTCTTGTTTTAAATTAGGTTATATTGTGATCAAATAAGCAATAAAACAAGGTAAGGGTTTCTCTAACTCAAATTTGAATATCTTGAGACATGTTTATTCTATAAACCATGTTTTATTTTAAATGGGTAAGATACTACCATATTTTCATTTTTTTATCATGATTATATTATAATCCATGATATTTAATTCTCTATTTAATTTTCTACCTCTCATGGGTTTTAATTCAAAATTTACAAAGGCTATTAGGGGTCTTCATGACTCAAACATTTTCCTCGGTTCATAATCACTCTTCTTTGAATATTATATTTAAAGATTGATCTATCATAAACTATAATGATTTTATATTGTATTTATACCTTATTTTATGGGGAAATAATTTTTCACACCAAATTATTCTTTCTTAATGATGATATTATTTTGTTAAAATGCATTTTTTTAAGAAAATTTTCATTACTCTTAATGATTTTTTCTTCCATATCCACATTTTTACATTCCACCAATATTCTCCTTTATATAATGGAAAATAAATTTATTTTTATCTCCAATGATCATTTTATTACCATTATTTCATTTTATATAAAATGTTTCATTATCCTTTTAACTATGTGGGTTTTCAACAAGGTAATTTTAAAATGTTCAAAAGGTTTCTTCCATCCATTCAAAATAATTTTTTTCATCCACTCCACATTTCATTTTGATAAAATTTATGTCTTTTTACGGTTTCATTATTAAAGATTATTTTTAAAAGTAAAATATTTCAAATTATTTTTACTTATCCTTTATTAAAACATTATATCTTTTTAAAGTCTTTATTATTAAATATTCTTTTAAAAGTACAACTTTTAAAAGTATTTTCACTTCCCATTTTTTAAAATTTTATAAGGATTATTTTAAGCATAATATTTTTAAAATTATTTTAACTTCTCATTTTGGTAACCTTTATTAATGTTGAAGGATATTTTTTTAAAACTCGTTATAATAAGGTTTTCAAAAATATTTTCTTTCTCTTGATGTAATAATTATGATATCCATAAGGGTCTTGGTAACTCAAAATTCTTTCTTTGAGTTACAAAATTTATTATTTGAACTTCATTTTTTCAAGACTTTCCCTTTTAAATTATTTTCTCTTTTTTAATACTAAGGAAATTATACTTTTTGAATCAACTTAATTTATATGAAAGGTTTTATTTTTCATTTTACTTTAAAAACAAAGGAGGTTTTTTAAAATAGACTCTTAAACATAAATTTTAAAATAATGAATAAATAATGTTTTAAATAATATCTTTTCAGGATTTTGTTTTCATTATAATCAAAATGATCTACTTATATTGGAGTTCTATTTCATGCTTCAATCTATATTATTCTTTTAGCATGTGATTATTTTTGGTGATCAATTTTTTGGCATCAAGAAATTTAATTTATGTTTTTATTTGGATGCTTTATGAAAATCATATTATTTGCATGGGTTACTTGTGGATATTGAATTGTTTACATTTGTATGTTCTATAAAAACCATTTTTCCATGGGTTATTTATTTGATAATTTGGGAATGTCATAATGCCCATTTTCTTTCTATGGGTTATTTTATAATGTGATGATTGTTTTCAAGTGGCACAAAAATATATGGATTATGATATGTGTGGGACCTATATCTACCTCTAATTCATTGGGTAAACACTTACATATCATGAGATAGAAATTTTATATGAACATGTTAGAAAGTATCTAGGTTCACAATGAGAGAGTGTGATGACCTTTTAGCTATACTCATAATTTTATGAGTGAATAGTTAGTTATCTAGACAAGTTCACAAAGATAAGAAGTATTATATTTATGATTACTCCATTTTATTTCCTATATTCCATGGCCCCTGTTTTATGTTTTTCTTGTTTTATTTTCTCATGCAATGTTAAAAGTGTTATCATTTGAGATATTACATCTATCTTTCATGATTATGTATAACACTTATTATTTTATGTTATTTTTAATTAGTTATTTTCCTTATTCCTGATTTTAAATATATTTATAATTGAACCATTATGGACTTAGTATTGTTATCCCTTACTAAGCATTTGAACTCACCCCTTATTATATTTTCTATTCATTGAAATTTGAATAGGATTATATATCATGTAATGTCTAAGAGTGGATTTGGATTATGGATAAATGTTCACACATTGTGAAATTAGTGTTTTTATACATCTAGTCTCCAAGACACTACACCTTTAGGAACATTGGTTGTGAGACTATTTGTGGATATAATTATTAAACCATATAATCGATGTATTATTATCTTGGGTCGCATTGGTTTTTATTAGAGTAGAGTTTAGTTATTTTGGAGATTAATTAAGTTATTTTTGGAGATTTTCTAAGTTACCTTTGGTGCTATGGTTAAAGAACCTTAGTGAAGACCCTAGATACTATTCTAAGCATTATATGATATCCCAAAATATTGGTAAAGTCCTGAGTAAGTGGTTTTTCTATAAATACATCCATGACTAGATATTTGAAATTGGATGCGGCTCTAGCATAAATGCACATAGGGGTAGTCACCCCAAATAGGGTTGGTTGGAAATTGACTCGACCATCGCACTAATGCATGATGAGTGGACCTAATACCTAACACAATGATAGAAACTCTCAGGGGATATTATTTGGTTGATCATATTTTATTTACTAACCAATATGAAGGGATAAATTACTAGTTAATTTGAGTTATTAGGTTGATAAGTATAAGATAAACCAACTTAAAGTAACCTATGTTAAAATAAGATTGATATAGATGTAACTAATGGAACTATATGATAATGTGATAATTATTTTTAAGGTTTAATTACTTTTATTATTATAATAATTCCCCCATGTTGTTAATTTTTTGTAACTCATTTCTACTCTTTTGATTTTAGTAATGGACGAAACTAGAATGAGCCATGGATGGGAAGAAAAATGAAAAGATTAACTCAAAGAATAATCCATCATAATAGGATTTATAATGAGAAAAATTGTGATTATTACAAACCATCTATCCCAAAATATGATTTAAAACTAGAATATAATTGAAGTCCCAAACACACCAAAGAAGATAAATATAGAGTCTCATGAAAGATCAAGTGGTGAAGGATAAAATTTTAAATTTTCTATATGTAAAAAATGTGGAAAGAAGAACCAATGGAATTTCCTTAATAGGAATAGAATATGATTTACCTTTGGTAAAGGTGTCCCTTGAGAATCAAACTATAGAGGGAAAATGAAGAGTTCAGTTAACACGAGGAAATAAGGTAGAACTCATATAAGGAACCACTAACAATTAAATGTCTTATGTATAGAGAACTTTGGAATTATCCAAGATAATTCCTTAATCCAAGGATTTTTTAAGATGGTAGGAATACACAACCCCTAGACCATAGGATAAAGGAAGAAACTATGCAATGTCTATCAATGAAGAAAATAGCATTCATCAGGTTTCACTTACCCTACACCCTAAATTAGTGTATGTAATCTAGTTCTATCAACCCTTTTGTATGTAGGGTGTTTTATAAGAACATAAAGTCACCACACTTAGTGTTTTTATTTTAATTAAAACATTTTGTGGTGTGATTATTTGGTTTTTAGAAATAAGGCATGTGAAAATCATATTTTACTATTAAAAAAAGATTTTATTTAAAAAATAGAATGGATATATTCAATTTAACTCTACATAAATTTCTAGAATAGGTAAAAACACATTCAAAATCAACTATGACAATATATTAGTTCAAGGACAACTATTAATTATCTAAGAATAAAAATGAATCCTTCACGTGGGCCTTAATACCTAGTTATGAGATAAATTTTCTTTGAAATGGTTAGTTAAAATAAGTGTTTTCCAGTCTTCCCTATTATATTTAGGTTTATATATCATTATAGATCATATCTTGGGGCATGTTAATCTTTTCAGCACCTTTATTTATCCTTTCAAGTGAATGATAATTAAATTGTGAGGACATAATTTATTTAAATGGGGTAGAATGTAACAACATGATATTTAACTGTATATTCTTCTAAAATAAATGGTATATTAAATATCATGATTAACACACTATACCAAATTGAAATAAAATAAAAACATTGATATATTTTTAATATAAATATAACCATCAAAACATATCCATTAACTTAACTGATATAAATAGAAGTACCATATTGAAAAATAAATAATGTAAGTAGATAGAAATGGAATTTTGAAACAAAATTCTTCCACACAAATACCATTTTTCTGATCTCAAAATGGATGTAGCATATCTAAGGTTTTCCTTAGACCAAGTATGAGATGAATTTGATAAATTAGGACTTGAGAGAAATTGATTATGGGGAAATCTTAAACATTTAGATCTCACTGCGAAATTGATACTAGCTAAATCACCACCCACGACTGCCATAATATGTTATCTTACCCTTTGATCTTATATGGAAGTTATAAGGGGTTTTGTGATTAGAAATTATTATGATATCAACATGTTGTTTTTATCTATATAATCGAATGGGAATATCAATATAAAAGCCATTTTAAGATTAACACCTTTTGTTTTGCATCCCTATATTAAAATGAGGATCTATCACTTTTAGATATGAATGTATATAAAAATATATTATCACACACTCAATATATATTCCTAAATAATATATTAGAATAAAGAATAGTCATCATTTTAAAAATTAGTTTTTTAATATGAATAATTTTCAATTATATTTTTGGATTTTATTTTAATATTTAATTATTAAAATTTAGAAATTTAATTTTAAAAAATTAATATAATATTTGGATTTATCATTTTTATATTAGCTTAAGAGGAATTTTGATTTTTTCTAAAAATATTTATTTTTAGGTGAATAGTTAAAAATAAAGTTTTTTCCCAAACGGTGAATTTTTTCACCTTATCAGTATATGTGAAATTAATAAAAGTTTATAAAATACTTTAATTTATATTTTATTTTTATAATTATTATTTTTAACTTATAAATTTTATTTTAATATTTTAAAACTTAAGCAACGTTTTATAAGAATTTAAAAAATGTTTTTGTTTGTTTCTTGTAATTAAATATTTTCATGGTGAAATTTAGGTTTAGAAAAAATACATAAACCTTTTATTTATTTTATAGTAAATTAATTACTATCATGAAAATTATTAACCATAAAAAAATATCTGATACATAAGTTTAAAGTTTAAAAACACTTTTTAATTAAAAACAATTTTTCTGTGTTATGTGTGGTTAATTTTAAAATCATATTTTCTCATATTTTTGAAATTAATTTGATTAAATAGATCTCAAATTCATAATCATCAGGAAAAAAATAGATAATAATGGTCTATTTATATTGTTAGTAATAAAATTATTAACATGATTAATATTTAATTAAGAGTAATAAGTGTTTAAATGACCAATCTAAGGTGGCTCAAATTTTTCTTATTTAACATGATCTTTATACCTTCTAGAAATAATTTTTAGGTTTTAAAGTATTAAATACATGTATTACTAACATCTATTCACATAACTCACCTAAATTTCATGCCATTCCATTCTTACCCCTTACTTAATGTGTTTTTCCAAGAAAAGTCCATCTTGTTCACTTATAAAATGGGTATCACTTATACCCTTTTAAGAATTCACCCCTGTAGAGACCCAAATCTTGACGTATATGGACATTACATTATTTTTGAGGAATACTTAATACATAACAAAAACATACACCAAAGGACCGTAATAGTTTATTGCCTTTGGAAACTTGGAATATAATCTTCTAATCTTGGTGAAAGATCCTCAACATCTCCCATAAAGATACTCCCTTTTTTGTCTTACCTAAAACCTTTCCTTATATCCTGGGGAAAAGAAAACATAAAAAGGGTGAGCTCAAATGCTCAGTAAGGGCAAACATAGTGAACATAAAACAATCCATAAACATTTGAAAACAAAAACTTTAACATGAAATTTAAACATCAAAATCTTGAGCAAAGACATAAATCGTAGAAGTATGTAAGGCATATATCATAATGGAACATCAATCATGATAAAATATAATGGGAATAAAACATGTAATTGTGGAAACCATTCATCACATGTTATGATTTCCATAGTAGCCAAGGCATTGCTGCCAAGACCATCTTAGTGGATAACTTCCCTTTCTGAATCGAGTTCACTCCTCGTTTCAGTCCTGTAACACTGAACCGGATTAACTTACCGTTCCAGCCATGTCTATCTCATGAGATAAAAATCTTTACCCAATGCATTGGAGGGATATACAGGTCCCACCCATCTCATAATGAAATCATTCTTACTTGTTCCACAACATGAACATAAATCATTCGTCATTACCCAAATTATAAAATGGGTTTCATAAACATCATCCCATCATAACATAATCCATACCAAAAATGGATATCAATTCATCATAAGAAAAGTGAAACCATGTAAATCATAGAGACATTATACTTGAAACATACACATATGAAATAATGTCATCTTAGATGGAAAATTGTTTTGATAAAACATTTGAAATGAATTTTTAAGGAAAATATCCTTTCTTTTTCAAAATCATTTTCTTTTAAAAAAATGCCATGAAATTTTAAAAGAAAATAATTTTGTTGAAAATAGTCATGAAATATTGTAGAGTAAGATTCATGAAAATAAGGCATTATAAAACCGTAAAAATCTGTTCATGCCGTATAAGTTAAAAAAACATTCTTATCGTACTTTTTCCAGAAAAGTCAAAAAGTACCTCGTATGGTAAACAAAAAAAGATTCCTTCCATACGATGTGGTAAAAGTAAAAAAAGGGAAACAAATGACTTTAAAAATACATAGAAGAAAATTAAACATTTTATGAAATTTTTTTGAGAACATATGGACATGGATAATAAACATAACCCCAGTAAATACTTATGAATAAACAATCTCGGATAAGAACGAGATTGAAATAGTTATCCCTTACCTTAGGTCCAATATGTTTCGTACGTATCTGAACCCCCTCTATAATGATTTAAATAATGTTATTGACTTATTACATAATCATATTCATTGTTATGATATCATATATGGTTCACTTATGACTTTATATTACCCGTTCTTTTGTAAATTCCATGTTAAAGAGCGTTTTGGGTATAATCGTTTCATTTGTCATCTGTGTTTTGACTTGTAATTATTCATATGATTACTTAGATCATGATTACTAAATTCCAGAATATAAAACATGATTTATATATAATATATATTCAGAATATACATATATATAATAGATCTATAAATGGAAAGAAATACACCGTTCATGGAGACGGTATGCTGTACGTACGCATGAACGTTGTTTTCATTTCCTCATTGAATTGAATGGAATTAATTGGATGACACACACACACACAAACACACACATATATATATATACATAAATATAGTATCATTATTATGTCATATATTTCATGATTACTTATTATATATACTTTATAATCATTCATGAATGGTTAATCATTGAGAATGAATCTCATCGCGTCGTGGAGACGGTAGTCCGTACGTACGCACGAGCGATGATATCATTCCCATAATTATTGAATTGAATTGGAGTAGATGATACAATATATCAGAATCATTATGATGTTATAATAACTATGTATAGTTATTCTTTACACCATTATACCCATCCAATTAAGGTGGTGTTGGAAAAACAGATTACACCACGGCGTGGAGACGGTATTCCGTACGTACGCACGCGCGGTGATTTCGTTTTCCGTAGGATGGATAGAAGGTGAAATGAGGTTGTTTAATATTTATAATAACATATCAGTATATTAGTGATATTGATATTACTACTTTATAATGAAACAACTAAAGAAGAAGAAGTTGAAGAAGAAATAAGCTTGAAATAATCAGTAGAAGAGATTACCTCTTCTTCGACGCACCTCCTTTAAACTTCTTCTTAGGGAATTAGGGTTGGTCTTTTGAGAATATCAATACCTCTACAAGGTTTCTAGGGAAGTGGGGAAGTGAAATGGGTAGAGTTTTTCCGAGCTTCAAGGCTCAAAATGGTGTGAGGAAGATAGGGAGGAGGTGCCCTTTTATAAGGGAGGAGAGGGGCACCTTTGGAATCCTCAAAAATATTAGTTTAATATAAATTCAAACCCCATATAAAAACCTCAAAAAATGACTCAATTAGAATATTAGATAATATAGGGTTGTAATCTCGTCAACCAATAAAATTTAGACATGTTTTGATCTTATTTTAAACCTTATCATTTTGATTTATCCTTATTTAATCTATTTAAGTTTATTTGTGGTAATAAAATTCTAAATTTTAAATGGTTATAAATAATCACTTATCTGTTGTTAATTTTCCATAATTGGATACTTTATGAAATTGTAGACTATATAAATTTAAATTTACAATTTTTAAATATTTTTGTGATTTTTATACAATTTAATAATATGTTATTTTTATAAAATAACAATAGTGTCAATTTTGACACAATTCATTTATTTGAATTTAAATAAAATCTACATAGAGGATATATTCGAACTAAAATATTTAATAGATTCCTAACATGTCAAATCTGTCTAGAAAAATCGTGTATCACATTAAATAGTTCATATAATATTTATTTTAATATTTTTAAAACCATTTATTTGGTATATCTCTTAATAAAATAATTAGTACAACATTTTTGTATAATTATTTAATATAATTATTTGTTACATAAAAATTAAAAAATAACATCCTTTTATGAAGATAAATATCAAATATTTTATAATAATAATTTTACTCAAATTTATCATCTTAAAATAACAACATGTAAATTGTTATCTTTATTAAATTATGAAGGTGACAACTTTGGAATCATTTATAATAAAATATTATAAGTGTCATAATCGCCATAATAAGGATCCAAATGGTCAACAATTCGGCCAGTGTATGATTAGGGTTTATATATACACTAATAATAAGCTTTGTGCATATTTTTTGGCCTTTTGATATGTATTACTATTTCAATAAAAACTATATTATTGATTTTTCACTAAATAAATAATTTCCGCATCATTAATGTATAAGATAATAGGGTAACTAAATAACTCTTAAAAATTACAAATAAATTACCATGATAAATAAAAACATTTTATCTTTCAAATGAGTATTTATAAACGAATTTATATTCTGTATAAATTTATATTAAAAATACTTTAATTATTAAAGTTGAGTGAGACATATTTCACTTTCCTTTAAATAAAATAAACTAAAGGTCTTAATCACCTCCAAGTGGGTTCTAATGGATTCCATTTCGACCCAAATATGACTTATTATGAAATATAATCATCCAATTGTATTAATACAAGTATTAGGATAATTTTATAATATTATATTTACCCTTAATTACCCAATTTACCTTTTACTACGGTAAATAAAATTTACCATTGTTACTATTCATAAAGCCCAAAAATAAAAAGTAGTCTATTAATATAATTTGGACCCACTGATTGCAAATATGAAATCCATTTTTCCAAATTCAATACACAGAAGTTGCAGAAATTAAATTAAAATTAATCCCGTTGTCGAAAGAAAATGGGTTTTGTTTAAAACATTGCAAAAGATTGAATTTATTTAACTTACGAATTCAATGTAAAAATCAATGCTAATGACATAAATTATATTAAATGGTAAAAATATATTATATTTATACTTTAAAACCATTCAATATTATAATTTAACCACATAATTTATTATGATGAAAAAAGTTTTTTTAAATTAAAATATAGCGTGTTTTTACTATTCATTAAAATATGAAAGTTATCTGAATAATATGAAAAATTTATCCAAGGTAAAATTTTATATCCTGATTCCAAATAATAATTTTATTTTGTAAAATTGAACTTATAAACATGTCAAAAACTATATTTAAAGTGGGTGCACCATCAAAAGGCGGAAAAACTGCATTTTTTGAAAAATACTTATTTTACCTGAAAAATTTATTTTGTTCTTATACCATGTTCTAGAAAATGTGTAAGATGAATAATAATGTTATAAAATTCAAATTTTAGTTAATACTATTTATAACGGCTAGTTCATAATAATATTCTAATAATATATCGTTGTTTAGTAAAACCCGGTATTGCGTACAACACACGCTATCGAGGAAGGTCGCGATTGCATGTAATGTAAGCCAAGTTAGGGTTGCATGTAGTTCACGACTCCTTTGTTTTTGTGTATAAAAAAATACATTGAATATATATATATACTCAATGTTTCGTAGAATAACTACTATAAAAAAACATGAAATTGTGTGTAACACGATCCAAGATTAGTGTTGCGTATACTGAAAGCTAATACAACGTTGCATATAGCGCAAGATAATCTTGGTGTAGCATACAAAAGAAGATATGAAAGAAATTAAAACGAATATATATTATAAAATCTTGGGTTGTTACATTCTACCCCCCTTAAAATGAATTTCGCCCTCGAAATTTTTCGGGGTTATAAATCGTTTACTATTCATAGAAACCCACATCATAAAAGGAATACTAAAACTTAATTTTAAAAAATAAAGTATGAAACGTAACGATTACCCAAAGTAACTCATCATTGGGTTTCCATATAGGAGAACATAGGTGAAAATATGGATATGGAAGAGAAATCTAAACATCAAGTTCTGATGGAGAGTGGTAGAGAACATGGCTATGAAAAAGCCAACAATCACAAAGCCATAAATTTGTGATGATCTAAGGTACCATCTGATTAATAATATATAAGGACACTAGGACAACATTTTTTTTATATTCAAGATCATTTCCCTAAATTTGAAGAAATTGTAATTACAAGAAATGCGTTCTTGATTTTGGTACAATCTCACCGTTGGTCGTTCCTTGGACAATTTCCACTTCATCTCTTAAAGAAATGAAGTTGAATTTTTCATTTACGAAGTGTTAGCAGATCATATGATAGAATGACAGGTCATTCCATCTGTCTCAAAAAAAAAGTTTGCAAAAGTTATCAAATATATATAAGTCCATCTATAGTGAGATTAATCGTATATGATTCCAAAAATGGACTTATAATTCATCTATCATACCGCTTAATAAAATAAAACTAGTTTCTACTAACTAGGGACTTCCTGTAGGCCAGTGGTAGGTGATAAAGTCCAGTCACACTTCGGTTGTGGGTTCGATTCCCACAGCCTTGTCCGACACGATGGGCTGTCGCCAGTCCTGCAGGTTGTCCTTTTTTTTTTCTAAAAATACATTTTTATAACTTTCCATAAATAATATCGAAAATGTTCTAGACTTAAACAATACTAACTTATGTCCAACATAATCCATTTTAATCTTTAGACTTATCCAAAATACTGCTGTCCAATCTCATATTATAGTGAAAACGATTACCAAAGAGTTCATATAACAAGCATGTTAATACCATCGTTGATCCCCATATATCATAAGATATGTCTTGTTGGTCACATTCCAAACATTTGAAGGCCTTAATCATGTATTCTCTTGAAAAAAAAATGAATACCCATTGAACCTTAGTGAAAACATGAATGCAGTTAAAAGGTAACACTTTCCACATACCAAAATCCTCAAAATTCTATATACTCAAACCATGATATCACTTAGTCCTTATATCAATCATAAGCTCATGAATACTGTCAAACATTTCATTTTCTCCTTATCCCTTCATTATGTGCATATCATCTACTTTCCAAAATATTTGAATCACTTTTCATGGTTACCGATACCATAACATTATTGAAAACCACAATAGACTAATACAAAAATATTCTAATACACCATAGAAGTACCTCAACAACATTATTCTTGAATACCAATACATAAACACCTCAATCCATCATCTTTATTGATTGTCCTGGAATAAGTCCTTCCTTGATTTAGAAGTAACTTTTTAGGTCAGGGCATTGAGTTGGGTAATGCCCATGTTCTCCACAAATAAGACATTGAACTCCATAACAGTCTATCACTCTATGAACATTTTCTCCACACAGAAAACATCTGTCCCTCCATTTGAGGTATTCCTCAAGGTTCTTCTTCCCTTCTTTAGAAATCTCAATCTTCCTTTCTTTATGCTCCTCAACATGCGAACATGCATAAAAGTCTATCTTCCTCTTATTTGATGAATTAGGCATACCACTAAATTTCACCTTGTTAATCATATATTGCGATAACTGATTCAGCATAATCACAATATCTTTCTCTCTAGGCATTACACAATTTTGTTTCTCATAGTCACCAATTTGTCCATTGGATTCAATGTTAAGCGAATTCCTTCTTGTTCCCTCCATTGACTAAAACACAAAAAGAATTCTGTGAGAGGAAAAAATCATACAAGGAAAATAACATAATCAAGGGGGAGTACCTTAGACATCTAACATCTTAGGTTTAATTCTAATATCATTACCGCAATTCTAGGACTATAACCTATACTTATACTTAACCTTAGGGACATCCCTAGACATACCTTAGAAATATCTCTAGGGATCTCACTGTAGTTTTCGCATCCTAGTTTCCAAAGATTAACTAAACCTTTCCTCTGATACCAACTGTAGAGGCCCAAAGCTTGAAGTACATGGACATTACATTATTTTTGCGGAATACTTAATACATAACAAAAACAGACACCAAAGGACCATAATAGTTTAGTGCCTTTGGATACTTAGAACATAATCTTCTAATCTTGGTGAAAGATCCTCAACATCTCCCATAAAGATCGTCCCTTTTTTTTTCTTACCTAAAACCTTTCCTTATATCCTGGGGAAAAGAAAACATAAAAAGGGAGAGCTAAAATGCTCAGTAAGGGTAAACATAGGGAACATAAAACAATCCATAAACATTTGAAAACAAAAACTTGAACATGAAATTTAAACATCAAAATCTTGAGAAAAGACATAAATCATGGAAGTACGTAAGGAATATATCATAATGGAACATAAATCATGATAAAATATAATGGGAATAAAACATGTAATTGTGGCAACCATTCAGCACATGTTATGATTTCCATAGTAGCCAAGGCATTGCTGACAAGACCATCTTAGTGGACAAAGTCCCTTTCTGAATTGAGTTCACTCCTCATTTCAGTCCTGTAACACTGAACCAGATTAACTTACCGTTCCAGCCATGTCTATCTCATGAGATATAAATCTTTACCCAATGCATTTGAGGGAGATATAGGTCCCACCCATCTCATAATGAAATCATTATTACTTGTGCCACAACATGAACATAAATCATTCATCATTACCCAAATTATAAAATGGTTTTCATAAACATCATCCCATCATAATATAATACATACCAAAAAATGGATATCAATTCATCATAAGAAAAGTGAAACCATGTAAATCATAGAGACATTATACTTGAAATATACACATATGAAATAATGTCATCTTAGATGGAAAATTGTTTTGATAAAACACTTGAAATGAATTCTTAAGGAAAATATCCTTTCTTTTTCAAAAACATTTTCTTTTAAAAAAAATGCCATGCAATTTTAAAAGAAAAGGATTTTGTTGAAAATAGTCATGAAATCTTGTAGAGTAAGATTCATGAAAATAAGGCGTTATAAAATAGTAAAAATCCGTTCACACCGTATAAGTTAAAAAAAACATTCTTCTCGTACTTTTTCCAGAAAAGTCAAAAAGTACCTTGTATGGTAAACAAAAAAAAGATTCCTTCCATACGATGTGGTAAAAGTAAAAAAAAGGGCAAGAATGAATTTAAAAATAAATGGAAGAAAATTAAACATTTTATGAAAACATTTTGAGAACATATGGACATGGATAATAAACATAACCCTAGTAAATACTTACGAATAAACAATCTCGGATAAGAACGAGATTGGAATAGTTATCCCTTACCTTAGGTCCAATATGCTTCATACATATCTGAATCACCTGTATAATGATTTAAATAATGTTATTGACTTATTATAAAATAATATTCATTGTTATGATTTCATATATGGTTCACTTATGACTTTATATTACCCGTTCTTTTGTAAATTCCATGTTAAAGAGCATTTTGGGTAAAATCGTTTCATTTGTCGTCCGTGTTTTGACTTGTAATTATTCATATGATTACTTAGATCATGATTACTTAATTCCATAATATAAAACATTATTTATATATAATATATATTCAGAATATACATATATATAATAGATCGATAAATGGAAAGAAATACACCGTTCATGGAGATGGTAGGCCATACGTACGCATGAACGTTGTTTTCGTTTCCTCATTGAATTGAATGGAATTAATTTGATGAAATACGTATATATATACATAAATACAGTATCATTATTATTTCATATATTTCATGATTACTTATTATATATACTTTATAATCATTCATGAATGGTTAATCATTGAGAATGAATCTCATCTCGTCGTGGAGACGGTAGTCCGTACGTACGCACGAGCGATGATATCGTTCCCATAATTATTGAATTGAATTGGAGTGGTTGATATAATATATCAGATAATTATGATGTCATAATAACTATGTATAGTTATTATTTACACCATTATACCCATCCAATTAAGGTGGTGTTGGAAAAACAGATTACACCACGGCGTGGAGACGGTATTCCGTACGTACGCACGCACGGTGATTTCGTTTTCCATAGGATGGATAGAAGGTGAAATGGGGTTGTTTCATATTTATAATAACATATCAGTATATTAGTGATACTTATGTTATTACTTTATAATGAAACAACTAAAGAAGAAGAAGTTGAAGAAGAAATAAGCTTGAAATAATCGGTAGAAGAGATTACCTCTTCTTCGACGCACCTCCTTTAAACTTCTTCTTAGGGAACTAGGGTTGGTATTTTGAGAAGACCAGTACCTCTATAAGGTTTCTAGGTAAGTGGGGAAGTGAAATGGGAAGAGGTTGGCCGAGCTTCAAGGCTCAAAATGGTGAGAGGAAGAGAGAGAGGAGGTGCCCTTTTATAAGAGATGAGAGGGGCACCTTTGGAATCCTCAAAAATATTAGTTTTATATAAATTCAAACCCCACATAAAAACCTCCAAAAATGACTCAATTAGAAGATTAGATGAGATAGTATTGTAATATCATCAACCAATAAAATTTAGACATGTTTTTATCTTATTTTAAACCTTATCATTTTGATTTATCCTTATTTAATCTATTTAAGTTTATTTGTGGTAATAAAGTTCTAAATTTTAAATGGTTATAAATAATCACTTATGTGTTGTTAATTTTCCATAATTGGATAATTTATGAAATTTTGGACTATATAAATTTCAATTTAGAATTTTTAAATATTTTTGTGATTTTTAAACAATTTAATAATATGTTATTTTTATAAAATAACAATAGTGTCAATTTTGACACAATAAATTTATTTGAATTTAAATAAAATATAAACAGAGGATATATTCTAAATAAAATATTTAATAGATTCCTAACATGTAAAATTTGTCTAGAAAATTCGTGGATCACATTAAATAGTTCATATAATATTTATTTTAATATTTTTAAAACCATTTATTTGGTGTATCTCTTAAGAAAATAATTAGTACAACATTTTTGTATAATTATTTAATATACTTATTTGTTGCATAAAAATTTAAAAATAAAATTCTTTTATGAAGAGAAATATCAAAGATTTTATAATAGTAATTTTACTCGAATTTATCATCTTAAAATAACAACATGCAAATTGTTATCTTTATTAAATTATATAGGTGACAACTTTGGAATCATTTAAAATAAAATATTATAAGTGTCATAATCGCCATAATAAGGATCCAAATGGTCAACAATTCGGCCAGTGGATGATTAGGGTTTATATATACACTAATAATAATTTTTTTGCAGATTTTTGGGCCTTTTGATATGTATTACTATTTCAATAAAAACTATATTATTGTTTTTTCACTAAATAAATAATTTATGCATCATTAATGTATAAGATAATAAAGTAATTAAATAACTCTTAAAAATTACAAATAAATTACCATGATAAATAAAAATATTTTATCTTTCAAATGAGTATTTATAACTGAATTTATATTCTGTATAAATTTATATTAAAAATACTTTAATTATTAAAGTTGAGTGAGACATATTTTACTTTCCTTTAAATAAAATAAACTAGAGGTCTTAATCACCTCCAAGTGGGTTCTAATGGATTCCATTTCGACCCAAATATGGCTTAATACAAAATATAATCATCCAATTGTATTAAGACAAGTATTAGGATAATTTTATAATATTATATTTACCCTTAATTACCCAATTTACCTTTTACTATGGTAAATAAAATTTACCGTTGTTACTATTCATAAAGCCCAAAAATAAAAAGTAGTCTATTAATATAATTTGGACCCACTGATTCCAAATATGGAATCCATTTTTCCAAATTCAATACACAGAAGTTGCAGAAATTAAATTAAAATTAATCCCGTTGTTGAAAGAAAACGGGTTTTTGTTTAAAACATTGCAAAAGATTGAATTTATTTAACCTACGAATTCAATGTAAACTCAATGCTAATGACACACATTATATTAAATGGTAAAAATATATTCTATTTATACTTTAAAACCATTCAATATTATAATTTAAACACATAAGTTATTACGATGAAAAAAGTTGTTTTTAATTAAAATATAGCGTGTTTTTACTATTCATTAAAATATGAAAGTTATCAGAATAATATGAAAAATTTATCCAAGGTAAAATTTTATATCCTGATTCCAAATAATAATTTTATTTTTTAAAATTGTACTTATAAACATGTCAAAAACTAGATTTAAAGTGGGTGCGCCATCAAAAGGCGGCAAAACTACATTTTAAAAAAAAATACTTATTTTACCTGAAAAATTTATTTTGTTCTTATACCATGTTCTAGAAAATGTTTAAGATTAATAATAATGTTATAAAATTCAAAATTTAGTTAATACTATTCATAATGTCTAGTTCATAATAATATTATAATAATATATCATTGTTTAGTAAAACCCAGTATTGCGTACAAACACACGCTATCGAGGAAGGTCGCGATTGCGTGTAATGCAAGACAAGTCAGGGTTGCGTGTAGTGCATGACTCCTTTGTTGTTGCGTATAACAAAATACATTGAATATATATATATATACTCAATGTTTCATAGAATAACTACTATCAAACAAACATGAAATTGTGTGTAACACGATCCAAGATTAGTTTTGTGTATACTGCAAGCTAATACGGTGTTGCATATAGCGTAAGATAATCTTGGTGTAGCGTACAATAGAAGATATGAAAGAAATTAAAACGAATATATCTTATAAAATCTCGGGTTATTACAACCCCTATTTAGAAATTGCTTTGAAACACAACCCAAATTTTATATCCTTGAAGTTTTTATGCACCATAATTCCCATATTCACAAAAAATTATCATAATTCCCTCAATTATAAGGCCTTCATCAAGAAGAAGTTCAAGGTCTCAATGTTGGTAACACATCTTTCTTATTATTTATTTTTTAGTATTCATTTTATAAACCAACCATAAACATAGTATAATAATAAACTCATAATAATTATTTTATTATATGTTATTATAATAATGTTACAACCATTATTTATTCCCTTCTATCTACAATGAAAAACAAGAATCATAATTAGTGCATGTGTGCGGATTACCACCTCCATGAAGCGACAATTTCATTTTGTCATCAAAACCACCCATATCCGGTCTTAATGATAGAATTTATGAATAAATATGATTTATATAATGTATTTATGATTTTTAAATTAATAATTACTATCGATCTTCACCCCTCTCATGATTTGAGAATCCGGAATGCTAATCGTGCACACATGTGGATTACCACCTCCACAATGAAACATTTTTCATTTTTCATCTATATTTTCATAAGTTATTTGAACATCCTAAAATATGGTTCAATATCATAAAAGCATCATAGTAACATAATTATTATTATAATTATATTGTATGAAACACCTCCTTAACCATACCTGGTAATCGAGTTAAAGCCTGTTCACATTTGAGTCGGTCTAACCACCTACGTGAATAATGATTTAAAATCTAATTATGGATAAATATGGAAGATGAAAAATAATATTATTATAAAAAAATAAAAAAATAATTATTAGTATATATTTATATAAATATTATATTAAGTATTTAACTTATTATTAAAGTAACCTTTTAATTTTCTAAAATTATCGATATAAGCTGTTATCAATTCAGTTTTTCAGATAACATAACCAAAAAACATATGGAATGAAATATGAAAATTTTATGTCAATATAAGTTGTATATTATATAATATTAAATGATATATCGATACTGGAATTGGTATCAAATTATGGGTAATGATATCGAAATTATTAAGCATGCATAAAATAATTAATGTTATTAACACCCGATACACTATAACTTATTAATATACTAATGATAAATAATTATAATAATGATTAGGAAAGGTTAATACTTATCAGTAGGGTTATTAAATGGGATATTAAGTTAGTTATGTTTGTTTTAAATAAGGTTAGAGTCTGATTATAGTACCCCCAGTTTCTGGTATGTAACCCTTTATTTATTATTTTCTTGTATATAAATTTTATGGGTGAAGGTTGGGAGAGTTCGGTGAAATTTTAATATGTTTTTGGGGGATAAAAGAGAGGTGCATGAGATGCACATGGTTTTTCCAAACCATGCAGAAATACTAGGAGAAACCGTGGGCAATATCAGGTTTGGACAATAGCTTTGGCACGATGGGAACATGTTTTGGGAGATCGTGCGAGATCCTTCTTGAGGAAGTAGCTAATGCATGGTTAGCACACATTTTTTCTAATCGTATGAACTAACCATGAAAAGGGTCAAAGTTAGATCCTAAAAAATAGGATATCACTTGTTTTGCCTCTAACTCCCTCATTTCTCCCCTTTACAGCCATAATTCTGGATTCTTCTCCATTGAAGGCAGGTGAACCTCTCCCAAGAGATTTGGAGTCAATTTGGAGACCTCCCTTGGCGTTTTCAAGCCCGATTATTGTGGTAAGTGCCGTTCTTCATCGTTCTTTCCACAATTTCTTAGATATACTTCTCCCATTCTCTCGGTTTCTTAGATCTACAACCACTATGGTTAGATCGAAGATTATGGATGAAAAATAAGTTGAGATTTGGTCTTGATCATGTTGGAGAAGAGACCTAATATGGTTTCATGGAGAATTGTCCCGGTTTCTTGAGCATTCTTCATATATTTTTTTTCACCAAAAAGATTGAGGTAGGTGGATTCACTCTTGAATCCTCTTAGTAGAACTGATATAATACTTTCAAATTGATATATTTTTGTGGATTTTATTGTAAATTGGTTTCTTTATTATTGTTAGAAACCCTCTTCGAGGATGGGTTGTGGAAATATGGAAAATTGGTGTCCTTGAATAAAGTTATTTGATTCTTGATTTAAAAAAAAGGTTTTAAAAGGGGATTTTTTTCTGGATTGTTGTAGTTGGATTTGATTAAAGTGTTTTAAATAAAAGGAATGGTTTTATTGAAATTAAATGGTTGATTGTAATTGATTTTTTAATAAAATTACACTTTTATTAAAATGGTTTGAATTGGTTTATTTGAATGGTTTTGGAATACATTGGGTTTTGTGTGAGTTCAAGATTTAAGGGCCCTAAATAAGGGATGTGTACCATTGGGGTACAAGGTAACTAACCCTAGATCAGGGGTGTGTGTTAGTGGGACACAAGGTGATTGGACAAGAAATTGCTCATGAGTATATAACTATCAAACGAAGCCTGCAGGTGTGTGTGTTGTGAACCATGGATTGGGTATGCCAAAATGATATTGAGAAATGGTTTTTAAATATTTGTTGGTTGTTTTTCTAGAAATATGACTTGTTGTAAAAGTGTTTAAATTTTTACTTGTTTAAATTTTGTTATAAATGGTTTTGAAACTTGTTTACATTTAGTTATAAACTATTTTGGGAAATTATTTTATATAAATGTTTCTAACCTTTATATCCTAGTGGAATGAGTAGGGAAGTCATTGGGAAAATCCTAATGAGTTTTATACTCACCCCTACTTTGTAACTTTAGTGATTTTGGATATTCTACCTTTTAGAACATGGTAAAAAATACAGTATCACACATATTTATCACCACCACGTGATACTTGAGCTATTTGGTGATGTTGGAGCATGAAACTTGTGGATCATGGAATCTTCTGGTTATCTTGGGGTCTTTAGTTGTCTTTTATCTATTTAATTTGATTATTTATTTGTATTCCTATCTATATACTTTGGTGTTGCTTTGATTTAAATGAATTGGTTGAGTTTTATTTCATTTATTCATGCATCATATAGTGAGCTTTTTGGTTATGGTTTGTTGGGATAATGGTTTATTTATTTAAGGGTAAATCATCCCCCACTTTCATTGAAACCCTTCGACATTTATTACCATCCTTTGTCACCTTGGGGATGTATCTTAAGGCCAATTAATGATTCGTTGTATTCTCAAGCCAATGATAATAGGAGGGTCATTACAAATGGTATCAGCTTATTAGGTCCTTTCTTAACAAGTGGTATTCAGTTTCTTGGTCTTGGAGTTGTATTTATCCTTGTATATTCCTTGGGTTGTGATCTTAGAAAGGAGTAGTATTAATGGAACTTGAAATATATAGCATAAAAATATGTAGCTGAACTTTTTATTCTGAACTTCAAGTTACCATGGAGTTGAGCACATAAGTGTTTTGGAGACACTTATATGATTTTAAAATATCATTGTTATGGGTTTTTCCAATGAGACAAGAATGACATGCATTAGAGGAATTAATTCCCACTAGGATTTTATATTTCATTTTGAGAAATGATATATGATTTTATGCATTGTGTTGATTTTTGAAAAATAAAAAAATTGGTTTCAAATAAAATATTTTGAAAATAGTGAATGGTTGGTGTATTTTGAAAATGATTTGATTTTCAAAATCAAGGATGGAATTATTCAAAAATGGTTTAATGGGGAAAAATTTGTTTTTGGAAAATAATGTTGTGATAGTTGATGTGATAGAATTTGAAACGCTAAGACATATGTTTCTAGTGGGTGATACTTATAGAGTTTGTTATTGGGTTAGAAAATGGCACTTGGTAGGTGCCATAGAAACCAAAAGGAGGAAGTTGTGAAGAATGTGATTGCACCTAAGCCACATGCGAACCAAGATCTGGTTTAGAGTATCATTAAAGAATTCCAAGATATGGATATAGGGAACTGGAGGGATGAGAAAATACATGTGGATTATTCCATCTAGTTCATGGAGAATAATCGAACCATTTTCCAGAGTGATTCTGAACCCAAAAAGGTGGATGTGTGGCTCAATAGGATGAATCATATATTAAATTTCATCAGTACACCATCAGAGATGAAAGTCAAGCTGTTGAATTATATTATCGAGGATCTTGCATGAAAGTGGTGGGAACTAGAGGTGTCAGCTAAACTGGATCAAGGCCTTAGTTGGGATGATTTTTAGGAATTGTTCAACAAACAATTCTATCCTAACACTTTCATGATCTATAAAACAATATAATTATTCGACCTGAAGTGGGAAAATCTCTTTATCACATATTATGGGGATAAATTAATGAATTTAGTTCACTTTTCACTATAAGTTGCGGTAAGTTCATCCTTGAAGGCACACATTTTTGAATCAGGGCTAAGTTAGGAGATTCAGTTGAAGTTCTTGGTTCTCTATATTATAGATAATATAGAGATGGTAAATAAAGTGATGATTACTGAATGAGATATCTCAGGATCTAAGGGATCAGTAAGTATGATGATACCTATGGGAAATTGTGGGAACTCTAATGTTGGGAGTAAGTGGAAGAGGGAAACCTATTTCCAAGGTGGGAGTGAGACTCAAAATTAGATAGCTAGATCAGTAAACTATCCTCCACAAACCAAGAGCAAAGAAGGCAGTTTCCAATATTGTTCACTTGACCACATAAAGTGAGAGTATACCCTACAACCTAGATTATTCAATAACTATAAGTAGATGAGGAATCTTCAACACTATTGTCGTAGTTATCTGTGGTCAGGTGCTCGAGACACTTATCAGGTGTCCCAAGCATCATATTCTTTGAAAAGACAAGGTCAACATAATTGGAATTGTTAGCCAAACAGAGCTATCCATGGTGATTCTTGGAATACCATGACTCCTCAATAAGTAAAATCTTAGCAAAGCAACAAGGAGTAGAGTGTAGCAACGAAGATGTTATATGGAGATGAGTAGGTGATTGTCAATGATCAGGTTGGACCATCTAGACTAAGAGGTATGATTCTTTTGAATTCCACTTTTATGTAAGTACTGTTTGATATTGGTGCATCACATTACTTTATTTCTTATCATGTTGTTTATTTTCTAAGTTTAAAACTTGATATGATTCCTTCTATGTTAAAAATTATAACCCCTCTCGGTGAAAGATAATGTCGAGCCTTTGTGTGTAGAGCATGTTCTATAAACATTCATGAAGTTGAACTAAAATAAAGATTCTCGGTGTTAGAGATGGATATCTTTAATGTAATCCTGGGTATGGATTGTTTGACAAAGTTCAAGGCTCACATTTATTGTTATAGAAGAAAATTCAGTTTCAAAACTGAGGACGACATCAAGCATCTCTTCAGTCGACAAAGGGTTGTAAAGATATGTTCAACAGACTTGTTGGCCCCACAGGTGGGCACGATCTCTTACCAATTGGTGGAGTTGACTTTAGAATTGATAGAAGAGATCAAGGATAATAGTTTTCCAGTTGTTTTAGATCAATTTCCTGATGTTTTTACTAAAAAATTCTCAAGTTTACCACTTATAAGGGAAGTGGAATTTACGATTGATCTCCTTACGAGGACCAGTCCTATTTCCCTTCTATCTTATAGGATGACACCAATAGAATTAAGGGAATTAAAATAGCAGTTATAAGAGATGGAAAGCAAAGAATTCATTTATCCAAGTACGTCTCCATGGGTAGAACTGGTCTTGTTCATGAAGAAAGCATATGGAACTCTAAGTCTATGTGTATATTATTGTAAGATTAACCAAGTTTTGATCAAGAATAGGTATCCACTTACATGCATTGATGACCCATTTGATCAATTGTGGGGAGATTAGTGGTTCTCTAAAATTGACTTACGATCAGGATATCATCAATTGTGAGTTCGGAAGGAGGATATTCTGAAGATAACTTTGAAGAGAATATGTGGACCTATGATTATGTAGTCACACCTTTAGGTGTTACGAATGCACCAAAGGTCTTTACGGAACTGATGAATTAGATATTTCAGAGATATCTATATTATTTTTTTGTGGTTTTTATAGATGAAATACTAATGTATTCAAGGACAAAGTATGATCATGAGAAACACTTGGTGAAAATGTTAGGAATATTGAGAAACAACCATTTTTATGCCAAATTATCAAAGTGTAATTTTTAGATACAAGAGGTACGCTTTCTTGGACATGTAATTTCTAAAAAATGTGTTTAAGTGGATCCTGAAAATATAGATGCTGTTATCTCTTAGGAACCCCCTAATAATGTCTTTGAGATATGAAGTTTTCTTGGTCTATCTTGTTATTACGAATGCTTTTTTATTAATTCTCATGACTAGCCTCACTGATGACATCTTTGAAAAAGAATAATGTTTCATTCCGATAGATTGAGGAATTCCGTAAGTCTTTTCAAGAGTTGAAAGTTGGTATTAAATCATAACCTATCTTGATTTTTCTAGAATCAAGATAGGGAAATGTGTTGTACTGTGATGCTTTGGGATCTGGGTTGGGACACGTTCTAATGAAAGGATAGTATGTGGTTGCTTATGGTTCAAGACAGTTTAAATTTCATGAGAATAATTACACAACACACGATTTGGAGTTAGCTACGATTGTCTATGGCTTTAAGACTTGGCATCATTATATATTTGGTGAGAAATTTACTATGTTTATTGATCATAATATCTTAAAAACATTTTCTCACAACATGATTTGAATATGAGGAAAATAAGATGGGTGGAGTATCTTCAAATGTTTGAATTTGACTTGATGTATACAATAGGAAAAGGTAATTCAGTGGCTGATGTAACATCCTGGTTCTAGAAGCCACCCATAGGCACCTCATACCCAGTTGGTCACATGGACTCAAGCGCATTTCCCCAAACTCTATAGGCTACCAAATAACATCAAGGGCCTTTGGTGTGATATTGAAGAAACTATGCCCTCATTGACAGAGTAACATAGCGGAAATAAACAGATATACAATAGCGAAAACAATAATAATACCATACAATTGTAAATAGTAGAAGACTGAAAGTAAGAAATAATGGATCACATATATAAATGATGCATGATACATATGTCCAGGAAAGCATCCAAACAAGTCACAATGCTGGAATATAGAAATAACCCAAGTAAAAAAGAAAACAGATAAACTCCAGCATCATCGTAAGCCTCAACTTGGTCCCATGCTCTCCACCTATTCAGTAATCAAGTACCTGAAGTAGACGGGCACTTTCCCTTATCTAAACCTGTAACAATATAATCTGTTTGGGCCCAAAATAATGACCCAAATAGGGTGTGAGACTAAATCCCAGTAGGCAAACACCCAAAGATCTGTGCCTAATAGTTAGTGAATATATATGACAGGAAAAAGTAAAAAGGAAGCAGTAAACTAGGATGTACTCATGTAAACAATCCTATAGTTTCAATGCATTCAATTTCATATCTCAAGTAAGTAGCTAATCAAAGAAGGTAACCATTAGGGAAGTAATCACAGCCTAACCCCTCTAGTTCAACTAATAAAACACAAGCTAACCTCTGGTAAGTACACCCAGTCTAACCCCTCTGGTTCAGCTTTAGCATAGACTCTCTGAGGAAGCACTCATAGTCAATTCCTTCTATAGTCTTGTATCGGTAACTAAAAGGTGATCTGGTGAAGCACTCAACATCCCATTCCACCTGTGGCCCATGTCGAGAAACTACAGACACTCCAAGGAAGCACTTACGTCAATTCCCCCTATGGTCTCACATCGTAAAAGTAAACAGACACTCTGGAGAATCCCTCAACGTCCATTCTCCCTATGGTCTACTACACCATGTTTTCATGGCCCTGTACAAGTCAATAGAGCACAAAAATTCATAGAGACCAAAGTAAACCTCAAGAAATAATTGGCTAAAGAGTCTACAACATTATATCTTGTGAGATAAAAAATCACTCCATCCTACAAATACCAGGCATGGAAAAAAATAGGACAGTTTAATAGGATTAGAAGAACCAAACAGTCATAAACAAAACATGCATGGGAAATCACTTCTAAATCATAGAAATTAACCCTATTCACATTCAATTAACCTCTAATCAAGCATAAAATCATAGAAGGAAATCAATTGGTCTAAAACCATAAACACGCAATACCCCGTTCAAGGGTATTGGGAACTTTTGCACATATAACTCAAAGACTATCTACAGAAAGGCACAAACCACCTATCTCGGTGTTGTAGGATCAATATATATGAACCTCAAACCTTGAATCTCCCAAGAACACCGTATATCTATAAAAACGCTAAAAACGCTCAACCGAAGATAACTTGAGAATGAGGAGAAATAAAAAAAATAGGCTCTAGAAGAAGGAATAACTTACCTTAACGATACCAACACAATTGACGACAGTCGAATCAAAGAATGGACACTCGATCGGGGTCTTGGAGAAGGATCATGGCCGTACAGACGCTCCTGGATGAACTTGGTCAAGAAGAGATGTGTTCTGTCTATGATACATGACCCCAATCCATTTAATGAAAAAAAAGAAAGTACACGATGTGTACTTACTTTTACCGGCCCTCGCATTAGGCGGTCTCCAGGTCACCACACATGGCCCTGTGCAAGGCCGCTACACGGCCAGCACATAGCTACTTGCGGTAACCTAATACACGACATGTACTTATAAAGTACACGATGTGTACTTAAGAAATTTCAAAAAACACCTCTTTTTTCTCAAAAACACATAGAAAGAAAAAACATACCTGGAAAGAAGATCCGAGTTCTTACAAACGTTTCCCCATAAAGAGATTCATCCCAAAATTTCTCTAGCAAGGCGGCGTAGAAGAAGAATCCTTGAAAAGCTCCAGCCACTATGATCGTACATCAGCCTCCCTCTCCTAGGTCTCATCCTATACACACCTGTGTTACCATAACACTCGTACTAGAGGAACAGACCGAACATAGAAAAAATTTTCACCACGATCAACAATCCGGATAGGACGCTCCTCAAAAGTAGCATCCACTTCTAACTCAACCTCCTTGAGTTGGAAAACATGAGACAGTTCTGAGAAGTAACGTTGAAGTTGAGAAACGTGGAAGATGTCACACATAACTCAATACCTCTGAGGTAAATTCAACCGATTGGAAACCGGATAAACTCTCCCCAATACCTCAAATGACCCGACGTACCTCGACGAAAGCTTACCCTATCTCCTAATACTCATGTGTCCCAACCTTGGTGTGACACGTAGGAAAAACTGATCCCCAACCTTGAAATCCAGAGGTCATCTCTGTCAATCAGCATAATACTTATGTCATGACTGTATAGTATCCATCCTCCTCCGAATAAACTCTATTTTCTCTGTGGTCTCCTGGACAAGATGAGGTACCAGCATAGCTGCCTCTCTTGCCTCCAGCCAACATAGGGGTGATCGTCATGACCTACCATACAAAGCCTCATAAGGTACCATCTGAATAGTTGCTTGAAAAATATTATTTTAGGAAAAATCCACTAGAGGTATGTGCTTATCCCAATAACCTCCAAAATATAGGATGAATGCTCGAAGCATGTCCTCAATAACCTGAATCGTATGCTCAAACTGACCATCTGTCTGGGGGTGGAAAGCTGTACTCAAAAGTACAGGTGTGCCCAAGGCCTTCTGTAGCCCCTGCCATACCTGATAAGTAAAACGTGCATCTCTGTCTGAGACAATAGAGTGTGGAACCCCATATAGACATACAATCTATCGGATGTACAACCTTCCCAGCTCATCAACACTGAATGTCTTCTTGATCAGCAAGAAGTGAGCAACATTTGCGAGTCTATCAATGGAAACCCAAACTACATTATTCCCTCGAGGTGATCTTGGAAACCTTGTCACAAAATCCATTGTGACATCGTTCCACTTTTACTTGGGAATGGGTAACTGCTGAAAAATCCCCACTGGTCGTTGATGCTCCGCCTTCACCTACTGATATGTGGAACACCTCATGACAAAATCAGCAGAATCTATCTTCATAATTGGCCACCAATACTGACAGTGCATATCATGATACATCTTGGTGACACTAGGATGAACTACCCAAACTGAGGAATGAAAGTCGCACATCAGCTCCTCACGTATATCTGCTGACACCCATACGCACCCATGAAAAAGCAAGATCTCATCCTCACCTATGGTCCATCCAATAATAGGGTACTCTCATGACATGATTTCCCATAGGACTTGGCCTTCGGAATCTGATAGCTGCCTCATTCGCACTCGATCAAGAAGAGAATAGGTAACAACTAAATAAGAAAGAAACGTCTGCCAATGTCTATCGTGAACCTCTAAATGCATCTTAGAGAACAGATCCATAAGCTTCCACTCACTACTGGCCTCCTGAACTACCTATATCTGAGTCCTCCTGCTCAGTGCATCAGCCACAAAATTGCCTTTTCCAGGCATATAGGCAAGATCAAAGTCAATGGACTAAAGGTACTCAACCCACCTTTGCTATCTCAAATTCAGGTCACGCAGATTGAAGATGTACTTGAGACTCTTTTTGTCGGTGAAAACCACAAAATTATCTCCCAGAAGATAATGTCTCCAATATCATAAGGCATAAACATCCGCATCCAATTCGAGATCATGCGTCAGGTAGTTCCTCTCATGTGGCCTCAACTACTGTGACCCGTACACAATGAATCATTCCCCATGAATTAGAAATGCTCCCATCCCGATACCTAATGCATCACAGTACATGGTATAACTCTTTCCTGGATCTAGAAATATTAGTATCAGTGCAGAATTCAACCCCCCTTTCAGCTCCTAAAAGGCTGACTCACAAGAATCTGACCAGAAGAACTTCTCACCCTTCTTAGTTAGACCCGTCAGTGGTGCTGTCAAGCATGAGAAGTCTTGTATGAAACATCTGTAGTTTCCAGCTAGCCCTAGGAAACTCTGAACCTCAAAGAAATTATTTGGATACTCCCAGAAAAATATATCTCTCACTTTCTCTAGGTATACTGATACTCCTGTCTCTTAGATAACATGACCGTAGAAGTGAATTAGGTCCATCCAAAATGGAATTTTGAGAGCTTATCATATAACTGATAATATCTTAGTGTAATCAAAACGATATCAAGATGGCTAGCATGGCCGTGTTGAGTGTGATAGTACACCAAGATATCGTCCATGAAGACTACCACGAAAAAAATCCAAGTATGGATGGAACACTCGGTTCATCAGTGCCATAAAAATTGTAGGCACATTCGTGAGACCGAAAAACATAACTATATACTCGTATAGACCGTACCTACTCCGGAATGATGTAAGAGGTATATCATATGGTCTAATGCACAACTGATGGTAAAAGGATCTCAAGTAAATCTTTGAGAACACACGGGCTCCTCGAAGATAGTCAAAGAGATCATCAATACTTAACAAAGGATATAAGTTCTTGATTGTAAATTGGTTCAACTTCTGATAATCCACACAAAGTCTGAGGGTACCGTCTACCTTCTTTACAAACAGGACATACGAACCCTAAGGAGAAGTACTAGGTCAGATGAAACCCTTTTCCTGTAACTCCTCCAACTGCTTCTTGAGCTCCTACAACTCTGGTGTAGCCATCCTATAAGGAGGAATGTACACTAGTGTCGATCCTAGCACAAGCTCAATAGAAAAGTTTACCTCACAATCCAGAGGAAAACCCAAAAAATCCTCTAGAAAGATGTCCCTGAAATGATCCACCACTGGAGGAAAGTCCAACATTTAAGTCCCCTGGTTATCCAGATATAAACTAGAAATCTGGGTTGTAACTCCTCTCAACCCATGATGCTTGGGTCCCACTCTTCTCACCTAGACATCCCATTCACCCTTATGAAGAAACAATCTGCCCTCTGGTGATGTGAAACTCACCCAATGGTGATAGAAACTAACAACAACATGGAAGATAACTAACCTTTCCATTATGATAATGACATAATATCCCATCATCTCTAAGACTTAGAGGTTCCAAAAGAAGTGACACCCACCAATATCAAGAGGGTGCTCCTTAAACTATCATACACTATCCATTCTAGTCCCCAACAGAGTTTCTAGCATCAAGATATCAGTAGAAGAAAAGATACAGAACCTAAGTATCTCCAAAACAACAACAAATATAAAGCTATGGGAAGCCCCAGTATCGAAAAGGGAAGAAGCTAAAACTGAGACAACTAGAGTTGTACCTCGAACTATAGAGGGTTCGGGATCCGAATCCTGCTGGTTCTATTCCACTAAAAACGTCTGGCCTACACCAAGACCCTATGACCCTACCTGAACACTTAGAGATGATCCACCCTACTGTCGCTAAAAGCGTAGCGACTGGCTACCACAACCACAACCTCCACCTCGGCCTGAACAGCCAGAAAAACTCCAGTTCCTAGACTGGGGAGTAATTGGTGGCGTTGCTCCTGAATGCGGAGTCATAGAAGAACCCCTGTCACCAGCTATTGGTGAGAATATATGATAGAAGTGCTGAAGATGTCCCATATTTCCTCAATATCGACACTTTACTGGGTCTCTCGGGAAATGTGGCCTTGTATTCTCAGCCTTTCCCCACTGGTAGCACACCACTTGGCTACTAGAATAAGTCTCCCATTTCCTCGGATCCCCATACTAAAACTCCCTACAACGCTTCCTGCTGTCAGTAGGAAGGAAACTAACTCCAGTTGTTGAGCCTCCCAGACTCACAACTCCATAATATCGTAGATTGCACTCCATGATCAGCGCTTGGCTGACTATATAAGTTATGAAAGTCAACCTGAAGATGTTCAACTGCAATCGAATGTTGTGCCTGAGACCATCTTCTAACTTCCTCACCAGGAATAACTAATCACCTCCTAGAATAGGTGTGAATTGATGAAACTATGTGAAGCGATAAGAGTACTCCATAACAGAAAGAGTACCCTACTTCAGATTCATGAAATATTGGACTTGACCGGCCCTCAAAGTCTCTGGATAGAAGTATTCATATAATGCATGCTGGAACTCATCCCAATCCATAACCTGCTGGCTTCCCGCCTATTAGATCACATCCCACCATCTCTTGGAAGAATCCCATAGCATGTACATATCAAGATTCACCCTCCTCTCCAAAGGAATCACCAGATGCTCGAATATAGAAAACATGGCTTCTAACCATGACTGTGCAGCATGTGGTCCTCCTTCCCTTATGAATGTGGGAGGATGCTACTGCTGGAAAACCCACGTTAGCTCTGCCATATAAGGGGCAGGATGCGGTGCTCCTTGGAAGGTCTGAATGAACCTCATAATACCCTCTCGAAACTGTGAATCAACACCTGTGTCTGGATTGATGGCTGGCGTAAAGACTGGCACAACTGGATGAGCTGCTCGTAGTCCTTGATCAACCATGTCCGGTGTCTGATCACCGCCTTGAAACTGGCATACAACCAAAGGATTTCTTGGTGGCATGACTCTGTAAGGTCAAGCTCACACCTTAGATCAAGATTATCTAGGACTCGGAACTATAATTGTAATAAGGGAACATGATAAATAAATCATTTAGTTTTTCAAAACATGGATACACGACATGTAAAATTCTTACACGATGTGTTCCCTTAAGCCTTTCACATGGGTGTGTACTTTTGCCAAAACTGGTCGTGTAACACCCCAAACACACAATGTCTTTTCTTAACACACAGTGTGTACTTGAATCCTCTTCCCTTGCTCGAGTTCTTTTACATGGCTAAGCCACATGGTTCTCATAGAACAAGACTACATGACGTGTACTAGATGAGCTTCTATAACTCGTTTTGTTAATGACATAGCCGAATACATGGCTCACACTACACATCGTGCTTATGCCAGACACGATGTGTACAGGAAGATTTAACTGACCCGTTTTGCTTGTTACACAATTGGATACTTGGGGTACACTACACGGTGTGTTCCAGACAGACACAATGTGTATTAGAAAAGACTCAACTGACCCATGTTGTCAGCCACATGGCCGGTCATACAGTCTTATAACAAGACATGTGCCTCCAGTACACAGCGTGTCCTACCAAAGATTTCCCAAACCCCGTGTCTCTTCCCACACAGTATGAGAGACGGTTAAATACTACACATCGTGTACATACAGTACATAATGTGTGCTTAAAAAGAATAGTTTCTTCTTGAAAAGAAGAACACATGGCGTGTATTTATCATTACACACCATGAATTCTGGGATTTTTTAGACAGTAAGCCTCAGAAACTACTCCAGAACCAATAAAAACATTGAAACAAACACTAAAGTTCCAAATTCCAATCTGTGAGGTTCCATACTCCCCGCGAATCAAATCTTATCATCTTATACACGTCATAAACAAGAATAACAAGGAAATGATTCACCAAATTGCGGTCTATGAGGGCCCATAACACCTCAAGAACCAAAGTTTGGTGTTCATTAAAACAAAACATTAAACAAATCAATACCCCTATAAAAAAGAAGGTATTTTATCAAAGCATCTATCACAATAACATGCATATCTAACACAACATCTATCACAACAACATGCAATCAATAATGCACCCTAAATGGCATGGAAAGTATGCAAGAAATGTGATTTATAGAAAGTTCCCATATAATTCATGATATGGCATACCCTCATCTCCGTGGGTTGCAATAGAAACAGAACCTCAATAACTTCCACAATAACAACACAAAGCATGTGAATCACTCAATTGTGAAATCAAATCAACTGTAAAATTGCAAAACCATAAAAATTGCAATAACAAGGTAGATTGGATTTTCCCTATACATGGGTTAGCTACTCCTGGGACCATCTTATTACCAAGTACCCATTCCTTCCTATCTCTAACTATAGGCTCCAAACAGTAAGTCAAGAAGAAAAGAATCCTCTTATACCACTTTGTAACGTCCCGGTTCCAGAAGCCACCCAGAGGCACCCCATACCTGGTTGATCACAAGGACTCAAGCGCATTTCCCCGAATTCCATATGCTATCGACTAGCAGCGAGGTTCTTGGGTGGTATATTGGGGAAATTATGCCCTCATTGGAAGAGTAATGCAGTGGAAATAAAAAGATATACAATAGTGGAAACAGTAACAATACCATACAACTGCAAACAACAGAAGACTGAAAGTAAGAAACAACGAAGCAAATATATAAATGATGCATGATACATATGTCTAGGAAAGAATCCAAACAAGTCAAAATGATGGAATATAGAAATTACCCAAGTACAAAATAAAATAGATAAACTCCAGTATCATCACAAGCCTCATCTTGGTCCCATGATCTCCAGCTCCTCAATAATCAAGTACCTGAAGTAGAAGGGAACTTTTCCTTATCTAAACCTACAACAATATAATCTGTTTGGACCTAAAATCATGAACCAAACAGGGTGTGAGACTCAATCCCAGAAGGAAATCACCCAAAGATCTGTGCCTAACAGTCAACGAATATATATGGAAGGCAAAAGTAAAAAGGAAGCTGTAAATAAGGATGTACTCAAGTAAACAATCCTACAGTTTTAATGCATTCAATTTCATATCTCAAGTAAGAATATAATCAAAGCAGGTAAACCTCTGGGAAGTACTCTTAGCCAAACCCCTATGGTTCAACCAATCAAACACAAGAAAACCTCTAGGATGTACTCCCAGTCTAACCCCTCTGGTTCAGCTTTAGCATAGAATCTTTGAGGAAACACTCACCATCAATTCATCCTATAGTATCATATTAGTAACTAAAAGGCACTCTGGGGAAGCAATCAACATCCCATTCCCCTTATGTCTCACATCAAGGAACTATATACACTCTAAAAAAGCACTTACATCAATTCCCCCTATGGTCTCACATCGTAATAGTAAACATACACTCTAGAGAATCCCTCAATGTCCATTCTCCCTATGGTATACTACACCATGTTCTCACGGATCTGTTTAATTCAATTGAGCACAGAAATGCATAGCGGCCAAAGTAAAGCTCAAGAACTAGTTGAATAAATAGTCTACATCATAACAAAATATCAGATAAATAATCACTCCATCATACAAATACTAGGCAAGGGAAAAAACAAGGCAGCCTAACAGGCTAAGCAGAACCAAATGGTCATAAAAAAACATGCATGGGAAAACACTTCCAAAGAATAATAATTAACCCTATTCACATTTAATTAACCTCTACTCAAGCATACAAGCATAGAAAGCAATGAACATGGCTAAAACCATAAACACACAATACCCCTTTCAAGGTTATTGGGCACTTTTTCACATATAACTCAAAGACTATCTATGAAAAGGCACAAAACACCTACCTCGGTGTTGTAGAATCGATATACGTGAACCTAAAGCCTTGAATCTCCCAAGAACTTCTTAGATCTACAAAAACGCTAAAAATGATCAACCAAAGATAACTTGAGAAAGAGGAGAAATAAAGAAATGAGGCTCTAGAATAAGGAAGATCTTACCATGGAGATCCCAACGCAATCGATGACGATTGAATTGAAGAACAGGCGCTCGATCAAGGGATCAAAGAAGGATCACAGCCATACAGACACTCTTGGATGGACTAGGTTGAGAAGTGATGTGTTATGTCTGTCAGACATGACCTCAATCCATTTAATGAAAAAAATAAAGTACACGGTGTGTATTTTAGAAGTACATGGCGTGTACTTGCCTTTACCAGCCCCCGTATTAGGCGGTCTCCAGGTCACCACACACGACTGTGTGCAAGGCCGCTACACGACCAACACATGGCTACCTATGGTAACTGAATACACGACGTGTACTTATAAATTACATGACATGTACTTAAAAAATTTCAAAAAAAAAACATCTTTTTCTCAAAAACACCCAGAAAGAAAAAACATACCTGAAAGAGAAGATCCGGGTTCTTACAAACTTCCCCCCTTAAAGAAATCCATCCCCAAATTTCCCTAGGAAGGTAGCATAGAAGAAGAATCCTCGAAAAGCTCCAGCCACTACGATCGTACATCAGCCTCCCTCTCCCAGATCTCGTTTTGTACTCACCTGTGTTTCCATAGTACTCATACCAGAGGAATAGACCGGACACGGAGAACCTTCGCACCACGATCAACAATCTGGATAGGATGCTCCTCGAATGAGGAGTCCACCTCTAACTCAACCTACTTAGGTTAGAAAACATGAGATGGGTCTGGGAAGTAACATAAAAGATGAGAAACATGGAAGACGTCATGCATATCTTGATACCTCTGAGGTAAATTCAACTGATATGAAACCAACCCAACACTCTCCAACACCTCAAACGACCTGACGTACCTCGGAGAAAGATTACCCTATCTCCTAATCCTCCTGTGTCCCATCCTCAATGTGACATGTAGAAAAACCTGATCCCCTACCTCGAACTCTAGAGGCCATCTCCGTTAATCAGCATAAGACTTCTGTCATCACTGTGCAGTAGAAATCCTCTTCCGAATCAACTCTATATTCTTTGTGGTCTCCTAGACAAGATGAGGTCCCATTATAGCTGCCTCTCCTACCTCTTGCTAACATAGGGGTGATCATCGTGACCTACCATACAAAGCCTTATAAGGTGCCATCTAAATAGTTGTTTGAAAACTATTATTGTATGAAAACTCCACCATAGGTATGTGATTCTCCCAAGAACCTCCAAAATCCAGGATGCATGCTTGAACGATGTCCTCAAGCACTTGAATCTTACGCTCAGACTGACCATCTATCTGGGGGTGGTAAGCTGTACTCAAAAGCACCTGTGTGCCCAAGGCCTTCTATAGCCCCTGCCAGACCTGAGAATTAAAATGTGCATCCTTGTATGAGACATTGGAGTGTGGAACCCCATGTAGACATAAAATATCTCAGATGTACAACCTTCCCAGCTCATCAAAACTGATGGTCTCCATGATTGGAAAGAAGTGAGAAACCTTCATGAGTCTGTCAATGAAAACCCAAACTGTATCATCCCCTTGATGCTATCTTGGAAACTCTATCATGAAATCCATCGCGACATTGTTCCACTTACACTTGGAAATGGGTAACTATTTCAAAATCCCTTCTAGTCGTTGATGCTCTACCTTCGCCTACTTAGAGGTGGAGCACCTCCTGAAAAAATCAGCAACATCTCTCTTCATACCTGGACACCAATACTGATGGTCTAGATCACGATACATCTTGGTGACACCAGGATAAACTTCCCAAACTGAGGAATGAAAGTCCCTCATTAGCTACTCACATATGTCTACTGACACCCATACATGCCCATAAAAATGTAAGATCTCATCCTCACCTATGGTCCATCCAGGAATATGGTCCTCTCCTGACACTCTTTCCCGTAGGACTAGGCCTTCTGAATTTGATAGATTCCTCATTCTCATTCAATCAAGAAAAGTAGATGTAACAACCACATAAGAAATAAACGTCTGCCCCTATCTATCATGCACCTCCAAATGCATCTCAGAAAACAGAGGCATAAGCTGCCACTCACTGTTGGTCTCTTGAACTGCCTGTATCTGAGTACTCCTACTCAGCGCATCAGCCACAACATTGCCTTTCCCAAGCATATAAGCAAGCTTAAATTCAAAGGACTAAAGGTACTCAACCAACCTTCACTGTCTCAAATTCAGGTCATGCTGAGTGAAGATGTACTTGAGACTCTTTTGGTCGGTGAAAACCACAAAATTCTCTCCCAGAAGATAATGTCTCCAATAGTGTAAGAAAAGAACAACTACAACCAATTCGAGATCATGCATCGGGTAGTTCCTCTCATGTGGCCTCAACTGCTGAGACCCGTATGCAACGACTCCTCCCCCCTACATAAGCACTACTCCTAACCCGATACATGATGCATCACTTTACATAGTATAGCTCTCACCCGGATTTGGAAATACTAGTATTGGTGCTGAAGTCAACCTCTCTTTTAGATCCTGAAAGGATGACTCACAAGAATATAACCATAAAAAATTCACACCCTTCTTAGTTAGACCTATCAGTGGTGCTGCCAAGCATGAAAAGTCATGTATGAAATGTCTGTAGTATCCCGCCAACCCTAGGAAACCCCGCACCTCAAAGACATTCTTCGGCTACTCCCAGGAAACTACAAATCTCAATTTCTCTGGGTCTACCGATACTCCTGTCTCTGAGATAACATGACCTAAGAAGTAAATTTGGTCCATCCAAAAGTGGCATTTTGAGAGCTTAGCATATAACTGATGCTCTCTCAATGTACTCAAAATGATCTCAAGATGGCTAGTATTTTTATGTCGAGTGTGGGAGTATACCAAGATATCATCCACTAAGACTACCATAAAGGAATCCAAGTATGGATAGAACACTTGGCTCATCAGTGCCATGAAAAATGCAAGAGCGTTCGTGAGACCAAATGACATAACCACAAACTCATATAGACTGTACCTACTCTGGAAGGCTGTAAGAGGTATATCAGATGGTCTAACACACAACTGATGGTAACCAGATCTCAAGTCAATATTCAAGAACACTCAGGATCCTCGAATTTGGTCAAAGAGATCATCAATACTCGGTAAGGGATATCGGCTCTTAACCGTCAACTGGTTCAACTTCCGATAATCCACATAAAGTCTGAGGGTACCATCCGCCTTCTTTGCAAATAGGACAGGCGAACCCCATGGAGAAGTACTAGGTCTGATGAAACCCTTTGCCTGCAACTCCTACAACTACTTCTTAAGCTCCTGAAATTCTATTGTAGCAATCCTATAAGGAGGAATGGACATCAGTGACACTCCTGGAATAAGCTCAATAGAAAAGTCTACCTCATGCTCTAGAGGAAAACCTGAAAAGTTCTCTGGAAAGATGTCCCTGAAATGATCTAACATTGGAAAAAAGTCCATATGTGAAGTCCCCTGGTCATCCGAATAGAGACTATAAATCTGGGCTATAACTCCTCCCGACCCATGATTCTTGGGTCCTACTCTACTCACCTGGACATCCCATTCACTTTTATGAAAAAACGATCTGCCCTCGGGGGATGTGAAACTCACCCTACGACGATAGCAACCGATAAAATCCTAGAAGGGATCTAACCAATCCATTCTGAGAATGATATCATATCCCGTCATATCTAAGACAGAGAGGTCCCCAAATTAGTGACAATCACCAATATCAAGAGGGCACTCCTTACACTGTCATATACTAGCCTTTATAGTCCCCAATAGAGTGTCTAGCCTCAAGATATCAGCAGAAGAAAAGATAAATAGCCCAAGGCTCTCCATAATAGCAACTGATATAAATCTATGGGAATCCCCTGTATCAAAAAGAGCATAAGCTAAAACTGAGATGACTAGAATCATACCTAGAACTGTGCAGGGTCCGGGATCCTATTCCTACTGGGTCTGCTCCACTGTAAAAGTCTGGCCTACACTGCGGCCCTGTGACCCTGTCTGACCACTCTGAGTTGATCCACCCTTCTGTCGTTAAAATCCTAGTGATTGGATACCATGGCCACAACCTCCACCTCAGCCTGAACGGCAAGAAGAACTCCAATTCCTAGACTGGGGAGTAACTGATGGTACTGCTCCTGAACACAGAGATATAGAAGAACCCCTGTCACCAGCTGCTGGTGAAAAGATCTAACAAAAGTGATGAAGATGGCCCATCTTGCTGTAAGATCGACACTCTACTGGGTATCTTGGGCAATGTGGCCTTGTATGCCCAACCTTTCCACATTGGTAGCACACCACCTAGCTACCAGAAGAAGTCTATCGTCTCCTTGGATCCCTATATGAAGAATCCCTACAGCGCTTCCTGCTATTAGTAGGAGGGACAATAACTCTAGATGTCAAGCCGCCCTGGATCACAAATCTAGAATCCCTCATATTGCGCTCCATGATTAGCACCTTGTTGACTATAGAAGTGATGGAAGTCAACCTGAAGATGTCCACCTATGATTGGATGTCGTGCCTAAGACCATCCTCAAACTTACTCTCCAGGAATAACTCATCACCTCCTAGAATAGGTGTGAAGCACTGAAACTCTATGAAGTGAGAAAAGTACTCCATAACAGAAAGAGTACCCTACTCCAGACTCATGAACTCTCAGGCTCGATAGACCCTCTAAGTATCTGGATAGAAGTTGTTGTATAAGGCACGATGGAACTCATACCAGCCCATAAACTACTGGCGTACCGCCTATGAGATTACATCCCACCATCTATTGGCTGAATCCCATAACATGTATGTATCAAGCTTCACCCTCATCTCTGGAGGCATCTCCAGATGCTCGAATATAGACAACATGGATTCTAACCATGAATATGCAGCCTGAGGTCCCCCTTCCCTTGTAAAGGTGGGATTCTGTTGCTACTGGAAAGCCCATGTCAGCTCTCCCATAAAATGGGTAGGATCAGTGCTCCTTGGAAGATATTCATAAACCTCATAAAACCCTATTGGAACTGTGCATCAACACTTATGTATGGAATGACGACTGGGGCCAAGAATAGCACAACTGGAGGACTTGCTAGTAGTCCTTGATTATCCATGTTCGGTGTCTGATCACCGCCTTGCAACTAGCGTACTACCAAAGGATGTCTTGGTGGCATGACTCTGCAAAGTCAAGTGGACACCTTAGATCAAGATTATCAAGGAATGGAAACTAGAATTTCAAGAAGGGAACAAGAGAAAGAAAGCATTCAGTTTTTCAAAACATGGATACACGGTGTGTAAAATTCCAACACATCATGTTCCCTTAAGCCTTTCACATGGGTGTGTATTTCTGCCAAAACTGGTCGTGTAACACCCCAAACACATGGTGTGTTGTCCTAACACACAGAGTGTACTTGAATCCTCTTCCCCTGCCTGAGTTATTTTAAACAGATAAGCCACACGGTTCTCCTAGAACAAGACTACACGACGTTTTTGTGTCAGACACAGTGTGTACTAGATGAGATTCACCGACCCGTGTTGTTAGTGACACGAATGGATACACGACTCACACTACACAGCATGATTATGCCAAACACGACGTGTACAAGAATATTTAACCGAACTGTGTTGCTCGTTACACGACCAGATACTTGGGTTACACTACACGACGTGTTCCAGATGGACACAACGTGTATTATAAAAGACTCAACCGACCTGTGTTGTTAGCCACACGGCCAGTCATACGGTCTTACAATATATCATGTGCCTCTGGTACATGGCATGTCCTACCAAAGATTTCCCAAACCCCATGTCTCTTCCCACACAGTCTGATACATGATTAAAGACTACACGACTTGTACATACAGTACACGACGTGTACTTAAGAAAATTAGTTTATTCCCGAACAGAAGAACACATGGCATGTATTTATCATTACACGCCGTGTATTCTAGGTTTTTCCAGATAGTAAGCCTCATAAACTACTTCGGAACCCAGAAAAACACTGAAAGAAACATTAATGTTCCAAATTCTGATCTGTGAGGGCCCATACTCCCCATGAATCAAATCTTGAAATCTTATACATGTCATAAACAAGTAGAGCAAGGCAATGATCCACCAAATTCCAGTCCATGAGGGCCCATAACACCTCAAGAACCAAAGTATGGAGTCAATTCAAACAAAACCTTACACAAATCAATACCACTATAAAAAAAGAAGGTATTCTATCAAAGCATCTATCAAAACAACATGCATATCTAACACAACATCTATCACAACAACATGTAATCACTAATGCACTCTAAATGGCATGGAAATTATGTAAGACATGTGATTTCTATAAAGTTCCCATATGATTCATGAGATGGAATACCCTCATCTAATTGGGTTTCAAAAAAAAAATAGAACCTCAATAACTTCAACAATAACAGCACAAATCATGTGAATCACCCAATGGTGAAATCAAATCAACTGTAAAATTGCAAAACCAGAAAAATTGCAATAACGAGGTAGATTGGATTTTCCTTATACACGGGTTAGCTACTCATGGGCCCAACTTATTACCAAGTACCTATTCCTTCCTATATCTGACTATAAGCTCCAAATAGTAAGTCAAGAAGAAAATAATCCTCTTATACCACTTTGTAACGTCCCAGTTCCGGAAGCCACCTAGAGACACCCCGTACCCTGTTGATCACATGGCCTTAAGCACATTTACCTGAACACCAGAGGCTGCCGACTAGCAGCGAGGTCCTTGGGTGTGATATTGGGGAAACTATTCCCTCATTGAAAGAGTAATGTAATGGAAATAAATAGATATACAATATTGGAAACAGTAACAATACCATACAACTGCAAACAGCGGAAGACTAAAAGTAAGAAATAATAAAGCACATATATAAATGATGCATGATACATATGTCTCGGAAGGAATCCAAACAAGTCACAATGATGGAATACAGAAATAACCCAAGTACAAAATAAAATAGATAAACTCCAGCATCATCACAAGCCTCAACTTGGTCTCATGCTCTCCAGCTTCTCAGCAATCAAGTACTAGAAGTAGAATGACACTTTCCCTTATATAAAACTGTAACAATATAATCTGTTTGGACCCAAAATCATGACCCAAAAAGGGTGTGATAATAAATCCCAGAAGGAAAGAACCCAAAGATCTGTACCTAACAATCAACAAATATATATGACAAGAAAAAGTTAAAAGGAACCAGTAAATAAGGATGTACTCAAGTAAACAATCCTACAGTTTCAATGCATTCAATTTTATATCTCAAGTAAGAAGCTAATCAAAGTAGGTAACCCTTAGGGAAGTACTTATAGCCTAACCCCTCTGGTTTAACCAATCAAACACAAGCAAACCTCTGGGAATTACACCCAGTCTAACCCCTCTGGTTCAACTTTAGCACATACTCTATGAGGAAGAACTCACTATCAATTCCTCCTATAGTCTCATATCAGTAAATAAAAGGCCCTCTAGGGAAGCAATCAACATCCTATTCCTTCTGTGGCCCACGTCGAGGAAATAAAGACACTCTGAATAAGTACTTACATCAATTCACCCTATGGTCTCATAGCATAATAGTAAACAAACACTCTGGAGAAGCCCTGAACGTCCATTCTACCTATGGTATACTACATCAGGTTATCACGGTCCTATGTAAGTCAATCGAGCATAGAAATGCATAGTGGACAAAGTAAACCTCAAGAACTACTTGGATAAATAGTCTACAACATAACAACATGTCAAATTAAAAATCACTCCATCCTACAAATACCAAGAATGAGGAAAAACAAGGCATCCTAATAGGCTAAGAAAAACCAAACGGTCATTAAAAAAAATGCATGTGAAAACACTTCCAAAGCATAGAAATTAAACCTATTCACATTCAATTAACCTCTACTCAAACATACAATGATAGTAGGAAATCAACAGGGCTAAAACTGTAAACACGCAACACCTCGTTCAAGGGTATTGGGAACTTTTGCACATGTAACTAAAAGAATATCTATGGAAAGGCACCAACCACCTTACTCGGTGTTGTAGGATCGATATACGTTAAGCTCAAGCCTTGAATCACCCAATAACACTGTAGCTATAAAAAAATGCTAAAAAAGATCAACTGAAGATAACTTGAGAAAGAGGAGAAATCAGGAAATGAGGATCTAAAATAAGGAAGATCATACCGTGGTGATCCCAATGCAATTGACAGCGGTTAAATTGTAGAACAAACACTTGATCAGGGGATTGGAGAAGGATCATGTTCGTACGGATTCTCCTGGATGAACTGGGTCGAGAAGAGATGTTTTCTGTCTGTCAGACATGACCCCGACCCGTTTAATGAAAAAAAAGAAAGAACACGACATGTACTTTATAAGTACATGATTTGTACTTGCCTTTACCGGCCCCCACATTAGGCGGTCTCTAGGTCACCACACACGGTAGTGTGCTAGGCCACTTCACGACTAACACATGGCTACTCGCGGTAACCGAATACATGAAATGTACTTATAAAGTACACAACGTGTACTTAAGAAATTTCCAAAAACTTATATTTTTCTAAAAAACACCCAGAAAGAAAAAACATACCTGAAAAGAAGATCCGAGTTCTTATAGCTGATTAATTAAGTAGAAAGTCATATGCACAGACGGTGAAAGAAGATTCAGATGATTGGTAGTTAATGTCAGTCCTAGTCGACATGTATATGGAAAGGGAATACCAAGGTGATGTTGTGGTTTTCCTTTTAGTCTTCGTGGTTCTTGATTTGGTAAAGATGGTCAAATAGGCACAAACATCTGATACAGAATGTATGGTTATTAGTTTAAAACTCAATGGTGGAGAGACCATTGAGGTATGAAAACTTGATGCGACTTCAATGTTGTGGTTCAGAGATTGGATGGTTGTACCTATGAATTTTCAGGAACAACTTCTTTATGCTTACCACTATTCTCAATGAGTTATACATCCAGAAACATAGAATATATATAAGGCGTTGATGGCACGATTTTTATGGAGCAGCATGAAAAGGAAAGCGGTAGAGTTCGTTTTAAAATGATTAACTTGACAAAAAGTTAAGGTATATCATCAACAAATAGTAGGTATGTTACAAACTTTACCTATTCAAGTGTGGAAATGTGAGAAGATAGAAATGTATTTTTTACAAGTCTCCAAATAATGGTTCAGAAACACGATGCTATATGGGTGATAGTGGACTGACTCACAAATTTTTCCCTTTTCATCCCTATTCTTGAAACTCATATAGTGAAAGATATGTCCAAAATATATATCCAAGAAGTGGTAAAGAGACATAGAATACCAGTTTCAATCATGTCAGACAAAGATACAAGGTTTACGTCTCATTTTTGGAAATCCTTACAGAATCCCCTTAGGACTCAGTTGACTATAAGTACAGCGTATCATCCTCAGATGGATGGGAAATCTAAAAGGACGACACAAATTTTGAAAGAAATGTCTTGGGCTTTTGTAATGGATTCTGGTGGATCATGGGATGATCATATACCCTTAGTTAAGTTATCTTATAATAACAACTATCAGGACTCAATAAATATAGATTCTTTTGAATCATTATATGGGTGTCCTTGTCATTATCTACTTTGTTGGGTAGAGACTGGTGATATTTCATTAGTTGGGAAGAGCCTGGTCCAAGAAACGATAGAGACAATTTAGTTAATCACAAAGAAGATAGAGATGTCTTAGATTCATTAGAAATCTTATGAGGATCATTGCCAAGGACTGTTTTCATTCACGGGGAGTGATCATGTGTTCTTAAGGATCACTCCAGGACATGAAAATCATTGTTTTGGGAAGAAGGTAAAGTTAACTCCTTGATACATCGACCCATTCAAGATGCTGGAATGGGTTGGAGAGGTGGAATATTAGTTGGCATTGCCACCATTGTTCATTTAAGTGCATAATGTGTTCCAAGAATCACAGTCGAAAAAGTAACAACCTGATCTTGACCGTATGAACAGATGGGATCACATTGCCGTAGATCCAGATGCTTAATTGGTATATATCCTGGTTCAGATTGTGGATATAAGGACTTGGCCTTAAATCATTACATAATCTTGAATTAAATGAATAATTTAAATTGAGGATCTTTTCAGGTTTAGAGTTTTATAGAATTAGGCCATAACTATTACATTACATCTCAAAAATTACAAAGTAGACACTTATTCATAGTTTCCATTTTTTCATAAAAAAGAGTCATGTCCAGTTCCATGTTTTAGATAGCATGACTTTTCCTTGATCCCATCTTTGACCCTGTTCATCTTTAAGTCCTATGAAAAACATTTCAAAACTTGGGGTGAGCATAAAAATCTCATTAAGGGTAATAAAATAAGAAAAGGAAACATTATCCCATCAATAAATAAAAATCAATGAAACCATACTTTTCAATCATAACATACCTCATGAAATCATAAGATTTATGAATAACACATAGAAATCATAAATCATAAAGGTAACTCCTGGAATCCATATCATACTTACATTGTAGCTATCACAACTATGTAGGGAGTTATATTTGTAATACCCATCATAGTATATTTCCTAAATCTCTTAGGAGAAACATTCACATTTACTTCCGTCATGTTACCCAATGTATTAGAGAGCTATCTCAGGCTCACCCACCCTAGGTTTATCATGGAACCGCCCGTATTCGTAAACAATTCCGAAGAACCATAACGTAGTCAAAACACATAAAATAATTATAAAGTAAATATAACATTTTCAAATTTCTATCAAAATATATTATTTCAAGATAATGATAAAATCAATTCTTTATAAAACCATTTTCAAAAACCATTTAAAACATTTAATAAATATATTTTTGAATCAAAGTATCCCATACCACTTTGCAACTTTTAAATGAATTATCATTTCAAAACATTAATGTCAATATAAATAAATCCTAAAAACCATTTTGAAAACATGGACATTAATGATAAATATTTATAAGAATAAATCTTAAAAACATTTAAAACGATATTTTAGTTAAAGAGTTTTTAACAAAATGAGAGACACTTGAATACAAATAATTGAGGAATAAAATTTAATCATAACTTTATAATATCATGAGAATAAAGGTATTCATGAAATAATATGCCAAAGGACAGTATATACACCATATAAGAGTGAATTGGTGCATAACAATAATGAAGTCTCAATGGAATGTAAATTGAGACAAAATCCATTATAAAGACAGTATCCTTAGATTAAGGATAAACCAATTACATAATTATCTGTGAAAAATATAAATACACCCAATATAAGTGTATATTAAGTGTAAAACAATCATAGGTCATTCACACATATTCATATAATTTCATAATCAATAAGTATAAGTTTAACCCAAAGAATTGAAATTGGGTTAAGAAGTCCCCTTACAGAAATTTGGAAGCCTAACAGCGTCACTTTAAAATTCAGAAAATGAGTTGATGAGAGAGAAAAGGGTATCTCATCACATGGAAATAAAATTTACAGCAATAATTATATAGAATAATATATCCCAACATAAGAATATGTAAATTAAAATACATAATAAAAAGACATCTTTTAAAAAGAGGAGGGTGAAAGGTTCCCTTACCGATTTGGGAACTTACAAAACATACACCACACAAAACATACACCCCATGAAGGAAGGATCATATAATGAAGATGTAAATACCCATAAATTAAATTATATTACAAAAATAATACAATCATGGGCAGTACATACACCACGCAAAAGTAAATAGTGGAAAATATAGCATGAATCTCACTGGAATAAAAAGTGAGATGAAAACCCCTTACTACGTTGTAATCAATCGAGTCATATGACCAAAAGTTAATAAACATAAAATGAATCACAGAATACCATGAAAACGCGTACACGAGCGAAGAGAGGGATCATGGCGTGGAAATTGGATATGGCTAAGGCCTATGATAGAGTGGAATGGAACTTCCTCGAATTTGTGATGCTCAAGATGGGTTTCTGCACCAAATGGATTGCCATGATCATGCAATGCGTCTCGTCAGTTTCCTTTTGCATTAATGTCAACGGGGTGCTCACCCGAGGCTTCTCCCCATCCCGTGGGCTTCACCAGGGAGACCCTCTTTCACCCTTCCTTTTTATTTTAGTGGCTGATGTGTTTTCTAACCTCCTTTCTAGGGCAGCCTCGCTTTCCATAATCCATGGGGCGAAAGCGTGTCGCAAGGGCCCTCCGATATCCCACCTCTTCTTTGCTGATGATTGCCTTCTTTTTTCTCGAGCTACCCCTAATGAGTGTACTGCAATCTGCTAGGCGATACAACAGTATGAACGGGCTTCAGGACAAATGATCAATCAGAGTAAATCAGAAATTTCTTTCAGCTCTGGAGTTCCCCAGCCGAAAAGAGAAGATCTCTGCTCTTTAGCACGCATTCCTGGGGTCGATAAGCACCAGAAGTATCTTGGGCTCCCGACGGTGGTTGGACGGTCAAAGAAAGAAATCTGTTCAGCTATTGTGGATCGAATTGAAAGAAAAATACAAGGTTGGACCCCTAAAAAAATCTCCAAGGCCGGCAAGGAAATCCTCATCAAGGCGGCACTTCAATCTGTCCCCAGCTATTTGATGTCTATTTTTAAACTCCCTGACGTGGTGCTTTCAAAGATTCAATCCAGTACATCTAACTTTTGGTGGGGACGAAAGGACGGAAAAAATAAAGTCCATTAGATCGCCTGGTCTGCTCTCTGTCAACCAAAATCTGAAGGTGGAATGGGCTTCCGGGACCTTTCTCTTTTTAATGATGCTTTGCTGGCTAAACAAGGTTGGCGTATGATTAATAACCCATCATCCCTATGTACGCGTGTTCTCCGGGCTAAATATTTCCCACATAAGGATTTTATGGATTCCCATCTTGGCTATCGACCCAGTTTTCTCTGGAGAAGCATTTGGGGCGGTCGTAATCTACTGAGGAAAGGGCTAGGCTGGAGGATTGGGAATGGTTATACGGTCAAGATTTGGACCGATCCTTGGCTTGTTGATCAGACAGGAACGAAGGCGTCATCCCCTGTTTATCCAGGATCCGAACATGCCACAATCTGTTGTCTTTTTGATGATCAAGGGGCGGGATGGTGTCTGAAAAAACTCTTCTCCTGGTTTAATGAGAGGGATAAGAGAATTATTCTGAGTATTCCCTGTGTGTCAGACGCAGGGCCAGATCATCTCTACTGGACAAACGACAGCTCAGGTGAGTATACAGTGAAAGATGGCTACCAGCGAGCTCTTTCTGCTCAGATTTCAGAAGGAGATGCGAGGCCCTGGACATCAATTTGGAAGCTTAATGTTCCCCCTAAAGTTCACTTTTTCTGGTGGCAGGTGTGTACTGGTATCCTCCCAACTAAGAGCCTCCTTGTCTACAGACACTTTTCAAACGACAACTCTTGCCCTTTCTGCCCTTCTGCGACTGAATCCCCTTTCCATGCTCTTGTTCAATGTCCCGGGGCTCAGGAGATTTGGAATGGCTGGGGATCAACTATAGAGCTGTTCCCGGACACCGCCTCATATCTTACATCTCTCCTGATGCGATGGTGCTCCTCCTTTTCGCCGGCTAAAGCAGGAGCCCTGTGCATTTTGGTTTGGATTATCTGGAATAGGCGGAACGAGGCCATTTTCAATCATTTCCGGAGGCCCCCCAGATTTTGGATTGACCGGGCATTGTCATGGATTGCGGTATGGAAGAACCACCCTGAACAACAAAGAATTTCCACCCACCCTCCTCTTCCCCAACATTGGTGCCCCCCACCGGAAGGGTTTTTTAAGATCAATGTGGATGCCTCTCTCCCTAAGGATGGCCCAGTTGGACTAGGTTTACTGGCCCGAGACAACCTGGGAAATCTTATCGCTGCCAAATACGAAGCACGTTATGCACTTTGGGAGCCCTCAGTCGCGGAGGCCGCCGCCATCCTTGCTGGATTAAACTTCACAAAAGATTGCGGTTGGGATTCCATTCACATCGAATCCGACTGTCTCACTGTAATCAATGCCATCAATCTCACTGACGGCGGGCTTCAACCTTTCGGTCCCATTATCCGGTGTATTCACTCGTGGAGACAAGGCTTCAATTCCTGCAATTTCTCATTTATTAGAAGGGAAGCGAATGAAGCCGCTCACAAGATGGCAGGCATTGGCCCTCCCTACGAGGATTTGCTCTGGTTCAATCATTTTCCATCGTGGTTATGCTCCTGTACTTCTGCTGATCTCCATCATTAATGGATCCGTCTTATTTTGTCAAAAAAAAAAATAGAATAATGATAATATATATCAAATGATAGTACACAATACACCCCATTCAATAAATAAGTGGTGAATAATGGAAATCTCACAGAATTAAAAGTGAGATTAGAAATCCCTTACCTCATGTACAACTTGACTTGTTTGTTCCTTGTTCTTCTTGAATAATAAACTCAAGTTAATTTATACTTGATTAAGAACCCTTTTCAAGTTTACTATTCCTTTTATATCACTTATTACCTTGATATGAACAAAATGTAATCATTTATGTTAATAATGGTCGTTTTGTTGATATTTGGTACTTGAGTCAAAAATAAACACCTTATAATTACAAGTTGTCCATGTGGTAAAGAGAAAATTATCTCCAGAATGATATTAATGATTTATATATCATATATATCATATATATCCAATATATATATGTATTTATAATAGTACATAACATTTGGAGATAAGAAATTAAATGCACCGTTCATGGAGAGGGTAAGCCGTACGTACGCATGAACACTACTTTCATTTCTATTTCGTATTTTAATGGTATGAAAACATAATGATAAAAAGTTATATTATAATTAAAGTATAATATCATATATAATTTCATTAAATCCATCCTTTATACATCCCACATATGGTATGAACGAGTCATATCACTTTGAGGGGGCGGTAGTCCGCACTTCCTCAAATGAAATTATCGCCTTTACCCATAATGGAAACCATAAAAGTATGTTATAAATGGAAAATACATAAGAATAAAGAAAACATAAACATAATATATATATTATATATAAATATAGTGCCATAATAATGGCCACCATGAGATGCGGTTGGAGATATTTGAACAATCATCGTTTTATGAGGCAGTAGTTCGTCGTCCACAGAAACAATATGTACTTTACCCATTAGACGGAGGTGTGTGTAGGTGTAGTTCGAATCCATCTCATAAAAACAACCTATTATATTTAAGATACTACTTTTTTATGAAATAAAAGAATAAAAATAGTTTAGGGGGTTGGAAAAGTAAAATAAAATAAAAGAACTTAAGTACAAACGTTACCTTAAAATTGGGTAACTCCCTTTGGTATGAACCAAAATGATTTATTGAAGTGAATTATACCTAACGTAAGGCTTCAAGTTGTAAGAGAGAGATATAGGGATATTAATTGGGAAGATTTTGGATGAGACAAGGGGCTTGAGAACTGTGAGGAATGGGTTAGAAGTGAGATATTTTTATAAGGGGGAGAAGGGGCTCTTTAGGAAAGTGTGAAATTATTATTTTATTATATAAATATTTTCGGTTTCTAAAGGTCAAAAACTCATTAAGGTCGAATATAAGATAACTCATGGTCGAAATAAAATCATCCAATAAGAATTGGATAGGTTTTTGATATTATTGTAATCTTTATAGTCTTATTTATTTATATCATTTATTAATGAGGTAAACACTACATCATTATTGCGTCATAAAAAAATTTAATTTATTTGATGTTTAAAAATTATAAAAAAAACCATGATGTAGGAAATATTTTTAGATTTAGAAATAATATTTATAGTCAGAGATATAACTTATATAACCCTATGTAAAAATTGATTTACTAAGAGATATTTTTTTATGTCATTTTTGCCTTTACTATAAGTTAATTAAAATAAAGTGTCATTATCACTCTTAACTGAGTCCATGGGCTCCCAAAATCAACCCAAGGATTCCCATGGTCGGTCATGACTCATACAATAAGTTTAGTACAAGTGTTAAAGTAATTTTGTATTATTATAATATTCTTTTTACCTTGATTTACCCTATTTACCTTTAACCGCGGTAAATAAAAGTCACAAGTTACTATTCACCAAAAATTATTTTCATCTTATTGAACCAAATTTTACTTAATAATAACAATAGTGTATGTCATATTTTCGAAATTCAATTCACATAAGCGGTAAAATTTCATTTAAATGAAAAAGTTGTTTTTTAACTACCACTAAGTGTTTTCACTATTCCTCAAAAATTGAAGGTTTTCAGAAAAATACCAAAAATTTAGCCTAATCAATATTTGATATTAAAAATTAAAAAATGATGTCTATTTTACCAAATTCAAAACATAGAAGTTTCCTTAATTAATTTAAAATTAATTTCTGTTGTCAAAACAAAAAGCGTGTTTTTAAGAAATAATAACTATCAAAAGATTGTCACTTATTTATGCCAAATTTCAAAGTGAAAATTCTTCTAATGAGAAGAATTGGATTAAATGGTAAAAATATATTCTAATTACACTTTAAAACCATTTAAAAAGATAATATAACCATATAAATAATTTATATTATAAGGAAGTTTTGAATTAAAATACAATATTTTTCACTATTCATTAAAAAATGTTTTTTATCAGAAAATATCAAAAATTTACCAAAAGTAAATTTTGATATCCTGATTCTAAAGAAGAATTTTATTTTTTCAAATAAAACATATAAAAGTGACCAAACCTATATTTGAAGAGGGTTCACCATCAAAAGGCGGTAAATCAACCTTTTAAAGAATATTAGAGTATTTATACTTAAAATCAGATTCTTTCTTATTTTAAACCTCTAAAATTTATTGGATAAATGTAAAAACATTTAAAAAACATGTATAATAATTTTGTAGTTAGTTATGTTCATTCCCGCCATTACAATGGCTAGACGTTAACTACCATTTAAAATAATAATAATATGATATTATTTTTCACTACAACTCAACATTGTGTGCAACGTAAGATTTCAAAGAAACCCGTTATTGAGTATCGGGTACGCCATCGAACATAGCATCCCCTTTAAAGTAAAATTAATATTTAATTCACAAATATTAATAAATATGAAAATTTCATATTATTTATTTACATGGGATGTTACATCCTTCCCCCCTTTTGGGAATTGCATCCTTGCAATTTTAAAATTAGGATCAGAAGCTTCATTGAAAGTCCCACATCGGAAAAATAGTCAATAAAACTATCACTTTAAAATAAAGAGAGAGAAGTAAAAAGGTCACCCAAGACAAAGGATACTAGGATTCCCTGAAAACATGGATATGGAAGAGAAACTAACTCTCATAGATTAATAGAGAGTAGTAGAGAACTTGATCATGGAAAGTTAACCACCAAAATACCATTAATTTGTGGTTGGGTAAAAGTCTGATGATAAAATAGAGCTTATAACTTTTTTTATTCAAGATCCTTTTCATAGAGTTGAAGAATTTTATTAATAACTAGAGTAATATCATTAGGAAATATACTTAATTTTCATGTTGAGAGTCATCCTTTAATAAAATTATACCATAAACTCATCTTTTATCAAAACAATAACTACTAAAGATGAATTGGTTAAACCTGAAGTTATAGAATCAACTTATAGAGTATCACATAATCTACAAAAGAAGAATTATATATTTCCCTTATCTTTATACATCAACCAAAACCAAAATTGGTTAGTATAAGATTAGATAATCCCCAAAATGATAATCCTTTATAAAAAGAAATACTACTCTTAATCTCCCAAATTCAAAAAATAGTACCCAAAGTTCAACAAATACCATTAAATATACAATTGTCCCTAAAATCCTTTAAAGTAATCCAAACTAATATTGAAACCCAAAATTCAAAAGGATTTGATCACATAGTCTTCCACAAAAATCTTAACATTTATCTCCAAAAACATCGACTACTCTTAAAGTCTCATACTGAAGTGTAATTAACCCAATAACATATTCTCTATGATAGGTTAATCATTTCCATAAATAACACAAATCACCTTATGTCCAGAATAAAAACATATATTCCTCCAAAATAATATTTCGACCATTACTCCACAAATTTTATCTCATACCCGCATTTTCATCCCATAAAGTAATAACCTGTAATTACCTCAAAAACAAAAGATCATATGAACCCATAAATGGATTCCACGGAGAACGCGCCTCTCGCGCCTGAAGGTTTTTCGAATTTTCCGACCGTTGCGACCCCCTGTCCTCCCGCTTCCTCGTCTGTCCCGTCTCAGGCGGCGCAGGTCCGTGGCTCCGGCCGGCTGGAGATCGGCGGGGCTCCGGCCAAGGGGCCTTCGGTCTCGAAGCCCGGCCCAGGAGTGGCGTCGCGCTCTTTCAGAGATGTGCTGCGTGGCAATCGGCCGGGGGAGCCGTGCTTCCCGGAGATTGGTCCGTTCTCTCACTCGGTAACAAGGGAGGGCTCCCTCGTATCCCTGGTGGCGCCTGAGATGGCCTTTAATGAAGCGCTTGTCGGGCTCAAGTGGACGCTCGTAGCTAGGTTTGGCGCTGCGATGCCTTCCCTGCAGATTTTTAAACGCTTCGTAGATTCCTGGGGCCTTCAAGGGGAGGCTCGCGTCTCGCTGATTCATCGGAATGCGTTCTGTCTGGTGCTGGCTTCGGAGGAGGACTTCGTGTTTTCCTGGTGCTTGGCTCCAAGATCTCTGGGGCGGTTTCGCTTCAACTTGTCTCGGTGGTCGCTGGCGGTCCATAGGGGCAGGGAGTGCTCTCGCGCTGCGGTGTGGGTTTCTCTCCCGGGCCTGCCGCTACCCTTCCAAAATGGCACCTTCTTGAAGGCCATTGGGGAATCCCTGGGGCGGTTCCTTTGCTCGGATCTGAGCACCAGGCGGGGGGAGTCGACCATGGTACCCAGGATCTGCGTAGAAATGGACTTGTCCGCTCCTACTCCGGAGCAGCTCTCCCTGAAGGTGCCGAATGCTGTGGACTGGTTTCTTGACTTAGTGTACCCGGTGTTCCCTCGGTTTTGCTCCTCTTGTAGCCTGCAGGGCCATTCTCTGCAGCAATGTCGGAAGAGCGGACCAGGAGGCCGACGTAACGTCTCTGAGGGGAGGCCTTCTGTTTGCCCGGTGGCGGCGGGCTCAGGGGTGGTTCCAGTGCGGGCTTTTCCTGCCCCTTTGGCCCCTTTCTTGCCTCCTGATCGCGCGTCAGGAGAGGTGGTGTCTCCCTTACCTTCTTGCCTGGAGGGCCCTCCTATCAAGGGCGTCGGCTCTGCTTTGTCTCCCAGGTTCCGGCCGCGGCGCTCGTGTCCCGTCGCCTCCTCCAGCGCTCCAGGACAACTACTGCTGGATGGAGCCCTGCTCGAGTTCTCCCTCAGTGTGCCGATTGCTGGGGTCCCCCCCGATCAGTGGGGTCTTGGTCTCAGTGTTGCTCCGGAGGAGGTGTTAAGGACCTTGGGGGCCAGGCCCTACGGTCAGGCTTCCAATGGTGGGTCGGTGCTGCAGGTTAGCGTGGCTCGTCCTGAGGGTCGTTTTCACACAGGTGGGAGGCCGGGCCCGTCCTTGGGCTCGGTCGGCCCCGACCTAGCCGGGGCCAGTGAGGATGAAGGTACTTGGAAGGTAGTGCGTCGGCGTCGCTCGGGATCCTGCGCGGAGGGGAGGGGGGAGGGCTCACCTTCCGTGGGTCCTCTGGAGGCCTCTCCTCCCTCCTTGTCTGGTAAGAGCCCGGGAGTGCGCACTAGGCTCATGTTGAGGCAACTTCAGTTAAGGGAGTGTTCGGACTCCAGTGACAAGGAGACCAGAGGTCCTGGGGCCAAAGCCAGGGCTCTTAGCAGCCCATGATTCCTATCTTTATCTGGAACGCCCGTGGGCTGGGGGCGAGAGTGAAAACGGATTTTATATCTTCAGAATGCAGGAAGTACAAGGCCGCGATGGTTGCGGTGATGGAACACAAGCAGAGTTCTGGGAAAATTAAGGAGTTTGCTAGTAGGGTTAAAATGCATGGATACATGCATGCGGAGCCTATAATCAACCATATCTGGTTGTTCTGGAAAAGGGAGGTAGCAGTGGAGTTGCTTCAGGCGGGTGACCAACATATGACTACGCGGGTTACATGCGATGGTACATCTGTGGTTGCATCCTTCGTTTACGGGAGTTGTGATGCTCAAAGGCGTGAGTTGTTGTGGTCGGAGCTGTCCAGTTTCGACCCTGGTGACCAACCATGGATAGTGAGCGGAGACTTCAATATCATTGCGCTTCCGGAGGAGAAGAAGGGTCGTGGGGAGTTCCCCAGGAGGGCTAGTAGATCCTTTGTCCATTTCATGGCGGAAAAAGGGCTGATGGACCTGGGCTTCCATGGTGACCCCTTCACCTGGTGCAATAACCGAAAGGGTGATAGTCGGTGTTGGAGTAGACTGGACCGATGCGTTGCTAACGTCCACGCCATCTCGTTGTTCCCTAGAGCGAAGGTTACCCACTTATCGCGAAGTATTTCTGACCACTCGCCATTGCTGGTGTCTTTGTGCAGGGAGGAAGTAAGGCAGGAAAATTTTTATTTCTGCAGCCAGTGGGAGCGTAGGCTGGACTACCATCGGCTGATATCTAAAGTCTGGGAGGAGCCTACTCAAGGGCATTCTTGGGGGGCCCTCCACGCCAAGCTAAGGCGTCTGAAGAGTGCTCTCCAGGTGTGGGCCAGGAATATCCCTCCTCGGGACCAGGAGCTGTCTGTGCTTAAACAGGATATTGAGGGGTTGGAGGCTCGGTTAGAGGATGGGTGGGATGAGGAGACCTTTGAGGAGCTGGCTGAGAAGAGGAGTGCCTTGGCAGATTCAGTGCTCTCGCAGGAACGCAAGTTGAGGGAAAGTTCCAAAGCTAAATGGCTAAAGGAGGGGGATAATAACACCGCCTACTTTCATGCTTGCATGAGAGAGAGGAGGCGGGCGGTGAACCCAAACATGGCTTTGGAGGATGGCTCGTTCACAGAAGATAGGGAGGTGGTCGGGAGTATGGACCTATCGTTCTTTAGGAATCTCCTTGCGGGACCGAATGAGCGCATGGTTCGAGGATATCCCTCGGGGGATGCCGGTCTTTGGGAGGGGATCCCCAAGGTTGTCTTGGACAGGGAGAATGGGCTTCTAGAAAGGGTTCCCGAGGTAGAGGAGGTGCAGGAGGCCTTGTGGGGTTTGAACCCTGATAGTGCAGCAGGCCCGGACGGCTTCCCGGGGTCTTTTTACAGGGGCTCCTGGGCTGTTGTGAAAGTTGATATTGTTTCGGCTGTCCAAGACTTCTTCCGCGGGGGTGTAATCCCACGGATCGCGGCAGCGACTAAATTAGTGATGTTACCGAAGATCAAAGCCCCCACTTCTCTATCTCACTATCGGCCTGTGATTATGTGCAACGTTCCCTACAAGATCCTGGCGTGCATCATCAACAGACGGCTGTCAGGCTTCCTTCCGAGATGGGTATCAGCGGAACAACACGGCTTTGTCAAAGGAAGATCGATCCAGGGTGCGGTGGCTTTGGCACAGGAGCTGTTGAGGGATCTGAACACGAAAACACGTGGGTCTAACCTGGTTGTCAAGCTGGATATGAACAAGGCTTATGATAGGATGGAGTGGGGCTTTATCAACAGGATGTTAGCTGCTATGGGGTTTTCTAAATGGGTATGCGATCTGATTTTCAGGTGCGTCTGTTCTCCTTGGATGGCTTTAGTGTTCATGGGGAAGTCTTATGGATTCTTCAAGTCTGTGCGAGGCCTGCGGCAAGGAGACCCCTTATCTCCGAGCATTTTTATCCTCATGCAAGAGGCACTGAGCAAGCTTATTGACAGAAGTGTAGCTGATGGGGCCATTGTGCCATATAGGAGGAAGTATGGTTTACCAACGGTGTCGCACCTTATGTTTGCAGACGACACTGTGATCTTCATGAATGGGGGAGGGGGATCCCCTACTGCGCTTAACAGGATCTTGGAGGAGTATGGGCATTGGAGTGGGCAAATGGTTAACAAAGGAAAGAGCAGCTTCTATGTTTCTAGTTCGTGTAGTTTGAGCAGGGTGGACAGACTGGAGAGGATTCTGGGTATGGGACGTGGCTCGTTCCCCATGGATTACCTCGGTGCACCTATTGCCCCAGGTAGGTTGAAGACCAGAGACTTTGACAAGGTGGTCGGGAGGATCACGGAGCGAGTCTTGAACTGGAAAAATCGCTTCTTGTCCTTCGGGGGGAGGATTACTTTGGTGAACAGTGTACTTGCAGCCATACCGGTGCATGCCTTGGCCTCTGTAAGTGTCCCGAAGGGGGTGATCAAGTCCATTGATAAAGTACTGGCGCGGTTTATATGGGACGTTGCTGATGAAGGGAAGAGGCACTGGGTGTCATGGAGCAGGATGGCGCGTCCCTGTGACGAAGGTGGAATCAACGTCAGGAGTCTGGGGGCTACGATTCAATCCATTCGGGCGAAGCTTGCATGGGAGATCGTTGAGGGACGCACCCCCTGGGGTAGGCTCTTGATGCAACGGTACAGGGCTGGGGGTGCATGTGCCCTGAATAACGGGTCGTCTCTGTGGACTTCAGTGAGTAATATTATCCCTACGCTTCTCCCGCTGTCCCGGTGGATTATTGGAGAGGGCCTCATCTCCTTCTGGCAGACCAATTGGTCTGGTTCTGTGCTGGGGTATCCGGGTTGCCCAGCCCCCACTATCACCTTCAGAGAGGCGAGTTTTTATCCCCAGTTCTTCAGATATATGTTGGATGCAGACCAGAAAGAGGTCTTCGATGATATTTGTATGAATGATGAGCAGGACAGGTGTGTTTTCATCCCCTCTTCCTCGGGGTTGTTCAGCCCTAAGGAGTTCCGGAGGATGGCTTCCTCCCCTGGAGATCATGACGGTTGGAGTGATCTGGTTTGGGGAAACGGAGTGCCGACTAAGTTCTGCTTCCTTTCATGGAGGCTTCGGAACAATGCCCTTCCATCGGACGATAATATCAAACGGCTGGGGATCAGCATGGCTTCCTGCTGCCAATGCTGTGTGTTCAAAAGTGAAGAAAGCTTAAGCCACATCTTCTTCACTGGTGGTTGGGCACGCGAGGTTTGGAGATCGGTCGGTATTCGACCAGACTATGGGGATGCGGGTGGTAACATCGAATTCTTCTTGGAGCATTGGGCTCAGGGGGCCTTGGGAGCTGGCTCAGACCCAGCGGCGAGGCGGGTCATCTTCATCATGGGGTGCTGGGTGTTATGGCAGGCTAGGAACCGTGCCAAGTATGAGGGGCTCCTATCCTCTAATAGGGCGGTTGTGGCCAGAGCAAGGTGGCTTTTGCATGATTTGGTTGGTCTCGGTGTCATCAGGAAGGAGGCCCCGTCCCTGGGTGCTCTTTTCGGATTGAGGGCAGCAGGTGCACAGAACGCTGCCAACCATCTGGGGAGTTGGATCCGGTGGGTTCCTCCCAGGGATGGCCTTAAACTTAACACGGACGGCTCCTGTGGGATGGGTATAATGCGTGGAGGAGGGGTCGTGCGGGACGCCCGGGGGAGAGTGGTTCTAGCTTTTTCGATCTTCTATGGGAGTGGCTCTCCAATTCGGGCGGAAGCAAATGCGGCCTTATCCGGCCTTATCTTCTGCAAGGAGAAAGGTATTCTCATCCGCGAGATTGAAACTGACTCTAAGATTGTTTATGATGCCTTAACGGGCAAAGGCACCATTCCCTGGTCCATATCCTATACCATGAGGAAATGCAAGCTCCAGCTCAACAACCAAGTGCGAGTCTCTCATACGTGCAGGGAGGGGAACAAAGTGGCTGACCATCTGGCCTCTCTTTCTTCTTCGAGTTCACCGGTTTGTTTCTTTTTTAATGCGTCCCAGTTTAATTCAGAGGGGGAGGAACTTGTACGGGGCGATGCCCTTGGCCTACATTACTTTCGCCCCCCCTAGATGGACCCTCTGCCCCCCTCTTTTTTTTTTGCCTTCTTTTCCTTCTTTTCTTTGTTGCCTTTGTTTCATGAATAAAAATCGTAACGTTGGATGGATATGAACCCATAAGATTATCCATTATGTAAACAAAAGAAAAGATAACTATTTATTTAATAACATTTTCACATATCAAACTTCTTGGTTACACATACTAGAAAAAGTCTTCCAAAGTAATCCCATCATCAATAGATCCTTAATACTTTTAAGCATTTCATCATCCTAAAATGTACCATAACTCTTGAATCCCTTATATATAGAATTTTTACCCATTAAATATTCTTCATGACCCATTATCAATTCTTTTACAACATATTCCATAATACTTCATTCCTACAAACAAAATCATTAATAATATCCTAAGATTCAATAATGTCAAAACATCAGCTAAGAAATAATTCATACCATTCATTGGTCATTGTCAGTTTCCTCATCTTCAATTGGAATGGCATTAGGATTTGGTAAAAATATATTTGTACGATACTGCTGATCCCATTCCTGAACCTTCTTCAAAGGACATCTATTTTAATAATTACCATGAGCACCATATTTAAAACATTCAATTGATCCTTCATAAATAACTTCTTTCCCTCTCCTGGAGTCAACTGGACGCTTCCTTTTTCTATGGAAGGTTCTTGATTTATGAACTTCATTACCACGTCTATAGAATCTTCCCGTACCTTTTAAGCATTTCCTTAAGTGTTTCTTTCCACATCCTTAACACATAGGTTTTTGAATATACTTACCTTTATGATTATTACCTGAACTTCTGTAGGGATTTATTTCTTGAATATATGATTACTTATAAAAATCTCAAGGTTTAGGTGGCCAATCATGAATCTAGATAGTTTGTTGATAATAACCACAAGAGTTATCATTGAAGCTCCCATTTCATTCAGTTTCTCATTCAAAAAACCATCACAGTCTTCGTCACATCCACTATTACTTTGGTTCCCACTAGATCCAGCCATTTACTAAAACCAAAAAAGGTCAGTGTAAGTATATCAATAAAATATTCATATAATATCTTATGAGGAGGGTAAATACTATGATATACTTATTCATGTTAAATTAAGCTCATTCACTTTATCTAAAATAACTATGAATATTTCTAAAATCCTAACCATTATGGTAATGTCACTTATTCTTAAAGAACTCCCTAACCTCTAAAGTTATCTAAATCGACCTTTGATACCAACTATATGAACCCGACCTTAAAACATTACATAATCTTGAATTAAATGAATAATTCACATTGAGGATCTTTTCAGGTTTATATTTTTATAGAATTAGGCCATAACTATTACATTACATCTCAAAAATTACAAAGTAGACACTTATTCACAATTTCCATTTTTTTATAAAAAAAGAGTCATGTATAGTTCCATGTTTTAGACAGCATGACTTATCCTTGATCCCATCCTTGACCCTATTAATCTTTAAGTCCTGTGAAAAAAATTTCAAAACTTGGGGTGAGCATAAAAATCTCAATAAGGGTTATAAAATAAGGAAAGTAAACATTATCCCATCAATAAATACAAATCAATGAAACCATACTTTTCAATTATAACATACCTCATGAAATCATAAGATTTATGAATAACATATAGAAATCATAAATCATAAAGGTTACTCATGAAATCCATGTCATACTTACATTGTAGATATCATAGATACATATGGAGTTATATTTTGAATACCCATCACAATATATTCCCTAAATCTCTTATGAGGAACATTCACATTTACCTCTGTCATGTTACCCAATGCATTGAAGAGCTATCTGGGGCTCACCCGCCCTCAGTTTATCACGAAACCACCCATATTCGTAAACAATGCCGAAGAACCATAATGTAGTCATAACATATTAAACAAGCATAAATTAAAGATAAAATTTCCACATTTTTATCACAATATATTATTTTAAGATATTGACAAAATCAATTCTTTATAAAACCATTTTCAAAAACCATTTTAAAAAACCATTTAAAACATTTAATAAATAGATATTTGAATCACAGTGTCCCATACCAATTTGTAAATTTTAAATAAATTATAATTTCAAAACATTAATGTCTATAAATAAATCCTAAAAACCATTTTGAAAACATGGATATTAATGATAAATATTTATAAGAATAAATCTTTAAAACATTTAAAACAATATTTTAGTTAAAGAGTTTTTAACAAAATGAGAGATGCTTGAATACAAATAATTGATAAATAAAATTTAATAATAACTTTATAATATCATAAGAATAAATTTATTCATGATATAATATGCCAAATGACAGTATATACACCATATAAAAGTGAATTGGTGCATAACAACAACGAAGTAACAATGGAATGTAAATTGAGATGAAATCCCTTATAAAGATGGTATCCTTAGATTAAGGATAAATAAATTACATAATTATCTATGAAAAATATAAATACACCCAATATAAGAGGATATTATGTGTAAAACAATAATAGGTCATTCAAAAAGATTCATATCATTCCATAATCAATAAGTAGAAGTTTAACCCAAAGAATTGAAATTGGGTTAAGAAGTTCCCTTACAGAAATTCGACAGCCTAACAACGTCACTTTAAAATTTAGAAAATGAGTTAATTATAGAGAAAAGGGTATCTCATCAATTGGAAATAAAATTTACAGCAATAAGGATATAGAATAACATATCCCAACATAATAAGATGTAAATTAAAAGACATAACAAAAAAAAGTCTTTTAAAAAGAGGAGGGTGAAAGGTTCCCTTACCGATTTGGTAACTTACAAAACATACAACCCATGAAGTAAGGATCATATAATGAAGATGTAAATACCAATAAATTAAATTATATGAGACAAAGAATACAATAATGGGTAGTACATACACCACGCAAAAGGAAATAGTGGCAAATATAGCATGAATCTCATTGGAGTAAAAAGTGAGATGAAAACCCCTTCCCATGTTTTATTCAATCGATTCATATGACCAAAAGTTAATAACTACCAAATTAATCATATAATACCATGAATATAAATATAATAATGATAATATATATAAAAAAATAGTACACAATACACCACATGCAATAAATAAGTGGGGAACAATGGAAATCTCACAGAATTAAAAGTGAGATAAGAAATCCCTTACCTTGTGTCCAACTTGACTTGTTTGTTCCTTGTTCTTCCTGAATAATAAAATTAAGTTAATTTAGACTTGATTAAGAACCCTTTTAAAGTTTATTATTCCTTTTATATCACTTATTACCTTGATATGAACATTGTGTAATCATTTATGTTAATAATGGTCAGTTTGTCGATATTTGGTACTTGAGTAAAAAATGAACACCTTATAATTACAAGTTGTCCATGTTTTCAAGAGTCCATTATCTCCGAATGATATTAATGATTTAGATATCATATATATTCAGTGTATATATGTATTTATAATAGTACATAACATTTAGAGATAAGAAATGAAATGCATCGTTCATGGAGACCGTAAGCCGTACGTACGCATTAATGCTACTTTCATTTCTATTTCGTATTTTAATGGAATGAAAAAATAATGATACATAGTTATATTATAATTCCAGTATAATATCATATATAATTTCATTAACTCCATCCTTTATACATCCCACGTATGGTATGAACGAGTCATATCAATTTGAGGGGATGGTAGTCCGCACTAACTCAAATAAAATTATCATGTTTACCCATAACGGAAACCATAAAGGTATGATATAAATGGAAAATATAGAATCATAAAGAAAAAATAAACATAATATATATATATATATATTTTATATAAATATAGTTCCATAATAATTTCCACCATGAGAGGGAGTTGGAGATATTTGAACAATCATCGTTTCGTGAGGCAGTAGTTCACCGTCCACAGAAACAATATGTTCTTTTCCCATTAGATGGAGGTGTGTGTAGGTGTAGTTATAATCCTTCTCATAAAACAACCTTATATATTGAGTATACTGGGGTTTTTATAAAATAAAATAATAAAAAAAGTTTAGGGGGTTGGAGAAGGAAAATAAAATAAAATAACTTAAGAGAAAATGTTACCTTAAAACCGGGTAACTCCCTTTGGTATGAACCAAAAGAATTTATTGAAGTGCCTTCTTACTAAGGTAAGGCTTCTAGGTGTAAGAGAAGGATGTAGGGAGATTAATTTTGTAGAGTTTGGATGATCCAAGGGGCTTTTAAAGTGTGAGGAATGTGTTAGAAGTGAGGTCTTTTTATAATTGGGAGAAGGGGCTCTTTAGGAAAGTGTGAAAGTATTATTTTATTATATAATGATTTTCAGTTTCTAAAGGTACAAAACTCATTAAGAGAAAAGATAATATGACTCATGGTAGAAATAAAACCGTCCATTAAGAATTGTATAGGTTTTGAATATTATTTTAATCTTTATAATCTTATTTATTTAAATAATTTATTAATGAGGTAAACACTACGTCATTATTATGTTATAAATAATTTAATTTATTTAATGTATAAAAATTATAAAAAAATAACATGGTGTAGGAAATATTTTTATATTTACAAATAATATTTATAGTCAAAATTATAACTTATATAACCACATGTAAAAATTGATTTACTAAAAGGTATTTGTTTATGTTATTTTTTCCTTTGCTTTAAGTTAATTAAAAAAATGTGTCATTATCCCTCTTAAGTGGCTCCATGGGGTCCCAAAATCGACCCAAGGATGCCCATTGTCATACATGACTCATCCAATAAGGTTAGGACAAGTGTTAATATAATTTTTTATTATCATAATATTCTTTTTACCTTAAATTACCCTATTTACCTTTAACTGCGGTAAATAAAAGTCAAAAGTTACTATTCACCAGAAATTATTTTCATCTTATTGAACCAAATTTTACTTACTAATAACAACCATGTATGACATATTTTTGAAATTCAATTCATAGAAGCGGTAAAATTTCATTTAATTGAGGAAGTCGGTTTTTAACTACCACTTAGTGTTTTCATTATTCATCAAAAATTGAAGGTTTTCAGAAAAATACCTAAAATTTGGACTAAGCTATATTTGATATTTCGAATTAAAAAATGATTTATATTTTACCAAATTAAAAACATAGAATTTTCCTTAATTAAATTAAAATTAATTACTGTTGTCAAAACAAAAGGCATGTTTTTAAGAAATAATAACTATCAAAAGATTGACACTTGTTTATGCCCAATTTCAAAGTGAAATTTCATCCAATGACCAGAATTGTATTAAATGGTAAAAATATAATCTTATTACACTTTAAAACCATTTAAAAAGATAATATAACCATATAAATAAGTAATATTAAAAGACAATTTTGAATTAAAATACAGTATTTTCACTATTCATTAAAAAATGAATTTTATCAGAAAAATACCAAAAATTTACCCAAAGTAAATTTTGATGTCCCGATTCTAAATAATATTTTTATTTTGTCAAATAGAACATATAAAAGCGACCTAAAAACTAGATTTAAAGAGGATTTGACATCAAAAGGCGGAAAATCGACCTTTTAAAGAATATTAGAGTATTTATGCTTAAAATCAGATTCTTTCTTATTTTAAGCCTCTAAAATTTATTTGATAAATGTAAAAAAATTTAACAAACATGTATAATAATTTTGTAGTTAGTTTTGTTCATTCCCGCCATTACAACGGCTAGGCATTAACTACCATTTAAAATAATAATAATATTATATTATTTTTCAGTACAACTCAACATTGTGTGCAATGTAAGATTTCAAAGAAACCCATTATTGCATATCAGGTACGCCATCAAACATAGCATACACTTTAAAGTAAAATTAATATTTAATTCACAAATATTAATAAATATGAAAATTTCATATTATTTATTTACCTGGGATGTTGCAGTGGATAGATAAGAGAAAGTATTTCATGGAAAAATCATCGGCCTAGTTTGTGTTTTATGGAAACATGGTCAGATTCAGGAAGAGACTTGGGAACATGAGAAGGAGATGAAATGGCAATGAACGAAACTCTTTCTAGGCACTAATGGTTTTCTACTTTTAGAGGATGCAAAGACCAATGGTGTGGAGAATGTTTTACCCCTTGTTTTTGGTATGTAACCCTTTATTTATTCTTTTATTGTATATAAAATTTATGGGTGAATGTTGGGAGAGTTTGGCGGACTTTCAATATGTTTTTAGGGGCTAAAGGATAGGTGCACAAGCTACGCATGGTTTGTCCAAACCATGTGAAAATCCTAGGAGAAACCATGTGAAGTAGTAGGTTTGGATATTAGATTCAGAAAGGTGAGTTCATAGTTAGGGAGACCATGAGAGGAGCCCATGCAATATACTTCTTGAGTTAGCATTTAATGCACGATTAGCACACAGTTTATCTAACCATGAAAAATAACTATATGCAGGGTTAAAGTTAGATCCTAAAAAATAGGATCTCACTCATTTTCCCTCTAACTCCCTTGTTTTATCCCCTTTGTGGCCCTAATTCTGGATTATTCTCTATTGAAGGTAATAGAACCTCTACCAAGTGATTTAGAGTCAATTTGTTGCCCTCCCTTGGCGTTTCAAGCCCGATTCTTATGGTAAGTTCTATTCTACATCGTTTTTGCCACGGTTTCTTAGATCTACTTCTCTAATTATCTTAGTTTATTAGATCTACACCCACTATAGTTAGATCAAAGAATATGGATTCCAAATAAGTTGATATTTGGTCTTGATTATGTTAGGGTAAGAGATCTAAATTGGTTTCTTGGATAATTGACCTGTTTTCTTGAGCGTTCTTCATAAGTTTTCAGTTTTCTTCAAAACGATCGAGGTAGGTGGATTCACTCTTCAATCCTCTTAGTATAACTTATTTTCATGCTTTCAAATTGAATATTTTGTGTGTATTTTATTGTGAATTGGTTGATTGATGATTTTTAGAAACCTTCTTCAGGGATGGTTTGTGGAAATCTAGAAAATTGGTGCCCTTGAATAAAGTGCTTTGATTCTTGATTTTAAAATGATGATTTTAAAAGGGGATTTTTCCAGAATTGTTGTAATTGTATTTGATTAAAGTATTTTCAATAAAAAAAATAGTTTTTATTGAAATGAAATGGTATATTTTATTTTTTTTGTTTAATTATTTTCAATAAAATAACATTTTTATTGAAATGGTTTGAATTAAATTATTGGAATGGTTTTGGAATATATTTTATTTTGTGTGAGTTAATGCTTGAAGGGACCTGAATAAGGAATGCGTACCAGTGGGGTACAAGGTACATGACTGTTTCATCTGGAAATGGGGATGACCTTGTTTGTTTAAGGTTCAAACTTTCCAATCGGTTTCTAACAGGTTTATTCGTAGAACTGGAAACACCCAATGATTCTATATCCATTTGGACCTACTTTCCAAAGGTATGTGCTCATTAGTTGTGGACCGATGAGGCTTAAGAATTTTTATTATTCGAGAGGATGGGACGTCAGGCTCATCACACCTTTTTGGGGGGAATTATTGCCTACTCCAATACTCTCTTATATATTTATGTTATGTTCATGAATCCTTATTAATTCACCAAGAATGAAAATGAATTTTCCTTTAGATTTGGTAATTGATGATTGATATGTAAGGGATTTAGAGAATCTTTTATATGTATTTTAGATTCTTCATCGATGGAGAATCATCCGTATGTATTAAAGATTATTCGTCAATGGTATCCTTCAATACCTTATATAGAAATATCTTGGTCATTGTGATGACCATACTGATTTTAAAGCCACTCAATGGGGCACTTGAAGTTTATTGTCATTAAAAAAGATAGGGATTATTTCAGAGTTGGGATCATATCGGCAGATGGTCTACCTATGTATCCTCATTAAAAAGGAATCAAAACCCACGTATTTCGATAAAAAAGATATAGTTTAATGTCATATGAGATAGAAAATAATTAATGAATGATGGGCTTGAACCTTAGAAAGGCTTCCTTTGTACTCTACTTTTAAGGAAAAGATCAAAGACTATGTAGTTCGGGTGAAGAAATATGGGGCTTATGCATGGTTAATGGATCAAAAAGAGATGTGGTGATTAATTTTACACTCTAATCTCACGTGAGTCATGCTCGTTGTGAGAAACAAGAGGTATCCGTAAACCTAAAGATTGTGCCATGAAAAGATGCAGTCACAAGAAATGATGTGGGGCTTACGTATGTATGACTTCCCAAGTAGATGAAGACCATGACTTACTTCAGGAAAGAAGTCCAGAAGCAGGGTCTATAAATGTATTTGTACTTTATGGAGATTTAGAGTTTTAATCTGGGGCTTACTCCTATGGAGGATGCCCAAATTAAAGGGTACTTATAACTTGGGGTTTACTCTTGAGAAGGAGGACCAAGTTAAAGGAAATTATGACTGGGGATTACTCCTGAGAAGGAGGCCCAGGTTAAGGGGAATTAAGACTAAGGCTTACTCCTAAGAAGGAGGCCCATATTAAGGGAACTTAATATTGAGGATTACTCCTGAGAAGGAGGCCTAGGTTAAGGGGACTTGGGGCTTATTCCTGAGGAGGATGCCCTAAATCAAAAGATATTCTCATCTTAAAGGATGAGGTTACATGGAGGAAACCTCTAAAAGTGGTGACATAAATCCTGTAAGTCACGAGGTTTTGGGAGAGTTTCTCACAGAATTCCTTTCATATAAGGAAGATAACAAAGGAACCATGCCATAAATGGCTTTGAAAAGGGGTTCGAGGGCTAATATCTTGAAGAGGAGAGATGAACAGGAGAGAGTCACACAAATGAATTTGGTGCGCAAGTCTTTTCCGTGCAAGTAAACTTGGACGACATGGGTTCACCTGGGCGACGAAGAATCTGTAGGGTAATACTTGGGAGAGACTTAACTCAAGCCTTTATTATTATCCTAAGATCTTTCCAAAATGGAAATGTCACAACCCAACTTCACCAAGATGAGGGATGGGATAGCAGATTGCCAGACCCTTCCTTCTTCAAGTTGAAGGAGAGATAATGACCCCCGATACCCGCCTTCAATAGGTCCCGAAGTGGAAACTAGCACCAAGGGTATAAAATCACACACTAAATGGATGGAATTACCCATTTTTTTCTTTTAATAGGATCGGGAGATAAGATAGTGAATCCCACAACATCAAGACTGAAAGTAAAAAGTAAATCCAAGAACCATTCCCAAAGCATGTTACAAAAGTAAAATCCACAATGTATAAGGAGACTACAAGGCAAAAAAAACCAAAAGAAAGAACAACAGAAACTACGATGATCTGTCTCAAAGTCTGAGCTAGTACAATCCAACACAATCCCCGAAGTCCTCCTGGAAACCTGAAAGTAGTTTTATATACATAGGGTGAGCATACAAGTATACTCAATAGGGAAAACCAAAGAATCTCATGCACAAGTGGGGAGACATACTAATGCCCTGTGAGAAAAGAGATAACCAAGAACCTACCAAGGAAATTAACCACCCAAGCCTCACCAAGGCACACTCCACAAATAACACAAGTCAAGTAATGTACAGTAATAGCACATCGATGCTTGGGTACCCCGTGCCACTTTCCCACTGGTTATTGAAGACATACTACGCATCAAACCAATCCCACCATTCTCACCGCAGTCCCACTGCCACACCCCACCCACACACACCTGGGCCATACCCTCACGCAGTCCCACTACCAAACCCCACCTACAAACACCTGGGCCACAACTGTCTCACGTAACCACGCCTGCAAACACCTAGGCCAGAACAACCACCGCCACGCCCGAAGATAGATGAGCCTCATCCCGAAGACACTTGGGAAACCACCTCCCCACACACACCTGGGCCAACCACCACACCACCCTGCCCGAAGATTCTTGGGCTAATAATGGACTTCAGGACATCACAGCCTGCCCAAAGATACTTGGGCTTATCCGGGAAAGGGAGCAGAAAGGAGATAATAACCAACCACTAATAGAAGTTTTGGTAAAAACACCCTCCCCCATGAAATGGAGGTGTTCGGCACTAAGTTCTCAACTTGGGTGGGGCGAGAATTAGAAACACAAAAACTATAAGTATGTATAGGTAACAAGCACTCACCCAAATCTAGGTTTTTCTTCAGCCAGCCTAAAGAACACAATCATCTCCCAAGTCACGACTCACACCAAACCAAAACCCATTTTTCCCATCCTTGTTTCATGTTCAGTGATAATGTTTAAATAAGTTTCTGCACCTACTTAGGCAACTAACAAGCATAAGCACAAGCCAAAGAAAGAGTACAGTCAAAAATCAACTGAAACATCCACACCCAGTTCTCTTGTAAAGTCACAAAAACAAAGGGATAAGTGAGATCCCTAGAAGTATTGGAACCAAAGAAAACCCCAAGATATAGCCCCACATCCCCAGGATCCAGGAGCCAGTGGTTTCTCAACAATAGAGGATCCCACCCAAATTCGTGATATAATCAAGGTAACCACACGACCCCAAATTTACAACCAGCGATATCATAACAACAGGGGATCCCATCCCCACCCACATCACCCAGCAATCAGCCCATGAATAAAAAAACAAACCACTACTACCAACAAAAAGTAGGCCCATGCGGGTATTTCAGATTTAAATGATTTAACATAATCCATGATTTCAACTTCACTGTGCTTTAACCGGGGTTATCACAGAAAGGTTTGATCCTGGTGCTTTCAATTTATTTATCCAAATGTACGTAATTAACCAAATTCCTTTACACAACAAGGGTTCACAACCACAATACAATCCATTTAAACATCAGTAGAAGTAAGGGTTCGTTAGTGCACAGAGAAAGACCACCAACGACCATGATTTTCAGTAGACGTAAACCCGCACAATTCAGAAATCATTAATCATGGAAGATCATAAAACAAAGTAGCTTCATCGATCACACCCCTCCCCCTTCATTCTTTAGAATCCATTCATTATCTTCATTAAGGTTTGGTTCATCCGATTCTACAGAATCAAAAGCATGCCCACCCCGCAAGATACACAGAAAGGAGAGACGAAGTTGAAACCCTACTTGATTGATCAATGATCGAAGGTTATCTTCAAGCTCCAGGAACAGAAGATGCGTGATTTGCAGGGTTGGGGCCTCGGGAATTCAAGGATGAGAAGATGAATCGATGGGAGGGTGTTCGGGAAAAAGAAACCCAGGGATAACCCTTTAGTTTATAAGGGCCTGGGACGGTTGAGATAAGAATGCGAAACCGTGTAAGGAGCAGGGGTCGTGGGTTGACCACGCGGCCCCACACGTCATTAAAGGGTCCCCGCCTTTAGGGGTGGTTTAAACCGACACACACCAGGGTACCTCACTTAAACAAACGCCATTAACTGGCATTAAGGGGCTTTAAAACAGGCGTAAGGGGGTCAAAATAGGGGTTAAAACCTAATTTGTTCCAAAGGAGGCGCTACTGGAAAACCCTTGGGGGGTTAGGCTGGGTCCACCGGTTAGAAGAGCTACCGGTAGGTTGCGGCTACCAGTAGACCGCACTACTGGTAGGGCGAGCTACCGGTAGGCCGAGCTACCGGTAGGCTGCGGCTACCGGTAGGCTGCGGCTACCAGTAGGCTGCGGCTACCGATAGACCGAGCTACTGGTAGGTCGAGCCACCAGTAGGTTGGGATATCGGTAGGATGCAGCTACCGGTAGACCCACCTACTGGTAGGCCTGCTACCAGTAGGATAAGGATACCAGTAGGCCTACCGTGGGTCAAACTTCACCGAGAAGTTGGGATGGCCTCTGAGACCACTCGGAACACCTCAAACATCATATTTTTACTAGGTAATGGTCCCCCAACAACCTATGCCATTACATAATATACCTCTAAAACTATTCTCGTCCTCGAATATCAAAAAAACCCATAAGGAAATAGAGGGTCCAAACAACCACTCTAAAGATACCTCTCAGGAGTGAACCTCATTGTTAACTAAAAACGCCTCCCTATCAAGAACCAAGAAACACACCAAGTCAAACTGCCTAGTCATTTGGTTTGAGGAGTCTCTTCCCCCATGTCAAGATACTATCCGCTTTGGGTGGCACTGACTCGCCTGAACGGGTTTAATCGCATCCACCTTAATGCATCTTGATTAGGGGTCGGGTCCTCCCCTCCCCATAGCCATGACTTTTCCCCATAGCCAACAAGGTAAAATACTCCACCAAAACAAGTATAAATAAAATAGTACAAAACGAAAAACAACTCTGGGTACTGGGAACGTATCTATGCTTCCCTCTCCCACGTACTCTCCTCAAGCCCACCATGTCTCCATAACACACGAACCAAGGGAATGGTTCGCCCACGAAGCACCTTATCCTCACGATTCTCGATCATCATTGGTCTTTCCACAAAGGTCACATCATCCTAGATGTCTATCTCTCCCCAGCCGAGGACGTGTGAATCGTCGTGAAGATACCGACAAAGCTGGGACACATGGAAGACGTCATGCAGCCTCAGTAGCGGCGGTGGTAACGATAGCTGATAAGCCACTTTGCCGACCCACCACAACACTTAAAAGGGTCTGATGAACCTGGGAGAAAGCTTACTCCCCTTGCCGAACCTCCGTTGTCCACGCCGAGGGGAGACCTTCAAGAAAACGTGGTCTCTAACCTCAAACTCCAAGGGCCTTCTCCTAGTATCAGCATACGACTTCTGTCGGTCTTGGGCCGCCTTCATCCTTTCCCGTATAAGCTGAACCTTCTCCGTCATGCTCTGCACCACCTCTGGGCCAAGGATGCATTCCTCTTTGACTTCGGTCCAACAAACAAGTGAGAAACATGGCCTCCCATACAAGGCTTCAAATGGGGCCATAACAATGGTAGAGTGATAACTGTTATTGTAGGTGAAATCTATCAAAGGTAAGTGTCGCACCCATGATCCTCCTAAGTCCAAAACACATGCTCGCAGCATATCCTTCAAGGTCTGAATGGTGCGCTATGTCTGTCCATCAGTTTGGGGATGGAAAGCAGTGCTAAGATGTATTTGGGTGCCAAAATCATGCTGCAATACCCTCCAGAATCATGAGGTAAACCATGCATCCCTATTCGAGACTATGGACCTCATAACTCCATGCAACCGCACCACCTCATCCATGTACCTTCGTGCCAAGGAATCCACTGCACTCGACTCCTTAATCGCCAAAAAGTGATCCGATTTCGTCAATAGGTCCACTACTACCCATATGGCATCGTATCCCCCTTGAACCTTGGGTAGTCCCATGACAAAATCCATCGAGATGTCTTCCCACTTCCACTCGGGGACATCTAGAGACTGCAGTAGGCCTCCTGGAACCCGGTGTTCAGCCTTCACTTGCTGACACACGAGACACTTCACCACAAACTCTGCCACTGCTCGCTTTACTCCGGGCCACCAGAACTGTCTCTTCAGACCCTGGTAAGTCTTGGAAACTCCTGGGTGCACCGCTAGGGGTGAGTTGTGGAACTCACTAAGAACGTTTCCATGCATCGCCTCTGGAACAAACAACTTTCCTCGGAAAAGAATCTGGTTCTGACCATCCTCCGTCCACCCTTCTGGATCATTTCTATGGTCAACTCGGTCTCACATCACTTCGCACTCTGGGTCTCCCCACTGAGACTCCTCCACTTGCTGAAATAGAGACGAATGCACTGTCATCTGATACAGGAAACCTATACCGCTATCCATCCTCGCATCCAGGTACAAGGAAGCCAACTCCTCCATTGCCTTCCAGGCATCTGCCGACTCTCAGACTGCATCCTTCTGCGACCTCCTGCTCAAGGCATCTACCACTACATTCCCTTTCCCTGAAGTGTAGGAAATCTCGAAGTCGTAATCTTGGAGAAACTCCATCCACCTTCGCTGCCGCAAGTTTAGGTCCCACTGGGAGAAGATATACCTCAAAATTTTGTGATATGTGAAGACCACAAAGTGTTCTCCGATGAGGTAATGCCGCCATAACTTTAGCGCAAAAACGACCGCTGGAAGCTCCAGGTCGTGGGTGGCATAATTATGCTCATGTGGGCGTAGTTTCCTAGACCCATAAGAGATCACCCCTTGTTGCTGCATCAACACACATCCGAGGCCTTACCCTGAAGCATAATAGAACACCTCGTATACCACCCCTTCTTTTGGTAGTCGCAGCACTGGGGCACTAACCAGATTCTCCTTCAGATAGCTGAAGGCTACCTCACACTGCTCACTCCACACAAAAACCTGGTCCTTCTTGGTCAAGGCTGTCAAAGGGGATGCAACTCGGGAGAAGTTGGGTACAAACCTTCGATAGTAACTCGCCAGCCCGAGGAAACTGAGAACCTCTGCCAGATTCTTGGGTGCTGCCCAAGAAACAACTGCGTCAACCTTTGATGGGTCCACTTCTACCTCTTTTCAGTTGGTCAAAGAGATCTTCTATCCTTGGAAGAGGGTAGATATTTTTTATCGTTACCTGATTCAGCCTCCTGTAGTCTATGAACAACCTGATACCACCATATTCCTTCTTTGCGAACAATATCGGAGCACCCCACGGTGACAAACTTGGTCAAACATAACCCCTCTTCATCAGATCGTCGATCTGAATCCGCAAATATCGTAGCTCAAAAGGTTCCATCCGGTAAGGAGCCATCGAAATTGGATGAGCACCGGGCTGCAAGTCTATCCCAAACTCGATATCACGTCAAGGGGGTAGAGTTGTTACCTCCTCAGGAAAGACATCCATAAACTCTCTGACGATTTCTGGAACCTCTACCATCTCAGCATCTACTGGTTCTACTGACAGCTCGACTAACAAGGAGAGGAGGGGTTCCTCTCTCCTACTGCCCTCCTGACTATTCCACTCACCGGTGAAAGTAACGCATCAGCCACCCAAGTCTGAGAAAACAACCCTTCCTCAAAAGCATTCGATGATGACACACATAGAGAATAGCTAGTCTATGCCTAGGATGACATCATATGGCTGTATCCATAGCAGTAGTAAATCCCTAACCGACTGATGTAGCCCTATCATCAGTCTGCATCCTCGGTAAATGTATAAAAAGTCGGTCTGACCTCCAACTGGTGTGCTCAGCACCAGGGGAACTGGAAGTCTCTCGGCATCTAGGCCCAGAGCATGGTCCAGACCGGGTGCAACAAAGGAGTGCCAAGCTCCGGTATTGAACAAGACATAAACAAGGGTACTGAATAAACTGATCATACCTCGAACAACCTCCGGTCCCACTGGAACTGCTGCCTCCGCGGCGTGCAACTGTCCATGCCCAGCTCCTCTGCCCCTCGGCTATCGGCCACCTCCTCGACCACGCCCTGGTCGAGGTCCCTAAGGAGCACCCTGAGGTTGGCCTCCTCCTGCGACGTCTGCTCTTGGAGGAGCGGGATCTCGCTGCCCCTGCTGCTGCTGCTGGAAGGGCCTAGCTAGAAGCTAGTGCTGGGGCGGGTGCTGAGCCTGTCCACCACCACCATAATGAACTTGGTCCGGGCATTGATTCTGGAGATGTCCATGGCTCCCACAGACGAAGCATCTCGGTCCTGGGCTTGAAGAAAAGGGTGAGGACCGGGGGACCTGAACTAGAACTGCTATGGCCTGCTCCCTGCTGGTCGGAACCAAGAGGGTCCTAATGCTGGTGGTCTGGTGCTGACAGCCTTTCCCTTCAATGATCCCAGCTAGATCCCCTCTCATGATACACCTCAAAGCGTGTGCATCCTCTCCACCACTTCGGCCTTCTTTTGGACCTCCAAGTATGTCGGCAGGGTGAAGGGGGTAACAACGTACTGGAGGGAGGGTCGGAGTGCCTCCTCTAAACATCTTGCCCGAGACTCCTCATCTGGAAAGAGGTCCGGAGAGAAATTTAAGAGGTCCTTGAACTTTATTCCCAGCTCCCTTACTGACATACTCCCTTTCTAGAGGGAGAGTAGCTCCTACCTATTTTCTACCTTCATTGTAGAAGAGAATAATTCCACCCGAAACTCCTTCTCGAAATTAGACCATGCCACCTCAGCCTCTCTCCTCACCCCCAGGTAGAGAATCCACCATTGACGCGCTGATCCCCGTATTTGGCTGACAGCCAGAGGAACCCAGTACTCAGTCAGGGCCCAAATCAGGCCGAAAGCTATCACCACCTCTTCTAGATATCTCTCCGTCTTCATGTCAGAGGTGTTTCCCTCAAATTTCTCGAGGTTCTGTTTCTGGAAGTACCGAAGAATCCTCTGCCACTGATCGTCTTCCTCCTCTCGGTCAGACCTCTTTTGATCAGCCAAGATGACCTCCTGGGCCTCGATCGCTCGTACAACTCGTGGTCGTCTCCCGGGTGCCATAGCTGCAAGGTAAACAAGGATTGCCTAAGCCCAAGTAGTGCAGAATATTGTTCTTAAACTTCTTAAACTTTTTATTTATTCCTAATTCCCAAGACACCCCAAAAACATGAGAACACAAGTTATTATGATGCATGTACCTTTCCTTGGGTCTCTACCCTGCAATCAGCGTGGCCTCACTTGGTCGTTTGGTAGGTCCAGAGTCCTTGCATCGGATCATGGGGGGCCCTAAAATCCCGTGTCCTAGCTGGTCTTCCCTGGCCTAATTCACGCACCAAGGTCACCCAACTCCGTTTCCCTGCCATCCCATGCAATCCTCACTATGCCTACCTCTATACTCCATCCTATCTCTCAACCTGCCTCTGATACCATTCTGTCACGACCCGCCTTCACCAAGATGAGGGAAGGGACAACAAATTTACAGAACCTTCCTTTTTCAAGTTGAAGGAGAGATAATGACCCCCGAGACCCGCCTTTAATAGGTCCCGAAGTGGCCACTAGCACCAAGGGTATAAAATCACACACTAAATGGAAGGCATTACCCTTTTTTTTCTTTTAATAGGATCGGGAGATAAGATAGTGAATCCCACAACACCAAGACTGAAAGTAAAAAGTAAAGCCAAGAACCATTCCCAATGCATATTACAAAAGTAAAATCCACAATGTATAAGGATACTACAAGGAAAAAAAATACCAAAAGAAAGAACAACAACAACTATGATGATCTATCTCAAAGTCTGAGCTAGTACGGTCCAACACAATCCTCGAAGTCCTCCTGGAAACCTGAAAGCAGTTTTATATACGTAGGGTGAGCATACAAGTATACTCAGTAGGGAAAACCAAAGACTCTTGTGCACAAGTGGGGAGACATACTAATTCCCTGTGATAAAAGAGATAACCAAGAACCTACCAAGGAAACTAACCACCCAAGCCTCACCAAGGCACACTCCCTAAATAACGCAAGTCAAGTAATGTATAGTAATAGCACATCGATGTTTGGGTACCCCACGCCACTTTCCCACTGGTTATTGAAGACATCCTACGCATCGAACCAATCCCGCCATTCTCACCGTAGTCCCACTGCCACAACCTACCTACACACACCTGGGCCATACCCTCATTCAGTCCCACTGCCAAACCCCGCCCGCAAACACCTGGGCCATAACTGTCTCATGTAACCACGCCTGCAAACACTTAGGCCAAAACAACCACCGCCACCCCCGAAGACACTTGAGCCTCATCCTGAAGACACTTGGGAAATCACCTGCCTGAACACACCTGGTCCAACCACCACACCACCCTGCCCGAATATTCTTGGGCTAATAATGGACTTCAGGCCATCACAACCTACCCGAAGATACTTGGGATTTTCCGAGAAAGGAAGCAGAAAGGATCTAATAACCAGCCACTAATAGAAGTGTTGGAAAAAACACCCTCCCTCATGAAATGGGGGTGTTCGGTACTAAGTTCTTAACTTGGGTGGGGTGCTAATTAGAAACACAAAAACTATAAGTATGTATAGGCAATAAGCACTCACCCAAATCTAGGTTTTTCTTCAGCCAGCCTAAAGAACACAATCAGTGCCCAAGTCACGACTCACACCAAACCAAAACCCATTTGTCCCATCCTTGTTTCTTGTCTAGTGAAAAGGTTTAAATAAGTTTTTTTCACCTACTTAGGCAACTAACAATCATAAGCACAAGCTAAGGAAAGAGTACAATCAAACATCAACTTAAACATCCACACCTGGTTCTCTTGTAAAGTCACAACAACAAAGGGATAAGTGAGATCCCTCGAAGTACTGGAACCAAAGAAAACCCCAAGATATATCACCATGTCCCCAGGATCCAGGAGCCATCGGTTTCTCAACAATAGAGGATCCCACCCTAATTTGTGATATAATCAATCTAACCATGCAGCCTCAAATTTACAACCAACGATATCATAACAACAGGGGATCCCATCCCCACCCACATCACCCAGCAATCGGCCTGTGAATAAAAACAAACAAACCACTACTACCAACACAAAGCAGGCCCATGCAGGTATTTCAGATTTAAACGATTTAACACACTCCATGATTTCAACTTCACTGTGCTTTAACCGAGGTTATCACAGAAAGGTTTGATCCTGGTTATTTTAATTTATTTAGATGAATGTACGTAATTAACCAAATTACTTTACACATCATGGGTTCACAACCACAATACAATCCATTTAAACATCACTATAATTAAGGGTTCGTTAGTGCACAGAGAAAGACCACCAATGACCATGATTTTTAGTAGATGTAAACCCGCACAATTCAGAAATCATTAATCATGAAAGATCATAAAACAAATCAGCTTAATCGATCAAACCCCTCCCCCTTCATTCTTTAGAATTCGTTCATTATCTTCATTAAGGTTTGGTTCATCTGATTATACAGAATCAAAAGCATGCCCACCCCGCAAGATTCATAGAAAGGAGAGATGAAGGTAAAACCCTACTTGATTGATCAACAATCAAAGTTTATCTTCAAGCGCAAGGAACAGACGATGCACAATTTGTATGGGTGGGGCCTCGGGAATGAAAGGAAGAGTAGAAGAATCGATGAGAGGGTGTTCAGGATAAAGAAACCCAGGGAGAACCCTTTAGTTTTATAAGGGCCGTGGACAGTTGAGATAAAAATGTGAAACCGCGTAAGGAGCGGGGGTCGTGGGCTGACCACGTGGCCCCACACGTCATTAAAGGGTCCCCGCCTTTAGGGGCAGTTTAAACCGACGCACACCAGGGTACCTCACTTAAACAGATGCCATTAACTGGTGTTAATGGGCTTTAAAACATGTTTAAGGGGGTCAAAACAGGGTTTAAAACCCAATTTTTTCCAAAGGAGGCGCTACTAGAAAACCCGTGGGGGGTTAGGATAGGTCCACCGGTTAGCTGAGATACTGGTAGGCTATAGCTACTGGTAAACCGAGATACCGGTAGGCCGAACTACCGGTAGGCCAAGCTATCGGTAGGCTGCGGCTACCGGTAGACCGAGCTACCGGTAGGCCTGATACCGGTAGGCCTACCATGGGTCAAACTTCACCGAGAAGTTGGGATTCCTTCCAAGACCACTCAAAACACCTCAAACATCATATTTTTACTAAGTAATGGTCTCCCAACAACTTGGGCCATTACAGGCAACACACAAGTTTCATCGAAAGGGTAGGGCAGAGCGTAAGTGTTTCCACTTTTAAGGAGGTATGAATACTTAGGCGCACAATTATTAATGAATTCTAAACACTCAGGACTTATCCTACTCCTTCAAGTCTTCCATTCTAGGTAAAAAGTTACCTTAGAAGCTTTCAGAAGAGTTAGGTTGAAGACTTGGGCCACCAGAGCTTGAATTTGACTTTTGAAAAATCCGTCGTCAAAATGGGGGGCCCATAGGGGCTATTTATAGGCCACCTTACACCTTGGGTGAAAAATCAGATAGGATGCAAAAGTGACTTCCACGACCCATAGGTGGCATGCAAGTGACTTGCGCGCCTTACTCCGAATGGGATCCTAGTCCATGCCTTCATCAATTGTTTTGATGTTATTCAAAGGGTTACCCTCTTTGTGCTTAAGGTATTCCCCTTTTCCATTCATTGGACTCTATGATGAAAATGAGCGTCAATAGTGACCCTGGATTGAGGCAATGTTTCAGTGGGACACAAGGTTATTAGACAAGAGACTACTCATGAGTATGGAACTATCAAACGATGTAGGCATGAGTGTGTGTTGTGATCCATGGAATGGGTATGAAAAAATGATATTTAGAAATAGTTTTTAAAGATTTTTTGGTTATTTTTCTAGAAATATGACTTGATGGAAAAGTGGTTAAATTGGAACCTATTTACATTTGGTTATAAATGGGTTTGTAACTTGTTTATGTTTAGTTATAAACTCTTTTGGGAATTTGTTTTATATAAATTTTTATAACCATTATATCCTAGTGGCATGAGTAGGGAAGTCATTAGGGAAAGCCTACTGAGTTTTATACTCACCCTTGCGTTGGAACTTTGGTGCTTTTGCAGATTCTATCTTCTGGGACATGGAAAAAGGTAAAGTATCACACGTATTTAGCACTACCTCATGATACTTGGGATATTTGGTGATATTGGAGCATGGATCTTGTGGATAATAGAGTCTTTTGGTCATCTTGGGGTCTTTATTTGTCTTTCTGCTATTTACTTTTATAGTTGATTTGTCTTCCGCTGTAGAATGCTTTGGTGTGGGTTTGATTTAAATAAAGTGGTTGAGTTGTCTGTAATTTATTCATGCATCATATAGTGATATTATTGGTTATGGTTTTCTGGGTTAATGGTTTATTTCTTTAAGGTAATCATTCCCCACTTTCATTGAAACCCTTCGACATTTTTTCCAGCCTCTGGCACCTTGGGGATGTCACTTAAGGAAAAGTAACAATTGATTTATTAAAAGGTGCCTTGGGGATTTCACTTAATGAAAAGAAAAAATTATTTGTATTCTCAAGCCAATGAGAATGTGTGGGTCATTATAGCTATCAAATAAGTAAGGAAGCAAGGTAAGGTTTTCTCTATCTCAAATTTGAATCTCTTGAGACATGCTTATACTATACACCATGTTTCCTTTTAAATTGTGTTAATACTACCAAATTTTCATTTTATATAATGATTATCTTATAATTATTGATATTAAATTCTCTATTTAATATTCTACCTATCACGAGTTTTGATTCAAAAGTTGCAAAGGCTATTAGGGGTCTTCATAACACAAATATTTTCTTTGGGTCATAATCACTCTTATTTGACTATTATCATTCAAGATTGATCTATTATCAGTTATTTTGTATTTAATACTTATATTATAGGGAAATCATGTTTTACACCAATTTATTCTTCCTTAATGATTTTATTATTTCATTGAAATTAATTTTGTTAAGAATAATTCCCATTAATTTTAATGGATATTTCTTTCATATACATATTTTTTACTTTCCACCAATATTATCCTTTACCTTAATGAAAAATCAATTTTTTAATCCCCAAATATACTTTTATTCCTCTTATTTAATTTTAAATAAAAGGTATAATTGTCCTTTTAATCATGGGGGTTTTCAAAAAGGATATTTCAAAATGTTAAAAATACTATTTCCACCCTTTTAAAATATTTTTTTTATAATTCACTCCAAATTTCCTTTTGATAACCATTATGAAATTTCAAGGTTTTATTATTAAATATTATTTTTAAAATTATTTTTTAGTGTATTTTCACTTATTATTTCTAAAAACTTTATAAATATTTCAATTCATCATTATTAAAGATTCTTTTAAAAGTAATAGTTTTAAATGTATTTTCACTTCCCAATTTTTAAAGCTTTAAGAGGATTATTTTAAGAGTAATAGTTTTAAAAGTATTTTAACTTTTGATATTTGAAACCTTTTTTTATTTTTAAGGATATTTTATTTAGAACTATTTATAATAAGGTTTTCTAAAATTTCATATTTCCCTTGATATATGAATTATGACATCAATAAGGGACTTGGTATCTCAAACTCCATTCATTGAGTTATGAAATTTCTTATTTGAACTTTTTTTCCATGAATTTCCCTTTTAAAAGATTGTATCTTTTTAACTTCTAGGGAAAAAGAGTTTTTTATTTAATTCCATTTCCGTGAAATGTTTTATTTTCATTTTTCTTAAAAACATACTAGGCTTTTTGAAAAGTGATTTGTAACTATAACTTCTACAATGATGAATACAATTTTTTTTCAAAAATATATATTCATGAATTGGTTCTCATTATCTTGAAAATGATGTACCTCTGTTGGAGTTATTTTTCACAATTCAAACTATATTATTCTTTTATTATGTGATTATTTTGAGTGATAATTTTTTTGGATTCAATCGATTTAATTCATGATGTTATTTAGATTTTTTATAAAAAAATATTATATACATGGGTTCATTATGAATATTTAATGATTTACATTTGGTTATTCTATAAAACCCATTTTATTTCCATCGGTTCTTTATACAATGATTTGGGAATGTCATGAAACCCATTTTATTTATTTGGGTTAATTTATTATGTGATGATTTTTTTCAAGTGGAAAAAAAATATATGGATTAAAATATGGGGGGAAATATATCTCACTCAATTTAATTAGGTGAAAGATTATATCTCATGAGATAGAAATGTTATAAGAAAGGGTTAACAAGTATCTATCTTCACAAAGAGTTAGTGTGATGGTGTTTATTTCTACTCAAATTTTTATGAGTGAATGAGTTAGTGGGAATCTATGTTCACCAATATAAAAAATCCTATGTTTATGATTGTGATGGTTTATTTTATACATTCTAGGGAACCTATTATATGTGTTTCATGTTTTATTTTCTCATTCCAGGTTAAAAGTGTTATTGTTTGAGATGTTACATCCATGTTTCATTTTTTATGGTTAACACTTATTGTTTTATATTCTTTGAAATTAGATATTTTACTTATTCATAATTTTTCACATTATTATGATCTAACAATTTCAGCCTTAGTTATGTTATCCCTTACTAAGAATTTTATCTCTCAACTTCTTATTTTTTATCTTCCCTAGGATTTAAAGAGGATTATTTTTCAAGGAATGTATAAGAGTGGATTTGGATTATGGAGAAATGTTCACAGCTTGTGAAATAAGTGTTTTTAGGATTCTAGTCTCCAAGTCACTAAACCTTTAATTATTTATGCTATACAAATATTTGTGAATGTAAGGATTAAATGATATTATCGATGTATTATTGTCTTGGGTTGATTTTACACATTCATGCATTATCAGAACTAAGCTCAAATTCCCACTCAACATCTGACCATTACCATAGCCCATTATCCTAATTAGGCTCGAGACATACTTGATGTTTCCGTCCGATAGCCTTGAAATATGTTACAAGTCAAGTATAACCTCAAAAATACATCAAGACCACAAATTAACTGGGAATCATTCCCACCCAAATCACCTAACCACCCATTTTTGCACATTCTCACCTGTTGGGAACCTCACACACTAAATCACAACACCCTATTAGATCCAATCACTTACCATACCACTTCTCCAACCCACATCATTTCAATACACTTCACTAATCCTAGACTTACCCACCAAGGATCACTACCAACCACTTTATTGAAAACAAACTAGGGAAAGATACTGGTAAGCATTAGACCAACCCATCACTCTCAAAAGAAACTTTAAAACCAAGTCACTAGAATATAAGATATTAAATCAAGAAAATAAAGCATATAACATGCCTAAGCTACACCCTTCGTAGCACCACCTTCTAACTAATCCCATTAATCCAAGTAATCTAACCATTATTCAGGGATTTTAGAGCATCCAAGGACCATGTCAACCCCTCTCATAGATACCTTAAAGAAAAATAACTGATTAACCAAGCCTCAATCCATATCCAAAAATACAAGTCTCTCCCGCATAACCGAAGTCCATAAATCATATCAACAAAGGGGTCTCTATAAAACCTTATATCCCATCTCAAGGTCACAAGAAATCCAACATACCATTACCAACCACCCATCTTAGGGTCCGACATGACCCACATGGTTTGAAACTCCCACTAGTGTCATAAAAAACGCACCCTGCTATCCGAAACAATAGAAATCACTAAGTTCTCCAAAAATATGCTTTCACTTGAGCCTCAGAACCCAAATTCTAATCACACACTCGATACCTACTCCCAAACATGATCACTCTTAATAACCCAACCACCCATAAAAGGGTCACGATCACACGTACTATGTCATGACATAGGAAACCCTGTAATCCCCTCATAATACTCAGGTTCGTATTATTTTCTCATCAAAAAACTAAGTTCCAAGTCTTAATTAGATAAGGTTCCATTCACAATCTATGATGGAAAATGCATTATAGGTTTCTTACTGAATCTCTATTTATCCAAGACCACAATTTAATTTTCCAGATCTCAAGCTATATACATGTTTTAGGTCCTTACCATTTTCCATACCCATCATCTTGGTGTCATTATATAATGTTCCAAACACCATTTATAGAGAAAAAACTCTTTATGTTGTGCTTGAAACCCCATTTAACTACCACTTATATTAATTCAAAAAAAAAAGAAGATATATACCATCATTTACAAGGATTACTATGTTAAGTATTTCATTACCCACAAGATTCCAAGATTTAACCATTCATCATTTAATTAGATATCAAAACCACTAGTTTGGTTAGATATTATTCTATTCACAAGTTATATAGGAAAATATATTATTAGTTTCTTACTGGCACCTTATGTAACCAAACCATCATTTTAATAACCCATTTATATCTACCTATCCTTTATAAGGGGAAAATCTAGAAGTTTTACAAGTGGATTTCCACCATAAACTTATATGTGAGAGAGACCATATAAATATATGCAAACACTTTAAATAACTAACACCACTCAACCATTTAAATCCATAGCTAGGTATAAATCTCTAATAATCATAAGCTATAAACATTAAATAAAACTCCTAAACATGTTAATACCATTAAACTAATAATCACATGAAACATATGGATGACTTATAAATAACATGTTCCTAGAATAATGTATGAGAACACACACACCATATTTTCATACAAACCAAGAGTTTACATCCCATAAGCCAATAAAATCACACCCAAGTGCACCACTCAAGGTTGAAGTCAATCATATGTAAAAGTGTAAATCAAGAATAAAAATTACCATACCTGAAAACAAGATTTGTATACAATAAAAGGGTATAAAATTCCCAGTAATGAGCTAATTACTGAGACCTTACAATATCCTAGTCTATTTTCTACCATACCCAACTAGTGAAACAAATAAAAAAGACAACACTGATACCATTCCGTAATTCCCCAACCCGTTAGCTACTAAACTAGTTCACCACATGGAATTAGGCCCAACTAACCATATGTTAGAGGCCTTTGAATAGTATTGAGGTTATATATATGGTACATTATGGATTCTATACCCTCTGGATAGAGTTTAATATAATGGAAATAAAGGAAATAGTATAAATATTACATACACAATACATAAACAGGAACTCAACTACCAAATCACATCCCATCTGGAAACATAATATTTGTATATACGAAGATGAAGGGAAGAAATGTAACACACAAAAAATTTAGTTTAAATTATTAATAATCTTGATAGTTTTCTTAACATGCAACACTGATCTTTAAGTGAATTTAGGAAAAATATAAAAATATTATTATTTAAATTTGACCAGGCTATTGAATTGGAGGGTATGAATATGAGTAACAAAATTATTAAATATATGTATAATTTTCCTACTCAAAACAAGTTTATTTATTGATTCTTAGTAAATAATCCCTCAATTTTTAGTGAAGTCTTTTTATGCTCTAAAATGAATTTTTCTTCAAAAATTATTTTATTTCATTTTGTGCATGGAAAATATAATTAATTTATGAAAATTATAGAAATTATATTTTATAAAATTAAAATAATTTTTTAAACAAAAACATAAAAATTAACTTAGGGTGAAATTTGGGATTTTTCTGAAATGGTTGATTTTTTAGTGAATAGTGAAAAAACCGATTTTTCAAATACACTAATTTATTTTCATTAAATAAGGTATTTAAAAAATAACTTACTATTATGGATTTTTTATTAAATTTATATATTATCCATTTTATTTATAATAATATAATTAATTCAATTTAGTCATAAATATTCATAATTTTTATATAAGTTAATTTTTATGTTTAAAAATACATTTTTCTAAAAACTGTTTTCATTACGTTTTACACATTTATATTAAAATTTATTTAAAAAAATTATAGAGATTTAATATTGATAAATTGATACCATATTTGGAATAAATATTCTTAAATTTTTTCAAATGTTTTCCTTTTATTTTTGGTCATTATAAATAATTATCATGGTTAATATTTGTCGCTTCGGTAAGGGTAAAATGGGTAAAATAAGGTTAAAACTATAAGGACTAAAAATCCACCCAAAAATTTATATTATATAATTATATGGTATAAATTAGACCAAATACATCACATATTATAATATATGTAATTTGGGTTCTAGTTTTCCTAAATAAATATATTTATACTATTTTAAGTAAAGAAAATTCCAAAACATCACTCTCTTGCTTTTAATTTATTTTATATGTTTCTATAGGGATAAAAATAAGTTATGAATGAATATAAATGGTTATTTTCATAATAATGAAATTATTTTCATGATATAAATTTATTTATTATTTTTAGTGAATATACAATTACCTTAAACGCTTATACAACACTAACACATTGCTGGTACAAATAATAGAAAATCAAAGTAAATGATATTAAAAACATAAAAAGTAACATTTGTTTTGGATATTTATAGTTTTAAAAGAATTTTATGGTTTATAATAATGTATAATATATTGTTAAAGATATTAAATTCATATTTATTTGATATATTGATGTCTTTAAAGTCAAATTAAATAAATAGTGTCAAAATGACATTACTGATATTTTATGAAAAACAATATTTTATGAAATTATTTAAAAACACTAAAAACATTGAAGTAGAAAAATTATGATGATAAATGGTATATAATTTCATACATTTTCCATTTATGATCCAATTTTTACCTTTTAAATATTATTATAACCCTTTAAGATTAAAAAGTCATTACCGCAGTTAAGGTTAAAATGAGTTTACTGTGGGGTTAAACAAAGAGATACAGTTCTGTTTTCCAATTAAAAATTTATAAATAATATTTTATAGAAATATTTTAACCTTATACTATCCCAAATTTTAAAATCTATCCATTTTTAAGCATTTTTATATAGAATGGAATTATAATATTTTAATCTTTTAGGAAATCCCAAATGTGTTCAGTCCCCACTTATAAAATAACACCCGTCCTTACTACTATTTACACCATTTGGATACATATAAAATAACCAAACCCAACATAATTATATTATATAATTACATACACATTAATTATAGGTTATATTATTCTTAAAATACTATTATAAGGCTATTTGAGAAAGGATCTAAAGGATTCCTACTGAAGAAGAGGTAATCATCCTACCAGACACTATTCAATTTATTTATTTTTATAAATCATATAATTCTATGATATTATTCATAAAATAATAAATAATATTATATTAAATATTATTACATGTTATTATGATTATTTAACCATAATTATTCACCATATTTTTTATAAAATGGAAGTGAAAGTATTGATCGTGCATACGTGTGGACTACCGCCTCCACGTAGTGATACAATTCATTTTATACCACAATTTTTCATGGAAAATTATTATGATGGTTTTAAAGTTTAAATATTATATTTATTAAATAATTATTCAACTATAGTTATAATATCATTTCTACCTTCTTAGCTTTCCAATCCATTAGAAAATAATAACGCCGCTCATGCGTACGTGTGAGCTACCACCACCACGAAGCGATGTGATCTATTTTTCATTTAAACTTTACATGGATGGTAATAAAGATAAATATAATGAATATATATAATATATGTGATATTATAATTATTATTTAAAGGTTAATTATTATTTAAATTTCTTTTTGTCAATCCATAAAAAGGAGAAAACAACATTCATGCGTACGTATGACCTACCGTCTCCATAAACAGTGTAATTAATTTTTTATCCCCACCTTTAAATGATGATTATAAAAATATATATGATGAATAAATATTATATTTATAATAATAATATAATTATTTAGAAGATTAAACTATAACTAGTGAAAAATAACTGGAACATCTGTGGTGAAACATATATGAGAAAACTGAGCAGTTAACCCCAGAAACAATGATAATAATGAAATATTATTGATGAATGGGTTATAAAATGTTATTATTGAATCATATATGATATTATAAATATGAATATTATTATATTATAAATTAATAACAATTTTAAATCCATTATTTTAGAGTTTAAATAATGTTTAACAAAGTGGAAGAGTGAGGTAAGGGGTTTCTGAACTCCATTTCCATTTATTGAGTTATAATTATACTTCATTGACTACATTATGACATGATTATGTGTAAAATTAACTCAAATTGTATTATGTTGTATTTAAATTTTTTAATGTGTATTTTATTTTGTTACACATAATCACTTCATTTATTAATTCTGACTTCAATGATACGATCTTTTTAGGGAATTTTATCTCAATTTCCACACCATTGAGACATATTTGGTATTATATAACTATTTATTTTTATGTGGTGTATATACTACCCATTTTATGTATTTAACATGAATATATATTTATTCATGATTATTAAAGTTTTAATTCATCTTTATTCTCTCCTGGGGTTGTAATTTTAAAGTTACCAAAGAGGTAAGAATTTATTTTACAATCTCATATTTTTCTGATTTCTCTTATTTTTATTGAAGAAATGTTATTTTATATCCTTCATAAAATACATTTATTTTATTATAATGTTGTTATTTAAGGATTTTCTATACATTATTCCAACTTTTACACTCTTTGGAACTTGATGCAAGAAAATTAATATTTAAAAGAAAAGATGATCTTATTTCTCTTTTTTAATCAGGTATATTTTTATTTTATTTCCATTTTTTTAAAATTATTTTAAAAAATTCCTTTTTATTTATTGAAATGATTTATTAAGGAAATATTATGTTATTATTTATTTTTTTTCATGTTTTTAAATGAATATTTCTAAAGTTTTCTAAAAGGTTCATTTTTAACTTTCTTTACAAAAGTTAAAAGGAATTTTTTTTAATGTATATGACGTTAACAAAATTTTCCACTGAAATAACTATTTTTTGATATTTAGATTCTTGTATAATATTTAAATGATTTTAAAATAAAAATATTTAGTGAAAAATTATTTTAATGTTTGTCTTAAATTTTACAAAAGACTTAATTTTACCAAAAAACCTATATTTCTGATGAATTGAAAGTCATATTTTATCTCTTATTAATTATATGATCAGTAAATTTATCTTGAAACATTAAATATATTGTGATAATTTTTCAATGAACATTAAATTTCTATCAAATATCCCTATTATTTGTATCATGGATATCATCATTTCCTAAACTGTATATCATTTCTATGTACAATGTTTTGTTTTTAAAGTTGTTTTATTGACTAGGGGAATCTTGATATTTTGTATCTTTTATTAAATATAGTTATTTATTGATAAGGAATATTGTTTTTGAATTAAATTGATGATTCAATATATGTGTAATTAATTGGAATTGTGGTAATGTTAGATACCTAATTATAAATAGCCCCTCAATGCATCAACAAGTCTTATGAGACAAACCGATTGGCCAAACTTAATAAATGGGTTTTTGGTATATACCTACCCATAAGTTAAACCTTCTTTCCAAAATGCATTGGTGGTAAATATATCATAATGTTTGAGATCATGATTTCCAATATTATTAATTTACATTATTGAGAATTTAGTTGTTATTATACCTGATATACTGCATTGATATCATCAGTGGTTGAATTTCATGCTTAAGTTATAGATTAAATGACACGTGTTTTCAGTTATCTACCTTTCCATATTTATTATAACTTACTTAATCTTAATATATTATCATTTACATAACCATTTCTAAGAATTTGAGATCACCCTTATTTTTTTTCTTTTTCCTAGGATGCCAGGATGTGTATTATGATTGATATGCAAGGATATACTGGAGAGAATAACGACGTTCTTAAAGAAATTGCTTTGTTTTATTTTTGTTTTCAAATATATTTGAGATTAAAATTTGTATTTTATTTACTAGTACTAATAAATTATTTGGAACTTTGGGATGAATTTTCTTTTATCTAGTGCTAATTTAATAAATTATCCATCGATTCGAGGTTACTTGAGTTGGGGACTTTACAAGTACATAACAGTCATCAAGTAAAATAACCAAAATATAGATAAAGGAAAAGGACCAAAAGTTAGGATAACCCATAAATGTCCCATGATATAGCATGAATACTATATCCTAAGATCTAACCTAACTATACAACCATTAAGCATCAACCTTGGTCCATGCCTAGAACCTATAACCTATGACCAAGGAGCATCTTCTTGGGTACCTAAGTTCTTGGGTGACCCAAGTAGGATATGATTAAAACAAATTAAGCCACCACCAATGGTGTACGATGAAAATCCACTCTGTACATTCTAATAATTAAGTGATGAAATATATAAGTGAAGCAGTAAGAATAATAATAGGTTGTGGAAAATGAATAGAACCAAGTTGAGCCTTGTGTCTCAGGGAGACTACTTGATCTATCACTACCTGCTTCACCCTATGATAGTCTCTGTACACAGAGTAAGTAACATGTATAGATCTTATTACAAGGAAAATAACCATTTTAAATACATCATGTATCATAAATAAATACACATGGATCAAATGATAATTCAATTCTATAAATTTCCAAGAATATCCATTTATTAGGCTCTAGATTAAGGGACTTCCCTTGACACCTATAAGTATGAATTAATTAGAATTCAAGGCTCACACCTAATGCATTCCAGAAAAAAAACAATAAATATGGACATGTGGATCTCATCTTGAGACATTCGATGTAACAACCTAGGTTTTAATGAATCATATTATTTTATAAACCATATTTTTATAATTCTAAACCATTTTTTTTATTTGATTAAAGGAATTGAAATTGATTAAAAAATAAGTCATATAATATATGAAGTAAAATAACAACACTTTATTAATTAATAAGTGTAACATTTCATCAAATCTCATAAAATTAATTATTTCATACCATGGATTATTACTCTCGATGGATAAAATTCATCCATTTAAAGTGCATATATCAATAGGGGATAATAGATAAAAAATAATAAAATCTTTATGTCTAGGAAATACTATGAATCATCTTAAACCTTATGGATAAACAAAGAAAACCTATAATAAGGAATATCTTCATGAAAGGAGAAAGAATTATGAAAAATCTATAATATGAAATAAGAACAATGCCTTACGAAGTGAGATTGGAATGAACAAAATGATTTAGTTAGTTGATATATTAGATTTTAATCTGGACATTATAAATATAGTCATTGCTACTATAATCATTGTAAATATTTTCATTTAAAATGTATCCAATAGGTATACTGTAGTCATTTATTATTAAGTAGAAAATTTAAAATAATGTAACTCAAAATGAAATAAAAATGATATCAAAATATTATAAATATATATATTTATGTGTTACTTATAATTATTAATAGTATTATTTTTTATATATGATATGATGTATATATAAAATTAAAATAAATATTTTAATATCATTGGAGTAGTAAAATTAAATTTTATAATATAAATAATTATTTTTAATGGCATTTGTTAAAGCGTATTTAGTATAAAAGTAATATTTCTTTTTTTAAAAGTTCAATTTTGTTAAGTATTTTACATTTTATCTTAATAGATTAAATTTAATATTTTGAATATATTATATAAAAAATAATGTATTAACATATTATAAATTAGAAATTGATATCAAATATTATCAAGAACACTTAATCTTTAAAAAAACATTTTTTTAATGAAAGTAATTTTTCTTTATATTCTTCATTTTCAATTTAAAACTAAATGTTTATATTTAATAATTTTAATTATATAAAAATAACTTCATTTTTGGATTTATAATATCAAAATTATCTTAGAATTAATTTTTCATATTTTTCAAAAAAAATTGATTTTAAGTGAATAGTGGAATATAATGATACTGTGGCTTTTATGCCCTTATTAGTATATAAGAAAAATTAGAATTTTATGAAACCAATTTATTGAAAAAAATGTATTTTAAAATAGATATTATATTTTTTAAAATATTTATTATAATTTATGAACCTATGATTGATATTTTTGAACTCAAGTAATTTTTTTCTCAAAAATTGTTTTAATACATTATACATTTATTATATTAAAATTAATTTTTAACAATTTTTGAAATTGAATCAGAAAAAAATGTTTTAAATTTTAAAATAATAAGGTATTAATTATTTAATAATTACCACTTTATTTTTTGGCTTTAAGCTTATGTTAACTTAGGTAAAAACTAGTTATCGTGGTGGAAACCAAATTGGTAAAAATAAGTAACCTAAAAGCTAAAGGGGTAAAAAATGTTAAAATAATGTTAAAAATTGAGTGTTATAGGTTTGGATCAACCTTATCTATTATCCTCTCTATTATTTATCAATTTTTGATCCATTTTCCTTGAGAGTGACATTCCATTATTGAAAATATTTGGGTATTTTCAAAATTTATACTCCTTTTCACTTATGAAAGGGGATCTCCTATAATCACTTACCAACACACCGAAACCACTTTAGTTTAGATAAAAATATATAAATAACTCTTATAGAAATTCATATAAACCTTAATGTTGTTTGATTCTTCTCAAAATTCCATCCTTTAAATGTTTACCCGCCTTCACAAATGAGATAACCCATGTATGAGGTATAGATTTATAACAATTTATTCCAGTTTTATTTTTTTTGTATATATATTTACTGTTTGTGAAATTTATTTTCACTATATAAAAATGATAAAAGTAGTATATTTATTATACTAGTATGTAATTATAATATGAAAAGAGAAAACAACATTTGTGTGTGTGCAACTACTGCCTCTATAAAACATCATGTTTTGTTTCCCTTAACCACTTTTCACAGACGATAATAATGTTAAATTTAATAAATGATTATTATAATTATAATATATTTTATATTATTAAATAATAAAAAATATTTTTTATTTTTCTCATTTTATGGAAAATGAAATCTCCAACCATGCGTACGTGTGAACTATTATCTCTATAGGATGATTGATATACATTTTTCTTTTCATCACTGCCTTAAATATATGGGCATGGGGATGAGTTTAATGGATAAATATTATGTTTATGATATAACTGTAAGAACTCGGATCTTTTTTTAGGTATGTTTTTCCTTTTCTGGTTGCTTTTGAGAAAAAAGGAATTTCTGGAAATTTTCAAAGTACACGCCATGTACTTTATGAGTACACACCGTGTACTGCTTTGCTACAGGAGGCCGTGTGTTGGCCGTGTAGTAGCCACACACACAGCCCTGTGGGAGTGATTTGGAGGCCTCTTAAAGTGGAGTACATAAACGATGAGTACACGGCGTGTACTACACGGCCTCCTGTGGCAAAGCAGTACACAATGTATACTCATAAAGTACACGGCGTGTACTTTAAAATTTTCCAGAAATTCCTTTTTTCTCAAAAAATGAACAGAAAAGAAAAAATATACCTGAAAAGAAGACCCGGGTTCTTACAAACTTCCCCCCTTAAAGAAATTCATCCCTGGATTTTCATAGCGCGATGTAGAAGAAGAAACCCTGAAAAGTTCCGGCCACTGTAACCGCACATCAGCCTCCATCTCCCAAGTCTCGTCCTTTACCCGCCCGTGCTTCCATAACACTCATACTATAGGAACAGACCAGCCACAAAGAACCTTTGTACTATGATCAACAATCCAGATAAGATGCTCCTCAAACGACGTATCCACTTTGAGCTCAACCTCCTCAGGTTGAAAGACATGAGACGGGTCTGAAAAGTAACATCGGAGCTAAGAAACGTGGAATACGTCGTGCATAGACCGATACCTCTGAGGTAACTGAAATCGGTAGGCAACCAGCCCAACTCTCTAAAACACTTCAAATGGCCCAACATACCTCGACAAAAGCTTACACTGTCTCCTAATCCTCTTGTTTCCCAACCTCGAAGTGACATGCAGGAAGACCTGATCCCCGACCTCGAACTCCATAGGTTGTCTCTACTGATCAGCATAAGAATTCTGTTGAGACTGCGCAGTAGAAATCCTCTTATGAATCAACTCTATCTGCTCTGTGGTCTTCTGAACAAGACTATGTCCTAGCAAAGTTGCCTCTCCTACCTCTAGTCAACATAAGGGTGATTAGCATGGCCTACCTTACAAAGCCTCATAAGGTTCCATCTGAATAGTTGTTTGAAAACTATTGTTGTTGGAAAAACCCACATGAGGTATATGTTTCTCCCAAGAACCCTCCAAAATCCAGAATGCATGCTCGGAGCATATCCTCAAGCACCTAAATCGTACGCTCGGACTGGCCATCTGTCTAGTGGTGGTAAGTTGTACTCAAAAGTACCTGTGTACCCAACACCTTCTAAAGCCCCTGCCAGACCTGAGAAGTAAAACACACATCCCTGTCTGAAATGATGGAGTGTGTAACTCCATGAAGACATACAATCTCTATGATGTACAACCATCCCAGCTCATCAAAACTAAAGTTGTCTTTGACTAGAATGAAGTGAGAAACCTTCATAAGACTGTCAATGACAACCCATAATGCATCATTCCCTCGAGGCGACCTCGAAAACCCTGTTAGGAAATCCATAAGACACCATTCCACTTCCACTCGGAAATGGGTAACTGTTGTAAAATCCCTGCTGGTCGCTGATGCTCCGCATTCACCTGCTGACAAGTGGATCACTTCATGAAGAAAACAACAACATCCCTCTTCATATCTGTCCACCAATACTGATGGTGTAGATCATGATACATCTTGGTGATTCCAGGATGAATTGCTCAAACTGAGGAATGAAAGTCCCATATCATCTCCTCGTATATGTCTGTTGGCACCCATATGCTCCCTTGGAAATGCAAGATCTCATCCTCACCTATGGTCCATCCAAGAATAGGGTCCTCTCCTAACACACTCTCCCTTAGGACTAGGCATTCAGAATCTGATAAATACATCATTCAAACTTGATCAAGAAGAGTAGAGGTAACAACTACAGAAGATAGAAAATTATTCCCCTTTCTATCATGCATCTCCAAATGCATCTCAGAGAACAGAGACATAAGATTCCACTCACTGCTGGCCTCCTGAACTGCATGTATCTGAGTCCTCCTACTCAATGCACCAGTCACGACATTGCCTTTCCTAGGCATATAAGAAAGCTCAAAGTCAAAGGACTGTAGGTACTCGACCCACCTCCACTGTCTTAAATTCAGATCACGCTGAGTGAAGATGTACTTGAGACTTTTATGGTCAGTGAAAACCACAAAATGCTCTCCCAGAAGATAATGTATCCAACATCGTAGGGCATGAACAACAACTACCAACTCCAGATCATGCGTCGGGTAATTTCTCTCATGTGGCCTCAACTGCTGAGACCCGTACGCAATGACTCAATCTCCCTACATAAGCACAACTCTAAGCCCGATACCCGACGTATCACATTAAATAGTATAGCTCTTTCCTGGATCTAGCATGACTAGTATCGGTGCTGAATTCAACCTCCCTTTTAGCTTCTGAAAGGCTGAATCACAAGAATCTGACCATAAGAACCTCGCACCCTTCTTAGTCAGACTTGTCAACGGTTCTACTAAGCATGAAAAGTCCTTTATTAACCTTCTGTAGTATCCAACCAGCCCTAGAAAACTCCACACCTCAAAGATGTTCTTTGGCTGCTCCCAGGAAACTACAACTCTCACTTTCTATGGGTCTACTGATACTCCTGCCTCTGAGATAATATGACATAGGAAGTGAATCTGATCCATCCAAAAGTGGCACTTTGACAACTTAACATATAACTGATGTTCCCTCAGTGTACTCAAAACGATCATAATATGGGTAGCATGGTCATGTCAAGTGTGAGAGTACACCAAGATATCATCCATGAATACCACCATGAAAGAATCCAAGTATGGATGGAACACTTGGTTCATCAGTGCCATGAAAACTGCAGGTGCGTTCGTGAGACTGAACGACATAACCGTATACTCGTATAGACCATACCTACTCTAGAAGGCTGTAAGAGGTATATCTGATGGTCTAACGTGCAACTGATGGTAACAAGTCCTCAAGTATGTCTTTGAGAATACCTGGGCTCCTCAAAGATGATCAAATAGATCATCAATCCCTGGTAAGGGTTATCAGTTCTTGACCATCAACTGGTTCAACTTCCGATAGTCCACACAAATCCTGAGGGTTCTGTATGCCATCTTCGCAAACAGGACAGGTGAACCCCAAGGAGAAGTACTAGGTCAGATGAAACCCTTTTCTTATAAATCCTCCAACTATTTCTTAAGATCCTGCAACTCTGGTGTAGCCATCCTTTAAGGAGGAATGGACACCGGTGCCGCTCCTAGAATAAGCTCAATCGAGAAGTCTTCCTCACGCTCCAGAGGCAAACCTAAAAATTCCTCTAGAAAGAAATATCTGAAACAATCCACCACTGGAGGAAAGTCCATCTGTGAAGTCCCCTAGTCATCTAGATATAGACTAGAAATATGGGTTGTAACTCCTTCCAACCCATGATTCTCTAGACCTTCTATGCTCACATGTACATCCCATTTGCCTCTATGAAGAAAGGATTCACCTTCTGGTGATGTGAAACTCACCCTACGACGATAAAAGTCGACGACTGCCTAGAATGGAACTAACCAGTCCATCCTGAGAATGAAATCATAGCATGTCATCTCTAGGACATAAAGGTCCCATAAGAAGTGACACCCACCAACCTATAGAGGGAACTCCCTGCATTGACGTACACAAGCCATTCTAGTGTCAAGATATCTGTAGAGGAAAATATATAGAGACCAAGGCTCTCCACAACAACGATATAGATAAATCTATGGGAATACCCTGTATCAAAAAGATAAGAAGCTAAAACCAAGGCTACTAAGATCGTACCTCAAACTGTAGAGGGTCCGGGATCCTTCTCTTTCCAGGTCTACTCCACTACAAAATTTTGGCCTAAGCCACTTCCTTGTGACCCTACCTGACCGCTCTGAGATGATCCACCCTACTGTCGCTAAAGAACCAATGACTGCATACCACAGAAATGACCTAAACCTCGACCCAAATGGCCAGAAGAACTTTAATTCCCATACTGGTGAGAAACTGGTGGTGCTTCTCCTGAACGAGGAGTCATAGAAGAACCCCTGTCACTAGCTGCTGGTGAGAAGAACTAACAAAAGCACTGGAGGTGACCCATCTTTCCACAAGATCAGAACACCACTAGGTCTATCGAGCAACGTTTCCTTGTATCCCCACTCTTCCCACAATGGTAGCACACCACTTGGCTACCAGAAGATGTATCCCACCTACTCTGATCTCCACGTGTATACTCCCTGTGGTGCTTCCTATTGTCAGGAGGATAGATACTAACTCTGGATGACGAACTGCCCTGGCTCATCGCTCTAGAATCCCTAATATTGTGCTCTGTGATCAGTGTCTAGTTGACGATAGAATATATCGAAGTCAACCTAAATATGTTCACCTGTGATCAGATGTCGTGCCTCAGACCATACTAAAACTTCCTTGCAAGGAAGAAATCATCACCTCCTGGAATAGGTGTGAAATTCTGCAGCTCTGTGAAGTGAGAATAATACTCCATAACAGAAAGTGTACCCTGCTCCAGACTCATGAACTCTCGAGCTCGATCGGCCCTCAAGGTATCTAGATAGAAGTAATCATAGAAGATACACCGAAACTCATCCCAAGTCATATTCTGCTGGCGTCCCGCCTGTGAAATCACATCCCACCACCTCTTGGTGGAGTCTTGAAACATGTAGGTAGAAAGTTTCACCCTCTTCTCGGGAGGTATATCCAGATGCTCAAAAATCGTTAGCGTGGCTTCTAGCCATGACTCTACATCCTGGGGTCCTCTATCCCCTAAGAAAGTAGGAGGATGATGCTGCTGAAAGACCCGCATCAATTCTGCCATTGACGGGGCAGGAGGTGACACTCCCTGAAAGGCCTGCATCATCCTCAGAAAGCCCCCCTGAACTGTGCATCTTCACCCATGTCAGGTATAACGGCAGGTGCCAAGACTGACATGATAGAAGGATCTATTGGAAATCCCTGATTGGCCATGTCCGGTGTTTGATCACCACCTAGAAACTGGCGCATAACCGGAGGAAGTCTCGGTGGCATGACTCTGCAAGGTTAAGTGCACACCTTAAAACAAGATGATCAAGTAATGAAAACTAGAAGTGTAAGAAGGCAACATGAGAAGGAAAACATTCAAGTTTCATAAAACATGACTACATAGCGTGTAAAATTCCTACACGGTGTGTTCCCTTAAGTCATTTACATGGGCGTGTACACCTGCCTAAACTGGTTGTGTAACACCCAAAACACACGGTGTGTTGTCTTAACACACGACGTGCACTTGAATCCCCTTTCCCTAACCAAGTCCTTCTACATGGTTAAGCAACACAAGTCTCCTAATACAAGACTACATGACATGTTCAAGGTATACAATGCATTTACTAGACAAGCTTCACCTGGACCTTGTTGTTAGTGACATGACCTGACACACGACTCACACTACACAACGTGTTCTAGACGGACACGGTGTATACGTGAAAGGATAACACCGACCTATGTTGTTAGTGACACAGACAGGTACCTATGTCAGACTACATGACATGTTAAATACTGGCACAATGTGTATATCTTAAGGTTTATCCGTCCGTGTTGTTAGTTACACAGGAGGACATAGGGTTAACACTACATGACATGTACAATAGGTACACGATGTGTTCCCATAATAGATTTCCTATCTCGTGTATCTTCACACATGGCCTATGACATAGTTAGAGAATACACGACATGTATATAAAGTACACGACATGTACTTAAGAAAAATAGTTTCTTCCCAAAAAGAAGAACACATGGCGTGTAGTCAAAACTTCACGGCATGTATTATTGGTTTTTTTGGACCGTAAGCCTTAGAAACTACTTCGGGACCCAGAAAAACACTGAAAAGAACAATGGAAGTGCCAAATTCGGATCCTTGGGGGTCAATACTCCCTGTGAATCAAATATTGGAATCTTATACATGTTATGACAAGGAAAACAAGGTAATGATGCACCAAATTTCGGTCCATGAGGGCCCATAACACCTCAAGAACCAAAGTTTGGTGTTCATTCAAGAAAAACCTTACACAAAAAATACCCTATCAAACAGAAGGTATTCTTATCAAGGCATTTATCACAACAATGTGCATATTCTACACAACGTCTATCACAACAACATGAAACCCCTAATGCATCCTACAGGACATGACAAGAATGCATGACATGTGATTCCTTGTAAGTGCCTATATGATGCATGAGATGGAATACCCTCATCTCATCGGGTTGTGACAGAAATTAAACCACAATAATGTGAACAGTAATAATAAAAAACGTGTGAGTCATCCAACGGTGAAAATCAGTTCGACAGTAAACTTGCAAAATTAGAAGAAATTGCAATAAACAAGTTAGATTGGATTTTTCCTGTACATGGGTTAGATACTCCCTAGAACAACTTATTACCAAGTACCCATTTCTTCCTATCCCTAGCTAAAGGATTCAAATAGTAAATCAAGAGAAAATAATTCCTCTGATACCACTTTGTAACGTCCCGGTTCCGGAAGCCACCCAGAGGCATCCTGTACCCGGTTGGTCACATGGCCTCAAGCACTTTTCCCCGCACAAGAGAGGCTGCCGACTAGTAGTGAGGGTTTGAGAGTGATAGTGGGGAAACTATGCCCTCATTGGAAGAGTACACAATGTAAGTAAACAACACTCAATAGCGGAAGTAGTAAATATCCAACAATAGTAAACAGTGGAAGACTAGAATAATAAACAATTGGAGCACACTTGTATATAAAATGATACATGATACATATGTCTAGGAAAGCATCCAAACAAGTCACAATGCGGGAAATACAATAGTTCTAAACCAAAGTAAAAAAGAAAAAGATAAATAGATCCTCATCATCACAAGCCTAAGCTTGGTCCCATGCTCTCCAGCTCCACAGCAAGTCAAGTACCTGAAGTAGAAGGGCACTTACCCTTATCTATACCTGAAACAATATAATATGTTTGGGCCCAAAAGCATGGCCCAAATAGGGTGTGAGACTAAATACTAGTATGAAACCACCCAAAGATCTGTTCCTAATAGTCAATGAATATATGGATGGTAAAAATATAGAAAGAAGTAAACAGTAAAGTACGTAGCAGTAAACAATCCTCAGTTTCAATATCAAGCAACAATGAAACAAACAGCTAATCCCCAAATAGGTAACCCTCTAGGAAGTACTCACATCCATCCCCTATGGTTCTACCTAAGAAGTACAAGCAACCCTCTAGGTAGTTCACTCAGCCTAACCCCTCCGGTTTAGTCATAAGAATTTATAAAGACTCTCTGAGGAAGAACTCACAACCAATTCCCCTTATAATATAAGGTGGTTAGGGACTCTATAAGGAATCTCACATGGTTAATTTCCCTTATAGTCCCAAGGTCAAGGACTCTCTGAGGAAGCTCACTTGTTCAATTCCCCTTATAGTCCAGGTTGTTCAAATACTCTCTGAGGAATCCCACTAGGTCAATTCCCCTTATAGTCAAGAGTAATCAAGGTAATTCAAAGTAAAACAAAGACTCTCTGAGGAAGATCACATGATAAATTCCCCTTATAGTCTAAAGTGATCAAATAATCTCTGAGGAAGATCACTCAGTCAATTTCTTTTATAGTCTAAAGTGCTCAAAGACTCTCTGAGGAAGCTCACTCAGTCAATTCCCCTTATAGCCTACTACACCAGGTTCTCACGGCCCTGTGTAGGTCAACAAGAATAGGAATGAAGTATGGCCAAATTAAACCTACATAAATACTTGGCTAAATAGTCTAAAACATATCAATCATGACATAATAAAAACTCTCCATCCTACAACAACATGCATGGAAAATAGGCAAGGCAACCAAATTGTCTAAACAGGACCAAATGTTCGTAAATAGAACATGCATGGGAAATACATCCAATGAATAAAAATCAACCCTATTCATTTCCAAATAACCTATACACAAATATGCGAGCATGGAAGACACTCAATAGGGGTAAAATTGTAAACACGCAATACCCCATTCAAGGGTATTAGTGGAATTTGCACATAATACTCAAAGAATTTGAACAGAAAGGCACAAACCACCTACCTCGGCATTAGGAGATCTCTATATGTGAACCTTGAAGCTTAAATCTCCTTAGAATGTCAAATATATACAAAAACATATAAAATGTTCAACCCACGATATCTCACGAGAGAAGAGAAATAAGAAGATGGTGATCTATGAGAGGAGGGAACTCACTGATGTGATTCTAATGCAACCGGAAGTGTTCAATTCAGAGGATGGACACACACTATAACAGGGTTGCTGAGGTCACCTCAAGGGAATAATGTAGCATGGGTTGTCATTATCAGGCTTACGAAGGTTTCTCACTTCATTCCTATCAAAGAGACCTTCAGTGTTGATGACATGGGATGGTTGTACATCCGAGAGATTGTACGTATTCATAGAGTTCCACACTCCATCGTTTCAGACAGGGATGCACATTTTACTTCTCGATTCTGGTAGGGGCTTTAGAAGGCATTAGGTACACAGGTACTTTTGAGTATAACTTACCACCCTAGACAGATGGCCAGTCCAAGCGTATGATTTAGGTTCTTGAGTATTTTCTCCGAGCATACATTCAAGATTTTGGAGGTTCTTGGAAGAATCATATACCTCTTGTAGAGTTTTACTACAACAATAGTTTTCAAGAAACTATTCATATGGAACCTTATGAGGCTTTGTACGGTAGGCCATGCCGATCACCCTTATGTTGGCTGGAGGCAGGATAGGCAGTTTTGCTAGGACCTCGTCTTGTTCAGGAGACCATAGAGCAGATAGAGTTGATTCGGAAGAGGATGACTACTATGTAGTCTTGATAGAAGTATTATGCTGATCAGTGGAGATGACCTCTGGAGTTTGAGGTCGAGGATTAGGTTTTCCTGCGTTTCACACTGAGGTTGGGACACAAGAGGATTAGGAGACATGGTAAGATTTCTTCAAGGTATGTTGGGCCGTTTGAGGCATTGGAGAGAGTTGGGCCAGTTGCCTACCGGTTGCAGTTACCTCAGAGGTACCAGGATATGCATGCCGTCTTCCATGTTTCTTAGCTCCGACATTACCTTTCAGACCTGTCTCATGTCTTTCAACCTGAGTAGGTTGAGCTCGAAGTGGATTCTTCGTTCAAGGAGTATCCTATCTGGATTTTTGATCATAGTACAAAGGTTCTCTGTGGCCGGTCTGTTCTTCTGGTATGAGTGCTGTGGTAGCACGGGTGGGTACATGACGAGAATTGGGAGAGGGAGGCCAATGTACGATTATAGTGGCCAGAGATTTTCAGGGTTTCTTCTTCTACGCCGTGCTAGGGAAATTTGGGGACGAATTTATTTAAGGGGGAAAGTTTGTAAGAACCAGAATCTTCTTTTTAAGTATGTTTTTCCTTTTCTGGTTGTTTTTGAGAAAAAAAGAATTTCTGGAAATTTTCAAAGTACACGCCGTGTACTTTATGAGTACACACTGTGTACTACTTTTCTATAGGAGGCCATGTTCTGGCCGTGTAGTAGCCACACACACAGCCATGTGGGAGTGATTCAGAGGTTGTTTAAAGTGGATTAAAGAAATGGCGAGTACACGCCATGTACTTCAAAAGTACACGCCGTATAATTTTTTTATTAAATTTACCAGGGTCACGTCTAATCACTAAAATGATCTTATTTTAGATATCATTCAACTGAGAGCTCCGTATGGCCATAGATATTCGATGAACCCATGAACATGCATCCGTCCTCCGAATCGAACACTGTCGGTTGTGTTGGAATCACATCAGTGAGTTCTATCTTCTCCTAGATCACCATCCTCTGATTTATCATCTCTCGTGAGATATCATGGGTTAAAATTTTTAGTTTTTTTGTAGATCATAGATTTTCTAAGGAGATTCAAGCTTCGAGGTTCACATATAGTGATCTCCTAATACTAAGGTAGGTGGTTTGCACCTTTCTGTTCAAGGTATTTGAGTATTATTTTCAAATTCCACCAATACCATTGAACGAGGTATTGCGTGTTTACCATTTTACCCCTGTTGAGTACCTTCCATGCTCGCATGTTTGTGTAGAGGTTATTTGGAAATAAATAGGGTTGATTGATATGATTTGGATGTATTTCCCATGCATGTTCTGTTTATGACTGTTTGGTTATGTTTAGCCAGTCTGGCTGCCTTGCCTATTTTCCATGCCTGTTACTGTAGGATGGAGAGTTTTTATTCTGACATGCTTGATATGTTGTAGACTATTTATCCAAGTAGTTCTGTTGGTTTACTTTTTCCATACTGCATTTCTATGCTCGTTGACCTACACAGCGCCGTGAGAACCTGGTGTAATAGGCTATAAGTGGAATTGACCGAGTGAGCTTCCTCAGAGAGTCTTTGAGCACTTTAGACTATAAGGGGAATTGACCAAGCGAGCTTCCTCAGAGAGTCTTTGATAACTTTATACTATAAGGTGAATTGAATGTGCGAGATTCCTCAGAGAGTATTTGGTTTACTTTGAATTACCTTGATTACTCTAGACTATAATGGGAATTGACTGAGTGGGCTTCCTCAGAGAGTCTTTGAATGACCTGGGCTATAAGGGGAATTGACCGAGTGAGCTTCCTCAGAGAGTCCTTGACATTGGGGGTATAATAGGAATTGATTGTGTGAGTTTCCTCAGAGAGTCCCTGACCACCTTATACTATAAGCGGAATAGACTGTGAGTGCTTCCTTAGAGAGTATTTATGAATTCTTATGACTGAACCAGAGGGGTTAGGCTGAGTGCACTGCCCAGGGGTTGCTTGTACTTCTTAGGTAGGACCAAAGGGGATGGATGTGAGTACTTCCCAGAGGGTTACCTGTTTGGGGATTAACTATTTGTTTTGCTGTTACTTGATATTGAAATTGTGGATTTTTTACTACTGAGTACTTTTTTTTACTGCTTTCTGTACTTTTATCTACCATATATTCACTAAATGGTAGGCACAGATCTTTGGGTGGTTACCTATTGGTATTTAGTCTCACACCCTATTTGGACCATGCTTTTTGGCCCAAACAGATTATATTGCTGCAGGTATAGATAAGGGAAAGAGACCTTCTACTTCTGGTACTTGAATTTATATGGAGCTGGAGAGCATGGGACCAAGCTTAGGCTTGCGATGCTGAGGAGCTATTTATCTTTTTCTTTTGTACTTTGGTTTAGCACTATTGTATTTCCAGCATTGTGACATGTTTGGATGCTTTTCTAGACATATATATTATGCATCATTTTATATATATATGTGATCCAGTTGTTTATTATTCTAGTCTTCCACTGTTTACTGTTGTTGGATATTTACTACTTCTGCTATTGAGTGTTGTTTACTTCCACTGTGTACTCTACCAATGATGGCATAATTTCCCCACTAACACACCCAAGCCCTCACTGCTAGTTGGCAGCCTCTGGCGTGCGGGGAAATGTACTTGAGGCCATGTGACCAACCGGGCACAGGGCACCTCTGGGTGGCTTCCGGAATCAGGACGTTACAGTAACTATGGTTATGTTATTGAAAATTTTAGAACCTATTAGTGATATGTTCAAAAAATTATTTTTGTTAACTCAATTGTTCAAAACAAGCATACTAAGTGGAAAAAAAATTAATTTAAATTATGTAATATTTTCATATCCATTAATTATTCTTATAAATACTTTATAATTACGATATTTAACACTATTAAACACTAAATTATATCATTATTCTACTATTTTAATGATATTTTAAAAAAATCACCTCATAATCATCCATTAAGTTTGGAATGTTCATGTTTGGGTCAGTTTGACTACTTACATGAACAATGATTCAAAATTATGCAATGAATGACTATGAGAACTTAATTAATGGTATAATATGATATGAACATGTAAATAATTATTTTTTATTTGAAAAATATATAACAATATTTAACTCATTAATTAAGAAAACACACATTGTAGGTTAAAAATCACAAAAAAATGTTCATTATCGATTTCATCTTCTAGGATAAAAAAAAAGTACTCAAGAAAGGAAATTTAAACTTAAAATATACTTATAAGTAATCCATTATATTAAAATTAATGAACTTTTAATGATTTAATTTTGGGATAATAATTAATAACAATATCACTATTATGAAACTAGTTCAAATTGATCAAGATTACCCACACCCGACATCGAAAATTTGTAGTAGATAACTAATATAAATGCAGATAATAATTATAAATGAAGTTTATAAATGGTTATATATATGAAAAATATTTTTATATAGGCAATTAAGATACATTTTTTGTTATATAGGCGCTTATATTGCATTAGAATAAGTGGGGAAACAAGGTAATGGATTCTTTGTCTCAAATTTAATTTCTTGAGACATTTTTCTTAATGTGAACAATGATACCTTTAATATGGTGTGATTAATACCAAATGAATGTATTTTAACATATTCATGATTTTTGAATAGCCATATAATGTACTTTATTTAAATAGAAAACTATTAATAAAAAACCCAACTTTAAAGTGGATTTGATCAAAATGTTACTCAAATGGAAAGGGTTTCATTTCCAATATTATTTTCAAATCATTATTGTTTTTAAAAGATATTAAATCTAAGAAATTTTTATTATTTATAAAACCTATAATTATTTAGATTTTATATTTGTGGTTTTTTATATGTTCCCTCTATATTTCATTTCCCCCTAATTCATATTTTATCTAAAGTGTTTCTTGTCAGTGAAACTGACCCTATCTCTTCTTTTCAGTTGGGAACCTCACTTTTTTCTATGTCTTAATTAATTAGATGATTTTTAAAATATTCTTATAAATAATTAAAAATTAATTAATTTCATTTTATACTAATTTTTATTCTTTAAAAGTTTTAAAGAAAATTTTAACATTTTTTATATGGGTTATCTTAATCAAATCGTAGAAAGAATATATTTTTAAGGTTTTCTGTGTGAACACCTCTTTCTGCCATTTTTTTATTTTTGATGAAACTTCCTTTTTATAATTTTGTAACTCCCCAGACTGAATTAAAGAATTTGATATGAAGTTACACATAGCCTCATGCATGCCTCCCCATACACAAGAGGTTTCTGGCTAGTAGTGAAGGTCCAAGTTCTATCATTGGGGAGACTATACCCTCAGTTTCAAAAAAGTAAAGAAAAAATAATAAAAAATAAAACAATGCAGTGGAATAAATAAACAATGTTTTAAAAAAATGGTATAGTAGGTATACCATGTCATATAGGAAAATAAACTAAGGACCCCCAAATGTTGTAGGTCAAACCCAATAATCAAATACGAAAAGAAAATAAATGTTGTTGTAATAGTCCAAAGTATGTCCTAACATTGAATCCATATATAAGCCTCTATCTACAAAAGTCCCTATCACAAGGCCCTTTCCCTTCATTGGATCCCTAAATTATGAAATCTTCACATGCATCATGAACACATTTAGGGTTTGGGTAATAAACCCAGTAGGACACCACCAATGGATCCTTAACATAAGTTCACATAAATATATAACATTGTATTTCATGAAATAAAGTAAATTCTCAAACAAACATACATGCACACATGTTCCAAGTCATTTTTACTAATGAACCCACTATGAACCCTAAACCCACTTATTTTGGCTTGATACCAGTAATAAATTAAATGTCTATCACCAAATATCACAAGATGTGCCTCAAGTCCTAGTTTCAATTGTCACTCTACACCCATCAGTCTTATACCCAATTTCTACCTTTAAGGAAATACCACACACTCCACCCTAATGGTGGCATTTATATGGAACACCACATGCCTCACCTTGATAGTGGCCATTATCCTTAGATTATGGTAAGTCTCACCTAACATGGCAGATGTAATTGAATATTCACCTCACCCTTACACGGAATTATCTCAATTTGGATTTTAGATAATAGATTCTCAATTACCATGTATAGTCTACTCCCACATCAGTATACATGTATTTGATTCAACCCATACCACCAACAATCAATATTCTATATCCATCATCATGTCATTATGCTCCCCCTCCAAGAGGCTATCTAACAAAAAATAAGCAACCTCATCACTGATGATAAGGAATTTCGATGGAGGCAGGAGGTGGTTTTTGAATCATGGATGCACTACTGTGTAGCTTGTAGCCATTGTGGTCACATGGCGTCGAATTTCCGTAGTGGGAGGATGAAGGGTTTCTATCAGGAGAAGGCAATGCGTCACAACAGTGGGGATATTTTTGCAACCCTAGAAAGGAACTTGTACACTGATGCTGGTCTGGCAGTGAAAGGGGATAAGGTGATTGCCAAGTTGGGTCTTGCGGAGGTTATTGGGTGTTCTAAAGGTGGAGGTTCTGTTGAAAAGGGCACTCGAGTGGGGGATCCCGGAGGTGTAGGTGCTGTTGCAGATGAACCTGTGGTTCCAATGCTTGTGCAGGGGGTGGAACGGGTTTTAATCGACAATGTAGTGGGATAGGGAGTATCTGTTGTTGAGGTCCCTGGTTGCTCCCCTGGTATGAAGGAGTTGCAGGATGGTCAGGCGAGGGTTGCAGACAATCAGGCTGTGGATGTGCAGTCGGGGAAATCTGCTTCTAGTGTGTCTCGAAATCCGATAGTTTAGCAGGTGTTTCACCATTTGAAGTCTGATCTTGGAATTGGGAATGCTAATACAATGGGTTCCTTGGCATGCAGTCCCTTGCCGTCAGGGCATATGGAAGGCTGTGTCCAGGAGCAGGAAGAGAATGCTGGACGTATGATGATCATGGTTCCCATAGACAACAGATTTCTGGAATTGGACAATGAGGAGGCCTTGCATGAAGAGGATAAAGTGGCAAGGCAGGACAGTGGTATCTTGCAGATTACTAACTCTCTGGTGGATACTGCAGCTGGTGAAGATGTCCAGAACTTGGTGGATCAGCCTCATTGTCCCAAACCATATCAAGATTGTGGTTCGGAGGGGGCTTATCGAAAGATGGATATTTTAGGAAAATGGGGTGACATATCGGACAGTGAGAAGGAAAAAGATGGTGGGGTGATCCGGCCCTCCTTTAGTGCTGTTGGTCAAGGTGATAGGATGAAGGTGCTTGGGGTTGAAGACAAAAGGACTGGTCTACCATGTCAGCAGCTGAAGAAAGATTATTCTTATCTCCCAAGGCCGGTGTCTACTAGAGCCTCTATTGGGAAGGAAAGCTGGGATATGCAATCTTCGTAGGAGTTTTTAGCTTTGGATAAGTTGAATCTGAGAAGAAAATATGCAAAGGTTCATAAGTATTATGAAAGATCCCAATGTGAAACTGATAATGTAGAGGAAATCGTCCACAATGGGGATGGTGATGGGTTTAGTTTCTATGATATATAGGTGTTTTGCTGGCACGTTGTACCTTCTTTATGATTTTTCTTTTATTAATAAATGGTCAGAGGCTTGCCACTGACTGAGCATTTCTAGTATTAAGAAAGGGTCTCAAGGGTCACTCATTCATCAACATGAAATAAAAAACCATGAATGGGTTATCAATCATAAATAATCAAACCATGACAACATCATATATAAGTCCCTATCTGGAAAAGAACTTATTACCTCATACACATTGAAAAATTAATCCAATATTACTCAAAGTATAGATGGTTGAACCATGTATCACACCCATAAAAGAGTAGATCACATGTCAAGGATGCTAAACTCGAGTTTCAGTTCATCAAGAAAGAGGTCTAGAAAAGAGGCCTAGGGAGATTCCATTTCGACAAGGGTGATTCTATAATCACATAACTCAAAAATTACATCAATATAACTAATTTCTAAATATATAAAAGAAGATGATGTCAATTCACCAGATTCGTTGTCGATTAAAAAATATATAAATAATTCCTTGTAAAATCTAGAAGAGAACCTCAAGTTTATCCAACAAAAATTGATCCCCCAATAATACAACAACAAAAAATAGATCCTAGATAAAATTAAATTAGAATAGAGTCTCAAGATTATTTATCTATTAAAAATTACATAGAAATGTCCTCTATTCATGAGCTATTTAGCTCTGGTCTAAGGGATGTCATTGACATGTTGAAAATTTCCTATATTCTAACAATGATACAAGGATTAAATGTTATTTGGAATTGGAATCCATATAATGGTTAATGACATGACATATATATGAATCATATTCAGATAAAAAGATATATATGAATAATAAACCTAAAGAACATAGGTTTTTTCATCACATAACTCAATTATAGATCTTTAACTCACTTGGATCAACCAAAATCAAGATTTGGAGGAGATTAAATCTTCAAGGGAGGTCAAAGGATTATCAAGGTTTGAGTTATATTCCCATAAAAAGGAGAATGTGTTAAAATAGTCTATTAATAAATATTAAGGAGGATTTTTGGATCATTAATTTCACACACACATGGTTTTCCAAACCTTGTTCCAACCATGTACCCCTTTTTGGGATTCTAGACAAGACATACTATTTGTTAATCTATGTTCCAACTATGTTGTTGGAACTAGAGGGTGTCACATGTTTTTTCAAGTAATGCTGCATGGTTTGATACACTACATGCATTAATTGTGAACCACCCCAAGATATGTCATATGGTTTGTTAGAAAGACCACATGTTTTGATAAACCATGTGCTTTAACCATATTCCACATTAGGTGCTACTTCCTCTTGTTGAATTATTTCTTAGAAAATCATCATGGTTTGTAAAAACCATTCTCAAACTGTTCACATTTGAAAAAGTTCCAAAACTCTCAAAACTATCCAGAAATCACCAGAACTCATCCCAACCAATTTATAGATCAAAAAACATTATTAGAGGATGATTCTAACTCATAACATACCTAAAAAATACTTTCCCATTAAAATAGACCCCTCTCATTAATTCTCATCCTCCATATGCATATCTAGGAATCCTGATCTAACAACTCATACCATTGGTCCTGATCATCTTTCTCTTACTCCCAAGTCTCCTTCAGGATTCATCCACGTCTCCATAGAATCCAGAAAAGTGGTATCACCTTACCTAATATAAATTTCTCACTCTAGTATATAATCCACACTAGTAATTATTTCAATAATGAGTTAGGCTCTATATCATGATCCTCACAGTAGATGACATGTATAAGATTGAGAATATACCTCTAGATCTAAGATAAATGAAACACATTGTTCATACCTCTATAGTGAGAAGAAAGATCCAAATGGAATTACACTATTTCAATCCACTCTGTGATTTAAAAGGGTCCAAAATATCTTAGAGATAACTTCCCTTTATTTCTTAAACATCAATGGCCTAACTGAGGCGTCACTCTTAGAAAAATTCAGTCACCTATTTCAAAATATATAGGTCTCATCCTACAGCCAATATAAGATATATTCCTACTCTGAGTTTTGATATACCTCTTCCAAATCATTTTCAACCTCTCATAGGTCTCCTGTACCATACTAGGCCCCATAACGACCGCATCACTAGCCTCATGCCAACAAAGTAGTGAATAAAATGGCTGACCATAATGAAATTTAAAATGCTTCATCTGAATCAAATAATAATAAATATTGTTTTATGTGAACTCAACAAAGGCTATGTGACCATCCCAAGATCAAAGAAAATCCAAAATGAAAGCCCAATTCATATCCTCTAATATAAAAATCATCCACTCCAACTATTCATCTGTATGGGGATGGTATGCTATACTCAATATCAACTGAGTCCGTAAAACCTTTTGCAAGCCGTACTGGAATAGTGACATCAAATTTGTGTCTCTATCTAATACAATTATCTAGGGAACACCATGAAATTATTCTATATTATAAACATACAAATTTTCTAACCCATCTACCAAGTTATTCTCATAGATCAATAAGAAATTAGAAACTTTCATAAGCCGATCAATAATAACCCAGACAACATCATGACTCCTCAGGGTCCTGGGTAACCCCTTAAAAAATTAATCATGAAATCCTACCACTTTCACATGGGAATAATAATTGGATAGAATAAATCAACAGGATGGTGGTGCTCTCCCTTTATCATTTTTCAAGTAAGGAATTAGGATACAAATCTAGCAATGTACCTCTTCAACCCTGACCACCAAAACTACCACCTAATGTCATGGTACATATTCTTTTCTCTAGGTTTAACCACCTACAAAGAGTTATAAAAGTATCTCATAATCTATTCTATGATGGAATAAGGTACTGCAACTCTCCAATGTATTAGGATTGCATCATCATAATCCAACAAACACCTAGGTATCAGGTCACCACTTACTAGCTATTTTTATATCACAACACACTGAGGGTTGGATTATTGATCAGCCTTCACCCATTTTACTAAATAATATGTCAAAACTAATGATAAACAATAAGTAGATCAATAGTATTTATAAATATCTATCATTCAATTGACCAATAGAATCATCAGGCATTACTGTTCCTCCAAAGGCCATTCACCAATATCTTGATCTATCTACATATTATGGTTAGGGGAATCTATAATGAAATTACCTTTTCCTAGTGCATATTCCATATCAAAGTTTAATGCTAGTATATACTCTACCCAATGCCTCTTACTCAAATTAGATCCCATTGTATGAAGATATAACAAAGGATATTATGGTGTATGTAGAAAAAAACCTATTGTCGAAGAGATAGTGTCTCCAACAATTCAAAGGATAGACCAAAAATACTATATACAATTCATGAGTATGATAATTATACTCATTAGGTTTGAACTGATGTGACCCATAAGCTATTACTCAGTCCATCTACATCAAAACCTCTCCCAATAAAACTCTTGATGCATCATAATATTCAACATATCCAATACTAGGTTCAGTATGAATCAATACTGGAGCAATATTAAACCTCATCTTTAGTTCAATAAAATCCTACTCAATCTAGTACGACCAATAAAACATTACCCCTTTATTTATAATCATAATTATGTGTGTTGATAAATGGGAGAAGTCTTAGATAAAATGATGATAGTATCCAACTAAACTCATAAATCTCATGATCTTAAACACTTTTCGAGGATGTGTCCAAGAAATAACCACCACTACTTTTTTCATGCCCATTGATATTATGATCTCAGAAACTATATGCCACAAGAATTTAGCCTCCTAAATCTAAAAGTAAAACTTTTATAGCTTGGAATAAATACAATGTTCATGAAGTGTACTCAATACTTTCCTGAGATGTATAACATTCCACTTTGGGGTCAGTGAGTAAATGGGGATGTTATTAATGAAAAACACAATGAACGAGTCAATATATAGGTGGAAGATCTTTTTTATGAGATACATGAATAGAGATGAAATATTTTCCAATACAAATGGAATCACTAAGTACTTATATATCCCTTACTTTATCCTATATTATATCTTCAAGAAGTCCTCCTATTTAACCCACAACTGGTGATATCCTGATCGAAGATCAATATTGGGGAAACATTATGCTCCCCAAAACTAATCCAAGATAACTAAGATCCATAGAATAGGGTCCCTATTCTTCATCGTCACCTAATCAATAATTCGGTAATCTATATATAATAAAATAATATCATCTTCCTTCTTGGAGAGTAAAAAATACTAACCCTATGATGATGTACTTAAACTGATAAAATCCTCATATTCCAATTCCTTGAGTTGTACTTTGAGATCCTTCAACTTGTAGATGCTATATGATAAGGGGGTATCGAAATGGGATGCACAATTATCATGAGTTATATTTAAAATTCAACTCCTATATCAGGGGGATTTCCTATAAAGTCATATGGGAAAACATCCTGATAGAGATACACAATTGGAGAAAAATATGAGGTGGATACCACTGATCTAGTTGAAAGAGATAGGCCTACAATCTGTTCCATTATCACACCAAGATATCTCATGTCTAGAACCACTCTACCTAATCACAACTACCACTAACCACTCAACAAGAACTTATCTCCCTTGGGTGATGTAAATAAGACCTATCTTTGATATTAATCAATATAGCCACAAAACTAGTCAACCAATCCATCCCAAGAATCACATTGAATCTCGTTATCTACAAAATCATGAAGTTCTATAGATTTCCATAACAAAAAATTACTATAGGGAATTTTGGGCATCATGGAAGATGGTACAGTTTTGTTCCCAATAGTATATTCAGGGAAAGAAACTCAGAAGATAACTTTGACCGATAAGTCAATTCCAAAAACAACTTATAAAAATATAAAGAAATGAAAGCACCAGTATCAAACAAAGTAGTAGATAACATAGAAGTGATAAATACCGCACCTCAAACTATAGAATTTACCAAAACACCATCATCTATAGATAAATCCATTGTAGAAACACAAGCTACCTTAGCTCCATGAACTTGTGCTTGATTCATATAAGTCTTAGAAGTCGGGATATACTTCTAAGTTCATATAATACAAGATTTCCCTGATCTCCTAACACCTTTTAAAGAATCACTCAATAAAAAACCCTGAAGATGACCAACACTTCCATAATGATGGAACTCCATGGATGACTTCTTTATCCAACCTATCTAATTACTTATCCTGATCAGTCTTCCTCTTTATACTTCCAAAAGAGGCTTCTATATTAGTGAGATGAAGCTTAGTATGTGGTCTACTATGGTTCTAAAGTAATCCTTTAACACTTTCATCCTCTTTCCCCTAATAAAAGTTCAAGGCCTAATGAAGAACCTATACATATGTTTTCTGGTAAAATACTCTAACCTGATGCATGAGACATGGATGAAATCCTATCTCAAAATCCATATCCTTATAGGATTCATTCCCTACTAATAGAGGAGAAAAGAAAAGTAGCTCTATGAATCAAGAAGAATACCTATAGATTTACATAGAACAATGATGAAACACCATAAAATCCCAGGTATGGTCCAAATTCATCATGTTAGGAAAATATTTCTCAAGAAATATCTCTTTTAAGGTCTCCTATGTAATAACATCTCATATTCCATCTTGATTCATGGTAGTCCATAATCTCCTAGAAGGTACTTGGAAGTTGGAGGTTTCCTGGATCTCTCACCCATTCTCAAGAATATAGACCAAATTGAAAATGATATTGATTATATCAAACCAGTCCTCTCCATCCTACATTCCACCAGTACCCTAAAAAAACCACTGGATGATGGAGTTGTAAGTCTTGATCATGAGAAGTCATGATCTTCTATATGTTTCCACCTTAAATAGGAATAATATAAAAGATTCCTGGTTGAACTGGATCTGTATCCTAAATGACCGATTCCGGTAGAGGAGTGTCTTTATGTATATCCTCCAACATCATAGTTAGTGGCACATCAAATTACTATTTAATAAGAGCATTATGGGCTTCCAAAATCATAAGAAACATCAAACGTATCCAAAAATACATGTATGAAATTATAAAATAATGTTTAAAACATCTAAATCCATTAGCTCATGATAGTTCCTAATTATTATATAAGAGGACAAAAAGTTTTTATAAGAGGATACCCATAACCTATGTTATATCCCTCCTAACCCCATCCAAGGTTATCCACACCTTCATGATAATAATAATCACATATATATACAAAACATAATATCATTCTTAGGTTCAACTAACTAATCCCAACATAGATATATCATAATGGAAAGTAAAAAATATATATCACTCAATTGTGAATAAAAGTATATCCCGAACAGATATCACAATTCAAGGCACTAAATTAAAGAACAAGTATACACCACAAAATAAGTATATACATGGAATGTGATCCCATATTACTACTCATTATTCATGAAAACACCCAAAATCCCATATAAATATAACATTAATCCATCAATGAAAACTTAGAGGTCCATTACATGTGAGGTTGTCAGACACATGGTAACTCCCCTACATGAGTTCCATACAACCTATCTCATATCCACCATGTCCCAGGTTAGTTAAAATAAAATAAAATAAACCCACCCTTTAAAACCGATTTGTAAATCCAAGAACTAAATCATCGGGTTCAAGACAAAGTTACACATAGGCTCATGTGAAGATCCCCATATTCTAGAGTTTTCTGACTTGTAGGGAGGGTTTGAGTTCCACAAGTGGGGAGAGTATACCCTCATTATAAATAAAGTTAAGTATAAATAATAAAAACAAAAAATATACAATGGAATAAATAAATAGTTCTATAGAAAATGACATAGTCGGTATCTCATGTCATATAAGAAAATAAAATAAGATCTACTAAATGTGGCAGGTCAAACCAAGTAATCAAAGAAAAAAAGAAAAGAAATGTTACAACAATATTTCAAAGTATTTCTCAACATGATCTCCCTAAATAAGTTTTTGTCTACTCAAATCTTTCTTGTAGGTCCCTTTCCTTTCACTATATCTATAGTCATAAAATTTGAACATGCATCTATATACCCTTAAAGGGTGTGATTAATAAACCCAGTGGGATAATATCAATGCATTTTTATGATAATTTCACATAAATATATAACAATACATGTCATGTTAAAAGTAAATTCTCAAATAAAAAACCACACATTCACTGAGTAATTGTGCACAAACCAAGCATCCAAAAACCTAAACCCCACCTATTTTAACACGATTCCATTAAGGATGTCAATGTATTTCAACACACATCACAAGATGTTCCCAAGTCCTAGTTTCATTTTTTACCCTACACCCATCATTCTTGTCCCAAATTTTTTCCTTTAAGGAAATTCCACACACCCCACCCTAATTATAGTTATTATCAGGAACATTAAATTGAACACCCCGATAGTGGTCATTAGTATCAAATGATGGTAAGTACCATCATACATGTCCGATGTAATTGTATATTTAAATCACCCCTACATAGTATTATTCCATTCCATCTTTCAGCTAATAGATTCTTATTTCCCATGCATGGTCTACTCCCAAATAACCAGACATGTCTTTTAGACTACTAATGTTGTTCAATAATATTCTATGTACTTTATGTTTTTAAGATCTCAAAAATCCTTTATATTCTTCTAAAAATTCTATTTTATGTGTTTTTATGAAGTTTTTAATCTTATTCAAGTCAATTCTACTATAAATATACAATTATAGAAGTTTATAAAATTTTATTATGTTTAGAAAATTCATCAATGTGTGGAATTTAGTGATGTGGATATTTGAAAATATTGAGAAATCAACCATGTAAATTGGTTATGTGGTGAAAATTCTTAAGTAAATCATCTATGTAGTAGATTTAACTACATGAAAATCAATTATTTAGATGAATCACATAAGTGATAAAATAACTACATTGATGAAATGGCTATGTGAATCAACTATGTAGAGTAATCAACTAACTGATTTGGATTTATCTCATATTAATTTATGATGTTACAAATGGATATGTGATTTATTTTTCTATGTAAAATTTAGATACGTGAGAAATATGTTTACATAATTTGGATACATAAGAAAATGACTATGCGAAGAATGACTATGTGGATCAATTCAGCCACGTGAATTCAAATTCATGGAATTCAACTATGTGAAAATAAATTATCATATTGTTTTTTAAAATATGGGTATTTATCACATTTGGTATACTTTTAGTGTAAATTAATTCTATCATCCTTAATTTTAATATTGGACTACCACTTTATGTTAAAATCGATTTCCAAAAGGTTTCAAGTTCCAAGGAAAGAAAATACAAAAGATTAATTTATTTCTTATTCCTTTTTTATTGAGGTTTCTTTAGAAAAAAACATCTATATTATTGTAAAACCCCAAGACTTTATGATATATTTCCTTTTAAACAAATTCATTCTCTTCAATAGCTTTTGATACATGCAACCCCAAGTCTAAAAGAACCTTAAACTAATTTATCATTATTACCTATCTGTTAAATTTTTGGGTATGAATATGACTAATTACATTATAAATAATTTATTATTTATACATTTAAAAATAAAATTTATTAGTTATCAATAGAGTATAAGTAAAAATAAAAATAATTTTAAAGACAAATAAATGTTTTTATGAAAAGTTGTACTTTTTTCTAAAAAATAGTTTCATTTGTTTTATGTTCTTATGTTAACATTATTTTTTACAAATTTTTAAAAATATATTTTATAAAATAAAATTAATTTTTTAAATCAGAATGAAATATTATATTAGAGTTAATTTCTGATAATTTTCTAAAAATATTATTTTTTTGATGAACAGTGAAAGATATTAATTTTTTATTAAAATCTACATTTTCATTTAAATATTTTACAAGTTCAATTTTATTTTAAAATTATTTTAAAAGTAAAATTAATTAAATTATAATATAAGTAATCTTATTTAGGTCATTTTAATCAATTATATTTTCAATTTTGATTTAAAAACGTTTTACACTTTTGAAAATGTTTCCTTCGGAAAAACTATTTTTTGTTGCCTCTGTAGGTTTAATTTTAAATTAAAATTATACCTTTAAATTAATTGAATTTGATAGAATGTATTAAATATTTTGAATAAGAATAATTAATATTATATAATAAGGATAACTTAATTTTTGGTCATAATTAATTGTAAAAATAGTTAAAATTACTTACCATGGTTAAGACAAAAATTGGCTTATTGGGGGGATAATATATAAAGATAAGGATTAAAATGACCTAAATATTTGTATAAATCCTATTTTATGGACATATTTCAGGCTTATAAAATATAAGGTTTAATAATGAGTCATTTTGTATCCACGTGGCCTCTAAAAACGTGGGTATGATTTATTCTTTTGAAAAGTTTCAAGTGTGTCCACAATTATTTAAGGACACTTGATAGAGATAATATTTTCATAATTTTTATATGTTTTAAATGATTTAATCCCTCATAATTTATCAATTTGATCTTATTTTCATTAATTTTGGATTTATGGTGTTTTTTGGGATAAAATTTAAAAATTTCTTAATTATGGAATTTTAACAGATTTTGATCACATTGGAATTTCGAGCATAACTTTTACAATATTAGTCCAATTGAATTGATTCTTTTTTTAGGATTAATAGGTTCATGGGATTAAAATTTATATTTTGGAAAAAATGATAATTCAAAAATATAATGGCCCAAAAAAATAAATCGATGTTAATAATATTTATGGAAAACAGAGTGGACACCACCTCTGTAAATGAGGAATAAATCAGACTACAAACCTCCAATTGAGGTTATTCTAGATGAATTTGAAAGAGGACCTATAAAATATTTTTACCATTTACTTTTATTGATTTATTCACTCATTAAGTCTTCCATTAAATGATCAATATTGAAGGAATATTTATGGAATCCTTAGCCTTACAAAGTATGACTTATTAATTATATCATAACTTCTACTATACGAGTACAATTAATTTTAAATATGGAGGATCAAAAAAAAGTTTTAAAAAATTATAAGAAGGGAACTTGTCATGATTTGGCCATATGTTAGAAAAAATAGGAGAGAAATTTTGGAGAACAAATTCTAGAGGAGAAATTTTATGCTTTACTTTTCAGCTCTTTTATTCTTCTTAGTTTTTTAATGAGTTTATCTTCGAAATTATTCTTGATTAACCATACCATTTTGGGAAAAAATTATGAGTTATTGGTTAAGGTGAGATTTTATATTTTTTAATTATTTAGTTCTTTTACTTTATTGAATAAAAATTATTTCTCTCTTCTATGAAGTTGATTTCAATTTCTAAAAGTGGTTTCTTATTATCAACTATGATTTTATTTTGTTTTTGATTATGTTATTGTTTTTTATTTGGTCAATGATAGTTATATCCCTAAAATATGTTATGTTTTATATATGATGGAATAAACTAGGGTTTAGTGGTGAAGTACTTGATGATCATCACTACGTGTGTGAGGGGTAGTGGATATTCTTGTTTTTTGGGATAAATAAGACCCATTTGGGTATTAACTAAGACAATTAAGGATATTCACTAAAAATCTATCTCACAAGGAAGTAGAGTAGACCAAACTAGGTTCTTGGTAAGTTTTTATCTCACAATTCCTATTTGATAAAGGGATTAAGAGTAAGAGATCATGGAATATCACTTTAATCGACTTAGTAAAAGGGGATTAGACAAAATTGAACTAGGATAATATTTAAATTGAAAAAAACAACCCCAAAATGATCACCCTTATCATATAATAGTTTTCAATCACCTATATTTCCAATTCATTTTCAATATTTTTCTTTATTGATTTATTTTTTATTTCTTTTATTTTTTTTGTTTTCAAAACCAAACCATTTCAATAATACCACATTTTAATCTAATTAAAAGTGATGTACTATTTTGTGTACACTCATATTTGGGTGAGTACCAATGGTTAATCACTAGAATATAATTATGTAATATAATTTTTTTTCCATGCTACATGTTAGGAATGAATCAAACTTGGCACCATTTCCGAGGAGGTAGTGCAACATAACAACTTAAAAAAAATATTTTTTAAAATTAAATGACCAAAAGCTGAAATAAAACATTAATTGAATTTGATCTAAAAATTGATAGAACATTAACTTAACTAATAAAAACAAACATTATACGAAGGTTTGAGGAAATTGACCTATGAGATTCAAGGGTAACTCTTAGTGTTCACTCTGAACCTAAAATCATGGATGGAAATCTGAACCAAACCCTGTGTGATTTGTGTGTGCCTCAATTTTCCATTGAAAATAACCAACTCACTGCACCTACAAAAACAAATGATTTTGAATTATGTGTAAATATGATTCCTATGCTTCCAATGTTTCATGGTATTGCATTTGAAGATATAAATCAACATATCTAATGATTCAACTTCATCCACTCAAGATTCATGCCAAGAGAATCACCTTAAGACCACTTTCAATGGAGAGAATTTCCCTTCTCACTTGAAGGAGAGGCTAAAGAATAGTTAAAAAATATAAAAACAGCGGAGATCAATGATTGAGAAGATATAAAAATATTATTCATGAAGATATTCTTCCCCACATCTAGGATAACTGACATAAAAAATAATATTTATGTCTATTAAAAATCAATTAGAGAGACCCTCTATGAAAACTAGGAGCATTTCAAGAATCAGTGTGATAGTTTCCCACATCATGAAATAGATGAAAACCAATTAATTGTGTTCTTATACCAAGTAATTCTTGATAATAATCAAAATCTGCTAGACACCTCATTTGGAGGACCCCTAATTAAGAAGTCACCTACAGATGTCATAGGTCTGATTGAGAAGATTGGTCAGAACTCACCATAATTTGGAATGAGAGGTACGGGAACCAGGGGGATACATTAGTTATGAACATCTGATTTATCTACATCGATTAAAACAAAAGTTGATGAAATCATAAATTTAGTTAGTCAAATAGCCGTAACTCAAGAAATTAGACAACAAGATTCATATTAAGTGTGCGGTTTATGTTCTTATTCTACTAATTATACCAACAAGTTTCCTGAGATTGAAGGAGAAGAAAGCTGTGCTGTAGATTTTCAACCAAGAAATTTTTATCAGAATCAAATGCGTCAACTCCTAGCCTAGCAAGGACATGGAAACCAACAAAACCCAGTGATATCATTCAGTACTAACCAGTTCCACAATAAAACTACATATTAGAAGCAGTAATATCAAACCACCCACCATTCCAACAACCCTAAAAAAACATACCAACTATAAAAATTTCAACCACCCACATTATAGAGACACTATGAACAATTATCCCCCATTGAATAGCCTTCAATTCAAATCCAAAAAAATAAATATGAGATTGAGGGGATGAAAGACACTATAAAATATTTTACCAACAAATTCAATTGCCTTATGGACTTCATGTCCCAAAATATAATGAAACTCCCTTACTTAAAAATCCTAAACCTTATGAATAATTTCAGCATGATAACAAAAATAAGTGAAAAAGAACTCCCACCACCATCCACCCTTGAACCTGATATAAGACCACCTGTATTGAAGGATAATGAAGATGGGAATTCTGAAAATTATATGAAAATGAATCAAGAATAAGAAAAGAAAGGGGAGGAGGATAAGGATAAGATGAGGATGAATAGATAAGAAACACCATTGAAAATGGAAATGGAGAATAAATACTTATGCACACCATTTCCATCAATGATTATAGAATCAAAGAGATTGTAGGAATAAGAGATTCAAAAAAAACTGGACACCTTTCAGAAAGTGAAAATTAATATCCCCCTAATCGAAGCAGTCAGAAAATTCCAAGTTATAATTTTTTTAAGGATATTTTCACCATGAAGAGAAAAATTCAAGGGAATGAGAGGATCAATTTGGGAAGAAGTTTCTCTTCCCTTATCACAACATAGTTCCCAACCAAATTCTAAGATATAGAGACTTTTTCCATTCCATGCACAATTGGATCGTTAAATTTATCTTGTAATTTATGTGATCTAGGTGATTCAATTAACATATTTCCTCACTCAGAATACACTTTTTTTGCATATGGGAGAATTTAATCCCATTATAGTGGTGGTCCATTTTGTAAATGGATCCACATTTTTCCCAACATGTGTTCTAGAATATGTCCTTATGAAAGTCAAAGATCGTTTATTCTCAGCTGACCTCTATGTTCTGAAAATGAAAGAATATAGGATCCAATCACACTCACCCATAATTTTGGGGATACCTTTTATATATATAACCAACATAATCATCAATTTCCATGAAGGGACACTCTCTATGGAGTTTGTAGATAGCATTTTCCACTGCAATATTTTTGAATCCATGAGGTACCCATAAAATTATCACTCACAATTTTCACTCTCCCATGAATTTGGTATTGAAATAATTGAATAATTATATATGTACCAAGTATTATTATACTTATGAGATAATTTTTCCATTAGAAAATATCAATCAACATGAGAATTCTAAAAACACTAGAGATTCTAATTACATATGGGAAGAAGTGGTAAAATATGATTTATTTGATGATTTATTAAATTATGAAGAATATTATATGATTTATTATTTGTATGAGGTATAAAATTTGGAAATGGGGAAACTTAATTTAATTTCATCCATTGGGAGTCCCAAATATCTGGAATTAAAACAACTCCCTACTATTTTGAAATATGTGTACCTCATAGAGGGGGATAAATTACCAATGTAAATTGATAATAATCTATCTAAAACCCATGAAGAATCATTTATTGAGATTTTAAGAGATAATGTTCAAGAAATAGGGTAGATTTTAGGTGATATCCATGGAATAAAACAAAAAATATGCTCACATAGAATTCATCTTGAGGGAGATTCAAAACCTATCACACAACCCAAACTAGGATTAATCCCACCTTGATGGAGGTTTTAGAGAAGGAGATTGAGAATATATTGGAAGATGGGATCATCTATCCCATTTCAAATTCATAGTGGGTTTTCCCCATTCATGTAGTTCTAAAAACAAATTGGACTAACCACTGTGAGGAATGAAAAAAATGAATTAATCCCTATGCGAATTCAGAATAAACGGAGAGTGTGCATTGATTTTAGGAAGTTGAATTAGGTCACTCATAAATATAACTTCCCAATCCCATTAATCTTCTAGGTGTTAGAGATATTGGTAGGTATAACTCATTATTACTTTTTAGATTTATTTTCAAGTTATTTCTAGGTACCAATTGCTCCCAAGGATTAAGATAAGACTACCTTTATTTATCCATTTATAACTTTTGCATATAAAAGTATGGAATTTGGATTATATAATAATCTAGTTAAATTTTACAGGTGCATGGTAAGTATATTTTCTAATAAAATTGAATATTTCTTGGAAGTTTTATCAGATTATTTCACATTTTTTTTAGATTTTATTTACTATTGTTTGAAAAATTTGGATTTTTTTGAAAACCAACATTGAAAAGAATATTGTTTTAATTTTTGAAAAGTATAATTTCATGGTTAAGAGAGGAGTTCTCCTTGGGAATGCAATTTTACAAAAAGTAATTGAAGTGGATAAATAAAAAATTGAAGTGATAAATTCATTTCCATACCCTACTTTTGTGAAACATTCTATTTTTTTTAAGAAATATAGGATTATACAAGAGGTTTATCAAATATTTCAGTAATATTTCTATCCCTCTCTGTAGATTAATTTTTAAAGATGATAATTTTCATTTTATTAGTGCATGTATGGAATCCTTTAATGATTTTAATAAAAGATTGATTACAACACTAGTGATGTAACCATCAAATTGGGAAGAACCATTCAGACTACTTTATGATGATTCTAACCAAGCAGTCAGAGAAATACTTTATCTGTGAATTGAGTTCGGTCCATAATCCATTTCCTATGCATCAAGAACCTTATATGCAGATCAATTCAAATAAAAAACCACATAAAAATAGTTTTAGAATATTTATTTTTTAGAATTATTTGATCATATATTCTTGGAACAAAAATCACTATGTTTTCTGATCATGCATCTCTTAGGTACATAATAAAGAGGGTTGATGCTAAAATGAGGCTAGTGAGATGAATGAGACTATTGTAGGATTTCAAAATAGAAATAAAAGAAAATAGGGGAGCTACTAAATGAATGGAAGATAACTTAATTATATTTCCCAAAACTGATAAAGTTGAAGTTCTAGATAAAGACCAACTGAATGATCACATTATCGGAGATAATTTGTTCTTTATTAAAGGGAAAGTTCCTTGGTTTGATGACATGGTCAATTACATGATAACATCTCATGTACTGTCTCATTTAAATTCCCACCAAATTTAAAAACTAAAATCTGAATCTAGATATTGCATTTGGGAAGATCCACTTATTTTGGAAGATTAGAAATGATCAAGTGATAAGAAGATGTTTTCCTAAAAGTGAAATTGATTATATCATTGAGTTTTGTCACACTTTATCTTGTGGTGGCCACTTTTAACCTTAATGGAAAATATGGTAGGTTTTAGAGTCTAGAATTTACTGGTATGACCATTTAAAATATTCTCCTGAATTTTGATAAAGGTGTGACAAATATCAGTTTTCTGGAAATATTTCATAGTGATAAGAAATGACTCAAAAGACACTAATTTTTTTAATATTTTTAAATTCAAGGGGATAGAATTTATGGGACCATTCCCAATTTCATTTAAAATTTCTTATATCTTTATTTTAGTTTATTATGTTTCAAAATGGGTGGAGGAAAAATAAACAAGATTTAGGATTCTACATTTGTTTGTGATTTTATCCGGGATAACATATTTTATAGGTTTGGATTGCCTAGATCTGTCATCAATGATTAAGGGAATCAATTTTTTATTATGATAATAGAGAATTTGATGAAAAATTATGGGATGCATCAGAAAACATCATCTCTCTATCATCCATAGACTAATGAACAAGAAGAATTATCCAATTGGGAAATCAAAGAAATTTTAGAGAAGAATATTAAAATGAATAGGAATGATTAGAGACAAAATTTAGAGGATATATTATAATATTACAAGACAGCCTAAAAAATCAAGTGGGAATTAGTCCATATAGGTTGATTTGTTGGAAAATATGTCACATTCATATGGAATTGGAGAATAAGGAATATTAGGCTATGATAAAGATGAATTTGGATCTTAAAAGTTATAGAAAAGAGATAAGAGTACAATTGCAGGAGTTGGATGAAATTACAAGGAAAGATTTAAAAAATTATGAGATTCAAAAAGAGAGAATGATAGTGGCTCATGATAAGTTAATCCAACCAAAATACTTCCATCCTAGAGACACAATGATGTTATTCTACTCAAGACACAAGATGATTCCAGGTAAGATTCATTAAATATGGGAAGGTCCATTTATAGTTACTCATATATATAATTTTGGTTCATTGAATATTATGAAGTATGAAGAGAAAGATACCATCAGTTTTAATGGACATAGGAGGAATAAATTCCATGGGAACTTTCCATTAGAGCCAGTGGAGAAGATTACACTCCTCTAACCAGTTTATCAATAAAATTCATCATGTTTTACCTCTCTATAACACTTTCATCCTTGCTGTGATTAAATTAAAAGTATTCTTTAATGTTAAAATATATTTTATTTCTTTTAGGACACTATATTGTTTATGTTTTCGAGAGGGTACCTTTGTAGTTCAGTATTTTCAATTTGTTTGATTTTTTTTTTCAAAAAAGGTTTGTATTTCAATATTTATGTGTTTATTTATCAATATTTGTGAGTTTTTGAAACTTGTGAGCTGAAATGATTATCTTTTACATTTTTTTAAAACTCATATCTATGAGTGAAATAATTTATTCCATGAAACCGAGCTTAAATGAATGCTGATAATGACTTTTTTTCAAGTTCAAATCTTTAAGGAATTTCATGAAAATTTCTATGATTTATGAATCCCCTATAATAGATTACTATATTTATATTTTAAATCACTTTCCCGTGAGGATTCTAAATACTTTTTTTCATATTCTTTACATTTAAATCACTTCTTGAGAAAACCAATCCCTTCTTCATTTAACCAAAAATCGATTTATTCCTATCAAAACATGGGGGTTTGAGGTACTTGTGTTTTAAATGATTGAATCAATTCTTTGGTTTTAAATATCCATTTTCATTTAAATTATTTTTTTGATATGCTAACTTTTATATTTAATTATTGTATCCTTTATAATATATGAATAATATACTAGTTTAGCTACATTAAAAGTCAATTTTACCTATCCAACCTTCTCTTAAAGTGAAATTTCATGATCTAGTTGAACTTAAGTATTTTGGGAAGCTATCTTATATTGTGATACCTCATTTGGTGATAATTTTGGTGAAAAATAAAATGTTTAATAGATAATTTTACTATTGAAAAATTACTTCTATTTAATATTATGCCTTTCTAGATCTTTCATGATAAAATAAACTGCACCTTTCTCGAGCTTCCAAATGAGAAAGAAAGTTGTTCCTATTTGAATATTTAGACAAAATACCTAAAAGTTTGGGTAGTAGTTTCTATGATAAATATGAATAATTTAAGAATTATTGGGATTCCCATGAAAAAAAATTTGATATTATTTTTTTATCTAATTTTATTCTACGAGGAGTAAGGAGAGGACCATACTTGATTGAAAATTAGAATCATACATTTTTTTTTTCAAAAAGAGCCAAGCCCTCCTAATTCGGCCTTAGAATTTTTAATATATAAATCCTACAAACCAAAATCCATAGAAAAAACCTAAAATTTAATCATGATAAAAACATGTCCTTGAATAAAATTGGGTGGAGATTTATAAATTTATCAAGCCTATGATGACTCTTTCATGAGTTTGGATGAGGAAATACTTGTTGAAAATTTACATGTGTGTGATAAGAAAAAAACAGCACGCGAGGTATGTGTTTTGTGTGCATGGGAGGAGAAATTAAGTATAAATGAATTTAATAATATTAATGGATAACTTTAAGTAATTTTTCTTTATTATTCATGGTATATTTTTTTTCTTGTTGAAATATTGGTGGATCTCATTGGTATGTATTTTGAATTTTCTTTTATTTGATTTTGATTATTACTTATCCCGGAGCTCAAGCACTAAGTGTGGGAGAATTTATAGAGATAATATTTTCATTATTTTTTTTATGTTTTTAAATTATTTAATATCAAAAAATTTATTCATTTGACCTTATTTTCATCAATTTTGGATTTATGGTGTTTTATGGGCTAAACTGTGAAAATTGCTAAATTCTGGAATTTTAATAGATTTTAATCACTTTGGTATTTTGAGAATAACTTTTACAATATAAGTCTAATTGAAGTTATTATTTTTTAGGATTCCTATGTTCATGTTATTTAACTTTTTATTCTATAAAGAGAGATAATTCAAACATATAAAACCCACAAAAAAATAAATCATTTTTTAAAATCTCTCTAGATGATAGAGTGGACCCCACCTTGGTAAATGAAGAATGAATTGAGCTAGAAACCTATAATTGAGGTGATTCCATATGTATTTTAAATAGGACTTGTATATTCATTTATAAATTATATTTCATGGATTTATTCACTCATTAAGGTAGACATTTAACGCTCAACATTGAAAGAAGATTTATGGAATCCTCATCCAGAAAAAACATGACTCAGTAATAATTACATAACTTATATTATATGTGTAAAATTAATTGGAAAATTTTAGGGTCAATAGAAAACCTAAATTATAACAACTTATAAAAAGTATAATTGGAATTATTTGGATATATGGTGGAAAAAATAGGTTAACAATTTTGGAGAACTGGTTATAGAGGATAAATTTTCAACTTTTATTTTTAGATATTTTCTTCTTATTAGTTTTGTAATGCCTTACTATTCCCCATTATTATTTGTTACCCTTACCAATATGGGTTAAAATTTTAAGTGATTGGGTAATGGGGGGTTTTATATTTTGAAATGATTTAGTTCTAGATAATTATTTAATAAAAATTATTTCTCTATTCTACAAAGTTTCTTTGAATTTATAATAGCCTGTTTTGTTCTCTAGTATGATCGTATTTGGTTTTTGATTCTATTATTGATTTTTTTCTTTGGTTAATGATCACTATATAACTCTTCTAGGTTATAGTTTATATAAAATGGAATAGATTATGGTTTAGTTGTGATGTAATCAGTGATCATCAATACATGTAGGAGGGGTAGTGAATATTCATGACTGTTTGGGATAAGCATGACCTGATCATGCATTTACTAAGTCAGTTGAGAATATTTAATGAAACTCTCTCACACAAGGAAAGATATTAGCCCAAATTAAGATATTGGTAAGTTTTATTATCTCCATCATCATTTGACCAAGGGAGTGAGAGGAAATGATCATGGAATATCACTTTAATCGAATTAGTAGAAGGGGATTGGATAAAATGAAACTAGGATAAAATTAAATTGGAAAACTAACCCTAACCTAATCAACCTTTTCATATAATAATTTTAATCACTTCTGTTGCCATTTTTTCTAATATTTTTCATAATTTATATATTTTATTTCATTTATTCGTTTATTTTAAAAACCAATCAACTTAAGAAAACCCCATTTTTACTATAATTAAAAGTGATTTTTTTTGTGAAATTCTCTTTGGGAGAATACCTAGGGATAATCACTAGAATATACTTAGGTAATATAAAGAATTGTTTTTCCACACCCCATGATAGGCATGCATCAGCACTGCCTCCCTTCATTTATTCATGCCTCTTAAGACATTTGACTTGAAAAAACCCTGAATAAATCTCTATCCAACATCATTATCCATTTTATAGTGGCTTTGACCTTCCCAAAATACCAACTCTATGCCCCTTAAGAATAGATCCAAATGAGGTTTCTTTAATAGAATGTATTCATGTCAACAAATCTATTTATTTTTCTTTATTATTTTCCCAAATTCAATTATATCTTAAAAATTACAATATAATAACACCATTATCTCATATATATTGATATGTTATTATTTTTATAACATAATATTTATCCATTTTCTTCTCCATAAAATAGGAAACAAAACAATCACTCATGTATACGGTGGACTACCATCCCACAAACTGATGTAATTTGTTTTCTATCTATGACTCATATGGATAGTAATAATGATAGAAATAATGAATATATATGATAAATATTACATTATATTAATTCTATAAAATTAATATATAATCCATATCCTTACCCTTTCACCCATGAAGGGAATGATATTGTTGCTTGTGTGTTTATACGACCTCCCATCCCCACGAAGTGATGCAATTCATTTCCCATGTCTTAATTTTAATAATGGTTCTTAAAATGTATCTAATAGGGAAATATTATATTTATTACATTAATATAATTTTTTATATGATTTAATTATATCTTATACACAATAATTGGAACTTTCATGACCAAACACACATGAGAAATCAAGAACATTAACACTAGAAACAATAATAATAATAAATATTATTAATGAATGAGTGGTAAGATGATATAATAGGATTATATATGATATTAAAAATATTAATATCATTCTAGTATAATTTTATAAAATTATTAAAACTATTATATATGTGTTTAAAGTGTGTTTAACCGAAATTAAGCGTGATATAAGGGACTTCATCTCAATTTTCATTTATTGAGGAATATTTTCTTCTTAGGAACTTAATTAATTTTATATAGTGTAAATAATGCCCCTTTTACATGTAATATCATGAATATTTAATACTTAATGGTATTTTAAGCTTCAATTTTAATTATTTTATCCAAGAGTATTTGACTTGAAAGTTACCAAGTAGTAAGGTATTCATTCCAATTGTCCTTCTTTGAGACATATTTTATTGTTATACACCTAATTTATTTCATATGATGTCTAATACTGTCCCTTTTACAAGTTATATCAGTATTTACCCTTATTTTAATGATAGTAGAAGTTTAATTAATGTTATTCTCTCATAAGGAATAAGATTTAAATGTTACCAAAGTGGTAAGGGATTTCATCTCAATTTTCATTCCATTAAGACATATTTGTTACCATGCACCTATATAATTTTTTGTGGTGTATATATTTCTCCCATTATGTATTTAACATGAATACCTATTTATTAATGATTATTGATCTTTTAATTCAAGTCTATTATTTAATGGGTTTATAATTTGAATGTTACTAAAGTGGTAAGAATCTATTTTACAATCTCACTTTCTTGGATTTGTTTTACTCTTGTTGAAGGAATCTGATCATTTATCCTTCAAAAGATCAAACCATTTCCATATCCACAACATGTTTAATGAGTTTAAATATTTTATTCCAATTTTTCATAACATTTTTATTTGAATCAAATAAATAAATGTTTAGAAGGAAAACCAATTTTATTTTTCATTTCAATTAGATATATTTTTCTTCCATGTCCAAGTTTTCCAAAATTGATTTAAAAAAGTACTTTTATTTACTCAAATAATTTATTAATGAAATTTTATGTTATCATTTAATTTTAAAAATGGTTTAAAAGGAATATTTTTAATATTTTTTTAAAAATGGATGTTTTTGATAAAGTCAAAATGAATGTTTTTTAACATATACGACAATAATAGACTTCCCTACCACTATAACCAATTTATGAAATCTAGCTTCTTTTAAAATATTTCATTTTTTATTAAGAAAAATATTTCATGAAAAACCTATTTTAATATTCCACTTCTAATCTATTTATTCTTCTGAAGTATATGATTTTATTTTAAATTTTTTATTCTCGATGAATCGATAGTCAAATCTCATCTATTGATTAATTTTTTAACTGTTAGATTTATCTTGAGATAATTACTTTATTGTGATCATTTTTAATTGAAAATTAGATTTATTTTGAATATCTATATTTATTTTATCATATATATGATTATTTAAAAATCCATACACCATTTTTACATATGGTGTTAACATTGAAAGTCATTTCATTAACTGGGAAAATATTAATAGATCCATATTATTTACTCTATAAAAATAGTTGCTGATAAGGTATATTATTCATGAATAAATTATTAATTTTATAAATAAGTATTTTTTTGGAAATACAATTAATGTTGGGTCCCAAAATTATATATCCCCTTGATGAATCAATGGGCCACATGAGAAAAATATGTTAGCTAAATTAAATGGGGTTTTACCGATAGTTTTAAATAATCTTATGAAACGTATTAATGGTACAGATTTCATGATTTCTAAGAACATGTTGTAAAAAATTAACCATTAATTCAATTATAATTTAGTTATTAGTATATATGTTATTATTTCATTGATATTATCCATGGATTCATTTTTTTAATCAAGTTATTGATTAAATTGAATATGTATTTAGTTATTTACCATTCCATATTGATTATGCCTTATTTATTCATGATATATTCCACTATATGTAACCATTATTGATCATTTTATCTCATCCTTATTTTTTTCATTTCCCCAAGATATGATAAAGAATCCTTTTAATTATTTTCAAGGATGTCGAGAATTTTATTTCATTTTGTTTTATATTCTTTTCCACATGTAAAATGCGTATCAAGTTTGTATCTAGTTCTATAAAACTACTAAAATGATCAGTCCTTCATGATTTTATCCCTTTTATATATGCTATTGTAATAAAGTAACCACCAGATTTGGGTTACTGTAGTTAGGGTTGTTATAGTTGGTATCCAGGGGAGTTCTAGTAGAAACAATGGTAACTAGATTAAGGAAAACATAGATTAGAGAACATAACCCAATGGTAGACTTTGAGAATAATTATATAACAACGTCCTAATGTTTTGGTGATTAAGATATTATGTTTTTTAGTAATAAATCCCTATCTGGATACTATAAGTGGATGTGGTTCTGGCATAGTTATACCTAGGTGTAATAACTTTGAAAAGGGTGTATTGGTATTTTAATCATTCATTACCTAATGCATGACAATGGGCCTTACTGTGAACCTAGTTTAACATTACCAGGGGATGTGCTTTGTATAATTTACATTTTCCTTAAAAACCATTATAAAGGATTAAGAAATATTTTTATGATATAAAGATATTCCCAAAAAAACCAAGTTTATGATTCCAAGATTAACAATGCATACATTTTTTATTTTTGTTACACAAAATTTATTAGTATACATTATGATTTAAAATTCATAATGTTATGAAAAAATAGAATATATTCCATTGTTTTGAAATGGAACCTAGAAAAAATAATGTTATCAAAACTCATAGTCAATGTATAAATTTTCTTACTGAGATATCCAACATAGTTGGTATTGGATCTGAATAGCTAATGGTTATTTTAGGGTACCTTACTAAGGTTATGATGAATACACTTTTCTGAATAAAGCAACCTATTAGTACATATTTTTATTTTCCTATATTTGATCACTTCATGATATAGAATCCCTCATCCTTTAGCGGGACTAATAATCCCGTGGTATCTAAGAAATGGATTAAGTCCCTTGAAAATATATTTCTATCGAAGGGATGTTATGAAAAGGAAAAGGTTATACTAAGAGTATATTTTCTCAAGGGATATGATCATCCATGGTTATCATTGATCCAAAATATTAGGTATGAATAAGAAATATAACACATGTAATGGATAGATTTTAAATAAACATTCATTGAAAAATATTTACCCCATTAGAAATAAACCAAAATGAAGATAAAGTTACTTAGATTAAAGAAAAAGGAAGATGAAAGTATTGTGGAGTATGAGATTACCTTTAAAAGACTATCTAGGTATTATATGGATTACATGCACAATATAAAATAAAATATTGACCATTTATTTGATGAGATTAACCCCAACCTCTAAAGGGAACTGGTCTCTCAAATTTTTTCACTATATGATTAACTAGTTTTATGAACCATCAAAATAAAGAAGGAATTATCCAGATCCTATATATTCAAGGGGATTAAAGAGAATAAATGGTCATTTAAAAACCTAGAAAAATGTAATTTATCAAATAATAATAAGAATATGAATCAATTTTTATCATGTGAAAATTATAGAAAGAAAAATCTTAGAAAATGATTGAATGAAATGAGAGTTTGCTATAAGTGCAATAACAAGGAACATTGGGATCATTAATACAAGGGAAAGAAATAGAGCACTATTATCTGATGATTGAACTATAAATAAATGTTGTATTATTCAAACCAATGTCACAAGAATCAAGGTAATCTACCATATTATTAGAAAAGGGGATAATGATAAGCTTATACAATCACTACAAATGAGGTGAAAGTTCCCAATGATGTGGTGGAAGGTACTTTAATTATAGCCTCATATTTAGCCAATGCTTAATTTGATTCTGGAACTGCACACTCTTTTATATCTAACATGTTTTATATGAAAATTAGATACTTACCTAGAACCATAAGAAGGGATTTTTTAGTTATAAAACTCTGTGGAAGTCTCACCGAAATAAGGATGTGTCATAGATTCCCCAATATAACACATAAAAATACCCTATTTTCATAATTTATTATCATACCTATGGTTGAATTTGATATAATCATTGGTATGGACTGACTTTTGAAATATGATGAAATATTTTTTTTCAAGGAGAATAAAATTATGATTTGTGATAAATATGTAGAATTCCTTATCTTTAGAGTGGGTAATTCATCATCTGAGTCATTTCCAGTAGCTCTTTTGAATGAGGTTCTTGGAGAATAATATCAAACATAATCTATAGATATAAATTTTAATATTAAAATTGAGTATGTACCAATTATATATGAATACATTTATGTGTTTTAGATTAATTACTTGGTCATCCACTAGAGCATGAAGTTGAGTTTTAAATTGATTTAGTCCCTAATGAAAGACCAATATCGAAGACTCCCTATAGAATAACCGAAGGAAAGTTAGTGGAGTTACAGAAATAAATAGAGGAATTTAATGTTAAAGGATTTATTCTCCCTAGTGTTTCTCCATGGGGAGACCCTATTATTTTTATTAAGAAGAAAGATGGATCCGTGACGTTGTGCATTGATTATAGGGTAATCAATGCTATCACAATAAAGAAAAAGTATTCTTTGCCTCATATTGATGACTTATTCAATAAAAATCATGGAGATCAATATTTTTCAAATATTGAATTTTATTATGGGTATCATCAATTGTGATTAAATAAGGAAGACATTTCGAAGACAACATTCCAAACAAGGTATGAATATTACGAGTTCTCAGTAATTCTATTTGGATTGACTAATGCACCATCAGTTTTTATAGATCTAATAAATAAATTATTCAAAGAATAACTTGAGGATTTTTTATGGTATTCATTGATGATATCTTGGTGTATTTCTAATAGCTATAAGGACCATGAGAATCACTTGCAGATCATTCTTGATGCTCTTAGAAGTAAAGAGTTATATAAGAAATTTAGCAAGTGCAAATTATGGATTCATGAAGTTTTTTTATTGGACATATTATATCCAAGAATTGAATCTTAGTTGATCATGAGAAGATAAAGGTATTAAAATAATATCCTACACCAATAAACATAACTGAGGTATATAGTTTCATTGATTTGGTAGGTTACTATTAGAAATTCATTCATAATTTTGCCCAACTCGCTAACCTGTTAATCATGTTGACATATAAAGGGGTTAATTTTATATGGAAAAAAGAGTGTGAAGAATTTTTTGATGAATTTGATATGATATTGGTCAATGCTATGATTTTGAATCTACCATAAGGAAATGATGGATTTGTGACATATAGCGATGCATCAAAGAAGAGACTTGGTTGTGTCCTTATGGAAAATGATAAAGTTATTGAATATGCATCAAGGTAGTTAAAGAATAATTAACATAACTATACAACCCATAATCTTGATATGTAAACTGTAATATTTACTTTTAAGATATGGAGACATTATATTTATGGTGAAAATGTGATATATACATAGATCATAAGAGCCTAAAGAACATATTTTCACAGAAATATATCAATATGAGGCAAAAGAGATGGATAAAGATACTCAAGTATTATTATTTTTCAACACACTAACACCTAGGTAAGGATAATTATAACACCCCAATATTTCATAGTATGTTATCTCTTCAAAGTAATTCAATAACTTGCGCTACACGCAACACCGAGTTTGAGCACACCATGACTTACCAAACTAACAGTTCAAAAAGTAGTTATGAATAGTATTAACTTAATTTTGAATTTTATATACTACATATAATTTTATAATCCATATTATGTGTCTCTTAGAAATAATATAAAAGAAATTCATTTTTTTTCAGATAAAAGAAGTATTTTTCAAAAAAATGGAGTTTTCCACCTTTTAATGGAGAACCCCTTTTAAATCCAATATTTGAAAATTTTATATAATAAATTTAGTGAAATTAAATTATTCTTTAGAAAAGGGACATAAAAATTTAGTTTGGATAATTTTTTGGTACTTTTCTGATAACTTAGATATTTTGATGAATAGTGAAAATACAAAATTTTAATTAAAAACAACTTTTTTAATCAAAATAATTTATAGTGTTAAATAATACAATTGAGTGATTTTAAAGTATAATTAGATTATATTTTTACCATTTAAACCAATTTTTGTCATTGGAAGTAATTTTGCTTTGAAATTGGACACAAACAAGTGTAATCATTTGGTAGTTATTATTTCTTAAAAACACGTTTTTTGTTTTAACAATGAGAATTAATTTTAAATTAATTTCTACCACTTATGTGTTTTGAATTTAAAAAAATGGATTCCATATTTGGAATCAGGAGGTCCAAATTGTGTAAATATTTAACTTTTTATTTTTAGACATTATGAATATTTACTTCAGTAACTATTTTATTTACCATGGTTAGATGTTAAATCTGGTAAATAAGGGTCAAAAAGTATTATTATAATAATATTAAATTACCCTAAAATGTGTCCTATTCCTATTGGTTGATACATGTCCGACCATGTACATCTGTGGGTCAATTTTGGGACCCCATGGAGCAATTTGAGAGTGATAATGACACTTTATATTAATTAATTTAAAGTAAATACAAAAATGACATAAACATATATCTTTTAGAAAAAATTTTTTACATGGGGTTATATAAGTTATATTTTTGACTATAAATATTAATTTTCAAGATAAAAATATTTCCTAAATCATGGTATTTTTTTATAATTTTTAGACATCAAATAAATAAAATTATTTATGACACAATAATGATGCATTGTTTACATCATTAATGAATTATTTAAATAAACGAGATTATAAAAATTAAACAATATCCAAAACCTATCAAATTATTATAGGATGATTTTATTTCGAACATGATTCATCTTATCTTCAACTTTAATGAGTTTTGGACATTTAGAAATGGAAAATCATTATATAATAAAATAATATTTTCATACTTTCCTAAAGAGCCCCTCCTCCCCCTTATTAAAAGACATCACCTACAACCCATTACTCACATCTCTCAAGCCTCTTGTCCCATCCAAACTCTAACAAATTAATCTCAATAAATACCTATATTCTTCTTAGAAGCCTTACCTTAGGAAGAAGGCACTTCAAGGAATCCTTTTGGTTCAAACTAAAGGGAGTTACCCGATTTAATGGTAACATCTCCTCTTAAGTTCTTTTATTTTATTTTACTTCTCCAATCCCCTAAAATATCTTATTTCCTTTATTTAAAAACTACACTAGTATCTTCAATATACCAGGTTGTTTTTATGAGAAGGATTTTAACTACACTTACACACACCTCCATTTAATGGGTATAGAACACAATGTTTCTGTGGATGGTGAACTACTGCCTCACAAAACGATTATTGTTCAATATTCTACTACCACCTCTTATGGTGGCCATTATGATGGAAATGTAATTATACATGATATTTATTATATTTACTTTATCTATAATCTTCTGTGATTCTATTTTTTAGCATAAATTTATTCTTTTCATGTTTTATATATACGATAATTTCATTTGAGGAAGTGCGTACTACCTCCCCCTCAAAGTGATATGACTCGTTCATACCATACATGGAATGTATAAAGGATGGTATTAATGAACTTATGTAATGTATATAAAATATTATATTATACTGGAATAATAATATACCTATATATCAATTGGTTTTATTTCTTTTTAAATTTAAAAAATAAAATGGATGTAGAGTTCGTGCGTACGTACGGATTACCGTCTCCACGAACGCGATGAGATTCATTCCCCATCATAACCATTAAAGAATAATTTTCATTTGATTATTAAAATTAATGTTTAAGAACTCAATATCATTTGGGATATTAATAAAATACATCCTATATATAACAAACCTAGATTACGTAACAAAACATATAAAGGAAAATGAATAAGTTAACACCCAAAACAATGATACTACTAAGATATTATCAACAAAGAAATATTGGAGGATGATATATGATATCATATTTAAGTATATGGTTATTTTATAAATTAATAACAATTATTTAACTATTATAAAAGAGGTTAATGTACCCTTTACTAAGGAAAAGTACAAGGTAAGGGGTTTTCATCTCACTTTTTATTCCCGTGAGATTCATGCCATATTGGATACTATTTCCTTTTGTTTGGGGTATGTTCTTCCCATGATTGTATTCTTGGTTTAATATAAATTAATTTATGGGTATTTATATCTTCATTGTATGATTCTTCTTTCATGGGGTGTATGTTTCGTAAGTTACCAAATCGGTAAGGGTTTATTCCTCAATATCATTATTATCCGAGATTGTTTATGTGTAAGTATTTTCTGGGAAATATTTATTATCCATGTACATGTTTCATAAAATACATTTTAAAATGATTATTTTAAGGTAATAATGAAATAAAACATCATTTTAAATATTTTAAGTATTTATTCTTCTAAATATTTCTCATTAATGTCCATGTTTTCAAAATGGCTTTAACGATTTATTTAAATGGAAATGATTATTTTAAAATTTTAATTCCTTTAAAAATTTTCAAAGTGGTATGGGACACTTTGATTCAAAAATATATTTTAAATGAATTCCTTTATAAATGTGTCACATTTAAATTATTTCACAAAAAATATATTTATCTCAAAACGTTACACTGATCATTTTCAACTATGTCAACATCCTTTACTGGATATTATTGTTGATTAAGATTGATTTATTATAATACAATATTCTATATCGTATTTAAGGTTTTGTGATATGTTTTACTGTGGATGTGTTATTTTTATACCATTCATGGTTTATGGTTAATGTATTGACATTTCGTATGCTAGTTTTAATATGGATGTTTATGTTATGTTTCAACATTTTTATATGAGTAATGTATTGGACTTAGTAAGTGATGGGTGGATCCCGCTATAGCTCCTTGGTGCATCGTTAGGTCTCATGAGACAATTAGAAGTGGAATTGGATGAGGCCTTTCCCAATATAATATATGGTTTTGGCCGAGGCCTTAATCATTTTTAGATGTCTTGGCCGAGGCCTTGACAAAATGTTTTAGAATTTCCCGCATTATACATTCTCTCATTATGAAAATAATATTGATTGTTCATGTGGTTATTCGACTACTAGAATACCCATGACTATGTTTTATTATGGAATTATTTATCAGCTCATATTCCTGCCATAAAGTGTTCATGTTTATTATTTGTAAAGGAATTTGTTTTAAATTATTCACCATGCCTAATGTTTATGTTATCTTCCACTATATTATTTACCCTTACTGAGAATCTGAGCTCACCCATTTCTTACGTTTTATTTTACCAGGATTCCAAGAAGTGTATTGTGATTGATATGCAGGGTTAAGCTAGGGGAATAATGGTGTTCTCAAAGGATTATTTATGTTGTGTTTTATGTTTGAATGTGTAATGTAATGTTCATATATGTAATCTATTTTACAAGAAGGCTAAACTGATTGATCCTTTGGGACTCGATTCCTTGTAATCATGCAAATGAATTAAAATAATGCCCCAACTTTGGGCTTTTAGGGTCGAGGCATTACAATAATAAGATATTAGATGAATTATGCACGAAGAATCATAGAGTTATAACCAAATTAGGATCAAGAGGGATCCTATGTTTATGAATCAAGTAAATATAGATGTGTAAATTATTAATGAAGGTGATACATCACTCCATTTTTAAATGATTGTGAATCCATATTTATTAGAAAATATAAAAAGTCTTAATCTGATGATGATAATTTTTAGAAGACAATTAAATCTAAAAATGATTGGAATTTGGTAGAATTCATTTGTAAAGATGGTGTCTTAAAATTTAAAAAGATACTATGTGTTCCATATAAACATAATAAAAAAAAGGAATTTTTGGATTGTGAACATAGCTCAAATTTATTTGTACAACCTAGTAGCACCAAGATGTATAGGTATTTGAGGGAATATTTTTGGTGGGATAACATAAAAGAGGAAATTGTTGATTATGTACCAAGATTCTTGGTTTACCAATATGTTAAGTCTTAGATATAACATACCAGAAGGTTTATGTAACCTATTACTATTACGATGTAAAAATGAGATGAAATTACTATGGAATTTGTCATAGGAATACCAAAGACTCTTAGATAAATGATTCAATATGGGTTATTGTGGATCAACCAACCAAATATCCACATTTCCTTGATATAAGAGAAGATTTATCTGTAGAGTGGCTCAGAAGACTTTTTATTAATGAATTTATAAGAATTCATGAGACACCTATTTTAATTGTGTTTGATCATGATCCCAATTTCATAATGGAATTATAGAATATTATTCAAATGACTCTTGATACTGAGTTTTATTTGAGTACCATCTACCATCCTTAAACTGATGGAGAGTCTAAAAGGACTATTAAAACATTATAAGACATGTTTATTTCATGATTTCTTAATATTCAAGTTATGTGGGATAAATATTTACCTTTGGTATATTAATTCTATAATAAGAGTTTTCATTGAAGTATTCAAATAGAGCTATATGATTCATTACATGGAATGAGATGTCTTACTCTAACTTGTTGGGATAAAATTTATGAAAGGAAACTTATAGGACTAGAACTTTTTGAGGAGAGAATGATAAAGGTAAATAATATTCAAGATCATATTAAAGAATCTCAAATTAGGAAATTGATTTATACTAAAAATCAGAGGAAAGATTTTGAATTTCAAGTGGGAGATCATGTATTCCTGAAAGCATCTCTTTGGAAAGGGTTTATAAGGTTTGATAAGAATATAATACAGAGCCCCATGTATATCAGACCCTTTGAAATTGTAGAAATAATTAGGGTAGTGTATTATCATTTGAAAATTCCATGAAGTCTCTCTAAAGTACATGGTGTTTTTTCATATATCATTGGTAAGGAAGTACATGTGAGATCGTGCACATGCACAAACCTATCAATAAGTAGAATTGGGACATAGTATTGTTATGACCCGATCCTAAATAGGAATCGAGATACAACTTCCCCAAACCTACCTCCATAGGCATAGGGATGAAGACTATCACCAAAGGCATAACTAACACAGGGAGGTCTTTTCTTTAGTACCGACACACACAAAAATCTATATTGATGCAGAAGAGTAGAGAAATAATAGTAAAAGATGAAATATACCAGGGGAACAATTGTGAATGTAAAACCTCTAGATAGTACAAGAGTATAGTAGTGTTATCTGAAAATTAATGGGAAAAAATACATGCACAACCAAAAATATGTCCCAACCTATCAAAATTGGAAAGTAAAATGCTGGGAGAGACCAACTATTGATCTCCAAGATGAGAGGTCCATATGCATTCCAAACTTCTAGGTATCACTAAGCTCTTATTTAGTCACTGATGACCTATCATTTGTCTGTATAAGACACGAGATGTGTGAAAAAATTCCATACAGGTGTGAGTATATACATACCCATTAGGACAACCCAAAAGATAGGGGGTAGTAAGAGATACAATAGTAATAGAAAGACAATTGATAATACAAAATATAAAGCTCAACCCAAGAAATATAAAGAGTAACCTCTTCCAAAAAAAGGGGCTCAACATGTTGTGTAGATGGAATACACTTCAAGTCTTTTCCACCCATAGCAGGATAATAACCTCATCCAACACTGAGAAGATAATCATGAAAAGTACGTGGCATACCCCACAAGTCTTCGCAACCCATGAAAGGAGAGTAACCAAATCCAAAGGTATGGATACATATATATATATTACCAGAAAAAGAAGCCCAAATGAGAGAGAAAGGGTATATCTATATCACAACTCAGCCTATGAAAAGAGTCACCAATAGTTCCAAAATTCCATCAACAGTACCCATAATCTCACTCATCTTCCCAAAAGTAACCATATGAAGGCCCACACCTCTCTAATGTGATACATATCCAAGGGGAAAAAACTGTAAGTATAGGACCATTTCCCTAGCATGTCAAGGGGGTTCCGCTCTATAAGTATCGACAGAGGTCCTGAACCCTGATGCATCATGGGGGTTCCACTCTAGTGTCATGAAGACCTGTTCCCTATCCTATAAGGTTGTTCTAATTGGTAGGTATCGATAACGGACCCGCGCCTTGATGAATCAGGGGTATTCCACTCCAGTTTCATGAGGACCCACACCCTATTCTATAGGGGTTCCACTTAGTAGGTAGAGGACACAGACCCAAGATGATGGGGGGGGGTCACTATATTGGTCAAGGAAACTCACCCTAGTGCAATAGGGTTGTTTCAATATAGCCACTGAGGACCCATGCCCTATCTTATATGGGGGTTCCACTCAGTAGGTAGATGACCTATGACCAAGCTGATGGGGGAAGGGGTTACACTATAGTGTCTCTGATGATCATCTTCTTGGTCACTGTTGTCATCGGGAATCGCCTAAATAATCACCGTGCCCAAAATATTTCACTTCATATCCCAAAATCCACAACTAAGGGTACCATCACATTCCATGAAGAAAAACACTTAGGATATGCTACTCACAGGCCAAAATATGATTTCAAACAAAGGATATTTGAAAGATTGATGTTTTCTCAAAAGGAGACAAGGGGTACATGGAGTTTGATGGGACCTACACATCTTGTGGTCCTGTTCCATCACATTTTTGTGTCCTTGGAGGTACACAAACTCACAACCATGTATGGATACACAGCTTGTGGGGGGTCTACATAGCATGCCAATTCCACTCAGGGTCCCACTTGTGTGCTTGTCCATATCCATGTATTCCATATTATTAGAGTGTACTTTAGTACACGAAGTGCCTATTTAAAAGGGGTTCCTATAATGTTATTGGCCATGACTATTTATTCCATCTAGTGTCCGTGTACTTGGGAACATGGTGTGTGCCTGGTAATGTGCTTCATCACATGGCTCTTCCACTCAGGGAAGTGGTACGTGGTGTATAGGGATTCTACAAGGCATTCCATCCTTATAAATTCCAAAAATTTGATCCGTTATAGTATAGGGGATATATGCTGTGTGTTCACCATGGTACATGGTGTGTAGTATTCATTTTCATATAAATCTAGATATGAAATCCAAGCTTCAAATCCAGTCATTTAGCCATATATCTCACCTCCACACCATCAATAATCAGTGGATCTAGTCACCGTTGGTTGTTTCCGTCCATTTGGTGGGTGGATATCAGTTTATGTTGGTCTTTAAAGGTTCATCACATGTCTTTCTAGCCACCGGTCCTTCTACCATCAAATATTTGATCTATAATCATCAAAATGATCACCCAATTCTAGTAATATATCCATAAAACCCTTGGTTTGTCGATCTGTCCCTCTCACGTAGATTATTCATGATTCTAGGGGTCTGATTGGGCTTGGTACCTCCAGAAAATGTCAAACCAGGACTACAGGGTCCAACTGGTGATGAACATGAAGTAATTGAGGGGGGGAAATCCCAATTTTTATGGATAATTACCAAGAGTTCTTGGAAAATGATCAATAAAAGGGATATATAGGGTTAGAAAACCAAATAATAATTAATTAAACCACTACACAAGTCCCTGAAAAGGACATAATTGGTGCATATAAAATGAGGGGAATGATCCTCTCAATCAATTAAATAAAAAATGGACGTAATAAAAAAATTAAAAATTCCTAAGTGAATTTTGGATATTTATTCATTGAATAATGTGACAAAAAATGATTAAATGAAGTCATTGCATATGCTGCACTTTGAAATGATCTTATCCAAAGTTTCATTATCATCTGAGGTGTTTCCACCAACGAAAGGAGTATAGGAGAAGCTCTTGATGGTCCCAGGGTTATAAGGTCAACCCCAGTAAAATCTCCACGATGATATATTTAAAGTAAATATGAATTAATTTATTCAGTTAAATAAATTAAATTAAACATTTAATTCATTATTTGAACATACCACTAATGGGTGAGATATCCAAATTCCCCTCAATGAACAATTTTAGGTTACTCCTGGGGTAAATAGTTCATTCTAGACTCACCCATGGTCTCATATTTATAATCCAAGATTTTATTTAAGAGTTATACAGTTTTCATTAATAAACTGTGCATGTGTAATATAAAGGATATTTAATATTTTTATAAAATTAGTTTCAGGTACACCAGACCTTGGAATTGCACACCGTCTTAGTGCATGAATCCAAAAATATATGTAGAAATATTTAAAAGTACTACAAATAAAAATTTGGGTCTCTACAGCATTCCCTACTTTAATATTTTCATTAAAGAAAATAAGAACTATGAAAAAAAATCAGGATACTAATCCTGCATCTGGATCTCCCTATCATAGGAACTCTCCTACATGCTCCCGTGCTATCACAACACAAAAACCAAGGGGATGGTCCATCCACACAGGGTCCTCTCCTGTCGATCCTTGATCCCCACTAGGTGATATACAAAATTGGATCTATTCTCTATGTCTATCTCTCCCCATTCGATGAAGTGCACAGGGTCATGTACATATCTCATTAACTGTGAAACATGGAAGACATCGTGCACCTGCTCCAGCTGTGGGGGTAGGGTAAGGTGGTAAGTAACCTAGATGACCCCCTATATGATATTGAATGGCCCATTTAATGTTGAGTATATCTTTCCTCCCCAAATGAACTTCTGTAATCCTCATCATGGATAGACTCTAAGGAAAATGTGGTATCCCTTCTTGAATTCAAGGGCCTACGATAGTGATCTGTGTTGGATTTATGCTTGCTCTAAGCCATCCTCATCTTCTCACAGATGATATGGACGTTCTATATCATTTCTTACACCAAATCTAAACCCACAAGATATGGATTTCAAATATCTATCCAGCACAAGGGTGACTTGTAGGGTCTCCCGTATAGGTCCTCAAAAGGTTCCATGCCGATGGTAGAGTGGTAGTTGTTTTCGTATGAAAACTATACCAATGGAAAGTGATCCTCCCAGCTCCAGATGAAGTATAACACTCAAACCCACATTATATCCTCCAACAACTATATATCTTTCTCAATATTCCCATATTTTTAGGGGTGAAAGGCTATACTCATCATCATTTGGGTCCCAAATTCCTCCAGTAGTCCTCTCCACAACAATGATGTAAACTGGACATCATGATCAGAGAAAATTATCAAGGGAACCCCATAAAAAAGAACAATATCCTCTATGTAAAACTACCCCAAACTCTCCACCAAACTCTTCTAACTAATAGTAAGTAAGTGTTCCAACTTCATGATTCAGTCAAATATCACCAGGATGGAATCATGGACCTTCAATGTCTGCAGAAGCCCTGTCACAAAGTCCAAAGATATGCCATCCCACTTTCACTCTAAGATCTCAAGGGGCTGTAACAAACCTACCAGAACCTGGTGCTCATACTTCACTTGATGGCAGGTGTGCCATGGAGAGATGAAATCTTCTATGGTCCATCTCATATAGGATCACCAAAACTTCCGCTAAAGGTCTCTATACATCTTCACACACTGGGATATACAACTATGGGAGATGTGTGGTACTATCACATCACCTCCTCCGACATCATGTCTGAGACCAGCATCCATCCATGTAAAAGGATTACATGATTCCCTCCTTCATAATATTCATTTTTTGAGTACCCCATGGATATATGGTCACATAAGACCTTAGAGTTGATGTCTCATATGTTCTAGAAGTGAAGGAGTCAAAACCATTGACTGTAGAAAATTAGTACCCTCTTTCTTGACTAGGGTTAGCTACAAAAAAGATAAATACTCAGAAGGATCTTGTACCAAGAAATACTAGGATTTCATACTAAGGTACATTACTACCATATTTACCTTCCCTAAATTATAGACTATCATAAAGTCATAGTCTTGCAGGTACTCAAACTAATGCTGTTGTCTCATGTTGAAGTCTCCCTACGTGAATATGTTCCTGTGACTTTGATGGTCAGATTATACCACATAGAGCTCTCCCAGAAGATAGTTCCTCCACATGATCATGGAAAATACTACCACTATCATCTATAGTTTAAGATTTGTATAGTTATACTCTTGGGGAATCAACTCCCTAGACACGTATGCGACGACTACCTATCACTTCATCAACACACAACAAAGCCCAACTCCTGAGGCATCACAATACACTACATACTCTACACCCTCCTATGGTAGTCTCAACATAAGAGCACTCATCAGCCTCAACCTAAACTCCTTGAAGGCCCTCTGAAACTGATCAGTCTGGGTAAAAGGATACCCTTTCCATGTCAAGAAAGTCAAAGGGGCTACAATATTGGATAATTCTTCCACAAACCTCTTGTAATACCCTGCTAAGAAAAGAAAAATCTACTCCTCTAAAACACTCTTTGGTGGATTCCAAGAAATCACCACATCAATATTTTATGGGTCCATGGATAAACTATTATCAGAAATGACATTCCCCAATAAGTGGACCTCATTAATCCATAACCAATAATTCGAGAGATTCCCATAAAGCAAGTGCTCCCGAAGTAAATCTAGGACCATCCTCAACTGCTCTGCATGATCCTCCTTTGATTTAAAGTATATGAGTATTTCATTAATGAATACAACCAAAAAACTGGTTCAAGTACAACTAGAAAACCTTGTTCATAATATCCATAACCATGGTGGGGGAATTTGACACATGAAAGGTCATAACCATAAACTCATCGTGTCTTTAGCGACTTTGGAATGTCAGCTTTGGAATATCATCCTTATAAACCCTAAACTGGTAGAAGTGGTCATCAATCCTCAACAGTGGGTACATTTTATTTATCATGGCCTAGGTTAGGTAATGATAATCTACACAAATATTTTATCTCTCATATGAATTTTTCACAAAAAATCTCTAGAGATGCCCATGGGGACACAATGGGCCTAATAAAATCATTCTCTATAAGGTACTCCAATTGCAACCACATCTTCTGGATATCAGTAGGGGCCATCCGATATTCCATAGAAGATATTGGAATGGTCCCAATATGAAATTCGTTACAAAACTCCATCTCCCACCTTATAGGTAGTCCCAAAATGTACTCGAGAAATATTTCTATGAAATTCAACATGATTGATGTAATCCAGATGCATGAAGATTATGATGCACCAAGGGATACACTCACCAAATGATGGGTGATGGGTTGTAGCCTCCTACTCACAAAACATTATTTTCCTTCCATGAGATATATCTTCCCCATAAAGGAGAATCTCATCCCATTAGTTCATAAGCATTTGAATAATCTTGAGTGATAGTCAATCTAGACCCAGATCATGGATAACCAATCAATAACCAATATGATTTCATAGAGTTCCATCAGGTTGACCAAAAGGTCCCATTGCTACCACTCTACACTATGATATATCTTGCACTACTAGTAGATAAAAGATATGGTATAAGTGTTCCCTATAGGAACCGTAAGACGAATATGTCGGGCTAGCGCCTCAATTGGGAACTCCAAATCTTGAAAAAAAAGTATAGAGATAAAGGAATAATTGGAACCTATGTCTAATAATACTATATCAAGAGTATAAAATACACAGATCACACCTCTAATCATATCACACATTGCGGGGTCATAAGCCTCCAGAGACTGTAGCTGTCTATGACCCCAGCCACTAGCTCCATAAGCCTGATGTGGGGATCCTGGTTATGGTGGTGGTAGGATATCATAGAGTCTTCCACCTCCCATAGCTTCTCCTTATTTTATCCCTACCTCTTTCTTCTTTGGGGCCTCCCTTCCAACTCTTTTGAGGTCTCTAATCAAGGTGTTGTCTCTTACGTGGTGGTCTGTCAGCTACCTGCTTTCGCTCCTCAACACGTCTTGTCTGGAAGTCTCATACCATGTGACCTCACGCATACCAAGCATAGAACCACCCATCTTTGGGATGTCGTGGTCCTATTTTATAACTTGGACCATGTACTTGATTATGATTATAGGGAGGTATCTAACATATAGATCCTATCATCTGGCACCTGCAAGACGTTGGAGATGAATCAACCCTATGACACATAGTTCCAGCTCCCATATTCCTGGAATCCCTCTGATAGGAATATCTTTGTCACTAGTTCCATCTCCAACACACCAACATAGGTGGAGATGGATAAGGGTACCACATTAGCATGGATCTCTCTGCGGTGACCCTTCTCAAAATTTTATGCGTGGAAGTACCCATCCTGGATCATGTCAAGGGAGTACTGTATAAGGTTTCTGAACCTCACTATGTACTCAACCACTTCCATCCATCCCTATTACCACTCTACAATGCTTATAAATCCAAACTAAGTGCAAGTAAGAGTGGAAATACTCCTCGTAAAAAAACTATTGGAAGTCAGATTATGAGAGTGTCGACCCATCGTGCATCTAGGTAACAAGAATCCACCAGCACCCTGATTCTATATGGAAAAGGATAACTACTAGAACAACTAACTAATCCATTGGTGTTCAGATGAGCCTGAAAACATAGAACACTGACTCTAGACAATCCTCTACTACCTATGGATCTGTCTTTCTATAGAACCTCAGTGGAAACTGGTGTTGTAATTCACAGAGTACGTTAAGCCTACGTGCATACTCAACCTATTCTACTAGGATGACCTATTTCTCAATAAGTGGAGGGACTACTACCGAACCACCTAGAGGATTAAGATCGTAGGATGAACCCAAAATTGAGGCCTCATCGCTCATCAGATCATCATCATGATCCGGAATTGGTATCCAGGCTGGCTGTCATCACCGAGGAATTCTAAAATTTAATCAAGATGTACCACAATCAAATGAGAATATATAAATATATAAATATAAATATAAGAAATTGGGAGATGACTCAAGAAGGATAGTTAAAGTCTCAATCCTATATGATGAATGGACCATTGATTCCTGCCACTAATGTCTCGATATGCCATGTTTTCAAGAAGGTAGTCAAGGTCCTAGTGAATAGATATATCGACCGCTCATAACAACACTTGGTTCCCTAGGTAGAGAGCCTCACTAGAGAAACTTTGACACTGTTTCCCTAAATCCCAACCAAATAATCATAAGGGATCTACTCCTAACACCATCCCATGGATCAAACCACCTTTGCTAACAATATGTCATGAACCAACCCTAACCAGGGATTGATCCAGAGTTACCCCAAGCCCGCCTCCATAGGCCAGGGGCTAGTGACCATTGTCGAAGACATAACTAACATGGGGAGTCCTTTTACTAAATACATGTATGAACACACATAGTTGTCTCAATGTATAAGTATAAAGTAATAACAATTAAAGATTCAAAATACCAGGGGAACAACCATGAATGAAAAAAATCTAGATAGTAAAAGAGTACAGTAGTGTAAACTGAAAAGTAATGGAAAAAAATACACACCCAACCAGAAATGTGTCCCAAAATGAAAAAACTAGAATATAATATGGTAAGAGATCCCATATCCTATATTCCATGTTTTTTGACCTCTATACGATGTTTGAAGTGCCAGATATCCCTAAACCCCTCTATTGTCACTGTTGAAATGTACGTCATCTTCACAAGACACAACACGTGCAGGAAAAGCCCATGATGGGGTGAGTATATACATACCCAATAGGACGACCCGAAAGCTAAAGGGGAAAAAATAAGGGATACAATAGGAATAAAATGATAATAGATGTTAATCAGAATGTAGATCAACCCCATAAAGAGAAAGAGTAAAATAATCTAAACACAAGGCACTCAACACAATATGTTGATGGACTACACATCGAGCATTTTCCACCCATAGTAGGGTAGTAACCTCATCTAACCATGAGAATCTAAACATGAAAATCATGTGACATACCCAACATGTCTTCAGAAACCATGGAAGGAGAGTAACCAAATACAAAGTTATGGACACACACACACACACATATATATGATCAGTCAAAATAAGCTCAAACAAGAGAGAACAATGATCTATATATATAATATATCATCCTAAGAATAGAGTCACTAATTTTTCCAAAATTCCATAAAAAAATCCCAACATCTCACGTAACTACCTAGAGGTAACTGTGTGAAGGCCCGTGCCTTACCACTATGCCGAACAACTGAGGGGACAAAAACTCCAAGTAAAGGACCCATTATTTTGTGCATATGGGGGTTCTACTCTATAAGTATATAAATATCACTCGCAAACCGATTCATTAGGGGGGTTCCACTGTAGTGTCACAAGGACTCATTCCCAATTCGATAGGGGGTTCCACTCAGTAGGTATCTATAGAGGTCCTACACCCTGATGCGCTAGGGGGGTTCCACTCTAGTGTCACGAGGACCCAAGACCTATCTGATAGGGGGGTTACACTCAGTTGGTTGAGGACCCACACACAAGCTAATAGGGGGTTCCACTCGATTGGTTAAAGTCCCACACCATGGTGTGATGGGGGGGGGGGTCCACTATTGTTATCGAGGACCCACTCCCTATCCGGTAGGTGGCTCCACTGGGTAGTTAGAGGATCTATACCCAAGATTAGGAAGGGACCCACTCTAGTGCCTCTTGTGATCCTCTTCATGATCACTTCCCTCGTCTGGTGTCACCCAAATAATTTCCATGCCCGAAACATTTCACATTATATTCCAAAAGCAACAATAGAGGGAACTATATTTTTTTACATGAAAAAAACTCATGATAGGCTACTCATGGGACAAAATCGGAGTTCAAACAAAGGATACATAGAAGATTAAATTTTCCTCAAAATGAGATATGGGGTACCAAACATGTGAGGGGACCCACATGGCGTGTTATACCACTCAATCACATGGTCATGTACCTAGAGGTACATAGTACACCAACCGTGTAAGTATACACGACGTATGGGGGGAACTACACGGTGTGCCCATGCCACTCGGGGTACCACATGTGTGCATGGTCGTGTCCATGTATTCCATCCTGTGTCCATGTACTATAGTACATAGGGTGACTCTTCACCAGAGGTGTTGCCGATGTGCTTTGGAATGTCCGTGTATTCCATCCCATGTCCGTATACTTGGGAAGATGGTGTGTTCCTGGCTTTGTGCTCTTCCACATGACTCATCCACTTGAGGAAGTGGTACACAATGTGTAGGGAGTCTACAAGGTGTTCCATCATTATAAAATCCCAAAACCCTATCCGCCACAACATAGGGGATACACATGTGTATTCATCACGATACATGGAATAGAGTCAATGTTTTCATGGAAATCTAAATCTAAATTAAATGTTTTTAATTCAGACATTCCACCATAGATCTCACCTCTACACCATCCTCAATCAATGGATCTATTCATCGTCATTCTTTTACAACCATCTAGTAGTCAGAAATCTATTTACACTATTCTTTAGAGGTTCTTATCACATCCCACACACATCTGATCCTTCCTACATCAGAAATTTGATCTCTAATCATCAAAATAATCACCTATGTCTTGTAATATATCTATAAACACCCTTGTTTTTTGATCTATCCCTCGCAAGAGGATTCATCATGATTCTGTGGGTCCGATCAGGTTTGGTACCACTGATCAATGTCGAACTGGGAACATAATGTCCAACCAGTGATAAATGCAAAGAAATTAAGGTGAAAAAGATAAAAAAATCATCGATCATTACCAAGTATTATTGGAAAAAGATCAGGAATGGGGATATGCAAAGTTAGAAAACCAAAGAATTATAAATTAAACCGATACAATGGTGCATGCAAAGGCCATAATTCGTGCAGATCAAAGGAGGGGGTTGATCTGCTCAATCAATTTAATAAAAATGGAAATAATAAACAAATTAAAGATATATACCTGGATATTGGATCATTCATCATTAATGAACATGCTAGCTAATTATTGAAGGAAGTCATTATTTTCACAGTGCTCCGATTCGAAGTTTCGTCATCATTCGAGGCGATTCTGACAATAGAAGGAGAGGAAGAGAAGCTCTGGATGGTACTAGGTTTATGAGGCTAACCCCAAGAAAATATCCATGATGATATATTTAAATGAAATATGAATTTGGTTATTCAATTAAATTAATTAAATTAACCATTTAATTAATTCAATGGACGTACCACCAATAGGATAGATATCCAAATGTCCTACACTAATACATTTTAGGTCCCGCTTATGGTAAACAACATGGTACAAGATCAAAAAACGGTCTCAAATTTCTGATTTGAGATTCAATTTAAGAGTTATACCATTTTATTTGAGAAAATAAATGCGTGTAATATAAAATATGTTTAATATTTTTTTAAAATTAATTTTGGGAACACCGGTCCTCGGAATCACATGCCGTCTCAGCACCTGGATCTAAAGATATATGTAGAAATATTTAAATGACTTATAAGAAATAATAATAGGTCTTTAAAAGTCTATATTACTAGAAAGATAACCATTAGATTCTTGATACCAGAGATAAAGTATTGAGCAATCAAATGACTCGACTGATAAAGTTACTTTGTAAAAATCATAAAATTGAAAAAGTAACATGGGAACCTGAGGGTGTTATGAAGAAGAACCGCCACCATTTAAGTAAACAATGAAACACCATGATACTTTATGATATATTTTCTTTTAAATAAGTTCAATTTCTTGGATAACTTGTGATACATAAAAACCCGAGTCTAAAAGAACCATAAAATAATATACCACTATAACCTAGCCATTAAATTGGAATGTATCAATAGGAATAAATGAATTAGGAAGAATATATGGTTTAAACTTGTGTAAATAAAATTTTTTAGTTATCAATTGAGTATAAATAAAAATAAAAATCACTTGAATGAAAAAGAAATCTTTTTTTAAGAAACTATATTTTTATAAAAAATGGTTTCATCGAGTTTTTCATGCTTATTTTAAAATTAAAATTTAAAACTTTTAAAAAATTTATTTGAAAAAATAAACTTCATTTTTAAAATAATAATGAAAAAATATCTTAATTTTAATTTTTAATATTTTTTTTGAAAAAATTACTTCTTCAATAAATAGTGAAAAGTATTGATTTTTATTGAAAACTACATTTTCATTTAAAGCATTTACAAGTTAAATTTTATTTTAAAATTAGTTTAAAATTAAAATTAGTCAAATTATACTCTAATTAATCTAATTTAGGTGATTTTAATCAATTATATGTTCAATTTTTATATAAGAACTTTTTACACTTTTGAAAAAAATTTATTTTGGAAAAACCATTTTTTTATTACATCTGCTGGTTTAATTTTAAAATAAAATTTTCTAGTTCTATTAATTAAATTTGGTAAAATGGATTATATATTTTTAATTAGAATAATTAATTTTATATAATAATTAAAACTTAATTTTTGGTCATAATGAACGTTTAATATTATAAAAATTAATTACCACAGTTAAGGTAAAAATGAGTTTACCATGGAGTTAATCTATTAATATAAGTGTTAAAATGACATAAAAACTTTTATAATTTATATTGTATTGATATATTTATACCTTATAACATATAAGGCTCAATAATGAGTCGTTTTGGGGTCTTGTGTCATGTGTAAAATGTGGGTATGATTTATTTTTTTAACAAATTCAAAGTATGTCCTCAATTATATAAGGTCACTCCCTCCCTTCACCTTTTCACACCATGAAAACCATTTTTTTAAACAAACCTGGAAAATAATCTCTATCAAAAAACCTTATCCAATTTATAGAGGTTCTTGTATTTCCAAAATACCAACCCTAGGGTCCTTAATAAGAGATCCAAAGGAGGTGTCTTTAAGAGATGGTAATCTTCTTAACAAAGATATTTCTTTTTTTTTTCTTTCTTCCTTTCCCATATTCAATTATAAATTATAAATTATATTATAATAAAAAAGTATCTACCATAAAATTATAAGTTATTATGTCGATGAAATAATATCTATCCATCTTCTTCCCCATAAAATGGGAAATAAATCCATTTCCCACGAACCTGTGTAATTTGTTTTCCATCTATGACTCATATAGATAGTCATATTGATGGAAACAATGAATATATATGATAAAAATGACATGATATTAATTCTATAAAATTAATATATCATCCACTTACTTACCCTTTCACCCATTAAGGAATGATATCGTTTCCTCTGAGTATGTATGACCTACCGTCTCCACGAAGCGATGCGATCAATTTTACATGTTTGAATTTCAATAATGTTTATAAAAATGTATATAATGATTAAATATTATATTTATTAAATTTATATAATTATTTATATGATTTAACTATATATTATACACAATAACTGTAACTTTCATGACAAAACACACATGAGAAAACAAGGCAATTAACTCCTAAATCAATAGTAATAATAAATATTATCAATGAACGAGTGGTAAGATGTTATAAGATGATTATATATGATATTATTAATATGAATATGGTTCTTTTATAAATTAAAAACTTTCTTTAAACCATTATATAATAGGTTAAAATGCGTTCAACTAAAATGAAATTTGAGGTAAGGGACTTTGTCTCAATTTCCCTTCATTGAGGCATATTTTATTATTGTGCACCTAATATATTTTACATGGAATAAATATTGAAAATTTTACATTTAATATAATTAATCCTTAATAATTCATGGCATTTTAAGTTTAAATTTAAATTATTAAATCCTAGGGGATTTGACTTGAATGTTTCCAAGTGGTAAGGAATTCAGTCTTAATTTTTCTTCATTGAGACATATTTTTTTGTTATACATCTAATATATTTTATGTGGTGTATATAACACAAATTTGAAACATTATATAATAATTTATCCTTATTTTAATGATAATTAAAGTTTCATTAAATCTATTCTTTCATAGGGATTAAGATTTAAAAGTTACCAAAGTTGTAAGGGATTTCGTCTCAATTTCCATTGCATTGAGAGATATTTGTTATTATGCACATATTAATTTTTCTTTGGTGTATATAATACTACCTTGTTGTATTTAACATGAAAATATATTTATTCAAGATTATTCATGTTTTAATATTTTCAATATTCTCCATTTCATGCAATAATGAATATAGCATGTGTTATATTAAAGCACTAAGTTTGGATTGTGTTTCATAAAACAAAAATATAACCTCAAGCTACATGAAAAACTTATATTATCTTTTAGTAAGAATAATAATATGTTTTTATTTTCTTTATACACAATTCTGAGTTCCTTCGATAACTTTCATTACAAACATGACCGAGTTTTACCAAACTACAATATACTATTAATATTGTTAATTAAATATTATTATGGTTACCACCTAGCCATTGGAATGAAAGTTATGAATAAGATTAACTAAATTTTCAATATATTATTTACATATGTATATAAAATTAATAATTTTATTATAAATTAGTTATAAATTAAAGTAATAACTATACAAAAATAAAGAAATTTCTTTTCTAAGAAATCTATTTTTCTATGTACAATCACAATTTTATGTCAAAAAATTAAGAAAATAACTTTTGATAAATATTTTTAATATAATATATATATTATATATTTAATAATTTTTTTTGACAATCATACAATATATTTTATAGGAAGAAGATAATAATAAATCCAATTTTATGAATAAAAAGGTGTATTGTTTCTGAAAGGTAATTTTACAGCCTTTTAAAAGTTCACACAATCTAAATCAAAATTTTGAAACTTTTATAATTTATATTTGAAGAAATTAACTCAATTTTTGAAAGAAAAATTTCAAAATTAACTTTGGGTGACTATTGGTATTTTTCTAAGAAGTTTCATTTTTTGATAAATAGTGAAAAACACTGAATATTAAATGAAAAACGTCTTTTTTATATAATAAATTTATAGAGATAAATTATATTTAAAATTATATTTAAAGTATAATTATTTCAATTATACAAAAAATAAATCATATTTTGGTCATTGGAATAAATTTCAAATTGAAATTTTATGTAAAAATATTTCAAACTTTTGAACCTTTTTACTTTTAAAACCATCTTTCCCATCATGTTTACAGGATTAATTTTAAAACAATTTCTGATACTTATGTGAAAGGAATTTGAAAAAATTGATAAAATATTTGGAATAATCATGTAATAAAATTTATAATAAGGTTATTACATTATTTGATCAAAAATATTCATGAATGTAATTAAAATTAATTACAACGATTAAGGTAAAACCAAGTTTACATAGTGGTAACACTTTAACTTAAGTGGCCAAATTACCTTGAAACATGTAAAAAGACATTTTATGGCCATATTTATACCATATAATTTATTTTATAACACATTTACCAATATTAGAGACACATAATATAAGGGAGACCTCTCAATAGTGTTTAACTTTTATATTTACAAGAATACCACTCATCCTCCACTACAAAAGTCACTCCCCCCGAATGGCCCGAAGGCCTTCTTTTTTATTTTATTATAGATAATACCCCTTTTAAGGGTGGAAGGGGAACCCGTACATGACCCATAGGCCCAAGGCACAAGGCCCAACATGACCCGTAATACATGACCTGAAGGCCAAGAGGCATACCATGCCCAATACATGACCCGTAGGCCCAGCCCACTAGAACTAACCCTCCCCAGCTTCTGCATCATTGATTGCCCTTAGCTCTCCACCTGCATTGCTGATCGACTCCTCAAAGCGATGTGACTCGTCCACACATTAAATGGAATGTATTAAGGATGAGTTTAGTAAAAATATATGATATATATTAAATAATAATTATATTTTAAATATAATATATATATATATATTTATGTCATTTACTTTCATTATTTCAGTACAACAAGAAAATGGAAACAACGTTCATGCTTATGTACGACCTACCGTCTCCATGAATGGTGTATTCCATTTAATTTTTATATCATTTATAGATTATTATAAATACTTATATACTTAATATATCTGATATTTAAATTATATTATAAATTCTTTAAATAATTAAATCATGATCTATGTAAGAGGATCAAGAATAACAAGTAAAAAAATATATACAAAACAAAGAAGCTATTACTTGAAATGTAATTTTAAAATATTTTTTTAATTAATATGTAATATAAAGTAATAATAAATTCATATATGGTATTATATATAAGAATATGGTTCTTTTTTATATATATTATAAACTTATAATTATTATAAAGAAATTTTTAACTTGTACAATGGAAGTTAACACATAAGGTAAAGGTTTTCTCATCTCACTATTATTTTTCTGAGACATATGATATATTCACCAATTATTCTAATTGTGTGGTTTATATGATGAAATATGATATGTTATATAAACAATTTCCTTTATTTTATGATATTAAAAGTGTAAACTAATGTTATTCTTTCTTAGGGATTACTATTCTAAATTACTCAAGTAGTAAGGGTATTTCTAGTCTCACTTTTATTTATATGAGACTAATTTTATATTCAACACTAGTTTTTTCATGTGATGTATATAATGAACATGAATTTATTCTATTATTTTTATCCTTATATTTATGGTTATTTAAATTTCCATTTTATGATCTCTCTTTTATGGTGTTTATGGTTCAAAAGTTACCAATTCTGTAAGGCAATTTTGTTTCAATTTTCCTTCTTTGAAACACAAGTTTTTCTATGAAACTATTTAATTTTATGAGGTGAATATACTATCTATTTAACTTGTTATATAATAAATATTATTATTTTAATGATATTATATACTTAATGTAATGTTATTATCTCAAGGGGTTATTATTTAATGTTACCAAAGTAGTAAGAGTTTATTGCTACAATCTCATCATTTATCATGATTGTTTCAGATTATGCTTACAAAAATTAAATCCCACGATCCTTATCTCAAGAACTCTCATGAATTTTATCATTATCTGGTTACTCATGATATATTAATTTATTGGTACCATTATTACACTCTTTTTTTCTTAATACAATAGAGGATTTTTTAAGAAATTATGACATTTTTTCTCTCTTCGGTCGGAAAGTTGTTTTATTCAAAAACTATGTTTTAAAAAATGTTTTCGAATTTTTTTTCTTAAATTATATTTTACTATAATATTCATGGAAAACCGATTTTAAGTTTTTTTATGTATTTGAAATATATTATCAATGAGAAATGTTTTCAAAAATGTTTTTTGTTTTAAGTGTTTTTCAAAGCAGAAAGGATATTTTTATCATGAAATGTTTTCAAAAGATATTTCAAAATTATTTTCCATATAAGATGACATCTATTAGTGTTACTCATTAATTCATGGGGAAAATATCCAAGATTAACAATCATATTTTTTTTATAAATTGTTTATGTTTTTTTGGAATGATATCTATCACACCTATTTATATTCCATGAGTTATATGCTAATGAAAACTGATTCTTTTAGCGAGTTATGATTTGATAAAATAATTATGAAACCTGTCTATTTTCCAATGGTTATGATAAGATTACATGTTTATGATACCCATTTAATTTTATGGTTTATTAAATGATGAATGTTTATGATATAGTGTCACACATATATATGTTGTTATTATGTGACTGGAGGGACCTATATATTCCTCCAATACATTGGGTAATGATTTATATCTCATGAGATAATGATGGGAAGAAAGTTTATGATCTTCATTCACTATGATAATAAGGGTAAAAGTGCTCCACTATGGGAAGAAGGGGAAACCTAATACACTACAGGAAGAAGGTGTAACCTAAACAACTATAAGGAAAAGACTGTGATTAGGGATAGAGGTGTGTCCCAACTAGTAGTTGTAGTCCTCATTATGTGCCATGATAAGTTATGGAAACTATCCTTGACTTATAGGGAATAATATTACATGTTTATGTGTATTTTGAAATTCTATATATTAGTCCTATGTTATAATTTCATGGCTTATGATATTGATTCCCTTATGGTTAATTTCTTATAAAATTCCAATATATATTCAATGAATCATGTATATGATATTTGATATACAGGTCATGGTATTTAAATGTTATTCTCATGTTCTCATAACCTTATGCTCATATTATTCTTACGTATATTGTTTGTTTACCCTTAATGAGAATATAAGATCACCCTTTCTTATATTTATTTTTCCTAGGTTATAGAGGAATTTTTTGTGTTGGAATACTAAATGGGAAGATCCTTGTGATAAACATTAATTATTATTCAACAGACTACAATATTATGTTCCAAGTTTTCAAAGAAAATAAATTATTATGGTCCTCATTCATGTAGTTTTTTAATGTGATTAACATTTGTATAAAATTATGTAATATCCATGCCTTTTAATCCTTGTTCACTATAGTTGGTATGAAAGGAAAGGTTTATTCATGCTTTGGAAACTAGGATGAGAAAAATTTATTAAAATCACTAGGGATATTTCTAAGGATATATCTAGGGATATATCTAAGTATAATCCTAAGGTGTCCTAATTATGACATCCTATATGTGATTTTTAATAATAATGTGGTTTTATACTATGATAATTTCTTCTCACACTATGATTTTTAGTTTTAGTCAATGGTGGGATCTAGAAGGAACTGATTTATCATTTAATGTGATGTACAATTTTCTAATGACCAGTCAAATGAGATGATCACTAGAGTAAAGGATGTTGTGATCATGCCTAATAAATTTTCATGTAACATGATTAACAATGTGTATCATAACCAAATACTAGACTCACCAAATAATAGAAGGAATGATTTTACTTAGAGTTCAGCTAATGGAGACCATAGAGGAAAGACGATTCATTTTCCTTCATGTATAGAATATGGATCATATCACTCAAGTGAATGTATTACAGAAATAAGAAGATGCTTTTATTGTTGAAAAGAAGGATACAAACTAAGTAACTATAAAGGAAAAATTAAATGTTCAGTTAATTTAATGAATGTGAATAATGAAATTCATAAGACATCATCAACGATTCAATTCATTAGATGTGGATATAATGGGTATTATGAAAATAGTTGTCCTCAGTGGAAAGATCATGAATAGAATCAGTAAAGTGGTATGAGTAATGTTTATATTTTTGATGATGAAGATATTATGTGAAATGTGAAATGAAATAGTAATTAAATAATATAATGATAAATCCTTGTCAATGTATTAAAGATGAAGTTATGTAACCTAAGTGTCTATGTATTTTATTCATGAATTATGATTTTTAAAATGTATAAGGATTGTTCACTTTATATTTTTTCTAAGGATTTACATGAATATGTTGAATGGTTTTGATGAACTAGAAAAATTTATATTTTTTTATGGGAATGTAACCCTTAACATGTTCCTGTGGATGATAAAATGGTATTTAATATGGATAAATAGATGATGATATGGATAAAGTAAATTGGATAGTATTTATGACCTTAGAACTAATAAATTATTTTTTGAAAAAGTGGTTTATACTATCGTGGATGGATTTTACATCATTTTTAGATTTAAGGAATATATCCAATGATATTTAGAAGTGTGTTCAATAAGCATTTTTGGTAATTCATGTTATTACCATGTTTTAGTAGATAACATGATAAAGGTATTCAAATGTTTGGTATGTGACAACCAATAGATACTTTATGATATATGGGGGATCAATGTTAAGCTTATTTTGAGAAATTTAGTGACCTTATTACTAATATTTTGGACTTTCATCTTTAGGAAGGGTTATTAGGCAAACCATTTATGGAATGTAATAAGTGAAACTTTTTGTGAGGTTTATAGAATAAATTATTATCTCTCCATATGAGGATTTATGCTTATTAGATAATTTGTGCTAACCATTTTTTGTGATAAAGAAATATGTAATGACCTATCATTTAATTTATGGACCTCATTATCTTATAATGATTCATGAATGAAAAATTCACATTCATTTCATATAATAAGCGATAAGTAGAAATTGATAAAGTAATAATAAAGGGTTAGGTTGTCCTAAAATAATGTATGAATATCTTATCATAAAAATTATTAAATATTATGAAAAATGGTTTTGAAATAAAATTTTGTCCTTTTCCATCATTTTTTATGATATCAATGACCTTTTCCAAGACTCTTTGAGTTATGGATTTGTGATCATAAAATCTCTCCAAACCATGTTTTCTATCACTCTCCATCAGAACATGATAGTTAGATTTATCTTCGGTGTCCATATTTTCACTTTCCACACTTGTTACCCTATGTGGAAACCTAAGTTTGAGTTACATTAGGTAACCATTATAATATAAAATTTCTCTTTATAATGGAAGTTTTAGTATTCATTTTTATGATATGGGTTTCTGTGAAAGGAATTTTCGCATATTAAACCGTTGATAACCCCGATGCATTTGGAAGGATAAATTCATTTTAAAGGAATTAAAATTTAATTACCTGATATTTTTAGAAATACTTTTTTTTTTCAAATTAATTTAATCATGTCAATTTTTTTAATTTCACAAAACACTAAATATAGCTTGTGTTATATGAAAGGACTAAGTTTGGCTTGACTTTGAAAGAATAACAAGTTAATATTGAACTATAAAAAACACATATATTAGGTCACAGAACACACAATATATTTTTGGATTATTTTAAACATAATTCCAAGTTACTTAGATAGATTTTTTCACACACAAGGAATAGTTTTACCAAAATACAATATATTATTAATATCGTTGTTAACATATTATAATAGTTACCACCTAGACATTGGAATGGATGTTATGAATAATATTAACTAAATTGAAAAAATATGATTTGTGAATATATATCTAATGAATCCTTTGGTTATCAATTCTTTAGAAATGAAAGTATGAACTATTTGAAAAAAAGAAATTCCTTTTCTACTAAAACTATTTTTCTAGGAACAAACTAAAATTTTTCTCAATAAATTAAATGAACCACTTTTAAGGTCTATTTTTAATAATATTTATATATTATACATTTAATAATTTTTTTTTGACATTAATAGATTAGATTTCAAAGGCCAAATATAATAATAAATCCAATTTTATGAATAAAAAATATGTATTTTTTTTCTATAGAGTAATTTTACCATCTTTTAGTGGCACGACCATTTTAAATATAATTTTTGAAATGTTTATAATTTTTTAAAAAAAAAACATCATTTTTGGGAGTGGAATATCAAAATTTACTTTGGGAGATTTTTGGAATTATTTTGAGAAGTTTCATTTTTGATGAATAGTGAAAAAATTAAATTTTAATTGAAAACTATTTTTTATCTAATTTATTTATTTAGTTAGATTATATTTTAAATTATTTTTAAAGTAAAATTAGTTAAATTTTAAAACAATAAATCCAATTTATTTCAATTTAATTAATTTCAAATTGAAATTGGTTATGAAAACATTTCAAACTTTTTACATTAAAAACCCACTTTCCCTTCATGTATGCGAGATTAATTTTAAATTAATTTCATCCAATTATTTATTAGGAATTCGAGAAAATGGATTCAAAATTTGGAATATTTTTTTTATAATGTATAATATGGTCAACTTAGTTTTTTTACCAAAAATATTAGTGAAAGATATTAAAATTTATTACCATGATTATGGTAAAATGAGTTTACTGAGTGATTAAACTTTAACTTAAGTGAAAAAATAACATTGAAAAAGGTCCAAAATCCATTGTATGGCCATATTTCAACCATAAAACAAGTTTTATTAAAAAAGGACTATTATTTGAGACACATTATGTTATGGAGGCATTTCAATAGTTTTTACCATTTTGTATTTACAAGAATGAAAGTTCTCCTCCACTCTAAAAAAGAAATCACCCCTCACTTATTCAAACCTCACAAACCATTTTTTGTATCTAAAAATTTGAAAAATAAGATCCCAAATTCCCTCTCTTCATCCTAGAAGGATCCATTTTTGAACAATTCCAACCAATGAATCCCTTTGGTGAAAACCAAAAGGAATAATTCATAAAAAGGTAACACCCTCCAACAATCACTTTTGTTTTATTTCTTTCTCCACCCACTAAAACATTATTATTCCATGATTATATAAAAAATAAGTATCCTAAATATACTGATATTTTTTTATGTTAAGGGTAATAATTTCACTCAAACACACTTCCATAAAATGGGATACACAATCATTGTTCATGTGTACGATGAACTACCACCTCACGAACCAATGTCATTTGTTCCTCCATTAACACCTTTCAAGGTCTGTAAAAATGATATAATTACTATTTTTATAGGATATATATGATATTTATGATGTATTTATACTTTTGAAATTATTTTAAAACACATACCTTCTTGATTTCCATTTTTTGGTAATACGATAACTTCGTTTGTGGATGTGTGGACTACCACATCCTTAAAGGAATGTGATTCGTTCACACTTTACATGGAATGTTTTAAGGATGAGTTTAGTAAACTTATATGAAATATATGACATAATAATTATAATGGAATGATAATATATATATATATATACACGTATATATGTCATTTTCTTTATTTCTATCGATACCATAAGAAAACAGAAACAAATTTCATGCGTACATATGACATATCGTCGCTATGAATGTTGTATTCCATTTAATATTTATATAATTTTATATTATTATAAATACTTATATAATGAATATATAATATTTTTAAATCATTTCAAAAATTATGGAAATAAGTAAATTATGATCTAATTAAGAGGATAAAAAATTATAAGTCAAAACATATACAAAAAAAACAAAGTGATTATTACCCAAAACAAAAATTTAACATGAAATAATTAATAAATGGGAAATATATAGTCATAATTTAAAAATATATGATTTCATATATTATAATGTGGTCCATTTTTATATGTATAATTAAATTATATTTTTTATACATGAGGTTTTAATATGTAAGAATAAATTTAAGAATTAGGATAAGGGTTTTCTCATCTCACATTTATTTATGGGAGATATATGCTATTTTCACCACTTATTTTGGTTTTGTGTTGTATATTATACCATATGATATGATATATCATGAAATTAATTTATTTAAGGATGTTAAAAGTTTCAATTTATGTTATTATTTCATGGGGATCGTGATTTTAAAGTTACTCAAGTAGAAAGGGGATTTATAGTCTCACTTTTATTTTTGTGAGACTAATGCCATATTCACCACTCATTTCATTTATGTGGTGTATATACTAACCATGAATGTATTCTATGTTTCTTATCCTTAAATTTATTTTTATTTACATATCTATTTGATTATATCTATCTCACGGGGTTTACAATTTAAAAGTTACCATATTGGTAAGGTAATTTTGTTTCAAATTTATTTCTTTGAGACACATGTTTTTCTATACAGCTATATTAAATTATGAGTTATATATAATGTTCCTTTTAAGTTTTATATCATGAATAATATTATTTTCTTGATATTATTAGATTATTTTAATGTTATTATCTCATGGGGATTATGATTTAATGTTATCAAAGTAATAAGAGTATATTTCTATAATGTCATTATTTATCGGGATTATTTATTATTATGTTTCCACAGATTAAATCATATGATCCATATTTCATAAACACTCATTAATTTTTTTATCCTATATTTATTCATGATATATTAATTAATTAGAACCACTATTTCACTATTTGATACTAAATATAATTAAGGAAATGTTTTTATAGAAATATGTCCTTATATTTCTCTTCGGATGGAATTTTTTTCTTCAATAACCATGTTTTCTAATTTGTTTATTAAATGATATTTTAATCTAATTTTCATGGAAAAAGGGTTTTAAAATGTTTTGTGGTTTTCAATTCTATTTTTTAGAAAAATGTTTTCAAAAAAGTGTTATGTTTCAAAATAGTTATCCAATGAAGAAATGGTACTTTCCTCTAGAAATATTTTCAAAAGATATTTAAAAATTATTTTCTATCTAAGATGAAATCTATTGGTGTTAATCATGAATTTTTTGGGATATGATTAAATGGAACCATTAATATTATTTCTATGAATGGTTTATGTTTTGATGGAATTATTTCCATGAAACCCATTTCTCTTTCATGGGTCATATACTTATGAAACCCACTTATTTTAATGGTTTAAGATTTGATGTAATGATTATGAAATCTGTACCCTTTCCACAAGTTAGGATATGATGAAATATTTATGATACCTATTTTATTTTATTAGTTATGATATAATGACTATTTATGATCTTTTAAAACACAAATTTATGTTGTTATTATGTGATGGGTGGGACCGATATCTCCCTCAAATTAATTGGATAAAGATTTATATATATTGAGATAATGATGGGAAATAAGTCAATAGTCATGATCCAGTATGGGAAGAAGGGGAAACTCGATCCACTATAGGAGTAATGGGAAACTGAATACATTATATGAAGAATGTGTAACCTTATACACTATAAGGAAAGGACTTAAACTGGGAATGGTGGTGTGTCTTTCCTAGTAGTTATAGTCCCCATGAAGTTCCATGATATGTTTTGATAATAAAAAATGACTTATAAGTAATTATATTACATGTTTATATGTCTTCCACAATTCCATGTCTTATTACTATGTTATGCCTTCCAAGATTATGAACTTGATTCCCTTATGATTCAAGTATTATGAACTTCCAATATTCATGACATGACTCATGTTTATGATATTTGATATGTAGTGTATGATATTTTTTTGTTATTCTCATGTTCTCATACCCTTATGCTCATATTATGATTACGTATCTTTTTTTTACCTTTACTAAGTATTTAAGATCTCCCTTTCTTATGTTTCCTTTACCAAGGTTATGAAGAAACATTTTAAGTCGGAATAATAATTGGTAAGATATTTGTGAGAAACATTGAAGATATTTCACAAGACTAGAATATTGTGTTACATGTTTCCAAATTCACTAAACTAATATAGTACTTGGGTATTTACTTTTTAATGTGTTGAATATTCATCTAAAATGATGTAATATCCACGTATGTTACACCTGAGTCTCTATATTAATGATTATGATTGATTTTAGCTACCTATTAAGATGAGTGACAAGGGGAAATCTCATGTGATCACTGCTTCAGATGAGGTGTTCTATAACGATGTGGTGAAAAGTATACTTACCATCCACTATAGAACTGGTAATATGTTATTTTATTCTGGATAAACCCATTCTTTCACATCTAATGGAATTTATAAGGGTATCCTGATTCCACCCAAAATATTATATGTGGAATAAGTAGTGAAAACCCCTAATGGTATACTGATCACATATCAAGTGTATGATTCCTCTCTGGTTGATGTTTTTGGGAATTTTCTTCCTGAAAATCTTATCATTCTCAATCTGGTGAAATTTTATGTCATATTAGGCATGGATTGGATTTAACTAGAGAAATAACACATCAATTTTTGAGGAAGAAAAGTCATATTTGATATTTAAAACCAAACTATGAACTTCTATGAATGTGAATATAAGTATAAACTTCTGGTGGAGATTAAATCTACTATATAGGGACTTGATCCCATTTAGAAGGGGTGTTTATCTACAATGTTTGGGGAGAAACTATATATCAATGATATTCCAATTGTACTAGAATTTATTGATGTCTTTTTGGAAGAGATTCCTAGAACTCCACCAAAACGTGAATTTGAGTTCTCATTTGAAATCATACCTTATGTCACAACAATTTCAAAGACACATTATATAATAGCAATGACTTAGTTGTCTGAGTTTTTGAAGAAACCCCAATAAAACCTAGAAAATGGATTCATTCAGTCAAGTGTTTCACCTTGGGTTGAACCTATTCTTTTTTGTTAAAAAGAATGATGAATAAATGTGAATCTACTTTGATTATCAGGATCTAAACAAGACAGTGATCAAGAAAAAGTATCATATACCCTATATTGTTTACTTATTTGATCAACCGTATGTAGATCAATACTTTCCCATGATTGGACTTCATTCTGGATATCATCAACTAAGGGTCAAGAAGGAAGATATACATAAGAAAACATTCCTTAAAAGGTATAGACAGTATGAATATATAGTGATTTAATTTATTCTAATTAATCACCCAACTATCTTCATGGATTTAATGAATATGGTCTTTATTGGTTACCTTGATTTGTTTTTTGTAGTATTTATTGATAATATTTTTATCTATTCAAAGAGTAATAAGGAATATTAAGACCACTTGATAATCATACTAAAGACCCTAATAAATGATAAAATATATGTATAATTTTAAAAGTGTGAAATTTGGACACAAAATGTTTCATTTTTGGGTCATATAATCTCAAGATACGGTATATAAGAAGATATATCCAAGGTGGCGACTATTGAATGTTGGCCTAGAACAACCATGGTGACTATGATCTGTCATTTTCCTAGTTAATCTAGATATCATTGACTGTTTATTGAAGAATTTATCAGGACTATATAATCCACTCACCAATTTAACTTGGAAAGGATCTAAGTTCCTCTAGTCAAATGAATTTGAGGAAAAGTTCAAGGAACTAAAGAGAATATTAGTCAATGCACATGTGATTACATTACCCAATAGTGGATAAGGGTTTCAAATCTGTGGCGATGCATCCAAGATTGGATTGGGATGTGATATTATACAAAATTACATGTTTATAGCTTATGTCTCACCATAATTGGAGATTCATGAGAAAAATTACCAAACTTATGTTTTGTATTTATCTATGGTATTTTTTGGAATTAAATATATGAAGGCATTATCCTTATGAAAAAAATGCGATATATATTCTAATCATAAAAGATTAAAATATATTTCAACAAATAAGGAGTTTAATATATGACAATGAAGATGTTTAGAGTTAATTAAAAATTATGATGTCTCTATACATTACCACCCAAGGAAATTGAACAGGGTTGTAGATTCTTTGAGTTGAAAGGATCATGCTAGATTATCCATTACCAGGGTTACATAAGATGTAATATTTCTAGATTTGAAAAGGATGGATCTAAAAATATAATGGGAGTGAAAAAATATTATCATTATCAATTGAATGTTCATCCATCTATCCAAGTGAAGATTAAATTGGTGTATAAGGAATATGTAGAGCTAGAAATAAAGATTATAAATGTTCTTGAGTTTAACCTTGATCATGATGGGATGAAATGTTTAGGAATAGTGTATACATTCTATCCACACCCTAATTGAAGGGGTTATTAGAGGAATCCCATAGTTCTTCAGTCTCAATTAATCCTGGAAGTATGATTAGGTATATATATTTGAAAGAATACTTATGGTGGGATGTAATAAAGAGAGATATTTGAGAGTTTTTATCTCAATAATTGGTATGTCATAAAGTTAAGGTTAAAAGACAAAAGTCTAAAGGTATGTTGCATCAATTTCCCATACTATAATCTAAATGGGAAAAAATCACCATGAATTTTGTTGTTGGACTCCCCAAATCCACTAAATGGCATAATGATATATTTGATTTAGTCAATGGACTAGCTAAGTCAGAACAATTCATCACTATTAGAGAAGACATATCCCATGATTAGGTTTCCATAATATACATTAAGTAAGTGGTAAGGCTGCATAGAGAACCACAATCCATTATATCTAATTAGGATCTTAGGGTTTTCTTATAATAATACCTTTATCTCAAGCATTATGATGGATACCTATGATTCCCTCTATGGAAATAAATATATAGCTCTAACATTTTGGAATAACGTTAGATAAATAATTCTATTGTGGCCCAATATAGTTGAATAAATGGAAGAGAAGGTTATTGAAATTCAGTAGCATATTACAGAAGCTCAGAGTTGGCAGAAAAGATATGACGATAATCATCAGTGCGATATAGAATTTGATGTTGGTGACAAGGTGTAACTAAGAATTTCTCCATAGAAGAAGGTTATGTGATTCATGAAAAAGTGAAACTAATCCCTAGGTATATCCATACCAAAGAGATTTTTGATTATATCTGGACAATATATTATTTCTTGGTTCTTACACTAAACCTCTATCAAGTCCATGATGTGTTCTATATATCTCTATCGAGGAAGTACATACCTGAACCTGCACATGTACTGAACTTAGAGGTCATACCGCTTGAGAAAGATAATTCTTAAGAGGGAAAATTGGTGGATATTATGAATCATAAAAAGAAAGTTCTAGTAAAAAATTCCACCCAACTGGATAGTGTTTTGTGGTGAAACCACTAGTTTGAAGAAGATCTGTGGGAACTTGAGTATATTATGAGGTAGATGTATCCTTATTTGTTTACTTCATAATGATGAATTTTGAGGGGAAAATTCATTTTAAGGTTGATATAATGTAACACCCTAAGTTTTTATGATTTTTTTGAATAAATTAAATTTATTTTATGGATTAAATTATACTCAACACCATGTTAAGCTTACACTACACACAACACTATCTTAGAATTATTTTCATGAAAATGTGAGTTTTAAAAAGACCATGATACATTATTGTTATTTAAACACAAAAATTATAACCTAGATATTAAAAATACAATATATATAGTAATAAATAGTTTTTAAATATCATGTTAATAGTTTTATATAATGGAAACATATTGATAAAAAAGGAACATAATTTTTTCCAAAGTCTTTATATGTTTCAAAAAAACTATTTTCTAATTTTTTGTTTGTATTTTCATGAAGAATGATAATTTTTTTGACACTTTTAGAAAAATAATTTTAAAAAATAAAATTAAATTTTCAACTAATAATGTCAAAATTATCTTAGGATTATTTTTGGGGGTTTTCAAAAAAAAAAATAATTTTTTGATGAATTGTGAAAAATACTGAATTTTAATTGAAAACTATATTTTAGTTTAATTAATTTATATAGTTAAATAACATTTTAATTTTTTAATGTATAATTTATTCAATTATTAATATATTAATCCAATTTATCTTATTATAACCAATTCCATATTGAAATTGGATATAAACACATTTTAAACTTTTAACCTTTTTTTGCATTATAAACCCGCATTCTCAACAAATCTATGGGATTAATTATAAATATTTTTTTCCCACTTATCTAATGGAGAATCATGAGAATGGATATTCTTGGTGAGGTTGAAGGTGGGGCGGCCTCTGGTTTGAAAATGGGTACACATTATTCTATGGAGTTTCTATCTTTAGAGAAGTTGAATCATAGAAGGAAGTATGCCAAGATTCTGAAGGACTATGAAATCTCAGAATGGGAATCAAATACTATAGATGAAGAAATTGATCATAGATATGGTGAAAGGTATGATTTTTATGATCTGTGGATGTATTTTCTAGATTTTGACACTTGATTGCTGTTATTTTATTTTATTTTAATAAATGAGAAGGTGCTTGCCTCTGAATAAGTTTTTTTGGTATTACATTAGCCGCAAGCCTCAGAATAGGTGGATTTAGATTTCAAATTTATGTTTGGTGAGGACCATGGTCATTCAACTGGTAGATACATCTAAATAGTGGAGAGAAAAAGTGGTAGGTTCTTTAATAGATCTTTGGTTTTACAAAACATTCCTCGGTGTGGATTAAAGGTGGTGTCCCGTGAGTTTGGGATGTACATACTTTCTTCAATACATTCTTAGTTCGGTACATCATCCAATAGTAACAGTGGGATCCATGGCCCTTTGGATTTAGTTATATATATAGAGAAGGATTAGATAAGGATGAATATGGAGGAGGTGTGGTGGTTTGATGGTGGCCGTAAAAGGTGAGTAGAGGCTGTAAGGAGGATTCACAGTATGGTTAATATGGTGGTTTGGTAAGGTGTTGTGGTTGGTTGAGTAGAGTAGCATAATAGGCATGGTGCAAGCATGGTTTTCACATTACCACTCATAGTTAGTACAAGTTATAATTCATTTTTCTTAGGGATATAATCCAAAATTATGACAATGGAGATTCATAATAGGTTTAGATTTTTTTTGGGGCATGATCACTTCTATTTCGTTGTAGAGTCGATTTATTAAAGGCTCACAGTAGGCTCCATAGTCACTGTACTGACCATGTTCCCTTTATTTAGTTTGTACAATCATTTTTCAGGTATGATCACATGAATATTTTCTAATCATTATTTTCTTTACATATCCTATAAAAACACAAACTTCTTAGGATTAGTGACATGATAAATAAAAATAATAATTCCCCAAAAAATTTAAATCAACTAACTCATTCAATTGTAAAAATAATTACATAAAAAATAAATAGTGTTAATTCATGAAATTTCCATGAATTTAATTATCCAAATTATTTAGTTCTATATTATAGAAAATAATTCTACGTAAATTATATGGAGACATAATTTTTTTAAAAATAGTAAAAAATCTAAATCTATATTAAATAAATCAAATTTCCAGAGAAATGAATTCCACCAATCACAAAAATGAAAAAAGTGAAAGAATTATCTTCTATGGAAAATAAAATTAAAAAATTCATCAAGATCATAAAAAAATTATTATTCTCTTAAAATTAATGAAAATTTTCATAAGATAATTTCATTAATTTAAACACCATAACCAAGAAATGTAATAAGATTGTTAGAGAATAAAAATTTCAATGAAAATTTATCAAATGTAAAATGTTTTCAAAATAAAGATCATATTTATAAAAATTCCCAATTATTTAATAAAAAAATATGTGTAAAAGTGTATGAACACATATCAAATTAGTGTCTATATTTACCCCTAAAGATTAAAAATTTTGTTACTATGGTTAAGGTTAAAGTGATGTTTTTCACGTTACATGAGCATATATTAAAATTAATTTTCAACACACATAGGATTTTTTTGGTTAAATTTTATTTCATATTTAGAATCTATGGGTCTAAATTATCTAATAACACTAATTTTATTTTAATCTTAAAGGTTAAATTACATAGGTTAAAATACTAGTTACCATAGTTAAAAACTAAAATTGTAAAAGTAAGGAAACATAGATGCTAAAGAAATAATTGTTTTAAACATATGTTTTTTGTAGTAGATGAGTGGGTCAACAATATCATTTCTAAACCCCTTTAATTATTATTTTTTGAGCCTCTTGAGGTGAGAGTGACTTCCCATTATTTAATTGTTTTGGGTATTTACAAAAAAGTCACTCCTCCTCAGTTATAAATAAGCACCCACTACCCTGACTTATTCAAAACTATATCCTACCAAAATCACTCCCCAAAATCTTCTACATATTATAGATCTTCGGGTATTTCGAAAAGATCAACCCCATGATTCTTAAGGGGAGAACCAAAGATGTTTTCCCTAGGAAAAAACAATTTTTTTAATGAAGCCCTTTCCTTTTCATTCTTATTTTTAACCTTAAATTATATATATTAAAAATTAAAATACAATAATACCATTATCTTCAATATAATGAGATTTTATTATTTTTATTTCATAATATATATCAATATCCTTTTCCATCAAATGGGAAACAAATTCGCTGATCATGTGTACAATGGACTATTGCCTCACGAATCGATGTAACTCGTTTTCCATCAACACGTCTCATGATTGGATATAATAATATATTTAATGTATATATATATATATAATATTTATGATATAATTATAATTTTTTTTATTTTAATATAAAATATACATTATTAAATTCTATTCTGTTTAAAATATGATAACATCTCTTGTGTGTATGACAAATAACAACCTCATGAAGTGATGCGATTTGTTTTTAATAAACACATTATATTTAAGGTAATATAGGAAAATTTAATGAATATATTTTAAAAATATAAAATATATAAATTATTTATGATTATTATACCATAAAATTTATTACCTATTCACCAATTAATGGAATTATATTGTCACTCATGCGTTCATATGGACAACCATCTCCACAAAGGGATACAATTCATTTTCTATGAAAAATTTTCAAAAATAGATCTAAGTATGTACATAATGATGATAAATAATATTTATAGCATTGATATTATTTTTGTGATGATGAAAAAATATCCAATGTATAATAAAGATAACTTTCATGACAAAACATGCCTGATAAAACAAGGAAATTAACACGCAAAACAATGAAAATAATGAAATATTATTAAAAAAGGGAGGAAAATGTTATAAGAGGATCATATAAAGAATTATATATATGATTATGGGTCTATATTAGATTTATAATAAATATATATCTATTATAATGGATTTTCGAACACATATACTGAGAGTCAAACCAGAAGTAAGGGTTTACTCATCTCATTATTACTTTAATGATACATTATCCATAATCAACACTTATTATTTTACGTGGTGTATATATTATAAGTTTATATATTTTATATAATTAATAAATATCAATTAATGGTATTTATGTTTCATTTCATTTTATTTCATTCATGGAGTTTATGATTGAAAAGATACAAATTGGTAAGGGTTTGTTTCATAATCTCATCACTATTCGAAATTGGTTTTGTTTAAGTCTCCCCTGGGGGAATTATTTTTTATTTATATATTAAAAAAAATATATTTAATTTTAATCAAGTTATTCATGACATTTTCAAGTATTATTACCATTTTAATTCTCTTGGGTACTTAAAATAATTGATAAAAGTCTTTTAAGAAAACCAGGCTTCATTTATCTCTTCGATCAAAATTCCTTTTTTCTATCAAAACCAGGTTTTCCAAAAATGTTTCAAAAGGTGTTTTAAACATTATCCAGATGATTTATTAATGAAATTTCGAGCCATTTTTGAATTTTTACAATTTTTTAAAAGTAATATTAATTTATTTTTCTAAACAATGCTCGTTTGGGTTTTACCAAAAATGTGGAAGAAGTCTCTATTTTAACATGAACAACATGAACATAATTTTCTGCCGTTATGACCACCCAATGTTTTGAAGTTTTTTTTACAAATTTTAAAAGGATATTTTGAAAATATTTTCTGAAATTTATTTTTTAAAAATATGTTTAAAGTGAAAGGGTTATTTTCCGTATAAATATTTTGATGAGTCTATTATGGTATTTCAATTCATCAAAGAAATCAACCCATTATTTCACTTATAATCCATTGGGTATTTGTTGTATTGATATCATATTTATTAATTATTTTGAAATATTATGACCATTTTTACTTAGGATGAATATTTTTATTACCATTCACCATATTACTTTGGATGGTTAATGGTTATGTTTATTTGATTTGGGAAAGTATTATAATTTCATATGTTAGTTTTTCAATATCAATGTTTATGTTGATTAAGTTTCACCCATTTAATATGGGTAATGAATTTGAATTAGTTGGTGATGGGTGGGGACCAATTATAAAAATCCCCTCGATGGATCAATAGATCACATGAGACACATCAATTGGCCAAATTAGATGGGGTTTTACCCACAGATTTATACTGTCTTGTGTAATGTCTTGACAAGTATGATATTATGAATTCTCTAATTATGAGATTATTTATTGATGTCTATATTATTATTTTATTTGTTATAATATCCATTGATAAATTTAAATCTCATGTGATTACTTATATGGATTTAGTTGATCATTATTTATTCTTTCGAAATTATTCTCACATTATTATTAAAATGGAATGTGTTTTGATTATTTACCTTGTCATATTTATTATTAATATTTATTCATGATATATTACACTTTATTAATACTGTTACTGAGAATTTGAGTTGACCAAATTTTTATGTTGTATTTTCCCTAGGATACCAAGAAATTTTTTTGTGATTGATAAAAAGGGTTATGCAAAGGGGGGATAATGTCATTCTCAAATAGAAAACATTATTTATTTTATTATTTAAAATTTATTTGAAATTCACATATATATATTATAGTGACTCTATATTTTCATACATGGATAATACATGTTTTTAGGTGAACATTATTTATATTATACAAACACATTCTTGAGGATATTAATATTTTAGTGGCTTTTGAAATGTGGAAACATAAATAGTTGGTCCTTAAGTGAGATACATAATCTCTCAATATGTTATTCATAACTAGAATTATTATTAGACATATCAAAAACAATACATTTCTTCATATCCTTGGGAAAGAAAACATAATAAAGTGAGAGATTATATTCTCAGTAAGAGTAAAAAAGTGATATATTAATATAATATGAGAATACAGGTATGAGAACATGAGAATAACATATAAACACCATACCCTTCATATCATAATTCATAAACCTGATTCATGACATAAATAATAAAAGTTTATTAGACATGAATCTTAATGGAATCAGTGAAAATGATCCTTTAGAGAATCAAATTATAATAATAATTAGATTTGTGGAATACATAGAAGTATATAAAATCATATGTTAATGATAACCACTAAGACATTCATAGAATCATAGGTTTGGGATAACCAATAGTGTACCTAATTATTTCTTAGGATGACCTCCTGTGTACCATATTTTGAGATTGGGATGATCTCATGTGTACCCTATTTTGGGAATTGGATAACCACCCCTAAAACACCCTTAATGAGCATGGTATGAACAATTGTGTACCAGAGCTCAAAGAACATTTATCATTACCAAATACATTGGTAGGAGATATAGGTCCCACCCATCACATAATGAAATTAAAAAACATGTGTGCCAAAATATTATAAAAAATTCATCATATCATAACCCATGAAATGAAATTGGTTTCATAAACATTTCATCATATCATAACCTGGAGAAAAGAGATAGGTTTTATAATCATTTCATTATTTAAGCATAGAAAAACCTATCAATAAAGAATTGGGTTTCATAATAATTTTATCATTGTATAAACCATAGAATAGAAATAGATTTCATAAAAATAATTCCATGATAAACATAAACCATTAAGAGAAAGAATAATAATGGTATCATTATATCATATCCCCAATAAGGAATATTGACATAAATAGACGACATCTTAGAAGAAAAATGTTTTTTGAATGGTCATTTAAAATAGTTCTTGAGGAAAATATCTTTTCTAATTTGAAGAAATATTTTTAAAACATAGAATATTCTGAATTTTTTTCATTGGAAATAAACTTGAAAACATAAAAAACATTCTTGAAATAAAATAATGGTCATGACGATGTTAATTTTTTTTCATTCCATACATGTTAAAACAAATATTCCTTTCATATTTTTAGTAAAATACAAACAAAAAATTGTTTGTAAAAAGTCTTGAAGATTCCATCCAATTGTTTTTGTAAAAATTCAAACATGGGTAAACATTACTTTTAAAAAGCATAGGAGAATAATAAAACATTTTTTAAAACTTCATTTTGGAAGAAAATAGATTTCTGACTGAAGAGATAAATAAAGTTACATTTTCATAAAAATATTCTCTCACTTATTTTAAGTACCAAATAGTAGAAAAATGGTATTATTACATGAAAATATAAATAATAACCATAATATGAGGAATTCATGAGTTTATTGAGATATAGATCATAAAATTTCATTATTTGAAGAACAATCATGAGAAATCTTGATAAAGGATGTCATTGTAACAAAAAACAATTACCACTTTGGTAACTTTAAATAATAAGCCCTATGAAAGTATAAAATTAAATGAAACACAGAATATTATGATAATATATAATTTCTTGACATTACATGTAAAATTTTATGTTTACACACCTCATGAAATATTATAGTTGCATAACATAACATACATCTGAAAGAAGGAAAATGTAGAAAAAAATACCTTAGTGTTGTAGTAATATTTAGAATCATAATCCCAAATAAATAAAAAAATAAAATAAAAATTTGAATATCCTAATAATAATGGGATTCAATATATATCATGTCAAAGGGGTAGAATATACACTATACAAAATAAATGAGTGGTGAATTTTCTTATGTCACCTTTAAATAGAAGAGGGACTAGAAATCCCTTACCTTTAGTGTAAAATACCATCCTAAAAATTAAAAATTCATGTATAAATATACTATAGAACAATATTTATTTATAAAATAGAATATTTTATTAACTTATGACATTTTATAACCCATTTATTAATAATTCAACATAGAAATCTCCATTCGGGAATAACTGCTCTATTTTTTATGTCTACTTTGATTTGTTATTTCAGGTCATCTTATATTGATCATGGTTTCATCATCTATACAATTTACATCATGATATAAATATCATATATAATTATTATTTATTTATTTAGAGTAATTCATAAATTTTAGTGGTATAAAATGAAATACATCATTCATGGAAATAGTAGGTCGTACATACACATGAACAATGTTTCTATTTTCTTGACAGATTTAAAAAATGAAAGTTAAATTATAATTATCATATATAATAATTTTTATATCATATATATCAAATATTTTCATTAAACCTATCTTTATTACATTCCATGTAAACCATGAATGAATCATATCACTTTACAAGGTGATAGTTCACCGTAAAAACGAGCGATGTTATCCTATACCATTAAAATGGAAAGTATGAAGGTATGTGTGATATAATAAATATATAGGCATAATAATAAAATAAATATCCTATATATACAATTAATACATCATTATAACTGCCCTTTTTAGGTGTTAATGGAAAAATGAATTACATCGGTTCGTGAGGCGGTAGTCCACCGTACACCCAAATGATGATTTCGTAACAAGTTTGATGGAATGGGAGATGTTTGTTGGTAATTGTATTAACATAAAAAATATAATAATATGTAGGATACCTAGGTTATTATATGATCATGGTTTTATAAGGATTTAAGGAGGTGGTGGAACAAAATAAAACAAAAACTCTCATTGAAGAACAATACCTCTTCTTCAGGTATCCTTCTTGGGTTTGCATTAAACACATTAATATGATGGATTTGTGTAAGAAAAAGATTATATAATTATATTAGAGATTTTGGGAAGTTTTTTTTCCTGTATTTTATGAAAAAAATGGGTTATAAGGAGTGAATAATAGAGGAGGGGGGGGGGGGGCTTTATAAGTGAGGTGAGTGGCATAATTATATTTTTTCCTAGAAAAAGAATAGACACATTTTTCACATGAAAAAGGATCCAAATTGATTGAAATTAAAAAATTATTCATGACAAGGTTGTAATATAGCCATAAAATCAATTTTATAAATGTTTATAGATAATTTAACCATTATCTTTTTAGTTTAATCCCTTAGTAAACCCATTTTTACCTTAATCGTGGTAAATAATTTTTTGCTATTTTTACTATTAATTTTGGTAAAAAATTATTTTGAACATATTAGATAATATAAATTATTTTGATTCCAAATTTGAATAAAATTTTCTCAATTCCATCCATATTATTGGAAAAATTTGATTTAAAATTAACCCCGTAAAGGTGATAAGAAAGCAAGTTTTTAAAGAGAAAATGTTCAAAGGTTTAAAATATTTTTATATAAAAATTCAAAATTTAATTTTCTCTAATTAAATAAACTGGACTAATTGATTTAAAATATAATATGATATTATTAATAAATTAAATTAAAAGACATTTTTCAATTAAATTTCAGTATTTTTCATTATTCATTTAAAAAATGAAACTCCCTAGAAAATACAAAACATTAACCCTAAGATAATTTTGATATTAATTTTTGGAAAATGTTTTTTATTTTTTAAAATAATATTTCTGAAAGAAGTAAACATTAATTTAAAATTAGTATCCAAATGGAGACAAAACTACTTTTTAGAAAGATAGAATTTTAAGAATAATATTGGATTTATTCTTATCTCTTATCTCGAAAATGCATAAGATTAATATTTAATATTAAATTTAATATATAATATATAAATTTCATTAAAATCATTCAGTAAAGTGATTTGTTTTATTTGTTGAAGTAAAACGCATTTATGTGAAAAAGAATAGTTTTTTTTAAAAAATGATTACCTTTATTTTCTAAAGGTTTTTATTTTCATTTCTAATTAATTGGTAATAAAAGAATTCATAATATATAAATATATTTATAAACCATATATTTTTTTAATTTATTTAATCCAATTATTACCCTCCATTATAATGGCTTGGTGATAACTATCATATTAAATAATAATATTTTATTATCATGTCTCGTTTCATTTAAACTTGATGTTACATGTAACACCAGATAAACTTGGTATTATTTATAACACATACCAAACATAGTGTAGTGTGTAATGTAAGATAAACTCAATATTGTGTGTAAAACAATAGAAACTTATTATTGTGTGTAATAAAATCTAAATTAATTTTTTCACGTGACATAAAATATCAAAAATATTAAATATATTTGAATTGTTTTTGCAAAAAACATAGGGTGTTACATTATACCCCATTAAAATGAATTTTCCCTATATATTTGTCTGGTTCATCAAAGGTTTATAATTGAAAAATTCCTATATAATATACATTAATAATAAAACTTCCCATAAAAAAGGAAAGTTGGAAACATAAATTCCACCTTAATTAACTCATAACTAGTTTTCCGCATAAGAGAACCTAGGTGGAATATGAACGATCAGATATGGAAGAGAAGAATAAATAATTATAGTGAGTTATTGAGAACATTTATCACTAGAAAGTGGGTGATTCATATAAGGTTAAAGACAAAAATACCACAAACTAAAGATATGATAACAATTTCAGTGATATGATTAAAAATGATGATAAAGGGAAAAAATTTATTTCCAATTAACTTTCCTAATGTTAATGAATTTTTGTGATAAAATATACTTACTTGATTTCATTCAATTTCATAAGAACAATCTCATCCTTTGGTGTTTCAATTATCAATTTGAACATAATCTCTTGCTCTATGAAATGAAGGTGAATGTTTAATTCCTGAAGTATTATAAGATCATTATATCCATAAATAGATTAATAAGTCATTCTGTCTATCTCTAGTTATCATCACCAAAAAAATGTTTAGCATAGGTTATCCAATATGTATACATCTTTTCATGGTGTAGTAATACCTTAATCACTAAAACCTCATCCAAAGTTAAACTTAAGCCATTATATAAATAGTCAACCTTATAACTCTCCCAAAATTCAAAATTTATAAATAAGGTCACTAAATTTCTCAAAATTAACTCAATATTAAACCCCAAATTATCATTATGAATCTCTTGATTATCACATTTCAAATATGTGAATACCTTAATAATATATTCTCTTGAAACATGTTAATAACCAAAATTACTATAAAATATTATTTAAAACATAGATGTTTCCTTATTACTTAAAGAAATCCATAGATTATAAATTATATTCCATAAATCCAATAATACTATAAACTCCATCAATGATTACATAAACCAATTTGTCCACAAACCATTAACCGGTTCAATGTTCATCAAGTCATATCAATAGTGTATTTATCCAAAAATTATTATTAGGAACATATTAGGTGTTATATTTCACTTAATAAAAATATCACCTTTACACTAAATCACTTTTCTTGCTCATTAGAACCATTCAATATATTTTTTAAAATATTTAATGAAAAACTTATACTAAAAAATACTTATATATTCCATGATTCATATAACATAATTCTGGAATTCCAATAACTAAAAATTTAAATTATCCCAAATCATTATCAAACCATTAACGAGTTTTCATCATCTTATTCCTTAATACCTATTTCATTTCACATGTCATTCGTAGTCTCTCTGTCATCAGCAGAAAAACCATTACTCATATAAACCTGTTGATTATCTTCATAATATTTAACCATTAAAAATCAATTTTTATAATTACCTTACATTCCACATTTAAAACATTAATACCTTGATAATAATTTATCAAGATCAATAATACCATCCATTGTGTTAACCAAACAACCCATTTTTCCTTTTTCAGTTACTTTCTCTATGTCCTAGTTTTCCATACCAAGAAACATATTCTCACCCATATGAGGCATTTCCTTAATTTATTCTGTCAAAATTCTAAATATATAGGAAAATATATCTTCTTTCCTATTTGGTCTCAACTACACAAACTCTAATTGTACTTTATCCTTCTATTCTTTGGTCAGTTTGACTATTGGTTATGGTGAAAATTGTTAATCATGTTCTGTGATGACTAATTAAGAATAATAAAAATATACTTTACTCTAGTTATCACCCCATTTGGATAATCATTATAAAATTATTTATCACATTCAATGTTAACCCAGTTCTTGTAGTTTACCGTCGTTGATGAAAACAAAAAAGAATAGTGTGAGAAACACTAATCATAGTATAAAATGCTATAATCATGAAAAATCACTTATAGGACATCTAAATCATGAAAACATTTTTTGTTAATGAAACAATAATTTTATCATAGGTTATTCACAATAATCACATATTTAAATCCTTTATGTTGGTTCATAAAGAGTCTGTGAATTTCGAAGGCATATACCTTGAGAGTGTCCAACCAGGTGTGAAGCAAGGCCCATTTTCATGAACTGGGTGACAATAGAGTCCATATCAATGCACCATTTTAAGATTTATTACTCCTAGGTACTTATTTTTTAGATCCACATTCAGTTTTTTCATTCATAAATGGATGTTATTTCTAGGAAACCAATTTCTCTATCCTTTACCAAAATCCCTAAACATCTTCCAATACTTTGATTCATCCTTAGAGTCATTCTTAGAGATATCCGAAGATATATCCCTATAAATATCCCTAGGGATCTCACTATTTTTTCTCATCCTAGATTCTAAAGGTTAACAAAATCTTTCCTCTGATACTAAATATAGTGACTCAATCATTTCATACATAGATATTGTATATTTATAGATGAAAATTCATTACATTATACGAGTATATGACTGAGGACCATAATAGTTTTGTGCCTTTGGGAACATTGAATCATAAAAAATTGGTCCACAAGTGAGTGTGATCATCTCTCACGATTTCTTTCATAACTATAACCCTTTTTAGAAATATCATACATAAAACCATTGTCCATATCCTATGGAAAGTAAACATAATAAATGGTGAGATCAGATGACCAATAAGGGTAATAAAAAGAGATATCAATATAACATGATCATATGAGTATGATAACATGAGAATAATTTATAAAAACCATACCATACATATCATAGATCAAAAAAACAAGTTATGGAATAAATTTTGGAAGTTCACAAGGAATGAATCAGAATGGAATCAAATAACATGATCCATTAGAGCATAAAATTGGTATAATACATAGACTTGTGGTATACACATTAGAAAATAAAATCATATATCAAGGCTACCAGCCAAGACATTCATAACATGTTATGCATTAGATAACCACCCATGTAGCTACATTGGGATTGAGATAACCTCTAATGTACCATCTTTTAGGATTGGGATGACCTCATATATACATTCTTTTGGTCTTTGGATAACCACCCATGTACCCTCATTTTCAGGCATTGGTTAACTACCTATGTATCCTCTGAGCTCGAAGAACAATTATCATTATAAAATTACTTGGAAGGAGATATGGGTCCAAACTATCATATAATGAAATTCATACACATATGCTCCATAAGATCTTAAACAATTCATCATATCATAAACCAAAAAATGATATGGGTTTCATAAAAATTTCATTATATCATAACCAGAGGAAAAAAGATAGGTTTTATAATCATTTCATCATATCATAACCCATGGAAGAATAAGAGGGTTTCATAATAATTTTATCATGGTATAACCCATGGAACAAAAATGGATTTCATAAGAATTTTATCATGGTATAACCCATGGAAGAGAAATGGGTTTCATAAACATAATTGCATCATAATAATAAAATATTTATGGAAATTATAATAATTTATATCTTAGATGATATCCCAAATAAGACGTAGGTAACATCAAAAAATTTCATCTTAGATGGAAAATGATTTAGAATAATCATTTTACACAATTATTGAAGAAAATATACTTTCTTATTTGAATTTTTTTTCTAAAGCATAATTTTTTTTGATTTTTTTTATTTTAATATAAAGTTCAAAACATAAAAATTAGTCTTCAAAGGAAATAATGGTCATGATAATGAGAAGTTTAATTAATTTCATACACATTAAAAAATGATCTATTTCACATTTTCTGTAAAATCCAAACAAGAATTATTTAGAAATTGACATGAAGATTCATTTCAACTAAATATTTTAAAAAGTTAAATATGGGTGAAAATTAATTTTCAAATCATAAGATAATAATAAATGTTTTTTAGAATAAATGGTTCTAGAAGAAAGCAGATATCTGAAAGAAGAGAAAAATAAATTTGAATTTTCTTAAAAACATATCTCAGTTATTTTAAGTACAAAATAGTTGAAAAATGGTACTATTACTTAAGAATATCAAAAATAATTGTAGGATTAGAAAATCGTGTGTTTATTTAGAGAAAAATCATAATATTTCATCATTGGAATCATAATTATGGGAAATATCAATATACGATGAGATTGTAACATAAAAATATTACCACTTTAGTAACTTTTAAGAGTAATCCCCATAAAAGAATATAATTAAAGGAAACATATAATGTAATAGTAATAAATAAATAAATTACATTACATATCAAAGGGGCTATGTATACACCTCATGAAATAATATATATTTGTAAGATAACATACGTCTCAAAGAAGTTAAATTAAGAGAAAAATACCTTACTACTTTAGTGATATTTTAAATCATATTCCATAATAAATAATATCATAAAATTAATATATAAATATGAATATATGAAATTTTTTCAGGATATAACATGTAAAAGGTGATGTATATACACCAAGAAAAGAAATGATTATTGAATTTTTATATGTCTCTAAAAAATAAAAAGTTACTATAAATACCTTACCTTAAGTCATAAATTCCACTATACACATTAAAACATCCTATATAACTATAATGGGCTAGACATACAAAGTCCATCACTATGTCAAAATTTAGTGTTTTAGGTGTTTTGGAGGTAGCCATGAATCATTTCAAGAGTTTTCCAAAATTACAGTTTTTCTAATAGTACCTCATCTAGAGGTGAGTTCTCCACTGGTGTGTCAGGAATGATGAGTCACAATGGTGACTGACACCAATGACTCACAATGGTGAGTTGATAATAGTGGGTTGCCAGCAGTAAGTCGTCCAATAGTGACTCACTGAATAGTGGCTCACCGAATAATGACCCATCGAACAGTGGCTCACCGAATGATGAATCACTGAACGACGACTCACTAAATGGTAGCTCACCAAATAGTGACTCACCGAATGGTAGCTGACCAAATGGTGACTCACCATTGGTATCTCATCGAATGGTGAATCTCCATTAGTAGCTTATCACCATTAGCTCACACAAGTGACTCATCCGACAATGATTCACCCAATAGTGGTGGCTCATAATGGTAACTCACCCAATGGTGAGTCATTTTTGACAGTTTTTCAAAATTTTGGTTTTCTCCAGTTTCCCAGTTTCTTCCATTTAACATTTTATTTTATATAAATTCAGTTTAACACTATATTTAATGGGTTTTTAATCCATTTCAAGGGATATAAAATATATCTTTAAATTACTAACACCCAAGAGTCTCCTAAATGGAAAAGCCATGTGTTCTTGGTCAAGATCCACCGTTAATGGATTTTGAAACCATTTATTCCATTGATAGAGGATCTATCCCTTCTAAATCAAATAAACTTTCTCTATGTACATTTAAATTTAATCTTGATACTAGGAATCCCCAAACCTTTCTTCCCCAAGGAGCCATGCATCTATGTTGAACCCCTAGATTGAGTTTCCCTAGATCCTTGTGCACCCCATGTTTGGTGCAAGGAGGAGGTGATGACTGAATGTTTCTCAAGGTAGGGATCCCTTCACCTCTATTTTATTTGTGTATAATTCGGGGTGGGTGTATGACCATATTATTTTAAGAGATAGTAGGATACAAAGTTAATAAAGTGAATTAAATCCATTTAATGATCAACATGCAGGGCTGGGAAAAAGTGAATTTTGTTATGATTTTTATATGTTGATATTTTGTTTTGTATGGGATAATCACCCACTGAAAATCACGGTCATTTTGGTATTTTATTGTTCACATGGAATGGATTTTGAATGCTTATTATTGATCATTTCTTGAATGACTATATATATATTAAATTTATTAACCATGTATATTCAGTTAAATAAATGGATTCCCCATGATCGAACATCTTCTCCGACTACCCCTGGATTTAAAAAGGGTAATTAAATAATGGGAGCCTCGTTAAATCTCTAATTTGTTCCTTTTATGTTGTTTTGGTGCTACTTTTGAGGGTACCGATATGTTTGGGGTGTTTTGTGTGGTGTAATTGATTCTTAAGTTGAGAGATTGATAGATTGTGGAATGAATGAGCAGTGTTGTGCAGTGGGACTACAACTAGGTTATGTTTTTATTTGTGTTGATAGGTGTAAGGTGATTATGAAGAGGGGCTACTGATAGTTTCTATAAGTGGAATTTATGGGAGTGGCTATGAGTTGGCCATTTTTTTTTTGTGGTTGAGATGGTGTATTGGGTGGAATGACCTTAAAGGATGACGATGACAGTGGTTGCTATGGGCATTAAGTGGAGAGTAAATATGATGTGGGAAGTTTTAACTTTAATCTTCTTCCTTTGTATGGTTTATGTTGTGTAGATTGTGATGTGTTGAGTTTTGGTAGTCTTTTGGGTAGGGGTAGAATGAATAAATTAATTATTTAATAATGATGAGAATTGGTTAAATGAACTGGCTAGGGTATGGTTGGGTCTATGGCTATTGTGTGTGATTGTACATTTAGAGGTAGAAACAAAGTTGGCAGTATTATAGGGTGGTTTTTTTTGATTAAAAACCCATTGGTTGGGCTTGAATGCTTGATACTATATATAAATACCTATATTTTCCTTATATTTTCTATACACACACCACTCTAGTTAAGAACTTGGTATTGAATACCCCCACTGTATTGGGGGAGGGTGTCTTTCACAGATATCTCAATAAGAGGATGGATAGTTGGCTACCCACTATTCCTACTCCCTTTTCCAGGACGAGATATCCCAATATTCTTTGCACAGGTTGTGATTTTTGGGGCCCAGGTGTGTGAGGGTGAGTTTTTTTCCCAGGTGTCTTCCGGATGAGACGATTTGTGGTTTCCCTTGTGTTTTCAGGATGATATGTGTTGTTCTTTCCCATGTGTTTTTGGGATGTGGCGTAGTATGTTTCCCAGGTTTCTAGGGGAGGGATGTGGTTTTGAGGCCCAACTGTGTTTGGGTGAGATGAAATGAGCTTCATTTTACTAGGTTGCAGGACTAAATGTGGGGCCGAGTTGTGTACGGGTAGGCAGCGATGTGGTACTTTCAGAAGAGGTGGGAGTGCTATGACGTTTTCTATTAGGATGTGAGAGTGTCTAACTAGTGGGAAAGTGGTGTGTGGTACCCTATCATTGATGTGGTCTTTATTACTTGACTTAAATTTCATTATTAGGTGAGAATGCATTTTTTGAGGTTGGGGTGGCTAGTATTCCTTGTTAAGTGTTGTTGGTTTCTACTATTTTCTCACGGAGGCATTAGTATGCTTCACCACTTGTGCATGAGAGACTTTGGTTTTCCTACTGAGTATACTTGTATACTCACCCTATGTTATAAAACTGATTTCATGTTTCTATGAGGACTATAGGGACTGTGATGGGAATTACTAGCTCAGATTTGGTACAGTTTTTGTGGAACTTCTTAACTTTAATTTTGGGTATTTAATTTGGATCATTTCATTGTATTTGTAACAATTTTACTTTAAAAATGAATGTAGGATGTATTTTAGTTTTCTTTTATATATATTTCTTGGAGTTATTTTTGAGGTTGATACATCTGATCTCCTGATCTAGGTTACTATAAAAAGGGTGATGCATCCCATTCTTTGAAATTTGAATACCCTTGGTGTTGGTCGGCACCCAAGGGCCTACTAGAGGCGGGACTCAGGGGTCATTATCTCTCCTCCTTCATTGCCAGCTCAGGAGGGGTAGCTTTGGAGGTAGGGGGTCACGAAAAAATAGTATTAGAGGTTATGGTTGAGAGGGAAGATAGAGTTTGGAGTTAGGCATCATGATGATTGCATGAGTTGGTAGGTAAATAGTGTTAGGTGATCTTGGTGCATGACATATGCCAGGGAAGACTGGCTAGGACATGAGATTTTAGCCCCCCCCCCCCGCCCCGTGATCCGATGCAAGGACTTTTAGTCTACTGAACAACCAAGTGAAGATACACTGTTTGTAGGGTAGAGACCCTAGGAGAGTTACATCATAATGACTTTTCTTCTAATTTTAATTGGAAATTTTAGGTAATTTAAATAAATAAATAGTTAAAATGAATCTTAAATAAAAATTTCATAATACTCGGGCTTAGGAATTCCTTATTTACCTTTTTCAGCCATGGAACCCAGTCATCGTCCGCATGTAGTGTGGGAAATAGAGGATCAGTAGGCTTCCCCGGTAGATCAACCAAGGGTTAATCGGGTAGAGTAGGATGATTAGTGGAAGAAGATGCTACAAGATTTCCTGTGGTAGAATCTAGGAAAGTACGAGGGTAGCGTTTCAGACATGGAGAGAAGAGTTGGGTTAAGGAGCTTGTGATCACCTTCAGTTTGATCTGGGATCTGATAGAGTACTAGGTTCCTTTTTCAGTGATCCATAAGTGAGGATTATCATGATAGTGGTGGACATTGTACCTTGTGGAGGGGAAGGGGGATGATGTTCTGTGGGTCGATTTGGAGAACGAGTTCTGAGACGAATTCCTTTCATCGACCATGAAGGGTGAGAAGAGGCCGAAGATACTGTAACTGTAACACCCCGAGATTTTATTCTTTTTAATTAATGTCCTGTGTTGTACGCTACACCAAAAGGAGCTTGCACAACACACATCCCTGACTTGCCTTGCATTACACGCAATCACAACCTTCCTCGATAGCGTGTGTAGTACGCAATACCGAGTTTCACTAAATGAGATATTATTATAATATTATTATGAACTAGCCGTTGTGAATAGTAATACCCACTTTTTGAAATTTTAAATATTTTATCTTTCAAAAAGGACTTCATTTTTGGATTTGGAATATCGAAATTAGATTAGGGTGAAATTTTGGTACTTTTTGGATAACTTTCATATTCTGATGAATAGTGAAAATTACTAAATTTTAATTAAAAACAACTTTTTTAATCGAAATAATTAACAGTGATAAATAATTAATTTGAGTGGTTTTAAAGTATATTTAGAATATATTTTTACAATTTAATACAATGTTGGTCATTGGATGTAATTTCACATTTAAACCAGACATAAACAAGTGTCAATCTTTTGATAGTTATTATCTCTTAAAAATACGCTATTTGTTTTAACGACGGGAATTAATTTTTAAATTAGTTAATGTAACTGATATGTTTTGAATTTGGTAAAATAGACATCATTTTTGAATTCATAATATCAAATATATCTTAGGCCTAATTTTTGGTATTTTTCTGGAAACTTTCATTTTTTGATGAATAGTGAAACCACTAAGTGGTAGTTAAAAAAACTGAATTTTTCATAAAACTTAATTTTACCGCTTCTGTGAGTGGAATTTCAAAAATCTGAGAGACACGGTTAATATCAAGGACTAAAATGTGGTTCAATGAGATGAAAATAATTTTTGGTGAATAGTAACTTTTTACTTTTTTTTACCACGGTTAAAAGTAAATAGGGTAATTAAGGGTAAAAATGATATTATTATTACCCTAACACATGTCCTAATTCTATTGGATAAGTGTAATTCGACCAAAAACAACCTTAGGAATAAAATATTACCATTTAGACCCACTTGGATTAGATTAGGACATTTATTATCAATTTACTTAAAGAAGGGTTAAAATAGTTAAAATCAAAGTTTAATAACTAAATCATTTTTCTATATAGGGTTATACATAAGATAAATTCAACTATAAATATTCATTAGAAAGATAAAAAGATTTCCAACATAATGGTATTTTATTTGTAATTTTTAGACTTAAAATAATTTAATTTATTTATGATACAATGATGATGAAGTAATTATCTTATTAATGAAATATTGACATAATTGATGTTATAAACACCAAAATAAATGTAATTTGAGACTTTTTATGAATTCCACTAATTTTCTAGGTTACTATGATATATTAATGTTGCTTTAATAAACTTGGTTCGAACATATAATTCTGTTATAAGTTTTACAAAAATCAATTACCAAATAGTTTCAAAATTGACATAAAATAGTTTTTAAAACAAATATTATATTATTAATTGTTATTATATTCCTAAAAATCTGAAGTTCGGCCAAGATACTTATATCGTGATAGGTTTATCATTTATGGACCACTTGGGGGTCTCTTGGATGTATATGGTAAGTTTATTAACTATATAATATAAAAATACAAAGTGACATGTTAAATGTCAATCTAATTAACTAAGAGTTAAAACTAAAAGATAAGGTTAATATAATGACCTAAACTTGTCTAAATTATATTGTATGAGAGGATTTCGACCCATCCCCACCTTAGCTTCGAAATATATCAATTTGGAGCTATTAAAAAACCTAATTTGACTTTACAATAAAATAATATTTTTAGTTATTCCAAAGGTGCCCCTCTCCTCCCTTTTAAAAGGGCACCTCCTCCCTCTCTTCCTCACACCACTTTGAGCCTTCATGATCGGCTAACCCCTGCCAAATTATCTTCTCCACTTCCCTAGAAACATCCTAGAGGTCCTTGTCTTATTCAAAGACAAATTTTAGTACCCTAAGAAGAGGTCTCAAAGAGGCGCTTCAAAGAAGAGGTAATGTCTATTACCGATTATTTCAACTTTATTTCTTCTTCCACTTATTATTTTTTAGTTGTTTAATTATGAGGTAATAAACTCATTATCACTCATATACTTATATGTTATTATAATCATGAAACAACCATATTTCACCATATATCCATCCTACGGAAAATGAAATCACCGCGCGTGCATACGTACAGAATACCGTCTCCACGCCGTGGTGTAATCTAATTTCCACCACCACCTTACATGGATGGGTATAATGGTGAAAGTAATGAATATATATGATTATTTTAAAGGGATATTGATTCTGTAATATTATACATACACCTTAATACAATTCCATGATCATGGGAATGATATCATCGCTCGTGCGTACGTACGGAATACCGTCTCCACGACGCGATGAGATTCACTCTCCATGATAAACATTCAAGAATGATTATAAAGTATATATAATAATTAATCATGAAATATAAGACATAATAATTCTACTGTATTTATGTATATATATTCATGTCATCTAATTTATTCCATTCGATTCAATAAGGAAACGAAAACAGCGTTCATGCGTACGTACGACCTACCGTCTCCATGAACGGTGTATTTCTTTCCATTTATCGATCCATTATATATATATTCTGAATATATATTATATATAAATCATGTTTTACATTATGGATGTAAGTAATCATGATCTAAGTAATCATATGAATAATTACAAGTTAAAACACGAACGACAAATGAAACGATTTTACCCAAAACGCTACTTTAACATGAATTTACAAAAGAACGGGTAATATAAAGTCATAAGTGAACCATATATGATATAATAACAATGAATATGATTATTTAATAAGTAAATGAAATTATTTAAATCATTATATAGGAGGTTTGGATACGTACGAATCATATCGGACCTAAGGTAAGGGATAATTTTGCAAATCTCATTTTTATCCGAGATTGCTTATTCATAAGTATTTACTGGGGTTATTGCAATCATCCATGTCCATGTTTTATAAAAGTATTTTCATGTATGTTTAAAGTCCTTTTTACCCATTTTGACTTTTACCCCATGGTATGGAAGGAATCTTTCTTTTATTTAGCCTACAAGGTACTTTTTGACTTTTCCGACAAAAGTACGAGAAGAATGTTTTTTAACGTATACGGCATGAAAGGATTTTTACGGTTTTATAAAGCCTTATTTTCATGAAGCTTCCTCCAAAAGATTTCATGAATATTTTCAACAAAATCCATTTCTTTTAAAATTTCATGAAGTTTTGTGAAAGGAAATTGATTTTGAAGAAGAAAGGATATTTTCCTCAAGAATTAATTTCAAGTGTTTTATCAAAACCATTTTTCATCTAAGATGACATTATTTCATATGTGTATGTTTCAAGTATCATGTCTCTATGATTTACATGGTTTAAATTTTCTTATTATTAAATGATATCCATTTCTTTTATATGGATTATTTGATGATGAGATGATGTTTATGAAACCCATTTTATTTATTGGGTGATGTATGTTTATTTTGTGGCACAAGTAAGAATGATTTAATTATGAGATGGGTGGGACCTATATCTCCCTACAATTCATTGGGTAAAGATTTATATCTAATGAGATAGACATGGATGGAATAGAAAGTTAAACCGGTTCAGTAATACAGGACTGGAACGAGGAGTGAACTCGATTCAGAAAGGGACTTTGTCCACTAAGATGGTCTTGGCAGCAATGCCTTGGCTACTATGGAAATCATTACATGTGCTTAATGGATGCCACAATTACATGTTTTATTCCCATGATATTTTATCATTCTTAATGTTTCTTTATGATCTATGCCTTATGTACTTCCATATTTTATGTCATTTCTCAAGCTTTTGATGTTTAAACATTATGTTCATGTTTTTAAGTTCAAATGTATATGGTATGTTTTATTTTATCCATGCTTACCCTTACTGAGCATTTGAGCTCACCCTTTTTATGTTTTATTTTCCCCCAGGATTAAAAGAAATGTTTTAGGTAAGGAAACAAAAGGTGGAAGATCTTTGTGGGAGATTTTGAAGATCTTTCACCACGATTAGAAGATTACGTTCCATGTTTCCAAAGACAATAAACTGTTATGGTCCTTGTGTGTCTGTTTTTGTTATGTATTAAGTATTCCGTAAAAGTAATGTAATATCTGTGTACGTCAAGCTTCAGGTCTCTACAGTTGGTATCAGAGGCAAAGGAGGTTGGAATGAATCCGATCCTTGGGAACTCTCACATGTGAGCGTTGGACGAAGCATGGCTCTCCGCCAAAGGTCTTCATGAGGAAATGGATGCCACTGATGATGGTGGTGTGTCCCGCCCAGGGGGTGTAGCTGACCGTGGAGTGCCCTGATAGGTATCAATTATAGTCCACTGGAAGTAATTTCAGACCGTTACAGTTGGTATCATAGGAAAGGTTTAGTCAAACTTTGGAAACTAGGATGCAAAAACTTTAGTGAAATCCCTAGAGATATTTCTAAGGTATGTCTAGGGATGTCCCTAAGGATTAGTATACGTATAGGTTATAGTCCTAGAATTACAGTAAAGATATTAGAATTAAACCTAAGATGTTATATATTGAAGGTACCCCCCCTTTATTATGTTGTTTTCCCTAGCATGATTTTTTCCTCTCACACTATTCTTTTTGGGTTTTAGAAGATGGCTGGAACCCGAAGGAACTGTGTTGATAAATTCAATGGACAATGCAATGATTGTCCTCCTGAACAAACAAATGTTATGGGAGATGGAGTGAAAAATCTTATTGCTATACTTACACAAGCTATGAATCATTCTGGACTTCCAAATGAGAAGAGAAGGGAACAATATTCTATTGAGTCCTTCATGAGGCAACATCCACCTTCTTTCAGTGGGTCTTCTGATCCACTTGTTGCTGAAAAATGGATCAGTACCACTGAAAAGATATTTTCAGTTCTTCAATGTTTTGAACATGATAAATTCATCTTAACAGTATATCATTTGAAAGGTGAATCTAATCAATGGTGGAATCTTATCAAGAATACGAGGCCAAGAGATGAAATTGAGTCCATGGAATGGGACGAGTTCAAGAACTTATTTTTCAATAAGTACTTCCCTCGTATTATTCGAACAAATATGGAGAAGGAGTTTCTTGAACTAAATCACAAGGATGATTAATCTGTTGGTATATACGAAGCGAATTTTTTAAGTCTTGCAAGGTATACATCTGGCTTTATCATCCAACCTAAAAGTAAAGTTGATCGATTATTCAGTGGCTTAAAACGAAATCTTCGAAGGGAATTAGCTATAAGAGACTTCAGTAGCTATGAAGAAATTGTGCGTTTTTCTATTAAGGTAGAAATGGAAGTTGGTGTTACATATCCATATCATGGTTTTGACAAGAAAAGAAAGATGGATTTCAAGGAGAAATCTCAGAATAATGGTGAAAAGAAGATGAATGTTTCATTATGCTGAAAGTGTGGAAAGAAGCATGGTGGAGATTGTCTTAAGGGGACTAGAAAATGTTTTAAGTGTAGAAAAGAAGTTCATCAAGCAGTTGAGTGTCGAAGTAATGGAAAACTGGTTTCTAATGATGTGAATAAAGAAAATACTGTAGAGAACGCACCACCAACACTTCAATGCTTCAGGTGCAAGGAAATGGGGCATTATGCTAATAAATGCCCTAATCCAAGGGTTAGTGATGATCGATATGAGCAACAACTTAAGGAAAAGGACAAAGGGAAGTCACATGCGATCACTATTGGTGATGTTGAATATGAAAACGATGTGGTGGAATGATTAAGTGTTTATGTAATGGGATTCAAAAATAATGTTGTATATAGTATCATGGAATATTGGAATATTTATGTATTGGTCTATTGTGGTTTTCAATAATTTTATGGTACCTGTAACCATGGAAAGTGATTGAGATATTATTGGAAAAAAGATGATATGTGCATAATGAAGGGAAAATGAGAAAATGAAAGGTTTGACAGTATTCATGAGCTCATGACTGATATAAGGAAATAGTTATATCATGGTTCGAGGTTTTGGTATGTGAAAAGAGTTAACTTTTGATAGCACTCATGTTTTCACTAAGATTCAATGGGTATTCATTTTTTTCAAGAGAATACATGATTAAGGCCTTCGAATGTTTGGAATGTGACCAACAAGACATATCTCATGATATATGGGGATCAACGATGGTATTAACATGCTAGTTGTATGAACTCATTGGTAATCATTTTCACTATAATATGAGATTGGACAACAGTATTTTGGATAAGCCTAAAGATTGGAATGGATTATTTTGGACATAAGTTATTATTGTTTAAGGATAGAATTTTTTTCGATATTATTTATGGTATGTTATAGTAATATAGTGTTAGAAAAAGGACAACCTGCAGGATGGGTGACAACCCATTGCGTCAGACAAGGCTGTGGGAATAGAACCCACAACCGAAGTGCGACTGGCCTTTATTGCCTACCACTGGCCTACATGAATTCCCTGTTTAGTAGAAACTAGTTTTATTATATTAAGAAGTATGATATATGAAGTATAAGTGCATTTTAGGAACCATATATGATTAATCTCACTATAGATGGACTTATGTATTTTTTGATGGAATGACCCATCATTATATCACATGATCTACTAACACATCACGAATGACAAATTCAACTTCATTTCTTTAAGAGATGAATTGGAAATTGTCCAAATAATAACCAATGGTGAGACTGTACCAAAATCACGAAAGTATTTCTTCTAATTCCAATTTCATCAACTTTAGGGAAATGATCTTGAAAACCAAAAATGTTGTCCTAGTGCTCTTATATCCGATGAATCAGATAGTACCTTAGGTCATCACAAATTTATGTCTTTGTGATTGATTACTTTTTCATAGCCATGTTCTCTACCACTCTCCATCAGAACTTGATGGTTAGATTTTTCTTCCATATCCATATTTTCACATATGTTCTCTTACATGGAAACCCAGTGATGAGTTAATTTGGGTAACCGTTACATTTTAGAATTTAGTTTTTAAAGCCAAGTATTGGTATTCCTTTTTACGATGTGGGTTTCTATTACATTTTTTTTTCGAGTAGTAAACCATTTATAACCCCGACGAATTTCGTGGGAGAAATTCATTTTAAGGGGGGTAGAATGTAACACCCTGAGATTTTATTATTTTTAATTAATGTCATGTGTTCTATGCTACACCAAAAGGAGCTTGCACAACACGCATCTCTGACTTTCCTTGCATTAAACGCAATTGCGACCTTCCTCGATAGCATGTGTTGTACGCAATACCGTGTTTCACTAAATGAGATATTATTATAATATTATTACGAACTAGCCGTTATGAATAGTAATACCCACTTTTTGAAATTTTATAAATTTTATCTTTCAAAATGGACTTCATTTTTGGATTTTGAATATCGAAATTAGCTTAGGGTGAAATTTTGGTACTTTTCGGATAACTTTCATATTTTGATGAATAATGAAAATTACTAAATTTTAATTAAAAACAACTTTTTTAATCGAAATAATTAATAGTGATAAATTATTAATTTGAGTGGTTTGAAATTATATTTAGAATATATTTTTACAATTTAATACAATGCTGGTCATTGGATGTAATTTCACATTTAAACCAGACATAAAGAAGTGTCAATCTTTTGATAGTTATTATCTCTTAAAAACACACTATTTGTTTTGACGACGAGAATTAATTTTTAAATTAGTTAATGTAAATGATATGTTTTGAATTTGGTAAAATAGACATCATTTTTGAATTAATAATAACAAATATATATTAGGCCTAATTTTTGGTATTTTTTTGGAAACTTTCATTTTTTGATGAATAGTGAAACCACTAAGTGGTAGTTAAAAAAACTAATTTTTTCGTAAAACTTAATTTTACCGCTTCTGTGAGTGGAATTTCGAAAATCGGAGAGACACGGTTAATATCAAGGACTAAAATTCTGTTCAATGAGATGAAAATAATTTTTGGTGAATAGTAACTTTTTACTTTTATTTACCACGTTTAAAAGTAAATAGGGTAATTAAGGGTAAAAATGATATTATTATTACCCTAACACATGTCCTAATTCTATTAGATAAGTGTAATTCGACCAAAAACAACCTTAGGAATAAAATATGACCATTTAGGCCCACTTGGATTAGATTAGGACATTTATTATCAATTTACTTAAAGAAGGGTTAAAATAGTTAAAATCAAAGTTTAGTAACTAAATCATTTTTAATATAGGGTTATACATAAGATAAATTCGACTATAAATATTAATTAAAAAGATAAAAATATTTCCAACATAATGGTATTTTATTTGTAATTTTTAGACTTAAAATAATTTAATTTATTTATGATACAATGATGATGCAATAATTATCTTATTAATGAAATATTGACATAATTGATGTTATAAATACCCAAATAAATGTAATTTGAGACTTTTTATGAATTACAATAATTTTATATGTTAATATGACATGTTAATATTGATTTAATTAATTTTGTTAGAACTAATAATTCTGTTATGATTTTCACAAAAATCAATTACCAAATAGTGTCAAAATTGACATAAAATAGTTTTTAAAACAAATATTATATTATTAATTGTTATTATATTCCTAAAAATCTATGGTTTGGCCAAGATACTTATATCATGATAGGTTTATCATTAATGGATCAATTGGGGGTTTCTTGGATGTATATGGTAAGTTTATTAACTATATAATATAAAAATACAAAGTGACATGGTAAATGTCAATCTAATTAACGAAGATTTAAAACTAAATGATAAGGTTAATATAATAACCTAAACTTATCTAAATTCTATTGGATGAGGGGATTTATACCCTTCCCCACCTTATCTTAGAAATATATCAATTTGGAGCTATTAAAAAACCTAATTTGACTTTATAATAAAATAATATTTTTAGTTATTCCAAAGGTGCCCCTCTCCTCCCTTATAAAAGGGCACCTCCTCCCTCTCTTCCTCACACCACTTTGAGCCTTAAATCTCGGCCAAACCCTACCAAATTCTCTTCTCCACTTCCCTAGAAACATCCTAGAGGTCCTGGGTTTCTTTAAAGACCAATTTTAGTACCCTAAGAGGAGGTCTCAAAGAGGCGCTTCAAAGAAGAGGTAATGTCTGTTACCGATTCTTTCAACTTTATTTCTTCTTCCACTTCTTATTTTTTAGTTATTTCATTATGAGGTAATAAAATAATTATCAATCATATACTGATATGTTATTATAAGTATGAAACAACCATATTTCACAATCTATCCATCCTACGGAAAATGAAATCACCGCGCGTGCATACGTACGGAATACCGTGTCCACGCCGTGGTGTAATCTAATTTCCACCACCACCTTACATGGATGGGTATAATGGTGAAAGTAATGAATATAAATGATTATTTTAAAGTGATATTGATTCTTTAATATTATACATACACCTTAATACAATTCCACGATCATGGGAATGATATCATCGCTCGTGCGTACGTACGGAATACCGTCTCCACGACGCGATGAGATTCACTCTCCATGATAACCATTCAAGAATGAATATAAAGTATATATAATAAGTAATCATGAAATATATGACATAATAATTCTACTGGATTTATGTATATATATTCATTTCATCTACTTAATTCCATTCGATTCAATAAGGAAACGAAAACAGCATTCATGCGTACGTACGGCCTACCGTCTCCATGAACGGTTTATTTCTTTACATTTATCGATACATTATATATATATTCTGAATATATATTATATATAAATCATGTTTTACATTCTGGATGTAAGTAATCATGATCTAAGTAATCATATGAATAATTACAAGTTAAAACACGAATGACAAATGAAACGATTTTACCAAAAATGCTACTTTAACATGAATTTACAAAAGAACGGGTAATATAAAGTCATAAGTGAACCATATATGATATAATAAAATTCAATATGATTCTGTAATAAGTCAATGACATTATTTAAATCATTATACAGGAGGTTTGGATACGTACGAAGCATATCGGACCTAAGGTAAGGGATAATTTTTCAAATCTCATTTTTATCCGAGATTGCTTATTCGTAAGTATTTACTGGGGTTATTGCAATCATCCATGTCCATGTTTTATAAAAGTGTTTTCATGTATGTTTAATGTCCTTTTTACCCATTTTGACTTTTACCCCATGGTATGGAAGGAATCTTTCTTTTATTTACCCTACAAGGTACTTTTTGACTTTTCTGACAAAAGTACGAGAAGAATGTTTTTTTAACGTATACGGCATGAAAGTATTTTTACGGTTTTATAAAGCCTTATTTTCAGGAAGATTCCTCCAAAAGATTTCATGACTATTTTCAACAAAATCCATTTCTTTTAAAATTTCATGACGTTTTGTGAAAAGAAATTGATTTTGAAGAAGAAAGGATATTTTCCTCAAGAATTAATTTCAAGTGTTTTATCAAAACCATTTTTCATCTAAGATGACATTATTTCATATGTGTATGTTTCAAGTATCATGTCTCTATGATTTACATGGTTTCACTTTTCTTATTATGAAATGATATCCATTTCTTTTATATGGATTATTTGATGATGGGATGATGTTTATGAAACCCATTTTATTTATTGGGTGATGTATGTTTATTTTGTGGCACAAGTAAGAATGATTTCATTATGAGATGGGTGGGACCTATATCTCCCTCCAATTAATTGCGTAAATATTTATATCTAATGAGATAGACATGGCTGGAACGGAAAGTTAAATTGGTTCAGTAATACAGGACTGGAACAAGGAGTGAACTCGATTCAGAAAGGGACTTTGTCCACTAAGATGGTCTTGGCAGCAATGTCTTGGCTACTATGGAAATCATTACATGTGCTTAATGGATGCCACAATTACATGTTTTATTCCCATGCTATTTTATCATTCTTAATGTTTCTTTATGATCTATGCCTTACGTACTTCCATGTTTTATGTCATTTCTCAAGATTTTGATGTTTAAACATTATGTTCATGTTTTTAAGTTCAAATGTATATGGTATGTTTTATTTTATCCATGCTTACCCTTACTGAGCATTTGAGCTCACCCTTTTTATGTTTTATTTTCCCCCAGGATTAAATGAAAGGTTTTAGGTAAGGAAACAAAAAGTGGAAGATCTTTATGGGAGATGTTGAAGATCTTTCACCACGATTAGAAGATTACGTTCCAAGTTTCCAAAGACACTAAACTATTACGATCCTTGTGTGTCTGTTTTTGTTATGTATTAAGTATTCCACAAAAGTAATGTAATATCTATGTACGTCAAGCTTCGGGTCTCTACACTAACTCCCATAGGGGAGTATGTCAGTATGAGAGTATTAGATTATGTTCAAGGATCTACTTTATTTTTCTCTAGATCTCTTTCCATATGAGGAGTCTTGTGCGGGATTTCTGGAGAAAGCACTTTGTCTTTCTCTCTAGTATACGATTACTCCCTTCACCTTGTCGACATACTTGGAGTTCTAGAAGAAGGTAGAGGTAATTAAGAAGATGCACTCAGGAGGAGGTATACCAAAATAGGGTATCCATAAAGGTTATTCTAAGGAAAAGGATACTATAAGTATTTCTCTAGTGATAGGGCCTTCCAGGGTTTTGCTAATGGGAAGTAGACCTCAGCATTTCCTATTTTGACCTTTAGTTCCTCGTATATTTACTATGGGCTTGGGGACAATCTGTTTCATCTATGAAGTATATGTGAATATTCATAATTAGTTCCCAGTAGATGTTTGAGCTTAGTATGGTATAGGTGGGCAAGTTCAGTTCCTGCCTTGGAAACAGTTTTCAGCTAGGCAGTTTTTGTAGGAGGGACAACTGGTCCCTACTCCACTGAGGAGAGTTGGAGAAGATATGGTTTGACCTCAAGATATTCCTTTAGGACCTCAAACTTGGAATGGTCAATGAGGAAGTCATCAACAGAGGGTAGAGTATCTTGGTGTGGTCAATTTCACACCACAAAGGCAGCAGTTCCAGCATGGTCAGAGATCATTCGAGGTACGACCAGCTTGTTTAGTACCCTTTATTGTTCTTTGTTTGATTTAAGAGTTTCACACTCCTTTGTTTCACCCATTCTAGCCCATTATTTGGAACTATACATAGAGAGGCTTCCCATTCTCATGGTGTTGAGTAAGTCAGATGGATGTCATACTAGCTTGTTTGACGTGTGTCAGGGATGGATACCGATGATGAGACCACATCAGTCTCATGGGGATCCTTTCTTTCTATAGATTAATCTATAAAATGTCATTCTCAGCATTGATTGGTTGTAATTAGTTCATTAAATTATCACCTACTTCATAATAAGAGTCCTATTTTCATATGTATATGGTCAATGTGTGGCCTTCATTAGTGACCAGTGTTGTCAGGTGGGAAGTCAGCATGTGAAGCCTATTGTGTCCTTGATGGATGAGTTGTTAGTGTAATAAATGGATGTTGAGATGGGGTAGGTTCCTATAATTTTTGGTTAGTTATTTGATGTCTTTCCCATGGAGGTTGTGGCTCTACCCCCTCAATAAGATGTTGAGTTCAGGATAGACTTACAACCCGATGTTTGTCTAATTTTGATGGATCCTTATTATATGAAACCTTTTGAGTTGCGAGATCTAAGGATTCAAGTTAATGAAATGATGAAGAAGGGATTTATTAGGATCAATGTGTTGCTATGGGGTTCTCCAGTATTGTTTTCAAAGAAGGCGGATGGTGGTATAAGGTTGTCCATAGAGTACCAGAGGTTGAATTAGGTGATGATAAATAACCGTTACCCTCTCCTGAGGATATATGATCATTTTGACTAGCTGAGGGGAGAAATTTGGTTCTCTAAGATCAGTATATAGTTTGGATATCACCAGTTTAGGGTTAAATTTGGTGATATCCCTAAGACTACTTTCAGGTATAGGCATGGGCACTTGGAGTTTTTGGTCATGCAGTTTAGTGTTATGAGCGCACCGGCCATGTTCATGGGGATCATGAACTCTATTTTTTGTGATTTCCTAGACCGATTCGTCATCATATTCATTGATGAAATCCTGATCTACTTGAAGTCAGATAAGGAGCATACCGAGCATCTTAGGACTGTCTTGGAGGTTCTTCGAGGCCATAAGATCTATGGGAAGTTGTCTAAGTGTATGTTTTTAACATGAGAGTTACAATAACTTGGACATGTGGTGTCACATAAAGGTATAAAAGTGGACCTGTTGAAGGTATAGGTAGTTGTTTCTTGGGAAGCACCAAAGAATTTGGCAAAGGTTTGCAGAGTTCTTGACATAACAAGCTATTACTGGAGGTTCGTACCTGATTTCTCTAACATTGCAGCCCCATTGATATATCTAAATAGAAAGAAATAGACTTTTTTGAAGAGTGAATGGTTCCATGTGGAATTCTGATATCTGAATGGGAAGTTGGTCAGTGCTCCAGTACTTTGGTTCCAAGAGGAAGGGGTGATGTTCGGGGTGTTTTGTGATGCTTCCTATCTAGGATCGGGATTTGTGCTAGATGAAATAGTGGGGGAGTAATCTTCTATTATTCTAGGAATTTTTTTACCCACAAATATAACTATTCCACCCATCATCTAGAGCTATAAGCGGTTGTGTTTGACCTGACATTTTGGAAGCATTTCCTCTTTTTAGAGCACTTTGTGGTATTTACGAATCAGACGAGATTGAGGTATATCTTTTCCATGAGAGATCTAAACATGTGACAGTGGTAGTGGATGGAGTTTCTTCAAGATTAATTTTGATATCTCATACACCACAAGAAAGGGGAATGTTGTGGCCGATGCTTTGAGTAGGAATTCATAGAAGGAGGTTATTTAGAAATCTGCAGACACTTGGAAGGTGATGGAGGAGTTGTATTCCTTGAAATTATATGTAGTAATGGGGTGTGACAGAGTCTATTTGTTTTAAATGACGATGTAGTATTCTCTGAAAAAGAAGGTGGAGGAGTCTTAGTGAGTAGACTCAGAGGGAGAGGTGATGCATGATCACATTAACCATGGTGATGCTATGAAGGGATGGTCATAGGATTGTTAGATTCATTTGGTATTTAATGGGAATATTTTTGTTCTACTAGAAATTTATAAGGGAGTCCTCCATGATTTATATAGCTCACCCTTAGTGGTACACCTTGGAGTTTCCAAGATGTAACATGGTTTTAAGGAGCAATTTTGGTGGCTCCGGATAAAATGGGTGGCAATGGAGTTTATGGATAAGTGCTTAGTGTGATAGTGGGTGATGGCTGAGAAAGGTGTTCCTAGTGGTTTGTTAAAGAGCCTAGATGTACCTGACGCACGCCTGTCGTAGGGTGCGGCAAAAAAATTATTTCCTAAGTTAAAATTTAATAATGTGGTTGACCTAGAATGTCTCCCGAAGAGGAGTGCACACAAAACGAGCTTCCACTTTAAAACGGGGGTAAAAATGTTGTGCTTTAGAAAGGAAATTTGAAATTAAAATGATTGAAAAACTATGAAATTAAAAGGGTGATTAGGTCAGGGTTTGTTTCCTAATTTTAATTCTATACTTGTTCAATTTAATTCAAACCTCTTCTTCTTAGTTGATTAAGGTGAGTTTCCACAATCGTTTCCTCTCACTTCTTTGGTGAAATTATTATTGTTAAAGAAAACCATACCAAGATCTTGGTTTGTTCAACTCTCCTTCCATGTGTAAAATAGTTGTATTGAATATCCTTAATTGAAATGGGCAATACTCAATCAGGTTTTTTTCATCCCAAACATTCAAGAACATTTATTACACCATTTACATGTACTGACGATCGTCGAGTAGTTCACCACTAATTCCTGGTTTATTCCATTGTATATAAACCAGAAATTAGTGGAGGGAGATTATGATTATTTTACCAAGGAAAAAATCAATAACAGAATTAATATTCAAGAACGACCACACTTGATAATAAAATCCGCTATAATAAATTGAAAACAACTTTGAAGAAGAAAGAAATTTATTCAATTGCGTCCAAGAACTCAAGCATTACAATGTAGAAAACCAACCCTTCCCCAATCACTCCAAATGTTTACCCCACCATGGTAAGAGTAATAGAGATGAATGGGGAAGAAGAAGACATTAAAAAAATATGAAAAAGAAAATAAATAAAAGATAAAGCCAAAAAGTTCTCCTTCTTGATGTCCCTAAAGGAATGATATGGAGAATGGGAAAATTTGGGAGGGTGGAGCTCTCCTCCTTTTATAGACAGAATTTGTCCCCCGGATTTTGACGCATTGTAGCGATATTAATGACATCTTAAAGAGTTGAGACCTTCTTGAATATTGTTCATAATTATCTTTTACATGTCCCCTCAAAATATCAGTGGATTTGGACATGTATTTAGAGAGTTATACCCGTTTTACTCTGAGCATTTATTCTGTCCAGTCAGACTCGCTAAATCGAAAACCTCCAGATTAGGGTGATTTAATGACCCTTTAAATGGCCAATTAACGCGGACCTTTATTAATAAAAGATGATCCAAAACCACTTTTTCATCCATGCACCTAATATCACAACATTTGGGCCCACCATGGATGAGTTATGAAGCCCACACCAAAAGTAGGCAGAACTGAAAACAGTTTTCTTGATCCAACTTATGAGATTCTTTGGAGCTTCTATATGGTAGATTCAGCATTTAGTCTAAAAATAGAAAATGAGGACCTCGATGTGTAGAATCTGGAAAAGAAATAAGTTTTCAATTTTGATTTGTGTATATAATGTTATGGCCAAACTACAGAAATAATTTAAAACTGCTAAATATCCAAAATGGACCTTTTTTACTTTTCTTCTCAAAATAACACCAATATCATAAAAATGAAACAATTTATCTTAAAGGAACAATTATGTGGGTTAAAAAAAATTATATTAAATATAATTAATTGAAAATATTTTCTCTATCAATTCCCCCACACTTAGCACTTGGAATCCTAGACAAGTAAAAGTCAAATCAAATCAAATCCAAAACACATATCAATGAGATCTACCAAATCAATTACAAGAAACAAAAAGATATCATGCCTCATAAAAAATAATTATTTCAAGTTCTCCATTTTAGATTATTTAAAATATTTCTACTTCATTTCTTATCCCATGCACACAAAACACCTACCTCACATTAATTTTCTCTTATCTCACAAATGTAAATTCTCAACAAGGATTTTCTCATCCAAAATCACACAAGAGTCACCACAGGCTGGGTAAATTTCTACTTATCTACCAGATGTGAGTCAAAGACATGTGTTTCACATGAGGACTTTTCTAGGTTGTTCTTTGGCTTCCGGTTGGTAGGATTTAGATGTTAAAAATTCTGAGGCCGAAAAAGGAGGGCTTGGATCTTTTTGAAGAAAAATTGCAAGATTCTAATTTTCACTCTAGTGTGGTATCCTTATCTTCCCCTTTGTAGAAAATCAACTCCATCATCATTCAATCTGCTCTGGATTTCAACAGAAAAAATTTCAATCTTTTCAAACATGATTTTTCTTGATAGCTCCAGATATCCACACCTTTCTTTTTTTACATCGGAAGCTCTATAAAGGCACAACTTCTCTTATCATGAAATATCTAGAAAGGAACAGCTTTTACCAAAATGAAATATTCAGTAGGAACATCATCTCTTCAACATTTTATATTCCTCCAAAAGTATCACCAAATGAGTTAGTACACCACAAGACATCTTCCCCTACACTTAAGTTCAACTAGATCATGCAATTTCACTTCAAGAGCAGATAGGATAGGGAAAATTGGCTTGTAATGTGGATAATCTAACAGACAATTCATGGAAACTATGGGATACAATGAAGGATAAATGTAAAGTTGGGCCATAATGAAAATGATTATTTTGAAAAGGGGGATTCAAACCAAATAAATGCCTCAATCATTTAAAATACACGCACCCCAAACCCTCATGTTTTGAAAGGAATTAATCATATTCTGGTTAAAGTAAGCATGGTCTGGTTCTCTTAAGAAATGAGGTGAATGAAAATAATTTCAAAAAAATGGTTCAGAAGCCTCATAGGAAACCGATTTCTATGATATAAACAGTGAAATATGGCATGGGTTTCAAAACTCAGCGTACTTTTCATGAAATTCCAAAAGATTTTAACTCGAAACAAAGTCATTTCCGTATTCATTTAAGCTAAGTTTCATGAAATAGATTGGTTCACTCATTGACATGGGTTTCAAAAATTGTAACGATAATCATTTCAGCTCAAAATTTTCCAAAACACACCAAAAACTGAAAAACAAACACACAAAAATTTGAAAACACAAAAAAAATTCATTTTTTTTGAAAAACAAACAAAATGAAAATCCAAAACTATAAAGGTTCCATCCCCCACACTTAAACGATGCAGTATCCCCAATGAATTCAAGTTGATTTAACATGTAAGCCAATTTTAAAATGAATCACAACATCAACAAAGTGTGAAGGAGAGGAATAACCTGATATATTCGTAGTGAAACATTGAGTTAACCTCCTAAGTGTTTCACTCCGAAAACCTAAAAATAAAATAACAAAAGAAAACATAAGGTATTTATTGAAAGAAATAAAAAAAGAAATATGATGAGAATACAAGGATAAAACTTGTTTTAATCCCCTAAGTGGGCCCTGGGTTTTTCCTGCCTCCAGAGGGGCAGTTCAAATCGGTTATCCCCAATTTGATGGTGGGTGAGGTTTCTTGGTCATGAACCAACAAAAAATTTTCTTTACAGGATGTACTTCTTTATTTTTATTGAGGACTCCATCGATAAAATGCACCAAGTCCACCCTCTTTTTAATGAGATACAACATGCATGGTGGGGTTAGGACAATTAATGAGTCCTCCTCTTTCTTGGGTTCCGCATGAACAAAATCTTCTTTATTCTCTTGTGGTTGCTGATGGTATGATACACCTGGGGAAAAATCAAAGGGAATTTCAGAGTCTAATTCTATTTGAAAAAAATTAAAGCATGAAGAATAAATATGAAATTCTTCCCTTTCAAAGTATGTAGGTCATGTCTCATTTTCCTCCAAAAAAATTACTTTGATATTCTCATGTACTCCCTCCATTAAATGTTAAATAGGTTTGGGGAGCTCTAGATGTTCTTCCATGGATGAATATTATTTTTCATCATCTTCCCCCAAGGAAATACATGTGTTGGATGAATCTGAAAAATTAAAAGAAGGGGAGGTAATACTTAATTTATTTTCAACCAAATAAAAAGGTAATGAGTTTATGAAAAGATTAACTCCCTGAGCATGTTTGGAATCAATTTCTTCTTCAATGGGAGGTGGCTCTTAGAGTTGAATTTCCCTAGATAGAGGTAGGTTGTCAGACTCCTCTATCTTCTCTTAAAATTCCACTACTTGGTTGGTTTTTTCCTTAAATTTTTCTGAATCATCTACATTATGAGGAATATTTGGATCAAGAAGTTCCTCACACTCATTCCAAAAGTTATCCAGATCTTTTTGATCTCCCATATGCATTTCAATAGCTAAATATTGTTCATCAATCTCCTCCAACATTTATTGAGCTGGGCTCAATGCATAATCTTTTAATTTCATCAAGGCTTCCATGGGTTTTTAAACTTAAAGGATTTGTGGAGGTACTTTTTCCATCAATTTTTTGAGTTTTGGTTCTTGTTCTGGCTCTATTTGTTGATCTTGGGATGCATGTACTTGTTTCTCTATCCACTCTATTGAGGTCTCCAGGTTTTGAACTGTTGGACTGATTCTTTATAATTGGGCTTTAAAATCCTTGTGAACTTCTTCTTCTTGGTGTTTCACATTGATAATTTCTTGATCAAATTCTGGAAAATACTCCTGAACTTCAATTAATTCTCTGGACAATCCCTCTAACACTGGGTATTCGAGGTTCTCTTTAAGGTTTTCAATGAGATCCTTGAATTAATTCTCTGTGATGATTTGGATTCGAGCTCCCCGAATTGGTTTAGCCAAGAAAGAAACTTTATACTCTATAGACCAAGGTGATTAAATAATTGGTTCTCACACTGGTGGGTTATTGTTTCATGAATTAAAGAAACAATCATTTGAAAACAACATGATAAAAGATTTTTTTTAATTTTTTTAAAAAAAATTGAAAAAGTCAAATATTTACAATTAGTTTGTGGCACTACATCCCCAGAAATGGCACCAAGTTTTGATGCACGCATATAATAGGGTGTCGAAAAACAATTATTTCCTAAGTTAAAATATAGTAATGTGGTTGACCTAGGATGTCTCACAAAGAGGAGTGCACACAAAATGGGCTGTCACTTTAAAATGGGGGTAAAAATGCTGTGCTTTTGAAAGGAAATTTGAAATTCAAATGATTGAAAAATATGAAATTAAAAGGGTGATTAGGTCGGGGTTGGTTTCCTAATTGTAATTCTACCATTGTTCAATTTAATTCAAACCTCTTCTTCTTAGTTGATTAAAGTGAGTTTCCATAATTGTTTCCTCTCACTTCCTTGGTGAAATTATTATTGTGAAAGAAAACCTTACAAAGATATTGGTTTGGTCAACTATCATTCCATGTGTAAAATAGTTGTATTGAATATCCTTAATTGAAATGGGAAAAACCCAATCAGGTTTTGTTTATCCCAAACAATCAAGAACATTTACAACACCTTTTACATGTACTGACGATTGTCAAGTACTTCACCACTAATTCCTGGTTTATTCCATCGTATATAAACCAGAAATTAGTGGATGGAGATTATGATTATTTTATCATGGAAAAAATAAATAACGGAATTAATATTCAAGAATGATCTCACTTGATAATAAAATCCTCTATAAGAAATTGAAAACAACTTTGAAGAAGAAATAAATTTATTCAATTGCATCCAAGAACTCAAGCATTACAATGTAGAAAACCAACCCTTCCCCAATCACTCTAAATGTTTACCCCACCATAGTAAGGGTAATAGATATGAATGGGGAAGAAGAAGACATTAAAAAACTCTAAAAAAGAAAATAAATAAAAGAGAAATCCGAAAAGTTATCCTTCTTGGTGTCCCGGAAGGAATGGGATGGAGAATGGGATGATTTGAGAGGGTGGAGATCTCCTTCTTTTATATCCAGAATTTGTCCCCCAGATGTTGACGCGTTGTATCCCCATTAAATGACATATTCACGCCTTGAGACCTTGCTTAATGTTGTTCATAATTCCCTTGGATGTGTCCCCTCAAAATCTAATCAGATTTGGACATGTATTATGAGAGTTATGGACGTTTTACTCTGAGAATTTATTCTGCCCAGTCAGACTCACCAAATCGCAATCCTCCGTATTAGGTTGATTTAATGACCCCTTAAACGGCCAATTAATGTGGGAATTCATTCATAAAAGATTCTCCAAAACTCCTTGTGCGTCCACCGAACTAATATCACAACAGATGAGCCCACCATGTATGAGTTATGAATCCCACACCAAAACTAGGCAGAACTAAAAACAGTTTTCTTGAGCCAACTTATGAGCTTATTTGGAGCTTCCATATAGAAGATTCAGCTTTTAGTCTAAAAATAGAAAATGAAGACCTAGATGTGTAGAATCTGGAAAATAAAGAATTTTTCAATTTTGATTAGTGTAGATATTGTTATGGCCAAACTACATAAATAATTTAAAACTGTTAAAAATCCAAAATGGCAAATTTTTACTATTCAGCTCAAAATAACACCAATATCATAAAAATGAAACAATTCATCTTAAAGAACCACTTTTATGGGTTTAAAATAATGATATTTAATATAAATTAATTGAAAATATTTTCTCTATCAATTACCCCATAATTAGCACTTGGACTCCTGGACAAGTAAAAGTCAAATCAAATCAAATCCAAAACACATATCAATGAGATCTACCAAATCAACTCCAAGAAACAAAAAGATATCATGCCTAATGAAAAATATTATTTCAAGTTCTCCATTTTAGATTATTTAAAATGTTTTTACTTCATTTCTTATCCCATGCACACAAAAAACATACCTCACATTAATTTTCTCTCATACCACAAATGAAAATGCTCAACAAGGCTTTTCTCATCCAAACTCACACAAGAGTCGCCATAGGATTGATAAATCCATACTTCTCCACCAGATGTGAGTCAAGGACATGTGTTTATCATGAGGACTTTTCAGGGTTGTTCTGTGTCTTACAGTTGGTAGGATTTAGATGTTAAAAATTATGAGGCCGAAAAAGGAGGGCTTGGCTCTTTTTGAAGCAAAATTGAAAGATTCTAATTTTCACTCAAGTATGGTCTACTTATCTCCCCCTTTGTAGAAACTCAGCTCCATAATTATTCAATCTGCTCAGGATTTTAGCAGAAAAATTTTCAATCTTTTCAAACATGATTTTCTTGAAAGCTCTAGATAGGCACAACTTTCTTTTGTTTACATCGGAAGCTCCAGAAAGGCATAACTTCTCTTATCATGAAAGATCCAAAAAGGCAAAACTTTTAACAAAATGAAATATTTAGTAGGAAAATCTTCTCTTCAACATTTTAAATTCATCCAAAAGTATCACCAAATGAGGTAGTACACCACAAGACATCTTACCTCACACTTAAGTTCAACTAGATCATGCAATTTCACTTCAAGATAAGGTATGATAGGGAAACTTAGCTTGTAATGTGGCTAACCTAACTAGAAATTCATGGCTACTAGGGGCTATAATGAAGGATAAATGTAAAGGTGGGCCATAATGAAAATGATTATTTTGAAAAGGGGGATTCAAACCAAATAAACGCCTTAATCATTTAAAACACACATACCCCAAACCCTCATGTTTTGAAAGGAATTAACCAAATTATGGTAAAAGCAAGCATGGTCTGGTTCTCTCAAGAAATGAGGTGAATGAAAATTATATTACAAAAATGGTTCAGAAGCCTCATAGGAAAGTGATTTCAATGATATAGACTGTGCAATATGACATGGGTTTCAAAACTCAGTGTACTTTTCATGAAATTTCAAAAGACTTGAACTCAAAACAAAGTCATTTAAACATTCATTTAAGCTATGTTTCATGAAATATATTGGTTCACTCATTGACATGGGTTTCAAAAATGGTAACGATAATCATTTCAGCTCAATAGTTTCCAAAACACACCAAAAAATGAAAAATAAACACACAAAAATTTGAAAACACAAAAAAAAATTAATTTTTTTTGAAAAATGAACAAAATGAAAATCCAAAAATACAAAGGTTCCATCCCCCACACTTAAATGATGCAGTGTCCTCAATGCATTTAAGTTGATTAAACATGTAAGAAAATTTTAAAATGAATCACAACATCAAGAAAGTGTGAAGGAGAGGTACAACCTGATTTATTCGCAGTGCAACATTGAGTTAACCTCCTAAGTGTTGAACTCTGAAAACCTAAAAATAAAAGAACAAAAGAAAACATAAGGTATTTATTGAAAGAAATGAAAATATAAATAGGATGAGAATATAAAGATAAAACTTGGTTTAATCCCCCAAGTTGGCCCTGGGTTTTGACTGCCTCCAGAGGGGTAGTTCTAATCGGTTATCCCCAATCTGATGGTGGGTGAGGTTTCATGCTCATGAACCCACAAAAACTTTTCTTTCAAGGATGAACTTATTCATTTTTCTTGAGGACTCCATTAATAAAATTCACCAAGTACAACATCTTTTTAATGAGATACAACATGCATGGTGGGGTTAGGACAATTAATGAGTCCTTCTTTTTCTTGGGTTCTACATGAACAAAATCTTCTTTATTCTCCAGTGGTTGCTGAAGGTATGATACATCTGGGGAAAACTCAAAGAGAATTTCATAGTTTAATTATATTTGAAGAAAATTAAAGCATGGAGAATCAATATCAAAATCTTCCCTTTCAAATTAAGTATCTTGTGTCTCATTTTCCTCCAAAAAAAATCACTTTGATCTTCTCATGTACTCCCTCCATTAAATGTTCAACAGGTTTGGGGAGCTCTATATTTTCTTCCAGGGATGACTCTTCTTTTTCATCGTCTTCCTCCAAGGAAATACATGTGTTGGCTGAATCTGAAAAATTAAAATAAGGGGAGATAATACTCAATTTAGTTTCAATAAAATCAAAAGATAATGAGTTTATGAAAATATTAACTCTCTGGGCTTGTTTGGATTAAATTGATTCTTCAATGGGAGGTGACTCTTGGAGTTGAATTTCCCTAGATAGAGGTAGGTAGTCAGACTCCTCTATCTTCTCTTCAAATTCCACTGATTGGTTGGTTTCTTCCTTTAATTTTTCTGAATCATCTATATTATGAGGAATAGTTTGATCAAGAAGTTCCTCACACTCATTCCGGAAGTTATCCAGATATTTTTGATCTCCCATATGGATTTCAATTGCTAAATATTGTTCATCAATCTCCTCCAACATTGATTGAGTTGGGCTCAATGGATCTTCTTTTAATTTCATCAAGGCTTCCATGGGTTCTTCCACTTGAAAGATTTGTGGAGCGACTTCTTCCATCAATTTTTTGAGTTCTAGTTCTTGTTCTGGCTCTATTTGTAGATCTTGGGAAGCATGTACTTGTTTCTATATCCACTCTATTGAGGTCTCGAGGTTTTGAACTGTTTGGCTAATTATTTCTAATTGGGCTTCAAGATCCTTGTGAACTTCTTCTTTTTGGTGTTTTACATTGATCATTTCTTGATAAAATTCTAGAAAATATTCCTGAAGTTCAATTACTTCTCTGGCTAATCCCTCTAACACTAGATATTTGAGGTTCTCTTTAAGTTTTTCAATGAGATCCTTGAATTCATCCTCTACGATGATTTGGATTCGAGCTCCCCGAATTTGTTTTGCCAAGAAAGAAACTTTATACTATATAGACCAAGTTGATTCAATAATTGTTTCTCACACTGGTGGGTAATTGTTCCATGAATTAAAGAAATAATCATTTGAAAACAACATGACAAAATATTTTTGTTTATTTTTTTTAAAAAAATTGAAAAATTCAAATATTTACAATTAGTTTGTGGAACTACCTCCCTGAAAACAGCGCCAAGTTTTGACGCAAGCCTGCCATAGTGTGTGGAAAAAAATTATTTTCTAAGTTAATATGTAGTAATGTGGTTGACCTAGGATGTCTCCCAAATAGGAGTGCACACAAAACGGTCTCTCACTTTAAAATGGGGGTAAACATGTTGCGCTTTTGAAAGGAAATTTGAACTTCAAATGATTGAAAAACTATGAAATTAAAAGGGTGATTAGGTCGGGGTTGGTTTTATAATTTTAATGATATCCTTTTTTAATTTAATTCAAACCTATTCTTCTTAGTTGATTAAAGTGAGTTTCCATAATCTTTTCCTCTCACTTCCTTGGTGAAATTATTATTGTGAAAGAAAACCTTACCAAGATCTTGGATTGGTCAACTCTCCTTCCAAGTGTAAAATAGTTGTATTGAATATACTTAATTGAAATGGGAAATACCCAATTGGGTTTTTTTTATCCCAAACAATCAAGAACATTTACTACACCTTTTACACGTACTGACGATTGTCGAGTACTTCACCACTAATTCCTTGTTTATTCCATCGTATATAAATCAAAAATTAGTGGAGGGAGATTATGATTATTTTACCAAGGAAAAAATTAATAATAGAATTAATATTCAAGAAAGATCACACTTGATAATAAAATAGGCTATAATAAATTGAAAATAACTTTGAAGAAGAAAGAAATTTATTAAATTGCGTCCAAGAACTCAAGCATTACAATGTAGAAAATCATCCCTTCCCCAATCACTCCAAATGTTTAACCCACCATGGTAAGTGTAATCGAGATGAATATGGAAGAAGAATACATTACAAAACTTTGAAAAATAAATAAATAAAAGAGAAAGCCAAAAAGTTCTCCTTCTTGGTGTCTCGAAAAGAATGGGATGGAGAATGGGATGATTTGAGAGGGTGGAGCTCTCCTCCTTTTATAGCCAGAATTTGTCCCCCGGATGTTGACACGTTGTAGCCCCATTAAATGAGATCTTCACGCGTTGAGATATTTTTGAATGTTGTTCATAATTATCTTGTCCATGTCCCCTAAAAATCTCAGAAGTTTTGGACAAGTATTCCAAGAGTTATGGCATTTTTAGTCTAAGCTTTTATTCTGTCCAGTCAGACTCGCCAAATCGCAAACCTCTGGATTTGGGTGATTTAATGACCCCTTAAACGGCCAATTCACGCGTCCATTCCTTCATAAAAGATTATAAAAAACCAAATTCACGTCCACCCACCAAATATCACAAAATTGGGGCCCACCATGTATGAGGTATAGTGCCCTCACCAAAACTAGGTAGAACTGAAAACAGTTTTCTTGATCCAATTTATGAGCTTTTTTGGAGCTTCTATATGGAAGATTCAGCTTTTAGTCTAAAAATATAAAACGAGGACTTTGATGTGTAGAATCTTCAAAAGAAAGAATTTTTCAATTTGGATTAGTATAGATAATGTTACGGCCAAACAACAGAAATAATTTGAAACTGTTAAAAATCCTAAATGGCCCATTTTTACTATTCATCTCAAAATAACACCAATATCATAAAAATGAAACAATTAATATTAAAGGAACACTTTTGTGGGTTTAAAAAAATTCTATTCAATATAAATTCTTTGAAAATATTTTCTCTATCAATTCCCCCACACTTAGCACTTGGACTCATGGACAAGTAAAAGTCAAATCAAATCAAATCGAAAACACATGTCAATGAGATCTACCAAATCAATTCCAAGAAACAAAAAGATATCATGAATCATAAAAAAAAATTATTTCAAGTTCCCCATTTTAGATTATTTAAAATATTTCTACTTCATTTCTTATCCCATGCACACAAAACACCTACCTCACATTAATTTTCTCTCATCTCACAAATGTAAATGCTCAACAAGGCTTTTCTCATTCAAACTCACACAAGAGTCACCATAGGCTTGATAAATTCCTACTTCTCTACCAGATGTGAGTCAAGGACACTTTTTTCTCATGGGGACTTTTCAGGGTTGTTCTGTGGCTTTCGGTTGGAAGGATTTAGATGATAAAAATTCTGAGGCAAAAAAAGGAGGGCTTGACTTTTTTTGAAGCAAAATTGCAAGATTCTATTTTTTACTCAAATATGGTCTCCTTATCTTTCCCTTTCTAGAAACTCATTTCCATCATCATTCAATCTTCTTAGGATTTCAGCAGAAAAAATTTCAATCTTTTCAAACATGATTTTTCTTGAAAGCTTCAGATAGACACAACTTTCTTTTTTTTACATCAGAAGCTCCAGAAAGGCACAACTTCTCTTATCATGCAAGCTCCAGAAAGAACAACTTTTAAAAAAATGAAATATTAAGTAGAAACATCATCTCTTCAATATTTTATATTCCTCCAAAAGTATTACCAAATGATGTAGTACACCACAAGAAATCTTCCTCCACACTTAAGTTCAACTAGATCATGCAATTTTACTTCAAGAGAAGGTAGGATAAGGAAAATTGGATTGTAATGTGGCTAACCTAACAGGAAATTCATGGATAATAGGGGATAAAATGAAGGATAAATGTAAAGGTGGGCCATAATGAAAAGGATTATTTTGAAAAGGGGTCTTCAAACCAAATAAATTCCTCAATCATTTAAAACACACGTACCCAAAACCCTCATGTTTTGAAAGGAATTAATCAAATTTTGGTTAAAGTAAGCATGGTCTGGTTCTCTTAAGAAATGTGGTGAATGAAAAGAATATGACAAAAATGGTTCAGAAGCCTCATAGGAAAGTGATTTCAATGATATAGACAGTGAAATATGGCATGGGTTTGAAAACTCCATGTACTTTTCATGAAATTCCAAAAGATTTTAACTCGAAACAAAGTCATTTCATCATTCATTTAAGCTATGTTTCATGAAATATATTGGTTCAATCATTGAAATGGGTTTCAAAAATGGTAACGATAATCATTTCAGCTCAAAAGTTTCTTAAACACACTAAAAACTGAAAATAAACACACAAAAATTTGAAAACACAAAAAAAAATTAATTTTTTTTTGAAAAACAAACAAAATGAAAATCCAAAACTACAAAGGTTCCATCCCCCAAACTTAAAGGATACAGTGTCCTCAATGCATTCATGTTGATTTAACATGTAAGACAATTTTAAAATGAATCACAACATCAAGAAAGTGTGAAGGAGAGGTACAACCTGATTTATTCACAGTGCAACATTGAGTTAATCTCCTAAGTGTTGCACTCTGAAAACCCAAAAATAAAAGAACAAAAGAAAAAATAAGGTATTTATTGAAAGAAATGAAAATAGAAATAGGATGAGAATAGAAGGATAAAACTTGGTTTAATCTCCCAAGTGGGCCCTGGGTTTTGACTGCCTCCAGAGGGGAAGTTCCTATCTGTTATCCCCAATATGATGGTGGGTGAGGTTTCTTTCTCATGAACCAACAAAAACTTTTCTTTCCAGGATGAACTTCTTATTTTTTCTTGAGGACTCCATCGATAAAATGAACCAAGTCCAACCTCTTTTTAATGAGATACAACATACTTGGTGGGGTTAGGACAATGAATGAGTCCTCCTCTTTCTTGGGTTCCGCATGAACAAAATCTTCTTTATTCTCCAGTGGTTGCTGAAGGTAAGATACATCTGGGGAAAAATCAAAGGGAATGTCAGAGTTTAATTCTATTTGAAAATAATTAAAGCATGAAGAATCAATATCAAATTCTTCCCTTTTAAAGTAAGTATCTTGTTTATCATTTTCCTCAAAAAAAATCACTTTGATATTCTCATGTTCTCTCTCCATTAAATGTTCACCAGGTTTGGGGAGCTCTAGATGTTCTTCCATGGATGATTCTTCTTTTTCATTGTCTTCCTCCAAGGAAATACATGTGTTTTCTGAATCCGAAAAATTAAAAGAAAAGGAGGTAATACACAATTTAGTTTCAACAAAATCCAAAGATAATGAGTTTATGAAAAGATTGACTCCATGAGATTGTTTGGATTAAATTGCTTCTTCAATGGGAGGTGGCTCTTGGAGTTGAATTTCCCTAGATAGAGGTAGGTAGTCAGAATCCTCTATCTTCTCTTAAAATTCCACTGCTTGGTTGGTTTCTTCCTTCAATTTTTCCAAATCATCTACTTTATGAGGAATAGTTGGATCAAGAAGTTCCTCACACGCATTCCAAAAGATATCCAGATCTTTTTGATCTCCCATATGCATTTCAATTGATAAATATTCTTCATCAATATCCTCCAACATTGATTGAGCTGGGCTTAATGAATATTATTTTAATTTCATAAATGCTTTCATGGGTTCTTCAACTTGAAGGATTTTTGGTGCTACTTCTTCCATCAATTTTTTGAGTTCTGGTTGTTATGGATCTATTTGTTGATCTTTGGGTGAATGTACTTGTTTCGCTATCCACTCTATTGAGGTCTCCAGGTTTTGAACTGTTTGACTAATTCTTTATAATTGGGCTTCAAGATCATTGTGAACTTATTCTTCTTGGTGTTTCACATTGATCACTTCTTGATAAAATTACAAAAAATACTCCTGAAGTTCAATTAATTCTCTGGCCAATCCCTTTAACTCTGGGTATTCGAGGTTCTGTTTAAGGTTTTCAATGAGATCCTTGAATTCATCCACTATGATGATTTGGATTCGAGCTCCCCAAATTTGTTTAGCCAAGAAAGACACTTTATACTCTATAGACCCAGATGATTCAATAATTTAAAATCGCACTAGTGGGTAATTGTTCCACGAATTAAAGAAATAATCATTTAAAAACAACATGAAAAAAGATATTTTTTTAATTTTTTTTTTAATTTTTTTGAAAAAGTCAAATATTTACAATTAGTTTGTGGAACTAACTCCCCAGAAATGGTGCCAAGTTTTGACGCAAGCCTGTCGTAGGGCATGGAAAAACAATTATTTCCTAAGTTAAAATGTAGTAATGTGGTTGACCTAGGATGTCTCCCGAAAAGGAGTTCACACAAAACGGGATTTCACTTTAAAACGGGGGTAAAAATGTTGTGCTTTTGAAAGGAAATTTGAAATTGAAATGATTGAAAAACTATGAAATTAAAATGGTGATTAGGTCGGGGTTGGTTTTCTAATTGTAATGCTATCATTGTTCAATTTAATTCAAAACTCTTCTTCTTAGTTGATTAAAGTGAGTTTCCACAGTCGTTTCCTCTCACTTCCTTGGTGAAATTATTATTGTGAAAGAAAAACTTAGCAAGATCTTGGTTTGGTCAACTCTCCTTCCATGTGTAAAATAGTTTTATTGAATATCCTTAATTGAAATGGGCAATACCTGATCGGGTTTTGTTTATCCCAAAAAATCAAGAACATTTACTACACCTTTTACACGTACTGACGATCGTCAAGTACTTCACCACTAATTCCTGGTTTATTCTATCGTATATAAACCAGAAATTAGTGGAGGGAGATTATGATTATTTTACCAAGGAAAAAATCAATAACGAAATTAAAATTCAAGAACGATCACACTTGATAATAAAATCCACTATAAGAAATTGAAAACAACTTTCAATAAGAAAGAAATTTATTCAATTACATCCAAGAACTCAAGCATTATGATGTAGAAAACCAACCCTTCCCCAATTAATCCAAATGTTTACCCCACCATGGTAAGGGTAATCGAGATGAATGGGGAAGAAGAAGACATAAAAAAACTATGAAAAAGAAAATAAATAAAAGAGAAATCCAAAAAGTTCTTCTTCTTGTTGTCCCGGAAGGAATGGGATAGAGAATGGGATGATTTGAGAGGGTGGAGGTCTCCTCCTTTTATAGCCAGAACTTGTACCCCATATGTTGATGCGTTTTACCCACAATAAATGACATATTCACGCATTTCTACCTTTTTGAATGTTTTTCGTAATTCTCTTGTCCGTGTCCCCTCAAAATATCAGTGGATATGGACATGTATTCTAAGGGTTATGGCCTTTTTACTCCGAGCATTTATTATGTACTGTCAGACTCGCCAAATTGCAAACCTCCGGATTAGGGTGATTTAATGACCCCTTACATGGACAATTCACGCAGGCATTCCTTCATAAAAGATTCTCCAAAACTCCTTGCGTGTCCACCCACCTAATATCACAACATTTGTGCCCAGAATGGATGAGTTATGGAGTCCACACCAAAACTAGGCACAACTAAAAATAGTTTTCTTGAGACAAATTATGAGGTTCTTTGGAGCTTACATATGGAAGATTCAGCTTTTAGTCTAAAAATAGAAAATGAAGGACTTGATGTGTAGAATCTGGAAAAGAAAGAATTTTTCAATTTTGATTAGTTTATATAATATTATTGCCAAACTTCAAAAATAATTTAAAACTGTTAAAAATCCAAATGGCCCATTTTTACTATTCGGCTTAAAATAACACCAATATAAAAAAATGAAACAATTAATCTTAAAGGAACACTTTTGTGGGTTTAAAACAATGATATTAAATATAAACTAATTGAAAATATTTTCTCTATCAATTCCCCCACACTTAGCACTTGGACTCCTGGAAAAGTAATGGTCAAATCAAATCAAATCGAAAACACATATCAATGAGATCTACCAAATATATTCCAAGAAACAAAACGATATCATGCCTAATCAAAAAAAATTATTTCATGTTCTCCATTTTAGATTATTTAAAATATTTCTACTTCATTTCTTATCCCATGCACACAAAACACCTACCTTGCATTAATTTTCTCTCATATCACAAATGAAAATACTCAACAAGGATTTTCTCATCCAAACTCACACAAGAGTCACCATAGGCTTGATAAATTCATACTTCTCCACCTGATGTGAGTCAAGGACATCTGTTTCTCATGAGGACTTTTCAGGGTTGTTCTGTGGCTTCTGGTTGGTAGGATTTAGATGTTAAAAATTCTGAGGCCGAAAAAGGAGGGCTTGGCTCCTTCTGAAGTAAAATTGCAAGATTCTAATTTTCACTCAAGTATGGTCTCCATTTCTTCCCCTACGTAGAAACATAGATCCATCATCATTCAATCTACTCAGGATTTTAGTAGAAAAAATTTCAATATTTTCAAACATGATTTTTTTTGAAATCTCCAGATAGGCACACCTTTCTTTTTTTTACATCGGAAGATCCAAAAAAGCACAACTTCTCTTATCATGAAAGCTCCAGAAAGGCACAAATTTTAACAAAATTAAATATTCTGTAGGAACATCATCGCTCCAACATTTTATATTCCTCCAAAAGTATCACCAAATGAGGTAGTACACCACAAGACATCTTCCCCCACACTTAAGTTCAACTAGATCATGCAATTTCACTTCAAGAGTAGGTAGGATAGGGAAAATTAGCTTGTAATGTTTCTAACCTAATAGGAAATTCACGGATACTAGGGGATATAATGAAGGATAAATGTAAATGTGGGCCATAATGAAAAGGATTATTTTTAAAAGGGGGCTTCAAACCAAATAAATGCCTCAATTATTTAAAACACACGTACCCCAAACCCTCATGTTTTGAAAGGAATTAATCAAATTCTAGTTAAAGAAAGCATGGTCTGGTTATCTCAAGAAATGAGGTGAATGAAAATAATATGACAAAAATGGTCTTAAAGCCTCATAGGAAAGTGATTTCAATGATATAGATAGTGAAATATGGCATGGGTTTCAAAACGCAGTGTACTTTTCATGAAATTTCAAAAGATTTGAACTCGAAACAAAGTCATTTCAGCATTCATTTAAGCTAAGTTCCATGAAATAGACTGGTTCACTCATTGACATGGGTTTCAAAAATGGTAACGATAATCATTTCAGCTCAAAAGTTTCTAAAACACACCAAATACTGAAAAATAAACACACAAAATTTTGAAAACACAAAAACAAAATTTAATTTTTTTTTGAAAAACAAACAAAATGAAAATAAAAAACTACAAAGGTTCCATCCCCCACACTTAAATGATGCATTGTACTCAATGAATTCAAGTTGATTTAACATTTAATCCATTTTTAAAATGAATCACAACATCAAGAAAGTGTGAAGGAGAGGTACAACCTGATTTATTCGCATTGCAACATTGAGTTAAAACTCCTAAGTGTTGCACTCTGAAAACCTAAAATTAAAATAAAAAAAGAAAACATAAGGTATTTATTGAAATAAATGAAAATAGAAATAGGATGAGAATATAAGGATAAAACTTTGTTTAATCCCCCAAGTGGGCCCTGGGTTTTGGCTACCTCCAGAGGGGCAGTTCTAATCGGTTATCCCCAATCTGATGGTGGGTGAGGTTTCTTGCTCATGAACCAATAAAAACTTTTCTTTCCAGGATGAACTTATTCCTTTTTTAGGACTCCATGGATAAAATTCACCGATTACACCCTATTTTTAATGAGATAAAACATGCATGGTGGGGTTAGGACAATGAATGAGTCCTCCTCTTTCTTGGGATCCGCATGAACAAAATCTTCTTTATTCTCCAGTGGTTGCTGAAGTTATGATAAATCTGGGGAAAAATGAAAGGGAATGTTAGAGTTTAATTCTATTTGAAAAAAATTAAAGCATTAAGAATCAATATCAAATTCTTCCCTTTCAATTATATCCTTGAATTCATCCTTTGTGATGATTTGGATTTGAGCTCGCCGAATTTTTTTTGCCAAGAAAGAAACATTATACTCTATAGACCAAGGTGATTCAATAATTGGTTCTCGCACTATTGGGTAATTGATCCATGAATTAAATAAATACTCATTTGAAAACAACATGATAGAAGATTTTTTTTATTTTTTTTTTTAAAAATGAAAAATTCAAATATTTACAATTAGTTTGTGGCACTACCTCCCCGTAAACAGTGCCAAGTTTTGACGCACACCTGTTGTAGGGTGTGGAAAAACAATGATTTCCTAAGTTAAAATGTAGTAATGTGATTGACCTAGGATGTATCCCGAAGAGTAGTGCACACAAAATGGGATGTCACTATAAAATGGGGGTAAAAATGTTGTGCTTTTGAAAGAAAATTTGAAATTCAAAGGATTGAAAAACTATGAAATTAAAAGGGTGATTAGGTCGGGGTTTGTTTTCTAATTGTAATGCTATCATTGTTCAATTTAATTCAAACCTCTTATTCTTAGTCTATTAAAGTGAGTGTCCACAATTGTTTACTCTCACTTCCTTGGTGAAATTATTATTGTCAAAGAAAACCTTACCAAGATCTTGTTTTGGTCAACTCTCCTTCTATGTGTAAAATAGTTGTATGGAATATCCTTAATTGAAATGGGAAATACCTGATCGGGTTTTGTTTATCCCAAACAATCAAGAACATTTATGACACATTTTATACATACTAACGATCATTGAGTACTTCACCACTAATTCCTGGTTTATTCCATCGTATATAAACCATAAATTAGTGGAGGGAGACTATGATTATTTTTCCAAGGAAAAAATCAATAACGGAATTAATATTCAAGAACGATCACACTTGATAATAAAATCCTCTATAATAAATTGAAAACAACTTTGAAGAAGAAATAAATTTATTCAATTGCATCCAAGAACGCAAGCATTACAAAGTAGAAAACCAACCCTTTCCCAATCACTTCAAATGTTTAACCCACCATGGTTTGGGTAATCGAGATGAATGGGGAAGAAGAAGAAATTACAAAACTATTAAAAAGAAAATAAATAAAATAGAAAGCCAAAAAGTTCTCCTTCTTGGTGTCCCATAAGGAATGGGATGTAGAATGTGATGATTTGAGAGGGTGGAGCTCTCCTCCTTTTATAGCCAGAATTTTTCCTCCAGATGTTGACGCATTGTATCCACATTAAATGACATCTTCATGCATTGATCCCTTATTGAATGTTGTTCATAATTATCTTGGAAGTGTGCCCTCAATATCTCCGAGGATTTAAACATATATTCTGAGGGTTATGGCCGTTTTACTCTGAGAATTTATTCTATCCAGTCAGACTCTCCAAATCGCAAACCTCCAGATTAGGGTGATTTAATAACCCCTTACACGGACAATTCACGTGGGCCATCCTTCATAAAATATTCTCCAAAACTCCTTGCACGTACACCCAAAAAAATAGCAAAAAATTTTGGCTTACCATGGATGAGTTATGGATCTCAAAACAAAACTAGGAAGAACTAAAAACTATTTTCTTGAGCCAACGTATGAGTTTCTTTGGAGCATTTATATGGAAGATTCAGCCTTTAGTCAAAAAATAGAAAATGAATCCCTTGATGTGTAGAATCTAAAAAAGAAAGAATTTGGAAATTTGGATTAGTATAAATAATGTTATGGCCAAAATACAGAAATAATTTAAAACTGTTCAAAATCCAAAAATGGCCCACTTTTACTATTCAGCTCAAAATAACACCAATATCATAAAAATGAAACAATTCATCTTAAAGAAACACTTTTGTGGGTTTAAAACAATGATATTCAATATAAATTAATTGAAAATATTTTCTCTATCAATTCCCCCACATTTATCAATTGGACTCCAGGACATGTAAAAGTCAAATCAAATCAAATCTAAAACACATATCAATGATATCTACAAAATTAATTTCAAGAAACAAAAAGATATCATGCCTCATAAAAAACAATTATTTCAATTTCTCCATTTTATATTATTTAAAATATTTCAACTTCATTTCTTATCCCATGTACACAAAACACCTACCTCACATTAATTTTCTCTCATCTCACAAATGTAAATGCTCAACAAGGATTTTCTCATCCAAACTCACACAAGAGTCACCATAGGCTTGATAAATTTATACTTCTCCAGCCGATGTGAGTAAAGGAAATGTGTTTATCATGAGGACTTTTCAGGGTTGTTCTGTGGCTTTCGGTTGGTAGGATTTAGATGTTAAAAATTTTGAGGCCGAAAAAGGAGGGCTTGGCTCTTTTTGAAGAAAAATTGAAAGATTCTAATTTTCAGTCAAGTATAGTCTCCTAATCTTCCCATTTGTAGAAACTCAGCTCCATCATCATTAAATCTTCTCAGGATTTCAGCAGAGAAAATTTCAATCTTTTCAAACATGATTTTTCTTGAAAATTCCAGATAGGAACATCTTTCTTTTTTTTACATCAGAATCTCCAGAGAGGCACAACTTTTAACAAAATGAAATATTCAGTAGGAACATCAACTCTTCAACATTTTATATTCCTCCAAATGTATCACCAAATAAGGTAGTACACCACAAGACATCTTCCCCCACACTTAAGTTCAACTAGATCATGCAATTTCAGTTCAAGAATAGGTAGGATAGGGAAAATTGTCTTGTAATGTAGCTAACCTAACATGCAATTCATGGCTACTAGGGGATACAAGGAACGATAAATGTTAATGTGGGCCATGATGAAAAGGATTATTTTGAAAAGGGGGCTTCAAACCAAATAAACACCTCAATCATTTAAAACACACGTACCCAAACCCTCACATTTTGAAAGGAATTAATCAAATTCTGGTTAAAGCAAGCATGATCTGGTTCTCTCAAGAAATGAGGTGCATGAAAAGAATATGAAAAAAATGGTTCATAAGCCTTATATGAAAGTTATTTCAATGATATAGACAGTGAAATATGGCATGGGTTTCAAAACTCAGGGTACTTTTCATGACATTCCAAAAGATTTGAACTCAAAACAAAGTCATTTCAGCATTCATTTAAGCTAAGTTTCATGAAATAGATTGGTTCACTCATTGAAATGGGTTTCAAAAATGGTAAAGACAATAATTTCAGCTCAAAAGTTTCCAAAACCCACCAAAAACTCCAAAATATACACACAAAAATTTGAAAACACAATTTTTTTTTTAAAATACAAAAAAAATGAAAATCCAAAACTACAAAGGTTCCATCCCCCACACTTAAATGATGCAGTGTACTCAATGAATTCATGTTTATTTAACATGTAATCCAATTTTAAAATGAATCACAACATCAAGAAAGTGTGAAGGAGAGGTACAACCTGATTTATTTGCAGTGCAACATTGAGTTAACCTCCTAAGTGTTGCACTCTGAAAACCTAAAAATAAAAGAACAAAAGAAGACATAAGCTATTTATTGAAAGAAATGAAAATAGAAATAGGATGAGAATAGAAGGACAAAAATTTGTTTAATCCCCCAAGTGGGCCCTCGGTTTTGACTACCTCTAAAGGGGCAGTTCTAATCGGTTATCCCCAATCTGATGGTGGGTGAGGTTTCTTGCTCACGAACCAACAAAAACTTTTCTTTCCAGGATGAACTTCTTCTTTTTTCTTGAGTACTCCATTGATAAAATGCACCAAGTCTACCCTCTTTTTAATGAGATACAACATGAATGGTGGGGTTAGGACAATGAATGAGTCATCCTCTTTCATGGGTTCTGCATGAATAAAATCTTCTTTATTCTACAGTGGTTTCTAAAGGTATGATACATCTAGGAAAAAATCATAGGGAATGTCATAGTTTAATTCTATTTGAAAAAATTAAAGCATAAAGAATCGAAATCAAATTATTCCCTTTCAAAGTAAGTAGATTGTGTCTCATTTTACTCTAAAAAAGCACTATGATCTTCTCATGTACTCCCTCCATTAAATGTTCAACATGTTTGGGGAGCTCTAGATGTTCTTCCATGGATGACTCTTCTTTTTCATCGTCTTCCTACAAGGAAATACATGTGTTGGATGAATCTGAAAAATTAAAATAAGGGGAGGTAATAATCAATTTAGTTTCATCAAAATAAAAACATAATGATTTTATGAAAAGATTAACTCCCTGAGCTTGTTTGGATTCAACTGCTTTTTCAATGGGAGGTGGCTCTTGGAGTTGAATTTCTTCAGATAGAGGTAGGTAGTCATACTCCTCTATCTTCTCTTCAAATTACACTATATATTTGGTTTTTCCTTCAATTTTGCTGAATAATCTACATTATGAGGAATAGTTGGATCAAGAAGTTCATCACACTCATTCCATAAGTTATCCAGATATTTTTGATCTCCCATATGCATTTAAATTGCTAAATATTCTTCATCAATCTCCTCCAACATTGATTGAGCTGGGCTAAAGGGATCTTATTTTAATTTCATCAAGACTTCCATGGGTTCTTTAACTGGAAGGATTTTTGGAGCTACTTCTTCCATAAATTTTTCGATTTCTGGTTCTTGTTCTGTCTCTATTTTTTGGTCTTTGGATGCATGTACTTGTTTCGCTATCTACTCTATTGAGGTCTCCAGGTTTTGAACTATTTGAATAATTATTTCTAATTGGGATTCAATATCCTTGTGAACTTATTCTTCTTGGTGTTTTACATTGATCATTTCTTGATAAAATTCTGGAAAATACTTCTGGAGTTCAATTAATTCTCTGGACAATCCCTCTAACACTGGGTATTTGAGGTTCTCTTTAAAGTTTTTAATGAGATCCCTGAATTCATCCTCTATGAGGATTTGGATTCGAGCTCCTCGAATTGGTTTAGCCAAGAAAAAAAATTTATACTCTATAGATCAAGGTGATTCAATAATTAGTTCTCACACTGGTGGATAATTGTTCTATGAATTAAATAAATAATCATTCGAAAAAAACATGACAAAAGATTTTTTATAATTTTTTTTCAAAAAATTGAAAAATTCAAATATTTACCATCAGTATGTGGCACTACCTCCCCGGCAACAGCGCCACGTTTTGATGCACGCCTATCGTAGGGTGTGGCACAAAAATTATTTCTTAAGTTAAAATGTAGTAATGTGGTTGACCTAGGATGTCTCCTAAAGAGGAGTGCACACAAAATGGGCTGTCACTTTAAAATGGGGGTAAAAATGTTGTGCTTTTGAAAGGAAATTTGAAATTCAAATGATTGAAAAACTACGAAATTAAAAGGGTGATTAGGTCGAGGATGGTTTCCTTATTGTAATGCTATCCTTCTCCAATTTAATTCAAACCTCTTCTTCTTAGTTGATTAAAGTGAGTTTCCACAATCGTTTCCTCGCACTTCCTTGGTGAAATTATTATTCTGAAAGAAAACATTACCAAGATCTTGGTTTGATCAACTCTCATTCCATGTGTAAAATAGTTGTATTGAATATCCTTAATTGAAATGGGCAATATCCGATCGGGTTTTGTTTATCCCAAACAATCAAGAACATTTACTACACCTTTTACATGTACTAACGATCGTCGAGTACTCCACAACTAATTCTTGGTTTATTCAATCATATATAAATGAGAAATTAGTGGAGGGAGATTATGATTATTTTACCCAGGAAAAAATCAATAACGGAATTAATATTCAAGAAAAATCACACTTGATAATAAAATCTTCTATAAGAAATTAGAAACAACTTTGAAGAAGAAATAAATTTATTCAATTGAGTCCAAGAACTCAAACATTACAATGTAGAAAACCAACCCTTCCCCAATCACTCCAAATGTTTACCCCACTATGGTAAGGGTAATCGAGATGAATGAGGAAGAACAAGACATTACAAAACTATGAAAAAGAAAATAAATAAAAGATAAAGCTGAAAGGTTATCCTTCTTGGTGTCTTAGAAGGAATGAGATGGAGAATGAGATGATTTGAGAGGGTGGAGCTCTCCTCCTTTTATAGCCCGAATTTTTCCCCCGGATATTGATGCATTGTAGCCCCATTAAATGAAATCTTCATGCGTTAATATTTTCTTGAGTTTTGTTCTTAATTCTATTTTCCCTGTACACTCAAAATATCAGAGGATTTGGACATGTATTCCAAGAGTTATGGCCATTTTACTCAGAGCATTTATTCTGTCCATTCAGAATCGCCAAATCGAAAACCTCCAAATTAGGGTGATTTAATGACCCTTAAACGGCAAATTTACGCAGCCCTTCCTTCATAAAAGATGCTAAAAAACTCCTTACGCATCCACCCATAGAATATCACAACATTTGTGCCCACCGTGGATGAGTTATGAAGCCGACACCAAAACTAGGCAGAACTAAAAACAATTTTCTTGAGCCAAATTATGAGCTTCTTTGGGGCTTCCATATGGCAGATTCAGCTTTTAGTCTAAAAATAGAAAATGAGGACCTAGATGTGTAGAATCTGGAAAAGAAAGAATTTTGAAATTTGGATTAGTCTAGATAATTTTATGGCCAGACTACAGAAATAATTTAAAACTGTTAAATATCCAAAATGGCCCTTTTTTCTATTCAGCTCAAAATAACACCAATATCATAAAAATGAAACAATTCATCTTAAAGGAACAATTTTTTGGGTTTAAAACAATGATATTCAATATAAATTAATTGAAAATATTTTCTCTATCAATTCCCTCACACTTAGCACTTGGACTCCTGGACAAGTAAAAGTCAAATCAAATCAAATCGAAAACACATATCAGTGAGATCTAACAAATCAATTCCAAGAAACAAAAAGATATCATGCATCATCAAAAAAATTATTTCAAGTTCTCCATTTTAGATTATTTAAAATATTATACTTCATTTTTTATCTCATGCAAACAAAACACCTACCTTGCATTAATTTTCTCTCATCTCACAAATGTATATGCTCAACAAGGCTTTTCTCATCCAAACTCACACAAGAGTCACCATAGGCTTGATAAATTCTTACTTCTCCACCCGATGTGAGTCAAGGACATGTGTTTCTCATGAAGACTTTTCAGAGTTGTTCTGTGGCTTCCGGTTGGTAGGATTTAGATGTTAAAAATTATGAGACCGAAAAAGGAGGGCTTGGCTCTTTTTGAGGCAAAACTGAAAGATTCTAATTTTCACTCAAGTATAGTCTCCTTATCTTCCCATTTGTAGAAACTCATCTCCATCGTCATTAAATATGATCAGGATTTCAGCAGAAAAAATTTCAATCTTTTCAAACATGATTTTTCTTGAAGGCTCCAGATAGGCACAACTTTATTTTTTTACATTGGAAGCTCCAGAAAGGCACATCTTCTCTTATCATGAAAGCTCCAAAAAGGCACAACTTTTAACAAAATTAAATATTCAGTAGGAACCTCAGCTCTTCAAAATTTTATATTCCTCCAAAAGTATCACCAAATGAGGTAGTACAACACAAGACATCTTCCCCCACACTTAAGTTTAACTAGATCATGCAATTTCACTTCAAGAGCACGTAGGATAGGGAAAATTAGCTTGTAATGTGGCTAACTAAAAAGGCAATTCATGGATACTAGGGGATACAATAAAGGATAAATGTAAAGTTGGGACATAATGAAAAGGATTATTTTGAAAAGGGGTCTTCAAACCAAATAAATGGCTCAATCATTTAAAACACACGCACCCCAAAACCAGAAGTTTTGAAAGGAATTAATCAAATTATGGTTAAAGCAAGCACGGTCTGGTTCTCTCAAGAAATGAGGTGAATGAAAAGAATATGACAAAAATGGTTCAGAAGCCTCAAAGGAAAGTGATTTCAATGATATAGACAGTAAAATATGGCATGGGTTTCAAAACTCAGTGTATTTTTCATGAAATTCCAAAATATTTGAACTCGAAACAAAGTAATTTACACATTCATTTAAGCTATGTTTCATGAAATAGATTGGTTCAATCACTAACATGGGTTTTAAAAATGGTAATGATAATCATTTCAGCTCAAAAGTTTCCAAAACACACCAAAAACTAAAAAATAAACACACAAAAATTTGAAAACACAAAAAAATTTAATTTTTTTTTGAAAAACAAAAAACATGAAAATACAAAACTACAAAGGTTCCATCCCCCACACTTAAGTGATGTAGTTTCCTCAATGAATTCAATTTGATTTAACATGTAAGCCAATTTTAAAATGAATCACAACATCAAGAAAGTATGAAGGAGAGGTACAACCTGATTTATTCGCAGTGCAACATTGAGTTAACCTCTTAAGTGTTGCACTCTGAAAACATAAAAATAAAAGATCAAAATAATAAATAAGGTATTTATTTAAATAAATGATAATAGAAATAAGATGAGAATAGAAGGATAAAACTTGGTTTAATACCCCAAGTGGGCCCTGGGTTTTGACTGCCTCTAGAGGGGCAGTTCTAATCGGTTATCCCCAATCTGATGGTGGGTGATGTTTCTTGCTCATTAACCAATAGAAACTTTTCTTTCCAGGATGAACATATTCATTTTTCTTGAGGAATATATCGATACAAAGCACCAAGTCCACCCTCTTTTTAATGAGATACAACATGCATGGTGGGGTTAGGATAATGAATGAGTCCTCTCCTTTCTTGGGTTCCGCATGAACAAAATCTTATTTATTCTCCAGTGGTTTCTGAAGGTATGATACATCTGGGAAAAAATCAAAGGGAATGTCAGAGTTTAATTCTATTTGAAAAAAATTAAAGCATGTAGAATCAACATCAAATTCTTCCCTTTCAAAGTAAGTAGCATGTGTCTAATTTTCCTCCAAAAAAATCACTTTGATCTTCTCATGTACTCCCTCCATTAAATGTTCAACAGGTTTGGGGAGCTCTAGATGTTCTTCCATGGATGAATCTTCTTTTTCACCATCTTTCTCCAAGTAAATAAATGTGTTGGATGAATCTGAAAAATTAAAAGAAGGGGAGGTAATATTCAATTTTGTTTCAACAAATTCAAAAGATAACGAGTTTATGAAAAGATTATCTCCCTGAGCTTGTTTGGATTCAATTGATTCTTCTATGGGAGGTGGCTCTTGGAGGTGAATTTCCATAGATAGAGATAGGTAGTTAGAATCCTCTATCTTCTCTTAAAATTCCACTACTTGGTTGGTTTCTTCCTTCAATTTTGATGAATCATCTACATTATGAGGAATAGTTGGATCAAGAAGTTCCTTACACTCATTCCAGAAGTTATCCAGATCTTCTTGATCTCCCATATGCATTTCAATTGCTAAACATTCTTCATCAATCTCCTCCAACATGGATTGAGCTAGTCTCAATGGATCTTCTTTTGATTTCATCAAGGCTTCCATGGGTTCTTCAACTTGAAGGATTTGTGGAGATACTTCTTCCATCAATTTTTTGAGTTTTGGTTCTTGTTCTGGCTCTATTTGTTGATCTTGGGATGCATGTACTTGTTTCGCTATCCACTCTATTGAGGTCTCCTGGTTTTGAACTGTTTGAATAATTATTTCTAATTGGGATTCGAGATCCTTGTGAACTTATTCTTCTTGGGGTTTCACATTGATAATTTCTTGATAAAATTCTGGAAAATACTTCTGGAGTTCAATTAATTATCTGGCCAATCCCTCTAACACTGGGTATTTGAGGTTCTCTTTAATGTTTTTAATGAGATCCCTGAATTCATCCTCTATGAGGATTTGGATTCAAGCTCCTCAAATTTTTTTTGCCAAGAAAGAAACATTATACTCTATAGACCAAGGTGATTAAATAATTGGTTCTCGCACTGGTGGATAATTGATCCTTAAATTAAAGAAATAATCATTTGAAAACTACATGACAGAAGATTTTTTTTATTCTTTATGAAAATTTGAAAAAGTCAAATATTTACAATTAATTTGTGGCACTACGTCCCCGGAAACAGAGCCAAGTTTTGATGCATGCCTATTTTATGGTGGGGAAAAACAATTATTTACTAAATTAAAATGTAGTAATGTGGTTGACCTCAGATATCTCTCGAAGAGGAGTACACACAAAATGGGTTGTCACTTTAAAACTGGGGTAAAAATGTTGTGCTTTTGAAAGGAATTTGAAATTCAAAGGATTGAAAAACTATGAAATTAAAAGGGTGATTAGGTCGGGTCCTGTTTCATAATTGTAATGCTATCATTGTTCAATTTAATTCAAACCTCTTATTCTTAGTTTATTAAAGTGAGTGTCCACAATTGTTTCCTCTCATTTCCTTGGTGAAATTATTATTGTAAAAGAAAACCTTACCAAGATCTTGGTTTGGTCAACTCTCCTTCTATGTGTAAAATAGTTGTACGGAATATACTTAATTGAAATGGGAAATACCTGATCGGTTTTTGTTTATCCCAAACAATCAAGAACATTTACAACACCTTTTACACGTACTAACGATCGTCGAGTACTTCACCACTAATTCCTGGTTTATTCCATCGTATATAAACCATAAATTATTGGAGGGAGATTATGATTATTTTTCCAAGGAAAAAATCAATAACGGAATTAATATTCAAGAACGATCACACTTGATAATAAAATCCTCTATAATAAATTGAAAACAACTTTGAAGAAGAAAGAAATTTATTTAATTGCGTCCAAGAACTCAAGCATTACAATGTAGAAAACCAACCCTTTCCCAATCATTTCAAATGTTTAACCCACCATGGTAAGGGTAATCGAGATGAATGGGGAAAACGAAGACATTACCAAACTATGAAAAATAAAATAAATAAAATAGAAATCCAAAAAGTTCTCCTTCTTGGTGTCCCGGAAGGAATGGGATGGAGAATGTGATGATTTGAGAGGGTGGAGCTCTCCTCCTTTTATAGCCATAAATTTTCTTCCAGATGTTGACACATTGTATCCCCATTAAATGAAATATTCATGCATTGATCCATTCTTGAATTTTGTTCATAATTCTCTTGGTCATGTCCCTTCAATATCACAGAGGATTTGGACATGTATTCTGAGGGTTATGACCGTTTTACTCTGAGAATTTTTTCTGTCCAGTCAAACTCGCCAAATCAAAAACCTCCGGATTAGGGTGATTTAATGACCTCTTACACGGCCAATTCACGTGAGCCTTCCTGCATAAAATATTCTCAAAAACTCCTTTCACGTCCACCCAAAAAATATCACAACATTTGGGATTACCATGGATGAGTTATGGAGCCCAAAACAAAACTAGGAAGAACTAAAAACTGTTTTCTTGTGCCAACGTATGAGCTTCTTTGAAGCATTCATATGGTAGATTCAGCTTTTAGTCTAAAAATAGAAAACGAATCCCTTGATGTGTAGAATCTGGAAAAGAAATAATTTGGCAATTTGGATTAGTATAGATAATGTTATGGCCAAACTACAGAAATAATTTAAAACTATTAAAAATCCAAAATGGCCCATTTTTACTATTCAGCTCAAAATTTCACCAATATCATAAAAATGAAACAATTAATCTTAAAGAAACACTTTTGTGGGTTTAAAACAATGATATTAAATATAAATTAATTGAAAATATTTTCTCTATCAATTCCCCCACACTTAGCACTTGGACTCCCGGACAGGTAAAAGTCAAATCAAATCAAATCCAAAACACATATCAATGATATCTACCAAATCAATTTCAAGAAACAAAAAGATATCATGCCTCATCAAAAACAATTATTTAAAGTTCTCCATTTTATATTATTTAAAATATTTCTACTTCATTTCTTATCCCATGCACACAAAACACCTACTTCATAATAATTTTCTCTCATCTCACAAATGTAAATGCTCATCAAGGATTTTCTCATCCAAAATCACACAAGAGTCACCATAGGCTTGATAAATTCCTACTTCTCCACCCGATGTGAGTCAAAGAAATGTGTTTATCATGAGGACTTTTCAGGGTTGTTCTGTTGCTTCCGGTTAGTAGGATTTAGATGTTAAAAATTTTGAGGCCGAAAAAGGAGGGCTTGGCTCTTTTTGAAGAAAAATTGAATGATTCTAATTTTCACACAAGTATAGTCTTCTTATCTTCCATTTTGTAGAAACTCAGCTCCGTCATCATTAAATCTGCTCAGGATTTCAGCAGAAAAAATTTCAATCTTTTCAAACATGATTTTTCTTGAAAACTCTAGATAGGCACATCTTTCTTTTTTTTTACATCAGAAGCTCCAGAAAGGCACAACCTTTAACAAAATGAAATATTCTGTAGGAACATCAACTCTTCAACATTTTTTATTCCTCAAAAAGTATCACCAAATGAGGTAGTACACCACAAGACATATTCCCCCACACTTAAGTTCAACTAGATCATGCAATTTCAGTTCAAGAGCCGGTAGGATAGGGAAAATTAGCGTGTAATGTAGCTAACCTAACAGGATATTCATGGATACTAGGGGATACAATAAAGGATAAATGTAAAGGTGGGCCATGATGAAAATGATTATTTTTAAAATAGGGCTTCAAACCAAATAAATGCCTCAATAATTTAAAACACACGTACCCCAAACCCTCAAGTTTTGAAAGAAATTAATCAAATTCTGGTTAAAGCAAGCATGATCTGGTTCTCTAAAGAAATGAGGTGCATGAAAAGAATATGACAAAAATGGTTCATAAGCCTCATAAGAAATTTATTTCAATGATATAGACAGTGAAATATGGCATGGGTTTCAAAACTCAGGGTACTTTTCATGAAATTCCAAAAGATTTGAACTCAAAACAAAGTCATTTCAGCATTCATTTAAGCTAAGTTTCATGAAATAGATCGGTTTACTCATTGACATGGGTTTAAAAAATTGTAACGACAATAATTTTAGCTCAAAAGTTTCCAAAACCCACCAAAAACTCTAAAATATACACACAAAAATTTGAAAACACAATTTGTTTTTAAAAAACAAACAAAATGAAAATCCAAAACTACAAAGGTTCCATCCCCCACACTTAAATGATGCAGTGTACTCAATGAATTCATGTTTATTTAACATTTAATCCAATTTTAAAAAGAATCACAACATCAATAAAGTGTGAAGGAGAGGTACAACCTGATTTATTTGTAGTGCAACATTGAGTTAACCTCCTAAGTGTTGCACTCTGAAAACCTAAAAATAAAAGAACAAAAGAAGACATAAGCTATTTATTGAAAGAAATTAAAATAGAAATAGGATGAGAATATAAGGAAAAAACTTTGTTTAATCCCCCAAGTGGGACCTAGGTTTTGACTACCTCTAAAGGGGTAGTTCTAATCGGTTATCCCCAATCTGATGGTGGGTGAGGTTTCTTGCTCATGAACCAACAAAAACTTTTCTTTCCAGGATGAACTTCTTCCTTTTTCTTGAGGACTCCATTGATAAAATGCACCAAGTACAACCTCTTTTTAATGAGATACAACATGCATGGTGGGGTTAGGACAATGAATTATTCCTCCTCTTTCTTGGGTTCCACATGAACAAAATCTTCTTTATTCTCCAGTGGTTGCTGAAGGTATGATACATCTGGGAAAAAATCAAAGGGAATGTCATAGTTTAATTCTATTTGAAAAAAATTAAAGCATGAAGAATCAATATCAAATTCTTCCCTTTCAAAGTAAGTAGCTTGTGTCTCATTTTCCTCTAAAAAATCACTTTTATCTTCTCATGTACTCCCTCCATTAAATGTTCAACAGATTTAGGGAGCTCTAGATGTTCTTCCATGGATGACTCTTCTTTTTCATCATCTTCCTCCAAGGAAATACATGTGTTGGCTGAATCTGAAAAATTAAAAGATGGGGAGGTAATACTTAATTTAGTTTCAACCAAATAAAAAGGTAATGAGTTTATGAAAAGATTAACTCCCTGAGCATGTTTGGATTCAATTTCTTCTTCAATGGGAGGTGGCTCTTAGAGTTGAATTTCCCTAGATAGAGGTAGGTTGTCAGACTCCTCTATCTTCTCTTCAAATTCCACTGCTTGGTTGGTTTCTTCCTTCAATTTTTCTGAATCATCTACATTATTAGGAATAGTTGGATCAAGAAGTTCCTCACACTCATTCTAGAAGTTATCCAGATCTTTTTGATCTCCTATATGTATTTCAATTTCTAAATATTCTTCATCAATCTCCTCCAACATTGATTGAGCCGAGCTCAATGCATCTTCTTTTAATTTCATCAATAATTCCATGGGTTCTTTAACTTAAAGGATTTGTGGAGCTACTTCTTCCATCAATTTTTTGAGTTCTGGTTCTTGTTCTATCTCTATTTGTTGATCTTTGGATGCATGTACTTGTTTCATTATCCACTCTATTGAGGTCTACAGCTTTTGAAATATTTGAATAATTATTTCTAATTGGGCATCAAGATCCTTGTGAACTTCTTCTTCTTGGTGTTTCACATTGATCATTTCTTGATAAAATTCTGGAAAATACTCCTAGAGTTCAATTAATTCTCTGGCCAATCCCTCTAGCACTGGGTATTCGAGGTTCTCTTTAAGATTTTTAACGAGATCCTTGAATTCATCCTCTGTGAGGATTTGGATTCGAGCTCCTTGAATTGGTTTATCAAAGAAAGAAAATTTATACGCTATAGATCAAGGTGATTCGATAATTGGTTCTCGCACTAGTGGGTAATTGTTCCATGAATTAAAGAAATATTCATTTGAAAAAAACATGACAAAAGATTTTTTATAATTTTTTTAAAAAAAATTGAAAAAGTCAAATATTTACAATTAGTATGTGGCACTACCTCCCCGGAAACGGCGCCGAGTTTTGATGCACGCCTGTCGTAGGGTGTGGCACAAAAATTATTTCCTAAGTTAAAATGTAGTAATGTGGTTGACCTAGGATGTCTCTCGAAGAGGATTGCACACAAAACGGGCTGTCACTTTAAAACGGGGGTAAAAATGTTGTGCTTTTGAAAGGAAATTTGAAATTAAAATGATTGAAAAACTATGAAATTAAAAGGGTGATTAGGTTGGGGTTGGTTTCCTAATTGTAATTATATACTTCTCCAATTTAATTCAATCCTCTTCTTCTTAGTTGATTAAAGTGAGTTTCCACAATCGTTTCCTCGCACTTCCTTGGTGAAATTATTATTGTGAAAGAAAACATTACCAAGATATTGGTTTGGTCAACTCTCATTCCATGTGTAAAATAGTTGTATTGAATATCCTTAATAAAAATGGGCAATACCCGATCGGGTTTTGTTTATCCCAAAAAATCAAGAACATTTACTACACCTTTTACATGTACTGACAATCGTCGAGTACTTCACAACTAATTCATAGTTTATTCCAACATATATAAATGAGAAATTTGTAGATGGAGATAATGATTATTTTACCAAGGAAAAAATCAACAACGGAATTAATATTCAAGAACAATCACACTTGATAATAAAATCTGCTATAAGAAATTGAAAACAACTTTGAAGAAGAAAAAATTTATTCAATTGAGTCCAAGAACTCAAACATTACAATGTAGAAAACCAACCCTTCCCCAATCACTCCAAATGTTTACCCCACCATGGTTAGGGTAATCAAGATGAATGAGGAAGAGGAAGACATTAAAAAACTATGAAAAAAAAATAAATAAAAGAGAAAGCCGAAAAGTTCTCCTTCTTGGTGTCCCAGAAGGAATGGGATGGCGAATGAGATGATTTGAGAGGGTGGAGCTCTCCTCCTTTTATAGCCCGAATCTTTCTCCCGGATGTTAACGCATTGTAGACCCATTAAATGACATCTTCATGCATTGTGTTTTTCTTGAATTTTGTTCTTAATTATCTTGGACATGTCCCCTCAAAATATCAGCGAATTTGGACATGTATTACGAGAGTTATGGCCGTTTTACTCGGAGCATTTATTCTATCCAGTCAGACTCGCCAAATCGAAAACCTCCAGATTAGGGTGATTTAATGGCCCCTTAAACGGCCAATGTACATGGCCCTTCCTTCATAATAGATTCTAAAAAAAAATCCTTGCTCGTACACCCACCAAATATCACAACATTTGGGCCCACCATGGATGAGTTATGGAGCCGACACCAAAACTAGGCAGAACTAAAAACAGTTTTCTTGAGCCAAATTATGAGCTTCTTTGGGGCTTCTATATGGCAGATTCAGCTTTTAGTATAAAAATAGAAAATGATTAACTGGATGTCTAGAATCTGGAAAAGAATTAATTTTTCAATTTGAATTAGTGTAAATAATTTTATGGCCAAACTACAAACATAATTTGAAACTGTTAAATATCCAAAATGGCCCATTTTTACTATTCAGCTCAAAATAACACCAATATCATAAAAATGAAACAATTCATCTTAAAGGAACACTTTTTTGGGTTTAAAAAATGATATTAAATATAAATTAATTGAAAATATTTTCTCTATCAATTCCCTCACACTTAGCACTTGGACTCCTGGACAAGTTAAATTCAAACCAAATCAAATCCAAAATACATATCAATGAGATCTACAAAATCAATTCCAAGAAAAAAAAAGATATCATGCGTCATCAAAAAAAATTATTTAAAGTTATCCATTTTATATTATTTAAAATATTTCTACTTCATTTCTTATCCCATTCACACAAAACACCTACCTCGCATTAATTTTCTCTCATCTCACAAATGTATATGCTCAACAAGGCTTTTCTCATCCAAACTCACACAAGAGTCACCATAGGCTTGATAAATTCTTACTTATCCACCCAATGTGAGTCAAGGACATGTGTTTCTCATGAGTAATTTTCAGGGTTGTTCTGTGGCTTCTGGTTGTTAGGATTTAGATGTTAAAAATTATGAGACCGAAAAAGGAGGGCTTGGATCTTTTTGAAGAAAAACTATAAGATTCTAATTTTCACTCAAGTATGGTCTCCTTATCTTCCCATTTGTAGAAACTCATCTCCATCATCATTAAATCTGCTCAGGATTTCAGTAGAAAAAATTTCAATCTTTTCAAAAATGATTTTTCTTGAAAGCTTCATATAGGCACAACTTTATTTTTTTTTATTGGAAGCTCCAGAAAGGCACATCTTCTCTTATCATGGAAGCTCCAGAAATGCACAACTTTTAACAAAATGAAATATTCAGTAGGAACATAAGCTCTTCAAAATTTTATATTCCTACAAAAGTTTCACCAAATGAGGTAGTACACCACAAGACATCTTCCCCCACCCTTAAGTTCAACTTGATCATGCAATTTCACTTCAAGAGCATGTAGGATAGGGAAAATTGGCTTGTAACGTGGCTAACCAAACAGGAAATTCATGGATACTAGGGGATACAATGAAGGATAAATGTAAAGGTGGGCCATAATGAAAAGTATTATTTTTAAAAGGGGGCTTCAAACCAAATAAATGCCTCAATCATTTAAAACACACACACCCCAAACCCAGAAGTTTTGAAAGGAATTAATCAAATTATGGTTAAAGAAAGCATGGTCTGGTTCTCTCAAGAAATGAGGTGAATGAAAATAATATGACAAAAATGGTTCATAAGCCTCATAGGAATGTGATTTAAATGATATAGACAGTAAAATATGGCATGGGTTTCAAAACTCAGTGTACTTTTCATGAAATTCCAAAATATTTGAACTCGAAACAAAGTCATTTCAGCATTCATTTAAGCTAAGTTTCATGAAATAGATTGGTTCACTCATTGACATGGGTTTGAAAAATGGTAAAAATAATCATTTCAGCTCAAAAGTTTCTAAAACACACAAAAAACTGAAAAATAAACACACAAAAATTTGAAAACACAAAAAAAAAATTTAATTTTTTTTTGAAAAACAAACAAAATGAAAATCTAAAACTAACAAGGTTCCATCACCCACACCTAAATGATGCAGTGTGCTCAATTAATTAAAGTTTATTTAACATGTAATCCAATTTTAAAATGAATTACAACATCAAGAAAGTGTGAAGGAGAGGTACAACCTGATTTATTCGTAGTGCAACATTGAGTTAACCTCCTAAGTGTTGCACTCTGAAAACCTAAAAATAAAATAACAAAAGAAAAAATACAGGATTTATTGAAAGAAATGAAAATAGAAATAGGATTATAATAGAAGGATAAAACTTGGTTTAATCCCCCAAGTCGGCCCTTGGTTTTGACTGCCTCCAGAGTGGCAGTTCTAATCCGTTATCCCCAATCTGATGGTGGGTGAGGTTTCTTGCTCATGAACCAACAAAAACTTTTCTTTCCAAGATGAACTTCTTCCTTTTTCTTGAGGACTCCATCGATAAAATTCACCAAGTCCACCCTATTTTTAATGATATACAACATGCATGGTGGGGTTAGGACCATGAATGAGTACTCCTCTTTCTTGGGTTCCGCATGAACAAAATCTTCTTTATTTTCCAGTGGTTGGTGAAGGTATGATACATCTGGGGAAAAATCAAAGGGAATGTTAGAGTTTAATTCTATTTGAAAAAAATTAAATCATGAAGAATCAATATAAAATTCTTACCTTTCTAAGTAAGTAGCTTGTGTCTCATTTTCCTCCAAAAAAATCACTTTGATCTTCTCATGTACTCCCTCCATTAAATGTTCAACAGGTTTGGGGAGCTCTAGATGTTCTGCCATGGATGACTTTTCTTTTTCATCATCTTCCTCCAAGGAAATACATGTGTTGGCTGAATCTGAAAAATTAAAATAAGGGGAGGTAATACTCAATTTAGTTTCAAAAAAATCAAAAGGTAATGATTTTATGAAAAGATTAACTCCCTGATCTTGTTTGGATTCAATTGCTTCTTCAATGGGAGGTGTCTCTTGGAGTTTAATTTCCCTAGATAGAGGTAGGTAGTCAGACTCCTCTATCTTCTCTTCAAATTCCACTGCTTGGTTGGTTTCTTCCTTCAATTTTTCTGAATCATCTACATTATTAGGAATAGTTGGATCAAGAAGTTCCTCACACTCATTCTAGAAGTTATCCAGATCTTTTTGATCTCCTATAGGTATTTCAATTTCTAAATATTCTTCATCAATCTCCTTCAACATTGATTGAGTTGGGCTCAATGGATCTTCTTTTAATTTTATCAAGGCTTCCATGGGTTCTTCAACTTGAAGGATTTGTGGAGATACTTCTTCCATCAATTTTTCGAGTTCTGGTTCTTGTTATGGCTCTATTTTTTTTATCTTGGGATGCATGTACTTGTTTCGCTATCTACGCTATTGAGGTCTCCAGGTTTTGAACTGTTTGACTAATTATTTCTAATTGGGCTTCAAGATCCTTGTTAACTTCTTCTTGGTGTTTCACATTGATCATTTATTGATAAAATTCTGTAAAATACTCCTGAAGTTTAATTGATTCTCTGGCCAATCCCTCTAACACTGGGTATTCGAGGTTCTCTTTAAGGTTTTCAATGATATCCTTGAATTCTTCCTCTGTGATGATTTTTATTCGAGCTCCCCAAATTTGTTTAGCCAAGAAAGAAACAATATACTCTATAGACCAAGGTGATTCAATAATTGGTTCTCGCACTGGTGTGTAATTGTTCCATGAATTAAAGAAGTAATCATTTGAAAACAACATGACAAAAGATTTTTTTTATCTTTTTTTTTAAAAATTGAAAAAGTCAAATATTTATAATTAGTTTGTGTCAATACCTCCCCAGAAACTCCTCTAATTTTTGAGGCACGCCTGTCATAGGGAATGGAAAAACAATTATTTCTGAAGTTAAAATGTATTAATGTGGTTTTCCTAGGATATCTCTCGAAGAGGAGTGCACACAAAACATGCTGTCACTTTAAAACAGGGGTAAAAATGTTGTGATGTTGAAAGGAAATTTGAAATTAAAATGATTGAAAAACTATGAAATTAAAAGGGTGATTAGGTCGGTGTTGGTTTCCTAATTTTAATTCTATCCTTGTTCAATTTAATTCAAACATCTTCTTGTTAGTTGATTAAAGTGAGTTTCCAAATTCGTTTCCTCTCACTTCCTTGGTGAAATTATTATTTTGAAAGAAAACCTTACCAAGATCTTGGTTTGGTAAACTCTCCTTCCATGTGTAAAATAGTTGTATTGAATATCCTTAATTTAAATGGGAAATACCCGATCGGGTTTTGTTTATCCCAAACAATCAAGAACATTTACTACACCTTTTACACGTACTGACGATTGTCGAGTACTTCATCACTAATTCCTAGTTTATTCCATCGAATATAAACTAGAAATTAGTGGAGGGAGATTATGATTATTTTACCAGGGAAAAAATAAATAACGTAATTAATATTCAAGAACGATTGAACTTGATAATAAAATCATCTATAATAAATGTAAAACAACTTTGAAGAAGAATGAAATTTATTCAATTGTGTCCAAGAACTCAAGCATTACAATGTAGAAAACCAACCCTTCCCCAATCACTCCAAATGTTTACCCTACCATGGTAAGGGTAATCGAGATTAATGGGGAAGAATAAGACATTAAAAAACTATGAAAAATAAAATAAATAAAATAGAAATCTGAAAAGTTCTCCTTCTTGGTGTCCCAGAAGGAATGGGATGGAGAATGGGATGATTTGAGAGGGTGGAGCTCTCCTCCTTTTATAGCCAGAATTTGTCCCCCAGATTTTGATGCGTTGTAGCCCCAATAAATGACATCTTCACTCATTGAGCCCTTATTTAATGTTATTTTTAATTCTCTTGGACGTGTCACCTCAAATGCTCAATGGATTTGAAAATTTATTCTGAGAGTTATGACCATTTTACTCTGAGAATTTATTCTGTCCACTCAGACTCTCCAAATCCAAAACCTCTGGATTAGGGTGATTTAATGACCCATTAAACGGCCAATCCACATGGCCCTTCCTTCATAAAAGATGCTCCAAAACTCCTTTCGCGTCCACCCACCGAATAACACAACATTTGGGCTCTCCATGGAAGAGTTAGGGAGCCCACACCAAAACTGGGCATAACTGAAAATAGTTTTCTTGAGCCAAATTATGAGCTTCTTTAGAGCTTCCATATGGCTGATTAAAATTTTAGTCTAAAAATAGAAAATGAATTCTTGGATGTGTAGAATCTGGAAAAGAAAGAATTTTGTAATTTGAATTAGTTTAGATAATTTAATGGCCAAACTACAGAAATAATTTAAAACTGTTAAAAATCCAAAATGGCCCATTTTTACTATTCAGCTCAAAATAACACCAATATCATAAAAATGAAACAATTCATCTTAAAGGAACACTTTTGTGGGTTTAAAAAAATGATATTCAATGTAAATTAATATAAAATATTTTCTCTATAAGTACCCAAGTGGAAATGGGATGACTTCTAGATGGAGTTTTTCATATGGTTACCTAGGTATTAGGGATAATGTGACACAATATGGGAAGTGGTGGATCAGCTGATGAAATCGGCTCACTTATTTGCGATTAAGAAGTCGGGTGTAATGGATACCTTATCTAGGAGGTATGTGGATGAGGTGGAGTGGCTGCATGGAGTTCAAAGGTCCATTATATCAGACTGAGATACAAGTTTTACCTCACGAGTATGGAGTGGATTACAACATTATTTTGGAACTCAGTTACAAATCAGCAATACTTTCCACCCTCAAACATATGGGAAGACATAACGAACCATCCATACATTTTAGGATATATTTTGGGCATGAATCTTGAAATTTGTTGGATCTTGGTCGTGAAAATTTCCCTTGTTAGAGTTTTATTACAATAATAGTTGTTAATATTACATTGGCATGTCTTCGTTTGATGCTTTTTATGAAAAACCATGTCGTTCATGCTAGGGATGGATAGAGAATGGGGAGACAAATTTTATTAGCCCCGAGGTAGCACAAATCACAATAGAGAAGGTACATATTGTCTATGAGAGGATGAAAGCAGAACAAGACTAGACTAAGTAGTATGCTAATTAAAGGAGGAGGCTCTTGGATTTTGAGGTTAGGGACTATGTGTTCTTGAAGGTTTCCTCTAGATGTGGGTAGTGGAGGTTTGGAAGAGTGAAAAATCTTTCTATGAGCTTCATTGGAACCTTTGAGGGGTTAGGGTGAGTTAGTGAGGTGGCATACCAGTTGGTGCTGCCACCACAGTTGGAGAAGGTCCACATTGTCTTACATGTATCTCATCTTTGTCAGTATCTTCATAATGACTCCCATTTCATTGACTTGGGAGAGTTTGATGTCGAAGATGATGCTACATTGATGGTGTGACTGGTAGAGATCTAGGATCATTGGTAGAAGGTACTACATGGATAAACCATTCCCTTGGTTCGTGTGTTGTGGACGCATAGTGGCCTGAAGAAGGGTACTTAGTAAAGAGATACACAGATGTGTTCCTAATATTCAGAGTTGTTTTGAGTTTCATTTTTATCTACTTAATCTTGTGTTGTGATGTTTGAACCTTGTTTTATATGATGATATGTTATCCTTACACTGTGATGTGTGTTGTGGAATGTATGGTTAAGTCTTGAAATGAAGAAAGGGGAGGACTTTATTCCTAATCAAGAGGCATTAATTAAGGTTCGACAAAACCCATTCAAGAAAGTCACTGCCACATATAGCACATAGTATCTTTACATGGAGGAAGGAATTCCCTTATTTATATGTCCAGAGAGTGTGGCTTTTAGTGCTTATGTGGTATGTATTGTGTTTGGTTGGGGTAGTAGATGTCATAGGAGGTGTTATTAGATTTTGATGTTTCACTCCAAAATTCGAACAACACAAGGTTAGATATCATTGGACCTTGGGTTATTCAAATAGTAGTGGTGTTTTATGTATAGAATGATCCTTGAGTGGTATAGTATGTTTTGGTTGTTCAGACCCCTATTTCTTTTGGGTTTGGTTTTGAATTATCGAGTGAGATAATAGTTTAAGAGGTATCTAATGTATTGGAACTGACCTCCCCAGTCAATTACATTGTCAAAATTCAGTGTTTGAGGTGTTTTTGAGGTTACAATGACTCATTTTAAGTGTTTTTCAAAATTCTATTTTTTCTAATTGTAGCTTGTCTGACGGCGAGTCATACACTAGTGAGTCAAGACCGGTGAGTCACAACGGTGACTCACAGTGGTGACTCTCAACGGTGATTTGCTAACAGTGGGTCACTAGCAGTGAGTCATCCAATAGTGACTCAAAAATGGAAACTCACTAGATGGTGACTCACCAAATAGTAGCTCACTGAATGGTGACTCACCGAATGATGACTCACCAAATGGTAACTCACTAAATAGTGACTCACCAAATGGTAGCTCACTGAATGGTGACATTCCATCTGTATCTAGTCACCGGTATCTTACACCAGTGACTCTTCAAATGGCGAGTCACCCAACAGTGGCTCACCCACCAGTGACTTGCGATGGTGACTCACTCAATAGTGGGTCATTTATGATAGTTTTTCAAAATTCTAGTTTTCTCTAGTTTTCTAAGTTTCATACCTTTGATATTTCATTTGATTTAAATTGAGTTTAAAACTATATTTAAGGGGGTTTGAAGACATTTTAAGGGATATAAAATATATATTTAAATTCCTAACACCTGGGAGGATCCTAAATGGACAACTAGTATTGTATTGGAAAGATAAGCCATTAATGGATTTTGAAAATGTTTCTTCTGTTGTTATAAGATCTGGCCATTCTAAAGATGAGACCATTTCTTCCTTGTACATTTTCCTTTACTCTTGATACCAGGTATCCCCTAACCTTTCTTCCCTAAGGATCCGTGTGTCTATGTTGCAACCTTGGATTGTGTTTCCATGAATCCTTGCGTACCCCCTATTTGGTGCAAGGAGGAGGTGATAATCATCTATTTCTTGAGGTAGGGATCCCTTTGTATCTCTTTTATTTGTGTGTCATGAAAGGTGGGTGTATGAATGTTCTATTTTAGAAGATAGTAGGGTACCAAGTTAATAAAGTTAATTAAATTGGTTTAAAGATCAATATTTGGGGCTAGGAAAAGGTGACTCTTATTCTACTTTATTATCTAATAATATTGTGTTTTGAATAGGCTAATCACCCACTGAAAATTATGGCCACTGTTGGTCTTTGTGCTCCTATAATTTCATGTGAATTCTTATTGTTGGTCTTCTGTTGAATGACTGTATATATATGAAATTGATTAACCATGTATATTTAGTTAAATAAATGGATACCCCAGGATCAAACTCATTCTATGATCACCCATGAATTTAAAAAATGGGATTAAAGAACACGAGTCTTGTTAAATTTGAAAGTTGTGCCTTGTATGGTTGTGTTGTGCTACTATCGAGGGTACAACTGTGTGTGGGGTGGTTTGGGAGGTGTAATTAAATCTTAGTTTTAGATATAGATTGATTTTGGAATGGATGAGTAGTTTTGTGCAGTGGGAATACAACCAAGTTGTGTTTTGTTTGTATGGATGGGTGTGGTGTGTTTGTGACGAGGGGCTGTTGATGGTTGTGATAAGGGGAGTTTATGGGAGTGGCTTTGAGTTGGTGGTTATTTTTTTTGGTTGAGATGGTTTATTGGGTGGAATGAATTTGAAGTATAATGATGGCGGTGGTTGTTATGGGTTTTAAGTGGAGAGGATATGTAAAGTGGGACGTTTTAACATTTTTGGTATTCCTCTAGGCAGTTTATGCTATGCAGACTGTGATGGGATGATTTTGGTAGTTTCCTGGGTAGGGGTGGAATGAATAAATGAATTGTTTAATAATTAATGAGTAATGGTTAAATAAATTGGTCGGGGTATGGTTGGGTTTGCGGTTGTTGTGTGTGGTTGTACATTTAGTGGTAGTAGTAAATTTAGTAGTATCATAGTGTGGTTGGTTGTTTGATTGAGAACCCATAAGTTGGTCTTTAGTGTTTTATACCATATATACATAAATACATTCTCATTTGTTTTTCTATATGAACCCCACCCTAGTTGAGGACTACATACCGAACACCCCCACTGTCACAGGGGAGGGTGTCTTTCCCAAACATCCTGGTGGGAGGATAGATGGCTAGCCACCTACTCTTCCCTACTCCAACTTCAATGTAGTTATAACCTAAGATTATTAGGTAAGGTTTTGGTTTGTGGGTACTAGGTGTTTGAGGGAGAGTTATGTTTTCCCGGGTGTCTTTCGGATGAGATCAGTTGTGGTTTCCTATGTGTTTTTTGGATGATATGTGTTGTACTTTCCCAAGTGTCTTCAAGATGTGATGTGGTATGTGGCCCAAGTGTCTGTGGGTGATATGTGGTTGTGAGGCCCATGTTTTTGTGGTTGATATGTGATGTTCTTTGTTTTCTCAGGTTATTAGAATAGTTGTTAGGCCTAGGTGTGTGTGGGATGGTTTTGATGTGGTACTTTCAGAAGAGGTGGGAGCTCCATGGCATTTTATTTTAGGGTGTGAGAGCAGATAATTAGTGGGAAAGTGGTGAGGGTTACCTTATCATAGATTTTCACTATATTAATTTACTTGAATTAAGTTATTTTGTGAGCATTACATTGGTGAGGTTAGGGTTGATATTATACCTTGGTAGGTGATATTGGTTTCTACTATTTTCTCACATGGGAATTAGTATGCTTCTCCACTTGTGCATGAAAGACTTTGGTTTTCATACTGAGTATACTTGTAGGCTCACCCTACATTATAAAAATGATTTCAGGTTTCTATAAGGACTATGGGGACTTTTATAGGTATTACTACATTGGACTTTGGATAGTTTTTGGGTCACTACATAGCTTTAATTTTGGGTATTTACTTTGGATCTTTTAATTTTATTTGTAATAGTTTTATTCTAAACATGAATGTGGGATGAATTTGGTTTTCTTTTATATATATTTATAGGAGTTTTTTTGAGGTTGATACATATTATATCATGATCTAGGCTACCATAAAAATGCCAATTCCTCCCATTTTTTGAGATTTGTATACCTTGGTTCTGGTCGCCACCATGGGGCCTACTAGAGGCGAGACTCAGGGGTCATTATATCTCTTCCTTCATTGCCAGCTTTGGAGGGGCATTTTTAGAGGGAGTTGGTCATGACAATAATAAATATAAGTTTATAATAAATATATCACAAAAGAATACATACATATTTATATATACATATATATATATATATATTTATATATATTTATATATATTACCATATAGGATTCAATTATTACATTTTATTACCCTTTTATAAACAATTTCATGTTAAAGACACTTTTCAAGAAATATGTGATTTGTTTTTTGTGTTTGATTTGGTTGGTTATTTTTGGTAATATTACTTAGATAATGGTTTCATCATATACAAAATTTAAATCATGATATAAATATCATAAATAATCAATATGTAATTATTTATATTAATCTATAAAACCTAGTGGTAGAAAATGAATCACACCGTTCATGGAGACAATATGTCGAATGTACGCATAAACATTGTTTCCATTTCCTTAATGGATTTAAATCAGGAAATTTAAAAGATATATTATCTTTATAGAATAATTTTTATTTCATATATATCATATTTTTTAATTAAACTCATATTTATTACCTTCAATGTAAATTATGAACTGATCACATTGCTTCACGAGGCAGTAGTCCTCCATACACACAAGCGGCATTTTTATATCTCCAAAAAATTAAAATCATGAAGGTATTTGTGATATAATAATTTCATAATCATATTAATATCTTATATATCCTATATAACAAATAAATACATAATTTTATCCATCATTTAGAGGTGTTAATGTAAAAATTAATGACATTGGTTCGTGAGGTGGTAGTCTGCTGTACGGATGAATGATGATTTAATAAACAATTTGATGGATAAAAAGCTTTTAGTAGGTCATTAAATTAAATTAAAAAAATATAAGTATATTAAAGATAATAAGGTTGTAATTTATTTATGATTAAATAATAATTTAAAGAGGTGGAGGAAGAAATAAAATAAAAACACTCATTGAAGAACATTACCTCTTCTTCATGGATCCTCCTTGGGTTTACATCAAAAGCCTTCCTAGGGTGGATTTATGTCCAAAATAAGCCTTATAGAAATATATTAGGGATGTTGGGAAGTGATTTTATTAGGTATTTTATGAAGAAAGGGTTTTAATGTGTGATAAATAAATGATAGGTGGTCGCCTTTTGAAATTGAGGTGTGTTGCACAATTGTACTTTTTTTAAAGAAAAAGTGTACCCACGTTTTTCACATGTCACAAGGGTCCAAAAATGGAACCAATTAGAACCTTATAAATAATAAAGTCAAAATATAGACATAAAATATATTTTATACAAGTTTATATGTCATTTTCAGACTAATTTTCTTATTTTAACCCCCAGTAAACCCTTTTTTACCTTAACCGTGGTAAATAATTTTTACTGTTTTTACTATTCATTTTGGTTAAAAATAAATTTTACCTTATTATATAATATAAATTTTTATAATTTTAAATATATAATCCATTATTATAAATTCAATTCACATAATTATGAAAATTTAATTAAAACTTAATCCCGCATATACGATGAGAAAGTGGTTTTTAAAGAGAAATGTTCAAAAGTATGAAATGTTTTTATATCAAAATTCAATATGAAATATATTTCAATAAAATAAATTGGATTATTGGTTTTATAATTTAAATAATTTTAATTTAAAAAAATCTGAAATATAATTTAACTTTATAAATAAATTAAATAAAAATTCAATTTTCAATTAAAATTCAATATTTTTCAGCATTCATTAAGAATGAATCTTTTAAGAAAAATCAAAAAAATTAACCCTAAGATAATTTTGATATTATTTTAAAAAAATTAAGTTCTTTTTATAATAATATTTTTTTTAAATGTGCAAAAAAGTAATTTTTATAATTAGTGCACCAAAGGCAAAAAAATTTCTTTATAGAAAAATACCATTTAAGCGTAAAATTTGAGCTATTCAGATCTCCAATATAGAAAATATTCAAGATGAATATTAAAGATTTTATTGAATTATAATAAATATATTTCATTAAAATCATCCAAAATTTTTTATTCTTTTAATTTATTAAGGTAAATTATGTTTATGTGAACAATAATACTTTTTGATAAAATGATTTACTTTATTTTTAAAAGGTTTTTATTTTCATTTTTAATTAATTTTTCAAAAAATAATTCATTATATATACATGTTTAAACTATATATTTTAAAAAGTTATTTAATCCTATTCATCCCATCCATTAAAAATGGTAGTTGATAACTATCATATAAAATAATAATATTTTAATACCATGTCACATTTCATTTAAACTCTGTGTTTCATGCACCGAAAGATAAACTTGTTATTGTATAGAACACAATAAATACACAGTGTAACCTATAATGTAAGATAAACTCATAATTTTGTGTAACAAAAGCCAATGTTAGTGTTTTTTGTATCAAAATCTATGCTCAATATCATGTAGCATAAAGTATCAAAAATACTAAATATATTTGAAAATAATTCCCAAAACCCAGGCGTGTTATATATCTAGTTCACTAATGATACTAAAATATTTTATCGTTATGAATATGATTCCTTATATGTAGTCCCAATGTAATAAATTGACCACAGACTCTGGGATAATTGGTTTGAGGTTGTCATAGTTGGTATCAGAGAATGTTTAGTAAAAAGGTGCACCGGGCTTGACTAGAGCATTACCTAGTACATGACAATGGGCCTTACTGGGATCCTGGATTGACACTCTAGGGGAATTCTTTGGTTGATTCATAATTTATTCAAAAAACATTATGAAGGATTTGAAATTATTTTTATGATTTTAAAACATTCTAAAAGGAACCATGTATATGATTATGAGATAATACATGCATAAAATTTTCAATTTATACTAAAAGTTTCTATAGTTTTGGGATTATACATTATGTTTCATAATTTTATGATCTAATATAGTTTATTTCATTTTATAAAAATGTCACATAGTTGAAGGAATTTTAACTTTATCAATTCACGTAATCCAATGATTAATAATGATCATGTTTTTGATGGGAATAATCAAATCCTTCAAAGGGAAGCAATATCCCAAACATTCTCATCATATGAGGACATTGTATCATGTTCTATCCAAATGGAAAAATAATTCTCCAAGTCTTATGGATTCAATTTGAAGCCCATGAAGAAGATTATGATATAGAAAAAAACTGAAAAGGGAATAATTAAAATAATGATTTTCCCCATGTGATAATTGTGGAAAGAAACACCCGAGTGTAACATCCCCAACATGAAATACACTAAATCGGTTCCCCATGCTGGGTCTTCACATGATATCATGAACGAATCTCTATATTCCATAGGTTGATGACTAGAATCAAAGTTCTAATGGATTTCATGGGGATAATATATAGTCATTAACATAGTAGGCTACAATAGATAATATATGAAATAAAGGATGGAATAAAAATAACCATTAACCATGCATTACCAACCAAATCCAAAATAGGGTACAACCACAACCAAAAAATAAGTATGTAATTCCATTATAATAGTTCCAAAGTGACGGAAAACCCAAAATAAAGACCATTAGTTGAATCCAAAAAATGGGTCCTGACTCCATGTTTGGATCCTCAACCATGCACATCCCATGCCCAACTCAACTCTCTAGCATAGGGCCTTTTCCCTTTTCTTGATCTGCAAGAATTACATCTTCTCGAGTACCCAATGAAAACCTAAGAAGGGTGTGAGTAAAAAAATGTAGGCCAATACCAATAATGTCTACAAAATATCCATTCTAAACAGATATCTCATGAAAGAACTGAATAAAAGACAAGGAAAACAAAAGACAACTCAGGTGCCACAAGATAAAAAATTTCACCTTTTCAAATTTCATCATTTGTTCCAATATATTTACTTCATCCATTTAATTATTAAATCCTTGGGTTAAAAATTTACATCATTTTCACTACAGCCTATATAGGCCAGCTACAATGAATAAGAGAATAATTCAAGTTTCCTATCTCACTAGGAATAAAAACTTCACAAAAATTAGATAACACTTACCTTTGAGGCTCGGTTCAGGTAGTCTTAACTAATTTAACTCTTGGGGGAATAAAGCCTTAGTCCACTTCCATAACTTTTACATTATGGGGCAGGGTTTAGAGCCTCAGTCCAACCTAACTCAGGGGCGTAGATCCTCAAGTCCAATAACCCACAACTACCAAGCCATGCACACCTGATTATTTAACCATTTACCTCACAAACTATATCACAAACCATACACAATCATTAAAAAAAACTTTCACATCTCACAATTACTCAACATTTTAATTTAACATCAATCCTTAAGACACTAGAACATTTATCAATTACGTTACATTGACCATTTAACCCATTTACCTTTGACATGCCTTAACCCATTAAGTATATTAACAAATTCCCATACATTGGCCCATTTAAAACATTAATCATTTCATGTTCCTCAATACATTAATACATTTCTATTATATGTTTATAATCCATTTGACATATTCACATTAAACCACTTAACCTTTTTTCACATTATTCTAAACAAAACCTTATGAAATTTCCAATAACTAGTCAAAACTACTATTAGTGACTCTATATGACCTAACCTAACATAAAAATAGGTTCTTCAGTGGATCTACTTTTTACTCAAATCAACTTCCTTCTTAACATTACCATATCCCATGTTTGGGAATGTTGGTGCACCCCATGGGTAGGCCTAAATTGATCAAATCATACTCAACACATCCTATGAGAGTCATGAGGGGTTCATTTTATCATTTATCTAACCATTTTACCAAACCCTATCAAGGGAATCAAGTGCACAATAAGAGAAAACCAAGAACACAACTGTACATTCACAAATCAGTAATAAAACAATGGGATTTAACTTTTAGACAACCTAACTCAAATCTGAATATGAACACAACCTTTTACTTAGCCTTAGATCTAGATTCAAGCACCATTTGAAGCCCCAACCTACTATCCACTAGAAAAAGAGGGTTTTAGGGATTCAAAAGAAGAAGAACAAAACCAGAAGCATTAATCTGAAAAAAAGAAGAAAGAAGAGCATCATTATTACCTTGAGATTCAATATGACTCCAACAATTCTTCATACAACCTAGAGTTAAAGGAGATGGAACCTTGGAAGCTTTTTGGTTCTTGGGTGATAACTAGGGACGGGGGAGGAAGAAATAGTGAGAACATAGGTTGAGTAACTTAAACTATCGAGGGGAATGTTTGCTAGTTTTTTAAATTTTAAGGGGGGAACCTAGTTTGGCCACACAGTTTTCAAAATCATGCACCAACCATGCACCTGCCTCTATCCAAGTGGGGTCCAAGTCACACGGTTACCTGAGGACTCCACATAGTTTGACAAACTATGTGCCAATCGTGTAGAATACCTCTATCTAAGTCATCAATATTTGGCCTCCCTCCCTGAACTGTTTGTTTAGAAGTGCACCCCTCCTCCTAATTATCACAGTTTTGGTGTACAATTATCCTTAATAGTGAGCTAACTATGCAACATGAACTAGATGACCATTTTTCTCATTCTTTCATGTATTAAACCCATGAAACACCCCCTAAATTCCTCAAGAAACTGGTAAACATTCCATTTAGAAAATTTAAGATATTAAAACCAAAATTTAAACAAGGAAATACCTCCATAAAGTCTAGGATCTTACAACTTACCAAACATAAAATGGATCATCATCGAGCCACCTTCCCAAGAATTACTAAGATTCTGAAGAAAAGATATTGGGCCAATGGGACCACATATTTGACTCTATTTCCTATGTATCTTATTTAACATTTCCATGATTCCATAAAACTCAACCTAGAGGCACAATATTACCTCGAAATACTTTATCATTTTGATCCACAATATGAACAAAAAGATTACCAAAGGATGCATCAGCCTCAAGCTCAACATCCCCAAACTAAATCACATGATATGGGTAAGGGTGATAATATCGAAGCTATGACACTTGAAAAAAATCATGTATACCAATATATTTCTATATAAGAGCCAATCAACATTATACAGTCTCGATCCTCTCCATAATCTCAAATGGTCCCACGTACCTTGGTGCCACCTTACCCAGTTTTTGAATCTGATGGTGATCCAACATTGGTGGCACCCTAAGAAACACATGATCACCCACCAACAAATGAAGAGGTCTACGTTTCCGATCTACATATGAATTCTGCTAACTCTGATTCGTTTCCATACATTTCCGAATCAAAAAATTTTTGTTCCAACATCTCCTACATGAGACTCGGCCCCAACAACTCTTATTCCCCTACCTCCATCCAACATAACAAAGATCTACACAACCTACCATAGAGCACCTCATATGGTGCAATCTGAATCATGTCCTGGTTACTATGTTTTTAGGAAAACCCAATAAGTACCAAATTATTTTAACATGATCCACAAAAATCATTGAAACATTCCATTATCATGTCCTCTAATACATGAATAATAAACTCCAACTGCCTATCTGTCTGCGATTGGAATGCCATAATCAAAATCACCTAGGTAATGAGTGCCTTATGTAACCCCTTCCAGAAGGGTGGTGTGAAATGTTGATAACGATAAAAAACTATAGTTCGAGGTGCCCTATGTAATCACTATCTCCCAAAGATATAACTCACCCAACTGGTCCACAGTGAAACTCTCCCGAATCATAAAGAAGTGAGCCAAATTAGTCAACCGATCAACAAATACCTAGATCACATCATTATTTTGAGGCATCTTTGGGAGATCCAACCTGAAATAAATCATTAAATCTTCCCATTTACACTTCATAATGGGAAATGGCTGTAATAAATCACCCAGTCACTGATTCTCTCCCTCTAACTACCGATAGGTAATGTACTATGTGACAAAACCTGCAACCTCCTTCTTCATCACGAGTCACCAATACTACCTTCGATGATCCTGATACATTTTGGTCAATCCAAGATTTACTACCCACTTTGATGCATGAATTTTAGGTATCAAATATTATTGCATAAATGTTGGAACAAACACACAACCATGAACACAAATGATCCAATCATCTCATCCAGCTAAACTAGAAAGTAACTCCTGAACTTTGAGACTTTCCCTTAAAGACAAACATTCTAAATCCACATATTACCATTATTTAATCCGACTAAGATGCATGGAATAAATGTACAAGGATGAACTAGTAATATTCTTTTGGGAATCTCACATCTCAAGATTAATCTCAGTAAAAAATTCCATAATCTTCCACTATGAACATGATTCTTGAACCTCCTGATTTTGAGTCTTCTGACCCAAATAATTTGCAACACTATTTCTATTTCTGAGTGTGTGAACTAGATCAATGTCAAAAGATTACATGTAATCGACCCATATTCATTGGATAAGATTAAAATAACATTGAGATAAGATGCATTTCTGGATTTTATGATCAGTTTATACTGTGAACTACTCTACCAATAAGTAATTCCACCAATAATTTAAACCATAAACTACTACGACCAATTAAAGATCATGAAATAGGTAACTTCTTTCATGAGGCCTCAACTGTCATAAACCATACACCACAACCCAATAATCCGACATCAACAACACCCCATGACCAACATCATATGAATAATAGAACATGGTATACCCCTTTTCAAGGTCAGGTAAGATCAGAATCGTTGCTGTTGTTATTTGATTTTTTAACTCTTGGAAGGAATTATCAGAAACACCAAACCATTAAAACCCGATGACCTTCTTGGTCAAGAAAAAAATTGGGACTCTAAATGGGGAAATTATTTAATGATCCTTTAGTAATAGCTGATCAATCCCCAAAAAAACTCCAGACATTAGAAACATTCTTGGGATGCTCCTAAGACACAACTACCTACCCTTTTTTTGGGTCCACTGACATGCCTCCCTCTAAGATGATGTGACCCAATAAATGAACCATATCGATCTAGATGTTTTTTTGGATATCTTGGTGTATAGACTATTCTATCTTATTGCACTGAGGAAAATCTCAAGATGTTTGACATGATCTTCATGAGTATTAGAGTACACCAAGATGTCATCAACAAAGACAATGACACAATAATCTAGATATGGTTGAAATATTTTATTCATCAGATCCATGAACAATGCCAGTGCATTGGTTAACCCAAATGACATAGAAAAAAACTCAAACTACCCATACCTACTCCTGATCGTAGTTCACGATATATCATAACACCACACACTTTGTTGATGACAACTGATCTCAAATCAATCTTGGTGAACATTGAAGCACCTCTTATCTAGTCATAGAGATCATTGTTTTTATGAAGAGGGAATATATTCTTAAATTTCAACTTCTCCATATTTTGATAATAGAAATATAGTCACAATTATTCATTAGATTTTTTGGAAAAACATACATGATATCCAAAAGGTGACATACTTGGATGAATGAAACCCTTGTTCTATAGTTCCTCTAATTGAATTTTGAGCTCCTAGAGTTCTTTCGGTGCAATTTGATATTGTAGAATGAAATATGGTTCTGCTCCCAGTAGTAACTCTATCATGAACTCAACATACCTTTAAGGTAGTATCCCTAATAAATTATCAAAAAACACATCCTGGAACTGATCCACCAAAGGAGAAAATACAAGATACTATATTCCTTCATTATCAAGCACAAGGGAAGACACTTGGGTTGTGTGTTCATCTTTCTGATGACCAAATTCCATGCCCAAAAATCAGATCAAAACTCAATATCTAAAGTACAAACAAGTCCCAAAGAAAACGATACCCACTAATCTCAAGAGTACACCCCTTAAATTATCAGTTATTTTTTTTCTCATAGCCCTAGTAGTGTATCAATCAATATAAGCCCACAGATATGTTCCATAGCTATTCCGAACAAAACCACGAACTGAGTAGATATAAAGGAATTCAATGCACCTGTATCAAAAAACGAACTAGAAAGCTTGGAAGCTATACGAACCATACCTTGAACAGTAGATAGTCCATCCCCACCACCTCCAGGTGTAAATTGAACTATATGAAGCTGACCTACCCCACTAACCTATACCCTAGTCTATGTTCATAGTGCTGTGCTTCACTGTTGATGTTGACACTCTCTCCCCAGAGTACCACATCCATCACCTTGATAGGTATGCCTAGGAGAACTCCAACTGCCCACATAATAATGGGTAACTGGCCCCTACCTATAATCGGTGTTGACCTCAATCCTCTATCTATTAATAGTTGTCAAGTGTTCATACAGAACCTATACAAGTGACCCATTTTACTGCACACTCAACAGTCAATAGGTGGTTGGGGACACTATCTGCACATGCACCCTGACCTTCCAAACTGATAGAAAAACACATAGTCACCACCTTTGGAGGCAGATCCTCTCTTATGACAAATATTTACACTACCAATCTGGTAAAGATTTCCAAAATTACACTTCCTTCCCTCAGAAGTCCCACCACTATTCTATCTAACTAAAAGAACAAACCCACTACCTAAAGCCTCCTTTAAGAACCATTCTAAAATAAGGGCCCGATCCACCAATTTTGAAAACCTATTTAAATGTAATTTTTTCACCTGGGACTTAATGTCATGAGTGATTCCCCCTAGAAAAATCTTTTTGTCACGGCCTCATCCCCTTCCAACATTGGAACAAAGCATTTAAATCATGTGAAGTGGCCTGCATAATCCATCACTGACATAGTCCCCTAGGTCAACCTCATAAATTCTATATCCCACTCCTATCTCAAGGTCTCTAGAAAAAAATACTTAAAAAATATTTCTCGATTGCTTTTCCAAAATATATCATCATCCTACTGAGCTTGAACTAGAATACCCCACTAGTGCTTTGCTGGTCCCCACAACATGTATGTTTCCAATTTTATTCTATTCTATGCAAGAGTCTCTAAGTAATCCAAAATCATATGGATGGACTCTATATAGAACTCTACAGCCTTGGGTTCAACATTTTTGACAAGTATCAGAGGGTGCAACAACTAAAATTCCATGGTCATATCAAACATACTCGACACAACCCTCCCCAGGTCTAGTTCCATCATCTACATAAAATGAGCAAAGTTATCTCAAAATTTCTCTTCTCTAAGATCCCATTAAACCATTGGATCCTCTTTCCCCACCTACGGAAGATCATTCTGAGTAATTTCCATCACCCAACTTGAACATGTCACCATGGTGGAATTTTTCTACAATTCCAAACATGAGTATTAAAACACATAACATAAATCTTCCACAATTCAAAAAAAAAAGAAGTCATTACACTAGCCATAAACAACATATTTCACATACACTATCCCAAAAAATATATTTACACCTAAAAAACTATCCTCAATCATCCATACCATAGATCATGGTCAAAATTGGTTAAACCAACTTACATAGTAACAAATCATTCTTTAGACACCCTTTTTAAACCATTTCCACTTCATAAAATAATTATTTATCCTTTAGAAATCTTTTTTATTTTTTATCTTGTTATAACCAACTTTTTAACTCATTTATAACCGTTCATTGAGAAAAATTATTTAACAATTATTTAACATTCTTTCCATGTACCGATTTGGATTATCTTTATTAGACATTACTTTATCCAAATTACTAAGGAATGTGAAATGCATCATACCGTCCATGTCCCAAACATCCTTCCCATCTGTGCCTACCATGGTGAATGCCACCTATAACCCTATATTCCAATAATGTTGAATGAATAAATATCCTCATACCATTATGGACATGAGAAAAATATCATAAAACCATCATATCACACAAAAAGTGCATCACCGAATGGTTAAATATCATTCGACTATAACAACACACATCAAGAACAACAATTCCCACCCTAGACACGTGGGTTTTCCATCATACATGGTTTGGATAATCCCATGAACAAGATAATTACCAAGGACCAAAAATTCCTAACCTTATGTATAACATCATAAATAGTTTGACCATAGAAAATAAATTCTTTGATGCCACTTCATAATGTCATTGAATTGGAGGCCACTAAACTGGTTCCCCGAGCTGGGTCACCACATGACCTCAATCGTGAATCCACATACACCAGAGGTTTCCTACTAGAAGTAAGTGTCTAATAGATTGAAAGGAGATAATATAACCTCATTACTAGAGTAAACCACAATATATAATATATGAAATAAATTATTCAATAACAATAACCCAGAACCTTGCATTACCAACCAAATAAAAAACATGGTTCAACCACGACCGAAAAATAAATATATCATGTCATGATAATAGTACTAAAGTGAAGTAAAACCTAAAATAAATAACAGCATATTAATACCCAAATTGGATATTAACTCTAAGTCCAGATCCTAAACCATGCATCTCCCAATTCCAACTCAGCTATCTAGTATAAGAACTTTCCCCCTGTCTTGTCCTCCAACCATTAAATCTACTCGGGTACCCAATAGCAGCCTGGGCAGGGTGTGAGTACATATCAGTTGGCCACCACAAATTGTGTTTATAAAATATAAAGTATAAAATAATGGTTCATGCAAGAACTAAATAAAAGACTAGGTAAACAAAACACCACTTAGGTTCCACTAGATAACAATGTTCCTTTTTCTAGTTTCATCATTTGTTTCATTACCTTTAGCTAATACATTTCATAATTAAATCCATGGGTTAGGACTTTAAACCATTTTCACCATGGCCTATGTAGTTCAACTATTATGCATAAGTTAATGAGTTAATTTTCCTATCTTAATAGGAATAAAAATTTCAAAAAAAAGTACAAAACACTTACCTTTGATCCTCAGTCCAGGTAGTCTCATTAAATGCAACTGTTAGGGGCATTGATCCTCTGTCCCCTTCCATAACCCATGCATTATGGGGTGGGGTTCAGAGCCTCATTTTAACATGACCCATGGGTATAAATACTCAAGTGAAATACCCCACAAATTAAAAGCTAGGTGAACAATCATTTTTATCAATTTACAACATATACTATATCACAAACCATACACAATAAATAAAAATAGCTTTCCCATCTCATAATTACTCGACATGGGAATTTAACATCAAGCCTTAACCAATTACCACATTTACTAATCACGTTAAATATCCCATTTTAACTATTTCCATTTCCCATGCCTTAACCCATTAAGTATATTCAACAATTCCCATACATTGGACCATTTAACAAATTTATAATTTCATATTCATTAATCCATTAATTCATTTCCATTACAATTTCAAAATCCATACGACACATTCACATTAACCCATTTGACCCGTTTTCAAATTATTCCAAAAAATACATTTTTCCATTTTCAAAAAACAAACATGAATACTATTAGTTCTTCTATATTACTTAACCTAACAAAACAAAAGTTTAATCATGGGATATAATTTGAAACAAGTCAATTTCATTCTTAACATTACCATGATCCTTGTTCAGGATTGTTGGCGCACCCCATGGGTGGCCCTAAATTGGTCAAATCATCCTCAAAGAATCCCATTGGGATCATCAGGGGTCTATTATATCATTTATCAAACAATTTTACCAAACCCTATCAAAATAACGAAATACAAAAAAAGAGGGAACCATGAACACAACTTCACATGCCCAAATCAGCAATAAAACTATTGCATATAACTTGTAGACCGCCTACCCAAAATCTGAAGACAAAAACACCCTTAAAAATAGACTTAGATATGGATTCATGAACCCTTTAAATCCCAAACCAATGATCCACCAGAAAAAGGGTTATTGTATAGGTTGGTGTCCTGAGAACCAGCTGTTTTGTACTTTGATTACATGAATATTCACTTATTATAGATTGTTCATTGTTCTGCATGACTATAATATAATAATGTCCTGGAATATTTGTTGCATTGATAAGGTCATGGCAGATCCCCACTGTGATGAGAACCTTGAAATTCTATAACAATATTTTTAAATAAAGTTCTACGGTTGGATGACGTACTATGATAGGACACATGGTATACAGACTATCATTTGCGAGTACTCGTAAGAAGATGAGACTCTCTCTCATGGAGTTCACACTTGGTAATCTCCAAGATGTGATAATATGAGAACAGAACCACCAGTAGCAATTTCGCATGCCTTGGTGTCATCGGAAATTTCTATCGATGAGCGTGTGTAATGGTCCTTAGACTGGAAGATTATCATTAACTCATGTCATGACTCACGAACTTAGATTTACTGATGAAAACCGTCACACAGACAGTTGGTGGGAAGTAGGGTACGTTGGGTGCATCACGTGTGACATGTTGTTAATGGATAAGTCGAGGAAGGATTTTCCCCTTCCATTTCTGGAAGTTGATATCTCGTCCCTTTGATTGAAATAGAACTGTCGCATTAAATTCCATGGCCATGGTGTGAACGACAACTTTATTTCAGGTAGTCAAAGAACGATAGATCAAGCATATAGGTTTATGACACTGACATGAAACCTTCTCGATGAGATATCGAGACAAAGGGATTAAATTACACATTAAGAATTCTTATGAGGTGATACGTCAATGCGGCATCAAATTCTTTCTCTTGGGTGCCTTGACCCATTTCTAGATAGTAATCTTGGACTTTAGGCAAGCTCTCCTAATGCCAACGAGAAAGAGGCCTAGAGGGTCACACACTAAGTGTATTCAAGTATCTCAAGTAGAATAAAGATTATTCCCGTATGTGGTTTAATAATTATTCAAGGAAGCCTAAATCGTTTTAATGATGGAGGAAGAAGGAAATAAAAAACAAGATATAAACGTCGTGTATTAAAGATTACACGCCGTGTAGTTTTTCATGGAAAACAAGTACACGCCATGTATTACTAAATACACGCCATGTAGTTTTCTTTATGGAAAGAAAATAAATAAATGAAAACAAGATATACAAGCTGTGTACATTGAATGTTCACGCCGTGTAGTTTTAGATGAATAACAAGTACACGCCGTGTATTTATTAATACACGCCGTGTAGTTTTTCAAGTCGGGATTTTGAGGATATAATATTATTTTAAATGATATTTACTATAATCAGTGTGGGCTCATGTCAAGGAATTAATTATTAGACATGGGGGTTTTAAATGAGAGTCAATGAAATAAATAAAACACATAACACATTTATTTATTGTCATAACTCTACAACCTCAAACCTGATTATAAATATCCTCACAACCCGAACTCTTTTCCTACACACAACATCTCAAGAGAATTCTTTCAAGGCCGAAAGAACCTCTTCCTCCAAGAACGCTCTCAAGACCGAGATAGATCCCCTTCCATCAGATCAAGACGATCTAAGGCGGACAACGCAAGAAAAGGTTTCTCCACGCTAGCACCTGGATAATCCTTTGGCGACGACCCGAGATACGAGGTAAATGTGTGGATCACTGCTAGAGGAAGTCTACACTTGGATTTTGCGACGCAATGACGAATCAAATAAGAATGTGATCAAGATCATCAATGACGAAAGAATACCCAAAAGGTATTTCTTTTCAATTGATTACATTAATTATAATCAACCTGTAACGATCCTAATTTGTGGTTCCGGGACTTCTCTTTTATTTTGTCTATTTCTGTGATTCGATCCATGGAGACTGGCATTTATCGTCGTATTGATCCTAGATTGATCATTGCTAATGAAAAAAAATCCAAGTGGGCACATCCACCACGAACTTCCGCTATGCCCGAAACCTTTAAATGGTATTAGAGGGAGGTTACACCATTGATTATAGTTATTTAATTTTCGTTGATAATTTACGCATTTATATTTGATTTAATTCAAAATAAATCATTCTATAAATATGAATAAACGAGATATGTTCTTCCTCCTTCGTTTCTCGATTCATATCACAAAAAAGACTTTTAATTTTAATTTTGATTAAAATAAAAACGAGGAACTCATCCGGAGGAGCCCCTCTTTCTAACTGTACAACACGGGATTACACAGAGTGTAATTAAAACTACACGCCATGTACTTAGGTTCAACAAACCGGAAATGGTCTTCCAAACCACGCCGTGTGAATTGAATATGAATAAGTATTAATCACGCCGTGTTGACCAGAATTTAATAGCCTATGGAAACTGGAATACACGACGTGTATGTTGGAGCAACACGCCGTGTAGTCCGTTTCGGCCCAGGTGAAACCGTGTACAAGGATAAGCCGTGTACCACGTACACGGTATCGCCAGGCCGATTACCGCGTAACAAGGAAGTACATGCAGTGTATTATTTATCTACACGCCGTGTACTCCAAAATTTCCAAAGTAAAGAAAACATGCCAAAGCCCCTGACGTGTACTTTGGATAAAGGGTGAAAAGAAATACATGCAATGTAATTATAAACTACACTCCATGTACTTTCCAAAAATGAAATTTTACCAGGTTTCCTACAATGTAAAAAGACGCATACAAGGAATATGGATGAGAAGAATCTCAAGTAAATTCAGAAAGGAATTTAAGATAATGAATTAATTAATTATAAGATCATAATTAATTAAATTCAAGCGCGACTTATCTTAAATGAAAGAACGGTTAAAAGAATTTGAATTCTAAATATGTGTAAATGTCGTTGCATGATATAGATGATCCTGAGCTAGAATAAAGATCATTTTTATGTGTATGATTTCATTTAAATTTATTTAATTTAAATTTGTTGGCCTACGAGCCTTCTTCCAATAAAATGTAGGGCCTGCGTGCCCATGGTTTCATTAATGTAAACCCATGTAATGGAAGATCTCCCAAGCCAGAGGAGACGGTTCAAATCCTGAAGCTGAGGTGAAACCGACACAAGAATATACAAAGTTGGAAAGGTGGGAGCTACAAAACACGAACCATCAGGTTCACTGTGTTTTACCTAGGTCAGGGTTAGCTTATCAAAACTGCTAGATTAGATAACCAAATAGAAGCTAATGATCATGCCATATTATTTTATTTATGTCTGATTGCATGGTTTATTTATTATGTATGTGTTGTCACGATCACATAATTAATAAAATGGAAAACCATGAAAAGATGGAATAAAATAAAAACCGGACTATGCGTAAACATTATCATAACATGGTTAATCACTTAAGAAAGTATCACTTAATATTAAAAATCATGTGATAATGTGAAAACTAAACATAAAGGACTAAAATCACTCAATACCATATTAAGTCAGACCAAGCCTTCTATTACCTGATTAAGGGAAAGACTCAATAAAACTATGTGTTTGACCAACCCTTGTTGGGACACTTACTTTTATAAAAGAAGACCTTATGAAAGGTTTCAGGTTGACTTAACCATATTACATAAAGGGAAGTATCCCTTGCTAGACTTGGTGTAATATTGGAGGAAAGAGTTGGGGAATCCATGTCAGGATTTCAGGATTGGGGAGTCCACTCAACAGATCAAGGAACTGTAAGCTCACAGCTGGCAAAGATTTGCCTACCTAAATACCTTTAAATAGCTTGACCAACCCTTTTTGGGGTTATGCGAAGGCGAATATGGATCCTTTCCAATAGAATTTCTAAGAAACTGGACATTCCATGTTCAATGGTGAGGGCCATTGGGACTTGATAAAATAGTGGGAGAATTAATTCATTCATTATTTCCAATAAATTTTAATCAAGAAAGTACTAATAAATCTACTCTTTTAAATTGTAGAATCAAGATGACAAACTCACCAACAACATTTTCTCTGTGATCAATACTGGATAAAGACAATATCCTCACCGGGAGTAACTTTCAGGAATGGTTTAGGCACCTTCAGGTTATCCTATGCCATGAATGAAAGTTTTACGTGCTGGAGTCCTCACTTCCTGATTCTCCTTCCCCAGGGGAGAGTGGTGAAGATTTCATGGTCTATGATCAACATTTGAACGATGATCTTGACGTTCAATGTTTGATGATATCATTGATGTCTAGTGAGCTCATGAAGTCTCATGAAGACATGGATGCCTATAGCATGCTCGAGCACCTCCGTGGTCTATACTAGGAGAGATAAAGACAAGAAAGGTTTGAGATATCCAAGGCTCTATTTCAGAGCAATCTAGGAGAGGGTTCCCCAGCCGGGCCTCATGTAGTCAAGCTCATTAGCTACATTGAGCACTTGGAGGTTCTAGGGTTTAAACTCCTCCAAGAACTGGGTACTGATCTCATTTTTGCATCACTCCCCCAGATCTTCTCAAACTTTGTTGTTAATTTCAACATGAACAACATTGAGAAGTCTCTATCTGATCTTCTTATCCTTATTCGCCAAGTAGACAATGACATGAAGCGTAAAAAGCCTTCTGTCCTTATGGTGAATAAAAGGAAGGGGAAGGTGAAGAGCTTTAAGCCCAAAGATTCTTCAAGGCCTTCCAAGAAAAGGAAGATGAAAGGGGAGGCAAAGGAATAGGATGCTGTTTGTTTTGCATGTGGCAAGAAAGGCCACTGGAAGAAAAATTGCACCCAGCCAAGGAAGCAAGGGGAAGCTTCAGGTGCATTTGTTATCGAATGAAATCTATATGTTTCTACTAATTGGGTATTAGATACTACTTGTGGTACTCAAATCTCTATCCAAATACAATAACCAAGTAGATTCAAGAAGATTGATCGAGGGAAGGTAGATCTACGAGAAGCCAACAGAGCCAGACTTACTTCTATAGCTGTCAGAGACTACCACCTCACGTTTCCAACTGGAATGATCTTGGTGTTAAAGGGTTGTTATTATGTGCCTTCTGTTACTAAAAACATTATTTCAGTATCCGGATTAGATATTGATGGATTCATGTTCAATTTTGGAAATGAATGTTGCTACTTTTATAAAGATATCATTTTTTTGTAGGGCACATTTATATAGCAGCCTTTATGTGTTAGACTACACAAACCAAGTAATGGAAATCGATGACAAAGTCAATTCACATGACTCATACCACACCCATCTTTGGCATCACCGGCTAGGTCATGTCAATGAGAAATGTTTGAAAAAACTACATCAAGAGGGGTATTTAGATTCTTTCGAACTAAAACCACTTGGTGTATGTCATGCATGTCTACAAGGAAAAATGACCAAAGCCCCATTTAGAGGGAAAGGTGAAAGAGCTAAAGAGATTCTAGAATTAGTTCACACGGATGTGTGTGGGCCATTTCCAGTTGAGGAAAGGGGTGGGTTCTCATACTTCATAACTTTTACTGATGATTTTAGTAGATATGGATATGTCTACTTAATGAGGTATAAGTCAGATTCTTTTGATCGGTTCAAAGAATACAAGAATGAGGTTGAGAACCAGCTTGGTAAGAAGATTAAGAAACTTTGCAAAAACAGAGGAGGATAATATCTTAATCAGGACATCATTGATTTCTTACGGGATTTTGGGATTCTATCTCAACTCAATCCTCCTTACACACCGCAGTGGAATGGTGTAAGTGAAAGGAGGAAACAAACCCTGTTGGACATGGTGAGATCAATGATGAGTCATGCGAGTCTTCCATTATCCTTTAGGGGATATGAATTACAAACATCAGCGCACATACTAAACTAAGTACCAACTAAATCAATAAATGGTATTCCATATGAGTTATGGAGTGGACGCAAAGCCATATTATCGAATTTACATGTGTGGGGTAGCGAAGCATTTGGTAAGGCCTCTTCAGGTAAAAAACATGCACCCCGAGGTACAAAGTGTATCTTTATAGGATATCCCAAAGAAACAAGGGGATATTACCTATACGACCCCTCAGGAAAAAAGGTTACAGTGGCAAGACATGCCATATTCATTGAGAGGGAGAACATCTCCAAAAGAGATAGTGGGAGCGAGATATACTTCGATGAAGTCGAGGCTCAAGATACACAAGAGTTGGTACAAGAACAGATTCCACAAAGCCCCGTGGAAGAAACATTTGTTCCAGAGACACAAGAATTGCTTAGAAGCATGAGAGAGGTGAGAGAAACAGAACGATATGGTTTTCTTATCACCGAGGATGGTGACTCATTATTGGTGGACAATGATGATCCTCTAACCTACAAGGAAGCAGTTGAAGGCACAGATGTTGCCAAGTGGCAAGAAGACATGAATTCTGAAATGGATTCTATATACTAAAACCAAGTTTGGATTTTGGTAGATCATCCAGTTGATGTAAAGACTGTTGGTAATAAATGGGTATTAAAGAAGAAACTAGACATGGAGTGGAAAGTTATCACCTATAAGGCACGACTGGTTACAAAAGGTTTTAGACAGCGTCAAAGAATTGACTATGATGAAACTTTTTCACCGGTTGCGATGTTGAAATCCATCAAAATCCTATTGGCCATTTCTACTTACCATGACTTTGAAATTTGGAAAATGGATGTCAAAACAACATTCCTTAATGGGAACCTCCAGGAAGATGTCTACATGACACAACCTGAAGGGTTTGTGACTAAAAAGGATGCCAAAAAGGTATGCAAGTTGAAGAAATCCATTTATGGATTAAAGCAAGTATCAAGTTCATGGAACATTCATTTTGATGAATATGTAACGGAATTTGTCTTTGTTAAGAACTAATTTGAGCCTTGTGTCTACAAGAGGTTTAGTGGAAGTGTAGTCGTTTTACTAATAGTATATGTTGATGACATATTACTAATTGGAAACAAAGTAACTGTCTTACAGTCAGTTAAGGAATGGTTGCATAAATGCTTCTCTATGAAAGACTTGGACGAGGCAGCATATATTCTTGGGATCAAGATCCATTGTGATAGATCCAAGAGAATGTTGGGCCTGAGTCAAAGTACATACATTGACAAGATACTAAAGAGATTCAGTATGGAATAGTCCAAGAGGGGATTGTTTCCAGTGTCACATGACATTCATATTTCCAAGAAAATGTTTCCTCAGACACATGAGGAAAGAAAGATAATGGAAAGGATCCCTTACGCATATGTTATTGGGTCAGTCATGTATGCTATGCTATGTATGAGGCTAGATGTTGCTTATGCATTAAGTGCGGTAGGAAGATATCAAACTGATCTAGGAGACCACCATTGGATGGTAGTTAAGACTATCCTTAAGTACCTGAGGTGTACTAATGATATGTTCCTGGTTTATGGAGGAGATGAGGAAATAGTCATCAGAGGACATGTAGATGCAAGTTTCCAGACTGATCAAGATGACATGAAGTCACAGACTGGATACATCTTCAATTTGAATGGAGGTGTAGTGAGCTGGAAGAGCTCAAAGAAAAGTGTGGTGGAAGATTATACAGTGGAGTTTGAGTATATCGCAGCTTTTGAGGCAGCTAAAGAAGCAGTATGGATGCGAAGATTCATCCAAGATCTGGATGTAGTACCAAGTAGTAAAGATCCCATCACACTCTATTGTGATAATACTGCAGCGGTGACACTTTCTAAAGATCCAAGGTCACAATAGCGGACAAAGCATATACTTCATAAGTATCATCTCTTAAGGGATTTTTCCTAGAGAGGCGAAGTTACAGTGAGCAGTATTTCCACGGAAGACAATGTGGCAGACCCCTTGACTAATGCCTTGACTCAGCAGAAACATGATCATCATGTGAGGTCTAGCAGACTAAAAGTCGTAGGAAGTTGGCTCTAGTCCAAGTGGGAGTTTTTAAGGTTTGGTGTCCTGAGAACCAACTGTTTTTTACTTTGATTACATGAATGTTCACTTATTATATATTGTTCATTGTTCTACATGACTATAATATAATAATGTCATGTTATATTTGTTGCATTGATAAGGTCATGGTAGATCCCCACTGTGATGAGAACCTTGAAATGCTATAACAATATTATTAAATAAAGTTCTATGGTTGGATGACGTACTATGGTAGGACACATGGTATACATACCTTCATGTGCGAGTACTCGTAAGAAGACGAGACTCTCTCTCATGGAGTTCGCACTTGGTAATCTCCACGATGGGAGATCATGAGAACAAACCTGCCAGTAGTAATTCCGCATGTCTTGGTGTCATCAGACATTGCTATCTACGAGCGTGTGTAATGGTCCTTAGACTGGAAGATTATCATTAACTCATGTCATGACTCACACACTTAGATTTACTGATGAAAACCGTCACGTAGACAGTTGGCGGGAAGTAGGGTACGTTGGGTGCGTCACGAGTGACATGTTGTTAATGGATATGTCAAGGAAGGATTTTTCCCTTCCATTTATGGAAGTTGATATCTCGGCCCTTTGATTGAAATAGAACTGTTGCATTAAATTCCATGACCATGGTGTGAACGATGAGTTTGTTTCAGGTAGTCAAAGAATGACAGATCAAGCATATAGGTTTATGACACTACCATGAAACCTGCTTGATGAGATATTGAGACAAAGGGATTAAATTACACATTAAGCGTTTGTATGAGGTGATACGTCAATGCGGCATCAAATTCTTTCTCTTGGGTTCCTTGACCCATTTCTAGACAGTAATCATGGACTTTAGGCAAGCTCTCCTAATGCCAACGAGAAATTGGCCTAGAGGTTCACACACTAAGTGTATTCAAGTATCTCAAGTAGAATAAAGATTATTCCCGTACGTGGTTTAATAATTATTCAAGGAAGCCTAAATCGTTTTAATGATGGAGGAAGAAGGAAATGAAAAACAAGATATACACGCCGTGTAGTTTTTCATGGAAAACAAGTACACGCCGTATATTAATAAATACACACCGTGTAGTTTTCTTTATGGAAAGAAAATAAATAAATGCAAACAAGATATACATGATGTGTACATTGAATGTACACGCCGTGTAGTTTTCAATGCAAAACAAGTACATTCCGTGTATTTATTAATACACGCTGTGTAGTTTTTCCTGTCGGGATTTTGAGGATATAATATTGTTTTAAATGATATTTATTATAATCATTGTGGGAGCATGTCAAGGAATTAATTATTCGACATAGGGGTTTTAAATGAGAGTCAATGAAATAAATAAAATGCGTAACACGTTTATTTATTGTCATAACTTTACAACCTCAAACCTGATTATAAATATCCTCACAACCCCAACTCTTTTCCTACACACAAAGTCTCTAGAGAATTCTTTCAAGCCCAAAAGAAGCTCTTCATCCAAGAACACTCTCAAGACTGAGAGAGATCCTCTTCCATCGGATCAAGACGATCTAAGGCGGACAATGAAATCAAAGGTTTCTCCACGCTAGCACCCAGAGAATCCTTTGGCGACGTCCTGAGATACGAGGTACACATGTAGATCACCTCTAGAGGAAGTCTACACTTGGCTTCTGTGACGCAACGATGAATCACATCGGAATGTGATCAAGAACATCAACGAAGAAAGAAAACCCAAAAGGTATTTCTTTTCAATTGATTAAATTAATTATAATCAACCTGTAATGATCCCACTTTGTGGTTCCAGGACTTCCCTTTTATTTTGTCTATTTCTGTGATTCGATCCATGGAGACTGGAGTTTATCATTATATTGATCCCAGATTGATCATTGCTAATGAAAAAAAAAGCCAAGTGGGCACATCCACCCACACGTTTCCGCTGCGCCCGAAACCTTCAGTTTTAGGGATTCAAAATAAGAAGAATGAAACCACAAGCCCTATTCTGAAAAATAAATGAAAGCGGGATGTTAGAATTACTCATATTTTCGATCCACAACCAATGACACTCCAAACATCTTATAATAGAAGGAGATAGACCCTTGGGATTATTTGGGAGGATTAGTTTGTCTCTAGGGATAAAGGACGAATAAATGTGAAGAAATAAGGTGAGGAAGTTAAAATACCGAGGGGGAAGTTTGGTATTTTCACATTTAAATGGGGTGCATGGGTTTTCCACATAGTTTTCCTAACCATGTGCCAACCATGGGTATTTATCTATATAAGAGGGATCTAAGTCGCATGGTTACCTAGTGATTTTACACAATTTGAAAAACCATGTTCCAAATGTGCGAACTTCCACAATTAATGTCCACATTGTTTGGCCTTCCTCTTTTTACGATTTGTTTAGCCATGAACCATCATACTAATTAGCATGCTTTGGGAACATAGTTGTCCCCATCCCCGGTTCAACCATAAAAAATGAAACAGATGACCATTTTTATCCTTATTTTGTGTTCCCAACCCTTAGAACACCTCTGAACCCCCTCATACACAAAATAAACATTCTATTATCCATATTTAAGAGATTTAAACAAAAATTTAAATAGGGACATACCTCCATGAAGTCTAGGATCTTACACCCTGGGACCTTCTTGAATGGAAACAGAGTTTTTATAAGTATAAATAGAAATTATTCTAATAATTTAAAGGTAAATATAGAAACTTTTCATGTTTAGTGTTTTAACTTTATAGAGATGGTGCACTATGAAAATGAATTCCCCTAGTGTCAAGGGTATATAACATAAAATAAGTTAAGGTGTTATGGTATAGCATATAATATTATTATAGATAAAGTGGAATGATTAATGTTATTGTTTTTGGATTCCATAATTATGTTCTAGTATCATTTTATCAATGATATTATGGGCATAAGAATCAAGAAATGTATAATTAGTGTACTTTTGTACATTTTCATTTATGGATTCAAAGTCATATGATGAATAGTAATGATAAACAAGAAAAGTGATTATGTGGAAAGTTGATATTTTTTGGAAGACACATGATTGAGGGAAGATAATCCTTAATATGTGGCCTATGATGAGATAACAATTAAAATAGATGTTTTTGGGATAGTATTGGGGACCTCAAAATTTGTTAGTGATTTAATGGTTTATGTCATCTTTTCTAGAGTTTATTAGTTTTTAGATTTATGAAATATATTTGGCGACATGAAATTTTGTTTTTAGAATACTACATGTTTTTCCTTAGGGTTTTATATTTATCAAGGTATTCATACATTTGGAATTTGACATTAAGATGCAATTCATATTGTCTATGGAATATATGGTTGATTTAGTGACCTCAGTTCCAAATTTTTTAACGTTGAAGTTGGTAAGACATATTTTGGATGATTTATAATGATAAATATATATATATATATATAATGGACTATGTTGAAATTGGGGTGTTATTGGATAGTTGTTTTTAACCATTTTGGTCTTGGAAAATATCTATAGATTAGATGAATGACTTTTCTAACTATTAGTGATATAATGATATGTTAATTGTTAATTTTAGTCCTTAAGGCATAAACATTAATATTAGATACACATTTCATAGAGTAAGAGTTTTTGTATGAATAGATCAAATAAAAACAAAAGTATGGAATTATTCCTATGAAATATAATGATATCAAATAAGTATATTTTCTTATGTTCTTAGTCTAAATGGTAAAGGAATTCCTCAACTTTAGGAAAAGGATCTGAAAGCAAACAATTTATCGTAAAATATTCATTTTAGATAAATCAAAAGGTCTTGTAATCCATTTTAGATTTTTGGATTTGTGGTAATTACATTTTCTTGATCATTAAATTTCTTGTGAAAAAATATATCTATCACTCTCTACAATTATCTATACTTTTCTTCAATGTTCATATCTTCACTTTCCGTAAATGATATCCTCTTTGGAAACCTAGTGCGTGTTATTTCAAATGACCCTCACAATTCCTTTCCTATCATAAAAAGTGGATATTTTATTAACTATTTTAATGATGTGGGGTTAAATAAGGGTATTTTTAAATTTTAAACACCTGATTATTGAGATAAATATAAAATTGTGAGAATTCAATTTATTTAAGGGGATAGAATGTAACACCATGAAATTATAAAATAGGAACATCATGTTCGATAGTGTATGTAACATCGAACATAAAGAACACACAAGAATGTAACACCCTCAGATGTTATGATATATTGTTTTTAAATACATTTAATTTTTATTTATTAATAAAATAAAATTCATTTGAAAGAAAAAGAAATGTTATATGAGAAACTGTATTTTTCTAAAGGGATGTATCATAGTGCCTTGAACACATAATATAAAATTATTATTTTGAACTAATTTTATAAAATTTATTTGATTAAATGAGATTAATTTTTGAAATCATCATGTCAATTAGCTTAGGGATAAAGTTTGGGTTTTTTTTGAAAAGTTTCAAATTTCAATGAATAGTAAAAAATACTAGTATTTATTGAAAAGTCCATTTTGTTTAAATAGTTTAAGGATAAATTTTGACTTAAAATTATTTTAAAAGTAAAATTAGTTTATATATTTTATATTCAATACCATTTAGTTAACTAGAATACATTTAATATTAAATTTTGATATTAAAACTTTCTATACTTATGAGAATTTTCTATTTGGACAACTACTTTTTCATAACGTCTGTGGGTTTAATTTTAAATTAAATATTGATACATATACGAGTTGAATTTGATAAAAAGGATTCCATATTTTGTATTAGAATAATTAATATTACATAATATTTTCAATTTAATTTTTTATTTAAATGAATAATAAAAATAGTGAAATATAATTAATGTGGTTAAGGTTAAAACCAGTTTACCATTGTGTTAAACTAAAATGATAAGGGTTAAAATAAACAATTTTTTTTTCCAATTATTATTGTATGAACATATTTTGACCCTCATAACATTGGGATATATTTTTATGAGATTTTAGGATAGATATAGATGAATATATAATATATAATAATTTTGGAAAAGTAAAAGTCAAAATGTCACCCTCTAGAATTTAAATTTAAAATATGTATTTACATGGGAAAAAACAAGTTACATTTAAATATAGACATAAATTTTGAGAATAATGAAATTATTGTAACATCCCAAGATTTTATGAGAATTATTCATTTTAATTTCATTGATGTCTTGTGTTTTAAACTACACCAAGATTATCTTGCGCTATACGCAACACCGTATTATCTTGAAGTATACACAACACAATTCTTGGATCATGTTACACACAATTTTGATAGTAGTTATTCTACACAAAACTGAGTGTGTATATACATACATATATATATATATATATATATTCAATGTATAAATGAAATATGGTTGGATTCTGTTATACGAAACAACGAAGGAGCCTTGGATTACACGCAACCCTGACTTAGCTTGCATTACACGCAATCACGACCTTCCTCGATAGCGTGTGTTGTACGCAATACCGAGTTTCACTAAACAACAATATATTATTATAATATTATTATGGAATTGTCGTTATGAATAGTATTAACTAAAGTTTAAATTTTATAACATTATTATTCATCTTACATATTTTCTAGAACATGGTATGAGAACAAAATAAATTTTTCCGGTAAAATAAGTGTTTTTCAAAAAATGCAGTTTTGCCACCTTTTGATGGTGCACCCACTTTAAATCTAGTTTTTGACATGTTTATAAGTTCAATTTGAAAAAATAAAATTATTCCTTGGAATAAGGATATTGAAATTTAATTTGGATAAAATTTTCATATTATTCTGATAACTTTCATATTTTGATTAATAGTAAAAACACGATATATTTTAATTAATTTTTTTTCATCGCAATAATTTATATGGATAGATTATCTTTTTAATTGGTTTTAAAGTATAAAGAGAATATATTTTTACAATTTAATATAATTTATGTCATTATCATTTAGTTTACCTTGAATTCGTAGGTTAAATCAATTCAATCTTTTGCAATGTTATAAACAAAAACCCATTTTCTTTCGACAACGAGATTAATTTTAATTTAATTTCTGAAAATTTTGTGTATTGAATTTGAAAAAATGGATTCCATATTTGGAATAATTGGGTCCAAATTATATTAATAATCTACTTTTTATTTTTGGGCATTATGAATAGTGACTACGGTAAATTTTATTTACCATAGTTAAAGGTAAATCGGGTAATTAAGGGTAAATATAAGATTAAAAATTACCCTAACACCTGCTAAAATCCTATTGGATGACTAAAAGTAGACCCATATCACCTAAGGGTCAGATTATATTCATTTAATGGACTTTTTTCCATGAAAATAATTTAATTATTATTAAAACCAAAGAAAGTGACAACATGTCACTTTCTTAAATCTTATAAGTATAATAATTTTACTTTAGTGATAAACTTAATGAAACTTAGAACATGAATAGTCTCCAGAAAGATAATAAAATTATCTACATCATATTAATTTATTTATAATTTTTAGGGATTAAATAATTATCATTAAAGGTGACATAATAGTGATGTTGAAATTATTTTATTAAGAGAAATATCAAATAAATGGTTTTAAAAATATTAAAATAAATATTATATGAGATATTTAATGTGATCCACTAATTTTATAGATACATATGACATGTTATGAATATATTAAAGCTTTTAGTTAGAACATATATTCTGTATATATTTTATTTAAATTCAAATAAATGAATAGTGTCAAAATTGACACTATTGTTATTTTATAAAAATAACATATTATAAAATTGTTTAAAAATCACAAAAATATTTAAAAAATTATAAATTAAAATTTATATGGTCTAAAATGTAATAAAGTTTCAAATTATTGAAAATTCACAACACATATGTAATTATTTATAATAATTTAAAATTTAGAATATTATTACCACAAATAAAATTAAATTGATAAATAAGGATAAATCAAGTTGATAATGTTTAAAATAAATTCCTAACATGTCTAAATTTTATTGGTTGATGAGATTACAACCCTATATCATCTAATATTTGAATATGATTCTTTTTGGAAGTTTTTAAGTGGGGATGGGATTTAATATAAACTAATATTTATTATATTTCCAAAGGTGCCACTCTCCTCCCTTAGAAAAGGGCATCTCCTCCCTCTCTTCCTCACACCATTTTGAGCCTTGAATCTCAGAAAAACTATGACCATTTCACTTCCCGACTTCCCTATAAATCTTATAGAGGTACTGGTCTTATCAAAAGACCAACCCTAGTGCCCTAAGAATATGTTTAAAGGAGGTGCGTCGAAGAAGAGGTAATCTCTTCTACCGATTCTTTGAAGCTTATTTCTTCTTCAACTTATCCTTCTTCAATTGTTTCATTATAAATTAATAACATAAGTATAAATAATATACTTATATGTTATTATAAATATGAAACAACCTCATTTCACCTTCTATCCATCCTACGGAAAAAGAGATCACCGCGCTTGCATACATACGGAATACCGTCTCCACACCGTGGTGTAATCTGTTTTTCCAACACCACCTTACTTGGATGGGTATAATGGTATAAAGTATAACTATAAATAGTTATTATAACATCATACTGATTCTGATATATTGTATCATCCACTCCAATTCAATTCAATAATTATGGGAACGATATCATCGCTCGTGCGTACGTACGGACTACCGTCTCCACGACGTGATGAGATTCATTCTCAATGATTAACCATTCATGAATGATTATAAAGTATATATAATAAGTAATAATGAAATATATGACATAATAATGATAATGGATTTATGAATATATATATATGTATGTCATCTACTTAATTCCATTCAATTCAATAAGGAAACGAAAACAACGTTCATGCGTACGTACGACCTACCGTCTCCATGAACGGTGTATTTCATTCCTTTTATCGATCTATAATATATATGTATATGATGAATATATATTATATATAAATCATGTTTTACATTCTGGACTTAATTAAATCAGGATATAAGTAATAATATCAAGAACAACAAGTCCAAACATGTACGATAAATAAAACGATTTTACCCAAAACACTACTTTATCATGGAACTTACAAAAGAAAAGGTAATATAAAGTCATAAGTGAACCATATATGATATCATAAAAATGAATATGATTCTATAATGACATTATTCAAATAATTATAAATTAGTTTTGGATACGTATGAAGCATATCGGACCTAAGGTAAGGGATAAATTTTCAATCTCATTTTTTATCCGAGATTGCTTATACGTAAGTATTTACTGGGGCTACGTTTATCATCCATGACCATGTTTACTAAAAATGTTTTCATAAAATGTTTACTATTCTTCCATGAATGTTTAAAGTCATTTTTACCCTTTATTGACTTTTTAACACATTGTATGAATGGAATCTTTCCTTTGGTTATCATATAAGGTACTTTTTGACTTTTCCGACAAAAGTACGAGGAGAATGTTATTTTTAACTTATATGGCGTGAACAGATTTTTACGGTTTCATAAAGCCTCATTTTTAAGAATATTACTCTACAAGATTTCATGATTATTTTCAACAAAAACTTTTCTTTTCAAATTTTATGGCGTTTTTTGAACATAAAATGATTTTGAAGAAGAAAGGATATTTTCCTAAAGAATTCATTTCAAGTGTTTTATCAAAACCATTTTTCATCTAAGATGACATTATTTCATATGTGCATGTTTCAAGTATCATGTCTTTATGATTTACATGGTTTCACTTTTCTTATTATGAAATGATATCCATTTCTTTTATATGGATTATGTGATGATGGGATGATGTTTATGAAACCCATTTTATTCGTTGGTTTATTATAAATGATGTATGTTTATTTTGTGGCACAAGTAAGAATGATTTTATTATGAGATGGGTGGGACCTATATCTCCCTCCAATTAATTTGGTAAATATTTATATCTCAAGAGATAGATATGGCTGGAATGGTAAGTTAATCCGGTTCAGTAATACAGGACTGGAACGAGGAGTGAACTCGATTCAGAAAGGGACTTTGTCCACTAAGATGGTCTTGGCAGCATTGCCTTGGATACTATGGAAATCATAACATGTGCTGAATGGTTTCCACAATTATATGTTTTATTCCCATTATATGTTATCATGGTTTATGTTCCATTATGATATATTCCTTACATACTTCCACAATTTATGTCTTTGCTCAAGATTTTGATGTTTAAATTTCATGTTCAAATTTTTTGCTTTCAAATGTTTATGGATTGTTTTATGTTCTCTATGTTTACCCTTACTAAGCATATGAGCTCACCCTTTTTATGTTTTATTTTTCCCAGGAAATAAATAAAGGTTTTAGGTAAGGAAACAATAGGGGAATATCATTATGAAAGTTGTTGAAGATCTTTCAATAGTATTAGAAGATTATATTCTGAGTTTCCAAAGACACTAAACTATTACGATCCTTGTGTGTCTGTTTTTGTTATGTATTAAGTATTCCGCAAAAGTAATGTATTGTCCATGTACGTCAAGCTTCGGGTCTCTACAATTATATTCATGTGGATAATTTATTTTTAATATTTTATAATCATATATTTAATTTAAATGCTTAAGAAACACCAACACAATAATTATTTAATTAATATAAAAATAAAATAAATCTTAATAAAAATATTCAAAGTAAAATAAATCGAATGAATTATTGTGTTATATTAATGTTCAAGAAACATATATCATCTTAAATAGTATTTAACATAATATATTTTAATTCCATTATTGTATTTATATTTTTTAAATTCCAATAAAATAAAAAATGTAAAAAATTAACAATAATGTTATTTTATAATAAATGATATTTTATTAAATGATTTAAAATTCCTAAAAATATAATGTTCTTACATTTTTTTAAATGTTTAAAAATATAATCTATGGTATATCAGGGTACTAATTATTATTTTATTGTGACTTTATTGACCCCTAAATAGTAAAATAGTTGTTATCACAAATAAGGTTAAAGTAATGTTTTTTCACGTTACATGTATTTCTGTTCAAAATTATTTTCAACATACATAGGTTTTTTATTTGATAAATTATATTTTATATTTAGAATCAGTGGGAACAAATTATATAATAATTATTATTGTATTTTAATATTAATGGATAAGTTGACTATGTTAAAAATACTGGTTACCATTGTGAAAAACTAAAATGGAAAAAGGCAGAAAACATTGATGTTAATGAACAACATGTTTTTTTGTTTTTGATGGAGGTGTGTCTAGAAAATATAATCCCCAAATACCTTTTATTATCATTTTTTGATCGACTTTTGGGGAGGGTGACTTCCCATTATAGATTAGTTTTAGGCATTTACAAAAATACCACTCCTCCTGAATTAAAAAAGGGAACTCACTCCCCTCACATATTCACACTTATGAAGCCATTTTCATTGAAATATCATTAAAAAAATTCCTCTCTAACATCAATGTTTATATTCTAGATATTATTATTTTAAAAAAATACTAACCATAGTACCCTTAAAAATATATCCAAAGAAGCTTTCTTTAATAGAAGATAATCATCTTAACAAAGCCCTTTCTTTGTCATTCATATTTTACTACCATAAATTATAATGTAAAACTTAAAATATAAAAAAACAAGTATAAAAAATATAATAATATTTTTTTATTTCATAATATATATTAATCCCCTCTTAAATGAAATGGTAAATAAAATCATGGATTGAGTGTACAACAGACTACCCCCTCAGAAACTGATATATATCTTTTTCCACCAACACCTCTCATAGTTGGATATAATAATGGATTTAACATATATATATAATATTTATTTATATAATTATACTTCTATAATTTCAATATCAAATTTAACTTCTTACTTTAAATTCCATCTAAAATACAATAATGTCGGGTGTGTGTATGAAAAAGTACTGCCTCACAAAGCAACGTGATTGGTTTTTAACATGCGCTTTACATGGAAGGTAATAAGGATAAATTTAATTAATATATTTGATATATATGTAATTATATAAATTATTTAAAATTAATATAACATAAAATTTATTACACGTTGACATGTTAATGTAATGATATTATCGCTTGTGAGTACGTACGACCAACCATCTCAACAAAGCGATGCAATTCATTTTCTATGTCAGATTTTAAAGAATGGTTATAAGGATGTTTATAATGAAAAAATAATATTTCGACATTAATATAGTAATTTTAATTATGGGACTATATTATATATTCAATAATAATAACATTCATGAAAAAACATGCATGAGAAAATTGGGAAATTGACACCCAAAATAATGAAAATAATAAAATATTATTAACAAATGGGTGGTAAAATATTATAAAAAGATCATATATAGAATGATATATATTCTTATAGTTCTATAATATATTTATAATAAACAAATATTTATTATAAAATTGGTTCAAACACATAATAAGGGATTCAACACAAAGGTAAAGGTTTTATCATCTCACTTTTACTTCCATGACATATATGCCATAATAAAAATGTATTCCTTTGTGTGACGTATATAATCCCCCTTTTGATATGTTATATGATGAATATATTTATATTCATGGTATTTACTATTTATTTTGAATTTATTTCTTTCAATGGGTTTATGATTCAAAATTTAGTAAAGTGGTAAGGGTTTATTTCATGATTTCGTGATTATTCAGGATTTTTTATTAAGTCTCTATTGGGATTTTTTTTATTTATATCATAAAACCAATATATTTAAATATAAATTTTTCATTCATGAAATTTTCATGTAATATTATTTTACCCCTATTCTTTATATAAAATTTTTGAGAAATCATTTTTAATTAATCCAGGCTTCATTTTTCTCTTTAGTTGAAAATAATTTTCTTCCAAAACCATGGTTTCTAAAAATGTCACGACCCGTCCCAGTGGGGCCCGAGCCGCAACTCCCCAAGCCCACCTCCAAAAGGCCAGGGGTTGGTGACTAGCACCGAGTATGCATACTACTAACATGGGAGGCATTTCCTATAAACCCGTACACACGCACACACATCTCAAATCCCACAAAGCAGAAAAGTAAAAACTACTAAAAAGGAAAAGATGCAAGCATACACTAAAACCCAACCAACAAAGTATGACAGGAAAGTAAACTACAAGAAAGAAAAACCGTGGTCCAAAAGTATAAGCCCACCAAAAGAAATTCTGTAGCAAAATCCAACATGTAAGGAAAGGTACTGGGACTGCAATCTGTAGCAGTAGGAACACACCTCGGCCCGCCTGATCTCACTGAGCACCGTACGGTCTTGGTCCACCTAGAATCCTGTCAAAGGCTCACTCATCTACACAATACACGGCACGTGAGGGCAAAGCCCGTGCAGGGGTGAGTATAACAGTACCCAGTAGGACACCCCGAAACCACAGAGAAAATACAACAAGGGAAAATATGACAAAGAAAGATACAGTCAGCTCCACACAGTATATGTCTACAGAACATATAACAAGAATTTCCAGATATACTCATACACAAACGACCATCGCGATACTACCACTAGGATCCAGCTCTAAGATTCCACTAATCATGTAACAAGGAGAACACAACCCTAGGTTTTAAGAGAGAGATACGAAGTACTCATTCTGGGAGAACACACTACAAAATTACTTTGGGAACATGATGCTCAGATGAGGATCACAACCAAGTCATGGGATGATTCCGACAACTCAGTCTGAGCTAATCCGCTAAGAAGATGATCGGTCCCCAGGTAAAGTTTGTCACCTCGATACCAAGAACTCTACCTAGGGTTCCAAGAATGAATAGAGGATTCGGATCTAAGTCTCACAGAGGGGATTCCAACAACTCTATTCAGGAAGTCCTGCTGAAGGGATCATACTTCTGTATAAAGGAAATGGTACCAGAACCTTCAGGGAAAAGACCAAGGGTACGAACCATATGAAAACTAGTTCAAGTCACAGAAGAAAAGTGGCTCAAGCCATGAATAATTGGTTACACGATGTGTAGTATGGTTACACGCTGTGTTCCTTGACCTTGGGTACTACCCGTGTAAATGAACCATGTCATCTGTCCAAGATGTGTAAAACTAAACTACACGACGTGTAGAAGAATCACACGCCGTGTTCCTTGACTTCGGGTACTGCCCGTGTAATCAGCTCGTGTCATTTGGATTGTCAGATATAAAGAAACTACGCGGTGTGTAGAAGAGTCACACGCCATGTCCGAGCACTTAGGGCTCACTCCGTGTACGCTAGCCATGTGCCCGTACATGGTCTCTATCCGTGTCCGTGTCGCCTGCCCATGCACCAGTACACGGGCTATCCCGTGTATCTGGTCGGGTCTGGCTGGGGAATGGTATACATGTCGTGTCATTGGTTGTGTACCTAACCCATGTCCGTGTACTCCCAGAGTACACACCAGGTGGTCCGCCGACGAACACACGCCGTGTAGCCCATACTACATGGCGTGTAGTCGGGAAATTTCTAAAAGCATCGTCTTCCTCCTCGCACCTCGGCCGATTCTCCGGATCGTGTTTTTATGGTCCGTTTTCCACAAAACTGAAGATCATGGGTCGCTTCGTCATTGTGATGCCGAATCCGTGGGTTTTGGGCCTTTGATCTGCTCTGAAATCCGATTCCGGTCACCAGTGCAGAAATCGTTTGAAGAAATATATCTTCCAATCTGCTTTGATCCGTTCTTCGCCACCGCAGCTGCACCTCCGTACGGTTGTACCAAAACCAGATCTTCAATTTGGGATCTTTTCATTGCACAATGGGTGACCAACGATCCGTCGTTCATATCCCCATGAAGAACGTGTATAATACAACGAAGAATGCGATAATTTGGGGAAGAAGAACACAAAAAATCGAGAGGGACGAACCTCGATCGATGTTTGTTTCGATCTTGGTCCATCATCGTTAGGAGGTTGAACGAAACCAAAATAATTTCAAAAATAAAATCCCCACGATTCCTGCAAAAATCCCATCTCGTAAGACCGATCGATCAACATGCTAATCTGTTTGTGGATTAGTCCGCGTTCGTCGTGGAAATCAAAAACGGGGAAGAAATCATCAAAAAAACATCCTACCTGGATTCTGCGGCGTTCGTTGGCAAAGATCTGATCGCCACATCGTCGTCACCGACAAAAATCGTCAATAACGTCGTCGCCGCGTCATGAGGTCTTCTCCAGAGCCTCCAGTGTCTCTAAGGTCTTCAGGGTTCTGAGGTTTGTAACTCTGGACCCTTATGCATGCATTTAGTAAAAATATATAATAGATATCCTTTGCAGTAGATTTAAAATATTTCTCTGTAGAATAAAATATTTTTTCTTAAATATTTTATTACTTTTACGTCCCAAAAACTGGATTTCACCACCGACCTACACCAGCCGATGTTAGGCCTAGCCTAAGGTAAAATCATAGTTCTGAACACAACGATGCCCTCAGATTTCTGATCTGATCACCCGTTCGAGAGTTATTCCACTTTTTTTTGAAAACCACATGCGCGCGTTATTTAATTATTGAATTAAAATCAAACATTTTTTCCGGGCTCACCAGGATTCGGAACTGCACGCCGTCTCAGAGCCGGGTCTCAAATTAATTCTCATATAATATTAAAATAATAAATGGAAAAATTTGGGACATTACATCACACCCACCTAAGGGAATATCTTTCCCACGAAGGATCTTCTCCTGCCAATCCTCAATCTCCACTGGGTACTCAGCAAAGGTTTCTCCATCATCGATGTCCAGCTCGCCCCAGACAATGATGTGCGATGGATCATGCACGTACCTCCGTAGCTGCGACACATGGAAGATGTTGTGTACCCGGTCCATCTAAGGAGGTTGAGCCAAGCGATATGCCACCTCACCAACTCTACTCAGAATCTGGAAAGGGCCAAAGAACCTCAGAGATAGCTTCTTTCCTCGACCAAATCTCCGCAATCCCCGTCGAGGTGAGACCTAAAAGAACACATGGTCTTCCTCCTAGAACTCCAAGGGCCTTCAGCTCCTGTCAGCATAAGACTTTTGCCGACTCTGTACAGTCTTCATCCATTACTGGATGACCTGCACCTTCTCTGTAGTAGCTCTCACCATATCTGGGCCCATAAGTGCTGACTCTCCTGGGTCAGTCCAGCAAAGTGGTGACCTGCAAGGTTGACCGTACAGAGCTTTGAATGGTTCCATACCAATAATAGAATGATAACTATTGTTATAAGAAAATTCCACCAGTGGTAGGTGATCCTCCCAGCTACGACCGAAGTCAAGTATGCAAGATCGAAGCATATCCTCCAGGACCTGGATGGTTCGCTCTGTCTAACCATCAGTCGGGGGATGAAACACTGTGCTCAAGCGTAACTGAGTCCCAAAAGCTTTATGCAATCCCTTCCACAACTAGGATGTGAAACGAACATCACGATCTGAGATGATCGTGGATGGTACTTCATTAAGTCGACTATCTCCTGCACATAGAGGCTTCCCAAACTCTCTACTGAACTCTGCTCCCATATGGCTAGGAAGTGGGTCGACTTGGTGAGTCGATCAATGATCACCCATATGGAATCGTGTCCCATAGACGTACATGGTAAACCCATCACGAAGTCCATGGATATCTCGTCCCACTTCCACTCTGGCACCTCAAGGGGCTGAGTCAAGCCTGCTGGCACCTAGTGCTCAGCCTTTACTTGCTGACAAGTAAGGCACTACGAAACAAACTCTGCCACACACTTCTTCATTCCTGGCCACCAGAACAGACATCAGAGGTCTTGACACATCTTTTCCACACCTGGATTCACCGCCAAGGGGGATGTATAGAACTCCCTTAGAACCTCCTCCCATAGCATCACTGGTACCACTGTACGCCCTCTGAAAAGAACAACGTGTTCCCCACCTCTGAATATCCATCAGCCGCAACACCTGTAGATATCTTCGCACGTAGAGTATCACAGCTATCATCTTCGCGTTGTGCTTCCCTGACTTGCTGTAAGAGTAGAGGGGTAAAAAACATCGACTGAAGGTAAGCTCCCTCATCTATATCCACTAAGGATAACTGTAAAGAGGCCAAATTCCTCGTCGCCTCATCAAACAACTGTGAACTGGATTTCCTTCTTAGAGCATTCGCTACTACGTTCCCCTTCCCATGAGTATAAACGATCTCAAAGTCGTAATCCTAGAGGAACTCAAGCCACCGCCTCTGCCTCAAATTCAGATTTTTCTGAGAAAAGATATATCTGAGACTCTATGTGATTAGAGTAGATGGTAAACCACTCACCCATCAGGTAGTGCCACCACATCTTCAACGCTAAGACTACCACTGCCAACTCAAGATCCTGGGTCGCTTGGTTTTGCTCATGTGTCCTCAACTGAAGTGAGCCATAGGAAATCACCACTTGACTTTGCATTAGGACACAACCAAGCCTGGTTCCTGATGCGTCGCAGAACACTATGTACTAGACACCCTCCTTCTGTAATCTCAAGATCGGGGCACTCATCAAACTCTGTCTCAACTGCTGGAAAGCCTGCTGGAATTTCTCGGTCCACATGAAAGGCTTCCCCATTCGGGTCAAAGCTGTCATGGGTGTTGAAATTCAGGAGAAATCAAGAATGAATATCTGATAGTATCCTACCAACCAAAGGAAGCTCCGCACCTCCGTCACGCTCCGGGGTGGCTCCCATGCTAGTACTACCTCCACCTTGGCTGGGTCCACTGCTACACCATCTACTGAGATAGTGTGTCCCAGAAAGTTGACCCCCTATATCCAGAACATGCACTTTGAGAGTTTCCCATACAGCTGGTGCTCTCGGTGTGTGTTTAGAACCACCCTTAGGTGTCTCGCATGCTCCTCCTCAGGTGTAGAGTACACAAGGATATAATCTATTAAGACCACTATGAACCGATCTAGATAGGGCTGAAAGATCCGATTCATGAGTCCCATGAACACTACCGGGGTGTTCGTCACGCCGAAGGGCATCACTAAGTACTCATAGTGACCGTAGCGACATCTGAAAGCTCTCTTCAGTACATCCTCATCCTGTACTCACAACTGGTGATAGCCTGATCGCAGATCGACCTTCGAGAACCATTGTTCCCCTCTCAACTAGCTGAAGAGGTCATCGATCCTTGGTAGTGGATACCGGTTCTTTACGGTCACCTGGTTCAAGCACTGTTAATCCACACATAGCCTCAAGCTCCCGTCTGCTTTCTTAGAAAACAGCACTGGGGCCGCCCAGGGTGAAATGCTGGGTCTCACAAAGCCCTTCTTCTGAAAGTCATCCAGCTACACTCTTAGCTCATGAAGCTCTGCAGGATCCATCCGATATGCTGATGCTGATATTGGCGTCATCCAGGGTTGAAACTCAATGCAGAAATCTATCTCCCAATGGGGAGGTAGCCCGGGGAAATCCTCTGGAAAGACGTCCTCGTACTCAGCCACTACTACTGGAAACTGGGAACTCGTAACATCAGTCACGCAAAGGGCTAGGATAGCCAACTGATGTGAAATCAGTTGTGCCTTCTTATGGACGAGTCCATCCTGTGCTACCTGGGTCTCTCTTTCACCGAAAAAAGAGAACCTCATTCCATCACTGCGGACACACCGCACCCTTCGCCTAAAATAGTCGATCTGGGCATGAACTTTGGATACCCAATCCCTACCAAGAATGACATCGTAATGCCTCGACGCTACCACTAAGAGGTTCCAACCGAAACTCTCACCTCCAAGGGTCAGGTCACACTGCCTACAGATGTGTGTGATCTCTGAATCTTCTCCAGTCAGTGTTTCTAAGAGTAAGGGTCAAGTCAACGGCTCAACTAGAATCTCAAGGTCTCGAAAAAGATAAGAATCTAGAAACGAATGACTATAACCTGTGTCTATCAGTACAGAAGAAAAAGTAGAAAAGACACAGATTGTACCTCTAATCATTCCAGTAGTACCTGGGTCATAAGCCTCTGCCACCTGCAGCTGTTTCTGCCTCTGTCCACCAGCTCCTTGAACTTGGGGTGGACCTCCTGGGGGTGATGGTGGTAAAAGATTAGAACATCGACCACCTCCAGCTGCTCTCCCAGCTCCCCTACCATGTCTACTGCCCCGAGAATCTGTCTGCTCCACATGTTTCTTCTGCCTCGGTGGTCCATCCACTGCTCCCATGTATGTAGTATGACGGGTCAGACAATCTCGAGCGAGATTTCCCCTGCCATCGCATGAGTAGCATCGCCTCTCTCGAGGCTGTCTGGATGCACCCTGTGAACCCTGTACGGTAGATCGCCTGTCCTGGGATCTCCTCTTAAAATGTCTCCCACACCTGGGTCCCTGGCGTCGTCTCCCTGCTGCCGAGGTCTCTTCTCCAGCTCTCCCACTACTTACATCTATCGGCTGTCTCTGCTCTGCCAAGAATCTCTCAACCACGAAAGCCCGCTCGATCACCCCATCATAAGTAGGAATTATCATAGGGATGATTCTAGCTTGGATATCTCTACGCAAGCCCCACTCAAAAGTCCGAGCTTTGAATCACTGATCTCTGACCATATCCATCGAGTACCGCGAGAGGTCGGTAAACTTCGATGAATAGTCAGCCACTGACATGGTTCCCTTTTAGAGCTGAAGAAGCTCCTGTATACATACTGCTCTCCGGGTAACTGATGAAGACTCTTCTCTGAAGAGACACTAAAACTCTGACCACATGAGAGTCGCCTTGTCGTGGGTCTGGATAACCAAACTCCACCATTGTCCTGCTAAGCCCTGTAGAAGGCTCGCTGCCAGGATCACCATCTGGTCTGCTGGTGTCCTAACCAAATGGAAGACTCTAGTCACTGACTCAAGCCAGTCCTCTACTGCCTGAGGGTAAAGCTCTCCTCGAAACCTAAGGGGTCTCTGTATCTAAAACTCATGGAGTGCGCTCAGCCTACGCTCCTCCCCTACTGGTACAACAGGAACTAAACACTGCTCCACAGGTGGCGGGATAAATGGCACACCACCTGATGGTAAAACTGGGGGATCTGGTCCCTTTATCAAGGCTTCATCACTGAGGGGGTCATCCTTGTGATCGAGCAACTAGATCCTAGAAGGTGCGCATCGTAGAGGCATCCTGCAAAGAAACAAGATGTATCTCAGGCAGTGAGTATATCTGGAGAGCTGACTCAAGAAGGACATGGAAACCACAACCCATTCCTATATGATGTATGTACCATTGTTTTCCCCTGCAACTAGTATTATCATGTTCCGAGTTGAAAAGAAAGTTATCAGAGTCCTGGTGTCTGGATACGTTGGCCGGCCACACCAACACTGAGGTCCCTAGCCTGAAAGATGAACTCGAAACACTTAACACTGTTGCCCCAAACCAACTCAAAGACTCTCGGTCCTAAGGTAGAACCGACCACATTTGATACCACTCTGTCATGATCCGTCCCAGTGGGGTCCGAGCCGCAACTCCCCAAGCCTGCCTCCAATAGGCCAGGGGCTGGTGACAAGCACCGAGTAGGCATACGACTAACATGGGAGGCATTTCCTATAAACCGGTACACATGCACACACATCTCCAAGCCCCCAAAGATGAAAAGTAAAAACTACTAAAAAGGAAAAGATGCATGCATACACTAAAACCCAACCAACAGAGTACCACAGGAAAGTAAAGTACAATAAAGTAAAACCCTGGGCCAAAAGTAAAAGCCCACCAAAATAAAGTCTGTAACAAAATCCAACCTATAATGAAAGGTATTGGGACTGCAATCTATAGCCGTAGGAACACACCTCGGCCCGCCTGATCTCACTGAGCACCGTCCGGTCCTGGTCCACCTAGAATCCTGTCAAAGGCTCGCTCATCTGAACAAGACACGATACGTGCAGGCAAAGCCCGTACATGGGTGAGTATAACAACACCCAGTAGGACACCCCAAAACCACAGAGAAAATACAACAAGGGAAAATACCACAAAGAAAGATATAGTCAACTCCACATAGTACATGTCTACATAACATATAACAAGAATATCCAGATATACTCATAAACAAACGACCATCGCGATACCACCACTAGGATCCATCTCAAAGATTCCACTAAGCACATAACAAGGAGAACACACTCCTAGGTATGAAGAGAGAGATACAAAGTAATTGTTCTGGGAGAACACACTCCACAAGTACTTTGGGAACATGATGCTCAGATGAGGATCACAACCAAGTCATGGGGTGATTCCGACAACTCAGTCTGAGCTAATCCGCTAAGCATATGATCGACGCCCTGGTAAAGTTGGTCACGTTGATACCAAGAACTCTAACTAGGGTTCCAGGAATGAATAGAGGATCCAGCCCTAAGTCTCACAGATGGGATTCCAACAACTCTATTCAGGAAGTCCTGCTAAAGGGATCATTCTCATGAATAAAGGAAATGATACTAGAACCTTCAGGGAAAAGACCAAGGGTACGAACCCTAAGAAAACTAGTTCAAGTCACAGAAGAAAAGTGGCTCAATCCATGAAGAATTTGTTATACAACGTGTAGTATGGTTACACTCCATGTTCCTTGACCCCGGGTACTACCCGTGTCATCCGTCCAAGCTGTGTAAAACTAAACTACATGGCATGTAGAAGAATCACACGACGTGTTCCTTGACTCCGGGTACTGCCCATGTAATCGGCCCATGTCATTTGGTTTGTCGGATAGAAAGCAACTACCCATCGTGTATAAGAGTCACACGCCGTGTCCAAGAACTTGGGGCTCGCTCCGTGTATGCTGTCCATGTGCCTGTACACAGTATCTGTCCATTTCTGTGTCACCTACCCGTGCACCAGTACATGGGGTATCCCGTGTATCTGGCCGGGTTTGTCCAGGGAAGGGTATACATGTCGTGTCCTTGGTCGTGTACACAACCCGTGTCCGTGTAGTCCCAGAGTACATGCCAGGTGGTCCACCGACGAACACACGCAGTGTAGCCCATACTACACGGCGTGTAGTCGAGAAATTTCCAGAAGCGTCGTCTTCCTCCTCGCGCCTCAGTCGATTATCCAGATCACGTTTCTCTGGTCCGTTTTCCACAAAACTCAAGATCATGGGTCTCTTCGTCGTCATGATGCTGAATCCATGGGTTTCGGGCCTTCGATCAGCTCCGAAATCCGATTCCGGTCACTCGTACGGAAATAGTTCGAAGAACGATATCATCAAATCCACTTCAATCAGTCCATCGCCACCGCATCCACACCTTCGTAGGGTTTTACCAACGCCAAATATTAAATTTGGGATCATTGCATCGCACAACGGGTGTGCAACGATCCGTCATTCATATCCCCGTGAAGAACGCATAGAATGCAGCGAAGAACGTGAGAATTTGGGGAAGAAGAACCCAACAAATCGAGAGGGATGAACATCGATTGATGTTCATGTAAATCTTGGTCCCTCACCATTAGGAGGTTGAAAAAAACCAAAATAATTTCAAGAATCAAATCCTCATGATTCCCGCAAAAATCCCATCCCGCAAGAACGATCGATCTGTGGGCTAATCTGTTCGTGGAATAGTTCGTGTTTGTCATGGAAATCAAAAACGGGGATAAAATCATCAAACAAACATCCTACCTGGATTCCACGGCGTTTGTTGGCGAAGATCCGGTCACCGCGTTGTCGTCGTCAGATAAAATCGTCAAGAACGTCGTCGCCGCATCGGGAGGTCTTCTCCAGAGCCTCCAGAGCAGCCAAGGGTTTCAGGGTTCTGAGGTTTGTAAACCTGGACCCTTTCACATGTCTTTATTTAAAAAAAAGATAAGAGATATCCTTTGTAGAAGATTTAAATGATTTCTCTATAGAATAAATTTTTTTACTTGAATATTTTTTTACTTTTACGTCCCAAAAACTGGATTTCACCACCGACCTGCACCAGCCGCTGTTAGGCCTCACCTAAGGTAAAATTGCTATTCCGAACACAACGGTGCCCATAGATTTCTGATCCGAGCACCCATTCGGGAGTTATTCCACTTTTTTAGGAAAACAACATGTACGTGTTATTTAATTATTGAATTAAAATCAAACATTTGTTTAGGGCTCACCGGGCCTCAGAACTACAAGCCGTCTCAGAGCCGGGTCTCAAATTACTTCCCATATAATATTAAAATAATACATGGAAAAATCTAGGACATTACAAAAATGATTTAAAAAATGTTTGTAAAATTCTCCAAATGATTTATTAAATAAATTTTTACCCATGTTTGAGTTTTTTATAATTGTTTTAAAGGGAATATATATGTTGTTTTATAATAAATTCCCATTTCAGTTTTAGTGAAAATGTGAAAGTAATATTTGTTTTAACATGAATGGTATGAACACAATTTTATACTTTAATGAAAACTAAATGTTTTAATGTGTATTTTACAATATTAAAATGGTGATATTAAAATAAAATTATTTTGAAAGTATTTTTACAACTTTTTTTAAAATATTTTCAATGCGAAAAGGTTATTTTTTCTAGAAAATGTTTTTAATTACATTATTATAGTATTTATTTTAATCAATGAAATCACCCCTTTATTTTATATCTGATAAATTTTAGATACATTGGATTAATATTATATTTACTTTTTTATGTATTATGATCAGTTTTTAAAAGGATGTACAATTTTATTACTAGTCACCATATCACTCTTGATGGTTTATGATTGTGTTTATTTTATTGGGGTACGTATTAACATTTTTTATATTAGTTTATCAATATGAATATTTATGTTTATTTTGTTTCTCTACCTTCATATGAGGAATGCATTATATTTAGTAAGTTATGGGGGGTACCTATAGTAGATATCCCCTCATTGAATCAATAGGTCTCATGAGAAAATTAAATTAGCCAAATTAGATGTTGTTTTCCCATAAATTTTAATCACATTGTGGAATGTATTGAATGTATGTTTAATATGTCCTATATTATTTATTTCCTCATTATGAGATTAGTTATTAATGTCCATGAGATTATTCTATTAGGTAGAATATCATTGGATATTTTTCAAGATCATTTGATTATTTATATGTATTTATTTGATCATTATTTGTTCCTTCAATAATATTATCTTGCAATTATTTAAATTTCATGCATTTCAGTTATTTAATTTTACATATTTATTATTATTATTATTATTTATTCAATAGATCCTCAACTATATTATTACCCATACTAAGCATTTGAGCTAACACCTTTATTTTGTTTTGAAATTAATATGATGATATATGCTAAGGGGAATAATGATGTTATCAAAGAAAACACTTTGCATATTTTATGTTTTCAAATGTTTGTGAAATTAAAGTATGTATATGTTACCAAGACTAGTAAACTAATTTGTCCTTTGAGAATTTATTCAATGTATATAGTTATAATGTAATATAGTATCTATCCACTCTCATCTACTAGAGTCATGGTCTTTATACTCACTCGATGAGATCATATCATTTCTAACTTATTAAGTTCTTTTACAAGTGTATATAACTCTTTTTTCTCTAAAAAAATATATTGTTTTAAATTTATTACAATATAAAAATATATTTATTATTGTTACTTTTTCATTTATATTTCCAATCCTTCTTTCTATTTGTGTAATCATTTTATAAAACACTTATGGAATGAATGATATTAGTAATTTCATTTTTATAGTGTTGACTAGCCATATCCATGATGAAATTTGTTATTAAGATTTTAGCTTATGTTACACTTTTAGAAATGTTAGTATCAAGAGGAATATAAATAAATTCTTTACTTTAGCTCTATCTTCTTGTAAGCATATTCTTTGGATACCCTACCCATTAAGACTAGGTAACCTGAATGGAGAAAAAGGATAATGATAATAAAATGGGATTTGGAAAAATCTAAATAGAAAGATTTGATGTTTTCGAAATTTAATTATTTTATTAACTTATATTTTCATACATAAATTGTATTATTGTCAACCAAAGTTATTTTACTTTAATATAAACAATATTTTTATTATTTCTATAATATTATCACTTATTCTTATATATATATTTATATATATTATACTAGTATTACTGGTACTATAAGATTGTGGACTATAAAGTTCAAACTATTCAAGAATATAATTATAATAACATTGTGGAATAACATTTTTAAATGATATTTTAATTGTACAGAAGTTTTCAAGGGACACAATTCTAATAAATCAAATTGAATGAAAATACCAGTCCATAAAATTTAGATTTTCTAAATTTACTCATTTTAAATGATTGAATTGGACAAAAAATACTGATGAATCAATTAATTTTATTGTATTATAAATTATTATGTTTCAATACAAAGTAAAATTCTCTATCCTATTTTGAGTTTTTTAAGTGTCACCTTTTAATTTCTTTCAAATATTATGTCCATAATAGTTATTTTTTAAAAACCTTCACAACCATAATTATATAAAGTTATCTTTAATGAAATGATTATATGTATTATGAGTTTGTTTATATATTTTAAATTTAATTCAAATTCTAAATTTTAGCAAAAAGATAAATGGCTATCAATTCCCCTCTATTACTAGATTTTTTTTAAATGAGGTGTTTTACCATGTATAGTTTTAATTAATATTCTATTATTCATAGGCAGGTAAATCCAAATTTATTTTCAATATCAGTGAATATTCAAAAGGATAAAATATATATCTAAACTAAGACTTTTTATAATAAAAAATGGAAGAGTTGCGTTAAAAAAATCCATTCATTAAATAAAGGATTCCATATTCCATATATCTTTAGTATTAATCAATTCATAAATTATCCAATAAAACTAAATGAATTTTGTATGTGATTATTATAAAATTTAATACAACATGTCTTATAATCATAAAATGGGGAATATTATTTGCTTATTACTTATATAATAAAATTCTCATCCTTTGAAATAATTTTTTTTATTTATCAAAAGACATTATTTTTTAATCTAAACATATATAACTAAGGGGTTTTTAGTGGAATATTTGGAAAATGTTATATGAATAGAATATTGACCAATCCACATATTAGAACCTGCTATCTTACTAGTGAAATAAAAAGGAAAATGGATTAAAAATAGAATAAATAAATAAAATTCTAACACTTTTATGAAGTCAATTTCATATTCTAGATTATATTTACTGGAGAATAAGACCAAGGATAAAGAAAAATAGCATATTATTAGAACATAAATTTAAATCATAAAATATATATGAGAATATCATTTAGGGACCCTATTATACCAAAACACAGTGACTATAAATTTATTAAAATTAATCTATGGATGAATTTAGTGATTTGAAAAAAAGCATAATTAATATATTTTTTTCCATCTCAACATCAACTTCAAATGGTCATAAAACACATCTAAGTTAGTATATAATGAATATCCTTGCTAGACCAAAAATATTAAATAGTGATGATCATGTAAGAATCTATGTAATCCTCAATTATTGGATAGATGAATGATAATAATAAAAAACACTTACTCTCTAATGGATATATTTTATAGCATTTGGATTTGGGATTTTATATAAAGAATAAATTGGAGATTTCGTATAATATGTATTTTATAGAGACTAATACTTAGTTTATGGGAAAAAATATAACCCCTTATATATAATTAATGATCATGTATCTCAATAACTTCTTTTTTAAGGACACATATTTTTTTGTTTCTATTAATGCTAATACTTTTTCCAACCTTGTTATTTTAGTTTTTTGGTTGATCCATGCTTGGGGTTTAACCTTATGATATTTCGAGAATATTTATTTTTTTGGAAATATTTTGGTTTAAAATATCCAACACAACTCCCATGGTCCAAGATGTTTTGGTCCTTAGTGACCTCAATGAAAAGTAGGCAACTGAATTTGGGGAGGCCAGGTCATGGCATCAGGCAAGGAGCAGTAGGGGAAGCTACTATGAGCCACAAACTCCTCACCACTCCCCTGGTGAAGGGTTTGGTGAGTTGAAACGCCCAAAATGTTATAAACACACCATATGGATGGGTATGTTGGGATTACATGATTTAAACCACCATGACCATAGTGGAGGGAATAGTGGTGGTCACGTAGTGTTCGAAACAACCAAAATAGTCACCAGATGTTGTGGATCTTGAATTTTTGAAAGGTGAAACATGTGTGGTTATTATGTGGGATCCCAAAACTGAATTATAATTCAATTAATTTTCATATTAGTCAATTTTACCATCCTCTTCTATTTGTTTTGACCGATTCGATGATTTCCAGACACCTTTTTTGGATATACCTTGGGTAACCTTTCTTGCGACACAGTTCTTTCCTTGGTGAATCTTAATACTCTCAACCCCCTTGTTAATATATTATAGAATAATCAATACAATGAAGAATACGGTTATTATTTTTTCATTATAACTGCTTTAACCTCACATATTATCCATTTTCACCATTACTTGAATGAAGAATATATACTTCCTTCAACCAGGCATGAATTCATCTACTGATGGTGTTGAATAATGGGTATGTTTTATTTTAACAATTTTATTGATTATTAATTTAGTATCATTATAGAACCATATTATAATGTATTATAATTTATTATAGGAATTATTGAGATGAAACCCTGTGTATGTTTGTGAGAGAATGTGGACAGGGTGACAAAACTCTTGACGAATTAAGACATTGACATCGAAATGATTATGGTAGGACGTACTTAACATATAGAGTCCATGTATATGACTATTAGCATGATATTTAATTGTCTTATTATATTATTTAGATAATTATTGAGTTTGATCACATATGTGTGTGTGTGTATCATGTGATACCATATTTGATGTTTGATCAATTTTATGTGTAACCCATAAGACCGTGCTTGAGGTTCGATCACATGTGTGTATGTGTAGACCATGAGAGAACTTTTAAATTTGATTATATTTGTGTGTATATGGATATTAATACATATTATTAACATTTTTTTTGGTATTTATAGTGAATTATATGATATATCAATTATTACTTATACAATATATCATAACATGTGGAATTACTCAATGATATATATTGTTCCTTAATATGGTATACAATATATTTTGTTTTTACTTAAGTATTGTAATCTATATTTCATTGTTTAGGTTAAAATTTTTCTAATATTGACGTAACCAAATCATTATAGGGGGATCAAAAGAATGATAACTCATTGGTGATTGCTTACATAAGATGATTATTGCATTATCTTGGAATGAATGGGGGGAAGGACATATCACTTTTGTTAGAGTTAAAATATATGTTAGAATGATCAAACGATAGGGAACAATCCTTTATTATGAGAGCGCTTCCATTATAAGGGTTTTTTATACTTAAATTTCATCATAAAAAAATTGGTAACCATGATTCATGTGAAAGAAATTCCCTTAAAGGTAGGTGTGGAGTTCTTCCTTAAGGGTGGAACTTTATTTTCCTTATTGGAGAAAATAAATTTTTATACTTAGAGGTTAATGAATATGATTGTGATTAATGGTTGATGAATTTTATAGCCCTTAAAGTTGGAATGATTTTCCCTTAATGAAAGGTGTGGGGTTTTTTCATTAATGGTGGACAGAGTTACTTGACATTATCTAAGTCATGTGGTTCTGTTATGATACTCCTCTAGAATAATGAAAAAAAAGATACATTCAAGGTTCATGGAAGAGTAGTTTGTATATTCTCACTCATTTTATGATTGTTTGTAATATTGTATGCATATTTACCTTTCCTTCATTTCACACACTTCTATTTTTATGTGCACTTATGGTAAGGATGAATTGGTGGTGTCCTACTTGGATTCAAGTCACACCCTGCATTGGTATCTCGAGGCTTGTTGATACCTCATGATGAAGGATATATGAAAGGTAAAGGTACAAATAATAGGGATCTAGGAGACAAGGAATAGTGATTATATGTGGTATCAGGATGGACACAAGAGTGATCCTGTAGTGTTTTAATTATATTTATTGCTCATACAATAGTTTGACCTACCGCCTTGGGGGTCCCTGGTTTATCTTTCTATATTATTTGAGTAAACTTCCATGCCATTTATCATTTCATTTTTTATTTGTTTAGTTTTTTATATTTTTATTATTATTTATACATGTGTTACTGATACCATTGGTATAGTCTCCCCACCTATGTCATTCAGATCATCATTGATAATGGGAAACCTTTTGTGTACTAGGATGCGTATATGAGGCCATGTGGAAGTCTAGCCCAGATTTAGAGATTTAGGATAGGGTGTAAAAAAATAATATCAGAGGAGGTATCCCAATTTATTTCTTCTTGAATATGTTTTGGGGAAAGGTTAAAATGACAAAGAATGTGTGGAACTCAAGAATTGGAGTTTCATGTATTACTAGACAACACACTTATAAAATACCTCTAAGATACCTTTTTTGGGACTACTTATAAAGTTATGGTTTTATAGTTTCATATTTATGTATAGTATATTTTTTATTACTATTTTTTTGGATTTGTGATAATTCATGCATCATTACTAAGAAGTAAACATAAAATTCTAAACATATATCTATTGTGTGTTTCATAATAGTTCATTAATTTAAGGCCTTCATTCTATTATCTATTTGGGATAGACCTATATTCTATGTTGAGTGATATATGTGTGTTCATAATATTTTGATATATCTATGTTTAATCACTTAGTTTAGAATGATCATTATTTTATGTTATGTATATATATGATTGTTACTAATTTGTAGGTACAAAGGACTAGGATTGAGCCTTGGGTAGAATTAATAGGGTTTTAACTTTTGTGGGTATCTCATAGGATAATACATATGATATAAATCCATTTTTATATTCATTATAAAATATTTGGATATTATAATAAGGATTTTTTTTTGGGAATTCTTCCACTTAGTGCATGTTTAGGGAGGAGGAGTTTCCAAGACTATAGTCGATTATGCTCAGGGCTTTCATCTCTAGAACCCTCCATCCTTCTAGGTCACTAGAGTCCCTCAATATGCTCCAGAATATATAGAAGTAATTGAGGGAATCATTGATATAGTGAATAATTTTGAGTAATATCAAGTGAATACTTCAACTTTTATGCTTCAGAGACCCACTAGGAGGTAGTGGGGTGTCATGAACCAAGAAGAAAGTCTTGAAGGTATGAAATAATTTACCTTCAAAAACATTTTATTTGGGGAGTTATTTTTTGAGTATAATTAAGCTGGACCACAAGCATGAGTTTATAGATCATCTTTAGGGATTTATTACAGTGTGTACTTACTTGACTTGTTTCATGGGGTCACTTCTATTTTCTCAACTCTTGGATCAGAACAAGTTATAGAAGGATATGAAGTTCAAGATGAACATCCAACTGAAGTTCAGTATTTAGGCTAGTAGCATTGACTTGATGATGTATATGGTAGTGATTCAAAGGACCATGATGATTGAGAACAGTCTAGATTAGGTCATAATAATAAGTTTTCTTTAATACTTTAGTGGGATTACAAGATACACTTCTATTAGTAGAAAGTGGATGGTTAAGGATTAATTTCTGAGTGGTGGAAGACAAACTAAGAAAGTAGGATTGGATTGGAACCATGTCAGATTATAATGATAATTGTATAATAAATATTATTGAAGATTATGATAAAATTATCTATAAACTTCTCTACTTTCCCTTTAGTGGTGGATAATTATTAGGATAGTTTTCTAGAATAAATCTCAAGACTTCCTCTAGATAAAATAATTGAGTTTTAAATTGAGGTTTTTCATAGGGAATGACCAATATTAATTACACTTTATCAATTTAATCATATTTATTTGAAGGATCTAAGGATGTGGATTGAGGATTTAGAGGCACCTAGATTTATCAGAGTGACCACTTTACTGAAGGGTGATCCGGTGTGGTTCACAAAAATGGCAGAAGATAGCCTTTGGTTATGTGTGGACTACAAGAAGATGAAGTAGGTGACCATGAAGAATCAATAACCATTAATTTGTATTGGTAACTTGTTTGACCAGTTACAATGATCATAATGGTTCTTTATTATTGAGTTGTGGTTAGGTTATCATCATATTGTGGTTTGAGAAATAGATATTCCCAAGACAATGTTATATATAGGTATAGACTTTATAAGTATCTTGTTATGCCTTTGGGTTGAGAAATTCTATATAAGTGTTCATGACTCTCATGAATATGATTTTCCATCCACAACTTGAGCCTTTGATTGTTTTGTTTTGGTTGAATTATTGATATAATCATGGTTAATATAAATGAACACATGAAACCTTCAGATTGTATTGAGTACACTTTGAGAACATCAAATTTATTCCAAACTATTGAAACATCAATTTTAGATTCATGAGGCATGGTTCCCTGAGAATGTGATATCTTAGATGTGAATTTTGGTAGACCCATAGTAGATGTGTTAACACCAGTAAGAAAACATGGTCACCATTAGTGAGCTAATTTTAAACTTATAAGTAAAATAACAACCCTTTAATATTTAAAATGGTAATTACTACAGATAAGGTTATTATTGATTAGAGTAGGGGATAAACCAAAAGATAAAGTTTATTGTTACCCCAAAACCTATCTAAATTTTATTAGCTGATGATTTATTGACTTTTACTTATTTTTTTTGAATATTTAGCTATTTGGAAGCATTTGGATTGATAATGACGTAATTATATTTTTATATTTCTAGTAATTCAAAGTGTTTATTTTCCCTTGATCATAATAGGACACCCCTTATCTCTTTTATATACACTACTTTTATCCATCTATCTCAACCAACCCATGCCCAATTCTGTTTTAGACTTCCCTAGCCATGAATTTGAGGTGGTGGTCTACTTGAAAGACCATTCCAATGGACCTTAGGATGGGATAAAAAAGAGGAAAACCAAATGAGTGGTAATATTACAACCTTAAATATTTCACATTATTTATTCTTATGGAATATTCAAATCTATGGTATTCAAAAAAAAATTACTCCAGAATCCTACCCGCCTCCATGTAACAGTACAAATAATTTTCCATTACTATATTTAATGGATGGTTATTATTTAGGGATAAAGGTATTTCTATTATATTTATGAAATAATTATGCTTGGGAAATTATAATATTGTATCTAAATCTTAACATATAATCCATTAGAATATGATATTGTCAATCATGTTTATGTGTGGACTTCCACCTCCATAAAGCGATGTGATTAATTTTTCATTTCATCTTTAAACATGAAGTAATATGGATATATTTAATGAATATATGTGATATATATGAAATAATAAGGATTTTATAAAGGTTAATAATTACTTATCTTTATTTTATTACATCTGTCAAAAAGTTGAAAATTCATTCAAGTGTATGTACAACCTATCATCTCCCAGAACAATGTAATCCATATATATATATATATTTATATTATTAAAGATTAAAAACAATCATATAATGAATATATATGATATTTATATTATGATTAACATTCTATATATAATGGAACTACAATTAAATTATATAGACCAAAACTACAGAATTGAAATTCTCATGAAAAAAATGAAACATTTAACACCAGAAAATGAAGATTTTACTAAGGATTTATCAATAAATGGGTAATAAATGTTATAAGTGGATCATATATGATGTTATAAGTATGTACTTGGATATCTTATTGATGTAAAATAAATTTAAATTTATTATAAATTGAGATTAATTTCTTAAGAATAAATTTGAACTCGAGGTAAGAGTTTTATGTTAAAACCTCATTATTTATTGGGATTGCTTTTGATTAGGTTTATAGTGATGAAATTTAAAGATATACCACTCAAGAATCTCATTTATTTTTTTCTCCTAATTTTATTTATGATGATTATATTTTTTACTTTCATTTTTCTCTCTTTATGTACTAAAGGGATCAAATTAATATTTTAAGGAAATTTGTCTTTATTTTTATCTTTAGTCAAAAATCAATTTTCTTCCATGTTTTTGTTTTATTTTATTTTCAAATAATGTTTTTAATATTCTTACATAATTATCTAAAATAATTTTTACCTTGGTTTAAATTTTTATAATTTTTTTAAAAATGATTCTTCTTATCATTTTCCAAGCAAGGTATTTTTGAAATTTTACCTAAAATGTGAAAGAAATATTTATTGTAAATTATATGGAATGAAAGGAATTTACCACCATTATAACATTTCAATGATTTTAATATTAATTTATATTTTACCATGGTTCCCTTAAAATAAAATTTTTTCTCAATATTTGGGAAATTTTCAGATTTTAATATGTGATTCAAAAATTGAAACATTATATTCATCAAGAAATATTCCCATGATATTTTAATTTAATTTTTCATTTATGATAACATAATTTGGAGTTACTTATGATTTAAGTGGGATAATATCAAATGATACCATATTTATTATTTTTATGGATGGTTTGCATTTATGGTGATAAAATATTGATAAAACTCATATTCTTTTCTATGATTTAAGTTATAATAAATTTTTTTATGATATTGTGGCATAAATATGAATGGTTTTATTGACATGTGAATGGTGTACATATAATTATATATCCCTCTAATTCATTAGGAAAATATATTTGTTTTTTGAGATCAAAGGTCACATGGGATGTCATCCCAATTCAAAATGAGGGTACACAATATGTTATCCCAAGCCTAAAATAGTGTACATGAGAGTTTATCATAATCCCAACAGTGGGTAAATGGGATGTTATCTAAATCCTGAAGTAGGTACATAGGCAGATAGACCAGGCCTAACATGTTATGAATGAGTTGGTGGGTATCCCTGAAAGAATAATTATATGATTATGATTATGACACACTTTATGTCACTATTTTATGAAATGCTATTATAATAATTTTATATTCTCATGGATTATGTACATTGATAACTTTGTGATTCTTATTTTATAAACATTAATGATTTATTCCATGAATCATTTTGATGATAAAAATTATAGGATAATATTTTCAAATATTAATATCATGTTCTCATGTATTTATTTATCATCAAGTGTTTAAATGATCATTGATAACTCCATTGTTTACCCATACTAATCATATTACCTCTTACTTTGTTATGTATTTTATTACTGATGACATCAAGAAAGTTTTTATGTATGAATTTTGTAATAAGGGGTTAAATTTCCAAAACACTATGTGGAAGATGATGTAGATCTATTATGAACTAGTTTTTTATATATCAAAGTTTCTGATGATATTAGAACTTTATTGTTCTGGCATGGATCTTTATATTATGTAATGAATATTCATCTAATTATATTTAATATTTATATATGAAAAGTAGGGGTCAATATATTTGGTTTTAGAGAAATGTTTAGTTGCCTTTATAAACTATAATGAGAAAAATTTAGTGATAACACTTAGGATAATCCCATGTATAAGAGAGTGTCTTAAGATATAGTAAGGAATGTAGTGTGGTTTTCATAACAAAACATATTTTTCTGGATACTACAAGTGGATGTGGGATTAGAATAAATGCACATAGGTGTATTCACCCCCAAAATAGTTGGTTAAGTATATCTCACCCTTCATTTAGGTAAATAGAAAGTTTTCTCTAACTGTGCATAGAGTTTGATACTCATGGGGGATATTCCTAGGACAATTCACATTTTATTTATGAACCATTATGTTGGATTTTAATAAATGATGACTGTGGATGAATTTGGTTAAACTGAAGTTGTCATAGATTGAAAATAAAGTGTAATTATTCGGGAATCCTATGAATGTTTTTCATGATTGGTCACTTTGATTAATGGTTTTTGATAGTCATGATAAATATTTGGGTTTTATATGGGGATTAAAGATAGTGAAATTATGTTGAGGTAGTGACAGGTATACTCAAACATAGAAGTATATTATTTGATCTCACTTACATGAATTCAATTTTTTCACGAAATATCTCTATAGATGTTCATTAGTATCCTCAATTATTATATTTTGATTTATAAGTAAAAACTCAAAATGGTAATATGATCTTATCTCATGTTTATAATTATTCTCCGACTAAAGATTTTGGGAACTTGATTCCTATAAATCTCTTCATTCTCGCTCTAGTTGAATTTAATGTTATCATTGCCATGGATTGATTTTATTTACCAAAATAACACATCAATGTACATAGAAGGGAAGCCTTGATTGATATTACTAACCAATCTATGATCTTATATTAGTGTAGCAATTAATATGAACATAAAATGGGAATTACATCCTTGGTATGGGTCTTGATTCCTATTTAAAAGGGGTGTTAATCTACGATTTTTGGGGAGAAACTCAAAATTAAATATATTCCTATTGTATGGGTTCTTGTTCATATATATAAAAATGAATTTCACAGGCTTCCTCAAAATCATGAAATTTATTTTTCAATAGAAATGATACTTTTAATACCCCATTTTCAAGGACTCTATATTGAATGACCTTGATTTAGTAGAAATAATTGAAGAAGAAAATAAAAATAATCTTTATAATATATTCATATATCCAAGTGAATTTCATTGGGGTGTACATATTCTTTTTTAAAGATCAATGATGGATTAAAGCAATTTTAGATTAATTATCAGGAACTTAACAAGTTCAAAATTAGGAATAAGTATCTTCTCCTCCATATTGATGACTTGATTAATCAATTAAGTGGAGATCAATACTTCTCTATGATTGATATTCATTATGGATTTCATCAATTGAGAGTTAATAGGGAGGATATAACCATTATAGCCTTCTATTTGAGGTTTTAAAACAATGATTTTATAGTGATTCCATTTGGTCTTACAAATTTTCAAAGTATGTTCATGGATTTAATGAATAGGGTCTTTGGATATTACCTTTATTAGTTTATGATAGTCATTATTGATGATAATCGTATATATTCATAGATCAATAAATATCATGAGATCATTTTAGGATTGTAATAATGACCATAAGGAAGGAGAAACTCTATGAAAAATTTACCGAGCATAAATTTTGGCTACAACAAGTTTCATTTTTGGGTTATATAATCTTAATATAGGGTATATTAGTGATGCATAAAAGATATAAATTATTTAACATTATCCCAAACCAACCACTGTAACTGAGATCCATAGTTTTTATTCTTTGGATGTAGATTATCAATTATTTTTGTAGAATTTATCATGAAAATATGATCCACTCACCAAGTTAACTCGGAAGGAAGGAAAGTTACTTTGGACAATTGAATGTGAAGAAAATTTCTAGGAACTGAAGAGAAGGTTAGTTAGTGAACATTTTATAACATTTCCCTATAGTGGAGAAGGGTTTTTGATCTATAGTGATACATTGAAAAATGGAAAGAGATGTGTCCTCATCTTGAATGATATATTGATAATCTCTATTTCACAATAATTAAAGGTTCATTAGAAAAATTACCCGACTTATTATTTAGAGTTAGTTATGGTAAAATTTTCATTAAATACATGGTTCCATTTTATTTATAGAGAAATGTGTGATATATATAATATTTATAAAGTTTTGAAGAATATATTAAATAAAAAATTATGAATATACTCCAGACAAGATGGTTGGAGTTGATTAAATATTATGTGTGCTCAATACATTACAACCATTGGAATACTAACAAGGTGGAAGATTCTCTAAGTCCAAAGGAACATGCTAAATTTTATATGGATAGGATAAAAAAATATCAAATATTTATATATTTAGAAGAATGGATCTATAAATCTTGAATAATGGGGGATAAACCATATATTCATAAAATTAATGTTTTACCATCTATCCAAGTTCATATTAAAGAGATGAATAAGGAAGATGCTGAACTATTGAAGAAGGTAAAAAATGTTCTAGGATTCAATATTGATTTTGATGTAATGATATAGTTTAGAAACAATGTGTGTTTCCCATCAATACCAGACATTAAGACTGAGCTATTTGATAAATCTCGTAGTCCAAAATTATTAATTAATCATGGAAGTACAAATATATATAGAGATATAAAAGAGTATTTATGGTTGGACAATGTAATGAGAGATATTTACGAGTCTATGTATTGGTGAATGGTATGTAAAAAATTTAATGTTGACAGATAAAAGTTAAATGTGATGTTACAAACATTATCCATACTAGAATTAAAATTAAAAAATAGTACCAGAGATTTTTTTATCCAACTCCCCAAAAAATATAAACTCCATAATGCTATTTGGGATGTAGTTTATCTTAATAAAAATTCATCATAATTTATTTCTATATGAGAATATTTATCTATTTACTAACTTTATTGAATATACATAAAATAATTGTTAAGGTTTAAAGGTGTTCTATAATATATTATATCTGATTCAAATCAAAGGCTTACCTCAAAGTTCTAGTGAAGTATTTAGTAGGATATGGATATAGATTTGAGTTTCATTACTAATTTTCATCCCCATAAATATGGTCAGTCTAATAGAACCTATATAACCATATAGGATATGTTGAGATCATTTTCTATGTATTTCAGTGGTTTTTGGAGTAAAACTTTCCTCTAGTGTTGATTTCATACAAAAATAGATTTCACTCAAGAATTTAGATGACCTATCATGAAGAACTCTATAGAAAGAAGTGTAGAAATACATTTTTATGGGATGAATCTAGAAAAATAAATCTATATGGACTTGATGCAACTTTTTAAATGGAAGATAAAATAAGATCAATTCAGAATCACATCAATGAAACTCAGAGTCGATAGAAAAGTTATGATGAAAATAGTTGGTGAAATCTAGAATTAAATTTTGGTGAGAATGTATTCTTAAATATTTCTCCTTGTAAGATGGTTATGAGATTAAAAAAGAGTGTAATAATAAGCACTAGGTATATTTCCCCTAGATATTCTTGAAAGAGTATGGACAACAGATTATCACTTGGCTCTTCCACTAAACCTTTCTCAAGTTCACGATGTGATCCATGCATCTCTTCTAAGGAAGCACATACCCAATGCATCACATATACTAAAATTATAGGTTGTAACACTATAGAATGTTCATTATTATGATGAAAAAATATATAAATATTGTATCTTATAGATAAAGTGTCACAAAAATAGAATACCAAGCTAGTTAGAGTTCTTTGAAGGAATTAGAAATTTTAAGAAGCTACTTAAAAAACTAAGTATTTGATGAAATAGATATATAATTATTTACTTGTATGATAGTGATGTAACTTTGAGTTAAAAATTCATTTTAAGTGGGTTAAAATGTAATAACCTGATATTTTATGACATATTAGTCTTTAAATAAAATATCTTCGACAGATAACAATACATGAAACCTCGAGTAAAAATGAATTATTATATAATATACCATTATAAACTAGCTACTAAATTGGATGAAAAAATATGATTAATTTTCTTTAAAAAAATTATGTATAATTTTTTTTATAAATAAAATAAATTTATAAATAAGTATTCAATTTTTAGTAAAGTTTTTTATGATTTAAAATAATAATTTTCCTCAAAAATGATTTTTATTATTTTTTGGTTAAGATATATTAAAATTAATTAATTATACTTTTATAAAATTTATTTGAAATTTTTTTCTTAAATTTTTAAATTACCATGAAAAAATTAGCTTAGAGTGAATTTTGGTGAATTTTATGAAATCATTGACTTTTTAATGAATAGTGAAAAATAATTATTTTAATTGAAAATTTTATTTTATTTTCAAAAATTTAAAGAGTTTATTTTTGTTTTAGAAGGATTTAAATTTAAATTTAGTTAATTAATGTTATCAATAATCAAATCAAGGTCATTGTATTCAATTTTATGTTGGATTATTGAATAAAAGTGTTTTATAGTTAAGATTTTTTTTTCCGGGAAAACTACTTTTCATCGTATTTTGGGAGAATAATTTTAAATTAAATTAAGGAACTTATAGAAATTTAAACATGAAATATGGATTACATATTTGGAATGAAGAGGTCCATTTTTTATATTTCACTTTTATTTTGGGTCAATATGTATAGTATCCATTGTACATTTTTGGTTACCAAGATAAAGTTGAAAGGTTTGGATTCGAATTCCATAAATATGTTTATATCTCTATAGTCAAATTAAATATATAGAGTTAAAAATTTCATTAATGATATTTTATATTAATTTTTTTTTGTTAAATTATTCAAAAATTAGAAAAATATTGAAAGATGAAATTTATGATGCTAAATGGTATAAAATATCACATGTTTTCTATTTATGAGTTAATATTTAACTTATAAGTAAAATTATAACCATTTAATATTGAAAAATTCCATCACTACAGTTAGGATTAAAATCGGTTAACGAGGGGGTTAGACAAAATGATAAGGTTAAAAATGATGCAAAAACCAATAAAAATTTCACTAAATTATGATATTTCAACCTTTGAACCTTTTTAATCAAACATATTTCCATTTGGACACTTTTTTATTGAGAATTAATTATTTATAATTTAATACTTTTAGAATTTTTGTGTGTGTCCTTTTCTTCCATTATAAAAGGATACCCCTAACCTCTTTTATTAACTCCATATTAAGAAATATAGATAGAAAAAACCCGGAAAATTTATCTTGTAAAATTATCTAGTTGGTAATTAGTTATTATGATATTTTTAAAATACCATTCAAACGGTCCTTAAGATGGGATCTAAAGGAGGGCTACCAAAGAAGAACCAATCTTTCTACCAAACCTCTTTTAATTTATTTCCACCTCTACCTTATTTAAATTTTTAGTATTTATCATAAAATAATAAATTCAGTATGATAAATATTCTGAATTTTTATTATGATTTTATTTTTTCCATTATCCACCCTATTTTCCCTCATAAGGGAAGTGAAAGTATCGTGCATAAGTATGGGTGTACTACCACCTCCACGCAGTGATACATTTCATTTTCCGACACAATTTTTCATTGATCATAATTATGAATGGGATAAGGTTTATATAATATATTTATATTATAATTATTCTTATTTAATTATAATATCATATCTAACTTGTTAAATTCCAATCCGTTGAAAAATGATAACGTCGCTCATGCATACGTGTGGACTACCACCTCCACAACATGATACGAATTGTTTTTAATTTATACTTTAAATGGATGGTAATAAGTAAATATTTAATTAATATATTTGATATATATGATATAATGATGATTTTTAATGGCAAGTTACTATTTAATTTTCCTTCATTCAATCTATTAAAAAGTAAAACTAAAATTCACGCTTATATATGACCTATTATCTCCATGAATGATGAATTTTTTTTGTATATCTATTTTTTATGGATTACGCTAAATATAAATATAATTAATATATATGATATTTATATCATGATTAAAATTACTTATAATTTGGAATCATGATAAAAGTAAAAGTACCGAAAGTACCGAACCAAAATTCTCCTGAAAAAACAAAACATGTAACACACGAAAACAATACTTTTAATAAGGATTTATTAATAAATGGATATGAAAATGTTATTGGTGGATAATATATGATATTATAGGTATTTATATTACTAGATAATATAATTATAATATATTTATATGAATTTTACATGGGGTTTATGTTATTTCAAAGAAAGATGAAATTGAGGTAATGGTTTTATGTTACAATATCACTGTTTACCTGAATTGTTTATGAGTTTGTTTCTGACGATAGAAATTCATGAACTACTTCTTAATAATCTCATGAATTTTCTTATCTTAATTTTATTTTTTGAAATTAAATTTTTTTCATTTAATTTCCCTCCATTTATGTTCTCAATATACTGAAATAATTTTTATGGAAATCTAAATTTATTTCTATCTTCTATAAAAAAGCCATGTTCATCCATGTCCAAGTCTACTATAAATGTTTTGAATAATGTTTTTTAATAATATACTATTATTGTTAAAATTAATTTTCACCCATGTTTTAATTTTTAATTTTTTTAATATGAATCATTTTTTTTGGTTTTTTGAATGATGTATTTTTGAATTTTTATTGAAAATGTTAACGGAATAATTTTTATAACATACATAACATGAATAAAATTTCCATTTATCATGTATGTTAAATTATTTTATGTTTATTATAAAATTTTCAAATGGTATTTTCGAATAAAATTTGTTCTTTAATATATGAGATATTTTTATATTTTAATATGTGATTAAAAAAATAAATGAGTACTTTCCTTGAGAAATATTCTAGTAACCTTTTAAAGGGATCATCCATGATAACAACATTTTACGTTATATATGATTTAAAAAGTATATGATCTATATATCCCATCATTATTTTATCTATAGATTTTTTATGGATATGATGATGAAATATCGATGAAACTCATTTTAGTTTATATTTAGTAAGTTGTGATGAACATTTTTAGGATCTCATGGCATACATATAAATATATCTATGATCATACGATGGATAGATTGAAAATTATATTTACCTCTTATGCATTGGGTAAAGATTAATGTAACATGAGATCAAAGGGTACACATGAGGTAATCCCAAGCCTTAAAGAGGAAAAAAAGAGGTTATACCAAGCAAAAAATAGGGTACATGATGTAGATTCCGGGCACAGCAGAAGCGCGTTGGTGGTTTTTTCCAACTTTAATTTTAGCTTTAAACAACATTCAAACTGAGATCCATCACGATATAAAACATCGGATCTTTAGAATATAACAAAGAATGAAAAACAAAAGAGGGAATCCCAAAACCATAGAGATAGGATCATCATATATTGGTTATAATTAATTTAAATAATTCACAAGAATTACCTTGGTGGAATTATTTCTTTATTGATGTCTCCGGTCATGATCCCATGATCTTTTTTTGCATCATAGAATCCATGTGTAGGATTCCTCTAGAGGTGATCCACACATGTGACACGTATCTCTGGATGTCGCCGAATGGATCTCTGGGTGCTATCACGGAAGAACATTCGCTTGCGATGTCCACCTTCGACCGCCTTGGCATCTCGGTCTTGAGGGCGTTCTTGGAGGAAGGAGTTCTTTCGACCTTGACAGAATTCTTCAGAATTGTTGTGCACAAAGATTTTATTATGGAAAAGTGTTGGGGTTGTGAGGATATTTATAATCGGGTTTGAGGTTATAGAGTTATGACAATAAATAAACGTGTTACGCATTTTATTTATTTCATTAACTATTATTGAAAAACCCCCATATCAAATTATTAATTCCTTGACATGAGCCCACACTGATTATAATAAATATCATTTAATAAAACAATATTATATCCTCAAAATCCCGACTGGAAAAACTATACGGCGTGTAATCAATAATACACGGTGTGTACTCATTTTTACATAAAAATACACGACGTGTATATTAAATATACACGGAGTGTACTTTTATTTTCCACTTTCCTTTATTTCCTCCACCACATTTATTAGTCCTTGATTACTGGCTATTTATTTATTAAATAAATGTAACTGTATTACTCGCTAATAAATGTATTATTTCTCCCACAATATATTCTCTCGAATAACTAGTATCAAAATAAATTCCATCAGGCATCCTTAAATAATTATTAATCCACAGTCAGGAATTATCTTTATTTAACTTGTTAAATTAATATTTAACTGAGATACATGGACACACTTAGTTTGTGACCATCTAGGCCTCTTTCTCAGTGGCATTAGGCGGAACCTGCCTAAAGTCCAAGGTTAGCATCTAGCAACACGCCAAGACACCTAGAGAGAAAGAAGTTAACGCCGCAATGACGTGTCACCTCATACAAACGCTTACCCTTTAATATAATCCCTTTGTCACGATATCTCGAATCAAGCGGGTTGCATGCTGGTGCCATCAATACATGTGTTCGATTATTCTTTCTTTGACTTTCCAGAATTTAACTAGCCCATACTTTACCATGGACATAGATTTATTTAGGCTATATAAATTCCATCAAAGTGCCTGAGATATCTACTTCCGTTATGGAATAGAAGGGACAAATCCTTTCTCGAATTATCTATTAATGCTGTATTACTCATGACGCACCCAATTTATCCTACCTCATTGTGAACAATGTGTCGTCACAGTTTTCGTCAATACATCTAAGTGCAGGAGTTGTAATACCCATTAATAATAATCTTAAAGTCTAAGGATCAATACACACGTCTGCAGATAGGAACATCCAAAGACACTATGAAAGGTGGATTTCCTACCAGGGGGACTCGTTCTCATAATATCCTCCTAGATATTACCAAGGGCACACACCATGATATAGTGCCTCAAAGTTTTATAAGTCCTCACCCCTAATGGCCTATATTATTTGTGTCCCTCAAATAATATCATCCGGCCATAGAACATATATTCAAGAACAAAGTTATGGAAGTTACGGGTTCTCATCATAGCAGGGATCTGCTATGACCCTTTAATGAAACAACTATCCTTAGGACATTATCACATGCACTATCATGCAGAAGAATAATAAAGATGTGATAGTGCTTTTATTAATGAATAAAGTACAAAGTAGTTGGTTCTAGGCCACCAAATTTAATAGAATCCCACTTGGACTAGAGCCAAATTCTAACAACCTTTAACCCTTTAGCTCTCACATGATATTCATGATTCTGATGAGATATGCCTTTAGTCAAGGGGTCTACCACATTCTCTTTTGTGGACACTCTGCTCACTGCAACTTCACGCCTTTGATAGAAATCCCTCAAGAGGTGATACATTCAGAGTATATGCTTTGTCCATTAATGGGACATTGGTTATTTTGAAAAAGCCACCACTGCTGTATTATCATAATACAATGTAATGGGATCTTTACTGATACGCACCACATCAAGCTCCTGGACAAAGTTCCGGATCCAGACAGCTTCCTTGGTTGTATCAGAAGACGCTATATATTCGGACTCCGCTGTAGAATCAGCAACAAATGGCTACTTTGAACTCTTACAGGTCACAACTCCTCCATTGAGACATAAAACATATCCAAACTGTGACTTCAGACCATTCTGATCTGTCTGAAAACCATCATCAACATACCCTCTGATGACAAGCTCTTCATCTCCTCCAAACACCAGGAACATATCCTCAGTTCTTCTCAGATACTTAAGGATAGTCTTAACAGTAGTCCAATGCTGTTCTCCTAGATTTGCTTGATATCTTACTACCATGCTTAGTGCATAGGTAACATCAATCCTAGTACATAACATGGCATACATGATATATCCTATATCCGAAGATTATGGGATCTTACTCATTATATCTTTTTCTTGTTGTGTCTGAGGACACATTTTCTTAGAAAGTTTTAGTCCATGTGACACTGGAACTAATACCCTCTTGTATTGTTCCATACTAAATCTCTTTAGTATCTGGTCAATGTATGTACTCTGACTTAGTCCAAGAAGCTTCTTAGATCTATCACGAATGATCTTGATCCCTAGAATGTAGGCTGCTTCACCCAAGTCCTTCATGGAGAAACACTTTTTCAACCAGTCCTTAACTGACTGTAAGACTGGTACATTGTTTCCAATAATAAATATGTCATCAACATATAATACTAGGATAATAATCACATCCCCATTAAACCATTTATAAACACATGGCTCACATTCATTCTTAATGAACCCAAATTTCTTTATGGCTTCATCAAATCAAATGTTCCATGACCTAGATGCTTTGTTTAATCCATAAATGGATTTTTGTAACTTTCAAACCCGTTTAGATTCACCTAGTGTCACAAACCCTTCTGGTTGTGTCATATAGACATCTTCTTGAAGGTTCCCATTAAGGAATGTTATTTTGACATCCATCTCCCAAACCTCGTAGTCATGGTAAGCTGCTATGGAAAGTATGATTCTTATGGATTTAAACATGGAAACTGGAAAGAAGGTTTCATCATAGTCAATTCCTTAATGCTGTCTGAACCCTTTAGCCTCTAGCCTTGCTTTATAGGTGCTAACTTGACCTTCCATGTACAGATTTCTCTTGAATACCCATTTTCATCCAATAGGCTTTACATCAAATGGCTCATCGACCAGAACCCAGACATGGTTTTGATACATGGAATCCATCTCAGAATTCATAGCTTCTAGCCATCTTGCATCTTCTGAGCTTTATACTGCTTCCTTGTAGGATAGAGATTAATCAGTGTTCAACAATAATGATTCACCATCCTTTGTGACTAGGAAACCAAATCTCTCAAGCTCCCTTACCTCTCTTGAGCTCCTACGTAGTACTTGTGTTTCTGGAACCTCTTCCATAGGGACCTGTGGAACTTGTTCCTATACCAACTCTTGTGTATCTTGAGCATCAACTTCATTGAAGTCAATGTTGCTCCCACTATCCTTCTTGAGGATGTGCTCCCTCTCAAGAAATACGGCTTGTCTAGTGACAATCACTTTCTTGTCTGAAGGGTTATATAGGTAATATCCTTTTGTTTCTTTGGGATATCCTATAACGATACACCTCGTGCACCGGGGTTCTAGTTTGTTTCCTGATAAGGCCTTAACAGATTCCTCGCATCCCCTTTCATGTGTGTGTAACAAAATGGGTTTCTTTCCATTCCATAGCTCAGAGGGAATCCCATTTTCCGCCTTAGTTGGTACTCGGTTTAATGTGTATGTTGTAGTTTGTAATTCATATCCCCAAAAGGATAATGGATGATCCGTACGACTCATCATCGACCTCACTATGTCCAACAAGGTGTGGTTCCTCCTTTCACTAACACCTTTCCACTGTGGTGTATAAGGAGGAGTGAGCTGAGATAGAATCCCAGACTCCCGTAGAAGATCGATGAACTCTTTGTTCAGATATTCTCCACCTCGATCCGATCGAAGTTTCTTTATCTTCTTACCAAGCTGATTCTCAACTTCATTCTTGAATTCCTTAAATTTCACTAAGTCGTCTTACTTATACCTTATTAAGTATACATATCCATATCTACTCAAATCATCAGTAAAAGTATTGAAGTAAGAATATCTACCTCTAGCTTCTACTGGAAATGGTCCACACACATCCGTGTGTACTAATCCTAGAAGCTCTGTGGCCCTTTCACTCTATCCACCAAAAGGCGGCTTGGTCATTTTTATTTGTAAACAAGTGTGACATATATCAAGTGGTTTTAGCTCAGTAGAGTCTAAATAGACATCTTGGCAGAGCTTTGTCAAGATCTTCTCGTTCACATGACCGAGACGGTGATGCCACAACTAGGTGATGTATGAGTCATGTGAGTTTGTTTCATTATCAATTTACAACACTTGGTTTTCGTAATTTAATACATACAAACCATTATTTAAATGTGCCATACTATAACATACTTTGTTCTTATAAAATAGAAAACCCTTATTTCCAAATTTGAAAAAAAATCCATCCATATCCAAACAAGATACATAAATTATGTTCTTGGTAACACTAGGCACATAATAACAGTTATGTAAAACCAGAATCATCCCTGTCGGCAGTGAGAGGTGGTAATCACCAATAGCCAACACAGCCAGCCTTGCGCCATTGGCAGCTCGAAGATCCACCTCTCCTATGACAATCTTTCTAAATCTTCTGGGTTCCTATATTTGAATACAGATGTGAGCCCCACACGCTGCATCTAATACCCAATGTGTATAAATAGAAAGATTACACTTAATAACGAACGCACCTTTAGCGTCCTCACGCTTCTGGGTGCAGTTCCTCTTCCAGTGGCCTTACTTGACACATGAAAAACACACTGCCTCCCATTCCTTACCCTGCCTCTGGATCTTCCCCTTCTTGGAAGGACAATGATCGTGGGCTTTAGACCTTTTATAAGTCTTTGGCCCCTTTTCCTTGTCCTTCATTTTCTTGTTCACCATAAGGACTGCGGGTTTGTCATGCCCCATGTCCTTGTCTTCCTGGAGAATCAAGGTCAGAAGATCCGATAGACTCTTCTCATTTCCCCTAATGTTATAATTAACAATGAAGCTAGATAAGGTCTTGGGAAGTGATGATAGGATAAGATCTGCATGCAACTCATCCGGGAATTTAATCCCTAAGATGTCCAGGCATTCAATGTATCCAATAATCTTGACTACATGAGGCCCAGCTGGCACAGACTCTCCAAGATTAGTTGTAAACAAAGCTTTGGAGATCTCATACCTCTCCTGTCTCTCCTTCTCTTTGTAGAGATCCTTAAGGTGAGACATCATGCTATACACGTCCATGTTTCCATGTTGCTTCAAGAGATCATTGGACATGGCCAATAACATGAAACACTGGACATCTGTGGCATCATCCATGTGTTTCATATAGAGAGATAATTCCTCATCACTGGCCTCTTTCCCAGGTGAAACTGTAATAGGCTCTTCCAACACATACAATTTCCTTTTGTGGAGAAGGATGACACATAAACGCCTCTGCCCCTCTTGGAAATTGGTGCCGGTGAGAAGGTTTTCCTTCTCGAGTATGGTTCGCAATGATATGTTTGAAGTCATTTTCTCGCCGTTTCTATAAATTAAGATGAGGAAAGGTTTATTACTTTATTAAAAAACTGAGACAAATAAATAAATTAATACTTATTAGTCTCCAACTATTTTATCGAAATCCAATAGCCCTCACCATTGACTTCCAAATATTCTGTTGCCTGAATATTCTAGTGTAAAAGATCCATACTGCCCTTTTCATTAAACCAACTAGGGTTGGTCAAGCAACCTGAATGGTTTTAGGTAGGCATTCCAAATTCCAAATACATTAACTTTTAGCTCCTTGATCCATTGAGTTGACTCCCCAATCCTGATATCCTTTTATTTTGGATTTTCTCAACCTTTGCCTCTTGGTCACACCAAGTCCTACTGTAGCAGTCAACCGTTTATGCGAACCAAGTCAAGTCAACCCAAAACCTTGAATTAGAATTCCCCGATAATTGAAAGCACCCCAACTAGGGCTGGTCAAGCACTTTGAACTATGGTAATATTCTAACCAAGATTATGGAAGGCTATACCGACTTAATATTTCTTTTGAGTGATTTTATCCTTATACGTAAATTTCTAATTTATTATCTTTTATTACAAGCCTGTTAATATTAAGTGGGATATACTTAAGTTATTAACCATGTCTAAGATAATATTTACATATAAGACAGTTTTATTTGAGTTCCATATTGCACGCTCGTTTAATTAATTAATTGTGTGACAGCCACAATAAATAAACCATGCAACTGACAGAAATAAAATAAATGGTATGATCATGAGATTTTCTATTGGTTAGCTTATCTAGTGATTGATAAACTAACCAAAGACCTAGGGGAGAAACACCTTGAACCTTTTGGGTTTGTGTTTACAACTTTCCACATGTCCACCTATGTATCTCCTTGGATTGGTTTCACCTTGGCTCCTGACTTGAGACGCCTCCCCTAGCTTGGGAGCTCCATCCATTACATATAAATTTATCTCACACACAAGTGAGGGGTAAAAAGGGGTTTTTACATAAAAGAATCTTTGGGCGCGCAGGACCTACATATTAATGAGGAGATGGCTCGCAGGCCAACAAATTTAATTTAAATAAATAAATTAAAAGAAACCATTCAATAAAAAGGCCTCAGTCTAGCTCATGATCATCCATACATGCAACGATATTTACGCATAAATAAAACTAGAATTCAATTCTTTAATCGTTCTTGTTTAAGATAAATCACACTGGAATCAATCAATTATCTTTAATTAATCAATCCTTTTATCTTAAACCCTTTTATGAACTTCCTTGAGATTCTTATCCATCATAATTTTAAACATATAAATTAATTTAAAATTATCCTTGTATGTAACTTGTACCTTTGAGGCAACCCGGTGAATTCCCGTTCATTACGGATATGTTAAATTAAACACATATATATAAAATACCTATCACGTGTTGTGCCTCATCTTTACACCTGCACCATGGTACACGTCTCCAGGGTTTGTATGATATAATAATAAATTTTAATAAATCTGCGTAATTTGGGTGAGTACATGGCATGTAGTTCCGACTACACGACATGTACTTTTATTCACCGTCGATCAAAAGAACATGCTTGGGGACATGGCGTGTTAATGTACTTCAGAAATTTTCGGAGTACATGGTGTGTGCAGTGGGACACACACCGTGTAGTTTCCGCGTTACATGGTTTCCAGCCAGGCAAGCCATGTACAGGGTATACGGTCCAACCCTAAACCAAAGGGACTACATGCCGTGTTCTTTAGACCACACGGCGTGTAATCCGGAAACCGTGTGACACCTATTCCTGGTCAACACACAATGTCATAAATTACTTAGATAGGATCAATACACGACTTGATTTGGCAGACTAGTCCGATGCATGAACGTAGACTACACGTCGTGTACTTCCAAATACACGCCGTGTATTCTCATGTTGTACTATCAGGAACATTTGGCTCCTCCGGATGAGATCCTCTATTTTATTTTAATCAAAAATTAAAAGAAAAGGTCATTTCTATATGGTGAACGAGAAACCATAGAGTAGGAACAAATGTCAAGATTAAGATTTAAATAATGATTAACTTGAATTGAAACAACTAAATTTTTTAATGCATAGATCCCCAAGGGAAAACTAAATAATTATAACCAACAATATGACAACTTTGATACCACTTTTAGGTCTCGGGCACAGCGGAAGCACATTGGTGGTTTTCCCAACTTTAATTTTAGTATTAAACAACATTCAAACTGAGATCTGTCACAATATAAAATGTCGGATCTTCATAATAGAATGAACAACAAAAAATAAGAGGGAATCTCGGAACCATAGGGATAGGATCATCATATATTGGTTATAATTAATTTAATTATTTGACAAGAATTACCTTCATGGAATTCTTTCTTCATTGATGTCTCCAGTCATGATCCCGTGATTCGTCATTACGTCGTACAATATATGTGTAGGATTCATCTAGCAGTGATCAACATGTGTGCCATGTATCTTTGGACATCGCCGAAGGGATCTTCGGGTGCTAGCGCGGAAGAACCTTAGCTTGCGATGTCCACATTCGATCACCTTAGTCTCTCTATCTTGAGGGCGTTCTTGGAGGAAGGAGTTCATTCAACCTTGAAAGAATTATTCAGAATTGTTGTTCACAATTATTCTCTTGTGGAAAAGTGTTGGGGTTTTGAGGATATTTATAATCGGGTTTGAGGTTATAGAGTTATGACAATAAATAAACGCGTTATGCATTTTATTTATTTCATTTACTCTTATTGAAAAACTCCCATGTCGAATTATTAATTCCTTGACATGCGCCACCACTGATTATAATAAATATCATTTAATAAAACAATATTATATCCTCAAAATTCTGACTGGAAAAACTATATGGAGTGTAATCATTAATACACGGCGTGTACTCATTTTTCCATAAAACTACACGACATGTATATTTAATATACACAGCGTGTAGTTTTATTTTCTACATTCCTTTATTTCCTCCACCATATTTATTAGTCCTTGAGTAATGGATGTTTATTTCTTAAATAAATGTAACCGTATTACTCCCTAATAAATGTATTATTTTACCCACAATATATTCTCTCGAATAACTAGTGTCAAAATAAATGTGATCATGAATCCTTAAAAAATTATTAAACCACAGTCGGGAATAATATTTATTTAACTTGTTAAATTAATATTTAACTGAGATACATTGACACACTTAGTGTGTGACCCTCTAGGCCTCTTTCTTAGTGGCATTAGGCAGAGCCTTCCTAAATTCCAAGGTTAACATCTAGCAAAACGCCAAGGAACCCATAGGGAAATAAGTTAACTCTGCAATGATGTGTCACCTCATACGAACTCTTACCGTGTAATAGAATCCATTTGTCATGATATCTCGAATCAAGCAGGTTTCATGCTAGTGCCATCAACCCATATGCTTGATTATTCTTTCTTTGACTTTCTAGAATTGAACTAGCCCATTATTTACCATGGAAATGGATTTATTTAGGCTATATCAATTCCATCAAAGGGCCTGAGATATCTACTTCCCTTATGGAACATAAGGGACAAATCCTTTCTTGCATTATCTATTAATGAAGTATTACTAGTAACGCACCCAACATATCCTACCTCACTGCGAACAGTGTGTCATCACAGTTTTCTTCAATATATCTAAGTGCGCGAGCTGTAATACCCATTAATAACAATCTTAAAGTTTAAGGATCAATACACATGTCTGCAGATAGGAACATCCAATGACACTATGAAATGTGGATTTCCTACTAGCGGGTCTCGTTCTCATAATATTCTCCTGGATATTTCCAAGGGCGCACACCATGAGACGATGCCTCAAAGTTTTATGATTCCTCATCTCTAATGGTCTGTATTATTTGTGTCCCTCAAATAATATCATCCGGCCATAGAACATATATTCAAGAATAGTGTTATGGCACTTCTGGGTTCTCATCCTAGCAGGGATCCACTATGACCCTTTAATGAAACAGTTATCCTTTGGACATTATCACATGCATTGTCGCGCAGAAGAACAATCAAGATGCGATAAGACTTTTATTAATTAATAAAGTAAAAAGTAGTTGGTTCTTGGCCACCAAATCCAACACATGAGAGGTTATCTCAATCCCAAAAGAGGGTCCAAGAGAGGTTATCCCAAGCACGGTGGAGGTACACTGAATATTATCCCAAGAATAAAATTTTATCAATGTCTTGGTGGGTAACCTTGACAAAATATTTGAATTATTATGAGTATTACTCACTTTATGACATTATTTTATGAAATTACCTTATGCCAATGTTATATTCTCATGGATCATGTTCTTTGATAAATTTATGATTTAGGTCTTATGAACTACATATATTTATTTTATGACTCATGTTAATGATATAATAATTATTGTGTAATATTTTTACAGTTTAATATCATTTTTTCATACCCTTTATGCTCATGTTTTGTTTAAATGTTCATTGATATCTCCCTTATTTATCGTTTTAAGGAATCTGAGCTCACCCTTTATTATATTTTATTTTCCCTAGTATATGAAGAAATTTTTTAAGTATTCTTTTTTTATGAGGTCTGAAAGCTGTGATTAACTATGCAGGATATGATGTAGATATATTATGAACCAATTGTTTATATATCTATGTCTCCAAATACACTAAACTATCATAGTTCTAGTATGGATTGTAATTTTATGTATTGAATATTTTATAATTTTTTTATTATTATCTATAAAAGGTATGAGTCTCTATATCACCTATACAAGAAGAATCAAAGAGTGAATTGTGTGAAATGTTCTGGGGCCCGCAGAGGAAGCCGGTGGGCTAGGGATTTTAAACTTTTCATCGACAGATCTACATTAATTGTCGACGCCGATGATCCAAGCCCCTGCGAGGTCTGAGGATCATGCATAAATTTTAAAGAGCACCAAACATAAACATAATACATACGATTCCAAATCCAAAGTCACGCTCAACTGCAACTTGTCACTGGTGATCACTGCTTGAAGAATCCGTAGCAGGATCCCTTTAGATCATCAACACGCACTTCAAAAACCACTGGAACATTGATCATCGAACTCTGGGTGCTAGTGTGGTGATCCGATGATGTTTACGACATCCCGGCGATCACCGCATCGAGATGCCATCGATGCTTGAGGAAGATATTGATCTGAACTCTTCGATCAACAACTTCTCTCTCTAGGAAGCAGGAGGAGAGAGAGGCTCTCAATTTTCATTCCATGAAATTGAATGAATAGTTAATGGACACACATGAGAGAGGTCCTCCTCCTCTATTTATAGTGGCATTAAAAAAAATACCCGGTTGGGTTCCTCGGCCCCCGTTTATTTAAATGTACACTAAATTAATAATTTTGACAAACTAAACAGTGAAAAAACTATTTATTATTTAATCACATAATTGTAAAATATATAAAATATATTGAATTATAAAAACCGAGCCATTTAACTCAACTCGCTGTCCGTCTTAATATTAAATGAATCTTGAATATTAAAATAACATTCATTCGATTAGTATTTTTTATTCTATTTACTAAACTTGTAAATACATTAAATAAATTCAATCAAAAATATTCATAAATTTAATATTAATTAATTAATTTAATTCTTCTGGTTATAGAAAACATGGACAACGCTCGGACCCCGTGACGGGGCCCACTATGTCCATATACCTATTCGAATGAATATGGCAGATTATTGAATACGATATTGTGTGGGATCCTCTAGGAACTTATCTTGATAGGAGTGAATAAACTCCATAGAGCAAGAGTGGAGTCTAGAAACCCATCATGTCCCCTAAAGAGATAAGTATTGTCATAGAAAAGACAACCAACCTATGAACACTAACTATGTACTATAATCTATTTGTCATTTGATATCTCAAAAAGCAGGATTCACACTTGTGTCATCATCCGTTTATTGCTTTATTATTTTGTGATCAATCCAGATGGATTTATCTTTGCACCTCTTTGGACAAAGACTTATGAATGAAACACCATCCTTATCAACTAGGATGGTGATATAAAACTTCCTAAACTTGGACGTGACAAATCCTTTATTGACCATTCATCCAATGTCATACCACCAATAACACACCCAACACAAGATACCTCGCCACAATTTCAATACCATGGTTTTTTCCTTGCATCAAAGTATGCAATCAAATGGCACACATTGGTAATGGTCTCAAGTCAGGAGACCAATACACATTTTCATAGATATGAACAAACAATGACACCCATAACATGTGGTGTTCTTATTGGTGGGTCTGTCCTCATGATCTCACTACTAGAGATCACCAAGTTAGAACTTCATGAGAAGAAGTCTCAATGATTATGAGCCCCCATCACCTGATATTCAATCATATACTATTTCCAATCAGTAAGATGTACCTACAAAATAGAACATATATTTAAGATTAATGTCGCAGTATCTCGAGGTTATCATTATAGCCTGAGATCTACTATAACATCTCGACACGATAATTAATCTTTGGTCATTACCATTATATAATTTTTAATACCAAAATTAAATTAATTAATTAAGTTATTTGAATTAATTAATTAATTTAATTAAATAATACCCGTACCTTTTTAATGCATTTTAATTTTATCACGCGTTTTACCCGCATTCTGTTCTTGAGCACAGACCTGTGTATGTCATATTTATTTATTTATTTATTTAATTGTGTGCGATGATTGTAATTAATTAAATAGACGGTATGTGCGTCATATTTCTTTTTTGATTAAAATGTATAAGGGCATGTGAACCCAATTTTTATCCGATGTACATTTATACCCAAGTTCCCCTCGCCTGCGCGTGAGTAATTTTGTACTTCAGATAAAGACGGAAAATGACGTGGACCCCGCCAATATGATGTGCTACTCCAGATTACCAAAGGTCATACAAGGCGGGGGAAATCTGCATCAAGAGTCAAGCGTCAAATCAGGTATAATCCCTTTAGGTCGTTTAGATGCGCAAGACCAGTCGGGTAATATTTAACCTTTATGAATTTATTTATTATTTTTTTGCATTTTAGAATAGTGGGAAATTACATAAAATAATAGATAATAAAATGTATAAATAAGCGGCGTATGTTTTTTTATTAAAGTTCATTTGTGAGAATGAAAATATATATGAAAAGTTTTAATATATATGGATCACATTCATCGATAGAAACCAATAAAAACCTCAAATAAAATATTATGTCAAAAAAACCTTATATCATTGAAGTTTTAACAAAAATGGGTGTTCGAGGTGCCGATCATGCCATAGATGAGGGTGTATCTTACTACTGGGGAGTTCTTATAAGGGTGGTGGGTTTAATTAACTAAAATTTCAGAAAATAAATATCCATAGATAGCTTGTAGTAATTTTAGAGGCAAGAATTGAGTAAATCAGATTATGATTTTTGAAGCTGGGAATTCACTCAAAAGATCAAGGAACCACGACTTAATGCGGTTGGACATCCAAAAGCCTTCCTTTAACCCTCCATGTAGTGGAATAACCGTATCTTGTAGACTATGAGGGGTGGTTTGAGGATATTTTCCACTAGAATACTCAAGAGTATTCCGATTATAGTAGAAATGGTTCCTAGAATTCGAAAAATTAGTGGAAGACATTTAATGATTAAGTTAATCAGTAATGTCACATTTGGTAATCAACATTAAAAGTAAAATCCTCTAAAGTTTATTTATAGAAAATGGAATGTAATACCACAATAAAACTTCAATAAATTTAGAACAAAATTAATGTCCTAACAAGCACGAATTTTTAATGTGTATTATAGGTTCTCTCACACATTACTACAATAACAGAAATTCATGGTACTTGTGTCCCAACCTATTAAGGCACCTTAGAAAGCGAGGGTGTTAAAATGATTATAGAAGACTCATGAATCCAGAATATTATGGTTCTGTCATAATGTTATTATCAACATCTAATGTTATTTGTTGTCGCTACATCATGACTTGAATGATGATTACATGTAGTCTCATCTCCAAGAAGTTTCCAAGGAGAAAGTGAAGAAAGATTTGAATGTGATGGTTGCACTTGGTTTGTGTAAAGTCAAAGATAGTTCACAATATTCCATGTCATACCATTATTATACTTTTTAAAACCAATTACTCTAGTTTTTTTAAGGATAGAAACAAATGGTATAGAGTAAGTGCTTCATTAGCTTTAAGGTAACATTCACCAAGTAATAATAATATTAAAGATAACACCATCTTTTATTGTTATGGAAAATATATAGAATGACTATGAGAAAAGGCCTATCGAAAATTATGCTAAAGGAACCTTTATCATGTATTTAAAATAAAACTGGTTGGTTATTTAACAGAAGGTTATTTGAATCACATAATGAAATAAATTTATGGAAGCAATGAACTAAAATACAAGAAGCAAATACCAATTTCTTGTTCAGTTTATATTAATCAAACAAAAGTATTGTTTTCTCCCATACTTCTTAGGTATTCAATATAATATGCTTTTCACATATATTTATTGAAATACTGTAACCATGTAAGTAGAGAAACATTACTAGGAGTAAGGTGTCTTCTCTAAGAAACTGAGAAAGGGTGATTCCTAAGTCAACAGTGAGAAACACATAACTTCTAATTTCAATGTGATTGATTCAAATTGAATGTTGTTGAGTATAACCAAAAAATTTATATCACATGCCCTTTTGGATAGAATGATACATTATTCCATGTTTTGGAATTAATGTTTTTTGTTGTGTAACATACTCCACAAATAGTTTAGACATATCTGAATCAATGGCAATACATGATGAATATAAAATGTATGACCTACCCAGTTGTAGAAATACGATTCTTTGTCAAGTAAAAATAAAAGTGGATGTCAGGAATATACCCAGTATGGTATTTAGGCTCAGCACAACTAAAATCCTTTGGTATTATTGACATCTTTAGTATACACAAAGAAACCTTTAGAAATAAAGGTTTTCCACAAAGCTCTCAAGGATAGTTCAACAAGAGGGTCTGAATAATTCCAAATAAATATAGAGGTAAAGATACTTCTCAAGATTCATTTAAGTCATTAATGATTGTAATAGTGAGGTATATGTTTGTTCAGAAGATATGAGTTGCTTCGGATCGGCATGCCTAAGAAAATCTTGACCAAACGTTCATCGACCATGATAATGCAATGTGGAGTAATTCCTAAATGCACATTACCTTATCTAAATCACCATATTTATTTTCATAAAGAGGATCAATGATAAATTCTTACATATTTAAATTGATCAAAAAAATAAAGCATAGAGAAATTCCTAAATGCACATTTTATACATCAAAGTTATGATGTATGGAGTATCAATGTTACAACCTGTAGTAACTTCCATTATATTTCATGATGTGCTTTGAAAATAATGGTGTAAAACCAAAGCCAATATGCCAACTAAAATGAAAAATGGATATCATATGAGTCCTAGTATGATGAAAATATATTATGTCATAGATCATGTGTTAAGATGCAAAGCATTTGTTAAGGAAAAAAACAATCATGCATCAAGCTAAACACATGGTGCATCTAAGATAATTATCCTAACAGTTTCTTAGGATATTACATAAATACCTAAGATAGAAAAGATGTGGTAAAGTGATTGAATACATTTATGTGTGAGGGTACAATCTCTATAATAGATAGTGGGATTTCAATTGACTTGGACTTAGTCAATTCTCAAGATGCACAAATGGTTGTCATGGGAACAAGTTCTACAAATAACTGTGGAAGAGACATGTTCTAGTGAAATATACTACGTAGTAAGGATGAAACCATGGTGATGGTTTTATATTCACCATGGTTGGTGATAAATTATTCTTTAAGAATAATAAATCATACAAGTAAGAAGTATATGGAAATAATATAAGATTGAAAAGACTAATTTAAAATTCAATAATGGATTCTATGTATCAAATTGAAAAGGTTATTATAAATTTAATACTGTGGTGGGTATTCAAAAGAGATGATACATGGATGGAACAAGCCTGGTACCAACAAGGATCGATTGGTTTTACCAAGTTGCTATGCCTAAATCCATTAGAATTTTACTTATCATAGACAAATTCTAAAATCATTCTATTGGTAATTAGATATCAATATTATCTTTCAGGGAAGGTTTCAATTCAATGCAACTAGAAAGGGATGATGAAACCATCAAATACCAATGATGGTTTTAAGTTACTGAAATCCAGTTCTGGATTAAATTAATAAACACGATCATAGAGAATTCATTTTGAATGAATCATTGCCTTTTTTCTAACAAAGGATAGTGGGAGCGCAATTGTTTTCCAAGGAAAAATATGTTCAGAAACATATGGAAAACAAATATTGGTCTTACAGTTAGTTAAGACCAGAATAAAAGTAATTATCCAATGATTGAATTAAAGTAACAAAATAAGTTTTAGGGAACTAGATCTATCGAGGTAGATCTAATGGTTTTTTGGACCTAGGCAATCTTACATAAAGTGACATTGCATTAAAAAATAAAATTTGGAACAATTAAAGTTCAGGATTGTTTCCAATGTCACATGGCTTAATCTCTCCTAGTTAAAATTTTCAGAACATGGGAAGAGATTAATGTTGTGAGTTGAGTACCATGAACTTCAGTGATGGATCAATCACATATTCCATAATATATACAAGAATTGATACTGATAGGATATACATTATAGTAGGAAGATATCAATTATATCTAGAAGCACTGCAAGTGAAGTAGTCATAACTATCATCTTGTACTTTGGAAAGTAAAAATGATATATACCTGGTATATAGAGAAGAAGGTATACTAGTTTTTTTGGAATGAAAACTATTAATCCTTCAATCTATTTGATAAAGTATTGTAGTTATGAAAAGGTTATGAGTGAGTCAAGATCATAAAATCGAGTGGTATCCATGCGTACAAATATCGAGTATGTTGCAACTCAGAATCAGTTATCAATCGCAACAATTTGTTGTAGATATTAGATTCAAAACCTAGTGAGAAAATTATTATCATAATATAAATTATGATATTCTTACTAGACAAGTTTTCATGTTATGACAATGGAAAAAAGTGATATACTTGGGGATACCTTATCTTGAGAATCTTTACTCAAGGAGATGAGTTCACATACAAAAGATATGCCATGTGGTGGAAACATGGAAGGCATAGAAGTTAAATCCATTACTCAGTAGAAGCATGATCTTTATCATGTGAGTAGCTACCATGTTTTGTTAGAAAGGTAGATCTAGTGCAAGTGGGAGTGTTGAAATAGTGGGTGCCCTATACCCAACTATATAGTACTTTTGATTACCATATCACATGTATAGTTGGTTATACACATTGTATTCTTACCATTATAATTTAGATATTTTTACATCCACTATATAATGGTAATTTCCAAAGATTAATTGTCATGTCGAGAGGTTATAGCAGATACCAGGTTATAATGAGAACTTTGAGATACTATGACATTAATATTAATTATATGTTCTATAGTATAGATATATTTTATTGATTGGAAATAGTATATGTTTGAGTATCAGGTGATGTGGGCTCATAATCATTGAGACTTCTTCTCATGAAGTTAGCAGTTGGTGGTCTCTAGTAGTGATATCAAAAGGGAAGACCCACCAATACGAACACCACATGTTATGGGTGTCATTGGTTGTTCCTATCTATAGACATGTGTATTGATCTCCTAACTTGAGACCATTACCAATGTGTACCATTTTATTGCTCACTTTGATTCAAGGTTAAAACCATGGTATTGAAATCATGGAGAGGTAGCTTGTGTTGGGTGCATCATTGGTGGTATGATATAGGTTGAACGGTCAAGAAAGGATTTGTCGCTTCCAAATTTTGGAAGTTGTTTATCTCAGGCATGGTTGATCAGGATGGTGTTGTCTTCATAAGTCTTTATCCAAAGAAGTGAAAAGGTAAATACATCCGGATAAATCAAAAATTAATAAATAAAGAAAAGTATGATAATAGAAGTGTGCATCCTGCTTTTTGAGATATCAAATGACAAAGAGATTATAGTACAAAGTCAGTGTTTTTAGGTTGGTTTTCATTGCTATAACAATCCTTATCTCTTTAGGGGACATGATGGGTTGATAGACTCCACTCTTGGTCTGTGGATTTTATTCACTGCTATCAAGATAAGGGCCTAGAGGGTCACACACAATAGGGTATTCAAGAATCCACTCTATTCAGTTGAATAGGTATATGGACATAGTGGGCCCCGCCATAGGTTCTAAGTAGTGTCCAGGTTTTTGATTACCAAAATAATTAAATAAATTCATTAATATTCAAATTTTTAATATTTAGGATTTAATTTATTTAATTTATTTTCAATTTCAGTAAATACGAGAAAAAATATTAATCGAACGAATGATATTTTAATATTAATGGTTCGTTTAATATTAAGTGGGATAGAGAGTCGAGTTAAATGGCCTAGTTTTTATCACATAATATATTTTACAATTTATGCGATATCATTGGACCTCACCAAGGCTCGAATCATCAACGTTGATAAGTACCGTCGATCCACTGATGAAAATTTTAAAATCCCTAGCCCACTGGATTTCACTGTGGCCCCCAAAACCCTTCATTGTGGAGTATGTTAATTCTAATTTAAAACCATGGGATCAATATCTCTTCTCTTTTGTTCACCATTCGTTGAGTGAAAAATCTCCCATTCTTTCAACTGGTCTAGAATTGTACTGTATATGATGTTTAACATTGGGTATGTGTTTTTCTACATATTGGATTAATTATTCCTTGAGTCTCAAACTAGAACCATATCATATTGGATTATAATAGGTTATATAAGTTCTTGGAATATAATCTTTTTCTGGTTGGTGTGTGAACATGGTCTGGGTAATGAAACTCTTGATGAATTGAGATATTGAAATTGAAACATTTGAGGTAGGAATTACTTACCCTGTAGAGGCCATGTGTATTATTGTTATAATGATACATCATATTGTTCTTATGTAATCCATAAAATGATTGAGTATGATCTCATGTGTGTCCATGCATAGCCTGTGAGATCACGTTTGATGATTGATCACATGTGTCTGTGTAGCTCATGAGACAATGTATCTTGTTTGATAAAATGTATATGTGTTCATATCCTATTTGACAATGTTTGAGTTTTATCACATGTGTTTGTGTATGGATACTAATTCATGTTATTAATAAGGTTCCTTGGCATGGGTTGTGAATTCCTTATTATGTAATTTATTACTTGTGTAATATTTTTTGACCTATGACATTAATGACTATGATATATTATTTCATACACTGTTATGTGTTATATTTGATTTTTTTCATAGATGTTTGAATCTATGTTTTAGTGTTTCGATAGACTAATGGACCTGGAATACTTATCCGACTCCTTAGAGGTGGAGTTTGTATGACACAACTCATTGGTGATGGCTTGGACTGGATGGTTATATCCTTAGATGGAAAGGAATGGGGGAATGACATATAACCTTTGGAAGAGTTCCCAAATATTCTATTGTGATCTACCAATAGAGAACATCCTTTCATTTGGGATATTTTCATTATACGTGTATGAGAAGTGTGTGTGACATTATAAGTAAGAAGGTTTCCACGAGTCATGTGTCATAATTTCCTTTCAAGGCCATCATGGAGTTTTTTCTTAATGGTGGAACATGAGTTTCCTTTAATAGGGATGAATATTATTTACCTTTGAGGTGGAAATATATGATTTTCCTTAAAGGATGATGAATTTAATTACCCTTAATTGTAGATTCATTTTACCTTAAAAGAGGGCAATGGTTTTGTTCTTAAAGGAATACATTATTTCTCGGTCTGATCTAAGTCATGAGGTACTACTATGATACTCTCCCAGTATGGTGTCGAAGTAGGTACGATCGGGGTTTTTGACGGCATATTCCGAGTATTCTCTCTTGGTGTATGATTTCTTGTATGATGCAGTGCACATTTACCTTTAAATAATGTTTCACACTTCTATATGAATGTTAACTTATGTTAAAGATGCATTTATGGTGTTGTAATTAGTTTATACACACACCCTACATAGGAACCTTGATGAACATAAGGACCTCATGATCAAGGACACAATAAAGTGAAATAACCTAGTGATTATAGCTTGAAGAGAGGGAATTGTGATTAAAGGGAGTAAAATTTCAGAATCTAGAGAGATTCCATAATGTTTTACATATTGATATTGATCATATTAATGTTTGATCTGGAACCTTGGGGTTCATTGATTTATCTTTCAATATCACTTGAGATAGTTTCCATGAAATCTGTTATGTCATTATTTATATATTTTCCTATGTTATCTTGAGTCATTATTTATACTAATATAGATGATACTTATGGTATAGTCTCTCCATTTATGGTGTTTGGACCCACACTCCTAGTCTATATCCTCTTGCATACGGGGAACTAAGAAAGAATCCATGTTTCACTCTAGCTCAGATTTAGTGATTTGTGCTAAGGCATTACACTTTTTTTTTCTAATTGTTCTAATTTATCCTTTTTTGAATTGCAATCCTTCCATTTTTTGGTTTTATTATCTTTGTCTTAAATCCCTTCACCCATATCTTTTCTTATTTTGAATTTATATCAAAGTAACACATCAACCCTACCATTATATTATTCTATTATCCTATAATTTGTTATTTTTAAAGAGCATGTCTTGGGGATATATAAATGAACTTATAGTAATATTTTAATAAAATAATCCTTGAGTAAGATGAACCAAACATTGATGATATTTTTATCAGTTTTTACAAAGAGATATTGGATTTTACATTTACTAGAAAGTTAGTGCTACTTGTACTTATTTGTTTTATATTTTTTCATATGACCCTCTTTCCAAATTGGGAGAAAATCTTTGAAATTTATATATATGGAGAATTATTATACATTTAAAAGTGATTATCGCTGATTTCTTATCCTATACCTCTTTAAAAGTTTCCCATGTCTTGTGTATCTATACAGGTTCATTTAATTCATTATTTATTTTACCATGTCACATATCTCTACATTAGTATTATTCAAGACATGAACAAATATAAAGAGTGTATCCCAAGTTTTTACTCACCATCCAATATAATATACATTAATATTCTCATTCATTTTTACCTTATCATATTTCAAATATTCTTCATGAAGAGATAATATAATATTTTCAAACTACTGATCCATTTTTTTAAAATTACTTTCAAGATAATCATGAAATTTTATATTGAGGTGGTTATTTTATTATCTAGGTAATAATGATTTTATTTTTTTTATTACATTTTAAATTTTTAATAATTTATTTTTTTAATTTAAGAATGGTATTTAAATGAGTATTTTTACATGATATTTTCAATTCAAATTATTCAAAATTTTATTACAAGAGCTAATCTTTTACATATTTGGGTCAATATGTATGTGAGTCTTGTGTATACAAGGTAATTAGTGGGAGTGCTATTATATTTATATAGTTTTATAAGAATTATGTACTAACCATAGAAAATAATATCCTAACTTCAAAATCATTAAAGTTATATTTGGGAAAATTGTCTCTTCAAAAGATATGTATAAATTAGTTTATATACTATGTATAAAGATATATAAATATAGATTAAAAATATAATTTAAATTTATACATATCATATTTCTTGATAAATTTATTAGATTATTATCATGGTTATCTGTAATAATTGTTATTTACTATATTACATAGTGCGAGCCTTACAAAGTAACAATGTCCTTATAAAGAGTTAAAAAGGAGACACATGGGCTAGATTACTTATGCTATAACAATTGGTTCTCTCTTGAACACAATGTTGCATACATGGACCAATGACTCAAATGATTTGAGCAATGTAAATAGATACCAATACATTCCTGGAGGGTTCCATTGGATTAAAATTAAGCACATTCTTACTCACTTGATGAAAAATAATGATATATTATTCAAATTTAGTTTCGAGGAAGAGATAATTATAAGCGGTTACATTGATTTTGGTTTACGAAAAAGCAATGATGATTTAATATCTCAATATGGTTTCATTTTTTTCCTTAGTATTAGAGAAATTAGCATGAAGAGTTATTATCAATATAATATTTCAGACATGAAAATCGATGTAAAATAAATTTACATGTCGATGCTATAAAGTATTTTTTGACCTATATGTTCATCAGTGAACATAGGATGATTAATAGGATATCATAGGAAATTCAAATTTATTATGAAAAAATGGATTGATTTTATAGGCCAAAGTTCCATAGTCTCACCAGGGGATAAAATATATCCTTTTTAAATTCCATCTCATTTTAAAAACCATTACAAGGGGACACATTATGATTTATTGAAAGTCTATAAAGTATAATGTATCATATATATTGAAAAATTAATTATCTTATTATACGTTTGATAGTTATATAACCTATTTTCGTATTATATACATGCGATACAAGATGTAATGTCATATTTTGAATTAAATTCATCATAATTTTATTATAAATGAAATATATATTTATTATTCATTCATGTTTGTTTCATATTTTACATGATAGTGTAATGAAAAAAACCAATGAGAGTAAGAATATTATTTTTCCTAAAGATACAATTTTACTCATGTGATGAAATGTGTGACTTGATTTCTGGACTAACCCATGTAAGAATATTACATGAAATTACATATATATATATTAATTAATATATATATATAATAGTAATATGAATATATAAATGGACATTACTTGAGGTTATCAAGTTACATAATATGTGAGACTCCATACTTTTATACCTTTATTAGACTAACAAAAATACTAAATTAATAATTAGTGATTAGAGATATTGTAATGATTAGACCTGAGTACCCAAAACATGAGTGATAATCTGGATCACCACATGGCATCATCCGTGTCCCCTAATTTAAATATTTTGAAAATTAGTTTAAATGGGTAAAAGAAACACATGTTTAGTGATTTTATATCAAATACATAATCTGAACATGATTGATATAAAAAATCTAAAACACTTTTAAAACATAATAATAACAAATATAAATAATGAAATGTAATAAAAATCCATACACAACTATCAATGGTTCCATAGAATAAAAATAATATATATTCTATAATATTAATGTTTAATCAACATTTAATAATTTTAAAATGTCATTTTTTGGCATATAGCTCATTGATATCAAATAATAGAACCTTCATTTTTCATTATGTACATAAAATAACCTCAATACATTTTTTGGGAAATAATAAACTCAAAAATATTTTATTAATGACGAAAATATAATACAATGCAAGAGTAATCTAAAATTTTAATGCTAATGAATGGTTTATAATTGTGAGAAAATAGTTTATCAAAAACATTTGGATGAAAACACACCCTTATCCAAGCCAAAAATATAATAAAAATATACTTTTAAATAAAGTGAATCTTTTCTTCTCTTATACAAATGGTTATATCACACCATATAATAAGATTTATGGATAAAAACTTAACTTCATAAATATAAAACAACTATAAGGAAAACTCTGTGATTTTCCATTTTATTTCTTGGTATTACCATTAAAATTATTATATAATAAATATAAGGTATTTATTATCTTATGGGTAATGATCATTAATTATCATGTCCATCATATCTATCACATATTCGGGTCACATCATTTAATATACTTATATTATACACAGTCATATACTGAAGAAAAATACCAATAATGGAATATTCTTGCTATAAATTAAATATAACATTAGATGAACCATTGCTCTCACACCCAATCATTTGGACAAAGTCATTATCCATTACTAAACCCACTGTCAAATAATTATATAACAATATAGAGAGTATAAATTCTATTCATATGGACTCATTCATAAACCATTTTCCAAATCTGAATAACATTAATCATAAAATATCAAATAAAAAATAGTAGTCAAAATATATTCACTTGTATTTAGAAAAAAATAAAAAACATTTTTCATAAAAAAATCTATAATACCAAACAATTTATAATAATATAAATTAAAATTATATTTTGAAAAATATATATTTATTTGAATTATAGAAAAAATAACTCACTATTAGAAATCATTTAGTGAATACAATATTATAAATCATTTTATCAAATTTTTTACAAAATGAAAACTTTTATAAATATATTGATGGATATAAAAAACCACACGTGTTAGAAAAAAATAAATGTTTATGGTTTTTGTTTTATTATTTGAATAAAATCATTCAAAATCCTTAAGAAATGACTATTAATTAGTTTCATCCCTGACTCGATTTGTCAGCTGCTTAAAAAATGTGTTAGATATGATGCTTCCTTGCAGGTTAAAAATTTATTTATTGCGGTGGGGGCGGAGCTTATTCACGATATATGGTACGTTTGAAATGATATTTTGCACAATAATCACCCATTCTCTCTAATTACAGGAAAAAATCGTATACTCATTGCAATTAAAGAAGCCACTTCTATTCAAAAAGACTGTTGTAGTAACTCTATTGGTGATTTTGAAATCCTTCGATGCATCTGCATTCCAGGCATCTTTCCGAAGCCCAAGCATTACTTCGAAGTCTTCTGGCAGGCCCCGATACCAGGTTGGGTTAAAGTGAATGTGGATGGTGCCTCTAAGGGAAATCCTGGCCCTTCCAGCTATGGAGATATTTTTAGAGACTTGGATGGCCAATGAAAAGGTTGCTTCTACAGTGGATGTAGTTTGGCCTCATCTCTGGAAGCTGAAATGTTAGGGGTCATTCATGCTGTGGAAATTTCTCTACAGTGAGGATGGAGAAAGCTTTTGATTGAATGTGACTCTACCACTATCGTTCATGCCATCTGGAACGGTGTTATTCATCTTGCTTGGACACTTACCAATCGCTGGATAAACCGCCCGAATTCGCTTTGTGGGATTGATTTTATTGCCACTCACACCTTCCGTGAAGAAAATGTGGTTGCTGATTCCCTTTCTAATAAAGGAGTGCAACAGAACTTGACTTGGCTGGATGCATTGCCTTCTCATTTAATTCCTTATTTCGACATAGATTGTAGGAAAATTCCATCTTTTAGATTTTGTAATACCTTTGCTTTTTAATACATATTTGGTGCTTTGGTCTTTGACCGGGGCATTACCTTTAAAAAAATGTTATAAAATAATAAAATAATGTAAACATCAAGTTATTTTTGTTTAACATTTTTATTTGTGGTCATTTAATAGAAGGTTATAATGGTTTTATGGGTGAAATCTATTGGAATTATTGAGTATGGATTACACTGTAAGAGATTTTAATGATGATATGATAGCTATAATGGATCAAATATATGATGAAGTGTTTCAAAATATGGATTTGAAGAAGGAAGTAAAGTCATAATCCTTGGAATTTCTCCCTTAGAGGCGGGACTATACCCTAAGGGCCAACACACACAATTTCTTTGATACAACAAGAATTGTGGATTGTTCAATCAAAAGTTAAATTACATTTTAATATGATGATAAAAAAAATTTATATAGAGGACATCATGAAAAAAATTTAGATTATGAATCGATTAAAGCCATTATTTTGGGAAGGATGAAGACATTACACTATGAAGAGTTGTGTTAAACTCTTACAGTGTTCATTTGGATAGATTTTACATATTATAATTCTAATCTAAAATTGGGAATGATAGGAATTTTATATTAGTGAAAATGACAAATATATTAAAGACATATTTGGATAAAATTTTATGTTAATAACTATAGAATATTGAAGGTATAAATAATTGGAAACTTATATATTTTTAATTAAAAATGATAAATAAATTCTATCATGGAGAATGATGATCGGAAAAGAGAATGTTATCCATGAGTATATATTTATAAAAATTTGGGTAACAAAAAAATTAGAGAATTCCAAGTGGGAATTTTTTTAGGGAATTTATAGAGATCTTAATCTTGATGAAGAGTATGTATATTTCTATACCAATCATAGTGTAATCTCTTTATTTTGATCATGGGGATCAAGGTGCTTGATTTCTGGAGGAGTGAGTTATTATAATGTGAGGAGAGAATTGAGTTTTTATTCTTGTATTGATTATGAACATAGAAGGACAACAAGTCCAACATGAATTTATAAAAATAAGTAGATAAATTCTATGAAATTTTTTTACACATAGACATCAATTATTGTAGAATCCTTGGATTTAGAAATGTGAGGTAAAAAAGTAAAATATATTGCATATAATTTTTATTTATATTATATGTATTTGCTAAGATAGTGAGAGAGATTTGAGTTTCGATAAACCACATAACAAGATCTTTGGGAAGGGATATTTTTTTTTCATATCTTGATTCACCACTAATCATGGTAAATTACCTTGAATGGTAATTAAAATTCTTATACATAAAAAAGGTTCAGTGCGAACGTTTTCTCTCTCTTTGGTAACCATGAAAGTAGAAGCAAATCAAAACGTTTTTTCTATCATTTATGCGTACAATTTTCTTCTTTAGATGAATTTGATAAACACTACTTTCAATCATTAAGTATGTTTGTGTACATGACTATTTTTTCCCATGTTGAGATTTCAATATGGCCATTAGGGGAGAGGGGGTTGGTTAATTAACATGTTTATTTGTTTTAAAATAAGAGCTAAACATAAAAAACAAATTTCAAGTGAATTTGAAATAAAAATAAATAAATATTTTTTTATAGTTCACATCAATGTGATCCTGCATCCGCCTTTACATAATTTTACTTCTTAAGAGAAATGTTATTCATTGAAATTGACTTTTTTATGAGAGTCAAAACTAATTTAAAACATACATTTTCTTCTAGATTTATAACCAGACAACCTGAATTTTTAGGGGAGTTATGAAAGGTTAGGAATGCAACCATATCATAATTACGTGACTTGAAGAAAATTTTGCATTAAAATACATTCTAATGTAATTTTATGTTTATATTTATATTGAAAACACATTTACTAAAAAACCCATGTATTTTTCATCAAATAAAAAAATTTCTTACTAAATAAGATACTACTTTTTTCCATTAAAAGTCTTCAACATCACCAAAAAATTCTCCACACAAGATACACTTCCAGACACATCACATGTATTATTTTTCTCCATTACTTTTGGAAATGGAAAAAAATAAATGTTTGAGATTATAAAATCATTAATAGAAATAACAAGATATAATAATAAAATATTATAAGTAGTCATAATATGGGATAATGGGAATTATTAGGATAGAAAACATTGTCATACCCAAAAAATCATAGATCATAAATCAGTCCAAAAGTTATAGAATCAAATATAAACATATCATGGAATTTCTACATATTAATGATGCACAAAAAATTATTACTTGGATTCTATTCAATAAAAAATAATCCTAAATCATGTGAAAATTACATAAATTAAAGAATATCTCTAGAAAGTTGGCATAAACATTAAATTTAAGATACCATGGAAATAAATAACACATATAAAGGTGGTATAATTATAAGTATATGAATCTTTGTAAGAAAACTCATTATTCACACACACTATTTTGAACAAACACATTTTGTACATACATTATAATATGAGAAAACTCATTATTACCACACCTTTTTGAAAGAACTCATTATACCTATTAATTAAAATCTCATGGGACAAAAAATTAATCATTTCATTCAAAAGTGATATTAGACCCCATCCTCAATCATCCATGCATATGGGTTCCACTTGAAATCAACCATTCATTATATCACAAAGAACCTAACGAAATAAAATGTGTCTAATATCCTTTAAAAATAGAACTATATAAGGAAAATACTCAAAATTATATTAATAATCATTACATTATATACCCATAGAAAATAAATGGGTATCCAAATATATTTTGTAACAATCTAGTTAAATACCCTTCATTAAATATATTAGAGTATATAATATATACATCATATAGAAAAAGGGTTTATGGGTAAGTTAATAATTTTCCCAATCAATAAATGCATGAAATTTAGGTAAATACAATTTAATCTAAGAAATTAAAAACAATGTATTCATAAAGTAATGCAATTGGAAGAAAATTTTAGTTATAAATATTATATGAAAATGAATGAAAAAGGATATGATATCTCATTTTTATGATAGATAAAACATTTCATAATACCTATATTTGAATAATTATGTTGGTGTAATTTTAATAATATCCACAATTAAGCATAAAATATTTCAAAATATGTTTATAGATATAATATTTTTGATCATTAAGAAAATTTCATTGGAAGTAACAATTATTCTTTGAATTTGTGGAAAAATTATGGAATTATTTTATAAAACTAACAATAATATTTTATTTCGGAAACCATGAAAATGAAGAGAAGAATTTTCATTAAAAAATACATGAATTATGGAATGATGTTTCCGCATGGAAAATGTTAAGATAATATTATTTTCACACTTTGATTAAAACTACCCATATGAAAAATGTAAATAATTTATTTGAATTTTTTTTATTGAAATTAAAAGTTGTATAAAATAATATTTATCAATTATTGAGGTATAAATAAGGAAACTCTAAATATAATTCTATGGAAATGGACATGAAAAGGGGATGTTCATGATCAATAAGAAGATACAAAAAAGGTTTCACTTTTAAGAAACATTTTGTGTAAAATACGAGTCTAGGTGAATTGAAAATTTGAGGGGAACTATAAAACCACATGAATTATACGAATAAATTAAGACACATCAATTAGTAATTAATAAAACCCTAAAAAATATATTATATTTCACAATATGAAATATGTTTCAAGAAATTAAATTTGAGATAAAGACCCCCTTAACATAAATCCCTCTTAGTCAAACATGATCTAACCCAAAATAAAATGAAATTAACTTTTATAAACACTACTTATAGAGCCTTATTAAAATATATTAACTTTTATAAACCTAATTTATGACCATCTGAAACAAATATGTTACCTGATTATAAATTGTTTTCATCCTCAAAAGCTAGGATTTTCTGTTTGTTTATTTCGTTCAAATATCATGATGACAGGGTTGATTCTCACTTATTTGTCAAAAATTTAATCATTACCAAATTATTCAATATATAATAATAATATATTTTAAATGATTCATTATGAATCATTTAATCAGGAGAACAATATTATTATAGTTTGTGAAAAAACTTTGATGAACCAGTTTGAACATGTTTACATAATGAGAAATAGTATTTTAATATATATAAATATATTACATTTAAATTAAAATTTTAAAAAATATTTAAATTATCATAAATAAATTCTTATTACACTGTAATATAATTATATAAAATTCATTTATCATTCATGATATAAAAATTATAACATCTTTCATATTGGTGGTAAAACTTACCAAGATCATAACATTTTATAACAAATTAATGAGTAAGGGTACGTTTTTATATAATATTGATATGAACTTTACAGAAGTGTAAAAATGTCATAAATATGATTTTACTTTAATAAATTCATTCATATTTTCATCCATGATGTGTGGGAATGAAAAATGAAATTAATATTTTATGGAGATGTTAGTCTTCACGTACACATGATTAATGGTTCAATTTCTTAAAAAATGTGATAGAAAGAAAAAAAATTATAAATTATCATTTCATAACTATAAGTTTGAAAAAATAAATACATTAATTCATTAAAATGATCCTTTTTACTATACATGAATAATGGTGATGAATAACTAACCACATAGCATCGTGGAGGTGGTAGTCCACACATACACATGAATGATGTCATTTCTTTCCCTAGTTGATGAAAATGATTTAATAATGGTTACTAAATTAATATAATAAAATTATATTATGACAATATTTTTTTTATTATATTAGTGTTTATAGAAAATTTCCAAAATAGAAATACTAAGATGAAAAGATTATGGAGTAAGAAATTCTTCTAATGAGAACTTGAGATTTCTCTTGAAAATATTCTTAGAGATGGAGGTAGAGGGATAACTAATTCAGACTAAAGTATTATTAAATTTAGATCATATTTTAGAATGAAAAAAATTCATATTTTAGCGATTAAATTAAAAGGGATGGGAGTAACATTTAGTGGTTGATGTTATCCCCTTTAGTAAGTTAAAAGAGGGGTAATTTTCGAAGTACACTTTGTATTTCAATAATGGTACGACACTTTTCAAGATTCAAAGGATAAAAAAGTTTAAAATAATTAAAGTTTTGAGGATTTGGTGATCCACCTCTCATACACACACTTGGATTCACATTTCAAAATTTTTTAGGTCTTTTAAATTTATTAAAACACTTTTTACCCTTTTTTACATTTACATTGATTACTGATGTTTTTAACCTCGATAAATAATTTTAATGAATAAAATTAAAATTAAAATTCTTCCCCAATTTGAAAATAGTGACTTCAAATACTAAAATAAATTTATTAATTAAAATCCTTAAGGTTTATAATTGTTAATTTCGATGTTAAGGCATACGATGAGTAAAAAAAATTTTAGTAAAATTTTGTTTTTATGATTAAAATTTATATGCTGTTAAATTTATAAATTTTATTAATTTCCATTGAATAAGTTGATTTATTATAAAAAAATAATTTTTATTGGATTTAAAATAATGAAAAATCTATTTTTTACCAGTAAATGTTTAATTAAAATTAAATACATAATGTTTTTTTTAATTCAGATAAAATGCTACATAATTTCTAAAAATTAGACATATGGTTTTTCAGTTCAAAATAATATTTAAAATGGATAATTTTACCCATTAAATACATATTTTATTAATTAAATTTTTAATAAATTTAAATTTTATCCTCATATAAAGATAAATTCATAAAATTTTAAATGTTGTTAAAAACAATTCACTATTAATATAAAAATCCACTATTTCATAAAAATCTGAAAACATCATACTAATATTATGTAGAAATTATTAATCCAAAAATGTTTTTTAATGTTTAAAAATAAAAATATAAAATTTAATAATAAAAACATAAAAATATAGTGATGTCTATTTTTATAGAAAAATAACCATTATAAAATACTAACTATTATGTCATTTATTTCATATTAATGAATAATTAGTTTTTTGTAAATATATTATTAATATAAATAAAATATTTTATCTATAATATTTTTAGTTTATTTAATTAAAAATCCTAAAAATAAAATTTATAAAAATACATTTTTTGAGAATAAAACGATCCTGTAAATTTTATCAATGTATTAGTAAATAAACATTTTTTTTCAAAAAAAAATACATGTAATAAAAAGATTAAGAACTTAATAGTTACGTGATTATATCATCCTAATTTCAAGTTACATAGACCCCCAAGATCATTACATAATATCTAAACACAAGGTAAGATATGGTGGTAGTCAAGGGTCGTGAATCCACTGGAATGGATCTGGTGGAAATTTTATTGAGCGTGAACTTATCTCGAATTCAATTTCACTGATATCATAATTTTTAGTGTTCATTATGGGATTGGACAATTAAAAAATCAAATAAATCTACCTAATTTAAAATATTAGGAAAACTAGCATCTTAATAAATTCTTCCATTACCTAGTTCCATTTCTTTCCCTTTGCCCTATTGATTTTGTAATAGGATTACTTCCTTTTATACCTGATAATTTCATGATAATATTATATTGATAAAAATTTATTTTAATGTATGATGGTTTTTTTAGTTTTGTTTCACATTTTTAAAAACCTATTAATATAATATTTATTTATGGAAAAGTCATAGTAAAATATCTTGTTTTTACACCCCCTAAATAAATTATGTCATTGAAATTTTAATTTTTCTTAAATAAAAAAATAGTTAGGGGAACCCATAAGATATTCATGACTCTAGGATTAATTTTTAATGTGGTTTCATCCTCCCTATCCTTGGTAGGACTAGTGAATTACTATTCTCCCTTATAATATCAATATAACTAATGTTGAGTTTTACTTTGACCATTTTTTATAAATACACCAATATAATGGGAGTATGTTTTTTATTTGAAGTTTATAATAAACCTTAATATGTATTAATGGGTTGGTTTTTTGATGTATTTTTTTATCATGGAAATTATCATGGCCTCTATATCTAAATAGCTAATCCATGCCAAATATCTCCTAAAATTTTACTAAAGGAATGACAATAGATTTTATAGGAAGTGTATTCAAAGAAATATTTATTGGAGTGGAGTTATCAAATTATTATACAATAATCATACCACAATATATTTTTATTAATAATTAATCATATATTCTTTTGAGTTTTGATTTTATGTTTTTAGTAAATATCTTATTTATAGAGTAGTTGGTTGAACATGATACAAATACAACAATCCTAATTATTAAGTTGGTGATTAGTGTTCCTTCTTCCATATAATTTTTGTAACCCACTTCAATTATTGTAGTTTCATATTATTAGCCTTTTATTGGATGTTTTTAGTGTATACCACCCTTGTTAGCCCTTATTTTAGTCCATTGAGTTTGATAATTCCCAAGATCACAACATTTAAGTCATTGAACTATTCATGGTACCTCAAACCAAACTCTATTTCCTTTCAACATGTCCATTCTTCTACTTAATTTTAATCAATAATTAGATTATATATGACATGAATTTACTCTCGTAAAATGTATTCTAGTTCCTTTAAGACATTACCCTTAGTGGTTCATACCAAATATTTGACATTAAGGAAAATGAATTTTCTTTCCTTCATCATTTTCATCACCTAAAATTCAATGAGACCCCATAATTCTCTACTTTAATGTGTTTTGAAAATCAAATAAGTTGAAATTGTTAATAATTATTCAAGATAGATTATTTTTTATGATCACAATATTTTTAAGTATAAATCTTATCCCATCAGATTTCTTGTTAGGATAATGTATTAACTCTCCATAACATCCATTATTATCATGGTTCCTTCATGATTTAAATATTAATAAACCAAAAACCAGTTAATATTGAATGATGAAAAATTAACACCATAATAAAATTATTATAATGTTTGAAAATTCAGTATCAAAATTTCTTACTCTTAAAAAATTATTATATTATATTTTTGTTAAACCTAAATCACTCTCAGTTAAATCTAGTTTTATTTAGGTATGTATCTCTAATGTTACATTAACTAATTAGTTTACATTATAAATCCTTTAGGATGTATTTTAAAATAGAAGTGACTGACCAAATAATATCTCTTTGGAGTGTCTCACTTGATGTGAAGTCTTGGGCCCACTCATTACACATTAGAGTGAAGATTTATTTGTTACTCAACATTCTGTTTCTAGGTAATTAGAACTGGGTGAATACGTAACATAGCCACATCTACCTACTAGTATCTATATAGGGATGTATTTTATAGTATAATCACACAATTTATACTTTACCAAAACTCTTGGATGTTATAATATTCCTAGAACTATCACTTACAATTATCCATAGGATTTTCACTCATATTACCATATTTTAATCACTGAAATTTTCAATATTTCCTAAACTAACCAAAAAGGGTTATCTATATAATTGAAATTATGAAAAAAATTATCATATCACTACATGGGAATTTTCATCCTCAATTAATAATATCATAATATTAAAAGTTATTTAAACCTTACTCTAATACCAACTATGTTGATTCACGATCATATGACCATCTAATAATTTCATGAGTGGAAGTAGATATTTCATAAAAATATATTCTAATTATTTTTTTGGTTTATATTTTTAGGGATCTTGGAAAAAAAATTAACTAAAAAAACATGTCTTTTTCCATTAACAAACATTTTTCACACTATATAAGGAAATGATTAATCTGTAACAAGAATTTAATATCTCATACTAATTCTCAACAAAATACATTCTTCTAGAAAAATAATACATATTAATTTTATCTATAATTTTTTGAAATGGAATCATAATAATGGTGTTAGATAAGATTATTAATAAGTATAGTCATAAGTGAAAAAATAAATGATCATAAGTGGTCATAATTTTGGAAAATAGGCATAATTAGGATATATAAGAGATTCATAACAAACAAATTATAGATCCCAAATTATATAAAAATGAACATTTATGACATAAGAACATATTAGAGAATTAACTCGAATTAAATAGGCACAAAAATAATAACATGTCTTAGAAGTGTGAAACAATAATCCTGAATCATAGGAGTATGACATTAAAGTGAGGAATACCTTTGAAAAGAGGCATAAAACTTAAATGTAACATAAAAAAGAAATATAAGTAACATAAAAAGGAGGAACAATCATAAGAATGTGAATCTTTGTGATAAAAATAGGTAGTCCCAAACTATTTTGAATTAACTAATTATATCTATACATTAACATGTGAGAAAACTCATTATACCCATGCCTTTGTGAAAAAACTAATTATGTCCAAAAAATACTATATAATGAGATATCAAACCTAACTAATACATTGGATGGAAACATAAAACCAAACCTATGATTATACATATATATGAGTGCCACTTGAAATCAGTAATTAATTATATCACAAATAACCCATAGAATGAAAATGAATTTCATATCCTATTCAAAGAGAATCACATATTATAAAAATTCATAACTCTTTAAATAATAATTACATGATATACACATGAAAAATAAATGGGTATCCAAATATATTCATCAAATTTATAGGTAAATACACTTAAATGAAGAAAATGAATCATCTAGTATCTATAAAATATATATGTAGTGTATATTTTTAAGTCAATAATTTTCACAATCAATCAATGTATGACATCTAGGTGAACACCCTTGAGTAAAAAATGGAAAACAAGGTATTAAAAATGGAATGTAATTATAAAAAAGTTATGTTTATAAACATTCAATGACAAAGTAAGACAAATGTAGGGATAGTTCATTTTTATGATAGAAATGAACATGTGATAGGCAATCTAGAGGAATAAGTAGTTTTATTTAATTTAAATAATATCCATAATCAAGTATAAATTTTTCAAAAGATACAAACATAATTGAAAAATATTTTTAAGATAATTAAGAAATTTTATTTGGAAGAAAGAAATATTCTTGCCATTTAATTTTTTTAATAAAAATAGTATAAAAATAATTTCATGAGGAAAATATTGAAATTTAATGAATGATGATTCATAGAATAATACAAGGATGGTGGAAATATGTGTTCACATAGAAATTTTTTTAAAAAAATTATTTTAACACTTAAATGAAAGAAACCTATATAGAAAATGTTAAACATTTATTTAATTTTTTTAATGAAATTAAAAGCAATATAAAATGAACTTAATCAATTAATGTGGAATAGACAGGGATATTCTGATAATTTTCCATGTGATATAAACATGAGAAAGGTGGTTTAAAGAAAGTGACATGGTTAGTTTCACTTATAAGAAATACATGGGGTAAAATATGAATAAAGGGGAAATTAAATTTTGTAGAGATTTACAAAACCACATGAATTACATGGATATGGTATATAAAATTAATTAGTTAGTGAAAAAACTATATCAAATATATTATGGTGTATAATATGAAATATTTATCATTTAATTAAATTTGAGACAAAGAACCCCTTAAATAAATCATATTTTTTCAAACATGCTATAACCTCTCAAAAATTAACATAAATATATTATTAAAAATATTTAGAGCCATATTACAATATATTACATTTAATGAACATATTTTATAAATATTTATCAAAAATATGTTACATGGTTATAGTTTATTTTCATCATCATAGGTCTAGATAGTATGGTTGTTTGTTTCAGACATGTTTTGTAGTGATATGGTAGATTATAACTTTTTTATTCAAAGTTAATAATTCCTAGATTTTTCATGATATAAGTTTAATATTTAATTATTCGTTAAATACAATTTCATAAGGTGAAAGACAAGAATATTTCTCATGAAAATGGAAATTGTGATGAATTATTTGTTTCCTATTTAACCATCAAATGATGATATATTTATAAATATATCAAATATTAAAATCACCTTTAAAAAAATTAAAACATATTAAATAAATTATTATTACATTATATTTTCATTATATAACATTCCTTAATCATTTATGATATAAAAAGTACAACGTTGTTCACATATATGGTAAAACTGACCAAAACAAGAGTGTGTTATAAGGATTTGATGGGAAATGATTTGTTTTTATATAATATTAAGATACCATTTACAGATTATTAAAAATTTCATAAATAAAACTTAACTTAATTAATTTCATTATTAGAACCATCCATGTAGGGTGGTGATGATGAATGAAAATCATTGTTTGCGGCAACAATAGTCTGTACATATGAACTATTAAATATTCCATTTCTCAAGGAATGGGTTGAAATGAATGTGTATGAAAAATTATAATCGTAGTATTATTATTATAAAATATTGAATATATTAATTCATAAAATACATCATTGACACCGTCCATGAATAGAGGTGTTGAAAAAATAACCATAATGATTTGTAGAGGTGATAGTTCGCACATACGCACAATAGATGTCATTTTTCTTTTCTTTGTGGATGTAAGGCATTGAATAATGGTTGATAAATTAATATAAAAATATTTTATTATATTAATAAAAATTATTTGATAATACCATTGTGGATATAATTTGATTGGAAAATAAATATTTTAAATAAAGGTCTAAGGAGTAAGAAATTCTTACGTTGAGAACATGAGATTTCTATTATAGATATCATTGGAAATGAAGGCCTTATGTTAACTAATTGTGAATAGAGGATCATGAAAATGAGAGAATATTATAGGAGGATAAAATGGAATATCATAAGGATTATATTATATGGAATATGTGTATAATGATGTAGTGAAAGTAATCCATTTTCATAAGTGAAAATAATGGTAATTTTGGGAGAACCCATTACATTTGAATAATGATATGTCACTACTAAAAGGTAAAAGGATTAAAAAGTTTAAAATAAAGGAAATTATTATGTTTTTATATGAAAAAACCTCATACAAACACTAAGATTCATTATTGTTAAATTTTTTAGGCATTTTACACTAAGAAAAACTTGTTTTTACCCATTTTTACTTTTACCATGGTAACTAATGTTTTGAAACCTAATGACTAATTTCAATGAGAAAAAGTTAAAATTAAAATTATTTAAAAATGTTTAAATTTTGATTAAATATATTTAAATTATTTTATCAAATAAAATCTCCAAGGCTTAGATATGTTAATTTCTCAGTTAACCCACAAGATGCGTAAATATAATTTTTAGAAAAAGTGCATTTTGAAGATTAAAATTTATGTGTATGTTAAAATTATAAATGTTTATAATTTAAATGAAATAATTTGGTTTTTTATTAAATAAATATTTTATTTCTTACAAATCTAGAAAAATAAAAATATACCATAAATATGTTTATTTAAAAAAAAATGATAGAAAATTGTTTTTAAATTTGAAAAAAATGTTACCTAAGTTCTAAAAATTAATCATAAGATTTATAAGTTAATAATAATATTTAAAATTAATATTTATACCCATTTAAAACATTTTTTATTAACTAAAATACTAATAAATTTGTAATTATTTTTTATATAATGATAAATTGGTAAAATTTCTAATTTTGGTAAAAATAGCTCTTTTTACAATTCACTTAAACATCAACTATTTCAGAAAATATGAAAATTTCATCTTAAGTTAATATTGAATTAAATAATAAAAAAAATTAATTTTTATTAAAATTAAATTCTAAAATTATGGATAAAAATATTAAAATACAGTGAATTTTTTTTCAAAGAAAAATAATCTTTTTAAAATATTAACCATTCTTACATTTATTTCATATCAATTAAGAATTATATTAGACATAATATATTTCTAATTTAAATAATTTATTATCTATAATTTATTATCTTTATTTAAATAAATGTCATAAAAATATAATTAAAAAAATACATTGAAAAAAATGATCTTGTTAATTTATCAATTCATTAGTAAATAAAATTTGTTTTTATATAAAATAAATATGATAAATAACTTACCACATCAGTAAATAAATTATTATATTGTCCTAATATCTAGTTACAAAGCTCCTGATGATATCCATGTAAGATTTGATCATATAATATCCTCTGGAGGCAGTCGAGGTAGGTGATTTCACTAGTATGGATCTTTTGTAAATTTCCAAATCATTTAAATTAGCCTGAATTCGATTTATCACATATCATAATTATAAGAGTTATAATTTGGATTAATATTAGTAAAACCCTAGAGTAGATCCATACTTTTATTCTCTAAAAAATTATATCCCTAAGGGAGACTTCCACACCCAATTTTATTTATTTCTGTTTTCTTTATATATTTCAGAATATGGTTATATCTATTTATTTATAATAACTTAACAAATATATTATAATGTAAAAACATTATTTTAAAATATCTTGGTTTCATTTCAATTTTTTGTTTAATGAAACAAAATAAATTATTAAAACATTTCTTTAAGGAGAATTCATAGTGAAATTTCTGGCTTTTACAGGAGTCTCAAACCAATAGAGACCCTACATTTTAAAAGTGTCAGAAAAAACACACATACATTACATAAAAACATTAATTCAGAACCAAATAAATTCCATTATAGTGAATGTATAACCTAAAAAAATATGTTTTTTAGTAAAATTATAAATTATCCACATTCAAGATAAAAATAGAAATAAATATTTAAAATACAAATCAATGAATGAAAAACCTATGAAAATAAAAACTAGAATAGTTGTAGTAACTTGATCACACTGAATAATTAATTTCAACATGATGGTTTTTTCCTAGTGATCGTAGCAAGTAGGAATTCATGATCACATTTGAAAAAATTTAGTTAGAACAATTGTTCCAGAAATATTTATTTCCGTCTAGTTATTTAGGTATTTATTTATAGAGTAATCTCCAAATATTTGTCTATGATGTTTCCAAATTCTTGTTCAATGGTTGGATTATCCATAATTTCCATATTATTATATTTTTATTATAACTACAAAATTGTTTCCATATATCCCAATACGAGTTTTAATATACACAAAATAAAACCACAAAAATAATGAAGTAAATATATATATAAATATATTAAATAATCCTTGGTTTGAAAACCATATCGTCTGAATACTTATAATAAAATCTTCTATCAGAAAAAATTATATATTTTGATATTCTTATTACATAATAATTACATTTTATAAACTACAAATTCTATCGTAGCGTTTATTTTGTAAGTGTAACTAAACAATTTTAGAGTTAAACACTTAGCTAATTTTGGTCTCTATCAAAATGAAAGAATCCTAATAGAACCTCTGATATTTTTTTATTAATTTTCAACCCACTCAATTACATAAGACCTTCATATAGTTTTTAATGTTGAGTTAAAATATCACTTTATAGATTTACTTTCAAAAATAACAGTCCCCTTATTAGATGTTTATATGATTCTATCATATATATTTACCAAGGTATAATATTTGTTAGAAAATTATTCAGTTATAATGGATATAGAATAAGAGTTCTATTGGATGGATATAAACTAATTATAATGTATGGACATGTATAATGTGAATCGAACATACATACACAATTCTTATCAGATGGAATATTGATGATTCTCATCACATGATGTACCATGAAATAAATTTGATAGAGAAATAAATAGTCTACCGGACACACTGCATCTGATGAGGAAAAAATTCATCCATGTGAACTTTTATTAAGATAACCATATGAAGGCATAAAATGTACACCAAATGATATTTTTCATTTCTTGTAGATGAAACATTAGATGCATTTTAATGGTTTATTACATAACAACCATATATATAATTATCTTTTAGTTAACCTATCATGTGAATATGGTTTTTGTCTAATACTATTGAAGCTAATCTTGAGAAGTATATAATCCGACCATTGGAGCTCTTCTATAAATTTGACCACAACATCAAGTGAGAAGGTGATAACCAATGATCTAGATATTCTATTGATGTATTGTAACATTTATCTACTATTAATTCTTACATTTTAAAATTTATTGAGTTTTCTTAAGAATAATTTGTGAGGTTTACTTTATAAATTATTTAATATTTTTATTGCGGTAATTGTTGTTTTTCTAATTTTGTGGATTGAGGGATCCAAGGGATAGTGAGGTAGAAGTTTTTTTGATAATTATATTGAGGTTTCTTGGGGATATGGAGATATAGTTTTCCCAAAAATTTTGTCTAAGAGATTCCAAGTCTTAGAAGATATACCATATGACAAGTTAAGTTGTAGATACCTAAAGTCGTGTCTAGAGAATATGTTATTAAAAGTGTTTAGAGTGAAAAAATATATCAATAAAGTTATAGTTTGTTTTGTTACATTCATTATATTGTTGTATTATGTTGTTTTAGAAGTTTATAATAGATTATTATTTCCATTAGGAATTATTTAGAAAATTTAATATATTTTTTAATAAAATAATTCTTACTCTCATTATAAAGTGTATCTGTATGACTATTTGTATGATAAGATTTCATAAAGGTGTTTGAAAAATTATATGTTTAATTTTAATAAAATAAAATTCACCCCCTCTTATTGTACATTGTGTACTCTTACGATATAATTTTTTTATCAGAGATAGTTTATATATATATTATTATCACACTTACCATGTTTGTGGAAAAGGGTATTATTTCCTTAAAATATAAGTTTTATCCATTGGGACTATTGATAATATTAATCTTATAAAGGAAACAATCATTGTTATGAATGATTATGAATTTTCAAAAGATATAATGAATATTGTTTTATGAATGTGAGTGTAGATAAATTTTTATGATCATTAGAAAATATAATATTCTTGACAAGAAAGTTACTTCATTTATTAGAAATGAAAAGATGAAATAATAGGTGAATTATCATGTTCAATATAATTTTCTATTTTTTACAAAAAAATATATTTATAGTCACATTACATTTTGTGATACAGAAAAAAATATATGAAAAAAGTTGGAAGTTAATATTTTTAGAAGTAATAATATCTTGGAATTCAAAAAAGATATGTTTCATGTAGATTATCAGGAATTTGATTTCTTATTGGGTGAATTGCTTACCTAGATGCATCAAAATTTTAGGACAATAGTGAATAGTTTAAAATATATTGGTGAAAAATAGATGACTGATGAATTGTTGATAGAAAATATTATTGATATTATATATATAATGAAAATCTAAGTGTAAATTATTGATAATACAAATCATTTCTAAAATATATGTTTTGATGATTTTGTTGGAACTCTCATACAATATAAAAGTATATTGAAAGAAGATTTTGAAAGGAAAAATTCCATCTGGAAGTTTTCATTTCATAGGTGAAGAATTAGTTTCTTAGTATTGTGTGAAACATTACTCAATAGGACCTTCCACTTATGATGTTGAATATATATCTATCAGAAGTTGTTGGGATTAGGTATTGTTGATGCATCACACATTCACTAATGTTGGCATGAGTTTTAGTAAAACTACAATGTTTTTTGGTAACATAATTTTCATAGATTTAAATAAGAACCCAAGACATCAATCATGAGAAAATAATAAGGAAATAACACATGAATTCCTTCGGGATTAGTCATAGAAAGATTAAATTTTCTATTGTTTATTAGAATAAGTGATAAACTTGGTGATATTATTACAAAAACTATAATTTAACATCCCCCAATCTGGAACTCTCTCACGTAGCCAAAAAGGGTTGGGTATAAGACCTAAAGAACGCCTCCTAGTATTCCAGAGGATGCCTAATAGCAGTGAGGGTGTAAAATGTATAGTGGGGATACTGCACCCCCTCATATGAAGTGTCATAGTACTAGAAACAAATCACAATTGAATAGAAATAATAAAAGTAAATACATATCATAATACAACAAAAAAGCCAACTGAATAATTTAACAAATATTAAGGAATAATTTAATAATTTTCTGAAATGCAACTATATTTCATGTTATAGAAATAGAAGAAAAATAATAGCAGACTCAAATAAACGACTCAAGGTTTTAGGTCTCGAAACACACATCGGTCCTATATCCAAAATCCATCCCACCCACAAAAAAATCAACACCAAGGTCCTTTTACCTTATCAAAATATACATCCATTAAATTTAATTGATTACAAAACTATGACCTGAGTAGGGTGTGAGTAAAACTAATTAGTTCAATACCACCATGTCTAAACTAACCAGTCTGATAACAAGTGTATAAAATATAGAGATAACCATTTGTATTAATTCATTGGAAATTAATAAAATAAAACAACAACCTGATATCTATCTATTTTGGAATATCTATGAGAATTTCTTATGATCATGCCAACAACAACCATATATTAATGGTAAAAAAAACATATTTTGGTGCAATACTGGAATATCTCGAAGCATATCTTACGACCATGCCAACCACAACTATATAACTCAGGTAAATTAAGATGCTTCAGTTCCATCCCAAACTATCTTGGAATATGTCTTACGACCATGGAAACCACAACCATAGAGCCACGATATAGTCATAAAAGTCTAGGTCAAAGCCCTATAATAATTACATCATCAAAGGGAAATCCCTATAAGAGTTGCAATATGATTCTATGTATAGCCTGCTCTTTATAAGCATTACAAAATGGAAATTGGCTAAGCCCGCTCAATGTTGACAGTAAAACATATAAGTGGGAATGTGCTGGGGATGAGTCCAATATATAATCATTAAAATATAAAGCAAAATTCATATTATATAACATGGATATCACAATTTTACATCACAATTCTCAATGACTAATAATGTTAAGTACCATGCTTTTTTCATATTCCACATGAAATTTAACTCAAAGTTTATTAGAAATTATATCAATATTAAATTAACAAAAGATTAGGGATTCAATAAAAATAAATCACCCTAGGACACATTTATTTCTAAACATACTTCAATACATTTTCTAATTAAACTATAATCATGGTTTTCTACCCCATGGGTAGCCTTGAGAAAATTAAATTCAATTTTAAACCAAAGTAATTAATGGAATAATTCCATTTGTTTATTTAATTAATTTGTGATTATACCATGGTGGAAAAATCACAATATTTAATAAACATAGAAATTATCAAACCATAGAGTTATGATTTAGACCCCCTAACTTTAACTGATGATCCATCAATGCTTTCAATGACCAAAACCCACAAGGAAGAAGGTTTAGATGATTACAAAGAGGTTCATAGATAAAAAATAATCACGATCAAACCCAAAAATGCAGTTGGTCAAAGGATTTCAACACAATTATTGGAGAATAAGGAAGTGAATAAATAAATCTAATAAAAAAGACTTACCCGGATCACCCACTCTGACAGGACATCTATAAGGGAAGTTTTCACCCCAATATTGCCTAGATAAATCCCTTGAGCCAAGAAAAGAAGATCTATAGACAAAACAATTGGAATTTCACTAAAAAAAATGTTTATAATAGAATTATGGGAATCTACATTGTGTATAATTTTATTACACATCAGGTAAATGTTTTTAATGGAATACACCAAAAATACCATCACCTCAGATTTATTTTATTAAAACCCTCAAACAATTTCACGAGGTTTAATTCGTTTACGTAGTGTGTAAATGTTATGTATTTGATTTTTCATCCCATTTCCTTTTAAACAAACCAAAACTCTTTTACATTTTCTCAACACACAAATAACTTATAAAACACTTAACCTAATAATATCTGAACTCCATTAATTCAAACAATAATAAATACCTAAAACTTAATTCATTTTATCCAAAAAATATATCCTCATAGATAATCTTTGAAATTTCTCAAGTTTCCTTGAAATATAAGAGACCTTTTATTCAAATGACATGTTTTAATAATGAAAATAGAACCAAAAGATAATATTAATAAAAAATTCAGAGAGAGACATACCTATAAAAATAAGGGATCTTACAACCTCCCCACATTATAAAAGCTAATCATTCAAATGCACCAAGCATCACTATGAGGTCTTATCAAACAAGTCTGGACACTATGTTTTTATATCAGAACCCCTCTCCCATCTATCCTTCTGAACTCACACATGCTGACACTACACCCAAACCAATTGTACAATCCTTCCCTAAAGATATTTCTCACTATGATCCATAACCCATAATGGATGCTACTCAAAGGAGTAATCATAAAAAAGATCAATGTATTGTATGTATATCACAAGGGAAGTGTATGGATGATATCTCCATAGCTGTGACATGTAGGAAACATCATTCATGGCATGATAACATTGTGGAAGGGCTAAATAGAATGCTATTGGACCAACCCTTGAAACTATTTCAAACAGCCCAACAAACCTGGGCGATAAATTTCCCGTTTTCTTAATAAATAAAATCCCCATCCTAGGAGACACCCAAAAGAAAACAAGATGATCAACCTTGAATTCTAGAAGTTGTGTCTGATGGTCAACATATGATTTCTGTCTGCTTTACACGGTCACCAATAACTGTCTGATTAGCTGAACCTATTCACATATCTCATACATGAGACTAGTCCCAATTGGTGTTAACTCACCTACCTCCATCCATAAAAGAGGAAAATGGAACAAACCTACATACAAAGCAACAAAAGTTCCCATATGTATTGATTCTAGGATGTTATTATCATATTCAAACACTATGTGTGCCATATGTTTCTCCCATGAACCTCCAAAATCCAAAACACATACTTGTAACATATCATTTACAACCTAAATAGTTTTCTCTAATTGAATATAAGTCTATGGATGATAGGCTATGCTAAAAAGAACTTGAGATCCTATTTATTTTTGAATACCCTTACAGAAATGAAATATAAAACAAGGATCACTATCTAAAATGATACTCTTTAGAACACCATGCAACCAAACCACCTCACACACATAATGATTACCCAAATAATCAATTGTGAAGGTTTACCTAATAGGTATGAAGTAAGATACCTTGGTCATTTGATCCATAAAAACCCATATAATATCATTCATATGAGTCATCCTATGTAGTCCTGTCATAAAATCCATTGTGGAATCATCACATTTTCTCTCTAGAATGGGTAAAGGAAACAATAGCCAAGGTGGCCTCTAATTCTATGCTTTTACCCAATGAAAAGTGAAGCATATAAACACAAATATTTCCACCTACTTTTTAATTACGGACCACTGGTACTATCTATAGATATCATGATACATAATTTTTAAACTAGGATTCACCGCCCATCTAGAAGCATAAAACCCCCTCATCTACTCCTCACGTTAGCCCGTAGAAAAACATACTCTGCCACATAAAATAAAATAATTCTAACAACCGAGAGGAAATCCTAATGGAATCTCACAACATATAAATTGTTTGTAAGAACTGATCCCTCCATACCCAAAAACTAATTGGCCTTAATCTAGTCCAAAAATCACAGGTATACTAGATGTGGATGTCAAATCTACTCACCCCTGTGATTATGGAATATCCAAATTCATGCATATAGGGATATAAATTATCCACCAATCATCTCAATACTCTCATGTTTCCTATTTATATGTATTTTATTTCTAAGATTCAGAAATGATGTTTCCTTTTTCTAGTGTATAGGCCAATTTAATGTCAAAAGACTGCAAATACTCACCCTACCTCCTCTGCCGAAGGTTTAGGTCTTCAAGAGATAAGATGTACTTAAGGATATTATGATTAGTGTAAACCAAAAAACTCTCACTTATGAGATAGATTTTCTATAATACAATAAAATATTCCACTACTATTAACTCTAGATCATGAGTAAGGTAATTCCTCTCTTATGGTCTCAATAGCCTAGATCTATAAGAAGCCACTCGATCCTCCTGCATTAGAACTGATATGATTCCCACTCTGGATGTGTTATAATATACATTATATGATTTAACAAGTATAGATAAAGTAAGGATAGGTGAAAAGGTCATCTATCCTTTCAGGTCCTGAAAGGATCCCTCACAAGAATCAGACCAAACAGAATTCGTTCCTTTCTTGGTTATCCTAGAAATTGGTGCTTCCAAATGGGATAAATCTTGGATAAAACACTGGTAATAACCTACTAAACCCATAAATCATGAAATTTTGTGGAACTTCATAGGTTGTTTGTAAGATATTATTTTTGTGACTTTCTATAGGCCATCAAATCTCCTGCCTCTAAGATGAAATGGACTACAAAGGGCACTTCGTTAATTTAGAAATTGCATTGGGTTATCTTGGCATAAATCTGATGCTCTATCAATATACTCAGGATGATGTCACTATGTTTGGAATGATAGTTTGCTGAGTGGTTTTACAATCTGATATTGTCGACAAAAACAACCAGAAATAGATCCATAAAATGTTGAAATATCGTATTCATTATGTCAATGAACACCACATGTGCATTAGTCAACCCAAACGACATCACTATGAATTCATACAAGCCATACCTCATCCTAAAAGTAGACTTAGGTATGCATGATTGTCTAAAAAATAACTGATGATATCCTGATCTTAATTCAATCATGGATAAGATATTATCACCTATCAACTGATCGAAAATATCGTCAATGCATAGAATATGATATCAGATCATGACCATCATCTATTTAAACCTCCGATAATCCACAAATAATTTAAAAGATATGTCATACATTTTGGTGAAGAGAACTGGAGAACCCTAAGGACATGTACTAGGCCATATAAATCCATAGTATTCTAGATCTTCCTACTGATATTTCACCTCTCAAATATCTATTGGTTCCATTTGGAAAGGCATGATATAATATTTCTATGCCCTTATTACCTTCTCGATCCTGAACTAGATCTCTCACTCAGGCGGTAATACATATAAATCGTTATAAAAAAATCCTAAAAATGGTATACCATAGGGAGAAAATAATATTGATTAATTCCATCATTATCTAGATAAATACTATAAATCTGATTCACGAGACAATCCAATCTGCACTGAATTGGACCCACATGCCCATCCTAAAGATCCCATTCACCCTGGTGAAAATAGATTCTTCCTTCTGGATATAAGAAGGAAAAATATCATCATGTAAAAGAAAATATGATCCTAATAGAGAAATAACCAATCCATTTCAAGAATCAAGTCGAAAACAATCATTTATAGAATGAACAATTTTCAAAAGAAATGGTAACCACCAATATCTATAGAAGATACCTTGCAACATTAGATATTCTCTAACTAAAATCCCAACGGTGTGTCAATTGTAAAAAACCATATAATATTTCCACATCCAAACAAAAACTATTTGAAAAAGAGAAGATAGAAAATAATACGATTCTACTATATAAAAAAGAATACAATCTAAGTTTGATGATACATTAATCATACCTCTGACAATATACAGTCCTGTATCCACATTACTTGGAGTAGTCTAAATAACACGCAAATGAAATGTCCCTTTACGCTGGGATCTAGTCTGACAATCCTTAGCTACATCTTGTTCTTATTACTGTTGCTCAAGAATGGGGGTACCACATCCCCTGCCTGTCCCTTAACTTCCCATAGAACTCCAAATACTAACCTACTGAAGGGTAGCTAATCCCCTTACTTATTATGGTTCTGATGTTGATTATATTCTAATGGTCTTCTATAGAAATATAACTTAGAACCTATAAATATGACCCAATATACCATAGATATGAAACTCAACTATGGGGTAAGAAAACATGGTTGATTTTGATCAAACATGCCTCACTAGTAGAACTACAATAGAATATCATCTGGAGATGGTTATCCACTACCCTGGATTCCCTTTCCAGTAATGATTTTGTGGAAACTATCATAAAGATGCTTGTTACCACTAAAATAAAAACACAAAGATCCCCCTGTTGAAATAGTCGATCCACTCTTCAGGGCCTCACTTAGATTCCCTTCAGTGATAAGTGGATGATTCATGACCTCTTCAAATTTTCTTAAATAGAAAACATTTAACTATAAACTGATCCCATAACAAAGACCATCATGTAAACTTCTCACCCTGGAGATATAATATGCTTCTAAAGATGACACAAAGAAATATATTTTAATAAAATTTCTATTATAGTATAGTACTAACAAACTATCCAATGTGAGATGTTTGAAATTGTGAGAGTTTTCATATCCCATGGTCTAGGGATAGAAATGCCTCAGGAACTTCACTATGAATCCCTTAAAAGATATCTCATCCTATTGCCCATATTCCTCTAGAATATACCACCAATTTTTGGATAGTCTATGAAGCATATACGCAGCACAATTCAACCTCCTATACACAGGTATCTTGAGATACTTGAATAAATCTAGAACTCTACTTCCTATAGTACCCCTTCAACAATGAATATAAGAATATTCTATAGTTGAAACTCTCATGTTAGATTAGACATTTAAGGAATGATACGAACAATATCTTTTTCCATTGATTGCATGACCATCAGGAAGCTATTGCAAAGCTAAACTTCCATGTGATCCTCATGAACTACAAGAAGATCTAGTTCAACTATTTTTGGAAAATGATGATTTCCACTCTCCTGATGCTTGAGTTGAATTCAAAGATGAGGAATTTTATCTACATGACAAATACACTCTATAGAGAGATAACTATCAACAAGGTCAACCCTAAAAGGTGACTATAATTGTGAAACACTAAATCTTGGTCTCTCTAGACATATCGTACAAGTATTTTAGAATGAATAGTAAACCCAGTTCATTTACCCAGTGAAACGGATATTTCATATCACATTTATATAGGATAATATATATCACATGCAAAAATAGATATTCCCCTATCATGAATAATGCATGTAAATATACACCTATGTTCCAATTATTATATATGAATTCTCATCTCTTGAAATACCATTATATCAGTAAAAACCTCGAGAAACATTAAGATCATAAAACAATAACCTCACACAACATGTGAATAACCAAAGGATAAATAACATAAATTGTAACAAGCACATAGAAAAACAATAATCCCATCCCTAGGAACTCAGATTTCCCCCCACACATGGGTTAGCTACTCCCATGCACAAGCTCATTAAGTAGTCATGAGACATCCTAGTCTCTTTTCTACCTTTCATATATAGTAAATAAGAAGAAAAGAAAACCTTATCCTCAGATACCACATTGTAATATCCCCTAATATTTAACTCTCTCACGTGGCTAGAAAGGGTTAGTTACAAGACATCAAGCATGACTCCCCGTATATCATAGGCTACTGACTAACAACGAAGGTTTGTAATATACAATGGGGAGACGATACCCCTGGTATTATGTGTCCCAATAGTAGAAAAAATCACAATTGAATATAAATAATCAATTTAATTACATATTATAAGACAAAAAAATCCAACTGAATAATCCAATTAATAATTAATAATGATTTAATGACTTGGTAGAATGTAAGTAAATGTCATGCTAGAGAAATAAAAGAAAAACAATAAGAGACCCAAATAAAATACTCAGGATCCCGAGTCCTGAACCCCACTTTGGTCTCATCTACAAAATCAAGGCCATCTGTAAACAAACTATAAAAAACAAGGTCTTTTTACCTTGTTAAAACCAAGATTCATGAAACCTTCTTTGGTACCAGATGACTACCCATGTAGGGTGTGAGTAAAACTCAGTAGGTTGACATCACTCTGTCTAAACTAACTAGTCCAATATGAATTCTATGAAACTAGGTGATAAATAAGTGTATTAATTATTTTAAAAACTAATAAAATAAAACAACAACTTGTTTCAGTGTTGTGCCAAAATATATTTGAGCATGTCTTATGACCATGCCAAAAATGACTATATAAAAAATTTAAAATAACCTACTTCGATGCCATATCATAATATCTCTGATCATGTATTATAACCATGCCAACCAAAACCATATAATAATGGTAAAATAACCTACTTCAGTTCCATACCTAAATACCTTATGAAAGTCTTATGACCATGCCATCCCTATCATACAACCATGGTATTGTCACAACAATCTCAGTCAAAGCCCTATAAGAATTATATCATCTAGGAAAAACCCCTATAATAATTACAACACAGGAATAGCCATAGCCTTCTCTCTATAAGAATTACATAATGGGACCAGACCACGACCGCTCAATATCATCATTACAATATATAAGTGTGAAAGTCCCTAGGCCAAACCAAATATATAAGAATTAATTCATGGAACAAAATCCATATCATATAGAATGGATATCACAATATCCCATAACAATTATTAATGGTTAATTATGAGAATATTTATTCTTATTTCATGTCCTATAGGTAATTTAATTCACAACTGATTAAAAATTATATCAATAATAAATAAACCAAAATTTATGGATTGTATAACAATAAATTACCCTAGGTCACATGTCTTGATAAACATTGTTTAATCCATTTTCCAATTAAATTATAATACTGGTTTGATTCTCCCATGTGTAACTGTGAACTAGTAAAATTTCATTTGAATGAAAATGACTTAATGGAATAATTCTATTTGTTTAATTAATTAATTTGGGAACACAAAACATTGATTCAATATCAAAATTGCTTAAACATGGAAATTATGAAACTATAAGGTTAAGATTTAGACCCATATCGTTAACAAAAAATCCAAAAATTCTTCCAACGACCAACACCTATGAGGAAGAAGGTTCTGATGATTTCAAAGTGGTTCCTAGATCAAAACCAACAATGAAATTGTTTTAATGATTTCAACACAACAGTTGGAAAAGAATGAAGTTAAGGAATAAACCAAATAAAAAAAATACTTACCTAGGCTATATAACAAAAATAAGACGTCAAAAATATACCTCGCCTCTGATTTATTTTATTAAAACCCTAGAATAATTATAGTACGTGTAATCCCTTTACATGATATGTATATTGTCAGTAGTTTATTTTTCATCCCATTTTCCTATTAAACAATATAAACCTATTTTAATGGTTTTTAACTCACCAAGAACCCATTAAACACTTAACCCATTTATATCTGGACTCTATTAATTATAAAAAGCACACATCCCCAAACATTAATTCATTTTCCCTAAAAAATATCTCATTGTAATTAATCTTTGGTATTTATATAGTTTCCTTGCAACCCAAGACTGTGTTTATTCAAGAAAAAAACATGTATGACGAAAACACAACCAAAAGAGAATATTAACAAAAAAAAATTAGAGAGAGACGTACCTAAAAAGATACAGGATCGTATATCCAATTTTTGATAGATATAATAATAATAATGAAAATCTTGGTATGATAGAATTATGTTGTCAATAATCTACTTTTAGTTTAACCTATCTTCTAACAATGAAAAAATCACCAAAACCAGAAGAAAATTATTTTATCATGTGTTCCATACATTTTTCATAATTTTTTTTCCTATAACAGTTTACAAAAATATCATGATATAGATTTTCTATGAATATTTCTCAGTCACATCAAAATTAATTTCATCTGGAATTTAATTTAATAAATTATTAACTCTATTTTTTAGTTTAAATTCCAAGTTATTTGTATTATCTAAAAACCTTCATAATAATGTATGATTATATATTTTTATAGAGGTAAATTTTCTGATTTTTTTAAATATATTTTTATGAAGAAAATATATGAAATTTATTACAAATAATCAAGTTCTATTGAATGAAATTTTTTATGATAAAATATAATGACATTCTAATGAACATTAAAAATTTAAAGAGTTTATAAAATATAATATTCATTATTTTTTTTTCATCTTTTGATGAACAAATCACAACCATCAAATATGTGGGAATTCAAGTTATGTGTCTCTCTATGTCAATAAATATGATTGGGGAAATCTTTTTTCCTGTCGTTTGAATTAGATGAGAACTCTTTCCCATTGGGTTTCATTAATTTAGATTGATTTAGTATTTCACACATTTTCATTGTAGTTTTACCAATACATATTAATGGAAAATTTAGTACATTTAGCTATAGGCGATGTTCTTAAAGAGAGATTGATTTATAGAATGTAGATCGAAAAGTATGATTCTATTCTAAAATCGTCCATTATATTTCAATTTTGGGATCCTATCTTTGTTCCCAAGGAACATTTTCACACTCATCATCCTAAAATAATGTGATAATTCTATATCATTAAAAAAATTTGGGAAGTATATTATTTGAATAATGTTTATTTTAATCTTTTTAAAAGACATTTTGAGGTGAATATCAAGATGATTGGTGAGTTAGTAGTGATAGAACTAGAATGTGAAGAAAATTTTTTCACCCACAAGATACTGGAAAGGATTTTATATTCTGATAAATACCAAGAAGATAAACCGTATTTTATTTATATGATAGGATAAAAAACTCTCACATGTTTCACCAGATACATGATTTTTATCCCTATGGGGAAAACATTGTTTTACTAAGGAAAGGTAACAAAGACACCATGAAGGTTCAAGATATAAATATTCAATATTTAATTTGTAATTTGAGAAATTTAAATATAATAAATTTCATGTTGATCTCTATTGAATAAATAAAGACTTGATCAATAAAGCTCAAAATTATTAATTATCTAATGTTTGTAAAACCTTTCTTGGTAAATTTCATGAAACAAAAAAACATTATAAATGATGTTATTTTAGTTATACATAAAATATATTCTTGAGGTGATGAAACTATAAGAAATATGAGGGTAATCTATTTTCCCACAGATAAGACATTTATAGACAAGTTAAAAAAAGTTTCTTCTTTAAATGATGTTGAATCTGTAAGGGAAAAAATATATTATGAAGAAGAAGGATGAGGAGTCTTATAAAAAATCAGCAATTTATGAGGTATAAGAATGAGGCTATAAAAGAAGAAGAATTATCTATGTTTATAAATAAAAAATAAAAAAAATACTATGATCCAAATTTTTTGTTGGATGCTACTAAAGCATATGTTTTGATAGAACCAATGTTTCAAAATTTAAGGGAGGTGGAAAGAAAGAATATAAAAATTTCTAATGAAAAAAAGGTTATGATATCATGGAACATACTTAGGGAAATTGAAAAATCCCTTGAATTTGTTGAAAGGAATGAGCAGAAAATCACTCTACCTGACAATGTTGAGAAGGAACAACATGTTCCTATATCACCTAAACCATTTTCCATTACTCCTCTAACCAATCATCATGATGGTTCTTCTTCTATTCCTATTAAGTAATTTCTTATGTTTTTTTGGAAGTATAAAGGTATGTAAGTTGTTATTAATGAACAATATGATGTTGATCAAGAAGGTGATAATTTTTTTGAAGAAGAACATGAAATAGAGAAAGTTATTGTGGAAAAGTTTACTCATCCCCAAAAACATTCTCATGCACCAGGGAATAAAAGTGTTTTGAGAAAGAAAAAAGATGTTGTTAAATATTTAAATTTATCCATTCATATTAAAGAAACCTATAATCATACTTCAACATCAATATTACCTCAATATGTGGAAGAAGATTCATCTATAAGTGAACTAGAAGAAATTGAGTCTTTAGTAATTGAAAATCATGAATCTACAAGAAAACCACTAGATCACGCTCTTTTTGATGAATAAATAGATGTTATGGAGGTCTCTTAATCGGTGTATATTGAAATATAATACCTGAAGTCTCTAATAGATAGATATTATATTATACTATATGAATATGTTGACTCTAGAAATTCTTATACAAGTACAAGATAAAAATTAAATGGGATGAAAATGAATTACATCAATGAGTTAATTAAGAGTATCTAATGTATTATGGAAAATTTTCAAGGTATCTAAGATCACTGTAAATATGTTTAGGGAAAAGTTGATGGTGTGACATCCTAGGATTTTATTCATGAAGTTTTCCGTTTATATAATTATTTCATGAATTATAAATAATATTCATCACATAGAGAACCCAAAAAAATTATCCTCTTAAGTTAATAATGATACTTTAGTCAGTATGAAAACCAATAATTAAAGTGGTACAATAAATAGAAAACAAGATAGTATGAATACAAAAATTTGGATCTACTTGATCTACTATAATGACCACAATCACGAACAAAGATATAAAAATCAAAGATAGTGTTAATAATAAAATATCCATGATATTATAAATAAAATTTAGGTATCTTATAATATATATATATACATATAATGGTACAAGTAAATAAATGTTTTTTGAATTATAAATTAATTTTTGGTATTTTTTTAATATGTAAATGTTAAATTACAATTTTATAATTCATATAAAAATTTAATGGTTAATTTATTTTCATAAAATGGTTTCAAAAATTAATATTTTATTATACTATAATTAGAAGATAATATTATGATACCTTAATTAATTTTCCAATGTGTCATAAAAGTGGTGTTGGATCGAATAGTTGATATAAAAGTCTATTAGATGGAACAATACAAGAGGGGGGGGGGTGAATTGTAGGTTTAAAAACCTTTGAGTTTTAGTAACAAAGAGATTAGTTTAAATGAACTTAAACTAATACAAATACAAATACCCTCAATTGTATTGAAAGTAAAAGGTATGAAGTATTGTAATACTAAAGTTAAGCAAAACAATTGTATTCAAGATGAATACAATAATCAGAGTAATACAGATATGAATGATTCTACCTTAAAGCGTATAGAACCAATCAAAACAATATGTAATGGAATGATTGTAATTGAAACAATTACAATTGAATAAGTAAAGAAGAAAGGAAACAATACAAATCCCTTTCTAATACAACAGCGGAAATGTAAAAGTAATACAATTATTTTAACCCAAAGAGAAGGGTTATCCTTTCACCTAGGATAAAAGGTCTATCTCACCAACACCTTGGTGAGCCCTCGATACGATGATCGGCACGTCTGTCTGCCTATCCCCGGCAGCCCTCGATACGATGATCGGCACGTCTGTCTGCCTATCCCCGGCAGCCCTCGATACGATGATCGGCTCGTCTGTCTGCCTATCCCCGGCAGCCCTCGATACGATGATCGGCTCGTCTGTCTGCCTATCCCCGGCAGCCCTCGATTTTGCAGGTAATCGGCACCTCTGTCTTTCAATTACTTGAAAGCCCTCGATACGATGATCGGACGCACAAGGCTGATGAGAGAAGTCACAGTGTCTCTCTCTAGAATCTTCGTAGTTCACAGAGTCTCTTCGTTCATCAGTGTGTTCTCAGCTTCAAATGACCTCCTATTTATAGGCCTCGGGTTCCAACGGTCATATTGCCTCCAACGGTCATATTGAAACAGAAAGCACGACATCGTTTTGATTAGTATATAACTAACTCAACGACATCGTTTTTGTTAGGATAAGAGATATATAGAAATGTAAAACATGAGTACGATTGATATGCAGAGAGTTTTTGACAAAGTACCAAAACAAATAATGATCATCTGAATAGCAAAGTCAGTACGATACGATTGACAGAGTCAGTACGATATGATTGACAGAGTCAGTACGATACGTTTGACAGAGTCAGTACGATACGTTTTGGTCGGTACGATCAACATCGTACGATACGATAAACATGATAAAAGACAATTTGTTATTTACAAACATATGATAGAATACATTTGAGATTTCCAAAACATGCCATAGAATATATTTGTGATTTCCAAAACATGATGTAAAAGCCAAAAGAATACTTTTGACTTAACAAGTGGTTGTATTATTAAATCAGTATTTTTTTTGAATAAATGATGATTTTAATTAAAAATTAAATTTCCCATATTTAGGATAGTATTTTAATTAAAAGAGAGTACATTTTTGAAATATATATGTCATAAAATGGTTTAGGCTATATTTTTTTCATTTTCCAAAAATAGTTGGATTTTTGTAGGATAGTGAAATATAGTAATTTACGATATTAACATTATAAGTAAATAATTGATTTTTTTGATTCATGGTTGAGTCATGGATGATGTAAGTTCCCATTATATTTTAACCACATGCTCTAGTTACTATAATTATTCAAAATAATCAACAATATTGATAGTCTTTATCCATAATAATAAACTAATAGATAAAACTATAAAAAACCCATCTCTTCCGATAAAAATACCACCCCTCACCACATATTTACTCACAACTTCTAAGTTTCTATGAATGATATTGTTTTGACTAATTACAATCCCAAACCTATTACCAACATCTTGGTCTTTCTGGTCTCACCAAAATACCAATTTTAGGTTATTTTAGGAGGTTCTCAAAGAGACGATATTCAAGAGGTAAAATGCTCCTTATTTCCCTTTTAATTGCATTTATTTTATTATCCTCCACTTACCTATCCTATCCATTGCAACATGATAACTCTACAATAATACATATACAATAATTTTACTGTGTTTATGGAATATACATAATCAAATCTCTTATATTCTTCTTTTATTCTAAAAATAAAATTGTCGTCTGTGATGTGTCACTTCACCACCATTGTGGATAATGATTACTTATTTTCCATTACATCCATCATGTATATTTTAAAAACCATTATAATGGTTAAAATATATTATTAAAGTTATATTATAACTATTTCCTTGTTTTGGAACAAATTTATTTTCATAATATTAAATAATAAAATAAACTTGTTCAAGATGATTGAAAACTAGACAAAATAAAGTAAATGTTTCTCATTAACATTTTATCTAATGAATCAATCTCATATTTTAAAAAAATGATATATAGGACCACTTAATTTTTTTTTACATATATTAAGCCCCTTTCATTCCACTTTTATTGTTTTTCTTTCATTTTACAAGAACTTCCATAATTATAATCAATTAAACTGACCATGAAATCCACAAAATGAACGCTCCTATAATGAAAAAGTATACATTATAAATCATAAAAATGGACATAAATGAACATAATAAAATTATTATAAATAAAATATATCTGTAAAATGATCTCAATTAGTTAATTAATTGAAATAATTAGATTACGAAGGACATTAAGTGAAAAAATAAAACACATTCAAGAATAAGGTAAGGGATTATCTCCGCACCTCCATTCCTTACTTCAGGTTACATTTTCTCTCCATTTACTCAAATGTAATTCATAATTATTCATAATTACCCCTCCTAAATTCTGCACGTATGTTACAAAAATATGTATCCAAATCAAATTTTCACTCTTTTATGGGGAAATACATGTTTTATAAGGTTCCCTTATCAATTCCTCCCGATAAGAAAACCCAATTAAAAGGAATTTGCAAATTTCATACCCCTTTTCAATTAGAATCCATAATATATTTTATGACACCATTATTTTTTTAAAATCAAGAATTTCATTCAGAAAAAACATCTTAGTTAATTTATGGTTTTATTAAAAAAATCACACCTTTTTCAACTTTAATGTCTCTTTAATATTTTCCATTAAACCGCACTAAAGTGGCTCATTTCTAAAGTCTATTAAGAAACCCTTTTACATGTTTTAACTTATTTTGGAAATCATTTATCATGAAATATATATATTTTACCTTATGAATTTCCATGTTTGATATATATCCCTTCTTTAATAGAGACATTTATGATACACCCATTTTTTATTCCTTATGACTTGATTATGATACCCATTTATGTACATGAGTAACCTTTTTGATTATTCCTTATATTTGTTTCTTCATGTAGGACACATATGGAGGAACATGTTATGATGGGTGTTACTATATTTTTCTCTAATGCATTGAGTAATGTTTAGTCTCCATAGATTCCATGTATGAGATTAAAGAGTAAACCTAATCCATTATGGGACTTTTTTCCACCGTGTGATATCATCTTGGCATTTATCCCTTAATCATGTTTTTTTCATGTTATATGTTACTGCCAAATTACTATGTGGTCTTGATTACATGATACCATGTTCTACATGTTATTATTCTATATGATTAATCATGTTCCATTCCTTTTATTCCATCATTTCATGACTTATAACCCTTGTTCTCGGCATTATTATTAAGTTTATTCCTTTACTGGGATTTTTATATCATCCTATTATTCATGTATTCCCCATTATATCATATGAATATGTAATAGTTCAAAGGAATATTAGATCTCATTATGGAGATTAAATAAAAGATGATTTTTATAACAACCCTACTCTTTATTACAAGCTTAAAAATGATTTATTACATAAACTCTTTACTTGATACAACTTAGAAGATTGAGAGGTCTAGTGTATTTGAGGATTAGGAATAATAAATAATGACTTAAAACTTGAAACACAACATCTTTATTGAAAACTTCCTTTACATGACCACTACATTCTCTCGTACATAGCATTGCATGGGATAACCTGAGGACATACATAAAAAAATGGAGAGATATAAAGCCTAGTAAGGGAGTAAACAAGGAATAACATGAATAATAAAATACATTTTAGGCAGTAGGCATATCAATGAAGCATAAAAGAAACATGAACATAAAGGCAAGAAATAGCATGATTATCATAACATGAGAATGTGGCAACAACACTTAACATGGTATTAGCATGAGCCAACACTCATTACACATAGATCATGACTAAACCCTCTTTTCATTTCATTTATCATGAGTAAATCATCATTGCACTTGATATATCATGATACTAATATTTACCCAATGCATTGGAGCGCTATCAGGGCACAACCTTCTTAAACATTTCATTTCATGCATAAGTGTGACACATGGATCATAAAACCTGGATTCATTAAACCTCAAAATTTATTCCATGATAAAGGAATGTGTAATTTATACATAAAACTCTATAATAAATAAGTAAATGTGTATAAAGGTGAATACCTATTTTAGTGAAATGGGAATGGTATTCATTACACAATGACTTTGTCTTGGAAAAACGTGGTTTAATTTCGGCAGCATAATGACGTGAAATAAGAATTCTCAAAAATGGTTGATGAGAGAGAAAGGATGTCTCATTCTATTTACATGAAATGGATAGTAAAAGGGATCATATAGGTACATGTCACAACAAATGTATTGTAATTTGTATTTATAATAAAAAACAATTTCTTGAAAGTAGACGTGGAGAGAGAAATTCGTTACGAAATTTTGGCATGGTAACAGGTGTACATGGGAGGAATTAATGAGAGAGAAAAGAGGCCTCTCATAATTAAAAAATAAATAGGGAAGTATTAGGGAGGTGTAAAATCATACCCCAAAATTTATTATTTAAATTAAAGGGCATAACAATATTAAGAAACTTGGATTAAATGAAGAAGGAAGGAATCTCTTACTTGGAAGAGTGATCCCAAAGGCTTGGGAGAGGATTCAGAGAGGATTATTGAGAGCTTGGGGCACCTTGGGAGGACTATATAGAGAAAATTTCAGATTTTGGATGAACTCCAAAGGCTTTGAGTGAAGAGGAAGTGGGAGCTTTGGTGGGTTTATATAGGAAAAGAGAGGGAATTATTTATTATTTATGTTTGGGACACCACACATTAAGTTAAAACAAAACCACAAACCATACCATGGGGGTTTCCCTTGGTTTTTTCCAAATGGGAGTGAAAAAAAATATTTTATAATTCCAATGGAATAACATCTTAAAATAACAGGGTTTCTTATGTGGTGTGGAGTCACACTCTCAAGGAAATCAATTTAAAAATCTAAAATGTTTTATAAGTCTTGGAGGGTCCACTAAGGCATTGTAAAATAAATAAAACAAACCTAAAATCACATTATTTTAATTCAAAAAAAAATATTGGACCAACATAATGTTTATAGTATTTTATTACATCACTATTGGGTCATTGTGACGTCATAAAACGTTCTATATATTTAAATGATATTTAATTTTTACCAAAAAATTTGACCGTCTCAAAAAATTATGAAAACTTCACTGCTGGATAATTTCAACATTCCGAGTCTAAAAATAATATTAATTTCATTCAAATAATTTTCAAAATATGTTAATTTTTACTTTTAAAATAAAAACTGACATTTATAAAAACTTCACGGGTTTTGACAAAAATAACTTTCAAATCTTAATAAATATTAAAATCATATTCATAAAAATTTTATGATCATTTATAATTGAAAAAAATTAATTTAATAATAATAATATTTTATTAAAATAATATTTAATTAAAAAATCAATTAATTTATTAAAATTGATTTTTTAGTTGAATATTAACTAAAAATACTATTTGTTCTTTAAAAACTATTTACAAAGTAACAATGATAAAATGAATATATATTCATTATCATATACAAAAGTAAGGCACATAATCATAGTTCTAAAGTCTTGTTACATAACCCCTTATAACACCCGTATAAGACCGAAAGGTAAGGTGGGTGATGGTGAAAAACTCTTGGGGTGGGTTAGATAACATCGATCAGGGTCGTAGGAGGTTTTGTTCAAGCTTAACATGTGGAAGCTCGGATTGGGATTCATCAAAAGCAAAGCCCAATGATGCCCCCTCTTTTATAATCTTTGACAAATGGGCTTCGTACGGGGCATGTCTACTTGATGAGGTCATCGCTTCCTTTTTCTGAGTAAATTGGATTTGTTAAAGCCCTATATTTATAATAATCATGCATTCACTATTCAAAAACTACATGTGCAACAGTCACAATTCATAATGATATTTTAAAAAATGAAAAATCCTAAAACCAACGAAGTTAATATGTTATATAAACATTTCTCATAATAATACATTTAATTAGATTAAGTGGAATTTCCATTATTAAAAGTTTGGGTCATTATAATATTCCCCCATTAAAAGATTTCTCCCAAAAAAATATTCTTTTTCCACACTAAAAAAGATGTGGGTAACTCTACTTCATCACTTCCTCTGATTCCCACATTTCTTCTTCAAAATTGCGGTTTCTCTATAACACCTTGACTTGGGGCATTGTCTTATTTCATAGAAATTTTTCTCAATGATTTAAGATCTTCACTGGTTTCTCCCCATACGAAAGATCATCCTCTAAATTTAGTACCTATGAAGTGAGTACATTTGAAGGGTTTGGTATGTACTTACTTAAGAGGGATACATTAAATACATCATGTACTTTGGCCATGGTGGGTGGAAGTGCTAGTCCATAGGCCACATACTCGACATGATCAAGAATATTGAAAGGGCCAATGTACCTAAGACTTAACTTCCATTTATTTCCAAAAATCATGACCTTCATCCATAGGGATATGCATACAAATACCATGTCTCCAACTTTGAACTCAAGGTCTCATCGATGGTTATCTACATAACTCTTCTATTGACTTTGGGATACCTTGATATGCTGTTGAATGATTTTTACCTTATCCACCATTTCTACAACCATTTCAGGTCCTAGTAGCTTACGCTCACTGAATTCATCCAATGATGCTGGTATTATGCAAATTTTACTATAAAGGAATACATATGGTCCCATTCAGATGATCGATTATAAAGTTTAATTGTAGGAGAATTAAACAAGTGGAAGATGTTGGTCCAATCCTCATTTGAAGTCCATAGAGCATGATCTTAACATATCTTCCTTTGTCTGAATAGTTCACTCAAATTGGACATTATTTTGAGGACGATAGGTCGTACTGAAGTTCAGTTCAGTGCTTAGAGCATATTGGAGACTTTTCTAGAACATCAAGGTGAATCTTGGATCCTGATCAGATACAATAGATAGTGGTACTCAATGCTTCCTTACCACTTCTTTGATGTAAATATGTGAAAGTTGATCCAATGAAAAGTCATCTCAAATCATAATAAAGTGAGTTGTCTTTGTAAGATGATCCACAATGACCCCTATATCATTGTTTCCTCTGGATTTCCTTAGAAGTACAATGAAAAATTTCATGGTAACTTTGTACCACATCAATGTTGGTATGGGTAGTGGTTGCATCATCCTATTAGACGTTTTTCTCTCAGCCTTCACTTTCTAACATACAAGACACTTTGATGTATATTCAGCAATCTCCCTTTTCATATTGTCCCATCAAAATATTTCTCAGAGATCTGAATACATCTTTTTACTCCCCGGGTGAATAGATAAGGTTGAGCTATGTGCGTCATCCAAAAGATCCTTCTTTATCTCTAGATCAGATGGTACACATAATCATAACCCAAATCTCACAATTCCATCCTTTTCAACCACAAACTCTGAGGATTTCCCATTTCGGATATCTTCCTCCCTTTTTAGAATTTCCACATCCTTTCTTTGATCACCCTTTATTTTCTGTATGAGGGACGGTTGACCAATCATTTCAGAAAGGATTGATGATGTTCATACCTTAATGATTTCCATGTCCATCCTATGAAAATATAAGAATATTGGATCCTTTTCAATTCTCATCACTGATAAAGATGCAAGATCCTTTCTACTTAGAGAATCTGCCACCTTGTTTGCCTTACTGGTATGGCAGTGGATTGAGCAGCCATAATCATTGATGAGTTCTATCCATATTCGTAGGAGCATATTAAGATCTTTTTGTGTGAATATATATTTTAAGCTCTTGTGATCAGTATATATCTCACACTTATCCCTATAGAGATAATTACTCTAGAGTTTCAATGCAAAGATCATAGCCTCCAACTATAGATAATGAGTGGGATAGTTTTTCTCATGGATTTTCAGCTGCTTTGAGGCATATGCAATCACTTTACAATTCTTCATCAACACACAACCCAATCCCTTTATTGAAGCATCACTAAATAATTCAAATTTTTTTCCACCCATGGGTAATGTGAGAGCGGGCACAATGATAAGCCTCATTTTTATCTCCTTGAAGCTCTCTTTTCATTCATCACTCCAAGAAAACTTTACTCCCTTCTGAGTTAGCTTGGTAAGAGGGTTTTACAATCATGATAAATTTCTCACCAGTCGGCGATAATATCCAGATAACCCCAAGAAGCTAGGGAAACCCATTACTGATGTTGTTCTCGACCATCCCTCAATTACATTTGTCTTTGAGGGATCCACAAATGTACCATTTCTTGTGATGATATAACCCAATAATGATACCTCCTTCCACGAGAACTCACACTTGATGTACTTTTCATAGAGATCCTCCTTTCACAAGGTCTTTATTATAGTTATTAGATTCAGTTCATGATCCTCCTTGGTTTTAGAGTATATTAGAATACCATCTGTAAAGACTACTGAAAATTTTTCAAGGTAATATCTAAAGACTCTATCATCAAGTCCATAAATATCGATGGAGCATTAGTGAGTCTGAAGGAATTCCTATGAATTCGTAGTGCCCGTATCTTGTACAAAAAGTAGTCTTGGGGATATCATCCTTATTCACCCTTACTTGATAATATCCCAACCAAAAATATACCATGGAGACTTATTGTGCTCCACACAGCTGATCGAACAAGTCATCAATTCAAGGCAGGGGATACTTTTTCTTTATCATGATTTTTTTAAGATCACGATAATCGATGAAAAGGCACATTGACCCATCCTTATTTTTGACGAAGAAGACTGGTGCACCCCATAGTGAGGCACTTGGGCATATAAACCCTTTATTCAGATTCTACTATAGTTGTTTCTTCAGCTCCTCAAGATCCACTACAACCATTCCATTCAGAGTCTTGGATATTGGTAATTTCCCAGGTATAAGGTCCATTGAGAATTCAATATCTCTTTTAGGAGGAAGAACAAGCAATTTCTCGGGAAACACTTCTGTGAATTCCATCACAATAAGAATGTCTACAAGGATGGTTTCATCATTGGAATCAATCATTTGAGATAGACACACATGCTCATAGGGTAGTAATAACCATGCTTGAGATGATGGGGTAAAAGAAGAGTCATCTTCTTCCTTGCACTTGTATAGAATCGTGGGTCAATTCTCCAAATGAAGAGTGATTTCCCTCTCATAGAAATTTATGTTGGCTCTATATAAGGAAAGACAATCCATGTCGATAATTGAATAAAATTCTACCAGAGGGAGTATGATGAGGTTCTTCAGGAAGTTAAATCAACCGATTATGATAGGGGAGGAGTTATATTCATGGGATGCAATGATAGACCCATTATTTTTACTCAATGAAATCTTTACTTCCATGATTTGTGGTGGTGTTGGGTTTGTTCTACTAAACTATCGGGATAGAAAAGAGTGCTTAGTAACGGAATCAAAAATTAAGTTCTCTATTCTTGAATGAATGACGGGCATACTTGTCACCACTTTTTTTCCGGGGTTCACTTCAGTGGTAGTGATGGAAAAAGATCTCCCTTGCTACCTTGGAGGTTATTGGTTGCCTCTGAAAACCCTTAGATTAGGGAATATATTTGCAAGGTGACTTAATTATTTTTTAGTTGAAACAATTAACAATTCATTGAGGTTTGAACAGAGCATTACTCTCCTCTGTTGTAGCCATGGGTTTTTCTTATCGGCAAGTAACAGTTAGGCGACCTTCTCTTCCACACCTAAAGCATTTTCTCATACCCTTCAGGAAATTTCTGGGGTTCTTCTTTACACACCTTTGTCAAGTGGGGTGATATATTTTCTTAGAACTATTGGATTTATCCATCAGACTTCCAGGATTGAATTCCACCTTATGCATCTTATACCCATGATACCCCTGAGATTCCCCAATCTCCATTTTGACCTCGAGGGCACATTGGGAAATTTCCTCATAGCTGTCTAAGTCACGGATCGCTAGGAATTTCTGTAGGATAGGTTTTAACCCACCAAAGAAGTGTCCAACCTTTCATTTCGGGGTAATGACAAATCCAGAGTTGTATCATGCAAGCCTTGTGAATTTTTCCTCAAATTCTCCAATGTATTCGTCATATTTTTTCTCGAGGGCGAGGAAGTACCTTTCCATCTTTAGATGGAGGGTGTGAGGAAAATATTTATCAAATTTTTTAGGAAATCCTTACATTCCAAAAACTCAATATCCTCCTTATTCTTTGTATATTTGATCAATTTCCACCATTGATTGGCTCCACACTCAAAAAAATAACCAGCTAGAAGAACCTTCTCTTTTTGGGAACATTGAATGATGGAGCAAATCTTTTCAATGGAGTTGATCCATTATTTGGTGATTGAGGGATCAAATTATCCATTAAAAGTTGGAGGCCTTTGTCTCATGAATCTCTCAATAGAGAATTTTTATTTATTAGGGGAGGGGGGTTGAATGTTCCTATTGAACCATGCTTCTATTGAAAGATTGTGTTAAATGAGAAAGTATCATGATATTGTTCGCGATTCCTACTCCCCTCAGATTGGGCATCTCATTAGAACAATCATCACATTGGTCTTCGCATCGGTTGTTAGCTCGAGTCCTTATATTACCATCCATTAGATGGATTACAAAGAAAGTTAGGGGTAACACATAAAGGGAAATCCAAGGAAAAAATAGACGACTTATAAATAAATTTTATTTCCTTAACTTATGAATCTATAGGCTTCAATATATGTTATCCATGATCTTCTTTTTGACATATATTCGTAGGGGAATTTTTATAATTCCACTAATAATGGTTTATAATAAGATTGCAAATTTACCAAATCATATCCCCTGGTATTGTCTTAAACAAGAGTGAAGAAAGTCCCATTGTCGTGTACCAGGATACCTTGGGTCCAGCCCGAAACTCCTTGTTAGAGTTTTCAATCCTAGGAACATTTGTGCCAGAGCCGCCTCTACCTTCTCGTATCCAGACAGGGATTTATTTTATTCTTAAACCACTTACTAAATACTCACTAAAATTTAGGGATGTTTTTATTATACTTAGTCTTGTCTCTAAGGCTTCATTAGGGTTTTTAATCTTAACCCCAAAAATAACTAAACCTATCCTCTGATACCAACTACAACAACCCTGCTCTTTTTTATACACTTAATCATGATTTATGACATAAACTATTCACTAGATAAAACATGAAATATTGAGAGGTCTAGTGTCTTTGGGGCTTAGGAACATTACATAACAACTTAAAACTTGAAACACAACATCTTTACTGAAAACTTCCTTTACATGGACACTACATTCCCTCGTACTTAGAATTGCATGGGATAACCTGAGGACATGCATAAGAAAAGGGTGAGCTATAAAGCCCATTAAGGGAGAAAACAAGGCATAAAATGAAGAATACAATACTGGATAGTCATTAGGAATATCAATGGGGTATAAAATAAACCTGAACATAAAGGCAAGATATAGCATTATTATCATAACATGGAAATGTGGAAACAACACTTAACATGGTATTAGAATGAGCCAAGGATAATTAAAAATGGAGCACCAGTAAACCCTCACTGAACTATAATTGGCATGAGTAAACCCTCATTGCACTTGACATATCATGGCACTAATCTTTACCCAATGCATTAGAGCGCTATCAGGGTGCTCCTTTCTTAAACATTACATTTCATGCATAAGTGTGCCACATGGATCATAAAACATGGATGCATTAAAAATCATCATTTATTTCATGATAAAGGAATGTAGAATTCATACATGAAACTCTATAATCAGTATGTAAGTTTGTATAAAGGTGAATACCCTTGATAGAGAAATGTGCATGGTATTCACTACACAATGACTTTGGCTTGAAAAAACACAGTGCAATTTCGACAGCATAATTGCGTGACATAAGAATTAATAAAAATGGTTGATGAGAGAGAGTGTATCATAATATGTACATGAAATGGATAGTAATATGGTTATATATATACATGTACAAACATAACTAATGGAATTTGGATTCATAATACAAAATAATTTCTTGAATATAGATGAGGAGAGAGAAATTCCTTACGGAATTTCAGCATGGTAACGGGTGTACATAGGAGGCATTAATGAGATAGAAAATGGGTCTCTCACCATTAAAACATAAAGAGGGAAGTATGGGAGTGGTTCTAAATCATACCCCAACATTTATAATTGAAAATAAATGGGCAAAACAATATTAAAAAACATGGATAAAATGAACAAGGAATCCCTTACTTGGAAGTGTGATCCCAAAGGCTTGGGAGAGGATTGAGAGAGGCTTATTGGGAGCTTGGGGAACCTTGGTAGGATTATAGAGAGAGTATTTCATAGGTTGGATGAACTCAAACAGTAGATAGTGAATATTAAATGGGATTTTATATTGGTTTATATAGCAAATGAGAGGGAATTATTTATTATTTAAGTTTGGGACACCACACGTTAAACTAATCAAAAACACAAAACATACTATGGTTTTTTCCCATGTTTTTTAATAAAGGGGAGTGGAAGGAAAAATATTAAAAGTCCAATGGTCGAATGTATTAAAATAATAGGGTTGATTATGTGGAGGTGATTCACACTCTCAAGGAAATCAATTTAAAATGCTAAAATGTTTTATAAGTATTGGAGGGTGAACTAAGGCTTTTTAAAATAAATAAAAAAACTTAAAATCACATTATTTTAATGGTAAAACATATATTGGACGAAATTAATGTTTATAGTATTTTATTACACCACTATTTGTTCATTCTGATGTTATAAAACACTTATATATTTAAATGGTATTTAATTTTTACCCAAAAATTCGACTTTCTCAGAAAATTATGAAAAATTAACTATTGGGTAATTTTGATGTAATGATTCCAAAAATAATATTAATTTTATCCAAATAATTTTCTAAATATGTGAATTTTTACTTTTAAAATAATAACTGACATTTATCGAAAATTCATGGGTTTTGGCATAAACAGATTTCAAACCTTAATAAAAATTACCATTGTATTCATAAAAATTATACAACCATTTATGCCTAATAAAAATAAATTTAATAATTATAATATTTTATTAAAATATTATTTAAATAAAAAATCCATTAATTTATCAAAATATATTTCTTAGTTGAATATTAACTAAAAATACTATTTGTGCTTTAAAAACTATTCACAAAGTAACAATAATAAAATGAATATATATTATTTACTATATAAAAAAAATAATGCACATAATCATAGTGATAAGGTCTTGTTACGTAATCCCTAATAACACTCACATAAGACTGAAGGGTAAGGTGTGCGATGGTGACAAACTCTTGGGGTGGCACAGATAACATCACTCGGGTTGTAATATCTATCAACTTCCACTTCTCCCATAGGTAGTTCCATTCAGGCTTAACATGTTGAAGCTCATCTTGCTCTCGGTCAAGAGAGAAGTCCAATGACACCACCTCCATTATGAGATCCATCAAATGGGCTTCTTACGGGGAAAGTCTATTGGATGAGGCAATCACTTCCTTTTTCTGAGTAAATTGGATTTGTTAAAGCCCTATATTTATAATAATCATGTGATAACTCTTGAACAACTATATTAGAAACAATCACAATTCTTAATAGTATTTTAAAATATACCAAATCATAAGACCAAAGATGTGCATATGTTATGTAACCATTTCACATAATAATACATTTAATTAGATCAAGAGGAATTTCCATTATGAAAAGTTTCCATCGTTACAATCTTACCCCTTAAGAAATATCTCCCTTGAAACTTTCTTTTCCCACACTAAAACAGATTTGGGAAACTTTTCTTCATCACTTCTTCTGATTCCCACACCGCTTCTTCAAACTTGTGGTTTCTCCACAACACCTTGATAAGGGGCACTGTCTTATTTTGTAGAAATTTTTCTCTACGATCTAAGATATTCACTGGTTGCTCCTTGTGAGAAAGATAATCCACTAACTGTACTACCTATGAAGAGAGTATATGTGAAGGGACTGGTATGTACTTCCTTAAGAGGGATACATGGAATACATCATGTACTTTGGTCATGGTGGGTGGAAGTGCTAGTCGATAGGACACAACCCTGCCATGATCAAGAATATTGAAAGGGCCGATGTACCTATGAATTAAATTCCCTTTCTTTCCAAACCTCATGACCTTATTACACATATATATGTGTAGAAAAAATATGTCTCTAACTTTGAACTCAAGGTATCGTCAACAGTTATCTACATAACTCTTCTGTCAACTTTGGGATGCATTGATATGCTGCTTGTAACGACCCGGACCCGACCAGCCACCCGAACAGTGCCGAATGGGTCTGGTGTTACTTCCTTAGGTGCACCTCCCCTGAATTCCAAAGGCTGCCGACTAGAAGGGAGGGTCTGAATAGCTATAATGGGGAGGATATACCCTCTCGGAGGAATAAAAATGGTACTGGTCCATGTATAATACTAAAAAGTGCAGCAGAAATAAATGACTCAGCAGACTTAAACCAGACCTGCATAGTAGAAGCATATCAAGTATCAATAAACCAATGGAAGCAATATAGAAACAACATCAGTGAAAATTAAACAGAACAACATGATGAAGAATACAAGAAACTACTACTATAAAAAAACAAGGCATGCCTCGAAAGCAAGTTATACAGATCAATATATAATGGCACCAATGGATAACCAACAGTTTCTACATAATAAGTTAAGCATGCTAATACAAAAGAGAAAACTGAACAAAGTAACTCCAGCTAGTCATGACCTCATGGTCCATACCAGTCTCCATTCCAACAGCACTAAAGTCTAGCTCCTGAGGCTGACCCTCTACCTGCATGCAATTTCATAAAGTCTACATGCATCCCGAAGGGCCCATGTAGGGTGTGAGACAAGTCTCAGTAGGATACCACCCAAGGGTGCATACCTAATATAAGTGTTTAGGAAGACATTCTTATATAATGAAATCAGTAAACAATACAATTCCCAAAAGTAAACATGAAATTCACTAGCACTCAGGAGACACCTGGAAGTATCACCTGCTTCGGCCAATGCTGGAATTTCTGGTCTGTATCCTGGATCCTCGTTCCACCTGACACCATGTGTCTCAAGTATCACCATCTTAGAGGCACACCCAACGATCGTAACCCAGCTCATAAGATCAACCTTCCCATGGCACAACATCCGCAGGATCAACGATACCTGTCCTCAAATAATAACCTGAGGGACAACGATGTCTGCCCTCAAATCACGGCGAGCCTCTGCCCCCAACCTAATCGCCTCAAATCCGTCTCTTGAAGGCTCCTCACCTTCCACGTGGCTTCATATGGAAAGCACCCCAAACCAAAAATACCTACCAGCATCTATCGGGGGCCTCTACCCAGCGAGTGGCCGTACCACCTCATCTCAGAGTTTATCTGTGTGCACACTACTCAAAAGTACCCGGTGAGTGGTAATCACCTCAGTATGTCCCCAAGCCACAACACATCTGACACCTCATGCCCCTGCGAACCTGTTTCTCATGTCTGATGGCCTCGCCATCCAAATAACCTGGGCCAAGCCCAACCCGACAGTTCAACTGTGTCAACCGACGTCCATGACGCCCAATCCCGTGGTAGAAACCACCCAAAGTAACCCGATCCAAAGCCCCAACATGTCATCTCCATCACTCAAAAATATATCCGGGCCACACCCAACGCAACAAGAAGTTCAACACAGGCAATATCACACATTGCATATTCATACTTGGAAGCATCACTTTAAATAGGCAAATACTAAACAATCAAATTGCACTAACTTGTTCTAATCCATACAAGCACCTATGGTCTGAAATGACTTAAAAAAATTACTAACATGCTTTAACAAATAAACTCAGTAGTTTAATCCAACAAAATCAAAGGTATTCTAAATTCTGCAATATAAATACTGGACAAAATCATACGCATTTTGGCACCCTCGGCCGAATTTCCCCAAACAAGCTATGACCTTTCACCCAGCCTCGCTCAAGCGCAACAAGGGTCAGTGAATACCCATAGGCATCCCACAATGATGATAAACTATTAAAGATAAATAAAAAGGGTTTCTCTCATTACCCAATGTTGCGCCCGAAGGTCACAACCCCCAAAACTCTACGAAAACACGAAAGAAGGTATGCACCACCCACCTCGTACTCGTACGATGACAATACTTTGATACCAGCCTCTGATTCGGTCTGAATTGCGATAGATCTGAGTTTCCATCAAATCTCGGAAATTCTGTTCAGATGGAATCTGTGGAGAAACAGGTGAGGAATCAAGAACGAAGTAGGGTGCACGGGGTTAGCCTTTCCGATGCGGTCCTGCTACCACCGAAATATCAAAGAATGGAGGTCGTATGACAATTCTAGGATGAATTGTGTTCGTCAGAGGTTTTCAGAGGATCAGTTCATCCAACGGAGAAGAAGAAGTGGGTTTTGGAAATAAGACGCAATGGCGTCCGGGACCGAAAAATAAAAATAAAAGTACATGGTGTGTATTTTAAGACTACACGCAGTGTAGTTTGCCATCCGTACTCCGACATAAGCAAAGTCTAGTGCACGACGTGGACCGTGTACACGACCAACACACGACCAGGGACTCGGCCTCTACATGGTTCAAGGTTACACGACGTTTCAAGGAAGACTACACACCGTGTATATGGAAACATACACTTGGGAACCACACGACATGTACTTGGCCTCGAACAGGTAAGGGTACACGACGTGTCTATATATACACACCGTGTAGAAAGAAATTTCTACACGGTCATCACACGAAATGTACTCGGTGAGCACACGACCAGTCACTCGGTTAACACATACACGATGTTTACCCAAAGTACATGGCGTGTAGTCTAGAAATTTTCAGAAACTGTCCAGATTTTCGAGACTTCTGATAAATCAGTCAAAAGTACAAATAGGGTCGGGATTTTGAGCCGTTTCTAAAAACCTGGGTTCTTACAAACTCCCCACCTTAATGTAACTCATCCCCGAGCTACCAAACGAAACCAGGAGATGGCACCGAACACACCCATCCTGGTTAAATAGCCTGGACTACCCCGGTCTCAAAGTCCTAGCTAAATTCCTAAAAGGGCTCCCACCTTAGGAATTTCCTAATCTGTCTCAACCCGAACAAATCTCAAAGAAAATCAAATAAACAAGAAAGGCCCAACAACCTATTTCCTAGACCCATGGTCCTCCCATGACGCATCGTCACCCCTGCACCTCCTCAGTGCTCACGTGTCGCTTCTGATACACAACGTAACCCTCACCGCATCGGTGTCCGCCTCCCTGAGGTCCTGCATCTAATATATGCTCAAATCAAACCTGGTTCTATGCACCTCATGCAACCCGCATCCACGATGCCCCGAAGCCCACGACACCTCAAGTAACCAGCATCCTTGATGCTATTGATGCCACAATCTCAAATATATAAATAAAATATATAACGCATCTGATATGATTCCAATCCCACTAACTAGCATCTAGTTAGTCTAAAAATACCCTGTGAAGCCCATGCACTCAACCAGACATGCCTAAAAAGGTCATGCCAAAAGAAAGAAAGGAAAAATCCCGGCCGCACCTGTGGTGTACATGCCACCATCGTCGGCTCTCCAGCCTGCTCAGTCCCTGACACCTCCACAGCGTGTACCTGGCCTAAAGCAGGACTGCCCGATGTCTGACCTCCCTGCGATGCTGCTCCAGTCACCGGCCACTAACCCCTCAGCTGGATCCCTCTATCCCTATCACGTCCTCCCCGTGCAGCTGAACCTCGATTACCCTCTCCTGGTACTGAACCTGATCCAACACCTGACGCCACTGTCTGTCCTGGTCCCTACCTGCCGGCTGTCTGAGAAGGCTGCCTACAAAACCACTCCAGATGCCCGAACTTTCCACACACATGGAACTCCTTCGGGGGCCTACCACACTAATCCCAAACATGTCTCGGCTGTCCGAACTGAAAGCAAGCCACCGCTAAACTTCCACAAGGTGGTCTAGTTGAATCCCTGGACTGACTGCCCTACTGGAACTCATCCCGTCCTCGCTTCCTGTTGTCTGAACCATCACCTAGAACTGTCGCCCTACCACTCTGGGGCCTATCCCTCTTCTTTCCCTCTTCTATAAGCGCCTGTTTCAGTGCCTCGGAGAAGGAACCCAGCCTGAAGATGTTTACATGAACCCGAATGGCGTGTTGTAAACCATCCTCGAAGCACCTCGCCGTAGTTGCATCATCACTCACCATACCAGGTGAAAAATGGGACAACTCTATGAATGTAGCTACGTAGTCCATAATGAACATATCTCCCTGCTGAAGACTCAAGAACTCCTAATATCTCTCTTCCTTCAGTGTCTCCGGGTAAAAGTGCTCGAAGAAAATGTACTCGAAGTCCTTCCATGTTAGTCCCTCTTGCCTATGAGCCTGAACCTATGCATCCCACCAACGCTTCGCTGATCCTCTCATAATGTACGTCACCAGCTTCACCCTCTGCCCTGGAGGCGTCTCGAGCTGCTCAAAGATCATCTACATACTCTCTATCCAGTTCTCTGTTGCCTACAGACCACCCACATCCTGAAAATGTTGTGGGTACTGCGACTGGAACTCCTACGTCAGATATGCCATAGAAGGCTCTACACCCTGCACGCCTCAATCAATCCCCTGCAAGACACGTACTAGGATAGCTTGGAGTTTCTCGTCAAGCCACGGTCCGATCAATTCCAAACCAGACTACTGCCCTTCCTGCACTGGATCCTGAACCTGATCCTGTCCCTGAACCTGTACCTGTGGCTCATGCTCTGCCTGCAACGGATTCTGAACCTAATCATATGGTACCGTATCATCTCCTTCCAGATGCTCCATCGATTCATGAGGGAGTAACCCGCTGAATACCATAAATGGTCAGACATCCCATATATATATGAAAATATATTCTACACAGATAAGAAAAGTAGTAAAGAGATAGTGTATAACAAAATACCCTTACTCTTCCCTATCACAACCCATGCCCTTGGCATCCTGACCTCATGGCCTCCTTACCCACCCTTAACAAAGCCAAGTATCAATAGAACCTCGGGCCAGGCCCATCCTGACAACCAACGTTGCCTCAAACCCAACGACTAAGTCGCCCAATCCTAACAGTTACACTGCCTCACCCATTGTACCTGCCTACTCTCATAAGAGCCAAACCCAAATATCCCGCACATGCAATTCTAAAAAATACAAGGCATGACATACAAATTGCAACAAACAAGTAATTCTATCAGGAGTTTAAACTATTCAAATTCTAGAGCAAACATAGCATGGAAATTGATTTTATTCACATGGTATTATCACTTCACAAAGAATACGTGCAGTTATGAAATAGAAATACCCTAAAATGTGCCTATCAAAAGCCAAACAAAAAAGCCTTGCCGTACTGGCCAATGTTTTCATATCATAATCAATAACATCACACAAAAAGTGAGCCACCGAGGTGGAAATCATATCAACTATAATCTGAGAAAAAAGAAAACAACAATTTCCACCCCCATAAACTCAATCCATACCTCGTACAAGGGGCTTCAGGCACCCAATCCTGAGTTCAAAATCCAGTTCCAACAACAACCTATCTCTATTCTACCATATCACAAATAGTAAAACAAGCAGAAATAAAAAAGAGAAGTTTCAAACACATTAGTATCCAGAAAACACTGCTACTAAATCCCTGTCAAGAAACGCCTCTGATACCACTTTGTAACGACCCGGACCCGGCCAGCCACTTGAACAGTGCGGAACGGGTTGGGTGTTACTACCTTAGGCACACCTCCTAGGAATGCTAATGGTTGCCGACTAGCAGTGAGAGTCTGAATAGGTATAGTGGGGAGGATATACCCTCTCGGAGGAATAAAAATGTTACTGGTCCGAGTAGAATACTAAAAAGTGTAGCGAAAATAAATGACTTAGTAGACTCGAACCAGACCCGCATAGCAGAAGCATATAAAATATCAATAAACCAGCAAAAGAAATATAGAAACAACAAAAATGAAAATTAAACAGAACAACATGCTGAAGAATACAAGCAACTACTACTCTAAACAAACAAGGCATGCATCGAAATCAAGTCATATATCTCAATATATAATGCCGCCAATGGCTAACCAACAATTGCTACATAATAAGGTTAGCATGCTGATACAAAAGGGAAAACTAAACAAAGTAACTCCAGTGAGGCACGACCTCAAGGTCCATACTAGTCTCCATGCCAAATCACTAAAGTCTAGCTCCTGAGGCTGACCCTCTACCTGCCCGCAATTTCATAAAGTCTACACGCGTCTCGAAGGGCCCATGTAGGGTGTGAGAAAAGTCTCAGTAGGATACCAACCAAGGGTGCGTACCTAATATAAGTGGTTAGGAAGACATGATTATATAAGGAAATCAGTAAACAGTACAATGCCCAAAAGTAAACACGAACTTCACTAGAACTCAATAGCCACCAGGAAGTGTCACCTGCTTCGACCAATGCCAGAATTTATGGTCTGTAGCCCAACACCTCGTGCCACCTGACACCATGTGTCTCAAGTACCGACATCCCAGAGGCATGCCCAATGATCGTAACCTAGCTCGGAAGCTCAACCTTCCAACAACACAACATCCGGAGGAACAATGATACCTGTCCTCAAATAATAACCAGAGGGACATCGATGTCTTCCCTCAAATCATGGCGAGCCCCTGCCCCCAACCTGACCGCCTCAAAGATGTCTCCCGAAGGCTCCTCACCTTCCATGTGGATTCCTATGGCAAGCACCCCCAAACCAAAAATACCTACCCGCATCTACCGGGGGCCTCTACCTAGCGAGTGGCCGTACCACCTCATCTTGGAGTCTATCTATGTGAACAGTACTCAAAAGTACCCGGTGAGTGGTAATCACCTCAGTATGTCCCCAAGCCACAACACATCTGACACCTAGTGACCCTGCGAACCTGTCGCTCAAGTCTGATGGCCTCACCATCCATGTAACCTGGTCCAAACCCAACCCGACAGTCCAACTGCCTCAACCGATGTCCATGACACCCAATCTCGTGGTAGCAACCACCCAAAGTAACCCAAGCCAAAGCCCCAACCTGTGATCTCCATCACTCAACAATATATCCAGGCCACACCCAACGCAACAAGCAGTTCAACACAGGCAATATCACACATTGCATATTCATACTTGGAAGCATCACTTTAAACAGGAAAATACTAAACAGTCAAATTACACTAACTTATGCTAATCCATACCAGCACATAAGGTCTTAAATTACTTAAACAAATTACTAACATGATTTAACAAATCAACTCATCAGTTTAATCCAATAGCATCAAAGGCAGTCAAAATTCAGCAGTTTAAATACTGGTCCAAATCATACGCATTTCGACACCCTCAACCGAATTTCCCCAAATGAGCTATGACCTCTCACCCGAACTTGCTCAAGCGCAACAAGGGTCACTGAATACCTAGAGGCATCCCGCAATGCAGATAAACTATTAAAGATAAATAAGCAAGGGTTTCTCTCAACACCCAACATTGCACCCGAAGGTCGCAACCCCCAAAAGTCTATGAAAACACAAAATAAGGTATGCACCACCCACCTCGTACTCGTACGATGACACTCCTTTGATACCATCCTTTGATTTGGTATGAATCGCGATAGATATGCATTTATGTCACATCCCGACAATTCCATTCATATGGAATCTACGGAGAAACAGGCGAGGAATCAAGGAAAATGAAGGGTGCGCAGGGTTAACCTTTCCGATGTGGTCCTGCTGCCACCGACGAATCGAAGAACGGAGGTCATATGATGATTCTAAGAGGAATTGTGTTCGTTGGAGGTTTTTGTACAAATAGTTCATCCAATAGAGAAGAAGAATAGGGTTTTTTTAAATAAGACGTGACGGTGTCCGAGATGCACAAATAAAAATAAAATTACACGACGTGTATTTTAAGACTACATGCCGTGTATTTTTCCTTCCGTACTCCAACTTAAGTGGAGTCCAGTGCACGGTGTGGACTATGTACATGACCAACACACAACCCGAGACTTGGCCTCTACACGGATCAAGGTTAAACTACATGTCAAGGAAGACCACATGCTGTGTATATGGAAACTTACACTTGGGAACCACACGACATGTACTTGGCCTCGCACGGGTAAGGGTACATGGCGTGTCTTTAAATACACACCGTGTAGTAAGAAATTTCTACATGGTCATCACACGACATGTACTCCGTGAGCACACGGCCAATCACTCGGTTAACACATACATGGTGTGTACCTAAAGTACATGGTATGTAGTCTGAAAATTTCTAGAAACTGCCCAGATTTTCCAAACTTCTCATAAATCAGTCAAAAGTTCAAACAGGGTCAGGATATTGACCCGTTTCTAAAAACCCGAGTTCTAACACTACTGAATGATTTTAACCTTCCCCACCATTTCATAGACAATTTTAGGTCCCAACAACCTATGCTCACTGACTTCATCCCAACACACTGGTGTTCTGTAGATTTTACCATAAAGGGATTCATATGGTGCCATTCATATGCTTGAGTGGAAACTGTTATTATAGGAGAATTCAACTAGTGGAAGATGTTGGTCCCATCCTCCTTTGAAGTCCATATAACATGATCTTAACATGTATTGTGGTGTCTGAATAGTTTTCTCATATTGGACATCTAATTGAGGATGATAGGCCATACTAAAGTTCAGTTCAGTGTTTAGAGCATGTTGGATACTTTTCCGGAACATCGAGGTGATCTAGGATCACGATCAAATACAATAGATAGTGGTACTCAATGTAGACTTACCACTTATTTGATGTAAATCCTTGTAATTTGATCTAATGAAAAGTCCCCTCGAATTGCAATAAATTGATCTGTCTTTGTAAGATGATCTACCAGGACCCATAAAGCATTGTTTCCTCTGGATGTCCATGGAAGTATAGTGACAAAGTCCATGGTAATGTTGTCCCACTTCCAAGTTAGTATGGGTAGTGGTTATATGATCCCCTTAGACTTTTGTCTCTAAGAATTCACTTGATGACATACTAGGCACTTTGATGCATATTCAGAAATCACCCTTTTCATATTATCCAACCAATTTTTTTTTGGAGATCTCGTTACATATTTGTGTTCCCTGAGTGAATAGATAACTTTGAGATATGTGAGACTTTTATAAGATCCTTATTTATCTCTAGATCGAATGGTACACAAAATCGTGACCCAAATCTCACAATTTCATTATTGTTAACCACAAACTCTAAGGATTTCCAATTTCTGATAACTTCCCCCTTTTCAGAATTTCCACATACTTTCTTTGAGCATCCTTTATTTTCTCCATGAGGGATGGTTGAACAATAATTTGAGAAATGATTGATGATGTTCCTACCTTAATGATTCCCATGTCCATCCTGTGTAAATATAATAATGCTGGATATATTTCAACTCTCATCATTGATAAAGATGCAGGATCCTTTCTACGTAGAGCATCTGCCACCTTGTTTGCCTTACCAGGATGGTAGTGGATTGAGAAGTCATAGTACTTGATGAGTTTTATCCATCTTAATTGGATCATATTAAGATATTTTTATGTGAATATATATTTTATACTCTTGTGATCAGTATATATCTCACACATCTCCCCATAGAGATAATACAACTAGATTTTTAACACAAAGGTCATAGCCTCCAGATCATGCGTGTGATAATTTTACTCATGGATTTTCAGCTACCTTGAGGCATAGACTATCACTTTATCATTATGCATCAACACACAACCCATTCCCTTCTTCGAAGAATCACTAAATAGCATAAAAAGATCTCCACTCATGGGTAATGTGAGCATAGGCGCAGTGATAAGACAAATTTTTAACTTTTTAAAGATCTCTTCACATTCATCACTCCATTAAAACTTTACTTCCTTACAAGTTATCTTGGTAAGGGTGTTTGAAAATTGTGAGAAATTTCTCACAAATCGGTGATATTATCCATCTAAACCCAAGAAGCTACGAATACCCATTACCAATGTTGGCCTCGAACATCGATAAATTGCATTTGTCTAAGAGGGATCCACAGATATCCCATTGCTTGTGATCATATGACCCAAGAGTGTGACCTCCTTCAACAATAACTCACACTTATTGTACTTTTCATAGATCTTCTCATTTCGCAAGGTCTCTTGTTCAGTTCTTAGATGCTCCTCATGATCCTCCTTGGGTTTAGAGTATATTAGAATATAATCTATAAAGACTACCAAAAGTCTTTTGAGGTAATACCTAAAGACTCTATTCATCAATTCCATGAAGATTTCGGGAGAATTAGTGAGTTCAAAAGGCGTTACTATGAATTCATAGTGCCCGTATCTTGTATGAAAAGTAGTCTTGGGGATATCTTCCTTCCTCACCCATACTTGATAATATCCTAACCACAAATCTATGTTGGAGAAGTATTTTTATCCACATAGCTAGTCGAACAAGTCATCAATTTTTGGAAGAGGATACTTGTTTTTATTGTGATTTTTTAAGCTCATGATAATCGATGCAAATGCGCATTGACCCATCCTTCTTCTTAGCGTAGAGGACTAGTGCACCCATTGTGAAACACTTGAGCATAAAAAATCTTTATCCAGATTCTCATGTAGTTGTTTCTTCATTTCCTGAAGCTCTACAACAACCATTCTATATAGAGTATTGGATATTGTCAATGCCCCATGTATTAGGTAAATTGAGAATTAAACATCTCTTCTAGGAGGAAGACCAGGAAATTCCTCAGGATACACTTTAGCAAATTCCTTTAGAATAGGAATGTCATCATGTATGGTTTCATCCTTGGACTCAATCATCAGATCCAAATATGCGTGCTCATAGGGAAGTAATATCCACATTTGAGATGATGGTACTAAAGAAGATTCATCTTCCTCCTTGTACTTTTATAGAATCAGGGGTCGATTCTCCATATGGAGTGTGATTTTCCTCTCACGGAAATTTATGTTGGATCTATATAAGGAAATTCAATCCATCTCGATAATTGCATCAAATTCCACCAGATAGAGCATGATGAGGTTTTCCAGGATGTTCAATCCACTGATTATGATATGGGGGGAGTTATATTCATGGGATGCATTGATTTCCCCATTTTCCATACTCACCGAAATCTTTATTTCCTTGATTTGTGGTGGTATTGGGATTGTTATACTAAAATTTCTGGATACAAAATAATGCATAGAACCAGAATAAAAAAGTAAGTTTTCTATTATTTAATGAATAATTAGTTTACCTGTTACCACTTCGTTGTTGGGGTTCACTTCAGTATTAGTGATGGAAAAAGCCTTCCCTTTCTGCCTGGGAGGTTGTTGGTTGCCTCTAAAACCCCTTGTCCTAGGGAAATAATTTTTAAGGTGCCCTTGTTCTTTGTAGTTGAAGTAATGAACAATGGGTTAAGGTTCAAATAAAGCATTCAACTCCTTTGTTGTAGCCACATGTTTTTCTTGTCAGGAGTTAACGTCTAGGTGACCTTCTCTTCCACACCTAAAGAATTTCCTCGTCCCCTCAAGGAAATTTCCGGGGTGCTTCTTTCCACACCTTTGGAAAGTGCGGTGCCAAATTTTCTTAGCACCGTTGGATTTATCCATCAGACATCCAAGATTTATGTCCACATTACGCTTCTTATCCCCAAGATACCTCTAAGACTCTATGATCTCTATTTTGACATTGAGGGAACATCAGACAATTTACTCATAGCTGTAGAAGTCATGAATTACCAGGGCTTTCCACAGGCTAGGTTTTAGTCCTCCAAAGAAGTGATCAACCTTTCATTCAGGGGTAACAACAAAGCCAAAGTCTTATCATTCAAGCCTTGGTAAGTTTTCCTCATATGCTCTGATGGATTTTTCATCTTTTTTTCTTTAGGGAAAGGAAGTACCTTTACATCTTAAGCCTAAGGGTGTGAGGAAACTATTTACCAAAAAACACTTTCTGGAAATCTTTCCATTCCAATGCCTTGATCTCTTCCCCAGGCTTCTTATTTTTGATGAATTTCCACCATTTATTGGCTTCAACCTCTATACAATAAGCATCCAAAATAACCTTCTCTTTTTCGGAACACTGAAGGATGGAAAATATATTTTCAATGGAGTTGATCCATTGTTCAAAAATTTGGGGGATCAGATGATCCATTAAAATGAAGAGGCCTTTGTCTCGTGAAACTCTCGATAGCAACCTATTCTTGGGGGGGGGATGTTCTTATTGAAACATGTTTCTTGTTCAATGTTTTAGTTAACTGAGAGAGTATCGTGACGAAGTTCATGATTCCTTCTCCCATAAGATTGGGTATCTCATTAGAACAGTGATCACATTGGTCTTCGCATCAGTTGTTAGCCCGAGTCCTCCTATTACCGGCCATTGGCTGGAATGAATGGAAATTTAGGGGTAACATAGAAAGGGCAGTCCAAGGAAAAAATGGATGACTTATAAATAACTTTTATTTCATTAACTTAGGAATCTATAGGCTTCAATCTATGCTATCCCTGATATACTTTATAACATATATTCTTAGGGGCATTTTTTTTATTCCATTAACAATGGTTGATACTTAGATTGTGAATTTACCAAAGCATATCCCTCGAGAGTGTCATAACCAAGAGTGAAGCAAGGCCCATTTTCATGTACTAGGATACCTCGGGCCAAGGCCGAAACTTCTTGTTGGAGTTTTCACTCCTAGGTACATTTGTGCCACAGCCGCCTCTACCTGCTCATATCTAGATATGGATGTATTTTATTAATAAACCACTTACTCAATACTCTCTAAAATTTAGGGATGTTTTTATTATACTAAGTCTTGTCTCTAATGCTTCACTAGGGTTTTCTAATCTTAGTCCGAAAAATAAATAAACCTATCCTCTACTACCAACTATAAAAACCCTACTCTTTATTACAAACATAAACATGATATATTACATAAAATCTTCACTCGATACAAAATGGAAGATCAATAGGTCTAGTTTTGTTGGGGCTTAGGAAAATTACATAACGACATAAAATGTGAAAAAGAACATCTTTATTAAAAACATCCTTTACATGACCACTACATTCCCTCGTACTTAACATTGCAAGGGTTAACATGAGGATATGAATAAGAAAATGGTGAGTTATAAATCCCAATAAAAGAGTAAAAAATGAATAAAATGAAGAATAAAATACATGTCAGGTAGTAGGAATATCAATGGAACATAAAATAAACATGAACATAAATACAAGATATAACATGATTATCATAACATGGAAATGTGGAAACAAAACATAACATGGTATTAGCATTAACCAAGGCTCATTTCATGTGGAGAATGAGTAAACCAACATTTAACTTGAATTAGCATGAGTAAACCCTCATTTCACTTTTCATATCATGATACTAATCTTTACCCAATGCATTGGAGTGCTATTAGTGCGCACCCTTCTTAAACATTTCATTTTATGCATAAGTGTTCCACATGGATCATAAAACATGGGTTCATTAAACATCATAATTTATTCCATGATAAAGTAATGTAGAATTAATACATGAATCTTTATAATAAATAAGTAAATGTTCATAAAGGAGAATATAGTTGATAGAGAAATGGGCATTGTATTCACTACACAATGACTTTGGCTTGAAAAAATGCGGTGCAATTTCAGCAGCATAACATCGTGACATAAGAATTCATAAAAATGGTTGATGAGAGAGAAACTGTGTATCATTATATTTACATGAAATGGATAGTAAGGGGTTCATATAGATACATTTTCCAACATATGTAATGGAATTTGGATTCATAATACAATACAATTTCTTGAATGTAGATGAGGAGATATAAATTCCTTACGAAATTTCATCATGGTAACAGGTGTACATGGGAGGAATTAAGGAGAGATAAAAGGGTCTTATCATCATTAAAACATAAATAGGGGAGTATGGGGGAGGCTAAAAATTATACCCCAATATTTAAAATTTAAAATTAAAAGGGAATAACTATATTAAGAAACTTGGATAAAATGAGGAAGGAATCCCTTACTTGGAAGTGTGACCCCAAAGGCTTGGGAGAGGCTTGAGAGAGGCTTATTGGGAGCTTGGGGAACCTTGGGAGGATTCTAGAGAGAGGAGTTCATAGGTAGGATGAACTTAAAAGGATTTTAGTGAAGATGAAGTGGGAGCTTGGGTGTGTTTATATAGGAAAGGACAAGGAATTATTTATTATTTAGGTTTGGGACACCACACATTAAAATAATCGAAACCAAAAACCAGCCCATGGGTTTTCCCATAGTTTTTTCCAAAGGGGAGTGAAAAAATATATTTTATAATTCCCATTACCTAAAATCTTAAAATAATAGGGTTGCTTATGTGGAGGTGAGTCACACTCTCATGGAAATCAATTTAAAAAGCTAAAATGTTTTATAATTCTGGGATGGTCTACTAAGGCTTTGTAAAATAAATCAAACAAAAATAAAATCACATTATTTTAATGGTGAAAAATATATTTTCCGAAAATAATTTTTATAATATTTTATTAAATCACTATTGGGTCATTATGATGTCATAAAACACATTATATATTAAAACGGTATTTATTTTTTACCCAACAATTCAACTATCTCAGAAAATTATGTGAAATTAACTGTTGGATAATTTTGACGTTATAATTACAAAAAAATTTATTTTTATACAAATAATTTTATAAATATGTGAAATTTCACTTTTAAAATAGAAACTAGCATTTATAAAAAAATCATGGGTTTTGACAAAAACAACTTTGAAACCTTAATAAAAATTACAATTTTATTCATATATATTATACGATCATTTATACTTAATAAATATTAATTTAATAATAATAATATTTTATTAAAATATTATATAATTTAAAAATCCATTAATTTATCAAAACGTATTTCTTAGTTGAATATTAACTAAAAAAATACAATTTGTGCTTTAAAACCTATTTACAAAGTAACAATAATAAAATGAATGTATATTATTTATTATATAAAAAAATAATGTACATAATCATAGTTCTTAGGTATTGTTACATTACCCCTTATAACATACACATAAGACTGACTGGTAATATGTGTGATGGTGATACACTTTTGAGGTGGCTCAGATAACATCGCTCAAGTGGTAATCTCTACCAACTTCCACTTCTCCCGTAGACGGTTCCGTTCGAGCTTAACATGTTGAATCTCAGATTGGGATGGGTCAAGAGTGGATCCCAACGATGCCACCTCCTTTGTGAGATCTGAAAAATGGGCTTTTTACGGTTCAAGTATATTGGATGAGGCCATCACTTCCATTGTCTTATTAAATTGTATTTGTTAAAACCCTATTTTTATACTAATCATGTGATAACTGTTCAATGGCTATATTTGAAACAATCACAATTCTTAACGGTATTTTAAAAAATCCAAAATCATAAAACCAAAGAAGTGCAAATGTTATATAACTATTTCAAATAATAATACATTTAATTAGATCAATAGGAATTTCCATTATTAAAAGTTTGGGTCCTTACAATTTTATTTTGGATACTTTCTAATATGTACATAGTCTTCCATAGACACTAGAATTTATGATCTGTGGTTCGTATTTGATAGTTAATTACACAGAAAATAATATAATGATATGTGTAAAAGTCTTGGGTCACTATAGTTGGTATCATAACACGATTTATATTTATTTTTGTTGATTATGACAAGAAAAATTTAGTAATAACCCTATGGATAATTCAATCACCATGGATAAAAAAGATTAAAAAATAGGGAATAACAAGTTAATGTATAGTTGTAATTTGAATTTTTATCCTTATATGTTCAATGTTTCCATTTTTATTCGTATTATAAAAGTATTCAAGGCCCCCTAATTATACCTTCTCAATGGATGAAAATAGTAGAACCCATGCTAGTGATCAATGTGACAGGAAATGTGAAAGGTTCCCTAATTAAATGCAAAATCTAATGGGAGATGGAGTTCAAAACATCATGATAGTACGAGAAAAATAGGCTGAATTCAGGAATAATAACATAAATCATGTAAAACACCCTCTTTCTACTATGAAATATATTTTTTAGTCCCAGCCTAATTGTGATAAAGGCCTCCAATATTTATTGGATCATCTAATCACCTTATCGTAGAACAATTGATTGTCTTCATTGAGAATATAGTTTATGTCCTCCAATGATCAAAAAAAGAGAAAGTTGCATTTGTGGCCTATTATTTTGATAGGGTAGATGAGATTTTGTGGAAACTGATCATCAAAACATAGTCTAATGAGGGAATTTATTCAATGGAATAGAAAGAATTCAAAAAATATTTTTCAATAAATTATTTCTCCAAACTCTCAAAAATATGATGGAATGGGAGTTCCTCAGACTAAAGAAAAAGGAAGACGAGTCTTTCAAGGCATATGTGGAACACTTTATAAGGATTTAATGATATGAATTTGTATTTTTCATGAACACTGAAAGAAAAATGTGTCACTTACTTAATAGACTAAATCTTAGTTGATGAAAAGCCTTAGCGATTCGAGACATTGATAGCAATGAGGATATTATCCATTGTTCCGTTAAGGTTGAAATATAGATCAAATACTCTTAGTGGTATCATGGGATTATAGATAAAAAGAGGAATAATGAGTTTAATTTGGGAGGAGCAATAGATAAATCCCATGATGGAATGGAAACCCAATATACCACATATTAAAAGTATGGGAAGAAGCAACCTGTGAAATTTATTAAGGGAACAAAAAGATGCTTCAAATGTAGAATAGAGGTTAACTAGAATAAATATTGATGAAAGGATATGGAGAATTACAAAAAATAGGGAAGAAAATTGGAAATTTTAGATTAATGCTCAATAAGTAATACAATGTTTCAACTACAAGGAACTTTGGAATTATATAAGGAAAATCCCAAATCATAGGATTTTCGAATGAAATCAATAACAAAAACCTCTAAGGAAACAAGTAAGGGAATATTATATCTCTACTAATAAGGTGAATCTTAAATTTTTTGTGGTTCTAGATACATTTATTAATCATTAAATAATAGAGAAATTACTATTTATTTTTGGTTATATGCATTATTTTATATCTTCCATGTTTAGTAGAACTATTCAAACACCACCTCAAAATATGTAGGATGAGTTATCTAGAGAATAGAAATTGGGGAAATTATTGCATAATAAGTATTTAAATCCTCACTGGTTAATGTTTATAGATTTAACCTCTTATAAAATCTTATCATACATCCTTTGGTGGAGTTTCACGCTATATTGGGCATGTATTAGCTATCTTTATATAAATCCAACATCAACTATCGAGAAATGGATATCACTATTCAAATATCATGGTGTCCCCCAATTTTTTACAAGTTTATAGAGGAGGATGAATCTCCATTATAATCATCATCTCAATTTTTTATATTATTATCTTATTATAAAGAATATCTAGCTCAAATGATTTAGAGAAAGAAGGGAATAATGCTTGAATAATTTTCCATTTTGAGGGACTACACCAATGTGTTCCCCTAATAATTTTCGGGTCTTCCTCATGACTAAGAGTTTGAGTTATTGATTTAAATTATTCATGTGTCTATTCCTATATCAAATAATCCTTACTGAATGTCCATCATTTATTTTAAAAAACTGAAGAAGTAGTTATAATAGAATTTGGGAAAAGGTTTTATTATCCCGAGTGCTTCACCATGGGGTGTGCCGATCCTATTAGTCAAGAAGAAGGATGGATAATTTCACCTCTACTTTGATTATCGTGAGCTATAAAACCATATTAAAAAAAATTATCCCCTCTAATGGATAGATGACTTGTTCGATCAACCATGCAGTGCCAAGTATTTCTCTAAGTTGGACCTTTCATCAGCATATCACCAATTAAAGGTGAAGAAGGAAGATATCCCCAAGGATTCCTTTTAAATGAGGTATGAAAACTATGAGTTCATAGTGATGAATTTTAGAATCAGTAATTCTCCAATGGTATTCATGGACCTATTGAATAAAAACCTTTATAGATTACCTAAAAAAATTTCTGGTAGTCTTTATAAATGATATTATGATATACTGTAAGAGAAAGGAGGATCGTGAGGAGAATTTGAATACTGTTCTGAAGAAATTGAGAAGAGGGAAAATATTTGAATATTATAGTAAATTTGATTTATGGTTGGAGGAAGAATCATTCTTGGGGAATTCTATTACCATCAATGGAATATCTATGGACCCTTCTAAAATAAAGCCTATTGAGGGGTGGACTATACCAACATCTATAATGGAAATCCATAGTTTACATGAACTATATGGGTATTATTAATGGTTTGTGAAGAAAGTTTCATGAATTTCAAAACCAATAACCTAGCTGACTGGGAAGGGAGTACAGTTTTTCTGGACCTGTGGATGTGAACACTGCTTCCAAGAGTTGAAAAAGGGGATTATCACCGCATCAGTAATCACAATTCCAACAAAGTGGGGAATGTTTTGTGGCATATATCAATGATTAAAATAATGTATTAGGTTGCATAATATTTAAAAATGATAAATTGATAGTCTACACCTCAAGCAATATGGTAGTTCATGATGGCAAATATCCCACACAAGATCTAGAGTTGGAGGATGTGATCTTCACAATGAAAATATTGTGGAATTATCTCTATTTTGAGAAGTGTCTGATATATACTGATCCTAATATCCTAAAATATATATTAACACAGAAAGACATTAATATATTCTAGTAAACATGGATAGATCTCATCAAGGATTATGACTGATCAATACACTACCATCCGGGTAAGAAAATAAAGTGGAAAATTATCTAAGTAAAAATGATCCCATAACTTTATCAAGGATGATAGTATATAAGGACAAAATATTTATATACTTGTAAAGTATGGACTTGGTAACCATAAAAGAAGGTAAGAAATACTTCCTTTCACAAAATGTTTTCTCAACCATCCATTATAGATAAAATAAAGGACGCTTAGAGAAATGATGTGGATGTTTATAAAAATGTTGATGATATAAGAAAGTGGAAATACTTAGAGTTTAAATTTTATGAGGAATGAGTAATAATATTAGGGTCATCGCTATGTGTACCATAAAATCCATATATAAAGAAAGATATTCTGAATTAATCACAAAGATCAACCTCTTCTATTCACCTAACGAGCACAAAGTTGAACCAAAATCTCCAAGAGAACTATTGATGGGAGAACATGTAGAAGGAGACAAATAAATATACATCAATGTGATTGGTATATCAGTAAGTGAAGGCTGAAATGTAAAATTTCAAGGGTATGATTTAACCATTACCCATACGAACATGGATATGGTAAAAAATAACCTTTCACTTCATCACTAGAATTCCAAATAAATCCAGAGGAAATAATGCTACATGGGTCATTCTTGATCATCTTACAAAGATGGACCAATTTATCAATATTCAATAGGACTTCTCACTCGATAAAATTTCATGGATATACATCAATGAATTAGCGAGGCTTCATGGAGTACCACTATCAATTGTATCTGATCATGATCTGAGACTTAACTCCATGTTTTGGAAAATTATTCAACATTCTATAAACAATGAGTTAAACTCCAATAAGGCTTATCATCCTAAGAAATTATGTACTACATAAGTTGACTATTAATACATTTGAATACATGTTGAGAGAATGTTCTATGAGAATCAAGGGATGATGGGACCAATATCTACCACTAGTCAAGTACTCTTACAACAATAGTTTCATCTCAAGCATCCAAATGGCTCTATTCGAATCCCTTTATGGGAAAGGATTAAGAATACAAATATGATTTGATGCATTTGGGTAATGTAAGATTCTAGTACAAAAAATGGTCGATGAAATGGTATAAAAGGTGAAAACCATTCTATATCACATCAAGGTATCCCAAATTTGACCGAAGAGATATGGATTCATTTATTGAAAGGAGAAGGAGTTTGAGGTTAGAGACATGGTATTCCTCCTTATATCTCCATGGAAGAGGATCCTATGATTTGTGAGGAAAGTAAAGAAATGTACCAGGTACATCGACCCCTTCGAGATTGTTGATCATGTCAAAGATTTAGTATATAGAATAAAACATACACCAACTATGTTTCAGGGAAATGATGTATTCAACCTATAACTCTCGAGAAATTACCTTAAAAATCCCTAATAGGTACTTAATTTTGGGGTGTTATAGTTTTAATATGATCTCCTTAACAAGGTGCATCCAATGAGATATTAGGTTTTAGAGATAAAGTTCTACACAACAAGATTACTCACCTAGTAAAAGTACTATTGTGGAACCGTAATTATGAAAAGGAAACATGGGAACCATAAGAGGTGATAATGGAGAATCTCCCCCACCTATTTTCACTTTAGTATGTAAAAACAAATTTCTTAGGAGAAATGTCATAAGGGGGGGGGGTGGGAGAATGTAACGACCCAAAATTTTATCATTGAAAATTTCCCTTCTTATAATTATCCCAGGAAGTATAAAGATCATGAATCACATATAGAACCAAATATAAAAATTATCCTCATAAATGAATAATGGTACTTTAGTTTGAAAACACACCAATAATTACAGTGGGACAATTAATAGAAAATATGATAATAAGAATATGAAAATTTTGATATGATCAATCCACTATAATGACATAACTCATAAACAATGATGTAGAAATAAAACATAGTATTAATAATAAAATATTCATGAATGTATAAATAAAATTTAGGTATCTTATGATTGAAAATATGATATATTTATATCATGTTATAAATAAATAAATGTTTTAAGAATGATCAATTAAGTGTTGGTTTTTTTGTGAAACATAATTGTTTATTTATAATTTTAGAATTAATATAGTAATTTAAAAGACAATTTATTTTCTTAAATATATTTATAAATTAATATCTTGTTGAATTATAATTATAATATAATTTAATGGTATATTAAATATTTTTCTAAAATGTCATAAATGTTATTGTAATATTAAAATTAGTATTTTTTTTAAATTAAATGATGATTTTAATTAAAAAGTAAATTCATAAAATTTATAAAATTATTTTCATAAAATCAAGTCAATTTTTGAAATTTACCTGTAAAAAAAGGCTCGGTTGAATTTTTTCAATTTTTCTAAAATAGTTGATTTTTTTAAGGAATAGTGAAATATGTTAATTTACAATATTTAAAATTATTAGTAAATAAATGAATTTTTGAGTCCTTTTTCAGACATAAATTATGTCAGTTCCCATTATCTTGAACTCAAATTATCTAGTCACTATACCTAGTCACAACAATCAACACTATTGAGCCAAAGAAATGAAGTATTGGATAAAATAAAAAAACCACCCCTCTCCTCCCCTATATATACAACCCATCACCATCTCTTATCCTAAAACATTTTAAGAATTTTAGGTAGTTAATATTATACCAAATTACTCTCCCAAGACTCTTACCCATGTCTCGGTCTTTCTAGTATCACAAAAAAAACCAATTCTAAGTGCCTTAAAGAGGTTCTCCGAGAGACGATATTCAAGAGGTAAAATCCTCCTTCTTTATCTGTTAATTTCTTTTCTTTTATTATCCTCCACTCACCTATACTATCACAAGTGAAATTATAACTCTAATATCATACATATAATTTAATTTTATTGTATTAATGTAATATCTATCATCAAATATGTTCCCTTTTCCTTTTATTCTAAAAATAAAAACCTCATCCATGATGTGTCGATTCACTGCCTTCGTGGATGATGTTTTTTTATTTTCCATTAACTACAACATGGATGGTCATAAAATCATTATAATGGTTAAAATAGGTTTTAAAATTTATTTTATAACTTTTCCACATTCTGTAAGAAATATTTATGAATAATTTTAAATAATAAAACAAACTATTTTTTGATGATTGAAAAACTGCCAAAATAAAGTAAATGTTTTCATTAAAATTATATCTAATTAACCATTATCATATCTGAAAAAATTATATATGGGACCATTTAAAACTATATTATAATATAAATATCATTTCATTACACTTTATGAGAAATTATTTCATTTTATATGAACTTCCATAATTATACACAATTAAACTGACAATGAAATCCTTGAAATGAACGCTCTTAGTATGACAAAAGTAAACATTATAACTCCTCAAAATGGCCATGAATGAACTTAATAAAATTATAATAAATAAAATATATGTGTATAAGGTTATGAATTAAGAAATTAAAGGATCCAATTTGATTATGTAGGACATTTAGTGCACATTTAGAACACATTCAGACTTAAGGTCTCAGATTCTCTCCAAACCTCCATTTTTTCCTTCAGGTTACACTTTCTCTCTATTTACAAAAATTTAATTCTCAATTATTCTTTTTTAATCTGAATAAACTCTAATTATAAGTTATAAACATATTTAACTCACTCAATTATTTATTATTTTATGGGTAAATACATGTTTTATAATGATCCCTTCTCAACTCCTTCCGATAAGCAAACCCGATTAAAGGGAACTTCCTAATTTCATAACCTATTTCCTATAAAATCCATAATATTTTATAATCCAACAATATTTTAATAAAATAAATCATTTCATCATGATAAAATATCATAGTTAAATCATAGTTTTATTCAAGAAATTAATCTTTTGAAATCTTTAAAGTCCCCTTAATATTTTCCCTTAAATCTTACTAAAGTGGCTCATTTATATTATTTTAAGAGATTTTTTTAAATGTTTTCACATATTATGGAAATAATTTATCATGACATATTACTATTACCCTTTATTAATGGACATGTGTGATTAAAATTTTATTTCATAGATTCCTTCATGATACACCCATTTATTATGCTTTATGAGATGATTATGATACCAAATATTTTCCATGGGTAACCCTTATAAAACTCACACAAAAGAATTTTTATTATTATAGAATAAAAGGCTAAAAAGCCTAAAATAAAAACACCTAAAGAGGTATAAAATAATGGAGACCAAGATTATCCACCCGAACAAATTTGGTACCCTCATGGGGGGGGGAAACCCTGTGCTAGAAAATAAAATTATGTAGTCATTCAGAGAAGATTTAGGTGCTAAAAAGTCATATACCACATTACCTTCATGGTAGGTGTGAAGTATGGTCAAGTGATTACCCATGATCCTCTTTTATCTTATGAGGGTATAATCAATTGACCAAGAAGTGGGACCTTTTCTTAGAAGAAAATTAATGAGAACAAGTGAGTCCCTCTCAACTTCCCTAATTGTAATGATTTGTTGATTGAAAAGAAGGAGCCCGATGAAAATGACATGAGCTTCCTCTTGAAAAGAATAACCACTTACAAAAAAGGATGAGAAGACCACAACAACTGAACCTTTGATTCTTTTTATGTCAAAAATATTAATGAACATGTTATGATATATGATACTAGATAGTTCTCCAATGTATTACGTTATATCTAGTCTCATGAGATGATATGTATGATATTAGAAAGTAAATGTCACAACTTGTCCTCGGGGCCCGTGCCGTGACTACCCCAAGCCCGCCTTCCATAGGCTAGGGGCTGGTGACTAGCACCAAAGGCGTAATCCCGATATAAGGGAAGGCATTGCCTTTTAAACCTGTAGCACACACCCAGACCGAACAGAAGAATTAGAGGCAACAACTGGAAATAAACACTAAGTAAACTAATTACAAAAGTAAGTGATGAAAGGAAAGGGGCCAGAAATACAATCCCAATAGTAAAGTACAACTACAGAAAATTAAACAAAAACTACTGAGTCATCCTCTGGAAATCACACCTGAAGGGTGGGTACAGATGGCCTCCTCAGTACCTCAGGCCCGTCCGTCTGTTCTGTGTACGTCTTGCCAAGTGGTCTACCTCCGGGTATTGTCCAGCTCTATAACACTCTACCTCGATCAGTGTTGTCCATCGTCTGCAACCAACAGAACGAAGTTCAGACATAGCCCATGTAGGGGTGAGTATAATGATACTCAATAGGGACCCCAAGACCCCCGAAGGTCTCCCAGAATCCATCAAGGATAAACCAAAAAGAAAACATACAATCACAAAGTATCAAACAACCGTACTTAGGTATATTCCCATACATATACCTAAGTTATCAATCTCATTTTGGATCTAACACTCGAGCCCAAGTACAACCTAGTCCACACAAGAAGTAAAGTCAATCACTTCGATGATAATGATTAAAAGTCAAGACTCAGCTCACACAGGTATACATCATTTCGTATACCGATAGAAATGATCAGTTTTAGTCACTAATTCATCTAAGCTGTAGAAACGATGTAGGATAAAATTACAGATGTCATCATTGTTGAACCCATGTAGGATCCCAGTACAGTAGTCATCACTGCCGAACCCACGTAGGATCCAAGCAGAGTAGTCATCGATGCCGAACCCACGTAGGATCCAAGTACAGTAGTCGTCGCTGCCAAACCCATGTAGGATCCAAGTACAGTAGTCGTCACTGCCGAACCCACGTATGATCCTAGTAAAGTATTCGTCATTTCCAAACCGATAGAGGATCCTAGTACAGTAGTCATCCCTGCCAAACCCACGAAGTATCTCAGTACAGTAGTCGTTGCAGCCGCAACCAGCTCTAGGGTTCCCGCACACAGCTCACTCGATTCCAGGAGTGTCCGCTCCTCGAGCAAAGGGTTAGATACATAAAATATCATTTAGTGTAGATTTTATGTATCCTTAAGTTCCATCTCATCATAAGAAACCCAACAGGATAAACGACGCGTCAATCGGATGCTCGGTCTTAGAGTTATAAGCATTTCCGCTCCGAGGGCCCTGTTGGTTTCAAAATAGAACCAACCTGGATGTACCCAAACTTCTCCAAAAACTTGATTGTGATATACCGAAACTACTGTCTCGATCCAAGGAATCTTATGAATCTTACGGTGTGTCTATTAGAGGTCTATAGCTCATGTTATGGGTGAAAAACCAAAAGTAGCCGGTAGAAGGGGGTCGGGGTCTGGTCCACCCCGGCCCAACTCGCCCTGGGTCGGACGGAACCGGGTCACCCAACCTGGGTCTGGGTCAAGCCTGGTGGCTGGACGCGGCTCAGACAGCTGGTTGATCATGGAGCGGGGGTGGGGGGGGGGGGGGTTCTTTGAAACAGCAGTGCCAGCTGGCGCCGCCCGTGCCTCCCGGAACCCGCGGATGTGGGTTCCGCTCCGCCACCGTGGCTGGTGCCACGACGAGCTTCTACCGGCAGTGAGTGAGGGGCTCCGCTGCCCCCAGGAGGCCGGCCGGTGCCAGACACCACCTTTGGTCGCCGGTGACCCGCACCGCTGCATTTTTCTGCGGGCCACCGGAGTCGTTCTGGTGGTCCGTTTTGCCTTCCGTCTACACCTACAGCCTTCTCGAGTCTTGCCCATCACTGAAAAGGCCTCAAAACATCGTTTCCCTTCCTTTCACCATTTCCAAAATAACCACGAACCAACAGAGGGTCGTCAGGCCATGTTCGTTCGGCCCGCGCCCTCTGCACTAGGTGATTACAAAAGGCTGAAGACAATCCAATGCATTCAATGAAGAACGAGACACAATTTTATAAAATTAAAATTTATCATAACCCCCTACCTAGTTTTATTGTTCATAGATGAAGTCGTGGGGAGTCGGAATCAATTCGTTGACGTCGGAAAAAAAAGAGCCAAGGATGGTGCATCGTCGGCGTTCCTTGTGGGCGACTCCATCTCTTTTGGCTTCGAAGAAAATCGAAGGAGAAGTTCGTCATTCTTCAGTGGTTCTTCGTTGGAGGGATGAATCTATCCTATCTCCAGCCTTTCCAAAGGATTATTCCAAACATTAAAGAAAATAGAGGTGATCTCTATTAATCAATTCTCACAACAACACATGGTTGTGTTTAATTAAATGAGGTGACTCATTTAATTAATTCTTAGGAAAGGTTCAAATTCAAATCCTAGAGGTGGTGAAGAGTCCCAATTAATTAGGGGAGGTGTCAAATTAACTAAGGGGAGTTAATGGGGAGTTTAAGGGAAAGTTGAGTGGTTTGAGTTTTTGTGGTCCCCACCACACATTATCTTTTCATGGGAGGTTATGTGTGGTGTGGGACCCACCTCCAACTTCCCTTTGAAGGAAAAAACTACCAACTAAATAAAATTGTGTATCACATCAATTTAATTTAATTTATTATGAAACCCCAAAATTAACTTCTGCTCTGTATAAAATGCAACTGCGGTAAAGGTCCTCTTAAGCGAATACTGGCGCTGCGAGTTCATCGGTGTCATCAGATTTCAATTCCAAGCACCGATTCAAAAGATATAAAAACTCACATGTACGTTTACAGAACGTACTTGAAAAAAACTTCAGAAATTTATTTCAGGCACACAGGGCATCAGAATCAGGCACCGTCAGAAACTGCAGACTTGTAAAATTCCAAAGAATTTAAGAAAAAAATTTCTTTGAAATTTCTGGGTCTTTACATTACCCCCACGTCAGGGATTTTTTCCCCATAAAGCTACAACACACACTAAAGAAACAAAGTGGGTACTAAGAACACATCTGAGCCTCCTGCTCCCATGTGCTCTCCTGTAGGTTCCCATACTGCCAAGGAACGCGCACCCGAGGAATCAGCCGTCCATGAAAAACCCACTCCTGTCGATCCTCAATCTCCACTGGGACCTTTGTGAATGTCTCCCCATCATCAATGTCCAGCTCCCCGTGGCTGATGATGTGGGATGGTTTGTGCATGTACCTCCTCAGTTGAGATACGTGGAAGACGTCATGCACCCAATGAAACTAAGGTGGAAGGGCCAGGCCGTAATCCACCTCTCCTACTCTGCCGAGGACATGGAAATGTATGATGAATTGCAGAGATAACTTGCCGCCTCGGCCAAATCTATGTAGGCCCAGTCGAGGTGAGACCCACAGGAAGACGTGGTCGCCATCCTCAAACTACAGTGGTCTCTATCTCCTATCAGCATAGGACTTCTATCTGCTCTATGCAGTCTTCATCTTCTCCTAGATGATCTGCACCTTCTCCATCGTAACTTGAACCATATCTGGTCCTATAAGTGCTGACTCCCCTCGGTCAGTCTAGCATAGAGGTGATCTGCAAGGTTTGTCATATAGTGCCTCGCAAGGTTCCATCCCGATGGTGGAGTGGTAATTGTTGTTGTATGCAAACTCCACCAAGGGTAAGTGATCCTCCCAGATGTGACCAAATTAAACAACACAATCACAGAGCATGTCTTCAAGAGTCTGAATGGTCCTCTCAGTCTGACCATCCGTCTATGGGTGGAAGGAAGTGGTCAAGAGAAGTTGCATGCCAAAAGCCTCCTGTAACCCCTTCTATAGTGGGGAAGTGAAACGATCATCTCGATCAGATACGATAGTATATGACACACCGTGAAGCTGTACGATCTCCTATATGTAGAGGCATCCCATGCTCTCTACTGAGCCCTACTCTCTGATCGGTAAGAAGTTGGCCGAATTGGTGAGTCGGTCGACAATCACCCAGATAGAGTCGTGTCCTTTGGATGTACCTGGAAGCCCCATCACGAAATCCATGGATATTATATCCCACTTCCACTATGGGACCTCTAAGGGATTTACCAGGCCTGATCATACCTGGTTCTCCAACTTCACCTACTGACAAGTGAGGCACCGTGATACAAACTCTGCTACCTCCTTTTTCATACCCGACCACCAGTGCTATCGTATGAGATCTTGATACATCTTCACCACTTCTGGATGTACCGCCAGAGGGGAAGTGTGTAACTCCCTCAACACCTCCTCCTGTAGTGAAACTGGTACCACGGTACGTCCTCTAAAGAGGATGAAGTGCTCCCATCCTTTAGAAAACTCATCACGTTCTTGCCCTAAGGATATATGAGCATGTCGCATCTCACAATCAATATCCCCTCCCTGTGCCTCCCGGACTCACTGAAGAAGTGGAGGAGTGACTATGAGAGATTGAAGAAAGGCTCCCCTATCTATATCCATAAAGGATATCTGCAACGCGACTAGCTGCTCCATCACCTCTCCTAGGAGCTGAATGCCTGATCTCTTGTTGAGAGCATCTTCTACAACGTTCCCCATCCCAGGAGTATAAACTATCTTGAAGTCATAGTCCTGGAGGAACTCGAGCCATCATTTCTTTCTCAGGTTCATTCCTTCTGTGAGAAGATGTACCTAAGACTCTGGTTGTCAGAGTATACTGTAAAACGCTCTCCCATAAGATAATGCCACCACATCTTCAGGGTGAATACCACTACTGCTAACTCTAGGTTATGGGTAGCATAGTTCTACTCATGCTATCTCAACTGACGTGAACCATACATGATTATTGCTCACTCTTTCATCAGGACACATCTGAGTCTGGTCCCTGATGCATCACAGTAAACTACGTACCCAACGCCCTCCACCGGTTGCCTCAAGATGGGCACACTGGTCATCCTTGGCCTCAGCTTCTGAAAGATCTACTGGAATCTCTATGACCACATGAAGGGTTTCCCCTTCTTCATCAATCTTGAAAGCAGTGCAGCAACTCTGGAGAAGTCTGGCACAAATATCCGATAGTACCCAGCCAGACGTAGAAAACATCAAACCTACGTCACACTCTAGAGTGGCTCCCAAGAAAGTACTCCCTCGATATTCGCTGGGTCCACTACAACTCCAACCTTCTATATGATGTGTCCCAAGAAGTGAACCTCTCGAATCTAGAACTGGCACTTCGAGAGCTTACCATAAAGCTGGTGCTCTCGGAGTGTTACTAGTACTACCCGCAAATGGTTGGCATGATCCTCCTCAGTAGTTGAGTAAATCAGTTTGTTGTCGATGAAGACTATGAAAAATCGATCTAGGTAAGGCTGGAAGATCATGTTCATGAGGCTCATGAACACTGGTGGAGCATTTGTTACACCGAAGGGAATAACCAAGAACTCGTAGTGGCTATACCGACACCTGAAGGCCGTCTTCTGCACATCCTCATCTTGAACTATGAGCTGTTGATAGCCTGGCCAGAGGTCTATCTTTGAGAACCATCGTGCTCCCTTGATCTGATCAAAGAGGTCTTCAATCCTCAGGAGTGGGTACTTGTTCTTCACGGTCACCTGATTCAGGCGATGGTAGTCGACACACAGTCGCAAGCTTCCATCCACCTTCTTGGCGAACACAATCAGAGATGCATAGGGTGAAACACTAGGTCAGATAAATCCCTTTCCCTGCAAGTCTTCTAGGTGTACCCGCATCTCACGAAGCTCGGTGGTAGCCATCTGATATGCTGGAGTAGATATCAGTGCTGTCCCAAGGTACATGTCAATTTAGAATTCTACCTATCTACGAGGAGGTATTCCTTGAATGTCGTGAAGAAAAAAATCCACATATTGATCCACCACAGTAGGAAAATATTGACTCCGCACATCAACCGCTCCGAGTATGAGACTAGACAACTGATGTGTGATCTACTGACCCCTCCTCTACATAAGTCCGTCCTTTACTGTAAAGGCTCCCTTCTCACCGGTGAAGGTGATCCTGGTCCCATCCGTATAGATACACCACACCTTGAACCTAATACAGTAAATCTAAGCATGAACTATGGATACCCAGTCCATACCAAAGATGATTTCATAAGGCCTCGACGCTGCTACAAGAAGTCCTTAGATGAAGATCTCACCTCCTAGAGTAAGTTCACACTACCGGAACCAGTGCGTAATCGTCAAGTCTTCTCCCATAGGAGTCTCTACCCATAAGGATCGAGCCAACAGCTACGTCAGAATCTCCGAGCTTTGAACAAGGGCGGAGACAATAAAATAATGACTCACAACTATGTCTATAAGTACTTCAGAAAGGGTGGAGTATACATAGATAGTACCTCAAATCATATCAGGTGCGCTGTGGCTGTAGCCCTTAACTGCCTGGAGCTGAGCCTGCCTCTGTCCGCCAGCTCCAGGTGGTCGGGGTGGACCTCCTGGTGGTGGTGGCGGTAGTGCTTCAAAACGTCGTCCACCACCCGCTACACGACCAAATCCTCTGCCACATCCGCCTACTCCGGATGGACCACCACGGTTAAACCTCTACCTTTTCCTGGGAGGTCCCTCAACTATCTACTGCTCGTCTGTATGTTGGGTTGGGCAGTCTCAAGCCATGTGACCCTACCCACCGGATGCATAGAACTGCCTATCCCTCATATGGATGGCTCTATATCGTGTGGCCCGCACAACCAAACCTGTATCCTGAGGTCTCCCAACTGATGTCCTGGTCCACTTGGACCTCTACATCAAACGTCTACTACCAACTGCAGAAGACTTTTCTACGTGTCATCCTATGGAGGGTCTCTCCACTGGTGACTGCTCAGCGTGAAAAATATCCACTAGAAGGGCTCTCTCCAGCACCCCCACCCGCGTCGGATTGCTGAGGGGAATCGTTGAAGCCCTGATCTCTTGCCCGAGTCCTTGGTCGAAGGTCCAGGCCCTGATGAACGGTTCCTATACCATATCCATGGAGTAGAGTGAGAGGTCGGTGAACCTCGCTGAGTACCGAGCTACTGTTATGCTTCCCTGCTACAGATGAAGTAACTCCTGAATCCGCACCGCACGAAGGGTGGTTGGAACAAACTCCGAGTAAAAGAGACTCTCAAAGTCTATCCAGAGTAATTATTCCTCGTCATGCACATGGGACATCAAGATCAACCATCCGCCTACTGCTGCGTGCAGGAGACTCGTGGAAAGGATCACCATAAGGTCGGCTAGTGTCCCTACCAATCTGAAAACTCTCACGACAGCCTCCAGCCAATCCTCAATAGCTGGTGGGTTCGTTTCTCTCCAGAACCTGGGTGGCCTCTGTCACTGGAACTCGTGAAATGTACTCATGCGTCATGCACTCTCTGCTATTGGAGTAGGTGGTATCGGTGGTCCAGTGGATAGTGGTACCGCTGTTACCTCCGCTGTGATGGGGCCCTGCACCGAGGCCTCGTCGCTCGGTGGGATACCATCTCGTACGTAACTCAGAACCCTAGCTGGATACCTTTGTGGGGCCATCCTGAAAAGAAATAGGTGCACCACAATTAAAAAAATATACCTGGTCATCTGAAACATAATAATCATGAAGAAAACTTTTTCAAATATAACACACATGCAATTAGTGTTTTCGTGCACTGAGTTGGAAATCAGATGTCAGGGTCCTAGTGTATGGATACGTCGGCCGCCACACCAACACCGGTTTCCCTAAACTGATAACCACACCCAAAACACTTAACACTATTACTTCATAGAAAATAATGATCAGAGTCCTGAGTTCTACGGTAGAACCGACTCCACTGATACCAATTTGTCATGACCCATCCTCGGGGCCCGTGCTGTGACTACCCCAAGCCTACCTTCCATATGCTAGTTGCTAGCGACTAGAACCAAAGGCGTAATCCTGATATAAGGGAAGACATTTACTTTTAAACCTGTAACACACACCCATTTTGAACACAAGAAGTAGAGGCAACAACTGGAAATAAACACTAAGTAAACTGAATACGAAAGTAAGTGCTAAAAGGAAAGGGTTTGGTAATACAAGCCCAACAGTAAACTACAACTGCAGAAAAGTAAACAACAAGTACTGAGTTGTCCTCCGGAAATCCCACCTGAAGGGTGGGTACAGATGGCCTCCTCATCACCTCAGGTCCATCCATCCGTTCCGTGTACGTCTCGCCAAGTGGTCCACCTCCAGGTACCATCCAACTCTATAACAGTCTACCTCGATCAGTGATGTCCGTCGTCTGCAACCAACACAATGATGTGTGGGAATAGCCTGTGCAGGGGTGAGTATAACGATACTTAGTGGGGACCCCGAGACCCCCAAAGATCTCCCAGAATCCATGAACGATAAACCACAAAGGAAATATATCATCAAGAATTATCAAACAACCCTACTTAAATATAAGCCCATACTTATACCTATGTTATCAATCATAGTTCGGCTCCAACACTCGAGCCCAAGCACAACCCAGTCCACACATGAAGTAAAGTCAATCACATCGATGATAATGATTGAAAGTCAAGACTCAGCTCACACAGGTATACATATTTTGTATAACGATATAGATGATCAGTTGTAGTCACTGATTCCTCTAAGACATAGAACACATGTAGGATCCAAGTATAGAAGTCATCATTGTTGAACCCACGCAGGATCCCAGTATAGTAGTCATCACTGCCGAACCCACATAGGATCCAAGTACAGTAGACGCCGCTGCCAAACCCACATAGGATCCAAGTACAGTAGTCGTTGCTGCCGAACCCACGTAGGATCCTAGTATAGTAGTCATCACTGCCGAACCCACAGAGGATCCCAGTATAGTATCCATCGCTGCCGAACCCACGGAGGATCCCAATACAGCAGTCGTCATAGCTGCAACCAGCTCTAGGGTTCCGGCACACAACACGCTCGATTCCAGGAGTGTCTGTTCCTCATGAAAAGGGGTCAATACATAAAATATCATGAAATTCAGATTTTATGTATCCCAAAGTTCCGTCTCATCATAAGGAACCCAATGCGACAGATGGTGCGTCAATCAGACGACTGTTCTGAGAGTTATAAGTGTTTTCGCTCCGAGGGCCCGGTTGGTTTCCGAATCGAACCAACCCGGTTGTAATTAAACTTCAAAAAAACCTTGGGTGTGATATACCTAAACGACTGTATCGATCAAAGGAATCATAATCAACTGACGGTGCATCGATCGAAGGTCGGTAGCTCATGTTATGGGCGAAAAACCAAAAGTAGCCCGTAGAAGGGGGGTCCAGGTCTGGTCCGACCTGGGCGAACCCACCCTGGGTCAGCCCAGTAGGGTACGGCCCAACCCGGAAGCTGTGGCCCAGCCTGCGTGGCTAGCGGTTCGGCCCGCATGTATGCAGTCTGTCCTGGTGGCTGGCCGCAGCTCGGCCAGCTGGCCAAGCGCGGAGTAGGGGGGGGGGGTGGGTGGGTGGGTTCTTCGAAATAGTGGCGCCAACTGGCACCTCCCGTGCCTCCCGAAACCCATGGACATGGGTTCTTCTATGCTTCCATGGCCGACGCCATGACAGGATTCCTCAGGAGGCTCATGAAGGGCGCCACTTCCCCCACATGACCGACAACCGCTGCACCAACAACCCGCACCGCCACGCTTCTCCACGGGCCACCGGAGTCGTTCCAGTGGTCCGTTTTGCCTTCCGTCTGCACCTACGACCTTCTCGTTTCCTTCCCTTCACTATGACGGCCTCAAAACATAGCTTCCCTTCCGTTCAATATTTCCAAAATAAACATGAACCAACGGAGGGTCGTCGGGCCATGTTCGTTTGGCCCACGCCCTCCGCGTTAGGTAATAACAAAAGGCTGAAGACAATATAAAGCATTCATCAAATAATTAGGCACAGTTATATTCAATTAAAAATGATCATAACCACCTAACTTGTTTTTCATTTATAGACGAAGTCACGGGGATGCGGCGTCAATTCGTTGACATTGAAAAAAAAGAGCCAAGGATGGTGCATCGTCAGCGTTTCTTGCGAGCGACTCCTTCTCTTTTGGCTTGGCAGAAAATCGAAGGAGAAGTTCTTCGTTCTTCGATGGTTCTTCATTGGAAGGATGAAGTTCTCCTATCTCCAGCCTTTCCAAAGGATTATTCCAAGCATAAAAGAAAATAGAGGTGATCTCTATTAATCCTTTCGCACGACAACACATGGTTGTGTTTAATTAAATAAGGCGACTCATTTAATTAATTGTTTGGAAAGGTTCAAATTCAAATCTAAGAGGAGGTGGAGAGTCCCAATTAATGAGGGGAGGTGTCAAATTAAATAAGGGGAGTTAATGGGGAGTTTAAGGGAATGTTGAGGGGTTTGAGATTTTGTGGGCCCCACCACACATTATCCTCTCATAGGAGGTTATGTGGGGTGTGGGCCCCACCTCCAACTTCCCTTTGGAGGAAAAAAACTACCAACTAAATAAAATTGTGTATCACATCAATTTTATTTAATTTATTATGAAACCCCAAAATTAACTTCCACTATGTATAAAACGCAACTTTGGTAAAGGTCCTCTTAAGCGAATACCGGCACTGTGAGTTTATCGGTGTCCTCAGATTTCAATTCCGTTAACTGGTTCAAAAGATAGAAAAACTCGCACATATGTTTACTGAACTTACCCAAACAAAACTTCATAAATTGATTCCGGGCACACCGGACCTTAGAATCAGGTGCCGTCAGAAACTACAGACTCATAAAATTGCAACGAATTTATGAAAAAATTTCCTTGAAATTTCTGGGTCTTTACAGTATACCCAATAAATTATTGGACTTTTTTCACAATGTGATATAGTTTTTATTATTGGCCTTGAACTATGTTTATGTCATGTTATATATTTCTACCAAATTCCTATGTTTCCAGGATTACATTATCCCATGTTATATATGTTATGATGCTAAAGGATTATTCATGTTTCATGACTTTTTATGTCATCATGTTATGCCTTCTAATCAATATTCTATGCTTTATTACTATTTTTTTCCCTTACAGGAAATTTTTGCTCATCCCATTATTATTTTATTCCCCCTGATATCCAATGTATATTTAAGATCTCAAAGTAAGTTTTGTGATCACTACAGTGATTAAATAAAATATGATTTTATTTTGGTTTTATTCTATTTAATTTTGTACCTAGTCTTCTAGAGACACTATACAATACGATCCTTTCTTTGTATTTGATAGTTAATTATAATTAAAAAATGTAATGATATGTTTAAAATTCTTGGATCTATATACGGAGTTTTGGAAGGATAATAATCTCAAAAATATATCGCTAAAATTGTTATCCAAAATGAGACTGAATTTAATGGATTAAAAGGAAAATATTTAGAGGATTTTAGAAAGGTAGAGAGTATTATAACATAGCCGAACTACTGCGAGGGAGATGTGAACTTACATGATGAAGATGTTATTGGAATAAAAATAGAAATGGGGAATGTTTCATTGTATACCGGTAATACTAATATTGAATATTGATATTTCATAACATATATAGATGTCATAAATTCTCTACACATACAACAAGATTCAGAACTTTACATGGAGAATAAGAATATTTTGTTTCTAAATAAAAGAGTTTTATAACTTCGTACAATGGTAGATGAATTAGAGAAAACATAAGACTATTTTAGAATGATAAAGGTGATAGTAACGAAATTTCACAACAATAAATAAGTTTACATGAACTCTTAAATGTGTTCTAATAAATAAAAATATAACTCTTTGGATAAATATTTTTAAATGTTTTTTATTTTTATGTTTTGGATGGATTATATATTTTGTTATATAAAATATAATGTTTTTTCAAGATGTTTTCAAGCATTTTTGGGAAATTTTTATAATTAGATATTTCCCTTATATTCTTTTAAAAAATTAAAATAGTAGAGAAATAGAGAATAGAAAATAACTTGAAGGATATAGATATATAAAAGGTACAAAGTAAGAACTCTTGAAAGATATGTATGTATTTAGGAGTATGTATTTCAAAGATTTAATTTTAAAATTGATCTCCAAAGTATAGTGTATTGTGATTTAAAACAATGGAGATATTTACAAGCTAGAAGATCACTTTCTATCATTAATTTTGAAAAATAAATACGTAATATTTAGATGTTTATATATTACTAACATATGTATTTACCTTGTTATAAATATTTTATATAGGAATGAAATTAGTTTCACATGATTGAGAATAATAATTCTATTTGATAGATATACACCAAGTATAATAGACAGACATTTATAATGAAAATTAGACAGATGTATATAACATTCATCAGAAAGATGTTTAATGAATTTCATTAGATTAATTACAAAAATAATATGATATGGGGTAATATAATTTCTACCAGAAAGACATCATTGGATGAAGAATTACCATATGTACATTTATTAAGCTTGTTTGTGGAAGAGTTACAAATTACATTGAATAATGTTTTTAATTTCTACCAGACAAAACATTAGTTCATTATAATGCTGGAATAAACAGAATAATTAGAATAAAGATTATATGATAAACCAATTTAGTGAATAGTTTTTTCTTTATGTTAGTGCAATTGATCCTATGAGGTGTATAATTCAACCATTGGAGGTAATCTATAAATAGGATTGTAACCTCTAGGGGGAAGGAGTTGATGAAAAATAATTTTGAGTTTTTATTGACATATTATAGGATCTTGTTTCTTTGAGTGGTTCCTTCATTATATTTATATTGTTTTCTTAAGGAATCATATATGAGGTTTACTTTATAAATAACTTAAGATTTGTTGTTTTAATTTTTTTTATCAAATTTGGTTGATGGAGGGATATCAAGGATAACTATATAAAAATTTCTCTGATTGGATTGACCAGGGGTTCCTAGGGATATGGAAATAGAGATTTTCTATTAATTTTGATCAAGGTATTTCAAGTATTGGAAAAAAGACCATATGAAATGTTATGTAATCCATTCATAAATTAAATTCTAGAGTCTCCCTTAACACTTTAGATTAATGTGAAACATTTTATAGGAAAAATTACCATAACTACTCTTATATTCATTATAATGTTTTATTACATTCCTTTACTAGTGTCTAAAATTTTATTATTTTTCCTACAAAGGTTTTATTAATGTTTATTTTTATTGTATAAACTATTTATTACTATGGTTATAAAGTGTACTATTTCAAATACTTGTCTGATATCCTTTCATGAAGGTGTTAGGAAAAGTTTATTATTAAATATTATAGACTACAATTCACCTCTTCTTGTAGTATATTATATACTCTTGCGATCTAATACTTAATACCCTTAATTATTTCATTATACATTCATCTCACATATAAAGTCTTTAAATACTAAATAAGAAGAAACATCATGTCCCAAATTTGTCAATTTTATAAATTCATAATATAAATTTCAAAAAATATATTTATACATAATATATTTAAAAGTATCGTGTTATACATTTTAGAGGTATACATAAATGTGTAAGTATTTATCTATTGAAAAAGTATTAGTATTCGAACAAAAATAAAATTCAAAAACCACTTTTGATGTTACATGATATACATTACCTTGAAAAAAATATCAACATGTAATATAAGTGAAACCAAAAACTATAATACAAAATCTAATTTTATATTATCTATAATATAAATGTATTTGAAAACTTTCAATATATATAAATATATATTATTAATTAATATATTTAACATAGAACAATCAATACTCAATACAATATAATTTGAGAAATATTGATACGTAAAAATATAAACTTATAAAAATTTCATTATGATGGTTTTTGGTCTTAAAAAATACATATTACAGAATATAAGTAATATATTAATGTAATAGGTAATATATTTTTCTTTAATAATTGTCATTAAGGTTTTGTAATTTTACCTCTCTAGACATAAGAATCTGTAAATTTGATGAATTTTAAAAATATCATTCATAGTATATTTAAAAACAAACTAGATAATTTTTAATGTATTGTAATAATGATATATTATCAACAGATAATATAAAAACATGAATTAATGAGAATAATAGAATAATATGAATAATAATAATAAACAATGAATAAATTCTTATGAATTTTAAATTCATCTGAGTTAGTATAAATCATAGAATTAAAATAAAAAAATTCTAAAACACAATAGATAGAAGTTTTTAATTATAAAAATTAAAATTAAGAGGGAAAATAGTCTCTTCATCAACTCCAATAATTACTAAATCTAAAAAACTCTCTTGTTTTGGAAATTAAAAATCATTCATTTAAAGTAAAAGAATATATCACTCAATTGTAAATATAAATAATTTTTAAAACAACTAAAATGATAAACTACCCATTTTTCAATATAACGTATTTGAATTATATTTATTCTTTCAAGGTAAATTAATATAATAATAAACACATGATAATTATTAAAAATAGTAAAATGAATCATAAGAAATAAAAAATATAGCTTCCCTAAAATTTATTCTTACATGAAAACAACTGAACTGTTAATCTTTTAACAACTATTATGTCTAGACAAGAAATATATAAATATTAAAAGAATGACAACATAATTGAAATTTTAGCATTTATCATTCTGAAACATATATAAATGTTAATCCTAAATTAATTTATATTTATTTTATAAAAATATAATAAAAATATAAAAAAATAAATAAATAAAATTAGAATTAATAATGAATTAAAATGAGTAAATACTAAATTATCTTTCTTATAGAAAATTTAAATTTCTATAATTCTAAGTTTATACAATATCATCTAGACATCACTACTTCCAAAGGATTAGTAAATATATCTACCAACCAGTCATTTATAGAAATATATTCCAAACTAATATATGTTTCTAAACCCAATGTCAAATAAAATGATATCCCACTTTAATATGATTTATCTTAAAATTCCATAATAGATTAAACAAAATAATATTATAATTATATCAAAATATATAAATTCTTCCAAAATAAACCTAAACATAAGATAAATAATATATAATACATAATTATTGAGAATAATAAATAACATCAGCTATGTATTCATATTTAGATATAAACAAATAGATTGATAACTATTTGATTAATCTTAAATTAACCAAACTCTTCCCTAAAATATAACACATACCATAGGTACTTTTAATTTTCTATTTTCTATCATATAAAACCAGAATCAGAATAATTAACTAAGTAAAAAAGGAGGCTTTATAGGGAAAAAATACATTATGAACTATTGATTTAAAATATCTTATAATCCGGTTTAAAAAAAATATGGTCGGTTTCCTTAGTGATATATTGAAATTTACTTCCCATTAAAACATTAAAAATAGGATAAAATCTACAATAAGTTAGATAAAGAAAACTACCAATTACGCCTCTAAAAACATGATTGTCAATTGACTTTATAACAATTTAAGAATCCAAATTTTCTAATGGAGTCAAGTAAAAATATCTTAACTAACTCTTTATAATTCATATAGTTAATTATGAGAATTCCACCATCTCTTTGAAAAATATTATGTTCTAAAAAGAATTTGAATTCTCCCATAAATATCTTATAAAATTTACTAGTAATTATATGTTAAAATTTCTTAAAAATTGATTCCCTTGAAGATCTAAATGTAATATCATCAAAAAAATATTTATAATAAAAATATATTTATAATATATATTAATAAAAAGTGCTAAAAATAATTTTCCTTTAAAAAAATCATTCTTAAAAGTATTGATTGAATAATTCATTTTATTCTTGGTGGTATTTCTTAAGTACATAAAATACTATTGATTTTTTTAAAACATGATTAGGATATATTCAATATTCAAAACCATGTGGCGATCTATCATAAACTTATTTATAAATATTTCCATTTAAAAAATCACTTTTCATATCGATTTGATAATGACTACATCCTAAAAAAGTAGCCCAACAAAAAAATGTTAATGAACTCTAATTTTAAAATAGGTGAATAATTCCCATATTAATAAATTCATTATTCTTAGAAAAATCATTCTGAAACCAATATTCATTTATTCATTATAATATCTTTAGACTCGCATAATTTATTTCTCAAAATAAAATTAGTTTTAATAATTTGTGATATTTAGATGGTTGAGATAAAGTACAAGAATTATTTCTAGAAAACTAAATAATTTTATATTCCATAAAAAATACAATTAGAATATTTTAATTCTTATGAAAAATTATTGGTAACTAATTCTGAAATAAAAAATGGGTGAACATACAACTTACAAAATTTCTCTTATTTAGTCTAGATTTAATGTCTCTAATAATTATTTAAATACAATGGTTTTTATGGATTTTCTAATATATTTCATGAGGTTTATGATCCTATAAAAAATTAATATTTTCATCTTGAAGTAAATGTTCTATAAAAATATTTTATAAAAAATCATCGAAGATATAATATAAATATGAATTCTTCCTCTTTAAATAACTCACAGAAAATTTATCCTAAAAAAATTATACAAAAACCATAGATATCTTTTTATAAACCCTATAATCATTATCATACTTTGAATAACATTAAAATGTTCCTTTATTTTATTTAACCTGAAACATATCCAAATCATATTTACTAATAATAATTAAAACATTATAATAAAAATCCAAATTATCCAACATTAATATTTTTTACTTTCCATATTTGATAATGGGTTTAGTAAGGATATGTATTGGGGTGATTAATAGGATGGAGTAGGGAAGTATGGTCTAAAACAAAATAGGATGAATTTAAAAATTTGAACTCTCTTAAGAACTACATTTAATGAGGTCACAAAAATATTGAGTCCATCCAAGTCAATTCTTTAAATAGAATGGTCCACCAGTCAGACATTATATATATTCATGAATAGAAATTATTATTTTCTAAATAAAAAATACTCAATATCAAAGAATATTAAATATATATCTAATTATAAATTTCACATAATTATTAATTTATAAATATAATTTTTTAACATAAAAACAATTATATATTTAAATGAAAAAAATTAAAATAAAAAGGGAAAAAATTATTTAGGGGTCACTATCCTACCCCCTATTTTGAAGTTATCCCGCATAAACCTATAATATTTTACACTAGTCAATTTAGGACAATTTAAAATGGGGAAATTATTTATCATGTGTAGAAAACAACATATACTTTGGTTGGTGGTCTTGGAATACAAATATGAGGTTTGTTAAGCACACCTATGTAATTATAATAAAAATCTGTGAGAAATATAACAACCAGTATTTACTACTTTGGTCAAAAAATTCCTAGTTGAAGTTAATTCATTCAAAATATATCTATCAATTTCTTGAGTAGTTTTATTATTCCTTTTAGTAAATTTATTTTGTTGGGGTGATCTGGGGGATATGAAATTATAAAAATAACCACTCAACTTGAAATTTTTTCCAAATTATAGATTTAATAAATCTCCACCTCTATCTATTAAAATAGAGATAATTATTGGTAATTTTTCATATTGAACTAGTTTACAGAAAATAAAAACATTGATAATGTTCTATTAAAATGAGATAATAAATAAATCCAATTAAATCTACAAAAATCATCAATAATAAAAAAATCATACTTTTGACAAGTTAGGTCATCAGTTTGAATATGTCCAAATAAATATGAATTAACAATTTCTATAGATTTTATAGTAATATATTTTTTTGATAGATATTGAAATATACTTTAAATTAATGAATTTCATGCATGAATTACATTAGTTATATTTGTTCAAAATGAGGTCCTATTACTCAGTACATGTCAATGATTTTCTATTTTTTGAATTTGTCTTAAATTTTCATATCGATGTCTCGTATTTCATAATATATCATTTCTAAAAAAATCATTTTCAAATTTTTTGTTTTTAATTTCTAGATCTGTAAACTAAATAAAATATAAATTATACTTTATATTTTTATAAAATAGAATAGAATCATCTTTTAAAATAAGTAATTTAAGATTTTTAGAGTATAAAAACATGCTATCATAGCATAATTTCAAAATAATAGTTAGATTATTTTTAATACATTATCATATAATACATTATATATATTCATAGTTTTAGAATTACCAAAATTACCAAAATGATTAACATTTCCTTTTGAATTTCTCAAAATGTCACAGTGTATCAATCACACTAATTGTAAGATGATAAATTTCATGGTTCTCTAGTCATGTTCCTATGAAATCCACTATTCAATTACCAAATTTAGTTATATATATATCTAAGGATTTTTTTGAAAAAAATAAATTAGGAAAAAGTTTCCATAATAATGTACCTTTGGGTTGACTAACATTAATAAATTAATTTTAAATTACCCGAATTGATTTGAAGAATGGATTTTAGGTGATTATAAAGACAATGTCTTAGGAATGATTACTTTAGCATGTCTGAAATATTGTGAAAATCTTAAATAACATAAACTTATATAATCATTATTTTTTCTACTTCTAAAACAAGTAATAGATTACATGCATCATTTTGAACTTTTAATAGAGAATTTTTTAAATATTTTAAGTTATTATATTTCATATTTTTTTAGAATATTATTATTATTTTTTTCATTACCTCCATTTTATCAAAATTTTATTTACCCTATAATCCATATTTTAAATTTTAAATCTCCTTCTACATAATTTCAAATTAATTAGAAGCTTTTTCTTTAGTACATGAGGCTACATTTTTTGGGATTTCAATTTCATGGATAAGTATATTGTTTTCCTTAATAAAATTTTAATTAATATCATTTTTATCTTTATACATTTCATACATTACAAGGACACCTCTTTTTAATTTTATTTTTCTTTATTAAATTATTTTACTACAAGTTTTCATGATCAAAATAATAATCAGATCTATAAATAAAAAATCATTACTAACATAATTTTTTTAATCCAAAAGGCATAAATTAGGATTAAACTATTAATTTTCAAATTAAGTACTTGAATTGAAGTGTCCAGTTCAACTCCAATTAGCTTCTGAGGAACTTTTCACCATTTTATATAGTTTTTATATTCTCTCTCAAGATTAAAGTTTAGTAAATTATACTTAATATTTTATTTATATCTAAATTCATAAAAATTTACTTATGAAACATAATTATAATAATTAATTTTAACTTTCTTGTTTCCTTTTTGATCATAATTCTAATAAGTTTTTTTCTAAATTTTTATTTGAATCATTTATTTGTTTTAATTATATAGTAGATACCTTTTACAAGATTAGATACTTAATCCTCTTTAATTATATGTATCCCAAAACTTTTTTTATTGATCATAACATTTGTAATTTATTTATTATCAACACAATTATTTTTCATAGTCTCCTCATTAATAATTTTATTCAACTCTAGTTCAGATTGAAGTAGTGATTTGATGATTTCATTAACTATGTACTATTTAATGTTCTTGATTTCATCTATAAAAACATTATTTGAAATAAATTTTCTAGTTATGGATCTCAATATTCTTTCAATAAGATTAATATTATCCAAATCATCAATAATTTATATCATTCTATTTATAAAACTCAAAAATATATGGAACATTTGATTAAAAAATTTATCCTTTTCTATCTTAAAATCTTGATATTCACCTAAAAAATTCAAATTTTTATTTTCTTCAGTTTGTACATTAAATATTGGATGATTTTCAAAATCTATCATATATATATTGTAGTTTTTCATGATTAAATATTTCTAAATACGCTTCTAGAGATTGAAAAATAAAAAATATTCACAATTTTGTAATTTAACACATACTTTATCTAATCATTACAAGATAAATAATCTAGGTCATACTTTAGTAATTTTTATGGTTTTACCATTATATTTTAGTATTCAGTGCTGGGGTTTTTGAGATAAAATTAATTGAAGATATGTGATCATAACATACTTATATATTTCATCATTTGAGAAGAATATTCAATAGATATCATAATTATACACACTGAATGATTTAATTTTATTGTGTCATTAAAGAATAGATACTTAATCAAATTACTTCTTAAAATATCTTCAACATCTTCCATAAATATCTCCATATTATATCCTTTCTAGAAATATCACACATTGAATATTCCATCAAAACCCAGGGAAGGAAAACAGAAAAAGGGTGATCTCATATGTTTATTAAGGATAAATAAGGGAGATATCCATCATAAAAGAATAGTATGATCATAACAGTAAGATAACATGTTCATGTTCTTGTTATAATTATATAATATTCAAAACTAATAGATTTTACATCATAAACTCTGAAATTAAGTCATATTCAGAAGCATTATTATGTTGGTTGTCAATTAACTAATCATCATTGTAGTGTCATAACATAGAAAAATGGAATAATAAGAATAGAAAATAAAAATCTTATTAAAATATCTATTAAAAATATCATTAATTAATAATAATTTGATCATTTCTAGAAAAAAAAACATACTAACATGTCAACATGAAAACATAGCTATTTGCAATCATGTCTACATATAATCCAGTAGGATAGCTAGAAGAAAATATACTCACCCATTAAAATGTAAACAAATCTATTCATAATCATGTCTATTCTTTCCATCATCATATCATATTATATAATTATCACATTAACCTATGAATTAGAGTGATATAAATACCCAAGCATCACTTAATCATAATATTTTTATATGTATACCACTAGGTGATGAAAAATTTATCATTTCATCATAGTTTAACACATGGAAATGAAAATGGTTTCATCAAGATTTCATCTTCATGTTAAATATACATATATAGAAGTAATAAATATGGTTTCATTTTTTGATGTCCCCTATGAATAATAAGTAACATCAAAAGATGTTTTCATAGGTAGAAATTCCTTCCAAACATTACATGAATTTTTTTTTGAGAATATACAATTTCCATTTAGAAATCAGCTATTCAAAATCAATTTTTTTTTAAAAAATAGAAAAAATAATTTCATTAAAGGAAACTATTAATATTTCAATTTAAGAATAAAATATTGGATTACTCATGACCAAAGGAAAAAAATTTCATGTGGTATAAGTTAAGCAATGAATCTGTGAACACCTTTTGTAAAACTTCCTTATTCAGAAAATGATAAGAATATTACTTTTAACTTTTATATAAAGTATATTTTGTTAAATATTAAATTAAAAAAAATTTTAATATTAGTAAAAAAATTATTGAATACATTTTAAAGATAATATGGACATAAAATAAAAATATTTACGACCAAATATGAGATTAAATTTATTTTTTAAAAATAATTTTCTTGCTCATTTTAAGAGAAAAAGATAAGAAACTAGTAGTAATATTATTAAAATTAAATGAATGAATGATTAAAATAAAAAATATAGGAGTAAAGGATAATATCCATATAATTTAATTCAATATAAAGTATTCATAGACAACCCTGAAATGAAATGATATTGTAACATAAGTCCTCTACATCATGTTTGACTTGGTTGGTAAGTTCTTTAAACTGATGTACAATAAATTAAATTCTATCTTAACTCTATAAAAGTACCATATACAAACTTATAATATCACATATGATCAAACTATATCATTTAATCATCATTTTAATAATAATTATTTTTTAAATCATCATTTTTAGGGGTTAACTAGTTCATTTGTATTGTATGTTTTGGTTTGGTAGTTATAGTCCTTGCATCTTGACCATGGTTCCTTTAATAGAATAGACCTTAATGGCACATTAATTTGTCAATTTCTGGTGTTGGGGTTCCTTGGACCCATCAGAGAGTCGTGAGGGCGGTGGTGTCATTGACAGGGGGTCACTGTGGTGTCACCCATCAGTGTCACTGATCTGTCTTACCGATCGACGCCACACTCGATCGGTTCCACGGGGTTGTCAGGGGTTTCTTTCCCGAGTTTCTCGTAACACTTACTTTAAGGTTTAATGCCTCTTTATGGTGGTTTGAGGCTGTTGTTTTTAAAGACCATAAATTATGTTCGAGATATCTAGGAGTGGGGCGACCCTCGACTGACCCAAAATGTGTGTTGCTCTTACTCATTACCCTCTATTTAAATAAAATATTTTAACTCACAACTATTGTGTCCACCTCTAATATGAGAATTATTAAATAAAAATTAATTCAACCATGTGTAACCATCCAACTATGTGGTGAAACAACGATCTGCCTTTAAATCCATTCAATATTTTAATCCCGTAACTCCAGGCTCTCACTTTTTATCGAAGGATGTTTCTTTTTCTTCTTCTTGGCTGGTACATTTTCTTTTACTTGGTGCATTTTGTGTCCCCCTTCTCGAGGCTAGTGGTGCGCCTATACTGGAGCTTTCCTTCTCACTCTGGGAGTCCTCAGAGTTCCTCCCCTGAAAGTCACACATCTCTAATTATTGTCCTTTGGAGAATAACTTCTATCTTGATCATCCATGTAGGGTTTTCCTTTGTCTCTTTTAATTATGTATAATGTGGGTTGGGTATGATAATGTTTCCTCAGGGAGTGGATGAAACCCAACCTAAAAGAAGATAATAAATGTTTTCTAAAGAATGAGGGGGAGGGGGCGTTTGATGATGATGATGTACTCTTTTACCTTTTTTTATATGTTGTGAATTGTATAGTCTTATGTCCACAAAAAAAATCAAGTTCATTGGTGGTCCCTTATTGTGCACTAATGAACCTCTATTTTTTGGATAATTTTGTGATTGGATGGCTGTAACATGGAAATTGGTTAATCATGTAAACTCGGTTTATTAAATGGATTCCCAATGAATAATAATCCTTGTGTGGTCACCTCGGTTAACCAAATATAAAGATGGAAATAAAGTAATGGTGTGTTTAAATATGAAAACTCTCTTACTCTGTTATGGTGATATATGTGGTTGTTCTGCTTGATGCTTGTGGGGTGACATCGATGGGGATGGGATCCCCAATTTTGAAGTTGTTGGTTTGTGGATCTGAGGCCATTTAGTGTTGTATGCTAGGGATTGGTTTGGTTCCAGTACTTCGAGGGATCTCACAGATCCCTTTTGTTGTTGTGACTTTACAAGAGAACCTTGTGTGAATTCTTAAATTACTTGTTGGATATTTTTCCTTCCATGTCTTCTGGCTATTCCTGTTAGTTTCTCGGTAGTTAACAATTATTTAAATGGAATCACTAGAATATGATAAAAAGAATGGGTTTAATAGGGAATTGTTTTCCAGGAATGAGTTGTGCTCTGGTTATAGTTGTTGTGCTTTTAAATGAATGAATAGTAACGAGGGAGTTTGTGTATGGTCTTGTTTTGGAACCCTTAGGTTGGGATGAGTACTTGTTTACCTATATGTATAAATTTAGTTTTTTGTTTCTTATTATCACCCCACCCAAGTTGAGCACTTCATACCGAACACCCCCCATTTCATGGGGGTGGGTGTTTTTACCAACATCATATTGGGTGGCTGGATATTAGCACCTTTATGATCCCTCTCAAGTAGCCCAAGACTCTTCAGGCAAGCTGTGATGTCTTGAGGTCCATTTTTAGCCCGAGACTCTTCAGGCAGGGTATGTTGTAGTGGTGGGCCTAGGTGTCTGCGGGCGGGTTTATTTCACAGGTTTCTCTGGGATGAGTCCTAGGTGTCTTCGGGCATAGTAGTAGTTATTCTATTCCAGGTGTATTCAGGTGTGGTTATATGGTTATGGTGGTCCAGGTGTCTGCGGGCAGGATACTTGGTTGTGGTGGCCTATAAGATTTTTGTTTGGGCAGCAGTGGGACTGTAGTGAAAATGGTGGGTGAGGTCTGATGCGTAGGATGTATTAAATAACTAGTGGGAAAGTGGTACAAAGTACCCACATGTGGATGTACTATTTCAATTACATCACCTGAATTGTGTTTTTTGGAGTGTTCATTGGTGAGGCTGGGTGGATTGTTTTCCTTTCTAGATGTTTTGGTTATCTCTATTTTCTCATGGGGCATTATATTGTCTCCCCACTTGTGCACGAGAGATTTTGGTTTTCCGTACAGAGTACACCTGTATACTCACCCTATGTTTATAAAACTGCTTTGAGGTTTCCATGTGGACTTTGGGGACCGTGTAGAACCGTACTTGATCGAAAATCTAGATATTTGTCGTTGTTGTTTTCTTTCTTTTGGTACTTTTCCTTTGGAGTTTTTCTTATACTTGTATAGGTTTATATTTGAACATGCATATGGGAATGGGTTCTGGCTTTACTTTTACCTTTAGTTTTGGAGTTGATTGGGTTTTTACCATCGTATGTCCCGATCAAACTAAATAAAAAGGGTAATTCCTTCCATATTACGTTTGATTCTATACCCTTGGTTAGAGTCACCACTCAAGGGCCTATTGAAGGTGGGACTCAGGGGTCATTATCTCTCCTTCAATTTGAGGAAGGAAGGGTCTGGAAATTTTCTATTCCTTCCCTCATCTCGGTGAAGGCGGATCGTACCAGAATGGTATCAAAGGAGATAGTTGAGAGGTAGGATGGAGATTTAGGTTTGGCATAGTGAGTATTGCATGAGACAGTAGGGATACAATGTTAAGAAATATTGGTGCGTGAAATAGTATAGGGAAGACCGGCTATGAAACTGGATTTTAGGGCTCCCCCCTATGATCCGATACATAGACTATGGACCTACCAAACGACTAAGTGAGGGAACAATAATTGCAGGGTAGAGACCCTAGGAAAGGTACATGCATTATAATGACTTGTGTTCTTATGTGTTCTAGATGTTCTATGAATTTAAATAAATAACATGTTTAAGAAAAATCTACAAGAAATATTCTACACTACTCGGGCATAAGAATTCCTTATTTACCTTACAATTATTAAAACTAGATGACGACCATGAGTAGTGTGGGTGATCAAGGCCCAAAAGGCTGATCTGGAAGATTAGCAGAGGACTGATCGTGAGGAGGAGGATGACCAGTGGCAGAAGACTCTTCACGCTTTTAAGCGGTATACCCTCGGGAAGTACAAGGCCATCATCTTAGACATAAAGACTGAAAGCTGGATTGAGGAGTTGGTGATAGATTTCACCTTTATCCTGGCTTCGTATGAGTACTAAGTTTTTTGGAAGTCATTCAGATTAGAGGAGAAGCGTGTAAATGGTGGACGTTGTACCTCAGATAGAGGATGAAGAGTGAGATTTTGTGGGCTGACATTGAGAAGGAGTTTCGGGTGAGATTCCTCTCTTCTACAATGAAGTCTGAGAAGTGGTAGGAGATACTATCCCTTTAGCAGGGGAGTATGCCAGGGAAGGAGTTGGGGATCATGTTCAAGGATCTCCTTCATTTTTCTCTAGACCTTTTTCTGGATGAGGAGTCTTAGGCGAGACATTTAGAGGAGGCACTCAGTCCTTATATTCAGTATGTTGTTACTTCCTTCAACATATGACATACATGGAGGTCCAGAAGAAGGCTAAAGGGGTGGATAGGATGAAAACGCTGGGATTTGTTCCATGAGAGAGGATCTAGTTGGTCTCGTAAAAGGGTAAGGCCGTTAGTAGTAGGCCTCCAACATTAGGGCCTTCTAGGTTTCGGCCAGTGGGGAGCAGGCCCAGTAGTTCCAGTTTCGATCTCCCGGTCCTCTTACTTTCTTTGAGGGACCAGAACCGAGGTTCTTCATCTGTGGAATCCATTGGAACCTTCAGAATCATTTCCTGGACAGTGTGTAGTACAGTGGGGGTGGGCAGTTCATCACCCACCTCAGCAGCAACAGTTTCCAGCCAGGCCCTTTTAGCAGCAGTAGTAGGGATAGCGGTCGTCCACTCTTCTGAGAGCAGAAGTTTTAGGATGAGGCTGTCCTCAGGGCACTCCTCAGGGCCTTGACCAGGGAGTGGTCGGGGAGGCAGCAAATAGCCAAGGGATAGGGGAGCTTGGTGTGGGCAGTTGCACGCCAGAGAGGCAGCAGTTCTATAAGGGACATAAGTCATTCTAGGTATGATTAGATTGTTTAGCACTCTTTCCTGTTCCTTGTTTGATTCAGGATCTTCACAATACTTTGTTACACATGGTCTATCCCATGCCTTAGTCCTAGACATGGAGAGAATCTCCATGCCCATGGTGCTGAGTATTCTAGTTGGGAGTCATACTATCCTGTTTGATGTTTGTCAAAGATGAAGACTAATGTTTGGGTTGCATCAGTCTAGTGGGAATTTTCTTCTGCTACAAATGTTGCCATACGATGAAACCCTTGGCATCAAATTGATATTTTCTGTGCATGCTGTTATCGACTACTTTTGGAGAAGAGTCAAGTTCTCTTATGGGGATGGGTAGCGTGTGGCTTTTTTTGGAGAACGAAGTTGTTAGGTGGGGAGACATTATATGGAGCCTATTAATTATAAGATGGCTGAGATTTCTACTGAATCAGTGGATGCTGAGATGATGGGTGTTCTGGGAGTTGTCAAAGAGTTCATGGACGTTTTTCTTGAGGAGGGTTTGACTCGACCCCTAAACGTGACGTTGATTTTGGGATAGACTTACAACCCAATGCCCATCTGATTTTGACAGATCCTTTTCAGAGGGAACCTTCTGAGTTGTGGGAGTTGCAGATTTAGATTGATGATATGATGAAGAAGGGTTTTGTATAACCTAGAATGTCACCAGGGGGTGCTCTGATATTTTTCTCAAAGAAGGAAATGGCGGTCTTAGGCTATACATAGACTACTGGAGACTGAATTAGGTAATGGTCAAGAAATGTCACCCTCTCCCAATGATTGACGATCTATTTGACCAGATGAGGGGAGCATGTTGGTTCTCTAGGATCGATCTGTGGTCTGGGTATCACCAGTTAAGTGTAAATGATAGTGATATCCACAAGACTGCTTTCAAGTGTAGGTATGTGAACTTTGAGTTTGTAGTCATGTCGTTCAGTGTTACGAACACACTTGCTGTGTTCATGGGGATCATGAACCTTGTTTTCCACAAGTGTCTAATTCTGTTAATCATTGTGTTCATTGATGACATATTGATATACTCAAGATCAGAGGAGGAACATACTAAGTACTTGAGGATAGTCTTGGAGATTCTTTGACATCACCATCTCTATGGGAAGTTGTCCAAATGAATGTTCTTGACACAAGGAGTGCGTTTTCTTGGACACGTGGTGTATTAGCAAGGGGTAGTGGTTGATCCATCAATGGTTGAAGCGATTGTTTATTTAGAAGCACCCAAGAATGTGAAAGAGGTTCACAATTTTTTGGGTCTAGAAGGCTATTATCAAAGGTCTTTGCCCAAACTCTATCTATTTGCAGCTCATTTGGTAGCACTGACCAGAATGGAACAAGCCTTCATGTGGAGTGATCAGTGTCTATCATCTTTTAACTATCTGAAGGAAAGGTTGGTCAATTCTCCAGTGATCAGGTTACCCAAGGAAGGGCTATTGTTTGAGGTGTTTTGTGATGCCTCAAGAATTGGAGTGGGGTGTGTGCTGATGCAGCATTGGGGGGCGATCTCTTATGGGTCTAGTAATTTACATCCCCATGAGTGTAACTATGACACCCATGATCTGGAGCTCCAAGAAATTGTGTTCTCACTAAAGTTGTGGTGGAACTACCTCACCATGGAGCACTTTGTGGCCTTCAAGGATCACAAGAGATTGAGGTATATCTACTCTCAGCGAGACCTGAAATTGAGATAATAGAGGTGGATAGAGTTTCTTTAGGACTACGACATCATGATTTAGTACACCTAAAGAAAGTGGAATGTGGTGGCCGACGCATTGAGTAGAAAGTTGCAAAAGGGTGTGGTCCGAGAATCGACAGATGCTTGGAAAGAAATGGAGGAGTTGGTTTTCCTAAAACTAGTTTAAATGGCCGAGGATTAAAGAGGGTATCTATTTAAAATTAAAATATATTCCTCCCTATTGTAGTAGGTGTAGGAATATCAGTTGGGGGATGTAGAGGCTGAAGTGATGCACGATCGTGTTAGCCAGGGCAATGCCTTGGAAGGATGCCCAAAAGATAGACAGAATTAGATGCCATTTCATGGAAAGTTGTTTGTCCTAGTGGAAATGTGCAGGAGAGTTCTTAGTGAGTTCCAAAACTCACCCTTGGATGTACACATAGGATATTCCAATATGTACCGGGGCTTTAGGGGTTAGTTTTGGTGGCCTGGGGTGAAGTGGGCAGTGAAAGAGTTTATGGCAAGGTGCCTTGTGTGTCAGTAGGTGAAGGATGAACACCGCGTCCCAGAAGGTTTGTTTCAACCTTTAGATGTCCCCAAGTGGAAGTGGGATGACAAATCAAGGGATTTCATCATAGGACTACCCAGGGTTCAAAGAGGCTGTGATGCTATCTGGGTAGTGGTAGACCAGCTGACAAAATTAGCTCACTTCTGGGAGATCTAGGATTCGAGTACGGTATATGCCTTAGAACAGAGATACATTGATGAGGTTGTGCGGTTTCATGGATTTTCGATTTCCATAGTCTCAGATAGGTATGCACAGTTTACCTCGTGAGTTTGGAGGGAATTTGAGTATGCTTTTCACACCCAGTTATGCCTTATCACTCCTTTCCACCCCTAGATAGATGGGCAGATAGAGCAGACTATCCATACATTGGAGGATACTCTACGAGCATGTGTTTTGGACTACGAGGGGGTCGTGGGTATGACACTTGCCTTTGGTAGAGTTTTCCTACAATAATAGATATCACTCTACCATTGGCATGGATCCATTCAAATCCTTGTACAAGATACCATTTCGCTCACCCGTGCGCTGGATAGAGGTTGGGGAAGCAAGTGCTCTTGGCCCAGTGGTGGTGCAAAAAACCACATAGAAATTTCATCTTGTATGAGAGATGATGAAGGTGTCTCAGGACCAACATAAGTCGTATTCCAATCATAGGAGGATACCGTTGGAGTTCGAGGTCTGGGACCACGTGTTCTTAAAGGTATTCCCCTCACATGGACTACGAAGGTTTGAAAAGGGGAGAAAGCTTTATCCTAGGTTCATCAAGACTTTCAATGTTTTGGGGAGAGTTGGTGAGGTGGAATATCAAATGGAATTTCCACCTTAGTTGGAAAGGATCCACGATGTTTTCCACGTATCCCAACTTTGTTGATATCTACACGATGATTCCTATGTCATTGACTGGGGAGAGTTGGATATAGGGGACAATGCTTTGTTCTTGGAGTGAATAGTGAGGTTCGAAGATCAAAAGAAGAAAGTGCTTTGGGGAAAAATCAACCCTTTGGTTCATGTGTCATGGAGGCATGATGTCCTTGAGGAGAGTACTTGGGAGAAAGTATCTTAGATGCGTGCCCAATACCCAAAGTTTTTTTTGAGTCTTGTTCTATTTTTTTGTGACTTGTTTTTGATGTAGGGATTGACCTTGTTAACTATGAAATGTGTTGTTTTTTTATTATATGAATGTGTATGAAGATTCATAACTGTGGAGGGGAGAGGACCTGATCCCTAATCAAGACACATTAGGGTGGATGCGATTAAACACGTGTGGGTGAGTCAGTGTCATTCAAATAGGAAAGTATGTTGACATGGAGTAGGTGACATCCCATTCTATATTACTAGATGGTGTGACATTATTATGTTTGTGTACTTTAGGGAGAAGTGTTCCTAGATGTCGAGGAGGTCCACTCCTAAGAGGTATCTTCAAGGTGGTTGTTCAGACCCCTCTCTTTTCTTCGGGTTTAGTTTTGATTCTCAAGGCGGAGAATAGTTTGATAGGTATCCGATGTAATGGATCAGACCCTACTAGTTCATTACATTGTCAATTTCAAGTATTGAGGTTACCAGGATAGATGAGTGAGTTGTGAGGGTGGGGGTGTCAATGGCAGCATGTCACCACAGTGTCACCCAGTAGTGTCATTGATTGGTCTCACCGATCGGTCAAACTGATCAGTGAGTTTCCAATTGGTGAGTCACCAATCAGTGTGTCACCGATCACTGAGTCACCCACAGGTGTGTCCCCAATCGATGTCACTGATCAGCACCAAACCCGATCGGTTCTATTGGGTTGTTGGGGGTTTCTTTCCCCAATTTATCATAATACTTACTTTAAGGATTAATTCCTCTTTAAAGTGGTTTGAGGTCTTTGTATATAAAGATCATAAATGATGTTTGAGATCTTCAGAAGCGGGGTGTCCCTCAACTGACCCAAATTTGTGTCTCTACTACGCATTTTCCTCTTTTTAAATGAAATATTTCACATCATAGCTGTTATGGCCACCTCTCCAATGAGAATTATTAAATAAAAATTAATTTGATCTTGTGGAACCATAAAAGTGTGTGGTAAAACCATGAAATGCCTTTAAAGATGTTCAAGATTTTAATCCTGTAACTCCAAGATCTCACCTTTTATCACACTAGGTTACTTTTTTTTAATTCTTGGCTGGTCTCTTCTCCTTTCCTTGGTGTGTTTGGAGTCACCCTTCCCAAGGCCAGTGGTACACCTGTGATGGAGCTTTCCTACTCACTCTTGCTGTTCTCGGAGTTCCTCCTATATAAGTTGCGTATTCCAAATTCTTAGCATGTGGAGAAAAACATCGATGGTTGATCATCCATGTAGGGTTTTTCCTTCATCTCTTTTTACTCTGTATCAAGTTGGGTGAGTATGATAATGTTTCCTCAGGGTGCGGATGAAACTAAACCTTAAAAAAGATAGTAAATGGTTTATATAGAATTAAGGGGGGTGTTTTATGATGATGTTGTAGTATTTTACCTTTTCCTATATATTTTGAAATGTATGGGCTTATGTCCACTAAAAATCATGGCCATTGGTGGTCCTTTATTGCACACTAATGAACCTTTGTTTTCTAGATAATTCTGTGATTGGATTTTTATAACATGGAAATGGGTTAATCACGTAAACTCAATTGATTAAATGGATTCCCAATAAATAAGAATCCTTGTGTGGTCACCCTAGTCAACCAAATAGAAAGACAAAACTAAAATAATGATGTGTTTATATCTGAAAACTTCCTTTCTCTGTTCTGGTGATATGCATGGTTGTTCTGAATAATGCTTGTGGGGAGACGTGGATGTGGATGGGATCCCCTATTGTGAATTTGTTGGTTTGTGGATCTGAGACAGTGTGGGGCCATATTTTGGGGCTTGGTTTGGTTCAAGTACTTCGAGGGATCTCAAAAATCTCTTTTGTTGTTGTGACTTTACCAGAGAAACTGTTGGCAATGCTTAAATTACTGCTTGGCTGTTTTTCCTTCCTTGGATTGTGGCTATGCCTATTAGTTTCCCAGTATTGAAGAATTATTTAAATGTAATAACTTGAATATGATAACAAGAATGGGTTTAATGGTGAATTTTTTTCCAGGAATGAGTTGTGCTCTGGATGTGGCTGTTGTGCTTTTGTATGAATGAATAGTAACAAGGGTGTCTGTGTATGGGATGGTTTTGGAACCCTTAGGTTGGGATGAGTTATTTTTTACCTATATATATAAATTTAGTTTTGTGTTTTTTATTCGAACCCCACCCAAGTTGATCACTTCATGCCGAACACCCCCATTTCATGGGGGAGGGTGTTTTTTCCAACATCCTATTGGGTGGATGGATATTAGCTCCATTATGATACCTCTCTCGAGTATCCCAAGACACTTTGGGTAGGATGTGACAGTGTTTGGTCCATTTTTAGCCAAAGAATCTTCTAGCATGGTATGTTCTGGTGGTTGGCCCAGGTGTGTGCAGGCCGGTTCTTTTTCAAAGTGTCTTCGGGATGAGGCCTAGGTGTCTTTGGGCGTGGCAGTAGTTATTATAGCCCAGGTTTCATCAGGCATGGTTACACAGTAGTGGTGGCCCATGTGTCTGTGGGTAGGATACATGGTTGTAGTAGCCCATAAGGTTGTTGTTGGGGCGGCAGTGGGATTGTAGTGAAAATGGTGGGGGAGGTATTATGTCTAGGATGCCTTAAATAACCTATGGGAAAGAAGTGCGGGGTACACAAAAGTCGATGTGATATTACTATTACTTTACCTGACTTTTTTTTTATTTTGGGAGTGTACCTTGGTGAGGCTGGGTGGATATTTTTCGTTTCTATGTGTTTTAGTTATCTCTATTTTCTCACGGGGCATTAGATTTCCCCCCACTTACGCACGAGAGATTTTTGTTTTACCTACAGAGTATACTTGTATACTCACCCTATGTATATAAAACTCCTTTCAGGTTTCCTGGAGGACTTTTTCTACCATGATGGACCATACTATATTAGACATCAGGATAGTTGTAGTTGTTATTTTTTTTTTCGCACATTCCATTTGAAGTTTTCTTGTAGTTGTATGGGTTTATCTTTGAACATTCATATGGGAATGGGTTCTGGCTTTACTTTTACCTTCATTTTTGGAGTTTTTTGGGTTTTTACCATCATATCTCATGATCCTACTAAATAAAAAGGCAATTACTTCCATATTACGTATGATTCTATACCCTCAGTGCTAGTTTCCACTTCTGGGCCTATTGAAGGCGGTACTCAGGGATCATTGTCTCTCTTTCAACTTGAGGAAGGAAGGGTCTAGATATTTTCTATCCCTTCCCTCATCATGGTGAAGGCAGGTCATGTCAGTTCCATTATCTATAGAAACTTAATTATAGAATAATTGTAATATTTATTCACGATATATTTTTTTTTAATTGTTCATATAAAGTAGTGATGAAAAATTAATTGCATCCCAATGTTGAGACGATAGTTCATACGCACGCATGAGTGATGTTTCCATTTTTGATGATCTGAAAGAATGAAATTAAATTATTAATTCAAATATCCAAAATATTTATTATTTATATGGTATCATATATATTAATTAAATCTACCCATATTACTATCCATATAAATCATAAATTAAAAATAAATCCCATCACTTCGTGGCTTTGGTAGTCCACATGTACACATAAGCAACGTTATCATTTTACAATGGATGTGATGGTAAGAGTGTAAATAAAATATTATAATTAAATATGAATATTTTTTTCAAAATATCAAATATAAACATTAAATCAATTATAATAAGTATTTGTGAATGTTGGTGATAAAACTGAAATACATCGATTCATGAGGAAGTATTACGCATGTATCCATGAAAGATTATTTCATTTTCAATTTAATGGGGAATGAGAAGAATAAATGTTGGTACAAGGAAATTATAATATCTATGTATATGGAAGATAATTATTATTTTTATATCAACTTGGTTAGCCTATAATTGAAGGAGGTATAAGAAGAAATAAAATGAAAGCACTAAGTTAAGACCGAAAACTCTTTCTTGGGAAACCGCCTTTGGCTTACACCTTAATCCTTCTAACACTAGTATTTTGATTAATACATAAAAATAGATAATGTTATGGGATATTTAGAATGGATTTGGGTAGGTCTTGGATGTGATATAAGGCTCTAGAAATGTAGAGAAGAGAAGATAAGGGAGTACTTTTATATGTGTGGGAGAAGACATACATGGATTTTTTCCAAATATTAATATATAATAATGTCTTATTCAAGAAAAATAATTTAAAGATAATAAATATTAAAAGAGGATATGATATAGGGTTTAAATAAGGTAAAAAAATCAGATTTATATGAGTTATTAGATAATTTTATCAATTTTAACCCATTTTATCTCTTACCGTGGTAACAAACTTTTTTTATTAATGTTATTATTCATAATGACTAAAAATGAAAGAGGAATATTTTGAGAATTTTTAAATTATAGTTACAAATATTGATTATATTTTATAAAATTCAATTTCTATAAGTGTATAAAAAATATTATCAAATTAACCCATAAAAGGAATGAAAAATAAGTTTACTAGGAAAAAAATATTTTTTATGCATAAAAATGTTTTTATAACAAAATTCAGCATAATATAGATTCCAATTTAATTTATTGGATTATATTTAGTCAAAAATACTATTGATATTTTAAAATCAATTAAAAATGGGACAATTTAAATACATCAAACAGAAATACTATTTTCTACAAAATCGATATTGTTTAATTATTCACTTAAAAATTTATCATTTCAACACAAATAACAAAATATAATCTCAATCTGAAGTTGATATGATGATTTTAAAATATATTTTATTCTTATTAAATAAAATTACTATAATTACAATAAATTAATTATAATATTTGTAAATAAAAACAAAACAAAACCATTTTTTAAGAAATCCTATTTTTGAAGCATAAAATTACTATATTGAAAATTGTGTATGAGACTATTGAAAATTAATAAATAAATTTTTATTATATAAAACCATTATATATAATTTTTTTAATTTGGATATTCTTATTCATAATATGAATTTAACTACTTGGTTAAAAAAGTAAAATTTAAATACCTATAATTCAATAGTGTATCATGGTTCGTTTAAAATCAATGTTGTGTGTAAAAAAAGACATCAAATATATTAAATTTTATTTCAATAGAATACATATCTATATATAATGTAATTTTTTTATATTCAACCCCTTAAAATAATTTCTCCATAAATTTTCCATCAATTATATATAAATAGATGAGTAAACTTATGTGTCATCACATCTTCACGTTCCCACATAACTTCCTCAAATTTATAGTTTTTCCATAAAACATTGACGATGATAGTAGTGTTGTCCTACAATAATTTCCCTCATTGATGAAAAATCTCTATCTATTTTTCCTCATAACTATGATCATTCTCCAATGGTATGACCATTGAGTTTAGTAAAAGGGATGGATCAAGAATGTGATTTATGAGGAGAGATACATGGAACACATCATGAACTTGAGAGAGATTAAGTAAAACCACCGAAAGATAAGAAAAAATCCTCACATGATCAAGAATTTTTGATGTAATGATATATTTAGGTATTTTAATTCCCTTATTTTCAAATCTCATCACCTTATTCCAACTAGATATTAATCAAAATACCATATCGCCAACAACAAACTCTAGATCCCATCAATGATGATCAATATAACTTTTTAGTCGACTCTAAGACACCCCAATATGAAAATGAATTTATGTTTCCTTCTGTTTCCTTTCATTAACTAGATAAAGTCCAAAAATATTTCATTCTCCAACTTTATCCCATTATATTGGACTTGTACACTTCCTCCTATAGAGTGATTTACAATCCTTCATCTGAATGATCGAGTGATATATATTATTGTTAGAAAATAATTGAATAGGAATCTATTGATCCCAACAACCTTTAAAATACTTACAGTATGATATCATCATATACTATAGGGTTTTAATGGTCCTATCATAAAAAAATATATCCAATGATGATGTATAGTGCTAAAATTATAATCCATATTCAAGTGATGTTTAAGGATTCTCTAGAACATTGAGGATAGATTTAGATCTCGATGAGATAAAATAGAATTTGTTAGTCTAAACACACTTACCACATCATACATATCCTAGAAAGATGATAAAGGGTGAATTATTCATTAATTATAACAAAATTTGGTGATTTTTAAAGTGATAAACTATAACCGAAATATCATTGGGACTTTTAAATGTTTAAGGAAGTCTGATGATGAAATAAATTGTAATGTTTTCCCATTTCAATTTTTTCACGGGATATTAATGTAAAAAACCATTAGAATTCTTTTTATCAACCGTAACTTACTAATATACCAAGCACCAAGATACATACTCTACAATATCCTTTTTCATTGTATCCCACCAGATATAGCCTTTTAGATCTCTGTACATCATTATACTTCCAGAATGAAAAAAGAATGATGAACTATGAGGTTCATTAAATAACTCCTTCTTCAAGTCTAGTATTGATGGGAAACACACACAATTCCTAAACCTTATCATTTAATCACAATCATAGATAAACTTAAGAACATTTCTCACCTTTTTTGTAGTTCCACATCAACATTATAGACCCTTTTATAATGATACCAAGATCAAAGATTAGTTTGTAAAAAATAACGAGGTCCTTATAATTCATCAAGAAGATCATCAATATAGGGAAGACGATACTTATTCTTGATAATGATTTGGTTGTGTTCCAAATAATAAATGAAACTATACATTAAACCATATATATTGTTGAAGGAAAAAAATAGTTAAACCCCATGGTGACATAAGTAGGTTTAGGAATACTATATCAATATTCTCTTAGAGTTTATTCTCTAGTTCTTGCAACTCAACTAGGTCCAATTTTAATAGAATCATTAAAACTAGTATGGTAACATGAATGAGTTTTATTAATAATTAAAATTCATGAGAGAAGACAATGAAATTATGAAGGAAATAGATCATCATAATCATAAAAAATAAGTATATTTTTGATGTTCAATTTCTACAAAAAAATTTGAGATAAATATCCCTTATGAATAAGTAGTAAGACCCATTTAATGGTTATAATTACCAATGGATATTTATGTTCATCCTCACATTGACAGATAATATAATGTTGATTAGAATAATAAACATGTCTTCACCTCCTAAACAATTGATATGAGATTTATATAGAAAAATCCAATCTATTCCCACTAGAGGGAGAATCAAATTATTTTCTAAGAGAATATTACCACAAAATTTTATCAAAGATGAGCTATAGACTAGATATGAGATCATCATTACGTTATGAGTTTTCTACTTACAACTCAACATCAAGATATTGAGGTGGTGATATGACACTGTTAATAATTTTTTATGATACAATATTGAGGGTATAGATAAAATCAAATAATAAATTTTTTATTCTCGAGTTATTGGTAAGTATACCTTTTACCATGTTATTCCTTTGAACCACTTCAGTTGTGATAAAAAATTTCATCATTTTAACCTTTTTCTTAGGGGGTTGTTGAGTCATACCATCAACATTATCCCTTTTATTAGAATACTTATTCTTATAATGAATAAAATATCTTCATCTGAAACTTTGAACTTCATTTATTGAATCCATCTTCTCCACTATTACATCATAAGACCATTCCTTCTCTTGTACACTGATAATTTCCATAGTACATTATAATTTTTTTAGAATTTTGGTGGTTATAATTTCTTTCCACCATGTTATTTTCTATTTATGTTTCAATAAATATCAATTTTTCAATTCTTGTCACTAAAACCAAAATAATAATTGTAGTTCCACCACTATATTTATATCTTTAGATCATATTAAATTAATTATTAATAGCTACCAAAGTCTTGTATGTTTAAAAAATTATAAAGACTTAGATTCTAGACACTATTTAACTAATCATTTTTTCTCACCAGGTAGATTAGAAATCCATAAGTGTAACTTGAGAAACTTCTATTATTTTCTTTATGGATACCAATGGATTTATTAGGCTTTTGTTTCATCTCCAGAAAGTACCATTCCATATTATTATAAAGAGTTTTAAAAATCACTTAATGATAAATACCATCTTAAACACACCCATTCCATGGAGTTTATTTCTAACTTTTTCCTCATATTCTTGAAATGTGTCCATCATTGATCAACTTATCATTTTAAGAGATAGATTTATAAGACTAATTTTTCATGGTCTAAGAAGAAAATGATGATAAATATATTTTTAATCCAATTTATCAATTTTATTAGAAAATTTATGATCATAATACTCACTAAAGGAGGCTAGATGTTGTCATATAAAAGACTTAATGACATGTTTATCCCTCTTGGGTGTATTTATAATTTCAATATAGTTTATGTTATTGATTATATTTGGGTGAGTTGAGTGAGAATAGTTAAAATATATTGAATCTTAGCTCCAAATCCATTTGGTTTCTCAAGAGTGTGGTCATTTAATTTCCTGTCATATTGATTATTATATCAATTCAATATTATTGCAACCAATATTTAAAATTTAAAATGTCTATTATAGTTATCATGAAATAAAAATGTTTAAGTAATCATTATAAAATCTTTCTCAGATATCCTACTCCCTGAAAGTTTCTAATCAATAGGATTATCTTATATCAATTTTGGACCACCATATGTTTTATTAGGTTTTATCCTTATAATTATTATAAATTAATATTTAAAAATAACTAAACCATGATCTGATAAAAATAAACATATATTTGAATAACATTCCAAAATATTTCATCATTGTATAGGGATATTCACCACATATCACAATTATTCACACTCAAGGACCGAAAAGGTTTACTATATTTCTAGAATAGATACATAATAAACTTATTTATTAAAATATATTCAACATAATCCACAATTATATTTATATTACCACCCTTATATAATTTTAAAAAATAAAGACTTTGATAAAAACACAGGGAAGGAAAATATAACAAAGAGTCAGCTCAGATGATGAGTAAGGGTAAACAAGGGAGTTTAAATCAGAATAGCATAAGATGATCATACAGGTATAATGACATAACCATGTTGAATTTCTGAAATACAAATATCAACACTCATAATATATTATATCAAAAAATCTAGCATTAAGACATATATTAAATCATGATTAATTAGGGTGTCAATATAGCGACACTTCTTTTTCTTACATTACAGTTACATCATTTTAAAGATAAAAAATATAATAGTGTTACAAATACAAGATCAAATAGGTTAGTGTATTTGGAAAATTAAGACCAAACATAATATTTAAATAATAAAAATAAAAATTATTTAATTCCTTATCCTCTAGCTTCTTAGTGGACTTCACATTCTTATTAGTACAAGTAGTCCCTTGAGGATTTACATCTTTGAAAGGGTTGAGCGAACTACCTAGTAAGTCGATAAATAAGGACATGAATCAATATAATATGTGTGAGAGTAATAATCATCATCATAACCTAAGAATAGAATAATCATAATAATAAAAATAGGGATCGTTACATAAAGGCATGGAATATGGAAATGTATTCAAATGAAACATCATGTCTTAGTGGCCAATAACACACATAGTCGTGAACAAATATATCATTATGTTCACTCATAACATATGAGAATAATCATAACATCATCATCATTATGGAAAAATATAGAATCATGTCCACTAATATTTCACATTATCTCATGATATGAAAAAATTTTCCTAATGTATTGGAGTGCTATATAATTTTGGGCAGACTCTTCACATCATAAGATTTATATAATCAGGAATTCTACATAAAAAATATATCAAACTTAGGCATAAAATAACCCCTAAAAAGGAAATGAATTTCATTATAATATCATAAAACATACATTTATGAATATTCATTGTAGTTTCCAAAAGAAAAAAGGAATAACATACTTTGTATAAGAATCATCAATATTTAGTGAAGAAGAAAAAATCTCAATGGAAGTAAAACACATGTTTTTAGAAAGAAGAGTTTTTTTTTGGAAAAAATATTGAATTTTTCATTAAATAATATTGGAAGAATTTATGTACCAGAAATGAAAAGGGAAGAAAAATGAAATTATTTTATTTTATTTTTAAAACAACCACCATACTAAATTTTTTCATAAAATAAGGATAACAAAAAGAAATGGAATTGGATTCGAGAATCCCCATACCTTATATGTGAATTCATTATTCACTTTAATTTCATAGATGATAAAATTAGATTCATTAATTAGAAAATATAAAACCTCTCATAAAATTATTTTATTCATTAAAAATTTATTAATTTTTCTTATGGCCATTCTTATGAGTTATAGAGTTCAATTTCATCGTTTGGGAGTGTTCATTTTCTTCATTTTCAAGATCCGTTCACTTGTATACATGTATAACAGATCATGTAAAATGAGAATAAATATCTAGAATTGAAATTATATGTTATTAATGAACATGATAATGTTTAATGGTCTTATATAATACATTTCCTAGATATCAGGATGATTATTTAGATAAAATGTTAATGATAATAATTTATAATAATTTTTGTTGGTTTCAATCACAACGAACTTGTTTTGTTTTATTATTTAATATTATGTATAAATGTTTGATACAGAAAATAAAAAGGTTATAAAATATATTTTAAATCATTTTACACCATTATAATTGTTTTATTACCATTAATTAAGGTGGTAAAGGAAAATGAAAATTTACCATCCTCGAAGGCGATAAATCAACACATCATGAATGACATTTTCATTTTTAGATTACAAGGGATAGGAGAAGAGGGTTGATGATGTATTATTACATTAATATAATAATAAGATAGTATATATAATATTAAAGGTTTATGATTCACTTTTATAAGGGTATGCGAGGAGAGAATAAGAAAATTACTTGAAAATAAATTAAAAGAAAATGAAAGAGGGGTTTACCTCTTGAATAATTCTCATTGAGAACCTCTTTAGGGAAATTGGATTTGGTATTTTGAATAGAGCAATGGATATTGGAAATGGGGGTTGGTATTGGTAAGAGTATTCAGTATAAATGGGACAAGCTTCAAGGATTGGAAGGTGTGATGAAAAGAGGTAGTGAGGGGTGGTATTTATAGGGGAGGAGGGGGGGGGGGGTCTTTTTTTTTGATATTTTATTCATTATTTTATTATTTTTGATCAAGAATATCAATAGATTATAAGTTATCAGTAATTTAATTAAATAATTATTTATAGATAGAGAAAATGGAATCTTACATCATCTATGACTCATGCATGACTAAAAAATTAATGTATTTACTTATAATTTTAAATACTGTAAATTACCATATTTAACTATTTACCAAAAAATCAACTATTTTAGAAAAATCCCAAAAATTCACCCAAATTTTTTTTAAATATTTATAATTTAAATATGAAATCCATTTTATGAAAATAACTTTCTAAATATGATAAATTTATTTTTTAATTAAAATAACCATTTACATGGAAAATATCAATTTTAAAATTATAATGGATTTTAGAATTTTTTTAAATAAATTAGTCAAGGTCAAAAAATAGTATCTTATAATAATAAGACAAAAAAGTATTAATTGTTGAATATATTTTTTGAAAATGGCGTTTATTTTAAAATATTATATTAATTATAAAATTGTAAATAATCATTTATGACTTAAAAAAAACCAAAAATTTATTTAATAATTTTTAAAATATTTATTTAATAATATCACGATATAAATATATGATATTTTTATTTATAAGATACACATATTTTTTACACATTTATAGGTGAATTTACTATTCTATTGGTCAATTTACTATTTATAATAGTCACATTATGATTTTAAAGGCCTAGTTGATATTCCATCGGTATAGGTTCCTTAATTTATCGAAATATATCTTATTTCACTAATTATTCCTTTATAATTTTTTTATTGTGTTCTTAAAGTGATTTTATGTGATTTTTACTATCTAACAAAATTATAATAGGGGACTTTCCATTGAAAACATTGCGTGTTGTTGCATTCTTCCCACATACGAAATTTCTCCCTCAAAATTTCATTTTATATTTTTGGATGAGAAAAGATGAAGGTACTTATCCTTTATCGTTTCCTATGGTTCGCATGTTTCTTGACTATATTTGTGGTTTCTCCATTTATCTTTGACCATGTGATTAATCTTTTTTGTGTAGAACATCATCTCTATGGTCAATGATTTTCATCGAATTCTCATTGCAAGAGAGGTAATTTTCCAACTATTCTGTATATATATTAAGTACATGTGAGGGATCTCGTATTTAATTCCTCAAGAGGGAAAGAAGTAATATGTGGTGTACTTGAGACATGGTAGTTGGAAGTGATGGTTGATTGGATACATCTTTTGATACGATCAAGAATCTCGAAGGGGCTGATGCACTCTTAAATCATCTTTTCTTTTTCCCAAATCTTGTGATTCTATTTCATTGAGATATACAGAGGAATACCATGCCACAGAACCTTAAACTACAGGTCTCATCGATGATTATATATATATATATATTCATTTTTGGGATAACATGATGGGTTACTTAATAGTTTTCACCTTCTTTATAATTACATCAACCATTTCATGTCTTATAATCTTATGTTCATTGAATTCATCCCTGCATTCCATTATTCCATGTCTTTTACCATTATTGGAATCACATTTATCCATTTGGATTCCCCATCGGAATTTTTTTTTGTAATATAACTCAACCAAAGTTATATGTTTTTATGATCCTCTTTTTAATTACGTATAACCCGATCTAAACATGTCTTCCAGTGTATAAATAGTTTGATAAGATTGGTCATTAGTTTGAGGATGATAAATTGTGGTGATGTTAAGCTATACGTTTAGATCATGTTAGAGACTTTTGAAAAACATGGGAGTGAATCTCAGATATCTATTAGATACAATTGATAGGGGTACTCCATATATCCTTACCACTTATCTAATGTATATTCATTCAATTTTATCAAGTGATAAGTCCTCTGGAACTACAATAAAGTGATATGTCTTTGTAAGACTTTCCATAAAAAACATATATCTTTGTTTCCTCTAGATATCTTTGGAAGTCTGGTGACAATGACAATGGTGACCTCTTCCCATTTCTCTATTAGTATGGGTAATGGTTGAATCATCCCCATAGAAATTTTCCTTTCATAATTCACTTATTAAAATACCATGCCATTTGATGTATATTCAACAACCTCTTTCTTTATATTATCCCACCAATAGTTCTCTCGGAGATCTTGATGCATATTTGTGATCTCTGAGTGAATAATGAAGTTTTATCTATTTGAATCAACCAAAAGATCTTTCATTATCTTTTTATTGGATGGTAAATATAGTTGTGAACCAAATATTAAAACTCCTTTCTCATTAAATTAGAACTATTAGGATTTACCCCATCTCATAGCATCCACCTTCTTTTAAATTTATCTATCAATACATTGAGCATTATTTATTTTCTCCATGGGGGATCATTAAGAAATCATTTGACAATGGATTGATGATGTTACTTTCTTAATGATTACCATTTCCATCCATTAAAAATATAATAATATTAGATCCTTCTCAATTATCATCATTGATAATGTCACATTATAGTTCTTACATAGAGCATTCACCACTTTATTTTCCATACGAGGATGGTAGTGGATTGAGAAGTCAAAGTCCATGAAGAACTATAACCTTATTCACTGGTGAATATTAGAGTATTTTAACATGAATATATATCTTAGGCTCTTATAATCAGTATATATTTCGCACTTCTCCGCAAAGAGATAATACTGCCATACTTTCAACTCAAAGATCATAGCCTCCAACACTAGATCATACACGGATTTTTTTTCTCATAAATTATCAACTTCCCTGAGGTGTGGGATATCACATTATCAATTTTTGTTATTACACATCCTAATAATTTATTTTAAGAAACAATTTATACCACAAAGAGTTCCCCACATGTTAGTAGTGTGAGTATCGGTGCATTGAGAAGCCTATTTTTCAAATATTTAAAGTCGTATTAATATTTACTATCCTAGAAAAACTATTCTCCCTTTCAAGTAATATTGATTTGTGGGTTTTATAATCCTGATAATCTCTTCACAAATCACTGTTATTATCTATATTGAGCAAGGAACCTATGCATCTCTGTTACTGATGTTGTCGCGAGACACTCTTCGATTTATTTTATCTTGGAAGGGACCACAAATATTCCTTTTGAGGTGATAACATGCCCAAACAATGATACATCCTACATCCATAACTCAAGTTTAATGTACTTTTCATTATGTTTATCCCTTCGCAAAGTCTTTAGTATAATATTTAGGTGCTCCTCATGTAACCCCTTTCTCTTGAAGTATATAAGAATATAATCGATAAATACTACCACAAACATGTCGAGGTAGTCTCCAAATAATTTATTCATTAACTCCATGAATATTTTTGATGGATTATTGAGTCCAAAAGGAATCACTATGAATTAATAGTGTCCATACCATGTTAAAATTATAGTATTAGGAATATCTTCCTTCTCTACCATTAATTGGAGATATCCGAACCAATGTTCCACTTTAAAGAAATACTTGGAACCATATAGTTGATTGAAAAAATAATATATAAATGGAAGGGGGTAATTTTTATTTATCATGATTTTGTTTAGCTTAATAGAATCAATTCATAGGAACATTGAACCATCCTTCTTCTTGATTAGGAGTAATCATTTACCCCATGGTGAACCACTCGGGCATTAAACCCTTGTCCAGATTCTCTTATACTTATTTATTTAGTTATTCCAACTAAATTGGGTCCATTATATAAGGTGTCTTTGATATCTATAGAGATTCAGGAATAGATTCATTCAAGAACCCAACCTCTAAATATATAGAAGGATATATAAATACTCTAGGGAACACCTCAGTGCAGTCCCTCACAGTGGTTATGTGCTCAAGTAATATTCTCCCCTTCATCTCAATCATTTGAGCTATATATTAATGATCATAAGAAAATAATATAAAAAAATGAGACAATTATTCCAAATTAGATTCATCCTCATCTGTATATTTATACATAATTCAAGGATTACATGGGATGTGAAGAGTGATCTACCTTTCCTAAAAGATGATGTTGGATTTATATAAAGATAGCCGATCCCTACCCAATATAGCATTAGACTACACAAAAGGAAGTAACATATGATTTTTTGGGAGGTTCATTCCAAAACAATTAACCAAGGAGGAGATATATACATTGGATAAAATAACTTCCCCTTTTTTTCTCACATATAACTCAACCTCCATATTTTTAGGTGGTGTTTGAACTCTTCAACTAAACTTACAAGATATTAAAGAATGCATAGAACCAGAATCAAATAGTATGTTTTCTATTACTGAATGAATAACCAACATACTTGTCACGAAATCATTATTGGGACCCACCTTAGTAGTATTTATGACATAATATTTACCTTTATCCTTTGTATTTGGTGTCTTTTGACACTGATTACCCTTGTGGATTCAAGGTTTTGTGCACTAATATGCATAGTGCGCTTACTACCTACCATTAAATCATTGATCTATTAGTGATTATATCCTTTCCCCCACCATATTTTCCTATTTCCACATGTCTCTCTAACATTCATGATCTTGATGACCTTCTATCCCAGAATTGTATCAATTTCCCTTCCCTTTGTGGAAAATCCAATGATGTTTCTTCCCACATTTTGACATGTTAGTGGTTTAGTTTTCTTTAAACCTTTTTCATGAGATCAACTAGATTGAAATTCAATGTTCTAATTCTTTTCACCATAGCTAGGGTAACAATCTCCAAACTCCATCTCCTCATTGAGAGCACATCAAACAACTTATTCAAAATCCCCAATGGCTCAAATTGCTAATGCCTTTCAATGGTGTGGTTTTAAAACACTATAGAATCTATCCATTTTTCTATGTTTGTTGATAAGAAAACCAAAATTTTAACTAAAAAGACTTTTGAAATGTTATTTGTAAGCCATGTAGATTCACCTCTTTAGATCTATGAATTATCTTACTATATTTGTTTGAATAGTTTGAGGGAAATACTTATTAAGAAATATTTTCTTAAATTATTCCCACTTTATCTCTTTAATTTTATCCTTCAGCTTGGTATTCTTAATGAACTCCCACCATTGGTTGGCCTCTACATATAAATGATAAACAAAAAGAGAAACATTCTCTGTCTCAGAATAGTGAATAACTAAAAAGAACTTCTTCATTGAGTTGACCCACTGATCCGTGGCTAGTGGTTAAGAAGATCAAAAAAATGTTGGTGGTCATTGTCTTATAAAATAATCGATATCAATTTCCTCTCTAGTATGTGAAATATGAAATTCCACATTATTCAGGTATTTTTTAATTGACTAAGACAGTTGGATAAGAATCGACATGACATTTTGAACTCCACCACCAATGGAATTAGATATTTCATTCAGGCAATTGGTGCATTCTTCCTCACATGGATTGTTGGCTCTATTTATCCTGGTTCCTAGCATTTTCTAAAATAGAAACGTTTTGAACAAAACATAATTTAACAATTAATGAATAAATAATTTATCCTTTTGTCTAATTAGCCCTAAAGGAATATATTTTAGGATCCCTATGTTTATCAGTTTCGTAAATCAAATCTTATTGTGTGCTTACATATAGGTAGTCTCATACTAAGGATTTTAAATATTTTTCTCTAATACAAATTTACAAATTAACTAAACTGTGGTCTAATACCAACTATAGTGACACTGGGTTTTCTTACACTACTATTACGTAATTTTAATGATAAACAATATATTAGTGTTACAAATCCAGGATCAAACGATTTGGTGTCTTGGGAAAATTAGGACCAAACATAACATTTACATAAAATACATGGACATTATTTAATATATATTTTTTATCTTTCTTATTATGTGCCTTCATATTCCCCTTTGTACAAGTAATCAAATTAGGATATAAAACAACAAAAGGGGTGAGATAAATGCCCAGTAAGGGGATAAATAAGGACAAGAATCAATAAAATATGGGTGAGAGTAATCATCATTATCCGAAAAATCATAGAATCATCATCATAATCATGTGTGGAAGCATTATATAAATTCATGGAATTTGGAAATGCATAAAAATGAAACATCATGTCTTATTGGTCGATACCAAACATAGTTGCGAACAAAGATTACATCATGATCACACATAACATATATGAATAATCATAACATCAGCTTGATTTTAGAAAAAATATAGCATCATGTTCATAAATATTTCAAATTATCTAATGAGATACATCACATTATACAATGAATCATAGTGCTATATAATTCCAATCACACCTACCACATCATAACATTCACATAATCATTAATTCCTCATAGAACATATATCAATCATAGACATTAAATAACAAATGGAAAGGAAATGGGCTGAATTAAAACTTTATAAATCATACATTCATGAATAAACCTTCTAGTTACTAAAAAAGGAAGTAATATAATTTTTATAAGAATCATCAATATTTATTGAAGAAGAAACAATCTCAAGCTAAGTAAAACAGTTGTTTATAGAAAGAAGAGTTCTTTTGAAAAAATCATTTAACCTTTCATTAAATTATTTTGGAAGCACGTATATCCCAGAAATTAAATTATAAGTAAAATGAAATTATATTTTAGTAATGTTAATAGAAAATCCATACTAAAATTTCACATGAAAGAGGGATGACATAATAAAAGGAAATTGGGTTTAAGAATACCATTACCTTATGTCCAAAATATTTATTCACTTTAATATCCTAGATAATAAATTTCAATTCATTAATTAATGAATCCATAAACTCTTATACAAATATTTTATTATGTTTGTTTGTGGCCTTTTTTATGAGTTGTAGAGTTCATTTTCATCTTTTGGGAGTGTATGTTTTTTTGGTTTTCATGATTAGTTCACTTCTATACATGTATAGAAGACTCCATAAAATAAAAATAAATTTACGGAAATGAAATTATTTGTTATTAATGAAATTAAAAATGTTTAAATTGTATTATATATATATATTTCAGATATGATAATTATTCATTAGATAAAATGATAATGATAATCATTTAGATTAATTATGGTAGTTTTCAATTACAAAAATGTTTTTTTGGTTTATTAATTATTATTATGTATATATTATTGTTATAGAAAATAAAAATGGTTATAAAATAAATTTCATAATATGTTTATACCATTACAATGGTTTTATGACCATCATTGATGTTTTTAAGGGAGAAAGAAAACTTATTATCCAAGATGGTGATAAATCAACACCTCATAGACGACGTTTCCATTTTTAGAATAAAAAAGAGAGAAGAAGAGGTTTGATGTTGGATTATTACATTAACAAAATAATATTAAAGTATATATAATATACTAGACTTATCATTCCAATCATATGATGGGAGTTGATGATAAAATAATAAAATAACTTGAAATAAAATTTAATGAAAATGAAAGAGGGTTTTACCTCTTGAATTCATCTCCTTGAGAACCTCTATAGGGAAATTGGATATGGTATTTTTTTGAGACATTATTCTCAGGGAATTAGGGGATTGGATTAATTATAGGATTTGGAAGAAATTTTACAATATTTATGGCTTCAAAGGTGTGATTAGAATATGTAGAGAGTGGTGGTATTTATAGGGGAGGATGAGGGTGTTTTTTCATTATCTTATTTATTAAATTATAATTTTGGCTCAAAACTATCAATTATTTGAACCTTATAACTATATATATATATATTAAATAATGAAGTATATTTCAATAAAATTGGATTTGAAAAAATTTATGACTCATCCATGACTCAAAAATTATTATATTTACTTATAATGTTAAATAATGTAAATTAGCATATTTCACTATTCATAAAAATTCAACATGTTAAAAAAATCCCCAAAAATCACCCAAACCATTTATTTATGTGTATAATTCTAAAATTAAATACATATTATGAAAATAATTTTCTAAATATAAGTAATTTAATTTTTAATTAAAATCATCATTTACATGGAAAATACTGATTTTAAAATTATGACGGATTTTATGACACTTTGAAAAATTAATTAGCATCTCATAAAATTAACTTATAATCTTAATACAACCAAATTTAATTTTATTAATTTTTTTTATGAAAATAAATTTAATTTTAAATAATTATATTAATTTTGAAATTGTTATGAAACATTTATGACTTATAAAAAAAGGCACCCAATTGTATCATTTTTAAAACATTTATTTACTTATACCAGGATATAAATGTATCATATTTTTATTTATAAGAAACTGAGATTTTATTGACTCTTTAAGAGGTTCAAATACTGTTCCATTAGCTTATTTATTATTCCTAATGGTCATATTACTATTTTAAAGTTGATGTTACTATTCCATTGGGATGGGTTCTTTAATTTCTAGAAATAACTCTTATTTCATTCATTTTTCAGTTATAAATTTGTATTGTGTTATAAAAGTGATTTTATGTGGTTTATACTAATATATATAATTATACAAAGGGAATATCCACTTATATAATTTGGTTTCATTATATTCAATGTAGTATTCACCATTCAAGAGTAATAATGTGGGAATATTAGATCATAAACATAGGCAATAAACATATGGTGAATGTAGTTATTAGAAATAATGTCAATAAATAATATTGTTATTATAACTAGATTTAATCATACACATGAATTTAAATTGGAACATAGCTATTTGAAAATGCGTCCTTGAATAATCATGTGAGCATAGATAGAATTAATCATAATCATACATCAAAATGCGTAAAAACATATTTGAAGTCACAAACACACTTATCATCATAATATCAGGACTTATCAATAACACATGAAACAATTCATTGGAGTCCTAAAAAAGAACCAACCATCACATAATCATTATCTATTCATATGTATTCTATAATGTCAAAAAATATAAATCATTTCATCATTTTAGAACCCATGTAATATAAATTGGTTTCATCAATATTTTATCATGATAATCAATTACCTAAAGAGAAAGAATAAGGATGGTATATTTGGATCATGTTACCTATTAATAACATGTATCATCAAAGGATTTTTTTAGAGGAAAATAAATTTAAAATATTACCAGAACATTTCTTGATAGAAATAACCGTTTAATTATGAAATTAAATACATAAAATCTAAAAATTTCTAGAATATTTTAAAAAAATCATTAAAATGGACCATGTAATATTATAATGTAATAATTAAATTAATTTTTATTCATGATCATGGGAAAATCAATTCATTCGGAATTTGTTAAAACATTTATTTTATTCACACATTTGAAAAAATGCCATGTTTGAAAAATTATAATAGGATTCCTTGTAAATTTTTTATGGTAAATATAATATGGGTTAAAATGACATTATCAATAATTTTATAGTATTAGTAATATTATTTAACACATTTTAAAGAGAAAATAGGGGTGAGGGAAAATTATTTCATAGAAAATAATATATAAAGATTTTTTCATGATATTTTTGGATCATTTTATGTTACAAGGAGAGGGAAGTTATACTATAATAAGAAAATTAAATAAATAAAAAGTGTATAATAAAATATAAATGTTTTAAATTACTAGATAAATATAATTTATTTCGATTTAAATTTATCATAATCAACCATAAAAATAAATTAGATTATAACATAAGTCCCTTACCTTAAGTGAAACTTTATTCATAAGTGCTTTGACCTCTTGTATAATAATTGAAAATTTGTTATTAATTTATAATAGAACCATATAAATATTATAACATCATATATAATCCACTTATATCATTTCAATACAAATTTTTTAATAACTATTTATTAAAATCCTAACTTTGGTGTGATAATTGTTTAATTTTTCACTTAAATTTTGGATCAAAATTTATTGTCTATTCGACTTGTTTGAAGTTTCATCATCTTTATAATATTAATAATGGAATAATAATAATATTTATTCTTCATATTTTCTATTATAGTTATTCATATAATGATGTGTTGAAAAATGAATTACATCACTTCGTGGAGACGGTAGTCAGTAATTACACCCAAGTGATGTTTCCACTTTTCGATGATAAGAATGAATAAAAGGTAAATATTAATTCAAAATTATTGAATAATTTAATATAATATATATAATATATATTCATTAAATTTATTCTTATTACCATCCATGAAAAGTGGAAATGAAAAATGAATTACTTCACTTCGTGGAGGTGGTATTCTACACTTACACAGAAGTGATGTTATCATTTTCTAACCAATTGGATAGTGAGAGGGTAAATAATATATCAAAATAATATATGAATAATTATTTAATAAATATAATAAATAAGAATTAAAAAAATTATAATAAGAATCTTTGAAAGATTGTGATGAAATATTAAATAAATATAATCTCAATGTAGTATTCCGCACATATGTACTAAAAATGATGTCGTATTCTATTTGAAGGAGAAGTATATGAATACAAGTTACACCATAAAAATAATAAAATAAATGTATATATAAAATAATAATGTACTTATATCATAATGGTTATCATTTAACTTAAGTATATACAAGAATAAATAAAATGAAAACACTCAGTTAAGAGTTATAGTTGTTATTTTGACAACTTCCATTGGCTTAAACCATAAGAGTTCTAGGGTTCTTATTGTGTCAATGTAGGACCTCATGATCATGTGGAGGTATTTTAGGAAGGTATATGGGTAGGATTGTATTATTTTTAGTAACTTTTTTTGTGGAGAAGAGAGGAGAGTTGGTATCATTTTATAAGTGAGGGAGAGGGAACAATTTGAATTTATCATGATATTAAAATATAATATTTTCTGATTTAAAGAATCACTCTGAAGTGACTCATGATAGAATAAGAGATGGAATATGGTGTTAACATGACCATTTATTTGTATTTATAAAAGTTTTTAGGTCTTTATAACCCTTTTATTTTATGTTTTGGCCCTTTTAACTAGTTTTAACTCTTAATGTGGTAAGAAAGATTTCTTTTACCAAATTTTCTATTCTTAAGTATAATAATGAAAGTGGACTCATTAATTATTTTTGGAAATTATGAATATAAATATATACTCCATTTTATCAAATTAAATTTATATAATTGGTAGATATTATTTTTAAAATAAACCTATAAAACGTGACGTAAAGTGGATTAAAAAAAATGATTTTTAAGTATTATTTTTTTACAAAATATATAGAATATTATAGAGTCCAATTAAATTTATTAAATTATATTTTATCAAATTGAACTAATATAACATTAATATAGATTAAAAAAATGCAACTTTGTAAACAATATAATGGAAAAGGCAGTTTTCAATAAAATATATATTTTTTCACTTTTAACTAAAAAATAATCTTTTTCAGAAATATCATTGAATTTTACCTGAAGTTAAATTTGAAATTCAGATTTAAAAAATGATATATTTTTTATAAAGTATATTCTCTAAATATTACAGAAATTAATTATAATAATCACGCACAAAAAGCAAAAAAAAAACCATTTTTTGAGAAAAAATACATTTTAAGCATAAAATAAATTTCATAAAAATTGAGTACTTATTTATTATAAAAAATAAATAAATTTTCATTATATAAAATATTAATACTCGTATTTTATAATGTTATTTATTATTATTCACAACATAAATTTAACTGATATGTTTTAAAAATTATAGTTAAATAAAAACAATTCAGCATAATATATTGGTTGCTTTTAAAATAGTGTTTCTTGTTAAGTATACCATTGGATAGTTTAATTTTCATTCAAAATTATATATATATATATATATATATAATCTCATGGTATTACATTCTATTCATGAATTAAAATATCCATTATTGTTTCTATAAAATTATGATAGTCATTGAGTAATCCAACCGTCATTTGAATTTAAACATAGAATCTTAACGAAGATATACCAATTAGTTTTTATATTCTAGATAAAATATTATATAAAAATATAAAATATAACAAGGAAAAAAACTATTTTGCAAAAGGTAGATATCTAAAACCATTTTTTTCCAAGTTTGAGATGCTGAGATTGTTGATAAGGGGTGAATTGAATATTAAACAAATTTATAAAATATTTAAAATAAATGTTAAAAGTTAAATTAATTAATGTTATAGATATGTGGAAATTAAAATAAATAAAAAATCAATTTTTATATTAGTTTAGATAAAATTAATACTCTATATACCCTTTAATTATCTCTACTTTATGAGAAAAATTATTACAAAAAAATTAAAATTTTTTATATGAATCACAACTCAATTACAATGTACCTTTTATACTAGAGGTATCACCAGAAAAATAACTTTTCATGGGAGTAAAAAAAAATTGCATGCCTTGACATTGACTAGAGGAAGTACAACAACCGAGTTATTCCTTTCACAGTAGGATGCATAAGACAATATATTCATTTTATAGTGAATGTATAACAAGAAAATATTTCATTGTATAGGAAAATCATTGATAAGTTAGAGTTAATACGAAAAAATTGAATACAAAAATCAATGAATGAAGAACCAAAATTGATGAAAAATAAAATATTCTTATTAGTATGGTCACATTTACAAATGAATTTAAACATAATGAATCTTTTACAGTGATCATAGATTTTAGATAGCAATGATCATAGTAAAAAAAATTAGTTTGAATAATTTCTCAAAAAAAAATCACAAATGTATAGTTTCATTGATTTTTATTTATAAAGAAATATATTTTTGTAACAAGATTATGTATCTTAATTAATGGTTCATGGTTTTATAAGCTGTGGGTTTCCTATTGTGATATGTCTAATGGCTCTTCAAAATTGTTTCCATATATCACAACATGATCCAAAAGCTGCATAAAACAAAAAAATATAGTGGCATGAGGATATATATATAAATCATTGAAATTAAAAAAATATCACCCAAAACAATTATATTTATAAATTTCCCTAACAAAATAATCTATCTTCTGATATCATTGTCTTTTATTAATTAATTTATAAAAAATATAGAAAATATAATTGAGGTATTTTTATTAGAGTAATTGAAATATATATAAATAAAACACTTAAATAATTTTCATATCTTTCAAAACACATGAATAATAATCCAACTACTCTATTAAATTATTTTTTTTATTTTATAACAATTTAATTTCATAATTCTTTCATAGAGTTCATAACAATCTCAATTGATATGATAAGAACTTCATCTCACAAAATACGACTTTACATATTGAATATAAATGAAAAATGAGAAATAAAAATAACCATTAAAATAATTCAAAATAAAAATTTTAATATATATCATTATATGTAATATATTTAAAATTTAATTCCATGAGATTTTATAACAACAATATTTTCAATAGAGTTTATAACACGCAACACAGAACATAAATGACCCTTGAAATATTATTATTTAAATATTTTAATTATAACCAAATTATAAAATATATATTACGTTCATAATTAATATAAATTTATTAATTAATTCTATTGAAATAAATAATCAAATTTTAGTAAAGTCAATTTATTCTTATATAATCTATTTTATTTAAAAATGATTTTTACTGTTTTTTTTTGTGAAAATAATATAATTTTTTTTAAATTTATAAAGTATATTTTGAAAAAATAACTTTTTTTTGAAATCATCATATCAAAATTATATTAGGGTGATTTTTTGGTTATTTTTTTGAAAAGATATATTTTTTAGGGAACAGTGAGAAATACTTCTTTTTATTGAAAACTCTATTTTTGTTTCAAGCATGCAAACAGTTTTATTTATGGTTTAAAATGGTTTAAAAGTATAATTAGATATATTATATTCTAAATAACCAAATAAATTTTATTATATGAAATTTTATGATTGAATTTGGTATAAAAACATTTTTATACTTAAGAAGAATTATTTCTGAAGAATTATTTCTCACAGTGTTTTGATTGTTGATTTTAAATTAAGTATTTCCACATATAGTAATTAAATCACGAAAATGGGTTATATATTTTAAACTAGGAGGTTTTTATAAAAATATTACTTTTATTTCTGGTAATTATGAATAGTAACTTGAGTAATTATTGTTACCATGGTAAAGGGTAAATTAAGTAATTAAGGTTACAAATGAAATGATAAGGACTTAGAAATGACCCAAAAATGTTACATAATTTAGTTGGATGATTAAAACTATTATATAATCATAAATAATTTGAATATTTTTCCTTTTTTCCATTGGGCCCTGGTTTTTAACTTTATATTATTTTATTTGAAGAAAATTAAGAAATGTCGTTCACATTATTTTATTATCATTAATTTTTTGACATATACATAAATATAGGCTAGGTTTGGTTCCAAATGTTTATATAAAATATAAATTAATTTTTATGTCATGTAAATTTATTTCCAATTTTTTGGGATGAAATAATTAGCTTAAATATTGTCACAGCACTGATATAACATTTATTAAATAAATAATAAATTAAAATAAATGAATTAAAAATATAGAAACTGAGATAAAATTAATTAATTAATGTGTCCCATGAATTTTATAGATCGATATATAAGAAATTAATTTCATATTTAAAATAATGAGATTAAAATAACCCTTATTTAATGAATTTAAATTCTTATTAAATTAATAGTGTCAAAATTTACGTTAATACCATTTTATAGTAAATACTATTTTATTAAATGATTTAAAATTAATTAAAATATTTTTTGTACAAAATAAATTTTATATGGTTTATAAAATCAACCATGTTCTATTTATTGGTATTTTATCCTCATACAGTAACATTTTTGACCATTATAATGTTGCATAATTTAATATTTTGGTAATTGTGAAAAGGGTCAACTGAGGGCAAAACCAAAAGAGATGGGTGAAAAAAAAGTAAAAAATGTCCATTTTTTGTGTGTTAGAGTATGTAGAATCATACTCATTATATATTCTAATTATTTCAATTTTTATATGTTTGAATTTTAAATATAATTTATATTAATTTAATACATTATAGACTTTCGAGAATGCCCCTCCCCTTTGTTATAAAATGACACTCGTTATACTAATTATTCACACCATTTTTAGCCATATATTTCAAAGAAAACATGATAAAATATATTATAATCACCATTAATAAAGTTCTATAGGTTCAGGTCTAATCAAAAGACTTACCCTAGTTCCATTAAGAAGATATCTAAATGAAGTCTACTGAAAAAGAGGAAATCTTATTTACTGATTCTTTAATGTTTATTTCAACTATTTTTTCCTATTAAAGTGTTTTAACAATACTAAAATATTAATTCTAGTATAATACATATAATTATATTGTATTATAATAATGTTACAACCATATTCTATCTCTTTTCCCTCATATAAAAAGAGAAAACATCGTTTGTGCATATATACAACTTACCGTCTCCATGATGCAGTCTAATTTGTTTTTCATCACCACTTCACTTGGACGGTTATATGGATGTAATTTGTGAATATTAATAAAATTTATGACATAAATATTATTATACAATTATAACATCATATATGAACTCTTTCCTTTTAGTTTTTTGGAAATGGTAACAACGTTCATCCAAAATACGACTTACCATATCCATGGAGCAATGAGATCCATTTTTCATTTACACTTTATATGGATGGTGATAATGATAAATTTATAGAATATATATGATATATATTAAATTTTAATTCTTCTTTAAATGTTAATAATTATTTTCCTCTCTATATTTCTATCCGTTAAAATGTGAGAACAACGATCATGCATACGTACAAACTACCATCATGATAAAAGGTGTAATTAATTTTTCTAACTCTATCTTATTTGGATGAATTTGTGTAACTGCATATTAAATAGTATTGATATTTATATCATTAATAAAATTATGGATATTATTGAACCATGATCTATTTAAAAGGACCAAAAATATCGAATCAAAACATACATGAATGACGAAGTAGTTATCAAGAGGAAAAATGATTTTAATAAAGTCTTATTAATAAATAGCTGATAAAAGGTTATAAATAAAATGAATATGGTAATATATATATGTTTTTATTTTTTTAATTGGTGTATAATCAATATTTATTCATTATACTAGAGGTTCTAATACATGTGAACGAATAGAGATATGAAGTAATATATTTCATCTTAGTTTCCATTCCATTGAGACATATTTGGTAATAGGAACGAATTTATATTTTTTGATATATATACTACCCCTTTATAGAATTTAATAGGAATATATATTTATTGATGATTATTAAAAATTCCATTAAAGTAAACTATCAAGTGGAATGCATAAAATAAAATATTATTACATTTATCTTTCTGATCAGGTATATTATTATTCCACTTCCATATTATTCAAAATTATTGAATGAAAATCCTCTTTATTTGCACAAGTTAATTATAAAAAATATTTTAAGTTATCGTTTAATTTTAACATAGTATGAAATTAATCTTTCAATTTTTTCCAAAAGGGGTTGTTTTTATCTTTTATTACACAAAGTTTAAATTTTTTTTAACAAATAAACTGTTAACCAACTTTCCCACTGCCAATTTGTTTTTCACCCTTTAGATTATTCTAAATGATTTCAATGGGTTTATGAGAAAAAAATATTTAATGAAAACTTATTTTAAATGTTTAATTTCCATTTTAATATTTTATTTTAACTAATCAATTTTACTTAAAAATATATTTTTGTGGTCATCACTCATATATTGATTAATTTTGTAGACATTATCCCTCTCTCAAAACATTAAAATTCTTATGATAATTAGAAATTAATTTTCCCTTAAATATCCATATTATGTTTTTCCTACAAATTCTTATTATCTAAATTGTATACCATTTGTACATAATATATTTTACATGGAATGTTGTTTGATCGATATCTTAATTATTGACTATCCATACTACTTACTAGATAAAAAAATTTGATAATAAGGAATATTGTTTATGAAATCAATCGATCATTCAATATATAAAGAATGCATCAAACATACAATTATGGGAGGTTCCCATGATTATATAGACCCATGATGAATTTAAATTTATCACGAGACAAATTAGTTAGAAAATATTAAATGGGTAATTACCCATTGTTTTCAACTTTCATGGTGAAATATCATTAATGTAGAGATATTATGAAGTTTGAGGTCCTGATCTCCAAAAATATACATTTAATTCATAGATAATTTAGTTATTATTCTTTTTATCCAAGATATTACAACATGTAAATTATCTATGGATTCATTTTATGCTCAAGTTATTGATTAAATGACATGTGTTTTCAATAATTAACCTCACCATATTGATTATTCCATTCCAATTAATAATATAATATACTATATTTAACCCTTCCTAATCATTTTAGATCACCCTTAATTTGTTTTATTTTCCCTAGGTTTTGAATAAGAAATGTTTAAATGAGTTTTCAAGGATGCATAATCTTATATTTTTTATATTTATATTTTCTTAAAAATATAAATGGGTATCATATATGTATCCATTTCTACAATTGTACTAAGCTGATCAATACATTTAGATTAACCTCCTCGTATATACTTCCATGTAATGATTAAGAAACTATCCATGGGTTACTATAATTGGGGTTGTAACGTGAAAATAATCTGTAATATATTTTTAAACTCAATTAAGATGTGTATGTATTTCTATTTTTTAGTATTCTTATTATTAAATTAAATTTATATTTTAAAAATTAATTTTGAGGATACATGGAATAATTTACTTTGCTAAGATATAAGTATATAATATAAATGAAACCATAAAACAAAATATATAATATAATTTTATATCATTAATAAAATAGAAGATATGAAAAATATCAGTATGTAAGAAGATAGATCAATATGAAATTTATGTAAGATAGAACAACCAATATGTAATATAATATACTTTTCAAAATATTGATATGTGATAGGATGTACTTAGAGAAATTATGATACATAATATTTTTTAGCTTTTCAAAATATTTAAAATAGAAGATTCATTTTATCTTTAAGTAATTCATAATAAATTTTACTACAAATAATTAATAATTAAGTAATCATACTCTTTTCCCTATATATATAGAAATTTATACATTTAAATAATTGTGAAGACATCATATGTAAGATGTATAAATCTATAATAGATAATATATAATAAATTATATGTAGAAAAAATTATTAATAAATAATATAAAAACAAGAATTAAAATAAATAACATAATAATAGTAAAATAAATAATAAAAAATAATAGAAACCCATGAATTTATAATTCATCATAGTCAAAATGATTCTTAAAATAAAAATAAAAAAATTATAAAACATAAAATTAAGAGTTTTTTTAAAATATAAAAAATAAAAAATAAGAGAGAATATAGCCGCACATGAGCCTCAGCCTAGTTTCTAAGGACTCTTTAAGTGAATCCAAGAGACCCCAGATCAAATCCTGGTGGAGGCTAATTTCTGGTACTATTGTAGTACTGGAGTAGGTACTGTAGCAGTGACTTTAACATGAACTGTGCGGAACTACAGTAGGTAGTGTGGCGGGGATTATAAAATGCACTGTTTAGCACTATAGCAGCCAAGAATATTCCACCGTTTTGGACTTCGGGCCACCGATTTGGTCCCTGAGTACTTTATGGAAATTGGGCCACCCAGTCATTTAGGTCAGTATGGAATTTGGGCCACTACAAGGCCTTCGGGCCACCTTAAGTGCAGATGAAAACCAGACAACCTATAAGGAACAAGCTTTAGAAGGAGGAGGAGCAAGGAGCATTCACCATAGCAGAAGCTAAACAGATTGCATGAATGAGAGGGTATGGCACCAGCCATCGGGGAAAAGCCTGTGCATGCACGGGAAAGCCTATTCGAACAACCATGCAAAGGTGGGAAGCTGATTTCAAGATTAAGATGCTGGGGAGGAGCAGTTCCAGGTAGTTAGTCTGGGTTGTATGCAATGTTTGAATCCTATGGGTAATGGATTTCTCTAATGCCTAGGGGCCAAGTAATACTTTCACCTACGGTCCTTGTAAGGGTTCCACCTCACACCTTGAAAGGTGGATTATCAAAATCAATAAAAAATGAAGGCCTTTGGGCCATTGGAGGAAGAGAGAATATAGCCACTCTAAGAACTCCAATAGTCTAAAACTGGAACCTATGTTGTATTTATTTGGGTTCAATTTGGAGGATGGTGGTTTATTAATAATATATCAAAATAATTTTGATGTAAATGTGAAAAATGTTAATTTTTTAGAGATATCTTTTTTCAGTTCATTCTATATGGATGAGATTTAATGTGAATCCTTCCACTGCATGTGGGGGAAATTACCTAATATATATGAATGTGATACGATGGTAAGAGAGGAAAAATTATAAGTCTTATTGGTTATGTAATAATATTGGAGGGTGAACCCAAATGAATCTATTTATATATTACTTTATTGGGTGAATGTGGTGGTGAAGGAATTGGGTGATCTCGAAGAAACCCTTCATGCTATCAAATGTGTGAAGTAAATATTGAGAATGTTTCCACTGAATTTTTACACAAAGGTTTTAGTGATTAAAGGGAAACATCTAAAGTTGTTTTTTTGGATCGACTTTATATAATTAACTATTTATATGAGATGAGGAATAATGTGGACAATCTAGTGAAAAAATAAAACTATTAAGAAGTATATTTTAAGGTAAACATGGAGCTTTAACATATGGATTATCCCAATGAAAATATGGTTTTTGATATGACAACATTAATTTTATCAAATTTGAAATTACGTAATTGAAATTTAAATGGGAATCATCTACTATAATTAATTGAATGAAAAATGGTTAGGAAAATTGATTTTAGGTCTCCTAAGAATATTTGAGATGATTATGTAGATGATAAATCCATGAATAAATTTTCTTAATAAGGGAAAATAAATAGGTGTATCAAATAAAATTACTTTATAAATAAAAACATTCTCTCACCAAAACACAACAACTTCCAAAAATGGAAGTTGAGTTAATTAAATATTTTAAAGATATTAATGAGGAACTTCTTGGGTTTTTCATTGAAAAACCTCAAATTAAAGAGATAAAAAAGGATAAAGACAATTATTTTGAGGGTTTTGAATAAATATAGGTTGAGATAGAAGTTACTATAAAAGAAAAAAAAATTATATAGAACAAAAAATTACAAATTCTGTGGTATGTGATTTGAAACTCCATATATGAGAATTAGAAGTGTATAAAGTTTAATTGAATGTGCATGAGAAAATAAAATATGACAAGATAAAAAATGTAGAGAAAGACAATGAGACTATGATAAAATTGAAATAAAAAGCCAATACCTATAGGGTATTAATGAAAATAAATTGAAAGATAGGTTGAAACAATCAAAGATTTTATATGTAAATTATTCAAGATAAAAAGGATTTATCATCAAGAAGGGTCCATGAATCTCATATTGATAATAGATATTTAGATCATGTGGTATGGGAAAAAATGTAAAGGATAATCATTAATATATAATTAAAAATTTAATGGATTCCCTATAACATAAATTATTTGAATGAAGTAAATGGTTGAACAAGTATTTATCACAAGAAGAAAATCTATCATGATTAATTCCAATATGTAACTAAAACTTCTCTGAGGAAGGTCAATTTTGTAGAGACCCAAAAGGCCAATAGATAATAAATAAAAACTCCCTAGAATAGAATTTTTTTGGAGATATTATTATTGAAAAATAAAATTCAAACAACATATGTGTTCTATATTAAAAAGGTACTTCCATGAAAAAGTTAAAGAATGATAGTTGAGTAGAAATAAATAATATTGATATCTTTTGGATAGATATTGTGATTTGTGGGAAGGTTTTAGGAATAAAAACACGTATTAATATAAATGACATGAATAAATATACCAAGGAGACTCAAATTTTTAGAGAACAACAGCTCTATGATCCATTGATCAAGTTGAAGATTCAAAATATATCTTTTAATTTATAATATAAGGATGATCCATCCTATATATAGGAGTAACCATAATATCAACCATTGATATCTGTGAATCAATAATCTTTTGTTAATATTTGAAGAGATGAGAATTTTATTTTAGTTGATATATCTTTGAATGAAATTAATTACTATGGTGTATGGATTCGTTATAGTTTATACACTTACCATATAATGGGGTAAAATGGCCTTATCATGAGTATCCAATATCAAAAGGAATTTGTTGTAAAATTTTAAAATGATGATGTATGGAATATTATTGTATTCTAAAAGGCCCAAATTTGGGAAAAAATATGATAAGTATTAATGTATTTGTTTTTTTTGGCCTTAGTAACAATTTACTAAGAATACATCAATTGTTTGACTTGGATAATGAAATAAACTTCACCAGGAAAACTTAAACAATTATGGGAAAGGAAATTAAAGTAATAATTTATGAAAAGTGAACTAATGGTATTCTACACCCCATTAGTGGAGATTCATATATTTTCTTTCTATCTCATAAATATTGAAAAAATTTGAGTATGAAATGGATTTGATACTTGGGGAAAAAAATAAAAGGAGGAGTTTTTAAATAACATTGGTACATGTGACATACATATGTTTATACATTATTTTACCCATACATGGAATTTTTCAGAAAGGTAAATTTGATTCTAAAGATGTATAATCCAGAAGATAATGAGGTGAGCATTTGCTGTAATTGGTTCATGTTGTTCTTTGTAGACTTATACCTTAGTGACCCTCAAATTTCAAATTTAATTTCATTTATAATATCTTTAATAATTTTTATCTTGATGAGTTTTTTTATTTTTGGTATCCTAATATCATGTTATTTATTTTTTGGGGCTAAATATTCTACAGAATGTAGGTTTTTATAGAGAAACAAGAGATGATACATTGTGATGATATAGAGTTGGGTAGGCTCACTATACAACTATGGTAACTATGTTGTGATGTAGTGATGGGTTGGAACATTGAGGTTTGAGAATGAATGTCACATTAATAGGAAGATTCTTGGTTGTTGGGACCCTCTAATATGGAGAGATTACTTCTTTATCTAATGGGGCACATCATAATGCGGCGTTGTTGGCGATGTGTTGTATCATTATTATCATGGTCATACCATAATGAAATCCTTATATTTTTATGGTAAATCTTATAAATTATCCCTTAGAAACAATTTCCCCCTTTTTATTCCCCCCCGATCCTTATTCGTCAAACATTAATATTGGGTGGGCCTTTCATCTTCCAATGTCTTACCTGGTATCCTCTCCCCCATTGATGGTGTAGGTTATTTAATTGGATTCTTTAGTAAGTATAACTAAATATATGAATTCATTGCTGTATTTTACAACTATTTATGCATTTCTTAATACATGTCCTTAATTTAAAGGTTTTCTTGTCTATAATAATGGATTCGATGATTCAATCTTGAATCTGGTGGAATCATTTGACTAGTGAGATCCATTAAGATTGTTGTATTAATTCATTACCATTTTATTCAATTTATTTGTAGTTTTATGGTATTTGTTTAATAAAGGTGTGAATGTTTTCCTAATAAGGATATCCTTTTAGGATCTAAGTGGTAGGGTGAGTAAGAATCAATGTAGTTGATACATTAGATGGAGGTTATGGGTGAAATTTATTTGTTAAGAGGAAGATAATACTTGATACACTAGAGGAGGTATGAATGTATCCTTCAGTTGATTAGGTAGAGTGTGATTTTTTTGGAATTAGTTACAGTTTAGATGAGATTGTACCTTAACATATGAATATGGTCTAGGAATCGCATCTAATGTAATGGTTTTGATTAATGGGAATGGGTATTGTGTTAATTTTTTCTTGGATGGAATTAAGGTAGTGAATTAAGGCACATATCATGATCATTGTGATGGTGGGATTACTAGTTAGAGTAAATGTGTCCCTAGAGGTTGAGGTTTTGTCCGTGACGAACATATTTTTCATGAATGTGATAACTTGTGTGATGTATCCCCAATAACTTCCCTCTAATGTGGATGTTGGTTTATATCACATTGGAGGGTGGTTATTTTGATTCATTTCTTATATTCCTTCTATGATGACTAATATATGTGGAATATATACGGGACCATACCCCAATTCATGGGTTTTCAGGTACATGATGTTGGTTTTATATATTTAATCATTATATAACTTTTATATTGATTGGAAGAAATGGGATTTTAAAATTTAAAATTTCCCCATATTAAGGGATCAAATCACATGAGAGGTTGGATACTATGATTTACTACTTATATCACTTCAAGACACTAGTGAGGTGATCTTTGTATTGATTAATACATCCTTCATTATTGATTTATGTAGGTATGGAGGATGATCATGATGTCATAGTTTCTACATGATGACCAGACATGGGTTAATGTTTCATTCTAATTCACTTATTTATTATTTTTAGTGTATTAATTAACACGTATATATTTCACTTACCCTATTATTGTTTTAGTGGTGTATTACATGTTTTATTACCCATGAAATCTTTGAGAATCTTGGTGTGTGGGAAGAATTTGTTTTAATGACCTAATAAAGGGTAGGGGGCCTATATTGGGATGTTGATCAAGTGAATTTGGTTAGTTATAGAGGTGAATCCAATACACACTCTGGGATCTTTTACCGAATTTATTCATAAATTCATTTGTTCTTTTATACATTTCATGAATTGATCTAACATCACTCGGGATCCTTTTTGAATGTTGTTTAACTAACATGTACCATTTTCTTTTATCATGTGATAATTTTTACATGGTTGGATTAAAATTTTGGATCATTATTTTTATTTTATTTATTAATCATAATTCAACAATTCTTTTGATGGTTGTTGATATCGAGGGAATATTCCCCCCACTATATGGATTAGGCACTCACCACTAACTTTAACCCCATGCATATGTGCAAGAGCACATGTGGACTTGTAGAAAACTGTATTAGAATAAATGAAGTATGCCAATATGTTACACAGTTTTATTAATGCCCACTTATTCTTGATTTTCAATTTGTGGATTGAGAAATTAGGAATTTGATAGCTGGAGTCAGCTGATATAGTATTATTGTTTTTAAAAAACACCTATATAGTATATACATGAGTTTATAGGGTAGTGGTGCAACATTTATTGGTTATGTGGTTGTGGTTTAATGTTTCTATTCATATGATATTTCCATTTTATTAATTATGTGGGTTTACACTTTCCTTAAGTGGAGAGAGTGTGCGATTTCATTCATCATGATTCTACACAAAGGTTTATATCTTAGTCTCTTGTTTACATATTAACGATAAAATTCAAGATTAATTAAATTCCAAAAAATAATATATAGTGTGTTTTGAAAAATAATATTTTTATGACATATAATTAGTTTAACCTACGTATGTTGATTATTTTGTTATATATGACTATGACTAACATAATGGTATACAAGGTATGTGATTAGTAAATAGGTGACTAGTGGATTGGTATTTTGGTGTCTGAAGGGAAGATCTAGAAAGGGAGTCTCCTTTGGTTTTTATATCAGTTTTCACAATTTTAATTACTAAATTTTATTTATATTTATGATATTAAAAATGGAATTTATGATCCTATGTTTTGGTATTTCAAAAAACAATCCCACCTTGACGGTGTCCCATGGTGTCACAAAGGGAGAAAATCAAGTATATTCAATAGGTTGGTAATGATCCTATTATATCTATGGATGTATAGTAGGGTTGTGATGAAAATTATCCCAAAGGTATCCCATTGTTTCTTGTAGTGAATCCACTTCAGCAAAGGGTTTTTTCCTTAGATCCAGTTGAAGGTGAAAGTGTTCACTAGGTTAGACCTACCATTGTATATTTTTTCTAGGATTTATAGATGTGGAACTCTCTATATTTATAGGTCTTTGTTGTAAAAAACCATGTAATGTTAATAATAAATCAATTTAATGTTTTATTGATGATAATTATTGGATGATATGGATTCATATTCACTATAATAATTTTATGAAAATTTTAAATTGAAAAATAAATAAGTTTATTTTAACTAAGTTATTTCCATATAATATATTTTCTACATAAAAGTTAAATTTAATAATTTAATAATTTTAATTTTATGAAATTGAATTATTTTTTTATTTCATCATTTAAAAATTATATTAGAGTGTCTTTTTTGGGATTTTATGAAGTTATTTTATTTTTAGGAGAGTAGTAAAAAATTCTGATTTTACAAATACTATGACTTTTATGAAATAAATATTATATAAGAACAACTCAAATATATAGAAAAGGTTTTATTAGCCAAATAATTATTTAAAAGTTAAAATCAGTAATTTAAAAGTATTATGATGACTTTTTAAACCCAGTCTTGAATTTTAGGAACCTAAGTTATCTTTTAATCTTACAAAATACTATTTTTTTTATTATTTTCCTTTAATATTGTGATTAGAATGTTAGATTTGGTTTTTGATTGATCCAAATTGGTAATAATATTAAATTAATTAATAATAAATCAAAAAATTAATGGTAATATATACTATACATCATTTTTGTGAAAATTCATTTTTATGTTTTATAAATACATTTTATAAAACGGTTTTTTATTTTGTTTTGTAAAATTTATTAAATGTAATTAATAAAATTTATGGAAATTGAATAATTGAAAACAGATTCCATATTTGGATTCATCATATTCAAATTATTTAATATATTCTATTTTATTTTTTTGTAACATTCAAGGTCTTCATATATCATTACTTTTCTTGTTTTGGGTGTTAGAGGGGTTCATGGGAGGTTCAGGGAGTTTTTTGTATAGGATCGAACTACTGGGGTGTAGTAGTAGAAAATTCACATCCTGGAATACTTACATGATGAGATAAAATAGTTCACGGCTTGGGTAGCGGGACAGTTCACATTTTATAGATGAATGAGGGATATACGATGAAATGTGTACACATTGTGTAAGTAGAATTGAAAATGTATATTAATTAAAGAGCATGGCGGCGTTTTTTGGGTCAAAGTTTTATTTTTTTGGAATCTCAAGAATTACACACCGTGTAATGTTTAAAAAATGTGTAATCAATTGGGTTTAGTTTTTAAATTCCCTTTCTTAGCCGATTTTGTTTTCATTATAATTTTTATATTCCCCTCTTGTTTCGGAAGAGCCCTAGCTTCATTTAGAGACTATTATACCCCCCTCATTCCTCTTAGATTCATTGGATTTGGTGGTCTCTCATGGGTGATCAGTTTTATGAAATTATCTTATTTTGGTATTTTTCTTTTGTTATTATTATTGGGATTCACTATAGTGATGTTGTTTTGGTTTGGGATTTGGGTTGTGTGGTGTTTTGAGGAGCACCGGTCACAATGTAGGTTTATTTGTGGGTTTTTACCGAAGTTATAATTTGTGTGTATGTTTTATTCACTATGCAGTGTGTGACTTGTATGAAATAGTTATTTTATGTTGGATTTCCTTCTATTCTCCTTTTTTCATCATTTTGTATTGTTTTCTTATGTTTATTTGTGGGGGATGTGTGCTCTAGATTAACTAAAGATAAATTAATTTTTTAATTAAAATTAAAGTGAAAAGGTTAATGTTTCTCATGAATTGATAGTTTTTATATATTTGTGATATTGTGAATTATACAGTTTAAAGCCCCCTAAAAATCATGGATTTCGTGGGTTTTTTCTTATGTAGTCAATTTTTGAAATTGAAACCCTGTTGTACACCATTATGATATCACCCGAAATGAGAAATTAGTTAATTACTTATATTTCAATATGAAAATGGTTTCCCCAAGATTATGAATTGTGTGATAAATCCTGTAAAAATAATTATGTGGAATATGATAATAGACCCTTAATAAATATTTAAAATGATATTTTTTTACTTTGATATATGGTCGTGTGGTTTCAGTGGTGCGATACAGTATGGGGTTTTGTGATATAAAGTGTGTCTTTTAGTGGATTTTTTTTGATGTTTGGTTGTTTCTTATGTGATGGTGGTTTTGTAGTTGTTATTCTGGGGCGCAGGATGATGGTCGATGTGTGCCCATGCTTGTGGGAAGGCAGAGCGATGGTTTTTTTGGGTGATATTTAACTAATTATGATGTGTAGTTGTGTTGTGTTAATTTCCCTCTTAGTAAGAGAATATGAAATATTAAAAATTATAGTGAAGTGGATGGGGTTTGGTTGGGTTAATTTAATATGAATGGATTAATAATGAATAATAATGGACTGAATAAGTAAATGGGTTTGATGAAAATTGGTTGGTATTTTATAGTCTTTTTTATGGTTTTCTGTTTTTGTGGTGGAAAAAAAGGAGGTAGAGGTTGTGAGTTTTATTGTTGATGGTTTGAGTTTGTTAGGTCTAGTTGTGAACCCACATGATGGTCTTGTGAATGTGGACTATATATATACATTTTATTTTCATTATATTTTCTTTATTCACCCCACACATATTGAGAACCTAGTGCCAACAACCAAATGTGGGGGAGGGTGTTTTTCTCAATATCATGATGGTGAGGATGGATGGAAGACAATATGCTCTTCACCTCTCCCTCTTCCAAGAGATGATGACATGAACATGATATGATGGATAGAATTAAATATTTATGCTATCAATATTTGATGGTTAGTAGCATGTAGGGTGGTCTGGTGGGGGTCATGCATGGTAGAATGAGGAAATGATATTTATGTACACTGTGTTCACGATACCCTCTCACTCTTATTGTCAGGACCCATCCTAATTAGCCCTGTGCGATGAATCCCTGAACATGTCTTCAATAGGCTAGTGGGTATAGAATAGCATTGAGTAGAAGTATAACTAACAAGGGAGGCCATAATCCAAGTACCTATACACACATACACACATCTCTAAGCCCATAAAACACTAAATTGTAAAACACATAATAAACCATGCAAGCATAATACTTAATCCCAAAACCATAGTACGACAATAAGTCATGGATAATAAATAGGGAAAAATAACATTCCACCAAAAATAGTATAGAAACAATCCCTACCCGAAATTAAATATGGGGACTACTGTCAAGGTAACCATAGGGACACACCTCATTCCATCTGGCTCACTAAGTGCCTCTTAGTCTTGATCCATTTAGGAATCTATTAAATAGTCAATTTTACGCACGTGACATGACACATGCAGGAAAATACCTTGTAGGTTTGATTATAAGAATACCCAGTAAGACACCTCGAAACCACAAATCATATTAAAAAAGATTAATAGTCAGCTCTACACATATATATTTCTACATGAGATATAACATTAATATCGAGATATACTCAAAAAATACACATAGAATCAAGGTAAATTCACAAATATAATGCTAGCCTATGATTCCATATTAAAGGATTCACATAGAACTCATCTAAGAGAAAACACCCCATGAGTCATATAACACTAATGATTTCTGTTCGAGAGGTTTTTTTGTCAGGTCTTGTCATATGACGAATATGATGGAAGTCTGAAGAGATATGATATGTAGATAAAGATCAATCCCAAGTCAATGGGGGTATAAAAAAAAATGATTCTATATTAACCCACTAAGTAGTGGATCGAAAAAACTGTAGTTTTTGGCATGAGAATACAAATAAATCCGCATTGGGCATGAAGATGATAGTGGATAACCCTTCGGGCCCCACAGAAGGATTCCAACATCTCTATCCTAGATGTTCTACTGAAGGGATCACCGTACTATGTATATAACAGGATTCCATACATATCCTCAGGGAATGGATATATAGAACACAACCTAACAAAACTTTTCTAATATACAAAGGACAAGGGCGCTAAGACTAATTCTATAGACTACACGAAATGTACTAGGAGTACATAGTGATTCCTTTCAGATCGTATACACTCTCATCTAAAAAATACCATGCTCATGTCTGTGTAAAATTAAACGACATTCACATACCTACATACTTATGCTCGTGTCCTCATACACGTCTTTTAACACATACATTTGGCCTATCCAAGTCTGTCTAGGAGTACATAGAATGACTGTGATGATGTACTACTAGCTGTGTCCATTTACCCTTTTAGGTACATACTAATCCAATCAAGAAGGGTCACAGACTACGTGACAAGGTCTCAAGACGTGTTATAGGATCACACACCCTGTGATACTTAACTTTCTCTAGAAACACATGATGATTCTTTATAGGCCCCACATGGCACGTTCCTCAAAAAACACACCATGTAACACAGAAATATCCTATATTACAGATCTAGTGTCAAGTGTCTTCTCCACTCCTCAATTCAATGATTCATCCATGATCCGGGAAAAAAACCAAGGAATACCGTTGTTTCATACTTTCCTTCTTTGATCACCGATATCCACTAATCAAATCCATTCAGAAAACACCCTCTTGTATTGTTCACCATTTGATTCCAAAAAACATGAATTAGGTATCCCAAATCCATTATATACACTCCCACTTCCATCGTCACATAATACTCAATGGGTCCTGTACCATAACTCCCAAATCCCACCTCCAATATTCTAGGGGGTGGTGAATAGCACTGACTAGGCATATCACTAACATGGGAGTCCTTAACATACGTACCTAAAAACAAAAACAAACATATCCAAGACTATAAAATTATGAAATGTAAAATAACTAGTAAACAATGCATGAATACAACTAAATTTCAAAACCAACTTACTACAACAAGTAAGGGAGAGTTAGCCGGGAAAATACAAGACCATAAAAAAGAGTCTAAAAACAAGCCCATACTGAAAGTAATGATGGGGACTACTACAAATATAACCATAGAAACACACCTCAGTTTTCCCATCTTAGTATGTGATACCAGATATTGGTCCATCTAGGATTACATCAAATGTTTTATCATCTACAAAAGACACCACATGTGTAGAAAATCCCAAAAAGGGGTGAGTATAATAATACCCAATAGGAAACTCCTAAACCAAAATGAATATAATAAACAGAATAATAGTCAACTCTACACAATTATATGTATAAAAAACATATAACATGAATATATAGATATACACAACAAATACACATAGTCACAAAGTAAATTCACACGAAAAATACCAACCTAGGATTCCCACTCAAAGGGTTCACATTGCACTTATTAAGGAGAACAAACTCCATGTCACAACCCCTCCCCAAAAAGTGTACCCCTCCGGGGCTGACAATGTGAGAAGGGAGATAATGACCCCTCGAGTCCTGCCCCCAGTAGGCCCTGGGTTGGCGATTAGCACCGAGGGTATAGTAACACACAAATGGGAGGCATTACCCTCTAAGTGAACACATACAGTAGAGAGAGATAAGATAGACACCAATCAACTCCAACGCAGAACTAAAAATATAAAAGAAAAACAAGTTCACAAGTGAAATTTCATGAAAAAGTACTACAATAAAAGGGAAAAAAACTACCATTACCCAAAAGAAAGAAAAACAGCTGCAACCACAAGCTCGAACAGCTCCTAGAACCACAAGCTAGTAGTAACCAGCCTGATCTCCAACTTGATCCAAGTGACCTGAAAAATAGTTTGTATAAATACAGGGTGAGTATAACAGTATACTTAGTAGGATACTCCCCAAAGCCTCTTGTTCAAAAGTAAAGAAATCATGCTAAAGCCTAGTGAACAACAAGTGAAACCAACTCATCACCTAAACAGGTATAGTAAGTTCCCAACCTCACCATGGCTACTCTCACTAAGTAACTCATAAAAGAATATACCATATAATAAAGAATATCAAGGGTACCCCGCTACTACTTACGCACTAGTTTTCCATTTTTCCCCAATGACATGTGTCCTGTGCATCTCTCTCCAAAGTCTTGCTCATAGACACCTGGGCTAAGCTCAACAATCTGCACATCGTGAACCACAAAGGCTTTCCCGCAGACACCTGGGTGAAGCACCACACCATCCTCACAACCAAAGTAACCAGGTAGTTTACGGGAGCAACCACTGCTCGCATAATGCATATCATAGGTCGGGTATTATACCTCAAGCCATTACAGCCCATACACCGAGTAAGGATCCTCAGCCGTCACAGCCTATACACGTTACACCTATAGTAGTACATAGGATACTATATCCAGAATATATGTTTGTGAATAACCAAAGCTATTACAACCCTCTACACACATATATGGGGAAATATAACCACTGTGCCTAATGGAACTAGTATCTACCAAGAGAAGAGAGTGGGGTCAAAGGGGGTAGTCATCCATTCATCCTCCCACAAGAATGTTTGGGAAAACACCCCTCAGGGATCAGAATCCCCGAGGTGCCAGTTTTCCTTACTGATAGAGTGGAGTAGCATATAGAAACACAAATATTACATAATATATTATAAATCACAACCACACTATGGGCATAACCTAGTATTAGACACAACTGCAGCTAACGTCTCTCGGACTCTGGGCTGCCACTTCTAAGAATACGTATCCTATAAGCACACAAACATTTAAAGAGATTTATTAGATTTCTCCATTCTCTTTTTATCAATTCCACTATACGTTAATTAATTATTTAGAAATTAATTAACCATGAACCAATACACATTAAATTCCATTAACACCACATCCAAAAATTCCACTATCCTTTCAAAAGTTCTCAACGTCATCATTAAGTTTCAAGAAACTCCAACCCCATGGGTTAACATCATTTATTCAAAAATTAATTACAGAAATACTTTCGCATATTCCCAGGCATTCTAGAAAATCATACTATGATACTAAAAACAAGGGGGGCTCAACACGGTGAGTATATGTACTACCCATCGAGTCTTTTCCGCCTATAGCAAGAGCGTAGACCCATTCTACCTTGAGAGGATAAAAACAGAAAGCACGTGGCATACCCCGCATGTCTTCACCTCTTTCGGAAGAAGGGTAAGCAAGACCAGGTGACTTGAGTAGTGGGGAATAATAAAGCAGACAATCAATCAATAAGAATCAGAAAGCATTCAACAATCACATTCATCCCATTCCATAATCCCCGGTGTCCTCCTTGATACCCTCATGGATAAACCGATGCATCTCGCCACTCTAGGCATCATCCGCTGCAACAACCAAAAGGCCTCTATGCCTCCACATATCACAACACCCCTCTAGGGTCACATCACATCACAAGCAACATGAAATCAAACATCACATCAATTGGTCTCTTGGACCTTTAACAATCAAGAGGCTAACTCAGAACCCTTCCAGAAATTATCAAACAATCAACTCTTTAATCCATCTTGAATTAACAGATTTAATTCGTAGTTTCCAAACTCGGGAAACCTAATCAGTAAGCTATCACAAAAGATTAATCATGCTTACTACGCCAATTTGATTAACCTAAAATTACAATAGGAACTAGATTTGTTCACATGACTATTTATCTTTATCCAAACAAATATCAATTAGTCCCAGTTTATGTTCTTTACCAATTTCCACCAAGAAAAACCACTAATCACGACAAGAATAAATATCACTCTATCTATCAAAACATGATGCAATAACATACAATTGTTATGATTTCTTTATCCGGTTCAAAGTATTCTATTAGGTCAATTCCATTGTCATGAAACAGGATTCAACATGCTAAAAATACAATTGCACGTAAAAGAAATAGAAGCAACGAATCCCCTACCTCAAGGTTTTTGACGAAAACCACGATGGTCAAAGAACTCTCATGAAACCCAGGTCGATTCTCCAAAAACCCGCCTTAGATATCTTCTCCTAGAAGGATCAAGACCAAAGCTCACCATAATTGGCATCCACACACTTAGATCTACCCATAACAGGTGTAGATCTATGAAACCAAGAGAAGAAGAGAAGTAGATCTAAGTGGATCTTAGAAACCAAACCAGAATGAGGAAGAACGATCACATACCTAAAGAAACCAGCTTTGATAATGTCAAGAGAAGCCATTAGATCTCCTCCAAAATGATTAGGAGAGGTTCTCCTACCTCCAAGGGAGGGTAATCATGAGTTATGTCTACTTAGCAGCTTAAAAGATCCATTTAGAGGAAAAAAAGGTAGATCCACAATTTTAGGATCAAATTTAAGTGCCGTCACGGTTTGATCGCATGGTTAGACAAACAGTGCGCTAACCGTGCAGTCTCTACTACCTCACCAAACACACCTCGCATGGTTATGCCTCACGGTTAGACAAACCATGCAGTAACTGTGCGTTAGCCACTACCTCTAACACCAGCCTCACATTGTTTGGCCGCACAGTTTAGACAAACTGTGTTTCTCCCATGCGAAAGCTATAGAACTTTAGTTTCCCTTAAAAGTACACCCAAACTCACCCTAAGTCACCTTAACCTCCTAAAACACCTCTAACTCCGCATTTTCACAATGTAATGGACTGGAGAGGTCCGGGACATTACATCAGATACCTCTCAAAACATTCTCGTCCTCAGGAATCACAAACCCACCTAAAGTGAAAACTAAACAGGGTCTAAACAACCACCCGTCGAGATACCTCTCAAAAGGGAGCAAGCCACAAAAGCAACAAAGGGATCCATCTCATAAACATGAAAGTTTCATAACCACATCAGCTACAACGATACATGAAAAGAGTTAAACATCAAACAACTCTGGGTACTGAGCACATATCAGTGACTCACATTCCTAGGTACTCTCCTCCAAACCACCATGTCTCCACAAGACACGAACCAAAGGAATAGAACGCCCGCACAACACCTTCTCCTTGCGGTCATGGATATCCACAGGTCTCTCCTCAAAGGCTTCATTATCATCCACATCAATCTCTCCCCAATTGATGATGTGAGAGTCCTCATGAAGATAACGACGGAGTTGTGATACATGAAAATCATCATGTATCCGAATCATCTGTGGGGGAAGTGCTACTCGATACACCACAACTCCAACATGAGTTAACACCTCGAAAGGCCCAACAAACCGGGGAGAAATATTACTTCCACGACAAAACCTTCACTACCCATGACATGTATTTACCTTTAGAAACACATGATCTCCAACATTAAACTCTAAAGTTCTCCTTTTTTTATCGGCATATGATTTCTGATGATCCTGCACTGTCTTCATCCTATCACAAATCACCAGAACCATCTATGTTGTATTCTTCACTAGTTCTGGTATGAGAATTGCTGACTCTCCAACCCCAGTATAGAATAATGGAGAATGGAAAGGCCGACCATTCAAGGCTTCAAATGGCACCATGCCGATGGTGGAGTGAAAACTATTATTGTAAGCGAACTCCACCAAGGGTAAGTGCCTTATCCGTGAGCCTCCAAAATCCAGAACACAAGAGAATAACATGTCTTCCAGTGTCTGTATGGTTTGCTATGTTTTACCATCCGTTTGAGGATGAAAAGCAGTGATAAGGCATAGTTGAGAACCGAAATCATGTTGGAGACCTCTCCACACTCTGGAGGTAGAATGTGGATCTCGATCAGAAATGATTGTCCTTGGGACTCCATGAAGTCTCAAAACCTCCTCTAGATACTGCCTCGATAAAAATTCCACTGAGTTTGACTCCTTGATTTCTATAAAGTGGACCGATTTTTTTAAATGATCAACTACCACCCAAATAGCATCATGTCCTCCCAGAGCTCGAGGTAAACAAGTAATGAATTCCATTAATATTTCCTCCCATTTCCACTGAGGAATCTCTAATGGCTGTAGAAGACCACCTGGAACACGGGGTTCGACCTTCAACTTCTAGAAGACTAAACATCAAGACACAAACTACACAACCACACACTTCATCCCAGGCCACCAAAACTGAATCCTCAAGGATCGGTACATATTTGTCACACCAGGATGTACCGCTAAAGGTGAGATATGGAACTCTCTGAGGAATTTATTTCACTTCAACAAAGGAACAAAAATCCTTACATGATACAACAGTTGGTGTTGTTCATCCTCAGACCAACCATGAGGGGCCTCCCCACAAAAAACTCGGTATCTCCAGACCTCCACATCAAGATCTCACAACTGGGACTCCTCTACCTTCTGCATCAGGGATGACTGTACCGTTATTTGAAAAAGATAGCCTCTACCCCCAAATTCTCCCATATCAAGATGTAATGCGGAAATTTCTTCCATTACTCCCTATGAATCACCAGATTCACGCACCGTATCACTACATGACTTTCGGCTCAGCACATCAGCTATAACATTCCCTTTTTCAGGTGTATACGATATTTCGAAGCCGTATTACTATAAGAACTCCATCCACCGACGCTGTCATAATTTCAAGTCACACTGGGAGAAAACATACCTCAAACTCTTATGATCTGTGAAAACCGAAAAGCGCTCACCGATGAGGTAATGTCTCCACAACTTCAGAGAAAACACCATGCCTGCTAACTAAAGATCATGGGTGGAATATTTGCGTTCTTGGGGACGTAACTGCCGAGACCCATTAGAAACAACTGACCACTGCTGCATGAGAACACATCCTAACCCCAGATGTGAAGCATTTCAGAAGACATCAAACTGAACTCCCTCGGCTGGAAGACAAAGGACTGAAGCACTTACTAACTTATTCTTTAGATACTCGAAGGATTCCTGACATTGATCAGTCCATATGAATGTTTGATCTTTCCTAGTCAAATCTGTCAGAGGAGTTGAAACTCATGAGAAATTGGCTACAAACCTCCTGTAGTAGCATGTGAGACCAAGGAAACTTCACACCTATGACACTATCTTGGGGGATACCCAACACACAACTGCTTCAATCTTAGATGGATCCAAAAAAACTCCCTGTTGGGACACAAAGTGCCCCAAGAAACGGACTTCTTGAGCCCAAAATCACACTTCGACAACTTCCCGAACAACTGATGTCGACGAAGAACTCCCAAAATGGCTTGTAGATGCCTTGCATGCTCCTCTTCAGATGTGGAGTACACAAGTATGTCATCGATTAAAACCACCACAAACGTGTTTAGGAACTCCCGGAACACATCATTCATCAATCCAATGAATACAGATGGAGCATTCGTCACGCCAAATGGCATTACAACAAACTCATAATGCCCATGATGAAAATGGAAAGTAGTCTTTGGAATATCCTCATACTTCACACACATCTGATGATATCCTGAATGCAAGTATATCTTTGAGAACCAACCTTCACCCTTCAGTTGATCGAATAATTCATCAATCTGAAGAAGAGGATAGCACTTCTTTATTGTCACTTTGTTTAAGCGACGATAATCGACACACAACCATAAACTGCCGTCATCCTTCTTCATGAAAAAAACTGGTGCACCACATGGTGGCACACTTGGCCGAACAGAACCGCACTGAAACCGACCATCAAGCTATATACGTAGCCCTCACAACTCCGAAGGGGCCATCCTATATGAAGACATAGATATAGAAGATGCTCCTAGCTGTAGATTGATCCCAAAGTCGATCTCTTGTCGTGGGGGTAATGCTACAACCTCTTCTGGAAAGACATCAGGGTACTCCTCTACGACCCTAGGAAGCGCCAACTACTGAACCTTTGAAGAACTCAGCATCATCTCGGCCATCATGGATGATAAGGATGGAACATGCCTATAACCCATCCGAGGATCTCGCTGTCCAAAAAACACCACTTTCTCTCCATCCAAACCAAAGAAAACACACTTCTTCCAGAATCAATCCACGATAGCCTACACCGAATAAAACCAATCCATGGAGAGGATGCCATCATATGGTTGTATTCGTAAATATAGAAAATCTCCCCAAGAGCGGTGTTGCCCCAATACTAGCTCACAATCTCTACATACTTCAAACAAGTCATCTTGACCTCCAACTGGCGTAGTCAACACCAAGGGCACTGAAATCCTCTCTACCTCAAGTCCCAAAGCATGGACAAGGGTAGGTGATATGAAGTAGTGGGTCACTATGGAATCAAACAAGGAATACACCGATGTAGAAAACAAGAAAAGGGTACCTTGAATGACATCCGATTCGTCTAGTGCTGGCAACGCTAGAGCATGGAGCTAACCACGACCTCCTCCACAACCTCTATGACCCTGATGATGACCCCCAACATGGCCGCGATCTGCTCTATGAGGACGGGGAGCATCATGGGGCTGTCCCCTACCTAACCCATCTACCCTCTGCTGATCTAAAGCTGGTGCAACTGGCTGCTACTACCTCAGCTGGAACTGCCTCAACGGAGGAACCTAGAGCATAACGCCCAATGAATGATGACCACTCTCAAAGGTCGGGCACTCCCGTTGTTGATGGCCCCGACCACCACAAGAAAAACAAGCACATGATCCCTTGACATAAGTCTGAGAGTTGATGATTCCAAAGAAACAAGATGTGAAGGGCTGGGACCTTCCCCCAGCTGAACGAAAACTCTTCTGCTCTAAAAACCGGGAACCCCAGACCACAACTTTGCTTCGTGAGGGATCATGATGATCCCCCTCTCGTGATGATCCGGTCCTAGTCAAAGTCCTCTTGACAACCTCTTCCCTCGCCAACAAATCAAGATATGTCTTCAACATAAATGGGGTGACCTGGCCTTGGATATCTGGATGCAATGCCTCCTCGAAATTCCTCTCCCTCACCTCCTCATCTAGTAACAGGTCCGAAGCATATCGTAAAAGGTTCTTGAAACGGATTCCAAACTCTCGAACAGTAGATGTCCCCTGTCAAAGGTTAAGAAGCTCCTGGCGATTGGGTGCCTTCATAGTCGAAGAAAGGAACTCAACTATAAAGTTGTCTCAGAATTCCTCCCATGAGATCGCTGACTCTTTACGATCCCCGATGAACAAGAACCACCACTTCCTCGCTGCTCTACACAACATCGTCACAGCTAAGGACACCTAGTGCTCATTACAAGCATGGATCGAACTAAATCCTATCTCGTCCTCCTCCAACTAGTCTTCCATGACTACATCTGAAACAGAGCCCTCATACTTCTACAGACTCTGGCGCTGAAACTCTCGGAGTGTCTTCCTCCAAGTGTCGTCATCATCAACCTATACCAGACAATGATCTTCCAGAACAAACTGCTGGGCATCTTCTATGCAAACCTGATGAGGACGTCGACCTGGATCCATACCTGCAATATAAAAAACACTTAGAGCTCCTAAACCTGGAATAGGGAAGAATCAACATTAATTAAATATTTGTTTTCTTTTGTTCATTTTAGGTTAACCTGTCCCAAGGTCTACCCATTCAAACAAAGGCAAAAAGAAAAATGAGGCATGATCCTTTCCTAGGTCTCTACCCTAAAACTAGTATCACCTTGTTTAGTAGCCATTGTAAATGTAAAGGTCCATACATCAGATCATCGGGGGCCCTAAATGCCTATGTCTCAGCCAGTCTCCAGTGTTTATCTCACATGCTAAAGATGAATGACACGGTTACCCTACAAACCCATGAAACCTCACCTGTGCCTAACTCCAAACTTCATATTATCCCTCAAACAGACCTATGATACCACTCTGTCATGACCCCCTCCCCACAAAGTGTACCTCTCCTGGGCCAACAATGTGAGAAGGGAGATAATGACCCCCCGAGTCCCGCCTCCAGTAGGCCCTAGGTTGGCGACTAGCACCGAGGGTATAGTAACACACAAATGGGTGGAATTACCCTCTAAGAGAACACATGTGGAAGAGAGAGATAAGATAGACCCCAATCAACTCCAACTCAGAACTGGAAATATAAAAGAAACCCATGTGCACAAATGGAATTTCATGAAAAAGTACTACAAAAAAAGGGAAAAAAACTGCACGTACCCAAAAGAAAGTAAAACAGCCGCATCCAAAAGATCAAATAGCTCCTAGAACCACAAGCTAGTAGTAACCAGTATGATCTCCAACCTACTCCAAGTGACCTGAAAAACAATTTGTATAAACATATGGTGAGTATAACAGTATACTCAGTAGGATCCTCCCCGAAGCCTCTCGTGAAAAAGTAAAGAAATCATTCTAATGCCAAGTGAACAATAAATGAAACCAACTCATCACCTAAACAGGTATAATAAGTTCCCAACCTCACCATGGCTACTCTAACCAAGTAACGCATACAAAAATATAGCATAAAATAAAGAATATCAAGGATACCCTCCTACTACTTATCCACTGGTTTTCCACTTTTCCCCAATGACATATGTCCTTTGCATCTCTCTCTAAAGGCTTTCCCACAGAAACCTGGGCTAAGCTCTACAATCCAAACCTTGTGCACCACAAAGTCTTGCTCATAGACACCTGAGTAAAGCCCCACACCATCCTCACAACCAAAGTAACTAGGTAGTTTCCAGGAGCCACCACATCTCGCATAACTTGTATCATACATCGGGTATTATACCTCAAACCATTGCAGCCCATACGAGTAAGGATCCTCAAGCCATCACAACCTATACACATTACACCTATAGTAGTACATAGGATACTATATCCAGAATATATGTGTGTGAATAACCACAAGACATTACATCCCTCTACACACATATATGGGGAAAACTAACCGCTGTGCCTAATGGAACTAGTATCTACCAAGAGTAGAGAGCGGGGTCAAAGGGGGTAGTCATCCATTCATCCTCCCACCAGAATGTTGGGGAAAACACCCCCCAGGGCTCAGAATCCCTGAGGTGCCAGTCACCCTTACTGACAGGGTGGAGTATCATATAGAAACACGAAAAGTACAGAATATATTATAACTCACAACCACATTATGGGAATAACCTAGTCTTAGACACAACTGTAGCAAACGTCTCTCGGACACCAGGCTACCACTTCTAAGACAAGGTATCCTATAAGCACACAACTATTTAAATAGATTTATTAGATGACTTCATTCTCTTTTTATCAATTCCAATTTATGTTAATTAATTCTTCAGACATTAATTAACCATGAACCAATCAACATTAAATTCCATTAACACCACATCCAAAAATTCCACTGTCCTTTCAAAAGTTCTCAACCTCATCATTAAGTTTCAACAAACTCCAACCCCATGGGTTAACATAATATATTCAAACATTCATTAGAGAAATACTTTCCCATACTCCCAGGCATTCTAGAAAAGCTTCCTATGCTACTAAACACAAGGGGGGATCAACACGGTGAGTATATGTACTACCCGTCGAGTCTTTGCCGCCTATAGCAAGAGCGTAGACCCATTCTACCTTGAGAGGGTAAACACGGAAAGAACGTGGAATACCCCACATTTCTTCACCTCTTTTGGAAGAAGGGTAAGCAAGACCAGCTACATTGAGCAGTGGGGAAAATTAAAGAAAACAATCAATCAATAAGAATCAGAAAGCATTCAACAATCACATCCATCCCATTCCATCCTCCCTGGTGTCCTCCCCGACACCTTCATGCATAAACCAATGCATCTCACCACTCTAGGTTTCATCCGATTCCATAACCAAAAGGACTCTATGACTCGACATATCACAACACCCCTCTAGGGTCACATCACAACACAAGCAGCAATAAATCAAACATCACATCAATTAGGCTCTTGTCCCTTTAACAATCCAGAGGGTAACTCAGAACCCTTCAAGGAATTATCAAACAATCAAAAAATTTATCCATATTGAATTAATATATTTAATTAGGATGTTGAAAACTCTAGAAACCTAACCAATAAGCTATCACAAATGATTAATCATGCTTACTACGCCAGTTTTATTATCATCAAATTACAACAGGAACAATATTTGTTCACATGACTCTTTATCTTTAGCCAAAAAATATCAATTAGTCCCGGTTTATGTTCTTTACCAATTTCCACCAAGAACAACCACTATGTAAGGAAAGCATAGATATCACTATATCTATCAAAACATGAGGCAATAACATACAATCGATAAAATTTCTTTATCTAGTTCAATGTATTTTATTAGGTCAATTCCATTGTCATCTAGAGGGATTCAACATGTAAACAATACATTTTCATATAAAAGAAAGAGAAGAAATGAATCCCCTATCTCATGGTTTTTGAGGAAAACCATGACGGTCGAAGAATGCTCAAGAAACCCAGGTCGATTCTCCAAAATTCCGCCTTAAATATATCCTCCTAGTAGGGTCAAGACCAAATCTCACCATTATTTTAATCTACACACTTAGATCTACCCATAACGGGTGTAGATCTAAGAAAACAAGAAAAGAGGAGAAGTAGATCTAAGTAGATTTAAGAAACCAAATAGGAACGAGGAAGAACGATCACATACCTCAAGAAACCAACTTTTTTTTATCAAGAGAAGCCTTCAGATCACCTCCAAAACACCTGGGAAAGGTTCTCCTACCTTCAAGGGAGGTTAATCCCGAGTTATGGCCGCTTAGGGGATTAAATGAACCATTTAGTGGCAAAACAAGTTAGATCCACAATTTTAGGATCTAATTTAAGTGCCCACACAGTTTGCTCGCACGGTTAGAAAAACTGTGCGCTAACCGTGCCACCGCTACTGCCTCACCAAACACACCTCGCACGGTTAGGCCATATGGTTAGACAAACTGTGCACTAACCGTGCATTAGACAATGCCTCCAACACCAGCCTCACATGGTTTGGACTCATGGTTTAGACAAACCGTGTGCCTCCCATGCGAAAGCTATAGCCCTTTAGTTTCCCATAAAAGTCCACCCAAACGCACCCCAAGTCACCTTAACCTCCTAGAACACCTCTAGCACCACATTTTCACAAATTGATGGACTGGAGAGGTTCGGTCCATTACACTCCATATGTCAAAAAAATACAAATGTCATCCATTAAAGAGGTTTTCTTATCAGGTCTTTCCATAGGAATGATACATTGTAAGTATAATGAGATATGATTCACAAATAAAGATCACTACCAAGGACATGTGGTATACCAAAAACTCAATCCATATTAACATGTAAATTAGTGTATTGTCATATGTGTAGTGTTCATAACTAAGATACCAAAAACTGCACCTAGGGAACAAAAATTTTAGAGGATATCACTTCAGACCTCAATGAAGGATTAAAAAAACTCTATCAAAGAATTATATTTGAATGGATCACCATTCCATGTGTAGGATGCGATTCCATAAAAACCCTTACGTAATGTATATAGGAAACACATGCTAACAAATCATTTCCAAGATAAGGAGGATAAGGGATCCAAGCATACTATGATGGTGTACACAGTGTATCTATTCGACACTGGGTCCATACCATGTAAAATGGACTATGATTGTGTCCATGTAAAATTAAACTATGTGAACATGCCATGTTATTTCTTTCCTTGTGAAAGTACAAACATTTTATCATGTACATATGGAATGGATGTGTCTATGTGGGAGTATACACTGTGACCATTCTCATGTAATGTTGTCCATGTCTGTGTACCCTATGAGGTACACACTGATCCAAACAAGAAGGTTCATATTCCATGTGATAGGGTCACACACAATGTGATACTTATCTTTCTTTAGAGACACTAGCCGCTACTGTGAGGGTCCCACACATCGTGTTCCTCCAAAACATAATTCACGTAACAATGAAATACTATGAAATCTAGATCTTAAATAACACATATTCTCGACTCCTCTGACCATTAGTCTAACCACACCCTAATTCAAAAACCAGGTAATACCATTGGCTGGGACTTTCCTTCATCACAAACTGAAATATGGATAATGAATTTGTATAGAAAACACCCTTGTGAATCGTTCAACATTACATGGAATGGAACATAAACTAGGATTCTAAAATCTACTTGATTCACTTACACCTCAATATTTGAAAAATCCTCACATCATTCTAAGACCAAATCAATGATATCAAACCATTTCACCATAAAATGGGAGCATAATGTTCAATTTTGGTTATATGTTGAACCATAGGCCAAAAAAAATCCCCTCAATGAATGAAGAAATAGATTAGAAAACAAAATCACATAATCAAGGAACAAACCTCATAAATTGTTCATGTTTTCCTTGATTCATTGCAGTTAGAATGAGTAATTGAGATGTAAACAATTAATCACAATAAAATTCACAAAATCCCAAATAATTCTATTCCACACCCACAATACACATGATTTTGGAAAACAAAATCATTAGTTTATTTATTCTTTATAATAATAGTAATTTTAAAATAGTAAAAACCAAAAATAAAAAAATTCCCTACCTCAATATGGATCAATATTTAATGAAGAACAAATTCATGTAATTGTTTTTAGCGATATCCTATGATTCCATTGCACACCGATCATCGATAATTGATCATGTTATCTTTCCTCTGAGAGAGATCCTCTAATATTCTCTCCAAAGGTTCTCTAATTTCTCTAGGTTCATGAGGAAACCCCCGGGAATTAGTCATATCCATATACTAATATATGTAATTAGGTCCCCACGTCAATGGATGAAATTATATAATTTAATAAATTATTTTTTTACGCCTGTGATTACTTTTTCATAAATTTCCTACCCCGCCAAGGGTTATTTCATGAATAAGGTGATTATCATGTTCTAAACTCAATAGTTCATTCATATTTTAGAACTAGGACTTCATATAGAAATTATTTCACCTTTTTAGGGAAACTATCTGTGTGTGAAATTTAATATATTTAATGTTTTTCACACATTTATTCTAAAAGCATCAGGTATTGTAATTACACATCATCTCAATACTTAGTATTGAAAATAATCCATACAATATCTAAAAAAATCGTCTTAAATCCAATTCTCTACATTGGTTATGCGATTATTAGCATCAAATGGGGTTCTTGGCCCTAGGTGTCTTCCGACAAGGGGTCATGTGATGTTTAGTAGCACATGGGGTGATTCTTCCCAGGTGTCTTCATGAGAGATATGACTATTAATAAAATGTAGGGTTCTTGGGCTGAGATGTCTTCAGGTGAGATGTGGTGCGATGATTAGAAGCATCCATCATGTTTTCATGATGTGATTTACAAAATAGGTTTGAGATCCATGATGTACATCGTTTGGGTGTGAGAGCGAGATCTCTGTGGGAAAGTAGTGCATGATACCCATCATCATTATGCTTTATATATGTTATTATACATGGAATAAATTATTTGTCTAGCATTCCTTGGAAAGGTTGGGTTTGGTATGTATTAATATTTTGGTTTTTTTGTTCCATTTTTCTCATGGATGAATCAATATAGTTCACTCACATATTTAGGAGAGACTTGTATTTTCCCCAAGAGTATACATATATCCTCAAACTATATATGTAAACTCATTTTCTAGGTTTCAAGTGGACTATTCTGAAAATGATGAACATTTACAGCTCAAATATTGGGATAGTTTCTATGTTGTTTCTTTAGTTCACTTTTGGGTATTTACTTTTTAAGACAAATTTTTGTATCATTTACATTTATAAATTCATTGTGGGATTTGTTATTAATATTTTATATTATTACATATAGTTTTTTGTGGATTATTCATCTTATCTACCAATCCTATGTTAATATAGTGGGTATTTCTTTATATTTCATCAGATTTTTATACCCTTAGTTCTATTCACCAACTTGGGGCCTACAGGAGGTGGAACTTAAGGGGGGGGGGGGTCATTATATATATCCCCTCATTATAGTATCTTTGGTGCAAAGGGTCATGATAGAGTCATATGAAAGGTGATGGTGGATATATAGGATGGAGTTTGGTGTTAGTCATAGTGAACATTACATGGGTTGGTATATAAACAGTTCTAGTTGAACTTGGTTACTGAAATGGGAATGGGATATTGTTAGGGAAATGGATTTTTAGGCCCCCCGTAATCCAGTTCATGAACTCTGATCTTGCTAAATGACCAAGTGAGATGGACTTGTTTGTGGGGTAGAGACATATGAAAGGTAAATGCCTTATAATGTATTATGTTATTTTTTTAATTGATTGTATTTTCTTATAGGATGTTAAAAAGGATTAAAATGAAATAAATAAATTCTAATAACATTTCATTCTTTGGGGCATAGGAAATCTTATTTCCCTTTCAGTTATTAATCCTAGATGTTATCGTCATGTGGGTCAAATAGTTGAGGTTTTGTGAAATGATCCGGATGATCAATATAGGGTTGGTCCATGAGGGTAAGATAGGCTTGCTGGGGGAATCTTCATTCTTTATAGTGGCAAGATTTGGGGAAGTATGAGGTATATTTATCATATATATAGACAGAGTGATGGTTGGAGGATCTTGGGTTTGAATTTAGTTTGATTCGGGCCTCGATGGATAACTGGTTTCCTTTGTTAGCCAGTCAGATGTGAAAATATGTGCATCAATAGTGGATCTTGTACCTAGGTGAGAGAAATGAAAATGATTTTCCAAGGATGACATTCAATAATAGTTTCAAGAAGAGTTAATTATGTCAAACATGAATGTATTAAATAGGTAAGATCATATTTCTATTTAGTAGGGGAGTATGTCAGTGTGGGTGTGGGGAATCAAGTTCAAGGACATTCTATGGATTTACCCAATTCTTATTCTAGACGGGGAGACTTATGTTTTACATCAGGAGGAGGTGCTCTATCTTTTGATCTAGTATGAAAAGTGTCATTTTTCATTGCCAAAGTATCTCCATGTTCAGAAAAATGTAGAAGTGATTGAGTGGATGAACATGCAAGGAGGCTTACCCAGATATTGGAGCCATCTATGTTCTTAAAAAAGTTGATTTGTTACTGGAAGTTCCAAAGATGTAGACCCATAAATGTTTCAACTAGTCTTGGGTTGGTCTCATCAACATCTTTTTCGGCATCATAGGAGTTTTGGGCCATTTTGTTTTTCCTATATAGGATGTGGTCATAAGTAGGATTGGTTCCTAGTGCTTCCTAAGGCTCAACATGGTAGTGGTGGAAAATTTTAGATATAGTTTGAGAAAGTGGTTCCATTGATCTAGTTTTAGTCCTAGGGGAAGAAGGATTCAGTTCCATAGAGGGTAGATGTGGTAGATAGAGGGAAACCTTAGAATGATCCTCGAGATCAGTGAACAAAGATAGAGTGTAGTCATGGATGTGGCTATAAACAGATAGGTAGAGGAGTTAGTTATGTCCATTTTAATGAATTATAGATGGATGATCAAGAAGGTCTATATATTTTTCAAGGTATGCTCATTTAGTTATGTTATATTATTTTGATTCTTTCTTTGTGTGTTGTTATTCTTTTGATGTTACATAGTGTGATAAGTTATTAGTATCTTTATGTAATGAACTAGAATTATATTAATTAAAATTTCCTCCTTACAATTATTTTATATAGTATAAATCACATGAAATAACTTAGAGAACATAATAAAAACTTTATACATTATGGGTAAATGAAATAAGAGTTATTTATAGAGGTTAAGGAACAAATACCGATAAAATTGTAACTTGACCTTAGGAATAGTAATATGATCATTAAAAATAGTAAACCATCCAAATGAATAGTAATATAACCCATGAAAGGTTAAATAAAATTTAGGAATCTTATAAATGAAATTTTGATAAAATTATATCATAGTATAAGTAAATAAATATTTTAAAAAATTTTATGTGTTGGTATTTTAGTGAGTCATAAATATTTAATAATAATTTTATAAATAAGAAATGATTAAAAAGAAATTTATTTTCAGAAAAATTATTCATAAATTAACATTTTTTTATCTTATGATTTAAGATAATTTTATGATACATTTGTTAACTTTTCTAAGTGTTATAAAATTAGTTATAAATTTTACGTCTGTATTTTTTGAGTAAATGATGATTTGAATTAAAAATTAAATTTATCATATTTAGAAAATTATTCTCATAAAATGGATTTAATTTTTTAATTCTACATGTTGAAAAATGGTTAGTGTAAATATTTTGGATTTTTATAAAATATTTGATTTTTTTGGTGAATAGTAAATTACGATAACTTATGATAAATGTTAAGTACAATAATTATTGAGTCATAGGTGATGTATGGATGATGTAAGACCATAATATAGAACTATTCATAATTATTTTAAAAATAGTTTTTTATAATTATAAAACTATTTGTAGTCTTGAGTCAAAATAATGAACAAATGAATATAATATTCAAAAAACACCCCTCTTATCCACTAGAAGAACCACCTCTCACCACCTCTTATCCACACACAATCCAAGATGTGAGACTTGTATAAATTATGACCAATAAAATTCCCAAGTCCCTCCCCCCATTTCCATGATCTCTTGGTCTAATCAAAATACAAAAACCCTTTCCCTAAGGAGGTTCTCATGAAGGATAAAATCAAGAGGTAAAAAACCCTTTAAGTTTCGTTTAATTTCTTTTTATGTTATTTTATTTTATTATAATCTCCTTACCTACCATGATAAAAATTGAATGATATGTCCAGCACTTTTCATATAATAGAATGTTATTATACTAATGGAATTATCCATCATAAGGCCCCTTCACCTATCCCTTTTATTCTATAAATCAAAACGTCATCTTTGAGGTGTTGATTCATCACCTTGAAGGATGAAAAGTTTTCATTTTCCTTCACCATATTCAATAATATTCTTGAAACCATTTTAATGATTAAAAAACATTGTTAAATTTATATTAGAATCCTTTTATGATTTGTAAGTAACATAATTACATAGTCATAAATGATAAAATAAAACGAGTTCGTTGTGATCTAAAATCGATAAAATTTATCATAATGACAATCATTAACATGTTGTCTAAGGAGTCAACCTGATATCTGGGAAAAAAATATATAATAAAAATTACAATTATATATGTTATTTAATAAAATGTAATTCCAATTTATTATAATTACACTGATTTTAAATGAACTTCATTACTTATACACAAGCAAACCAATCACGAAAACCAAGAAAACGAATACTCTGTAACGATGAACTTAAGATATATAACTCATCAATAAGGCCATAAATGAACAAAATAAAACTAAAATGAATAAAATAAATGTATATAATGTTTTTAATTAATTAATTAATGAAATCACTTTTATTATCCAGGATATTAAGGTCACGTGGAGAACACAATCATAGATTAGGTAAGGGTTTTCTTCCCGAACAATCATTTTTATTCGGTTTATGATTTATCCCTCTATACAACAATGTAACTTTTGATATTTTTGTATAATTAATCTAAATTATTATTATATATTCTAAAATAATGTTTCTAGATCTATTCATATTTATCTTATAATAAATAGATGTCTTTTTTCAAGTTTCCCTTCTCAATTCTTCCTAATATACATGCCAAATTAAAGGGATCGTCTTGATTTCTTAACCATTTGGTAGTACCATCCATAATATCTTATAAGACACTATAATTTTTCTAAAATAACTAATTTTTAATGAAAAAATATTGTTTCTTTCTTTTTTATACAAATAATTATAAAAAGTAAAAATGATTTTTTAAAAAAGAACTCTTCTTTGCAAAGTAACAAGGATATTTCTTTCAAGAATTCCTTAATGATATTATTAGAGTATTCTAATATATTTAAAAACCACTATTGAAATTTATGATTTCTTGAGATTTATTACTTATTATTTTTATCTACCTTATTTTATTAAATGATTTATGATCAGTCTGACTATGGATCTACTATCTTGGTACCATTCACCATCACACTCAGAATGGTTAGTGATTATTTATAGATATTGGGGATAATTATTTAAAATAATTATATATATGATTTTTATCTTTAAATAAATTTATATTAAGAATTAATTGAACAAATAAAGTGAAGGATGAGGCCCATGATATCACCTTGTTGCATCATTTGGCCCATGAGAAAAAATAAAAATGGATTTTTTCCGAGGCCTTAACCATTTATTTTCAGATGTCTTGGTCAGGGCCCTGATGATATGTTTAAGATTTATGGAATTTTGAATTACCTCATTATGATAATAGTAATTGATAAATCATGATATTATTATACAAGTATAATAAACATGGTCATGTTTCATGTGATTATTTATGTGGTATGATTTATTTTAATTTTATTCCTTCCATATTATGCTCAAGATTATGTTTTAATGGAATGTGTTCTTTTAGTTATTCACCCTAACTTATTATTTTTTATTCTAATATTTTTTTTCCCAAACTGAGTATCTGATGTATCACCCCAATATTCCATGGAATGTTTCATTTTAAATAATTCAATAACTTGCGCTGCACGCAACACCGAGTTCGAGGGCACCACGACCTATCGAACTAGCAGTTAAAAATGTGGTTATGAAAAGTATTAAACAAATAGTGAAATTTATGTATTTTATTTTTGAAAATATACTTCATTTGTAAATCTTAACATCGAAATTATCTAAGGGTGATTCATGGTATTTTTTTGAAAAGTTTCAATTTTTGATGAATAGTGAAAAATAATTCATTGTTGTTAAAAACCAAATTTTTCATTTAAATAATTATTTTATTAGAGATTGATATTAAATTCAAAATAGATATATAATACATATATTAATATAAAAATTTTCATTGGAATAATTTTATAATATAATTAGATATAAATGTTAATTGAACTTTTGAACGTCCCTTTTACCCGTCTTCTAGCCAAATCTATGGGGTTTTCATTAAACATAATTTTACCCCTTATGTGAATTTAATTTAAAAAAAACATAGGTATTTATAATCAGCATAAAAAATGTGATCTAATAGGAGAAAAGTAATTTTTTATTGAATAATAAATTTTGGATTTTATTTTCCCTAGTTAAAGGTAAATAGGGAAATTAAAGGAAAAAATAATATTATAGTAATATAATATTACCCTAACACTTGTACTAATTTCATTGGATAATTTATTTTCGTCCAAAATACATCTTATGTCAAAAATATGATTCTTTCTAATCCAATTGTGTTTGATTAGGACATTTATTGTATTTTATTTAAAGATGAGTTAAAAATGTCATATTAAAATTTTAATAACTATATTATTTTTATTATGAGGTTATATTAGTGATATGGTCAACTATAAATAGTAATTATTAATATACGAAGTTTATATACATAATAATGTTTTTTTATAATTTTAGGAAACAAATAATTAAAATAAATGGAGACAGATTAATGATGCAGTAGTTGAATTATTATAGGAGGAATTAGTTAAATGATATTGAGAATTTTAAAATAAATATAATTTGACTAAATTAATGTCTTAAAAGAATTTTATTGATAACATACACATGTTAGTGACATATTTTAAGTATTAGTTCGAAGTTACATTGTTTTTTGATATTTTTAAAAATGAAAATATACAATAGTATCAAATTTGACACAAATGACTTTGAAATAAATAATATTTTATTAGATGTTATAAAATTCATAAAATTTTTATATTAGACCAAATAACTAGGATAATGTTATAAATGTAAAAAATGATCCAATTGGGGTTGGTTTGGAATTTTATAGTAACTATATTACCCCTATATTATAAAAATAATAATTAACACTATAAGAGTTAAACAATTTAACTAAGGGTTTAATACAAACGATAAGGTTAATTATGCATCCTAAACATGTATAAATATCATTGATTGAGAATATTTCTACCCATATTCATATTATACTCAAAATAACTAATATTGGACCAATTTGAAACCGAAAATAAATTTATGATAAATTTATAGTTTTGGAGTTTCCAAAAGTGCACCTCCCCTCTCTTATAAAGCAACACATATCCTTCTGTTTTATTAACACATCTAAATCCCTTTGGATTGGCCCATCCCTGACCAATTCTCCTCCCAACTTCCCTCAATTCATCCGAGAGTCCATACTTTGGGAGGAAATACATTATTATGAGTCCTTTTGTGAAAATAAAAAGGATACGCTCAAAGAAGAGGATGTTAACTTACCCATAACTAATGGAATGTAAAATGTATGAGTTAATTTCACAATATCATTGTTATATGAGGTTGTTTATATGTAATTATCTACTTGTAAATCTTTATAATCCATGCACAAGTTTCTTAAAATGTATTTCAAAGTAGTATTTACAATTATTTAAAGTCATTTTTACCCATGTTTTACTTTTTGTAAAACATTTCAAAATAAATCTTTCCATAATTTTAAAAACAAGGTACTTTATTAAATATTTTAAAAATTAAGGAAAGAATGTTTTTTTAACTTATATGGCATGAGAGGATATTTCATCTGTCATAATGCCTTAGCGTTTTGGATATTCTTCTGTAATCATAAATTTTATTTTTAAAAGAAATGTTTTCTTTTATAATTGAATTTCTTTTTCAAAGTAAAAAGGGATATTTCTGTCAAAGAGTTTTAATGATTTTAATAGATTATTTTCATCTATGTCTAATTCCTTTGAGGAATTTTATGATTAATTTATGTTGATTTATTATGATATAATTTACCATATTGTATCGAAGGTTTTATTATATGTTTGACAGTGGATGTGCTATTTTGATACAATTTGTGGTTTTTGGTTAATGTATTGAAATTTTGTATGCTAGTTTTAATAAAAATGTTTATATTAGTTTTGTTTCACCTTTTTCACATGAGGAATTCATTTAACATAATAAGTGATGGGCTGGGTACCACTTAATGAAAGCCCTACTGGTTTATGACATATTAATGAAATCCCCAGGATGCATCAATAGTTATCATGAGACAAACTAGTTTGGGTTTTATCCGTTTATTTATCGTTTTGGCATGAGACCTTGATAGTGTGGTTATGATGTCCAACATTATTAATTCCCACATTATGAGAATATTTTTTTTTGTATTACATGTGATTATTTGAAAGTTATAATATCTATGTCAATGTTCAAAAGGAATTATTTGATTTATTCCTTCCATATTATACCGAATATTATGTTTAAAGGGATTGTGTTTCAGTTTTATAAATTTCCTTAACAGTTTATGCATATTTATGATAGCTTATGCTATATTGTTTACCCTAACTAAGAATCTGAGGTCACCCCTTATGTTTCATTTTCCCCCAAGATGTGAAGAATTATATTACGACTGGCCTATAGGGATTGTATAAGGAATATGAGTTTTTTCAAAGGAGATACTATGTTGTTTTTCATTTCATGATGTAATGTAAAACTTATGTTTGTTTCTAAATTTTCCTATGATAGTAAACTAATCAGTCCTTTAGAATTTGATTTATTATGATCATGAAAATGTAATAAAATAATGCACCGACTCTAGGAAAATATTATATTCCACCCTATAGTAATTTTGGGAAGAAACACCCTGGTACTTACATAATGGGAATGTGATTCTATTATAAGTATGGAGAATATGGTCACCAATCTCATGATTTCATGGGTAAGAAAGAAGATACCAATTTTCAATTCTACAATTTCAAAGAGATGGGAAATTCTGAAGATGACTGTCCTAAGCATCAAGAAAATATTCCCCATAAAATGCCAAGGGAGCAAGACCAGGCTTATACAGTCACAACAACTAATATTGAAACTCTTAATGATGTGGTTGAAGGTACATTAATCATCTTTTCAAATTTATCCCCATCATTATTTGATTATAGATCCTTAAATTCATTTATATCTTCCTAGTTTTCTTTAATAATTAGATATTTTCAATTTACTTTAACAAGGGGTTTTTCAGTCAAAACCCCTAAGGGAAGTCTCATTGAAATAATAATGTGTCAGGTGGTTCCCATTATGTCATATGAAGGTTATTTATCTACTGGATTTATCATCATACCTATAGTAAACTTTTATATAATCCTCTGTATGGATTGGCTATCAAAATATGAGGAGAAATTTTATTTCAAGAAGAAGGAAGTTACAACTTGTGAAGAATTTGTAGAATCCATTATCTTTATAGAAGAAAAATAATCATGTGATTCTTATCTAGATCCCCCAGTAGATCTTATGAATGAAAATTTTAGGGTGGAAAAGAAAACATCATCCATGGGTAAAGAAAGAAATATTAAAATTGAGGATGTACATATTGTACAATAATACATTGATGTATTTACCAAGGATTTACCTATACATCCTCTAGAGTGGGGGCTGAGTTTTCTATTAATTTAATACCTTATGAAAGGACAATATTAAATAATCCCTATAGAATGGCCACTATAGAATTACTATAGTTGAATAAATAATTAGTAGAGTTGATTAATAATGGATTTATTCATCTATGTTTTTACCTATGGGGAGCCACAATTCTTTTTGTTATGAAGAAATATGGATCAATGAGACTATTCATTGTATGTAGAGAAATCAATGATAGTATAATAAATAACAAGTATCATCTTCCTTGAATTGATGATTTGTTTGATCGACTTCATGGAGATCAATATTTTTTGAGGACTGAACTTCGATCTATATATCACCAATTGTGTGTAAAGAGGGAAGATATTACAAATACATCATTCAAAAAAATTTATGGGCATTACGAGTTTATTATAATTGCATTAAGTCTGACTAATGCATCCTCTATTTTGATATATCTAGTAAATTTTTTCAAGGATTATCTTGATGATTTTTTACTATAATTTATTGATCAAATCATGGTATACTCCAAAATATATGAAGACCATCTGAGCCAAACACAAATTTTTTTGCTGACTCTTATAAGAAATAAACTATATGGGAATTTTAGCAAGTGTGAATTATATCTTTAGGAAATTTCTATTCATGGCCATATTATCTCCCAGAATGATATCTTTGTTGACCCTGCAATGAAAAAGTAAATCCAAGAATGGCCATCATTGATGAGTATAACTGAGGTATACCATTTTATTTGTTTAGCAGGTTACTATCGACATTTCATCCAAAATTTTTCCGGATTGGAAAACCCATTAACCAAGATGACACGTAAAGCGGTTAAATTCATTTGGACAAAAGAGTGTGAAGAATGTTTTGAAGAATTGAATATATGATTAGTCAATACTCCTATATTGGCATTACCATATGGGACAATGGGTTTGTGATTTATAGTGATGCATTAAAGAAATGAACTGGTTGTGTTCTTTTGAAAAATAATAGGGTTATTACATATGAATCAAGGCTGATTAAAATTAATGAACAAAACTACCCAACTCATGATCTCGAGTTAGCAACTGTACTCTTTTCTATGAAGATATGGATAAAATATCTCTTCGGTGAAACATGTATGATATATAAGGATTACAAAATATTGAAATATATTTTATCATAGAAAGAACTCAACAAGAGACAAATGAGATGGCTTGAGATAATCAAGTATTATGGTTTCACAATATAGTATCTCTCAAGGGAGGAAAATTAGTTAGAATTTTGTTTATGTAGGAAGTACCATGGAGTTTTTAATAGATTGAGAGTTGAAAAGGATCCTCTGTTCAAGGAACTAGTAAAATGGGTATGGGAATTATCATGGAAGGTGAAAAATCACTACATTTTCAAATGGTTTCCAAATAATTTTTACAAAGGAAAAATTAAAAGTTCTCAATTAGATGTTGATGAGTTTCAGAAGATAATTAAAGATATGAATGATGGGAGACAGACAGACTTCATATTTGAAGATGATTTTTAGAATTTTTTGAAGAGGCTTTGTGTTCCCTCTATACCTGAACTAAAAAGGGAATTATTAAATGATTCTCATTGGCACAATTAATCAATACACCCTTGTAGCACTATGATGTATAGAGATTTGAAAGATAATTTTTGGTGGGACAACATGAACAGGGAGATTACTAATTATGTGTCAAGATTTTTGGTTTTTAAATAGGTAAAGGCTGGAAGAGAAAATCCTATAGGAGTTATAAACCTCTTCCTATACTTGTGTGGTAATGGGATGATATTGTGATGGACTTTGTCATGTGGCTACCAAAGAATCCCAAAATAAATTATGTGATATGGGTTGTTGTTGATTGTCTTACCAACTCAACAAATTTTATTTCTATAATAGAAGATTTATCACTTGAAGGTTTAGAAATACTTTACATCAATGAAGTTTTAATACTTAATGGTGTACCCGTATTGATTTTTTTGACCATGATACTCATTTTACATAAATATTATATAAATGTATTCAGAAGGACCTATATATTGAGCTTTGTTTGAGAAATACCTACCACCCTCAAACAGATGGACATTCAGAATAGAATATTAAATATTTAGAAGACTTGTTTAGATCTTTATCACATGACTTTTAAGGTATGTGGGGTTAGTATTTACCTCTAGTAGAATTTTCATATATTAATAGCTTCCATTCCAATATTTAGATGGAACTATATGCATTGTTATATCGAAATAGGTGTCGTACACCTAATTTTTGGGATGATATTGGTGAAAGAAAACTCGTAGTCTGATAAATTGTTGAGGAAACAATAGAAAAGGTGAAAATAATTCAATCCCATATCAAAATAGCACAAAGTAGGAAAAAGAGCTAAGACGATAACCGAAGGATGGATTTGGAATTTCAAGTTGGATATCATGTTTTCTTAGAGTTACCTCTATATAAAGTTGTTATATGATTCAATAAGAATTATAAATTAATCCCTAGGTACATCAGACCTTTTGAAATTCTGGAATGAATTAGAGTTATAACTTACCATTTAGAAAAGCAGCCAAGTCTCTCAAAATTTTATGATGTGTTCCACATATCACTGTTAAGGAAATACATTCCAGAACCAAAGCATGTAATCAACTATGAAGAAATATAAATGGAACCAAACATATCTTGTTATGAAGATCCTATCAATATTCTTGATACCAGAGAACATGTTTTGATAAATGTGACAACTTGTATGTTAATAGGTCTTTGGAGAAACCATAAAATTGAAGACGTAACATAGAAATATGAAGAATTTATGATGATGAACCACCCAAATATTTTTATTAAGTGATATTCAAAAATTTCAATGAATAAATTATTTTAATTAGGGACTAATTTAACACCCCAATCTTCCATGATACTCTTCTTTTAAAATAATTCAATATCTTGCGTTGCAAACAACACTGACTTCGAGCGCACTATGACCTATCGAACTAGTCATTTGAAGCATGGTTATGAATATTATTAACAAAATTATAAAATTATAAAATTTATTTTTCCAAATATACTTCAATTTTTAATTTCTAACATCAAAATTATCTTAGTGTGAATATTTGGTATTTTTCTGAAAACATTCAATTTTGGATGAATAGTAAAAAATACTGCATTCCTGATAAAAAAATGTTTTTGAGTTAAATAATTATTATACTATAAATTTATTTTAAAGTCTCAATAGATAAATAATACATATATTAGTCTAATAGTTTTTATTGTAAGAATTTTACAATGTAATTAGATATTAAAATTTAAAGAACTCTTGGACGTCTCTTTTACCCACCTTCAAGACACATCTACAGGGTTTGAATTAAACATAATTTTACCTATTGTGTTAATTGAATTTCCAAAAATGGATATACATGTGTTTAATTAATATTAAAAATTTTGTGTAAAAGGATCAAAATAAGTTCCGGTTTATAGAAACTGTTGGATTTCATTTACCATGGTTAAAGGTAAGTATGATAATTAAAGGTAAAAATAATATTATGATAATATAATATTACCCTACCACTTGCCCTATTTTTATTGGATAAGTATTGTTATACCAAAATCATCATTATTATGAAAAAATGATCCTTTTTAAGCCACTTGTGTTAGATTCAAACATTTATTATATTTTATTTAATGAAGAGTTAAAAACATAGTATTCAAAATTTAATAACAATGTCATTATTAATATGAGGTTATATAAGTGATATGGTATTCTTTAAGTATTATTTAGAAATATTATATTTTTATCTACATAATCATAATTTATTTATAATTTTAATATATATATAATTAAATTAAATAATGACACAATAATGATGCAATAATTGAATTATTAAAAGAAGAATAAATTAAATGATATTAAAAATATTAAAATAAATATAATTTGACTTAATTAATGACTTCCAAGAATTTTATAGATAACATATAAATTTTAGTGACATATTGGATGTATTTTTTGGAAGTTATCATGTTTGTTTTATATTTTTAAAAATGAAAATATTGAATAGTACCAAAATTTACATATATGATACATTAAAATAAATAATATTTTATTAAATTCATAAAATTCATAAAAATATCTGTGAAAGGGAGACATTGGATAATGAATTAATGAAATTGGAATATCTAGAGGTTTTTAGTTAATATAATATGAATGGATAATGAATTAATGAATAATTGGATGAATAAGAAAATGGGTTTAATGAAAAATGGTTTATGTTTTATGACTTTCTATATGGTTTTATGATTTTAGGGGTGAAGAAAAACTGTCATAGGTTTTGAGTTTGGGTGGTGATTTTTTGAGTTGGTTAGTGGTTTTTTTGAACCCATAGTATGAGATTGTGTATTTGGATTATATATATAATTTTCATATTTGTTTTATTTTATAAACACACCCCATCCATTTTGAGCACCTAGTGCCCTCAAAAAATATCTTGCATGTGTTTTTTTCAATATCCCTACTATAAGGATGGATGGATGACTACCTAATATTTCTAGTTCCTTATTCAAGGAAATGATGTCCTGAATGAGATATGGTGATAATAAGTTAAAAGCACTGCAGTCAAGAAGTGATGGTTTGTAGAACCCATGGTGTTATGGTGGGGATAATGCATGGAAGGAGGATAGTACAAGGTTTATGTACTATATGTTCATGATGTAATAACACTATGTTTATTTGATTGTTAGTATAACATGGGGTTCTTGGGTCCATGTGTTTTTGGGTCAGATTTGATGTGATGGTTAGAAGAACTCGAGGTTCTTGAGCCCGAGTGTCTTCAAGAGATATGTGATGTGATGGATAGTAGCACATGAGGTACTTGGGATTAGGTGTATTTTGGTGGGATGTGATGTGATAGTTAGTAACATGTGGGGGTTTGGAACAATGTGATATTAAAAAGATGTTGGAGTTTCAGGATGTACATCGTTAAGGTGGGGGAGAGGTATCTCAGTGGGAAAGTGGTGTGGGATACCCTTGATCAATATGATTCATATTATGTTATTATAATTGGCCTGTGTAATTTGGTGATCCTTCCTTGTTAAGGTTGGGTTTTGTTATTATACCTTTTTAAGTGTTGTTTGTTCTGTTGTTTGATCACAGGTTCATTAGTATGATTCATTCACATGTTTAAGGGAGACATTGGTTTTCCAATTGAGTATACTAGTATTCTCACAATATGTATATAAATAGTTTTTTAGTTTTCAGGAGGACTATGTGGATCATGCTATACATTACTAGCTTGTACCTTGGGATAGTTTTTTGTAACTGATTTAGTTTTATTTTGGGTATTTACTTTTGAATACATTTATCTCTATTAGTTTTATTTATACATGAATTATGGGTCGGTTCCGGTTTATTTTTTTATATTATTACATTGATTTATTTCCATATGAATATTCTTTTATGCCGATCCTATATCATTATAGAGTGTAATACATCGCATTTCATGAGAATTTTAAACTCTCAGTTCTGATTTCATACCTAGGTCCTAATAGAGGTGAGAATTAGTGGTCATTTTATCTCTCCCATCATTGTATTATCATTGGCATGGGGCTATCGATGTTTTAGTCATAAATAATAGTTATCATGTTAAAGGTTTTTTCGCAAGGATAAAGGTAAAATTTACTATAAGGGGGGTGTTAATTAGAATATATGGCTTAAAATATCTCTATAAGTTTTCTAAATTTGATTAGTTTAGTGGATATATACATCACCCTATCTTACCTTCAAAATTGGATTTCATTGGATCCACTTTCCTTGTGGAAGAACTTTATTATATTAATAATTATTGAGATTTACATTCTCATACCCCTTATAAAAGGAAACCTCATCTCCTCAATTCTCCACACAATTTTAGAAATCTATATTGAACTAGTTCTCCCAAAACCCCTCCCCAAATATCCTTCGCATTTCATATATTTCATGGTCTTTACCAAAAGACTGATCTTAAAAGGAATAATGTGTATGAAAATGGAAGATATTCAGGGATGAGGTATAAGTCGTAACCAATCTCTTTCATGTATGTTTCTTATTATACATAATTAAAATATACATTAACCTTTATATTGTAAATAAATAAGTATTTATACTATATTTAAATGTTATTATGTAAATTGAACAACTATTTTATACCTACCTTCTGTCCTATGGGAAATGATTTTTTTCCATGCGTACGTATGAAAACTCCTTCCATAAAGTAGTGAATTTTTTTCATAACCACCAAACATGAATTGGTATAAGGATTAATTTAACGAATATATATAATATATATGAAAAAATAATGATTTTTTAGTTTTATATATTATCTACCTTCTTAACATCATATCCATTGGAAAATGATATCATCATTCATGCTTATATGTGGACTACGGACTCCACAAAACATTGTAATTCATTTTTCATTTCCAACTGACATAGTTGGTTATAATGATGGACTTAAAAATAAATACGTGACTTATAATATGTTTTTTATTATTTAAATTTAATAAAATTTATAATTTTTTATATTTTCATCCATTAGAAAATTTGAAACACCACTATGTATATACGAAGTACCTCCTACGTGAAATGATGGATTTAATTTTTCATGAATTCAATGAATGGATGGTTTTTAAAAGAATATTTAATTATAAATATGATATGTAATTTTTTTTTATTAATCTAGATATGATGGAGCAATTACACATTTGGTTATGGTTAACACCCAAATGTTATTTAGGATATTATGAACCAAAGGGCCTCAAAACATCTGTTTTAATGATAACTCATTAGTAACTCAATAAAAAAGATTAATAAATGTAATAAAAGGAATATTGTTAAATTAATAGACATTAATAAGGTTTATAAGGATGTATATAAATAATATAAATCTATAATTTACTATATTAAAATATAGACAAAACATTTGGGACTCGAGGTAAAAGATTTTTTATTAAAACGTGGTTTTAAATATTTTAATTTATTTCTCTTCTATATCCATGTTATTTTATATTTTAAGAATATTATTATTTATGAATAAATTATTTTTAATGTTCATTTTCAACTAATTTGGACCATATTAATAAATTATTTAAATGGAATATTTTCAATGTTTCCCTCAAAATTGATTTTGATTTTTATTTACAAAAAGTGAGAAAAGAATGTTTTTTAGACATATGACATGGGAGGATATTCCCATATTCATAGATATTAATTTTTTTCAATATTAAAATATTTTTTATGGTGTTCAAAATAATATCTCATCCACATTATTCTTTGACATTTTGGTTTTGAAAACATTTTTTCCTTGAAAAAGGAATTTTTACTCATTTTATGTGACAATTGAATGTTATTTGGAACATGGTATCAAATTCCAATTATTATAAGTTTTATAATGGAAATTAAATATTTTAGATGTTTTATTGATGATATGGTACATTTAAATTTTATAATATAATGGATGGTAAATATACATCCCTCTATTTCATTGGGTAATGATATTTTTTTTGAGAAGTGACATGTGGAATTTACTTGGAAGGTTATTCATTTATAAGTGTTCATATATGGGTTATTGTAAGAGTGATTATAATAATAATTTCCTAGGATGAATAAATGGATTTTAAATACCTTCGATGATTTTTAATGTGAATATTTTTATTTCATAAGGTATTTAATTGGGTTTATTATATATTTTGGCATTCTAAAGGTGAAAGGATTTCATTTCAAGGAGAAGGTTCCCATGAGTTATTATATTTTATCCAAAAAATATCACGATTATGATTTCAACTTATTCTTGACATGTTTTATAGTATCATTTTTATATTAATTTTTTATATGTTTTTAAATGATTATTTTAGCTGAACGTTTACTTTGTAAAAAATAACATTTAATTGATATTTTTTTTTATGTGTTTAAATGGTTTAATAGGTTTCATTTCTTTTTATATACCTTAATGAGACACCTTTATCTTATCACACATTTAAAAAAATTCAAAAAACATAAGGATGTGTTGGGGTTATATATAGTTTAATAGTGACATGAGTTAAACGAAGAACAAATCCCACGAATGAAACATGAGTGTCAACATAAGAACATGTTTTTGGTAGAAAATGTACACTATTTAAAAATGTCAACATCATTATGTAAAATGTTTCATAAATATCAAAAAATATAAACCTAACTGATTTTATAAGTTTAAGAAAACATAAACCTTGTATAAATCATGAAATTGTGGGGTTTTTATTATACATGGTTTTTAATTGGTGTGGGAGAAAAAATTTAGATAATATTAATGGTTGAGACGATTTCAATAGCGAATTTCAAGAAATTATGACCTACATTTATATTATTATGAGATATATTTTGATAATTTTAATGTTTCTTCATCTAATAAATTACTATTCAGATTTTCTATTCTATAGAGGAAACATGAAATCAGATGTAGTATGGAATAAAGAGGGTAATATTATTCCTAACATGTAACTTGAAATGGTTAGAGTCTCATCTATGTAGTTAGTGGATCTATTAACTCAATTGAAAAAATCTAATAATGGGGTGATTATTCAAAAGATACACCAAATTATCCATATAAGAACATTTATACAGTAGAAAATTTCACAAAATAACATCCTCAGGTTTTTGGTGGATCATCAAACATATTCATTCCTGATAGATGGGTCAATATATAGGAGAATATATTTATGTTTTTGGGTTGTTCTAAGCATCATAAGGTAACAACTAAAATTTACCACTTATAAAGTGTAGTGGTACGTTGGATATGTACACCAAAGACATATATTACATTGATTCAATGGATTTGAGAATATTAAAGGATATTTTACTTGAAAAATATTTTCCTCAATTTTTTAAGCACAGGATGGATATGAAATTATTTGAGTTGACTCAAAAGAAGTTAGATTCATTCGCCACATATGAAGAAATTTTTGCTAGATTAACAAGGTATGAATTGAAGTTTATTATGGAACATGATAGAAAATATACAATATTTTTTTAAAGATAGTAAAAAAGTTTTCAAATAGATTTTTTAAATGGGAGTTTTTTTTTGTAATGAGGAAATTTTTTATGTGTAGAGAAGGGGGAGAGAGAGTTTGTTTTTTATGAATTATTATTAGAGTCAATATAGGGGGAATGAAATGGGGAGAACAAAATAGATAAATCTAAATGTAGGACAACTAAACATTATTATTGTGATATGTGTGGTAAAAATCATTCTAGTGAATGTATTATGGAATCTCGAAAGTGTTCTTAGTGTGGTCAGTTGGGACATTTGGCTCGTTATTTCATGTAAAAGTGAAATTGTAATGGCCATACCAATGATTAAAAGATAGTAGTAAAGTGTTTTTATTGTAGTGATATGGTCTATTATGTATGTGAATATGTGATTAATTTTTTTATGATGGATATCATCGAGACCATAAGAATTAATATGTGAAAAATCATTTTCTTCTACCTTATAAAATATCGGACCATTAAATTAAGTGTTGTTGGATACATTACACGTTTATTTAGAATATGACATTATTATATTTTACTTGGGGTCTATCAATTAATTTATTTATAGGAAATTAACTATTAAAATAAAAATATCATCTTTAGAAATGAAAACAATTGGTTAAAAATTGTGGTGTAAGTTTTAATGAAAGAAAGATTTGTTGGAACTTTCATATTATCATATACATAATTATTTATCCTACAAGTCCTATTTTTTACCTTAGTGTAGTTTTTTTATTATACATATTTATTAGGTTTTAGTATATAATTTTAATTTATATTCATTTATAGATTAGTTATAGTCACTTCTTAGTGTGTTTTTTCAATTGATTTATATGATTGAGTTCATATTAATGTAAAATATAAAGAAGCTAAAAATTGATTAATGATTCTAGTGGAAGTTATCTTTCACATTTTATTGAAAAGAAAATAAATATATATATTCATGATGTTCATGTTGTAAATTAATTTTTTAATGTATTAAATAATTATCATCTTGGTATTATTATTGAATGAGAATTTGAATTCACTGTTGACATAGTTCGTGATGCTATGATAATTTAAAAAAACATAATTCAATAATTACAAAGGAGCTAATTGAATTGAAAAATTTGTTACAAGAATTATTATTTAATGGCCTCATCCACCATATAACTTCACCCTGGGGTGCTCTTGTTTTTTTATGGATGATAAATATTATTCTACAAGACCTTACATTGATTTTAGAGAAATCGATAACACAATTCTTATGAAAAAGTATCCATTGACTCATATCATTTAATTGTTTGATCATCTCACGTGTATTTAGTATTTTATAAATATTGAACTCAGATCTGGATACCATTAACGAAATATAAAGAAATATTATATTCACAGGATATCATTTTGTACTAGGTATGGCTATCATGTGTTTTTTGATATGCACTTTGGGTTGATAAAAGAACAAGTTTTTTTACAGATCTTATGAATAACATTTTACTTGAGAACATAAATAAATTTTTGGTTTTTATTGATGATATTATGGTATATTAGAAAATTTACCTAGTACATAATTAATAGATAAGGATTTTTTTGAAAACCTTAAAAAAATAAATTAGTATGGGAAATTCCAAAAATGTGAATTTTGGTTACAACCTATTTCTTTAATTGTGTTTATTATTTATAAATATAGAATAACTATATATCCTAAAAATAGTGGTGGAAGAGTGAAAAATACCGAAAAATCTTTGTAATAATTGACGTTTTCTTTCTTTTTTTGGTTAATAATGAAAATTTGTTAAAAATAGTAATCAGATATCTAAACAACTATATATGTTAACTTGAAAGTGAGTTAAATTTATATGGATAAAGGAATGTGATAATTTTTTTCATGAATTGAATAAAATTTTGTTTTATGGTTCAGTGTTAGGATTTCCATTCAGAAATAAGGGTTGGTTATTTATAGAGATTATCCTTTGAAGGGACTTGGTGTGATAATGATTACAAATTAATGGGTAATTTTATATGCCTTATTCCAATTGAAACACCATGAGAAAAATTATGTAATGCATTATCTTGAGATTTTAGTGGTGGGGTTTTTCTAAAAACATGGATTATTATTCAATTTGGTGTTAAAGGTGAAATATATATGAATTATAAATTGTTGAAGTATATATTTACTAAGAAAGTGTTCATATTGAGGTAAAAAGATGGAATGTATTTATAAAGTCTCATTATTATAGGATTAACTATCTTCAAGGTAAATAAAAAATGTTAATCAATTCATTGAGTAAAAAAATTATTCATAATTAACCATGATACATTTGGAACACAATCCTTTAGTTGATGAATTAATGAATATGTGATTAGATTTTATTCATGAATAAACCCTTTAATATTTTCGGAAAAGGTTTTAGTATAATCAATCATTATATAAATAATTAAAAAGACTAAGAAGGAAGATTACAGTTTCTAAAGAAAGTTTAATCAGTTAAGGAAGGAAAATTTCATGATTTTAAAGTAGAAAAATAAGTATAATTAAGTTTTTAAAAGATTACATGTTATATTTAATTTTAATTTAAAAAATTATTTTTTGATTTAAGCACAAATACCTCTATTTTCTACTAATCTGGTTAGATTTAGATTTTTAATTAACATGGGGAATTTAATTGGTTCGACGTAATCCAGATTTATATTATTGATTTTACTTGGAAATGATAGAATTTCTAATACATAAAGGATGAATGGAGATTAATTAAGGGGGTAATTGATCTATTTTAAATACCTAAATGGAAATGGGAGAGAATATCCATGTATTTGATAGTATTATTACTATTAAATTCCCAATTTAATAATGTGATTTGGGTTATTAATAATTATTTGACTAAACCATTTAATTTTCATTCTATTTAAGATACTATGTTATTGGATCATATTTATAGACTCTATTTTAATGATATAATTAGGTTATATGAATTTTCCCTCTCTATTATATCTGATCATTATCCTATATTTACATCTATTTTATGGAATGGAATTCAGAATTCATTGAGTACTAACTTAGGGTTCTAGAAAACTTTTCACCCTCAATCTGATGGACAATTAGAGTGGAATGTCCATACATTGGAATATATTATTCTTTATTTATCATTATATGATCATGGAAGTAGGGATCAAAAAATTTCAATAGTGTAATTTTAATATAATAACAATATACATTCAATTATAAAAACGGTACATTTTTTTGGAATTATACTAAATATAATGTTAAACAAACAAATATTGGGATGAAGTCAGTGAAATGATGTTCTTGGGAATAAAATATGTATAAAAGATGATATAAAATGTAAAGAATATTCATTACTCTATGATGGATGATGATATAAGTAAGGAGAGTTATGCATATTACTAGAAGAAAGGGTTTTCATTTGAGGCAGGGGACCATGATTTTCTTAAAGTATCTCTTTGTAATGCTATTATACATTTCGGTAGGAATGAATATTGACTCCAAATTTTATTACTCTATATGAAATTATTGAAAAATTTGGATCATTTTCATAATTAGTGGTGTTATATATGTATTTACCTCTGGTATATGATCTTTTTCAGGTTTCATTATTAATGAAATATATACCTCATGCACCTCATGATTTGATCCTCAAAGGGGTTCTGTTAGATGTGAATCTATGTATTAAGGAAAAGATATTTAATATTCTTGATCACATGGAGTGAGTGATAGGAATTGAGGTAACTCAAATTGTTAATGATATATTAAAGAACCATATGATTTAAGAAGAAACATGAGAATTTGAAATCATTATGAATGAAAAATATTTCTGCCAACTTATGTAATGAATAAAATCATTAAGATAGAATTTCAATAAGGAGGAAGAATTTAAAAACCTTTGTGATGTTAATAATAAATAAAATTCTTGTGTTTTTAATTTTCATGATTAGATTTTACAAATTCATATTCAGTTTGATAATTTTAATTAATTTTTAAATTGAAAAATGAATTATTTTATTCTGACTGCGCTATTTTCCTTCTATTATATGGTTTTTATCAAAATTTAAATTTTAATAATTAATAATTTTAATTTTAATAAATTTAATTCATTATTAATATCTTCATGTCAAAATTATATCGGGGTCATTTTTTGGGGTTTTTTGGAATATTTTATTTTTCGGTGAATAGTAAAAAATGTATTTAAGAAACACCGTAAAATTTATGATATAAAAATTATATAACTATGAATTAAAAATATATAAAACCATTTTCTAAAAAAATGTATTGAAGGTGTTAAATATGAAATTTAATAATATTTTGTTGAATTTGGAAACCCATGCCTCACTTTTTGGAATAAAATTATTATTTTATTCAAATAGATAAATATATTTGGTTCTATGATTTTAATTGAGAATTGGGAAGGATAAAATTATTATTTATTGATCTAAATGTCTAATAACATAATTTTGTTCCATAATAAACCAAATAATTCTTGTTAATCAATACAACACATCATTTTTGTGTAAAATAATTTTTTTATTTAGAAAAGTTATTGTATAAACAATTTATTATTGTATTTTGAAGACTTATATTAATAGTTTTTTTCTAAAATTTAAGTAAATTTAATATTCACATAAATAATCCATATTTATGGTCATAATATTTTATTTATATAATAACTTGTATTTCTCTCCTTTTCATAATGAATAATTATCATAGTAAAATACTGTCAAAACAATACAGGTTAAAAGATTTTACAGGGGTAAAAATTAGTGGAAAAGATTCAAATTATTGAGAAACAGTTGAATATTTAGTAATGATATATTTTAATATTTATGACTTATTTTTTTAAGGACTCAACATCAAAAATTACAAATTCTAGTGTTAATTGACTAGAATTCACTTTCATGAATTTCAAAGATCTTTTCAAGTTTAGTGTAATGTATAATTAGGTCATAATTCATATATAAAAAAACCTTATCATAAAAAGTGGAATATTTGGATCATCATTCATTTTACCATTATATAAAACTTAAAAAAAGAAACATATTTTATTTTCAGGAAAAAAATTAAGAATATTCAAATATTTGTCTTCTATGTTCGTACCCATCCTTAAACTCATTATTTTTTTTAGAAATAATTACTGGATTTGAACAAAAATCAAAGTAAGGAAAAAAAACAATGAAATACATTAGTCAAATGAAAAAAAATTAAAATCAATAAATTTTTTACCTTTATCAAAATATTCTTTGAGTATATGAGATAAATTATTTCCTTCTGAAAAACACACACCTTTTACGGAAACAATACCATAAATACCCATAAAAATAATATGATAACCACATTTTAGAAACATAGAATATTATTTTATAACCACTTTTAGAAATATCAAGATCCCAATTAAACCCATAGGATAAATCAGACTGATTATCTCCCTCTTTCATTCCTATAAATACAAGGAACATTTTCCACTTCATTAGAGAACTATCTAGAATCACGTATCATATAATCAATTTGGGGATCACCCATTGTGTAAGATGTATTAGGTTAAACTATTATATAACATATAATAATATCAAATATTATCATCTACAATTCTATTATATAATATCATGAAGAAAACATCATTTTGCTTGCATATCTTATCATAAAACCCTTAAAAATTCTTTTAAAACCATACAAAAAACACCTTTTGATATTGAAATTACATTCCCTTTAAAAATCCTTTTTCAAAAATAAATTAACAGAAGGATGGGAAAGATGATTTTTATAAAATAAAAAATTGTTGGATCCTAAAAATTCCTCATGAAAGAATAAGACATTTTTGTCAATTTGGAAAAGAAAAAAACAAGGAAATATTTAAAGGAAATATTTAAAAGAAGGTGAAATTTAAAAAAGGAAATGAAATTATGAATAAATTATCCCTTTATGAACCAATGCTCTACATGGAAGTCTGCCACTCCATGAAAGACCTGTGAAATTAAACTAATCACTAAGGGAGAGGATCAAGTGGTGTCCACGAATGGTGTAATGTAGTTTTCTGAAAGGACCAGTGATATCAACTCATGCTAATGATTTACCCTGAACATAATTGTTCATGGGGAAAGGCATTGTCACCGACTCCCAAAAATGAAGAAATGTTGTTTACAGATTCGGACAGGGTTTTTAGAAACCAAAAGAGGCCCCATTATGGATGTAGTCCTTCATGGGCTCTCACAAAAGACACCCCATGACCAAAAATGGATGAATTACTATGATTGTATCTCGTTCCACCACTTATATACAAATATAACTCAGGAGTATTGAAAAAAGATATTGATACACAAAATAAGGGCTACACTCGGGCGAACGAAGCTGAAGATACCTAGAGTGAGGCAACACAAAATATGGAATACTTTAATGATTCTCTACAGGGGAAGCCAACCACATAGCATCAAGGGGAAAATAAAACATCATTCAGTGGTCCACGAACCCAAAAAAACAATTTTGGATATAATTCCTACAACATGAAAACCAATGGCCCCTTTGTGTATAGGTACCCCACATAGAAAAACTCTATGCAGGTGGAAACCTGACCAACGTAGCCAAATTCTATGCATAAGTAACTCATCCCCACATAAAAATATTTTACACAAATCAAAAACATGGTCTGCATAACAAAATTGTGTGCAGATGGTCCCCTCACCCACAATGAAATCTGCTACACAGAAGACACCCCATCATGCATAAGAACATGCTACGCGGAACCTGGTATCCGTGGATGTTACATTCTCCATCTCCAATAATTCTCTTTTATCATATCATTAGACCCTATTATGGCTCCTCCATAAACCATTCTAACGGTATTAGGCCTAGTCCTATGCAAAATCCAACAAACATTTATGATAAGATCATCAAGCACACCAGCGTTCCCTATTGAATCTATAATCCCATGGTAAGTGGAGTCACATGGGTTACCCCATTGGAAAGGTGTACCCTCAAAATTAACTTGGGTATAGATTCCAATGGTGATGAGGGTTCCAGTGTTGGGGTGATCATGTGAAACACACAATTATATGGATTAAGGGAAGCTATTGGACTTTCCCTTCAGGGGGGGGGGCAGTGTTGAATATTATTCCCTTTCACCTGGACCAAATACAGGGCACTCCCACCGAGGTAAGCACATAGAATTTATAAAAGGAGGAGGCACCTTTTCAATTCTTTTCATCCACCTGGGATGTAGCAAGACATATCACAATATGTGACTCTCTCGATTACCAAAATAAAATTTGATATGAGCACATTCAGTTCCCTCTCCCTCAATCCCTTTGGGATCCATAACCATCCATCAGTGGATGGAGTAGGCCATGAGATCCTCAGATACACTAACTCCTCTTATTTCTCACACTGAGCATAATTCATGTGGGAATAGGGGTTATTGTTGGTCATAAAAGCTGCATAATCCCAAAGCAACTTAAATGGGATTCCACTATATATGTAATCCAGAACTTCAATAAAAATGGGCCTCCTATAAGGTATAATACATGATCAGAACTCCTAAAATGGGTAGCTCTAATATGTAAGTCCCAGTCGTGCACCCTTAATGGGACAATTATAAGGTTTAATTCCCAACAAAACTGAACAATGGGGGATATGATTCCCAACTAGCTGGGATTTGTAGGAAGCCTCCCTGAGGTTCAAACAAGAAACCCAAATCACCCTAATGTTCTTCAGGACACATTATTGGGAGGGTCACATTCAACCAAGAGGCTATATCTCTCTTGGGTATCATGGGCTGTCGAGGCATAAGTCCCACACCATCTTTGACTAGGAAACCATTCCCATGGTCATCCTTCTTACATGATGTTAAACTGTATGGTGAGGTTCTTGTCACTGGACCTTTAATGGTGATGTGTCTGGTTAAGAGCTAGAAAACTATGTGGGGTTTTATTCCTATTCGAACAATATGTACAAAGACGATGTTATTTGTTTAATCTAGACATTAAAATAACTCTCTCCCCTAGATGATGATAAAATCCAGTGCACCATACCATGTTGGTTAAATATAGTGTTGTCCTAGTGAACAACCAAATAATACCTAATATATCCATAAACTGGTAACATTTATGGAGAACCTCAGATACATACAGATCCTTCCATCGATGGAGAACCTCATATACATATTACAAACCCTTTCATAGTCACGATTAACAATTTATTTAGGGGTAATTAGGTAAAACCTACTTAGGAATGAACAAAGGATTCATGAACATGACTTAAATCTATAAGAGAGTCCTAGAATAGGAAATAGTTCCCCATAAAAATCTGTCATGAGACAAAGTTCCCATCCCATTTACCAATGTGAGTTATTATGTGTCATTTTCAACATCATCCATTGAATGCATGAATTTGGAATGAAGGTCCATGAATCATTGATTTGAGAGTCGTAGTAGGTTTCTGGTTCTACAAACAAACACATTAGAGACCATTAAAATATATTATACTTCACACAAGTTATTGAACACTAGTTATCCCTCTGAAATGAAAAGAAATAAGAATAATAAAATCTTTGGGTTGAAGAAAAAATGGTGAAATTGACATGAATAATTTACCATGGTGGCATTTTTACCCCATTTTGGGCCCCATTCACATCCAAAATAAAAGGGGACTATCAAGATCTTCAATTAGGCATGTTGTTATGATATGATAATTATTGAAGATTATTTGTGTGTATATTCTACATATGTTACATGAACACTTTAGTGATTCCTTCAATCCGATGTTATCCAAGAAGATGTCCTAGAAAATCATGTCAACTATTTCACCTTCCAAGTCCTCTACAAAATAGATGACTTAATAGACCACCCATCACATTCAACAGAGGGGGTTGAATGAACTGATTAGGGAGTTCCTCCAGAATGGTACTATTCATTCCCAGGAGGAACCATGGAAGGCCCTCTAGTCTATCAAGTACACTATCCATCCAACCAGTGACGTTCAGTTCCCTAGAACAAGGCTGGTCCACTAGCCAACTCTAATATTTTCGAGAGCCTATCCCCGGACTGTGACAATGAGTGACTGTATTACAATAAGGAGGTTGATAAATTCATCTATAATGATTAATTATCTGTATCATAGTGGTACAACCCAAGTTCCCCTACCAAAAACATCACCACCTAATCCATACAACCTGGTATCATCACTCTAAAGAGGATATCACACTGAGGGCTCCTGTTGAATTCCAACAAACCCAAGTCCCTTCGGCAACCTACCAAGGGAAACAATTGGAAAACCCAGAACTTGTCATTACCATAACTGCTGATAGAGAGTATCTACATAGAAATACAATAGTAGCCTAAGAACATATGTATATTATTAATCACTTTTATGAATACCATCATGTATATATTATGGAACATTATGAACAGGTGTAAATTCCAGCTAATGCTCACCAAACCTTCCATGAAAATAGGGTGGAGAATTATAGGAATAGGAAAATATTTTACAATCCACATGAATACTATAATCTAAATAGGGTGGAAAACCACATGAATATGTAAATACCTACTCATTAATATGAATATCATTAGTAGAATACAGTGGTACCCAACTACAAACAGATTCAAATTTCCGTTGATTCATACCACACTCATCAGAAAAATACAGTGGATGATGGGAGGACACAAATACATTCTCTTGAATATGATGCCCACTAGTTAAAAATGATTGAATCTAGAGAAAACGGTGTGTGTATCCTATCTATAAACTAGGGGAAGACTCATTCCATTGAAAACACACAGGATAACTCATAGTACTCACTGGTATAAAATAGAGGACAAGAGAATGCATGTATTCTTGTTTCGACATTGAAATGGTATTGTATTCCTATTATATCCAAAGACATCTCTCAAAACATTTGGGTGATGATTGATGATCAGACATAAATTCCAGACCATATCCTATAGACATGACAAGATGTAATAACATCTATATAAATAGAAGAGTCAATCCCACAACCCTACCTCCCCATGAGGGGTGACTCATCCACATAATATGGTGGTCACATTACAGAAGAAAGGAATCCTTGATCCCATATAGGAGAATCAGTAGAAATATTCCATGATACATGGACCAATGGATCATACACAAATACCCGTTCCAACTGGGAGATGCCTGTCCACCACAGGGGCCACTCTAGTGTAGGCATATATCTTTTACGTAATTCAAGATGCTCTCTGGTGTATCCCAACCGCACCATGAGATCCATGTGAATATGAGACCGTATATCATTTCCATAACCCATATCAAGTGACAAAAATTACCCACAAGAGAGTTCCCAAAAATAAATCATGCAAAGGAAATCTAGAAATTGAAGAGAATATTCATAAACCTTAAATTATTGAAGATGAAATTCTTGATTCTATGAAACATTTATCTATAGTGGTATAGGATATTGAAAATCCATTACAAAATTATGATAGTGGTTGTAGCAATTGTGAAGGACCTTCCCGCAATATTGTTACTAGAAAAACACTGAAGTTCATCCTTAATGAACGAACCATTAAGGCATACTTCATGTAAAATAAGTGATCGATCAAGAGAGATTATATGCTGATGAGAATCACGGTATCCCTCCACATGGACAAAAGATCAAACAACAAGAAGATCCTCTCCTTAATGTTCTCCACCATGGTGGTACCTCCAGGGTATACACTATAGATATTATCCCCACAATCAGACATCTAGCTGTGATGGTTGTCCTCACCATGACAATATAAAATGGAAATGTCCTCCCATAATAAAATCTTAGTCATGCAAGAAGTTCCTCCCATTACTATCATACTCTCTAGAGGTCCTACCCATGGTATAGGCTACACAATTTCTCCATTAACCCAAAAAAAACAATTATGGTAGTCCTTGCCATTATTTCCCAAAATGTGAAGGTCATCCATGTAGCCAAGAACTATATTCATAAAAAGGTCCTCCACTTTCTAAATCAAATGCAAGAAATCCCTCATTTACTGTGGCACTTGGAGCTATGGAGGTGAGTATGTCAGATACCCTACCAATAACAAGCGACACCCTTTCTCAACAAGGAGAGGGAATTGGGATTTTCTAATCTTCAGAGACACCTTCGGACCATTCAAATGACAATGAGACCCATACTAACCCCACTATAGGCGATCAAATCTTTAATAAGAATCTAAGTTGGGAAGACCATGTAGACGATCCTCTCATGGAAGAAGAAAAGATATTGTTCTTCTATGAAGATAATAATCCAGGTATGAGATACTGGTTATGTTTTGGACCACATCTACTTCTCAATTAGATATACCATGGATGTTTCTAGAAGAATGGGTACATAAAATTCATCTTGATCTCTAAAAAAAGATCTTCCACTTGAAAAAAATATTATTTACCCACAATGGGTACATATGGAATACCAAATAGTGTAATAGGTTCATCGTTAGATCAAATTGGATGACCTTTTGTCTGTGTGGAGACCACAATCAGAGTGGTGGGAAAAAAATATTAAATTGACCTTCCTTCATGAGATGCATAACTTGTGTTATCTAATTTCCAATGCCCCACTTGGTGTTCATATATGGGGATGGAGAGATTTCATGGATTTTCATTTCACCCCATTTCCCTTCCCGCATGACCCACAGTAAATGAAATCCTGTAATGTCATTATCCGGAGTCCAAAATAAAAATAATACACTACTCTAGAAGGAAAATAATCTCGACAAGAACCATACTTTAGTTTGTCTCAAAATCCTCATCCCCAAAAGGATCAAACCATTGAAAAAGTCCCAAACTAGGAAATTAAGGAAATTAAATAGGTGTGTTGTCTTAGGTAATCCAACCATCAAGCACTCCTGATGTCACTGGAAACAAATAATTCATATTTATAATGAAGGCCATATCAGGATCAAACTCAAATGGAAATGCATGAGATCAAGAAAGAGGCAAGAAAAACAGAAACCACTACAATATGGGATCAACCTGAACCTATAGGTATGGAAGAATGTTTAACATAAGAATCCCTTGTAAGACCAAAAAATATGGGCTAGGCCACCACAATAAGATAACATGATCAACCCCAACATGTAAGGATGATGTCATTTTTACCTCAACCACCTGCCCATTGGAAGTAAATCGTTTCCCATCTGTGGAGGAAACCAAGTAGAGATTTCATTCATTCCGTACCATATCATGAATAATTTTACTCATAAGGGAAGTTACCTTCGAGTTAACATTTTCCAAGAAGTCTGAAGAAGATCTCAAAATGGAAGGATAATTTCCAAAAATGGATGGAAATAGGCACCCTACCATTCAACTACTGGTACGACACCCACAATGCATTTTGCATTGGTGAATGTTGTTAACATAAATCCTATGGACCACACCAAAAAATATGAAAATGTAGAAGTGAAAGAAGAGCATGGTTCTTCCCATAATATAAACCGAATATATAATTAAGCTATTCTTACTCAGAATAAGATGGTCTCCCAGCATTTGGGTTTTCCTTTAAAATATTATCCACTACCTCTTCCATGAATCTCTAACAATGAGAATAATAAAAACAGTTTCATGCATGACCTAACTCATTCTATTAGTGAGAAAAATTCCCTTATGCTCGATGATATATTCAACCAATAGGAGTAATGAATGAAATAGATGATGAGAATGAATGCTGAGCTCCATCTTGGAATCCATCCTATCAAATATGCTCCCCGGGTAGAGCCTCAACGTATACTTCCAGCAAGTGTACCTCAGCAATAAGGGTCTACCTCGACCAATGAATTAAGGACAATACATTGTCCCAACATGGTGTCAGGACCATATACCTACCTAGACCTGGTCATGGATGGATGTTAAGGGTTTACCCCACTAATGAAACAATTGAATTAGGTTTAGGAAAATCCACAAAATATGCTCCAAGTTAGATATCCGCCTCATGTCCCAACTGAACCGACACCTAAATTCTTTCCCCCTACAGTGATTTCCCATGATCATGTTCAGTAAGATACACATAAAGGGATGATTAATACTATAGATTCATTAGTGGAATAATTGGAAGCCATCGAGGAGTAGCATTCATCAGAACATCATGAATATAAACCTTACCTCTATTGGGTGAGAAACCCTCCGCCACCGCCAAATTTTTAGAGTCCTATGATCCCAATATTCAATAGATCAGGTTACCCAGAACAAAATCTAACTCACTATGAATATTATTGTGATCTGATGATGGGAAACCTAGAGCAATAGGATATAGTACAACTTAGATTCTTCATGAGAACTCTGAAAGTGCCAGCCTTTGTTTGGTATACCAGTTTACCAACTCGGTCGACAACAAGATGGGAGGATCTCAAGTAGAAGTTCCTTTTTCCATTTCAGCATAATGCATCTGAAGATAAACAACCTCTTAATATGAAAATGGTGGGAAAATGAGAGAGTCTCAGAATTCATCGTCAGGTGGAAAGGGATGGCTTACTATTTGAACATTCCACTCCCATAAGATGAGATTCTCGATATGTGCATCGATAATCTTTACAATGATCTATGAAGTCCACTTATCTCAATGAAATATATATGTTCGTTTTAGGAGTTCTCTTTCATTTCCTAGAGAATATAAGACTCCATACATCAAACTCAGATCAAGTCTTGGGTATCCCCAATTATCCAACTAAAAAGTTAGAGAAAAGATGACGTGACCTCCGTTACACTGACGCCATATCCTACACCTACTCTAGCTCTAATACCTACAATGTATTGTGCAGAACCTTCTGGGTGTCAACAAAATCCCACGCCTCTTCAAGATGAGTTGAGGGGAACCACGAGAATTCTATTTGAGGAATAGAGGAACAAACTATACTTATTCCAAGATGATGAAGTCCATTGAAATTTAATAGAATACATGAACTGCAATTTGGTCCATCAACTGGAGGAGAAAAGATCCGAAGAGTCTAGTCTTGAATACTGGATAGACTATTTCATGTTCCACTAGATACTATGACACACAATCCATGAGCATTTCATCTTCAAATACCTCTTACATATAATGATAGATTTTGGGAAAGTCAAACTAAGACCACCACTAGAATAAGTGGCATAAATATCCACTACTGAAAATAATGAAGGAGATAGGTGGAAATAATTTTTCAACAAGATATAAAAAAATTTAGATAGTTTGATGAATTGAAAGAAAATCAACCAAAAAAAAAAGAATAATCAATTAATTTTTGAAACATCCAACTATTCCCCCTACTGATCCTACTACATCATAACCAACACCCTCGTCCCCAAAACCCTTCATGATTTAACCAACCAAGAACCAGTTTGACTAGAAATACAAATAGAAAGTGCAAGAAGATGAACTCATATCAATGCCAAAGTTAAATTTGACCCTCTTAGAGTTCATGACGTTAGACTTGAATCAACGAGCACCACACCGCTAAATGACACCTCTAGAAGTAGTTAATTAAGAAGAGTAATAGTTGGATGAGGAGTTAATCTTTAGTTACGTTATTTTCATTTACTTAATGGATACCATCTTTGATGAAGAGTATGGCTATGAACCCCATTTTCCTACATCTAATGGAGGATTTGTAGAAAGAGGATGTAGAATCCGAGGATATCAAGGAAGACATGACTGCAAAAGAATCCAATCTTATGGCCAACCCCATTTTCAAATGTTTAAAGTTGTAGAAACTCACGAAAGATCCCTTAAGTGAACCCAACAAGAATAAGAAAACCCCCTGCACCTACTAGAAGCCACTCTGACCCAATCATTCTTGAATATCCATCAGTAGAATAACATGTGTTTAATACCCATCGGCATGCAGGAAACCCTACTTGGTCCAACCCAAAATGAATGGAGGCCCCTCCATATACTATCCCAAGGGATGATCCTTCTTTATCTAATGATTGTGTACCTAAATAACCTCTCAAAGTGAATACCCACATGGGAAGAACAAGAATTTATATTATAAATATGAAATACTAAAATAGTTATCCTTGGTACCAGCTTAACTATCAATCATTGATGCCCTGTGTTTTTCAAATGACCTAAGTTAAAAAATCATAGAGGATCTATTAAGGCCATAGTTATTTGAAGAATTAGTGGCTTCAATTGATTTATATCATACAGATATCGAGCCTTCAGAATGCCACACTATCATCTTCTTCATGGGTCAAGATGAATAATACATTATACAGGGACACATCAGGCCCTTATATGTGTCTGGAAGGATAAATACTGTCGATATCTAAAATTTCTTAACGAACAATGGATCAAGAGTTAATATTATCCCAGTATGAACACTTAGTTTGGTACATTACAATGAGGATAAATTGATTCCATCTACCAAAACCATGTTAGGATACAAAAAAATGAACAGAATCCATTGGACCAAATTAATATCAAAACCTTCTTGGGAGACCATGTAGTCGAATCAAAATTTCTGGTGGTTTGGGAAAACAAGTTCTTCAACATGTTTCTAGGAATTACCTTCTTACATCATCACACAATGATTACCTCATCATACCATTAATATATTAAATATTTCCTCAAAAGAAAAATGGGACATTGTACACTGATAAGACCCCATTCGAATCCTATGAGTCACACTGTATCGATGTAGGATTCTATTAGAAAATGGGCAGTGACATTAGGTCTATTTTATTGACTAGTTCACTGACCCAAACTGTTTAGAAATGGTCCCAAATAACCCCTTCAGATAGATAGACAAAGAATATGTAGTACCCAACAACTAGGTTAGGTGTGTGAGTCTATGTTTGGATGCATATTATGTAGTCCTCATGATTTTAGTAATGGACACCAAGTATAATAGTGTTAAAAAATCCAGTAACCCATAAAGAAATTGTAAATTTAAAATGAAAATTCCCCCAATCCATCCTCATATCTCTATGGAACCCCGGAATCACTCATTGAGGCAAAATTGTAAGAGGAAATTCCTTTATCCCTCACTCAATTATCTCTAGATAATTCCCTATTATCAATCGAGTCAGAAGAAGCTGCTTCATCTTCCAAATGATAAGATCTCGACTCTTCTCCCAATGATAAAGATCTCATAACAATAAATGATTCACCATCGGAATAAGGGAATGAATTTGGAGAGGTTTCAAAAGAAGAAGAGGAAGATGAATAAGACCGTAGAGACACCCCTCTAGTATTTGTAGAAGGCGTCTCTACCACCATTGATGAACTCAAAGAACTAAATATTGGTTTAAAAAAAGATACATGAACAACCCTAATTAGTACATCCATGTCTATTGAAGATTAATTTTTATACACCCCTTTTATAAGGTAGCATAGATTTGTTTTATCCTAAAACTACACGAAAATTCCAGGCCTCAATCCTGATGTGGTCACTCACCCCTGGGTCTACTAGTAGATCATCGGGGATATAAACATCCATCCATTAGGATACACCCAAAACATGATAAAAAAATAAATTATGAAGTTGATAAGATCAATAATTATAACTTTATTAGGGATGTCCAATATCTCATATAGATGGAAAATATAGTAACCATTTAAAACAATACTAGACAAATTCATGTTTGCATCAATTTCAGAGATCTCATTCGACACTATTATAATGATGATTTCCCAGTCCCAATCATATAATTGCAGATCGATGCAAGTGTTGGGTGTTAGGATATCTCTTTTATGGAGTTATATTCAGGATACAACCAAATTTAAATGGCTCATGAATATGAATAATCCACCTCTTTTAGGGCCCCCAAGGGAGTTTTTTTTACAGGGTGATTCCCTTAAGTTTAAAGAATGTCAGCACCACATATCAATGTGCCATAAATCACATATTCAACCCCTTCTTAAGGAAGTCTGTATAATGAAATGTTGATGACCTGATGGTTAAATTGATACAATTCTCATATAACCTATCAAATCTTGAATTTTTCATCAAAAATCCGTGACAACATAGTCTAAAAATGAACCCCTTGAAATATTCTTTTGGAGATACCTCAGGGAAATTCCTCAGCTCATTTGGATGTCATCATTGCATTATAGTTGACCCTGAGATGATTATGGATATCCTTGGAATTTCACCTCCTCATAACCTCACTAAGTTGAAAGAAAAATAGAGAAATGTAACCTATATTATATGCTTCATATCCAACCATATAAGATTTTATTCCTTTTACAAGTTGATGAAAAAGGGGTTACATGTCAAAGGATAGATGATTTTCATGATGAATTCGACAGTCTCAAGAAAAATATCTTAATTTCTTCCAGTGTTAATGCCTCTTATCGAAGGAAGAGTTCCCATTTTTTATGTGACTTCCTTAGAACGATCCTTAGGTTCCATTCTCTCAAAAAATTGATACCAGCCATGAATAAAGATTTTACTATATCAGCCTAAACCCGATCTATGCTTAGAGTCATTAATCATATACCAAAAAGAGAATTCTAGATCTAATATTTGTGGTCCATAAGATAAGGCACCATCTATAGAACCACAAGGTCTATTTGGTCTCATGTAGCAGCCCACAAAAATATATTCTATTCCATCAAATGTTGATTGTATGTATGTCGTTGTGGGCGGTCATCCAATATCATATTGACATTCTATTTTCACCATCAAAACTTTTCAAAGTATACACTTTTGAAAATTTTATTACAAATAACTCCTCGGATAAAATGAACACATTTGATATTTAGTTTCCACATGAATAAGTTTCCCCTATTCAAGAGGACCTCCAGGTCTAGGAGATACATTTTGATGATGCCTCTAGAAGCCCAATTGGTAAAAGGATAGAAGAACCTAAGTTCAAAAAAGTGGTGTTTGGAATCATACTCATATATTCCGAAAAATCATTCCCTCCTTACTCCATACAATTGTCTTAGGTATGTATGGATAATGAGGTAGAATATTCATCTATCATAATAGGGGTAGAATAGGAAAGTCTTGTAGAAGTAATAAAATTGAAGATAAAAGGTGATTTAGAACTGGTTATCAAGCAGTTAAATGGTGATTACGATATAAAAAGGATGAACATAACCCCTTATTAGGAAATGTAGAAGGACTAATGGTAGAATTAAATTCAGAACCGACATTATCTCATATCACCCAATCACAAAATGCATGGGCTGATGAATTGTAAAATAAAGCCACATCGTTGGCTGATCCAGACTAGGATGAAATGGTCATTATCATTGCACACTATCAGATGGTCTCACCATTCATTCAAGACAACATAGAAGGCATCAATGAGGTAAAAACCAACCTTGAGTTGTATCTTCTTACCAATTTTGGGATGACCCCCATTTTTGACTACCTCTAAAATGAAGATCTCCCACCAGGTAGGCCCGAAAGGGATAAAATATTGAGATGAGAAATTAGTTTTCTTCTATATAATGGTAAAAATCTACAAAAGTCCTCAACAAGAGGAGTCTGGATGGGGTCTTTATCAGGTGCATTAATGGAGAAAAAACCACTGATGTCATGAAATAGGTACACACTAAATCCACTGGGACCCACCAATCTAGATCTAATCATTCATATTAAATATGAAAGATTGGATTCTACTAGCCCACTATAACTTATGATTTCTCAAAATTCATCAAAAAGTGAAATTCCCACCAAGTTCATGCTAATTTAATCGACCAAACCCTAAGCTACTTCAGACAACCATAAATTCTGGGCCCTTTTCCATATGGGTAATAGACGTCATATGACAAAATCCTCTGACCATGTCCAAATAATTAATGTACATTCTCATAGTAGCCTACATGTTTTCAAGATGGAAATAAGCTATACCCCTTAAAGAGGTTGGGGAAAGGATTATTTCTTGTTTTGTGAAAGAAAACATCATTACTAGGATTGGTGTCCCTCATAAAATGCTGATGGAAAACAACACTAATTTCTATTATACTAAATTATAGAAACTATATAAGGATTATGGTATTAAGACCAACTATTCATCCTGATATTATGAAGAAGCAAACATATAAATAGTGGCCTCAAACAAGACCCAATCCAATATACTATAGAACATGGTAGATAAGGACAAAATGTTGTGTCTAGAAAAAAACCTCCATGATTTGTGGGCCTATCAGACCATGACTCAGAACTCCACTCTAAAAACCCCATACTGATTAGTACACGATATATAGGCATTCCAACCCATCAAAGTTCAATTTACCTCTCCATGTTTCCATTTTTGATAAAACAATAGATGAGAAATTGAAAAAAATGACTGTATGAATTGAAGTTGTAGGATGATAAGAGATTGCATAACATACAACATTTGTAGATTCAGCAAAACTAGATTTCAGAAGCCTTTAACAAAAAGGTTCACCTTTGATCATTCCTTGAAGGAGAAATGGTATTGGTCCTCAGGACTTTGATGATATTTCTAATGAAGCCTATTAAGCTGGAGCCAAAAATGGGAGGGACCATATTCAATACATAAGGTCTACTCTAACAAAGATTATTTCTTTATTTCAATGGATGGGAAGCTCACTATGGCTACCATCAAGGCATGGTTCATGAAGAAATATTTATCTTAGCCAAAAAGAGTTTACATCCAAATTGTATGAGGTTAAACAATAGGGTTCATGTCCAAGATTGATGAAACTAAACTATATAATAACCTACATAACTATCGTATAATGAGAAACTATATGGTACATCATACTTTCCACATGAGGCTAAAATGTACTATAAACATTTTAAACAGATGACATTAAACTACATGATAAAGTTCCTTTCTATATGACATTAAACAACATAGTACCATGGTGTTATTACTAGAGAAAACCTTGTCCTCGACATCAGTCATATACCCTAACATATTACATAACTACATACATCTTGATTACTTTCCAAAAAGGATAATTAAAGACACCTGGATTTTACATCCTAGTCCTTCCACCCCAAATGAATGGTTAAAAACGTCATATTTCTCAATATTCATTGGGGAGACCTCCATGAAGAATTCTCATTTAGAACTATGTGTGGATTGATTCTAACTATGAAGAGATATCTAGTGATTCCTTGATCCTACATCCTTGTTTATCCACCACCAAAAAGAAATTCCACTTTCTTGCTTATGGGCCAGACCTATGCATAGAAATTCAAAGAACATTATCTCACATGATTCTAATCATAACGAGATACGTAGTGACACCCAAACCTAGTGGTCTGGTCCAACTAAAAAATTCAGAGAATTACCCTCCCCTATTTAAAAACAAAATGGATGTAGTGGACTCCAATTTAGATTATACCCATAGTATCATTTCAAACAATACCCCCTCTTCCTGCGCATGAACCATATCTATGCAAAGAAGACTATCAAGAATTATGTGTGGCTTGATTCCTACACTTGAAAGGTATGTAGTTACACCCTTATCATCAAACTTGAGTCTAGGCACAATAATGGATCAAAATTACCCATGTGTCCAAATCTGATATGCAAAGGGAGGATTCTAAGAACTACACGTGGCTTGATTCTCATTTTTATTGAGATAGGTAGTGATTCTTTATCCTTGAATCCTATTCCCATTAATAGGGGAAATCAAAAGGAATATGTCACCATATTATATACATAAATATATATATATATATATATATAGAAATTTTCAAGTCTATATCCTACATCAGGTATCTATCAAGAGATCAAAATTCTCCCTACATATGGATCAGATCTATGTAGGAAAATTTATTCTTCACGGCCAGTCATGGTATGTATGTTTTTAAAATGTTAATATGGATATCTTCCATTAATAAAAAATTGTGCCATAGATAATTTCATATGTTAAAAATAATTCTACAACCACAAAAAATGGATGACACGTGTCATGGGGACACCTTTTTTTGACTATGCAGAACATGCCCTAGTGGCTCTGTAAAAGTTTCCAAAATAGCCCTATAAACTAAAGGAAAATTATTTCTTAGGAGCGGATTTTATGACCTCTATACGACCCAATGTATTACATGCCTTGTGTTATTCCTATTGACCTGTGAATCCCTTTGATCATGGTTTACACTCTTTTCCCTCTTCACATCCAAATCATTTCAAAACAACCTATGCTGATTAGCCTCAATTTTATTCATGGGTTCTATGAAGAATTGTCCTAATCACATGACATTAAACTGCATGATAAATGTTCTTTATACAATATGTTAAACTAAACAGCACCATGGTGTTCTCGCAAGAGAGAACATTATCCTTGACATCAGTCATCCACTATGCCATATTTCATAACTATGTATGGATTGATTATTATTATTATAAGACACATTGTGACGCCCAGATTCTACATCACATCCCAACCACCACTAATTTAAAAATACCCTTACCCATGCATATGAACCAAACCTATGCATGGATATTTTCTCTAAGTATCAATTTATGGGTTGATTCGCATCCACATGAGATATATAGAGATGTCTCCATAATCAAAACAAAATATTAAATCGTGTTACCAACATCCTATCCATATTAAAATAAAATACAGATCCCTATCTTGGTTCCCTCACTGGAGAGGATGTATCCCCCGATATCAGTCATTCACCATGCCTCATTAAAAAATTCCCTCCTATCTGTGTAGGAGTCAGATTTTCACATGGAGTCCCCCTTCTACAGAACTATGTGTGGTTTGATTATTACACATACATGGTATGTAGTGATTCATGGGAACTGCTTATTAGTCCCATCCATGGACTAAAGAAGTGAAAAATGTAATTTTTTTAAATAAATAATTATGAAAGAGATTTTGAATTCTGGTTCTTCATTCAAAGTTCCATCAAATAGAATGATATTACCCTAAGTATAAGTCAAATATTTATAATAGAGTCTCTGACTCCATGGAAAAACACGATATGAATGTTTCTTATACTCCCACACACACCATCTCCATTTATCAAACATCAAACCATGGATAATTTTGGATCTCCCTAATACATCTAATCAATCAGAAATAGAAGGTCATTCTCTGGGGGACACCTCAATTTGACTATTCAAAATATATCCTAGTGTATCTACATATGTTTCCCACAAAAGACTTGTTATCTAGAGGAAATTTTTTCCACAAAAGGGGAATTTTAAAGCTTAATAGGACCTATAGAATCCATGCCCCTATCATTCATCTTGATTGAAAAATCCCCAGGATCATGGTTTATACCTTCCTTCCTCATCACATACAAGGAATGTAAGAACATCCCGACCAAGTTATCAACATGTCAATAATAGATTATATAATAATTTCTTAATCATATGAAATTAAAATACATTGTAATTGAATCCCAATATTCAAACCTAGGCCACGATACAATAGTGATTATAAATTCTTTATCCCATTGCAAGGGTCAGACCTGCACAAGATATTTTCAGACACAAAAAATAATGTTTCCCCAATGTTCTTATGCATGAAATAAATCTTTAATGGAAAGAAAAATATAATCTCCTCTCCATTAGCGATCTTGTATAAAATATAAGAAAATTCCCATTCATATGAATATGTCCATACCAGAAGACATTAAACTACATGGAAAATTTCCCTTCCATATGCATGGGTCAGAACTGTGCCTAAAACCTTCTCACACTTATAGAGGAATAATTTCCAGACATATTACATGGAAATTGGGACTATAAATGAACCTTTCATGTTCTAGAAGCCACATTTCAAAACACAAACGCTATTTTTGGAAAGGTCCGAATCCCTATAATCATTCCCATCCATCAAATGTATAAGGATGATGTCCTGGTGACACCTTTTTTTGACTATAAAAACTTTTCCATTGTGGATCTGTACATGTTTCCCACAAAAAATCATATCAAGAAGATATAAATTTTACTTTAAGATAGTTTTTACTACCACCATATTCCCTATGAAATTTGCATCCCATATCACTTCCTAGATTAAAAGAAACCCCAAATTATAGTTTACATTATTTCCCACTTAATTATTATAGGTGATAAAACATTCATGGTCAGAATACTGTGAATATGGAGAATCATTTACCTCTGGTTTTAATTTTAATCCCAAATGTTATAGTTGGAAGACATTATACTAAACCACCCACATCCTAGATTCATTATGTTAAACTTCACCATGCTTCAACAATCCTTTACACAATAAAAATTTTAGTGTGAGAGGTTTCCCATACAAAGACGATACAAATTCCCTCACAGGTTTTTGAAATTTTCCCCTTGATGGGCCACCCACTATGGTCTTAAAAAACATTTGAATTCCCATAAAATTTCTTGTCTATCATAAATAGAGGGTCAGTGTACTAGGAAAACTCTATTGGACTATGAACAATATGCCTTGGTGGCTCTACATAAGTTTCCCATAAAAAAGGTTAGTCAACCAAATGAAAATTAATCCATATGAGATTCTTTTCTACATCCATACTCCCCATAGATTTTAAGCCCCATATCATGTCTTATATTATGAAATCATAAACTAGGGTCAATATAAATACCTCATTCATGTTTGATGAATATTAGGAAATTATTATCCCACCAAATATTTGGTACCCTCACCCCACAAGTGATAGTAAAATCAATTTGACCAAAAACATCATTAATTTTAGCTCAGGTTTGGAAGACTTCAAACTACCGATGAAAAAGGCACAAAACTCACTCGGATGAAAACCCGCAAACGTAACCCTGTGTTAAAATTGTGTATCAACTTACTATACTAACAATTCATATGTTTTATAAAAAATGTAAAGAAATTAAGAAATAAAAAGACTCAAACCTTTTTAGTTCGAAAATTTGCAATGGTCGGCCTAGTAAAAAGACATGTTATGCCCGCTAATACTACACCAAATTGGTATTAGGAAACAATTAGGGTAATAAGGTAAAAGGAAAAATGTATTTAGGGTTTTACATGTAACTATATCAACACTCATAACTACATTCATTTAGTCCCTTAACTCAAAAAAAATTAAATCATGAGAGGATATTTTTAATTTAACTATCCCGGATCAGGATTAAATAAATATCTAGTGGAGATACTCATCGATAAATTTGGTCAACTATAATTGATTGGTATTTCCATAAAATATAAAAGATGAACCCCATATGTTAATGAAAATTCAATCAATTAAATCTAAATAGAGGTGTATCCAAACCCAAGAGTATCTCCTCGATTCTATTAATAAAAAAAATGAAAAAGAGACATTGGGTAGATGGAAATGTTTTAATGGGGCCCAACTCACATGGGTCATAAAAATTACTATCGTCATTTTTAGGCCATCGAAAATCCATTCCAATGTCATCCATTACTCGGCCTCGGTCACAGATGTGGTTTTCATTTGTCTGTTGGTGGCCTTGAGATCATGAACTATCTACCTAATTGCTTCATGATTTGTATTTGTCAATGAATGTTATGCCATTAACATTTCAACGTGATATTATCATTCCCAAAACTACTCAGTTTGTGCAACTACTTGACTATGAGAAATTTCTTCCTCTATTGCTAATTGGTGTAGTTCAATAGTGATGTCTTGAAGAGTCTCTATTTGATGATGGGAAACATTAAACTGAGCATGTTAGACTTCATGGGTAAATAAATATTTATAGTCTATGAAGATATGATGGATAAGGAGGTGTTTGGGTTGATAATAGAACCCACATAAACCTAGATCATGGAAAATCCAATGTAGGATATTTGATTTGTCTGCCATATCTGCCAATGGGGACTCTTTTATGATGGTACAAACCTGGATTCAATCCTGCCATTTCACAACCTAGTTCTTGACCATGATATGGTAATCCTGATCTTGATTACTCACCATCACTTGTATATAATATGGTATTATAACTAAAGAAAAAAATTTAGATTAAACATTGACTCCAAAATAAGAGGATCATCCATTCCTATCGCTTGATCAGCTTCCAGAACTTGGTTGATATGCTCAACATTAGTTGACGAGGTCCCCAAAGTTGGGCCATTGGGACCAGTATCAATAAAACTAATCCTAGTATATGTTACAAGGATCATATCTTCATCACCATCAACAATGATGGGAGTAGAGGATGAGGCTCCCCAAAGATGATAATATCATTGAGACACAATTCGTTCTCTCTTTGAAATTGAAAATGAAAGTACATCATACATAGGGATTTTAGAGGTCAGTGGTGTGGGTACCAAACTGACTGCCATTCCTAGTATCCCATAAGGATAATAGTCTATCTAAAATCTTGAATAATCTTGGGAAAGGTTGGAAGAAGTTCTTATTCAAGGTAAAGAAAGTTTCATTCCGAAGTCCTCATGTATCATTATTATCCATAGTTGGCATAGTGTGACTGTATGAATATTTTGAATCGAGAGAAGAGACAAAGGGGGAACCCATTGTATAATCCAAATATATTGAAAAAATTAGTAATGAGTATAAATTTTGAAAATGGTCACTCTGTCCACCCATGCATCAAGAATTCAATCTCATAGAGAGATGATAAAAGAAATCTCCCTAACGGTCCCTTTGAAATTATTAACCACGGTTCCTGAGGGTGAAGGGTAAGGGATGAAGATAAAAAGGGAAGAGTCACTAAAATGTTCAAATATTACATTTATATAAATGGATATTAGGTTTACACCAGAAAGTTTATGTAACACATGTAAAAAGGAAGATTGAGGAATTTTTGTGTTATGCTGGTATTCATAACGCCGAAAGTGTGCCACCATTATACCATAGAATAATTGGAATATCCTTCATAGATTATGTGAATGCCTTACCTCCTCCATGTGGCCCATTAGTTTATAAATACTAGCGATGGAAGGTATGGAATGTTTAAAGGGTCATCCTTATTCCAATTCAGTATCTATCATAAGGGTACATACCTTGACACCAGTATAAAAATACTGAAATGGGGTGATCCATCCGATCTACAACATGGAAAAAAACCTACTAGCCTAAATCAACATGATATTATTAGATGATTTCTTATACTCTTGAGGTTTATTTACCCACATCAAGGGTATCCCAATATAAACCATGAATTCTTCTCTACTGTTTGGTAAGTTGATTTATACTTGGCAAAATGTTATCCTCATACCACTAGTTTAAAAAAACTACATCCAATCATAAACTTGAATAGCTGAGTGGGAATGGAGGGGTTGACCAAAAAATAACTTTTCCAAAATTAGTAGATCCCTCATTAGATAATAGACGTGTTTGGTGTTTTCCTATGTATTGGTGGTTGGTAGAAATTCATCATACATTTTTTTGAGAATGAGGATTCCTGCCACCTGATAAACATCCCATAAACTAATCTTAACATCACCATGGGATATAAGGAAAGTGTCGGTGTTGGAGAACCAATGGATAATTAATTTGGTCATAACATAATCCCACAAATAAATAATAAATTGTGAGAACCACACCAACTAGTATAATACAACAAACTCTAGTGATTAAGGAAATTCCATACAGTTCTGGTGCGCCCATAATGCCCAGGCACATTCATATGAGAAGTTCCATCTGGACCCCAAATCCCACAGAGAGTTTGATCTGTAGTTGGGATTGTATTGTGGGAGATTAAAAAATGGATGGATTTTCTTGAATAGATGATTGAGAAGATGTATCATCATGATTTCATCTACTTAGTTTCTATAGATACCCATTCAAAATGAGGACATCCTCCAAACCTAAATTGGGAATAATTTTCCCTCTGGAAAAAATTTTTACTCGCACACAGTCCCCAGATGTCCCCAAATAGGTAGGTTGGAGATTTTGATAAATTTGAGGAATAAAAATGTCATCATGAAGAACGAAATTAGAAATTGTAATTCTAGTGGACATCTATTATGGAATATGTTCTGGGGAAAGAAGATTACTCATAATACCCTCCCGAGGATTGATCTGGTGTCGAAGACCCTCCTCAATGTTCTCAACCATAGAAGTACATCCCATGGTCCTGATTTTACACATTAGAGTAATTTTATATATGATATAAATTTATTAAATTAATTTGAGAATCATTATGAAATTAAAAACTAACAAATCATTGAAGGCCCACCAGTAATTAATATGTTGAAGTACTAGTATGGGGACCCATAGTTTATGGAAACCGCCAATCTGCGATAGCGATATATTGAAAATCATCATCTAGAGAACCAAAAATACTTTTAATAACCCTTTTAAAATGAATTTGGATACGATGAAGAAATTGTAACTCACTATTTATGGTTTAATGTTTTTATGTTTTCAAGGGAAAGTTCTCAGTTTATGGACCAAGTTGTCCACAAAGGATCTTGGTTCACAAAAAGAGTAAAATTTTGAGGATTTTCTGGAGCACATAGATTTCTGAGAGATTCAATAATTGAAAATGAGTTGGGAACCAATATATGTGCGTGTTCACCTCTCTCAGATATTCCCTAATACCAAAAACAATTTAATTAGTACCGCTTTCTACAACAGAATGACCTCCCCTTCGTCCTGACCAAAACCCATTGTGAAGGGGGGAATTGTTTGGGACCTAAAAATTCATCATGAAATAAGAAGTCACATTCATCAATTTAGTAAAGGTAAAAACACAAAAAAATGATGATTTGAAGGAAAAATATTCAGATAAGGCAAAAAATTACGATGGAAATGACATTGTGAAGAAATGCTCCTTTTGTAGACCGACGCTCTGCATGGTAGTGAACCGCTCTGTGAATATAAGGCCTTGGACATAAACCTTACTTAATATTGAATTAAATGAATAATTCACACTGGGGATCTTTTCAGGTTTAGAGTTTTAGAGAATTAGAACATAACTATTACATCTCAAAATATTAAAAAGTAGACACTTATACTAAGTTTCCATAGAATAAAAAAACTCTTAAAAAGAAACATGTCTAGTTCCATGTTTTATATATCATGACTTTCTCTTGATCCCATCCTTGAACCTATTCCACATTAAGTCTTGTGAAAAACATTTCAAAAAAACATGGGGTGAGCATAAAAATCTTAGTAAGGGATACACAAAGAATGAAAACTGTTAGTTTATCAAAACAACAAGTAAACCATGAATACTTTATCAAAGTAATACTTTTCACTTTTATGAAGTAGTAAAAACTCTTCACTGAATAAAAGATCATTACTTACCCGTTTGTAACCAAAATATTACCATAAAACCCATAAAAAGATCACATAACATATAAAGGTAACTTGGGACATAAACATACATAAGTGGAATAACCATACGGTCGACTTCCACACATATCAGTTAATGGAATAGCCATTCGGCCAACTTCCATACATACTTAATGGAATAGCCATATGGACGACTTCTATACCCAATGCATTTGAGGTTATAATGTAACCACCCATCCTGGTATTCACGTCACCACCCTTCATATGGTTTATCACATAACCTCCCGTCAAATGTCCAAGTACCATTATAAAAATCATAAGACATAAAAAAAATATAATGGAAAGAAAACATTTCCATACTTCCCTCACAATATATCACTTAAATATATTGACATAAAAAATCCATTATAAAAACCATTTTCAATACCAAAATACATAAAAGAGTATATGTTATTTATTTCATTTTAAAAAAAACATTACGGCTTGTTTAGGAAGCCAAAGACCAAATAATACTCACGGCGGTGGAAAAGGTCATTGTCACCGCGTACGTTAAAAGAAACATTCCTTTTTGTCATTTTGTAAAACGATTCGTAGAAAAATATTCCTTTTGTATAAAATTAAAAGTCAAAGGGGTTTATACACCGTATAAAAGAAAGTTGTGTATAAAACAAAATATGCCTCAATGAAAGGAGATTGAGACGAAGTCCCTTACCTCTGGTCCGTCTTGACTCGATTGTTCTTTAGCCTCCTGAATAATAAACTTAAGTAAATTTCTACTTGCTTAAGAACATTTTTCAAGTTCATTATTCCTTTTATATCACTTATTACCACGTCATGAACACTATGTAATTATTTAAGTTATTAACGGTCGTTTTAACGATCATTGGTACTTGAGTAAAAAACATGCTCTTTATAATTAGAAGTTGTTTATGTATCCATTATATCCAGAGTTATAATAATGATGTAGATATAATATATATAATATATATCCAGTATATAAATTCATTTATAATATTACATAATCATTTAGAGGTAAGAAATGAAATGCACCATTCATGGAGACGGTAAGCCGTATGTACGCATGAACGCTACTTTCATTTCTATGTCATATTAATGGAATTAAAACTAAATGAGAGGTATGTATATTTTAATTCCATAATTATATTAATAATTTAGATGTAACATACATCATATATATCCATTATATATATATATATGTACTTATAATAGTACATTACATTTGAGGATAAGAATTGAAATGCACCGTTCATGGAGACGGTAAGCCGTACGTACGCATGAACGCTACTTTGATTTCTATCTCATAATTTAATGGAGTGATATCATATTGATAAAAAGGTATTTTATAATTGCAGTATAAGATCATATATAATATCATTAAATCAATCCTTTATATGTCCCAGGTATGGCATTAACGAATCAAATGACTTTGAGGGGGCGGTAGTCCGCACTTCCTAAAATGAAGATATCGCGTATACCCATAATGGAAGCCATAAAGGTATTCCATAAATAAAAAATACCGAAGCTTAAGGAAAAAATAAAAATATTATATATCATATAAAAATATAGTCACATCTTAATGGTCACCTTTAAAGGTGTTATATGAGGGTTGAACAATCATCGTTTCGTGAGGCAGAAATTCACCATCCATGGAAATAGTATGTTCTTTAACCATTAGATGTAGGTGTGTGTAAGTGTAGCTAGAATAATTCTTATAAAAACATCCTAGTATATTGAATATACTATATTTGTTACAAAAGAAAAGAATAAAAAGAGTTTAGGGGGTTGGAGAAGCAAAATAAAACAAAAGGACTCAAAAGAAGACATTACCTTAAAATCGGGTAACTCCCTTTGGTTTGAGCTCAAAGGCTTCCTTGAGAAGACTTCTGCCCAAAGTGAGGATTCAAGGAGTAAGAGAGAGATGTGTAGAGACAAAATGGGCAGGGGTTGGACGATCCAAAGGCTTTGGAAGTGTGGGTAAGGTGGTAGAGGTGGGGGGATTTTATAAGAGGAGAGGAGGGGCACTCTTGGAAAGTAAGGAAATGTTACTTTATTTTAGAATGAGTTTCGGATTTTAATGGTCCCACATTTATGTTCTTCGAGGATAAGGTGATAAGGGTTCAAAATACACCCATAAAATAGGTTTTAGACATGTGTAGGTCATAGATTTTACATTATCTTTACATTGTATTTAAATCCATTATTAATGAGGTAATCGCTGCATCATCATGATGTCATAAATAATTTAATATATTTAATTTCTAAAAATTATAAAAAAATATCATGATGTAGGAAATATTTTTATCTTTCTAATTAATATTTATAGTCAAAAATCTGACTTGTATAACCCCATGTAAAAATTGTTTTAGTAAAACATCTCATGTTTGTGTCATTTTTACTTTAACATTTAATAAAAAGTTATTTATGTCATTTCCCAAACAAAGTGGCTCCATGGGGTCCCCAAGTTGACCCATGGATTTTCTTGGTCGGCCATGACACATCCAATGAGGGTATGATATGTGTCAAGCTCATCTCATTTTATTAAAACATTATTTTTACCTTAAACTACACTAATTACCTCTAATCGCGATTAAGAACTTAAAAGTTACTATTCACCAAAAAATTATTTTAATCTCATTGAACCACATTTTACTTCTTAATGAAAACCATGTATGTTGGATTTTTGAAATTAAAAACACAGAAGTGGTAAAATTTCATTTAAACGAAAAATCAGTTTTTATAAGTACCACTTAGTGGTTTCACTATTCATCAAAAATTGATGTTTTTCAGAAAAATACCAAAAATTCACCCTAAGCTATATTTGATATTCCGAATTCAAAAATGAAGTCTATTTTAAAAAATTCAAAACATATAAGTCCCATTAATTAATTTAATAATTAATTCCCGCTGTCATGACAAATAGCGTGTTTTTATGAAACAATAAGTATCAAAAGATTGACACTAGTTTAAGTCCGATTTCAAAGTGAAATTAATTCCAATGAACACTATTGGATTTAATGGTAAAAATATTTTCTAATTTCACTTTAAAACCAATTCAAAAGATAATCTAATCATATAAATAAATTAAATTAAAATGAGGTTTTGAATTAAAATACAACATTTTACACTATTCATTAAAAAATGAACTTTATCGGAAAGATACCAAAAATTTACACAAAGTAAATTTTGAATTAACTATTCTAAAGAAGAGTTTTATTTGGTCCAATATAATGTATAAGAGTGAACAAAACTATATTTAATGACGGTTCTCCATCAAAAGGCGATAAGTGAACCTTTAGTGAAAATTAGGGCATATATGCCTAAAATTGAATTCTTTCCGTATTTTAAGCCTTTATCTTTTATTAGATAAAATTAAAAACATTTAAAAAACATATATAATCATATTTTAGTTAATTCTATCCTTTCCTGCCAATACAACAGCTATGTGTTAACTACCATTTAAAATAATATTATTTTATTACTAGTGTGCAACATAAGATTTCAATGAAACTCTTTGTCGCGTATCGGGTACGCTATCGAACATAGCAACCACTTTAAAGTAAAATTAATATTTAATTCGTAAATATTAATCAATATGAAAATTATTTATTCTTTATTTACTTGGGATGTTACATCCTTCTCCCCTTTTGGGAATTGCGTCCTCGCAATTTTATTCACTTATCAAAATAAGTGGGGGTATTTATCCCTCATAGCATTTTCAGATTCCCACGTTGCCTCTTCAACCATATGGTTTTTCCAAAAAACCTTTACCTGGTGAATTACCTTATTTCGCAACACTTTCTCTCTTCGGTCAAGAATCTGGACTGGTTGTTCTTCATAAGAGAGGTTCTCTTCCAGCTCAACTACCTTTGGACTCAAAACATGAGATGGATCTGGCATATACTTTCTCAACATCGAAACATGAAAAACATTGTGTACCTGAGATAAAATCGGAGGTAAAGCCACTCTGTATGCAACTGATCCAACTCTCTCCAGAATTTCATATGGTCCAATGAACCCTGGAATTAGATTTCCTTTCTTACCAAATCGCATCACACTCTTCCATGGAGAAACCTTGAGAAAAATATGATCACCTACCTCGAAAGATAGATCCTTCCTCCGGTTATCTGCATAACTCTTCTGCCTGCTCTGAGATGTTCTCATGTGTTTCTGAATCAACTGATCTTTTTCTGCCATCTCTTCTACCAATTCTGGTCCCATCAGCTTCCTTTCACCCACTTCATCCCAAAATGTTGGAGTTCGACACCGCTTCCCATACAATTCCTCAAATGGTGCCATCTGTATACTGGAATGAAAACTGTTATTATAAGAAAACTCAAACAAAGAAAGATGTTGGTCCCAAAATCCCTGATAATCCATCGAACAAGCTTGTAGCATATCCTCCAAGGTCTGAATTGTTCGTTCTGACTGCCCATCTGATTGAGGATGAAAAGCTGTACTAAAATTTAATTCAGTACCCAAAGACTTCTGAAGGCCTTTCCAAAAGTTAGAAGTAAACCTGGGATCATGATCAGACACAATGGAGAGAGGAACTCCATATAACCTGACTATCTCTTTAAGATACAAATGGGAAAGTTGATCTAGTGAAAAAGTATCTCGTATAGCAAGGAAATGAGTAGATTTAGTCAAGTGATCAACAATAACCCAGATTGCATTATTACCTCGAGATTTACTCGGTTATCTCACAAAAAAGTCCATGGATATGTTTTCCCTTTTCCACTCTAGCACTAGTAAAGGCTGAAGCCTCCTTTTCGGTAACTGCCGCTCTGCTTTAACTTGATGACAAGTCAAACACTTCACAGTTAAATCAGCAATATCTCTTTTCATTCCATCCCACCAGTAATACTCCCACAGTTCTCTGTACATCTTAGTACTGCTAGGATGAACTGAAAATGGAGAACTATGAGCTTCACATAACAACTCTCTCTTCAAATGTGAATCACAAGCCACACACAATCTCTTCCCAAATCTCAAAACGCAATCATTATCAATGTTGAATTCAGGAAACTTACCCTTCTACACCAGCTCTACCTTTTTCTGCAACTCACTGTCTTACTTCTATGCTTGCTTGATTCTGTCTGATAGAGAAGATTTCACTGATACCTGAAACAAAACAGAAGGACATCCTACACAAACAACTTCCATGCCAAAGTTCATCAAATCCTTAACCAAAGGATCACATTCCAAACACAACATTGTTAATGAAGCATTAATTTTTCTACTCAAAGCATCATCCACTTTATTTGCTTTTACCGGATGGTAATGAATTGTACAATCATAATCCATGATTAATTCCAGCCATCTCCTCTGTCTCATGTTCAATTCTTTCTGAGTGAATATATACTTTAAACTTTTGTGATCAGTATATATTTCATAGTTTACTCCATACAAATGATGCCTCCACATTTTTAAAGCAAAAACAACAGCAGCTAATTCCAAATCATGTGTAGGGTAATTTACCTCAGGAGTTTTCAACTGACGTGAAGCATAAGCAATTACCTGATCATTCTGCACAAGTACACAGGCAAGACCCTTTAACTAGGCATCACCGTATATAACAAAATCGCCATTCCTGGAAGGAAGTGCCAAAACTAAAGCATTCACCAATCTTATTTTCAACTCCTGAAAACAATCATCACATTAATTTGTCCAGATAATATTAACACCCTTCCGAGTTATCTTAGTCATTGGACAAGATAACCGTGAAAAATTTTCAACAAACCTTCGGTAGTAACCTTCCAAACCAAGAAAACTACGGATCTCAGTTACATTTGTGGGTCTTGGACATTCCTCAACAACTTTTTTTAGCAGGATCAACAGTTATGCCATATTTAGAAACAATATGAAAAAGGAATGAAATTTGTTGCAACCAAAACTCAGAGTTGCTGAATTTTCCATACAGTTTCTTTTCTTTTAAGGCATGAAAGATTACCCTTAAATGACTTTCACACTCCTCTTTACTTTTGGAAGAAACTAAAATATCATCAATAAACACAACCAACATTTTTCACCAAAGTCAACTGAGCCATCAGTGCAACAAACTGTTTTAGTTCTGATTCTGACCATCTCAGGGTACTGATTTGAAAGGTCATTTCCCCCTGTATGACTTCCCAGAAAATCTGTTCTCTTTCCTCTATGAAAAAATATTCTTATCACAGAAATATCTTAGGTGAAGCAACATGGTAATCTTTAAATGCTATATCATTTCAATTATACCATAAATTAACTTATAATTTAACACTTTTCTAACTCCTAAAGTTGTCTAAACCGACCTCTGATACCAACTATAAGGCCCTGGCCTTAAACCTTACTTAATATTGAATTAAATGAATAATTCACATTGAGGATCTTTTCAGGTTTAGAGTTTTAGAGAATTATAACATAACTATTACATCTCAAAAGATTTCAAAGTAGACACTTCTACTAAGTTTCCATAGAAGAAGAAAAACTCTTAAAAAGAAACATGTCTAGTTCCATGTTTTATATATCATGACTTTCCCTTGATCCCATCCTTGACCCTATTCCACATTAAGTCCTGTGAAAAAAATTTCAAAAAAACTTGGGGTGAGCATAAAAACCTCAGTAAGGGATACACAAAGAATGAAAACTTTTAGTTTATCAAAACCACAAGTAAACCATGTATACTTTATCAAAGTAATACTTTTCCACTTTATGAAGTAGTAAAAACTCTTCACTGAATAAAAGATCATTACTTGCCCTTTTGTAACCAAAAGATTACCATAAAGCCCATAAAAATACCACATAACATATAAAGGTATCTTGGGACATAAACATACTTAAGTGGAATAACCATACGGTCGACTTCCACACATATCACTTAATGGAATAGCCATTCGGCCAACTTCCATACAGACTTACTGGAATAGCCATATGGCCGAATTCCATACCCAATGAATTGGAGGTTATATCGTAACCACCCATCCTGGTATTCACGACACCACCCGTCATATGGTTTATCACGTAACCACCCGTCAAATGTCCAAGTACCATTGTAAAAATCATAAGACATAAAACAAATATAATGGAAAGAAAACATTTCCACACTTTGATCACAATATATCCCTTAAATATATTGACATAAAAAATCCATTATAAAAACCATTTTCAATAAAATAATACATAAAAGAGTATATGGTTTTTATTTCATTTTAAAAAAACCTTACGGCTTGTTCAGGAAGCCAATGACCAAATAATACTCATGGCGGCGGAAAAGGTCATTGTCACCGCGTATGTTAAAAGAAACATTCCTTTTTATCCTTTTGTAAAACTCTTCGTAGAAAAATATTCCTTTTGTATAAAATTAAAAGTCAAAGGGTTTTATACACCGTATAAAATAAAGTTGTGTATAAAAACGAAATATGCCTCAATGAAAGGAGATTGAGATGAAGTCCCTTACCTCAGGTCCGTCTTGACTCGATCATTATTTAACCTCCTGAATAATAAGCTTAAGTTAATTTCTACTTGCTTAAGAACCTTTTTCAAGTTCATTATTCCTTTTATATCACTTATTACCATGTCATGAACACTATGTAATTATTTATGTTATTAACGGTCGTTTTAACGATCATTGGTACTTGAGTCAAAAATATGCTCTTTATAATTACAAGTTGTTCATGTATCCATTATATCCAGAGTTATACTCATGATGTAGATATCATATATATCATATATATTCAGTATATAAACACATTTATAATATTACATAATCATTTAGAGGTTTGAAATGAAATACATTGTTCATGAAGACGGTAAGTCGTACGTACGCATGAACGCTACTTTCATTTCTATGTCATATTAATGGAATTAAATCTAAATGAGAGGTATGTTTATTTTAAATCCAGAATTAAATTAATCATTTAGATTTAACATACATAATATATATCCATTATATATATATACTTATAATAGTACATTACATTTGAGGATAAGAAATGAAATGCACCGTTCATGGAGACGGTAAGCCGTACGTACGCATGAACGCTACTTTCATTTATATCTCATACTTTAATGGAGTGAAATCATAAGGATAAAAAGTTATATTATAATTCCAGTATAATATCATATATAATATCATTAAAACCATCCTTTATACGTCCCATGTATGGCATTAACGAATCAGATCACTTTGAGGGGGCGGTAGTCCGCACTTCCTAAAATGATGATATCGCGTATACCAATAATGGAAGCCATAAAGGTAGGCCATAAATAAAAAATAAAGAAGCTTAAGGAAAACATAAACATATTATATATCATATATAAATATAGTGATATCTTAATGGCCACCTTTAAAGGTGTTATATGAGTGTTGAACAATTATCGTTTCGTGAGGCAGAAATTCACCATCCACGGAAATAGTATGTTCTTTAACCATTAGATGTAGGTGTGTGTAAGTGTAGCTCAAATACTTCTTATAAAAACATCCTAGTATATTGAATATACTGGATTTGTTACAAAAGAAAATAATAAAAAGAGTTTAGGGGGTTGGAGAATCAAAATAAAACAAAAGGACTCAAAAGAAGACATTACCTTAAAATCAGGTAACTCCCTTTGGTTTGAGCTCAAAGGCTTCCTTGGGAAGACTTCTGCCCAAAGTGAGGATTAAAAGAGTAATATAGGGATGTGGAGAGACAAAATGTGCAGGGTTTGGCTGAGCCAAAGGCTTTGGAAGTGTGGGTAAGGTGGTAGAGGTGGGGGCCTTTTATAAGAGGAGAGGAGGGGCACTCTTGAAAAGTAAGGAAAAGTCACTTTATATTAAAATGATATTCGGATTTAAGAGGTCCCACATTGATATAATTCTAGGATAAGGTGATAAGGGTTCTAAATATACCCATACAATAGGTTTTGGACATGTGTAGGTTATATATTTTACATTATCTTTACATTTTATTTAAATCCATTATTAATGAGGTAATCACTGCATCATCATGATGTCATAAATAATTTAATATATTTAATTTTTAAAAATTATAAAAAAATATCATGATGTAGTAAATATTTTTATCTTTCTAATTAATATTTATAGTAAAAAATATGACTTTTAAAACCCCATGTAAAAATTGTTTTAGTAAAACATCTCATGTTTGTGTAATTTTTACTTTAACATTTAATAAAAAGTTATTTATGTCATTTCCCAAACAAAGTGGTTCCATGGGGTCTCCAAGTTGACCCATGGATTTTCTGGGTCGTCCATGACACATACAATGAGGGTAAGACATGTGTCAAGCTCATCTCATTTTATTAAAAGATTATTTTTACCTTAAACTACACTAATTACCCCTAATTGCGATTAAGAACTTAAAAGTTACTATTCACCAAAAAATTATTTTAATCTCATTGAACCACATTTTACATCTTAATGACAACCATGTATGTCGGATTTTTGAAATTCAAAACACATAAGTGGTAAAATTTCATTTAAACAAAAAATTAGTTTTTATAAGTACCACTTAGTGGATTCACTATTCATCAAAAATTGAAGTTTTTCAGAAAAATACCAAAAATTCACCCTAAGCTATATTTGATAATCCGAATTCAAAAATGAAGTATATTTTAAAAAATTCAAAACATATAAGTCCCATTAATTAATTCCCGCTGTCATGACAAATAGCATGTTTTTATGAAACAATAAGTATCAAAATATTGACACTAGTTTAAGTCCGATTTCAAAGTGAAATTAATTCCAACGACCACTATTGGATCTAGTGGTAAAAATATTTTCTAATTTCACTTTAAAACCAATTCAAAAGATAATATAATCATATAAATAAATTATATTAAAAAGAGGTTTTGAATTAAAATTCAACATTTTACATTATTCATTAAAAAATGAACTTTATCGGAAAGATACCAAAAATTTACACAAAGTAAATTTTGATCTCCCGATTCTAAAGAAGAGTTTTATTTGGTCCAATAGAATGTATAAGAGTGAACAAAATTATATTTAATGAAAATTCTCCATCAAAAGGCGATAAGTGAACCTTTAGTGAAAATTAGGGCATATATGCCTAAAATTGAATTCTTTCCGTATTTTAAGCCTTTATCTTTTATTAGATAAAAGTAAAAACATTTAAAAACATATATAATCATATTTTAGTTATTTATATCCTTTCCCGCCAATACAACGTCTATGTGTTAACTACCATTTAAAATAATATTATTTTATTACTAGTGTGCAACGTAAGATTTCCATGAAACTCTTTATTGCGTATCAGGTACGCTATCGAACATATCAACCCCTTTAAAGTAAAATTAATATTTAATTTGTAAATATTAATAAATATGAAAATTCTTTATTCTTTATTTACCTGGGATGTTACAGTGAAATCCCTAAAAAACATAAATGGTTCACAGAGTATGATGATCTAGCATCACTAATGAATTATTTAACATTTTTTTGTGGAAATATGTGGTGAAATCCGTTTTCATGGATAATTTCCCCTAAAAAAATCATTTGGGGTGAAAGGCAGTGTCTCTAGTCCAAAAAATGAAATAATTTAATTTAAATAGCCAAATGAGGATTTCAATGACCACAAAAGGCCCCCTAAAGAATAATTTTTCCATGGGAGCCCGCAAAAGACTATATGTGGCCTACTATAGATGAATGTTTACACTAGTATCTAGTTCCTCCACTTCAATATAAATTAAACCTGATGGGAACCAAAAAATAGATTGATACATGGAAGTAGGGATACACTCAGACGAACAAAGCAGAAAAAATACAAAGAGAGGAATCACACAATACAGACTCCTTCAGTGATTACCTATAAGTAAAGACTAGAATATTACATTAAGGGGGAAATAAAAACTCATTTATTGGTCCGCATACCAAAAAATACTTTGCAAATGTAATCCCTGCATGACTATAACCAATAGACCGTTTTTGTATTAGAATCCCACAAAGGAAAATGATATCTAGGTTGAACCATTCCACCAATAGACAAACACTACATAGAAGGAACTCAACCCTGTGTCGCACAATGCTACGTGGACTGAGCATAGGTCCACATACCACAATGGTATGCAGACAACCCCCTCACCCACATAGCAACTTGATATATAGTGGTTAACCCATCCCTCATAATAAGGTGCTACAAAAACAAGTTATCCTATGGTAATATAATCCAAGTCTCTAATAATTCCCTTCCATCATATCAGTAGCCCCTATTATGGACCATCCATGATTAAATATAATGAAATCCGGCCTAGGCCTCTTTCAAAGTCACCTGAAATTTATGATAAGATCATCAAGAGTACTAGAGTTACCTGTTGATTCTACATACACGTGATAAGTGGAGTCATCCAGGTTACCCTAGTGGAAAGAAGAACCCTAGAAATGACCTTGAGTCCACATTCCCATAGTAATGAGTGTTCTGACCTAGGGGTTCTCACATCAACCTCACTATTCTAGGGATTAAGGGAATCTATTGTCCTTTCAAATTAATGGCTGTGAGTTTTGAATATTATTTCTTTTTCCCTAGAACCAAATTTAGGGAACTCCATTTGAATTAATTCCTTATCCTTCCTTATAAAAGGTTACACATTTTTTCCCTTTTAATATACCCAGTACATTGCAAGATCTTTCAATATATGTGAATAAATTAGTTACAAAAATGGAAGAGGAGATTAGGAAATTCAATGTCCTCTAACTCACTCACTTTGGGATCCAGAATCATCCATTAGAAGACAGAGAAATATGTGAGATCTTTAGATCCACTCAGTCCCCTTTTTTCTGATACCGAGTATTACTCAGATGGGATTAGAGTTTGGTGGCTATCTTGACATCTGTATAATCCCAAAGAAACCCTAAATGGGCCTTCTCCATAGACGTAATCCCAAAATTCAATCCAAATGGGCATATGAAAAAGGTATAAGCTTCGATCAAACCCCATAAAATGGGAATCTATATTACATAAGTCTCAATAATTTCCTTTAATGGGCCTATTTTAAGGTGTATGTCTATGAAAAAATGAACTATGAGGTCTTTGATTCCTAACTAACTGGGATACATATGATGCCTCCATGAGGTCCAAAATCAACACCCAAATCACCCTAATGTTCTATGGACGACATACCTAATAGGGTCACATCACCTAGGAGACAATATCTCTCGAAGGTATCTCATGCCGTCTCAGTGTAAGTCTCACACTATCATTGACTAGGCATCCATTCACCTGGGATTCCTTGTCGCATGATGTTAAACTACATGGAAAGGTCTGCATCATGTGACATTAAAAGATGATGTGCCGGGTTAAGTGACACCGAACTACATTGGTTTTGATTATACTCTCAAGGATACATAGGAAGCCCATCTTATGGGTTCAATACTAACATAAAAATAACTTTCATCCCCCCTGGATGATGATAAACCCCAGAGCACCATTCCATGTGGCTTAATGATAACATTGTCCTAGTGAATGACCAAATAATCACCGATCTATCCATAAAAGGTAACATTTATGGAGAACCATAGATAAATTAAGATCCTTCCATCAATGAAGAATCAAGAATACATATAGATGATTCCAAACCCATGCATTATCATGATTAAAAATTTATTTACTAGAATACCATGGGAAAATACTTGGGAATGAACCAAATATTCATGAACATGAATTAAATTAATAAAATAGTCATAGAATATGCAATAGTTCAGCCAAAAAAATGTTTGATGAGCCTGAGTTCTCATCGTCTCAACCAATGTGAGTTCTATTGTTTCTTTGGCCAAATATCCAATAAACACCGACCTTTGGAATGTAGGTCCCTGAATCAAGGATGTGAGTTCAATTGGGTGTTTCTAGATCTACGAACAAAACCATTGGATACTATTTGATGATATTATACTCAACATCAATTATTGCACACATGTTAAGCCCTATAATCAAACCAACCAAGCATAAAAACATATTTAGGTTGAAAAAATGTAAAATATTATAATTGAATCCAAAAATAAAAAATAGTTATTTTGGGGGAAAATTCATTGTTTCCGTATATATTAAAATAGGGAATTCCTTTTGTCTTTTATAAAAAAATTGAAATCATTATGTAAAGTTATTACTTTTGAAAATCATTGAATGAATATAAAAAGAGAAAAAAATTTCCTTTATAATTATTTTATCTCCAAATAAATATATTAATTTGGATCTTAAAAAAATTTAAATTGATGAAAAAGTGTTAGAAGTGAATCATAAAAAGTTTATTTTTAAATAAACTGCCTTGTATTGAGTTGTACTAGTAAAATATATTCTTTATCTACCTAAATAATAAACAGAAGTTAAATTTTTTACTTGCATAAGAACTTTTTTATCTTTATTATTCCTTTTTTATTTTATTAATAACCATGTTATATTCAATTACATAATCAGTTAATTTTATGTTAGATATTTTGATTATATTTAACTCAAATGTCAAAAATGACTTTTGCTGTTTAACTATGGTCAAAGTGAACCTTATTCCACATTCTCTTGTGTAATTATCATGAAATAATTACCATATTTGTATAAAAATTATAATTTTATAAATACTCAAGAAATACGGTTATGAAAAATTAGCAACATTACAATCCTGAAGATGGTAGGTCATACGTACACATGAGTTAACTTTCAACATCTCAAGGATCATTATTGAAATAAGGCACATATTATTTTATCTATTAAAAATTTCAATCATATCATAAATAACATTTATTTCCATAAAAATACTAATATATAATCCTTTTAACGTGGTGATGAAAAATGGATCACTTTGATTCTTGGAGGTAGTAGTCCACATGTACACACGAATGTTGTTAACAATTTAAAATTAATTTAATTGTATGAAAGTAAATAATATATTATTTTTAAATAATGATAAATATATCCAGAATATCATATATATATATATATATATATTAAATCCATCATTACAACAATCCTTAACAAGAGTGGTTGGAAACCGATTTACATCAGTTCACGAGGCTATAGTCTACCATAAAAATTAATGTTGTATTATTTCCAAATTGTTTTTAATGGGAGAGGAACTAAACTCTTATTTAGACAACCTTTTATGGTTTACACCAAAATAATTCAAAGGTTCTTTTTATGATAAAATACATTCTCTAAGAAATGTGGATTGATATATAGAAGGTTTTTACATAGGGACTGGATAAACTAAATGGATTTTTAGTGTGATGAAAATAAGATATGAGGTTCCCTTTTATTTGATATGAGAGGGTACCTAAAAATATTAAATAAAGATAAATTAAATTACAAATTGAAATCGGTAAAAAATGATTATTTTATAATATAAGATGATTTTTTGGTTTTAATCCTTTCATACAATAAAAATTGAACATGTTTAGGTGATGTTTTCACCCTTATCATGTTTTAAACCATTTTAACCTATTTGAAAATTATTACGGTATTATGTTTTTTACATTTTAGGGGTCTAGAATGTACATATAAAAATACAAATATAAAATAATTAGAACATGTTTTATATAAGAAGCTATATCACATTTACATGTATTTAGGTAATATTTTTTTTAATTTTAAATCACTTAATAAACTTTATTTTTATCAAAATATCATTGATGGAATTTTTTGAACCAATAATTTAATTTGACTTTGAATAAAACATGAAGATTAATGAATGAAAATATATTTCATTAAAAACATTATAATGTTTTATATTTATCTAAAAAATTACTATTACACAATTATTATTTCAAATTAAAATAAATTTAATAATTTAAAATTATTTATTTCATTTTCCTTTAAATTAAATAATCACAAATTTACTGTTGTGTAATAATTTTAGATAATAATCTCAATAAAATAAATTGGATATAAATTAACACAATACAAAATAATAATGTATCTTATAAATAAATATTTATAACTATAAATAGGTTATTATCATCCATGTCCTAAAATATTCTAGTTATTAATAACAAGATAGTGACATTTTTTGGATTTTTTTGTCCATAAAGTATTATAATTGCAAGAGTCATTTATATATAAAAAATGGTAATATATTTTAAATTTAAATGATTATTGATGAAATATACTCTTGAAATAAAATTAATTCATGTTTTAGGGTTACTTTTCCTTCATTATTAAATTATTTTTACCCTTAATTAATCTATTATACCTTTACTATCGTAACACTTTTTTAATTTTTGTACTATTCATTGTGAGGAAACATTTAGATGGACTTATTAACAAATATTAATAATGGTGAACACATATATGGAATAATTTTTACCAAATTAATTTTTAACATGTCTCAGAAATTAATTTTATAATAATCTTTCCAAGCACAAAAAAAGATGTATATTTCAAGGAAAATTTTATTTTTCAAGAAATAAATGATCATATATTAAATATATGGAATTAAATAATAATTATATGAATTTAAACTCATATATATAGTTATATAATCTATAAAATTATTTTAAATTATTTTAAATTATTTGTTATCTTGATCAATTAAAATTGATAAACATTATGCACTTAAAAATTGTTTTTAGATATCCTTTTTTAAGAAAAAATAAACATATACAAAAATTATGAAATTTTCACATATAAATTATATTAAATAGATTATTTTAAATAAATTGGTTCATGTATCACTTTAAAAAAATCCCAAATAGAATGGGTCTTTTAAATTACTTGATGTAATGTATAGAAATGAAAATATTTGAAAAATTAGTAATTTAAAACTATTTACTGAATAACGAATCATTTTAGAAAAAATAACCATAATTTAATTTTGATAATGTGATTTCAATTATTTATATCTTTTTATAAATTAAATTTTATGAATATTATAAACATTAATTATAATATTTTCTCTCCAAAAATAAATAAAAAACTTTTTTCAAGAATAAAATGTCTTCCATAAAAAGTGAACTCTTATATTCTAAGAATTAATCACTAAATTCATATTGGAAATGATATTCAAATATATTTCATAAATTAATTAATCCTATTTATACCAATTGATATAAAAACTATTTTTTAATAGTTATATATAAATAATAAAATATTATGGTTCGTTTTTGCTGAGTGTTGCACATAACATATGCTATTATACATAGTTTTATTTTTGAAATTATTTGTGTGTTAAATTATACCAAATTTAATTAATCAATTCCTTTTAATATGATCTTGATCTAAGTAATAAAAGAATTTCCATTTTAAAAATACCTATATTGAAATACGACATCAACAAAATGGTAAATAAAAGTTCATCTTGATAAGAGAGAATGGGAAGTATGAAGATTATATATAATAACACACTACTAGTATTCCAACTAGGAAACATTTATTGGGAAGTGAAATATATGTAAAAAGAGAAAAAATTATGGCTAAATAATTATAGAGAGTCATATAGATCATTTATCATAATAATTTGAATGATCATGAAAAGCTTTATAATAAAAAAATAACAAATTAATGTGGTGTGAAGATGGCCATAGATTAATAGAAAATGAATGTAATAGGGTTAAATTTTAATTTAATGATACTTTTACTAGAGTTTAATAATTTAATACCATAGATAAAATAAACATAAAGAAAATGTACTTACTTGAAAAGTATAATTTCATCCTTTAATAAATTTATACCACAATCACATCCCTTGCTCTAAATGATGAGTATTTAAGATAAATTTATTATAAGTGAAGCACTAAATATAACATGAAACCGATATCCGTATTGTGATGAAGGATAAAAATCTATTACTACAATCATTAACCAAAATTGAAATGTATAAAAAAAGGTATGATAATTTCCAAAATAAATAATCCTCTTTACGATGACATATAAGATTAATCCCCAAAATCTAGCAACAACACACAATGTTCAACCTCGATCAGTAGATAAACTACAAAAATTAAAATTAATCAAAATATTCTAGAATTATATTGAATCCCAAAGATTAGAATTACTTGATTACACAATCTTCTAAGATATTTTATCATTTATCTCCAAATAATATCAATAAGTCTTAATGTATTTTACCAAAAACATATATTACATTTCCTTGTAATCTCTAATATTTGAAAACCATTTCCATAAATTCCATGAATCACCATAAAGACACCTCATATATAACTCCAAAAGTCAATTTAACCATTAATACTCAAATAAAACCCCATAATGTTAGATTTACCATAATCATATAAGGTTCTAAAAAATTTTAATTTCTTAAAAAATAACATTATTAACCTTACCAAAAAATCACTTTTAAATATTATATTTGTCTCTATGATTAGAAACACATTCCTAAAATCAACATAATAATTATATATCACATAATTTTAAAAACTTTCATATAAACAAAGACGTCACGTATTCTAGTGGAAGGTGTTTCACCATTTTCTCCCTTAAGTTGTGGGTTGAAGGCCCACAACATTGCCAGATTTGACAGGGTGTTACATGAAATATAGAGTGTCCATTTAATATATCAATATAATTCATATAATTATCCCAAACATAATTATGAACATACTCAAAATATCATTAGTCATAAAATAACTTTCCAACATCTAAGGTTTTTCAAAATGATCATTTTTCTACAAAATAAAATAATGTTACTTGACATTCATTTTCTTTAAATCAATTGCATTTTTACCCAAGGGTTTATTTATACTTTAATCATATTTTCTTCCATGAGTGTATCTAGGAATTATAAATTTTTCACTACAACAATTTCCAAATAAATCTATTCTATCAAACACATGTTTTCAAATTTTGAAAATAAAATCATCTACAAAAATTAAATAATGGGTTTTTGATTATCATAATATTTATAATATCATTTATAAAACATCATTAATTTAAATTCCTTCTTAACACATTATATATTCTTTGTTTTCTTATTCCTAAATATATTATTCATAAAATTCAATGGTAAAAAATATTTTCCCATTATTTTTCAGTATAAACTCAATCATGTTTCAAACATAGAACATAAGAAAGTAGTTCATAAATTAAATATGGATATCAGTATGTTCCTTTATTATTTTTATACCCCTATATCTTCAAGAACTAACTCTATACCTGTAGAAAATAAATATTCATGCCCTTGTTGGTATTTACCTTTACAACAAGATGGATGAGTTGAGATCTTTAAATCAAATAAAATAGATTCCACAATCCATATAAATTTTATAGAAATGAAAAGTATTTAAATATATTAAATAGTTTATTAAAGGTTATTTGGATTTTCAAAATTCATTAAAAACCAGTTGAACATTATTTTTCCATGATTATGATAATCAAATCATCTAAAAGGGACAAGAAAGCTGTGTGAGATCATTTCTTTAAACATTTATAATCAATAATTAACCTATAGAAAATAACATTAGTAAAACATGAATTTAATTATTTCATGTTAAAATGAAGATGGCCCTTTTAAAGTCAATACCCATAGAAATATTATTGCACTTTTAGGACAAAATCCTAAAAACTAGCTTAATAAGATCAACATTAAATAATGTTTTATCCCCGAAGTTATCCCATTATTTTCCTCACACATCTTATAAAATCTATCAATATAATTATGAAGTAATCTCTCACATTAAAATTAAGGGTTATATATAATTCAACTCAATAAAAAATATAAAAAACCTTAAATTTCCTCAAATCTGATAACATAAAACCTCATATAGGGTGTCCAAGACCTTGAAGTCATGATAATAATTAAACTCATAAACCTAATATGGTATCCATAAATATTAATTAATCCTCACATGAAAACATCATAATCACCAATGATGTCATTTATAATGATACCAACAACAAGGAACAAACCTTAAACATTAAATATTCTAGTGTCTCTAGACTGTAATCCTCTTTCATGTATTTTGAGGGTATTTTAAGGATATATTTTTAAATAATTAGTTTATAATTAATTTATTAAAAAACCATATATTATGAAGTGGAAAATATTAATCAGTATCCATTTTCCACAATATAAAACTCTAAAAAAGAAAAACTTTTTATTTTAATGAAAATTATTCATGACTTTCCACATGACTTCATCTTTATTCTTAAACATCATTAAAACTAGTGAAAAAGGTTAAATCCTTGGATGAGAATAAAAATAAAAATTAGTAACACAAAAAGATGGACATTTTTAGTCCAGTGAAAAACATGAAAACCCATATAATGTTTACATTTATCAAAAAATTATTTTAGAGTGTGATATATATCTTTAAAATTTGAAAATCACACAAATTTCCTTAATGAAGACCATTAAAAACCAATATAATGAAAATGAAATCTCTTTTTTTGAAACTTATATAATTATACTTTAAGCCCATATAAAAAATAACAATATCATAATTAAATCTATAGAAAAAACCAAATTTATTAACTTTTTCAATATTAATAATAATGAAAAGGAAAATTACCCAAATCAATAGAGTTAAATTAGGGAGAACCCATCTTATAATATATATCAGGCTCAACCATTACATATTATGTACCTGGATAAAATATTATATATGGGTTATCATAAATAATATTTATAAACTATAATTACAATGTAAAATATAATAAATAAAATAGTTTTATGCTTGTATATTTTACCATAAAACCCCTGAACAATTATTTGAAACCCATACGAAAAAACCTACAAATCTGAAAAAACATAAATTTTCAAAACCCATTAAAAAACTAGATAGAAAGGAAACATGGTTTTTATTCTGATAAAAACATGAAATATTTTAAAGGAATCCAAAAATCAAATTATGGTTACAGGGAAAGAAAAATTCATTTTCTCCATATTTGTTAAAATTGATTATTATTATTTTTTCTATTTGTAATGAAAGTCAAAAAATTACGTAAAAATATTCATTTTGAAAACATATGAAAGAAATTAAAGAGACAAAAAATTTCCTCTATCATGATTTTACGGCCATATAGATAAATGAGGTAGATATTTTTAAAAATAAGAACATGGAATAAAAAGGGTTAGACGGGAAACAATGAAAGAGGATTCTTAAAAGAATGTTTGTAAAATGAGTCTAAATCACCTCGTAAATTAATTATAACCCCAAAATAATAATATTTTGATAATTATTTTACTTATTTACAAAATTTTCCAACTATATTAATATTTTTTATTTTATTCATTACCATGTTTTATTTAATTGCTTAATCATTTATGGTTTTCTCAGATGTTTTGACGATATTCAGTTTATATGTATATAATGTCTTTCGTAGGTTGAAATTTGTCAAAGGGGTCATTATTAAAGCATATAAATAATAAAAATAGTGATTTTAGGTCCACTAGGATGAATTCCATGAGATGGTGGATGAATCGAGGTATAAAAAAAATTAAAACTCACACCCATTCACATCATCATTTTCCCTTAAAAAAATACTCTTCTCACTCCTTCCCATAGAAATGTATGAACAGAATTTAAATCATGAACAAGACATAGAAATTTTACTCAGTTCACCCTCACAGGGATATTTCCAAGGAGCATACAATGATGATGTACCGATGTATGAAATCCACTAAGGCACACTTCCAAATTACAATTTTTGGGGAAGGTCACTTATATACAGAGGATTAATTCTTTTACAAGATTTAGGGCCTGCTCACTACATTCCCAAATGTCACTCCTTATGTCTCTTTCTCTCACTCACTATGGGTGGAATGGATCCCCCTATTATTTTTTCCTTTTATCACTACCCTTGGAAGAGTTCCAGTCACATTTTGTGGACTTGTAGGTCCATTTATTTTCATGAAAACACAAATCATCATTTATAGATATATTATTTATTGAAGTTCCTTTTTCACCCATAGATTAATTCAACTTTTCTACATACTATTAATTTATGTAAATTTATTTTTTGAACTATTACGCCATGAACTGAGTTGATCTTATGTGGATTTCCTTGAGTCCTCTTTGAATTCCACTACACCGCATAGAATAAGAGATTCTCAGACCAATTATCCTCCACGGACTATCCCTGTTTAAGAGACATATTCTTCTAACATGAACCACCTATCCTTCAAAGAATGCCTCCACATTATGGGACTATTTATACTCCACAGACTCCCATAAATTTAGGGAACTTTATCTATTTCTTCAGAACACTATATCTTTGTGAACCCTTTGTCCATTTTAGGATGCAGTACCCCGCAAAAACCCTTTCATTAAATTTCTTCCGTGATGTACTTCACCCTTTGGGAATTGTCTTACCCATGAACTATTTTAGAAATATCTGAATTCTTCGCTAAGAAAATATGTTTTCTTACAAAACATTCACTATGTAAAGAATGGGTTAGAACTACTTATATATAAATTTAGATCACAAAATCATGCTAATTAATTTTATTTAAACATTTAATGTAGTTTTTCCTTCACTGTGTATAATTCCATCGGTGATCCATTTTCCCTATGAAGTTCGCATACCCCATCTCTCCATTAAAGACTTCACAAATCACCACCATGTTTCCACAAATGATGGTCCATCCTATAAACCATTTTCCATCCATGGACTACAACATAAAATCCAGATTCGGAAAAAACCAACTAAACTCATTTGTGGTCTTTTGGATTTGTCAATAAAACACAATAAGACTGAAAAATCACTGAGAGGATGCCTTGAGGAAATTTTTCCCATATATATACCCATTTTTGTTTGTTGGAAACTCTTATATTTTGATACATCTTTAAATCTTCTTCCAACTTCTACCATCATTCACTTCTAGTGATTAAGATAGAGATCACATATTTTCTCAATAAATAATATAATCCAACATGATCCAGGCATGAAATGATAAAAAAGAGTATAATGAAAAGTTCATCAATGATGAAGTTCATTTTAAAACCAATAAACAACTAATATTTCAATAGATATATATATATATATATCCATTAATCGATCAATTCTAGAATCATTAGATTTAATACACCCCATAACTCTTACATCCTACAAAAATATTCAACTCCCCTATCTTAATGTTTTTTCAAGAATCTTATCCCCATTTCTTAATTAATAAATTTTATCCCTTTAAAAATCCACAAGTTACCCCCTTTGTCAACAAACCTGAAGGTCATTCCATTAACGTTTCAAACTGGGTAAATAGAATATATCAACACATTATGGAAAAATATACCATACCACAGGGAGAGGGGGGAGGGGGGTCCACATCCACATTTTTTCAAGTAAGTGGAGTCAACTAAACCCCCAGATCTAGTAGATTCTATTCAAACACTTCTTTAGGTAAGGCCTTTTTCAGAATGTCTACAGCCTATAGTTCTATAAGTATATACTCCAACATAGAAATTACACTATCTATCGTATCCTTGATAAAATGACACTTTATCTAAATTTTCATTGTCCTTGAATGATGAAATATTTTTTTTAATATTTATAGAACAAGAAATATCGAAATGGATTCCATTTATAGACATCACTTCAACTACTATATCATCAAGTTTCTACTTCATCCATAATAATTATGTGTACTCTTGAGTAGCCAAAATATATTCTACTTCCACAATTCTCTTGGAGATGCAATATAGTTTCTTTATAAGCAAAGAAATTCATAATCTATCAAGATAGAATGAACCTCCTAACATTGATTTCATATGATCTACTGATCCGACCCAATATGCATCTGTATATCCCAATAACTCTTGATGATATTTGTCATTTGTACATCAATCCATAATCCATTGTTCCCTTAGTATACCAAAGTATTTTTTTACTGCATGTAAGTGGATTTCCTTAGGATTTCCTTGATACCACACTACTTAACATGTGAAAAACAATATAGGGTCATGGCACTATTAATTACAACAAAATTCTAATGATCTTCCTGTATTCTGTAACATTAAAAACATTTCCTTCATCATCCCATGATAGTTTCAGCTGGGTAGCTACAGAAGTCTTTGTATCCTTGGAATTTTCCATTCCAAATCATCTCAAAACATCCTTGGCATATTTAGGTTGGGAATTTAATTTTCTATTCTTTCTTTGCATCACTTATAAACCATGAAAAATGTCTATTCACTAATCATTGAAAATTTAAATAACATTTTCATGAATTTAGAGAATTGAGTGAACTGTGATTAATATGATTCTATAAATATTATGTCAACAACCTATACCTGCACCATCATCCTTTTATTACTGTCACTTTTGAAATAGATATTGTAATCAACTCCACAACACTAGAAACCAAGCTTCTTCAAAAACCGATACAGTCTTGAATAACTTTCTCATGGTGCCTAATTCAACCCATATAGTACATTTTTAGAAGAAAAAATCTACTATCATATTCATTAATGTGATAACCATATGGATTCCCAATGTAAATTTTTTTTTCAATAACTCTTTTTAGAAATTATAACTTGTCATCCATATTGAGAACTATGAACTTTCTTTTCACTAATATGGCTAAGAATAATATGATTGTCTCTACCATTGAAATAGGTGAAAATGTTTCATCAACATCAATAACCTTTATATGGGAGTACCCCATTCACATTAATAATTCTTTGTTTTGAATCACAACTCCTTCTTAATTCATCTTATTAAGAAATACCATTTTTTCCCAATGAAATTCATATCTTTTGGCATTGAATCAATCTCCCATGATTGATTCTTCTCAATTTGGTCAAGATCTTTATTCAGAGCCTGAACGCAATTATCATCTCCATATTCTTCATCAAAACATTTAGGATCTACCTATGATAAGTACAATTCATATTGTAGGGTCTTCATACTAATTAGATTCACTAGTGTTGTATGATAACCAATAATGTTATGTCTCTAAATTTTGACACTTCTCTTATATCTTTTTGCATATACTGAATTGAGATAATCCTTTTCATTATCTGAATCTTCTTCTAAATGAACCTTTAGAACTAGATCATCCCCTAATATACTTATCTATTCATCAATATCTTTATGAGACTGATCATTTAGTTTATGAAGATTATGCTGATTCTCCACTATGGTTACATCATGTCTTTCTACTACTATTCTCAGAAGCATATTGAAGAATTTATATGCTTTTATTTTCATTGAGTATCCAAGAAATATAATTTATCTCCCCAAGATTCAAACATTATGTGTTTATCCTTATTGAGAATGAAATAACTACTTCTAAAAAATATAAAGTACTCCAATGACCAATTAATTTTATACCATAGATCATATAGACTCTTATTTTCTTTTAGACCCAATATATCTCTATTTGATGTGTAAACTGACATCATCACTATTCAATCCATGTTATTGATAACTTAGTTTCTTCTATCAAATACTCCTTTATACTATAGAGTTTTTACTACTGAAACATGATTTCTTTTCTAATATTTATCATGATAATCATCTAATTGGATATTCTTGAACTATGTTCCATTATATGTTCAGATCTTCTGGATTGTCTCAACCAATATATTTATAACATTCCTTCTATACTTTTTTATGAAGCTAAACACCTCATAGTCATCGGTGATGATTGAAACCCATGAAGTTATACTAAAATCATCAATGAAAGTAACATAATAACTCATCCCATCAATAGGACTTGGTGAAATTATTCCCCATACATCAATATGCACCAACTCAAGAATTTTTTTTGACCTTTTCTCTTTTGGATTATATGTATTTCGAATGATATTACCTTGTTGAAAAGCATCCCATGTATAGGTAGAATCATATGATAATCTAGAGAGATTTTGAGAAACATCATGTTTCACCAGATCATCCAAGGATGCTTGAATCATGTGGCCAAGACATTTATAAAATAACCTTTTTCTTCTTCCTTGGATAGAAATCACATATCTTATTCTCCATACATGATGTATAGATTCCATTTTTTATTCTTTCCTTTCAATTCAACATCACATTCGTTTTCTTTGATTACTCATATTTTATTAGAAAATATTATGGCATGTCTTGAGTCACAAATATTGACTTATACTTAATCTATTGAGACTAATACCTTCAACAACCAAGAAAATTTCTTGTCTCATGTATTTTCCTCAAAAAATTTATTTTCCTGACCTAAAATTGTCAAGAATTCATCATTACCAAATCTTACAATACATACTTTATCATACCAGACTCCAATAACTAGATCCTTATTTCTGGTCATGTGGGAAGTTAATCCACTATCAATTAACCATATCCCAGTTTGATCTGATGTTTTGAATCCAATTTTAGAAACAACTTCCTTATCAGATATGTTATTCTTGATACATGTTTTTGATTTCAAACCTAGTAAGAATTGATAATCACTATCTTCCTCAATGTATGATGAACCAACTTCATATTAAAAATATTCAATTTTTTTTTAAAATTTCAACTCATTTGATGATACTTTTTGCTACTTCTTATGACCACATTTAGTTTTCTTCAGCACATTCCTATGTATTGTTGATGAGAAATATAGTTCCATATGTATGAATCCTACAGAACTGAAATAGTGACCACCATATGATGACCTAGAATATTGAGACATGTATTCCTTTCCCAATTGTTCTTATTCCCATTATCAGCTCTTTTATATGGAACAAACATTTTATGAGTTTCCCATCTTTCCAAAATAATATGATCTCACGCGGTGTACATTCTCATATAGAAATAATATTCCACTGATCATCCCTTGGGTTCAATGAATATTATAATTATTCTTCATACCCAAATTAATCTTCAACCTCGTAGTTGGTTCTTGTGGTCTTAATTTAACCTTTAATGATTTTAGTTTTCGATCATGCCCTAAACTAGCCTTATCATTTGGATTTGTTTGTAGCTTCCATTATGATGGAAAATTATGCCCCAATTTTATTGTTTTTTGGTGGTATGATTTATATTCCCAATGTCATACCATAAGTAAATAGTTTTTCTTGAACCTTAATGATTCATCACTGACCAATGAATTCTTCTTAATGTTCTTTAATACTTCTGATTTTTCCTTTTCCTCTTTCAGTCAAAATATCAATTTATCTTTTATATTCTTCAATTTTTTGTTTATATAAAAATTTTCTTCTAATCCCTCTGTTATTAAAAACTCATGTTTTTAATCTCTTTTTCAGATCATACATCTCTCCTTTCTAAATCTACATATAAATTTTTCCATTATGAACCACTTGGCTGTTTTTCTTCATTTTTTTCAATCTGAATGATTATCTCTTCAAGTGAATCTTCTAATTTGACATGAAGGTCGATTATTACTTCAAATTATCCTTCATCATTGTCTCTTTATTATTTTTTTATAGAATTTCCAACTAATACCACATTATCATTGACTTCATGATCCTCTCCATCCTCCAATTCCTCTACATTAGATTCTTCTAAACTCTCTTCTTCTCCTAAAATCATATTCATCTTCTTGAAGAAATTTATCCTGAACATTTTATTCCATTTCACATAAGATAAATAATTATTCATGGGAATTTAAACATCATCCTCTACATATTTTTAATCTTCCTGGGGAATATTATTAGAAAATGTCGAACCTTTCCATATTGAAAGCATGCAAATAGATGTTTTCTTTTAAACATCCATTTTCCTATTAGATGATTTGAGGATTGGAACAAAATTACCTCATCAGTCTCTTTATTATTTAACTATATTCATTGGTGAATTTTTTTCATGGCCTTGAATTCCACCACTTTCAACGTCCCCTTTTCCCCAGAATCTCTATAATTATTTCTCATTTCATAAGTGACAATGGTACTTTCTAAGTTATATAATGTCTGCTGTTTCATCTCTTTTTCTCCCAATACTAAAACATTTAGATTTAGATGAGGTGGATGTATTCTCCATATACAATTAAAAATATTTATATCTTAAATAATTTCTCCATGACCATACATGTATTCCCCAATAATATTTACCCTATAAAATAATGAAAAAATAGATTCATTGGGGTGTATTATAATATCTTCATATTTGTTCCACATAACATGTATCTTTTTATCTCTAAATTTTGAGTCAGCCGTATAAATATTAAACAATTTTTACCACATATCTTGTGATGTTTTACATTCCATCAACTTTATATAAATTTCATTGGATAGGGATCCCACTAAAGAATTGATTCTTTCAGAGTTATCATCCAATTACACTCTTTTAGATTCTTGATAAAGCACCACTTCCAGTACTATCTGGAAAACCATGCATCAATACTGTGAAGAAAAACATTCCTAATTATTGGAAGTAGTTTTTCATATGATTATTCGGTAATTGAAATTTTTTCCATCAAATATCGGAATCCCTTTGTGATTGACCCCCTCCATTTCTTCTATTAAGAGAGTACCACTAACTTTCAACCTGTACATCTAATACTAATTATTAAGTTCACCAGGTAAAATGTCTTAAGGGGTGGGGGTGGGGGGGGGGGGGGTGAATTAAGTATGAAAGATTAAAACTAATTCCTCTTAAAGGAATGTTTCATCAATAAAAAAACACTCTTCTATCTTCTTCCCACAGAAATATATGAATATAATTGAAATCATGCATGAGACACATCAATTTGACTTGGTTCACCCTCACTAGGCTTTTCCCAAGGAGCATACAAAAATGATGTGCTGATGTTCCAAATACACTAAGGCTCAGTACCAAATTAAAAGGTTCAGGCTTGATCACTTATATTCCTAGGATCACTACCTTTAAAATATTTACTATCTACTTGCTATATTCCCATGGGTCACTCCCTATGTCCCTTTATCGGGATCACTACTAGTAGAAAGGATCACCAGATTCCTCTTCCATTTCACATTTCTCTTAGATGGGATAAAATTAATGTTTACTGAATGGTATGTACCTTCATTTTCAGGAAAGATCAAATTGTATAATATAGATATATTCCCTGTTGAATTTCTTTTTTCACTCGTAGAAGATTTAAACTTTTCTGCATACTATTAGTTTACAAAAATTAATTTTGTGAACTATTACTATGAAAAATACCTTAATCCTATGTGGACTGCATTGTGTCCCCTATTAAATGTGATGCAAAGCATATAACAAGTACTTTATGGAACACTACTACTCTATATACCGACCCTATTTCACAGACATATTCCTCCTCCATGAATCACCTCTCCTTCAAAAACTGTCATCGCTTTTACAAACAGATTCACATTTGTGGACTGCCTTCACTTCCATGAACTATCTCTCCTTCTATAGACCACTAATTCTCAATGGAACCTTCTTCCTTTATGGAATTTAGATCCTATCAAAGATTCTTTCACCAAACATCATTAGTGAACTACTTTACCCTTCAAGGAATCGCTTCCCCAAAAAATGGTTCGGACACAACCCAATTCATTGAAAATAAAATATATTTTGTTATAAAAATTGATCTATGTGAAGATGGTATTATCTCTCATTATATAGTAAATTAGATCTAAAAACATCTCTAATATATTTTACATAAAAATTCTATTCTTTACAACCTTCAATGCATTCAATTAATTTTGAGAACCATTTTCCTTGCATAGTATGTGTACCATCTCTCTCCCTTCACGACTTCACACATCACCGACTCATTTTTGAAAATGAAGATCCATACCATAGACTACTTTCAGTCACTGAAATATGAACCTACCCATAAACCATATTCATCTAGTGAACAATTCTTTTTTCACAGTTTTCATACAACACTTCATAGTCCATATAGCAGTTCTATGCAGAAATCTACATTTGCTGAAATTCATCTCCATTCTGCGTACCTCCTATGATACATGTGAGCCATTCTACATAACTAATATGTGGTAATTCATCATTTTCCAAAAACAAAAATCCCATTTTGAGGCCGAAAATTTGGGTAATTACTGGGAAAATACACCACCTTAAAAACATATATTAGAAAACACTAACCACACTCACTCACGGTCATATTGCATTTTCAATAAACTCATTCACACCAACAAAACACAGAGAGGACTCCTTGAGATATTTTTTCCCAAAAAGTTAAATAATTTTCATTATTACAGATTGGTTATACTTTTAAAACCATTGATGAATTATTTTTATAAAATATGATCTATATTACAATCATCGAGATGGTATGTCGTACGTACACACTTGTAACATTAACATTTTTCAATGATCATTGTAGATAGAATGTAATTAATATCTTATCTTTAAATAATGATTATATTATGAGAAATAAAATATTACTTTTTAAATATACTTATATATATATCATCAATGTGATCAGTTGATAAAAATAGAATCACATCCCTTTATAGAGGCGGTATCCCACATGCACACAAAAATGACGTTTTCCATTTTCATTGAATAAAAAGGTAGAAAATTAAATGATATATAATTTTTAAGAATGATAAATATGAAATGAATATATATATATATATATGTATATATATAAGTAAAATTTGGTGATGTAAAATGAATTACATCGATTCGCAGGGTGGTGTCCCCCATACACACGAATGATGGTTTCATTTCCCATTTTATAGAAGGGGAAATGATATATGTTATTAAATTAACATAATTACATTGAAATATATTTTTGATATTTTTGTTTTTATTTCATCATGGTTGAATAATATTTGAAGATACTGAAAAATTGAAAATGCCTTGTTAAGAACTATATACATTTTTTGGACAACCACATAAGGTTTAACCCAAATGATTTACTAGGTCTATTTTATAATAAAATATTATTACAGTACCTGTGGAGGGATCTAATATATGTATTTTTGTAGGTCATGGCTGTCTCAAAAATAATTAAAAGTGTGAATAAAAGATTATAGGATACTCCCTTGTATATGTGAGGGGAGATGAACTTTTGTAATATCTTATATTTCTAAATTAATATAAATTAATTAGGATTTTAAAATTTCTCCAATATTATATTTTTGGATTATTTGATGAGTTTTGGTATAAATAATATTCGAAAATAATAATTTTAAAAAATTATGTGATGTTTCTACCCATATATATTCAATTTAATCTTTTTAAAACATTTTTGACAATTACCGGGGTATTAATGTTTTTATTCTTCAGGGGACAGGAATGTTATTATAAATGGAAAAAAATTTCATAATATAATATTTTTGACATAATAAACACTAAGTAATTTTCATGGATGATAATTAGTTTTTTAGAAATTTATAATCATTTAAAAATATAATATTTATTATAAAAAACATTAAAATAATTTTTGGAAATATTCAATTAATTTGAGTTTGGAAACAACATCTCAATAGTGGAACTAGAATAATTTCTATTAGAAACCATTTAACATGTTTTATTTGTTTAAAAAGTCATGGTAAAGAATAATACAGTAAAATTATATAACATTTAATATTTTTAAAATCATTTAATTCATTTTCTTTTTAATTAAATAATTACTGCAATAGTATTACATGACAATTTAATGTAATTAATTCATTAAAAAAATTATAAATAAATTACCATGAAAAAAATTATTCATATTTGAAAACAACATTTATAACTTAACATCATATATTTTTATCCTTTTTACAAAAATATTGTAGTTATTAAAAGAAAAAGAATGACACTTGTTTCGTCATTCTATGTAATATAATAAAGGCCACAATCATAAACACATGGTAAAAAAATATTAAATATAAGAAATCTAGATTATTATGGGTGAAATATAATCATACAATAAAAATAAAGAATGTTATAGGGATTATTTTTAGTCCACATCTAAATATTTTTATGCTCAATATTCATATTTTAACTTTATTATGGTAACATTTTTTACTGTTTTTTGAATTTATTATGACCAAATATTAAGGTGAAAAAATTAATAAATATTAATTATTATGATTTAAAATATGAAATCCATTAAAAATATCTACAAGTAATAGAAATTAATTTTATAACAATCTCGCAAATCTTTTGGAAAAGTGGGTTTTCAGAAAATATACATTTTCATGAAATAGATGATCTTACATAAACTCGATAACTAGAAATCATTATTACATGAAATTAAATTCATATAAATTTATATATAATATATAAATTTCTCTTAAAAACATTCTATTTTTGGGTTATTTTAATTAATTTAATTGTATAAACATTATGTAGTTAAAATTAGTTTTTAGAAGACGTGTTTTAAGAATAAAAATAAAAATATACCAAAATAATGAAAAGTATCAATTAAAATGAAATTAATTATACTATTAAAAATAAAATAATTCATATTTAATTTTAATTCCAAATAAAAAATATCATAAGATTTTTAATTTACTATATTTATTGAAAATAAATGATAGAATTTTAAAAAATACTAATTTTCACTATTCAATGAAAAATAAATAAATTTAGAATAATCAAACAATTTCACACCTATTTATTTTTGATATGATTATTTTAAAAATTAATTTCATTTTATCAAGTAATTTTTATAAATTTTTGATAAAATAGTTATAATAATTTTTCAAAAAATTCAATGATAACATTTTTGAAGGATTTTTTAAAGAATAAAGTGTCTTCATTAAAAGTTGAATTCTTATTTCTTATGAATTTGTCAATAAATTTATATTTATTATGAACTTTATGTTTATTTATTAAATATTTTAATCTTTTATATACACAACAATTTATTTTCAAGGTTATAACAATCATATATAAATAATAATATATCATGGTTCATTTAGGCACAGTGTTAGGTCTTGTATAGGCTATCCATCATTGTATTTCAAAATAATGAGGTTGAATTTTTTTTACAACACATAAATTTTTTATAAATTAATGATTTATTCTCAAGGGAATGTCTGGACATGTGTTGGTGTAAGTAGTGACACATTCTTCAATATGTTTGAACTATTTTTGAGATGATTAAAGAATAATATAATTCGATTAAAGAGGATTTGGTTTGAAGAAAATACGTAATGTCCCCAAACTGGTTCTCCCTCATGTATATGAGTTTGGTAATTATGAGACCTCAAGAGAACCTCCCTACACTCCAAATACCCATGACTAGAAGTAAGGGTTGAATAAATATTTTAGGGAGAATATATCCACCGATACAATACAATAAAAACAATATAATAATTAAATACACCAGTTTAGATCAACACTAGTAGATAAAAATGCTATGGAATAATTATTCTAATTATGATTAGAAATTTGAGCTATGTTTATGGTATGATAAAACATGTTACAAATACTAAAAACCCAAATTTAACCTTAGGGAGATGTTTTAGACCACCTACCTCGAAAGTAGATATGTAAAAACCCAAGATCAAGAATATAAATCAAACTACTGCAAAATGATTCCTTGTGTATAGTGATTGAATCCTTTTGTTAGGGAGAAAGAATAATTTATAGAAATAATGAAATTGGAATTCACTAATTCTAATAAATACTTACTGAATCTGGATATACATATCAATCAATAGATCAAGGAACCAAGTATCGGAATTCAAGAAACCAAAAACTGTAGATAACTAGTCTAAAATTTTAACTCTTTTTTAAAGATGAATAAGGGTATTACATGAATAAAAAGGGGGATTTATTCGGTAGAAATATAATTCTACCCCTTACATTAATATCCTAGAACAGTTCCCCTGACTAACCACTAGTTACCACCAGTTAGTCAGTAGGGTCAGATAGAACGCAGGCACACCAACAAACCCCACTATGTGGTTTGTGGGGAACATATATGTTTATTGATATACTTACCTTCGCAAAGGATATCTAGTGGAAATTAAACTAATAAAATACTACATGGACCCACTATCTCCTACTATCTCACATCCTCTGAGCCCTCATGCACATCTAAAACACAAATTTACAGAAAAATAAGGATCATTAAAATTAATTATAATGGATCTATATATAATTAATTATATTTTTCGAGGATTATAATGGATGATTTATCTGGTAAAGAGTGGGATCTTGAAACTTTATAATGCCCCCAGCTCAGCCCAATTGGTTGATGGGTTTTCTATAGGTAACCCTTTCATATAGGGCTCCAACTACTATGTAACGACTAAATGTTTATAAATAAAACTTCCTTTTCGATTGAATTAAATTCTCTATTATATGTTATGGTTATAGAAAACACTTGTATATATATGGTAGTATTATATACTATATTATTTCAAATTCTATTAATAATCATAGCTATTGATAATATAGCCATTGAAAATTATAATTTTATTAAAATAAAAAATTGGGTTTTGATAAATACAATTTACATAGACAAAGGATGGGATGGCCTCGACCAACAGAATAATACCCTATAAATCACATTCATCAGATACTATAAGGAAAATAAAAACATTGTTTTTTTCAATTGACAAAGCCCATGACAAGTTCCAACAAATAAAGAATAAGAGATAATTTTTATTGGATAAGTTAATGCTCATTGAGAATATGACCCAAACCATGTATGCTGAACCAACCCTTGAAAAGATTATCCTCACATAATTTACCATTTGAGATTTTTGTGGGGGTAATATAGGGATACATTTGATGAACATAATAATATAAATATTTATAATATATTTTAAATATAATAATTTATATATATTACATATAATGTTTGTCACTTTATCAATTATTTTGACTTTTATATGAGGAAACGAAAAGTATATTTTTGGGTAATTTGAAATTTCATTTATGAAATTTCATTTCATGTATTATTGGATTTTTGATATATATTATATTTCAATTAAATTTTTTTCATTAAATATAAATTATAATATAATTTTCATAATGTCAATTTTAATTTTTATAAGGGTTCCAAAATTGTTATAGTTAAAAAACAAAACATTTCTCAATAAATGTTGCTTATTGTTTCAATTATGAAAATCATATATTTATAAAATTATTTGGTTAAAATAAATATAATATTTGGAATCATCAAACTAAAATCATAGAATGGTAATTTTTTTTAATTTTCATAGATAATTTATTTTTTGGGTATAAAGTAAATATAATATATATATATATATATTGTGTATTTTGATATCATAATGAGACAAAAGTGATGTTATAAATTTTATAAATGGTATCCACAGTTACATATATGTTTTAATTTTAATATAATTAATTTTATGTTATTTTTATTAATTTTATAAATCCATTATGAATCCTTAAAAACCTATATTATATTTTTGGTTTTAAAATCAATTCTTTAAGAATGTGGTCAGTTCCACATAACCAATGGTAATATTTCATAATTTTTTGACAATATACTTAGAAAATATTGAATAAAACTTCATATTGTTAGAAACTAGTCCAAAAAACACAGGAAGGATTTTGGTTTTGATTATAATATTATATAGAGTCAAAAAACCCATGTTTGGGAAATTATACTAAACAACCCTATATTTTTTCATATAAACCCATGAAAGCTGCCATTAATTTTTACTCAAAAACATTAGAACACATCCTTAATCATACATCTCTTCTCTAGAGTCCTTTGATGGTTCCCTATATATATCAAGTGGTTTTCCCATGCTTTTGGAGTCACCCTCTCAAGGCAAGGGACCCCCCTCTTTATTCAAGCTTATTCTTCATTTTATGCCATTTATTTAAAACTCATAATGATTGTATAGGATTTAAAATATACCTAATACTTTCAATTTTATTTCCAAATAATGATATGATACTTTCTGTCTAATTAAACCATTTTATGAGGCTTTAAGTACTACCATTATTCACTGTAAATTTCAGTACGCTTTTCTATGCTAAACCTCTGTACTGTGAATACCATCACTATTTCCCCTCAACGGTATTCACAAAGACATGAATTTACATATTTTAATATTTAATTATATATTTATTCCACACTAATTGATCATGGATCTATTTATGATATAACATTATCCTATGTTGAATTATTTATGTGTCACACTTATGTATGTACATTAAATGAAAGTGAAAGGTGTTCCCGAACTTATAAAGTGATATTATACATTGGGTAATTATTTAGTATTATGACACAACATTTATTGGATTAGGGAGTGAACCAAATCAATTATGGGAATTTTTATACCGTTTTATGACATCTGGGAGGTTATCCTTTACCTATGATTATGATGTCATGTTTAAGGTTGTTTCCACAATTCCTTTATTGGGTTTATTCTACCATTATATATCAAGCCTCATGATTAATGTTTAATATTCCCACCCCTTTTATGTTCCATTAAAATTGCAATTTTCTAACATGTAATAATCAGTTTTACTCTATTTATTCACTTACTTGTCTTTATATCTCACCCCTTTCTTATGTATGTCCCCAGGTTATCTCACGTTATTTTAAGAATGATAGAATATTTTGAGAATGTTAAAAATGTATCAATTTTTCAAATGTACCACCGATTTTATGTTATTATGTAATGTACATAATCACACAAATAAAATATAATTCTCAATATTTTTGTTTGTATTGGGTGTAATATTATGAAAAAAATCATGAATTAACATGTAATAAAGATGAGGGTTGTCATTCTTCGTATCAGAGGTGAGTTTTGTTATTTTTGGGATTAAGATAAGAAAATTATAGAAACATATTTTGGGAAAAGACTAAACATGAGAAAAAACTGCAATGTTTTAGTAATGTATAGATTCAATTATTTCATATAAAATTCATCCTTATCTGGATACTACAGGATGATGTAAATCTGATAGAGATGTACCTAAGGGTAACACCCGAAAACACTATACTGAGGTAGAATTAATTAAGAACTCGTGTATTTAAATGGTCCCTAAAGCATAATTGGATTAAAAATCTTGGGGGATATGATTTTTTATATCATTAAGCTCATTACCAACTGTTATTAAGGGAACAAAAATTCTGATAAGAGTCTACTTGTGTAGATCGATACTAAATAACCTAGATTGAATCCTAGAAATTAATATATTAAGGAAATAAATGTCATTTATAATTCATCCTTTTAATGGTATTGGATTTCCATTTTTATATTAAATAGTTCAAAATTTAACATCCATAAATTTTGAATTATTCTAGATAGTGGTTAGAAATAGTTAGAACCAAGTAAACAACTAATGTATTGGATAATGTGATGACTACCAAAATGAAATTCCGAACCCAATGGGAGTATGAATCATGAACATTATGATGATAAAATGGTAATAAAATGAGGTTTTTTATTGAAAATAGAATCATAAAGAATATCCAAATACCCCTAAGAATGAACAAGATGTAATTGATTCATTTATATGAAAAAGGCCTCTGAATTTCAATGGGTCATATGATCCATTGATCATGGTATAATGGATCAAATCCATTGTGAAGATACTCTTCATCCTTAAATGTTATAATAATTATAAGGTTGGACTATATGATAATCATATAAATAGATAATATGATCAGTGTTGAATATTTATAAAGAATATAAAGCCTAAGGAATATATATAGTCAATGGGGTGGAAAAAATTCTATAAAATGTTGTTTGAAATATATTTTCCTCACACTCTTTGATATGAAATGAAAATGGATTTCCATTCTCTCATGAAAAAATTATAAAACCACTAAGGTTTATGAGGAAAAAATATAGGACTTGTATGATATGACTTCATCATTGTCCTTATGCCTGAATTCAATGTTTACAGCTTATTTTGTGCTCTAAGACCAAGTCTATGAAAATACTTGTAAATATAAGAATTTGATAGATTTTAAAAAAAGTATGATGATCAATAAAATTAAAACTGTATATCACTAAATCTTAATGGTCTCACATGGATTAGAATCAGAAAGTGGAGTTTAAATATCATTGGTAAGAAATTTCAACATCCCACTTGTAAAATGTGCAGAAAGAGGCACCTAATAAATATCATGAAGGCGATGAGGAAATGAATTAGTTGTGGAAATGAAGGTAAACTAACCAGAATCTTCTGATGAGAGAAACCTAATAATGTAACGGTGTAGAGTAATTCTCTAATAAACACTAAACCTATTATTTATGGTTTCATCTACAAGTAACGTGATAACATTGCGACCTAATGCACTAAGCTAGGGGTGGTCGGAGACAATCGGTTCTAACATAATATAAGATAGAAAGGTCAATCTTAAGCCATTACAACCACTAAAGTGGATCCTAAAAATTAAGTGGTGAAATGTAAGATAGTTATTCATTCAATAAAAGTGAATTTACTTTTTGATTCTCTTTCTATAGTTTCCTTTGGATCATGAAAGTTTAGTAAAACCATTCAAACCCCATCACCAAACATGGAAGCAGTGGTGTCAGTGAAAATAGTAAATGAATAAATTATTAAATCCCAAGTATATAACCTCTCCCATATCAAAATATTTTATCTATACTTCCCAAAGAACCTTATGATACTCTTTTAGTGTTATTTTATGCAATTCTATGTATTGAATAAATCTCATTTCATAAAACCACGATAAATTTCCATGATAAGGAAATCACTCTCCATATCTTGTATCAACCTATGATTCTGTAAAATTTCAAGGTATATGATACATATTATTTAAAACAAACACATCAGGTATATATGGTATTACCCTAGGCGATATCATATCTTATTAAAATTATTGGGTCTAAGGAATAGACAATCCTTGATGATATCCATATTGTGAGGGAATACCCTGTTGTATTTCCTGGTCTTCCTCATATATAAGAGGTTGAATTATTGATCTATCATATACATGGTAATTTCTATTATCCAAGACTACATATAAAATGTCTTTTTCAGAACTTGAGTATCTGAAGAAATTACTAAAAGAGAATTTAAAGAAAGGGTTTACATACCCAAGTGCTTCACCTTCGGGTTCCCTAGTCATCTTTTTTAAGAAGTTGGATGGGTCAATGTGCCATTTAATTTATTATCATGATCTCAAAATGATTACTATAAATAAAATGTATCCTCTTCCATGGATCAAAAAGTTGTCCAATAAGCTTTGTGGAGCTTTATACTTCTCCAATGTGGATCATTGGTCAAGGTATTATCATGTAATGGTGAAGGAGGATATCCCCAACATGTCTTTCCATAAAAGGTGCATACACTATGAGTTCATAGTAATTCTATTCAGACCGATTAATCCTCCAAAAATAATAATAGACTTGATGAATAGATTATTCCTATATTACCTCAACAAATTTTTGGTAGAACTTATATAAGATATTAAAATACAATTAAAAAGAAATGAGGAGCATGAAGATCATCTGTGAATTGTTCTAAAGACATTATGAAAGGATAATCTTTATGAAATATATAAAAAATGATAGTTTTAGTTGAAAAAAGTTTAATTCATGGGTAATTTTTTACTAGAAAATAGATATCTATAGACCCTTTAAAAAAGAAGTCAATTGAAGTATTATTGAGGAAAATATCTATAATATATAGTCGTAGTTTTCTTGGACTTGAGAGGTACTATCATCAATTTTTGAGAAACTTCTCAAAACTATTAATCCATTGAAAAAGATAACATAGAATCGAGTCAATTTTGTGAAGAATAATTAATTTTAAGAAAAATATATGGGAGTGAAAAATAGGTTAATCAACAGACCCATACTTACAATACCCACATGTGTGAAATATTTTCAAGGTATACATCGATGATTCAAGGAAGGTCTCGAGCTATGTGAAAATGTAAAATGTCAATGTTATAATATATCCCTCAAGGTAATTAAATGTTAATGAAAAGAACTACCAAACACAAGATTTGGGGTTGGTTCAGTAATATTTACATTAAAAAATGGCATCATTATCTATTTTGGGAGAAATTTGAATGATATACTGATCAAAAGATCCTAAAGTATATATTCACACAAAACAAGATGAATATCCACCAGTGAAGATAGTTATAGATAATTAAGGGCTATGACCGATCAATCCAACACCATTCTTAGAAATAAAACAAAGTGGAAGATTATCAAATTATAAAGTATCCAATAATTATATCAATGATGGTAGTTGATAAGGATCTGATCCTCTTAGACATAAAAATGATGGAAATGGGAATTATAAAGTAAGGATCAAAATAAATTCGTCCATAAATGATTTCCTAACCACCAATTATGAAGAAGATAAAGGATGCTCAATGAGAATATTTTTAAATTTATGAGAATTTAGAAGCTAGAAGAAAAGGGAAATCCTCATAGTTCAAATATAATTGACAAGGAGAGGTAATATTTTTTTAATGACTATGTGTACCATAAAATCCCGAGTTAAAGAAATAGTTCTTGTTTTATGAACATAGCTCGGACTTATCCATCAAATCAAGGAGAAAAAACCTGTAACGAGATATTTTAGTTAACTATTGGTGGGAAAATGTTATGAAAGAAACCACATATTATATATCCATGAGTGTTGTATGTCAGTAAGTGAAGGTTGGAAAGAAAACATTTAAGGGGATGATGAAACAATTTCCCATAAAAATATATAAATGATAGTGTATAACACTAGTATTTTTAGTTGAAATTATGATGAAATTATGAGAAAATAATTCTATTTGGGTTATGGTGGATGATCTTGAAAATACTTCCCACTTCATTTCCATTTGAGGGGACTTCACACTTGATAAACTTGAATGGATATACGTTAGACAAATGGAAAGGTTGTATGGAACACCAATACTGATTGAATCTGATAATGATACATTATTTAAATCCATGTTTTAGAAGAGTCTCCAATATTACAAAATTATCGAGTTGAAATTTAGAAAAACTTGTCACCCTCAAAACAATGTCTAGTCTGAGTAGACTATCCAAAAACTCAAGGTTATGTTGATAGAATTATCAATGGACATTAAGGGAGGATGGGATCAACATCATCTTATGTCAAGTTATAATAATATAATAGTTTCCAATCTATCATCCAATTGAATTATTATTAATCCCTTTATGGTAATCGGTGTAGAATACCTTCATTATGGGATGATGTTGGTTAATGAAAACCACTTGGTCCAGAAATAGATGAGGAACTTTTGTAAAATGTCAAGACCATTCATGATTTCATTAGAGATTATCAAATTCAACATGAGAGATATACTAACAATCATCAATGATACATGAATTTTTATGTTTCAGATAAATTATTCATCCTCATATATCCATTGAATAATGGAATAATATCTGGGATGAAGAGTAATCATAGTCCATTTTACATCAGTACCTTTGAGAACCTTGATCACACTATAGTGGTGTCCTATCTAATAGAACTTCCCCCAAACCTATCACAAAGACATGACATGTTCTATGTATCCATTTTGAGGAAGTACATACCAAAACAATCACCTCTGATGATTCCATAAGTTGTGTTATTGTAGAATTATCAGTCATATGAAGTGCATGTGGTGAAGAAGTTATATCATAGAGATATGGTTCTATAAAATAAGACAATGCACCTGGTCAAAGTACTTTGGAGAAAAAAAAATTTGATGACGAATAATGGAAAATTGAGGAGGTGATTGAACAATATTACCCTCATCTATTTTAGAGTGTGAAAATAATTCAAGGGATAAATTTTTTAAGGGGAAATAGTTTAACTAAAAAAAAATTATAATTAAAATTCCCTTTTTTTAATGAATTAAATACCCTATTATGTTTTATGGTTATAGAAAACACATTCACTAATTTGGTTTTATTATATACTATCTAATTTAAAACAAAATTTACCCTCACAACCATTTCTAATATAGCCATTTAAGAATTATCATATGATAAATATAAATATAGGGTTTGGATAAATCCAATTTAAACAAACAAAGGAAGCAATGAACTCATATAGTTGGATCACACCCTATGAATCCCATTTATCAAGGATTCAAAAGGAGACAATATCCATTGGATTTTCCCTTAACCAAGACCAAGTCTACACAAAATAACTAAACCATGAGAGAAACTATTTATTGGAGAAGTTCAACCTCATTGAGATCATTACCTAAACAATGTATGTTGAACCACCCCATGAAAAACATACAATTATGAACCATACCCTTAGGGAGTTTCCTTTTATAATAAATATATATGTATTAAGAAAATAATAATATGAATTATAGTATTTTATTTTCAACATAACAATGCATATATTCTCTTCTTATTATTTAAACTTTATAAGTTATTAAGATTTTGATAAGATAAAATACAAATTATGTGTTTGGGTAAAATACAAAATCAATTAAAATAATCCATTTGATAAATTAATATTTTTTTTGAAATAAACTATATTATAATAAAATATTATTATTATGTAATTTTTATTAAAAATAAATCATAATATAATTTGTTTGAAGTCATATATAACTTTTAGAAGGGTTCGAAAATTATATTAGTAAAAAACCTTGGATTTATTAATAAATATTGATTATTTATTTAATAGTTTACATTATAAATTTATAAATGTATTTAAATAAAATAAATATTTTTTTTTGAAATCATTACAAAAAAATTACCCCACGATGATTTTTTAATAATTTTATGATACAATGAAATTTTACAGGTATAAGTCACATACAATATAAATATACACTAGGTATTATGAATTTTTTTTACCCATAAGTGATGTAATAAATGAAATAAATGGTATCGAAAACCAAATACAGGTTCATCCTTTAAATAAATTTATTTAGGTTATTTGGATAATTTTTTAAGTCCTAATGAATCCTCCAAAACTTATATTATATTTTATGGTTCTAAAATAATTTCATTAATAACATGAATTACTTCTACATCACAAAGGGTAATATTTTATTATGTTCATAACATGGGTATATAAAATAAAAAAAATAATCCGATTTGGTAGAAACTATGGGAAAAACCATTAGAAAGTTTTTTTATTTAACTAATTTTTTACATATAGTCCAAAACTGGTGTTTGAGAAATAATAAAGAACTCCCCTATCATTTACTATATATAAACTTCCACGATCCCATTAATCTTCACTAAAAAAAATTCAGTACATCCCTACTATTACCTTCCCTTTCTAAATTCTTCTCAAGGTGACCCTAATCTCTTTGGAAGTTCCTACCATGTTTTTGGAACAAACATATCATTTTAAGCGATCCTCTTCACCACTTGTTTATTTAATAATATTCTCAATTTTATAATTTTTATTTCCATGTTATAAAATTGGGATATGTTTTTACATATCCCTATAATGAAAATTTTTATCTAAAAATGTTGTTATACCATTTTCCCTCCCATTAAACCATTTAATTAATCTTTATGTTCGGTCGTTATGTTTTCAAATGTTTACTATGATTTTTCCATGCTGAACCATTATATTGTGAATACCATTGCTATTTAATAAAGGATATTCACATATACATAGCTATAATTGATTTATTGGGGAATTCCTATGTATATTTTTACACACTCCTTCATCAAGAAATTAATTATGTTGAAATATGATCATATATTGAATGATCTATGTGGAAAAACTATGTATGTAAATGATAAGAAAGTGATAGGTGCACAAGAAATTATATAGTTATCCTTAACCTTTGTTTATGGTTTCATTTTTATAGTTTCTCCCATATTTCCCATGTTTCCTTTATTTTACCATGATATATCTTTACTCATTATTCAATTTTATAATTCTCACCACTTTTTTCAATTAAAATGCCTGTTTTCTAACATGCAACACTTTGTTCATGAAATTTTTTATACTTAAATGTATTTATGGGTCACCCATTTATTATGTATGTCCCTAGGTTATCCCATACCATTTTATGAATGATGGAATATTATGAATATGTTATTAAAGATTTCAATAATGTCAATTTACCACATATTTGTAAGATTTTGTGTAATATACCTAATCACCAAAAGAAACCATTATTCTCAATGTTTTGGGATGTATTATGTTTATTCTTATGTAATAAATCATTAATTAATGATTAATAAAGTCAAGGGTTGTCATAGGATCGATAGTGGGTCTATTTTAGTACTATTGAGACAATTACATACCCAATAGATACAAGATAGTCAAGCATGAATTTGGGACTCTTTTTCTTTGAGGTAGGTAGACTAAAAAACTCCCAAAGGTCTAATTTATATTTTAGTTAGTGAAACATATTATATTAGGCTAGAAATATATTCATGAGACCTATAATAATTGGAAAGTTTTTTCTACTTTATGTTGATCTTATGTTTTTTATGTATATTGATTTATTTATTAGGTTTATTCTATGACTGTTATATATTAACATATATTATTATCACCCACTATATTTTTCTATCCCTTGATAATAGTCATTAGCTTCATGAATATGGGGAGGAACTTATGAGGTATCATAATGACTTGGCTTGTAAATCTGAGGGAGAAATGGTCAGAGGTTATTAATAAAGGAAATTGAATTGGATTCCACTTGTAATATCCATGGCTCGGTTCTCCATTATGTGTCCATGTTAGGTCATTACGTTACCTCATGCACACCTCCTCATATGTTAATGGAAGATTACTAAAATCTGTATTATAATAAATATATTATGAAAACTATATCCTCTAATACAGTATACCAATCATAATAGGAACAAGATAAATAAGATAATATAAATAAACATAGACTAATATATAGAAAATGGTATATAATGAAAATTTGGTAAATCAAAAAATTTCATACTAAATTTAATACTATAATGTCATATAATAAACCAAATGAATGAAATAATACACATGTAAAGACTCCCAAACTAGTCCTGAATCCAATTTTGGTCCAAAATCCAAGCTATTGTCCCAACAAGAAAAGCAATCAGTCAAGAACATAGCCCTTGTATAGAACGTCATCAGTGATGTTTATTTTGGTACCAAATAATGACATAAATAGGTCGTGAGTAAAAATTAGTTGGACACCACCAACCATGTTTAAAAAAATACAAGTTGGATAATAGTTCCTAGAATAATACGATTAATGAAGGCATTAATTAGAAAATAAATGTAAAATATCAATATTACCCTTCTGATCCTTGAGCTCTATGTTGGAATCCATGGAAATCCATAAATTATACTCCATGATTCCGAATTTATATATTGATTATCATCATCACATTTATAATTATTCCAATTATAGTACCTATTATACAATCTGTAATAATATAAGAAAAGGAAGATTACCATGCCAAGGGTGAATTAAACATCAATGGACTCAGTGTGAATTCCCATGCTAGGGGAACTTATATATCACATGAAATAAATATTTATGTGAATTACCATGCTAGGTCCAATTTAATATTTCAGTTACAATAGACCAAATCCGAATTCCCATGCTAGGAAATGTTACATAAACCATGTATCATGTATACGTAAGATCTAATGGAAACTAAAACAAATCATGCAAATATGTTATCAACATCCAATTTTGGGTAATTGAAATAAAAATACGTATTATTATTCCATTTATTATTACATTCCAATTTCAATTTTGGAAATTACTAGCTTCATTCCATGTTATAAATACATATAAAAATTCTAAAAAATCAAGGTCTAATTTTATTTATTTCCAATTACGATTTCACAGGATAATCTTAGTCTAAATTTCCAATATAAAACACCTCGGTGAAAATATTAAAGGATTTTTCTTTTTGTAAACCCAAAAATATATGAATAAAATACAATGGTCTAGGTATAAAAACTTACATTCCATCATAGGGATAAGGATAGGTATATCTATTGGGTTTCCAATAGTCCATGGTATTAATTTTCAAAAAATATGACAAGATTCATGGTAGGTATAAATATGAGTATTAAAATCATTCAAGTAAATTCCAATTAGGATAGGTCATTAACATGGCATTCTGACATCATAACAAATGTTTCACATACTAGAAAACTAAAATAGACCATAGGGAGATGTTTTATATCACATATCTGAAAATAATAGAAGGAAAATTCCAAGATATATAATCCCTATAAATTTAGCACAAGGTGATTCATTATGGAAAACTAGAAGATCAACCATGATGGGATAGAATAATAAGATATAGAAAAAAAGTGAGGGGAATTCCTGAATTCTCTGAAATACTTATTGAATATCTATGTCAAAATCAATCAACAGATAAAGGAACTGGGAGAAGGAATCAGAGATGACAATAATCCGTTGATATCCCATCTAAATTGGTAATACCTATTTAGGGTTGAATTCAGGGATTTTATGACTTAAATGGAGGGTTTAGGGGTAGAAATATGACTCTATTTTATTTATTCCCATCCTAGAATAGTTCTCTCAACTAGTTAGTGGTGTCCACAGGAATTGTTACATGCCTAGAAACCCCACCTAGTTGCTGGGGGGTTTCCTCAGGGAAACCCTTTTTTCTAGTTCTACCCCTAATGCCATTGGACACCCTATAATTTTATTGACCTATTTCTCTACCCAACGACTAGACATTGGGATTGTAGCATCTCTAATGTTTTATACCACAACTATCTCTTTATAGCTCACATACTGTAAGCTCCCAGGGGAATCTGAAACACAAATTTTACAAGGTTATAAGTATCTTTAAAAATATTAATATTGTTAAATTTAATTTAATGAGATACAATAATGTGAAAAAGAGAAATATATATGGTAGTGTAAGGATCTTGTTCTAGTAGGTTTGATTTTTTTTGCAAACAGTGAAAATAAGGTTAATCTATAGTTGGTTATGATGTTGATCTAGTGTTGGTGAATCATTCAATGGACGGTTTTTCATGTGTTCGATCTAATTTTGTTTAGGTGTCCAATGTTGAGTTTTTTATACATCAAATTTTTATCTGTTCAAGCGGTCAATCAAGATTTGGTTATGCGTTCTATTCAATGTTGGTTTCTAGTCAATCCACAGTACTATTTACTAACACATTCCAAATTGTTTATCATACTATTTATTTCTAAATGGTATATATACTGAAAGTAGCCTCATATTATAGCTATTATACCATTTTAAAACCTCATTGTAAGTTATTTTACCATGTGGTCAATCCCATAAGAGTTGATTCATATGGGAATTCTCATATAGAGATAATTTCAGATGAAATTCTAGGATAAGAACATAAGTTTATAGATTTGGATATATAATGGGAATTTTGAGGACACGATGTTTGTGACTTAATTTAATGATTAAAACATCAAATATTTCGTGATATTTAATATCAATATATTTCTGGGTAGTCAATTTCTGAATAGAAATTTACATTCACAATGCTATATTTTGCCATGATTTAGGATCGGGTAATGAAAAAAAGGGAATTTTCTACGATTTAAATGAAGGTTCCAAAAACATAGTTCATTCACACACACATATATATATATATATTCATAATTATTTAATTAAAATTATCATGGAGAAAATAGTAAGGCCATGATAAATATAGAAATCATTTCATACATTCATGAGGTTTTTAACTTAATGGAATATTGTGGAATGATGGGGTTTCTTGTTAAATTATTCCATGTGAAAAAACATAATGATTTCTTGGATGGAACTACAAATAGTTATTTCCCATAGTTATTTCATTAGTTCTAAAAATTCATGTACAGGGATTTTTGGAATGTATATATTCGAGTCATCGACATAACTATATTTTGACAGTTGGAATGAAAATATAGAGGGAATTAAAGTATGTTTATTATTAGGTAGATTAATTGTGTGAATATATTTTCATTTTAAGATAGGGAAATAATTTTTGATTGATTATTTAAGAAACTAACTTGGTGAGTTGGTTTAGAAGTTTGTGTCATGGAAAGAAGGAGGGGAGAAGCTGCTGCTGGCATTATTCATGAAAATTTTATATTCTCGATGGTGATGTCATTAGTATATTAAGGCGTTTAATGTATTATTTTCAGGTGATTTTAATCTAATCATAAATTAGTATAATTGAAAATGATTAAATTTTATATAGTTAAATGATGTATAAATTTTTACCCAAAAAATTTTCATAATTGTATTGTACTGGATTAAACTATGTGTGGGATGCACCATTAATAGAGTGGAGACATGAATTTTTTATTTTCAAGGTTATAACTAGCTCATTCTGCTCACATGATTATTCATGTGGGTAATGTTATCCTAGAGGAATCCATATCACCAAAAAGACTATAATTCTCACATTGAGAGGTAAACCTTATAAATATGAAATGTTCCCTTGTGTTTTTTTCTTCTCTTTTGGTGTGTAATAAGAAAAAGTAATTATTTTATAATTTATGTTTAAGGTTATATTGAAATGAATATTATAATAGTATAGTTCACTAATTCAACCATCTCTCAGTGATCTTTTCTTTATCATTTTGTGGTTCTATAACTTGTATGAAAGCCCATTTTATTTTATTTTATTTTGGATATTTGGTTTTGAAAGTATATCTAAACAAGAAAATGGTAAATATAAATTTTATATTTATATATAATGTATAATTTATATTAAATTAATAAAAAATGGATTCCTATTTTAAATAGAAAATATTATCACATTTGGACAAACTATATGTTTTCATTCTGAGTTTCTATTAGTTTTATTGTTTTGGAAGTAACAAATGAAAGAATTCTTAGATATTATAAAGGTGTTTTCATGATAGTAAAAAATATGTGTAATTTGGAAAAATATTCATAATAATAATTATATTTTATATTTTATTTAAAAAAATTAATTTTTTAAAATTGAAGGTGTCAAAATAGAAAAATATATGTTGGATAAGCATTATAATATATATCAGAAAATGTATAATGAGAAGTGGGATAAGTTGGTATTTTAGAGACATAAATATAAATATATCTAGATGAATGATAGAGATACTACTCAAAGATTCATCTGTAAAGTAAATTATTATGTTAATATGATTAGAGGCTTGAAATGATTCTATATATGTAACCAGTTATTATTGATGCTACGATATCTAAATTTTTTAAAATTATCTAGGTGATATTTATCTTGTTTAAATTCATGGTATTCTAATATCTTATGAAATTATAATATATTATGTTGTCAAGTAGAATGTTAAGGATAAAATGGGTACTTATTTTAATGCCATAATGAAAGAGAAGTTGAAGAATAAAATTATTATTTAAAAAGAGTCTTCCAATATAGATATTGATGAGGATTTAAAGGATAAATTTAATTAATTATTACCCTTCTATTAAGAAAAAAAATAATTGGTAAATTGAATTAAAATGGAATTATTCCCTTAAAATATTATTTGTGTAGATGAATTGATACTTTTTTTACAAATTTTTAAAAATTAAAACCAATGAAGATAATTATGATGAATATAATAATACTAGAAAACACTAAAAAAATAAAATCAATAATTAAAAGGGTTATTATAATTATAATTGTAATAATTGTTCTATATTTAATGGGATACAATTTGTATTAATGTAAGGTTATGATAATGAAAATGAAAATGAAGATGAGTGGTCTAGTGTATAGGATTGTAAAAAATTTATCATCGTGAATGCCAATGATCAAAAGGATTCAAGTGACGAAAAAAGTTCATAAACTGAATAAGAATAGATAGGTATAGATATTATTATAAAGGGATAGTTAAAATAATTTCTCTCAAATATTCAGAATCTTGAAATAGAAAATAAAGTTTTCAAGAAAGATGATCAATCTACCAACAATACAAAATTAGCCAACAAGGAATAAAAATATATGTTTTTTAAAGAGATTAATTATCCAAAATAATTAATCCATGATCATAATATAATTATCATCATTTTTTAATAAAAGGTTATTGTGATTGAAAAGTCACATGATATTATTCAATAAAAACTAACCAAGACAGAATATGAATTCAACCTATCTAGAATCATTTTTGGAAACAAAATTTGAGAAAATATATTGTGTAAAAAGAATAATGAAGTAAAAAATATTAAAATATCATGTTCTTAGGATTATTTTGAAGATTAAAATGTAGGGTTAAATTGTTTGAAGAATAAATTAGGAAAAAAGAGGAATGTTTGTTGCTAAATGAAATAAGTATCAATATATAGATGTTTTGGGAATTTAAAAATTATTTAAAAAATATTCAATAGTTGGTGGAACTAATAATTATAAAAATATATCTATAATAATAATAACACATCATGATTTTATTAACCTTTTTAGATAAAAAGTGAAAAAATACTGATGTAAAAAATAAGGGTGAAATGTAGAGACACAGTTCTTGACGGCATGCGGTTCTTGATTAAAACTTTTGTGGTTTTCAAAATACTGATATGATTTTTTTCATTACCAATATCATAGTAATTCTAGAATAATTGGTAGATATAAAATATGGGGTGTGTTTGTGCGGGGGGGGGGGGGGGGGCACAATAATCAAGGAAAAAAATTCATAAATAGTCTAAAAAATATTTTTTAGCATTGATAAAAGATTTCAAGAATTAAAATATTTATTAGAAATATGTGATCAGACATGTCAAGTTTCTAAACGATGCATGACCTTTTTACCAATTTAAAAATTAAATAATTATTTTTGATAAGGATTAATGTTAATGAAAATATATTTTTTATAATTTTACTTAAATCATCAAGGAAGAAGAGTCTATGAATATTGTATAGTTGTTTCTATTTTCATATGATAAGAGAATTGACGATATTGAATGTTGTTTTAAAATTTAAAGAAGGCTATGTGACCTTTTCATGTGATGTGTCACTTATGATTATTGGGGTTAGATATGCTGTTATGGGGATAGAATAATTAAAACATTATAACAAACACTATGTTGATGGGATAAAACATAACTTGTTGAGTTGTTCATATCTTTTTGATGAGGGAAATATTGAATTTTAAAATGGGATACTTCTTATTTAATAACAATTAAGTTAAATAATAGTGATGTGAGGATAAAAAATAGAGATTGTTTCTTTTCAAGTGGGAGATGCTAGAAATATATGCTATCTCAATACGAAGGAAGATAATGAGTTAAGGAAGTTAAGGATTATGGATATTATATTAATGAATATGAACTTTGTTACTCGAAGAGATATGTTTTCTGGTATTACTTTTCTACGAATAAAAAAAATATTGTAAGTTATCAACATGCTAAAAAGTAACGTTTGTTAACTTTTCACACAATATGATATAGAATCAATATATTAAACCTTTGGATATCATTCATTTTGATATTTGTGGGCATTTAAGGAAGAAATAAACCAATGGAGAAAATTAATTCATTAATTTGTTTATGGATTCAACCACATTTCATTTGTGGTGTTTATGAAGAAATATTTTCAGGACCTAAAATTATTTAATTTATTTTCAAAGAAGTGAAAAAAGTGGTGTGGATATACACTCAAGAATATCTGAAAAAATAGAACTAAGGTTTAAATTGGGAAGTTAAATTATTATCTATAGAATCATGAAATTAGGCATGCACTAAATTCACCATATACAAAACAAAAAATAGTTTGTCTAAACTAAGGAATATGTGTTTGGTTGATGTGGTTCCGAATATATTATCTGATCATGATACTTATCTATATTTTTTGATAATTTATATTGGTGTTGTTGTGTATATTAAAAATTGTTTTTAAACTATCAAAATTAAGATAAGCCCCATTATGAGATGAAAAAAATATCAATATATGAAGTATTCCATGGTGTTTGGTATCCCCTGTATCATTAAAATAAAAGGAAACAATCAGGGTAAATTTGACCCAAAAGGTGGGGTTGGGATTTTTATTTGTTATACCATAAAATAATGGTAATATCACTATGTCAAAAATAATATTAATATAATTAATAATACATAAAATTTAAAGATATTTTAATATTCATATAAGGATGTTATTTATAATGAAGTAACTTCCGTATGTGTTGTTTGTATTTTTCTGGAAAACCGTGAAGATGTTAAAGCGAAAAATGAATGTGTTAAAGATTTATAAGTTAAAGAAGGAGATTAATTCATTTAATTTGATATGGAATAGTCTCAATCTTCTCATACAATGTTGATAAGAAAGGTCAAGTTCATATATCATTAGGTATCATGGATAGAAGGGAAAAATGATAAGTATGAGGATAACAATTTATATATCATTTGTTTCTCAAATTGATCTTAGAGATATTGAATAAGAACAGAAGAATAAAGAATAGGATGTGTCTATGAATGATATACTAGAAAAGATATATAAAAATAATAATTGGGTGTTGGAACCCAATAATATAGATAATAATTCAATTAAGACAATGTGAGTGTCCCAAAAAATTGAATGAAATATGTGAAGTGGTGAAAAATAGAGAAATACCACTGTGTAAGGGTTTTTATTTAGTTGAAGGTGTATAATTTTAATATTACTTTGGATTAGTTTTAATGCCTAAAATCATTATAATATTCATTCAATTATAAAAAAATAAAATACAATATATTTTAAATGGTTTTAAGATATTCTTTCCTCATAGGTGTATTGGAAGATAAGGTATATACAGAGGAAATGTATCGTTTCATGTTTATTAAACATGATAATTTTTTTTGTAGGATAAATTAGGCTTCAAATGGGTTTTAATATTCCTCATGAGTTGGTATTCAAATATGGATACCTATATGAAGATGTTTTCTTGTATAAATTGAAGAGTGAACAATAATATTTACCTCAAATATGAAAAAAGTATCTTTTATTATTATTATTAATTATATGGAACATATCATATTTCTAGAAATGGTGAAGAAATATGGTACAAGTTTTATTATGAGACTAAAGAATTAGTTTGGATATCTACGCTCAAAGAGAAAATACACCTTATTGGATTTCAAATTAATCAAGTGAGAGATCACATTTTTCTTTCTCAATAGACATATGTTAATGAAAAATTGAAAGGGTTTGTTCTGGAATACTAAATTCATTTTAACACACCATTTCAATGGAAATAAAGGTTTCCAAAAATGATCATGAAAATAATTTTTATCCTATATAATTTAAGAGGCTAATTATGATTTATTTATACATTATAGCTTTCATGTATAATTTAATACAAGTCATTTCACTTTTATCTATTACAAAATGTGAACATAATGAATCATATTTTTAGTAGAAAAATTTGAATATTAGGTATATAAAGGGTGAAATAAATTTTGGACTGAAATGACACCATAAGTGGAGGTCATATTTTTTGGTTATGAAGATCTAAATTAAGGTCATGTTGATGAAAAAAGATACATATATGGTTAATTTTCATTTTATTGTGATATTTATGTTTGTTAGAATACAAAAAAGTAGAGTTATTTGAATTTAATAACTGTTAAGGAAGAATATTTTTCTATAAGTCATGCCACAACTTAGTGAATATTCATGAAAAAATAATTAGAATATTTTATTATAGAAGTTATGCTTCCACATCTTCTTTCATGTGATGAAAAAGTTTCTATCAATTTTAAAAAAATATAAATCATTATTCTAGAAGAAAAAAAATTGATATAAAATATCACTTTAGGAGTTATATTTTCGAGTGAGAGAAATTGATGTTGGAGTATATTCCAACAAAGCAGATTATTCCTGAAGTGTTCACCAATCTATGATCTAAGAAATCATTACCGAATATAAAGTGAAAGTGGGGCGTTTAACCTCATTAATTGAGAGGATAAGGTATGGTGTTTAGTCCCCTTTCTCTTCCTAGCATTAGATATTATTATCAAAGGGTGATAAAATGGAAACAAAAATCATTATCTACTTTATATCCTTGAATGTTTCGAAAGGGGGATAATATTTATTAGTGTAACATTTATTTATACATGTTTCTCTTAAAGAGAAACATACTTATTTATAGAATTAATATAATGGTTAAGGTGTGATTTCAATTTAGTTAAATTTTATAATAATCAATTGAATGTGGTTCTTGGAACTTTTTGATTACTTGTTTTAGGATAATGCATTGAGGTTTTGATGTTGGATGATAAAATTTATATTGAATAAGGAAGCTTAATTTGAGCAATGTTTTTTTCCAGAAAACATGGTAAGTTTATTCAATTTAATTTTATCCTATACCAATTTCACATAATTAGACTAATAAATACTGAAAGTTTATACATTTCTAAGAAAAATTATTTTTATAGTGATTTATGTTCCATAGTTTAAAAAAAACTCTAAAGGGGGAGTTCACTGAGACTAATATTAATGATCAAATAAAGAGATGTTTGGGTGGTTATTCTCATTTTTTTTTTCTGTTACCAACTACACAAAAATCATATTATTTGTTTCTTATAGAGATTGTTTTCATAATTTAAATAAATTAAGAGTATTTTAGGAAGTAGTAAATCTATATTTTACATGTTTTATGTGTTTTTATACATTTAAAGAAGAATGATGTAGTTTTCAACAAGCTATGGTTTGAATAAAACAATGTCTTAAATATTTAGACTGTTATAGATATAATGTAAATATTTGTTTTTCATGTAGTTGATCCATTTTTTTTTCATGTAATTGATCCAGAGTTAGTTCTGTGGACAATAAAAATATGGTATTACTATCGATCAAGTGTTATTCACATTATATATTTAGTATTGTTCATGCATTCGATTTAGATTTGGTCAGGAGGTTGATCCATAGTTGTTCGTATGGTCGATCTACACTATGGTTGATTAACATGGTTGATAGGATGACTCATGAATTTGATTTACATATGGAAATTATTTTGGACATATCTTTTAGAAGTATTTTTTTCCCATATCCAATATTCAATGTATGTTACCTCGTTATATAGTCGATCCCATGATGGTGAATTTATATGCTCAATATCATACATTGAGAATTTATATTGAAATTCTAGGAGACAAAATATGCTTCCATATGTGAAGTTGTAAAGGGTTTTATGATGAAGTGATGTTTGGGAATTATTTTAATTCATAAAACATTAAAAATTTTAGGTGGCAACAAATCTATATAGTTTTATATAATTTGTTTATTAATGAAAAAAATATATCATAATGCTGGGTTTTTTCATAATTTAGGATGTTTTAAAGAATAAAAAGATATTTTAGGATTAACCATGGCCAGAAATGAAGGTTCCGTGAATGTTGTTCATGCATTCCAAGATATATTTATATGAATATTTGTTGAATGAGAATTTTCATAGAAAGTAGAAGATTTCCATTAAAATTATGGATATTATTCCATTCTTAGAAGGTGTTTTTAATTATTGTTTCTCTCTTGTAAATAACGAGTTATTCATTTGATATTTTAACTGAAAAAGAATTTGATGATTTTGTGGACGTTACTACATGAAGTTATTTAAAGTAGTTATGAGATAGATAATAAAAGGAGAAGTAATTGTAATTTTTGAATAAAAGGCCAGAGGCTTTAGGAGGAATATTTATTCAAATGAGATAAACTTAATTTTGATAGTTTTAAGAGAATTATAGAGGAAATTAATGTAAAAATATTATCCACTTGAGGAATTATATGAATACAAATTAATTCTAGGAAAAATGAGTACAATTATTATATTATGTAATTACAATAAAAGTGGGGGAAGGGTGAATTGGGGGATATAAAATAAATATACTAATTTTTATAACCATATTATATTGTTTAATAAGATAATATATCTTTATGAAAATTATTTTTTATTAAAATAATGTTTATACTGAAATAAAGACTTCTTAAGAAATTCACAATATAATAATGAAACATGAGGTAAAAAGTTATGGGAAATATTATAAGAAAAGTAATAATGACTTATAGAATATTTACATACTATTTCAATAGTTTTAACTAAAGTGTAAATGGAGTCACAAACCTCAAATTTAGGTGTCCATAGTTTTCACCTAACCATAAGGTATGTATGTCTTACAACAAGAAATAACTCAATAGTATGATTGGGATCATCATGGTCTTCTTATCCGTAGAATTTCTCAATCAATAAGAGAAGAAATAAATTTTTATTCCTCTCCCAAGAATCCCTCGATCTGAATGATCAGACATACAATTACAATATGAATTTTTAAGGAATTTACAAATTATCCTAGCATAGATATTTTAAGAAAAAGGATCCCAAAAATATTATACTTAATTTCTATTAAATAAATAAGATGTTACAAACATTCCACAAAAAAAATTTTGTTTTAGAAACTAAATAATCCTACCACTAAAATGCTACACCTAGTAATAAGAAGTGTACTTATAGGCAAATTTGTAAATCGTAGAGATAGTTGAAAAGACCTTACAAAAAATTTCTCTTTACATAAAATAATTCTGATCAGCATTTTCATCTAATGCTTGTATGTTTCAAAATAATTACATTGTATATCAATTCTATATGATTAAAAAATAATGTTTCTATCAATTAAATTGATATTTTTCCATTCTATGTATTTAAGGAATGTTCATCCACAATGCATGTCTACCTCCAATCGAAGAACATTGTCCAATAGTCTCAATGTATCTTTGCATGTTGGATTTCATTATACATTGACTTATAGAATTATATAAATCCTCATCTAATGAAATATGTAATTTTATGTACAATAGTCAAAAGCATGTACATTTGAAGAAATATTTAATTTTATGCCCAATGTTAGAAAACCTTTAAATTCAATAAAATATGTAATCTTCAGTCCAATGTTCCTAAAAAATATTTTCCTAATTATAAAAAAATAAAAATTTCAAATAAATTGACATTTCACTATTTGAAAAATAGTTTTATAAAAAAACATTATCAAAACTATGGGTGTTTAAAAGGTGGTAAAATATATACATTTATGGAAATATATTTTTATTTTTTTAATTATATAATGTTTTGGAAGAAATTCATTCAACTAAAAAATATTCCCCATTTTCAAAATCATAAAAAATAATATTTAAAAGATAAAAATATAAAGAAATAAAAAATTAATCCACCTGTCTAATAAATGAAACCTTTTTACTATTTTTTAATTTCATTTTCCCTATTTGTTCTAGAATTTAGGAACCTTTCCTTGCATGAATTTTACAATCGTTCTTCAAATTTAATATTCCATTATCAAAAATGTTTTATAATTACTATTTTTAAAAGTTCCATATTATTACACACTTAGATATTAGTGAAAATAATGATTTTGAGATAATGTTCCTGAAATTTTAGGGAAATAAATTGTTTATGAAAAATATACATTAATAGTTTAAAAGTTTATTCATAAAAATTTCTACAAAGAAATAACCAATGAAATTGGTAATATACAAAAAATATTTGGAATAAATTATATCAAAAAATATACATTCAAAAATAATATAATTTATTTATTAAAAAATATTTCTTCAAACGTTCTGAGAAAATTTCATTAATTATTTATAAGCTTTTTGATGATCATATTATTTTCTTCATGTCATGTAGATATTTTTCTTACTCTGATATCACTGAATTCAAAATTTAAACAACTTCAAGAAATAGAGTCTCCTTTTTTCATTATTCAAAACCAATATATCCTCCTTTAAATTAGGAACATTATAATTTTCAAGATAATTCTCTTGAATAATGATCACTGTCTTCTTCAAATTGAGAACTTCTTTTTCTAGAGTCTGAAAATTTTTATTTTCATTTGTACTCACTTGTTGAAAAAAAAATTAATTAATCATTTTATCACATACTTATGAAAATTATTCATGATTATTATCATGGATATATAACTCATTATATTAATTCATATCATGGAATTTGAGATTACCAATCTCCATTTTACAATCATCGACATAACCTGGCATACCTCTTGCTAACATTTAAGCTATTTTAGATTAATCTCAATTTCAACCAATTTTTTGATCACAAAATTTCAAATCACCTTCAATGTTTCTAGTTCAATGAAAAATTTATGTCAAATTAATTCTATCATATTTGAACTATAAATCGAAATCATTAAAATCTACTACATTTGGAAAAAATATGATCAATAATATATTTTACTGAATTCCAATTCACATATAATTTAACATTACCTTTCATGTAGTTTGAAATTGAATGAATAATAGGTAGAATTTTCATTATGTAATTCAAATTATTAATTACATTCATGTTGTATTTTGTTTTCACCTCCTTTATTTGGGTACAGTTACTCAGAGGGTAATTTTTAGAATAAGAAGGAGTGATTAGTTGAGAAAGCCCCGATGGACTTAAAGATCCATCCTTTTTTAAAATTCATTATTATATAAGATATAAATAACTCAACATTATCACCACCATCATTTGATGGAGGTTTTTTGAAGCCTAATATTTATAATGTTGTTCATTTTATTTTTCAAACGACTCTTTTAGTTTTTCATTATTATCCAATGAAACAGTTCTCACCGATTTCACAGGTAAATACATTGATCTAGCTTCTAATAATTCTTCATGATATTGAATCTTGTTTAGTCTTTCAATAATACATAATTTATTATTCACTATACTATTGAATGGAAGAGGAGACAAATATTTCACATATGATGATTGGGAAATGCATTCCTTTATTTTTCAACTTGATATTGGGAGAGAACTACAATTACCCTACTTTTACCCATCAATAATGGTTCAATTCAAACATTGAGATAATAAACACTTAAATGTTCATATAGATGTTATTATTGTTGAATAAAAACATAATTGTTTACTTTATTTTATTCCTCATCTCTTCAATGAATATACACTTTCTTTAAATAAATCCATAGGTAACTTTTATTATTTTACATTTTAATCTTCTCATTCCTCTTATCATCCTATCATAGTTCTAGTTATTATTTTTTATTTAAGGAATAAAGCCTATACCTTATCCAAAACAAACATATGATCATCAAGATTTTTATCTTCCTAGTCTTATAAAAAAAATTAAGCACCTTATTAGACATCTATTTATGTGTTTTTCATTGAAAATGATGACAATCCAAAACTTACTTTCTCTTCGAAAAAATTCCTTTATGTTTTATAATTCTTTATTCAGATAACATTTTTCATGATTTTCCCAGAGACATTATTTAAGTAGAATCATAAAACAACACAATCATAATAATTATTTCCCCTCTAGTAAAATAAAAGTTCTCCCTATTATTTATAGATAAATTCTGAACATTATATACCTATATAAAATTTACAAACAATATTTTGATGAAAAATAATGATAAAAGTCTCTTTACTTTGATAGTTCCTTCAATAATACTTCAATAAAATTAATTTCATAATTGGCCAAATTAAATTTTATCATATTTCATATGAAATCCAAGAAAGAAACATCATTCACCTTTAATTTCTCCAATCACATTTTCTTTGAACGGGATGATTTTATAACAAAATTGGAATAAAATTATTTTAGAGAATGAGAGGGAAAACCTTATAAACCATTTCATTTGATGAAAATTTATATTTTTCTTATTTATCAATATCAAAATATCCAAACCACTTTGGTAATTTTTATTTTTGTAATTTAGATTCTCATACAAATGGAATATGAAATAATTATGTAATAATATTAATGTCTAACTTTATATATTTTCAAAAATAAATTGAAAATATACAGTATTTAGACCATCTTCTTCACTAACTTCCTCTTATTTATAGAAATATCTTACCAAAACAGGGTAATGTAAGTCAAATTCCACTTTTTTTAAACACATTGATTCCCAACCTTGAAGGATTATTTCTCATTTAGATAGAGACTAATAAGTTTCAAAATAGAACATTTAAATATTTATTTTGTTGATTGAAACTCTATTATTGAAATAAAATGAGGAAGACATTATGTTGGACATAGTAGAGGTTCTAAAAAATAACAAAAGATCAGATGTAGGAGAACTATATGAGAAAGATATCATCATAGAAGAAGAATGATAATTATTAAGGATGAACCACCTCTATTATTTATAGACTCTAGAGAGAAACACTTCATATTCCTATAATCCAACAGTTATTACAAAACACTAATTCTAATAAATAGCTTACTAAGACCCTCAGAAAAAATTTATAAATTTTCTTAAAGTATTTAATTTTATTATTATTTTTGATATACATGTCACGAGTTGAACATTTAGTGTGATAAAGAATTAAATTTTATAAAACATTTATAAGTAGTATAAATAGTGTAAAAAAATATAATAAAAGATAGATGTGAATATTAGATAATGATTTCACCCTCAAGAGATAAATTTTTAAACGTTATCTAGAATGATTATTTAGAAATATTAAATTCATTTTCTTTGTAAACAAATTAAAAAACAAAAATATTTTTGTACAAGAAAATTTGAAAGAATTCATTTTTTCTTAAAGATTTTAAATATTTTTTTTAAAATAAAACAATTTAAAATTAAAAAATATATTAACCAATAATTACAAGCACAAGTTTGAAATAGATAATCTCGATTTTGAACGATTTCTTTAGTCTAAATATATTATTTAAATAAAAATTATATATGAATGACCATTTCATATTTTCCATTCATAACATCTGGTCAATATATTAAAATATATCAACAGTAATGGGTTTTATAAATATATCAGTATGTTTTTTAAATACATTAAAAAATTATATCGCTTTTTTTTATATCTATGAAATTTATACCTTCTATATTTTTTATTAGTTCATGAGTTTTGGGTTTGGTTTTTAATTAAAGATATGGTACTTGTGTTATATCTCCATATTAGAGGCTTATTAAAACTTATCAAAAAATCACTGAGTGTGTGTTTTATCCACAAAAAATATGCATAAAAAATTACAGTTTTTACATGTAATGATTCGTCGTGGGAATGCCCTATAACATAATTTTTATTACATGATAGAAAAACTAAATCCTCTAATAATAAATGACAAGTTAAAGGTGTACTTTTTCTATTAATTTTACTTCCTATAAAATAATCACAGGAAAAAACAATTTAAATAAAAACCATTTTCAAAAGTTGAAAATAATTAAAGACATATATTTTAGATAAGTTTTTGAAAAAAAACAATTTTTAGGATTATGATGAGAGTCTTTCAGATTTTATTGATATACCTCACAAAATACTATGTGATACATTATGCCTAGATGACTAGCAGTTCGTAATAAGAAAATAAAAATAATCCCTATAACTTATTAAACAACTGTAATCCTAGATTCATAAATATCTAAAATATTTGAAGTTCTGATTAGAGTATATATACTTTTTGTGTGGTCAAATATAATTTTTTTAAAAATATTTCATATGCATTTTTTGAGATATAAATGTTCATTCTTATTTTTAGGAGATTTTAAAACCAAGGGAAAAGGTTAATTGTTCCCTAATGCTAATCTGAAACTCACATTTCATAATATCACAAAATGAATATATAATAAAATTTTGAGATGATAAAAATATAATTTTATGAATAGAAAATAGAAAATATTGATATCCAGATTTTTTAAATAAAAATAGTTGGATCTCCAGTACCCTTAAGATTTTTTTGTAACAAATATAAAGGTAATATAATATACTTAGATCTAAGGGATTTTTTGTATATAAAGTGCCTTAGTAAGTCAAAAATAATGTTCCAATTTTTTTTTTTCAAAACTAGGTGGTTTTTCTACCTAAAATTTCTTTTATACATATCCATTTGGGAAAGAACATTCCACGTCTATTTTAAAAAGGATTATATTTAAGAATTATTCTTATAGTAGAAGTATATGAATAACTCAAATTCAAGCTACTAGAGTATACGTTACTTCATAGTCTATAACTTGTAATTGATTAGAACCCTTTATAATAGGTCTCTATAAATTTACAATTAAAAATCTATTTTCATCAAATTTGTTTCAAAAAATCCATTTTTAAAAAATTATAATATGATCAAGAGGACGTCAAACCAATGTCGAAAATTGATTCCTTTTAATCTTATTGAGTTCATCTTTGATTTATTTTATCCATTGTTTATCAATTGAAGAATTATCTAGTGTATTTGTTTTTAATTGTGATAAAAATGTGAAATGATCACAATCATTTCATTATAGTTTTTACTAGGTGATATACATCACTAATACTATTTTCACTAAAATTATTCCCATTTAATTTCTAATTACATGAATTTTTAGAAAATGTTTCTTCAAAAAATGTTGAAATTCTTCTTGATGTGTTAATTAAGAAAAATTTTCTTCAGGTATTTTATCATAATAAGAGTTTTTTAACATGGGATGATAGTTATATTTTTAAAAAACATCCAAATAAATGGTTTTAGGTTGTTTGAAAACAAATGGTTTAGTTTCATCAATATTGACATGAATATTTTCTTCAATAGTACATTTATTTTTCTTAAGAACCATATATTCCTTACTAGTTTTAGATTAACCAAGAAAAATAATCCTTCATTAGTTTTTTGGGAAAATTTATGTAAATTAGTTTTAGTATACACAATGAATACTTTCCATCTAAAAATGGTAATGTATAAATGTTTTGGTTTTCTTCCGATCACCAAATCATAAGGAGTTCTAATAATAACATGTATAAAAAAAATGAGTTAGAGTATAGTAGAAAGTAGTAACTAGTTATGCATAAAAATATTTATCAATTAAGTATTCACTAAACATGGTTACAATAATCTCATAAAGAACTCTATTTATTCATTAAATTGAACCATTTATGTGAGGTTCTCTTAGGGATGAGAAATTATATAATATACATTTTTTAATATAATATTATTAAAATTATTAATTTAAACAAATTTCCTCCATGACTACTATGAATAGTTAAAAAATTTAAAATTATCTCATTTTTAACTTTACCTATAATACTTTTAAAATAGGAAAATATTTTGATGTTTCTTCTATAATATAGACTCAGGTGTATCTAGTGTATTCATTAACTAAAACATATACATAGTATTTTCTACCAATGATTATAGTTTTCTTTGGATGAAATAATTATATTTGAACTAACTCTAAAACATCAAATGTTATAAAATAACTAATAGATTTAAAACATGTCCAAGGTTGCTTTAAAAATTGAAAAGGATAAAAAAATTTCATGATTTAAACCCATGTTCTTATAGATATATAAAAATTTATTTATTATAATTTTTTTTAATGTTATAACATTACATTTTCCTAACATTCTATTCTATATCCATGATTGATCTTGTATTTCATTAAGGAAAGGTAGAAATTAACACCTAAATTAATTATAGTTAAGTGTGTGAACATTCTAATTATGGTTGGTATAATAAATAAATATTCCATTAGAACATTGAACATTATATTTATCATTCATGAATCTAATATGGAAAAATTAATTATATAATATTATTATGATAATGAGATTTATCTAAGCCCTAAACACAATAAAACATTTTAAATTAAATATTTTCCTTGAAGAAAAATATGACATATTCCATAAATTTATCCTTGAGAATTATAACCCAAGGTGAATTTCTCCCATTTAATGTTAGTAATATTCTGTAGAAATTCATTATTTTTAATAATATTATTTGAATAAAAACTATCCATGAGAAAAATGGTTTCTTATTGCTACAATTCTTTTATTCCTAAAAACCCAAAATTTGATTTTTGGATCCTTGAATTGCTTGGGTCCTACATTGTTAGAATTTTTCTTCGAATCCACATCAGTCCAACATTTCATTACTGTGTAGTTTTCCATTATTTAGAAGTTTATATTTATGAAATTGAAAATATTGAACTTTATTTAAAGATTAATTATTTTTATGATGTCCACAATTTTACATTTTTTACAAAAGGTTCAATTTTTTGGAAAAAATAAATATTTTGGAAATGTGTTTTTAGATCTATAAAACTAATCCCAGAAATAATTCCATGAGGTCTAATTTTTCTCTCCATATTACAAAAATTATCCATTCTAGATTTATATTTTGATATTAATTTCATCATTCCAAAAATTTTATACTTATTTTAACTACTAAATCATTATTTTTATTAGTATAATAGAAACTAGATTTATCAAATATTTCTTTAGTGTTATTAGTATATTCATGGTAATTTTATGGTATCTTAGAATTTTATTTGTAAATGTATTCCTTAGAAAATTAATATTTTGAAAAAACTTTCTGGATTGGTTTTTATAAATGATTACCAAGTATATAAAATTATTCAAACCTAGGAAAAGAATCATCTTGATCAGATGAACAATATTTTTAGTCCTCAACATAATGAGGATCATTTTAATTCATTGAATAATGATAATTTTTAATTAATGTTAAATTGGTAGGTGATTATGCCAATATCTTTTCCATGAATCATACATTAGACTTTTCAATTCCAAAATAAAATCCCAAAAATTCATGAATATCATAACTATCATCAGAAGAATTATCATAATAATATCCTCCACCACTAGCACTATAGGTGTCTACAACTTCCAAAATATATTTCCTTTATGCTTGTACATTTTTTAGAACTTATTTCTTTCATTTCATTTTAAGTCAATGATAATCTAATCTGATATAACCTGGTTTCCTACTTTAATAGTATATGACCTCAGAATAATATTTATTCTCATTTATTTCTTTAAAATTATTCTTATATTTATAATGTAAAACCTTATGAACAACTATTTTGTTCATCCTCATGGAAATATTAGTTTTTTATTCTGAAATTATCTAGATGAAATACTTTCTATATAATATTTAGCTTTCTACATCATTGATGGTTCATTAACTTTCCCAAATGATCTATAATTATTTATAAAATTTGATGTAGTATAAAATTCTAATCCATTATTATTTTTTAATTTTTCAACATCTCTTTTTTTGGATACCCTCATATATAATGATAGTTCAAATAATAACGTCTATGCTTATCTTTTCTATTTTCTTTGTTTTTTCAAAATATGTTCTCTTATATTCCTATACACTAGGAATAATATCAATAATCTATTCTACTGAAATTTCATCATTCAAATATTTATTATAAAAATTTTATATAATATTTTCAATTTACATACATCTTGGAAACAATTTTTCAAAAGGGAATCTCAATATAAAATAAATTATTTGGTATTTGACTCTCAAGATTGAACTTATGGTTTTTATAACATTGACTATTCTGAAGTTTGTAAACTCAATATTTCTCCAAATACTGTTATCATCTTCATAAGAAGGAATATTACTATATATGTTTGTAGTTATTGAGTATAAAAAATTATTTTTGACCTGATAATTCAAGTTAAATATGGATTTCTCATCTTTTAAAAACAAGGTATTATCACAAACATGATAATATTCATTTCGTGTCAACCTAATTTTTTTAAAATAGTATTTATAAAAATTTATTCATTCCATCTCACATATACTCATAATAAACACCATTAAAAAAAGAAGGTTTTCTTAGATTTATATTTTATTAAGTCCCAATGACTAAACCTTCCATCTTACAAACACAAAAAACTCTTTCTACAGACTATATATTATTGTAAAAGAATCATGGAAAATATTTTTTTTGATAAACTATGTTAGTTTATAATGAAATTTCATAATATTATGAAATTTCAATAAAAGGTGGGTAAGGGTGAATTTTATTTTAAAATATAAAATAACTAATTTTTATAACCTGCTTAGTTTGTTTAATCAGCAAAAATTTATATCTAAAATATATTTTCAGAGTTAATAAAGGTTTATATATAAGTAAAATTTCATTAAGAAATTCACATTAGAATAATGAAACATGAAACAAAAAGTTATACCAAATCTCACAAGAAAAGTAAGAATTAATTTAAAAATATGTTCAAAAGAATTCCACACTATAACCTAATGTGTACAAGAATAAAATAACCCAAAATTTGGGTATCTATAGTAGTCACCTAATTGTATGGTAGTTCTTTCTGATAAAAGGAAATACCATGATACTATGAGCAGAAATATCTCTATCTCTTAATCCCTTAAATCCATCTATCTTTAAGATCATACACACCTATCTATTACTATCCCCAAAATCCCTCTATAAGCATGATGAGACAAAAAAAACAAAAATAACATATGGAATTTAAAAAATATACTCTCATGAATTAGAGGAGAAAAATACTCTAAAAAGGAATACTCTGATGTTCTCTCAAAGTTAAGACACAATAAACTCTTTAAAAAAATCATATAGACTTGTCTGAAAAATATTCCTCCTCCTCAAATACTTCACCTATTCAAAGGAAATTTAGAAATGTTCATATATAAAATTATACAAGGTTTTTTCTATAACCTCAGACAAACTATCTCTTTACTTGAAATAATTATACACATCATGTTTATTCCATGCTGGTATGTTTCAACACCATTAAAGTGTATATATATTCCATTTTGTTGAAAAATAATTTTTTTATCTAGTAAAATGATATTTCTCCATCTAAAGAATTTACTAAATGTTTATCCAGAGAGAGTGTCTTCTTCTATACGAATAACTTCATTTGATATTCTTGATATGTATTTTCCTAGAGGATTTCTTTATACTTCAACTTCTACACTTTTATACGTCCTCATAGATTGAAATATATAATCACATATTTGATTCTTAAAAAATTATACGTTTGATTAAATATGCAGACAATAGTGTAAGGTCTCAATATATATACATTAAATTAATTATGTAATCATCATTAAATTTATCCAAATTCCTATATTTTTGAGTATATCAAATAATTTCATTTCATAAATTGATATTTCACCATCTAAAATATTAAGTAAAATATAAAATTTCAATGAAATGTATTTTAAATTTCAAAATATGTTTTAAAATTATTAAATGATATTATTTAAACAATAAAAATGGATGTTTTGGTTGAGTGATTTGTGATGAAATCAACTAGTATTTTTGTATGGTATTTCACATCTATGGGGGAGAGAAGTTTCTTCTATGATATTCTCTAAATGTTCATATTTTTGATTGTGATGTGGTAAAAATATTAACATATTCTATATATTGATATGTATCTGATTTTAGTATAAGAATATTTCATAAAATCTAACAAATATATAATTACCTTTAGGAGGATTATATATTTATATGTAACAAAACAAATCAGTTTAATTTAAACTTGAAGGATGAAACTGTGTGTCGGATTCCCTAAAGGATAGTTGGGGGATATGAAAACGTTTTATTCCATGTTATTCCACTCCCATTAAACTCACATTATTACCCTATTGGATAGTTTGATCTTGGAAGAATTCATATTATATAATGGACTGGACTACTCACAATGATAGATAAACGATATATATCTTCTATGTCAATTATGTTGCTGTGTTTTTTTGGGTTTATGAGATGTAAAAATCACCAAATTTTAATATATATAAAATTTTATTCTTATTGAAATATTTAATAGCAAAAATCACTACTGCACTCCCTCTCAATGACCATTCATTGATCCTATAGTGGTTTCACAAAAATATATCTAAAACATGTCAAAATTTGATTCAGTGGATTTATAACCCACTCTATATTATTTTCATAATTGATTTTCCTTAGTGTAACAATATCATATTCTAATGTTTATTAAATAAATTTACTCTCCTTTACATATTTTGGTACATGAAACCATGATCTCATACAGATAAACATTATGTTCGATAGTGTATATGACATGTAACACAAAGTTTAAATAACCCATGAAATATATTATTTAAATATTAACCTTATAACATATCCATTGAATTTGAAGTATTAATAATATTAAATTAATTATGAATATATTTACAGGTCCCAATTGGGATAATTTATTGATAACAATCACTCAAAATATATTAAAGTCAGTTTATTCTCCAAAAAAATAGTTTTTGGAAAAACTAATTTTTCCTAATAATTGTGAGAAAATAACATAATTAATATATACCACTTCGATGGATTGAATTTGAAAAAATGGATTCAATATTTTTGAAAGTAATAGTTTATTTTATAAATAGGATAACTTAATTTTTGGTTATAATGAATAATGAAAACAATAAAAATATTTTACTATGTTTAAGTTTAAAATGGGTTTATCGGAGATTAAAATAATAACATAATTGTAAAATGTGAGTATGATTTATATCCTTATCATATCTATGGATCGATAATGATCTAATTTGGGGCTTTGTGTCATGTGAAAAATGTGAGTATGATTTATTTTTTTCAAAAATCTCATGTGCTCCCTCCTCCTCAATTATAAAAGTCCACACCTTCCTCAAAAATTTTCACACATATCAAACCATTTATCATGAAAAAACCTTTATGAAATATCTTCCCAATATCCTTATCACCATTCTAGATTGTTTTTTCTTCCCAAAATACAAACATAACTCTCCTTAATAAAATACCCAATGGAGGTTCTTCTAAGAGAAGTTATTTGTCTTCACTAAGATATTTTTTTATTTCTTATTTTTCCACCTTATATTTTTTATTGAAAATTGAAATATTAAAACCAAAATATCTTTCATATAATTATATGTTGTTATGTTGTTGGTAAAACATTTATCAATCTCCTAATTTATCATATGAGAATCAAATCCAACATGGGTGTGTACAGAGAACTGCCACGTCAAGAAGGGATTTTGTTTTTTTCCTTCACCGACTCATATGGATGGTCATAATGATGGGAATAATGAATATATATGATAATTATTAAAATATATTTATTATATGAAATTAATATATCATAAAATTTCATACCCTTTCAACCATTAAGGAATTGATATTGTCACTCGTGCATATTTACGACCTATCATGTTCATGAAGCGATGTGATTAATTTTACATGTAAAACAGTAAAGAATAGTTATGAAAATGTATATTATGAGTAAATTTGAAATTTAAAACATTAATATTAATCACTTTATGATTTATATATATCTTATGTACAATAACTGGATATTTTATAAAAAAATACATATGAAAAGAAAGTGGTTAACACCTGAAACAATGATAATAAGTAATTTTATTATCGAATGGGTGAAAAGATGTTATAATAAGATCATATATGATACTATACATATGAATATGGTCTTTGTATAAATTAATAATTCTTTAAATCCATCATATAGGAGGTTAAATCACATTCTATTAATGGGAATCATAAGGTAAGATATTTTGTCTTAATTTCATTTCATTGATGCATATTTTAATGTTATGCACCAATATCTTTTATATGGTTTATATAATTTCAAATATAAATGTAATATGTTGAATCATTAATATTTTATAGTATTTTAAGCTTCAATTTTAATTACTTCATCAAATAGTTTTTTAATTTAACATTACATTTTCTTAACATTTTTCATAACTGAATTTCATTTCATTGGGTTATATTACATCATACTTTTCATTGATATTATAAGATTATATGTTTAGTGAATATAAATTATATTATGTTTTATTTCCAATTTTTTATGTGGATTTACTTTTTATACACATTATTTATGAATTTATTAATTCTCACTACAAATTTATGATAATTGAATGGGTTTCTCATCTCAAATTCTTGTATTTTGGAAATGTGTTATGTTATAGACAATCGTATTGATGTGGTGTGTCTACTAAACCTTTGATATATTATATCATGAATATTTTAATATTCATGTTATTTTATTTTTATTTTAATTTATCTCTTATATTGGGGTAATGATTCAAAAGTTACTAAAGCTGTAAGGGTTTATGCTTCAATATGATTTTAATCGGGATTATTTATTGTTAAATTTCTATTGAAAGAAATTATTTGATAATTTTCTGGTAAACCAAATTAATTTTATTGTACCCTAGTTAATTATGGTTTTTTCTTGTAATATTATCATTTTACTCACTTTGGTATTAAAATGATTGAGAAAGCTTCTATTGGAAAATAAGAATTTATGTTTTTCTTCACCCAAAAATCATTTGTCTGCAAAATCAAGGATTTTGAAAAATGGTTTCAAAAATGTGTTTTCTATTCTATTTTAAGGTATATTTTACTCATAATTATTATTCTAAATAATGTTTTAAAATTAATATCTTAGTTATTTTCCAAACAAAGTACTTTGGAATTTTCTAACAAAAATGTGAAAGGAATCATTGTTTTGAAAGTACTCAACATGAATGAAACCATTACATCATCATAACCAGTAATTAATTTAGAAATTACATTAAAATAATAATGTTTTGTGGTTAATGAAAATATTTTTCATATTTTTCAAGAAATTATTGATTTTAAATGTGATTTTCAAAGTAAAAATGGTGTTTTCCTCAAGAATGTTTTTAAAGATTTTTCAATGGTATTTATATTCACAAAAGAAACAACTATTTATTTTAATTTTACACACCAATGGATATTTTCTAATAAAACAATCCTTATTATTTTATTGGATTGGTTATGATCAATTTAACTAGATAATGTGTCAAAATTTTCATTCTTTACTATTTTTTCAATCATTTACTTTCCCTTGAAATATCAACTTTCTGATGATTAGTGGACATTAAATTTTCTATTAATATCCTGATTATTCATCTTGGATATTTTTTAAATTAAACTATATATAATTTATACATACAATGTTTTACTTTTAATGTTATATTATTGATAATGGAAATATAAATATTTTATATTCTTTACTCAATATGGACATTTATTGATATACATATTGTTCATGAATTAGATGATTAATTTGATATAATAAAAATACATTGTAAATGTAGGGATGTGTGGGGAAAATAATTATATAACCCCTGATGAGTTGAAAATATTTAAAGGTGAATCATTAAGCTACCAATATTTAGTTTCTACCAATTATTTTAAAACATCTCAAAAAATGTATCGATGGTACAAATATCATGGTGAATGAAATCACGACATCCAATATTAAGGATTTCCATTGTTAAGAATTAAATTATTATTATCCATTAGATTATTGATTTTGTATTATCCGCTTATTTATTTTTTGATCAATTTATTGATTAAATGGAATATGTGTTCAGCTGTTTTACTTACCATATTGATTATGCCTTATCTAATAATTATAATAATGTTTTTGATTAAATATTATCTGTATTTAGATATTTTCATTTAAAAATTGAATATGCATTTTTATTTATTTTTTATATATTAATTATGGATTCCACTTAGTGTAACTATTACTTAATATTTGATCTAACCCTTATTTTGTTTCCTTTATCCATGATATGAAGATGAAATCAGTGAATAATTTTAATGATGTAAAATTTTATCACTTTTTTGTAGTTCATATTTTCAAATGTAATGTGATATTAAAGTATTTATATAGTTTATAAGGACTAGTAAACTCTTCTGACTTTTGGGATGTGATTTCTTGTAAGTAGAACCATTGTAATGATGTAACCACTGACTCTGGGCTATTGTGGTTAAGGTCTTTATAGTTGGTATCAAAGACATGTTTACTAGAAACGTTGATATTTATATTTAAGGAATCATATATTAGAGAACATAACTATATTATAGATATTTATTATAATTATAGAGGATCATCCTAATGTTTTTTTAAGGAATATATTATATAGTTCATTATAAAAATACATACCCATATGGATACTACACATGGATGTGGTTCTGGAATAGTTTTATCTTGGTGTAATAATATTTAAATGGGAATATTGGGGATTTACTCAATCATCACATTTTGCATTAAAATGAGCCTTACTGTGCACCTTTTGTGACACTCTTGGTTGATATTCTTTTTATAATTAAAATTTTATTTACAATCCATTATAAGTTATTTTAATTGATGATGATAATTAATGACCATGATTAAACCTAACGTGTATTTTAGAAAAAATAAGGTGTCATTATTTAGACATCCAATAAATTAATATGTATTTTTCCCACTATGATTATTATTTCTCACACTATATTTTTTTATTTTAATCAATAGATAGAACTAGAAAGTATCATGTTAAAATTGTATACGATGAAAAATATGGTCATTATGGAAAAAAATGAGATGATGAATTTATTGAAATATATCATGATTATTTATAATTAGTTAAAATAATGTATGATTAAAAATATATAGCTTAACTGAATCTCATGCTCAATAAAGAAGACATGTATGGATTTTGATAAGAGCATGAGTGGTGGGGACCATAGAAGAAAAATGGATCGATTTATATTATGTCATAAAATTATAACGCGAAACCTAGGATAATGAATCAATGTAACATGAAAATATATCATGTGTTGAAATTATGTAAATATATTGATGAATTATTGAAAAAAAATGAGGAGTTTGGTGGAGAGAAATAATTTTTTTCATAGAAACCAATTTATAGTCCATTATCTTGAACACGTGGAACCTAGACATTATTTGAAAAAATGTCATCTTTTATATGATAACCCCATAACCATGGAAGGACCTATGCACATGTAAAATCATGGAAGTATATATGAATTGGTATTAAATAATCAAATTATGGATTTATTTTTATCGATGATGTTTTTTTTATAATAATACTAAAACATTTAAGGATTGTGATAATTTTTTGATGAATATATGCATTCCTATAAGATAAATAGTAAAATTATGGATAAAATCATAGGTTTATGATTTTAAGTTTGATCACAAGTTTAATGTATTAAATTTCAACTTTTTTAGGTTTTTTTGTGATGGGAGTATATCAATATTAAGGTTATATTGAAAGATAATTATGGAAATACAACTCCTTGGTTTAGTATATTAGAAAGTTATTCAAATAATAATGACATTAAATATTTTAGAAATAAAATTTAATTTATTGGAAACCATTTATATTTTTAATATCTCTTATGTGATATTAATCAATGGTAATTAAAATTTTGTAAAATATTATAAATTATAAAAATATATTTTTTGAGAGATGACAACCCGAATACTGGGTGACAACACATCTTAGCTGGTGAAGGAAAAGGGACAGAACCCACACTTAAAGAGTGATAAATTTTATGCGCATACCACTATCCTACAATATATAATTTTTAACATGACATTTTTTTACTTAAAAATTTAAATAATAAATATGAAGTTGATCTTTGGAAGTTACTGTTGAGATTTAAAAATTAAGGTATTATATTAACTAATGATGATTGTTATTGTTTTGGAATATATAAAAAAATATAGGGAAAATTTTTCACCAATTTATATATATTATGATCCACTATAATTAAATTTTTAGTGATTTTGGAATAAAATATTAATTGGGATATTCATTTCATGGAGTAAAAGATGTAGTGGAAATTGATCGAAGAATAACAACCTAATGAAATTGTGTTTATGGAATATTGATATATCAAGTAATTATATTTATTTTTATTCATAGATAGTAAAATAATTATGAAAATTTAGGAATAGGATCTTGATATTAAAATTTTGATCTATTATATTCATTTAAAATGAATTAATTAGTCTTTTAAATAATCACATTTTTATTGTTTGTTTGTTATTACCCTTCTCTTGATATTTCATGCTCTTGTGATCGGTGATCTCCATCACTATCTACAATAATATACTTGTTTCTTCCTTATCTATATTTTTACATCTAAAAAATATTCTAATACTTAGAAACATATTTACATGTTATTGTAGATGACCTTCACAGTTACCTTTCTTTGTCATCACGAATATATTTTAACCCTTTCTATGACATGTTTTAAAAAAAATTTCAAATTCCAATCCCCTGATTTCTAAGTGAAAGATAAAATTTCAAGGAAAAAATTTGATGAAGGTATAGAGAATTTAACACCATTATATTTTAATGTTTTTTAAATAAATTCAATCCCTTTTATATATTTAGGTAAACATATCTGAGATATTTTTAAATAATAACTTAATATTACATAGCGTATACAATACACAACACCCACCTTAAATGACAGATGAAATATATTATTTACATATGTCTATTATAAAATATATTTTGTATTAGAGTGTTTGAATAGGATAGAACTTGTTATAAAATATATGTATAGGCCATAATAAATAATTTTGTTTTTGATAAAAATCACTGAAATTTACGTAATGTTAATTTATTCATTAATTAAAAGGTTTCATTAAAAAAGTTTTTTAATTATCTTTATAAGAAAATAATATGTTTAATTTCTATAAATTAAATTAAATGAAATTAAAAAATAGATTCTGTATTTTGAATCACCATAATTTATGTTATATAATAATGTAACCGTAATTTTTTTTTTCACAATGAATAATGAAAAGAAAAAAAAAATTACCCACAGTTTAGTGGAAAACGCATTTACCAGTGTTAGACTAAGAAGATAAGTGTTGGAGAAACATAAAAACATATCTAAATAATATTTTCGGGATATATATTAACAAAACCACATATAAATTTTGAAATTTAGAAAATTGAAAGTATTGTGTCTTGTGAATAAGGTGGGTAAGATTTATTATTTTAAAAAATTCCATGTGTCTCTTCCTCTTCAATTAAAATAATTTACTCACCCTAACTTCTTCACATATCTCAAGAGATTTGGATGAATAAGACCCTAAAAAAACATCTACAACATTTTTATCCAAATTTAGAGTTACTACCCTTTCAAAAAAGTCCAACCTAAGAGTCCTTCATCAAAGATCTTAAGGTGGTTCTACTAAGTGATAGAAATTTTATTCTCTATGCTCTTTATTTTTCTTTCTTCACTTTACAACATCAATTATATCTTGAAAATTATAACATAATAATAAAAATATATCCCATATAATAATATTTTATTATTTTTATGGAAAAATATTATCCATATCCTCCTCCATCAAATAAGAAACAATGAGATCACTTGTGTGTATAGAGGACTACTGCCTCCTGTACCAATGTAATTAGTTATCACTTAATGTCTCAGAAAGATGACCATAATGATGAAAACAATGAATTTATATGAAAATAATTTCATTATATTTATTATTAAAATATAATATATCATCAAATTATTTTCCCATTTCACCCATTAAGGAAATGATATAGTCGCATGTTCATACATACGACTAACCATCTCGATAATGAAATGCAATTCATTTTCCATGAAAAACATTCATGGGTGGTTATAATTTTTTTTCAAATGATTAATATTATATTTAAAACACTAATATAATTCTGGAGATGATTGATATATATCCCATGCACATGAACTAAATCTTTCATGACAAATAATGTATGAGATAAAAATAAATTAACACCTGAAACAATAGTAATAATAAAATATTATTAAAAACAAGTGATAAGATGTTATAATAAGGTCATATATGATGCAATAAATATAAATATGGTTATATAATAAGTTTATATCATTTTAAAAATTATTATATAAGAGGTTGTATAATGTTAAATAAAATGGGAGACTGAGGTAAGATATTCCATTTCAATTTCATTTCATCGAGACATATTTTGATGTTTTTCACCGATTCATTTTATATGCTTTATATAATTTCCATTTTACCTCTAATAGTATAAATAATTCATATTTCATGCTATTTTGATATTAAATTTGAATTATTTCATCAAAGGGGCTTTGAAATTAAAGTTACCATGTGGTAAGCAATATCATAACTCAATTACTTTTCATTGGGTTGTATGACTTATTAATTAACATTGATTTTATAATGTTACATGTGTAATGAATTATGAATATTTTATTTTGTATTTACACCTATTTTACGTGGATTTAAATTTTATACACATAATTAATGAATAAATTAATTATTACATCAGCGGTATGTTCATTATATGGGTTTCTCCTCCCAAATAGTATTTTTTGTGACAGATGTTATGTTATATACTAATATTTTTTTAATGAGGTGTGTCTATTTACCATTTTATAGGTTATATCAAGAATCTATTAATATTAATGGTATTTTATTTCTTATTGGAATAAATATCTTCCTTGCGGGTGATGATTCAAAATTTACCAAAGCAGTAAGGGTTTATGCTTAAATCTCAGTTTAATTGAGATTTTTTATTCTTGGATATCTATCAAGTAAATTATAGGATTATTATCTAGAATTAAAATTTTATTTTTTTCTCCAATAGTTACTCATGATGTTTTCAAGTAATAATACCATTTTACACTCATTATCACTTAAAATGACTAGGAAATTATATTTAAGAAAATCCAACATCATTTCTCCCTTAGGTCATAAAACAATTTTCCTCCAAATCAATGATTCCAGATAATACTTTTAAAAAATGTATTACAAGGATTTGTTAACGTCATTTTTACCCATAAATGTTTTTTTTAAAACTATTATAAATAATATTCATATTATTTTCCTAACAATGTACTTGTGATTTTTCATATAATATTTAAAAGGAATCATTATTTTGAACATATTAGGGATTAAATAAACCCTTCCTCCATCATGAAAATTCATCTCTTTGAATCTTCATTTAAAGATGAAAGGGTATTTTGGAAGAAATTTCTTTCCTAATATTATGGTAATTCATAGTATTAAAATTTATTTTAAAAGTAAAAAAAGTGTTTTATTAATGATTTTCTCATAATGTTTTATGGTATTAATATTCATTACCAATAGTAATCCTTTATTTTACATATAATTCACTTAGGATTTATTGTAATGATACAATCCTTATTATTTCCCTATATTTTTTATAATCACATTTCCCATGTAAGGTATTGAAATTCTATTTCATCATAAAATATTGTAATCAATAAATTTAATTTGAAATATTCACATTCCTGTGATAAGTGAACATTACATTTCTCCTAAATATCCATACTATTGTTAACACCCTAAAATTATAAAATACAGACATTATATTTGAAAGCGTGAATGACACACAATGCCAAAAATAGAAGGGAATATAACATCCCAAGAATTTATGATATTTTTATTTAAATATATTCAATAACTTACTTTACATGAAACACTATGTTTACCTTTAATTACTTGCAATAATGAGTTTTTTTTACAAATTATACATTACATGTAAGATCTAGTTTTACAAAACAACAATATACTATTAATATTATAATTTAATATGACAGTTTTCACCTAGATGTTTGAATAACAAGAGTGAATAAGACTATATAAATCCTGAAAATATATATTTTTAGCAAATTTATTATGTATCTATTAATTATAAATAAAATGATGACCATTTAAAATAAAAATAAATGCTTTCTAAAATACTATACTTTTTTTTAAAATACTGTTTAATAATGCTTACCACACATAAATTAAAACGAATTATTATTAATTTTAGAAAATTCATGTTAAGAATTTAACTTCAATTTTCAAGTCATAATACCAAAATTATGTTATGGTGAATATTTGCAATGTTTCGAAGATGTTTCATTTTTTATGAGTAGTGAAAAAAATAATGAATTTCAATAGAAAAAATCATTTTATCTTAAATAATTTATGATGTTATGTAATATTTTTATGTGTTTTGAAAATAAAATTAGATAAATTTATATCCAGTAATCTAATTTAATTAATTTTATTCATTTTTTAATATTTAATTAAGATATAAAACATTGCAAACTTAGGAACATTTTAACTTCAAAACCCCTCTTTTTGATCGCATCTACAAGATTAATTTTAAATTAAATTAATCCACTTATGTGAGTTGAATTTAGAAAAATAGATTCAAATTTTTTAATTAACATAATTTATTTAATATAATACTATAAAATTAGTTTCTCAAAATAGTTGTTATTTAATATAGGTAAAACTAATTACCGCAATTAATATAAAAATTGGGTTTTTAGCTTTTCATGATTTTGAATTAAAACTAATTTTACACACACATTGGATTATTATTTAACAATTTATATTTTGTATTTATAACAAATAGGTCAAAATTATCCAAAAAAATTAATTAAATTTTTTTATTAATGAAAAAAGTTCTTAGGTAAATTAAAAGAGACATGTTAACCTGGTAAAAACTAAAGGTTAAAATTTAGTAAACCTAAAGAATAAGAAATAAAATGATTAAAATTTAATTATGCAAATTATTTGGATGTTTTATAAGACAAAAATCCTTCCCCTAAATTATATATATATTTTAGGCACATAAAATAAGTTATAACTTCCAATAGGGAATACTTTTGGGTATTTACAAGAATGTCACTCTTCCTCAAATTTAAAAGGGAACTCACCCCCTCACTTCAAAACACCTATGAATCCATTTTTCATGATAAAAAACATTCTAAATAACTTCCAAAATTTCCTCCCAAGTAATTGATGATTTATTTTAGTCATAAATACAATATTGTAAGGATTTAGTGAATACCTAAAGAGAATACCATATGAAGAGGTAACGTTCTTCCAAGAGAGACTTTATATTCCTTCATTATCCAACTCCTTAATTTTTTTTATTAAAATATAATAGTATAATAACAAAATTATCATAAATTAACAATTATGTATTTATAATATGTTAATTAACTAAAAACAATATTCACTTACATCAAATGGATTTTGAAATCATTGTTCGTGAGTACGATAGACAAACACCTTGCGAACCAATGTTGTTTGTTCTTCTTTTACAAAAATTCACAGTTGGTTATGGTGATGGATATATATATATATATTTTATTTAAAATATTATTATACATCTGGATTCATCATATCCTATATTCCTTAATTATTTCCATTCCACCGGAGACATGATAATGTCACTCGTGTGTAAGGCGTGTTGCCGCCTCATGAAGTGATGAGATTCATATTTCACTAAAACTTCAAATGGAAGGTGGTAAAGAATAATGTTAATAAATATATGTGATAGAAATTACATAACTATGATATTAATAAAATAATAATAATTTTATAAAGATGATATATCATTTTATTTTCTTACTTTTTCATTGAATTGAAAGCAGATAATGTCATTCATATATGTGTGGACTACACCTTCACGAAGTGACAGAACACTCTTTTTATCACTAAAACACGTGAATGCTATATATAAGTAAATAATTTAGTATATATTCTATTATAAATATTTTATAATGATTAAATATTACTTTCATTATTTCCATAATGATCATTTGAAAAATGGTAGGGTCACTCATGGGATTTAATGGTAAAAATATTTTCTAATTTCACTTTAAAACCAATCCAAAATATAATCTAATCATATAAATAAATTAGATTAAAAAGTGGTTTTTAATTAAAATACAACATTTTACACTATTCATTAAAAAAATGAACTTTATCGGAAAGATACCAAAAATTTACACAAAGTAAATTTTGATGTCCCGATTCTTAAGAAGAGTTTTATTTGGTCAAATAGAATGTATAAGAGTTAACAAAACCATATTTAGTGATGGTTTGCCATCAAAAGGCGATAAGTGAACCTTTAGTGAAAACTAGGGCATATATGCCTAAAATTGAATTCTTTCCGTATTTTAAGCCTCTATCCTTTATTGAATAAATGTAAAAACATTTAAAAACATATATAATCATATTTTAGTTATTTCTATCCATTCCCGCCAATACAACGGCTACATGTTAACTACCATTTAAAATAATATTTTTAGAGTGCAACGTAAGATTCCCAAGAAACTCGTTGTTGCGTGTTGGGTACGCCATCGAGCATAGCATCCCCTTTAAAGTCATATTAATATTTTATTCACAAATAGGGATAAATATGAAAATGTCATATTCTTTATTTACCTGGGGTGTTACATCCTTCCCCCCTTTTGGGAATTGCGTCCTCGCAATTTTAAAATTGCGCTTGGAAACATCCTTGAAAGTCCCACATCGGAACAAGAGTTGGTAAAACAAACACATTAAAATAAAGAGAGATAAGTATAAAGGTCACCCGAGTTAACCCATACTAGGATTCCAAGTATGAAAATATGGACATGGAGGAAAAAACAAAGGGTCATGTTCTGATGGAGAGTGATAGAAAACATGTTTAGGAGAAAGTTAACCACGAGAAAATCACAAACTTGTGATGGGTTAAACGGTCTTCGACTCCCCAGTAGGAAAAGTTAATAGACAACATTTTAGTTTTAAGTTACTCTTTATTGAGGAATTTATTCATAAGGAAACATAATCACTTATCATATTGACTTTCAACCTTTATTATATTCCTTACACAAACTCATATTTTCTCCAAAAGACGAGTATTTAGGAAGACTTGTTCACATTAAGAGTACTATAATCAACTTCTAGAGAATCACCTAATCCAAAAAATAGAACTATATACTTCCCATTTCTTTAGACTTTAACCAAATCCAAAACCAAAAAGGCTAGTACAAGATCAGATAATCCAGAAAAGGATAACCCTTTATAAAAAGAAAATCTATTCTTAATCTCCAAAATTTGTCCAACAAAACCCAAAGTTCAACGAGGACCATTCTATAATCAATTTGTCCATAAAATTCTTCAAAGTAAACCAATATAAGATTGAAACCCAAATATTTGAAGGATTTAGTCGCATAGTCTTCCAAGATAAATCGTAACATTTATCTCCAAACAATATCAGTTGCTCCTAAAGTCTCGTTTTGAAAAGTAATTAACCTAATCACATATCCTCCATGATAGGTTAATCATTTTCAAAAATAACCCAAAATCAACTTACTCTTAATTCATAAAATCATATAAGTAGAATGAATCAGTCAAACTAACCAGGGACTTCACGTAGTCCAGTGGTAGGCGATAAATACCAGTCGCACATTGGTTGTCGGTTCGATTCCCGCAACTTTGTCCGACGCGACGGGATGTCACACGGTCTGCGTGTTGTCCTTTTTCCAAAACTATATAATTCTTAAAACATTCCCCAAAATGAGATAAAATCTTCAAGAATAATCATAACATATTTTAACCTCAAGTTTATCTCATTCCTTTCATTTTCCATCATATCATAGAGTAACCCATAATTACCTAAAAATTAAGTATCATATAAACCCTAATGGTTACCTTAATAATTATTACCTGAATTTCCACATCGAATTGGCCATCTCGTACCTGATGCATTAGAGAACTCACCAAGGTTGAAGTGGTTGATCAGGACTCCTTGATAGTTGGTTTAGAAAAACCATGAGATTCTTCATTGAATACCCCATCTCATCCAGTATCTTAATCAGAGAACCACCACAGTTTCCTTCAAACCCATTGTCACTTTGGTGCCTGCTAGATCCAGCCATTTACTAAAAATAGAATTGTCAGTGTGAGTATATCAACAAAACCATCATGTACTAATGAGTATGATAGACAATAAGATATACTTACTCATTCACTTTATCTAAAACTAAGACTCTTTCTAAAATCCTAACCATTATGGTAATTGTCAATTATGCTTAAAGAATACCCTAACCTCTAAAGTTATCTAAACCGACCATTGATACCAACTATAAGGCCCCAGCCTTAAACCTTACTTAATCTTGAGTTAATACAAGATTACACATTGATGATCTTTTCAGGTTTAGAGTTTTAGAGAATTAGATCATGAAACTTGCATTACATTCCACATTTAAACAAAGTGGTTACATAAAAGACAATATTCATTCTTCCCATCAACGAGAACATATTTAAAATATAACAGGGATTCTTTCTTGACACATCCTTGCCACTATCATCACATCATGTACCTTTACCTTGACCTGTGAAAAACATTTCAAAAACTTGGGATGAGCATAAAAAGCTCAGTAAGGGTTATAAAAATATGGAAAGGAAACATGAGTTCATAAATACATAAGAATGAAATCATACTTTACCCATAAAACAAAGGCATATCAAATCATGAATAAATCATAAAAAACATAAGACATAAAGGTAACTTGAGGCATTCATAACATTCTTACATAGGGAGTAACCCTCTTAGTTACGTTTGGAATACCCATCACAGTATATTCCCTAAATCTCTTCGGAGAAACCTTAACGTTTCACTCCTTCGCGTTACCCAATGCATTGGAGAGCTATATCGGGCTCACCCGCCCTTAGTTTATCACGGAACCACCCGTTCTTCATAACAATGACCAAGATCCATAACATAATCGTATCTCATAAACATGAATAAAGGAAACATAACATTTCCACATTTCAATCACAATATAACATTTTAGGATATTGAAATAATGAATCCATTCAAAAAGAAACCATTTCCAAAACCATTTAAAACATTTAATAAAGAGATTTTTGAATCAAAGTGTCACATACCACCTTGAAGCTTTTAACATTTTAAACCATTAATATCCATATAAATAAATCCTTAAAACCATTTTGAAAACATGGATATTAATAAGAACAAATAATTAAAACATTTAAAACGATATTTTGGTTAAAGGGGTTTTACCAAAATTAGAGACACTTGAATACAATAATCGAGGAATAACATTTAGTCAGAACTTTATAATATCATGAGACTAAAAGGATTCATGATATAATATTCCAAAGGACAGTATATACACCATATAAGAGTGAATTGGTGCATAACAACAATGAACCCTCAATAGAAATGTCAAATGTGATGAAATCCCTTATAAAGAAAGTATCCTTAAATTATGGACAAATAAATCTCAAAAATATGTGTGAAAAATATATATATACCCAATATAAGTGGATATTAATTGTAAAACAATAAAAGTTCATTCACACATAATCAATGGATGACATATTCAATGACTAAATGTTGAACCCAAAGAAATCGAAATTAGGTTAAAAAGTTCCTTTGACAGCCTAACGACATCACATCAAAATGAGTTGATGAGAGATAAAAAGTGTATCTCATCACTTGGACATAAAATTTACATCAATAAGGATATATGAGAACATATCCCAACATAAAAATATGTAAATTAAAATACCCAACAAAAGAAGTCTTTTAAAAAAGAGGAGGGTGAAATGTTCCCTTACCGACTTGGGTATCATTCAAAACATACACCCCATGAAAGAAGGACAATAGATCATTGATGTAAATACTCATAAACGAAATTATATTACACAAAGAGTAGAATAATGGGTAGTACATACACCACTCAATGGAATTTGTGGCAAAGGTAGCATAAATCTCACGAGAATAAAAGTGAGATGAAAAATCCCTTACGAAAACTCAGCAGCCTAACGGCGCCACCTAAAACTTCCAAAATGGATTGATGAGATCAAATAGAGTATCCCATCATATTAAAATAGAATTTACAGCAAGATTAATATAAAAGAAAATCCCCCAACATAACAAATAGGATCTTAGAAGAAGTGACACAAAGGAGAGTACTTAAAAAGAAAGAGAGAGGTTAGATCTCTTACGAAAGTTCGGCAGCCTAACGGCGCCACTCAAAACTCCCAAAATGGATTGATGAGAGAGAATAGGGTCTCTCATCACATGAACATAAAAATTACAGTAAATTTAATATAAAATATCATCCCAATAACAAGAAAGATGAGCTTTAAAAGGAATGACATAAAAGTGTATACTTAAAAAGAAAGAGAGGAGTAGGATCCCTTACCTCTGGTCCGACTTGACTCGATCGTTCTTTAATCTCCTGAATAATAAACTTGAGTTAATTTATAATTCCTTAAGAACCCTTTTTCAAGTTCATTATTACTTTTATACCACTTATTACCATGTCACAAACATTATGTAATCATTTAAGTTAATAATATTTGTTTTGCCGATATTTGGTTCTTAAGTCGAAAGTGGTCTTCTTACAATTACATGTTGTTCGTGTGGCGAAATGTTTATTATATCCAGAATTGTATTCATTATGTAGATATCATATATTTCATATATATCCAGTACATTCATGCATTTATAACATTACATAATCATTTAGAGGTAAGAAATGAAATGCACCGTTCATGGAGACGGTAAGCCGTACGTACGCATGAACGCTACTTTCATTTCTATTTCGTATTTTATAGAATGGAATAATAATGATATAAAGGTATATTATAATTCCAGTATAATATCATATATAATATCATATTTCCATCCTTTATACATCCCACATATGGTATTTAACGAATCAAGTCACTTTGAGGGGGCGGTAGTCCGCACTTCCTTAAATGAAGATATCGCGTATACCCATAATGGAAGCCATAAAGGTAAGACAAAAATGAAAAATACAGAAGCATAAATAAAACATAAACATATTATATATCATATATAAAAATAGTGACATCATAATGGCCACCTTATAAGGTGTTAAATGAGTATTGAACAATCATCGTTTCGGGAGGCAGAATTTCACCATCCACGGAAACCGTATGTTCTTTAACCATTTGATGTAGTTGTGTGAGAGTGTAGCTCGAATAAATCTTATAACAACATCCTAGTATATTTAAGATACTGTTTTTGTTACAAAATAAGTAAATAAAAAGAGTTTAGGGGGTTGGAGAAGCAAAATAAAACAAATGAACATGAGAGAATGAATTACTTTTAAAAGTGTAACTCCTTTTGATTTAAGCCTAAAGGCTTCCTTTGAAAGGATTCTTCCCAAAGGGAGTCCTCTAGGATGAGGAGAGGGATGTGGAGAGAGTAAATGGGCAGGGGTTGGCCGAGCCAAAGGCTTGAGGAGTGTGTTAAATGAGGTAGAGGTGGGGGCCTTTTATAAGAGGAGAGGAGGGGTACTTTTGGAAAGTAAAGAAATATTACTTTATTTGAAAATGTGTTTCGGTTTTAAAAGGTCCCACATTGATAGAATTCTTGGATAAGGTGATAAGTCTTCGACATATACTCATCCAATAAGTTTTGTACATGTGTAGTTCATAGATTTTACATTATCTTTCCATTTTATTTAAATCGTCAAATAATGATATCATCGCTGCATCATTATTATGTCATAAATAATTTAATTTATTTAATGTCTAAAAATTATAAAAAAAAATACTATTATGTAGGAAATCTTTTTAGCTTTCCAATTAATATTTATAATCAAAAAGATGACTTGTATAACCCCACTTAAATAGTTTTTTAGTAAAACATATCATGTTTGTGTCAATTTTTCTTTTACATTAAATAAAATGTTATTTATGTCATTTCCTATCCAAAGTGGATCCATAGGGTCCCCAAGTTGACCCATGGCTTGTCTTGGTCGGCCATGATACAACCAATGAGGGTAAGACATGTGTCAAGCTCATCTCATTTTATTAAAGCATTATTTTTACCTTAAACCACACTAATTACCACTAATCGCGATTAAAAACTTAATAAGTTACTATTCACCGAAAAATTATTTTAATCTCATTGAACCACATTTTACTTCTTAATGAAAACCATGTATGTCGGATTTTTTGAAATCAAAACCCAATGATGGCAAAATTTCATTTAAACGGAAAATCAGTTTTATAAGTACCACTTAGTGGTTTCACTATTCATCAAAAATTAAAGTTTTTCAGAAAAATCCCAAAAATTCACACTAAGCTATATTTGATATTCTGAATTCAAAAATGAAGTCTGTTTTACAAAATTCAAATCATATAAGTCACATTAATTAATTTAATAATTAATTCCCGCTGTCATGACAAATAGCGTGTTTTATGAAACAATAAGTATCAAAAGATTGACACTAGTTTAAGTCTGATTTCAAAGTGAAATTGATTCCAACGACCACTATTGGATTTAATGGTAAAAGTATTTTATAATTTCACTTTAAAACCAATACAAAATATAATCTATTGATATAAATAAATTAGATTAAAAAGTGGTTTTGAATTAAAATACAACATTTTACACTATTCATTAAAAAAATGAACTTTATCGGAAAGATACCAAAAATTTACACAAAGTAAATTTTGATGTCCCGATTCTTAAGAAGAGTTTTATTTGGTCAAATAGAATGTATAAGAGTGAACAAAACGATATTTAGTGATGGTTCGCCATCAAAAGGCGATAAGTGAACCTTTAGTGAAAACTAGGGCATATATGCCTAAAATTGAATTCTTTCCGTATTTTAAGCCTCTATCCTTTATTGGATAAATGTAAAAACATTTAAAAACATATATAATCATATTTTAGTTATTTCTATCCATTCCCGCCAATACAACGGCTACATGTTAACTACCATTTAAAATAATATTTTTAGAGTGCAACGTAAGATTTCCAAGAAACTCGTTGTTGCGTGTTGGGTACGCCATCGAGCATAGCGTCCCCTTTAAAGTCATATTAATATTTTATTCACAAATAGGGATAAATATGAAAATGTTATATTATTTATTTACCTGGGGTGTTACAATAATCATGCTAGCCATTGTGATTCTAGGAATTACATGACTACTCATCAAGGGAATCCTCAACAAGGAAAAAAGGAACAATGTGCCTCCAACAAATTTTTTTATTGATATAAGGAACTTATTGAAGACAATCAGTCCAGACCATCAATGGGGAGAGGTATGATTCTTTTGAATTCCACCATTATGCAATATCTCTATGATATTATTGCATCACATTCATTTATTTTTTCTACTGATGTTGATTTTCTATGCTTTAATGTTGAGATTGTGACTTCTATTTTTAAACTAATAACTCATCTTAGTTATAGATTATGCTGAGAAATTAGGTGTAGAGAATGCTCTATAACTATTGACATAGATATGTTTCTATGGGATTTATCCTTTCTTTAAATGGATGTCCCTAAAATAATATATGGAATCGATTGGTTAGGAATGTTCAAGTCTCATATCAACTATTATACCTAACCCATCAGTTTCACGAATGAGGATGGCATTGGGAAGATTTTTAGTGGAGATAAGAATGTATAGGGAGGAAGAATTTTCTTGTTGTCACCAATAGTGGAATTATATCAGACCATTTGTATGAATTGAATTTGGCATCGATGGAAGAGATCTAGAAGAATAGTTTTCCTATTAGCATTGATCAATTTCTAGATGTATGTCTCGATAATTTGATAGGGGTACCACCCATAAGAGAAGTGGAGTTTATGATTGATCTCATTCCAAAGACAATTCATATTTACCTTCTGTCTTATAGAATGACACCATCAGAATTAAGGGATATGGAAGTGTAGTTGGAAGAGATAGAAAGAAAAGATTTTAGTTGTCCTAGCACAACTCTGTGGAAACAATAGTCTTGTCTGTCAAAAAGGAGTATGGAACTCGTCTTTCGTGTTTGGATTGTAACAAACATAACCAGAATATGATAAAAAAGGTATCCAATTCCATGCATTGGTGATATGTTCTATCAATTTTGGAGAACCTAGTGGTTTTATGAAATTTCCATGTGTCCAGGATATCACCAATTGCTGGTTTGGGAAGTGAATATTTTAAAGATAGATTTCAGGAGTAGATATGGCCATTATAAATATGTTCTGATTCCATTTTTCCTTATGAATGAACCATCAGTCTTTGTGTAAATTAATTAATTAAAATTTTTGAGATATCTAGAATATTTTGTGATATTGTTTGTGGATGAAATATTTGTGTATTCAAAGAGAAAGGAGTGACACGAGGAAAACCTCTCTATAGGGTTGGGAATCTTGTGGGATCATCGTTTTTATGCCAAATTATCAAAGTGTGATTTATGGATAAAATATGTACATTAAATTGGACATCTAATCTATGAAATAAGTGTTTTTATAGATCGATAAAATATAAAATATGTTTTCTAGTAAAAACGCCAAAAAATGTTTTCAATATATTCAGTTTCCTTGTTCTATGTAGTTATTACCATTGATTTTTTTGTGATGCGTCCTGAATGGCCTCACCTATTAAAGATTTAATAAGGGAAAATGTTCTATTAAAATGGAATTATGAACATCAGATATCTTTTCCATTGTGTAGTGTTATCGTTACATCATTACCAGTCTTTATATTTCTAGAATTAAGATAAGGGTTCTTGATATATTATGATTCATTGGGATCTGGGTTGGGATGTGTTCCCATAAAAGGAGATCATATGGTTGATTATTGATCATGGAAGGTACATTTTTATTATTAAACTTCCCAACATGTCACGACCCGCCCTCGGGGTCCGTGCCGTGACTACCCCAAGCCCGCCTTCCATAGGCCAGGGGCTGGCGACTAGCACCAAGGCGTAAATCCCGGTAAAAAGGGAAGGCATTGCCTTTGTAAAGTAAACAAACACCACAGAGCATGAAAGCGGAAAGTAAACACTAAGCAAAAGCAGAGTACAACTGAAAGTGCGGAAGAGTAAAAGGGCCAGTATAAAAACCCAAACTGAAAGTAAAGTACAACTCGAAAGGGAAAACAACAACTGAAAAGTAAAAGCCGCTACACCGAGCTGTCCACTGGAAATCCCACCTGAAGGGTGGGTACAGATAGCTCCACTGCTCCACGGGTCCCGCCGTCCGCTCCGAGCACGTCCCGCCCAGTGGTCTACCTCCAGGTACCGTCCTGCTCTGCAAGCCTCAGCTAAGATCAACGCTGTCTGTCGTCTGCAACCAACACAACGTAGTGCGGGCAAAGCCCGTGCAGGGGTGAGTATAAGCTACTCAGTAGGGACCCCGAGACCCCTGATGGTCTCTCAAAATCCACAAAGGACAAACCACAAAGAAAGGTACAAACACGAAGTAACAACCGACACTGCTTAGGTATATGCCCATACATATACCTAAGTCATCAATTTCAAATACGCTCCAACCTCCGAGCCAATGTACAACTCAGTCCACACAAGAAAGTAAACGTATTCCACACAGGAAAGCAAAACGTAATCCACACAGGATAGCACAACACAATCCACACAGGAAAGAAACAGGATTCAGCTCACACAACTATACTTCCTCAAAAGACGATAAAGATGATCTATGATCCATCTAAGTCGTCGGACCCACGAAGGATCGATAGGTAACTAACCCCCGCAAAAGACCCACACAGGATCGGGCCCACACAGGACCTGTAGGCGCTGGTTCACACAGGACCGCTGAGCACAATGACCCACACAGGATCGGACCCACACAGGATCGGGCCTACACAGGACATGTAGCACTGATCCACGTAGGATCGCTGAGTGTTGTAGATCGTCGTCGAATCCACACAGGATCTCTGTACTGTCGTCGTCGCAGTCACAGTAGTAGTAGCAGTAGTCACAGTCGCAGTAGTCACAGTCGCAGTAGTCACAGTCGCAGCCAGCACTAGGGTTCCCGTACACAGCAAGCTCGTTCGGAGGGTCCGCTCCACGAGCCGAGAGGCTGATACATCAACTGTCACAAAGTCCAGAGTTGATGTATCCAAAAGTTCCGTATCGTCAACAGGAACTCAACGCAACAGACGACGCGTCGATCGGACGCCCGGTCTGAGAGTTATTGGCATTTTCGTCCCCGGGGCCCGGTTGGTTTTTAAGGAAAAACCAACCCGACCGTACTCCACCTGCGTTCAAACCTCGGGCAGAGTATGCCAAAAGATCTGTCTCACTAAGAGGAACACAACAAAGCTGACGACACGTCAATCAGACGTCTGTAGCTCAAGATATGAGCGTTTCCGCTCCGAAGGCCCGGTTGGTTTCGGGTTCGAACCAACCTGGTTGTACATCAAATGATACCGATTAACCAAACCGGTCACACCATTGTGATCCATACGAAAAAACACATGAGATGGACTACCAAAGGTCCAAAACGGATAGTAGGTGAAAAAGTTGTATTTCACCGCAACACGTGCGAACCGGGCCTCATGGGCCCCGCGCCTCGACCTCGACATAAAAATCCAAAATTGGTTTTGAAACATCCGTCTTAATTCCAGGGTTGCAACGTCGTAGACGGTTCGTCATTCCGACACCGTATGAGAGATATGTCAGATACAAGATTCCGTATTGATAATAATAATATTATTATTCGGTGTCTCGTGGGTCCGAGCCAAGAACCGGAATTTAGTATCGAACATTAGACTTGAATCGACCATCTTAAAGACTGGATTACATCTTCACTGACGGCAAGCCAATCGGACGTCGCACGCATGAGTTATAGCAGACCGAAGATTTAATAATAATATTAAGTCTATTATTTTACGAGCGCTTCGGGTACCCGATCCAAAAACCTGAAAAAAGATATTCAATAATGGACTCATAAATTCTGTCTCGAAGTCAGGGTCACACTGCCACTGACAGTTCGTGAAACCGAGATCGCACGAAGAAGTTGCGGACTAAAATGTGTTTTATCATCAAAATTAATAATAAAAATATTTTATTATTATTATTAATTAATTAATTATTTATTTTTCTAACTCCAAATTCAATCAGGTTGGAGCTTTCTCTTGCGCGCTAGAAATCATCACCAATTTAAAAGCGCCTCCTTTGCTCTGCGCCTTCTTTTTTTTTCTTTTTATTATTTTCAAATTTCATTTTAACATTCTCTCTCCAATCTTCATTCTTCTTCACGATTCTGTTCTCCCAATCAACCGACCTTCTTCGGCACGACCAGAACCGCACCACCTTTGGCTGCCCGCACCGCTGTGCCTCCAGCCTACCATGCCGCTGCCACGCAACCCAGCTGCACCGTCGGATGTCGCCTCGGCCTGCCCTGCCTTAACCGCACACCACCGGGCCGATAATCACACAACCACATCGCCCCTTCGGCGGGTTGTCGCATCTCTGATCTAAGTCCGAAAATTTTGACGAGCATAGATTCACGATCCTCGGGTCGAGATCTCCACGTTCATATATCGCGCTCAACGAAACATCGATGTTTTGACGCGCTTAATTATTTGGCGTGAATGAACGCTCAGGGAATTTGCGAAGAGTGAAGTATAAAAGAGTCATGGACAATGTCCAAATTTATGGCCATGTTTGTTTGGCCATCATCCTTGAGAATCAAGAACACAAGTAATTGGAAAATAATTATTTAACACACTTCAAGATTTTCAATCTCAAGATAAATGAGAAGAAAATTAATTCAATAAATTGTTTATTGATTCGCGAATTAATTTATTTAATTCGTGTTCATCATGATAAATTAAAATCGGGGTAAGGAATCCACAAAGATAATTCCTATAAATAAACGCTCAAGTTCGAGGGTATAAACCACATAAATGAGAAATATACAATATTCCCCTACATTGGTTTCAAGTTCGAAGATCGTCAACGACCAGCGGAAGACAACGTCGCGGAGGTCGGGCGTCGCGGTAATCGTTCGTCAAATCCGATGACAAAGAGGGACGTCCGAAGAGGTACGTCGTTTCGTTAACGTCGGTTAGAAGACGAAGAAGTCTGGGAGGAAGAAATCGGAGAAGACGAGTCAAGATGTCATCATCGGTGTTCTTCGTGGGCGGCGGACATTCTTCGCGTTCTTCCACGAAGGAGATGAAGAAGGTGGAAGATTTCTTCACCTTCTCTCCAAAGCTCTTCCACACCTCACCCAACAATCCAAATAAAATAAGGTCCCTCCTTATTTTATTTACTAAGCCAAGCATTTCAAAAACTTAAATTTCAAAACAAAACACTTAATTAATTATACATGAGTTGTGTAATTAATTAAGTGTTAAGTTATCAAGATTTAAAGAGGGAGAGAGGGGAGTTAGGGAATTTGAAAAGGTGGGGCTCGGGTGGGCCCCTCCTCACCTTAATCCTCTCTTAGGTGGTTAAACCACCCAACTTCCAACAAAAGATTTTAACCACTTTAATGATATAAAATAAATATTGTATCAAAAATTTATTTTACTCTTCATTTCATCCAGAAAATTAAAAAACTCTTCCTAGGCAAAAGCAACTTTGGAAAAGGTCTTCGTAAGAGAATATCGGTGCTACGAGTTCATCGGTGTCCTCGGATTTCAAATCCGAGCACCGTATCAAAAGTTAGGAATTCCCGCTCGTTCGTTCACTGAACGTACCCGAGCCAAACTTTGGAAATTAATTCTGGGCACTCCGGGCCTCGGAATCAGGTGCCGTCTGAAACTGCGCTCTTGTAAAATTCCAAAGAAAATTAAGAAAAAAAATTTCCTTTGAATTTTACGGTTCTTTACATTACTCCCACCTCAGGGATTTACGTCCCCGTAAAGATACATCAAAAACTAGGGAAACTAATGAGGGTACTGAGCACGCATCTGAGCCTCCCGCTCCCATGTGCTCTCCTGGAGGTTCTCGTGCTGCCATCTGATGCGCACAAGAGGAATCGATCGCCCACGTAGGACCCGCTCCTGTCGATCCTCTATCTCCACCGGGACCTCCGTAAAAGTCGCCCCATCGTCAACGTCAAGCTCCCCATGGTCAATGATGTGCGTCGGGTCGTGCACGTATCTCCTCAGCTGAGATACGTGGAAGACGTCGTGCACCCGATGCAACTGAGGTGGTAGAGCCAGGCGATAAGCCACCTCGCCAATCCTGCTGAGGATCTGGAAGGGTCCGATGAAGCGCGGAGATAACTTGTCGCCTCGGCCAAATCTCTGAATACCACGTCGAGGTGAGACCCGCAAGAAGACGTGGTCGCCATCCTCGAACTCCAGTGGCCTCCGCCTCCTGTCAGCATATGACTTTTGCTGGCTCTGAGCTGTCCTCATCCACTCCTGGATGACCTAGACCTTTTCTGTCGTGGCCTAGACCACCTCTGGTCCCACAAGAGCTGCTATGATTTCTTCTTTTCCGATAAAAGAAATCTGGTCTCATTCCCTAGACGAACCACGTTCTTCGCCTAATACTGTCAATCCCGACATGGATGATACTAACCCATACCAAGGATGACGTCGTAAGGCCTCGACGCTACTACAAGAGATCCAACCGTTACTCTCGCCTCCAAGGGTTTAGTCACACTGTCGGCATCAGTGTGTGGTAACTGGGTCTCTTCCAGTAGGTACTTCTCAAGTGAGGGTCAAGTCAACGGTATAATCCAGAACCTCTTAGAAACAACACAAGAGAGGACAGGGAAGAAAATGCCACAAGAAAAGGTGTCTTTTATTACTGCAGCTCAAGTACAAAGACACAAAGCATCTACAAACATACATCAACAAAACTAGAAGCAACATGAACAAAAGTCTCCAGGTCTGGAGCTAGTCCCGCTCCTGTCCATCTGCTCCCGGAGCCCCATGATCGTAGGACTCAACTGCCTGAATCTGAGCTCTCCCATGTCCTCTTGTCCCCTACGGTCGGGGTGGACCTCCTGGTGGTGGTGGTGGCAACACCCCGAAGCGTCGTCCACCTCCAGCTGCACGGCCAGCTCCCCTGTCATGGCCGCCTGCTCCTTGCGGACCGCCACGGTCGAACCTCTGCCTCTGCCTTGGTGGTTCCTCAACCATCTGCTGCTCCTCTGCATGGCGGGTCGGGCAGTCACGAGCCATGTGGCCTTGCCCGCCGCATGCATAGCACTGTCTTCCACTCGAAAGACTGGCTCCGCGCTGTGTGCCCCGCACTGCTGAGCCAGTGTCCTGAGGTCGTCTGCCCGAAGGTCTGGTCTATCTGGACCCCTGAGTCATCCGTCGACTGCATGCTGCAGATGACTCTGCCACATGCCGCCCTGCGGTGGGTCACTGCGCTGGTGTAGACTCAACAAGGAAGCTCTCGATCAGAAGGGCTCGCTCCAGTACTCCTGTCTGAGTCGGTATGCTGAGGGAGATCAGCGATGCCCTGATCTCGTGTCTCAAACCTTGCTCGAAGGTCCGAGCCCGGAAGAATGGGTCTCGTACCATGTCGGTCGAGTAGCGCGAGAGATCAGTAAATCTCACCGAGTACTGAGCGGCCGTCATGCTGCCTTGCCGCAGCTGAAGAATCTCTTGGATACGCACCGCACGAAGGGTGGATGGGACGAACTCCGAGCGGAAGAGGCTCTCAAAGTCCATCCAAAGAAGAGATGCCTCATCGTGCACCTGGAGCATCAAGCTCCACCATCGTCCTGCTGCTGCATGTAGTAGGCTCGCAGCGAGAATCACCATGAGGTCTGCTGGTGTCCTCACTAGCCTAAACACACGTACCACTGCCTCCAGCCAGTCCTCGGCTGCCTGGGGATCCGTCTCCCCGCGAAACCTGGGTGGTCGCTGGCGCTGAAACTCATGCAGTGCGCTGAGGCAACGTGCATCGTCAGCGGCTGGCGCTGGAAGCATCGGGGGCTCGGCGGGTAGAGCTACCGCCGGTGCCACTGCTGACAAAGGGCCCTGCATCGAGGCCTCGTCGCTCGGTGGGCTGTCGTCATACTCGACTCTCGGAACCCTAGCTGGCTGCCGTCGTGGGGCCATCCTGAAAAGGAAACAGGTGCGCCATGGTCAGAACAGTATACCTGGTGAGCTGATATAAAGTAATCACAAAGGAAACTTTGAAACACACACGCAATCAATGTTTTCGTGCATTAAGTCAGAAATCAGAAGTCAGGGTCCTGGTGTACGGATACGTCGGCCGCCGCACCAACACTGGACTCCCTGGACTGAGAACCACACTCAATACATTAAACATTATTGCTTCACATAGAAAAGATCAGAGTTCGCGGTAGAACCGAACTCCTCTGATACCAATTTGTCACGACCTTCCCTCGGGGTCCGTTCCGTGACTACCCCAAGCCCGCCTTCCATAGGCCAGGGGCTGGCGACTAGCACCAAGGCGTAAATCCCGGTAAAAAGGGAAGGCATTGCCTTTGTAAAGTAAACAAACACCACAGAGCATGCAAGCGGAAAGTAAACACTAAGCAAAATCAGAGTACAACTGAAAGTGCGGAAGAGTAAAAGGGCCAGTATAGAAACCCAATCTGAAAGTAAAGTACAACTCGAAAGGGAAAACAACAACTGAAAAGTAAAAGCCGCTACACCGAGCTGTCCACTGGAAATCCCACCTGAAGGGTGGGTACAGATAGCTCCACTACTCCACGGGTCCCGCCGTCCGCTCCGAGCACGTCCCGCCCAGTGGTCTACCTCCAGGTACCGTCCTTCTCTGCAAGCCTCAGCTAAGATCAACGCTGTCCGTCGTCTGCAACCAACACAACGTAGTGCGGGCAAAGCCCATGCAGTGGTGAGTATAAGCTACTCAGTAGGGACCCCGAGACCCCTGATGGTTTCTCAAAATCCACAAAGTACAAACCACAAAGAAAGGTACAAACACGAAGTAACAACCGACACTGCTTAGGTATATGCCCATACATATACCTAAGTGATCAATTTCAAATACGCTCCAACCTCCGAGCCAATGTACAACTCAGTCCACACAAGAAAGTAAACGTATTCCACACAGGAAAGAAAAACGTAATCCACACAGGATAGCACAACACAATCCACACAGTAAAGAAACAGGATTCAGCTCACACAACTATACTTCTTCAAAAGACGATAAAGATGATCTCTGATCCATCTAAGTCGTCGGACCCACGAAGGATCGATAGGTAACTAACCTCCGCAAAAGACCCACACAGGATCGGGCCCACACAGGACCTGTAGGTGCTGGTTCACACAGGACCGCTGAGCGCAATGACCCACACAGGATCGGACTTACACAGGATCGGGCCCACACAGGACCTGTAGCACTGATCCACGTAGGATCGCTGAGTGCTGTAGATCGTCGTCGAATCCACACAGGATCTCTGTACTGTCGTCGTCGCAGTCACAGTAGCAGTAGCAGTAGTCACAGTCGCAGTAGTCACAGTCGCAGTAGTCACAGTCGCAGCCAGCACTAGGGTTCCCGCACACAGCAAGCTCGTTCGGAGGGTCCGCTCCACGAGCCGAGAGGCTGATACATCAACTGTCACAAAGTCCAGAGTTGACGTATCCAAAAGTTCCGTATCGTCAACAGGAACTCAACGCAACAGACGACGCGTCGATCGGACGCCCGGTCTGAGAGTTATTGGCATTTTCGTCCCCGGGGCCCGGTTGGTTTTTAAGGAAAAACCAACCCGACCGTACTCCACCTGCGTTCAAACCTCGTGCAGAGTATGCCAAAAGATCCGTCTCACTAAGAGGAACACAACAAAGCTGACGGCACGTCAATCGGACGTCCGTAGCTCAAGATATGAGCGTTTCCGCTCCGAAGGCCCGGTTGGTTTCGGGTTCGAACCAACCCGGTTGTACTTCAAATGATACCGATTAACCAAACCGGTCACACCATTGTGATCCATACGGAAAAACACATGAGATGGACTACCAAAGGTCCAAAACGGATAGCAGGTGAAAAAGTTGTATTTCACCGCAACACGTGCGAACCGGGCCTCATGGGCCCCGCGCCTCGACCTCGACTTAAAAATCCAAAATTGGTTTTGAAACATCCGTCTTAATTCCTGGGTTGCAACGTCGTAAACGGTTCGTCATTCCGACACCGTATGAGAGATATGTCAGATACAAGATTCCGTATTGATAATAATAATATTATTATTCGGTGTTTCGTGGGTCCGAGCCAAGAACCGGAATTTAGTATCGAACATTAGACTTCAATCGACCATCTTAAAGACTGGATTACATCTTCACTGACGGCAATCCAATCGGACGTCGCACGCATGAGTTATAGCAGACCGAAGATTTAATAATAATATTAAGTCTATTATTTTACGAGCGCTTCGGGTACCCGATCCAAAAACCTGAAAAAAGATATTCAATAATGGACTCATAAATTCCGTCTCGAAGTCAGGGTCACACTGCCACTGACAGTTCGTGAAACCGAGATCGCACGAAGAAGTTGAGGACTAAAATGTGTTTTATCATCAAAATTAATAATAACAATATTTTATTATTATTATTAATTAATTAATTATTTATTTTTCTAACTCCAAATTCAATCAGGTTGGAGCTTTCTCTTGCGTGCTAGAAATCATCACCAATTTAAAAGCGCCTCCTTTGCTCTGCGCCTTCTTTTTTTTTCTTTTTATTATTTTCCCATTTCATTTTAACATTCTCTCTCCAATCTTCATTCTGCTTCACGATTCTGTTCTCCCAATCAACCGACCTTCTTCGGCACGGCCAGAACCGCACCACCTTTGGCTGCCCGCACCGCTGCGCCTCCAGCCTACCATGCCGCTGCCACGCAACCCAGCTGCACCGTCGGATGTCGCCTCGGCCTGCCCTGCCTTAACCGCACACCACCGGGCCGATAATCACACCGCCACATCGCCCCTTCGGCGGGTTGTCACATCTCCGATCTAAGTCTGAAAATTTTGACGAGCATAGATTCACGATCCTCGGGTCGAGATCTCCACGTTCATATATCGCGCTCAACGAAACATCGATGTTTTGACGCGCTTAATTATTTGGCGTGAATGAACGCTCAGGGAATTTGCGAAGAGTGAAGTATAAAAGAGTCATGGACAATGTCCAAATTTATGGCCATGTTTGTTTGGCCATCATCCTTGAGAATCAAGAACACAAGTAATTGGAAAATAATTATTTAACACACTTCAAGATTTTCAATCTCAAGATAAACGAGAAGAAAATTAATTCAATCAATTGTTTATTGATTCGCGAATTAATTTATTTAATTCGTGTTCATCATGATAAATTAAAATCTGGGTAAGGAATCCACAAAGATAATTCCTATAAATAAATGCTCAAGTTCGAGGTTATAAACCACATAAATGAGAAATATACAATATTCCCCTACCTTGGTTTCAAGTTCGAAGATCGTCAACGACCAGCGGAAGACAACGTCGCGGAGGTCGGGCGTCGCGGTAATCGTTCGTCAAATCCGATGACAAAGAGGTACATCCGAAGAGGTACGTCGTTTCGTTAACGTCGGTTAGAAGACGAAGAAGTCGAGGAGGAAGCAATCGGAGAAGATGAGTCAAGATGTCATCATCGGTGTTCTTCGTGGGCGGCGGACGTTCTTCGCGTTCTTCCACGAAGGAGATGAAGAAGGTGGAGGATTTCTTCACCTTCTCTCCAGAGCTCTTCCACACCTCACCCAACAATCCAAATAAAATAAGGTCCCTCCTTATTTTATTTACTAAGCCAAGCATTTCAAAAACTTAAATTTCAAAACAAAACACTTAATTAATTATACATGAGTTTTGTAATTAATTAAGTGTTAAGTTATCAAGCTTTAAAGAGGGAGAGAGGGGAGTTAGGGAATTTGAAAAGGTGGGGCTCGGGTGGGCCCCTCCTCACCTTAATCCTCTCTTAGGTTGTTAAACCGCCAAACTTCCAACAAAAGACTTTAACCACTTTAATGATATAAAATAAATATTGTATCACAAATTTATTTTACTCTTCATTTCATCCAGAAAATTAAACAACTCTTCCTAGGCAAACGCAACTTTGGAAAAGGTCTTCATAAGCGAATATCGGTGCTACGAGTTCATCGGTGTCCTCGGATTTCAAATCCGAGCACCGGATCAAAAGTTAGGAATTCCCGCTCGTTCGTTCACTGAACGTACCTGAGCCAAACTTTGGAAATTAATTCTGGGCACTCCGGGCCTCAGAATCAGGTGCAGTCTGAAACTGCGCTCTTGTAAAATTCCAAAGAAAATTAAGAAAAAAAATTTCCTTTGAATTTTACGGTTCTTTACACAACATATGTTTTGGTGTTAGATATTATATTCTGTCCCTTAAATACTTGGTGACATTATCTCTCTGGTGGGAAATTTACAGTGTTTAATGAACATAAGAGATTGAACATATTTTCTCACAAAGGGATTTTAATATGAGACCTATAAAATTGATGGAGTATCTAAAAATTATTGACATTGAATTGATTTATATACCATGTAAATGTAATATAGAGGAATAATCCTTAAGAAGAAATTCTTATGGTGTTTTGGAAAAATAACCTACAGATCAGTGGAATTTGATGTCAGTCATAGCTAAAATGCACTTGGATTGTGATGATCAAGGTAGTACATGCATTTTCTTTATAGTTTCATTGGTTATTGATTTTTTATATACGGGTGAAAATGAACATAAATCTGACTCACATTTTATTTATTTGTGGTAAAAACTCAATGGTGGGGAGGACATTTAGGGATGAAAGGTGTATAATAGTTCTGTTTTATGGTTTTAAAATTAGATAGTGATACATATGGATTATTAGAAAAAACATTGTCTTGTTTACATCTATTAGAGATGAGTATTTCATCAGGGAGTATATAATATGTATAAGGAATCGAAATCATAATTTTTGTGGGTCGGTAAGAAAATGATGGTGGCTGAGTTTGTTTCGAGATTATTAATAATTAATCTATTTAATGAGGATAATTAGTGACAAGCATGTATGTTTTAGTCCTTACATATTACTCTTTGAATATTTTTGTTTATAGCCATGGATTTTGTAAATAGTCTCCCAAGAATAGTTTGGAAACATGATTCCATTTGGGTGATAGTGGATCATCTCACAAAGGATGCCAATTTGATCCATATTCATAAATCTCATATGGTGGTAGAATTATCTAAAATCTATATACAAGAAGTTGTAAATAGTCTGAGAGTATGAGTTTTTATTGCATTCGACTAAGATTTGAGGTTTACATCCTATTTATAGGAATCCCTATAGTATTACATTAAAATTTCATGGGCCAACCAGGCGAGGTTTTTCTTGAGGTATAGGTTGGCACACAGTTAGCGAATAGTTTACCTAACAGTGTGACTAACGGTTCACATTTATAATGTGAGACCCTAAAAAAGATGATCTCACTCATTTTTTCTTGTATGCCTCTTTTTAAACAATATTCTACCTTAAGTTGGTTTTTTATGCTGTTAACATGTATGGAGTCTCTGCCTTTTAACTAGAAGTTATCTGAAGGCTTTTCTTAGTGAATTGAAGGTTGATTCCCTATGTAAGTAGTTGTTTTTTGTAGTTTCTATCATATCTACATTCTTTACCACTAGTTCAAACTTATATCAAGTTTTTTAGGGATATATATATTATGGTTAATTCCAATCATGATGCTATATGGATATGTCAATTTTAGGAAAAGAGATCTAAATCAGGTTTTTGGATATTCATCCCTGTCGTATTTGTGTTTTGGCGTCGTTCTTCTTTTCCACCATTATTCCAATGTGTGGTGAATTAAATCATGACTCATCTTTTTAGAACATGACTTATTAGTTTCAAATTGAAATATTTACATGTTATTAATTTTTAAATTTTTGATAAATTATTTATAGAAACCCTATTTGGTGAAAATTTAGTGAATTGAAAAAATTGGGTGTTTTTGAGGAAAGTGAAAACGGTAACATGATTTTAAATTGGTGATTTTAAAACGGTGGTTTGGTTATGATGTGCGTAAAAGTGTTCTAAATAAAATGTTTTTTTAAATGTCTTGGAAAATATGGATTTTCATGTCGTTGGATTAAATTATTAAGTGTTAGGTAAATGGGATGGATAATGGAAGGATGATAAGGGTTTAACACCAACGATTGTCCAACGTGATGTCCTGGTTATTATTTCATAAGTTAAATGATTTGAAAAATAAATATTTTTTTTGAACTGGTGGTGTTACTATTGAGGTTTCGAGATCAATTTATTATACATGATAACTTTTATTAAAAATATTTTTTTTGGTAAATAGTAATATATATAAAAATACATGTCACTATATTCGGGATCTTAATATCCTGCAAAAGTTAATTATATTTATTTTGGAACAAATAAGTAATTGGAAATGTATTTATTCGAGTAATCGATGAATTATAAAATGATCAATGTAAAACAAAAGAGTCAATTTGTGAATATGAAATAGAAACATATCAAGTAAGGATATTTCCTTATATCCATTTATGATAAAATAATTAGTAATCATTATAAATTGGATCTCAAAATAATAATTTTATGTTGTTACATTCATATATGACGAATCAGATGGTATTTCATATCATCATTGATTTATGGTTGTGAGTAACTTAATTTTTTATTGATCACTCATATTATTCTGATCAATGTACTACATCACTCTTTTAGTTATTTATTCTTTTCTTTCATTTATATTTTTTCATTTCCGACCTATGTTCTCTTAATTTAGAACCTAGTTACGTGACCTTTATATTTCACTTTATCTCATATTAATTGGATAATTATTTAACCTTATTCAATGTGGGTTTAAAAACAAAATATATTTTTAAATATATAATAATTAATTAGTAAGGATAATTTTACATTTTGAGGACACAATTAATTTATGTTGGATATAATATAACACTATGAAATTAAAAAAAAGAACATTATATTCAAAATTGTATATGACACACAACACTGAACATAGAAGGATATATAAAATCATAAGACTTTATGATATTTTTATTCTAATCTCTTCAATATATTTCATTACACTTAATACTAATTTTTTTTATTACACACGACAATGAGTTTCATCGAAAGCTTTTGTTACACTTAAGAATGTGATTTTGAAAATAACAATATAATACAAATATTGTTATTTATAATGATAGTTATCACCTAGATATAGGAATGAATGTTGAGAATCATATAAAATATCTTATGTGAATATATATTTTACACATGGTAATTTTCTAACTATTTAATAGATATGAAATAAAAATAATTTATGATAAAAAAGAAATATTCTCAGAAAAACAATATTTTTTTAAAACATGTTATAATTGAAAGGTGCATACAATTTAAAATTAATTTCTATTAATTTTATAAAATTTATGTAAAAAATAAATTAAGTTTTGATATAGGAATACCAAAATTAACTAAGGGTGGTAATTTTTAGCTTTTTAGACATTTCTTTTTTATGAAGAATGGAAAAGTAATAAATTATAATTGGAAAATGAATTTTTGAATAAATAATTGTTAATGTTAAATTTTATTTTTAATTATATTTAACGTAAAATTATATCAATTTTATTTATCTATTTATCCCATTTATGTCATCAGAATCATTTTTATACTGAATTTTGTATATAAAAACATTGTAAAATTCTGAAATTTTAACTTCAAAATATCGCTTGCTCATCACTTTTGTAGGATTAATATTAAAAAAATTTAGCCAATAATGGGATATGAATTTGGTATAATGTATTTAATAGTGTGAATAATAATAATTTATATAATCTTAAATGGTCAACTTAATTTTTTGCAATAATTATTTTTGAAAATAATTAAAATTATTTATCGCGCTTAATGTAAAGAGAGGGTTTGTGTATTAAATGTATTTTTATTAAAAATAATTTTACACACAAATAAGATTTTAATTTAGTAATTTTTATCTTATATTTATAATCAGTATGCCTAATTTTAGTAATAAATATAATTTTAATTTTATTATTAAAACTTAACTTACTTTGGTAAATAATAAGATATAGTTTACCATGGTGAACACTAAATGGTTAAAATTGAGTAAACATAAATACTAAAGAATATAATGAAAAAATGTAATTTTTATTGTTTGGTGGACATTTATATCAGCCAAAAAAACCATAAATCAATTATTTATCTATTTTTTAGGAACATGAGGAAGTGATATCTCTTAGTAGTGAATACATTTGTATATTTACATGAATTCCACTACTACTCAATTACAAAAGGGTACTCACACACCTCACTTATTAACACATTTGAAGCCATTTTATTTATCCAAAATCTAGAAAAATCACATAAATACTTCCCTCACATCATCATAGAATACTTATATTGGTAATAAATATATCTAATAAAGGATTTAGTGAAAAACTAATGAAAATACCCGAAGAAGAGGTAACGTTATTCAACAAGAGTCTTTAGTTTACTTGTTTTTTCCACATCAATACATTTTTATTAAAAAATGTTGATATAATATAATTAGTATATAAAATATAATTTGATTTTTTTATCATAATTTAATTACCTAAAATTATCTCCACATCCATGAAATGGGCTACGAAATCATCATTCATGTGTATTGTTGACTACCGACTCGTTAACCGACATCGTTCATTCTTCTAATACCACATTTCATGGTGGTGTTTGATAAGGAATATAAATATTACATATTATATTTTGAACATTATTATACCTTTTTAGTCCTTATATCATATGTACCTTGTTAAATTCCATTCATTAGTAGAAATTATAACGTCAGTTGTGCATATGACGGACTATTGTGTCACAAAGTGACGCAATTTTTCATTCTACAAAGCTTCACATGGAAGGTGATAAAGAATAATACTCATGATTATATTTGATATAAATGAAATTATTATGATATTCATGACATATTAATCATTAAATAAAGATAATATATCAATTTATTTCCTTACTTTTTAGTCAATGAAAAACAATAATATTGTTTATGTACATGTGGGATATCACCTTTACGAAGTGATGTAACTCCCTTTTAATTACCACACCACATTGATGTTATATATAAGTATATAATATGATATATATTATATTATTATTATTCTTTAAGGATTATATATTACTTTCATTTTTTCCAAAATGGTCATTGGAAAATGGATATGTTATTCATTGTACGCATGACCTATAGTCTCCATGATCATAACATGCCCTATTTTTAATAAAAATCACATGATTAGTTTCAAAAGAATAATACATGTGTAAATATAATAATTATTTAACATTAATTATTCTATATATGAATGAACTATATATAATTTTCAATAAGTAGATATTTCGTTATAAAGCACGCATGAGAAAAGAAGGTAATTACCACCCAAAAGGAATAAAAAACGAATTATTATTAATGAATAGTTGATAATATTTTATAAAAAGATAATTTATGATTTAATAAATATTAATTTTGTACAATAATATATTAATAAAGTCATTAAATCCAAAATTTAATTTGTTATTGAACATTCATCCAAAAAAGGAAGCATAACGTAATATATTTAGTCTAAATATCATTTTATTGATTCATATTGTAATATTATGCATAAAATTTATTTTAAATGGTGTATATACTTCCAAATTTCAATTTAATATAATGAATACTTAATATTTCATCAAATTTATGTTTTATTTTGATTTATTTCGTCAAAGGTGATTTTAATTAAAAGTTACAAACTAATGAATTCTTTTTAACTAAACATATGTTCATTGGGTTAATCTTATACATAATTGAATATGAAATTATAAGATTATGTGTCTAACTAATTTTGATTAAATTATGTTTTATTTTCACTTTTTTATTTACATTTTATAGCCATATTTGATTCATTGATTAATTTTCACACTAACGTTATGATCATTTTATGGGTTTATTTCAAAATCTCATTCAAAAATAGGTTTTTTATTCTTCAATTTCCATTAAGGAAAATTATTTTTTCATTGTTGTAATACCCCTTGTTTTATGTAATTAAGCCTTTATTTATTCTTTTTTATGTATATAAAGCATTTGGGTAATGTTTTGGGGGGGGTTTGGTAGAATTTTAGAATGTTTTGGGGATTTAATAAAGGTTAATGGTATGAGAATATTTAGAGGAAACCATGAAACTAAAACAAGAAATCGTGCAAAGGTGAATCATGGGATCCTCGGTAGGTGAATAGCTATGTGCACTATTAGGCCATAACATGTGGCCCCCGATTAGAAACTACGCATTGTGGGACATTGGCCCTCTTTATGGTTGGAACATAGTTTTTATAACCATGTGGATAAACCTTGTAAAGTGCTTTATGATATATATGCATACATATAGTTAGTGCACTCTTTACCTATCCATAAGACTAAACTTGCATAGTTTAAAATCAAGATCCTAAATAGTGGATCTCACTCATTCTAACCTATAATCCTCTCTTTTTTTTCACAATTTTCAACCCTAGGTCAGTTTTTCATCCTCTCAAATGTGATGGAGTCTCTCCCCATTGAACCAGAAGCGGTCTATTGGGTTTTATTTGGGCGTTGAAGCCTGCTTCCCTTGGTAAGTCTTTGTTTTTGGTAGTTTTCCTTAGATATACGTTCCTTCTCATTTTTAAAATGAAATACTTATTTTCTGTTTGGTAGATATATGATGGTAGATTCCAATAAGGATGAGATATGGCTATGTTGATGTTAGGAAATGATATCTAAGGAAGGTTAATGGAGATTTAATCCAGTCTAGTTGGCCTTTTCATGATTTTATTCATTTTCACAATAATTACCAAGGTATGTGGAATCCCCATTGAATCATATTCAATGAAAATAATTGATTATTTTAACATTAATTATTTTTCTTGAAATTGATTGTAAGATTTTTGTTAAACGCATGGCCTAAACCATTTTTGTTATAGTTTATGGAATTACAAAATTGGGTGTTTTTATGGGAAGTGAAAATGATAAAGTGATTTTAAAATTATTTTTTTACAATGATTTTTTTTGTTTTGATAGATGCAAAAGGGTTTTCAATAAAATTATAGTATCACTAAAATGGTTGGGAAAATACGGATTGGCATGTGGTTGGCCAAAATGGTTAATCAGGAGTTGAATGAGACGTATAATGGTCGTGAAGTACCACCATCAGAGGGATAGGTTATAGAAGTAATGTTCCACCATAAATGGTAAAAACCATGCTTGTGTGGATGAGTTGGGATGGGTTATGATAAATGAAATGTGTTATTCACAAATGGGACTTGAGAAATGGATGAAAGACTTTCTTAGGTGATTTCCTTGGAAATTAGTTTTATTTTGGGAAAAATGTTTATCTATGTAAATTGTTTTTTATTTTGGTATAAACGATTGTCAATTGTTTTTAAATTTTTTTATGTAAATGTGCTTACATGTTCTTTCCTAGTAGTGTGAGTAGGGAAGTCAGTTGGGTAAATCCAACTTAGTTTTATCACTTACCCCTACTTTGGAACGTTAATGAGTTTTCAGATATTTTCTATCAAGATAAAGGTAAAGGGAGTGTATTACATATCTTTTATGGTGTGTCATGTTACATGGGATATATTTTATTGTTGGATCATGGAAGATGATGGGAGACTTGGAGTTATGTTTGGATTATTTTTGTTTTTTTCTTCCGCTTTTTAATTGATGTTAGTAGTCTTCTAATGTGGTACTCTACTTTGGTTTGGTTTTTATATTTATGGTATTACATTGAGTTGTCTTACATTGCTATCATGCATCATTTAGTGGGTTTTTATGAGGATTTGTTTGGTTGGGTTGTTTATCTCAAAAAGGAATAATCATTCCCAAATTGTATTGAAGCCCCAGACATTTATTTCTAGACTTTGGAACCTTGGAGATTTCTCTTAAGACCAATTAAAAATTCCATCTTGACTCAAATAATTGAGGAGGGGATAGAAGTTACAAGTGGTATTAGATTTTTGACCATTAACATACACGTGGAATCATTCTCAACTATTCCCAATATATCTAGGGATGAATGTTATGATTTTTTCAGTTATGGAGTTGATAATAATTCTGGTTATTTTAGGTGTTGAGATGGTAGAAAGGAGTAGGTGTTTCGAGGCTTGATGTGTAGAGAATAAATACCACTACCTAACCTTAGTACAATGAAATTAAAGTTACTAAGGGGTAGGGTACATAATTGTCTTGATGAAAATTTTAGGAATTGGAATATAATTTTCATGTTCTTATCTGGTGAGATGACCATGACATGCATTTCAAAAATGGATTCCCACTAGGAGTTCCTATTTCATTTTGAGTACTGATATTTGAGTTGGTAAAAATTATTTTTTTTATACAAAGTGTTAATGTTGTTTTCAAATGTGAGATTTTGAAAAGGATAAGATATTGGTATTTTGAATATGGTTTGATTTTCAAAATAATGCTATACTTTTATAAATGGATTAAAAAAGACAGTGTTAAATTTAGGAAATCATTTTGTGAAATGTTTGAAGTGGTTGAATTTTAAAATTTTAAGCATTCAGTTGCTATAGAGTGAGAATTAATGCATTATTTGTCTTTATAGAAAATGAAAACTATTATCCATCATTGAATCCAACTGTAGGAAGCTACTGAGAAAGTGGTTACATGTTAGATCATGGTGACCCAATAGCTCGTTCAAAGTTTAGTCCTTGCATTTGATGTTGTGGATAGAGGTAAAAGAAGGGATGAACCAAGAAAAGATTATCAATATGTTCAGTTTTAGAAATAGAATCCCCCCATTATTTTAATTGATTTAGAACTAGAAAAGGAAGAGTTTTCACTGAACATGATGAATCAAATCTTTGATTTCCTCTGAACATTGAAATATATAAATTTAATGTTGGAAAATTATATGCTGGAAGAATTTTCATACAAATGGATGGATTTAACATTTCAAGCTAAATAAGACTAAGTCATTTCATAGGAGGATTTAGAATAATTTGTCAACAAATAATTATTTACTCATATGTTCAGTATTTCAAGAACATTGTAATTCATCATCTTTAATAAGGTCAACCTCTCAGTGATAGTTTATGTAGATAAATTTAACAATTTATTCCACTTGGAACCCAATGTTTCTACTTGTGAATCCTTGAATGCCTGTATAATTGATTCGAGGATAAGGTAGGATATTTTCTAGAAGATTTCCATTGTGCACCTAATAGATTATACAGAGATGGTCAATAGAGAGATAGTAGCATAATGGGATATATCTTGACCTACGGGTGGAGGAAGAATGTTGATACCTATAAGAAATTGTAAGAACTCAAATGTTGTGAGAATAGGATGAGGGACACCTATTGGTAAGGTATAAGAATGACTCATAATTAAATGGCCAGATTAGTAAATCTTCCTCAAATAATAAAGATAAAGGTAATATGTTTCCTATGTAATTCACTGGACCACATGATAGGAGATTGTATGTAACCACCTAGAGCATGCAAAAATAGAAACAATATGAGGAATCTTTAATACTGTTGTCCTAATTCTCTGAGGTTGGGTGTTCATGACATATCCCATGAGTCGCATACATTGCATACATCAATAGGGAGTGGGAATAATAATACCTCTTGTCAGCATAATCATGCTAGCCATTGTGATTCTAGGAATTACATGACTACTCATCAAGGGAATCCTCAACAAGGAAAAAAGGAATAATGTGCCTCGGGAAATTTTTTTTATTGATATAAGGAACTTATTGAAGACAATCAGTCCAGACCATCAATGGGGAGAGGTATGATTCTTTTAAATTCTATCATTATGAAATATCTCTATGATATTATTGCATTACATTCATTTATTTTTTCTACTGATGTTGATTTTCTATGCTTTAATGTTGAGATTGTGACTTCTATTTTTAAAATAATAACTCATCTTAGTCATAGATTATGTTGAGCCATTAGGTGTAGAGAATGCTCTATAACTATTGACATAGATAAGTTTCTATGGTATTTATCCTTTCTTTAAATATATGTCCTTAAAATAATATATGGAATCGATTGGTTAGGAATGTTCAAGGCTCACATCGACCATTATACCTAACCCATCAGTTTCATGAATGAGGATGGCATTGGGAATATTTTTAGTGGATATAAGAATGTATATGTAGGTAGAGTTTTCTTGTTTTCACCAAGAGTGTAATTATATCAGACCATTTGTATGAATTGAATTTGGCATCGATGGAAGAGATCTAAGAAGAATAGTTTTCCTATTAGCATTGATCAATTTCTAGATGTATGTCTCAATAATTTGATAGGGTTACCACCCATAAGAGATGTGGAGTTTATGATTGATCTCATTCCAAAGACCATTCATATTTCCCTTCTGTCTTATGGTATGACACCATCAAAATTAAGAGAGATGGAAGTGTAGTTGGAAGAGATAGAAAGCAAAGATTTTAGTTGTCCTAGCATAACTCTGTGGCAACAATAGTCTTGTCTGTCAAAAAAGAGTATGGAACTCGTCTATCGTGTGTGGATTGTAACAAACATAACCAGAATATGATTAAAAAAGGTATCCAATTCCATGCATTGGTGATCTATTCTATCAATTTTGGAGAACCTAGTGGTTCTATGAAATTTCCATGTTGCCAGGATATCACCAATTGCTGGTTTGGAATGTGAATATTTTAAATATAGATTTCAGGAGTAGATATGGCCATTATAAATATGTATGGATTCCATTTTTCCTTATGAATGAACCATCAGTCTTTGTGGAAATAAATTAATTAAAATTTTGGAGATATCTAGAATATTTTGTGATATTGTTTGTGGATGAAATATTTGTGTATTCAAAGAGAAGGGAGTGGCACGAGGAAAACCTCTCTATAGGGTTGGGAATCTTGTGGGATCATCATTTTTATGCCAAATTATCAAAGTGTGATTTTTGGTTAAAATAGGTACATTAAATTGGACATCTAATCTATTAAATAAGTGTTTTTATAGATCGATAAAATATAAAATATGTTTTCTAGTAAAAAACACCAAAAAATGTTTTCAATATATTCATTTTCCTTGGTCTATGTAGTTATTACCATTGATTTGTTTGTGATGTGTCCTGAATGGACTCACCTATTAAAGATTTAATAAGGGAAAATGTTCTATTAAAATGGAATTATGAATGCCAGATATCTTTTCCATGGTGTAAAGTTATTGTTACATCATTACCAGTCTTTACATTTCTAGAATTAAGATAAAGGTGCTTGATATATTATGATTCATCGGGATCTGGGTTGGGATGTGTTCTCATAAAAGGAGATCGTATGGTTGATTATGGATCATGGAAGTTACATTTTTATTATTAAACTTCCCAACACATGTTTTGGTGTTAGATATTATATTCTATCCCTTAAAAACTTGGTGTCATTATCTCTCTTGTGGGAAATTTACAGTGTTTAATGAACATAAGAGATTGAACATATTTTCTCACAAAGGGATTTTAATATGAGACCTATAAGTTTGGTCTAAAAATTGTTGACATTGAATTGATGTACATACCATATAAATGTAATATAGTGGAAGATTCCTTAAGAAGAAATTATTATGGTGTTTTGGAAAAATAACCTAGAGATTAGTGGAATTTGATGTCAGTCATAGCTAAAATGCAATTGGATTGTGATGATCAAGGTATTACATTCATTTTATTTCTAGTTTCGTTGGTTATTGATTTTATATATACGGGTAAAAATGAACATTAATCTGACTCACATTTTATTTATTTAAGGTAAAAACTCAATGGTGGGGCGGACATTAAGGGATGAAAGGTGTATAATAGTTCTATTTTATGGTTTTAAAACTAGATAGTGATACATATGGATTATTAGAAAAAAACATTGTCTTGTTTACATCCATTCGAGATGTGTTTTTCATCAGGGAGTATATAATATGTATAAGGAATTGAAATCATAATTTATGTGGGACGGTAAGCAAATGATGGTGGCTGAGTTTGTTTCGCGATTTTTAATAATTCATCTATTTAATGAGGAGAATTAGTGACCAGCATGTATGTTTTAGTCCTTACATATTACTCATTGAATATTTTAGTTTATAGCCATATATTTTGTCAATAGTCTCCCAAGAATAGTTTGGAAACATGATTCCATTTGGGTGATAGTGGATTATCTCACAGAGGATTCCAATTTCATCTATATTCATAAATCTCATATGGTGGTGGAATTATCTAAAATCTATATACAAGAAGTTGTAAATAGTATGAGAGTATGATTTTTCATTGCATTAGACTAAGATTTGAGGTTTACATCCTATTTCTAGGAATCCCTATAGTATTACATTAAAATTTCATGGGCCAACCAGGCGAGGTTCTTCTTGAGGTATGGGTTGGCACATAGTTAGCGAATAGTTTACCTAACAGTGTGACTAACGGTTCACATTTATAATGTGAGACCCTAAAAAAGATGATTTCATGCGTTTTTCTTGTATGACTCTTTTTTAAACAATATTCTACCTTAAGTTGGTTTTTTATCCTCTTAACGGCTATGGAGTCTCCCCCTTTTAACTAGAAGTTATCTGAAGGCTTTTCTTAGTGAATTGAAGGTTGATTCCCTATGTAAGTAGTTTTTTTGTAGTTTCTATCATATCTACATTCCTTACCACTAGTTCAAACCTATATCATGTTTTTTTTGGGATATATATATTATGGTTAATTCCAATAATGATGCTTTATAAATATGTCAATTTTAGGAAAAGAGATCTAAGTCAGGTTTTTGGATATTCATCCTAGTCATATTTGTGTTTTGGCATCGTTCTTCTTTTCCACCATTATTCCAATGTTTGGTGGATTAAATCTTGACTCATCTTCTTAGAACATGACTTATGAGTTTCAAATTGAAATATTTACATGACATTAATTTTTAAATTTTTTATGAATTATTTATAGAAACCCTATTTGGTGAAAATTTAGTGAATTGAAAAAATTGGGTGTTTTTGAGGAAAGTGAAAACGGTAACATGATTTTAAATTAGTGATTTTAAAACGGTGGTTTGGTTATGATGTGCGTAAAAGTGTTCTAAATGAAATGTTTTTTTTGAAATGTCTTGGAAAATATGGATTTTCATGTTGTTGGATTAAATTATTAAGTGTTAGGTAAATGGGATGGATAATGGAAGGATGATAAGGGTTTAACACCAACCATTGTCCAACGTGATGTCCTGGTTGTTATTTCATTAGTTAAATTATTTGAAAAATAAATATTATTGTTGAACCAGTGGTGTTACTATTGAGGTTTCGAGATCAATTTATTATACATGATAACTTTTATTAAGAATATTATTTTTGGTAAATAGTAATATATAAAAAAATACATGTCACTATATTATAGATCTTAATATCCTGCAAAAGTTAATTATATTTATTTTGGAACAAATAAATAATTGGATATTTATTTATTCGAGTAATCGATGAATTAGAAAATGATCAATGTAAAACGAAAGAGTAAATTTGTGAATATTAAATAGAAACATATCAAGTAAGGATATTTCCTTATATCCATTTATGATAAATGAATTAGTATTCATTATAAATAGTATCTCAAAATAATAATTTTATGTTGTTAAATTCATATATGATGAATCAGATGGTATTTTAAATCATCATTGATTTATGGTTGTGAGTACCTTAATATTCTATTGATCACTCATATTATTTTGATAAATGTACCATATCACTCTTTTAGTTATTTATTCTTTTCTTTCATTTATATTTTTTTATTTCCGACCTATGTTCTCTTAATTTAGAACCTAGTTACGTGACCTTTATATTTCACTTTATCTCATATTAATTGGATAATTATTTAACCTTATTCAGTGTGGTTTTACAAACAAAAGTTATTTTTAAATACATAATAATTTATTATTAAGATTAATTTTACATTTTGAGGACATAATTAATTTATGTTGGATTTAATATAACACTATGAAATTAAAAAAGAAGAACATTATATTCAAAAGTGTATATGACACACAACACTAAACATAGAAGGATATATAAAATCATAATACTTTATGATATTTGTATTCTAATCTCTTCAATATATTTCATTACACTTAATACTAATTTTTTCTTTCATTACACGCGACAATGAGTTTCATCGAAAGTTTTTGTTACACTTAAGAATGTGATTTTGAAAATAAATAATATACTACAAATATTGTTATTTATAATGATAGTTATCACCTAGATATAGGAATGAATGTTGAGAATCATATAAAATATCTTATGTGAATATATAGTTTACACATGTTAATTTTCGAACTATTTAATAGCTATGAAATAAAAATAATTTATGATAAAAAAGAAATATTCTCAGAAAAATAATATTTTCTCTAAAACATGTTATAATCGTGCAAGGTGCATATAATTTAAAATTAATTTCTATTAATTTTACAAAATTTATGTGAAAAATATATTTAGTTTTGATATAGGAATACCAAAATTAACTAAGGGTGGTAATTTTTAACTTTTTAGACGTTTATTTTTTATGAAGAATGGAAAAGTACTAAATTATAATTGGAAACTGCATTTTTGAATAAATAATTGTTAATGTTAAATTTTATTTATAATTGTATTTAATGTAAAATTATATCAATTTTTTTTATCTATTTATCCAATTTAGGTCATCAGAATCATTTTTATACTGAGTTTTTGATATAAAAACATTGTAAAATTCTGAAATTTTAACTTCAAAATCTCGCTTGCTCATCACTTTTATAGGATTAATATTAAATTTTTTTATCCAATAATGGGATTTGAATTTGGTATAATGTATTTAATAGTGTGAATAATAATAATTTATATAATCTAAAATTGTTAACTTAATTTGTTACAATAATTATTTGTGAAAATAGTTAAAATTATTTACCGCGCTTAAGGTAAAGAGAGGGTTTGTGTATTAAATGTATTTTTATTAAAAATAATTTTACACACAAATAAGGTTTTAATTTAGTAATTTTTATCTTATATTTATAATCAGTATGTCTAATTTTAGTAATAAATATAAATATAATTTTATTATTAAAACGTAACTTACTTTGGTAAATAATAAGATATAGTTTACCGTAGTGAACACTAAATGGGTAAAATTGAGTAAACATAAATACTAAAGAATATAATGAAAAGAATGTAATATTTATTGTTTGGTGGAGATTTATATCAGCCAAAAAAACCATAACTCAATTATTTATCAATTTTTGAGGAACATGAGGAAGTGATAGCTCTTAGTAGTGAATACTTTTGGATATTTACATGAATTCCACTACAACTCAATTACAAAAGGGTACTCAAACACCTCACTTATTAACACATTTGAAGCCATTTGATTTATCCAAAATCATAAAAAATCACATAAATACTTCTCTCACATCATCATATAATCCTTATATTGGTAATAAATATATCTTATAAAGGATTTAGTGAAAAACTAATGAAAATACACGAAGAAGAGGTAACGTTAATCAACAAGAGTATTTAGTTTACTTGTTTTTTCCACATCAATAAATTTTTATTAAAAAATGGTAATATAATATAATTAGTATATAAAATATAATTTGATGTTTTTATTATAATTTAATTACCTAAAATTATCTCCACATCCATGAAATGGGCTACGAAATCATCATTGATGTGTATTGTTGACTACCGACTCGTTAACCGACATTATTCATTCTTCTAATACCACATTTTATTGTGGTGTTTGATAAGGAATATAAATATTACATGTTATATTTTGAACATTATTATACCTTTTTAGTCCTTATATCATATGTACCTTGTTAAATTCCATTCATTAGTAGAAATTATAACGTCAGTTGTGCGTATGACGGACTACTGTGTCACAAAGTGACCTAATTTTTCATTCTACAAAGCTTCACATGGAAGGTGATAAAGAATAATATTCATGATTATATTTGATATAAATAAAATTATTATGATATTCATGACATATTAATCATTCAATAAAGATAATGTATCAATTTATTTCCTTACTTTTTAGTCAATGGAAAACAATAATATTGGTTATGTACATGTGGGATATCGCCATTACGAAGTGATGTAACTCCCTTTTAATTACCACACCACATTGATGTTATATATAAGTATATAATATGATATATATTATAATATTATTATTCTTTAAGGATTATATATTACATTCATTTTTTCCATAATTGTCATTGGAAAATGGATATGTTATTCATTGTACGTATGACCTATAGTCTCCATGGTCATAACATGCCCCATTTTTAATAAAAATCACATGATTAGTTTCAAAAAAATAATCGATGTGTAAATATAATAATTATTTAACATTAATTATTATATATATGAATGAACTATATAGACTTTTCAATAAGTAGATATTTCGTTATAAAGCATGCATGAGAAAAGAAGGTAATTACCACCCGAAAGGAATAAAACAATGAATTATTATTAATGAATAGTTGATAAGATTTTATAAAAAGATAATTTATGATATAATAAATGTTAATTTTTTTCAATAATATATTAATAAAGTCATTAAATCCAAAATTTAATTTGTTATCAAACATTCATCCAAAAAAGAAAGCATAACGTAAGATATTTAGTCTAAATATCATTTCATTGAGGCATATTGTAATATTATGCATAAAATTTATTTTAAATGGTGTATATACTTCCAAATTTCAATTTAATATAATGAATATTTAATATTTTATCAAATTTATGTTTTATTTTGATTTATTTCGTCAAAGGTGATTTTAATTAAAAGTTACAAACTAATGAATTCTTTTTAACTAAACATATGTTCATTGGGTTTATCTTATACATAATTGAATATGAAATTATAAGATTATGTGTATAACTAATTTTGATTAAATTATGTTATATTTTAACTTTTTTATTTACATTTGATATCCATATTTGATTCATTGATTAATTTTCACATTAACGTTATGATCATTTTATGGGTTTATTTCAAAATATCATTCAAAAATAGGTTTTTTATTCTTCAATTTCCATTATGGAAAATTATTTTTTCATTGTTGTAATACCCCTTGTTGTATGTAATTAACCCTTTATTTATTCTTGTTATGTATATAAAGCGTTTGGGTGATGTTTTGGGGGGTTTGGTAGAATTTTAGAATGTTTTGGGGATTTAATAAAGGTTAACGGTATGAGAATGTTTAGAGGAAACCATGAAACTAAAACAAGAAATCATGCAATGGTGAATCATGGGATCCTCGGTAGGTGAATAGCTATGTGCACTATTAGGCCATAACATGTGGCCACTGATTAAAAACTATGCATTGTGGGACATAGGCCTTCTTTATGGTTGGAACATAGTTTTTATAACCATGTGGATAAACCTTGTAAAGTGATTTATGATATATATGCATACACATAGTTAATGCACTCTTTACCTATCCATAAGAATAAACTTGCATAGTTTAAAAGAGAGATCCTAAATAGTGGATCTCACTCATTCTAACCTATAATCCTCTCTTTTTTTCACAATTTTCAACCCTAAGTCAGTTTTTCATCCTCTCAAATGTGATGGAGTCTCTCCCCATTGAACCAGAAACGATATAAAGGGTTTTATTTGGGCGTTGAAGCCTGCTTTCCTTGGTAAGTCTTTGTTTTTTGTAGTTTTCCTTAGATATACGTTCCTTCTCATTTTTAAAATGAAATACCTTTTTTCTTTTTGGTAGATATATGATGGTAGATTCCAATAATGATGAGATATGGCTATGTTGATGTTAGGAAATGATATCTAAGGAAGGTTAATGGAGATTAAACCCAGTCTAGTTGGCTTTTTCATGATTTTATTCATTTTCTCCATAATTACCAAGGTAGGTGGAATCCCCTTTGAATCATATTCAATGAAAATAATTGATTATTTTAACATTAATTATTTTTCTTGAAATTGATAGTGAGATTTTTGTGAAATGCATGGCCTAAACCATTTTTGTTATAGTTTATGGAATTACAAAAATTGGGTGTTTTTATGGAAAGTGAAAATGATAAAGTGATTTTAAAATGATTTTTTTACAATGATTTTTTTTTGTTTTGATAGATGAAAAAGTGTTTTCAATAAAATTATAGTATCACTAAAATGGTCGGGAAAATACAGATTGGCATGTGGTTGGCCAAAATGGTTAATCATGAGTTTAATGAGATGTATAATGGTCGTGAAGTACCACCATCAGAGGGATAGGTTATAGAAGTAATGTTCCACCATCAATGGTAAAAACCATGCTTGTGTGGATGAGTTGGGATGGGTTATGATAAATGAAATGTGTTATTCCCAAATGGGACTTGAGAAATGGACGAAAGACTTTCTTAGGTGATTTCCTTGGAAATTAGTTTTATTTTGAGAAAAATGTTTATCTATGTAAATTGTTTTTTATTTTGATATAAACGATTGTCAATTGTTTTTTAATTTTTTTTATGTAAATGTTCTTACATGTTATTTCCTAGTAGTGTGAGTAGGGAAGTCAGTTGGGTAAATCCAACTTATTTTTATCACTTACCCCTACTTTGGAACGTTAATGAGTTTTCAGATATTTTCTATCAGGATAAAGGTAAAGGAAATGTATTACATATCTTTTATGGTGTGTCATGTTACATGGGATGTATTTTAGAGTTGGATCATGGAAGATGATGGGAGACTTGGAGTTATGTTTGGATTCTTTGTGTTTTTTTCTTCCGCTTTTTAATTGATGTTAGTATTCTTCTAATGTGGTACTCTATTTTGGTTTGGTTTTTATATTTATGGTATTACATTGAGTTGTCTTAAATTGATATCATGCATCATTTAGTGGGTTTTTATGAGGATTTGTTTGGTTGGGTTGTTTATTTCAAAAAGGAATAATCATTCCCAAATTGTATTGAAGCCCCTGACATTTATTTCTAAACTTTGGAACCTTGGAGATTTCTCTTAAGACCAATTAAAAATTCCATCTCGACTCAAATAATTGAAGAGGGGATAGAAGTTACAAGTGGTATTAGATTTTTGACCATTAACATATATGTGGAATCATTCTAAACCATTCCCAATATGTCTAGGGATGAATGTTATGATTTTTTCAGTTATGGAGTTGATAATCATTCTGGTTATTTTAGGTGTTGAGATGGTAGAAACGAGTAAGAGTTTCAAGGCTTGATGTGTAGAGAATAAATACCACTACCTAACCTTAGTATATTGAAATTCAAGTTACTAAGGGGTAGGGTACATAATTGTCTTGATGAAAATTTTAGGAATTGGAATATAATTTTCATGTGCTTATCTGATGAGATGACCATGACATGCATTTCAAAAATGGATTCCCACTAGGAGTTCCTATTTCATTTTGAGTACTCATATTTGAGTTGGTAAAAATTATTTTATTTATAAAAAGTGTTAATGTTGTTTTCAAATGTGAGATTTTGAAAAGGATAAGATATTGGTATTTTGAAGATGGTTGGATTTTCAAAATAATGCTACACTTTTATAAATGGATTGAAAAAGACAGTGTTAAATTTAGGAAAGCATTTTGTGAAATGTTTGAAGTGGTTGAATTTTAAAATTTTAAGCATTCAGTTGCTATAGAGTGAGAATTAATGCATTATTTGTCTTTATAGAAAATGAAAACTATTAGCCATAATTGAATCCAACTGCAGGAAGCTACTGAGAAAGTGGTTACATGTTAGATCGTGGTGAACCAATAGCTTGTTCAAAGTTTAGTCCTTGCATTTCAAGTTGTGGATAGAGGGAACGGAAGGGATGAACCATGAAAAGATTATCAATCTGTTCAGTTTTAGAAGTAGAATCCACCCATTATTTTAAGTTATTTAGAACTAGATAAGGAAGAGTTTTCACTGAACATGATGAATTGAATCTTTGATTTCCTCTAAACATTGAAACATATTAATTTAATGTTGGAAACTTATATGATGGAAGAATTTTCATACAAATGGATGGATTTAAGATTTCAAGCTAAATAAGACTATGTCATTTCATAGGAGGATTTAGAATAATTTTTCAACAAATAATTATTTACTCATATGTTCAGGATTTCAAGAACATTGTAATTCATCATCTTTAATAAGGTCAACTTCTAAGTGATAGTGTATGTAGATAAATTTAACAATTTATTCCACTTGGTACCCAAAGTTTCTACTTGTGAATCCTTGAATGCCTGTATAATTGATTCGAGGATAGGTTAGGATATTTTATAGAAGATTTCCATTGTGCTCCTAATAGATTATACAGAGAAGGTCAATAGCGAGATAGTAGTATAAGGGGATATATCATGACCTACGGGTGGAGGAAGAATGTTGATGCCTATAAGAAATTGTGAGAACTCTAATGTTGTGGGAATGGGAAGAGGGAAACCTATTGGTAAGGTATAAGAATGACTCATAATTAGATGTCCAGATTAGTAAATCTTCCACAAATACTTAAGATAAAGGTAATATGTCTCCAATGTTATTCACTAGACCACATGATAGGAGATTGTATGTAACCACCTAGAGCATGCAAAAATAGAAACAATATGAGGAATCTTCAATACTGTTGTCCTAATTCTCTGAGGTTGGGTGTTCAGGACATATCCCATGAGTCACATATATTGCATGCATCAATAGGGAGAGGGAATAATAATACCTCTTGTCAGCATAATCATGCTAGTAATTGTGATTCTAGGAATTACATGACTACTCATCAAGGGAATCCTCAACAAGAAAAAAGTAACAATGTGCCTCGAGAAATTTTTTTATCGATATAATGAACTTATTAAAGACAATCAGTCCAGACCATCAATGGGGAGAGGTATGATTCTTTTTAATTCCACCATTATGAAATATCTCTGTGATATTATTTCATCAAATTCATTTATTTTTTCTACTGATGTTGATTTTCTATTCTTTAATATTGAGATTGTGACTTCTATTTTTAAACTAATAACTCATCTTAGTCATAGATTATGCTGAGCCATTAGGTGTAGAGAATGATATATAACTATTGACATAGATAAGTTTCTATGGGATTTATCCTTTCTTTAAATGGATGTCCATAAAATAATATATGGAATCGATTGGTTAGTAATGTTCAAGGCTCACATCGACCATTATACCTAACCCATCAGTTTCACGAATAAGGATGTCATTGGGAAGATTTTTAGTGGAGATAAGAATGTATAGGTAGGTAGACTTTTCTTGTTGTCACCAAGAGTGGAATTATATCAGACCATTTGTATATATTGAATTTGGCATCGATGGAAGAGATCTAGAATAATTTTTTTCCTGTTAGCATTGATCAATTTCAAGATGTATGTCTCGATAATTTGATAGGGTTACCACCCATAAGAGAAGTGGAGTTTATGATTGATCTCATTCCAAAGACCATTCATATTTCCCTTCTGTCTTATGGTATGACACCATCAGAATTAAGGGAGATGGAAGTGTAGTTGGAAGAGATAGAAAGAAAAGATTTTAGTTTTCCTAGCACAACTCTGTGGCAACAATAGTCTTGTCTGTCAAAAAGGAGTATGGAACTCGTCTGTCGTGTGTGGATTGTAACAAAAATAACCGGAATATGATAAAAAGGTATCCAATTCCATGCATTGGTGATCTATTCTATCAATATTGGAGGACCTAGTGGTTCTATGAAATTTCAATGTGGCCAGGATATTACCAATTGCTGGTTTGGAATGTGAATATTTTAAAGATAGATTTCAGGAGTAGATATGACCATTATAAATATGTACTGATTCCATTTTACCTTATGAATGAACCATCAGACATTGTGGTAATTAATTAATTAAATTTTTTGAGATATCTAGAATATTTTGTGATATTGTTTGTGGATGAAATATTTGTATATTTAAAGAGAAGGGAGTGGCATGAGGAAAACATCTCAATAGGGTTGGGAATCTTGTGGGATCATCGTTTTTATGCCAAATTATCAAAGGGTGATTTTTGGATAAAATAGGTACATTAAATTGGACATCTAATCTATGAAATAAGTGTTTTTATAGATCGATAAAATATAAAATATGTTTTCTAGTAAAAAACGCCAAAAAATGTTTTCAATATATTCATCTTCCTTGGTCTATGTAGTTATTACCATTGATTTGTTTTTGATGTATCCTGAACGGCCTCACCTATTAAAGATTTAATAAGGTAAAATGTTCTGTTAAAATGGAATTATGAAAATCAGATATCTTTTCCATGGTGTAAAGTTATCGTTACATCATTACCAGTCTTTATATTTCTAGAATTAAGATAAGGGTGCTTGATATATTATGATTCCTTGGGATCTGGGTTGGGATGTGTTCTCATAAAAGGAGATCATATGGTTGATTATGGATCATGGAAGTTACATTTTTATCATTAAACTTCCCAACACATGTTTTGGTGTTAGGTATTATATTCTATCCCTTAAATAATTGGTGTCATTATCTCTCTAATGGGAAATTTACAATGTTTAATGAACATAAGAGATTGAACATATTTTCTCACAAAGGGATTTTAATATGATACCTATAAGATTGATGGAGTATCTAGAAATTATTGACATTGAATTGATGTATATACCATGTAAATGTAATATAGTGGAAGATTCCTTAAGAAGAAATTCTTATGGTGTTTTGGAAAAATAACCTACAGATCAGTGGAATTTGATGTCACTCATAGCTAAAATTCACTTGGATTGTGATGATCAAGGTAGTACATGCATTTTCTTTCTAGTTTCGTTGGTTATTGATTTTTTATATATGGGTAAAAATGAACATAAATCTTACTCACATTTTATTTATTTGAGGTAAAAACTTAGTGGTGGGGAGGACATTGAGGGATGAAAGGTGTATAATAGTTCTGTTTTATGGTTTTAAAATTAGATAGTGATACATATGGCTTATTAGAAAAAACATTGTCTTGTTTACATCCATTCGAGATGAGTTTTTCATCAGGGAGTATATAATATGTATAAGGAATCGAAATCATAATTTTTGTGGGTTGGTAAGAAAATGATGGTGGCTGAGTTTGTTTCGAGATTATTAATAATTCATCTATTTAATGAAGAGAATTAGTGACCAGTATGTATGTTTTAGCCCTTACATATTACTCTTTGAATATTTTAGTTTATAGCCATGGATTTTGTAAATAGTCTCCCATGAATAGTCTGGAAACATGATTCCATTTGGGTGATAGTGGATCATCTCACAAAGGATTCCAATTTCATCCATATTCATAAATCTCATATGGTGGTGGAATTATCTAAAATCTATATACAAGAAGTTGTAAATAGTCTGAGAGTATGAGTTTTTATTACATTAGACTAAGATTTGAGGTTTAAATCCTATTTCTAGGAATCCCTATAGTATTACATTAAAATTTCATGGGCCAACCAGGCGAGGTTCTTCTTGAGGTATAGGTTGGCACATAGTTAGCGAATAGTTTACCTAACAGTGTGACTAATGGTTCACATTTATAATGTGAGAACCTAAAAAAGATGATCTCACTCATTTTTTCTTGTATGCCGCTTTTTTAATCAATATTCTACCTTAAGTTGGTTTTTTATCCTCTTAACGGCTATGGAGTCTCCCCTTTTAACTAGAAGTTATCTAAAGGCTTTTCTTAGTGAATTGAAGGCTGATTCCCTATGTAAGTAGTTGTTTTTTGTAGTTTCTATCATATCAACATTCCTTACCACTATTTCAAACCTATATCAAGTTTTTTAGGGATATATATATTATTGTTAATTCCAAACATGATGCTATATGGATATGTCAATTTTAGGAAAAGAGATCTAAGTTAGGTTTTTGGATATTCATCCCAGTCATATTTGTGTTTTGGCGTCGTTCTTCTTTTCCACCCTTATTCCAATGTTCGGTGGATTAAATCTTGACTCATCTTCTTAGAAAATGACTTATTAGTTTCAAACTGAAATATTTACATGACATTAATTTTTAAATTTTTGATAAATTATTTATAGAAACCCTATTTGGTGAAAATTTAGTGAATTGAAAAAATTGGGTGTTTTTGAGGAAAGTGAAAACGGTAACCTGATTTTAAATTGGTGATTTTAAAATGGTGGTTTGGTTATGATGTGCATAAAAGTGTTCTAAATAAAATGTTTTTTTGAAATGTCTTGGAAAATATGGATTTTCATGTCGTTGGATTAAATTATTAAGTGTTAGGTAAATAGGATGGATAATGGTCGTGTTGTACCATCATCAAAGGGATGAGCTATGGATGTGATGTTCCACCGTCAATGGTAAAAACAAAGATTGTATGGTTGAGTGTGTGTGTGTGTGTGGTTATCTGAAATATAATGGATTAATCCTAAAAGGGATTTGAGAGATGGGTAAATTATTTGATTAGTTTCTTTCCTCGAAAATTGGTTCAGTTTTTTGAAAACCTTATTTCTATGGAAATTTATTTATATTTCTATATAAAATATTTTTATTTGTTTTATTTAAAACTTTTATATAAATTTTATAACATATTTTATCCTAGTGGTGTGAGTAGGGAAGTAATTTGGGGAAATTATACTTAGTTTCATTACTAACACATTCTATGAAACCTTGTTGCTTTTGCAGATATTGTCTATCGAGATACATTGAATGTAATGGTATCACATTTCTGTATTGGTTCTTTATTATAGTAGGGATGTATTTATGAGTTGGAGCATAAAGCATGATGGTACCATTTTAGTTATCTTTAGAGTCTTTTTTGTTGTTTGTTTCTTCCGCTTTGTAATCGAGGTTAGTAGACTTCTATTTTGGTAACCTATATTAGTTTGTTTTTGATATCAATGGTTTAATTTTTGTTGTATTACATTGTCATCATGGATCATTAGGTGGTTTTTCTGTGATGATGGGATTGGTTGGGTTGTTTATTTCAAAAACTGTAAATCATCCCCCAGTTGTATTGAATACCTTGGAATTTATTTGTAGCCTTTGATGCCTTTAGGATGTCACTTATGGCCAAGTAACAATTCCACATCAACTGAAGCCAATGTGGAAGGGAAGGATGTTACATTTTTTTACTAAAAATATTCATTTTTCTCTCCTTTGGTTCTCATATTATATTTTCAAGTTATTGTACCATATTTATACTATTTGGTACATGAGCTTGTTGAGAATTTTTTTAATAAAATCCATCCTCATTTCACTCTTATATAAGAAACATATTTTCTTCAAAAACAATGATATCTTAAAATTTTCCCAAAAAATATTTTTATCCATTTAAAAATGATATGCTATAGATATATGTACCCATTTTTTCTTTTTACAAATAACTTTGAATAAATTCATGAGTAATTTTCAAAATGATACTAGTTTGGATTTTACTAAAAATGTGAGAGGAATCTTGTTGTTGTGATCTAAATGAGGAAATTTCCTACCCTTTTTACAATGAAAAAGTAACATTCCTTTCAACTTCTATAACATGTTTGGAATTGACCTTCATCATGACCATCATTTATTTGAATGTTCCTTTTCATGTTTGAAAGTTTCTTTTAAAAGAAAAAGTTGTTGAAAAATTATTTTCAACGAAATGGATTTTCAAATTGATTTAAAAAATAAAAAGGATATTTTTTTGAATAATTATTTTAAAGTTCTTATTCTGGTATTTATATTCATCAATGACAACTGAATATTTTTCTTACCCCAATGGGAATATTTTATATGGATACCATCCTTATTGATCCTATATATGGTTTATGATCATATTGACTAAGGAATGATTCAAAATTCCCATCCATGATTCATTTTTTCATTCAATTACTCTACATTTAAATGTTTACATTACTATGATCATTGCATGTTAAATGTACCCTAAATATCAATATTTTTTAATATGAATATGTTAATTTATTTAACCGTATGTTATTTTTACAAATATTTCTCACTTCAAATTTTATATGATCAACTGGAGAAATATTGATAAATATGTATCCATTAATAAATATGGATACATAATGTTATTGAACATTTTTTATGAATTAAATCCATTATTAGATATATGAGGAATTGTTTAGACATGAATTACATGTATGGGGGACCATTTAGTGAAATCCCCTCGATGCATTTATAGGTGTCATGAGAAAAATTATATATGATTTTGGCCAAGGCGTTTACCATTTATATAGATGTTGGGGTGAAGCCTAGATACTATTAGATGATTGTAAGAACCCTCAAAAATATTATATATAATCTTGAATCCTTGTTAGTATTAGATATTGGCTGAACAGTTGATATTATTAAATGTCGGCATGAATCCTTGACTGTATGAGATGTAGGTATGAATCCTCGATGGTATTAGATGTCAGCATGTGGTATTAATAGTATTAGTTGTTATTGTAATTCCCCGACCATAGATAACCTCAAAATGGTTCATTATTCAATTTCAATGGGATTATTAAAATTATTTAAATCCCAATAGACCGTACAGTTTAGGAGTCTCGAAAATCAATATTGCATATATGATTCCCATAATACATTGGGAAATAGAATTAAACATGCTATAAAATAAACTAAATTAAACTCATCTCTTGAAATCCTATTAAAATTTCTCCTCTTTATAACCTAGTGAAAGAAACATGATAAGGGTGAGCTCAAATTCTTAGTACGAGTAAATACAATGTATGTAATAATGAATCAATCGATACAAAAATGTAAATAAATGAGCACACATTCCATTTACATAAATAGATAAGGAATAAATAATATGCCAAGTAAGAAACTAAAACACATGACATATATCAATAAGTGATGATAAATTACATCCCTAGATATTTCAAAGAAAAATATCTTAGATAAATAATAATTGAAACTAAAAGTGGGAAATACTTTATTCAAGGACGTCATGTCTGAGGCACATGAAAAAATGTTACCATTAAGACCTTTCATAAGGCAGTTTAAAAATAAGTGTAGAAACCCATCTGGATAATTTTTTTTCTCATGAAAACATGTCGATGCATCAAGTATCTATATAAATTATGGGATCCACCCATCATTTCCATGCCAAATTATTTTTCATATAGAATAACCAAAATAAATAATATTCCTTATCATATAACCATATTGAATATGTAATATGGATCTATAGAAAATTCCCATGCAGGAATTATTATAATATCAATAAAATAACGAGATTAATGATTTATAAAGTCAAAAAGTAGAATATACACCATATAAAAGGAACTAGTTTCAAAACATTATAATTTTCCTCAATTAAAAAAATTGAGATGAAATACCATACCTTTTTTCCTTTTAAGCGAACATACATTAACCTCATGAATAATGGTGTTAGATTTTTTAATAACTTATCGCATAACCATAATATCATATCTCATCTTATTACTATATTTTATTACCCATCTGTTAAAATATTTCCATTATTTTGACTATTTCGGGTATAGATTGCCCAGTTTTCTCAAGAACAATTAGACTTTCTATTTTGTATTCTTATTAAATATATCATTGTTTCATCATATCCATAATGTAATATATTACTAAATCATATTATATATTTATTACATATGTATTTATAATATTACATAATATTTGTATATTGGAAATGATGTGCACTGTTCGTGGAGACGGTAGGTCGTACGTATGCATGAACACTACCATCATTTAATTGTTCTATTAAAATAATTAAAATTAACTGATAAATATATATACTATAATTACAGTATCATATATATTGAATATACATTACATATTTTTATTAAAACCATCATTTATATGTTCCATGTAAGGAATAAACGATGCACATCCCATTGAGGGGGCAGTAATGCACACTTCCTCAAACGTAATTATCATATTTACAGAACACATAAAGAATCAATGTATATTATAAATAAAATTTACATAAAAATATAGAAAATTTAAATATAATATATATAATATATAAACATAGTGTCTGTCATAATGGCCACCATGATTGGTGGTAAAGGAAAAATGAACAATCATCGTTTCGTGAGACAGTAGTTCAACGTACACAAAAAACAGTATGTTCTATATCCATTATATGGTGGTGTGTGTAAGTGTAGGTCGAACCCTTAGCATAAAAACTTTATTATATATTGAGAATACTTCCGTTTTTATAAATAATGTAATAATGACAGTTTATGGGGGTTGGGAGAATGAAAATAACGGAAAGGAGCTTGATTTAAGACGTTACATCTAAACCGGGTAACTCCTCTTGGTTTGTAACAGAAGGATTCCTTTAGTTGTCTACTGTAGAAGGTAAGGCCTTTAGAAATAAGAGAGGTATGTTGGGAGATTATTTTTGATGATTTTTCTCAATTAAAGGGGTTTCAGAGGCGTGTGGAAGTGGGAATAGTTTTTGGCCTTTTATAAGAGGGAAGAGAGGAACATTAGGAAAGTCCTTAAATATTATTTTATTATAAAATTATTTTAAAATTATAATAGCTCCAAATTGATTTATTTGGAGGATAATATGAGGATGGATCTAAATCCTTTTAACCAATAGGTTTTGACATGTTTAGGTTATAAAATTAACCATATCTTTTAACATTAACCCTTAGTTAAATAATTTAAATTTTACCATGTCTTCATGTATTTTTACCCCAAATGGTTAATTTAGTTACTATAAAATTCCAAGAGAGACCAAAGTTGATCAGTAATAAAATTTTCAAAATTAGTTATGTTAGTTTGTTGAATATTAGATTTCTAGTATTTTTATATCATTCAATAAAATAGTACTTTTTTTTAAAATAAAACTCATTTATGTCAATTTTGACAATATTTAGTAATTGATTTTTCCTAAATTCATAAAAACTTGATTACATAGAAAAAAATTCATTAAATCAAATATTAGATCTCATATTCATCCTGAAAATTCATGTATGACTTAAAAAATTTCAAAATTACATTTATTTTATTATTTATAAAATCACTTATTTGATTATTTCATTAATATAGAAATCACTGCATCATTATTGTGTCAAAAATAAATTTAATTATAAAATATCTAAAAAATACAAAAAAATATCATGATGTAGGAAATTTTTTTAGATTTCTAATTACTATTTATAGGTGAATAGGTCACTTGTATAACTCACATTTTAATTGTTTTATGAATAAGATTTATGTTTATGTTATATTTCTCTTTACTTTAAAATAATTATTATAATAAGTCATTTTCACACCCAAAGGGCTAAAAAATGCCAAATTTACGTACCAAGTGTTCTCTTGGTCTCTTGTAACCTATACAATGATATTAGGTCATGTGTTAGGGTAGTTTTATATTTTTTAATACTATTTTTAGCATTATTTACATTAGTTACCCTTTAATTGTGGTAAATAAAAATAATTACTGAAGTTATTATTCATAATTTCCAAAATTAAAAGAGAACTATTTACATAATTTTGAAATTATAATTAAAAATATGGAATCCATTTTTACAAATTAATACATATAATTTTAATAAATTAAATTAAAATTAATTTTCAGTGTCAGAATAAGAGAACAAGTTTTTAAGAAGTAAAAACTATCAAAAGATTGAAATGTGTTTATGCCCAACGTAAATATGAAATTACATCCAATGGAATAAATTGGATTTAATGGTAAAAAAATAATCCATTAAAACATTAAAACCAATTATAAATATAATCTAACAATATAAATAAATTAGATGAAAAGGTAGTTTTGAATTAAAATGCAGTATTTGTCAATATTCATTAAAAATTGAAACATTTAATAAAATTACTAAAATTTGACCCTAATGTAAATTTGATATTAAGAATTAAAAAATAATTTATATTTTTAAATATAAAATTTATAAAATTTCAAATTTGGGTTAAAACTATTCAAAATTGCCTTTTTAAACAGTTAGTTTGATAGGTTACGGTGTGCTTAAAATCAAGGTAGCGTACAACACAAGCCATTGAATTTTTTAAAAACAAGTGTACTGTGGAATGTTGGGGTGTTACATTATTCCCTCATTCAATAATCTCATCCTTGAAATTTCTATAATATCATGACATAAAAATATTCAGGTTTTTCTTCATTGTAAGTTATTCAGGTTACCACATTGCCTCTTCAATTTTGTGGATTCTATAATGGAATTTTACCAGATGAGTCATCTGATTTCTCAACACTTGTTCTCGAGTATTGATAATATTGATATGCTCTTGAAAATAAGAAAAATCAATTTTTAATTCTATTTATTCATAGGTGAGTACATGCATTGGTTATAACATGTATTTCCTTAAGAGTGATTTGTGGAACACATCATGAACATTTGAGAGACTTGGTGGCATTCTAAAAGGTATGATATAACTCCTACTAATTCTAGAATTTTAAAACGTCTGATGTACATGGGAGTTAATTTACCTTTCTTACTAAATATTATAATACCCTTCCATGGAGATACTTTTAATAAAATATGATCTCCTACTAGAAATTCCAAATCCTTCCTCTAGTTATCAACATAGATCTTTTTCCTACTTTGAGCTATTTTGATATGGGTTTGGATAATGTTCACCTTATAAATTGTTTTATAAACAAGTTCTGGACGTAAAATTTTTTCAATCATGAACATTATCCCAACATGTTGGTGTATGCCATTTTTTCCATATAACGGTTCATATGTTTCTATCTCAATACTTTAATAGAAGCTATTGTTATTGGAAAGTTCTACTAGAGTTACATACTAATACCACATACCTTTAAAGTCAAGTGAGTAAGACCTCAACATGTCCTCTAAAGATTAAATAGTTTGTTCTGAGTGTCCATAATTTTGTGGGTGGTATGTCGTACTCTTACAAAGTTCAGTATCTAGATCCTTCTGAAGAATTTTCTAGAATCATGTTGTAAAACACGGATCACTATCAGAAAAATTGGATAAGTATACACCAAGATGTATTACAACTTCATTAATATATATTATTTCTAAACATTGAAGTGGTAAATCTTTTCTTATAGCTAGAAAATTTGATGACTTTGTAAGATGACCACCAATAACCCATATTGAATCATTCCTTGTGGGAGTATTTGGTAGCTCCATGATAAAGTCCATCATAATATCATTCCATTTCCACATAGTTATAGGAAGATTTTGTATGACTCCTCTAGAATATTGTCTTCCAGCCTTCACTTAATGAAAAACCAGACATTTTGGCACATAATCAGAAATATCCCTCTTCATGTTGTCCCTCAAATAAATGTTCCTTAAAAACTCTATACAGATTAGTGCCACTATGGTGTATAGAGAAATTATGGCTATGAGCATTTTCCAATAATTTCATTTTTATCTCAGGTATAGTGGGAATAGAAATCATATTCCCAAATTTCAAAATTCCATCTTCAAATAAAAAATATATCAATATCCCATCACTCACAGCTTTAATTTTCCTTTGAAACTCCTCATCATCAGTCTGAGGACCATTTGTCCTTTCCAGTTAATATGGTTTGGAAACCATTTATAAAAGTAGTGATGTTTAAAGCTCTATGATAATTACCATATCTATGTTTACTAGATCTATGAACATATTATCCCTTTAAACATTCATCTTGTTAAAAACTCTATAGTCCTTTCTACTCAAGGCATCCACCACCTTATTTACTCTCCCTAAGTGGTAGTGTATTGTGAAATCATAATCCATGAGTAACTCAATCCATCTACTTTGTCTCGTATTGAGTTCTTTCTGTGATAAAATATATTTCAAACTCTTATGACCAATATATATCTCAAATTTTTCTACATTGATATAGTGTCTCCATATCATCAAAGAAAAGATTATTGTAGCTAACTCAAAATCATCAGTTGGATAGTTTTGTTGACAGGTTTTTTAATTACCTTGATGCATATACAATAACTCTATCATTCTGTATAATAACACAACCAAGTCCTTTCCTTATTGAATTACTATAAATTAAAACCCCCTCATTCCCAAATGGTATAGGATTATTGTCTAATCTTCTCTTAAATTCCTAAAAAACATTATTCACACTCATTTTTTCAAATGAATTCAACCCCTTTGCATGTAAACTTGATAGATGGGTTATCCTATTGGGCAATGTTATGGATGAAACACTGATAGTAACATGATAAACCAATAAAACTACCTACCTCTATTATATGTGTCTGTCCTAGACATTCTTGGGTAGACTTTGTATTTGAAGGATCAAAATATATTCCATCCTTGGAAAAAAAATATGGAAAAGGAATGAAATTTCCTAAAGCCATATTTAAAACATTCTAAATTTTCCATATAGTTGTTATCTTCTGAGAGTCTCAAGAATGATTCTCAACTAATTATCATGGTCATCAAATATTTTAGAATATATCAAAATTTCATTAATGAATTAAAAATATCAACAATATATTACTTAAATACTCTATTCATCAGATCCATAAAATCTAATGGTGCATTAGTCAATCCAAACAGTATTACTATAAACATTTAATGACTATACCTCATCCAAAATGTTTTCTTTGTAATGTATTCCTTCTTCAATCATAATGTATGATATCCAAAATAAAGATCAATCTTTGAAAATAATTGATCTCTTTGATGTTTATCAAATAAATAATCAATACGAGGATGAAGATACTTGTTCTTTATTATAATCAAATTCATCTCTTTACAATCAATACACAACCTCATGTATCCATATTTCTTCTTGAAAAAGAGAATATGAACTCCCCATAGAGAAAAACTAGGGTGGATAAATACCTTTTGACCAAAATATTCAGGCTTTTTAGAACTACTAATTCCACAATGTCTATTCTATAGGAAGTTTTTTATTTTCGCCTCGCATTAGGGATTAGATTAATAAAAAACTCAAATTCATGAAATGGGGGTGTCCTGCAACATATTTAGGAGAAAAATCAATGTATTCCTTTACAATATGTACATCATCAATTTGAATATTACCTATTTCATCCCTAGATGATATTTTCTCTTCCTATATAATAATATCATTTAGTAAATCTACCAAAGTTGTATTTTTATAAGAATTGGGTGATAATATTTCTTCTCTAAAGATAATGGATTCTACATATTCATCAAAAATCATAACTTACTTCTTTATAAAATAGATTTTTACATCATATTTTGAAATCCAATCCATACCGAGGATTATATCGAAATAAACCACATGTATTATAACAAAATCATCAATTACAGAACATTTATATTCCATAATTGCAACTTCTTGACACATATTTTTTTGAGATAAGTTACCTACTATGAGTTTTTATGGACAATTATTTTGTAATAGATAATTGTAAATATATAATTTTTAAAGAAAAATTGGAAGATATATAGGAATGAGATGATCTCGAATCAAATAAATATTTAACTAAACATGAATAAACAATTAAAGTACCTACCACAACGTCATAAAGAACTTAAAACTCAGTAGTTATGATGTCAAAATCATGGCCATATCCCCTAATCCTCTTTTGTGGTAGATTACCTTGATGTTTGGGGAATTTATTTTCATAGTGTCCCATCTATTTACAATTGTAGCACTAGACATCATTGATTTCTTTCTTCCCCTTGCATTCATAAGCCTGGTGTCCCTCATCTCCACACATATAACAAACTCCCAATCCCTTCAAACATTTCGTAGGGTTAATTTTTCCATTGTTTTCATAGGATGAAAATCATTAGAAATTATTCTTCTTCATTGATGAATTACCTTTTTGGTGGTTCATAGATGGAATCTTCTTTGTCTTTGTTTCCCTTGAACACATTGATCCTGGTTCTTTTTTGTCTTGATGGAACATAAAACAGTTTCATCATATGATAAAAAATCCTGAGAAACTAGTTCCCTTTAGAGATTTGTCGATAGTCCTTCAAAAAAGTGATATATATTGCACTATGTGTTGTTTATAAAATCTATAACAATCCTGGATAACCATTTAAAGGTCGTTTTATAATATGAAACACTATCATCTTCCTTTCTTTTCAAGATATGAAACTTCCACTACATCTCAATTTGTTGATCATGAGGAATGTATTTGTTAAAAAATGTCTCTATAAAAGTTCTCCATTCCATAAGTTTTATTTCTTCTTCCTCCCTAGTATTTTGGATCAAGGTACGCCATTTTCCAGAATCACAGTTGATACAATAGTCCCCAAATGTACCCTTTTCTATTTACCTACATCCCAAATACATAAATATCTTTTCCAAATACTTAATACACTACTCAAATGTTATTGTATTTGTAGTACCACTAATTGAAAGGGGATTTGTCACATAATGTGATCTATAATATAATATCCACTCTCTGAAATAGGTTATTAGATTAAGGCATGTTTATTTTTCATAATCGGATTAATTTTCCCTAGTGTCGCCATAATTTTCTATATCCCGATACCAGTTTTATTGGTCTCCTCTATAGGGAAACCCCTAAAATTTCCTCGAGTATTGATACCATTCATCCTACTATGTTCCACTTATCTATAATGACACAGATCATATTAGCTCATAAAATTGTGAATTTAAAATATGGTAATATAGTCAACATAAACTAAAAATATATGCATCATAAATCATAATTTTTTTTTACTTTGGGGGAATTATCATAAGTGTATCCCCATGGTCTAACTTAGGGAATGTTCCCTAATCTATGTTTTTTAAATCTAGTTTCATATATAGTTTATTAAATTTATCTAGTACCAAATATAATGCCCGACCCCAGATAACCTGATGTTGGTGTGTTATTAAATTTCATTGGTATTTTTACTATTTTTGTAAATCATAAGGAACCATATAGTTTATCAGTTTTGGAATTCCAGATTAGATACATGATGCCTATAATACATTGGGAAATATAATTACACATGCTACACAATTAATTGAAATAAATTTAATTTTTAAATATTATTCAATGTTCTCCTATTCATAACATGGGGAAAGAAACATGATAAGGGTGATCTCAAAATGCACAGTAAGGGTAAATAAAACATAATTAATAATGAATCAATATATATGAAATGGTAAAAAACTGAGAAAACATTCCATTTATATATCTAGAAAATTAATTAATAATATGGAACTTATGAAAATAAAACCCATTGCATAAATCCAATTCTTATGACAATCTACATCCATCAATATTTTGACACCAAAGTATCATTGATAAATAATAACTGAAAATAAATGAGGTAAGTACTTTATTTAAGGACATCATGTCCAAGGCACAGAAAAACCTATGACCTTAAAGACCTTCTACAATATTGTTTAAAAAAAAGGGTATAAACCCATTTGGACAACTTATTAATCTAACGAGAACCTATCAATGAATCATAAATCTATATAATGTCTGGTCTCCACCTGTCATTTCTAGTGCAAAGTATTGGTATATTAAATAAATGAAATGAATAATATGCCTTATCAAATAACCATATTGAATGATTAATATTGATATATCAACAATTAAAATGAAACAAATAATATAATATCATGAAAATAATGATATTAATGATATAGGAAGTCAAAAATTAGAGTATACATCATATAAAAGGAACTACATGCATAACATTATAATATGCCTCAATTAGAAGAAATTGAGACAAAAATCCCTTACCTTTGGTCTCTATTTAGTTAAAATTCCATTAAACTCCTATATAATTGTTTTAAAAATGTTAATAACATATTCCATAACCATAAAATCATATATTAACTTCTTACTAATTTTTATTACCCATTTTTTAACACTTTTTAGTTATTTTAACTACTTCCGGTGTTAATTGCATAGTTTTCTCATGTACATTATTACTTGATATTTGGCATTCTTATTAAACATATCATGGTTTTTTCATATAAATAATGTAAAAAATTACTAAATAATATTATATTTTCCATAAAAATGAGTTTAGAATAGTCCATAAAATTTTAGAGATTATAATTGAAGTGCACCGTTCATGGAGACGGTAGGTAGTACGTATGCATTATTGCTACCTTCATTTCTTTGTTGTATTAATAGAATTAAAATTAATTGATAAATATGTATATTATAATTATATAATAATATATGTGTTATATATTTTACATATTTTTATTAAATCCTCCCTTTATATATTCAATGTAATGCATTTATGAGGATATCTCTTTGAGGGGGAAGTAGTCCAAACTTCCTCAAATGAAATTATCATATGTACCCAAAATAGAAAGAATAACGGTATGCTCTAAATAAAATTTACAAAAGAAAATAAAAATTATAAATAAAACATATATCATATATATATATATATATATAGTTTCTATCATAATGTCCATCATGATTGGTGGTAAAGTAAAAATGAACAATCACCGTTTTGTGAGGCAACAGTTCATCGTACACAGAAACAGTATGTTCTATATCCATTAGTTGGAGGTGTGGGTATGAGTAGGTGATAGAATTAGAATAAAAATATAATATTTTATTTAGGATACTGGTATTTTTATAAAATAATTTAATAAAAAGAGTTTATGGGGTGGAGAAGGAAAATAAAGGAAAATATCTTAAGAGAAGACATTACCTCTAAATTGGGTAACTCCATTTTGGTTTGGGCCAAAAGGATTCATTGATTTTCATTGTTCCTAAGGTAAGGATTATATTATTAAGGGATAAATGTGTAGAGATTATTTTATCAGAGGATGGTTGACCCAAGGGGCTTAACAGGTGTGCGGAAGTGGGTAGAGGTGGTGGCCTTTTATAAGAGGAAATTGAAGCACTTTAAGAACGTCTTGAAATATTATATTATTATAAATTGATTTTGGAATTCTAATGGATCCAAAGTTATTTTTTCCAAGGAATAGATGAATATGTGAAAAAAACCTATCAAATATTGGTTTTACACATGTTTAGGTGATAAAATTAATCTTATCTTTTTTCTTTAACCCTTAGTTAAATAATTTAACTCTTACCATGTCTTCATGTATTTTTACAGTATATGGTTAATTTAGTTACAATAAAATTCCAAATGAACCCCAAGTGGATCATTGATGAAAATATTATCATTATATAAGTAAGTTGGAGGAATCTTATATTTTAGGATATTTATATCATTTAATAAAATATAATTTTTGAAAACTCATTTATGTCAATTTTAACACTACATAGTAACTGATTTTTGATAATGTAATAAAACCTGGATTCCATAGATCCAAAAAAATTAAATCAAAGATAAAATTTCATAGTCATATAGAAAATTTAAGGATCGAATAAATATGTTCAAATTATATTTATGTAAATATTTATAATATCATTTATTTAATTCTTTAATTAATAAGGAAACCACTGCATCATTATTATGTCACAAATAAATTTAATTATTTACTTCTAAAAAATAACAAAATAAATTCCATGATGTAAGAAATATTTTTATATTATTAATTACTATTCATAGTTCAAGATATCTCTAATATAAGCCTAATTAAATTATTTTACTAATACAATACATGTTTATGTTATATTTCCCTTCAATTTTAATTAATTATTATAACATGTCATTTGCAAACCCATGTAGCTCAAAAGGCCAAAATTTATCTCAAAAGTGTTGTCCTGGTCACGTAAGAGTCATAAAATAATATTAGGACCTGTGTTAGTGTAGTTTTATATTATTATAATCATAATTTTTACTAGTATTTTCATTAATAACCTTTTAAATGTGGTAAATATAAATAATTAACAAAGTTACTATAAATAATGTCCAAAAATAAAATGGGAATTATTTACATAATTAGGATCTTATTATTAAAAATATAAAATCAATTTTTCCAATTCAAGACATAGAATTGGATGAAATTATTATAAAATCAATTTTTGTTGTCAAAACATGAAAACAAGGTTTTAAAAAGTAAAAACTATCAAAATATTGACATGTGTTTAGGTCCAATTTAAATGTGAAATTACTTAAATTTACCCAGATTGGATTAAATAGTAAAACATAATCCAGTCACACTTTAGGTCCATGTAAAAATATAATATAAATATATAAATAAATTAGACCAAAATGCAGTTTTGAATTAAAAGGCATTATTTTTCACTATTCATTAAACATTGAATTTTTTTAAAAAGATACCAAAAGTTCACCCTAAGATAATTTTGATATTATGAATTAATAATTTTAGTCTATTTGGAAAAATAAAATTTATAAAATTTCAAAATGTGGTTAATACTATTCATAACTTCTTTTTTAAATGACATGGTTGATAGGTCATGGTGTGCTTGAACTCCTGCCTTAGTACATTGCAAACCATTGAATAATTTAAAAAGTAGCATAACATGGAAGATTGGGGTGATACAGTCAGCATGGAGTCTTGATAGTATTATATGTTGGCATGAAGCCTCTACGATATTAGATTTTGGCACGAAGCCTCTATTGTATTAGATATCAGCTCGAAGGGTGGACACTATTAGATATCTGCACTGTAACATCCCAGAAATTATAATGTTTGAATTATTATAACAATATTTTAATAAATTGATTTATATATAATTAAAAGAAACTAATAATATTTTTTTGAAACTTTTATAAAAAATAATTGAAATTAAGTGTTTTAATTAATTTGATTATAAGATAATTATAATACATATAATTAATTAACTATACTTATTATTTATAGTTTTCAAATTTTTTAAAATTTATTTAGTATTTTGGAGAAGTATATTTCTAAATATTTGTATATACTTTTAATATGATAAGTATCATAATAAATATAACCAATTTTGTTTTTGGAATGATATATATATATATAATTATTTAAATATGAAAATTGTAATCATTAGTTTTTAAATTATGAATTAATTTTAGATTCCTAAAATTATTACTGTTACAAATTTTGTTTTATAAAATTATAATTTTTTTAGTTTTAGATTATAAAATAATTATGCTTTGTAAATAATAAATTATAACTTTTATACTGTGAAGGTTATATTTAAAATAATATACATATATTATGACAATATTTATAAAATATTGTTATACATATGAAAATGTTTATATAAATAACGATATTAATAAAATTAAATAAATAAATATTGTTTCATATTAGGGATATTAGGGTTCGACTGGGGTATAGAAGCAGGGGGTGCAACATTTATTTGGAAAAGGGGGATATTGGGTCTGCTATCGTGCTCGCCCTCCAGAAGAGGGAGATGAGGCTGCTTCAATGCCGAGGACACTATGAGGGATTTGATCTGGGTATTGAGAAGCAATATGGTTTAGCCGTGATTGATGATTTCAAGGTTGATATTCCATGGAATCTTTGACCAATGAGTTTTACCACTGACTGGGTGTGGTCCAAGAACCAGTGAGGATTTCCAAACACTGTGCATTGTTATTAGGTTTTCAGTTTTTCCAGATCTACTTCATGGTAGTAAATCTTTCTGTAGTCTTAAGATCTATGATTCATTGGTATCCTTTGACCATTTTTTGTTTTCCAATCGTGGTTTGTAAATGAATTTCATCTATTTTCGTTATTTAATTGGATGAAAATACTCTGTTCATATTTGACTTGGTGGATCGATGCATTCTATCTTCTTCTAGTTTTTGGTTGTCTATTAAACCAATTTCCATATCATGTAATTGCATTTCGAATGGTTTTTTTGAATCAATTTCACCAGCTATCACTATGTATGTTATTTTATATTGAATATATCAACATTTTTATTCAATTCTCATATGAATTTTCCAGCATTTTTCTATATTCATGAATGAATTGATATATTTTTAAACTCATATATTCTCTTCAAGATCTAGGAATTGATACAATAAATGTAAAACTGTTTCTTCTTCTCTAATTTATCGATTCATATATTCTATACTGCCATCTACACATATGTTTGAGCATTGTGATGACTCCTGAATTTTAATGTGTGATGTTCTTATATGTTCTTGTTGGCATAAGTGATGATTTTAAGGTTTCTATTTTTTGTTCAAATTATTCTATTTTACAAAGAAATATATATGTATTTAAGTTTCATATTTATCTTTTTTTGTTCAGAAAATCATAATGTAGGAGTAATATTGTGTTTATTTGTGTTCAAAACTATATTTTTAAAATGAATAATAGAATTTATTTTAAATCACCCTTTAATGTTTTGGGTTCATATTTCCTGATTTTATCATGCTCGTCTGTTTTAGGAGAACCCTTAGTATGAGTTTTATTTTTGTTATTATGGTTTTAAAGGAACACGATTAAATTTTATCAAATATGCCTAATTTTTTAAACACATGTATATATATGTTTATATACATATATATGTATATTTATCAAACTACATATACTTGTTTTCTGAAATAATAATTATCAAATTTTGTTTAAATTTTGTTTAATTTGGTATATCTGGTTCTTTCATTAAAAACTAATTATTTTCCCGGATAATAAATTTTAAGTAAGATACCAAAAACCATTATTCCACTTAAATATATTAATTTACTAGTTTTTATGATTTAATTTGATTTTGTACTAAATCTTCTAATGAGTATTCTCATTTATCGGTGATTTTATAAAACACGAATTTAAACTATAGTTATGAGTAAGAGAAATTCCATGAATTATATATATAGACACACACACACACACATATATGTAAGGATGAAATGTTTGTTTTTAGATAATTTTTTCAACAAAATTTTTATTGTCTTATTTCTAAAAAAATCTGCATATGATGTCATTATGTTATATTTAAAAAGGGACATATCATCTCTATATAAATATGGCCATTAATTATGCATAACATCGACATCGACTAGATTTAAAACAAATTCATGGTTTTAATTTAGCATTTAAGGTATAATTATAAATTTAATAATTACATGAATTTCATTGAAAGTGTTTTATTTTAATTGTTTTTTTTACAATTTTATCTGTATAACATAATTAATTATTATTATTATTTTAATGAGGCCAATTATTTATAATAATATCAAATGTTATCCCTGAAATAATGTTTGAATTCATGGGAAGTTCATACAAAGGCATATGGAATGAGATTGTTTTGTATCCAAACTAACATGTGTTATGAAATGAAAGCTAATATACTTTTGTATGCACATACGTATATATAAATATAAGTTTCAATGTGTATTTTAATACAATTAAATGTTTTCAAAATTAAAGTCTCTGGTGAAAGTATATACAAGTAAAGGAATCTTAAAATTATTTCAGAAAATATAGCACTTGAACGTTGTAAATATAGAAGGTTATTTGAGAGAGAACCCATCCTTATATAAATGGGTAGGCCCAAGAGAACATTCAATGTTTTATGTAGACTCATAATAGAGTTTTGTTTTTAAAATCATGGTTTTTGTTTCAAAAAAATACTGGAATATATTAAAAACAATTTTGAATGTTAGTATTTTCTAAAGTGTTATAATATTATTAAAGCATAAGTAATTTCAAATAATTTTATCAAAATGATATTTTTCTAACTTATTTTCTAAAATAAAATGATTTATCAAAGAACATAAAACCCCTTACATGGAATATTTAATGCTCATCCAATGTTTTGAATAATTTTATTCATAGGTTTAAAAGAGTTTTCATAAGATGCTCACTTCCCCAAGAGAGTTAGCTTACATAGTGTTTTTTTTTTCAGTTTACTCTATTCTTGTAAAACTATGACAATAATTTAAGGTTTTTCTAATCTCCAAAACATAGACCAGTGAATGTTCCTTGTTTTTGTAATATGTTGTATAGTTTCTCAATTTCCTTTTATAAAAAAAGTATCATGTTTTTAGCCCCAACTTCAGACCTCTAGGGTTAGAGAGTTATAATTGGTATCAAAGGAATGGTCTATAAAACACTGAAGATTAGATGTTGTCATGTTAGGAAGTTTAGTGGTCGTTGGGTTTCTTAATTTTGAAGATGGAAATTTAGAATTCCATTCAGTCTGATTAAACGAATTATAAGGACACAATTCTTTCGATGGGGGAATAATGTAACAACCCATAAGTTCTAAAGTTATATTTATTATAACAAATTTTAATAAATGAACTAAAATATAATTAAAACAAAAATATAATATTTTTATTCAAATTTTCTATAAAAATAATAACTTAAATTAAGTGTTTTAATTAATATCATTATAAGATAATTATAATTCATATAATTAACTATAATTATATTTTACAATTTTCAAATTAATTTTAATGTGTATTTAATATTTTTAATGAGTAGATTTCTAAATACACATGTATATTTTTAATTTGATAATTATCTTAATAAATATAACTAATTTGGCCGTCAAATATATATTAACACACACACACACATTTTAAAATAATAATAAATAGTTTTGAAGTTATGAATTTAGATTATATTCATAAAATTGTTACTATTATACATATTGTTTATAAAAATATAATTTTATTTTTTTAGTTTTAGATTATAAAATTATTATTCTTTGTAAATATGAAATTATAACTTTTTAATATTAATGTCAAACATAAAATAACACACACATATTATGAAAATATTTATAAAACGGGTTTATAAATATGATACTATTTGTATAAATAAAGTGATTAATAAATTTTTTTAAAAAGAGATTTCCAGATTAGGAATATTAAGGTTAGAGAGGGGTCTAGTAGTAGGGGGTGCACTTTTCTTTTGGAAAAGGGGGAAATCAGATCTGCTATCATGATCGACCATGGGAAGAGGGAGACAAGGCCACTTTGAAGCTGGGGCCGCCATGAGGGATTCAATCAGTAACATCCCAGGTAAATAAAGAATAAAACATTTTCATATTTATTAATATTTACGAATTAAATATTAATTTTACTTTAAAGGGGTTGCTATGTTCAATAGCGTACCCGATATGCAACAAAGAGTTTCTTTGAAATCTTACGTTGCACACTAGTAATAAAATAATATTTTAAATGGTAGTGAACATGTAGTCGTTGTACTGGCGAGAATGAATATAAATAACTAAAATATGATTATATATGTTTGTTAGATGTTTTTACATTTATCCAATAAAGGATAAAGGCTTAAAATATGAAAAGAATTCAATTTTAGGCATCTATACTCTAATATTCACTAATGGTCCACTTATCGCCTTTTGATGGAGAACCGTCATTAAATATAGTTTTGTTCATTCTTATACATTCTATTGGACAAAATTTAATTCTTCCTTATAATTGGGAAATCAAAATTTACATTTTGTAAATTTTTGGTATTTTTCCGATGAAGTTCATTTTTTTAATGAATAGTGAAAAATGTTGTATTTTAATTCAAAACCTCTTTTTAATATAATTTGTTTATATGATTAGATTATATTTTTAATTGGTTTTAAAGTTCAATTAGAAAATATTTTTACCATTAAATCTAATAGTGGTCGTTGGAATTAATTTCACTTTGAAATTGGATTTAAACCACTGTCAATCTTTTGATACATTTTGTTTCATAAAAACACGCTATTTGTTTTGACAGCGTGAATTAATTATTAAATTAATTAATCAAACTTATATGTTTTGAACTTTGTAAAATATACATCATTTTTGAATTCGGAATATCAAATATAGCTTAGGGTGATTTTTTGGTATTTTTCTGAAAAACATCAATTTTTGATGAATAGTGAAACCACTAAGTGGTACTTAAAAAAACAGATTTTTCGTTTAAATGAAAATTTACCACCTATGGGTTTTGAATTTCAAAAATCCGACATACATGGTTGTCATTAAGAAGTAAAATGTGGTTCAATGGGATTAAAATAATTCTTTGGTGAATAGTAACTTTTATGTTTTTAATCGCGATTAGAGGTAATTAGTGTAGTTTAAGGTAAAAATAATGTTTTAATAATATGAAATGAACTTGACACATGTCCTACCCTTATTGGATGTGTAATATCTGACCAAGAAAATCCATGGGTCAACTTGGGGACCCCATGGAGCCACTTTGGTAGGAAAATGGCATTAATAACTTTTTATTTAAAGTTAAAATAAAAATGTCACAAAGATGAGTGGTTTTACTAAAACAATTTTTAAATGGGGTTATATTAGTCATATTTTTGACTATAAATCTTAATTAGAAAGATAAAACGATTTCCTACATCATGATAGTTTTTCTATAATTTTTAGACAATAAATAAATTAAATTATTAACAACACCATGATGATGCAGCGATTACCTCATTATTTAATGATTTAAATAAAATGAAAATATAATGTAAAATATAAGACCTAAACTTGTCAAAAACCTATTTTATGGATGTATTTCTAACTCTTATCACCTTATCCTAGAAATATATAATTTTGGGACCTTTAAAATCCGAAAATCATTTTATAATAAAGTAAACGTTTATAACTTTCCAAGAGTTCCCCTCCTTTCCTCTTATAAAAGGCCCCCACCTCTACCACCTTACCCACACCTCTCAAGCCTTTGGCTCGGCCAATCCCTACCCATTTTGTCTCTCCACATCCATCTATTACCCCTAGAAGCCTCACTTTGGGCAGATGTCTTTCCAAGGAAGCCTTTGGGCTCAAATCAAAAAGAGTTACCCGATTTAAAGGTAGTGTCTTCTCGTGTGTTCTTATGTTTTATTTTTCTTCTCCAACCCCATAAAATCTTTTTATTCTTTTCTTTTGTAACAAAAACAGTATCTTAAATATACTATGATGATGTTATGTGAAGGATTCGAGCTACACTTACACACACCTTCGTATAATGGTTAAAGAACATATTGTTTCTGTGGTTGGTGATTTTCTGCCTCACGAAATGATGATTGTTCAATCTTATTTTAACACCTTTCATGGTGGCCATTAAGATGTCACTCTATTTATATATGATATATATTATGTTTATGTTTCTCTTATGCTTCTGTATTTTTAATTTGTGGCATACCTTTATGGTTTCCATTGTGGATAAACACGATAATTTCATTTTAGGAAGTGCGGACTACCGCCCCCTCAAAGTGATATGATTCGTTAATTCCATATATGGGACGTATGAAGGATGGAGTTAATTCTATTATATATAATATTATAATGGAATTTTAATATACCTTTATATAATTATTATTTCACTCCCATAAGTATAAAATAGAAATTAAAGTAGCGTTCATGCGTACGTACGGCTTACCGTCTCCATGAACGGTGCATTTCATTTCATACCTCTAAATGTTATATAATATTATAAATACATGTATATGCTGGATATATATGATATATATGATATACAAATCATGAATATCATTCTGGATATAATGAACCTTTGACCACATAAACAACATTTAATTGTAAGAAGTCCATTTTTCACTTATGAACCAGATATCGACAAAACGAACATTATTAACTTAAATGATTAGATAATGCTTATAATATGGAAATAATTGATATAAAATGAATAGTAATCTTGAAAAAGGTTCTTAAGCAAGTAGAAATTAACACTAGTTTATTATTAAGGAGATTAAAGAGCAATCGAGTCACGTCAGACACGAGGTAAGGGACTTCGTCTCAATCTCCTATCATTGAGGCATATTTTATTCTAATACAAGGCTTTCTTTTATACGGTGTATAAACCCCTTTTACTTTTAATTTTATAAAAAATGAATATTTTTCTATGAAGTTTTTTACAAAACAACAAAAAATAATGTTTCTTTTATCGTACGTGTTGACAACGGCCTTTTCCGCCACCACGAATATTATTTGGTCTTTGGCTTCCTCAACAAGTCATGATGTTTTTTAAAATGAAATAAATACCATATAATATTTTATGTATTTTGTTATTGAAAATGGTTTTTATAATGGATTTGTTCTGACAATATATTTAAGTGATATATTGTGATCAAAGTGTGGAAATCTTTTCTTTCCATTATATTTGTTTTATGTCTTATGATTTTATAATGGTACTTGGACATTTGATAGGTGGTTACGTGATAAACCATATGACGGGTGGTGTTGTGAATACCAGGACGAGTGGTTACATTATAACCTTCAATGCATTGGGTGTGGAAGTTGGCCGTATGGATATTCCATTAAGTGATATGTATGGAAGTCGACCGTATGGTTGTTAATTTTAAGTATGTTTATGTCCCAAGTTACCTTTATATGTTATGTGTTCTTTATATGGGTTTTATGGTAATATTTTGGTTACAAAAGGGTAAGTAGTGATCTTTTATTCAGTGTAGAGTTTTTACTACTTCATGAAGGTGAAAGGTATTACTTTGATAAAGTATACATGGTTTACTTGTTGTTTTAAAAAACTAACAGTTTTCATTTTTTGTGTATCCCTTAATGAGCTTTTTATGCTCACCCCAAGTTTTTGAAATGTTTTTCACAGGACTTAATGTGGAATAGGGTCAAAGATGGGATCAAGGAAAAGTCATGCTATCTAAAACATGGAACTAGACATATTTCTTTTTAAGAGTTTTTATTTTATGGAAACTTAGTAGAAGTGTCTACTTTGTAATCTTTTGAGATTTAATAGTTATGTCCTAATTCTCTAAAAATCTAAACCTAAAAAGATCCTCAATGTGAATTATTCATTTAATTCAATATTAAGTATGTTTTAAGGCTGGGGCCTTATAGTTGGTATCAAAGGTCGGTTTAGAAAACTTTAGAAGTTAGAAAATTATTAAATTATAAATTAATTTATGTTATGACTGAAATGATATAGCATTTATAGATTACCATGTTGCTTCACCTAAGATATTTATGTGTTCAGAATGGGTTTCCACATAGGAAACAAGGCAACTATGTTGGGATGACATTAGGAAGAAGAAAACCTTCCAAATCAGCAACCTGAATGGTACAAAGTGGAACTGAACAGTTTGTTGTAGTGATGGCACAGTTGACTCAGGCTATAAATGGTGGTGGTATCCATGCACGAGATCAGCCAGATCAACCATAGAGGAACATGTCAGTGGTGGAACATTTCATGAGGCAACATCCCCAATCATTCAGAGGATCATCTGACCCTGTTCTAGCTGAAGGGTGGATTAAAGAACTGGAGAAGATTTTTGATGTCATGGGTTGTTTAGAACATCAAAAGGTTAGTCTTTCTGTTTACCGTTTTGAAGGTGAAGCAGATCAGTGGTGGGCGATGATGAAAAATATCAGGGATAGTGATGAGATAGATGATCTTCACTGGGAAGAATTCAAAGGTATGTTTCTTGAGAAATATTTTCCTATGGTGGTTCGTCTTAGGATGGAAAAACAATTTCAATAATTGAGGAAGGAGGATGACTCAGTGACTGCTTATGACGCAAATTTCACTCGACTGGAAAGGTATGCTCCAAACATCATAAGATATCTTTATAGTAAAATCAAACATTTTTACTTAGGGTTAAAGCCAAAGTATCGAAGGGCTTTAGCTTCTCATGAGTTCAAAAGTTATGAAAAACTTGTTCGATGTGTGGAGAAGGTGGAAATGGAGTTTGCTGATGATCAAGTGTTCTTTGACAAACAATAGAATAAGAGGTCCAGTTGGCAGGCAAAGGGGAAGAATTCATCAAAGAAGCAAGGAGGTAAGAAAACCAAATATCCATCCCGTGAGAAGTGTGGTAAGATGCATCCTGGAGAATGTTTATCCAAGTCTGTAAAGTGATTTCGGTGTGGTATGTCTGGTCATATTTCTCGTAACTGTAAGGAAGATGATCAAGCAGGCAATGAAAAGTCAGCGGTAAGTTGTTTTAAGTGTAATTAAATGGGTCATTATGCAAATGAGTGTCTAACAAATAACTCAACTAGGGGAAAGCAGCCAGACTACAAGCAGAATGGGGTGATGAAATCCTTTGAAACTACTTCACCAAATGTTGGGCTATCTAATAAAGTAGTATAAGGTACATTGTTTGTTTGTTCGGATTATGCCAATGTGTTGTTTGATTCAGGGTCGACACAGTCTTTCTTTTCTGAGAAGTTTTTTAGTAAATTGGAAATTACATCTCAAGATATGAATCCTGAACATATGGTAAAAACACCCGGAGGAAATGTTGAGACAAAAAGAAATTATAAAAACCATCATATCCTTTTGTGCGGAAAGAATCTACCAGTAAACCTTATTGTTTTGCCTCTAGTAGAGTTTGATGTTATTTTGGATATAGATTGGCTTTTTGTTTATCATGATAATATTGACTACAGAGCTAAAATGGTTTCTTTTCAGAAAGATTTTCAGTTTGTGTACAAGAGTGAACCATTGCATTTGATAACATATCAGGAAGTTGAGAAACTAGTAAAAGATGGAAATGAATGTTATATTGCACATATTGTTGAAAATAAAGGAACTGTTTGGATTAATTATGTGTCAGTGGTAAATGAGTATCTTGATGTTTTTCTTGATGAGTTTCCTGGTATTATTCATGACCGGGAAGTTGAATTTACTGTTGACATAGTTCCTAATTCTAAGAAAATTTCAAAACCCCTTATCGAATGGCCATGTTGAACTTTTAGAGTTAAAGAAACAATTGGAGGAGTTATTAGATAAAGGTTTCATTCAACCTAGAACATCACCATGGGGTTCCCCTGTCTTGTTTGTTAAAAAGAAAGATGGTACAATGAGACTTTGTATTGATTATAGAGCCTTGAATAACATTATTGTTAAGAACAGGTATCCTTTTCCTCATATCGATGATTTGTTTGATCAGCTCCAGGGAGGTCAGTATTTTTTGAAGATTGACTTGAGGTCCCGGTACCATCAGTTGAATGTAAAAGAAATAGAAGTTCTGAATACTACGTTTCGTACTAGATATGGCCATTATAAATTTGTAGTTATTCCTTTTGGGTTAACCAATTCACCTGCTGTATTCATGGACCTTATGAATAGAATTTTCCATGAGTTCTTGGATAAGTTTGTGGTTGTTTTCATCGATGATATTTTGGTATTTTCTAAAAGTAAATAGGAGCATGGAAGTCATTTAAGGGTTATCTTGAAAACATTAAACGAAAAGAAACTGTATGGAAAATTTAGCAAGTTTGAGTTTTGGTTACAACAAATTTCTTCCTTGGTCACATTTTTTCAAAATATGGCATAACTATTGATCCTGCTAAATCAAAAGTTGTTGAAGAATGGCCAAGACCCACAAATGTAACCGAGATCCGTAGTTTTCTTGGTTTGGCAGGTTACTAAAGAACGTTTGTTGAAATTTTTTCACAGTTATCTAGTCCAATGACTAAGCTAACTCAGAAGGGTGTTAAGTTTATCCGGACAAAAGAATGTGATGATTGTTTTCAGGAGTTGAAAAGAAGATTGGTTAATGCTCTAGTTTTGCCAATTCCTTCCAGGAATGGTGAGTTTGTTATCTAAAGTGATTCTTCATTTAAGGGACTTGGTTGTGTCCTTATGCGGAATGATCAGGTAATTGATTATGCTTCACGTTAGTTGAAATCTCATGAGGTAAATTACCCTACACATGATTTGGAATTAGCTTCTATTGTTTTTGCTCTAAACATTTGGAGGCATCATTTGTATGGAGTAAATTGTGAAATATATACTGATCACAAAAGTATAAAGTATATATTCACTCATAATGAATTGAACATGATACAGAGGAGATGGCTAAAATTAATCAAGGATTATGATTGTACAATTCATTACCATCCAGGAAAAGCAAATAAAGTGGTTGATTCTTTGAGTCGAAAAAGTAATGATTCATTAACCATGCTACATTTGGACCAAGATCCTTTGGTTTTTGATTTTATGAACTTTTTCATAGAAGTTTTTGGTGCCGGAAGTTCATCTGTTTTGGTTCAGGTATCAGTGAGATCATCCCTATCAGAAATAATTAAGCAAGCGTAGAAGAAAGGAAGTGGGTTGCAGAAAAAGTAGAGCTAGTTCAGAAGGGTAAGTTGCCTGAATTTAACATTGATAATGATTGTGTTTTGAGGTTTGGGAAGAGATTATGTGTGCCTGGTGATTCATAGTTGAAGAATGAGTTGTTATGTGAGGCTCATAGTTCCCCATTTGCTGTTCATCCTGACAGTACTAAGATGTATAGAGATCTGCGGTAGTATTACTGGTGGGATGGAATGAAAAGAGATATTTCTGATTTTACTGTAAAGTGTTTGACTTGTCAGTAGGTTAAAGCAGAGAGGCAGTTACTGAAAGGGATGCTTCAGCCTTTACCAGTGCCAGAGTGGAAATGGAAAAATGTATCCATGGACTTTGTTGTGGGATTACTGAGGACATCTCGAGGTAATAATGAAATCTGGGTTATTGTCGATCGATTGACTAAATCTGCTCATTTATTTCCTATTTGAGATACTTTGCCTCTAGATCAACATTCTCAGTTGTATCTTAATGTGATAGTAAGGTTTCATGGAGTTCCCCTATCCATTGTATCTGATCGTGATCCCAGGTTTATTTCTAACTTTTGGAAAGGCCTACAAAAGTTGTTGGGTACTGAATTAAATTTAAGTACAGCTTTTCATCCGCAATCAGATGGGCAGTCAAAACAAACAATTCAGACATTGGAGGAAATGGTATGTGCTTGATCTATGGATTATTAGGGAAGTTGGGACCAACATCTTTCTTTGGTTGAATTTTCATATAATAACAGTTTTCATTCCATTATACAGATGACTCCGTTTGAGGCATTATATGGGAAGCGGTGTCGAACTCTAGATTTTTGGGATGAAGTGGGTGAAAGGAAGCTGATGGGACCATAATTTGTAGAAGAGATTGTAGAAAATGTTTAGTTGATTCAGAAACACATGAAAACAGCTCAGAGAAGACAGAAAAGTTATGCAGATAACCAGAGGAAGGATCTATCTTTCGAGGTAGGTGATCATGTTTTTCTCAAAGTTTCACCATGGAAAAGTGTGATGAGATTTGGTAAGAAAGGAAAACTGAGTCCAAGGATAATTGGAGCATATGAAATTCTAGAGAATGTTGTATTAGTTGCTTACCAAGTGGCTTTACCTCCGAGTTTATCTCAGGTACACAATTTTTTTTATGTTTCGATGTTGAGAAAGTATATGACAGATCAATCTCATGTTTTGAGCCTAGAGGTAGTTCAGTTGGAAGAGAATCTCTCTTATGAAGAACAACCAGTCCAGATTCTTGACCAAATAGAGCAAGTGTTGTGAAATAAGGTAATTCACCAGGTAAAGGTTTTGTGGAAAAACCATATGGTTGAAGAGGTAACATGGGAATATGAAAATGTTATGAGGGAAAAATACCCCCACTTATTTTGATAAGTGAATAAAATTGCGAGGACGTAATTCCCAAAAGGATGGAAGGATGTAACATCCTAGGTAAATAAAGAATAACAAATTTTCATATTTATTAATATTTACGAATAAAATATTAATTTTACTTTAAAGGGGTTGCTATGTTCGATAGCGTACCCAATACGCAATAAAGAGTTTCTTTGAAATCATACATTGCACACTGGTAATAAAATAATATTTTAAATGGTAGTTAACACGTAGCCGTTGTATCGGTGGAAATGAATAAAAATAACTAAAATATGATTATATATGTTTGTTAGATGTTTTTACATTTATCCAATAAAGGATAAAGGCTTAAAATATGAAATGAATTCAATTTTAGGAATATATACTCTAATATTCACTAAAGGTCCACTTATTGCCTTTTGATGGAGAACCATCATTAAATATAGTTTTGGTCACTATTATACATTCTATTGGACCAAATAAAATTCTTTTTTAGAATCGGGACATCAAAATTTACTTTGTGTTAATTTTTGGTATTTTTCCAACGAAGATCAATTTTTAATGAATAATGAAAAATATTGTATTTTAATTCAAAAAATATTTTTAATATAATTTGTTTATATGTTTAGATTATATTTTGAATTGGTTTTAACGTGCAATAATAAAATATTTTTACCATTTAATCAATAGTGGTTATTGGAATTCATTTCACTTTGAAATTGGACTTAAACTAGTGTCAATATTTTGATACATTTTGTTTCATAAAAACACTCTATTTATTTTGAAAGTGGGAATTAATTATTAAATTAATTAATGCAACTTATATGTTTTGAATTTTTTAAAATAGACATCATTTTTGAATTCGGAATATCAAATATATCTTAGGGTGAATTTTTTGTATTTTTCTGAAAAACTTCAATTTTTGCTGAATAGTGAAACCACTAAGTGGTACTAAAAAAAACTGATTTTTTGTTTAAATGAAATTTTACCACCTCTGTGTTTTTAATTTCAAATATCATACTTACATGGTTGTCATTAATAAGTAAAATGTTGTTCAATGGGATTAAAATAATTTTTTGGTGAATAGTAACTTTTAAGTTTTTAATCGCGATTAGAGGTAATTATTGTAATTTAAGGTAAAAATAATGTTTTAATAATATGAAATGAACATGACACATGTCCTACCCTTATTGGATGTGTCATCTCCGACCAAGAAAATCCATGGGTCAACTTGGGGACCCCATGGAGCCACTTGTGTTGGAAAATGATAGTAATAACTTTTTATTTAAAGTTAAAATAAAAATGTCACAAACATGAGTTGTTTTACTAAAACAATTTTTAAATGTAGTTATACAAGTCATATTTTTGACTATTAATATTCATTAAATATATAAAAATATTTCCTAAATCATGATATTTTTTTTATAATTTTTAAACATTAAATAAATTAAATTATTTATGACACCATGATAATGCAGTGATTACATCATTATTTAACGATTTAAATAAAATGAAAATATAATGTAAAATCTAAGAACTAAACTTGTAAAAAACCTATTGGATGGGTGTATTTAGAACTCTAATCAACATATCCTAGAAATATATAATTTTGGGACTTTTAAAATCTGAAAATAATTTTATAATAAAGTAAACTTTTATAACTTTCCAAGAGTGCCCCTCCTCTCCTCTTATAAAAGGCCCTCACCTCCACCAACTTACCCACACCTCTCACGCCTTTGTCTCAGACAAACCCTGCCCATTGTGTTTCTCCACATTTATCTCTTATCCCTAGAAGCCTCACTTTGGGCATAAGTCTTTCCAAGGAATCCTTTGAGCTCAAATAAAAAAGAGTTACCCAATTTAAAGGTAGTGTCTTCTCTTGTGTTCTTATGTTTTATTTTTCTTCTCCAACCCCCTAAACTCATTTTGTTATTTTCTTTTGTAACCAAAACTGTATATTCAATATACTATGATGTTGTTATGTGAAGGATTAGAGAAACACTTACACACACCTTCATCTAATGGTGAAAGAACAAACTGTTTCTGTGGTTGGCAATTTTTTGCCTCACGAAATGACGATTGTTCAATCTTCTTTCGACACCTTTTTATGGTGGCCATTAATATTTCACTCTATTTATATATGATATATATTATGTTTATGTTTTCCTTATTCTTCTGTATTTTTTATTTGTTTCATACCATTATGGTTTCCATTATGGGTAAACACGATAATTTCATTTTAGGAAGTGCGGACTACCGCCCCCTTAAAGTGATTTGATTCATTAATGCCATATGTGAGACGCATAAAGGATGTATTTAATGTTATTATATATGATATTATACTAGAATTATAATATACCATTATATAATTATGATTTCACCCCATTAAATAGGAAGTAGAAGTGAAAGTAGCGTTCATGCGTACGTACGACTTACCATCTCCAGGAACGGTGCATTTCATTTCTTACCTCTAAATGTTATATAATATTATAAATACATGTATATTCTGGATATATATTATATATATGATATCCAAATCATGAATATAATTCAGTATATAATGAACCTTTGACCACATAAACAACATGTAATTGTAAGAAGTCTATTTTTGACTTAGGAACTAGATATCGAGAAAACGATCATTATTAACTTAAATGATTACATAATGCTTATAACATGGAAATAATTGATATAAAAGGAATATTAATCTTCAAAAAGGTTCTTATGAAAGTAAAAATGAACACTAGTTTATTATTCAGGAGATTAAAGAGCAATTGTGTCACGTCGAACATGAGGTAAGGGAGTTCGTCTCAATCTCCTTTCATTGAGGCATATTTTGTTCTTATACGAGGCTTTCTTTTATACAGTGTATAAACCCCTTTGACTTTTAATTTTATACAAAAGGAATACTTTTCTATGAAGCGTTTTACAGAACGACAAAAAAGAATGTTTCTTTTAATGTACGCGGTGACAGCAACCTTTTCGGCCGCCACAAGTTTTATTTTGTCTTTGGCTTCCTCAACAAGTCGTGATGTTTTTTAAAATGAAATAACTTCCATATACTCTTTTATGTATTTTGGTATTGAAAATGGTTTTTATAATGGATTTTTTATATCAATATATTTAAGTGATATATTGTGATCAATGTGTTGAAATGTTTTCTTTCCATTATGTTTGTTTTATGTCTTATGATTTTATAATGGAACTTGGACATTTGACAGGTGGTTATGTGATAAACCATATGATTGGTGGTGCCGTGAATTCCAGGACGGGTGGTTACGTTATAACCTCCAATGCATTGGGTATGGAAGTCAGCCGAATGGATATTCCATTAAGTGATATATGTGGAAGTCGACCGTATGGTTATTCCATTTAAGTATGTTTATGTCCCAAGTTACCTTTATATGTTTTGTGTTATTTGTGTCGGTTTTATGGTAATCTTTTGGTTACAAAAGGGTAAGTAATGATCTTTTATTCAGTGTAGAGTTTTTACTACTTCATAAAGGTGAATTGTATTACTTTGATAAAATATACATTGTTTACTTGTTTTTTTGAAAAACTAACAGTTTTCATTCTTTTTTAATCCCTTACTGAACTTTTTATGCTCACCTCATTTTTTTGAAATGTTTTTCACAGGACTTAATGTGGAATAGGGTCAAGGATGGGATCAAGGAAATGTCATGCTATCTAAAACATGGAACTAGACAGGTTTCTTTTTAAGAGTTTTTATTTTATGGAAACTTAGTAGAAGTTTCTACATTGTAATCTTTTGAGATGTAATAGTTATGTCCAAATTCTCTAAAAATCTAAACCTGAAAAGATCCTCAATGTGAATTATTCATTTAATTCGATATTAAGTAAGGTTTAAGGCCAGGGGCTTATACAATCTTGGAATGGTGGAGTGGTGAGGATCAACATTGATTGATTTTTTCGGGGTCAATCCAGCACGAAAGATTCGACCAAGGAGTTCTACTACCGACTGGGTGAGGTCTGAGCACCGATGAGGAATTCTGAAGGTAGTGTGTCATCATTAGGGTTTCTATTTTTCTAGATCCAATTTGATATATAAAATATTTCTGTAGTATTTGGATCTATAATTGATATGTACCCTTAGTTTTTTTGGTTGTCCAATCTTGGTTTTGCATTTATCTTCACATCCTTTCTTTATTTTATTTGTCAAAAATTGTATTTTCAATATTTAACATAGTGGTCTGATGCATAATGTCATCTCCTAGTTTGTTATTGTCTATTCAACTAATTTCCATAAACTGTAATGGAATTTTAAAAGTTATTTAATATCTTTCTCTAGTTGTCTTTGTGTATAATATTTTATATTGTATATGTAAAATTTTTTGAGCAGTTATCAAATGAATCTTTCATCACTTTTTGAGAGTCATGAATAAATTGATATATTTTTAAACTCAAACATGCACTACAATATCTATGAATTGAGACTATAAATTGAAAACTCATTCTGATTATTTAATTTCTCCATTTCTGAGTTCTATAATGCCATATGCAGTCATGTTTGAGCTCTGTGGTTAATTATACATTTATCTATGTGTTTTTCTTATGCGTTCAAGCTAGAATAAGTTATATTGAAAAAGTTTTAGATTTTTTTATCAAATTATCCTTTTTATAAAAAGAAATAAATATGTGTGTATGGTTCATATTTATCTATTTTTGAACATAAAATTATACACTAAGAGTAATATTATATTAATTTGTGTTCAAATATGGATTTTAAAATGAATAATAGAATTTATTTTAAATCATTGTTTAACATTATGGTTTCCTTATTTTTTTACATTATTAAGATACTATATTTTATGATAACCCTTCATATGAGTTTTATTTTTGTTATTATGGTTTTAAAGAGGTAGGATTTAATTTTATCAACCATGTCAATTTTTTAAAGACATATATATGTATATATGCATATATATTTATATTTATCCAAATATATATATGTTTTAGAAATAATAATTTCCTAAATTTGTTTAAGTTTATTTTAGTTTGGTATAGTGGGTTGTTTCATAAAAAACTAATAGTTTTCCTGGATGATACATTTTAAGTATGATACAAAAACCATTATTCCACTAAAATATATGTATTTAATAAGTTTTATATTTTAATTTGAATTCATATTAACTCTGACTATAGGGAATCTCATTTTTCTATGTTATTATCAAACACGAATTTAATCTAAAGTGATGAGTAAAATAAATTCCAAGACATATATATACATAAACACACACACATATATAAACACACACACACACACATATATATATAAGGATGAAATGTTTATTATCATATAATTGTGTCATCGTAATTTTTATTCTCATGTTTATAAAAAATGAGCATAGAATGTCATCATGTTATCTTAAATTTAGCAACATTTAATCTTCAAATAAACATGGTCATGCATTTTCCACAACATATACATCTATTTAATTTATAAAAAATTCATGGTTTCAATTAAAATTGTATAGTTTAATTATAAAATTAATAAGTACATGGATTTTATTGAAAGAATTTTATTTTAAATGTTTCCTTTATAATTTTAGGTGTGGAACAAAATTAATTATTATGATTATTTTATGAATGTAAATTATTTATAAAAATAGTAAATGTATTCTATGAAAGAAAGTTTTAATTCATGGGTAGTTCATGAAAAGGCTTATGGAATGTGTTTTGGTTGTAACCAAACATGCAAGTGATATGAAAAAATGTTAAAATAACTATGTATATACATATGTATAAATAAATTTATGTGTGAATGTGTATTTTAATGCAGTGACATGTTTTCAAAATTAAAACTCCAGTGAATGTATATATATTAGTAAAGAAATTTTAAAATGCCTTTAGAAAATATGGCACTTAAACGTTGTAAATATGGATGGTTGTTGGGGAGTGACCACATACATAGCTATGTGGGTGGTCCCAAGATAGCCTTAACAGTTTCAAGTGGATTTAAAAAGTGCTTTGATTTATGAATATTACGTATTGTTTTTAGAAAAACATTTGAATATGTTAAAATAAATTTTGAATGTAATTAATTTTTAAATTATTTTAATATTTTTAAAACATATGTAATTTCAAAAAATGTTCTCAAAAAATATATTTTTAAAATTATTTTGAAAGGAATATTTTTTATAAAATATTTATCAATGATTTTATAACCCCTTATTGGTCATATTTATTGCTCACCCCTTGTTTTAAACTATTTTATTCATGGGTCCACTGATGTTTTTCTAAGGAGTTCACTTCTATTAGAGATATAGTGCACACAGTTTCATTTTGTTCATTTTATTTTATTCTTGTATAAATTTGATAAAATTTTAAGGCCTGTCTAATCTTCAGAACCTAAACCGGTGAAAGGACCTAATTTTTGTAATATGTTGTATAGTTTTATAGTTTCTTCTTATAAAAAAGCAGTATGTTTTTAGCAATACCTCTATACTTCTGAGTTCGGGGCATTATAGGCATGAATCCTTGAAAGTATTAGATGTATTTTCATAAATCATAGATGGTATGTTTTACATGTCCATCATTATGCATTCCATCATTATAGATTATGTTATTGATATTCCATGTGATTATTCAATTAGTTAGAATATCCATGGTAATGTTTCATGTACTAGTGATTATTTATATGGAATTATTTGATCTTCATTTATTACTAACATATTATGCTTAAGTTATTGATTAAATTTCAACTGTTTCAGTTATTTACATTTCGATATTAATTATTCCCTATTGTCTCTTGATAGATTCCAGATTACAAAACTTGTAATGAATATTAGAGATCACCATTATTTTATTTCCTTGACCAAGAACCCATGAAGTTTAGTATGTTTTATATATAAGGATATTCAAGAGGTAAAAATGATATTCTAAAAATATATTTCAATTTCTTTATTCCAATATATAATTTAAGACTCTAGTATATATACATTTTACCAGGACTAATAAACAAACCAATCCATTGCGATATAATACCTTGTATCATATTATAATATAATAATTTAAGGCACCAACAATGGGCTTCTTGGGTCGGGTTCACTACATTATTTATTATGGATATTTTTATTACATAAACTGTATATCATTTATACGTAAAATGTTTTACATAGACCGTAATATTATTGATTTGAGAAATATTGATATTTTTTATTCATTATACAGTGGATAAATTTATTGATAAAGAATATTGTTTATGAATTTAATCTATATCATCCCAATATCCACACTCCCTGATCCAGTGATGAAATCTAGAATATTACATTCACAACATTTATGATGATAATTTTCACCTAATTTCTTCCATTAAAACATTATAACATCAATAGGAAAACATAGATCTTTTACATTCGAGAGTACCGTTTAGTTTTGGATAGAATTAATGAATACACCAACATATAAAATTCACATGTCTTTAAATGAGCATTCTTTTCACTTTACCCATCTTGTTTTTTTCACATTAATACATAATCACTACCCATAAGTATGTTGAGATTAGATGATAAGTATGGGTAAACATAATCATCGACAATTGGTTTTCATTAAATATAATAAGTAGAGCATAAGGGTATGATGATATAATCAATGTCCCTGAGAAAATAATAAAATAACTCATACACATAAAAACCTGGATCATCAAATATGAAAACATAGAAAATTTTTAAGTAATCATAATAATTAATAATGATTAATGTGATAATAATCTCGATCATTATAATCATTATAAACCCAAATCATGTAAATAGAAAACATGTACATACTTGGGCCGTCATTTCCATTTCACTCTTACAATCACTCTTACAAATTGATTAACAACACAAGAATTTTCCATGCTAAATACATTGGAGGGACATCACGAAACAAACTATCCTTCGTTTATCATAGAATCAACCATAATTATATTATCACCTAACCACCCATTATTGGGTTATAATGTAACCATCCATAAAATGTAAAAATAAAATAAAAATTTCAAAACACATAAAATCTTTCATTTCAAAAAAAGATTAAAATTATTAACATTAACAATTTAAAAAATTGATTAACCCATGAAAAAGAAACATGTTCTATAAAAAAATATTTTAAAAATTATTATTCCATGGAAAATAATTTTTTTATATAAAAATCTCTTCAAAACATGATTTTACTCTGTAAATGAAATGGGATCTACAAAAAGCTCATTGAAATATGATTAACTCATGTATAATAAGTGAGAACCATAACAATATCTTTGAAAAAAATCTTAATCCATAAAAATAAATAATAAAAATGGTTTTAATAAAAAATATCCCTAGTCTAGGATATGTAAAAAAAATGGTTGTTGATGTTGATTATGGAAAATTACCTTTAAATATAACTATTTGTTTTTGTAAAATTATATTTAAATATTCCAAACTGTCCCACACAACTTTGAATCACTTGAATCATAAGACCCATGGGAGAATAACATAAATTTAAACATAAGAATATCATGAGAACAAAGATATTAATGATATATCATTTCAAAAGAGAAGTATATACACCTCATAAATTAAGATATCTGTATAACATAACAAACACCTCAATGAATGAAAATTGTAAAAAAATCCATTACCACTTCGGTATCTTTGAAACCGTAAAATACATGATAGGTAGATTATCTAATGGATACTCATATCACCAAAAATTCAAGTATAAGAAAAATAAAATACTTTCAAAGGAATTATATACACAATATATTAAGAATTAGAGGTGAATATGTAACATATCTCATAGAAATAAAAGTGAGATGAGAAAACCCATTACTACTTGAGTCACTTATAAATCATGAGATATGTTAAAGAATAAAATAAATTGAAACATTAATATAATAAAATAAATTATATTCATTTTACAATGTTTCATGATGAATTATATACACCATATAAAATTGATTAGGTGTATAATAACAAATAAGTATCAATGGATTGTAATTTGAGACGAAACCCCTTATGACTATGGAAAAATCAAAATTGGAAAAACCAAAGGTAATAATAATCAAATTAAATATTTAAATACCACAAAGAAAAAACAAAAAATGGTCTAATATATCAAATTGGGTCCTAGATACACTAAAAAATGAATTAAGTGCTGAATATGATAGTTATCCTACTAACGTAAAATGTTAGATGAAAATCCCTAACAAATTTGGTAACATCTGAATTAGAAACCCCATAAGTAATAATAATCAATGGAAAATTTTAAATACCACAATGATAAAATAATTAATGATATAATATATAAAAATCGTATGTATATACACTGTATAAAAGAAGTAATTTTTGAATGTTACATTTATCTCATAGATATATAAAGTGAGATAAAAATCACTAACCATGACTCTAATTTGTCATTATTTCCATAAATAATATTGACTAAAAAACATATCATAACTATTTACTTGATTAATAACCTTTTAATAGTTTATTATTATATTTATCTCACTTATAAAATATATATATATAATTACTTAATCGGAATTTTTAATATCAGACGTTTTGACTATATTCAGCTTCTTTGTTAAAAATGACTTTGATAAGTTGACTAAGCTCAATGTGGTAAAAATCATATCATCTATAGAATAATAATAATTAATTAATTATCATATTTATACATAAATTAGAATTATTAAACCAATCGTGAATTTTGATCATAAAAACGAACCAACGTTACAATCATGAAGACAGTATGTCGTACGTATGCAAGAGTAACATTCGAATTTGTGAATGATCATTATGAAAAGAAGATATGTAGCATTTATATTTGAAGAATTATAATTAAATAATAAATAATATATAATTTAATTAAATATACTAATTTATATCATTCATGTGATATGTTGATGAAAAATGAAGAATCGTATCGCTTCGAGTAGGCGATTGCCCACATATCCATGAATGATGTTGTCACATTTCCAGTGTTTGAAATGGAAAGAAGAAAAAGATATTTTATATTTAAAGATATATAATTATTTCATTATTATCATAAATATTTCATTTATATAATATATTTTTATTCGAACCATTTCTAATACATTCTATTTAAATCATCAACGAATCAATTTTTTGAGGAGGCAGTAGTCCCACATCCTCAAACAATGTTATCATATTAACAAAAATATAAATATTGAAGTTATATGATATATAAAAACTATATAAGTTTTAATAAATAATAAATATCATATATATCATATAAAAACAGTATTTACATCATAATTACAAATTACGAGATGTGGTAATGTTAAAAATGAACAACATTGTTTCATGAGGAAATAGTCTTCCGTACACACGAACGAAGATTTTGTTACCCATTTGAGGAAAGTGTGTGTTTGTGTAGAAAAAAACATTAAAATAAAAAAATATCAGAAATTTTTTGATAATTATTTTATTGTATATCTATGAAATAAGTATAATTCAATGGGTAGTGAAATAAATAAAAAACATTTCTTGTTGAAAATTGCTACCTCTTCCTTAGGTAACTCTTTTTTGTTTTCACCAATGTAATTCATTCATTAGATTTATTCAAAAATTGAGTATTATAAGATTAGATTAGGGATATTTGGATTTTATTTTGGAAGGGGTTGTTCGAGCCAAAAGGATTTAGAGTTGTAAATAATGGGGGAGAAAGAATTCCCTTTCATAGTGGGGGAGGAGTGGAATTATTTTATATACAAAAATATAAACACTGTTTAGAGGTCTTCATTAACAAACATTCTTAAAAAATAAAAAATAATGTAGAGGAGGGTAATTATGATCAATTCAAACTCAGGCCACCGAAAATAAATTCCTCTTAAAAAATATTTATTCCTTAATTCCTCAGTTTCCATATTTTTTTATTCTGGTTTTTTCATTAATGTATGTTTTTTTCTAACCTTTTTAATTAACACATTACGAATAAATTAAAGTGAGAATTATTATAAAATTTATAACCATTGATTTTTAATATTAAATCCATATTATAAAATAAAAATCGCATGTCGGTTGGAAATTAAATTTAATTGAAGCACGTGAAATGTGAAAATATAGTTCGTCAACTCTAATTATGCCAGCAATGTATTTATTATATAGTGGTCAGTATATTCATTATTAAATATCAAATTTCCATTAATGGACCATATCTTAAATGTATTAACATTTTAAAAATAAGTTTACATAATATAGTATTTCTAGTAATTTTTAATCATTTAATAAGATATCATTAATTAAAATAATATAAAATTAAATTTTGAAATTATATATTTAATTAAATTTAAAAAATTTCTAGGGAATAATGAAATTAAAATTATATTAATTTCAAAAATATGTATCATGTAATATTAATCTAAAAATATAATTTAATACAAAAATTCATTCTATTTACTATAGTTTTAATATTATTAGTATCATTTATTTTATTTAATTATTAATTAATTAATCCTTGTATTAGAATTTCGTAGACACTTAATTTAGTAATATCATCTATAAAAAATAAATATAAATTATTTTCATAAAAAATTGATTTACCCTTAAAAATAATATTTATAACCAAACATATATCGTTTTTCCTTATCCATATTGCGTTATTGAATATAAATGGAATAATGGTACATATTTTGTGATTTTAATTTCATAATTTATTTAATGGGTAAATATTATTCCAACTAACTCATATAAATCGAGGATACAATTACATAGGTTTATATATTTGTAATGTCCTGAAATTTCTGTGTAATTTTTGTTATTTATATGGAATTATTTTGGGATGATGCACTTAGACGACGCGCGATTATGAGGCCCAGAGTGCCCTGAATGATCCATAAAAAATGTTTTTCTTTAAATAGGGCATGTGAGTGGTTTTCTTAAAAAAGTGGAATAACTCTTAAATAAGATCCAAGATTATAAATCTGAGGGTACCGTTGCGTTCAGGAAGGCGGGATTACCCTAGGAGCGACTTATGTTTAGTCGACACAAGCCAACAGTGATAAAACCCAAAATGGAATAACCGTAGATAAAATAATTAAATAACATTATTTTAATTTTCAAATTATTATAAATCATGAATGGTAAATAATATTAAAAATATGAGATCGCCAATGAACTCTTGAGGGTATTCTTTCCTTTGGAAGATCCTAACATTCACTGGCGCAGGATTATAGTGGATGTTAGTTTATGGCCGTAAATAAAAATAATTATGTAACAGTTATTTTATTTTGAAATCCTTATAACTCTTAAAAAGTATATCAGATTGAAAATCTTAGAGTATGGTTGAGGTCATGTGGGTGTTTTCCTCTTACGCTGAGCCAAACCTCGTCCAATGCAGGTCAAGGGTGAATGTTAAATTTTTAACCTTTTTAAGGATCTTTTAAATAAACATGCGAATGAGTTTCTATAACATTTGAACCATTTCTCAGATCAAAAATCTGAGGGAAATTTTGAACTTAGAATGCTAAGATTTTCATAGAAAGGACTTAACTTCAGTTGGAAAGGGCTGAACAAAAAAGTTAATTTTTATACTCTTTGAGAAAACCAATACAATAACTTAAAAAAGTAATTTTATTTATTTTATCACTGACGAGTAGTGACACAGTGATGTTGCGGTGCATCAATGAGGAATAGGTGAGATGCATTAATGGATCTCATTAATGTATCATTAACACACAACGTAATGATTCCTTAATGATGTGTAACAACGATGTTGTTTCATAAATGAAACAACGAATTAACGTGATGTCGCAGCGAAATAGAATCGATGCATTGTGTTTTCCTTTTAATTTGGTTGATGAGATGGTCGAACAAGGAATTAATCTATGATAATTCTTTGATGAACCTTAGATGAACTTATTCTCCAATAAATAAAGACAAATTCTGACAAACATCAAAAATATTCGATGCACCATGAAGAACATTTACGGAAGGGATGAACGACATCGAAGTCTTGAAACCTCAATGACGTGATGGTGTTGCGATGAACATCAAAGAGGATGAGGTTTAATTTGTTCATGTTATTCCCATTTCTTATTCAAGAAATGAAGAAAAAGGATCAAACCATGAACTTGTTGATCCACAAATCATGAATTTATGCATGAGGGTAACTTTCTTTTGAGATTGTCTTTATCTGATAATTGAGTTTTTCATTTATTGATTTAATTATAATTATTAGACCTCCCATGATTATAAACCACTAACATGGAGGGTGTGGGCCGAGACCAAAAATTCGTGAGCATGTCCATCAGGTGCATTCATTGTGGATATATACTCAATGTGGTGGAAAGAGGAATCTGGGGCTGAGGTAGGGATTTAAGCGACCTGAGAGGCCCATAAATGCAGATAGTTCAGAAAACAGACCACCAGAGTGACTCTAGTGGCCTGCAGAAGGGACCGACGTTGCGCCCGTTGGCACGCCATGACGACATGAGGCCACGAAAGCATATTGATGCAACATAGTGTCGAGGGGTGGCCCGTGACTTGGCCACCTGTGTGGCTGTAGAGCTGTGGTCACTCAACTGTGGCTGGAGGAGCCCCGCACATCCACAGGGTAGGCGGGAGGATGAACACGACCAGTTTCCTCGTCCCAATAACACACCATTGGCCACTCATGTGGTGGGTCATTGGGTTGGCGGGATACACCCCAAGCCACGGGACCATGCCATCAGCCATAGGGTTGGGCCAGACTCATGTTGTTGGGACGGATTTACGCCAGAAGACCAGACTGATGCCCTTCAGGTCGGGCCAGAATAAACCGGCTTGCCGGGCGACCTGACAGGCTACACTCTTAGCCAAACTAGGCTAGGTCCAATAAGGTCCCTTGGGTTTGGCCCATAGACTTGGCCAGACCAGACCGACATAGACCTGAACCAGGTCAGGTTGAGTCTTTTGAATTAAACTGGGGTATGTGGAACCCCCTGGCCTGGATGGTCAGGTCGGACCAGACCCAGATGTAACCATCCCCTATTTACGAAAACACTAATTACTCCCAAATTAGGCATCCAGTTGATGAGCTGTTTACGAAGTTGGGACCCTCTCGATGAGGTGTATCATTTTTAATGCCATGAGGAGGATTTATTGGATTTTTAGATGTGATGAATGTCTTGAGAATTGGTTATCCCAGGAAGGCAACGTATGGAACCCTACGGTTTCTTGAGACATGAGGAATTATGAATTTTGACTCTGTATGACTCGTCCATGGCCCAATGGGAAGCACTTATGTGTGAATTTTTAGGCCCATGGTGGGAAACACTTTTGTGTGACTTTATAGACCCATGGTACGCAAAAATAAAAAGCACCTCAGTTGGCCAAGATTAGTGGGAATCACTTCTATGTGACTTTTCATGCCCTCCGGACGTAGAAGGGAGGTGTACCTAAGAAATCCAAGGTTAGTGGGAAACACTTCTATGTGACTTGGAATGCCCACTTTACTCGATGGAGGAGGAGTTCTTTAGAAGATTAGGTGTTCGATGATGTGACTGAAGATTCTTATATCACTACCCTAAATGTATACGTAGTGTGAGCTATCTTGTGTTTCATTTTTTACTTTGAGGATTGTTGTGTCTTATTTCTTTTTTGTTTTAGGATCCATACTGAGTATCGTGTGACTCACCCGCTCACTGGATCTGGCCACTCATGATGTGTCTTGTGTAGGTAATCAACATTTCAATTGATACTTTGGTGGACCGAGACCTAGAGGTACTCAAGGAGACGGGATCGATATATACTACGACAGTGGATTTGGAAGCCTAAGACCAAGTGGGTCTAAGTTGGATCGGGTGGAAGTAAAATTATAATTATGCTTCCAATAGCTACAATACTCCCACGATCAGGTGGGGTTTTCCACAGATGGTCATCAGAGTCTCCTTTTTTATCATTTCTATTTTTATTTCTTTTGTTGGGTCTCTAATCTAGCCAACTTGTATTAGTTTTACTTGGAATCACCTTTGTTTTAGTGATAGTTGTTTCCTTTTTAGTGTGTGGGAATTGGTTGGGTGTGTGTGTGTGTATAGGTACTTAGGAAAATTCCTCCCACTTGTAGGTTGAAGCCTTCGGTGCTAGTTGATAGCCCCTAGCCTTCGGGAGGTAGTCTTGGGGTAGTCACAGCATGGGCCCTGGGGGATGGGTCATGAAAAAGTGGTATCAAAGAGTGGTTGGTCCTACCATAAAGACTGGGAGTCAATGTTTTGTTTGGGGGTAAATCGTTAAGTGTTGCGAGTTCGACATTTAGATTCGGGGAGTCTAGTGATGGTGTGGCGACCAATATATATAAACTAGGACCTTGAATTATACTTTTTGACTCCATACATGAAAACATTGGTAGCATAATTGTATCTTTATATTATTTTGAATAAGATTTAACTCACTAGGTATAATGTTTTTACCATGGTTCATCTTGATTCTCTTTCGAGATGCCTCCATGTAGACAACCAACCAGGATTCGAGTGTGTGACCATGAGGATGGAAGAACGAGTGAAGAGGCTTCAGTATTGGGACCATTTCCCATGATGGTAACTTCAGGGAATGTCTCAACAATACCACTTCATGTTGGTCAGTAGTTACTACCTGTGCTACCGGTAGATGATAAATATAGGATTAGTGCCTTTCATGAGTTTCTGTGACAGATACCCCTCAGGTTAAAACGAGAGCCTGACTCATAGGCTTCTATGTACTATCTTGAGGTGGATACCAAGTTTCCATCAATCTAGGGAACCATTTGATCATATGGTGGTCCTGGAAGTGAGCCTAATACATGGCTCAACATGTTGATGGTAGGGTCTAAATTACCCTGATCTTATGATGTGGTGAAATTTCCATGGACAGAGCTTGAGAACTATTCTCAGAGAATGGGTCTCTTTCCAAAAAAAAACCTAAGGAGTATGTGTTTCCAAGAGATTCTATAGATTTTTCCATAATATATGTCGGTAGCTGAGTATTAATCGAGGAATATCAATTATTATAGGTAATCGATGAATAAGATACGACCAATGCTTTAGGGATTAGACATCAAAGGGAAACATTTTTAGGGAAATATAACCCAACACTATTCCTCTTTGCATTAATACTTATGTTAGAGTTCTAGAGAGAAACCTTATGGTCAAAAGTTCATTAGATGAGCAGATAAAACTAGTGAATGTTAGCCATGGGAAAGTAGGAAACCAACATCAATCTTAGAGACTTGGGTGTGTAAAATCTTTTGGGAAGAGGAAGTGATAGGGACATATGAATCTGTTTGGCAGAAGATGTTTAAGAGGATATAGGAGAGGAGTAGGATGTGGTATACATTTAGAAAAGTTACATCCACCACCCCAATGTGGTCTCCACCAGGCTCAGGAAGCAGGAGGAAAAAAGAAGGGAGTAGTTGCAAAAGTCCAAGGAGTATGACCCAATGACTCTATGAATGATTCGAGGTGTGGTCTGTGTCTACTAAGAGATGCCATATTAATAGACATAGGTACTAATAATTCTTTCTTGTCACGAATCTTGAGGATGAACTATAGTTTCTGGTTAAAACTTTGACTTGATCCTTCTGTCTGGAGATACATATGGGATGGGACTCGATAATCACACTTATTCTGAGGGTTTGATCTGACCCTAGAGGTGAGATTTTTAGTTAGAACCACTTGGTGGTATCATGTAGGACATAAGACGTTAGTTTGGGTATGAAATGGTCTTCCAAAATTCATGCTCAGATTGAATGTTTTAGGAAAAAATGATACGGTATATCCGCATCATTGGAATGGGGTTTCCCATTATCAGTGAAAAAGGAAACCAAAGAAGCATGTAAAAACTCAAGCATAGAAGGGTGAAGATGATCACTCTTGAGTTGGCCAGCCTCACCCTCATGGGAGTAGATATTTTGAGTTTTCAGTTCCCAACAGTGGAGGTGGATTTATGGGATGTCTTTTCAAAAAATGTTTCCAGGACTCCCTCCCAATAGGGGGAGGAATTTATGTATCATTATACACATTGATATAGCGCTGATATCAGTATCAGTATACCAGAGGTCTTTCTTAGAGCTTCACAAGAAGGGAAATTATGTGGGTTACTTGTATAGAAAGGGAATTGTAAGACCTAGTGCTCTTGGTTATGTGTGGATTACCGCCACCATGTTTCCATAGAGAACGAGTACCCACTACTATTGGGTCGATGGGAATTCCAATCAGTAAAAATGGGCATCCATTCATGTATATGTAAAGGTTCTCATAGGATATTTAAAACTATGACTTTGAGATAGTATATACTCCTATGAATGGGACATGGTGGCAGATGCGCTCAGCATGAGGTCTGGTTTATAGCTGTTGAGTGAGACAATGGAGAAGCTATCCGTGATGCTGATATCCTTTATGTGAGAGGATAAAGAAACTTAACTTCAATCAATTACTATCACTCCCCGTCTCTTACAAAGAGTTAGGGAGGCACAATTTGTGGATGTTGACTATGAAGGGCCAACGTTCTTAGTTATCCCCAGGATAAGCTCCTGATAGATTTTTGATAGGTTGGGAGGAAATCATCTTTTTCATATGACACACCATTGTACCAGTGATGTTATGAGAGGTGGTGTAGAGGGAGTTTCATATATCCCCATTGGCGTTACATCTTGAAGTGGAGAATATGTAGAAATTACTCCGACATTAGTACAGTTTCTAGGGATGAAGAAACTGGTGGAAGAGTTTGTTTCACGATGCCTCACTTGTCAGTAAGTGATTGTCAGGCATCAGGTTCCAACATGCTTGTCCTAGCCACTTGATGTACCAGAGTGAAAATGGGAGGGTATATCGATGGAAATTGTGATGGGGTTACCACACACATCTAGGGACCATGACTCTACCTGGGTGATTTTCCACTAACTCACCAATTTGGCCCACATCCTACCCGTCTAGGAGCACAGAACGGTAGAGGGATTGGGATGCCTCTACATCCCGAAGATAGAGAGGCTTCACATGGTGACTTCAATGATCATCTCAAACCATGATGCATGCATTACATCCTAGTTATGGAAGGTATTTCATGAGGCGTTTGGAACTCATCTGTGTTTGAGCACATCTTTTCACCCACAAACTGATGGTCAGATAGAGCAAACCATACAGAAAGCAAAGGAAATACTTCGTGCTTGCGTTCTTGATTTTTGTGGTAGTTGGTAGGACCATCTACCACTAGAGGATTTTTACTATAATAACATCTATCAATCCTCCATTATAATGGCACCGTTTGAGTCCTTGTATGGGATACCATGCAGATCACCTTTATGCCGGAAGGACCAAAGGGAGTCATCACTCATAGGTCCAGAGATAGTATGGACTACCACTAAGAAGGTGCAGATCATCCAGGAGAGAATGAGGACTACACGGGACAGAAATAAGTCTAATGTTGACAGGAGATGAAGACCCTTGGATTTCAAAAAGGGAGACCGTGTTTTTCTTTGGGTATCACCCCGATGGAGATTGTAGAGATTTGGATGGGAATCCAAGCTATATCAGAGGTTCCCCATAATATTCTAGATTCCTGGAGGATTTAACGAGGTGGCGTACCACCTAGATCTTCCCACATAAATGCACCAGGTGCATGGTGATTTTCAAGTGTTGCAGCTAAGGAGGTACGCCATGATCAATCTCACGTCTTCGACTAGGGAAAGATGTAAATTTACAATGGGGCGATGTTTGTGGAGTTCCAGATAGAGATAGAAGATCAATAAGAGTGGATCCTTCATGGACTGTTGATTCCTCTAGTGCAAGTTTGGTGGAAGCATTTGAATCTTTTGGAGATAACATAGGAGGGGAGGCTCAGATTCATGCTCAATAACATCGTTTTATTTGAGTTTCCTTTTTTTAGAATTTTGGGGATGTAAATCCTTAATGCGGGGAGAAAGTAATGTCCCAAATTTTCCATATAATTTTTATTTATTTATATGGAATTATTTTGAGACCAGGCACTAAGATGATGTGCAATTCCGAGGGCTAGATTACCTAAAATAATTCATCAAAAAATGTTATGCTTTGAATAAAGCATGTGAGCGGTTCTCCTAAAAAAGTTTTAAAACTCTTAAGAGGGTGCCGGATCAGAAAAATGGGGGAACCATTGCATTTATGATGGAATGTTTACCCTAGTCATGACTTAATTTTAGTCATCATAGGTATCTAGTAATAGAAACATAAAATGGAATAATTGTAAATAAATTACATTTATAAAGTTATTTTTTTTTCAAATTCTTACAACTCACGAAATATGACTCAGATTAAAAATTAGAGACCACTAATGAACTCGTGAGGGTATGCTTTCCTTAGGTAGATCCAAATATTGGATAGAGATGTCCAATAGTGGAAGTTAGTTTTTTTCCATAAATAATGTAATTGTATAACAATTATTTTATTGTTAAATCCTTATAACTCCAAAACAATAACATAGATTAACAATCCGAGAGAATGGTTGATCTCATGGGGGTGTGTTACCTTTATGAGAAGCCTAACCTCATCCAATGTGCATCGAGGGTGAATGTTAATTTTATAACTTTTTATATTGTTCATTTAATAAAATGTGAAAGTGGGTTTTAATAACTTCTGAACTGGCATTCAAATCAAAAATATGAAGGCACTGTTGATATTAGAACACTAGGATTAGCCTAGAAGGGACTTAACTTTGGCTGATAAGAGCCGAATGGAAAATATAATTTTCAGAATATTCGAGAAAAATAATAAAGTAAATTAAAAAATTATTTTATTTATTTCATCACCGATGAGCATCAACATGAAGATGTTGTGGTGTAGCGATGTGGGAGTGATGATACACAGTAATGGAGCTCATTAATGGACGATTAAAACGTAGTGTAATGATGCTGTAATGGAACATAACAACGATCTGTTCTCCTTTTATTTTTTTGAATCATTAGTGGAATGAGGAATTAAACTATGAAGATTTTCTTTAGAGACACCAATGAACTTCATATCAAATGAAGAACTGAAAAAGCCAACAAGCATCAAACATCTTTGGCACACCTTGATGAATTGAAATGGAAGTGATGAATGTTGTTGACGTCTTGACACTTTGAGGATGTAACGTTGCTGAGACAAACATCAAAGAGGTAGAGGTTTAATTTGTGATAGTTATTTCTAGTTCATATTCTAGAAATGAAGAACGAGGAACAACCCACGAATAGGTTGATTAGTGATTCATGTGTTTATGTGATATGGTAACATTCTTTTGATATTTTTGATATCCAAGAATTGAGATTATCATTTTTTTGATTGATTGGAATCCTCAAAACTCCCATGATTATAAACTTCATACACTGAGGGTGTAGGCCAAAACAAAAAAAAAGTTATTGGCACCTCTACCCTGTGTGTTCATTTTGGTTGTATTCTCAAAGTGGAAACAATAGGAATAGGGGTCCAAGGCAGGGAAGGTGGCGACCTAGGGGGCCCATAGGTGCATACATTCCAGAAAATGGACGACCATAGCAATTCTGGTGGCCTGTAGAAGGGACTGCTAGAGGTTTCCGTTGGCAGTGACCGCAAGCGGAGGATGTCAGAGTGTCATGGTGGCAGGAGGCCACAACCGGCAGGTTACGGTAGTAGAGTGACGCGGAGCCAGGCAGGCACCCTGTAGAGGGGTGGCCAGCATTCGGGCCTCCTAGGTGGCTAGAGAGTGGTGGTCACCCGACCATGGATGGAGGATCCCCGCGCATCAATGTGGCTTATGTGAGGACTGACGCTGCCAGCTAACGTGTCCCAGGAATACCCCACTGACCGCTCACACAGCCAGTCTTCGTGCTTGGAGGCCGCACTCCTAGCAGGCATGTCATTCCTGCAGCCACTGTGCTTGGCCGGTCCGGGGCCCGACATGCTAGAGCCACAACCCAGTGGTCCAGTCCTATGACCCAAAGAATAGAACCATTTCGGCGGGCCATATTTGCGCTTGTCGGTTAATCTCGCACCCTTTAGGCCGAGCTGGACTAGACTGGGTCTTCGGGCAACCCAAAGGTTTAGACCCTTGGCTAAAGTAGGCTGGGTCCAACGTGGCCCATTGTGCCTAGCCCACTGGAAAAGCCAAAACGGACCGACCCAGGCCCGAACAGGGTCAGGTCAATTCAGTTGAATTAAATAGGGGTATGTGGGCCCCCCAACTGAGATGGGTTTTTGGGTATGTTCGACCGGGTCGGACCAACCCTAGATGCAACCTACCCCAATTTATTAAAACACTAATAACTTGAAAATCAGGTCTCTGATTGAAAATCCGTTTATGGCGTGGGGACCCTATCAATGTGGTAGATCTTTTGTAATTCCCTCAGGAGGATTTCATATAATATGAGAAGTGACGAATGGCTTGAGGAGAGGTTCTCCCTGGCGCGCTATGCACGGAATCCTTCTGTTAGTTGAGACCTGAGGACTGTTGACTTTCAACTCTGTATGAATCGACCATGGCCCCATGTGAAGAAGTTCTATGTGAATTTCCAGGCCCAAAGTGGGTAGAATTTCTGTTTGACTTTGCAGGCCCATGGTACCTGATGAGGAGGAGTACCTCAGTTTTCCAATATTATTATTAATCACTTCTGTGTGACTTTTCAGTTCCATGGTACATGGTGAGGAGGTGTACCTAAGTAGTCCAATGTTAGTGGGAATAACTTCTGTGTGACTTGAAAGACCCACTGTACTAGATAGTGCAGAAGTTCTCCAGCAGCTGAGTTGTTCAATGATGTGAGTGATGATTCTTCTATCAGTACCCTAAATGTATACCTAGTGTGGTTTGTCTTGTGTTTTATACTTTATTTTGAGTATTTTTGTGTGGTCATTAATTTTTTTGGGGTCCCTACAGTGTATTTCATTACTCACCCCTACATAGGCTCTACCCACATGTGACGTGTCCCTGGTTGGTGATCATCATTTAGACAGAGACTTTGGTGGACCAGGACCTAGATGTACTCTGGGAGACGAGACCAACATACACTATAATGGTGGAGTTGGTGGTGTAGGACCATGCGGGGCTTAGTAGGATCTGGTGGAAATGACATTCCACTTTGTCTTCCTGTAACTACACCACTCCCATGATCAGGTGGGGTTTTACATGGATGGAAACCAGAGTTTCCATTTTGTTTCGTTGCTATTTTAATTTATTTTATTGAGTTTGTATTCTGTCTTGCTTGTATTAGTTATACATAGACTCAACTTTTTTTAGTGATACTTGTGTCTTTTTCAGTGTGTCGCAATTTTTTGGGCGTGTGTGTGTAAAAGTATTTTGGAAAATTCCTTCTACTTGGTGGTTTATGCCTTTGGTGCTAATCACTAGCCCATGGCCTTCAAGAGGTGAGCTTGGGGAGTCATGACATGGGACCTGGGGGATGGGTCATGAAAATACTTCCATCCAAGGGGTTTTATATAAGTTTATAGTTCATTTTAATACTTAATATTAAAGGTAAAACACTATGTAAACTCATTTTTAGCTTAATAACTATAATTTTATAGAGGTTACTGGCCTGGTCAAATTTCCAAGACTCATTTATTGATCAAATATAATGTTAAATAATTATTAATGAAAGGATTTTTTTAATGTCATTCTCAAAAAGAAAAAAATGTCCGATGGTAATTAATATAACCAGATGAGATCAATTTTAAATACAATGTTGGAAATCCAATATTCCACTACATTTTTGTATGTGTATACCTATATGATAATGTTATTAAGTCTAGATAGAAACATCAATCATCCCATACACTTAGCTACGAGTTTCCATACATTATGTGGCCTGATATTATGGAAAACATTCACAATAGTAGTATAGTCACTTTCAATCCATAGGTTGTTCCATATTTTATACCTTTAAAACAAGACCACATTGAGAAAACTATGAATTTTGGCCTCAAAAGATGATTTGATTCCACAATTAACATTGAATAATCCAAGAATCTAGCCAATGTAATCTGAAAAAATGGAACCACGACCCGCCAGATCTGTATTACTTTTAATACACCATAAACATTGATTTTAATCTGTCACATAAGGGATAATTTCTATAAAACATCAATGAATCCATCCATCTTTATATAAGATCTTGAAATTCCCAGCTTCTTCAACACCATGAAATCTATATGAGTGGTTGGGGATGACCTTAATTTCTTTTAATTACTCCAACTAATTTATTAGGTCAAAAACAAAATTTAACTTACTATAAATTAAAAATTATCCTATCTACAAACATGGAATACCGTTTTCCAAATTCCAATCACATAAGTGGATTAATTTAATTTAAAATTGAACCCACAGACCATCAAAAAAGTTGGGTTTTAAAGTAAAAATACCAATATTTTGAAATTTGTTATATCAAATATCAATTTGAAAAGTTTTCCAATTCCAGAATTGGATTGATTGACTTATAATTGAACTTTTATACATTATAATGAATTTAAAATATAATTTAACTATATAAATACATTAGATGAAAATATAGTTTCAATTCAAATCTGATGTCATCCATTATTCTTAAAAATATTAGATATCTCAGAAAAATAATAATAAATCACATAATATAAATTTTTATTTTATTATTTCAACAGAGAAGTTCTTTTTTTCACATAAAATTATAATCAGGTAAAAATTTTGATTTAAAAAAGTCAGTCATTAAATGCATGAAAAAGAACATTTTAGAAAAATACTACTTATTATGATTCAAAATGGATTTATTATTATCTTATGCCCATAAAAATTATTCAATTCCTTTGAAAACATTTGATTAAATATATAAAATATAAATTTAATGAATATATTTCACTAATAGTGAATAATTAAATTTATTATTATGAAAATCTAATCTGTTCATTATAATAGCTTTCATAAAAACTCATCCTTTATATTCGTCTAGTTTTTATTTTCATTTTTAATTAATAAGAACAAATAAATATTATAAATATGTGTAAATGATTCTCTAACAATTTACTTAATCTCATCCATTCGCTGCATTCTAGTGTGCAGGTGATTACAATCATGTTAAATATTAATATTATATTATTATTTCATAAAAATTGGTCTTGCATGTAACACATGTTACCAAAGAGACTCAATATTTCATGTAACAAAAGATGAAGTTGGTTATGCATATAACATAAGAAAAACTATACATTATATGTAACAAAATATATAAAATAATTTAAAATAATATTGCATATTTGTTTTTAAAATCATTGGATGTTACATCCTACCCAAATTAAAATGAATTTCTCCCATTAAATTTATCATGGATGTCAAATAAATAACATTTTTAGAATTCCTTTATTGAAATCCAACTCATATAAATGAATTTAATAAAAAATACCCTAAAAATATTAAGTTGTTAACATAAAGTATACCTACTTTTATGAATATATACATGTCCACATATGGGAAAAATTGTTGGGAGATTAAAATATATATTTGTAAGGACAAAATAATTCTTGGGTCTAATAGTGAGGGATATATAATATTTTCATGGGAAAGTAAATGATAACAAAATAACATAGAAAATATATGTGGAAACTTTTATTTATGTCTTCTAAAAAGATGGTTAATTGGACAATATTTCATTTAAGATCCTTTTCCTAAAGGTCATGGATTTCCTTCACCATCTAGACTAAAACCATAATGAATTATAATTACTTTGAAAATGAATTTCATCATTCATAGTATATTCCAAAAAATCTTCTTTATATCTAAATGATGAGTATTTTTGATGAATTTTTAGTACTAGAAGAAAAAAAAGGTACTTTAATGACCACATAACCATAAAATGTATAGTCAAGCAATTACACATACCATTGAACATTAATAAAAATCAAAATTTTTACAACATGGTATGATAATTCCAAAAAATGTGCAAACCACTATATGATATAGTAACATCAAAATTAAATAGTAATTTCTGAAGTTGAAAAAAATTATTCGACAAATAAATGTACTTAAATTTCATAAAACATTTCATGAAAAATTTTTGAAACCCATAGATTAAAAGGGTTGATCATATTTTATTTATAGGTGAATCAACCATTATTTGTCAAATATAATCTCAAATGTTTTTGTGACAAATATAACCATTACCTGAATAAATTTAATCCTTACCTGAACATCTTATAGGCTTGTGTTAGTGTGAGAAACCATTATTTTCTTTTAGTCGTGGCTTTAAGCCCCACTTCCTAGCTGGATTCAACATATTTTCACTCAGTATATGGGTTGTAATGTTTTTTCATCAATCCATTAAGATAATTCCTCCCTCAAAATACTTCATGTGGATACTAGGATTTATAAATACCTCAACTAAAAAAATTTCTCAAAATATGTAACTAATAACCACAATATTTTTCCTATTTAAAACCCATAAACAAGTTTCCTAAGAATTTTAACATATGATCAAACTTAAGCTTATAGTCCAATTATAGTATCCAATTCTCTTAAGATAACCTCAAATAAAAACATCATAATATAAAAATTTATCTAAATTTACATTTGATAATAACTATAACTACCCCAGAGCCACACACCCAGATCCTATACTAAAGTTCATAAATTCACATTCATGTATTTGATTTCGATAATTATGACCCATGTTTTTTCTATAAAATCCATATAACATCAAAAGGAAAAATAGGATCACTTACAATTTATAGGACCTTTTTGTTTTATAATTTCATAGAACTTGGAAAAAATCCATCATATAAAATTCAAATGAATTTATATTATCATTATTACCACTTATCATTCCTTTTTTTCATGCCAATACATCATCATTATCTATATGAAATCCCTTCTAGACATAACTCATTAAATAAAAATCATTTACAACTTGGGAAAAATAAACATAAGAAGGGTGAGTTAAGATGATTAGTAAGGGTAATCATTATTATTTGAAATTTAATGTCTTCAATGAGCATAATTAGAGCATAGTCGTATCATGAAAAAATAAAAGTGCATGAGTGAATCATAAAGGAACTCATTAACATAAAAACACGAATAATCAAATATGATAACATGGAAAAGGAAAAATTTATCATAATAAATAATCACGAAACACGTGATTTCAAACTTGACTGTTAAAAACATTCTAATCCCACATAAAGCATAAATAAACCATTTTCATACTTAGGACATCATTTTCATTTCACTCTTAAAAGAAATTTTTTTAATGGAATAACCATCTGGTTGACATCTATACCAAATGAATTAAAGGAATATCATAGACCCAACTATCCATTGTTTATCATGAAATAACCCATAATTGGTTTAATACATATCCACCCATTATTGGATTAAAATTTAACCACTCATCAATTTTCCTAGTAATATTACAATTTTATAACACATGAAATCTTGATTTTCATCAAAAAATCATATGAACAGAATGTATCCCTCTCATTAGTTAAATAACCCATTGAAAAGAAAAGAGTTCTATAAAAATACTATTTAAAAATGATTAAATCATTTAATAGAAATATGTTCCATAAAAATACCTTTGAAATATGGTTATCCCATGGAAAATAAATGAACTCCAAAATAGTCTCATTAAAATGTGATTAACTGTTAAAAAGAAATTGGTTACTTAAAAATATCTGTGAAACTACCATAATCCTTCCAATATATAATGAGGTTGGTATCAATACAAAAACAAACCTAGTATAATATAAGTAACCAATTTTGTATTTGGCATTGATTAAAGGAAATTTTCTTAAAATATTATAAAAAACTATCTTGAAGAAATTAATCATTAGACCATACAAAATGTCTGATATCACTATGATTCATTTAAATCATAATCCCCATAAAGTAATATAATTAAATAAAACTTATAATATCATGATAAAAATTATATTCTTGATATATTATTTCAATGTATAAGTATACATACCTCATAAAAAAGATAGTTGTATAACATAAAAAAATTCCCAAAGAAGAGAAATTCATTCAAAAATACATTACTGCTTTAGTAGCATTGAAACCATAAAACCCATAAAAGGGAGATAATTAAATGGTTATTTAAACCTATATAAATAAATTTATATTAAAAATAAAATAAATCAATGGAAATTATATACACCATTGAACATCAATAAGTGGTAAATATGGAATATATCTCACAGAAATTAATGTGAGATGAGAAAAACCCTTAATATTTGAGTAACAAATGAATAACGAGATCCGTGAAATAATAAAATCAATTTATGATTTTAATTTCAATAAATAAATGAAATTGATGATGTAAAATGTCATAGGTATGTATATAAACAATATATAAGTAATTTAGTACATAATAATTAATATGTATCAACTGAATGTGAATTAAGATTAAACCATATATAACTATTGTAACATATGAATTTGAAATATAGAAAGTAATAATCATCAAATAAAACATTTAAATACCAAGAATATAAAATAATTCATTGTATAATATATCAAAATGGGAATTATATACACCACAAAAAAATAAGTAAGTTGTAAATATTATATTTATCAAACATATGTAAAAAGTGAGATGAAATTCTCTTTCAAATATGGTAACATTTGAATTAGAAACCCCAAATGTAATAATAATAAAATGAATTAGTAATGTAAACTTAAGATAAATTAATTTTTGATATAATATATCAAAAGGGGAATAATATAAACCATACAAAATAAGTAATTTGGGAATGTGACATTCATTTAATTGATGTAAAAAGTGAGATGACGATCCCTTACCTTGAGTCTCATTTGTCATGATTGTACTCAATCTTCCTGAATAATAAAATTATGTTAATTATTCACATGATTTAGATATTTTTTTCAATTTACTATTACATTTATTTAACTTTTGAACTATTTATATACAACTACTTAATCAATAAGGTTTAAGTCCCATGTTTTGACCACGCTCAACTTATGATTCAAAACTAAATTTGATAGGTTTACTATGGTAAATAAAGTAATTATTTAAAAAATATACAGAATAATGATAATGAAATATTTATAATATTTATAAATCAATTATAAATTTAAAACCTATCATGAAATATAATTTTTAATAATAAACCAATGTTTTAATCCGGGACAGTGTAGGCTATACACATGCATGAGTAATGTTCCCATTTTTCTATGATCATAATGAAAAGAATCTTAGTGAATTTTATCTTTACACAATGATGATTAAATGATAAATAATATATCTTTTAATTACATATACATATACATATAATTATTTTTATTTTCTGATAAAAAATGAAGAATCAAAATGCTTTGAGGTGGTGGTAGTCAACATGTCCACGAACGACGTTATCACTTTTTTAGTGGCTGAAATAAAAAGAATAAACTAACATGTTATATGTACAGATATATATTTATGTCTCTAATATAATATATATTTAATTTATATAACATATAGTTTTTTCAAACCCATACATAATGCATTCCTTGTAAAGTGTGAATAATCACATTACATTAAAGAAGTGGTAGTCAACATGTCCACACACGATGTTATTATTTTCCCATAGAATGGAAAGAATGAATGGATGTGTTATACAAAAACATAAAAAATATTAATACATGATATACATCATATATATCATATATATAAAGTATTTACATTATAATTTCCAACCATGATAGATAGAAAATGAAACACTAAAGACATCATTTCGTGAGGCTGTAATACACGGTACACATGAATGGTGATTTCATTACTAATTTGGTGGAAGTTTGTATAATTGTAGGATGAAGACATTATATAAAAAAATATAAATATATTTACGATACATATAATATTATATATTCATTTAATAAGTAGAGATTAATTGGGTGGTTAAATAAATAAAACAAAAGTGCACGTTGAAAAATGCGACCTCTTCTTCGAGAATACCTTTTTGGTTGAATGGAAATAAACAATTATTATTATGTATTTCCAAATTTATGAATCTATTATTAGATGAGGGGGTTTTGGAGTAGAATTTGGTTGGTTTTGTATTATAAAAAATGATTGAGATGTGTGATGAATGGGGTATAGTGAATCCTAATTTATAGTGGAGGATAAAAAAATCATGTAAATATAAAAACTAAAACACTGGTTGGAGTTCTCTCTTACCTAATGTTCATCCAAAAGGGAAAATAATGTAGTATAAGGGATTTATATTCGATCTAATCCCACAAAAAAAATTCATTTTAAGCATGTAATTCCCTAACTTATGTGTTTGCTTAATTTTTTCATTTGGGGTATTTAATTAAGGTAACTAGTTTCCTAACATTTTTAATTTATCCACTAAGATTAAATTTATTTGAGAATTATTATAAAATTTTTTCAATGTAATTATAAATATTAACTTAAAATTATTAAAATACATGTCCCATGTGTTTTTGAAATTAAATTTAACAGAAGTGCGTGTAATTCACAAAAACAGAGCTTCAACCCTAACTATTCCAATAATGATTTTATTATTTAGGGGTCAATATGTTCATTATAAAATAAAAATTTATAAACTAATGGAAAATATTAAATATTTTTTATAATGTAAGAATCATTTTATCGATGATAAGATTTTTTTTGTAATTTTTAATCTGTTAGCAAAATTTCATTTATTATAAAACAACATTAATGTTAATTTTTACATTATATATATAATAAAATTTAAAAGAATATAAAAATAATAATTAAATTAAAATATATTAAGTTAAGATACATTTATCATGATATGTTCAAATATTAAAAATTTTGATTCCAAAAATTAATTCTATTTACATTTATTATAAAATTTTTAGTATCATTTACATTATTTATTTATTAACTAATTAATTCATGCATTTGGGATTCTTAACTATCAAATGTTGTTATATCATCTGTAAAAATTAAATAGAAATTATTTTGACAAAAAATTGATTAATAATTCTATAAAATATTTATAACCAATCCTATATTATTTTCTCATTATGCCCAATGCTTTATAAGCCATAAAATGAGGATAGGTACAATTTTAAACTTTTACTTTTTTTACATATTATATCGGTAATATTATTGAATAATATTACCAATAGTTCACTTAAATATATAATATGTTCATATATGTTGATATAGTTTCATCAAATGGGTGTTAGAAATGTTTATTTGTCATTTTCTGCTTAATATTAATGTTTAACCACTACGTAAACCCAATTTTACCATAACAACTACAATTATCTTTAATTCCTTTCACTAATATTCTTGGTAATGAAATAAATATACCATAATATAAATTAAATATTATGATGATTATAAATATTGAAATCATTTTTTCATATTAAAATTATATAACGAGACGAATTTAATTTAATATTGATCCTATAAATGGGACCAAACAATGTGTTTCTAATATAAAAAGTTGAAAAGATTCAATTTTTTTAATATCCAATTTAATTATTAAAATTATTTGAATGAATTATATTTGATATATTTATTTATAATTTTACTAAATAGTCCTTAAAATAAATTAAAAATATAATTTATCTATATAAATAAAATATAGAGAAAATAAAAAATTTAATTTAAATTTGGCGTCATTCAGTAGTCATCAAAATATGAATGTTCTTCTAAGACACCAAATTTTCACCCAAAGTATAATTTGATATTATTATTTCAAAAAAGAAGTTTTTTTAAAACTAAATTTAAAAGGCATCAAAATTTAGTTTTAAAACAAGTATTCCATTAAAATGTGACAAAATTTCCCTTTAGAGAAACAGAGCATTGCATGAATAAAATTGTATTGATTCTTATTTTATACATTACAAAATTATTGGATGGAATTATAATAATTTTATTAAATATTAAAAATATTAAGTTCAATAATATGTTTTACTAATAGATATTAATTTAATTTTACATGGTAAAATTCAATTCTTGTCATAAAAAATAGATTTTCATAAAAACTCTTCCTTTATATTCAACTAGGTTTTTTCATAAACAATTAATGGGAAAGAACTCATTTTATAAACATGTGTAATAAATATTCTCACAATTTAGTGGATCTCATTCATTCCCTCCATTTCCAACTAATATGTGATAACTAAACATTTTTATACTAATATTATGTTGTTATTCTATAAAACCCAGTATTATGTGTAACACACCTTATCAAAGAGACTCAATGTTGTGTGAAAATAACCATAAACATGGTGTTGTTCATAACACAAGAAAAAATATTCCATTAATATAAATTTAGATATCAAATAATTTAAAATAATTTTAAATAAAAAATTTATAATAATATTAGTATGTTACAAAATTGATCAATTTATATACAAGGAATGCAGTAAACACATAGGGGTTTTTGAGGCCCAAAATTATATATCCCTTCGATGTGTCAGTAATTTCAGTAGGAGAATCAATAAAATACCATTTAATGGGTTTTAAATATCATTTTAAATCATTTTTGTAAAAGTTATGAAGGTATAAATATCATTATTTTTAAGATCATGATAGCCAATTCTAAAAATTTCCATTATTATATATTTGGTGATTATAATCCATGAGATAATTTTGTTGATATTATCTGTGGATTCATTTTGTGGTAAACTTATCGAATAAACAAAACATGTGTTCATTTATTTACCCTTACTTATTGATTAGGCCTTATCTAATCATTGTAGAATTGTTATTGATTAAATGGAGTGTGTCTTTAGATATTTACATTACCATATTGATTATTACTTATTGTTTTTACATTATTTAATCCTGAAAATTTCCACCTTTTTTAACTCTTATTTAGTATTTAATTTAACCATAAATTTTATTTTATTTCTCAAAGATATGATAATGAAATCATTTAATGTATTCAAGGATTTGGAAATTTTTATAATCATTGTGTTCTATTTCTTTTTTTTCAATATAACGTTATATTGAATTATACATCTATTATACAAACAATATAAAACTATTATGTCGTTTCGAATGTGATCACTTGTATCTAGTACTAATGTAATTAAGTTTCCACAAAATCTAAGATAATGTGGTTGGGGGTTTTCCACCCGACTCGAGTAACCTAGAGTCGATTCCTTCAACCATTAAATTAGAATAAGATACATGGATTCATATCCTGAAGGACTGGTTAGTTTAATAGTATTGGTAAACTAGATACATACATGAGTCTCCTAATACATTTGAAAAGAAAAATTACAAATTTTTTTTTTGAGAATAACTTTATTCTATCTAATGTATCCCGCAATGTCATTAATAGAAAACTACATGTAATCATAGAGAAAGGAAATAAAATAAGTATGAGATCAAATTTTTAGTAAGTTTTAATTATTTTGAAATATATCATGAATAAATATGCACAATAAATATGGAATATTAAATAACTTAACACACTTGAAATTTAAATATTTTGGAAAGGAATAATCAACATGGAATGGTAAATAAATGGATAGAAATTCTATTTAATATATGGATACATAATAATAAACATGAAAAGGGAAATAACTGACATATATAACATTTTAATAACACTATATGAAATAATAAATATGGAAAGTTAAATAACTAAACACACATTCTATTAAAATAAATATAATACTACCTTGAAAAGAAATGGAATAATAAATTTTTCAGGGTAAATAACTGAAACTCATGTAATTTAATAAATATTTGAGAATGGAATGATTCCATAGATTTTATCATAGAGGAAATATCATGGATAATAATAACATAATTTTTAATAAATTAAATTCTTCAACATTTTATTCCATGTTTCCCTGGTACATGATACTTTTACCTCCAAGACCATTCAAAATATTGTTTAAGAAATTTTGGGGAAAAACCTAATTAACTATGGCTATCCAATTTATTCATCCAAGGATACTACCCATGCATCGAGGTTATATCTATAATATAGCCATTCCAATTCTATATAATTCCATATCATTCATAATATATCAAATATTATAATTAATTCATAAATAATATTTAATATTAAATATCTATATTGAGTAAAGGATATATATTTATCTATAATTCACCTAGTAATCAAATAACATTCAAATAAATAATCATATATAAACATGGAATAATGTTTAGTTAATAAAAATATCAGTTATAATAAATACATATATTTCATGGAAATTTAATGGTTAATGGAATGTGAATAATTCAAGGTAAGTGAAATGACAACAGTTATGAATAATGGAAGTGAAAGTCAAAACAATTCCTAGTCAAAATGGTCTTAAACAATCGAGAGTAATAATAATAATAATAATAATGGTATCGATATAACATATACCTTATGGTGTAATAATGAATGGTTTTGTTTGTTAATGAATAAAAATACCACCAAAAGATCTTTAAAAAACATTCTCTTAGAATACACATTTCATTTTTATTTTTTTGGAAATTATTTTTCTTTGAAATTAAATTCTAAAAACCTTTTATTTAAAAATATACTTATAAATATGAATTGGAATCTTCAATGAAATTATGGCCATGTTGGTGTGTAATTATATACATCATGTAAATAACATTCATTTTTTCATGCTAAAAATGACATACAAGTTCCTTATTCATTAGTAGAGAATATGATTTCTATGAAAAAAATTTATAAACAAAAAATGTGTAAATATTTTTTAATAAATTAATTTTATATGTTTAAAACCATAAATTTTTTCAAAAACATGGTGATGAGATAATCATTTTTCCAATCGAACAAATAAATTAAGTAAGCATTTCTTAAAATCATTTTATAAATAATTTCAAGTAAAAATGAGTGTAAAAATATTAATATCGATTAAAATTATCATGAATAATCAATTTATTATTAAATTAAATGGTTTATTAATTAATTAAAAAATAATTTAATATTGGAAGTTCAAGTATAAACAATATTTATTAAAATGTGATTGTAAAAAAAACCCTTGCAAAAGTAGTAACATTGAAGTTAGAATTAACCAATCTATAAATTATATTTATCAAATATAAATCCACATAAAAACATGAAAATAAAACATTATATAATCAAAACTCATTATACACAGAATCTTTTAGTATTAACAATAATTGTTAAGAAATATAACCTAATGGAACGAAATTTAGATATGAAATGATTTACCATATGGTAAGTTTTAATTAAAATTTCCTCATATAAAATAATTGAAATTGAGACATATAAAATACCCTGAACAATTAAATATTAATTAAATTAGATTTAAAATAGAAAGTATATTAACCAAATAAAAGAAATTAGTTTCACAATAATACAATATGCATCAATGAAATGAAATTGCGATGAAATCCCTTCCCATATGCATCCATTTTATTGAAAATGATTTAAATTGTTTTATAGAAGTTTAAAACATGTTACTACCTTATCATTTAACCATATAAATATATTTAAATCATATATTACCCTTTTATAAATCTTATCATCCATTTTTTAATAATATTTCTTTATTTTTATCGTTTCAAGTGTTAATAACCTTGTTTTCTTTTTCCTATTTTTTCATGATTGTACCAATTCATTTTTATATTATACAATTTCATAATATAATGAATTAAAAAAATAATCATATTTATACATCATTTATAATTTTATGACCAGCCATTAATGGTTTTTATGAAAATTGGAGTGCGTTATGATCATGGAGACGGTAGGTCGTACATACACATGAGTAAAATTTTCTATTTTTCAATGATCATTATGAAAAGTGGTACGTAATATTTTAAAATTAATTATTTAACATAATATAACTCATAAAATGTTATATAATTATGTATTTCATCAATTTATTGTTGTAATTAAAATAAATCCACCCCATTTTCTGAAGGAGGTAGTCTATTTGTACAGAAATGATGTTCTTGTCATTCATTGAGTGAAAAAGTTAAAAAATAAAATGAAATATTATAGTTAAAAAATGAGAATTATGTCATGAATAGAAAAATTCATTCCTTTATATCATATTTAATTATTATATTTATCTTTATCACCATCTAAGTGATGCGATAGAGAAGGGCGATTCACATTGCATTTCGAGGCGGTAGTCCTCCAAACACACAAGCGATGTTGTTGTGTCTCCTAAAAAATGGAATTTAAATATAAAAATATTATGTAATGATTAAAATGGTATATTAATGTTATGAATATTATATATATAATTTAGATCAATCATCACAACCAACCATGAATGGTGGTAATGAAAAACCAACCACATCAGTTCACGATGCCGTAGTCCGCCGTACACATGAATGATGATTTCATAACATATTTCCTAGAATATGGGAGGGATATATGTCATTAATATTTATAAAACCGTCCTATTATATATAATATTCTATGTATCATATATAATAATAGTATATAAATATTTGAATGTGTGGAAGGAAATAAAATAATGATTCTTGTTGGAGAACATTGCCTCTTCTTCTGGTATCTTCATTTGGCTTGCAATAAATCCTTATAAGGTTGGAATTAATAATAATATAAAGATTATAGTATGTTAGGAGGGTTTTTTGGAATTTATTTGGGAATTAATTTTCCAAAATGTTTGTTTTTTTGGTTTTAATTGAGGAGGAGAGGGGGTGACCCTTTATCAGTGGAGGAGAGGACACACTTGGTATTTCTGAAAAGTATTGAGGGCTACCATGTTTTTATAAGTTAATGTGGCTATAATAATGTATGAATATATATAATATAATTTAAGTGTTCAAAATATGGCCAGATAATGGGTTGGGACATGTTTTGAGGTCATTTTCCCCTTAAGTGTATACTTTAGTTTCTTGGTAAACTCATTTTCTCTTAATTGATGTAATTAATTTTAACTATTTTTACTAATAAAATTGTTCAAAAATTATAGTTGAATTATTAGAAATAATATAATATTATTTTTCCTAATATTGAATCCATTTTGGAAAATTCAATTCCCTGAATTAGAAAAAATTAATTTAAAATTAATCTTGTTGACGTGACGTGAAACTAGTTTTTAAAAGTGACAATGTTTCAAAATTTACTCTATTTTTATACATAAATACAAAATAAAAATAATATGTTGAACTAAAATAGATTAATATATATATTATTTAACTAATTTTAATTTAATATAAATTTAAAATATTATTTAACATAGTTATTTATTTAAATGAAAATTCAGTTTTTAATTAAAATGTAGTTATTTTTCTATTCATCAAAAAATTAAATTTCTTGAAAAAATTCATAAAAATCATCCCAATATAATTTTTACATTATTAATTTAAAAATTAATTTTATTTTTTCAAATTTATTTTTTAATTTGTCAAAATTTAGTTTTAAAACTACATTTCAACTAATGACGACAAAACTGACATCATAAAAATAAAACTTTTTATACATAAAATTGGAATTGTCCTTATATTATATCTATCAAATATTTTGGATGAATTTGATAACATTTTATTTAATATAAAATATTTAAATTTTATTTATTTCATTTATTAATATTATTTAATTTAATTTATTATGATAAAATTCCATTATGCGGAAAAATATTTTTTTTATAAAAAAATTTCACTTATATTCAATTTGTATTTATATTCATTTGAATTATATTAGTATAAAATGAATTCAATGATATATTTTTATATTTTATTTAATAGTGTTCCTAACATCTATTTTAACAAAAAGTAGATAATTTATTTTTATACAATAATATTATCCGGTAAAACTCCATTTTGTGTTTAATGTAAACTGTCAAATAAAGTCATTGTTGTGTGTGGATGAAGTTAAAATATTTATTGCATGAATTGGAAGATATATCATATATTGAATTCATCTAAAACAGTAAATATCTCATAATGTTTAAGATGTTATATTCCCTTCAAAGCATGGAATTGTGTGTCATACAAGCTATCAAATGTGATATTCATATTTAAAAACATTAGGATGTTATATTCTCCCCACCTTAAATAATTGATTTATTACAATCCAAACATGATATTTATAATTCAAGGCCAGTTATAAGAATATTTATTTTTAAAACCCCATATATTAAAATTTTATGAAAAATATATTATTAATAAGTTTTAAATGAATGTATAATGTTTAAATGGAATAACATATAAACCTATTTATATATTGAATAACATTAGTAGAAAGTGATGATATTGAATTATAGGAATAGTGTAAATAATTATTGGGACTGATTGAGTCATTTTTCATACGAATGTGAATGAATAATATAAAAAGAATGGATTAGAAAAATAAATATTTGATGACATAAAGGACAATTTGATTCATCCGATATGAATTCAGCTTGATAACATTTTTGTTTCAAGAGAAGTTTTCTATTATTGAGGAATTATTTTAATATCTAAGAATATAATGAAATATACATACATGAAAAGATCTTATTTCATGAAAACAATTTCATCCTTTGGTTGTGCTTTTAATAATTTCTAATTCATCTATTATTCCCAATAACTAATATCAGAAAATTAATTTATGATACTTGAAGTACTAAAACATACTTTTAACATATCATATGATCTATAAATGAGTGATATGTTTTTTTTTCATTTTTCGTTTAATATTTTGAAAAACAATACATATAAAACACTAATATATACACCTCTAAAGTTACACTACCAGTTCATCATTAATCATTATTAATCAAATTGTTTAATTATAAAGAATGTCACATTAACCAGAACATCACGTAGGTCAGTGGTAGACATTAAACCCTTATTGTCATTTAGTTATGTGTTCAAGACATGTGAATTTTCTATACATTATGGATTATCACCCATAATATAGGATTCAGATTTATAAAACCATATAAATATGATTACAAAAATAAATATGATGGGAATAATTGAAATTTAATCAATAAATAATTTTATTTATGTTTTTAATTAAAAAAATATACATAAATAAACCATCTATTTTATTTACATAGAGGTTCATCCTTAGCCAATAGTTTATCCATTTGTAGAGGGAATTGACTCGTGTAGTTTCCTGGTTCTCCATATTTGTGGAAAAGAACTATAAATGGATCCTTAAGTATGGATTTATTTCCTTCCATTATACGCATCATTCTTTCTAAAAAATTCATTGATTTGTGCCATTTTTTTCACACATAATGAAATTTCTTGATCTTTAAATGCACTTTTTGGGGTATCATTTTCCACATTTTCAAATGATGGAAATCTATACATATTTCCTTTATGATCTTTGACACCCATGTTCTTAGAGAAATCCATCCTTCTCTTCTTTAGGGGGTCTAGAATTTGGTTAATGTTTATGTTTTAAACAATATTTTGATAAAACTAATCACACATTATAATAATATAGTTTCCTCATATCCCCATCTCATTTTGATCCCTATAGCGACCATATTCATCATTATATTCAATGATATCATTATTTCTTCAGGTTCCATCCATTGGATGAAACCAAAAGAATAATGTGTGTAATGATAATCATAGTGGGAAAACCATAAAATTTCTTATAGCATATCTATATCATGAAACCATTTTTTAATATAAGAAACCATATGTTTTTCCTAGGTTATTCATTTTTTATCACCAATTTACCCCATTAATAATGGGTTTTAAATAAAATATGATTTATTCTAATAATATATTTATTGAGTATCAATCCATGTGCACAATATGGCTTATTGAAATATACTAGGTATTGCTCTAGTAAATCCTAATTCACATTTATTGGAGTTATTACCCATATGTACAATTTATCAGACCCTGTGTATTTTTAGTGTTCAAAATGTATTTATTTTAATGAAAAACACATAATCTACACCTTAAATAAATTTAATGATGTTATTATATTATTATCCTCGATGTTTATCATAGGGTTATTGTCTCTAATATAGGTTTTTAGGTTTATAGTTCTTACGTATTATACTAAAATACTTTGATACCAATTGTACTGACCCCGACCCCAGTAGTTTAAAGATGGTTCCTTTTACCATTACATTGGCATATGATACAAGTATTCACATCCCAAATGATCGATCAGTTTCAGAGACATTTTAAACTAGATACATACATGAGTGTCAAATAAAATTGAAAACAAAAATTAAAACATAATTGGTTTCATGAACAACATTATTCCATATAACATTTCCATGCATGTCAGTAATAGTAAAATTCATGGAATACTAAGACACATATTCAAAATAAGGGTGAGTTGAAACTGGTAGTAAGGGTTATGTATATTTTAATTTATCATGAATTAATATGAATAATAAATACATAATGAAAAATAAATAAATAAACATTCTATTTAAATAACCGGGTATATAATAATCAATATAGAAATGTAAATAACTGAAATCATATTCCATTTAAATGACTATACAATGATTAATCAATATGAAAAGGAAAATAACTGAATATAAATTACATTTAAATAAATGGATAAAACATAATATATTTGGAAAGTTAAATAAATAAACACACATTACATATAAAGAAATTTAATACAATGGTAAGATAAGTTATAATCATGATGAAATGTAAATAACTGTTACTTATTCTATTTAATCAATAACTGAGAATGAAATCCATCCATAGATTTTATCATTGTGAAAATATCATGGATAATAATAAATGAATTCTGAATGAATGAAATGCATAAATATAGGATGAAATGTTTCCCAAGTACATGATACCTTTACTATCAAGACCATTCACAAGACTATTTAAAATGTACAGGGTAAAAACCCATTTAATTAAGGCTAACCAACTAATCATCCAATGGGACTATCAATGCATTAATAGGGTATCTATAATCATCCCATCTTTTCATAAAATTTCTATGAATTTATTTTATCTTGAAAAATCAATTTAATTCATAAATAATATTCCTTATGAAATATCCAAATTTAGTAAAGGGTGTAGACTTATAAATATTTCCATAGATAATCAAATAACATTCAATTCTATCACTGTATATAAAAATTTTATATGGTTTAAGAAATAATCATATAGATGAGAAATAATATGGATATATAAAAGACATTCAATTTCTAATAGAAACTAAATAATTTATGGGAATGTCAATTATTATAAGAATGAATCAAGGAAGAGAATTTAAATACATTAATTTTTCAAAATGTTCATAAACCATCATGAGTAATAATACAGATCGTCTCAGTTTGATATATACCTATTAGATTTATAATAAAGAGAATATTTTGTTAATCGATAGAAATACCAAAAAATGTATTTTGAAAACATTTTTTAGGAATATATTCCTTTAATTTTGAATTTTATTTGGAAGATCCTTTTCTTAGAAAATCACTTATACAAATGTTTTTTAAATAAAATCCTTGTAAACATTAAATGGATACATTAATGAAATGATATTATATCGGTGGATAATTCAGTAACATTCGTAAAGAACATTCCATTTTGTATGGTAATTTTTTTTGAAAAGTTCCTTGTACAAAAATAGAAAAAAATATCCAATTGGAAGCATTTATAAAAGAAAAAATGGGTAGAAAAGTATTTAACAAAAAAATTAAATGGTTAAAAACATTTAAAAAAAATTATAAATTTTTTTATAGAGATATGTTTTTGACCGAATAGAGAACAATTGTAGGGTTTTCATAATAACATTTAATAAGGGATTTTAAGTAATAAATAGTTGGAAAATGGTACTATTAATTCAAAAAGATCATTAATAATAAGAGTATATTTAAATTGAAGGGTTTACTGAAGAATTTTAGAATAATTTCCTTCGATTTACCTTTAAGAATAAACAATCATGATTGAAATGATATTGTAAATAAAACCCTTACAAAATAATAATGTTGAAATAATAATAAACCAATGAGTATGTTATTTTAATTTAATAAAAATCAATATAAAACATGTTTAAATTTATCATTGTAGGTCAAAAAATAATTATACCCATAATCATAGAATATTAACGAATATATTGATGTAATATAACCTAATAAAAAGAAATTGTGTTATGAAATATTTACCACTTTTTAACATTCAATTCAAAACCCATTTGATAAAATAATTTATATTATATAATAAAATAAAATTAATAATAAATTATTAATCATATTAGGTGTCAAGTTAGAAATATATAAACCAATTGAATGAAATTAGGTGCATAAAAATACCAAACACCTTAAAGAAAATAAATTCAGATGAAATCCCTTACCTTATACTTTATTTTCATTGAATGTTATTCATACTCTAGTATATTGGTTTTGAAAATTTTATTGTCATTTTCAAAAACCATATTTTTTATATTACATATGATCCTTTTATAACATCTTATCATATATTCTTTGATAATATTTCATTATTTTTATTGTTTCATGTGTTAATGACCTTATTTTCTTATTCACATTTTCCCACAAATAGTCTAGTTCTTGTGTATATTATATAGATTCATAATCTAAGGAATAATTATCATAAAATAAATATCATAATTATATCTAAATTATAAATTTAAAACCAATCAAGAATGTTGGATATGAAAAATGATGTATATTACGATCATGGAGATGATATGCCCTACACAAACAAGAGTAACATTTTCCATTTTCAATGATCATTATATAATAGAGATAAGTAATTTTTTTCCTTTCCATAAATATCATAGTATCATTAATACCTAACAATTAACTAATATATTTCATCTGTGAGGTGTGATGATGAAAAGATAGTCACAATGCTTTTTGAAGGCTATAATATACATTTATATGAACACCTTTATCATCATTCACTGAGTAAAAAAGTGAAAAAATAAAATGATATATTATTTTTAAATGATGATAAATATTTCATGAATCTGAAAATTATTTTATGTATTATATGAAGAACCCCAGGACACCCTGAGAGGGGAGGGGTGAATCAGGGTGACAACTTTTTCTTTTAAAGTGATGGATCTTCTTCCCACGTTGGTAGGAACTTCTTGAACCTAAATGATGAATATGATCAGAAAGAAAACATTCACATGCACAAAGAAGAAACAACACTTTTTACATTGGTTCAACACTAAGGGATACGTCCAAGGAGCATCACCGACAGGTTGTCGGTCTTACCAAATTCAACTATACTTCACTAGCTGTGGATTACAAAGGTTCATGCATAGTCACTCTGTCCCATGCTCACTACCTTTACAATTGTTCAGGGATAGCTCACTGCATCCCTCAGGTCATTCCTGTTGACTCCCCTGGCTCATTGCCGTTGGTGAAGTCCCGCTCAATTTATAGATGTGAAGGTCTCTTCATCATTTCAAAAATATGCATCCTCTGTCGTATGTAGATGCTCTGTTGAAGTACAACTTTCCCTCATATACTAATCCCACTTTGCACCGAAGGTATCGGACAATATTCTAGTTTTCGTGAAGCTCCAAAACGACCAGTGTACAACAACCTCACTTGGTGCACTTCTCCAAGACCGGCACACAAGTATCCGGAACGGCGTGCACATCACTTGTGCGGTACAAAATCGGCGCACATGTGACACCAACAGACTTGCGCGTCACTGCCTCCTTCAACTCCAAACTTGCGTGACTCTGCACCTTTAAATCCCAAACCGCCTTGGTCACACAGCCAACAACCGGCGCATAGCCTCTAATTGTGTGACCCAACTACCACTTGTGTGACTCAACCACATGCGCGATGGGAGCTCGAAAAAATGCTATGTATTGCACTTCGTTACAAATGAGTGGGGGGGGGTCCTCTATTTATAGGAAAACTGGACCCCCTGTGTGGTGGCGCGCATGTGTCCTCGTGGCGCGCAATTCCCGGCGCACAGCTCTAACCGCCCTAGTCAATGTCGTGCAACTCACTTGCATGACCCAAACAATACTTTCACGACCTACTTTCCTTTTCCATATTTTAAAGTTATGATCATGAAGAACAATAGGCTTGTAAGTTTTCAATCCTCCTAGTCATCAGCGTGTAAGTCCTTTCTCGGCGTGCTGGTCACTTGCACGACCCACCAAAAACTTACGCGACCCTTATCCCTTTTCCATTATTCCATGTTCTGATCTTGGAAAAAATATGGTGTGATAGTTTCCTCTCCTTCAAGTACACAGCATGCAAGTCTCTTTTCCAAAAACACTTTTCTCCATTTGTTGATTTTCAGGCCCAAAAATTTGGTAAACTCTGGGAAATGACACCACCTTCAATACTGTTGTCTACTTGAACTGTATGATCACATTTCTAGTACACATTCTTGACTTCCATAGAGGATTGACAAAAAACACAAACCACACTCAAATTCATGCCTAGAAGACCCTGGTTCCAACAATCTCCCCCTTTCGGTTTGTTGTCAATCATTAAGAAATTCAATAGATCCTCATCCATGTGCAAACCAAAAATGCAAGAGTCAACTCCTCCAACACTCTAAGTCTATGTGAGTAATGCTCAGTGTAGAAAACAAGAGAGGATGCTTGAATTGTGTTCCAGGGTTTTGGAATTCTCAATGACGCCCAAGAATCATTACATGACTACTGTATTCCTTCTCATCCTTCTCATCCTATCACTGACACTAAATTCGCATCATGTGTCCCATGAGCATTCCATGGCTGAACATTCTTGAATTTATTCATTTCTCCCCCATTGAAAATAAACCCAAAGACTGGTAATATGTTCAATGTACAGCTCAAACCATACTCCCCCTGGATAGTATCTCCCCCACAAACCTGCATCACATCCATAAACAGATGAAAACAGTTAACATAATCGGAGAGAGGGGATTTTCAGAACCTCCTTATGCACTGGGAGGTGGCCGAACACCGAGGTTCAACCGATGCTTCACAAACACTTCTGCTGATAGTGGATTGGTCAAGATATCAGCCACTTTCTCATCAGTTCCCACATGGTCCATTCTAATCACTCATTGCTCAAATTTTTCTTTGATAAAGTGATAACTGATTTCAATGTGTTTTGTATGAGAATACTGAACAGGATGCTTCGTAAGATCAGTTGCGCTCTTGTTATCACAGTAAATTACCATTGGTTTCTTCACCTCATCACCAATATCTGTTAGTTGTTGCTTCATCCATATCAGTTGAGTGCATGCCATTGTGGAGGAGATATACTCAGCTTCAGTAGTACTAAGAGAAGTAATTTCTTGTTTCTTGATCAACCAGCCAACACATTTCTACCCCATATAGAAGGCTCCACCACTAGTGGACTTTATGTCTACTACATCTCCAGCCCAGTCAGCATCAGAAAATGCTGATAATTCACTATCCCAGCCTGTAGCAAAAAATAACCCGAAGTTATGTGTACCTTGAATGTACCTCATGATTCTTTTTACTACTACCATATGTTCCTCCTTCGGATTACTCTAAAAGCGGGTCCGAAGACATGTGGCAAAGACAATATCTGGCCATGTCGCTGTTAGGTACAGTAGGCTCCCAATGATCCTCCTGTACATGGTGGGATCAACAGAGGCCCCATCTTCATGCTTTCCAAGTTTAGTTCCAACTACAATCGGAGTAGACATTGGTTTGGAGTCTTGCATATTAAACTTCCTCAACAACTCTCTTCCATAATTTTCCTGAGAAATGAAAGTGTTTTCCTTCTTTTGAATCACCTACAACCCCAAGAAATATGTGAGCTCCCCAATCATAGACATTTCAATTTCAGATTTCATGTGACTGGAAAATTCATCCATTGATTTCTTCCTACTTCCACCAAATAAGATTTCATCAATGTAGACTAGAACCGTGAATTGATATTTTGGATAATTCTTCTCATAGAGATTGTGATCTACTACTCCACTATTAAATTACATCTTCTTGAGATATGAATCTAGCTGTGAGGACCACGCCCGTGGTGCTTGCTTCAAACCATATAGATCTTTCTTCAGTTTGCAGACCTTTGTTTCATCAGTACCTAAAACAAAACCCACTGGTTGTTCAATGTAGACTTCTTCTTCATGTACACCATTCACGAATGCTATTTTGAAATCCAATTGATATACTTTATATCCTCTTTAGAGTGCCATGGAAAAGAAAATCCTGATTGACTCCAGTCTAGCCCCCGGAGAAAAGGTTTTTTCAACATCAATTCCTTAAATCTGGAAGTTTCCTTTACATACCAGTCGTGCCTTGTTTCTGATGACACTTCCAAGCTCATCAATATTATTTTGAAGATCGATTTGGTACCAATCACATTGTGACCTTTGGGTCTCTGGATGAGATCCCATATCTGATTCTTGTCAATCTAATCTAATTCTTCATTCATGGATTTCACCCAAGATTCATTCTTCGTGCCTTCTTCAAATGAAGATGGCTCCACAACTAACAGAAATGTAGATTGTGTGTTATTTCTCGTCCTTCTTATTTGAGTGGGTGTACTCATGTCCCCAATTATGTTGGATGGATCAATATCAGCTCTACAATTTCTCTTACGAGGTTCAGTTGCATTCTCTTCAACCACCGTTTCATCTTTAGATTCCCCTTCTGAGTCAACATCATGATGTGACTGCTAAGGGTTTTGTACAAGTTCTTTTATTTCTGTATTTTTATTTTCTCCATGTTCACTTTCTTACTCACTTTCTATCACATCATCATATGACTTCCTTGAATCATTTTTGGTTTTCTCTTCAATTATATTAACATCAATACTTTCCACAATCCTTCCTAAACACTCGTTGAAACATTTTTATGCTTTTCTATTCATTGAGTAACCTAGAAAAATTCCTTCATCTGCATTGTCGCCATACTTCACTTGATTTCATTCTTTGTTTCTGATGAAGCATTTACTTCCAAAGACAAGAAAGTATTTTAAAGAGGGATTCCTTCCGTGCCACAATTCATATGGTGTCTTCGTCTCACCCATATAAAGTCCTGTTCGATTCTGAATATACACTGCAGCTTGAACAGACTCTTTCCAATAATGCCATGGAATACGACTCTCAATTAGCATAGTCTGTGCCATGTTGTTCACCTGTTGATTCCTATGTTCACCAAATCCATTTTGTTGTGGATTTCTCACAGCAGCTACCTCATGTTGTATCCCGTGCTTCTCCAAATAATTTTCAAATTCAATGGATGTGTATTCCCCACCATTTTCAGATCACAACAGTTTGATTGTTCGTCCGGTATCCTTCTTGGTGATTTGTCGATATGTTTTCGTGAAGTCAAGGACTTGTCGCTTCCTGTGAATGACCATCAAACATTACATTCTATTGTAATAATCTATGAAAAGGACAAGGTACCATTCTCCATGAGTTCCAGAAACATTTATTGGCCCACATGCATCTGTATAAATCAGATCAAGAAGGTGAGAGGCCCTTTTCTTCATTGGCCGATATGAAATGCAGAACAGCTTCCCATGAATGTGAGCATCACAATAATTTTCACGCTCTTGCTTCAGGTTGGTAATTTCCATGACAATCCTCAATTTTGAAATTTTCTCCATGTCTTGTTGATTGATGTGTCCCAGTCTATGATGCCACAAATTTGTTTCTTCTTCAACAGTCATGTAACATACATTTTCTTCACTATGAACCTAATACAAGTTGACTTCTATTCTGCATACCTTCATAAGTGAATTTACCATATTTCCCTTAATAGTGCAACCTTTCTAATTAAATTTAACTATAAGTCCCGAGTCAATAATTTGACTCACGCTGAGTAGATTATGACATAGGCCATCTACGTAAAGGACTTCAGTCTTCTTTAGTTATCCATTAGCTAATTTGGTACTTCCAATCCCTTTGATTTTTAGAGCTCCATCATTACCAAATCGTACTGTACCATCAAACTTCCTTTCGATATCTGTTAACAGGACGACATTACCCGTCATATCAGATGAACAACCGCTATCCAGAATTGAGGTACTATTGTTCTTTGAGGTTTTTAGGTCCACCTCTTCAAGGTTAGATTTCTCAATATTCTCCATTTCCTTCCATGTGACATTGGATTGAGTATAGAGTACTGATGGCCTTTCAATAATATCTTCTACGTACCCAGGTTCTTCACAGTCGAAATCTTCTTTGAGAGGAGAAAACCTGTTTGAAAGAGCAACACTGTCTTGCTGACGAGACTTGACTTGTCTTGAACTTTGGTATGAGGTGTCCCTGTCCCTTCTATGCCTGCAATTAGCAGCCTTATGACCAAAGTTAGAGCAATGATAACAATATCCATAGAAATTTTTTCTTCTATAAGAATTAGGATATGAATTTGTTCTCCTTTGTTGAACTTCTATATCTTCTTCATTCGGATAGCTTCTTGCCTCTTTGCAATAAGACATGGTATGGTACAGATAGCCACAGAAGTGACAATTCATGAGAGGAACAGTCTTCTCACTTGAATTTTTCCTCATACCTTCTTCCTTGGGAGAATAGTTAGAATGTCTATCATTTCTGAATGTTTGATGATAATATTCGGTTCTCCTTTTAGTTTGGATTGAGGGTTCCTTTTTCATCACTTTAGGCAACGTTTCAACATGTTTAACTTTCATCTTATATTTCATTTGGATCTTTTCACTTCCAGTTGTTGATTTCTCAGCTTCACAGCCAATTCCACTATTTCCCAAGCAAGCGGGTTCTTGATCACTCACTATTTTTCCAACCCCATCTGAACCACACGTGGATCTTTTTAGTAATTCTGCATATGAGAATCTTCCAAATTGTATTTTCTTCCTTGATTATTTTGGAATTGATTCAATCTTATGTTTACTCCTAAGAGTAAAAACATCATCCTCAAGACCCTCACCAGTCTTGGATTTTTCTTCTAGTCTGGATGTGAGATAATTGATGACCTTTTCCTGCTCTTCAATTCTCAACTTCAGATCCACTACATCATCATTACTTTCAATTATTTTAGACTTTTCTTTCATAAATTCTTCCAGTAATTCAATTTCAGCTTCAAGTTGAATAACATATTTAGTTGATTCTTCTACAATTGATTTCCACTTATTGCAACACTTACATTTAGTCTTAAGCTTTCTAACAACATCCTTAAGTTGCTTCTCAGGATCTTCACAAGTTATTGGTTGTTTTTCTTCACCAGTATATTATGACATTTCAATAGTGGCCATCATGGAATCACGATTTCCAGTTTTGAATTCTGGTTCTTCTACATCACAGAATTCATTATCATCTTCTTCCTCTTCACAGAAAAAACTATTCATTTGCATTCTATTTCCAGATTTGAAGTCTCCCTTTTTGAAGAACCTTCTCCAAGGATTCTTGAAGATTTAATCTTCACTATCTTCATCATTGATCATTATTAAGCACTGAGAGGCAATGTGCCCAACTTTTCCGCAACGAAAACATGCGAGAGGTAACTTCCCTTTGAATTTCCCTTTTCCCTTTTTGAACATCTTTGTAATGAGAGAAAGAATTTCTTTTTCTTCATCATCTTCACCACTACTATATTTTGTAATTTTTAGTTTATTCATGGCCTTAAATTCCATTTCCTTGCTCACACGAGTCGTAGCATCTTCTGGTTTGATTCTTATTTCATATACTACCAAGCTGCTTAGAAGGTCATCCAGAGAAAGTTTTGAAAGATCTATTTCCTCAAGGGTTGATACTTTGCATTGTACAGGGGTGGAAGTCTTCTCAGTATTTTCTTCACAATGTTAATGTCTTTGATTTAAACTCCTAGGCCCAAAATTTCTCCAACTACTTCAGTGATTCGATTAAAGAAGGAGGCTTCATTCTCATCAGGATTCATATTCAAATCATCAAACCTATTGTGCAGTACTTGTAGTTTCTACCCCTTCACATTGCTATCTCCTTCATAAATATTCTCGAGTTTATCCCACATGTATTTTTCTAAGGCGCAATAAATCACCTTTAGGTAGATCTGATCAAAAAGGGCTGCAGCGAGTGCATTTTGTGATTTAGCATCTACATCAAGAATTTTCCAATATTTTTCAGTCATATCTAGACCTGTTTGATCAGTGACTTGTATTACATACATAGTAGAAAATAGAACTTCCATTTCTAGAGATCTTAGATGAGATCTCATTCTATTCCCCCATATCTAGAAATTACTTCAATAGAAGTGAGGGACTCCCCTGACATTGACTGCATTCTCCATGGCGATAAAGGACAGATTCAACACCGGTAACCTGGCTCTGATACCACTTGAAGGACCCCGGGACACCCTGAGAGGGGAGGGGTGAATAAGGGTGACATGTTTTTCATTTAAAGTGATGGATCTTGTTCCCACGTTGGTAGTAACTTGTTGAACCTGTGTTATGAATATGATCATAAATCAAACATTCACATGCACAAAGAAGACACAACACTCTTTACTTTGTTCACCACTAATGGTTACGTCCAAGGAGCATACACTGACAGGTTGTTGGTCGTGCCAAATTCCACAATATTTCACTAGATGTGGATTAAAAAGGTTCGGGTACAGTCACTCTATCCCAGGATAACTCCCTTTAACATTTTTCCGGGATAGCTCACTGCGTCCCTCGGGTCACTCCCGTTGACTCCCTTGGCTCACAGCCATTGGTAAAGTCCTGCTCAGTTTATAGATGTGAAGGTCTCTTCATCATTTAAAAAGAATGCATCCTCTATCTTAAGTAAATGCTCTTTTGAAGTCCAAAATTCACTTGTATACGAATCCCACTTTGTACCAAAGGTTTCGGGAAATCTTCTAGTTTTTGTGCAGCTCTAAAATGACCGGCGTACAACAACCTCACCTGGTGCGCTTTTCCAAGACCAGCATGCAAGTTTCATTAACAGCGCACAAGTCACTTGTGTGGTACAAAACCGGTGCGTAGGTGACACCAACACACTTGTGTGACACTGCCTCCTTCAACTCCAAACTTGAACGACTCTGCACCTTTAACTCCCAACCCGCCTTGGTTGTGCAACCAACAACCGGCGCACAACCTCTACTTGTACGACCCAACTACCACTTGTGAGACTCAACCACTTGCGCGACGAGATCTTGAAAAAAACTCTAAGTCTTGAACTTCATTACAAATGAGGGGGGTGGTCCTCTATTTATAGGCAAACTGGACCCCCTGCGCGGTGGCGCACACGTGTCCTCATAGCGCGCGAGCCCTGGCGCGCAACTCTAACCGCCCTAGCCTCTGTCGTGCAACTCACTTGCACGACCCAACCAATACATGCGTGGCCTACTTTTATTTCTGATATTTGGATGTTCTAATCATGAAGAACAATAGGCGCGCAAGTTTTCAAACCTCCTAGGCATCGGCCCGCATGTCCTTTCTCGGCGCGCAGGTCACTTGCGCGACCAACCCAAAACTAGCGCGGCCCTTATCCCTTTTCCATTTTCGTTGTTCTGATCTTGAAAAACATATGGCACACAAGTTTCCTCTCAATGTACACGCCGCACAAGTCTCTTTTCCAAAAACTTTTTTTCTCCATTTGTCAATTTTCAGGCCCAAAAATTTGGTAAACACTAGGAAACGACACCACCTTCAATACTATTGTCTGGTTGAACTGTATGATCACTTTTCTGGTACACATTATGAACTTCCACAGAGGATTGAAAAAAAACACAAACCATACTCCAATTCATGCATATAATACATTGGTTCCAACATTATATATATAATCATTAACATTATCCTTATCCGCTTGCATGTTATGCACTAATGAAAGACAAATCACATCGCATCATGGGCTGTAAACTCACGTGATGTTATCATGTCTCCTACGAAATGAAAGTTAACAAGAAAAATATGTTATAATGAATATAGAGGTATATTAATTTTATAAATATCATCTATATAGTCCTATCAATCATTATAAACAATCATGAAAGGTGGTAATGGGAAAAACATACATGAGTTTGTGAGGTGGCAGTTTGCCGCACAAATAAGAGAGGATTTCATAACCAATTTATTAGAATATGGGAGGGATATCTATCATGACAACATTATAACAGAATACCATTATATGTTATATAATAAAATTTTTATATAATCATGGTTTAATTTTTTTTTAGGATGTAGTGAAGGAAAGAAAATAAGGATTCTTGTTGGAGAACATTACCTCTTCTTCGAATATATTGCATATGTTTGAACTAATTCCTTAAAAGGATGAATTTATTCTCATGATAATGATTTCAGTATAAGGGGATGTATAGATTTATGTTATTTTTTATGGTCTATCAAGAACATACCATTTTTGGATGTGTGAAGAGAGGATTAGAGGGGGTGACATTTTTTAAGTGGGGGAGAGGACACACTTGGTATTTTTGAAAGGTATTAAGTGATCCCATGTGTTTTTAGGCCAAGGGATCCAATAATGGACCAGTATAAATAATAGAAGTTATAAGTTCTAAATATGGCCATCAAATTAGTGATGAAAATGTTTCTATATCATTTTACCATTATGTTTAACGTTTAGTACATTAGTAAACTCATTTTTTCTCTAAATCCATGTAATTAAATTTAACTAATGTCATTATTAAATATGGTAATAAAATTGAAATATATATAGTTTAAAAATTATTATTATTCAAAATAGGGAATTCATTTTTAAAATTAAATTCATATATGAGGGAATATTTAATTTATAATTAATCCTGCAGATTTGATGAATAAGGGGGATTTTAAAGTTGAAATGTTCCAAAGATTTATTAGATTTTATATCTAAATTACATATAGAAATGATTATGAGGACCAAAATTGAATTAATAATGTATAATTGATCTAAATTATCTTTAAAATAGATTTCAAATATAATTTAACATTAGAAATTATTTAGATGAAAATGCAGTTTTCAAATAAAATTCTTTATTGTTCATTATTCATCAAAAAAAAAATATATGAAAAATAAAGAAAATTCACTATAAATTAATTTTGGCCTTAATATTAAAATAAATTATGTTTATTTTATCAAATAAAATTTATACAATTACCAAAATGTAGTTTTACAACAAGTTCATCATTGAAAGGCGTCAAATTTCTATTAGAAAAATACACTTTTTTATATATAAAATTATATTTGTCCTTTTCTTATTCCTATAAAATATATTGAATGAATATAAAAAATTGTAATGAATATATTATACATAAATTTATTTATCATAATTAAATTATATTAATTAATATTATTTATTATTATAAAACTTCTTTAGGTTCATACAAATAATTTTTTTGTAAAAACATTTAATTATTATTCATTTTTTTATATTAATTTGTAATTTATTGGTAAAATATGAATTCAAAATTATATTATAATAAGTCAGTTTATAATATTCATATGCTCTAATTTAATATGTAGGACATAATTTTTATTTTAAAAATTAATACTATTTGGAAAAGGTAGATCTTTCTTGTATTGCAAGATATCGCATAAAGTCATTATGTGTGTAACACAAGTTAAACTAATTATTTAAATCACTGTAGGATATATCATAGATTAAATTTATTTAAACAAGTAAATATTTCATAAAGTACAAGGTTTTTATATTTATTTTTATTCTTGGTGTTTTGTGTCAAAAATACTTTCTTATATGATATTTATATTTTAAAATTTAGGGGAAATATATAAGGTCTATAATGTTGGTAATAGAGGAAAGCTTAGATAAAACATTGGGAAATAGATTTTAGGAAACAAATATTAGGGAATATATCCATATAGAAAATTTTGGTAATATGTATAAAGGAGCGTCATAATGTTTTGGTAAGTAATAAATTGTGTGTTTTTCTTAATAATACATCCCTCCAGAGATACTATAAGCTGAAATAGTTCTGGAAAATGTGTACTAAAGTGTAATAAGTACAAAATATAAAATTTTGGAATTCACTTGTACCTCACCTAATTCCAGACAATGAGCTTAATTTTGAACCTTCTTTGACACTCTCAGAGGATGTTCATTAGATAATTCAATTTTTCTTTACAACCCATTATGAAGGATTTGAATATAGATGATGAAAATGAATAACCATGGTCAAACCTAATGTGTATAAGATTAAAAGAAAGGTTTCATAATTTAAACATAATATAAATTATTATATGGTTTTTCGACTATGATTATTATTGGTCACACAATTATATTTGGTCTTTTTCAATGGAAGCAATGCAAAGGAATAATGATAACATTGAATATAACCAAAATATAGAGATTATGAGAAAACTAATGATATTATGACTAAATTTAAAGATATCGTGATTATACATCATCAGTTATGATGATATTTTTATGTAACTTGGTTTGGAAGAATATACTAGAGGGGGGGGTGAGTAGTCCTTTTTTAGTTAATAAAATTAAATTACAATTGATCAGTGTTTAAATATAGTTAAAATTTTCAGGGAAAATAAAAATAATGACATAAGAGATTTTATAGTGCTTCAAATCACCGTGATCCTAGTCCTTTAATTACTATCCCATACTATTTTAAGAGATAGGTATTCACAAGATATTCACTTTTAAATGGGATTCATAACCTTATTTAATAAAAAAAAATATACATTTTTACACACCAGGTGGTATAACCTATGATATTTGAAGGAGTCAAAACCTACCACAGTTTTTTCTGGAAGGAAAAACCTAAACATCCTTTTAGAGTGGAGAATTAACCTAATGAAAAATTTTTGATTGGAAAAGAATAAAAAAAACAATAGAGAATTAATAGTTTGTATAAATAATTATAATGGGGAAAAATTAAAAACAAATAAAACAACAACTAAGAAGATGATGAATAAATTTAGTATAACTCAGGTTCATTGATCACTATAGTTGTAACACCCCAAGATTTTATTCTTTTTAATTAATGTTCTGTGTTGTATGATACACCAAAAGGAGCTTGCACAACACGCATCCCTGACATGCCTTGCATTACACGCAATCTCCACCTTCCTCGATAGCGTGTGTAGTACGCAATACCGAGTTACACTAAACGAGATATTATTATAATATTATTATGAACTAGCCGTTATGAATAGTAATACTCACTTTTTGAAATTTTATAAATTTTATCTTTTAAAATGGACTTCGTTTTTGGATTCGGAATAGCAAAATTATCTTAGGGTGAAATTTTGGTACTTTTCGGATAACTTTTATATTCTAATGAATAGTAAAAAATTACTAAATTTTAATTAAAAACAACTTTTTTAATCGAAATAATTAATAGTGATAAATTATTAATTTGAGTGGTTTTAAAGTATATTTAGAATATATTTTTACAATTTAATACAATTTTGGTCATTGGATGGAATTTCACATTTAAACCAGACATAAACAAGTGTCAATCTTTTGATAGTTATTATCTCTTAAAAACACGCATTTGTTTTGACGACGGAAATTCATTTTTAAATTAGTTAATTTAACTGATGTGATTTGAATTTGGTAAAATAGACATCATTTTTGAATTCATAATATCAAATATATCTTAGGCCCAATTTTTGGTATTCTTCTGGAAACTTTCATTTTTTGATGAATACTGAAACCACTAAGTGGTAGTTAAAAAAACTGAATGTATCATTAAACATAATCTTACCGCTTCTGTGAGTGGAATTTCGAAAATCCAAGAGACACGGTTAATATCAAGGACTAAAATGTGGTTCAATGAGATGGAAATAATTTTCGGTGAATAATAACTTTTTACTTTTTTTTACCACGTTTAAAAGTAAATAGGGTAATTAAGGGTAAAAATGATATTATTATTACCCTAACATATGTCCTAATTCTATTGGATAAGAGTAATTCGACCAAAAACAACCTTAGGAATAAGATATGACCATTTAGGCCCACTTGGATTAGATTAGAACATTTATTATCAATTTACATAAAGAAGGGTTAAAATAGTTAAAATCAATGTTTAATAACTAAATCATTTTTAATATAGGGTTATACATAAGATAAATTCGACTATAAATATTAATTAGAAAGTTAAAATTATTTCCAACATAATGGTATTTTATTTGTAATTTTTAGACTTAAAATAATTTAATTTATTTATGATACAATGATGATGCAGTAATTATCTTATTAATGAAATATTGATATAATTGATGTTATAAATACCCAAATAAATGTAATTTGAGGCTTTTTATGAATTAGAATAATTTTCTATGTTAATATGACATGTTAATATTGATTTAATTAATTTTTTTCGAACTAAACATTCTGTTATGATTTTCACAAAAAATCAATTACCAAATAGTGTCAAAATTGACATAAAATAGTTTTTAAAACAAATATTATATTATTAACTATTATTATATTCTTAAAAATCTAAGGCTCGGCCAAGATACTTATATAATGATAGGTGTATCATTAATGGACCACTTGGGGGTCTCTTGGATGTATATGGTAAGTTTATTAACTATATAATATAAAAATACAAAGTGACATGGTAAATGTCAATCTAATTAACTATGAGTTAAAACTAAAAGATAAGGTTAATATAATGAACTAAACTTGTCTAAATTCTATTGGATGAAAGGATTTCGACCCATCCCCACCTATGCTTCTAAATATATCAATTTGGAGATATTAATAAACCAAATTTGACTTTATAATAAAATAATATTTTTGTTATTCCAAATGTGCCCCTCTCCTCCCTTATAAAAGGGCACCTCCTCCCACTCTTCCTCACACCACTTTGAGCCTTCAAGCTCGGCCAACCCCTGCCAAATTATCTTCTACACTTCCCTAGAAACATCCTAGAGGTCCTGGGCTTCTCAATGACCAATTATAGTACCCTAAGAGGAGGTCTCAAAGAGGCGCTTCAAAAAAGAGGTAATGTCTGTTACCGATTTTTCAAATTTATTTTTTCTTACACTTCTTCTTTTTTAGTTGTTTCACTATGAGGTAATAACATAATTATCACTCATATACTGATATGTTATTATAAGTATGAAACAACCATATTTCACCATCTATCCATCCTATGAAAAACGAAATCACCGCGCGTGCGTACGTACGGAATACCGTCTCCACGCCGTGGTGTAATCTAATTTCCACCACCACCTTACATGGATGGGTATAATGGTGAAAGTAATGAATATATATGATTATTTTAAATTGATTTTGATTCTATAATATTATACATACACCTTAATAAAATTCCATGATCATGGGAATGATATCATCGCTCGTGCGTACGTACAGAATACCGTCCCCAGGACGCGATGAGATTCACTCTCCATGATAACCATTCAAGAATTATTATAAAGTATATATAATAAGTAATCATGAAATATATGACATAATAATTCTACTGGATTTATGTATATATATTCATGTCATATACTTATTTCCATTCGATTCAATAAGGAAACGAAAACAGCGTTCATGCGTACGTACGACCTACCGTCTCCATGAACGGTGTATTTCTTTCCATTTATTGATCCATTATATATATATTCTGAATATATATTATATATAAATAATTTTTTACATTCTGGATGTAAGTAATCATGATCTAATTAATCATATGAATAATTACAAGTTAAAACACGAATGACAAATGAAACGATTTTACCCAAAACTCTACTTTAACATGAATTTACAAAAGAACGGGTAATATAATGTCATAAGTGAACCATATATGATATAATAACAATGAATATGATTCTGTAATAAGTCAATGAAATTATTTAAATCATTATACAGGAGGTTTGGATACATACAAAGCATATTGGACCTAAGGTAAGGGATAATTTTGCAAATCTCATTTTTATCCGAGATTGCTTATTCGTAAGTATTTACTGGGGTTATTGCAATCATCCATGTCTATGTTTTAGAAAAGTGTTTTCATGTATGTTTCAAGTCCTTTTTACCCATTTTGACTTTTATCCCATGGTATGGAAGAAATATTTCTTTTATTTACCCTACAAGGTACTTTTTGACTTTTCTAACAAAAGTACGAGAAGAATGTTTTTTAACGTATACGGCATGAAAGGATTTTTACAGTTCCTTATTTTCATGAAGCTTCCTCCAAAATATTTGATGAATATTTTCAAGAAAATCCATTTCTTTTAAAATTTCATGACGTTTTGTGAAAAGAAATTGATTTTGAAGAAGAAAGGATATTTTCCTCAAGAATTAATTTCAAGTGTTTTATCAAAACCATTTTTCATCTAAGATGACATTATTTCATATGTGTATGTTTCAAGTATCATGTCTCTATGATTTATATGGTTTCACTTTTATCATTATAAAATGATATCTATTTATTTTATATGGATTATTTGATGATGGGATGATGTTTTTGAAACCCATTTTATTTATTGGGTGATGTATGTTTATTTTGTGGCACAAGTAAGGATGATTTCATTATGAGATGGGTGAGACCTATATCTCCCTCCAATACATTGGGTAAAGATTTATATCTCATGAGATAGACATGTCTGGAACGGCAAGTTAAACCGGTTCAGTAATACAGGACTGGAACGAGGAGTCAACTCGATTCAGAAAGGAACTTTGTCCACTGAGATGGTCGTGGCAGCAATGCCTTGGCTACTATGGAAATCATTACATGTGCTTAATGGATGCCACAATTACATGTTTTATTCCCATTCTATTTTATCATTCTTAATGTTTCTTTATGATCTATGCCTTACATTCTTCCATGTTTTATGTCATTTCTCAAGATTTTGATGTTTAAACATTATGTTCATGTTTTTATGTTCAAATGTATTTGGTATGTTTTATTTTATCCATTCTTACCCTTACGAAGCATTTGAGCACACCCTCTTTATGTTTTATTTTCCCCCAGGATGAAAAGAAAGGTTTTAGGTAAGGAAACAAAAAGTGGAAGATCTTTATGGGAGATGTTGAAGATCTTTCACCACGATTAGAAGATTATGTTACAAGTTTCCAAAGACACGAAACTATTACGGTCCTTGTGTGTATTTTTTTGTTAGCTATTAAGTATTACGCAAAAGTAATGTAATATCTATGTATGTCAAGCATCGGGTCTCTACAGTTGGTATCAGAGGAAAGGTTTAGTCATCCTTTGGAATCTGGGATGCAAAAACGTTAGTGAAATCCCTATAGATATTTCTAAGGTATGTCTAGGGATGTCCCTAAGGTTTAGTATACGTATAGGTTATAGTCCTAGAATTACGGTAACGATCTTAGAATTAAACCTAAGATGTTTGATATTAAAGGTACTCCCCATTTATTATGTTGTTTTCCCTAGCATGATTTTTGCCTCTCACTCTATTCTTTTTGGGTTTTAGACGATGGCTGGAACCCGAAGGAACCGTGTTGATCAATGCAATGGACAATTCAATGATTTTCCTCCTTAACAAATAAATGTTATGGGAGATGGAGTGCAAAATCTTATTGCTATACTTACATAAGCTATGAATCATTCTGTACTTACAAATGACTAGAGAAGGGAACAATATTCTATTGAGTCCTTCATGAGGAAACGTCCACCTTCTTTCAGGGGGTCTTCTGATCCACTTGTTGCTAAACAATGGATTAGTACCACTGAAAAGATATTTTCAGTTCTTTAATGTTCTAAACGTGATAAAGTCATCTTAGCAGTATATCGTTTGGAAGGTGAAGCTGATCAATGGTGGAATCTTATCAAGAATATGAGGCCAAGAGGTGAAATTGAGTCCATGGAATGGGACGAGTTCAAGAACTTATTTTTCAATAAGTACTTCCCTCGTATTCTTCGAGAAAAGATGGAGAAGGAGTTTCTTGAACTAAAGCAAAAGGATGATGAATCTATTGGTATATATGACGAAAATTCTACAAGGCTTGCATGGTATGCATCTGGCTTTATCATCCAACCTAAAAGTAAAGTTGATCGATTCTTCAGTGGCTTAAAACCGAATCGTTGAAGGGCATTAGATATAAGAGACTTCAGTAGCTATGAAGAAATTGTGCGTTTTGCTATTAAGGTAGAAATGGAAGTTGGTGTTACATATCCATCTAATGGTTTTGACAAGAAACGAAAGATGGAGTTCAAAGTGAAATCTCAGAATAATGGTGAAAAGAAGATGAATGTTTCCTTACGCTCCATGTGTGGAAAGAAGCATGGTGGAGATTGTCTTAAAGGGACTAGAAAATGTTTTAAGTGTGGAAAAGAAGGTCATCAAGAAGCTGAATGTCGAAGTAATGGAAAAATGGTTTCTAATGATGCGAATAAGAAAAAGACTACAGAGAATGCACCACCAACACTTCAATGCTTCAAGTGCAAGGAAATGGGGCATTATGCTAATAAATGCCCTAATCCAAGGGTTAGTGATGATCGACATGAGAAACCACTTAAGGCAAAGGACAAAGGGAAGTCACATGCGATCACTATTGGCGATGTTGAATATGAAAACAATGTGGTGGAATGATTAATTGTTTATGTAATGGGATTCCAAAATTATGTTGTATATAGTATCGTGTAATATTAGAATATTTATGTATTGGTCTATTGTGGTTTTAAATAATTTTATGGTACCGGTAACCATGGAAAGTGATTGAGATATTATTGGAAAAAAGATGATATGCGCATAATGATGGGAAAACAAGAAAATGAAATGTTTGACAGTATTCATGAGCTCATGACTGATATAAGGAAATAGTTATATCATGGTTCGAGCTTTTGGTATGTGAAAAGAGTTAACTTTTGACAGCACTCATGTTTTCACTAAGATTAAATGGGTATTAATTTGTTTCAAGAGAGTACATGATTAAGGCCTTCGAATGTTTGGAATGCGACCAACAAGACATATCTCATGATATATGGGGATCAACGATGGTATTAACATGCTAGTTGTATGAACTCATTGGTAATCATTTTCACTATAATATGAGATTGGACAGTAGTATTTTGGATAAGCCTAAAGATTTGAATGGATTATGTTGGACATAAGTTAGTATTGTTTAAGGATAGAAGTTTTTTCGATATTATTTATGGGATGTTATAGTAATATAGGTTTAGAAAAAGGACAACCTGCAGGATGGGCGACAACCCATCACGTCAGACAAGGCTGTGGGAATCGAACCCACAACAGAAGTGCGACTGGCCTTTATTGCCTACCAATGGCCTACAGAAAGTCCCTGTTTAGTAGAAACTAGTTTTATTTTATTAAGAAGTATGATATATGAAGTATCAGTCCATTTTAGGAACCATATATGATTAATATCACTATAGACGGACTTATGTATTTTTTGATATCTTTTCTAACCTTTTGTTTGAGACAGATGGAATGAACCATCATTCTATCACATTATCTGCTAACACATCATGAATAACAAATTCAAATTCATTTATTTAAGAGATGAAGTAGAAATTTCCCAAAGAACGAGCAACAGTGAGACTGTACCAAAATCACGAAAGTATTTCTTCTAATTCCAATTTCATCAACTTTAGGGAAATGATCTTGAAAACCAAAAATCTTGTCCTAGTGCTCTTATATCTGATGAATCATATGGTTCCTTAGGTCATCAAAAATTTATGGCTTTGTGATTGATGGCTTTTTCATAGCCATGTTTTCTACCACTCTCCATCAGAACTTGATGGTTAGATTTTTCTTCCATATCCATATTTTCACTTATGTTCTCCAACGTGGAAACCCAGTGATGAGTTAATTTGGGTAACCTTTATATTTCAGACTTTAGTTTTTAAAGCCAAGTGTTGGTATTCCTTTTTACTATGTGGGTTTCTATTCAAAAAAACTTTTGAGTAGTAAACCATTTATAACCCTGATGAATTTCGATGGAAAAATTAATTTTAAGGGGGGTAGAATGTAACAGCCCGAGATTTTATTATTTTTAATTAATGTCCTGTGTTGTACGCTACACCAAAGAGAGATTGCATAAGACGCATCCCTGACTTTCCTTGCATTACACGCAATCATGACCTTCGTCGATAGCGTGTGTAGTACGCAATACCGAGTTTCACTAAACGAGATATTATTATAATATTATTATGAACTTGCTGTTATGAATAGAAATACCCACCTTTTGAAATTGTATAAACTTTATCTTTCAAAATGGACTTCATTTTTGGATTTGGAATATCAAAATTAGCTTAGGGTGAAATTTTGGTACTTTTTGGATAACTTTCATATTCTGATGAATAGTGAAAATTACTAAATTTTTATTAAAAACAACTTTTTTAATCGAAATAATTAATAGTGATAAATTATTAATTTGAGTGTTTTTAAAGTATATTTAGAATATATTTTTTCAATTTAATACAATGTTGGTCATTGGATGTAATTTCACTTTTAAACCAGACATAAACAAGTGTCAATCTTTTGATAGTTATTATCTCTTAAAAACACGCTATTTGTTTTGACGACGAGAATTAATTTTTAAATTAGTTAACGTAACTGATATGTTTTGAATTGGGTAAAATAGACATCATTTTTGAATTCATAATATCAAATATATCTTAGGCCTATTTTTTGGTATTTTTCTGGAAACTTTCATTTTTTGATGAATAGTGAAACAACTAAGTGGTAGTTAAAAAAATGATTTTTTTCTAAAACTTATTTTTACCGCTTCTGTGAGTGGAATTTCGAAAATCCGAGAGACACGGTTAATATGAAGGACTAAAATTTGGTTCAATGAAATGAAAATAATTTTTGGTGAATAGTAACTTTTGACTTTTTTTTACCACGATTAAAAGTAAATAGGGTAATTAAGGGTAAAAATGATATTATTATTACCCTAACACATGTCCTAATTCTATTTGATAAGTTTAATTCGACCCAAAAAAACCTTAGGAATAAAATATGACCATTTAGGCCCACTTTTATTAGATTAGGACATTTATTATCAATTTACTTAAAAAAGGGTTAAAATAGTTAAAATCAATGTTTAATGAGTAAATCATTTTTAATATAGGGTTATACATAAGATAAATTCTACTATAAATATTCATTAGAAATATAAAAAGATTTCCAACATAATGGTATTTTATTTGTAATTTTTAGACTTAAAATAATTTAATTTATTTATGATACAATGATGAAGCAGTAATAATCTTATTAATGAAATATTGACATAATTGATGTTATAAATACCCAAATAAATGTAATTTGATACTTTTTATGAATTCCAATAATTTTATATGTCAATATGACATGTTAATATTGATTTAATTAATTTTTTTCGAACTAATCATTCTGTTATGATTTTCAAAAAAATCAATTACCAAATAGTGTCAAAATTGACATAAAATAGTTTTTAAAACAAATATTATATTATTAATTGTTATTACATTCCTAAAAATCTAATGTTCGGCCAAGATACGTATATCATGATAGGTGTATCATTAATGGACCACTTGGGGGTCTCTTGGATGTATATGGTAAGTTTATTAACTATATAATATAAAAATACAAAGTGACATGGTAAATGTCAATCTAATTAACTAAGAGTTAAAATTAAAAGATATGGTTAATATAATGACCTAAACTTGTCTAAATTCTATTGGATGAGTAGCTTTAGACCCTTCCCCACCTTAGATTCTAAATATATCAATTTGGAGCTATTAAAAACAGAATTTGACTTTATAATAAAATAATATTTTTGGTTATTCCAAAGGTGCCCCTCTCCTCCCTTATAAAAGGGCACCTCCTCCCTCTCTTCCTCACACCACTTTGAGCCTTCAAGCTCGTCCAAACCATGAAACATTATCTTCTAAACTTCCCTAGAAACATACAAGAGGTCCTGGTCTTCTTTAAAGACCAATTCTAGTACCCGAAGAGGAGGTCTCAAAGAGGCGCTTCAAAGATGTGGTAATGTCTGTTACCGATTATTTCAACTTTATTTCTTCTTCCACTTATTCATTTCTAGTTGTTTTATTATGAGGTAATAAAATCATTATCACTCATATACTGATATTTCATTATAAGTATGAAACAACCATATTTCACCATCTATCCATCCTACGGAAAATGAAATCACCACGCGTGCGTACGTACGGAATACCGTCTCCACGCCGTGGTGTAATCTAATTTCCACCACCACCTTACATGGATGGCTATAATGGTGAAAGTAATGAATATATATGATTATTTTAAAGTGATATTTATTATGTAATATTATACATACACATTAATACAATTCCATGATCATGGGAATGATATCATCGCTCATGCGTACGTACAGAATACTGTCTCCACGACGCGATGAGATTCACTCTCCATGATAACCATTCAAGAATGATTATAAAGTATATATAATAAGTAATCATGAAATATATTACATAATAATGCAACTGGATTTATGTATATATATTCATTTCATCTACTTAACACCATTCGATTCAATAAGGAAATGAAAAACAGCGTTCATGCATACGTACAACCTACCGTCTCCATGAACATTGTATTTCTTTCCATTTATCGATCCATTATATATATATTCTGAATATATATTACATATAAATCATGTTTTACATTCTGGATGTAAGTAATCATGATCTAAGTAATCATATGAATAATTACAAGTTAAAACACGAACGACAAATGAAACGATTTTACCCAAAACGCTACTTTAACATGAATTTACAAAAGAACGGGTAATATAAAGTCATAAGTGAACCATATATGACATAATAACAATGAATATGATTCTGTAATAAGTCAATGACATTATTTAAATCATTATATAGGAGTTTTGGATACGTACGAAGCATATTAGACCTAAGGTAAGGGATAATTTTGCAAATCTCATTTTTATCCGAGATTGCTTATTCGTAAGTATTTACTGGGGTTATTGCAATCATCCATATCAATGTTTTATAAAAGTGTTTTCATGTATGTTTAAAGTCTTTTTTACCCATTTTTACTTTTACCCCATGGTATGGAAGGAATCATTCTTTTATTTACCCTACAGGGTACTTTTTGACTTTTCCGACAAAAGTACGAGAAGAATGTTTTTTTAACATATACGACATGAAAGGATTTTTACGGTTTTATAAAGCATTATTTTCATGGAGCTTCCTCCAAAAGATTTCATGAATATTTTCAACAAAATCCATTTATTTTAAAATTTCACGACGTTCTGTGAAAAGAAACTGATTTTGAAGAAGAAAGGATATTTTCCTCAAGAATTAATTTCAAGTGTTTTATCAGAATCATTTTTCATCTAAGATGAGATTATTTCATATGTGTATGTTTCAACTATCATGTCTCTATGATTTACATGGTTTCACTTTTCTCATTATGAAATGATATCCATTTCTTTTATATGGATTATTTGATGATAGGATGATGTTTATGAAACCCATTTTATTTATTGGGTGATGTATATTTATTTTGTGGCACAAGTAAGAATGATTTCATTATGAGATGGGTGGGACCTATATCTACCTCCAATGAATTGGGTAATGATTTATATCTCATGATATAGACATGGCTAGAACAACATGTTAAACCTGTTTAGTAATACAGGACTGGAATGAGGAGTGAACTCAATTCAGAAAGGGACTTTGTCCACTAAGATGGTCTTGGAAGAAATGCCTTGGCTACTATGGAAATCCTTACATGTTCTTATTGGATTCCACAATTACATGTTTTATTCCCATGATATTTTATCATTATTAATTTTTCTTTATGATCTATGCCTTACGTACTTCCATGTTTTATGTCATTTCTCAAGATTTTGATGTTTAAACATTATGTTCATGTTTTTAAGTTCAAATGTATATGGTATGTTTTATTTTATCCATGCTTACCCTTACTGATCATTTGAGCTCACCCATTTTATGTTTTATTTTCCCCAAGGATTAAAATAAAGGTTTTAGGTAATGAAACAAAAATTGGAAGATCTTTATGGGAGATGTTGAAGATCTTTCACCACGATTAGAAGATTACGTTCCAAGTTTCCAAAGACACTAAACTATTATGGTCCTTGTGTGTCTATTTTTGTTATGTATTAAGTATTCCGCAAAAGTAATGTAATATCTATGTACTTCAAGCTTCAGGTCTCTACAATAGTGGTGGAAGATGAAATAAATGATATTTTCAGTGTTCAATGAAGAATAACAGAAGATGAAGAAGGTTTGGGATAAATACGGAGTACAAGAAATTTTATCAGTGTATTCTATTAAAATGATGAAGCATCTACACTAATACATTTTTTTAATCCTAGAAGGGATCTCCTAGATCCACAAAGAAAAATAATCTTGGAGTGTATCCTTAAACAATATTTTCCTGAAAAATTATTAGTGAATAACAAGAATAGAAAATGGGTATTACCTTTTATTTGTTGAGTCCTCACTAAAAAATATAACTGAGATTTAAAATTCTTAATGAAATATTGAAGTAATAAATTCAATATTTTATGTATAAAAATTATAAACAAATAAAAATTGCAAAAAATTGAAATCAAACTAAAATTATGTAGATTATACATATAACACAATGTTATGAAAGAATTACATTGTATGAATAACATTTATGCATTTTCCTATGTGTATAAAATAATTGTATAATTATTTTAAGACATTTTAAAATTGTATTATAACATAATATGATATAACATTTAATATAGAAATTAATTTTTACAATATTAATTAAAAATAAGAAATTAAAATTTTATAAAAAATGTTTAATTAATGGGGGTCATTAAATACCATTGAAACAAATAGTAGTGGCCCACGAATCACTATTATATATCTATAGTGATTTTATAATAATACCAAACCTTCCATTTTCAATTTTATGAAAAATAATCATAATTAATCAGATGAATAATTAATTCTATGCATCATAGAAATAAAATGGATTTAGAGACGAATGAAAAATACACATTTTTGGATGACCAATGGTCACTCATGACTCAACATTGGATTCCAATGGTGATTCATTTCCTATAATTTTAATGTTCTAATAATGACTTTCTAAAAAATATCAATTAAAAACATGTTATAACAAATAAATAAATTAAAAAAATATGATAATTAAAATATTAAAAATATATTAAAAAAATAATAAAAAATGGATGAATATTATAATAACACACATCAAAATATGTATAAATTAAATCCATAAATAATTTTAATATAATAAAAAGTAAATAATTATGATAAAAATAAAAAAATTAAATCATATTCTAAGAGTATGAAAAATAAACTACACTCAAAAGATAAGGAGATAGATCCTATAGGAACATAAGGAAGAACCATCTGAGACCATATACAAAAGGAAGATAAAACTCATTGTGAACAAAAAGAAAAAATATGAAGAAGAAGAGGTCCCTGAGGAGACTTTATAAAGAACTAACAAACAAAAGGTCAGTAAATGTTATCCCATGGTTGAAGTCTATAGGTGAGTAAGAAGACTCACATTTGAAAACTGGAGGTAGGCCAGCGACCCACCGTTGGGTTCCAATGGTGATTATGACTTACCATTTGTTTCCAATGATGATTCATGATTCACCATTGGTATCCACTAGGGACCCGTCATGTAGAAATCATAAGAACATCGAAAAATAAGAAGAAAAAAAATCTCATATAAATTCCTATATAAATAAACTAAAAAAGATATGAAGGGACACCAAAGAATAGGAGATCAATCCATTATTTTATTGAGTGGTAATGAAAAAGAATTATCCAAGATAATCTAAGATGAAACCAAATGCTTAAAGAAACTAAGTTATGATTTTCCAAGATACTGTAAAAAACACTGTTTGTGTAGGAGATTGAGCTTACAAATGAAAAAGAGAAGGCATTTGAAAAATCAAAGCAAGATATTGTTCATATCTAAGGTATATAATAAACAAAGTGTGTTGAATGATGTGAATTAATAGAGGAGATATGATGGCTAAGAAAATTCACCACTTTTTTCCAAGAATTGATGGACATATGAATAGTACAGCTTAAAAGGGAGTCCCACATTGAATCAAATAAAAGGAAAGGCACCAATATATCATAAAAGGTGCGCTGATACCCATTCAGAAAAAAAAACACAACAATCACATGGCATGAGGGACAAGCGGGTGAACTATTCTAAACACATGGTCCTCTTCTTATGCTTAGATAACTTTATACATAGGCCCACATGTGAAATGAGTGCGCTATGCTTGATATAGTTTTTTTGAGACCCTCAAAGTATATACCCCATATGTGGGTTTACCTCTAGGTACCCATAAATGTGGTTGTAGGTTTGGATTAAGGTGATTGAATGGAATGCTAATTTTTATTAAATATTAAATAAATAAAAAAATTAATTGTATAAAATAGGAAACAATCAAGTAATAAAATAAAATATTAAAACTTATTCAAAATAAATAAAAAATTTTGAATCAAAATTTAATTTAATTATATTTCAATAAGATTATTTTATTAAAATAAAAATAAATTTAAAATTTTTACTACTGAATTAATAATAGATTTATGTTTACAAATCAATACCTTAACCAACTCTCAGAATCACCAAAGATGGGCCATATGGATCCCTCTGAGAGATTGACTGGTGGAGACCATTCTGTAAAAGGTATTTATATCCTAAATGTTAAGAAATATAAAATGAGACACCCAAGAGAATGAATCAAGGGAATATGGAATGGTTTTATGTGTCGAAAAAGTTAATAGTGTGATTAATTACCGAGGAAATGTGAGGAGTTTAGTGGAGAGAAAAAAAATTTCATTTCTAGAGTTCAATTAGAGATCATTTTCTTGAATTTGGGGAACAATAGAATTATCTTATGAAATATCCTATTTTAATGTTTATATCCTTGTATAATGAATAAACTATGTTGAATTAAATTATTTGACATATTTACGTATTTACATTCATGAATTAAATTGGATATTGTTTTATCAATTATATTTTGGTTAAAAAAATCATGAAGAATCTAAGGATTATGTTTATTTTTGGATGAATATATGTATTCATCTATGATTAACTATAAAATCATGGATACCAGTATATATTAATGAGTTTAAGGATGATAACATGTTAAATGTATTAATAAACACTTTTTGTGGTTTAATGTGATGGTAGTTTATCAATATTTAGGAGATATTTGGTGACATTTTGGAAAAAAAACAACCCATTGGTCTAGTGTATGAAAAATATATTCAAGGATGAGTGCCTTTAAATTTTTTGGAAATAAGATTATAGTTATTGGTAACCTTTAAAGATTATCTTATCTTTGATGTTATGTTAGTTATGGGTCATCACAATTTATTAACAATGTAGTAATTATATTAATATATATTTGGAGAAATAAATTCTTGCATACTGACTAAAAACTAATCTCATTTAGAGAGGCCACAAGGATTGATCCCATAACTGAGGGAGATAAGGGTGCATTTCCTACCACTGGAATATGTGATGCAATGGTTAATAAAAAATTATTTTTAGTTTAATAATTGAGGAATACATATTATTTTGAACATTTGGAGTTACTATTGTGGTTTAAATATTAATGTATTATAATAACATGTTCATATGGTTTTGGATTTGTTAGATATTTAGAAACAAGCAGAAAAACTTTTAACACATTTATAGAACTTATTATTTGTTAAAATTAAATTTTTGTAAATCATGCATAAAAAATTAATATTTCATATTCATTCCGTCTTATAAGGAATGAAATGTAAATTTATTTAAACACAACCATATAATGAAATTATTCTTATGAAATAGAAATAAATCAAATAATTATATATTTCTATATTCCTAGTCCATAAAAATTAATAAAATTTAGGAAAAGGATCTTGAAACATATTCTTACCATTTTACCATCCTATATGATGAATCCAATGGTATTTTAAATCATCATAATTTTTTAGTTTTGTTGTCGTTAACAATATCTTGATCATTCACATTCATGTGATCAATCCAATATATCACTGTCCATAATTATTTTATATTTTCTTAAAAGTTTATATTTTTACATTCCAATAATGTTATCCTTCCTAGAATCATGGTTATGTGTTATTCTAGATAACATTAACACTTCTCATTCACTATTTTAAAGTGATATTTTTGTTAACCTTTTTTACATTATGGGGTTTCAATAATAAAATTTTCAAATTTCAAACCCCAGGTTTCCAAGTGGAGGTTAATATTGTGAGAAAACTATTTATTAAAGGTGGGTAGAATATGACACCCCAATTTTATAATTTATAATAAATAAATTCAATCCATTTTATAGAATTCTGTACACAAAACCTCAATATTTAAATGTAATAACACTTTGTTTGTTAGTATTTATGGCACACAATATCGAGCCTAAAAATCCCTTGAAATATATTTTTTAAAAACTAAAACTATAACCTCTATCTGTTGAATTAGAAGGAATAAATAATATTAACTAAATTTTAAAATATATGTAGATGTCTATATCAATACAATTTTTTGATGACATTCAGTCAAATTTTCATGAAGTCAAATTATTCTTCATGAAATATGCTTTCATCGAAAATTGTTAATTATTGAGAAAATAATATTATAAATATCCACAACTTTTGTTAATTTAATTCCTAAAAATGATGTCTATATTTTGAATCAACATAAATTATATTATATAATAAGGTAAAATTATTGTTTTATAATGAATAGTGATGAATTAAAAATATTTTCACATGGTTAAGGTGAATGTGGGTTTAATAGTGGGTTAAAATAAGATTAAAATGGTTTAAATGACCTAAAAAATAATATAAATCCTATTGTATGGAGACATATATACCTTATAAAATATATGGTTCATGAATGAAACATTTTAGACCCTTTTGGAATGTGAAATATGTGGGAATGATTTATTCTATTAAAAATTACATTTTAATCTCATCAATTATTAAAGGGCACTCCCTCTTGTCACTTCCTCATACCTCTCAATAAATTTTAATCAACTAAAACCAACAAAAATATCTCCCTAATATCATTATATACAATCTAGGACTATTTGGCTTCAATAATAACTTCCCATGGATCCTTAATTAGATGTACAATATAGGTTTTTACTAAGCGAAGGTAATTTCCTCCCCCAAGCTCATTATTTTTTTCATATTTTTCCACCATAAGATATGTATTGAGAATTAAAATATAATAAAATTATTATGTACCATTTATTAATAATTTTTTATGTCTATGAAATAATATTTAGGCATATCCTCCTCCATAAAATCGGATACAAACGCTTCACTAATTTGTACAGTGGGATACTGCTTCACGAACTGATGTAATTCTTTCCATCATTGACTCACATGGATGGACATAATGATTTAAATAATTATTATATATGATATAAATTATATGATATTGATTATTTAAAATTAAAATATTATTAATATATATACCCTTTATCCCATTAATGAAATGTTATTACTGCTCACATGTATGTATGACCTACATTCTCAATAATGTGATGTGATTCATTTTATAACGAAAAAAATTAAAGAATAGAAATAAAAATGTATATAATGATAATATATGGTATTTAAAATGTTAATATAATATTGGATATGATGGATATATATACTTTCAATAGGAACTAGAACATTCGAGTGAAAACATGCATGAGAAAACTATTGGATCGGGTTACACCAAATATACACAAGAGGGGGGGGGGGGGGGGTAAATTGTGTCTTTTACAATTTATTCGTATAATCGTGATATATCCTTTTATATTTATATCAAATATTTATCATCAGAAAATAAATAGCACAGGATGAACTATGTATAGTTTTTTGGGAAACAAAAGGCCCCTAGTCCACTCCACCAATGCTATACTCCACGATCTTGGTGATTTTCACTATCTGGTCCTCTTATCAATAGAACATTCCATAAATGAGTGTAGATAGTTGAAACCATTAAAAGTTTAAGGATAAATATATCCTTCTGGTTCATACATAGAAACGAATACATAGATTTGTACGAGAATCCAGTTACTCAAAATTAAAGAGTATTTGTTCTTTAAAATTTTTTCCAGTTGTTATTCACAATTGCAATATCATGCAATTGACAGTCGATGAATTTTCGTCTTCAAAAAGTATAATATTTCGGTAGAAGTAGATCTGATTCGATCTAGTTATAATATATCATGAAATATAATTTTCAAATTTTACAATATTTGATTCAAAAAAAGTTATTTGATGTAGATTCGATGAAACTTTAATCGTGTTTCTTCTTACTTAGAAAACAAATCTTTGTCACCCTTTGTAACTAAAGATCTGAAAGTCTCAATTTCCTTTAATGATCTTCTTCCATACATTGTCGATTTCCCAAAAATAAGGTTTCTTCTGAACGTAAGGTTTCTTCTTCCATACTTTTCCTACAATGTATGGTTGTTTAACCATTCATTTCTGATATCTCATATAGTAAACACTGCGTTCCACCCTTATGATACACTTCCCAACATAAGGTATGAACAACGTTTCCCGAACATGCTCAAGTAATTCCCAAATATTTAGATAATGAACAGTGTTTCCAGAACATGCCAAAAATTATTTCAGAATAATTTTTCAAATATACCTCGCAGATTAAGTGATTTAATATTTCTCTAGAAATAATAATATAAGGAATATAATTTTCCTAAAATATACTTTAAGTAAAATCATTAGAATAAAAAAATAAATATATTTTTGAGCATCAAAATAATCATGAAGAGATAGAGTATTGTTCTCAACAATCTCCTCCTTATAAAATTATGTATTGTTGAAAAAAATACATGCTCAACAATCTTCCCCTTCTTGATGATCACAAAACCCAGGAAATAACCAATGAAATTAACAAACAAAATTTATTACATATAGTTTTTAATTTTGAAACGATAAAAACAATATTTAACAAAATTATAAAAAAAATAAATATTGTGTTATCTAAAGTCATAAAAATAAAAAATTCAAAAATTAAAAAATTTATCCTCTTTTATAAGGTAAAAAAATATTCCCCTGAGTAAAAAGCTTTAAAAGAAAACTTTATTTTTCCCTTAAAATTAAATGTTCTGTTTATCTGAATTTCTCCCCCAATAAAATATTCAAAATAATAAAATAAAATATTGTGTTTATCTGAATTTCTCCCACTTTTGTGATATCAAGAAGAATTATAGAATATTGAATATAACACATTTTAATGTATCACTGAACTTATGTAAATGCAATTGAAAAAACTTTTTATCAATATCTGAATCTAGATTACTAGAATTCTAGAAGAGAAAGGACAATAAAACACATTAATAATAGAAACACATGAGATGCAAATATATTTTATTGAAAATATAATTACAATTATAGTGAATACAAAAATAATCATGGTTGAGCGAAAAAGGGTTTCGTAAACTGGTTTTAGAACTACTGAATGACATCCTTGATCTATAACAACTATAGTCTCAAAATTTTCATCAATCTGTCACCTAACTAGACTATAATATCCCGGATTTCCTGAGTCAGATGAATGTCTTCATTTAAATTTACTCTGAATAACTCATGTATCCTCTCTTCCTTCTCCATAAAAACAGTTAATTTATCAGTGAAGTGATTCATCACAGTTCTAATTCCTGGTTCATTATAAGTCAATTAGTCTACAAGAAACTTCTGATTGTCCAATAACACTAACAAAGGGGAAATATTGCATTGGATGTTTTTCAATATTTCATTCATATTGATCATAGCTGCTGTAATGGCCTAAAATCATCTGATAAGATCAGGTGATGTACATGAAGTAATAGCTTCAGTGGATTTGACAGCCACAAACCTTTGCTCAATGGAAGATCTAAATTCCATTAAATCTGTCTTCATAACCTTCTATGAGTTCAACTTTGCAACTTCATTTAACATTTCCTTCTTAAAACTTTCAACTTCTTGTTTAAAAATAGAACTGGATTTCAATTTCTGCAACTTTTTCCTCTCTCTTTCTAATACACTTCGCAATGATACTTTTTTATCTTGAACTTAATTACACTTTTTGATCAATTATTTAACATGATAATTATTATAATTAGAGGATCCTTGTGCTTTATTTTCTATTCCAGCTTCATTCAGATGTAATAGTACTAAAGGAAAGTGATCATCATTTGATTTCTCTTCATCCCCTCTCTATATTGGTTTCTCCTCATATTTTTCTTCTGATCCTTTCCCATACTCATCCACAGGAAAATCCCCAATCAATACCTCAGTATGAATCTCAGAAGAATTTTCTTCTTTTTTTTAGGTGCTGGAGGTTTCTCTTCTTGAGAATCATCTTCATGTTCTTCTTCTATCACTAGATTCTCTAAAACAGGGTTATCTTGATCTAATTCCTATTGAATATTCTCAGTTGGATGTTTAGTTTGAGAAGATTCCAATTGATCCACTTCAACTTATGTAGGCTTTTGAATAGTTTGAGGTACACTTTCTTATTCCACTGGAGGAGTCACCTCAATCTGATAAACTATTAGTTGAGTAGTGTCTTGTACTGCAGATTCTCTAATAAATATATAGCTCAGAATAGGTTCAGTTTCATCTACTGTTTCTTGAGTAGGATTTTTACCATCTTGATTCACACTATGTTTTGTCCTCTAAAGGCCCTCTTGACTTCCCTCATCCAATGATTGATCAACTGCTTCAAACCGTATCCTCATTGATACTACAATCGTTATAGATTTAGTTACTTCTTCTTTTGATTTTGAAGGTTGGTCCTAGGCACTTTCATCATCCTCTTCATCTCAAATAGGAAGCAACTTTCCTTTTATAGTGCTCTAGAAATATCCAAGTTTTATCACTGTACCAGCATTGAAGATATTACTATAGTGGCCTTTCACCCGAGAATCCACCAATATTATCATATCTATCTTAAATCAAATTTTCAAGATGAACTTTCCAAAAGGATAAAAATTCATTCTTGCCTCTGGTTGGAAATAGTAATTGAGATACCTCACCATGTATCATAGAATGTTCAATTTGATATCACTCATCAGAAAAATTATATATACATATCTGGGTAAAGAATCTTTTCAGTCTTAGACATTCTAGGTGCAATAACAGTTTGCACAATGTTTACCAATATCTTCTGATCAGGTTATAAATCCTTCACAAATATCTTCTTTATTGATGTAGTTCCAAACAAAAAATAATAATATCTTCTGACTTATGCACAAAATCACCAATATTCATTAAATCAAAATGATAAACTACCTCATGAGGGATGTTTATAATTTTTGCGATTTCCACATATGAGATTGAAAAATCTCAATCCTCAATCATAGCAATAATCGAATCCTCATTAGTTCCCAGACTAAACTGTACTGACTTAAAAAAATTAAGAAGTTATACCTTATATAAAAACTCTATATAATATCCATTGAATGTATGTTCTATGTTCTAAAAATCCAATCCTTGCTTTAGCATCAGGTTTTTTTGACAGAGCCATTTTAGATCTATGACTTTTCATTTTAAAATATTTCTCCTAGCCAAGTGCTGCCGCTTCACAGTGATGTTCTATGGCTCATTGGTTCTCTTGCTCTTGGCCATTTCTGTCGTAAATATCTGAATGTTCTAAAAGGACTTGGGTTTCGAAGGTTTAGGTGCGGGAGAGAAGAGTGGCAAATGTGTTTGAGGTTTCAAAGGGTTTTGAGATAATGAATAGTTTTGGAATTAAAAATGTTTTCTGACATCCTTGATTGCGGTGTCATTATACACAAAGTAATTATTTAAACGTAGAATAAATATTTAAAAATTAAGGCAGTGCAGACAAAATTTTAAATTATTCTAAAAACAAATAATTAAACCAAAAAAACCTCATTTAAATATAAATAATCCTAACCCACCTTAATAAAATCAAACATTGCAATGGGAAGTAGTTTAGTAAAAATATCAGCTAATTGAATTTCAGTACTTACAAACTCTAAGAATATATCCTTTTTAAGAACATGGCCTCTTAGAAAATGATGTCTGATATCAATATGCTTAGTCCTATAATAATTAATAGGATTTTATGAAATATTTATAGCACTTGTATTATCACATAAAATATGTGTATTATTAAAATTTAGTCTAAAATCCATAAGAGTGTTTTTCATCCACAAAACTTTTTCATAGCAACTACATACAGATACATATTCTACCTCGGTGGTTGATAGAGAAACTGAGTGGGTTTTCTTACTAAACCATGATACTAATGATTTTCCTAGAAAGTGACAATCCCCTGTGGTGCTTTTTCTATTTAATATAAAACTTCCCAAGTCTCCATCTGAATATAAAATTAAATTAAAATCAATAGTTTTTTGGATAAATAAGACATTGAAAAATAGTTCCTTTTAAATATCAATTTTTTTAATAGTAGTTTAATGAGATTCTTTGGATTTGATTGAAATATTACACAAATACATGAGTACATTATATCTGGCATGTTAGTAGTGAGATATAATAAACTACCAATCATACCAATATATTAATTATTGTCATCTGATTTTTTAGTTTCATCCAAATAAAGTTTTATATTAGTACACAAAGGATTTGTATATGTCTTTCTATTTTCATGTCCAAATTTTATTAGTAAATCAGTAATGTATTTTCTTTGATTTAAAACATTTCCAAAATCTTTTTGATAAATTTGAAGTCCTAAAAAGAAATTTAAATCTCCCATCATACTCATTTCAAACTCTTTTTGCATTAAATTTGAAAACTCATAATATAGTTATTTGTTTGTTGAACCAAAAATTACATCATCATCATATATTTGATCTACTAAAATATTATAATTGATAGTTTTCTTAAATAGTGTTTGATCTTCCATTCCAACAATAAAAAAAAATTTTAATAGAAAAGAACATAATATTTCTTACCAAGATCTAGGTGCTTGTTTAAGAGCATAAATAGATTTAGTAAGTTTAAAAACATAATCTGGTTTTTTTGAATTTTAAAAACCAGGAGGTTTCTCAATATACACTTCCTAAAATAAATAAGCATTTAAAAAGGCATACTTAACAACCATATGAAATAATTTAAATTTCATATGAGATTCATAGGCTAAAGGGATTCTGATGGATTCTAATCTAGCTACAGGTGAAAAGGTCTCATCATAATATATACCTTCTTCTTGATTATATCCTTTAGCTACTAGTCTTGGTTTATTATTAGTTATTATTCATTGAACATATAGTTTATTTATAAAGACCCATTTGGTTCCTAAAACTGGATAGTTTTGATGTCTTTAAACTAAATTCGAAACTCCATTTCTTTGGAATTGGATTAGTTCATCTTGCATTGCTATCATCCAACATTAATCCACTATGGCTTCTTCTAATGTCTTAGGTTCTAATTGGGATAGAAAGGGAGAGTATTCAACATGATTTAATAAATTTCTTCTAGTTTTTATTCCAGTTTAAAGTTCTCATATAATAGTTTCTAAAGGGTGATTCTTTAGGGTTGTAGACCATCTAGTTAGTACACTATTAGGTTATTCAATGTCATGTTCTTATGAATTAGACTGAATTTCACCAATATCTTTTTCAAAATAATATTTCAAGTTTTCAAGTATCATGTTATCATTAGAGTCAGATTCATCAATTCAGTCTTTCCTTTTCTCTAAGGGAGCATATTTAAAAAATTTAACATGAACTTATTCTTCAACAATCCTCGAATTTTTATTAGAATCTACATAAGCTTTGGAAGTAGAAAAATATCCTAAAAAAAATTCCTTCATCATATTTTGGATCAAACTTACTAAGATTGTCCTTGGTGTTTAAGGTGTAAACGTTATATCTAAAAACATTAAAGTAATTCACTTTTGGTTTTATGTTATTCCAGAGTTCATAGGGAGACTTTTTGAAAATTGGTATGATTAGAACTCTATTTATTATATAACAGGTTGTTCTTATAGCTTCTACCGAGAAATAGGTAGGAATACTGTATTCATTTAGAATAGTCCTAGCCATTTCATGAATAATCCTAATTATTATTTCTAAAATTCTATTTTGTAGAGGTTTTTTTGGTGCAGATAATGTGTGTTTAATACCCATATTTGAGCAAAAGGTATTAAATTCCATATTCTCTAATTATCCACCATGATCACTTCTTAATGAAATTATATTAAAACCTTTTTCATTTTGAACTACTTTTCAAAAACCTTAAAATATTTTAAAAGCTTAATTTTTATATTTTAGAAACAAAATCCATGTAAATCTAGAATATTCATCAACTAAAATGTATACATAAAATTTACCATCCAATCTTTCTACCCTTGAAGGTCCAAAAAAAATCCAAATGGATATGTTCTAGAGGTATAGATGTAGCAATTTTGGAAACTGATTTGAAGTATGATTTGTGCTACTTTACAAGTTAACATGCATCACCAAATCTATCACTTTCAAACATGAGACTAAGAAAATCAGAAACTAGATGTTTCTTAGATACCTTATTTAAAACATATATATTTCAATGTTTAAGTCTTCTATGCCAGATCCAAGATTCATTTATCTTAGCAGTTAAGTAGTTTAATTTTTGTTTACACAAGGAATTTATGTCCAAGGTATAAACATTATCAATTCTGGGTGCTCTAAATTTAAGAAATTTATTTTTGATGTTAGAACAACAATTATTAGAAAAAGAAATAGAATAACCATCATTACAGAGTTTAGAAATACTTATCAGATTGTGTTTCAATCCTTGTACATAGAGTAATTTATTTATCGAGACAACTTCTGGATCTCCAATACTTCTAATTCCAATAATCTTTCCTTTGGAATTGTCACAAAATGTGACTAAACCACCATCATTTTGAGTTAGAGTTTTGAAATTTGATGAGTTTCCAATCATATTCCAGGAGTATCCACTGTCCATATACAATATAGAATTTCGGCTTTAGTCACCTGCTTCCTGCAAAGGCATTTAAACAAGGAGTTGTTTGGTACCCATATTATATTGGGTCTAGTTGTGTTAGTTAGCAATGACCAAGGAATCCAGACTTGCTTTGTTTTTTCTAAAATCAACATAATCATATAATTTGTTTGAGACAAAGGCTTTATTTATTCCACTTATATAGGGTTTCCTTAAGTAAAAATTCTTAGATATATGTCATGTTTCACCCCAACAGTTACAGATTACTTTTCTATTACTTAGCACAAAGTAATTCTTGTACAGTTTAGGCTTTTTAGCTTTACTACCTATTCCATATCTTCCATTTTTAATCACATTCTTTCCAAGAATTTCATTTAGTATATTTTCTCCTTTTTTAAAAATAATAGCTACACTATTATATGTTTCTACTTCAGTTTGCAGTTTTTTTATTTTTGCTTATTGATCTATATTGTTTGTATTTATTGAGATATATTTTTCTAGTAATTCCTAATTTTTCTTTAGAAGAGTATCAATCTCTCCTAAAATATCATTATAAATATTCCTTAAATATATTTGTTTCTTAAATAATGAATCATATTTCTTTTCAAGCGTATTACAGTAAGCTGCAAGTTTATCATTTGAGTAGTTTTAATTAGAGCCAGATGAGTAATATGATTGTACCTCATTAGTTTCTTCCATAAAGAACATATTGGCTTTCAGATTTGATTTCTCCTTTTCTAAGTCAAACATTGATAAGCTATTGTATTCTTTAGAAACACTCTAAGTATCTTTCATTGCCTTCTTCTCTTTCTGCTCACAGTCATTTCTTTTGAAGATTTTTTTTCTTGTCTACCTTTAATTGAGGACAGTATGGTCTAATATGTCCATATTTTTTGCACTCAAAACGTCTGAATTCCTTCTAATCCTTTTTAAAACACTTTCTAAAACATTTTTATTTCGATAAAAGTTAATGAATTTTCGGGCTAGCTGAGCTAGTTCCACATCTAAATAGGATGAATCTATGCTTTCTTATTTCACCTTTATTTATTTTTTCATTATCTTTCAGCTTTTTTTTAGATAACACCTTTAAGGCAGTGCCATCTCTCTTGATCAGAACCTTAGGCTAATTTTCATCATCCTGCATCTTAGCCTCATACATCATAAGAGTTCCAATTAACTCTCTCATTGTTAAATATTTGATAGAAGATGATTGTCTAATAGCAGTAGAAATTACATTCCAAATAGGTGGTAGTAATCTTAGTACATTCAGGGATTGGTCATCTTGTTTGATCAGATCTCCCATGGAAGTGATACCTTCCATTAATTTGAGTGATTATTTCCCCTTAAAATATCCTTAATATATCAAATTTAAGTTTAGAGGTAGCATACCTCTTCTGTATGACATTGTCAGTTCCTTCATAAGCAACTGGATTTTTCTACCACATTTCATAAGCCGTCTAGCATTGAGATACTCTGTTGAAATCAACAGGTCCAAGACCAAAAATTATAGAATTAATAACTTTCATGTTTATTTTATACTCTTCTTATGTATTATCTCTCTATGTCTCAAGTTTTTTTGGATTCACATAGGGAGTTATAATTTTCGAGTAGACTTTGTGTGAATGGTTTTTTAAATAAATGATCATTATTGATTTCAAACATCCATAATTTTCACCATTGATGTAAGGATCTCGAACCATTGATATACCCTCTCATGTATCATCCATTGTAATCAGTATAATCCAAATACTTTTATCTTGTTATAGCTTTGACAGAAGATCCTCCTATGATACTAATTATTAGACCGGGTTATACCAAATACACCCAAGAGGGGGGGGGGGTGAATCTTGTCTTTTATAGTTTCTTTGCGTAATATTTACCTATCATTTTATATTTATATCAATGATTTAGTAGTAGAAAATAAATAGCACATGACGCATAATGTATTGTGGTTCGTGGAAGAGAAGGCCCCGAGTCGACTCCACCAATTCTCTACTCCACAACCTTAGTTATTTTCGCTATCTGGTGCTCTTCTCAATAGTACATTCCCCAACTAAGTGAATATAGATGACACCATTACAAGTTTAAGGCCAAACAAAGCCTTCTGGTTCATATATAGAAACGAATACATAGCTTAGTACCAGAAGTCAGTTACTTAAAATAAAAGATTATCTGTTATTCAAAATTCTTTCAAGTTGTTCATCACAATTGCAACAACAGACAATTGATAGTCGATGAATCGTAGTATTCATAAAGAATAATATTCTGGTAGAAGTATATTTCAGTTGATCCAGTTGTAGTAGATCTTGAAATATTATTTTCAACTTTAACAATAGTCGATCCACAAAAAGATATTCAATGTAGATTCGGTGAAACATTAATTGTGTTTCCCCTTCTTTAGAAAATAAATCTTTCTTAATCTTTGTAACAACAGATCTGAACGTCTCGATTATCTATAATGATCTTCTTCCATACTTTTTCGATTTCCCAAATGCAAGGTTCTTTCTAAACATAAGGTTCATTATTCCATACTTTTCCGGTAACGTATGGTTGTTTAACCATACATTTATGATATCTCATAGAGTAAACACCTCCTTACATCCTTAGTCTATGCTTCTCAACATATGGTATGAATAGTGTTTCCAGAACACACTCAAAAAATTCCTGAATAGGTAGAGCATGAACAGTGTTTCCAGAACATGCTAAAAACAATTTCTGAATACTTTGTCAAATATACCTCGCAGATTAAGAGCTTTAGTATTTCTCCATAAATAAGGATAACAAAATAAAGATATTTTTGAGAATCAAAATCATCATAAAGAGATAGATTATTGTTCTCAATAATCTCCCCCTTATAAAATTATGTTTTTTTAAAACAACTCATCCTAAAAAAAACACCCAAAACACTAGAAATAATAAAATATTATTGATGAAAAAATAATTATATGTTTGAAAAAGATCATATACGATACTATAAATACCAATATAGTTCTGGTATATGTTAATATCATTTTTAAAGCCATTATATTTTAATTTAATGAAAATTCAACAGAAGGAAAGTATGAGGTAATAGATTTTCTCAATTTCTTTTCATTGAGACGTATTTTGATATTATACACCAATTTTATAATATGGTGTATATACTACAAATTTTAATTGTAATATAAAGAAACTATTATATATAAGGTTATTTTATGTTTCAATTTTAATTATTTCATCCAAGGGGATTTGAGTTGAAAAATAACAAGTGGAAATTAATTTCATATAATTATTTCGTTTCACTAGGTCAAATTACTTCTTCATTATCATCAATAATCTAATATTTTGTTTTTGATGATTTTTTTTAAATTATATTTAATTCCACTTATTTTTTGTTGTTATAAATTTGATACACATAATTAATTTAATGACTAATTATCAATTAAATGTTATGATCATTGTAATGGATTCTTGTCTCAAATTGCATTCCTTGGGGCACATATTTTGTTATTCACATATCTTATTGTAGCAGGTTTTTCTACATAACCATTAATATGATATATCGGTAATATCTTAATATTAATTTTATTAAATGTTTTATTTACATTTATATATTCTATTAGTGTTATGATTCAAATTTTACCAAAACTAAATATGGTACATATTATTTATGTTAGAATTTACATTTATGGAAATTATTTGATCATTATCTGGTAAAAGGATTTTAATTTATTATCCTCTACTAAGGCATAATATTTCCTAGTTATAATACCATTTTATTATCCTTAGTAAATATAATAATAGAGAAACTATTTTTATGAAATTATAACTTCATTTTTACTTCAATCAAAAATCCATTTTCTTCCAAATATATGATTTCCTAAAAGGAATAAAAAAAGTTTTTATTATGACTTTAGAAAGTAATTTTTATCCATAATTGAATTTTTACATATTTTTTTAAAAGTAATCATTATGTAGTTTCTTAAACAAGATAATTATTATTTTTTTTTTCAAAAATGTGAAATGAATATTTTTATATAACATACTAGACATGAATAGAACCTTCCAATAATTATGACCACCCATTTTTTGTCTCTTAATTTACAAGTTCAAAATGTTATTTTTAAATTAAAAAATTTCCCTTAAACTGTTTATATTATTAATGTTTTTAAGAATAAAAGTGAAAATGGTGTTTTCCTTGATAATGTTTTAATGAAATTTTCTATGGTATTTCTACACCTTAATGGCAACAATACTTAATTTTACATATAATCCACCTGGTATATGTTTTAATGATAACATTGTTATTCATTCTCTAGATTTTTTATGACTATATTTATTAGGTAAATTATTTACATTCTCATTATTGATTAATATTTGTAGTCAATAACATTCCCTCGAACATTTCACTTTCTCCTTACCACTGGACATCAGATTTTCCTTAAATATCCATATTTTTCTATCATGGATATTCTTATTATACAAAGCCTAAAAAATGTCTACATACATTGTTTTGATTTTAATGTTATATTATTTATTGGGGAAGTATTTATATTTAAATTTATTTATTCAAAATATACATTTATATATAAGTACTATTTTTCATGAATTAAATCAATAATTTTATGTATGAGGAATGAATTAGACATCTAGTCATGTGTGGGACCTAGAATTACATATACCCTATATGTATAGATAATCTATTTTATAAAATAATTAATGTAAATTACTATAGGTTTCTTATAAATTGGTTTAAACCTTCATGTGAAATGTCATCATAGTATATATTTCATGATGTATGAGATCAAGAAATCAAATATAAAGTATTACCTACATTAAGAATTTTTTTATTATAATCATTGGGATTATTGTATTGATATTATCCATGGATACATTTTGTGTTTAGAAATTTATTAAATTTCTAGTGTGTTTTTTATTTACCTTTACATATTTTTTATTCTTTAACTAATCATGATTTTTATGTTATTTATAAAATGGAACTTGTGTCTAGATATTAATTCTATAGGTTTACTGTACCTTATTGATTATAATTTATTTTTTCTTAATAGATTCCTCTTTACATCATTTTTATTGAGGATTTTATTTAACATTTAATTTGTTTCATTTCTACAAGATATGATGGAAACATTGAATGTTTTTAAGGATTTGGAATTTTTAAGTTCACTATGATATATTTCATTCTATCAAATGTAATGCGAGATTAAAGTATGCATCCAGTTTAGCATGAATTATAAACGATTTCCTCAATTGATGTTTGATCATTTTATTTATAAAAAATAAAATAATGTAACAAATACCTCCATTATATTGTAATTGAGGTATTTACACATGGAGAAACTACTATTGTGAGTGGAATTTATTATATTAAAATTTTATTAATATTTTCAATGGATCTACTCCTCTAACATATAGGTGGAACCACCTCTATGAAATTCTACACACAAATTAATCTCTATTGATCTTCCAAGATCTACCCAAATCCATCCCCACCATAATCCATATATTCTAGATATATTGGTCTCAACAAAATATTAATCCTAGAATGGGTAATGTGTATGCCACAAAATGATATCTGTGGGGGAGGTATAACTCTTAAATGAATACTTTCATGTTTTATTGTTCTTTTACATCCTTCAAATATATTCTTAACAATATAATGTAATTTAAAAATTATATATATTGTGATGAAATATTATTATTTTAAAATAATTACTAATTTATACCTCCTAACCATCACATGGGAAATGAAAATATTTATTGTGCATACGTGTCGAATACCACACACATGAAGAGATATCTTTCATTTCTGATAAAAAACATAAGTGATTTCTGATTAAGATCGATATAATTACTAGATAATATATTTATGGAATAATTATGATCTATATAGTTATGATATTATCTAAATTTTTACCCTCCCATCTGTTGGAAAATGATAACATCGCTCATTTATATGTGTGGACTACCACATCAATGCTGATATGATTTTTTTTACATTTTTTCTCAATATGTTAATTAAAGGATGGATTAAATGAATTAAAGTGATATTTATAATATATTAATGTATAATTAAATTTAGACCTTTATCTAACTTATTTCCTTTCCGTACATTATAAAAATAAAAACGTTGCTCATGTGTACATTCAGATAACCATATCCATGAATCATTGCAAATCATTTTTCATTACTGACCAACATGGATAGTTATATGAGTGTGTGTAATCTGTAAAACTGATTTTTATAAAATGATTATTATTATAGAGATGATATAACGATGACCACTTTGACCACTATTATAACATAAATTTTATATTTGATACTATTATCTAATCAAACTCAATATAACTACTGTAAACATAAAAAAAGTATTTACTATATGTAAATGTTTAATAAATGAAATAAAATTATTAAAATTAATTTAATAAATATAAAAAATGGTTTGAAATAATTTTTATAATTAATATATTTTTATTATTATATAATTTAAAATATGTACAAAGTGATATAATACTCTAGGTAAGAGAGTATTCATTATTTTTTATAATTACATAAACAATTTATCTTCTATATCCATGTTTTTGAATGTTTATATAATTTTACAATATATAATAAAATGATTTTAAAATTAAATTTTCAAAGAATTTTGGAATTCATTATAAATGTATGAAAATCAATTTTTTTTACTTTTTACAAACATTTTATTTATGACATCATTTATAAAAATATAGAAAATGATGTTTAAAAGGAATGCATAGTGAATTAATTATATTGACTTCATATTAGTTATTCAATATCGAGATTACTTAGAAAAGTTTTATGGTTATTAAATTAAGAGAATATCTCATATTTCCTTATCTTTTTTGTTTTAAAATGTTTTAAATATAAAATGATATTGTTCTATAATTTTATGTGACAACTAAAAGTGTTTATCCCTTTTGAATCAAATCAAAATTCATTTGATTTTTACATTGGAAATGTAAAATTTTATTTGGGTTATTCATGATATTGTACATAAAAATTTCATATGATGATTGGTGGTGTGGTATATTCCTCTAATATAATGTATAATGATATTATCACAATAAGAGACATGTGTAATTAACTATGAAGGTTATTCCATTACATGGGTTCTTATAAGGGTTCTTATAATAGTGATTATAATAATAAAATCCCAATATTCTTACGTTTATTTTAATTCATCCGATGAGTTTTAATGGAAATAATTTTATTTCATGAGGAATTTAAACTGTTTTATTAAGTTTTTTACATTTTAAATGTTAAAAGATTGTTTATCAAGGAAATGGTTTTCATAATTTCTTATATATGCTCGATAAAGGGTCATGATAATGATTTTAATTATGTTATTTTTATATTTTTTTATGAAAATTATAGGTGATAAATTTGTTTATATGAGTAAATAAATTATTATATTAGTTTGAAGTTTATTTTTTTAAAAGGTGAATTTACTGAGTAATATTTTTCAAAGGGAGAAACAGGTTTCCATTATTTTAATCGCCTGGTATGTTTTTTTATTGATCTCAAATTTTAAAATATTTTTCAAAAGACATATATATGTGTAGGGAATAAACCAACGTCACCATTGAAACATCTAAAATGAATTTAATTTTTCTTGAATGAAACATTACTGTAATCATATGTGTAACACCCCAATCCCTGAAGCCCATAGCCGATGCATTATTTTAATACATTGGCATGATTATAGGGAATCAAATCCTGAAGGACTGATCAGTTTAGAATTTATGGAATCCCATATTATATACATGGTACCCATAATACATTGGAAAATAGGATGTAAAAACATGATACAATACAAAAAGAGATAATAAACTCCTTAAAATCTTATTCAATGGATTCCAATTCATATCCTAGGGAAGGGAAACATAATAAGGGTGACATCAAATGCTTAGTAAGTATAGGTAAATTAGATGAAATAATAAATAAATATGAAAAATTAACATGGAATGGAAAATAAATAACAATTCATTCCATTAAAAAACTAGATAAGGTAGTATATGTGACACCACGAACATATTTATTTTTTTAATAATAATATTGTTTTAATAATTAGTATTATTACTATTTTGTTTTGTTGTATAATTGTGCCATCCAAAATAAATTTTGATGGAATAAAAAGAAGACATGTTTTATTTATTATAAATAATGAAAACATACATTTGAAATAAGGCCAAAATACCCTCACTAACCAAGAATACATACTAGATGACCTATCAGAATCACTGAGAGACCACAAAATAAAACATATATACCCAAAAAATAGTGAAAATACTTCGGTTCTGTCACAATGAAAAAAATTATGGAATGAAGAATCGTAGCCATTCTAAGTATCCAGGGAATGTATAGAACCATCATCACCAAATAGGTTTTTAAAATTTGGAACATACTAAAAAAGTATTTATATGTCCATGAAGCTAAATATGGTTGTTGTTAGTCATTGGGGTCTTTAGATAACTGTTGGTTCTTTCAACGGTCATAAAATTTTATAACTTTGATTTATATTATGCTTTTTGATTATACTTAACATTCTAAAAAGATAAGTATTTTATGTATTTCAAATGTTTTAAAAATAATTTTAAATAATTAAAAGTTATATTTTTGGTTAAATAATTAAATATTTTAATTAAATATATATTTGGATTTTAAAACCATGGGGTTTCTTTTAAAATTAACAAAAACTTAAAAAAGTAATGACATGGTTTTTAATTGAGTTCGTATTTAGATTTTGAACATATAATGTTTTAAAACTCAGAATGTATAAAAAATTAAGAAAACCATGGTGTTTATAGTTTTGTTTAACCATAAGAAAGAATATGTATTATATTCTTAAAACATTATTATATATATTATACACGTTCTTATGTTTAATGATACAAAAATGATGTTTTGTTTTGAAAAAATTAGGGTGCGTACCCACCAAACCGAGGTCACCCTTGAAGGCAAAGCCCTAAAAGTCAGGTGGGTGTCTCCCATAGAGCCTCGAGATCAAAGGACCATCAGGCATCACATTCATGGTGTCTATTGATTCGTGCACATTCCAAGAATTGTGAGGCCAAGTGACATGCACAGACTAGTGAATAGGGCCTAGAAGGTGAGTGCAGAGGGTGAGTAGGTTTCACACCAATGTGAGTGTGGGTGGGATAAGGCCCGCATGATAAGGGTCTTATGTTTAAGGACCCTGTGGTGTGTGTGTTATTGTCATTAGAGTATAGGTTGTGGTGCTGAGTTATATTAGGCGGTCCTGGATCACTCACCGTTTTTCTTTGGGATGTGTTTTTTTACAGGAAATCTAATTTGATCTGTTCGATATATATACACAAGATCTCAACCCTCTGATCCAATCCCACTTTCAAACTCCATTGACCTCTCCCTTTTACCATAATTTTCATCAGTCTTCCAACTTAAATGTTGTTGATCTCATTCGATCAAACCTTTTTAAAACTTGTGGTTTCCACGAAACCATATGATCACACCACGACTAATATCATCGATTTATCTTTTTTTAAAAATCGTAGAATCCTGTGTAGCCACCCGATCAAGCTTGGTCGATCATGGTCGTCCTTTATTTTTCTACTTCTCCCTTTGTTCTTCTTCTTCCTCATATTGCACCAGTATCCATCACCATCATGTCTACTATTTCTTCCTCACCCATGAGTCCTCCTATCCCTCTCAATGGCACAGTTGTCCACTTTATTCTTTCCACAAGACTTCAAGTGTGCTTTATTTTTTATATAAACCCAAACTATTTCCATTATATTTTTCCATAATATATATATATATATATTATCAAATAATCAATCCCTTTGATATTTTCACTAATTTTGGTTTTTGTTTTGTCTACATAGATGTATTCAATTTTATTTAGTTTTATTTGTTTATTTTATGGACTATATTATATAATATATATATATATTTATATATATATATATATTTTATATAAACCATTAATATAAACATCCATTTTCACCTTAACCCTACAGTTTTTCTCCTCCTAACTCCTCTCTATCTTATGCTCGGCTCCACCCTACCTTTCAAGTCAAGGGAGAGATTATTTTTTTTTGTGTTTGATTAACCCATATATATATAAAGTTATATATATGTACCAAAACTATTCTATTTTTATGATTTTCGAGTGATGAACATTTTTATTTAAATGATGTTCTTTATGCATGTAAATCTTGTAAGGGTTTATCTAGTTTTGAGTTTGATTAACTGTTATATACATATATGTGTATATACATTTATATTTATATATCCAACTGGTTCTTTTATATATTTTTTGATTAATGCTCATTTGTTTTTTAAATTATGTTCTTTATTCATGTAATTCATCTAGGGGTTATTTTAGCTTTGCTTTAGATATGAATACCTACATATATTTGTATATTGTTTATATACATTTAAATATATATAAATATATATATTTTAATTTTAATATGAATTCTGTTTTCATATAATTTATAATAAGTAATGGAATAATATTTTTTGAAGTGTATGATAATTATAAGGATTTATCAGTCCTTTATTAGGATATGAAAATCCCATGTATACACTTTATATATATATATGGATTTATATAAACTTCAAACCAAATCTATTTTTGGGTTTTCAAGTGATAATTATCAGTAATTAACTGATGTTTTATGAATGTTTTAATTGTAAAATGGTTTAATAATATTTGTTTGGGGTTTCTAAACTAGTACATATATGTATAAGTATATATACATATGTATAATGTTTTTAATCCAAATTTTTTCTAGTTAATTTCTCCTGAAGATAAATAGTTATTTTCAAAGATGATTACTGTCCTCATAAATTTTATATTAATTATTATTTTAAAACTCACATTTATAAATAAGAACCACAATAACATATATGCATGTTTGAATGATCAAAAATGAAATTTGATATTGGAAAAAAGTAACAAAACACTGTTTTTTATTATGTGCCTAAAACTTTTAGAAGAAGTAACCACCTTTTTATTTCAATTGACATTACATGCATTTTAATTTATAATTTTAGGATAAATGGTTGGTGGTATCTATTGTGTAATACATATATTTATAAATTCATAGTGAAGTGCATTTAATTATTTATGCATCAATATATCACATGAAATTAATGTTATACATCTACAAATATTATATTTCTATTCATGATAATTCTTCCATAAAGAACGACATTAATTATTAAATTTTAAGATTTAATTGACCCTATTATTTATCAGTGTATGGTAAATAAGAATCTTAAATTTAAAACATGTATTGTAGTATATAAAATGTGTGATTTCATGGAACAAGGGTTTGAATTTATGAGTTATTATTTTAGGTGAAATACATAAACAATCTATTATTTTGTGTGGAACCATTATCAATTCATGTATAAATGTATGTCTATGTTTCTATATATATCAAGGGAAATTTTAATATAGGCATAACTAACCAATCATGAAGTCCTTGGATTACATTTTTAGTTAGTGCATGATTCATTTTATTTATTAATATGAACTCAATTGAAAAATGAAATTTATCTCTTATGATAACTTATGGATTAAGAATTTAATTATTAAAAGTTGTATGGGAAAATTTGAATAATACACATAATTTAAATTTTAAAAGTGCTATGGGAAACTTTTAATAAGATACATAATATAATTATTCGATGTGGTATGAGACACTTTGAATAAAAGACATATTTTAGTAAATCAAAGTGGTACATGACACTTTGATTTAAAGAATTATTTGGACATATGGGGAATGCATTGGACTTTTTATGTAATGGGTGAGGCTGGATATAGTCTCTCGATGCATCGGTAGGTCTCATGAGACAATCTATGTCATGGAACGAGGCCTTGACAGAATGATTATGTTTGGTTTTGGAATGTGACCCTGACAGAATGGTTATGATGATCTAGAATTGTGCATTTCCTCTATATGTTCTTAATATTTAACCAACCTTGTGATCATTAGACTAGTATAGTATCATTGGTTATGGATCTTTTACTTAAGATAATGGAAATAACTACACATAGCATAATGAAGTATGTAAATGGAAGTTCATTTTTAGATAAAGTATAGTATCTATTCTCAGAACATTGATATAGTAGTTATAAATACACCCATCATTTTATGAATTTAATTTTAAATATTAAGAGAATCATGATATTGTTACTTATGCAATTAAAAGTAAGAATTATTTCATGTTCTAATTCGTACCTCCATACTTGAATGTCACCCTTAAATTAGTAGGATCAACTCTAGACTTATATAAAGTATTCCATGATATTTTGAACAAGTATATATACTTTGAAATGTCTCTTATCTGTAACTATTAAATAAATATATAAATTCTTGTGTAAGAGATTTCCCTAAAAATTATTTCAAGTATCCTTTGAAAAATGACTATGACGTGTTATAAGAAATGTTGTTTCCTTTTAAGAAAATGTTTTATAATTATTTCAAATGGATGTTTTTAAAATGGAAATTTAATTACCTAGTTTCAAAAAACCCTTAGTATGAAATTTTTATCACCCTACATTTTTAATGTATTTTCATAGGGTTAGTAGATTTATCAGCTTTGAGTTCTTCTATGTGATGACAATAATATGAGGCTTATCTTATACTGTTTTGAAGAAAAGTATCAGTTGTATATGGTTTTATAAAACGAAGACCGAGAAGATTATGTGTGATAGAATGTGATGTGTAATTTTTTCGGAATGTTATTAAAAAAAGAAAAATATTACACACCATATTTTAGGAATCGAAATCGGGCTTCTGGGGTCAGGTCCTTACATTTGGTATCAAAGGAATAGTTTAATAAATTTTGGAAAATTAGAACAGAATTAATTTTTTTCAAGGATTCACTGAATAGAATATTTTCTTAAAATTCTCAGATTGAAGGCTAGGGTTCACCAAGAAGCCTTTTGTCTCTCCCTACTGAATTACTTGAGAACATAATTGTAAACTCTTATTCAGAAGCATACTAGCCATTCATAAACCTGCGTCTAAAATAAAAACACCTCAATCAAGTGTCCATCATCCCAAATATCCTTCGGTACTACCAATGATATAGTTTTGTCTATCACTGTGTTGAAAATGGACAATTTGAATAGTATAGAAATATGTTCAATTATCATGAAGGTATCTTCCTCTATTTCACTCTGTTCAAAAATTTGTTAGCCTTAGGGAAGTTCCATGAAGCTTCAATGGAGGGTGACCTTCAAGCAGATTATCTATTCATGATTTTGAGGTCTATCATTTGTGGGAGACTATATGAAATCAGAACTCTTAGCCACAACATCGTTCGGCCAATCTATAAGGAATGAGTCTATTCCAAAATCTATGAGCTCCATACCTCCCATTCCTCTCTATGGGAACCCAAGTGTTTCATGAGTTGGTTTGACCCTAACTACATGAGGTTTATTTGGGATAGTAAAATTGAGGAACTAGTAACTACCATGGGAATCCACATAAGGTAATCTGTGGATTATCAATGGTGGTGGACATGGTGATGGTATAAAATAAATTTATTTCAATTAAATTTTGTTAACAAATAATTATTAAAACATATCTTGTTGAGAAATCTATGTTAATGTTTGAAGTTGGTGATTTAGAAGTCTAGGAGTATAATGGAATTGTGAGGACCCAATTATTTTTAGGGGGAATAATGTGACTCCCCAAACATATTTATTTTTATATTAATAATATTTTATTAATTATTAGGATTATTATTATTTTATTTTTTTGAATAATGGTTCCATAAAAAATACTTGAAGAATAAAAATAAGACATGTTTCATTCAATAGAAATCATGAAACCTTAAATTTTTTATAGGGCCAAAAGTCCCTCACTAACCTAAAATACCTATTCTACGACCTATCAGAATCATCAACAGCTGACCAAACACAAAAAATTCCAAGAAAATAGTGAAAATCCTTCGAGTTTTCCACAGTGAAAAACATTATGGAATGAAAAATAGAAACCATACTATACATCATGGGGATGTGTGGACATCTTCACCGAATTGGTTTTTAATGTTTGGAACACCGTAAACATGTATTTATAAGTCATTGAAGTTGAATATGATTTTTGTTATCCACTGGAGTATTTATAATACCATTTGTTTTCATAATGGTCATAAAAGTTAATAATCGTTATTTATTTTGAGTATTTTTATTATACATATTATTCTATGAATATAAGTATTTTAAGTATTTCACATGTTTTAAAAATGATTTTAAATGTTTTAAAGTTATATAATTAGTTAAATAATGATATATATTTAATAAATGATATATTTTTATTTTAAACCCATGAGGTTTCTTTTAAAATAATCATAATCATATAAATTAAATGACATGGTTTTTAATTAAGTTAGTATTTATATTTTAAACATATAATGTTTTAAAACATAAAATGGAAAGAAAATTATGAAAAAATGGTATTTAGTGTTTTTTAACAATAATAAATAATATATATTATGTTTTAAAACATTATTATATATATTCTATATGTTCTTATGTATAATGAAAAAAATGATGTTTTGTTACCGAAATTTGGTTGAGTAGCCACCCAAGTAAGAGAATATTTGAATGCCTAGACATCAATGTATGGTGGGAATCTCACATAGAATGCCAAGGTCAGAGAACCCTCGGGAAGTGCATTCATGGTGCATGCCAAGTTTATTATAGGTCATGCATGGTGAGGCCTAGGAGCATGCATAGACCCGTTTATAGGGCCTAGTCAAGCCTATGTAGGGGGTGAAGTAGGATTCACACCGATGTGAGTGTGGGTGGGATGAGGCCTGTAGGGTGGGGGTCTCGTGTGTAAAGACCCCACAGTGTGTGTGCGTTAGTGTTTTTAGAGCGAAGGCTGAGGAACAGAGGTATATAAGGCAGTCCTAGATATCTCCCCACTTCACTGTGGGGAGAGTTTTTTTACATGAAATATAATCAGAGTCGTTCGATCTTACCATGTGAGATCTCAACCGTCTGATCTAATCTAGCCTTCGAACTCCAGTGACCACTCTTTTTTACCATGATTTTCCTCAGCCGTCTGATTGGGATGTAGTTGATCTCATCCGCTCAACCCTTTTTAAAACATGCAATTTCCACACAACCATCTGACCAAGCCATGTATAATCTCTTTCATTCATCATTTAAATAAAATCATGGAATCCTTTATAGCTGTCTGATTGATCTCATTCGATCATGGCTACCCATTGTTAATCCACTTCTCCCTTTCTACTTTTTCTTCCACACACCGCACCAGTAGCCATCATCATCTTCTCCACTATTTCTTCCTCTCTCGTGAGTCCTCCTATACCTCTCTGTGGCCTGGTTGGCCACTTTTTTATTTCTACAAGTCTTGAAGGGTGATTTATTTTTTATATAAACCCACACTATTTCCATGAATTTTTTCAATAATATATATATTTTATCAAACAATCGGTCCATTAAATATTTTCACTAATTACGGGTTTTGTTTTGTCTAAATAGTTGGATTTGATTTGATTTAGGCCTCTTTGTTTATTTTATGAACCATAGTATATATTTATATAACATTTATTTAAAGAGTTTATATAAACTATATATATAAACCTACATTTTGACCTTAACCTCGTAGTGTTTTCTCCCCCAAATCTTCTCCAACCTCTGCTCGGCTCCACCTTACTTTTGAGGACATGTAAGGGAATATTTTTTTTTGTTTTACTAAACCATATATATATATATATATATGTTTATATATAAGTACCTAACCTATTCTGTTTTTATGATTTTCGAGTGATGAACATTTATATTTAAATGATTTTCTTTATGCATGTAAATCATGTAAGGGTTTGTCTAGTTTTGTGTTTGATTAAACCTTATATAAATATTTGTGTATATACATTTATATGTATATATCAAACCAGTTATATTTTTTTTGAATGATGCCCATTTGTATTTCTAATGATGTTCTTTACTCAATTAATTCATGTAGGGGTTATTTTAGATTTGTTTTAGATATGAAAAACCTCTATATTTTTTTATCCTCTGTATATAAAGTGATATATATATATGAATTTTTTTCTGAATAATTTTTTTATATAATTTATATTATGTAATTAAATAGTTATTTTGTAGTGTGTGTTATTTATAAGGATTTATCAAACCTTGATTTGGTTATGAAAATTCTATGTATAAACTTCATATATATAAAGTTTTATATGACCATAAAACCTAATATATTTTGGGATTTTCTAGTGATATTTATCAGTAATTAATTGATTTTTTATGCATTTATTACTTGTAAAATGGTTTACTAAGAGTGGTTTTGGGACGCAAAACTAATACATATATGCATAAATATATATACATATTTATAATGTTTTAATCCTAAAATTTTTATGCTTCAGTTCTACTTAAGATAAAAATTTATTTTAAATGGTTATCCCTATCCTTAAACATATTCATTTAGTTCGGATTTTGAAACTCACATGTAAAAATAAGTACGAAAACTATATATATTCAAGTCTAAATAATCAAAAATAAAATTTTATATTGGAAATCAATAACAAAAAATTGTTTTTTATTGTATACCTCAAAATTTTAAAAGAATTCATCACCTTGTTATTGCAATTGACATTACATGCACATAAATATTTAATTCTTGGATAAATTTTTGGAGGAATATTTTCTTAATAAATATATTTATACATGCATAGTGAAGTGTGTTTAATTATTTATACATCAATATCTCACAAAAAATGAATGTCATGCATTTACAAATTTTATATTCCAATTAATGATATGATTTCCACAAAAAACAACATCAATTATTAATGTTTGATATTTAACTGATAGTACTATTTATTAGTGTATGGTAAATATGAATCTTAAATTCAAAAAAAGTATTATAATATATGAAATGTGTGTTTTCATTAAATAAGGGTTTGAATTTAAGGGTCATTATTTTATGTGATATACCTCAACAATATATTATTTATATGAAGACGTTATCTTTTCAAGTATTAATGTATTTCTATGTGTCTATATTTGTCATGGAAATTTTAATATAGCCATAAAAGAGAAACCATGTGGTCCATGGATTAATGTTACAGTTAATTCATAATTAATTTTATTTATGGATATAGAACTAATTGAAAATTTTAATTTATCTCTTATGAGAATTTATAGATTAAGAATTAAATTATTCAAAGTGGTTTGGGACACTTTGATTAAGAGACATAATTTAAATATTCAATGTGGAATGGGAAAATTTTAATACGATATATAATTTAATTAATCGAATTGGTGTGAAACACTTTGAATAATAGACGCAGTTTAATAAACCAAAGTAATATAAGAAACATTTACATAAAGGCATATTTAGACATATAAGAAATGTGTTGGACTTATTACGTGATGATTAAGGCTCTCTTTAGCCTCTTTATGCATAAAAAGGTCTCATAAGACAAACTAGATCATGCCATGAGGCCTTTACCGAATGATTATGTATTGTCTTGGCATGAGGCCTCAATAGAATTTTTATGAATGTCCGAAATTGTAAATTTCCCAAATATGTGCTTAATATTTAACCAACCATGTGGTTATTATACTAGTATAATATCTTTGGTTAATAATACTTTACTTATTATAATGACAATAACTTCACATGGTATAATGAAGTATTTACTTTGTATGTCATTTGTAAATAATTTATTGCACTTATTCTCTGAACATTAATACAGAAGTTAGTAATACACCTATAATTTCATGAATTGAATTTTGAGTGTTATCTGAATCATGATATTTGTACTTATTCAATTCTAATCTTATATTATTTCAATTACTAATTTGTACCCTCATCCTTGTATATCACCATCAAATTAGTAGGATAAGATCCTAGCTTATATACAACATTCCATGATTTTTGTACAAGTATGTGTACTCTGATATATTTTTTATCTGTAGCTCTTAAATAAATATATAAGTTATTTTGTAATATATTTCCCTAAAAATGATTTCAAGTAACCTTTTAAAAACGACAATGATGTGCTGAATTAAATGTTGTTTCCTTTTAAGAAAATGTTTTATAATAAATTCAAAAGGATGTTTTTAAAAAGGGAATTTCATTTCATAGTTTAAAACCGCTTACTGATAATTCTCGTTCTCACCCTAAATTTTTAATTTATTTTTATAGGGTTATTATATTTGTCAATTTTGAGGTCTCATATGCGATGGCAAAAATATGAAGCATATAATATATAGTTTTGAAGAAAATTTTCAGTTTTATCTTGTTTTCTAGCACCATGACCATGGAGATTCTCTGTGATGGAATGTGATGTGTAATTTTAGCAGCACATTATTATAAAAAAATAAAAAACTTTCAAACCATGTTTTAGGCATCAACAAGATTCTTATGGGCTCAGGTCCTCACAATATCAACATGACAATGTATGAAACTAAAAAAATGTAATTATATCAATGAATTAAAAATGAAATGATTCAACAGATTTGTCGATGAAAAACATAAAAGATAAATAATAATGGGATTATCAATAATATAAATTTTTAATCATTAGATGCCATGTTTCCCAGTAACAAGATAGATTTAACATTAAGAATTAGTTTAAACATTTCTAGTTTGAACATCTAATTCGTCCCGTTTGACTATTGATGCATCAAGGGGCTTGCATTAACCGATCAAAAACATGTAGGGATTTTTTTAAACTATCTCCAACCCATGTATTGAATTTTAAAAGTATCCCCCATATATTTAATAAAAAATTTAACTTATAAACGTGTATTCATCTTGAATTGAAGATTTAAATTTGTCAAAAAATCACAGTTAATCAAATAACTATCAAGGTAAACACTGTATATACAATGATATATTGTTTAGGAAATAATAACATTTATTATGTTATAATATATATTTTCAAGGTAATTATCAATTAAAAATTATTACAGTAAAGTGATTATTTCAATATAAAATTAACAATCACAAAAGGATGTGAGATCATATAAAAAATGATTAAGAACATTTTTGTGGAAAATAATTATTAAACATTCCAAAGAGTCCCATACCATATTGAAATATTTGAATCATAAAATCCAAAAAGGCATGACATTAATTTAAACATATAATATAATTATAATGATTTGATTCATGACACAATGTTAAAATTAATTATTTACATGAAATACAATTTAATTAGAACATAATAACGAATAGGTCTTAATGGAATGTCAGTTGAGAAGAAATTGACATACTACTTGACCAAATTTTTAATCATGGGTTCCATGAATGATTAATAATCAATTTAAAAGTCTAAAATAATTAAATAAAAGGAAATAATGATATAATATATGAAAAATCTCATTATTTATAACACATAAAATAATTCAGTGGTGAATATGATATTTATCTCCCATTTGTAAAAAGAGAGATAAAAATCCCTTACCTTGTCATTCCTTTTATTGTGTGCTCATTATAATCTTTTATAGTGGTTTAAAATATATTATTAATAAATATAATAACCATAATCATGTTTATAATACCATATGTTAACTTCTTATAATATCTTTTTACCCATTTGTTTACAATTTCCATTAATTTTACTATTTTAGGTGTTAATTTCCGAGTTTTCTCGAGTAAGTTTTAACAAGTTATTTATTGTTATAATTATTTAGATCTCGATTTCATCACCTAAATAATTTAATACATGAATTAATAATAACATATAATCATTATATATGTATATATAGTAGTCCAAAACATTTGTAGACTAAAGATGCAGGACACCATTCACCGAGATGGTAGGCTATACGTACGCATGAACAATACTTTCATTTCATTGTTTTATTAAAATAATTAAAAATAAATGCTTCATATTAATATATATATATATATATATATATATATTATAATTAAATTATCATATTTATTTTATATATGTTACATAGGTTTCTTAAAACCATCTTTTATATGTTTTATGTTTTGCATGAATGATTCATATCGCTTTAAGGGGAGGTATTCCCCAGTTTCTCTAAAGAAATTATCTTATTTACAAAGTATTGAAAGCATAAAGGTATGTTATAAATAAAAGTTATAGAAGAATAAATAATAAATATATATCTTATGTAACATATATTAACAGAGTTACCCTCATAATGTCTACTAAGAGTGGTAAAAAAATTGAATCGTTATCATTTCGTGAGGCAATAGTACACCGTACACAGAACCAGTATGTTCATTACCTATTAGATGGAGATGTATGTATGTGTAGGAAGAACCCTTTACATAAAAACATACTTGTATATTGAGTATAGTTTTCTTGTTATATAATCTTGGAATAAATATATTTTTGAGGTCAGATAATGTAAATGAAACTAAAGAGCTTGAGGGAAGACATTACCTCTTAATTGGGTTACTTTTTCTGGTTTGAAACAAAAGGTTTATTTGGAATAATTTATGAAAAAATAGAAGATTAAAGGAATATGTTTGGTATTTCAGAAATATATTTGGAAAGATCATGGTAAATTAAAGTGGTTTGAGATACGTGAAATATTTTTAGAGGTGGTGACATTTTATAAGGAAGGAAAAAGACTCACTTGGAATTTTTGGGAACAAGTATGGTGTACACATGTTATTACCTAACACAAGTCATTATAAAAAACCAAAACCATTAATTTAATGGTTATTTCTGAGGTATATCCTGAAAATGGATTTTGGAAAAGTGTATAGGTCATTTTTTCCCTTAAGTTAAATGTTTAGCATTTTATTATTCTTAATATTACACTAATAATTGTAATTAATTTTAATTAATTTTGCTAATATTTTTTGTCAAAAAAATATAAACTTATTATAAAATACAAATTATGATTATTACAAATATGAAATATATTTTCCAAATTAAAATAATATAATTCGACAAAAATAATTTAATATTCATCCCACGGGAGGGACGACAAATATGATTTTGAAAGAAAAAACATCCAAAAGATTGATATATTTTTAGAGTCAATTTTAATGTAAAGTTGATTTTAAGGAAATAAATTTTATAAATTGATAAAAATATTATCTATTTAAAATTTAAAAACATTAAAAAGAATAATTATCTTTATAAATATTTTAGACGACAAATCATTTTTGAATAAAAATCAGCATTTTTAACTATTCATTAAACATGAAATGATTCAAAAAAAAATGAAAAATTTGAGATAACCCAATAATTATGATTAAATTTAAAATATTAAGATTATTTTTATGTATTAAATCAATTATGTTTTAAAAATTTATAATTAAAATGGGCACTCTTTTAAAATTCGGAAAAATTGAGTTTCTAAAAATATAGTTTTTTTGTTTGTAAAACTGGGTTTGTTCTTATCATATTCTTATAAAACCAATTGGATGAATATCATAGATATTTTATTGAATATATACAATTTATTTTCCCTTAAAATCATTCATTAAAATAATAAATTATTTTTATTAAAGTAAAACTCCTTTGGACGCATAAGAATAAAAATATTTATTTTTTGTCCAATTGGTTCTTATTTTTGTTTCTCATTAATTATTTATCCATTATTTCATTTTATATTTATATAAACCACATATTTTCATAATTTATTTAATACTATTCCTAATATCTGATTTATATCTTATTATATTAGATAAAAAATTAAATAATATATTATTGTTTGTTAAAACATGGTCTTGAGAGAAAAGCAAGCCACCGAGAAAGGTTACTCTTGTGTGTAATGCAAGATATTGAAGAAGATCAATATTTATTGTAATGTATGCTAACCTTGTGATTAATTAATTGAAATATATATAATCTATAATAAATAGTAAATATGTTATAATTTATTTAGATATTACAATCCCTTACACGCTTGGTGATGCATTTCATGAAGGCTATTGAATACATTGTTGTAAATTAGAATTTTGGGGTGTTTCATTATCCCCAACTTAATTAAATTGAATCACATGAAATTAAAACATGAATTTAATTATATAGTGATTTAAAATAAACAATTTTTGAAAGACCATCATTGTAAAAATGGTTAATATCAAATACTCATATTATGAGAGAAAGGAATGTACAATTGTAACATAACTAAGTTCCATAGTATAAGAACACATGTAGAGAATAAAAATATGTATATAGAAGAAAAATTACCAATATAGTGTTCTTATGGATTGTTATAGAGTGAATTTTTAGATAAATGTTTTTTACCAAAAAACGATAAATCATATGTGTGAATAATGGTAATTTATGTAATAAAAAATAATTATAATAGGACACTATTTTTTTGAAAGCCATTTTTCTCTATAGTTATGGAATTAATTCACTATATAAGAGTACAAGTAAAAATATGTTTCTATGAACATAATATTTTCCTTTTATTGTGCCTTGAACTATTTCTATATCACATCAGATCAAATGATACATCATTTGGTAAAGTAATACATTGACCTCTAAAATATCATCCAATGATAATGTTTAAAAATTTTAGCAACTATTTACTGTTTTTAATAGATTATGAGACAATAACTTTTTATAGAGAGTCAATTATTTTACAAAATGAACATTTCATTATCCTTTAATCAACATGATGTAGTTCTAAATTTTCTCATTCCTAATTAGTGAATAACTTTTTCATGTATCCTCTTAAAATATGGTAATAACTTGAATCACCATAATAAATCATTGGGAACCTCAATTATTCCTTATTTTTTTAAATAAGACAGGGATAATTGGATATATTACTTTCATTCATAAGTGTTGTAAAGACCGTTGATGATAGAATATACCACTTTTAAACAAGTATTTAATCAGTTCCAAGGTATTTAACACTTATATAAATCAATAATTCATTTATAATTATCTCTACATAAAGAACATAGAGAGGGTTGTATTTCCATCAATCATGTGTTTTCCAAAAGTTTTAGCTTTAGAGTGAATAACATTTTTTTGAACCATTTCAAATATAAATCCAAATGAATAATTAAAAAGTAATATAATAGAATCGTTATAAATTTCATAAATAATTTGATTGGGAGATAATACATAAAATACTTTTATAACATATTTTATATATTCAACTACAAAATAACATTAATCCTTTCAGTTCAGTTGTGTCAATAACCTATTCTTGACCTTTAACTCTTATCTAATTTGGTGGTACATTCCATTGATGCTTGGGAAATTTGATTTCATAGTGACTCATATATTTACAATTATGGAATTAAATAGATTATTTTTATTTATTCAATTTTCATTATTTTTCCTGATGACCATTTTCTATAAACTCCCAATATTTCAAGCATTTACTTAGCTGATTCATTTTATAGTTATCAGAAGTTTTAAAATCCTTCTCTCCCTTCATCTTCTTTGTATCATTCTGTTTTAACTAGTTCTTAGGTGGCATCTTATGTCTTTCTTTCCCATGACTATATTGATTATAGAAAATTCATTATCTATCTCGATAGCACATAAAAAAATCTCTTTGTAGGATGATTTTTTGAGAAACGGGTTCCCTATATAGATTTGGATTAAGAACTTCAAAGAAGTGTTAAAAATTACACGCTATGTATCATATATAATATAAAGAATACCTAGAAACCATTAAAAAAATATCATCCTAATATTCAACATTATCTTCTTCCTTTTTCTTTAAGATAATAAAAATTATATTTATCTTAATATTATGATTATGAGGGATGTATTTATTAAGGAATATATCCTTAAATTTTCTCCATTCCATGAGTTCTATTTCTTCTCCCCCTTAGTATTTTAAATAAAGGACAAACATTGATCAAAATAAACATGGAAACAATAGTCCTCATGTGAAACCTTTTCCTTTTTTCTACATTCCAAGGATGTAAATATATTCTCAAAAGTTATAACCCATTGCTAAGATAAAATTGGATTTGTAGTCCCACTAAATTATAGTGGCTTATGTTGTATAATGCGATCTAGTATAGGTGACTCTCTCCCTAGAATAGGTTTCTCAATTCGGGAAAGGTTTTTTTATAACCTGATTAAATTTCCCAAATATTTCGATGATTTTATTTTTTGAAATAGATATTGTATTGGTTTACTCAATAGGGTAATATCTACATTTTCCATAAGTACTGATACAATTATTCAATCCGGGCTCTATTTCTAAAAAAAGGCGTATATTATATTCGCTCATAAAATTATTACCATTTGATAACTCTAAATATAAAATACGATAAATTAATAAATTTATGCATAGCTAATATAAAAATCATAAACAAGGAATCTTTGGGGATATATTTACTTCTAAATCATTCATAATGATATGTAAAGAAAATATGAACTATACTAATAATATCATTCATGAGTGTCATACCAGGTGAGATGTAAGGCCTATTGTCATGTACCAGGTTACCCTGAGTAATGTGGAGAACACCTTGTCGAAGTTATTATTCCGAGGTATATATGATCCAAAACCACGTCCACTTACAGTATCTAGATATGTATGTATTTCTAGAATACCCACATAATCACTTAATTACCAAAATTCTAGGATGTCCATGTATAATAAATCTCAATTTATAACTTAGGTATGTTCTCATAAATCTACTTTTTCTAAATCTAGCTTCTGAGGTTATTTATAAACTTCCTTTGATACTAACTATAATGAATCAACCCATAAGCTCGGAGTCGATGTATAATTTTCATACACTGGCTTGATTAGAAGGTATCAAATCCCAAAGAACTAATTATTATAGTAGTATTCAAATGATAAATTACATACATGATACCCATGATACAATGGAAAATAAAAAATAGAAACATGATACATAATAAAGACAGCTAAACAAAATCCAGGAAATATTATTCAAAGGATTCATCTTCATAACCTAGAGAAATAAAACATAATAAGGGTGAGATCAAATTTCCGATAAGGGTAAGTGAAGTGGAATAAATAATTAATCAATAAGAATAATTTAGAAAATAAAATGTAAACAACTAATAACACATTACATTCAAATAACTAGATTAGTCAATATCGAAAAAAAAGGTATGAAACAGAAAACACATGACATTATAAAAAATGAACTGAAAATGAAATGCATCAACATATACGTCAAAAGAAAATCTCATGGATAAATAATAATTGAATTATAAATAAAGTAAATGCTTAATTATTTGATGTCCTATGTACCGGGAACATGATACCTTTACTATGAAGAGATTGTTTAGACTTTTTTATTTTGACCAACTAATTTGTGCCCTGAGACTACCGATTCATCGAGGGGATTGTATTAGGTGTCCCAAAAAGGTAGGTCTCCCCTTAAAAAGTATCCAAACTACGTATTTAATATCCATATAATTCTTTATATATAGAATAAATAATGTTCCTTATAAAAATTTATCCATATTTAACAGAAAATATATTTTTATCAATAATTCCCAATTAGTCATATAACTTTCAAAGTGAAAACCATATATAAAATGACATATAGTTCAAGATATAATAATATCTATTGTGTGTTAATATAGATATTCAATGTAATTTATATGAAAAATGATTCAAATTAACTGACTGTTTAAAAATAATTTCAATAATCACAAAATTATGTGAGATTTCATTGATAATAATTAATAAAATTCTTGATGAGATTAATCTTAAAACATTCCAAAGTGTCGCATACCACTTTGAAAAAATAAAATCAAAATATCGAAAGAGGCAAGGAATTAAATGAAACATATAATAATGATAATAAGGGGATTCATTATATATGACTAAAAGGTCATAATATACACCAAATTAAAGTGAATTGGTGTATAAAAACAAATAATTCTTAGTGGAATGTAAGTTGAGAAGAAATTCCCTTAATAATTCAGTAGATTTTAAATAAAGGGATCCATGAATGATTAATAATCAATTGAAACGTTTAATATAATTATTTAAATGTAATAATGACATTATATATAAAAATTACTAGCATTTATTCACACAAAAAGTAGTGAGTGGTGAATATGAAAGTTATCTCATATGTGTAAAAAGAGAGATAAAAATCCCTTATCTTAACATTCTTTTTGTTGTGTGGTATTTAACTTCATATATAGTGGATTTAAATTTATTAGTAACTAATTTCTTCACCTTAATAAAGTTTATATTTTCATATATTAAATTATTATAATATTTCATAACCCTTTTGTTAAAAACATTCATTAATTTTACTATTTCAGTTGTCCATCACCTTGTCTACTCGAGTACATTTAACTGGTTATTTGTTTTTATCATTAATTAAATCATGGTTTCATCACCTTCATAATGTAAAAAATGAATTAATTATTATATATAATCATTATATAGGTATTTATAGTAGTCTATAATTTTTAGAGATTATATATGAAGTGCACTGTTCTTGGAGACAGTAGGTCGTACGTACGCATGGATGCTACTTTCATTTATTTGATGTATTAGAAGATTGAAAAAAATGAAATTTTTTTATTATAATTATAGTATCATATATATGTTATATGTTACATTTTCTTATTCTATTCATCCGTTATACCTTCCATGTATGGTACGAATGATTCATATCGCTTTGAGGGGGCGGTAGTCCACAATTCCTCAAACAAAATCATCGTATTAACATAAGATGAAAAGAAAAAATGTATGTTCAAAATAAAACATAGAGAAGTATAATGATATTATAAATATAATATATAACATATATAAATATATATTACATCATAATTTCCACCATGAATGGTGGTAGAGGAAAAATGAACAATCGTCGTTTTGTGTGGATGTAGTTTGCTGTACACAAAAATAATATGTTTGTTACCCATTAGATGGAGGTGTCTTTAAGTGTATGAATAATCCTTTATATAAAATAATAATAGTTTATTTAGGATAATTATTTTTTATAATCATGTAATAAATATATATTAGTGGGTGGATATTGGAAATGAAACTTGAGAGATTGAGAGAATATATTACCTCTTAATCAGGTAACTTATTTGGGTTTGTACCAAAAGACTTATTTGGAAAGATTTCTGAAAAATCTAAGGATTCAAAGTAGAGGTGAGGGATGTGGTAAAGATATTTGGGTAGATATTTTCCGAACCTATGTGGTTTTATAGGTTTCATGAAGTGGTATAGTTAGTGGCCTTTTATACGAAAGGAAAATGACCCACTCAGAATATTTGGAAACATGTTTGAAGTACACATGTTATTACCTAAAAAAAGTCCTAACAAACAAAAAAAAACTCAATAATGGAAAATTAATTACTAATATATAGACATAAAATTTGTGTTGGAAAGTTGGATAGGTCATTTGGGACCTTAATTTAAATGTTTATTCCATTATTAAGCTTAATTTTTCACTAATATTTGCAACTAATTTTAATTACATCCACTAAATTTTTTGGTCAATTTTTGTTGACCTTATTAAAACCTGTAAATTTTTATTATTAAGAAATGAAATCAATAATTTCAAATTACAATAACATAAATAGAAAAAAATTAATTTAATATTCTACTGAATGTATGATGATAATGGATGTTTTAAAAGTAAAAGCGTCCAAAATATTGATATGTTTTTATATTCAATTTCATAGTGAAATTTAATTCAATAAAATAAGTTTTGTTAATTGACAGAAATATTATCAAAATAATCATTAATTTTGTTAAAATTATAATTTAACGTTATAAATTAATTAGATGAAAAAGAAGTTTTTGAACAAAAAATCCGTGTTTTTTACAATTCAAAAAAAATGTATTGTTTCAGAGAAATATCAAAATTCACTATAAAATAATAATTTTTATTCTAATTAATATATGAAGATCATCATTAATAATTAAATCAATTAGAGTGTCAAAATTAATATTTAAAATTTGTTCCCAATTAAAAGGCTATAAAATTTCCTTTATAAAAATATTGGTTTTTATCTATAAAATAGTGTTTGTTCTTATATAATGAATATAAATCCTAATGGTTGAATATAGAATATATTGTATTGAATATATATAACATATAAATTTCATTAAAACCAATAATTAATTGTACTTAATTGTATTTATTAAGATAAAACTTCTTTTAAAGGATAAAAAAATAATTTTTTTTATCTATTTGGTCCTTGTTTTTGTTTATCATTAATTCATATCCCAAAAATTCATTTTATATTCATATAATCAATATATTTTAATATATAATTTAGTAATATTCATAACTGGAAGTTTATATATTTTTATATTTAATAATAATATTTTAATATTATATTATTTTTCAATTAAACTTATTCTTTCTTGTAACGCAATCCATTAACGAAGGCTGCTCTTGCATGTAAAGAAAGATATCGAGGAAGGTTAATCTTGTGTGTAACATAAGACAAATTGATGTTTCATTTATCAAAATATAAATAATATATTTCAAATTGTAAATATATTATAAAGTATCCCGATATTATATTCCCGTGCGCCCTTGGTGATGTATTCCATGCATGCTATTGAAAACAATGTTCTACATTAGAATTTCATGGTGTTACAATAAGAACCTATTTTGTTAACAAATGTACCTTGGGTGGAAATTTATTATTTTTTATGTTACATTTTTTATAACTCTATAAAACTATAAACATAAAATATTTTGGAAATATAATAAAGTGAGTTATTTTTTGTAAATCACATAATTATGAGTTGATTATAAGATGAAGTGTTATAATTGGAGTTCAATAAGATACCAATGAGTTGATCAAGATTATAGAGTATGTATTAGAGATTTTATAGAACCCAATTTTACTATGAGTGAAGATACTTTCTCATATTATCTATATATCTTCCTAGAGGTATCATGGAGTTATATTTCATGATAAGAGTCATGGGGATTGATGAGGGAGGCATTCTATTTAATTTTATTCCAGGATTTATTTCCCAAATCACTGATGTTTTATCCAGCCTAGTTGTTTATGAGGATTTAACATGGGGTGAGGTTTTGGATAAAATATACCAAATACACTCATATCTAAGGGTGTGAACAAATAATATTTTTTTTTTCATTTTATAGTATTGTGGTTTACCATGGTTATCTCTCTCAATGATATTTCATAATAAAACCCTCAAAAATTTCAACCAAATTAATGTATTTTCTGGTTTTTTATATTTTTATTAAATAATCAGAGTAATATGGGGGTTTATATTTTAAGAAAATAAAAAAAATATACATTAAATGTTAAGTAAGTGAATGAATTTAAAAGAAATAACTTTTTCCAATTGTTGGTCACTTAGGTTACATCATTATTTATTATTTTTATGTAAATTCTACGTGATGATATTTTCAATTATACATTGACTAAAATCCTTTAAATTATATCTTATTTTTCAAATTTATATGAGTTTTATTCATCTTAAAAAACAACACCACCTCTTGTAGTAATGAATTATTTACACACCTTAATCGAGAGACTGATACCTTCCTTGGTCTGACTCCAATATATACTATCTCATCCCTTGAACACACTCAAATACAATAACTAAAAATCTTGTTTGGGAAATGGAATTAAATTGTAATTAAATATAGTATAAAATTAGTCCTATATTCCTACCAATGATGGTTTAGAAACCATGGAACAACACAATAAAAATAATCTCCCCCTAACCACAACATGAATAAAAATAATACTAATTAATGATAAATAATTTGGTAACATTATGTACTTCCCCCAAGAATAAGCCTCATGTTATTCACACAAAATTATGAGTATGATAGGTTATAGTAATTGTAGATAGATATATAGATATAAAGAGGGAGATAGGTGGATAGAGAGAGTTAGAGAAATAGAGAGTTTGTCTTATAGTGAAAAATTGACTAGAGGGATGGATTAATTTTATTAAAACTATGAAAATTGAAAATTTTAGAATGAATTGAAAAAAATATAAATAAAATATAAGATATATAAAATAAAAACAAAACCAGACCCCTCATCTCATGGTAATACATCTTCTAAATGAAAATTATACATATTTATACAATGGAGTGGTGGATGGGGATAAAAATTTTATAAAAAATGAAAGTAAAAAAATCAAGTGAAGTGAAATAAAAAATTTGGGGATGTATCTTGATATATAAAAAACGAATTAAATATAAATGAAATTGAATGAAATATTAGGTTTTTAAACATTGTTTTTCTGTAAACATATAATTCCAATCATAACATGTATGTTAAAATTATGGAAAGAACATGTAAGTGGTATCCAGATTGCTGAAACTAGTTCACCATTTGTATTAGGTCACATTATTTCCATTAAAAACTAGATCCATCGTAATGTAATAAAATAATATATGAATCCTAAAACTTGTATAATTATGATTTTTTTACTAAATTAAATTTATAAATAATGAAAATATTTAGATAAGAATATGATACCTGACTTCAAATAAAAAAGTTTATTTTACATGGAATTTGAAAATTGATGCCCAAATTAAACATTCGTATACATCACATAAAAAATACAACATTGTAACTTAATGAAAAGGTGAATAAAAAATAATTGAAATAAATAATTATTCTATTTTAGAAAATTCAATATAATCTTCCATCAATAAAAATATGTGACATGTAAACATAATTTAGTTACTTAGGGATATTTAAAAGATTAATTTTTGAAGTAAAATGTATGAAAATATTGGCTCTATCAATACCATTAAACATAAACATTTTACACATGTGAATATTAATTAATTCTTATAATGATGAATTATCATTTATTGGTTAAAATATGAAAACATAAAAATCCAATGATTCATCAATTATTTAAAATATCATCCCTTATCAAAATTTTATATTCACTAGCCAATTAAATTTAAAAAACCTACAATTTATATGATTGTGAATAAAATTGAATATAATGAAATTAATATCTTAATAAGTGGTCCAGTCATAATATCCTCTTTCCCAAGTAGACTTGTTTTTTATTTCCATATATTTTTATATAACAAAAATAAAATAATTAGATGAAAACAAACCCATTTTCTCCCACCTTTTAATATTCTACTAAAATATATCCAATTATTTCTTATAATTAGGAACTATATTTTTTCCTTTTTTTGTAATTTTTTTATTATTTTATTTTATTTGTTCCTATTTCCTCGTAAAATAATATAGTATAAATATATATCATTTTAATCTTGTATAAATGGATTATTATGAATTTAATTTTTTGAATCGTTAATGTTTTATTTTTCATAATGGAAATGTTAATCAAGTTATAGTTTAAAATTTTAGTATACTCTTTATTATTTTTTACTTATTCTTAAATTCATTACATATATGTTTTTTTACAATTTTTAAAAGAAAATATTTCTTTAAAATATGTGAAAAAACCCAATCAGTAATTATATAAATTTAAAAACATCAAAATTAATGAAATCCAAAAACTAAAATTTAATATTTCACAATGAAAGATACTATTTAGGGAATATATTTATAACCTAATAACACCCTAAAATATAAAATCAGAAAACAAATCATGTAAACCAATTTAGATTGATACCACTCTACTACACTTAAATTATTATTACCCCCTATTTGATTCAAAAAATTCTTCTTCTTCTTTAAATAAATAACTAAATTTGGTGGAAACAAATTAATTATAATTTCAGCATACCACCTAACATATTGGTAGGTAACCGTTCAGTTATTTCTTATGTTTAACCCTTTGACAATATATATTTAAAAGCAGGAATGAAAACAAAATAAATTTATTTAATGTGATCTGATTGTAAAATAAATGAAGTATAAATCATTTTTTAACATCCCAAGCAGTCCTTGGGTTTTTGATTCCCCTAGAAGGTAGGTCAAGTGGTTATTGATAATCATGCAGTGTATCGAGTTTTTTTATGACCCAGAAGAAAATCATTATTTTAATTATATTTATCTTTATCTACCTATAGAATATTACATGGATATATTATTGTAGTACCATATCATTTGAAACAAATTTACAACATTTATAGTCGGTGTATGAGAAAATATGGGTCATACTATATTTCTACATCCACTACTTATTTGGCCACATCCTAAACAATTAGATATTTCTCATAATGTGATTTTTTTAAAGTGTTATCAAAGATAGGTCAATGATAAGTTCAAATTGAATAGAATAAACACATAATGTATTTACATAAGATTCCCCCCTTCAAAGTGAATTGCTTTTGATTGATTTTATATAGGAAAATCAATTGGTATATTCTTAGGTACTCCCTCTAGTAAATGTTCAATATGTACATAAATATATATATATATATATATTTCATTTGGTTAATCATTATCTTCTCTTATATCCTAAATATAAAACCATTTGTTGGATGAATCAGAAAATTTATATTTTGGTTGTTATTGATCATGAATGTTTGAGTGAAATAAAATAAAAAAAATTTCAATAAAGGATTAACTCTTTATGTTGGTAGATATACAAGTTTATCTTTATGAATTAATCCCTCTTGGAATTGGGGTGTAGTGGATAGATGTTCGTAGTCAAGATCATCTATTATCGCTTAAAATTCCTCCATGGGGTGGTTTATTCTTCCATGGATTGAGAAAAATAGAGCGGTTAAATTTATTCTATTTCAAAGATTGGATATATTTTTTCAAGTCAATACATATAATTTCATTCCAAAATTCATCAAATATTGTTGATCTCCCATAAGTGTATCAATAGGAATTTTTTTATTAATATCATCATGTCCTTCCTAGAAGATCCAAATTGAGTTTTATGAGATGTTTGGGATATGGATAAACATAAAGAATGAACTCAAAAATTATAATTTAATCCAAAAAAATTTTATGAAATAAGAGAGATAATTTTTGCGCATAAGTAACTTATTGATGAAAATCATGTTAATAAACATAGATATATACTAATTATTATGCCAATGACTCAAATACTAGTTAACCTAGGGACACATTATGGTCCTAGATAACCTCATTGAACTTCTCCTATATGAATTTTTATATTTTTTATCCCTTAATATATTTATAATACAAGGAAACCATCTCGTTCATTGTTAGGATGATATAGAGAATGGCTAAAAAAATAGTTTTAATATATTTAAATATAACATGAAATTTGTGAAATATATTCAAAATGAATATAAATTTTTAGTGAAAGGCATCTTGGATCCCTAAAAACATTCAACATTTTGATAGACCAATCATGAGATATGAGAATTTAATTATTTATGTCTCAAGAATAAGATAATGGTTGACTTTGTGTTAGTTAACATGAATGGTGATACTTAATGAGAAGGGAGGTGGTAAATTAGTGTGTGGAAGAATTTGAATTCCATTAACTCTCATGATTTTCCATCACTTCTTCCTCATATTACTAACTGATGTAGAAATTAGAATGAAATATCAATTTTTTAATGAGTGGTTTTCCTTTCAGATAACTACATCCTTGATTGTAACATCCCCAGCCCGAGAGGCACTAAACCGGTGCCTCGATCTGGCTCACCACATGTACGTAGGCATGCCTCACCATACACCAGCGGATTCTGACCAACATTAAGGTTCTATTGGATTATGTTGGGATACTACACCCTCTTTATTAGAGTTCATAAAATTAGATAAAATAATAAATAATTGAAATAATAAACAATAAATACACATTACGAAAAATTTCCGAAAACTGAGTACAAGACGACAACCAAAAAATAAATATTCTATGTCACGCCATACCATTATAAGTGTAAGGAATACACAAAATAAATGATAATAGATGAATCCTAAAAAAGGGTCCTAACTCAAAGTCCAAATCCCTAATCTATGCACATACCATGCCCAATTTAACCATCAATCATAGGTCCTTTTAATTTATCCCGATCATAAACCATGAAATATTCTTGGGTATTCAATGGAATTATGATAAGAGTTCGAGTATAACTTATCAAGCCACCGCTAATAGTGTCTACAAAATATCCAGTCTAAATATATAATGTACGCATTCAAAAAATGGATGAAAATATAAACAAAATGTAAATCGGTTTCCATTAGTAAAAAGTATTCATTTAAATCATTTTCATCATTTGTACCATGGGTTAGGTATTTTCATTAATTACACTTTGACATAATCCAAAAAAACTACTATGATTAAGGGATAAGTCAAGTTTCCTATTTCACTAGGGAAACCATTTCACAAACAATTACATCACACTTACCTTGGCGACTACGTCCGGGAAGTCTCGTCAAATGAATCTACTAGCGGAAAAGAGACTCAATATGACTCCCTAACCCATGTTTTCTCGGGGTGGAGTTTAGAGCCTTGGTCCATCCTAAAACTTATATATAAAACCTCAAGTCAATACCCAACATACCACTATACCATTTTCACATTTTTCATAACCATTTACTACATATACCATTTCACAAAAGAAAAAATCATTGAGTAAACATACCAATAAAAAGTCACAGTTCGTTCAACACATAAATCATCTTAAAAACATAAACAAATTTCCCTTTCATATCCTAACCCATTGAACCCATTCCCCATTTATAAGACATAATTCATTATTATATTTCCATTATAACACATAAGTTGTTTAAAAAATTCACTTTAATTCATTAAATCCATTCACGTTATTCCCATCACCCCTTATGTCATGTCTATAACTAGACACACCTACCATTAGTCCATTTTCATATATCAAGCTCAAATTTCAACGTATTTATCATGGGATCTATTATATAAAAATTCATTTCTATGCTTATCATTACAATGTTCATGTCCATGAAGATGGAACACCACATGGGTGGCCTATAACGTGGTAAAATATACCACAAAACATCCCACAAGAATCATGAGGTGTTGAAATAGTCATTTAACATACCAATATATCACTTCTATCAATGAAAACCAAATATTCAACATAATTGAACTAATTCACAACTATATACATAAAAATAATCCACAAGACTTGGGGATATAACTTAAGGACCACCGACCTCTATTTTGAAGACGAGTGCTCGCTCAACTTTAGCCCTTGACACGGATTCAAATAAACTTTGATTCCCCAACCTATGATCCACTTGAAAAAGATGGGTTTATGGAATCATTATAATAATAACATCTACACAACACTAATAAAAAAAATAAATGGAAGAGGAGGGTTAGAATCACTAAGAGATTTTATTCGCACCCAACTATGCTCCCAAAATCTTAAAAACAAAGGAGATCCACCCCTGGGATGTCTAGGAGGGTTTGAAATTTCTCTTGGGATGTTGGAGGAAGAATATCGTAGAATCCCACCTCAGAAAAAATAATGTTCAATTGGGAAAAAATGTACAAATCCACTTTTAAAGGAGAATACGGTTTGGATAAACTATTGGACGAACTCAAGTCCAATATGGCACCACCCTATATCCAATAGGAGGCCACACTTCACATCTTCTTGGGGAGCCTGAATCGTTTGAAAAATATTGTGAAGACATTGTTGGATGGATATGTCCAAGCCCCCATGGTTTCCCTTTCACCCCTTGAACTTTGTTTCTCAAAACATTCACACATCCTTTAGGTATGCACAATTTTTGAATACGATTACTACTAACCATGAACCAACAATAAAAATGAATTGGTTGGCCCTATTATCCCTTATTTTGTGTCCCAAATGACTCAAAACACACCCAGTCAACCACATTTACCTGGTAATCATTTCATTCAACATAATAAGGATATTTAGACTAGAAGTTCCGAATCCTACAACATCTCCACCTAATAATGGATCATAATCGAGCATTATCACAAGAATCACTGAGTTATTAAAGATTAGAGATTGTAACACTATCCCCACATGTCTTTAACCTCCTCCCAAGACTCTTCTATAATGTGACTATGCTTTCAAAGAAGTCAAACAAATTGAATATTTGTCCTCGCAAGGCCTTATTTCTATGATCCACAAAACAAACTGGGTTCTCATTGAAGGATGCATCGACCTCGATTATAACATCATCAACATCTATAAAATGAGATACTTTTAGGTAATAAATTTAAAGCTCTAATACTTGGAAAACATAATGAGTGATACCATACCACTTTTGAAGACCCAATTGGTATTCCAATAGTATGATCATGTCCACAATCTCAAGTGGCCCCATGTACCTAAGAACCAACTGGCCCTGTTTCCAAACAAGATAGTTTGCCAAACTCGGAGACACCTGAAGAAACACAGGATCACCCACCAAAAACTCGTGATTCATATGATGTTAATATGTATATACTTATTCCTGGTCTGATCTATATCCATACATTTTTGAATCAACTGAAACAGTTCTGACCTCTTCTACATGAGACCCAGTCTGAACCACAATGATTCCCCTACCTCCATTAAACATAATGGAGGTCTACACAACCTATCAAAGAGAGCCTCATATGGTTCCATTTAAATACTCTTATTGTAAATATTATTATAGGAAAAGTCAATAATCTCCAATTCTTCTCCTAATATCCACCAAAATCTAGGACACATGATCTAAAAATTTTCTTCTAGAACCTGAATAGTACATATTGATGGTGCTTTTTTCTATGGGTTGAAGGTCATACTAAAAAACACTGGGTTACCATGAAAATTCGACAACCTTTTCCAAAAGCATAAAGTAAAATAAGGATCATGATCCAAATCAACATTAAAAGGATCCCCCTTTGACATTACTATTTACCAAACATACAACTCACCCAACTGATCAGTAGTGAAGGTTTCTCAAATTGGTAAAAAAATTTGGCACCTTTTCTAACTGATCTACAACATCCAAAATTGCATCATTGTTCTAAGGATTACTTGGATGACCCACTATAAAATCACTCATCAAGTCATCCCATTTACATTCCGGAATTGGAAAGGTCTGTAAGTAACCACCCAATCCCTCATTATCATTCTTCTCCGTCTTATAGGTATGAAATCATGTCCTGAAATATAAAACCACTTTCTTTATCCTTCACCACCAATACTTCTAACGAAAGTCGTGACACATTTGGGTCAAACCCGGATACAGTTTCCACTTCGAAGCAGATAACTATCACATCAAATCCTTCAAAATACAAGTTGGAACATAAAATAACCAATAATTAAAATGATCTCATAATTAACAACAGTCCATCCAAAAGGTTACTCCACACCTTCATGAATTTACCATAGAGAAAAAAACATTGGATCCACATACTGCCTCTCTTTGATTAGGATCAGAAGCGGGGACTCAACATCTAAGTTTGAAAGGGTCATCCGACCCTAAAATTCCTTTAAATCTTGATGCATATCCTCAAACAACACTATCATCATCCAATTAGAACTGGGTTCCATATATGCCAGATTTTGAATCATAAAAATCATGGAATTTTATACATTTTTTCCATTACATGCGTGTAGAATAGAAAACAATCGAATGACTTCATGTACTCAAACCATATTTGATGTTGAATATTCAAATCACATTGGGAGAAGATGCACTTAATGGTTTTAGGGTAAGTATAAATAATTAATATATTTCCTAAAAATTAATTCTTCCACAATTTTAAATCACAAATCACTAGGGAAAATTCAAGAATATTTGTAGGTTAATTGTTTTCATGAGGCCTCAATTGCGATGAAACATAAGCCACAAACCCATTATCCAACATCAAAACTGCCACAATCCCAATAATAGATTCAACTCAAAACAAGGTGTACTCTCTCCCTTACTTTCTTAGGATCATAATATATATAGTATTTAGTATCTTATTTAACTCACAGAATGTATTCCGACATTCCACATACCATTTAAACATGATTTCCATATTGCTTAAAGTCAAAATTGGTGCTTCCAAATAGTAATAGTCTTTGATGAACAATCGATAATTTCATGCCAACCCTAGAAAAACAGGACACATAAAAATATTTTGGGTTGATCCAATGACACATCATCTTGAATATTATATTGGTCCATAGAAACAACTTCCTTATAGAGAATTTTTTCCATGAAATGTATCGTTTCAATCAAAAAAATGATAATTAGATAACTTTCCATATACACCATGATCTCATAGTGTAATTAGTATATTTTCAACATGTTTGGAATGATCATCATGAGTATTTGAGTACACAAAAATTTCATTCCAAAATAAAACTTCAAAATTTTCCATGTATGAGTGAAAGATTCCGTTCATTAGGGACATGAAAACCTAATGCACTTTGGTCAACCTGAAAGGTAACACAACAAACTCAGAGAACCCATACCTTCCCCAAAAGAAGTTTATGTTATATCAGAAGATCACACCCTCTAATGATGATACCCCAACATTAAATCTACTTTTGAGAAACTTGAATCACCTCTCAGCTAGTAAAAAATAACATCAATACATGGAAGAGGGTATCTATTCTTAATTGTATTTCGATTCCACTTCAGATAATTGGAACAGGAAAAAAAGTCATATTATCATTTTTGGAAAACAACTGGAGATCCCCAATGTGATTTACTCAGATGAATAAACCCCTTTTTCTCAAGTTCATCAAATAGATTTTTATACTCCTAGAGTTCTTCCAGTACAATTATATATAGTAGGATCGATATTGGTTCTTCTCAAGATTGAAAATATTTCATGATCTCAAAATCTATCATGGGTGGCATCCCATAAATTTATTTTGGAAAACCATCTTGTAACTGATCCAAAAAATTATAAAAGACATTATTTTCTTCTTCCATATCACTATTAATTAAATAATCCACAAGGATTGTGAGTTAAACGAACTACTAACGGAATGGAAATGCATGGCCTACCAAGATGTCATATTCCCCACGATGAAGATAAGTAGTTTCCACAAGGTAAGTGAATGTTACCATATGATAGTAACAATAGATTTGGTCTTCATGAAATATTATCCAATCTATGCCCAAAATAATATCATAACTAGACGTCAAAATAAAAAAACTAGTCAGATAGAAAATGGTGCCCACCAACCTTGAGGGAACACTATATATAATACTAAATATTCTCTAATCATACTCTTAGTAGTGTATCAATCGATATAACCTCACACATATGTTCCACCAAAGGCCCATCACAAGAACAAAATATGTACAAATAAAATAATTCTAAGAAGCTATATAAAACGAATGAACTAGTAAGAATTAAAGCTATAAGATTATTACCTTGAACTGTAGAAGGATTATCTTTACCACCTCTAGGTGCTGGATGAACTATATTAAGCTAACCTAACCCTCTACCCTGGGCTCCTTCCTGAGATCTTTTTATTATAATTCCATGATGATAAATATTCTATCATCCCATAATACCACATCCACCACCTTGATTAGTATGGATAGTAGAGGTCTAAAATGCATACCTGTTATCGTATAATAAAGCCCTTTCCTTCACTGTTCATCAACCTTGATCCTCTATCATTTACCATCTTTCTAGGGTTCTTATAGAACCTCTGAACACTCCCCATCATTAATCAAGATCAGAACTAAACTGGTGGTCAGGGACACTAACTACACACATGTACATGTTTGTAGAATTGATACTAGAAAACTAGATAACTACATTGAGTGGAAAGTTCCCATATCTAACTAGTTTTTTCCACCACCTTCCTAGTGTAAAATATAGAAGTGGTGCTTCAAACAATAGAAATTTGCACCACTAGACCACCAAACTAGAGTCGTATGTCCACCACCGAAATCCTCCCTAAAGATCCCTTATGAAATAATGACATGATCTACCACATCAGTAAACCTCTTTGAGTAGAATATATTCTCTTGTGACATAATCTCATGTCTATGTCCATCCTAGAAACATCTCACCATAACCACATCATCCCCAACCGTGATTCCAATAATGTGTTACAGGTTAGTGAAGAAGCCATCATAATCCATAATTTTCATAGTTCCTTGGTTCAACCTCAAAAAATACACTTGATTTTCTTATCTCAGTGTCTCTGGATAGAGATATTCTATAAATTGTTTTGAATAATCCATCCATAACATACCATCTACTTACTGGGTCTGAACAAGAATATCTTACTAGACATTTTTCGATCCATACAACATATAACCTACCAACTTGAACATCTCATTATGAGGAGTATCTAAGTGATCCAGAATCATCTGGATGGAATCTATCTAGAACTCATCTTCCTCATGTCCACCCTCTCTAATGAACATCAGGGGTGGGGGTTCCATAATTGTAACTCTCTATTCAGGTCAAACATACTCAGCGCAAACCACCCAGTGTCCCATTCCATCATTTTAGTAAAACGAGTACAGTTATCATAGAACTAATCCTATCATATGTTACCGGGGATCACTGGGATTTCTTACACCACTACCGGAGGATAATTCTCGATGATATATTCTTTCTGGACCACGTAAACATGACATTGTGGTGGTATATACCTATAATTTAAAATACATGTTTCGAAACACATAATATAAAACTTCCACCATTTACGTAAAAAGATATATCTATAACAGCACTAAATAACCCATTTTTCATAGAATATCCCAATATATATTTCCACACCTCTATCACTACGCTCATCCATACCTACTATGGGTCATAATCAATATAGGGAAACCAACGTACACAACCATAACAATTTTTCATTTACCATCATTTTAAATCATTTTGACTATCACAATGTAATATTTTCTCATTTCAGAACATTACTTATTTTCAAAATATTACAACCAAAGTTCTAACTAATTAACGATTTTTGATTATAATATATTCAAGAACTATCCCTTCACATTCATCCCATTTATACATTTCCATCATCTTTATTTGAAACCATTACATTCAAATATAAAGGGGGGAAAGAATGTAATATATCCCTTATATATCACATATCCTTGTTTTGTTTTCCTACCATGATAAATTTCACATATATCCCTATGTTCCTAAAATGACGTATGTATGAATAACCTCATACCATTTCATCCATGAGAAAAATATCGTAAAATAGTCACATCGCATAAGATGTGAATCAACAAATGGTGTAATATTTTTCAACTGTAACAACTCAAATCAAGAATAGAAACCACCTCCATGTTACATGGGTTTCCCCCCTACATGGGATAGCTAAACCCATGCATGATCTCATTACCAAGGCTTGAAACTTTCTTGCATCCAGTACACAATTCCTAAATAGTATGACACATAAAAGAAAACCAAATATGATACAATTTTGTAACATCCCTAACCTAGGAGCCACTAAAACTGTTCCCTGAAATGGGTCGCCACATGACCTATGGCGTGACTACCCATACACCAGAGGCTTTAAACTAGTAATTAGGGAATGTTAGATCATGTGGGGAGAATACATTATATATATGATACTAAATAATAACAAATAAAAGATGAAATAAGGGAAAAAATAAAAAAATCATTCTTTACCAACCATTTCCCAAAATTGGTTATATTCCCAAAACCAAATATTATATATGACTTTTTATGTCATATATATCCAAGTGTAAGGAAATTTTAATGTTATTTAAAATAGAAGAATCCCCAAAATGATTCCTCACACCTTGTCTGAATCCCTCATCCATGCACATCTCATTCCCAAATAAACCATCTAGCATACGGCCTTTACACTTCTCCTGACCTGTAACCATTAAACCTTCTTAGGCACCCAATTGAATCCTAAGAAGGGTGTGAGTATGACTCAATAGAAAACAACCAAACATGTCTAAAAAATATATAGTCTAAAAATATAGTGTATAAATGTAGTAATTATATTAAAATATAAACAAAATACAAACCATGTTCTTTTTGATTATATTTTTTACATAAACCATTTTCACCATTTGTACGGTGGGTTAGGAATTTTCAATAATTTCACTATGGAATATACTGAAAAAATACTATGAATAATGGATAATTAAAGTTCCCTATATCACTAGTTAAAAATATAAAAAATCTTTATATCACATGTTCCTTGGAGCCTCAATCCAGGTAGTCTCATAAAATGAAATTGTTAGGGCCATAGAGCCTCAGTCCGACTCCTTAACCCTTGTATTCTATGTGCAGGGTTTAGAGACTCAGTTCAACTCAACCAATGAGATTAGAGACTCAAGTAAATACGTTATATTCCACCAAGCCATGTGCACATTATTCACTAACCATTTTCCCCATATAAAATTCCACAAAAACAGACTCATTGAGTACACATAAAATTCACAATCCATAGTTAGTTTGAAACATAAAAAATCTTCAAACCCTATCCTATTATCCCATTTTTCATTTTATATCATATCCTACTTAACCCATTATTCATTCACACACATTAATTAAGTTACACAATTCCATTATAACTCATAAATCATTTATGAAAATTAAATTAATTCATCCAATCCATATATATTATTTCTAATGCCCCCTTATTTCATGTCAAAAATTAGATATATATACAATTAGTGAATTCTCATATTTCAAGATACCATATAAAAATATTTATCATGGGATATATTCCATAATAATTCAGTTATATGATTATCATTACAAGGTTCATGTTTGAGAAGGTAGAACACCCCATGGGTGGCCCTTAAGGTAGTATAATCAACCACAATGCATCCTAAAAGAATATTTATGGGTTAAAATAAACATTTACTATTTTAATTTTTCATACATACCATTGAAAACCCAATGGTTAACAAAACAGAATTGAAACAAAACTACATACACATAAAGAATCTACATGACTAGGGGATATAACTTTTACACCACCTACCTTGATATCGAAAATGAACACTCACTCAACATTATCCATTGACTTGGATTTCAACACCTTGTGAAGCCCCAATATAAGATCCAATTGAAAAATAGGTTCATAGGGTATTGGAATAAGAATAACGTCTACACAATCCATAATCTGAAATAGGGAAGTAAGAATTGTTTTAAAATCACCAAGGGATTTGGTTCCCACCAAACAATGATCCAAACCTCTTAGAAATGATGGATATCGACGATTGGGGAATCTTGGAGGGTTGGTCTCATCACTAGGGTAGCTGGAGGAAGAATGGAATAGAATCCCAATTTAGAAAAAATAAGTCCCTGGAATTAAAAAATATAAAATCACACTTTTAAAGGGATGTATATTCATCCAACCAATTCCCCACAATCTTTCGAAGAGGGGACCATGCCACCTGGATTCCTAGGGAGTCACCACAGTTCGAAAAACTATGTGGTGACCATGTTGGATGGATCTGTACAAGAGCGCTCGGTTTTTACTTCCACATTGCATGTTTTATTCAAACTACGCACCCATCCACTAGACATGTTGGATTTGAACACACAATTTCTACAAACCATGTGACAACAATGAAAAATTAATTAGATGGACCTATTATCCCTTCTTTCTTGTTTCGAACCTGCGAAAACACCCCCCTCGAGCCTCCTCATTAACCTGGTAATTATTTCATAAAACATCATAAAGGTTTTAGGATAGAATTCAAAAAATAACAAACCTCAGTAGATGTCATGTGTATTACACTAGTGACACGTAGTTATTATCCTATTCAAATAGTCCCCATATGATTTTCTAAATGATCAGTAGAAAGGAAAATAACTTGAACTCATACAATCTAATGAATCAAAATTGATAAAATTTCACATCAGTAGAACATAAATTACAACTTAATAAGAACAATTATAGAAGAATAAATGATCCTCTTTAAGGACTCCAAATTTTCATCCTCTTCTTCTGTATTATGCAAAAATATCGTGTGAACGTTTTTAGTGTTTTTTATTAATTTTTAATAAAAATATTTATGAACTAAATTTCATAAAATTACTCATATTTTATATTTCTATATTTATTATTGTTTATATTTACCAAATAATCTGTGAATACTAATTCCATATTATATTATCGAATCCTCATTGACTAATGAAGACTCAACATGAAACATTCAATATCAAATTTTAAAAATGATTGAAGACTTATTTATTTCAAATATGAAAAAATTAATTATCATGTTTTTCCACTTCATTTAAAATTCCCAAAACCATGAATCTCAGTATTCTTTGATATTTCTAAATTGTATTTTTGATAGGGATCTTGTAGAATTTTACGTGGAACTCCATTAATATTATATTATTCTCCCTTGGATAGTTATATCTTTATCTTATTTTGAATCAAGATTATGTACTTGATTATGATATTCAATTCAGGAAGAGAATCGATCTGACATTTTATGAGATAACTCTTACTATAGATAATCAAATTTTGAATCTTGAATTTCTACCCCACTAATATATTACAATTTCACTAAGTTTTGAAGACTTATGATTAGTGAAAAGTTCATATTGTTGAACACAATTACCTATAAAGATTATTTATTAGAAGAAATTTAATATGATTAGAACTCAAAGACTAATATTTTGGGGGTTTTCAATTTTAATTCCCTTATATCAAAGTACCATGATCTATAAAATTCATTATTTTGAATATTTATAGTAATACTAAAAGTATTATGATTTAATAAATAATATCGATACTGTTGGGCAGAGAAAGAGAAGAAGTGATGGCATGAGGGGGGGTGAATTGCCTTTTAAAAAATAATAAACAATTTAAAAACAAAGTTAAAAGAGCAGCGGAAATAAAAGAGGCAAGACACAAAATTGATAACGGAGTTCGGCTTAAACCCAAGCCTACGTCTCCGCTCCCAACTCAACCGTTGAGAGATTTACTACCGCCTGCTTTTCAATGGTTTTAGCAAGAAACCCACAAGACTTTAAGGTTAGTCTAGAACCTATTACAGCTTGCTTTTAATGGTTATGCAAGAACCAACTTGCTTTCAATGGTTGAGCAAGAACCCACTAGCCTTATTACAGGTGAAGGATATCTCACCTTTGATTCAATCCTTTTAAAAGGAAAGGATTGACTAACCTCTTCACACCTTGAAGGTGGTGTGAAAACCCAAAAGAGAGGATGAGAGAAAGATTTGGGGGTTTGTAGGCACAAACCCAATTTGATGCTCAAAATAAATAAATAATGAAAAACCGTAATTTGGGAAGCCTTGGGCGCCAAAGGATTGATTGGAGTTGATTAAGGGAACTCCCAAGCTTCTTTGGTGGTGCTCCTTGGATGTGGAAATGTGTTGGAGCAAGTGAGGTTTCCTTGAGGGAATGCGTCGGAGGTTCTCCAAATGATCAAAAATATGTCCGTGGGATTCCGTATGGCTTAGTTAGTGTTCCGGGGCTTCCTAGCCCTTTATTTATAAAGGGGGAACCCTCAAATGGCCTTTGGGAGGCTTTGGAGCCGTTGGAGAGGCCTTCGGAGCCGTTGGGAGGCAAGTGGACAGGTCTGGTCAAAGCCCAACGGCTAGTTTGACTGGCTCCACCGCCTGACCGGTACAGAGCCACCGGTTGGCCGGTGTTTGGAAAAAAGAGGAGGGCTTCTGTCCAGGCGCCACCGGCTGACCGGTGCTGAGGCCACCGGTTGGCCGATGCTGAGACAGTGGCTGACACTGTTCTGTCTGGGTGTCACCGGCTGGCCGGTGGTGAAGCCACCAGTTGGCCGGTGAGAAGGCAGTGGGTGTCCCTTCTGCCCAGGGTCCATCGGCTGGCCGGTGGTGAAGCCACCGGTTGGCCGGTGGACTGAAAGACAGTCCACTGTTCTTCCTTTGCCACTTCTTTCTCCTGAAATCATGCCTATTAACAAAAACACTTGAAAACAAGATTAGATAAATAAGAGAGTGATTGTGATCATGAAAATTAAACCACGAGGGGTACGAGAGGTACAACAATCTCCCCCTATTTTGATGATCACAATCACCAAAACAAACAATGTAAAAAGACTGAAATGAGAGGCATTCTTTAAAATATTTTTCCCCCAATCAACCAAGAATTTCTCCCCCTTTGTGATTATCAAAATAGCACGGGGCATAAAACTTGATTGAGGGATAGAGTTGAAAAACAAGATAGAGATATTGAACTAATTGAAATTTTTGAAATTTGAATTGAATGTTTTGAATTGAAAATTTAAAATTTTGAATTGAAAGTTTTGAATCGAAGTTCGGAATGAATGTTTGGAATTGAATTGAATGTTTTGAATCGAAAATTGAAATGAGAATTTTGAATTGAAAGTTTTGAATTGAAAATTGAAATGAGAATTTTGAAATGAAAAACGCAAAAAAGCTTAAACAATCCTAACTCCCCCTAAATAAAAATAACAAATCACCGGGGAGAGGTTTTTGAAACCGAGACAAATTTTGGTCCGGAGAGACTCGCTGGAAGGGATTTTTCAATCCACACTTTTCTTATGGCGGGACTTCTCCTTTGAAATTCATCATTGAAGAAAAACATTTTAGGCCTTCCATATCGGGCATTTTTTCAATCACATTCATAAATCATGTGCCCGGACTTTTTGCAATAATTACAAAATTTAAATTGGGAGCTCCCCCTTACAAAAATAGTTGGAGCATGGGAAGAGGAAGCTTGCTTGGAATAGCCAAGCCCTTCAGTGGTTCTAGATATGCGTTGGGAACCTAGCAATTTGGTCAAATTTTGTTTCCCTTGGGTGAACTTGGCAAGAGATTCCCTTAAATCCTTGATGGTTGAATTCAAAGAATCAACATCGGGAAGATTTTGGATTTTGAGGGTCAACTCTTCCTTCTCTTTGAGAAGTTGTTCTTTTTCAGAAGAGAGTTTTTTGAAATTCTTTTTTAAAGCAACAAATTTGGAAGAATGTTCATGAAAAACTTCCTCCAATTGATCTCTCGCATGTTGGAGATCCTCATAATACAAATGATTAAATGAATTTGAAGAACAAGAGGATGAGGAGTCGGAAGATGTTACCTCATGGAATGCCATTAGGCATTTTTTACCATTGTCACTTGAGGAGGAGGAGGAGGATGTGGAGCTATCACTCCATGTGGCTTTGAAAGCCTTCTTCTTTTCCTTTTTCTTGGCCCTTTTCTTGTTGAGTGGACAATCGGGCTTGTAATGGCCTTTCTCGACGCACCCGTAACATGTTACCTTGGGCTCAGATTTTTCGTCGTGTTTTTCCTTTCGAGCCTTGCGGGATTTCTTCTTCTTGTGCTTCTTCATGAATTTGTGCATTTTGCGGGCAAGATTCTCCATTTCGGAATCGCCGCTTGAAGAGGAATATGAGGAGGAGGAGGAGCTTTCTTCTTGTTGAACTTTGAAGGCGATGTTCTTTGGAGTTTTGATCAGTTTGCCTTCCTTTTCAGCTTGCCTCCTCATGGTGATCTCTTAGGTCATGAGGGATCCAATGAGCTCTTCGACCGGCATGTTCTTGATGTCTTTAGCTTCTTGGATTGCCATGACATTCGGTTCCCATGAGCTTGGTAGGATCCAAAGGATCTTTTTGACCATCGTTTCTACAGAAACATCATCTCCAAGAGACTTTCTACCATTGCAAACGTCAGTAAAACGAGTAAACATTTCAGAAATTGATTCATGTGGGTGCATGGTGAAAGACTCAAAATCTTGACGGTACATATCCAATCGAGTATCCTTGACTTTGTTGGTCTCCTCATGGGTAACATCCAAAAGTTTCCAGATTTCATGTGATGAGGTGCATGTGGAAACTCGATTGAATTCATTGCGATCAAGGCCGCAATGTAGAGCGTTCATGGCTTTTCCATCAAGCTAAAATTTTTTAATATCGGCTTGGGTCCATTTGGATTCATCGGGAGAAGAAAGTGAATAACCATGCATGACAATTTTATAAATGGGATAACCTATACTTCTAAGAAAAGTGGTCATGCGGGTTTTCCAATAAGTATAGTCGGTTCCATCAAAGAATGGAGCACGACCCAAAGAATAGCCTTCGGGGGCGAAAGAGGTTGAAGCCATCACAATGGATCTTGAATTTGAAACCGGTTAGGGTATTACTCAAATTTTCCCTCTGATACCAATTGTTGGGCGGAGAAAGAGAAGAAGTGATGGCAAGAGGGGGGGTGAATTGCCTTTTAAAAAATAATTAACAATTTAAAAACAAAGTTAAAAGAGCAGCGGAAATAAAAGAGGCAAGACACAAAATTGATAACAGAGTTCGGCTTAAACCCAAGACTACGTCTCCGCTCCCAACTCAACCGTTGAGAGATTTACTACCGCTTTCTTTTCAATGGTTTTAGCAAGAAACCCACTACACTTTAAGGTTAGTCTAGAACCTATTACAGCTTGCTTTTAATGGTTATGCAAGAACCCACTTGCTTTCAATGGTTGAGCAAGATCCCACTATCCTTCTTACAGGTGAAGGCTAGCTCACCTTTGATTCAAGCCTTTTAAAAGGAAAGGCTTGACTAACCTCTTCACACCTTGAAGGTGGTGTGAAAACCCAAAAGAGAGGATGAGAGAAAGAGTTGGGGGTTTGTAGGCACAAACCCAATTTGATGCTCAAAATAAATAAATAATGAAAAACCATAATGGGGAAAGCCTTGGGCACCAAAGGATTGATTGGAGTTGATGAAGGGAGCTCCCAATCTTCTTTGGTGGTGCTCCTTGGATGTGGAAATGTGTTGGAGCAAGTGAGGGTTCCTTGAGGGAATGCGCCGGAGGTTCGCCAAATGATCAAAAATATGTCCGTGGGCTTCCGTATGGCTTAGTTAGTGTTCCGGGGCTTCCTAGCCCTTTATTTATAGAGGGGGAACCCTCAAATGGCCTTTGGGAGGCTTCGGAGCCGTTGGAGAGGCCTTCGGAGCCGTTGGGAGGCAAGTGGACAGGTCTGGTCAAAGCCCAACGGCTAGTTTGACTGGCTCCACCGGCTGACCGGTACAGAGCCACCGGTTGGCCGGTGTTTGGAAAAAGGAGGAGGGCTTCTGTCCAGGCGCCACTGGCTGACCGGTGCTGAGGCCACCGGTTGGCCGGTGCTGAGACAGTGGCTGACACTGTTCTGTCTGGGTGTCACCGGCTGGCCGGTGGTGAAGCCACCGGTTGGCCTGTGAGAAGGCACTGGGTGTCCCTTCTGCCCAGGGTCCATCGGCTGGCCGGTGGTGAAGCCACCGGTTGGCCGGTGGACTGAAAGACAGTCCACTGTTCTTCCTTTTCCACTTCTTGCTCCTGAAATCATGCCTATTAACAAAAACACTTGAAAACAAGATTAGATAAATAAGAGAGTGATTGTGATCATGAAAATTAAACCACGAGGGGTACGAGAGGTACAACAATATAGGGGGATATTGTTGTACCTCTCGTACCCCTCGTGGTTTAATTTTCATGATCACAATCACCAAAACAAACAATGTAAAAAGACTGAAATGAGAGGAATTCTTTAAAACATTTTTCCCCCAATCAACCAAGAATTTCTCCCCCTTTGTGATCATCAAAATAGGGGGAGATTGTTGTACCTCTCGTACCCCTCGTGGTTTAATTTTCATGATCACGATCACTCTCTTTTTCATCTAATCTTTTTTTAAGTGTTTTTGTTGATAGGAAAAAGGTGGCCAAGGAATTGGGACAAGAAGGCAAGAAGCCAAAGTGGACTGATTTTCAGTCCACCGGCCAACCGGTGGCTTCACCACCGGCCAGCCGATGGAACCCAGACAGAAGGCTGAGCCACTGCCTCAGCACTGGCCAACCGGTGGCCTCCTCACCGGCCCGCTGGTGGAGCTTGGGCAGAATTGATCTTCTTTTTGCAGGCACCGGCCAACCGGCGGCCTAGCACCGGTCAGCCGGTGGAGCCAGTCAAACTAGCCGTTGGGCCTTTGACCAGACCTGTCCACTTGACTCCCAACGGCTCCGAAGGCCTCTCCAATGGCTCCGAAGCCTCCCAAAGGCCATTTGAGCGTTCCCCCTCTATAAATAAAGAGCTAGGAAGCCCCGGAACACTAACTAAGCCATACGGAAGCCCACGGACATATTTTTGATCATTTGGCGAACCTCCGGCGCATTCCCTCAAGGAACCCTCACTTGCTCCAACACATTTCCACATCCAAGGAGCACCACCAAAGAAGCTTGGGAGGGCCCTTCATCAACTCCAATCAATCCTTTGGCGCCCAAGGCTTCCCCCATTACGGTTTTTCATTATTTATTTATTTTGAGCATCAAATTGGGTTTGTGCCTACAAACCCCCAACTCTTTCTCTCATCCTCTCTTTTGGGTTTTCACACCACCTTCAAGGTGTGAAGAGGTTAGTCAAGCCTTTCCTTTTAAAAGGCTTGAATTAAAGGTGAGCTAGCCTTCACCTGTAAGAAGGCTAGTGGGTTCTTGCTCAACCATTGAAAGCAAGTGGGTTCTTGCATAACCATTAAAAGCAAGCTATAATAGTTCTAGACTAACCTTAAAGTCTAGTGGGTTTTTTGCTAAAACCATTGAAAAGCAAGCGGTAGTAAATCTCTCAACGGTTGAGTTGGGAGCGGAGACGTAGGCTTGGGTTTAAGCTGAACTCTGTTATCAATTTTGTGTCTTGCCTCTTTTATTTCCGCTGCTCTTTTAACTTTGTTTTTAAATTGTTAATTTTTTTTAAAAGGCAATTCACCCCCCCTCTTGCCATCACTTCTTCTCTTTCTCCGCCCAACAGATACATCACATAATTAGAGTTATATATTTCTAGATCCATTTATGGGAAATAGGAACATTGAAAAACTCATACAACATCAATAAAATCACTGAGAAACCTGTAAGAAAAAAAATCCATTTGATCTTCATTATTAGTTCTTTTGAATTAATCCTTTTGGCCTCATCCAACTTCCTCACATGATTTTAAACATAAAAATTATAAAATATATTATATTTTATAAAACCATTCATTAGTACATTTTATGAACATGATAAAAAATACACCCATCTTCTCACTTGAAATATATTGTCAATAAATACAAGATCGTCTATAAGCGGGTTCAAAAATATATTTATTTGGATTTGTCTTGAATACAACATACGTTTCTCCACATTTATGAAAATAACAGAAAGATGGTAACTATTAGTGATAAATATATTCTTCAATAGGAATCATGAATAAATCAACTCTAACTCTATGTGAACTAGCTGTTTATAGAAAACATGAGTGATAAAATGAATAATAAATGTTTTTTATAAATCAACTCATTGAAAAAATATAAAATATTAACGCATAGTCAAATCATATTTCCAAGATTATTTATTGAATCACTTAATACATAGATAAAAACATTTCATATCAAGGGGAATAAATTATCAATTAAAAAAAAACTTCTCCTCCTGAAAATGAGAACACAATAATTGTGTAGAAAACTATAAAATTATACCTAAATGAGAGGGAGTGGGATGAAATGATTTTTTAGCCGTATCTTCGTAAAATAATCAGTCTTGAGAGGTTTTTTAAGAATATCTACTATATTTTCTTTCAAAAGAAAAATCTATAAGTTTTGTATTCATTATTCAATATTCACATTTATTAAATGGAACATGGTATAAATGTTTTTTGAATAGGTTTATTGTATTATATTATTATATAAATTGATGTAACATTTGTTATAACAACTTATGATCAGAGGATAAACAAATTAAACATTTTGGTCTTTCAGACTTTTCTTCATCCATATGATCTATGTTTCTACTAATTATTTTTTCATGTACTCAAAATTTTTAGAGTTTAGATTCACTATGTGTTCGCATTATTGAATTCCATGAAATATAAATTTTCCAACCAAAAAATTATCTACCAGATGTGGATATTCCACAATCAACAACTCCTTCAATGTTAGCATTATTAAATTCCATCATATCTTGTTGACATTTAATCACCTAATCCAATCGATAATTAAAATTATTTTTATTTTCTCCTAATATCCTATTAGAAAAAATATATTTTATTAACATTTATTTTCAATTCAAAGAACATATCATAGGGAGTAATGTCTTCAATTTTCCTTAGGAGTCATATGTTTTTAATTAATATAGCTATTGTGAATTCTTGTAACCTGTAATATCTCAACGATTCATGATCAACCAGTGTAATTCCAGATATTTAAAAAACCCTATTATTCTATTTTTACATTACATTTCATAAAGGTAAACATGGAGAACTATATTCCTGCTTGATTCAATGTTTTTTAATATATTCCATTAATTTCTTGTTGTCATTCTCACTCTAATTGTTTGATGTCAAACACTTCATGTATAACTCCATCTCTTTCTCTACAAGTCTTCTATAATATATGAATCTATCAAATTTCAATGTTTTTTATTAAATGAACCTAATTCCTGTCATCATTGAAAAAGTATTCTATGAAAAGGATAAAATATCACTCCTCATTTGTGTAATTATTATTAAAAAGACCACATAAAAAAGTGTGAATCATTTTAATATGCTATAATGTTTTAATTTCAACTCCTTCATTTATATTGTTAACCAATTTTATGTTTTTTTATATTTTAAAAATATGCATGTAGTGTTCTTTCTGTAAGGGGATATTCCCTAAGACATATTATTGGAATATTTTCTTTGTATTATTTTAGCTGAGGTGACTCTGTCGTTTGGTTTATAACTAATTTTCTACTTGATTGATTAAGTAAAAACATTCACATGCATACCCAATTTGAAAGAGATATCATGAGGATCTTATAATCATTCTTACAATATATTAATGTTTCATTATATTTATTATTATTAAATTTTTATAGAATATAACCCCACTTACATCATCCCATGGTTATGATATAATAAAAAAGTAATATTTTTTTCAATCTACAAACAACATGCTATATAAATAGATTTTAATTCATTTAATTCTTTTGTTCCAATACCTTTTTCATTAAGTGAAATGTCATCACCAAGATTAATAACTCCTCATTCATATTTCTCAATAAGTGTAATGTATTTAAAATCACCAGTTGTGTGGGATAAGAACCCACTACCAATGAACAACATTTTTTCCCCATATTTGTAGGATTTAAATGAAACTATAAAAATAATTTCTTATTGAATGATAATGATTTTATTTTATCATTCCCCAAACTATGAAAGATATATAACTATGTTTTTAATAATAAAACAAACATATAATTTGTATTCTTCTTAATCAAACCATCCATACAACACTTATGAGAATTAAAAATTATTTTTCACTTCGACCTTAATTTTAAATTGTTTCTTTCTCAAATCAGTTCTTCCAAATTATTTCCACCACACCATTTTTTCCTTTTCTATTATCAATATATGAATAGAAATATTATACTAGATATTTTAATACCTATATTCAAACATTCCTCACAACAAGATGTACACCAAAATTCTTCTATTTAGAAAGTTATTCTACAACTGAATGTCTTTATATGTTTCTATATTTTCATCCCTTAAATGAGTAGATCTTTCAAATTCCTTTTTTTTATTTTTTTCATCAATTATTGGTTTATTATGAAGCCCTTTTTTAATTTATTTATTTCCCAAATTGAGTAAATTTGATCCTTTTGTTGGGATATTCAAATCTGTATGATTTGAATGTATCATATATTTATTTAGTAAAATCAATCAACCATTAGACAAGAACATATGTCAACATTATATTTTCACATCTTAAAGTTTTTATGGTATATTATTTTTAACGTTATCTTAGATCATTCTCTATACTCTCCAAAAACATTTATCTTGTTGAATTTTATTTTCATGTTCTTCTATATAAGCTTTTCTATTTCATTTTCTCTAAATAAGTTATAGAAATTCATATCTTCAATTACATTTAATTTTTAAAATATAAATCTTATTAATCTTTTTTTTTCGTTTTCAATATTAATTCGATTAATATATTGTTAGTTTAAACATGTGTTTTGTAACGCCCCAACCCCAGTTACCCAGAGTAGGTGAATTTTTTTAATACATTGGAATGATTAAAAGGAATCGTGTCCTGAAGGACGGATCAGTTTAACAGTCTTGGAAAATAGATTACATACATGAACATTACATTACAATTTCGAACATTAATTACAATATATATAATCTTTTGATAATTAAATTATTATTCGAGCTTAAACCTATATATAAAATCATAATACACTTCTTGGCATCCTTGGAAAATGGAAGATAATAAAGGGGTGTGCTCCAATGTTTAGTTAGTGTCAACAATACAGTAGAAGACAACATAAACATTAAGCATGGTGAATAATGGAAAACACATGCCTTTAAAAATAATAAACATGAACAATTTATGGAAGGAATATGATCTGAGTAAATAGTTCCATAATAAAACATTGTCATGGGTATTCTACTAGTCTAATAACCACATGAACCATCAATATTATTTTCATAAAGAGGGAATGTATAATGCGGGACATTCTGAAACATTTTTTATAGGCCTCATCCAAGACATCTGAAAATGATTAAGCCCTTATCCAAAACCATATATCAAATTGGGAAAGTCCTTGGCCAATTCCATGTATAATTATATCATGAGACCTACTGATTCATCAAGGAGCTATAATGGGCACAACCCATTACTTACTAAGTCCAATGTATTCCTCACATGAAAAGGATGAAACATAAAATAAACATTCATATAAAATATAAAATAAGAAATGTTAATAATTTAACCATAAACCATGAATGGTATAAAAATAACACATACACAGTCAAAAATATCAAAAACCTTCAAAACAATATGGAATATTTTTATCATAATAAATCAACTTAAAACAAGTGTGAAATCCATTAAATAATTTTACGTAGATAAATCAAAACTACTTGGTAGAAATATATCTTTCAATTTTGAAACAATTTAAAAGTCACATAATTATAAAAGAAAACATTTATTTTGAAAATATTCTTAAAATATTGGAAGGAAATATTTGAAGGTGATATATTGGAAAAAAATATTCAGACCTGCCATATAATATAAAAAAACATTATTTTGTTATTTCGTCGAAAAGGTCATAAAGTACCTTGTTTGGAAAATGATGGAAATATTCCTCTCAAAACATTTTATAAAAACTCAAAATATGGGCATAAATGAATTTAACACATATTATAGTAAATAATAAAAATGTTTTTAAATAAATTTTTAAGAAAAACATATGTGGATTATAAATAAGTCCCAGTAGAGACTTACGTATAAACAACCTCAGATAAATAAAGAAATTGTAAAATTAACCCTTATTGATTTGGTAACAAACGAAACATACACCACATGAAAGAAGGACCATAAAATGAAGATTTAAATACCAATAAATTAAATTATATTACACCAAGAATAAAATCATGGGTAGCACAAACACCACAAACAAAGAAATAGTGGCCAATATAGCATAAATCTCACGAGAATAAAAAGTGAGATGAAAACCCTTTACCTTGTAATTTTCTTTGGTTGAGGTTATGTTAAAGTCATTTATAATAGTTAAATCATTGTTATTAAATTATAAAAGAACGATATACTTAAATATGATATCATATATGATCCTCTAATATTGCATTGTTAATAATATCTTTGTAGTATCATTGGTTCGGGTGTTAACTAATTTGTTTCCCTTCATATGTTTTGTTAAATAAGACATGTTTTTTATTGATAGGATGTATTTGATTCAAATCCATAATTATGTTAAGTTGTTAAAAATTATTTTTAAAAATCAAATGAAAATTATTCTTGATTGGTTACGATGGGTAATGAATCTCATCACGTTCATGGAGATTATAATCAGTACGTATGCACGAACACTACTTCCATTTCATTTTTTTACTTTAAAAGGAAATAAAACCAAAAGATACATTAGTTTATTATTATTACATTATAATATAACATTTTATATATGTTATTTAGGTTCATTAACACCATCTTTTATATTTACCATGTATGGTATGAATGAGTCATATCACTTTGAGGGGGTGGAAGTCCACACTTCTTCAAATGAAATTATCATATATATACAACATGAAAAGAATCAAGGTATGATTTAAAATAGAATTACATAAGCTTATAGATAAAATTAATAAAATAAATTTAATATATAATTATAGTTCCATTGTAATGGCTACTATAAGAGGTGGTAGTATAAGATTGAATAATCATCGTTTTGCGAGGCAGTAGTTCGTTGTCCATAGAAACATTATGTTCTATACCCATTAGAGAGAGGTTTGTGTAAATTTAGTTCAAATAATTCTCATAAAAACAATATAGTCTATTTTAGATACAGGGTTTTTTATAAAATAAAGGAAATAATAGAGTTTAGGGGTGTTGGAGAAGTAAAATAAAAGAAAGGAACTTAAGAGGAGATGTTACATTTAAATCGGGTAACTCCATTTGGTTTGAACCAAAAGTATTCTTTGAAGTGAATTCTACCTAAGGTAAGGATTCTAAGAGTAATAGAGGTATGTATGAAATTTAATTTGGTAGAGTTTTGATGATCCAAGAGGCTTGATAAGTGTGAGTAATGAGTTAGAGGTGATGGCTTTTTACAAGGGGGGGGGCTCTTTAGAAAAGTATGAAAATATTATTTTATTGTATAATTATTTATGGTTATAAAGGTAAAAAAATCATTAAAGTAGAATATAATATGCCTCATGTTCGAAATAAAATAATACAGTAATATTGGACAGGTTTTGGAAGTTTTTGAATTTTTATAATCTCATTTATTAAAATCATTAATTAATGAGGTAAACACTACATCATTATTGAGTCCTAAATAATTTTATTTATTTTATTTATGAAAATTAAAATAAAAATACCTTGATGTAGAAAATAATTTTATATTTGAAATTAATATTTATAGTTGAAAATATGAGTTATATAACTTCATAGAAAAATAGTTTTACTAAAAGATATATGTTTATGTGATTTTTGTCTTTACTTTAAATTAATTAAAATAAAGTGTCATTACCACCCTCAAGTGGATCCATGGGGTCCCAAAATCACCCAAGTATTCCCATGGTCGTCCATGTATCAACAAATAGTAATAGGACATAGGTTAGGGTAATTAAATATTATAATAATAATATTTGTTTACACTTATTTACCGGATTTATCCTTTAACTATGGTAAATAAAATATTTACCTAAGTAAATATTCATAATGTCTAAAAATAAAAGTTACCAATTTACAAAATTTGGGTCTACAGATTTCAAACATGGAAAGTATTTTTCCAAATTCAAAACACATAAGTGGAAAAAAAAATTTAAAATTAATTCACGATGTGAAAACAAAAAGCATGTTTTTAAGAAATAATAACTATAAAATTATTTACATTTTTTATGTCCAATTTCAAAGTGAAATTACTTATAATGACCAAAATTGGATTAAATGGTAAAAATATAATCTAATTATACTTTAAACCCACTCAAATTTATTTTTTAACACTATAAATTATTTCTATTTAAAAATTTGTTTTTAATTAAAATTTATTATTTTCACTATTCATCTACATATGAAAGTTATCAGAAAAGTCACAAAAATTATCCAAAATAATTTTTTTGTATCCATCTTCTAAAGAAAATTTAATTTCACTAAATTTAATATATTAAATATTCAAATATTTATTTTAAAATGGGTTCCCCATTAAAAGGCGGGAAACTGCATTTTTTGAAAAATACCTCTTTTATCTTAAAAATAGAATTTCCTTATATTATGTCTAAGAAAAACAAATGATGAATGTAAAAATTATATATGATATATATAAAATAAATAATGTTTCTAATTCTATTCATAACCGCTTTTTGAACATTTAGTTTGTTAAGTCGTGGTGCGCTCGATCTCGGTGTTGCGTGTAGCGCAAGCTATTGAATTATTTTAAAGAGATAGTGTACTATGAAATAATGGGGTGCTACATTCTCCCCTCCTTCAACAAATTTCGTCATCACAATTTGAAATTGTTCTTCAAAAATAAAAGGTTGAAAATAGAAATTACCTTTGTGGAAAACTCATACCAGAAATAGGGTTAATAAAATTTATTCTTAATAAGACGGATAAGGAAATGAAAAAGTCACCACCAAAATAGGGTTTCAAATTGGAGAACATTGGTGGAAATTATTGAAAAATAATTGGAGGAAAAAACATAAATATTTATAAGGAGTATAAGGCCCCAGCCTTAAACCTTATTTAATCTTGAGTTATTAAAAGATTACACATTAAGTATCTTTTCAGGTTTAGAGTTTTAGATAATTAGATCATGAAACTTGCATTACATTCCACATTTAAACAAAGTGGTTACATAAAAGACAGTATCCATTCTTCCATAAACGGAAAAATATTGAAAATAAAACATGGATTCTTTCTTGACACATCCTTGACACTATCATCACATCATGTACCCTTCCCTTGACCTGTGAAAAACATTTCAAAAACATGGGATGAGCATAAAAACCTTAGTAAGGGATATAAAAATATGGAAAGGAAACATGAGTACATGTATACATAAGAATGAAATCATACTTTACCCATAAAACATAATCACTTTAACATACCTCATAAAATCATGAATAAATCATAGAAATCATATGACATAAAGGTAACTTGAGGCATTCATAACATTCTTACGTATGGAGTAACCCTCTTGGTTACGTTTGGAATACCCATTACAGTATATTCCCTAAATCTCTTCGGAGAAACCTTAACGTTTCACTCCTTCGCGTTACCCAATGCATTGGAGAGCTATATCGGGATCACCCGCCCTTAGTTTATCACAGAACCACCCATCTTCATAATAATGCCGAAGAACCTCAACATAATCGTATCACATAAAACATGCATAAAGGAAACATAACATTTCCACCTTTCAATCAAAAGATATCAATACAACACATTGATATAAAAACATTATGAAAACCATTTTCAATAGCAAAATAAAAGAAAAGTAAAACATGGTATTTATTTTTCTTTTAAAAAGAAGGTATGGCTTGTAGAGGAAGCCGAAACTCAAATAATGGTCACGACGGCGGAGAAGTCATTGTCGCCGCATACGTATGAAAAAAACAGTCCCTTTTGTCGTTTAATAAACACTTCATATAAAAAAAATTTCCTTTTGAATAAATGTAAAAAGTCAAAGGGGTTTATACACCGTATAAAAGAAGGTTGTGTATAAAACAGAATATGCCTCAATGAAAGGAGATTGAGACGAAGTCCCATACAAAGATGGTATCCTTGGTTTAAGGATAATTCAATTACATAATTATGTGTGACAAACGAATACACCAAATAAAAGTGTATATTAAGTGTAAAATAATCAAAGTCCATTCACACATATTCAAAGGATGACATATTCAATAACTACATGTTGAACCCAAAGAAATCGAAATTGGGTTAAGAAGTTCCCTTGACATCCTAACGGCGCCACATCAAAATGAGTTGATGAGAGATAAAAAAAACTGTATCTCATCAATTGGACATAAAATTTACATCAATAAGGATATATGAGAATATATCCCAACATAACAATATGTAAATTAAAAGACCCAACAAAAGAAGTCTTTTAAAAAGAGGAGGGTGAATGGTTCCCTTACCGACTTGGGTATCTTTCAAAACATACACCCCATGAAATAAGGACAATACAATGAATATGTAAGTACCCATAAAGGAAATTATATTACACAAAGAGTATAATAATGGGCAGTAAATACACCACTCAAAGGAAATTGTGGCAAATGTAGCATAAATCTCACGGGAATAAAAGTGAGATGAAAAATCCCTTACGAAAACTCGACAGCCTAACGACGCCACTTAAAACATCCAAAAATGGATTGATGAGATGAAATAGGGTATCTCATCACATTAAAATAAAATTTAAAGCAAGAGGAATATAAACGAACATCCCCCATCATAACAAAGAGGAGCTTAAAAGAAGTGACATAGAGGAGAGTACTTAAAAAGAAAGAGAGAGGTTAGATCTCTTACGAAAATTCGGCAGCCTAACAGCGCCACTCAAAACTTCCCAAATGGATTGATGAGAAAGAATAGGGTCTCTCATCATATGAACATAAAACTTACATTAATAATAATATAAAATAACATCCCAATAAGAAGAAATATGATCTTAAAAGGAATGACATAAAAGAGTGTACTTAAAAAGAAAGAGAGGAGTAGGATCCCTTACCTCAAGTCCAACTTGTCTTATTCGTTTCTTTATATTCCTGAATAATAAACTTGAGTTAATTTCCACTTTATTAAGAACATTTTTATAGTTCATTATTCCTTTTTGATCACTTATTTCCATGTTATAAACATTATGTAATCATTTAAGTTAATAATGTTAGTTTTGTCGATATTTGGTTCTTAAGTCAAAAGTGGACTTCTTACAATTACATGTTGTTCGTGTGGTCAAATGTTCGTTATATCCAAAATTATATTCATTATTTGGATATCATATATATCATATATAACCAGAATATACATGTATCTATAATATTACATAACATTTAGAGTTAAGAAATGAAATGCACCGTTCATGGAGACGGTAAGCCGTACGTACGCATGAACGCTACTTCCATTTCTATTTCCTATTTAATGGAATTTAAACATATTTATACATAATAGTATTTTAATTCCAGAATGGTATCATATATAATATCATTAAATATATCCTTTATATGTACCACATATGGTATTAACGAATCAAATCACTTTGAGGGGGCGGTAGTCCGCACTTCCTTAAATGAAGATATCGCGTTTACCCATAAAGGAAACCATAAAGGTATTCCATAAATTAAAAATACAGAATCTTAAGAAAAAAATAAACATATTAGATATCATATATAAATATAGTGTCATCTTAATGGCCAACTTTGAAGGTGTTAGAATAATGTTGAACAATCATCGTTTCAGGAGGCAGAAATTCGCCATCCACGGAAACGGTATGTTCTTTAACCATTAGATGTAGTTGTGTGAAAGTTTAGCTCAAATACTTCTTATAAAAACATCCTAGTGTATTTATTATACTGGATTTGTTACAAAATAAATGAATAAAAAGAGTTTAGGGGGTTGGAGAAGCAAAATAAAACAAAAGGACTCAAGTGAAGACATTACCTTAAAATTGGGTAACTCCCTTTGGTTTGAGCTCCAAGGCTTCCTTGGGAAGACTTATTCCCAAAGTGAGGCCTCAAGAAGTTAGAGAGGGAAGTGGAGAGACAAAATGGGCAGGGTTTGGCCGAGAAAAAGGCTTTGGGAGTGTGGTTAAGGAGGTAGAGGTGGGGGCCTTTTATAGGAGGAGAGGAGGGGCACTCTTGGAAGGTAAAGAAAAGTCACTTTATTTTAAAATGGTATTCGTATTTAAGAGGTCCCACATTGATGTGTTTCGAGGATAAGGTGATAAGGGTTTTAAATACACTCATCCAATAGGTTCTGTACATGTGTAGGTCTTAGATATTACATTATCTATCAATTTTATTTAAATCATTAAATAATGAGGTCATCACTGCATCATCATGATGTCATAAATAATTTAATTTATTTAATGTCTAAAAATTATTAAAAAACAACTATTATGTAGAAAATATTTTTATCTTTACAATTAATATTTACAGTCAAAAATCTGATTTGTATAACCCCGTGTAAAAATTGTTTTAGTAAAACATTTCATGTTTGTCTCATTTTTACTTTAACTTTAAATAAATAGATATTAATGTCATTTTCCAACCAAAGTGGCTTCATGGGGTCCCCAAGTTGACCCATGGGTTGTCTTGGTCGGACATGACACATCCAATGAGGTTAGGACATGTTTCAAGTTCATTTCATATTATTAAAACATTTTTTTACCTTAAACTACACTAATTACCTGTCGCGATTAAAAACTTAATAAGTTACTATTCACCAAAAAATTATTTTTTTATCCCATTGAACCAAATTTTACTTCTTAATGACAACCATTTATGTCGGATTTTTGAAATTCAAAACACAAAGATGGTAAAATTTTATTTAAACAGAAAAATCAGTTTTTATAAGTACCACTTAGTGGTTTCACTATTCATCAAAAATTGAAGTTTTTCAGAAAAATCTCAAAAATTCACCCTAAGCTATATTTGATATTACGTATTAAAAAATGAATTCTATTTTACAAAATTCAAAACATATAAGTCACATTAATTAATTTAATAATTAATTCCCACTGTCAGAGAAAATAGCGTGTTTTTATGAAACAATAAGTATCAAAAGATTGACCCTAGTTTAAGTCTGATTTCAAAGTGAAATTAATTCCAACGAACACTATTGGATTTAATGGTCAAAATATATTCTAATTTCACTTCAAAAATAATTAAAAAGATAATATAATCATATAAATAAATTAGATTAAAAAGAGGATTTGAATTAAAATACAACATTTTACATTATTCATTAAAAAATGAACTTCATCAGAAATATACCAAAAATTTACACAAAGTAAATTTTGATGTCCCGAATCTTAAGAAGAGTTTTATTTGGTCCAATAGCATGTATAAGAGTGAACAAAACTATATTTAATGATGGTTCACCATCAAAAGGCGATAAGTGAACCTTTAGTGAAAACTAGGGCATATACGCCTAAAATTGAATTCTGTCAGTATTTTAAGCCTTTATCTTTTATTGGATAAATGTAAAAACATTTAAAAACATATATAATAATATTTTAGTTATTTATATCCATTCCCACAAATACAACGGCTACATGTTCACTACCTTTTAAAATAATATTATTTTATTACTATAGTGCAACGTAAGATTTCAATGAAACTCTTTGTTGTGTATCGGGTACGCTATCGAACATAGAAACCCTTTAAAGTAATATTAATATTTTATTCAAAAAAATGGATAAATATAAAAATGTCATATTCTTTATTTACCTGGGGTGTTACATCCTTCCCCCCTTTTGGGAATTGCGTCCTCTCAATTTTTACAATTGAGCTTGGAGACATCCTTGAAAGTCCCACATCAGAACAAGAGTCGGTAAAACAATCACTTTAAAATAAAGAAATATAAGTACAAAGTTCACCCGAGTCAACCCATACTAAGATTCCAATTATGAAAACATGGACATGGAGGAGAAAACATAGGGTCATGTTCTGATGGAGAGTGATAGAAAACATGTTTAGGAGAAAGTTAACCACAAGAAAATCACAAACTTGTGATGGGTTAAACAATATTCTATTCCCCAGTAAGAAAAGTTAATAGACAACATTTTTGTTTTAAGTTACTTTTATTGAGGAATTTATTCATAAGGAAACATAATCACTTATCATGTTGACTTTAAACTTTTACTATATTCCTTAATCAAACTCATATTTTTTCTAAAAGATGAGTATTTAGGGAGACTTGTTCGCATTAAGAGTACTATAATCAACTTCTAGAGAATCACCAAATCCAAAAATGAGAACTATATACTTCCCATGTCTTTAGACTTTAACAAAAACCAAAACAAAAAAAGGTTAGTACAAGATTAGAAAATCCCGAAAAGGATAACCCTTTATAAAAAGAAAATCTATTCTTAATATCCAAAATTTGTCCAACAACTCCAAAGGTCAATGAGGACCATTCGATAAACAATTTGTCCATAAAATTATTCAATGTAAACCAATCTAATACTGAAACCCAAATATTTGAAGGATTTAGTCACATAGTCATCCAAGTTGAATCGTAACATTTATCTCCAAACAACATCAGTTTCTCCTAAAGTCTCGTATTGAAAAGTAATTAACCTAATCAAATATCCTCCATAATAGGTTAATAATATTCATAAATAACCCAAAATCAACTTACTCTTAATTCATAAAATCATATAACTAAAAAGAATCAGTCAAACTAACCAGGGACTTCACGTAGTCAAGTGGTAGGTGATAAATACCAGTCGCACTTTGGTTGTGGGTTCGATTCCCGCAGCTTTGTCCGACGCGACGGGTTGTCACATGGTCTGCGTGTTGTCCTTTTTCCAAAACTACATAATTCTTAAAACATTCCCCAAAACGAGATAAAATCTTCAAAAAAAATCATAACATATTTTAACCCCAATTTTATCTCCTACCTTTCATTTTCCATCTTATCATAGAGTAACCGATAATTACCTCAAAAGTAAGGATCGTATAAACTCTAATGGTTACCTTTATAATTATTACCTGAACTTCCACATCGATTGGTCATATCGTACATGATGCATTACAGAATGTACCAAGGTTCAAGTGGTTGATCATGACTCCTTGATATTTGGTTTAAAACAACCACGAGTTTCCTCATTGAGTCATCCATTTTATGTAGTATCTTAATCAGAGAACCGCCACAGTTTACTTCAAACCCATTGTCACTTTGGTGCCTGCTAGATCCAGCCATTTACTAAAACCAAAAAGGTTACTGTGAGTATATAAACATAACCACCATGTACTAATGAGGAAGGTAAACACTAAGATATACTTACTCATTCACTTTATCTAAAACTAGGACTCTTTCTGAAATCCTAACCATTATGGTAATGCCACTTATGCTTAAAGAATACCCTAACCTCTAAAGTTATCTAAACCGACCTCTGATACCAACTATAAGGCCCCAGCCTTAAACCTTATTTAATATTGAGTTATTACAAGATTACACATTGAGGATATTTTCAGGTTTAGAGTTTTAGAGATTTATATCATGAAACTTGCATTACATTCCACATTTAAACAAAGTGGTTACATCAAAGACAATATTCATTCTTCCCATCAACGGAAACATATTGAAAATAAAACATGGATTCTTTCTTGAAACATCCTTGACACTATCATCACATCATGTACCCTTCCCTTGACCTGTGAAAAACATTTCAAAAACTTGGGATGAGCATAAAAAGCTCAGTAAGGGATATAAAAATATGGAAAAGAAACATGAGTACATGTATACATAAGAATGAAATCATACTTTACACATAAAACATAAGCACTTTAACATACCTCATAAAATCATGAATAAATCATAGAAATCATATGACATAAAGGTAACTTGAGGCATTAATAACATTCTTACGTAGGGAGTAACCCTCTTGGTTACGTTTGGAATACCCATCACAGTATATTCCCTAAATCTCTTCGGAGAAACCTTAACGTTTCACTCTTTCGCGTTACCCAGTGCATTGGAGAGCTATATCGGGCTCACCCGCCCATAGTTTATCACAGAACCACCCATCTTCATAATAATGCCCAAGAACCTCAACATAATTGTATCACATAAAACATGCATAAAGGAAACATAACATTTCCACCTTTCAATCACAAGATATCAATACAACACATTGATATAAAAACATTATGAAAACCATTTTCAATACCAAAATAAAAGAAAAGTAAAACATGGTATTTATTTTTCTTTTAAAAAGAAGGTATGGCTTGTAGAGGAAGCCGAAACTCAAATAATGGTCACGACAGCGAAGAAGTCGTTGTCGCCGCATACGTATGACAAAAACAGTCCCTTTTGTCGTTTAATAAACACTTCGTATAAAAACGATTCATTTTGAATAAACGTAAAAATTCAAAGGGGTTTATACACCACATAAAAGAAGGTTGTGTATAAAGCAGAATATGCCTCAATGAAAGGAGATTGAGACGAAGTCCCATACAAAGACGATATCCTTGGTTTAAGGATAAATCAATTACATAATTATGTGTGAAAAACGAATACACCAAATATAAGTGGATATTAAGTGTAAAATAATCAAAGGTAATTCAGACATATTCAACGGATGGCATATTCAATAACTACATGTTGAACCCAAAGAAATCGAAATTGGGTTAAGAAGTTCCCTTGACAGCCTAACGTCGTCACATAAAAATGAGTTGATGAGAGATAAAAAAAACTGTATCTCATCCCTTGGACATAAAATTTACATCAATAAGGATATATGAGAACATATCCCAACATAACAATATGTAAATTAAAAGACCCAACAAAAGATGTCTTTTAAAAAGAGGAGGGTGAAAGGTTCCCTTACCAACTTGGGTATCTTTCAAAACATACACCCCATGAAAGAAGGAGAATACAATGAATATGTAAGTACCCATAAAGAAATTATATTAAACAAAGATTATAATAATGGGAAGTACATACACCACTCAAAGGAAATTGTGGCAAATGTAGCATAAATCTCATGGGAATAAAAGTGAGATGAAAAATACCTTACCAAAACTCGGCAGCCTAACGGCACCACTTAAAACTTCCAAAAATGGATTGATGAGATGAAATAGGGTATCTCATCACATTAAAATAAAATTTAAATCAAGTGGAATATAAACGAACATCCCCCATCGTAACAAAGATGAGCTTAAAATAAGTGACATAGAGGAGAGTACTTAAAAAGAAAGAGAGAGGTTAGATCTCTTACAAAAATTCGGCAGCCTAACGGCGCCACTCAAAACATCCAAAATGGATTGATGAGAGAGAATATGGTCTATCATCATATGAACATAAAAATTACAGTAAAATTAATATAAAATAACATCCCAATAACAAGAAATATGAGCTTAGAAGGAATGACATAAACGAGTGTACTTAAAAAGAATGAGAGGAGTAGGATCCCTTACCTCAAGTCCAACTTGTCTTGTTCGTTTCTTTATATTCCTGAATAATAAACTTGAGTTAATTTACACTTTATTAAGAACCGTTTTCTAGTTCATTATTCCTTTTATATCACTTATTTCTATGTTAAAAACATTATGTAATCATTTAAGTTAATAATGTTTGTTTTGTCGATATTTGGTTCTTAAGTCGAAAGTGGAATTCTTACAATTACATGTTGTTCGTGTGGTCAAATGTTCATTATATCCAGAATTATATTCATGATTTGGATATCATATATATCATATATATCCAGAATATACATGTATCTATAATATTACATAACATTTAGAGTTAATAAATGAAATGCATCGTTCATGGAGACGGTAAGCCGTACGTACGCATGAATGCTACTTCCATTTCTATTTCATATTTAATGGAATTAAAACATAATGATACATAATAGTATTTTAATTACAGTATGGTATCATATATAATATCATTAAATATATCCTTTATATGTACCACATATGGTATTAACGAATCAAAACACTTTGAGGGGGCGGTAGTCCACACTTCCTTAAATGAAGATATCGCGTTTACCCATAATGGAAACCATAAAGGTATGCCATAAATGAAAAATACAGAAGCATAAGTAAAACATAAACATATTATATATCATATATAAATAGAGTTTCATCTTAATAGCCACATTTTAAGGTGTTATAAGAATGTTGAACAATCATCGTTTCGAGAGGCACAAATTCGCCATCCACGGAAACAGTATGATCTTTAAATATTAGATGTAGTTGTGTAAAAGTTTAGATCTAATCCTTCTTATAACAACATCCTAGTATATTGATGATACTGTAGTTGTTACAAAAAAAATTAATAAAAAGAGTTTAGGGGGTTGGAGAGGTAAAATAAAACAAAAGGACTCAAGTGAAGACATTACATTAAAATTTGGTAACTCCCATTGGTTTGAGCTCAAAGGCTTTCATGGGAAAACTTATGCCCAAAGTGAGGCCTCAAGGAGGTAGAGAGGGAAGTGGAGAGACAAAATGGGCAGGGTTTGGCCGAGCCAAAGTCTTTGAAAGTGTGGGTAAGGAGGTAGATGTGGGGGCCTTTTATAAGAGGAGAGGAGGGGCACTCTTGGAAGGTAAAGAGAAGTCACTTTATTTTAAAATGGTATTCGGATTTAAGAGGTCCCACATTGATTTGTTTCAAGGATAAGGTGATAAGGGTTCTAAATACACTCTTACAATAGGGTTTGTACATGTGTAGGTCTTAGATATTACATTATCTTTTCATTTTATTTAAATCGTTAAATAATGAGGTCATCGCTGCATCGTCATGATGTCAAAACTAATGTAATTTATTTAATGTCTAAAAATTATAAAACAAATACTATGATATAGTAAATATTTGTATCTTTCCAATGAATATTTATAGTCAAAAATATTATTTGTATAACCCCATGTAAAATTTTTTTTAGTAAAACATTTCATGTTTGTCTCATTTTTACTTTAACTTTAAATAAAAAGATATTAATGTCATTTTCCAACCAAAGTGGCTTCATGGGGTCCCCAAGTTGACCCATGGGTTGTCTTGGTCGGCCATGACACATACAATTAGGTTAGTACATGTTTCAAGTTCATTTCATATTATTAAAACATTATTTTTACCTTAAACTACACTAATTACCTCTAACCGCGATTAAAAACATAATAAGTTACTATTCACAAAAAAAATTATTTTTTTATCCCATTGAACCACATTTTACTTCTTAATGACAACCATGTATGTCGGATTTTTGAAATTCAAAACACAAATATGGAAAAATTTCATTTAAACAGAAAAATCAGTTATTATAATTACCACTTAGTGGTTTCACTATTCATCAAAAATTGAAGTTTTTCAGAGAAATCCCAAAAATTCACCCTAAGATATATTTGATATTCTGAATTCAGAAATGAAGTCTATTTTATAAAATTAAAAACATGTAAGTCATATTAATTAATTTAATAATTAATTCCCGCTGCCAGAGCAAATAGCGTGTTTTTATGAAACAATAAGTATCAAAAGATTGACACTAGTTTAAGTCTCATTTCAAAGTGAAATTAATTCCAACGACCACTATTTGATTTAGTGGTAATAATATATTCTAATTTAACTTTAAAACCAATTCATAAGATAATCTAATAATATAAATAAATTAGATTAAAAAGAGGTTTTGAATTAAAATACAACATTTTACACTATTCATTAAAAAATGAAATTTATCAGAAAGATACCAAAAATTTACACAAAGTAAATTTTGATGTCCCTAATCTTAAGAAGAGTTTTATTTGGTCCAATAGAATGTATAAGAGTGAACAAAACTATATTTAATGATGTTTCACCATCAAAAGGTGATAAGTGAACCTTTAGTGAAAACTAGGGCATATACTCCTAAAATTGAATTCTTTCCGTATTTGAAGCCTTTATCTTTTATTGGATAAATGTAAAAACATTTAAAAACATATATAATCATATTTTAGTTATTTCTATCCATTCCCGCCAATACAACGACTACATGTTAACTAACTTTTAAAATAATATTATTTTATTACTAGTGTGCAACATAAGAGTTCAATGAAACTCTTTGTTGTGTATCGGGTAAGCTATCGAACATAGCAAACCGTTAAATTAATATTAATATTTTATTCACAAATATGGATAAATATAAAAATTTCAAATTCTTTATTTACCTGGGGTGTTACATCCTTCCCCCCTTTTGGGAATTGCGTCCTCGCAATTTTTAAAATTGAGCTTGGAGACATCCTTGAAAGTCCCACATCGGAACAAGAGTCGGTAAAACAATCACTTTAAAATAAAGAAATATAAGTACAAAGGTCACCTGAGTCAACCGAAACTAGGATTCCAAGTATGAAAACATGGACATGGAGGAGAAAACATAGGGTCATGTTCTGATGGAGAGTGATAGAAAACATGTTTAGGAGAAAGTTAACCACAAGAAAATCATAAACTTGTGATGGGTTAAACGGTATTCTATTCCCCAGTAGGAAAATTTAATAGAAAACATTTTTGTTTTAAGTTTCTTTTATTGAGCAATTTATTCATAAGGAAACATAATCACTTATCATGTTGACTTTCAACTTCTACTAGATTGTTTAATCAAACTCATATTTTTTCCAAAAGATTAGTATTTAGGGAGACTTATTTGCATTAAGAGTACTATAATCAACTTCTATAGAATCAACTAATCCACAAAAGAGAACTATATACTTACCATGTCTTTAGACTTTAACCAAAACCAAAACAAAAAAAAGGTTAGTACAAGATTATAAAATCCAGAAAAGGATAACCCTTTATAAAAATAAAATCTATTCTTAATGTCCAAAATTTGTCCAACAACCCCAAAGTTCAATGAGGACCATTCGGTAAAAAATTTGTCCATAAAATTCTTCAATGTAAACCTATATAAGATTGAAACCCAAATATTTGAAGGATTTAGTCACATAGTCATCCAAGTTGAATCGTAAACATTTATCTCCAAACAACATCAGTTGCTCCTAAAGTCTTGTATTGAAAAGTAATTAACCTAATCACATATCCTCCATAATAGGTTAATAATTTTCATAAATAACCCAAAATCAACTTACTCTTAATAAATAAAATCATATAACTAAAAAGAATCAGTCAAACTAACCAGGGACTTCACGTAGTCCAATGGTAGGCGATAAATACCAGTCGCACTTTGGTTGTGGTTCGATTCCCGCAGCTTTGTCCGACGTGACGGGTTGTCACACGGTCTGCATGTTGTCATTTTTCCAAAACTACATAATTCTTAAAACATTCCCCAAAACGAGATAAAATCTTCAAAAAAATCATAACATATTTTAACCCCAATTTTATCTCCTGCCTTTCATTTTCCATCATATTATAGAGTAACCGATAATTACCTCAAAAGTAAGGATCATATAAACTCTAATGGTTACCTTTATAATTATTACCTGAACTTCCACATCGATTGGTCATCTCGTACATGATGCATTACAGAATGTACCATGGTTCAAGTGGTTGATCATGACTCCTTGATATTTGGTTTAGAACAACCACGAGTTTCCTCATTGAATCCTCCATTTAATCTAGTATCTTAATCAGAGAACCACCTCAGTTTCCTTCAAACCCATTGTCACTTTGGTGCCTGCTAGAACCAGCCATTTACTAAAACCAAAAAGGTCAGTGTGAGTATATCAACATAACCATCATGTACTAATGAGGAAGGTAAACACTACGATATACTTACTCATTCACTTTATCTAAAACTAGGACTCTTTCTGAAATCCTAACCATTATGGTATTGCCACTTATGCTTAAATACTACCCTAACCTCTAAAGTTATCTAAAACAACATCTAGTACCAACTATAAGGACCAAGCCTTAAACCTTATTTAATATTGAGTTATTACAAGATTACACATTGAGGATCTTTTCAGGTTTAGAGTTTTAGAGAATTAGATCATGAAACATGCATTACATTCCACATTTAAACAAAGTGGTTACATAAAAGACAGTATTCATTCTTCCCATCAACGGAAACATATTGAAAATAAAACATGGATTCTTTTTTGACACATCCTTGACACTATCATCACATCATGTACCCTTCCCTTGACCTGTGAAAAACATTTCAAAAACTTGGGATGAGCATAAAAAGCTCAGTAAGGTATATAAAAATATGGAAAGGAAACATGAGTACATGTATACATAAGAATGAAATCATACTTTACCCATAAAACATAAGAAGTTTAACATAACTCATAAAATCATGAATAAATCATAGAAATCATATGACATAAAGGTAACTTGAGGCATTCATAACATTCTTACGTAGGGAGTAACCCTCTTGGTTACGTTTGGAATACCCATCAAAGTATATTCCCTAAATCTTTTCAGAGAAACCTTAACGTTTCACTGCTTCTCATTACCCAATGCATTGGAGAGCTATATCGGGCTCACCCACCCTTAGTTTATCACAGAACCACTCGTGTTCATAATAATTCCCAAGAACCTCAACATAATCGTATCACATAAAACATGCATAAAGGAAACATAACATTTCCACCGTTCAATCACAAGATATCAATACAACACATTGATATAAAAACATTATGAAAACCATTTTGAATACCAAAATAAAAGAAAAGTAAAACATGGTATTTATTTTTCTTTTAAAAAGAAGGTATGGCTTGTAGAGGAAGCCGAAACTCAAATAATGGTCACGACGGCGGAGAAGTCGTTGTCGCCGCATACGTATGACAAAAACAGTCCCTTTTGTCATTTAATAAACACTTCATATAAAAAAGATTCATTTTGAATAAACGTAAAAAGTCAAAGGGGTTTATACACCATATAAAAGAAGGTTGTGTATAAAACAGAATATGCCTCAATGAAAGGAGATTGAGACGAAGCCCATACAAAGACGGTATCCTTGGTTTAAGGATAAATAAATTACATAATTATGTGTGACAAACGAATACACCAAATATAAGTGGATATTAAGTGTAAAATAATCAAAGGTCATTCACACATATTCAAAGGATGACATATTCAATAACTACATGCTGAACCCAAAGAAATCAAAATTGGGTTAAGAAGTTCCCTTGACAGCCTAACGACGTCACATCAAAATGAGTTGATGAGAGATAAAGAAAATTGTATCTCATCACTTTGACATAAAATTTACATCAATAAGGATATTTGAGAACATATCCCAACATAACAATATGTAAATTAAAAGACCCAACAAAAGAAGTCTTTTAAAAATAGGAGGGTGAAAGGTTCCCTTACCGACTTGGGTATCTTTCAAAACATACACCCCATGAAAGAATGACAATACAATGAATATAAAAGTACCCATAAAGGAAATTATATTACACAAATAGTATAATAATGGGCAGTACATACACCACTCAAAGGAAATTGTGGAAAATGTAGCATAAATCTCACGGGAATAAAAGTGAGATGAAAAATCCCTTACGAAAATTCGGCAGCCTAACGACGCCACTTAAAACTTCCAAAAATGGATTGATGAGATCAAATAGGGTATCTCATCACAATAAAATAAAATTTACAGCAAGAGGAATATAAACGAACATCCCCCATAATAACAAATATGAGCTTAAAAGATGTGACATAGAGGAGAGTACTTAAAAAGAAAGAGAGAGGTCAGATCTCTTACGAAAATTCAGCAGCCTAATGGCGCCACTAAAAACTTCCAAAATGGATTGATGAGAGAGAATAGGGACTCTCATAATATGAACATAAAAATTACAGTAAGATTAATATAAAAGAACATCCCAATGACAAGAAATATGATCTTAGAAGGAATGACATAAAAGAGTGTACTTAAAAAGAAAGGGAGGAGTAGGATCCCTTACCTCAAGTCCAACTTGTCTTTTTCGTTTATTTATATTCCTGAATAATAAACTTGAGTTAATTTAAACTTTATTAAAAACCGTTTTCTAGTTCATTATTCCTTTTATATCACTTATTTCCATGTTTTAAACATTATGTAATCATTTAAGTTAATAATGTTTGTTTTGTCGATATTTGGTTCTTAAGTCAAAAGTGGACTTCTTAAAATTACATGTTGTTCGTGTGGTAAAATTTTCATTATATCCAGAATTATATTCATGATTTGGTTATCATATATATCATATATATCCAGAATATACATGTATCTATAATATTACATAACATTTAGAGTTAAGAAATGAAATGCACCGTTCATTGAGACGGTAAGTCGTACGTACGCATGAACGCTACTTCCATTTATATTTCATATTTAATGGAATTAAAACATAATGATACATAATAGTATTTTAATTTCAGTATGGTATCATATATAATATCATTAAATATATCCTTTATATGTACCACATATGGTATTAATGAATCAAATCACTTTGAGGGGGCGGTAGCCCGCACTTCCTTAAATGAAGATATCGCGTTTACCCATAATGGAAACCATAAAGGTATGCCATAAATGAAAAATACAGAAGCTTAAGTAAAACATAAACATATTAGATATCATATATAAATATAGTTTCATCTTAATAGACACCTTTTAAGGTGTTAGAATAATGTTGAACAATCATCGTTTCGGGAGGTAGAAATTCGCCATCCACAGAAACATTATGTTCTTTAACCATTAGATGTAGTTGTGTGAATTTTTATCTCTAATACTTCTTATAACAACATCCTAGTATATTAATGATACTGTAGTTGTTACAAAAGAAATGAATAAAAAGATTTTAGGGGGTTGGAAGAAGAAAAATAAAACAAAAGGACTCAAGTGAAGACATTACCTTAAAATTGGGTAACTCCCTTTGGTTTGAGCTCAAAGGCTTCCTTGGGAAGACATATGCCCAAAGTGAGGCCTCAAGGATTTGGAGAGGGAAGTGGAGAGACAAAATGGGCAGGGTTTGGCCGAGCCAAAGGCTTTGGGAGTGTGGGTAAGTAGGTAGAGGTGGGGGACTTTTATAAGAGGAGAGGAGGGGCACTCTTGGAAGGTAAAGAAAAACCACTTTATTTTAAAATGGTATTCGGATTTAAGAGGTCCCACATAGATGTGTTTCGAGGATAAGGTGATAAGGTTTCTAAATAAACTCATCCAATAGGTTTTGGACATGTGTAGGTCTTAAATATTACATTATCTTTCCATTTTATTTAAATCGTTAAATAATGAGGTCATCGCTGCATCATCATGATGTCATAAATAATTTAATTTATTTAATGTCTAAAAATTATAAAAAAAATAATATGATGTAGGAAATCTTTTTAGCTTTCCAAAGAAAGATACTATTTAGGGCATATATTTATAACCTAATAACACCCTAAAATATAAAATCATAAAACAAATCATGTAAACCAATTTTGATTGATCTACTACACTTAAATTATTATTACCCCCTATTAGATTCAAAAAATTCTTCTTCTTCTTTAAATAAAAAACTAAATTTGGTGGAAACAAATTAATTATAATTTCAGCATACCACCTAACATATTGGTAGGTAAGCGTTCAGTTATTTTTTATGTTTAACCCTTTGATAATATATATTTAAAAGCTAGAATGAAAACAAAATAAATTTATTTAATGTGATCTGATTGTAAAATAAATTAAGTATAAATCATTTTTTAACACCCCAAGCAGTACTTGGGTTTTTGATTCCCCTAGAAGGTAGGTCAAGTGGTTATTGATAATCATGCAGTGTATCGAGTTTTTTTATGACCCAGAAGAAAATCATTATTTTAATTATATTTATCTTTATCTACCTATAGAATATTACATGGATATATTATTGTAGTACCATATCATTTGAAACAAATTTACAACATTTATAGTCGGTGTATGAGAAAATATGGGTCATACTATATTTCTACATCAACTACTTATTTGGCCACATCCTAAACAATTAGATATTTCTCATAATGTGATTTTTTTAAAGTGTTATCAAAGATAGGTCAATGATAAGTTCAAATTGAATAGAATAAACACATAATGTATTAACATAAGATTCACCCCTTCAAAGTGAATTTCTTTTGATTGATTTTATATAGAAAAATCAATTGGTATATTCTTAGGTACTCCCTCTAGTAAATGTTCAATATGTACAAGGATATATATATATATATATATTTCATTTGGTTAATCATTATCTTCTCTTATATCCTCAATAGAAAACCATTTGTTGGATGAATCAGAAAATTTATATTTTGGTTGTTATTGATCATGAATGTTTGAGTGAAATAAAATAAAAAATTGTTCAAGAAAGGATTAACTCTTTATGTTGGTAGATATACAATTTTATCTTTCTGAATTAATGCCTCTTGGAACTGGGGTGTAGTGGATAGAAGTTCGTAGTCAAGATCATCTATTATCGCTTAAAATTCCTCCATGGGGTTGTTTATTCTTCCATGGATTGAGAAAAATAGAGCGGTTAAATTTATTCTATTTCAAATATTGGATATTTTGTTTCAAGTCAATACATATAAATTCATTCCAAAATTCATCAAATATTGTTGATCTCCCATAAGTGTGTCAATAGGAATTTTTTTATTAGTATCATCATGTCCTTCATAGAACATCCAAATTGAGTTTTATGAGATTATTGGGATATGGATAAACATAATGAATGACCTCAAAAATTATAATTTAATCAAAAAATATTTTCTGAAATATGGGAGATCATTTTCGCGCATAAGTAACTTGTTGATGAAAATCATGTTAATAAACATCGATATATACTAATTATTATGCCAATGACTCAAATACTAGTTAACCTAGGGACACATTATGGTCCTTGATAACCTCATTGAATTTCTCCTCTATTAATTTTTATATTTTTTATCCCTTCATCTATTTATAATACAAGGAAACCATATCGTTCATTGTTAGGATGATATAGAGAATGGCTAAAAAAATAGTTTTAATATATTTAAATATAACATGAAATTTGTGAAATATATTCAAAATGAATATAAATTTTTAGTGAAAGACATCTTGGATCCCTAAAAACATTCAACATTTTGATAGACCAATCATGATATATGAGAATTTAATTATTTATGTCTCAAGAATAAGATAATGGTTGACTTTGTCATAGTTAACATGAATGGTGATACTTAATGAGAAGGGAGGTGGTTAACTAGTGTGTGGAAGAATTTAAAATCCGTTAAATCTCATGATTTTCCATCACTTCATCCCCATATTACTAACTAATGTAGAAATTAGAATGAAATATAAAATTTTTAATGAGTGGTTTTCCTTTCAGATAACTACATCCCTGATTGTAACATCCCCGACCCGAGAGGCACTAAACCGGTGCCTCGAGCTGGCTCACCACATGTACTTAAGCATGCCTCACCATACAGTAAAGATCCAAAAATTTCAAGGAAATTTTTTTTTCTTAACTTTCTTTGGAATTTTACAAGAACGCAGTTTCTGACGGTGCCTGATTCCGAGGCCCGGTGTGCCCGGAATTAATTTCCGAAGTTTGGCTCTGGTAAGTTCAGTGAACGAGCGAGCGGAAATTTCTATCTTTTGAACAGGTGCCCGGAATCGAATTCAGAGGGCAGCGATGGAACCGCAGCGCTGGTAATTTCTTAAGAACTCCATTTCCGGAGTTGCATTTATCCGAGAGAAGATGATAAAAATTGTGGAAGTTTAATTTATAACTTATCTACAATTTTTATTTTCTTGTTAAGTAGATTAAGTGTTATGTTACAACACTTGACCCTCTCTTAAGTGGTTTTAACCTATGTAAGGGAGTTAGGGGTGGGACCCACTTGGAGTTAACCACCCATGGAAGGATTTAAGGTGAGGTGGGTCCCACACGAACCCCACCCCTTCACTTTTCCCATAACCCCCTAACTCCCTCTTTATTTTGAAACTCCTCACCTCCCTCTTTATTTTGAAACTCCTTCTCTCCCTCTCTCCCTCATAACTCATGCCAACTAGCACTTAAATTAAGTTATTGAAACTCTTAATAAATTAAGTGTTTGAATTTTGAACTTACAATGCATGGCATGATTAAAATAAAATAAGGGGAAACCTTGTTTTATTTGGAGATTGAATTGTGGTGGGAGGATTTTTGAGAAAGAGCCTTTGTGTGATAGAAGAAGGAAGCTCCTTCTTCGTTGAAGAACGTCCTCCTCTCCGTGAAGAATGGATCTTCTCCGATGAAGAACATCGATCTCTCAACTTAGAACGATTCGGTAATCACGGTTCTTCATCCTCTTTTTCCTCCACGGCAAGGGAGAAGACACCGACGTAGGGAACTCTCCAACGACAACGCGCCTTCCTTCTTCATCTCCGCAACAAGTGAGGAGACGTCGTTTCCTCCTCGGACGTACCCCAACATCCATGGAATCGACGTCCGATCTCCGCGACATCGTTCTCTGTGACGCCGTTCTCCGCGACGCCCGACGTGCGACGTCAAATACCCAAGTAGGAGTTTTTTGTTGCTTTATTTAATTATTTTCCGTTCTTGGTTCTAGCATGACAAACTTGAGGATGAACGTTTAAGTGTTATCGTCTAACGAGAGGGGGACCGGACCGCACAAACACGGCCGAACCCCCCTCCTTTGTTCTTGAATGTTTCTTGTGGATGAAACGAGATAGCGTGGTGCCGTCGCACCACGCAGCAATCACGCGGAAATTATTGTGCGGCGTCGTCGCGCCGCGCCGTGGAAAGAATTATCATGAACGCGACGCCGTCGCGCCACGTCGAAGGAAACCGAAGACGCCGCGGCCGGAGCGGGGCCGCGGCAGAGGGGCGCGGTGCCGTCGCACCGCGCCGGATGATGAAGGCCGCGGCCGGTTCCGGACCGCGGCGGATCGTGATGACCGGCGGCCAGCCGGGCCGCCGGTGCCGGAAGACAGAAGAGGACCGGCCCTTGCCGGTCCTGTTGACAAGAAGCCGGACGGCCAGGTCGGGCTGGCCAGGTTGGTGGAAACCGGGGGAATTTAATTCCCCCGGGCAGTTATTTGCACCCCCATTATGAGGGGGGGCCGGTTTCACAAAGGGGGGGCAGGCGGCCCCCCGTTTCCAGCAAGCTCGGCCTTCGGCCAAGCTGGCAGAGCCCCCAGCGCGCTGCCTTGCGCCGAACCGGCGCACCGGGCCGGTTCGCCGGGCCGGGCCGGGCCGCGCCGGGCCGGGCCGGGCTGTGCCGGGCCGGGTCGACCCCGTCCGGGGCGGGTCGACTCGGTTCGGGCCATCCGGGGGGTCTCGGGCCGGGACGGCCCTGGCCCGAAACCCCCATTACCGAGCGGTTTGGTCAAATGCCCATATCTTGGGCTACGGGTCTCCAAACGACTCGCCGTCAGCGGCAACACGATCCTTGGATCGAGACGGCCGTTTCGGTATACTATACTCAAGGTGCACCTTCCTTTTCGGGAGCCTACGTGGTTAAAACTCCATAGTTAAGCCTGCTTGGCCTAGAGTAGTGATCAGGATGGGTGACCTCCTGGGAAGTTTCCCAGGGTGGGTGTGAGACGGAAAGGCCAATAAATAACAGACCAGGCGTCCGATTGATGCACCGTCTATTTCGTTGAATTCCACTAAGTGAGATGGATCTTTTGGCTTACTCCGCTCGAGGTTTGGATGCCGACGGAGTAAGTTCGGGTTGGATCGCACCGAAATCCAACCGGGCCCCTGGAACGAAAAAGCCAATAACTCTCAGACCGGGCGTCCGATTGACGCGCCGTCTATTGCGTTGAGTTCCTGTTGACGATACGGAACTTTTGGCATCCTCCGCCCGAGTTTTGGATGCCGATGAATAGTGTCCAGGTTGGATCGCATCGAAATCCAACCGGGCCCCTGGAACGGAAAAGCTGATATCTTTCTGACAGAACGTCCGTTTGACAAACCGTCAGCGGCATTGGTGATCGCGTTGAGAAACGGTCCCTATGAGTTTACCTTATGAGAGTTCGGGGTACAATTGAGATACGGCCGGGTTTGGTTCGCTCACGAAACCAACCGGGCCCCTGGGACGAAAAGGCTAATAACTCACAGACCGGGCGTCCGATTGACGCGCCGTCTGTTGCGTTGAGACCCCTATGACGTGGCGGTCCTTTGAGATACTTCTTCGTGAGACTTTGAGATACTTGGAGTATCGACCTGTAGCTCGTGGAGCGGACCCTCCCAGTGACGAGCGTGCAGAGTACGGAGACCGTGTAGCTGGCTGAGACCCGACGACTACTGATCGAACGACTCGGTGTGTTACAGAGGTGCGCTTGGTTGTAGCGGCACATGGGAGCGCTTGGTTGTAGCGGCAGACCCAGGACAGAGGTGCGCTTGGTTGTAGCGGCACATGGGAGCGCTTGGTTGTAGCGGCAGACCCACGACAGAGGTGCGCTTGGTTGTAGCGGCACATGGGAGCGCTTGGTTGTAGCAGTTGGCCCGCAGTACTCGATGGGTGGAGTTCTTCAGCAGTCTTAGGTTAGTGTGTAGTACCTCGGAGTCGTGACAGGACCACTGTACACACCCAGAGACGGATCTCTTCAGTAGTTACGGTTTCGATAATGAAAATCCTGGTTTGAGCTGAGACTTTTGACCTTGTGTTTACCTCATGATTGAGATGGGTCACTTGCTAACTTAGGTATATGTATGGGCATGTACCCGGGTAGTGGTTATCCGTTGATTTCACAATCCTTGTGTTTCCTCATGATTGAGATGGGTTACTTGATAACTTAGGTATATGTATCGGCATATACCTAAGTAGAGGTTGTCTGTTGAGATCTTCTTTGTGGTTATCCTGGTTGGTTTAGTGAGACCTTGAGGGTCTCGGGGTCCCTACTAAGTATCGTTATACTCACCCCTGCACGGGCTTTGCCCGCACCTCGTTGTGTTGGTTGCAGACGACGGACAGTGCTGACAGAGGCCGAGTGTTCGAGGACTGGACGGTACCTGGAGGTGAACTATACGAAGATATGGTACCCGGAGGAGGACCTCACGACGAGACGGTACCCAGAGGTGGACGTGACGACGAGGCGGTACCCGGAGGTGGACCACTGAGCGAGACATACTCGGAGCGGACGGCGGGACCTGAGGAGCAGAGGAGCTATCTGTACCCACCCTTCAGGTGGGATTTCCAGTGGACAGCTCGGCGTAGCAGCTTTACTTTTCAGTTGCTGTTTTCCCTTTCGAGTTGTACTTTACAGTTGGGTTTGTATTTCCGTTCCCTTTTTACTTTCCGCACATACTGTTGTACTCAGTTTTTACTTAGTGTTTACTTCTTCCGCTTGTACTCTGTGGTGCTTGATTTCTTTTATAAAGGCAATGCCTTCCCAGTTATCGGGATTTTACACCTTTGGTGCTAGTCACCAGCCCCTGGCCTATGGAAGGCGGGCTTGGGGTTGTCACGGCACGGGCCCCGAGGACGGGTCGTGACAAATTGGTATCAGAGGAGTTCGGTTCTACCGCAGAACTTATAACTCTGATGTTTCTTTCTTTGAAGCAATAGTGTTAAGGGTACCGAGTGTGGTTTTCAGTTCAGGGAGTCCAGTGTTGGTGCGGGCGGCCGACGTATCCATACACCAGGACCCTGACAACTGATTTCTGACTTTGTGCACAAAAACACTGATTGCGTGTGTGTTTCCAGATGTTTTTAAATGTCAGCTCAAACTAGGTCAGCTCACCAGGTATAATCGTTTGACCGTGTTACGTTGTTTCTTTCAGGATGCCTTTTCACGAACGACCAGCTAGAGCCCAGAGGGATGTGCGTACTGACAGCCTGTCGAGCGACGAGGCTTCGGTACAGGGCCCTCTAGCAGTTGGACGATCTCGGGTTTTAGGACCGGTGGTGTGGGGCACCCAAGGTGGGGTCAGAGCCAGGCGTGCCAGAAATGGACAATGTTACTCCTGCGGTGGAAAGTGTCACCTGGCACGTGACTGTCTGACTCCTCGTACGATTGATCAGCGGGTGTTGGAGGAGCCACCGAGACAGAAGCAGCGGCAAGTTCTTGAGCAATAGCCGAGCAGTGGACAAGGAAGTAGAGCTTTGAGAACAGTTGGGCAGGAGAGGAACTAGTGGATATATCCTTTGTACTTCTAGTTCCATGTTGCTTTTGTATTCGTGTATTTGTACTATGAGATGCAATAATAAAAAGACACTTATCTTTGTTTGCTTTCCTGTCCTTTTGTTTGGTTGATGTTGAGTGGTCCCGGTTAAAATTGTTGACTTGACCCTCACTTTTGAGATTTCTACTGGAGGGGACCCAGTGACCTCACACTGATGCCGACAGTGTGACTCGACCCTTGGAGGCGAGAGTGACAGTTGAATCTCTTAGTAGTTACGTCGAGGCCTTACGACGTCATCCATGGCATGAATGCATCATTCATGTCAGGATTGACTGTATTAGGCAACGAATGTGGTTCATCCAGGGGATGAGACCGGGTTTCTCTTATCGGCAAAGAAGAAATCATAGCAGCTCTTGTGAGACTAAAGGAGGTCCAGGACATCCAAGAGAGGATGAAGACTGCACAATGCTGTAAGAAATAGGAAACCAGTGCCAGTCTTAGAGACTCGGGCGTGTTAAAGAAGAGGAAGCTTAAAGGAGAGATGATTCTACGAAGCAGTAGACGTGGAGGCAGAGCTAGGGGAGCAGCATGAGGTGGTGTACATCCTAACATGGTACAACCTCCCGCATTAGTTATTCCTGCCAGGCTCAGGGAGCTGGAGGGCGGAGGAAGAATGCGGCTGCTTGCGGTCAAGGAGTGTGACCCAATGGCTCTAGAAATGATTCAAGGGACAGTCCGTGTCCACTACTGGCTGCTGTAGTAATGGGAGTCGATGTGAATCATTCATTTCTTTCAAGAATCTTGTTCCAGACCTAGAGTTTCCGGTAAGCCGTGGACTTGACCCTCATGTCTGGAGATACCTTGGGAGGAGACTCGATAATCACACTTACGCCGATGGTGTGGTCAGACCCTCGAGGTGAGAGTTTCGGTTGGAATCTCTTGGTGGAAGTGTCGAGGCCTTACGACGTTAGTTTGAGTATAGAATGGGCAATAACTGTTCATACTCAAATTGACAGTTTTAGGCAAACATCGGGATGGGTTTTCCTTGGTCGGCGGAAAAGGAAACCCCAGACAGCGCAGGGTAACTCTTGCACAGGAGGGTGCGACCGATCACTCTTGAGTCAGTCAACCTTACCCTCGTGACAGCAGCCTTTTGAGTTCCAGTTCTAATAGAAAATGGAGACCTCTGGAGTTTGAGGATGACGATCACGTCCTTATACGGGTCTCACCTCGACGAGGTTTACGGAGATGTGGCCAAGGCGGCAAGTTATCTCCGGGGTTCAGCGGACCTTCTCAGGTCCCCAGCTAGGTATGCGGGGTGGTTTACTGCTTGACCCATTCACCACAGTTGCACCAGGTGCACGACGACTTCCACGTATCTCAACTGAGGAGATACGTGCTCGACCCTTCGCATACCATCGACCATGAGGAGCAGGACGATGGCGATGGGGTGTCTTTCACGGAGATTCCAGTGGGGATCGAGGATCGACAGGAGCATATCCTAGGAGGACGATCGATTCCTCGGGTGCAATTTCCTTGGCAGTACAAAACCACCAGGTGATCACATAGGAGCAGAAGGCTCAGATGCGTGCTCGGTACCGCTTTTGTGACCCTAGTTTGTGTTGAAGCTTTACGGGGACGTAAAGCCCTGAGGTGGGAGTAATGTAAATATCCGGAAATTTCAAAGAAATTTTTTTTCTTAATTTTCTTTGAAATTTTACAAGAACGCAGTTTCTGACGGCGCCTGATTCCGAGGCCCGGTGTGCCCGGAATTAATTTCCGAAGTTTGGCTCGGGTACGTTCAGTGCACGAGCGAGCGGGAATTTCTATCTTTTGAACAGGTGCCCAGAATCGAATTCCGAGGGAACCGATGGAACCGAAGCGCCGATAATTTCTTAATAACGCCATTTCCGGAGTTGCATTTATCCGAGAGAAGATGATAAAAATTGTGGAAGTTTAATTTATAACTTATCTACAATTTTTATTTTCTTGTTAAGTAGATTAAGTGTTATGTTACAACACTTGACCCTCTCTTAAGTGGTTTTAACCTATGTAAGGGAGTTAGGGGTGGGACCCACTTGGAGTTAACCACCCATGGAAGGATTTAAGGTGAGGTGGGGCCCACACGAACCCCACCCCTTCACTTTTCCCATAACCCCCTAACTCCCTCTTTATTTTGAAACTCCTCACCTCCCTCTTTATTTTGAAACTCCTTCTCTCCCTCTCTCCCTCATAACTCATGCCAACTAGCACTTAAATTAAGTTATTGAAACTCTTAATCAATTAAGTGTTTGAATTTTGAACTTACAATGCATGGCATGATTAAAATAAAATAAGGGGAAACCTTGTTTTATTTGGAGGTTGAATTGTGGTGGGAGGATTTTTGAGAAAGGGCCTTTGTGTGATAGAAGAAGGAAGCTCCTTCTTCGTTGAAGAACGTCCTCCTCTCCGTGAAGAACGGTTCTTCTCCGATGAAGAACATCAATCCCTCAACTTAGAACGACTAGGTGATCACGGTTCTTCATCCTCTTTTTCCTCCACGGCAAGGGAGAAGACACCGACGTAGGGAACTCTCCAACGACAACGCGCCTTCCTTCTTCATTTCCGCAACAAGTGAGGAGACGTCGTTTCCTCCTCGGACGTACCCCAACATCCATGGAATCGACGTCCGATCTCCGCGACATCGTTCTCCGTGACGCCATTCTCCGCGACGCCTGACGTGCGACGTCAAATATCCAAGTAGGGGTTTGTTGTTGCTTTATTTAATTATTTTCCGTTCTTGGTTCTAGCATGACAAACTTGAGGATGAACGTTTAAGTGTTATCGTCTAACGAGAGGGGGACCAGACCACACAAACACGGCCGAACCCCCCTCCTTTGTTCTTGAATGTTTCTTGCGGATGAAACGAGATAGCGTGGTGCCGTCACACTACGCATGAATCACACGGAAATTATTGCGCGGCGCCGTCGCGCCGCGTCGTGGAAAGAATTATCATGAACGCAACGCCGTCGCGCCGCGTCGAGGGAAACCGAAGACGCCGCGGTCGGAGCGGGGCCGCGGTAGAGGGGCGCGGTGTCGTCGCACCGTGCCGGATGACGAAGGCCGCAGCCGGTTCCGGACCGCGGCAGATCGTGATGACTGGCGGCCAGCCGGGCCGCCGGTGCCGGAAGACGGAAGAGGACCGGCCCTTGCCGGTCCAGTTGACAAGAAGTCGGCCGGCCAGGTCGGGCCGACCGGGTTGGTGGAAACCCGGGGAATTTAATTCCCCCGGGCAGTTATTTGGCCCCCCATTATGAGGGGGGCCGGTTTCACAAAGGGGGGGCAGGCGGCCCCCCGTTTCCAGCAAGCTCGGCCTTCGGCCAAGCTGGCAGCGCGCCCAGCGCGCTGCCTTGCGCCGAACCGGCGCGCCTGGCCGGGCCGCGCCGGGCCACGCCGGGCCGGGCCGGGTCGACCCCGTCCGGGGCGGGTCGACCCGGTTCGGGCCATCCGGGGGGTCTCGGGCCGGGATGGCCCGGGCCCAAAACCCCCATTACCGAGCGGTTTGGTCAAATGCCAGTATCTTGGGCTACGTGCCTCCAAAAGACTCGCCGTCAGCGGCAACACGATCCTTGGATCGAGACGGTCGTTTCTGTATACTATACTCAAGGTGCACCTTCCTTTTCGAGAGCCTACGTGGTTAAAACTCCATAGTTAAGCGTGCTTGGCCTAGAGTAGTGATCAGGATGGGTGACCTCCTGGGAAGTTTCCCAGGGTGGGTGTGAGACGGAAAGGCCAATAAATAACAGACCAGGACTCCGATTGACGCGCCGTCTATTTCGTTGAATTCCTCTAAGTGATATGGATCTTTTGGCTTACTCCGCTCGAGGTTTGGATGCCGACGGAGTGCGGTCGGGTTGGATCGCACCGAAATCCAACCGCGCCCCTGGAACGAAAAAGCCAATAACTCTCAGACCGGGCGTCTGATTGACGCGCCGTCTATTGCGTTGAGTTCCTGTTGACGATACGGAACTTTTGGCATCCTCCGCCTGAGTTTTGGATGCAGATGGATAGTGGCCGGGTTGGATCGCACTGAAATCCAACCGGGCCCCTGGAACGGAAAAGCTGATATCTTTCTGACAGAACCTCCGTTTGACGAACCGTCAGTGGCGTTGGTGATCGCGTTGAGAAACGGTCCCTATGAGTTTACCCTATGAGAGTTCGGGGTACAGTTGAGATACGGCCGGGTTTGGTTCGCTCACGAAACCAACCGGGCCCCTGGGACGAAAAGGATAATAACTCACAGACCGGGCGTCCGATTGACGCGCCGTCTGTTGCGTTGAGACCCCTATGACGTGGAGGTCCTTTGAGATACTTCTTCGTGGAACTTTGAGATACTTGGAGTATCGACCTGTAGCTCGTGGAGCAGACCCTCCTAGTGACGAGCGTGCGGAGTACGGAGACCGTGTAGCTGGCTGAGACCCGACGACTGCTGATCGAACGACTCGGTGTGTTACAGAGGTGCGCTTGTTTGTAGCGGCACATGGGAGCGCTTGGTTGTAGCGGCAGACCCACGACAGAGGTGCGCTTGGTTGTAGCGGCACATGGGAGCGCTTGGTTGTAGCGGCAGACCCACGACAGAGGTGTGCTTGGTTGTAGCCGCACATGAGAGCGCTTGGTTGTAGCGGCAGACCCACGATAGAGGTGCGCTTGGTTGTAGCGGCACAAGGGAGCACTTGGTTGTAGCAGCTGGCCCACAGTACTCGATGGGTGGAGTTCTTCAGCAGTCTTAGGTTAGTGAGCAGTACCTCGGAGTCGTGACAAGACCACTGTACACTCCAGAGACGGAGCTCTTCAGCAGTTACGGTTTCGATAATGAAAATCCTGGTTTGAGCTGAGACTTTTGACCTTGTGTTTACCTCATGATTGAGATGGGTCACTTGCTAACTTAGGTATATGTATGGGCATATACCCGGGTAGTGGTTATCCGTTGATTTCACAATCCTTGTGTTTCCTCATGACTGAGATGGGTTACTTGATAACTTAGGTATATGTATGGGCATATACCTAAGTAGATGTTATCTGTTGAGATCTTCTTTCTGGTTATCCTTGTTGGTTTAGTGAGACCTTGAGGGTCTCGGGGTCCCTACTGAGTATCGTTATACTCACCCCTGCACGGGCTATGCCCGCACCTCGTTGTGTTGGTTGCAGACGACGGGCAGTGCTGACAGAGGTCGAGTGTTCGAGGACTGGACGGTACCTGGAGGTGGACTATACGAAGAGATGGTACCCGGAGGAGGACCTCATGACGAGACGGTACCCAGAGGTGGACGTGACGACGAGGCGGTACCCGAAGGTGGACCACTGGGCGAGACATACTCGGAGCGGACGACGGGACCTGAGGAGCAGAGGAGCTATCTGTACCCACCCTTCAGGTGGGATTTCCAGTGGACAGCTCGGTGTAGCAGCTTTACTTTTCAGTTGCTGTTTTCCCTTTCGAGTTGTACTTTACAGTTGGGCTTGTATTTCCGTTCCCTTTTTACTTTCCCCACTTACTGTTGTACTCAGTTTTTACTTAGTGTTTACTTCTTCCGCTTGTACTCTGTGGTGCTTGTTTTCTTTTATAAAGGCAATGCCTTCCTAGTTATCGGGATTTTATGCCTTCGGTGCTAGTCGCCAGCCCCTGGCCTATGGAATGCGGGCTTGGGGTAGTCACAGCACGGGCCCCGAGGATGGGTCGTGACAATACAGCTGCGGATTCTGACCAACATTAAGGTTCTATGGGATTATGTTGGGATACTACACCCTCTTTATTAGAGTTTTTTAAATTAGATAAAATAATAAATAAATGATATAATAAACAATAAATACACATTATGAAAAATTTCCGAAAACTGAGTACAAGACCACAACCAAAAAATAAATATTCTATGTCACGCCATACCATTATAAGTGTAAGGAATACAAAAAATAAATGATAACAGATGAATCCTAAAAAAGGATCCTAACTCAAAGTCCAAATCCCTAATCTATGCACATCCCATGCCCAATCTAACCATCAATCATAGGTCCTTTTAATTTATCCCAATCATAAACCATGAAATATTCTTGGGAATCCAATGGAATTATGATAAGAGTGTGAGTATAACTTATCAAGCCACCACTAATAGTGTCTACAAAATATCCAGTCTAAATATATAATGTACGCATTCAAAAAATGGATGAAAATATAAAAAAAATGTAAATCGGTTTCCATTAGTAAAAAGTATTCATTTAAATTATTTTCATCATGTGTACCTTGGGTTAGGTATTTTCATTAATTACACTGTGACATAATCCAAAAAACTACTATGATTATGGGATAAGTCAAGTTTACTATTTCAGTAGGGAAACCATTTCACAAACAATTACATCACACTTACCTTGGCGACTACGTCCGAGAAGTCTCGTCAAATGAAACTACTAGCGGAAAAGAGACTCAATATGACTCCCTAACCCATGTTTTCTTGGGGTGGAGTTTAGAGCCTTGGTCCATCCTAAAACTTATATATATAACCTCAAGTCAATACCACACATACCACTATACCATTTTCAAATTTTTCATAACCATTTACTACATATACCATTTCAAAAAAAAATCATTGAGTAAACATACCAATAAAAAGTCACAGTTCGTTCAACACATAAATCATCTTAAAAACATAAACAAATTTCTCTTTCATATCCTAACCCATTGAACCCATTCCCCATTTATAATACAGAATTCATTATTATATTTCCATTATAACACATAATTTGTTTAAAAAATTCACTTTAATTCATTAAATCCATTCCCCTTATTCCCATCACCCCTTATGTCATGTCTATAACTAGACACACCTACCATTAGTCCATTTTCATATATCAAGCTCACATTTCAACGTATTTATCATGGGATCTATTATATAAAAATTCATTTCTATTCTTATCATTACAATGTTCATGTCCATGAAGGTGGAACACCACATGGGTGGCCTATAATGTGGTATAATATACCACAAAACATCCCACAAGAATCATGAGGTGTTGAAATAGTCATTTAACATATCAATATATCACTTTTATCAATGAAAACCAAATATTCAACATAATTGAACTAATTCACAACTACATACATATAAATAATCCACAAGACTTGGGGATATAACTTAAAGACCACCGACCTCTATTTTGAAGATGAGTGCTCGCTCAACATTAGCCCTTGACACGGATTCAAATAAACTTTAATTCCCCAACCTATGATCCACTTGAAAAAGATGGGTTTATGGAATCATTATAATAATAACATCTACACAACTCTAATACAAAAAATAAATGGAAGAGGAGGGTTAGACTCACTAATAGATTTTATTCGCACCCAACTATGCTCCCAAAATCTTAGAAACAAAGGAGATCCACCCTTGGGATGTCTAGGAGGGTTTGAAATTTCTCTTGGGATGTTGGAGGAAGAATATAGTAGAATCCCACCTTAGAAAACATAATTTTCAATTGGGAAAAAATGTACAAATCCACTTTTAAAGGAGAATACGATTTGGATGCACTATTCGACGAACTCTAGTCCAATCGGGCACCACCCTCTATCCAATAGAAGGACAGACTTCACAGCTTCTTGGGGAGCCTGAATGGTTTGAAAAATAGTGTGAATACATTGTTGTATAGCTATGTCCAAGCCCCCATGGTTTCTCTTTCACCCCTTGAACTTTGTTTCTCAAAACATTCACACATCCTTTAAGTATGCACGATTTTTGAGTACGATTACTACTAACCATGCACCATCAATAAAAATGAATTGGTTGGCCCTAATATCCCTTATTTTGTGTCCCAAACGACTCAAAACACACCCAGTCATCCAAATTTACCTGGTAATCAGTTCATTCAACATAATAAGGATATTTATACTAGAAGTTCCGAATCCTACAACATCTCCACCTAATAATGGATAATAATCGAGTATTATCACAAGAATTACTGAGTTATTAAAGATTAGAGATTGTAACACTATCCCCACATGTCTTTAACCTCCTCCCATGACTCTTCTATAATGTGACTATGCTTTCAATGAAGTCAAACCAATGGAATATTTGTCCTCGCAAGGCCTTGTTTCTACGATCCACAAAACAAACTGGGTTATCATTGAAGGATGCATCGGCCTCTAACATCATCAACATCTATAAAATGATATACTTTTAGGTAATAAATTTAAAGCTCTAATACTTAGAAAACTTAATGAGTGATACCATACAACTTTTGAATACCCAATTGGTATTCCAACAGTATGATCATGTCCACAATCTCAAGTGGCCCCATGTACCTAAGAACCAACTGGCCTTGTTTCCAAACCAGATAGTTCGCCAAACTCGGAGACACCTGAAGAAACACAGGATCACCCACCATAAACTCGTGATTCATATGATGTTAATATGTATATAACTTATTCCGGGTCTGAGCTATATCCATACATTTTTGAATCAACTGAAATAGTTCTGACCTCTTCTACATGAGACCCAGTCCGAACCACAATGATTCCTCTACCTCCATTAAACATAACAGAGGTCTACACAACCTTTCATAGAGAGCCTCATATGGTTCCATTTAAATACTCTTATTGTAAATATTATTATAGGAAAAGTCAATAATATGCAATTCTTCTCATAATATCCACCAAAATCTTGGACACATGATCTAAATACAAAATCTAGAACCTGAATAGTACATATTGACGGTGCTTTTGTCTATGGGTTGAAGGTCGTACTAAAAAACACTTGTTTACCATGAAAATTCGATAACCTTTTCCAAAAGCATAAAGTAAAATAAGGATCATGATCCAAATCAACATTAAATGGATCCCCCTTTGACATTACTATTTACCAAACATACAACTCACCCAACTGATCAGTAGTGAATGTTTCTCAAATTGGTAAAAAAATTTGGCACCTTGTCTAACTGATCTACAACATCCAAAATTGCATCATTGTTCTAAGGATTCCTTGGATGACCCACTGTAAAATCACTCATCAAGTCATCCCATTTACATTTCGGAATGGGAAAGGTCTGTAAGTAACCACCCAATCCCTCATTATCGGTCTTCTCCTTCTTATAGGTATGAAATCATGTCCTGAAATATAAAACCACTTTCTTTATCCCTCACCACCAATACTTCTAACGAAAGTCATGACACATTTGGGTCAAACCAGGATACAGTTTCCACTTCGAAGCAGATAACTATCACATCAAATCTTTCAAAATACAAGTTGGAACATAAAATAACCAATAATTAAAATGATCTCATAATTAACAACAGTCCATCCAAAAGGCGACTCCACACCTTCATGAATTTACCATAGATAAAAACACTTTGGATCCACATACTGTCTCTCTTTGATTAGGATCAGAAGCGGGGACTCAACATCTAAGTTTGAAAGGGTCATCTGACCCTGAAATTCCTTTAAATCTTGATGCATATCCTCAAACAACACTATCATCATCCAATTAGAACTGGGTTCCATATATGCCAAATTTTGAATCATAAAAATCATGGAATTTTATACATTGTTACCATTACTTGCGTGTAGAATAGAAAAAAATCAAATGACTTCATGTACTCAAACCATATTTGATGTTGAATATTCAAATAACATTGGGAGAAGATGCACTTAATGGTTTTAGGGTAAGTATACATAATTAATATATTTCCAAATAAGTAATTCTTCTACAATTTTAAATCACAGATCACTAGGGAAAATTCAAGAATATTTGTAGGTTAATTGTTTTCATGAGGCCTCAATTGCGATGAAACATAAGCCACAACCCCATTATCCAACATCAACAGTGCCACAATCCCAATAACGGATTCAACTCAAAACAAGGTGTACTCTCTCCCTTACTTGCTTAGGATCATAATATATATAGTATTTAGTATCTTATTTAACTCCTAGAATGTATTCCGACATTCCACATACCATTTAAACATGATTTCCTTGTTGCTTAAAGTCAAAATTGGTGCTTCCAAATCGGAATAGTCTTTGATGAACAATCGATAATTTCACGCCAACCCCAGAAAAACATGACAAATAAAAATATTTTGGGTTGATCCAATGAAACATCATCTTGAATATTATATTGGTCCATAGAAACAACTTCCTTATAGACAATGTTTCCCATGAAATGTATCTTTTCAATCAAAAAATGATAATTAGATAAATTTTCATATACACCATGATCTCAGAGTGTAATCAGTATATTGTCAATATGTTTGGAATGATCATCATGAGTATTTGAGTACACAAAAATTTCATTCCAAAATAAAACTTCAAAATGTTCCATGTATGAGTGAAATATTCCGTTCATTAGGGACATGAAAACCTAATGCACTTTGGTCAACCTGAAAGGTAACACAACAAACTCAGAGAACCCATACCTTCCCCAAAAGAAGTTTATGTTATATCAGAAGGTCACAACCTCTAATGATGATACCCAAACATTAAATCTACTTTTGAGAAACATGAATCACCTCTCAGCTAGTAAAAAATAACATCATTACATGGAAGAGGGTATCTATTCTTAATTGTATTTTGATTCCACTTCAGATAATTGGAACAGAACAAAAAAGTCATATTATCATTTTTGGAAAACAACTGGAGATCCCCAATGTGATTTACTCAGATGAATAAACCCCTTGTTCTCAAGTTCATCAAATAGAGTTTTATACTCCTAGAGTTCTTCCAGTACAGTTATATATAGCAGGATCAATAGTGGTTCTTCTCACGATTGAAAATATTTCATGATCTCAAAATATATCATGGGTGGCATCCCATAAATTTATTTTGGAAAACCATCTTGTAACTGATCCAAAAAATTATAAAAGACATATTTTCTTCTTCCATATCACTATTAATTAAATAATCCACAAGGATTGTAAGTTAAACGAACTACTAACGGAATGGAAATGCATGGCCTACCAAGATGTCCTATTCCCCACGATGAAGATAAGTAGTTTCCACAAGGGATGTGAATGTTACCCTATAATAGTAACAATAGATTTTGTCTTCATGAAATAGTATCCAATCTATGCCCAAAATAATATCATAACTAGATGTCAAAATAAAAAAAACTAGTTAGATAGAAAATGGTGCCCACCAACCTCGAGGGAACACTATATATAATACTAAATATTCTCTAATCATACTCTTAGTATTGTATCAATTGATATAACCTCACACATATGTTCCACCACAGGCCCATCACAACCACGAAATATGTACAAATAAAATAATTATAAGAAGCTATATAAAACGAATGAACTAGTAAGAATTAAAGCTATAAGATTCTTACCTTGAACTGTAGAAGGCCTATCTTTACCACCTCTAGGTGCTGGATGAACTATATTAAGCTAACCTAACCCTATACCCTGGGCTCCTTCCTGATTTCTTTTTATTTTAATTCCATGATGATAAATATTCTATCATCCCACAATACCACATCCACCACCTTGATTAGTATGGATAGTAGAGGTCTAAAATGCATACCTATTATCATATAATCAACCCCTTGCCTTCACTGTTCATCAACCTTTATCCTCTATCATTTACCATATTTTTAGGGTTCTTATAGAACCTCTGAACATGCCCCATAATTAATCATGATCAGAACTAAACTGGTGGTCAGGGACACTAACTACACACATGTACAGGTTTGTAGCATTGATACTAGAAAACTAGATAACTACATTTAGTGGAAAGTTCCCATATCTAACTAGTTTTTTCCACCACCTCCATAGTGTAAAATATAGAAGTGGTGCTTCAAACAATCGAAATTTGCACCAATGGACCACCAAACTAGAGTCGTATGTCCACCACCGAAATCCTCCCTAAAGATCCCTTATGAAATAATGACATGATCTACCACATCAGTAAACCTCTTTGAGTAGAATACATTCTCCTGTGACATAATCTCATGTGTATGTCCATCCTAGAAACATCTCACCATAACTACATCATCCCCAATCAAGATTCCAATAACGTGTTACAGGTTAGTGAAGAAGCCATCATAATCCATAATTTTCATAGTTCATTGGTTCAACCTCAAAAACTAAACTTGATTTTCTTATCTCAATGTCTCTGGATAGAGATATTCTATAAATTGTTTTGAATAATCCATCCATAACATCCCATCTGCTTACTAGGTCTGAACCAGAATATCTTACTGGACATTTTTCGATCCATACAACATATAACCTACCAACTTGAACATCTCATTAGGAGGAGTATCTAAGTGATCCAGAATCATCTGGATGGAATCTATCTAGAACTCATATTCATCAGGTCCTCCCTCTCTAATGAACATCAGGGGTTGGGGTTCCATAATTGGAACTCTCTATTCAGGTCAAACATACTCAGCGCAAACCACCCAGTGTCCCATTCCATCATTTTAGTAAAACGAGTACAGTTATCATAGAACTAATCCTATCATATTTTACCAGGGATCACTGGGATTTCTTACACCACTACCGGAGGATAATTCTCGATGATATATTCTTGCTGGACCACATAAAAATGACATTGTGGTGGCATATACCTATAATTTCAAATACATGTTTCCAAACACATAATATAAAACTTCCCCCATTTACGTAAAAAGATATATCTATAACAGCACTAAATAACCCATTTTCCATAGACTATCCCAATATATATTTCCACACCTATATCACTACGCTCATCCATACCTACTATGGGTCCTAATCAATATAGGGAAACCAACTTACACAACCATAACAATTTTTCATTAACCATCATTTTAAATCATTTCAACTATCACAAAGTAATATTTTATCATTTCAGAACATTCCGTATTTTCAACATATTACAACCAAAGTTCTAACCAATTAATGATTTTTAACTATAATATATTCTATAACTATCCCTTCACATTCATCCCATTTATACATTTCTATCATCTTTATTTGAAACCATTACATTCAAATAAAAAGGGGGGAAAGAATGTAATATATCCCTTAGATATCACATATGCTTGTTTTGTTTTCCTACCATGATAAATTTCACATATATCCCTATGTTCCTAAAATGACGTATGTATGAATAACCTCATACCATTTCATCCATGAGAAAAATATCGTAAAATAGTCACATCGCATAAGATGTGAATCAACAAATGGTTTAATATTTTTCAACTGTAACAACTCAAATCAAGAATAGAAACTACCTATATGTTACATGGGTTTCCCCCTACATGGGATAGATAAACCCATGCATGATCTCATTACCAAGGCTTGACACTTTCTTGCATCCCGTACACAATTCATAAATAGTAAGACACATAAAAGAAAACCAAATATGACACAATTTTGTAACATCCCTAACCTAGGATCCACTAAAACTGTTCCCTGAAATGGGTCGCCACATGACCTTTGGCGTGCCTACCCATACACCAGAGGCTTTAAACTAGTAGTTAGGGAATGTTAGATCATGTGGGTAGAATATAGTATATATATGATACTAAATAATAACAAATAAAAGATGAAATAAGGGAAAAAATAAAAAATAATCATTCTTTACCAACCATTTCCCAAAATTGGTTATATTCCCAAAACCAAATATTATATATGCCTTTTTAGGTCATATAGATCCAAGTGTAAGGAAAATTTAATGTTATTTAAAATAGAATAATCCCCAAAATGAGTCCTCACACCTTGTTCGAATCCCTCATCCATGCACATCTCATTCCCAAATAAACCATCTAGCATACGGCCTTTACACTTGTCCTGACCTGTAACCATGAAACCTTCTTAGGAACCCAATGGAATCCGGAGAAGGGTGTGAGTATAACTCAATAGCAAACAACCAAATGTGTCTAAAAAATATCTAGTCTAAAAATATAGTCTATAAATTTAGTAAATATATTAAAATACAAACAAAATACGAACCATGTTCTTTTTGTTTATATTTTTTACATAAACCATTTTCACCATTTGTATGGTGGGTTAGGCATTTTCAATAATTTCACTATGGAATATACTGAACAAATACTATGAATAATGGATAATTCAAGTTCCCTATATCACTAGGTAAAAATATAAAAAATCATTATATCACATGTTCCTTGGAGCCTCAATCCAGGTAGTCTCATAAAATGCAATTGTTAGGGCCATAGAGCCGCATTTCGACTCCTTAACCCTTGTATTATATGTGTAGGGTTTAGAGACTCAGTTCAACTCAACCAATGATATTAGAGACTCAAGTAAATACACTACATTCCACCAAGCCATGTGCACATTATTCACTAACCATTTTCCCCATATAAAATTCCACAAAAACAGACTCATTGAGTACACATACAATTCACAATCCATAGTTAGTTTGACACATAAAAAATCTTCAAACCCTATCCTATTATCCCATTTTTCATTTTATATCCTATCCTTCTTAACCCATTATTCATTCACACACATTAATTAAGTTACACAATTCCATTACAACTCATAAATCATTTATGAAAATTAAATTAATTCATCCAATCCATATATATTATTTCTAATGCCCCCTTATTTCATGTCAAAAATTAGATATATATACCATTAGTGAATTCTCATATTTCAAGATACCATATTAAAATATTTATCATGGGATATATTCCATTATAATTCAGTTATATGATTATCATTACAAGGTTCATGTTTGAGAAGGTGGAACACCCCATGGGTGGCCCTTAAGGTAGTATAATCAAACACAATGCATCCTAAAAGAATATTTATGGGTTCAAATAAACATTTACTATTTTAATTTTTCATTCATACCATTGAAAACCCAATGGTTAACAAAACAGAATTGAAACCAAACCATATTCACATAAAGAATCTACATGACTAGGGGATATAACTTTTACACCACCTACCATGATATCGAAAATGAACACTCACTCAACATTATCCATTGACTTGGATTTCAACACCCTGTGAAGCCCCAATATAAGATCCAATTGAAAAATAGGTTCATAGGGTATTGGAATAAGAATAACGTCTATACAATCCATAATATGAAATAGGGAAGTAAGAATTGTGTTAAAATCACCTAGGGATTTGGTTCCCACCAAACAATGATCCAAACCTCTTAGAAATGATGGATATTGACCATTGGGAAATCTTGGAGGGTTGGTCTCATCACTAGGGTAGCTGGAGGAAGAATGGAATAGAATCCCAATTTAGAAAAAATAAGTCCCTATATTTAAAAAATATAAAATCAAACTTTTAAAGGGATGCATATTCATCCAACCAATTCCCCAAAATATTTCGAAGATGGGACCATGCCACCTGGATTCCTAGGGAGTCACCACGGTTTGAAAAACTATGTGGTGACCATGTTGGATGGATCTGTACAAGCGCGCTTGGTTTTTACTTCCACATTGCATGTTTTATTCAAACTACGCACCCATCCACTAGACATGTAGGGTTTGAACACACAATTTCTACTAACCATGTGACAACCATGAAACATTAATTAGATGGACCTATTATCCCTTCTTTCTTGTTTCGAACCCGTGAAAACACCCCCCTGGAGCCTCCTCATTAACCTAGTAATTATTTCATAAAACATCATAAAGGTTTTAAGATAAAATTAAAAAAATAAACAACCTCAGTAGATGTCATGGGTATTACACCAGTGACACGTAGTTATTATCCTATTCAAATAGACCCCTTCTAATTTTCTAAATGATCAGTAGAAAGGAAAATAACTTGAACTCATACAATCTAATGAATCAAAATTGATAAAATTTCACATCAGTAGAACATAAATTACAACTTAATAAGAACAATTATAGAAGAATAAATGATCCTCCTTAAGGACTCCAAATTTTCATCCTCTTCTTCTGTATTGTGCAAAAATATCATGTGAACGTTCTTAGTATTTTTTATTAATTATTAATAAAAAATTTTATGAAGTAAATTTCATAAAATTACTCATATTTTATATTTCTATATTTCTCATTGTTTATATTCCCCAAATAATCTGTGAATACTAATTCCATATTATATTATCGAATCCTCATTGATTAATGGGGACTCAACATGAAACATTTAATATCAACTTTTAAAAATGATTGAAGACTTATTTATTTCAACTATGAAAAAATGAATTATCAGGTTTTTCCACTTCATTTAAAATTCCCAAAACCATGAATCTCAGTCTTCTTTGATATTTCTACATTGTATTTTTGACAGGGATCTTGTATAATTATACGTAGAACTCCATTAATATTATATTATTCTCCATTGGATAGTTATATCATTATCTTATTTTGAATCAATATTATGTACTTGATCATGATATTCAATTCAGGAAGAGAATCGATTTGACATTTTATGAGCTAACTCTTACTATAGATAATCAAATTTTGAATCTTTAATTTCTACCCCACTAATATATTACAATGTAACTAAGTGTTGAAGAATTATGATTAGTGAAAAGTTCATATTGTTGAACACAATTACCTATAACGATTATTTATTAGAAGAAATGTAATATTATTAGAACTCAGAGACTAATATTTTGGGTGTTTTCAATTTTAATTCCCTTATATCAAAGTACCATGATCTATAAAATTCATTATTTTGAATATTTATAGTTATACTCAAAGGATTATGATTTTATAAATAATATCGATACATCACATAATTAGAGTTATATCTTTCTAGATCCATTTATGGGATATAGGAACATTGAAAAACTCATACAACATCAATAAAATCACTGAGAAACCTGCCAGGAAAAAAATCTATTAGATCTTATTATTAGTTCTTTTGAATTAATCCTTTTGGCCTCATCCAACTTCCTCACAAGATTTTAAACATAAAACTTATAAAATATATTATATTTTATAAAACCATTCATTAGTACATTTTATGAACATGATAAAAAATACACCCATCTTTTCACTTGATATATAATGTCAATAAATACAAGATCATCTATAAGCAGGTTCAAAAATATATTTATTTGAATTTTTCTTGAATACAACATACGTTTCTCCACATTTATAAAAATAATAGAAAGATGGTAACTATTAGTGATAAATATATTCTTAAATAGGAATCATGAATAAATCAACTCTAACTCTATGTGAACTAGCTGTTTATAGAAAACATGAGTGATCAAATGAATAATAAATGTTTTTTATAAGTCAACTCATTGAAAAAATATAAAATATTAATGCATAGTCAAATCATATTTCCAAGATTATTTATTGAATCACTCAATACATAGATAAAAACATTTCATATCAAGGGGAACAAATTATCACTTTAAAAAAAACTTCTCCTCCTGAAAATAGGAACACAATAATTGTGTAGAAAACTAAAAAATTATACCTAAATGAGAGGGAGTGAGATGAATTCATTTTTTAGCCATATCATCTTAAAATAATCAGTTGTGAGAGTTTTTTTAAGAATATCTACTATATTTTCTTTCAAAAGAACAATCTATAGGTTTTGAATTCATTATTCAATATTCACATTTATTAAATGGAACATGGTATAAATGTTTTTTGACTAGGTGTATTGTATTATATTATTATATAAATTGATGTAACATTTGTTATAACAACTTATGATTAGAGGATAAACAAATTAAACATTTTGGTCTTTCATACTTTTCTTCATCCATGTGATCTATGTTGCTACTAATTATTTTTTCATGTACTCAAGATTTTTAGAGTTTAGTTTCACTATGTTTTTGCATTATTGAATTCCAAGAAATATAAGTTTTTCAACCAAAAAATTATCTACCATATGTGGATATTCTATAATCAACAACTCCTTCCATGTCATCATTATTAAATTCCATCATATCTTGTTGACATTTAATCACCTAATCCAATCAATAATTATAATTATTTTAATTGTATCCCAATATCATATTAGTAAAAAATATAATTTATTAACATTTATTTTCAATTCAAAGAACATATCATAGGGAGTAATGTCTTCAATTTTCCTTAGGAGTCATATGTTTTGAATTAATATAGCTATTGTGAATTCTTGTAACCTGTAATATCTCAACGATTCATGATCAACCAGTGTAATTCCAGATATATAAAAAACCCTATTATTCTATTTTTACATTCCATTTCATAAAGGTAAACTTGGAGAACTATATTCCTGTTTGATTTAATGTTTTTTAATATATTCCATTAATTTTTTGTTGTCATTCTCACTCTAATTGTTTGATCTCAACCACTTCTTGTATAACCCCATCTCTTTCCCTACAAGTCGTCTATAATACATGAATCTATCAAATTTAAATGTTTTTTATTAAATGAACCTAATTCCTGTCATCATTGAAAAAGTATTCTATGAAAGGGATAAAATATCACTCCTCATTTGTTTAATTATTATTAAAAAGACCACATAAAAAAGCGTGAATCATTTTAAGATGCTATAATGTTTTAATTTCAACTCCTTCATTTGTATTGTTAACCAATTTTATGTTTTTTTATATTTTAAAAATATGGATGTAGTGTTCATTCTGTAAGGGGATATTCCCTAAGACATATTATTGGGATATTTTCTTTATATTATTTTAGCTGAGGTGACTTTGGCATTTGGTTTATAACTAATTTTCTACTTGATTGCTTAAGTAAAAACATTCACATGCATACCCAATTTGAAAGAGATATCATTAGGATCTTATAATCATTCTTACAATATATTAATCTTTCATTATATTTATTATTAATAAATTTTTATAGAATATAACCCCACTTACATCATCCCATGGTTATGATATAATAAAAATGTAATATTATAGTCAATGTACAAACAACATGCTATATAAATTGATTTTAATTCATTTAGTTATTTTGTTCCAATACATTTTTCATTAAGTAAAATGTCATCACCAAGATTCATAACACCTCATTCATATTTCTCAATAAGTGTAATGTATTTAAAATCACCAGTTGTGTGGGATAAGAACCCACTACCAATGAACCACATTTTTCCCCATATTTGTAAGATTTAAATGAAACTACAAAAATAATTTCTTATTGAATGATAATGATTTTATTTAATCATTCACCAAACTATGAAAGTTATATAACTATGTTTTTAATAATAAAACAAACATATAATTTGTATTCTTATTAATCAAACAATCCATACAACACTTATGAGAATTAAAAATTATTTTTCACTTCGACCATAATTTTAAATTGTTGCTTTCTTAAATCAGTTCTTCCAAACTATTTCCACCACACCATTTTTTCCTTTTCTATTATCAATATATGAATAGAAATATTATACTAGATATTTTAATACCTATAATCAAAAATTCCTCACAATAAGATGTACACCAACATTCTTCTATTTAGAAATATATTCTACAACTTAATGTGTTTATATATTTCTCTACTTTCATCCCTTAAATGAGTAGATCTTTCAAATTCCTTTTTTTATTTTTTTCATCAATTATTGGTTTATTATGAAGCCCTTTTTTAATTTATTTATTTCCCAAATTGAGTAAATTTGTTCCTTTTGTTGGGATATTTAAATCTGTATGATTTGAATGTATCATATATTTATTTAGTAAAATCAATCAACCATTAGAAAAGAACACATGTCAATATTATATTTTCACATCTTAAAGTTTTTATGGTATATTATTTTTATCGTTATCTTAGATCATTCTCTATACTCTCCAAAAACATTTCTCTTGTTGAATTTTATTTTCATGTTCTTCTATATAATCTTTTTAATTTCATTTTCTCTAAATAAGGTATAGAAATTCATATCTTCAATTACATTTCATTTTTAAAATATAAATCTTATTAATCTTTTTTTTCATTTTCAATATTAATTCGATTGATATATTGTTAGTTTAAACATGTGTTTTGTAATGCCCCAACCCCAGTTACCCAGAGTAGGTGAATTTTTTTAATACATTGGAATGATTACAAGGAATCATGTCCTAAAGGACGGATCGGTTTAACAGTCTTGGAAAATAGATTACATACATGAACTTTACATTACAATTCCGAACATTAATTACAACGTATATAATCCTTTGATAAATAAATTATTATTCTAGATTAAACCTGTATATAAAATCATAATACACTTCTTGGCATCCTAGGAAAATGGAAGATAAGAAAGGGGTGTGCTCCAATGTTTAGTTAGTGTCAACAATACAGTAGAAGACAACATAAACATTAAGCATGGTGAATAATGGAAAACACATGCCTTTAAAAATAATAAACATGAACAATATATGGAAGGAATATGATCTGAGTATATAATTCCATAATAAAACATTGTCATGGGTATTCTACTAGTATAATAACCACATGAACCATCAATATTATTTTCATAATGAGGGAATATATAATGCGGGACATTCTGAAACATTTTTTCTAGGCCTCATCCAAGACATCTAAAAATGATTAAGCCCTTATGAAAAACCATATATCAAATTGGGAAAGTCCTTGGCCAATTCTATGTATAATTATATCATGAGACCTACCAATTCATCAAGGAGCTATAATGGGCACAACCCATTACTTACTAAGTCCAATGTATTCCTCATATGAAAAGGATGAAACATAAAATAAACATTCATATTAAATATAACATAAGAAATGTTAATAATTTAACCATAAACCATGAATGGTATAAAAATAACACATACATAGTCAAACATATCAAAAACCATCAAAACAATTTGGAATATGTTTATCATAATAAATCAACTTAAAACAAGTGTGAAATCCATTAAAGAATTTTACGTAGATAAATCAAAACTACTTGGTAGAAATATCTCTTTCAATTTTGAAACAATTTAAAAGACACATAATTATAAAAGAAAACATTTATTTTGAAAATATTCTTAAATTATTGGAAGGAAATATTTAAAGGTGATATATTGGAAAAAAATATTCAGACCTTCCATATAATATAAAAAAACATTATTTTGTTATTTCGTCGAAAAGGTCATAAAGTACCTTGTTTGGAAAATGATGGAAATATTCCTCTCAAATAATTTTATAAAAACTCAAAATATGGGCATAAATGAATTTAACACATATTATAGTAAAAAATAAAAATGTTTTGAAATAAATTTTTAAGAAAAACATATGTGGATTATAAATAAGTCCCAGTAGAGACTTACGTATAAACAACCTCGGATAAATAAATAGATTGTAAAATTAACCCTTATTGATTTGGTAACTTACGAAACATACACCACATGAAATAAGGACCATAAAATGAAGATTTAAATACCAATAAATTAAATTATATTACACCAAGAATAAAATCATGGGTAGCACAAACACCACAAAAAAAGAAATAGTGGCCAATATAGCATAAATCTAACGAGAATAAAAAGTGAGATGAAAACCCTTTACCTTGTAATTTTCTTTGGTTGAGGTTATGTTAAATTCATTTATAATAGTTAAATAATTGTTATTAAATTATAAAAGAACGATATACTTAAATATGATATCATATATGATCCTCTAATATTGCATTATTAATAATATCTTTGTAGTATCATTGGTTCGAGTGTTAACTGATTCATTTCCCTTTATATGTTTTGTTAGGTAAGACATGTTTGTTATTGATAGGATGTATTTGATTCAAATCCATAATTATGTTAAGTTGTTAAAAATTATTTTTAAAAATCAAATGAAAATTATTCTTCATTGGTTACGATGGGTAATGAATCGCATCACGTTCACGGAGACGATAATCGGTACGTATGCACGAACAACACTTCCATTTCATTTTTTTACTTTAAAAGGAAATAAAACCAAACGATACATTAGTTTATTATTATTACAGTATAATATAATATTTTATATATGTTATTTAGGTTCATTAACACCATCTTTTATATTTACCATGTTTGGTATGAATGAGTCATATCACTTTGAGGGGGTGGAAGTCCACACTTTTTCAAATGAAATTATCATATATATACAACATGAAAAGAATACAGGTATGATATAAAATAGAATTACATAAGATTATAGATAAAATAAATAAAATAAATATAATATATAATTATAGTTCCATCGTAGTGGCCACTATAAGAGGTGGTAGTATAAGATTGAATAATCATCGTTTCGCGAGGCAGTAGTTCACCGCCCATAGAAACATTATGTTCTATACCCATTAGAGAGAGGTTTGTGTAAATTTAGTTCAAATAATTCTCATAAAAACAATATAGTCTATTTGAGATACTGGGTTTTTTTATAAAATAATGGAAATAATAGAGTTTAGGGGGGTTGGATAAGTAAAATAATAGAAAAGAACCTAAGAGGAGATGTTACCTTTAAATCAGGTAACTCCATTTGGTTTGAACCAAAAGTATTCTTTGAAGTGACTTCTACCTAAGGTAAGGATTCTAAGAGTAAGAGAGGTATGTATGAAATTTAATTTGGTAGTGTTTTGATGATCCAAGAGGCTTGATAAGTGTGAGTAATGAGTTAGAGGTGATGGCTTTTTACAAGGGGGGGAGGGGCTCTTTAGAAAAGTATGAAAATATTATTTTATTATATAATTATTTGTGGTTATAAAGGTAAAAAATTCATTAAAGTAGAATATGAGATGCCTCATGTTTGAAATAAAATAATACAGTAAATATTGGACAGTTTTTGGAAGTTTTTTAATTTTTATAATCTAATTTATTAAAATCATTAATTAATGAGGTAAACACTGCATCATTATTGAGTCCTAAATAATTTTATTTATAAAAATTAAAATAAAAATACCTTGATGTAGGAAATAATTTTATATTTTCAATTAATATTTATAGTTGAAAATATGAGTTATATAACTTCATGGAAAAATAGTTTTACTAAAAGATATATGTTTATGTGATTTTTGTCTTTACTTTAAATTAATTAATATAAATTGTCATTACCACCCTCAAGTGGATCCATGGGGTCCCCAAATCACCCAAGTAAGCCCATGGTCGTCCATGTGTCAAAAAATAGTAACAGGACATAGGTTAGGGTAATTTAATATTATAATAATAATATTTTTTTACACTTATTTACCGGATTTATCCTTTAACTATGGTAAATAAAATATTTATCAAAGTAAATATTCATAATGTCTAAAAATAAAAGTTACCAATTTACACAATTTGGGTCTACTGATTTCAAATATGGAATGTATTTTTCCAAATTCAAAACACCTAAGTGGAAAAAAATAATTTAAAATAAATTCACGATGTGAAAACAAAAAGCATGTTTTTAAGAAATAATAACTATCAAATTATTTACATTTTTTATGTCCAATTTCAAAGTGAAATTACTTATAATGACCAAAATTGGATTAAATGGTAAATATATAATCTAATTATACTTTTAAACCACTCAAATATATTTTTTAACACTATAAATTATTTCTATTTAAAAATTTGTTTTTAATTAAAATTTATTATTTTCACTATTCATCTACATATGAAAGTTATCAGAAAAGTCACAAAAATTATCCAAAATAAATTTTTTGTATCCCTCTTCTAAAGAAAATTTAATTTCACTAAATTTAATATATAAAATATTCAAATATTGGATTTAAAGAGGGTTCCCCATTAAAAGGCGGGAAACTGCATTTTTTGAAAAATACCTCTTTTATCTTAAAAATTGAATTTACTTATATTATGTCTAAGAAAAAAAAAGATGAATGTAAAAATTATATATAATATATATAAAATAAATAATGTTTCTAATTCTATTCATAACCACTTTTTGAACATTTATATTGTTAAGTCGTGGTGCGCTCGATCTCGGTGTTGCGTGTAGCGCAAGCTATTGAATTATTTTAAAGAGATAACGTACCATGAAATAATGGGGTGCAACATTCTCCCCTCCTTCAACAAATTTATTCATCACAATTTGAAATTGTTCTTCAAAAATAAAATGGTGAAAATAGAAATTATCTTTGTGGAAAACTCATACCAGAAATAGGGTTAATAAAATTTATTCTTAATAAGACGGATAAGGAAATGAAAAAGTCACCACCAAAATAGAGTTTCGAATTGGAGAACATTGGTGGAAATTATTGAAAAATAATTGGAGGAAAAACATAAATATTTATAGGGAGTATAAGGCCCCAGACTTAAACCTTATTTAATCTTGAGTTATTACAAGATTACACATTGAGGATCTTTTCAGGTTTAGAGTTTTAGAGAATTAGATCATGAAACATGCATTACATTCCACATTTAAACAAAGTGGTTACATAAAAGATAGTATTCATTCTTCCCATCAATGGAAACATATTGAAAATAAAACATGGATTCTTTCTTGACACATCCTTGACACTATCATCACATCATGTACCCTTCCCTTGACCTGTGAAAAACATTTCAAAAACATGGGATGAGCATAAAAATCTTAGTAAGGGACATAAAAATATGGAAAGGAAACATGAGTACATGTATACATAAGAATGAAATCATACTTTACCCATAAAACATAAGCACTTTAACATACCTCATAAAATCATGAATAAATCATAGAAATCATATGACATAAAGGTAACTTGAGGCATTCATAATATTCTTAGGTAGGGAGTAACCCTATTGGTTACGTTTGGAATACCCATCACAGTATATTCCCTAAATCTCTTCGGAAAAACCTTAACGTTTCACTCCTTCGCGTTACCCAATGCATTGGAGAGCTATATTGGGCTCACCCGCCCTACTTTTATCACAGAACCACCAATCTTCATAATAATGCCCAAGAACCTCAACATAATCGTATCACATAAAACATGCATAAAGGAAACATAACATTTCCACCTTTCAATCACAAGATATCAATACAACACATTGATATAAAAACATTATGAAAACTATTTTCAATACCAAAATAAAAGAAAAGTAAAACATGGTATTTATTTTTCTTTTAAAAAGAAGGTATGTCTTGTAGAGGAATCTGAAACTCAAATAATGGTCACGACGGCGGAGAAGTCATTGTCACCGCATACATATGACAAAAACAGTCCCTTTTTTCATTTAATAAACACATTGTATAAAAAATATTCCTATCGAATAAACGTAAAATGACAAAGGGGTTTATACACCTTATAAAAGAAAGTTGTGTATAAAACAGAATATGCCTCAATGAAAGGAGATTGAGACGAAGTCCTATACAAAGAAGGTATCCTTGGTTTAAGGATAAATCAATTACATAATTATGTGTGACAAAAGAATAAACAAAATATAAGTGGATATTAAGTGTAAAATAATCAAAGGTCATTCACACATATTCAAAGGATGACATATTCAACAACTACATGTTGAACCCAAAGAAATCGAAATTGGGTTAAGAAGTTCCCTTGACAGCCTAACGGCGTCACATGAAAATGAGTTTATGAGAGATAAAAAAAACTGTATCTCATCACTTGGACATAAAATTTACAACAATAAGGATATATGAGAATATATCCCAACATAAAAATATGTAAATTAAAAGACCCAACAAAAGAAGTCTTTTAAAAAGAGGAGGGTGAAAGGTTCCCTTACCGACTTGAGTATCTTTCAAAACATACACCCCATAAAATAAGGACAATACAATGAATATATAAGTTCCCATAAAGGAAATTATATTACACAAAGAGTTTAATAATGGGCAGTACATACACCACTCAAAGTAAATTGTGTCAAATGTAGCATAAATCTCACGGGAATAAAAGTGAGATGAAAAATCTCTTATGAAAACTCGGCACCCTAACGTCGCCACTTAAAACATCCAAAAATGGATTGATGAGATCAAATAGGGTATCTAATAAAATTACAATAAAATTTACAGAAATAGGAATATAAACGAACATCCCCCATCATAACAAAGAGGAGCTTAAAAGAAGTGACATAGAGGAGAGTACTTAAAAAGAAAGAGAGAGGTTAGATCTCTTACGAAAATTCGGCAGCCTAACGGCGCCACTCAAAACTTCAAAATGGATTGATGAGAGAGAATAGGGTCTCTAATCATATGAACATAGAAATTACAGTAAGAGCAATATAAAAGAACATCCCAATAACAAGAAATATGAGCTTATAAGGAATGACATAAAAGAGTGTACTTAAAAAGAAAGAGAGGAGTAGGATCCCTTACCTCAAGTCCAACCTGTCTAATTCGTTTCTTTATATTCCAGAATAATGAACTTGAGTTAATTTCCACTTTATTAAGAAAATTTTTCTAGTTCATTATTCCTTTTAGATCACTTATTTTCATGTTATAAACATTATTTAATCATTTAAGTTAATAATGTTTGTTTTGTCGATATTTGGTTCTTAAGTCGAGAGTGGACTTCTTACAATTACATGTTGTTCGTGTGGTCAAATGTTCATTATATCCAGAATTATATTAATGATTTGGATATAATATATATAATATATATCCATAATATACATGTATCTATAACAGTACATAACATTTAGAGTTACGAAATGAAATGCACCGTTCATGGAGACGGTAAGCTGTACGTAGGCATGAACGCTACTTCCATTTCTATTTCATATTTAATGGAATTAAAACATAATGATACATAATAGTATTTTAATTACAGTATGGTATCATATATAATATCATTAAATATATCCTTTATATGTACCACATATGGTATTAACGAATCAAATCACTTTGAGGGGGCGGTTGTCCGCACTTCATTAAATGAAGATATCACGTTTACCCATAATGGAAACCATAAAGGTATGCCATAAATGAAAAATACAGAATGTTAAGTAAAAAATAAAAATATTAGATATCATATATAAATATAGTGTCATCTTAATGGCCACCTTTGAAGGTGTTAGAAGATTGTTGAACAATCATCGTTTCAGGAGGCAGAAATTCGCCATCCACAGAAACAGTATGTTCCATAAAAATTAGTTGTAGTTGTGTGAAAGTGTATCTAGAATCCTTCTTATAACAACATCCTAAAATATTTATGATACTGGATTTTTTAAAAACGAAATGAATAAAAAGAGTTTATGGGGTTGGATAAGCAAAATAAAACAAAATGACTCAAGTGAAGACATTACCTTAAAGTTGGGTAACTCCCTTTGGTTTGAGCTCAAAGGCTTCCTTGGGAAGACTTATGACCAAAGTGATGCCTCAAGGAGTTAGAGAGGGAAGTGGAGAGACACAATGGGTAGGGTTTGGCCGAGCCAAAAGCTTTGGGAGTGTGGGTAAGGAGGTAGATCTGGGGGCCTTTTATAAGAGGAGAGGAGGGTCACTCTTGGAAGGTAAAGAAAAGTCACTTTATTTTAAAATGGTATTCGGATTTAAGAGGTCCCACATTGATTTGTTTCGAGGATATGGTGATAAGGGTTATAAATAAACTCATCCAATAGGTTTTGGACATGTGTAGGGCTTAGATATTACAGTATCTTTCCATTTTAATTAAATCGTTAAATAATGAGGTCATCGCTGCATCATCATGATGTCATAAATAATTTAATTTATGTAAGCTCTAAAAATTATAAAAAAACTACTATCATGTAGGAAATAGTTTTATATTTCCAATGAATATTTATAGTTAAAAATATGATTTGTATAACCCCATGTAAAAATTGTTTTAGGAAAACATTTCATGTTTGTCTCATTTTTACCCTAACTTTAAATAAAAAGATATTAATGTCATTTTCCAACAAAAGTGGCTTCATGGGGTCCCCAAGTTGACCCATGGGTTTTCTTGGTCGGCCATGACACATCAAATGAGGTTAGGACATGTTTCATGTTCATTTCATATTATTAAAACATTATTTTTACCTTAAACTACACTAATTACCTCTAATCGCGATTAAAAACTTAATAAGTTACTATTCACAAAAAAATTATTTTTTTATCCCATTGAACCAAATTTTACTTCTTCATGACAACCATGTATGTCGGTTTTTTGAAATTCAAAACACAAAGATGGAAAATTTTCATTTAAACAGAAAAATCAATTTTTATAAGTACAACTTAGTGGTTTCACTATTCATCAAAAATTGAAGTTTTTTAGAAAAATATCAAAAATTCACCCTAAGATATATTTGATATTCAGAATTCAAAAATGAAGTCTATTTTAAAAAATTCAAAACATATAAGTCACATTAATTAATTTAATAATTAATTCCCGCTGTCAGAGCAAATAACGTGTTTTTATGAAAGAATAAGTATCAAAAGATTGACACTAGTTTAAGTCTGATTTCAAAGTAAAATTAATTCCAATGACCACTATTGGATTTAATGGTAAAAATATATTCTAATTTCACTTTAAAAACAATTCAAAAGATAATATAATCATATAAATAAATTAGATTAAAAAGAGGTTTTGAATTAAAATAAAACATTTTACACTATTCATTAAAAAATGAACTTTATCAGAAAGATAGCAAAAATTTACACAAAGTAAATAATGATGTCCCGAATCTTAAGAACAGATTTATTTGGTCCAATAGAATGTATATGAGTGAACAAAACTATATTTAATGACGGTTCACCATCAAAAGGCGATAAGTGAACCTTTAGTGAAAACTAGGGCATATAAGCCTAAAATTTAATTCTTTCCGTATTTTAAGCCTTTATCTTTTATTGGATAAATGTAAAAACATTTAAAAACATATATAATCATATTTTAGTTATTTATATCCATTCCAGCTAATAAAACGGCTACATGATAACTACCTTTTAAAATAATATTATTTTATTACTAGTGTGCAACGTAAGATTTCAATGAAACTCATTGTTGTGTATCGGGAACGCTATCGAACATAGAAACCCTTCAAAGTAATATTAATATTTTATTCAAAAATATGGATAAATATAAAAATGTCATATTCTTTATTTACCTGGGGTGTTACATCCTTCCCCTCTTTTGGGAATTGCGTCCTCGCAATTTTTAAAATTGAGCTTTGAGATATCCTTGAAAGTCCCACATCGGAACAAGAGTCGTAAAACAATAACTTTAAAATAAAGAAAGATAAGTACAAAGGTCACCCGAGTCAACCCATACTAGGATTCCATGTATGAAAACATGGACATGGAGGAGAAAACATAGGGTCATGTTCTGATGGAGAGTCATAGAAAACATGTTTAGGTGAAAGTTAACCACAAGAAAATCACAAACTTGTGATGGGTTAAACGGTATTCTACTCCCGAGTAGGAAAAGTTAATAGACAACATTTTTGTTTTAAGTTACTTTTATTGAGGAATTTATTCATAAGGAAACATAATCACTTATCATGTTGTCTTTCAACTTTTACTAGATTCCTTAATCAAACTCATATTTTTCCAAAAGACGAGTATTTAGGGAGACTTGTTTGCATTAAGAGTACTATAATAAACTTCTAGAGAATCACCTAATCCACAAAAGAGAACTATATACTTCCCATGTCTTTAGATTTTAACCAAAACCAAAACAAAAAAAGGTTAGTACAAGATTAGAAAATCAAGAAAAGGATAACCCTTTATAAAAAGAAAATCTATTCTTAATCTCCAAAATTTGTCCAACAAGCCCAAAGTTCAATGAGGGCCATTCGATAAACAATTTGTCCATAAAATTCTTAAAAGTAAACCAATCTATGATTGAAATCCAAATATTTGAAGGATTTAGTGACATAGTCATCCAAGTTGAATCGTAACATTTATCTCCAAACAACATCAGTTGCTCCTAAAGTCTCGAATTGAAATGTAATTAACCTAATCACATATCCTCCATAATAGGTTAATCATTATCATAAATAACCCAAAATCAACTTACTCTTAATTCATAAAATCATATAACTAAAAAGAATCAGTCAAACTAACCAGGGACTTCACGTAGTCCAGTGGTAGGCGATAAATACCAGTCGCTCTTTGGTTGTGGGTTCGATTCCTGCAGCTTTGTCCGACGCGACGGGTTGTCACACGGTCTGTGTGTTGTCCTTTTTCCAAAACTACATAATTCTTAAAACATTCCCCAAAACGAGATAAAATCTTCAAAAAAAAAATCATAACATATTTTAACCCCAATTTTATCTCCTGCCTTTCATTTTCTATCATATCATAGAGTAACCCACAATTACCTCAAAATTAAGGATCATATAAACTCTAATGGTTACCTTTATAATTATTACTTGAACTTCCACATTGATTGGTCATCTCATACATGATGAATTACAGAATGTAACAAGGTTCAAGTGGTTGATCATGACTCCTTGATATTTGGTTTAGAACAACCACGAGTTTCCTCATTGAATCCTCCATTTTATCTAGTATCTTAATCAGAGAACCACCATAGTTTCCTTCAAACCCATTTTCACTTTGGTGCCTGCTAGATCCATCCATTTACTAAAACCAAAAAGGTCAGTGTGAGTATATCAACATAACCATAATGTACTAATGAAGAAGATAAACACTAAGATATACTTACTCATTCACTTTATCTAAAACTAGGACTCTTTCTGAAATCCTAACCATTATGGTAATGCCACTTATGCTTAAAGAATACCCTAACCTCTAAAGTTATCTAAACCGACCTATGATACCAAATATAAGGCCCCAGACTTAAACCTTATTTAATCTTGAGTTATTACAAGATTACACATTAAGGATCTTTTCAAGTTTAGAGTTTTATAGAATTAGATCATGAAACATGCATTACATTCCACATTTAAACAAAGTGGTTACAAAAAAGACAGTATTCATTCTTCCCATCAACGAAAACATATTGAAAATAAAACATGGATTCTTTCTTGACACATACATGACACTATCATCACATCATGTACCCTTCCCTTGACCTGTGAAAAACATTTCAAAAACATGGGATGAGCATAAAAAGCTCAGTAAGGGATATAAAAATATGGAAAGGAAACATGAGTACATGTATACATAAGAATGAAATCATACTTTACCCATAAAACATAAGCACTTTAACATACATCATAAAATCATGAATAAATCAAAGAAATCATATGACATAAAGGTAACTTGAGGCATTCATAACATTCTTACGTAGGCAGTAACCCTCTTGGTTACGTTTGGAATACCCATCACAGTATATTCCCTAAATCTATTCGGTGAAACCTTAACGTTTCACTCCTTCATGTTACCCAATGAATTGGAGATCTATATCGGGCTCACCCACCCTTAGTTTATCACATAACCACCCGTCTTCATAATAATTCCCAAGAACCTCAACATAATCGTATCACATAAAACATGCATAAAGGAAACATAACATTTCCACCATTCAATCACAAGATATCAATACAACACATTGATATAAAAACATTATGAAAACCATTTTAAATACCAAAATAAAAGAAAAGTAAAACATGGTATTTATTTTTCTTTTAAAAAGAAGGTATGGCTTGTAGAGGAAGCCGAAACACAAATAATGGTCACGACGACGGAGAAGTCATTGTCGCCGCATACGTATGACAAAAATAGTCCCTTTTGTAGTTTAATAAAAACTTCGTATAAAAAAGATTCATTTTGAATAAACCTAAAAAGTCAAAGGGGTTTATACACCGTATAAAAGAAGGTTGTGTATAAAACAGAATATGCCTCAATGAAAGGAGATTGAGACGAAGTCCCATACAAAGACTGTATCCTTGGTTTAAGGAAAAATTTATTACATAATTATGTGTGACAAAAGAATACACCAAATATAAGTGGATATTAAGTGTAAAATAATCAAAGGTCATTCACACATATTAAAAGGATGACATATTCAATAACTACATGTTGAACCCAAGGAAATCGAAATTGGGTTAAGAAGTTCCCTTGACAGCCTAACGGCGTCACAGAAAAATGAGTTGATGAGAGATAAAAAAAACTGTATCTCATCACTTGGACATAAAATTTACATCAATAAGGATATATGAGAACATATCCCAACATAACAATATGTAAATTAAAAGACCCAACAAAAGAAGTCTTTTAAAAAGAGGAGGGTGAAAGGTTCCTTTACCGACTTGGGTATCTTTCAAAACATACACCCCATGAAAGAAGGACAATACAATTAATATGTAAGTACCCATAAAGGAAATTATATTACACAAAGAGTATAATAATGGAAAGTACATACACCACTCAATGGAAATTGTGGAAAATGTAGCATAAATCTCACGGGAATAAAAGCGAGATGAAAAATCCCTTACGAAAACTCGGCAGCCTAACAACGCCACTTAAAACTTCCAAAAATGGATTTATGGGATCAAATAGGGTATCTCATCACATTAAAATAAAATTTACAGCAAGAGGAATATAAACGAACATCTCCCATCATAATAAAGATGATCTTAAAAGAAGTGACATAGAGGAGAGTACTTAAAAATAAAGAGAGAGGTTAGATCTCTTACGAAAATCCGGCAGCCTAACGGCGCCACTCAAAACTTCCAAAATGGATTGATGAGAGAGAATAGGGTCTCTCGTCATATGAACATAAAATTTAGAGTAAGAGTAATATAAAATAACATCCCAATAACAAGAAATATGAGCTTAGAAGGAATGACATAAAAGAGTGTACTTAAAAAGAAAGAGAGGAGTAGGATCCCTTACCTCAAGTCCAACTTGTCTTGTTCTTTTCTTTATATTCCTGAATAATAAGCTTGAGTTAATTTCCACTTTATTAATAACATTTTTCTAGTTCATTATTCTTTTTAGATCACTTATTTCCATGTTATAAACATTATGTAATCATTTCAGTTAATAATGTTTGTTTTGTTGATATTTGGTTCTTAAGTCGAAAGTGGACTTCTTACAATTACATGTTGTTCGTGTGGTCAAATGTTCATTATATCCAGAATTATATTTATGATTTGGATATAATATATATCATATATATCCAGAATATACATGTATCTATAATATTACATAACATTTAGAGTTAAGAAATGAAATGCACCGTTCATGGAGACATTAAGCCGTACGTATGCATGAATGCTACTTCCATTTCTATTTCATATGTAATGGAATTAAAACATAATGATACATAATAGTATTTTAATTCCAGTATGGTATCATATTTAATATCATTAAATATATCCTTTATATGTACCACATATGGTATTAACGAATCAAATCACTTTGAGGGGGCGGTAGTCCGCACTTCCTTAAATGAAGATATCGCGTTTACCCATAATGGAGACCATAAAGGTATGCCATAAATGAAAAATACAGAATCTTAAGTAAAACATAAACATATTAGATATCATATATAAATATAGTGTCATCTTAATAGCCACATTTTAAGGTGTTAGAAGAATGTTGAACAATCATCGTTTCGGGAGGCAGAAATTCGCCATCCACGGTAACAGTATGTTCTTTAACCATTAGATGTAGTTGAGTGAAAGTTTAGCTCTAATAATTCTTATAACAACATCCTAGTATATTTATTATACTGTAGTTTTTACAAAAGAAATTAATAAAAATAGTTTAGGGGTTGGAGAAGCAAAATAAAACAGAAGGACTCAAGTGAAGACATTACCTTAAAATTGGGTAACTCCCTTTGGTTTGAGCTCAAAGGATTCCTTGGGAAGACTTATGCCCAAACTGAGGCCTCAATGAGTTATAGAGGGAAGTTTAGAGACATAATGGGTAGGTGTTGGCCGAGCCAAAGGCTTTGGGAGTGTCGGTAAGGAGGTAGAGGTGGGGGCCTTTTATAAGAGGAGAAGAGGGGCACTCTTGGAAGGTAAAGAATAGTCACTTTATTTTAAAATGGTATTAGGATTTAAGAGGTCCCACATTGATGTTTTTAGAGGATAATGTGATAAGGGTTCGAGATACACTCATCCAATAGGTTTTGGACATGTGTAGGTCTTAGATATTACATTATCATTCCATTTTATTTAAATCGTTAAATAATGAGGTCATCACTCCATCATCATGATGTCATAAATAATTTAATTTGTTTAATGTATAAAAATTATAAAAAAATACTATTATGTAGGAAATCTTTTTATCTTTCCAATTAATATTTATAGTCAGAAATATGATTCGTATAACCCCATTTAAAAATTGGTTTTGTAAAACATTTCATGTTTGTCTCATTTTTTACTTTAACTTTAAATAAAAAGATATTAATGTCATTTTCCAACCAAAGTGGCTAAATGGGGTCCCCAAGTTGACCCATGGGTTTTTTTGGTCGGCCATGACACATCCAATGAGGTTAGGACATGTATAAAGTTCCTTTTATATTATTAAAACATTATTTTTACCTTAAACTACACTAATTTCTTCTAATCGCTATTAATAAGTTACTATTCACCAAAAAATTATTTTTTTATCCCATTGAACCACATTTTACTTATTAATGACAACCATGTATGTCGGATTTCTGAAATTCAAAACACAAAGATGGCAAAATTTCATTTAAATAGAAAAATCAGTTTTTATAAGTACCACTTAGTGGTTTCACTATTCATCAAAAAATTGAAGTTTTTCAGAAAAATCCCAAAAATTCACCCTAAGATATATTTGATATTCCGAATTCAAAAATGAAGTCTATTTTAAAAAATTCAAAACATATAAGTCACATTAATTAATTTAATAATTAATTCCCGCTGTCAGAGCAAATAACATGTTTTTATGAAATAATAAGTATCAAAAGATTGACACTAGTTTAAGTCTGATTTCAAAGTGAAATTAATTCCAATGACCACTATTGGATTTAATGGTAAAAATATATTCTAATTTCACTTTAAACCCAATTAAAAAGATAATATAATCATATAAATAAATTAGATTAAAAGGAGGTTTTGAATTAAAATACAACATTTTACACTATTCATTAAAAAATGAACTTTATCAGAAAGATACTAAAAATTTACACAAAGTAAATTTTGATGTCCCGAATCTTAAGAAGAGTTTTATTTGGTCCAATAGAATGTATAAGAGTGAACAAAACTATATTTAATGACGGTTCACCATCAAAAGGCGATAAGTGAACCTTTTGTGAAAACTAGGGCATATACGCCAAAAATTAAATTCTTTCCGTATTTTAAGCCTTTATCTTTTATTTGATAAATGTAAAAACATTTAAAAACATATATAATAATATTTTAGTTATTTATATCCATTCCTTCCAATACAACGGCTACATGTTAACTACCTTTTAAAATAATATTATATTATTACTAGTGTGCAACGTAAGATTTCAATGAAACTCTTTGTTGTGTATCGGGTACGCTATCAAACATAGCAACCCTTTAAAGTAATATTAATATTTTATTCACAAATATGGATAAATATAAAAATGTCATATTCTTTATTTACCTGGGGTGTTACATCCTTCCCCCCTTTTGGGAATTGCGTCCTCACAATTTTTAAATTTGAGCTTGGAGACATCCTTGAAAGTCCCACATCGGAACAAGAGTCGGTAAAACAATCACTTTAATATAATGAAAGATAAGTACAAAGGTCCCCCGAGTCAACCCATACTAGGATTCCAAGTATGAAAACATGGACATGGATGAGAAAACATAGGGTCATGTTCTGATGGAGAGTGATAGAAAACATGTTTAGGAGAAAGTTAACAACAAGAAAATCAAAAACTTGTGATGGGTTAAACGGTATTCTATTCCCCAGTAGGAAAAGTTAATAGAAAACATTTTTGTTTTAAGTTAATTTTATTGAGGAATTTATTCATAAGGAAACATAATCACTTATCATGTTGACTTTCAACTTTTACTAGATTCCTTAATCAAACTCATATTTTTTCAAAAAGGAGAGTATTTAGGGAGACTTGTTCGCATTAAGAGTACTATAATCAACTTATAGAGAATAACCTAATCCACAAAAGTGAACTATACACTTCCCATGTCTTTAGACTTTATCCAAAACCAAAACAAAAAAAAGGTTAGTACAAGATTAGAAAATCCAGAAAGGGATAACCCTTTATAAAAAGAAAATCTATTCTTAATCTCCAAAATTTGTCCAACAAACCCAAAGTTCAATGAGGACCATTCGATAAACAATTTGTCCATAAAATTATTCAAAGTAAACCAATATAAGATTGAAACCCAAATATTTGAAGGATTTAATCACACAGTCATCCAAGTTGAATTGTAACATTTATCTCCAAACAACATCAGTTGCTCCTAAAGTCTCGTATTGAAAAGTAATTAACCTAATCACATATCCTACATAATAGGTTAATCATTTTCATAAATAACCCAAAATAAACTTACTCTTAATTCATAAAATCATATATCTAAAATGAATCAGTCAAACTAACCAGGGACTTCACGTAGTCCAGTGGTAGGCGATAAATACCAGTCGCACTTTGGTTGTGGGTTCGATTCACGCAGCTTTGTCCGACGCGACGGGTTGTCACACGGTTTGCTTGTTGTCCTTTTTCCAAAACTACACAATTCATAAAACATTCCCCAAAATGAGATAAAATCTTCAAAAAAATCATAACATATTTTAACCCCAATTTTATCTCCTGCCTTTCATTTTCCATCATATCATAGAGTAACCCATAATTACCTCAAAAGTAAGGATCATATACACTCTAATGGTTACCTTTATAATTATTACTTGAAATTCCACATCGATTGGTCATCTTGTACATGATGCATTACAGAATGTACCAAGGTTCAAGTGGTTGATCATGACTCCTTGATATTTGGTTTAGAACAACCACGAGTTTCCTCATTTAATCCTCCATTTTATCTAGTATCTTAATTAGAGAACCACCATAGTTTCCTTCAAACCCATTTTCACTTTGGTGCCTTCTAGATCCATCCATTTACTAAAACCAAAAAGGTCAGTGTGAGTATATCAACATAACCATCATGTACTAATGAGGAAGGTAAACACTAATATATACTTACTCATTCACTTTATCTAAAACTAGGACTCTTTCTGAAATCCTAACCATTATGGTAATGCCACTTATGCTTAAAAAATACCCTAACCTCTAAAGTAATCTAAACCGACCTCTGATACCAACTATAAGGCCCCATCCTTAAACCTTATTTAATCTTGAGTTATTACAAGATTACACATTGAGGATCTTTTCAGGTTTAGAGTTTTAGAGAATTAGATCATGAAACTTGCATTACATTCCACATTTAAACAAAGTGGTTACATAAAAGACAGTATTCATTCTTCCCATCAACAGAAACATATTGAAAATAAAACATGGATTCTTTCTTGACACATCCTTGACACTAACATCACATCATGTACCCTTCCCTTGACCTATGAAAAACTTTTCAAAAACATTAGATGAGCATAAAAAGCTCAGTAAGGGATATAAAAATATGGAAAGGTAATATGAGTACATGTATACATAAGAATGAAATCATACTTTACCCATAAAACACAAGCACTTTAACATACCTCATAAAATCATGAATAAATAATAGAAATCATATGACATAAAGGTAACTTGAGGCTTTCATAACATTCTTACGTAGAGAGTAACCCTCTTAGTTACGTTTGGAATACCCATCACAGTATATTCCCTAGATATCTTCGGAGAAACCTTAACGTTTCAATGCTTGGCATTACCCAATACATTGGAGAGATATATCGGGATCACCCGCCCTTAGTTTATCACAGAACCACCCGTCTTCATAATAATGCCCAAGAACCTCAACATAATTGTATCACATAAAACATGCATAAAGGAAACATAACATTTCCACCTTTCAATAACAATATATCAATACAACACATTGATATAAAAACATTATGAAAACCATTTTCAATACCAAAATAAAAGAAAAGTAAAACATGGTATTTATTTTTCTTTTAAAAAAAAGGTATGGCTTGTAGAGGAAGCCAAAACTCAAATAATGGTCACGACGGCGGAGAAGTCGTTGTCGCCGCATACGTATGACAAAAACAGTCCCTTTTGTCATTTAATAAACACTTCGTATAAAAAAGATTCATTTTGAATAAACGTAAAAAGTCAAAGGGGTTTATACACCATATAAAAGAAGGTTGTGTATAAAACAGAATATGCCTCAATGAAAGGAGATTGAGACGAAGTCCCATACAAAGACGGTATCCTTGGTTTAAGGATAAATCCATTACATAATTATGTGTGACAAAAAAATACACCAAATATAAGTGGATATTAAGTGTAAAATAATCAAAGGTCATTCACACATATTCAAAGGATGACAAATTCAATAACTACATGTTGTACCAAAAGAAATCGAAATTGGGTTAAGAAGTTCCCCTGACCTAACGGTGTCACATCAAAATGAGTTGATGAGAGATAAAAAAACTGTATCTTATCACTTGGACATAAAATTTACATCAATAAGGATATATGAGAACATATCCCAACATAACAATATGTAAATTAAAAGACCCAACAAAAGAAGTCTTTTAAAAAGAGGAGGGTGAAAGGTTCCCTTACCGACTTGGGTATCTTTCAAAACATACACCCCATGAAAGAAGGACAATACAATGAATATGTAAGTACCCATAAAAGAAATTATATTAAACAAAGATTATAATAATGGGCAGTACATACACCACTCAAAGGAAATTGTGGCAAATGTAGCATAAATCTCACAGGAATAAAAGTGAGATGAGAAATCCCTTACGAAAACTCGGCAGCCTAACAACGCCACTTAAAACTTCCAAAAATGGATTGATGAGATCAAATAAGGTATCTCATCACATTACAATAAAATTTACATCAAGAGGAATATAAACGAACATCCCCCATCATAACAAAGAAGAGCTTAAAAGAAGTGACATAGAGGAGAGTACTTAAAAAGAAAGAGAGAGGTTAGATCTCTTACGAAAATTCGGCAGCCTAACAGTGCCACTCAAAACATCCAAAATGGATTGATGAGAGAGAATAGGGTCTCTCATCATATGAACATAAAAATTACAGTAAGATTAATATAAAATAACATCCCAATAACAAGAAATATTAGCTTAGAAGGAATGACATAAAAGAGTGTACTTAAAAAGAAAGAGAGGAGTAGGATCCCCTACCTCAAGTCCAACTTGTCTTGTTCGTTTCTTTTTATTCCCGAATAATAAACTTGAGTTAATTTACACTTTATTAAGAACCATTTTCTAGTTCATTATTCCTTTTAGATCACTTATTTCCATGTTATAAACATTATGTAATCATTTAAGTTAATAATGTTTGTTTTGTCGATATTTGGTTCTTAAGTCGAAAGTGGACTTCTTACAATTACATGTTGTTCGTGTGGTCAAATGTTCATTATATCCAGAATTATATTCATGATTTGGATTTAATATATATCATATATATCCAGAATATACATGTATCTATAATATTACATAACATTTAGAGTTAAGAAATGAAATGCACCGTTCATGGAGACAGTAAGCCGTATGTACGCATGAACGCTACTTCCATTTCTATTTCATATTTAATGGAATTAAAACATAATGATACATAATAGTATTTTAATTCCAGTATGGTATCATATATAATATCATTAAATATATCCTTTATATGTACCACATATGGTATTAACGAATCAAATCACTTTGAGGGGGCGGTAGTCCGCACTTCCTTAAATGAAGATATCACGTTTACACATAATGGAAACCATAAAGGTATGCCATAAATGAAAAATACAGAAGATTAAGTAAAACATAAACATATTAGATATCATATATAAATATAGTGTCATCTTAATGGCCACCTTTTAAGGTGTTAGAATAATGTTGAATAATCATCGTTTCGGGAGGCAGAAATTCGCCATCCACGGAAACAGTATGTTCTTTAACCATTAGATGTAGTTGTGTGAAAGTTTAGCTAGAATAATTCTTATAAAAACATCCTAATATATTTATTATACTGTAGTTGTTACAAAAGAAATTAATAAAAAGAGTTTTGGGGGTTGGAGAAGCAAAATAAAACAAAAGGACTCAAGTGAAGACATTACCTTAAAATTGGGTAACTCCCTTTGGTTTGAGCTCAAAGGATTCCTGGGGAAGACTTATGCCAAAAGTGAGGACTCAAGGAGTTATATAGGGAAGTGGAGAGACAAAATGGGCAGGGGTTGGCCGAGAAAAAAGCTTTGGGAGTGTGGGTAAAGAGGTAGAGTTGGGGGCCTTTTATAAGAGGAGAGGAGGGGCACTCTTGGAAGGTAAAGAAAAGTCACTTTATTTTAAAATGGTATTCGGATTTAAGAGGTCCCACATTGATGTGTTTCTAGGATAAGGTGATAATGGTTCTAAATACACTCATCCAATAGGTTTTGGACATGTGTAGGTCTTAGATATTACATTATCTTTCCATTTTATTTAAATCATTAAATAATGAGGTCATCGCTGCATCGTCATGATGTCATAAATAATTTAATTTATTTAATGTATAAAAATTATTAAAAAAATACTATGATGTAGGAAATCTTTTTATCTTTCCAATGAATATTTATAGTCAAAAATAGGATTTGTATAACCCCATGTAAAAATTGTTTTAGTAAAACATTTCATGTTTGTCTCATTTTTACTTTAACTTTAAATAAAAAGATATTAATGTCATTTTCCAACCAAAGTGTCTTAATGGGGTCCCCAAAATGACCCATGGGTTGTCTTGGTCAGCCATGAAACATCCAATGAGGTTAGGACATGTTTCAAGTTCATTTCATATTATTAAAACATTATTTTTACCTTAAACTACACTAATTACCTCTAATCGCGATTAAAAACTTAATAAGTTACTATTCACCAAAAAATTATTTTTTTTATCCCATTGAACCACATTTTAATTCTTTATGACAACCATGTATGTCAGATTTTTGAAATTCAAAACACAAAGATGGCAAATTTTCATTTAAACAGAAAAATCAGTTTTTATAAGTACCACTTAGTGGTTTCACAATTCATCAAAAATTGAAGTTTTTTAGAAAAATCCCAAAAATTCACCCTAAGCTATATTTGATATTCAGAATTCAAAAATTAAGTCTATTTAAAAAAATTCAAAACATATAAGTCACATTAATTAATTTAATAATTAATTCCCGCTGTCAGAGCAAATAGCGTGTTTTTATGAAACAATAAGTATCAAAAGATTGACAGTAGTTTAAGTCTGATTTCAAAGTGAAATTAATTCCAACGACAAATATTGGATTTAATGGTAAAAATATATTCTAGTTTCACTTTAAAACCAATTCAAAATATAATATAATCATATAAATAAATTAGATTAAAAAGAGGTTTTGAATTAAAATACAACATTTTACACTATTCATTAAAAATGTACTTTATCAGAAAGATACCAAAAATTTACACAAAGTCAATTTTGATGTCACGAATCTTAAGAATAGTTTTATTTGGTCCAATAGAATGTATAAGAGTGAACAAAACTATATTTAATGACGGTTCACCATCAAAAGGTGATAAGTGAACCTTTAGTGAAAACTAGGGCATATACGCCTAAAATTGAATTCTTTCCGTATTTTAAGCCTTTATCTTTTATTGGATAAAAGTAAAAACATTTAAAAACATATATAATAATATTTTAGTTATTTCTATCCATTCCCGCCAATACAACAACATCATGTTAACTACCTTTTAAAATAATTTTATTTTATTACTAGTGTGCAACGTAATATTTCAATGAAACTCTTTGTTGTGTATAGGGTACACTATCGAACATAGAAACCATTTAAATTAATATTAATATTTATTCAAAAATATGGATATATATAAAAATGTCATATTCTTTATTTACCTGGGGTGTTACAGGGAGTTATTGAGGTTATCAATCACAAACATGTGTAAAATTAAGGGCCTCAAAGCCATCAATCTAAGATGATTTAAAATATAATTGGTTAAAAAAATCATAGTGTTTTAGGATAACACTTTTTTGGTTTTATAATCCCTTAACTAAAGTTTAAGAATTAATTTCTTCATAGAATTAGAGAAAAAAATACACTTTAGATGTATAGTTCCTTCCTTTAACTAATTTCTACCACAAACTCATCTTTCACTCTAAAAGATAATAAAACATAAAAATATTAAATTTATCCTAATCGTATAGGGTTCCTAAAAATGAATTTATAATTCCTCTATCATAACTTTTAAAATACTAAATTATACAATCCATGAAATTACGTAGGCCAGTGGTAGGTGATGCACTATTTTCTCCCTTCGGTTGCAGGTTCCAGTCTCGTGGTCTTGCCGGACAAGACATGTTGTTACCCGACCTAGGGGTTGTAGTTTGTATAACAATAAAAATGTAATTTTAATAAATTATTTAACTATAAATATAGTATCCAATGTCAAACTTAATCCATTCAAACCATTAGATTTATCCATTTTTTTTCCAAACTCACAACCCAAAATATTTACGGATTTTAAACATAATGAAGATCTTTTTTTCCCCATAAAAACATGGGAATACCTTCATCATGCATTCTCTTAGAAAATTGTATCACCCTAAATTAACATAAAACCTTATTTAATACATTCATGATCCCTTGTTCGTTATATAATACTGGATATAATCCTTAAATCCAAAAATTTTGAACACTCCAACAATGATGGAATAAACAAACCATTAATCAGTTCCAAGGATGTCAATAATATCCAATAGAATTTATCCAAATAAAACATCTCTTATTCTGAAATCAATACCTATATATCATAACCATATTAAAGTTCATATTCACTTTAACGATGTATTTTTCAAAAAATTTAACTTGCTATGGAGTCACTTTTCTTGGTACAACATAATCTTAAATACTAAATGGAATAGTACTACAGTACAATCCTTATATACTCCATAATTCTTATAACTAGTACATAATTGATACAACACTCAAATGAAATAATTCTTTAATAACAACATAAGAATTATAGTCATTCCTCTTCCTCTGTGGTAGTATCGTAACATGATTATTATTCAATAATATCATTTGGGGAATACTCTAATGATTTGGACATTGATTCGCATAGTGTCCCAACACCTTGCAGATGTTGAATTGTACATTTGAAAATTTTTTTATCCTTGAAATCATGTACTTGGTGTCCTTTTTCTCCACACATATAAAAAACTAACATTCCATTCAATCATTTAAAAAGGTGATTCATTCCAAAGTTATCACATAAGGGAAAATCCATCTTTCCCCTATTACCTTTATCCATATTTCTCTCCACTGTCCTTTTCTTCTATTTCTTCCCTTAAATTTCATAGGACAAAGATAATTTTTTACTTATCTTATTAACACATGATAATGTGTCTTCATATGATGAGAATACATGGGAAACTATTTACCTTCTAAATTATGGCTTAATACCATTAAATATACGACCCTTCTTACTCTTTGGATCATTTGTATTGCTGGAGTTCTCATTCCTTCTACTAGGCACCATTTCAAAAAAATGTCATAAAATATTATAGTTTATTAATCACAATACATAATTAAAAACTTGTAAAATACTTAACATAAATTGATCAATTTATGGATATAATCTATAATTATGAAAAAAATTTCTTTGAGGATATATATACTCATAAATATTTCACAATGGTTTGTAAATAAAATGTGAATTATCCTAAGCATATACCCAGGTAGTGTTGTAACTAATAGTGCATCAAGACCCATTGTCATGTACCAGGATACCCCAGGTCTAGCCTAAAACTCATTATTAGTGTTTTCAATCCTAGGTACATCTGTTTCAGAGCCGCCTCTACCTACTCATATCCAGATAGAGATGTATTGCTTGGAAAATACACAAAATCTCTATATTAACCAAATTTAAGAAGATCTTATATACTAATACTCAAATCCTATCTAAGGGTAATGTGCTCTAATTATAGTTTATCTAAATCTAGATTCCAAGGATTGTACTAAAAATCCTCTGATACCAACTCTAACACCCCCATCTCAGTTATCACGAGTTGGTGCATTATTTTAATACGTTGTCATGATTACAAGGAGTCATGTTCCGAATAACCGATCAGTTTACTAGTCTTGGAAAATATATTACATAAATGATCTTTACATTACAATTTATAACATAAATTACAACGTAGATAATCTAATGAGAATTCCATTATTCTTCTAGATTAATCCTGCATATAAAATCATAATACACTTCTTGGCATCACGGGATAATGAAACATAGAAAGGGGTGAGATGAAATGCTTTGTAAGAGTAAGCAATACAATAAAAGATAACCTAAACCACTAGTGAAAAAAAACTTATTAACGTCGGTTTTTATTGATTTTTTGACGTCGGTTATAAACCGACGTCTTTAAAGGTGACGTTAAAAATATGGTTTTCGCGTCGGTTTTTCAAAAACCAACGCCAAAATAATTTTCTTATGAGTTTTGGCATTCGTTTTAAAGAAAAAAGACTCTGAAACTTCATTCAAACATGCTTTTCAGTGTCGATTTTTTATAAAACCGATGCCGAAAATCTATTCTTCGGCGTCGGTTTTAGATAAAACTGACGCAAGAAGTCATTTTTTTAAACTTTCGGCGTTGGTTTTGAAAATAACCGACGCCATAAATAATTTTTTTTATAAAATATTTACAATTTCACTTCCAAAAAAATCGAAACCCCTGAAAAAAAAACACAGTATACAAAAACAATCAAACAGTATTTTTTCAGAGGCACATGAGAGAACTCAAAGTAAAGTAGAATTAAAATACACGTACTTGAAATATTAAAATATACATACCTCAAATATTAATGAATATACATACCTCAAATATTAATCAGACTTAACAAAAAGTTTGAAAAAGTAGATTGAATACGGATCATATCATATTGGGAATAAGACTGTGAATCATTGAATTCCTACAATAATATTGAATGATATGAAATTAATAAATAGAAAAAAGTGGCATAAAATATATAATAAAATTAATACATATAACCTTTTGAAAATAAGTAGTTTCCCCAGTTGTGATTATCTCGTACTTGAATCATAGAATATAATAACCACATTAAACATGTCCATTTTGACGATGACAATGCAGTTATAAAACATTTAACTAATAATAAAAACCAATATATAACAAAAATATAAAAACTAATTACCTATACATCCACATATTTTATTTTCATTGGTTTATTTTATTACATGTTTTCCTTTGTAAAATGTTTCCATGAACTACATTTTTTTATATAAGAACTAATAAAACTTGTGTAAACAATGAAAATTAAACATAAAAAACTTATAAAAATAAAAAAAACTTACGTGTTTAATAAGTTGGAAAATGGTTTACGCACTTTTCCTAATAAAGAGAAAAACCAATATAAGGTGCATTCATTTGGGAAAAATATGCCTAATATCCAATGCCTCCTACAATACAAAATGTTCACAATTAATGACATTATAATGATCATTAGTTCAAAATTATGTTGATCCTCTTACTTATCAAGAAATGGAAAAAACCAGCACTGAATCTCTGTTTGTGATAATCTCTCAGATATATATTGAACTCTTTCTTTATTCTTCACATTTTTGACTTCCAAGGAAATGTACTCTGGATCTATAAATCTGTAAATTATTTTAGTTTAATTTTGTAAAAGAATCTTGTGTAGATACCTAATTTAAAAGAAAATATAGTTAGTCAATGACATAAAAATCTTTTATTGAAGAAATAGAAACTCAAACGTCAATTTACTTACATGGAAAACATCTGCACCACATTCAGCCCGATCTCTTCAAAATTAACTAAATTCATGATATCTTCTTTCAGTATTATCAATTGATAATTTCTTCCATATATATCGGGAATCATCTAAAACTCATAGAGACAATCCAAGGAAGAATAGGACTCAGATAATCTTTTCAACCCATAAGAAATATAAGAAGTATCTACAACCAACTATTCCTGAACATTTTGTTGTATTTGTACAGTTTCTTTTGCTTTCAGATATTACTATATAAGTTAAATGTCAGAAAAAATTATAAGTAATTTGGAATCATTTGTATTTAATATTTAAAAAATGCATACCTCATGTGAAATATAATGAAGTAGGGCAGTTGGACAAAGTATAAAATGGCCCATACATTCCCCAACAATGGTGATCTACATAGTAGGAAATGGTAGTAGAGTAGTAGGATATATAATAACAAGTACTGATACTCTAACCTGACCCATCTGCATAGGCTGATGATGTACCGAGTCCCCCAAAAAAATACACCTGTCCTAACGCAACAATATGTAAATGAGGATCTCCCGCAAACAACTCACAATATAAGGCTTGATCCGAGTGAGGAGGTGGAGGCTCAAAGTTAGAAGGTGGGGAAGGGTAGTCCGGTTGAGAAGGCTAAGAAGGCAGAAAAATGAAAAGTGTATATTAGTGTTTAAAATTTATAACATAGAAAATTTTTTTAAAAATAAAATAAAAAAAGATACCTCAAATGGTTGCACAGACGGGGCAGGGTAAGCAGATGGGGAAGGGTAGTCTAGGAGAGTAGGCTAGGAATGTTGAAAAATGAAAAAGTTATATTAGTGTTTATAATTTATAAAGTAGAAAAATTAATGACAAGAAAATAATATACCTCGGAAGGATGCCTAGACGGGGCTGGGTAAGCAGATGAGGCAGGGTTGTCCGGGTGAGTAGGTTGAGAATGTTGAAAAATGTAAAAGTTATATCAGTGTTTATAATTTATAAAAAAGAAAAATTTATGACAAGTAAATAATATACCTCGGAAGGCTGCACAGACTGTGATTGTCTTGCCAAGTGTTCTAATAAAGCCTTTTGTACTACTACTTGAATTTGATCACCCATAGACTGTTTCATATCATGCATCTCTTCTTTTAAGGATTCAATTTCTGGGTCTATTGATTGCTTACTCTTACAAAAAACCTTTCGAATACTAACACCCACCTGGTATCCTCTAACATGGCCGAGGTGTTTTTCCTTTCCCAAAGCATTGGCTAGGATATCCATCCTACCATCGGGGATAAAAGAGCCCTGTGTCTCTTGCTATTGAAGTTCATCCTGAAATGAAAAATAAAAAAGTTATATTAGTGTTTATAAATTATAAAATAGAAAAATTGTTAACAAATAAATAATATTTACTTACAATTCTATCATCCACTTTATGAGCTTCCTCTGTAAGATATTGTTCTTTTTTTTCTTCTTGCTTGTTTCCATTTCTCATGGTGAGTGGGAGGAGATGGAGGACCATACTAGACCTGTTCTGAACCACTACTTGATCGAGCTCTCAATGCTTCAAATTTTTCTTCAACAATTTTTTGCTCCAAATATGAGTACCCTCCACGTGATAATGTATGAGTGTATACGTATTGCAACTGGATCTCCTAGAGGCCTGTTACATAAAAATAAATTACTAAGTAATAAAGAAAATATGGCATATATTTTAAAATATAAATCAATTACAATACATGAAATTTCTCTTCCTGACGACCTTCAACAAATCGCTTCCTTGTTTCTTCATCTATATATGGATACTTAAGACTTGGGATTTAAAACCTTCTCTTTCCAAAAACATAATCTTTTGTCAGTTTGGTTTTAAAATATCTCCATCGAACCGCCGCTAAAGAGAGATGTCTTTTCCTAATTTCTTTGGTTTCCTCAAAATTGAATGTCATCTGTAATTGAATATATTAAATATTCCACTTAAACTATATAATATTAAAAAAATGAGATAAAATAAATAAATAAAAATATTTTACCATCACGGCCTCCCAAAGCTGTTTCTTCGACGTCTTGTCCACTGACTTCCAATCAGGATATAAAATACTAATCCTGCAACGGCTCTGCATCGCTATTTAACTGACAAACTGAACTGCATTTGAGCCAACTACATTATTATTATCATAAAAATGGATGTGTACTTTGTTATCATCACGAGCAAGTGATAGTTTTGGTAAACATGTAATACCACGTTTACCAACTTGAGAACTTGATTTTTGAGTAGTAACTGGAGAAATCTCCTCCGCCGAGGACGCATCAGTAGTCCTGCAGATTTTTTTTGTAAATTTACAGTTTTATTTCATTAAATTAGTATATTAATGAATATTTAATAATATTTCAAAATAGATATACCTCAGTAAATGCTCCTCTCTATCTGTATCTGACATTGCTACTAGAAAGTGTAATGAAATTTTGTGTACCTGCATATCATTAGAAAACTAAATAATTAGAAACAAGGAAGACAAAAATAAATATGTAAAAATTGGGGCATGCATTTGTAAGTTTTAATAATAGACACAAAATATAAATATTTACCAGAAAAATTAGGAGACTAATTTAGTGTTTTGCCACATGCCTTCATCATGATTGGTATGTACTGCATGAACTATGTCTGTCTTATATTCATTATAATCATCTGGAAATTGTGTAATAGATGAATACGGCTCATGTAAATCACTAGCATCATCATAATCATCCTCATCACCCAAATGATATCTTTTCCATTTCAAAACAAATGACCACTGATCATTCGATGGATCAATGACATAAAATACTTGTTTTCCATGTGTCTCCATGATAAATGGTTCCTCATTGTGATTAATCTTTTCAAATCAACCAATTTAAACCCATATTCATCATGTTTTATGACACTATTACTATCAACCCAATTACACTTAAAAATAGTGACTCAAAATTTAATATAATAAATTTCCCATATGTCTTCAATAACTCCAAAATATGAAGTTGATGCAGAAATTGGGTTTTTTATCTTTGGAACTCGAAAAATGCACTACTTCAACGAATACCATCACACCACTATTCTGAACGGTACTCTTATCATCCAGGTTTTTTGTGTAAAATGTGTAGCCATTAATATCAAAACTAGACCATGTAATCACATTAAGAGATGGTGCCCCTGCTAACCACTTCAATGATTCTCATACAGATATATCTGGGGTGAATTTCTCTTTAAACCATGAAACAAATGTCTTCTTATGCTCAATCATCAACCACTTTTCATTTCTTTTCTGATATCTTAAATTTAATTCAGTAATATGTGAGGATATATATGGCTGAACCTCATCTGTGTTGTTCAAAATGTATAAATGTGCTTGCATCACTTCATCACGTGGAATGAACGTTACCTTTAAGCCACGAACCCCTCTACCTTCTCTGTCAACTGTCATATGTCGAGATACAGGGAGACCAATATGCTCCACCTCATTTAAATAATCAGTACAGAACTCAATCACCTATTCTGATACATATTTCTGAACAATAGAGGCCTCTGGTCGATAAGGATTTTTAACATATACTTTCAAAATTTTCATATATCTTTCAAAAAGATACATCCATCTTAAATAAACAAGACCACATATTCTTATCTCACACACCAAATGAATCAATAGATGACCATTATATCAAAAAATGTGGGTGGGAAATACTTTTCTAGTTGAAAAGGAATAAGAGTTGCTTCATTCTCTGACACATCTAACAAATTTTGATCAACGACTTTGCTACAAATGGATTTAAAGAAATTACATAACCTGATGATTGTCTTTCTGACATCTTTCGATAATATACCACGGACTGCTACTGGTAGAATTTGTTGCATCAACACATGGAAATCATGCGATTTCATACCTATTAATTTACAATCCATCAATGACACAAACTTATTCACGTTTGAAGAAAAACCGCTGGTTACTTTAATACCATGAATACACTGACAAAAATTCATCTTTTCAATCTTGCTTAATGTGTGACAAGCCGGAGGTAAATATGTTCTGTTTCCTTTCACAGCGGGAGCTAACTCCAAACGTATTCTCATTAATATCAAGTCCAATATAGCATGTAATCCATATTTTGTCTTTCCTTTTATGTCTAACAAAGTTCCAATCAAACTATCACATATGTTTTTCTCAACATGCATAAAATCAATGTTATGTTTTATCTCTAAAAGTCTCCAATAAGGTAGTTTGAAAAAAATAGACTGCTTCTTCCAAATATGTTTTTGTAAACCAGAACTTTTTCTCTTTCCAAATGTCGAATCAATATCTTTCACTCTGTCATAATATTCTTCAGCTGACAATGGTCAAGGGGGGAGGTTCTATTCTTGTAAACCGTTAAATTATTTTCTCAATCTACGATAAAGATGATCAGTTCGCAATAATCTTCGATGTACCATGTACATTGTCTTTCATCCATTCTGCAATTGATAATATGAAGTTTGTTCTTCACAAATTGGACATGCTTTATGTCCCTTAACACTATATCCAGATATGTTTCCATATGCAGGAAAGTCATTTATAGTGAACATTATCATAGCACGCAAAAGAAAATACTCTTTCTTGTATGCATCGAAAACTTTAACACCTTCCTCCCATAGTAGTTTCAAATAATCAATCAATGGTGTAAGATACACATCAATATCATTTCCTGGTTGTTTTGGTCCTGAAATCATCAAGCTGATCATAACATATTTTTTCTTCATACATAGATGTGGGGACAAGTTATAAAGTACAAGAAAAACATGCCATGAACTATGTTGGCTACTAAGGCTCCGATATGGATTCATTCCATAATTACACAATCCCATTCTGAGATTTATAATTTTAATTCAAAAATCATGATATTTTTTATCAAACTTATTCCACTGTGGTGAATCGGCAGGGTGACGTACGTTACCATCAGTGATGCGCTCATCGGAATGCCATCTTAACCTTTTTTCATCAATATAATTTGAAAATAGACGCTTTAAACGAGGAATTATTGGAAGGTACCAAATTGCTTTAGCTGGAGTTTTGATTCTAGTACCTAAAAATAAATCAGAATTGAATTATCAGAATTGTATGAAAAAAATATTGGATGATATCATTGGAAAGTAAGAAATTGATTTTTCATAATGTTACATGACATCACCTGAGAATGAATCTGAGTTGACTTTCTCATCCATCTTATAGCGTGATGTCCCACATGCAAGACAACTTGATAAATGTTCATTTTCTTTCCTATATAGTACACAATCATTGGGGCAAGCATGTATATTTTTATACCCCAATACCATTGGGAATAATATTTTCTTCGCCTCGTAATTGGAATCTGGAAGCCCATTGCCTTCTGGAAGTAGCTCTTTTAAAAGCTCAAGTAAACTAGAGAAACTTTTATCACTCCACCCATTTTTTGCTTTTAAGTTAACTAATATCAAAACTAATGATAACACTGTATATTTACTGCAACCTGGGAATAATGGTTTCTCAGAATCTCCAAACAATCGTTCAACAGTTGGTGTTTTTTCGATGGTTTCAACACCTAAATCATGAATTAATTCTTCAATACGATCCTCTGCCTCATTATGAATATCGTCATCAATATTGGATGTTGAATTTTCAGTTCTTTCACCATGAAAAATCCAACGTGTATAATTAAGGCTAAAACCATAACAAATGAGATGATCCTTGATTTCCCTGGAGTTTAACTTTCTCATATTTACACACTTCACACATGGACATAAGATCAAAACAATATTTTGAATATGTCTTTTATCAAATTCCAAAAAATTATCAACTCCTTTTTCATATTCACTAGTGGGTCTTCGTAAATAAATCCAATTACGATCCATTAATACCTGATATCACAATATAATTGATGAATATATTAAAACATATAAACATTTAAATATCTATCGGATAAATTGTAAACAAAAACATATTTAATAAAAACTATTGATAATCAGATAAAAGGCATCAGATATGAAACACATTTACAAATAGAGTAAACAATTTATTTTCATATTATATACATGTGTGTTATATTGATATTATAATTTAGTTATAATATCATTCTTTTAAAATTTATTAGTTCATTTTACATAGTTGCAATATTTCGATGTTGCATGTGTCAAAAATATTGAAGAGTAAATTAATTTAAAGGGTCCAATAAGTGAAATGTGGGAGTACATGGAAATATGTATACATTATTGACGATTTTTTGGTATGATCTATACCTATGTACTAACAAATACATGTATCTAGATTAATATGATGGTGAATATAGTAGCAGTTCTAGATAGAATGATAATACAAACCAAAAATAAGGATAATACAAACCAAAAATAAACTAATAAAATCTATACCAACAATGATAATACAAACAAACTCTATAAAAAGATAAACTACCACTATAAAATCTATACCCACAATGATAATACAAACAAACACTAATAATGAAAATCACGCAAAAATAGGGAGATGAAATCTATACCAATAATGATAATACAAACCAACAATGATAATACAAACAAACACTATAGTGTTTGAAGAAACACAATAAAATCTATACCAACAATGATAATACAAAAAATAATGAAAATCGCACAAAAATGATAATACAAACAGACAATGATAATACAAACAAATATATACCAACAATGATAATACAAACAAAAAATAATGATAAACTACAACTAAAACCGAACTAATAATAAAAATCACGCAAAATAGGGTTCTTAAAGAAGAAATAAACGATGGGAGATTAAACAAGAGATAAATAGGAAGAACGCATACCCAAAATCGTACAAACGGCACAAAAACATCAACAATGGTCTTCAAAGATCGCAAATCACGTTCGAAGGTCGTCGGGAGTCCAAAGCACCACAACAAAACTCGTGTTCGACGATCGAACAAAAATGAGGGTTTCGGTCCCCGAATAATATTAAAAGAATATTCGCGTCAGTTTTAGAGAAAACCGACACCGTAAATTTAAAGAAAACATTTCGCCGTCGATTTTTCAAATAACCGATGCCGAATATTTTAATTTTTTTATTTTCAGTGCCAGTTTTAGAGAAAACCGATGCCGAAAATAAATCATATGGCGTCGGTTTTCCAAAAAACCGACGCAAATTTTTTATTGTTTTATTATTTTCGGCATCGGTTTTCTTGAAAATTGACGCCAAAATGTTTTTTTAAAATTATTTTCCGCGTCAGTTTTACTATAAACTGACGCCAAATTTTTTTTTGAATTAGTTTCGGCGTCGATTTTCCTAAAAACTGATGCAGTAAATTAGATTATTATTATTATCGGCGTTGGTTTTCTTCAAAACCGACGCCAAAACATTTTTTAAAACAATTTCGGTGTCGGTTTCTTGAAAACCAACGCGAAATATCATCGGATACTTGTTTATTGTGTCAGTTTTTTTTGTAAAAATGATGCCAAAAATTTCCCGCACATACTATTCATGTCGGTTTAAAAAAAACAGATGTTATTACAACGATGTTAAAAATCGTATTTCCACTAGTGAACATTTGGCATGGTGAATAACTAAAAACAAAAACCTTTACAAATAATAAACATGAACACTTTATGGAATGAATATGAGATGAGTAAATAATTCTATAATAAAACATATTCATGGGGATTGTACTAGTTGAATAACAACATGAACCATCAATATTAATTTCATAATGAGGGAATGTATAATGCAGGACATTCTGAAATATTTTTCCAAGTCCTTGGCCGAGTTGCCTAAAATTGATTAAGGCCTCATCCAAAACCATATATCAAATTGGGAAAGGAATCATCCAATTCCATGTCTAATTGTATCATGAGACCTACCGATGCATTTAGGAGATATAGTGGGCTCTACCTTTCACTTACTAAGTCTAATAAATTCCTCATATGAAAAGGTTGAAACATAACATAAACATTCGTATTAAAACTAGCACACGAAATGTTAATAATTTAACCATAAACGATGAATGGTATAAAAATAACACATCCATAGTCAAAAATATCACACAACCTTCACTACAATATAGAACATTTTTATCATAATAAATCCACTTTAAACAGGTGTAAAATATATCAAAGGATGTTGACATAGATGAAATCAAAACTATTTGGGAGAAATATCTCTTTCTATTTTGAAATAATTTAAAAGTCAAGTGATTATAAAAAAATATTTTCAAAAAATTATTATAAGATTGTAAGGGATTCTTCTAAGGTGTTATAGTGGCGTAAAAGAGCCACACCCACCGTATAAGTAGAAAAAACATTCTAACCTTATTTCTTCGAAAAGGTTATAAAGTACCTTGTCTGGAAAAAGACAGAATGATTCTTTCAAAACATTTTATAAAAATTCAAACAAGGATATAAATGACTTTAACCCATATTTTTATAAATAATAAAATGGTTTTGAAATAAATTTTTATGAAACACGGATGTGGATTATGACGATGGCCCAGTAGATACTTACTTATAAACAACCGTAGATAAATAATGATATTATAAAATTAACCCTTACCGATTTTGTTACATACGAAAGATACACCCCATGAAAGAAGAATCATACAATGAAGATGTAAATAACCATAAATTAATGAATATTACACCAATAATACAATCAGGGGAAGCACATACACTACACAAAAGGAAATAGTGGCCAATATAGCATGAATATCACGATAATCAAAAGTGAGATGAAAACCCCATACATTGTACTTTTCCTTGGTCGAGGGTGCGTTAACCTCCTTTATAATAGTTAAACAATTGTTATTATATTATAAAATGACCATATATATAAATATGATATCATATATGATCCTATAATATTTCTTTTTTTAATAATATATTAGTAGTATCATTGTTTCAGGTGTTAACTGATTTGTTTTCCTTTATTTATTTTGTAACGTAATCCATGTTTTTTTTGGATAGGATGTATTTGATTCATATCCAGAATGATATTAATATCATAAATTTTTTTTAATAATCAAATAAAAATTATTTTTGAATGGTTACTATGGGGAATGAATCTCCTCGAATTCGTTGAGATGGTAATCCATACGTACGCACAAACGCTACTTCCATTTCATTTTTTTTATTTTAAAAATAAAGAAAACCAAATGATACATAAGTATATTATTATTATTGTATAATATAATATTTTACATAAGTTACGTAAGTTCATTAATACCATCCTTTATACATTCCATGTATGGTATGAACGAGTCATATCACTATGATGGGGCGATAATCTGCACTTCCTTAAATGAAATTATTGTATATATACAACATGAAATGAATAAAGGTTTGCTATAAAATATAATTACAGAATATTATAGAGAAATTAAATTAAATAAATATCATATATAATTATAGTTTCATCATAATGTCAACCATAAGGGGTGGTAGTAGAAGATTGAATCATCATCATTTTATGATGCGGTAGTTCGTCGTCCATAGAAACATTATGTTCTATACCCAATAGATGGAGGTGTGTGTATGTGTAGTTCAAATAAATATAAAAAACCAAGTATATTAAAGACACTATTTTTGTTATAAAATATAAGAAATAATTGAGTTTAGTGGGTTGGAGAAGTAAAATAAAAGAAAAGAACTTAAGAAGAGATGTTACCTTAAATTGGGTAACTTCCTTTGGTTTGTACCAAAAGGCATCATTGAAGTGCCTTATACCTATGTTTAGGATTATAAAAGAAATAAGTGGATGTATGGAGCTTAATTGGGTAGATGTTGTATGATCCAAGTGTCTTTACTGGTGTGAGTAATTAGTTAGAGGTGATGGAATTTTGTAAGGGGGAGGAGGGGATCTTTTGAAAAGTATGAAAATATTATTTTATTATATAATGATTTTTGGTTTCTAAAGGTCCAAAACTCATTAAAGTAGAATATAAGATGACTATTGTTCGAAATAAAATCATCCAATAAAAATTATATAGGTTTTGGATATTGTTTTAATTTTTATAATCTCATTTATTTAAATCATTAATTAATGAGGTAAACACTTCTTCATTTTTTTGTCTTAAATAATATTATTTATTTGATTTATAAATATTATAAAACAAATACCATGATGTAAGAAATATTTTTATCTTTTAAATGAAAATTTAAATTTGAAATGATAACTTATATATCCCCGTGTAAAAATTGTTTTACTAAAAGATATATGTTTATGTCATTTTTGTGTTTACTTTAAATTAATTAATATAAAGTGTCATTGTCAATCTCAAGTGGCTCCATGGGGTCCCAAAATCGACCCAAGGATTTCCATGGTCGGATATGTATAAAAAATTGGAATAGGGCACATGTTAGGGTAATTTAATATAATAATAATAATTATTATTTACCATTATTTACCGGGATTTACCCTTTAACCATGTTAAATAAAATCCTTATTGAAGTATATATTTAAAATATCTAACAATAAAGGTTACCTATTTAAATAATTTATACCTAATGATTCCAAATATGGAATCCATTTTTCCAAATTTAGAACCCATAAGTGGTAGAAATTAATTTAAAATTAATTCCCAATGTCTAAACAAAAAGCATGTTTTTAAGAAATAATAACTATCAAAAGATTGACATTTGTTGATGTCCAATTTCACCGTAAAATTACTTCCAATGACCAAAATTGGATTTAATGGAAAAAATAGAATCTAATTATACTTTAAAACCACTCAAATGTATAATTTAACACTATGAATTATTTCGATTAAAAAATTTGTTTTTAATGAAAATTTAGTATTTTTCACTATTCATCAAAATATGAATGTTATCAGAAAAGTACCAAAAGATTATCCTAAATAAAATTTTATATCCCTCTTCTAAAAAATAATTTAATTTCAATAAATTTAATATATAAAAGTTTTAATTATTGGATTTAAAAGGGTTCTCCATTAAAATGAGGAAAAACGACATTTCTTAAAAAATACCACTTTTGTCTTAAAAATTGAATTTTACATATATTATTTATAACAAAAAAAATATGAATCTTAAAATTTTATAGGATATATATAAAATTCAAAATGTGGTTAATAATATTAATAACCAATGTTTTATGGTTACTTTGGTAAGTCGTGGTGCACTCGATCTCGTTGTTACGTGTACCGCAAGCTATGGAATTAATTTAAAGAGATAATGTACTATAAAAAATTTGTGGTGTTATATGTTTTTATCCCTCAGTATTTTAAATATCCAAAATACTAATTTTATTTATATAAAACACATTTTTTAGTACTTTAATTGATTCACATTTTTAATATTTATTAATATTTTTTATTTTATTACTGGATATAGGATATCTCAAAAAATTCCATAAATGTGACTAATTTATCAAGGAAAAGATGCCTAAGGAAAAATGGCATGTCATGGAACTTACATGAATCTCGAAACTGATGAACTAAAGGGAATTAGAGTTTAAACTATTGTAATGTTTTTATTTATGTCATTAATAAATCATATATGATTCAACTGTGTTTGGAAATATTTTCTAAAAGAATGATAGAATGATACAGAGAAACATTGGATGAACCCACATTTTTCATGACATGACATATATGGTAACGCCATGACACTAGTTGAAGTCACCCAGAAATATTTTAGGGTGTAATTAAAGCCTTAAATGGTTCGAACACATAATATTAACATATTAAAATATGTTTTATCATGTAGATCCTCTATAAAGGATTATAATTAGAGATTTTTGATGACTCTAATGACCGATACTCCTTTGAGTAACTAATTATGACCAGAGACAATCAGATAGTCATTTTTGATGATTTTTTGGTTCTCAAGGCTTATTTTTAGGACTAAAAATTACTAATAAATAATAAACCTTCAACACAGCTATAATTTCCTTTATTAGTGCTAGAAAATCACTAAAAACATGAGCGAGGTTAATAGACCTAGTATTTTATCAGTGATGAAAATGTGCTGAAATAAGGGACCTTTATCGGTTCTAAAAAAAGCACTGATAAATGGGACCTTTATCAGTGCTTTTTAGCATAGATATATGATCAATTTATCAGTGCCTATAAAAGTTCTGAAAAATTATTCATTTATCAATTCTTATTGAAGCATTGTAAAAGGGACATATAGTAGTGTGCTGTCACAACACACTACAGCACTATTACAATGTGCTTTAACAACGTAACATAGCACCAGAAACACACTAGATATAAAAACCTCACCAATAGATGATATAAATTAATTTAAATTTACAAAAAAAACAAAATATAAATCACTACATTATAAACATTTCAAACATTGGTTTTTTTATAATTACATAAATGAAAATTATATATACATTCAAAAACATCAATGTTCCTTTGTCTTTTAATCATGACCCAACTCATGTTGTTACAAAAAATTTCACCCTTGGTTGACAAAAACAATGCACTTATATAAGAAAAAAATAATTATGTGATTAATAAAAAATAAATAAATTAACATAATGTTTTAATTTTACAAAAATGGATGTAAATTTTAAATAAAAAGGCACATATGGAATCATACTTGTCACATCTAGAATCAGATTTTGATTCACCTAAATCCTAGATATCCTAAATGATATGTGTATCATTTTTCTAAACTATCAAAACAATATGAATGTGATTTCTCTGTTTTGAGTATGTTAGTTGTACTTTTTACTAAAATTTAATTTAAAACTAAAAACAAACACTTTTGACCCATTCCAATAAAAACGTGTATATGTTTCACAAGAAATGGATTCCTACACATCACAAATGTGTCATGAATTTTTTTCCTAAATTATCAAGATACTATAAGCATTTTTTATCATTTATTAGTGAGTGGCACATTTTTTAGTAAAATTTTAATTTTAAACAGACAACACACACTTTGAGTCAAACTGGGACCATCATGTATCCTATTGAGGTGAAGCTGATGCTAACATGTCAATAATGAAATATGGATCATTGTCAAAGAGTATCAAAACAATATGAATGTGTTTTCTTGATTTTGAGTACGAAAAAATTCCATTTTTGAAAAATTGGAGAAAAGTTTGAATAAAAACACACACATTGAGTAATATCAGTGACACCATATTTTTAATTGAGGTTTGAATGATTCCCACACATCCCAAATAATCTATGGATAATTTAACTAAATTATAAAAAAATGAACATGTTTTCTCAGTTTTGTCTATGCTAGTTACCTTTTTTACTAAAATATAATTTTAAACTGGAAAACCACACTTTTGACTCAAACCGATGAAATCATATATAATGTTGTTTTGAAACTGATTCCTATATGTCCAAAATAACTCATGATTTTTTTCCTAAATAATCATGAAAATCGGAGTGCGTTTAATCAGCTTTCAGTGAGTAACACCTTTTGAACTAAAATATTGACTCTAAAATAATATCGGACACATTGAGTCACACTGATAACAATCTGTATTGGATTGAGGTGTAGCTAAAACCCACACATCAGAAAAAAAATAAGGTTATTTTTTAAAGTATAATGAAAATATGAATGTCTTAGTTTGGTTGTGTGTAGGAAAGTAGTCCAATTTTCTATAATTGGTGAAATTTTAAATAAATAGATGCACTCTGAATCATACTAGTCACACCGTGTGTTGGATTGAGCTGTGGATGATTCCTACACATTCCAAATGACTTATGGATCCTTTTAAAAAAGTATCAAAACAATAGGAATTTGTTTTCATTTTTATAAGAATGTCAGTTGGCTTTTTTACTAAAATGTACTTTTAAAATTGACACTTGCACTTTTTCTCATACCCCTCACATTATTTACCAAATTGAGTTGAGGATTATTCCTACACATCAAAAATAAATAATAGATCATTGTAAAAAAGTATGTAAACAATTTAAATGTGTTTTACCAGTTTCGAGTAGGTTAGTTGGCATTTTTACAAAAATAGATGAAAATTTTAAATAATAAAACGAACATAGAGTCCTACCGGTCACACCATTCATTGGATTAAGGTGTGAATGATTCATAATCATATCAAATAATTTATGGACAGTTGTCCTAATGTATCAAATCAATATAAATGGGTTTGTTTTATATTTAGTAGGTCAATTTATTTTTTTCTAAAATTGAAGACAATTTTAAATAAAGATGCCCACGGAGTCATATCGGTCACACCGTGCATCATATTGAGGTGTGGCAGATTCATACACATTCGAAATAACATTAATATTTTTTCCTAAAATATAAGAACTGTATAAATTTGTTTTCATGGATTTGATTACGATAGTTTTCTTTTTTCTACTAAAATGTCATATGAAACTAGAAACATGAACTTTAGAGTCATTCTGATCACATCGTGTATCAGTTTGATGTGAAATTGAATCCAAAATCTCACAAATTATTTTGGAATTTATTACCTAAATTATCAAGAAAATGTGAGTATGATTTCTTGGTTTTTAGGGAATGACACTATTTAAAATAAAATTTCCCATTTTAAACTAATGAAATAGATATTGAGTCATATCGAGAACATCATGTATCATATTGTGGTGTAACTGCTTCTTACATGTCAAAAATGAATTATGGATCATTATATAAATATATCAAAACAATATGTATATTTTTTCCCATTTTGGAGTATCTCAGATGTCTTTTTTACTAAAATTAATGTAAATTGTAAAGATAAATAAGTACTTATAGTCATACCTATTCATTTACTTTATTTTTTTTAAATGCAAGCAATGCATGATCAGATTTGACCAAACCACATGAACTAATGAAAAGAATCCAACTAATAATAATATAATTTCTATAAGTAATAATAAAAGGGAATAATTTAAAAATAAATATTTAAAAAATACATTAATTGTATGGAAAATGATTTTAATGTGAAAATATCAATATTAACTATGTGATTGAGAAGTAAAGATAAATTGTAGGAAAGTGATAAATTTCAAAACTGTATGGTTGAAATGTTTTGAGGGATAAGAACTATAGGGAAGTTTTCATGTAGAAAGTAATAGAAGATGGACAGATCACCCCAAATCATTCAAAATAATCAACCTATGAAAGAAAACAATTATTATATGAGTCATACTAAAAAATAAAGTAACTATAAATCTGAAATAGTACATTAATTCTGTGGACAGTTATTTTTCTGTGCAAACCTCAAGATTACAACTGTAATTGAGAAGAGGTAGCATCATTTTTCTTCCTATAAAGGAAGTAGGGAAAAATTAGAAGAAAGTGATAAATACAACTATATAGGTGTGAAATGGTTTAGAGGGAGAATAAGTATATATATATTTTTGTGTATAAAAGAATAAAATGTGGATAGACTAGCACAACTCAAAAAAAAGAATCTGCCTATATAAGAAAACAATTATTATGTTACTAATACTAAAAAGAAATAAATTAAAAATAAATATGAAACAATACATTAATTAAATGGACAATGATTTCACTATGAAAAATTATAAATTACATCTATAATTGAGAATATGTAGCATTATTTATCTTCCTACAAAGGCCATGGATATAACATGAAATAAAGTGATAAATACAACACAGCTATTGTTAAAAGGTTTTATAGGAGAAGAAATCAATGTATTTTTTTGTACAAAAAAGGCATAAATGATGGAGATACCGTATCAAATTGAACAAATTAATCCACATGTGTAAGAAAACAATAATTATGTTAGTAATAATAAAAATAAATGAATTATACATAAATATGAAACAATAAATCAATTACATGAAAAATGATATATCAATGAAAACATGAATATTATCTCTATGATTAAGCATCAAAAACATTGTCACTCTTCTTGAAAAGGCATGGCACGTGGAATTAAATATTTAAAAATAAACAAACCATGCAAGGAATATGGAAAATTAAATCAATATTTCATTATATAATGTTTACGTGAAATAGAGAATGTATATAATAACATTAAATTTAGATCATTCAAAAGGGTTTCCTTCATTATAGTTTTTTCTTCAGAGGGATTAATAACAGCATCACGTGTAGATGAAATTTTCTGAATGAGTAGTAAAATAATATAATCATATTACGTTAATGTAGTATAAAACATATAATATTATGGAAAAAATATAAGAAAATAATTACTCCACTCTAGTAGGTGATAAAATACTCTTTGTCATCACATTTTTAGCAAAGAAAAAAGACCAGAGCATTTGACCTCTCTCTTGTAGTGAACACTTTTCTAGCACTGATAAAGGCTATTTATATCACTATTAAAGGAATATTTTTAGAAGTGTTTACAAAAATTTTTATCTAAGGAGTCTTATTCTCAATGGAAAATCAACATTTCATGTACTTAATAGAAAAACCACCATTGGTGTTTGTTCTTATTAGATTCATGTGAAGAAGGAATATCAAACAAATAGCGAATTGAGTTCCATGTTCAGAAAGAATAATGATTTATTTATTTGTTTGTGTTAGTGAACTTGGATTTTCATTGAGACCACAATAAATTGAATGGTAGTGAGCTTTAGTAATCTGGTGCAAAACACATTATCATCCATGATCCTTGGAGATTACTAGTGTATGTGAGCCATGTAAAAACCCCTAAATTTTTTTTCTACTTTCATTACTCTTGGGATGAATAATAATATGGAAATTAAAGTTCTTATCAAGGTGAGAGAACAATATTTGTATATAATAAGAATTTATCAAAGTATCACCTCTACCAGGATTCACATCCCCTCTCAGGGTGATATATTCTTTAGCGACCTGAAACCATTGGGGTAATGTTTCATTATTTTGGAATGTGAGGTCACCAAATAAGTGAATTCATAATTGAATATAGGGGATTCAATCTATGGATTAGAATAATAAGAAGTTATATTTATAGAAGAAGATGTTTTTTATGTGGTTAAAAAGACCCTCCAATAAAGGGAAACTCAATATTTGATTGTTTTAAAATATTTCATTATGCTGATGAAAATGGGTAATTTGATTTATGAAAATAATTGCTTCATTATGAAAGGTGTTATCCTGTGGATTCATTAAAAGGTGAAAGTTATAGATACATCAACTTAATTTCATCTTCCATGAGGCATTCCCACTATTAATATTTAAAGGTAATGTGAAAAAATATCTAATATTTCTTCACATTGGATCAACATGAGATGTATATTTTTATTTATCACACATTAAGGCATGGCTATTTGATAAAATTACACTCATAAATTACATTATAACCCCTCCCCTAAACTTTCATAACAAAAACATAAATTATCCCCCCTCAATATAAGCTACAAATAATCTTTATAATTTTTATCCATTATAGATTTTAGAGCTCTTAGTCTCAATAATATGTCCAAATTTTTTCAATAAGAATAGATATTTCTACAGAAGACATGAGTACATTTATGTAATTCATAATTTCATTTATTTCATTCCCATTTATCTGATTCAACTATCTATTTCTTATACTAATTTACAATTTTAATAACATAAAAATAAAATAATTATACATATGTAATAAATATATTAAAATAAAATTAACTTCATATTAATTCCCATTAATTGATTATTACATGTTATTTTTTTAGGTCAATTTAATCGCTAATATGATGGATGATATAAAATGATATCATGGATGGTTATTAAAATATAATTAATTATTTCATTAATATTTATAATGAAAGTATTTTTGGTTATGGTTTTATAAAGGTAACAGGAAAATGCAACACATTATTAATAAAACACCATATGTTTTTAAAAAATTACTAAATTAAGTATGTTATAGAATCTGTGTTGGGGAACCATACCTTGAAACATCCATGGAATGAACATGGAACATATTAACTCAAAATGGAACTAAAATTAAAATATATTTAGTATTAAGAAGAAAATGAAATATTGAACATGGATTAATGAATACGATCACTATATAGAAATAGATATGAGTAATTGGAAAAATTATAATCCAATGATTAATATAAATAAAAAACATAGAAATTAAACTTGTGGACCATGATGGGGTACATATGTAGAAAACAAAGAAGGGTGAGTCAATTTTTTTATAATAACCAGAAAAGGATATATGAATCAGTATTCATTCAAATAATAGATCATAAAAAAAATTATATTTATAATCTAAAAGAAAAATAGTATACAAGGACCTGACCTCAAATAACTCATGTCCCCATCGAACAAGATATAAAAAAATGAAATTAATAATACATAAACAAAATCAGAAGGACTACCTTATTAGGTTAGAGAAAATGCATTTTGGAAACCCTAACATAAATAGAAAACCAGACGTGAGACAATGTTCGAGAAACTGGAGGTAGTCGAGTGGTGTGATTTGAACTTCGATTAACTGAGGATGTTAACCAGTAGTGGGTGGATTCTATAAAAATATTCTGATATCCTGATGAGTTCAAAAATCATTACAGTTTTTTAAATATATCGGGTCACTTATATAAGTGCATAAAAATAAGAGCTCCTTAAGAGTCCTTTCATTATAACATAATTAATAATCACTACTATAGGTAATATATATCCATAGTTATTTAGTATTGATAAATTATTTATAATTATAATTATAAATTATAAATTATAAATTGTAAATATATATGTTTAATTAATATATATATATATATAAATATAAATATACTAAATATATTACTTTTAAAATATATTTATTATAATGTTATTATTTATCATTCATAAATAGAGAAATATTTCTTGAAAAATAATATTTATATCAAATTTTAGGTGCATTAATATTTATGTATGTTAAAAATGTGTGAAATTGAATAATTTAAAAATACATACACTTTAACAATATAAAGAAAATAGATCAGTTTTGTGTGTGTGCAATGTATATAAAAATGAATAAATTATGTATATGTGATATCAATATGACACAGATTCAATCTATGTTAAATTGAAAAATAAAATTATACATTCAATTATATGTCTATTGCACTATGTAATTAGTTAGTATTTTTTTATTAATATTAATTTTTAATTATAAAAATTTATTCATAAAATATATGACTATTTATTGTTAATAACATATATATTTTATAATATAAAAATAAAATTTATATACATTAATATATATATATATCTATTCAATATATTTGATTTAGTAACCATAATTATAATAATTATAATTATATAATTAATAAAATGTTTAATATTTTATAAGATATAATCAATATAATCATTTTTATAAATAATTATTTAATAAAAAAAATATCTATTTTTTTTAAAAAAACTCGTTTTTATTTATTAATTTCTTTCATTATTCCATTTTACTTATTCAAACCTTTATCAACACTGATAAAAGTTACTTTTATTGGTCCTAAAAATAAAAAGCTAATAAAGGGTACCCATTATCAGTAAATATAAAAAAGAATTGGTAAAGGGTACCATTTATCAATGATAAAAATAAATCTATACTGAAGGTTCAATTTAAGAGTGAAAAACAAGCACTAAAAATGATAAATTTATCAGTGTTGATAAAGATTCCATTTATCTTCACTTCTTTTAAGTGCTGATAAAGACAACTGCTGTTAAACACTGGTTTTGTAGTAGTGAATACATGACAATGATGGATAGAAATGGAATGAAATCTTTGTAGTGGGTCTATCCTTACTCTGTATTTCTAGGGGTTTTTAACAATATGGCATGTTTTCTCATTTTCTTTATTTTAATTCCATTTACAAAAATTCATTTTTTAATTAGTGTGTTTTCCTTTCTCCATATATAACTCAATCAAATATATAAATCTCAATTCTAATCATTGTTTTGAATTCCCTCTCCAAATATTTTTTCCCGATCACATTCAATTTGAAATGATAGGTGACTAACCCGGCGCTTGGTCTTTGAGAATGATTAATGATGTCCTTAATTATTATTCTTTGAATTAATTAATTATTTTCATTTAATTTTCAATGAATGATAAATAAGTGAATGGGTGAAGTGATTTTCCACTATAACAGAACTTTTGAACTCAATTCTATTCTATATAAAATAATAGATCCCACCATTCTCTCTGAAAACTCCATATGAGTTTAGGGTGCTTAAGGTACAGAATAGAATCCAATAGAGTGAGTTATTTTTAGAATTTCACTAATATATCAGGTTCTACTATACTTGGTTATTGGAGAAGGTGTAATTTATTGAACAAATTATATTTTTGAGGAATTCCCTATTTCACACTCAATATAAGGGAATATAATCCTTGTATGATGGGTTTGAATTTCAAATTCAATTTAATAATTCATTAAACAATGTTACCAAAACATAGGACTAAGAACATTCTCCCATAACTTTATTTTGTTTTTTATAAGCACGATATGATGTTTTTTTTTCATTTCATCTTTTTTACAGAATCCTTAATACCATTTTTTTTATAAATAAAAAAACAAAAAAGAATTATTTTTTTGAAATAGTATTAAAAATTAATTAATTGTAAATCTCCTCAAGTGAGTGGACCTTGGACAACGTCTATGCTACATTATTACTAAATTTTTCCTTTTTTACCACCATACGATAGGGACATTAAAACTGGGATCATTACTATAGAGCATAGTGTTTTCATGATAATTATTTATTTTTCACACTTTTCATATAAAATTGTTTTCAATATTAATCAAACAAAACATTAGAAAATATTTTATCCGTGATATATCCAAATACCTCTTATTACACATGTTTTGATTACTCAAAAGTGAAACACCTAGAAGAAGTAGTTAAAAATGAATTAAATGAAAAAGGGAAAAGGATTAGGGACACATGAGAAGACATGGGAGATAACTAAAATGGATAAATAAATATAATAATGTACCCATCGAGAAAACCAGACCTCAAAAGAATGTGTCATATGAAGTATTGTTGGATCTGAACAGTGTTTATGAAGTTGTCGAAGAGATTAAGGCAATACTTGAAGATCATGGATGAACCGATAATATGGAGATCCATATTCAAAATTCCATTAATAGATGGAGGTATAATATGATACTTATGTGCTAATGTTCATATGATATATGGAAAATTCTAATATCAGCATTGGTTTGACAGAGATAATGATGAACGATAAAGAGTTTTCCCTGTCTAAAAGGTCAAAGAATCTGCACTAGAATACCTATTGGTAAAAATGGAAGAATACACCACCAAATTGGGTGATTTTGTAGAGAAAATGGGACAAATTTAGTACCTTCATTCAACTATTATTAATATACTATATTAATAAAATTCAACAAAACAAAAAATATAGGATTAACCAACTCAGGGATATAATATTTTCTTGAACTAATGTCATTTAATTTTGATGAAGTTGAATTAAGAATTAAATATCATTATTTAAATTTTAAATATTTTTATAATTATAATTCATTCTTGGAGGAAAATTTTGAAACAAAAAATTCTATATATTGAGTAACATATAAATCCCCCTGATAACATTGACAATTTATTGGAGGAATCCCATGAAAATATCTTGGTGCCTCTACATGAAGAACTAGAGGCACGTGTTGTGTTAAAAAAATGGGATTTTTTTATTAATTATTCATTATTAACTATTTTTTAAATTAATTTAACTATTAACTCCCAACATTTATTATTACATTCATGCATTATATCTAGAGAAATGACAGGAAAATGAAAGAGAGGTTTCAGAAGTAAAATTCCACCAAGTGGTTGTCCAATATTTCATACCACCCCCACCATAAAATTTATTCCTCATTTATGTGGGAACATCTATTATACAATATATATGGAGTAGTTGAAACATGAATTAATAAGTTCAATATGGATGGAACAACTTGTGTTAGTTCTCTTCTATGAAACCTCATCCACCATCATACTAGGGATGACAAATAGTATTATCCCTCCGAAGGTAGTCAAAACTCACGACCCACTTAGGGGATTATAATAATATTTATCAATATTATATTTATTTTATTTTTAGTATTTATATTTTATTTTATTTTCCAACATCATTTTGGAATATATTAGGATTTATCCCAATCACCCAATCATTTTATGTTTAAATTTACTTGGTCCTCGAATATAAAAGTATTTTTTTATTTTTTAGATCGGTAATATGTATGGAACAAAGATGAAATAGGTGAAACAAAGGTTTTCTATAGGTGATTACAACTATAAAGTAAAATAATCACCATAAAATAGAATTGACATCATAAAAATGTAGTAGAATAGAATGAATCCAAAATAACATACACAACTGAAAAAATGCATCAACACATATAGAGTATGTATTCCACCAAACATATTCTTCACATAATCTTGATTTTATGTCAAGGATTTTAATTTGTTTCACAATAATGAAATGTTTATATTTATAGTTTAGTATAATTATGATATAAATGAAATTTAAAAAAATAAAAAATAAAAATTGGATTCTTCCAATTACAAATAATTTTCCCCATAATATAAAAAATTTAAAATAAATCACAATTTATTTTTATTGAAAAAATACATGAAATTGAAATTAACACATTCCATTCCCATACCCTTCCATAAACCCTGTGATTTTTTATAATTTGGGATTACAATAGAATCATGGTAAGGGATATAAAAATAAAAGATATCATTAATTCATTAAAATCATACAAAATTATATAATTTTTACCTTTATATTTAATGTTATTTGATAATATGATATAAAATAGTGTAAAATGAACACAAAACACAAACTTTTCTCTGATAAATTCATTAATACCCGTAGAAAATAAATTAAAATCGTTTAGGTGACTTAGAGAATCATTTACATAATACTCCATAAAGACCCTTTGAATTAGAATAACCATATAACCGACTTCAAATATTATTATTACACAATGAATTAGAGACCTATAATGGGAATCAACCTTTGTATAATCTATATCGGTTCCACACATGATCTAAAATTGGACCAAACCCTTTTTATAATCTAAATCAGGTTCACCCAGTTTTCATGAACTATAATGGGGCTCAACGAATCATATAAACTGTACCAGGATCACCCATGGACTATAATGTGGATGAATCCTTTGTATAATATTTATTGGGCTAACTAGATTCATATAATTCGAAAGTAAAATTTCATCAAAAAACACTTTCATCATAAAACCATTTTATTTTTTGAAATCCCGTATGAAAAATAGTTTCGTATAAAAATACCATTTTCTTTTAAAAACAAATTTTCAATAACAAAACACCATTTTCTTGGAAAACACATTTTTAATTCAAAAATAACGAAAAATGGAAATAATTATTTTCATTTAAGAAAATATTTATGAGTTAAATGTAACCTATAAATTAAATAATATTCATGGTGGATGAAAACTCCATGCCACAATGTATGTTTAGAATATAACTTTCTTTTTTTCATTTGTTAAATAATTTGGTAAAAAACATATAGAAATATTACTATTAAAAACCTCTCAATGAAATTCAAAATAGCCATGAAAAGTCCTTTGTAATCCATTTTTATTCATATATAAAATAGTATAATGAATATTGACATGGATGAAAATATTTGATAGTAAATATTTAAGAATTTAAAAACATATTTTCAAATCATTATGTCTCATTACTCTTTACAATATTTGAATCACAATACCTCTTAAGGAATAACATATAAAAGAACATTAAATAACATGATAATAAGTAAATTAAAGATATGAAATTTCAAAGGGTTTGTATATACACCTCATTAAATAACGTGGGTATATAACAACTAAATAGGCCTCAATGAAAGATGATGGTGACGAAGCCCATTACATAGAGTTTTATTCTTTATGTATGTCCTTTATCATATAGAATAATAATCTTATGTTAATTATTTAATTTATTTATAATTTATTTATATATTATTTTTTCTTTAATATTGTAACAAACCTTACTTGTTACATAAATAATCGTGAATTTATTCAAGAAAACACTTCATTTTACATTGAGGATCTTTTCAAGTTTAGATCTTTAGAGAATTAATACAAAACATTCATAACATTACACATTGTTACATAGTGGATACCATAAAATCAGTTTCCATTTTCCTCAGAATATAAAACATTAAAACTTAAAACAAGACTCCTTGACAATTCTTAAACCTTTAACATTTCTTACATCCTTGTATTACTCATCCATTAACCTGTGAAAAATCATTTAAAAACTTGGGATGAGCACCAAATCTCAGTAAGGTATGAAAAAGAAGGAAAATCACATTAGTCCATGAATACACATGGCGTATGAAAACATTTTCAAAAGACATGATTTACACCCATAAATACATACTTTGTGTAACATGAGATTTACACGAGATCCACACAAACATAAATATAATCATAGAAGTATCTTGGGGAATTACTTACATAATCTTGTAACCATCTTGGCTACCTTAAAATTTGTAACCCTCACGGCTACCTTACTTTGTGTAACCATCACAGTTACACTTGGAGTAACCATACGGCCGACCTCCAACTTACTCATACGCAATGCATTGGAGGTAAATATAGGACCCACCCTTCATCATAAACAATTCCCAATAACCAAAACATAATCATAAAACATAAACAATAGCATAAAAACATTGCTTTTGAATCTTATAAAACAGAATTTTAAAAGAGGATTTTAGAAGAAAAGTCCCTTATAAACATCATATTCTTGAAGTGAGACTTAATAGAGTGGATGGAATATGTATATAATCTGTAAATACACATAATGAAACATAATATAAATAGAACCCATCACACAAACAATTTAAATAGCACATAAATTATAAAGTAGAAGGTTAACCCATAGAATGGAAATCGGGTTAAGAATTCCCTTACCTTGGGCTTCTCTTACTTCAAAATTGTTTAAACCTCCTGTATAATGGTTAAAACAGTGTTATTAGTATTTTAAAGAAACATGTTAATGTTTATAACATCTTATATGGTCATTTCATAACCTCATTTCACCCCTTAATTGTTAGAATTTTGTTCCTTAAATTATTTTGGGTGAGCTCTTTTGTGATTTTCACAATCGGTTCATGATGAATGGTTCTTGTTTATTGGATGTGAAACTCCATAATTGGAATGGATTGGTTTTTAAATATTTCCAGTACCATAAATTATACCATTTATCACTTTGATTCTTTATATGATGATGATTCATAAGTTAAAACATTAATTATGTTTGTTTAGATCATTTAAGTGGTTCTTCGATAATTACAACCTCATTTAGTCTTATAAATTTGAATCATGAGTAAAAAAGAATTCCAGAACCTTATGTGAGTAATAAAACATATATTATAACCTCGATCAACCATATAAATGGTCTCATTACCAGAAGGAAGGTAGAAATGAAAGAAGAGAACATGCCGTTTTTGAAGGTGACAAATTTAACACCTCATGAACAACTTTCTCCTTAATAAAATAAATGGAAGAGGGAAAGGGTGTGGGGTGATATAATATAACATTAGAATCATAATATTATAGTATATATATAATACTGGATTTACAGAACAATTTGGATGAATATAGGTAGGGAGAGATCAATAAAGGAACTTGAACTTGAAAAGAAATTAAAGGAGAAGAGAGAGAAAAATTACCTTTAGAATCCTCATCTTGAGATCCTTTTTAAGGAAGCTAGGCTTGGTGTTTTGATGAGACCAGAAGCTTTTGGACGTGGGGGATGAGCTAGGTAAGGTTTTTGGGTAGAGTTTAGAGAAGTATTGGAGCTTGAGAGGTGTGAGGAAAAGAGGGAGTGAAGGGTGGCTTTTATAGTGGAGGGGAGAGGGGTTTCCTTAATATAAAATTGATTAGTTTATTAATTTCACCAAAGACCAGGAATAGTGAGTATTGGATGACCAATAATAGTAATTTTTAATGTAATCCTGAACCATGTGGGCTTACATCAGCAGAACATCATCGGTGACTCAATTAATACATTATTTAGCATTTATTGTGAATTATCGGATTCCACTGTTCATCAAAAATTCGAGTATCTCAGAAAAATCTCAAAATTTACCTCTACCATTTTTCGACGTGTAGAATCCAAAAATGAAAAACATTTTTCAAAAATAATTTTCTAAATATTATTAATTTAATAATTAATAAAAATCATAATTTACTTAAAAAACAGTTTTTAAGATTAAAACTGAATTTATAGTTCTTTCAAAAATTACGTAAGGTCTTATAAAATTATATAAAAACTACTAGACATTGATTTAATAATTTATTAATACATTACAGGAAAATATATATTCTTTTAAATTAATTAATTAATTATAATTAATTATTTATGACTTATAAAAAACCAAAAATGTTTACTAATGTCAAATTGTCACTTTCTAAGATGTCTAAATTTTATTTTATTATTCACAGGTAATGTTACTCTTATTTACTATTCATAAGGGTCATATTAATATTCATACGGGTAGGTTACTATTCATAAGGGTAGGTTACTATTCACCAAAAAAACAAGTTTGTTTCATCAGACTCTAAATAACATACTGAACACAATTATAGATGACAATTTCTTAAAAATTCAAAACATATGAGAAATAAAATTATGTATAAAGGATACTTATAAATATATACCTTAAACAAAATTTCAAGCATTTTCAATTTATTTTTAGAAAACCTTGGGATGTTACATTATCCCAACCTTCTTGAAATTGCGTCCTCGCAATTTTATTTACTTATTAAACAACTGAGGGTATTTTTCCCTCATAGCATTTTCAGACTCCCATGTTGCTTCTTCAACCATGTGGTTTCTCAAAAAAACCTTTACCTGGTGGATTACCTTATTCCGCAATACCTGTTCTCTTCGATCAAGAATCTGAACCGGTTTTTCTTCATAACAAAGGTTCTCTGCCAGCTGAACTGCTTCCAGCCTGAAGACAAGTGATGAATCTGGAACATACTTTCTCAACATCAAAACATGAAAAACATCATGTACCTGAAATAAGCTCGGAGGCAAAGATACGCGGTATGAAACTGTTCCAATTTTATCCAAGATTTCAAAAGGACCAATGAACCGTGGGCTTAGTCTCCCTTTCTTACCGAAACACATCACACTTTTCCAAGGAGATATTTTAAGGAAAACATGGTCAGCTACCACGAAAGAGAAGTCTTTCCTTATATTATCTACATAACCTTTCTGACTGATCTGAGCTGTCCTCATGTGTTGCTGGATCACCCTCACTTTCTCAGCCACTTCTTCTACTAATTCTGGCCCCATCAACTTTCTTTCACCGACTTCATCCCAAATCACAGGAGTCCGACACCGCTTTCCATACAAGGCCTCAAAAGGTGCCATCTGAATATTGAAATGAAAACTGTTATTATAAGAAAACTCAACTAATGAAAGATACTAATCCCAAATTCCCTTATAGTCCATTGAAGAAGCTCGAAGCATGTCCTCCAAAGTTTGTATCGTTCGTTCTGACTGCCCATCTGATTGAAGATGAAAAGCTGTACGGAAATTCAACTTTTTTCCCAAAGACTTCTGAATTCCCTTCCAAAATTTAGAAGTGAACCTGGGATCTCAGTCAGACACAATGGAAAGAGGAACTCCATGTAACCTGACTATATCCTTGAGGTACAATCGAGAAAGCTGATCTAATGTCATTGTATCTCTAATAGAAAGAAAATGAGCAGACTTTGTTAGCCGATCAACAATAACCCATATCGCATTGTTACCTCGAGAAGTTTTTGGTAGTCCCACCACAAAATCCATGGATATATTCTCCCATTTCCATTCTAGCACTGGAAAAGGCTAAAGTATCCCCTTTGGTAGCTGCCTCTCTACTTTAACCTGCTGACATGTCAAACATTTCATTGTAAAATCAGCAATATCTCTTTTCATCCCATTCCACCGGTAACACTCTCGAAGGTCTCTGTACATCTTAGTACTTACAGGATGAACAGAAAATAGAGAACTATGATATTCAAACAACATTTCTTTCTTCAGCTGGGAATCATAAGGCACACACAACATTTTTCCAAATCTTAAAACATAGTCTCTATCAAGATTAAATTCTGGAAACATATCCATTTTAACCAATTCTACCTTTTTCTGTAGCTCACGGTCTTCCCTCTGCGCTTTCATAATTCTGTGTGACAACGAAGACTGCACTGAAACCTGAAACAAAACAGATATATTCCCTGCATTAACTACTTCTAAGCCAAAATTCATCAAATCATTAATCAAGGGATCATGTTCCAATCGTAGCATGGTTAATGATGCATGATTTTTCCGACTTAAGGCATCTACTACTTTTTTTGCTTTTCTAGGATGGTAATTGATCATGCAGTCATAATCCTTTATCAGTTCTATCCATCTTCTCTGCCTCATGATTAATTCCTTCCGAGTGAATATATACTTAAGACTTTTATGGTCAGCATATATTTGGCATTTGGTTCCGTATAGATGATGCCTCCATATTTTCAAAGCAAAAACCACAGCTTCCAATTCCAAATCATGTGTGGGATAATTTAGCTCATGACGTTTAAGTTGTCTCGATACATAGGCAATTACCTGATCATTCTGCATCAAAACACAACCAAGTCCCTTCAAAGAAGAATCACTATAGATGAGAAACTCACCATTCCGAGAAGGTAAGGCCAAAACTGGAGCATTCACCAATCTCTTTTTTAGTTCCTGAAAACAAACATCACATTCCTCTTTCCAAAAAAATTTAACACTTTCCGTGTTAACTAAGTTATTGGGCTAGATAACCGTGCAAATTTCTTAACAAACCGTCGGTAATAACTTGCTAAGCCTAGAAAACTACGAATCTCTGTAACATTTGTGGGTCTTGGCCATTCATCAACTACTTTTGTTTTGGCAGGATCAACTGTTATTCCATCATTATTTACAATGTTCCCAAGAAAAGAAATTTGTTGCAACCAAAAATCACACTTGCTGAATTTTCCATGTAGTTTCTTTTCTTTTAAATTTTGTAAAATAACCCTTAGATGTTTTTCATGCTCCTCTTTATTTTTAGAAAAAACCAGAATGTCATCAATAAATAAAACCAAAAACTTATCCAAGAACTCCTGAAATACTCTATTCATAAGATTCATGAATACAGTAGGTGCATTAGTTAACCCAAATGGCATATAAAAATTCATAATGCCCATATCTAGTATGAAAGGCTGTTTTCGGAATGTCATCCTCCTTCACCTTCAGTTGATGGTATCCGGATCTAAAGTCAATCTTGGAAAAGTATTGAGCTTCCTAGAGCTGATCAAACAAGTCATCAATATGAGGAAAAGGATACTTGTTTTTAACAGTGATGTTATTCAAAGCTCGATAATCAATGCAAAGTCGCATGGAACCATCTTTCTTTTTAACAAACAAAATAGGGGCTCCCCATGGTGAAGTACTGGGACGAATGAAGCCTTTGACAAGCAAATCCTGCAACAGATTTTTCAATTCATGAAGTTCTATTGGATCCATACGATATGGTGGTTTTGAAATTTGCATAGCATTAGGAACTAAATCAATTGTGAATTCGACTTCTCGTTCAGGTATGACACTGGGTAACTCCTTAGGAAAAAAATCAAGGTATTCATTTACCATTGGCACATCATTAATTTGAATAGTTCCCTTATTTTCAACAATATGAGAAAGATAACTTTCACTTAAATATTTCAGTAGTTTCTCAGCTTCCTGATATGTTATCAATTTTATGGGTTCATTCTTGTATACAAACTGAAACACTTTCTGAAAAACAACTTCTTTAGCTCTACAGTCAATCTTAGCATGATAATCAGAAAGCCAGTCCATCCCTAGAATAACATCAAACTCGACTAAGGGTAAAACAACAAGGTTTGCTGGTAAAGTCTTTCCACATACCACAATAGAAATATTCTTATAATTCCTCTTTGTTATAACATTTCCCCTGGTGTTTTAACAACAAGTTCGGGTCTCATTTGTTGAGGTGATATTTCCAATTTACTAGAAAATTTATCAGAGATGAAGGAATGAGTAAAACCCGTATAAAACAAAACTTTAGAAAATTATGAGTGAACAAACAAAGTACCTGATACAACTTCATTGGATGGCCCAACACCTTCTTCCGTAGTCGCAAAGGATCTCACTACACCTTTCTGCTTGTAGTATGGATTCTTTGCATCATTTGGATCCCTCTTTGGAAATGCATTTGCATAGTGACCCATTTCACCACATTTAAAACACTTTACAGTTTTCTTATCAGGATTAGTCTTTGGATCATTTTCATTGAAATCTCGGGCCATACGTCCAAACTTACCACATTTAAAACACTTCCCAGTTTTGATAAGACATTCCCTAGGGTGCTTCTTACCACACTTTTCACAAAATAGAAACTGGATTTTCTTACCATCAGATTTCTTTGGTAGATTCTTACTCATTGCTTGCCAACGGTACCTCTTCTTCTCTTTGTTTCCAAAATGCATGTGATCGTCAGCAAATTCCATCTCTAACCTCTCAGCACATCGGAGAAGTTTCTCATAACCTTTGAATTCACAGGAGGCCAACTCCCTTCGATACCTTGGCTTCAATCCTAAGTAAAAGCGGTTGATTTTGCTATCGAGATCCAGAATAAGATTTGGAGCATACCTCGCCAGTCGGGTGAAGTTTTCTTCATACACATCCACTGAATCTTCCTCCTTTTGTTTCAATTCAAGGAATTTCTTCTCCATTATAAGTCACACCACCTTAGGAAAATATTTTTCAAGAAAAAGACTTTTAAATTCATCCCACACTAAGGCATCAAAATCCTCTCTACCCCTGATATTCCTTACCATTGAACACCACTGATAAGCTTCCCCTTAAAAACGGTAAATGGAAAGACTTACCTTTTGATTATCTGAACATCCCATAACATCAAATATCTTTTCAAGGGCTTTAATCCATCCTTCTGCAGCCACTGAGTCAGAAGATCCATTAAATGCAGGAGGATGTTGTCTCATAAAATGTTCCACCACTATCATGTTCTGTTGGGGGTACCCCTATTGGTTCTCTTGCATGGATTCCACTACCATTTGTAGAATGCGTTAGCTGAGCCATTACTGTCACAAACTACTCGGTTCCAATCCCTACCATCCCGGGCTGTAGATCAGGAAGGATGTCATTCTGTCGGTGCCTCTTCTCTTCAGCATCCATGTTCCTTCTGCGGACAACCATTCTGAACAAACATTTCATAGATGAAGCAACATGGTAATCTTTAAATTCTATAACAAATTAAACATAGAGTGAAAATTATTTATGGTATTTTATTATCATCACCTTAACCCCTAATGTTATCTAAACCATCCATTGATACCAACTGTAACAACCCAAACTTGTTACATACATAATCTTGAATTTATTAAAGAAAACACTTCATTTTACATTGAGGATCTTTTCAAGTTTAGAGCTTTAGAGAATTAAGACAAAACATTCATAACATCTCACATTGTTACATAGTGGATACCATAAAATCAGTTTCCATTTTCCTCAGAATATAAAACATTAAAACATAAAACAAGACTCCTTGACAATTTTTAAACATTTAACATGTCTTCCTTCCTTGTATTACTCATCCATTAACCTGTGAAAAATCATTTAAAAACTTGGGATAGGCACAAAATCTCAGTAAGGTATGAAAAATAAGGAAAAATCACATTAGTCCATGAATACGCATGACGTATGAAAACATTTTCAAAAGACATGCTTTCCACCCATAAATAATTACTTTGTGTAACATGAGATTTACACAAGATCCACACAAACATAAATATAATCATATAAGTATCTTGGGGAATTACTTACATAATCTTGTAACCATCTTGGCTACCATAAAATTTGTAACCCTCACGGCTTCCTTACTTTGTGTAAACATCACAGTTACACTTGGAGTAACCATACGGCCGACCTCCAACATACTCATACCCAATGCATTGGAGGGAAATATAGGTCCCAACCTTTATCATAAACAATTCCCAATAACCAAAACATAATCATACAACATAAACAATAGCATAAAATCATTGCTTTTGAATCTTATAAAACAGAATTTTAAAAGAGGATTTTAGAAGAAAAGTCCCTTATAAACATCATATTCATGAAATGAGACATAATAGAGTGGATGGAATATATATATACTCTATAAATACACATAATAAAACATAATATAAACAAAAACCATCACACAAACTATTTAAATAGCACATAAATTATAAAGTAGAAGGATAACCCATAGAATGGAAATCAGGTTAAGAATTCCCTTACCTTGGGCTTGTCTTACTTCAAAATTAATTAAACCTCCTGTATAATGGTTAAAAGAGTGTTATTAGTATTTTAAAGAAACATTTACATGTTTATAACATCTTATATGGTCATTTAAAAACCTCATTTCACCCCTTAATTGTTAGTATTTTGTTCCTTGCATTATTTTGGGTGAGCTCTTTTGTGATTTTCACAATTGGTTCATGATGAATCGTTATTGGTGATTGGAAGTGAACCTCCAGAATTGGAATGGAGTAGTTTTTACATATTTCATGTACCATAAATTATACCATTTATCACTTTGATTCTTTATATGATGATGATTCATAAGTTAAAACATTAATTATGTTTGTTTAGATCATTTAAGTGGTTCTTTGATAGTTACAACCTCATTTAGTCTTATAAATTTGAATCGCGAGTAAAAATTAATTTCAGAACATTATGTGAGTCATAAAACATATATTATAACCTGTTTCAACCATATAAATGGTTTCATGACCAGATTTAAGGTAGAAATGGAAGAAGAGAACATGTCGTTTTTGAAGGTGATAAATTTAACACCTCATGAACAACGTTCTCCTTAATAAAATAAATGGAAGAGGGAAAGGGTGTGGGGTGATATAATATAACATTAGAATCATAATATTATAATATATATATAATAATGGATTTACATAACAATTTGGATGAAGATAGGTAGGGAGAGATCAAGAAAGGAACTTGAACTTGAAAGGAAATTAAAGGAGAATAGAGAGAAAAATTACCTTTAGAATCCTCCTCTTGAGATCTTTTTTAAGGAAGCTAGGCATGGTCCTTTGATGAGACCAGAAGCTTTTGGAAGTGGTGGATGAGCTAGGGAAGGTGTTTGGGAAGAGTTTAGAGAAGTCTTGGAGCTTTAGAGGTGTGAGGAAAAGAGGGAGTGAAGGGTGGCTTTTATAGTGGTGGGGAGATGAGTTTCCTTAATATAAAATTGATTAGTTTATTAATTTCATCAAAGTCCAGGAATAGTGAGTCTTGGATGACCAATAATAGTAATTTTATAATTTAATCCCGAACCAAGTGGGCATAAATCAGCAGAACATCGTCGGTGACTCAATTAATACATTATTTAGCATTTATTGTGAATTATCGGATTCCACTATTCATCAAAAATTCAAGTATCTCAGAAAAATATCAAAAATTTACCCCAACCATTTTTCGACGTGTAGAATCAAAAAATGAATTCCATTTTTCAAAAATAATTTTCTAAATATTATTAATTTAATAATTAATAAAAATCATAATTTACTTAAAAAAACAGTTTTTAAGATTAAAACTGAATTTATAGTTCTTTCAAAAATTACGTAAGGTATTATAAAATTATCTAAAAACTATTAGACATTGATTAAATAATTTATGAATAAATTACAGGAAAATAAATATTCTTTTAAATTAATTAATTAATTATAATTAATTAGTTATGACTTAAAAAATACCAAAAATGTTTACTAAGGTCAAATTGTCAGTTTCTAAGATGTCTAAATTTTATTTTATTATTCATAGGTAATGTTACACTTATTCACTATTCATAAGGGTCATATTAATATTCATAAGGGTAGGTTACTATTCATAAGGGTATGTCACTATTCACAAAAAAAACAGGTTTGTTTTATCAAACTCTAAATATTATACTAAACACAATTGTAGATGACAGTTTCTTAAAAATTCAAAACATAGGAGAAATAAAATTATGTTTAAAGGATACTTATAAATATATACCTTAAACAAAATCTCAATCATTTTCAATTTATTTTTAGAAAACCTTGGGATGTTACACATATAACATATTACCATGTTATTATAATAAATTAATTATTTATGTTCACATCAGGTGTGTTGACAATATTATGTATATGAGACTAAATTGAATTCAGTATAAAGTCTATTGTCAATGTGTTCATAAGGAAATTGTATCTAGAAAACGATTCATGGCTTAATTATCATTTTTATACATCAATTATATTATTAAATCCATCCATTGAATATGGATATAAAAAATGAACCATATTACAATCATAGAGATGGCGACTCATATGTACACATGAGTAACTTTTACATTTATCAATGATCATTATCGAAAGAGGGTAAGTGTCAGTTTTTACATAATTAATGATAAAAATATCATATTAATAATGAAAATTTAGTTAAATATATATCATCTATGTGATGTGGTGATGAAAAATTAATCATACCATTTCATGGAGGTGATAATTCACACATACACACGAACAAGGTTATGGTTTTTCTTGTACATGTAAATTTGAGAAGTAAATTGATATAATGTTTTTTAATAATGAGAAATATTGGATTAATATCATATATAAGATATAATTCCATTTTAATCAATATAGATAGATATTTATGGAAGACGAATTACATCAGTTCATGTGGTGGTTGTCCATCGTACACACATGTGATGAATTATTTTCAAATTTGATGAATGTGTAGATTGTTATACATAATTAAAAAAACAAAATAACATATCTGTATATTTTATATATATTATTTTTTATTTTAGATTTTTTGAATATTACATTTAGGAATACTAAGAATAAATAAAATAGAAATACATAGTTTAAAACAATACCTCTTCTTTAGACAATCTCTATTTCATAACACATTAGCATTGCAAAGGGTGATGTTATTTCTATAATAAAATACTTTTAATGTGAGGAGATATTATAGGTATTATATTGAGTAAATATTTTCTAAAAATAGTGTTTTATATGTGAATAAAAGGGATGAATAAGAATCCTTTTGTAGAAGAGATGTGGGGGCACACTTAGAAATTTCCAAAATAATAAATTAATATAAATTATTATTAAACCGAAAATAGATAAAAAGGTAGTTATTGAGAATTATATAATATTCACGAGTCTAATACCTATCATAAAATAATTTTAGGACATGTTTAGTGTATGACATTAAATATCTAAAAACAACTATATTTTAATATTTTGAATATCCTTTATTTGATATTTTGATTAGTAGAATAATTACGACATCACTGTTGTTAATGCATTTAAAGTAATTTTTTCACTAAAAATAATATATAAATTACCCTCCTAAATATAAATATTTTAAATTTTAGATGACTATTTATATTTTAACATATACTCAGCATAACCAATTTAAAAAATATCATTTTTATTAAGAATATTATCGTGATAGCTTTGTATTTTACTTAAATATAATATTATAAATTTCATAATAACATATATGTAGAAAATAATTTCCATATATCCCAACATTGAGTATTATGGACTAAATTTAATGATCTAATAAAAATCATTAAAATTTTAAGATGGTTTTATTACACTTTTAATATTATTTTTATCATTAATTAATCGATTTTAATTCGATTTACACTTTACTGTGGTAAAAAAAATTACCATAGTTAGTATTGATATTGACAAAAATTAAAAGGAACATATTATAATATATATTAAAATTATTATTCAAAATATGTAATATTTTTTAAAATTTAATTCACATTATATGTATAAATTAATTAAAAATTAATACCATAGATGGGATGAAATAATGAGTTTTTAAAGTTAATCTTTTAAAATGTTTAAAATGTTTTTATTTACAATTTCAATGTAAAATTGATTCCATTGAACTAAATTGGATTTATTTCTATATAATTGAACTAATTATACTATAAAAAAAATATCAAATATAAATTAACTATATATGTTATATAGATGAAATGTCTTCTTTCAATTAAAATGAAATGTTTTTCAGTAATCACAAAAAAATGAAACATATCAGAAAAATACAAAAAATAAAATCAAACTAAATTTTGATATTAAAATATCTAAAATAAATTTTATTCTAACAAATAATGTTTTTTAAAGTGTAATAATTTATTTTAAAACAAATCATCCCCTAATAGACGGTAAAAATACCTTTTGAGAAAAATACATCTTGTATGCGTAAAATTGGATTTGTTCTCATCTTCTACCTATAAAAAATATTGAATGAATTAATATTTTATAAAAATGTTTAAAAATAATATAATATCCTTATTCATGCCCTAATTTATAACCAATATTCAATAGTTTCTATATTAAATAATAATATTTAGCTGTCCGTTTTAGATCAGTGTGGTGTATTTTTTAGGATATACAATCTAATGTTTCATTTTAAAATATTGGTTTGATATATTCCTCTCCATTTAAGTAATATCATCCGATAAAATTGAACATGGAATTGAAATATAGGGCTTTGAAATTTAAAAATACATATGTTGAAATCCTATATTAAAACATGGTTCAATAAAACATCAACTTAATAAGAGATAAAATAAAGTTCAAATGTCCCTGGAGGTAACACATACAATATTTACAAATAAGAATACATGGACATTTAAGAGAAAAATAACGATAATATGTGATGCCTTAAAAGTAAACTGATTTATTAGTAAGAAAAGTACATGAATAATTTTTTTAGATCAAAATAATTTTCCTTCATTTATTATCTAATCATATAATGAAATATAATTACTTGATATCTTTAAATTTTATAATCATAATTCCATCCCCATAAAATTACCTTAAAAATGTTGTACATACCAAAAAATGACTTTAAATATCAAAATCCATAAATTTTATCAATACCTAAAAAATCATGTTTTAATGTAAAGGAATACTTCCCTTTAAATAAGGGGATTACATAAACATAACCCAAAAAAACATCTCCAAAAATATCCTCAATCACATTATGACCTCATCACATAAAACCAAAAATAAAGTGTCTAAAACATTGAACATGTGGTTAAAATATGAAAAATTAGGACTTCCATAGGGCTTTCGACACTTCACCAGATCTGTGAAAAAAAACTGCAGTAGTTGAAAACATTTTTCCAACATATTTTTATTTTAACCAAGATGATTTACACCGTGATTAATTATATTCACACAAGGATTATCATAATTGACAATATCATTATAACTAAAACATATCACTATCTACTGGTTGTCTTTTAACTCATTCATAGATTGTTTAGGACTCTTCCCTTTGCATTCATGAACCAAGTTACTAAAATTATCAAACTAGTAACACTTTATAGATCAGGAAATACATTCACCAAAATGTATTTTACAACACTTGGAACATGTTTTAGTCTAACCTATATAATTCTAAGTTGATTTCCTCTCCATTTTATTCCACCATGACAATTTCATACTATATTCATCTTATGGAACATAAGTGTTTATAAAATACATCTCAACATTCTCATCACAACATAAAACATTCTCATAACATTTGAAATCCCTTTCTGAAAATGATTTTAGTAATCTTGGTTTTAATCCAGAAGAAAATCTATTAGTATTTTAATCAATGTCTCGAATAATTTAAGGAACATACATGGTTAGTAAATTTATGTTTTAATCTTATGTATCCACAAAATATTCACCTTGTTTCCAAAATTATGATAATTGGGTCTCCATCCTTAGCAGAACAATATTAGAGAAATATTTAAAAATTAAAATATTCTTAAATGTGTCCCATTACATAATATAGAGGTCATATTTATCCCTAATATTCATAACCAAATTCAACCATCGATCAACATCATCTTGAAAATTATATTTTAAAAGATTTATTTATTTACATTCCAGACATTCCATGAATTATGATAAATTATCTTGAGAATTTATCAATCCTTAGGCTAACACTCAGTCAAAAGATCTGATGAATAATGGGGGATGCTGCCTCAAGAAATTCTTCACTATATTATTTTTCAATATTTATAAATCATGTTCCCCTCTAGAAAAGATAACAAAATCATTTTTTTTCAACTGAACAATTACTACAACAAAATATTGGGTTCCAATTTTAACAATCTCAATATATTGATTTAGAAGTATATTTTCTTCTAAGTTACATCCTACTAGATATTCCTAAATTCATATATTGAAAACTTTTCCTAATAATCATACATTAGATAAATCAATTGTCTAATCATAATTTCCTACAACATTTCAATTTAATGATAATGTAAAATCTTATAATGGAGTGATATAAAGACTAACCTAACCTCTAATGTTGTGTGAACCTTCCTTTGAAATAAATTGTAATTCCATGACCTTAATAATTACTAAATATTGGGTTTATGTTAAGAATATTAATTTATTTCACATTGAGGATAATTTTAGGATTATACTTTTAGATAATTAGAAAACAATCCACATATAAAAAAACATAAAATACAAAGTGGACATGTGATCAATATCCATTTTTCACAACATATATATCATTGAAAATAAAGATGAATTCCTTTCAAGAAAAAAATGAACAACATTAATCATTTGTTATTTCATTCCCATACACATCCTTAAACCCTATGAAATAATTTTTATAACATGGGATGATCAGAAATTCTCAGTAATGGATATAGAAATAATGGAAACTATTAGTTTAATAAAAACATGAATGTAATATTATGTTTTCTATTATCTGAAAATTTTATTTATAATATTAAAAAAACATTTTCACATGAAAAAAAATCCAAATATTTCTCTGAGAAAGTAATTAAAACCAATTGCAAGTAATTAAAACTCTATTCTGTGACTTAGAGTATGAAATACATACTAACCTTTCAAAAAAATTTCAATTGGAATAACAAAATGTATGGAATTCAATATTACTATTACCTAATTAATTGGTAATAAATAATGTGCATCACCCTTCATATAAGCTATATCATGCTCACCTGTGAGATACAATGGGGCTCAATCTTTTATATATGATGTATTAGGATCTCCCTTTTCTCCTAAGATATAATGGGGCTCAACCTTAAATATAAGCTATATCAAGCTAAGACATTTTATTTAATTCTCATGTACCATTTCATGAATAAAAAATTTCACCATAAATATCTTTGATTAACTCTTTTAATTCAATATTAAAAACACATTATCATAAAATATCCTTTTCTCTTTTAAACCACATTTTTAATACCAAAAGACCATTTTCATTGAAAAACCGTTTTCAATTCCAAAATACCAAAAAATGGAGATACATATTATAGTTTAATAAATTATATAAGCAAGAAAAGGAATATAAAATAATATAATAGTCACAATGGCAGAAAAGTTGTTGTCACCTTATATGTTTAGAATAGAACATTTCATTTTTGGTTTGTGAAAATGTTCTATTAAAAAACATGTAAAATTATTAATTAGTAAAAACATTGAATGGAATTAAAAATATACATAAAATTTCTATTATAATGCTTCTATATTAATATAAGTGAACAAAATATATAATATCGATAATATTTAGATGGAGGAATGTATTTTGAAATTAAATATTTATATATTTAAAAATATATTTTCAAATCCTAGTGTCCAATACCACATTGAAATATTTGAATAATAATCGATATGATGGAATAAAAATAAAAAATAGATAATGGATGAATAAATAAATTCCGGACATTAAATGTCAATGTGGTTGTATATACACATTAAAAAATAAGGTTGGTGTATAACGTCAAAATACGCCTCAATTAAAGGAGATTAAGACGTAGTATCTTAAATTGAGTTTGATTTGTCTCATATGTCCTTTACCTTACTAAATAATAAAAAAATTATGATTATTTACATTATTTGTAAAAACATTTTCTAGTTTATTATTATTTTTATTTCATTTATTACAATATTATAAAAATTACATAATTATTTATGTTCACAGCAGACATTTTGACAATATTCACTGCATGCATAAACAAAGACTTTTGTAAGATTTATATAGTCAAATTGGTAATTAATACATTATATACTGAAAAAAATCATGAAAAAATTATCAATTTTAAATTTCAATTATATTTTTTAATCCACCAATTAAATGTGGATATGAAAAATGAACCACATTACAATCATGGTGACGGTATGTAGTACCTTTACATGAGTAACCATTTCACTTTTGAATGATCAATATGGAAATAAGATATGCATTATTTTATACCATAAAATTATCATATTATCAATAATATGATATTAATCAATTAAATATATTTAAATTTTTTATCCATGTGATGTGGTGATCAAAAAAGAATCGCATCACTTTGTGGATGTGATAATTCAAACGTACAAAAAAACGATGTTATCATTTTTAATGAAAGGAATGTGAAAAAGTAATATTTTATTAATATTAAAGATTTTCATGAATACCATATATAGAAATTTATTCCATTTTAATACATCTTCAGATGTATTGATAGAAAACCATTTATATTAGTTCACGAGGTGGTAGTCTGTCGTTCATGATGAAGATGAGTTGTTTCCCACTTCATGGATGTCAAGATTGACATGTTTCATAAAAATAATAATAAAATATAATTATATTTTGGATAAAGTATTTATTGTTTTTTCAAGGTTGAAGATTAAATGAAATAAGGTGAAGAAGAAATAAACAAATACTCGATTAAAACGACACCTCTTCTCTGAACAATCTCTTTTTCCTTAATACCTTATAAAAACACTAAGTATTTTTATTCAAAAAAATAAAATCTCAATAATATGGGGAGTTATTATAGGATGATATTTGGGTAGATATATTCCAAAAAAACTATTTTTATGTGTGAATAACAGATAATAGGAGCAGTCATTTTATAGAAGAGGGGAGGGGTACTCTTGGAATTTCAAAAAATATAAATTTAATATAAATTAATATTAAATTAAAAATGTTTCCAAAGTTAGATATTTATAACATAAGATGAATAAGGGTCATAATAATCTCATCCAACTATTTTGGACAAGTTTATGTCACATTATTACCCTTATCAGTTAATTTTAATCCTAATTTAACCACATTAATTCTCACCATGAAAACATGGTTTTTTACTCTTTGAGGGTTAATATAGTTACTATAAAAAAAATACAAAAAAATTGTTAAAATATTATATTTTAAACCTTATAAAAATACATTTTAATATTATTAGATTTATAGTAACATTATATCTTTTAATAAATATTTTATATGATAAAATTTCATTAATGTCAATTTTGACAATATTCATTTCATTAAATTTTGAAAAATGAAAGATAACACATGTAATTCAAAAAAGTATTTTATTATATTTATAAAATTTAAATTTGATCTTTTAAAATAATTTATGACATTATTTATCTAAAAATATAGTTATTTTAATATTTTTAATATCATTTATTTGATATTTCCATTTGTAAAAAAATTACTGCATCATTGTTGTGTAGGAATTTGAGGTAAATATTTATTCACTAAAAATTTAAAAAAAATTCATGATGAATAAAAATCATTTATATTTAAAATAAATAATTATATTAATGAAATCTAATATGGATTAACCATTATTAAAAATATTTTATATTTTAAGAATACGATTGTGATATCTTTGTGTTTTATTTAAATAAAATATTATAAATATCATAACCACATATTAGTGGAAACTAAAGGCCATATATTATAATCATGACCTCTTGTAGACAAAATTTACTCCTAAAATAAAATTAAAACAATTATAGGGGTAATTTTATAATATTTGTAATGTTATTGTTACCCTTAGTTACTCGATTTTTATAAAGTTTTTCTTTTACCATGGAAACAAAAATTTACAAGGATAATATTCATATTGGAAAAAAATAATATATAACTATTTAATGAATTTTAACCTTATAATTAAAAATCTGTAATAAATTTTTTAAATTAATATAACATAATATTGATAATTTATTTACAAAAAAATCCATCAAACGGGACGAAACAATGAGTTTTGTATGTAAAAATGATCAGAAGTTTGAAAAGATTATATATAGAATTTAAATGTGAATTTTATTTTACTAAATTAAATTAGATTCGTTAACATATAAATTAAATAATTATACTTCAAAACCAATTTAAAATATAATTCAGCTATATAAATTGTTTTGATGAAAAGTGTTCTTTCAATTAAAATGCAATACTTTTTACTATTCATAAAAAATTAAACATATAAAAAATCAAAAAAAATCAAACTAAACTAAATTTTCATATTATTAATTAAAATTGATGTTTATTTTTTTGAATAATGTTTATCAAAATGATAATGTTTTCTATTAAAATAAATATATTATTAATAGGTGAAAAATTTAATGTTTTAGAACAGTAAATCTTATATGTCTAAAATTGGATTTTCTCTTATCTTATGACTGTAAAAACTATTGAATGAGTATAAAAAAATTTCATAAACATGTATAAAAATAATATAGTTATTCCTATTTATACCATCCAATATAATAGTTAGATGATAACTACCATATTAAGTGATAATATTTAGTTGTTCATATAATCATAATGTGGGTTATTATATATGCTCTAAAACACAACATTTCATTTTAAAGTATCAATATTTTATAGAGTATATGATTAAATTAGTTATTTAATTTTACTCCCCAAAATTTTTGAATATTTTTTTCATATTTAAAAATTTTATTTAATGCCTCACTCTGAACTCGTCTACTATATTATCGATCAAGGAGACATATTTTTTAAGGATAATCATCATGCCAATATTACTATTTAATTATGAAATTATTAGAAGAGTGAAATGATAAAATTAATGAGTTATGTTACTCACGATTTTATGAATTTGATAAATAATTTTTTTTGAGATGATTTGATTTTTATAATTTAAATTATTCATAGATTTATCATTTTTTAAATTTCCTAAAATAAATAATTTTACTTTTTTAATTTGAAATTAGAAATTTTCCCAAATAATATACTCTCATTATTGAGAATATTATTACCAAAATAGTTTCTATTTCATTTTATATTATATTTCTTGAGATTTATGGGATATTTTTCTTAATAGAATTAATTTTAACATGAATAAGGAATTTTAATTGATTATCCAATTATCTTTAGTATCACCTTATGTAATTTCCCAAAAAAGGTTCCACATAGTAGTTCCCCAAGTTGTTCATTCACATGACCATAGGCATGCCTCCATATAAGCTAAAATCTATTGACTAGTAGTGATGGTCCAATATCGATCACGGGGAAACGATACCCTCTTTATAAAAGTAGCATAATACTAGAAATAAATTTAAATAATCCAATGATATAACTAATGAAGAAACCATACCAGTATCACATGATGAACAATATAAGAAATAAAATATCCAAAAAAACAATAGATATGTCTAACCAATACATGTTAATTATGAATATGAAAAATCCCAAAACAAATGAACACACTGACAACTCCCACACAGCTCCCAAATCACATCAGGTTCCTTCATCCACAATACATCTCTCATATCATCTGTCTAACATAGGGATACATCCCTAATACTTTCCTAAAAAAGAGAATTCTATTCGTGTACCGATCTGGTAGACCAAGTATGGTGTGAGATCAAGTCAGTATACCACCACCAACGAGGCCTAAAATAATATCTAGTCATAACAATATAATATTTTGTATATTTAAGAACATAAAATAAATAATGGAAGGTGTTTTAATATATTAAATTGTTATTTATTTAACCGTATAAACAACTAGGATCATGTGGAAACCTGAATCCTCAATACATGCTTCAGCCCATGCTGAAGTCTGAACTATCCCCAAGGGATATCACATATCAAAATAAAATGGTTACAAAATACCATTTCATATAAATTCATGTTATAAACAAAATGGAAACATAGTCTAATGCCATAATTTTGGGCCTACGTCTCCAAGCCTAGGACCCCATGGGTATTTGAAGCAGTAGTCTGTGACCCAGAACTCATTTATCATATAAAACACACAAGTGGGCTTTTGAAAAAAAGTCAGTGTCCAATACTCATATATCAATTTATCACTATGGTATTTTGAATCATGAGTCCGGGTCGAACAAATTTTTATCAATAAATAACTCATATTTAACATATATCACATCAATCAATATTAATCTAAATCAATCATTTTTCAAAAATATTATAATGAGGTAAATTCATAATTTACCACAAAAATTCATGATTCATTAGTTTAATCACAAGAAACAATATGTGCATGTCACCCTGGAACATTTTTTCAATATTAAATTCATATATCCCATTGACCCATTCAGTTGAAATCAACCATTTCATAATACCATTGTTAATTAATTCATAAAAAATTAATTTACCAATTTCAAAATCCTAATTTTCCATCAATTTCACAATCAAAAGATTGAATTAATTAATTAAAAAAATTAATTAATCCAAACCACAATTTCATTTTCCCAAATTTATCCCAAATAACTAATGTATGGAAATTAAATTAATTAAATTTAATCATCAATACCATTCCACATTATTGAATTTTTTTAAATTAATAATTAAATTCCAAAAATTATTTCATGCCTATTGGATTTTTAATTTCTAACTCATACTTGAAAAATGATTACTAACACCCACTAATGGAAAATCTCATAATGGAGAAAATTGGTTAACACTATCAGGAAGAATGAGATCTAGATATGGATCCTTGATCCAAGATCAAACGAATCAATATGAAACAAACATAGATATTGAACCATCACAATTAGAGGAAACATCCCTTTAAAGGATGATAGAATGATGGGAGAGAGAAAGGGAACCAAACAAGATGAGAAGATCTTACCCAGAGAGTTTCACATCATCAATATAGGCTTTGAATTTCCATGAAAGTTGGTTAGAAGGCCATATAATCTATTCAGAAGACACTAAAAAGAGGAATGGTTTAGGGATTATTTGGGGAACATTTAGGGCCAATTTTGGGGGTTCATGTATTTTTAATATAATATTTAGGGAATAAATTTCAGAATGCATGGATTATAGTATGAGGCACATGGATTCCCTAATCGTGTGCCTAATATTGAACCTCTTCCAAAGGGTTCACATGGTTTCTACTATGAGGGAACATAGTTTGACCAACCATGAACCAACTTTGAAAATCTGCTTATTTTGGGTTCCAATAGTTTTCTTTCATGAGGGTGTAGTTTGGGAAAAATGTGCGCCAACTATGAACTACCCCCCTTTTTTCCAAAAATCTTCAATTTCACCCATAAAATCCCCAATGTAAAACCCAAAAATGAAATCTTCAAAACAAGGAAAGAGTGTACTAAGAAAAAACCACAAGACATATCCAAAAAAGGTGTGGATCATACAGTCTACCCACATTATAATAGTTTTTCCTGGGTTTTTTTCCAAAGCATCATTAAGATTCCAATTAAAAAATATCACACCATTGAGCCTATATACCCACTTCGGTTTCCCCTGTTTCCTCTTGAACACAAGCATGTTGCTACAATACATGAACTATCAGTATTGTATGTCCCCTCAAAAAAGATTCACTATTATCCAAGACATGTAGTATATTCTCCTAAAGGGAAGCATCCTTCTCATGATCAACACCATCCACATGAATCATAAGAGATGGGTAGGGTGATACTGCAAAAGTTATTCCACATGAAAATAGTTTTTCATAGAACTATAACTTTATTGGAGAAACAATCCATATGACACCAGCCTGATTCTTTCCTCAACCTCAAATGGTCCAACAAACCTGGGCACCGACTATCCCTACCTTCAAATCCAACAGTTATCAAATCCCAGTGACACTTGAAGGAACACAAAATCACCCTATTTAAACTCTTGGGTTCGTCAATGTTTATCGACATTGAACTTATGAATACTCTTATCAATAGCCATACACTTTAAATTATCTAAATTTTCCCTAACATGTTCAAAAAGAGACTTGTTCCCAATAACATTGAATCAACTTCATTAGTCCAACATAGAGGTAATTTTCACGGACTACCATAAATATATTCTTATGGAACCGTATGTAATGTTTCATGATAACAATAGTTAGAGGTAAAATATAGCAAAGATAGGTGCTTCTCCCAATACCCAAAAAATCCTAGGACACATGCACAATGAATATACCCTATCACCGATATTGTATGTTTCAACTGACCATCATTTTGTGTGTGTAATTCCATACTAAAGAAAAAAATGTGTTCTAAGAGCCTTCTATAAACCCTACCAGAAGAGAAAAATAAAATGAATGTCATGGTATAACACAAAAATCTATACAACCCCATGGAGATGAACTATTTCCCAAAAAATTCTCCCAACTAATCCACTAAAATAGTCTCCACAATTAGAAAGAAATGCACTAATTTAGTTAGTTTATATACTACCACCAAAATAGTGTCAATCATACAAGGCGTACTTAAGAGAACAATAAAAAAAATCTATGGGAACGGCATCCCGCATCCATCCTGTAATGTGAAATAGCTGAAATAAGTCACCGAGTATTTGATGTTCATCCTTCAAATACTGATAAGTGTAGAATCATGTCACAGACCCTTTTATCTCTTTCTTTATGTAAGGCCAGAAAAACGGTCATCATAGGGCATGGTACATTTTTTCATACCTAGACAAGTCACAAACCTTGATTCATGAAATTTAGGCATTATATTTTCTTCTATACTCATAGGAACAAAAATCCATTTCATAACATAGATGATCTTGTCCTCATCTATAGTCCACTAAGAAGGTGATTCCACATCTTCAAGGCTTTATATCAAGGAAAAACATTTTGGATCCTCATACAACCTATCTATAAAATTGTTCAAAAGTGTTTAATACATTTAATCTAACTTGAGATTCATATTCTACAGGATATTCTGAACCACAAGATGCATCTCAACCCATAAAGTCACCATTTTCAACCCAACACTAGCCACATGAACTGCCTGAGTCTGTTCTTTCTGGATTAAAGATTCATTAATAATGTTTCCATTATTAAACATAGATGATATCTAAAAATAGAATGACTATATATAATAATCTTAAATTCTCACCCAGAGATTCAAATATCACCTTGAAAAGATATACTATAAGAACCTTTGGTTTTTATACATAGTAAACGTCTCTCCGAATAGATAATTCAGAAAAGACATCAAATAATAACCCAATATAGTTAAGTAGGGGTCATGAATAGGGTAGTTTTATTCATTTTACTCAACTTTTATGAACCATATGCTCCAAATAAATTTTCCAACATCAATACTACTCTGATAAAAATCCAAGATGCATCACAAAATACATTATACTCATCTCCTGGATCATATAGGATTAAGATCAATTCCATAGTCATAGGATTCTTCAACTTTGGGATGATATTCTCATATGATTACATCCATTAAAAAATTATTCCCATATTTTTCATGGTGAAAGTGGATTTTTCCAAAATGATAATTTCCTCAATAAACCTTCGATAATATCCGACCAATCCTATAAATCTATAGTTATCAAATAAAATCTTGGGCTTCCCCCAAGAAAACCCTTCTTTAATATTTTCGGGGTCCACATACATGACTTTCCATATGATAATGTGACCAAATAATTTAACCTATTCAATAATAAACATACACATATATTACAATGAATATATTTTATTCTCTCTCATTTTAATTAAGATGGTGTTAATGTGTTAGTAATGATCCTCACCAGTCTTAGAGTACACCAAGATATCATATGAAAAAACTACCCCAAGTTTAAATAGGTATGGGTGGCAGATTCTATTCATCATGGCCATGAACATTAATGTTGTGTTCATTAGAACTATAAGAATCATGAAAAAATAATATAGTTCATACCAACTTTTAAAAGTATTTCTCAGTATATCTAAAGGTAGAACTCTAAAATTATGATACCCTAAACTCAAGTTAATCTTAAAGAAAACAGAACTCCTAATCTTGTAAAATAGTTCATCAATACTCAGAAGAGGATACCCATTTTTATAGTCATTAGTTCAATGTCTAGTAATCAATAAATAAGTGTAGAGTCCCTTAAGCCTTCATAGAAAACAATGATAAAACCTAAGGGGATGTACTCGAATGGTTAAACCCCATATCCTTCAACTACTAAATCACGTCTTATGATCTTGATGGTCTATTAGTTCCATTCTGTATAGTGGAATGGAAACTGGATCATCCCCAAACATGAGATTAATTGATAATTCTACTTCTATATTTGGTATCATCCTTGATAATTCATCAGGAAATATGTCAAAAAACTAGCCCACTAAAGTTTTAATGCTAACCAATATTATAACCCTAGCATCCAGTAGAATATCAGAATCCTAGGTAATGATATCCCATATTTGCTGATGAAATGGTCTTGCATTTACCTCCTTGTTATCCAACTCTCAATAGTGAATATAATTGCATCCCTCTGTAGAAATAAAATCCACTCTCCTTCAGTATCAATCCGGGAGGGCTATTTAATATACTAACTAGTCCATTCCCATAATAAGTTCAAATCTTAAAATGTTATGGCTTTAAACATCCCAACTGAAATGATACTCCCCAACCTTGAGGGAACACCCCCTGCACAAATAGATGTCTCTCAACCATACTCTTAATAATTTATCTATAATCGTAAACTAGCTGAAAAAACAACATATAGGCTAAAAACCATTCAAAATGTTTGATGATATAGAGGAATGAGAGACACCTATATTATATAAGGAACTAGATATAATTGAAACTTCAAGAATTGTCCCATTAAATATTGATGCTCCAACATCGCTATCCCATATTTTAGAGTAAACTGATTGTAACTATCCTACCCCACTTCATTGTGATGTGTTATAAAGACCTTATGATAAAGCACTCTATTGATATATGAACTCTTTCCCATAAGCTTCATGTCCACTTCATATACAATCATGGACAGTAGAATGCTATCTTCAAGAATGATATGGTTTTGAAGACCCCCTTACCAAAACATGATTTCTCCTAGATAATACATCATTACCCATCTACTATGGGTTCCTACAGAACATTTTTGTAGTCCCATACTACCATATAATCATCACACTTTTGGTTTTTAGGCGAAATTATTCTGAAAGTGACCCTACCAACCACACTGGAGACATATCACCAGAGTAAGGTGCTATTCTAGGGACCGTTCACCCTAGACTCACTTATTTCCATTTATATAGAAAATATTTTCATAAGAATTTATACGTCTATTTGAGGAAATACCTCCTGGTAGATTAGAATAAAATACCTATTCTCTACTAGAAGCCTGCACCATGTTCTGCTCATAAATGGTAGATTGATTCGCCAATTCTGAAAACTTCTTTATCTCGAAGATATTTACATGGGTATTAATTTAACCTTTACGACCAACTTGAAAATTATTTTCTTCAGTATCCCCTTATCCTATTAATGATAGAATAATGTACATCCAATTTTATAGTGACCCACATAGTCAATCAAGAACATTCTCTCATGATTCAAACTCATAAACTGAGCTGCTCTATCCTTCTTGAGCATCTTATGGTATAAGTGATTGAAGAACATATCCCAAGAATCATTCAACTCTATATTTTATAGCCTTCCATCCTGATTTTATATGTTCCACCAATTATTTTCTTAAGCATGTAACATATAACATTCCAATTTGACATTATTATCAGTAAGATTCTCCATGTGGGAATGTATAGTATAGATACACTCAATACACAACACAGCTTCCTCAGGTCCACCCACTCTAGTTAACATCACATGGTTATTTAACTGAATCTCCCATGTCAGGTATAGCATACTATTCACAACCCTCCCTAGTTATCTTTTTATCAACTTCACAAAGTAATAAATGTTCTCTTGGGACTAACCTCCAACTTCCTCACCTAGAAATATTAGTTCCCCATGTTCTACTACTGGTAGATTAGCTCTAAAATTAACTTCAGGTCTCCCTAAAAATAATAATCATCATGGAGTAATATCTCTATAATTAAAAACAAAAATATTAGGAATAATAAAACAACTTTAACAAAGTTAAAATAATATGGATTAAAAAATACCTAACAAGTCATTCGACCTTTTCCCTGATATAAGGTCAAAACCAAGGAGTTATTACTACCCAAACCCATCATATATCTAGGTAATGGTTACCAAGGTTAAAATAATATTCATTATTCATGTTTTTCATTAGACACCTATTTGTTCACAACTTGCATAATTTTTAAATTTTCAATATAACATAACTCTGCTTTCTCATTTAAATTACAAATGTATGGAAATCATTTCAAATACATTAACACACCAAAAACCCATTTACACATGTAATCCTAAATATTATTTCTGTCACAGAAAACGCCAAGTTCCATGAATGAAGAACAAATACTCAGAACTCATGCGATTCTAGGCCATGATTCAAATCTTATAAAATATCAGTCACAATAATCACACTACACATCAAGGGCACCACATGAGGTGAAATAACATCAAATGTATCAAAAAAACATTAATAACTACTATCCCACCCTAGGTAATTTGATTTTACCCCTATACATGGGTTAGATACTCCTATGAATGAGATGTTAACCAAGGCCCAAATAATCCTATTCTCTTGTCTACTTTTCCCAATAGTAAGGCAAAGGAAAAAATAAAAAGAAAAAAAATCCTCTGATACAACATTGTGTTGTCTTGAACCTAGTTCCAAACATCGATGCCTCAGGACAGTTTGTAACATGACCTTAGGATAACCACCCACTATGCCCAAGTTATTTTATTAATAGTGCGAGTTTAATATCAATAATTTGGAGATTATACCCACTTTATCAAAGAAGTAAAAACAATATTTACAAATAAGAGTAAACAAATTATATAACCAATAACCAAACCCAAATAGTATCACATAATGACCAGTGTAGAAAATAAAATATTCAAATCTAATAGTAGATATATCATACCAAATATTTGTGAAGTTAAAGTATGAAAAAAACAAAAATAAATAAAGAAACTGACAATTACCACTTGGGTACCGAGTCACATAGAGTTACCTCAACCATGATCCATCATATAATAGTCATCTAACAAAGGTATCTTGACCATATCCTTTCATGAAATCATGAAGTATATTCGAGTACCAATTAGGTATCCTGAATAGGGTGTGAGTACAACTTTTTAGGCCCCCACCAACGGGGTCTAAAAAATATACAATCAATGATTGTTTACACAATTGTATGATGATAAAATTATGAGAAATAATGTAAAAAGTGTACATATAATTAATTATTATTTATTTAACCACATAAACCCCTAGGATCCTAAAGAATCCATATTATTCAATACCTATTTTGACCCATGCTAGAGTTTGAACTATCCCTAAGTGACATCACATATCACAACATAAGGGTTGCCAATTATCATTTATTTCAAATTTATATCATGGTGAACTGGAACCATATTCCTATGCCAATGTTTTGGTCTTATGTATCCATGAATAAGACCCATGTTTATTTGATATATGAGTACATGAACCAAATTTGTTTTATCAAATCTAAAAAAAATTGTGAAATTTATGTAGCAGTTTGTAATGACTCAAACATGTATCAATGAATATTACTCTTGATCTAATTAAATTTATTATTATAAAAAATAGTTATATAAAATATAAACTTCATTGTTTTTTTGATTTTGGATTTCAAAATATTGTTATGAATTATTTCCATTGATAATATAGTCATTGAACAATGATAAAATTGTTGGTATAAAGATAGGGATTTAATAAATATAATTTACTTAGACAAAGTATGTGATACCCTAATCTAGTATATTTTTTGATACGAAGAAAAAATTTTCAAATCTTGGAAATGAGTTAGCGTCATTGGGCTTCACTCCTGGCCAAGACCAAGCGGATCTTCAATACGATATTCTCAAACAGAACCACCTATAGGAGAAGTGGAAGTTGATATAGATTACCACCAGAGAGATGTTATCTGAGCCACACAAGAGTTTTTCATCATCACACACCATACCCTTAGGTCATATGCAGGTGTTATAAGGGGTCATGTAACAGGTACCAAGAACTATGATTATGTTCATTATGTTTATATATAATAAATAATCTACATTCATTTTATTATTGTAACGTTATAAATATTTTTTAAATCAAAAATAGCATTTTTGTTAATATTCAATTACGAAATGTGCTTTGATGAATTAATAGAATTTAGAATTAAATTATATTTTAATATTATTACTAAATTATTTTTTGTTAAATATAAATTATTTTATAATTTTCATGAAAAGAATTGTAATTTTTATGAATTTTTTAATGTAATTTTTGTCAAAACCCATGAATTTTCAATAAATTTGAGTTTTTATTTTAAATGTAAAAATTAAAATATTTAGAAAATTATTTAGATAAAATGATTATTATTTTTGGAACTGGGATGTTGAAAATATACAACAGTGAAATTTTCATTATAGTCTGAGGTAGTCGAATATTTAGGTAAACATTAAATACTCTTTAATTATATAATTTGATTTATTACCTCATAATGAAAAAATAGTGATGTAATAATATAATATAGATGTGAAGTTTGAAAAACATATGTTTTTTCATTTTAAAATAACCTGATTCTAGTTTTTTTGTTAATATTGTGGTGCCTTAGTGGACCCCTCATGACTTATAAAACATTTTAATTTTTTAAATTGATTTCCTTGAGAGTGTGACTGACCTCCACATATAAAAGCATAATATTTTAATAAATTCGGCCATTGGACTTATAAAATAATGTTTTACGCTACCCTTTGGAAAAAATTATGGGAAAACGATGGGATGGTTTGTGGTTTTGATTAGTTCAATGTGGGGTACCCAATACTTAAATAATAAAGAATTCCCTCTCTTTTAATATATAAAACCACACAATCTCCCACTTCCTCTACACTAAAAGCTATTTGATCTTGAACAAAACTGGCCCTCTTTTATATAAAAACCATCAAATGTTCCCCAATATCCCTAGAAGCCTTTCTCAATCCTCTCTCGAGAGTTTCAGATCACACTTCCAAATAAGGGAATTCATCCTTTCTCATTTTTGTCGAAATTTAAATATGTTGTTATACCATTTTAATTTTAATTACAAATGTTGGGGTATTATTTCTCACCTCCCACATACGGACCTTTTTATGTTTTGATGACGAGATACCTCTTTCTCTCCTATTAATTCCTCCCATGTACACTCATTACCATTCCAAAATTCTATAAGGAATTTATCTCTTCTCATTTACATTCTAGTAATTATATGGTATTATGAACCTAAACTGCATTACACATATTTATATGATCCCTTAATTTCCATTTCAAGTACATATGATGAGACACCCCTTTATCTATCATCTACCATTGTTTGAATTATTTTTTCATGCCGTTATACTTCCGAAATTGCACCGCGATTTTCCAAGACAAAGTAATTATATAGTGAATATCATACCCATTTCTCTATCAAGGGTATTATCCTTTATGCACATTACTTATTGATTATATAGTTTTAGATATGAATTACACATTAATTTTTTGTGGAATAAATGATGATGTTTTATGAACCATGTAATATGATCCATGTGGCACACTTATGCAAGAAATGAAATGATTTAGAAGGGTGCGCCCGGATAGCACTCTAATGCCTTGAGTAAAGAATAGTATCATGATATGTCATGTGCAATGAGGGGTTAATCATTCCAATTCATGTGTAATAAGGGTTTAATCATTACACTTCATGTTCAATGAGGTTTAATCATTCTCCATGTGCAATGAGCATTGGCTCATGATAATATCCTGTTAAATGTTGATATCAGATTTCCATGTTATGATTATCATGCTATATCATGAATTTCTGTTCATGTTTCTTGTATGCTCCATTGATATTTCTATTCAATAACATATACTATATTCTACATTTTATGCCTTGTTTAATCCCTTACTGGGCTTTATAGCTGACCCTTTTCTTATGAATGTTCTCTGGTAATCCCGTGAAATACAAATTACGAAGGAATGATGTGATCATGTAAAAGAACATTTCAATAAAGATGTTATGTTTTATGTTCTAAGTTGTTGTGTATTGTTTTCAATTTCCAAAGATAGTATACATATCGAACATCAGAGTTGTATTAAGTGAAGGTTTATGTAATGAATCATGTTTATGTGTTTAATAAAGAGAAAGGTTGTTTTACAGTTTGTGTCCCACACTCTTATATAAATTTATCACAATGGGATTTTCAAGCAATATTCCATGTCCCACACATGTTTATAAATTTCCCATTATGGGAATTTGATGTAGCATTCCATGTCCTACGAATTATTTTTCAATAAATAACACATATAGAATATCAATCAAGATTAATATACAGTAATCATTTTAAAAACATTTCACACCATGTTACCATGAATATTTATCACATAAATTCATGATTATATAATGCAATCACACAAAATAATATGTATAAATCACTATCTAACCATTTTGAAATTTTGAAATCAAATATCTTATTAACCCATTAAGGAAAAGTCAACCATTTCATAACCCCATTATCAATTTATTAATATAACATTATTTGACCAATTTCATAATCATAATTTTCGTTCAATTTCACTACCATAAGATTCCATTACTTAATTAAACAATTCATTAATCCCAATCCACATTTTCAAGTGTCCCAATTTATCCCAAACCGTTATTCCATGGAAATTCAATTTAATCAATTTAATCATCAACACAATTTTCCCAATCATGGAAATTTATAACCTCAAAAATTAAATACACATAATAAAATCAAAAATATCATATTTTCAATTTAGATTGGTTTTCTAAAAAATGATGAAAAACACTCACAACTAAAAAATCCATATATAAAGTGTAACAATTAATATTGAAATGAATAATGTGATCTAGATCTGAACCCTAGATCCTTGATCTAATAAATCTAGACACCAAAAAGCTAGATATATATCCTTCTAAAAAAGAGGAAACCATCCCTTTAAATGACTAGTGAAATACAGGGGAGCATGAGTAATCTATACATGATTAGAATATCCTACACGGAAAGGTGTGGATCTTTATTCTCATATTAAATTCTCCCCAAATAGAGTTCATAAGGACTTTGGATCTATCTAGGAGCCTCCAAAATTAGTGTAATCATTTAGGGTCTTTTGGGGTCAATTTTGTGTGAATTATAGGGGTTTGGGTATTTTTAGTATAATAATTGGGTGATTAAATTTCAATGCCCATAGTTTCCATTAAGGGGAGCATAGTTTTCATTAACTATGTGCGTAACTGTTAACTACCCACTATGGGGTTTTATGTTTACTACTATCAGGGGGAATATTTTGATAAACCTTTTGAAAACCATGTGTGTATCCTATATTTTGATCTATATGGTTTTCTAGCATAGGTGTACAATTTGGGAAAACCATTACCCAACTGTGAAATGTCCTTCTTTTTTCCAAAATTTTTAAATTTCAACCCCAAAATCACCAATGAAAAATTCAATAATGTTACCCTCAAACAAGGAACGATAGTACCTAAAAATGAGCTCAAGAAATATCTAGAAAAAATCATGATCGTACACCTCCACTTCAATACTACTTCTCCCCATAGAATCCCGGAATGACTTTGATAGTAAAAGATCAATGTTAGAGGCCAATTATATCAAGTACTACCCTACTCATAGTATATTTCATGATATTTAAAATACTATGTATGGGGGAGTGGTTGTCCATAGTTGATTGGGATGTAATATATTAAAGGGATTGTACTAGGTGTTATTAATGAGATTTCTAGAGGTTCAATGGTATTATTTATAAAATTCAATCAGTCACCTCATCTACTAAAAATTAAAAAAATGGAATAAAAAAAATAAATAATGAATAAACAGCTTCAGTCTATGGGGGATCAAAAATCACCATTTCTAGACTAATGATATTAATATTATATGTTCTTAGGTTACAGATGTGATAAATTTTATTATCATATATTTCAAAAAAGGAGAAAAATAAAAATAAAAAGGAAAATAAAAAAAAGAAAGAGTGGGAGATTTATTCATTGTTATCATTTTAATCAAGTGCTTACTTTGATCCCTGGTGTTTCATAGATATTATATATGTAAGTATTTCTCACTGATATTATATTTTGATATTATTATTTATACTAAAGATCAAAAACTCCACTTTGAGAATTATTTTTAATCATATTTCTTACCAACCATAATCCAAAATTTTATTTTAACATTAATGTTAATAACCTTTGATTAATTTATATTTTTTTATTTACAAAATTGAGATGATTGATTCCTTACAAACCTATAATAATTTAAATGTACTTGAGGTATTATCTTGAATCCATTACATTTATTACTTTTAGATATTAGTAAAAATAATTCAATGTGAGGAAAATTAAAATGTGTAATTCTATTTAATGTTTTATTGAGAAATTAAAATTGAAAAAAGGGTGAGTATTGTTTTTTCAAAATGGGGAATATATAATAAACTATTGGGTTTATTTATTTAATTTATGGGATGTTTTAGGAATTAATTTTTTAAAAAATTGATAGTTTGTTTTAAATTGATTTTTTTATAATCGAACTTTTGAGATTAAAATATTGGAATAAAATAATTTCTTTGTTACATTGGTGAGATTATGTTCTTGAGGTATTGGATTTTCTAAATATTGGGGGATTTAATAATTCAATTTATTCATGTTTATTCTAATATAAAATTCAATTTTTATTCATTGTAATTGAATCAAAATTGAATTATGTAATTATTTTTATATTTTATTATAGGATATATTATATAACAGAAAATGAAATTAAAACTAATAAATTCATTAAGAAAAAGATTTTGGGTGAAAATGGGAATTTTTTTGACAAATCCTAGATATCAAAACTGAAGAACTTTGTGTAAATAGAGTTAAAATTGGTGTAAATTGATGTTATATTTCATAAATAATTAATTATTTTTTAGGTTTTTTGAAATCCAATCTGGAACCAAGACTGGATAAAAAATATTGACCAAGTAAAAAATCAAATGTATCATTATGTGAAACGTATGGTTTTGTCAGGATCAACTTATATGTAACCTAGAAATATTTTCTGTTATGAAAAATTCCATAAATGGTTTTTCCTCACAATAATAAGTCATTAAGAACACATTTTATGATTTAAAACCTTTAAATGGGATTTGAAGCAAAGATTTATGATAGATTTAATGTCTGATACCCCATTGAATACCCCCAAGTGACCCGATTTGACTAAATATTCATATATGATTTATATATAGTTATTAAGGTTTCTATTGAGGGATATAAATATAGGAATAATATGTATTGAATTGGAATGTAATATTTGGATAGAATTTTCCACTGTGATGCATTGTTATGTTTTTACTACATTAGAATTTTTCATTTTATTTTTATTTATTTTCATCCAATAAAATCATAGTCATCTATTTGGTCAAATTGTTTTACATTCTCAACATCATTAAAAATATGAATATTTATTCAAATAAAAATTTCTAATTTTCTCATGCCATATTTATGGTGAGATATGATCCTCATTATAATATAAGCTGACTACCCAGATTCTTTTCCTTGGGGTGGTTTTGGGGAATTCTAAATTATTTTTGTTTGAAATAATTAAATTTTTATATAATATTTTAAGAATGAGATGTAACTAATTGGGTAAGGTTATTTTACACCATGAAATGACTTTAAAACTTACATGCATACTCTACAAAATCGTACATCCCTCCCTTATCTTGGGTAACCTCTTCATGATTTAAGGGTTCTCTTGGGATGAAATGACTTCCCATAGATCATAGTCTTTTAGGAATTTCACTATCAATCAATGTGTTACCCTAATGTTTTATTGGATAAGGTAGGATTTTTTTGATAATTTTATTTCCAAGGCATTATAAGTTCCACACGAAATGTAGAGGGACTGAATCCTTTTAATGTGGGATTAATTTTTAAATGTAATTTAATAATGAAATAACCCATGTTAGAAACCACATGAACCAATAACCTTCATCCATAACTTCATTCTAATATTTATTTTTAATTTAGGATTATTTATAATTTTATATGGCCATTTGTATAAAAAACCCAAAGCCATCATTTTCATAAAAAAATAAAAAAAATGTAGTATAAGTTAAATATAATTAAGGATTGTTTAATTTTAAATAAATTTAATTGTGATGACCATGGCCCGCCTCTGCAATACACTAGGAAAATAAATTTCCATATGTGCCACCCTAGGACAATAACATCAACTCTACTATTTTTTTTAAACACATCTTGACCTTTAATCTCATTTTGTGTTTATTTTTTTTGTATATCCTTTCTCTAGATCATAATCATAATTGTATTGATAATTTTCATCTTAAATGTTTACCTTTTCACATTCCTCTTCCCCTATTGATAATGTTTTTTAAATGTGATAAAGAGTTTCTACATAATCTTCCATCCCATAAAATTTATATAATAAGTCTTTATTTTATTTAATATTTATATCATATAACAATTAAAAGTGATAGAATTTTTCTTTATACAATAACTTTATTGTTATCTTCCTATTATTATTTAATATTTATAAGTTTGGCTTGAATTTCATCAATTATATAGTTAATAGGATCCAAATATTCAAGTGCAGAGATTGTGGAATCAAATTTACATGGACACATTTTCATCAATAATTTTCAATAGTAGAATCTTTATGAGTTTTATAAAACCCTATAATAGTGATCAAGATCAAATTTACCATGACACAGAATTAAAAAACAATTTATTCCTCTTATGTTCTATCAATATTAAAATATTTTTGTCTAATTTGTAAATCTGATTATTTCACTTTTTTATTCCCTTCGAAAATTATATAAAGCTTCATATAAATAATATTAATAGTCATGTATTCCATTACCAATATAAATTAATTTTATAATAAATAATATATAGAATAATTCTCAGAATTCCCATAATTTCCGATACATTATATATCAGTTAGTGACCGTTAAAAATTTTCATCTATAAAAGTGAATCTATATTGAATGGAATCAAGAACATCATATCCTAAAAAACCTACGTAATGTGTAATTCAGTAATTCCCAAAGTGAAACCAATTTCAATAATTTTTCAATAGTAAATACTAGTTATATAATATTATTTATCAATATCAATTAATTTATATATTAGAGAGTATATATGTTCTCTAATACAAATTCTTTTTTCACACTAAGAGTGATACACTGGGGGGGGGGGGGGGTATCAGTGCATATAAAAATTTTTAATCCAAAACTTTTATACATTGTTACCAATTTATCCTAATTTTAATCATTCATATATAAATAATAAATAAATAATATGTTTTTCAATGAGGTTATATACCTTGTAGATTAATATATCTCTAGATATATTTAGTTATTATCCCCTGAAAAAAGTTCCCTACTTTATTATCCAAATGAACTTGAGTAGGGGTATGACCATGATGACATAAAATAAGTATTATATAACCTTATACAATATGACATAAAACAAAAATAAATAACATTTAATGAAGATTGGTAATACATATACGTAGGATTACCATACATAGATATTACATAATTTTTTTTATGAATATTCATTATACTTTATAAACATAAACATGAGGACCATAATTTTTTTGCGCCTTTAGAAAATTGAAAAACTAAACCCTGATACATAGGTGAACTATGAAATCTACCACTATATTCTTTGTATCTTGACACATTCTTAGAAAAATAACACACAATTCATATCTTCATAACGTGGTGGAAGGACACATAATAAAGGGTGATCTCGTATTCTCAGTAAGGGTAAAAAAGGGAGATACTTAAGCATAACTGGAACATATGTGTATGAGAAAATGAGAATAAAATTTCAAAAGCATAACCATTATATCAAAGATAACTACATTGAACCATGGAATACATATTCTAAGTTTGTAAGACATGAATCATAATGAAACCAAAGATCATGAAACATGATTGAATAACAATATCTAAGATGTGTATTTTTTCACACACATATGCATAGAAAATCAACTTCATTTTAGTGAAGGATCATTTCCAAGGATATCATTTTGGAATGGGTTAAATCTTTAAACAATCATAATATTGAAGGTTCACTCACAATACTATCACAGTGGAAAATGTAACATACTAAACTAAGATTACTCTATGTTTCATTCATATCTATCTCATTAGATATAAATCATTAACCAAATAATTGGAGGGAGATATAGGTCCCACTAATATAATAAAGACAAACTAATCCATGAGCACCAAAAGATCATAAAAATTCATCATATTATAAACCATTAAATGAAGTAGGAATTATAGATATTTGATTATATAGTAACATGTGTAAAAGTGATAGGTTTCACACTAATTTCATCATAAATTAACCTATGAAATAAATCGGTTTTAATAAAAATTTCATCGTGGTATAACCCAAGGAATATAAAAGGGTTTCATTAACAACATGAAATTAAAAAATTAAACATTAATAGAAATAATATTAATTGAATCTTGGGATTATATTCCCATTACAATAAATGTAAAACCAATGGATATTATCTTATTTGGAAAATGATTTGATCATTTAAAACATTTCTAATGAAATTATCCTGTCATCTTTGAAATATATTTTTTAAAATGTAAATAATTTTGAAAATAAATTTATTATGAAAATATATTTGAAAATATATAAAGGATTCATAAATTTAGTGACCAGTCATGGAGGTAGAAAATTTCATCAATTCCATACACTTTAAAATAATTAATCTTTTCACATTTTCATAAAATTAAAACTAGCATTGTTTTGGAAGATGAAAAAAATTTTACTTTCAAATTTATTTTACAGAAAATGTTAAACATCGGTAATATTTTATTTTAATAATAATAATAATATAGTAATTAAAAAATTTTGATAAATTTTTTAGAAAGCACTCATTTGGATTAAAACATATTTTCAACTGAAGAGTTAAATAAACCCAGATTATCGTAAACACATTTTCTTAAATATATTAAGTAATAAAGGGTAAAAAAAATGAACTATTACATAATAATTTAGATAAATTAAAATAGGATAATAAAATTTAAGGGAATTATTTATATTTAGATCATTATATTTCAATAATGGAGGCTTAATAAAAAATAATCCTGATTAACTATTGGATTATAACGTAACATCATTACCACATTGGTAACACTGAATCATAGGACCCATGAAGTAATAACATAAATGCGAGCATAAAATATCATTGGTATTATAGAATTCATGACATTTCTTCTAAAAAGGGTTGTATATACACCTTATAGTGGAATTTAGTTTCATAATATAATTTACATTTTAAAGAAGTAAAATTGAGAAAAAAATATCTTACCCCAATTATTGACTTCCATCGCACACATTGAGACTCTTGTATAGTAAATATATGTTTATTATACATATATTTTTGTAAAATATTTATATTTATCATATCATATATAATTTTCTTATGAAATTATTATACCCTTTTATTAATAATTAAATGTTAATGTTTTGTTTTGGGAAACAACTTCTTTGTCATTCATAAAACTATTGATTTGTTATATTTAATATTTTCATACATTAACAATTATTTCATAATATATAAAATGATAAACATGAAATAAATATCAAATATATTCAATATTTATATTTTTGTTAATATATAAAATCTATAAATAGTAAGAGAAATACACTATTAATTGAGAGGGAAAGTCATACGTAAGCATGAACATTGTTTTCATTTTCTTGCCGAATTGAGAGAAAGATAAGTATAAAACATATATTATCATTCCAGATTTCTATTTATGTAATATATATTAGATATGTTTATTTATATTATTCATACATTATTCCAAGTAAATCATGAACTAATAAAACCACTTCGTGAGGTGACAGACTTTCATAAACATGAACAGTGATATTGTATTCACACAAAATGAAAAGAATAAATGTATGTGTTATATAATAGATAATGAATAATAATAAAGTCATAAATATTATATATATCATATATAAATAGTATTTACATCCTTATGACCAACCATGAGAGGTGGTAATGGAGAAATGAACGACATCAATTCACGAGGAAGTTGTCCTTTGTATAGACAAATGATGATTTTGTTACCCATTTTATTGAAATGTGTATAGTTTTAGTTCACAACCACAAAATAAAATAATATAATTATAATTAATATACTATTTTTTATTTAATAATTATATAAAATTAATGTTAAGTTATTTTTGAGAGAAATAAAACAAAAACGTTAATTGATGAATGTTACGTCTTCATTAGGTATCCTTCTAAGGTTTGTACTAAAAGACTTCCTTGGTTGAATTTATTCCCTAAATAAGTCTAATTATATGAAATGAGTAAATTTTGTATTTGGTTTTTGGAGGTCAAACATGAAACAAATATTTGGGAAGGTGTGAGGAAGATAAGAGAGGGGTGGCATTCTATAAGTGTGGTGAGTGGAATACTTATAAATATTTGAAATATAGAATTATAACAACATATTTCATATGTTAAATGGGAATAAAATAAAATATAATTGAACCTAATAGGTGGAATGGTCAAAATATGTCCATTAAATAAATTTTAGACAATTTTATGGCTGATATTTACCCTTGTATTATTAGTTTTACCCCAGGTAAAGCAGTTTTTACATTAACCATAGTAATTTGTTTTAACTTCTTTTAGTATAATTTTTCATAAAACATTAAGTTTATCTTATTCGAAATTATTAATTATTTTGATTGAAATTTTATAATCCATTTAACTAATATCCTTTTATAAAATTTCTAAAATTTTATTTTAAATTTATCCCACATATGTAATACCCCAGGTAAATAAAGAATATGAAATTTTTATATTTATCCATATTTGTGAATAAAATATTAATATTACTTTAAAGGGGATTCTATTCTCGATGGCGTACCCAATACGCAACAACGAGTTTCTTGGGAATCTTATGTTGCACTCTAATAACAAAATAATATTATTTTAAATGGTAGTTAACGCCTAGCCGTTGTAATGGCGGGAATGAACAGAACTAACTACAAAATTATTATATATGTTTGTCAAATATTTTTACTCTTTACAATAAATGTTAGAGTATTAAAAATGAAAATGAATCCAGTTTTTAAGCGTAAACATTCTAATATTCTTTAAAAGGTCGATTAACCGCTTTTTAATGGAGAACCCCTTTTAAATACACTTTTTTGACAATTTTATAAGCACTATTTTTCAAAATAAACATATTATTTGGGATTGGGACATTGAAATTTACCTTGGGTTAAATTTTGGTATTTTTCTGACAATGTTCATTTTTCAATGAATAGTGAAAAATACTGCATTTTACATCAAAACTGCTTTTTCATATAATTTAATTATATGGTTATCTTATCATTTTAATTTGTTTTAAAGTGTAATTAGAATATATTTTTACCATTTAATTCAATAATGTTCATTGGGATTAATTTCACTTTGGAATTAGGCATAAACAAGTGCCAAACCTTTCATAAATATTGTTTCTAAAAAACCCGCTATTTGTTTTGAGAACGAGAATTTTTTTAAAAATTAATTATTGAAATTTATGTGTTTGGAATTTGGTAAAATGAATTACATATTTTTAATCATAAGGTCCAAATTATGTAATTAAGACTCTTTGGTTTTTGGACATTATGAATAGTAATGACGGTAATTATCTTTAATTATCTTGATTAATGAGTAATCGGGTTGTTAAAGATAATAAGATAATATCATAATAATACAAAATGACCACAAAATGTGTCCTAAAGCTACTGGTTGTCTCATGACCGACCATGGGATGCCTTGTGACAAACTTGGGGGCCCCATGGAATCACATTTGTGAGAAAGTGACTTTTTATCTTTTTATTTTTAAAGATTGTTAAATGTAACAAAGAATGTATCACCTAAGTAAAATATTATTAATTTTGTCTAAATAAATGATATTTTGGACTATAAATATTCATTGGAAAGCTAAAACGATTTCCTACATAATAATATTTTGTAAATAATTTTTAGACATTAAATAAATTAAATTATTTATGACATCAAGATGTTGCAACGATGACCTCATTATTTAATGATTTAAATAAAATTGAAAGATAATGTAAAATATAAGACCTAAACATGTCCAAAAACTATTGGATGGGTTGACATAGAACCATTATCACCTTATCCTAGAAACACATCAATGTGGGACCATTAAAATCCGAAACTCATTTGAAAATAAAGTTACATTTTATACCTTTCCAAGAGTGCCCCTCCTCTCCTCTTATAAAAGGCCCCCACCTATACCTCCTTACCCACACTTACAAAGCCTTTGTCTCGGCCAAACCCTGACCATTTTGTCTCTCCAAATCCCTCATTAACTCCTTGAAGCCTCACTTTGTGCATAATCCTTTCCAAGGAAGCCTTTGAGCTGAAATCAAAAGAAGTTACCCGATTTTAAGGTAATGTCTTCGCTTGAGTCCTTTTGTTTTATTTTGCTTCTCCAACCCCCTAAAATATTTTTATTCATTTATTTTGTAACAAATAAAGTATCTTATATATACTAGGATGTTTTTATAAGAATTATTCTAGCTACACTTACACACAACTACATCTAATGGTTAAAGAACATACTGTTTCAGTGGATGGCGAATTTCTGCCTCCCGAAACGATGATTGTTCAACATTATTCTAACACCTTAAAAGGTGTCCATTAAGATGACACTATATTTATATATGATATCTAATATGTTTATGTTTTACTTAAGCTTCTTTATTTTTCATTTATGGAATACCTTAATGGTTTCCATTATGGGTAAACGCGATATCTTCATTTAAGGAAGTGCGGACTACCGCCCCCTCAAAGAGATTTGATTCGTTAATACCATATGTAGTACATATAAAAAATATATTTAATGATATTATATATGATACCATACTGGAATTAAAATACTATTATGTATCATTATGTTTTAATTCCATTAAATATGAAATAGAAATGGAAGTAGCGTTCATGCGTACGTACGACTTACCGTCTCCATGAACGGTGCATTTAATTTCTTAACCCTAAATGTTATGTAATATTATAAATGCATGAATATAATGGATATATATGATATATATGATATCTACATCATGAATAAAATTATGTATATAATGAACCTTTGACCACATGAACAACATGTAATTGTAAGAAGTCCATTTTCGACTTAAGAACAAAATATCGACAAAACAAACATTATTAACTTAAATGATTACATAGTGTTTATGACATGGTAATAAGTGATATAAAAGGAATAATGAACTTGAAAAATGTTCTTAAGTAATTATAAATTAACTCAAGTTTATTATTCAGGAGATTAAAGAACGATCGAGTCAAGTCAGACCTGAGGTAAGGGATCCTACTCCTCTCTTTCTTTTTAAGTACGCTCTTTTATGTCACTCCTTTTAAAGATAATATTTTTTTGTTATTGGGATGTTATTTTATATTACTCGTACTGTAAATTTTATTGTTCATATTATGAGAGACCCTATTCTCTCTCCTCAATCCATTATAGAAGTTTTGGGTGGCGCCGTTAGGCTGCCGAATTTTCATAAGAGATCAAACCTCTCTCTTTCTTTATAAGTACTCTCCTTTTTGTCACTTCTTTTAAGATCCTCTTTGTTATGTTGTGGGAAGTTCTTTTATATTACCCTTTCTGTAAAATTTAATTTAATATTATGAGAGACCATATTTTCTCTCATCAATCCATTTTTAAAGTTTTAAGTGGCGCCGTTAGGCTGCCGGGTTTTCGTAAGGGATTTTTCATCTCACTCTTATTCCCGTGAGATTTATGCTACATTTTCCACAATTTCCTTTGAGTGGTGTATGTACTTCCCATTATTTTACTCATTGTGTATATTACTTTCGTTTATGATTATTTACATAAATGTTGTATTGTCCTTCTTTCACGGGGTGTATGTCTCAAAAGATACCAATGTCGGTAAGGGAACCTTTCGCCCTCCACTTTTTAAAAGACTTCTTTTGTTGGGTCTTTTAATTTACATATTGTTATGTTGGGATATGTTCTAATATATCCTTATTGATGTAAATTTTATGTCCAAGTAATGAGATACTCTTTTTATCTCTCATCAAATCCTTTTCTGGATTTTGTAGCGACGTCGTTAGGCTGTCATATTTTTGCAAGGGAACTTCTTAACCCAAATTTGATTCTTTGGGATAATCTTGTAATCCTTGAATATGTCATTCTATGAATATATGTGAATAGCCTCTGATTGTTTTACACTTAATATCCACTTATATTGGGTGTATTCGTTTGTCACACATAATTATGTAATTGATTTATCCTTAAACCAAGGATACCGTCTTTTTAAGGGGCTTCGTCTCTATCTCCTTTCATTGAGGCATATTTAATTTTATACACAACATTATTTTATATGGTGTATAAAACCCTTTGAATTTTACTTTTATACAAAAGGAATCTTTTTCTATGAAGCGATTTACAAAATGACAAAAAGGAATGTTTCTTTTAACGTACGTGGTGACAATGACCATTTCCGCCGCCGCGAGTATTATTTGGTCATTGGCTTTCTAAACAAGCCGTAATGTTTTTTAAAAATGAAATAAATACCATATAATCTTTTATGTATTTTGGTATTGAAAATGGTTTTTATAATGGATTTGTTATGTCAATATATTTAAGTGATATATTTTCATCAAAGTGTGGAAATGTTTTCATTCCATTATATTTGTTTTATGTCTTATGATTTTTATAATGGTACTTGGACATTTTACGGGTGGTTACGTGATAAACCATATGAAAGGAGGTACCATGAATACCAGGATGGGTGGTTACGTTATAACCTCCAATGCATTGGGTATGGAAGTCGGCCATATGGCTATTCCATTAAGTATGTATGGAAGTTGGCCGAATGGATATTCCATTAAGTGATATGTGTGGAAGTCGACCTTATGGTTATTCAACTTAAGTATGTTTATGTCCCAAGTTACCTTTATATGTTATGTGATCTTTATATGGGTTTTATGGTAATATTTTGGTTACAGAAGGGTAAGTAATTAACTTTTATTTAGTGAAGATTTTTTACTACTTCGAAAAGGTGAAAAGTATTACTTTTATAAAGTATACATGGTTTACTTGTTGTTTTGAAAAACTAACAGTTTTCATTTTTTGTGTATCCCTTACTGAGATTTTTATGCTCATCCCCTATTTTTGAAATGTTTTTCATAGGACTTAACATGGAATAGGTTCAAGGATGGGATCAAGGGAAAGTCATGCTACCTAAAAAATGGAACTAGACATGTTTCTTTTTAAGTGTTTTTATTTTATGGAAACATAGTAGAAGTTTATACTTTGTAATCTTATTAGATGTAATAGTTATGTCCTAATTCTATAAAACTATAAACCTGAAAAGATCCTCAATGTGAATTATTAATTTAATTAAATATTAAGTAAGGTTTAAGGCTGGGGCCTTATAGTTGGTATCAGAGGTCGGTTTAGATAACTTTAGAGGTTAGGATATTCTTTAAGCATAAGTGACATTACCATAATGTTTAGGATTTCAGAAAGAGCCCTAGTTTCAGATAAAGTGAATGAGTAAGTATATCTTAGTGTTTATCTTCCTCATTATTACATGATGGTTTTGTTGATATACTCACACTGACCGTTTTGGTTTTAGTAAATGGCTGGATCTAGCAGGCACCAAAGTAACAGTGGATGTGAAGGAAACTGTGACCATTTTTTGAGAAAGCAACTGAATGATATGGGACCTACAATGAGAACTCTTGTGATTATAATCAACCAACTATCTGGAGTCATTATTGGCCACCTAAACCTTTGTGATTTCTCTAAGGCATCATATATGCGAGAAACAAATACCTACGGAACTACAGGTAATAATCATAAAGCTAAGTGTGTTAAAAACCTATGTGTCAAAAATGTGGAAAGAAACACCTAGGAAATTTTTTCAAAGGGACAGAAATATGCTATAGATGTGGAAATGATGGTCATAAAGCAAGAACCTGCCATGGAAAAAGGAAGAATCCAGTTGACGCGAGGAAAGGGAAAGAAGTTCTTTCTGAGGGATCAATTGAATGTTTTAAATGTGGTGTGCATGGTCATTATGCAAACACATGTCCTATGAAGAAGTTTCGTGAATGGGATCACCAAGATCGTACAAATGTTCATTTACCAATACCTAATGCCATTCCTATTGAGGATGAAGAAACTAAAAATGACCAATAAAAGGTATGGATTATTTCATAACTATTGTTTTCCTATTTTGGAATCTTAGGATATGATTCATGATTTTGTTTGTAGGAAAGATGTATTTCAGAATAAGTTGGAAAGGAATGGTTAATGGATCATGAAGAATGTTGAATGAGTAAGATGTCAACATATAAGGGCTTCAAGAGTTATGGTGAAATTCTTAAGAGTATTAAGTCTCTTTTGATGATTGGGTTACATTAGAAGACTTTTTATAGTATGTGTAACCCTGATGTTTAATATATGAAAATTTTATTCAAGTAATAGTTATCTGTTCTTTTTTGGACATAGTTATAATAAACCATTTGCGTTTATATGATCCTTACTTTTGAGTTAATTATGGGTTACTATATGTTATGATGGAAGTGAAAGGATTGAGTTAAAATTGAGGTTAAATTATGTTATGATTATTTTTAATGATTTTATCTCCTTTTGGGGAATGATTTTAGAATTATATAGTTTTGGAAAAAGGACAACACGCAGACCGTCTGACAACCCATCGCATCGGACAAAGCTACGGGAATCAAACCCACAACCAAAGTGCAACTGGTATTTAACGCCTACCACTGGACTGTGTGATGTACCTGGTTAGTTTGACTGATTCTTTTTAGTTAGATGATTTTATAAATTAAGACTAAGTTGATTTTGGGTAATCAATGGATATTTGTTAACCTATCATCGAGGATATGTGATTAGGTTAATTACTTTTCAATACGAGACATTAAGAGCAACTGATGTTGTTTGGAGATAAATGTTACAATTTATCTTGGAAGACTATGTGACTAAATCCTTCAAATATTTAGGTTTCAATCTTAGTTTGGTTTACTTTGAAGAATTTTATGGAAAAATTGATTATAAAAATGGTCCTCGTTGAACTTTGTGTTTTGTTGGAAAAATTTTGGAGATTAGGAATAGATTTTCTTTTTATAAAGGGTTATCCTTTTCTGGATTATCTGATCTTGTACTAACCTTTTTGGTTTTTGTTTTGGTTAAATTCTAAAGACATGGGAAGTATATAGTTCTCTTTTGTGGATTCGGTGATTCTCTAGAAGTTGATTATAGTGCTCTTAATGTGAACAAGTCTTCCTAAATACTCGTCTTTTGGAGAAAATATGAGTTTGTGTAAGGAATATAAAAAAAGTTGAAAGTCAACAAGATAAGTGATTTTGTTTCCTTATGGATAAATTCTTCAATAAAAAGTATCTTAAAACAAAAATGTTGTCTATTAACTTTTCCTACTGGGGAATCGAATACCATTTAACCCATCACAAGTTTGTGATTTTCTTGTGGTTAACTTTCTCCTAAACATGTTTTCTATCACTCTCCATCAGAACATGACCCTTTGTTTTTTTCCTCCATGTCCATATTTTCATACTTGGAATCCTAGTATGGGTTAACTCGGGTGACCTTTGAACTCATCTTTCTTTATTTTAAAGTGATTGTTTTACCGACTCTTGTTCTGATGTGGGACTTTCAAGGATGTTTCCAAGCCCAATTTTAAAAATGCGAGGATGCAATTCCCAAAAGGGGGGAAGGATGTAACACCCCAGGTAAATAAAGAATAATACATCTTTATATTTATCCATATTTGTGAATAAAATATTAATATTACTTTAAAGGGGATGCTATGCTCGATAGCGTACCCAATACGCAACAACGAGTTTTTTGGGAATCTTACGTTGCACTCTAATAACAAAATAATATTATTTTAAATGGTAGTTAACGCCTAGCCGTTGTAACGGCAGGAATGAACCGAAATACCTAAAAAATTATTATATATGTTTGTCAAATATTTTTACTCTTTACAATAAATTTCAGAGTATTAAAAATGAAAATGAATCCAGTTTTTAAGCGTAAACATTCTAATATTCATTAAAAGGTTGATTAACCGCCTTCTGTTGGGGAACCACTTTTAAATCCACTTTTTGACAATTTTATAAGCTCTATTTTTTAAAATAAACATATTATTTATGATTGGGACATTGAAATTTACATTGGGTTAATTTTTGGTATTTTTCTGACAATGTTCATTTTTCAATGAATAGTGAAAAATACTGCATTTTACATCAAAACTGCTTTTTCATATAATTTAATTATATGGTTATCTTATCTTTTTAATTTTTTTGAAATTTTAATTAGAATATATTTTTACCATTTAATTTAATTATGGTCATTGGGATTAATTTCACTTTGTAATTAGGCATAAACAAGTGCCAAACTTTTCATAAATATTGTTTCTAAAAAACCCGCTATTTGTTTTGACAATGAGAAGTTTTTTTAAAATTAATTATTACAATTTATGTGTTTGGAATTTAGTAAAATGAATTACATATTTGGAATCAGAAGGTCCAAATTATGTAATTAAGACTCTTTAGTTTTTGGACATTATGAATAGTAACAACGGTAATTATCTTTAATTATCTTGATTAATGAGTAATCGGGTTGTTAAAGATAATAAGATAATATCATAATAATAACAAATGACCACAAAATTTTTCCTAAGGATACTGGTTGTCTCATGGCAGACCAGGGGATTCCTTGTGCCAAACTTGTGGCCCCCATGGAATTACTTTTGTGAGAAAGTGACTTTTTATCTTTTTATTTTTAAAGATTGTTAAATGTAACAAAGAATGTATCACCTAAGTAAAATATTTTTAATTTTGTCTACATAAATGATATTTTGGACTATAAATATTCATTGCTAATATAAAAATATTTCCTACATCATAGTAGTTTGTTTATAATTTTTAGACATTAAATAATTTTAATTATTTATGACATCATGATGATGCAACGATGACCTTATTATTTAACGATTTAAATAAAATTGAAAGATAATGTAACATCTAGGACCTAAACATGTCCAAAACCTATTGGATGGGTGGATTTCTAACCCTTATCACCTTATCCTCGAAACACATCAATGTGGGACCATTAAAATCCGAAACACATTTGAAAATAATGTTACATTTTATACCTTTCCAAGAGTGCCCCTCCTCTCCTCTTATAAAAGGCCCCCACCTCTACCTCCTTACCCACACTTACAAAGCCTTTGGATCGGCCAAACACTGCCCATTTTGTCTCTCCACATCCCTCTATAAATCCTTGGAGCCTCACTTTGGGCATAATCCATTCCAAGGAAGCCTTTGAGCTCAAATCAAAGGAAGTTACCCGATTTTAAGGTAATGTCTTCGCTTGAGTCCTTTTGGGTTATTTTGCTTTTCCAACCCCCTAAACTCTTTTTATTCATTTATTTTTTAACAAATCAAGTATCTTCAATATACTAGGATGTTTTTATAAGAAGTATTCAAGCTACACTTACACACACCTACATCTAATGGTTAAAGAACATACTGTTTCCGTGGTTGGCGAATTTCTGCCTCCCGAAACGATGATTGTTCCACATTCATCTAACACCTTCAAATGTGGACATAAAGATGACAATATATTTATATATGATATATAATATGTTTATTTTTTACTTAAGCTTCTGTATTTTTCATTTATGGTTGACCTTTATGGTTTCCATTATGGGTAAAAGTGATATCTTCATTTAAGGAAGTGCGGACTACCGCCCCCTCAAAGTGATTTGATTCGTTAATACCATATGTGGTACGTATAAAGGATATATTTAATGATGTTATATATGATACCATACTGGAATTAAAATACTATTATGCATCATAATGTTTTAATTCCATTAAATATGAAATATAAATGGAAGTAGCGTTCATGCGTACGTACGGCTTACCGTCTCCATGAACGGTGCATTTCATTTCTTAACCCTAAATGTTATGTAATATTATAATTGCATGAATATACAGGATATATATGATATATATGATATATACATCATGAATACAATTCTGGATATAATGAACCTTTGACCACATGAACAACATGTAATTGTAAGAAGTCCACTTTCGACTTAAGAACCAAATATCGACAAAACAAACATTATTAACTTATATGATTAAATAATGTTTATGACATGGTAATAAGTGATATAAAAGGAATAATGAACTTGAAAAAGGTTATTAAGGAAGTATAAATTAACTCAAGTTTAATATTCAGGATATTAAATAACGATCGAGTCAAGTCGGACCCGAGGTAAGGGATCCTACTCCTCTCTTTCTTTTTAAGTACGCTCTTTTATGTCATTCCTTTCAAAGCTCATCTTCCTTGTTATAGGGATGTTCTTTTATATTACTCGTACTATAATTATTATTGTTCATATGATGAGAGACCCTATTCTCTCTCCTCAATCCATTATGGAAGTTTTAGGTGGCGCTGTTAGGCTGCCGAATTTTCGTAAGAGATCTAACCTCTCTCTTTCTTTTTAAGTACTCTCTTTTTTGTCACTTCTTTTAAGATCCTCTTTGTTATGTTGGGGGATGTTTTTTTATATTCCTCATTCTTTAAACTTTATGTTAATATGATGAGAGACCCTATTTTCTCTCATCAATCCATTTTGTAAGTTTTAAGTGGCGTCGTTAGGCTGCCGAGTTTTCGTAAGGGATTTTTCATTTCACTCTTATTCCCGTGAGATTTATGCTACATTTACCACAATTTCCTTTGAGTGGTGTATTTACTGCCCATTATTTTATTCACTGTGTATAATAATTTCATTTATGAGTATTTACATCAATGTTGTATTTTCTTTCTTTCACAGGGTGCATGTCTCGAAAGATACCCATGTCGGTAAGGGAACCTTTCACCATCCTCTTTTGAAAAGACTTCTTTTTTTGGGTCTTTTAATTTACATATTTTTATGTTGGGATATGTTCTCATATATCCTTATTGATGTAAATTTTATGTCCAAGTGATGAGATACCCTTTTTATCTCTCATCAACTCATTTTTTGGATTTTTTTGTGACACCGTTAGGCCATCATATTTTTGCAAGGGAACTTCTTAACCCAAATTTGATTCTTTGGGATAATCTTGTACTCCTTGAATATGTCATTCTATGAATATGTGTGAATAGCCTCTGATTGTTTTACACTTAATATCCACTTATATTGGGTGTATTTGTTTGTCACACATAATTATGTAATTGATTTATCCTTAAACCAAGGATACCGTCTTTGTAAGGGACTTCATCCCAATCTCCTTTCATTGAGGCATATTTCGTTTTATACACAACATTCTTTTATACAGTGTATAAACCCCTTTTAGTTTTACTTTTATACAAAAGGAATCTTTTTCTATGAAGCGTTTTATAAAACGACAAAAAGGAATGTTTCTTTTAACATATGCGGTGACAACGACCTTTTCCGCCGCCGTGATTATTATTTGGTCTTTGGCTTCCTGAAAAAGCCGTAATGTTTTTTAAAAAATGAAATAAATACCATATACTTTTTTATGTATTTTGGTATTGAAAATGGTTTTTATGTTGGATTTGTTATGTAAATATATTTAAGTGATATATTGTGATCAAAGTGTGGAAATTTTTTCTTTCCATTATATTTGTTTTATGTATTATGATTTTTATAATGATACTTGGACATTTTATGGGTGGTTACATGATAAACCATATGACGGGTAGTGCCGTGAATACTAGGACGGGTGGTTACGTTATAACCTCCAATGCAGTGGGTATGGAAGTCGGCCGTATGGCTATTCCATTAAGTATGTATGGAAGTTGGCCGAATGGCTATTCCATTAAGTGATATGTATGGAAGTCGACCTTATGGTTATTCCACTTAAGTATGTTTATGTCCCATGTTACCTTTATATGTTATGTGATCTTTATATGGGTTTTATGGTAATCTTTTGGTTACAGAAGGGTATGTAATGAACTTTTATTCAGTGAAGATTTTTTACTATTTCGAAAAGGTGAAAAGTATTACTTTGATAAAGTATAAATGGTTTACTTGTTGTTTTGAAAAACTAATAGTTTTCATTCTTTGTGTATCCCTTACTGAGATTTTTATGCTCATCCCAAGTTTTTGAAATTTTTTTTACAGGACTTAACGTGGAATAGGGTCAAGGATGGGATCAAGGGAAAGGCATGCTACCTAAAACATGGAACTAGACATGTTTCTTTTTAAGTGTTTTTATTTTATGGAAACTTAGTAGAAGTTTCTACTTTGTAATCTTTGAGATGTAATATTTATGTCCTAATTCTTTAAAACACTAAACCAGAAAAGATCCTCAATGTGAATTATTCATTTAATTCAATATTAAGTAAGGTTTAAGGCTGGGGCCTTATAACATACGTGTTGATAAATCAAGGTTTTAATGCGAAAAATGTTTAAAAGTTTACAAACTTTTCAAATCTAAGTTCAATATAAAATTGACTAAATTAAACTATTTTGGATTAATTTGCATAAAATTTAACTAATTTTACATTAAAATCATTTCCAAATATAATTTAACACTATAAAATAATTAATAAAAAAAATGAAAATTTCAATTAAAATTCAGTATTGGTTACTTTTTATAAAAAAATAAAACCTTTTTGAAAACTCAAAAAAAATCACAATATGATAATTTGACATTATGAATTAAAAAGAAAGTTTATTTTATAAAATTAAAATTTTAAAAGTGTCAAAAATTAATTTTTTTGTTTTTCACAAGAGGAATAAAAATCATTTCATTGATAAAGTAGTATTTTTAATAATATAAAGTCTTTACTAGAAATTATATATTTTATTATCAATATGATTACTTTATGTAAAACCATTATAATTAATATGTAAAAAATATTTGTTACTACTCATTTTATATGTCTTATTTTTTTTTTGATATTCACATCTGAATAATATTAATAATATGTCATAATTTTCTAAGAAATAGCATTATGAATCCCAAAAACTAACTAATTATTGTGTCTAGTGTAAGTTAAAATATGTGTTTAATGTAATGAAATATTGACTCAGTGTTTCATGTAACACAATCTATCATGTTAATATAATTTACATCCAAAAAGTTTTATATAAACTTCCGGTGTTATATTTCCCCCCATTAAAATGAATTAATCTGTCAAAATTACTCACTATGATATAAACAAATTAGGATACTTCTGACTTATCATATTTTCAAGCTACCATTTATATTATTATCACTAGAAGTTTCACTATAAAACATGGACTATGTGAGTGGAATTGTTTCATATAACTTTCTATGTGTGATCTATAATCTCCACCAGTTATTCATCATAAGAATGATCTTGATCCAAGAGTATGACCTCTGAGCTGCGTACATAATATGGTTTAGGTATATACATCCTCAAGAGATACATATAAAACATATCATAGACTTGATATAGGTCTAATGGAATCACTAAGATAGAGGCTACTATCCTATTATGATAAATAATTTCAAGGGGACTCAAATTCCAATGGTTTATTTTCCATTTCGTTCCAAATTTGATACCCTTCTCCCATTGAGAAATTCTTAGAAACACATTATCACCAACATCGAAATCTAGATAACATCAGTTATTATCATCATAGATTTTCTACCAACTCTAAGTTTCCTTGAAATTATACTCAATTGATCTAACCATCTATATAATTTCTTCAGCGATCATAGGTCCCAATAGCTTTCATTCTCTAATGTCACAGCAGTACATTGGAGATCTACATTTTATTCCACATTGGGAATAATAATGATCCATAGTAACACTTGAGTGAATGATATTTTTGTAAGAAAACTCAACCATAGGAATGTTGTGATACCAAAAGTCTTTTAAATCCAAATAACGAGATATTAATATATCATATCGGGTTTGAATTATTTTTAGAGACTGAACATACATTTGAAGATGATAAGAAGTGATGAAAATCAATTCAATATAAAAGGTTTTATGAATAATTTTCCACAAATTTAAGGTAAACCACGAATCTAGAAAAAATAATATCGAATTTGGAAGACTATGAAACCTTACCACCTCCTTAATGTATATATTGGAAAGATAATACAACACGATGTATTCTCTGATAGCGATGAAGTGTTTGAATTAGTATGGTGATCAACTAAATCCAATATAGAATAATACCCTTTAATTTTTTGGGAGTTTAATGAAAATTTCTACATTTCTATTTTCCCATTTATATTTTGGTATGTGTGATGAATGAAACATCCCATTAGACTTTTGTTTTTCAACCATAACCGGGTATCGAGATACAAACTCTAAAATTTCTCATTTCATGAAATATCACAAGAATCATTATTTAATATCTATATATAACTTCATACTTCCTGGATTAATAGAGAATTATGATCTATAAGATTCCTCCAATAACAAATTCTTCAAATCTGGAATGGTAAAAACACGTACAAGGATCATGAACCATATCATCCCATCATGATGATGGTTATACTCAAAAACATGTAAAACCTTATTTTTTAGCTCTACATGTTCCTTATTCACCTATTTAATACTCAATTAGATAGATAAATCAACATTCATTTGAGAAATATAATATTTTCCCATTCCTTAAGGATTCCCGAATCCATCCTTTTCAAATATAGAAATATTGGATCTTTTGTGATCTTTATCATTGAAAATATAGTACGATCCTTTAAACTCAAAGCATCAGCCAAGTTGTTTTCTTTAATAGGATGGTAATGTGATGAGAAGTCATAATAATTAATTATCTCTATCCATATTCTATATCACATATTTTACTCCATCTATGTGAATATACACTTTAATCATTCTTATTAGTATTTATATAATACTTTTCTCTGTAAATATAATTCCTCGATATATTTAATAAAAAACACCGTAGCATACTCCAAATCCTGTGTTGGGTAATTTTAATCTAGAAGTTTCATTTTTTCATGAGGAATAAACTATAACCATGTTATATGGAATAAGAACACATATGAAGAACATATGGATATATCACTAAATATTACGAACCCTTCTCCACTATAGGGTAACATAAATACATGTGTAGTAACTAATATTATTTTCAGTTACTTTAAACCTTTTACAACTAAAATTCACACTTTTTATGTCTTTCATAAAATTTATCGTTCTTTTTTGTCATTATTAAAATTCTCCAGTGATCTTCACGATATTCCTTTATTGTTTAATATATAATAATATCCTCTATAAAGACTATCAAAAACTAATCAACATATCCTATATAGAATCCATTAAATAAAACCTAGAAGATAATAGAATAATTAGTAAGACTAATTTTCATCACTATATATTAATACTGTCTATATGAAATGTGGATTTCCATATTCTATATAATTTTCTTGTTAACCCTAAATTGATGATAACCTAAAATAAGTTCAATCTTGGAAAACTATTGATATCTATGTAGTTGGTGAAAAAATCACTCATAAATAGAATATGAAACTTTTTCTTGATCATAATCCAATTAAATTAACAATAATGAATGCATAATAAAATTGATCAATTGGTATATAAAAAAGTATAGGTGCACCCCCAATTGAATCACATGTATAAATGAATCTCTAACCAATGCTTTTCTAATGTTGAATTTGGAGTCATTGAAAATAATGTGGCACCTGGTATGAGTTCTATTGATAAATCAACTTTAAATTTTTGTGGATGACAAGGAAACTCCTTAGGAAATGAATAAAAAAATTATTGAACAATAAGAATATTATTGATGTTGAGTTATCCCCAAACATTTTATAAACGAACCCTTTTGAATAGGAATTAAGACCCATTCAATCAATGGATATTCATTTTTATCATCACATTGATATATATTCATAGGGTGGTTTGAAATACAAAATGGTACTTCTATTCTTTTATAATTAACGTTGAATTTATGTAGAGAAATCCATTTCATTCCTAAGATGACATGAAATTAAACCAGAGGAAGAATTCCAATATTAATTGGAATCACACCCACCCCCAACATGAACTAGAGGAGAATCATATACAAAGTATGTGACCATCATAGCATAAGGGATTTTAACTACTAACTCCATATTTAATCATTTTGGTTGAATATAATTACCCATAGAATATTATTTAGATATGAATTAATTGGTAGGTATAATGTGAAAAAATGCATTAAAAGTATTTGAGTGGGTGGTAAGTGTAAATAACACCATAAAATTATGACACACCATGTTAGAAACAGTGGTCAAATGTGATTTTCCTTTTTCCCACTTCTTAAGATATTAATGAAATCGATCATCATCATTAACCGATATGTTTGAGAACAAGTTAGTATAAATCTCATTCTCCTAACACTTGAAGTACTAATGTGTGGGATTTGTTTTGTAACACCCCAGGTAAATAAAGAGTATGAAATTTTCACATTTATCCATATTTGTGAATAAAATATTAATATGACTTTAAAGGGGACGCTATGCTCGATGGCGTACCCAACACACAACAACGAGTTTCTTGGGAATCGTATGTTGTACTCTAATAATAAAATAATATTATTTTAAATAGTAGTTAACGCCTGACCATTGTAATGCCGGGAATGAACAGAACTAACTACAAAATGATTATATATGTTTGTCAAATATTTTTAATTTTTTCACTTAATGTTAGAGGATTAAAAATGTGAATGAATCCAATTTTAAGCGTAAACATTCTAATATTCTTTAAAAGGCCGATTAACCGCCCTTTGATGGCAAACCTCTTTTAAATAAACTTTTTGAAAAATTTATGTGTTATATTTGAAAAAATAAATTTCTTCTTTAGAATCGGGATATCAAAATTTAATTTGTGTATTTTTTTGGTATTTTTCCGAAGAAGTTCAATTTTAAATGAATAGTGAAAAATGTTGTATTTTAATTCAAAACCTATTTTTAATCTAATTTATTTATATGATTATATTATCTTTTTAATTGATTATAAAGTGAAATTAGAATATATTTTTACCATTTAATCCAATAGTGTTCGTTGGAATTAATTTCACTTTGAAATTGGACTTAAACTAGTGTCAATCTTTTGATACATTTTGTTTCATAAAAACACGCTATTTGTTTTGACAGTGGTAATTAATTATTAAATTAATTAATGCAACTTATATGTTTTGAATTTTTTTAAATATAAATCATTTTTGAATTCGGAATATAAAATATAGCTTAGGATAAATTTTTGGCAATTTTCCGAAAAACTTCAATTTTTGATGAATAGTGAAACCACTAAGTTGTACTTATAAAAACTGATTTTCCGTTTAAATGAAATTTTTCCATCTTTGTGTTTTGAATTTAAAAAATCCGACATACATGGTTGTCATTAAGAAGTAAAATGTGGTTCAATGGGATTAAAATAATTTTTTGGTGAATAGTAACTTATTAAGTTTTTAATCGCGATTAGAGGTAATTAGTGTAGTTTAAGGTAAAAATAATGTTTTAATAAAATGAAATGACCTAGACACATGTCCTACCCTCATTGTATGTGTCGTGGCCGACCAAGAAAATCCATGGGTAAACTTGGGGACCCCATATAGCCACTTTGGTTGGAAAATGACATAAATACTTTTTTATTTAATGTTAAAGTAAAAATGACACAAACATGAGATGTTTTACTAAAAAACTTTTTACATGGGGTTATACAAGTCATAATTTTTACTATAAATAGTCATTGGAAAGATAAAGCTATTTCCTACATCATAGTATTTTTTTATAATTTTTAGACATTAAATAAATTAAATTATTTATGACATCATGATGATGCAGCGATGACCTCATTATTTAACGATTGAAATAAAATGGAAAGATAATGTAAATTCAAAGACCTACACATGTCCAAAACCTATTGGATGCGTGGCTTTCGAACCCTTATCACCTTATCCTCAAAAAACATCAATTTGGGACCATTAAAATCCGAAACTCATTCTAAAATATGTAACATTTCTTTAATTTCCAAGAGTGCCCCTCCTCTCTTCTTATAAAAGGCCCCCAACTCTACCTACTTAACCACACTTCAAAAGCCTTTGGCTCGGCCAACCCCTGCCCATTTTGTCTCTCCACATCCCTCTATAACTCCTTGAAGCCTCAATCTAGAGATATGTCCTCCCAGGGAAGCCTTTTAGCTCAAACCAAATGGAGTTACACGATTTTAAGGTAATGTCTTCACTTGAGTCCTTTTGTTTTATTTTTCTTCTCCAACGCCCTAAACTCCTTCTATTCATATCTTTTGTAACAACTCCAGTATCTTAAATATTCTAGGATGTTTTTATAATAAGTATTAGAGCTACACTTACACACACCTTCGTCTAATGGTTAAAAAACATATTGTTTCTCTGATTGTCGATTTTCTGCCTCACAAAACGATGATTGTTCCATATTCTTTTAACACCTTCAAAGGTGGCCATTAAGATGTCACTATATTTATATATTATATATAATATGTTTATGGTTTACTAAATATTCTGTATTTTTCATTTATGGCATATCCTTTATGGTTACCATTATTAGTAAACGCGATATCTTCATTTTAGGAAGTGCGGACTACTGCCCCCTCAAAGTGATTTGATTCGTTAATGCCATATGTGGGATGTATAAAGGATGTAATTAATGGTATTATATATTATATTATACTTAAATTATAATATAACTTTATATCATTATTATTCCATTCTATAAAATATGAAATAGAAATGAAAGTAGCGTTAATGCGTACGTACGGCTTACCGTCTCCATGAACGGTGCATTTCAGTTCTTACCCCTAAATGATTATGTAATTTTATAAATACGTGTATATTCTGGATATATATGATATATATGATACCCAAATCATGAATATCATTCTGTATATAATGAACCTTTGACCACATGAACAACATGTAATTGTAAGAAGTCCACTTTCGACTTAAGAACCAAATGTCGACAAAACAAACATTATTAACATAAATGATTAAATAATGTTTATAACATGGTAATAAGTGATATAAAAGTAATAATGAACTTGAAAAAGGTTCTTAATAAAGTTGAAATTAACTCATGTTTATTATTTAGGATGTTAAAGAATGATCGAGTCATGTCGGACCCGAGGTAAGGGATCCAACCTCTCTCTTTCTTTTTAAGTACTCTCCTTTATAAAACTTCTTTTAAGCTCCTCTTTGTTATGTTGGGGGATGTAATTTTATATTCCTATTTCTGTATAAATTATGTTAATATTATGAGAGACCCTATTTTCTCTCATCAATCCATTTTGGAAGTTTTATGTGGCGCCGTTAGGTTGCCGAGTTTTCGTAAGGGATTTTTCATCTCACTTTTATTCCCGTGACATTTATGCTACATTTGCCACTATTTCCTTTGAGTGGTGTATGCACTGCCCATTATTATACACTTTTTGTAGTATAATTTTATTTATGGGTATTTAAATCTTCATTGTATGACCCTTCTTCCATGGGGCATACTTTTCGCAAGTTACCCAACTCGGTAAGGGGACCCTTCACCCTCCTTTTTTTAAAAGACTTATTTTGTTATGTATTTTAATTCACATACTATTAAGTTGGGATATGTTATTATATATCCTTATTTATGTAAATTTTATGTCCAAGTGATGAGATACCATTTATCTCTCTCATCAACCCTTTTTGTAAAATTTTATATGACTCCATTAGACTGTCGAATTTTACCAAAGGAACTTCTTAACCCACTTTTGATTTCTTTGGTTTCAACATGTAGTTATTGAATATGTCGTCCTTTGAATATGTGTGAATAACCTTTGATTGTTTTACACTTAATATCCACTTATATTGGGTTTATTTATATTTGTCACACATAATTATGAGATTGATTTATCATTAATTTAAGGATACCTTCTTTATAATGGATTTCAACTCATTTTACATTTCGTTTGAGACTTCATTGTTGTTATGCACCAATTCACTCTTATATGGTGTGTATACTATCCTTTGACATATTATATCATGAATCCCTTTATTCTCATGATATAATAAAGTTCATATTAAATGTTATTCCGCTATTATTTATATTCAAGAGTCTCTCATTTTGTTAAAAACAATTTAACACAAATATCGTTTTAAAGGTTTTAAATATTTATTATTCTAAATCTTTATCTTTAATGTCCATGTTTTCAAAATGGTTTTCAGTATTTATTTATATGGACATTAATGTTTTAAAATTATAATTCCATTAAATGCTTCAAAGTGGTATTGGACACATTGATTCAAAAATCTCTTTTAAATGTTTTTTAAAAATGGATTGATTAATTCAATATCTGGGAATTACATATTGTGATTACAAATGAAATGTTTTTATTGAAATGTTTATATTTTCTATATTTTATGTGTAATGATGGTACTTGGAAATTTTACGGGTGGTTACGTGATAAACCATATGACGGGTGGTGTCGTGAATACCAAGATGGATGGTTATGTTATAACCTCCAATGCATTGGGTATGGAAGTCGGCCGTATGGCTATTCCATTAAGTATGTGTGGAAGTCGACCGTATGGTTATTCCATTTAAGTATGTTTATGTCCCAAGTTACCTTTATATGTTATGTGTTCTTTATATGGGTTTTATGTTAATCTTTTGGTTACAAAAGGGTAAGTAATGATCTTTTATTCAGTGAAGTGTTTTTACTACTTCATAAAGGTGAAAAGTATTACTTTGGTAAAGTACTCATGGTTTACTTGTTGTTTTTGAAAAACTAACAGTTTTCCTTATTTTTGTATCCTTTACTGGGCTTTTTATGCTCATCCCAACTTTTTGAAATGTTTTCCACAGGACTTAAAGATGAATAGGGTCAAAGTTGGGATCAAGGAAATACATGCTATCTAAAACATGGAAACTTAGTATGTATTTCCACAGGACTTAAAGATGAATAAGGCTTTTTATGATCATCCCAAGTTTTTTAAGTTTTTTTATGTTATGGAAACTTAGTATGTATTTCCACTATCTGGAGTCATGATTGACCACCTAAACCTTGGTGATTTCTATAAGGCATCATATATGCGAGAAAAAAATCCCTACAGAACTATGGGTAATAATCATAATGGTAAGTATGTTCGAAAACCTGTGTGTCGAAAATGTGGAATGAAACACCTAGGAAAATGTTTAAAAGGGATAAAAATATGCTATAGATGTGGAAATGAAGGTCATAAAGCAATAACCTGCCATGGAAAAAGGAAGCATTCATTTGACTCGAGGAAAGGGAAAGAAGTTCTTTCTGAGAGATAAATTGAATGATTTATATGTGGTGTGCATGGTCATTATGCAAACACATGTCCTATGAAGAAGTTTCGTGAATGGGATCACCAAGATCATACAAATATTCATTTGCCAATACCTAATTTCATTACGATTGAGGATGAAGAAACTGACAATGACCAATCAAAGGTATGGATTATTTCATAACTTTTGTTTTCCTATTTTGGAATCTTAGGATATGATTCATGATTTTGTTTGTAGGAAAGAATTATTTCAGAATAAGTTGGAAGGGAATGGTTAATGGATCATGCAGAATGTTGAATTTGTAAGAATTCAACATATAAGGGCTTCAAGAGTTATGGTGAAATTCTTAAGAGTATTAAGTATCTTTTGATGATGGGGTTACATTAGAAGACTTATTATAGTATGTGTAACCTTGATGTTTAATATATGAAAATTTTATTCAAGGAATAGTTATCTGTTATTTTGTGGACATAATTATAAAGAACCATTTGGTTTTATATGATCCTTACCTTTGAGGTAATTATGGGTTACTATATGTTATGGTGGAAGTGAAAGGCATGAGATTAAATTGAGTTTAAATTATGTTATGGTTATTTTTGATGATTTTATCTCTTTTGGGGAATGATTTGAGAATTATATAGTTTTGGAAAAAGGACAACACGCCGACCGTGTGACAACCCGTCGCGTCGGACAAAGCTGCGGGAATCGAACCCACAACCAAAGTGCGACTGGTATTTATCACCTACCACTGCACTACGTGAAGTCACTGGTTAGTTTGACTGATTCTTTTTAGTTAAATGATTTTATGAATTAAGAGTAAGTTGATTTTGTGTTATCTATGGAAATTTATTAACCTATCAGGGAGGATATGTTATTAGGTTAATTACTTTTCAATATGAGACATTAAGAGCAACTGATGTTGTTTGGAGATAAATGTTACGATTTAACTTAGAAGGCTATGTGACTAAATCATTCAAATATTTGGGTTTCAATCTTAGTTTGCTTTACTTTGGAGAATTTTTATGGACAAATTGTTTATCGAATGGTCCTCGTTGAACTTTGGGTTTTGTTGGACAAATTTTGGAGATTAAGAATAGATTTTCTTTTTATAAAGGGTTATCCTTTTCTGGATTATCTGATCTTGTACTAACCTTTTTGGTTTTGGTTTTGGTTAGAGACTAAAGACATGGTAAGTATATAGTTCTCTATTGTGGATTAGGTGATTCTCTAGAAATTTATTATACTACTCTTAATGTGAAAAAGTCTTCCTAAATACTCGTCTTTTGGAAAAAATATGAGTTTGTGTAAGGAATCTAATAAAATTTGAAAGTCAACATGATAAGTGATTATGTTTCCTTATAAATAAATTCCTCAATAAAAAGTAACTTAAAACAAAAATTTTGTCTATTAACTTTTCCTACTGGGGAATCGAATATCGTTTAACCCATCACAAGTTTGTGATTTTCTTATGGTTAACTTTCTTCTAGACATGTTTATTATCACTCTCCATTAGAACATGAACCTTTGTTTTTTTTTCATCCATGTCCATATTTTCATACTTGGAAACCTAGTATGGGTTAACTTGGGTGACCATTGTACTTATAATTTTTTATTTTTTAAATTGATTGTTTTACTGACTCTTGTTCCAATGTGGGATTTCCAATGAAGTTTCCAAGCCAAATTTTAAAATTACGAGGACCCAATTCCCAAAACGGGGAAGGATGTAACACCCCAGGTAAATAAAGAGTATGAAATTTTCACATTTATCCATATTTGTGAATAAAATTTTAATATGACTTTAAATGGGACACTATGCTCGATGTCGTACCCAACACGCAACAACGAGTTTTTTCGGAATCTTACGTTGCACTCTAATAATAAAATAATATTATTTTAAATAGTAGTTAATGCCTGGCCGTTGTAATGGAGGGAATGAATAGAACTAACTACAAAATGATTATATATGTTTTTCAAATATTTTTACTTTTTTCAATTAATGTTAGAGGATTAAAAATGAGAATGAATCCAATTTTGAGTGTAAGCATTCTAATATTCTTTAAAAGGTCGATTAACCGCCCATTGATGGTGAACCTCTTTTAAATCCACCTTTTTACAATTTTATGTGTTATATTTGAAAAAATAAATTTCTTCTTTAGAATTGGGACATTAAAATTTACTTTGTGTATATTTTTGGTATTTTTCTGAAAAAGTTCAATTTTTAATGAATAGTGAAAAATGTTGTATTTTAATTCAAAACCTCTTTTTAATCTACTTTATTTATATGATTAGATTATCTTTTGAATTGATTTTAAAGTGAAATTAGAATATATTTTTACCATTTAATCCAATAGTGTTCATTGGAATTAATTTCACTTTGAAATCAGACTTAAACTAGTGTCAATCTTTTGAAACATTTTGTTTCATAAAATCACGTTATTTGTTTTGACAATGGGAATTAATTATTAAATTAATTAATGAAACTTATATGTTTTGTATTTTTTAAAATAGACATCATTTTTGAATTTTGAATATCAAATATAGCTTAGGGTAAATGTTTGGTAATTTTTTGAAAAACATCATTTTTTGATGAATAGTGAAACCACTAAGTGATACTTATAAAATCTGATTTTCCGTTTAAATGAAATTTTGCCATCATTGTGTTTTGAATTTCAAAAATCTGACATACATTGTTGTCATTAAGAAGGAAAATGGGGTTCAATGGGATTAAAATTATTTTTTGGTGAATAGTAACTTATTATGTTTTTAATCGCGATTAGAGGTAATTAGTGTAGTTTAAGGTAAAAACTAATGTTTTAATAAAATGAAATGACATAGACACATGTCCTACCCTCATTGGATGTGTCATGGACGACCAAGATAATCCATGGGTCAACTTGGGGACCCCATAGAGCCACTTTGGTTGGAAAATGACATAAATACCTTTTTATTTAATGTTAAAGTAAAAATGACACAAACATGAAATGTTTTACTACAAAACTTTTTAAATGGGTTTATACAAGTCATATTTTTTACTATAAATAGTCTTTAGAAATATAAAAAGATTCCCTACATCATAGTATTAGTTTTATAAATTTTAACCATTAAAAAAATTAAATTATTTATGACATCATGATGATGGAGCGATGACCTCTTTATTTAACGATTGAAATAAAATGAAAGGATAATGTAAATTATAAGACCTAAACATGTCCAAAACCTATTGGATGGGTGGATTTCGAACCCTTATCACCTTATCCTCGAAACACATCAATGTGGGACCATTAAAATCCGAAACTCATTCTAAAATAAAGAAACCTTTCTTTACTTTCCAAGAGTGCCCCTCCTCTCCTCTTATAAAAGGCCCCCACCTATACCTCATTACCCACACTTCCAAAGCCTTTTACTCGTCCAAACCCTGCCCATTTTGTCTCTCCACATACCTCTATAACTCCTTTAAGCCTAAATTTGGGCAGAAGTCTTCCCAAGGAAGCCTTTTAGCTCAAACCAAAGGGAGTTACCCGATTTTAAGGTAATGTCTTCACTTGAGTCCTTTTGTTTTATTTTTCTTCTCCAACCCCTAAACTCTTTTTATTCTTTTCTTTTGAAACGAATAAAGTATAGTAAATATACTAGGATGTTTTTATAAGAAGGATTAGAGCTACACTTACATAAACCTTCGTCTAATAGTTAAAGAACATACTGTTTCTGTGATTGGTGATTTTCTGCCTCACGAAACGATGATTGTTCCATATTCTTTTAACACCTTCAAAAGTGGAAATTAAGATGTCACTATATTTATATATTATATATAATATGTTTATGTTTTACTTAAGATTCTGTATTTTTTATTTATGGCATATCCTTTATGGTTACCATTATGAGTAAACGTGATATCTTCATTTTAGGAAGTGCGGACTACCGCCCCCTCAAAGTGATTTGATTCGTTAATTCCATATGTGGGATGTATAAAGGATTTAATTAATGGTATTATATATTATATTATACTGAAATTATAATATACCTTTATATCAATATGATTCCATTCTGTAAAATTTGAAATAGAAATGAAAGTAGCGTTCATGCGTACGTACGGCTTACCGTCTCCATGAACGGTGCATTTCATTTCTTACCCCTAAATGATTATGTAATATTATAAATACGTGTATATTCTGGATATATATGATATATATGATACCCAAATCATGAATATCATTCTGGATATAATGAACCTTTGACCACATGAACAACATGTAATTGTAAGAAGTCCACTTTCAACTTAAGAACCAAATGTCGACAAAAAAACATTATTAACTTAAATGATTAAATAATGTTTATAACATGGTAATAAGTGATATAAAAGTAATAATGAGCATGAAAAAGGTTCTTAAGCAAGTATAAATTACTCAAGTTTATTATTTAGGATGTTAAAGAATGATCGAGTCAAGTCGGACCCAAGGTAAGGGATCCAACCTCTCTCTTTCTTTTTAAGAACTCTCCTTTATGTTACTTCTTTTAAGCTCCTATTTGTTATGTTGGGGGATGTTCTTCTATATTCCTCTTTATGTAAACTTTATGTTAATATGATGAGAGACCCTATTTTCTCTCATCAATCCATTTTGGAAGTTTAAAGTGGCGCTGTTAGGCTGCTGAGTTTTCGAAAGGGATTTTTCATCTCACTTTTATTTCTGTGACATTTATGCTACGTTTGCCACTATTTCCATTGAGTGGTGTATTTACTGCCCATTATTATACACTTTGTGTAGTATAATTTCATTTATGGGTATTTACATCTTCATTGTATGACCCTTCTTCCATGGGGTGTACTTTTCGAAAGTTACCCAACTCAGTAAGGGGACCTTTCACCCTCCTTTTTTTAAAAGACTTATTTTGTTATGTCTTTTAATTCACATACTATTGTGTTGGGATATGTTCCTCTGTATCCTTATTTATGTAAATTTTATGTCCAAGTGATGATATCCCCTTTATCTCTCTCATCAACCGTTTTTGTAAAATTTTATGTGACGCCATTAGGCTGTCAAATTTTACCAAGGGAACGTCTTAACCCACTTTTGATTTCTTTGGGTTCAACATGTAGTTATTGAATATGTCATACTTTGAATATGTGTGAATAACCTTTGATTTTTTTACACTTAATATCCAATTATATTGGGTGTATTTATATTTTTCACCCATAATTATGAGATTGATTTATCCTTAATTTAAGGATACCTTCTTTATAATGGATTTCATCTCATTTTACATTTCTTTTGAGACTTCATTGTTGTTATGCAACAATTCACTCTTATATGGTGTGTATACTGTCCTTTGACAAATTATATCATGAATCCCTTTATTCTTATGATATAATAAAGTTCAGATTAAATGTTATTCCTCTATTATTTATATTCAAGAGTCTCTCATTTTGTTAAAAACTATTTAACAAAAATATCTTTTTAAATGTTTTAAAGATTTATTTTTCTAAATCATTATCTTTAATGTCCATGTTTTCAAAATGGCTTTCAGTATTTATTTATATGGAAATTAATGTTTTAAAATTATAATTCCATTAAAATCTTCAATGTGGTATGATACACTTTGATTCAAAAATCTCTTTTAAATGTTTTTTGAAAATGGATTGATTAATTCAATATTTGGGAATTATTTATTGTGATTGCAAATGAAATTTTTTTATTTAAATGTTTATATTTTCAATATTTTATGTGTAATGATGGTACTTGGACATTTTATGGGTGGTTACGTGATAAACCATATGACAGGTGGTGCCGTGAATACCAGGACGGGTGGTTACGTTATAACCTCCAATGCATTGGGTATGGAAGTCAGCCGTATGGCTATTCCATTAAGTATGTGTGGAAGTCGACCATATTGTTATTCCATTTAAGTATGTTTATGTCCCAAGTTACCTTTATATGTTATGTGTTTTTTATATGGGTTTTATGGGAAACATTTTGGTTACAAAAGGGTAAGTAATGATCTTTTATTCATTGAAGAGTTTTTACTACTTCATAAAGGTGAAAAGTATTACTTTGGTAATGTACTCATGGTTTACTTGTTGTTTTTGAAAAACTAACAGTTTTCCTTCTTTGAGTATCCTTTACTGGACTTTTTATTCTCATCCCATGTTTTTGAAATGTTTTCCACAGAACTTAAAGATGAATAGGGTCAAGGATGGGATCAAGGAAAGACATGCTATCTAAAACATGGAACTAGACATGTTTCTTTTTATGTTTTTTTATGTTATGGAAACTTAGTAGAAGTGTCTACTATGTAATCTTTTGAGATGTAATAGTTTTGACCTAATTCTCTATAACTCTAAACCTGAAAGGATCCTCAATGTGAATTATTCGTTTAATTCAATAATTAAGTAAGGTTTAATGCCGGGGCCTTATATGTTTTCTATATAGATTTATCTTTATTAAAACCATTAGCTAACGTCATCTCATGACATTAGAAATAAAAATTTTAATGACCTTCCCATCCTCAAATAAAACAATTATTATTTCTTTTTAAGAAAATTTATTACACACTTCTTTCAACACCTTGACAATAAAGGAAGGGTTATCATCTTTTTCCTATGTTCTTATATTTTCCATTAAATTACATCAACCATATCTTTTCCAAATCCTAATATTGATAAGAAAATATAAAATCCATTTACACCATTATTTCACATAAAAAAATATTTATTGATATTGGTATCTCTTGCAGCTAATTTAATTTAGAGTCAAATTTATAACCCACTTATGAATCGATAATACTTGCATTTAGGGTGGATGATAATACTAGAAGCATACCACACAAGTCCTGTAAAATTATTATCATTGGTTCTAAGGGATTCATCATCATATTTCTCTATATCAAATAACTCTTTATATGCCTTTTTATGAAGAACATGCATAAAAACGTATTAAAAAATATATTTTGGAACTCATTGCAATCCATGGATTCAATTTCATCTGCTTTCTTTGTATTCTTGGAAAGATTCCACAATTGATCTATTACACAACCCAAATAGTACAAAATAGAAATGAAATCCCCTTGTTCTAAACACTAGAGAATGAGGAATATATTTTTAGTGGTATCAATCCATTGTTCATAAACTACTGGATTATAAGACTTACTGAATAAAGTAGAAATTACATCATGAAAGAATCAATAGAACATTATTATATCACTTTATAATTTAGATGTTCAAAAAGATTAATATCTTAAGAAATAATTGTGATTATAATAATGAGTTGTTTTATTCCATCTCTAATAACATTTAGATCTACAGGAGGCTAATAAATTCTTTTTCCATAGAATTGAGAATTAACACAGTTACTTCAAATTCCATACATTAAAAAAAAGAATATTATGATAAATTGTAATCATTTTGGGGAAACACATAATCAATAAATGTAACAAATATTATGTAATAATCATGAACTATTAGTTTTATCATAGGTCATTCATAGAGATATTCGATTTAAATTCTCTATGGTGGTTTATTTACAGTTTTTGAATTTCAAAATCTTATCCCCCGGGAGTTCCAATCGAGGTATGATGTAAGGTCTATTGTCATGCACTAATTCATGATTGATTTTAGATCAATACAAATATTCGAACATTATTTACCCAATGTACATAAATTTGAGAGACACATTAACTTTCAATATATAGGCAAGGATTTAATTCTTGGAACCCACTTGATCGATCATTTACCAAAATTCTAGGACATTTTCATATACTTTGAATAAAAATAAGAATTATCCCTAGACACTGACTTTGAAATAACAATATAGTTTTATCATCCTTGATTCCAAAGGATAATGAATACCCTAAAATTATACAAACTTTAATAACCTGGTCATAGTATACATTGTTATATCACTATTTTAGGAATATTCATTACATTACACAGACACACTTTTGAGGAACATAATATTTTATTTTCATTAGAAACTTGGAAATTTAAAAAACTAGTTAATAAGTGAGATAAATCATATCCTACTAAATTATTATTATCTAGAACACTTATTTGACAAATCCTAAATAATTCAAATCATTATAATCTTTAAAAATGAAATATAATAGTTTGTGATCCCTGTTGCTCATTAAGGGTAAACAAAGGAGATACGTAAGCATGAAATGAACATAAGAGTATAAAAATATGAGACCAATATTTAAAAATAATACCCTTCATATCAAATATCAGAAAAAATAGTCTTGTCATAATGATTACGAGTTCATAACACATGAATCAAAAGGATAAAAATTATAAATTAGGCATGAGAGAACAACATTGGAAAAAATGAAATTTATGGCATAAAAATAAGAATATAAAATAATTTTCATGTTATTCAAGGCTCATTACAAAGGAGATCATATTATAAATGGTTTAATCTCTATTCCATAATAGTAGTTATGGTTCACTACAATGACCATATATTAGAAAATTCCTTCAATGAACGAATTTCACTGATTGTTCCAATCATATCTATCTCATGAGAAATAAATATTTACACAAATACATTGGAGGGAGGTATTGGTACCATATGTATCAAAATTAAAACAAATTTTATTTATTCCAAGTGATCATAAATATTAAACATATCAATATTAATGTTATCAATATTAATGTAAATAAATGGGTATCATGAACATTTCATCATATCATAACCTACAAAGAAGATACAAATTTCACAATCATTTCTTTATCTAATAACCCTTTAAAAGAAGTTGGTTTCATAATTATATGCTCATGGAATAATACATGGATCATATCCCTACTAAGGCATAGGTTACACCAGCATATGTCATCATAGAAGGAAAATGATATTCATCATTAAAACATTTCTTGAGGAAAATATCATTTCTTCTTTTGTTTTTTTTAAAACATATATTATTTTGAATATAATTTTACTTAAAATTAAATTTGAAAACATATAAATTAATTTTTTGTGAAAATATCAGTCGTGGAAGAAGATAATTTCATTTATGTTATACACATATAAACAAATATTCCTTTCACATTTCAAAAAAATACAAAAGAAAATTATTTTTTGAAATCACATAAATATCAAATATATATTTTTTTGCATAAATTTTAATATGGTTAAAAATATATTTTATGAATCTTATGTAATTAATAAAATAGTTATGATAAATTTTTTAGAGAACACTGTTTTTGAAGACAACATATTTCTTATCTATGATGGAAATAAAGTCATATTATATTAAAAACATTTTATTAATTTCAATAAAAAAAATAATGTAAAAAATGTACGGTTCCATGAATTTTTATTTTTTAAAAATAATATAAGAATAATCATGATAATTACTAAGTTTTAGATCATGAGATTTCAACCTTGGAAACTTAATCATAAAGAATCTTGATAAATAATTAGATTGTAACTTAAAATATATACCACATTGTTGGCATTTAGTCATAGGACCCCTAGATTAATAAAATAATATGGTGCATAATATAGAATGAGGATTATCAAATTCATGATAAAATGTGTCAAAGGGTATTTATATACACCTTGTAAAAGAATATAGGTGCAAAACATAACACATGTTTCAGAGGAATAAAATTGAGGAAAATTTACTCTACCATAAATATTGACATAATTTTACCATGTTCACCATATTTTATATTAAATACAAGTTTATCCTGAATCTATTACAGAAACATATATAAATATATAATACCATGTATTATATTCTAATTAAATATATACTAATTTTCTATTAATAATTCTCTGTTAATTTTTTGTTTCAGTTAATAGCATTTTGGTTCTCATAAATGTTTTGATTAGTCATATATTTTTTTCACTTATATTAAACATAATATAATAATATCCAAAATGATAATAATGTTCTAAATTTCATCTATATATTCCATTTATAATTTTTTAATAATCTACAAAACATGGAAATAGGAATTGAAATACACCATCCAAGTAGATGGTAGGCCATATATACACATGAATTTTGTTTTAATTTTCTTATTGTATTGAATGAATGAAAATTATATGAAAAATATTATAATTCTATAATAACAATTTTTTCATATATATATTTATATCATATTTTTATTAAACTCATCCTTAATACTTTCCATGTAAATCTTTAACAAAGAACATCATTTCGCATGGGGGTAGTCATTCGTACACACAAATGAAATTATTGTAGATAGTAATGTACACACCACATTAAAGTGTTTGACACCAACCATGGACCGAGTCCACCATATTTTGTTCCTCAACATGAATGCACTATGCTACACCATATGCAGATAATATAATAGGTAAATGTTGAAATTATTATTAAATATAGAATATAATGATTTTGAGTGCCCGTATAAGAGTGAATGGTTACTTCTAACCAAATCTAAAAACACCTCTCTCTATAAGCACAAATATTTTAAAAAATTATAATTAATGAGAATAAATTTATGAACATTGTATAATACTTCCCCAAGGTCATGAATAAAGTTATTCAATCACATTTTTGAGTGTTAGAGGTCATGGTGAATAAAAAGGTATAGATAAATAGATAATGAAATAAATGAGAGATAAATTAAATTTTTATCAAAATAATGTAACATGAAAATTTTAGTATGAAATGGAAAAAATTAAACTACATTAAAAAAATTATATTTGACTTAAAGACATAAACATTACATACCACTGCTCTCAAGAAAATCCACCTTTTAAAGGTGAATGATTAGTATTTATGGAGTGGAGTGGAGTCTATGGTATCACTTATTACATAAAATAAATTTAAAATGGGCTCAAAATAAATAAAACATTTTGTGAAACATCTATGTAAATAAAAATAAATAACTAAATGATTCCCAATTAGAATAAAATATTTTTTTATTCATCAATAAAAAATTTAAATTCCTTCCCAATTAGATATATAATGAAAAGTTCATGAATGAATATTGATGTGATATCTAGATTGATGAATCCAGAATAATGTTGATCTTATGACAAAATATCACCATGAAAATTGTGATCCATCATGAGGTACCAAAATATATTATATCGCGCAAAATCTTTATAATAGTGAAAAAAATTCAAATTAATATTAGAACCATTGAAAAATTCATTATAAAAACACTAGAGTCTAATTGAAATAGAAAAACTATAATTTCAATCCAATTTAAAAGAACATTATCAAATTAATAATTATTATTAAATCATCACATAAAAATATGAATTGGTCAATTAATGTAAAATATGAATAATTTTTTTTTTAAAATCAATATTTATTCATTTTTCATAACACATAATTTGAAGAATTGTTATTAAATATTAAATTAATAATTTTTCCAAATTTATAAACTCAAAACCCATTATAAAATATTTGAAATTTGTTTTATCAATCAGCCACATGTTATATTGAATGATTGTGTTTTTCTATATCAATAATCAGGAATGGTTCCTAGAAGGACTACTGGATTGAGATATAACTTCAACTATATGTGAGGTTCCATATGAGGATGTTCAAATATAATTATAACTCTAATGTAGGTGAACCATATCCCAATATTATGAAGGTATTGGTTATGTACAATGTTATGAGTTCTATTCATATGTTATTTGTTAGGGATGGTCAACTTTATAACAGTGCTTTTGTTTTCCCTTTTAGTGGTAGGAAGTGAATATTTATTGAAAGTATCTAGGGTACTGTGTGGTGGGAAGTTAGGGGTAGAGTTTTATTAGATCCTTACTTAGGAGGAGACCACCATGTATATATATAGTACATACAACCATGTTATCATAACTGTTTCAATACAGGCCAGTTGAGAGAGCTCTATTCATGTGTAAGGATTGAGTATATCCAATGTTTTTATAAAATTATTCCTACAATGGCAGTATATATATAAATATATAAGACATAATATTCCTGATAATATCTCATAATACCTCAATCACATAATAGGGATATTACTAGGAGGATAGAACATATATATTTGTGAGGGTATGATGTATAAAAGTAGCTGTAGATGCCTCTGGTCATTATTCAATAGGAAATCTAGAGATCATAGGTTTAGGATGGTGTATTTGAGGAATAATTAGTGTATGCATTGGACTAAATTCCAACTCATATATTTGATGTTATTTAAACTGTAAAATAATTAGTTTTAATTTCATTTATACTTTCTACTAATTTATTTAAAATTCAAGTTATTTTTCATTCATGTAGGTTTCTGTTCTATCAAGATTTAGATTAATAGTAGGGAAATATCCTAGTTTTTTATCTCTTAAAATTACTATTAATATAATTTTAGGATATATTTAGAAATTACTTGTGTATTATATAATGGTTTGGGTCTTTGGAAACCTATGGGAATTTATTTTATAAGACATAGAGAACTCTGACCACATATTTGGGATTTATTAACTAACACGCTTACAAGATGATATTAATTGTTTATTGAATATTTTTTCCTTCAATTATGGGTGAGAAGTATGTTATCATTGGATAATGGGATGAGTAGGAATTTTTAGAGAGGCATGATATGAATCAGATAAGTTCTATTTCAATGTAGGTGGTGGGTTTGGTCCTTGCAGTTAATCTTGTGATGGTTCTAAATACATTTACCCTACTGCTGAACTAATTTAATGGTGTGTTTTGTTATGATTTATTAAGGTTACCTATTTAGGGTTATATTAATTTCATTATTGATCTTGTGAAAAGTTTCAATCAAAAATTGATACCTACTAATTATATATAACTGGTATTATTAAGAGAGATGGAGGTAGAAATCAATTATCTTTAGGAAAACAGTTTTCTTTAACTGGGTAAATGTCATTGGGTGTGGTATTGTATTATTTTAGAATAAGGAGGAACGTATATAGAGAATATTTGGTGAAAAATAGAATATAATTATGGTTATGGTGAAGAAATGTTTTGGATTTCCTCTAATAGATGAACTTTAAAACATGTTGATTGGTTTATGACGGTTCTCCAATATTGACCAATTATTATGTTATCACTAGATTATGTTTCAATTGGAGGATATATAATAAATGAAACTTTTCAGTTGGTAAGTGTTTCATGAGAACCTTATGATGTATTTTTATCTGGTTAATAATTTTTATGTTTGTATTGAAGTTATAATGTCAATATTTCATCCCATATTGTAATCCTTAATGATGGTGCTCATTCATGAAATTTTAGTATACCCACAAACATGATGGTTACATTATAGGTACCGAAGTATTTTATTAAATATTCTTCAATAAAATATGATTTTTTTCTTATAAATATATGTGTCACTTATTGATTTTGGAGGTGTTCATTCCCTTGTATATGGAATTGGAGATGGGGATTTCAGTTAATATAGAGAAGGTGGAGGTAGTGAAACAATGTGAATGAATAAGGAATGTGTCTGAGATATAGAGTTTTCTTATACTATATGGGTATTGAAATCATTTCATTTAGTAAATATATTTCTTGGCAGTTCGTATGAAATGGATAAATAAGGAAGGGGTTAAATATGAGTAGATTAAATAAGGAGACTTGATTTTATGGATTCTCAATAGAAGTTGATGTGTGCATTGATTCATAAACTTCAATAACCATGGATGGGTTATAACATTCATCACAATTCCTCTAGTTTTTGTGTTGGAGATTTTTCATATAGAGTGATAGGGTGGACACTTATGGGTTTTAATAGACATTTCCCCCACCATAATAACTACCCTATTTGAGACTTGATATTGTCACTAGTGGTTCGTTCCTGGAAGTATTGGTGTCATTTTTTTATGTGATATATTTTTTTTCTACATGGGATGTAAAATATTTTGATATATAATCTCCATATAGTAATTATACCTCTATTGAAAGAAATATGTTGTGTACCTATAGATATTTGACATCAAGATGCAGTGTTACCCAAGGACGGGGATTTTGGTAGAATATGCTCTTAGTATAACGTCACATGAGTAAAGTATTTATCTATCTAGTGATAACTGGATGATGATGAAATTTCTTACTGACTAGAGTATTGATATGTAATATAGATAATAACTGGTGTTCATTCCCCATATAGTCACTACCACCACTATTTTGAATCAACTAAGAGATCTCTAGGAGCCTAATTCATATTATATGGTGATGTGGGAAGGATTCATAGTTGAAACATCAGTCCTTGTATGGTATCACAATGTTGATAGTGGATTTCATATCTATATGTGTGTGTTTTCCTCTACTTACACGATGGAATAGGTAATGGGGGATTCCCATTCAACACATTTGGAGGTGAATATATGGATGAACAAGGAATCATGTGTCATCTCTGTTGTTTAAGCATGATCAATGATATCACATATTTGGGTTCACATTACATTTCATATATGAGGATTAAGGAGGAGAACCCATGACCAAGTGGTATACATTATCCCATTATAATGAATGTTTTTAAATAGTTTAAAGTGGACTTTCAGTTATTATAAAACTCCCTAGGACCTCTAGGAGTCATAATTCAATATTGGTGTTAGTGGGCTAGCTAGCGATAGTTGCACATTTCTTACATATATGTGGGGCTCAATCTACCAAAACATGGGAAAGATACATCTGTGTAATATAGTGATATTTTAAAAGATGTTCTAAATAATTATATCATATTGGGATGCACGTTTTTGTTCTAGATTCTAGAAGGGCCTATATAAGGCAACACGACAGAAGCTTAAACTGAGTGAAACGTATCACAGATAGAAAGATGGGTAGTCTAAGTGGCTGATTCAAATACTTCATGATACGATTAGGGTATGCATGTTGTATTTTTAGGTAATGTGGGAGTACCACATATCCTTAGAATAGTTTTTTATAATAATAGATATCAGGCATCAATGGTAACACTGTTCAATTTTAGAATATATATTTTTTCAATTAAATAATCTGATTTGATTGATAGATTATGATTAACTAAACACTAAACTAAAGTGAAAATGTTTTATTATAATAAAAAATAAATATAATATAATACTGTTAAATGAAACATTGTTTTTAAAATAAATTAAAATTTTCTTTGATTATAAATGGAAAACAATATTTTTATTAAATTGAATGTTTTTATTTTATATTATATATGTTTTATTTAAAATAAAAAATTTTCATATATGAAAAATTTAATTTTAATATTTTTTATCTTTTTTGAAATAATCATGTCAAAAATTATATTAGAGTGAATTTTATAGAATTTAATAAAATGGTTGATTTTTAGGTGAATAGTGAAAAGTGCATTTTTAAGAATATTATAACATTTACGACATCATTATGATTTATGAATGAATTAAAAATGTATAAAACATTTTTTATAGCAAAATATGTATTATAGGAGTAAAATAATGAATTTATTAATATAATGATGAATTTTGACACCAATGATATGATTTTTGGTACCTATATTATATTTTATTCTAATAAAATACTATTTTGATCATTTCCAAGTGTTATCAATGATCTATTTGGTTTTATAATACCCTAAAATTCATAAAATTTAAATATTTTTATCTAAACAGTAATGAAATCCAATATAAACAATTTTATACATGAATTTGGGGTAAATTCATTTCTATTCATAAAAATAGTTACCTAAAATCTCGTTTATATTTTGTTTCAAGTAATTATTTCAAAAGAAAATTTTAACACCTCTAGAAACATCAAATATTCAAATTGATTCTATATTTGGTATCAAAATTGTCAAATTGGATAATAATTACCATTTCTGTTTTGGACATAATGAATAGTTACCATAGTAAAAGTTATGTTATCATTATAAAGACTAATATTGGGTTATAAGGGATTAAACTAGGGGGAAAAGAATATGATATCACATAAAACATATATTTATTTAATTTTTGAAGGAATTAAATTAGTCACACATATTATTTTTTAAATTTATCTTATTTTTAGATTATTTTCTATGAAAATGAATTTATATTAATTTAATATTAATTGTATATACAACGGTGCCACTCCCCTCACTTACAAAATGGAAAGTCCTCTACTCAATACAGTTCACATGTTGAAAAACTAATCTCAACCAAAATATACCAAATTCACTTCCCAAATCATGTCCTAATGCCTACGAGATTCTGTTCACAACACAATACCAATGTGAAAAGAAATAAGGTGTCATCCAAATTAGCATTCCAAAATAAGAGGTAATTCTTTTAACTGAGTTATATTATGTTTTTTTATTATTTGAACATGTAAAAATATATTATAAAATTCATAATAAGATTAAATTAGTTCCATATACATAATTAAATTTTATTTTTTTTTTGGAAAACCCAATATCTAACTTCTTTCCATTAAATGGAAATCAAATGTGTTACACATACATACTTGTGCATTACGGCCTCCGTAATGTAATGTATTAAAATTTTCATATCTACTTAAATTTAATGGTTATATAGATTTATATAATGTATATATAGGATATCTATAAAATAATTATGAATCTATGAAGTTACATTATTATTTACCTTCTTTTATTGTTCATCCATTACAAAATGAAAAGGTCACCTATGTGTACGTATGAACTGCCTCCTCTATAGAGTGAAATATCATATTTTTCATCCCCTCCATACATAATTGGTCATAAATATTTTAATGAATATGATATTAATGAAATGGTTAGGATTTTAGAACCAATAATTTAGTGCAAGGACAGAAACCATTGAAATGAAATGTGCATTGAAAATTGGATAGAAAAAGAAAAAGTAACGATTTTAAAAAATAACTACTAATAAATAGATTGTAATTAATTTATAAAATAATGATATATAATAAGATAATAATGAATATAATTATGTAATATAATTAATATAATTATAAAATTATTATACAGGATGTTATAGTGTGCACGATGTAAGCTTGCATGAGTTATTGGTTTATCATTAAAGATCAATTTTTCTTGAGATAATTTATATTTCATTTTTTGGGATAATTTTATGTTAATTATATTATAATACCCATCAAGTTTAATTAAACTTGTTTATGTATTGGTCTTCTAATTATTCATTATATTTTTCCTTTTTTGGCACTCAAAAATAAATAAAATAACTTTTTCAATCAAAGGCAACCTTATCTCTATTTTTTAGATTGGAATCATTCTCATCTATATCCATGTTCATAAAACATAATTTTTGTCAGTTATTATTTATTTTAAATATATAATAATGATATTTATATATTATATTTTACTTTTTTATAAATGATTTATATTAATCTACATTTAAATTTCTAAATAAGTCGTCTTGGTGTTTACTTTCAAAAGTGTGAAAATAATGGTTTTAAAACAGTGAATGCTTGAATAAATTTTAAATTAAAAATTTCAGTTATTCATCAAGAATCATACATTAAATATCTCCATGTTTTTCAGATAAAAATTTATTTCCCACTATTTTCAAAAAATTTTGTTTTAAAATGATTGTGAAAGAAAAGGTTGTTTATTGATTTTTTCAAATCATATTTATAACGATTTTATAGAATTATCTTTCATTTATAAAAACATACATGGGGATTATTATTCTTCAATAGGGATATTATATTATGATTCCATAAAAATTACTTCATTTTGTGCAATATGATATTGATATTTTATAAATGTTTTCATAAAAACTGTTTATTTCCCAGGGGTAAAAAAAGTCATGATTATGGAATGATTTTTTTATGATATTATGACACGGATATGTATGAATTTAAAAATGTGATTGGTGGACACAAAATAAAACATCCCTCTAATGCATCAGGTAATCATTACATATATTGAGATAATGTGATAGGGAATGGAGATTAAAACTAATACAATACGGGACTATGTCCCCTATGTTTTATGAAATGAGGAGTGATCCCAATACACTATAGGGAAAACATTAACTATGATATGAAAGTCATGGAAGTGTTACTTGACTAGATAAATGATTTTTTCATATAAATATTCATCCAAATAAGGAATTATTTTTTGATATTGTTTCACAATTCATGACTGATTATTGATGATCATGTACACTTATATATACTATTATTGATGAAAAATATTTATTCTGTGACTCATGACTTATAGTTTATATCTTGTCAATTCAATTTTTTATATTATTTTCAAATTATCAAACACTTATGATTATATTACATTAATTTTTGATCTTATATTTGTATCTTTGATGTTTACCATTATTGATCCTCCATGATCACCCTTTTCAATATTTCCATTTCACTAGGTTAAGAATAAATGTATTATGTAGGGAATATCTTATAGGGAACCTATGTGAGATGATATCCAGGGGTGAGGTTGATGTTGTTTCATGAAACATATTAATTTTGTATCTAGCCTCCAAAAACACTACACCTTTCAGTTCTTAGGTTTTTATTATTTTGATATCTATTATATTTTCATCTAAAATTATAGAATATGTATATATGATATACTCATATTGGGTTAGTTTGTAATAGAGCAAGATTTAGATTTCTTTGGGGGACTATGTGACATATAATAAGAGAGTGGAACCTAAAAACCCTATGGTTAATGTGATAAATGATAAACTAAGAATAACATATATTGATAAAAAGGGTTCATGGTAAATAAATATCAAGAATTATTTTCATTATAATATGTTTGACCACTCCAATTAACAATGATAAATTCTGACTCAATACTTTTTAGTTTTAGTAAATGGTTAGACCCATGAGGTCTCTTATAAGCAAAGAATATAACATCTAATCCAATAATAATCCCCATGACAAACTGAATTGGATGTGATCTAGAATACCAAATCTCTAGGATATTTTCCTTTAACTCTATCATGTTATTAATATCAACAATAATAACTTTGAAAATCTAAATTAAAAAAGATTAAATATTCCAAAATTTAGTATTTTTTATGGATCTACCCACCATTCATTATTGTGTGTTCTAATCCACTTATTTGTGAGAAACATGAGAATGAAATAAAAAATATATTTTATGTTCATGAGTACTCAATTCCTGATAATGTATTCTGGATGTGTATAATTTATAAGGTTAAGATAAAAAATAGTGGAATCTTACCAAGAATATAATGAAATAATTTAAAACATATTCCATTATGTGATAAGATATTAATAAGTTATTTTTGATTAATAATTTTCATCAAAATCATGAAACTAAAATGGGTAGGCATTTCTTGGATCATAATTAAAAGGATGATAAACCCATTCATACCTATATTGAAATTTTTTCAGACATAAAATATATAATTTCAGTTATCTCATTGAACTTGAAAGAAAAATTAACCACATTTAAATTCTTTATGACTAAGTATTCAAAAGGAATTGTTTATAAGATACTTTGATAACTGTGATGAAATAAATTAATTTTTTCTTAAGGTAGTATTAGAGAGTGGATTCTGTCATCACTATCATGTTTATAAGGATATAAAGAAAAAATATAGTTTTTAGGAGTTTCTAAGAACAAATCATATGGTTGAAAGAAAATTATTATTACTCTATGTAAAAAATGTGGAAAATAGAATGGTTGAAATTACCTTAAGGGGAATGGTAATTTTTTAACATATAAAATAATTCCATAATGAAAATGAATACAAAGATAATGTGATACAGTCAGAAAAAGTATTGAAATGAGATAATGATCAGCCTGATTCACCACTATCACTGAAATTCTATAATTATATGGAATATGAAAATTATTTGAACTAGTGCATGAATGTGAGGGTAAATAATGATAGTCGATGTCAACATCCTCATAAAAAAAATTAAAATTGTATGCCTTATACAAACAAAACAATTGATGTGAGCCATGAAAATTTCGTTTTGAAAGGTACACATATCATCAACTCAAGAATTTAAATTTTATTATTAGATTTAGTTTTTACTCACTATTTAAAATGAATTGTTTTGTAATAGTATCATATAAATACCTCAAAACATTGATATTTAAATATTGGTGAAAAATATGAATATGAAAAAGATTGAAACTCAAGTATATATCTTCACTCTGATATTATATTTTGTTATTACGGTTCATGAAAGTCATGTTATTCTCCCTCTAGATGAACTTGATATGACTTTGTTCTTGTATTGGAACTATCTATATAGATCACATATTCATTTCCATGGAAGAGAAGTCACATTTTATATTTCCAATAATCCTTCAAGTGTATATTAGTGATATTAAGAGCATAAATTTACAACGATAATTACTTCGATTATATGGGTTTTACTATATATTCATGTGTGTTTTCTATTTCAAATGGTTGGGGAGAAACTCAACACTAATGATCTGCCTATTTTCCTAGAAAATATGAATCTATTTCGTAAATAATTTCATATACTCCATCCACATTATGATCCTTACTTTTTAAAAAAATATATAATTGGTGCTATACCTATTTTAAAGACTCCTTATAGAATATAATTGATTTATTTGGAGTAATTTAAAGAGATACTTCATGAAAATCTTGATAATTTATTCACATTCCTTAATGTAACAAAATATAGTCCACATATTCTTTCTGTTATGAAAAAATATCAGTTAATCTATCTTTTCATAGACCCATGAGATCATAAAAAGATCATGATAATGAACATGTATCAACCACCCCATGTTGATTACTTATTCTATCAAATTAAAAGAACTCAATATATATTAAATATTAACTGTCAATATGGATATCATTAGTTAAGATTCATAATAAATTATATACCGAAGAAAACCTACCACAATAGGAATTAAAACAATGAATATATAGTGATTCCATTTGAACTTAATAATACCCTCACTATCATTTGGGATTTGATGAATAAATTCTATAGAGATTACCATGTTTAGTTTTTGGTAGTTTTTATAAATAAAATTATTACATATTACAATATTATGTAAGAGTATAAAGATCATTTGAGTGTAGTGATGAAGATAGTAAGGATGTCTAAGTTATATGCCTAATTCAGATAGTATTAATTTTATCTATAAAATGGATCATTATTTGGTTATGTAATTACAATAATTGGAATATATATGGATCATTCAATAGAATATTTTATTGAATAATGGCCCATACCAACTAATTTGATCATGTTCGATAGTGTTATTCCTTTTGGTGTTTAATATCAATGGTTTTTTAGAATTTTCCTTGATAACCATATCTACAAACCAAGTTTACAGAGCAGGGAGATAAGTTCCTTTGTATAAATTAAGAGGTTGGAAATATATTTAAAATGAAGATAATGTTGGGAAGCAAACCGTTTATCAGAAAACACTATATTGGATAATGGTTTGTGATATTAATTGATGCATCAAATAGGTGTTTTGGATGAGTTATCATGAATAATGCAATAATGTTAGCATATTATTTATTAAAAATGATGGGTTATGAGAAATATAATTTGATAAATGAATTGGAATGGGAAGAAATGTTTTTCACATAAAAATATGGAGGCATTATCTGTATGTATAAATGTGTTATTTTTATATTTATCTTAAAATCATGAAATATATATTCACTTAGAGAGGGTTGAAATGGTCTAAAGGGGATGGTTTGATTTGATTAAACATTAGCAATTCCTAAAACACTAACACCTAGGGAATTTCAAAAAAGTGTATGTTGATCTGATTCAAATGAATCATGTTATCTTATTAATAATGATGATTACAAAAGATACAATTAATATAGATTCAAAGTGGATGAACTCAAAATAATAATGGACATGTGAAGTCCTACTGTTCTAAAATAAATAATTAATCATATTCCCTTATGGATCTTAACGAGATATTGGAAGTGGATTTGGAACTATAAATTATTTAAAAATGTTATGGAGTTCTATCATGATCATGATTGAATGCTATGCATCATGATATAAATGAGTTTCCTTTAATATCATAATTGAAGAAGGAATTTTTTTATGAAGCAAATATCTTGTAATTCTCTATGAATACTAGATGTATTAAAATGTATATCGATCTCTTGAATAATTTCATATAGGATAATATGAAAATTGATATTGTGGAGTATGTATCATGATATCTAGTATAAAATAATAATAAGGACACATTTTATAAATATAAGTGGATGAAGAAACCAATACCCATATATGTATAAAAAAGGGGAAAATCACCATGGATTTTTTCATAGGAATACTCATGAAATCTAAGGTATATAATTATTTTTTGGTTTTATTTTATTTCCATAAGAATTCATCACACTTAATTAATATCAGAGATAATTTATCACTTTATAAACATTCCATGATAGATTTTATGAAGGTGGTATTGTTTCATGGAGGTAACTCACATAATTGTATAGGATCTAGATATGAGTTTTACCTTAATATTATGGGGAATTATTCAATCAAAATTGAATAGGAGTTGAATAGTCATACTATATAACATCCCCATATAGACGGTCATCCAGGGAGGTCCATTCAAGCCCAGGAATGTTTATGATCTTTGTCTATGTATTTCATGTGTGGTAAGTACCAACAACTTCCTCTAGTAGAATTTTCTTACAACAATATCATTCACTCGAGTATAAAGATGTTTTCTTGTAAATACATCTTATTTAAATAAGTCAATAAATCTTACATACTGGGAGGAAGTTTGAGAACATAATGTATTACAACCTAATCTACCTGAGTAAATTGAAGAGAAGGTCAGATCCATTAATAATTAAATCATAGAATCATATATTCAACAATAAAGTTATGATTTTAATTATCAGAGAGATATAATGTTCTATATTAGTGATAATCTATTCCTTTGAATATGTATTTATAAAAAGCATCTGATATTAGAAATAAATGGAATCCAAGCCAATGATATATCATCTTCTTTGATTTATTGATCGAATCAGGATAATAAATTATTTCTTGGAGCATCCGAAAAACCTCTTCCAAGTTTATGATGTGTTCCATGTATCACTTTTAGGGAAGTATATATGTGGTCGTCCATATGAACTAAACCCTATTTGTTATAATTTAGGACCATTAACATTCTTATAAAGAACAACCAATTGAGATTTTGGATCAATGATATAATGTATGGTGAAATATGACCACATAATAGATGGATTTTTTTTGTACATAAGCAAAAAAATTAAATATCTACATGGGAACCTGATGGTATAGTTAAGGGGAAGTTTCCTTAATTTATTCATTCGAATAACATAATTTCAAGGATTAAATTATTAGAAGGGTGTAGAATGTAACTCTCATATATTTACGAATATTTTTTTCCTTTAAAATAAATTTGATGCGTTTAATAGCTAGTGATATAAAAAAAATTATTTAAAGGTAATTATTGATCATTAAATATTAAATTGAAATATATTATAACAAAATTAAATTCTATGTAGTTAGTAAAATTAGTTAATTTCTACCTTAATTGGATAGAGATAAATATAAAAGATTCTTTAGATCATTGTATTTATTATATATTATATATTATTTATTTGAAGGAAACATTATCTAAATTTATTTATTTTATTTTGAATTAAATAACATCAATTACTTATTTATCATGTTTTAATTTTATGAGGGTGAATATTATGGATTTTTATAAAATATTAGTTCTTAGGAGAATAGTGAAAATACAATTTTTATATATAATTCTTTAATTATGAAATAATTATACTGTAATTATAAGTTAAAAATTTATGAAATATTATTTTCTAGAAATAATATTTATTTTATTAGAAAAATAAGGAATTTAAAAATATTATTCTAAATTTTAAGACCGATGATTGATATATTGGTAACTACGTTAAATTTACTTCTAAGAAAACAATATTTAATCTATTTTCTATAATTATGTATTTAAAATAATCAATTCAATATTCTCGTTATTTTAATGTCATAAAAAAATTATTGTTTATAAATACTGTAATAAAAAACATGGTTATCATTTTGATATATAATGTTTGTGTGAATTCATTTTTATGATTAAAAGGGACTTTTCATAAAAATAGTTCTCATTGCTTTTTGAGTACTTATATTGGAAATAACTGTTAAAAATCTAAAAAATAAATCCTATAAAATAGATTTGTTATATTTATTATCATATTATAATTCTTAAATAAGTTCAATTTATTTTTTCCTATAAATAATATTTACTTGGAAAAATGTTATGTCATTATAGTAAAAGTTAAAATTATATTAAAAGGGGAAAGTATAAGGTATATTACTTGAAATATCAAATGAAAAAAATATTTATTTTCTTTTTTTGATTTTATTTTGACCTCCCCTTTCTATTTATTAGGTATTTGGAATATTTTTTTAACACTTTTTCATTAAAATACCAATATATTATTTTAAAGTTGAGGAAATTTCAAAGGGTGAGACTCCCCTAACAAGTAAAAGGTATCCTCTTCTCCTCATTTATCAAAAAAAATTATCACATAAGGTTAACCAAGATTTTACAAAATAATTTTAAAACTATACTCCGAATGTCTTAGAGGATTTCATTCCACTAGAAGATTAATATAATATGGCATGTGGTGTAAGCCAGCAGAGGATACCCAAAAGAGAGGTAATTATCTTCAACAATATATTTTATGTTTATTTATTCTTAAACCTCATAAAAATATATTATAAAGTGATAATAAGATAAAATAAGTATAATAAATACCAAAAATATATATTGATTTAATAACCATTATCTACCTCCTTCTGATCAAAAGAGAATTTAAAGTGTAACTCATGTAAATGTGTGTACTAGATCCTCCTTAAAGAAATGTATTTTATTTTTCAACACCACCTCTAATTTATAGTGATATAGATGTATTTAATTAATATATATGATATTACTATCATAATTATGATTCAATAAAGGTAAATTATCATATACCATCCTTTCTACCCATCAATTGAAAAATGAAAACATAACGTTTGTTTACATATGATTACATATTCAATGGATAAAAGGATAACATTTCTCATTACCACTATACATTTAATGTTATAAATGAGAATATAATAATTTAATATGATATTTATTACATTAATATGAATTTACAATCATGAATTTGGTTCATAAACCCAATTCATTGAATTGAAATATGTATGGAAAATAGAATATTTTAAATAAAGATATTTATTTTAACAAATAATAATTAATAAATTGGTGCTAATAAGTTATTAGATAATGATTTTTTTAAAAAATAATAATAAGGATTTTATATAATTATAATAATCTATGTTTATTATATAGTATGTAATATAATGTATGAAAAATGTTACTACCTCAGGAAATGGTTTGTATTACAATCCCACTTTTTATCGGAGTTATTTATCTTTCAATTTCCATTAGAGGAATATTATATAATTTCCCTCAAAAACCAAATCTATTTTCTTATACTATTTTCTTTTATTGATTTGTCATATATTCATTTCATTTTTCAGTCATTGGTTCTCAAAATATAAAAAGAATATATATTAGAAAATCCGAACTTATTTCTAATTTTGGGGCGTAAATATTGGGTTTTCATAACCATGTTATAAAAAATATTTTTATGGATGATATTATCACACATTAAATGATTTATAAAATAATTTTGAAATTATATTTTTTTATTTACAATTTGTTTTAAATAATTATTCTTTTTTTACTTTTTGAACATGTCATTATTAAATTTCTAAATATAATCCTGAAAAAATGTTTTTTATATATTTACAACATGAAAATAGTTTTCCACTGTCATATTATTTATTTTTCATTAATAAACCTTGATATGTTTCCATTCATTTTTAAATAAAACATTGTTCACATTATTCTAGGAATCTTTAGTTTCTTTATGCTTCTAGAAAAAAGGATATTTTCTCTTATATTTTATAGAATATTTATAATTCTTTTAAAAATTTATTTTTGATATTATTATATATAAAAAAATTATTGGTATGAATTAGTAAATATATAATATTTAGATACTATCCACCTTTTCTCTATTGAAATTTTAGAATGATTCCATTTCAAGTATGTTTGATGAATTATATTTAGCCCACAAGTTAAATAAAATATGATGAAATAGTGATTTGTTTGAACTTATGGCACACATATATATGGTATTCATTCTGTTCTGGGTGGTATTGATGTTATATATACCTCCAATTCATTGGGAAATGATTTATATATCAGTATGTAATATGATATGTAATTTGGTGTAAGGCCAATCCTCTGTGGGGCTATTTCCACTATGTTTATAGAAATAAAGATAGAACGAAATCGACCATTGTTGTTTTTCAACTATGTTATCATAATATTTTTAGTGATCATTGAAAATGGACTATTTTTTATTAATTTTTAATGAAAAATACACTTTTATTATTCTTATATTACTACTTGATGGATCATGATTTATTATTGATGATTCTAAACTCTTATAACACATTTATTAAACTATGATATTTATCTATTCTAGGACGTAATATATTTTTTCTATGATATGTTCAGTATGTTCTTTTTTATGTTATTATCATGTTATCATACCATTATGATCATGTTATGCCCACTTATGATATTTGATTGTTATCACTTAGGTTTACCCTTACTGAGCATATGATCTAGTACTATTATGTTTGATTATCACTAGTTTATAAAAAAATTTATTGATTTTTTATGTCTATGTGGGGTAATATGTAACTATAATTTAATGGGAGATGTTTAATATCTTTAATGAAATATTTTAATTTTGTTCAATGACTAAAAAATACTAAACATTTATGGTTATATGGTTTGTATAATTAGGATATGTAATGTATTTCTAAATAAAAAATGGAATATGTAAATATTTTGTCCTCTATTTTCATCATTGATCTAGGATGACCCTTATGATTAATTTTATGGTATAAAGTGTTTCTAAACCCTATAATGTTTAGAGTTAGGTGAGCTAGTATTGATCAAATCTACAATTCTATAATTAACCCCCTATATAAGAGTAGTTGATCCAAAAGTGGTTTTTTATTTATTAGAGAATATAGTGCTAATATTTTTTATATATTTTGAGACCCATGGAGTTTAATTTATGTGATCAAGCATATTTATCTTTGTCTCTTTGGTTGGGGCATCAATGTATCATGGGAAAAGGAAAAGAGAGCACTTTGTTTTCTCGATTTGGTTGAGATTGTCGAATGAATCATTAAACCGTATCACTAATTAGATCATACTACATGAAATTGAAGTATGAATGATATGTTCAACATTTCATAGTTCTGAAATTATGAATCGAACCCAGTGTATGAGATTGTTAATGATGATGTTGGGTTGGAGGCATATGAATTATTTTAGGAGTGCAAATTTCAAATCATGTAATGGAACCAGAATGTTATATGATATAAGAAAATATATTTCTTCCATGTATTATATACATAAAAGAAATACACATGGGGGACTTGGGACTTAGAGTAATATTTTCATTATTGATGGGTAGACCTATATAGATAGGATTCATAGTAGAACTTCATTAATATAATAATCCCTTAAAACTGATTTTTTAATTCCCCTCAAATTTTAGGGAGTTTTTTTAAAAACATATTATAAATTATGTGATTCGAGATGAGTTTTTCATTTTTAGTTATTAGAAGTAGACAAGGTTCATGATTTAAAGTGTCAAACATGGTTTAGTAATGAAAAAACAACATCGGGTTGGAGTTTTCATCACACATTGGGGGCACTATAGTATGAACGTGTTATGTTGGAAAGGATAAGGGCACAAAATTGGGAGTTACATCATGATAAAGTTATGGTGTGGGGAATTTTTGAATGAAAATAAATTTCATTCAATAATAGTGAGTCTTTGGGATATGGTCCACACTATTAAGGGTTTGTTACTTCTTGGTATGGAGGTCTCTTCTATGGTGTGGCCCTCATGTGGAAGTATTACTATAAGGCCCCGGCCTTAAACCTTACTAAATATTGAATAAATGAATAATTCACATTGATGATATTTTCAGGTTTATAGTTTTAGAGAATTAGGACATAACTATTACATCTCAAAAGATTAAAAAGTAGAACCTTCTACTAAGTTTCCATAAAATAAAAACTCTTAAAAAGAAACATGTCTAGTTCCATGTTTTAGATAGCATGGAATTTCCTTGATCCCATCCCTGACCCGATTCCACTTTAATTCCTATGAAAAACATTTCAAAAACAAGGGGTGGGCATAAAAAGCTTAGTAAGGGAAACACAAAGAATGAAAACGGTTAGTTTTTCAAAACAACAAGTAAACCAAGTATACTTTATCAAAGTAATACTTTTCACCTTTAGGAAGTAGTAAAAACTCTTCACTGAATAAAAGATCAATACTTACCCTTTTGTAACCAAAATATTACCATAAAACCCAAATAAAAAACACATGACATATGAAGGTAACTTGGGACATAAACATACTTAAATGGAATAACCATACGGTCGACTTCCACACATATCACTTAATGGAATAGCCATACAGCCGACTTCCATACCCAATGCATTTGAGGTTATAACGTCACCACCCTTCCTGGTATTCGAGACACCACCCGTCATATGGTTTATCACCTAACCACCCGTCAAATGTCCAAGTATCATTATAAAATCATGAGACATAAAATAAATATAATGGAAAGAAAACATTTCCACACCTTGATCACAATATATCACATAAATATGTTGAAATAAAAAATCAATTATAAATACCATTTTCAATTCCAAAATTCATAAAGATTATATGGTATTTAATTCATTTTAATAACATTACGACTTGTTGAGGAAGTCAAAGACCAAATTATACTCACGGCGGCAGAAAAGGTCGTTGTCACCGCGTACGTTAAAAGAAATATTCCTTTTTGTTGTTTAGTAAAACGCTTCGTAGAAAAAGAATCTTTTTTTATAAATGTAAAAGTCAATGGGGTTGATACACCATATAAAAGAAAGTTGTGTATAAAATGAAATATTCCTTAATGAAAGGAGATTGAGACGAAGTCCCTTACCTCGGGTCCGACATGACTCGATCGTTCTTTAAAATCCTGAATAATAAACTTGAGTTAATTTCTACTTTATTAAGAACATTTTTCAGGTTAATTATTACTTTTATATCACTTATTACCATGTTATAAACATTATGTATTCATTTAAGTTAATAATGTTTGTTTTTTCGATACTTGGTTCTTAAGTCGAAAGTTGACTTCTTACAATTACATGTTTTTCGTGTGGTCAATGATTCATTATATACAGAATGATATTCATGATTTGGATATCAAATATATCATATATATCCATAATATACATGTATTTATAATATTACATAATCATTTTGAGGTATGAAATGAAATGCACCGTTCATGGAGACGGTAAGCTGTACGTACGCATGAACGCTACTTTCATTTCTATGTCATATTAATGGATTTCAAGATAAATCAGAGGTATGTATATTTTAATTCCAGAATTATATTCATCATTTAGATGTAACATAAATCATATATATCCATTATATATATTTACTTATAATAGTACATTACATTTGGGGATAAGAAATGAAATGCACCATTCATGGAGACGGTAAGTCGTACGTACTCATGAACGCTAATTTCATTTCTATCTAAAACTTTAATTGAATGAAATCATAATGATAAAAATTTATACTATATTTCCAGTATAATATCATATATAATATTATTAAATCCATCCTTTATACGTCCCACGTATGGAATTAACGAATCAAATCACTTTGAGGGGGCGGTAGTCCACACTTCCTAAAATGAAATTATCGTGTTTACCCACAATGGAAACCATAAAGGTGTGCCATAAATGAAAAATACAGAAGCTTAAGGAAAACATTAAAATATTATATATCATATATAAATATAGTGACATCTTAATGGCCACCTTTGAAGGTGTTAGAAGAATATTGAACAATGATCGTTTCGTGAGGCAGAAATTCGCCATCCACGGAAATAGTATGCTCTTTAACCATTAGATGAAGGTGTGTATAAGTGTAGCTCGAATTATTCTTATAAAAACATCCTAGTATATTGAATATACTGGAGTTTTTACAAAATAAATGAATAAAAAGAGTTTAGGGGGTTGGAGAAGCAAAATAAAACATAAGGACACAAGAGAAGACACTACCTTAAAATCGGGTAACTCTCTTTGATTTGAGCTCAAAGGCTTCCCTGGGAAGCCTTCTGCCCAAAGTGAGTCTTATAAGAGTTAGAGAGGGATGTGGAGAGACAAAATGGTCAGGGGTTGTCCGAGTCAAAGGCTTGAGAGGTGTGGGTATGGTGGTAGAGGTTGGGGCCTTTTATAAGACGAGAGGAGGGGCACTGTTGGGATGTTGTAAACGTTAACTTTATTATGAAATGATTTTAGTATTTTAAATTTCCCATATTTATAAAATTATAGGATAAGTTTATAAGGGTTCGAAATAAACCCCTACAGAAGGTTTTTGACATGTGTAGGTCTTATATTTTACTTTATCTTTTCATCTTATTTAAATCGTTAAAAATAGAGGTGATCGCTGCATCATCATGGTGTCATAAATAATTTAATTTATTTAAGGTCTAAAAATTATAAAAAAATATCATGATGTATGAAATATTATTAGATTTATAATGAATATTTATAGTCAAACATATGGCTTGTATAACCCCATTTAAGAATTGTTTTAGTAAAACAACTCATGTTTCTGGCATTTTTATTTTAACTTTAAATAGAAAGGTATTAATGTCATTTTCCTAACAAAGTGGCTCCATGGGGTCCCCAAGTTGACCCATGGATTTTCTTGGTCGTCCATGACACATACAATAAGGATAGGACATGTGTCAAGTTCATTTCATATTGTTAAAACATTATTTTTGCCTTAAACTACACTAATTACCTCTAATCGTGATTAATACACATAAAAGTTACTATTCACCAAAAAATTATTTTAATCCCATTGAACCACATTTTACTTCCTAATGAAAACCATGTATGTAGGATTTTTGAAATTCAAAACACAAAGGTGGTAAAATATCATTTAAACAAAAAATCAGTTTTTTAAGTACCACTAAGTGGTTTCACTATTCATCAAAAATAGAAGTTTTTAAGAAAAATACAAAAAATTCACCCTAAGATATATTTGATATTGTGAATTCAAAAATTAATTCTATTTTACAAAATTCAAAACATATAAGTTGCATTAATTAATTTAATAATTAATTCCCGCTGTCAGAGCAAATAGCGTGTTTTTATGAAATAATAATTTTCAAAATATTGACACTAGTTTAAGTCTGATTTCGAAGTGAAATTAATTCCAATGACCACTATTGGATTAAATGGAAAAAATATATTCTAATTTCACTTTAAAACCAATTCAAATGATAATCTAATCATATAAATAAATTAGATTAAAAAGAGGTTTTGAATTAAAATACAACATTTTCACTATTCATTATAAAATGAACTTTATCCGAAAAATACCAAAAAAGTTACACAAAGTAAATTTTGATGTCCTGATTCTAAAAAAGAGTTTTATTTGGTTCAATAGAATGTATAAGAGTGGCCAAAACTATATGTAATGACAGTTCACCATCAAAAGGCGATAAGTGAACCTTTAGTGAAAATTAGGGTATAAATGCCTAAAATTGACTTATTTTTGTATTTTAAGCCTTTATCTTTTATTGGATAAATGTAAAAACATTTAAGAAACATATATAATCGTATTTTAGTTATTTCTATCAATTCTCACCAATACAATGGCTATGTGTTAACTACCATTTAAAATAATATTATTTTATTACTAGTGTGCAGCTTAAGACTTCAATGAAACTCTTTGTTGCGTATCGGGTACCCTATCGAACATAGAAACCCCATTAAAGTAAAATTAATATTTAATTTGTAATTATTAATAAATATGAAAATGTATTATTTTTTATTTACCTGGGATGATACATCCTTCCCCCCTTTTGGGAATTGCGTCCTCGCAATTTTATTCACATATCAAAATAAGTGGGGGTATTTATCCCTCATAGTATTCTTAGATTCCCACGTTTCCTCTTCAACCATATGGTTTTTTCACAAAACCATTACCTGGTGAATTACCTTGTTTCGCAACACTTTCTCTCTTCGGTCAAGAATCTGGACTGGTTGTTCTTCAAAAGAGAGATTCTCTTCCAACTGAACTACCTCTAGGCTCAAAACATGAGATGGATCTGGCATATACTTTCTCAAAATCGAAACATGAAAAGCATTATGTACCTAAGATAAACTCGAAGGTAATGCCACTCTGTATGCAACTGATCCAACTCTCTCCAGAATTTCATATGGTCCAATGAACCTTGGACTCAACTTTCCTTTCTTACCAAATCGCATCACACTTTTCCATGGAGAAACCTTGAAAAAAACATGATAACCTCCCTCGAATGATAGATCCTTCCTCCGGTTATCTGCATAAAGTTTCTGTCTACTCTGAGCTGTTCTCATGTGTTTATGAATCAACTGAACTTTTTTCCATCTCTTCTACAAATTCTGGTCCCATCAGCTTCCTTTCACCCACTTCATCCAAAAAATCTGGAGTTCGACACCGCTTCCCATATAATGCCTCAAACGGTTCCATCTGTATACAAAAATGAAAAATGTTATTATATGAAAACTCAACCAAAGAATGATGTTGGTCCCAACTTACCTAAGAATCCATATAGAAAGCTCGTAGAATATCCTCCAAGGTCTGAATTGTTCATTCTGACTGCCCATCTGATTGCGGATGAAAAGCTGTACTAAAATTTAATTCAGTAACTAATGACTTCTGAAGGCCTTTACAAAAGTTAGAAGTAATCCTGGGATCACGATCAGATACAATGGAGAGGGGAACTCCATGAAACCTAACTATCTCTTTATGATACAACCAAGAAAGTTGATCTAGAGACAGAGTATCTCGAATATGAAGGAAATGAGCAGATTTAGTCAATCGATCAACAATAACCCAGATTACATTATTACCTCAAGATGTCCTCGGTAATCCCACAACAAAGTCCATGGATATATTTTCCCATTTCAACTCTGGAACTGGTAAATGACAAAGCATCCCTTTCGGTAACTGCCACTCTGCTTTAACCTGCTGACAAGTCAAACACTTTACAGTAAAATCAACAATATCTCTTTTCATTCCATCCCACCAGTAATACTCCCGCAGATCTCTGTGCATCTTAGTACTACCAGGATGAACTGAAAACGGGGAACTATGAGCCTCACATAACAACTCATTTTTCAACTATGAATCATCAGGCACACATAATCTCTTCCCAAACCTCAAAACACAGTCATTATCAATTTTAAATTCAGGAAACTTACCCTTCTAAATCAGCTCTACCTTTTTCGGCAACCCACTGTCTCGCTTCTGTGCTTGCTTAATTCTGTCTGATAGAGAACATTTCTATGATACCTGAAACAAAATATAAGGACATCCTGCACCAACAACTTCTATGCCAAAGTTCATCAAATCCTCAACCAAAGGACCACGTTCCAAATGCAACATTGCTAATGAACCATTACGTTTTCGACTCAAAGCATCATCCACTTTATTTTCTTTTCCCGGATGGTAATGAATTGTACAATCATAATCCTTGATTAATTCTAGCCATCTACTCTGTCTCATGTTCAATTATTTTTGAGTGAATATATACATTAATCTTTTGTGATTAGTATATATTTCATACTTTACTCCATACAAATGATGCCTCCAAATTTTTAAAGCGAAAACAACAGCAGCTAATTCAAAATCATGTGTTGGGTAATTTACCTCATGAGTTTTCAACTGTCATGAATCATAAGCAATTACCTGATCATTCTGCATTAAGACGCAACCAAGTCCTTTCAATGAAGCATTATTGTAGATAAAAAACTCACCATTCCTGGAAGGTAGTGCCAAAACAGGAGCATTCACCAATATTCTTTTCAGTTCCTAAAAACAATCATCACATTATTTTGTCCAGATAAACATAACACCCTTCCAAGTTAGCTTAGTCATTGGACTAGATAACCATGAAAAATCTCTAACAAACCTTTGGTAATATCCTTCCAAACCAAGGAAGCTATGAATCTCAGTTACATTTGTGGGTTTTGGCCATTCTTCCACAACATTTTTTTTGCAGGATCAACAGTTTTCCCATATTTAGGAACAATATGACCAAGGAAAGAAATTTTTTGCAAGCAAAACTCACACTTTCTGAATTTCCCATACAATTTCTTTTCTTTTATGGTTTGCAAAATAACCCTTCAATGTCGTACATGATCCTATTTACTTTTAGAAAACACCAAAATATCATCAATAAAAATAACCAACATTTTTCACCTGAGTCAACTGAGCCATTATTGCAACAAACTATTTAGTTCTGATTCTGACCATCTCAGGATACTAATTTGAAAGGTCATTTCCCTATGTATGCCATCCCAGAAAATATGTTCTATTTCCTCTATGAAAAACTATTCTTAACACAGGAATATCTTAGGAGAAGCAAAATGGTAATCTTTAAATGGTATATCATTTCAATTTGACCATAAAAAAATATTTTTGGATAATCATTTAATAGAATTGTAACTCCTAAATTTATCTAAACCGACCTCTGATACCAACTATAATGCCCCGGCCTTAAACCTTACTTAATATTGAATTAAATGAATAATTCACATTGAGGATCTTTTCAGGTTTAGAGTTTTAGAGAATTAGGACATAACTATTACATCTCAAAATATTACAAAGTAGACACTTATACTAAGTTTCCATAAAATAAAAACTTTTAAAAAGAAACATGTCTAGTTCCATGTTTTAGATAGCATGACTTTTCCATGATCCCATCCTTGACCCTATTCCACTTTAAGTCCTGTGAAAAACATTTCAAAAACTTGGGGTGAGCATAAAAAGCTCAGTAAGGGAATCACAAAGAATGAAAACTGTTAGTTTTTCAAAACAACAAGTAAACCATGTATACTTTATCAAAGTAATACTTTTCACCTTTATGAAGTTGTAAAAACTCTTCACTAAATAAAAGATCAATACTTACCCTTTTGTAACCAAAAGATTACCATAAAACCCATATAAAGAACACATAACATATGAAGGTAACTTGGGATATAAAAATACTTAAATAGAATAACCATAAGGTTGACTTCCACACATATCACTTAATGGAATAGCCATACGGCCGACTTACATACCCAATGCATTGGAGGTTATAACGTAACCACCCATCCTTGTATTCACGACACCACCCTTCATATGGTTTATCAGGTAACCACTCGTCAAATGTCCAAGTACCATTATAAGATCATAAGACATAAAACAAATATAATGGAAAGAAAACATTTCCACACTTTGATCACAATATATCACATAAATATGTTGAAATAACAAATCCATTATAAAAACCATTTTAAATACAAAAATACATAAAGAGTGTATGGTATTTAATTCATTTTAAAAATATTACAGCTTGTTGAGGAAGCCAAAGACCAAATAATACTCACGACGGCGGAAAAGGTCGTTGTCACTGTGTACGTTAAAAGAAACATTCCTTTTGGTTGTTTAGTAAAACTCTTCATAGAAAAAGATTCCTTTTGTATAAAATTAAAATTCAATGTGTTTTATACACCGTATAAAAGAAAGTTATCTATAAAATTAAATATTCCTCAATGAATGGAGATTGAGACGAAGTCCCTTACCTCGGGTCCGACTTGACTCGATCGTTCTTTAACATCCTGAATAATAAACTTGAGTTAATTTCTACTTGATTAAGAACCTTTTTGAAGTTAATTATTACTTTTATATCACTTATTACCATGTTATAAACATTATGTAATCATTTAAGTTAATAATGTTTGTTTTGTCGATACTTGGTTCTTAAGTCGAAAGTGGACTTCTTACAATTACATGTTGTTCATGTGGTCAAAGGTTCATTATATCCAGAATGATATTCATGATTTGGATATCATATATATAATATATATCCAGCATATACATGTATTTATAAAATTACACAATCATTTATAGGTAAGAAATGAAATGCGCCATTCGTGGAGACGGTAAGCCGTACGTACGCATGAACGCTACTTTCATTTCTATGTCATATTAATGGAATTAAAACTAAATTAGAGGAATGTATATTTTAATTCAAGAATTATATTCATCATTTATATGTAACATAAATCATATATATCCATTATATATATGTACTTATAATATCACATTACATTTGGGGATAAGAAATGAAATGCACCGTTCATGGAGAAGGTAAGCCGTATGTACGCATGAACGCTACATTCATTTCTATCTCATACTTTAATGGAGTGAAATCATAATGATAAAAATATATATTATAATTCCACTATAATATCATATATAATATTATTAAATTCACCCTTTATATGTCCCACATATGGCATTAACGAATCAAATCACTTTGAGGGGGCGGTAGTCCGCACTTCCTAAAATGAAATTGTCGTGTTTACCCACAATGGAAACCATAAAGGTGTGCCATAAATGAAAAATAAAAAATCTTAATGAAAAGATAAATATATTATATATCAGATATAAATATAGTGGCATCTTAATGGACACCTTTGATGGTGTTAGAAGAATATTGAACAATCATCGTTTCATGAGCCTGAAATTCGCCATCCACAGAAACAGTATGCTCTTTAACCATTAGATGAAGGTGTGTTTAAGTGTAGCTCTAATTATTCTTATAACAATATCCTAGTATATTGAAGATACTACATTTGTTACAAAATATGTGAATAAAAATAGTTTAGGGGGTTGGAGAAGCAAAATAAAACATAACGACACAAGAGAAGACACTACCTTAAAATCGGGTAACTCTATTTGATTTGAGCTCAAAGGCTTCCTTGAGTAGACTTCTGCCCAAATTGATGCTTCCAAGAGTTAGAGAGGGATGTGTAGAGATAAAATGGGCAGGGGTTGGCTGAGAAAAAGGCTTGAGAGGCATGGGTAAGGTGGTAGAGGTGGGGGCCTTTTATAAGAGGAGAGGAGGGGCACTCTTGGAAAGTTATAAAAGATTACTTTATTATAAATTGCTTTTCGGATTTTAAAGGTCCCACATTGATAAAATTCAAGGATAAGGTGATAAGGGTTCTAAATCCACCAATACAAAAGGTTTTTGACATGTTTAGGTCTTAGATTTTACATTATATTTTCATTTTATTTAAATCGTTAAATAATGAGGTAATCGCTGCATCATCATGGTGTCATAAATAATTTAATTTATTTAATGTCTAAAAATTATAAAAAAAGCATGATGTATGAAATCATTTTGTATTTATAATTAATATTTATAGTCAAAAATATGGCTTGTATAACCCCATTTATGAATTGTCTTAGTAAAACAACACATGTTTGTGACATTTTTATTTTAACTTTAAATAAAAAGATTTTAATGTCATTTTCCTACCAAAGTGGCTCCATGGGGTCCCCAAGTTGACCCGTGGATTTTCTTGGTCGGCCATGACACATCCAAGAATGGTATGACATGTGTCATGTTCATTTCATATTATTAAAACATTATTTTTTCCTTAAACTACACTAATTACCTCTAATCGCGATTAATAAACATAAAAGTTACTATTCACCAAAATATTATTTTAATCACATTGAACCACATTTTACTTCCAATGACAACCATGTATGTCAGATTTTTGAAATTCAAAACAGAAAGGTGGTAAATTTTCATTTAAACAAAAAATCACCTTTTTAAGTACCACTTAGTGGTTTCACTATTCATCAAAAATTGAAGTTTTTCAGAAAAATACCAAAAATTCACCCTAAGCCGTATTTGATATTCCAAATTCAAAAATGAAGTCTATTTTACAAAATAAAAAACATATATGTTTCATTAATTAATTAAATAATTAATTCTCGCTGTCAGAGCAAATAGCGTTTTTTCTGAAACAATAAGTATCAAAAGATTGAGACTAGTTTAAGTCCGATTTCAAAGTGAAATTAATTCCAAAGACCACTATTGGATTAAATGGTAAAAATATATTATAATTTCACTTTAAAACCAATTCAAACGATAATATAATCATATAAATAAATTATATTAAAAAGTGGTTTTGAATTAAAATACAACAATTTTCACTATTCATTAAAAATGAACTTTATCAGAAAAATAACAAAAAATTACACAAAGTAAATTTTGATGTCCCAATTCTAAAAAAGAGTTTTATTTGGTCCAATAGAATGTATACGAGTGACCAAAACTATATTTAATTATGGTTCACCATCAAAAGGTGATAAGTGAACCTTTAGTGAAAATTAGGGTATAAATGCCTAAAATTGAATTCTTTTCGTACTTTAAGCCTTTATCTTTTATTGGATAAATGTAAAAACATTTAAATGAAATATATAATCATATTTTAGTTATTTCTATCCATTCTCGCCAATACAACGGCTATGTGTTAACTACCATTTAATATAATATTATTTTATTATTAGTGTGAAACGTAAGATTTCAATGAAACTCTTTGTTGCGTATCGGGTACGATATCGAACATAGCAACTACTTTAAAGTAAAATTAATATTTAATTCGTAATTATTAATAAATATGAAAATTTATTATTCTTCATTTACTTGGGATATTACAATTACATCGTGACAACCATAGTCATGGCCAGACCACCTCATTGACCCTTCATATTTATAGGTAGTTTTATAATTTTCCCATTGGATCTCTTCCCACCACTTCTCCACCATGGATATCTTTTATTTTATAAACATGGATGTTTGGGTCCTTTTGTGCTTCTGTGATCCCCCTATGACACCTCTATTCCCCATTGAAGGAAACATTTTCCATGCTAGTTTATATTTGGTAAGTATAACCCCATCCTTTCATTTAGTGGTGTATTCACAAAGTATTTCATTATTTTCCATTTAAAATACATAATTAAAGGGATTATTTTTATATTTTTCTGATTACATGGTTTAGGATAGAATTAGGAGGTTTCCTTAAATGAGTAATCACCCAAAATCCTAATATTGGAAGCAAATACCATTTTATGGGATGTGTATGTGGTTCTTTTGGTAATTGTGAATGTTCTTAATGAACCAACCAAGATATCCCCTCATGCATCAACAACTATATTACAATTAGTATTGATGGGAATTATTGATCCATATAAGTAAAAAACTAGTTATTGAATATCATGGGTACATAAATATGAGAGTGATTTCATCCTATGAATCTAAATAAGCATTAAATGGATTCCACCGAAGAATCTGGTTAGACCAATCCATGTATCAGATATTGATATAATAACTAAGTTTTTCAATATAATAAATGATACTAAATTGAGTGTAAAATATCATTAAATAAAAATTTAAACTCAATAAATAAAATAATTTATTAACAGATCATATGGATTGCATTGGATTAAAAATCAACCATAAAAGGCCAATGAAAAAAGGCCAATACAAAATACCCTCTAAACAAAGTAAAAGAATAAACAAACATCTAAAAACTATGTCCATATGATCCACCCTCACTGACCACATACTAAACCACACATCATCAAACCAACTAAAACATACACCCCAAAAGATTCCAAATATTAGGAACCTAATTGAGAATATAAGGGATTCATATATGAAATAATTTATGAATGGTGTGATCCAAACCTTCCCAGAATGATTTCGCTATTTATTTTTGGAATTCCATTCAAAATTAATATCATAATTTCATGTTTGAAATATAATTAAAAAATATAGCCATCACATGTAGGTATAAGGAAGCCAAATAATATTCCCTAACTACATTTAAAAACTCTCCACAAATATAGAATAAATAAGGTAAATCCAAAACCATCTTTTAAAACTATTTTAAACCATAGAAATAGATAATTTTATATATTTTTTAAATAAATATAAATCGACTTATTCTTCCCAAAACATTTATCTAACTTTATTATGTGAAATAAATACCACATTACATAAAAATAAATTTTCATAATATATAATAAATTGATTTGAAAGTAATAAAAACGATAAATAAATCAAAAGGGATCTACTAAAATTATAAAGTAATATAATAAAACAAGAGTTCCAACATTGGTTACCAACAATCAAATAAAAATATATAGAACACAAACAATGTATTTAATGGGATCCCCAAAATTATCAAAAATGGGTACTAGGAATCTTGGTAAAATACCTTGGAATCTTGTAACCAAAACATAAACATAGAGACATGTAATCCTATGCTATGAAAAAAGAATCTATCTATTTTACCTATAGTAAAAAAGATTATTGGGGCCACATAATCCATTAAAGGAATGATCGAATTCTAAAGTCCATAATCCATCAATGGAGTGATCATATTCCATTAGACATAACCCCTTATTCATGTAGAGACCCTACCCTAGAATCATAGATCCTATGAATTATTATTTTTTATATTGACATGAATATAAGGAATCAAATCCTTAGGGACTAATTAGTTTTGTCTTATTGAAAATCCATATTACATACATGATACCAATAATACATTGGGAAATAAGAAAATCAAACATAGTGCATAATAAATATAAATAAACTATATTCATGAATGCTATTTCAAGTATTTGTTCTTAATAACCAATGGAGATGAAACATAAAAATGGTGAGCCCAACTACTCAGTAAGGGTAATTGAGGAGGAAAAAATAATTAATTTATTATAATAATAAACATGGAATGATAAATAACTTATAACACTTATCATTAAAATTACTATAAAAGGTAATATCGATATGGAATAGTAAGAAACTAAAAAACACTTTCAATTTAATCAATGAAATTGAAATGAAATTCATCCCTAGATATGTCGATGAAAAATCTCCTTAATGAAAATGATAACTAAAATGGTGGGAATTATTTACTATTGGACGTAATATATCTTGAACATGAACCACTATACCATTTATATCTATTCTCATGAAAGTTCAAGATATTATAATTTGGATAAATGATTCATGTAATTAGAATACTGATGCATTTAGGGGATATCTGTAACTAGGCCCCACCAACTTTATTAAGTCCAAAGCATTCCTCATTTAACGAATAATTCATTTAATTAATTAAAAATGTTCCATATCATAAAATATCTGTATTGAATAAATGATATAGATTTATCAATAGTTACCCATTGGTGGGTAAGAAACAACTAGGGGTTTTTATGTTAATTAATTGAAAAAACCATTCAAATATTATTAAAAAGATTCTTTAGCAAAAATATATTAAAACATTTCAATTTGTCACATCCCACCTTGAAGAATTTAAATCATTATCCCCATTAAAAAATAATATTAAATGAATTATAGAATATCATTAGAGTAATTATATTGATTATATAACATGTCAAAAGTTATTATATACACCAAGTAAAAGGGAATTATTGCATAATAACTAATAAGTCTCAATTGAATGTAAATTGAGACAAATTTCAACTATATTGTGTTTCTTTTTGTGTGATAGTCCATTACATTCTTGTACATTTAAATTATATTAATAATTAAATTTATAGAGAACGTTTTTCATATTTATCATTACATTTGTTTCACTTATTACCATGTTTTTTACAAATACTTAAATGAGTAAATTCACAGTATGTGTTTTGTCTAAATTCTGTTTATATGTCAAAAAAACATTGGTAGGTCAAGTTATGGTCAAGGAGTCATTATATAATATCATTAAAATAATAATAAGGAAATAATTTTCATATTTATACATCAATTATACATTTAATATCAATAATTAAATAGGGTTATGTAAAATGAACAAATTTAACAATCATGGAGACGGTAGGCCTTATGTGCCCATGAGTAGCATTCCCATTTTTCAATGATCGTTATAGAAAAAATTTAAGTAAAATTAATACATATATAATGATAATTAAATTATAAATAAAATTTTATTTAATAATATATAAATTTATATATAATTATTGTGTAGTGTAATGAATCACATCATGTTGATGAGGTGGTAGTCCACACGTCCACGAATGAAGTTATCACCTTTTATGTGTGTGAAAGGGTAACAATGAAGATGATTTATATTATATTTCAAAAATTGTAATTATATCATTAATATCATATATATTTCAATTATGTTAAATATTTTTAATTAAAACCATCCTTTATATGTTCCATCTATAGTGTGAATTGATTACATAACATTGAGGGGCGGTAGTCCACACATCAACAAACGATGTCATCGTTTTTACAAAAAAATGCATCATATAAATATGTGTGTCATAAAAGAATTAAATAATATGAAATATTTAATTAATATATTATATATAAAATATAGATAGATTTTCCATCATAATGAATACCATGATATAGGTTAAAGGAAGAATGAACATTCATGGTTTCACGAGGTGGTAGTTCGCTGTTGACAAAAAAAGTTTGTTCGTTTCGCAAAAGATAAGAGTGTGTAAAAGAGTAGGTAGAACCCCTATCATACCAAAATCATAGTATATTTATTATAAATGTGTTGTTATATAAAAATGGAATAATAATAAGGTAATTAGTGGATAAAAAATAAATTATAAGAACTTTAGGGAAGATGTTACCTCTTAATAGTGTAATTCCTTTTGGTTTGTACCAAAGGTATCCTTATGTGTCTTTATTCACAATGTTATTATTATTGGAATAAGGTAGGTATGATGGGAGACTATGTTTTTAGAGTATGGATGATCTAATGTTGAATGAGATGTGCGTGTAAGGGCTAGAGTGCTTTCCTTTTTATAGTGGTATGGGAGTGGAACTCTTGTAAATATCAAAATGTATTAATTAGTGGCAGGTATAAAATATCCAATGAGACACCAAAATGGGAAAATAATGTAGAAATTGGGAATATTGGTTGATAAAAACTTCCACCATAAAACAATATGTTCATTATTTATAAATTTTATCCTTAACTTCTAAGATTCCATAATTTTACCATTTTGGTTTTTATTAAAGCATCTAGTTTTAGAACCTAAGTAATTTTGAAATTATGAATAAAATAATGTGATATTTATAATAAAATATAGAACCTATGAATTCATAAATTTATAACAAATTTATAAAATAATAAACCCATGCGTTTTTAGAATTAATTTTAAAATAAGAGCATGTGACATGCTATGAAACTACTTAAACACAGACTGAGTTAACAGTATTTAAAAAATATATATGAAAATATGTTATTTATAAAATATAAATTGGTACATTAATAGAAAATAATTAATATTTATTAATACTAAATAATCACTTGGAATAATATATATATTTTTTATTAATTTTAAACCATTTAATATAATATCATTTATGGTAAAATAAAAATAATGTCAATTTTGACATTTTTTATTTAATTTTAAAAAGTAAATATCAAGACCATGTTATAATTAAAATATATTAAGATTATAGTTGTGTAATAAGATATATTCATTAATAAAGATAATTAAAGAACATAATTCAATCAATATTCTTCACTTTTAATATTTATAGTACAATATATTTTTGTTAATTATAAACTAAATAATCACTACATTGGCATCTAGTAAACATTTTATGTAACTAAATAATCAACAAAAATTAATGAAAAATTGTTATGATTAAATTAAATATTTATATTTCGAAAATATTTTTATACCAACTTGGTTTTTGGTAAAAATATTATAAGCCAATGGTTTTGGAGATGTTTTCAGGTCATTTTGGCCCTTAAGATTATGTTTTAGTCCCCTGTTAACATTAATTATACCTTAATCACTCAAACTATTGTTTACCATTTTCACTAATATTTTTGGTCAAAATTTATGTTGATCTTTTTAGACAAAAAATACTATATCTATTACAACTATGTATGATAATTTTTAAAAATATAATTCTTATAGGTAGAAAAATCATTATTAACACTAATCTCGCATACATGGTGAGAATGTAGGTCTTTAATGGAGAAAATATCAACAGTTTAATATGATTTTATATTAAATTTTAATATAAAAATTATTCAAATGACCTAAATATTGGAACCATTGTCTTCTATGCATTATTTGGAGTATGGTTTGTGTTTTTTGTCAATCATCAATGGTTTTTCGGATCATGTAGCAGCAAAGAGATCATACCGTTCAAGCAGACAATAGTATTGAAGGTGGCGCCGTTTTCCAGTGTTTGCCAAATTTTTGGGGTCCAAAATCTGGAATTTGGTGAGCATCGCGAAAATAGGATTTCCATGAAGATCATGATTTAATATAGAAAAGGCATGAATTTCACAAAGATGGGATGCATGGACTGTATTTCGCGAAGACCAGAAGAATGGAGGCGGTGATTCTTCGCGATTACGTCAAGCTTCGCAAACGGCAGAGGCTGCAGTGCATCGCGGCGGAGAAGGGATTCGCGAGGGAGCTTCGTGGAGAAGGCGTGAAGGTATGTTGACGGTGATTCTTCGTGACTACGTCAAGCTTCACGAATGGAAAAGTGTCATGGTGCTTCGCGATTTGAACAGAATTCTGGCGGAATCTTTGGAGCTTCGCGATTTGAGATGACGTGGCATTGACTTCGCGCAGAAGGGTCGAGGGTCGGTGGAATCGCCTATAAATAGAGGCCGACCCCCTCAAGAGAAGTAGAGAGAATTTCAGAGAAAGTCCTTTTCTCTCGGTTCGCAAAGGTCTCTCGTGAAGGCAGTGTGCTTCACGGAAGAGGAGCTTCGCGGCGGCTATTCTAGCTCCGCGAAAGACGTGTGCCCCGCGTTGGCTCAGTGAGCTTCGCGAAGAGGCAGGAGCTTCGCGATAGCCAAGCATTCCGAAGGCTAGAGCATCGCGAGAGTGCTTCACGATTGAGCTTTGCGATTGAGCTTCGCGAAATGGCAGGGGATCCGCGAAGGCTTGTTTGAGCTTTGCAATATTGGGAGCCTCGTGAAGTAGGGTACTTTGCGAAGGCCTTTTCCAAAGGTTGATTGCCCTGTGGACAAGGGAAAAGGGAGTATTCATCAGTGGTTGGAATTTGGATCTTAACAGAGCATTAAAATCAGGACTCTAATGCAAGCAAAGTCTCATGCCGAACAGGAGACAATGAACTTCATGACTATCAATTGAAAAGACCTTCACGTCTATAAACCGATTGTGACTTCACCAATGGTAGTGATCCAGGGGGAGTCAATAGGAGTGACCCTAGGGAAGCAGTGAGCTTTCCCTGAACCTTTGTAAAGGCAGTGAGCCTGGGACAGAGTGACTGTGCCTGAACGTTTGTATTATCCAGCTAGTGAAGAATAGTGGTTTGTTGTACGACCGATAACTTGTCGACGTATGCTCCTTGAACGTAGCCCTTAGTGGTGAACCAAGTAAAAGGGATGTGTCTTCTCCGTGCATGTGCATGTTTGCTTTCTGACCTTTTTCATCATACAGGTTCAACAAGTTCCTACCAACGTGGGAACAAGATCTACCCCAACATTAAGAAGAAAATGTTGTCACCCTGATTCACCCCTCCCCTCTCAGGGTGTCCCGAGGTCCTTCACTAAATTAGACTACTATATGTATTATTTATCCATTTTAACTCTAATATCAATTTTAAAAAATAATTTAAATTAAAAAATTATTTACAAAAAATAGTTTTTATCTACAATTCATTATTTTTCACTATTCGTAAAAAAATTAAACTTCTCAGAAAAATATCAAAAATTCACCCTAAGATATTTTTGAAATTTCAAACCAAAAAATGATGTTTATTTTGAAAAATAAAATTTATAACTATGCCAAAATTTAGTTCTAAAATTGTGGTGCCATTAAAAGGTAGTAAAACATGATCTTGGGTGTAACATAACCTAATTCCGTGATGTGTGTAGCATAAGCTTAACTACATGTAAAAAACATGGTAACATCAAAATTACATTCCAAAAAAATCATTGTAATATCTTGGGATGTCACATTCTCCCACATTAATTAAATTGCATTCTCACAATTTAAACTTGATCTCAGTAATCAAAGGTTTGATATTTGAAATTAAACTATAGTTGGAAAACCCACATCATAAATTGTATTAATAAAACATGTTCTTAAAAATAGAGGAAGGAATGTAAAATGGTCATAAAAAATGTTCCCTTGTATGAGAATATAGGTAGGAAAATGAATCATGGATATAGAGGAAAATATAATAATCAAGTTATAATGAAGAGAGCTACAGAACATGGTTCAGAGAAACATAATAATCAAAAAGCCATAAATTTGTGATGAACTAAGGAGATATTTGAGTCATTTGAAATGAAGGAACAAGGAAAAAGAAATTGTTTTCAAAACCCCCATTAATAGTTAAGGATTTCTATCACTCTATAAGATTATATATAAATATAAGTTCCTATAAACATAATCTTTTGATTTTCTTTTGCCTTTAAATTTTTCTAATTCGTCTCTTAGAACATGATGAATCACATAGTGATGTAATACATTATACTCTAAAATATCATCCAATGATAAACCATATTTTAAAAGGTTAAATTTCCCAAATGATTACGATCCAATTAATTCGAATAAATGTAACCAAATTTCCAAAATGAACATATCATTATATTTTAATCAACATGACAATTTTCTAAATTCTCACATTCCAAACATGTGAATAAAATCATCATGTATCCTCGTGATATATTTTAATAACTTGAATCACCATAAAATATTACTGGAGATGTGGATTCTTTTTTATTACTTATGTAAGACACATGTTATTGGATATATCCATTAAATCTAAAAGTATTCTAAACTTCATCAATGACACCATAGATAACTTTTTAAAAAGGAACTAATAAATTCCAATGTAGTCAGACGTTGTCCAAATTAATCATTTATTCGTCATTATTTCAGAATTAGAAACATATTAAGACTTTTATTTCCTTTAACCATGTATTTTTTTAAAAAATAATTACTTTTTAATGAAAATATATTCATTGTACCATTCTCGATATGGTCTCAAATCCTTAATGACAATGTATTGAAGTACAATCCATACATATTTCAAAAATAAAATCATGAGAATATCCCCAAAAATATATTGTTAAAAATATTTATTATATCTCAATATATAATTTCATTATTCATTACACATCAATTCGATCAATAACATATGCATTACCTAGATCCCTTATATTCTTCTGGGGCATTTTCACTTGATGGATGGGGAATTCATTATCATAGTTCCCCATCTCCTTTATGTTGTAACACAATAGTAGCCTTTTTATTTTATCCCTATGATTTCTTTTGGAAGTAGATCCCTATATCCACATTTATAATGATCTCCCATTCCCATCATGAATTTACCAGGGTGATTCTTCCCACAAATATCACATGTGGGAAAAGAATTCATTTTATTCATATTTGACTCATTCAATTTTTTATGGTTCTCAAATGTAATATTATTCTCTTTAGTTTCCCTTGAATATATTGATTATATAATATTTTTTATCCATTTTAAGGTCACATAAATATATTTCTCTAATTAATGAAATTTTATTAGAAACCAGTTCCCTTTGAAGATTTCACTTAAGACCTTTAATGAAGTGGTTTATCATAAACTCCATGCTACATATAAAATATGTCGCATACCTGGATAACCATGTAAAGGTAGATTCATAATCTGAAAAAATATCTTATTTTATTTTTGTTAAGATAATGAACTTCCTCTTCATCTGAATTTTTTGATCACTAGGGAAGAATTTATCAAATAATATCTCCATAAACATTTTCCATTCCATGTGTTCTATTTCTTCTTCCTCTATTTCAGTGTATATTAGAGACCACCATTGATCAACATCATCATTCAAACAATATAATACAAGTGTAACCTTTTAATTTTCACCACATCCCCATTCCATGAATATATTCTCCAACTTCAAAATCCATTTCTCATATGCTATTGGATCAGTAGTCCCTATAAATGATGGGGGCCCCTATCAAATAAAGAGGTTTGACATTGGATAATCTTTCTATGTATCATTTTTCTCCATTGGTTAAAGGTTACATGTCTTAATAATACTAATCTTACCTAACATTTATATAACATCATTAGTTCCAATAACAGCTATATTGGTATCCTCAAAAGGGAAATCCCTACATTTTCTTAGAGTATCGGTACCGTCCATCCATATAAGTGACATTTTAAATAATTTAATATAATACATTATCTAATAAAATAATGTACATTATATAACTCTAAAAATATCATAACTAAAATTATGAAATTTATGTGAGACTAATATCATAATCATAAAAATGGATTATTTTGGGATATCATTAAATTTAAATCCTTCATAATTATAGGTAAATAAACTATGAAATATTCACAGTGTATCACCTAGGAATGTCAATCCAGGTGTGCTGTAAGGCCCGTTTTTTATGTCTCCATTTATGCTGAGTCTGGCTCAAAACAACTTTTCAGAGCTGTCACTCTTAGGTACATTGGTACCAGAACCAAGTCCACTTTTATTATCAATGTAGGGATGCATTTCTAAGAACCCCCACATAATCTATACCTTAATTAAATTCTTTTATGTTATTATATACTTATAATCAAAAACTATCTTAGGGTTGTTCCCCCTAATATATGTATTCTAAATCCAGTTTATAAGGTTTCTTCGAACTACCATTTAAAAGAAACTAAAATTCCTCGACCCCAGAATCCCAGAGGAGGTGCATTATTTTATGACATTGATATCATTACATGGAATCAAATCAGGAAGGACCAATCAATTTAGAAGTCTTGAAATTATATACTATATAAAATAAAACAATTATTCCTTTTAAAATAGAAAATACAATCATGAAACGAAATAAAAATAAATAAAATGCATCCCAAAATGATTATTCAAAGACTTCTTCTTTATTACATGGGAAAGGGAAACATAATAAGGGTGATCTCAAATTCTCAGTATGGGTACATAAAGTGAAAGAAATAATGAATCAAAGTGAATAATCCACAATGGAATGTAAATAATGAAAAAAACCTATTAAAATAAATTGATAAACGAATATCAAAAATGAAAGGTAAGAATCCAAAAACCCATGTCATTTAATCAATTAACTAAAAATTAAATACATCAAAAAATATGTCAATAAAAATATCATGGTTAAAAATTTGAACTAAAATTAAGGCAATGAATTAATATTGGACACCATATATCTAGAAAATGAACCAATATACAATCATGATCTATTCTAAAGATAGTTTAATCTATTCTGATTTATATAAATTATTTGTCTCATGTTACTACTGATGCATCAAGGGTCTATTAATAAATTCCACCCACCCATTTCTACCAGTCCAAAGCATTCCTCGTATATCGAATAATCAATTTAATAATTAAATAATATGACTTATAATAGAATATATGTATTGAATAATGGATACAAATTTATAAATACTTCCCCATTGGAGGAAAAGTAAAAATAGTGTTTATTGATGTTAAAGAAAGGAGAAACCATTGAAAGAACATTTAATAATTCTTGGGGGAAATGACATTTAAATATTCCAAACTGTCCTACACCTACTTGAGGCATTTAGATAATAATACCCCATAAGAAATAATATTAAATGAAACATTAAATATCATTAGACTATGGAGATTCATGATATAACATTTCAAAATGTTGTATACCCAACAAATAAAAATGAAATAGTGCATAATAAAAAATAAGTCTCAATGAAATATAAATTGAGACAAATTTACATTACTTTTCATTTCCTATTGGTTGATCGTCCTTTATCTTATTATATAATAAACTGATTTTTCTTATCTACTTGATTCGGAAACTTTTTAAGGATTATCAATACTTTTATTTAGCTTCTTACCATGTTATATAAAACTATATAAATGATTATGTTTGCATCGAGTGTTTTGGCTAAATTCGATTTATATTTCAAAAACAACTTTGGGAGGTCATTTTAGGGTCAATGGGGTAATAATATAATATCACTAGAATACTAATAATTATGTAATTATAATATTTAAACATCAATTATTCTTTTAAAATCAATCATAAAATATGGTTCTAAAAAATGATCCAACGTTATAGTCATTTAGACGGTAGGCCATACGTATGCATAAGTAACATTCCCATATTTGAATAATCATTTTGTAAAGAAGTGAAGTAACTTAATTCTTTCCATAATGGTCATAATATCATAAATAAAATATTAGTTATTCAGTACTGAAAAATCGGCCATTAATAGTGCTAAAATTGTCCTTTATCAGCTCTAGAGAAGTTCTGATTACTCGAGTGAAAATAAAAGCTCATATATTTTATCAGCACATTTAAATGGGAGGATAAAGGATGACATTACCAGGGATTTTAAATCTACTAATAAATGGGAATATTGTAGTGTGTTTTAATAGTACACTAAATCACAAGAAAGTCCACGAAACCAGAATAAATGTAAGAATACATAATTTAAATGAAGTGAGATAAATAAAGGTATGTTTTATCAGTTTTAGAGTCATATTAGTCAAACTATGTGTCAGATTGAGATTTGGTTGGTTCATACTCGTTTCCAATGAATTTTTAATCATTTTATTAAAGTATCAAAATAATTAGAATGTGTTTGCTCGATTTTGAGTATGTCACTTATCATTTTACTAAAATGTCATTTTACACTGGAAACACAAACTTTGACTCATACTGGTAATATCTTGAGACAATTGTTTTGTGATACCAATTCATTCATGTCACAAATGACTTGTAGATCATTTTCCTAAATTATCGCAAAAATTTGAGTGCGTTTGAGCAGCTTTCAATGAGTGAATATTTTTGAACTAAAAAGTTGATTTTAAACTGATAAAGAACAGATTTAATAATATCAAAGATATCGTATATTATATTGAGGCATGTATAATTTATACACAAAAAAATTTCTTACCGATTATTATCCAAATTTATCAAAACAATATGAATTCTTTTGGTGGGTTTTTAGTAGGTTAGTTGACCTTTTTATTAAAATATATGTCATTTTTAAATAATTAGACGAACTTGGAGTAATACCAGTCACATCATCTATTTTTTTTTTAATTTAATTGTTTTTATAAATAAAAAAATTCATATGGATCATTTCCCTAATGTATCAAGACAATACTATTGTGTTTGATCAGATTTTTATAGGTATGTTCTTGTTTTTATTAAGTTTGATGTCATTAATAATAAAAAAGATGCACATGGAGTCATACAGGTCACACCATGAATTAGATTGAGGTTCATGTTATTTTTATATGTCTCAAATGACTTATTGATCATTTTCATGAAGTATAAAAACAAGATGAATGCAATTTCTTGTCTTCAATTGGTTCATTTTTCCTTTTTATTAAAATTTCTTTCATTTGTAAATAAAAACCACACTTGGATTCATACCAATCATAGCATCCATCAGATTTAGGTATGGGTGATTCCTAATCATCTCAAATGAGTTGGGTATAATTTTACTAAAGCATCAAAAAAATCCAAATGAATTTATTTAGTTTTGAATACATCGCAATTTTTTTACTAAAATGTCATTTTCAAATGGAAATATGGACTTTGACCTATATTGATCACATAATGTATCAAATTGATGTGATACCAATTCCTAGATTTCAAAAACAAATTCTTAACAATCACCCTAAATTATCAATAAAATCGAATTGTGTTTTCTTTATAAATAGTGAGTGATATTTTTTGAACTGAACTATCGATTTTCAACTGAATGAGACACTTTGAGTCACAGTGGTCACACCCTATATCGAATTATGTTACGGATGATTCCTACACATATCAAATAAATTATTGATCATTTAACTAAAGTATATAAACAATAATAATACATTTTTATTATTCTGTGTATGTCAATTGTCGTTTAACTAAAATTAATGTAATTTTTAAATAAATATAAGCACTTGGATTCATACCAGTCACACCATGTGTCAGATTGAGGTGTGGCTGATTTAAACACATCTCAAAGTCTCAAAAAAAATCCAAAATTACCAACTTTTTATTTTTATTCTATGTTAAAATTATGACATTGTGTGTTGATTCAATGTTATTAGTGAAAATACATTATCATTTTACAAAGTCATAAGTGAAGGGTAATTCAACACTGAGGAAGAATTTTCAGATAAGAACAAAAAATTAATAGGCAGTTTTGAAAGTTCAAATTTTTTTAAGGAAAATAGAAATCATGGTAACATTTGAAGAAATAATATTATTAACTATTTTGTGCCTTGTAATAGATAGTTGAAAGAAAAATATAACTTCCCCAAAGATCTATGGAAAAAATTAAACAAAATATTTATTAGATAGAAATTATAAGGAAATTATCTTCTAAATACTTGATAAAATGATGAAAAAATTAATTAAATAATTACATGTAATTCAACTTTCCCTAATGGTTGTATGTACTATTGATGTATTTAATTGTTGTCAATACCTAATTTGTAGGCTCGAACAAAAAGAATCCACTTGTAGAAGAAAACAATTATTATATAATTAAAACTCAAAAGAAATATATTAAACATAAATATGAAAAAATTCATTAATTATAAGAATAAGTATTTTTCTGTGAAAATGTTGTTGACCACAGGGATATTACAATGATAAAGTAAGAATGATGAAAAGATAATGCAAATAAATATCACCAAATAATCAGTCAATGAATCAGGAGGATGATGATAAAATAAGATTCATTATTTTCAATATTTGAATCCTCTAAGATAAATAAAATATATCCATTTTGGTTTATAGAATATTAATTTTGTATAATAACTAAATAAATACTAATAAATATATCAATTTGGGTTCAGTAAAAATATCTATTTGGGGAAATTCTCTTGATTCCATTTGACCAACTGGTTATATAGAACCTCTACGCAGCACCTAGAACCGGGAAGTCACATTACCCAACTTGAAGTTAAAAAACTACACATTATGAATGGGTCGAGAAAGAAAAATTAATGTCATTTATTTAAATATATTTTGTGTATTTAAAAATAATTTATAATTAAGTCTATATCAAGGATTATTTCCTTTATTACCTTCTTTCAAATGTTAAAAATATTCAACCTAAGGGATCAGTTACTAGAGTCTAAGCTAAATGAACAACTCAATAATCATTTTACCAAAATTAAATGACTTCGTAACTATTTGAAAATATGGGATGTTATAAAATTATCTCTTTATAAGGGTGAAAAATGGGTAGATAATATTCTTAAATGAATCCCAAGTGAATAATACGATATAAATACTATATTTAATTGGATTCATGGATTATCTTTTAGAAAATTACACCCAATATCTTTAATGTACCTTACATGTTACATATATCATTGTTATAGAGGTATATTTAGACACAACATATGTGCTCTATGATAAAAAAATATAAATTTAACCATACCTATCATAACTTGAAGTTCCCATATAGTTTCTTTATACCATTGGGAAATTATTAAGGAAATAGATGACTTTACGGGTAAATTTACTTTAGATAAATCATAAAATGGAGGAAGAAACATTGGGAACATGGGATGTAACGAAGAATAACCACTAGAAAAAATTCCAAGTACAATTTCCATTAAAAATTTTTGAAAAACTTTTTTATAGGTGGGAAAAATTTAACACCCTTAAAATTTATGAAAAAATTTATTTTAAACAAATTTAATTACTTTGATAGATTTTGATACTGGCATCCCCGAGCCTAAAAGAACCTTAAAATAACATTACATTATAACCTTGAATTTAAAATTGGCAAGTATGAATATGAATAACCTAAATATGAATAATATATATATTAAACATGTTTAAATAAAATTAATTATCTATAAATTGAGTACAAATAATTATAAAATAATTTGAATGTAAACATGGGTATTTTTCGGACAAATATTTGTTTTTAGAAAACTATTTTAGATAGCATAATGCACACCCATTTTAATTGTTTAAAATAATATTTAATAATGAATTATTTAAATGATGTTTTTTTATTATACATATATCTATAAAAATTTAAATATATCTAATTATTATAATTAGTCATAAAAAAATATAAGATTACTACAGACATGAAAAATGGATTTCTTAGAAAATTGACTTAGACATCATTTGCGGGTTTATTTTTAAATTTTAATTTTAAACAAATGTTAATTGAATAAGATAAAATTGATTCCATATTTATAATAATCATAAATAATATTTGGTAATATGTTTAACTTAATTGTTTTCATAATTATTTTTTATGATAATAAAAATTAATTATTGTTGTTAATGTTAAGTCATGGTTTTGGGGGTCGCAAGTGGTTGTAATAAAATTTTACATCCACCCACATAGAAAATTATATTTCTTAAATTGGATTTCATATATATAATTATTGGTTCTAAATTATCTAATATGGTTCATTTTATTTTAGGATTAATGGACAAATTACCAAGGTTTAATTAGTAGTTACCATGTTGGAAACAAAAATAATAAAAGTGAAAAACCTTGGCTATAAATGAAATTAAATGTATAAATCACATTTACATATCATTTTTTAGTTATTTATTGACCTCATATTCTCTTATAGCAATTATTTATCTATTTTATAGGCAGAAGGGGTTAATGTTACTTCCAATAATTGGATAGTTTTGGGAATTTATGAAAATTCCACTCCTCATCAAGTATAAAAGGAAATTCTGTACCATCACTCAATGATAACTCTCAAGCCATTTAGATCTAAAAAATATTATACAAATATCTCCCCAAAAACCATATCCATATTTTAAGTCTACTATTCTTTCAATAATTCAAGCTCTCAGATCCCCAAGTAGCGATCCAAGGAAGTTTCTCTAAAAGAAGAAAATATTTTTAACGAAGCGGTTTCTATTAATTCTTATTATCCCGCTTTAATTATGATTTAAAAAATAATATATAGTAAAAATAAACTATCTTCCATATATCAAGATATAATTATTTTTATGAAATAATATTTATCTATCTCCTTATCCATCAAATGTGAAACAAACTTATCGCTCATGTGTACATGGGGCTACTACCTTTCAAACATTCAATTTTTTCCCATGCTGACTCATATGGATATTAATAATTACTCAAATAATATATATATATATATATCACATATTAAATGATATTAATTATTCAAAATTAAAATGACATCCACTTAATTACTGTTTCATCAATTAGGGGAATGATATCATCGCTTGTGTGTTTGTATGACCTATAATCTCCACGAAGTAATGTTATTAGTTTTCCATGTCAAATTTCTAAAAATTATTCTACAAATGTATTAAATTATTAAATATTATTTTAATAAACATAATATCTTTTTGGATATGATGAAACTACATCCAAAAAAATAAAAAAAACTTTCATGACAAAAAACATGAAAAAATAAGTAAATTAACACTGGAAATAATTAAAATAATATAACCTTATTCACAAACTTGTTTTATGATATTATAAGAGGATCTTATAATAGAATATTAATATTAATATGGTTTTGGTTTAAATTAATTACATTATTAATATCACTATACATTTTATTAAGGAATTTGCATCTAAAGGTATGTTTGAGGAAAGGGATTATGCTTTAGTTTTACATCATTGAGACATATTCTATTAATTTTGAACAAATTAATATTATATTATGGATATAAATCATGTTTTTAATGTAACATCATTATTTATAATTATTTTAATTATATTTCATTTTTGGTTGAATTTATTATTTCTGAGATATTATTATTTAAAAGTTACCAAAGTGGTAAACAAATTCATCTCAATTTTGATTTTGTTGAGAAATATTTGTTATTAAGCACATATTTTGTTTTATGTGGTGTATGAACTATCCCATTTATTTATTAAACATGAATAACTATTTATTCAAGATGATTAATTTTTAAATTCATGTCTATTCTTTAATGGGGGTCAAATTTCTAATTTTAATAAAGTTGTAAGAATTTATTTTACAATATCACATACTTTTGGGTGTGATTTTACTATTTCAAAAGGAATATTGTCATTTATACATTACATGTTTCAATAGTTTTATTATCCATTAATTTTTTCGGAGATCCAATTATTTTTCTCAAACCTTTCTCACTTCATAAATATAATCGCGTGAAGAAATATTTAGAAGGGAAAAAATTATTTCTCTTTTAAATAATGAATATTTTTCTCCCTTGTCCATATTTTCCAAAATTGTTTTAAAAAAAGTAATTTTATTTACTCAATTTATTTATTTAAAAATATTATGATCAATTTTTAATTTAATTAGTGGTTTAAAATGAATCATTATACTATCTTTTTTAATGTTACGTTTTGGAAAAATATATAAATGAAATGGTAATTTGATGTGTTTGGCGATACATTAATTCCCTGATGTTATAGACCATTTATGAAATGTAGTGTATTTTATATTAATTAAATTTTATTATAGTGATTTCCATTTTACCAAAAAAATATTTTAGTTTCTAACTTCTATTGACATTATTCCTCAAAAAAAATTAGTCATAAAAATCTAGATTACTAATAAACTAATGGCCACATCACATATTTTTTTAACATAGCTATTTTTAACATTATATGGATACAATCACTTTATTGTTGTAATTTCATGTATAAATTAAATTTCTATTATGTTTCCATATTATTTGTATAATGGATATGATTATTTCATAATTTATATACAAAATCTATACATAGTGTTCAATTTTATGTTGTTTGATTAATAGAGGATATATTAAAAAATAATTATTATTTACTCAATACATATATTTATTGATATCACACATTGTTCATGTTTTAAATAAGTCATTCATTATATGAGGTATTCTTTGGATATGATGTGATGGGTGGTTCAAAGAATTAGTTATACCCTCAATTCATTAGTAGCATTCATGATACAAAAATTTTGTCCAAATTTAATTGGGTTTGACCTATTGTTATAAAAATAATTGTGATAGGTCATTCTAGTATTGATATCATGATGTATGAGTTCATGATTTCAAACTTTAATAATTTCCTTAATTGAGAATTAAATTATTATTATACATGATGTAATTACATTGATGTTATCCATGGATTCATTTTTTTCTCACGTTATTGATTAAGTGGAATGTGGATTTAGTTATTTACATATCCATGATATGAGGAGAAATGCGGGATCCCTTCGATGGAGATTTTCTAGAGTTCTGAACTTGTGTTGTCTTGATTAATGGAAGATCCTCTTGATTGTTTATTTAATCCCAGGTATGTCTTCATCCCTCCAGCAAAGGCTTCCAATGAAAATGTGATTGTATATGTTCCTATTGAGGTGGAAAAGGGTGAAGCACAAAACCCTAAGGTGAATATTTATTGAGTAAAGTCCTTTGCTTCTCATTCTAGTTTTTTATCAAATCTTTATCAAACCTCAGAGTCCCTTTAAAAATGAATCACCAAAAATGGGTCTATAGATTTTGTGAAGAAAAGCAAAAAATTATTAAAGATCGTCTCAAGGTGTGTTGGTTTTCCCTTCTTGATCGGATTTTGAGCATGCAAAGGGACTCTCCTTTGACACATGGTGATGTCAAGGATCGGTTGTTTCAGAGCGGGGGATTCTGTGATTGGCGAATGATTTCACTTGGGAAAGGAATGTATCATAATTTGTTTCCTTCTAAAGTACTTCTATGTTTTTCTTGGGGCTTCGGTCTAATTCCCTTGATGCCTGGGTTCATTGTCCTTCAACAATGGGACCCTTTATCAGACCCATTTGCGATTAAGACCTCTTCCCCCCCCCCCCCCAACATGGATTATAATTAGGGGCCTCTGTTGGTTCTTCTGGCATCTAGAAATTTTGGGGGAATTCTTTTATGTTGTAGGGTTTTTTATTAAGGTTAACAAAGAAACTAAACTCTCTAGGTTTGGTCACTTTGCTCGTGGGCTAGTTGGGGTTGATCTAGATCATTAGTTTATTGATTCTATGTTTCTTGTGGCTTGTGTTTTTAAGATAAAACTCACAATTCAGTATGATTGGCTACCTAATTTTTGTGAATCTTGTCATTGCATTGGTCACTCGCGTGATCAATGCAGAAGGAATATCACATGTTTTTTTTTTTGTGTAAATCACTTGGGAACTCTTCCAATCAGTGTAAGAGGGATCACACAGGTACTGGAAAAACTGGGTATATGGTATTCAAGAAGAAGGATACTTCCTCTTTTGTCGAGGTACTCAAGGAAGGATTAAATGAGGCCCCTATTGGTGGGGATCTTGTGTGCCCAACACAACACATTAATGTTGTGGAAAGTTGTGGTGATGATTCCCTAAATGTCACTGATGATTATGCTAGGGGATCAACTAATTCAAGGAAATCTTGGGCCAAATTGGATGACAATGATTCTGTCCGAGATGCATTATTCAAGAAAATGTTTATATTGAGATGGGTCAAATAGAGATGGCTTCTTCTAGCAGTAAAGGCAAGTTAAAATAGCTTAATGATGATGGATTTGAGCTGGTGATGTCCAGAAAATCACAAGTTCCATCTATTGATTGGACTACAGGGGTGCTAGTGGCCAAGGAAGTTGGGACTTCACTTGTGAGCATTGGGACTGCTGCAGGGTTTCTTGAGCATGTTATTCCAGATTCTTCAAAAACGGGTTCCCAGATTGGGCCCTATGACCCTACTGCTTAGGATGGTGCAACCCCTCTTCTCCATGATGAGGTGTCTCCCATCCAAATTAATGAAAAACGTGATTCACAATCTGGTGTATTTGCTGATTCATCTTCCTAGTTGCATAAATTTTATGCGGATGCCAAGGATATCTCACTGAAAACCTCAACAGAACTGTCTCCAGGGATGGACAAAGGTGGTTTTAATTTTTTTTCTATGTTAGACTCTATTAAAACACCTGAATTGGACTTGATCAATCTTGAGGGTCTAGAGAGTGTAGGTTGTAGTAATTGAAAACATGGACATTTGCTGCACCCTAATGTTGGAAAGGTTCCAATAACGATATTGACCCCTGATAAAGGTGTTTATAATGTATCCATTGAAGATGTACCCACCATACAAGAGGCTTTTCAAGATGACATTTAGGGTACACAACATCAGCAGCTGGAGGTTGTCCAAAGTGTACCACAATAGGCTGCTGATACGGAAGCTGAACTCTTTCAAGAGGAAGTGGCGATCCAAGATGAACAGGCTGTTCAGGATGACCAAAGGTAGGATTAAAATGATATGTCTTCAAATCAAGTGGAAGATACAGCAGATAAGGCATCATATTTTCAACCAATTCAATGGCAAAGAGGGCATCATTCAGGGCCTCGGGGTTGAGATCAAGGTCGGGGCTGACCTATGAATAGTTGAGAATTACTGTATATGATGATCATTTGGTACTCCTTTTGTTCTAGTGTTTCCACCTCTTGAACATTTCTTCCTCGTTTGTAACTTTACTTTTTATTTAATAAATTTCAGCGACATGGATCCCAATACATGGAGGAGCCGCTTTGGTGTTTACATATCCATTTTGATTATTCCTTACCTAATCATGATAGTAAAGTTATTGATTAAATGGAATGTTTGTTCAGTTATTTACCTTGACACATTAATTACTCATTATAAATTCATGATATATTTTGTTATAAAAAACTGTCACCATGAATTCGAGCACACCATTATTTTTCTTCCATTCCCCAAGATTTCAAGATAAATACATTGAATGATTTTGAAGGATTCTAAGAATATAAAATTTTCTCTATTTTTTATTCTTTTCCCAAAATAAAATGTATATAATGATATTTTTTTTGAGAGAGTGACATGAATTGGAAATTTAGTCCATGCAAAAGGAATTTATTAAATCAAAGGGTTACAAGGAAAATTCTACGTGTAATATGCTTACACCATCTCAAAGTTACATAGACAAAATTAGATTTTACATTGAGGAAAATAGATAAAAAAGGAGTTTCCAGACCTACTCCTAGAGATCTTCCTTTTTCATCAGATAAAGAGGCAATCTTGAAATGTATCCAAGGACTCGCATATCAGGTTGAATCAAGATAGAAAAATAAGAACAATGCATGTATAATATGCACAGTTTAGTACCATATTAATGGGATTGAGATGGATGAAATTTCTTATTCCATGTAAATGATTGAAATGATATATTTATTTTTTGATATAGTGATTCAAAGAGAGTGAAAATTCCATGTGTAACATTTCTATAATAAGACAATGATGTGTATTAAACAAGCCTCATGTGTTGTTACATTAGGTTTAATTTTCTTATGAGTTGTAGGTTAAAAAAAGGGTATGTAGGGGGTTTCTTTGTGTATAGAATATATATATATATATATTTAACTCTATCCTATTATAATACCTTTTCCTATTAGAATGATACTAAGGGAGAAAACTATGTTGTTTGAACACCACAGAAGATAATACCATGACAATTGAGTGCAAGTGATTTGGAACACTTGAAATGGACTCTGGATGCAAAGTACCTGTATATGGTATCATATCCATTAATAGTACAAAGTAAATTATGGTATGAATTAAGGGGTGATTGAAAAATCCATGTGTAGTGTTTCCTATAAAAGGATTGTGACTTTCCTTTAATCGGTATCCTATGAAGTTCCTCATGGGGTGTGCTATATTCCATCCATTAGTCCCACAATGGTCATGGGAGAGCAAATCATCTAGAATATATAAAATATGTTCCCCTAAAAATCACAATCTGTTTTCATAATAGAATTATATGTAAGGATAAAATAATTTGGGTGGAACACCAAAGTAAGAAGTATCCTGAAATTCATGTGTAGATTTCCATGAACACATGGAATTGAATATAAGTGTGAAATACCCATAGTGGGTATTAGATCTATTTTTATACTCAGGTTAACTAGGGAATAATATTTATGGTATATTTAAAACCCCATATACAATTATTTCCCTAAATAGACCCTAACATGGCCTTAATCCACCTCATTCATTGTGCCCTGAGTAGTCTTATGGGTGAAAGTTGTGATTTCTATAAAAAATATTTATATTCAAGGTAATAATGAAAATACGATGTTATGAGTGATGAAATTAGTATCATCCCAAATAATGAAAATAAGTTTCCAAATACTATGGGTAACATAAGAAGAAATAAAATAAATTCATCCATTGAATAAATTGATAGATGCATTACAGAGGGAATATATTATAAGTGATGAGTGTAAATATGGTCTTGAAATCAAAGATATGTGTCAACGAATTTTGAACATTCTACATCATGTTACATGTGAAGGAAAAAAAATTTAGAAGTTAGTCATTGAACCTATATATGATAGAAAACATGTATAAGCTATATGTAAAGTGGTTTAAACAAGATCATTGTTTTGAGAGAGGCTATCTTGGTATTAGTAAAACCATACTTATATTATATATCATTTTTTTTCTAAAATCATTAGACAAATATTAATGAATTAAGGATTTGTATAGGATATAAATGAAGTGTAGTGAAAGAATTTTAGGAATAATATATCTAGGGTATTCACATTTTGAAAGGAAATTATAAATATAAATTATGAGTTAGTAATTATTTGAATAATTCCCATAATTTATTGATGTTGTTATAAGGTTGTTTAAAAAAATTTAATGGAATGGGTTTGAATTAATTAACCCTTGGAGTCATTTGATGTAGTCTAATATTTTCTAGGTTTAAAGTCAAAAAATGAAAAATACATGAAGTCTACTATGAATGTAAGAGTTTTCATGTCCCAATGTGATGATTTATGTAGGTTATTGACTTTGTAATACCCAATATATATATTTATATATATCACATGACATTTAAAACCAACATATGACATTGGAAAGATGATAATAATATTTTTTTAATGGTTACACAAATTTTCCTTTTATGACATGAAAAAACCATGTTTGAATCCATGGAGACTTCATATTTCATTTAATTAATTTTAAATAGAGAATATAATATGAGTTGAAATTTTAAAATATGTCATTAAGTAACTTAATGGATCATGCTTGACTTTTAGGGAGTTGTATTTGACCTAAAAACATAGATTAATTCTAATAATTAAACCAATTAAAAATAATTGTATATTGAATATCATTTTTCTATGGAAATTCTATGTTATAATGTAATAGTTTTTAATTCCTGAAAAAATTCATTATTTTATAACTATAAAAAATTCAGACATGGTTTTTAAGTTGATCAAGAGGATTTTTGATCATGATAAGGAAAAATTGAACTTCATGAGATTTCAATAATAATATAGTTATTATAGCTTAAATTCATGGTGTTGTTCATAAAATATTATGTAATTATGAACTAACCTCAATAAGTGGGTACATATATTTCTCATCTAGAGTCTACACACTGTTTTCCTTCCCACATATACCAGATTTTCAAGACATTGAATGCACTGTTATTAAAACTAGAAAAATTCCTCCTTAGGTATCATCACCAAATAAATATGCCTTTAGATAGGGATAATTTTCATGGTGTATATATGATACATTATTAGCTCTCTCATTTACTATGTTTAAATCATGGTTTGTATAAAAAATGAATCTGTGGGAACTATATAGGAGGCCAATTATGGCCTTTTCATAGAATGCATTTGGAAAAATTTGAACATAGATTTCTCAATCTACCCCTCAGTACAGGATCTATTTATCCTAAGACTATGATTGGATCAAATTAATGTTTCATTCAGTATTATTATATAGTCTATGCAATGTGTGACTTTCCACATGGGTTCTTGTACCATGATATTATCTTATCTAGTGTTCAAACCACACATTATTCTACCTTGTTATTGCCCAAACAATAAATGAATATATTATATTTGAGAGTTCAAAAAGCATATATATATTTCAGCACTGTCCTACATCACTATTGGTACATAAATATAAAAGAAAATATATACCTCATGGAACTATGGAAGAGGTTTATTTGGGCCATGTAACATTACCATTTCGGAAAACACAACACATACAAATTTTCAAGAGATAATGGTTTTCCAATAGAATGTTAAATATATGTTTCTTATTGGATTCCATGAATATGAAGAAAATATTTAATTAACATGGATGGTATTTCTTTCATGTAGTTGATAAAAAATTAGTTTTAACTGAAAAATGCACTTAATGGAGATTAATGAAAAACTATGATATTGGTATTCTATGCTTGATTAATACATGGGAAGGATTTGGTTCTAATATGAAGGATTTTATAATAATCTCATGTTAAGAAGCATTATTAATAAGGTATTATGATGAATTTATATGAAGATGATATAAATTTTAGATGATTAATTGATGTATAATGTAAATAGTTCTATGAATTAAGAACATATGAATTTAAATTATTAATTGTAGAAACTCCAGTTTTTTCTTATAAGAATATGGAATATGTATTTCAATATTTCGAAATCCAATTGATAATTCAGATTAGGGTTATGAGGCATGAGGATCCTTTACATAGTGATATTATAAATATTAATTTTTTTTATGACTCATGATATGTTTCATTGAAAAATGTGGAATAACTCTTTGGAATAATCTCAGATCTGGATTCATAGACCATGGTTGAGTTCATAATGTTGTTTCTATGCTCGACATGACACAAACTTTGCTAAGGCCAAGATTATGATAATAGAAGAGTGGTAAGTAGAGTGTTAAATGGAGGATATTATTTTAATAAAATTAAAACAATATCTCATACCTCCATTCCCTTTTGGTGAATAAAACAAGAGGCATTGAAGCCCCTCTCCCACCTTTGGCATCATGTGCAACCGATGGTCCGAATCAATGAATCTAGGTGTCATCGATCATCGATCATAATGGTGATATATCCTAGATCATACTGTAATATCTCTAGAGTTCAGATTTGACCCGTATGCATTGGTGTTTATGTAATGGGAAAGAGGGTTTGAATTATAATACATGATACCACAAGCTGTACATTATTTTATGGTGGAAGAGCTCTTATATTCTTTCTTGGGTAACCTTAATGGTTAATCTATGTGTTTCAGGTGAAACATGGCTGACTTGAGAATCTCATAGAGAGATTCACAAAGGAATTACCATATACATGGTGTGTAGTACTGTGGATCATGTTTTGTGTTCATCATTTCTGGGGGAGATGAGTTTTGGGGACTACAGCCATCCACCTGGGTTCCACACCCTGTACTAACCCCTTTACATGATTTATAAGGAGGTGTCCAGTGAATATGTGTTAATATACATGTCCAAGTGGAAGTACACTTCTATAGTATATGGAAACATGGTGTCAGACATAGAAATAGGTAGACGAAAAGACCAAGTGGTCTTTTAGATGGGACACACCATGTACTTTAGGGTACACACCAAGTCAGAGGCACTGATGGATGAGTCGGGTGAAAGGAAGATATAGGAATGGGTCTCAGTGATGTGAGACATTCTTTTTTTTGATGGTATACACCACGTATGACCGCATGACTAGCCATTCCATGCATTTAGAAAACATGGACAGGTGTTTAGGTGGGGTCTCACACCATGTAGACCCCCTTACAAAGTGTTATGTATCATCTTGGTGGAGATTTTTCCTAGTGTATCTCCTCATTTTTTGGATAGGATTCTGTCATATGAGTAGCCTATACTAAGTGGGTTTCCATGTAAAACACGGTGGTGAAACATTTTTGGGATAAGAGATGTAGGGTGAGGTGATGTTGTGGGTATCATGGGTTAACATCATTTTGACCAATAGTGGTTCAGTGAGTTCCCTTGGTCTATCCCGATAAGTGTACGTTTGGAATTATGTCATCGATATAGGATTGGGATCCCCTTGATAGTTTGATATTGGAAAAATTGTTATAATCACTTCATAGAGGCTTACATGTATCCTCTATCATATTTTTAGAGTTGTAGTATCCCTCTATAGGGATTTAGGTGGGATCCTCTAATGTATTCTTTTTCCTATCATTAGGTTCTTAGTGTCTTCATGACCAATCCTACGTGGGTGGTTATATCCTATCTAGTAAGATACCCTTTTAGTGTTTTTTGTATAATTTTTTGATCCCTAAAAAAGTAGAATATGTTAGTAGAGATGTGTCATTGTTGGGTATATGATCTCATACTCAACAATTGGTATTATTAGGGTTCTAGAATCATCATATAAATGATCCCCTACACCTCAGATGATTTATGTTGGGGTTGAGGAATTGTCAGTGTTGCGATCCCATACTTCATGAGTTAAACAAGATGTGTTTTATGGAATCATCATGACCAACACTATATGGAAGGTGATCATATATCTACATGTTATGATCTCCATGATTCCGGATTTAGTTCTGTTGTCCCCTAGTGAATCTTGGTAGTGATTCCATATATGAGTGAGATTCATGGGTTTCCTTTTTGGGTTGGTTTCCCCCCTAGTGGATCTTAAGAGTGATCCTCTATCTCAGGATATTTGGTTTATTGTTTTCCAAATAGGGTTCATAGTGTCCCCAAGTGGATCGTTGGAGTGTTCCCCTATTTTAATGATGAGACCTTTTTTTGTTATAGTATGGTTTTTAGAGGGCCCCATCTGGGATGGGAGGGATCCCCTATCAGAGTATTGAGATCTGATGTGTTCCCACATGACCTTTATTTGCAGTGAGATCTGAGGAGATTGTTCTTTCAGATGTGGGTCGTTTGGGATGGAGGTGTTGTTCCATTTGATTTATGATACCTGATTGAGGGGTATCTCTGGGATGTTCCATCAGTGTTGGTAGAGTTTTACCCATTGTATTGTATCTACCAGACGAGTTTCATCTGAGATAATATAGCTTGTGGAGTGTGTGCTCCTTGACATGTGTTTCTTTTCCAGCCAAGAGTTATACTTATCATTGTCTACAAGTTTGGAACCACACAATACTTGGTGTCTAGGACAAGTATATCAGGTTTATTTTCATATTTCCTTATGATAGTGTAAAATTATTAGGTTGACATATTTTGTGGTATAAACTAAGTAGTTTTATATATATGAGGATGGTTTAAAGAAGGATTTTATCTCTTGTTTGTGTTCCATCTGGATTGGTTGAGTGAATTGTTTCCTTTCGGTTTTTCCCTTTTCTTTTGGGTATTTGGGGCTTCTACAGATTATAGTCCATCCATCCAACATTGCGATTTTTATTCCAAAAGAGAAAGGTGAGAATACAAGGTACAGAAAAGACACCCTAACCAAAGTCATGTGGAAATAATGGAGGCTAAGGGAATCACCAATATTCAAGATAACCCCCTCCATTTTAAGGTAAGGGATATTAGAAAAGTAAAAAACTGGATTCCCAGGTTCCGCAATAGAGGCCAAGTAATCCGCCACTTTGTTCCCCTCACTCCAAGTGTGGGAAACTCTGACATTGTTGCTAAGGAGGGATTTTCATTGTTTAATAGTATAAACGATGGACCAAGGGGTAGTGCCTCTCCCTTACAAGGAATCATGGAAAAACATAGAGTCTGTTTCCAGTTGCGCAATGCTAAGGTCCCTCTGCTTACATATGGATAGCCCCGTGAGAACTGCAAGGGCCTCCGCTCGAACAGAATTTCCATAACCATATTGGGCCGTGAAATCCAGCATCACACTCCCTATGCAATCCCGAAGAACCCATACTCCACGCATAACTCCCCAAGCACAAGAGCCATCATTGTTCAACTTTAGGCCACCCTCCGGAGGAGACCATCATATCCATCTCCCATGTACCCCGGGACCGCGCTGCTGAACCACAGGCTGCAGGACCTACACCACATGACAAGAATGCACATCCATCCCAAGGGTGAATTTCAAAATAATCCCCTCTCTATGAAGGTTTAATTTTTTTATATTTTTTTTTGTGGGATGGTATTTATTCTTTTTTACTTCTGTTTGATTTTGGTTGGGATAGATTAAAGAATTCATTTCTTTTCGATATATATTTATATATATATACTATTTAATGGATGTTAATGTGGGTTCATGTGTATAGGTATGATAGGCTAATTCCTACCATGTTTGTGTAATGAATACATGGCACTAGATTCCAGCCCCTAGTCTATGGAGGAAAGCTTGGGGAGTCACATATCAATCCCCATTGGGTCAGGTCATAATAAAGTGGTGTCAGATTATGTTCTACCTTTGGGACTATAAAATGTAGTTTTTCATGTTGTGTTATTGGTTTTGGTGTCCTAGAAACAATGTTTGGGTTTTTTGAGTTCTTATTTCAGGCGAAGGTCTCTAATGTTGATGCAGTGGCTAATGTATCAATTCACCAGGACTCTGATAAAATTCATTTTGACTCCATAAATTTAAACATTTTTCACATGTAATTAATGATACGTGCATCATATGGGATGGGTTTTGGGATTTTTATTTTCTTTTGAGTCATCTTCCCATATATACTATTACACTATGGTGGGTCTTTATTGTATTTCAATATTCCTCCATAATGAAAACCAAAAATTATTCTGTAGTGATATTTTGGTGACGATCCTCCCTAAAGTGAGGCATCAACACAGGACACTGGTTTTGATGCTGTAACTCCATGTGGTCTTCTAGTTAAGCCACCATCCATCAAGATACATGTATTTATAGTAGTTTAGACCAAGGATGCATTCTAGATGAGTGAAATTCATGTGCTCTAGAGGAAGTGACCTCTCAGGTACCAGAGTTATCAAGACCCCTAGGCAGCTGATGACTATCTTGAGGCATTCATGCATTTTTCCTCCTTATGAGGGATCCAGCTGATTAGATGGTTGTCCTAGTGGTGATACTTTAGAAGGTTTAATTTGGGTGATGGTGTAGTCTTTTGATGTAGAACAAAGGCTATGAAATTCTCAATTGGCTATATTTTGAGTATCTATTCTGCGTGGTGTTCTATCTGGTCATATTGAGATAAAATTGTATCCATGAAAATTTGTAGCATTTAAATAATTTGATGACCGTTGTAGTGTTTTCTGTTATGTTCATAGGACAATCACATTACAAAATAGATGTGGTTTTAGATCCATTATTCAAAGAACACACCTTTGAGAAGGGATTGCACTGGGTGATCATGGTGTTACTGTGGTTATTGTGCATTCACAAATATTCCAGAGTTCTTGAGTTGTGTTGTGTGGTGGAGATATTTTTGGATGAGAAGACTCTCACAATTAGGTTGGGGCATAAAAGATTGTAGACCTCGGTAGTTGGAAGATGATATAATTCCTATGGATCTAGGTGCATGAGAATCTGTAGGAGATCATCCTAGATTAGAGGGTCTGTGGCTTTGGGATTCCAAGTAAGTTTTGGTTAGTTATGGGATATGAAGTGTTACACTTGAAATGGTCATGGATATCTTACCTAATAATGTATGGAATTCCATGATATCAAAAGGGATCCTGTCAATGGACCACCTTATAAGAGGTAGCATTTAAAACATGTAAGTCTATAGGGTGGAAGACCTATAAGTAAACTGGGTAGTGAATAAAGAGGTGGAAGATGATATGAGTTTCCACCACCACACACAGGTGGTCCACGTGAGGCTTAGTGAGTGGCAGTGCGATGGAAAATATAGCTACATGCCATAAAGGCCTTTGACCTAGAGGCTCTGCGTATGTATAGAGGTGCTCCATTAAATCCATATATTGGTTGAGTTTTTTTCAGGTTTGTGCGAGGTGTTGGTGTAATCATGATTTGGTTTTTTATGTGTCATTTAATGCACGAGGAAGTGGCATCATTCCACCAACTGAGTTATTTTTTTTGTGATTTTACTAAAACCTTGATAGTGATTTAGTGTCACCCAAAGAGGATAGTGTCTAGTGGCATTGTATTATTCCCTCTAACTTGTATGTTTGGTGTGGTTTTCTTTGTTGGATGTTTGCGTAGATGGACCAGTAAGACCAAGTGTGTTCACTTGAGAACCCCTTTGTTTTTATTTGTTACCCTAAAATATTATGTATTATATTATTGTGTAAGATACATGAGTAGGATTCGACATAGTTTGGATAGAATTAGGGCTGAAAAGAATTATTGATGACTTCCCCACAAAGACATGTCACTCACACGCGATTTAAACCCATGCGGGAAAGTCAGTGGCACCGAAATCATCTAGTATTGAGATGTAGTGGAATACTTCCTTTGACTTTTGTGTTCAAAGTATGTTTTTCTTGTTCTCTGTTTCAGGTCAGTGAGGTGGTGTGAAGCTAGACCCTATGACCGCCAATGGACAGGGTTATTGGGGATTCCCACCTAATGCAACTCAGGATAAATTTTCAAATTTGTTTAGTATGAGTTGTACTAGGTGTGGTTGAGCCTCGTTGTTCCTTTGAGTGCATGATTGTTGGTAGAATATGAACCCTTGGTGTCACTTGTGGTGGTCTTAGTGATCTCGATGGCCTGTAAGTCCTAGTTGAAAACCCAGTTTCTTTCCATGTTCCTAGGATTTCTCTTTATTGGATGAAAAGACTTAAGGTGTAGAGGATGTTGTGACATGGTCTTTTTCCTATAAGCCTTCTTAATATTTCTAATAATATTTCCGAATTTAGGCCCTGAGTCAGTGTAGGATCCCTATGACAAAATAGACTTGACATCTTGATATTTAAAATATTTAATATATTTAATCAAGAATTTGTAGTTTATTTGAAAACATGGAAAGAATCTCAAGAAGAGTCTTGCATCATTATTTTGAGAATACAGTTCTATTCAGAGCATCAATTTTACCCTTTAAGCGTCATAAAAGTTGTCAGTGTTGGGGGCTATTTCAAGGGTGATTTGGTATGGGAGTGTTAAATAATTTATATTTTTTTAATAAAATTAAAACAATATACCTTACCTCCATCCCCCATGGTGCACAAATATGGAGGACCAAATCCCTTCTCACCCCTTTGGAGTAATAGAAGGAGTGAGGATCAAATCAAGGAATCGAGGTGCTATCTATATCTGATCGTGATGGAGATATCTCATAGATCATGAAGTAGTAGCTCTTGAGTACTTATTCAACCTCAATGTGTTATTGTTTTTCAATGAGGTTATAGGTTTTGAGTTTTATCTCCCAATACCCTTTTTTATGCAACATATTAAGGTGGTGTATCCCTTAGAAGCCATATTGGGACCCCGTGATGGTTGATCAATGTGTTTTGGGGGGAACATGGTTGATTTTCGGAAACTCACAATGAGATTCACATTATAATTTCCATCTACCCAGTGTGTAGTGTAGTAGATCATGTCATGTGTTACCCCATTTGGGGAAGATGAGTTTTAGGGTCTACATAACATGTACCAGAGTTACACATCATTTAGTGACCAAATATAATGTGGAACGAGGACATGGATAGGGAATCCATGTGAAGATACACAACCATGTGAAAGTACACAAATAGATTACATGAGAATGGGGTTCCGGACACGAACATTGGAAGGTGACATAGCCAGGCGCGTTCAGATGGGACACAACATGTACCCAAGAGTATATGTAGTTTTTGTGACAAAAAATCCTGATTAATGTGAAGGGAATACAGATAAGGGGGTCCTGGTGGGGTGACAAACACCATGTACCACTGGTATATACTGTGTATTCCCACATTCTTAGAAAATCCATGCATTATGGTCGAGTATTTAGGTTGGGACACATGTTTTGTTGAACCCATACACTTTGTTTTGTCTCCTCATTTAGGAGGTTTATCCCAGAATGTATCCTCGTTTGGGGAATGGATTTAAGACCTTGAGTAGACTATCCTAAGTATTTTTACATTGATAATGAGTTGCTTGCCATGTTTCGGGCCAAATAGATGTGGAGTGATGCAATGTTGTGGTTCACATGGGTTCTTGATGTTTGGAACAATAGTTGTTGAGTCAGTTACCTTGGTATAACCCAATGAGGGTAATAGTGGAATTATATCCTCTGTTCCATATTGTTATCCCGTTAGTAAAATGATTTTTGGTATAGTTATGTCATCCCTTTTGAGAGACTTGTTTGGTATCCTCTATTGTTTGTTAGTGTTGCAGTAATCATCAGAAGAGGCCGATGAAGGAACCTATTGCATATCATTTTTACCTATGTCATTTTCTTCGAATATTTGTGACCATAAATACATGGGAAGTGATCCCATATTTAGAAGTACATCCATGTAGGGTTTTTGGTATCATTAGTTGTATGACCCCCAGCATTGCGGGAATTTTTAATAGGGTTGTCGCATCATTGGGTATACAATACCCTATTCAGTATTTAGTATTATTAGGGTTTTGTAATCATCAAATATGTGATCCCATACTCATAAAATGTTTTTTGTATGATTTTTGTAATATTAAATTATATGATCCCCTACTTCACAAGTTATACTAGATGGAGTTTAATGAAACATAATAACCAAAAATACACTGGTAGTGATCCTTTATCTACATGTTACGATCTCTAGGATGCCAGATTGGGTTGTGTTGTCCCCAAACTGATCCTGGAAGTGATCCCCCTTCTGTGTGAGATCTTTGTGTTATCGGATTGGGATCATGGTGTCCCATAGAGAATCCTTTGAGTGGTCTCCTATCTGAGGAGATGTAGTTTATGATTGTCTACACAGGTTTCATAGTGCCTCCTAGTGGATCCTAGGATTGATTACCTTTCTAATAGATGATACATTTCCTCATTTAATTAGTGTTTGTAGCATCCACCAACAAATATTTGAATTAAACCGTATATAATTATCATGTTCTACTATGTTCAAACATGACATTTCTTCATGGTGTGATCCGACCAGTGTGTTCTCTCAGATGCATGGCGATTAAGTTAGTGGTGATGTGCCATCAATTTTGTGATACCTGATTGACTGTTGTATCTCAGGTAATCAATTAGAGTTGGCTGATTTTTACCCAATTTAGTGTATCTCTCGGATGAGTGTCATCTAGGATGATAGAGCTCATGGAGTGTGTTCTCATAGGTGGGTATTTCTTTTCAATCCATGAGTAGTACCTATCACTGGATATCAGGTCAAAACCTCATCAAACATGGTGTTTGATGTGAGTATATCGAAGTGTTTTTTGGGTTTCTTGTGGGTTTTTCACATTCTTGGGTCAACACACCATGTGTTCGAAGTTGACTAGTCCTTTATAGTCCATGATGATTTCGAGATAGTGTTTCTTACTCATTTAGGTTACCTCTACCATGAAAAATTGGGCTGCTTCCTTTTTGTTTCTCCATTTTATTTTTGGTAATCCGGTAACCTATTAACATTTTTTATACTCACCCTTACATGGAATTTTCCAACAAATGTTGCGTCTTGAGCTTAATATAGGCTTTTTTATGTGGTCAAAGGAGGTCCCAAAGTAGATGGATCTTATAGTTCTACACAATCTAGGGTTTTTACTAGAGTATGGTGAAGGATGTTTCCATTGGGTTAATTTGATAGTGATCCGCTACATCTGAGTATGTTGGATTATTTTTAATTTTTATTTTATTAGGCCTGTATTTTCACTTTTTTATTTCTATTTTACCATAGTTGGGATTTATGTATGAATTCATTTCATTCCAATAGATATATATTTTCACTATTCCATGGAGGTGAATCTGGGTTCTTGTGAATAGGTATGATAGGATAAGGCCTCCCATGTGTGTGTTATTAATACATGACACTAGACGCCATCCCACTTCATATTGAGTTGGGTTATGGAGTTACAGATCAAGCTCTGTTGGGCCAGGTCATGACACTAATGGCTGATGAATTGACATTGTTTTTTGTATTCTTGGTCATACAAGAAAGGAATGTAAAATATATTTCTCAATATAAATATTAAAAATAAGTGTAGAAATAGTTTTTAATAGAGTATTTAATGGTTGTGAAACCATAGGTTGCTACCCAGATAATGTTTCCAATAGATGAATATGAATAGTAGTGGATATAATAAAGTATAAGAATTTAATTGGTAGAAATTTCTCTTAGATTATTTTCGACATGATAACGTGTTAACTACATGCCAAGCTACAAGGTATCATAGTTATCCCAAGGAACCAAAAATCCTAATATAGAAAAAATAAATTATTATATCAAAGACTTGGTTTATTTTAGAATTTTTTTATACAATATCATAATAAGAGTTATTGGGATGTATGGATATTGATTGGGATAGTTTAGTGGATGATGTAATTTCTAATTAATGTGATGATTTGTTTCCATAGAGAATTGTGTATTTATGGGATTAATAACAATACAATATTATCTCATATTTTTCATTTTTCAAAAAAAAAACATTATTATGGCTAACTCGGGATTACATAGAACCATAATTTGATGAAGAAACCACAAGATGATTTTGAAATGGATGTAAATTATTTGAATATAATCTAGTCTGTTTTCTTGATTTATATTTATAATTTAAAAAAATTATTAAATGCATTGATGATCAATATTATATATACCCTTTTAATGGATAATGTTAATATATATCTAATGATATTTGATTAAATGTCTATAAAAAATAAAATAACCAATATTATGATTATGTATCATTCTATGGAATTTTTATAGAATATTTATTCCACTATTATAGATTAATATTCTCTAGTCTATTGAAATATTATAGAAAAACAAACTAATACCCAATGATTATTATTTTTCCATGTTTGATATTTATCATATGATATTCAGTCTGTGGTTTATAGATTTGAATGGTTTCCCATCATTAAATAAATGAACAGTGTATTTTTCCATTATAACATATAATGATATTCTATTTGGATTTTTAACAAAAGAGAATAAGAAAGATAATATCTTATTAGGGGGAAAAATTTAAGGGGATATATTCCTAAGAAAGTGTGTGGTTTTAAAAAAAATAATGATGGTGAGTTTTATTTGATAACGACTATGGTAGAATATATGAATGTGTAATAGTGGACAAAGATTAATAATAGACGATTAAATAATCTTAAATTAGTTCCAATTATGAGATATTTTTATAATATATATGAAATGTGATATTGTAGAAAAAAATATTGTTTCATTGATAATATATTCACTTCACTCTTATTTATCATATTAATAATTAATCATATGAGCTCAAGGTGAATGATATGGAAATCAAGAGTTACACTATATGAAGTATTCTGATCTAAGATGACAAGTAATTTTTAAAGGGTTTTATTAATTTATTTGATTGTTTTCAACAAATCCAAAGTGTAGATTTTTAGTAATATAGTTGGAAGATATAGTGGGTTGTGTTTTTTATTCAAATTTCAGAAAATACTCATGAAATTAATTGGAATAAAATAGATATTTTTTATAATTTTATATGAATTTGATGATGTATTTTGGAATAATACAAAATCACACTATAACATAGAAATCATAACCTTATAATAATATTTTATTAGGTGATTGAAATTGTAGCTTTTAATATTCAACTATAGTTAATAAATAGAATGTTTTAAATTTTTATAGATATGACCTTAGGGTATTTTAGATTATCAATTAGGCTATAATAGTTTTATGACCAACCATGACATCTAATTTAGAGTAAATGATTGGAGGAGTGTTTCATGATATGCATTATAAGAAATACACCATACTTAAATCATATGAATTGCATCATGAGAGATAGAGAAGTTGTGTAACAACATTGATGTTGAGGTTTTGTGATGCTATTTTAATTTTTGATTATATAGTGAAGCGTTTGATTGGTTGTAAATATAATAGTTATATACATTTTCATAATAGTTAACATGATACAATTTCCAGTAATTGAATTATTGAAATATATATAATTTTTAATAATAATGACATCGTTTCCTGATCAGTAGTTTTATGTTGTAATGGTATGAAGTTTTAAATATATAATTAGATTTAATTACTATCAATTAATGGGTTTATTTTATATTTAAATGGATTAATTTGAATTGGATTTTGAATAAACTTTAGTATTAATTTTCTAAAACTATTGAAGGAATATTGGAAATATTAATGATGATAAAATTGAATAATTTTTAATGAATTGGTGAAATATATTCCCCATTAGACAAGGGTAATTGAGGAACGAGGAGGCTATTATAGAATAAATATTAGTGGATTGTGTGAGATCCAAAAATACACAATATTATAGGAGATAATTCTTAATAAAATATCATCGAGATTATCGCTTTGATGATGATTGATAATACTTCGAGACAAATCACATTGTAATCATTTATTTTGGATTAAGGAGATCATTTTAGTGGGGGGATAATTATTTACTATTTAAATAATTGAGATATTCTTCTTGTTTTTTTTTGAACCTATGATAATATTTATACCTCTTAGAATTTATACAAACTAGACATGTTTTTATTTTTATTTTTGACACACTAAACATTACTGAGAGTAATATCATTTGAGGTTGTTCACTGAGAGAGAAATATTTTTTATATCTAAATGTTAATTATTTATTGAAATAATTTTTTCATAGGGAGATAGATTTATGTATTTTAAGACTATAAAATATGATTTTTAGGAAAAAATAATTTAATTTTTCCTTCCATGATTGACTCCCTCTTAAGGATTGACTCCATGTGTCTGAACAACGATAAGTTTCCCACAAACAAAATTTATTAAAAAATGATTCAGAAACCATATAAAATAGTTTACCAAAATCCATCAAAAATTTAAAAATATTTAAAAATTAATCATAGAAAAAATAAATACTTGGTCAATATTAATATTAATTAGAGACACTTTTTTAGATGCACTTTTTTTTAATCTTCACAAGTTATCAAAATAAATATCTCGATAAAATATATCATGAATCACAATCATCAATATTTTATAATAAGTTATCAATTATAAGGATATATAGCTGAAACCATTTAAAATAAGTTTATAATTACACATTATCATTTTGAAAAACCACACATAAATGTTAGCATGAACCATTTCATTTTAGCACACCCATTTTCTATCCCATCGTATTAGAGAACATCGCAAACTTTTTGTTGTATATTCAATGTTACACTTGAATCAATGACTATATAAATCACTATATCAAGCTACTGGATTGAAATTAATAATGGATGAGAATATAATATGTTTAATAACTATTATTCTATTTATAATGATCCCAAGAATAATTTTTAAATATTTTTAAACCTAAAAATTAATGCATAGAATGTTGTGTTCTTAAAAACTGTATGCCCCTAAAATCATCGAATGGATCCAAAAAACTTTTTTGAAAAAATTAAATAATATAACTTTTCTATCTGATTAAATCTCCAATCCTTAGTTAAACCCCCAAAAAAGATTCATTTCCCTAAAAAATTTTGTGAGAGATTCGATTTGATGAGAATAATAGATAAGAGAGTGTTAAAAATTTATTGACCCATTAAACTTTTGAAACATAACTTATTATTCCCTCAATAATTATTTTAACTTATAAAACCTTGAAATTATTGAATTCAACATATTCCTTGTCACATTAATTTTGTTATACCTCTCTAAAAATACCATTTTGTATAAAAAAAATACACACATTCAGAGATCTCTTAAAATACTCAAATTGGCCATGATAAATTCCAATTCAAAATTCACAAATTCAAAATACAAAAATAATAAACCCATAAATAAGAAAATAAAATTTCATTATTTATTATCTAATAATAAAAATTATACAATTACTAATAATAAATTTAACACCCTGATATGTTATAATATATTTTTCATCAAATAAATTAAAAGTTCTCGATAACATTCTTGAAAAAAGTAGAGTGCATAAAATGATATGTGATATATTAAAACTAGCTGATATATTACTGGTATAAATATCAAAATACACAGTATGAAATATATTTATAAAGGATTTAATTAATTAAAATTTATTTATTGATTCATAATTAACAGGTAGCGAATTATATGTAATGTCTTTTTATGCTTTAGGAAAATATTTTTATCAAAAAAGGGTTTTATTGAATATAATATTAAGGAATTATAAATAGTTTATACCATTTATAGAAAATATTTTTTGGGTAATTAAAATAAATTTTTAAATTTTAATTTCTTTATAATGATAGAGTGAATTTATTGGATTTTTTTAAAAAGATTTATTTTTTAAGTGAAATTTGAAAAGTAATTTTGTTTGAAAAAAATATAATTTCATTTCATGTAACTCAAATAAATATTTACATATAATAATAATTTTAAATAAAAATCCATAAATTTTAAATAATATAATTAGTTACATAGTAATCCTCTTTATCCTTAATCTTGGAATATGTTAATTTTTGAGCTCAAGAACTCATTTTTTCTAAAAACTATTTTTAGCACAATGGGGTTTAATAATAATAAAATAAATAAATCTCCCATTATTTATTGTTTAAATGATATTAATATGTTTAATTTTTAGTTATGTATTATATCGTTAATTTTATGGTTTTTATAATGTAATTAATGGAAGTAAATTCAGTTTTACGGCAAAAATGATTTTTTTTAGAAATAGGTTTTCATTATGGTTTGGGAGGATATTTAAAATTATAATAATACATGTATTTAATGATAATATAGTAAAATAGATTCCATATTTACAATTATAGAAATTAATATAATGTAATAGTTTAAAATTATTTTTTGGTGACAATGAATTTTAAAAACATTAAATATTTTTTATCACCGTCAATGTTTAAATGGGTTTACTAGGATGAAAAAAGGGATAAATATAGGACTTCAAAAAATAATTTTCTAATTTTTTATATATATTTCAACATTATATTATATTAACATTAAATCGTTTGAAATTTTGGTCCACTTTCTTAGGAGTTGAAGTTATATGATTTATATATTTTTGGAAATTCCAAGTGTGCCCCCTCACTTATAAAATGCTAGCTACTCTGATACATCATTCACAAATAATGAAAAATATAGATCATCCACAACCAACTCAAAAATTGACTAGGTTACTTACCACTATACAGAGCTTCTGATCATCTCCTATGAAAAATCCTTCATGCCGTATAGTGTAAGCCAAATGAGGTCTCTCGATAAAGAGGTTTACATCTTATTTAATCCCATTCAGTAATATTAATTCTTATATTTCCTATAAAATAACTATATCCATCAAAAATTAATTAACCTAGAAGCTTAATTTTTTTGAGATTTTTTTGATAATGTTACAACCATTTACCGCATCATGTTCATCATATTTTAAATGAAAGTAACACACAAGTGTATATGTGTACCACTTCCTCCACATAGGGATATAATTAATATTATATCACTATATTCTATAGTAAGATATTAATTTATAATTAAATTTTATACATAATATTTTTGAAATAATTATTCTTTTGTAATTATAAAATCATATCTATAAACATACCTTCGAATCCATCAAAAATTATAAATCTTCCCCATTTTTATGTTTGTACTACAACCTTCAGTAAGAGAATTGATTAATTTTTAATTTCAGACTTATATAGATGGTAATAAGGAAATATACAACGAATATATTTATATTTATTTTATAATAATGATTTTTTATAGATTAATTATCATTTACCATTATTTCATTCAAATAATAAAAATGTGTAAGCTTCACTCATGTGTATGTATGGATTGAAATCTCCACGTAGTGATATAATTTATTTTTTATCACTTAATTAAATTAATTTTATTAAATAAATATATAGTTAATATATATTATTTTTATATCAGGATTAAAATTTCATAAATGAAGTAACATTTATCAATCTGTATGAACTGTACCTATCAAACCACAATGTACTTGAAAAAAATAATTTAAAACCCAAAGTAATTATAATAATGAATGATTAATAATTAATAGAGGATAATATTCTCTATGTACACCATGTATTATATTATAGGTATGCAAATTTTTATATTATATAAATATAATAAATTTAAATTTATTATATAGAATTCTAGAGATGCAATCACGCAAAACAGAGTAGAAATGAGGGTTTCTCATCTCACTTTTATTCCACAAAGGCATATGCCATATTAAAATCTTGATTCCATGATGTGGTATATATATTGAAAATGCATGTATTTTTTTGTTCTTTTTAGGAATAATTTTTTTATTTAAACATCTATATAAGGTTCTTTTTTAATGAGGTTATGATTCATAGATTACTAATGTTGTTAACGTTCTTTATCTCAATTTTATGGTTTGATTTCATGCATCGATTTATGATGATAAGGATAATATACTAATATTTAGAAATTTTGTTTCCTTGTACTTCTAAATTACAAGTATTTAATAATAAAATTCAAATTATTTCGTGGAGGGTATTTGTCTTAAAATTTATCAAAGTTTAATGGGTTTACCATCTCAACAGTGCCTTCATTGGGGCGTATATTATTTTATGCAAATATCTATTTTTATGAGGTGTATATATTTTTAATTTCATATTTATTATCTTGAATAAAATTATTATTATTGTATTTAAGAATTTATTACTTGCTATTTCATTGATGGGTGTTATGATTCAAAAGATACCGAAGAGGTGAGTGTTTTTTTAATTGTCAATTTCTAGTAGGATTGTTTATACTTAATAATCGAAGTTGAAAATAAATTTTTTATCCCTCATAAATATTATGGTTTTTATTTTATGATGTTTATTTCAGTATATTACAGGTTTCCTTTTCTTTTACACTTCTTATGTAATTTAATGTCTTAAACACTTTTTTAAAAAAAAGATACCATGTATTCCTTCTTCACTCAAGAATCTTTTGTCATACGTTAATATTTTCCAAAAAATGTTTTTGAGATTTTTTTTACTATTATAAAAATATTTATTATATTCATTTTTAAAATTTTTTTACATTAAATTTTTTTAATGGAGTATAATCTAAATTTATTGAGTGCCGTACTTTTGAATTTTACTAGAAAAGTGAAAGGTATCATTATTTTTATGTAGAAAGAATGAATTGATTTTAATACAGCAATATAAACTCAATCAATTGATGAAACTTTAAAAATATTAAATTTTTGATTTCAAATAGATTTTTCTAAACTATATTTTTAAAAATTCACAATTTCAATAAATTATATCAAAAATAAAATTAGTATTTTCCTAAATAAATCTATCAGTTATTTTTAAAGGTATTTTAAACTATAAAAACATCCTATGATGTTTATTATACTTTACTAGGGATATGATCCAATGTTAAGATATTCATTATTTTTTTATGGATTATGATTATAATAGGGAAATATTTATAAAAATCATATTCTTTAATATGGATTAAGATTTAATGTAATCTTAATTTTTTTTCACAATATTACTAATAAAATTTATGTATTATGATTATTATATGGTTGTTTTTGTTATAAACTATGGCTCATGAATGATTATTGATGATTCTGAAAACTTATGTGAAATAAATCATTATTTAGAAACCATATTATATAATTCATGATTAATGATATTTGACTTATTGGGTATCATTATAGTAATTTTTGATCATGTTCTCATACCCATGTGATAATATTATGTCACATATCATAATGGATTTGCATCTCTTATATTTACCCTTAAATAGAATTTGATATCATATTTATATTTCATTTCAATAGGTTACGAGTGAATTTTATAAGTATTATATTTATTAAAGGGTTATTGTTATGATTCAATTAATGGGAAATCATGTAAATATATTTTGTAATTTTAATATCTATAAACATGTTTTTATATACACCAAAACATTATGGTTTTGGTACGAATTTTAATTTTATGTAATTTATATTCCATTAATAAGATGTTTCATTTAAGAATATAATTTTTTGGTTAACTATAGTAGGTATAAGATAAGTGTTTAATTATTTTTGGAAATTATGATGAGAAAACAATAGTGAGATCCCCAAGTATAAACCTATTTGTATGATAATATACTCTCTCATTGTAAATAAAATGATTTTTTGTCCCAGAAAAATAAACACCTTTATGGGAAGTATAAATTGGATATGGCTGTCTAAATTACAAAAAAATGATTAACAACCCTTAATGGGGTGGATTGTATATTAACTCGATAAGTAGAAGTTATAAATATGTTTGCCAAAGAATTCACAATGGGATTTAAACTCCCAGGGGGGTATGATTATGTTAATACACATCATCATTGTAAACCATTATATAGTATTTGGAAGGAAAAAATAACCATGGATTAACTAGGAGAAACCTATGGTGTCATATATTGAAAATAATGTTCCATGATCTAGATATCCTAAGAGATATTCTTCAGGATCATATTATTAATCATTATGAATTTTTTTTCTCAAACTATAATTTTTAGATTTATTTAATGACTAGAACCAAGAATAATTATGTTTACAAAAGTTGTGGAAGATAACGCAATGAGATTCTTCATGAGAAAAAAATGAAATCGGTCGAAGAATAAATAATATGGGAATTATGAAAAACCATTTATAATGATATATCATTAACAAACTAAACAGAATTTTGTTTTTGGAAAACAATATTTAAATTCATTTTCATGAAGACCACGTAGGAAACACTATTCATCTTCATACATCTCAATAATAATAGAAGAAGAATGTGATTAAATGTATCAATGTAATGAGAATATATTTTATGTGTGTAAAAGAAGGTCATAGATATGGTAAATATCAATTATAATTAAAAATACTTTTAACAAAGTGGTTGGTAATAATGATTTCTATAAGGTATTAGTGAACGTTGAATGACATAAATGTTGAATATAAGGGAAATATGAAAATAAATTTCCTAGATGAAATTCTCATGAAAATTATCCCCATTTTTGTATGATTAAAGGTTTTACTAATGGTTATGTAGAGAATATGAATTAAAAATTAATGGAGTGAATTATTTTTATAAGGTTTATTTTGTTAAAAGTAATAATCATTATTAAATTGAGAATTATGAATCCTGAGACATTATTGATATTTCAAATTATGGGTGAAATTATTAACGAATAAGATAATAATTTTTCGTATAATGTTTATTAAGGATGGGATATGATTAATTTATTCAAAAATTGAATTTAAGAATTATGTTTTGGAAATATTTCATTAATGATATTTAGGTGACAAGAATAATGGAACATCAATGGATTTTATTGTATATGTCTTTTTTAGGGATATTCAAGAAAATTTTATATGGAACTGGTAATCAATAAAATTGATTTAGGTTTATGGTTATTGTTTTGGAAAAAATATGATTGAGTGAAATATAATCCTTAATATATTCTTCATGATGAGATAATATTTTTTTCTTAAAAATATTTAATTAATATTAATGATATAAGTAAGAAAGTATTGATTTCTAGGAAATTGTTTAGTTATATGATGATATATATATTGATTTTATATTTTTTGAATTTCATTTTTGGATGTTAAAAATATAATTGATTAAATATTATTTTTTTGGGATTAAGGATCGAGTTAATTTTTGTAAGAAACAATGTTTTCAATAATTTTTTAAGGTGATTCTGTTTATTAGAATGTAATTATTGAATATCTTACTAGGGAATTTATATTCATCATAATTGAAATTAAGAGATAAATAAAGTTTATGGGGATTAATGTTGACTTTATTTTGGAAATTTTTTGAAATTGTTTTTCTAATTTTTTTGGTTTTGAATTTTTTCAGACATGTTTTGAATTTTTTCAGACATGTTTTTCAGGGATCATTTGGATACCTATTTATGGAATGGTTTATATAGAACATTTGTTTCATTATTGAGGATTTCAGTAATTATTTCATTACGAGAAAATATATCCATATTGGATAACATGTTATAACCACTTCGATTTGGATAAATATATAAGAAAATCAGGAATGTGTTATCATATTTTAAGGATATTATGATCTAGTAAAATTTATTTTAAGTTAATTTGGCATGAAAAATTAATCTTTAATATTCATTTCATGGAATAAGGAATGAGAACCATTTGTAAATTGATTTTAAAACAACCAATCATTGGAATTATGATTATAGAATTAAAATAAATCATTTATGTTTCTTATATCATGTTACATATTGTTATAGTAAATTAATTCTTAAACAACAAGATAAATTACCTTGAAAATTAATTGTATCCATTTTTATATTTATTTTCGATGACTAGATTTTATTTCACCCTACACTAATTCATGGTATTTTGGTTATTAACATTATTATGACCACCTTCTCTATAAAACACCTCTATTCTATAAAAATTATCTTTCTCCTATAGGTGAATATATTCACATCATGCTAATGTTTTTTGTATTTCAGAACATGATCAATTGTTATTTATGGTAGCCTTTAAGTTTCATACTTTCCATCATGAAAGGACTTATTATTATCACGTAGTATGTTATGAATTTTTTTCAAAAAATGTATTTTAAATTATCGACTCCTTGATTACATTGATATTAATGTTTTGGATAAAAACATTTAAATTGGTGAATAATGTAACACCCTGGTATTTTATAATATATTTTTCATTTAATAAATTAAAAGTGTTCACTAGATATCTCGACACATAAGAATGATCACAAAATAAATCACGATATATTATATCGTATCCAATAAATTACCAGTATTAATAATAATGAACACATTATTAATAATTTTTATAACATTTTTATATAATGAAAATGTATTTATTGACTCATAATAAATAAGTAATCAATTTTTGGCACAGTCCTTTTATTCTTCAAAAATATATTTTCATAAATTTTTTTTATTAAATATTGATAATGGTAAATAAAATATATTTAATCATATTTAGTAAATTATATTTTGGGGAAGTAATATAATTCTTAAATAATATTTTCAATTTTATCTTGTTGTAAATTTTTATATTTCTTTTGAAAAATATTATACATTCAGTGAATGGTGGAAAATACAATTTTTTTGTAAAAACTATATTTTATTTCCATATAAAATTAATGATATGTTTTTAATAATATTTAATGTAAAACAATTCTCTGTTAATTATAATTAATATAATTATATTTATAGCAATCAATATTATACATGATTTTAATATAAGCTTGTTTTAGGTTTGAAAACACCTTTTTTATAAAAAAATGTTTGTATGGGGGTAGTAGCTTTTTATCATAGAAATTTAAATTAACACCTATTGATTTATAATATTAATTAAATATATAGTTAATTTATTTATTCATGTATTTTATCATTCATTTCATTTTTTTTACATATCATGGAATGAATGTAAATTTAGTTTTATGGTTACAAACGAATATTAAAAAAGGATTTAATTGCATCTTGCATGAAAAATTAAAATTAAATTCTTCCACATATATTATGAGAATGTTATAAAATGGTTTAAAAGTATATAATTCATAAAAATTAATACAATCCAATATGGTTAAGTGAATTTTAATTATAGTGAATAACAAGACGTATAAAACATTTTTACCGTATAAATGGAAAAATCAAGGTTACTAAGAGAGTTGAACCAAGATATAAGGGTATTATTATGACATAAACATTTCCAATTTATATATTTTTATTATATGTGAACCCTATATTTTCTTACCATCGAATCTTAGTCGATTTGGTTCTACATTACCAAGAAAGTATACTAATATAATTGAAATCTTATAAGATATTCCATGAGTGTACCTACCCTCACTTCTTAAAGGAAATATCTTCTCAATTATTCAATCAAAATGATCTTTTAATTTAACACATAATTATTAAATATTATTTTTATTTGAAAAGAACCTTATGTAATTTATAGAAAATCTTACACATAACCACGTGTCTCTATGAACAATAATATAGTAAACTGTCATAATAATGCTGTTAAATTTAAAGGAATGAATAATAAAAAAATTAGGAAAAATATTTATAATGGGTATTATTATGTAAAATTTATTTATTAATTTATAATAAAAATGTATATGATTTTTTGTGAATTCATTTTTTAGTTCAAAAATAGGTTTTATTCAATAAATTATTTTATTTAAATTTTAATGTGAAAATTAGAATTTATTTAAAAAAAAATTAGAAATTTATTTTACTAAATAAATATATTTTTCAAAATAATAATTTCAAAATTATATTAGGGTAAATTATTTTTTATTTTTATATAATTATTTTTTTAAATAGTTATAAATACTAATTTTTTGTGAAAATTGTCATTTTTTCATGTAAAATCACATTATGTAAAGAATTTGTTCTCAAATAAAACATAATTTGATATAATTATAAATAATATAAATAATTTCTTTGGATTCATCCTTATACTTGATTTTTCTATAAGTGAATATTTTGGATTAAAACACATTTCTTGGAAATATTTTTTTATGTGCACAATGTGTTTTTGTATTAATAAATTAATGTAACCTATATTTATTAATATTTTTAACTATATTTATATATTATTTATTTGATATAAAATTTTAAAATTCAATTTATGGGTTTTATTTGCCAATGAGTGGAATTAAATAAAGTTTTATGCATAAAAAGTTATTCGCCCTAAATAAGAATTTTTTTAAATTGCAAGATTAATTGAAATGAAATTATTCATCTTATAGAAAATAATTGTGGTGAAATGGATGATATATTTATATTAAATTAAATAATATAATTTAATCATTCCAACAAAACTTTTGGTCATTGTGAATAGTGAGAAGAGTAAAAATATTTACTATGGTTAAGGTTAAAACCTGTTTACCCGGTGATTAAACTATGAGATAATGTTAGTTTTCCCAAAAAGCTATAAAATTATTATTTATTGAAGAAATATAAACATTTTTATATCCTAAAATTTAATCCCATTTCATTTGGATCTATTTTACTTCAAAACAGACCTTAAATCATTGATATTTTTAACAAATTCATTATATGTACATCCCCTCACATATAAAATGACACCTCTCATCCTCCATTATTAAATTTATTTATCATTATATATCTTCCAAAAAATACTCAAAATATATACTATAATCCTAACCATCATCTAAGAGCATCTAGTAATCTCGTAAAACAAGTCCTTCAAGTCTTACTAAGTAATCCAAATGTAGTCTCTCAAACATAATGTATGATACTTAACCATTCTCTTTCAATTATATCTCATCTTATACTATTTATAAACTTATATTACCCATAAATAAGTATTTTTTCATGTATAATAAATAAAATTATATTTTTAATGATTATTCAATAAAAATTTACCACCTACTCTCTATCCAATGGGAGATGAAAGCATCGCTCATGCTTACATATGGGATACCACCTCCACTTAGAGATACAAATAATTTTATACCACAATCATTAATGGATGGTTATTATGATAGATTAATTATTTATATATGATATTTATTTTAAGATAATAATTATTTAAAGACTAAATAGTATCTACCTTTCTCTTATTACATCAATTGAAATATTGAAATATCACTCGTGCATATGTATGGACTACAACTATCACATAGTGACGTGTTTCATTTATCATATCTAATGTATATTAATAGAATAAATATTTCAATAAGGAATATATATGAAATTTATTTCATGATTAATTTTTTTTACATGAATTAACCCTGATATATCTAAAATAACTCTAACCACAAAACCCAAAACATATATGAAAATCAATGAAATTAGGACTCTAAATAATGACGATAAGGAATGATTGTCAATGAATGGGTGAGAAGATGTTATAAGTAAAAAATGTATGGTATTATTGGTAATATTATGGTTCTAATATAGACATATAACAAAATTAAATTTATTATACATGTTGTAAGATTTATTACAAATCAATAAATACTTATGGTAAGAGTTTTATGTTACAATCTCTTTTTTATAGGGATTATTTGTGCTAAAAAATTATGGTAAAATTGTGTGATGTATCTCATCCAAATATTTTTTATTTCCTGATAATATTTTTATTTTAATATATTTCATGATTTAAAATTTTTACTTTATTTATGTACGCCATATATAGAAATGTTTTTTTGGGAAAACAAAATTGTTTTAACATTTGGACAATAATATTTTCTTCTATGTCTACATTATTATTTAATTTTTTAAATATTGTTTTTAATATTTGAAAAGTATTATTTAATTTCATTTCAAATATATTTTTTATTCTTTAATACTGTTGGAGACAACATTCTTAACATTTTCAAAATGCTATACTATTGAATTTTTATAGAAAATGTGACATAAATTTTTATTTTTAAATACCCAACATTAATAGGTTCGGAAGATATCATTAATTATATCTTATTTAAATAATCCTATATAATATTCATTTTTATTTTAAATATTATTTTTCCAATTTTTTGGATATCAATTTATTTTGAAGAAGTGACTTCAATTTAAAAGGGTATTTTTTAGTTATCTATTAAAGCTATTTTTATCTTTAAAAAACATGAATAAATTCTTCTTCTGAATTAAAAGGGATATGTTTCAATTCCACCATAATTAATCCTTATTTGGATGTTTTATGATTATGATGATGAAATATTTATAAAAACTTTATCCTTTCTATATGTTTTGATTTGATGCCATTTTGGAAGTTTTATGATCTTATGGAACATATTCTATTCATTTTTTGATGGGTTTTACATGAATTATATTTCCCTTAAATGAATTATGTTTATATATATATCTCATGAAATATTATGGAGTAGAATGGGGAGTTAATACTATTCTGTAAGGGTCTCTATCCATAAGATAGTTTTATAAGTGATCCTTAATTATTGAAATGATTTAATGAAGAGTGAACCCAATCATCTATGATAATATTGGTAGTGATCCTTGACTAATGAAATAGTATTTTGTTCTTATGTTAAATAAAAAAAATTATTTGGCTTATAAAATGTTTTCATGAATTATGATTAATTATTAATGATTATATACTCTTTTGTTTTACATATTTCGATATATAAAACCTTTTTCAATGATTAATGTTTATGATATATGAATAGATGTGTATGATATTATAACAGTTATAATATGTTATCATACATTTATGGTTCTTTAATTCTCAATTAGGATATATTTTTATATCTATTACATTTTCATTTACTTTAAATATATGATCACACTTTTATTTTATTCCAATACTTAGGATATGGGGAAAGTATTTAGATATTTTATGAATAATAAGTGTGCTAGTTATAAAGAAAGAAAATTTGAAATGATTTAGATATTTTATATACTATTTATTTATGTATCCATGTTTACCAAGATAGTAAACTTCTATGTTACTCAAGCATGAATTATGGAGATATGTATTGAATATTTATCTAAAATGATTTAATATAACTGTTGTAAACGTAATGATGTCTATATTTTGTATCAAGGGAAATTTTGACTAACTTATTGACACTAGGATAAAGAATCATTAGAGAGAACCATTAGGATATGCCTTAATATATAAGAAAATCATATGTTATCGTTTATAATGGAGTATGGTTTCCCTATGAAAGTACATCCTTATTTGGATACTATACATGGACAGTATTATAGAATAGATGTATATAGGGGTAATAACTACAATAATAATCAGTGAAGTATATGTCAACCATAATTTTAGGGAATAAATAATGGGCCCTTACTACAAATAATCATTGATAATCTAAGGGTATACTCTTAGGATAAATAATATTTTCTATAAGATCCAAAATGAATGATTGAAAATGATAAAGTCCTCAGATAACCAAGGTTAAACATACGGTGTCAGAGATTGAAATAAAGGTTTCATTATTTTGATGTGATATAAATTATTTAAATAATTATATGAATTCCCACTATGATTATTATTTATCATACCAGGATTTTTTTTCAGAGAATTGATAGATCTAGAAGTAACTTTTTAAATAATTAATGTGGTGGAAAAAGAAACGATTGAACCCATATGAAACACAAAGATTTTATAAATTTAATTCAATTTTTTAATAAGATTATGAAAATTTATTAATCCATGAATCATGTTGAGCTTACAAAATGGAAAATGAGGTTACAATGCACTACTGATTCCTTCAAGAGATAATATCCACCTTTTTAGTGGAACTTCTGGTTCACTAATTGTTATGAAATTGATAATTACCATTTAAAAGTTATTTTCCATACTCCAGTTATCTTAATATGAAAATTTTGCCGTGAATATTTATTATTTCGAAGTCAATGTAAATATATAGTGGAATTGTATCAATAATAAGATTCAATTGGAGTATGTTGAATTCATTGAGTGGGATGAGTTTAGGATATTATTTTTTAGTAAATTGATTCACTATTTTCATCATACAATGACTGTAATGAAATTTCGTTAAATTAATCAAAAGGATATTGAATCCATTACTATGTATGAGATAAATTTTAAAATAATTATAAGAGAATATTTTGGTATATTTATTGAATCCAAAATTAATATTGACTGATTCTTTAGTTGATTAAAACCGGGTATCTAATGGTTGTTATCCATAAGACACCTCAATATCTAGGATTAATCTGTCGATGTGCTATCAAGGTGGAAATGAAGATTGTATATAGTGATCAATATTATGGTTTTGATAACAAAATAAATATGAAATTGAATGGAAATCAAAATAAAGAAACCCTAGAGGTAATAATATAGGTTTTACACTATTCTAAATGTGTGTAAATAAGCATGAAAGAAATTGTCGAAAGGGTATAGAAAAATATTTCATGTGAGGAAAATAAGTCCATGAAATAATTTAATATCAATGTAATGGGAAGAAGTTATCTATTGATTAAAATTTAGTTAAATATTAATAGAATGAACAACACAAAATCCAAACCCATAATTGAAATGGAAATGTTAAATATGCTAATTTTTTCATGAAGATAAGGTTTAATTATGATGGTCTATGTCAGTAGACTCTTAATCATGTAGAAAAATGGTAATAAAAAATGAGTACCATTTCTAATGTGGGTTGTAATACCAAAGTGGTGAATTTTTTACGTTCTGTCCTGTATAGATGTACTAATATCATATATGATTTTAGATCTATTAATTCCTTTATATATTTTTTTTAATAAGGGTATTGTATTACCTCTTCAATGAAAAATGATAAAATAGTAGTAAAAAACTTAATTATTTGAAGATATCATCTCATGTATAATAATATTTCCTAGTTGAAACAATATTGGATTTTTTCCTCCTTAAAATCATAATATTATCCATCTAAAAAAATTATTTGATTTTAATCATGTCTTGTAATTATTTATATAAACACCATATGAAAATTTTAGTAATGGAAATAATAATTTATATTCTAAACAAACCTATGATTGTCATTTGGTGAGAATATAAATGAAAAAATTTAATGGAAAATAAATCACATTCACGGGTCATTGTAACTATTAAATATGTGTATTTGTTTTATATGGATGTGTTGAAACTCAAAAAAGATGATATTATAATTAAACACGACTTTATTAATGACATTCTAAAAGAGTTTCCTAGTCTTACTCTAAATTATGAGTAGATTTTTTAAAAAAAACTCTTAATCATATCTACACCTATTTCAAGGAATCCATATATAAAATATCTTATTTACTTGATTTTATTAGAAAAGAGACACTATGATAATCTTGATAACTGATTCATTCATTCATGATTCTAAATATGGGTCACACCTATCATTTTTTGTTAAGAAGAATCACGGATCACCGTGAATCTGCAATGATTATAATGAAAAAAATAGGATCATGATAAAGAATAAGTATCACCTACTTCATATTGCTAATTATTTTGATAAATTATTTAGGGATCAAAATTAGTATCATAATTATATTTTAATGTGATACTAGTAGTTATAAAGAAAACTGAATTAATACCAAATACATTTTTCCATCTGAGGAATGGACACTATGAATTTAGAGTGATTATATTTTTCCTTTCTAATACCCCATTATATTTATGGATTCAATCATAATACTCTTTAGAGATTACCATGATCAATTTTTTTAGTATTTATAAATAATATATTTATAAATTCTAATGGTAAGTAAGAGCATGATGATCACTTTAGAATTATACTATTGACCCCATGGAAAGATAAATTGTATGAAAAAATTACACAATGTGAGTTTTGTATGTATAAAGTCTCATATTTTGGGTCATATATTCTTAAGAGATTTTATATAAATGGATCTATAAATGATTAAATTTATTATAATTTCATCCATAAAAACTAATGTCACTGAAATATGAAATGTTATTATATTTGATAGATATTAAAAACACTTTTTGAAGGAATTTTGACATATATCTCATCCACTAAAAAAATTATCTTGTAATATTTATGTTCATTTTAGAACAATGATTGTGAAAAAAAATCATTGAACTAATATGACAGTTGGACATTGCACTAGTTCTAAAACTACTGAACAATTGAAAGGGTTTGGTGATTTAAATTGACACGTCAATAAAATGTTTCTGAAGTGTTATCATATTGAAAAATATGTATATTGATTATGCCTCAAGATAACTTAATGTTCATTAGAAAAATTATCTAACTCATGATTTATATTTATCATTTGTAATATTTGAATTAATGTTTTGGAGGCATTATCTTTATAGAGAAATGTTCCAAATATATAATAATATTTAAATTCATCCTAAAATAGTTGAATATGAATAGCATAAAGTGTTCGAATCCATTTAACGATTTTGAATAATTAATAAACTATCAGTATGGGAAAGAGAAAAAGTCATAATATGATTTATATTGAATATATAAGGTGATCTTAACTATTATAGTGATCTTGAAGGATCTAAAATTAATTTATTTTAAAATGATGATCCATGAAATATTAAAGTAAGGGGTTAAATATAATTTATCATAAATGTTAGTTCAATCATCTATCAAGGTTATGATTAAATAGGTGTAAAATGAGGATTTAGATCTTAAAAATATGGCGTTAAATATTCTAGAGTTAAACCCGAATTTTAATGGAATATAATTGTTATAGAACATAGTATGTGTGCTATCAACTTTAAAAATTAAAAATTTCCTATTATAATATTCATAGATCTCATCATTATACATTCATCTAGGATGTATGATGATGTATAGAGATCTAAAATAGTATTTATGTGGTAAAAATATAAAGAGAGATATTGAGGAGTATATATATCAGTTCTTGGAATAAGACCAAACTTTTATTAACATAATGAGTTCTAAGGGTGTGTTACAACTATTACTAGTACCAGAATAGTAATTAGAAAAAATAACCATGGATTTTGTCATCTTACTCTGGAAAAAACCTGAAGGCCATAATTCTATTTAGTTCATAGTTAATCATCTTATTATGTCAATACACCTTTATCATTATCATTGAAGATTTCTCTCTTGATCTGATTTTATTGTTGTATATAATAAGGATATGAGGATTTCCTCAATGTTCTAGAAACATATTTAAAAAAATATAGATATACGGTTATGTTTTAATACCTATTATCATCCTTAAACATATGGTTTGTCTATTAGGACCATTAATGTATGAAACTGTGTTTTCACTCAAGTATGGGTCCTTTAAATATTATTATAATTATATATTAGAGACCTAATATGTATTCCTCATTTGTTAAATAACATCCCGAGGTTGTACGGGGTGTTTTGGGTTCCAATAAATCTTCTTTTTGGAAAATATGGACTGATCATATGGTTAGAGAAAATAGGACTGGTAGGGTATATTGTTATATCTAACAGTGCAGATGGTCTGCATTTTTTAGCAGAGCCATCATGCTTTGTTCATTCATGGTTTCCCCAACTATACAGTCTAACCATGTGGTGCATCCATTTTATCAGGTACCTATGCATGGTTTGTACATGATTTGAATTTTTTCTGAAAAACCGTGCACGAGCTAAATTTTTTAATGTTTTACCTCGTTACCCTTGATGATCTAATTCAACCCATATTTCCTCCCTCGTATTATTTCCACGAGGATTTGTATCCATTACCCTAATTTGGGAGCATTTTTAATTCATAAGGTAGGGTTCAAGATATCTCCTTCCTCCTATATTTGATCAATCTTCTATTCATTATGTTTGATGCACAACAGTAAGTACTCGAGTCCGTTTGAGCTGATCTTATACTATCATGCTCTCGAACAAGTTGTCGAGGTGTGATATTTTTACTGTATTTATTAGATCTACTATAATCCAAGATAAATAAGAGGTTGATACCAAAGGATGAGTGGAATACAATCCTATGGTGGTTGTTCTATATCTCATCCATCAAGTTCATTGATTTTGGAATTGTAGTGTGGGGTCTATAGTTTTCATTGGGTGATATTTGTTGAATTTAAATTCAATGATTATATTAATTAGAAACATATGGTTTTTATCTTTCCAAATATGTGATTAGTTGTTATTTGTTATTCCCACAAATCCATCCTACCCATGTCAGATGTTATGCTAGAATTTCCATTTTACTTGTTTCAACACAATTGAGAAACTGTTCTTGTGTGGTATGGATTGACCTTTTAAGGGTATGATTTTCCATATTAATTCACTAAATTTATATTTTGAAGTGAATAATTGAAGGTACCATATATGATAACCACTCGACCTACTTAATTTAAGTGCTTCAAATTGAAGAATTAATGTTAAATGAATATTAGAATGTATAAAATATATATGAACTAACCTTTTTATATATAAAAAATAATAGGTTACATGTCTATAAAACCCATTACCCAATTTATGGAAGGAAATGGAGTGAACCTTTATTATTAAAATGATTTAAGTGTTTTAAATAAATTATCTAATGCTACTCTCCCATGTCACCGTAATGAAAGGACAGGCTTGAATCAAATGGACTTAATGATTCATTATGGATGGATTAAATTTTTTCTTGATAATTGGCCTCTTCAGACTAATGAAAGGTAATGGATAGATCTGTATGAATCACAAATTACTTCATTATCAAATAAGAGTGTCCTGACTGAAGCTATCCTTGGATTTATGATGGAATTCCTCAACAACTTGAGGACCCCATTCGAAAATTCAATGATATGGATGGATTAGATTGAGACCCACCTAGATTCTGATACTTGTCTAAATCTGGATGCTCAGTATAACACCATAAGATCACTAGAGTAGTACTATAGAATTCCTTAGATAAACTACTTGGATCCAACAATGAAATGTAGTTTCCATTGTTAAATCCCATCAGGGCCAGTCATTGCTTAGACCAATTTTAGTTTGGATGAACTCATTTGACTCCGTATGAGTATTATTGTGGAATACCATGGACTATTATCCATAGATTAGACTCTTAGGACCAGACAAGCTATAATTATTACTGACATGGAGACCCTTTATGACTATGTGGCCTTTGTTATTACCCTGAAACATCATTATTAAATTTCCTTACAGATATCCTTGTTACATCATGGAACCCTTACCATTTTAACATGTGACTTAATTATAAACTGGTAATAACAAAATATTTAATTGGTTACCTGTTCAGACACCAGCCAAGGGTGGAAGTAGGTACTTGGTTATTTGTTTACATTTTACTATGTTACATTATATATTAATTATTTCACACTAATATTTTTCATTTACACCAGTTGGATGTTATAGACACCGTTTTTGGTGTCCCACTAGGATTTATCTCACACTCTCTCTCAACACAGCTTGGTACCCAAGGAAAATTACACATGTTCAGGTGTTGAAAAAGGGAACCATACATCTTCAAACACTTTATTGCTTGCAATTTTTTATAGAGCTTTATTGAAGATAAAAAAAATAGATATCAATATGTTTTGGAGAGTATTTTTATTTCCATTATACTTTTATAGAACATGTTATGACTTCTCTATTGTATCTGTGTTTTTCAGTCTTCTAGTGACATGCCATATCATCATTAGTTATTCCATTTGATTCAGTTATTGTTACATTTTTTATTGATTACATTTTTCGGCTTTAACTTTTTAAATATATTACTTCCACTATTTAACTATTTTTATATTTATATGATTTTCTACACTCATGCAATGAGGGAAGAGTCTCCCCAAGGACCAAAAATATTCCCTTGCTACTAGTCGGAAGCCTCTCGCATTAGAGGATATGTTCTTGAGGTTATTTGAACCACCAATATTAGGGAACATATTTAGTGGTATCTAGGTTCAAGACATCACATTGTCTTGGATTTGGCTAGTTTCATTCATTAAAGATGATATGTGAGGATCCAGCTACAGTACCATCTACAATACAAGGTACAATTATTATGTTATCTACTATGGTATCTAATTTATTTGATACAAGTGATTCAAAATCTTATATCTATTTATCTATCATGGAGATTATTGGACATGATATACAATATTATTGTGGGGTAATGACCATAGATACATGGTTGGGAATACAGTCAGAGGGAATACACTAGTGTAGGGACTGTCCCGTAGAGGTAGGAAGTTACACTTCCATATATAACATCTCTATACTCGAGATGACAGTCAATGATGTCATTATTAGGATGAACGAGTGAGTTTAGTATCACACTTTGGTAAAATACTATCACCATAGTGTATCATTTACCTCATTTGAGGGAGTCATTTATGTACATAAGGGTGAGTTGGATGTCCTAGCCTGTAGAACTAGACCAAACAATTATGGGCTAGGTGTAGTGACTACCTAGATTGAAAACCTCTTCCTAGAGCATCAATGATTACATAAATCTTATTTCCCTCCAGTATTATATATTTTCAGGTATTCCATTCCCGATATATTTTCCAGCTTACCAGAAAAGAGAAAGGTAGAGTTTATGATCGAGCTTCTTCTAGGAGAAACACCAATGTCCATTACTCTATATAGGATGACACCTATAGAGATTCATGAGCTCATGCAGTAGTTAGAGGATTTAGAGGACAAAGTATTTATATGGACTAGTACATCCTTATGTTCTTAAAAAATCTTTTTTCCAATAATGTGGATGGAACGTTATGTTTATTTGTGGATTACAGATGGTTGAACCAGCTTACAGTCATGAAACGATATCCAATACCTCAAATAGATGAATTCTTTGACTAACATTGATGAGAACTAATCTTCTTTATGATTGAACTGATATCGGGTTATCAATAGGTGTGACTTAGGTCATCAGATATACCTTGTAGATCTTTCCACATCAAATATGGTCGGTATGAGTGCCAAGTTATGTCATTCAGTTATAAAATTGCACTTTTTTGTTTTCATGGCTCTTATGAATACTTTCATCCATCCCTATCTGAATTATTTTGTCATAGTCTATGTCCATGACATCTTAGTTTATTCTCACACTCATAGGGACCATGCCAAACATCTTGAGATCATTATGAGTACATTGAGGAAGAATCATCTTTATGAAAATCTTTCTAAGTGCCACTTATGGATCTATAATGTTCACTTCTTAGGTCATATCATATCAGAATCAGGTGTATCAATTTACCCAAAAGGTTAGTTCTGTAGTTTCTTGGGAGAAACCCAAGAACGTGATTGATATAACCTCTTAATGGTCTTATAAATAAGGGTTCCAGGTTCCTATGGTCATAAACATGTGAGAATTCATTTTAGAAGCTAAAAGGGAGGCATTCATCAGCCCCAATTTTAACTCTACCAAAGACAACCATAGGTTATACCATCTTCTATGATGCATCATGCATCAGTCTATGAGAAGTGCTGATACAGGAGGATAGAGTTAGTGCGTATAGATCTCATAAGTTTTGGCCTTGTGATAGAAAATATCTAATGCACATCCTTGAGCTAAAAGAAGTTGTCCAGGCCTTCCGTTGTTGGAGAAAATAGTTTTTGGGTGAGTTATTAGTGGTGTACCCAGAAAATAATAGCCTCAAATACATGTTCTCACAGTTTGACTTGAACCTCGGACAGCGAAGATGGGTTGACTATCTACAATCCGTTAATTTTCAGCTTGTATATATGCCTAGAATGGGAAATGAGGTCACTAATGCGCTAAGTTGGAAAGATGAAACACATTTCTTATAGGAAGACATAAATGAATGGGAGTTAATGGCCCACATTTATGAGCTTTATCTATTGTTCAATGAAATAAATGATCAATATAAATCACCTCCTTGATTGTTAAATCTATCCTCCTTGAGAAGATGAAGGGTAAGAAACTATCAAATAGTGATGACTTGGTTATCTATGAGAGTATATCAAGAGAAAACCAACCTTCATATTGGTCTATAGACAAGGACAAAATCTTACATATTTATAGATATGTATGGGTTCCTACATATATGATAGTGTTGTTGATGAATGAGTCCCAATCTTATTAATTGGATGTTCATCAAGGAATAAACAAAATGTATCAAGATATCCAATGCCATTATTGATGGTCATTGAAGAAACAATATATTATAGGATTTATTACTAGGTGATCCACTAGCTTTCATGAGAAGGAAGAGCACTAGATACCTTCATGTCTGTTACAACCCCTTAGATTCCTAGAATTAGATGAGAAGATGATGCCATGTACATTGTAGTCGGTTTTCATAGTTCACCGAAGCAGCAACATTCTATCGATTATCATTGATAGACTAATGATTTTTTCGCACTTAATACCGATTTGAGAAAATTTATTAATATATGATATGTGATGATTGTAGGTCCATGAGATCATAGTGATACATGGGTTTCCATGTACTATAATTTCAAATAGGGACACTCATTTTATGTCATTGTTCTGGAAGGGAATATAGAATTCTATTGGAACACAAGTGATTCTAAGCACATATTTTTACCCTCAAACCAATGTAAAATAAAAATGGACAATATAGGTTCAATAGGATATGCTCAATTCATGTGTTCATGATTTGTTTTGTTCTTGGGATAACCATATTCCTCTCATTGATTTTTTTGGTAATAATATCTTTTAGGAAAAAATTTTGATGGATCCTTATGAGGCCTTGTATAGTTGGTCATTATGTACAACCTTGTGCTTGCTAGAGGCTCATGAGGAAGCCTTAATAGGTCCTCATCTCAATCATGTGACTTTAAAGTTGGTTCAATAGATAAGGTATCATATGAGTACAACATTTTCTAGATAGAAATTGTAACAACTCGGCCCCGCCCACCAGTTGCCCTGCAGCCACATGGTACCCACCAAGGGTCCACCCACATGCCTGAACAGGTCATCTAACTAATGATACATGGTAAACACCAAGGTTCAACCCACATGAATTAATGGGTCATCTGACTAATGATATTCCCCACAGGCCAACACATGTCCTTTATAGCGGGTTTTTTCCTCACTCACCCACACCCCTAGGAAACATCCCAGAAGGTCACCAATCCTAATCACTATTCCAGGAAAAGCATTCATAACTGTGGATTTCTAATTAGACATGCTCTCAAAAAATGAAGGTTCACCTTGTTGACATGAGTCATTCCATTTAGTTATTGAACACTTTATCATTTTGGGGTGTTACAATCACCCCCCTTTAGAGCACAACGTCCTCGTTGTGGGACCTACATCTCAACCCAGGTAGTACACTGCAACTTATAGATGGGTACCACCTCTAATACCAAATGTTACAACTAGGGCCTGGCCACTAGTTTCCCCACAGACACATGGTACCCACCAAGGGTCCACCCACATGCCTGAATGGGTCAACTAACTAATGATATTTTCCACATGCCAACATATATCCTTTATCGTGTGTTTTGTCCTCACTCACACACACCCTAAGAAATGAGAATATGTTTCCATGTACATTTTAGTCGGTTTTCATAGGTCACATAGAAGCAGCAACATTTTATGGGTTGTCATTGATAGACTGATGAATGTTTCTCACATAATACAGATTTGAGAAAATTTATTAATCTATGATCTGGGATGATTGTAGGTCCATGATATCACAGTGATACATGGGGTTCCATGTACTATCATTTTAACTAGGGAAACTCATTTTATGTCACCATTCTAGTAGGGAATAAAAAATTATATGGGAACACAATTGATTCTAAGAACATATTTTTACCCTCAAACTAATGTACAATAAAAATGGAAAGTATATGTTCAAGAGGATATGCTCTGATCATGTTCTCATCATTTTATTTGTTCTTTGGATAACCATATTCCTCTCCTTGATTTTTCATGTAATAATATATTTTTGGAAAAAATTATGATGGATCCTTATGATACCATGTATGGTTGGTCATTTTGTACAACCTTGTGCTCACTAGAGGCTCGTGACGAAGCCCAACTAGGTCCTCATCTCAATCAGGAGACTTTAGAGTTGGTTCAGCGGATAATGAATCATATGACTACAATATAGTCTAGATAGAAATTGTAACAACTGGGCCCCACCCACCAGTTTCCCCATAGACACATGGTACCCACCAAGGGTTCATCCACATGCCTGAATGGGTCATATGACTAATGATACATTGTACCCACCAAGGGTCCACCCACATGCCTGAACAGGTCATCAGACTAATGATATTCCCAACAATCCAACCCATGTCCTTTCCAGTGTGTTTTGTCCTCACTCACACACACCCTAGGAAACATCCCAGAAGGTTACCCATCCTGATCACTACTCCAGGACAATCACCCTTAACTGTGGATTTCTAATCAGTCAGGTACCCGAAAAAGAATGTGCACCTTGTTGGCATGAGTCATATCATTTATTCATTTAACCATTTATCATTTTGGGGTGTTACAATCACCCCCCCCCCCACTTTAGAGCACAACATCCTCATTGTGGGCCCTAAATCTCTACCCAGGTATTGCACCACAACTTATATCTGGGTACCATCTCTGATACCAAATGTAACAACTGGGCCCGACCAACATGTTTCCCCGTAGACACATGGTACCCACCAAGTGTCCACCCACATGCTTGAATGTGTCATCTGACTAATGATATTCCCCACAAGGCCACACATGTCCTTTCTAATGTGTATTGTCCTCACTCACACACACCCTAGGAAACATCCAAGAAGGTCACCCATCCTGATTAATACTCCAGGCCAATCACTCTTAACGGTGGAGTTCTAATCATTCAGGAACCCGAAAAAGAAGGTTCACCTTGTTGGCATGAGTCATATCATTTAGTCATTTAACCCCTTATCATTTTTGGGTGTTACAATCACTCCCCCCCCCCCCTCTTTAGAGCAAAACGTCCTCGTTGTGGGCCCTACATCTCAACCCAGATAATGCACCACATCTTACAGGTTGGTACCATCTCTGATACCAAATGAAACAACTGGGCACCACCCACTAGTTTCCTCGGAGACACATGGTACCCACAAAGTGTCCACCCACATGCTTGAATGGGTCATCTAATTAATGATATTCCTCACAAGTCTACACATATCCTTCTAGTGTGTCGTGTCCTCATTCACACACAACTTAGGAAACAACCCAAAAGGTCACCCATCCTGATCACTAGTCCAGGCTAAGCACACATAACTGTGGAGTTCTAATCAGATAGGCTCCCGAAAAGAAAGGTGCTCCTTATATGAATGAGTCATATCATTTTGTCATTTAACCCTTTATCATTTTGGGGTGTTACGGAAATCTTATGTGTATCTCTATTGATAAACTCTAGAGTTTTGTAAAGACCCGGAAATTTCAAGGAATTTTTTTTCTTAATTTTCTTTGGAATTTTACAAGAACGCAGTTTCTGACGGCGCCTGATTTCGAGGCCCGGTGTGCCTGGAATTAATTTCCGAAGTTTGGCTCGGGTACGTTCAGTGAACGAGCGAGCAGGAATTTCTATCTTTTGAACCGGTGCTCGGAATTGAAATCCGATTGCACCGATGAACTCGCAACGCCGGTAATCGCTTAAGGGAACCTTTACCGTAGTTGCGTTTGTGCGGGAGAAGAAGTTAATTTTTTTGGGGTTTTATTAAAAAAGTGAATAAAATTGTTAAATCAATTTTATTTCATGTTAAGTTGTTAACTTCTCCCATTGGAAGTTGGTGGTGGGCCCACATCCATCCAACTTCCCATGTGTGGATATTTGAAAGGGTGGGGACCACAGAAACCCCTCCCAACCTCTTCAAATTCCTTAACTTTTCTAAACCCCCCATTTAAGTTTTGATAACTTAACACCTCCTTAATTTTATAACATCTTATGTTAATAACTTAAGTGAGTTAAATATGGGTTTTGAATTTTCAAACTCTTGAAATTCAAAACCTATATTGGGTTAATAAAATAAGTGGGAGGATTATTTTATTTTGGGGTTAGTTGTTCTTGTGGTGGAGACTTGGGAGAGAAAAGGCTAAGTCTTCTTCTTCTTCAACATCGATGAAGAACGCGAAGAACACCTCTAACGAAGAACATCTCCAACGAAGAACGCGACGTCTTCTTCCAACGACGTTTCCCCTTCGAACGCACCTCGACGACAATGGAGTCGACGTTCTTTCCCCGCGACGCCCAACCTCTGCGATGCTCGTCTTCCGCGGGTTGTTGACGTGCACCGTATCTGAATCGAGGTAGGGGTTTATTTATTTAATTGTTCGCGAATACAAACTTGGTGATAATCGTGGATTAAAACCCTTTTTGTTATTGAATAACGCGAGGGGGTCGGACCGCACAAACACGGCCGACCCACCTCCTTTGTTTTTCATGATGGTATCTTGAGGATGATACGAGAAAACGTGGTGTCGTTGCACCACAATATTTATTGCGGAAGATACGCGTGGCGCCGTCGCGCCGCGCCGTGGAAACAAATCCAAGAACGCGATGTCGTCGCGTCACGTCGAAGAAAGTCAAAGGTGCCGCGGCCGGAGCGGGGCCGCGGCGGAGAGAGCGATGTCGTCGCATCGCGCCGAATGGCATAGGCCGTTGCCGGTTCTGGGCCGCGGCAGAGCAAGATGACCGGCGGCCGACACCGGGCCGCCGGTGTTGGCGAAGGAAGGACCGGCCATCGCCGGTCCTTGGTGGCGAAACCGGCCAGCCAGTGCGGGCCGGCCGGGCAGTGGAGACCGGGGGAATTAATTCCCACGGACGAGTCTTCAAGCGGCCCCAATTAAGGGGCCGCGGTTTCACAAAGGGGGGGGGGGTTTGCCCCCCGCGCGTGGCACCCGAACGACGCGCTGGCCGCACCGCCGTCCGGGCCGGGTCCAGCCGGTCCGGGTCGGGTCGACCCGGTTCGGGTCGGACCAGGGGGGTCGGGCCGGGTCGGCCCAGGCCCAGACCCCCAGTTTCGGACCACTTTTGGTCAAATGCCTGTATCTTGGGCTACGGGCCTCCAAACGACTCGCCGTCAGTGGCAACGCGATCCTTGGATCGAGACGGTCGTTTCGGTATACTATACTCAAGGTACATCTTCCTTTTCGGGAGGCTACGTGGTTAAAACTCCATAGTTAAGCATGCTTGGCCTAGAGTAGTGATCAGGATGGGTGACCTCCTGGGAAGTTTCCCAGGGTGGGTGTGAGACGGAAAAGCCAATAACTTCCAGACCAGGCGTCCGATTGACGCGCTGTCTGTTGCATTGCGTTCCTATTGACGATACGGAACTTTTGGCATCCTCCGCCCGAGTTTTGGATGCAGATGGATAGTGGCCGGGTTGGATCGCACCGAAATCCAACCGGGACCCTGGAACGGAAAAGCTGATATCATTCTGACAGAACGTCCATTTGACGAACCGTCAGCGGCGTTGGTGATCGCGTTGAGAAACGGTCCCTATGAGTTTACCATATGAGAGTTCGGGGTATGGTTGAGATACGGCCGGGTTTGGTTCGCTCACGAAACCAACCGGGCCCTTAAGACGAAAAGGCTAATAACTCACAGACCGGGCGTCCGATTGACGCGCCGTCTGTTGCGTTGAGACCCCTATGACATGGCGGTCCTTTGAGATACTTCTTCGTGGGACTTTTAGATACTTGGAGTATCGACCTGTAGCTCATGGAGCGGACCCTCCCAGTGACGAGCGTGCGGAGTACGGAGACCGTGTAGCTGGCTGAGACCCGATGACTGCTGATCAAACGACTCGGTGTGTTACAGAGGTGCGCTTGGTTGTAGCGGCACATGGGAGCGCTTGGTTGTAGCGGCAGACCCACGACAGAGGTGTGCTTGGTTGTAGCGGCACATGGGAGCGCTTGGTTGTAGCGGCAGACCCACGACAGAGGTGCGCTTGGTTGTAGTGGCACATGGGAGCGCTTGGTTGTAGCGGCAGACCCACTACAGAGGTGCGCTTGGTTGTAGCGGCACATGGGAGCGCTTGGTTGTAGCAGCTGGCCCGCAGTACTCGATGGGTGGAGTTATTCAGCAGTCTTAGGTTAGTGAGCAGTACCTCGGAGTCGTGACAGGACCACTGTACACTCCAGAGACGGAGCTCTTCAGCAGTTACGGTTTCGATAATGAAAATCCTGGTTGAGCTGAGACTTTTGACCTTGTCTTTACCTCATGATTGAGATGGGTCACTTTCTAACTTAGGTATATGTATGGGCATATACCCGGGTAGTGGTTATCCATTGATTTCACAATCCTTGTGTTTCCTCATGATTGAGATGGGTTACTTGATAACTTAGGTATATGTATGGGCATATACCTAAGTAGAGGTTATCTGTTGAGATCTTCTTTGTGGTTATCCTTGTTGGTTTAGTGAGACCTTGAAGATCTCGGGGTCCCTACTGAGTATCGTTATACTCACCCCTGCATGGGCTATGCTCGCACCTCGTTGTGTTGGTTGCAGACGACGGGCAGTGCTGACAGAGGCCGAGTGTTCGAGGACTTGACGGTACCTGGAGGTGGACTATACGACGAGATGGTACCTGGAGGAGGACCTCACGACGAGACGGTACCCAGAGGTGGACGTGACGACGCGGCGGTACCTGAAGGTGGACCACTGGGCGGACATACTCGGAGCGGACGACGGGACCCGAGGAGCAGAGGAGCTATCTGAACTCACCCTTCAGGTGGGATTTCTAGTGGACAGATCGGCGTAGCAGCTTTACTTTTCAGTTGCTGTTTTCCCTTCGAGTTGTACTTTACAGTTGGGCTTGTATTTCTGGCCCCTTTTTACTTTCCACAGTTACTGTTGTACTCAGTTTTTACTTAGTGTTTACTTCTTCCGCTTGTACTTTGTGTGATTGTTTACTTTACAAAGGCAATGCCTTCCATTTTTACCGGGATTTACGCCTTGGTGCTAGTCACCAGCCCCTAGCCTATGGAAGGCGGGCTTGGGGTAGTCACGGCACGGGCCCCGAGGATGGGTCGTGACAAATTGGTATCAAAGGAGTTCGGTTCTACCGCAGAACTTATAACTCTGATGTTTCTTTCTGTGAAGCAATAGTGTTGAGAGTACCGAGTGTGGTTTTCAGTTCAGGGAGTCCAGTGTTGGTGCGGGCGGCTGACATATCCATACACCAGGACCCTGACAACTGATTTCTGACTTTGTGCACGAAAACACTAATTGCGTGTGTGTTTTCAAAGGTTTTCCCTTAAAACAGCTCAAACCAGGTTAGCTCACCAGGTATAAACATTTGACCGTGTCACGATGTTTCTTTCAGAATGCCTTTTCACAGACGACCAGCTAGAGCCCCGAGAGTGGTACGTACTGACAGCCCGCCGAGCAACGAGGCCTCAGTACAGGGCCCTATCCCAGTTGAGGCACCAGCGGAGGCACCAGCGGTACTGCTACCTGTTGGGCCACCGATGCCACCAGCCCCAGCAGTAGGCGATGCACGACTCTTGAGAGCGCTGCACGAGTTCCAACGCCAGAGGCCACCCAGGTTCTGGGGAGAGACGGACCCGCAGGCAGCTGAGGTTTGGCTGGAGGCTGTGGTGAGAGTCTTCAGGCTAGTGGGGACGCCGGCAGACTTCATGGTGATCTTTGCTACCAGCCTCCTTTAGGAAGTAGCGGGCAGGTGGTGGAGCCACTTGTTTCAGTTTTTCGATGAGATGAAATTCGCATGGGAAGACTTCGAGACCTTCTTCAGGGTGGAGTTTGTTCCAGTATCTCTACACCCCGAGCGTGTACAAGAGATTCTGCCTTTGCAGCGCGCTTTTCGATCAGTATCTGAGTCATCTATGGGAAGTAGACATATGATGCAGAGGTCCAGGAGGACCGGAATAGCAGTTGGACGATCTCAGGTTTTAGGACCGGTGGTGCGGGGCACCCGAGGTGGGGTCAGAGCCAGGCATGCCAGAAACGGACAATGTTACTCCTGCGGAGGAAAGTGTCACCTGGCACGTGACTGTCCGACTCCTCGTACGATTGATCAGCGGGTGTTGGAGGAGCCACCGAGACAGAAGCAGCAGTGAGTGCTTGAGTAACAGCCGAGCAGTGGACAAGGCAGTAGAGCTCTGAGAGCAGGTGGGCAGGAGAGGAACTAGTGGATACGTCCTTTGTACTTCTAGTTCCATGTTGCTTTGTATTTGTGTCTTTTTACTATGAGCTGCAATAATAAAAAGACACTTATCTTTGTTTCTTTCCTGCCTTTTTGTTTGGTTGATACTGAGTGGTCCCGGTTAAACTGTTGACTTGACCCTCACTTTCGATATTTCTACTGGAGGGGACCTAGTGACCTCACACTGATGCCGAAAGTGTGACTCGACCCTTGGAGGAGAAAGTGATAGTTGGATCTCTTAGTAGATACGTCGAGGCCTTACGACGTCATCCATGGCATGAATGCATCATTCATGTCAGGATTGACTGTATTAGGCAACGAATGTGGTTCATCCAGGGGATGAGACCAGGTTTCTCTTATCGGAAAAGAAGAAATCATAGCAGCTCTTGTGAGACTAAAGGAGGTCCAGGACATCCAAGAGAGGATAAATACTGCTCAGTGCAGTAAGAAACAGGAAACCGGTGCCAGTAATAGAGACTCGGGCGTGTTAAAGAAGAGGAAGCTTAAAGGAGAGATGATTCTACGAAGCATTAGACGTGGAGGCAGATCTAGGAGAGCAGCATGAGGTGGTGTACATCCTAACATGGTACAACCACCCGCCTTAGTTATTCCTGCCAGGCTCAGGGAGCTGGAGGGCGGAGGAAGAGTGCGCCTGTATGCGGTCAAGGAGTGTGACCCAATGGCTCTAGAAATGATTCAAGGGACAGTCTGTGTCCACTACTAGATGTTGTAGTAACGGACGTCGATGTGAATCATTTCTTGCTTTCACAAATCTTGTTCCAGACCTAGAGATTCTGGTAAGTAGTGGACTTGACCTTCACGTCTGGAGATACCTTGGTAGGAGACTTTATAATCACACTTACGCCGACGGTGTGGTCAGACCCTCGAGGCGAGAGTTTCGGTTGGAATCTCTTGGTGACAGCGTCGAGGCCTTACGACGTTAGTTTGAGTATGGAATGGGAAATAACTGTTCATACTCAAATTGACGGTTTTAGGCAAACGTCGGGATGGGTTTTCCTTGGTCGGTGTAAAGCAAACCCCAGACAGCACGGGATAAACTCTTTCACAGGAGGGTGCAACCGATCACTCTTGAATCGGCCAACCTTACCCTCCTGGCAGCAGTCGTTTGAGTTCCAGTTCTAACAGGAATTGGAAACATCTGGAGTTTGAGGATGGCAACCACGTTCTTATACGGGTCTCACCTCGACAAGGTTTACGGAGATGTGGCCAAGGCGACAAGTTATCTCCAGGGTTCAGCGGAACTTCTTAGGTCCCCATCTGGGTAGGCGGGGTGGTTTACCGCTTGTCCCATTCACCGCAGTTGCACCAGGTGCACGATGACTTCCACGTATCTCAACTGAGGAGATACCTGCTCGACCCTGCGCATATCATCGACCATGAGGAGCTGGACGATGGCGATGGGGTGTCTTTCACGGAGGTTCCAGTGGGGATCGAGGATCGACAGGAGCAGATCCTACGAGGACGATCGATTCCTCGGGTGCACTTTCTTTGGCAGTACGGAACCTCCAGGTAAGCACATGGGAGCGGAAGGCTCAGATGCGTGCTCTGTACCGCTTTTGTGACCATAGTTTGTATTGAAGCTTTACGGGGACATAAAGCCCTGAGGTGGGAGTAATGTAAAGACCCGGAAATTTCAAGGAAATTTTTTTCTTAATTTTCTTTGGAATTTTACAAGAACGCAGTTTCTGACGGCGCCTGATTTCGAGGCCCGGTGTGCCTGGAATTAATTTCCGAAGTTTGGCTCGGGTACGTTCAGTGAACGAGCGAGCGGGAATTTCTATCTTTTGAACCGGTGCTCGGAATTGAAATCTGATTGCACCGATGAACTCGCAACGCCGGTAATCGCTTAAGGGAACCTTTACTGTAGTTGCGTTTGTGCGGGAGAAGAAGTTAATTTTTTGGGGTTTTATTAAAAAAGTGAATAAAATTGTTAAATCAATTTTATTTCATGTTAAGTTGTTAACATCTCCCATGGGAAGTTGGTGGTGGGCCCACATCCATCCAACTTCCCATGTGTGGATATTTGAAAGGGTGGGGCCCACAAAAACCCCTCCCCACCTCTTCAAATTCCTTAACTTTTCTAAACCCCCCATTTAAGTTTTGATAACTTAACACCTCCTTAATTTTATAACATCTTATGTTAATAACATAAGTGAGTTAAATATGGGTTTTGAATTTTCAAACTCTTGAAATTCAAAACCTATTTTGGGTTAATAAAATAAGTGGGAGGATTATTTTATTTTGGGGTTAGTTGTTCTTGTGGTGGAGACTTGGGAGAGAAAAGGCTATGTCTTCTTCTTCTTCAACATCGACGAAGAACGCGAAGAACACCTCCAACGAAGAACATCTCCAACGAAGAATGCGGCGTCTTCTTCCAACGACGTTTCCCCTTCGAACGCACCTCGACGACAACTTAGTCGACGTGCTTTCCCCGCGACGCCCGACCTCTGCGACGCTCGTCTTCCGCGGGTTGTTGACGTGCACCGTATCTGAATCGAGGTAGGGGTTTATTTATTTAATTGTTCGTGAATACAAACTTGGTGATAATCGTGGATTAAAACCCTTTTTGTTATTGAATAACGCGAGGGGGTCGGACCGCACAAACAGGGCTGACCCTCCTCCTTTGTTTTTCGTGATGGTATCTTGAGGATGATACGAGAAAACGTGGTGTCGTTGCAACACAAGATTTATTGCGGAAGATACGCGCGGCGCCGTCGCGCCGCGCCGTGGAAAGAAATCCAAGAATGCGATGCCGTCACGTCGCGTCGATGAAAGTCAAAGGTGTCGCGGCCGGAGCGGGGCCGCGGCGGATGGAAGCGATGCCGTTGCATCGCGCCGAATGGCATAGGTCGTGGCCGGTTCCGGGCCGCGGCGGAGAAAGATGACCGGCGGCCGACACCGGGCCACCGGTGTCGGCGAAGGAAGGACCGGCCATCGCCGGTCCTTGGTGGCGAAACCGGCCGGCCAGTGCGGGCCGGCCGGGCAGTGGAGACCGGGGGAATTAATTCCCACGGCCGGGTCTTCAAGCGGCCCCAATTAAGGGGCCGCGGTTTCACAAAGGGGGGGGGGGCTTTGCCCCCCGCGCGCGGCACCCGAACGACGCGCTGGCCGCACCGCCGGCCGGGTCGCGCCGCCGGCCGGGCCGGGTCCAGCCGGACCGGGTCGGGTCGACCCGATTCGGGTCGGACCAGGGGGGTCGGGCCGGGTCGGCCCGGGCCCAGACCCCCTGTTTCGGACCACTTTTGGTCAAATGCCTGTATCTTGGGCTACGGGACTCCAAACGGCTCGCCGTCAGCGGCAACACGATCCTTGGATCGAGACGGTCGTTTCGGTATACTATACTCAAGGTACATCTTCCTTTTCGGAAGGCTAAGTGGTTAAAACTCCATAGTTAAGCGTGCTTGGCCTAGAGTAGTGATCAGGATGGGTGACCTCCTGGGAAGTTTCCCAGGGTGGGTGTGAGACGGAAAAGCCAATAACTTCCAGACCAGGCGTCCGATTGACGCGCCGTCTGTTGTGTTGTGTTCCTATTGACGATACGGAACTTTTGGCATCCTCCGCCCAAGTTTTGGATGCAGATGGATAGTGGCCGGGTTGGATCGCACCAAAATCCAACCGAGACCCTAGAACGGAAAAGCTGATATCATTCTGACAGAACGTCCGTTTGACGAACCGTCAGCGGTGTTGGTGATCGCGTTGAGAAACGGTCCCTTTGAGTTTACCCTTTGAGAGTTCGGGGTACAGTTGAGATACGGCCGGGTTTGGTTCGCTCACGAAACCAACCGGGCCCCTAGGACGAAAAGGCTAATAACTCACAGACCGGGCGTCCGATTGACGCGCCGTCTGTTGCGTTGAGACCCCTATGACGTGACGGTCCTTTGAGATACTTTGAGTATCGACCTGTAGCTCGTGGAGCGGACCCTCCCAGTGACGAGCGTGCGGAGTACGGAGACCGTGTAACTGGCTGAGACCCGATGACTGCTGATCGAACGACTCGGTGTGTTACAGAGGTGCGCTTGGTTGTAGCGGCACATGGGAGCGCTTGGTTGTAGCGGAAGACCCACGACAGAGGTGCGCTTGGTTGTAGCGGCACATGGGAGCGCTTGGTTGTAGCGGCAGACCCACGACAGAGGTGCGCTTGGTTGTAGTGGCACATGGGAGCGCTTGGTTGTAGCGGAAGACCCATGACAGAGGTGCGCTTGGTTGTAGCGGCACATGGGAGTGCTTGGTTGTAGAAGCTGGCCCGCAGTACTCGATGGGTGGAGTTCTTTAGCAGTCTTAGGTTAGTGAGCAGTACCTCGGAGTCGTGACAGGACCACTGTACACTCCAGAGACGGAGCTCTTCAGCAGTTACGGTTTAGATAATGAAAATCCTGGTTGAGCTGAGACTTTTGACCTTGTGTTTACCTCATTATTGAGATGGGTCACTTGCTAACTTAGGTATATGTATGGGCATATACCCGGGTAGTGGTTATCCATTGATTTCACAATCCTTGTGTTTCCTTATGATTGAGATGGGTTACTTGATAACTTAGGTATATGTATGGGCATATACCTAAGTAGAGGTTATCTGTTGAGATCTTCTTTGTGGTTATCCTTGTTGGTTTAGTGAGACCTTGAAGGTCTCGGGGTCCCTACTGAGTATCGTTATACTCACCCCTGCATGGGCTATGCCCGCACCTCGTTGTGTTGGTTGTAGACGACGGGCAGTGCTGACAGAGGCCGAGTGTTCGAGGACTGGACGGTACCTGGAGGTGGACTATACGACGAGATGGTACCTGGAGGAGGACCTCACGAAGAGACGGTACCCAGAGGTGGACGTGACGACGAGGCGGTACCCGAAGGTGGACCACTGGGCGGACATACACGGAGCGGACGGCGGGACCCGAGGAGCAGAGGAGCTATCTGAACCCACCCTTCAGGTGGGATTTCCAGTGGACAGCTCGGCGTAACAACTTTACTTTTCAGTTTCTGTTTTCCCTTCGAGTTGTACTTTACAGTTGGGCTTGTATTTCCGGCCCCTTTTTACTTTCCGCACTTACTGTTGTACTCAGTTTTTACTTAGTGTTTACTTCTTCCGCTTGTACTCTGTGTGATTGTTTACTTTACAAAGGCAATGCCTTCCATTTTTACCGGGATTTACGCCTTGGTGCTAGTCGCCAGCCCCTGGCCTATGGAAGGCGGTCTTGGGGTAGTCACGGCTCGGGCCCCGAGGACGGGTCGTGACAAGTTTTAGGTTTGGGATCTAGTTATTATTTTGGGTATCTCCCAGGCTAGGTAATACATAGTTATAGAAGAAATGGAAGCTATTTACTTGTTATGTAGGATTTTTAGATTCTAGAGAGAGATAGTCTGGTGGCCTATTAATTATACTAATATATAGGTACCTTTCCATGCACAACTTCTTCCATGATTCACAACATTACCAATATCATGCATGCATGTCTCATACCTTTGATCACAAGGAAGTAGGGCTAGATGTCGATGATGCCTTTGAGGAGTATACAGTACACATCATTGGCTAGAGAATGAAGACTCTTCAATGTCAGTTTGTCCCTCTAGTATAAGTGTTATGGCAGCATGAACATGTGTTGGATTATACATGGGAGTGGGAGGCTGACATACGTGCCCAATGGCCAGATTTATTCTCATACACCATTTCTCCTCCCATGGAATTTGAACTCCGGGAGGAGTAATTATAAAGGGGGAAGACTATAAGAACATTTTTATTCACATAGTAATGGATAACTTAAATTTTTATCTATTTCATTACATTCGACCTAATATGGAATACTAATGGGTTAGAAAAGGTATCGAGGGTGTTTGGGGCTTGTTCGGAGCCCGAAACGCATCTTTTTGGAAAACAATGGACCTCTCACATGGTTAGAGAAAATATTGCTGGTCGTGCCAATGACTATATCTAACCATGTGAATGGTCTATATTTTCGAATAGATAAGTTTCACATGGTGAGTTCATGGCTTCCCTAACCATGCATTCTATGTATGTGGTATTTCCCTTTTCATAGGATTCATTCATGGTTGGACAAACCATGCACCTGCTAAATTTGGGGTAATTTTACCTCTTTACCCTTAATGGTATAATTAACCCCATCTTTCCTCCCCAATCCAATTTCTAGTACGATAATGCTCATTTTCTCTCATTTTGGTTCATTTTGAAAGAAAAAGGTAGGTATCAAGAGATCTCATTCATCTGGTATCTGATTAACCTTCCGTTCACCATATTGGATGCTCAATAGTTTGTACTCAAGTCGGCTTGGGCCATTCATCTCCTATATTATCCTTAACCAAGTTATTGAGGTGTAAGAGTTTTCCTCTTTTTCATAGATCTACTCTAGTCGAAGGAAAACCCGAGATCAATACTATTGGAGGAGAGTCGTACAATTCAATGGAGGGTGGTCTATAACCCACCCCTCACGTTCACTGATTTTGGAATTGTCATGTGCAGCCCTACCGATTCCATCTTGTGTCGTTTATTTAATTTATATGCAAATATTATATTAATTAGAACAGTATGGTTATGATATTTCCAAATATGTTTTTATTTGTTAGTGTTTATTCCCACAACTCCATACATTCCATGTAGGATGTTATTACATAATTATCATTTTAAGTGTTTTGACTTATTTGAGCCACTGTTTTAGTATTCCTTTTCTTGACCTTCTAAGGACAATCTTTTCTAAATTAAATACATCGATTTATATTGTGAATTTTATAATGGAATGTACCAATTATTCTAACTACATGACCCACATAATTTAAGTTATTAAAATTGATAAATGAATGTTAAATGGAAATAGGAAAGCATACTAAGTATATGACTTGACATTTTCAAATGTAAATGAATAATAGGATACACAGTCATACCACCTCTTACCATGTTTATGGAATGTATAATAATGAACCCTTCTTATTAAAATTCATTTAATAAACTATATTAAAGGTTGCTTTCTACTTGTACATGTCACACTAATGAAAGGAACAACTTAAACAAAATTGACTTAACAATTAATTAACACTAGATTCCATAGTGGCTTTCTATATGGCCTTTTCAAACTAATGAAATGTAATGTATTGAACCTTATGAATTATATAATAATCCATTATCAAATAGTGGTGGACTGACTCGAGATCGCCATGGATTCCAGAGGGAGTGCATTGTACACTCGAGGACCTCATTCCGAAATTCATGGATATGACTTGCTTAGGTTGAGACCCACCTACATCCTGATACATGTCTAACATTAGATTCCTAGTATGACACCATATGATCCATCATGTAGTACTACAGGATGTATTGGAAAAAAATCCTTAGATCCATCATTGACAAGTCGGTTCCATGGATAAAGCCTATCAGGACAAGTCATTTATTAGTTTTTTTTCTTTGGATGAACTCATTGGAATCCGTAGGCATCTTATTTTTGAATTCCTTGGACTATGCTCCTTGGATTACAGTCTTACCCCTAGAAAAGAAATAATTATTACTGAGTTAGTGGTCCTTGAGGTATACATTTCCTTGGTTATTATCATTTAACATCATTATTAAATATCATTATAGATTTCCTAGTAACGTCTTGGAACCTTTACTATTATTAAAATGTGATGTAATGATTAACTGGAAATAATAAAATAATTAATTGGTTACATGTTTGGACACCAACCTAGGGATTTTTCATGTACTTGGGTACTAAGTTACATTTTATTACATTATATTATATATGTATTCATGCAAATTATTATATTTCTATTACACGAGCCAGTTTTTATAGACACAAATGGTGGTGGCATACTGACATATATCTCACACTCTCATCAAGTATTGTTTGGTACCAGGGAAAGATTACATGAGTGTATGTGTGGAAAAAGAGTTGTATATGAATTTGAACGCTTGATTACTTACACGTTTGGATGTAACTTGATATCAGATGATAGAGACAGAGCATAGGATGCTTGGGATAGTCTTTTTTTGTTTATACATTTGAGTAACATGTTATTAATAGTAACTTTTATTCATTTTATCATGTTTTCCTCTAAAATGAAATATCATCATCCATTATTACAGTTGATTCCATAATTTTTACCCTTTTATATTTATTTCTTTGGTCTTATTACACTTTTTACTTCTATTTATTACACTGTTTACCTTTGTTTCTATTTATACATTAGGCTACACTCTGGTAATGAGGGCATAGTCCCCCCATAAACACACACAATGACCTCTCTTCTAGTTGGAATCCTTTAGTATTTGGGGAGATATGATTGAGTCCATGTGGTCCACTGTGCTTGGGGAACATATTAAGTGGAATCTAGGTTTGGGATTTTAGAATTGAAACCATATAATATAATTTTAGATCTCATTATCTATATTTTCAAGGATTTTTAGAGAAACAACTAATTGAAATATGTTTTCATACAAAATAGCTTTCACTCGAGAGTTTAGATGGATCCTTATGATGCCCTTTATGGAAATATGTGTAGAAATATAACATATTGGGATGAAGTAGGATAAATAAATCCATTTTTACCTAAGATAGGGGGAATTCATTAGATGTTTTGATCAATTCAATAATATATCAAGTCATCTTAGTGTCAAAAGAATAGGGATACTGATAATCATCGATGAGATCCCAAATTTGATGTTAGTGAAAAGGACTTCTTATGAATTTATATATGGAACAAGGATATTATATATATGAAGATTGAAATGATGATAAATATGTATATTTTTTCCTTTAATATTCTTGATCAAGTAGGGTCTACAACTTATCTCATGTCAGTCCCACCAAACCTGTCTCATGTTTATGGTGTGTTCCACGTATCTCTATTGTTGAAGTGAAAACTTGATCGTTCATATGTAATAAATTCTATGTCAATACCATTCAATAATTATATATCCTAAAAATAACAGTGGGTATAAATACAATTTTATAGAGATAATGTTTTATGGAACAATTCTAATCACATGGTTAATGTTTTTAGAGAAATCATAAATTCGATGAAGCTACATTGGAACCTGAGTATGTGACAAGGGTGTGATATCATCATAAATTTATTATACAGTGATAATGTTTCAAGGTATAAATTCATTTTAATGTGTTATAATATACCACCATATGATTTCATATTTATTTTCATTGAAATAAAACATGAAGTATTCAATAGCTTTCCTTTCAAACAACCCCAAGTCTAAATAAACTGTAATATAGAAAACTAGTATATCATAGACATTAAATAGGTTAATACGAATATTAATAACCAATAAATGATAAAAATTTATAATGTATTTTATTTATAGACATTAAAGTATTAATTCATAATAAATATGCACTCAATTTTTAGAAACACATCATTGTAAGCTTTAAAAAAACATTTAAAAAAAGGTTATTATCCCATTTTTATAAGTAAATTGTATTTAGTTTCTAAAATTTTAAGAAATTTTAATTTTTAAATTAATATAATTTTTAAATTCAAGATTTCAATATTATCATAGGGTGAATTTTTATATTTTTATATAAATATTTATTTTTTTAGTGAATAGTGAAAAATACCACTTATTGTAAAAAATGTCATTTATTTTCATAAAATGTAACATTATTATTTTATTTAGATAATAAATGAACTTAAAAATAATTTAATCATAACTAAAATACCTAATTATATATTATTAATCATAATACATTATTCTGGTATAAGAATTTTTTTATGCTTAAAAAGACCGTTTTCAAAAACAAACTTTTTTCTCCCAACATGATTTTATTTTAATAAATAAATTTATTCTATATTTATTGAAAATTTTATATTTAATATATATATATTATTACATATAATATTTCAATATTAATTTTATTGTTTTTAAAAGGATAAAAATGGAAGTTAATTAGGTTTTATAGAAACAAATTCATTATTTTAAATATGTGGTTTCGTTTGATTTTGTGTTATAAATTAAAAATAAATAAATGTATATTATGAAATTGAATTAGTAAAAACTGATTAAAAATTTTCAATTATCATACTTATTTAATGAAATATTTTTAACATCATTTTAGTAATAGGGAATTATAAAAATAGAAAAATTTTGTTATAAAAATTATGGTTTAAACAGGTTTACCATAGGGTAAAATAGATATTTGAGAGAAATATTTCCATAAAAAATTTTAAATTTTTATTTTTTAATATATTTAAACCCTATTTTATTATAACTTCTACTAGCTAGACATTTTTTAGAAACTTTTTAATGAAACTGATCTTTAATTGTTGAAATCATCCAAAAAAGTCCATGTTTGACCTTCCACTCACATATAAATGGGAACCAATCCTCTTAAATTATTTACACTATTTGGGAATACTATATCATCCAATACCTATGAAAAATGATTTCTATAATCCATCCGTTTAACCTAGAGCTTTGGGTCTTCTCCTATGAAAAACCGTTCATAGATTAAGGCTTAATCCAAAGGTGGTTTCTCAAAGAGCGGGTATTGATCTTAACCAAACTATTTCAATTTTAATTCTTACTTTACTTATTATAAATATTCTGTAAATGAAAAAATATTAAGAATATAATATATTAAATATACTTATATGGTATTATTTTTATGGAACAACCATTTACCCCACACTTTACTATCCAATGGGAGACGAATGTATGGCTCATGCATCAATGTAGAGTAACACGACCACCTGTTGTTTTGAATCATATTACCCCACCATCATTTATGGTGGTTTATTATGATACATATACTATTTATATAATATATTTACGATATAATAATAATTATTTAATGATGAAATAATATTTACATTTTTTCACTCCAGTCATCGAAAAAATGAAACGTCAGTCGAGAGTATATAAAGACTATCATCTCCTCGTAGTGATGTGATTAAAATTTAATAAAATCAATATATTGATGGTTATAAATTTTCTTAAGGAATACATATGATATTAATATAATTATTTATTTTTTTTAAATTATGGAACCATAATCAATGTGAAATGACCAGAACCACTAAACTGAAAATCTACATGACAAACAAAGTATTTAATACACGAATTGATGACAATAATAAAATATTTTTATTGAATGTTTGAAAATATGTTATATGTCGAACATGTGTGGTAATTATGGTATGACTATGGTTTTGGTATAATTATAATAAAATTGAGATTATTATACAAGATGATATAGATATTATAAATCAAGAATGACTTGAAGTAGGGGTTTCATAATACAATGTAATTTTTATCAGGATTGTTTACTGTTAAATATTAAAAATTATTAAATAGTAAGATATATCTCCAAAAAATTATTTTATTTACACTAATATAGTTATTTTTGTGGATTTGATGTTTTACTTTTCATTATCTACCCTTTAAGTACTCAAGGTACTGAAATATCATGTTTAAGGAAATTTGGATTCCCTTCTACCATGAAACTTTTCATTCATATCCATATTTTTCTATAAATTGTTTTCAAGATAGTTTTTAGTACTATTATATAATTATTTGAAATCTTTTATACTATATTTTACTTTCAATACAATTTTGTAATAGTAACCTTCCTATCATTTTTTTAACATTGAACTTTTTTACTTTTTATTGAATATGTGAAAGGTTTTGTGGTCTTATCATACACTGAAGAAACGGATTCCCCCAGTATGATAAATACTCTTTTCACTAATGATTATTTTATAAATTACATTTTATTCGTGAAATTAAAATTATTTCCAAATTTTTTTTGATTTTCATTTTGATTATAAATATGTTATTTTGATTTAAAATGATATTTTACTCAAGAGTTTATCATAACCCATAGAAAGGATATAAGTTCCATAAATATTTAATAATCCAAATAATAAAACATATATAAAGAATTAATATCATAAAATTTCATCATACGCCTAGTAAATCATAATAAAATTTAAAGTATGGGGTTATGATATGATGATATGATTGATGATGTAGGATCTTTTGGACCAAATATGTGTAGTTTTTATTTTTTGATGGGTGGGAGTATAATTATATATCCATAAAATTCATTAGGTAATGGTAGATTTATTAGATGATAAGGACTATAATGGTGAGTGAACCTAACCAGGTTATTTATTTTGTCTAATAAGTTTTTATTGGGATTTAATTAATACTAAATATGTTATGGAATGAAGACTGAACCCAATCCACTATGATAGTATTTGTAGTGAACCAAATATTATTATTTACTCTTAAATTCCTGAAAAAAACTTATGTGTTGTTATTATGATATGTTTCCATGGTTTATTATAGATTATTTAATATTATATAATCTCATGTCTTATATTTTTTTTTTCATAAAATATTATTCCATGTTTATTTATATTGATATATGAATTTGTTTGTATAATTTTATAATTTTTATTTTTTAAAATCATACCCATATGCTTAACTTATTCAAACTTATGAATATTCATTTGAATATCTTATATATAACCTTATAAAGAGTATAAGCTCATTATTAATTATGTTTCCCTTCCCCAGGATATGGAGAAAGGTTTGAAGTATGTTATGTCTTTGAAGGGAGATTATTGTGACGAACTAAATGATAAACGATATATTTATTTTATGTACCCATTGTCTATTTAATGAATTTTTGAAATAAAATAAAAATTTCTATAGTTTAGGAATATATTATTATGAAATGTAATGAATACTCATCTTAAATGATTTATATTTATATATGTCAATCATGGGAACCAATAATCTATCTCAAAAAAATTAAACAAAAAAAAAATCTTCCTAGATTCCTTTCCTTCATCATACTGACTATTTTCTTCTTATAATACCAAACCATCAAGGCTTATGTTATAAGAAAAATTAAGTCTCCCAAACAAGAGGTAGAAATAAAAACCATGATCATTTAGTTTTATATCTTATTATTCTTAAATAAAACATTTTTTATTAAATAAAATATGATGAATATAATATTTTAAATATAGAGATATTTATTTTAGAATGGGAAACCAATATCACACCAAATATTCAAAAAATGTTAAATGAATATGTCACACTGGAGTACTTGTGCACTACTACCAACACATATAGATATGATTAATTTTACATCACCATAATTTGTGGAGGGTTATTATGAAGGGTTTAGTGAATATATATGATATTTGTGGATTGATTCCTATTTTGGAAATATAAAAGCATATCTACCTACTTACATTCTCATCCATTGTATAATGATAATGTCACTCAGGTGGATGTGTAGAAAATCACCTATATGATGATATGTGATTCATTTTCTATTTATAATTTAATTGGATGAGAACAAGTATATGTTTAATGATTATATTCCTAATACAAGATAAAATAATGATCCGGTAAAGGTGAATTTTAATTTACCTTTCTTTTATCCTATCCATAAAAAATTAGAATAATAACTTATGCATACGTACTGATTACTAATACCATGAGGTGATATTCTTCTATTTTCATAATGACTTTATTTGAATGGATATAAATATTTATAGAATGAATATATATATATATATATATTATATCAAGATTAAAATTCATGAAATTATGGAACCTTGATTAATGTTCCATGACAATAACCATCGAATTAAAAGATACAAGAAAAAACAAAGTAGTTAATGAAAAAGTGAAGTTGATAATGATAGATTCGTGACGAATAGGTGATATTATAGCTATGAATATGGTTTTTATATATCAATATATTTTAAGAGGAAAAAGGAACTTCGATAATGTCTGTGTCATCTCACATTTACTTATAAGATACATATGAATTATTAACCACATGTTTCATTTATTTGGTGTATATAATATACATTAATTTATTTTATGATTATTATAATAAAAATAAATTTGATTTCAAAATCCATATGAGGTTCCAACATTCATTATTTAATAATTTATAGATTATAGAGGTGTAATGGTTCTTCATATCATTTTTGCTACATTGAGGCATGTTTGATTTCCTAAAACGATTTCAATTTATGAGTTCTATATATTGATATTTTTTAATATTATATCATGTATCCAACATAATTAATGGTATATAATGTTACAAATCAAATTGTTTAATCCAATGTGATTTTTTTGAAACTTAATTAACGTGGTAAGGGTTTACCTTCTCAGAATTGACTTCTTTCTGAAATATGTTATATTATAAACCTATATTCAATTACGTGGTGTATATACTGCCATGTATAAATATATTACCATTAATATAATAATTTTCATGGAAATAAATGTTTCCTTTGATGTTGTTTATTTCAAGGGGTTTATTATTCAAATCATACTAACGTGCTATGGGTTTTACATTACACTATCATTTTCTACTAGGTTTGATTTTCCCTAATTATATATTCTAAAATTAAATGATCCACTGATTAAAATTTATTTATTTCATTATTTTCAATTTGTTCTAGATATTACATGTTTTCCTATTGTTTTCATTTCTCAATGTACTCAAAATTCCATAATAATGTTTTTTAATTTAAACCAACATTATTTTCCATATTTGATAGGGGATCCTTTCATCCTTTAAATATTTTACATAAAATGATATTAAAATTTTTTAAACTATTATAAATATATTTATTAAATATAATTTTAACAATGTTCAAAATTTTATAATTGTTTTAAAAAAAATACAATTTCAATCTTTTGAATGTGGTAGTTATGAATATTTAGAAGACATGTGAATGGAATATTTAATTTTACGTAAAAAACATGAAAAAATACCACTAACTTGTATTATATTTTAATTAAAGAACCAATAATAAGTATCTATGGGTTCATTCCAAAAAAATGATTTTTATAATATTTTTAAAAATTTATATTTTTTAGATGTGGTTTCAATTTGAAAATGATATTTTCATAAATAAATGATTTATATATTTTTAAAAGTATTTTCATTATTAAAACAACCATTGATGTTTCTTATGATTTAATTGGTATATGATCCATTTTAACAATATTCGTTTTTATCTATATGGTTTGGGATTATGATGATCAAATATTTATGAAAATATTTTTTCATTCTATATTTTATAATCTTATGTAGTGATAACTATTCCCATGATCTTTTGGAGTACATATTTATGTATTATGAATATTTTATAGGAAGTTCCATTATAAATAAAGATGGGTGGTCTTGTTATAAGTTAAGGATAACTATTTTTGTGACTTACCAATGATGGTTGGACCCATTATATCCCTCACATGCATTGGATAATTATGATATAGTTAATAAACTCTAATGAGATGACGAATATAATAAAATATAAAGAGATGATGAAGAAAAATATATTGATGTTTCACCACGAGAATATTGGAAATGATAGGGAAGCCATTTCCATAGTGGTACATTGTGCATAATCATAGTCTTAGGAGTTAATCTTCACTAATAATTTTTTATATTATTTTGAGAATGACTCATACTTATGTATTATTCATAAGATATTTATTAATGGATAATGAATTATTATTTATGATTTTTCACTTTTATATATTATGTATTATGATTAAAAAAATAATATTCCATGATTCATGATTAATTGTCTCCAAATGAAAGGTATGATAGTTATATTTTTTAACAAGTTATAATACCTGTATGTTTATCACCACATGTGATCATTAATTGATATTTCCAATATTTACCCTCACTATGAATATAATCTCTCCTTTTTTTATTCCACCAGGTTATAAATAAAAGTTTATATAAGATATGTTTATTAAGGGTGGAAGTTGTGATGAATATAAAGGGAACTGATGTAGTTATTCTATATCCTAATTGTTTATATTTAGACTTTGAATTAACACTACTAGTTTTGAAATTCAAAAAACAATCCATATTTTAAATTGATAAATATAATGTTTTTATTCAACATTTTATGATTCTCTATCATATAATACTAAAAAATAAACTAATGATAACCATATGGTTTAATGAAACATACATGAAACTAATTTATGAAAATCAGATAATCAAAAAAAGTTTTATAATACCAAAAATCTAATGATGTAAAATAATGAAATATAGAGGTGATGAACCAGCCTATCAGTATATTTTTAAAAAAACTACATCCTTATAAATATTAATTGTTAGCTCATTCTAATACAATTTCAACTTTCCAAAATATTTTAGGAATCTGACTATTGGAGTAATGTCTAAAATTAATGATACAGCTATTGTATCATAAGAGACAACATCCTTTCATACTAGAGTATATCAATCATTTTGAAAGTTTATTGTCATATTTATAATCATAAGTATCTCATTTATTCAGTTCTTCTATTATTTTTAACTTTATTTTTGGTTCTTTCTTATAATAAATAATAATTAGATGTTTTTTCACTGTAATTTTCTAAGTACTTTAGTTGTATTTGATTCAGTAATCTTCCAGTTATGTAGTAGAAAAAAATATCTTCTGATTGTGTAGATTTAAATATTTCTATAGTCTATAATTGAAATATTAATGAGTTATTGGTGAAGTAGAGGAAGTAAACCAAGGTATGGATTAATAAACAAGGAAATATAGAATAATTTATTATAGGAGTGGGGATATAATGATAAGATTTATGAAAGGATTACATGGTATAGACTATAGATTTTATATTTTTATTTTATAAATTGAATTCCTTTCGATTGGATTATAGTTGAGTATACCGTAGATAAGTCATATTGACAAACAATTCACATTGGTTTAAATGTGTGGTAATAATATCCCTATTTTTTGTTTTATTCTATTCTATAATTTATATTTCAATTTATTTTAAGACAATTTATGATCTATTTAAACATTCTATTATTAATTCCATCAGTAATTTGAAATTACAATTATTAAATTTAGTTACACTAATTTAAATTGATTTTATAACTTTGTTCATTTAAATAGTTTATAATAGCAGAATAATTAATTTGGTTACAATTGGTTTTTTAATTTCAATATAGTTTAAATTTTAATAGGATAAAAATATTTAGATTTTTAACTATAATTCCCCCCATATTATAATGTTCATACAATTATTTCATTTAATCTCAATTTGGAATTGGTTATCAATGGTTGTTTCTCCATTAGAAATTGTAATTTTTAATTTATTATATTCATATTATATTTTCAAAATTTTCATTATTTACACTCTAAAAAGTGTGATTAATAATATTTTTAAGAATATAAACATTAAATCTTGGAACAATTTACAATTTGAGTCCGAATAGTACTGAATTTTTTCATTTAAATGATTATGAGTAGTGGTGGAATTTAATGGAAATTGATGTTATTGTCACAGGAGTTGATAAAATTCTTTTGATTACTAGAGATTATAATGTTCCTTACAGAGTAGTTTATAACATTACAAGATAAGTGAAAAATTAGGTCAAATCAAATTCCAATGTCAGAAATAATCCTCTATGATTTTTTTAAAGAATATATAATGATAAATATATTTTTGTATAACTAATTATTTCATTTGGAATAAACTAATTGTTACAAATTTAATGACATTAAATTCTCAAGAAAAAAAATATTCTTAGAGATAACTCTGATTGTTTTTATTTTTGACCTAGAGAAATTGAATCTCAAATTAATCATATATTTATGAAAATTGTAAATTCTTTACAGTCCTGTAATAATAAATAGTAATATGATGATTAATTAATTGAAACAGATATAGATATTCTACCTAAATAATCAGAATAATAATTAAATGTAATTGATTATATAAATCATATTACTAATATATGTATATATGAATAAATTTGAACTGTAATTTTGTATGAATGTATGTTGGAATGATATTTTTGAAAATAAATGAATAAAATAGGATATTCCTTAACATATAATGAAAATAAAAAATGAAGGCGACTATAAAACAAGATCACCAAAGAGGTGAATAAATCATAATCAAGGGAACCAGATGGTCGTGTACTAATGAATAAAAACAATAAGACTGATGGATCAGACATCTCTGAGGAGCCCCCCATTCAATCAAATTAGGAAATGTTACATGTTTCATTTTTTATAAACATTTTAGATTATGATACTCACCGTATGATCAAAAAATTATTGTGTGTTGATTATAATGACAAAAAATATTATTGGATTGATAAATAGAATTGAATTATGAAACATGGATTAAATGAGTGTAAAAGACATTAGAGGATCATGTGAAGACTTGGTAAAAGTTGGAACTCTCATTCAAGGATCTCATAAAGGAAAATATGGAAATTTATGTTACCTCCATTGAATGGAATCTATTTAATATAAAAAAATTGATCCTCTCTAGATTTATTTAGAATGGATCAACCTTTTCTTACGAGGGTTGACTTTCTATATTTTGAATATTTTTTTGTTTCTATAAAGTGAGTTCATATTATTCAAGGATTTACTAATCTTATGTGTAATTATAAATAGTCTTCTAAAAAATATTCATATCAGAAATGATAGAAATGATTGAAATAAATGGATAGTTTTATCTCTAGTAAAACTAAATATACATCAAATATTTAATTTGAATAAATTGTTCATGGTAAAAATATATTGGGATTCTATGAAAATTTTCCTATTATTGAAAAATGATTAATGGAATTTGAAACTGATATGGAACATTGAAAGATGTATATTGGTTGTAAATATTTTAATCCATCAGATATTGAAGAAGACTATAATGATTTTCTCATAGATAAAAAAGTATTCTCAAATTATTGATTTTATGAGTGAATAGATTTCTAAATTATAAATCCTGTATTTGAAGAAATTTAAAAAATATTTTTATGTTAAAGACTAATCAATAGAATAAAAATATTTCTTTAAAATATATTATGATAATATAACATAGATAAAAATGTAAAATGTAAATATTTTTCAGATCTTGAAATATCATATAGGGATGTTTAAAAACACATTTCTGATTAGAAAAGAAACATTTATAATTTATAATATAAAAAAATAAATAATAATAAATAATTATATGCAAAAATGATGACTTTTCTAAATGAATTATAGGATTTTCAAACATATGTCCTAAATCTAAATCAAAAATAAATTACTCACCAAGATTATAAATCGAATAATATAATTTGACTGAATGTACAACAAATTTTGACCTTCTAGATGTTCATCCATATTAAGATAAAAACCCACTAAAATTTTAGTCTATAGATAAATATATTTTGGTACAAATCATCCACAATTTTTTACTATGTGACAACTGGGTCCCAGTGACAGCACACACACCCCGCCTTAATATGGCAGTCGGGTCCTGGCCCACCTAGTACCACCAGTTTCCCCCGCAGACACGTGGTCCCCACCCGAGGGTCCACCCACTTGCCGAACAAGTCATCTGACTAATGACTGTTCCCACAGGACCACACATGTCTTTTCCAGTGTGCTTTGTCCTCACTCACACACACCCTAAGAGATATCCCAGAAGGTCACCCATCCTAATCACTACTCCAAGCCAAGCACACTTAACTATGGAGTTCTAATCACACAGGCTCCCGAAAAGGAAGATGCACCTTGTTGACATGAGTCATATCATTTAGTCATTTAAACCATTATCATTTGGGGGTTTTACAATCACCCCCCCTTTAGAGCACAACATCCACTTTGTGGGCCCTATATCTCACCCCATGTAGTGCACCGCACTTAAGGCTGGGTACCACCACTAATACCAAATGTGACAACTGGGTCCCGGTGATAGCACATACACCCCACCTTAATATGGCTGTCGGGTCCTGGACTACCTAGTACCACCAGTTTCACCCAAAGACACGTGGTCCCCACCCAGGGATCCACCCACGTGCCTGAATGACTCATCTGACTAATGACTGTCCCCACAGGCCAACACATGTCCTTTCCAGGTACCTCTATAGGCTATGAGGGGGAGCACTACTGTGTGAGGTGGCCGACCCATGGCGGGAAGCACAACATTGTGAGGTGGAAGACCCACGGTACTCGATAGGAGGAGTACCTCAGCAGTCTAAGGTTAGTGAGTAGCACCTCAGAGTCGTGACATGACTACTGTGTTCGAGAGAAGAGGAGTTCTGCAGTAGTCGTGGTTTCGACATCATGAATAAAAATCTAGGTTTTAGCTGAGTTTTTGACCTTTGTGTTTCCTCATGATTGAGATGAGTTTCTTGAGAAATGTGGTATATGTACGAGCCTATACCTAAGCAGTGGTTATCCGTTTATTTCATAACCTTGGTGTTTCCTCATGATTGATATGGGTTACTTGATAACTTAGGTATATGTATGGACTTATACCTAAGTATGGGTTATCAGTTGAAATACTTCTTTGTGGTTATCCTGGTCAGATTTAGTGAGACCTTGAGGGTCTCATGGTCCCTACTGAGTATCGTTATACTCACCCCGACATGAGCTATGATCGCACCTCATTATGTTGGTTGTAGAATATGGACAACGCTGATAGAGACCAAGTGTATGAGGACTGGACAGTATCCGGAGGTGGACCTCACGACGAGTTAGTACCTGGAGATGGACCTCCCAACGAGTCAATACCTGGAGGTGGTCTTCACGAAGAGACGGTACCCGAAGGTAGACTTCATGACAAGACAGTACCCAATGGTGATAAAAAGATGTGGAGAGTAGAGGTGGCCATCTTTACCTACCCTTTCGGTAGGAACTCTGGAGGATTATCTAAGAGCATCTTGACACCTTCTAGTTGTTGTCTTTTCTGTTGTAATTTTCAGTTGTAGTTGTACATTTCAGTTGGGTTTGTATTCTGGCCCTTTTTCTTTTTAGCACTTTCTTTTGTACTTAGTGTTTGCTACCGCTTGTACTCTATTGTGTTGTTTACTTTTATAAAGGCAATGCCTTCCATTTTTTTTGGGATTTACACCTTTGTTGCTAGTAACCAGCCCCTGGCCTATGGAAGGCGGGCTTGGGGTAGTCACGGCATAGGCCCCGAGGACGTGTCATGACATACTATGTTCTATGGATGAGAAAATTGGGGTAAAAATTTTTTAGTCAATAAAAAATCATTCATTTTGAAAACATATAACATTATTTTAAAATTAACTCAATGCTTCTGAGTATAAAAAACAAAATAAAACATGGGATTCAAAGATATTTTTTTAAAATTACTCTGTACCCATGGAAGTAAATCTTGGGAAGAAATAATTTTTAATATTACAAATATATATATCAGTAGATAAAATATTATTACAGATCTATTTAGTCTTTTTATTCACATTTACCGAAATCTAACGTTTAATGATTTATTATTTTTTCCATATATTATTTTTATATAGGTGGAGTATTTTTTTATATATTTTAGAAATATTTAAATAAATATAATTCTTTTTTGAACATTAAACTACTTTTCTATTTCTTGGAACAATATTTTAATGAATAAGATCAATGAATTCATCAGGGGTATGCAACGTAAAATATTTTATATGATAAGAATATTTTTATATATATATTTTTAGAGATTTAAAACTATATAAGATTTTATTAATATTATCATAATAGGTTTGGGAACAACCACTTTATGAAAAATAAATGAAAAATAGAAATTCCTTTGAAACTAGGTAAGGGAGAACCCATTACAAGCCCGATGGCCTAGAGGAACAAGGCCTTATATATGAGTGGCCCAAAATCCAATTAATATAAATCTACAATCCATTAAAACATGTTCATACTACCTACCGATGGCCCAACTCACTTCCAACTACCAGCCTAGAACCGCCATGTAAATCAAATCATTGACTTGCATATAGAGGTCATTACCTCTTGTTTCGATGTCTCCACCACTCATTCCATCTATGCCCAGGTCTTCGATAATAGCTCTCCGCCACTATTCCCTACAAATCATCCCCAATACAAATCATTGTAATAATTTTCTCATCACCATCACAAAAAACATAACTCCACTACGATGATAAATTCACCACACTACGAAATGCTGAAATCCCCACCATCAGGCAAGGTTCATCCATCTCACCATAGATCCCGAAACTAAACACCTTGTCAACACTGAGAAATGCCTCTTCACCCATCTCCAACAACCATCACCCAAAAAAACCCCACGGAGTCACCGTCTTGCGCCTGTCCACCTAAGGTTAACATCAAAATGTGGCACACCCAAAAAACACATATCTCTCTAGAGTAAACACTAGAGAAACCATGTAGATCAATATCTACGTGACCAGAGGCAAAAATTGAAACAGTTTTTCGAAGGAGATATTTTTTTTAATACAAATTAATGATTATGCATTCACCTCTCATCTAGGCCACCGGCTCATCATCAATTTTTGAAATTAAATAAATACTAGAAATTATTTATATCCCTTTATGTTATTTAAGGGAATTGATATAATCCATTGGACCAACTGAATCTACATTGATGTTTAACCTTTATGAAAGATAAATTTTAAACTAGTAGTCCTCATTGTTTTTTGGATGCTCTCTCAATGAACTATTTTGGTTCCCTTAACATTTTTTAGAAGACATTTTTTCCATATTCTATTAGTTTTATAATAAATAGTTAATATTATTATTATAATTTAAAAATAAAATTACAGGATAAATTCAATGGGAAAAGTAGGTTTATTCGGTGTTGTTGGATAAATATGAATCCATGATAATAGATGTTCTAAATTTCAAAGGATGGAAAAAGTTAACTTCAATCACACAGTAACATGAACATTATTACCCTCTTCTATTTTGGAAATTTTTTAGTTTATCTAAATTAATAGTAGAAGAATGTGTAAATAATTTTTCCTTAATTATGATCACATATAATTTCTACATGAGTATATAATATCTTTTTAAACTTTTTGAATTTCCACTTGATGGTGAGGGCCTCTTTACATCTTATAAACATAATGATGTTTGAAGTGAATTTGATGAATTAGACACTAATAAACTTCTATTATTAGATCAATATAAATTTCACAAAAAATTATTCAAATATTAAAGATATGGTTCTCTTTAAAAGGATTTTGTCATTCTAACACCAAGAAATACGAAAAAGGATACTATCTAGATCTAGGATGTATATTGGTTTGTGTAAAAACCCCAACCCCGGCAGCCTGGAACCATTTCATGATATATTACATCGGAAAAGGATACATGGAATATCATATTAAATCTATGAATATATTAGTTTTATTCCTAAACTAGATACATTCATGATTCCCATATTACAATTTAATACACAATCTATAACATTGTTTTTCAGTAATATCATTATGCTCTCTCGTATATCATTTAATATCATTCATGGTGCACTTCTTGAATTACTGGGGAACGAAAAAATAAGGGTGATCTCAAATTATTAGTAAGGGTTATGTACAGTAGAAGCATTCATGAATCTATGAAAGATAAACATGGGAAGATAAATATCTAACCACAAATTCTATTTAAATAATTTTAATATCACAGTTATATGGAACATTATCAATATGGAATGGTAAATGACTCAATATAAATTCCATTTAAATAACATTAATATCATATGTAGATAATTAATAACCAATATGGTATGGTAAATATCAAAACAAACATTACTTTTAATCAATATCATTACTATCATTATTATATAATGGATAGTCAATATGACTTGGTACATAACTAAAAACACACGTCATTTAATAAATAAGTGGAGAATTAAAATGCATCAACAGATAATATCATTGTAAAATTCTTATCGATAATAATAAATGAATTCTAAATGAAGTAAATTATTAATTATTAGATGTTATAATATTAGGAATAATCATAACTCTATTAGCAATACCTTTCATATGACACATAAAACAGATGAGTTGGTACAATGTGGATACTCATTTAACAAAAGATAGCCATCTGATTTTTCTAATGATATCTTCTAATGGTTCGAGGGGAAATCTATAAATGGAACCCACCCATAACTAAATATTAAAGTAATTCCTCATATATCCAATAATCAATTTAATTAATTAATCAATTTTTATTATTAACAAATAACCATATTGTGTAATGTATATTTTATTATTAATATTTCACCTCTTAATCAAAACATATTAAAATTTAAAAACATATGTAAAAATAGAATAATGATTAGTAAATAGTTTTATAAATAATAAAATCATATGTATATTTATAATAAATACTATTTACATTGAAAAAGTATCATAATAAAGTGACTTTTTCAAGAAAAATCTAGCAATCACAAAAGAAGATGAGATTGTAAAATAATTTTATAGCTATTTTGGAACAATATAATTGTAACCCCATGAAACAATCATGTAAGAAATCATTATTAATCATGCATAAATTATTATTCATTTTATATACATTAAATAGTTATTAAATACTCCACATAAAAATGAATAGGTGCATATATAAAATATGTGTAAATGAAATGGAAATTGAAACAGAATCCCGTTCAATGATCATAAAATTTTAGTGGTAGATAATAACTGAATATATTATGTGTATAAAATTTAAATCCATATATAATAAGTTAATATAAAACAAAATATATTCAAAATTAATTACACACATAATTTAAAAATATAAATGGAAATGATGATGTAATATATTACAATGAAAATAAATTGAGTTTTGAAAAAAATACCACTTGGTAATATTAAAATAAAATTATATAAGATGAAATAATTAATATTGAAAGATAAAATACCATTAATTATTAATTATTCATGATATTAAATGTAAAATAGTTATCGTCTACAAAGTATACAATTATTTAAGTTCCTAAGATTACAGAATTCTACAATGAAGGGATCTTTAAATGAAGTCTCTTACCAAACACTTCCATTTGGATGTAGGGTATTTAATAGGATTTATAAAGGTTTTAATTAATTTATTAATTTATAATAAATCCATATATATGTTTATAATATCTTATATAATCATATTATAACATTTTTCAACCCATTTGATAATAATATTTCATTGTTTTCATTGTTTCTAGTGCTAATTGCCCTGTTTTATCATCCGTGTTTTCTTAATGAATTTTCCAATTGTTTTCAATGTTATATAGTACTATGATATCAATAATTATATTATTGTTTTTAATATAATAATTAATCTTTAAATTCATTTTTATAATAACTCAAAAAGTTCGAATAAGGGGAATGAATCACATCACTTCGTGGAGATGTTAGGGCATTCATATACACAAGTGAAAATATCATTCCATTAATGTGTGAAAGAGTAATTAAGTGGGTGATAGATAAATTTTTCTTAATCGAAATCATTACATATAAATCAGATATATTAATTATATTTATATTTTTTACTTTTTATGTAAAATTAATGTGAAAAATGAATCACGATGCTTCGTGGGGGTGAAGTCTGCCATACACAAGAGTGAATTTATCGTATTCTAAATAAAATGGATGATATAAGGTATATTTGAATCCAAACAAGTTGATAAGTATAATAATATAATAAATATAATATAATTTTTCTAAATATTTCATTATATTCAACCATTGAAGGTGGTGGTGTAAAATGATTTACATCGGTTTATGAGGTGGTAGTCTGCCTTCAACACGATCAATGGATTCATTTCCAGTTTGATAGAATAGGATATTAAGATAAGTAATTAACTTAACATAATAATAACTAATTATATGGTAGATATTTATATTATTATATAATAATATTTTTTTATAAATGTAATGTGGTGGAAGAAGAAACAAAATATATACACTCAATTAAGAAACCTACAACTTTTTTCTGAAAACAAATTTAGGTTTAAACCAAAATAATTCATAGATTAAATTTATGAAAACGAGATCTATGATGTACTTATTATAGTTGGTATGTTTTTTGTGTAGGCATTTCCTTAAAAAATTACATTTTTATTTTGAATAGGGGGTGGAGGTGGCCTTTTACATGTTGGTGGAGGACATACATGATATTTTTGAAAAGAATAAATTAAAAAGAAATTTTTATCATGAAAAAATCCTCTAAAATGGGTCAATAATGAACCTTAGAGTCTATATGATCAAATAATAGTCATAAAATTAGTTTTGGAAAGTTTAATAGATATTTTTAACCCATGTTATTTTCATTTATCCATTGGAAAATATGTTTTTACCTTAACGACATTAATTAATTTTTACTAATATTAATATTTATAATTGTAAAAAATGAATATTATATTAATAACTAATCTAAATTATAATGATTAAAAATATGTAATTTATTTTTAAAATTAAATTCAATTTTTTGGAAGAATCTAATTTAATATTATACCCTCAAATGCGACAAGAATGCGGGATCCCAAAGAGTAAATTATTATATGTATAAAAGAATTTAATATTGATATTCAATATGAAATTGATTAAAATGACATAATTAGATAAAATTTTAAAATCTATAAAAAAATTTAATTTAACTAAAATTTAAAGTATAATTTATCTTTGATAATTATTTAAACAAAATGTTAATTTTCATCAGAATTTAGTATTTTTACTATTCATCAAAAAATGAATCAAATTATTAGAATCCAACAAAATTGTATGAACCTAGATCTTCATTTTTAGGTATGTTTTTTATGTGGTGTTTTTGAAGAAAATTAGGAGTTTCTGGATATTTTAGAAGCACACGCCATGTACATTATGAGTACATTCCATGTACTCGGTTACCGTGGGTAGCCATGTGCTACCGTGTAGTAGCCTTGCACACAGCCATGTGTGGTGACCTAGAGGTCTCTCAAAGTGGGGCTCGTTAAGGGAAAGTACATTCCTTGTACCTAAAAAGTACATTCTGCATATTTTCTTTAATTTTCATTAAACGCACTGGGGTTGCGTCTGATGGACATGAAGGGCTCTTTCTAGGTTTCGTTCGTCTGAGAGCGAGAGAACAACCCCAAATATTCAACAAGCCCCCAAGTGAGCGTCCGTCCTCTGAATCGATCATCATTGGTTGCATTGCAATCGCATCAGTGAGTTATCTCTTCTCCTATAGATCAATCCCTTATTTTCTCCTCTTTCGAGAGATTTATTCGGTTGAAAGGTTTAGGATTTTTTGTAGATCTACCCAGTTTTAGGTCGATCCAAGGACAAACTCCAGAGTATAACAATCCTAAAACACCGAGGTAGTTGGTTTGTGCCTTTCCGCTGAATCTCTTTGAGTTATATGTGAACTGTTGACTAGTACCCTTGAACGGGGTATTGTTTTTTAACCGTTTAAACCTGTTAATTTCTTTCTAGGCCGGCATTCTTGAGTTGAGTTTAGTCGAATGTGAATAGGGTTGATTTTTATGTTTGGATGTATTTGATCATGCATGTTTACTATAAGACTGTTTGGTCCTGTTAGACTATTAGGCTTCCTTGATTTTTACCATGCCTAGTACTATAGGATGGAGTGAACATTTGGTATGACATTATTGATATGTTTTAGACTGTTTAGCTAAGTAGTTGTGGAGGTTTACTTTGGTCCTATTGAATAGCTATGCTCGTTTGACTTACACATGGTCGTGAGAACCCTGTGTAGTAGACTATATAGGGAATTGACCCTATGAGCTTCCTTAGAGAGTCTCTAATTACTTCTGGGCTATAGAGGTAATTGACTGTGTGAGCTTCTTTAGAGAGTCTCTAATTACATCTGGGAAATAAGGGGAATTTACCATGTGAGCTTCCACGAAGAGTCGTTAAATTACTTTTGACTATTAGGTGAATTGACTGTGTGAGATTCCTTAGAGAGACTTTAATCACTTTTGACTATAAAGGGATTTTACTGGGAGTAATTCCATAGAGAGTCTTTGTATATTCTCATAACTGAACCAGATGGGATAGGCATTGTGTACTTCCCTGAGGGTTACCTGCTTTATTACCCTATTACTTGATATGTGGAATTATCACTATTGAGTACTTACTCGTTTACTGAATCATTGCATATTACCTTCCACATATAATAAATAACCATTAGACACAAATGTTTGGATGATTTCCTACTTGGATTTAGTCTCACACCCTATTTGTCATGCTTTTGTTCCCAAACAGATTATATTACTGCAGGTATAGAGAAGGTCAAGCACCCTTCAACTTCAGGTACTTGATTTTCTATGGATCTGTAGAGCATGGGACAAAGCTGTGGCTTGAAATTCGGAGGATTGGTTTACCTATTTTCTTTTGTAATTTGTATTAGTACTGTTGTATTCCATCATTATGGTTTTTTTGGCTGCATTCTTATATATATGTATCATGCATCATTTATATATGTGCTATAGTTGTTTCTTTATCATTCTTATGCTGTTTACTGTGGTTTTATTAGATTACAACTTCTTATGTTACTACTATTTGTTTTTCTTCAGCTGTGTTACTCTTCCAATGAGGGAATCATTTCCCCACTATCACACCCAAGGCCCTCGCTGCTAGTCGACAGCCTTTGGCATTTAGGGAAATGCATTTGAGGCCATGTGACGAACCGGGTACGGGGCACCTCTGGGTGGCTTCCAGAACTGAGACGTTACAAAGTGGTATCAGAGTAATTCTTTTCTTCTTGACTTACTGTTTGGAGCTTATATCCCATTATAGGATGGGATTGGTACTTGGTAATATATTTTTCCCAGCAGTAGCTAACCCGTGTACATGGAAAAGGCAATCTTCCTCGCTTATTGAAATTTGTCAGGTTTTCAATTTTATAGTTGATTTGATTTCACCGTTGGGTAAATCAAATGTATTATGCTATTATGGTTGATGCTATTAAGTTTCTATTTCTATCACAACCAGATGAGATGAGGGTATGCCTTCTCATTATTCATATAGTCACTTTAAAGATATCAAATGTCATGCATTATTTCCATGCCAGTTAGGTTGTGTTATCGATTGCATGTTGTTACGATAGATGTTGTGTAGAATATGCATGTGGTTGTGACAATTTCCTTGATAAAATTCCTGCTATTTAATAGGGTATTGTTTATGTAATGTTTTGTTTGAATGAATTCCAAAATTTGGTTCTTTAGGTTTTGTGGGACATTGGGAATCAGAATTTGGGGGATCATTGACTTGTTTACCTTGTTTATGACATGTATATGATGCCATGATTTGAGTCGTGGGGAGTATGGGACGTCACAGATCATAATTCATCACTTTCAATGTTCTTTCATAGTTTTTCTAGGTTCAAAGTGGATTTTGAGGATTACTGTCGAGAAAAACTCAAAATGAACACCATGTAGTTTTGAATATATACAATGTGTTCTTATGTTAGGGAAGAAACTATTTTTTAAAATACATTACTTGTACTATATTTACACGTCGGGTAGTCTCTAACCGTGTCATAGGTCGTGTGGTCAGAGGAACATGGTAAGGAATTCCTAGTGGGAATACGCCCTGTACGGGTTGTACACGTCGTGTTGTGTTGATCCTATGTCCGACTGTGTGACTAACAACACAGATGGATGAATCCTAAGTTAAACACGCCATGTCAAGTTTGATCACGCCATGTAGAAAAAACCTAGAATCTAGCCGTGTAACTAACAACACAGGTCGGTGAAATTCTTCAATAACATGCCGTGTCCATCACGAACACTCTGTGTAGTTTCAACCATGTATCTGTCCATGTAACCAACAACACGGGACGATGAAGATCGTCTCGTACATGTCGTGTCTTGCACAAACATGTTGTGTAGTTTTGTTTCAGGAGATTCATGTGTGATATCCATGTCAGGTAAATCAGGCAGGGGAAGAGAAGTCAAGTAAACACCGTGTGTTTGGACAGCACACCGTGTGTAAGGGGTGTTACACGACTAGTTTTGGTAGAAGTACACGCCCATGTGAACGGTTTAAGGGAAAACATTGTGTAGAGATTATACACATTTTGTAGTCATGTTTTGTAAAACACGAATGCTTTCCTAGTCCTATCCACTTCTTTATTTTCTAGTTTGTAGTTCTTGATAATTTGGATCTAAGGTGTGCACTTGATCTTACAGAGTCATGCCACCGAGACGTCCTCCAGTTGTATGCCAGTTGCAAGGCAGTGGTCAGACACCGGATATGGATGATCAGGGGCTTCCAGTAGATCCTCCAGTTGTGCCAGTCTTAGTACAAGTAGTTACACCTGGCATACGTACTGATTCATAGTTCAGGGAGATCTTTATGGGGATGATGCAGACTTTTCAGGGAGTGCTGCCTCCTACCCCGTCAATGGAAGAATTGACATGAGTCTTTTAAAAGAAGCATCCTTCCACTTTCTAATGGGACGAAGGACCCCAGGCTGCAGAGTCATGGAAAGAATACATGATGAAAATCTTTTAGTATCTAGATATAGCTCCATTGAAGAGGGTGAATCTCACTAACTACATTTTTCAAGACTCCTCCAGGAGGTGGTGGGATATGATCTCATAGGTGGGACACCAGTAGAATATGGCTTGGGATGTGTTTCAGTGCATCTTCTATGATTACTTTTATCCAGAGTCTGTGAGGACTAATCATGCTTGAGAGTTCATGAGTCTGGAGGAGGGTACTCTTTCGGTTATGGAGTATTCTTCTCAATTCACCACGTTGCAACTCTTTAAACCCTATTTAGGGGGATATGAGTTGTTCCTTGAACGGAAGTTTGAGGATAGTCTCAGGCAGGATATCAGATCCCTGGAGAATTTCTTCAGGTTGACTTTGATATCCTCTATAGTCAACCAGGCACTGATGATGGAGTGTAACATGAGGGATTCTGGAGCTGTAGGACAAGGCAGTTTAGCATCCAGGGTTAGTGCTTCTCCGGCCAATAGTAGGAAGCTCCATAGTGAGACTGCACAAAGAGATCAAAGTATGCGAGATGCATCTTCTGGTAGGAATGTGGTGTGATACCAGTGCAGGAAGAACATGCATATGAGTCCACATTGCTCAAGAGACCCAGTGGAGTGTCAATTCTGTAGCAATATGAAGCATCTGTAGCATTTCATTCATATCTTCCCATCAGTAGATACTAACAGGGGATCCTCTGTGACTCAATGTTCAGGAGAAGCACCACTAGTTTCTAATCAGTTAGGAAACTAGAGTTCTTCTGGCCATTCAGGCTAAGGTGGAGGTCATGGCCATAGTAGTCAATCTCTAGTCTTTCAGTGACTGTAGGGTGGATCAGCTTAGAGTGGTCTGGCAGGGTCATAGGGCCATGATATAGGTCATACATTTGTAGTGGAACAGACCTAGTAGGAGCAGGATCTGAGACCGTCTACAGTTTGAGGCACGATCTTAGTAGCCTCATTTTTATCTTCTTCTCTTTTCGATATAAGGGATTACCATAACTTTATATCTGTTGTTGTTGTGGAGATCCTTGGGCTCTGTACCTTTTCTTTTGTTGATATCTTGATATTAGAAACTCCGTTGGGGACTAGAATGGCTATTGTACATCAGTTCAAGGAGTTCACTCTAGAGGTTCGTGGGTGTCACTTTTTTGGGGACCTCTATGTCATAGAGATGATAGGAAATGATGTCATTCTCAGAATGGACTGGTTGGTTCCCTAATAGGAATTCATTTATTTTTATCATTTACTGGAGATTTTCACATCACCATAGGGTGGGTCATTTCTTCATAAGGGCGAATGGGATGTCCAGGAGAGAAGAGAGGGACCCGAGCATCATGGGTTTGGAGGAGTTACCTCCCAGATTGCTAGTCTATATCTAGATGACCAGGGGACTTCACAGATGGACATTCCTCTAGTGGAGGATCTTTTTAGGGACATATTTCTAGAGGAATTTTCAGGTTTTCCTCTAGAGAAAGAGGTAGACTTTTCTATTGATCTTGTGCCTTGGGCGGCACCGATGTCCATTCCTCCTTATAGGATGGCTACACCATAGTTATAAGAGATCAAGAAACTAATAGAATAGTTGATGAAAAGGGTTTAATATGACCCAATAGTTCTTCTTGTGGTTCTCCTGTCCCGTTTGTGATGAAGGCAGACAATACCATTAGAATATATGGGGATTATCAGAATTTGAATGAGTTGACAGTCAAGAACCAATATCCCTTTCTAAGGATTGATGATCTCTTTGATCAACTTCGAGGAGCATGGGTGTTCTGGAAGATTGACTTGAGATCTGGTTATCATCAGTTGTGTGTTATCCCATCTGATATACCTCTCACAGCCTTCCATAGCAGGTATGGTCTATATGAGTACATGGTTATTTCATTCGGTCTCACTAATGCCCATACAGTTTTAATGGCTCCAATGAACCGAGTGTTGCATTCATACTTGGATTTTTTCATGGTGTTCTTCGTGGATGATATCTTGGTGTAATATCACACTTGAAAAGACATTTCTACCCATATTTAGATCATTTTGGGTACATTTAGAGAGCATTCGTTATATGAAAAGCTGTCAAAATGCCACTTTTGGATGGATTAGATTCACTTCTTGGGACACGTCATCTCAGAGACAAGAGTTTTAGTATGCCAAGAAAAAGTGAGGGAAGTGGTTTTCTGGTGGCAGATGAAGAACTTATTTGAGGTACGGAGTTTTCTAGGGCAGTTTGGATACTACATATGTTTCATATATGAATATTCACACTTAGCAGCACCACTAACGGGTCTGACTAAGAAGGGTGAAAAGTTCTTGTGGTCAGATTCTTTTGAGTCAGCCTTTCACGAGCTGAAATAGAGGTTGACATCAGAACAGATACCAGTATTGGCAGAGGGGGAAAGATCTATATTGTGTACTATGATGCATCAGTTATCGGGCTAAGAGTAGTGCTTATGCAGGGGGAAGGAGTCATTGCATACGGGTCTCGGTAGTTGTGGCCACATGAGATGAAGTAACTAACGCATGATCTCAGGATGGATGTTGTTGTTCATGATTTATGATGTTAAAGACATTATCATCTAGGAGATCAATTTTTGGTTTTCACCAACCACAAGAGTCTCAAGAATATCTTCACTCAGAGAAACTTGAATTTGAGAAAATGAAAGTGTCTTGAGTACCTTCATTCCTTTGACATTGAGCTTTCCTACACATCGGGGAAAGGCAACACAATAGCTGAAACGTTGAGACGGACGAAATATTTGCAGGCATTTACTAAGGCCAACAATGAGTGGATGCTTATGCCTTTTTTTCTGATATGCATTTGGAGGTTCACGATAGATAGGGGCAAATGTTTCTTTCTTCTGTAGCTGTTACCACTACTTATCTTGATCGATTGAGAATGAGTCAGCTATCAGATTATGAATGCCTAGTCTTAATGGAGAGTGTTTCAAGATAGGAACCTATTCCATGAAGAACCATAGGTGATGATGAGATCTTCTATTTTTGAGATGTGTATGGGTGCTAACAGACATATGCGAGGAGATGATATGGGACTTTCATTCCTTAGTTTGGTCAGTTCATCTTGGTGTCACCAAGATGTATCATGATCTACACCATCCACATTTATGGCCTGGTATGAAGAGTGATGTTGCAGGTTTCGTCATGAAGTGTTCCTCCAAACATTGGGTAAAGGAAGATCATCAATGACCCGCAGGTCTTTTACATGAATTACCCATTCTTGAGTGGAAGAGGAATGACGTTGCGATTGATTTCATGAACGGGTTGCCGAGGTCGCCTCGAGGGAATGCTGCAGTTTGGGATGTCATTGACAGATTCATGAAGGTTTCTCACTTCTTTCCGATCAAGGATACCTTTATTGTTGATGATCTTGGACGTTTGTACATCCATGCGATTGTATGTCTACATGGAGTTCCACAATCCATCGTTTTAGAAAATGATGCTCGTTTTAATTCTCGAGTCAGGTCGGGGCTTCAGAAGGATTTGGGTACACAAGAACTTTAGAGTAAAGCTTACCACACTTAGACATATGGCCAGTCCGAGCATATGATTCAGGGGCTTGAGGACATGCTTCGAGAATTAATTATGTATTTTGGAGGTTCTTAGGAGAAGAACATAGCTCCTGTAGAGTTTTCCAACAATCATAGTTGTCAAGAAACTATATATATGGCACCTTGTGAGGATTTGTATGGTAGGCATTGACTATCACCCTTATGTTGGCTACATACAAGAGAGGAAGCTATGTTGGGACCTCATATTTTCCAGGAGACCATAGAGCAGATAGAGTTGATTTTGAATAGGATGGATACTGCATACTCTCAACAGAAGTCTTATGCTGATCAGTGGAGATGACATTTGGAGTTCAAGGCCGGGAATCAGGTTTCCCTCTGTGTCACACTGATGCTGGGACACCGAAGGATTAGTAAATAGGTTAAGATTTTTCCGATGTACATCAGGACGTTTGAGGTATTGGAGAGAGTGGGACCAGTTTTTTATCAGTTGTATTATCCTCACAGATACTAGGCTATGCATGATGTTTTCCACGTTTCTCATCTTCAACGTTACTTCTTAGACCCATCTCATGCTTTCTAACATGAGAAAGTTGAGTTGGAAGTGGATGAATCTTTCTAGGAGCATCCTATCCAAATTGTTGGTCAAAGCATGGATGTTCTTCGTTGCTGGTCTATTCCTCTAGTACAAGTTCTATGGCAGCACGGGCAAGTACATGATGAGATGTGGGAGAGGGAGGTCGATGTACAATCACAGTGGCCAGAGCCATTCGAAGATTCTTCTTCTACACCGCCTTAAATGGGAAATTCGAGGACGAATTCCATTAAGGGGGATGTTTGAAAGAACCTGAATCTTTTTTTTTCAGGTATTTTTTTTATTTTTATGGGTTTTTAGATGAAAATGAGGAGCTTCTAGATATTTTTAAAGTGCACGCCATGTACTTTATGAGTACACTTCAAGTACTCGGTTACTGCAGGTGGTCATGGGCTGGTCGTGTATCAGCCTTGCACACTGCCATGAGTGGTGACCTAGAGGCTGCCTATTGTGGGGTTTGTTAGGGGAAAGTACACGCCATGTACGTCAAAATTAAATGCCATGTATTTTCTTCTTTTTTAAATTAAACGCACCGGGGTCACGTTTGATAGACAGAATGGTCTTTTTCTAGGTTTGGTTCGTCTGAGAGCGAGAGAACAACCACAGATATTCGACCAGCCCCCCGAGTGAGCATCTATCATCTGAATCAAACATCGTCAGTTGTGTTGAAATCAAATCGGTGAGTTCTCCCTTCTCCTAGTGCAACATACCTTGTTTTTTCTTCTTTCAAGAGATTTATTCGGTTGAAAATTTTAGGAGTTTTTGTAGATATAGCACATTCTAGGACGATCCAAGCACCGACGCTGGAGTATAACATTCCTACTGCCCTGAGGTAGTTGGTTTGTGCCTTTTTGTGGAAATTTTATTAGTTATATGTGAAATTTTGAACAATACCCTTGAACGAGGTATTGCGGGTTGACCGTTTTAACCCTGTTAATTTCCTTCCATGAAGTTATTCTTGAGTATAGGTTAATTGAATGTGAATATTGTTGATTGTTATGCTTTGGATGTGTTTTCCAATGCATGTTCTGTTTATGAACCTTAGGTCCTGTTAGCTTGTTAGTCTTCCTTGATGTTTCCCATGACTAGTATTGTAGGATGGAGTGAATATTTGATCTGACTTTCTTGATATGTTGTGGAATATTTAGCTAAGTAGTTCTGGAGGATTACTTTGGCTGTATTACATTTCTATTCTCGTTTGACTTACACAGGGCCGTGAGAACCCGATCAATTAGACTATAAGGGTTTTTGACTGTGTTAGCTTTCTTAGAGAGTCTCTAATAACTTCTACTCTATAGGGGGAATTAACCATTTGAGCTTCCTTGGAGAGTGTCTAATTACTTCTTGTCTATAAAGGGAATTGACCTTGTTAGCTTCCTCAAAGAGTCATTAAATTAATTTTCACTATAAGGGGAATTGACAGTGTGAGCTTCTTCAGAGAGCCTTTAATGACTTTGTATTATAAGGGGATTTGACTGTGAATGATTCCTCAAAGAGTCTTTGTACATTCTCATAACTGAACCGGAGGGGATAGGCTGTCTGTATTTCCAAGAGGGTTACCTTCTTGATTTCCTACTTACTTGAAATGTGGAATTGTTACTACTACGTACTTCTTTGTTTACTATATATTTTCATATTACCTGCCATATATATTCATTGACTATTTGGCATAGATATTAGGGTGATTTCCAACAGGTATTTAGTCTCACACCCTGTTTGGGTCATTGTTTTGGTCCCAAAAAGATTATATTGCTGTAGGTATAGAGAAGGGAACGTGCCTTTCTACTTCAGGTACATGATTTGCTGTGAAGCTAGAGAGAATGGGACCAAGCAGTGGATTGCGATGCTGAGGAGTGGTTTACCTATTTTTTCTTTTAAATTGGTTTAGTACTTTTGTATCCCATCATTGCGGTTTGTTTGGCTGATTTCATAGACAAATTTATCGTGCAACATTTATATATGTGCTCCAGTTTTTTTATAAGTCTTCCACGATTTACTGTGGTTTTCTTGGATTACTACTACTTCTGCTATTTCTATTTGTTTTACTTGCACTGTATTACTTTTCCAATTAGGGCTTAGTTTCCCCACTATGAAACTGAAGGAACTCGCTGCTAGCCAAAAGCCTCTAGCATTCAGTGAAATGCCTTGAGGCCATGTGAACAACTGGGTACAAGGCTCCTCTAGGTGGCTTCCGGAACCGGGACATTAAAAAAATAACCCTAATATAATTTTATATTTTTAATTAAGAAAATATTTAAATTTGGTAAAATATATTTTCTAAAATTTTAATTAATTATTTTTAATTTATGTTCCCCAAAAGTGACTACAACATCTTTTATAGAAATATGATTATTTGAAACCATTTATTTTTAATTAAAAATATTCTTATTTTATTTAGTATAAATATATAACAATAATTTTCATAATATAGTTAACTAATTCATACCTTGACATTTCACTGATATTTTGTGATGGTATAATATATTTTGGTTCATTTAGAATTTGGGTTTCATGTTCTGTATGTTATCGAAGAGATCGAATTTATATAAAAATAAATAAATCATTAATTATCTAGGTATCACATTTTCTTAGGTATTTTTTGTTACATGTCAGATTCAATATCGAAACAAAACTTCATTATAAAAAATTTTAGGGTGTTATATTGTCCCCAATTTCAATAAATTTCGTCAAAACAATTAATAATTAAACTATGTAATCAATAGATTTATATTATAAATATCATTTTTTGAAAATTCACCTAATTAAAAGTGATATGAAAACATACTCTTAAAATAGTAAAAGATAAATACAATTTTTTTGAATAGAAAATTAATAGGATTCCATGAATTAGGTGGGAAATTAAGTTATAAAAATGGAATAAAATAATAATGGCCATATAATTATGGAGGGTTATATAGTTCATTGATGACAAGAATGTGAATGATCATGATTAATTGAATAGGCACAAAAATATAAATTTGTGATGAGTCAAAAGATCATATATTTATTAGATATAATGTTAATGTGATATCATATTTTCAATATCATTTCTCTAATGTTGAAGAATTGTTTTACGGTCTAAGAATATAATAAAATAGTGTTACATAATATATTTAAATTTCTTTAGAATAATTTTTTATTTGGTTATGATTTAATAAATTTACATATCCTCTATTAATCTAAGAATTAAATATTTTAAAAAATATTTTTTATTAATAATGAACTAATAAAAAAATTTAATGCATCATAAATCCATAAAATAGTCACATGTCTGTCTTCATATTTATAAATACTGTCCATTAAAAAAATGGTCAGCACAAGTTATTAATCTGTAAACCTCAAAAGAAACACCAATGTATTTCCATTAATATTTATTCATCAAATAATTTAAGTAAAAAAAATGAAATATTCACCAGAACATCACATAGGTATGTTTTATGTCCTAAAACCTTACCATACTCAAGCAATGGGTTCAATACCTAAGGCCTTGACAATGTGATAGTTTATCACCTGGTGTGGAGGTTGTACATTTTTTAAACCATATAAATATTATTCCTATAACATTACCAAATATGGAATACCCATAATTAATATGACATTATATATAAGATGAAACTTAATGGTTAGAAATTCATTTAGTGTTATTTTGAATGAAATATAATGGAATTATTCCTCAAATAAATTTTTCCTATACTAAAAAAATAGGTTGTATTCCCATAAATTTTTACAAAAAATATCCTTAATCATGGTATATTACTACATAAATTTTATCAAAATGATCAATTTAAGACATTGAACTTATTATCAACCTTAAACTCATAAACCCATGATTTTATCCATAATTCTTAAGAAAATGAAGAGAAATATATATATATAAGTTCTTATTTAATTTATCAAAAATATTTAGATGTTTATTGATTATTATAACCAACGCACCATTGGTAAAAATATAATTCTTACATTTCATTAATGAATCCCAATACTTAAATTCCTTATCTATCTTATTCCAATATAGTTTATTCACTAGTCTAAGGGTCAAACATTATGAGAGTTCAATGACATAGATAATGGCTCAGTTCCCCACATTTAAGACAACTGACTATAAAATGATTTTTCAGATGAAATTTATTTTTGAACAACATTTTCTTAATTTTCCCTCAGAAATTTATTGCATTATTCCCTTCTTATCCACACAAAAAATAATATCCAATTCAATTGAGAAACATTCATTTCTATATTTTTTTACATTTCTATATTAGGTAAATCATGTCGTCTTTCATCTATTTTCTCCATCACTTGAGAACATAGAAAACTACAACATTATATTCATTAGGGAGATCGATTGTTATTAAGGAATATATTTTAAATCATATATAGGGTTAACTAATTAAGCATAGTTGCAAAATATTTCACTCCTATCATCATCCCATTTATATTCTTAGAATCCATAAAGGTATGTGTTTCAAGTAAAATACAAATAGTACATATTTTACCAAATATTTTGGATGTTTTTTAATATGCATCACTAATTTTTATTTTAGAGTTAAGATACATAATCTCGGATTTTTCAAATCTAGATCCCCTGGTTTAAAGTAAAATTCTTATGATGAAAACTAAAATGACATTGACCCTATTAATTAGGATCCAATGTCAGCTTTACAATATTTGAATAAAATTTAGGGGATAAAATTTTTGAGGATCGAATAGTTTATTATTCTAAGTAAAATATATATATAAATTATTCCAATAGTAAATTTAAATACACAAATTACAACATTAGTTTTGAGAATATAATTATTCTATATAGAATACCCTTATATATTGTTCTTAATACACTTGCTAGATTTTTAGGAAATGAAAAAATAATGGTGAGCTCCAATAGGTTTTTAGGCATAAGTAAAATATATGATATCAGGAATTAAAAAAAAAGGTCAAATTTTAAATTTAAATAATTAAACAGACATTCCATTTAAATAATTTTACTATCATGATTAGATTAGTAATAATAAAAGTGGAAAGGAATGTTACAGAACACACATTCCATTAAAATAACTTGACTAACATAAATAGATATGGGATACTCAATTTGGAATGGGAAATATCTGAACCCACATATAATTTAATAAATTACATTTCCATCATTTTTATATGAGGAATAAAAAATATGAAATGTTAAATAACTGAAAAGTCATTTCATTTAATAAAAAAGAGAGAATAAAAATGAATCTATCAATAATTTTATTGAAAACATGTAAAGGATTATAATAACATAATTATTAATAATGAATAGTCTTAATTAATGGATGTCATGATCTAAGGTATCCTTATAAATCAACGTTCATGACCTTTCACAATATAGTTTAAAAGTGATGGGATGATATACAACACGAACCCTATTAACTAAGATTAGCCAACTGATTATTCTCCTGATACTTATCGATACAACGAGGGCCTATCTATAGCTAGTCCCCAACCTTTTCATAAACTCCAAATAACTCATCATATATAAAATAATCAATTTAATTCACAAATCAATATTCATTATCATCAAATATCCATATGGAGTAAATGATAGAAATATATCAATACACACACTGTTAATTAAATAACTATCACTTTAAAAACAATATGTATGAGTGGAATAATGTTGTGGAAATAAACATATTAATAATACATAGATATGAAAATTTGATAGAACTTTTCTGTCCAATGAAAAATTATCACAATAAAGTGATTGCTTCGAGTGAAAGTAAACAATCAGAAAAGAATATGAGATTTTGAAATAAATTTTGACCACTTTTCTGACATTTAAATTATAACTCTATTATTAATAAACCAAAAAACGAAACATTAATATACATGAATGAAAAGTTATTACTATTATATACAAAAAACTAGCTATATATACACCACCAAAAAGTGAATAGGTGTATATTAATGTATATGACTCAATATAATGGAAATTTGGATGAAATCACTTACAATGATCATAACATTAATGTGAGAATTAATTAATAAATAGATTATTTGTATAATATCTAAATCCACGTAAAAAATGGAGATTCAAATTATGATATTCAAATCTCATTACACCCATAATAAAATAATTTCAAATATAATGAAGAAGTTATATAACACAATGAAATAAGAATGAGTTATAGAATTCCTTACTACAAGGTAATTTTAATATAAAACACCCAAGGATTAAACAAATAAAATTTAAACATCAAATTAAATGATGTATTAAATATTCAAGAAATTAATTGTAATGGAAAAAATATGCACTATAGAAATGAAATTAGCTATATAATATTACAATATGCTACAATTAAGGTAAATTGAGATATCGTCCCTTAACTCAAGTTTTCTAATGGATGAAAATGAATTAAACTAAAATATATTGATTTAAATCATGTAATAAATCTATAATATAAGCATATTCATATATATAATATTTTATACGATCATATTATAATATTTTACAACCATTTTGTAAATAATATTTAATTATTTTAATTGTTTCAGGTGTTAATGTTCTTATTTTATCATGCATATTTTGGCCATTAATGCTTCAGTTATTGAACAGAAAATATTGTTTAATAATAATATTATTATAAAGTTTATAAATATTATATTCAATCATTTTATACTTGATTATAATCATTCTTGATGGTGGTATATGTAATATTAATCGCATTTCTTCGTGGAGATAGTAGGTCGTACGTTTCAATGAGTGACAATACCATTCCATTAATGAGTGAATGATTGGGGATGTGGGTGATATATTAATTTTATACAGTCAATATATTTTTACATATATCATATATATTAATTAATTTTTTCTTATTACTTTCCCTATAAAATGTAAGTGAAAAACGAATCACATTGAAATGGGAAGTGGTAATCCGCTATGCACATGTGTGAAATTATCATATTTTAATCGACATGGACTGTAAAATGGAGCATGTGATATTAAATTTATTTCAGTATATAGATATCATAAATATAATATACATGTATTAAATCCATCAATATTTTCATCCTTGAAAATTTGTGATGGAAAATAAAATAATCATTTCATGAGGTATTTGTCTGTATTACATAAGAACAACAGTTTCTATTCCCATTGGATTGAAGGTGAGATAGATATTGGAAATTATGTAAAAATAAATTCATCTTAGTATATTTAATAAAATTAGTTTATTATCTGGTTTTATTTAAATATTATTTAAAGGAGGTGTAGGAAGAAACATATTAAAAACACTCAGTTAAGAACATTACATCTTCTAAAGGAAATTTTAGTAGGTCTACTAAAAAATACTTCCTAGTATAGAATTAGAATGAAAATGTAGGATCTTGAATGATTAAAATGGAGTAAGGAAGTTATTTTTTTATGTTTTTTCTAAAAAAAATTGATTTTTTAAATGTGATGAGGGGGGAGAGGGTTTGAAATTTTATAAGTGGGTGAGAGTCAGAACGTGAAATGTTTTAAGAGAATCAATTACACCAAAGTTTTTATAATAAAAAAAATCCTGCAAAACTGGTATCTAATGACACTTATAGGTTATATTTTTGAAATTTGGTCATAAAATGGGTTTTTGGAAAGTTTGTAGGTCATAATAACCATTATATTTTTTTAACCCCCTAAAATCATTTTTGACCTTAATTACAATAATTTATATTTACTAATTTCAATATTAATAATTGTAAAAAAATAATTTTAACTTATTTGATAAAATAAATTATTTTTGTTCCAAACATGGAATCTATTTTTCCAAATTAAATTCAAAAAATTGTGAGAATCCAATAAAATATTATACGCATAGACATGACCGGAAAGTGAGTTTAGAAAGAAAAGATTCTCATAAATATAGACGTTTTTAATATAAAAAATGATATAAAATTGAATAAAATTAATTAAATTAGTTATATTTTAATATAAATGTACCAATTTTACATTAAATAAAATTTCAAATATAATTTAACCTTGAGAAATATTTAAACTAAAATAGATTTATTTTAAAAATATTTTTCAATATTCATTGAAAATTGAAATATGTACGAAAACTACCCAAAATTCAACATAAGATATTTTTTATATTATTATTAGAAAAAAAAATTTATTTTATCATATAATGATTTGAATAGTAGTAAAATAAATTAATTTTACATTATTTATGAAAATTGACACTAAATTATCTTTTAATAAATATAGTATTTCAGAAAATATTTCAATTTATTTACATTGATTTTTTCAAGGAATAAAATGATTATTGATTTATTAAAAATCAATAAATATAAAAAACAAATTATAATTTAGTTACTTCTTTTCATACCCACCAATTTATATGTTGGGTTATAACAATACACTATATTATTTTTCATATAGACTTAGATCTGTGTTTTTCTTAACCTATAAAAGGTATCAAATTTATTTAAAAAGATATATACCATGAAATACAATAATGTCTCAGTATAATATGAGATTAGGGATTCATGTAATATATTCTCTCATTTGAGAAAATGTTATTTTGAAATCTCATGGTTTAATTGTTTTACTACAAAGTAAAATTCCAAAATATTATTTTACCTATATTTTTATAGTCCTATAAAAATTAATCAAAATTTAGTTTTTATGATAACAATTCATTTGTATAGAAGAATACTAAATATATTTCTAATAAATCTATTATCTATAATAAATTAGGCTTCCTTCCAGCTAATGTGTCACTTGCATATGCATCCACGACACCTAATACATTTCCCTCCATCATCACATCTCACAATTATCCTCCTACGTGATCTCAATAACCGCATTTTCGTCGACTCTACCCTCTCTATTAGGGTTTACCATTCTTTGTCTCTTCCATCCCATTCTCTGTGACCAAATCCTCATTCTTCACCTCCACCTGCACTACCTCCACTAGCTCCACCATTGGCTACCTCACCACCAAGTGCTTTGACTCTGCCAACTTCCCCTCACACATTTACTCAATCCCTCATAACCATTTCCATCATACTCACCACATATTTCACCGCCTCCTAGGGTTCCCACTGAAAATCTTCTCTTCCAACCACTACCTCTCGCACGCCCTCCCGTTTCCACTACATAATCGACCGAGTTCTCCTCATGCATATACAACAACCCTCTATCAAAACAACCCCTACCCATCTATTCACATGTTTGGTCACCATCTCTTAGGGTTCCCTGTTTCTTTCATCTACTCCCAGTTCCACCATCCGCAAATCGTCCAAATGTTTCTTCACCGTCGATCGCTATGGTGGAAAATCCACAAACGATTCGTGAAGCTCTTCAACTTCACTGGAACCCCCTCTTTCCTTGGAAAATCAATCTTCCTCTTCATTTATATATCTCATCAACGTCTGGGAATTGAACCTTGATGTAGATTCAACCATTTTTGGATGCCTCCGGCCCCAGGTATGTTTTTGTTCCTAACAAATCTACTAGACTATGTTCCGATTTTAAGCTATTTATTTAACCCTGTGGATATAATGTTTCCACAATTTATTTCAATATTATAGATTTCAAAGATCAGTTCTTGGGGCCCCAATATGTTACTAACATATCTCGACCAGTATACAGAGACAATAATGTTCAATATCTACACAAAAGGTGTTCTATCCTCATTTATTGAAGCATTGGCACCATAAGTACAACCCATTTCATTACTCATAATTTATTTTATCCCATTTTTTCATGCAGTTGAATCATTTCATTTTCCGATTTTCCTTCAAAGGTTCATCACATCATACATTAATGCATATTTTTACATTACTCATCATCCATTTTATTCCATTTTTTCGTCAAAATGAATCTATTAATTCATATTTTTATATGAATGGTTCAGAAGATCTTACATTAATGTCATTAATACATGTAAAGCATGTTTCTTTTAAAGGTAATATCTGTAATCAAGTTTCTTAATCCTGACATTATATTACAATTTTCATTTTATAAAATATTGTTTATAGTATTTTCAGATATTATTGGATCATTGGTATATGCCTCATAATTAGTATGTTTGATATTTTTATCTCAGGTCATCATTATTTGAATGGATGTGTTATTTATATGGGATTGAATTTAATGTTGCAGGATATTGTGTCCATACATTAGTTGAACCTATTATTGGTGGGTATGTGTTTTATATATCTAATTACCAATACATCCCTCAGAATGAGTGATTACTGTTACTGCTTACTGCCAGGTATCATTTTTTATTTGAAGGCACACACTATGTGAATGCAGGTTATTAGTAATAGAATCATGGAGTTAACCTCTCTTTCATCCATCATATGAATGCAGGTAATCTGTTTTCACTATTCACTCCATTGTATATTGATTTTCATGACCAAAAAACATATGCAACAGATGATTATAATTCTTTAATATGATTATGTTTTCTCTATTAACTTCAATTTATATTGACAATGTAGTATATTAGAATAATTCTGTTGTGATTCAGTGAGTTCTGTCTCTATTATGGGATATTCATCTCATAATGTTTTAATTATTCACTTTATCTTTTAAGATGAATATTGATTATTTTTATTTATTTATTTCATGTGACACACCATGCACATGAAGAGATCGAGGGAATACTGTACTAATAAGTTCCAGATCTCTACAACAGGTATGTTTTCCTTAAATTGTAGAATTAACCTCCCTACCATGCATCAATTTTCATTTCTATTTACACACAATATGAATGTAGGTTATTGGTCATAAAATCATGGAGTTAACCTTTCTTTTAGCCAACATATGAAGGCAGGTGATATGTTTTCACTATTGAATCCACTGTATATTGATTTTTTTGGACTAAAAAAATATAAAACCGATGATTATAATGATTATATATGAATATATTTTCACTATTGAATCCAATGTATATTCACAAGGTTGTATTTTAGTATGATTATGTTGTGATTCAATGAGTTTTCCGTCCATTATGGGATATTCATCTCACATGAAAAGTCAATGGATTTGTACAATGATGCAAAGTTGTTGATCTGTGGGTCATGTCTAACAGTTTCTAGGCATACATTGATTGTTATCATCCCATCATAGCAATGAACCTAAATATTGACGAATGTGCATGGGATGATGGAATTAACACTTTCAATTTACAAGCATGGAGAATAAACTTAAGAGGTGTGTATCATTTATGTCTCAGTGAGGATTGATGTAGGTATATTTTTCCGAACTTACTCTTCAATAGGATAGGATGTATGGAAGGTTAAATTGTTTAAAACTCATGTAGTAAAGGATACAGTGATAATCACATTATTCATTAGTTTGAATGGACAATCTATGATTTTCACTTTATATTTGTAGAACTGAATCTGAGATCGACATACTAAAGCTATACAACAACTTGAATTCAACTATATTGATCATCTTCTGAGTTCCATCCAGTTTTTAATGATATTAATCAACATATTGATATTTTAATATATAATTTATTGTTAATTTATATTTATTATTTTAAAAAATTAATAAATTCCTTTTATATCTTTTTTGTTTTTAATTTCGTGTACTTTAGTAGTGCTTAAATGGGTGCGTTAGATTTTTTCATTTTCAAAATCAAATTAAATTTGAATTTGAAAACCATTATTTGATTGAGTTTAATTTGTGTAATGAGTTTGAGCTAAATCCCGAGCTGTAGTACTATAATTTGTCACTCTACTCAACAAAAATACACTTTATTTTTCTCAATGAATTTATTAAGGTAGTTTTGTTCAGATTAAAAGTCAACATACAAAGTTTTCATAGGTACCTTCAACAAAATATTTCAAATATATGTAGTTTACTTAATTATTATTTTAAGTGATCAACCAATGGGTGTCCTTATTAATTGTGTAAAAATTATTTTTAATAACGATCTTAATGTTTTAATATGAATGTTGATTATTTTTATTTATATATTGCAGGTTACTCAAACTACAAATGAAGATATCAAGGGAATTTATGCAATGGAGTTGTAATTCATGAAATACTAAAAATAGTATGAAGAACGACTTAGAAAAATCATCAAACATTAGGCCAGTGGCTGAGCTAGCACTTGACCAGCTGTTGCATATGGGAGCATCCCATTCCAGTCTGCGATATACAGAGGTGTCTTCAAGATGCACATCACTGGATTTTAGCAGACATTGGGAGATGGTTTTCCTATTTGGTTACAGATTCTATTCTATATATGGGGTCTGGAGTGGCTGTTTTTCATTCATGGTGTAGTGAATTCTATGAATTCCTTCTAATCATCATAACAGAAGGATTGGGTGAGTCTAAATACTTGTGTTTTACTTAAAGGAACCTGGTGTCCATAGTTTTGAGATTTTTATAAGGTATGTTTCTTTTGTTCTAGTGTTCAATATGGAGTTTGTATTGTAGAATGTACTTGGTATTTTCATTTTCATTTCTGTAATATTTCATATGCACTAATGATTTGTATATTTCTATTTTTCTCATTTTCCCTTCTAAACATAAACCAAATAGAGGTAATCACTATCTCTATTTTGAAAAGTAATGTAAAACCAATTTGAGGGAATCACTATTTATGTTTTAGAATTAAATACTTCAATTCAATAAAAATCTTCATAAACCTTTACTGGATTTATGTGTGAAATTATGTTTGATTATGTTATTATTTTTATGTTGTTTTAGTGAATAATGTCTTCGTCTATTTGTGACTTATAATTATGTTCAGATGATGATTTCTATTTTACTAATGGTGGATCTTCTGGGTATTTTGGGGATGCCAACTAAAATCTACTTGGAATTTGAATTCTTCTCATAAAAACATGAGTAGGGGAATGTTTTTCTGTGGAATCAAAGGTCTTGGATATGTATTAATCCCCATTGACATTTCAAGATGGTTTCACATACCATGTCAATGCATACATTTGAGATATCAGTTAGATGCACCTACATTTATGTGACACTCAAACTTATATAATTTCCTACAAGTTGTTGAATTAGAACTGATTCTAGATTATTGTTGTGAAAATGTTTTCATATTTTTCATACATATATATTTCTAGAATTTTTAAATATTACTATAACTGTAAGTAAACATATTGCATGATTGTGTATGTGATCAGGTCAAGTCTGATTAGCTCTTAGTCCACCACTATGACTCCTCATCACTAAAAAGACTAGGTAAAACAATAAATTTAATTTGATGAAATTTTTTCATATCGGTCATCAAGTATTTACCTTCGAAATGTTATTAGTTACTTCTAATAAATTTAACATGACATGTTTTAGAGAAGTGTATCATTTTTTACAGTAGTGGATCATGTATTTTAATTTTGTAGTGGATCATGTATTTTAATTCAGTACTAGATCATTTATTGTATTTCATGTATCAAATTATTTTTTAGAGTAGTGGAATCTGTTTTTTCTTTGACTGGTGGTTCAAGAAGTTTTTGGGTCATAGAACTTCTAACATGGGCATGTAGAGGATATTACGATTTATAAGATCATTGGATAATTATTAAGAGCACCTTATCATGTATTTTAGAGCATTTTATCATGTCTTTTAGAGTAGTGGGTAATTGTAATGTGTTTTTTCTCTTCAATCTTTATCATTCATTAAGCAAGGCACTATTTCATCTCATTGTAGAACAATGATTTACAAGCAGTTATGATGTAAATAATATATTAATAAAATTGTGAGTTTTTGGAAAAAGTATGCACTACTATACGTGTTTACAAATTTTATATTTAGTTATTATGTATAAATCTTAGACTTTTTATAGAATTGTGATATTAATTATCATGCTACATCAATATTCAATCTAACTTAAAGTAATTTTTTTATCCAATTTCATGTTGTGTGTTCTACTCAAGTTGTTGAAGACTATCTGTTGAAGCTTCTTAGCATGGGTGAATGACTCCACTCATTCAATTTTTTATTATTTCATTTATTTTCACATTTCTATTTTTTATTATTACAACCACTACCTTATCTTGGATTTATCTTTAACTTTTTATTTTAGTGCTTGAATAACTGTTATTGTGATCAAAATTGAAAATGAATTTAAATATTCCTCAATATTTAAAAATTCATATAATTTAACTCTATTATTTTTATTGGTCAACTATTAAAACCACTTCCTTATCTTGGATTTATCTTAAACTTTTTATTTCAGTTCTTGCATAACATTTATTGTGATAATAACTGAAAATCAATTCAAATATTCATCAAAATTTAAAAATTCATATACTTTTACTCTATTTTTTTTGTCAATTATTAAAATGGTGTCTCATAATTCTATGCACTCATATTACAAACTCATGGTGCCATCACCTAGTACCATATATTTATGCATACCTGGAAAAGAAATTATGAGGTAATGTTTTATATAAATTAAGGAATGGTATGTATTTTATTTATATTATCTATTTTACATATGAATATTGTTACTAGCCATCCTTTTCTTATTGTATAACTCATTTGGGAGTTAGTGGTACCAATAGATTCCCTTTCTTGTCTACATCTACTAGAGATTCATATTGGTGGAGATTATCTTTTCAACTACATTTTCTTGGACTCTAAGTTTACTATATGGAATAATGGTTCTATATGTGTTCAACTAGCAGTAATGTCTTCTTGACTATTTACATGGAAGGATCCATAAGTTTTGAAACAGATTTCACTTGCAATTCTCTTGTAGTCAAAGACACCAACATTCAGTACATATTTTATTCCTGTATACTGATAGTGATCCCTATTAAATTTCCCATCATATTGTATATCAGTTGAGATAAATCTCTTGATTTTCAATGATTCTGTAACCACGCACCCTGTCTTACATTGAATCTATCATCTATGATAATTACTATCAATTACTACCACTACAGGTGACCTATTCCAAAATCACGGTGCCATCATCTGGGACCATATTATGATGCATAACTGGAAAAGAAATCATCAGGTAATGTTGTAAATAAATTGAGATATGATATGTGTATTATTTATATTATCAATTGTACATATCAATATTGTTATAAGAAATCCTTTTCTAATTCTATAATTCATTTGGGATTTATATATACCAGTAGATTCCCTTTCTTGTCTCCATATACTAGAGAATCATATTTGGGGTGATCTTATTTTCAACTTAATTTTCTTGGACTATGAGTTTACTAAAGGGAATACTAGTTCTATAAGTATTCAACTCTTAGTAATGTCTTCCTTTCTCTTACAATGCAGGGATGTAGATGTTTTGAAGAAGATTTCATTAGAATTTTTCTTGTTGGAAGGGACACCAAGATTCATTACATATTTAATTCATGTATACTTGTAGTATCCCAGTGAACGTTTCCATCATATTGCATATAAGTTGTGATAAATCTCTTGATATTCAATGATTTTATTACCTTGCACCCTGTCTTACATTGAATCTTTAGTCAGGTAAAAAAATTATGATTTCAAATTTGAATTTTTAATGACTACTTGTGCTTGCTAATTATTCCTCCTTATTTATTGAAAAAGCCTTACCTAGACAAAAATATTTTCTAACTATTCTGTAAAATCCAAAATCATGGATGGTTTCAATTCGTAGTATCTCTTACTAACTTCTATAAATAATTCAAGCTAGCTTTTGGAGATATACGCTGAGATGAAGCTGCATAATTTCAAATATGAGGATCGGATCTATAATAGAATGTTTAATGGGAACACAACAAAAAACATGTACCTCTTATGGAGGATTCCAACATTCACACTTAGGATGCCAGATCAGTTTATGGTGATGCAGATTTAAGACCACTGTACACATGATAAATAGTTTTTCTGCATCTAAAAAAACCACCAATTGGAATTGATAATTTCCATGCTTCTAATTAAGTACATATTGTATTTTTCTAAGTATTGTGTCATTTATTACATTGTTTCTTATTCGATACTTGGCAGGGTGAGGCATAGGTGGGATGGGGAGCTGCTGGGATTGGGTGGGAGACAAGAAGAGGAGGGGGGAGGGGAGGGGTAGAGTTGGGTAAGTGGTAGGAGGAGGTGCTGGAAAATTTGGCGGGTGGGGGGGGAGAGAAAGAATGCCAGATTAACCACTTTTTATATTTTAATTAGTAATGATTTTTATATTATTTCAATTAGTAATGATATTTCATTTTCATATTATTAATTGTTTCCTTTCAGTTTTTATCAAGCATATTTTCATAGATGAATAATGTAAAAAAATAAGCCATTTTTATGACATGTTTTTTTCACTTCACTACATTACCTAGTTTTTTTATAGTAATATGTCTCATTTACTCACATTAATGTATAATTATATATTGCAGGGAGAAATATAAATATCCATAAACATGACACACTACTACTCTACATCAATGATACAAGGTAGTACTTGGAGGCTGTTGACTGCACATTCTGATGACATGAATTATAATTTGATCTGCAGACCCCTGTTGTTGAAAATCATGGTTCTTGTAATTGTTGACAAACATGTATCTGCTACAAAGTTTTTTTATGTTCTCTTATCATAGTTAAATAACATTCCATAGTTATATTTCATAGGTGACAAGAAAATCACATTAAATTTCTGTTTCCAATTTTCAATTCTCTTACCATGATTCTGTTTCACTGTTTACCTATTACAAGTTTGTAGAAATTCAATTTTCATACTTAGTTTCTATGAATACATTTATAATTTCAATACATTATTTATTAATTTTCATTTATCATTTCTTATATTTCTAATGTATTTTTTAGTTCAGATTTCATTTATGATGTTGTGTGTATGCACGAGTGATGTACTAGTTTTCTTAAAGAAGAATATTTCAGGAATGAGCCACATACGAAAATAGAAAAGGAAAATCCAATCAATGTAGAAAGATTCTATTGAATGACATTAGTATATGCTGTCAAACATAATATGTTTATTATTAAGTATTTAGTTATTTCATAAATTGAAATTCAAAAATGATAAAAATAAGTTGATATTTTTATCAAAGAGGAAGTAATTTGAATTTACCACTATAGATTAGGATAGTCTATAAAAAATAGATAAATAATTTGAATAAGGTAATAATTTTTCAATATAAAAAGAGAAATAGAAAAAAAATTGTTTTATGTGTAGTTCATCTATGGGAATAATATCTAATAAATTAATTAGGTTTAAAAGACTATATGAAGAGGTTAATAAAATCCAATGTTGTATGTTTGAAATAAAAAAAAAGATTAATAAAGAATGTAAAAATGAATAAATAGAGGAAGGATTTTTTTAGCATAGATAATGTAGAGGAAAAATATTTAAGGATCTAATCTAAATACAAGTTGTTTGAGGATATTAAGAATAAGAGTAAGAATGATCTATGAAATGACCAAAATTTCTTGAGAAACTATTATAGCTATTTCGATAAAAGAATGTGTAATTCCTTAAGTACAATTGAAAATAATGATAATATTTGAAGAGAAAGGTAAAGGTGTATCCTCAAAAGTCAAGAAAAATGTATTCATCTATATCATCACCATCCAGGTTGAATGGAATTCTAATAAAAAGAATTACTAATGTTAATATATCTATTATTTTTGATGAACCTGTGTTAAATGTTCCAGAATGAACTTCTCATATTTCTGATGTTCATTAAAATGATGCAACAGAATAATTTTAGGAATTTGATTTTATAAAAGATCCAGAAGTAGAAACTTCAGTGGAGAAGAAAAGTGAAACTAAGACTATGAATGTGGGTATTCAAAATTTTTCAAATATTGATTCCTATGTTCATACATTTACAATAGTTACCTTCTGCATTTCTAAGAGTGATAATCCATTTTTTTGTAAATATGACCATACCATGTGTCTATGTTGATCATATAGTTATAAGAAAAGAATAAATTAATTAAAGCACATGAATAGTTATATAATTGATATTTAATATTTCTCCCTTTAAAAAGTAATTATATATAAACATAAAGAAATCATTTTAAATATTTATAAAATGAAAATGAATGAATGTTCATCTGAATCAACCAACTCATTAACTGCCAGATCATTTGAGCACAAGTTTTATGAATTTACCATTATGTAAAGGAGAAAAAACCAAAACAACAATCTAATACATTAGCTATGTAAATTAAATGGTGTTTTGGAAAATATTGTGTTGCAAATTCAAAATCATATAGTGAATATTTTTCTGATACATTCAATAGTGAAAATAGAATTTGATTTTTACGAAGATAGAATAGAAATGGATTGATGTTATTAAAATTTTAAAATGTTTTCAAATAAGTTATGATCACATATAAAGGATGTCGATGAAATTGGAAACTACATAATGTGTAATTATAAAAATTATATCCTTATTTGTGATAAGACATTTTTTATAAAGATGCCTTTAGTGACTTCAGAAGCGTGTTTGATGGAATTATGTCCCTATCACTATATTAGAAATAACTCAATAATCTAAAAATCCAGAAGGTGTATTTTTAGAATAAAAAAATATAATATTAGAGCCATAAAATCATTTACCTGAAAGATATACATGCAAGAATACATATATAGAACAAGTACTAATAATGAATCTTTTTTTAAAATGTTGGTTGATTTTGAAGATAAATTTATAGTACTATACAATTAAATTTAAGAGAATCATAAATATATAATTAAGAAAAATATCATGATATAAAATGAATATAACAATATTTAAAAAATACTAATAATTTTAATGTCAAAATTTTAAAATTAAATTTTTTATGAATATAAATCTAATTTGATTATTTCATATTTCAATTTCATATTTTAATAAATTGTTGGATAAATGATTTATGTGAATTCTTTATAATAATTAAATTTATTATTTTCATATTATCCAAAAAAATTTCTACTTTTCCTTAATTTTTTTAAAACATCAAAAAACCAGATTACTTAATTAATTTTTGAAATTTATAAAAGTGGATAATGATTATAAAACCTTAAATTATTCCTTAAATATTATAATAATAAAGAAATTACTTTTTGATTCTGACCCTAGTATCCCAGAGAAGGTGCTTACAACCATTACATTATCATAAGGGACAAGGATTCACATCCAAAAAGACTAATTAGGTGACTAGTATTGGTAAATTAGATACATAATTGAGTCCCATATTACATTGGAAGACAAAATTTATGCCATAATAAATATTTCTATCCAAGAATATCCTTATTACCTTTTATAAAATCATTTTATATCATTCTTACTATGAATTCTGTATTCCTAGTTTAGAAATGAAAATAAGTTTGAGATCAAATTACCAATATTTATAATGTACAATAGAAGCTATCGTGAATCAATAATTAGTTACAAATATGGAAAAGTAAATTACTAAACATAAATCACACATAAATAACTAGATAGGGAATTATCTATATGGAATGATGAATAACTAAACAAAATTACATTTAAATATCAAGATAATGAATGATCAATATGCAAAGCAAAATAAGAAAACACATATTTCATTTAATCAATATCGTGAAAATGAAAAACATAAAAAAAATTGTTATAGTGACAATATCATGGATAATAATAAATAATTTAATAATGATCGAAATACATAATTATTAGATGTTATGTATGGGGCACAAGAAAAATATTACCATCAAGATCTATTCTCATGAATGTTTAAAACTGATGGGAATAAACCCATTTAACTTAGGGTAGTCAACTAATTTGTCCCATAAGACTACTAATGTATAGAGGGGATATCATTAACCCATAACATACATGATTTTCGCTACAGATCATTCCTCATATATCATATAATTGATTTAGTTCATAAACGATGTGGCATATCATCATATTTCTATATTGATTAAGGACTATGGATTGATCAATATTTTCCCATGAAAACAAATAAATTTTAATAGTGAAACAAATATATAGAAATGATATATGCTTTAAGCAATAAATATTTCTAAGATAAATTATATGGATATTTTTGGGAAATATAATGTCTAACGATCACAAGAAAGTTAATATTTATAGGGGGAGTTAATTACTCCTTAACTAAATAAGGAAGTGAATGTCGATAAAATCATTGGATAGAATAATCATAATCCATCCATAGAATAAAGATGATATCAATATAATATGTAAAAATTTAATTATATATAATATAATTCAGTTTTTTTATCAATAAAATTTCTACAATATTATCTTTAAAAAAATTCATTGAGAAAATATCAATTTTATTTTGAACTTTCTTTAAAATTATTTTGAAAGAAAATTAATTTTGAAATCATTTTCTCTAAAAAAATCATTATAAACCACAATGTAATATTCAACAAAATTATGGTATTTCCAGCTGGTAATTCCCAACAAGCCATAAAATCATTGATTTTATATGGTAAAAATGTAAGAAAATTTCATTATTTAGAAATCCATTAGAATATTCCTATGAATTGTTTAAAAAGAGAAATATGTGTAAAAATATATTTTAAAAAACATTTCAAAATAATTAAGGAATTTTTTTTAATAGAATGTTTTGTTAGAAAATATATTTATGGTTGAAGAGAGGAATGACATCATATTTTATTAAAAAATTACCTATATTATTTTAAGCACCAAAGAGTGGGAAACTTTTAGCTTCACATGAAAAAGATTGTGACTAACAAGAGGATAAGAAAATGAAAGGGTTTATTAAACAATGGTCATATAATATACTTTAATTGAACATTAATAGTAAACAATATTTATTTGAATGACATCCTGAAGTAAACACTTAAAATGATTGAAATATTGAAGTAATAATTTATCAATGAATTCAATATTAGTACTAATAGAAGATAAAATAAAAAATAAAAAATTATCATCAGATAATAGATAGAAAAAATCATTATAGAGGTAATCAAGTAATGTCAACAAAAATTATTAAGTAATATAACACAAGGAAAATCAATTGAGTTATATAATTTATTTACAAATTCTCAACATTATTTTTAAATACCCATATGTGGAATAATTCAAATTTAATAATAAAATACCTTAAAAAATTTGGTATTCATTATATTACTTGTCAATGGGGAAGCATATACACTATAAAAAGTAATTAGGTGCATAACATGAAAACATGCATCAATTAAAGGAAATTGAGATGAAATCCCTACACATAAGATCAAATTTGTCTATACATGATATAATCAGATGTATAGAGGATGTAATTAATTAATTAATAAATAATAGAACCATATTAGTATTTATAATATCATACATGATACCATTATATTATCATATCATCCATTTGTTAACAGTATTTCATTATATCCATTATTTTGGGTGTAAAATGCTTATGTTTCTCATGAGTGTTTCTCCATGAATGTTATAGTTATTTTTTATATTATATAGTATTATAATATCTATAATAAAAATCCTAACATAATATTCATATTGTTACATCAATTTTTATTTTAAAACTAATCATTAATAATGGTTATAAAAGGTGTTGTGGGTTATGATCGTGGAGACGATAGGTCATATATACACATGAGTAACATTTTCATTTTTCTAGGATTTTTATAGAAAAGATAAAAGTAATATAAAATCATTAAAAAATTTTCCCAATATAATATATATCATATTATTTCATTGAATATACTCATATATTTCATCCATGTGGTGTGGTGATGAAAAGGGAGTCACATTGTTTGGTGATGATGGTAGTCCATAAATACATGACTGATGTTAGCATATTCAATTTATTGTAAAAGTTAGGAAATTAATATATATAATATTTTTCATTAATTTTATTACATTCCACATGAATGTCCGGTGAAATAATAATCACATCACTTCGAGAGGTATAAGTCTTCCATACAGTTGAGCGACATTATCGTACCTCAAACTATTTTTAAAGTAAAGACTGAAATATGATATAATGACTCAAGAGGTAAAATAATTTAATAAATATCACATATATAGTTTATAACCATTATTATAACCAACCTTTAATAGTTTTAATGGTATAAAAAATGACATATGTTCAGGTGGTAGTATTCTATCGTAAACACGAATGATGATTTTGTAACCCATTTAATGGTAGTGGATAAGGTTGTAGGATATTAAATTATTAGGAAAACATCCCTATATATGTATGATACTTAGGTTATTATATTATCATTCTATAAAATCAAATTAATAAGGTGGATAATGAAAAAATAATAATGGCACGTGTTGAGGAATATTACCTCCTCATTGGAATTCCTAATTAGATTATTACTAATGACTTCCTCTTTTGGCTTTTTTTACAATGATAGAGCTTCTATGACAAAGATAAGGTATTTGAGGAGTTATTTGGGGTGGTATTACTAGCAAATTAGTGTTTTTAATGTGTCATGTGTAGAGGATAGGGTATGGGAATTTATAAGTGGGGGGGGGATACACATGGCATTTTTTAAAATAAGTTAGGTGTAATAATGTATTTAGAAATAAAAATAATTAAATAATTCCAAAACATATATCTATTAAGGTATAATATATAAATTTGTCTATCCAATTGTTTATGGACTATGTAATATTTCATTTTACCACTTAACATTAATGTTTAGTTCCTTGGTAAAATAATTTTTCTCTTAATCGGTGTAATTAATATTAAGTGTTTTCACTGATAAAATTGGGTAAAAATAATTTTTTCTTTATAAAAAATTATAAATTAATCAAATTCCAAAAAATAAATCAAGTTCTAAAATTTAAAATAATATATGATGCTAAACTTATATAAAAATTAATCATGTCGATGTGCTGAGAAATAAGGATTTTAAAGTGAAAATATTCAAATTTTTACTATGTTTTTATATATAATTTCAATGATAAATGATTAACATGACCTAAATTGGTTAAATATATTTACAATTGATATATTTAAAATTTTTTAACAATTTAAAATATATTTTAGCATTATAAAAAATATAAAAAATGGTATTTTTAATTATAATTCATCAATTTTTATTATTCATCAAAAAGTGAATCTTAATAGAAAAATAAACAAATAACCCTAAGATAAATTTCATATTAATTTTCCCAAAATGATATTTATTTTTTCCAATAAAATCTATAAAAGTGTAAAAATTTATTTTTATGAAAAGTGAGACATTAAAAGGTGGAAAATCTTCCATTAGAAAAATACAACTTTTTATACATAAAATTAGATTTATTCTTATCTTTTTCCTAAAAATCTATTTAATAAATGTGATTTTTTTAATACATAATTTTTAAAATTAATTTATTTCATTCACTAATTTTAATTAATTTAATATACTATGATAAAATTCCTTTGGGCACATAAAAATAGTCTCTTCGAAACATTTTCTTTTATATTCAATTGGTTATTATTTTCATTCATAATTTATTATTAACCACTGAATTAATTTTATATTTTTGTTGACCATGTGTTTTAATAAATTGTTTAATAATATTCGTAACCTCTAATTAAATGTATAGGATATAATTTTAATTTTAAATAATAATATTAATAATATTTAGAAAAACATGGTCTCTTTTCTAACTCAAGAAAATGAAGAAAGTCATTATTATATGTAATGTATGAAGATTTCACACTTTTCCCATAAAATTGTTTTTAAAAAATACAAAATATTTATTGGTGGTGATGTGTTATATAAAAGAACTCATTGTTTTTTTAATGTTATATAATTGGAATAATTTATTTAAAATATTAAATATATCAAAATGTCAAGAGATTTTTTAATCCTATAAACACTTGGTGTTGTGTGTCATACATTCTATCAAATATGATATTCATATTTTCAAATATTTGGGAGTTACATTCTCTCACCATAAATAAATTGTATCCTCAAAATTTAACAAAGATGATAGATATAATGTGTATGAAATATTTAATTTGTTTAAAAGTAACCAAATTATAAATGGGTTAATAAAATATCTAATTAATAAGATATATTATGGAGTAAAAAGGTCACATAGATAGGTTTCCATGTAAGATAATATTTGTGTCAATTGGTGACATGGAAATGTAGGAAAAGTGTAAATATTGATTTGGGACTTGTTAAGGCCATTGGTTACAAGAAATTAAGTGATCAATGAAATGTTAAGGGATATAGAACTATAAATCTGTATTGTTTTAGAAGGCCATATGATTCATCATATATGAATATAATAGGATAATTTTCACAATTCAAGAACCTTTTCCTATAGTTGAGGAAATCATTTACTATCTATGTATATACATATGTATACTTACATTATATTATTATATTCTAGAAGCATAATTCCATCCTTTTGTTTTTTATCGATCAAGTTCCAATTTTATACCTTAAAGTTTAGTAATAAATGACTAAAAATGAATTTTTTTCCCTGAAGCATTAAATACATTTTTAATAGATAGTAATATCAATAATGACTAAAAATAATTAGCATCAGTATTTAACTTTTTTTTAAAACAAAAATGGTTAGAAAATGTAATACAATATTATAAGTTAATATCTAAACCACAAAAATAACAGCAATGGATCATCTATAATACTTTTTTGACAAATTGTAATACTAATTCCATATTCAACAAGACATAATTTAGTATAGTTGTTGGCATGAAACTCTTATATTCATCCGGTCATGGGTACATATCCCATGGAATTTACTGACATGATGAGTTGACACCTAGAATATGTGATATCCTTTATCTAAAACAATATTGGTATAATTACCAAAAATTAATATTATTATCATCATTTAGATTTAATCATTAAATAAATGTTTTTTTAATTTTTTTCAATACAAACTGAATACATTTAAACTTCATCCATTTTATTTCTACATTGGTCGTACCTTTGTCTGTAGATTATCCTTTAGAAAATGTAGGTGACATGGGTAATTTCTAGGTTCACCATATTTAAGGAAAAGAACAATAAATATGTCATTAATGTAGGATATATTTACTTTTATCATTAAAATAACCATTCCATTTAAATTACATTCTATATGACCTTCATTTCCACACATAATGAATTTTACCAATCCTTTGAGACAACTTTATGGGTGTCTCTTTTCACATTTCTGGAATGATTGATGTTTAGTCTTTATTCCTCCATTATATCCATCACATGAGTTCTTAAAGAAGTCCATATCTATCTTCTTTATTGATTCTTGGATTTCGTTAAAGTATATAATGTTAATCATATATATGGAAAAAATATTAGGAATAATCATAGAATCTGCCCCACTAATCCTCATCTCATTTGGTTTCTTATATCCATCACCTTTTCCTTCATATTCAATGTTATAATGTTTTTTCCAGTTTCATCGATTGACTAAAACAAAAAAAAAATGAGAAAAAATAAAAATAGTGGGAGAACCATATAATCATTTTTAGAATGTCTAAATCATGAAAATTATTTTTATTCTAGGACACATTATGTTTTTACAATTTCATTCACCGTCATCTTCTATTCAGATCATTCATAATGTTTTGAAATGAAAATTTATATTATCATATAGATTTACCTTTAGATTTCTACCTAGTTATATAGTAAGTCCCATTTTCATGTAAACGGTAATGATCAAGTCAAACATGATCACCTTTTCATTATTACAACACCTTCGTACATCTGTTCTAGAACCACATCCATATGTTGTATCTAGATAGGGATGTTTTTATATGAATAACCACAACATACCTACCTTACTAAAACTATATAGTGTTCTTATGTTGTTATCCAAAAATTTAATCTTAGGGTTATGTTCCATAATTTTTTATTCCCAAATCGGTGTCCCAAATATTCAAATTAACATCCTATGATTACAACTAGTGCATTGTCAACCCCAGAAGCACAATGTAGATGCCTTCTAACATTACATTAGAAAAATATTCTAGGATTTCAGTCTTGAAGGAGTGAACAGTTTAGTAGTCTCGGTAAACTAGGTACATATGTGAGTCATATATTACATTTTAATTCAAAAATTATAACATGTTTTTTCTTTTAGAGAATAACATTTTCCCTCCTATAACATCCTGTAATTTCATTCGTAGTATAAATCAAAAACTCATAGGGAATGTAATAAAAATAATGGTGATATAAAATTATTAGAAATGGCTATGTAGAATAAAATATATAGTAAATCAAAAATAAATAATTAATATGTAATAGTAAATAACATAACACACATTATATTTAAATGACTGGATTTGGCATAATCAATTTGGAAATGTAAATATCATAACACAAATTAAATTTAATCAATAAAATGATAAAATGAATATATATATTTTTCATATTTGAAAATCTCATGGATAATAATAAATGAATTCCAAATGAAGGAAATGAATTATTATTTGATATCACATTTGAGTCAAATAAAATCCATTACCATCAAGATTTATTATCAACACTCCTTAAAACCGATCAATTAAAACCAATTTATCTTTGGAAATACAAATTTTTCATCCCATGAGTCTATTCTCATATGAGTGGATATCATTAAATGTGCCCCACCAATTTCCATAGGTTCAAATCCTTCCTCTATATATAATAATATATTTAATTCATAAAAATGGTTTCGTGTCATTAAATATCCATGTTGAATAAATAATATAAATTAATCAAAATATCCACATGAAAAAATTACTTTTAATGTCAAAGACCATATATAGAAATGAAATACCATTTAATTAATAAAAATAACAATGATAATTGATATGGATAATTTGGTACAATTTAATGTCTAATTAACAAATGGAAGTAAATATTTCAACCGTAATTTAATAGATATTTAATAAAACTAATAAGTAAATTTCAATACTCTCCTTGGTAAGAACAATCATATAATATACAGAGCTAGAATATGTATTCTCTCAAAAAAATACTATATCATTGGATTCTATGAAAAATAAATTGATGTCGTCTTTTATGAAAATAAATACCAAAAAAATATCCTAATAAGATTTATTAAGGAAAATATCATTTTCATTTTTTTATAAATACTTTTCATTGAAAATAAATTTTAAATTATTTTTCCAAAAATAAATCCTTATAAACATTGAAATTAAACTTCAATTAATTTATGGTCATTTTGGGGAGTAATTATGTACATGATGTATGGAACATTCCTTTTTTATTGTAAAAAGTTTTTTAATGTGACTTGTTCAGAAGGGACCAAAATTTTCCTTCAAAATATTTTTTTTAAAAATATGTATAAATGTATTATAATAAATCATTTTGAAATTGATAATTAAATTTTTTTCAGAAACATTTTAAAAAATGGGGTTTAAAAAAATAGATTTTTGACTATAAATACAAATGAAGTCAAATTTTATTATAAAACTCTAATCAATAATTGTACGTACAATATAGTGGAAAATGGTAAAATAAATTTAAAAGTATAATGAAAAACTAGAGGTGATGAAAATCGACTGATTTATTACACAATGATAATATAATATCCATTATTGGATCTTCAAGAAAAAACTATCAAGATTAGAATTAGATTGTGAACTAAACCATTAAAATGATCATAACCTTAATGTGAGCTTAAATAAATGAATCAATTATTTATATTAAATATATATCCAAATAAAACACTTATAATTACAATAATATATTGTACAAATTCTTTATACACATAATCAAGGAATATCAATGATAATGAAGAAGTAGAATAACCCTATGAAAACTAATGGGGTTGTGAAATTTCTTTATAACTTGGTAACATTTTGTTCATATCGTATTGATGAAATTTTCTGAATAATGCATAAAATACCATGAAAAATGAATTATTAATGATATTACAAGTAAAATGTCAGTATATATACCATAATAAATTAATTAGGTGGATAGAAATACAACACGCCTCGTTGAAATGAAATTATGGTGAAATCACTTACCATGTGATTCTGTTTGGTTAATGATATTTAAAATCATATACATTGGTTTTAGACAAATTTTTAACTTATAAAATAACAATAATAATATTTATTATATCATATTTGATCCCCTTATATCATATTATCACATTTCTATTAATAATTATTCATTATTGCCATTGTTTCTTGTGTAAAATGACTTGTTTTTTCATACTTGTTTCTCTATCAATGTTCATGTTGTTTTGTTTATTATATAGTATCATAATATTAAGAATAATAATAATTACATAATTATCATGTTTTTAAATTAATTTTTTCATTAAAAAAATCAAGTATGATTGTTTTGAAAATTTATTTACATTACGATCTTGGAGATGGTAGGCCATACATACACATGAGTAATGTTTTTATTTTTAAGTGATAGTTTTGGGAAGGGGATATGAAATATATTATCATTCATAAATAGTAATAATATCAAATATAAAATATTAGTTATTTAAATATACATATAAATATCCTCCATGGGGTGTGGGGATGTAAATATAGTCACATTGTTTCTTGAATGTTGTATTAAGAATGCTCACTAAAGACGTCATCATCTTTCATTTAGTGTCAAAGTAAGAAAAATGGTATATATATATATATTACACATAAAAAATGATTAAAAATTTCATAAATATCATAATTTTTCATTTATATCATATATAATCATTAACATTAACCTTATTTCATTCCTTATAAAGCTGTTGTGAAAGATGAATCACAGCGCTTCACGAGGTGATAGTCCACCGTACACATTAGCGACATTATCAACCCTCATATGGTTTGGTAATTAAAAAGTAAAATTTTATATAATGAATAAATTTATATAATAATGTCTTAAATATTGTGTATATATTTTACATCAATCATTATAACCAACATTGAGAGGTAGTAATGAATGAACAAATAATGCCAGTTCATGATGTAGTAGTCCACCGTACAGAAAATAATGATTTCTTAACCAATTTGATAGCAGTTTAGAAGGTTGTAAGTTATTCCATTATTATAAAAACATCCTATTATATTATTTATTATGATTTTATTATATCTTCATGTTATAAAAATAAATGAAGGATGTGTAGAAATAAATAAAATAATGATGAGTGTTAATGAATATTACCTCCTCTTTGGGATTCCTCCTTATTTTTACATTAAACCCTTCCTAGTATAGAAATATGTCCAATATAATTGATCTAGTATTATTAGAGGTATTTTGGAGACTTATTTATTCATGTATTGGCTTATAAATTGTTCTTTTAGGATTTAAAGTGGATAATATAGGGGAATGAATTTTATAAGTCAGGGAGAGGATGCACATTACTCACATGGTAATCTCATTTTTCCCTTAATCACTATAATTAATTTTAATATATTTCACCAATCAATTTGGAAAAAAATAATGTTGGTAATATTATAAATTATATATTCCGGATATTATATATATTTAATCCATTTTTTCATAATTAAATTCAATGATGTGGGTAAAAGTATTTTAAAATTAATCTCATCGATGTGGTGAGAAGGCATGTTTTAAATTCAAACTTTTAAAAAAATTACTATGTTTAGAAGTATAATTTCAAAATGAAATTGATTAAAGTGAACAAAACTGGATTAACAGATGTTCAATTTAACATATTAATCATTATAATCAATTTAAAATATAATTAATTTAAAAATTAAATAAATTAAAAATATTGTTTCAATTAAAATTCGTTATTTTCACTATTCATCAGAAAATGAAAATACTTAGAAAAATAAAATAGAATTCCCCAAAAGATTATATTGATATTCCAAATTCCAAATTTTATTTTATTTTTTCCTATAATATATATTAAATTTTCAAAATTTTGTTTCAATATAATTTTTCCATTAAATGGGAGCAAAGGTGCCTTCAAAAAAATATCTTTTTATGCATAAAATTGAATTTATTTCTTATCCTATGAATAAAAAATATATTCCATGAATTATTAAAAAATTATGTAATATATAATATATAAATTTCATAAATATCACTAATTATTAGTAATTGGTTTAATTTATAATGACATAACTCATTTCGGTGCATAAAAGTAGTTTTTGATAAAAGCATATCTTCTATAATCAATTGGTTTTTTTAATTTCATATTATTTGGTAACCAATGAAATCATTTTTTATTTTTTTAAATGATGTTTTTTAATGAGTTATTTAATACTTTTCATAAATAAAAATTTAGTGTCTAGGATATAATTTACATTAATAATAATAGTAATCTCATTCTGTCAAACTCATCCTTGCATGTAATGTAGGATATTGATGAAATTCAGTGTGGTATTGGACAGAAGCTAAAATCAGTATTGAATGTATTTCAATTTAAATCATTGATTGATTTTCTATAAATTATTAAATATATCATAATGTGTCTGGATGTTATATCCCCTAATACACTTTTTCTTGTGTGTCATAAAAACTATCGAATAAGATATTCATATTTTAAATTTTCTCGGCATTTCTAATTCATTTAAAAATTATTCAAAAAGGAGGAGAAATCAATCAACATTTTAAATTGTGGTGATATAGTTTTGGATGAAATTAAAAGTGTTATATTGATATATTATTTTCAAGAAGTCTAAAAATATTCTTCAAAATATATATAGTGCGTATTATAGGAACTATATTGTAACATATATTTTTATTTTTCTCCAAGTGTTAATGTTTTCCAAAAAGTAGGAAATCTTTGATTATTTTTCAGAATATCTATTATTTTTATATACATGGACCATTTGACCTATGTAATTAACATAACTAGTGTTTTTTATTACGTCATCAATGATTTTCAGTTGTACAAAACACATAAATGAAATACCAATAAACATATGATTTAATGAAATAATTAATAATACAATTGATTAAAATCAGATAATCCAATTGAATTTTATAATATGAATGGTATATGGTTTTTATATAATCAATATTAGTGATCTTGGGCCATCCAATATTAGATGTGTAAAAAAAATATAGTTCTCTGTGAAAATGAATAGTGTGTCACCACTGATATCATTACAACTCGACCTACAATTCATAGAATATAATCATTGGTGGAATGTCTATAATTAGAGATGTAACTCATTGATTAAGAGTCCCAATAGTAGTATTTAAAAAATTATATTGATCATTCTAATGTTTGTGATATTATTGTCGATATTACATCTATTTTTTCTTGAACGATTCCCCCCAATAATTTTCTCTTTCTAAGTGTTTCTTTGAAAATCATCCAATTTTTTTGTTTTACATTTAAAATATCATTGTAATTATATTGTAATTTTTTTAGTATGCTACCAGTTACGTATCATGATAAACAAGATATGGGTTTGGTTGTGTGATACTAAGAAACCAGTGGTAATTGCTAAAGAATCAAGATACTAGTCATGTTTCAGAGGTATATTGAGTTATTCAATAAGTTTCAGGGGAAAATAGAACTACAATTTATACTATAAGGGACATTCTAATCCAGTTTATTGAGATATTCTAGTGAAAGGAAGATAGAGTTGAGATTCTGAATTTATAAAATGGATAACTTTTGGTAGGTTTAGATTTGAGTATACCTCATATAAGGTCTACAGATATACCATTCTTATTTTTTTTATAAAAAAGTGATGTTATAATATCCTTGTTTAGTTGATTTATTCTAAAAAGAATTTTAAACTTTAGTAATTTTAATAAAATGTAGATTTTGATTCCATTGTTCGGGATTATTTCTATTTATGATCTAAAATACATATTATTTAATTCATTTTTCCTAATTTATATAGATTTTATATTGTGTCTATTTTGGTAGTTTATAATAGTGATTAATATATATTGGGATATTCTCATTTTTACAATTTTGATAAAAAAATTCAATGGGAAGGATAGAACTATGTAGTAGTTTTTAACCTACAATTCAACCCCCTAATGTTATATTCTTACTTTACATTCATATAATTTTAATAATACTATTTTTTATCAACTATTTCAAAGAAAATAGACAAGAAATGTTCTTATATGAATCATAATGATATATGCTGAATATTATTCAAATAATATAATTTATTTATTTAGGTAATTTTTTGGGTAGCTATAATTATTTCCTTGATATATTCCAATTTTCAAGGAAAATGAAATATTAAAAAATAACCAAAATAATTTTCCACTTCAATTAAATAAAATAATAAATGTAGATATTACATATTTAACATATCATGTAGTATAAATTTATTAACTGAGATTAAATTTTTCTTCTTGGTTGATAGGTATTAAATCTACGTACTCAATTTTATAATAATACACTAAATTCATGACCATGGATAGATTATTAAAGTGTGATTTTATTATCCACATGATGGATTTTATTTTAATATATTCATGCAGATTCATTTTTATACTTGGATAATCAATAATATATGTTTGAGATTGTGCTAAATTAATATATTTTATGCCCAATAGATATAGATGATGTCTTTGAAAAATATATTGGATGATCATATATATGATATATTTTTATATGTATTGTAAAGATGATCACATGGATAAATGAGTGTGTTTAATTAAGATCATATAAACCCCTTTATATTTTGAGTAGTAATGTTGTTTTGTTAGTGTATTAAATTTTTATAAAATTATGTATTACTAATTCATAATTTTTTTTAATGTTTCAAATGATCATTGGGTCATATAGTTACGTCATGAAATAAATATTTATTTTTATTACAAATAATAATTCCAAATGAGGGTGTTTTATTGATAATTTATTCCAATGGGTTTTTTATGGATTTATAAGTGGTCTAATGTCAATCAATAATGTCTATTCTGATTTTGTGTATTTGGTAATTTTTTGGATATATTAATTCAAACATCATAACTCATCCCACAACATTATGATTTCCATTAGCATATTACAACACACATTATGTGAAATGATATTGTGATATGACTACCTATATCATGGTAATGATGTATGATATTTTTTAGTTTTTTATTATTGATTTATTTTAAATTTATTATTATACTGTTAATCTTATGAAATATAATTTCTTAATTTCTTGAGGTTTAATTAAATTATTATGAGTTCAATGATCACGTGAATTGACGAGGTATCCATTGTATGTGTTACAATGGATAAAACATATCCTCATTTTTTGATGAAATATGAACCAATAAGACATTTATCATTTAATTTATTAGATATATATAATTGGTTTCATGACAACATTCTCTATTTAATAAATTATCTATATATAATCTCAAAATACCTCCTTTCACATTAAAACTGTAACATGAGGGTGATGATAACAATACATTTTATTTTCAACGAGGTCCTCCAAAAGGAGATATTGAGATTCTATTGGAAGGTGAAAACCTATAGAGGGGAGATTTCATTGATTTATACTTTGATATTTCAATGAATTCCAATGTTCATGAAAACATGAAGATGAATAGTAAGGAATATTTGTATGTTCTTTCATTTTAAATAAAATAAAATTTTCACACTTAAAAATATAAACATTGTTTTATTTCATCCATTATTTAATTTAGCGATTTTTAATTATTTCAACCTATACATATAACTAATATATAACATATAGTAATACATTATTGAAAATAATTTCCTTATCCATTGAATTTTAACGCTAATACATCACAAATACTATTTGTTTTATTGTTCGAAGTATTATTAAAGATATATGAAATACTATTTTTTTCTAGATCATCCATTCATGCATGCATAAAATTTATTTTCTATATATTTATATAATTCTATAAATAGAAATTGATCTATATATCTTTCCTTTGGTTCTGTAAGTGAACTTTGTAAATGAAACAATTCCATTGGTCTCCTACAAAAAATTAATATTATAGATCCTCATAGAAATCCAATAATGGATCTTAATAAAAAACTCCTCGAAAAGACATCCTCCTATGGATCAATTTCCATGAATCATTATGTGAATCTAATATCCCCATATCTTTCAATGAATCCTGTTTTCTAGATCATTTCATGGATCAACTTATAAGGTTAAAATCACTGATCATTTTTATGGTCTTTTCCACAGACAACCATTTATTAATAATATATAATATATAAGTTTATTTGGATAATTATACAATCAGTATTCAAAAATTAATACCATAGAAATACATTCTAAAAGTATCTAAACTAAACTATTATGGAATGAAAAAACCTTCCATGTATCATCAAATATATATAAATTATTAATAAAAAAAGGTTTTTATTAATCATGGACCTATGTTAACTACTCAATAATATTGGTTATTTATTAGAATAATTTAGTTTTTATAATTCAAACACAATTAAAAAATTATTAATTTTTTTTTATATGATTTTGATAACCATTATTGAAACATTAAATAAATATGTAAATATTTACATGATTCATAAACATAATTATGACCATATGAAGATCACTATCCTTATGTATTTCCATCACAAGTGCCATTTCATTTAATGAATACATCCACATAGAATTATACTAACCAACTAATTAAATGGATTCTAACAGTTCACATATAGAGAAAACATTAACAATTTACTAATTACCATAAAATATATTCCTTGTTTAAAAAATATAAACATAAGAACTTGAATTGTAAAAATGGTACTTTATTTTAGTACAAAAATCCCATGACCTTGTATTAAAATGATTATAAATGAAATATTGTTCCATCATTAACCATGACAATTCCAAAATTGATTTTTTTTGGTAATGTAATATTCATGGAGATTTTAGAACGTGTCCATAAAATAATAACCTAAAATAATATTATAAATATCATATCATTCATTAATGGGGGTTCTATAAGAGTTAATTATTCCAATAGTCCCAGAAATAGGCTCAAAATATGCCCCTCAAGGAAATATGTACACATTATAATAAAAATATATTATTATGATGAATATAGATTTTTATGAATTCAATGGTGGAATATTATTACAAGAATATGATATAAGTTTTTGATTCTTTAATTTCCATACTGATTGAATTTCCAAACACCTAGTTTATTTTGTATTGATTATAAATATTTAACATAATTTTTTTATGTTTAATTGTGTTTTTATTATAAATTCTCATTGTCCAAAAAAGAGTCAATTATCAACATGAACTATTTTCATTTAGTACATATTAATTTACCAATGAAAAATTGAACACTTTTGAATATCTATTATGATGCTGTACATTTTAATTTTAGATAAAATAGAAGTAGAGGGGAGAAATTTTTTTGAAAATGCACCACCATGATATATGAAGATGAGGATGAATCATGTAAAGATATTTGTATGATGATATGAATTCGTGGAGTTTATAATTTTCATGAGAAGTGAATAAGTAATATAGGATATAATTACTTGGGGATGATGTGAATGAATTTTCTCAATAATACATAAAATTTATCATCACTTATGGGGTGGGTTTCTTTACCAAAAACATATCTCGTGATATGGTGAAAATGAATCTCTTGTAGGGAGTATAATGAAAAGAATATACTGTAGGAATTTTTAGATACACTTAACAGTTTAATATTATTAATAATGTGACATAATAAGAACCTATAGGATGACGACCCATATGAAACTCAACCAACTTAGTATGGACAAGATTCTTTAGGAATTATAATTTTAAGGGCCACAAAATTATTAAAATTTAATAAATTATCATAAGGATTAATTTTTTTGATATAATCTATAATATTAATTTTTTTGGGGACCCCAAAATCTTAATTTTTTTAAAGAATATTTTTCCTCCAAATACGAAAGGATACTCTAGAAAAAACATCTATAATGACCCTCCCAAGACTTCTCCTGCCCAGACCCAATCTTCTACATGACTTCGACAATGACTATTTTTTATTCCCCAAATTTTACAAACATATAAAATATTTTTTACCTGCATTAACACCTAATTTTATCAATATATAAACACCATCTAAATAAAACCATTGCAAGAAATTTAAATATTTAATGACTATGAATATTTATCAAGAGAAATATTCCTCAATTAATATAATGAATATATTCATATGATGTAGAGGGTGGTTGTTATTATTCACCCTTTTTCTATTGGTTGTTTACTGATTCTTGACAGTGAAATATTTTATGAGTGAAGAAATAAGTGTGTTTAAATTTTTGGATTATGGTCAACAGAAAGGATTTCTGAATATCATTGTATATTTAATAGAGGTATTAAAATTTTATATTTTTAAATAAATTCCTAGTAACAAGAACTCATCATTATGTCTTGGAAAACAAGATTGATGGTATACTATTATAGCTATTTGATCCCTGATAGTAGCATAACTGGATATTAGTGGGATATTATTTTGTGGATTACCAAACTCTAGCCACATAAAAACCAGTGACCTCCTAGACTCTTAGTGGAAATTCATCAGGAGGCTATTCGTGTGGATTAACCATTACATTAGGAAGGGAAATTTGGTATGTTTTTTGGGGTTTATCCTAATCCCATTTAAGATTCATGGTTAAAGGTATTATGATTGAGGTGTGGAAAAACCCCATACCACATTGTTCTTTCACAAATTTCTGTTTTGATGTATGGTTTTTATATGTTTTGGTTTTCAAATATGGACTCAGATCTACCCCTAGTTATTTTACCCTTTATTTTGTTCTTACATTGATTTTTGATATTTGAAACTAGTGATTTGATGATGTAATTTATTATATCATGTTTAAATACAACCATAAAAATGTTATTTAATATACATTGGAATCATGAGGACTGTGATGGGTGAATGTGTGTTGTTACTCCCTATTTCAATCTTGTTTAGGATTTTTTGTAGCTATTTTCGTGGGATTCCAAATATTGAAACCAAATAATGTATTTTCCATCATTTATATAAATCATATAAATTTTATAAAAATGTAATAAATGATTAATTTTGGGGAAATATTAATAATGATAAGTGATTTTTCCCATGGAAATCTCCAATACGAGTTTGGATGTATATATATTAATATTAACTACCTCTTTGAGTATATTAAATAATTTTTACTATATTGGGTTCATGTAGTTAATTTTATTCTTTTGATTGATATTTTTAATATAAATAACATTTTTGTGTGCAATATAATGAATTAATAAAATGGAATTACCTTGTGATATCTTAATAGTCGTGAAAGGATTTCATAGCTTGGATAAAAGCTGAATTTCTAGGTGTCATAGTTCAATAACTGATAGTGGTCCGTATCATAAATAACATAATGTTCTTTGTATGGAATAATTTTATAAAATAAATATTCTTGGGATTTTAAATTGTATTATAATAGAAATTTTTTAAAAATAAAATAAAATAAAATAAAGAGAGGGTTGAATTGGTGTTTAAATGGGGAAATGGGAGGTTTTCAGATAGTAATTTCAATAAAATTTTCTTATGTCCCCTGGGTGTGTAAATATGTTATCGGTTCCCTTATAAGTTTTTAAAATTTATTTTGATAGCTAGTTTTATATAATGTGAAAAATATCACATGTGTAACATCCTGACCTGACTTACCCTCAAACTAGTAGTCGGACCGGTCACCGTATGAAATCAAGTGCATCTCCCAATATGCTAAAGGATGCTGACTAGAATGTAGGGTCAATAGATAGTTAGTAGAAAAACTACACCCTCATATTTAGAGTGCATAGCGGAAGTACATAACAATCTCAGACAACATCGAAAGCACAAGTAAAATAATAGTCAACTGAATAATGAAAATGGCCAATGCCGGTTTATACAATATATGTATGGCATGGTGAGACATATCAGAAAGTAGTGAACAAAGCAGCACACTTTGCATTGCAATAATGAAATAAATAAAAGACTCAAATCCCCAAGGGTGATCTCCATGAGCATCCTGAGATCCCTCTCAATCCTTTTCTCCTAACCCCCAAGTACAAGTAACAGCCACAAGTAAAGGTCTATTGTTCGATAAACAAGAAGGTCTGCTCAGGTACCCCAATACACTAGAGGACCAAACAGGGTGTGAGATATACATATCATTAGTCCAGGACCACAATTTTTCTTTCTCAATATAGACAATGAAATCTTACAAAAAGTGTGCAGATATAATAATGAAATAACAGAACATAATAAATAACTTACAACCCATCCAGGTTCAAAAGGGACACCTTTTGTCATTATATACATCGGCCCATAGTTGGAAAAGTTTATGCACGTGAATCATACAAGAATATTCATCAGGAATAAATACCTTTCAAAACTATACCAATAATTCTCTATTTAATCATTTATTATCTCCAATGTTCCCATGACTTCCCGTACCACAATAATATCTTTAGCTCATGTCAGAATTCTATTCATTCTCAACCAATCTTTATTAAATCATATTTATCTTGGGTTTGATCCACATCTCTCATTAATTTCATAATTCATTATTGTCATTCATTTATTGTTTGAACATCATGTCAAACACCCCAACAATTTCTTATGATTGTGTACTATTCCTTGTTTTCGCCTCTTTTTTATCATTGGAATAGTTATTACTTGATATTTTTTTACCTTACTATGTATTTGAAAATGATTCAAATTTTAGTTATCATTCAATATTTTTAAAATATTTTTATTCAATTTTTTGATAGACCTTTATTGGATTTATTATTATAAGTATTATTTCCAATGATATTGTGGGTATTGATTACTAGCCTATAATATGATTAAAAATGGGTTAGGTGGGATTCTATTGAGTGATATTTATTGAATATATTAGTTGATACCTCAATATGTAAGTTTTTGAGGAGTATAGAGAATCATTGTGGTATATCTCATTATAATTTGAATTTATACTAGTCGTTAATAGTAGAAAGGTTGGGATTGTCTTATATATTAATAAAAGTGGTAGGTTTCCGTGGGCACCATATGTCTTTTTCCAAAAAATGAAAAATATATAAAATTATATATTATGTGAGTTAATTACATATGTTAATGGGTGAGTTGTGTATCACTTGCTAAATTCATTCACATCTATCAACTTAATCATTATTAATAAAGGTGTAGAGGTTAGTGAGGAATTCATAATATTCTATAAAAATCACCCCACCCTTGTACAAGGAATTGGTTTCAATGTATGTGGATAGAGAATTACATTTTATTACATGTTTAGGAACTATCCATGAGATAATATGAAAGCTCATTATTAGTAGTGCCATAAAGGGAAATTATTCAGTAGAACACTCTAATGTGTTTAGTTGGAGAACATAACATTAATTTTTTTTTGTTATATTAAATCTTTATAAGACATGGTGATATATTATATATATATATATTAATATATGTACTACTAATTTAGTTATAATTATAATTATATATATATGTATATCTTATTGACTTTTTATGTTTTATATATATTATAGAGGGACGCTATTTTTTCTCCCTATTTTATTTTAATTGATTTTGTGTATGTACGATATATGGATGGATAGGGTTAAATTTTTTAGTATGTTTAGGACTGACCTTTTGGGGTGACATTAACGTAATAGTCTCCCCATATGTTAATTCAGAAATTATTTACTAGTTGAAAGCTTCAGACAAATGGTAGGAATGCCTAAGGTTGTGTGACGGTCTGGCATGACCACTAAGATGGGTAACCCGGCTTGGTTAATTAAAGAATGGTTAATTTATTAGGTATATAATATGAATAGGTCTATAATAAATGATATTATATCTTTTTATCTTAATATAGATGAATATGACTTATAAATTTATCAACTGTGAAGAAATAATTATTTTTTTCAAGAAATATATCATGTTTTGAATAATAAATAAATTTTATATGGTAATAAAAAGTGATGTTTACATAAATAATGAATACATTTCTTATGATTTTATTATGAGTTTTAGAATACATTCATGAATATGATATTAAATTTAAAACATAGCTTGGGAATATTTGATGATGAAAAATCTAAGCATACTTTACTAACATGAGAGAAAAATAAGCAGTGTGTCCATGAGATAAAAATAAACTAAAAGAATAAAAAGATAGCACATATTTATACAAAATTAAATAAAAAATATTTATTTTAATAAAATAAATTTATCATCAATTTTTATACTTTAAAAATCATTTCATCGTGAATATATATAACACCCTGAGATTTTAAAATTTATTTTTATTTCATAAATTTTAACTCTTTTATAGCTTCATTAACATGATACACTAATCATAGTTGGGTAATTCGTATAAATTATAATATATATAACATAATTTTTCATTTTTGTGAAATATAATTATTAAAAATAATTTCTCTGTCACCTAGAAAAAACTATTGACCCTAAAGAACTATTTTTAAATATTTTCTATATGACCATTAATTCATTTATGTTTCATTTAAAAGAACATATATTTTATTTAAAAATTAAATAATAATAATAATTTTTTAAAAAATTTTGTTTAAAGGATTATAAAATGAATTCATTTGTAATTAATTGTTCCAAAAATAAAATTGTATCATTAGAATGTAAAAAAATATAGAAAAATTTATAAAGAACATTTTTCAGGATAACAATGTGATTTTATCTCCATAAATTAAATTTTTCACTATTTATGAATTCGTTTATAGAAATGAATATATTAAATATTAAAAATAAAATTTTAATATTCACCAAGTGGGTTTTATTATGAATGGAATAAAAATATAATTTTTTTTTTGTAAAACATATTTTTTCTAAAAAATATTTTTCTTACATTCTCAGTGATTTATTTAAAATGAATTTATGAAACTTATATGATTTTTTTTGATGAAATGGATTACGTATTTGAAATATGAATGTTTAAATTTGGTATTTAGGAACATTTAGTTTTCTTAATAATTAATAATATGAACAATAGTTTTTTACAATAGTTATGATTAAAATGGGTTGAGTTGTATGATACTAGAATTTCTTGTGGTATGATCTTGTTTAAGTTTTGGTATAAGTATCTTTATTATAGTTAAAAAATAATGAATGTATAAGGAGTCTTAAGCATGTTTCAGGTGTTCATGAAATGAACTACAAGAAAAAAATTCATCCAATGCATGTTTCATGGTTGGTAAAATGTTAGTAGTAACCATGCGCCCAAACCATGCATTCCTAGAGGAGGGGTGAATGGTTTGGAAAAACCATGCAAGGGAAGGAAAATAATGTGGGTCTGTACATAACCATCTTTCAAAGTCTGATCATTGTTTTTAAATCTGTGTGGGATCCCCAGGTAATCACGTGGCTTATGCCCCAATTGGATAGATGGTGGTACGTGGATGGAACACGGTTTAGATAACCGTGTGGCCAAACTATGAGCCACATTATGTTTTGTAATTTACAACATTACCCTATATAAACATAAATATTATAATTTTTTATTCCATCATTTATTTATCCTACATTTATAGTGATGAAAAAAACTCCATAGGCATTCAAAGGATTACTCTCCTTAAAATCTAATCCCATTGAAGCGCCATTGTGTAATAATTGAAACTCAAGGTGATTATATCATCCATCTTTCATATCTCTTTCAAATTAGGTGTTGTATAGTTTCACTTCTTATTTTGAATTCCAAAAAAAAAACCAGTTTCCATATGATCTCAGGTTGGGGCTTTGAGGAGTGTTTTGATTTGAATTTAAGGCTAGGGTTAAGCAATCTATCACCATTGGAATCAAGGTTGGTGGCTTATAAGTTAGATCTTATAGGGTCATTGGTTATTTTTAGTGTAAGTTGTTTTAACTTGGTGTTGTTTTGGTGCCCACGTTGTTCTCCTTGGTAGAATTGAAAAATTGAAAGGGTAAATATTTATTTGAACTCTTCATGATCCTCGTGGGACGTGTTGAGGTTATTCTAGATTGGGTAAGGGCTACCCAAGGTGTGTAATTCATCATGAACATGGATGTTTGAATGAAATTGTTTGAAATAATTTTTTTAAATTGATAGAATAATAAATATGTTGGAATGTTATCTGGGTTATGAAATGAAACTCATTGTAGTTATATCTAGTTTTTTGAATTACAAAAGGGTTTATTTTTTTAATAATGAGAATGTTTTAAATTACTTAACTATTTTAATGGAAGTAAGTAAATCATTTAGTTTGTACAATTGAGAGTCTGTAAATGGGTTAAGGTTTAAAGTTGATAAATATATTTAATGTAATATGAATTTTGAAAGTTATGCATATTGTTTGATGTCATTTTATTGAAAGGGTTAATATTTTGAATGGTTAATAAATAATTCACACCTGGATTGGATTTTTTAGGGAATTGACATAAAGTTATGTGTCTATGATTTAGGTTTGAAAATGGATCTAAACCCCACCACTATAATCAACAGGTTAGGGAGTTGAACTAAGGATCTATTCCAATAATTTTTGAATTAGATGAGATTACATTAAATGAGGTTCCAAGGTACATGGGATTAATAATTTTAGGATTTTGTTTTAGCTAGTGAGAAATAGAAATTGACATATCGCTTTCAGACTAGTGGTTGTCCAGCATTGGTCGTTGAATGACAAATGAATTGCATAACCCATGGAATAAATTATTTTAATTATTTTTGTACACTTTTTTAACTATTGGTACATAGTTATATTATTTCTTTGTTGTTACTCTTTTTTAAATTTCATACATTATATTCTAATAATAGATATTTTATCGACCCCATAGTTGGTTTCAAACTAAGAGGGAATCCGACCCTGATCGGGCCATCATGGGGTTCCCAAATTGATTTCAAGGATATAGGTTAGTATAAAGGGAAGGGCCATATTCTAGAGGGTTGATTGGGAATGGGATTTACATGGAATAGGGATCCAAACATAGATGCATGAATTTTTTTTGGATTCATAGTTTCTGTTGTTTTTGGGTTTTCCATACACTTGGAACCATAAGAAATAGAATAACATATTTATTACCTGATTTGGGCTTGTACCCAGTTATTGGAAATGTTTGGTAATAAATTTCATTAGTTTTTATGTTTCATTTATTTATTTTTATTACATGATATTTACTACTCTATTAAAGAGGGTATATTATCCAAAGGTGACCTATTATACCCTCAATGGAAGTCGGAAGCCCTTGGCATATTGGGTGTCACCCCTATGGTCATGTAGTGACCAGGTTCATGGCACCCGATATCAGTTGATTTGGGATGGGTACATTACAAAGTGATAAAAATTTGGTTATTGTCTATGATAATAGTATTTATGGTTGGTTTATAATATATTTGGATGTTTTGGGTCTTGTAAATGAGCTTATGCATGGAAATAACTAACACATGTATGGGGAAAACCCATGTTCCAATGGTAGGAATATTATTCTTGATGTTTGTTTTTACTGTTGAATGATATTTTAGCATTAGGTAATGCACTAGTTGTGTGATGCGATAATTTTATGATATTTTTCTCATGGCCTAAATGGTACGTTTTTGTGCATACATGCATAATTTTAAGATCCTATTTTTATATATTACATGAATCATGTAAGGCAAACATGGGTAGTTTGTGTGTGACATCAAGGATAGAATGAAGTTTATGTTCTGTGTAAATTTGAAAGAAGTATTTTCTAATAAATAGGATGAAAATGGGTAAATTTAGTGAAAGATAAATAATGTTTAATAAATACGTGTTAATGAAGATTAAAAAATGTGTTCAAATACTCGTATGGAGAAGTTATAAAATGAAATATTCTCATAAGATAATGATTTATGTTATGAAAATGAGAATGGTTAAAATGGAAAAAAATGAAAAGAGCCAGTGGTTGTGTGGGTTGGTTTACCCATTTAGACCATAACCCATATTAGGGATGGGTGGGGGTAGTGATAGAGGTGTAACGATATCATTTGGGAATGATTATGAAAAATTGGTTCATTGTGGATATTGTGGAACCCTATTTTGTGAAAATTGGGGATGTTTTTTTATTATGTGTTTCGAGATGTGTGTTTGGAATTTTGGAGAAATGCATCCATGAAGATTTGATTTGATTTGGGGATAAGGGGATACCACATGAAATGATCATATATAAGTTGATCAAAAAACACAAGTTATCAAGTGTAATTGAAGTGAGTATATGTTTCAGGAGAAAGCATCATGTTTTATTAAAATGATTGAACGAGACCCATTCTGGGTCATTCCAAGAATATTTGATCTAACTAGGGTGTTTCAGCTGCATCACCCTATGAATGTTTCTAGAGAGGGGGGATAGAGGTAGTAGAGTTCTAGATGGATTCTATCCATAACTATCTTGGATCACTTAGAGACTCCTTCTAAGATGTTTTCATCTTACATGCTATGAGGGAAGGAAAATCACTGGTGGGATTTCTCGATTTAGTCCTAGTTGGTAGAGGGTATGTTGTGGATGGATTTCCAGGAGATGTTTCTAGACTAATTCTATCCAGAGATGATGAGGCATCAGAATGATGTAATTTTTATTATTTTTAATCTAGGGGACTAGGTTATATTGATTGTTTATGATGGTCACTTCACTAACAAGCAATGCTTCATCAAAACGTTGTTAGGAGTTCAAAAAGTTTTAGAGAGAATTTTCTAGGATAAACTAAGATATGAGATTACACCCCAATTGAATATCTTCTACTCAAATAGGATTTCTTGATGTTGTGTATGAGGTCTATATTTTGGAAGGGAATCTCGAAGAGTATTCTGGAGGTGGGATTGTGGTTCTATTTGTACTGTCTTGGGAAACAGCTGCTAATGGAAGGAAGCACTATTTAGAGAGTTTTCACCTGAGTGGGGGTGTACATATTAGTCAGAATATAGGAACCAACTCTCAATAAAATGATCAATATTTATTATATCAGTTTGGTATGTTAAGAAATAGGGGAGGTTAGTGTCCCAGACCCCCAGTTAAGTGTTGTGTATGCTGCAGTTTGGTGCTTGTGCAAAGGTTCTCCAGAAATCCATTGTTGTAAGGAGTTAATGGAGGACTAAGGTATGTGTAGAGTGTAGGAAGGGGGTATACTACCCCATATTAGGTAGGTAATTATATATTTATCATATATATAGGTTAATGTAGTGGATGTGGTTCTTCGAAAGAAGGGTGATGATATATGTAGGGTAATGAAAAACAAATAACTCTGACTGGAGCCCTGGGAGGAGGAAAATGTTATATTCTTGTATTTTAGATTTCACTTAGTTTTGGTAAGTCTGGTACATTGATAGTTCATGGTATGATTCTTGTAGATTACATTCTTTCTAGTGAATTATTTGACAATATTTCCTTAAATTATATCTCTGCTCAGTTTGTGAGTTTTCTATTTCTAGTGGTTGAATATGTGTGTGGAGTTATGTTAATTGATACACCATTGTGGGGTTGGAGGAAATATACTATCATGTAAGAGGTTTTCCCTTGAGGTTGTTTGGTACCATTTTATTTAGTATTTGTTTAGGCTATAGATTTAAGGCCTTGATCTTATTTTGTCAATTGATTGGCATGTGATGTAATAGGACCATATTGATTGTCACCATTATAGGTTAAAGTCTAAAATTCTATATGGGAGTAAATATGTTCACTATGGGGAATGGGATATCTGAGAATGAAATGTGGGTCCATTACTTCAAAATTTGGGTAAACTTATAGCCCATGTGGCATGTCTTTTTCTTGTTGACGAGGGAATAAAGAATCATGAATTTCCTCTTATAGTGCATCAATTTCATGATTTGTTTCCAAAGGAATTATTGAGGCTTCCACTTAAAGGATAGGTTGGTTTCAAAATGTATTTGATACTGGGAGTAGAACTTGTTTCTATTCTTCTATTTATAATCGAAACAACCGAACCCGAGGAACTTAAAAATTAGTTGGGTGAACTGGAAAACTAGAGGTTTATTCCCCCGAGTACATCACCTTGGTGATCTATTATGTTATTTACATGAATTATATATATACTTTTGACCATGTGTCAATTATTGATATTAGAATTAGAATAATGTTAGGAATTTATTCCCTCATCCATGAATCCAATAACTTCTTGAGGAGTTAAGAGGTGCTTCAGTGTTCTCCAAAATTGATTTGTGATTAGGGTATCATCAGCTGAGGATAAGGCCATATGATATACCATGAACTTACTTTAGGAGAAGTTACATGCTTTATAAGTTTGTAGTGATGCCGTTCAGGTTGATCAATGTTCCAGCAGTGTTTATAGACCAAATGATCCTAATATTTTACCTGTACCACAAATTTTTTTAGATGTCATTTTGGATGACTTCTTTTTGTACTTGAAGACTCATGAGGACCATTCCAACTATATTAACATCATCCTAGGAACACTACGATAGAATTGGATATATGCTAAGATATCCAAGTGTCATTTCTGGATTGACAGGGTACATTTAATAGAAAACATGATCTCTATGGAAGGTGTGTTTTTAGACCTAGATAAAGTGAAATATTTTGTATCTTGGCAATTTCCCAAGAATATTTTTGATGTCCAATGTTTTCATGGTCAGCAGGATATTATCAATAAAAATATTCAAGGATTTATCTCGATTGGTACCACCACATTCATGTTTAACCATGAAAGGAGTCAATTTTGAATGGTGTGATTCGTGGTAGAATGATTTCCATGATTTTAATAAGAGGCTAGATACCATACTAATTTTGATCCTACTCGATTCGGGTATAGTGTAAACCTAGTTTTGTGACACATCCGATGTTGGGATTGGGGATGTGTAAATGAATGATGACCTGGTAGTGGTGTATGGGTCTCCATCATTCCAACCTCATGAATTGAAAAACCCTATGCATGATCTAAAATTTTCCATGGTCATGTTCGCATTAATGTGCTGGAAAAACTACTTTTTGGGAGAGAGTTTTATACTGTATACTAATAATAAAATCCTAAAAAACTTTTCTCATAGAAATTTGAATCATGATTAGCGAAGAAGATTTGACTACATGCAATAATTCAATTTTGATGTGGTGTACACGTTAGGAAAGGGAAACAATGTTGCAGATTTTGTGACTATAAAGACTCGAAATTAGGTGTTTTAGGATTCTAGTTCCAAGTGGTGGATGATGGTGTTGATTGCTGAGATGCAACTAGAGGTGTAGGTTTGTCATGGGAAGATGACCCTTGATTCCCTTGTAGTTGAATCCACATTTTTATATCATATCAGGATATGTAGTATGAGGATCCTATGGGGTTTCCTTTGAAAAAAATTTATGAAGATGGGGAGAAAACTTCTGATAGGACTCTTGGGGAAATGAAAATTGTTTATGTTTGTGGCCATGTTGTCATGACATTATGTATGTGGAAATTATTTATACATGAGTTTCATACATCAATGTGGTAGGTACATCCTGGTTTGAAAAAAATGTATTGTGATCATCATAGGAAATATTGGTGGCTAGAGATGAAAAATGAAGTTGAATGTTTCATAACACAATGTTACATCAATCAGTAGGTGAAGTGTAAGCATTAACAACTAGGTGGCCTGTTAAATCCAATTTTCATTATAGAATGAAAATTGGTTGATGTGAGAATGGATATTATAGTGGTACTTTTAGGGAATCATTTATTAAATGAGGTGATCTGTGTAGTTGTGGATCACTAGAAAAAAGTGGAACATTTCGGGCACACTCGATAGACATTCACCATTTATCAGTTGGGATAGTTGTATTTTTAGTAGATATAATGATTTCATGTGGTTCCATGAACTATAGCTTTAGACCATGATATAACGATTAATTCTAGCTTTTATCAGGGGTTAAATAATTTTCTTGGCACCCATGTGCTTTTTAGTACGGTTTTCTACCCATAGATGGATGATCAGTTAGAGTATACTATTCATGTTCTATAGAAAATGTTAAGATCATATATTCTAAAATTTTGTGGGTTGTGAGAAAAACATTTCAGACTTGTTCAGTTCCCTTATAACAACTATAATTACGTGAATATTCATGTGTAACTATCTGAGGTGCTTTATGGAAGATCATGTAGGTCACCATAATGATCGATGAAGGTTGGGGAATCAGAGTTTGTGGGACTGGGATTCGTTCAGGAGAAAAAAGATTAATTATTTTGGATTCGTAAACATATAGAAATGAATAAGAGAAAAAATAAGTTATATATTGATCAATGTCATCGACCTATTTAGTTTATGGTGGGTGATAATGTATTTCTATTGGTTCCACCAAGAATGGGTCACTATCGTATTATAAAATAATGTAATTTGGTTCCTAGATATGTGGGTCCATTTGAGGTAGTGGAGAGGATTGGTCCGGTTGAATTATGATTGGCCCATCCATACTAGTATAGTGGCATACATTATGTATTTCAGGTGTCATAGATTTATATGTATAAACCTAACTATTGAATGTGACTAATGTCTATAGTGTTCTTCTTGAGGCAGATGCATCATTTGAAGAGAATCTGATTCGTTGTGTGGATCATAGTGAGAAAGTCTTGTGGGCCAAGTCTGTGATTTTTTTAAAGCTGTTATGGTGGCCTAGTACTTTTTAAGAAGATATATATGAGATTTAGATGGATATGTGGGCCTAGTGTCCGGAAATCCTTTCATTATAATATCATTGATTCTTGCGAATAGAAGATTGAAGAGGAGTCATTATATGGTGGGTAAGTTTTAATATCTTTAATGTTGTTGAGAACATTGTTGTTTATTTTTCTACTTATGTATTGTTATTTTGGTTAATGGAATGATTTATGAATGTATAAACTGTATCAGGGGGTGTTATAGGGGTTAAAGACATGAATAAATGGGAAATTTTCAATCAAATTCATGTTGCAAGGCTGGCACATGATTCTTAGTAACCATGCTCCCAAACTGTGCATTTCTAGAGGGGGTGTGCACAGTTTGTAACAATAGTGCACAGTGGTAGGAAAAACCATATGACTTTGGAAAGATTCTTCCCGAGAAGTCTAAGATTGGTTTGAAATAGCATTAAGGATACCCATGTAACCTTGTGGCCTATCCCCCTCATAGAGAGAGTGTGGAATTGGTTTGGCACATAGTTTGGATAAATGTGTGGCCAAACCATGAACCACGTTAAAAGTGTGAATTTACCACATTTCCCACTCAGAACATAAATTTTATATCTTATGATTTCCCTCATTTCATCCAGCTAAATTCATTGCGATGAAAAAAATTCCCAAGGAATCCATAGGATCAATCTTCTTCAATTATAAGTTGTTTGGAGCAGCGTTGGGTTTGAATAGAATATTTAGTTGACTATAACGTCCCCATTCCTTATTGTTATCAGTTTAGGGGTGTAATAGTTTCTATTATTCATTCAAATCCCCTAAAACATCCTTTTCCAGTATATATTTGGATGGGCCTTTTCAGGGTGTTTTAATTCGACTCGGAGGTCATGGTTATGTGAGTGTTCACCTACATAATCAAGGAAGGTTGTTTATAAGTTATAACCTATAGTAGAATTGGGTTTTAATGTGTATGTAGTTGTAACATGGTGTTTTTGTGATCCCAAAATGGTTCACCTGGGTAGAATTGATAAATTGAATTGCTGAATATTTAATTGAAGCCCTCATGATCCCCATGGGATGTGTTGAGGTTTTTTGGCCGGGATATGGGATACCCAAATGGTTTTATACTTCTAAGACATGGAAATATGAATGTTAAGTATATAATTAAATTTTTCTGACATAGATTCCATAGTAATTATGTCAACATGTTTGGTTTGGTATGAAATGAAACTAATCATAGTTGTTTCTAGTTGTTGTAATGGAATAAGTGGTAGTTTGGAATTACCCATATTTGTTAAATGACATTAGTGTTTTAATAAAAATAATAAAATGAGTTAAGGCATGTAAATGAGAATGTGAAAATGGGTTATGTTATGAATATGATTACTATATTAACTAAACTATGAATTTTAAATGTTATTTGCATTGTTTGATTTTGGATTTTGAAAATGGTTTGAGTGATGAATGAGTAATAAATAATGTGTACATGGCTTGGTGGTATGTGGGTCATTAAAATGCGGTTATGTTCCCACGGGTTGGGTTGGACTGAGGCTCTAAACCCCTCCATTAGAATGCACTGGTCATGGAGATGGACTGGGGCTCTGTTCCACTAATAGTTGCATTAGATGTGACTAACTAGACTGAGGCCCCATGGTATGTTTGATGAAAGTGAATTGGAGTTGATTTTCCCTGTTGAGATAGGGAACATGACTTAACTTGTTACGAATAACGGTAGATTAGTAGAGGCTGGTGTGTGATAAATGAACTACTTAACTAATTGAATCAGTGGTGTTAATGATTTATATAAACATTGGTAACTAAATTTAACTGGTTATCTTATATTTTATTATTACACTTTAAGAATTTTCATACACTATCAGTTTGGAATGGGTTTTTTGTGGACACCATTGGTGCTGGCCTACATAGTTGTACTCACACACTATCTAGGACGCCAATGGGTAGCTGAGCAGTTATCATTGTTGCAGTTCAGGATAGCGGAAAGGGACCTATGCTAGAGAGTCTATTTGGAATGTGATGTGCATGTATGAGGGATCCATACTTGGTGTCAGGGCCTATTTTATGGATTCACTTTTACCTTTAATTTTTCCATTATACATAGAATTGTATGGCACCGATTAACTTATTTATTTTGGATGTGATAATATACCTAGTTTTGGGAATTGTTTGGTAATGTATGCTATTGGTTATTCTGTATCTATAATTTCTTATGGATATTTTCTATTTCTTACTCTATTTAAGAGGGTATAGTCTCCCCACATAACCTATTATACCCCTCGATGCTAGTAGACAACCTATGGAAAATGGATATGTGTGCTTGAGGTTATATAGAGACCTGACTCGGGGAACCAGATATAGTGGTTATCATGCCGGGGACATAACATTAATGGGTGTATCAAATAGATAAGGGTAAAAATTCAACTTAATCATGTCAATATAATATGGGTTGAATATCATTTTACTATATATTTTCTTACCATAGATGTTTAGTCCATTTTCTTCCACTTTCACATGAAAGTGACCTTATATTATTTTAAAATTTTATGTACATCCACATGTATACATACCATAAATCATAAAATTGATCCACTTCCATATATTATTTTTGATAATATGATACTTGTATATCACCCATTAACATGATAAAAACCATCCTATCTTCTTCAATTCTGCGTACGTATAGACTACCATCACCATGAAGTGATGTAAGTCACTTCTCATCACCGATTTATATTACCAGTTATAAAATTGTTCGAAATTTTTAAATATGATAGTAGTTACATGATTAATAATATGGATATGACAGAACCACGATCAAAGTTCAAGGACCATAACTTCAAAACCAAAACACACATGAAAAATGATGTAGTAAACACCTAAAATGATGTTTAAATTAAATATTGTTAATGAATGGAATATAAAATGTTATAAGTAATCCATGTATGTTACTATAATTACGAATATAGTAATAATATATATATATATATAATAAATAAAAATTTATTCTTATAGAGTTTATCAATTGTATGAAGTAATGTGAGACGTATGGTAATGTTTTTTGATAAATTATCAATTGTTTTCAAGATTTCCAACATAGAATTTCCGTTAAAGAAAATTATATGTATCTTCTCAATAAACCTATTTATTTATTTAATGTGTTATTATTCATTGGTTTATTATGTAATAATAACATTCTTCTCAATTTTTTTCTTATAATATTGAGAAAATATTTTTAACTATAATATAGATATTTCTTCTAAGGTTGATATACACTATTTTAATGTCCATGTTCTTTAAAATGTTTTCATGAATATAAATTTAAATGATCCTGTGATTTCTTAAATTCATTTTAAAAATATTTGAATTTTGTATAAATGATTTAGAAAATAATTTTACAATATTTTTTTTCATTTTTTTGTGAATTGTAAATGATCTAAAAGGAATATTTTGGTTATCATTTTACACATGTGTAAATTTTTTCTCCGTGATACCTATTAATTACATTGAATATTCTATTAACATTTTCCCTGGTTATTTTAAAAGAGAATATTTTTTTCAATATTCTAGGGATATTTTTTCCTATAAATATTGAAAAGGAAATATATTTTCCATCTTTTCAAATAAATCTTCATCTGCTACACTAACGTTATATTTCATCTAAATAAACAAACTTTGATGATTCTTATGATTCACATCAGAAAAAACCTAATGATATCATTTAATTTAAATCTCATTAAGGATTATGATGATGATTAATTAAATATTTTTTTATGAAACTTTTTTATCCTCTATTGGTTAATTAAGATATCGATAAATCTCTATGAAAGTTTTTCTTTTCTATACATTGTTGTTTGTTAAAATGGTAAAATTAAATACTTTTAAATTACAAAATATATGATATGATGAATTTATGAATGTTTTTTGTTCATTTCGAACACATATGCATGGTTTTCATTATGTGATGTATGGTCCTCAAATTATATATCCTTCCAAAAATCTAGGCGAAGATTGATATCTCATTAGATAATACACAATGGAAGGGGGAATGAACACTGTTTAGTTAGAAAATCTATCAAGAATGAAAGTATTCATTATCAACCTTGACCATGGAGATATTATAATGGTAAATGAACTCAATCAACTATACTAGTATTGGTAGTAATATATACCTAAAAAATGATTACCTATTTTTATGTGTGTCTCACCACCTATTTATTGTAATTATGATATCTTCTCAAGGATCTTGATTTCTTATTGATGATTCCAAAAACCCCATGAATTATGTATTTTTTATAAAACATTATTCTATGATCAATTATTAATGATATTTGAATTATTGGGAATGAATTTATTATATTATGATTATGTTATCATACTCTTATTCTTATTCGCAATTTTGATTTCTAATAGATTTCTCGTATGTTTACACTTACTGAGCATATCTAGTGACCGTATGTTATTTTTCAATTTCCCCAAGTTATGAAGAATGTTATTAATTTTTTAAAAAAAATATGATGTGTGCTATGAGAGAAGACCTTGGTGGGTGATGGTGATGGTTTTTATGAGATAAGATGGCTATTTATCTATTATCCAAAGTCAATAAACTAATAAGGACTTTGGAAATGTATTATTGAAAAATTTACAGAATATTAATCTAAAATGATGAAATATTTGTAGATTTTATGCTTTCTTCACCCAAATGTCTGTCATATTAAGGTCGATCCATTTTTAGAATATATTATTAAATATCATTATTAAAAACCATGGGGATACAACTATGTATATAATAAAATCATGATGCTTTGTTACAGTATAGATTGTGATATTTTCTATGAAAATAAAGATATATACTAGAAATTTGATACGACAGTTGAACATATACACCGATGGGTAATAAAACTGAAAGGGTTAGATTGTTTATTATGTCGATTATCACTGGTGTACATGGAGTGGGACTAATACATCCAATTTGGGTGGATGCACCTATGGGATATGATCAGGTTACCTTAAATTTTCCACATCAATCATTGTGAAGGATTTAAATATAAAATGACTCTGGATGACTATTTTTAAACCTATGGTTTTAAATATTGGAAATGATGTATAACGATTTATATATAAAATAAATTATTTATTATATTTTTATTTTTAATTATTATGATTATTCTTCCTATCATTTGTATTTTAGTTTTAGTCAATTATTAGAAGTGAGAGGAATAATGAGAATAATGATTATGAAGGATAGTGAAATGATTTTCTTATAAGGTAACCGAATTTTATGGGGGTATTTAAAGTGAAAATTTATTATTAAAAAAACCAACTATATCAATATATGACAGAAAAACCAAACATGTGTGACTTTTAAATCACAAATAATAAGAAGAAAATAAAGTATCATGTGAGTTCAGTTCATAATGTCAATAGAGGGAATATTGTTCACCTTTATAAATTATGATAATGTAGGAAAAAGTTGAGGTAAATATCTTAATGAAATGAAAAGATGTTTTATCTGTCTAAAAGAAGGCATATAATAGGTAATTTTAAAAAATAGAATAATGATTTTGATATATTGAAATAATATACATCATAATGTACTATTTAACATTCAATGTATTATATGTGGACAACATGGGACTTGTTTGATTTGAGGCTAAAATCCAATGGAAAACTCATGGACCAATGAAGTGCATATTCTTTGAAATTTGATTATGTTGATAATCAGGGTTACTTCATAAATATCCTATAATCTATAGTTCGGGATGTCATGTTAATGTTTCTAATAATATACACATTGAAAATATTATTATTTATCATTTAGTGAAATTTGATGTGGTTTGAGCATATAATTTAGACCTATGTATAGAATCACTATAAATTTCTAAATAATGGAAATTACAGTTGATATTTTGAATCAATATTTGATCATCTATAGGTTTGAGGAAAAACATGAACATCCGAGGGAAATTAATTCCTTTTTGATACTAGTTCTTATTCTTATGGGTTAATTATCTCAAATAGTTGTTGTTAAACTCAATGTTGATGATATACCTTTGGTTAAAGATTATTCTGATGAATTTTATTAATAATTTCATTCTCTTCCACTGGATTGTGGAATTCAGTTTTCAATAATACTCATTCATTTTTTTATACCTATTTCATGAAATCGATATAAAATGATCCAAATAGAGTTGTATGAATTAAATATAAAACTCTAGGAAAATAAGGAAAAGGGATTCATGCAACCTAGTTTATCACTATGGGGGTTGCCTATGGTTTTTTATAATAATTAATATGGGACAATGCATATAAATTTTTTTATAGATAACATAACAATAACACTATCAAAAACAAGTATCCTCTACCTCATACTGATTACTTTGTTGATTAATTATGGATATCTAAATATTTCTAAAAGGCTGATCTCCATTATAGATATAATCAATTTACGCACATGAAGGAAGATATATCCCAGCAATCAATCTACATGATGTATTGTAAGTATGAGTGTTGTGTGATTTCACTTGTACTTATTGATTCCCCTCCAATCTTCGTGTATATAATGAATAATGTCTTTAGAGATTATCTATATCAATTTGTGGTAATATTATAGTTGATATTAATATATATTCCAAGAGAGAGGAAGGGTTTAAAGACAATTTATGGATTTTGTTGAACAACATGAGGAAAGAAAAATTTTACTCCAAATTTTCGAAGTGTAAATTTTTTTCTGCATAATGTTTCATTGTTGGGTCATATAATCTCAAGTGAGGGTATTATAGTGTATTCTTCAAAAATAAATCCTATTAAACAATGACCTAGAACCACCATAGTGATAAATATAGTTTTTTATAGGATATCTATATATAACCAATGATTTTGAGGTATTTCTCAATGTTAAATAATCAAATAACCAAATTTAATGATAATGTAGTTGATTTAATTTGGATATATGAATGTGAGGAGATTTTAAGGAACTGATGAAATGGTTTCTCACTGTGCCTATTCTTACACAAAACTAACATGAATAATGACATGTGATCTATTTTTTCATTTAATATGGTACATGGATATAGACACATTTTGAATGATATGAATATAGATAATTCATCAAACAAATTGAATGTTAGTTAGAAAATTACCCTACTCAGGATTTAGTGTTGGTATATATAATATGTTCATTTTAAATACGAAGGAATTATCTTTATGTTGAAATAATTTTATTAAAGGTTTATTCCTTGGGCATAAATATCAAAGGTACATTAATTGGAATGAATAAAATGTTACTAGAGTCTAAAGAAGGTAGTTTCATAAAAATATCATTAAATAAAATGAAATTAAATCTAGAGGAATATCATACCACTAGGTGATGTCAGTGTTGAGTCCTTTGTTTAGAAGGAAACCTACCACCAAGTTCACCTCTTGGAAATAATTGGTGATTGTGTAGTTGAGTTCTAATAGTGAGTCCTAGAAGTCCCTCCATCTACATGTTAGCGGACAAGAAATATGAGTGATGAAATTTCCGACTTATTGGAAAATGGTGGTAGAGTCACTTTCAATCCATATATTGGTTGATCCTTTTTTATCCGGATAAAGGACTGAGTAGATGAAACTATGTAATTTGGAAACCCAATAAGTTTCAATGCCACATGTTCCATAAGAAAAAACAAGGATCTGGCCATTATGACCCATGTAAAGATAACCTCAACCTGAAACACAAGTGTTCCTTTTTAGTAACCTTCAACATTCGCTTTGATCCATCATGGATGCGGGTCTTTCCAAAAGACTTCAAAACCTATAGTTTGGGTGCAGCTTCTTGAAACAACAAAGATACCTAGTATAGAAATATCATGAATCAAATTTCAACATGTTTCATGATATAAAGTCCAATATTTGAATATTGAGATGATCTTTATCATATCATATAATCCATAGAAATATAGTTTTCTAAGTTTACTATTAACACCATATAAGTTATCTTGATAGTATGTTATATAGATTATAATGATGGTTTTGGTCAACACATATATCTGGTTAATTTTTTATTCAATAATATATTTTACTCGAGAATTTGGATGTAACCTATTCAATGAATAATTTCTTTGGAAGTGAATATCTCTGAAATAATGTGATAATGTTGGTGAATGAAAACTATTTGGACAAAAAAAGAATAAGAAATGTCTAAGAATGTTAGAGCAATTATTCACCAAATCAGTGTACCTTAGATTCAACATAAAAATTATACAATAAATAATATACAAGATCTAGTGTTTGAATCTTATGATAATGTATTCACAAGAAAATTTCCTTGGATTAAGGATATGATATTAAAAAATAAGTCAATAAAAGTTCATATGTATATTGGCTCAATCGATATTCTTGATTGATTAGAGAGTATATCATATCAATTGATTCTTCCATCGAACCTCTCTCATCTTTGTGAGTTTTTCAATGTACCATTTTTTAGAAAGCCAGTACCAAATCCTTTATTGGTAGAAAACTCAAATTATGTTTTACTAGAGAATGATCATTTTGATGAGGAACAACCTTTAGAAATATTATATTATTGGGATAAATTTGTATAGAACAAGATTACTAATCTATTTAATTTTTTTAGAGGAATAAAAAATTACATAAGACTATGTGGAAGACTAAGGATGTTTATAGTTATAATTATCGTCTATTTTTTTTACCATAGTGATAAAATTTTTTGGGAGAAATTATTATAAGCGCATAGAATTTATAACCAATAGATTTTATGATGTATTTATATTTCATAAATATGAAGTGGCCAAAAATATACATTTAATGAAACGTTTAACATATGTGAATAATTTTTAAATATTATTTTTTGAAGAAAATTATATAGTATTCTAATAAAATATCTTTCTCAAAAATATTTTTTAATTCCCTTAGGGAATACTATTGATCCAAAATAACTATTAAATTTTTTTTAAGAGAATTTTTTTTGTCTTCAATGTTTTATTTAAAATATAATTTCATATATTTATTTATTATTCAAAAATATTTAAATTATGAAAAAAATTGAACATGTATAAATTTAATACATTGGTTATTAAATTGTCATAAATAAAAATAATTACATTTGAAGGAAAAAGGAGACATTTTCTTGAAAAACATCATTTCTGGGGGGGGCTTCACGAATCAGCATCATATGAGATGGAGGTGAACCAACGTGAAGAGATTGGTTTTGGGCTTCGACCTCAAAAGGTTTCCTACTTACCCATCTTATAAGCCAAGGATCATAGTCCGCGTAGTTCAATTAAAGAATAAGTTAGTAATCAAGTTGTTTTTTGTGAACAATGACCTAGAAATAGTGTTGGTACTTACACATGGTTAGCGGCCCAAAGAGAGTGTTATGGTTGAAGTTTACTCTAAGATCACATGAGTCTTACTCGGTGTGAGAAAAAAAAGGGAGAAACAACCTTAATGATGCATAGTTGAATGCCATGTAGGACGTATGAAGGTACTATGCAATTTAAAGTCTTGCAGTGAGGACTATAGGGGATGCACAGTTTAGTGTCATGTAGGAGAGAGAAAATATAGTTTAATGTCATGTAGGATTTATTATGGGCCTTCTGTACAGTTTAGCATCATGTAGTTAGGTCGGTGGGGACAATACAATTTAACGTCCTATCATATAAAAGGTGGACTGTGTAGTTTAATGTCATGCATTAAGGACAAAGAAGAACACAATTTAATGTCGTATTGGACGCATTAGGGACTTTTTCACAGTTTAACGTCTTGCTGGATGATATGGATACAAATAGTTTAAGTTCATATGCAAGGACCATGGATGATTCATTTTAACGTCTTGATTGATGATAAATTATTATTTTACACAAAATACATCTTCAGAAAACTAGCATTGGTTGGAGTAGTGATGAGTTTTCCGTCCATTGAGATTAAAGAATAAGATCCATTGGAGTAGACCTTATGTATTGAATAAGGTCCTTCCCATTTTGTCTCAAGCGTGGGTGGTTTTATTCCTATTATCATTCGATTTTTGAGAGGTAATACCCATTATCCCTGAATGAATGAACGAAGACGAACTTTTTTGTTAAAAGCTCGTGCTATTCGATTTTGATAGACTTCCAAGTGGTGCAGGGTGCACAATATTTTCTCATCTAACCATTCCAATTCATCCAATCACTTTTGAGATTATTCATCTTTAGATGACTAATCACAAATGGCTACTCTGAGTGAGGGTAATTGAAACTCAATGGGCAAGACTACTTCTGTTCCATATACTAATGAATATGGAGTTGCCCGCGTTGCAGTGCGGGTGGTGGTCCGATAATCCCATAAATCATGAAAATGTTTATCAGGCCATTATTTCTTATCTTTATCCACCATCTATTGGAATATGTTTGAAAAAGTCTTGTTGAAAGCTTCTATATTTTCATTGGCCGCTGCATGATACTGAGATGAATGATTGGATTTGATGTTGTTTTCTTGATAAAACTTCCTCATCTCAGATGAACAGAAGTTGGTGCCATTGTCCGTCAATATGTTAAGAGGGACACCAAATATGGTAATGATTTTAGACTTGATGAAGCTAACAATACATTTAGAACTGACTGTTTTGAGTGATATTGCCTCTACCCATTTGGAAAAGAAGTCAGTAGCAGTAAGAATGTACTTAAACTGCTTAGTTGTAGCCGAAGGATAAGGTCCCACAACATCCATTCCCCATGTGAAAATGGCCACGAGTATTTATTTGTATGAAGCCACTCTGGGGGTTGATGAATGAATTTGGCATGTACATGAAAAGAATGACACTTATTTGTGAAATCAACACAATCTTGTATCAATGAAGGCCAAAATCACCCATGTCTTCGAATTTGATCATATATTATGTGTCCAAACTGATGGGCACCACAGACTCCTGCACGCACTACGTTCATGACAGCCACTATCTCTTCACCATCAATGCATCTGAAGAAAATTCCATCAAAACATATTTTGTAGAGAATTTTTTCTAGTTTATCTGGGCTATCATAAAGAGTAAAATTGACCACACATCGCCAGATTTGTTCTTTCCCAGATTTATCAGTTGGAAGTGTTCCATTTTGAAGGTTTTCTTTAATAGGTGTCATATGTCCTATAGTATGAACATATGGTCTAGAGATGAGTCTAATTTCATTGATTTCCTATGTTCTCGTTTGAACATAAGGTGAAATTGTATGACGGTGGGCAATACATATGGTTGTCTCATCCCGATTTGGATCTTCCTGAGCTGTGGCTATATTAGCCAGTGCATTAGCTTGGACATTTTGTGATCTCGGGACATAAGAAATTGTCTGTTCCGAAGGAAATTCTGCCATTACCCCTCTAACCTAATCAAACAGATGGATTATTTCTTCTTTTTTGATTGCATAATCCCCATTGACTTGTTTTATTACTAGGTCTGAATCACCTTTCACCTTTAAGTGATTCGCTTGTGCTTGAAGTGCCAACTCCAATAATGTGATAAGATCTTGGTATTCTGCTTCCTTATTTGTACCGCCTCCCAAAAATGAGAAGGAATAAGCTAGAACATCCTTTTCTGGGGAAATGAGTACAATTCCTAACCCAACATTGTTGAACTTAGGATATTCCATTTTCTTCCCTGTTGGACTTCTGGAAGCACCATCAAAGTACATTTCCCATGATTGAAGACTATATTGAAAAGAAAAGACTTCCTCATCTGGACGTTCAATATCTGAAGATGTATCTTCTCCTGAAGTATGTTCAGTATGGAAATAAGCCAGAGATTGGCCCTTCATTGCCTTTTGAGACACATACTGAATATCAAATTGTTGAAAAATAACTACACACCTTGCTAGATGTCCTGTAAGAATTGGGCGACTAAGGATGAATTTGAGAGGGTTATTGCGTGATACCAATTGGACCTCAGGATGTTGCAGGTAGTGTCTCATCTTCTAAACTGCAAAGTTTAATTATAGGAAGCACTTCTCAATATTTGAGTATCGGGTTTCTGCTTCAATCATAGTTCAAATGAGATAGTAGAGGCTATTTTCATTCCCAGCATCCTTCTTCTGAGTAAGAAAGGCCCCCTATGATCACTCTAAAGTTGTTACATAGAGGATAATTAGTCTTATTCAATAGGTGGAATTTACACCAGTGGACTCTAGGGATATTTCTTGAGAATATCGAATTCTTCTTGACATTCTTCAGTCCACTGGTAAGTGACTCCCTTCTTCATCAAATGGGTGAAGGGTAAACTTTTGCCTACCAAATTTGTGATGAAAAGCCGAATATAGGATACGTTCTTTGAAGTCTTCTCATTTCATTTAAATTTCATTGTGGTGACATACCAAGGATTGACATTTTCTTCTTAGGATCAACTTTGATACCACGATGGCGTACAACGAAGCCGTGAAAATTTGCTGAGGTTACCCCTAAAGCACATTTTAAGGGGTTTATCTTCAAATTATGTTTTCAATATTTGTGGAAAAGCTAAGTGATTAGAACGTTGTTTGGATTTAACTACCAAATCATCCACATAACATTCAACAAACTACTCTAAAATGGGTTTGAAGATAAGATGCATGGCATGCTAATATGTTGCACCTACATTCTTCAGGCCAAAGGAAATTACCCGATAGAAAAACACACCTTGAGGGGCTCTAAAGGCTGTTGATTCGGCATAAAATGGAGCCATTTGGATTTGATTATATCATGAAAATACATCCATGAAGGAAAGTGCTTCATAGCCAGTTGTTGCATCAATTAAGAATTCTGTTATCAGAACTGGAAAATCATCCTTAGGATAATGCTGATTAAGATCTCTAAAATCAATGCAAACTCTAATTTGTCCATTCTTCTTTTTCACAAGGATAATATTATCCAACCACTTGGGATATTGAACTTCTCCGATGAAGATAGATTTGATAAGCTTATCCACATCAACTTCAATTTTTGAGCCATAGGTTGGGTGTGTTCTTCTAGCGGCTTGTTTGAATCCTCGATGTTCTTCCGGAAAACCCAATCGATGAGTGGTAACATCAGGATCAAGCCATGGGATCTCTGTATAGTTTCAAGGAAATATATATAGATTTTTCTCTAAAAATGAAACATACATCTCTTGCACTTTGAGATTCATGGCCACACTAATTAATGTGGGGCGTGGATCTTCTTTTGTACCCAGATTTATTTCTTTGAGTTCATCATCGATGGTAGAGATACCCATTTCAAATGCTCGAGGAGCATCCCTATGATCTTCCTCTTCTTCTTCAACATGTGTTATTTCTTCTGTTTCTACTTGCATAGTTGATGATGAATTAGAATTTACATGATCAGAAGAGATGTTAAAATTTTAACATCTTGATGAAGAAGCTTCCATTTCCGACCCGGTTGATGATGAAGGGTCTTCCTTGGGAAATATAGAGGAGATGATGGATTGAGAATCGAAATCATCTTTGACCTCTGACATTGCTATAACTTCTTCTGGCCTGATTGGAAAAGTATAGACTTGCTGGATTTCAGCGGATGAAATGAAGACATCTCTATTTGAGCTTTCATTATTTCTTGGTGGATCACCACTTTCTCCCATGTAGTCTGACTTGATTTCCGTAATTGACATTATAGAAGTTTCCATAAGAGTATTTTAATTTGGGTCTATCCTATCAATTTGACTGATAGACAATACATAATTTTTACTCACATGTGTGAATGGGTTTACTAGAATCTTTTCCAAACCATATGGAGCATTAGCATTGGTAATCTCCCTTGTTGTGGATTTCCATGTTCCCTTCATGTGATAGAATTCCGCCTCAATGTATTGAGAATCACATGTCTTGAATGTGGACTTATCACCATACAATGTCCCAATTTGACCATTGAAACAATATTTGAGAGATTGATGGTATGATGAAGGGATAACCGCATGTTGATGTAGCCAGGGTCTTCCAAGAATGATGTTGAAGGCTGAGTCTTGATCAAAAACCATGAAATATGAATTGGATACAAGATATCCTAACTGAGTTTTGAGTGTAATATCACCCAGTGGTTCTTGTTCATTTTTATCATATCATTGTAACACAGATGTAGAACAAGATAAATCAGATTCTGTGAGGCCCAATCGACGAATTGTACGAATGGGGATGAGGTTGAATCCTGAACCATTGTCAATGAAAACTCTTCGGATGTCTACACCATTGACCTTGACAGATAAGTAAAAAGGTCTAATATGTCCATGCACGACATCATATTCATCTTATTCTATGAAAAATATTACTGCATGGAATTCTGCAGGATTATTTTCTATATGGTAGACTTCAGCTACAACAATTTCAGTTTCAAATTCCTGAGGACTTGACAAAGCTTTGATGAGTTCCCCTAAAGATCCTTTGATAAATTCAAAGCATCCATAATTGATCACTTGGCCGGTATTTGTGCCAAGTTTTTCAATACATCGTAATTTTGATCCAAATGTCTACGTTTCCCAACAGGATCATGTGGTTTCGCAGGTGCCTTAGAAGTTGATGGTTTGGAAGTTGATGCATCTTATATCGGGGTAAGAGTTGGAAATACTCCTTTCTTTGCAATATTAGACCGAAGAGGTCTATTTACTTGCTAAGAGGGAGATGGTGGAATCTCTAACCGATCCTCTAGAATAACTGTGCCAGGATTGAGTCTGCTATTGGTGGAAGAATTTTCTTGTTCTTGATGAGCCCATTTAGGGGCTCTGCCACGCGTTTCTGCTGCATACACAGTTCTAGTAGGGGTAGAATTAAAATAGTGGCTTCTGGGATATCCACATCTTCCTCTGTATCCCAAACCTCTGGAACTTTCTCTAATTCCACTATTTGATATAGGGAATTCAGGTTCGTCAAAATTAAAACTGCGACTAGTATACAGATCTGTTAAATGAATCATATTAACAGAACCAAAGATCAACTCTTCATCCAATGAAGACTCTGCCTGATTAGCCAATTTAGGCTGTGCCATTTGGTGGGGTAGTTCTCATGGCTTCGATGTAAATGGCATAAAATCTTCCAGAGTCAAAAACAAATTAGACTTTGACATGATTTTATATTCTTCTAATTGTTCCACTTTCTTTAAATTATGCTTCGCCTTTGAGGATTTTTCCTTTGAGGAAAAGATTTATGATATGGCATTCATAGTAGAAGACACAATTGGTTTCTTCAATTGCATTCTCAAAATGGCATGAGTTCAGTTGATCATCCTTCTGAACATCCAATTATCATTTTTTGCGCATTTTTTTTCTTCACTTCTTGCCACTCGCCTTCTTCCTTTGGATTTGTAGTAGTAACACATGCTACCAGAGCTGAAGAACCTTTCAGTTTGACTTGTCCCGAGTCCACCAACTTTTGCAGGAGGTCTTTGAAGACAAAAAAACTCCTGAATGGGATGCCCCCACATCTGATGAAATGGGAAATAATTGGGACGGTGTCAATCACCTTCCTTATTCGGCCTCTTGGGCCTTAGCAATTGAACCAAATTATTTTCCAGAGTTGAAATGAAGTAACCCGGAACCTATTCATTTCATAAATAGAAAACATTTCTCTTTAGATCCTCAAATTGTTTTCGTCTTTGATCTATTTGATCATATTGATGAAATGGCCACTGTTGTTGATGCTCAGGAGGGGGAGCCCTTTGGGAAGATAAAGGTTTTGAGGTAAAAGCAGGTAAAGGTGCTTGTTTAAGCATAACTATAGCAGTCTCTGCTTTACCCATTTTCCTTCCTGGAGCTCATGGAATTACACGAGTTTTTTCCTTAGTCTTCATAAGAGAATCTTCAATCTGCTGAGTGATCAATGTAAGGTCTCGAAACCCTCCATTGTATTTCACAGGGATCAATGGTGTGCGCCACTCATCATGAAAATTTTCCACACAGATTAGAAATAATTCTTCTTGAGGGAGTGCTAAGCTCAAGGAATATGTTAATCCCTTCCCGCAAGAAATTAAATCTAAAACCCTTTCATTATCCCTTTTCTTATAGTTCGTAAGATCAAAAAATGTTGTCTTTGGAAATGTTGAGCTGAATTGAGGAAGGAATCTTTGGTGAAGATCCACCCATCCGGTAATTGACTATGATTTCAAGCTTGTGTACCAGAAAAAATCAGGTCCTTGTAATGACTATTCAAAACACCTAACCTTAACTGCTTCTTGCTGATGAGGGGTTCCCATCATAGGATCACAATGAGAAATAAAATGTGTTAAGTGTTGCTCTGGGTCTCCTGAACCATTATATATTGGGAATATGGTATTTTCAAAATTTGATGGGGGAGGAATTGCATCAACCCATTCAGGGTAAGCTCTCTTTTCTGGTTGATTTTGAGCATGCTTTCCCTCCATAGCTTCCAAATGAGTTGTTAAGGACTCAATAGTAGTTATTAGAATTAGAGAAACATCTAGTTGAGCTTGGACCTGAACCAGTGTAATAACTAGATCTTGGACAGATGTGGTGGCTGGTATAACAACTGATGGTAGCACCACCAATTGTTGTTGCACCTCACCCATATGATTAGAACTGTGAGGGTGTACTGTTAGAGGAAGATATTCTGAATCCATCTCAGTAACTACAACAAATTCCATTGGCTGACTGACTCCATCATGTTTAGGAGGAAGACTACCTTGAAGTAGTTCTACCTTCAACTTCCTCAATTCCATAATTTATTCCTCTTGTTGTGTGAATCATTTTTCTAATGAGAGCGATTTGCCTTCTACAGAGGAAGGATATGTAACATGATTTTTTCCTTTCCCCTAATTGGACATATTTCAGAGAGTGGGAAGTGGGTTACTTAAAAGTTTACCTGGATTTTGGGTAAAATTTTGATTTCGTGTACGCACACATTCTTCATTTGTGTATTTGAGTACAAACTCTTGAGCAGGAGTTTCCTCATCTGATCCCTCTGATTGAACCGTGTCTAGGGGATCAACAAAAATGACATTGATGACATTGATTGATGCAAAACATATTTCATCCCTTCTATCAGCATTTCTGCGATATTTTCTTCTTCCATGTCCTTGATAATTCCCTTAGGAACTTCTTGGTGAACCGTAATGTGAAGGGAATCTCATGATAATTTGGTTCTTCATTCCTCTTGTGGATTCTTCCCTAATCGAGAGAATACTGAATTTCTCTGAGAGAGATAGTGAGGATTTGAGAAATTCCCTAGTCCTGTGGACTGGGGCTATTCCTACTATTTCTAGTCAACTCCTCGAATCCTATTTGTTGATTCTAAGGGTTGGGTTAAAATATTCCCCATTCTGGAAATCCTGGGTGGTTCTTGAGTTGATATATCTTAGAAATTCTAGAAATATCTCCTGATCCTACAGAATTTATTCTAGAAATTGGTTGGATGCATCAACCTACATCCACTCTTATCACCCGGCTCAAAAGACCGTTGGATGATTTATGAAACTTCTATCACTTGATGATGTACTTTCTCCAAACGAGAGGCCTACTCAATATTCTCATTTTCTTGATGCAGGAGTAATTCGACAACCTGTTCTTTGTATGCTTGATTTTGAGAATAACTAGTTGAGGCATGTTCTTGAGCGAGCCTTTGATTACAAAGAAATCCAATTGGTTGTGGATGGCTATGGGCAATAACATTTCATGATACCATTATCAGCGGGCTTTGCTGACTGAAGAGTACAGTGAAATATAGTGCTCCATGAACACCCCATCCCCTGATATGAATATCAGATGGGGCATTGACAATTAACTGGCGCAATCTTCTTATTGCGCCATGGCATGAACGCTGAAGGGCTCTCTGCTATTTTTCAGCCTTCAGATATCGAGAAACTGAGAGAGATGCCAAGTAAATTTGGCGTTGTAACCCTTCTATTATCATAAAATGATATTCATATTCATCATAAGATAATATTTTCTTATTAAATTGAGAAAGAGTTTTCCATATGTTGAGACAAATATCATGAATTCCATCTTCTGTCAACATCTCTGGAATGTCATACTAAGAGTCAACCAAAAGCCAAAACATAACTGGCACTTCACCTTTCGCAAGTTGTTTTCTCATATTCGGTACCTCCTCTTTATCATTCAGTGAATATTATTCTACCTGATAAAACCAAAGTTGGTTCTTCCTTGTTGCTTCATTATATTCAACAAGATCGGTAGAGAATTCACTGATCAAACTAGAAGATGAACGACCTAGGGGTGGTTCGAAGAATGACCTACACCCCGAGATATCTTATGGTTGAGAAAGTATTTCACCTGCTATTTGTAAAGCATCAGACTTGACTGGCTTCACATTTTCAAGTTACTTAAGATAATAATTCTTTCTCATCACTACATTGTCCATTGGAACATTTTCCATGAAATCTGAATTACTACTATGGAGAGGACTTTCGTAGATAAATTCATCAACATGGGGAGGACCACCATGGAGGGTTACAAAAAAAGATGACTCATTTTTCTCCTTGGTCTTATGGCCACATAGAGGGTTCTTGTGGCTCTCATCTGAAGATGATACTTCGAGATCAATCGAATTGTCATGAAGCAAGCCTTCATAAGGAAGTGTTTGATTCAACCCTTTGTAATTAATGTTCCTACTATTGGGATGTCACGACCCGCCCTCGGGGTCCGTGCCGTGACTACCCCAAGCCCGCCTTCCATAGGCCAGGGGCTGGCGACTAGCACCAAGGCGTAAATCCCAGTAAAAAGGGAAGGCATTGCCTTTGAAAAGTAACAAACACCACAGAGTAAGCAAGCGGAAAGTAAACACTAAACAAAGCAGAGTACAACTGAAAGTGCGGAAAAGTAAATGGGCCAGAATACAAACCCAAACTAAAAGTAAAGTACAACTCGAAAGGGAAAACAGCAACTGAAAAGTAAAAGCCGCTACACCGAGCTGTCTACTGGAAATCCCACCTGAAGGGTGGGTACAGATAGCTCCTCTGCTCCACGGGTCCCGCCGTCCGCTCCGTGCACGTCCCGCCCAGTGGTCCACCTCCGGGTACCATCCCGCTCTACAAGCCTCAGCTAAGGTCAACGCTGTCCGTCGTCTGCAACCAACACAACGTAGTGCGGGCGAAGCCCGTGCAGGGGTGAGTATAAGCTACTCAGTAGGGACCCCGAGACCCCTGAAGGTCTCTCAAATCCACAAAGGATAAACCACGAAGAAAAGTACAATCACGAAGTAACAACCGACACTGCTTAGGTATATGCCCATACATATACCTAAGTCATCAATTAAAATACGCTCCAACCTCCGAGCCCAAGTACAACTCAGTCCACGCAGGAAAGTATACGTATTCCACATAGGAAAGCAAAACATAATCCACACAGGATAGCACAACACAATCCACACAGGAAAGCAACAGGATTCAGCTCACACAGGTATACTTCTTCAAGGACGATAAAGATGATCACTGATCCATCTAAGTCGTCGGACCCACGAAGGATCGATAGGTAACTAACCCCCGCAAAGACCCACACAGGATCGGGCCCACACAGGACCTGTAGGCGCTGGTTCACACAGGACCGCTGAGCGCAGAGACCCACACAGGATCGGACCCACACAGGATCGGTAGCACTGATCCACGTAGGATCGCTGAGTGTTGAAGTCGTCGTCGTCGAATCCACACAGGATCTCTGTACTGTCGTCGTCGCAGTCACAGTAGCAGTCGTAGCAGTAGTAGTCACAGTAACAGTCGCAGTAGTAGTAGTCACAGTAACAGTCGCAGCCGCAGTAGTCACAGTAACAGTCGCAGCCAGCACTAGGGTTCCCGCACAAAGCAAGCTCGTTCGGAGGGTCCGCTCCACGAGCCGAGAGGCTGATACATCAATTGTCACGAAGACCAGGGTTGATGTATCCAAAAGTTCCGTATCGTCAACAGGAACTCAACGTAACAGACGGCGCGTCGATCGGACGCCCGGTCTGAGAGTTATTGGCATTTTCGTCTCCGGGGCCCGGTTGGTTTTTAAGGAAAAACCAACCCGACCGTACTCCACCTGCGTCCAAACCTCGGGCGGAGTATGCCAAAAGATTCGTCTCACTAAGAGGGACACAACACAGCTGACGGTACGTCAATCAGACGTCCGTAGCTCAAGATATGAGCGTTTCCGCTCCGAAGGCCCGGTTGGTTTCGTGAACGAACCAACCCGGCCGAACTCAAAGTAAACCGAAACCTTGAGGGAGATATACCGAAACGACCGTCTCGATCCAAGGATCGCGTTGCCGCAGACGGTTCGTCATTCGGAGGTCCGAGGCTCAAGATATGGCCCAAAAACCGATTCTGGTTCGAAACGGGGGGTCCGGGTCCGGGCCGACCCGGCCCGACCCCCCCCCCCCCTGGGGCGGCGCGGCGGCGCGGCGAGCCGTGGCGGCGCGGCACGAGGTCGGCACGCGGGGGGAAAGCCCCCGCTGATTTGGGAAGCGGCGCGGCCTTTGTGCTGCGCCTTTGCAACAAAACGGCCCCCGCACGTGGGGGCCGGCTGGAAACAAACCGGAGGGCCGGCTGCCCCCCTCTCTTCAAAGAACCGCCCCCCTCATAATGAGGGGGTTTTTGTGTGTTGGCCGGGGGAATTAATTCCCCCGGTTTAATGCCTTCCGGCCGGCCAGCTGGCCGGCCGGTTTTCTCCAACGGGACCGGAAATTCCGGTCCCCCCTTCGGCTTCCGACGCCGGCGGCCCGACCGCTGGTCTTCTCTTCCCGCCGCGGCCCGGAACCGGCCGCGGTCTCCTCGTCCCGCCGCGGCCCGGAACCGGCCGCGGTGCGACGGCACCGCGCCCCTTCCCGTGCCTTGATTCCTTTCAACGCGGCGCGACGGCGTCGCGTTCTTGAAGATTCTTCCTCGGCGTGGCACGACGGCGCCGCGTAAAAAATATTTGCACGATCATCCGCGTGGTGCGACGGCACCACGCCACTTGCTTCCACCCGCAAGAATAAACAAGAACGATGGAGGGGGTTCGGCCGTGTTCGTGCGGTCCGGCCCCCTCACGTTAAAATAATAAAGCGACTTTAAATAATTCAAAGCCACACGTTAGACTTGCTAAATTCACGATCAAGAATAAAATAGTTAAACCAAAAAGAAAAACAACAACCCCTACCTCGGGTATAAGGTTCGAAGATTTGTCTACGTTCCGCGGAAGACGACGTCGCGGAGGTCGGGCGTCGCGGTCGTCGTTCGTCAAATCCATTGACGAAGGGATTCGTCCGATGCGATACGTCGTTGGCAAAACTTCTCAAGTCGACGAAGAAAAACCGAGGAGGAAGCGGTGTCTCCCTTTCTTTGACGTGGAGAGAAGATAGAACGGTGTGTCGGTGTTCTTCGCGTTCTTCAAGGAGGAAGATGAAGTTCTTCAAAGTGTAGAACTCTTCCTCTCTCAAATCTCCACACAACACAGCAACTCCCAAAATAAAATAAGCTACACCTTATTTTATTTTCACTTTGCCAACCTTTCAAAATTCAAAAGTTGAATTCATTACATTAATTAAATCTAGAGTTGACAAAAATTAAATGATGAGATAAGTTGGCAATAATTAATGTAGGGGAGAGTCACATAATTAAGAGGGGGTTTAGAGGGGTTAGGGAATTTGAAAAGGTGGGGGCTCGTGTGGGCCCCACCTCCCTCATAACCACACATGGGAAGTTGGGTGGTTGTGGGCCCCACCAACAACTTCCCATGAGAGAGTCTAACCACCACGAATAAAATAAAATTCAAACATAATTTTATTTTACTTATCTTTTAATCACCAAAAGTAACTTTCAACCCGCAACAAACGCAACTCCCGAAAAGGTCTCTTTAAGCGAATTTCGGTACTGCGAGTTCATCGGTGCCCTCGGATTTCAATTCCAAGCACCGGATCAAAAGTTAGGAATTCCCGCTCGTTCGTTCACTGAACGTACCCGAGCCAAACTTCGGAAATTAATTCCGGGCACTCTGGGCCTCGGAATCAGGTGCCGTCTGAAACCGCGCTCTTGTAAAATTCTAAAGAAAATTAAGAAAAAATTTTCCTTGAATTTTACGGGTCTTTACATTACTCCCACCTCAGGGCTTTACGTCCCCGTAAAGATACATCAAAAACTAGGGAAACAAATGAGGGTACTGAGCACGCATCTGAGCCACCCGCTCCCATGTGTTCTCCTGGAGATTCCCGTGCTGCCATCTGATGCGCACAAGAGGAATCGATCGCCCACGCAGGACCCGCTCCTGTCGATCCTCTATCTCCACCGGGACCTCCGTAAAAGTCGCCCCATCGTCAACGTCAAGCTCCCCATGATCAATGATGTGTGTTGGGTCATGCACGTATCTCCTCAACTGGGATACGTGGAAGACGTCGTGCACCCGGTGCAACTGAGATGGTAGAGCCAGGCGATAAGCCACCTCACCAATCCTGCGGAGAATCTGGAAGGGTCCGATGAAGCGCGGAGATAACTTGCCGCCTCAGCCAAATCTCCGAATACCACATCGAGGTGAGACCCGCAAGAAGACGTGGTCGCCATCCTCGAACTCTAGTGGCCTCCGCCTCCTGTCAGCATATGACTTCTGCCGGCTCTGAGCTGTCCTCATCCGCTCCTGGATGACCTGGACCTTCTCTGTCGTGGCCTGGACCATCTCCGGTCCCACCAGTGCTGACTCCCCAGGGTCTGTCCAGCACAAAGGAGATCTACATGGTCGGCCGTACAACGCCTCGTACGGTGCCATCCCGATGGTGGAGTGGTAGCTGTTGTTGTACGTGAACTCCACTAAGGGTAGGTGGTCCTCCCAGCTACGACCAAAGTCGAGGACACATGCGCGGAGCATGTCCTCGAGAGTCTGAATGTTCCTCTCCGTCTGACCATCCGTCTGAGGGTGAAAGGCTGTGCTCAGACGTAGCTGTGTCCCGAACGCTTCCTGTAACCCCTTCCAAAGTCTGGAAGTAAAGCGGGCATCTCGATCGGAGACGATAGATGATGGTACGCCGTGGAGCCGCACAATCTCCTGAACGTAGAGACATCCCAAGCTCTCTACTGAGCCCTGCTCTCTGATGGGTAAGAAGTGTGCCGACTTGGTGAGTCGGTCAACAATCACCCAGATGGAGTCGTGACCTCTGGAAGTGCGTGGAATTCCAGTCACAAAGTCCATAGATATGCCTTCCCACTTCCACTCCGGAACCTCCAAGGGCTGTACCAATCCTGCTGGTACCTGATGCTCTGCCTTCACCTGCTGGCAGGTAAGGTATCGAGAAACGAACTCTGCTACTGCCTTCTTCATGCCCGGCCACCAGTGCTGTCGTCTGAGGTCCTGGTACATCTTCGCCACTCCAGGATGTACCGCTAAAGGAGAAGTGTGAAACTCTCTCAGTACTTCCTCTCACAATGCGACTGGCACCATGGTACGTCCTCTGAAAAGGATGTCGTGCTCTGCTCCAAGGGAGAAACCATCAGGTACCTGTCCCAAGGATATCTGTGCTCGCCGTGTCTCACAGTCAGCGTCCCCACGCTGTGCCTCCCTGACTCGCTGTAGTAGTGGAGGGGTGACTGTGAGAGACTGGAGGAAGGCTGCTCCATCTCTATCCACGAAGGTTATTTGCAAAGAGGCTAGCTGCTCCGTCGCCTCCTCAAGTAGCTGTATGCCCGTCCTCCTGCTGAGGGCATCGGCTACTACGTTCCCCTTCCCAGGAGTATAGACTATCTCAATGTCATAGTCCTGGAGGAACTCGAGCCATCGCCGCTGTCTTAGGTTCAGGTCCTTCTGCGAGAAGATATACCTGAGACTCTGATGATCGGAAAAGACTGTAAAGCGCTCGCCCATCAGATAATGTCGCCATGTCTTCAGATCGAAGACCACTGCTGCTAACTCCAGGTCATGGGTAGCGTAGTTCTGCTCATGCGGCCTCAATTGTCGTGATCCATAGGCGATCAATGCCCGCTCCTGCATCAGAACACATCCGAGTCCGGTCCCTGATGCATCGCAGTAGACTATGTACCCTACTCCCTCCTCAGGCAACCTCAAGATAGGTGCGCTAGTCAATCTCTGTCTCAGCTCCTGGAAGCTCTAATGACATCTGTCTGTCCATACGAAGGGTTTCCCCTTCTTCCTCAAAGCTGTGAGTGATGCCGCAACTCTAGAGTAGTCTGGTAAGAATCTCTGATAGTATCCAGCTAGTCCCAAGAAACTCCGAACCTCAGTCACGCTCCTGGGTGGCTCCCAAGCTAACACAGCCTCAATCTTCGCGGGATCCACTGCAACTCCCGCCTCAGAGATAACGTGTCCCAAAAAGTGGACCTCACGTATCCAGAACTGGCACTTCGAGAGCTTACCATAAAGCTGGTGCTCTCGGAGTGAGTCAAGAACAACTCGCAAGTGATAGGCGTGCTCCTCCTCTGTCGTAGAGTAAATCAGAATGTCGTCGATGAAGACCATGACAAACCGATCTAGGTATGGCTGAAAGATCCTGTTCATGAGAGCCATGAATACTGCTGGAGCATTTGTTACACCGAAAGGCATAACCAAGAACTCATAGTGGCCATACCGACATCTGAAGGCTGTCTTCTGCACATCCTCGTCTCTGACTCTGAGCTGATGATAGCCTGACCTGAGGTCTATCTTCGAGAACCACTGTGCTCCCTTGAGCTGATCAAAGAGGTCATCAATCCTCGGTAGCGGATACTTGCTCCTCACTGTCACCTAGTTCAGGCGACGATAGTCAACACAAAGTCGCAAGCTCCCGTCCGCCTTCTTGGCGAACAATATCGGAGAAGCCCAGGGTGAAACACTGGGTCGGATGAACCCCTTGCCCTGCAAGTCCTCCAACTGTACCCGTAGCTCTCGAAGCTCGGCGGGGGCCATCCGATATGCTGGAGTAGATATCGGGGCTGTCCCAGGGTACAAGTCAATATAAAAGTCTACCTCTCTGCGAGGAGGTAGCCCTGGGACGTCGTCGGGAAAAACGTCCGCAAACTGATCCACCACTATAGGAAAACCAGGACTCCGCACGTCAACTGCTCCAAGGATGAGGCTAGCCAACTGATGAGTGATGGGTTTTCCTATCCTCCGCGGAAGTCCATCCTGTGCTGCAAAGGCTCCCTTCTCGCCGGTGAAGGTGAACCTGCTCCCGTCGGTGCGTACACATCGCACCTTGCGCCTAAAACAGTCAATCTGTGCATGGACCGTAGATAGCCAATCCATGCCCAAGATGACGTCGTAAGGCCACGACGCTGCTACAAGAAGATCCCAGCCGAAGCTCTCGCCTCCTAGAGTAAGCTCACACTGCCGGCACCAGTGCGTAATTGTCGAGTCTGCTCCCGTAGGACTCTCTAGCCGTAAGGATCGAGCCAACGGCTCTGTCGGAATCTCCGAGCTCCGAACAAGGGCAGCGGCTATGAAAGAGTGACTCGCTCATGTGTCTATAAGAACTGAAGCAAGGGTGGAATAGACACAGATAGTACCTCGAATCATCTCGGGTGCGCCGTGGTCGTAGGCCTCTGCTGCCTGGAGCTGTGCCTGTCGCTGCCCGCCAGCTCCCTGTGGTCGGGGTGGACCTCCTGGTGGTGGTGGTGGCAGAGCCTCAAAGCGTCGCCCACCACCGGCTGCTCTTCCAGCTCCTCTGCCTCGTCCGCCTCCTCCCTGCGGACCGCCACGGTCGACCCTCTGCCTCTGCCTCGGTGGTCCATCAACTGACTGCTGCTCCTCGGCACGGCGGGTCGGGTAGTCGCGAGCCATGTGGCCCTGCCCGCCGCATGAGTAGCACTGTCTGCCTCTCGAAAGACTGGCTCCGAGCTGTGTGCCCCGCACTACTGAGCCAGTTCCCTGAGAACGTCTTCCCGAAGGTCTGGTCTGTCTGGAACCCTGAGTCATCCGTCGACTGCCTGCTGCAGATGACTCTGCCACGTGCCGCCCTACGGTGGGTCGCTGTGCTGGTGTAGACTCAGCAAGGAAGCTCTCGATCAGAAGGGACCGCTCCAGTACTCCTGTCTGAGTCGGTATGCTGAGGGAGATCAGCGATGCCCTGATCTCGTGTCTCAAACCCTGCTCGAAGGTCCGGGCCCGGAAGAATGGGTCCCGTACCATGTCGGTCGAGTAGCGCGAGAGATCGGTAAATCTCGCCGAGTACTGAGCGACCGTCATGCTGCCCTGCCGCAGCTGTAGAAGCTCCTGGATACGCACCGCACGAAGGGTGGCTGGGACGAACTCTGAGCGGAAGAGGCTCTCAAAGTCCGTCCAAAGTAGGGATGCCTCATCGTGCACCTGGAGCATCAGGCTCCACCATCGTCCTGCTGCTGCGTGTAGTAGGCTCGCAGCGAGGATCACCATGAGGTCTGCTGGTGTCCTCACTAGCCTAAACACTCGAACCACTGCCTCCAGCCAGTCCTCTGCTGCCTGGGGATCCATCTCCCCGCGAAACCTAAGTGGTCGTTGGCGCTGAAACTCATGCAGTGCACTGAGGCGACGTGCATCGTCAGCGGCTGCTGCTGGAAGCATCGGGGGCTCGGCGGGTAAAGCTACCGCCGGTGCCACTACTGAAAAAGGGCCCTGTACCGAGGCCTCATCCCTCGGCGGGCTGTCGTCTCGCTCGACTCTCGGAACCCTAGCTGGCTGCTGTCGTGGGGCCATCCTGAAAAGGAAACAGGTGCGCCACGGTTAGAACAGTATACCTGGTGAGCTGATATAAGTAATCACAAAGAAAACTTTGAAACACACACGCAATCAATGTTTTCGTGAATTAAGTCGGAAATTAGAAGTCAGGGTCCTGGTGTACGGATACGTCGGCCGCCGCACCAACACTGGACTCCCTGGACTGATAACCACACTCAATACGCTAAACATTATTGCTTCACATAGAAAAGATCAGAGTTCGCGGTAGAACCGAACTCCTCTGATACCAATTTGTCACGACCCGCCCTCGGGGTCCGTGCCGTGACTACCCCAAGCCCGCCTTCCATAGGCCAGGGGCTGGCGACTAGCACCAAGGCGTAAATCCCAGTAAAAAGGGAAGGCATTGCCTTTGAAAAGTAACAAACACCACAGAGTAAGCAAGCGGAAAGTAAACACTAAACAAAGCAGAGTACAACTGAAAGTGCGGAAAAGTAAATGGGCCAGAATACAAACCCAAACTAAAAGTAAAGTACAACTCGAAAGGGAAAACAGCAACTGAAATGTAAAAGCCGCTACACCGAGCTGTCTACTGGAAATCCCACCTGAGGGGTGGGTACAGATAGCTCCTTTGCTCCACGGGTCCCGCCGTCCGCTCCGTGCACGTCCCGCCCAGTGGTCTACCTCCGGGTACCGTCCCGCTCTACAAGCCTCAGCTAAGGTCAACGCTGTCCGTCGTCTGCAACCAACACAACGTAGTGCGGGCGAAGCCCGTGCAAGGGTGAGTATAAGCTACTCATTAGGGACCCCGAGACCCCTGAAGGTCTCTCAAATCCACAAAGGATAAACCACGAAGAAAAGTACAATCACGAAGTAACAACCGACACTGCTTAGGTATATGCCCATACATATACCTAAGTCATCAATTAAAATACGCTCCAACCTCCGAGCCCAAGTACAACTCAGTCCACGCAGGAAAGTATACGTATTCCACATAGCAAAGCAAAACATAATCCACACAGGATTGCACAACACAATCCACACAGGAAAGAAACAGGATTCAGCTCACACAGGTATACTTCTTCAAGGAGGATAAAGATGATCACTGATCCATCTAAGTCGTCGGACCCACGAAGGATCGATAGGTAACTAACCCCCGCAAAGACCCACACAGGAACGGGCCCACACAGGACCTGTAGGCGCTGGTTCACACAGGACCGCTGAGCGCAGAGACCCACACATGATCGGACCCACACAGGATCGGTAGCACTAATCCACGTAGGATCGCTGAGTGCTGAAGTCGTCGTCGTCGAATCCACACAGGATCTCTGTACTGTCGTCGTCGCAGTCACAGTAGCAGTCGTAGCAGTAGTAGTCACAGTAACAATCGTAGCAGTAGTAGTCACAGTAACAGTCGCAGCAGTAGTAGTCACAGTAACAGTCGCAGCCAGCACTAGGGTTCCCGCACAAAGCAAGCTCGTTCGGAGGGTCCGCTCCACGAGCCGAGAGGCTGATACATCAACTGTCACGAAGACCAGGGTTGATGTATCCAAAAGTTCCGTATCTTCAACAGGAACTCAACGTAACAGATGGCGCGTCGATCGGACGCCCGGTCTGAGAGTTATTGGCATTTTCGTCTCCGGGGCCCGGTTGGTTTTTAAGGCAAAACCAACCCGACCGTACTCCACCTGCGTCCAAACCTCGGGCGGAGTATGCCAAAAGATTCGTCTCACTAAGAGGGACACAACACAGCTGACGGCACGTCAATCGGACGTCCGTAGCTCAAGATATGAGTGTTTCCGCTCCGAAGGCCCGGTTGGTTTCGTGAACGAACCAACCCGGCCGAACTCAAAGTAAACCTAAACCTTGAGTGCGATATACCGAAACGACCGTCTCAATCCAAGGATCGCGTTGCCACAGACGGTTCGTCATTCGGAGGTCCGAGGCTCAAGATATGGCCAAATAATCGATTCTGGTTCGAAACGGGGGGTCCGGGTCCGGGCCGACCCGGCCCGACCCCCCCCCCCTTGGGCGGTGCGGTGGCGCGGCGGCCGGCGCCGCACGTGGTTGGCACGCGGGGGGCAAGCCCCCGCTGATTTGGGAAGCGGCGCGGCCTTTGTGCCGCGCCTTTGCAACAAAACGGCCCCCGCACGTGGGGGCCGGCTGGAAACAAACCGGGGGGCCGGCTGCCCCCCTCTCTTCAAAGAACCGCCCCCCTCATAATGAGGGGGGTTTTGTGTGTTGGCCGGGGGAATTAATTCCCCCGGTTTAATGCCTTCCGGCCGGCCGATTTTCTCCAACGGGACCGGAAATTCCGGTCCCCCCTTCGGCTTCCGACGCTGGCGGCCCGGCCGCTGGTCTTCTCTTCCCGCCGCGGCCCGGAACCGGCCGCGGTCTCCTCGTCCCGCCGCGGCCCGGAACCGGCCGCGATGTTCGTCATCCGGCGCGGTGCGACGGCACCGCACCCCTTCCCGTGCCTTGATTCCTTTCAACGCGGCGCGACGGCATCGCGTTCTTGAAGATTCTTCCTCGGCGTGGCGCGACGACGCCGCGTAAAAAATATTTGCACGATCATCCGCGTGGTGCGACGGCACCACGCCACTTGCTTCCACCCGCAAGAATAAACAAGAACGGTGGAGGGGGTTCGGCCGTGTTCGTGCGGTCCGTCCCCCTCACGTTAAAATAATAACGCGACTTTAAATAATTCAAAGCCACACGTTAGACTTGCTAAATTCACGATCAAGAATAAAATAGTTAAAACAAAAAGAAAAACAACAACCCCTACCTCGGGTATAAGGTTCGAAGATTTGTCTACGTTCCGCGGAAGACGACGTCGCGGAGGTCGGGCGTCGCGGTCGTCGTTCGTCATATCCGTTGATGAAGGGATGCGTCCGATGCGATACGTCGTTGGCGAAACTTCTCAAGTCGACGAAGAAAAACCGAGGAGGAAGCGGTGTCTCCCTTTCTTTGACGTGGAGAGAAGATAGAACGGCGTGTCGGTGTTCTTCGCGTTCTTCAAGGAGGAAGATGAAGTTCTTCAAAGTGTAGAACTCTTCCTCTCTCAAATCACCACACAACACAGCAACTCCCAAAATAAAATAAGCTACACCTTATTTTATTTTCACTTTGCCAACCTTTAAAAATTCAAAAGTTGAATTCATTACATTAATTAAATCTAGAGTTGACAAAAATTAAATGATGAGATAAGTTGGAAATAATTAATGTAGGGGAGAGTCACATAATTAAGAGGGGGTTTAGAGGGGTTAGGGAATTTGAAAAGGTGGGGGCTCGTGTGGGCCCCACCTCCCTCATAACCACACATGGGAAGTTGGGTGGATGTGGGCCCCACCAACAACTTCCCATGAGGGAGTCTAACCACCACGAATAAAATAAAATTCAAACATAATTTTATTTTACTTATCTTTTAATCCCCAAAACTAACTTTCAACCCGCAACAAACACAACTCCCGAAAAGGTCTCTTTAAGCGAATTTCGGCGCTGCGAGTTCATCGGTGCCCTCGGATTTCAATTCCGAGCACCGGATCAAAAGTTAGGAATTCCCGCTCATTCGTTCACTGAACGTACCCGAGCCAAACTTCGAAAATTAATTCCGGGCACTCTGGGCCTCGGAATCAGGTGCCGTCTGAAACCGCGCTCTTGTAAAATTCTAAATAAAATTAAGAAAAAAATTTCCTTGAATTTTACGGGTCTTTACATGGGAACTGAGAGAGAATAATCTTGAGTTACAACAGATAATTGGCTGAGTGCATCAAGAACTCCAGCATCTAACAAGGCCTTGTTACAGATTGGCCCTTGATTTCTTGATTGTGTTGGGTAGGTCTTTTTATTAGATTCCTTCTTACTTACTTGAAGAACCACTTGTTGAAAAAAGTGGTCATTATGGGAAGGTGTATGTGCCTGCTCTGGAAAAATGATCTGGTTAGGCTGATTATCTCAACTCAAATCCGGTGTATGTACCTATCTTGGTTGTCTGTATGATATGGGGGAGTACACCCCAAAACCCTCTTGGACTGGAACAGAGGTGTGTGTCTGTTCCAGAGAGAGCTATTGATGTGTCACTCCACTGGTAGTGATAGATTTTCATTTTTTTCCTGTGATGCTGCTGAAGTTATTATGATATCCTGGCAGGCATCTAGAATATGAGCAGAGATTTTTGTCTGCTCTTTTACCATTGATAGAATATGCTTGGTGACTTCAGCTACCGGAACGGGAATATACATCCATTCCGTTCTTGGAGTAGGTGTGTGTTCCTGCTTCTATCCTCATTTTCCTATCAGTGAATTCTGAAAGTACTCATGTGTAGGGGAAAATAGTTGAGTCTACCTCCTATTTGTCATTGGAGATTTCCGACTGAATTCTCTAAATTCTACCAAACAAGACTATTGGTACATTTGATTTATACTTATAAGTGTATGTGCCTGCTAATTTCACTCCTCCCAACATAGTTGATGAAATTCATTCAATACTGACAAACGAGGCTGCTATCAGGGTTGATGAGTGTAAGAACGTGTATGTGCTTGTTTACTAGTTGTCAACACATTGGGTTGGTGGGCTTCATCGTATGTAGTCAGACGAGCCTGCTGACTAGAATATGACTTATAAATATGTGTATGTTCCTATCAATATTACTCTGCTGGAATTTCCTGGCGGGATTTGCGTGTTGCTGCCAAATGAGTCTCCTGGATAGAGGAATTAAAACGGACGGGTGTGTGTGATCATTCGTTGATTGCCACCAAGTTAGGTTGGTGGACTTCGCTGGAGATGGAAGATATAAGGACCTGCTCACTTTTGACCGGATTTCATCTCTGGTGGTTCGTTTTGCCTCTTCAGGTTCGAGGAACCTGAGCCGAATGCCTGGAGACGATACCCTCATCATGTTGAGGGTGCATTGCCGCACGAGTCTAGTGGCGGTTATTGATGGGAGCCCTCAGGAAGGACTTGTGTCTCTTTGAATTAAGGTCATGAGGGACCTGCTCATTCACCTCCCTAGAATATGGGATGGACATATGAATGTGTTCCAGGGATAAAAACTAGAAATGGTTGGAAACGGTAGTTGGCACCACCTACTTCTTGATTGCTGGTCGTCGCTGTTTGAACAACCTGGTTGAATTGACGTGGAGGGCTTGTCGAGCGGCCTCTAGAGTTGGAATAGTAACGTTTTGATGGTATTCTATAACCATCACATTTCATACCCAGTGTTGAAGATTCTAAGTAGGTGATGTCATCCCCAGAGCAGACGACGATCCAGCATGAGTAGCAGTAGAGGGATTCACAGTAGAGGTATTCACAAGCATGAACTTACGATAAGACATTTCTATAACATAAGAGATCTTGGAAAAGAGCACATGTTTGATATAACAGTCATAATCAAGATATGTTTCGCCACTACAACTTTTGGATGAGAACATATGTTATAGATTGTTTTTTGGCCCTCTTGTTGATTTTAAATAGAGACTTAACAAATAAGTAAAATATCATTTCAACTTGGTTAAAGATTCATGTCAGGTTCACCATTTTTTGTTTCCTCTGCAAATGGGCATGACCTTGTTGATTTAAGGTTTGAACATTCCATGCAGTTGCTAACAAGATTTTTGGTAGAACCGGAAGCATCCCATGATTCCATATCCATTTGGACCTACTTTCCAAAGGTAGGTGCTCATTAGTAGTGAACTGATGAGGATTAATAATTTTCATTGGTCGAGAGGATGGGAGGTCCGACACATCACACCCTTTTTAGGGGAATTATTGTCTACTCCAAGAACCTCTTTATAGATTTAAGTTATGTTCGTGAATCCTTATTACATTACAAAGTATCAAAATGAGCTTTCCTTTAGATCTGATAATCAATTATTAATATGTATGTGATTTAGAGAATCTTTTATATGTATTCGAGGTTCTTCATAAATAGAGAATCATTTATATCTGTTAGAGATTATTAGTCAATGGTATCCTTCGAAACATTATATAGAAATATCTTTGGTCATTATGATAACCATACTGGTTTTAAAGCCACACAGCAGGGCACTTGAAGTTTACTGTCATTCATAAGGACATAGATTATTTCAGAGTTGGGATTGTACCCGCAGATGGGCTTCCTACATATCCTTTTTTTTGGAAAAGGAATCAGAACCCGCGTAGTTCGAATAAAGAAGTATGAGGATTATGCATGTTTGATGGATCAAAGAAATATGACATAATTACTTTTACACTCTAAGATCACGTGAGTCAATGCTCGTTGTGAGAAACAAAAGATATTGGTAAAACCAGACAATTGTTCCTTGAAATAAGCAATTAGAAGAAATGACGTGGGGAAAATGTATCTATGACTGCCCAGATGAATGAAGATTAGGTTTTACTTCATGGAAGAAACCCGAGAACAAGTTCCATGAAGGTATATGTTCTTTATGAAGATTTGGATACATATCTTAGGACTTAATCCTGAGAAGGATTCCCAAATTATGGGGGACTTAGGACTGGGTTTTATTCCTGAGAAGGAAGCCCAAATAAAAAAGTAAATTAAGACTGGTTAAGAGAACTTATGACTGGGGATTAATCTTAAAGAAGAGGCCCAGAATAAAGGGAATTATGACTAGGGATTACTCTTGAAAAGGAAGACCAGGTTAATGGAATTTGGATTTTGGGAACTTGGGGCTTACTCCAAATGAGGATGCCCAAATTAATGAAATTATGGTTGGGGATTACTCCTAAAAAGGAGGCCCAAAATTAAGGAAATTTGAAGACTAGGGATTACTCATGAAAAAGAGGACCAGGTTAGGGGGCATGGGGCTTACTCTTAAAGAGGATGCCCATATTTGGGGATTTAAGATTGGGACATACTTCTGAGAAGGTGCCCCATGTTAATGGAATTTATGAGTGGGGATTACTCCTAAGGAAGATGCCCGATTTAGAGAAATTATGACTGGGGCTTACTCATGAAAAGGAGGGCCAGGTTAGGGAACCTATCATCTTTAAATAATGAGGTTTAATGAATGAAGTCTCTCACCTTAGTGACATGAGGATATGTAAATCACTATGTTTTGAGAGATGTTCCATAGAATTCCTTTCAGATAAGGAAGCCAACCAAGAAATCATTCCATGAATGGCTTTTAAGAGGGTTCTGAAGGCTTAACCTTGAAGAGGAAAGGTGTATTTGAATAGGAGAGGTGGATTTGAAAAGGAGAGGTGAATAGGTAGGAGGGGTGCCCAAAAAGAGAAAGGCGCAGAAGTCCTGCGTGGGTGCGCAAGTCCTAGTCGCTCAAGTATACTTGTGCGACACATCGGTACTTGCGCGACTGTCAACCGTTTGGGTAATACTTGGGTGACACTTGGATCAAACCCTTAGTATTATCCCTAAAGGCTTCTAAATGAGTGGAACACAAGTATTGTTTATGGGATAAGGCAGCTAGCAAGTATTTCTATTTCCCTTAAGGGATGGCCACTTAGGCGCGCAAGTGTTGATGAGTTTCAACACTTAGGCCTTGTTTCCCCTGTTTAGACCTTCCATTCTATGTATGAAATTACCTTATATGTGTTCGGAAGACTTCTAGAAGAGACTTGGGTGACCAGAGCTCAAATATGGGTTTTGGAATTTTTCCTTCCTAAAATGGGGGGCCCATCAGGGGTATTTATAGGCGGTTGAAGTCCCTGGGCGAGAATTAAAGAGGGCGTGCAAGTCACCTGCGTGACCAGTATGCGCGCGACCATGATGAAACTTGAATGACCCAATTGTGAAGAACTCCTTGTTCATTCCTTTGTCAATTTTTGATGTTTCTTCAAAGGATGAATCATTTTGGACTAAGGTATTTTTCTTTTTCAGTAGTTAGACTCTGTGATGGAATAGAGCGTCAACAGACAACTATATCTGCCAATCCAAAAACATATGAAAAACAATGCATTTAACACCCAAAATGATAATGATATTGAATGATTGTTAATGAATGGCCGATAAAATGTTATATAAAAAATTATGGTTATATAATTATTAATATGGTTATATAATTTATTTATAATAGATATATATTTATTATGCACGACTTTTGAACACATATGATGCAATATGGGGCATGATATATTGTATTATGTTAAAATATGATAACTTTTTGACATTGTCTATACTAAATTTTTGTTAAAGTAAATTACATGGATCCTTTTATTGAAACTGTTATATTTTGGTTACCTATTTTTATTATTTAAATTCTCTTTTAATAGTTCCATTTTCCTCTATTTCATTCAAATAAAATGAGATTTTTTTTAATGAAAAGTAGACTGTATTTTGTCTTTGGTCGACGATCCTTTCCATCATTGTCTATGTTAATTAAAATGATATCAATAATTTTATTTTTTTGAAAAAAAATATTTTTAAAGACATTATCACCTATATTTTAATTTTTTTCAACAATTTAAAAATTAATTTTCACAATCGTTTTTGAAATGGTTATTTATGAATTTTTATAAAAAATATGAATGAATATTTATTATTACATTTCCCATAAAAATTAATTTTTAAATGATCATGAATATTGTATTATTTGAATATTATTTAAAAAATTCAAGGGTTTATTTAAAATAATATATTTTTATAAATATTCTAAATTGTTTTGTTTATAAATATACCAAAAGAAACAGTTATTTTTTTTTGTTAAAATAATTGTTCATATGATAATCAAAATGTATTTTTAATATATGTACACATCCTTTAAGGAATGATTTGCTTCACTTTTGACATGATAAATTGATAAGATAATATTTTATTCTATATATTAATTATGATGATGTTTATTTGATGATAATTATAGGGCCATATCCATTATCATTACATAATATAGAGTTTCAAAAAATAATTCTATTTCTTTCACATTGGGAAGATTTTCATGTTTTGTGTTTTAGATAATTAGGCCATATATAATATATTACAAGACTATATAATATAAATTGGAAAATTTTGAAATGTATCCAATGATTCCACCATATTAATTCTTTTAGAAAATAAGGCATGATATCATTAATAAAAACTCATTATGACTTTCAACTGGTCCTCTTCGAATCCAATACATATCATTAAATCCTATGAAAAACATTTAAAAACATTGGATATGAAAAAAACATAGTAGGGGATATAAAAATAAGGAAGTAGTTAGTCCATTAATTAACATCAAAAGACATGAAAACCCATTTCTTTAATATAAAGAATATTACGAATAAATGGGAATATCAGTCATTTAAATATATCATTTATTTCACATGTTGAATTTTTTTCCATGAATAATCTTGAAAAAAAATAGAAAATATGTTTAGCTTTCGTGGAATATCATCACATTGAACCCTTACAGAATACGTATTAAACCCTTATATATTGGAATAACCATACATACAAATTCTCATATAATTATCCAGAGAATATAATCATTACCCAATCCATTGGAGCGATATCTATGCGTTCCCACCATTTAAGCTATAACAGGATCACCTGGATCTATATGGTCACAACAATCATTTATAATGTCCAATAACCACAACATGAAATATAACATTTCATCATTTGAAAAACTCTTTTAAACTCATATGAAAATATCATTCAGGCATTAAAATACCATTTTCATTCAGAAATACAATTTTTAATACAAAATAAACCTTTATTTTGAAAACCCATTTTAAATAAAAAAATACAAGAAAGTTTAATGATGTTTTTTTTATTTTAGAAAACATGAAATTTTTCAATATATTTTAAAACTAAAATAATGGTCATGGCGGAAGAAAATTCATTGTTTCCATGTTTGATAATAATAGAACATTCCATTTGTTCACTGTAAAAACCTTCCATATAAAGCTTATAAAATGACTTGTTTGTGAAAACCTTTGAAGGAAATTAAAAATAGATATAAATTTTAATTTATTATTAATTTATAAAAATAAAAATATAAAATAATATCAAGAATATTAGAATGGATTAAAATATATCGAAGCTAAAATTTTAAAAACTCAATGTGCCATATGCCACGAGAATGCTTAAATCATAATCCCCAATAAATATTGAAATTTTAACAAAATTTAAAATATATGAAAATAGATAATATTTGGATATATAATTTCTAGGGGAATAAATATACCCATTATGTGCATACAATTAATAAATACTTCAATTAAGGTATATTGAGATGAAATCCATTACCTTGAGTCTGACATAAGACATGTGTCTTTATATTCGTGAATAATAAAAATATGTTAATTATTTAATTTCTTAAGATATTTTTTAATTTCTACCATTACTTTTATTACACATATTACATTATTGTAACGAAATATATAAACCATTATGTTTATGTCATGTGTTTTGAATATATAAGGTTGATGTGTCAATAATGACTTTGTTATGACAACTATGGTCAAAGGGAGAATTATATAAACATCTGAAGAATAATAATCAAGAAATAATAGTCATATTTATATAACAACCATTATTTTTTAAACAGGTCATGTTATATGGTTATAAAAAATAACGAACGTTATAATCATAGTGACTGTAGGCCATACTTATGGATGATCAAAGTTCACATTTTTTATGAGCACTATGGAAATTAGGTAAAACAATTATCTTTATAAAAAGATAAACATATCATATATACAATTTTTAGTCAAATATACTTATATATAGACATAAAATTATGTAAAATCATTCACATCATGTAAACAAGGAGATAATCCTCAAGTCATTGAATGATGTCATCACTTTTTTAGTGTGTGATAGGGTAACATATAAAATGATATTTTATATTTATATAAAGGTTATTATGTCATTAATATAATATTGATGTTATTTATGTTATGTAGCTTTAATTAAATCCATCATTAATACCACTCATGTTATGTGTGAACGAATCACATTACTTTGAGGAGGCGGTAGTCCACATGTCCACAAACGATGATATCATATTTACAACATATTGAAATCATGAAGTTATGTGTTATATAAAAAATCAAGAAGTATGAATAAAACCTTGGTATCATATATACCTTATAAAAGTTATTTTTCATTGATAATTACCAACCATGATAGGTGGTAAAGTAAAAACAAATGACATAGTTTCATGAGGCGGTGGTTCGTTGTTCACAGACTGTAATTTCATTTACCATTTGATGGATGTGTGTGCCGGTGTAGGTATAACCCTAAACATTAAAAAATACCATTATATTTAGAATATATATGCTATTATATATGCATGAAATAATAATATATAAATTGGTGTACATGTAAATAAATCATTAATTCACATTGATGGATGTTACTTATTTCTCAGGTAACTACTTTTGGTTTGCACCAAAGGGATTCAGTGGTTGGATTTATGAAATAAAATTAGGTCTCCAGTGTTATTGTAGCGATTTTTGGAGGTTATCTTGGTAGAGTTAGTATAGTAAAATGGGGATTTATAGGTGTTAGGAAGTGGGGTGTTTGGATTCCTTTTTATAGTGAAAGGGGAGTGCCATTCTTGTAAAAATAACAGGGTAAATATTATTTAGAAGTATACCTTATATAATGTGCCTATAATAGTGATAAAAATTTGATAAAAGAGTGATGCGATAGAATTATGTCCAACCAATTTATTTTGGAAATTTTTTTGGTCATTTAGATTCTTAAGATTAAAGTTTAACAACTGATTATCATCATAGTTTTATAATCAATATAATAAATTTTAATTACATTCAATAATCATTTTGGTCAAAAAATAATTTCACATTATTAGACTTATTTACATTATTATTATTCTAAATATGGAATCCATTTTTCAATATTCCAATCATAAAATTTGTATATTTTATCTTAAAAATAATTCCCATAGATGGGATGACAAAGCTGGTTTTTATTGTAAATTTGTTGAAAATATTTCTTTGTTTTTATAAATATATTCAATATTAAATTGATTACATAAATATATATTGGTTTAGATGATATAAAATTGATCTAATTAAACATTAAAACCAATTATAAACATAATATAAATATAAAATTAATTATATTAAATTTAAGTTTTCATTTAAAGACTAGTATTATTTACTATTCAAAAAAATATGAGTGTTCTAAGAAAAACAACAAAAATACACACAATGTAAATTGTGTTATTACAACATCAAAACATGTTGTTTATTTTTTTCATAAGAAAATTATTAAATTGAAAAATATTATATTTAAAATAGATGCTCCATTAAATGGTGGAAAATTTCTATTTAGAAAAATATCATTTTTAGTGTACAACTAGATTTGTTCTGATCTAATTCCTTTAAAATCTATTGGATGAATGTAAAAATAAATTATAAACATTAGTAAATAAAATATATAGTTATTTCTATTTATTATCACTTATAAAATTACTAGGAGATAAATTCCATATTAAATATTAACATAAACAATATTATATTATTTAGTATAGCTCAAAATTCTGTGAAACGTAAGACAATAGAGAAACTCATTGCATCATGTCTTGTAAGGTATTTGAAAAAATAATCCCCTTTAAAGTAATATTAATTTCACTTTCATAAAAATTAATAAATTCATAAAAGACTTATTCTATCATTATATGGGATGTTATATCCTTCTCCCTATTTGGAAACTGCCTCCTCACAATTTTATTCACTTATAAAATAAGTGTGGATGTTTTTCTATTATAGATTTTTCATATTATAATATTTCATCCAGAACCATGTGGGTTTTCAATAAAATATTATCATGGTGAATTATCTTATTCCTCAATAGTTTCTCTTTGTATTCCTGAACCTGAACTGGTTATTCCTAATAAGAAATAATATCTTCCATATTAACTACATGAAATCTCAAAACATGAGGTGAATCTAAGCATACTTGTTGGAAAATAATTCCTTCTGAATATGTACTAATTCATATTTGAGGAAACTCAATGAACTCTTCAATTCATCATGATGTGTCGATACTACTAAGGCATCTGTTCATAAGATCCATGGGATTCATATAATATAAAAAATGTTGTGAAAGACTTTTAAGCCTTATATGTGATGTCAAATTCATCGTTTCACCCCAGACCCCCAAAAATAGCCAGGACAGCTGCACATAAGATTAGAGGTTGGTAGGAAAAAAGAAAGCATATGTGCAGGGCTCTTATGCACCCAATAAGTCATCAAACTCCCCCTTTCACATCAGCCTTATTACATTCCACCACCAAGTATTATTCCTATAAATAGAAGTTAGCCCCACTCCCCACATGCTAACCACCAGAAGTAAAATCATCAATCCCACATTAAATATATCCTCTGTAATGACACCACACAAACCATAGATCCAATGTAAAAGATCTTGCATGAAAGGTCCCCAATGGGTCCCCCATCAGGTGGGCACTTAAGGGTTTGACACATTCCCATTTCCTTTTTTCCTAAGGAAAGTGTGTAAAAAATACCCTTCTTTTGTGCTAATCATTCCCTTGTACATTGCATCATCTAATCAAACCCCTTAACTTTTCAGGAATGCCTCATATATTTCACACAAAACTTTTTATGCACTACATGAGTTGTCTTTACCCCAACACACCAAGTTTTAACCCCTGTTGTGTGAACCCCTACATCTCGTGTTCATGTTCTCTGTGAGGCTATCCAAGAGAGTACATAGTGATTTTTTGTTCCCTCATGTAGTGTCCCATATCACGTTTCCCTACCACTTTCTTTTTGTAATAGGTACACAAATCCAACATGATTTTTGGGTTATGGATGAAAACATGGAAAACGAATCAGCACTCCTATTCTCCACTCTTTTCTATAGTTGTTGTTGTCTTCCCTTCAACAAGATTTATAGAGTTCCAATTATGTAAGTCCAAGGAATAAGGATCCAGTTCCCCATGTTCAAGCTACAATATGTTAAGCTATCAAGAACCATCGTCTGTAAAAATGACATTAAACTATAGCCTCACCTTGTACCATGCATTTGGGGTTCCCTAACTTAGGAATTCTCTATTCCAACTTGTCTCCATGAGAGTGAGATTAATCTCATGGGGAATGAGAACCTCCTCACATGGAATGGAATCTACGTGCATGGAAGGGCCTCCATCATAGTGCAATCCTCTAATATATATTACATGAGGTAGTACTCTTACATATCATTTTCTCATTTGGATGAAAAGATCAGACAGGGTATTCTCATTGAGGACTCTTAATACCCACATCCTTCTCTCATTGAGCTTTGTCTCTATTGGCCACTTCTATATGTATGCCCCAAAAATCCCTCGCTAGAACATATTTTATGGTGTGACCATCTGCTATAGTCCTTCCTCTTGTTTCTCACATAGAGTGTCATTCACGTGGTCGTGGAGGTTATTAGTGACCATGACATCCCACCTTGGAAGTCTCAATGCATAAGCCCCAATCCATCTGGAGAAAAACTTGTGTTTTGATCATTTTCTTCTAAACATAATTTGTAGGAACCCTCCCTATGTTTCTATCCCATCCATTAGTAATCCCTGGTACCCCCTACTTGGGGTGCACCTCCCAGATCTCAGTATCCACCATAATCCATTCCCATCATGATATTTACCTTGAGCCACTATATCTCGAGAGTTTCATTCCCAAATCGAATGTCACATATCTATCTGGTCCACCTAGGTGGATAAAAATTTGCATGCCTCATCCCAATGTCCCATTTTGATGCGTAAGCCCCAATGCACCAATCATAATTATGATGAATTTGATTCCCAACCAAGCAGTATATGTAAGAAACCTCCTTGAGGTTAAAGCCTAAAACTATCATATTCACATCAGTTCACTATCATCTGTACCATTTGACATTAAACAAAATGAGATCTAACAACTATGTGGACTTTGATTCCCAATCAATCAGGATACATAGGAAACCTTCATAACTTTCAAGCCAGACAATTCATCCATATCGTGAAATCCTCCCACTACATCCAATCTAACAATAACGCATCATCTTTTTACCCGGTCTACCAAATCCTAGTGAAATCATATCATCCTCTTCGTTTGTCTCAGTGTGTAAGCCCCATTCAACCATCATTGGGGTCCACCCTCCTTGATCCACCCTCAACAGTGTCGAGACACTGGCAGAGATTTAAGAAAAGGGATGTGATAACTTTTATAAGTACTAAGAAGAATGTACGAATAAAAGGTGGCCTATATCAATGCCATTTAAAAGCGTTGATAAAGCAACACACTATCAGTGCTACAAAAAGCACTGATTATGGAGTACCACTTATCAGTGCATTTTTTAGTTCTAATAAATGGATGATTTATCATCTCAAATAAATGTTTTAAATAAAAAATATTATTAATTTATATAAATATTTTATATTTGTATTAAAAAATAATTTCTATTTGTATACATTAAATAAAAAATGAATATTTATAATTAATATATATATATATATATTAATTATTAATATATATATAATGTTTTTTTAAAAAAACTATAAGATTATAAATAAATAAATATATATTTTAATAATTATATGATTATACTAAATTTCACTAAATAACAATATATTTATTATATTTATAATAAAATATTAACAATTATATATAATATACTCTTAGCATATATATATATATATATAATTATGATTATAAATACATATATTTAAATAAATATATGTTTCCAATGAATTTGGTTAATAAATATATTGATGCATGACTATAATTGAAGTTCATATGTTATGTATTCATCAAGAATGGTCATTTACATAAGACACCCTTATTATTATTCATGTAGTCCATATATATGTGATGACTCATTTTTTATGATCTATGCATTACAAGGTATATATCTATATATATATAATAATTATAAACAAATATTTAGAAATATATTTATAATTATAAATAAATATATATGTAAATATTAATAAAATTATAATAAATAAATTTAGCATACCTATAAATTTATAAATTTATATATAATTAAATACATATATTTATAAATATTTTTTTCTCACTTTCATTAAAGTATTCATCCAAATTTCTTATTTAAAAAGTGTTTAATCAGTAATTAGTCTTTTTAATGGGTTTTTTCATTTAATTGTACCTTTATATATGATGTGATTTGGTTCCATTGTTGTTTTTACAAAATTGTAAACTATTATATTGTAATGTATTTTAATATATTTATTTATAGTTTTAATTATATATATATATAAGTAAATAATTATAAAATTATAATAAAAATAATTATTATACTTATAATGTTATAAATATAAATAAATATATATATATTTATAAATATATACAAATTTTTATAAATAAATATAATTATTTTTTATTAGAATTATAAAAATTATAGATATATTGAAACAATTATAAAATTATAACAAATATATTAATTACATATATTTATAAAATTATAAATGTAATAAATATATTTGTTATAAATTTTTAATTATTGAAATAAATAAATAAATAAATTTATAATTATAACTATAACTATATATATTTATTATAAATATAAATAAATATTTATTTATTTATTTTAACTATAATATATATATATATATATAATTATTATAACTATAACTAAATATATATAAATTTATAGTTATTTAATATTTATAAAATTATAATAAATATATTTAAATACAATTTTAAATAAATATAGGTATATTTAAATAATTATAAAATTATAATAAAGATATAAATTATATATAATTATATCTATAATAAATTTATTTATTATAGATTTAAAATTAAAAATAAATCTCTATTTGTTATAAATGTAAATGTAAAAAAATTATTTATAGTTATTATTATAAATATATTAATATATATTTATCATATATATAATTTTATAAATATGTATAAAAATAGAAGTTATTTGTTATCATTATAGTTTTATTAGTGTTCAAAAATCTTTTTAAAACGCATGTTTTATCTGTGCTTTCTATTTTAGCACTGGTAAAAAAATATTTTATCATCGATTTTTAGCTAACACGGATAAAAGGTTTACCCACTCTTATAAATAAACCCCAGTAGTCTCCTTATTCTCTCGCATGCCTCAAACTCTTGCCGAAGTCGAACCCTTCCGCTGACTCCACATCCTCATTGGTCGTTAACTTCTTTACATCCTTGTCAGTCACTGACTCCTCATCCTCTTCCACCCCCTAGAATCCATCCTCCACCGTAAATCCCTCTTATGCCACCGCAACGCCCTGCTCCATTGTGAACCTCACCTCCACCGCTGAACCCCATCTGTTGCGAACCTCACCAATGTCACGAACATCACCTCCACTAAGAACATTTCTTCTGATGTGTGCCAAACCCCACCTCCATCCTAAACCCTTCATTTTCCACGAACCCACCTCCCCCATGTACCCCACCTCTACCAACAAACCCCACCTATTCTATAAATCATTCATACTCTGCGAACCCACCTCTTCTGCAAAACCATCTCTTTCATGTGCTAGCACTTTTGAGTATTCTTGTAATTATCATTGTAATTCCATTGTATTTTCTCATTATAAAATTTTCCATGATTAATTATGTGTCTCTAACATTTATATTTCTAAAAGATATTGATGAGAATATAGGGATAGAATATGTATTTTCCAAATTATCTTGTTCGATGAATTTCTAGTTTAGAGATGTCATTGATCATCATATTGATGTGGGTCTTGGTGAATTAGATACATATTTGATCCAATAAGAAAATAATCATTAAATATTCAAGATTTTAACTTGATACCATACAATAGAAATATATTCTAGCATGTTTTGGTTGTGGGTCTTGGGTACCTAGGATTACCTCTATAGATCCTTCAAACAAATTGGGTAAAAAAACCAAGTTCATTTGTTAAAATTAGATTTGTAATAAATATATATTTAGAATATTAAGTATTATCATTGATGACATCTTAATTTTTTTAACATTTCCTCTTTATTTCCATAATGTTATTATTTCTATCTGATAGTGAATCTCAGTTGAATGATTTTTCATTCCATTGAAATTGAACTAATTTATTGAATTTTAGATTGGTGTGTTTTTATTAGTCAAATATAATAACTGATAAATAATAAATTTGAGAGGCATGAACACTGTGTGTGTAATTTGTGACTAATATTAAAACCCCCCATGTAGTGATGTATCTACTATATAAATGTTTTTCATTGATCGGTGGAATTATTTTCATAGGGTGATGATTAAATTTATATTGGAGTGTTAGATATGAAAACTAGTTATGTAGTTCCTATATTTCTGTAGCTGGGTAGAATCATAACCCATTTTTCTAGAGTAAATGTGGATGACAGATAGAAACATCCATTATTATGTCATATTGTCATTGTAAAGTTCCTAGAATTATTTAACAAGACATCTCTGGATTACCACAAAAGGTATAGGTTGATTTTATGATCGTTTTCTTACCAAGTGTGGAACATATCTATAATCCAACATATAAGATGGATCTAGAAGAACTATGAGAGAAGACGGATCAATTGAATGACGTCAAGGTGAAGGGGTTAATATGAATGGTTATTTCCCCTTACGATGCCTTAGTATTTACATAAAATATAAAATGATCATTTAGAATATGTGTGAACTATTATAGGTTATTCTAAGTTATATAAATGAACATATATCCACTTCTACTTATTGATGGACTATTTGATAATCATAGAGGTGATGATGTTTTCTCTAGGACCAATTTTATAATAAATTATCATTAGATATTGGGGTGTTATTTTGATATAACACATAATTTATTTAAGAGTTCATATATACTATATTGGTATGTAGTGAAGTCATTCTGTTTGAGAAATTCAAGGGTAGTGTTCATGGATGAGATGAGTTGGGTCTTTAATACCCATTTATATAATTTTTTATCCATATTATTGAATCATATCATCATGTATTCCTAGTTGAGGTAGGAATATGTTTCATATCTGGAGACCACTTTGAGAAAAAATAGGGAGAATCCTCTATATGCAATGATCTCAATTTTTATGTTTTGGATTATAAATGTACACATCACAGAGAAAATGATATTAGTGGATAGATTATTTTTATAACAGGAGAATTTCAATGTTATAGATTATTTAAACATGTAAATTGATGTTTTTGAGATCCAAATATTTTTGAGAATTTATAGTTATTACCACATTTTCGACTAGGATTATTTTTTATTATAACTTCTAATAAGTCCTTAGCAAAAAAATGCAGTATGGTTCCATTTAATATATATATTTTCATGATGTATCCTTCTATAATATTAATGGGAGATTGATTAAAACACCAATATTAACCATTAATGAGTTGGGTAATGAGTATGGATATATTGTGATGTACTAAGAGTAAGTATTTGAGTAGTTCTATTACATGAGGTTCATGTGGTCGCTTATGGGTCTAAATAGGTAAGTAAATATAATATGAACATTCCAAATCCTTTCTTAGATTCAAAAAATCTTGGTTCTTTCCATGATTTGTTAATGGTATTATCATTAGGGTGATATATTTATTAAATAAACCAAAAAGTTTTTGAATTATATTTAATAACAAAGTGAACTGAATCATTGTTAGAAGAGACGGTTTTAGTACATATAGTCCTTTAACATTATCATAATTTATATCCACAATAAGGAGAACATTATTTTTAATGTACTATATTGGATGGATCATATGTATGTAGTACATGATTCAAGCATCAAGTGGAAGATGCTTTTTCAAATTGAATAGATATGAATTTATGCTCGAAAGAATCATGGACAAGTGACACTTTTGTCTTTATGTATCACGTATTAACTCCTCAAAAGTGTTACAAGATTAAACCATATGATTCAAACTATTTATTCATGAGATACATGATAAACCTTTTATAGATTTATATTTTATATAATTTTGGTTATTTTTTATTCATGTCTCCTTTATAAAGTGCCTCTCTTGGGATTTATGTGTTTGTGAAAATTCATTAGTGGCCCTTATTAAATGATTCACCTATTTTGAAATGTTTCATAAAATATTGTATGTTTTTAAAATGTCATGTTTTTCGATTCAAATACCATTAAATTGAATAAAAAAGTGGGAATGGACTTAGGTTTCTTTCCATGTGTTTGGAAAATCACTTGACAGACTTTCATTAGGGGATGTGAGTGTTTTTAATGTGTACTGAAATATGGTTTAATTTTTAAAAAGGGTGTTATTTTTTTAATATCAAGGCTAATAATATTATATTAAAAGAAAGAAAAATAATGTTGTCAAGAGGAGTACAGTAAAAAAATGGAAACGCCAAAATTAGTATCTGCTTATCGACCTTTTTCAACAATCTTACACTTAACCTCCATTATTCTTCCTAAATTGCATGCCAGTCATCCCTTCCATGACCGCACCACAGCCTCACGATCTCCCCCTACTTTAAGGGAGATATAAAATCATTTTCTACATTATCTCTTCATTAGTTATTTTAGAATCATATTTATCCTCTTAGCGTTCCGCTTATTTTTCGGGATAAGTGTCTGTTGTAACTATCTTCTTCATTCCTTCAATGGTTATTTCTTTATCCAGGTCCACAATTTTTTGGTGCTCTTCCATCAAATGCACGACCTCTACAGGTGTGGAAATCGAAGACTTTTTCTTCTTATAGGAATCTATCTGAAATTCTTCCCTATCAACATCAGGTATTGAGGATTTAGAAATAACTGGAGAGTTATATTCAGAGATATGACGACCTGTAGCATTTCATGAAGAAATCATCCTTTACTGTAAGAGATAGTGATCCACCTCTAGCTAGATTTTTTTATCAATTCACTTGATTATCCACTATTTCATGATATTTGGGAGAAAAAAAAATTTGAGGAAAGACCTCACCATTTCCTTAAGTAGTCAACTGTTCCAATGGAAGATGTTGATTTGCCTTGTGTTTGAGTAACTTGTTCTTTTCCTTGTTCATTCAATTCAATTCCAATATCTGAAATTTTTGGAGTATATTTAATATGAATTTGTTTTATGTCAATTATTTTTTCATTATTAGAAGAAGAAGTATCATCTTGTTCCCCAGAGAATATGAAAGCCCAAGACTTCTGCACCCTCGGGGACCCCACCGGTATCCCCTTACCATTGGTAACTTCTGGAAGAACATCTACCACATGTGAAAAAATTTCTATGAGGGAGTCACCATTATGGAAAATATTTTTTGACGAGTCTTCATTTTTTATTTCTAGTTATTTTGACAGATATTGGATGAGTGACCTCTCTTCCCACTGTCCTCACAGGAAACCTTCTTTTGACAGAGTTCCAAATAATAACAAAAAACCATACATTAATTTCATAAAAGTGGGTTTTTATCATATTAAAAATCAATTTGTATGTTATCATAGGTAATCTCAAGGGTTACCTTGTCAATCAATGTGGATATAAGATAAACCTCTATCGGAAGCCTACAAAAGTGTCCAAGATGAATATCATCGGTCTCATTGTCAAGGTAGATACGCATTACAGTTGTCATGACAATGTCATGAAAGTTATTCTGATGCGAAAGGGAATAATTTAGTCCGTGAAATTGAAACCATATCTGAAAAAAATATTTATTTCATGAGAGACATTAATGTCCAATTACCATTCATGTAAATGCATCAACCTGAGTTTCAGGATCCGAGTACCAGTACCCCATGATCTAAGCTTAAAGTCATCTGAGGAAAACAAGAATTGATAAAATCATTGACCTATAAAGACACATTCCCAGTTCTAGAAATCATGCAAAGATGAGGTTATATGTTAAAAATCTTCAAGTTTCCATGGATGTTCACTCATTGGTAAAACAATACGATAAATGAGTGAGTTGTTTCCAATTGTAATACTTTCAATGAACACTATAGGGTGTGCATGAATATGGACAGAAGAGACATTATAAAGGATTATACCTAGATATGAATCCTTAAATGAGAAAAACTATTTAGCACCACCCATAATCGACCTCAAAGGTACATAACCATAAGACCCATGGTTTTTCCTAGCATCCTATAACGTCAAAGATGCATAGGGCTTTACGGATGCAACACCCCTTTTGCTGATAGGGTCCAAAACTGCATATCTAAGAGTCTCCACCTTTAAATTATCATTAGGTCAAAGAAACTTATATGGATATAGGGTAGGGTGGAGTTCAGCTAGATCATTCGTCATTATCATAGAAAACATTCGATTCACATCAGAAAACCTAGTACCACGAGCCACCAAAGTCGATGTAGATGGAGATCCTATCACAGGTCCTCCGAAAGGCAGAAGAAGCTAAAATCCAAGGTATTGAGGTACCACTTCCATGAGATATCGGAAACCCCAATATCCATTATCGGGTGGGAATACACCCACATCCTTCCGCTTCCCTTCCACCATCTAGTTTCCAATAAACATTTGTGTTATTTAAAAGAGGAATTTGTGTAAATGGATGCTTTTTTACGGGATTTCAAGTGTGAATTTATAGATATTTTTCAAAGGAATTTTATGTTAGATTTTATGGGGATGTCTCTCTGAAAATAAAAAGAAATAATAACTATCATTCAAATGTTAAGTTCCCATTATTTGAAATTCCCCTTTTGGGTAGTTACTTTGTTAAATATTAATATTTACTAATAAAATATTATGGATATGAATAAATGATGAATTTATTAAAATATTCTTCCAAAAGAGAATGAATATGGTGTGAAATACATCATCATGTTTTCAAAATATCATTCATATGTCCCTTATCAAATATTTTATCTGGAATTATGCTATTATCATTCAATAAAAATTAGTCCATAGGAATTGTAAGAACACTTGATCTATCATAGAATGGATCCATGTTATAAATGCTGGAATAAACACAAGGAAATGAGAATGTAGCTAGTTGTTGTGATGGAAATGTGTTATATGGACCATCTAATATGATTATAAGTGTGGACAACGAATAATACTATATTAAGGATGTTATTACAGATGTGAATAATGTTGAATATTTTATTGAGGAAATGGAAATCATAGTTGAATATGAACTTCAGAATTAACCAAAAAAATTTGAAAAGATAAAAAATTGTGTAAAGACACCATTGTATGCTAGTTTCACAAAATATATAGCATTTTTAGTCATACTAAAGTTGTATAATTTTATAGAAATAAACTAATTTATTGCGGCCAATTTTTTGGATTTACTATCTCCCTTGAATTACATTCTCACAGAAGATAGTGAGCTCCCGAGTAGAATATGTGACACTATATGAATTCAATTCTTGATGGGTATAATCTGTGAAATAATAGATTCCTGCCTGAATGACTGCATGATATTCCTCAAGTACCACAAATCATAGAAAAAATTCCCTAAGTGTGAAGCTTATCAAAACAAAATAGATAAATCTAGTCCTATGAATATTTTATGTTAATTTCGAATCATTCCATGGATTACACCCCTATTTGTAAGTATGGAGACTACAAGTAAATAACAATTGAACCAAGACCCAAGAATTAAATATGGGAAACTATTTAACCATAAAAACTTACTTTAGTGGAAGAGAATTGATCATGAGTATCATGAATTTGGAGATTAGCTGAGATTCATTCATATTGAGTTATCTATAGATGTAGTGAATCGTTTTGGTTTTCAAAGAATCACTCATGGTACATGGCTAGTAATTCAGGAAAAGGCATGGATCTCGATTTGGATCCATTGATCAGGGTTTTGAAATTATCTATGTAGTAACGAATGATAATTTACTTTCTTAATTATGTAAATTTGATAGGATTTAGCATTAAAGTAACTCAATAATGTCCTATCTTTGAACAAGGACACAATCAATTATGTTGAAACATTCATTGAAACCCATGTTTCTAGGAAATCACATATTTCTTCCCCAGCGACATATATACTGATCTTTGATGATATCATTCAATGGAAGTTTCAAGGAACATAAAACACCATCTACACTAATAGGTGATCAACTTTTTGAGAAAGGAAAAGGCAAGGATCTTGATTTTGGGAAATCATTTTCAAAAAACATTATGAAATCCTATTGAAGAAATGGATTATTTTTTTTATAGAATTACCATACTGGAATTTTATGTTTTACATACATTTTCTCCATGTTATGAATCTTTAATAAATATGTATGTGATAGTGTTATAAACATGTTTATAAATTCACATGAAAAAATAAAGGATGAAATTATGTCTAGGTTGGACATGGTTGACATGGTAATATAAGAAGTGTTAGTGCCAGTGAAGGGAGAAAAATGAACATTTCATCCTCCAATAGCTTGCACTCTTTCTAGGTTGGAGATATAATAGTTTTTCAAGATATTTAATGACGTATTGGTTCAAAAGAGGTATTCATCAAATATTAAGAAAATTGTTTCAATTACTGATTTAATGTTAACGGGATTGAACTCACCTGAATTCCTTATTTTAATGAAATATCAAATACCTATATAATTACATTTCATTTCATCCAATAATTTCTATCATAAAATAATAAAACTCTATTGTCACTACAAAGATATATGTACAAAAAATTGTAGACTTAGAGAACATTTCTGAATATCAAATGAAAATTTGCCGCAATATTATGTGATTTGAATTTACTCTTCCAAATAATAATTTTTGATATGATGGTTCATTTAATGGTTTAATTGGTGAGATAGATTCAACAATGTGGTCCTATATACTATAGATATATGTACCCCATTGAACGGTATATGAATATTTTGAAAGGGTGTTTACAAAATTGATGTCGTTCAGAGGGTTGAATTATAGAGCAATATATCACTGAAGAAGCCATTGAACTCTTTACCAAGTACCTATCCAGTGTAGAAATCATTTTCCTACTTAAATATCGTCACACTAGTAGGCTTTTTGGTGAATTAATTTATAGAAGAGATGTTGTCACAATATATATTATAGATTGGGATTAAGACCACCTTTAGGTTTTCCATAATAGTTTGGAGGTTTGTCTGTATATTGAAAGCCAAAAAAATAATCTTAGGAATTTGGATCCATCGAGGGATAAAATATGGTTATCAAATTGATATAATCAACTATTTATAGGATGGTTTTGGGACAATATTTTTAAGGAGTCTGATGAAAATATAGAATCAATTTCAGAACAATTATGTTTCCCGGTTGGAGGACCAAGTGTGTATGTATTATCTTACAATGGTATGTCATTAATGGTTATACATTCTATAAAAATGAGCATGATGAAGACAATACCATGAAATATAGTATAGTTACACTCATGGCTGAAGTGATGCATATTTTTAGTATTACAGAATGAAATTAAATTTCCATGAATATGTTATAATTTGGCATTATCAGAAAAATATGTGAGATTGATTATACCAAATTGCAACTTACTATTTTTCAAGGAAAGTGGGATAGTAACAGAAGTGTTATTGATATTGATGAATGGAGATTCATGAATATTGATTTCAGTAGGTAAGGGTATAATGAATAACCATTTATAATAGAATCATAGGCAATACACGTATTTTGTGTTCTAAATCCCAAAAACCGAAAGTGTTCAATTGTTCTCTTATTGATGAAAACCACTGAATGATCATAGGAAAATTCTACTAAGTATGACCCTTTTATTGGGACGTCGCTATCACTTTGTAGCAATCCTAATGTAGTTTGTATTTTTCATGATATTGGAGAAAAAAATAGGATTTGGATCATCAATATATATTTAAAATCCCTTCATCCTTTAAGAAAGAAAAATAGAGTTCAATAGTCATGTTACATTTTGTTTTTGTAATATAAATCATGATATTACTCATTTACTACTTAATTTATGTAATATAAATTAAATTTTAAGCCACTTTTGTAGATAATGACTCCCACATGTGCTTTTTCTACCAATATTGAGGAACAAAAGGTCTCTCAAACTGTTATTGCTCGTAGTGTTGAGGAACAACCTTATGCACATGATGGTGCTCCAATTCCTGAGGAACTACATGTTTCTGAACCTTATAATACTCTCATTGTAGTGGTAAAATGACTATATGCACATGTCGATTCTATCACTCCATAAGAACATATTGATGATGTTGAGTCTTGGGAAATGGTTGGTGATGAAGGAAAGGCAATGAAGAAAAAATAGGAGTGCCATAGTTTGATAGTGTCAGAAAAAACCATCAAGGAAAAATCCAACAGAATCAAATATGAGGTCAGATGAAATGTGTGAGGACATCATGTTAACCCCAATAAGGCTATTCTTAGCAGCTATATTTGAATCATAACTCGGCAACGCATTTTTATTGATGTAAAGTCATGGAACCATGATGTGTATGTGATTAAGCCCTGATATGGGAAGAGATTACTATAACATTATGATATCATTTCTTTATTTACCAAAAAATAAAATAATGAAACACTGAATTACTCTTCATCATCCATTAAAGAGTGAATTTATAAAAGATAAATCACACAAGAAATATATTTTCATGCTTGATAGAAGTATTCATATAGGATTTCTCACAATTCTAACAAGACATCATCTTAAGTATGATGAAGGGAAAATAAACCTCCACCCACCACTTGTTGATGAACTCTTGATAACCCAAGAAGTGTGGGATGTGTTTACTAGATGTCATACAGATGTGTCTTTATAGGTAAATTGTTTATAATAATACATTAATTAACATTATGCATTTTTTTCATTTTGAAAGATATTATTTTATTTAACAAACAGTAAATAAGTGCTAGAAATGAGGAACACGAAGAAAAAACAATATACCCCTTTTTTAAATAAAGGACATTGTATGATTCACTTGAAAAAAGTGGTACATATATTAAATCTACAATAATTTTTTTATGTGATATGAAACAAAACTATAAGTATGTTCCTCTGTTTATATGAATACTGATGACTCCAAATTCAAATAAACTTCTATCCCACATGATGTGATATAGAAGGAGGAACATGTAAATAAAGATGAGATACTAATAGATAAAAACACATATAATGTGTGGGAAACATTTTTATGTGTTACATAAAAAAAATTTGTTTTTCATTAAATTTCCATTACATAACAATGACAACATATTTTCCTATATTTTCAATCTGACATAGTCATAGGAATCTGAAACACCTTTACTATATGAACACATACTATTACTGACCTAGAAGTGGCCAGAACAGTGCCTTCATGTTAGAGGTGTAGGTTTAGGGGTGACACCCCAAACATATTTTGAGAAAAAAACAAAAGAAGAATCAAATTGAATTAATAAAATATATGAGAAAAATAATATCTACCCTTGATGAATAAATAAAATGGAATATAGATATGATGGAAACATTGATGGGGGAGGAAAAGAGAAGAAGAAAATAATGAACATACACTGTGTGGATATCCCGCCCCACCACCACCAGCTATGAGGCTAGCCATTCCCCTCCAAGATATGTCTCAGATGATATAATCAATGTTCGAATAAATGTATTGGTAAAATGTGAATGATAAAGAAACTAATATGTTTATGTACTTATATTCTACATGGTGATAATGACTATGACATATATGTAGAAACACCCACAAATTGCCTTGTAGCAAGGGATACAATGTTCAATATTAAGAATGCCATGATGCACAGTAGACCACTTCCAATGGGTCATGTGCGAGTGTCAATTAGCATAGCCCATGAACCAAACATAGAGCTTCATATTCTAATTGATGAGGAATACGTTCATCAATTCAAAAAGGTTATTAGAACATTACACTCAAGGGTATCACATCCTGTAAAAAAACATGTCTACAAGGAGGTATTCATTTCCAAAATACGTTCCATGATAAACCTATAATGGTTAATGAGAAAATGTTTGAACTAATAAAGTTTATTACAATTGGAAAAACAAAATGGAATGAAATGAAAGAACTCCTCAAAACCATCTAATGGATCAACCAGCTGATCAAAGATATCTATTGAAATAACCATTACCCCACCCATTCTATATCCACATTTACAATCATTTAAGGTTCATGTGGTTAAAAAGATAGAAGATGGTCGTAATCACATAGTTTATGTTGAATAAAATATTTATGTATAGAAGAAAAAATATTTTATTAGGGTTGAGAGTGTATGTGGAAGCCTCAACTGTGATTGGCTTTTTGGATCAGTTGTAAATGTATCCATGAGGTATTTTTTCATGATTTGATTTTCCAAAAGCTAATATACCATGTTAATTAAGACTAAATACATTTAATATTTTTGGATGATTTTTATAAAAAAAATTGAAGGAATTTTCCCATGAAATAAAACTTATACTCATTGGTCCCCACATCTCCTCTACAAAACAAATAGAAATAAATACCAAAAAATAGAATGAAATAGTTAGGGGTATGATCAAATTGGTTCAAAGAAATATTTCAGATGAAAGACCCTATTTAATACCAAAAATTTTGGGGTAAAACTCTATACTTAAATGATATCAAATATATTTTCATTTCATTCATTAATTATGTGACCATCCATATTTATATATTTTCAAAAAACCCTTTTAATGGCTAAGTGTGAACTGTAATAGATTAACCTGAATAAAAACCACCAGCACAGTCCGCCTTCCCAGAATCCAAAAATGTGCACCATTAATAAACGTCCAAAATTAAAATTTTAAAAAAAAGACAAACAGATCCTCAGACCATGTATTTTCCCCTCATCATTCCACTTCAATGGAAGTGCCTCCTCGGGTCACGTAACCATCAAGTCATTACCATCAATAACCCTATCACTACTGTAGACGTCGTCGTTCAACCACTGCACCTACTGAAGATCGTACAAGCCCATCGAAGACACTGAAAACCATCCCCCCATGTCGTCAACATCCCACAGTGCACCAGAGACCGCCAAAAACAAATTGACCTCACCAAATCGAAGAACAATAAACACGGTATCGTCGAGAACAACCCGACGACCACTGCCATATCCAAACAGGAACCCGAAATAGACCCTAAAAACCTTTTTCATGGAAAGAGGAAGAACCACCGAACAAACCGATAGTCGAGAAAACAGTCTGTGCTATTGTCGATTCCATTATAGATCAAATCCATCGTCGAAAGCTTGCACCAGGAATGTTGATGGCCACCGATCCGCACATCCAAAAACCCCGTCGATACCACCACTCATCGTTCTACCATAGAGAGGCCCAACAATCCTTGGGATCATAGCAGAGAAAGACTGGACAAGGTCTCCGAACATAGCAACAATGATGAGGGTGTATAAAATGGTGATACAAACTCGGAAAGTGCCTGTAAATTGCCGACCGACAAACCTCAAATCCTAGATCCTCAATGATGCCACCACATCAGCTCTGACCAGGAGGGCCAGAGAGGGAAGAGAGATCAGAGTAGAGGATGAGTGGATAGAAGCTTCGACAAAAACAAACTTCGATAGGGCCCCATAACCGCCCATGAAAAAAAAACGATGACAAAAGAACCATGCAAAAGCACCTGAGGGAGCGCATAGGTCGCCATCGAAGAAGAAACCAAAGAGGAAGCCAAACAGGCATAGACAAGCTTCTAAAAAGAAAATGGGACATAACCCATGATGATTCTGCACTATCGAGGCTGGAAGAAGGTAGGGTAGGGAGAAAAGATGGGGAAGGGCAAAGAAAAGAACAGAAGCAATGCTCAAGTGCGCTGCTGACCCACTACAAAGGGTTTTAGGAGGAAACCCTAGTCGGATCCAGGAGATGAACAAGCATGAAGACAAGTTCTATGACTGAATAAATATTAGGGTATATATAATAATATTTCACTATTCAAAAAAATATCAAAACAAATTACTTATTCTACTATATGTATCCATGGTTTCAAAAATAAGAAAAGATTATGATCATTGTGTTTGTAAATTTATGAGAGAGATCATATTCCATTAAAAAAACTGGAATCCATGGAGAGGTATTTTTAATGATAATAACTATCTAATTTACCATTTTTATTAATCTATTGTTTATATATATATTTCATGTACTACTATGACTTTTAAAAAAATCATATTCACAAAACAATATTGATGTGCTAAAAATGAATGGGAAACAAACCTAATACAACAATTTAGACAAATATCATTAAGAAGTGAATTCAATAAAATTAGTGGATTGTTCCATATTTAAGTTTAATTTAATTCTTTTTGGTATTACTCACATAATAATTGTTTTCTTATACAGGTGGACTACTTTGTTCAAGTTGGGGTGGTTTGTTCAAAACTGATCATGCTCATGAGACATATGACTTTGAGGATGCGAATCAAAATTCCATGAGAATGTAATGTTCTTTTTATTATAATATGTTGTTACTCATAATAATATCAATTTCCTACTACATTAACGTAATTAGAATTAAATTTTTGACTACTCGTACAAACAATGCCATCCACATACTTACTCTCCCCCAAAACCATGTCACCCCTGCATTGTTAGTATTTACCAATTTCTATCAATGGATATGGAGGGAATATGAATGAAATTGATAAATGAAGGAAATGAAGTGTTTCCATATAGAAAGTGAAAGAAAATGGATATAATGATAATGTAGTATGTTGACTATATGACTCAAAATGTATGTTTTTAAGTAATTAATTAATTAATTTCATCATCATTTTATCTACTAATTATAAGTTAATTTCCTTATGTGATCATTTATATCTCTCTTATTTAAACTAATTGAGAATATATTATCACCCTTTATTATGTTTAATATATTTAGGATATTAATAATGGTTTTAAAATTTATATTTCTCAGAAAGATTCTAGTAACGAATAACTTTCTGGGATACTTTTATGAACTAGTTATTTATGTTTCCATGTTTCCAAAAGCACTAGAATAAAACTAAACTAGAATATATTATTATGTTATGTAATTAATATTAATATAATAAGATTTGATATCTATGTAGGAATTTTTTTGGGTCAATATAGTTGGTATTATAAAGACATTCCTACACAAAACCGAGTACGAAGAATACGTGACTAGTTTCACTCAAATTGACTCTTTTTATTGAAAAATGAAAATATTTTTTGTAAAAAAATGTTACATAATGAAAACTAAGAAAATTAAATATTAATTATTTAATAATTTAGTATAATTATCCCTAAGCCATTTATTAATTTTTAATAATCATTTTCCTCTCAATCTGATGCATAGTGTCAAAAGTACACCTAAAAGTGTCCATTATCAGTTTAAATTCACATTTCAGTTCAAAAATGCCACTAACTGAAATCCCAGAAAATTAATTATAATTTTACTGATAATTTATTAAATCAATTAATAATTCAATTTTTATGTGTAAGAAGCAGTGTTACATCAAACTAACACATGATACAACCAGTATGACTCACAATGTGTGTTTCCAATTCGAAATGACATTTTTGTAAAAAAACAAAAATGGCATACTAAAAACCAAAAAAATGCATTCACATTGTTTTAATTATTCATTAAATTGATTTATATGTTATTTGTTGAAATTTAGGAATTATCCATGACTCAATAAAACACATAGTGTGGCTGATATACTTCCATGTGTCTCTTTTTATTTAAAATTGACATACTAAACATTGATCAAATTCATTCATATTGTTTTGATACTTTATGAAAATGATCCATGAGTCATCTATCATTTGTAGGAGTCAACCAAATCACAATAAGATGCACAGTGTGAGCGGTATAACTAAAACTATCTGTTATCATTTCTAAATTGGCATTTTAGTTCAAAATGTGTTGCTAAAAAAACCTAGAAAAGATCCATAATTGTACTAAAAATTTAGGAAAACTATTCATATGTAATTTTTGGCATGTATAAAGTATTCTCACATCAAACTGATGCATGATTCCACAGTTATGGCTTAAAAAGATAGTTTCCGGTTTGAAATGACATTTTGTAAAAAAACAAAACATTCATATTGAAAACTGAGAAAACACATTCAGATTGTTTTTAAACTATAGGAAAATTATCCATCAGAAATTTATGATATGTAGGTATCAACCTCAAATAATTTTAATGCACAGTGTGACTGGTATCACTCAAAATATGTCATTATTTAAAATTAATATTTATTTTCGTAAAAGAAAAAATGACATATTCAAAACGGAGAAAAAGAATTCAGATTGTTTGGATATTTTATTACAATGATCCATAACTCATTTTCTTGGGTATTAGAGTCAACCACACCAAAATTTGACATAATATGTGACTGTTATGACTCAAAATCCTTGTTTCTAGTTTGAAATTAAAATTTAGTGAAAAACCCCAAAATGGAATATTGAAAACCAAGAAAAAGCTTTAGGATTGTTTTTATATTTTAGATAAATAATATATTGGAAACTTTTGACATATAAGAATCAGTCACACCTTAATAAAGTACATGGTGTGGCTTGTATAACTCAAAGTGTCTATTTTTTTTTCAAAGTTTCATTAATTTAAGTGAAACCAACAAGTTACATACTAAAAACCAATCAAACTCATTCATATTCTTTTGATATTTTTGTAAAACAATATACTAGTAATTTTTGAGATTTATTAATCAGACACACAACAATAAGAAAAATTGTGTGGTCAGTATAACTCAATTTTTCTCCTTTTATTTCAAATTTACATTAATTAAATTAAAAAGCAACATGTCACAAACCAAATATTGAGAAAACACATTCATATTGTTTTTATATTTTAGGAAATGATCTTTTAGTAATTTATTATCTATAATAATCATTTTCAAATTAATAAAATGAATTGTGTGGCCTGTATAACTCAAAGGGTCACATTTTATTTAAAATTGACATTAATTTATGTAAAAATAAAACGTGACATTCTGAAAATTGGGAAAACAAATTCATATTTTTTTACACATTATGAAAACATTTTATGAGTCATTTTTTATGTGTAGGAGTCAAATTCACCTCGATCTGAGGTATGGTGTGACTGATATAAAAAACATGTCTATTATTAGTTTAAATTTTCGTTTTTAGTTCAAAACATGTCACTCACCGAAAAACATGAAAACATGCTCTGATTCTCTTGTTAATTTAGTAAAATGATTCATAAGTCATTTTTGTCATGTATGATGCCGCTTCATGTCAAAAGGAGACATAATGAAACTTGTATGACTAATAATTCATGTTTACTGTTTGAAATGAAATGTTAGTAAAAAACTCAACTATCATACTATAACCCAAGAGAACTCATTCAGATTGTTTTGATTGTTTAGGAAAAAGATACATCAGTAATTTGTGACCTGTAGGAATAAACAACACCTCAATCGGATACAGAGTGGGACTCGTATAAATCCAAATGGGTCATTATATAAAATTGACAATAATTTTAGAAAAGAAAAAGTGACATAGTCATAATTGAGTAAATGCATTCAAAATGTTTTAGTATTTTAGGAAAATGATTCATAACTCATTTATGAAAATTAGAAATTGACCCAGCCTCAATAGGATGTATGGTGTGATCGATATAACTCTAAATGTTTCATTTTTATGAAATATTGACATTTTATTAAAGTATTCTTTCATATTAATGTTTAGTTTTTTTTATTTATAGTATAACTAATATAATATTTGTTTTCATATATAGGTGGAATCATTTTATCTAGTTGAGATGATTTTTTTGGTAACTGATACCATGGGTGGACAATTTTGATAGGAGATCATAAGTGTTAAAAGATGAAGTATTAGTGTTTTAGAATGATTGTTAGATAATTGTAAATGTAATTATATAATATTTTTCTTTGAAATGTAAATAACAATGTTTTTTTTATCTAAGATGGGTGAACATTTCTGTATTAATAATGTCAATTAAATTAATATATAATTTTTTGATATTATAGAATTTTTTGAAATTACATTTTACATATTCCATTTGAAATTGCATTTTTTTACTTCTGGGTGTGTTGTTTTATTAAAAATAGATTGATGGAAGATAGGCATTTATGATTTATGATAAAGGGCCCCATTTATTTGCTCTATTCGAATCATAGAAAACGGGTTCCCATTATCAGAGCTAAAAATGTTTTTTATAATGGGGGTCTATTATTAGCAATAAATAGTGCTTCTAATGGGGTCCTTTATCATTTATTATTTTTATCATAAATAAATGACCACACTTTTTCATCCCTTTTTATCATTTATGAAGCCCCTATAAATTCTATGATTAATAGTTCCATTTCAGTGAAATTAAAAGAGATTTTTTTCACTGTTTTTTGGCAAATGTGAAGTAGAGAGATTAGCCTTCATGGAGTGAGACCATACATTTATGGGAGACACCAATATTTGGACTATCATCATTGGTCGTTTAGATCAACACATATGGAAATACTTCCTAGTTCTCCCTCTTAGGGATGTACCTATCTGATGTACCATAACATGTGTTCTATCAGCTCCTTCCATCTTAACAAGACATTAAAATAGAGACCCTCCATGTTCTCAAGATGAAAAACTCACGACCTACCCCATCTTAAAAAAGGGGTTTCTAAGGAAACCCTTTAATGAAATTCTACTGGACTATGATACCATGCGATCGATGTGGAAAGCCTTGGGTTTCTACACCCTATAGAAGCCCTCTTATAAGGAAGAATACTATTGAACAGTGTTCCAATGTCTATGCATGCCACTAATTCTCGGCCTGACTACTTCCCCGACTGAAGGTTACTACCTTGACATGACCCCTTTTAATTTCCATACAAAAGCATCATAATTATCTAGTATCCATAATGATATTGAATTAGGAACGAGTTTCACAAATAACATCATAGAATATAAGGGGGGCCCGGACTAGGTGATGAATTTTGAGGAGGAATGGGTGAAAGTATGGACCAAAATCCCTTCATCAATTTATGTTCAAGGAGAATAAATCTCTAAAGGAGTGAAAAAATCCACCTGCCTTTTGTTAGAAGGAATGTTTGGTACAATCTGATTCTAGTGTGTGGTGAAATTCAAGGTTGAGCATGCCCTAAAAGAAAGTGCTGGAAATAGAAATGGTGAACCCAATGTGAACTATTCTCCTCAATGTGGGATTAGTAGCACTTGAGACATCAGTAGATGCACATTCGAACGAATCCAGCTATCTGGCACAGGCTAACTCCATGAAAATATTGGGCCTAGTATGGAACTCACTAGAAATTTTGAAAGATAACAATTAGGTATTCTAGTCTATGGAATCAATAGTGAAGATCTTTATATCCTGTTTATGAAGACTGAATAATGTTGGGGAATTGGAAATTTCTTTCCTATTATTTGTACTGACAGCTAAACCGTCCAAGTTTTTAGGTCCCAACCCACAATAAATCATTCTAACACTTCCCACAGATGTTGTGGCAGGAAGAAAAATAAGGTGTCCATCCCGTATGATCCCACCTACACAGTGACTTCAACCACAACCATCAATACTGGTCACCCATGCCCAATATCACCCTAAGATACCATGGAAAGAAGTTTTATTTACACTCTTTTATGATGGTATGATCAGGAAGGGGTCATTCCCACATGGGACATGGCCCACTTAGACCATGACACTTATGTTCCTCATAGTAACTACCTACCCCAAGGTCTATAAAGGGATCCACTGCCCCCCACTCTTACTTCCAACTTATTAGAAGCATCTACCGGGAAAGTTATTAATAATCGCTCCCCTAACACAATGAAGAAATGGAAGTCGGAGTCATCCCAGTTATTACTAATTTCTAGGATCCACTAAGGATGTCCCCCGCAAGCCCACATCAACACCACCAACTACTGATCCCTTAGGTTGATGAATAGGTGATATACACCCCTTCCCCATAATCCCCAGTTAGGATAACCCAATGACAACGTTGGGAATAAGCTCATGAGGATTACTGGTAAGGGTTATCCTCTTATATGGTTTTAGTGTCTCACAATACCACTGGTTTAATATACTAGGTTCATGAAACTACATACCATTGATTCACCTATGACGGATCGAAATTTTGAACTCATCTGCCTCACTGGTAAACTGGGATGGATGTATCGGTCACAGTGACATTCATCACCAATCATGGTCCAGCATTATAGGATGATATTCAGTATGGTGGCCCTCCCCATACCATTTATAGCTATATTGGAGGTCTTACATACTCTCACCACTAGTATGAAGGTCCTCCTCATGTCACCAGAATCAGTCATAGTGAAGGGCCTCCCAGCCTTGTTGACATTCAGTACAGAGTTCCTCCTCATACCTTTGATTCTAGATACAGTGTTCCTCCACATGTATCCAATCATCAATGAATAGTACCTCCTCATTTCATTCTTAGCTCAATAATGTGTACTCTTCGCAGTAGAATTTATAAAGATGAAGATCTTCCTCACTCCATCATCTGACATTAAGGTCCTCCCCATGTTCTCATCATCCTTGCTACAGGTCCTCCCCAAATCATTGATAGTCAACAAAAAGGTCCTCCCCATGTCCACTTCAATCAGTACAAAGTTCCTCCTCTTATTACCACTACCGACTACCATGGAGGTCCTCCTCTTTCCCTTGGAAGACAATATAGACACCATCACCATATTCTCACTATCTCCATCAGAGGTACTCTCCGTTATAGCACTCCTAGCCATATCAGACCTCCTGATACATTAGATAACTAATATGAAGGTCCTTCCCATACTCAATCTCACCAACACCGATGTCCTACACATGTTTCAAAATACATAAGGCATGTTTCTCTAGGTAAATTATCACACCCAAGAGGATTCCCTCCCCACTCTAACAAAAATATGTATGAAGGGCCTCCCCATATCCCAGAAAGCTCACGAAGAGATCATCCCGACTCCATCACCAATTTGCAATGACGTCGTCCCCATGAAGAATAATTACCCTACCCTGAAGAGTCATCCCAGTGTAGAAGTGAAACACGTCCCCATTGAAGGAAGAACATCAATAAGTTCCAAATCATCATCAATCCAGTATGTTTCTTATATTCTAAATCAGAATGTGACTCATCGATGGGGCCTCAACCCCATTCCTCTATATCAAAGTATTGGGTAGGAAACCAATGTGTGATTTTAGTGATAGCAAAAGGTGATATGCACCAGATCCCTGAATCCCATCATAGATACAAGAAACTGGACAATGTTTTTGATCCCTTATAGTGTCTATGCATGAAACCATATTTTTTTCTATTTTCTTTCTCTACCATGGTACGAGATCACGAAGAGTTGTTCTGGGGAATTTTAGATGATGATCACCTACCAAAATCTTCGTCTACATCTACTTCGGATGTTCATAAAGTAGTGGTATACACTCATCCAATAGGGGGTTAACGATGTGGTCAGTACTGACTCTGAGAGAAAACCTAGTGAGTGGAGGGTATTCAGATCGTGTATAGAATCACCATTATTTGTAGAATTATTTATGTGGTAACACAAAACCTTTAGATTCAGGGATGGGGTAGTACACTGCTCTCCAATTCATCCCTATTTGAAAATAAATGGATTTCCTGGTGATATTGAGGACATGGATATGGCCACAGACATAGTGAATATGTCTCTGCTCAATGAAGTAAAGGAAAATGACACTGAGGGATGTATTGATAAAGATGACCCGACACAAGGGGTACCGTAGTATCCAGTACATTTCCATAGTGTTCACAGTCACCTGCAAAGGAAGACGCTTGGCCTTATGTAACCCTCCACATCCCTACCAATCTGTAAGAACAAAAATAAGGGTAGAGATCAAATAGGGGCATCCAAGCCACCCGAATATTCCAATTTAGTGTGAGAGATATAGGTGGACCTTTTCATAGCTTCCTTTCTTCAGCAACATGCAAAAAAATAAAGTCATTATAACACTCCATTCTCAATTCCATGAAGAGAATCATCAAAATTGATGTGATCTTTGATACACTATATTCCCTCTATTGTGGAAGTTGGGGAAGCCACATGATATTCTTGATCTGTTTCCTACTATTGATTCTAGAAATATGATGCATCCCAAATGTTAAAAATAATATAGCTTATGGAAAGATGTGGTGGTACTTATCATCTAATCTACCTTGGATTTGTGAAAATACGTCCAAAGAATTATCTCATTTCATTCCTCTTGTAACTTTACTTTTCATTCCTATAGTATCACCATAAGTATATTTGGACACTCTACAAGCCACTGGTCCTACCTAAATTGTAAAATTACATTCTAACACATTTCCAATCAGGAATCCTCTCCATGATAGAAATCCCAATTAGGATGATGTGATGGATACATTCATAACCCACCTCAAGGATCTTGAGACATGAAAGGAGGTGATTCGACCTCATGGAAAGTCATATCAGACTTTGGTGAATGATATTTCGGAACCCATGGACTGTAGGAATCCTGCCTTCTCCCCCTTCAGCGGTATGGGAGACCCATATCAGCATCTTGCACAGTTTATTTCATGGTGTGGGAAATGCATGGAAATCCATAATAGCAGGAATATGCCATGATTTGGTTTTTCGTACATACATTTGAAGATCATACATTCATCTGTTACAACCAGATTCCCATTAGCCCTCTTTTTTTGGATGATCATCGCTTATAGTTTCCTTATCTGTCCAGCTCCACCACACACAAGACCAGTAGTTCTAGCCTCTTCAAGTGCAGACAACATTCATATGAGCGAATCACACAATTTTTTTCCAATTGGAAGGCCTCTTGTATTCCCTTGACATTTCATTGAAATAATAACAGTTGATGACAGTGTATCTGGTAAATGATAAGAATAAATTGGTTCCCACAAACATCACTCATAATTTCCCTAGTGGATTTCATGATTTCTTTGAAGAAGGATCGATGCCTAAAAGATGCTTTTGATACTGCTAATCAGGAACACATGTAGCCTCCCATGGATCCTTCAAGAAGATTATATTAGGTATAAACCACTACTTTTTCCATAGATAGGGGTTCCCAAAATTCTATAATCGTTATTGGAAAAACATCATTCACAGCCCCACTAAGGGAACCAGCCTTAGGCCGAATATTAGTGTTAGCATTAAACACAATTTAATTGGCTGGATCCACCCCATTAAGAACTATCGACTAACCGAGACAATCAAGATCTATCCTCTAGCTGGGCTCTATCCCCTCATTAGGCTCAAGATCCTAGATTCTTTTTCTGATCGGATGAATATGGTCTACCCATTCAATGAGTCTTTGGTTCCTCATTATATTAGATGTTCCATTGATCAACGAATCTTGACATTTCAAAAATGAAGGAAACTCTAAGAGGATGATCGCATTGAACACCATGATTAATACCTTTATCACTAAATCCTTGTATATACCATCAATTAATGCTATGTGTTCAAGGATAGGCTCTAAGACCATATGGATAACAATGTAGTCAAATTGGTTGCTACCCTAGCATAGGTTACATGCATCTATGTAAATCCTGAAATTGGCAATGTGGGTGAATGGAAGAATGTATCCACCCACATATTTCATATTTATGATGATTGGTTATCCCAAAGAGTAGTCCCTCATGCCCATGGTATCATACATTCCCATTTGAATCGGCTAGAGACTCTTGAAGTTGTGACACCTCCTAAAGTTTTCACTTCTACATTCACATCACATACTTTTATTTCCTATAAGGGTGAGTGTTGAAGTTGCAAAAAAAAAATCCCCCCATAGGTTCTAAAACCATCTCACAGTCATGTTCAATTCATCCCCATTAAATTGGGATTCACACCTAGAGTTTTCCCAGAATTTGAGAATTCTTAAATTGGTGATTAGGATCATGCCTTAGTGAATACCTTTGAACTGGTGGACCCTTACAAGATTTCGGATGCCATAGAGAATCAAGAATGTCCTCCAAATGGTCTCAGTTGATGCTATCATTGACAGTAATGTGGATATGTGAATCATCAAAATACTCAGACCAATACTTGTAGTCAATCCATGCACGCTACTAAGACAAGACAATAGGATCACTGTTTGTCTTAGTATGCACAATCCTCTCATCTCATCTCATTAGATTCACTTCCACCACTATTATTAATACTCAAAAATTCAGATTCAATGCATCATGATTAGTGGCGTCCATCTATGGATATACCTCAGTCAAATGATAGTCATCCAACAGCAAATTGGTCGGGTTTAGATAATGAGGAATGGTACATTCTCTACACTAGTTAGAATCCATTGGTTCAACTAACAACACTCATCATACCTTCTACCAATGACCATTCTACTACCAGAAGAAATGTGCACCATGTATGGATGTAAGATGTACATAAACATATTTCTATCATTCCTATAAATCTCTTGATTCTTGAGGCCCTCCTCTCATCAAAAGATATGTGCAAAGCACTCACAGAGGATTTTAAAATCCTCTTTTAGTTTGAAACAAAGATAGATGCTATAAAATCCTTCAATGTCAAGGAATTTGAGCTAGTAGAATGTCAGGACATCATCTGATTCTTATAAGAAAACTAGGGCCCCTCCATACAAGGTAATATATTCCCATGTAACATCACTATCCAGTTTAATGGCATTATTGTTTGTGAGTTTCTAGATGAAATAGGTTCTATGATCAATATCATATTGACCATGGTGTTCCTCAAGATACAAATAACTAAATCATATTTGAGTCCCTATTACCTAATGATTCATGCTTCGAAGAGGAAAAAGTAGGGGCCCTGTGGTAGGATACTCTTGAAGACCCAGTTCGGTGGCCTGATTGTAAGAACGTAGTTTATGGTTGTCTCATATGATGCCACCTGTAATGAACTAATGGGTATAATCTATCTCCATATTCATGTAATAGTACCCTCCTCGTATCAACAATGCCTTAAATACGCCCTCAATGGTTGGGTGGGTGTGGTCTAAGGTGATGCAACTCTGTTTTCCTCTTGGGAACCCATCTATTTGGATGCTGACTATTAAGAGATCAAGGAAAGATGAGGAAAAATGAATGAGGATAAGAACACAACTGGTGTGGATGACCCATGGGAAGACCTGGACGATGCCTCCATCCTCCAAATATAGTGGATAGAGGCCACAACCCCATACTTGGGACAATATATTTTTTTATTAGGTGAGGGGAAAATACATTCCCAGGTACATGGAACATAATAAAATCACTTCTTACTCATATACTAGTCAGGACCAGGATATGTCAGAACCCCAACCCCTATTAAGTATCATGATGTTTGCATTATGGCTATAGATTTTCACCGGAACTACATATTTGGTTGAGAAAGGTTGAATCAACACTGATCGAATCACCATCATTGATTTGACATCATCATTCATGGACCCCTTAGCTAAATTCCTAAAATAACTGGGTCAAGATCCATTGTTTCTTTGCTTTTAGTAGTGTATGTGTCTCATATAGAAGATTCAATAGCCATTCAAGAGGGAACCAATATTTCCCAAGAATCAACTAGTTTGGATCAAGCATCTCATCTCATTGAATCCTCTATCTTAGATGAATAGGAAGACTTGGAGGATCCTCTTACAGTATTTGAAGAGGGTTTTTCCATCACTATTGATGAGATGATTTATGTGAATCTTAGTGGAAATGCAGATCCGAGGACAAAACTGATCAGGGCACCTATGACCGTAGAGAAACAATAGTAGTATGTGGATTTAGACAAGTAGAATCATGAGTTTTATGCATATAGTTACAAAGATAATACATGAATAGTCTATCATGTCACATTCCATCACCATGGCTTCTTAGAAAGTCATCATGGATTCATGAAACCTCTCGGAAAGATGCACCCATCTCATGGTGCCATGGCCGAAGCCAAAGATGACCAACTCATTAAAGCCAACTCTATTGAGGAAGTTTAGTACCATATATGGTTACCTAACTTATTTCCTATCAGGATGATTAATGGAGAGATCTGAGTCTGTACCAACTTCTAGGATCTCAACCACCACTATTCGAAATAAGATTTTCCCCTTCATGTGATAGATTTGTTAATTGATGATACTGCTGGGTTCCAAGCTCTCCCTTTCTAAGATGGGTATTCTGAGTATAATCAGATTCGCTTGGCCCTAAAATATGAAGAGTCCACATCTTAGAGGGAACCACATGGGACCTTATTTTATCAGGTAATTCGTTTCAATTTTCGGAATGCAAGGGACACCTATCCGCATTCCATGCACTGCATATTCAAACTGATCTCTAGGGAGAAAGTGGAATTCTACATATATGATTTCATGGTACAATACCTCCATTGTCAATACCCTATCAAAGATCTTGAGAAAGTATTTTTCTTCCTCCAGTTACACCAACTAAATAAGAACCCCTATTATTGTGCCTTTGTTGTTACCTCTGGGATGTTTCATGGAATTATAGTCCGATTCATGTTAATTGAGATCGACATGTAGAAGACCAAGGCCATAATCCATTTTCAGCCTTCGAGAAACCTTCGGGACATCCAAGACACAAATTTTATATATGAATATTAATAAAAAATTAGGATAGAAACTGTAATACCATTTTTAGTATCATGATGAAAGGTTCTATTTATGTATGAGATGATGAGTGGTAGACTGTATGTGAGGAAATCAAGCAGTAACTATTGCAGCCTCCATTCTTGATGCCACCCATTTCCCTTAAATCATTGGTTCTCTATGTTACATCCTTGTAATGATCATATAGAGTCTTTATCTCCCAAAAGAATAATGAATGTAAATAGTATAGTCTATACTATCTCAATCACATGTTCCTTGACAAAGAGTCCAAATAATCTTCTATTAGTAAGAGCTTAACCATGATGGTGTTTTTAGTGTAGAAGTTGTGAATATATCTACATCATCACAAGATACAGTTTGTGTCCTAAATAGATCCGGTATTGTATTTTCTAAACCTTTATATGTTGACAGAATATCTAGCGTGGTGGGATGTTATCTCGCTACAGTTTCAAATCAGATTTGTTTCGGTGAAGTCTGTTAAGGTTCATGTGCTTGTAGATTTTTTTTCCACCCATTCAGCCCCCACAAACAAGTATTTGGGCCTTTTATTATAGAGAAGTCCATATTATCAGTTGATCAAACTATTCCATGATGGTAGATTCAATTTGATGGATCCTACTGGAGTCTGACTAATTGAAGAATAAATGATCCCAAGTTCATCTGTGTAGGTCTAGGAATCATCTTTATCACACCTACACATTCTATCTTTCCCAATTCAATTCCTATTGTCATAAGGTTTCACTATCAATGAGGCGGAGTATCGGGATCTCATCACTGGTATCGAACTAGCTCTTGATATTGAATTTCCCCACCAACATGTAAAGGGCGGACTCTGTTCTACTAAACAATTAGATCAACAGTGACTATATCATCAAGAACCCTAAGATCGTACATTTCTCATGCATGATCTTGTACTGATGAATCAGTTCCCTTATCATCCAAAGGCAACTCACATTCCCCATTCCTAGAATGGTCGAGTCGATTCCTTGGATAGCTTAGCAGTATCAATCACAGAGCCTTGCAAGAAGGGATTGGTCATCCATTTGGAACACCAAAAGGGTCATCACTCCCATCACTTTGGACGATGATGAAAACCATCAGGTAATCCATCATACCATCAGTGCTTCCACATCAGGACCTCCGTATCCCCCTGTTGAAGTAGAAGAGACCTCCAATTAGAAAACTCTATTGATTGAGTACCACAAACATGGAAATATATTTATAGATAAAGGCAAACACAAGTGATTCCATTGGAATGTTGTGTAGTTTACTCTTAAGATTGGTCCCATCCTCGAGCATATCCTCTACAAGCATGAGATCTATGGAGTTCTCCACCATTGCATTCAAGGAGTAATCATTCCATTAGGTTATATAAAGAATTTCATGTCAGTTCCTATAGATCTCATCAAGTAGGCTTGAAGTTATCCAACCAAATTATAAGGTTGGGACACATTTGTTCCACCATGGTCCATGACTACATTGAGTTCTCCCAGGGGATTCATGCTTGTTAGATCCATGCCAACTTCATGCATTGACAACCATATCCCCTGCCTATTACCAAGTAGTAATTGCCTTTTTTGGTATTGGGAATTGATGTTGTGGGACATTATCCACTATAAATATCTTTGCAATGCAATTTTATTCTAACTGCAATAGATTTTTTTCCATGTGGTTGGAGGTGATTCCTCTTAAGGAGGTCAAGGCTCGCTCTATCATTATGTTCATGAGCTTTAACATCTTCCATTGATTTAGAGTTACTCACATTTTTATCATCGATAACACCACCATATTTCAAATAGTTGAGATGAATAAATTATTCCCAATGTATAGAAACCTATGTCACCACACATCTTGCTATCATGCACACGAAAGTGAACGAATCCAGGCGTTTAATGAGACCGTCTCAAAAAATTTCATAAAGATGGTTGTATAGAACAAGAAATGATTTTCAAAAAATCTCCCCAACATGCTATGGGCCTACAATAGGAACACTCATAATTCTACATAGGTGACTCAATATTTTTTGCTGCATGGAACTGAGGTAGTCCTACCCATCGAGATTCAATTGTTGGGAATCCAGATAATCGTCTATGACCATAAGTAATCATAAAGGGTAGAAGAATCCAATATAGATAAACTATAACCCCTATATGATTAATGGGTTGATATTTGCATAATATGGGGAGGCACCATAACATGTTACTCAGAGCATTGAACAAAAGAGTTCATCTATTCTCATTACTTCAAGGTGATAAATTATTAGTCCTATGAGAACTGACAATACATGATAAAAACCCACCAAAGTTGGATCCCTAATGGGAGGGACCCTACATCATCCAGAATATCAATCTGAATGGTGAAAACTAATTGGTCACTATGTATGGTGAGAGAATTACTCCCCCCATGAATTCCATGTTCTTTAAGAAGTAATTCAAGTAAGAAACTTTTCCACAATCATGCTTGATGTTAAACTACATAGAACGTCCTGATCATACTGTAAAAATTTAAATTGATGATCCAACTGTCATGAATGATGTTAAATTATCACTGGGTCAAATCTAAAAGACCTTAAACAAGGATTTTACATCCCATGAACATGACATTAAACTGGGCACCTAGGTCCAGGAAGCATAACCTTAATCAGTATTCAGTGGCGGCCTACATGATGTTAATCTATTGTGTATTAGCTTCAAGATGATAAAATGCATAGAGTTTATGGTCCATTTGACATGAACATAAATGTATTGTGCCCGTTTTTCCTTCATGATGCTAAACTGCTTATTCTTCCAGGATATTTAACCAATCTCTTCCATCCTCACTGCATAATGTTAAACTGTATTGAATTTTAGAACAACATATAACTTGATTCCTATCCTTGTTGGTTACGTAGGAACACACAAACAAATAACCTTTGTTTCCAGCCACACACTCTCCCAACCTCATTCCTTTTGTCACCCCCATGATGAAAAAAAACATTTGTTAGTTCTTCTTAGGAATGTTTCATGTGGTGTTGGGACTCCTCGTCTTGCCTTCACGTTGGGTTGCTTCATGGTACTACAGTACAAATTTCCTCTTTAGAATCCCGATACTATTGTTCATGATCTATGACCATAAACTAATAACTCCATGATTTTTTATTCCTAAGGATAAATTGAATAAAATCTCCCATACGTAATATGTGATTTTAAACTATATATTATATACCATTTCTATATGATGATAAACTACACAGCACTAAAATTTCATCCCCTAGAAGCATCCATTTTCCATTCCCTATTCAGGAAATTAATACGATATGATTCTCATCCTTATGGGATATGTTGGAATGATTAGACACTTCATGTTTGGGTCTATCCACATTCTAAACCCTTTATCCCCTTAGCCTGGGTGTCATTTAGGAGTGTGGTGTCTGGTGTGATCCGCCTCGACTCTCATTCACATTTGGTTGCCTCATGTCACTGAACTACACCACTCCAATTTAATTGGTCCAAGTTATAAGATTATAAACATGTATTTTCAATGTTCTGGGTCCTATGACTATAAACTGCATAACAACCATGATTTTTTGACTTGAGAGGATATCACCCATTTTCAAGAACTACACGTGGCTTGATTTCATCCCATGTAGGATACACATCAATGCCCAAAAATTTTGATCCCATTCCCAGTTTTCTAACCATATATATTTGTTTCCCATTGTCTTGGGTACCCCATTGATTTTCAGTGAGGTTTTGTGGACCTCTTTTTTCCTCATTCACATAAGTTTATTTACCACATGACACCCTTCTCCTTTTGGATAAATCTATATCTCCTATGATTTCCTAATCACTCGACAATGAATTGGGTGACACTTTCATCCTTACCAAGTGATCTTAAACTACAATGTAATGTTTTAGGAAAATTAAATTACACATGGAAACAATAGTCCATGCTATATGAATATAAAGTGTATAATGATTTTGGTCTGAGAGACATGACCTTAAAATATTTGCATCATCAGGTACATTTCCCTTGAGTTCCGCCATGGCTCTGGGCATCCCCTTAAGATACCGATCCACACGAAATGATTTTATCCTACCTACTAATGTTCCACGTTGACATGTTTGAATGTGTGGTGTTATGAAAATTGATGTGTTGGATAACATTAGATCATTCCATCACTCAACTCCATGCTTCCTGCAACCCTTCACCTAGAACCCCATCATCTTTCATGTTTGAAGGGTCCCCCTAATGACATGGTTCCTGGCCACATGGGTCACATACCATTCCTGGCCAATGCCCTAGAATACATTCGATGAAATATTGAGATGGGTTCTCTTGTTTCGAATAGGTCAGAAGTTGAACCTCGTTTTTCTATCTCCATTCTGGATAACACAATAAGGAATTTGTGTTTTGAATTGGGCCAATTGTTATCCTCCATCATCATGAAACCCTCACTGTGTTCAAGATTTTAGGCAACATGATTCAAAATTTCTACCTCATCATATTCTAGGGGATATCCAATGAAATACTATTGTCCCTCCGTGAAATCATGTGTATTGAGTAGGAATGTTAGTGTGTTTGGGACTTTCCTGCCAAACATTACATTTTTTTTGTTTGTTCCTATATGATTGGGAAATCCTAACATCATTACTTGTTTTTGAAACCGATCATTTCTCACTTGGGGTTAGGGTTCTTGGTAGGTTTATACACACATAAAGAATCTAAAAAAACATATGATCCAAACACTATGTACTAAAACTAATAGCCTCTTCATGGTTCCCTTGGGAGTTTAGGGTGTGATATAGACCATTTTTTCCCTCATTCATGTCAGGTATCCATTGGACATGCCATGCGCAGAGCTTTTGCGAAGCCTTCTATAGAATCCTCCCTATATGATGTTAAACTACATTTAATTTCAAGAACTTCATCGAGATTTATTCCAATCCCTATGGGATACGTAGAGATGCATGGTCATTTTCTCTTCAGGTTCATCCCCAGGTTCATCAACCATTTGGACCCTTGGGCCTCTTCTATGGTATAAAATTTACAACTGTAAATAGGGATTTTAAAATCCAAGAATCAAGAATACTATTTATATACATACATCCACAAGAATATGTTGTATGGGAATGAGACTCCTTAGACTTTAGTCACATCATGTTATTTACCATGAAATTCTATATATATTCATTGTAAAACACCCAATAGTCTGATCATAATGTCTTTAAACTATGTGCGAGTACTTCTTGGGAATGTGTGATGTGGTGGAAGCCTCCTTGGCCTCATTCATGTTAGGTTTTCATAGCATCGTGTTACATGTCCACTTTAGCTACCCTATTTGGACCAAAATCTTGGACCTCAATCCAAGATTCAATGTCCTCCACAAGACATTAAACTACAATCCTACCCTGAATAGGCTAAGGATTCCACTTGATAATTTCGGTATGCTTCCACTTCCACATCATAGATTATTTCCCTCACCAGTGTTAGTATCCCACCATATTCTGTTTCAATAACGACATACATATTGATTCCCATCTTTATGGGACACATAGATACACTCAGTCATTTTGTATTTTTGTCCATCCACGGGTTCATTAACCCCTTTTCGAGCCATTAGCTTCTTCTTTTCTTAATTATTATATGCCATTCACTTGCCTCTTTTGTATCATTCGCATTGGGTTTCTCCCCATGTATACATAACCTAATACTGAGTGTCTTCCTTGATCCCAGGAACACATATTTAAACTATTTTCTATTGTCCATGTAATATGACCATAAAATATATTCACACCTAGGATTGAATCTCACTCTTTGATATTCTCAATCCACACTTCATATCATTTTTTTTGGGTTTTCCATAATCCTTGAAATCATGATGGAACCCATAACAATAATGGTTTTATACCATCTTCGTCCCACCTCATGTCCAGGTCCAACACCATAATAGGTCTCTGGTAGTATGTAGTGAGTCTTGTGTTTTAAACATGGTCAACAGTTGATCCCAAATTTTCTCACCCCATTATTTCTTGGTTATTTATAGTGCATGTGTTTCGAACATGGCCAACAGTCATCATTATATTACCAGTGATCCTCTCATCCAGACCTTCAATGTCATTACTCACCCTCCCTCTAAAATTAATGTATCATGTTTGGGTTACATCCCTAATGTTACCCATGATGTGTGATCCACATGTCAAGTATAACCCATGTATCATTTCTTGTTTCCTATACTAACCATATCTCACATAGCCTTAAGTGGTTTGGTAGGGTGGGTTCCAATATGTTTATCCAAAAAATGGGTATTTGGTCCAAACTATGTGATCATAGACTATGATCTCTAAAGGAAATATTTTGTATGGCATTGGACCTCACTGGTCCTCATTCATGTTGGGATTCATCCCTCACCACATCACTTACCTCCTTCATGAATGTTCCTTGATATTTTTTAACGAACATGACTCATTTGGATCATTCACATCGGGTTCATCTCCTCCATGCCATGAAAATATTCATGGAATAAAAGTCAAGTCCAAATATCATGAATTTAAACCATTGATCATCGTATATATAGTTTAGCCTTTAAAAATGTACATCATCCTGGTCATATGAAGTTAAACTACTCCTTGAATATTCTACATTGTACAATGTGGAACAATTTATTAATCATACTCAAATGCATGATATAAAACTGTAAATCATCTCATGCCTCTACTGAGAGGTCCTCTCTTACAGTGCCAGTCATCCACCACATTGATTGAATTTTTAGATATCGCTCAGCATACGAGGTGATTCTCCCATGAGAGATAGGTTTTATCTTTATATAAACCAATGAGCCTACACCAATGTGCTCTAATCCATAGAGGTGTGATTCCAGGAGTGTTATATTCTATTCAAGAATCCCATAAATTTGTTTCTATAAATTTCATGCCACTTTACATGGATCCTCACCCTATTTCACATCTAATGGGACACCATAATGGTATTGTGCCTGAACACATGGCTCACCAATGTCTGGAAAGGGATGAAGATGAAAATTTCAGGGTTTTCAATCTGAAACATGATTGCTTCCTCATTGAACATCAGTGGTCGGAACCCAAAAATATTTAAAATGTATGGCCAAATACAAATTTCTAGAAGAATAATGGAATTCATAAAGTCATATCCACCAATGTGGACTGAAATATAGCCATACATGATCTGAAATGGTCCAAAAATTATACTAGGACTACCTCTCATCAAGATGACCCCTTTAATAATATACAGCCTCTCCAAATATAGGTACTCCCTGGTTGATCTTATTGCCAGATTCTATGATCCCAAACATTAAAAAGGTACCTGAATAGACTCCCATACTTGATTCCCTTACCAACTGCAACCACAAACTCAAAAATTAAGTTAGAAAGGGAGATTATCGCATTTTTTGTCTCATATGTCCATTATGCTAAACCCACAGGTCAATATTGTGTTGCCTCTAGGACCAGTAAATATGATCCTACCTTTTCCCTTTGTGACGTAGTCAATAATTGGTTACCTCGACCTGGAATCATCACCCTCTCATCCCTCTTAATGAACAGGTTGAACCATTCTAGGTAAGTGATGTTCTTCAGAATGTACTTTATCTTCATCTTCCCCTTCAATACATCTAATATGATCCCTTTCATGATAGGGGTTCATGCTCTTTCCCCTCAAATATTAACTATTAGAAAAAATTCATTGTATTTAATTCCCTCTAAAAAATAAATCTAATGAAACAGATGTCCTAACGACTGATACCAACCTCCCCATAGAGGAGATGGAAAGTGTTTGTGTTAGGAGACCACCAAATGAACAGTTCAGGTACCAGTTCCTTCTAATGGTAGAAGTGAAACTATGATTTCCATAGGGATTCAAACCAAATGATATTATTAAACTCTTCACTAAATATGTTTCATGTGTTGTACAACTAATACACCCATTCCAATTCAATAGTAAAATCAACCCCAAACCCTAGGTCACAATCTTCCAACCATCCCACGTTTTCATCTATTATGTTACTCTTTAAGTATCTTTCATAGGGGCAAGGGAATTATTAAGCCAATGGTTTGATCCCAATGACATTCTAGTTTTTTGGATTGACGACATGGACATCAATATCCTAAGTCTCCCAGGAAGGATACACATGTTTGGTGATGTTGAGTCACTGGAGGTTATATTCACCCATGATCCACCACTATAGTGAGTTAGTCTCTAAGTGTAGAATGTCCACATCATCTGAAATACTGAAGTTCCATAGTGAGAGATTATCGCTCATGAGGTAGTCCTTCAGAGTAAGTTCCATCATGTCGAAGAGCATTTGATTATCCGAAAACACCGATCAAGAATGAAGTAATTAGGGATTTTCAATCATATCATCCCTCCGTGAAGTATATGTATCCTTTCTATCATCAACAGTATATTCACTGGTGATGTCGATCCAAATTTGAATGATCTAAAGCATGGGAAAATATTGAGAATAGTGCAGAAATTTTTTTATTGAGACATGATTGAATGGAAACTGTAGATAATGGATCCTAGTCCAAATCACACAAGATTAAGTGGTTTTACATAAAGAACAAACTGAATTTGGGTCTTTAACACAAAATTTAGCAACTTATGAACATGTGATTGGAATATATTATCATAAATAAATTCATACAATTATGAAGAGGCCCCATAATTCTTATAGGTTTAGACTAGGTCTTCCATGAACATGCAAGGTGTCTTACCCACTGGTCTCTAGATTTTGTGAAAATATTTCTGAACAAAGTTCTCTTTTTAGAGTTTACAAAAAAACCTCATCTCTTGGTACTCTTTCAGCTGAAATTCTTAGGGGGAATATTTTGGCACCGAATTCTTCTTGATGATTGAAATAGTCATCTTTGAAGAAACTGAAGGGACTCTTTCAAACATTAGGACATGATGATAATTCCCACATAGCCGAACATAAGATCCAAGGGTTGTGCTCAAGATGGAAAGAGGTGTGTAAGACTCTTATGCGACTTATGCACTGTTAAATTAATTCTATCACCTTCTACTCCAAAAAATTACCAAGGAAGGTATATGTATGATTAGGGGTTGGGGTGGAAAATGGATTCCAGAACGTAGGGAATATTTGTGACCAATGATACATCAAATATTACCTTCTTTACCTTACTTTATATGGGCCACCATCAAGGATTTTTCCTATAAATAAATGGAAAACCCTCCACACAAGGTAACTATTGGAAGTCGAACCATCAATCCCATGGGCACAAGCCATCCTCTTTTGTGACAACACTCAAGACATGGATCCAAGGTATATGATCATGTACCACAAGTCCCCTATGGGTCCCGCTTTAGCTTTTCCATCAAGTGATTGACCCTCCCCCATTTACATTTATCCTATTTCAAGTGTAATAGAAAGATCCTTCTTATGGAAAACACATTCCCTCATATATTACCTTGTTTTCTCTCACCCCCTCATTTCGCATGAAATACTCCCATCTTGTCTGCACACCTTCCTATAGGCTTTATGTGTTGTCTTTAAAAAAATCACTTTGTTTGAACCTCAATTTCATAAAATTACAACATATTTCATGCAATTCCTCAATGTGTCCCTCTTGGATTGTACATAATTATTTTTGTGGCCTTTTTGTGGTGTCCCAGGTCGTGTTTCCCTACCAATTTATTTTTAGAATAGGTAAAGTAATATTCCTTTATTTTTTGAATAGAGATACTAACATAGACCCCAGTATTGACTAGTCCACCTGACCACTCTATACGGGCATTTCTGGTGTCTTCCCTTCACTAAGGGTTAATGAGTTCCAATTATGTAAGTCCAAGGGGCGAGGAGTTAGTCCCCCACGTCTGAGCTACATGATGTTAAACAAAAAAAACAACCATCCTCATCACTTGACATTAAACAATATCCTCACTTATTTCTATGCACATGGGGTGCCCCTCCTCGTTCATTCGACATGCCCACTCATATCTACATGAGTGAGATCTTCCACACATGGAATGAGATCCTTCTTGCATGGAACAATATATTACCACAGGGTAGGGCCTCCATCCTCATGTACACTGCTAAAATTTCTGGTATGAGGTAGTACACATACTCCACATTGCATCCTTAGGATGAAATGACCAGAGAGGTGATTTACATTAAGGAAATATAATACCCCATCCCACTACATATGATATTTATCTCCATTTGAATATTATATGCATAATCCACACACAATATCTCACTAATACATGGTTTGTGACATTACCATCAGGTCTACTACATCATCTTATTTCTCACACCAAACATGAATCATGTGGTCTTAGAGGTCAGTAGTGACTGTGACACCCAACCTTAGAAATCTCAGTGTATAATCCCCAATCTATCAAATTATTTACATAGGTTTTGATCACATTCATCTAAATAGGATATTTAGGATGTATCCTTGAGGTTTAATCCCAACCATTGGTAATCACTGGTTCCATTGTTATCAAGGTGTACCTACCAGATCTCAGTATCCACCATCATTCATTCCTGTACTAGGTGATCACTAGAGAAACTATGTCTTTGGAGGGCCATACCCCACACATAGGTCACATCACCTTCGAGCCCACCAAGGTGGCTAATCATGAGTAAACCACAACCACATGTCCAATTTTTACTAGGAAGCTAACCATGCATAATCTCCAATGCCCCAATCAAAACTATATGGACTTTAATTCATGAAAAATAAGGAAGAACATGAATCCTACCCCAGGTTCAAGCCAAACACCATAATATTCACGTCGGATAAATCTCATCTTTAACATATAAACTTAACTATAAGGGATCTCATAATTACATGGAAATTAAGTCCAAACCAATCAGAATTCATAAGAAACATTCCTTTGGTTCAAGACAGACACTTCATCCATCTCATGCAATCCTCCCACTTCATGTTGTCCATCCATAATCAATCATGATTTTACCTGAGCCACCACATCCTAATGATATCATGTTATCCGCTTGGGATGTCTCAGTTGTTAAGGACCATTCACCATTCAATGCTTCTAGCTTCGGTTCGGTAGTCTCAATGTGTAATCCCCACTCCATCAGAATAACTACGTTGGTTTTGATCACATTCTTCTAAATAGGTTACATAGGATGTCACCACGTGGTTTAATCCCAACCAATAATAAACCTTGGTGTCTCCCGCATTGGGGTCCACCCTCCTTGATCCACCCTTAGTGATGTTCAAAATAGCCTTCACTGTTTGAAACCTTCCCTTTATGGGACACACAACTCCTAGGTCCATCCTTATACGGTGTTTGGATACATCCATCTGGTAAAACTCCCAGGTTCACTCTCTTAGGGATGTGCTAATATGATCTATCATTACAAGTGTTCTGATCAGTCCCTTTAATCTACACAAGACATTAGTCTTACGACCCTTCATCTCCGCTAGATGCTAAACTCGTAGACTACCTAGATTTAAACATGGCATTATTGATGAAATCCTCATAAGAGATGACTTTTTTCACAATATACCCAATGATAGAAATGGGAATCCTTAGGTTTTGATGACCTTTCTAGTCTTTTTTATGTTGTAGAATATAAGTGACCAATGTTCCATCATCATGGCAAGCAACTGTTTCCCAGTGAGACTGCATCTTTGACTAATGGTTGCTGCCCTGACATGACCCCTTAGAATGTCCAGACAGATGAAGCATAATTAATTAGTGACCAAAATCACATGGAAATAGGAATGAGTTTCATGAAAAAATGTTAATATATAATGGATACCCAAACTAGGCAATGAATTCAGACATGAAATCTATGGAAGGATGGACCGAAATTCCATAATCCCATTTCGATTAGGGAGAAGACATGTCTAAAGAAGTAATGATTTTCTCCAACCTTTTTAATGTGGGGATAATTTTTATAATGTTATTCAATCATGCAGGAGCATGAGAGGGTGGGGATGCCCATATGGAAGGCATCAGAAAAATAATTCATTAACATTAGAACATGAAATATGTTGTGTGCCAAGGATATACTCTAAGGAAAATCCAATAATTATGTAACTCATCAAAATTTCTATAGGATATCATATTTTTCAATGAACCATGATCTCAACTGCCCCTTCTTACCAAAATTAATCACACCATTCCAAGGAGAATCTTTTCAATATAATCGATAACCTACCCTGAAAGAAAGATCTTTTCTTCGGTTATACGAAAAACCTTTTGCCATCGTATGATATTTTTTCAGGCATGGATAAATCAACGAAACTATCTTTGCCATTTCCTCTTCCAACTCTGGTCCCATTAACATTATTTCTTCTACATCATCGCAAAAAGATGTTTTCTAAAACCACTTTCCATATAATGCCTCAAATGGTCCATTTGTATACTGGAATGAAAATAGTTATTATATGAAAACTCAACCAATGAATGATGTGGAAACCAAATTCTCATGTAATCATCCAAGAAATAGCATAAAATATCTTCTATGGTATGAATCATCTACTCAGAATATCCATGAGTTTGAGGATTAAAATCTGTATTGATATTTAATTCAGTACACAACAACTTCTAAAGTCCTTTACAAAAATTTGATGCGAACCTAGGATCATTATCTAATATAATAGAGAAAGGTACTCCATGTAACCTGATAATATCTTTTATATATAGTATATAAATATTATCTAATGATATCATATCTTGAATAGGAATAAATTGTATAGATTTTGTTATTTGATCAACAATAAACCAAATTTCTTTATTACCTTTAGAATTCTTTGGAAATCTTACCATGAAATACATATATATATTCTCTCATTTCCACTACGTTATTGGTAATAGTTGAGGCATCCTGTTTCATAAAATGAATTTTTCATTAACAAAATAAAATTTAAAACACTTCACTGAAATGTCAATAATGTATTTTTCATTCCATTCAACCAGTAATACTCTTGATGACATCTGTACGTATTATTAATTACCGAATGAATGCAAATAGAAAACTATGATCTTTAGTCAAAAACTATTTCCTCAAACGTGAATCAAAAGGGTCACATAATCTTTTTCCAAATCATAAAATAAGTTCTGAAACTATATTAAAATCATGAAACATTAAATTATTAATTGATTATACCATTTATTTCAAATACTGATCCTCCTTTTGAGCCCTCTAAATTAATTCTTCTAAAGTTTTATACACTTAAACCTAAAACAAAATACTCTATTTCCCAGCATCCATAGCATATAAAATTAAATTTATCAAATAATTAACTTAAGGGTAACTTACCATACTTGACATGGTTAATATAGAATAATTTTTTCAACTAAAGGCATCAACAACATGGTTTTGTTTTCCAGGATGATAAGGAATCATCAAATCATAATCCTTGATTAGTTCTATCTATCTTCTATGTCTCAGGTTAAATTTCTTTTATGAATATATATAGTTCAAACTTTTCAAAACAATATATATTTTAATATTTATTCCATAAAAATGATTCCTTCACATTTTTAATGTAAAAATACAATAGGAGATAATTCAAAATCATAGGTATAGTAATTCAACTCAAGAGGTTTCAACTGTCGTGAAGCATAATAAATTACTTGATAATTTTTCATTAGGAAAAAAATGTCCACTATTGATATATAATTATTAAAGATTAAAAATTCAATATTTATAGAATTTAGGTCCAAAAATGAATATTCTCTAATATATTTATCAGTTCCTGAATACTATTATCACAATATTTTGTTTATATTAACATAACTATTTTTTGAGTTTAAATAGTCAGTGATCTAGAAAATAATGTAAATTTTTCAATAAATAATATGTATTAAACCATTAATATAGGATACATACAAATCATTGTTATATATTTTGGTCTTGTACATTATTCAAAAATAGTCATTTTAGTAGAATCAATATTTATTCCATATTTACAAAAATTATGTATAAGGAATGATTTTTACAACCACAATTCGCTCTTAATTATTATCCCATATAGTTTCTTTTATTTTAATTTTTTAAAAACAATCCTTAAGCTACTTTCTTGTTCTTTCTAGATTTTATATTATACCAAAATATCATATCTAAACTCATCCATAATATTATTCATGAATTTTATTTTTTATCCCTTTTGGAAATCCTTATGAAATTATTCGTAAACACATCACATTACACTATATAAATAATTTCCATTATCTATTATTCATCAAAATTTACGAGCACTAATCGGTTTCACCTATAAAATGATAAATTAAAAGAGATTAACTTTGGTGATCCTTAATAAAAATGATATAAAATATCTTTCCAAGTGATTTAATCCATCCATAAACTAGAACATGGATAGATTATCCTCTAAATGATTGGAGGTATTTTCTCATAAAATTCTCCACCATCCTCATGTTCCACTTTGGTCAATCTGGTTTCTATTTTTCATGGACACCACCACCATTATAGCCTATGAAACTGATCCATTACTATAACAAATTTTTCTATTTAAATTCCAAACATCATGATATGTTAATTTAGAAGGATATTTTACTTTTTGTTCTTTCTAATTATAGATTCCCAAATTCCTCTATGAAAAAAAATTCTAGAAAAATACTTTAGATGAAGAAACATGGCAATAATTAAATTCTATATCATTCTATATTAACCCTAATGTAAAATATTATAGTGGAATTTAATTAACACTATCCTAAACTATAATATTATCTAAACCTTTCCTTAGATTCCAAATATAATTCCCAGTCATTAAACATTACATAATCCTGAGTTTTTTTGGATAATTTAATTTATTTTAAATTGTGTATATTTTTAGTATTAGAGATTAAGAGAAGAAATATATATATAATACATAAAATCATATAATACAAAGTGTAAATTTATGTATAGTTTCAATTATTTGCACCATATAAAACTTTTGAAAAAATAAATCACAATATATTTAATGAAAATTCATCACGACTTTCAACTTGACCTCATCTAATCCCTTAATCACGAATAAATCATGTGAAAAAAATTTATGAACATGGGATGAGAATAAAATATCAGTAAGGGATATAAAAAGGAGGAAACCATTACCCATAGATAAAAATTAAAACTCATGAAAAACCCTTTCATCAATACATAACATTTAACCCAAAATGGAAATATTATTCTTTAAAAAATATAATTTATCTCACCTTTCAAACAAATAATTTACATGATAAACCATTATAAAACCAAGAAAATTCATGTAGTCAACTTGGTACATAATCACATTAAACCCTTAAATAAAAATTATTGAACCCTTACAAATATTTATAACCACAATACCAAATTAAAATATAATTCTCTACAAAATATAATTATTATCTAAGGAATTAGAGCACTATCTAGGTGCACCCATTGGTTAATATAAAACTGGCTCACCAGACGCTATCTAGTAAAACTCATTATTTGTAATGGCAATGAACCATAATATAAAATAAATTATTTATTCATTAGAAAAAAGATTTTAAAATCTAATGAAAAACACTTTGAGGTATTAAAATACTATTTACATTCAAAAACCCCATTTTCAATACAAAATACAACATTCATTTTAAAAAACCATTTCCAAAACTAAAATACACAAAAAGGGAAGAAGGTTTATAATTTAATAAAAAATTAAATCTTAAAATGGAATCCAATAAAAAAATTGTGGATATAGTGGTCCAGAATCCATTTTCATTATGTTCGTTAAGAATATAATATTTAAATTATAATTTTCTAAAACGTTGTGTATAAAACACACAAAAAGATTCCTTTATAAATTTTTTTGAATGAAATAAAAAATAGACATAATTTTTTTATAATATATTTATAAAACTAAACAGAAAAAATAATATCAATAATGTTGATAGGCAGAAAAATATTATAAAATTAAATCATTAAACATTTAAAGTGTCCTATAACACAAACATTTAAATCATAAGACCCAACAAAGATTAACATTTAGAAAAAAAATTATTAATATTAGAATAGATAATTTAGGAATATATAATTTCATGGTTCTTTATATACAACATAAAATAATAATAAAGGTGTATGTCCCCAAGAAATGCCTGGATGATAGAATATTGAGACAAAATCCCTTACCTTCAGTCTGATAGGTCACATGTTTCATTATCCTCGAAAATAACTAACTTGTTAGTTATTTACATGATTCATTAAATTTTTATGGTTTATAATTTATTTTATTTCCATTATTAAAATTTGGTAAAAAAATTTCTTAAAAAATTATGTCTATGTCGGGTGTTTGGACCATATTTAGTTTATATGTCAAAGAATGATGTTGGGTTGTCAACAATAGTCAAATGGTTCATTATATAAACAAATCCAGAATAATAATCATGAAACAGTAATCTTATTTATACATAAATTATAATTTCAAAACTAATCACTCATGATGGTTTTGAAAAATGAACCAATCTTACAATCATGGAGGTGGTAGGCTATACGTACGCATGAGTAACATTCCCATTTTTCAATGATCATTATAAAAAAAGGTAAATAACATTTATATTTCTAAAATTATAAAAATATTGTAGATACGATGATAATTAATCATTTATAAATAGGTATAAAATTTTTATGATGTAAAAGGATTCACATCAGGTCGAGGAGGTAGTAGTACACACAACCACAGATGACGTTTTCTTATTTTGAGTCTATGACAAGGTAATAAAGAAAATGATATATTTTATATCCATAATGGTAAATGAGTCGTAGATATAAAATATATTTCATCTATATCGCATATTCATAATTAAAAACATCCTTAATAAATTCCATGTAATTTTTGAATATATCACATTGCTTTGAGAAGGCGGTAGTCCAGACGTCCCAAAATGAGGTTATCGTATTTACAAAAAAGTGAAATAATGATGGTACGTGTTATATAAAAATTAAATAAATATTAAGACAACATATATTGAATATATATCCTAAAAAATGTCATCATAATTGCCAACAATATGACTTGGAAAAGGAAAAATGAATGACACCATTTCACAAGGCGGTAGTTCTCTGTACACGTACGGTAATTTCGCTACCATTTGATAGAAGTGTGTGATGGTGTAGGTAGAACCCTTATAATAAAAACATATAAGTATGTTTAGGATACTTATGTTATTATATAATCATTTAATAATAATAAATAAAGGTTTGGAGAAATAAATAAAACATTAATGAACATTGAATAATTTTACATATTTTTCTAGTAACTGTACTAGAAGTTCAGCAGATTGATTAATCGGCTTATTTTCATCCCAAACTGAGGAAACTAGGGTGAATTGAGTGATTTTGATAGATTATTTGGGAACATAATTGGCAAAAACTGGGTGTTAAGTGGTTTTAAGAGGTGGGGAGGGTGAATGCCTTTTTATAGTGGAGGGGGAGTGTATTCTTGTAAATATAATATGTTAAAAAATATTGAGAGGTCTCACTTACATAACGAGCCTCAAATAATTAAACCATGTCATTAAAATATGTGATATGGTCAAATATTTTCATGAAATGGGTTTTGGAAAATTATCTAGTTCATTTAGACTCTTAGGATTAATATTTAAGCACTATGTAACCAGATTTTTACACTGATAAATACAATTAATTTCAGTTACACTAAATAATATTTTGGGTGAAAAACTAAGTTGAAAATATATAAAATATACATATTAATATTATTACAATTATATAACATGTTTTTTAAAATTAAAAATATATATTTGGAGGATATTAATTTAAAACTAATTTGGTAGACATGACAACAAAATGAGTTTATTTATGTTAAAATGTTCTATCTTTTGCTAGGTTTTTATATATAAATTAAAGATGAAATTATTTAAAATGATAGGAATTGGTTTAAATTATAGAAAATTGATATAACTATTCTTAAAAACTAATTAAAAACATTAATTAATTATATAAACCATTTAGATGAAAATGAAAATTTCCATTACAATATTGTATTTTTTATTAATCACAAAAATATATAATTTCTATGAAAAATACAAAAAATACACCCAATGTAAATTTTTGTATTTCAATTTCAAATAATAAGTTTTATTTTTTAAAATATTTTTTTCCAAATTTTTTAAAATTATATTTAAAATAGTTATATCATTAAAAGGTGCTAAAACTACTTTTTAGAAAAATAACATTTTAAGTGTAAAAATATATTTATTCTTATCATATGCCAACAAAATTTGTTGGATGAATTTCAGAAAAAATTATAAACATGTGTGAACATAATATAGTTAGTCCTATTAATTCCCACCTATATAATGCTTAGTAAATAATTTTCATATAAAATAATATAATTTATAATAAATTATTGTTCGATATAACTTAGAATTCTATGAAATGTAAGACATCATAGATACTCATGTTGAGTTTCATGTACGCTATTGTAAATTGTTTACATTTTATGTTAAAATAACTATCTAACTCATAAATAATAATAAATATGAAAAAGGCTTGTTCTATCATTACCTGAGATGTTTGAATAGTTTTATAAAACCCATTTCTTTTCAATTTGTCCATTAAGTTATGATGAAGTAATTATGAAACACATTTTGTTTCTAAAACTTTTGAAATGATGAAATAATTAAATCAAACTAATTTAGAATCTATATTTTATGATGCAATGAATTTATAAATTTTTGATAATCTAGTAGAGCTGATATTTTTTCATTGTCTTTGGGGTGGTCCCATAATTATATAGCCTTATAATTCTTTTCATAATAAATGGTAATGGAAAATATAATATTGACCGTAATATAGAGTTAAAATAGTATAGTATGTGACTATTTATAATATGATAGTCTTTATTGTGAACATTGACTATCAAAATGATGGAATGTGGATTGAACCCAATAGAATTTGATAGCCTTTGTAATTATCCTTGGCTGAAGAAATTATTTTCTTTTATTCTTTGTATTCTAAAAAGCTATATCTTTTTCTTATGATATTCTCTCCGGGATCATCATTGATTCTTGTTGATTCTAAATTATTATCAACTATGTATTTTGTTATGAATATAAATTTTCTATGAATCATAATTAATGATTATTTATTAATTGGGTATGACTTTCTTATGTTATGATTATTTTCTAAAATCTATATGTTTATGCTCACTTATGATTATTAAATGTTATCTACTTTGTTTACCCTAAATTAGAATTTTACCTCACTATTTCTAATGTTTCTATTTTCCTCAGGTTATGAATAAAGGTATTAAGTGAATCATATATATGAGGAATACTATGAAAGTGGAAATTTTTGTGAGATGATATATATATTTTACTAAATGATTTTTTTACCCGTATCTTAATATAGTAAACCTTTAAAGTCCTCAGACATGTATTATTATGATATTTGTTGAATATTCACCTAAAATGATGAAATATGTATGAATGTTATGAATGTTTCAAAACAATTTAATCCACTGAGAGTATTATAATGAATATTAAATAATATAGGGAATTTATATAGTTTATTGAATAAAAATAGAGATACAAATAAGTTTAATCAAAGAAAATTTCCAAGAAATGATTTTAGGAAATTTTTTAATCATTTTGATATTTATAAATGGGGGATATATGTGAAAAATAAAGCATAACATAATAATTTAATATGTATAAAATGTTTCAATGATGATTGTTCATATTTCGAGTAGTATTTATTTTTGATAAAGATTCAATGTTCTTCATGGTGGTAAAATGGAAGAAAACTGATCGTCTACACATTGTAATTTTTTTATCGCCATAAATAATAATAATAATTAATAAAACTAAGGAAATATATCATTATATATTTTTTTTCCTAATTATATTAAATTCAGTTTAATAAAAATTTGGAAGAAAAGTAATAACCACTAAAATTGGTAATATAGTGTTTATCTAATGGGTACTTGGTAAAAAAGAGAGAAGGATATGAATTGATAATCCCCATACTAACTACCCAGTTATTGTATATAATGATTCATGCTCCTTAAATAATAAATCAATAATTATATAGGATATATATTAAGAATTTAAAAAATCATATTAGCTTAAAAATAAAGAATGTCCAATCACTTAACATGGTCAATAAAATTTTCAACATTAATTGAATATTTTAATAATTATCTAATAAATTGGGTCCCAAATTTATAAGATATAGTTTAATAATAGTTTAATGATAGTATTAGTTCATTAAACCAACATGGATACTTTTAATTCACTCAAACATCCTTTTAATAATGAATCATTTGACATCCACTGGGTCACTGATACGTCTAATTTTGAGCTATAATTAATTATTTATTTGTTCTTCTAGTTTTTATGGTAGGGGGGTGAGAATATGAATTTTAGAGGAATGAGGTCCTGGTACATGGGTAGTGAATAATTAGTAGAACCCCTGAAGGTAACCATATGAGAGATGAGTTTTTGGGATAGTCATCTTTTTCACCTCTTGATCATAGTTTTCCAAAACATTGGATAGATCCTAAAAATCAAAAAACACGTTTTTGGGGAAATAATGGACCCCCCTTGTTCGGTGCATAACAATCAAAATCGTACTGACATACTAGGCATTTTTTGAAGTTCATTAAAAAAAATTTATTACCATTATCTCTTGAAAATATTTTAATGTATCTCCCCATAATTTCTATCGACCATCATAGAAAACCTCTTCCCAATGGACATATATCTCTGATAATATTTATTTTAGATTAGTCCATTGGTTCTTAGTAAATTTATTAATGGTATGATTTATTTCATGTGGTTTCCCTCGTCTCCTTTCACCATATCATTTTATTCTTGGATTTTAATCATGTTTGGAAACCCTATAATTTTTATTCAAATCCATCGGTGGGTTATGGTGGTTTTAGGTTGTTTTATTGTGGATTAGGTGTGTTGGGACTCTTCCGCATTGATTAAATTGGTTATCATATGATGGGACATTTTTATACTTGTTATAATGGTATGTGTCTTTATATAATTTCACTTTTCATGGTTAACATTTAATTAAAGATTTCCCATGTATATTATTGATCAAATTTCCTTTAATTCTAGTTAACAATGATGACCTATCCATGTATTAAATGAATAATGGTTGGTTTTGGAAGTTATGGTGGTTTACGTGTATTTATAAAAAGGATGCGATTTAAATCCACATGATGTGTTTGATAAAATACACCAATGAGGATTGTTAGATTTTGAGGGTTTTCGAAATGGGTTCTCAAAATGTTATACCTTGGAAGGTGGTTTATTATTAGGGCAATTTCTTTTCAACAAATTGGTATTTTATATATTTTTATATAATTGGTATTCATTATAACATTGGAGACATTAGGTGTGTATTGGAACATAAATTATAAAAATAGAACCATAGCCTATTTGAAGGACTTGGTGGGAAAAGTTATTTGAGGGACTGATGGAGCCATTGAGATGAAGACCTAGAGAGATTCCAAAAACGTGGCCATTGGACCAAGATTGCCAATGGGAGTAATGTTTGGACTGTAGAAGATGAAGATAGATTTTAAATAATTGTAACTGATTATCTTTATAGTAAACTGCATCATATACTACATTTCACTTAACCCTAATGGTTGAATTATTTAGTATATATATCTTATTCCCTATATTAGTTGGATTTCCATAAATTTATGAGAAAATACCCTTTTGTTATATATGATGTCGTTTATTCTTATTAAATGTTCAAGTGAACATAACTTGTTTATTCACAGTTCATTGCTTATTTTCTTTAGTCTATTTGTTGATATTTTGGGAAATATGGTCATTTTATGAAAACAAAAATTAATGTTTTAAAAGTAATTACTTAATGAGATTTTATTTCAATGAAAATGATGATTAAATATCTAAGAACAAATATCATCTTCTTAGAAATGGATAACTATGTTAGGTGGTTTTGAAGAAAAGATGAGTTTTTGGAAATTGTAGGAGTACCCGCCATGTACAAGGTTACCGCAGGTAGCTTTGTGCTATCCATGTAATGGCTGAGACATTTCCATGTGGGGTGACCTAGGGACCACCTAAAGTGAAGGGATAGTTGAGGCATTTACATTGCATGTACATTAAATGAACACACTTTGTAATTTTTCTTTAATTATATTATATGGGATGGGGTCGTGTCTAATCCCCAAAAACATCTTGTCCTAACTATGTCTCATCCAGCAGTGGCTGGGAGCGACGATTCTTCTTCGAGCCACCAATCCATCATCTGTTCTCTGAATCAAACTCTGGCGGGTTCATTGTAATCCCACCAGTTATTTATTCCTTCTTCTACTGCCTCTCCTAATGGTTTCTTATATCTCTGTAGTTATTCAAGGTTGAACGTTGTGGATGTTTTTGTAGATATACGTCATTCAAAGACAATTCAAGGGATGAGCTTTTAGAGTTATCATCGTACAATGTTGAGGTAGGTGTTTTGATTCCTTTTGTAGATTTTCTTTGAGTTTTATGTGCCAAAGTACCAATTACCCATGTTTCAGGTATTTCGGGTTAAGGAAATTGTACCTAATTTTTTTCTGCCTTTGATTGATAGTTTAATTAAGGGTTTTTTTGATGTGATATTGTGTGAGATTTCATGTTTAAGGGACACTGATGGGTGCATTTCCAATCATAGATGTTTAGGGAGATTTGGTCCAGGTTTTCCTATGCGTTAGACCTTATTTCCTTACCTTTCATTATAGTATGGAACTGATTTTCAATTTGATGCTTGATAAATTCTTGTGATATGCATTGGAATTTTTTATCCTTGTAGTAATTGAAATTACTTTGGGAATATTGTTAATATATAAGCATGATTAAATTTCTAAGGGCTATGAGAACCTAGTGTAGTAAGACCACAGGTGAAATGGACTTTGAGTGCTTCCTCAGAGTGTCTGTTATATTTCACGCTACCAGACCATAGGGTGGTTTAATGGTTAGTTCTCTCTTAGAGTGTCTATAGTTTACTTTATGAGACCACATGGGGAATTGACTTTCTGTGCTTCCCCAGAGAGTTCGTAATTATTGTGCAAAGACTATAGAGGGAATTTGCAGTGAGTGCTTCGTTAGAGTGTATTTTCTTTTTTATAGCATTACATGGCTAGATGGGTTAGACGGTGTGAGCTACGCAGAGGGTTAACATAAATATTTAATGTTTGTGATGTCTTTTCCAAGACAAAGAACAACATTGGATTCAATCTTGTCGATGATGACAATTTCTTTTTTGATTTTCAAATAGACCTCTTTGTGGGTGAGCGATAACCGGAACATCAAGCGTGAGTTACAGATTCAAAGAAGAAAAAACAGAGTTCAAAATTCAAAATTCAAAATTCAAAATACAGAGTATCCAATAGACCTCGAGTCATGAGTAGCCACAACTGCCTATATCACATCTGGTTGCCTGCCATCATCATTACCCTCGACGACATCGTCGTCCTTCCATCACCGTCATCACAGATAGCTGGAGAATAAGCCGGAGTCCATAATTGTCATTCCATTGGAATCCCTTATTCTTGCCCACATAGAAACTTGTAGGGTAAGAGCCAATGTCATCATCCAAGAAAAAGAATCAAGAACCATAAAAAATCATGCAAACGCAGACCAACCAGATCAAAGTATGCAGATGCACAATTACTGCTTCAAACAAAATGATAACACGAACAGAACAGATTCAAGGAGAAGATTCGAAACATGAGAATCATGCATCACACCGCAAGTCTCATAGATATTCACATAAAAAACGTTAACTCGATTCAAGATCACAACGGTTGAAATCCATCACCTTATCCATCCACCTGAAATCCAACACACCAGAAAGATATTCCCACCGCAATCCAAACAAAAAATCTCATCGCTGCCTCCAAAACCTCACTATAAGCCCACATTGAATCCCCCAATGGGCCCACCCCACTGAAACGAGTCTGAAACACACATAAAAGGGACTCGACCATGAACCATCAGCACGTCGCCGAGAAAAGCCCTATCAGGTTTGGGGATAGATAAAGGAGGAGGTGACCAATAGTGAAACCATAGGGAAGATGGAGCCCACTATGCCCAAGCCACACGCCCCGAGCCACTGAGTTGGAAAGCCGAGGGGAGAACACCACTGGCCCGAGATGGAGAAGGTGAAGGCAGCGACAGGGGGGAAACCCTAGAATCATGGAGCCCCTTACGGGTGCATCTTGTGGTTGTCCAGGATTCGATCTTGTCATGTAGTCTTCTGAGATTCCTGTCATGATACTTAATTGATTAAATGATGAACTTTAAAAGCTGATAAATGTAAATGGAAACTGTAGGATTTTTTACTTTTGTGTGCTCTTAATTATTTTTTGCATTTCAATTACTACATGTTGTATATATTAACTGACAGTTAAGCACAAGTCTTGTGGTGGTTTCCTACTAGGATTAGTCCCCCAACCTGTTTGGGTTATTCTTTTAGGTGAAAATAGATTATATGGTTGTAGGTATAGAAAAGGGTAGGCGCCCTTCGTCATCAGGTACATGATTATTGTGGATATGGAGGTCATGAGACCAAGCTGAGGATTATGATTCTGAGGGAGTTTATTTGTTTTCATTTTTAAATTATTTTAGTACTTAATTTATAGAATATTGTTTTTTTGGCTATTTTCCAAGACATATGTTACATGCATCATTTATATATGTGCTCCAGTTGTTATTCACTTTTAGTGTTTCATTGTTTATGTGGTGTATGTATTATTTCATCCACTGTTGGTTATTATTTGTTATTTTGATGTTCATAATCTACCAATGAAGGAATATTTTACCCACTATCAATCATAAGTCTTTCGCTGATAGTCGGCAGCCTCTGGCATTTGGGGAAATGCGATTGAGGCCATGGGACCAATCAGGTACAGGGCACCTTTGGGCGGCGCCCAGAACCGAGATGTTACAAAGTGGTATCAGAGGGGTTCTTTTATTCTTTGTCTTACATTTGGATTTTATAGACATTGATATGATGGAATAGGAAGTTGGTAATAATATTTTCCAAAGAGTATCAAACCCGTGTACAGGGAAAATCCAATTTACCTTGCTTATTGCAATTTTTCTGGATTTTAATTATTACAGTTGATTTATTTCATCGTTTGGTGATTCACATGATTTGTGAAATTATGATTTATATCATTGAAGATCTATTTATGTTGAAAACCGTTGAGATGTGGGTATCCCATCTTATTCATCATTTAAGAACATTATAGGGAACACATGTCATGCATTCTTTTCATTCCGTTTAAGGTGCATTACTAATTACATGCTGTTGTGATAGATTTTCTGCTAGATATGCATGTTTTTGTGATAGAGGTCTTGATAGAATACCTACTATTTTGATAGAGAATTTGAATATGAACTGTTTCATTTGGATGGACACCATTCTTTGGTCCCTGATGTGTTATGGATCCACTTGGATGAGAATTTGGTGGATAATATTGAACCTTAACATAATTCTCTTATGATATGACATGGATATGATGCCAGGACTTGATTTGTGGGGGATTATGCCCCCCCCCCACAGATCTAAATCTGGCACCTTAAAGCTTGTTTCCTCATTTTATGAGGTTCAGGAGTAATTTATGTGGCTTATTGTCTAGAAAAATCCAGAATACATAGTGTGTGATGTTGAGTACAAGTAATTTATCCATTTGTTCAGGAATAAATAAATTTTATTAATTACATGTCGTGTACTTTATGTACACACTGTGTCATATTTAATAGTTTGAATGACTATGTGGGTAGAGGCATGGGGTCAAGAAATGTATGGTGACATACGTTATGTACATGGAGTACACGATGTGTTGTAAGTGCTGTGTATCCAGTCGTGTGAGAAATGGAAAAGGTGGATGAAACCTAGGTTTTACACACTGTGTCCTGTTATCACAGGTCGTGTAGAGTCGACCATGTCACTGACCATGTGACTAAAAACATAGGTAGTTATAACTTAAGGGGTAAACACAATGTCTAGGGTGAACTCACCATGTAATGTTTCCCAAGAAAGAAACATGTGTTTAGGCATGTAGAGGAACTCAGGAAGGGGTAAATGATTCAAGTAAACACCATGTCACAAGATGAACATGTCCTGTCTGGGGGTGTTACAAGACTGTTTTTGGGAGAAGTACACGCCCATGTTGAAACATAAAGGAATCACGACTTGTGGAGGGTATAAACGCCATGTAACCCTATTTTGTAAAAATTGATTGTTTTTATTCTCATCTTCCTTTCCTGTACTTCTATGTATTAGTACTTTATAATCTTGAACTGAGTTTTTTCTTCACCATACATATTCATGCCATAGATATTTCCACCTTTTGTATGCTTGATAGAGTGAAATGATCATACACCGGAAATGGTATACCACATACTACTAGAAGATCCTACCATCATTCCTGTATTGGCACCAGCTATTATACCAGATGCATTTGCTGATACACAGTTCCATGAACGATTTATGAGGATGATGAAAGCCTTCCAGGGAACACCATATCTTGTCATGTTTATGGCATGGTTGATGCAGGGTTTTCAGTAGTAGAATCCTCCAAATTTCTATGTATATGGAGGAACTCAAGTTTTAGATTCATTGTTAGAAGATATGTTGTCTATATTTGAGAATCTCTAAATGCCACCGAAGAGAAGGGTGATTCCTGCTACATAAATTCTATGAGATTCCACCAAGAGATTGTGGGATTTGATATCACAGGAAGAATGCCAGTGAGTTATAGATTGGGATGACTTCCAGTGGACTTTATATGACTACATATACCTAGAGACCATGAGGGCTGACCGAGCCTGAGAGTTCATGGGTTCGTTGCAAGGTACTCTCTCAGTCGTGGATTATTCATATCGCTTCACAGAGCTTCAGTGGTTCACACCCACTTTTGGGGGTGATGATTTATTTCTGGTGAGGATGTTTTAGGGTGGTCCCATGCATGACACATGATCCAAGGAGAACATGTTTAGGTTTAATTCCATATATTCTATAAACAACCATTCAGTTTTCACTCAGCACAACCTGATAGATTCTAGAGCTGTGCGTCAAGGCAGTTCATCATCCATAGATTTTACTCTTCTGAATGATAGAAAGAATCACAATATGGAGTCTACACATGGAGATCCGATTTGGTAGGATTTCCCTTAAGGTACCTAACTGGTGTCCTACCAGTACAGAAATGGAGGGCATAAGAAACCTCAGTGTTTCAGAGACCTAGTTGAGTACCGATCATGTAGAAATAGGAGACATCATCAATATTTCTCTGACACCCTCCTTCTAGAAGTTAAATAGAGTGGATCTCTCTCGACTCCTCATACCAGATCAGGACAACTCATTCCCCATCATACTAGGGGTTAGAATTCTTCAAGTTGTTCAGGCTGAGGTTGTGGTCTTGGCCTCATTTTTCAGACAATGGGTTTTCAACATCCTCAGGATGTATAAGCTCACTTATCATAGGCAGCATCACATGGCCATGACAAATGCCAGGCTTCTACACTAGAGTAGTTCCAGTAAGAGAAGTATCCTAGACCCTCAATGGTTAGAGGTACGATTTTGGTTGCATCAGTTTTTGATTATACTCGTTTTAATGAAGGGGATTCCCATATCTCTATATCTGTGCCTGTTATGGAGAGCCTTGGGCACTGTTTCATCACATCAGCAGATATCATGATGCTGGACACAACATTGGGGAGTAGAAAAGCTAGTTTATGTCAGTGAAAGAATATAAATCTTGAGTTTGGTGGGTGTCACTTCTTATGTGAACTTTATGACGAGGAGATGACATGATATGACATCATTCTTAGAATGGACTAGTTAGTTCCCTTCGAGGCTGTTGTTCATTTCTATCGTCATAGGGTGAGTTTCACGTTACCAGAGGGTGGATTGTTTCTACATACTGATGAATGGGACATCTAGGCAGGTAGATCTTGACCCGACCATCACAGGTTGAGAGGTGTTACCTCCCATATTTCAAGTATGTATCTTGATGACCAGGGGACTTCCCAGATGGAATTTTCTCTAGTGGTAAATCATTTACTGGATGTATTTTCAGAATAATTTTTAGGTTTTCATCCAGAATGAGAGGTAGACATTTCTATTGAATTTGTGACAGGGAAAAAATGGGTGTCGATTCATCCTTATAGGATGGCTACACCAGAGTTGCAAGATCTAAAGAAGAAGTTGGAGGAGTTACAGGAAAATTGTTCTTCCAACCCATTACATATCCTTAGGGTCCACCTTTACTTTTTGCGAAGAAGTCAGACTGCACCCTCAAAATTTGCGTGGATTATAAGAAGCTGAACCACTTGATGGTTAAGAACCAATATCCTATTCCTAGGTTTGATTAACTTTTTGATCAGCTTCGAGGAGCCCAGGTGTTCTTGAAGATTGACTTGAGATATACTTATCATTAGTTTCATGTTACACCTTCAGATATACATATTATATCCTTTCAGAGTAGGTATGGTGTATATGAGTCTGTGGATCTTCCGTTCGGTCTCACGAATGTGCTGAAAGTTTTCATGGAACTGATGAAATGAGTGTTCCATCCTTATTTGAGTTATTTATTTATAGTCTACATGGACGATATCATGGTGTACTCTCACACTCTACACAAACACGTTATCCATCTTGATATTATTTTGATTACATTGAGAAAGAATCAATTTTATGGTATGGTTTCAAAATGCCACACTTTGATAGAGAAGATTCACATCTTGGGTCATGTTATCTCAGAGACATAAATATTTGTAGAACGAGATAAAGTGATAGAATTTGATTAGGGTAACAGAATAAGAACATCATTGAGGTATGGATAATTCTAGGACTATAAGGTTACTTCATTGTTTTATTCAATAATTTTCATAGTTACCAGATCCATTGATGGGCCTAACTAAGATGGGTGAAAAATACTTGTGTGAAGATTCAAGTGAATCATCCTTTTAGGAGCTGAAATGGAGGATGAATTTATTATTGATACTAGTATTTCCAGAGCTACAAAAGAGTTAAACTAGTTACAATGATGCATCAAGTATCATGCTGGTAGAAGTTCTTATGCTAGGGGGAGGAGACATTAAATATAGGTCTCATCAGTTGAGGACACTTGAGAGGAATTACGGGACACACGATCTCGAGTTGGCTATACCTGTTCATGCCTTGGTATTTTAGAAAAACAGTCTTTTGGGAGAGCATTTTTCGGTGTTCACTGACCAAAAAAGACTCAAGTGCATCTTTACTCAGTGTGACCTGAATTTGATACTGCGAAGGTGGGTTGGGTAACTTTATTAAATTGACTTTGAGGTTGCCTACATGCCTATGAAAGGCAATGTAGTGAATGATGAATTGAGAAAGAGGACTCAAATATAGATATTTCCAGAGGCCAGTAGTGAGTGGCATCATTTGGCTATGTTCTCTGAGATAAATTTAGAGGTGCATGATTGATAGTGGCAGAATTTTCTTTCTTATATAGCTATTACCTATATATTACTAGATCAAGTGTGAATGAGGAAGCTATCAGACTCCAGAGGCCAAGTCCTATGTGAGAGTGTGTCAGTTGAGTACCATATTCCTTAGTGGACCATAGGAGAGAAATAGGTCTTGTGTTTTCATGGGAGCATATGGGTGTCACCGAATATACATGAGTAGATGTTACGAGATTTTCATTTTTCAGTTTGGGAAGGTCATCATGGTGTCACCAAGATGTATCGAGATTCACAGAGTCTGTATTGGTGGCCATGTATGAAGAGGGATGTTTCTATATTTGTTATGAGATGTTACACCTATCAGAAGGTGAAGGAAGATCATCAATGACCATCATGGATTTTACAATAGTTACCCATTCTTTAGTGGATATTGAATGATGTCGGGATTGATTTCATGATAGGGTTACTGAGATCGCCCAGAGGGAATGATGTGATTTGGGTTTTTATCGACAGGATCACGAAGTTGTTACAGTTTGTACTGATCAAGGATACCTTCATTGTTGATGAGCTTGGTAGGTTGTACATCCAAGAGATTATAGATTTGCATGGGGTTCTGCACTCTGTCATTTTAGACAAGTACGTCGCTTTATATCAAATGTCTGGAAGGGACTATAGAGGGATTTGGGTACACACCTATCTCTGAGTACAACATACCATCCGCAGACTGATGGCCATTCTGAGTTCATGATTCAGATGTTGGAGAATATTCTCTAATAATGCATCCTAGATTTTGGAGGTTCTTTGGAGAACCACATACCTATGGTGTAATTTTCCTACAATATCAGTTTTTAGGAAATGATCCATATAGAATCATGTGAGTTCTTTTATTGTAGGCCCTACTGGTCACCCCTATGCTGGATGGAGATAGGAGATGCATCTATGTGGGGAACCTCATCTTTCCCAAGGGACCGCAGAACAGGTGTAGTTGATTTGAAAGAGTATGTGTACCACATAGTCTTGGAAATTGTATTATGCTGATCGACGGAGAACACCTATGGAGTTTGAGTTCGGAGATCATGTGTTTTTACCTTTCACAGCATGGTTGGAACTTAGGAGGATTATGAGACTTTGGAAGCATTTATCAAGATATGTCGGGCCATTGGAGGTTTTGAGAGAGTCAGGCATGTTGCTTATCGGTTAATGTTACCTTAGAGGTATCTTACTATGCACGACGACTTCCACTTTTCTCAGGTACGATGTTACTTTTCAGACCCACCTCTTGTTTTCAACCCAAGAAGGGTGATTTGGAGGTGGAAGTATCGTTTTAGTAGAATCCTATCCAAATTATTTATTTCAGTGTGATGGTTCTTTGTGGCCGGTCTGTTTCTCTGGTATAGGTGTTATGGCAGCACGACTGAGTGCATGCTGTGACTTGGGAGAGGGAGACCGATCTGTGACCATAATGACCGGAGCTGTTCGAGGATTCTTTCTTGATTCCTTATTTTGGAAATTTGAGTAAAAATTTATTTAAGGGGTAATTTTGTAATAACCTCGATCTTCTTCTTTGGTATGGATCTCTATTTCAGGTGGTTTTGAGAAAAATAGTACTTTTTTGAAATTTTAGAAGTACACATTGTTAACCAGGTTACCATAGGTAGTTGTGTGATGGATGTGTAATGGCCGAGACATGGCCTTGTGGGATTACCTAGAGACAGTATAATGTGGTGTCCGGTTGAGGCATGTACATGACATGTACATTAAATGAACACTTTAGGGACTTTTTCTTTTTTTGATTAAACTGACTGGGTTCACGTCTAATCCCAAAAAATTTCTTCTTCTAACCTCATCTCATACAGGAGTGTCTGAGAGAGATGATTCTTCTCTGAGCCACCTATCCATCATCAGTTCTTTAAATCAAGCTCTAGTAGGTGCATTGGAATCTCACTGGTGAGTAATTCTTTCTTCTTGAGTCTCTTCTCATGATTTCTTCTCTCTCTCTCTCTATATATATATATATATATATCTCAAGTTTTTCAAGGATGAAAATTTTTGACGCTTTTGTAGATCTACATCATTGTAGATCGATTCCAAGGCCGAATTTTAAGAGTGATCATTGTACATTATCGAGGTAGGTGTTTTTTCCTTTCATTGGTTTTCTATGACTTTTATATGCTAATGTTCTGATTACCCATGTTTTGGGTATTTCGAGTTTTGAAAAATGAACCCTATTTTTATCATCCCTATATTGATTGTTTAGTTAAGGGTTAATTGATGTGATATTGAATGAAATTTCATATTTAAGGAACAATCCATTGGCGTGTTTTCCATGTTTGAATGTTTAGGCATGTTTGGTCCAGGTTTCCTACGAGGGAGACCTTGTTTCCTTTCCTTGTTTGATAGGATGGATCTAATTTCCCATTTTCTACTTGTTAAATGCTTTTGAAATTAATTTTAATTGTTTATCCACATAGTATTTGAGATTAGTTTGGGATTCTTGTTATTATATATGAACGATTTAATTGAACAGGGCTGTGAGAACCTAGTGTAGTTATAACACCTAGGGAATTGAAATTGAGTGCTTCCTCAGAGTGGCTGTAATATTTCATGCTAAGAGACCATAGGGGGAGATTCAAGGTGGGTGCTCCCTCAGTGTTTCTATACTGTCCGTTATGAGACCATATGGGTAATTGATGTCATGTGCTTCCTCGGAGAATCTATAGTTATTGTGGAATGACTATAGGGGAAATTTAAGGTGATTTATTCCCCATAGTGTCTTTGAATTTTTATTTCGTTACTTGTCCAGAGGGGGTAGCATGTGTGAGCTACCCCGAGGGTTAACATAAATATTTAGTGTTTTGATGTTTAGGCCAAGACAATGAACATGCTTGTAATTGATCCTATTAGGTAGTCTTCAGAGGTACCTGTTGTGATAATTACCTGATTAAATGATGAAAATTAAATGTTGATAAATGAAAATGGAAACTATAAGATTGTTTACATTTGTGTGATCCATGTTCTTTTCTATATTTCCATTGTTACCTATTATATATACTCACTGAAATTTTGGAACATATCTTGCATTGTTTGCATACTGGGATTAGTATCACACCATTTTTGGGTCATTCTTTTAGTCCCAAATAGATTATATGGTTGTGGGTATAGATAAGGTAAATAACCCTTCTTCATTAGGCACATGATTGTTGTGAAGATGTAGAACATCAGACAAAGATGAGGATTTTGAAACTGTTAGAGTTTATTTATTTAATTGGTTTTATTACTATACTTTCATCATATTGTCTTGTTTGGTAATTTTCATGGAAATATGTGACATGAATAATTTATATATGTTCTCCAGTTGTTATTCACATTCAGTCTTCCGCTGTTTACATGTTGAATGAATTATAGCTTCTGCTACTGGTTATTATTTGTAATTCCATTGTGCATACTCTTCCAATGAGAGAATAGTTTCCCCATTATAACATCCAAGGTTTTCGATACTGGTTGGCAACCTCTAGCATTCAGGGAAATGCACATGAGGCCATGTGACCAATCTGGTAAGGGGCACCACTGTGTGGCACCTTGAACCAGGAAGTTACAAAGTATATCCTTCAAACTATAGTGATTATATTTCCTATTGAAAATCTTTATATTGATTCATGGTGGTAACATACATGGATTTATGCCTCAAACCCTACATATTCCATTCGGTAAGCATATAGCTTGTTTTCTAGGTTTTAGAGAAGGGTAAGAGAACTATGAAGTTTAGTTTCCCTTATTGATTTATGATACCCATAGTTGTTTGATATGTTGGACACATCACCTTATATATTTTATCTCATATATAATTCTTGTGAGAATTTTTATCATTGTGAGAACATGTATTTGAATTTTTGTCTTTCTCCACATTCGGAGCATTTGACTGGATGTCATTTGTATATGTTTGTTTATCAAATTTGATATGATTATGTTATGGTATCTTCTACAGTAATTTATTTTGTTACCATGATTCAGTATTTATATCAATTTATGAATATAAAATAGTTGGTGTGGTTTTACAATTCATGGATGTGTCGTACCATAATTTTTCATGTGACAATCTATTCCCATATAAATCCACGTGATACACAAATTCTAGTTTTTATCCAATGGTGATTGAGAACAAACATTGGGACATATGAATGAGTTACATAAACCACTACACATATGGCCCTTAATAGTGCCCAGATAGGCTTATAATAGCACTAAAAAAGAATTATTGATCACAATGATGATAAGGGGGTCCCCTTTATCTTTTCTAAAAAAATAATTGATAAAGGTCCCCAATATGAGCTCTAGATGAGAGCTGATAAAGGTAATCCTTTATTAGTGCTATTTTGAGTGTTTATAATGGCTACTATTTATTAGTGAATTAAATAGAACAGATAAAGGTCTAACCACCTGTTATTTTTTGTTAATAAAACATCAAAACTAGAAGCAAAAACCTACAATATCATATTCTATATAAGTATTGTAATTTCAAGCAATGCTATAATTTAAAATATTTATATATTAATTAATTTGACACCAGGAATAAAACAATTCCGCCTATGGTATATATAAATAGACACTACTATTTACATTTCCAAAAAATATTTTATATAATTACATTTACAATTATCCAATAATCATTATAATACATTATTAATTCATTTTTTTTGCATCTATTATCCCCTCTAAAAAATATATTCACATGGTATTTGCTTCTGAACAAATCATCTCAACTAGAGAAAAAGATTATGCCTATATAATCAAAAATAATTACATAAGTAATACAATAATGAAATAAATTAATCATTACTATGGACCAATACATTAATAAAATGTCAATATTTATTAAAAAGGACACATTTGGAGTTATACCAGTCACACCATACTTCTTATTAAGGTGGGGATGACTCCTAATCCTCACAAATGAGTTAATATGTAATTGTCCTAATATTTCAAAACAATACGAATGTGTTTTATTGGTTTTGATTATGTCACTTGTTATTTTACTAAAATAATAGTCAAATTGAAATAATGAATCATTTTGAGTTATACCAGTCATAATGTTTGTCCAATTGAGGTATGTTTGATTCCAAAGTATCATGAACTTCTTATGTGTCATTTTAATAAAGTATCAGAAATAATAAGAATGTTTTTTCTGAGGGACCCTGGAACACCCTGAGAGGGGAGGGGTGAATCAGGGTGTAAAATATTTATTTTAAATTGATGGATCTTGTTCTCACATTGGTAGGAACCTATTAAACATGTATCAAGAGTAAGTGCATAAAATAAACAATCTCATGCAAAGAAATGACATAAAAATATTAATTGGTCCACCACTAAGTTATACATCCAAGGATCATATATCTAAAGTGTCTCATTTATACAAAAAACAAGTAATCTTCACATGTTTTGGATTACAAGAGTTTAGAACTGTCACTATGTGCCAGACACACTTCCTTTAAAAGGTTTTAGGGATAGCACACTGCATCCCTTGGATCACTTCTGGTGACTCCCCATTTTTCAATGTGTTGGTAGATTCTTCACACAGTTTAATGACTTGAAGGCCACTTCAGTCATTGGGTATTAATTCATGGATTTTCAATTGTAACATGATGATCTTTTGAAGTCCCATAATCATAGACATATGTAATGTAATTTCCCAAACACCGATATGTTATAGAAATTAATTTTTCAAACTGATTTGGTCATTTTTCAGGCTTTCATTGGTGTTCTATTTACTGCTTCTATTTCTGCATATCGCTACTATTCCTACATACCGTCCAGCTGTTTCTGCATACCGGTGTTGTTTCTATATACCATCCCCCTTTTTCTACATACAGCTGATGTTTCCGCATACTGTCTAGCTCATCTAAGAACTTTCCTTCTTCATGTACTCCCCTACATCGCATACTGATCCACTCCTCTATGTATCATCCTGCTCTTTGTAATTCCTTGCTTGGCCACGTACTGTGAGAGCATCATGCTCGAACCATCCTCTTTTCTACCAAATGTTTTCCTTACTTGGATGATTCTCTCTATATAGCGTATTCTTCTTCGCGCACCACTTTGGACATCACCAAATTTCTTCTAGAAATATTAATCTCTAATATCATCCCGTAACAAAGGGTATTACTACTTCTTAAATAGGCACATAACTCCACAATTTTTGGTAATCTGATTTACTAAAAATTTTAACGTGGGACAATCTTCATTATAAATTGAACTCCATCTTTGTACTTTTAGCCTCTACCACATACTACAATCCCCTGAAGTGAGAACCTTTATCATGTTCCATTAACCTTATATGTACCATATGTTTTTTGGTCCATGTATTGAATCTTTTCACTGCATACCATCACTGTGAACTATTTTTGGAAGCATTTCTCGTACCGCATGCCTTCATCATGTACTGTCACTGTGAATTGTTTTCAGTTCTTCATATCATTATGCATACCGCTTGACATCACCACATACTTCACACCTTCACCGCAAACCACTTTCCTTCACCATGTATTTTTTTCCTTCGCAGCGTACTGCATCCTTCACCGTGTACCGTTGCAGCGAACCATTGCCAAACTTCTAATTTTTTAGGCCCAAAAATATGGCAGATATTGGGAAACTACGACACCATCAATACTACTTTCATCCTCAAATATATGAACCTATTTATTGAAAAATCCCCAATCATTCATATACATATTGAAAATGAACACAAACTGACACCCATTATTAGCAACGAGAATCCTTGGTTCCAACATTTTATGGGTTTTCAATATGTGAGTTGTGATTTTTTACTAAAATGTCTTTTCAACCTGGAAACATACATTATTAGTCACATTGGTCACAACATGAATTTTTTTGAAGTGAAACTCCTTAATACACATAAAAACAACTTATTATTTTATATCCTTAATTATCAAGACAATCAATGTGAGTTTTCTTGATTTTCAGTGAGTCACACATTTTTAACTAAAATGTAAAATTTAAGTAGATAAAGGACACTTTTAGTTATACTAGTCCCACCATGCATTATATTTTGGTTCGTTTGACTCTTACATGTCAAAAATAACTTATGGATCTATTTCATAAATAATCTAAATAGTCATAAATCATATACTCAATTTTTGTTATGTCACATGTTCTTTTTTACTTAAATAAATGTCAAATAAAATAAAAAGTGACAGTTAGACTTATACTTGTCACTCCATGCATCGTGTTGTGGTGTGGAAGATTCCAACATTTCCCAAATGGCCAATAAGTAATTTTACAAAAATATCAAAACAATCCTAATGTGTTTGCTCAGTTTCCATTATGTCACTTCTTCTTTTTACCTAAATTATTCTCAATTTTAATTAAAAAGATACACTTTGAGTGATACCAGCTACATTGTGTGTAAAATTGAGGTGCAGTTGATTCCTAGATGTCACAAATGACTAATAGATCATTTTTTAAATATTAAAAAAAATTAATTTTCTTTTTTTTCTTTTTAGGTACCAGGACTGGAAGCCAAAGCTGATGGGCCAGGAAATTAAAAATTTTAAGAGCACTGTAGATACATAACAATATTGAATGTGGTGATCTTATCCCTGTACAGTCTGAGTACCACTCGTGGATATGACATGTCAAAAAAATAAAATTGAACATGTACCTTGGTCGGATCAGACATGTGCAAGTCCTTCACAGATTTTCAGCGACCGTTTCACAAAGTCGTTGACTTTGAATCCCTCTAGATCATCCACACATGCCTCTTAAATCCGATCACACGTTGTTCATTATAATGTGAGTTCTAGAGTGGTACACCAACTATCACTTCAACATAGAATATATCAACGCAAGAAAGAATCTTGAGTACAATATGGATGATATTGATGATCATCCATTCTTGAGATCATATCTCTCTAGAATCCATGAAGAGTGAGAAGATCTCAATTCCAACACATGAATAGTTACATGGGAAGATCCTCTCTCTCACTTATATAGGGAATATCTAAAATACCAGGTGTGGGTTCCTAGCCCCCGTGTAACAGATATTCATAGTATAAGCTTTATAAATATTTATATATGGAAAATTAAATTATACAATAAAGAATATTTATAATTTTATCACTAATTGATATGTATATAAATTAAATATATATTCTATGATAATATTGATTCTATAACTCGACTCATTTCTCCTGAAAATATTAAAGGAACCCAAGATATTTAAATTTGTTTGTATAATATTTAATCTTGGTATTTACTTAATCACTTCTAAATACATGTTATAAATAAATTCAACAAATTATTCCAAACTCTAATAATTGAAAAAATTATTTATTACTTGTTGATCCATATAGTGTGGATAATACTCGGACCTCATGGTGGGGCCCACCAAGTTCTATATTCCTATTCCACAGAATATGGAATATTCTCAATGTTCTAGAGTGTGTGACCCTATAGTCCCTAATCACAACAGAAATGACTAATATTCATCAAATAATATCAGTGGTCTAGAAACCCTTTGATTCCCCTATAGAGATAAGGTAAAGTCAAATAAATGATTACCTTCCTATAAACATGGTTTGTGTAATATAATGTCTTCGTCAATGGTATCTTAATAAAGTAGAATGCGTAATACTGTCATCATCCATTATCTTGATTTATTTTATTTGTTGATATGTTTGGACTGTCTTACCTTCAACTATCATGGCCCTTGATTTAATGACGGTGAAATTATCCTAATTATACAGGCCCAAGATATCCCTTCCTGAAATCAAAAGTGACAAATCCTATCATGAACATTAAATTAATTTTAGGTCACCAATGAGGTTCCAAAAAAAAACTAAATATCCACGACATTATCTCAATTGTTTTCATCTTGCATCAAATTATAGAATTAAATGACATACATTAATAATAATCTCAAGTCTAGATATCACTACACATGTTTGTATATAAGAATTACCAATGACATCTAAAACATGTGGTTTTTCTATTAGTTGGGTTTTCCCTCATGATCTCAACTACTCAAGATCTTCAAGTGAAAAATTCTTGAGAAGAAGTATCAATGATTATGAGCCCCAGCACCTAATAGTCATACATCCTATGTGTCCTTTCATAATTATGTAACTGTACAATAGGAAATTACATTAAGATTATTGTCATGTATTCTCGGGGTTATCATTATAGCTTGAGATATGCTATAACCCTTTGATAAAACATGCAATATAAGGAAATTTCCATAAAAAAAGTGGATGCATATGTATCTACATTATTATGGAAATGTAAAGACATGTACTTATAAAAATCTTTATACATGTACTGGTAATCAATGTACAATACAATTTGGGTATTAGGAACCAACTTTCAAAACTCCCACTTCCACTAATTCCAATTGATAACAAGTCTCAATCCGATAGCTATCACATAAGAATCATGCTTCTACTTGGAAATGGATTTAGTAAGGGGTTCTTCCACATTTTCCACTATGGCTACTCTACTAACAATGTCTTCACCCCTTTTAGTAAAATCCCCCAAGAGATGAAACTTATAAAGAATATGATTTGTCCTCTTGTGAGACCTAGGATCGTTGTAAAGCACCACAACCACAGTATTATCGAAATATACTAGAATAGGGTCTCCACTGTTTGGAACCACACTAATGTATGAGATAAAGCTACATATCTAGACTGAATCTTTTACTTCATCTGTAGCTACAATATATTCATACTCTACTATAGAATTAGTAACCACAGCTTTTATCAAGCTTCTCCATCTCACTACACCACCATTCAGGAAATATATGTAGCATGACTACAATTTTAGATCAACATGATCTATATTTAAAATAGAATTAGTTTATCCTCTGACTGCTATCTCCTCATCTCCTCCCAACACTAGGAACATATTCTTTTAACACCTCAAGTACTTTAGTATTGTTTTAACAAATTCCCAATGCAGATCTCCTATATTGGCTTGATATCTACCCACCATGATTAAAGAAAAGTCAACATCAATCCAACTATATAGCATGGAATAAATGATAGAACGGACTATTGAGGCATAAGATATTCGACTAATTCATTCAATCTCCTCATATATTTGTGAACACATTCTCACGGAGATATTTTTACCATGTGATATAAGAAAAAAATCCATTGTTGGATAATTTCATGTTGTACCTTATGAGTAACATATCAATATATGTACATTGACTTTGTCCAAGTTTCCTTTTAGATCTATCTCGATAGATCATGATAACTAGAATTTAGGCTTCTTCGCCTAAATATTTCATGGAGAATAATTCATTTAACCAAGTCTTAACTGACCATAAGACTTGCATCTCATTTCCCAAAATTAATATGTCATCAAAATATAACACTAGGAAAACAATATCATTCCTTTCAACCATTTTGTAGATACAAGGCTCACTTTTGTTTTTGAAAAAACAAAATTTTCTTATGGATTCATCAAAACGAACATTTAGTGATCCTGATGTATACTTTAACCCATAAATGGATCTCTACATCATTCATATTATTTCTGTAATTCTATTACTTGAAAAACTCATTGGGTTGAGTCATATAGAAATATTAAAGGAACATTCCATTCAGAAAAGCCATTATGACATCCATTTTCGAAAATTTATAACCTTAAAAAGATTCTATTACAAGAAACATTCTGATTGATTTAAGCATTGATACGGGTGAGATGGTTTCATCATATTCAATGCATTGATGTTTCCTAAAACCCTTTGCAACAAGACTTTCTCTAAAGTTATTGACCTCACTATCCATGTCCAAAATCTTTTTGAATACTCATATGCATCAAATGGGCTTTACATCAGGTGGGGGTTCTACCAAAATCCAAACATGATTTTTGTACATGGACTCCATCTCATAATTCATGTATTTATTCCATTTAGCAGCTTATTTACCTTCTACTTCTTCCTTGTAGGTTACAGGTTCATCACCCTCAAGGAACAATGTGTCACCTAAATCAGTAAAAAGAAAACCATAACACTCTGGTTCTCTAAAAACTCAAGTAAACCTACACATTATTTGTTTCTTATGAATAGGTCCTTCTTCCTCTCTCTCTTGTAGATATAGTTCCTCTAATGACTCTTGTTCATCTGAATCATTGACTTCATCGAATCAATCTTGATACCACTATTTATAGTATAAATGTGTTCCCATTCTAGAAATCTGGTGTATCTTTCCAGAACAACATTTTTATCTAATGAGTTACATAGGTAATATCCTTTTGTTTCCTTAAGATAACCTATTATGATTCACTTTATGCCTCTGGATGCTAATTTGTCACTTGGTAAAGTCGTGAAAAATACCTTGCATCCCCATACATGTATGTGTGTTAGACTAAGTTTCATTCCATAACATAACTCATATGGAATCCCATATGTAGCTTTATTTGGCATTGGTTAAGGGTATATGTTATTGTCTACAAAGCGTATCCCCAAAAGGATAATATATGTGTTGTATGAGTCATCATTGATCTTAACATTTCTAGAAAGGTTCTATTCCACCTTTAACTAACACCATTCCATTTTGGTATATAAGAAAGAGTTATTTAGGATAATATATCACACTCCTTAAAGTTGTGAATAAAATCTTGGTCATGATATTCTCCAACGTGGTCTGAGCGGAGTGATTTTATCTTCTCAACAAGTTGGATTTCTCGTTCATTTTTGTATTCCATAAAAATATGAAAGGAATCATACTTATACTAAATTATGTAGATATATCCATACCTATTATAGTCATCATTAAAAGTAATTAAGTATGAAAAACCACCCATTTCCCCTAATGGAAATGGGCCACATACATCAGTGTGTATTAATTCCAATACTGCATTTGTTATTTCTCCCTTTCCTAAGAAAGGTGCTTTGGCCATTTTTCCTTGTTATCAAGCTTGAAATACATCCAAGGGTTCTAACTGTACCGTGTCTAAATACCCTTCTTGATATAATCTATATTATCACTTCTCATTTACATGACATATCCTGAAGTTCTATAGGTGGGTGATATATGAGTCATGTTGGCTGGTTTTGACATTGATTTACATTATAGTGTTCACGATTTAGAGCATGTATAAACCTTTGTTAGGATGTCCCATACCATAACAAATGTTATCCCTATAAAAAGACAATATTTACTTCCAAACTTCAAATAAAATACCATATTATCTAAAATCGACATTGGGAAACTATTCCTAGTTCCGGAAGGTACATAATAGAAATTTTTTAAAACTACAACCAAACCACATGGAATGGTTATGTGATAGTCTCCCACGGCCAAGGCTTCCAGACTTGAACCATTTTGAGATCGGGGATCCAGTTCACCTTTTTCAGTATTTTGGAACCTACATAGTTCCTTTATATGAAAACAAATGTGTGATCCACATCCTATATCCAATACCCAAATTGTTGATAATGATATAATTCATTCAATGAAAAAATACCTGAAAAATAACCATTAACTTTGTTCTTCTACCCATCTCATAAATTATTATTCTAGTGATTTTTCTTACCACATCTAAAGTAGATAGCTTCCTACTCATTACTATTCCTCTAAATCTTTTCTTCATTATAGGATGATACATTAGTGTCTTTGGACATGAATTGGACATAGACGCCTTTTTTTTCCCATTTTTCTTTTATTTACAACAATGACATATGAATTGGTATTTTTTATATCCTTGATTGCTTGGATAACTAAATCCAAAATGTCTGGGAGAAACATCTCCCTATCATTCATTTTATAATTGAAAATAAAAGTTGAGAAGCTTGGAGGCGAAGAACAAATAATGAGATCCAATGCTAGTTCTTGGTTCAATTTGAACCCAAGGGATTGAATCCTCTCAATGTACTCAATCATATTCATTACATGAGGACATACCTAATGCCCTTATTCTAGCCTGAACATATATAGGTATGTTAAGATCTCATACCTTTCCTTTATGGCCCTCTCTTAATATAATTCTTAGAGAGGTAAAAGCATTTTATAGGCGTCCTCATCCTCATGCATTTTTTTGAAAATGTTTGGACATGGATGACAACATGATGAATTGAACATCAAAATGCATCATCCTTATGATTTTTCCATTTATATTTTTCCACATTAATATATCCCTGAGGAGGATAATAAGGAACTGTGTATTCCAATATATATATCCTTTTTTCATGGAGTAGTACTATACACAAGCGCTAATACCACTCCTAGAATTTATTTTCAGTCAGAATATTTTCTTTATCCAAAATTGATTAATAAATTGTTATTACATTTTAAAGTCTCCCACTATATTAATGAACCATAATTTCCCTCACAATTATATACATAATACTATGTCTCTTGATTACACTAGTGCAAAGGATCCTTGAAACCACCCTCAGAGTCTACAAGCTATGGTTATGCCAGTACTCGGAGGTTTTCAAGGTAGGCTCTAGGTTGTCCAACCACTTGACTTGTGGTTCCTTCTATTGTTGATTAATTTCCAATATTTTGGAATCCGAACATGATTCCCTCAATATCACGCCTCTTAAATGATATCATGTTAGCAAGGGATAATCATTGACTACTCCCTTTGGTTATGTCGACCCAGTTCTCTCATGAAAATGCCATGGTAGAAAAAGAACCTCTCAATAATGGCTAAAGAGCACCCCAAAAAACCATCTTTGTTTAAATGTTAGAAATGGAAGGATTTTTGACATTATAAATCTTTGAGAGTTTTTTATATTTATTAAAGAATATTATCCTTTTCTATTTATATGTTCAAACTAGATTGTCGTGCTCAAAACTGAACATGCAAAAGAAATTCATTCGTTACTTCTTAATGAATTATTTATATTGTTTACAATTCTATGTTATCAAGAAATAATAATGCACTCACACAAAATAATAAAAATATACAAAATTTAAAATCATGAAATTCAACTAGTCTTATGAATTGTGTTAAGATCGATCCATAATGGATTAATCATCACGTAGGGGCATGTATACGTGAGTTGACACCCGACTCTTGTCGCAGCTATCCCCATTAAAAAAAACTTGGCTCCCGGCTAGATTATCACCACAACTTGGCAGGGTCTTCATCTCGGATCATTACTGTGTAATTACAAATAAACTCGCATGCAGGTGAGGGGTCTAGGGGGAAAATACAACTAGTTCATTGGACGTGCGGAACCTTATAAATTTTTTAATTAAAATATGATTCCCAAAACGCAATTTATATAATTAAATATTACAATGATCCCATGAATTGAATAAATAATTAATTAAATAAATGAGATGTGCACATTTTGGTCTCTTGCTTAAGACCAATCGATATAAATAAATCACAATTAATATTAAACTATGATAAATTTAAATTGTCTGAGGGAGATCTAATTATTTAAATGAATTTAAATAAATTCAAATAATTTATTTCATCAGTTCCAATTTTTTAATTTAATATTAATTACAAAATTAAATAAAACTAGTAATTTAATTTTAATTGAAAAAAATTAAATTAAACCATTAATATAATTTGAATTCTAAAATTAAATTAAACCATAAATTTAATTTTAAACAGAATTAAATTAATGTTTCATATTCTATTTAATCATAAACCCCAAAATAATACTAATTAATTCAATTTAACAAATATATTAATTAATACTAATTAGTAGGGAAGGAGTCTGGTAGGAATGTGAATTGTCGTGAGGGTGTCATACTAGAGAAGAGCCAAATCACGGTGCAACAACAGTGCAACTACAGTGTGACCGTGACGTGACCCCGGCATGATCGCCCGATCCAACAACACCCATGTAGTTGAAGCATCCTTTGGTGAGTTACGAGGGTGGAAACACTCTCCTCAGCGAGCCGCAAAGGCACCAGCGAGGACCACCGGTCCGGTGAGGCATGACAGTTTGGGGGTGCACTGCTCCAGTGAGCCCTGAAGGGAGGCAGCCTAGTTCGGCTAAGACAGTAGTGATAGGGGGAGTGGGGGCGTCCTCTGGGATGGTTCAAGAGATCAATGAGGTTGGGATGAGGTTTCTCCTATGGTGGCAGCCTGGTGAGGTCTGGCCGAGGCGGTGAGGTAGCGCGACATGGGGTCTTCCAGGAGGTCAAGGTCTAGCCGAGACGATGAGGTGTAACTAGCGCATTAGGAAGGGAGGCTAGATGTAGCATGGTCCAGTTGAGATAGGGCGGTGCGAGGTAGTATGAGGGTGGAGCACTGCTCAGTCTGGCAGCATGGGGAGAAGGGACATGGTTTTGAGGTACGGATCATGCACCTAGAAGAAGACCCAATTTGGGTCTTCATTCCCTTTTTAAAATTGTTCTATCTTTTTAATAAACAATACCATCCCATTTTTTGTTTTTATAAAAGTGAATACCCGAATGGGTTGGTGGTCTCCTCCCTTTTTTATATGTTTTAAATTATAGTGACTTAAATAAAAAATTGACTTGACATGAAGTCTCAAATGACATCCCTAATAATTTGTTTAATTGAGAAAATAATAATAATATTATTTTGTAATATATTTTATTTATCTCTTAAAACAAGCCAACCAAAAAAATTCCTACGACCGAATTCTGGCCCAGAAGTGCCCGAATTTCGGTACTTTGAAGAACAAATGAATAAATTTAAAAAACACATTCTTCATAAAATAATAATATAAATTTCTTAAAACCGATGACGTTGATCACATTTAAATTTTCAAATGGTCATAACATGTCCATTAGTAAATGGTTCGATGTATGGTCAGATCTGTTGGAACCTATTTAATGCACCGTAAAAAAATTTAATGCAATTAAATTTTTTCTTTCACTCTGAGAAACAATGTGTTTTTTTATACCATTGTTAGTTACCAGGATGGGAAACGGACCAGATGGGACAGAAAATTAAATTTTTTTGCATCACCAGATTGATGTTACAAATCATACATTTGTGATCTTATCCATGTACTCTCTGAGGACCATACGTGGATTTGATAGAGCACCAAAATAAAACTAAACATGTACCATGTTCGGATCTTACACGGGCAATTCAGTACCAGAATGTGATAAACTGTTGATCGATGACTCAAACATCGAATCCCTCTAAATCTTCCTCATACACCTCTTAAATATTCATACGTGTTGTTCATTGGAATCTATGTGCAATCGTGGTACACCAAAAATCACTTCAATGCAGTAATGATCACCGAAACAAAAAATCATCAATCCAAGGAGGATGAGCTTGAATATCTTCCATTTTCTATATAATCTCTCTCTAGAATCTAGGAGGATATATATGATCTCAATTCCAACACATTAATAGTTACATGAGAATATCTTATCATTCACTTGTATAGGGAATATATAGAATACTAGGTATGGGATCTCGGCCCCCTGTGTAATAGATATTTACTATATAATTTTTATAAATATTTATTTATGGAAAATTAAATTGTTCCAAAAATAATATTTCTAATTTTATCACTTACTACAATATATATATTAAATATAAATTTCGTAATAATCTTGAGTCTATAAGTCGACTCACTTCTCTTGAAAATATTAAGAGATCCCGGGATATTTAAATCCGTTCGAATAATTTTTTTCTATATATTTTCTTAATCACATGTAGATACATGTTATAAATAAATTCAATGAATTATTACAAACATGAATAATTCAAGAATTTATTAATTACTTGGTGATCTATAGAACATGGATGATACTCAGATTCCAGGGCAAGGCCCACCAAGTTCTATGTTCCTTTTCCATAGAATAGGTTAGATTCTCAAAGTGCAATAGCGTGTGACCCTGTAGGCCATTATCACAACAATAATTAATAATATTCACCGACCAAGAGCAGGGTCTAACAACCCATCAACGCCCTTATAGAGGTATGATGAAGTCAAATCAATGAATACATTCCTTCAAATGTTGTCTAGGTTATATAATATCTTCATCATAAATATCTCAATAAAGCAGAATTTACAATAGTGTCATCATCCCTTATCATTATTTATTTTATTTATTGATATGTCTGGATGGTATTAAAATCCAATACCATGGCCATTGATTTAATGAAGGTGCATCTATCCTAACAAATAAGGCCAGAGATATATTTTCCTCTACGCGAAAGAAAAAAAATTAATATCTTGATCATTCAATCAATGTCATGTCACCAATGACATATCCAACACAAACTACTTATCGATGACTTTATCGCCATGGTTTTCTCCCAGCATCAATGTATGCAATTAAATGACATACATTGATAATGATCTAAAGTTTGGAGACCATTACACATGTTTATATATAGAAACAACCAATGAAACCTAAAACACATGGTGTTCGTATTATGTAGGTTAGTCCTCAAGATCTCAACTACTAGAGATCATCAAGTGCGGACTTCTTGGGAAGAAGTCTCAATGCTTATGAGCCCCCAACACCTGACAGTCTCAAACCATCTCTTTCCTTTCATAATGATGTTACTAGACTATAGGATATTACTTCATGATTATTTTCATGGAATCTAGGGGTTCTCATTGTTGCTTGGGATATGTTATAGCTGTTCGATATGACATGTAATATAAGGTCATTTCCGTAAACAATGTGGATGCAGAAGTATATACACTATTATATAAAGGTAAATAGATGTGTATGTAAAAAATTACATACATGTAGTGGTAAAAAATGTTCAGTACAAGTTGGGTCTAGGGAACCCACTTTCATTATTTCAGTATGTTACTTAATCCTTTGTCATAAATTAATGTCAATTTTAAATAAAAAGAGACACATTGAGTTATACAGGCCACACCATGTGTCATATTGAGGTGCGACTAATTTCTACACATAAAAAATTAATAATCTATTTTTTTTCTAAAATATGAAAATAATATTAAATCATTTTACCTCTTTTAAGTTTTCCATTTTTGTTACTCTATTAAAAGTACGTTTCAATCTGGACTAGACATTTTGAGTCATACTGGAAACATAGTGCATTGGACTGAGGTGGGGTTGACACGTAAATATAAAAAATTAGTTATGGATCATTATATTAAAATATAAAAACAATGTGAATGAATTTTCTCAGTTTTAAGTATGTCACTTGTTCAATTACTAATATTAATGTCTATTTTAAATAATGAAACAATTAGAGTTATACCGATCACACCACGCGTCATATTGAGGTGTGGTGGATTCCTACCCATCAAAAATTACTGTTGGATTGTTTTCATAATTTATCAAAACAAATCTAATGCATTATTTTGGTTGATTGTATGTCAGCTATGTTTTTTATTTAAATGTAATTTCAAGCTAGAAACAAGAATTATGATTAATTCCGATCACAACATGAATTAGTTTGATGTGATATTTCCTCATACATTTCTAAAATGACTTATGAATCATTTTACTAAGTTATCAAGACAATCAGACCATGTTTCCTTTTTTTAGTGAGTGACACGTTTTAAACTAAAATGTAAATATTAAACAGATAACAGATAATTTTAGTCATTTGGGCCACACCATATGTCTAATTCAATTGTGGTTTACTCCTACACGTAAAATATTACTCATGAATTGTTTCCCTAAAGTATCAAAATAATCAGAATTTGTTTTCTTGGTTTTCATTATATCACTTGTTGTTTTTACTTAAATTAATGTTACTTTTAAATAAAAATAGACAATTTGAGTTATACTAGCCACACCGTGCATCGTATTCAGGTGTGGCTGATTCCTACACAACAAAAAGGACTTATAGATCATTTTAATAAATTATAAAATCATCATTATTGGTTTACTTTGTTTTCATTAATCCATTTTTGTTTTTTTAATAAAATGTTATTTCAAAGTAGAAACACACATTATGAGTCATACCAGTCACATCGTGTGTTGGATGGATGTGAGACTGATTCACACATTTAAAAAAATACTAATGAATTGATGTCCAAAATTATCAAGACAATTACAGTATGTTTTCATGGTTTTCATTGAGTGACACATTTTGAACTAGAATTTCAATTATAAACTTATAATTGACAATTTAGACATACCAGTCACACTATGCATGGGATTGAGATGTGGTTGATTTCTACACAAGAAAAAATGACTTATGGATAATTTTCCTAAATGATAAAAAACAATCCTAAATATGTGTCTCTAATAAAAGTATGTCATTTCATTTTTTTTTCTAAAATTAATGTAAATTTCATATAAAAAGAGACACTTTGAGTGATAGTGGTCACCTGCTTTATTTTATCGGTTTTGAGTAGATTAGTTTCTTTAATACCAACTATATTGACCCAAAAAATTCATTGATAGATATAAAATCATAGTATATTAATATTTATTATATAACATATTTATCCATGTCAGAATATAATAGGACTAGTGCTTTCAGAAACGTGGAATCATAAAGAACATGTTCATAAGAGTATCTTATTAAGTTATTCTTTAGTAGATACATTATTAGAAATATCATTTATAAAACCATTAATAATAGCATAAAAATATGAAACATAATTAAGGGTGATCATATATTCTCAATAACTTTAAACAAGGGAGATATAAATGATCATATATATAAATTAAAATAAAAGTAGTAGATAAAATGATGAAAACCATTAATTAAATAAATAAAAAGATACACTCTTAGTCAAATTGAAATCATCATGTGTTACAATGATATCCGTTTACTTTATTCAACGATATTGAAACATTTAATTGATAAAATTTATCAATTTACTTCATGTTCCCACAAATTCCTTTAAAGGAAATCAATAAATTCCAATAATGTAGGGGTGACATGGTTTTGAGGGAGATTATGTTTATGGAAGACATTATTTGTTTGAGTAGTCAAAATTTTGATTTATATTATGTTAATGAATTATAAAACATATATTATTATGATGAAATCATAGTATATTAAAAATAATTACCTTCTTCAATGTGTTTTGAGTTGCATCTTTAATGTCCAATCTCTCACGAGCATGATCAGTTTTAAGGAAACCACCCCAACTAAAACAAAGGAATACAACTGTATAAGAAAAAAATTCTTTTCTGAGTACTACTAAAAAGAAGTAAATTAAACATATATATGAAATAATACACTACATAATTGGAAGCTAAATTTTCATGCTATTTGTGGGCATTCTTGAATCTGGTATACTTATTATTCATTTTTGAGCTCAAAATATATCAGCTTATGAAAATGAGTTTTTTACACAGTCATAATTTTATTGGAATGTTATAAATACCTAAAGGATTGATAAATTTTTTAAAATAAATACTAATTATCATAGAAAATAAATCATCAGGGATGCTAGTTTTTTTTATTTTATATGATATCTCTCATAAATTTAGAAACATAATAACTACAATATTTTCCAATGGTTTGTTTCAAACACTACAAAAAAATATGTAAAATAAGTATTTTTTTTACATTTTTTTTGGATAGTGAAATATTATTTTATATACCCTGATACTTATCCATTAATAGAAAAATTATTCATTCTTGTGGTTATCCCCTGGTCCCAATCTTATTTTTTCATGCTAGTGATGCACCACCCTATTATAACAGAATCCTAATTAAATGTTAATATAAAAAATATAACATGATGTTTATTTTCAAAAAATTGGATAAAGTGTATTAAATATTTAAAAGTCTCATCATGTGTGGATGGTTTATTTGATATCCTAGTGTTGTATCATGGACATTAATCTTTTCTGTTTCCAAATTTTCTAGAATGCTAATCCAATAATGTATGTCATGCGAATGATTTCTTTGAAACGATTTGACCAGTCCTATCACTATTTCATTTTTTTCCTATCTATTTCTGTTTTTTCTATAGAGGATATGTGAGGAATAAAGAGTGAACATTTTTTTCTTGGTAAAATCCTTTCAATTTTTTGTTTCATATATACATCCACAAAAAATATGAAATTTTTTGGTCATAATTAAGACATTATATCGGTTTTTGGAATATAAAAATCCTGAAAATATACCTCATGTATACATTAAAAAATGTGCCACCTAGCCAATCATAATCATGTATTTAACATACAATATCAACACCAATGAAGTATTGATCTTTCTCTCTGTACATATTTAATTCAAATTAATCTATCTAAATAAAACCATATTTTAACTTTGTATCCAAATGAACATTCAATGACACTAAATGATGATATAGAATGGGTGGGGTAATATATTTTTTGGTAGATCACTTCGATTAGTTAGTCCATTCTTTAGTTTTTTTTTAGGTGGTCTTTCATTTCATCTCCTTCTATTTGTTTTTCTATAATAACATTCATTGATTCAGAAAATTTTCATTAATTGATAAAGGGTTTTCTTGAAAAGTAAAATATAAATGAATACGTCCTTGTCAACATGTTTTTTACATGATGTGATGGTCGTGTGATGATTGTCCCAATAGATGTTTCTAGCATATGAGTTTCTTCCTCATCAATTGGAATAGGTGGCTCTATGCTTGGCTCATGGGATATGGTAATCGACACTACGAAAAGAACTATTGGAAGATATTTTTTGTGTAGAATGTTGTTTGGAATATTAAACATTGAAGACCTCACTACCGGGTGATTGGTGGATGATTCTTGATATAAATCATAGTCATAATCACCAGGTAGAATATTCGTACCAAAAAGGTATTGGTCTATGTATGATTCACATTAAATAGAATCTTTAATTATAACATTTATTACATCAACTAAGAAATCACTTCAAGAGGAATAACTAGCCACAAAGTTGGTGGGTGGTGGGGTTGGATCACCTCCTGGTGGATGTTCTTGATTAGATTCTTTTTTATTCCATCCCCATTAAATTTCCCATAATATATCTCTGCCATTAAAATTATTCTTCAATGATAGATATTCATTCTCTCATATATTTTATTAATTCACATTGATCCTCTTATTATTCACTAAAATATGTTTTGTGCATCACCCCAAAATATGCACTCCAGATTCGGCCATGATAATCTAGTAACATCAAGGCCCTTGATAGTATGTGTTCATATGGTATAGGTGTTGTAGATTCCTGTGACTATGTTGGATAAAAAATATTGGATAATAATTTATCATTGATATGTAATATATATTTAAATGGAAATAAATTTTTATTTTTTAATACATACAGATGTTTCCAATACTGTGTTTTTTTTGTAATTTTTTCTATTATTATCCATTCATTATTTACACGTGACTCCTTCCACAACACATGGTGGGTGATGGAAGTGGATTTGGATTTATATGCATGAATATGAATATAATCAAAGGATCATAATTATGGTGTTGTATCATGTCACATAAAAATATTATGGTAGATTTAAAGTATGTACCAATTTTTTTCAAATGAAGTGTACCCCATGCTTGCTTTATAGTATGGGTACACAATTTTTTTTTCTTATTCCTTATTTACATCACTCAGTTGTTGAATCATAAAGTAAATTATCAATCAAAGTGATAAATAAACGTATCATCAAACAATGTATTTCTATCCACAATGTACCTGAAAAGACACATATAATCGATGTCTAGTAATTGTGTCCCTTGATTCTTAGGTTATCAAGTGTTCATAGATAAGTGGTGGGTGGGTGTTTATTTTCTATTCAGTGTCTTTAGGATGATGTCTTATTAGAGTTGTGAAAAATACAATGTTAATCTTTCAATAATGAATTAACATATTTTTCATGTGGGAGTCATCTATTATCAATCCAATCAACAATGGATGATAAAGAGTAAGTCAATATTTCAATATTTTATAAGAAAAATAAATAAAGGATATCATAATGGTACCATAATCTCTCCCCAAATCAATGTATTATGATCATGCACAACTTGCTTCTAAGAATCTACATCAATCAGCATGCATTACAAAGTGATGATTTTATTATAACTATTGAACATGGAATTTTTTCGGTTAACATGTTGGGATGTGAATTCCCTCTATAGTCCTATTTGATTCCTTTGACATTATCCATGATGATATTATCTAAGACCGTTAAACTAAAACACATCTATTTTTTCTGTGTCATAGGTACTTCGTCACCTACCATTTCCCAACAATTAACATCATTAATATGTTCATCTCAAATGTTAGCATCAAAATGTGCATATAGTCATTGTAACTCTACAATGGTAGAAACAATAGATTGAGAAACCTTTTGTTCTTCATGAATGAGAGAACCATTAGGTGTAGAATGTTACTCCTCTTCACTGAGAGCAACAATAGTTTGAGAGGCATAGGGTTCCTTAAGATAGGGATCACTGGAACATGTGGAAGTTATTATGTACAGAAGTGGTCTAAAATTTAATTTAGATTATATAAATGCTTCTGAAAAATAAAAATAACATGAGGTAACACGATTTATATTACAAAAACATGTTAACATATTATTGACCTGTCTTTTCCATTTTTAAAGGTTTAATGGATTTTAACCCTCCATCAACGATACAAATCCATTAATTGTGGTCTCCTCTATCATAAAAAACACCATCTATATTGGGACTGCTATGAAATGATTATGACGTCTCAGTTAAAGGGTCATCTGTAGTTCAATTTTCATCTAACCCCATAATGGTTTTGGTCAATAACAAAACAATTGACCACTTTTGGTTTGTGGGATCTTAAACATAAAATACTTGAATTGCCAATAGTGAAATTATGAATGGTTTTTCATTGTACCCTTTACTAGAAACAACATTCAAGAATCCCAACTCATCTATTTCAATATAACATATGGTATCAACCCTCTTTCATTAAAAAATCGTCAATTGGAATGTTTTATAATCCAAATACCCTATTTATTTGATGATGTTAAAGAATGAAATTTTCATGTAAACTGTATTTCTATCCTTAATACCTAAAACATTCATTGCTTCATCCATGAGTGTAACTCCACTATTTTTGAGGGCAATGTCCTCATCGATCTCATTTTCATATAGAGTATAATCAATAACAACATAACCATTGTATAATAATACGTACACACTTGGACTTCTAGCCACCCATTAATGTTTTTATGAAATTCAATATGTATATTCATCTAACTCTTTAAAAATATGCTCTCGAAAGCATCCTAAAATCTATTGATTATTTATATCTGATATTTGACGTTCATCCTATGATGCATTCAAATGAGTAATAATTTCTTTGTGGGATTCATCATTTCTTGAATCCTTCTAAACTATTATGGGAAATGTAATTATGGGATTTCTCCTGATCTATAATATTTATTGTGACAACAAATCTTCCAAAAATTCCATTACCAACAATCCATCCAATGTGACATGATTTCGGTATACCAAACCCTTCCACACCAGATAGGTATTCAGTACACAATTCAATGTCTTTGTCAATAATATATCTCTCTATATTACAACCGTATGACTGACTTCTATTTTCTACATACCCTTTCATAATCTTAATATACCATTCAATTGGATAAATCCATCTATAGTGTACATGACCACATTGTTGAATCTCTCTCAGAAATTAAACCATCAAATGAACCATCATTTAAAAGAATGTTGGTATAAAAACATTTCTAATTCACATAAATTGTTGTCAATTTCCCTTTCCATAGCTGAAAAATGTTATGGGTCTATAACATTGATGCATATAACTTTGATGAAGAAACAACGTTTCATTAATGTATGATTGCAATTCTTGTAAAAAAGGAATCCTAAAGATATATGCATTAGATCTTGCATTAAAACATGGAATTCAGGTGATTTCATTCCCTTTAATTTTAAATCAATCATTGAAATGATGGTCTTTATATTCAATGGACACCCATTTGGAAGAAATATATCATTAAAGAAGATACAAAACTGATACCTCTCCGCTCTGGAAAGAGTGTAAGAATATGGAGAAAGAAAATTTCTTTCTTCCCCCTTCACTAGAGCTAATTGTTCTCATATTACATTTTCAACCATGTCCAATGTAGCCTTAATTACATCCTTTTTAGGTTCATGTAGAAATGTTCGGTTTAAACTACCACATGCATTTTTGAAAACATTCATAACATCAAGAAAATTTTTAACATATAGAAAATTAGAGTATGGTAATTAAAATAACTTATCAAATTTTCCACCGATTTTCATAAGTTTTCCAAAAATGGTTTACCAAAAGCATTGTTCGCATATTTTACATTCACAAATATTTGATCAACTGTTGGTGGAGATGGTTTTGTAAATTCTTTTGAACATCCATCGAATGATATCATACAAGATCAATACTTATTTCTGTAGGGTAGAAATATGTGATATCCTAGAAACATAGTTTTCATTTAATATTTCAACCTATTTGATTATGTAACTTGTTCGCAGTTGGTACACCCTTGAATTCCATTAATTCTATATCTTGAAATACTCTCATAAGAAGGAATGTCGTTTAGCATCCCATACAACATGGATCTCAATATGAAATCTTTATTTATGTAGAATCATCCACCATAACACCTAAATCCCATAATAATTTTAAATCCTGTTTCAATGTACCCAAATAAATATCAATCTCATTACCTGATTATTTTGGTCATAATTTGATCGTAGATAAGAATATATATCTTTTTTCATGCACAATTATGGTGTAATTCTATAATATACCAAAATAAGTGTCCATGTACTATGGGTTGTAATTTGAAAACAAAAAAAGATTCACTCTATATGTTGATAAATTAAGATGAAGGATTCTCATCTTATTTCGAAATTCATGATAGTCATGATCAAATCTCTTCAACTAAGGAGGGTCTATCAGGTTACATGGTTTCCTATATTTAACACTTTTTATGTGTGTAACTTCAATTTCCCTGCTGTCTCGTCACATCCATATAGGCCCCGAAACCGTGGAATGATGGGAAAAATACCATAAAACATTCGTAGAACTATATTCTTCTTTCTTTAATTGATAAGAGACACATATTGGGAATTATTTGTGTGATTTTTAGTCAATGAAAAATAGTATAACGTCATTTGGGTATGCGTGTATTCTTTCAGAGATCATACCGATCGAGCGTAGCATTAATTTGGCATTGTATGTTAATCTCTAGAGATCATTATATTTCTGGAGCATTTAATTTTAGAGAGAAATAAATTCTATAAAACATTAATCACTCCATCGATTTCCTACATTAAATTTATACAACTTCATTACGGTTGGTAATGTTGTATACTTAGTGTTACTAGCATACAATGGCATCTTTGCACAACTCATTATTTTCTAAAACAATTTTGGGAAATCACGAATTTCATATACAACTGTCCTTGTTATTTCTTCAATATAATATTCATCATCGTTCACATATTTAATCACATACATGATAAATATTCATCATTTTCAACACTTTTAATCATATTAGATGATCCATAAATTGAAATTCTATCGCATCCACTATCAATATTCACTTTTTTCCATTTTATTCTATTATTTATTAGATCGATCTTTTCCATGATAGATCAAGTGTTATTCAAACCTTTCATAACTATTTTTTATTGAATAAAAATAGTATAAACATGGATAAAAAAATTCAGAATATTCATATGCATGATATTTTTTCAAACATGATAAACTCTTTCATGCTATATTCATACTATTTTTTATAAAATTAGCATATATCCATTCTTTACGCGTATCTATCCTATATGATTTGGTAATAATAATTTTTAACTAAATAAATAAACAAAATAGGCCTTTAAAATCGAGTAAAATCAACATTTTATTGATTGTTATTTTTTCATTTGGTTGTCTGAGACTCATCCCCTTTTAAGAGAACACCAAATTCCTTTGAAAACAATTTATAAATTCACACATGAAATCCCATTATAAAAACCAACCATTTATATAAATTCCTCTTAAAAATAACACAAACTTTTCTAAATGAAACCACAATTAAGTATAATTTGAAAACATTTAAATTCCCTAATGAAATTAAATTGCCAGAGTTGACAAACACTTGGCATGCAACCAATGTTCATGCCTAGTGTTTAAATCATTTAAAAAAATATTTAAAACCAATAAATTGTATATTGAACAAATAAGTTTTTTTTTTGAAACATTTCAAAAAACATGAATAATTTTAAAAAATCCATCTAGGAATTTATAGAAGGACATAAATCCTTAGATAGTAACATTATAAAGGATACACAAATAAAAATTAACCAATGTTTTAAAAAATAAAAATATATAAAAGGTTTATCAGGTCTCTCATGAATAAATAGTATGAATAATATATTTTAATATTATAATATTATTAAGGATTGAATAAGTGATAGATAAATAAATAAGTTTCAATTAGAAATAATATTTTAAACATTTTGTCACATCTCATTAGAGTGGGAAAAAATTTTCTACTTGGTGCTTGAATCATGTTGTATTTGTGATTAATCCTCCCAATATTGTACAATAGAGAGAATGTTCATATTCTTGAAGATATACATTAAGTCAATGCTAATGGACTATAGGTACTCAAACCATATCCACTATAAATTGTTCCTTTCACTCTCTGGTTAAATATATTTCAAACAAATTTTATTTCATTCCAAAAATATATCACCCTAATGATAATACAAATAAAACCTCATAGAATACACCACTATTTACAAATCTATGAAAGGATTTGAGACATTTATCATATGTGTCCTTATCTATCGGTACCCATAAGCAACCACATGATCATCGTGGACAAGAAATGATCAAATATTGACTCTTGATACTTGATAATATAATAAATACACACAACCCAAATCATTTATGGTTAATATTTTTGTTTTCATAGATCTCCCATTAAGATCGTAGAAGGATCTCTCATGAACATATATGAATAGTAATTATACCACATTCATGGTGAAGGACTTCATAGTGCGTCCAATCAATGAGAGTCTGGGTTGACCCTCTAGTAATAATTGGAAATTTCAAAAAATAATTGGCTCTCAAAAACATTATTTGGCCTCTCTAAATAAACTATAACATCAAACCTCTCATGTTCTAAAAATACTCTATCCACTAATATCATTTAACCTATGAGTTGTACATTATCAATCCAAAACAAACACTATGAAATCTTGGAATACAGATGATGCTCCATAATTTTTCTCAAGATGACCTCTATATATCGAGCACGTTCCACCCTTAACTAGGAATACATGATGATATGTTTGGAATATATGGCTAAAAATTAACTAAATAAAAATTAAAGACCGAATTAATCTCATCCATGAACACTACAATTGTATTTTTCAAATTGAATGACATCACTAGATACCCATATAAGTTATACGTAATCCTAAATATAGTATGGGGTTTATAAAAACACAACACCATAAACTGATTATAACTTGATATCAAATTAGTCTTCCAGAACACTTTATCACCTCTACGTTGATCAAATATTTCATCAATATATAGAAGAAAATATTATTTCATTTCAATCACATGGAATAATCTCTAGTATTCCACACATATTCTCAGTGATTCAATTGAATTTTTATTGAAAAAACTAAGGCACCCTGAGGATACATAATGATTTATATGAACCCCTTATCCTCAAAGTAATTAAATTGTGATTTATTCTCTCATAGCTCTAAAAGATACATCATATATGGTGGAATTGATATATTCTCCACACTTGGTATGAACGCAATCTTAAACACAACCAATCCATTGGGTGGTAACCACGATAAGTTATTGGAAAATACATCTAAGAACTATTCAATGATAGTATTATATACTAATTGATTTTTATCTCAATCATCCAAAATTACTCTAGAAAAATGATATTTGATTTTACCCATCTATAGAAATATAGGCAGTATATAACTAGTTTTCATATCTAACTCTCCAATGTATACACAATCATCACCCCCAAAAAATATAATTCAACACATTGATGAAAATAATTGATATATTAGATACAACACTACATTTGGGTGTTAAATATAACCACATACTAAAGTCAAATTTTTTCGTGTCACTAAAATTTATTTGTTATTTGTTATTATATTTTTTTTATTATTAAAATTATATCACTCTAAAATTTACATATATAGTTAATTATTAATGGAATGAAAAATTGGTCAAGTGAGATGTTCTATCCAATAGAAATAATAACATACTTGAAGTAAAGATGTAATGAAAAACAATTAAGAAGTCAACAATGAGTATCCTCAATATTCCAAAAATATATTTATTTCCAATATAACATCATTCAAATGAACATTTTTATTTTAAATAGTTTTTTGGATTATCTATAGTGTTGATCGTAGGTATCATAGATTAACAACCAGAAAAACATTGACAATATACAAATTTAATGTTATCAAGTTATAATCCTCAATATTCAATGATTATTATCTCATTTGTGTTAATAGATATCTAATGCTCCAATACCCACTTCAATATGATGATCAATAAAAAATATACACTATAAATTAATCAAACACGATGATTGGTATAATATATATTCTATCCCTAGAAGCTCATCAATATCCTTCAACAATAGAAAAGATACAAAAAAGGAATTGATCATGGTAAATTAGACAATAAGAAAATAATAATGATATTCTAAGAGCATTACAAGAATACTCAATATATTATCACATGAGGAGATGGGTTAGCGGTGGAGGTAGGTTCCCAGAGAAGGAGGTCTTCACAGTAGAGGTGGGGTTCTGCGGCATAGGTGGGGTATGCAGAGTAGGTGGGTTCACGATAAAATAAGGGTTTTGGGTGGAGGTGGGGTCCGCGCGTGGTCGAGGTGATGTTAGCATTGGAGGTGGGGCTCACAGTAGAGAGGGATCAGTGGGAGATGTGAGGATCATATAAGAGGATGGATTCATGGTGGCAGAGAAGGGTCTTATAGTGGATGATGTATTTTCAGTGGTGGAGAATGAGGAGTAGTCGGTGGATGAGGAGGAGGAATAGGAGGAGTCGATGACCATGGAGGAGGAGGAGGAGTTGGTGTCAGGGTTCGACATCTACGAGAGATTGAGGCGTGTGGGAGAACGAGGAGACTGTTAGGGTTTATCTATAAAAGTGAGAAATCCTTTTTATCCTCGCTAGGTAAAAACACAAATAAAGTTAGGTTTTATCAGTGCTAAAATAGAAAGAACTAATAAAACATTCCTTTATCAACGCTAAAAAATCTCTAATAAAAATATAATGACTGTAAATTATTTATATTTTTTTATATATGTCTAAAATAATATGTATAATAAATAAATTAATATATTTATTTATATTTATAATTATAAATATATAAATATTTAAATATATATTATAATAACATATTTAAAAAAAATTATATTTAATTATAAATTGAAAGCAAATATATTTATTATATTTATAGTTATATATAATAAATATTTTTATTATAATTTTATAATTATTTAATAACTATAAATTGTAATTTATTTATTTATTTTTATAATATACATATATATATATATTTATCTATAGTTAAAAAAATATGTATTTATTTATAGTTATAATAAATATATATATTTATAGTAATATATATATATATATATCAATAATTATAACATTATAAAAAAATATTTATTACATTCATAATTTTATAAATATATCTTATTTATTTATTTATTATAATTTTATAATTATATAATAATATCTGTTTTATTTAGAATTCCAATTATAAATATTTTTATTTATGAATAAATAATTTATATGTATTTATAAATATTTTTATTTAATTATATATATTTATAACATTATAATCCTAATAAGTATATTTAATTTAATTTTATAAATATCTTCATATATATATATATATAATAATTATTATTATTATAATTATAACCCCTAATTAATATATTGAAATACATTAAAATATAATAGTTTTCTATTTCAGAAAATGATAATGAAACCATATCAAATTATATATGGGGATTCCATTCAATGAAAAACCTTTGAAAATCCTAATTAGTGATTATCCACTTATGAAACCAGAAATGTGGATAAATTCATAAATATATGTAGGGAAAAAAATATATTTATATATTTATATATTTATTTAATCATATATATTTATTATATTATAAGTATAATAAATATTTTTATTATAATTTTATAATTCTTTACATATATAAATATATATTTATAATTATAAAATATATATAGATATATACATAGTAAAGGATAGATCATAAAATATGAGTTATCATAGATATAAGGAAAACATGAATTGTAAAGAGGGTGTAATGTGTAAATGAACATTCATGATGAATACATATCATATGAACATTAATTATATTCACGCATCAATATATTTTTGACATAATTAATTTTAAAAATATATTTATATAAATATATTTATTTATAATTATAATTGTAAATATATATTTAAAATGTATATTATATATATTTAAAATATATTAAATATAGTAAATATATTTATTATTTAATGAAATTTATTATAATCTTATAATTAGTTAGTTATATATATTTTTAATTATAATCATATAAATACATTTTTAAAACAATATATATCTATTTGAATTATTGAAAAAATATATTAATTACAAACATATGTTTTTATTTAATATATACGAATAACCATTATTGTTGAATATAAATATAATAAATATAATAATTTAAAATTATTAATAATATTTTCATTAAAAACATTTAATAGCTCTAACAATAGTGCGTATAAAGGGTTGATTTATCTATGCTTTTATATGGAATTGAAAAAAACCCCCATTTATTAGCACTTTCGGGTTAACGTTGATAAAATTTGGTACATCCATTTTGTGTATCAGTGGTTTTGATGGGTGATGGGTCTAGTCAACTAGGGAAAATTTGTTATAAAATCGATTTAGAGCCCTCTTATTTTTATGGGACAGCTGGAGACAAGAAATGGGACTATCATAACGTGAGTGGTAGGTTCAGAGGAGTGCATGTTGAGCTCTCTATTATTCTATGCCCTAATATTCCATAGGTAGTTAAGTGTTTTCTTGATATTTTGAACATGAGTTTAGGTATAATTGATAAGATTTTATGTTTTAATTGTTGGCTATAGGATTCGAGAAAAACCCAGTAGTAGTTGTTAAGGATTTTTAGTTTTGGGGAGAAACATGTATAGCGGCCCGAACCTTTTACTCATATTAATAAATTATTTAACGTATAATTAACTCTCAAATACAGAACATGGATTGAAATATCGAGTTTCCTTGAAGTACTAGGTATAGAAAATTAAAAAGATGGAAATAGAATAAAGAATATTTTTATTAATATTCCATGATAAGATCCTGACTTCCTTCATACTCCTAAATCATCATATGATAAACTTGGTAATGCATGGATGTAATGGATGAGATAAAAAGCCAAGTATGGTAAAAAAATGGAATAAAACATAGAGCTTGAGTTATAAGGAAGATAATATAACAAAAAAGGCATTTATCATGAATACAAATGTATAAGAATAATAGATTGAACATGGAATAAAATGATGATGGAATTATTGGAATATTGAAACAATATATAACATGACACAAACACGAGTCATTGATAACTACCAATACTATATCACATGGTGTAAAATGTGCCACAATAGATTAGGTTTAATCAATAATTCCATACATGGTGTCTCATGAGACTAAACATTACCCAATTCAATAGAGATCTATTTAGAGACAACCATCATACCTTGTTTCTGCAAATGTGTTCCACATAAGGAATAAAACACAATGAATAAACATAAGGTACTCCCTTGGGAAAAAATATACATCATATTCATGTCATAAGGCATACAAAAGGGCGTATAATAATGGAATACATGAAATAATGAATGAAATAATTTCTAGTAAATCATAAAATAAAAATAATAAGAGATAATGAATTTTTATGTCCTTTTGAATTGAATAAATTATAAAAGAGTGTTTATGAAACATTAGAAATGGGCTACTTTACTATGGTTTAAGGAAAAATATTGATGAGTCCTTAAAGAGGGCTAATGCATAATTGATTGTATAAAACCGAAAATGAAATAAAATAATTTTTCCTACTAAAATGAGATATTTAATAAAATTATTGGTGATATAAAATATTTCATTGATTTTAATTGGTAATGGGTAATAAATAGATAAGTTCACTCTAATCTAGCTTGCTTATCTAGAGGAATTGAGATGATCACATTTTTCACCTTGTATTCCTCAATAAAATTACGATGAATTGAGGTAGACATATATTTATGGGACATATGTAAATAAAATATATGAATTATATTGGATTTATTAAGGTATAACTTGAGGGAAATTGAGATAAAGCTTTACCCAAATGAGATATAATGTTTTGGAGAGATATTTTACCTTATGTCCAAATGTCTTCATCGCATGTACTTAATAACCCGGATAATAAACACATATGCATTAATTAATTTATCAATAACCTATTCTATCTTTATATTGTTTGTTATAATTTTATTAAGTTCATTTTTTTCATTTCAATGCGTTATGGGGTTCAATATCATCATTCTATGATCATCAATTTTCATGGTTTTATGGTCGGTTAACTATTATATAATTGTGGATGTTCTTGTCAAATGGAAGAAACATTCCAGAAGTGTAATGGGATGAAATTAAAATAATTCAAGATTTCTATTTGGCCCATGTGTAATTTTCCTCTATTATGAGTATGATTCAATTTTTAAATTTTTAATGATAAAAAATTAGTTTATTTTTCTGGTTATTCAATCATCGTTAACTAGTTTTGTATTATTATTTAATATGATGTATATATATTCATTCTAGAACCTGAAAAAAGTTATAATATAAATTTTACAATTTATTTGTACAATTATAATTTGTTATGACAAGATACTAAGGAAGTAATAGAACAAGAAAAATAATTATCTATAAAGGTGACAAATCGACATATGATGGATGATTTTCTTATTTTTTAGATAAATGGAGATGTGAATAGAATATATGATGAATATACCATTAACACTATAAAATTATTGTATGTGCAAGATATTATATTTATTGTATCTATTTTTACTTTAGGGGAAAGTATGATGTAGAATAAAGAAATAATGTAATAAGAGAATGGTGGAGTGGTTTACCATTTGAAAGTCATCTTCTCACAAACATCCTGTAGAAAATTGGGATTGGACTTCTATTGAGAAAATAAGCTATTATAAGAGGGTAAGAGGTCTGGTAAAGTAATAGAGAAGAATCTAGTCAGTATATAAGTCTTATAAGGTGTGAGGAGGAAGGGTGGTGAGGGATTTTATTTATAGGAGTGGATAGGTTAATTTTGATTATTGTATTCCTATATTTATTATTTTGGATCATGGATTTAAATTATGTATATTTATTTGAGTATATATATTAAATATTTTTAAAAGGTTTAAAACAATGGGTTATTAGATCAGCCATAAATTACACATGACTCAAAAATTCATGTATTTTTTTATAAACTGTAAAATAACATATTTCTCTTTTCAAAAAATTTCACTATTTTATAAAAATGGAACTCTAAACAATTTTTGTTGTGTATATTTTAAAAATGGGCCCATTTTTTGAAAATAATTTTATAATTATAAAAAATTTAATTTTTAAACAAAATAATCTTTTATTTCAAAAACACTACTTTTAATATTATAACTTATTTTATGACACATCGAAAAAGTAATTATGGTCCCATAAAATTATTTTATAAATATTATAGAAAAATAATAAAACATTTATGAATATAATTTATGAAAAATAATTTTATTTTAAATAATTATGTTAATAAAAAATGTAAATAATCATTTACATTTCACAAAAAATACCAACACTTAATTTATAATTTTAAATCATTTCTTTAAGTATTCAGTAATATAAATATATCACATTTTCATTTATATGATAAATAAATTTATTTATACTTTCATAGAAGGGGTTACTATTCTAATGGAAATATTACCCTTAAAAAAAATCACATTAATATTCCAACAATTAAGTGGCTATTTAAATGGTAAGATTTCCCACCATGATAAGGGTTTTCTACTTCTTATAACTACACATTTTTCAATTAATCATTCATATATATTTTCTCCCAAGGATATATACACCTTAATCTATTAAATGAAAAATTTTCATTAACATTATTGTTTTCTATGAAATTCATTGTGAGTGCGGTCATTCTAGTAGATCGAGTAGATCTAAATTTTCCTATTCTTATTATATTATTTTAAATCTATTGGTTCATTGTTATATTTGGAATTATTATTGGATTTTTTTCTAACTAAAGTCCAATTTTACATTTATGAGAATAATGTTTTATTGGGTTGTCTATGTGATTTATGTCCTATACAATACAAGATATAATTATAATATGGGAAATGTCATCGATGAAATTATGGGTCGTTACAGTCTTCCCCCATAATGAATTTTACCCCTCAAAATAAGGTTCTTTAAACTAAGGTGAAAAAGGTGAGGTTACTTCTACTATATCACTTCCTTAGATACCATGCCCCCTCTTCATATTTATAGTTCCTTCTTAGTACATTGACCACGTGAGTTATATTTTTTCATAGATATTTATCTATACATTCCAAGATCATAATTGGATTCTCCTCATAAGAAAGATCATTTTACTGATTTACCACCAATGAATTCAATACATGTGAGGGACAAATGATTTACTTCCTCAAAAGGTATGCATGAAATACATTATGTACTTGATACATTGTTAGTGTAAGTGCTAGATGATAGATTGTAGCTCCAACATGATCAATAATCTCAAAGGGGACAATGTACCATGGAAATAACAAACCTTTCTTTCAAGATATCAAAACCGTGTTCCATGGAGATATGTGGAGGAATACATTTTAAACAACCTCAAACTCTGTGTAATGTCGACAATTATCCAAGTTTGTCTTATATTTACTGTGGGATTCCTGTATATGTTATCGGATGGTATTCACCTTTTCCTATATTTCTTCAGCCATTTTAGGTCCTAGTAGCTTACATTCACCAACATAATCAAAATATGCATTATTATAAATATTTTATCATTAAGGGATTCATATGAATCCATATTTATACTTTAGTGCATACTATTTTTGTAATATAAATCAACCAATGGAAGATGTTGATCCCATCCTCCTTTGATGTCAATTTAGTGTTCTTTCAACATGTATTCTTGTTAATGAAATTTTCCCACTAATTGGATTACTATTTTGGGTTATAAGACATACTGAAGTTCATATGAGTGTTTAGATAATGTTGGATACTTTTCCATCACATAGAGGTGAATATAGAATGTTGATTGGATACAATGGACAATGGTACTCCATGAAGCCTCACAACTTATCTGATGTATATATATATATATAAGACAATAAATTGAGAATTTATTTTGAAATTTTATAAAGTTTCATTACATTTAATGAAAAAATATAACAACCCATATAGAATTATTTCTTCTGTATATCTTTATAATTATTATGATAAATCTTGTGGTGATGTTTTTCGATTTCTAGGATGGTATGGGTAATTGTTACATCATCCCCTTAGAGTGTTTTCTTTCTACCTTCATCTCTTGACATACATGGAACGTTGATGTATATTCATAGATATCCGTCATCATATTGTCTCAAAATAGTTCTTATGGTGATCATGATACATCATTTTTGTACACGTGTGGATGGAGATTGTTGAGATATATGAATCATTAAAAATGATCCTCTTTATCTGAGGATTTGATGGTATATATAGTCATGATGCAAATCTTATGACTCATTCCTTATCAATTTCGATCTATGAGGATTTATATTTTATGAAAACATCTATCTCCTTCTAAATTTTCACATATTCATTATGATTATCCTTTATCTTCTCTAAAGGGGCTGGATGAACAACAATTTTAGACAGGATTAATGATGTTCATTCTTTAATGACTCCCATATTCATTATTTTCATTTCTAATAAGATTTAATCATGTTCAATTCTCATCATATATAATGTTACTATATCCTTTATATCTATAGAATCTTCCACTTTATTTTATGTAAAAAGATAGTAATGGATTGAGAAGTCATATTCAATGAGGATATCTAAACATCATCACCAGAAGATATTAATCTCTTTTAGTGTGACTATATATTTGAGGCTCTTTTGATTGGAATATATCTCACACTTCTCCCTATAAAGATAACATCTCTGTATTTTCAATGTGAAAATAATACCCACCCATTCTATATCATGAATGGGGTAGTTTTTTCTAATGAAATTTTAACTTCCTTAAAGTATATTCTATCACTTTATCATTTTTCATCAATAACCAGCCTTGTATATTATTTTTAGAATTAATTTGCACCATAATGAGTTCACCACTTGTTGGTATTTTATGTACTGCTGAAGTGATCATAATATTTTTCCATACATTTAATCAGAATTCGCATTCAATGTGAAAAAATAACATTACTACCTTCCAACTCATCTTTGTTATTGGGTTTGAAAATCCTGATAATGTCTTAAAAAATAATTGGAAATTAATATCTAGACCAAGGATAAAATATATCTACATATATAATATAGGTCCAAGACACTCCAAAAAACAATTTTCCATAGAAGGGTGTAGAAACATTCATTTTTTAGTGATGACATTCTATAATAATGATACTTACCCCATTGAGAATTCACAGTTTATATACTTCGCATATAGTGTCTCTGATCACAAGGTAATTAGAAATTTATTAAAATAATCCATGTGTTCCTCATTTATCTTAGTGTATATCAGAATATAAACTATAGTGAATACCAAAACCTTTTTTTGGTGATATCGAATGAATCTATTCACGGGGTAAATTAACAATTCTATAACACTTGTGAGTTTGAGCGGAATCACTATGAACTTATATTTTCTTTACCTCGTTTGAAAGGCAATCTTGGGAAAAACATACTTCCCCACATTTATATGGTAATAACCAGACCTAAATTCCACCATAAAGAAATAAATTTCCACATATATATGACAAAATAAGCCACATATCCATGGAAAGGGATAATTGCGAATTATCATCATTTTTTATGCACATGATAATCAATGAAAGTGAACATGGATCTGTCCCTATTCAGGATAAAGAGGATATAGAAACACCCCATTGTAATGGACATAGGTGTATAAATACAATGTTTAGATTATCTTATAATATATTCTTTAGTTTCTTCTAATTAATGGTGGATATACAAAATGGATTCATTTATATTGGAAGTGGTCTAGGTAAAGAATCCATTGAGAACTCAACCGCTCGGTCAGGAGCAAGAAAAATCATTTATATCGGGAACAAATCAGCATAGTCCCTCACAATTGGCATGTATTTCAGAATGACCCTCTTGTTTGTCTCAATAATTTGATCCAGATATTCATGCTTATAATGAAATAATATACACAGTTTATGTGATGATTGTAAAGAAGATTCTCCCCCGCCTTACACTGGTAGAAAATTAGATGATGCCATGAGATGTGAAGAGTGATCTCCCTTTCTTGATAGTTGATGATGGAATTTAAAAAATACATCAATTATATGACCAATATAGCATCAAACACCACTAAAGGAATTATGATGATGTTTGATAAGAGGTGGGGTACCCAATCATTAATCGGGGATGAGTTTTATACTTTATATATAGTCATTTTCTACTAACTATTCTCAAATACAACTAAAACTTCACATTTTGAGGTGGTTTTTGTATAGTTATACTAAACATGAATAATTATAGAATGAAAAAGAACAATGTGCGATGCGGATAATAACCTCAAGTGACTCGAAAAACCCTCATGAAACAAACCATAATCCTCATGACATCAAAGATATATTAATCTCAAACTACTATTTTGATTGAGATATGGCATCCTTATATCCTGAATGTGAAATCTACATTGACTCAAGGTCTCTAGAAATAATGGATGATAAATCCCTTGCATATGATTTTACTAACTAAACATAAAATGTTATGGTGAAGGGTATACCTTTTTTTTAATTCTCGAAAGGGATCAGATTTACCCAAATCATCATCTTTTAAGACTCCATTGTTCAAAAAAACCGAAGGATGAAGGATTCTCAGTTGAGGTTGATTCTAAAGTAGTTCAGCAGTATACCCAAATGTGTATGTTTTCAATTATGGGTCGTATTGCTTACAAAAAAGGTGATAAACCATGGTCATATTTAGATCATACCCCTTATATTGATAACTATTTAGGATTTAAAAAATTATGAACTCATCTCATTAGGAAAATGTTATTTTCATATATTGATTATGTATTATAATGATTTAAAACAGGTTTAGAGGCTTGGTAATGTACAACTGAAACCGGGATTACTGCGTCTTTCTGAATGGGATCATTCCTTCAACCTGAAGACTCATTGGAAGAATATGGAACAACATTGGGTAAGATTTTATAATCATAACTGGTTTTTTAGGAACCCTAAATTTTCAAATTATATATCATGTTTTCTTTGAACAACTCATAAGATTCAATAGAGAACTCTTTTTGGACAATTAGTTCTATTTTCTAGAGTGATGGTTGAAATTAATATGGAATCTATACTACCAAAAACCATTTCTTTCAATGCTAACTCTTATAATACCAATGTGAGGGGAGAGTATGAGAGAAAAACAATATTCCATGACTACTAAAAAATCATAGGACATTAAATTCCAAAAAGTAGAGTGGTCCGTAAATAGGTATCTCATCCGAGTTACACTTAATTGACTAAAGCTAAAAAGAATAAATAAGATAAGGGTCCGAATTTAGATAAACCTAAACCATCTAGAAAAAATAATGAAAAATGGATTATCAAATCCAAAATCATGAACCCCATAGGGGTTGAGGTAAGAAAATCCTCGGCTGAACTAGTGGAAGGCCATGAAAATGAAGCTGAATAACAAAGTATAATTGAGGAAATTGACCAATTATCATGGATGTCATAAATGTATCACCATATGGGACTAAAATTTTAATTCAGAATTCAATATTGAGACCCTCTAACTTCCCCGGACTAGATATTGTTCCTCATGGTATTCCCATAATAGAACAAGAGAGTAACCCACACTGTTTACATCCCCTTAATCTTGTAGGAGAGGAGGAGACTAATCTAGATCTCCTTGAAGAATTAGAATATCGGGTGACAGATTCCATACAATCTTCATATAAACCTATTTTAGTGGTACCTGTGGCCTGTAAGATCACTAATAATCACTCAAATCATATATCTTCTGATTGTATGGTTAAAATTTCTAAGTAAGGTAAAGAAGTCATCAATTGAAGGCTTGATACTACTACTCTCACCCCTAGATGTAAAGATGGTTGGAAGGTTGACAAGGGCATTGTTCTTGGACATCCTACTAATCCCTATCTCAATCTAGGTAGTGGAATTTAGTAGGCTAACATCAAAAATACTGTCCTTTGTATGATTCTCATTGAAATAAGGGTGGGGCTAAATAAAATGAAACCAATCCCCTTCTAGAATTGGACAAGGATGAACTAAAATCAAACCCTGCAAAAAAAATCTCGTAACTCCACTCCATTATCTATTGACATGCATATTCCAGTTGGTACCTGTAATAAGGATGTCGCTATTTTTCCTAAAAATATAAAATCTAAGTGATGTTCATAATGAGAATCTCTTGATTAGTAGTTCTATTATCACACCTATAAACGATGTTTTGAAAGAATCATCAAAAGAAACCTTGAATGTAGGTACTTCTATTATTACTTCTACTACAATTAAGAGTAAGAATGAGGATAAATATATCTCAAACACATCCAAAACTGTCATAAGATCATCAAAACAAAATGGATTATATCATAAGAAAATGGTGAGTTCAAACTCAAACCATAGGTACAAATGAAGATCCTTTTCATGAATTGTTGGTTTATTACAAACCCTGACACTTTAAATGTCTTAAAAAGAATGTTTAAAATTCATTCTCTATTTATTTTTTCCATTTATGAACCTAAGATAAATTTATCTTTTAATTTAATATATATCAGTCAGTTTGGATATAAATTTATATGTCCGATTCAAAATATCCCCACTATTGAATTTATTTAGAATTATGTGAAACCAACATTGAAAAATGTTAATATTTTCTATGTCTATGAGAAAATACTTACCTGTGACATTACTCTAGATAGTACACATATATTTTTCTCCTTTGTTTATAAAAATAATAGATATCAAGATAGGAGGTCTCTATGGATTGATCTCTCCTATTGGAGTTCCAATATACCTAACCCCTTGTTTGTTATTGGGGACCTTCATGTTATCCTTTCTTCATGTGAAAAAATGGTCCCATCCCAATCGGTTATCTCTACGAGATAATTTTGGTCTACAATTGAGGATAGTAACTTCATTGAAAATACTCTCATCGTTGCCAAATACACATGCTATAGAAGGCACTACCAAAGAGTGGTAGCCAACAGATTGGATAGAGTCTTAAAAATGATAATTTTATAGATAAATGGGACACCATTTCTAGAACCACTCTCCATAAGATTCAGTATGAACGTCATCCTATTATTGTAACTATTTCTTTCAAACCTATGAAACTCTGTTTACCCTTTAGATTTAACAAAGTTTTTTACTCAGAATCTGAATGTGGAAATCTCATTAAATAATTTTTTCATCTTTGACCCATTAAAATTATTACTTTTCCTTTTCATTTAAATTAAATTATCTTTAATAATATCTTAAGGGTTTGTTAATATCAAAAGCTAAAGAAATTTCAATGAAATCCATCTTCTTGAGAATGAACTTCATCATTTTAAAAACAAAAACACCAACCTTGATTTCACTACTGATCAAAATTAGGAAATTAACATTTATGTGGAACATAAATCACTTACCACCTTTAAGGATAACATTTATAAACAATATTTCAAAATAAAGTGGTTATTTAATAGCGACAGAAACAAAAAGTTCAATAACTCTATCCAAAGAATACGAAAAACATGCATGCATTTAAATTTTCTCAATGATGGGGACAACCTTTTTGGATAATGAGGATGATATTTCTAGTCATTTTTTCTCTTATTTTTAATACATTTTTAATGGATTTGATATAAATAATGAAATCTCACACGATTTTATTATAATTATTTTCAACAATGAAGATAAATAATCTGTTTTAAGAATTCCTCATGAGCATGAAATCAAAGACATTATTTTTAGCTTGAATCCTGATAGTTCCATGTGTCCTGATTACTTTAATAGTGGATTCTATAACAAATATTGGGATGTTATTCAAGATGAAATTTTCCGACTCATCAAATAATTATTTTCAAGGGGTTATTTTACCAATTAGTTGAATGCACAATTCGTATCATTGATCCCCAAGGTTAATAATGCGTTTGATATTCATCTTTTCTGACCAATATCTCTTATTAACACTCAATACAAAATCATCACTAATATTATTGCAAATAGACTTACTAACATGATTAAAAAATTATCTCATGGAATTAATTTGTTTTTTTTAATGGAAGATTGATTCAAGGTTGAATTTTTCTTTCCTATGAATGAACTAACATGATGAAAAACACCCACAAATGTTGTAATATTTACATAAAACATGACATTAGAAAATATTTTGATTCCATGGACTGGAATTTCCTATTTAATGTTCTCCATTTCTTTGGGATCAATAATTCCTTTAACCATAGAATCAAAATCCTATTCAACTTGGCCACTATTTCTGTATTTTTCAATTGATATCTTTGAGGATATTAAAAATGCACAAAAGTGTTAGATATGGTGATCACCTTTCTAACTTTCTCTTCTCCATTATAGAGGACAACATAAGTAGATTTATGAATTCACATGGGGATCAAAGTAAACTTAAACCCATCCATATATCTAGAAATTTGAATTCCCCAACACATATTTTATATACATATAACTACATTATTTTCTTATAATGCAATAAAATAAAAATTTGATCCCTCAAAAATAATGTCCCATACTAAGAGGGGGACTATGGTCAGATCATTAGTGGAAAAAAATTCCTTTATCTATTTTTGGGAAAAATATCCTGCTAATAGGAAACATGGTATTGCAAATAAATTAGGAATTCAAGAAGGATCTTTTTTCCATTTAAATTTTATGGTGTACCCATATTTTAGGGTATACCAAAATCAAAAAATGTATTAAATATTATTGATCATGTACTTAATTATCTCTCTGCATGGGAATGTAAAACTCTCTCTATGGTGGGTAGAATATATATTGTCAAATATGTCATTTTCTCCAAAATGGTTTACTCTATGATGGTTAATAAATGGATTTCTGGTTTAATTTAAAAAAAATGATATTTTCAATAAAAAATTCCATTTGTTTCTGAAGATCTCTTGATATAAAATTGGAGACTAGACCTTCATCTACTTATTTAAAACCTTTGAAAAATGGTGTCCTCAACATTACAAATTTAAATATTTAAATGAGGCCCTTCAAACAAAAATTACTTAGAACCTGATCCACAATGACAATCCTTCTATTTCTTTCATAAAAAATAGATTTTATAATAAGTTGAAGAAATGTATCATGAACTTTCTGAAATATTCCATCTGGCCATCCAATACAGAAGCCTATACCAATATTTTTACCAACTCTAGATATATGGTTTCCTAGAACTCGTACATGAACATATGGTTGGATAACTGGACTAGTTCTCCTCTAATTCCTTGGATCCCCTCAGAACAATATCTTGAAATCACTAATAACTCTATCAGGGATGTTATTAACCCTTATCCTGATAGTCATCGAATAATGGTGTGCATATCATTGACAATTATCATTTTTCTAGCATAGATGTCTTTCGAGTCAAGGAGCATTCACAAAATGGTATGATGTAATAAAAAAATTATTATTACCACCGTTTTCATATCTCTAGAAATGATTTTTGATGGATTAAAAAAATTGATAAGCAATGGATAAATCCTTTAATAATTACTCTTACATTGTGTATTTTTTACAACATGATCAACAAATAAACTTGTCTGCAATCTTTTGGGATACGCACATGCTAAAAATTTCATATCTGTAATCAACATAAAGAACATTCCAACCATATATTTCATTCTTGTGCCACTAAAACTCCACTTTGTAACTATATCATTGACATTTTAGATTGAAAATGGCTTATTCTTGACTCTATCAACAATCAAATAAAGCGTTGTGAAGATATGGATAACTCCATACAAATCTAGAAAAAATAACATTCTATAGTTTTCGATCTTCATCATGTGATATGGTATTATAGAAATGAATTTATTCACAATAATTGCTCACTTAATGTTAATGCATGCCGGATTCATAAAATAAATTTTATTCGTGAAGCTTCTCTGAATCCAAAGGGATTCTGCAACAATACTCTGAAAGACATTATGATTCTTCAGCGGCTTCTGGTAGATGGTATTTATCACCATCTAAAACTAAGCTTTGAGGTTTTCTTGAATGTTCCACGCTCTTGAAGGATCAAAGTGAATGTGGGTATCCGTTCTAAGGGACATTTGAGCCCTATGGGATATGGGGGCATCTATTGGGATCTCCTCGGTCACATCCTAGGGTGTTTCTTTGGAATCAGTGGAATTACCTCATCTTTGGAAGATGAAATGATGAGTGATATTCTTTTTATTTATTTCTCTATGTATAAGGGTTAGAATGACATATGTATAGAAAGTGATTAAACTACCAAAGTGCAAGCAATTTGGAATTGGGTGATTCATCTGGCTTGGACAACTCTTACATGTAGGATGGATTGTCTCTATTCACTTTGAGACATCAACGATATTACCAATCATATCTACCATGAGGTGAATATGGATATGGGTGTCCATGATAATAAAGTAGTAATTCAGGATACTACCTAGCTAGATAATCTACCTGATGACATAATCCAATTTTATATGAATGATTGTAAGATAATCTCATCTTTTTGACTTATGTATCCTCTTTTTATATAATAAATTGTTCTTTTGTCTTTTGGAAAAGGCATCAATTTATTCAAAAAATACTAAACATGAATGATATGAATGAATGCGTAGAACCAGAATCAAATATTTATTTATCTATTCATTAATGAATAACTAGAATACATATCACCACATCATTATCTAGATTCTCCTCAATAGTTGTGAAAGAATATTCCCATCCATTCATCTTTGTATGTTTTTATTTATTTCCTCACACAACTCTCAATGTATGGATTTTCTTCTTATAATGACCATGTTTCTTTCATTTGAAACAATGATCTATTGGATGATTATTGACTTGAAACATACATTATTATTCTATATTAATGGGATTATTCAAATCTGTTCAATAATAATTATCTTAATTCCCATATTTTACAGAATTTATGGATATCATGTTTCCGTTTAGATAGTTTGTACAATGTTTCTTCCAACACTTTTGACATGTGCAATGTTGGGCTTACTTTCATTCATTGGATATATCATTTGATCTTCCCTAATTAAACTCTATTTTATTCTTTTTATCTTTGACCCCTTGAGACAGATAATTGTTATCAATATCCAACTCGACCATTTGGGTACATCAGGAAATCTCTTCATAGCTGTAAAATTATATAATCTATATGGAATTTCATAAACACAAATTTATTCCAAAAATTTTGAGAACCATATTACTTTTGGTTTTCATGAATAAGATCTAATCATATCATGTATTCTGTGTAAAGTTTACCTTGTATATGTCTTGATAGATCCATATCCATTTTTCTTTAGTGTGAGGAACACCATCGTAAGACAGAGAGTATTGGGAAAATATTAAATGGAAATTTTTTCTGGAGTCCTTCCCAATACATTGAATCAATTTATTCTTTTGAATTTGTTTTTTAATCAGTTTCTACCATTGATCTTCTTCCCCAAATTAATAATATACATCTAGTTTTACTTGTTCTTCTTATATGAATTGGGAGACATAGAATATATTCTTAACGGAGGTAATCCATTTCTCCGCAAATAGGGGATTAGAAGATCCACTAGAGTTAGTAGGCCGTTTTTTATAGAGAATAAAAACACAACTTAGTGACTTTTATGATAAGGTGGGTGTTTCACATGATTCATGTTATTTTTCACAACCTGATCTTGTTTTTCCAGTACTTTCATGAAGTTATCGGTTCCCATTCCCATCATGTTTGGAATATCAGTAGGTAAATAATCACATTTCCTATCACATTTATTGAGGGAGCGAGTTCATATCTCTACCACCATTAACTAAGAAAAATAAATATAATATATTTAGGGGGATTTAATACATAGATAATAAGAATATAAAAATTTATTTTTGTACATATAATGATAATTTTATAAATGACAGGTATATCATATATTGTAATTACAAAAAATTATATCATGGTGATCGATGGTAATAGAACTGTACCAATGTTTATTAGTTATGTTTTATAGTCCTAATCACCAAAAATAACTAGACCATTCTCAAATGAAAAATATAGATACCCTACCTTTTTAGAAATATTATTAAATGATTTGATGATTAATTAACCATCAATTGAATATGAAAAATCATGATGTCTAGTATCATTTCAATAAAAGATACACAAAAATGAAAAAATGGATATAGAATAAAGTAATTTTATATTCATTTTATATAATGATATCATATCTACATTTAAGACCCTATATAATTATAGGATAACCTATGGAATACATATACAAAAAGGTTATGCTAAAAACCCCAAAAAGAATAGTTATTGGAATAAAGCATAAAACATGAGTTGGAATGCATAACATGATAAAAAGGTAATTTCTCCTAAATAAACACGTGGAATCATAACATATAGAACATTGATTTGCATGATCATGGAAATATTAGATTGTGGATGAAACATATAACATGACACAAACATGAGTTAATGCTAACATTAAATACTAAATCACATAGTGGAAAAAGTCTCATAATGGATCAGGTTTACTACTTAATCCCATAAATGACATTGCATTTGACTAAACATTACCTGATTCACTGAAGTGCCCTCTAGGAACACCCATCAGAACATGTGCCTTCAAATGTGTGCCACATAAAGAATTAGTCATAAAAATAATCATAAGTGTTACCCAGGGAAAGAAATAGGTGTTGTGATCTTATCAAAAGCCCTAACCAAAGGGTGTATCAAAATGGTTTCCATGAAAAATTGGATTAAATAATTTTTGCAAAATAATAAAATAATAATAATAATAGAGCATTAATATCTAAATCTAAATTAATAGAATATAAGAAAAATATTGATTAAGAAACTATAGAAAAGATCCACTTCATTGTGGTTTAATGGAAAATGTTAAAGAGACTTTAAAGAGGGCGAATTCATAATTTTTTACAATAATAGAAATGAAATAATTTATTTTCATAATAAATAAGATATTTTTTAAAAATATTGGGTGCTTCTGACCACCCCCAAATACATTCTGAGGAATGGGGCATCAAATTAGAATTTTTTTTTCATATTCCCATCTGAACCAGCTACTAGGTAGCTAATGACAGCCGACGTCAATCTCATGGGGAAAAGAGAGACAACAGAGTGTTTCAAGTCATGTGACTTGGTCAACGATCTAGAAAAAAATGGTGAACAAAACTATATAATTATGCAAAACCTCTTGTGAAAATTAAATTAAATAAAAACAAGAAAAAAATAAGAAAATGTTTGGGGGTTATAATTCCTATCATGTTTTGTTGAAATCGTCATTCTTTAATACTAATTTCATTAATAAAACTTTTTTACCCCGAGGATTCAAATAGATCAATGATTTTTGGTCTGAGAAAAATTCATTATATTTTTTAATGTTAATTCCTTGGTCAGGTAATTAATTATTTTAAACATTTATAAGTTCCTTACACAAATTGAAAGCGATAATAGGATCATCCAATGGTCATGCATTCCCTCATTGCATCTCCTTTAGAATTCTCCATTAATGTTTTTCTTTTTATGATATTACACCAATGGTGAGTAAAGTGATAATTCTTGAATAAATAGTAAACCAATTTTCATAATAAAAACACTACATTGGATTTCAATTACAAATATGACATGATAATTATTATAACCCCAACATAAGGAATTTATCCATTTCTGACCACAGTCACAGTGGGAGGATTGAGTCAAACCTCAACCCCTGCCATGGATACGAGAGGAGACGAGGTAAGGGAAGAATTAAACTAATACTAAAATGAAAACAAAATAGAAAATAGTAAAATGGATCTTGAATATCCCTGAATGGTAGAGCAACAACACCTCCCACAGGGTATCCAATATGAATTCTGAGAGGCTACCCTATTATTTATAGAAAAATAAAATACATGGCATGTACCAAAAATTATAAGCTATGTACTTACATCAACCTAATTTGTCATACTTGTATCTTCCAGTAGGTAAGTGACCACAACCTCCCTTGACATGATTGTGTCGGTAGTCGGTATGTTGGACTACACAATTTGTATCATCACCTCATGTGGAATATAGTCTTGTCTTCAACCCCTACACACTTATAGAAGGCTAGACACTGCATGTTGAAATGAACTACACAACATGTATTCTCTGGAAAACTACATGGGCGTGTACTCAGTCCTTATGACCCATGTATGGGAAATAATACACAATGTGTATAATAAGTTCAGACTGCGTATATTTTAATTTTTGTTCATTCCCTTCCCGATTTGTGTCTTTGTATTGGAAACACATGAAAACCATCATGAACACCAAAATAGAGAATTTTATCTATAAAACAAGAGTTATTTGGTGAAATAATTTTTAACACTCAATAATATGTAGGATAATATTATTACAATTCGGGCACATCAAAATCCCCCATACATAGTTATTTTCTTGTCCTCAAGAAAAATCTCAACACCAAATCAATATAATCCATACTCTAAAAAGGGAAGCATTTGATTATTATAAGTGTAAACACTATATCTATAGCAGAGGATTTTAAAAGGAACAAAAAATATTTCAATTCCAGTGCTATTATAATCATGCCTCAAATATAATTCAATTAAAAAATTGCATCCTCTTTCATCCACATTGTTTATCTTTTCATAAAAAAACATTCCACAAGATTATTTACCTCACCAAAAAGTTTCATTCTCACAACCCAACATAATTTAAGCAGATTTATGCTCAATATAAAATATATTAATTCTATCCATAGGCTTTCAAGTAATCTCATTCTCCACATCTGAGGACCAACTCACAAAAATCAGGATGGATTTTAGTAAGGATCCAATGTTTCTAAAGCTAAGGGGTGGTTGGAAATCATGTGGAAAAAAATCTCAGAGGAATAAAAAACGAGGCTAGATTATTTAAGAATAATGCATGATATTCAAAATAAAAATCAAATAAAAGGCTTCCCCAACAAGATCTCTTAGAATATAAGAATAAAATCTCATTTGCAATTAGGGTTCTTAACTATAAACAACTTTCAAGGAATGTATCAAGTCCGTATTGTTTTTTAATCACTTTTTGTCTCCATTTTTTCATAAATTGTCCTCCAAGAATACAATGAGTAGTGGTTTGGATCCATTTTTTCCCAAATAAAGAAGATGCACACTCCCACACACTTAATTTCTTGACATCTCACTAAATTGTACAATGAATTACAATGCTCCCTCTTTTAATGCTCAAATGAATAATCATGAAAAATAATGAAAGAATTGGACTAAGAGGTAAAAATAGTCTTCTAATGTAGCTTATTAACAAGGAATTTCATGGTTTATATGGGTTTTATGAAGATTATATGTAGGGTATGTCTCATGGTAAATAAGTGGAATAAAAAAATTAGATGCCTTAGTCATATTAATGTGATTTAAAATTCTCCATTTTTTAAAGAGAAACACTAAAAAATTAGAGTAGTTATGCATATCCTATGATCTATAAAGATAGAGATTATAATAAAGAATATATCAAAAGGCACAGAATACATCTCAATAATGAGAAAAGAAAAGGGGGAAATCAGGTCATGATATGAGTATAAATGTTTAGTTCAATAAATGTAAATGTCCAATAATTTAAATCCAGAATCAAACTATATCACCAATCATTTATATATATTTTAAAATTGGAAATAAGGATGTAAATTTTAAAATTCCCTTTTAGGTCTTTATTATTTATATATATAATTAAATAAAAAATTTCCACATTTTAAAATATTTCAAATATTAATGATGTCTCCAAGATTAGATCAATAGAAAAGACCAGTGTTGGTAGAGACCAACTCCCCCACATTTAATATAGAACATGGTCCCCCAAGAGCCACACTAAGGATGAGAATAGGTTTTGGGGACACATAAGTTAGACAAGAGGAGGGGAAGCAATGAAAGAATTAATTCCAAAAATAAATAGGAATAGAAACCCAAAAATAATAATCCCCTGGTGGAGAGTTGACAAGTATGGGAAGTAGTCAAAATGAAAGGTCCAAGTCTCACTAGGGTACCTATGAATTTCTAGGAAATAGAAAACTATAATCACATACATCACCACATCACATGAACAGGATAACACAAAAAGATATATAAAAAGAAAAAAATGTGAAAAACCCAGTCACTAAGTCGCCTCCGAAGAGGAATCATCATCAATAGAAGAATCGGACAATAAATGCTCAGCGGTAGGGGTAGAGGATGGAGGATTAGGATCCACAGCTAAACAGATAGGCCCATTGGGAACATCTGTTGTAGGAGTCGTGATAGTGAATGCTGGCCTGATAGTTGCTGCGAGAATGGAATCTGCGGCTAAAGCTGTCAGTAGGGACTTTGTGGTGTGAGGCTATGCAGTAGAGGGAGGAGAAGTTTCTATGGAATTTGGAATTCCTAGATGCCGAAGAATGAGGCCCAACAATAGGTCAATATGCATCTCGGACTCCAGAAGTTTACTTTGCTAATGCTTAGGAATAGACCGACAGTGGTCGACTGAGGCTATGTCTGCCGAGGGTGAGGGTGGAAGTGGGAATGTGAATGGTAATGAAGAAGAGGTAAGGTAAGAGGAATCTGAGTGGGGAAGTTAAGGGACATCCACTAGTGGAAGGGGTGAGTCAAGGTCATCAACAAAAGAGGTATCATCTTGGATATCTCTCACCCCTTCCGGATCCGAGGCATCCTGCATGACCACAAAGCGCTCTCCCAGACACTCTACCATGCGCATGTGGATAATAACGAGGAAGTCCATACACTGAGGAGAACATTGGTTGTCATGAGTGAGAGATGGCTCAAAAAATCTCAAATAGTATGCTAATAAGGTGTCATATAACCCACCATTTAGCTTTCCCTAATAGCCATGGATCATAGAATGTAAGTAGAAAGCAGAAAGATAGCGTAGTTCTGGGTAATCATGCCTGATTATACAGGTAAGAATTTCCATGTCCCACCCAGACACAAAAACCATATCCTCATGGTATGTAAATATAATGGAATTGAAGCACTATTGAAGGAATCTAAGGGGAGGGAAATGATAAGCGTTCTCTTCTGTGATGTGGCGGTGAACCTGTTGACAGGCCCAACAAGATCCTTCCACATAACGATGAGCTCAGAGAATTCATAGAGGGTAAGGGTGGAGAACTGATGTCGGGTGGAAGGATAAGGGTAGAAAACAAACCCCTGGCCAACCTCAACCATGGTTAGTGAAAAGTGGTGACTGCTCAACCAAAAAAAAATTAAGCCGCAGTGTCTGTGGGCATCTGGTGGTAAGTTGGCCCATAAAACTCGATGGTTGCCATTAACTCCAAAAATAAATATCTGTAAGTAGGAGTGCTAACATGATTAGTGTCCAGTATATGATTATGGACTAGAATCTCCTCTACCTCATCCAAGATTCTAGGATACAGAGGAATAGAAGTATCTTGGAATTGGTCAATCAGATGGATCATCCACCGTGAAAATCTCTACAATCTATTAGGAGAAGGGTTTCCCATAGGAAGGATTGGGCAAGGATAGGGTGGAGGCCAAGTAGTATAAGGGGACGATGGAGTCTGAGTATCAGCTATCAAAGTATAGGGTTCAATAGTTGTGGTGGATTGTGAAGATGATGATGAAAGATCTAGCATGAAGGTTGGGCTGACAGGAGATTAAAAAAATGGGGCAGTTGGCCCCACTTATGTAGTGAACGTCTCCGAAGGTACAGAGCTAGAAGTTAGTGCTACAGATGGGGAGCTCTCTAAAAAAAGGGGATGGTGTGGATTACACTTCTAGAGGATCAACATTGGTATTAGAAGGCACAACAATAAATAGAGATCTGTAGATGTCACAGATGGATGCGCCATCAGAATAGGAGGTAGAGCGGCCCACGTCGGGGGCTGGAAAATAAGAAAGTCGAATAAAGTCCACTTGGAATGTCAATGAAGAAACTGATTGTGAGGAGGCTTCGCTCCCTCATTAGAAAAAGTAGGCCGCTTCCCACTCTCATGATCTCTATCGGCTATACCGGGTTTAAAGAAAATAAGAAGAGTAAGTGAAAAGTAAAATTAAAAGTGAAGAAATAAGAGAAATTAAAAATACACAACAAGTGGATCCAAGGTACGCAGTGTGTAGTGGGACCTAGGTATGACCCCATGTACTCTAGAAAGACATGCCGAGTGGGAATGAATACGAGAAAAACTGGTACACAACGTGTATTAAGATGTACATGTCGTGTGTGTGGAAATGGGGTGGTGGTCATGTAAGAGACCTGACAAGGCCTAGCTCGGGAAGGGAAATAAATACTAATACACACCATGTAAAAGGAGTGCACACCGTCTATGTGAACATGGGGTGAAAAGTTTTGTACTTCCTCTACATTGTTTTCCTTTAAAGTAATAAGAGACATGATGTGTACCAAACATACATGACATGTGAGTAAACATGGTTTAGGTGTCGTGTGCCACTCGATATGGGCTAGTTAGAAAGACACAAGACACAACATGTCTCAAACAGACACACCATGTATAATTGTTATGAGACATGCATGTGTGTGGCTGACCGTGAATAATACGTATAGAGCATGTGTTCTTCATGGACCCCGTGTAATGCGAGCGGATGCTGAATGAATGGATAATCTAGAAATCGACCTAATAGCTACTAAAACATAGAAATAAAAAGCTAATAACAACATACTAGATGTGAGAAATGGAATGTAGAATAAATCCCTACCAAAATCACTTAGAAGAGGCGGATTGGTGAGAGGGAGGCTGGATGACTTCCTGAGCAAGACTATGGGGCGGGGGGGGGGGGGGGGGGAGGCTCCCGCAACATGAGATGAGGCTGAGTAGGGTCTCAACCATTATACCCGAACTACAAGGCATGTCTTAAAGCATACAATCCATGGATGTGTTTTTTAGGATATTTAAATTATTGGTATAATATAATTATTATAGTAAAATATATAATAATTAATATTAATAATTAAAATATAAGAAACATATATATATTATTTACTAAAAAATAAATATTTCCACGTAATGTATTGAGGAAATACACATTGTGTGTTCTAAATTTGTAAGAGGTTAAATACAACCTTTGGTCTAGGGCTTGGGCTATGATTCGATCTAAAAATTAGCTCTTCCAAATGTAATCTCTCAACCACTAGAGGAAAGGTTTTAGCGCTGCAAATTTGTAGTTATTTTTAATATTTAAAGTAGATCTAGAGTTCTATATGTGATGAAGAAAATTCTTGGAGTGTGGTTTTAATTTATATAAATTGGATGAAGCGGGGGGATTTTCTAAATTTGTACCCGAGTATTTTGAATCTAGGTATGAGACAATGCCAATCATCCAACATCACCTGCATGTATATTCTTATTTCAAAAACATTTTAAATTATCATTGAAAAAATTCTACACACAATTTATATCGAAATAATTTCCATGTGGTTTTTTAAATATGAAAAAATAATGGAAATGTGCCAGTTTTCAGGAATTTTACCTGGGTATTTTAAAATTAGTTTACGACCCTAACGATCTTGTCCATCCCTATTATAGGTTTTTCATTTGTTTTAAAAAAACATATAATTTATTTAAAAAAACCTCAAACACCATTCAATTAAACATAGGATAAAAAATGATCCATTTACCAAATGCGGTCATGAAGAGAAACTAAATGAGAATGGCTCAGATACATTCAATCACATTTTCCATCGACACATGCCTCATCTATGGTTATTAACTTAACTAATGTGTATATCTACAATGAGTTTTATTAAAATACATGCTAAAAAGAAATGTACAGATCATGGGAAATGCATACATGATGTGTAGTGACCTTTTTTCCTTTATTTGAACTGTAGATAGAAGATTAATAGGTACATAGTGTGTGGAGTGAAAATACATGCAATGTGTTTATTAAAAACAAAAAAGGGAGAAAGAAGAAGAATGGAATACTGGGTTGCCTCCTAGGAAGGGAATTTTATTTAATTCTTCAGCTCAACCTAATTTAGGGTTACATACCTATAATACAAAGGTAGATGTGGCTTTTGCAGAGCAAAACACCACATGTGTCCGATATCCTCATCTAGGTTCCACGATTCCTCACCTTTGGGTGGTCTGGGTGGTGGCTTGCAGTAGCCCAGCTCCATGGAATGTAAATGATGGAGTATGTTTTTCAGGGTTTGATCTGGTACATCCTCAACCTCTTTAGGTTCCTGCTTTTCAACATTATGTACCTGAAAATAAATACAGGGAATCTCCAGAACTGGCAGATGGTCAACAGATGGATTTAAAATTGAACTGTTATCAAATTTAGCATAATCACAACATGATGTGTCCCTATATAAAAATGTTGGGTTTTGAAAATCAACATCTAAAATTTCTAATGCATGAAAGGTGGGGCCCACATCATAACATGAATCCTTAGTTGAAACAAAATGTGAACACCCATCCTCAAACTCAACAGAAGGCTCTATATGGTTGATTATCTCTGAATGTTTCTCAATAAAAACACCAAGTCTCCCTAACATATCGGCTGGTTTTGACAGGAATATGGTAATGTATTCCATCTTTGATAATAATATTTTGGTTTTAACTAAATATGGATCCAAAAAAGGAGGATAAATTGGTGGGGGTGAAGAATGTACAAGGGAATTCCTCATTTTGGTACCCATCATCCCCATATGGATAATACCCTTCTGGAAAGGGGTACGACAGTGCAAGATTGAATAGATAAAAATATTCTCCATGTGGATAATACCACTTCCCAATTGGATAATAATCTATTGGATGATGGGTGAAGTTCACATGAATATAAAATAAATGGAAAAGGGAAAAGGGAGAATTTTGGGTAATCTAACTTGAATCCATTGACTGAAAATGTTGGTCTCCCATTATCCTTGGAAACAATGCCAAAATTTGACTGATCCTGAACTCGCCACGAGGCGTGGGGTGGAAAATTAGAATATTTTTGTTTTCCCATATGAACCATCTAATAGGCACCTACTGGTAGTCGGGGTTGATCCCACAGAAAAAACAGAGACAATAGGATGTTGCAGGTCAAGTGACTTGGTTGGTTTGGTGGACAAAAATGGTGAAGGGAACTATCTAACTAAGTTAAATCACTTTTTAAATTTAAATTAAAACAAAATAATAAAATAATAATAATAACATCTTGGGGATACAATTACAATCATGTTTTGTTGTAATCATCATTCATTCATACATATTTCATTAATGAAAAAAATTTCTACGAGGATTCAAATAAATCATTGTTTCATTGTTTGAAAAAATTGATTACATGATTTAATGTTAATTCCTTGGTCTAGTAATTAATTATATTAAACATGTATAAGTTCATTAACCCATGATAAAGAGGCAGTACGATTATACAATGTTCATGGATTCGCTAATTGCAACTCCATCAGTATTCAACATTAGTGTCATTATTTGTCTTATTCAATACAAATGGTGAGTAAAGAGTTAATTATTAAAGAAATTGTAAACCAATTTTCATAACAAAAATAATACTTGGGATTTCAATTACAAATATATTATGATCATTATTATAACCCCTAAACATGGAATTCATCCTCTAATGACCATGGTCACAGTGTGAAGATTGAGTCAAAACACAACCCCTACCATCGATTTGAGAGGAGACTGTGAATGAAAGAATTACGCCAATACCAAAATGAAAATAGAATAGAGAATAATAGAATGGATCTTGAAAAGGTCTGAATGGAAGATCAATAACACCTCCCCCTAGGTATCCAAAAATTAGTTGGAGAGACATCCCACTTATTTATATATAAATAAACTACACGATATGTACCTAAAATAACACATCATGTACTTCTGTCATTGCACCTTGGCTCACTTGTCTTCACTGATAGGTAAGCATCCACACCCGCCATTGGCTGGGATGCATAGGTGGTTAGTTGGTGGGACTAAATGGTGTGTATTGTTTCCCCACATGGCTTATAATCTTGTCTTCATCCCTCAACTTCTTCTAGAAGGTAGGACACAACATGTGGAATTGAACTACATGACACTTATTCTCTATAAAACTACATGGAAGTGGACTCGGTCATTCCAACCCTTGTCGGGGAAATAGTTCATGATGTTTATAGTATGTACATGAATTTTATATTTAAATTTTGTTTCTGACCATTCCTAATTTGTGTCTTTGTCTAGGAAACACCTAAAAATCATCATGAACACAAAAATAAATCATTTTATCTATAAAACAAGAGTAATTTGGTGAAAAAATATTTTAATACTTAATAATATATATTTAAAGTTATAAAAAATTTGGGCACATCATATTAAAACAGTCTATGTAATATATATGAAAATTCGTAATAAACAGAGAATAACACCTTAACTGGGCTTTCTTATCAAAAGGAATTTAGAATGGAACCTTTTAAAACATGAATTTACCCATAATGTAAAGAATTTATGAGATAGATATATTTTTTTAATACATATTTAATTAATAATAGAATAATTATATAATAATAATTAAATGATAATTTGAGGCAAATATATATAGAGTGTTAACCAAATAAAATATGGTGGTTTGGAGAGATTTTTTACCAAAGGTGTGAATGTGTTCTACACGTCCACTTAATATCATTGATAAAAAATAGAAATGATTAATTAATTAATTTATAAACAATGTAATATGAATTTTATTAATATAATTTTATTATGTTCATTTATGTCTAATTTGATGAGTTATAAGGTTCAATTTCACCATTTCAAAAGCATCTGTTTTCATGGAATTATAGTCAATAAACTTATATATATTTTTAGACGTTCATGTAAAATTAGAGATAAACTATAGCAGTGGAATGAAATAGTATTAAAATAATTATATATATTTATATGTAATCATATATATGTTTCTCAGTTATGAGGAAGATTCATTCAAAAAAAATGTTAATGATAAATAGTTAGATTATTTTGGTGGTTTTTCGATCATCCCGCACATTTTTGGATTTATTTTTTTAAATTATGTATATATATTACATCCAATAAATGGAAATGGTTATAATATAACATTAAAATATTTTTTTAATTTAAAATGGTTTTATGGCAATCATTGATGTTTTTAATGGAAATCTAAATATCATTGTCCATAAAGATAGTAAACCAAAATATCATGGGCAATGTTTTTTTATGATAAAAACTAAATAGATTATATTTAAGGATGGATATTCAAGTATGAAAATAAAATTCAACTATATCTATGATACAATATTTATTATGTAACTTTGGGTAGTGGTTGGAAGTAAGAGATACAAGAAACAATGAATTCAAATGAGAAAGATGAATTATTTTACCTCCTGAATATTGTCTCATTGAGAACCTCATTATAGAACATGGTTATGGTTTTTATCAGGAGATATAAAATCTCATGGATGTGGGTAATGGACTTGGGAAGGTAATTGGTTATAATTTAGATATGTTAAAAGGCATAAATTAAGTGAGAAGAAGGAGTAGAGAGAGGTGTTATTTATAGGGTATGAGAGGGTTTTATTTATTTTATCCATTTTTTTATATTTTTGTCTCATGATAATAAATAGTGTTGATTCCTAGGAATAAATATATAAAAATCACCATGAGTGCTTAAATTTATTGGTTATATCCATAAATTATCCATCAATAAAAAAATTCTTGTATTTGTTAAATATCATAAATTACTGCATTACATTACTCACCACATTGAAAACAATTTTAGAAAAATTTCAAAAATTATCCCCAAATTTTTTTTGATGTTTATATTATAAAAATTGACCCCATTTTATGATATTTTATTTATATATATGAGAAATTTAAATTTTGGTGAAAATAATGATTTATTTGAAAAAATAATTATATTAATATTATAACCTATTTTATGAAACCTTGAAAAATTAATTAAGTTCTCTTGAAATTTTTAGAAATTTCTAATACAAAAAAATATTAATTTAAGAATTTATTTTTACAAATAAAATTTATTTCAAATAATTATATTATTTATATTATGGTGGATAATCATTTACATTTCACAAAAAACTGAACACTTAATTGATCATTTTTAAAAAATATATTTAATTATTACATGATATAAATATATCATATTTTCATTTATAAGATACCAAAATTTTATTTATACATTCATAGGTGAGATTACTATTCCAGTATCAAGATTACTATTCCTAATGGGCATATTATTATTCCAAATATCAGGTTACCATTCCAACGGTCATATTTTTAATGGTCATATGGGTTTTCTACTTCCTTTAAATGCATATTATTCCATTCATTAGTAACATATATTTTATCCATGGGTTAACCATGCATTCATATTTTAAATGTATAATATAATATAAATATTACATTTTATTTCTACATCTTTGTTCGTTAGTGTGATCATTCTAGTGGATTGAGAATATCCAAATTTTCTTATTCTAATATTATTATTTTCTATTTATTGTCCAATTTTAATATTTTTAATCTTTATTAGTTTGGTTGATGAATTAGGAATTTTAATAATGTTATTAAAAAAATTAGTGGGTACTATATGATATTTATATTCATTATACTACATGACAAAATTATAAGAATATAAATTTCATCGATAAAATTCTAGGTTGTTACAATAGAAATTGGAATTATGGAAGATCAATTTAGTAACATTATTAGTCATACTATGTGAAGCACTTGTGACCATGGATGTAGTCTAATGTGTTATTTTATCACTCATGTAACATAGTTAGATAAACCGTATGACCGAATCCTTTAGTAAGAAATAATGTTCAAATTATTGATGTTTTCTCCCCATCATCATTTGAATGTTTCTTTACGATGATTCTACTTGTTGGAGAAACATTTTATGGGATTATTAAGTTATAATTGATTTTGATATAAATATTATTTTATATAGAATGAGTTTTATATTTTTTTTATAGATAATTACATCAATATGGGCATTTTATAGATGAAGGGAAGGATCTTTAGAGATTTTTCCATATCAGACCTTTCTTGTTGTTCCTATTTTTGAAGAATATGTGATATAATGATTATATACTCAAGACAATATGGTTGGAGAGGCTAAAAATGGGTAGTGGACCATGATTTGATGTACACTATGTATAATACACCAGTCTTCTAGGGTGATAAAGATACCCTTGTGATCAATTAATGGATCAATATAATCAAGAACATGTATCATTTTTTGAAGTACCCTAGGACCTAAAAATTGAGAATCACCCCATATATTTTGGATATAATATGTACAATGTGGATGAAATCCATGGGGAAAAGTGAAGACACTATAGGATTTTACCAAGACTAATTTTGAAAATAAATTTAAATAGTAGATTTATCCAATAGAAAAAATGAGGGTGAACGCTGATGATATTATAAATATGGAGTATGGATCCCATTTAGTGATCAAGTATTTTACATGATAATCTGAGATAGTTAATGTTTCTCATGAGATCCAAAATATGACAATCTCAAGGGGATTCATTTAGAAATGGAATTAATAAAATAGATCAAATTTATTTTCATTATCATTTTCACACCAAATTATGTTGAGATTTGGAATAAATATTAAGGATTAGAAAAATTTACAAGGGAAGATATATCAAAGTAGGGTTTCTTCAGTAGTTCGAGGTACCAAAATCCCATTCTCTATCTAGATCAAGAAGTAGGATGAACTTCATTTAAAGAGTATAAATGGATCTCAACTGTCATTATGTCAAGCACAAGAAGATTTTTCTTGCTATAAGCAAGAGACATTATTCTAGTGTGGAAGGTTTTTCTATTGTAGACATGATTATATAGAGACTCCAAGGTCATGTCTTTAGTGTGGGAATCTGGTTCATCTTTAGCACTTTAGAACATTTTACATTAATTGGAGTTTAGTTAATTATTAATCTTATAGTAGTTTATAGGTCTTATAAGATGCATCTAATGGAATTGGATTTTCAATTATCCTATAAGGTATTATAAACTTGGAAAGAAGTAATAGAGAGGTACATAGTAAATTTTACTCCCTAAGGTACATATGCAGCTTGAGGATTTTTATTTTGGGCTGACCACCATCTCTACAAAAATATTTAACATCTTCCAATAGAAGAATATTAGTTGGTAATGGTATATTTTTTTAGTGGTAAAGTGTTTGAAATGTAGATATGTCTATGTAACTAAATTTTTATTAAAATCACTATTAAAAATGATATTGTGATAGAGAAAATAGATATATTTCATAATTTCCCTAACCCAAAAACCACTACATCATGTACCCCAAGTCAGTTCGTCACATAACCTCAGGTATGCCTCCCCATATTCTAGAGGATTCCAGCTAGATGTGAGGGTCTAGTCGAACAAGTTTAGAGACTAACCCATTTTAATAATAGTATGTCATGTTAGATAAATTATGAAATAAACGAAACAATTAAAATTAAACATCCATCTGAATAACATTTCCAAAACCAAGATAAAATCTGAAGACCAAATAGTACATATGATATGCCATGTCATATAGTGTCATGTGTAATGAAAGACGAAAAAAAATTGAATAATCCCAAAAATAGGTCTTGACTCCATGTCTGGATCACTCATCCGTTCACATAAAAAGTCTAAATCAACTATCTAGCGTAGCTCCATTTCCTTAATACTGACATACAACCAATAAATCTTTGTGAATACCCATTTAAATCTTGACTAGGGTGTGAATAAAAATCAATAGGCCACCACCAATGATGTCTAAAAAATAGATAGTCTAAAAAAATTATGTATATAAGTGCATCAAGAATATCATGATAAACAAAATAATCCATATGATGATATTTAACAAGATTAAGGTTAACTATTTTAGCATTTGTTCAAAGGGTTAGGAATTTCAATCAATTACAAATCTTCCTTTTCCAGTCATAGAATCTATGAATGCGAGGATGTATCGAGTTCCCTACTTCACTAGGTAAATTATTTCACTTAAAAAATTATCAATGGTCTTTGGAGCCTTAGTTTTGGATCATCTAATTATATTAGAGACTTAGTCTTGATAATCATATCACACAAATTAATTAGGGGCCTAGAGCCTCAGTCTGACTCCCTAAATAATGCATTATATTGGGGTGTTTTAGAGCCTCAACCCCACTCATCCCATGTGCATAAAGCCTCAGTCAAATACCCCACATTAGGCCAATCCTTGATAACATACTTCTTTAACAATTTAACACATATACCATAAAAATTCAAGATTCATTAACACATTTACCATTTTTATGCCTCAAACCATTTTTACCAACACCATTTACACACATAACTAATTTAAAATATTTAAATTATATAAAATTCCCTATTATTACATTTTTTATTTAAAAAAAATTATTAACAATTCTATTTACCAATGCATGTGAGGAGGCCAACAAAAATCCCATTTTTTACCCATAATAACTAGTGTTGAGATAATAATCACAACTATCACAGGTTCTATCTCTTAAACTATTATATTTTAAAATTACTATCTAAATACCATGTTCTAGAATATGGTACAGCCCATGGGTGGCCTCTTTATGGTCTAATATACCACATCACATATAAAAGGGATCATGAGGGTTTTTGTTCATCAATTATCTTAAAAATTTATGAATTCCCATAAAGGGAAGAAAATTAAAAACATGATAGTATCATTGTACAAACTCATACACAAAAAAAACATAGATATTATGGGATATATATAACATATAACCAACATACATTAAGTTTATAGATGAACACTCCCTTAAGAATATCATTTTTCTAAGAATGAAACCACATTAAAATATACAAACTAGAAACTACAAGAAGAAGTGGGTTTTATATACTAAGATAAAATATAATTATTCTACACGCCCAAATAATTTTAAAAAATGAATTGGAGTATTATATTGGCCTGGAGTTTTGATCATCACCCAATGTTTCCACAAATGAAATAAAAGCGAGGGAGATTGATCCTTAGAAATGTTTAGAGGAATGGTTCATCAACCATAGTTTTTCTGATAATATAGAATAATAATGTTGGGTAAGAAATTTTAATTACCTTCAGGAAAAAATAGTAAATTATTTATCTTTAATGATGTGAATGGTTTTGCTACGTGGTTTTCCAAACCGTGCACTAAATATGCACTAACCATGAACCTACCTCTATCAAATAGGGGGCCAGGTCACATGGCCTACTCGGAATCCTGCATGGTTGGAAAAAAATGTTGTAACCAAGTAGGATAAATCTATCCATGACCAAGAGATTTGACTTCCCCTAGCATAATTTTACCATCTTTTCAGTGAAAATCCAATAACTATTGTATAAAGATCCTGGTAACTTCTAATCATGTTCTAACTATTAAACATGAAATGGCTGGATTCTTATTTCCTCCATTCATTTACTGATCCACCGAGGCATCCCTCATCTTCCTCATAGGCATAAGAAAAATTCGTGGACTAATAAAAAGATATTTCACCCCAAACATAAACATGAAAATATGTTAGTTATTGTATGGGAGCATACATCCTCCCCACCTTATAAGGCACCATCCTCGAACCACGTTCCCATGAATCACTGATACTCTTTGGAAAATAAACTAGGAAAAATGGAATGTATATCCATAAATCTCAACCATCTATCTTTCTAAATGTTTTCATTCTTACACAACTTTTTATCCATTGGCACCATAATGCCCCATAAGACTATATCACTTCTATCCATAGTACAAACTAGAATCTCATCAAAATATGATTCATCCTAAAGCTCCCCATCATCAACATATATCACATCGATTGGTTCAGGGGGATAATATTGAAGTTGTGACACAAGAAAAAAATAATATATACCACTATACTTCTATCATCATCACCATGAAATTTTTATTCAAAGAGAAAGAGGAAAAAACAGAAGGTAAGGGGAAGGGAATGCATGGATTAGGGGGGATAATATGGTTAGGGTTGAGGGAATCCCCTATGATTATATTGACTCCTACTGGCTTTAGACTATCCAAATTATGCGGGAAAATGCTTTCAGAACCAGGGAATCCCAACATAGCTAGGTAGTCCACAACTTTGTTTCCATCCCACTATGTATGCATCACTCTGGTGTTTCTATAAAGCATGTTGTGGAATTGACGAATGATGTACTTAATTTCCATGGTGTTACCCCTAGACCATGTAAAGAATTATTCAAGACCATCAACTCCATTTATATATCTATGTTGTTTTAAATTCTCTGGAAACAAAGATTGTGTCTTGTAAACATGGCCATTACCTCAGCTTGGAGGAATAAACCTGAGCCTAGCTAGGCAGAGAAGGCCAGAATGACTGACCATTTATCATCACTTAAAACTCCCCCCTCCATGCATAAACCTTGTGCCATAATAACTATCCGGGTTAAGCTTCAGGCCCCTAGATGGAGGGTTCCAGCAGACCCAGTTTCCCATAGTGGCGCTGCTGCTGGGTTGTGTAGGATAGAAATAGTATATGTAGATGCTCAAATACAAGAGGGGGATGAATTGTCGGTTTAAAAACATTCCCTTTTAACCTTAAAAGGGAATTCAATGTTTAAAAAATTTAAACAAGATAAATTCACAAACCCGCATTGTTTCTTAACTATGAACCAAAATGTATTAGTGTTTGGAAAGATGGGTCTGGAAAAGAAACATAAGAACAATTTTATTAGAAAAATATTCTACTATATTGTATATAGTATCTTAATTATCAGATTAATTAAAATTACTATTAAGTATAAGAAAGTTATACTTTATTTATATATTGAAATACAATAGAAATAAAACATGATACAAGAAAAATTAACAAGTGGGAAATCTTTTAACCTAAAGTGTAGGGTATCCAAAAACCATAGATAAAATTCCCTTGATTTATAACTTCAAGATGGTTTGTCATACCCATACAAGGGTAATACCTTGATAAGAATATAAGAATCTATCTTGGTATCCTTATAAGCCCTCGATCATTAAGGTATTCGTCACCTCTATCTCCTATATGAGAAATCCCCCAATTGTCCAAATCAACAATTAGAATCTCATGATACCAGCTAGAAAATATGTTCATGGTTGAACAAGGTGGTCAAGAAACACACAAGGTGAGACAGATTGTTTCTCTCTAAAAACCATTTCATAGAATCCAATCTCTAGGATCAAGGAATATTCTCATAGATATTTTTCTAGATAATGAGATCATTAAAATTAAATCATATTTATATGTAGAACTTCAATAGTCGACTCCCTCCTTCAACTGGCGTATTTTTTCTTGAATTTCATAGGGTCCCTTCCATGTTTCACTCAGCCAGTTGTTGGTTAAAAAAAAATTTTATGACATACTTTTATAGTTACAAAAAATATATGTAAGGAAAATGAAATGTCTTAACTAAATATGGATAATCAGAGTCTATGAGAAAATAGAACTTGGAGTCTAATTAAATATAAAATTGGATTGTATAAACTTGGATATTCAGATTCTTTTTTTCAAAGAAATCATTGTTTGAATTCTAAGGAATTCAGAGTCTAAATTCTAAGGAATTTGATGTCTGAATCCTGATGAATTCAGAGTATAAATTCCAAAAAATTCAGAGTTTGTGTTTGGAGGAATTCAGAGTCTAAATTATGATGAAATTGGAGTCTTAATTTCAGATAATCCAGGGTAATTATTTTAAATAATTCAAAGTCTGAATTTTAGATAATTTTATGGATTAAATTTAGATGATTTGGAGTCTGAATTTCAATAAATTTGGAGACTGAATTTCTGAGAATTTGGAGTCTAAATTTCATAGAATTAATTGTCTAAATTTTAGAGAATTTAGGGATTAAAAATATCAGACCTTATATCTAATGAACTATAATATTTGTAGGTTTTTAGAAAAGATTCTGAATTTATGACTTAGTAAATAAAATATTAGTCTTGGTTTTATAAGTACATTGACAAATGCATTATAATTACATGGTAAGGATAAAACTTTCTTTATAGAAAGGAAATTTTCTATAAGAAAATAATTAATAGAGAAAGACAATTTTTCTTATGAAATTGTTCTTGTGATTTTCAAAACATTGAGGAATGAAAAATTTATATGGAAACCTTATTGACTCAACAGAATGATGACTAGAGCAAGGAGACACATGATGGAACACACGATCACCCACTATAAAATCAAGAGGTCTATAACGTCGATCAACAAACAACATCTACATACTATATTCTGTTGCCAAACATTTACTAATCTACTAGACACACTCTTAAATATCATTTGTGAGACTCCACCCCAAATCATAGATTCATGGGCCTCCATCCCACATAATGTAAATATACGGGGACTACCATAGAGAACCTCATATGGTTCTATCTGAGTATATTCACAGATACTATTATCGTTTGAAAACCCAACATGCCCCATGTTCTTCTCCCAAGATGCACAAAAATGTAGAACAAATTCCATCAACGTTTCCTTTAACAGTTGAATAATATGGTCTGACTACTCTTCTATCTTCTTTTGAAAAGTTGTACTAAATAATTCCTTATTAACAAGAACCTTATACAACCCATTAATAAAGTGGGAAGTAAACTGAATATCATTATCTAAAACTATAGTCCATAGGACACCCTGAAACCATTCATATTCCTTAACATAAAAGTCTCCCTTGTTTTCAATGGTGGAAGTATCATGAATCGGTATGAAATGATCCACATTAGTCAAAATAACAAAAACTAACCATATCAATTTTGAAATGGGAAACTACACATATAAACCCACTAGTTAATGATGTTTTGCATTCACCTAATAACATTCATTGTATCATACAACAATAATTGTAACTTCCATTTTTATCCAAGGCCACCAATACCGTCTATGAAGATCACGATACATCTGGTTCAAACCTGGGAGAACCTAAGACATCGAGGAATGAAGCTCTGGATTTAACACTTCACACATACATGTAGACATGCCAAAAAAACAACAAACATAAAATATATCAGCATCATAAATAGTATAAAAATAAGTTTACTTACCACCATCAAAATGTTTCCTCAAAGACAAAAACATTGGATAACTATAGTGCCTCTCCTTGACCAGTCTCAATTGAGTAAACTAATCATCCACGGGTCCAAGATTCATCATTCCTGGTCCATCCTAAACCTCTATATGTATATCTGTAAACAAAACCTACATCATTAACTTAGAAATAGATTATACAACCATCGGATTTTTAGTCCTATAACAAAAATTATCCACCACATTATTTCCCATTCTCGACGTATAGAATAGAGAAAAATAAAATGAATTCTTGTACTGAACTCATCATTACTACTGATGCATCTAATCACATTTGGAGAATATTTAAATAAGGGATTTTGGATTGGTATACAATTTTTTTCCTCCCCCCATATAATTCCACCTACAAATTAAATAATAAATCATAATGTCCAACATAAGAACTTGAGTAGGGTAATTTCATTCAATATTCCTCAATAGATTTGACCCATATTCCATAACCCAATAAACTCATATAAACATTTACCCATTCCCAAAATCACACACATCAAAAAACAATGTATACTCTTTAGCCTACTTGGGTTGCATCAAAATCGATTCTGTAGTAAACTACTTCATTAACACATGGAAAAAATCCACACATGACACCTATCTTTCTTTGTTAACACCATTATTGGTCATGATCCAATGTGGTTCTTCAAAATGGGAATTTACATTGATGATTCGTCAATAATATCCCACTAAACCTATAAATTCTCGAACATCAAATACATCTTCGGCTTCACCCAAGATGAAATTTCTTACACATTCTTTGGGTCAACTAACTCAACTTCTATAGAGATGATGTGACCTATGAAATGTAATCGGTTATTCTAGAAATAAAATTTATATATCTTAAAATATACAACATTATCCCTTTATGTACTCAAGATTATGTCAACATGTTTTAAATGATAATCTTTATTCTTCATGTAAGATAATATTTTATCCCAAAAAATGACGACAAAATGATCTTGGTATGGGCGAATGATTTTATTTATTAGGTCAATGAACACTAGTGGCATGTTAGTTAACTAGAATAACATCACAAAACAGTCATATAAAGCTTACCATCTCATGATATAGTGTAGGTGTATCATAAGATTTACCACTCAGTTAATGATACCTTGATCTCAAATATATTTTGGATAAAACTGAATATCCTATAAACTTCTCAAAATGGTTATCAATTCATGTATGAGGATATATGTTCATAAATGTTATATGATTAATCTTATGATAATTGAAACACCACCAGTATATCCTATCAGCCTTCTTTGAAAAAAACTTGATATCCCCAATGAAACATACTCAGATGAATAAATCCTTTATTCTAAAATTAAACCTTTTGAGTTTTTATATATTTTAATTCATTATGGTTCCATTTTATATTTAGGAGTATAAATAGGTTCTTCTCCATGCATCAACTCAATCATTAACTCCATATATTTCTAAGGCGATAGCCATAAAAATTCCTTTGGAAATCCTTTCAAAAACTGATCCAACACTAGTAGAGAGACTTGTTTCTCTACTTACCCATCAGCAAGCACAAGATAATCCACTTGGACTATGAGATCCAAAAAATACTAAAAAAAATAATCCAGAACAACCAGTTCATATATCCCACTCTTTAATATGAACATAAGTAACACCCTTATTTTACGTGAATGTTTCCCAATGGAGTTAACATTTGATATGGTTCTGGAATAATAATAGACAATCTATCCCCAAAATTAGATCAAAACTTGAAGTCTCAAAAATAAATAAGTCCTATATAAAATGATACCCACTAAACTGAAGATAAAACTCTTTACACTTCTAGATATTTTCCTCTCACACTTCTAATAGTTTTTCATTCGACATAAAACCACACATATATTCCACCACTAGACCAAACACATTCACTAGATAATATATTATAAAAGAGTTTAGGTAACATATATAAAGAAAGAACTAAAATGTGTGGAATATAAACTAGTCATACATTTTATTATAGATTGAAAAAACTCACCACCTATTGGTTCCGGATGAAATGCATGAAGCTAACCTATCCCATTACCATGTGCTCTTGTCTGATTACCAATTGTTGCACTACACTACTGATCAGAGACCCCATACGCGAGTACCACATCTTCCACATCATATAGTGAGGCCTATAAAACTCAAAATACCTACATGATATGATCTAACCAAGACACTTATTGCACTATTTATTTTCTAAGATCCTCTATCAATGGACATATTTTGAGGGTTCCTTCAGAACATCTGCACATGCCCCACCCAACAGCATGATCAACACACAAATGGTGGTTGGGGGAACTTTCCAACCATTTGTCATAGCCTTCCAAACTAATAATAGAATACAAAGTCATAACCCTAAGAAATCAATAATATCCATTGGTTACTCTATATACCACTATCTCAATGAAAACTCTCAAAAAGGTGATTCCTTCTATCGAACGTCACACCACCAGACCCCCCAACTAGAACCACATATCCACAACCAAAATTCTCCTTGAGGTTCCATTATGAAATAAGGTCCTGATGAAACAAAACTTTTAACCACTTTAAATGTAAACTATTCACCTAGGATATGATCTCATGTCTATTTCCACCCTGAAATCATCTATATGTAGCTGCCTCATTTTCATCCAATGATGCAATAATGCATTTCAAGTTCGTAAGATGGCCAAAAAAATCCATAAATATCAGATTCCCGGGATCATCCTAAAAAACATTAAAGACATCTAATATATCATTGTATTTTTAAAGTATTTATCTACAATAATTTCATGTAAATATTACAACAACATACCATATCCATACTTGGTCTAAAACAGGACACCCCTAGTGCTTTTCCATTCCAAGTAACATATATTCTTCCTTCATGACTCTTTTTATACGAGGGGTCTCCATGTGATCATGAGTTATTTGGAGGGAATATATATATAACATACCTACCTCATTTAAACCATATATAGAAAACATCAGATGTTTATGTAACTAAAACTCTCTAATCCAGTCAAACATATTCAGCACGGCCTAACATGGGTCTCATTCCATCATCTATATACAATGAGAATTGTTCTCCTGAAACGGATCCTCCCATATATTAACCTAAATGAAAATGGTATATAACACCAATACTAGAGGGGATTTATCGGTGATATCCTTGTGTCACCCAATATACACGTGTCATCATAGTGACATCTGCCTTCAAATACAAACATATTTCTCAAACACATATCATAAAAATTACATAGTTTGCATGAACGAAATATCACCACTATCCATAAAAAACCCATTAAATATACACCATCCCAACCTATATAGTCACATCTCTATCACTAACCTCATATTGGTTTACCATAGATAATTTTTAACATGGGGTTAACCAAAATTCATAATCACAATTCCATCATTAGGCACACTTTTAAACAAACATTCATTCGCAATATAAATAATTATCTTTTAAGAACCATTCTATATTTAAAACTCCCCACATACAACTTTTAACCCATTTATGAATCTTCATTTAGGTCTATTATATAATAATTATATTGAAATATTTTCATTTACTTAATCACATCATTTTTATTACAAAACATTTTTTCAAATACAAACAGATTTGAAAGGAATAAAATCTGCCACATCCCACATATCGTTTCCATGTGTTCCTACTATGATATATGTCACATATATTATTTGGTTCCTAATATGATTCATGTATTCAAAAGATAATTCAATTTTCTACATGATAGGAATACCATAAAATAGCCACATTAAACAACATGTTCATCACTCAAGGTGAAATATCATCCAACATTAACAAAAAATAATAATGAAGAAAAATCATACCCTGGGTACTTGTATTTTCTCCAATATATAGGTTATAAACTAATGAGCCCATTTCCATGCCCAGAAACATCCTACTATAAATTTTACCACTCCAAAATAGTGATAAAAAAAGAAAATAACCATTTCGATAGCACTTTATAACATCTCGAACATGGAATCAATAATATAAAGTTCCACGAGTTGGGTCCCCACTTGACCTTAGGAGAGAATCCTCATACATCGGATGTGTCTGACTAGTGGTGAGGATATAAAGGGACTCATTGGGAGACTATAACCCATTTTATCATAGTAACCCATATAAAATAAATAATTATATGATCTAAATAAATAAAAATTATCATCCATCACAATTAAATTTACCCAAACTAGGTACAAACCTAAAACAAAATAGAAAATACGCTCGTCTATGTAATATAGTAAAAAATGTAAAGAAAACCCAAAATAAAACATGTTGATGAATGGAAAAAATCGATCTCGACACTAAGTCCAGTTCACCCATCCATGGACATCTCAAGACCAAATCACCAATCTTACATAGGGATCTTTCCAATGTCTGGGAATGCTATTAAGATGTTTGCTCGTGTACCCAATAATTGACTGATAAGGGTGTGAATAAAATTTAATAGGCCACCACCAAAGGTGTCTAAAGAAATATCCAATTTAAACAAATATAGTGGAATGGTACATCACAATTAACATGATTAACATAAAATAATCTATATTTCATTTTTTTAAAAGATTCCATTTTATAATTTTACCATCTATTCTAAGGGTCTGAAATTTTCAAAAATTAATCATCCCCTCTTTCTGGTCATATAAGATATTTATAAGAGGGATAATCTGGTTCCATACTTTACATGGTTAATCCTTTCACATAAAAACTTTTCATCAACTTATACTAGATCCTTTTTTAGTGTGTATCAACTTACCTTGGAGACTGAGTCTGAGAAATCATACCACTTGAATTCGTTAGGATCGCATGGCCTCAGTCTGTCATCTAACCCTTGAATTCATAGAATATGGATTATAGATTCAGTCCAACCCAACCCATGGTCATGTAGCCTCAGTCCAATACCCCACATACCGACAAGCCATGTGCACATGAATCTTTAACCATTTAACACATACAAATTTCACAATTCATAACTCATTAACATATTTACCAATTATCTAACTAAAGTCATTATAAATAATAGAATTTATAATGATTAATCATTTAATATAGAGGCCCAATATTTGCTACATGACTATAAAATAAATGTAATGATAAAAACCCTAAAATAATTTCAAATTTAGGATCTCATGTTTTAGTGTCCTGGGGTAATTTGGACAATACAAAAATATTATATAATGAAACAAAATAATTATTTTAATTTATTCTTCTATAGCTTCATTGTGGCCATCATGTACACTTTATTATAAGTTGTCACTGAAGGATATTCATCAATGATGGTGGTGAGATAAAATCCTAGTAAGAGAATTGATAAGAACATGAATCAAGAAAACATGCATGAGAATAATAATAATAATAATAATCACATAAGAATGGAATTATCATCACAATCATTAGATTTATCATTATATAAATGTATAGAATATAGAACTGTATAAAAATTAAACATCATGTCTTAGTGGATAAATATCACTCATTGTTGTAAACCAAGATAGTTCCATGTTCATGCATAACATATGAGCATAATCACAACATAATCGTCATTATAAACAAATATATCATTTTTTTATGCATATTTAATCTTATCACATGAGGTAAATCACGTTACCAAATTTATTGGGGTGTCATATAAATTTGAGAACACTCATCACAACATAACATTTTCATAATCATTACTGTCAGACAGAACATATAACAATCATTGCAATAAAATAACCGATGGAATGGAAATTAATTTAATGAGAACATTATATAGAATAAAATCATGAATAATCATTAGGGTTCCCAAAAATAATTTTATAATAACCTAATTGTTATAATAATCACCAATATTTAGTGAAGGAGTAACAATATCAATAGAAGAAAAAGATGTGTTTCTTCGGAGGTTTAGTTCTTTCTGAAAAATCATTGTATTTTAAAAAAATTATAATAAAAACATGTTAAACCCATAAAATAAAAGGTAATAAAAATGAAATCATATTTTAAGAATTTTAAAATAACCTCTACACTAAAATATGTCATTAATGAAGAATAATCCAAATAAATGAAATTGGGCTCGATAATCCCATAACCTTTTGTTCGAATTCTATATTCCCTTTAATATCACAAATAATAAAATTATATTAATTAATTCTTTAATAAAAAACATATCATACATGTAGTGGATTAATTATAATTTTATCATGTTCATTTATGACCATTTTATGAGTAATATAGTTCAATCCTGTCATTTCAAGAGTGTTTATTTCTTGGTTTTCATGATCAATTCACTTGTATACTAGTATATAAGTTCATTTAAGATGAGAATAATTCTAAAAATTTGAAATTATAAGTTATTTATTTCAATAAATAAGTATTAATGGTATTATATATTATTTTTTTCCATAAATGTGGATGATTCATGTGATAAATAGTTAATGATAACCATTCAAATTATTTTTGTGGTTTTCAATCACAATGCACTAGTTTTGTTTTATTATTTAATTATATAAATATATGTGGGTGTGTTAGATAATGAACTCAAAAATTTTATAATATAACTTCTATGATATTTTTCTACAATTAAAATTGATTTATAACTAATATTGAAGGTGGCATAGGAATATTAGATCTTTTCAATCTTGATAGAAATAAATAAACTCCTCATGGACAACTTCTCCATTTTTAGATTAAAAGTGAGAGGGGAAGATGTTTTATTATTTATTATTCCATTATATTAATAAAATTATATTATATAAGATACATGTGTTATCATTGCACTTGGTTAATGGTAGGTGATGAGAGAATAAGAAAAGTACAAGAAAAGAGATGAAAGAAAAATTGAATAGGGTTTTACCACGTGAAGTATTCTCCTTGATAACATCTGTAGGGAAATTAGATTTTTTATTCTATGGAGGCAAAAATTCTCTTAGTAATGGTGGAGGGTATTAGGAATTAGATTGGGTGGAAATTGGAAATGATTTAATTCTTTAATTATTTGAGGAGAATATTTGGTGAGTGTGGTATATATAGTGGATGAGAGTTGTTATTTTTTACTATTTTATTCATTATTTTAATATTTTGGCACAATAATATCAATCATTTTAACCATTTCAAAAAATATATTGTATACATAAATATGATTCTAGATTATGGTGATAAAATTATCCATGACTCAATAAATATTAAATTTAATTTATATTGTCGTGTACCTTGACTGACTGAAAATTAAAATTTTTATTTTTCAAACACTTTTGTGGAAAAAGTGAGAAACCAACAATCACTTTGACAAAAAGTGGTGAACCAAACATGAATTCAAAACATACAGCATTCAAACACCATTGATCAAAATAAAACGGTCAACCAAACAACTCATTCAACATAGAAAATCAACCACTCCATCATTCAAACTGGAAGCCATCACAGTAGGAGCTGGAATCACCTAAGAGAAGGACAAGGAACCATGAACCAGAAAGCAGAAATCACGAACCTCAAAAAAGCATAACTGACCCTCAGAACCGACCTCCTCGAATGACACTGATGTGACCTTCGACACCAGCCCAAATCCACGAACCCGCTAGTGAACCCCAGTCAGAGGTCGCCCAAACCCTCCAGCAACGTGAAAAATTATCAAATTTCACTAGTCCTAAAAAATTGAAATATTTTAGGAAAATCTCAAAAACTCATCCTAACCATTTTTTGACGTGAAATATATAATAATGTACTCAATTTTATGAAAAAAATTATATAAATATTTTATATTTAATTTTTAATTGAAATCATCATTTATTCAAGAAATACAAATTTTGAAATCCTAATTGATTTTATGCAACTTATAAAAATTATTTAAGGTGTCACAAAATTAACTTATAAAAATTAAGAAACAAAATATTACTTTTTAAATCTACTTTATTAAATATATTTTTTATTTAAATATCTATTTAAATTTAAAAAGTGTAATTAAATATATATAACTTCCAAAAATACGAACACTTACTTTATCATTTATCTAACATTTATTTTCTTATACGACGATATATATATATATATATTATATTCATTCATAAGATACCTAAATTTTATTTATGCATTCATCGGTGAAGATTCTACTCTATTGGAATATTTTCCATTTTTAATGGTCACATTACTATTCCAAATGTCAAGTTGCTATTGTATCAGTATAGGTTTGTTAATTTCTAGAAATAACTCTAATTTCACCCATTTTTATTTTTAAAGTTTTTATTATGTTCTCAGGGTAACTTAATGTGGTTAATACTGTATGAGTTAATAATTAAAAGTTAATTTCAATCAATAATTTTGTGTGTTTTTACATTATTCTCCCTTATTGAAATTTCACCATAAAAATTATTTTTACATAAACATGTAAGGGTATTTCTTATTCATTACATCCTTGGATGCTCGTGTTTTCTCTAAGTAGTTATAGAATCACCTTAATATATTAACCAGGAAAGTAGTATTTTTGTGTGGAACATTATCTCTATTGTCTTATATCTTCACTGGATTCTTGACATAAGAGACGTATTTTTCAAAATGTGCCACCTATGGATTCAATATATGTGATGGATATCGTAGGTACATAATCAAGGGGGGTATATAGAATTCATTGTTTACTTGAGACAAAGTTGGTGGAAGTGCTAGTCATTTGGACACAACTCCAACCTGATCAAAATTCTTGAAGGTTCCTATGTACCTAGGAATTATATTTCATTTATCATGAAATCTAATAATCCTCTTCCTTGGAGATATACATAAGAATACTATGTCTCTTACATTAAACACCAAGTCTCATTGATGATTGTATGCATTGCAATTTTGTCGACTTTCAGATAAATTGATGTGTTACGGAATTGTTTTCACCTACTATATGTGTTTTTAAACATTTTAGGCCATAGTAGCTTATTTTCACTATCTTCATCCCAAAATAATACTATTATATATCTTTTCCAAAAAAAAGGGATTCGTATTGATTCATTTGAATGCTCGAGTGAAAACTATTATCATAGGATAACTAAACTAGGGGTGGATGTTGGTTCCATTTTCCTTTTAAATACATAGAACATGATCTCAACATGTCTTCTAGTATCTATATAGTGCAAGTAGATTCACCATAGATTTTATAATGATATGTTGTATTGAAGTTTATCTCATTGTTTCGAGAAATTTGGATTCATTTCTAGAACATAGAGGGGAATCTTTAATCACTATCAGAAACAATCATTATTAGTACACCATGAATCCTAACAAGTCCCTAATATATTTCCATGAAATTTTATATAATTTAAAGTCTTATAAAATTTTTATTATATGATATGACATTTTAAGAAGATCCAAAAAACCCTTATATCATTATTTCATATGGATGTTTTATAAAATTCTGTTGAAAATGTATGGTGTGATGTTTTTATATTTCCATGATAGTATGGGTAATATTTTCATCATATATTTAAACCTTTTCTTTTTATACATCACTTACTGAAATGCTAGAAATTTTTATGTATATTCCACAATACCCTTCTTCACATTGTTTCACCCCTAGTTCTCTTAGTGATCTCGATACATCATTGTGATCCTTTGGTGAATAGAATGTGTTGAGCAATGAAATTAATTTAGGAAAAATATCCTTATCTCTTAATTGGATGTTACACATAGATATTATCCAAATATTACGACTTCTTCCTCATCATTTTTGAACTATGAGGATTTCCCCTTTCTCATTTCTTCAAAATTTATCAAAATTTCCTCCTATTTTCTTTTTTGCATTCAATATTTTCATAGCAAGGTTCGGTTGAGAAAACATCTGAGAAAGGATTGATAATATTACTTCCTTAATTTTTTGACCACGTCAATCATTTTAAAATCTTTGAATATTGGATCCTTCTAAATTCTCATCCTTGATAATTTTAATAGATCCCATGAAATTAGAGAATCCACCACATTATTTTCCTTAACAGAATAGTTCTAGATTGAGAATTGAAAACACTTGAAGACATATGACCATACTTCCTAGAGAATATTAATCCCCTTTTATGTTATTAAATATTTAAGGCTCTTATGATCAGTATATATTTCACACTTCTTCCCATAAAAATAACGATGCCATGTTTTCAATGCAATAATCACACCTCGAACTCCAGATCATGTGTAGGATAGTTTTTATCATGGGATTTCAACATATTTTCGGTGTTGTATATCAATTTATTATTTTGACTCTATACACATCATAATACCTTATTTGATGCATCACTGTATACCATAAATAGTTCCCCACCTATCAGTAGTGTGAGTATTATCAGTTTTATAAACATCTTGTTTAAATCCTTGAATAAGTCTTCACATTCACTAGTCTAAAAATATATTTACATCATCAAAGTCATCTAGTTTAGTGGGGTTGAAAATGGTGAGATTTTCTACAAAAATCATTGGTATAACCAGATAGACAAAAGAAAACTATGAATCTTCATAAAGTTTTTGGCATGGACCACTCTTTGACTATATTTTACCAGGAAGGGTCCACAGATATTCATTTATGGGTGAAAAAATTACCCATGAATGAAACTTCCTCGATACAGAACACATATTTATTTTACATTACGTAATGTTTATCACTTTGAAAATTCATTATCATAGTATTTAAATGATTCTCATGTTCCCCGTTAATCTTAGAATATATAACACTAACATCAATAAATACTACCAAAAATTGGTTGATGTTATCTCTAAAGACTCTATTGGTTATGTCCATGAGTATTTATAGAGAATTAGTGACCTTGAAATGAATCACTATGAAAAAAATACTATTAGTACATCATTTTAAAGGTAGTCTTGGGAATATCTTCCTTACTCACCACTAAATGGTGATATCCCCATTGAAGTTCCACTATATAGAAACAATTGTAATCATGTAGTTGACCAAAAAAGTCATCTATATATTGTAGTGGACATTTCTTCTTTATGGTAATTTTATTAAGCTACCAATAATCAATCTAGAGGTGCATTGAACCATCCATCTTCCTAATGATAGGGACTAGCTCAGCCCATGGTGAAGTGCTCAAGAATATTAAACCCTTGTACGGATTATCTTCTAACAACTTCAGTAGTTATTAAAACTCAATGATGGTCATTTTATAAGGTTTTCTTGATATAAGAATAGATCCAGTAATATGTTCATTTGAGAACTCAACCTCTCATTCATAAATAAGATTATACAATTCATCAACGAGCACATCTGTGTAGTCCATCATAATTGGAATGTCTTCGAGCATAAATCTCTACATTGTCTGAATAATTAGATATAGGTATGATTTCTCTTAAGTCAATAATATCTACAAATTGATATGAGGTTTCTGAAGGAGATTCATCATCCTTCTTACATGTTTCTATAATTTGAGGATACCTCTGTATTTAAATAGTGACCTCCTTTTCTAGATGGTTGATGATAGATTTGTATAAAGATTGTTAGTCCACAACAAATATAATAGAAAACTCCACCAAAGGAAGCAATGAAAGACTTGTTAGGAGATTTATTAGACAAAAGTTAATTGAGGGAGTTATATAATTTGGATGAAATTATTTCACCATTTTCTATTTTCATAGATACCTTAACCTCCATATTTTGTGGTTGTTTTTAAACTATTATAATGAACATTCATGATATGAAAGAATGTGTATAAATTGAATAAAACAGTACCTCCACTATTCTTTAATGAATAAACAACGTACCTTTCCCCACATTAGTATCCGGCACCACCTCATCAATAGTGATAGCAGAAGCTTTCCCTTTCTCATTTGGATTTAGTGGAATTTGAATCTTATTCAAAATAAGGTGTTAAGATTTTTTTCCATGGATTTAATTGTTCCCATTCTCCATATAGTTGATTTATTGAATCATATTTGGTTATCATATTTCCTCTACCACATTATCTATATTCCTCATGCCTCTTCAACATTCATGATATTGGTGGCAACAAATGAACCACTTCCCATCCTTTTGAGTCATCTCCCATTTCACTTCAAATAACATTTTTGACACGTGGGTGGTTTAGTTTTATTTCCACCATTTCCATTAGACCCCCCAACATGAAACTCCATCTTTTTTTCCTATCTCGATTTCTATGCAAAAATAATTCAAACTCCATATCCACATTATGATCATGTGAAACAACTTATTTATAACTATTAATGTCTCAAATTTCTAGTGATTTTAAAAGGTGTGATTTTAAACCACTATAGATTCTATCAATTTTGATATAATTGTTTATTAAAAACCTAAGGAGTACCTTTAATGACTTGTGGAATTAGATTATCAATCCATGAAAGAGTCACCTTCTTTATTATTTAGTTCTACGAGTTATATTTCCTTATTTTTGGAGTCGTTCACGGGACATACTTATTAAGAAATATTTTATTAAAATATTTCCACTCTAACTCATGAATTGCATCCATCATATTGGTGCTATTAATCAACACCCACTTTTGATTGTCCTTTCTATCTAAATGATAAATGGACAGAGTCACATTCTACATCTCGTAATAGAGATGCATTGAAAATATATTCCCTATTGAGTTGTCCCAATGATTAGTTCCTAGTGGATTGGAAGATCCAATAAATGTTTTTCTCATTACAACAAATAAGAATCGATAGATAGTGGATCCATCATGGTTGAAGGATTAATTCCATATTTTTAGGTTATTTTTCATACCCTGAGATAGTTGGGTAAGAATCAGCAGAATTTTTTGAGCTCTACCTCCCAATGAATTGGGGATGTCATTCAAGAGATCATTGCATTGTAACTCTCATGGGTTTTTATACAAGTTTCTCCAAGATTTAGCCACTTTCTAAAATAAAAATGGTTTGAACAAAACATAACTCAAAAATTTATAAATAAATAATTTATTTCACTATGAAATTAACTTTAAAGAATTATCTTGTGGAATCTATATGTTTAGCTTGTTTATAAAGAAAATATTCTTGGGTGTTTTATTATACTTAGTCTCCTACTAAGTGTTATGACTAATATTCCCAAATCCTAATTCCCACATTAACTAAACCATGATCCATTAACAACAATAGCGACCCTACATTTCTTATATGTCTATTAATTCTATTTAAAAATAGGTAGAATAAACAAGCCCTATATAAAATTATACCGACTAAACTAAAGACAAAACTCCTCATACTTCTAGATATTTTCCTCTCACACTTCTAATAGTTTTTCAATTGACATATAACCACACATATATTCCACCGCTAGAAAAAACACATTCACAAGATAATATATTATAAAAGAGTTTATGTAACATATATAAAGAAAGAACTAAATTGTGTGGAATCTACACTAGTCATACCTTTAATTATAGATTGAAAAACCTCACCACCTATAGGTTCCAGCTGAAATGCATGAAGCCAAACTATCCCATTACCATGTGCTCTTGTCTGAGTACCAATTGGTGCACTGCCCTACTGATCGAAGACCCCATACTTGAAGTACCACATCTTCCATCCCATATTGTGAGGCCTATAGAACTCAAATTACCTACATGATATAATCTAACGAAGACCCATATTACACTATTCATTTTCATAGATCCTCTCTCAATGCCCCTATTTTGAGGGTCCCTTCAGAACATCTGCACATGCCCCACCCAGCAGCATGATTGGAAGAAAAATGTTGGTTGGGGGAACTTTCCAATCATGTGTCATACCCTTCCAAAATAATAATAGAATACATAGTCATAACCATAAGAGATCAATAATATCCATTGGTTACTCTATATACCACTATCTCAATGAAAAATCTCAAAAAGGTGATTCTTTCTATCGAACGTCACACCACCAGATCCCCCAACCAAAACCACATATCCACTACAAATATTCTCCTTGAGTTTCCATTATGAAATAAGGTCCTGATGCAACAAAACTTTGAACCACTTTAAATGTAAACTATTCACATAGGATATGATCTCATGTCTATGTCCACCTTGAAATCATCTCTATGTAGCTACCTCATTTTCATCCAATGATGGAATAAAGCATTGCAATTTGGTAAGGTGGCCAACAAAATCCATCAATATCAGATTCCCTGGATCATCCTAAAAAACATTAAAGATATATAATATCTCATGTTATTTTTATTGTATGTTTCTACAATAATTTCATTTAAATATTACCACAACATACCATATCCATGTTTGGTCTGAAATAGGACACCCCTAGTGCTTTTCCAGTCCATGTAACATATATTCTGCCGTCATGACTCTTCTCTTACGAGGAGTCTCCATGTGATCATGAGTTATTTGGAGGGAGTCTATATATAAAATATCTACCTCATTAAAACCATATATATAAAACATCATATGGTTGTGTAACTAAAACTCTCTAATCCAGTCAAACATATTCATCACGGCCTAAGATTGATCTCATTCCATCATCAACATACAATTAGCATTGTTCTCCTGAAATGGATCCTCCAATCTATTAACCTAAATCAAAATGGTATATAACACCAATAATAGAGGAGATTTATCAGTGATATCCTTGTGTCACCCAACATACACAAGTCATCATTGTGTCATCTATCTACAAATAAAGCTAGATTTCTCAAACACCTATCATAAAAATTACATTGTTTGCATGAAAGAAAGATCACCAATATTCATAAAAAACCCATTACATATACACCATCCCAACCAATATAGTCACATATCAATCACTATCCTCATATTGTTTTATCATAGATAATTTTTAGCATGGGGTTAACCAAAATTCATAATCACAATTCCATCATTAGACACACTTTTAAACTAACATTCATTCGCAATATAAATAATTATCTTTTAAGAACCATTCCATATTTAAATCTCCCCACATATAACTTTCAACCCATTTATGAATCTTCATTTAGAACTATTCTATAAGAATTATATTACAATATTTTCATTTACTTAATCACATCATCTTTATTACAAAACATTTTTTCAAATATAAACAGATTTGAAAGGAATACTATCTGTCACATCCCACATATCGTTTCCATGTGTTCCTACTATGATATATGTCACATATATTATTTTGTTTCTAATATGATTAATATATTCACAAGATAATTCAATTTCATACATGATAAGAGTACAATAAAATAGCCACATTAAACAACATGTTCATCACTCAAGGTGAAATATCATCCAACATTAACAAAAAATAACAATGAAGAACAATCATACCCTGGGTACTTGTATTTTCTCCAATATACAGGTTATCTACTAATAACTTCATTTCCATGCCCAGAAACAACCTAATATAAATTTTACCACTCCAAAATATTAATAAAAAAAGAAAATAACCATTTAGATACCACTTTATAACATCCCGAACATGGAATCAACAATATAATGTTCCATGAGTCGGGTCTCCACTTGACCTTAGGAGAGAATCCTCATACATCAGATGTGTCTGACTAGTGGTGAGGATATAAAGGGACACATTGGGAGACTATAACTTATTTTATCATAGTAACCCATATAAAATAAATAATTATTTGATCTAAATAAATAAAAATTAAGATCCATCACAATTAAATTTACCCAAACTAGGAACAAGCCTAAAAAATAGTAAATACACTCTTCTATGTAATATAGTAAAAAATGTAAAGGAAAACCAAAATCAGACATGTTGATGAATTCACAAAATCGGTCTCGACACCAAGTCTAGATCGCCTATCCATGGACATCTGAAGACCAAATCACCAATCTTACATAGAGACCTTTCCCTTATCTGGGCATGCAACTAAGAAGTTTTCTAGTGTACCCAATAATAGCCTAATAAGGGTGTGACTAAAACCTAATAGGCCCCCACCAAAGGTGTCTAAAAGAATATCCAGTTTAAACAAATATAGTGTAATGGTACATCACAATTAATTTTATTAACATAAAATAAGCCATATGTCATTTTTTTTAATTATTCCATTTTATAATTTTACCATCTATTCCAAGGGTCTGAAATTTTAAAAAATTAATCATCCCATCTTTCTGGTCATATAAGCTATTTATAATAGGAATAATATCGTTCCATACTTTACATGGTTAATCCTTTCACATAACAACTTTTCATCAACTTATACTAGATCCTTGTTTAGTGTGCATCAACTTACCTTGGAGACTGAGTCTGAGAAATCATACCACTTTCATTCGTTAGGATCCCAGGGCCTCAGTCTGTCATCTAACCCATGAATTCATATAATATGGATTATAGATTCAGTCCAACCTAACCCATGGTTATGTAGCCTCAACCAATACCCCACATACCGACAAGCCATGTGCACATGAATCTTTAACCATTTAACACATACAAATTTCACAATTGATAACTCATTAACATATTTACCCATTACCTAACTAAATTTATTATAAATAATATAATTTAAAAAGATAAATCATTTAATATAGAGGCCCAATATTTTCTACATGACTATAAAATAAATTTAATGATAAAAACCTAAAAATAATTTCAAATTTAAGATCCCATGTTTTAGTGTCTTGGGATAATTTGGACAATACACAAATTTTACATAATGAAACAGAATAATTATTTTAATTTCCTCTTCTATAGATTCATTGTGGCCCTCATGTACACTTTATTATAAGTTTTCACCGAAGGATATTCATCAATGATGGTGGTGATATAAAATCCTAGTGAGAGGATTGATAAGAACATGAATCAAGAAAACATGCGTGAGAATAATAATAATCATCATCATCATCACATAAGAATGGAATTATCATCATAATCATGAGAGTTATCATTATAAAAATATAAGGAATGTAGAACTGTATAAAAATTAAACATCATGTCTTAGTGGATAAATATCACTCATTGTTGTAAACAAAGATAGTTCCATGTTCATGCATAACATATGAGCATAATCACAACATAAAAATCATTATGAAAAAATATATCATATGGTTTATGCATATTTATCCTTATCACATGAGGTACATCACATTACCAAATTTATTGTAGTGCCATATAAATTTGAGGACACTAATCACAACATTACATTTTCATAATCCTTACTGCCACACAGAACGTATAGAAATCATTGCAATAAAATAGCAGATGGAATGGAAATTAATTTCAAGAGAACATTATGTAGAATAAAATCATGAATAATCATTAGGGTTCCCAAAAATAATTCATAATAACCTAATTGTTATAATAATCACCAAACTTGAATGAAGGAGTAACAATATCAATAGAAGAAAAAGATGTGTTTCTTTAGAGGTTTAGTTCTTCCTGAAAAATCATTGTATTTTTAATAAAAGTATAATAGAAACCTGTTAACCCCATAAAATAAAAGGTAATAAAAATCAAATTATATTTTAAGAATATTAAAATAACATCTACACTAAAATTTGTCATGAATGAAGAATAACCCAAATAAATGAAATCGGGTTCGAGAATACCATAACCTTTTGTTCGAATTCTATATTCCCATTAATATCACAAATAATAAAATTATATTAATTAATTAATTAATTAAAAACATATCATACATGTAGTGGATTAGTTATAATTTTATAATGTTCATTTATGACCATTTTATGAGTAATATAGTTCAATCCTGTCATTTCGAGAGTGTTTCTTTCTTGGATTTCATGATCAGTTCGCTCGTATACTAGTATATAAGTTCATTTAAGATGATAATAATTCTACAAATTTGAAATTATAAGTTATTTATTAACATAAATAAGTATTAATGGTATTATATATTATTATTTTTCTATAAATGTGGACGATTCATGTGATAAATAGTTAATGATAACCATTCAAATTATTTTAGTGGTTTTCAATCACAATGCACTAGTTTTGTTTTATTATTTTATTATATAAATATATGTGGGTGTGTTAGATAAAGTACAAAAAAATTTTATAAAATAACTTCTATGATCTTTTTCTACAATTAAAATGGTTTTATAACCAATATTGAAGGTGTCATAATAAAATTAGAACATTTCAACCTTGATAGAAATAAATAAACTCCTCATTGAAAACTTATCCATTTTTAGATTAAATGTGAGAGGGGAAGATGTTTTATTATTTATTATTCGATTATATTATTAAAATTATATTATATAAGATATAGGTGTTATCATTGCACTTGGTTAATGAGAGGTGAGGAGAGAATAAGAAATGTACAATAAAAGAGATTAAAGAAAAATTGAATAGGGTTTTACCACTTGAAATCTTCTCCTTAATAACATCTGTAGGGAAATTAGATATTTTATTATGTGGGAAAACAACTCCCATAGTAATGGTGGATGGTATTGTGAAATAGATTGAGTGGAAATTGGAAATACTTCAAGGCTTTAAGTTTTTGATGAGAATATTTGGTGAGGGGTGGTATATATAGTGAATGAGATTGGTTTTTTTTTATTTTCTTCATTATTTTAATATTTTAGCATAATAATATCAATCGTTATAACTGTTTCAATAAATATATTGTATACATAAATATGATTCTAGATTATGGTGATAAAAGTATCCATGACTCAATAAATATTAAATTTAATTTATATTGTCGTATACCTTGACTGACTGAAAATTAAATTTTTTTTTTTGCAAACACTTTGGAGGAAAAAGTGAGAAACCAACAAACACTTTGAGGAAAAGTGGTGAACCAAACATTACTTCCAAACATACAACATTCAAACACCATTGATCAAAATAAAATGGTCAAACAAACAACTCATTCAATATACAAAATCAGCCACTCAATCATCAAACTGGCAGCAATCATAACAGGAGCTGGAATCACCCAAGAGAAGGATAAAGAACCATGAACCAGAAAGCAGAAATCACAAACCTCAAAAATGCATGAATAATCCTTACCATTTTTGATGTGAAAAATATAAGAAATGACTCAATTTTATGAAAAATTTTATATAAATATGTTACATTTAATATGTAATTGAAATCATCATTTATTCAAGAAATAAAAATTTTAAAATCATAATTGATTTTATGAAACTTATAAAAATTATTTAAGGTTTCATAAAATTAACTTATAAAAATTAGAAAACAAAATATTAATTTTTAAATCTATATTATTAAATATATTTTTCATTTAAATAACTATTTAAATTAAAAAAAGTTTAATTAAATATTTATAACTTCCAAAAATACGAACACTTACATTATCATTTATCTAACATTTATTTTCTTATATGATGACATATATATATATATATATATATATATATATTATTTTCATTCATAAGATACCTAAATATTATTTATACATTCATAGGTGAAGATTCTACTCTATTGGCAGATTTACCATTTTTAATGGTCACATTACTTTTCCAAATGTCAAGTTTCTATTGTATCAGTATAGGTTTGTTAATTTCTAGAAATAACTCTTATTTCAACCATTTTTATTTTTAATGTTTTTATTATGTTCTCAAGGTAATTTAATGTGGTTAATAATATATGACTTAATAATTATAAGGTAATTTCCATCGATAATTTTGTGTGTTTTTACATTATTCTCCCCTATTTAAATGTCACCATAAAAATTATGTTTTACATAAACATGTGAGGGTATTTCTTATTCATTACATCCTTGGATTATCGTGTTTCTTCATAGTGGTTATATAATCACCTTAGTATATTAACCAGGCGAGTAGTATTCTTGTGTGGAACATTATCTCTATTGTCTAAGACCTTCACTGGATTCTCTTCATAAGAGATATATTTTTCAAAATGTGCCACATATGGATTCAATATATGTGATGGATATAGTAGGTACATAATCAAGGGGGGTATATAGAATACTTTGTTTACTTGAGACATAGTTGGTGGAAGTGCTAGTCATTAGGACAGAACTCCAACCCGATCAAAATTCTTTAAGGTTCCTATGTACCTAGGAATTATCTTTCATCTATCATGAAATCTCATAATCCTCTTCCATGGAGATATACATAAGAATACAATGTATCTTACATTAAACATCAAGTCTCATTGATGATTGTATGCATTGCAATTTTGTCGACTTTCAGAAAACTTGATGTGTTACTGAATGTTTTTCACCTACTATATGGGGTTTTAACCATTTTAGGCCATAGTAGCTTATTTTCACTATCTTCCACCCAAAATTATACTATTATATATATTTTCAAAAAAAGGGATTCATATTGACTCATTTTAATGCTCGAGTGAAAACTATTATCATAGGATAACTCAACTAGGGGTGGATGTTGGTTTCATATTCCTTTTAAATCCATATAACATGATCTCAAAATGTCTTCTAGTGTCTATATAGTGCACGTAGATTCACCACAGATTTTAGAATGATAATTCATACTGAATTTTATCTCATTGTTTAGATAAATTTGGATTAATTTCCAGAACATAGAGGGGAATCTTGAATCACTATCAGAAAAAATCATTATTGGTACACCATGAATCCTAACACGTCCCTAATATATAACCATGAAATTTTATCTAATGGAAAGTCCTATCGAATTTTTATAATATGATTTTTCATTGTATGAAGATCCAGAAAACCCTTATATCATTATTTCATATGGATGTTTTCAAAAATTATGATGAAAATGTATGGTGTGGTGTTTTTAGACTTCCAGGATAGTATGCGTAATAGTTGCATCCTCAACATTAACCTTTTCCTTTTATACATCACTTACTAAAGTACTAGAAAATTTTCTATATATTCCACAATACCCTTCTTCACATTGTCTCACCCATAGTTCTCTTAGTGATATTGATACATCATTGTGATACTTTGGTGAATAGAATGTGTTGAGCAATGAAATTAATTTAGAAGAACTTTCCTAATCTCTTAATTGGATGTTACGCATAGTTGTTATCCAAATATTACGACTTCTTCCTCATCATTTTTGAACGATGAGGATTTCCCCTTTCTCATTGCTTCAATATTTACCAAAATTTCCCCTTATTTTTGTTTTGCATTCAATATTTTCATCACAAGCTTCGGTTGTGAAAACATTTGAGAAAGGATTGATAATATTACTACCTTAATTTTTTTCCCATGTCAATAATTTTAAAATATTAGAATATTGGATCATTCTAAATTCTCATCCTTGATAATTTTAATGGATCCCGTGTAATTAGAGAATCTACGACATTATTTTCCTTAACAGAATAGTACTGGATTGAGTATTCAATATACTTGAAGACATATGACCATACTTCCTAGTGCATATTAATCCCCTTTTATGTTAACAAATATTTAAGGTTCTTATGATCAGTATATATTTCACACTTCTTCCCATAAAAAAAATGATGCCATATTTTCAATGCAATAATCACACCCCCGAACATCAGATCACATGTGGGATAGTTTTTCTCATGGGATTTCAACATATTTTAGGTGTTGTCTATCAATTTATCATTTTGAATATATACACATCATTATACCTTCATTGAAGAATCACTGTATACCATAAATAGTTCCCCACCTATAAGTAGTGTGAGTATTATCAGTTTTATAAACCTCTTGTTTAAATCCTTGAATAAGTATTCACATTCACTAGTCCAAAAATATATTTACACGTTCTAAGTCATCTAGTTTAGTGGGGTTTAAAATGGTGGGATTTTCTACAAAAATAATTGGTATAACCAGATAGGCAAAAGAAAACTATGGATCTTCATTAAAAAATTTGGCATGGACCACTCTTCGACTATATTTTACCTGGAAGGGTCCACATATATTCATTTGTGTGTGAAAAAATTACCCATGAATGAAACTTCCTCGATACAGAACACATATTTATTTTACATTACATAATGTTTATCACTTTGAAATTTTTTTATCATAGTATTTAAATGATTCTCATGTTCCCCGTTTATCTTAGAATATATAACACTAACATCAATAAAGACTACCAAAAATTGGTTGATGTAATCTCTGAAGACTCTATTGATTATGTCCATGAGTATTTATAGAGAATTAGTGAGCCTGAAAGGCATCACTATGAAAAAATACTATTATCACATCATTTGAACAGTAGTATTGGGAATATCTTCCTTACTCACCATTAAATGGTGATATCCCCGTTAAAGTTCCACTATAGAGAAACAATTATAATAATGTAGTTGACCAAAAAAGTCATATATCTATTGAAGTGGACATTTCTTCTTTATTGTAATTTTATTTAGCCACCAATAATCAATCTAGAGGTGCATTGAACCATCCATCATCCTAATGACAGGGACCGGCTCACCCCATGGTGAAGCGCTCAGGAATATAAAACCCTTGTCCGGATTATCTTCTAACAAATTCAGTAGTTATTAAAACTCAATGATGGTCATTTTATAAGGGTTTATTTATATATGAAGAGATCCAGTAATAGGTTCAATTGAGAACTCAACCTCTCATCCATAAGGAAGATTATACAATTCATCAACGAGAACATCTGTGTAGTCCATCATAATTGGAATGTCTTCGAGGATGATTCTATACATTGTCTCAATAATTAGATCTAGGTATGATTTCTCGTAATGCAATAATATCCACAATTGATATGAGGATTCTGAAGGAGATTCATCATCCTCCTTACACTTTTATATAATTTGAGGAAACCTCTGTATTTAAATAGTGACCTCCTTTTACAAATAGTTGATGATAGATTTGTATAAATATTGTTAGTCTACACCCAATATAATATAAAACTCCACCAAAGGAAGTAATGAGAGACTTATTAGGAGATTTATTAGAAAAAAATTAATTGAGGGAGTTATATAATTTGGATGAAATTATTTCACCATTTTCTAATTTCATAGATACCTTAACCTCCATATTTTGTGGTTGTTTTCAAACTATTTTAATGAGCATGCATGATATGAATGAATGTGTATAAATTGAATAAAATAGTACTTACACTATTCTTTAATGAATAAACAACATACCTTTCCCCACATTAGTATCAGGATCCACCTCATCAATAGTGATAGCAGAAGCTTTCCCTTTCTCATTTGGATTTAGTGGCTGTTTAATCATATTCAAAATAAGGTGTTAAGGTTTTTTTACATGGATTTAATTGTTCCCATTCTCCCTATAGTTTATTTTTTGAAACATATTTGGTTCTCATATTTCCTCTACCACATTCTCTAGATTCCTTAAGCCTCCTCAACATTCATGATATTGGTGGTATTCTCTCCAATAAATGAACCACTTCCCCATCCCTTTGAGTCATCTCCCATTTCACTTCAAACAACATTTTTGACACGTGGGTGGTTTAGTATTATTTCCACCATTATCATTAGACCCCCCAACATGAAACTCCATCTTTTTTTCTTATGTTGATTTCTATGGAAACATTATTCAAACTTCATATCCACATTAAGATCGTGTGGAACAACTTATTCATAACTATTAAAGTCTCAAATTTCTAGTGATTTAGAAAGGTGTGATTTTAAAACACTATAGATTCTACCAATTTTGATATCATTGTTTATTAAAAACCTAAGTAGTACCTTTAAAGGCTTGTGGAATTAGCTTTTCAATCCATGAAAGAGTCACCTTATTTATTCATTAGTTCTACGAGTTCGCTTTCCTTATTTTTGGAGTCATTCATGGGACATACGTATTAAGAAATATTTTATTAAAATATTCCCACTCTAACTCGTGAATTGCATCCATCATCTTGGTACTATTAATCAACACCCACTTTTGATTGTCCTTTATATCTAAATGATAAATGGACAGAGTCAAATTCTATATCTTGTAATAGTGATGCATTGAAAATATATTCCCTATTGAGTTGTCCCAGTGATTAGTTACTAGTGGATTGGAAGATCCAATAAATGTTTCTTCTTGTAACAACAAATAAGAATCGATAGATAGTGGATCCATCATGGTAGAAAGATTAATTCGAGATTTTTAGGTTATTTTTCATACCCTGAGAATGTTGGGTAAGAATCACTAGAATATTTTGAGCTCTACCTCCCAAAGAATTGGGGATATCATTCAAGAAATCATTGCATTGTAACTTGCATGGGTTTTTATACCAGTTTCTCCAAGATTCATCAACTTTCTAAAATAAAAATGGTTTGAACAAAACATAAATAAAAAATTTATGAATAAATAATTTATTTCATTTTGAAATAAACTTAAAATAATTATGTTGTGGAATCTATATGTTTATCATGTTTATAAAGAAAATATTCTTGGGTGTTTTCTTATACATAGTCTCCTACTAAGAGTTATGACTAATATTCCCAAATCATAATTCCTACATTAACTAAACCACGATCCATTAACAATAATAGTGACCCTAAATTTCTTATATGACTATTACTTATATTTAAACTTAGGTAGAATAAATGTGTTACAAACCTAGGATCCAAAAGTTTAGTGTCTTAGGAAAATTTAGACCATAAAAAAATTTAAATAATAAAATATGAAATTTAGTTTAATTTTTTATTCTCAAGATATTTAGTGGCCCTAGTTTTATCCTTTTTTGAATTAGTCACATTAGGATATACATCAACGACATGGGGGTGCTAAAAGGCCAGTAAAAGGATAGATAAGAACATGAATAAATATAAAATTATTGAGAATAATACTAATATTCATAAAATAATAATGGGATCATCATAATAATCATGTGTGGTAGCAGTACATAAATGAACTGAATGTCTCAATTCATAAAACTAAATCATCATGTATTAGTGGTAAAAACCAACACATAGTTGTGAACAAAACTTGTATCATGTTCAAAAATAACATATGTGCATAATCAAAACATCATCATCATTTTGAACAAATATCGCATCATTTTCATGAATATCTCGCATTATCTAAAGAGATAAATCACATTAACTAATACATTGGATCACTATATAATTTAGGGTGCACACATTACATCATAACATTTACATAATCATACATGCAACATAGAACATATATCGATATTTTCCATAAAATAACAAAGGGAATGGAAGTGGGTTTCATGAGAACATTAGAGATATTAATTTCATGAATAATAGTTGGGGTTTACAAAATAAAATTGGAATAATATACTATACGAGTCATCAATATTCAGTGAAGGAGAAACAATCTCGGGAGAAGTAAAAGATGTTTCTTTTAGGAAGAATAGTTATTTTTGATAAAATCAGTTAATTTTTCACAAATTGGATTCCAAAATTGTATATCACATAAAATAAAATTACATATCAACAAAATTATATTATAAGAATATTAAAATAACAACCACACTAAAATTTTTCCTGAAAGAGGATTTACCCAATGAAAGGAAATTCGGTTCGAGAATCACCTAACTAGATGTCAGAATTATATATTCACATTAATATGATATATAATAAAATTATAATAATTACTTAATTAATAAACAACCTATTATATATTTTTTTAATTATAATAATTTTATTAAGTTCTTTTATGGCCATTTTGATGAGTTATAGAGTTCAATTCTGTCTTTTTGAGGGTGTTTGGTTCTTTGTTTTCATGATCTGTTCACTTGTATAAAAGTATATAAGTTCATGTAAGATGATAATAATTATAAAAATTTAAATAATATGTTATATATAAAATTAAATAAGTTTAAATGTTAGTATATATTATAATTATTCTAGGTATGAGGATGAGTCATAAGATAAATCGTTAATGATAATCGTTTAAATTAATTTAGTGATATTCGATCACAAAAAAATCATTTTGTTTTATCAGTAAATATTATGTATATATGATAGTTTCATATCACAATAAAAGTTATAAAATAAATATTTCAATATTTTTCAACCATTATAATGGTTTTATGATGAACATTGAAGGTGGTAAAGGAAAATTAAAACATGACATCCTTGAAGGTGATAAAGCAATACCTCATAGTTGACATTTAAATTTTTAGAACAAAATGGAATGGAGAGCAGGAATGGTGATGGATTATTACATTAATATAACATCATTGTATTATATAATATATTAGAGAAATCATGCCACTAAGATGAGGGTAGTTGAGGAGATAATATGAAATGGTTGTGGAATTAAATTTAATGAAAATGAAAGAGGTTTTTACCTCTTAAATTATTCTCCTTGAGAACCTCCATAGGGAAATTGGATTTGATATTTTTATTTACATAAAAACCATCATAGATTCTAGGGAGGGTCTTTGGAAGATTATTGGTCAGAAATTGGACAAGATTCAAGAATAGAAAGGTTTCACGAGAAGAGGTTGTGAGGGATGGTATTTATTATGGAGGATGGGGTGTTTCTTTATTATTTTATTATTTATTTTATTATTTTCAGTTCGCAAGATATCACATAATATATAAAATAAATATGTATGATTAAATATTATAGAGCTTACATTAGCCATGAATAAATAAATAGTGAATTTAATTTGTACTTTTATTTACTATATATTATTTTATTTCACTTATGTGATGACCCAACCAAGGTGACACTAAATGGTGTCCCAATATGATTGTCCAGATACCCTCAAGAGTGCCTCCCCGTACGCCAGAGGGTGCTGAATAGCAGTGATGATTTTGTAAGTCAGTTTTGGGGAAATTATAACCTGTTTTAGCAGAATAAAACACCTGCGGAAGAAAATAACAATAAACATTTCGGAAGCATATACATAACCGAATAAAATATCTGTCATGTGATAACCAAAAAATGAAAATAAAATTTTGAATTAAAAAGTAAAACATTCTATAAAAATGGAGATGTCATTTTTTTACAATGAAAATAAATTCAAAGATACAACAAATCCCAAGTGGGTCCTTAACCCTATATGGATCCCTCCCTCAAGCTCCAATACCATACCAAAACCTATCCTTAGGCATTTCCCATATCATGTCCTGCATTAATAATGTTTTCTTGGGTACCAACTAGGAGGCCTGAATAGGGTGTGAGTACAACTCAGTACGCCAACACCAATGGTGTATAAAATGTGTCCAGACAACATATAGTGTATGAATTTTTATGAATTAATAAATACAATACATAATTTAAATAGTTATCAAATTTTCATTTAATCATTATTCATTACAATATGCCCAATTTCAATTCATGTATCCCAATTGAATCGTCATTCAATATTTTTAATTATTTTTTGTAGTTCGTCATGCCTAGAACCAAAATCTTGTTGAGTGTAGGTCCTCATGACTAGAACCTGTTTTCTCAATCATTGTAAGTCTTCATGCCTAGCACCTCATAATCTCAAGCACAGATAACTATTGGGGAGGAATTCCATATCCAAGTCCCAAATTCTAGTAGGTCTAGAATGCCTTGTCTAGCACCACAAAAATCTCATCCATTTAATCATTCATTAATTTGCATGAATTTTACACATCATTTAATTATTAATCAAATGTTTAGTTAAACAAAATTAAGGCCAATAGTTAAATCAACAATTAACTAAGCCCATAATCTATTAATTAATTCATCAATTAATTAATCAATCAACCTAATTATCAGTCCATAATCAATTCTTCACAATTAATTAACCATATCTAATCTAAAATATTCATAATTAATTCCCACAATTAATTATCTTTGATAATCACCATGGATCATAATTAATTCATCCAATTAATTATCTTATATCAAAATTCTAGAAAAAAAATAAGTGATCCAAATTAATTATCTCTCATAGCCAAACATTATTTCATAACTAATTCCCTACAATTAATTATCTTCACCCAATAAATTCAATGTATCAACTAAAATATCTCAAACCATAACAAATACCCAAAATATCTATTTTGGAAACCCCCTTCGTTTGTTCCATATTTCAATTCTCAATTAATAACCGAGGTAAAATGAATTCAATTCCACATTACTAATTACACAAATTTAGGAAATCAATGATCTAGAGAATATACAAAATTATAAACTAATACACATTTCATTATCACAACAATAGGAGTTCTATTTAGACCACCTACCTCATTTTATTGATGGATGTTGGGCTAATGGAAATCCCAAAAAGTCAATACAACACAACATTATCGATCAATCTCGAGATATAAATTCATAAATCCAAAATTAAGATCAAGGGAAATAAAGATCTTGAAAATATAGATCTAGATCCATAATCATAAATGTAGATATCAACTCAGAGGTTTAGATCCAAGAAAACGAGAGAGATCTTTAATGAAAAGATCTAGAAAAGATAATAGAAATAATGAGAGAAGCATCGGGATGAAGTCCACTTACTAAGAGAAGATCAGATCTTCAATATGGCCTTTCGATATCGAATAATGGTGTTAATATTGCCTTGTAATCCCTCTAGATGTCTTTAGGAACACCTAGAAAATGTCAAGATCGAGCCTAGGGAGAATTAGAGATCTTTTAGGGGTTCAAGTGGTTTTAAAACCATTTTTAAGAATAAACTGGTCCACCTGCATGGTTTCACCCAAGAGGCCACATGATTAGTCTAAAACCTACTCCAACCATGTTGTCTTCCAATACCCACATGGATTGAGGGCACACGGTTAGGAAAACCATGTGAAAAACATGCTGACTTCCACCATCTGCAAGGTTAGATTCCACACGGGTTGGCCAACATGTGTAAAAAGAGTGCACAACCTCTGTCTCTTAAATTCAATAGACACTTCACCCAAACACACCCCAAGTCATACCCTATACCAAAGTTACTTAATAAACAAAAAAGGTACCAGAAAGCACACATGATATTTCTCCTGAAAAAGTTAAGGATCTTAAAATCTCCACACATTTTTCAGCTCATCCTAGAGCTTCACTCCTGAGTTCTCTATGATTCCAGGCCAAAAAAGATTGGGCTATTGATCCCTCATATATTATTCATGTTCACATTTTTCCTCTGGGACACTTCCATGTTTCCAAAACACATTAATTAATGGAGCAGTCTTCCCCCATAACACTTTCGCACTAAGACCCTATGCCCATATCAGATGCTCCTTAAAGGACACATCTATCTCAAGGACAACCTCTTCCACATCAATCACATTATAAGGGTTCGAGTGATACTACAATAGTGGTGACACATGGAAAAAATCATGCATAGCGCTGATTTTCTATGGACGTGTTAATATGTACGCCATCGACCTGATTCTCTTGATCACGTCAAACGGTCCCCTAATCTAAGGTGCTAACATTCCATGCATCTGTATTCTGCAGTGACCCAACTGGGGTGACACCCAAAGGAATATATGATCAACCTCAATAAACTCTAGTGTTCATATTCATTTATCGTCATATGACTTCAATTTACTCTAGTGTATAGCCATATGATTCTGAAACAACTGAACCTGCTCCGATGTCTCCCAAACAAGACTTGGTACCAACATCTATGACTTACCCACCTCTAATATACATATAATTTATCTACAAGGTCTACTATTAGGTTCCTCATATTGTGACATATGTATCGTTTCATGAAAACTATTGTTATATGAAAATTCCAATAAAGCCAAGTGCTTCTCCCAAGAACCAACAAAGTCAAGCACACATGCTCGTAGAATTTCCTCTAACACCTATATGGTATGCTCTGACTACACATCTATCTGTAGGTGGAAGTCCATACTTAATTGAATCTATGTACCAAGAACTTTATGTAATCCCTTCCAAAAGCACGAATTAAAGCGTGAATCATGAACACAAACTATAGTCTAGGGCACTCCCGGAAAACTAACTATGTTTAACACCCTAAGAATATAAAAATATACTTATTATAGAATAAATATATCACCAAGTCTCTAAAAACACCACTATGTTATAACCTATCCCAGTAAACATAATTTTTTCACTTCTATGATGTGAATTTCGAAAATCTAACATACACGGTTGTGCTCATTAAGTAATTTGGAGTCTGATAATAAAAACTCAATTTTCAATAAATAGTAACCTACCCTTTTGAAAAGTAAATTACCCTTATCAATAGTAATATTACTCTTATTAATGGTATCTATACCCATGAATGTATAAAAATATTTAGGCACCCTAAAAATGAAGATGAATATTTTAAGTGTTTATATTTTTTGATTAAATAATGATTTTAATTAAATATTAAATTAATCATATTTAGGAAATTATTTTTTAAAAATGGACTTAATTTTTGGATTACACAGGTTAAAAAATGGTTAGGGTGATGTTTTGGGATTTTTCTGATATAATTGAATTTTTTATGAATAGTTAAGGGCAATAATTTATGATCAATGAAAAATAAGGGATTTATTAATTTATTGATGATGATCTAATAATGTAAGACCAATTGGTTCGAAGTAATATGAGTTCATTAATTTTCAAGGTCATGAAATACTTACTATTTTTTTCTTGTGAAGAATTTATTATCTAATGATTAAAAACTTATGAAAACCGTCCTCTCTGACACTATAAAACCCCCACTCACTCCCTCTTCTTTTCACTAATCTCAAGCCTTGTGACTTGCCAATATTTTTCTGAAATCTATCCCCAAGATCCTTCCCACATCCAAAAACCCCTATCCTCTTCAAAATACCGAATCATATCCCCTTAATATGTTCTCAAAGGTGGAAGTCTCAAGAGGTAAATTCCTCTATCCAATTCCTTCTTTTCTTTAATGTTTTTGTCTTTTTGTTTCCTTCCACACCCTCCTTCATCCAAATAGTATGATAAATCCAGTACCATAAATGTACTGGAATGTTTTTTTCTTCTAATGGGATATTTCATTATCTTCTCTCCTTTCCCCAACGTTTTTTTGAAAGAAAAGAAAGCACCATTTGAGATGTGCCAATTCAGCACATTCAAGGACAACAGTTTATCAATTTCTATTGTTATCATTAATTCTGGTCATGAAACCATTCTTGTTATGGTTGTACCATATTATTATATATGTAATATATCATATTTTTTGGTTCTATAGTCCTTTTGTAAAAATGGTAATATGTTATAAATAAAAACATCTTCTTTGTAATCAAACCCACTGATTAAAAAAACAGTTGTCAATATAGTTTTATATAATAATAAGACATCACTACATGTAAAAAAAATTAAATTTAATACAATGTAATATCCTGGATATGCCCTAATATAATATAACATCAATTCTAGAAAAAAACTTTCATCTTAAATTTTATACAAATATGAATATAAGTAAACCGGTCATTAAAACAATGTAAACAAACAAGCACAAAAAATGTAATTGAACCTCATAAAAAATCAAAACGATTATAAATTAACATAAAATGATTATACTAAACCAATTAAATATATAAGAGGTTCTTGAGTCATTAATTAATAAATCTAAATTTTATTATTGAGGTCATTAAGAACATTCAAGAACACCATCAAGCATAAGGTAAGGGATCCTCTCTCTCACTTTTGTTTGGGAATCTACCCTATGTTGTGCACTTTTATTTTTTTGTAAGGGGGTTTCTAATGTCACATTCAATTTGGTGGGATTTCCATTGTTCGCCTCTTATTTCTCATATGTGGTATAAGTGTACTGAAATTTGATATATATTATCATTATTCTATTTATATTCACGGTATTAGGTGATTCGTTTGGGGGTTATTAAATTATGGGTGTATGACTAAATTGACTACAACGTGGTAACAAACTTGGTCTCAGTTTTCAGTTCATTGTGACTAGTTTAGCATTGTGCTCTTACTCTTTCTTTTGTGGTGTACCTACTTCCAATTTGATTTCATATTTCAATTGAAATTATATTCAATTTAAATTTCCATATTTACATATCATGTATATGATTATTGTCTAATCTGTATACCATTATACATACATTATTTATTTTGAATGTTGTTTGGACTCTGGAAATATTGATGAATCTGTAGTCTCTATTCTATATGGATAATGTAAAGGAATATTGATCTTGTGTAGAATATATGTATAAAGAATACTTTGGACATGAATTGGTGGGTGGGGACCACTACATCCCCTCAATGCATCTTTAGGACTCATGATACAAATTCATTGGTGAGAAACCCTTCGATATTGTTTCCAAAATTCAGGCGGGTTTTTACCCACAGAACTAAACCATTTTTACAGTATTACGGTATCATGTTCCAAATACATGACGTCCAATTAAAAATAATTCTCTTTATTAATTCTCATTTATTATTATCCATGAGGTTTTCACAATGACAAAATCTATGGATGCATTTTCATTCTTAGTTTATTAATGGCCTGAGTGTTTCATTTATTCACCATATCATATTGATTATGTCAAATTGTTTACAATTTAGTTATTATTCATTCATGATTCTGCTATTTATAACCCTTACTGAGCATTTCAGTTCACCCCTTTTACTTTTTTACCTTCAACATGGTATGAAGAGGAGATACCTTATTGAGTCCTTGTAGATGCAGTTCTAATTTTTGTTATGTATTGTATTTTATAACATTTTTCAATGTAATTTGAGAAACATCTATGTATATAGTTTTTTAAAGACTACTAAATTGATTGTTCGTTCAGGATTTTCATCTGCTCTAACCATACTAATATAACAAATAATGCACTGACTCTGGTCTAGGGGTTCGGGGTGTTAGAGTTGGTATTGGAGGATGTTTAGTAGGAAACAAGGAAACTAAATTAGAAAATATATATTAGGGAACAAAGCCTTTGGTTTTATGGGATGAGAAACATACAATAATGTCCTGATATTTTGGTAAGTAATAGATTATGTGAATTTTTCTGGAAAATACATATCTGTCTGGATACTAACAGGTAGAGGTGGCTCTAGCACAGATGTACCTAGGATTAAATAATATGAAAAAAGAGTTTTGGGCTTTACCCTGGGTATCCTGGTACACAACAACGAGCCTTTATGCACTCTTGGTATTGACACTCCCAGGGGATATGCTTAGAATAATTCACATTTTCTATACAAGCCATTATTAAGGATTTTAATATAAAGTTTTCCCTAGAGAAACCATATCTAGGAGATTAACTATGCATAGAATTCTAATTTATGATGAGTACATTTGAAATTGAGAGTATAAATTATGATTCATAACCTAATATAGTGTATGAAATTATTTAGAAATGGTGCCTATTGGAAGTGGTGGAATCAATACTCATAGAAAACTTTAGGTATTATGAGTTTTCATTAAACATATTGTTAGTCTCTATGTATATTTTTATAAGATAAATCATTTTTTTATAACTTTTCAGATTGAGAAAATTCAGTTAAAAATAAAATTATAAGAATATAAAATGACATTCATATCCCTTCCTAATGACTTTCTTGCAATAAATATTTTGATGTCATGTTTCGACAATTATGAAACAATTTATAACATATAACTCACTTGCAAGAAAATGTTTGAGATATCAAACACCTCCACTATACCTCGATACCATTGTGGATCATGGGTTATATTTAATCAAATCCTATTTTTTCAATATTATTATATTTTCATGAAACGTAAATATTATAAATGCATTATCAAATATTTTACAATACCACCCAATTTTGAAGCATATTATGATTTTGAAAATGGTGCTGAAGAAGGAGACCCTTGTGCAACCTATTTATATTTTATTATAAAATATAATCTTCTGGAACATTCTTATGAAATTGTAAAAGGGTCATTGATTGAATGTTTCAACTCAAACTTAGTCCTACAATTTTATATAAATCATGGTTTATCAGAGTAGGACTGAAATAACGATGTAGATACTCAACATACAAGAGGGGGTGAATTGTACACTTTAAAAATTTACTTAAACAAGGAAAGTTATTAGCTTAACAGAGTTAAACTAAGAAAATTCATAACACCTCTAACACCAATTAACACCTCTAACACCTCTAACAATGTATTAAGTTACAAACTTCTAGTTCTATATGATTTCTTAAATCTGGAAAGTGATTTCGAAAAAAAGGTTCAAAAAATATGGATCCGGAAAATGAAACTTAACCAAGGTTTACAATATGAGATTATACCTTAAAGCGTTTAGAATCTAACTAAATCAGAGTACAAGTGTAAGGAAATATAAGAAGGTTATATTTTCCTTACAACACAAAATTTAGTGGAAAAACTTGTAACATAAACAAGTAACAAGATATAAATATTTTAACCCAAAGAGAAGGGTATCCAACAACCTTGTATAAAGGTCCCTTGATTTATACATTCATGAAAGTCTGTCTGACCCACACCAATGTAAGCCCTTGATACGAAGATTAGAGTCTCTGTCTTGCTATCCTCGCATGCCCTCAACTTTAAGGTAGTTGGAACCTCTGTCTTCCTCAGCAAGGAAGCCCTCAAACTTCAAGGTAGTCGGGAACTCTATCTTCCTATCCCCGGAAGACCTCAAATGTAATCACCAACATTCGGAGTTTCACGAAGCAATCTAAACGAGTAGTTCAGTACGCACAAGTCATGAAAAGATTCTCTCTCTAGAAATCACCTTAACAACGTGTGGTATCTTGAGTGATCAACTTGTTGTATATGGTGATCTTTCAAATGAGCTCTTATTTATAGGCTCAGTTTGAACGGTCAGCTCCCTACTCAAACAGTTATATTTTCCTCAAATTTCGGAGGGACCTGTACATGTGTCACTTAACCAAATGGTTAGTTAGAAATAGAATGGACAACCTCATTTCATAACTAAACATGTGTTACTGAATGAACAACATCGTTTTGTAATGAAACAAGTATAAGTATAAGAAAAACAGATGTTTGTAATGTAAGAAAATTGAAGTTCGGAGTATAACCAAAATGAAATTCAGAGTCTATAATAAAGAGTTATTTGGATTCTATTTTATATGAATTTGGAACATGAATTCTGTAGAAATCCAGAGTCTGAATTTCTATTGAAATTCGGAGTCTGGTTTCACTAGAATTCAGAGTCTGAACTTACAGATTTCAGAGTCGATCTTCATATAAGTTCAACGTTGAACTCATAGAAGTTCGAAGTCGAACTCATATAAGTTCAATATCGAACTCATAGAAGTTCGGAGTCGAACTCATAGAAGTTCGGAGTCGAACTCTTAGAAGTTCAGAGTCGATAATTCCGAGTGGAACCTTATGAGAGTTCATATCCATAATTTGGAATGGAATTTCATTAGGGTTCATATCCAGAATTCAGAATGGAACGTTATTACAGTACAAATCCAGAATTCAGAGTAGAACTTCTTTACAGTTCATATCCAGAATTCAGAGTGGAACTTCATTATAGTTCATATCCAGAATTCGGAGTCGAACTTCATTACAGTTCATATCCAGAATTCGGATCCTAAAACAGAATGCTTCATATCTAAGTATTATATGATTTTGAAGTTTTAGGTGTGAATCCGATTTTTATACTTAAGAAAAAATATTGATATGTATAAGGAAGTCTCAGTTAGGATAAATTTCCTTAAGGAAGGAAATATTCCTTAGGGAAGTAAAATATCGATTTTCATAAGTATAAGGTGTTTGTGATTTTCAGAACAAGAAGGAATGGAAAATTCATAAGGAAATCCTTATTGACTGAACAATTAGATGTTTTGAAATTATTTTTCATACATGATTATTATCCAAAACTATTTTTTTGTGAAAACCCATTTGACCCATGTTATACAAAGAGTATATGGATGACAGAAGAAAATGATTTTGAAGGATCTTTAAATCATTGTTTCAGTGCATGGACCTTCTATTTACCTGATAATGATTATGATTAAACCAGATAGACACCATGATCAAGGTACTATATATTTTTAATAAGAAAATACAATTTCGTGGATGAAATTTTTGAAGGAGGGAAAAATGTAACACACCAAGAATTAACAAATAGATTTATTATAGAATTCATAGATCACCAAGTCTCTAAAAACACCACTTTGTGGTAAAATATTCAAGTAAACATAATTTTGTCACGTCTATGATGTGAAATTAGAAAATCTAACATACACGACTGTGATCAGGAAGTTATTTGGAGTTCGATAAATAACACAATTTTCGGTGAATAGGAACCTACCCTTATGAATAGAAATATACCCTTATGAATAGAAACATAACCTTATGAATAGTAATTTTACTCTTATTAATGGTGTCCATTCCCATGAATGTGTAAATGAATTTAGGCTCCATAAAAATGAAGATGAATATTTTAAGTGTATAGATTTTTTGATTAAATAATTATTTTAATTCAATATTTATTTAATCATTTATAGGAAAATATTTTTTAAAAATGGAATTCATTTTTGTATTCTACACATTGAAAAATGGTTAGGGTGAATTTTTGGGATTTTTCTAAAATTAAAGAATTTTTGATGAATAGTAAAATGTGATAATTTACGATGAATGCTAAATAAGGAATTTATTGAGTCATTGAAGATGATGTATTGATATAATCCAAATTAGTTCGACGTAACATTCATTTATTACTGTTCTTGGTAATGGGATACTTACTATTCCTTTTTTTGGGAAATAATAAACTAATGATTAAAAAATTATGAAAACCCTCCTCTCCTCCACTATAAATCCCCCCATCACTCCCTCTTCTCTTCACTCCACTCAAGACTTGTTACTTGCAAATATTCTACCAAAATATCTTTCCAAGTTCCTCCCCCACATCAAAAATCCCATATCCTCCTCAAAATACCAAAACCTCTCCCCATAAGATGTTCTCAAAGGAGGAAGTCTCAGGAGGTAAATTCCTCTTTCCAATTCCATCATTTCTATTTTGTTCTTGTCTTTTTGTTTCATTCCCCACATCCCTCAACCCAAATATTATGATAAAAACGGTAAAATACATGTACTAGAATGTTTTTATGCTAATGGTATATTTAATTATCTTCTCTCCTTTCCCCACCTTTTAATTGAAAAAATGAAAGCACCGTTTGAGATGTGCTAATTTAGCACATTCAAGTTCCGTAGTTTTTCAATTTCTATTATTATCTCTCATTATGGTCATTACAAAATTTGTATTATGGTTGAACCAGATTATCATATATGTAATATATCATATTTTTGGTTTTGAATTCCTTTTTTACAAATGGTATTATGTTATAAAGCGTAACATGTTCATTGTAATCAAATCCACTGATTAACAATAACAGTTGTCACTGTGGTTTTATATAATTACTCAACTTCACTATAAGTAACCAAATTAAATATAAATACATTTAATCTCATGGTTGTTAACTAATAGAATATAACATCAATTCTAGACAACATCTTTCATCATAAATGTTTATCCAAACATGTATATAAGCAAACCGGTCATTAAAACCAAGTAAATAAACGAGCTCAAACAATGAAATTTAACATCATAACCAATCAAAATAATTATAAATGAACTTAAAATGATTATAATAAACCAATTACATATATAATAGTCCCAAAACTATTTTAAAAATTAATCTATGTTTCATTATTCAGGTCGTTATGAACAATCAAAAACACCTTCGAGCAAAATGTATGGGATCCCCTCTCTCACTTTTGATCAATAATCTCCCCTATGTTGGCCTATTTTATTTGTTAATAACTAATGATAGGTTATGTTTTAGTACCTCTACCTTAATTACCTTATGATATTTAAACAATTGGATACCCCATTACCTCTCCTTTATCCCTCAAAAGAACACTCGTTACCATGCCAAAATGATTATAAGGGGTTTCCTCATCTCACTTTCAATTTTGTGGGATTTCCATTATTCGCCTATTATTTCTTATGTGTTGTATAGGTGTACTTACATTTGATATATATTATCATTATTCTATTTATATTCATGTTATTCTAAGATTCATTAGGTTTTTTTAACTTTTGGTCATACGACTCAATTGATTACAACATGGTAACGAACATTGTCTCAAATTTCACTTCATTGTGACATTATTAGTATTGTGAACCTACTCTTTCTTAAGTGGTGTATGTATTTCCCACATTATGTATCTATTAAATTGAAATTATATTCTATTTAAATTTCCATATTCTTCTATCATGGATATTATTGTTGTCTAATATGTATACCATTTACATACTGTATATATATTTAATGTTGTTTTGACTGTGGAAATATTGATTAATATGTATTCTCTATTCTATATGAATATTGTAAATGAATATTGATATTTTGTGGAATCTATGTATAAAGAATGATTTGGACATGCAGCGGCATGTGGTTCCCAGTACATCCCTTCGATGAATCGGTAGGTCTTATGAGGAAAATCATTTGACGACAAACCCTTCGAGTTTGTTTCTAAAAATCAGACGGGTTTATAACCACAAAACTAAATCGTTTTTACAGTATTATGGTATCATGTTCCAGATACATGAAGTTAAATTATTAAGAATTCCATTTATTCATTCTTAGTAATTACTGTCTATAAGGTTTACACTATGACCAAATATATGGATACAGTTTCATTCTCATTTTATTAATGGTGCGAGTCTTTCATTTATTCACTATGCCATATTGATAATGTCAAATTAATTACAATTCATTTATTATTTATTAATGTATTTGTTATTTGTAACCCTTATTGTGCATTTGATTTTACCCCTTCCACTTGTTTTCCTTTAATGCGTTATGAAGATGAGATGCCTTATTTAGTTCCTGGGAAAGCATTTTTAGTTTTTGTTATGTGTTGTATTTTTTAACCTTTTACAATGAAATTTTAGTTACATATATGTATCTAGTCTCCTCAAGACTACTAAACTAATCGTTACTTTACGATTTACATTCCTTCTAAATATTCCAATGTAAAAAGTAATTCACCAGCTCTTGTCTAGAGGGGTCAGGGTGTTACAATATCTCTCTTACATACAAAATCACCAAACTACTCTACGGTAAAGGTTTCCCTGATAGAAAAGAAATGTTATACCTTCATTATTCAACCCACAATGACCCAAATAACATCATTCAGCCTAAGAGTCTCCGGAATTACTACTACCAAAACCATTGTCTCATCATCCCACTCGCATTCTTGAATTGGTATTGGTTTAAATAGGCCTCCAGGCCGTTGATTCTCTACCTTCACCCGATGACAGGTGAATATTCTTTTTATGAACCATAATATCTTCTTTTTCATGCATGTCCACCAAAAATATTGCCATAGGTTACGGTACATTTTTTTCACCCCAGGATGTACTACCCACCTGGAACCATGAAATTATCACATGAGTTCCTCTTGTATACATGTAGGAATAACAACATGTTTTCCCATAGATGATCTCATCCTTATCTATTATACAATTTGAAGGCGTCTCCCCACCTTCCAGGATTTCCATCAAGCATAGACACTTTGTATCATCATACTGTCTATCCATAATCCATCACAAGAGTGTAGACTACACTCATATAGAGACAAGAGTCATACTCTACTGACTCTCTTGAACTACTACATGAATTTATTCTAGCAACATCATCATATTCCAGTCTACATTGGACACATGTACAAACTGGGTCTGATTTTTCATACTCAAGGCATCAGCCACACTATTCCCCTTCCCGAGTGTATATTATAGTTAAAAATCAAAAGAATTAATATAATCTACCCATATTATATAAAAAATATTTATGTCATGCGGTAAAATGATATACTTCAAGGTTTTTTGATCCTTAAATATTGTAAACCTTTCACCCAAAAGATAGTTTCCCCAACAAGTTTTAGAATAAACTATAGTTTCCAACTCAAGTTCATGCGTAGCATAATTCCATTCATGTGGCCTCAGTTTCTAAGACCTGTAAGTAATGAATCTATCCCCTTGCATCAACATATCTCTGATTCCAACCCCAGAAGCATCACAATACACCGTTTACTCCTCACCTAACTCTGGTGGGATCAAAATTTGTGCTGATGTCAAGTGCTTCATCAACTCTTAGAAATAATTATTTCATGGTTCATAATAGAAAACCTTTATCGCATAATTTTTAAAACAATTATGTTGTGATTACAATGAAGAAAACTCTTAGACGAACCTCTTTTAATAACCTGGTAATCCCAAAAAGCTTAATATTTCAAACAAATTCGTGTGCTGCTCTAGAGAGATCACTAACTGCACTTTTTCTAGGTCTACTTCCAGACATTCTCCTGAGATGATGTGCCCCTAAAAGTGTACCTTGTCAATTGAAAACTGACATTTAGATAGCTATTCATATATCTAATGCTATCTTAGTGTACCCATGATGATGTCAAGATGTTCGTATTGATCATGATGATTTTTAGAGTACACCAAGATGTATTCTACAAAATTCACCACAAACTGATCCAAGTACGGATGAAATATCATATTCATCAAGGCCATAAATATTTCTGGAGCATATTTTAACCCAAATGGCATTAAAACAACTCAAAAAGGTCATACCTTTTCTTAAAAGTAGTTTTTGGTATATTAGAAGCCCAAAATATCACTTGATGATACCTTGATCTCAGATTGATCTTCGAGAACACTAAATCCCCCTTCAGCTGGTCAGACAAATCATCGATATGCGGAACAGGATATAGGTTCTTGATTATCATTTTATTTGACTTATGGTAATTGACACACAAGTGTAAACTCCCATCATCATTCTTTTCAAACAAAGCAGGTGATCACCTAGGCGACGTACTTGGACTGATAAACCCTTTATCCTACACCTCATCCAACTGTGTTTTGAGCTCTTGAAGCTCAGTCGGTGCCATTATGTAAGGTAGAGTAGATACCCAATCTACACCTGTCATGAGGTCAATGGTTAATTCCACATCTCTCTTAGGGGTAAAACCGGAAAAGTCTTGAGGAACGGCAACCTAAAATAGTTCTACTACCGTTGGAATGACATCTTGCCTACCACACCCAGCATCCAGCAAAAGAATAAAAACATTGGCTACATGCTTTTTTAGGTTCTGAGTAATTATCCTAGATCTGCTTGCATGGGTATCCAATTCTTCATGGTGAATATAATGGTCACCCTTAGGAGATACTAAGGTCACTCTCCTTCGGTAAAAATCTATGTGGGCCCGGTATGTGACTAGCCAACCCATACTCATAATTAGGTCGAATCTCATAATATTAAAGACATATATATCACAAAGGAAATGATACTCTCTGATCTTAATAAAAAAAATATCTTGTATAAATAGATATCCCTAGACCGTGTCCCCAAAGTTGCATCAATATTCATCACCCTGCTTATAGACTCCACCTCCAAGATCAACCCATTTAAAATATTTGTAGATAAAAAGTGAAGAGAGGCACAAATATCAAACAAGGTAGTATCCAAAGTAAAATATACTAGAATATTACCTCTCACTATTGATATACTATCCTCACTCTCCACAATTGTAGGTTTCACTGCATAAAACTGCCCTACCCCAATTCCATGTGGTTTCATCAGACTCCACCATGTAGCACCATTCTGCTGATACAAGTGCTCATACGAAAAAGAATCACGTCCAATGCCTCTATAGTCTCTTCCAGTAGAACTCTAGCTTCTAGAAATATATTTTGTAGAAGTCCCCATTCCCATAGTCTGACTTTGAGAAGCATGTCCTATAGCACTATCTTGCCACTACTTCGTGCAGAACTTCTATAGGTGACCCATATTGCAACAAAACCGGAACTCCACTGCTGTTCGAGGACAATTTGTATGACACTGACCCTGACTACCACACTAGTGGCAAGGAACGTGATAAAGATCTGGTGAAACTATTCCTCCAGACAATACACCTTACTTTCCACTCTCCCTACTAAGGTTTTCCAGACAGATCTTCCTACTCTCGGAAGGCCCACTCCTTGATCGTCCAGCTAGTTGTCCAGTACTACAATCATCATTCAGGTCACCCTCTGAAATTAGAGGCTAATTAATGACTTATAATAATTTCATCAGCCTAAAGATATTCACCTAGGACTTAATTTCACACCTAATTCCATATTGAAATTGTTTTGCCGAAGATGCTTCATTTGCTACCAACGATGGAGTAAAATGATGTAAATATGTGAAACGTACTATGTATTGAATTATGGGAATTCATCCTTTGGTCAGATGTATAACCATTTAATCCTTATATGTCCTAAATGACTCTGGATTGAATTTCTCAAAGAAATTGTCCAAAAAATCATTCCATAACATATCATCAGTCTATCAAGATCATACCTGAATGTCCCAACAATGCTTTGTTGAACCCTACATCATATAAGAATCCAACATGACCCTACTATCATGCTAAGTCTATAAGTGGTCAATTATTGTCTCTATGTAATCAATTAGGAATTTGGATCCCTCAAGTGCACCCTCTCCAGAAAAAGTAGGAGGGTGATGCAGCTGAAGCTCCCTTTTCAACTCATACATGTTTTTCTGAACCCACCATGGTTCCCTCTCTATAAATTACATGAAATGAGAAATTTTCTCTTGGAAATGTTCCCCTTATTCCTTATCTTGAACCAATGGTTCCTCACACTCCCTGTCTGGAAGTTCATTTTGGGCCATACCCCTCAGTCTCTCCCTTAACATGCATCATGGAGGCCTATCTCTATAATGATAAACACACATATTAGGTCTCATAAAAAAACCCAATAACATTTACTTATGTGGAGACACTAAACAATAAGTTTCAACACCAAGTACTTTTCGCTAACATTAACCATCCTAGTCCTAGGTCATTGTTAATAAGGGTACATATATTATCATCAATTAATTCAACCATTAATTAATATAATTTTCTAAAATTAATTAATTCATCAAATAATTAATTAATAATATCTATTTCATCAATCAAGGTTCTCATTAGATACTTGTTTATTCTATTTTTTTCATTATTTCAATTTGACGACAAGGAAAATAGTTCATGTTCAACAACTTACTATTAACCCATTTTCATATGAGATCATAGAATAATTCAGGACACAACAACTATGAGTTCCTAGAATGATACATGCTGACTCAACTATCATCCCACATTAGGCCTTGAATCAAACTTCAATAATTTTCAAAATAAATATCACATCACACCACAAGTGACTCACCCAAGGTAAAATAATATCCAAATTTAACAACAAACAACAATCATAACAATCCCACCCTGAGTAATTAGATTTTCCCCCTTACATGGGTTTGCAACTCCCATGCATGAGCTCATTAACAAGCCTCAACGCTTCCTACAATCATGTATACATTTCTCAAAGATCTAAGACAGAAGAAGAAGAATGAAATGAAATCCCCTCTAATATCACTTTGTGACGTCCCGACCCGAGGGCCACTAAATGGTTCCCTGAGTCGATTGGCCACATGCCATCAAGCACACCTCCTCATATTCTAGAGGGTTACAAATAATAGCAAGGGTCTGGTATGTCAGTTTTGGGGAGACTATACCCTCTTTTATCATAATAAAACACCAGAGAAACAAAATAGTAATAAACAAGTCCAGAAGTGTATAAATAACAAGAAAAAATCCATGTCATGTGATAACCAAAACATGAAAACACAATAATCAACCAAAATCTAAAACATTATATAACAATACAGATGTCAAGTGTCAATAATGAAACTATAATTAAAGAAACAATGAATCCCAAGAGGGTCCTGAACAACATCTGGTTCCCTCTCCCATGATCCAATCCCAAACTGAAACCTATCCCAATGCCTTTCCCTTATCCTTTCCTACAATAACAATGTCTGCTCGGGTGCTAATCAGGAATCCCTAATAGGGTGTGAGTATAACTTAGTAAGCCACCACCAAAAGTTTCTAAGATGAGTCTAGTCAAAATATGGTGCATGCTGTTTTATGAAGAAATAAATATATTGCATAATTTAAATAGTTATCACATTGTCATTTAATATTTATTCATCACATTAGGACCAGTTTCAATTTATGTTTCCCAATTGAATCATCATTCAATATCCTTAATTATTTGGTGTATATCATCATGCCTAGCACTCCAAATCTCATTTCTATCAACATTCATTATTATCATTCACTTGGTGTAGGTAATCATACCTATCACAATAATCTCATTGAGTGTAGGTCATCATTCCTAGAACTTACTGTCACATTCAGTGTAGGTATTCTTTCCCAAAACCTCATAATCTCAAGCTTGGATAAATATTTGGGAGGAATTCCACGTCCAAGTCCCTACTTCTAATTGGTCTGTAATGCCATTTCAAGAAGCACAAAAATTTGAACCATTTAGTCAATCATTAATTCCCTAGAATTTTCAAAATAATTTCATTATTAATCCATCAATTAGTTAAACATTTATAAGGACATTAGTTAACTCAACCATTAATTAAGAACTAAATATGTTAATTAATTCATCAGTTAGTTAATAATTCAACACAATTATGTTTCCATTATTTATTCTTCAGAATAAATTATCTATATCAAATATAAACTTTTTGTAATTAATTCTCACAATTAATTATCTTTGATCAACATCATGGAACATAATTAATTCTTCTATTTAATTATCATTGGTCAACATCATGTCACAATATTAATTCTACCAATTAATTATCTTTCACCGCCAAAAAAATTTCATAATTAATTCCAAAAAATTATTTATCATCACACAATAAATTAAATATCTCTATTACAATATCTCAACACATAAAAAATCTCCAAAATAACTATTTGGGAAATCCCCTTTGTTTGTTTCATGATTATATTCTCAATTAATCACCAAGGAAAATGGAATTCATGTCCACATACCTAATTACCCGAATTTAGAAATCAATCATCAAGAGAATATAGAAAATCATAAAATCATACATATATCAAAATCTTGACAATGGGAGTTCAATTTAGACCACCTACCTCGGTTTATTGACTGAGGTTAGCCCAGTGGAAATCCCAAAAATCCAAGAAGAACAACAAAGTCTATCAAACACTAGATCCCAATCCCAAAATCCAGAATTAAGATCAAGGGAAATCTTGATCAAGAAAATCTTGATCTAGATCCAAAATACTATATCTAGATCACAACCTATAGTTTTATATCCTTGAAAACCGAAGATATATTCCATGAAATGATATAGAAAATATAAAATAATGAACTGGAGAAGAATATGTATGAAATATACTTAACAGGAGGAGAGAAGATCTTCAATTCGGGATTTCAATATCAAATAACAGTATTCAGATCTCCTTGGTATCAATACATAAGGCATTGATAACTCCTAGAAACTGTCAAGCTTAAGATTAGGTCGAATTCGGGAGGTTTTAGGGGTTCATGTGGTTTTAAAAAAAATTTAGGAATAAACTGTGCCACACACATGGTTTTACCTGGGAGGCCGCTTTTTTAGACCAAACCGTGCAGTCTTCTAATACATGATTGGCTTGATGGTCCCAGTTAGGCAAATTTTGCATGGAACATGATGAATTACACTGTCCGCATGGCTTATTTGGTAACAGTTTGGACAAACTGTGCACAAACTGTGCATGACCCCTATCTCTCCAATTCCTTAGAAACGTCACTCAAACACACAACATGTCATACCCAATCCCAAAGGTACTTAATAAACAACAATACGTACTTGATAACACACCCAATTTTTCTCCAGAAATGGATGGTATCTTACTACAAGACATCAGAAATTACTCTATATTGAAAAAATCAAAAAAATTCTTCCTGACCATTTTTCAATTTTTAGATATCATAAATGAAAACAATTTTATGAATTTAATTTTCAATATAGGTGAAATTCAATTTTTAATTAAAATGGTCATTTATTCAAAAAAATGATGATTATTAACTGATAATAGATTTCAAGACACTTTGGAAAATTAATTTAGGTTTCATAAAATTTAATTATAATTAGAATAAAAAATGATATTAATTTATGAATATATTTTTTGGAAAATATCTTTTATTTTAAATCATTATTTTAATTATAAAATTTTGTTTATCTTTTCTAAATTAAAAATACCAATAGATATATTTTCTATTTAAAATATTTATTTACCTATAACATGATATAAGGAAATCATATTTTCTTTTATTAGATACCTAAATTTTATTTCTTCATTATTGGGTTAGGATACTATTATATTAGTTGATTTACTATATCTAGTTCTCACATTACTCTTCTAGAGGTCAAGATACCATTACATCTATATGGGTTAATTAATTTTCAAATACACATATTATTTTATTCCTCATTCATTTATAGCATTTTTTTATTCTAAATGTTATTTTATATGGTTTATAAAATATGAAATAAATAAACTAAGGTAATTTCTATTGATTAATGTTTTGTTTGTTAAATTTAACACATTAAAATTATATAAAATTCCACATCATTCCACATATTCAACAAAACAAAATTATTAAAAATTTAATTTCACAAGCATGATAACATGAAAATAAAATTCTCATTTGGTTTCATCTTCATAACTAATGTTACCTTGGAAAAGACAAATTTCATTGTTTCTATTTCTTAATCCTTTCCATTTTACATTTATTGAACTAATCCCATGTTCACGAATGTGTTAGACCCTATGAGTGGCCTCTTTCCTTTTTAATAAACCTCAATACATCCCACAGAGATCATTAGTAGTTCAATTAATCAATTTTCCATCCAATTAATAAATTTATACTGAGGGGAAAATTTCTCAATAAGAAGGCATTATAACACTACCCCATAAATAAAAACCGAACTTCAATACTATGTGTATAACATGTAGACTACATACCTTGACTCTGAATATTAATGATCACATAACCATATAATTTTACTCAAAAACAAAACACCATAAAATAAATATATTATAATCCAATAGAAAAAATGGTTTCAGAGCTTCATAATAAGTCAAACAATTCTGGAAGACCTAATCATGAAAAAGGGAGAGTAAGACTGTTAGACTAATCAAAAGCTTCAATCCACACCCAATGAAATTCGAAATTGATTAGAAATCAAAAAGATAGGTCCTTGGTAATTTTGGGAGGAATGGTTCACCACCATTTAGCTTATCTATAATGATAAGGTAATATATTCAGTTGAGGAAAAATAAATCCCAATGAGGAAATGGTAAATTACCCCAAATTAAAGATGTGCATATTTTGGACTCACATTTCGCCAAATTGTGCACCAAACATGGGCCATCCTCTATCCAAGAAAAGGCTAGGCCATAAAGCTTCCTAGAAATACCACAAGGTTTGAAAACTATTTGGAAACCATTAAAGATGGCTATCTCTAAGCCTAACCAGTTTCACCACCCCCATTGCAGGGTTTCACCACTCATGCTCCCTAATTCATGGAAAGCATGTTTATGGAATGCTATTTATAATAACAGCTTTTTATCTATTCCATATGCACAAAATGAATCCTTCACTATATTAACATTCTGAACCCAAGGGATGCCACCTAGCCTACTCATAGTATTGGGAAACACTTCATCAATTAAAATAATGTTATTTAAACAAAAACATAAATATGAATGTACCACGATATATTTCTGGGATGTAAGATGTTTCGATTACAATAATACAAACTAATAATGTATATATTTGTAAAAATTTGTAATATAATATTTATATGATAGATTTATGAGTTGATAAAACTATATCAAACATGTATTAACAATAACAATAAATTAGAATCTATTTTTAAATTATATTTTAGAGAAATTACTATGTGTCGGTATTCTAATATTTTAAAGTAAACTTGTATGCTATATTTATTAAATTAATTTTATATAAAATTTTCATTATATTTATTTTATAATTATTATAAAGTTAAATTAAATTAAACTCTACGAAATAAAATATTTTATTAATAAACATGGTCAAAATAGTTTAAAAAAATGTTGAATCTCTAAGAGACTTTACATGATACCCCTAAAATTATATAGAAAATTTATTTCTCTAAAATATAACCTATACAAGTAATGGTTCACACTAAATGTGTGGTCCAAAAATGAAATATTTACAGTAATTCATGGAATTTATATAATAGCGGTGACGACCTATATTGGGATCACATTTAAAACATAAGTTATGTCCTCCCCAATTTTAGATGCAGGTGCCTTGAATACGATAATCATCCCCACCCATATAACAAGTATCTTTTCATGCACATGTGGGTGGAATAATTGTGCCTCACCTATCACATTAAAAATAATAAGAATATGTTTATATTAATAAATTATAGAAAATTATATTCCTATAAAATTGAAATAACATATGAAATTATAAAATTGAATATTAATGTCAAACATGATAAAGAATGTCATTTATTTTATACTTATTAAATAATAAATCTAGCCAACAAAACATATATATTTTAAATTATTTTCTATGAAATGGGATTTTTCCAAATAAGTTTTGATAATCAGCATGAAACAAAAAATAATGGGCCTCTACACTATTTATAGGAATCCATTTCATATACATCCAAATAAATAGTATCTAATATATTTTGACAGAAGACAAAAAACCAACTATTCAATTGGAATACTACATTTTATGAATAAAAAGACTATATTACCATGAATAAAGAACTAATAATAATTATTATATATTTATCTTGTAATATACTCATTATAAGGATATATGGAACGAATAATTTGGTAACCATTTATGTGGGAAAAAAATTTAGTTCTGTACAAAGAACAAGATAATGATAAAAATACTTTTCTAATTATGGGGTCCATTACCATATCTATCATTGTAATATCATGTCATACATCAGAATTTGGATCCTCCGATTGAATTTATCCTTTATAGAAAAAAAATAATGAAATCAAATTTCTGACAATTAATTGTAATTTTTAGATTGATTCATATACACACCACATGATGTTAAAAGGTGGGTGTATGTTCCTAGGCACACCACTATGATGGATAAATGTAATGAAAACATATCTTTAATTTTAAATTCTATTTGGTAAAATAATTTATGTTTTTATATACAAATAATTTTTTTAAATGCACAAATTCATTAAATAAAAAAAATGATCAGTATATTATTGCTTAAAATTATAAAAACGTTATATAAGAAGTATATTTAAAAAAGGATATCAAAATTAAATAATAACATAAATTTGATAAAAAATAATAAATTTAATATTTGTTGTAATTGTAATTTCAACACTAATTAAAGTCTTATATTATGTAATTACTCTAATTGGTCATTGACATTATAGAATCAATATAGTTCTACAATTATAAATCAATATTTTAGTTACAAAATGAAAATTAAAATAGAAATAATTTTATTTCCAAATTATTTTTCATTCATGAATGTCTTCATGAAAGATATCATGTTTATTTACAATATAAATAATTATTTTAGAAACATGGTATAATATTATTGAGTACCCTATATAAAATTCATTACCATTCATTTCATTGTATAATTGAGAAATACATTTTCTTCTCAAAGTGGAAATAATTTGGGTTGACAAAGGACAAATATTTTCAATCAATTATATGATAGATATAGGTATTAAAAATATGTATTTTTATTTAATATGATTTCAAAAATTATGAAATGTCATATTATAACACTTGATCTCTACCACATCTTAAGAGAATCCAATTTCTAATTTAGATTACCAATGAAGATATCTATTTGGATTGCATATATTATAATTTCCTTAATTTTCTCTAGATCGTATTACAATTATAAATTCACAAAATTAAGAATTAGTTGATTTAACCAATAACTTGAAAATAATTAATCTAAATAAAGTAACAAAAAAGCAAGGCTTTTCTCAAATTCAGTTTTACTCTCTGATGTAGTGCATCTAGGTGAGACTAATATCTTGAATGTTATCTAAATATATAATTTCATAAAATTAACAATGAGTGACCTGGTCATATCCTTTAACACATATTACACACCTCCACATCTTTATCAATGTGATTTTATAATTGGATATAATGTTAGGTTGAATAAAAATCTTGAGAGAATTCATTTAATAAATGGGGATCTTGGTAACCAAAGATAATGAAAAAAAAATGTTAGACGCTATTAGTTAGGTTCATCCCAAAAAACAATTTCTTTCTAATTCAATAAATAATTATAGAATTATATATAATGATCAATATATCCCCATTTATAAACCAGATATTTATAGTAATGTGATTTATGATCTTCAATGAAAAGTAATTTTAATATTTTTCTGGATAAGCTACACTGAATAGGAATTACTTATATATATAATACTAATTTAAATAAAATACAATTATTTTTTGATTGTTATATGTAATAATTATTTTTCACTATGATGCACATTAAATTTTAGAAAAAATAAAACAAAAAATATATAAATGATGTAAAATTTAAATATATATCAAACAAGAATGTCCAATAATTTCATCCTCTTTGAAAAAAGGTGAACCGATGATAGTGGTTGAATCCATGTTAACATATTGAATAAGTGTGGAATGAGGTGACATAATGAATGTATAAAGGTTATTGTTTGGGAAAATATTGGAGCATGAGATAAAGGTTATTGTTGGGGAAAATATTAATAAATGGGGTATGATAATGAAGGATTTTCAAATATGTGATACTTGTTGATGGAAACACCGTGGTATATTCTTAAAAGGTAAATGAGTTTTCTTCAAGGGTAGATAAAAATGCCACCATGATCATTATTTCATGGGAATGAGAGAATCTTCCAACATTAAATGTTTTAATAGGTAGTAAATAAGGAACTACGCAAAGGAATAACCCAGGAGTCAATGGAATATACCTGAAAAAAATATAAAGGATCAGGGTTAGGATTATGATTTTACTAGATATCATGTGGAAAGATTGATGTGGTTTTTTGGATTGAATAATTATGTTCTAGGTATATTTTAATAAAGGATGTTATTTTGAAAAAAATTATAAAATGGTGAAGTAGTAAACCATAGTACTATTTATTAAATGGTTTCAGTGCATTTGATGAATGATACCGATGAACATGAAAAGTTATTAAGTGAAAAAACGAACCACATTTAAAAAAATTATTAAGGGAGAAAATCCTTAAGATATTATTCATATTTATATAATAATGATATTATTATGATATAGTTTGGTTGACTTCATAATTTATTACTGAGTCAATGTTTCATGTTACCTTAGATATATTTTACTAAAATTATTAATTTATGGAATATATTCAATTACTGGAGTTTTTTATTTTGAATAACGTCAATTTTCATTGAGGTTTTATGGAGATCAAGGTATTTAAATTTTTTTAATTGGAAATTAAAATCCCCATCTTATTAGTTTGTGGATATAATGTCCATTTAGTGACCTTCATTTAAAATTTATTGATTTCAAATTATGAATGAATTATTTTGGAAATGAGTTTATTTTACCTATTTATGGAATAGAATAATTTTGTGTGTGAAATTGGATCACTTTTTCTAAGGATTTTGGTCTCAGAAAATATCAAGAGATGTGGATTAATTTTTATTTCCTTATTGAGTTAATGATATGTCAAGTTTTAATTTTAGTTATTTAGAAATAAGAAATTCAATTAGATGTTCATTTCATAGAGTATTATATGTTGTTAGAATTAATAAAACCATGTCTAATGGAAGAAAATATTCATATTAGTTGATATCAAGTCACATAATTTTTTTATGTCCTCAATATAGATGGTAATGGAATTCCAAATATTTAGAAAAAAGGATCATGAATAAAAAATGATATCATATTACAACCATATTCTATGAATCAAATTTCCTTTTAAATCATCATATATTTATGTATTTACCTCCTTTAATACTCTATTGATAATTAGATTTATTTTGATCAATGATCTCTATAAATATCTATAATTAATAATGCATTTATTCCATATCCATATCATCACTTACAACATATGTTATCCAATTTGGAATCCTAGTATGGGTTTTTATAGAAAAATTTCATACTTCCCTTCCACACTTTTCAATGGTATTTTTTATTAAACCTTTTAATGGTGTGAGGTTTCACTAAGGAAATAATCAAATGTCAAACCCCCTATTTACTAAGATCAATAATTATTTACAATGATACAATTTATAAATGGGGGGAACCAAAGATTTTATAATAGGAAAATTATATTAAATAGAATATGTGACATGAAAAAACAATAATAAAAGATAATTTAAAACCATGTGACATTACAGTAAATTTCTTTTGAAATAAATTAAGTTTCCTTCATAGATTTCAAGGTATGAAACAACATTTTTAAAAGGAACATAATGATTTATTTAAATATTTAAACATGAAAAAAATAATATATCCACTGTATTGGTAGGTATGAGTTTTTTAAACAATATTATAAAAATTTTATGGTTTAAATAAATAAAAAATTAACATAATTGTTATCTATTTATTATAAATAAAATAATAATCATTTGAAAGAAAACGAAATTTTGTTTAAAAAATGTTTTTTATCAAAAGAGAAATTTATTCTCACTTTGAACACATAATTTATAATTAATTTTTACCAATTAAATCAACACGAGTAAATTATGTTTGGAAACATTTTGGGAAATTTATGGAAATAATGATTTTTTGATCAATAGTGAAAAATACATATTTTTACTAAAACATTTCTTTTTAAATAAATTATTTAAATTGTTAAATTACCTTTTAAATTAGTTTTAAAATAAAATTATCTTAATTACATTATATTATATTAATTTATTGTCATTTTATGAATGTAATATAAATTTTTATATTTAAACATTTTTTATTTGTGAAAATTTTCTCTTTGAAGCTCTTTTTTTTCATCGTGTCCGCAAGAATAATTTTAAATCGATTTTGAACACTTTTTTAATAAAATTTATATAATTAATTCAATATTTTTAATAAAACAATTTATATTATATAATATGTTAAATAAATTTTTTATTAAAAAATTGTAAAAATATACAAAATTAATTACCCAGTTTTAGAAAAAAATATATTAACCATGTTGTCAAACTAAGAATATAATGGTTAAGATGACTTACCAAAGTGTCAAAATTTTACTTTAAAGAAATATTTGTATCATATCCTTTCAAATATAAAAAATATTGGTAATTTTAATGCTTTGGGATGTGAATTTCTTTATCTATTATAAATGTTTTGGAAAAATTCAAGGTAATTTCAAATAGCTTTCCCCTTCCCCAATTATAAAAGGAAACACCGTCCCTTCTCATATTCCCACCTATAAATAAATTTTTATCTACCAAAACCTACCAAAATATCCCATATGAATCGTTAGATATAATATGGGTATTTTTTACATCCCAACATTCCAATCCTATGGACTATAAAGGGAGATCCAGTGGAGGTTTATCTTAGAGAAGATAATTATCACCTAAAAAGTTAGTTCATTTTATTTCTTCCTTTTACACATTAAATTATGCATTAACTATTCCAATATAATAAATCTATTATATCTTATATATCATGACATTATTTAATTGGTGTAATTAAATTTATCTATATCCAATTTCATCAATTTAGAATGTAAATGATTGATCTTGTGTACAACGAACTACTAATGCGCAATCTGATAACGTTCATTTTCTATCACTACATTTTAGGATGGATATATTTATATATTTAATAAATTTTAATTATTATGATATTATTAAAATTATAAATTTTTTATACAACTTATACCTTATTAAGTTATATTTCATTTCAGATATGATATTGTCGCTCCTGTGTATGGAGGACTACTACCTCATGAAGAGTTGTGATTATTTTTTCACTTTCACTTTATATTGAATGTAATATAAATAAAATTAGGGAATAAATTTTATATATATGAGATGATAATGATTATGGAAAATTATTTTAATAATTAATTCTTTACACTTTCGCTTGTAATGTGAATGATATTGTCGCTCATACATACGTATGAAAAACCATCTCATGAAAACGATATGATTAATCATCCATTTCCAACAATCATAAATGGTGCTAAAAAAGTATCTACACATTAAATAATAGAAATATAATATAATTATATTTATATTTATTATATGTATATATAAATCATATGCATTATAAATACAACTTTCATGACAAAATACAAATTATAAAAATATAGAAATTAAAACCCAAAACAATAAAAATAATGAATTATTTTTGAAAAAGAAGATAAAATAATATAAGAAGATCATATATGATATTATAAATATTATAATGGTTCTAGTAAAAATCAATGACTTTCATAAAACCATTATATCATACGTTCAGACACATATGAAGGAAATCAGAACTGAGGTAATGGTTTCTTATCTCACATTTACATCTATTAGACATATACTATATTCCAAAAATATTGGTTTATGTCATGTATATACAACCAATTTTGATAATATATATAATGAATATATTTATCTTAATGTTATTTAGTATTTCATTTGATGATTCATTATTTTATGTGGCTAAGGATTTATACATTACCAAAGTTGAGAAAGTTTATTTGACAGTCTCAAAATTATTTAGTATTATTTATGTTTAAATATCCCTTTGGGAATTTTTTTTGATATTTATATATGAAACTCAATAAAATGTTTTCTAATTATGTTATTTATTATCATATTAATATAACAGTACCATTTTTACACCATTTGGAAGTTAAAATGATTGAGAATTTTTTTAGGAAAACCAGCCTTTATTTATATCTTTGATTTATATACATTCCATCAAAATATATGTTTTTATTAAAAAAATTAAAAAAAATTACCCTTTTAAAAAAATATTTAATCAATATATATTTTTACAATTTTTATTTCAGTTTTTTTCAAAGGAATATTCATAATTTTTTCAAAACAATTATCATTTGGTGTTTATAGAAATTGTGAAAGGAATTGTTTTTCTCATGAGTATAGAATGAAAAACAATTCACCATAATGATAACCTTGTATTTTAAAACATATTTTACATTATGTGAATGTTATTTAAAAATTATTTATTTTCATATTTTTTTGAAGTTTTTTTGAAAAGGTGATTTTTAAAATGAAAATTTTATTTTCCTCAAACATGTTTTTAAGGATAAATTTATTTTATTTATATTGATAAATTAAATAAAACTTTTATTGTACATATTATCATCTTTTTATATATTGTATTGAGACCATCCTTATTATTTATATTGATGGTTTATGATAATTTTGACTAGATATTTATCAGTTTGATACTATTCATAATATTTTCCTTTTATTTTGATTATAATTATTAATTGGGATAATTTGTTACATTTCATATGACTATTTTACAATACTAATGTTTGTGTTGATTATGTTTCCCCCATTTCATAAGAGGAATAAATTTGACTTCGATATTGTGGTGTGGGGCCCATATAAAAATAGATCCTCGATGTATCCTTAGGTCACATGAGAAAAACCATATTTTATTTTATCCAAGGCCTTGTCTATTTATTTAGGTGTCCTGGAATAAGTTCGCGATGGTATTTTTTAGATGTATGAAATTATAACTTCCTTAATTTTGAATTAATTTAATGACACCCGCGGGTTACATGATTGTAATTTTTTGCCCATTTTTTTATAGTTATAAGTTATTTAAGGTTTGAAAGAAAACTAGGATGAAAACCTCATTTTTAGGTCACATTTCATATAATATTTTTAGTATACCATTAATAAAAAATTTGACTATCCATGTATTATAATTGTTTAGGTGATAAAGTCACTTTGACTATTTTAAAATGGGCATGAAAATGTGTAATGGATAATAGAATCCATATGGATTTTTTGGAGAAAAGTGGCTCCCACTTGGTTATAAAATAGTGTTCTCAACTGTATGACCATACTGTATAGTTTTTCTAGGTCATTTGAAAATATATTTTTTATCATTATTAATTTATTATTATTAATGGTCCCCTTCACTCAATTTAATCCACCATCATGTATAGACCCTTTCCATTGGACATATAGCTCTCCTACATTGGATTTTGGGGTAATCCATTGGTTCATATGTGATTTTATCTTGGAAATGTAAATTTCTTATTATTTCTCCCACTCTTTCCCCATATGAAACCTTTTTATTCCATTTCCTTGGAGTATAAAAAACTAATATTTTGTTGCTATTAAAATATGGGGGTTTATGGGTGGTTAGTGTTTAATATTTTGGATTATGTGTGTGAGATTTATATATCATGGATTCTTGTGGTTCTCATCCAAGGTGAAAATTTTAAATCTGGTATAAATATTGGCATCAATATTTAATAGTTATTTTCATGGATAATATTTCAATCATCATTTCCTTTTGTTTGTTTATCAAATTTCTAGTAACTTGTTTTCCATAATGATGAAAAATACATGTTTTTTGTGAATCATGGTGTGTGAGGTAAATTTGTACTTTCAAGTGGATTCTAAAAAATATGTGATTTAAAAAAATATAATATTTTAATAAAATTCCTTAAGGTGTAATTTTTTGTCTAAAGAGATTATATATTGGTTTTTAAATTTTTTTTACATAAATAATGGTTATTAATAATTATGGAAATTTTTAGTTAAAAAATATGATAATTTTTATGTGTTTTTGTGTTTTCTCCTCAGTAGAACATCGTAGAATATATTTGTTTATAGGTGAATCAACTAGAAAAATGGAACCTGAAACTATTTCTAAAAAATACAGTGATATTTATCTATGGGACAATGTGTGACTTTGCGTTGATAACTAAGGTATCGTCAAAAAGACCTTATAGACTGAGATATCTCATAAGTGTATTACAGGGACCAAGGAATACTGAGAGAGCATCCTAATATTTTAAAATCGTAATATAAATTGAAAAACATGTCTTTGACTAGGACAGATTAGACACTAATTGATAGATATCCTGGTGCTTATTACTTATGTAATTCCCCGACCCTAGTTACCCAGAGTCAGTTCATTATTAAATAACATTTGCATGATCAGAAGAGATCAAGTTCTGAAAGACTAATTAGTTTAGTAGCCTTGTATATACTATATACATTCATATGTTTTACATTACATTAATAAATGAAAAAAACAAAATTCTATCCCCTTTGAACACACTCATATCACATATCATATCCCTTCAAGTCAGTCATAATATACTTATTCGAATCCTAGAAAAAATAAAATATAAGAAAGGGGTGAGCTCAGATTCTCAGTAAGGATAGAAATATAGAGCAAACTATCATAAATAAGCACAAACATTTGAGCCAATTTATAAGAATAAAACACAATACATTTAAACATTATCTTCATCATAATATGGAAAATATAAATCAAATAATTACATTTACTTATTCACATGGATATTCTAGTAGATAAATATTCACATTATTATCAATATCTAATTTCATAGCAATGGAATTCAAAATGACAAACATCATAACCACATAGTCAAGGCCATGTTCCAAGACTACAAATTAAAATATTTTCAAGGCCTTCTAACAAGACACTAGTTAGTCTCATGAGACCTTCCGATTTATCATGGGGATATAGCGGGCCCTTACCATCACTTACTACATCCAATGAATTCCTCATATGAAAAAGGTGAAACATAACATAAACATTCTTATTAAACTAATATAAGAAATGTTAATACTTTAACCATAATCTTTGGATTACATAAAATAAAAAATAAACACGAAAACATATCATAAAACTACCAATACAATATAGAATACTATATCATAATAAATCAACCTCAATTAAACATAAAATCCAACAATAGGTGTGAACATATATGAAATCAGTAAATAATATTTGGAATAAAATATCTTTTTATACTTTTAAATCATTTAAAAGTCTCATAATTATAAAATAAAATATTTATTTTTAAAGTATTCAAATAATCTTGTTATAAAAACTTTGAAGGTGTTATAACAGTGGAAAATAGCTGCACCCACTATATATGTTGAAAACTATTCATTCTTTAAATTTTTGAAAAGGACATGAAGTACCTTGCTTGGACAATGATGGAAATATTACTTTCAGAAAAAATTTAAAAATTCAAAATAGTGTATAAATTAATTTATCCCATAGTATAGGAAATAGTAAAAATTATTTCAAATACATTTTTAAGAAAAATGGATGTAGATTATAAATAAGTCCTAGAATATACTTACATACAAACAACCTATGATAATAAAAAGATTGTAAAATAAACCCTTATTTTCTAAATTTCCGTAGTCGAGGGTACGTTAACCTCATGTATAATGGTTAAATAACTATTTTTAAATTATAAAAAAACCAGATACATGAAAATTATATCATATATGATCCTGTAATATTGATTTGTTAATAAAAGTTTAGTTGTATAATTTTTTTTATTGTTAACTAATTCATTTTCCTTTATTTTTCGCTTATCAAGTCATGTTTTTTATGGTTTGGATGTATTAGATTAATATCCAAAATTATAATATGTTATTAAAAATTATTTTTTAATCATAAAATGATAATTATTGTAGAATGGTTATGATGGGTAATTAAATCTCATCGTGTTGTTGGAACCGTAAGATATACGTACACATGAGCAGCAATATCATTCTATTGATTTTAAAATCGTGTGTAGTTGGATGGTATGTTATATAAAAAAATCACAAACAAGTTATATTTATTAGTTACATCCATTATACTCTTTATTATACCCATCCAAATTAATAAGTGTTTAATAACAAACTATAACACGATGTGGAGACGATATGTCATACGTACACATGTACGATGACTTTGTCATTCATAGGTTGGATAGAATAATGAATATGGTTGTAAAATATTTATTATAAAATCTCATTATGTATATGTTACATGATTAATTATTTTAGTATGGAAACAAAAATGAAACAAGAAGTGCAAGAGGAAATGAACATTGAAAGAGGTGATGAAATAGTGACCTCTTTTTCGAGTGCTTCCTCTTGATTTGAACAAAAGGGCTCCACAGGTTGACTTTCTGATCAAATGAAGGCATCAAGGTTTAATTTAGGGTATTTGGGAGGATATTGGAGAAGGTTTTTTCTGATCCAAATGGATTTTGATGTGTGAATTTGAGAGAAGGGGAAATTACACTTTTATAATAGAGGTTAGGGGCACTTTAGGAAGATACTGAAATATTAATTTATTATAAAAATATTTTCAGTTTATAATTTCTCAAAATGGATTTATTTCTAGTAAAAGGTGGTTATGGGTCGAAATCATCTCAAACAATAGGTTTTAGACCAGTATAGTTCATCATATTAACATTATCCTTAATATTTAACTCTTAGTTAAATAGTTTAACTTTTACCATGTCTTTTTATTTTTATTCTACATTGTTAATATAGTTACTATAAAATTCCATGAGAACAAAAATTGGTTCATTAATTACATATATTACATTATCTAAGTATTTTGGCCCAATCATATATTTTTAGAAATAATATATAACATTATCTTGGTATGTTGTCTTTAAGGCTTCACATGTTGAAAAACTATACATCTTGAAACATAATTAGAAATCTCCCTATTTATGTTATCCAAACAAAAATGTTACTTCAAATGTCTATACATCTTAGCGATACTAGGGTGTATAAAAAAATTGAATCTATAAGCATCATCCAACAAATCCCTTTTTAGATCAGGTATATCCGAAAAAGAAATTCTCTTCTAAAATTTCAAAATTTCAACTTCATATTCGAAGTCTATTAATCTAAAATCATTCAAAATGTTAAATTTCATTTGAAACTCTTCATCATAGGTCTTAGAACTTTTTTTACTTTCAATTAAAGATGGTTTGGCAACCATTCAAGAAATTTTCATTATTTCACCTTCCATGATTATTACCATTTCCATATTTACTAGATCCAAGAACATATGATCCCTTTCAACTACTATCTTATTCAGAACTCCACGATCCTTTCTTCTCAAATAATTTTCCACCATATGTTCCTTCTTTGGGTGGTATTGTATTGTGAAATCATAATCCTTGACTTTTTCAATCCATCACCTTTTCCTTATGTTAATTTCTTTCTGTGAGAAAATATACTTCAAACTCTTTTGATCAGTATAAATCTTACATTTTTTACCATATAGATATTGTCTCCATATATTCAGAGAAATGATTACAGAAACTAACTCAAGATCATGAGTGGGATAGTTTTGTTCATGAATTTATAGCTGTTGTGATACATAAGCAAGAACTCTATCATTCTTCATAAGGACACAACCATGTCCTTTTTTTAAGTGTCACTATAAATAACAAACCCATCATTCCCAGATGGTAGAGTCAAGAAATAATAATTGACTAATATTCTATCTAATCCTTCAAAACATTATTCAAACTATTTTTCCAAAAAAATAACCCCTTTACATGTGTGCTTTATTAATGGGTTAGAAAAACGTGAAAAATTCTGGATGAAACCGCAATAATAACTTGATGAACCAATAAAACTATGTACCTCCGTTATAATCTTCGGTGCTGGAAATTCATGAATTACCCTTTTATTTGAAGGATAAATAGAGATTTCATATTTAGAGATAATATGTTCAAAAAATTGGAATCTCTTGAAGCACATAATTAACAGTTACTGAACTTCACATATAATTCGTTTCATCAAAGAGTCTATAGAATAGTACGTAGGTGATTTTCTTTATCTTAGCAGATAATAAATTCTGAAAATATATCATCAAAAAATACCACAAAAAATTCAACAAGATATTCCTTGAAAACAATATTCATTAGATCCATAAAATCAAAGGGTGAATTAGTCAGTCCAAAAAGCATTACTGTAAACCCATAATGCCTAAAACTAGTTTGAAATTTTTTTTGGAATGTCTTCATTATTCACATAAAACGGATGGTATCCATATCGAAGGTAAATCTTTGAAAAATATTGAGTTCCATGAATTTGACCAAATAAATCATCAATATTAGTTTGGGGATACTTTTTCTTTATTATTATAGCCTTGATCTCCTTGTAGTCAATGCATAAGCTCATATATCCATATTTCTTCTTAAAAAACCATAGGTGATCCCCATAGAGAAAAACTAGGTCAAATAAATACTTTATTACTCAATTCCTCTAGTATTTCCTTTAGTTACACTTATACCATAATGTTCATTCAATCAGTGATCTTCAATATGGGCCCTTTAACTAGTAATTATGTCAACGGAACACTCAATTTATCATTCTGGAGGATGTCTAGGTAAATCCTATGGAAACACATAGACATATTCTATCACAATAGGTACATCCTCTATTTGAACATTTTTTCCCCACCCATAGTTATTTTACCCCCTTCCACCCAAATAATTTAATTTTGTAGAGCTATTGGGGGTGGATCTAGATGAGAATCAGATGGTGATGTTTCAGCTCTAAATATAAGTTATTTTTTATCATCATCAAAGATTGTAAACTACTTCTTCTTACCATAATTTTTTTCATCATGGTTTAAAAGCCAATCCATAGAAAATGATTATATCAAATTAAATCATGGGTATGATAATATGATTAGAAGATAAAGTAAGTTTATATTCTATAATGGAAACTGATTGACAACAAAATTATTTTTATTATATTTCCCTTAAAAGTTTTGAATATAAACTCGCTTGTTAATTAAAATTGGAAATATAAAATTTTCTTTGAAAAATTAGAAGATATGAAAGAATCCATTGATCCATAATCAAATAATGAATTGTATAATTTTTAAGAAATGATTAAAGTACCGACCACCACGTCATTCGGAACATCAAACTTAGTAGTTATGATCACATAATCTTTGCCTGTCAACCTTGTCCTTTTTTGTGGTTTGTTTTCTTGACTCTTAGGAAATTCTTTTTCAAAATTCCCCATTTCATTACAATTTTTGCATTGAACAGCGACATCCTCTTTCTTCCACTTGCAATCATGAGCATAGTGGAATTTTTCTCCACACTTGTAACAATCTCAAATCCACTTTATCCATGTACATGGTTGTTTCCTACCCAAATTAATGTAGGATGGAAAGTAAAATTTTCCCTTAATACCATTATTTCCTTTTCTAGAGTGTTCGGAAAATCTTTTCATCTCTTAGTTCACTTTATAGTCATATGAATTAATGAATTTATTTTCTGTTATGAAAGTCCATGAGACTATATCATCATAAGATGATAATGATTGTGAAACTAATGATATACAGAGAAATGGTTTTAATCCGTATATTATTAGATCAATATTACTTCATGGGTAATGTATATAAACTGCAACATTCCTTGTTAAGCTTGTAATGTTCTCCTCATACATTTTGACATTCTCATCCTCTTTTTTCCTCAAACTAAAAAATTGTCTTTCCATATCCTCTTTATCTTTATGAGGAAAGTATATTTCAATGAAAATATCTTTAAACTCCCTGCATTCCATATTTGATACTTGTTCATCCTCATTTATTTTTTGAATTAATGACCACCATTGATATACCTATCATGAGAGGCAATAAAATGCCATGAAAACCTTTTCCCTTTCATTTCTGCACAAAGCATGAAATATTTTATATAAGGAACTTATACATTGAATAGGTAAAAATGAATTTTTATCCCCATTTAATGTTGGTGGTTTCCATATCATGAAGCGGTCTAACATTGATCATCCGCATTGAGGATCCGGGTGCTCTATACAGGTAAGGTTATTATTCATAACCTGAGTGAGTTGTCCCAGTAAGGATATACAGTGCTCAACACTAGTTGTATCACCAGCTCTACTATAATTATCTTTAATTTTAGGGTAATCCATAAATTTATTATGTTCATTGGTATGGTTTCCATTCCTTCCAGTAGGCGCCATTTATAAAAATTTCCAAGCACTAGATTAATTTATGAATCGCAATGCATAATACAAAACATGTAAAATATGTAGCAGATATTGGATATTTTATTCATATAATATAGAATAATATAAATGTTTTTTGGGGGAATTATTTACTCATAAATCCAACATAATGGGTTGTAAAGAAATTGTGAATTATTCTTAAGCATATCCCCCATGAGTGTCAAACTAGGTGAGATGTAATGCCTATTGTCGTGTACTAGGATACCCCAGGTCAAGCCTGATACTCCTTGTCAAAGTTTTCACTCCTAGGTAACTCTTCTCCAGAACCACATCCACATGTAGTATCTAGACAATGATGTATTTCTTGGAAAGACCACATAATGTCTACATTACTACATTTTTTGTGTGTTCTTCTATACTAATCGTCAACGTCTATCATAGGGTAATGTTATCTATTGAGAGTTTTTCTAAATATAGATTCAACGGTTTGTACTAAACATCTTATAATATTAATTGTAACGCCCCGAACCCAATTACCCAGAGTTAGTGTATTATTACATAAAATTTTCATGATCACAAGAGATGATGTCAGAAAATACTAATTTTTTTAGTATCCATGGAAGTGGTTGATAAATTTAAATGTTTTACATTACATTATGAAATGAAAAGTAAACAAAAAAATTTTCTTCGTTGAGCACACTTATATCACATACCTTGTCTCTATAGGTCTGTTGAAATATACTTATTCACATCGTGTAAAAAATAATACATAATAAAGGGGTAAGCTCTGCTCCTTAGTTTCGATTGCAATATAGCAGAAACTATCATAAATAAGCTCAACCATTTAAGCCAATTTTTATGACTAAAATAAAATAGTTTTAAACATAAAATTCCGCATAATATGGAAAAGATAAATCAAATTATTCCATTTACTTATTCATATGGATATTCTACTAGATGAATAATCACTTGTAATATCAATAGAAAATCTTATAATGATGGAATGAATAATACCGTACATCATAACCATATAATCAAGGCCTCATGGAAAGACTACAAATAATAATATTTTAAAGGCCTTGTGCCAACACAATAGTTTCTCTCATAAGACCAAAATACTTATCAGGGGATTATAATGGGGTATACACATCACTTACTATGTTCAATTCATTTCTCATATGAAAAGGGTGTAACATAACATAAATATTTATATTAACTTAACATTCGAAATGTTAATACTTCAACCATAAACCGTGAATGAAATAAAATAGAACATCCAAATGAAAAAATATCAAAAAACTATCAATATAATATGGAATGTTGTATCACAATAAATAAACATCAATTAAACATAAAATCCAAGAACAGATGTTGACATAGATGAAATCAATACATAGACTATTTTAGTGAAATATCTATTTTTTACTTTGAAATCATTTAAAAGTCTCATAATTATAAAAGAAAAAATTTATTTTGAAAATATTCATATAATATTGTCAGGGAAGCTTTGAAGGTCTTGTAACGGTGGAAAATAGTTTCACCATTCATATAAGTTAAAAAACATTATTTCTTTAATTTTTAAAAAGGTCATAAAGTACAGTATTTAGAAAACAATTGAATATTACATTCAAAATATTTTATAATAAATCAAAAAAGTGTATAAATAACATTATACCATATTCTAGTAAATGCAAAAAATGTTTTGAAATACATTTTTATGAAACACAAATGTGAAGGATAGTGAATCCTGAGTAGATACTTAAGTATAAATAACCTCAGATAATAAAGAGGTTGTAATTTTAACCATTACCTTGTAATTTTACATAGTTGAGGGTAGATTAAAAACTTATATAATAGTTATATCATTGTTTATAAATTATAAAATAACCACATATATAAATATGATATCATATACGATCCTCTAATATTGCTTTGTTAATAACATTTCAGTAGTATCATTGTTTCGATTGTTAACTGATCTGTTTTCCTTTATATGTTTTTCTATATAAGTCATGTTTGTTATGGATAGGATTTATTTGATTTATACCCAGAATGATATTATGTTCTTAATTTTTTTTAATCATAAACTGAAAATTATTTTCGAATGGTTATGATGGGGAATTAAATCTCATCGCGTCATGGAGACAGTAAGGCGTACGTACGCACGAGGAATAATATCATTCAATGGATGGGGAAATCATTTGTAAATGAATGGTATATTATATATAGAGAATAATTAATGTGTTATATTTATTATTCACATAAACTATACTCATTATTATTCTTATCAAAATAATGAAGTGTTGAATAACAAACTATATCACGACGTGGAGACCGTAAGCCATACGTACGCACGTATGGTGACTTTCTCATTCATAGGATAGATAGAACATTGAATATGATTGTACTATATTTATAATAACATCTATGTATATAGAAGGTACTAGATTTATTATTTTTTTATAGAAACAACAATGAATGATGAAGTGTAAGAAGAAAAGAACTTTGAAAGAGGTGATGAAATAATTACCTCTTCTCTGGGTACTTCAATTTGATTTGAACAAAAGGGATCAATAGGTTGTATTTATTATTAGATTAAGTCCTATAGGATGATGTGAGGGTATTATTTAGGAGATTTGAGTAGGTTTTTGACAATCCAAATTTCGTTTGAGGTTTGAATTGGAGAGAAGGTGAAGTACCCCTGTATAAGACAAGTGAGAGGCACTTCAGAAAGAGAATGAAATATTAATTTATTATAAAATATTTTTCAGATCCTAATAGATCCAAATGGATTTATATTAAGAATATGGTGGGGATCGGTTGAAACTCTCAACCAATACGTTTTTGACATGTTTACGTCACTATATTAACCTTATATTTTAGATTTAACTCATTGTTAAATAGTTTAACTATGACCATGTATTCAAGTATTTCTATAATATATGATAAATATAGTTACTATAAAATTGAAGAAAACCACAACTAGTTAATTAATGAAATATATAACATTATCTATGTCTTTTTTCCAAATATTAGATTTTTATAAATAATAAATAATTTAATAAAATTTTATGTGTTTTAAAAACTCATTTATGTCAATTTTGACATTATTTAGTTTTTGGTTTTTATGAAAGTCATAACATCATGATTACTTTGAATAAAATAAATTTAATCAAACCTAAAAATTTCATATTCACATATTAAATTATTTTATGGAATAAAAAAATTCAAATTATTTTTCTTTAAATATTTATAATATTACTTATTGGATTCTACCATTAATAAAGAAAATACAACATTATTATTGTGTCTTAAATAAATATATTTATTTTATGTCTAAAATTTATAAATAAAATTTAATAATGTATGAAGTATTTTTATCTTTATAATTACTACTTATAGTTGAATAGATCAACTATATAACCTCCTATAAAAATTTTTTTAGTTAAAGATACATATTTGTGTAATATTTTCCTATACTTTAAATTAATTCTTATAAAATGTCATTTTCACATCCATGTGAATCCATGGGGTTAAAAAATAAACCCAAGGAATCCCATGGTTAGAAGTATCTCGTAAAATATTATTAGGACACATGTTAGGGTATTTTACTATTATTATAATATTATTTTTTACTCTTATTTACCATATTTACCCATTAAACATGGAAAATAAAATAATTACAGAAGTTACTATTCACAATGTCCAAAAAATAAATGTAACCTATTTATAAAAATTGGAACATAAGATTAAAAATATGGAATCCAATTTTACAAATTCCAATCATAGAAGTTTTAGTAATTGATTTATAATTAATTCCTATTTTTTTTAAAAAAATGTGGATTTATAATAAGTAAAAACTATCAAGAGATTGATGTGCGTTCATGTACAATAATAATGTAAAATTATATATAATGACCTAAATTATAATATATGATAAAAATATAATCTAAATATACATTAAAACCACTCAAATTTATAAATTTACAAAATAAATTATTTCAATTAAAAAGTGGTTTTTAATTAAAATTTAATATTATTCACTATTCATTAAAAATATTAAAGTTATCATAAAAGTACCAAAAATTCAACATAAGCTAATTTTGACATTATAAATAAAATAAAGTGGTCCATTTTGGAAAAAAAATATAAATTTTCAAAAAGTGGGTATTAGTATTCATAACATCTTTTTAAAAGGCTAGTTTTATTGGTCAGGACGTGTAAGAACTCGGAGCTGCATACATCACAAGTTGTTGTACTATTCAAAGAGAAGTGTACCGTGGAAGATTGGAGTGTTACAAATTAAGACTTATTATATTTTTATTCCAATGAAATTACACTTAAAATCTATTTTCTATATATGGTTTTTATTATTACTGTACCATGTTAGATCATATAGTGCTTGTTTAAGATTTTTTGTAAAGATTATTTTACTTGATAAATTTTTATTTATTTTCCTTGAAATATGTTATTATATATAAAAATAAAAGAATATTTTAAAATTTATTCTTTCATTTTAACTTTTTTAAAAAAATTAACTATTTTAAATATGGATTTAAAACTATACTTATTGGGTTTCATGGTGAAAGTCCATTTTTAGATTCATGGTGGTATCTTACTAGACTTTTTTTCGTAACACCATAAAAATACATTTGGTAAAGTACATTAACTATTTTAAAAGAAATAGGTAATGGTACATAAACCATTTTTCTCACCAAACCTTCTAATTTTCTGTTGTTAATGGTTTGTTTAGTGACGGTGTTGATGTGGTCTCATGGAGTTTAAAATGTATGGAGCAGTTATGATATTTTTTATCAGTGGGATTCCATGTATTTTTCTTTAGGTATTTTCCAAAATTTCATTATTTTGACTGGATACATATGTAAATTTTTTATTTATTCAATGTGATGTTATGATTTTAGGGTATCGTTTATATTCATTGCTACATTTACTATATATATATATATATATATATATGTTTATACTAATTAAATTGTAACCGCCCATGATTTTTTAGGAGAAAAATCATGTGAGATAGAGTATATGAAATTTAGGAACATTATTATAATAGAATGTAACACCCTAAGACATTATGTAAGTTTATTTTTAAATATATTCATTCTATTTTATAGCATTCAATGCATGAAACAACGATTTGTAACAAATTAAAATACTTTTTAAATTTTTTTTAATTAAATAATATCCATTGTAAAAAAGGTGTTATGTTGTAATTTTTGAATTATAATAACTAAATTATGAAATTTATTGTTATCTATTAGTTATAAATAAAATAATCATCATTTAAAAGAACAAAAATAAATGTTTTTCGGAAAATTATGTTTTTTCTGATGAACAGTTTTGTGGATACTTGTGGAAATAAATTAAAATATAATTATAAAATTTCAAGAAATTTTATTTTATAAATTTACCTTAATTTTGAAAATAATAATACCAAAATTATCTTACCGTAAAATTGTATTAATTGTTTCTAAAATTACAATTTTGGATGAATAGTGAAAAATACATAATTTTGTTTGAAAAATGCCTTTTAGTTTAAACTATTTATATAGATAAATTATACTGTTAATTTATTTTAATGTATAATACTATGAATTATATATCAATTAATCCAACTAATTTCATTTGGATCAATTGTTTCGTTGAAATTCAATATTAAAACATTGTATACTTTTGAACATTTTATCATTGAAAATATGCATTCACGTTGCATCTATTTGATTAATTTTAAATTATATTGAGCCAATTATTTGAATTGAATTTAGAAAAATTGAGTCTATATTTGAAACCATTTTAATTTATATGTTAAAATTTGGTAAAATTAAATTTTTACCATAATGAATATTAAATAACGTAAAAATTATTTATATTGGTTAATGTAAAAATAGATTTATTGGGTGGGTAAACTAAAACTAGAGCACCCATTTTACTTTTAAAATATGAAAATTATTCAAATCATATCAATTATAAAAGTTCATATACTATCATCTCTTATCCTCACCTTAAAACCCTTTTGGTTTGGCCCATACCTAACCAATTCACTTCCAAACATCCCCATTCTCATGTTATAATCCTTCTTTTGGGTAAAAAGAAATTATTTGAAGGCTTTGATATAAAAATAAGGTGGAAACCCCAATAAGAGTTAAATTTCATCAGTAAACATTATTTATTCTCTATCCAACATAAATTAATTTTATACCATGATTATATAATAAGGTTGGTATGATAAAATCATTTCAAAAAACTATAATGGTTCCACCCACATCACTTTTCAACGGCAACCCATATCCCCTATTATTCATATCGTAACAACCTTTTGGTTTGAAAATTCCCTATATAAATAACTTCCCACATTCTCTACCCTCATCTTAGGAGCCTTATTTTTTGTATAAATCAAACCTAGGAATGTATAATGTGGAATTCTAAGGGGGATGTCGGAAGAAGATGTAATGTTATTCAATGTTCATTGTTATTTTATTTCTTTATCCACCAGCATAAATATTTTTTAAAAATTATTATATAAAATTTTATTATATATTACATATAATGGGAGGTTTTTTAATAAGGGAATGAACTAAAACCATCTTCACTTGATTCGAATGGTTTAATAAATCATCATTCGTGTGTAAGGCAGACTAACGCTTCACGACCTGACATCGTTCGATTTTCTATTTCCTACTATAAATGTTGGGTAAGATGATATATATAAATTATATATATGAAATTTATAAAATATTTACCCCTATATAGTCATTATATCGTATATACCATTGTACATTACATTCTATAGGAGATATCATAACACCGCTCGTGTGTACAACAGTCTATTTCCCGAAAAACAATTGGATTACTCTTTCAAAAACACTTTAAATGAAAACAGAAAAGGATAAACTAAATGATTATATGTTATATCAATAAAATATTTATGATATTGGTGAAATATTAATTATTCTACAAAGATAATATTTATCATATTATTTCTTACCATTTCACTCAATGAAAAATGACGAAGTCGTTCGTGTATCTATGGACTCTCCCCATCAACAAATTACGTGACACTATTTTAATCACCAAAAAACATGTATAAAATATATTATAATGATTAAAGTAATAATAAATTATTTATGATTTTATGATAAATTGTTAAAGATAAAATATTTCTATCCACTTTCCCATAAAGATCGTTGAAAAATGGAAATGTTACTCAAGAGTACGTACGACCTACTATCTCCATGATCAAAACATATATCAATGATCAAATACATAATTCTTGATTGGGTTTGAAAGTATAACTTATGTATAAATATTATAATTATTTGTTTATATTTATTTTGGATATTATTGAATGATATAATAAGGAAAGGAACATGAATATTCATTACAAAGCACAAATGAGAAGGCAAGGAAATTAACACACTGAATAATGAAACTAACGATATATTATTAACGAAAGATTTATAAGGTGTTATAATTGAATTATATATGATATTATTAATATTAAATTAACTCTAATATAATTGAGAAATATTTTTAAAATCACTATAAAGGGTGGTAAAATAGTTTCAACCAAGGGAAGTCATTGGCTAAGGAACATCATCTCAATTTTCCTTCACTGAGGTATAATGTAATGTTATGCACATACTATCTTTTATATGTTATATATAATACAAATTTAAATTTAATATTATGAGTGATTAATAATTCATGGTACTTTATGATTCAATTATAATTATTCTATCCAATGGAATTTGAACTGAACGTCATGAAGTGGAAAAGAATTTCAAATATCAATTTCTTTAAACTGGGTTATAAAACATCTATATTATATTTTATATTCAATGATTATGTGTTTATTAAATTTTATTATGTTATGTTTTATTTAAATTTCTTTTATGTGGATTTATATTTTTTACAAACCAATATATTCATTTATTAATTCTCACTTCGATGTTTTGATTTATGTATGAGTTTATTTCATAATCTCATTTTAATCAGGATTCTTTAAACTTAAATATCCATTAAATAAAATTATTTAAAAAAATTTAATAAAAAATTTTATTTTCTTATCCACTAGTTATTCATGATCCTTTATATGTAATATTTCATTTTTCCACTAATTTTTACTAAAAATACTTTATAAATCGTTATAATGGGAATGTGACTTAATTTTCCTCTATGGTCGGAAATCTGTATTCTCCCAAAACCTTGTTTTATAAAATTCATTATAAAATGTTTTTAACTTATTAAAAATTATTTATTATGAAAATGTTACCCATTTTAACTATGTATAATGTTTTTGAAAGAAATATTCATCTCATTTTAAAAAATGTATTATTTGGATTTTACCAAAAAACATGAAAACAATCATTGTATTAATGCACTCGACAAGCATGGAAGTACAGGATATCAAGAACAGTAAATGTTTTAAAAAATACATTATAATTTTAAATTAATTTTTATGTAAAATTATTTAAAATTTATTTTTAACATTTAGTTAATCAAGGTATTTTCAAAATTAAAATTATATTTATATCAAGAATGATTCTAAAAATACTTTTGTACTATTTATAATAATCAATGGCCAAATAAATTTATTATTAATCTAATGGGTATATGATGGATTGATACTAGCCATATTCTTTCAATAAATGGTTTATGAGTATTCAGACCAAGGAATTTATTGACACAGACTTTCATAATTCATTTTTGTAGTCATTCACTATCCCTTGAAATGTTACTATACATGTAAATATTGGATATTAAATATTCCCTAAATAAAATTTTTTTATCCTTGAAATATGTATTTCATAAAATATATACCACATGAACATACAATGTTCAATATTTAAGGTTATTTTTTATTTATAGAAACATTGACAAATCCATATTTGATACCCGTCAAAAATATTTTTTTCATAATGTACATTATTAATTAGCAAAATTTATTATTTGGTACATGGGTAAGGCTTTATACATGCTGCCATGGTTGAGGGTTACTAATCACTGGTCCCTAGATCCATCAAACATGTATATTGAGATCAATAGGTTTCCTATCCTTAATTAAATGGGTTTATACCCCTCAGTTAAATCTTTCTTGAGGAAAGATCATTATGGTAGAGGTGTCATGATTATGAGACATGATGTACAATAATTAATTATTTTTTTCCTTAAGAAATTAGTTAATATTATACAAGATATTTTCACCTTTATATTCTATCTGGATGTATCTGAATTTCATTTTATTGATTAATTTGAATTTTTTGAGTTATTTTTCATTCCTTATTTATTATTCCCTCTATTATAATCATAGTTAATTTATATAAATGGCAAGTCTATTAAGTTAAATTTCTTCAAATTTTGATTTTGGTTATTGATTAATGATGACTTTCACCTTAATTTTACCTTACAGATCATTTGAGATTACAATTATTTTTCTTCCTTTCACTATAATTTCAGGAAGTGTACTATGATTGACACAAGTGGATATTCATAGATGAATAATGATATTATAAAAATCATAATGCTGTGATTTTTATTTTAAAATGTAATGAAATTATAAATTATGTATCTAGTTTAAAAGGAAAATTGAACTATATGGTCCACTAGAATGAGATTAATTCTATGTTACGACAACATAATAAAGAAAGCATTGGCTCTATGAAATTGGGATCAGGGTTTGTAATGATGGAATCTGAGGAAAATTATTTGAATCCTTGTGAAATGGATTTAATAAAACATAAATTAGAGAACACAATCCTATGATAGAATTGGAAGATCAATATTGAAGAACATCCTATTATTTTTTCATCGAACAGATCATTTTGTTCTTCCTCGAAATATAACCCTGTTTGAATACTACAAGTGGATGTGGTTCTGGTATTATGTATCTATGGGTAAAAAATTTGAAAAGGTTCATTGTTATTGAACTAATTATCACTATGAGTATAAAAAATTAGACTTACTACACACCTTGTTTGACACTCCTGGGGTATTCTTTGAATAATTTATATTTTCATTATATACCATTATGAATAATTTAAAAATGATGATATCGCCAATGAAAAAATGATAATAATTATGATATTATCTTTGAATATTTTTTTAATTATTCTATGTTCTTCAATGTTTTTGTTATTATATATTACATTTCACATTTTTATTATATTATATAGTGTATTCCATTATTAAAAATGGAAAATCATTAAATGAATAGAACCCATAACAATGAATTTAATACAAATAATAACAATTAATGATTCTTTGAGAGTCCTAATACAATATTTAAACAGTAAATTTTCATCCAAATATTCTCAACCCATGAGGACATCATATCATGTAATAATAACATGTAGAAACAATTCTCTATTTTTATGGAATGGAAGAAAATTATTAGAATATGTGGGTGAATGGGAAAATTAAGATAATTAGAAGAAGGGATATAAGTATTTTAACACGTGTTATAATTGTGGAAAGATACGACCTATGGTTTTACATAAAGGAATTAGATTTTTCTACAAGTGTTGAGTGAAATTACAATATTATTTTTATTTTAAGGATAAAAATGTATTCTATTGTACAATGATTCAACTATATAAAGATGGGAAACTGTAAAATAAATTTCTCAAGCATCAAAAGAATATACATCAGAAGAAGCTAATGGATCATGGTCAAAATTATTCTGTTATCAAAGATGAAGAATATTTAATAAAGTGATTGTTTTTTAAATCTATAATTACATAATTTGAGTATTTTATCAATAATAATCTAGTTATATGAATTTGGAAGTGTATAAGGATTTCACTATAGAAAATTTTAATTAATATTTTTTAAGAATATGTTAAATGTTACTAATGAAAATTAAATGTTATTGAGTGCAAAGCTGAACTTCTTTGAAGAAAAATTATTGATGGAGGATAACCCTTGATATGATCCCTATATTGATATAATCATTCTGTGACATAGAGATGAATTATATGGGTAAATTAAATTGGATAGTTATTTCTTCTTTGAAACAGATTAATGATTTAACAAAAAAATAAGATATCAATGGTGGAGTTAACAAAATTTTTGTATTGAATTAATTTATCCAATAATATTTGTTTTATTTAAGTAATAAGAATGCATTTATATTTTAAATATGTTGTCTTATAATTCATGAAATTACCATTTTTAAAGGCAATATTGAACAGTGGTTTTCACATGTTTGTTATGTGCTAATTATGATCCACTTCATATTGTTTTGAGGATTAATGATGAGTTCATTTTGAATATTTATTTAATATCTTTATAAGGTTTTCGATCAAAATATTTTTGAAGGGTCATATGGATAACCATTTATGAAATGGTTTAAGTTGAAAATTGTATGCATTTTTATTTATAAATGTTTAATTCACCTACAAATGATTTATTCCTATTAGATAACTACTACTAAACATTTTCGTATAAAAATATTTATAGGCTGATAAAATAATTATCATTATACTGTGTAAATTATTTTCAATTAAATTTAATTTTTAGTTATTTATGAATTACAGATTCAATTTTTTATATTAATTTGTTTGAATAACTACTAAATTGAAAATTGATTGATGTAAATCCAATGGTTGAAAATGTGCTTATAAAATAAAAAGATATTAAGATAATATATTTCATTATATTCATAGAATGTAAACAAATTATACAATATTAGTAATAGGATTTTGATAAAAATATCATATTAACTGCATATTTGATGAATCAAATGGTATTTTAAAATCTCAAAAATTAATGGATTTGCGGTCCTTAAAATTGAATTTATTTTTCAAATTTGTTTGATAAATGTCATCAATCTGTCTCAATTATTATTTACACTTTTCTTCCTTGTCTATATCTTCAGTAGTTGTCAATTTTATCTTATATAGTATCCTTATTATGTTTTATTACATATAACCTTCATAATTCCATTTAAATAATATTAAGAACATATTTAATAATATTTTTAACAGTGTGGTTTTTCCTTAATGGAATTATCAAATATCCTTCCTATTATTTCCGTGAGGTAGACTAAATTTAGAGGAATTAATTTTTTTATGGGGGGAAGAATGTAATACAATCACCTTTTAAAAATGATAATTTAGTTTGATTGAAAATATCACATGAAACACTTATATTAGAAAATAATTTAATATCATAATACTTTATGATATATTTACATTTAAATAAATTTTATCTCATCAAATGTTTTTAATGCATAAAACAGCAGGTTTGAACGAAATGTAATACTCTTTCAAATTTCATTTAAAACATTACAATTATTAAATAGTTGTTATGCTTTCTGGTATGAATAGTACTGAATAAATAATTAAAATAATGGTTAACTATTATTAAAAATAATATATGAATCATTGAAAAGAAAAAAAAAATTCTGAAATAACGGTATTTTTATTAAAAAAACATTTAGTAGCACATTGCAAACATAAATTAATATAAAATTTTAGAACCTATAGAAATTTTATTTCATAAACTATGTTATCTTTTGAAAATAAAAAATATTAAAATTATCACTAATTTGTTTTTTTGGTTTTTTCAAAAAAAATCAATGAACTGTTAAAATATACTGATTGTTAATTTAAAACTACCTTTTAGATTATGTTATTTATAAAATTTAATTATATAATAAATTTTTTTAAAGTAAAATGAGTTAAATTATATATAAATAAATACAATATAGGTTATTTTAGTCATTTTTTGTTTTAATATTTAGACAAAAACAATGTATTCTTTTGAAAATATCCATTTCAGAAACATTCTTTTTAATCATGTGTTTGACACTATTTAAATTAAATTATGACAATTATGTTAATATAATTTAGAAAAATGGATTCCATATTTTTAATAATAATAATTTATATTAAATAATAATGTCATATGATGTTATTACAATAATCAATAGTAAAATTATTAAACATAAGTCATCATGGTTCTGATAAAAATTGATTTACTAGTGTGTTAAACAAAAATGATAAGTGTTAAAATGTACTATTTGCTATTCTAAAATATATTTAATGAAACTATTTGTATTTGAAAATTTATATGGATCGACAATAAGTAATTTTTTCCCTATTGGATAGTTAAAAACATGGGTACATCTTTTTATTTTCAAAAATTAGTAGTCTACCACTTACCTCTCATATAAAAGGTAACCACTACTCCTCTATTTTTCCCACATTAGAGCCCTTTTGGATTAAAAAATCACTTCCCAAATAATTTAAAAATAACACTCTATCGATCTAGAGGACTTATTTTTTGTATAATGTAAATCTAGGAAGGACTTACTATAATCTTAAGAACTATTCCCAAATAAGAGTTAACATTCATAAGTGATTGTTTTTATTTTAATTCTTCCTCCAAATACGTCAATTATTTTTATAAAATTATGATATAATAGTGTATATATGTTAAATATAATGGTATTTTTTAAATTTACTGTAATTACCTACAAACATATCTAGTTCTATCAAATGGGTTATGAAATCATTATCCATGCATATATAAGTTTGTCTCCCCGTGAATAGATGTTATTTGACATTCTGTTACCACATCCCATTTTAAGGTATGCGGATGGATATATAGTATATGTATGATATTTAAAACATAATTATACAAATTTATTTATCATATCATGTAAAAAAGTTTTATATTCAATTTCTTAGGAGATACGATAACGCTGCTCATCTGTTTAACAAACTACTACCTCACGAAGCGATGTTATTTGTCTTTCACTAACAATTTACATAGAAAATGATAGGGAAAAATTAAATTATTATATGTGATATAAATGAAAAAATATTTTATTCACTAAATACTTATAATTGTTAAAAATATAAATGTTATCATTTTCTTTTATACAATTTAAATCAATGAAAGATGATTACATCATTTGTGTATGGTTGGACTACTCCCTACACAAAACATTATGAATCCTTTTCATTGACAGAACACATGGATGATATATAAATATGTGTATTTTATGTAATAATATATATTTATGAAATTACTATAATAATATAAATAAAAAATATTAGTTACCTTATTTCCATAATTATCACTGAAAAACGAAAATGTTACTCTTGGGTATGTACAACTTACATCTTCAAATATCATAAATACTTCATTTATCGAACCCATATTTAAATATTGGTATAAATGGATTAATTTATGTATAAAAGTTTTAATTAATTAATTTTTCTTATTGTATACAATGAAACTATATACTATGTAGAAGAATATGAACCACTATGACCAAGTATGAATGAGAAAACAAGGATATTAACACCCAAAACACTAAAAATAATGAATGATTATAAATAAATGGGTAATAATATGATATAAAAACAAATTTTATGATATTATAAATATTAATATGGATCTTTTATAAATTAATAAAATTTTTAGAACCAATATACAGGTGGTTCTGGCACATTTAACCAAAAGGATGTGTGAGGAAACGGACTTCATCTCAATTTCTCTTTATTGATTCATATAGTAATTTCATGATCCAAATATCTTTAATATGGTGTATATAATTCAAAATTATTATTAAATATCATTATTTTTATTTATTCATGTTATTCTATGTATCATTTAGAATTATTTCATTTATTGGTATTTTATATAGATGTTTGCATGTGGAAAAGGATTTTATTAATCAATTTCTATTAATTTGGTAATATTACTTATTAATTTTATTTGATATTTTAAGACAATGGTTGTAAGAAATTTTTATTATATTATGTTTTATTTCAACATACTTGATTTAGATATACTTTAGATACACTCAAAATAATTCATTTTTCAATTCTCAATTCAACTATATGATCTCTATAAGGGTTTATTTCATAATATCATTTTAATCATGATTTATTAAATATTTGAATTTCCATTAAAGGAAATTATTTGATAAAGATTTATTAAATTCCTTAATTTTATTCTCAACATGTTATTTCAAGACATTCTCATGTAATCGTTCCATTTTTCAACAATTTGGTACTTAAAATAATTGCGAAAACATTTTTAGGAAAACTTGAAATCATTTCCCTCTTCAGTCATAAATCAGTTATCTATTAAAATCATGTCGTATGAAGAATTTTTAAATTTGTTTTTAAATTTTAAAAAATATTTATTAATGAAAAAATAACCCAAATTTTATTGGTACAATTATTATTTAAAGGAATATTTCTTTCATTTTCAAAATAATGCTCATTTGAGATTTATTGAAAATATAAATGGATTAAATGTTTTGACACACATGTATTATATAAAATTTACAATTTTCATGAACACCTAGTGATTTAAATATTTATTTATGTGTTTCAAAAATTATTTTCAACAAAAAATATTTTAAAAATGTTATGTGAACTTTGAGTTCTAATTATTTATTTTCAAAATGAAAATAATATTATACTCAAGTGTTATTTAATAGTGTTTTTTTAGTATTTCAATTCATAAATGAAAAAATAATTTATTCTTACTAAAATGGGTAAATATTGTCTTGATACTATATTTATTCTTTCAATGCATGGTTTATGAAATTTTTAACAATTTAGACTATGTATACCAACATTCTTTATTCGTTATTGAAGATATTAACATTCCTTTAAAATATCCACTTTCTTATTATCATTGGAAATTATATTTCCCGTAAGTATCCATATTATTTATCATTGATATGTTTATTTCCTTAACATTATATCACTTATAATTATGGTCTTCGACATTGAATTATATTTTTTATTTGGTAAAATGTTTATAATTCCATATTCTTTACTCAATATCGATATTTGATAATAAGAAATGTTTTTCAAGAATTAAATCAATTATTTGATCAATGTGGAATAAATTTTACATGATGACATGAGTGTTTATGGTTGTATATATCCAATCAATGTATTGACACATATCAAGAGATGATGAATTTGTCTAGACTTAGTTAAATGGGATTCTAAACCATAGTTTTTACCTATATTAGAAAATGACAATGACAGTGGATGTATCATGTGCCTGAGACATGAAATCTAGTAATTAAAAATTTATATCATCAAGAATTCAATTATTATTATCCATGATAGTTTTATAATGACCATATTTCTGGATAAATTTCATTCTCAATTTATTGACATAATGACATATTTTTTAGATATTTAAATTTCTATGTTGATTATTAATTATCTTCTCATGTTATTCATGTCATGAAAAGGTAATGTGTGTTCAATTATTTACATTTCAATTTTTATTATTTATATTTATTTAATATAGTATCCAATGTAATTAACCCTTAATGAATATTTGAGCTCATTTTCTTCCTTTCCATAGTATTGTGTGATGTTTACTATGATTGATATGCAAGGATATTTCATAAAAAATTACATTATTATCAAAATAGATTATGTTAAAATTTTTATTTTCATATATAATTCTTTACAGAAGTATATATCTACATTAAAAATACTATTAAACCATGAATCTCTATGGGATGAAAATCCTAGTTTATTATGCCAAGGAAATAAAGTAGTCATTAGCTTCAGAATATTGGGGTTAGGCTTATAATATAAAACATTAGTGTGGATCTCCAATTCATGCATGAATTGTAATGTTTGAAACTATTTCAATATTGAATTATTTAATTATTTTATGCTTATCTCTATCCTAAAGTGATTGGGAACATGTTTGTAGCCTTATGGTGGAGTATCTAGTGTGATGGGTCAGCTCTAACTAGGCTAATTCTTTATTGAGATATATTATTATTTTTTTCAAAATAGTAGGTGAAATATGTTAATGTAACTTCCTTTGAATTAAATTTTTCATTTGGAAATCTACATTGTAGGAATATAAAATAATGGTTGAATAATGTTGTAATATAATTATATAATCTTTAAGAATACTAAAATCAAAATTTAATACCTTTTATAAAAAAATTCAATTGGGTTTTTATGTAACTTTTAATCTAATAGTTTATCATATATTTAATATTATATTATAGAAAATGGTAATAATAATCAATAGTGACTTCTGGATAATATATATTGATTACTGAACAATCCTTGTGGATTCTTACTTTTAAATTTTGAATATTTACAATAAATAAATATAAAAACTATTAATCTTACTTTTATGAGGATATGTTTTTATCAAATAGAGTTTATCATTTATAAGAGACAAAGTTTTGGTGTTGGATAAAAATTTATCAAAACCTATCAATGAAACAAATAATCATATGGAAAAGTGTTCCTTCATTAATTAAGACCATAATTCACTATAAATAATAGAATTTATTGTTTTCAGTGAATATCATTTCACTAATAATGATTTGATTTTTTATCTGATGTTAATGTGAGACATCCATATATTATGTGAGGAATATGAGAATTGGTTTCCAATGATATATATTCAATGAATACATATAATTAAATAGTTTCATTATTCATGAATAAATAATAATTAATATAATAAATTCCTGATGAATATAATGAATTTATTTATAATCCACAAAATATATTATGATTGTGGGATTAATGTTTATTTATAAATATCCCTCTATCCAATGATGTTTTTCCAAATATATCTACTAAATATAATATTATATAGAGAATCATTTAAGTTATGTAAAAGTAAATCTAAATGTAACAATAGAAAAAATTTAAAACTATACTATTTTATTTAAGGATTTTATGATAATAATTTCTCTATAACCATTAGTAAGTACTTCTTTTTTTTACAAAGAAGGATTTTAAACATCATATCATTGCTGAATCACATGAAGAGGTTCAGAATAAACAATATTATATAATCATCTATTATAGATTCATTAAGACAACCCATGGATTGGTTTTACATAAGGGTGTTGGAAATTCATTCATGATATTGATCACAAGATAAAGAAGGTTGAAAGATAACATTTTACACATGAGGGAAGATAAATTTATTTGTTATTATGTGTATTCAACAGTTTATATGAGTTTACTGATTCATTAATTATGGAATGTAAGTATTTCTTGAGTATATATCCATCAGTAGATGGATTTTTGGTTCAGCTACTCATTATAATGGAGACTGTTAATTTTATAGCAAAGATTTTGCTGAATAACTTTTAGTCCATAATTATTCTATAATAGATTTTTGACTTCATATTATTATGAACCTTTATATAATTAGATTTAATATAAATTTTTTGTGAGATGAATTTAAATATGTGTAAATATATTTGTATTCAATTTTTATATAGTAACAAAACTATGATTTGTGTGAAGGGTTACATGTTAATATGGTTTAAACATATTAATTTTAAGAATTTAATTGAGATTACAAAAATAATTCATTAGTAGCATGCATAAATTTCGTAATTAAACATGAGATAATATTGATTTCAAATGTTGCAATAAATATAAATTAAATATATGTGGGATATATATAAGAGAGGTGAGACAAAGAAACCCCTTTAAATAGTAAATTTTAGATTCCTTCATTATAAAATAGTTATTAAGGCCTTAATCAATCAGTGTGAGTAACCTTAAATTATTATATTCACATGAATTATCTTATATATGTTATAAAAATATAGGTGATTGATACTATTATTTTCATATATTTATCTTTTATTTGAGTAAAATTTTTCTGGGAACCCTAAACCATTTAGTCTAGAAGAATATAGTTGAGTGATTAAATATTAGTTATTATGAAATAGTGTTATGAACTCACCTATATAAGTGTTATATATGATATGAATGAAATTATTTTCAACAATACATTGTAATATATTATGGTAATATCTTATATTGAGTAATTTATATTCAAATATGCATCTTATCTCACTAAATTGATATGATGTATGGGGTTATCATTTTTGTGTGAGTATATTAGTTTAAAGTAAATACTGAATATATATGAAATAGTTATAATTAAAAATATGTATATTTCTTCCTTATAGATTATAGAATGAATTAGGATTATCATTTGGAGGTTTCTTACAAGATTAAAGTGTATGTAATTATAGATTGTTATCTAAGGTCTACAATTGTTATTAAAGAGAATCATATTTAAAATATAGAAATGAATCTTATGAAAATTAATTTCTCTAAATCTAACTCATGATTATTATATACAGAGTCTGTGTTATACATTTTTCATGATATAAATAGACTAAAAAATAGGATAAAAATAATGAAATTTTTCGTAGACCATTATGACCACAGTTGGGTAAGAGTTACCTCATTGGAGGTTGGTATTTTTCATCTAAATATATTTACTAAATTAATTATAGAATTATGAAATTGTTTTCATGTAATAGACATTAAAGAGTTTATTAATATCTATATCTTTTCTGGTTAGGATTGGATTTTCTTTTATTATTATGAAGAAGAGATATTCTATATATATGTAAAAAATATTATATAGAATACGAAATATAGTGAATGGTTTTCACATTATATACTTAAATGATGAGAGCTAAAACATTCCTACTATTATGGTTATGATTGAATATATTAACACATACCATTCATATTATCATCTTAGAAATATAGAAAAAAATGATATCAAAAACTCCATATTGATTTATTATTGAATTATTTTTATACTGAATCATTTAACCCATATAAAACATATTTATTTATAATAATGATAAAATAACCATTTAGTGGAAAATGATAGAGTTAATGTTTACTATTAGATCTTATACATATAGTTGTATGTGGGGAAATTAGTGATAATTAAATTGGTGGTTATAAGTAATTTGCAACCTTTTATAATGACTCTAGTCCATATGGTTATGTTATTTCCTTGAGATATATGTTTTAATCATTTAAAAAATTTAAGGTATTATAAAGTTCACTTAAAAGTCATCTTGGAACGAATATTACAATTATTTGAAAAGATTTAGGTTTTTACTACAAGATCCAGTCATTCATTAATCATCTAATAGATTGTGGAATGGTTTCCAAACTCACGTCACCTAGGAAAATAATAATTAAATCGTGTTTTTAAGATGTGTTGTTATAAAATATAATAAATGGTTCAATAAATAGGTATTAAATGAAAAAATTGTATTCCTCTAGGTATTCATGGGAAGAAAAATATTTTAATATAAACGACATTTTATCTAGAGTGTTCATGAAGACACTATATGGAAAATTGTATGGGAAGCATCCAAATTTTAATTTCATAAGATCTTGGTTTTTGAAGTAAATATATAATGTCTTTCTTTAGATATATTTGGACTTAAATTATATAATTATATTTATATTGGTTATATAAATAAAACATCGATATATGAGTTTATTAATCCTACTAATATTTAAGAATTTGTGGCCCAACATAGTATTTTCCTAGAGTATGAAAAATTTATTCCATGATTTATTTGGAAGAAAGTAGAACTTTGATAAATTAATGACCAATATTCCAAAAATGATTCTTTTATAGATGATGAGTCACTTATATATGGAATTTTGGAAGAAGAACTGACTCACGATATAGAAGAACTTCTTAGGATTTATAGGATTATTTAGGATCCCCTATCATATATAATTATTATAGAAAATTATGATGTATTAAATCCAATAGATAATGAAAATAATATCTAAGAAGAATAAATTTAGAGTTATGATTATGTGAAAAGGTTATAATCCATGAAATCTAATATAGACATCATGTACACGAAATGAATTTGGAACATGGTGGTTTTTCTTGAAGGGGGGTGAACCATTGGGTGAATGTGGGGGTTCGGTAAGAAAACACACATGGATAATATAAATGCTACATTTAAATATATTTTTATGGAAATTGGTAATAAACATATCCATTAAATTGACTATGAGGATACCTTTTCACAAATTTCATTAATAAAGTCCATTTAGATATTTCTTCATATAGTATCTCATTATGATTATGGAATATATCAAATTGATGTCAATAAAAGTTTTGTTAATGGTAATTTTGTCAAGGAAATGTATATTGCATAACTATAAGAATTTAATGATCCAAAATAAAAAAATATGATTTACAATTTGTAAAAAAATTATGGATTAAATAAAATTCCACGGAGGTATAATACACAATTTATTCATTAGATCAATGATTTTTATTTTATTTATAATTTTTAAGATTATTATGTATATAATTTTCGTAATGGGAGTTCTATTATATTTATTATATTTTATATGGATGTAATATTTATTATAGGAAATTAAATACCAATATTACATTTAGTAATGGTGTGGTCATGAAAGAAATTATTGATGGAGAAATGTGAAAGGACCCAACCTACTAGCTATGAATATCTATATAGTTATATTAAAGATATTTCAAAGATTTATAAAGAATGAGTTAATGTTCTAATTAGGTTTATCATGGATAGATCTAAAATGAAGTCTTTACCGAGGTTGTAAAAACCAAATATATGGATTATTTAAGATCCTTATAAATAATTATAAAGGATATATATTATTACCCAAGAATTTTATATGGGATTTATCATATATCTTATGTAATATATTAAACCCACGCAAATATTTTCTTGGATAATAATATGTAAACACCATCGCAATTCCAGTGGGAGTAGCTGAATAACTATTGTGAAAGTACTCCAGCTATTATTAAGAATTATGGATATGATCATAGTCTTTACTTTGGAAAATGGGATTATTTTAAGGGGTTAAACCAATAGTAATTTATAAAAAACAAATATAATATATGATCTAAATATTGTTTAATGTTTTTATAATATTTTAATATATTAGTTTGAATAATTCCAAACAAGAAACAGTAGTATTACCAAAAACATAGATAAAGTACATCATTATATTAGATGATATAGAGGAATTTTATTAGATCAAGATGTTCATTACTGAACTCAGAGTAGTTCATAAAATTAATGGGGATATTGAGCCTTACTATAATAATAATTTTTCTATTACTATTTTCAATGGACCTCAGTATCACCAGTAGTCCAAACAGATCCTCAAAAAATACTATCCAATTCCAATGATCAATGAGTGGGTCATAATAAATATGTATTGGGTGGATACACAGTATAATGTTCATGATTAATTAAGAAAAATATTGATTAAAAACAATATCAATTCAATTATAAATGTATTGAGATTAGATATATGAGATATTAGATTTAATAGTAACAAAATTTATCATGGTTTATTAATAAAGAAAATCCTCACCTATCAGTATTTTATATGTGATTCATATATTACATTAAATACGTAAGGATAATGTACCCTTAATGTATAATCATGATTTATCCCCAATTAATGATCATCAAAGAGTATAATGGGTGTGATGGTACGTTATTACTAGTATGAGAAGAATTATGTAGGTAATTGATATTTGACTCAGGATATAATAAGTGAAAAATTATTATTTAGTCTAACCTGTGTAATTATATCTCATGTAATATAATAAATTAATTGATATACTTTAGGGTGTATGATTAATATTTATCCATATTACCCAAGGTTGTTAATATATATATCATGTGACCCATCACACACTAATACCTTGCTTAGGATAACTTTGTTGTTCATCCAATCTAGGGGTGGTAATGGATATTTTTTATCATATCATATGTTGAGTTAATCCAAGAATGTATTTTTACCTTTTTTGATATATATCAAATTGATTCCTAATGTTGTACTAGAGTCTATTAATTCACAAACACACATTATTAAGTGGAAATCTATGTTTTCAAATACTAAGATTAATTACATGGGATGTGCTAACTAAAAAATGATAGTCTATTGTATTGAATTAGGAATGTATCAGTTGGTCTATATTATATTTACATGTTCAGTGTATAATAGTGATTTTACATCTTAGGAAAAAGAATTATATAAGAATATATACAATGTAAAAGATATATCATGTAGTGTACATAACCCTATAAAGATATATGTCTATTTGATCAAAATCAATTCAGACTACTTTATATACCGAGTAGAACTTATTTTTTTATAGATGATTCGATTTTTTTATAATTATGAATTGGTGATTTTATAATTCGTTATAGTGTTATAAAGGACCTCATGGTAACATATATGGTCTTGGAATACTAATTAATGTTGTGGAAAATTATTGCCCAAAATTTATAAGATACTATAATAAGTGTGCCCCAATGAGTTTAGAAGTATTCATAATGAGTTGTTTGGGTTTTTAAAATATGTGAGTGTATTCAGTGAATGTGGAGATTGTTGAGTTTTTACTCTCAATCAATGAACAAAATTTGGCTACATTCAAAAAGACATGATCTATGATTATATATGGTATTAGATATGACATTATGGGTATAAAAATGATAATTGATGTAATTTACAAATATTATACCATAATTGTTATCAGATCTATTTTATAAATTAGTATATCGTAAATGTTTTTGTAAATTGAACATTGATTGTTAAAGAAGTTTAATTTTTATCTTAATAAATGTTGTTAATTGTAGAAAGTGTTATAATATTTATTATCTATTTCAAAACATTTAAAATATTTTTATTCGAATCGAATTTATCTTTTAATGATAAATGTATATTTAAAAATAATTCAAGGACCTAATATGTTATATTAGTGATACTTTTCATGGAAAAAACATTCTCTATATTACTAAAGTTTCCATTTTCATTTAAGGACTAGGTGATTACACATTTTTACGAAATATGATGCCCTACCAAAAAATTCGATGATTCTAGTTGGTTGGCGATACAATTTTAGGAATGAAAAAAACGGTTTTACTCAAGAAACCTGACCAAACATCATAGAAATGATGATTAAAATCTTGGAAATTGAAGATAATTCATTTTTTGTTTATCATATTCATTCCATTTATTCCACTTTGGATAGATCATGGCATGAATTTCCTATTTACTTTATCTACATATAAATAATTTGTTGTCCCAAAAAATCAATTGATTATATGGATTTAAATAATAATAGACATAAAAGATTTTTATTTTCTAAAAAAATGATATTATGCTATAACATTGGTTATTGTAATAAAAAATAGTGAAAGATAAATTAACATATCATTTTTGTGATAATGAACATGAAGAAGAATTTTTTTTTGGTTATTACAATAACATTATTGACAAATTATAAGAGAAAATATAATTATGATTTCATTTTCATAAATAATAATAACAAATTACTATTATGAAACACGTATAATTTTCAGGATTGATTGAAAGTCTAAATTATTAAAATTATTATTTAAAATTTAATAAAATTATTGATTTTTAATTAAATGATGGTAATAATTAGTGTTAATAATTGATACTATTTATTTGGGGTACAATAGAACTAATAAAACTCACAAAAACCCACATCCCATATACTTAGTGTCTTAGTAACCCCCCCCCCCATTGGGATGAGAACCTTGTGTGGGAACATTAATTTTACATTATATAGGACTGAAAAACACCATCCAACTGAAAAACATCATCCAACTTAATGTTCCCAAACGTCCATAATACATGTCCCATAGGACCACTTATAGAATATACCATAGGCATGTGAGTAGAAAAATATAAATATAATAAACGAAATGATTAAATAAGATGTCAATGAAATAAACCATTTGGGAGATCTTACCTCTCTATGTACATATTATGATCACCATATTCAAACATAGATTCACATCATTGAAGAAGTTTTTATAATCGATTAACCAATTCATATTAAATATCATTGATGCTACATTGTCCCTTGAAACATTTGAAATATTATAAATACACAATTTATGTAAAAAAATTTAGTTATGGTTTGGAAGCAATGAGTATATACTGATTAACTTTGTGGTTGATAATATATTGAGATTGGTGGGAAATGAAAATTTTTCAAGTGAATATTTTAAAAATGCATATGGAATTAATAATTTATATGTGGGAAAAACATGATGAGAATATATATGTGGGGGAGAAATGAGATATGATTATTTTATATACATAAGTTGTAACACCCTATGATTTTATGGTTTGCACATTTTTTAATTTAATATCATTTATAGTTTTCATTTCAAGAAACATCATGTTTGACCGCACAATGATCTATCAACCTATCCATTTATATTGTGGTTACGAATTGTATTAACCACAATATGAAGTTGATATATACTCCATAAAATATAATAACTTTAAAGACCTAGAAATTATGTATAATTGTTTTTAATTATATATAATTATTTCAAGAATACAAAATTCAACGTCATGTGATTCTGAGGCCCGGAGATCCTGGAAAAGAGTTTTGAATATTTTAAGGTATGTTCAGGAAACGTGTGAGCAGGATTTTTTTAATTTGAACTAGATATTGGATTGAAAATCTGAGGCCACCATTTAATTCATAGCACTGGGATTCTCTTAGGTGAAGTATAACCTCGACTATTAAAGGTCGAATAAAAAAGCTAAATTTTGGACTTTTCAGAAAAAAATAATAAAATAACTCTTTGAGTTATTGTATTCTTTCTTCAACCATTGAGAGGTGGTTGGAAGAAGCATATTTTAATTATATGCATTAATCAAGGGTAATTTAATGAGTTATTTCATTTTTTGTGTAACAACAACACATGTTTCATTAATGGTCTATTAATTAATGTTAATTAATGATCCACATTAATAAAAAACATCAATATCATTTTTTTATTAATCATTCATTTGGAAATTGAATTAATGATCACAGGAGAAACCTCTAACGTAACGCCAATGACATCTCCCTCGAATGACCAACATAGATAAAATGTCGATCGTTGGAAGATTTGATCCGGAAATCGACCAGCAATGATGAACGCCAATGAAAATGGAATGCCAACGAATGTGTAATTCATCCCTCATCCACAATGGATTCTACTGAATCCATGTAGAGGATTTATTTTCTCTAAGTGTTTAATAATTCCTCCTATCTCTTTCTAGAAAAATACAAAGAACCTAAATCAACTGACTAACTCGTTGATCCATGACTCATTCAATCTTGCAGAAGTATGTTTCGGGGTCTTGATTTGGTGTTTTTCTTAATCTATATGATGATTGATATCTCCCCCAGAAAAAATGATAACATGGAGGGTGAATTCCGATCTGAACTAGACATTAACCCTCCATCAATCTTAAATATTTTGGGTTCTTTGAGAGGGACCGAATAATGCGGTGTAAAGGCAATTTCGTGGGTTCGATGTGAAGGTGGTGACTCAAGAGGCTCATTGGTGTAGATAGGATGGAAAATGGACCAACTGAGCATCTTTGATGGCCCGTGGAAGGAGCCGACGACACGGAGGTTCTGGCAAATGGTGGCGGAGGCCGGCCCATACTGGTCAAGTTGGGGAGGCGGTGCTCACACGCGCCGCGGTGGCAAGACGCGGTTGGCTCTCCCTGGCTGCATAGAGGAAGAACAGCCATATCAGCCCACTTAGTGGGCACGCCAAATGGACAGCCTCCTGCTAGCTATTATAGGGAGATGGGGTGGTGCCCGTGGGTGCAACCAGTTGGAAGAACCAGATGCCCCAATTCAAGTATATAAAATCGGCTCGCACCATGCGGATCGGGATCCTCAGGTGGGTCACGCCACACCAGGCGGGCTAGACCCATGCCATCCAGGTCGGACCTGCCCCTAGGACGGACCTACGGCCCTACGGGCTGATTGGTCTGAAAATTTACTAGACCCACATTAGTCACTCGGGTCAGGTCGGGTCAGTCCGACTGGGTCAAATCAGACCTTTTCCTGAGCAACCCCATTTCACTAAAACAACTATAACTCGTAGACCATGTGTCTAATTGATGCACCCTCTAAAGAATGAGGACCCTAGGGATGAGGATATCCTTTTGAAATTCTCTTCTTAAAATTTTTCATAAGTTGGAGTATGTACGGTTTTGAAGAGACTCGATTCTAACAGAGCCTTATTTTTCCTTTTTGCCAATACCTTCCAGATCAAGCGTCTGATTGACATGTCGTCTGATGCAATAGAACCCTTACAAGAAGATGTTATTTTTGGTTACTTCTAATTGGGACTTCATGGAGATTGATATAGGACATGTCGGTTGAAAAGTGGATCCCAAAAAAATCAATCATGCTAAGTGAGGGAATCCAGTGGCTAGCTATGATGTGATGAATAAATAATGATCATTTGTGGGTCAGCACATAGAGATCCTATGTAGTACAGCACTTAGCGATCGTCTGTGGGTCATCACATAGCAATTCCTTGTGTTTCAACACCAATCCATCCTATGTGGATCAACACCCAACGATCCTCCATGGGTCAGCATGTAGAAATCCTCTGTTTGTCACCACCTAGCAATTCACTATTGTTCAGCATGTAGCAATCCTCTGTGGGTCAACACCTAGAAATTCTCTATCAGCCAACAAGTAGTGACCCTATGTAGTCCAGCAGCTAAATCCTATGAACAGAATAAAATAGTCTATCATAATCACTAATCATATTTATTCATGATCTTTTAGATGTATAACTTGTGTGAGCTGTATTTTACTTTGTTCTATGTGAATGATGTCATGCTTTGTGGCATTTACCTTATGGTATTCTGAGAGACCTTAGGGGGTCTCAGGATCCCAACCGAGTATTGATATACTCACTATTTCTTGACCATCTCCTGTACATTGTTGTGTATTATGAAAATGATGGACATTAGGACTGAGACTTTGGAGGTCCAGGGATAGATGGTACATAGAGGTGACCGATTGACATGGTCAGCTAAAGTGACGACTTGTACCAACCCTTCAGGTAGGATCCTTGGCGGATGATCTTGGGAGTTTGTTTTTCCTTTAACTATACTACTCTTCCAGTCAGGCATGTATACTAGCCCTTTTTCTTTTATTACATACTTTTACTCTTAGTGGTGGTTTTTAGTGGTGTTTGTACTACTCCTTTTCTGTTGGGTTTGGATTGTGTGATGTGTGCCATGTCTATGTGTGTACAGTTATAAAGGAAATTCCTTCCCTTTTTGGGTTTCTCCTTTCCATTGATCTTCACTAGCCCCTGACCTATGGAAGGCAGTCATGGGGTAGTCATGACATGGTCCAAAGGGATAGTTCGTGAGAACAATAATCTTTTGTTTTCTCTAGATAACTATACAATACCAAATATAATTTAACGCATAAAAATTATATTATAAAAAAAGGTAATTTTATCTCCTTTTAATGGAAAACCAATTTTATAACTATTATTATGAATTTTTATAAATTTTATTAATGAGAATATGAAAAATAATTTAATTTTAAATATTAAAATTATCATTGGGTGGATTTTTTGGTATTTTTCAGAGAAGATTTATTTTTTTCATAAATAGTGAATAACACTTCCTTATAGTTAAAAACAGATGTTTCCGTAAAATTATTATTATAATATAACTTCTTTTTTAAAGTAAAAAAGTTAAATAAAAAATACATTACTTCAATTTATGTCATTGTAATCCTTTTTATATTAAAATTAGATATAAAATCACAATGAACATTTAAACTTCTATTTTACCCTCTTTATCTTCCCAATGACATGATTATTATTAAATTTAATATAACAACTTCTAAGAACTATATTTTATAAAAATAACATACATGGTTGTAATTTTTATCATATTAAGATTCTAAAAGGTTCAACATAATTATTTTGGATATTATGAATAGTAACACTAGTGAAGTTTAATTTACCATGGTTTAGGGTAAATTAGGTAATTAAAGGTAAAAATTATATTATAATGTTATAAAATTACCCTCTAACATCTATAATTTCATTGGATGTGTGTTTTTAAATGTAAATAAATCATATTCATAAATATAAGCTTTTTCACTAGGGAATGATTATGAAATTTATTAAATTTTATTTAATGATAAGTTAAATATGTCATAATCATATTTGTAGTAACTAAATTATTTTTAATATAAGGTTATATAGAATATCAATTGGAATATGAATAATCATTTTAAATATAATAATTTTCTCTTCATTATTTTTATGGAAGATAATTTTTAGTTACTTATTATTTTTATAGGAATTTATTGGTCTTATATGATTCATCTAATGGAATCGGATTTTTAATTATCCTATAAAATATTATAAACATGTAAAGAAATAATAGAGAGGTAAATAGTAAATTTTACTCTCTAATGTACATATGGAGATTGAGGATTTTGATTTTGGGCTGACCACCATCTCTACAAAAAAATTTAACATCTTCCATAGAGTAATATCAGTTGGTAAAAGTATATTTTTTAATTGGTAATGTTTTTTACAAGTAGATATCTCCCTATAACTAAATTTTTATTAAAATCACCATCAAAAAATGATATTTTTATAGCCAAAGTAGATATATTTCATATGTTCCCTAACCCAAAAACCACTACATCATATTCCCCAACTCAGTTCGCCACATGACCTCAGGCATGCCTCCCCATATTCCAGCAGATTCCAGCTTGAAGTGAGGTTCTAGTTGAACAAGTTTAGAGACTAACCCATTTTATTAATAATATGTCATAGTAGATAAATTATGACATAAATGAAAAAAATAACATTAAACATCCATCTGAATAACATTTCCAAAACCTAGATAAAATCCCAAAAATAAATATTACATATGATATGCCATGTCATATAGTGTCATGGGAAATTAAAGACCAAAAAATAAAATTGAATAATCCCAAAAATAGGTCTTGAATACATCTCCGGATCACTCATCCATTCACATAAAATGTCCAAATAAACGATCTAGCGTAGCTCCATTTCCTTTATCCTGACCTACAACCAATAAATCTTTGTGAATACCCTTTTAAGGCTTGACTAGGGAGTGAATAAAAATCAATAGGCCACCACCAATGATTTTTACAAAATATATAAGATAAAAAACGATATATATAGGTGCATCAAGAATATAAAGATAAAAAAATAATCCATATGTTACTATTTTACAAGATTGATGTTAACTATTTTAGCATTTGTTCCAAGGGTTAAGAATTGCAATCAATTACAAATCATCCTTTTCTAGTAATAAAATCTATGAATACGAGGATCGATCGAGTTCCTTATATCACTGGTTATATTATTTCACATAAAAAATCATCAATGGTCCTTGGAGCCTTAGTTTTTGTTGATCTAATTATATTAGAGCCTTAGTCTTGATAATAATATCACATAAATTAATTAGGGTCCTAGAGCCTCAATCTGACTCCCTAAACAATGGATTATATGGGTGTGTTTTAGAGCCTCAACCCACTCAACCCATGTGCATAAATCCTTAGTCAAATACCCCACATAAGTCCAATCCATGAGAACTTAATTCATAAAAATTTAACACATATTCCAAAAAAATTCAAGATTCATTAACACATTTTCCATTTTTATGCCTTAACCCATTTTTACCAGCACCATTTACACACATAACTAATTTAACATATTTAAATTATTTCAAATTCACCATTATTCCATTTTTTTCTTTTAAAAAAATTATTAATAATTCCATTTCCCAATGCATGTGTGGAGGCTAACAAAATACCCATTTGGTTTACCCTTAATAACTAGTGTTGAGATAATAATCACAACTATCACGGGTTATATCTCATAAACTATTCCATTTTAAATTTATTATCTAAATCGCATGTTCTAGAATATGGCACAGCCCATGGGTGGCCTAATTATGGTCTAATATACCACATCACATCTAAAAGGGATCATGAGGGTTTTTTTCATCAATTAGCTTACCAATTTATGAATTCCCATAAAGGTAAGAAAATTCACAACATGGTGGTATAATTGTACAAACTCATATGCAAAAAACAAACATAAATATTATGGGATATAACATGTACCCAACATACATCAATTTTAAAGATGAACACTCCCTTAAGAATATCATTTTATTAAAAATGAAACCAACTTTAAATCTTCAAACTAGTAAGTACAAGAAGAAGTGGGTTTTATATACTAAGATAAAATAGAATTATTCTACTAGCCCTAATATTATAAAAAAGGAATTGGAGTGTTATACTAGCCTGGAGTTTTGATCATCACCCAATGGTTCCAAAAATGACATAAAAGCGAGGGAGATTGATCCATTGAAATATTTAGAGGAATGGTTCATGGCCCATAGTTTTTCTGGGAAGATATAATTATCAATTTGGGTAAAAAAATTAATTACCTTCAGGGAAAAATAGTAAATTAATTATCTTTAATGATTTGAATGGTTTTTCTGAGTGGTTGTCCAAACTATGCACTAAATATGCACTAAACATGAACCAACCTCTGTCCAATATTAGGCCACGTCGCATGGCCTACTCAGAATATTGCATGGTTTGAAAAAACATGTGGTAACAAAGTAGGATAGATCTATCCAAGACGACAAGATATGACTTCCCCTAGCATAGTTTTACCATCTTTTCACCGCTCATCCAAGAAATATTGTATAAAGATCTTGGTAACTTCTAATCATTTTCTAACTATTAAACATACAATTTATCAATTCTTATTTCCTCCATTCATGTACTGATCCACTGAGGCATCCTTGTTCCTCTTCATAGGCTTAAGAAAAATTTCAGTGACTAATAAAAATTAATTTAATCCCAAACATAAAAAAGAAAATATGTCAATTGTTGTTTGGGATAATACATCATCCCCACCTTATAAGGCACAATCCTCAAAACACATTCCCAAGAATCACTAATACTCCTTGGAAAAGAAATCAGGGAAAAGGGAATGTATATCCATATATCTATACCATCTATCATCCTAAATGTTTTCATGCTTTCACAACTCTTTAAGCATTGGCACAATAATTCCCCATAAGACTATATCGCTTCTATCCACAGTACAAACCAGATTCTCCTCAAAGCATGCTTCACCATAAAGCTCCCCATCATCAACATATATCACATCGATTGGTTCAGGGGGATAATATTGAAGTTGTGACACAACAAAAACATCATATATACCACTATACTTCTATCATCATCACAATAAAAATTTTTATTCAAAGAGAAAGAGGTATACAACACACAAGGTAAGGGGAAGGGAATACATGAATTAGGGGGGATAATGTGGTTGATGTAGAGGGCATCCCCTATGATGATATTGACCCCTACTAGCTTTAGACTATCCAAATTATGCAGGAAAATTCTTCCAGAACCAGGGATTCCCAACATGTCTAGGTAGTATGCATGTTTGTTTTCATCCCACTATGTATGCATCACTCTGGTGATTCTATAAAGCATGTTGTGGAATTGTCAGATGATGTACTTAATCTAACATGTAATTACCCCAAGACCATGTAAATCATTATTCAAGACCATCATGTCCATTTCAATAATTGTGTTGTTTGACCTTATCTGGCAATAAACATTGTGTCTAGTAAAAATGGCCATTACCTCAGCCTGGAGGAACGAACCTGATACTAGCTTGATAGAGAAGGCCAGAATGACTGACCAATTATCATCACTGATAAAACCCCCCTCCATGCATAAACCCCGAGGCATAAGAACCATCCGAGTTAAGCTTTATGCCCCTATATGGAGGGTTCCAACAGACCCTATTTCCCATAGTGGCACTGCTGCTGGGATGTGTAGGATCTAAATAGTATATGTAATGCTCAAATACAAGAGGGGGTGAATTGCATGTTTAAAAACATTCCCTTTTATTCTTAAAAAGTAATTCTATGTTTAAAAAAGTTAAACAAGATAAATTCACAAACCCGAATTTTTTATTAACTATGAAACAAAATGTCTTAGTGTTTGGAAGGATGGGTCTAGAAAAGAAACATAAGAACAATTTTATTAGATAATTATTCAACCATAAAGTATATAGTATCTTAATTATCATAGTAAGTAAAAGTAATATTACGTATAATAAATTTAAACTTTATTTTTATACTGAAATACAATGGAAATAAAACATGATACAAGAAAAATTAACAAGTTGGAAATATTTTAACCTAAAGAGTAGGGTATCCAACAACCATAGATAAAATTCCCTTGATTTATACTTTCAAGATGGTTTGTCTTACCCATACCAGGGTAATACATTAATAAGAATATAAGAATTTATCTTGATATCCTTAAAATTCATCGATCATTAAGGTATTCATCACCTCAATCTTCCTATCCAAGAAATCCCCCAATTGTACATATCATCAATTTGAATCGCATGATACCACCTAAAAAAGATGTTCATAGTAGAACAAGGTGGTCAAAAAAAAACACAGGGTGTGAGAGATTGTTTCTCTCTAGAATTCACTTTATAGCATGTAATCTCTAGGATCAAGGAATCTTCTCATAGATGTTTGTCTAGATAATGATATCATTAAAATAAAATCATATTTATATGCACAACTTCAACAGACGGCTCCCTCCTCCAACTGGTGTATTTTTTCTTGAATTTTGGAGGGTCCTTTACATGTGTCACTCAGCCAGTTGTTGGTTAGAAAAAAATGGTATGACATACTTTTATAGTTACAAAAAATATATGTTAGTAAATTTAATTGGCTTAACTAAATATGTATAATCAGAGTCTATGAGAAAATATAATTTGAAGTCTAATTATATATAAAATTGGACTGTATAAACTTGGATATTCGGATTCGGTTTTTCAAAGAACTCATAGTCTATATTCTAAGGAATTCAGAGTCTAAATTCAATAGAATTTGATGCCTGAATCCTGACGAATTCAGAGTATGAATTCCAAAAAATTCAGATTTTGTGTTTGGAGGAATTGAGAGTCTGAATTATAAAGAAATTGGAGGCTTAATTTTAGATAATTCAGGGTATTTATTTCAAATAATTCAAAGTCTTAATTTTAGATAATTTGATGTCTGAATTTCAGATAATTCGGAGTCTGAATTTCAATAAATTTGGAGTTTGAATTTTAGAGAATTTGGAGTCTAAATTTCATAGAATTTAGTGTCTACATTTTAGAGAATTCAGAGTCTAAAAATAAAAGACTTGATATCCATGGAACTTTAATATTTGTAGGTTTTTAGAAAAGTTTCTGAATTTTTGAATTAGTAAAAAAATAGTAGTCTTGGTTTTATGAAGACATTGAAAAATTCTTTATAATTGTGTGTTATAGATAAAACATTCATTAGAGACAAAAAAATTTCCTTAAGTAAATAATTCTTAGAGAAATACAATATTTCTTATGTAAAAGTGTTGTGATTTTCAAAACATTGATGAATGGAAAATTCATAAGGAAACCTTATTGACTCAACAGGATGATGACCAGAGCTTGGGGACACATGAAGGAACACACGATCACCCACTTTAAAATCAAGAGGTCTATAACCTTGATCAACATACAACATCTACATAATCTATTATATAGCTAATCTTTTACTAATCTACTAGTCCCACTCTTAAATCTCATATGTGAGACTCCACCCAAAATCACAGATTCTTGGGCCTCCATCCCACATAATGTAAATCTACATGGACTACCATATAGAAACTCATATGGTTCCATATGAATAGATTCATAGAAATTATTATCTTTAGATAACCCAACAAGCTCCATGTTCTTCTCCCAATATGCACAAACATATAGAACACATTCCATCATCATTTCCTTTAACACTTGAATAATATGGTCTGAATACTCTTCTATCTTCTTTTGAAAAGTTGTACTAAATACTTTTTAGTTATCAAGAACCTTCTACAACCCATTAAAAAAGTGGTAAGTAAAATGAAAATCATTATCTAAAACTATAGTCCATAGGACACCATGAAATCATTCATATTCCTGAACATAAAAGTCACCCTACTTTTCAATGGTGGAAGTATCATGAATCGGTATGAAATGATCCACATTAGTTAAAATAACCACAAGTAACCATATCAATATTGAAATGGGAAACAAGAAATATAAATCCACTGTTTAATGATGTTTTTCATTCACCTACTAACATTCAATGTATCATACCACAATAATTGTAGCTTCCATTTTCATCCAAGGCCACCAATACCATCTATGAAGATCACAGTACATCTTGTTCAAACCAGGGTGAACCTTCGACATTGAGGAATGAAACTCAGGCTTTAACTCTTCTCACGTACAAGTGGACATGACAAAAATCAACAAACATAAAATATATCAGCATCATAAATAGTGTAATAATAAGTTTACTTACCACTATCAAAATGTTTTCTGAATGAAAAACACAATGGATGATTATAGTGCCTCTCCTTGACCAGTATCGATAGAGTAAACTATTCTTCCACAGGTACAAGATTCATCATTCCTGGTTCATCCTAAACCTCTATATGAATAACTGTAAACAAAACCAACATCAATAACTTAGAGCTAGATAATATAACCACCTGATTTTTAGTCTTATAAAAAATATTATCCACCACATTGTTTCCCATTCTCGACGTATAGAATAGAGAGAAATAAAACGAATTTGTGTACTCAACTCATCATTACTACTAATGAATGTAATCACATTGGGAGAATATATAAATAAAGGTTTTAGGATTGGTATAATAAAAAATATTTCTCCCCCCATAAAATTCCACCTACACATTAAATCATAAACCATAGTGTCTAACATAAGAACTTGAGTAGGGTAATTTCATTCAATATTCCTCAATATATATGACCCATATTCCATAACCCAATCATCTCATATGAACATTTACCCATTCCCAAAATCACACACATAAAAAAATGTATACTCTTTATCCTACTCGGGTTGCATCAAAATCAGTTTTGTAGTAAACTACTTCATTAACTCATTGAAAAAATCTTCACATGACACATATCTTTCATTGTTAAAACCATTATTGGTCAGGATCAAATGTGGTTCATCCAAATGGGAATTTACTTTGATGAACCGTCAATAATATCCCACTAAACCTATAAATTCTCTTACACCAAATACATATTGGGCTTCAACCAAGATACAATTTCTTACACATTCTTCGGTTCAACTAACTAACCTTCCATAGAGATGATGTGTCATATGAAATGTACTCGGTTATTCTAGAAATAAAATTTATATATCTTAAAATATACAACATTATCCCTTTATGTACTTAAGATTATGTCAATATGTTTTAAATGACAATCTTGATTCTTGGAGTATGATAATATTTTATCCCAAAAAATGACTACAAAATGATCTTTGTACAGGTGAATGATTTTATTTATTAGGTCAATGAACACTACTGGCATGTTGTTTATCTAGAATAACATCACAAAACACTCATATAAATCTTACCATCTCATGATGTAGTGTGTGGTGTATCATAAGGTTTCACACTCAGTTAATGATACCATGATCTCAAATATATTTTGGATTAAACTGAATATCCTATAAACTTCACAAAATGGTTATCAATTCATATAAAGGATATATGTTCTTAAAGTTTATATGATTAAGATTATGATAATTGAAACACCACCACTACATCATATCATCCTTCTTTGAAAAAAAACGTGGTATCCCCAATGAAATATACTCAGACGAATAAACCATTTTTTAAAAAATTACACCTACTGTGTTTTTAGATATTTTAATTCATTATGGATCCATTTTATATGTAGGAGTATAAATAGGTTCTTCTCCATGAATCAACTCAATCATTAACTCCATATATCTCTAAGGTGATATCCACAAAAATTCCTTTGGAAATCATTTCTAAAACTGATCCAACACTAGTAGAGAGACTTGTTTCTCTACTTACCCATCAGAAAGCACAAGATAATCCACTAGGCCTATGAGACTACCCAAATACTAAAAAAATAATCCAGAAAAACCTGTTCATATATCCCACTCATTAATGTGAACAAAATTAACCCCCTTATGGTATGTGAATGTTTCCCAATTGAGTTAACATTAGATATGGTTCTAGATTAATAATAGACAATCTATCCCCAAAAATAGATCAAAACTTGAAATCTCAAAAATAATAAAGTCCTATATAAAATGATACCCACTAAACTGAAGATAACACTCCTTACACTTCTAGATATTTTCCTCTCACACTTCTAATAGTTTTTCAATCAACATAGAACCACACATATATAACACTGCTCAACTAAACACATTCAGAAGATAGGATATTATAAAAGAGTCTAGGTAACATATATAAAGAAAGAACTACAATCTGTTGAATCTATACTATTCATAAATTTAATTATCGATTGGAAAACCTCACCACCTATAGGTTCCGACTGAAATTCATGATGCCAACATATCCCATTACCATGTGCTCTTGTCTGAGTCCCAATTGTTGCACTACCCTACTGATTGGAGACCCCATACGTGAAGTACCACATCTTCCACCCCATATAATGAGGCCAATAAAACTCAAATTAGCTACATGATATGATCTAACCAAGACCTTTATTACACTATTCAATTTCTTAGATCCTCTATCAATTCCCACATTTTGAGGGTTCCTTCAGAACATCTGCACATGCCCCACCCAGCAGCATGATCGGCACACAAATGGTGGTGGGGGGAACTTTCCAACCTTGTGTTCTAGCCTTCCAAACTAATAATAGAATTCATAGTCATCAACCTAAGATATCAATAATATCCATTGGTTACTCTATATACCACTATCTCAATGAAAACTCTCAAAAAGGTGATTCCTTCTATCAAACGTCACACCACCAGATCTGCCAACCAGAAGCACATATCCACCACCAAAATTCTCCTTGAGGTTACATTATGAAATAATGTCCGGATAAAACAAAGCATTGAACCTATTTAATTGTAAAATATTCACCTGGGATATGATATCATGTCTATTTCCACCCTGAAATCATCTCTATGTAGTTGCCTCATTTTCATCCAATGATGGAATAAAGAATTGAAAGTTGGTGATGTGGCCAACAAAATCCATCAATATCAGATTCTATGGATCATCCTAAAAAACTATAAAGCCTCATAATATATCATGGTATTTTTAATGTTTTTTTCTACATTAATTTCATGTAAATATTACCAAAACATACCATATCCATGCTTGGTCTGAACCAGGACACCACTAGTGCTTTTCAAGTCCAAGTAACATATATTCTGCCTTCATGACTCTTTTCTTATGAGGCGTCTCCATGTGATCATGAGTTATTTGGATGGAATCTATATATAACATAGCTACCACATTTAAAACCTATATATAAAACATCAGATGTTTATGTAACTAAAACTCTCTAATCCAAACAAACATATTCAACACAGCCTAACATGGGTCTCCTTCCATCATCAACATACAATGAAAAATGTTCTCCTGAATAGGATCCTCCCATATATTAACCTAAATAAAAATGTTATATAACAACAGTACTAGAGGAGATTTATCGGTTATATCCCTGTGTCACCAAACCAACACATGTGATCATAGTGACATCTGTCTAGAAATACAAATAGATTTATCAAACACATATCATAAAAATTACATAATTTTCATGAAAGAAGGATCACCACTATCCATAAACAACCCATTACATAGACACCATCCCAACCTATATAGTCACATCTATATAACTAACCTCATATTTTTTTCCAATAGATAATGTTTAACACGGGGTTATCCAAAATTCTTAATCAAAATTCCATCATTAGACACACTTTTAAACAAACATTCATTCAAAATATAAATCATAATATTTTAAGCACCATTATATATTTACAACTCCCTACATAAAACTTTTAACCCATTTATGAATCTTCATTTAAGACTATTATATAATAATTATATTGCTATATTTTCATTTACTTAATCTCATCATCTTTATTACAAAACATTTTTTCAAATATAAATAGAAATTAAAGGAATAAAATCTGTCACATCCCACATATCTTTTCCACGTGTTCCTACTTTGAAATTTTTCACATATGTTATTTGGTTCCTAATATTATTCATGTATTCACAAGATAATTCAATTTAATACATGATAGTAATACCATAAAATAGCCCCATTAAACAGCACGTTCATCACTCAAGGTGAAATATCATCCAACATTAACAAAAAATAACAATGAAGAACAATCATACCATGGGTGCTTGTATTTTCTCCAACATATAGGTTATATACTAATGAGTTCATTTACATGCCCAGAAACATCCTACTATAAATTTTAACACGCCAAAATAGTAATAAAAAATCAAAATAACCATTTAGATACCACTTTCTAATGTCTCGAATAGGGAATTAACAATATAATGTTCCATGAGTCGGGTCTCCACCTGACCTTAGGAGATAATCCTCTTACATCAGATGTGTCTGACTAGTGGTGAGGATATAAAAGGAAACATGGGGAGACTGTAACCCATTTTATCATAGTAACCCATATAAAATACAGAATTATATGATCTAAATAAATAAAATTAAACATCCATCACAATTACATTTACCCAAACTAGGTAAAAACCTAAAACAAAATAGTAAATAAACACTTCTATGTAATATAGTAAAAAAAAAGTAAAGAAAACCCAAAATCAGACATGTTGATGAATGGCCGAAATCGGTCTCAACACCAAGTCCAGATCCCCAATCTATGGACATCCGAAGACTAAATCGCCCATATTACATAGAGACATTTCCCTTTTCCGGGCATGCAATCAAGAAGTTTTCGCATGTACCCAATAATAGCTTGATAAGGGTGTGAGTAAACCCTAATAGGCCACCACCAAAGTTGTATAAAAAATATCCAGTTTAAACAAAAATAGTGTAATGGTACATCATGATTAACATGATTAATATATAATAATCCATATGGCATTGGCTTTGATCGGATTTCATTGTATAATTTTACCATTTATTCCAAGGGTCTGAAATATTCAAAAATTAATCATCACCTTTTTCTGGTCATATAAGCTATTTATAAGAGGGATAATCTTGTTCCATAATTATATGGTTATTACATTCACATAACAAATTTTCATTAAATTAAACATGATCCTTGTTTAGTGTGCATCCACTTACCTTGGAGACTCAGTCTGAGAAATCCTACCACTTTCTTCCATTATGGTCCCAGAGCCTTAGTCTGTCATCTAACCCATGACTTCATAGAATATTGATTATAGTGACAGTCCAACCCAACCCATGGTCATGTATCCTCAGTCCAATACCCCACATATCGACAAGCCACGTATACATGAATCCTTAACCATTTAACACATAAAAAATTCACATTTCATAACTCATTAATATATTTACCATTTATCTGACTAAGGTAATTATAAACAATATAATTTAAAAAGATAAATCATTTAATATAGAGGCCCAATATTTTCTACATGACTATAAAATAAATTTAATGATAAAAACCCTAAAATAATTTTAAATTTAGGATCCCAAGTTTTAGTGTCTTGGGATAATTTGGACCATACACAAATTTTACGTAATGAAACAGAATAATTAGTTTAATTTATTCTTCTCTAGCTTCAGTGTTGCCCTCATGTACACTTTATTATAATTAGTCACTGAAGGATATTCATCAATGAAAGTGGTGAGATAAAATCATAGTAAGAGGATTGATAAGAAAATGAATCAAGAAAACATGTTTGAGAATAGTAATAATAATAATAATCACAATAAGAATGGAATTATCATCATAATCATGAGAGTTATCATTATATAAATGTATGTAATGTAGAACTTTTTAAAAATTAAACATCATGTCTTAGCAGAAAAATATCACTCATTGTTGTAAACAAAGATAGTGTCATGTTCATGTATAATATATGAGCATAATCACAACATAATCATCATTATGGACAAATATATCATATTATTTATGCATATTTAACCTTATCACATGAGGTACATCACATTACCAAATTTATTGGACGGAAATATAAATTTGAGAACACTCATCACAATATAACATTTTCATAATCATTAATGCCACATATAACGTATAACAATCATTACAATAAAATAACGGATGGAATGAAAATTAATTTCTTGAGAACATTATATAGAATAAAATCATGAATAATCATTGGGGTTCCCAAAAATAATTATATAATAACCTAATTGTTATAATAATAACCAATCCTGAGTGAAGGAGTAACAATGTCAACAGAAGAAAAAGATGTGTTTCCTCGGAGGTTAAGTTCATTCTGAAAAATCATTATATTTAAAAAAAGAATAGAAACATTTTAACCCCATAATATAAAAGGTATTAAAGATGAAATTATATTTTAAGAATATTAAAATAACCTTTCCACTAAAATTTGTCATGAATGTGGAATAACCCAAACAAATGGAATTGGGTTTAAGAATCCCCAAACCTTTAGTCCGAATTCTATATTCCCTTTAATATCACAAATAATAAAATTATATTAATTAATTAATTAATAAAAAATATAGCATACATGTAGTGTATTAGTTATAATTTTATCGTGTTCATTTATAACCATTTTATGAGTAATATAGTTCAATCCAATCATTTTTAGAGTGTTTCATTCTTCGGTTTCATGATCACTTTGCCTGTATACAAGTATATAAGATCATTTAAGAAGAGAATAATTCTCCAAATTTGAAATTATAAGTTATTTATTAACATAAATAAGTATTAATGGTATTATATATTATTTTTTTCATAAATGTGGATGATTCATGTGATAAATAGTTAATGATAACGATTTAAATTAATTTAGTGGATTTCGATCACAATGCACTAGTTTTGTTTTATTATTTAATTATATAAATATATGTGGGTGTGTTAGATAAAGAACATAAAAAATTTATAAAATAACTTCTATGATCTTTTTCTACCATTACAATGGTTTTATAACAAATATTGAAGGTGGAATAGGAAAATGAGAACCTTTCAACCTTGATGGAAATAAATAAGCTCCTCACAGACAACTTCTCCATTTGTAGAATAAATGTGAGAGGGGATGACGTTTTATGATTTATTATTCCATTCTATTAATACAATTATATTATATAAGATAAATGTGTTATCATTTCACTTGGTTCATGGAAGGTGAGGAGAAAATAAGAAAAGTAGAAGAAAATAGATTAACGAAAAATTGAGTAGGGTTTTACCTCATGAAGTATTCTCCTTGATAACCTCTTTAGGGAAATTAGATTTGTTGTTTTATTGAGACCAAAATTCTCTTATTAATGGTGAATGGTATTGGTAAATAGATCGGGTGGAAATTGGAAATTTTTCAAGGCTTTAAGTATTTGAGGATAATATGTGGTGAGGTGTGGTATTTATAGTGGATGTGAGTGGTTATTTTTTATTATTTTATTCATTGTTTTAATATTTTGGCACAATAATATAAATCGTTTTAACCCTATCAATATGAATATTGTATTCATAAATATAATTATATATTATGGTGATATAAGTATCCATGACTCAATAAATATTGAATTTTATTTATATTGTCTTATACCTATACTCACTGAAAATGAAAATTTTTATTTTGCAAACACTTTTGAGGAAAAAGTGAGAAACCAACAACCAGATTGAGTAAAAGTGGTGAACCAAACATGACTTCATTACATAAAAAATTCAAACACCATTAATCAAAATAAAATGGTCAACCAAACAACTAATGCAACATAAAAAATTAACCACTCCATCATTCAAACTGGCAGCCATCACAGCAGGCGCCGGAATCACCCAAGAAAAGGACAAAGAACATTGAACTAGAAAGTAGAGAGCACAAACCTCAAAAAATCATGAATAAACCTCAGAACATGCCTCCTTGAATGCCACTGATGTGACCTTCGACACCAGCCCAAATCCACGAACCCACCAGTGAACCCCAGTCGGAGGTCTCCCAAACCCTCTAGCGATGCAAAAAAGTATCATATTTCACTAGTCATAAAAAATTCAATTATTTTTGTAAAATCTCAAAAAAAAACATCCTAACCATTTTTGGACGTGAAAAATATAAGAATGGACTCAATTTTATGAAAAATATTATATAAATATGTTATATTTAATTTGTAATTGAAATCATCATTTATTCAAGAAATACCAAATTTAAAATCACAATTTATTTTATGCAACTTTGAAAAATTATTTAAGGTGTCATAAAATTAACTTATAAAAATTATAAAACAAAATATTAATTTATAAATATACTTTATTAAATATAATTTCCTTTAAATAAATATTTGAATTAAATAAGTTTAATTAAATATTTATATCTTCCAAAAATATTAACACTTACTTTATCATTTATATAACATTTATTTTCTTATACCATGATATATATATATTATTTTCATTTAAAAGATACCTAAATATTATTTATACATTCAAAGGTGAAGATTCTACACTATTGGAAGATTTCCAATTTTTAATGGTCACATTAATATTCCAAATGTCAAGTTACTATTGTATCGGTATAGGTTTTTTAATTTCTTGAAATAACTCTTATTTCAGCAATTTTTATTTTGAATGTTTTTATTGTGTTCTCAAGGTGATTTATTGTGGTTAATACTATATGACTTAACTATTAGAAGGTAATTTCCATCGATAATTTTTTGTGTTTTTACATTATTATCCCCTATTGAAATGTCACCAGAAAAATTATTTTTTACATAAACATGTGAGGGTATATCTTATTCATTACATCCTCGGATTACCATGTTTCCTCTTACTAGTTATAGAATCAGCTTAGTATATTAACCATGTGAGTAGTATTGTTGTGTGGAACATTATTTCTATTGTCTATGATCTTCACTAGATGATCGTCAAAAGAGATATTTTTTTCAAAATGTGCCGCCTATGGATTCAATATATGTGATAGATATAGTAATTACACCATCCAGGGGGATATATAGAATACATTTTATACTTGAGACATAGTTTGTGGAAGTGGTAGTCATTAGGACACAACTCCAACCTGATCAAAATTCTATAAGGTTCCTATATACCTAGTAATTATCTTTCATTTATTATGAAATCTCATAACCCTCTTCCTTGGAGATATACATAAGAATACCATGTCTCTTACTTTAAAAATCAAGTCTCATTGATGATTGTATGCATAGCTATTTTGTCAACATTCAGATACCTTAATGTGTTTCTGAATGGTTTCCACCTACTATATGGGGGTTTTCACAATTTTAGGTCATAGTTTCTTATTTTCACTATATTCAACCCAAAATTCTACTACTATACATCTTTTCCAAAAAAGGGCTTCATATGAATTCATTTGAATGCTTGAGTGAAAACCATTATCATAGGATAACTCAACTATGGGTGGATATTGGTTCCATCTTCCTTTTAAATCCATAAAACATGATCTCAACATGTCTTCTAGTGTCTATATAGTGCACGTATATTCACCATAAATTTTAGTATGACAAGTCGTACTGAAATTTATCTCGTTATTTAGAGCAATTTGGATTCATTTCCAGAACATAGAGGGGAATCATGAATCACTATCAGATACAATCATTATTGGTACACCATGCAACCTAACACGTCCCTAATGTATAACCATGAAATTTGATCTAATGGGAAGTCCTACAAAATTTTTATAATATGATTTTTCGTTGTAATAAAATCCAGAAAACCCTTATATCATTGTTCCATATGGATGTTTTCTAAAATTCTAATGAAAATGTATGGTGTGATGTTTTTCTACTTCCATCATGGTATGGGTAATAGTTGCATCATCTACTTATACCTTTTCCATTTATACATCACTTACTGAAATAATAGAAAAGTTTATGTATATTCCACAGTCCCCTTATTCATATTGTCTCACCAATAGTTCTCTTAGTGATCTCGATATATCATTGTGATCCTTTGGTGAATAAAAAGTGTTGAGAAATGAAATTAATTCAGAAGAACTTTCCTTATCTCTTAATTAGATGTTACACATAGTTGTTGTGCAAATATTACGACTTCTTCCTCATTATTTTTGAACTATGAGGATTTCCCCTTTCTCATTGCTTCGACCTTTATAAAAACTTCCTCCTCTATTCTTTGTGCATTCATTATTTTCATCATGAGGTTTGGTTGAGAAACAATCTGAGAAAGGATTGATAATATTACTACTTTAATTTTTTCCATGAAAATAATTTTAAAATATTAGAATATTGGATCCTTCTAAATTCTCATCCTTGATAATTTTAAAGGATCTCATGTACTTAGATAATCCACCACATTATTTTCCTTAACATAATAGTAGTGGATTGAGTATTCAAAATCCTTGAAGACATATGGACATACTTTCTAGTGAATATTAATCCCCTTTTATGTTAACAAATATTTAAGGATCTTATGATCAGTATATATTTCACACTTCTTCCCATAAAATTAATTATGCATTATTTTCAACGCAATAATCACACCTCAGACTCCAGATCATGTGTGAGATATTTTTTCTCATGGTATTTCGACATCTTTTAGTCATTTTCTATCAATTTATCATTTTGAATCTATACACATCATAATACCTTCTTTGAAGCATCACTATATACCATAAATATTTCTTCACCTATCAGTAGTGTGAGTATTATCATTTTTATAAACCTCTTGTTTAAATCCTCAAATAAGTCTTCACATTCACCAGTCCAAAAATATATTTACACCTTCTATGTCATCTAGTTTAGTGTGGGTTGAAAATGGTAATATTTTCTAAAAAATCATTGGTATAACTAGATAGACAAAATAAAACTATGGATAATCATTAAAAATGTTGGCATGTACCACTCTTCGACAAAATTATACATAGAAGGGTCCACAAATATTCATTTATGGGTGACCTAATTACCCATGAATGAAACTTCCTTGATACAAGAAGCATATTTATTGTACATTTCATAATGTTTATCACATGGAAAATTCCTTATCATAGTATTTAAATGATTCTAATGTTCCCATTTTATCTTAGAATATATAACAATAACATCAATAAAGACTTCCAAAAATTGGTTGAAGTGATCTCTAAAGACTCTATTGATTATGTCCATGAGTATTTATAGATAATTAGTGAGCCTAGAAGGCATCACTATGAAAAATACTATTAGTACATCATTTGAAAGGTAGTCTTGGGAATATCATCCTTCCTCACCATTAATTGGTGATATCCCCATTAAAGTTCCAACATAGAGAAACAATTTTAATCCTCTAGTTGATCAAATATTTCATCTATCCCTTTAAGGGTACATTTCTTCTTTATCGTACTTTTATTGAGCTCACAATAATCAATCTAGTGGTGCATTGATCCATCCATCATCTTAATGACAAGTACTGGCTCACCCCATGGTGAAGCACTCGGGAATATAAAACCCTTTTCTGAATTATCTTCTAATAACTTCAGCAATTCATAAAACTCAATTATGGCCATTCTATAAGGGTTTCTTGATATAGTAAGAGAGCCAGTAATAAGTTCAATTGAGAACTCAGCCTCTCATCCCTAAGGAAGATTAGACAATTCAACAACGAGAACATCTGTGTAGTCCATCATAATTGGAAAGTCTTTGAGCTTGATTCTCTCTATTGTCTCAATAATTAGATCTATATATGATTTCTCATAAATAAATAATATCCACAATTGATATGAGGTTTCTGAAAAAGATTCTTCATCCTCCTTACACTTTTATATAATTTGAGGATACCTCTGTATTTGAAGAGTGACCTCCTTTTCCCGATAATTGATGATAGATTTGTATAAAGATTGATAGTCTACAACCAATATTGTATAAAACTCCACCAAAGTAAGTAATGCAAGACTTGTTAGTAAATTTAATAAACCAAAATTTATTGAGGGAGTTATATAATTTGGATGAAATAATTTCACCATTTTCTATTTTCATAGATACCTTAACCTCCATATTTTTTGGTTGTTTTAAAACTATTATACTGAACATTCATGATATGAAATAATGTGTATAAATTGAATAAAATAGTACCTCCACTATTCTTTAATGAATAAACATCATACCATTCACCACATCAGTATCAGGCTCCTCCTCATCAATAGTGATAACAGAAGCTTTCCCTTTATTATTTGAATTTAGTTAATGTTGAATCTTATTAAACAAAAGGTGTTAAGGTTTTTTTCATTATATTTAATTGTTCTCATTCTCCCTATAGTTTATTTGTTGAAACATATTTGCTTCTCATATTTCCTCTACCACATTCTCTAGATTCCTCATTCCTCTTCAACATTCATGATATTGGTGGTATTCTCTCCATCACATGAACCACTTCCCCATCCCTTTGAGGAATCTCCCATTTAACTTCAAAAAACATTTTTGACACGTGGGTGGTTTAATTTTATTTCCACCTTTGTCATTAGACCCCAAAAAATAAAACTCCATCTTTTTTTTCTTATCTCGATTTCTATGGAAACATTCTACAAACGTTATATCCACATTAAGATCATGTGGAACAACTTATTCATAACTATAAAAGTCTCAAATTTCTATTTATTTTCAAATGTGTTATTTTAAACCACTATAGATTCTATCAATTTTGATATCATTGTTTATTAAAAAACCTAAGGTGTACCTTTAATGACTTTTGGAATTAGCTTTGTAATCCATGAAAGAGTCACCATCTTTATTCTTTAGTTCTACGAGGTCTCTTTCCTTATTTTAGGAGTCGTTCACGGTACCTAATTATTAAGAGATATTTTATTAAAGTCTTTCCACTCTAACCCATGAATTTCATCCATCATCTTGGTGCTATTAATCAATACCAACTTTTGATCGGCCTCTCTATCTAAATGATAAATGGATAGAGTCACCTTCTACATCTCGTAATTGTAAATCATTGAAAATATATTCCCTATTGAGTTGTCCCAATGATTAGTTACTTGTGGATTGGAAGATCCAATACATGTTTCTTCTCGTTACCACCAAAAAGAATCGATAGATAGTTGATCCTTCATGGTTGAAGGATTAATTCCATATTTTTTAGGTTATTTTCCATACCTTGAGACAGTTGGGTAAGTATCACTAGAATATTTTGAGCTCTACCTCCCAAAAAATTGGGGATGTCATTTGAGAAATCAATGTATTCTATATTGCATAGGTTTTGCTTCCAGTTTCTCCAATATTCTTCAACATTCTAAAATAAAAATGGTTTGAACAAAACATAACTCAAACATTTTTAAATAAATCATTTATTTCATTATGAAATTAACTTTAATGAAATATCTTGTGGAATCTATCTGTTTTGTATATTTATAATGAAAATATTCTTGGGTTTTTTCTTATACTTAGTCTCGTATTAAAAGTTATGACTAATATTCCCTAATAATATTTCCCACATTCACTAAACCATGCTCCAATAACAACAATAGCGACCCTACATTACTTATATGACTATTTCTTCTATTTAAAAATAGGTAAAATAAAAGTGTTACAAACCAAGGATCCAAATGTTTAGTGTCTTTGGAAAATTAATAACAAACAAACATTTAAATAATAAAATATAAAAATTAGTTTAATTACTTATTCTCAAGATTTTTAGTGGCCCTAGTTTTATCCTTTTTTGAAATAGTAACATGAGGATATACATCAATGAAATAGGGGTGCTAAAAGGCCAGTAAAAGGATAGATAATAACATGAATCAATATTACATGAGTGAGAATAATACTAATATTCATAAAATAATAATGGGATAATCATAATAATCATCTGTGGTAATAGTACATAAATGCACTGATTGTCTCCATTCATAAAACATAATCATTATGTATTTGTGGTAAAAAGCCACACATAGATGTGAAAAAACCTTGTATCATGATCACACATAACATATGTGCATTATCATAACATCATCATCATTTTGGACAAATATCACATCATTTTCATGAATATCTCACATTATATCAAGAGTTAAATCACATTAACCAACACATTCTAACACTATATAATTTAGGGTGCACACATTACATCATAACATTTACATAATCATGCATGTAACATAGAACATATATCGATATTTTACATAAAATAACAAATGTATTGGAAGTGGGTTTCATGAGAACATTAGAGATATTAATTTAATGAATAATAGTTTGGGTTTCCAAAATAAAAATGGAAAAATATACTTGGTATACGAGTCATCAATATTCCTTGAAGGAGAAACAATATCGAGAGATGTAAAAGATGTGTCTTTTAGGAAGAATATTTATTTTTTGAAAAAATCAGTTACATTTTCACAAATTAGATTGGAAAATTGTATATCCCATAAAATAAAATTACATATCAACAAAATTATATTTTAAGAATATTAAAATAACAACGATACTAAAATTTTTCCTAAAAGAGGATTTACCAATGAAAGGAAATTCAGTTCGATAATCCCCTAACTAGATGTCAGAATTCTATATTAACATTAATATGATCTATAATAAAATTATAATAATTAATTAATTAATAAACAACCTATTATATATGTTTTTTAATCATAATAATTTTATTAAGTTCTTATTTGGCCATTTTGTTGAGTTATAGAGTTCAATTATATCTTTTTGAGAGTGTTTGTTTCGTAGTTTTCATGATCAGTTCACTTGTATAAAAGTATATAAGTTCATTTAAGATGATAATAATTATAAAAATTTAAATTATATGTTATATATGAAATTAAATAAGTTTAAATGTTAGTATATATTATAATTATTCTAGGTATGAGGATGAGTCATTAGATAAATCGTTAATGATAATTGTTTAAATTAATTTGGCAGTATTCAATCATAAAAAACTCGTTTTTTATCAGTAAATATTATGTATATATGATAGTTTCATATCACAATAATTGTTATAAAATAAATATTTCAATATTTTTCAACAATTATAATTGTTTTATGATGAACATTGAAGGTGGTAAAGGAAAATTAAAACATGACATCCTTGGAGGCGATAAAGAAACACCTCATAGACAACATTTAAATTTTTATAATTAAATGGAATGGTGAGGAGGAATGATGATAGATTATTCCATTAATATAATGTCGTTGTATAATATAATATATTAGAGATATCATGCCACTCAGATGAGGGTAGTTGGGGAGAGAATATGAAATGGGTGTGGAATTAAATTTAATTAAAATTAAAGAGGGTCTTCCCTCTTAAATTATTCTCATTTAGAACCTCCATAGGGAAATTGGATTTGATATTTTTGTTGACATAAAAATTAGTGTAGATTATAGGGAGGGTCTTTAGAATATTATTGGTCAGAAATTGGACAAGATTAAAGACTAGAAAGGTGTTATGAGAAGATGTTGTGAGGGATGGTATTTATTATGGAGGACAAGGGTGTTTTTATATTTTTTTATTTATTTTTTTATTTTGGGTTCTCCAGATATCACATAGTATATAAAATAATTAAGTATGATTAAATATTATAGATCTTACATTAGACATGAATCAATAAATAGTGAATTTAATTTACACTATTATTTACTATAGATTATTGTATTTCACTAGTGCGACGTACCAACCAAGGGGCCACAAAATGGTGTCCCGATCCAGTTGTCCACATACCCTCTAGAAAACCTCCCCGTATGCTAGAGGGTGCTGAATAGAAGTGATGATTTTGTATGTCATTTTTGGGGATATTATACCCTCTTTTATCAGAATAAAACACTTGCAGATGTAAATAACAAATACCAATTTCAGAAGCATATACATAACCCAATAAAATATGTGTCAGGTGATAACCAAAACATGAAAATAAAATACTCAATTGAAAGGTAAAACATGTAATAAAAATGGAGATGTCAATTTTATACAATGAAACTAAATCCAAAGACACAAAAAATACCAATCGGATCCTTAACCATATATGGTTCCCTCACGCATGCTCCAATAGAAAACCAAAACCGATCCTTAGGCATTGCCCGTATCTTGTCGTGCATTAATAATGTCTTCTTGGGTACCAACTAGGAAACCCGAATAGGGTGTGAGTACAACTCAGTACGCCACCACTAATGGTGTATAAAATGTGTCCAGAAAAAATATAGTGTATGTATTTTTATGAATTAATAAATACAATGCATGATTTAAATAATTATCAAATTGTTGTTTCATCATTATTCATTACAATATGCACAATTTAAATTCATGTTTCCCAATTGAATCATCTGTCAATATCGTTAATTATTTTTTGTAGTTCGCCATGCCTAGAACCAAAATTTTGTTGATTGTAGGTCGTCATGCCAAGAACCTCTTTTCTCAATCATTGTAAGTCTTTATTCCAAGCACCTCGTAATCTCAAGCATGGATAAATATTGGGGAAGAATTCCATATCCAAGTCCCAAATTCTTATTGGTCTAGAATGCCTTGTCTAGAACCACAAAAATACCATCCATTTAATCATTCATTAATTTGAATGAATTTTACACATCATTTAATAATTTATCCAATGATTTGTTAAACAACATTAAGGCCAATAGTTAAATCAACAATTAACTATTCCCATAATCTGTTAATTAATTCATCAATTAATTAATCAATCAACCCAATTATCATTCCATAATCAATTCGTCACAATTAATTAATCATATCAAATCAAAAATTGTCATAATTAAGTCTCACAATTAATTACCTTTGATCAACATCATGGCACATAATTAATTCATCCAATTAATTATCTTATGTCAAAATACTAGAACAAAATTAGTTATCCAAATTAATTATCTCTCATAGCCAAACATAATTTCATAACTAATTCCCTACAATTAATTATCTTCAACCAATAAATTCAATATATTATCTACAATATCTCAAACCATTACAAATATAGAAAATATCTATTTTGGAAACACCCTTTGTTTGTTCCATATTTAAATTCTCAATTAATCACCGAGATAAAATGAATTCAATTGAACATTCCTAATTACACAAATTTAGGAAATCAATCATCAAGAGAATAAAAAAAATTATAAACTCATACGCTTATTATTATCATGACTATAAGAGTTCTATTTAGACCACCTACCTCATTTTATTGATGGATGTTGGACCAATGGAAATCCCAAAAATCAATGCAGCACAACATTATCGATAAATCATCAGATATAAATTCATAAATCCAAAATTAAGATCACGGGAAATCAAGATATTGAAAATTTAGATCTAGATCCACAATCCTAAATATAGATCTCAACCCAGAGATTTATATCCAAGAAAACTAGAGAGATCTTCAACGAAATGATCTAGAAAATATAATTGACATAATGGGAGAAGCATCGGGATGAAATCCACTTTCCAGGAGGAGAGAGGATCTTCAATATGGGCTTTCTATATCGAAGAATGGTGTTCATATTTCCTTGGAATCCCTCTGTATTTCTTTGGGAACACCTAGAAAATGTCAAGATCAAGCCTAGGAAGAATTAGAGATGTTTGGGGGGTTCAGGTGGTTTTAAAACCAATTTTCGGAATAAAATGGGCCACCCTCATGGTTTCACCCAAGATGCCGCATGATTAGACAAAAACCTATGCCAAACATGTGGTCTTCCAAAACCCACATGGCTTGAGGGTACACAGTTAGGCAAACCATGTTCAAAACATGCCGACTTCCACCATCTACACAGTTAGGTTCTGCACGGGTTGTCCAATAGGTGCAAAAGGAGTTCACAAAGTATGTCTCTTAAATTAAATAGACACTACACCGAAACACACCCCAAGTCATACCCCATCCCAAAGTTACTTAATAAACAAAAAAGGTATTAGAGACACACATGATATTTCTCCTGAAAATGTAAGGATCTTACAATCTCCCAACCTTATAATAGCTCATCCTCGAGCTTCACTCCCGAGTTCTCTAAGATTACAGGACAAAAAATATTGGGATATTGATCCCACATATATTCTTCATGTTCAAAAGTTATCACTTGGACACTTCCATGTTTCCATAACACATTAATTAATGGAACAGTCTTCCCCCGTAACACTTTCTCACTAAGTCCATGTGCACATATCAGATGCTCTTTAAAGGACTCATTTATCTCAAGGACAACCTCTTCCACATCAATAACATTATAAGGGTCCGACTAATACTACAGTAGTTGTGACACAAGGAAAAAATCATGCATATCGCTGATTTTATATGGAAGTGCTAATCTGTACGACACCAACCCGATTCTCTCAAGCATGTCAAACGGTATCACCATCTAGTGCACTAACATTCCCTTCTTCTGTATTCTGCGGTGACCCAATCTTGGGGACACCCAAAGGAATACATGATAACCGTCTATAAACTCTAGGGTTTATATTCATTTAGCGTCATATGACTTCAATTTACTTTGGTCTATAGCCATATGATTCTAAATCAACTGATCCTGCTCCGATGTCTTTCAATTGAGACCAGGTCCAAACATCTCTGACTTACCCACCTCTAACCTATATAGCATTGATCTACAAGTTCTAAAATCAATTGCCTCATATTGTGACATCTGTATAGTTTCATGATAACTGTTGTTATATGAAAATTCCAATAAAGCCATGTGCTTCTCCCAAGAACCACCAAAGCCAAGCACACATGCTCATAGAATATCCTCTAACACCTATATGGTATTCTCTGACTACCAATCTATCTGTGGGTGTAAGGCCATACTTAACAGATCCTTTGTACCAAGCACCTTCTGTAAGCACTTCTAGAAGCACGAATTAAAGCACGAATCATGATCAAAAATAATAGTCTAGGGAACTCCATGAAAACTAACTATCTGTAACACCCTAAGAATATAAAAATAGATTTATTATAGAATACATAGATCACCAAGTCTCTACAAACACCACTTTTTTATAACCTATCCCAGAAAACTTAATTTTCTCACTTCTATGATAGGAATTTCAAAAATATAACATACACGGTTGCACTCATTATGTTATTTGGAGTCCGATAAAAAAACTCAATTTTCAGTGAATAGTAAAATACCCTTATGAATAGTAACTTACCATTATGAATAGTAATATTACGCTTATGAATGGTATCCATACACATGAATGTATAAATAAATTTAGGCACCCTAAAAGTGAAGATGAATATTTTAAGTGTTTAAATTTTTCGATTAAAGAATGATTTTAGTAAATATTAAATTAATCATATTGAAGAAATTATTTTTAAAAAATGGACTTTTTTGGAATCTACAGGTTAAAAATGGTTCGGGTGATGTTTTGGGATTTTTATGATATACTTAAATTTTTTATGAATAGTAAAGGGTGATAATATATGATAAATGAAAAATAAGGGATTTATTAATTCATTGATGACAATCTGCTGATGTAAGACCAATTAGTTTGAAGTCATATGAGCTTATTACTGTTTAAAGTTATGAAATACATACTATTTATTTCGTGTGGAGAATTTATAATCTAATGATTAAAAATTTATGAAAATCATCTTCTCTGACACTATAAAACCCCCCACTCACTCCCTCTTCTCTTCACTAATCTCATGCCTTTTGACTTGCCAATATTCTGCCCAAATCTCTCCCCAATATCCTTCCCACGTCCAAAAACCCCTATCCTTTTCAAAATTCCGAAATATATCCCTTTAATAGGTTCTCAAAGGAGTAAGTCTCAAGAGGTAAATTCCTCTATCCAATTCCTTCTTTTCTTTTATGTTTTTGTCTTTTTGTTTCTTTCCTCACCCTCCTTCATCCAAATAGTATGATAAATCCAGTACCATACATGTAATGGAATTTTTTTTGCTAATGGGATATTTCATTTTCTTCTCTCCTTTCCCCTATTTTTATTTGAATGAAAAGAAATCGCCTTTTGAGATGTGCCAATTCAGCACATTCAAGGACAACAGTTTTTCAATTTCTATTATTATCATTAATCCTGGTCATGAAACCATTTTTGTTATTGTTGAACCATATTATTATATATGTAATATATTCTATTTTTTGGTTCTGTAATACTTCTGTAAAAATTGTATTAAGTTATAAATAAAAACTTTTTCTTTGTAATCAAACCCACTGATTAATAGAAACAGTTGTCACTATGGTTTTATATAATAATAAGACTTCACTACGTATAAAAATATTAAATTTAAAACCATTTAATATACTATATGTGCCCTAATATAATATAACTTCAATATTGGACAACGAATTTCATCATAAATTTTATAAAAATATGAATATTAGTAAACCGGTCATTAAAAAAAAGTAAACAAATGAGCTCGAACAATGAAATAGAACCTCATAACAATTCAAATTGGTTATAAATTAATCTAAAATGATTATACAAATCCCTTTAAATATAGAAGAGGTTCTTGAGTCATAAATTAATAAATCTAAATTTTCTTATTATGGTCATTTAGAACATTCAATGACACCTTCAAGCATAAGGTAAGGGATCCTCTCTCTCACTTTTGTTCAGGAATCTACCCTATATTGTGCACTTTTATTTTTAAACACATAATGATGGGGTAGGTAATTTCACACCTCTATACATCCCTTATGATATATAAATAATGGAATACCCCTTTACCTCTCATTAATCCCTCACAAGAACACTCTTTACCATGCCAAAATGTTTGTAAGGGGTTTTCTCATCTCACATTCATTTCGGTGGGATTTTCATTGTTCGCCTCTTATTTCTCATATGTGGTATAGGTTTACTGACATTTGATATATATTATCATTATTATATTTATATTCACTGTATTATGTGATTCATTGGGGGTTATTAAATTTTGGTTGTATGACTAAATTGATTACAACTTGGTAATGAACAGTTTCTCAGTTTTCACTTCATTGGGACTAGTTTAGTATTGTTCTCCTACTCTCACTTTTGTGGTGTACCTACTGAAAATTTGATATCATTTTTAAATTTAAATTATATTCAATTTAAATTTCCATAATAACATATCATGTATATGATTATTTTCTAATCCATATACCATTCTACATACGTTATTTATTTTGAATGTTGTTTGGACTCTAGAAATATTGATGAATCTTTATTCTCTATTCTATATGGATAATGTAACGGAATATTGATATTGTGTGGAAGATAAGTATAAAGAATTATTTGGACATGAAGTGGTGGGTAGGGGCCACTACATCCCCTTGATTCATCTTTAGGTCTCATGAGACAAATCCATTAGCAAGAAACCCTTCGAGTTTGTTTCCAAAAATCAGACGGGTTTCTACCCATAGAACAAAACCATTTTTATAGTATTATGGTATCATGTTCCAGATACATGATGTCCAATTAATAATAATTCTCTTTATTAATTCTCATTTATTTCTATCCATGATAATTTCACAATGACATAATATATGGATGCATTTTCATTATTAGTTTATTAATGGCGTGGGTTTTTCATTTATTCACCATACCGTATTGATTATGTCAAATTGTTTACAATTTAGTTTTTATTCATTCATGATTTATCTATTTGAAACCCTTGCTGAGATTTTGAGATCACCTCTTTCACTTGTTTACCATCAACATGTTATGAAGAGGAGATACCTTATTGAGTCCGTATGGATGCAGTTCTAGTTTTGGTTATGTATTTTATTTTGTAACATTTTCCAATGTAATTTGAGCAACATATATGTATCTAGTTCCTTAATTAAAACTAAATTGATCGTTCCTTCAGGATTTTCATTTCTTCTAACCATGAAAATATAACAAGTAATGCACTGACTCATGTCTAGGGGGGTTGCGGTGTTACAGTTGTTATTAGAGGAAGTTTAGTACGAAACATGGAAACTAAATTAGAAAATATAGATTAGGGAAAAAATAATTTGGTTTTATTGGAGGAAAAACATACAAGAATGTCCTGATATTTTGTTAAGTAATAGATTATGTGTATCTTTCTATAAAATATAGCTCTGTCTGGATACAAACAGGTAGAGGTGGCTCTAGCACAGATGTACCTAGGAATAAAAACTACGAAAAACGAGTTTTGAGATTAACCCTGGGTATCCTGGTACACAACAACGGGCCTTTCTACACTCATGGTATTGACACTCCCAGGGGATATTCTTAGGATAATTCAAATTTTCTATACCAGCCATTATTAAGGAGTTTAATGTAAATTTTTCCCCAAAGAAACCATATCTATGAGAATAACTCTGCATAGAATTCTAATTTATGCAGAGTACTATTGAAATTTAGAGTATAAATTATGATTAATAACCTAATCTAGTGTATGAAATTATTTCGAAATAGTTCCTAATGGAAGAGGGGCAATCAATACTCATAGACAACTTTAGGTATTATGAGTTTTCGTTAAACATATTGTTAGTCTCTTTGTATATTTTTTATGTAAAATCATTGTTTTATAACTTTTATGATTGAAGAAATTTAGTTAAAAATAAAATTAGGAGGATATCAAATGACATTCATATCCCTTCCTAATGACTTGCTTGAAATAATTATTTCGATGTCATGTTTCAACAATTTTGAAACATTTTATAACATACAACTCACTTGCAAGCAAATGTTTGAGATATCAAAAACCTCCACTATACCTCGATACCATTGTGGATCATGGGTTATATTTAATCAAATCATATTTTCTAAATATTATCATATTTTCATGAAAGGTAAATATTATAAAGGCATTTTCAATTATTTTACCTTACCGCAAGATTTTGAAGCATATTATGATTTTGAAAAATGTTGCAAAAGAAGGAGACCCTTGTGCAATCTAATTATATTTTATTTTAAAATATAATCTTTAAGAACATACTTATGAAATTTAAAAGGATCATTGATTTAATGTTTCAACTAAAACTCAGTCTGAAAATTTAATATAAATCATGGTTTATGAGATGTTTCGAAATTATTTGTCATACATGATTTTTTTCCAAAACTATTTTTCCGTGAAAACCCATTTGACCCAACTTGTACAAGGAGTATATGAGTGATAGAAGAAAATGATTTTTAAGGATCTTTAAATAATTGTTTCAATGCATGAACATTCTATTTACCAGAGAAACATGATGATGAAACCGGATAGACACCATGATCAAGGTACTATCAATTTTTAATAAGAAAATACAATTTTGTGGATGAAATTTTTGAAGGAGGGAATAATGTAACACCACAAGAATTTAGAAATTGATTTATTATAGAATTTATAGATCACCAAGTCTCTAAAAAGACCACTTTGTTATAACCTAGTAACATAGTCATAATTTTCTCTCTTCTATGATGTGAATTTTGAAAATCTAACCTACACAGATGCAATGAGTAAGTTATTTGGAGTTCGATAAAAAACACAATTTTTGGTCAATCGTAACCTGCCCTTGTGAATAGAAATATACCCTTATTAATTGTAACATAACCTTATGAATAGTAATTTTACTCTTATTAATGGTATTTATACCCGTGAATGTGTAAATAAATATAGGCTCCTTAAAAACGATGATGAATATTTTAAGTGTATATATTTTTTGATTAAATAATGATTTTAATTCAATATTTATTTAATCATATATAGGAAATTATTTTTAAAAAATGGAATTCATTTTTTTATTCTACACATCGAATAATGGTTAGGGTTAATTTTTGGGAATTTTCTAAAATACTTGAATTTTTTATGAATAATAACATGCGATAATTTACGATGAATGCTAAATATGGGATTTATTGAGTCATTGGAGATGATATACTGTTATAATCTTAATTGGTTCAATTTAACATGAATTTATTACTATTCTTGGTTATGGGATACATACTATTCCTTGTATTTTTTAGAAATAATAAACTACTGATTAAAAAATTATAAAAACCCTCCTCTCCTCCACTGTAAATCCCCCCTCACTCCCTCTTCTCTTCACTCCACTCAAAGCTTGTTAATTTCCAATATTATACCGAAATATCATCCCAGGTTCCTCCCCAACATCCAAAATCCCCTTTCATCGTAAAAATATGAATACTTCTCCCCATAAGAGGTTCTCAAAGGAGGAAGTCTCAGGAGGTAAATTCCTCTTTCCAATTCCATCATTTCTTTTAAGTTCTTATCTTTTTGTTTCATTCCCTACCTCCCTTGACCCAAATAGTATGATAAACACATTATAATACATGTACTAGAAATTTTTTATGCTAATGGGATATTTAATTATCTTCTCTCCTTTCCCCACCTTTTATTTGAAAAAAATGAAAGCGTCGTTTGAGATGTGCCAATTTAGCACATTCAAGTACAACAGTTTTTAAATTTCTATTATTATATCTCCTTATGGTCATGAAAAAATATGTATTATGGTTGAACCAGATTATAATATATGTAATATATCATATTTTTTGTTTTGAATTACTTTTGTACAAATGGTATTAAGGTATATAGCAAAACATGTTCTTTGTAATCAAAACCCAATGATTAACAAAAAAAGTTGCCACAATGGTTTTATATAAAAACTCGACTTCATTATAAGTAACCAAATTAAAAAAATACATTTATTATACTGGATGTTCACTAGTAGATTATAACCTCAATTATAGAAAACTACTTTCATCTTAAATGTTTATCCAATCACGTATATAAGCAAACCGGTCATTAAAACCAAGTAAACAAACGAGCTCAAACAATGAAATTGAACATCATAACCAGTCAAAACAGTAATAAATGAAATTAAAATGATTATAATAAACCAATTAAATATATAGAAGTTTCTGCACTATTTAAAAAATGAATCTATGTTTGATTATTCAGGTCGTTATGAACAATCAAAAACACCTTCGAGCAAAAGGTATGGGATCCCCTCTCTCACTTTTGATCAAGAAACTCCCCCGTGTTGTGCTATTTTATTTGTTAATAACTAATGATAGGGTATGTTTTAGAACCACTCCCATAATTCCCTTATGATATATAAATAATTTGATACCCCATTACCTCTCCTCAAGCCCTCACAAGAACACTAGTTACCATGCCAAAATAATTATAAGGGGTTTTCTCATCTCAAATTCAATTTTGTGGGATTTCCATTGTTCACCTATTATTTCTTATGTGTGGAATAGATGTAATTATATTTGATATATATTATCATTATTCCCTTCATATTCATATTAATCTATGATTCATTTGGTGGTTTTTAATTTTTGGTCATACGAATCAATTGATTACAACCTGGTAATGAACATTGTCTCAAATTTCACTTCATTGTGACATGCTTAGTATTGTGAATCTACTCATTCTTATGCGGTGTACGTATTTCCCATTTTATGTAACTATTTAATTGAAATTATATTCCATTTAAATTTTCATATTCTCTTATCATGGATATGATTGTTTCCTAATATGTATACCATTTACATATAGTATATATTTTGAATGTTGTTTTGACTGTGGAAATATTGATTAATATGTATTCTCTATTCTATACGGATAGTGTAAATGAATATAGATATTGTGTGGGATCTATGTATAAATAATGAATTGGACATGAAGAAACATGTGGGGCCCACTACATCCCCTCTATGCATCAATAGGTCTTATGAGGCAAATCATTTGGCGATAAACCCTTCGAGTTTGTTTCTCAAAATCAGACAGGTTTATAACCACAGAACTAAACCGTTTTTACAGTATTATGGTATCATGTGCCAGATAAATGATGTCAAATTAATAATATTTCCATTTATTAATTATTAGCAATTACTATCTATGAGGTTTTCACTATGACCAAATATATGGATACAGTTTCATTCTCAGTTTATTAATGGCACGGGTTTTTCATTTATTCACCATGGAATATTGATAATGTTGAATTCATTACAATTAATTTATTATTGATTAATGTTTTTGTTATTTGTAACACTTACTGAGAATTTTAGGTCACCCCTTTCATTTTTTTACCTTTAATAGGTTATGAATAAGAGATAACTTATTGAGTTATTGTGGATGCAGTTTTAGTTTTTGTTATGTATTGTATTTTGTAACATTTTACAATGAAATTTTAGTTACATATATGTATCTAGTCTCCTCAAGACTACTAAACTACTCGTTCCTTTATTATTTTTCATTCCTTCTAACTATTCTAATGTAAAAAGTAATGCACCAGCTCCAGTCAAGAGGGGTCGGGGTGTTACACTATCTCTCTTACATACAAAATCTCCCAACTTCTCTACTGTAAAGGTTTCCCTGATAGAAAATAAATGTTATACCTTCATTATTAAACCCACAATAACCCAAATAACATCATTAAGCCTAAGAGTATTTGTAATTTCTACTATTAAATCCATAGTCTCATCATCCCACTTCCATTCTGGAATAGGTAATGGTTGAAATAGACCTACAGGTCGTCGATCCTATACATTCACCCAATGACAGGTGAAACATCTTTTTTTGAACCATTATATCTTCTTTTTCATGCATGGACACCAAAATAATTTCCATAGGTTACGATACTTTTTTTTCACCCCAGGATGTACTGCCCACCTGGTGCCATGAAATTATCACATGAGTTCCTCTTCTATACATATAGGAATAACAACATGATTTTTCCCATAGATGATCTCATCCTCATCTATTATACAGTTCGAAGGTGTCTCCCCACCTTCAAGGATTTCCATCAAGCATAGAATCTTTGTATCATCATACTTTCTATCCATAATCCATCTCAAGAGTGTAGACTGCACTCATATAGAGACCAGTGTCATCCTATTCTGACTCACCTGAACTACTACATGTATTTCTTCAAGAAAAGTTATCATCTTCCACTCTACATTGGACACATTTACAAACTGAGTATGATTTTTCATACTCAAGGCATCAGCCACACTATTCCCTTTCACGGGTGTATATTATAGTTCAAAATAAAATGAATTTATATAATCTACCCATATTATCTAACAAATATTTATGTCATGCAGTAAAATGATATACTTCAAGGTTTTTTATCCATAAATATTGTAAACCTTTCACCCAAAAGATTGTTTCCCAAACATTTTAGATAATAAACTAGTGTATCCAACACTAGGTCAAGTGTAATGTAATTCTATTCATGTGGCCTTAGTTTCTAAGACCCATAATCAATGAATCTATCCCCTTGCATCGACATAGCTCTGATTCCAACCCCCGAAGAATCACAATACACCATGTACTCCTCACCTAACTCTGGTGGGATCAAAATATGTTCTGATGTCATGTGATTTATCAACTCCTAGAAATAATTCTTTCATGGTTAATAACAAACTACTTTTATCCTATAATATTCCAAACCAGTAAGTGGTGATTCCATTCAAGAAAACTCCTAGATGAACCTCCTTTAAGAACCAGCTAATCCCAAAATGCTTCAGATTTCAAAAAATTCTTCTACTGCTCTAAAGAGGTCACTGACTGCACTTTTTCTAGGTCCACTTCCACACATTCTCCTAGGATGATGTTTCCCTAAAAGTGTACCTTGTAAATTAAAAACTGACATTTAGATAGCTATTCATATATCCAATGCTCTCTTAGTGTACCCATGATGATGTCAAGATGTTAGGAATGATAATGATGATTCTTATAGTACACCAAGATTTCATCTACAAACTCCACCAAAAACTGATCCATGTACCGATGAAAGATCCTATTAATCAATGCCATAAATATTTCTGGAGAATTTTATAACCCAAACGGCATTACAAAAAACTCAGAAAGGTTATGCCTTCTCTTAAAAGTAGTTTTTGGTATATTAGAAGCCCAAAATATTACCTGATGATACCTTGATCTCATACTGATCTTTGAGAACACAGAATCCCCCTTCATCTAGTCAAACAAATAATCGATATGTTTAAGAGGATATAGGTTCTTGATGATAATTTTATTTGACTTCTATTAATTGACACACAAGTGTAAATTCCCATCATCCTTATTTTCAAACAAGGAAGGTGATCCCCTATGAGACGTACATGGAATGATAAACCATTTATCCTACAACTCCTCCAATTGCATTTTGAGCTCTTGAAGCTCAATCGATTCCATTCTGTAAGTTGGAAAAGATACCCAATCTACCCTTGGAATGAGCTCAATGGTGAATTCCACATCTCTCTTAGGTGTAAAACCGAAAAATTCTTGAGGAACAAAAACCGGAAATAGTTCTACTACCATTGGAATGACATCATGCCTACCACAACCAGCATTAGAAAAAGAATAAAAACATTGGATACATACTGTCTTGGTTTTTGAGTAATTATCTCAAATTTTCCAGCATGGGTATCCAATTCTTCATGGTGAATACAATGGTCACCCTTGGGATATACAAAGGTCACTCTCCTTCGGTAAAAATCTATGTGGGCTCGATATGTGACTAGCCAGCCCATACCCATAATTAAGATGAAGCTCATAATATTAAAGACATATATATCACAAAGGAAATGATAGTCTTTGATCTCAATAAAAAATATCTTGCATAAACAGATATCCTTAGACCATGTCTCCAAAGGTGCATCCATATTCATCACCCTGCTTATAGACTCCACCTCCAAGATCAATCCATTTACAAGATTTGTAGATAAAAAGCGATGAGAGGCACCAATATCAAATAAGGTAGTATCCAAAGTAAAAGATACTAGAATAGTACCTCTCACTATTGATATACAATCCTCACTCTCCACAAGTGTAGGTTTCACTACATAAGACTGTCTTACCCCTATTCCAGGTGGTGTCATCAAACTCCCCCAAGTAGCACCATTTTGCTGATACAAGAACTCATAAATTAAAGGACCAAATCTAGGGCTTCTATCCTCTCTTCTAGTAGAACTCTAGTTGCTAGGTCAATATGGTGTACAAGACCACACTCACATAGTCTGAATCTAAGTAGCAGATCCCATAGCACTATCTTGCCACTACTTCCTGTAGAACTTCTATAGGATACCCATAATGTATCAAAACTGGAACACCACTGGTGTTTGAGTACAATTTTTATGACACTGACCCTGATTAACGCACTAGTGTAAAGGAACGTGATAATGATCTGGGGCAACTATTCCTCTAGAATATCTACCTTACTTTCCGCTATGCTGACTAAGGTTATCCTGACAGAGCTTCCTACTCTCGGAAGGCCCACTCCTTGATCGTCCACCTAGCTGTCCAGCACTACAGTCCTCTTTCAGGTTCCCCTCTGAATGTAGAGGCTAATTAATGACTTATAATAATTTCATCAGCCTAAATATATTCACCTAGGACTTAATTTCACACCTAATTCCATCTTGAATTTTTTTCCAAAGAAGATTCATTTTCCACAAACGATGGAGTAAAATGATGTAAATATGTGAAACATATTGCGTATTTTATTATAGGAATTCTTCCTTTCGTCAGATGTATAAACATTGAAGCCATATATTGTCTAAACGTCTCTAGATTGAATTTCTCAAAGAAATTATCCAAAAATTCCTTCCATAACATATCATCAGTATATCGAGATCATACCTAAATGTCCCACTAGTTCTTTGTTGAACCCTGCATCATATAAGCATCCAACTTGACCCTCCTATCATCCTAAGTCTCTAAATGGACATGTATCATCTCTATAGACTCAGTTAGAAATTCAGATCCCTTAGGTGCACCCTCTCTAGTAAAATTAGGAGGGCGATGCAGCTGAAGCTCCCTTGCCAACTCAGACATGGTTTTCTGAACACACCACGATTCTCTCTTAATAAATTGCATGAAACGAGAAATTTTCTCTTGGAATTGTTCCCCTTTTTCTTTATCTCGCACCAATGGTTCCCCACACTCCCTATCTGGAAGTTCATTTTGGGCCATATCCCTCGGTCTTTCCCTTAACAATCATCATGGAGGCATATATCTACAATGATAAACACACATATTAGGTCTCATAAAAAACCCTATAACATTTACTTAAGTTGAGAAACTAACACAATATGATTCAACACCAAGTCATTTTCACTAACCTTAACCATCCTACACCAAGGTCGTTGTTATCAAGGGTACAAATATTATCATCAATTAATTCAACCATTAATTAATTTCATTATCTCAAATCAATTAATTCCACAATTAATTAATTAATCATATCTATTTCATCAAATGAGGATCTCATTAGACACCTATTTATTCTAATTTTTTGTTATTATTTTAATTTGAAAACAAGGAAAATAGTTCATGTTCAACAACTTACCATTAACCCATTTTCATTTGAGAGCCTAGAATGATTCATGACACAACAACTATGAGTTCCTAGATTGATTCATGTAGACTCAAATATCGTGCCTCTTTAGGCCTTGAATCGATCATCAACAATTATCAAAACAAATATCACATCACACCACAAGTGCCTCACCCAAGGTAAAATAATATCCCACTGTAAGGACAAACAAAAATCATAACAACCCCACCCTGAGTACTCGGATTTTCCCCCTTACATGGGTTTGCAGATCCCATGCATGAGCTCATTAACAAGCCTCAACCCTTCCTATAATCATGTATACCTTTCTCAAAGTACTAAGACAGAAGAAGAAGAAAGAAAAGAAATCGCCTCTAATATCACTTTGTGATGTCCTGGCCCGAGGGCCACTAAATGGTTCCCTGATTCGATTGGCCACATGCCCTCAAGCACACCTCCTCATATGCCAGAGGGTTATTAATAATAGCGAGGGTCTAGTATGTCAGTTTTGGGAAGACTATACCCTCTTTTATAAGAATAAAACACCAGAGAAACAAAATAGTAATAAACAAGTCCAGAAGTGTATAAATAACAAGAACAAATCCATGTCATGTGATATCCAAAACATGAATGCACAATAATCCAAAAAATCTAAAACATTATATAACAATACAGATGTCAATTGTCAATAATGAAACTAAAATTAAAGACACAACGAATCCCAAGAGCATCCTGAAAAACATCTGGTTCCCTCTCCCATTCTCAAATACCAAACTCAATCTTATCCCAATACCTTTCCCTTATCCTTTCCTACAATACAGATGTCAAGTGTCTAAAATGAAACTAAATTTAAAGACACAAAGAATCCCAAGAGGGTCCTGAAAAACATATGGTTCCCTCTCCCATGCTCAAATACCAAACTAAAACTTATCCCAAGGCCTTTCCCTTATCCTTTCCTTCAATAACAATGTCTCCTCGGATACTGATCAGGAAGCCCGAATATGGTGTGAGTATAAATTATTAGGCCACCACCAACAGTGTCTATGATGAGTCTAGTCAAAAGATGGTGCGTGCAGTTTTATGGTGAAATAAATATATTTCATGATTTAAATAGTTATCACATTCTCATTTAATATGTATTCATCACATTAGGACTAGTTTCAGTTTATGTTTCCCAATTGAATCACAATTCAATATCATTAATTATTTGGTGTATATCATCATGCCTAGCACCCAAAATCTCAGTTGTATCAACATTCACTATTATCATTCATTTGTTGTAGGTCATCAGGCCTAGAACCACAATCTCATTGAGTGTAGGCCATCATGCCTAGAACTTCTTGTCACATTCAGTGTAGGTATTCTTTCCTAGAACCCCATAATCTCAATCATGGATAACTATTGGGGAGGAATTCTATGTCCAAGTCCCAAATTCTAATTGGTCTATAATGCCATGTCAAGAAGCACAAGAAACTGAACCATTTAGTCATTCATTAATTCCCACGAATTTTCCTCATTATTTCATTACTAATCCAACAATTAGTTAAATATTTATAAGGTCATTAGTTAACTCAACAATTAATTAAGAACTTAATATATTAATTAATTCATAAATTTTTAATCAATCCAAACAATTCTGTTTCCATTATTTATTATTCAGAATTAATTATCTATATCCAATATCAAATTTTCGTAATTAATTCTCAAAATTAATTATTTTTGATCAAAATCATGGCACATAATTAATTATTCCAATTAATTTTCTTTGGTCAACATCATGGCACAAAATTAATTCTCCAAATTAATTATCATTCACAGAAAAACAACATTTCATCAATAATTCCCTCCAATTAATTATCGTCACATAATCAATTAAATATCTCAATTACAATATCTCAACCCATAACAAATCTCCAAAATATCTATTTGGGCAATCCCCTTTGTTTGTTCCATGATTCAATACACAATTAACCACCAATAAAAATGGAATTCATTTCCTCATTACTAATTACTCAAATTTAGAAATAAATCATCAAGAGAATCTAGAAAATCATAAAATCATACACATATCAAAATCATGACTATGGGAGTTCGATTTAGACCACCCACCTCGGTTTATTGACTAAGGTTAGCCCAATGGAAATCCCGAAAATCCGACCCGAAGAACAACGTCGATCAAACTCTAGATCCCAATCCCTAAATCCAAAATTAAGATTAAGGGAAATCAGGATCAGGAAAATATTAATCTAGATCCAAAATCCTATATCTAGATCATAACCTATAAGTTTTTATCAATGAAAAACTAAGATATTTTCCATGAAATGATATAAAAAATATAAAAGAATGAACTGGAGAAGAATATGGATGAAATCCACTTAACAGGAGGAGAGAAGATCTTCAATCTAGGATTTCAATATCAAATAACAGTGTTTGATTGCCTTGGTATCCAAACACAAGGCTTTGGGAACACCTAGAAACTGTCAAGCCCAAGCTTACATCGAATAAGGGAGTTTTTGGGGGTTCATGTGGTTTTAAAACCAATTTTCAGAATAAAATATGCCACACACACGGTTTCACCTGGGAGGCCGCACGGTTAGACCAAATTGTGCAGTCTTCTACTACAAGCTTGGCTTGGTGGTGCCCGGTTAGGCAAACTATGCACCGACATTGCTGACTTCCACTGTCCACATGGCTTTCTTGGTAACAGTTTGGCCAAACCGTGCACAAACTGTGCACGGCCCCTATCTCTCCAATTCCTCAGAAACGTCACCCAAACACACAACAGGACATACCCCATCCCAAAGGTACTTAATAAACAACAATACGTACCTGAGAACACACGTGATATTTCTCCAGAAAATGGTGGTATTTTACTACTTGCCAGCGAAAATTACTATATTTTGAAAAAATCAAACAAAATTTATCTTAACCATTTTTTCAATTTGTAGAATTCATAAATGAAAACCATTTTATGAAAGTAATTTTTAATATAGGGGAAATTTAATTTTCAATTAAAATCATCATTTATTCAAAAAAATGATGATTGTTAACTGATAATATATTTTATGACACATTGGAAAATTAATTAAGCTTTCATGAAATTTAATTATAATTAGAAGACAAAATTATATTAATTTATGAATATATTTTTCCGAAAAAATATTTTATATGAAATAATTATTTTAATTATAAAATTTTGTTTAACTTTTTTAAATTAAAAATACCAACAGATATAATATCATTTTAAAACATTATTTACATATATTATGATATAAGGAAATCATATTTTCATTGATTAGATACCTAAATTTTATTTCTTCATTATTGGGTTAGCATACTATTCTATTAGATGATATACTATTTCTTATAGTCACATTACTATTCTAGAGGTCAATTTTCCATTCTATCTGTATGGGTTAATTAATTTTCAGATACACCTATTATTTTATTACATGTTCATTTATATCGTTCATATTTTATATTAAATGTGATTTTATACTAATTATACAATATGAAATAATTATAAGAGGGTAATTTATATTGATAAAAGTTAGGTTTGTTACATTTAACACATTCAAATTATGTAAAATTCAACATTATTCCACATATTCAACTAAACAAAATTATTAAAAATTCAATTTCACAATTCATGTTAACATGACAATAAAATTCTCATTTGTTTTCATCTTTATAACTAATGTTACCTTGGAAAAAACACATTTCATTATTTCTATATATTAATCCTTTCCATTTTACATTTATTGAACTAATCCCTTGTTCACGAATGTGTTATACCACATGAGTGGCCTCTTTCCTCTTTAATAATCCCCAATACATCCCACGAAGATCATTAGTGGTTCAATTCATCAATTTTCCATCCAATTAATTAATTTATACTGAGAGGAAAATTTCACAATAAGAGGGCATCATAACAAAACCCCATAAACAAAAACCAAACTTCAATACAATGTGATATAACTTGTAGACTACATACCTTGATTCTAAATATTAATGATCACATAACCATAGAATTTTACTCAAAAACAAAACACCTTAAAATAAATATACTATAATACAATAGAAAAAATGGTTTCAGAGCTTCACAATAAGTCAAACATTTCTGGAAGCCCTAATCAGGACAAAGGGAGGGTACGACTGTTAGACTAATCAAAAGCTACAATCCACACCCAATGACGTTCAAATTGATTAGAAATGAGGGAGATCGGTCCTTGGGAATTTTGGGAGGAATGGTTCACCACCATTTAGCTTATGTATAAATATAGGGTAATATATTCAGTTGTGGAAAAATAAATCCCAATCATGAAATGGTAAATTACCCCTAATTAATGATGTGCATATTTTGGACTCATATTTCGCCAAATTGTGCACCAAATGTGGGCCCTCCTCCATCAAAGTGAAGGATAAGCCTTACAACTTCCTAGGAAGACCACAAGGTTTGAAAACTATCTGGAAACCATTCAAGATGGCTATGTCTAAGCCTAATCAATTTCACCACCCCCATTACAGGGTTTCACCACTCATGCACCCTAATTCTTGGAAAGCATGTTTATGGAATGCTATTTCTACTAACAATTTTTTATCTATTCCATATGCACAAAATGAATCCTTCACTCTATTAATATTCTGAACCCAAGGGATGCCACCTAGCCTCCTTATAGTATTGGGAAATATTTCATCAATGAAAATAAAGTTATTTAAACAAAAACCTAAATATGAATGTACCACAATATATTTATGGGATGTAAGATGTTTAGATTACAATAATAAAAAATGATAATGTATATGTTTGTAAATATTTGTACTAAAATATTCATATGATAGATTTATCAGTTGATAAAATTATATCAATAATTTATTATCAATACCAAAAATTAGAATCTATTTTTAAATTATATTTTAAGGAAATTATTATGTGTCGGTCTTCTAATATTTTTAAGTAAACTTATATGCTATATTTGTTAAATTAATTATATATAAATTTTTCATTTTAATTATTTTATAATTATTATAATGATAAATTAAATTAAACTCTAAGAAATAGAATATTTGATTAATAAACATGGTCAAAATAGTTTAAAAACATGTTGAATCTCTAAGAGACTTTACATGAAACTCCTAGATTTTTATTAAAAATTTATTTTTCAAACATATAACCTATAAAAGAAATGGTTCACACTAAATGTGTGGTCCAAAAATGAAATATTTACAATACTTCACGGAATTTATATAACAGTAGTGACAACCAATAGTGGGATCACATTTAAAACATATATAATGTACTCCCCAATTTTAGATGTAGGTGCCTTGATAATGATAATCATCCCCACCCATATAATAAGTATCCTTTCATGCACATGTGGATGGAGGAATTGTGTCTCAAATATCACATTAAAAATAATAGCAATATGTTTATAGTAATAAATTATAGAAAATTATATTCCTATGAAATTGAAGTAACATATTAAATGAGAAAATTGAATATTAATGTCAAACATGATAAAGAATGTCATTTATTTTATACTTATTTAATAATAAATCTTGCCAACCAAACATATATATTTTCAATTATTTTCCATGAAATGGGACATTTCCAAATAAGTTTCTCTAATCACAATGAAACACCAAATTATGGGCCTCTACACTATTTATAGGAATCCATTTCATGTACATGAAAATAATAGTATCTACTATATTTTGACAAAATCCAAAAAAATCAACTATTCAATTTGAATACTAAATTTTATGAATAAAAACACTATATTACCTTGAATAAAGAAATAAAAATAATTATTATATATTTATCTTTTAATATTATCATTATAAGGATATATGGAATGAATAATTTAATAAACTTTTTTGTGGGAAAAAAATTTAGTTCTGTATAATGAACAAGATAATGATAAAAATAATTTCCTAATTATGGTGACCATTAAAATATCTATCATTGTAATATCATTTCATACATCAGAATTTGGATCTTCCGATTGAATTTATCCTTTAAAGAAAAAAAAATGAAATTAAATTTATGATAATTAATTGAAATTTTTTAGATTAATGCATACACACAACACATGATGTTAAAATGTGGGTGTATGTTTCTAGGCACACCACTATGATGGATAAAAGTGAGGAAAACATGTATTGAATTTAAAATTCTTTTTGGTAAAATAATTTATGTTTTTATATACAAATAATTTTTTTGAAAGAAATAATTCATGAAATAAAACAAAAAAAATGATTAGTATTTTATTGCTTAAAATTTAAAAAACATAACATCAGAAGTATATTTAAAAAAGGATATCAAAATTAAATAATAACATAAATATGATAAAACAAAACAAATTTAATATTTGCTGTAATTGTAATTTCAACACTAATTAAAGTCATATATTATGTATTTACTCTTATTGGTTATTAAAATTATAGAATCAAAATAGTTTTACAATTGTAAATCAATCTTTTAGATACAAAAAGAAAATTAAAATAGAAAAACCATTATTTCCCAATAATTATTCATTCATGAATTTCTTCATGAAAGATATCATGTTTTTTTACAATATAAATATTTTTTTAGAAACATGGTATATAATTATGGAGTACCCTACATAAAAATCATTACCATTCATTCCATTATATAATTGAGAAATACATTTTCTTTTCAAAGTTGAAATAATTTGGGTTGAAAGGGGAAAAATATTTTCAATCAATTAAATGATATATATAGGTATTAATAATATTTATTTTTATTTATGATGATTTTAAAAATTATGAAATGTCATATTATAACACTTGATCACTACCTCATATTAAGAAAATCCAATTTCTAAATTGTATTACCTATAAAGATATCTATTTGGATTGAATATATTATTATTTCATTAATTTTCACTAGATCATATTACAATTATAAAATTGAAAAAATAATAATTAGTTGATTTAATCAATAACATGAAAAAAATTAATCTAAATAAAGAAACAAAAAAACAAGTCTTTTCTCAAATTCAGTTTTAATCTCTGATGTAGTGAATCAGGGTGAGACTGACATCTTGAATGTTATCTCAATATTTAATTTCATAAAATGAACAATGAGTGACCTGGTCATATCCATTAACACTTATTACACACCTCCACATCTTTATTAATGTGATTTTATAATTGGATAAAATTTTAGGTTGTATAAAAATCTTGAGAGAATTCATTTAATGAATAGGGATCTTGGTAACCAAAGATAATGAAAAAAAAGGTTAGATGCTATTATTTAGGTTCATCCCGAAACACAATTTTTTTCTAATTCAATAAATAAATATAGAATTATATATAATGATCAAAATATCCCTATTTATAAACCATATATTCATAGTAATGTGATAAATGATCTTCAATGAAAAGTAATTTTAATATTTTTTTGGATAAGCTATAATGAATAGAAATTACTTATATATATGATACCAATTTAAATACAATCCAATTATTTTTTGATTGTTGAATATCATAATTATTTTTCACGATGATGTACATTAAATTTTAAAAACAATAAAACAACATAAAAATATAACTGATGTAAAATTTCAATATATATCAAACAAGAATGTCAGATAATTTCATCATCTTTGAAAAAATTGAACCTATGATAGTGGTTGAAGCCATGTTAACATATAGAATAAGTGGGGAATGTGGTGACTTAATGAATGTATAAATTTGAACAATATATGAATTGAGGTAGGTTATTTCTCTAAGTGGGTCCGTAATAGCATGGAGAAGATTAAGGGTAGTGGTAGTGATGGTTCATAGGTGTGGGTGGAAAATAAAGTGTATTATTAAATTAAAAGTTAGTAGACACATGTGTATCTACAGTGTTGAAAACATAAGATATATGAGGAGCAGACACGAGGATGTCGAAATGATTTGTAAAAATAAAGTATTAGAGAATGAGAAAAGTGAAATTTTTATAGATGTTATATAACAGATGGGTATTGGATTTATACATAAAAGAATGCATCTTTATCTCCAATTCTCATCTAATGACTATTGGAGTACATTGGAATAGTCTTGTAACTATTAATTACAGGTAATAATGTCCATAAAAAATTTCATTTTTTTCGAAACTATAACTTATATATTGAAAAAAATCATGATTTCTCTATTTTTATAAAAGAACATGATCATCCAATTAATAGTGATTATTTCTCCCTATCCATATTTTTTTAATAGGGACTTCTAATTTATGATGTTATGCACAATAACTTAATTCACTATGATGAAATCTCTTGAAATAAACAGTATCTTTACCATGGGATTCCTCAATTTTTTATCCATATATAATATTAATAGTTAATTCCTAAAAAATTAGAGATCAAAAAAAAAATAAACCAAAGTCAAAATGATGAAAATTAGTATAAAAAAATAGACTTGTAAATTAAAAACCCATAGGGAACAAAATGTTCCATACATGAAAACATTAAAATTATTTAGATGCTACTTATTCGTAAACATAACCAGCGATGACCTAGTAGTATTTATATAAGTATCACCCATCTTCTACCAGAATAATGACATATGATGAGGTCAAAAAGTTCCTTTCACCCCATTATTAAATTGAAAATATATATAACAAAAATAATAAATTTTTTATAATAATTATTAAATATGAAGAATAATATAATGAACAAAGTGATGTATGCGATAAATTAAGTTAACATTATCAGTGGTAATTTCATGTTACCATACTGTTGAATGATATAAACATTTATCATTACATATTTGGAAATATATAATACGTGTAAAAAAACCTTCATTACTAAATACAAATTTTATTGGCATGTACAATATTTTCTAGAAAACAAATTATCCACTAAATTCATAGTGAATGTTTTTAGGGTCCAAAATTGATTTTAACTAAGAATGATGAATCTTTTACATGAATTATACTAATAATAATTTATAAAATAGGTGATACACTTACTATGGAAAAAAATAATTGACAATGTATAGCTTATAATAATTAAATCACAAAAGGAAGTTTACAAAATCCATGAATCCTATAAAAAAAATATTTAAAGAAAATATATAGAGGATAAGAGAAAGATTGAATATGAATAATTGTTGAATATATATTTATTGACATGAATAGATTATATTGGATATGAACATCATATTAACGTGAAAAAAAATATTCTTTCAAATAGTTATTCTACTAAAAAATAAAATGTTTTTCATTTAGTTTTTGATAAAAAAATGGAACAAAAAACTAACACTATACAATTATTTGAAACTCAAACATATAATAATGTGCATTTATCTAAAAAAATCATTATTTATAGATTATTTAATGTGTAGAATTGTTCCACAAATCAATAATACTAGAAAAATAAATCTAATAAATAAGATTGATATCCTCTAATTTAATCATGAAAAATGTATAGAATTGTAAATATATATCTATCAACCTACCATAATTATATTATTTTAATTTTATTATATATTTCATTACAAATAATTAAGTAATTAATTCAGTATATGATCATCTAAAAAATAATATCATTTAGTGGGAAATGTAACAATCAATGAAAAAAAAACGATAGACTATTACTTACTATTTAATGATAAATTTAAACTATAAAAAACCAAAACAACAAAATTTTCCATATGATTTATATCGTTAAAATGAAACTCATTTCATTCTAAAATTAAAATATTATATCATTTCCCAAATGTAAAATATAATAATATTTCCCCAAAAAAGTTATGGTAATTAATCACTCTTAGTGTTCATAGGAGAGCTTATATTGAAAATAATTTTTGATAAGATGCTGTGAAAATAATTTCTATTTGTTTAGTTTCTATAATAACAATTATGAATAAATTTTAAAATAATATCAGTTAAGCTCTTGTAAAAAGGAACATTAATACAGATCATTTTTGGGTGGAAATTTTCTATAACAAAATTTGATTTATAAATATATTTATAAAAACATTACATTTTTTATAATTTAATTATAATAATATATCACCCAAAAATATCTTCCGGACAAAGAAATTAATTATTACAATTTTTTAGAAAATACTTTTTTTAAGATGATGTAATAATTTTAATGAATAAAACATAGAAAATAAAACATAATCCACAAAATATTTTCCCAAAATCATTATTTTAAATATAATTTGAATACATGTGAAGACCTACTCCATTAATACCTCAAAATATATATCTTATTATCGGGAATCAAAATTATCTAGAAAACTTGAGTCTTTCACTAAGATCAATTTGTTTTTCAGAATTATCTTATAAAACCAAAATAATCATTAGAAAATATTACTTTCTATAATAGATAAAAATACCTTATATTTTATGTGGAAAATATTCATGGAATATCATTGAATTATCCTTTTAGAAAATTTCTATTTATTTTAAAAAAATATAACCAGTAAAAATGCAAAACCAAAAATCTGATGAAATGACAAAAAACGTTTGTCACATGCCATGAGATCACTTCTGTCCATCTTCACCTATGAACAACATCAAAATGGAATAATGAACAGCCAAATATCAATTACTCACTATTGAATAAAAAGTCTTTGAGTTCTCCAATCATCAATACCAACTATATTTGAACGATAAAAAACTAGGAGAATTAGATTAAATTAGGATTCAAGAACAATATTTATCTTAAAAATATTCGTAGAGAGTCCCCTCAATGACACCCTAACTACATGACACATGAAAGTATACAGAAAAACCATAAATCATCATCTACAAGAAGTAATAAAATGAGGAGAGATTATGGTACAAGGAATCCACATGATTAACCCTGAAAAAAATTCATGTCAACCATCTCTAGTAACTGCTCCAAATATAAGATGACAGATTCACAATCTACACGAACTCGACATGATCGATGGACTGCTGATCAAAAAATGAACTGTCTATACAACCACAGATTTACATCAATCTTTTTAGACCAAAGATGTTTAAAATATAAAAATAATTTAATACAGAATAAAATTATCGAAAAATATTGGTTATTGGAGGATAAAATAGGTCATATATAAAATTTAATGTTGTCGGGAGAGGGTAAAATTATCAATGAATTATGAATGCAGTTTTCTTGCAGTAAGGATTATCATTATTGGGGTTTTCAATTGAGGCATAAATTTATAATCATGAATGTGAATATATGGAATATAGACTCTAAGAAGAGACATCATTTTATTTTTTTAATCAATTTGGTAGAATATTTGTTTTTATAAAATATACTATTATACCATTTTATTAGGATAGAGAAATATTTATTTCCAATGATGATATATATATTAATGGATTCATTTTTTTATAATAATATTTTAACTATTTTTTTCATAATGTAACATATTCTATTATTAGTAAAATATATGTTTTTATAAAATATTTTATATCAATAGATATATATATGAGTAAAAACAATTGTCCTTACATAAAATTGATGCTAGAAAAAATATATTATATGCCACTAAATATAAAGATTCATATGTCACCATTTTATAGTGAGTTACTAGTAGAATATTAATTTCTTCTCCTATTAATATCTATTTTTTATATCAGTCACTCCTAATCATTTATATTATTATAGTTTTCCAATAATTTTGGTATGAAATGGGAGTTTATTCAATTTAATATGGATATACTTAACTAATTTTGAATGAGTAAGAGTAAATATTTTATGTTCCTGTAGTTTCATGTTTTAATCCCTTACATGGATGTTCTACGATAATTAATCATATTGTACCTAGAAATTTTTTTATCGAATCATTGACATAGGCTATATGATTAGTTTTAATGATTATATTGAATACGATCATATTCGGTCTAGATAATATCTCTTGATGTGATAACGCATTCCATATAGGTTGATTGGGATATATAGTTAGTGTGTGGAGTACCAATTTAACACAATGTGTGGTTGATTTTGAGTAATTTGTCTAGGTTTTTCTTTGATATTGTAAAGTATGTATCATATAGTCATCTGTTAATGGTTGTGTATTGGAACATTGAGATTTTCAGTTGCTTTTTCATGGTTTATAAATAATAGATAGATTAATATTACCATCTGTATGCTCCATGAGATGACACACATATTTTCAACCTCATTATATATGGATCTTATCAACTTGAAGGAGTTAAATTCAAGATCAAGAACACTAAAAAGAAGTGGGTTTATCCAAGTTATCATGTCACTATAGGTGTCGCTAGTTCTATTGGAAACAAAGGAAGATTAAAGACTCTTCTTTTCCAAATACAATAGAATATTATACCTAATTTCCATTAAGAAGATAATTTTCGTTTCCTCAGATACATGATATGTATTTTAAACTCATATGATCCATTTGGTTTTAAAAAATAAACATATGTTTTGGGTACTTTTATTTGATGGTATGAGAGAATGTTTTCCTCAAAGCACCTTTGGGAGTCATTAAGACCACATTGATTAACAAGGTATGAAATTTATCCTAATAATTAATTTAATGTATTTATGGATTTTAGGAACCATATCATTAAACATTTTTAGATTCCAGCGTGTTATAGTTTATTGAAGAGATAATGGCATTTTCACATCCATAGGAGGAAAATGGATACAATTTGAGAGTTTGTTATGAAATGTTTGAAAGATCATATGTATGATATGTTTTCCAAATTACAGTTTTTGATCAAAGAAGTAAAATTTCATGGTTATGTTGTTTCTAAGAGGGTGATTTCAATGGACCTTGATATGATACAAGTTGTATTTTCCTATGAAAAGTTGAAGAATATGTTTTAGATTTAGTGATTTTAGGATTAGTTTTCTATTACGGGACTTTTATTCAATAACTCCATATGTCAGAATCTCCCTTGAAAATTTTTTATCAATATGTTGTGACTTGTTAGTGGAACGAGAACTGTAAACATTTTTTAGGATTTGTTTCTTCTATTGAAATAACCTCATGTCTTGATTATTCCTAAGTATGGAAAGAGAAATATAATGTATTCATGTTCCTCATGTGTGGGGTTGGGGTGTTTTTTAATGTAGGATGATTAAGTGGTGGACTACGGATCCCAAAATCCCTGACCACATGGGAGATATACCCCAAAAATAATGTAGTTTTGGTATTTGTGATGCAAGAATTAAAAAAATATAATTTTTACTTATTAATGGACTAGTTTATAGTTTATTTTTATCTCAGTATGCTGATGTATATTTTCAACCGAGGGGAATTGAACCCAAAATATTGATACTATGTGTAATATATATGAATTAAATATCACATATAACCCCATTAATTGAATTTTTTTCACTATTGACTTTTGTTGATTGAGAGTGATCCATGAATTTAAGGAATTAGAATTTTAGTGGAGTTTCGTTGGATTGTTTTATAATATGAGTTTGGAGGTGAAAAATGATATAGAGTTGGAATTATTTTTCATTTTTTTGTTTTAACACCACTTTTTATGAATATTTTTAGTGTGCGAATAGATTCTCCCCTTACTGTTAGGTCCTTATCAGAGTATTTAATGGTGGTAACGCCTCGAGTACGTGTTCCCCTTCTATCAAAGGTACCCACTTCATCAAGAAGTAAAATGTTGTTTTAATTGCATTTAAGAGGGACATGATGCATCTGGTGAATATTTATTATTAAAAATTTCACAAGGGAATTAAAAATATGTTTTATACTCTATAGAGTTGATACTGTTTTCCGATATGAGACAGTTGATGTTGGATTTTCATCATGATGATTTCCTTCTGAAATGACCAAAGAGGGGAATCAGATTCAATATAACCTTTTGAGCCTCCAACCATTCAGGTATGGATGCTAGATGAGATATCTAGGGACATTTTGTTCTTCATAACTCATATACCAAACGAGAAGTATGTGATTTTTTGATTATAAAATATTTTAAAAAATTAGTCCATTTTCTTCAGATTAGAGACTTGATGAATTTAGAGGATCTCAAAAACATATATGCAGTTGAGATAGTTTTCCTTCACTGTCTATCTTTAGTGATATATTGTGATTAAGATACACTTTATAATTATTTTCTTATGAAAATTATCTAGTAATACATGATAAACGAATAGAATTTGATCTTCTCTTTTCACATATAGATGGATAGGCAGATTGAGAAGGCATCCAGATACTTAAAAATATAATCTGTGTTTGTGAATTAATTTAAATGGTTGTGGAATATGTATGTAATGAATTATATTTTATCCTGATTTATTTTTATAAATTAATTTATAAAATTCTAAAACCAGGCATTGAGAATGCCTGTGATTCTGTGGCATAGTGTGCCCGAAACAATTCATTGAATAATGATCATTTATTAGTAGTGTGTGCGGATGGGTTTTCATTAAATATGTAATAAATATTAAATGGGGGTTCAGATAATAAAATTGAATGCACCATATGTTTTATAACAGAAACATTATCTTAGGTGGGTCCTTATGTCGCCTGGATCGATTCGACCGTGAAAGTTTTCTTTTGGATGCAAACATCATTAAGTTATTTAATAAAAATAGTTTTTTTGATGTGGTGTTTTTTCTATTGAATGTTTCCTAATGGTAAGAATCTAGGGTTATCACCATATCCTTGGAATTCCCATAAGACAAATATATTAAAGTTCTCTCAATGTGATCAATATATTAGAGATCCGAACTTGGATCGAGCATCGACAAATTGAAGAACAATGATGACACAACATCGCCCTTCATCAACGATCGATACAAAACCCTAGGTTGGTTATTGTTTCTTTGTGATTCGTTTCTTGTTATTAATTTCGATGATGAATAGGGATCAACCCATGAATGGGTTGATCCTCAGTTTCATCACTTGTAGTATGGTTTTAGGTTTTTAGGGATTTATAGGGTAATTAGTTCTATGTGATTGCTTCCTAATCGACCATCCTTCTACATAGAATGTATTGAGGTTGACAAAAATAGAGGACAAGATCCATTCTACAAGTGTTCATGTGATTTATTTTTCCTCACCTCAATATCTTGAATTCTTTGGGTTTTCTTTTCCCTTACATCCCTATAAAATTGATCGACCTTTATCCCCCCGACCCATGGTGTAACGATCTGTGAATAAAGGATTCGACCCTGTGACGGTATATTGAAAGTTTGATGTATGAGTGGTACAATATGGCCAAGGTAGTGGATTATGGTGGTAAAAGGTAGTGGCACCTGAAAAAAATCCAAAGGCGGATGCTCTGGCCTGTTTAGGTGAGGTTTCATGGGTCCACGGCTGGTTGTGAGCCGGTAGGGAGAGGTCACCGGTGTGGCGGCTGGTGAAGGAAAATCGTGGAAGGCGGCCGCAATGAGTCCAAAAAGGCAAATCGATATGGGATGATGCATGAGGCTGTAGAGAGAAATGGAGGTCACTAAATGAGGTTGCGAAGTTGATGACATATTATAATGAAATATGGGATGTGGATTAGTACCACATCGAAGAAACCTGCGGTGACGAGGCAGTGGGGCAGGTGGTGTGGTGGGCTGTCCATGTGGAATGTGACACAACACTGTGTCAACATAGGAGGCATGCAGCCAGGGTTGACCAGACTATGACATGTTAGGTTGCCCTGACTAGGCCAGGTTGTGTTAGACGAAATTTGTCAGATCAAATAGCGTGTCGGGCCAATATGGCAGGTTAGGTCGTACCCAGATCGGACCCAGGTCAGATATTTTTTGAAAAAAATTTCTACCATTGAAATTATGTGCCTGTTTGGCGAGTCATTTGTGACATTGGGACCTCTGCAACATGGTGGTACTTTTGAGATACACTAAGTGTGTTTTTCCAAATCTAGAATATGACCCAATTGTTTGAGGTGTAGGTTCTCTTAAAATGAGCATGCTTCGACCGAAATCCTATTGCTAGCTTTGACCATGAAGCTTTGTGACCCAGACGTTCTGTGACATATAAGATGTGTGTAGTACTGAGATTATGTGTCCTACTGAGACTATGTTTCTTACCGTAATTGTGTTCCATTCCAATATTTTGTGTCTTATAGAGACACTCTGACTCATGGAGACTATGTACATCATTGTATTGATTCAATCAGGAAGTTTTTATAATATATATTATAGAAATAAACATATGTGAGTTGGTTGTACTTTCTATAATTCCATTGTGGTGTACTTAATGTAATTCATTTTTGAATACTTAATTTTATTAAATTTTGTTGTACTTGTTATATTTTTATTTTTGGTTTGCATTGTGTATTTCATAGTGGTAATCCTTTGGGATTTTTGGGTGTCATGGGATGTATTGTTTTACACACCCATACACGGGCTTCACCGTTATGTGTCATGTCTTGTGAAGGTGATTGAACATTTTAACGAGTTCTAGGAAAACCAGGACAAGAGTGTGATTATATAGATTCAGAAAACAATGTGTGCTCCAACGACTTCAGACATTTGTCCTACACATGCCCTTCATGTACAGTATTCTCCAGATGAGTTTCAAGAACTTGTTCTATCACTATTTCAGGATCTTTCTTTTTGTGGTCTTTTATTCTAGCCCTTTTATTTTCTAGTTTCTACTATCATAATCTGTGGTTTCTTTGAAATTTTATTCATGCATTATCTTCTTAGTTTATTTACATTTAGAAATCATGTACGTGGAAATGTTTTTGAGTGTGTATAGGTATGTAGGAAAATGACTCTCATTTGTGGGATATTGCTACATGGTGCTAGTCACAAGACCTTGTCCAATTGGATGAATGCTTTATTAAGTCATGAAATTAGCCCCTCTGGGAAATTTCATGAAAGAGTGGTCTCATAGGGGTTAGTTATTCTTTAGTATCAAGAGTTTTGAGGTTTAATTGGGGAAATGGTGTCGAGTGTTTCAAGTTCAATTCTCCCGACATGAAATCAAGTGTTTGTGCAGAAACTGACGTATCCATACACCATGAATCTATACAGCTATTTTTCAACTCGAAACATGAAAACACTACTTACTGGGGAGTTAAATATACCTGAATCATATAGTATTTGGGTGTGTTATCATGACTTTCTTGAGTTATCTCAATTGGTATAGTATATTTATTGTGACACATCTTTTTTTCTTTCAGGATACCACCATGAATCCATCCAACTAGGTTTAGGTTGTGTGATCTTGAGGTTGATCCACCTAGAGATGAGGAATTGTTTTAGGGACCTTTACTGGAGATAGTACCTCAGAGTGATTTACCAGTGATAACACCATTCATCGAGCAACAGTTAATACCAGTGCTAGCGGTTGAGGATTCGCGTAGTCTAAGTGCGTTGAATGAGTTCCAAAGGTAATGAACTCCCATTTTTTTGGGTGAGATAGACCCATAGGTAGTTGAGGATTTCATGGAGGCAGTTTTTCTTGACTTCTTCCCTATAAGGAAGCCTACTGGCCATATGGTATTCCTAGTTGTGAGTATTCTTCAAGGATCTACGAGATGATGGTGTAGATTAGTGACCTAGAAACACTTTAAGGTGAATCTCTCTTGAGAATACATTGAGGGCCTCTTCATATAGAAGTTATTTGTAGCTATGTTACGATCAATACACATCTAGGATCTTTTACATCTATAGTAGGGAAGTTAGTTATTTCAGATTACTATGAGAAGTTTATTGATCTTTCTCACTAATCCACGGATATTGTGTGAGACCGTTTCATTAATGATCTGTCCTTTGAGCATAGATGATTCTTGAATATGAAGTAATCCATGATATCCCTTATCATTTATATATATTATTGGGTATTTTAGTGAGCTCTACTAGTGAAGAGAATTCTAGAAGAGAAGATGCAACTAGTAGGAGCGAATAGTAGGCAATAGGTACTTGAGTTTCTAGAGGTTAGTATATGATAATAGTCACATGGACCCAAGAGAGTGAGGCGCTCTAGGGGATTATCCAAGGACATAGGATCAGTGGTGCAGGACTCATAGGGTAGAGAAATTCATATGATGTACTGGATGCATTACTCATGCGGTGTTTGGGGACATATGGCTCGTGATTTCCCAAATCGATATACATGTGACCTGGAAAGGGTTTATGGACCACTAAGGAAAATCAGAAGGCGTAACAAAGTTGGTCCATAAGGTAAATTATGCGGAAGGGGAGGAGGTAGGGAAGTAGGAGGTGGGTGGAGGTTTGACATATTACCCCCACCACACCCAATTGATCCACATCAGGCTCAGGGGGCTGGTGGGAAGGGTCGAGGATAGCTGTTAGCGATGGAGGACAATGAACCCGGTGCTCTAGAAATGAATATAGGTATGATCTATTTCTTTTACACACTAGATAAAATTTATATAGACACATTTACTAGTCATTCCTTTCTTACCACAGACCTTCTTCGGGTCTTAGAGATTTTTTTTGATCTTTTGACTCAACCCTTATGTTTATAGATTCCTATGGGAGGGTATTCAATAATCACACACCGGTGCCGACAATGTGAACTTACTCTTGAAGGAGAGGGTTTTGGTTAGGATTTGTAGGTAACAGCATCAAGGCCTTACAACATCATTCTTGGCATGAAACAATTATCCCCAGTTCATGATCAGATTGGTTATTTATGGCATAGAGTGTGGTTCGTCTATGGTGATGGGACTTGGTTTTACATTTTTGGTGAAAAATAAATGCATGTATTTCAAGATTGACTTTCACATTTCAAGGTGCAGCTGATTTACCATTAGGTTTCTAGCCTAACCCTTAGTTTAGTAGATAAAATGAGTCCTAAGTTCGATACAACCTTAGTGGAGTGTGAAGAAATCATTATTGAGGATTTATCCAGTTTACCTCCTCATAAAAAGTTAGACTTATACATTGATGTATACCCCAAGATAGCCCTGATATATACCCATACATATCTTATATCCCCTCAAGAGATTGGTGAGTTGGGGGTACAGTTTGTGGACCTACCAAGGAAGGGTTTCTTGAGACCCAATGTTTCAACTAGGCACCCCCAGTTTTTTTACCAAGAAGGAAGACAAGACTTTTCGATTATGTGTGGACTCTTGGCACCCGAATCAGATGAAATTGAATAAAAAATACCCACTAACATGGATCGATGACCACTTTGATCAGAGGAGTGATGTGGTTCTCAAAGATTGACGTTAGATCTGGATATCACTAGCTTCATGTATGGTTGAGGATGTAACTAAGTTAGACATTAGATGTTGGTATACCAAATATGAGTACTTAGTGATGTTTTTTGGGGTGAAAAAATCCCCATTAGTGATTATGGGAATCATGAACAGGATCATATGGCCTTAAATAGACAGGTTCATTGTGGTCTTCATTGATGAAATCTTAGTGTACTCTGTGTTTGATTAGGAGTTCATGATTCACTTGAGGATGGTCTTAGACACACTCCAAGAGAACCATCTTTATTGGAAGCTTTTGCAGTGTCATTTTTGGATTCAAGTGGTCCACATTCTAGAAAACTTTATTTCATAGGTTGAAGCCAAAGTGGATCTGGAAAATATCATGGCGATACTAGCATGGGATCCACCCAAGAGTGTTACCAAGACATAGAGTTTCCTTGGTTTGGCTGGGTAATATCAGTGGTTTGTACCTTAATATTATATAGTAGAAGAACACAATAAAATTTTGGCATGGAATGGGAATCCATTAATTAGGAAATAAAAGTTTAATTTGTTCATTCAGGTGTTGACGAAGAGGTTGATGGCTACTCCCAATTGAGATTACAAGATGAGAGAATCAGTTAGGTGGTGTTATGCTGTCTATTAGGGATCGAACTTGGTTGTGTGATGAATTAGTGGAAATCAGGGGTTTACTATGGTTTTTAAAGTTGAGACATCATGAGAATAACTAAAAGACCCATTATATTAATCTATAAATGGTAGAATTCACATTGAAGATGTGGTGACACTACTTGATGGGAAATAAGTTTACCATCTACTCTCACTATTAATGCCTCAAGTATATATTATCTTAGAAGGATTTGATATTAAGATAGATTTCATGGCTAGAGTTCCTCAAGTATTATGACTTTTATATTTTCTATACTACTAGGAAGGGGAACATTGTGGAAGACGCCCTCAGAAAAAGATCAAGCATATAGTTACAGATTGAGACGTCAAAGAAGTTGGCTACATTGTTGCTATCCTTCATGGATAGAGATGGAGAAACATACATCCAGTCGTTGTTGTTAACCCGTTCACTCCTACAACAAGCTATGGACGCACAACATAAAGATATAGACTTCAAGACCCAAATTTCTAATTTTTCTATATGACATTTCCCTAATGTATATTTGATAGGTGGGAGCATTTCATTATTTTCAAAGGGAACACAGTAGTACCAGTGGTGTTGTAGGAGGAGGTTTTTAGAGAATTCCACACATCCCCTTTGGCAGTCCATCGTGGTGTGGAGAAGATATACCAGGACCACTAACATCACTTCTGGTGGCCAGGAATGAAGAAGGCAGTGGCTGATTTCATTTCTCAATGACTCATTTTCCTATAAGTGAATGTTGAGCAGGAGGCTCCGACATGCTTGACCCGACCTCTTGAGGTTCCAGAGTGGAGGTAAGATGTGATATCGATGGACTTCTGGATGGGTTTACCATGCATGTCTTGGGGTGACAACACTATTGGGGTGATTATTGATCAACTCACCAAGTCAGCATAGTTTCTATCAATATGGGAGAAACATTTGGTAGATAGCATGGGACAACTCTATGTGTAGAAGATAGTTTGGAATAAAAATGTTCCATTTATGATCATTTTAGATCATGATGATCATTTCACTTCCCAATTTTTGAAGGGATTGTTGGAGGCATTTGGGACTCATTTACACTTTAGCACGATATTTCATCCCAACATGGATGTCTTGATGAAGAGGACCATTCAGGTTCTATCAGATATGCTACAGGCCTATGTATTGTACTTCAGTTGTAGGTGGGAGGATCACCTAACATTGTTGTAATTTTTGTACAAAAACAGATACCACTCCACCATTTTTATGGAACCATATGGGGCCTTGTACGGGTGACCATGCTAGTCACCACTTTATGGGATGGACACAAGATATTCATCACTCATGGGGCCAATGATAGTGCAAGCTACTATTAATATGGTGCAAATCATTCTGTAGTAGATGATGGCTACACAAAGACATCATAATTCATATACTGATAGATAGTATATGCCTCTCGAGTTTGAGGAAGGAGACCATGTGTTTTTTGGGTCTCATATCAAGGCGTATTGTGGAGATTTGGTAGGGGTGAAAGTTATCTCTAAGATAGATCATCCCTTTTTAAATTCTAAGTAGAGTTTGAGAGGTGGAATACCACATAGCTCTACCCATGTGGATGCATCGGGTATAGGATGTCTTCCATTTGTTGTCCTTAGGAGCTATGTGCATGAGCCATCACATGTTATAGACTAGGGAGAAGTAGACATTGACGATGGTGAGGCTTTTTGTAGAGTACCCCATGGAGATCAACCATTTAAAGGAGATGATCCTTTATGGGATGCCGATTACTCTTTTGAACATTGATTGTTAACATGGGAATCATCATAATAGTACTATAGTGTGGGAGGATCATATTTGTGATCATTTCCCTCATATATTATATTTAGTAGACTTTTTTTTTGGATTTCGGGGACATAAATACCTAATTTGAGGAAAATTAAATGAAGCATATATTCTTTGGTTTTATTTTTATAAATTTACTGAGAAAATTACGAGACCAGGCATGTAGACAACATGTGATTATGAGGCTCAGTGTGCCCAAAACAATTCGTCTAATAGTGTCCAGTATTTGATACAGTGTGTGGGAATATTTTTTGTGAAAAACTGACATAACTCCTAAGAAGGTGTATGTATCATAAATATGAGGGCATCGTTACATTAAAATTAATAAATTTATCTTAGGAGAAAACTAACATCGACCAGCGTGGGTCAAATGTGAAATTTAGTTTTGGACGTAAACATATTTTAGAACTAGAAAATGCATCCAAAAAAGTATTCCAAATGTTTCAATACATGTTCCAAGATCGTATCTCATTTGGAATGCTTAGATTCGAGAATTTGTGGAGCCCAAACAGAGTTATAGATCAGAATTTATGGTCATTCAAAGTCAATCTATTGGAAATTTCCATCCAGGACGATTTCAGGGTGATGTGTAGTTTTGCACGGAAGAATTGAAATCTTCCACACAAGAATAGAAGATTTGTTCATAAGAATGGAATCTTGCATGAAAAAAACATCTTGTTCGTAACATGTTGCACAAACCTTTTACACACCCAATGAGTTTTTATCTTCTTCCAAGGCAACCAGAAAAATGTCTAAAGAAGGTGTGTGCATGTTTTTAGAGATTCGTACAAGATTAGAATCTTCACGCAAGATTATTAAGCGCCCAATGCAACATCCATCTCCCCTTCATACGTTCACCCATTGAAGGGAGCACGTAAGATCACTTTCGTGCCCGAAATCTTATGCGCAACCACTCCCATGTTGGCCTATAAATACAAGTTCATCCCCCAACCCTCGAGGGAGATCTCTAGAGGTCGAACGCTACTCTTACACGTGTAAGACCACCTCTACCATACATGTGTGATAAATTGAACCTTCTATGTGAGATATTTCAAAACATTTACCATATGTGTCCACATTAGTGTGGTCCCATAGTGGTTTGATCCTCTCATGACATATTTTCTACCTAAGGCATGTGCGTGCAAGATTCCATGCTTGCGTGTGAAACTTTAAATACTACATTCTAAACATCCAATATTCCATGAAAGATGTCAATCTTGCATGAAACCATACCGAGGTGTCAAATCTTGCGTGCACCTATATCACACAGTCCAATCGTGTGCGTAGTCCATCCTGCTTGTATCCTATCTTACGTGAAATAGTGTCTAGGCCAACGCATGTTGGTTCGTACCATGTGGGTAGGGACCCACACCGCTGCTCCACATCTATGTCGGGCTTCAGTCCCGACCCTCCAGGATGATCCCTTCGCTACCATCACTGCACCCATGAAAAATGGAGACTCCAACCCTATGATTTTTGGGTTAAGACGTCAACCTTTTCCATTGCGCCATTATGCGCAGCCCCTTTCTCCTATGGAATACCATGATTTGAGATACTCCTCTACACTCCGTGGAACACCTTGGGTTGAATTATTCTTCTCGGTTAGTTTCCCATGTCATGATTTGAGATTATCATCATCAATTCCCTAGAGTACCTTCAATCGAACCATTTCTCAAACAACTCATCCAAACCCCATCACAGGACATCTATACCATGTTGAACTAGAAAGTGAAACTCATGCATTAGTCCCATCCCCAGCCATTTCTATGTGGATTGTAACTAATAGTCCTCTCCACAAGACATTAAGTTCAAGTACAACCAATGTTCCAAACATAGGATACCTCTTTCTCTAAGGGAGGGATACCTTATTCTCCAAGCATAAGATGCCAATATTCCTATATATACGACTTTAAACTATATTACGCCCTATGTTACAAACATAGGATGCCACTTGCTCCAAAAAAGATATGCCTTATGCACCATGCATAAGATGCCAATAGTCCTCTCTACATGACTATAAACTCTAGTATTCCCTATAAGACCATCATAGGATGCCTCTTACTCCAAATAGGAGATTCCTTATGCGCCATGCATAAGAGACCAACAATCATCTCTACATGAATAAAAACTATAGCATTACCTATCAATAAATAATAGGATGCCTCTTCTTCCATATAAGAGATGTCTTATGTGACAAGCATAAGATACCTCATGCCATGATTACATTGGAATAACTTCAGGAGTGTTGGAATTCATTCAAACATTCCATCACTCCGCCTCACGCTTTTCTTATACTTTATTCAGATCTTCATCCTCTTTCATGTCTTAAGGGACCCCCAAATGTCCTGGTCCCATGCCACAATGGCTCACCTACATGATGGTCCAACGCCCTAGTAGAATTTTGACGACACTTTGAGTCAGGTATTGAGTTTTGAACACCGTCAAAAGTCGAACCTCATTTGTTTGTCCCTATTTCTAGCTAACGTGATATGGATTTTGTGTATTGAACACGGTCAATAGTTATCCTTCATCATCACGCCACCCTCACCCTATTTTGAATGTCAGGCATGTGATTCACACTTATCATCTCCCTTTACTCGGACGAATTCCAACTCCATTTGCATTATCCCGTCTATGCACTTGTGCATAGCTGTTGACCCCAATTATATGCCTCAACCCACCAGTGAGTTTAGATTCCCTCATGCTCAGACATGAGGATGACATTATGGGCAGCTTCCTTGATTAAGCTTCTTCCATCTTTGCCTCTCCTTAGCGGCACCCGGGCAACATTCATGTGTAAGACCCATTCATCATTGACACACCTTAGTGGAACCGGGGAAGATTCCATGTGTGATCCCCATCCATCATTACCACTTCTTAGTGTCACCCTAGGCATGCTAACTACTATTTATTGTTCACATAGACATGCTAACATGGGACCCGTGATGGATCAATTCACAACACACTAACCACATGAAATTTTTGATGCCTTCCCTTCCTCAAGGGTGGGTGGGTATCAGTTATGTAAGTCATAGGGGTGCAGAGTGAACCCACCTCGTCGAAGCTGTAGGATGCTAAACATCCAAGCACCATCGTCCTTAGCACCTGATGTTAAAAACTGACCCCACCCTATGAATCATACATGGGGTACCTCATCTCAGACATTCTCTATACCCACTGGCCTCCACGGGAGTAAAATCTTGCTCACAAGGAATGAAATCCTCTTTTTTGGTGCAGCGTCTGTCTGTGGGGATATTTGACCCACCTTGGTGTAATCCCCTAGCCTTTCTTACGGGAGTCAGCATCCATGCTCCTAATATCTTATTCCTGGTCAAAGACCAGAGTGGGGGGGGGGGGGGTATGGGAACCTGAACCCGCCTCTATTCCATGCCAAATCCTTCTCCCTTTGGGCTTTGTCGCCACTCAGGCTCCATCTTGGACTATGACCCAATATCCATATTCCTGGGCTGTGAACCACACGCAAGCCCCTGTTTCCTCTTTTTTCTGCTTATCATGTGTACAAATAATTCATCTTTCCATGAACACAGCTTTCATGATATGATCATATGGTCTTTATTGCGTCTTGTTTCTCACACCGAACATGAATCGCATGGGCATAGAGTAATTAGAAACCATGAAATTCTTGCCAAACTCTACCCTAGAGTGTAATCTTTAAACACCATCCCAAACTACATGGACTTTGATCCTTGCCAAGTAAAGGTATGTAGGAAGCCTCCCGGAGTTTCATGCCCAACAACCATTGTCCCCGACCCCCTATACGTCAGTTCACCAAACTCATTCAAACTACATAGATGTTGATCCTCACAAAGGTAAGGTATGTTGGAAGCCTCCCAGAGGATAGAGTCCAACACCCTTCTGTCCCGACTAATTCATGTCAGTCCACCCCCATCATGAACGACGATAAATTGTACACCGATTTTTGTCCAGCATGACACTAAATTGTTCCCAAATTAGTGGTAAGTCATTGGAATCCCAATCAGTAGTATGCCATTGTGATCCCTAATCGACGATAAACCGTTCTGTTCTCCGAAAAGTGGTAAGCCATTAGGTTCCCTAACCAGCGGTATGTCATTGTGTTCCCTAACCAGTGGTAAGCTGTTGGAACCCCAATCAATGCTAAGACATTTTACCCCAATCGATGTTAATCCATTGTGATCCCCATCTAGCAGTAAGTAGTTGTTTTCCTCTTCATTGGGACCCATATCTTTGGTCCGTCTCAGTGGTAAAAGACCAACGTCAAGATGATAACCACGTGTAATACATAGTATATCATCGGGTAGTTTTCCTCTACACACACCCCGATCCTATACCCCATCTTGAACTACGTGGACTTCGATTCCCTACCACGGGGATGCGTATGAATTCTATTTTAGGATCAAGACCAATATCACCATCACCCTCGAGTCGACTCCATCTCATTCTCCATCCACATTACTTAACCATACATTATCCATCTGGATTCTTACCCGGGCTGCCACTTCCCAGTGATGTCATTCCAATTCACCTCTTCACTACTCTTAGAATCACATGGGTATCTAAAAATGCATTATCCCTAGAATTAGTGTTCCCTACAGGGTTTGAACCCATATGATCCACTCTATTCAGTGTTTTGATCAGCCCGATCCATCTTCGCAAGATGTTAAACCTGCGACATAACCTGTGTTAAACATGGGTAGCTAAGGAAAACCTGAAATATATTCCTATAGAATATAATTCCCCGCATTTGATGTGGTATTACTTGTGCATATTCACCCTTGAGAACACCTATAATATGAAGAAGAAACCCATACTTTCTAGTGTTCCAGCATCTAGACATTCTAGTGATATCAAACGTGGCTACAACCCTGACCGTAGGTTGCTTCCCTAACCAGACCCCCCATAATGTCCCAAAAGAAGTTTTTTAATTAACCGTCATCCCTTAAGATATTGAACCAGGAAGAGTTTCATATTCTACATCTTAATCTATGAGGGAGACCCAGACTAGGTGATGAGTTATGAGTAGTAATCCAAAGAATGAAGAACTTATATCCCATCATCTCGTTTTGATCATGGAGGAAATGTACTTGAAAATTTAACGGATGTTGCACACCATTAATAATTAGGAAGGTGGGGAAATAGTCTGTGATTCCTCTTCCTCCGAAAACGATGGATGTGCATTCCCCGACTAAAGCGTCGAAATCAATATCAATAAAATATTCATTAAAAATATTTATATTTTGACATTGCATTAATTTTCTTTAAAAAATTCCCTATTATCAGGAATCCATGGTTATCACCATAACCCTAAAATTTCTCTGAAGAAATGATAAAGATGTTCTCTCAATAACAACAGCGGATCGAAGATCAGAACTCATATCGAGCATCGATGAATCATCAAACGAATACGACATGGTATCACCCTTTTTCGAATATTGATCCAAAAAAATTAGGTAGGGTGTTGTTTACTTTTTATTTGTTTACCTTTATTAAATCCAATGATGAATTCTAAATAAACCATGAATAGTTCAATACACAGTTCGATCGCATATGGGATGGGTTTATTCATGCGTGGTTTTAAATAGGAATTAGTTATGTGAGATTACTTCCTCTTCATTGTTCCTTCGAACAAAAAGGAAACTAGGTAAACATGAAAAATATCCAAGATTTGTTCATCTGTTGTTCATATTCTTTATCATTCCTCCCTTCAATCTCACACATTCGTTTTGCGTTCTTTTACCTTGAAACCAATATGAGAATGATTGATTGTTGCACCTCCAATACCAGACAAAATTATATGAGATCGAATAATTCAACCATGTGACGGCATAGTAGAAGTTAGATGGAGGCATGATACAATTCAGATGAAGTAGTGAATTATTGTGGCACAAGGAAACGACGCATGACGGTGGATCCAACTAGTTTAGGTGAGGTGGCGTTAGTCCATGGAAGAAAGAGTTCCGTTAGGTTAAGGAAGCTAGCAAAGGTGGAGTGTGGAAGGGGGTCATGTTAGGGCCAACATGGTCGGTAGGTGTGGGCTGAGGTAGGATGGTGTGGCATTTACCGTGTATGTGGTGTAGATCTAGGATACTTCTAATTGTATAATTGGAGGAACCTATGGTGGCTTGGCCAAGGGGAAAGCAGTGTGGTGGGTTGACCACATGGAACATGGTACATCACTGCATCACCATGGGAGGCATGCAGTTATGACAGACCACATGTGGTACAGAAAAACGGCCCATAGTCTTGGCCAGACCATGGAGAGTCAGGCTACTCAAGTAGCCTAGCATACTATGGTCGCACAAGACTAGAGATCTTGGACGGTTCAAGGCTGAATAGACTAGGCTGGTTCGGGTCGGCCAAACCGGGTCAGGTCAGCTGGTGGGTTGGATAAGGTCTGGTGGGTTGAGTTAGACCAAGAGTGGCCCCAGGTCATACCATTTTATAAAAATGGATGTAACATTCAAACTATTCATTTTCAAGAAAATCCATTTATGGTTTTGGGACCCTTGCGATGAGACGTCCCTTTTGATATAATCTACGAGAGTTTTTGTGGAAGCCAGAATAGAACCAAAGGGATTGAGGATTAGGTTCTCCCGTAAATAACATTCTATAAGTGGAATCATGTGTTTAGCCATGACCATGATGTTGTGACTTTGAATTTGTGTGACCCAAGAGCTATGTGACCTAGAAGCTGTGTGACCTTGGAGATATGTGTATTACTGATACTATGCTTTTTTACATATTGTAGGATTTTTACTCATACTGTGTGTCTAACTGAGATTGTGTGTCTTGACGAGACTGTCTTTCTTATTGATAATGTTATTCTTATGGATACATTGTGACTAATGGATATGGCGTACCTCATTAGATTGCATATATCGAGACTTTATTAGAATATGTTCTATAAAAATATAGTTGTATGAGTTGAATGTACTTCATGTAATACCTTTGTGGTGTACTTCATGTAATTCCTTTGTAGTTTACTTCATGAAATTCCTTTGTGGTGTACTTCATGTATTTTTCTTTTTAGTGTACTTAATTTATTTCATAGTTGTATTAATTTTTTGTTTTTCTAGTATCTTAATGATTATTGTTTTAGTCACCCCAGCACGGGATTCCCATGTATGTGTTGTGTCTTGTGTATACAATCAACGCATTGACAAATTTTCATGTGGACCAGGACCATGGGGTGATAACAGAGATCAGACAGACCGGGTGTCCTCATACGACTTGAGAGAGTTTACTTACACCTTCTCCTTAAGTAAGGTTTTCTACGGATGCGTTTGGAAAACGTTTTCTTTCATTGTTGTAGGGTCATTCTTTTGGGGGGCTTGTAGTTGGCCATGTTCACTTTCCAGTTTCATACTCTTGTACCTTGTGGTTGTTATCTCAGCGTATGCATGCTTTGTCTGCATTTTGATTTTACATTTTAGAATCATGGTATTGGAGATGTGTGTGTGGGTATAGGTGTAAAAGAAAATGCCTCCCTTTTGTGGGATATTCCAACTCGATGCTAGTCGCCTGCCCCTAGTCTATCAGAGGTAGGCTTGGGTTAGTTAGGACATTGGACACTCTGTAGTGGGTCGTGATAAGGAATCTATCAATTTTTCTGATTTTATACTTTAATATTTACCAATCTTCAATCATGATGTCCCTAATTGGGGAATTGTATGTGATGATGCTCTGGTAACCATAGTATTGGGATGAAATGGGTGAGTGCTCTATGTTGGGTTTTGGTATCATTATAAAGAAACCATAGAAGGCATATTTATTGATAAATATATTAGTAATAACTCAAAGTTTCTAATTTTTTCCCATAATCTTAATCGACCATTGGAGATCGAGCTTTATGGTCAGGTGTTTCTCTGAGTATTTATTTTACTAGGATTTAATCACTTAGAAAATCCTAATAAATTAAGTCGACATTATATCGATATATAAGACCCAGAGATTTTAAAATAATAATATCATGTTAACTACCAAATATGACATAGAAACCCCATTATTAGAATAAGGAAAAATATAAAACTCTAATACTTAAAAATTAATGTGTTTAAAAAAAATTAAATATCACAAATTCTATGTGATTCATCCAGCAGTGTGTTTCAATAAAACAGAATACTTTATATTAATATTGAAAAATGACCATTATAACATAACCTTTCATTTGGAGGTTTTTAATTTTATGTACTAAATTAATAGTATTATATATTTTAAAAATTTATAAAAAATATAACATTTATTTATTTATTAAAAATTAATTAAAAATTATTTTGAAGAAAAATTAATGTTTTATAAAAAAACTATATCATTTTAAAATGTTGTACAGTCATGAACTAAAAAAATAAAGTACAAATAATCCTCACCAAAATTTTAAAATTTATTTGAAACACTAAAAATTATTTTTGAAATATACAAGTCAAAATTATCTTTGGAATAAGTTTTATGAAATTTCTAAAAAAATTAATTTTCTAATAAATAGTGAAAAAAACTGATTAGGACTGAAAACATGAATTTATTTTAATTTATTTACAACGTAAAATTATATATAATTTTTTGAAGAAATATTATAACAATTATATTATAATGAATTCTCTTTTGGTCTATGAATTTAATTTTACATTTAATTGTGGTATGAAAAAATTCAATACTTTTGGGAATTTTCTCCTAGAAAACCCACTTTTTCATCATGGCCTCAGGTATAAATTTTAAATTAAATTATCCACCTATATTAATTATTTTTGGAAAAATTGTTTATATATTTATAATTTTAATAATTTATATTATATAAAAATTATACATTTTTTCTCTGAATTTAATACTGAAAATATTAAATATAGCAGTTAAGGAAAAAATGGGTTTACCGTGGTTTCAAAAATAGAAGATAAGGGTTAAAAAGACCAAAATACTTGTCAGATGGTTATTCTATAAAAATATTTCTTCATTAAAATATCTAAAATAAGATCCTTATGAAATTTTTATGGTTTTCCCGTGTTAATGACTTTATTATTTCTTATTATTTTGTGAAAATTTTAACCAATTTCTAAGAGGGTTCTTGATCCCCTCATACAAAAGGGCACTATGTACCTTTACTAATTCAACCTAATAATTATTTTTAGATCTATAAGAACTTAAAAATATATATTCCCAAAATCATAAGATATACAATATAGTTTTTTTCTCTAAATATACCATGTCTAGGGCCTTGAGGAGTTTATCTAATGGACGTTTCTCTTAAAAAATGTAATTATCTTTACAAAGATTCTTCATTTTATTTTTTCTTTTCCACCATCAATTATCTATTTAAATTTAAATTATAATTAAAATAATATTTACAACATGAATAGATGTTATTATTTTAATGTAATAATATTTATACATATCCATTTATATTATAAGGGAAACACACTCATTGATTGTGTGTGTGGAAGAATAATTCTCCACGAAACAATGTAGTTATTTTTACATCAACACATTTCAGGGATAAATATATTGATGAAACATTTAATTATATTTGACATTTATGATAATTACCATAATAATGTCATTATATTATCACATATACCTTTTTCACAATCTATTCAATTTTAAATATGAAAACATCATTCGTGTGTCTGGCTGACTACTTCTAGATAAAGAAATTTTTTTTCACTTAATCATTACATGGAAATTAATGTGAAAACAATAATTAACATATATTAGTAATATGGTATTATGTATAATTTTTAAAACATTATTATCTTTCTTGATATAAAATAAATTTATCCTATTCCTTATAAAATAATCTTTCGTGAGAAATTATACCTGAAAAAACATGGAAATTTACACCCAAAGCAAAAAAATTGAAATATTACTAATAAAAGGGTGGTAAAATTTTATAAAATGATAATATATGATATAATAAATTTTTTTATTGTTATGTTATAAATTTATAAAAATATTAAAACCATTATGCACGAAATAAAGACACACGTAAAGAAAATCGAACATGGAGTAGGGGTTTATCATATCACTTTTACTTCTATGAGACATCAGCCATATTCACTACATATTCATTTTCCAAGTATATATAATTCTACTTATAATATGATTTTTTTCTGAAACACTTTATATTAATATTATTTAAAATTTGGTTTTATGATTATCTCATTCATGGGGATTATGATTTATATGATTCCAATGTGGTAATGATATATTTTACAGTATCATCATTATTCAGTTGTGTTTTTGTTTAAGTCTCCCTTTGGAAAATTATTTCATATTTCTATAAAAAAAATATTAATTTATCTCTTTTTTGTCGTTAATGAATAGTTTCAATTAATAATTATATTCTCCTTATTTTTTGTTTCAAAATATTATTGAGAGTATTTTTTATTAAAAACTTAATTTAAAAATATTTTTCATGATATTTTTTTTCTTATATTGTTTTAAAAAAATGAGTTTTATATTTTAAAAAATATTTTTTAAATGTCATTTTAACAATTTTTAAATTTTAATTTTCTTTAAGGAAACACTATTTATGATTCAAAATAATGCTCATTTCGATTTTAACAAAAATCAGAAAGGAATAAATAATGTATCATGTATGTCATGAACTGAATTATCTTCCATCATGACAAATCATTAATTGAAAATATATTTTTTAAAATTTCAGAGTTATTTTAAATTAATGTTATTTTAAATATCATTGTTTTTGTTATGTTTTTTAAGGAAATTTTAAAAAAGGAAATGACATTTTCATTTAAAATGTTGTGAGGATCATTTTATTGTATTTCAATTTATCAATGAAATCAACCCTTTTTATACTTATGCTACACTAGGTATATGTTGTAATAAAACCATCATTATTATTCCTATAAATTGTTTAGTATTAGTTTAACATGGGATATAATTGTTTGAAATCAATCATATCACTCAATGTGTATTATGATTATGTATTTTAGTTGGGATACTTTTTTATGTTTTTAATTTCATTTTTTCTATATGAATTTTTATGATGATTAAATTTTAACAGATTCATATTTAGTATGAATTAGACATAGTAGTTAATGGTTGGGGTATAGTTATAAATATACCTTAGATTTATTATTAAGACTTAGGAGGAAAACTATATTTGTTTTTGGACAAGGCCTTATCTATTTATTTATATGTATGGGTAAAAGTACCTAATATTATGTTTTAGATGTTCGAAATTATCCATTCCATCATTATTAATTATATTTTTAAAAGATATTATTTTATTATTTATAATATCAATTTTATTGTTTTCAATTTCATCTGAATATTTATATTGAATTGTTTTATCATAATTTATTCGTAAAATATTTTTCTCATGTTGTTGATAAATGGAAGTTGTTTTAGTTTTATTACCTTTCTATATTGATCATGGCTTATTTTTTGAAAAATTCTACAATAAACTTACCCTTACAGAGCATCAATTCTCACCGATTTTTTTCTTTTCTCTTGGACTCTAGTGTGTGTTTTTTGATTGATATGTAGGGGTACACTATTTTTAATAATGGAGTTCTCACTGAAAATAGTTTTTTAATTTTATGTTTAAAATTATAATAAAAAATATCAATTATTTATCTAGTTTAAAAAGTCTACTAAATTGTTTTGTCCATTGGGATGTGATGAATTGTTTCTTATGAAAATATAATTTATTATAAATTATCTTTAGCTACTTGGGATAAAGTCTCTAAAGTTGGTGTCAATGTAATTTTAGTAGAAACCATGGAGAATGGATATTTTAAAACATATTTTTAGGGGAAAACCCCCCTTTGATAGAATATGATGATTAGTATAGAGTAAAATACATATGTTTTGGTATGGATGATATTATATTGTTTTCTGAATAAAATTAATCCCTCTAAAAATAATTAACGTGAATTTGGATCTAGAAGATATGTACCTAGGGGTAATAACTCTAAAATGGTCACATTATTCTCAACCAAATCACCACCTAGTGCGTGAAAAATGGCCTTGATTCTCACCATGTTTGTCACATTTGGGAGATATTCATAGGATAATTCATATTTCTCATACAAAACATTCAAAAATATTTCAAAATAAATATATCCCCAAAGAAACCATGACTATGATTATTATATTAAAAATTCTTAAAATTTTCAATTAATGTTAATTGTGTCACAATTTTTGGGACTATATATTATGTTTCACAAAATTATGATGAAATATAGTCTATGACATTGTTAATAAAATTCTCCCAATATAAAAAAATGAGAATAAAATCGATGCAGACAGAAGAGATTTCCCCCTCGGTAAGATAATGGTGCTGGATTTGGATTTTGAGTTGGAACTGAACCAATTATAACCATATTCTGAAACCTATCTTAGGTTATAAGTTATAAAATTTCTTTTATGGAGTACCCTGATAATTCAACACATTGTGTAATTATGATAGTTCACTTCATGATTTATAATACTCCACCATTCAATGGGACTAAAAATTCATTGTCATCTTATAAATTTAAATGTTTTTTAGATATGATATTACATTCTCTCAAAATTTATGGAATAAAAAATGACTTCATGAAATTTTCTCTTCAATCATGAGATGCAGAATAATAGACGTCATTGATTCATGAATTTAATATGGGGAGAAAATATAAGGCATAGAGTTGATGTATTCCAAGGTAATATTCATGGAAAAATATTGTCCACATGATAAATGAGAGTATATGTAAATACAATTATTCATTCTAAAACTGAAAGAAGTGGGATATTTGTTTATCTATAAAGATAACATTATAATGTTACTAATTTATATCATGTACTTCATACATAAGGGGAAGGGAAGGATTTTCTGTTTCTCTGATCGATTTAAACTAGTCCTCTGAAGGTAAACGGTCTCCAAAAACTTCTCATCATATAAACATTTTGTATCCTATTCTATCAGGATACGGAAGGAATTATCCATATCTTGTGAATAATATTGGATAATGAGATAAAGATAATTATTTGGGAAAATATTAATAAAGGGAGTTTGAGAATGAAGGATTTTAAAATATGTGATACTATTGAAGGAAACACCATGGTATATTTTTAAGAGGTAAATGAGTTTTCTTTAAGAGTAGATAAACAGGCCACCATGATCATTATTTCAAGGGAAAGAGATAATAATCCAATATTAAATGTTTTAATAGGAAGTAAATAGGGAACTATGAAAAGGAATACCCCAGGAACCAATGGAATATACCTCAAAATAATCTAAGGGATCAGGGTCAGGATTATGAATTTACTAGAGATCATGTTGAATGATTGATGTGATTTTTTGGATTCCAGAATTATGTTATAGGTATATTATAATAAAGGATATTATTTTGATAATAATTATAAAATTGTGATGTAGTAAACCATAGTACTATTTATTAAAGGGTTTCAATGAATTTTTTGAATGATACCGATGAACAAGAAATGTTATAAAGTGAAAAATGAACCACATTGAAAAAAATTATTAAGGGAGAAAATCCATAAGATATTATTGATATTGAGGTAATGATGATATTATTATGATATAGTTTTTTTTGACTGATTAATTTATTACTGAGTTAATGTTTTATGTTACCTTAGATAGATTTTACTAAAATTATAAATTTATGGAATATATTCAATTACTGGAGTTTTTTATTTTGAATAAAGACAATTGTCATTGAGGTTTTATGGGGATCAAGGTAATTTAATTTTTTTAATAGGACATTAAAATCCCCTTCTTATTAGTTTGTGAATATAATGTCCATTTAGTGACCTTAATTTAATCTTTATTGATTTGGAATTCTGAATGAATTATTATGGAATTGCATTTATGTTACCTAATTATGGAATAGAATAATTTTTTTATGAAATTCGATCACTTGTTCTAAGGATTTTGGTCTCCCAAAATATCTAGAGACATTGATTAATTTTCATTTCCTTATTGAGTTAATAATATGTTATATAATAATTTTATTTCATTAGAAATAAAAAATTCTATTAGATGTTCATTTCACAGAGTCTGATATGTCGTTCGAATTAATTAAACCATGTCTAATGGAAGAAAATATTCATATTAGTTTATATAAAGTCACATCAATTTTTTATGTTCTCAATATAGATGGTAATAGAATTCCAAATATTTAGAAAAAAAGGATCATGAATCAAAAATGATATCATATTACAACCATATTCTATGAATCAAATTTTCTTTTTAAAACATCATTTATTTATGTATTTAGGTCATTAAATACTCCGTTTGTTCATTAGATTTATTTTGATCAATGATCTCTATAAATCTCTATAATTATTAACACTTTTATTCCATGTCTATATCATCACTTACAACACATGTTATACAATTTTGAAACCTATTATGTGTTTTTATAGAAAAATTTCATACTTCCCTTCCAAATTTTTCCATGGTATTTTTTATTAAACCTTTTAATGGTGAGTGGTTTCACTAATGAAATAATCAAATGTCAAGCCCCCTATTTACTAGGATGAAGAATTATTTAAAGGAATAAAATTTATTTAAGGGGGACCCAAAGATTTTATAATAGGAAAATTATATTAAATAGCATATGTGACCTGAAAAAACAATCATAAAAGATAATTTAAAACCCTGAGACAATACAATCAATTTATTTTTAAATAAATTAAGTTTCCTTCATAGATTTCAAGGTATGAAACACCATTTTAAAAGAAACACAATTATTTATTTAAATATCTAAACATGAAAAAAATAATATAGCCACTGAGTTGGTAGGTATGAGCTTTCTTAACTATATTATAAAATTTTTATGGTTTAAATAAATACAAAATAAACATAATTGTCATCTATTTATTATAAATAAAATAATAATCATTTGAAAAAAACAAGAAATTTATTCAAAATTTTTTTTTTATCAAAATAGATATTTATTCTCACTTTGAACACATAATTTAAAATAAATTTTTACGAATTAAATCAACATGTGCAAATTATGTTTGGTAACATTTTGGAAAATTTATGAAAATATTGATTTTTTGATCAATAATGAAAAATATAGATTTTTACTAAAAAATTACTTTTTAATTTAATTATTTAAAGTGATAAATTACCTTTAAATTAGTTTTAAAATAAAATTATCTTAACTAAATTATATAATATAAATTTTTTCTCAGTTTATGAATTTCATATAAATTTTTATATTTAAACATTTTATAATTATGAAAATTTTCTCTTTGAAGATCCTTTTTCTCATAGTGTCTGTAAGAATAATTTTAAATCGATTTTTAACATTTTTTAATAAAATTCAAATAATAAATTAAAAATTATTCATAAAAATAACTTATATTATATAATATGGTAAAATTAATTTTTTATAAAAATAATTGTAAAAATAGTAAAAAATTAATTTCCCAGTTTTAGAAAAAAAATATATTAACCATCTTGTCAAACTACGAATATATTGGTTAAGATGACTGACCAAAGTGTCAAAAGTTTACTCTCAAGAAATATTTCAATCATATCCTTTCAAACATTCAAGAAATTGGTAATTTTAATGCTTTGGGATGTGCATTTATTTATATATTATAAATGTTTTGAAAAAATTCATGGTAATTTCAAAGAGGTTTCCCCTTCCCCAATTATAAAAGGGAACTCCCTCCCTTCTCATATTCCCACCTCTAAATATATTTTTATCTACCAAAACCTACTAAAATATCTCATATGAAACGTTAGATATATTATGGATATTTTTTACAACCCAACATTCTAATCCTATTGTCTTTAAAGGGAAATCAAGGTTTATCTTAGAGAAGTTAATTATCACCCAAAAAGTTATTTCATTTTATTTCTTCCTTTTACACATTAAATTATGCATTTACTATTCCAATATAATAAATCTATTATATCCCATAAATTTTGACATTATTAATTTTATGTAATTATATTTACCTATATCCAATTTCATCAAATTAGAATGAAAATCATCGATCCTATGTACGACAGACTACTGATGCGCAAACAGATAAAGTTCATTTTCCATTACCACATTTTATAATGGATTTATTGATATATTTTAAAATTTTTAATTATTACGATATTATTATAAATCTAAATTTTTTATACCACTTATACCTTATTATTTTCTATTTCATTTCACATACTATATTGTCCCTCCTGTGTAATGGAGGACTACTACCTCATGAATAGGTGTGATGAATTTTTCACATTCACATTATATTGAATGTAATATGGATAAAATCAGTGAATAAATTATATATATATATGAGATGATAATGATTACGGAAAATTATTTTATTAATTAATTCATTACACTTTTACTTGTAATGTGAATGATATTGTCTCTCATACATACGTATGAAATACCATCTCCAGAAAATGATATGATTAATCATCCATGTACAAAATTAATAAATGGTTCTAAAAAAGTATCTAAAAATTAAGCAATATAAATATAATATAATTATATTTATATTTATGATATGTATATATACATCATATGCATTATAAATACAACTTTCATGACAAAATAAAAATGATAAAATAAGAAAATTAATACCCTAAATAGTAAAAATAATGAAATATTTTTTAACAAAGAAGGTAAAATAATATAAGAGGATCATATCTGACATTATAAATATTATAATGGTTCTAGAAAAAATTAATGACTTTCATAAAACAATTATATCCTATCTTCAGACACATATGAAGGAAATCGGAACTGAGGTAATGGTTTCTTAGCTCACTATTACATCCATTAGACATATACTATATTCCACACATATTGGTTTATGTCATGTATATAAAACCAATTATGATATGATATATAATTAATATGTTGTTCTTAATGTTATTTAGTATTCCATTTCATGATTCTTTATTTTATGTGGCTATGGATTTAGACATTACCAATGTTGAAAAGGTTTATTTGACAATCTCATGATTATTTTGTATTATTTTTGTTTAAATAACCCTTGGGGAAATTTTTTTGATGTTTATATCTTAAACTCAATACAATTTATTCTAATTTTGTTATTTATTATCATATTAATATAAGAGTACCATTTTTACACCATTTAGAACTAAAAATGATTGTGATTTTTCTAGGAAAACTGGCCTTTATTTCTCTCTTCTTTTGATATCCATTCCATCAGAATTATTGTTTTTCTTAAATAATTTTTTTTAAAAATAACATTTTAAAAAATATTTAATCAATATATATTTATCCTATTTTTATTTCAGTTTTTTTCAAAGGAATATTCATAATTATTTCAAAATAATTATCATTTTTGTTACAGAAAATGTGAAAGGAAATGTTTTTCTCATCTGTATAGAATGAAAAAAAATTCACTATAATGATAACCTAGTTTTTTAAAACGTATTTTACATTATGTGAAGGTTATTTACAAATTCGTTATTTTCATATTTTTTGATGTTTTTTTTGAAAAGGTGATTTTTAAAATGAAATTTTTATTTCCTTCAAACATTTTTTAGGGATAATTTTATGTTATTTATATTCATAAATGACATAAAACCATTATTGTACATATTATCCTCTTTTTATATGTTTTAGTGATACCATCCTTATTATTTATATTGATGGTTTATGATAATTTTGACTAGTTATTTATCAGTTTGATACTATTCAAAATATTTTCCTTGGATTATGATTATGATTATTAATTGGGATAATTTGTAACATTTCATATGATTTTTTAAAAATAGTAATGTTTGTGTTGATTATGTTTCACCCATTTTATATGAGGAATTAATTTGACCTGGAAAGTGTGGTGGGGATCCCATGTATAAATAGATTATCGATGCATCATTAGCTCTTATGAGACAAACCGTATTTTATTTTAGCCAAGGCCTTATCCATTTATTTAGGTGTCCTGGAATAAGGTTGCGATGGTATGTTTTATATTTATGAAATTATATATTCCTTAATTATTTATTAATTTATTGAGACTCCCATGTTACATTATTGTAATTTTTTGCGCATTTTTTATAGTTATACATTATTGTAGGTTTCAAAGAAAACTGCGATGAAAACCTCATTTTAGGTCACATTTCATATAATATTTTTAGTATACCATTAATAAAAAATGTGAGTATCCATGTAATATAATTGTTTAGGTGATAACGTCACTTTTAGTATTTTGAAATGGGTTTGAAACTATGTAATGGATAATATAATCCATATGGATTTTTTGGAGAAAAGTGCCTCCCACTTGGTTAGAAATTATTGTTCTCAACTGTATGACCATACTGTATAGATTTTCTAGGCCATTAGAAAATATATATTTATCATTATTTATTTATTACTATTAATGTTCCCCCTCGCTCAATTTAATACACCATCATGTATAGACCCTTTCCATTAGACATAGAGCTCTCCTCCATTGTATTTTGGGGTAATCCATTGGTTCATAGGTGATTTTATCTTGTAAATGTTAATTTATTAATATTTTCCCTACTCTATCCCCTCATGTAACCTTTTCATTCCATTTACATGGAGTATAAAAGACTAATACTGTGATTCTTTTAAAATATAGGGTTTGATGGGTTGTTAGTTTTTATATTTTGGATTATGTTTGTGAGAATTAAACCTCATGGATTCTTGTGGTTCTCAACCATGGTGAAAATATTAAATTTGGTATAACGATTGGCATCAATATTTAATAGTTATTTTCATGGATAATATTTCAATCATCAATTCCTTTGGTTTTTTATCAAATTTCTAGTAATTTGTTTTCCATAATGATGAAAAATCCATGTTTGTTGTGAATCATGGTGTGTGTAATAAATTTGGACTTTTAAGTGGATTCTTAAAAGGATGTGATTTAAAAAGATATAATGTTTTTATAAAATTACTTAAGGAGTATTTTTGTGTTTAAATGGATTCTATATAGGTTTTTGAAAATTTTTTACATAAAGGAAGGTGATTTATAATTATGGGAATGTCTAGTTAAAAAATCTGATAATTGTTATGTGTTTATGTGTTTTCTCCTCAGAAGAACATCATAGAATATATTTTTTTTAGGTTCATCAATTAGAAAAATTGAACCATAAACTATTTCTAGAAAAATATACTGATATATATCTATGGTAAAATGGGTGACTTTGCATTGATAACTAAGGTATCCTAAAAAGGACCTTGTGGACCGAGAGTTCTCATAAGTGTATTACAGGGACCAAGGAATTCTGAGAGAGCATCCTACTATTTTAAAATCATAATATAAATTAAAAAACATGTCTTCGACTGGGACACATTAGACACTAATGTCTAGATATCCTAGTGCTTATTACATATGTAATTCCCCGACACCAATTACCTAAAGTTGGTGCATTATTACATAACATTGGCATGATCAGAATAGATCATGTTCTGAAAGACCGATTAGTTTAGTAGCCTTATAAGTACTATATACAATCATATGTTTTACATTACAATATGAAATGAAAAAAACAACATTGTGTCCCCTTTTAACACACTCATATCCCTTATCCAATCCCTTCAAGTCGTTCATAATATACTTCTTATCATCCTAGAAAAAAGAAAACATAAGAAAGGGGTGAGCTTAGATTCTCATTAAGGATATAAATATAAAAGAAACTATCATAAATAATCACAAACATTTGATCCAATTTATAAGACTAAAACGCAAGATATTTAAACATAATCTTCAGCATAATATGGAAAATATAAATCAAATAATTACATTTACTTATTCACATGAATATTCTAGTAGATGAATAATCACATGTAATATCAATAGCTAATTTCATAACGATGGAATGAAAAATGAAAAACATTATAACCACAGATTCAAGGCCATGTTCGAAGACTACAAATTAAAGTATTGTCAAGGCCTTCTAAAAAGACACTAGTTTGTCTAATGAGAACTTTTGATGTATCATGGGTCTATAGCGGGCCCTTCCCATCACTTACTACGTCCAATGCATTCCTCATATAAGAATTGTGAAACATAACATAAACATTCATATTAAACTAACATAAGAAATGTTAATACTTTAACAATAAACTTTGGATTACATAAAATAAAAAATCAATAAGAAAACATATAATTAAACTACCAATACAACATGGAATATTTTATCATAACAAATCAACCTTAATTAAACATAAAATCCAACAATAGGTTTGAAGATATATGAAATCAATAAAAACAATTAGGAAGAAAATATATCTTTCCACTTTTAAATCATTAAAAAGTCTCATAATTATAAAATAAAGCATTTATTTTTAAAATATTCAAATAATCTTGTAAGAGAAACGTTGAAGGTGTTATAACGGTGGGAAATAGTTGCACCCACTATATATGTTGAAAAATATTCTATCTTTAATTTGATGAAAAGGTCATGAAGTACATTTTTTTGGAAAATTATGGAAAGATTCCTTTCAAAAAAAATTTCTAAAAATTCAAAATATTGTATAAATTAATTTATCCCATAGTCTTGTAAATAGTAAAAATTATTTCAAATACATGTGTAAGAAACATGGATGCAGATGATAAATAAGTCCTAGAAGATACTTACGTAAAAAAACATATGATAATAAATAGATTGTAAATTTAACCCTTATTTTGGAAATTTCCATAGTCTAGGGTACGTTATCCTCAGGAATAATGTTTTAATCATTGTTATTAAATTATAAAAAAACCACATACATAAAAAATTATATCATACATGATCCTATAATATTTCTTTATTAATAAAATTTTAGTAGTATCATTTTTTATTGTTAACTATTTCGTTTTCCTTTATATGTCGCTTACGTAAGTCATGTTTATTATGGATTGGATGTATTAGATTCATATCCAAAATTATAATAAGTTCCTAATCATTATTTTTTATCATAAAATGATAATTTTTTTAGAATGGTAATGATGGGGAATTAAATCCCATCGTGTTGTAGAGATCGTAAGATATACGCACGCACGAGAGGCAATAACATTCTATTGATTTTGAAATCGTTTGTAGTTGGATAGTATGTTATATATAAAAAATAACCAACATGTTATATTTATTATTTATATCTATTATACTCTTTATTATACCCATCCAAATTAATAAGTGTTTAATAAAAAACTATACCACGACGTGGAGACGGTAAGTAATACGTACACATGTATGATGAATTTCTCATTCATAGGTTGGATAGAATAATGAATATGGTTGTACAATATTTATAATAAAATCCCATTATGTATATGGTAATGGATTAATTATTTTAGTATGGAAACAAAAATGAAAGAGGAAGTGCAAGATGAAATGAATGTTGAAAGAGGTGATGAAATAATTACCACTTATTCGAGTGCTTCCTTTTGATTTTAACAAAAGGGCTCCATAGGTTGTCATTCTGATCAAATTAAGGCCTATAGGATTAATTTAGGGTATTTGGGAGGAAATTGGGGCACGTTTTGGCTGAGAAAAATGGATTTTGAGGTGTGAATTTGAGAGAAGGGGAAGTACCCTTTTATAAGAGAGGTTAGGGGCACTTTAGTAAGATACTATAATATTATTTTATTATAAATTAATTTTAAGTTTATAATTTCTCAAAATGGATTTATTTCTATTAAAATATGGTGATGGATCGAAATCATCTCAACCAATAGGTTTTAGACCATTATAGTTCACCATATTAACATTATCCTTTAGATTTATCTCTTAGTTAAATAGTTTAACTTTTACCATGTCTTCCTCTATTTTTATACTATATGGTTAATATAGTTACTATAAAATTCCAAGAGAAAAAAATTTGTTCATTAATTACATATATAAAATTATCTAGGTATTGTGGCCTAGTCTTATATTTTTAGGAATATTATATTATTTAAGAGAATTGTATTTTTTTAAAAAACTCATTTATATCAATTTGATAGTATCTAGTATTTGGTTATTGTAAAAGTCATAGAAACATGATTACTTATAGTAAATACATTGAATCAACCCTAACCTGACATATTCATCTATAAAATTCTTGTATGTCATAAAAACATTCAAATTTTTTTTATTTTAATATTTATAATATCATTTTTTTTATTCTATCGTTAATAAGGAAAATATTGCATCATTATTGTGTCATTATCAAATATATATATTTTATGTATAAAAATTATAAATAAAATACAATGATTTTGGATATATTTTTATATTTATAATAAATATTTATTGTCGAAGATATGAATTATATAATATCAAATAAAAAAATTAGTGAAATATACATGTTTATGTTATATTTTCATATACTTTAAATTTATTTTTATAAAATGACATTTTCACATCCAAATGTATCAATGGGGTCACAAAATCAACCAATGGAAGCTTGTGGTAGAAAATATCTCATCAAAAAAGATTAGGACTTGTGTTAGGGTATTTTAATATTATTATAATGTCATTTTTACCATTATTTGACAGATTTACCCTTTAACCATGGTAAATTAAGTAATTACTGAAGTTATTTTTCATAATTTCCAAAAAAAGGTACCTATTTACACAATTTGAACTTTTTATTCCAAATATGGAATCCAATTTTCAAAATTTAAAACACAGAAGTTGCAGTAATTAATTTTAAATTAATTCAAGTTCTCAAAAACAAAAAGCATGTATTTATGAAATAAAACTATCCAAAGATTGACATGTGTAAATGTAAAATTTAAATGTGAAATTAAATTCAATGATCTAAATTATATTAAATTATAAAAATATAATCTAATTATACATTAAAACCACTCAAATTTATAATTTAACACTATAAATTATTTTCATTAAAAAAATAGTTTTTAATTAAAATTTAGTATTTTTTACTATTCATAAAAATATGAATGTTATGAGAAAAGTTAAAAAAATTCACCCTATGTTAAATTTGATATTAAAAATCCAAAAAAGAAATGTCTTTTTTGAGAAAAAAAAATTATAAAATTTCAAAAAGTAGGTATTAATATTCATAACTACTCTTTAAATGGCTAGATTGATATATGGATATGTGAGAGAACTCGGAGCAACATAAAATGTAATCTATTGTATTATTCAAAGAGAATCATAACAATGAAGATTTGGGTGAAAAATTATTCACTACTTCAAATAATTTTTTCCCTAAAATTTATCATATATTACCGCCTAAAAAGATTCGGGTGGTGCCTCATCATAACTTCCTCAGGTTCCCACGTTGCCTCTTCTATTGTATGGTCTCTCCAAATAACTTTTACCAGACAAGTAATTTGTTTTCCCATCACCTGTTCTCTGGTATCCATAATTTTTGTAGGCTCTTCATAATAAGACAAATCAGGTCCTTGTTCTATTTCTTCATAGGTGAGTACATGTGTTGAATCAGGGAATCATTTTCTCAATAATAATATGTGTAATACATAGTTAACATTAGAGAGACGTTGCGGAATTTCCAAACTGTAATATATAACTCAAATTCATTCTAGAATTTCGAAAGGTTTGATGTACCTAGGAATAAATTTTCACTTCTTAATAAATATTATAACACCCTTCCATGGTGACACGTTCTAGAAAACATGATGTCCTACTTGAAATAAAAAACCCTTTATTCGGTTATTAGTATTTTTCTTTATCCTAATTTGATCTACTTTGATGTGGGTTTGGATCATATTCACCTTTTCCATTGTTTCGTCAATAAGTTCTGGGCCAAGTTGTTTTCTTTCACCAATATCATCCCAAAATGTTTTTGTGCCACATCTCTTCCCATATAACGCTTCTTATGGTGAATTCGGAATACTTTAATGGAAGATATTATTATAAGAAAAATATACCATAGGTAAATACTAATCTCACATACCTTTAAAGTAGAGTGAGAAAGATCTCAACATGTATTCTAATGTCTGAATAGGCCATTGTGATTGTCCATTAGTTTCAGGTTGGTAAAAAGTTCTTCAATGAAGTTTTGTATATAGATATTTTTAAGGGATTTTCCAGAATCATGATGTAAAACAGGGATCACGATCAGAAACAATCGATATGGGTACACCATGAAATATTAATACTTTTTTAATATATAGTCTATCTAATCGTTAAAGTGGTAAACCCTCTCTTATAGTAAGAAAAATTGCTGACATGGTAAGATGCTCTACAATGACCCATATTGCATAATTCCTTATAATATTATTTGGTATCCCCATGACAAAGTCCATCGTAATTTCATCCCATTTCCTCTCACGTATGATAATAGGTTTAATAAATCCTCTAGGATGTTGTCTTTATGTCTTCATATGTTGACAAACTATACATCTTGAAACATAATTAGCAATCTCCCCCTTTATGTTGTCCCAAAAAATGTTCCTTCAAATATCTATACATATTTTCACTACTAAGGTGTATAACGAATTTGGATCTATAAGAATCATCCAACAAATCCCTTTTTAGATCAGGTATACCAGGAACAAAAATCCTCTTCCTAAATTTGAAAATTACATCTTCATATATGAAGTCTATCAATCTCCTGTCACGACCCCCTCCCACCAAAGATGCCCCTCCTGAGCTGGCAATGGTGAAAGGGAGATAATGACCCATGAGTCCCGCCGCCAGTAGGCCCTGGGGTGGAGATTAGAACGAAGGGTATGAGTTTTCACAAATATGGGAGGCATTACCCTTTTTATTATTTAGGATCGGGAAATAGGACAAGTCAACCACCAAAAAGGAAAAAGAACAAGTGTATAGAAATAAACCCAAACCAAGCCCGCATGCATGTTTAAAAAAATATATAACATGGTACAAGTACACAATAGCTCAAAGTACAATACCAAAAGAAAACAAAGGTACAACAACAGCAACAACTCCAACTGTCCGACTAGTAGGGTCCCGCACGGCCCTGGTAGTCATCCTGGAAACCTAAAAGTAAACGTAGGGTGAGCATACAAGTATACTCAGTAGGGAATCCTAAATCTATTGTGCACAAGTCGGGAGACATCCTAATGTCCCGTGAGAACAACAGAAGAAACTTAGAAAGGAATTCTATCCACCCAAACTCACCAGCCACACTCACCAAAAACACAAGCACAACAGGTAGTAGTATATCAGAAACAAGAGTATTGGGTACCCCACAACATTTCCCTTTAGTTAGCTGCTCTTCCTAACGACGAACGTCCTGACACTGCCACACTCTCCCTGCCCGCACACACCTGGGCCTCACAACCATGTATCCTGCCCGCACACACCTGGGCCTCATCCTGAAGATTCTTGGGAAACAATAGAACCTTCCCGAAGACTCTTGGGCTAAAACCACCCCAATCGAAACCTACCTGAAGATTATTAGGTGTTACGTTGCCTCAATCCATCACATCCTAGGGGAGAAGGAGTAGGAAGGAGCTAGTAACTAAGGGAAAAAAACCCTCTCCCATATAATGGGAGTGTTCGGCACTAAGTGCTCAACATGGGTGGGGTGCGATAAAAACACAAAAGAGACAGATATATATATATATATATATATATATATATATATATATATCGACCTCACAGCCCAACCTATGGCTTCTAAAAATAGAAACTGAGCACGTGCCTCGGAACTACTACTACAAAGCATGCATACAACAAACAAACCCAAACCCCTTTAGGTTTTCACATTTCAGAAGAAATAGTTCATTTGTTCCTTAACTACTGGGCAACTATCCCCAACCAACCACACCAATGGTTCGTAAAACATATCCATGCCATCTACAAAACATGTTAGAAAAAACATAAGCATCACAACAAAGTCGTTCTTATCAACCAACCAACCCCATTGATTATTATTTTCGTTTCATTACCATGCCCCACCATTCATTAACTCTTCCACTTTTATTTAATATTCACAACCCATAGCCCATTCACATTTAAACCCAGCCCTGCAGCCCTGCTGCCAATCACTATAACCACAACCACACCGAACATGCACATCATCACCTCTTTAAAACCATTTATCGCAGCCCTGCTTCCCACCCTCTCCACAACAACCCACAATAAACCCCCATCACATGCCATTTAACCAACCCAACACCCACATGTTCATTATTCCATTTTGTTTAACCGGGGTGATCACACAAGGGTTCTAGATTTTAAAATCCAACTTTATGTGATTACCCAATTTCCACATTCCACAAAGTTTCCATCCAAAAGAAAATCCTGAAGGAGAGGGCAACATTTAATTGCGTTAGTAAAATCCCCCAACAACCGTGATTTTCAGTAGGTAGAAGTTCATTCAATTCACAACATAATATCACAGGATATAAAGTAACAACAATCACAACTTCCCATCCCCGTTTTATAAGCCAGTTATTATCATCATTTAAATAGGTTCAAAAGTGTTTCACGTAAACAATAGAACACCCACCCTTTATGATGCACAAACTAAATAGACGAAGGTAAGATCCCTACTTCAATAGGTTCTCAATCGCAACGCTCCCCCGGATCAACCATAGAAGACGTCTGTTGGTGTCTATCACTTCTGTCAGGTCCCAGAAAAACCTCCTCAGGTGGAATTCGGAAAGGAAAGGCCGAAGGAAAGACAACAGATCCAATCTCGGAAGCTCTGCCTCATCATTACGATCCCGTGGCTGCTGACAGATCGTAAATCAGAGCTCGGATGAAGAAGTTATGGAAGGAATAGCCTTCGGGTCTCTTGAGAGATCTCTGCTCAGAGGATAGGAGAGGAGAGGGGTGAGTTGAAAGGAGGAGGGGACCCCTCCTTTTGTAGGCGTGAAAAGAAAAAGTACACAGCAGGTACATTATGGTACACGGTGTGTACTCGGTTCTTTTACACGGTCTCCATGCGGCTTCCAACATGGCTCTGCGGCCGTTGACTGGTCACACATGGTTTTAGGGTAACACATATGTGGGGAAGGACTACAAAGAGTGTAGTTTAGAAACACGTCATGTACTCATTTATTGCACACGGAAAGGACACAACTCTAACACGGTACACGACCGTTGACTAGTAATGCGTGCATAGGGAAGGACTACACGGTATATAGAACTGGACACACGGCGTGCACCCATTATTCCACACAGCAAGGACACAGCTTGCAACACGAGGTGTACCCGGAAAGGAAGTACACGACGTGTACTCAAACTACACGGCATGTAGTTTAAAAATTCTTCAAAGTGTAGAAAAAGTCCATTTTACCCTCCAGAACACTTCTTGACCTTTTTTATGACAAAGGAATGGACCGAAGAGGTCCGGGACATTACATCTGATACCTTATAAAACATTCCCGTCCCCGAGAATTGAAAAACCAACCTAGAGAAAACCCAACAAGATACCTCTTAGGGATCTCGTTATAACAGGAACCCAACCAACAACCCTAATCATATGTGTTAGGAATTCCTTCTCCTATGTAGAGATATTATCGACTTTAGGTGGCACTGACTCACCTGCACGGGTTTAATCGCATCCCCATTAATGCGTCTCGATTATGAATGGGATCTTCCCACATTCATACATTAGGATTTTTCAACTCACACTAACCCCAACACCACACAACCAACACACTTCCTGAACACATGGGTTTGGGAAATTCCTTTACCTATATCGAGATATTATCCGCTTTAGGCGGCACTGACTCGCCTGCACGGGTTCAATCGCATCTGCATTAATGCATCTCAATTAAGGGTCAGGTTTTTTTCCTTTTCCCACACATCCAGACATGTTACACATTACCAGGGAACAAAGAAACAAAATTTCTCCCAACTGACAAGAAAAGCATTCCATATAACAAGGTTACATAGTACAACATCAACACAAGCTCATAAGAACAAGGGAAAAACACAAGTCAAAACAACTCCAGGTACTAAGCATGCATCTGGTTCTCCCGCTCCCAAGTGCTCTCCTCGAGGCCTCCATGCCTCCACAACACACGAACCAAGGGAATGGTTCATCCACGGAGCACCTTCTATTTACGATCATCGATTCTGACTAGTCGTTCCTCGAATGTCGCATCGTCTCCCATATCTTACTCTCCCCAGTTGATAACGTGGGATTCGTCGTATAAGTACCGACAAATCTGGGAGACGTGGAAGACGTCATGAACCTTCTCCAACTGAGGTGGCAGGGCCAGCTGATATGCCACCTCGCCGACTTGCCTCAGCACCTCAAAAGGTCCGATGAACCTGGGTGAGAGCTTGCTCCCCTTCCCAAACCTCTGCTTCCCCCGTCGAGGGGAAACATTCAAGAACACATGATCCCCCACCTCAAACTCCAAGGGTCTCCTCCGAACATCAGCATAAGACTTTTTTCGGTCCTAAGCCGCTTTCATCCTCTCACGTACATGTTGGACTTTCTCTGTGGTGCTCTGAACTACCTCTGGCCCAAGTGCACCTGTCTCACCAACCTCTGCCCAGCAAATGGGTGAACGACATGGCCTTCCATACAAAGCCTCAAACGGTGCCATGACAATAGTAGAGTGAAAGCTGTTGTTGTAGGAAAACTCTACTAAAGGCAATTGACGTACACATGATCCTCTGAAATCCAGAACGCATGCTCACAGCATGTCCTCCAACGTCTGGATAGTCCGCTCCATCTGCCCATCGGTCTAAGGGTGGACGGAAGTGATAAGGTGTAGCTGGGTGCCAAAAGCATGTTATATCCCCCTCCAGACTCGTGAGGTAATCCGAGTATCCCGATCTGAGACGATAGTCTTTGGGACCCCATGAAAACGCACCACCTCATTTACGTACCTCTGTTCTAAGGTACTCACTGGGCTTGACTCCTTAATTGCTACGAAGTGAGATGATTTCATCACATGATCCACCACCACCCAGATAGCATTATAACCACCCTGAGCTCTGGGTAGTCCTAGGATGAAGTCCATTGAGATGTCATCCCACTTCCACTCGGGGACATCTAAAGGATGAAACAATCCACCGGGAACACGGTATTCAGCCTTCACTTGCTGACACACTAGGAATTTACCCACAAACTCCGCCACTCCCCGTTTCACCCCGGGCCACCAAAACTGATCCCTCGGGCCTCGGTACATTTTTGAAACTTCTGGATATAGCACCAGGGCTGAGCTATGGAACTCATGGAGAACTCCCTCAGGAATTGCCTCAGGAACAAACAACCTTCCATGGAAAATCATCTGATGTCGGATGTCCTTTGACCATCCTTCTGGAGCGTTACCCTGATCGACACGATCCCGCATCACTTCTGCCTCGGAGTCCCCCCACTGAGACTCTTCCACCTGCTGCAACAAGGAGGACTACACCGTCATCTGAAACAAACAGCCTCTAACACCTTCTACCCTTGCATCCAAGTGTAAGGCAGCAAAATCTCTCATCTCCTTCCAAGAATCAGCAGATTCCCAAAACACTTCCTAATGTGACTCCCTACTCAGGGAATCAGCAACAACGTTGCCCTTACCTTCAGTTTAAGAGATCTCAAAGTCATAGTCTTGGATAAACTCAACCCATCTCCGCTGCCGTAAGTTCAGGTCACGCTGGGAGAAGATATAACACGGTCTATTGTGATCTGAGAAGGCCACAAAGTGCCCCCCAAAGAGGAAATGTCGCCATAACTTCATTGCGAACACTACTGCTGCAAGATCCAGGTCATGGGTGGCATAGATACACTCGTGAGGGCGCAACTGCCTAGACCCAAAAAAAATCACTCCCTTCTTCTGCATCAGCACGCACCCCAGACCAAGGCCAGAAGCATCACAAAACACTTCATACAACAACCCCTCCTCTGGAAACCTAAGTACGGGAGCACTAACCAACTTCTCCTTCAGGTAGTCAAAAGCCTTCTGGCACTGCTCACTCCATAGGAAGACCTGGTTCTTCCTCGTCAAAGCTTTCAAAGGAGCAGCAACTTGAGAGAAGTCTAAAACGAACCTCTTATAGTAACATGCTAACCCCAGGAAACTACGATCTTCTGCCACGCTCATGGGTGCTGCCCAAGAAACAACTGCCTACACCTTCGATGGTTCCACTAACACTCCATGCGGAGACACCACGTGCCCAAGGAAGTGTACTTCCTATGTCAAGAACTTACACTTCGACAATTTCCCATAAATCTGGTGGTGTCAAAGGACATCCAAGACTGCCCTGAGTTTCTCAACATGCTCCTCCTCTGACCTTGAGTAGACCAGGATGTCATCGATAAACACAATGACGAACTGGTCCAGAAACTCTTGGAAGACAAAGTTCATAAGTCCCATGAACACATATGGTGCATTCGTAACTCCAAACGGCATCACTACAAACTATAAGTTCCCATACCTGCACCTAAAATCCATCTTCCAGATGTCACTGTCCTTCACCCTCAACTGATGATATCCAGATCGTAGATCAATCTTGGAAAACCAACCTGCTCCCCTCAGCTGGTCGAAGAGATCATCTATTCCTGGGAGGGGGTAACGGTTCTTGACCTTTACCTGGTTCAGCCTTCGGTAGTATATGCATAGCCTGAGACCACCATATTCCTTCTTCATGAACAAAACTGGAGCACCCCATGGCGACATGCTGGGTCGAACAAAACCCTTCTCTATCAGATCATCAATCTGAATCCGCAACTCCCGCAACTCCGAAGGTGCCATCTGATAAGGGGCCATCAAAATCGGACGGGAACCAGGATGTAAGTCTATCCCGAACTCAACGTCACGTTGGGGGGGGGGGGGTAGAGTCACAACCTCCTCAAGAAAAACATCGAGGAACTCTCCAACAACCTCCGGGACATTCATCATCTCCGTATCAACTGGAAGCACTGATGACCCACCTAACAAGGAAATGAGAGGCTCCACATGCCGGCTTCCCACCTGATAGCTCCTCTCGCCAACAAAAGATACGCGCTGCCCATCCATGTCGGAGAACACGAATCTTCTCCAGAAGCAGTCGATAACGGCACTTACAGAAAACAACCAGTCGATGCCTATGATGACATTGTATGGCCGCATCTATAACAGAAGAAGGTCCCCACTAGATTGATGTGGTCCCAACGTCATCCCACATCCCCTTTAAACAAAAGATACACTGGTCTGGCCCCCAACAGGTGTACTCAGTACCAGTGGTATGGAAAGTCTCTCTATGTCTAGTCCCAAACAATGGGCTAGACTAGGTGAAACAAAAGAGTGTGAAGCTCCCGAATCGAACAAGGCATAAACAAGAGTGATGAACATACAAATTGTACGTCGCACCACCTCTAGTACTGCTGGAGCTGCCAACTCTGCCGCGTGAAACTGTCCACGCCCAGCTCTTCTACCTCTCTGATGTCATCCACCTCCCCGACCACGCCCTGGTCGAGGTCCCTGAGGAGCGACCTGAGGTCGGCCTCCTCCTGCAAAGTCTTCCCTCGGTGGGGAATGGTCTTGCTGCTGCTGGATGGGCCTCACCGGCAACTGGTGCTACTGAGGTAGGCGCTGAACTTGTCCACCACCACCGTACTAAGCTCAGGTCGGGCACCGACTCTGAACGTGCCCCAAACCTCCACAAGAAAAAAACCTCGGTCTTGGGCTCGTGAAAAAGGGATGAGGACACGAAGATCTAAACTGGAACTGCAGGGGCCTGCTCCCCACTGGCATGAACCTGGAAGGTCCCGTCGCAGGAGACATGCTACTGACTGCCTTCCCCTTCGAAGAGCCTGGCTGGATCCCCTCTCGGGGTGCACCTCCCAGCGAGTCAATCCTCTCTACAACCTCTGCCTTCTTTTGTACTGCCAAGTACGTCGGAAGGGTGAAGGGGTTGACAACATACTGGAGCGAAGGACGGAGCGCCTCCTCCAAACGTCTAGCCCGAGACTCCTCACTGAGGAAGAGATCTAGAGAAAAGCGCATCAGATCTTTGAACTTGATCCCTAACTCTCGTACATTCATACTCCCCTGCTGAAGGGATAGTAAATCCCGCTGCTTCTCTGCCTTGATCATGGAAGAAAGGAATTCCTTCCCAATGTCATCCCACGGAACCTCTGGCTCTATCCTCTCTCCGAGGTAGAGCGTCAACCACTGTTGTTCCGCACCTCTCTGTTGAATGACTTCTAGGGGAACCCAGTACTCCCTCAGAGTACGGATCAAGGTAAAAGCAATCCCTAGCTCCTCAAGCCCCCCCTCCGTCTCCGTATCTGAAGTACTACCCTCAAACTTCTTGAGGGTCTGCCACTGGAAAGAACGGAGAGTCTTCTGCCACAGGCTATCTTCCTCCTCTCCGTCAATCCTCAACTGATCGACAACCTAAATCATCTGGGCGTCGACCATCTAAGCCACCCGGGGATGAGATACAGGTGCCATAGCTTTACGGAAAACAAGGATCTCATAAGCCCAAGTAGTAAGCAAAAACTCAAGGTTTCATTTTATCATTTTATTTCAATTTCATTCCCAGAACACCCAAACCAAGTAAAACAAAATCATGATGATGCATGTAACATTCCTAGGGTCTCTACCCTGCAATTAATGTAGTCTCACTTGGTCGTTCAGTAGGCTCAAAGTCCTTGCATCGGATCACAGGGGGCCCTAAAATCCCTTTTCCTAGTCGGTCTTCTCTGGCCTATGTCACGCACCAAGATTAACTAACACTTTTTCCCTACCATCCCATGAAATCCTCACTGTGCCTAACTCTAGACTCTATCCTATCTCTAAACCATCACCTCTGATACCATTCTATCATGAACCCCTCCCACCAAAGATTCCCCTCTTGAGCTGGCAATGGTGAAAGGGAGATAATGACCCCCGAGTCCTGCCTCCAGTAGGCCCTGGGGTGGCGACTAGCACCAACGTTATGAGTTTTCACAAATATTGGAGGCATTACCCTTTTTATTATTTAGGATCGGGAAATAGGACAAGTCAACCACCAAAAAGGAAAAATAACAAGTGTATAGAAATAAACCCAATCCAAGCCCACATGCATGTTTAAACAAATTTATAACAAGGTTCAAGTACACGAAATCTCAAAGTACAATACCAAAAGAAAACAAAGGTACAAAAACAGCAACAAATCCAACTGTCCAACTAGTAGGGTCCCGCACGGCCCTGGTAGTCCTCCAGGAAACCTGAAAGTAAACGTAGGGTGAGCATACAAGTATACTCAGTATGGAAACCTAAAGCTCTCATGCATTAGTGGGGAGACATCCTAATGTACCGTGAGAACAATAGAAGAAACCTAGCAAGGCATTATATCCACCCAACCTCACCAGCCACACTCACCGAAAACATAAGCACAACAGGTAGTAGTATATTAGAAACAAGAGTATTATGAACCCCACACCATTTCCCTTTAGTTAGATTCTCTTCCTAACGACGAACGACTTGATGCTGCCACACTCTCCCCGCCCGCACACACCTTGGCCTCACAACCACGTATCCCGCCCGTACACACTTGGGACTCACAACCATGTATCCCTCCCGCACACACTTGGGCCTCATCCCAAAGATTCTTGGGAAACAGTAGAACCTGCCCAAAGAGTCTTGGGCTAAAACCACCCCAATCGAAACCAACCCGAAGATTCTTAGGTGTAAGGTCTCCTCAAGCCATCACAACCTAGGGGAGAAGGTGCAGGAAGGAGAAAGTAACTAAGGGAGAAACACCCTCTCCCATAAAATGGGAGTGATCGGCACTAAGTTCTCAACATGGGTGGGGTGCGAAAAAAACAAAAGATTCCAATATATATATATATACCAACCTCACAGCCCAACCTATGGTTTCTAAAAAGAGAAACTGAGCACGTGCCTCGACACTACTACTACGAAGCATGCATACAACAAACAAAGCCAACCCCCTTTAGGTTTTCACATTTCAGAAGAAATAGTTCATTTTTTCCTTAACTACTGGGAAACTATCCACAAACAACCACACCAATCGTTCGTAAAACATATCCCTGCCATCCACAAAACAAGTTAGGAAAAACATAAGCAGCACAAAAAAGTCCCTCTTATTAACCAACCAACCCCATTGATTATTATTTCCGTTTCATTACCACGCCCCACCATTCATTAACTCTTACACTTTTATTTAATAGTCACAACCCATAGCCCGTTCACATTTAAACCTAGCCCTGCAGCCCCACTGCCAACCACTATAACCACAACCACACCGAACCCGCACATCATCACCTCTTTAAAACCATTTATCACAGCCTCGCTACCCACCCTCTCCACAACAACCCACAATACACCCCCATCACATGCCACTTAACCAAGCCAACACCCACAAGTTCATTATTCCATTTTGTTTAACCGGGGTGATCACACAAGGGTTCCAAATCTTAACAGCCAACTTTATGTGATTAACCAATTTCCACATTCCACAAAGATTACATCCATAAGAAAATCCAGAAGGAGAGGGAAACATTTAATTGCATAAGAAAAGGCCCCCAATGACTGTTATTTTTAGTAGGTACAAGCTCATTCAATTCACAACATAATATCATAGGATATAAACTAACAGCAGTCACAACTTCCCATCCCCGTAGTATAAGCCAGTTATTATCCTTATTTAAACCGGTTCAAAAGTGTTTCACGTAAACACTAAATCACCCACCCCGCATGATGCACAAATTAAAGAGACGAAGGTAAGATCCCTACTTCAACAGGTTCTCAATGGCAACGCTCCCCTGGATTAACCTTAGAAGACGTCCGTCTGCATCTGTCACTTTTGTCGGGTCCCAGAAAAACCTCCTTAGGTGGAAGTCAGAAAGGAAAGACCGAAGGAAAGGCAACGGATCCAATCTTGGAAGCTCCTCCTCATCGTTACAATCCCGTGGCCACTGACGGATCATAAATCGGAGCTCAGACGAAGAAGTTATAGAAGGAAGAGCCTTCGAGTCTCTTGAGAGAGCTCTGCTCAGAGGAGAGGATAAGAGAGGGGTGAGTTGAAAGGAGGAGGGGACCCCTCCTTTTATTGGTGTGAAAATCAAAAGTACATGGCATGTACTTTATGGTACATGACGTGTATTTATGGTACATGGAGTGTACTCGGTTCTTTCACACGGTCTCCACGAGGCTTCCAACACGGCTCCGCGGCCGTTGACTATTGAACACACGGTTTGAGGGTAACGCATAGGCGAGGAAGGACTACACATCTTGTAGTTTAGACACACGGCGTGTACTCATTTATTGCACACGACAAGGACCCGGCTCCAACACGGTACACGACCGTTGACTGGTAACGCGTACGCGGGGAAGGATTACATGGCGTGTAGAACTGGACACACGACGTGCACCCATTATTCCACACAGGAAGGACACGACTTGCAACACGGGGTGTACCCAGAAAGGAAGTAAACGATGTGTACTCAAACTACACGGCGTGTAGTTTCAAAATTCTGGAAAGTGTGGAAAAATCCCATTTTACCCTCCATAACACTTCTTGACCTTCTTTTTGAAAAAGGAATGGGCCAGAGTGGTCCAAGACATTACATCTCCAATCATTCACAATGATAAATTTAATTTGAAACTCCTCATCATCGGTCTATGAAATTTTTTTCCTTTCTAGTAAAGATGGTTTGACAACCATTTGAGAAATTATCACTATTTCACCTTCCATGATTATGACCATTTCAATATTTACTAGATCCAAGATCATAGGATCCCTTTAAACTCCCATCTTGTTCAGAACTCCATGATCATTTCGTCTCAATGCATTTTCAACCTTATTTTCCTTCTTCGGGTGGTAGTGTATTGTGTAATTATAATCCTTGACTTGTTCAAGCCATCACCTTTTCCTATTGTTGATTTATTTCTGTGAGAAAATATACTTCGAACTATTTTGATCAGTATATATCTTAAATTTTTTACCATATAGATAGTGTCTACATATATTTAGAGCAATGATTACAGATACTAACTCAAGATCATGAGTGGGACAGTTTTGTTCATGAACATATAGCTGTCATGATGCATAAGCAAGAACTCTATCATTCTGCATAAGGACACAACCAAGTCCTTTTTTTTGAAGTGTCGCTATAAATAAGAGACCCATAATTCCTAGATAGTACAGTCACGAAATAAGAATTGACTAATATTCTATCCAATCCTTAAACACATTATTCAAACTATTTTTCCCAAAAAACGTTCACCCCTTTACATGTGATCTTCTTTAATGGGTTAGAAAATCTCAAAAAAATTGGATGAAAACCCAATAATAACCTGATGAACCAATAAAACTACGTATGCCCATTATAATCATCAGTGCTGGAAATTCATGGATTACCCTATCCTTTGAATGATAAATAGTGATTTCATAGTTAGATATAATATGTACAAAAAATGGATTCTCTTGAAGCACATTATTAACACTTACTAAACTTTGCATATAATCCATTTCATCAAAGATTCTATAGAATAGTACGTAGGTGATTTTATTGATCTTCATAGATTTTAGAGAATAAAAAAAATATCATCAATAAATACCACTTCAAATTCTTCAAGATAATCCTTGAAAACTATATTCATTATATCCATAAAAAAGGGTGAATTAGTCATTCCAAAAATCATTACTGTAAACCCATAATGCGTAAAAATGGTTTGAAATTTTGTATTTGGAATTCTTCATTCTTCACATACAACGGATAGTATCCATATCGAAGTTAAATATTTAAAAAATATTTATCTCCATGAATTTGATCAAATTAATCATCAATGTTAGTTTGGGAATACTTGTTCTTTATTGTTATATCATTGATCTCTGTGTAGTCAATACATAACCTCTTAGATCAATATTTCATCTTAAAAAATAATAGGTGATCCCCATAAAGAAACACTATGTAATATAAATAATTTATTACTCAATTCGTCTAGTATTTCCATTAGTTACACTAATACCAAAGTGGTCATTCTATAAGTGATCTACAGTATGGGCCCTTAACTAGGAATTATGTCAACGGAAAAACTCAATTTATCATTCTGGAGGATGTCTAGGTAAATCCTATGGAAACACATAAACATATTCTTTCACAATAGGTACATCCTCTATTTGAGAATTCCTTTACTCACCCATAGTTATTTTACCCCCTTCCACCCCAATAATTTAATTTTTTAGAGCTATAGGGGGTGGAACTAGAAGAGAATCAGATGGGGATGTTTTAGCTATAAATATAAGTTATTCCTTATAATCATAAAAAAATTTAACATACTTCTTTTGACCATAATTGTTTGCATAATGGTTTAAAAACATATCTATAACAACGATTATATCAAATTAAATCATGGGTATGATAATAATATCATTAGATAATGTATGTTTATATTCTATAATGGAAACTGATTGACAAAAAAATATTTCTATGATAGTTCCATTAAATTTTTTCAATAAATATCGCTTGTTATGTAAAATTGGAATTATAAAATTTTCTTAGAAAAATTAGAAGATTTAAAATAATGACTTGATCTAGAATCAAATAATGGATTGGCTAAGTTAAAAAATGATTAAAGTACCTACCACCACATCATTCAGAACTTCAAACTTATCAATTATGATCACATAATCTTGGACTTTCAACCTTTTCCTTTTTTAGGTATGTTTTCTTGACTCTTACAAAATTAATTTTCATAATTCCCAATTTCATTACAACTTTTTCATTGAACATCAACATCATCTTTCTTCCCCTTTCAATCATGAACATAGTGGAAATCTTCTCCACACTTTTAACAATCTCAAATTCACTTTAGGCATGTACATGGGTGTTTCTTACCCAAATTAATGTAGGATGGAAAGTAATCTTTTCCTTTTATCCTTTCATTTCTTATTCTAGAGTGTTCGGCAAATCTCTTCTTCTCTTTCTTCAATTTAAATTATTTGAATTTGAGAATTTGTTTTCTGTCTTGATATCCCATGAGAATATATCATCTTAAGATGAGAATTATTGTAAAAATAATGATCTATGGAGAAATGGTTTTAATCCATAAAATATTCCATCAATGTTACTTCATGGGTTATGTATATAATTTGCAACATGCCATGTTAACCTTGTAATTATCTCCTCATACATTGTGACATTCTCATCCTCTTTTTTCCTCAAACTCAAAAATTGACTTTCCTTATCCTCTTTATATTCATGTGGAAAGTATTTTTCTATGAAAATATATTCAAACTACCTCCATTCCATATTTGATACTTCTTCATCCTCTTTTGTGTTTTGAATTAATGACCACCATTGATATACCTATCATTAGAGGAAATAAACATCCATGAAAACCTTTTCCCTTTCAATTCTCCAAAAAGCATGAAATATTTTATAGAAGGAACATATAAATTGATTCGGTAAAAATTAATTTTTATCCCCATTTAATTTTTGTGGTTTCTATCTCATGAAGCAGTCTAACATTGATCTTCCGTATTGTGGATCCAGGTGATCTATATAGGTAAGGTAATTATTCATTACCTGAGTGAGTTGTCTCATAAAGGATATAAAGTTCTCAGCACTAGTTTCATCACCAGCTCTACTATAATTATCATGAATTTGAGGGTAATCCCTAAATTGATTACATGCGTTGGTACGGTTTCCATTCCTTCCAGTAGGTTCCATTTATAAACAATTCCATGCACTAGATTAATTTATGAATCACAATGCATAATTAAAAACATGTAAAATACTTAACATAAATTGAATATTTTATTCATATAAACAAAAATAATATAAATGTTTTTTGGGGGAATTATTTACTCATAAATCAAACATTATGGTTTGTAGAGAAATTGTAAATTATTCCTAAGCATATCCCCTGGGAGTGTCAAACTAGGTGAGCATTAATGCCAATTATTATGTATTAGGATACCCCAGGTAAAGCTTGATACTCCCTGTCAGAGTATTCACTCCTAGGTAACTATTCTCCTAAACCACATCCACATGTAGTATCCCGACAAGGATTTATTTCTTGGAAACACCACATAATATCTACTTTACCACATTTTTTGTGTGTTCTTCTATACTAACCGTCAAAGTCTATGTTAGGGTAATGTTCCCTATTGAGTGTTTTTCTAAATATAGTTTCCATGGTTTGTACTAAACATCTTATAATATTAATTGTAATGCCCCGACCACAATTACCCAGAGTCGGTGCATTATTACATAACATTGTCATGTTCACAAGAGATGATGTCAGAAAATACTAATTTTTTTTAGTAGACTTAGAAGTACTAGATAAATTTATAGGTTTTACATTACATTATGAAATGAAAAATAAAAAAAAATTGTCTCCTTTGAACACACGTATATCCCATATCATGTCCCTATAGGTCTGTTATAATATACTTATTCTCATCCAGGAAAAAAGAAAACATAATAAAGGGGTGAGCTCGGATCCTCAGTTTGGATTGCAATATAGCAGAAGCTATCATATATAAACACAACCATTTAAGCCAATTTTAATGACTAAAAAAAATAATTTTAAACATAAAATTCAGTATAATATGGAAAAGATAAATTAAATTATTCCATTTACTTATTTAGATGGATATTCTACTAGACGAATAATCACTTATAATATCAATGGAAAATCTCATAATGATTGAATTAATAATACCACACATCATAACGACATAATCAAGGCCCCATGCCAAGACTATAAATAAAAATATTTTAAAGGTCTTGTGTCAACACACTTGTTTGTCTCATAATATATAACGAGGTATTGGGGGGATATACTGGGGCCCACCCATTAATTACTACATGTAATGAATTCCTCATATGAAAAGGGCATAATATAACATAAATATTCATATTAAATTAACATACAAAATGTTAATACTTCAACCATAAATTGTGAATTAAATAAATTAGAACATCCAAATGTAAAAATATCAAAAAAAACTATCAATATAATATGGAATGTTGTATCACAATAAATAAATATCAATTAAACATAAAATTAAAGAATATGTGTTGATATAGATGAAATCAATACAAAGACTATTTGAGAGAAATATCCCATTATACTTTGATATCATTTAAAAGACTCATAATTATAAAAGAAAAAATTTCTTTTGAAAATATTCATATAATATTGTAAGGGAATATTTGAATGTCTTGTAACGGTGGAAAATAGTTTCACCCTTTGTATAAGTTAAAAACATTATTTCCTTAATTTTTAGAAAAGTCTTAAAGTACAGTATTTATAAAACAACAAAATTATTACTTTCAAAATATTTTATAAAAATTCAAAAAAGTGTATAAATTACATTATACCATATTCTAGTAAATGGAAAAAATTCTTTGAAATACATTTTTATGAAACACAGATATGGAGGATAATGAATCCTCAGTAGATACTTATGTTAAATAACTTCGGATAATAAAGAGATTTTAATATTTACCATTACCTTGTAATAATACTTAGTTGAGGGTATATTAAAACCATATATAATATTTATATATATTTTTTTAAATTATACAATAACCACATACAAAAATATTATATCATATATGATCTTCTAACATTGCATTGTTAATAACATTTCTGAAGTATCATTGTTTCGATTGTTAACTGATGTGTTTTCCTTTATATGTTTTTCTACATAAGTCATGTTTGTTATGGATAGGATGTATTTTATTTATACCCAGAATGATATTAAGTTCTTAAAAATTATTTTTTAATCATAAACTGAAAATTATTTTTGAATGTTTATGATGGGGAATTAAATCTCATTGCGTCGTGGAGACAGTGAGGCGAACGTACGCACAAAGAAACAATATCATTATATTGATGGGGAAATCGTTTGTAAATTGATGGTACATTATATATAGAGAATAATTAACATTTTATATTTATTATTAAAATCAATTTTACTCATTATTATTCCTATTAAAATAATTATGTGTTGAATAACAAACTATATCACGATGTGGAGGTGGTAAGCCATACGTACGCACATATGGTGACTTTTTCATTCATAGGATGGATAGAACAATGAATATGATTGTACTATATTTATAATAACATATATTTATACAGAAGGTACTAGATTTATTATTATTTTATGGAAATAAAAAATATAGATGAGGTGGAAGAAGAAAAGAACTTTGAAAGAGGTGATGAAATAATTACCTCTTCTTTGGGTACTTCATTTTGATTTGAACAAAAGGGCTCCATGGTTTGGATTTACGATTAGACTAAGTTATATAGGTTGATGTGAGTGTATTTTTAAGGATATTTTAGTAGGTTTTGGATGATCCAAATTTCATTTGAGGTGTGAATTGGAGAGAAGGGGGCGTACCATTTTATAAGAGAGGTGTGGGGAACTTCAGGAAGAGAATGAAATATTAATTTATTATAAAATATATTTTGGTTTCTATTAGATCCAAATGGATTTATTTTAATAATATGGTGGGTATGGGTCTAAACTCTCAACCAATACGTTTTTGACTTATTTTACATCACCATATTAACCTTATATCTTATATTTAACTCTTTGTTAAATAGTTTAACTTTTACCAGGTATTCTTGTATTTTTATACTATATGGTAAATATAGTTACTATAAATTTCAAGAAAACCATAAATGGTTAATTAATAAAATATACAACATTATCTATGTCTTTTTTCCAGATATTATATTTTATAAATATTATATCATTTAATAAAATTGTATGTGTTTTTAAAACTCATATATGTCAATTTTGACACTATTTAGTTTTTTATTTTTGTGAAAGTCATAAAATCTTGATTTCATTGAAAAAATAAATTAAATAAACCCTAAAAATATCATATCCACATATTAAATTCTTGTATGGAATCAAAAAATTTAAATTATTTTTCTTAAAATATTTATAATATTATTTATTTGATTCTTTCATTAATAAGGAAAATACAACAACATTATTATGTCATAAATAAATATATTTATTTTATGTACAAAATTTGTAAATAAAATTTAATGATGTATGAAGTATTTTTATCTTCCTAATGACTATTTATATTTTAAGAGATCAACTATATAACCTCATATTAAAAAAATTAGTTAAAGTTACATGTTTCTATAATATTTTCCTATACTTTAAATGAATTCTTATAAAATGTCATTTTCAAATCCATGTGAATCCATGGGGTCCCAAAATCGACCCAAGAAAGCCCATGGTCAGAAATATCTCATATAATAATATTAGGACACATGTTATGGTATTTTACTATTATTATAATAATATTTTTTTCCCTTATTTACCAGATGTACACATTAAACATGGAAAGTAAAATAATTACAGAAGTTACAATTCATAATGTCCAAAAAATAAATGTTACCTATTTAGAAAAATTGGAACATGTAATTACAAATATGGAATCCAATTTTCCAAATTCCAAACATAGAAGTTTTAGTAATTGATTCAAAAATAAATCCTATTTTCAAAACAAAAAAGTGAGTTTATAAGAAGTAAAAACTATCAAAAGATTGAAATGTGTTCATGTACAATAAAAATTAAAAATTACATATAATTACCTAAATTATAATATATGACAATAATATAATCTAAATATACATTAAAACCACTCAAATTTATAAATTTACACTATAAATTATTTAAATTAAAAAGTTGTTTTTAATTAAAATTTAACATTATTCACTATTCATTAAAATATGAATGTTATCAGAAAAGTACCAAAAATTCACCTTAAGCTAATTTTAATATTATAAATCAAATAAAGAGGTCCATTTTGGAAAAAAATTATAAATTTTCAAAAAGTGGGTATTATTATTCATAACATCTTTTTAAAAGGCTAGTTTTATTGGTTAGGGCGTGCAAGAACTCAGAGCAGCGTACATCACAAGCTATTGTACTATTCAAAGAGAAGTGTGATGTGGAAGATTTTAGTGGTACAAATTATGAATTTTTATATTTTTATTCCCATGAAATTACAATTAAAATCTATTTTTTATATATGGTGTTTATTATTGTTGTACCATGTTAGATCACATAGTGCATGTTTAAGATTGGTGGTAAACTTCATTTTACATGATTATTTTTTATTAATTTTCATTGAAATATGTTATTATATATAACAATAAAGGAATATTTTAAAATTAATTCTTTCATTTTAACTTCAAAAAAAATACCTATTTTAAATATGGTTTTAAAACTATACTTATTGGTTTACATGGTGAAAGTCCTTTTTTGGATTCATGGTGGTATCTTACTAGACTTTTTTTTATAACACCATACAAATACATTTGCTAATGTAAATTAACTATTTTAAAAGAAATAGATAACGGTACATAAACAATTTTTCTCACCAAACATTCTTCTTTTCCATTGTCAATGGTTTGTTTAGTGATGGTGTTAATGTTGTCTCATGGAGTTTAAAATGTATGGAGCAGTTATTATATTTTTTATCATTGGTATGCCATGAATTTTTCTTTTGGTATTTTCCCCAATTTATTTATTTTGACTGGATACATATGTATATTTTTTATTTATTCAATGTGATGTTATTATTTTATGGTATCATTTATATTTATTGCTACATTTACTCTAAATATATATTTATATATGTTTATACTAATTATATTGTAACCACCCAAGAATTTTAAGGAGGAAAATCATGTGATATAGAGTATATGAAATTGAGGAACATTATTATAATAGAATGTAACACCCTAAGACATTATGTATATTTATTTTTAAACATATTCATTCTATTTTATAGCATTCAATGCATGAAACAATGATTTGTAACAAATTAAAATATTTTTAAAAAATTTTAATTAAAACATGTCCATTGTAACCTAGATGTTATGTTGTAATGTATGAATTATAATAAATAAATAATGAAATTTTTTGTTATCTATTAGTTATAAATAAAATAATCATCATTTTAAAGAACATAAATAAATGTTTTTCGGAAAACTACATTTTTATTGATGAACAGTTTTGTGGATACTTGTGAAAATAAATTAAAATATAATTATAAATTATCATGAAATTTTATTTTATAAATTTCCATTAATTTGTAAAATAATAATACCAAAATTATCTTACTGTAAATTTGAATTAATTGTTTTTAAAATTACATTTTTGATGAATATTGAAAAATAATTAATTTTGTTTCAAAAATTAATTTTAGTTTAAACAATTTATAAAGATAAATTATATTGTTAATTTATTTTAATGTATAAAACTATGAATTATATTTCAATTAATCTAACTGATTTCATTTGGATCAATTGTTTCTTTGAAATCCAATATTAAAACATTGCATACTTTTGAACATTGTATCATTGAAAACACGCATTCACGTTGCATCTATATGATTAATTTTAAATTATATTGTGTCAATTTTTTGAATGGAATTTATAAAAATTGTGTCTATATTTGATACTATTTTAAAATTAGTTAAAATTAAATTTTTACCCTAATGAATTGTAAATAATGTAAAAATTATTTATCATGGTTAATGTAAAAATATATTTATTGGGTGGGTAAACTAAAACTCAAGCACACGTTTTACTTTTAAAATATTAAAATTATTCAAATCATATCAATTATAAAAGTTCATATACTATCATCTCTTATCCTCACCTTAAAACCCTTTTGTTTAGGCCCATACCTATCCAATTCTCTTCCAAACATTCCCATTCTAATCTTATAATCCTTCTTTTGGGTAGAAAGAAATTATATGAAAGATTTGGTACAAACATAAGGTGGAAACCCCAATAAGAGGTAAATTTCATCAGTAAAAATTATTTATTTCATATCCAACTTAAATTAATTTTAAACCATGATGATATAATAAAGTTGGTATGATAAAATCAGTTCAAAAAACAACAATGGTTCCACTCACCTCACTTTTCAAAGGCAACCCATATACCATATTCTTCAAATATCAACAACCTTTTGTTTGGAAATTCCCTATAGAAATTACTTCGCAACTTCTCTACCCTCATTTTAGGAGCCTTATTTTTTGTATAAATCAACCCTTGGAATGCATAATGTGGAATTCTAAGGAGGATACCCGAAGAAGATGTAATGTTATCCAATGTGCATTGTTATTTTATTTCATTATCCACCTTCATAAATCATTTTAACAAAGTATTATTTATAAAATTAATATATTCCAAATAATGGGAGGTTTTTAATAAGGTAATTAATAAAAACTATCTACAGTTCATTCGAATGGTTTAGGAAATCATCATTCGTGAGCAATGCAGACTACCACTTCGTGACCCGACGTCGTTTGATTTTCCATTTCCTATTATAATTGTTGGGTATGATGATAGTTATAAATTATATATATGATATTTATAAAATATTTACACCTATATAGTCTTTATATTGTATATATCATTTTACATTCCATTCTATAGGAGATTTCAAAACACCACTCATGTGTACAATAGTCTATTTCCCGAAAAGCAATTGGATTACTCTTTCAGAAACACTTTAAATGAAAAATGATATGCATAAAGTAAATGATTATATGTTACATCAATAAAATATTTATTATATGGGTGAAATATTTATTATTCCTAAAAGATAATATGTATCATATTATTTCTTACAATTTCACTCAATGAAATTTGACGAAGTCGTTCGTGTATCTTTGGACTATCCCCATCATGAAATTATGTGACTCTATATTAATCACCAAAAAACATGTATAAAATATATTATAATACGTAAATTAATAATAAATTATTTATTATTTTATGATAAATTGTTAAAGATAAAATATTTCTATCCACTTTTCCATAGAGATCGTTGAAAAAGAGAAATGTTACTCAAGAGTACGTATGACCTACTATCTCGATGATCAGAACATACATCATTGATCAAATACATAATTCCTAATTGGGTTTGAAAGTTTAAATTATGTATAAATATGATATTTATTTCATGATATTTATTTTGGATATTATTGAATGATATATTATGAAAAGGAACTGGAATATTCATTACAAAGCACGAATGAGAAGGCAAGGAAATTAGCACATTGAATAATGAAACTAATGATATATTATTAAAGAAAGATTGATAAGGTGTTATAATAGAATTATATATGATATTGTTAATATTAAATTTACTTTAATATAATTTAAAAATATTTTTAAAATCATTATAAAGGGTGGTAAAATAGTTTCAACCAAGAGAAGTCATGGGTTAAGGGACATCATCTCAATTTTCCTTCATTGAGGCATAATGTAATATTATGCACATACTATCTTTTATATGTGATATATAATACAAATTTACATTTAATATTATGACTGATTAATAATTCATGGGGCATTATATTTCAATTATAATTATTCTATCCAATGGTATTTGAACTGAACATCATGAAGTGGAAAAGAATTTCATATTTCAATTTCTTTAAATTGGGTTATAAAACATCTATATTATATTTTATACTCATTGATTATGTGTTTATTAAATTTTATTATATTATGTTTTATTTAAACTTCTTTTATGTGGATTTAAATTTTGTACAAACCAATATATTCATTTATTAATTATCACTTCAACGTTATGATTTATGTATGAGTTTATTTCATAATCTCATTTTAATTGGGATTATTTAAACAAAAATATAAATTAAATAAAATTATTTAATAATATTAATAAACAATTTCATTTTCTTATTCACTTTTTATTCATGATCCATTAAATGTAATATTTCAATTTTTTCACTAATTATTACTAAAAAAAGTTTGTAAATAGTTATAATGGGACTGTGACTTATGTTTCCTCCTTGGATGGAAATCAGTTTTCTTCCAAAACCATGTTTTATAAAATTCATTATAAAATGTTATTTACTTCTTAAAAAAATGTTATTATGAAAATTTGACCCATTTTGACTATGTATAATGTTTTTGAAAGAAATATTCATCTCATTTTAAAAAAAGTCTTATTTGGATTTTACCAAAAAAATATGAAATGAATCACTATATTAATGCACTCGACAGGCATGGAAGTACAGGATATCAAAAACACTAAATTTTTTAAACAATAGATAATAATTTTAAAGTATTTTTTTATGTAAACCCATTTACAATTTTTTTGAACTTTTAGTTAATCAAGGTATTTTCAAAATTAAAATTATATTTACGTCATGAATGTTTCTAAAAATATTTTTCTACTATTTGTAATAATAAATGGCCAAATATATTTTTTATTAATCTAATGGGTATATGTTGGATTGATACTAGACATATTATTTCAATAAATGGGTTATGAGTATTCAGACCAAGGAATTTATTAACACTGACTTTCTTGATTCATTTATGTAGTTATTAACTATCCCTTGAAATATTACTATACATGTCAACATTGGACATTAAATTTTTCCTAAATATGAAAACTTGTTATCCTTGAAATATGTATTTCTTAAAATATATATCACATAAACATACAATGTTCAATATTTAATGTTATTTGTTTATCTATAGACACATTAACAAATCCATATTCAATACCCATCAAAAATATTCTTTTCATAAAGTACATTATTAATTAGGTAAATTTATTAGTTGATATATGGTTAAGGATTTATACATGCTTCCATGGTCGAGGCCTACTAGTCACTAGTCCTTAGATCCATCAATATGTATCTTGAGATCAATAGGTTTTCTATCCTTAATTAAATGGGTTTATACCCCTCAGTTAAAACTTTCTTGAAGAAGGACCATGATGATAGAGGTGTGATGATCATGAGATATGATGTACAATAATTAATTATTTTCTTCTTTAAGAATTTAGTTAATATTATTCAAGTTATTTTCACCTTTATATTATCTCTGGATGTATCTGAATATCATTTTATCGATTAAATTTAATTTTTGAGTTATTTTATATTCCTTTTTTATTATGACCTCTATTATAATCATATTTAATTTATATAAATGGAATGTCTATTAAGATACATTCCTTCAAATTTTGATTTTGGATATTGATTAATGATAACTTACACCTTAATTTTACCTTACAGATCATTTGACATTACATTTATTTTTTTTCCTTTCACTATAATTTCATGAAGTGTACTATGATTGACACAAATAGATATTCATAGATTAATAATGATATTATAAAAAACATTATGTTTTAATGTTTATTTTAAAATTTAATGAAATTATCAAGTATGTATCTAGTTTAAAAGCAAAATTAAACTATATGGTCCTTTATAATGAGATTACTTCTATGTTACGACAACATAATAAAGAATACATTGCCTATGAGAAATGGGGGTCCGGGTTTGTAATGATGGTATCTGAGGAAAATAATTAAAAACCTTTTGAAATGGATTTAATGAAACATAAATTGAAGAACATAACCCTATGATTTAATTAGAGGATCAATGTTGAATAACAACCTATTATTTTTTCATGGAACAAAACATTTTGTTCTTCCTCAAAATATATCCCTGTTTGAACACTACAAGTGGTTGTGGTTCTTGTATTATGTATCTATGGGTAATAAATTTGAAAAGTTTCATTTTTATTGAACTAATTATCACTAGGAGGATAAAAAATTAGACTTACTACACACCTTCTTTGACACTCCTGGGGGTATTCTTTGGATAATTTACATTTCTATTATATACCATTTTGAACAATTTAAAAATGATGATTTCAGAAAAGAAACAATGTCAATAATTATGATATTATCTTTTAATATTATTTTAATTCTTTTATCTTCTTAAATGGTTTTGGTATTATATATTAAGTTTCACATTTTTATGATATAATATACTTTATTCCATTATTAAAAAAGTGGAAACTCGTTGATTGAATAGAACCCATAAAAATGAATGTAATACAAATAATAACAGTTAGTTATACTTTGAGATACTTAATACAATATTTAAAAAGTAAATTCTCTTCCAAATATTCTCAACATTTGAGGACATTATATCATGTACTAATAAAACATAGAAGCAATTCTCTATTTTTATGGAATGGAAGAAAATTATTAGAAGATATGGGTAAATGGGAAAATGAAGATAAATAGAAGAATTGATATAAGTATTTTCCCACGTGTTCTAATTGTGGAAGGAGACGACCTAGTGTTTTACCTAAATGAATGAGATTTTTCTACAAGTGTTGGGAGAAATTTCAATATTCTTGTGATTTTAAGGGGAAAAAGTATTCTAATGTACAATGATTCAACTATATGAAGATGGGAAACTATAAAATAAATTTCTCAAGCATCAAAAGAATATACCTCAGAAGAAGCTAATGTATCATGGACAATATTATTCAGTTATCAAAGATGATGTTTATTTAATAATGAGATTGATTTTTAAATCAATAATTACATAAATTGAGTATTTTATCAATAATAACCTGGTTATATGAATTTGGAAGTCTATAAGAATTTCACAATAGTAAATTTTAATTAAGATTTTGTAAGAATATTTTAAATGTTACTGATGACCATTAAATGTTATTTAGTGAAAATTTGCTCTTTTTTGAAGAAAAATGATTGATGGAGGATAACTCTTGATATGTGCTCTATATTGATATAATAATTATATGACATAGAGATGATTAATATGGGTAAATTAAATTGGATAGTAATTTCTACTTTGAAATAGATTAATGATTTAACAAAAATAATTCTACTATCAATGGTGGAGTTAACATCATTTTTGTATTGAATTAATTTATCCAAAACTCTTTGTTTTATTCAAGTAATAAGAATGAATTTATGTTTTAAATATGTTTTTTTATAATTCATGAAATTACCATTATTAAAGGCAATATATAACAATGGTTTTCACGTGTTTTGTATTTTCTAATTAAGATCCACTTCATGTTGTTTTGAGGACTAAGGATGAGTTCATCTTGAATATTTATTTAACATCTTTATAAGGTTTTGGATCAAAATCTTTTTGAAGGGTCATAGGGATAACTATTTATGAAGTGGTTTATGTTGAACATTAGATGATGTTTTAGTTATAAATTTATACTTCACCTTATAATGATTTATTCTTATTAGATAACTTCTACTAACCATTTGGGTATAAAAAAAATTATAGGTTGATAAAGGAATTATCATTATATTATGTAAATTATTTTCTATTAAATTTCAATTTTAGTTCTTTATGCATTACAATTAAAATTTTGTTTGTTAATTTGTTTAAATAACTAATAAATTGACAATGGATCAATATAAATCCAATGGTTCAAACTGTGATTATAAAATAAAATGATATGAAGACAGTATATTTCATTATATTCATAGAATGTAAAAAAAATCCCCAATATTAGTAAAAGGTTATTAATAAAAAAATATCACATTATCTGCATATCGGATGAATCAAATGGTATTTTAAAATAAAAAAAATTAATGGATTTTGGGTCCTTAAAATTGAATTTATTATTAAAACTTGTCTGATAAATGTCATCTATCTGTCTTAATTATTATTTACACTTTTCTTCCTTGTCTATATCTCCAGTAGTTGTCAATGTTCTCTTATATAGTATCCTTGTTGTGTTTTATTACATATAACCTTTTTAATTCCATTTAAATGATATTAAGAAGATATTTAATTATATTTTAAACGGTGTGGTTTTTCCTTAATGGAATTATCAAATATTCTACCCCTTTTTTATGTGAGGAAGACTAAATTTAGAAGAATTAATTTTTTTATGGGGGAAGAATTTAATACACTCAGATTTTAAAATTGCTAATTTTGTTCGATAGAAAATATCACATGAATCATTAATCTTATAAAATAATTCAATAGCATAATACTTTATGATATATTCACTTTTAAATAAATTTTATCTCATTGAATGTTTATAATGGATAAAACACTAGGTTTGAACGAAATGTTATACAATTTCAAATTTCATTTAAAACATGAAAATGATTACATAGTTCTTATGCATTCAGGTATGAATAATACTAAATAAATAATTAAAATTATGGTTATCTATTTATTTTAAATAATATATGAATCATTTAAAAGAAAAAATAAAAACAAAATCTGAAATACTGGTATTTTTATTAAAATCATTTAGTTGCGCATTTCACACATAAATTCATATAAATTTTTAAAACCTATAGAAATTTTATTTCATAAATTATGATATCATTTGGAAATCAAAATATAAAAATTAACACTTATTTTTTTGGGTTTTTTCAATAAAAAATCAATAAACTGTTAAAATATACTGATTGTTAATTTAAAACTACCTTTTAGATTAAGTTATTTATAAAATTTAATTATATAATTATTTTTTTTAAGTAAAATGAGTTCATTTTTATATAAATAATTTCAATATAGGTTATTTTAGTCATTTTTTGTTTTAATATTTAGATAAAAACAATGTTTTCTTTTAAACATTTCCATTTCAGAAACCTCCTTTTTCATCTTCTCTTTGAGACTTTTTAAATTGAATTGTGACAATTATGTGAATATAATTTAGAAAAAAGAATTCCATATTTTTAATCATCATAATTTCTATTATATAAATATTTCATGTGATGGTATTACCATAATCAATAGTAAAAGTAGTAAACATAAGTCATTAAGGTCACGATAAAAATTGACTTACTAGTGGGTTAAACTAAAATGATAAGTGTTAAAATATACTATTAACTATTCAAAAATATATTTAATGCATATATCTGGATTTTAAAATTTATATGGATCGATAATAAGTAATTTTGGCCTCTATTGGAATGTTAAAAACATGGGTACATCTTTTTATTTTCAAAAATTACAAGTCTACCACTTACCTCCCATATAATAGGTCACCATTACTCCTCTATTTTTCTCACATAAGAGACCTTTGGGATCAAAAAATCACTTACCAAATAATTTAAAAATTACCCTCTATTAATCTAGAAGTCCTACTTTTAGTATAATTTAAATCTAGGAAAAAATTACTTTAATCTTATGAACTATTCCCAAATAAGAGTTAACATTCATAAGCGATTTTTTTTTATTTTAATTCTTCCTCCAAATACATCAATTATTTTTATAAAATTATGATATAATAGTTTAATTATTTTTAATATAATGGTATTTTTTAATTTTTTTGGAATTACTTACAAACATCTCTAGTTCTATCAAATGGGTTATGAAATCATTATTCATGCATAGAGAGGATTGTTGCCCGGTGAACCGATGTCATTTGACATTTTGTTACCACATCCCATGGTTCGGTATGCTAATGGATATATAGTATATATATGATATTTATAACATAATTATACACATTTATTTATCATATCATGTACAAAAGTTTTTTATTCAATATCGTAGGTGATCCGAGAACACTGCTCAAGTGTTCAACAAACTACTACCTCACAAAGCGATGTGATTTGTCTTTCACTAACAATTTACATAGAAAATGATATGGAAAAATTAAATTATTATATGTGATATAAATGAGAAAATATTTAATTCATTAAATACTTATCATTGTTAAAAATATAAATTTTATCATTTTCTTTTATATAAATTCACTCAACAAACGATGATTACAACATTCGTCTATGGTTGGACTACTCCCTACACAAAATTTTATGAATCCTTTTCATTGACAGAACACATGGATGATATATAAATATGTATATTTTATGTAATAAATTTTATTTATGATATTAATATCATAGTATAAATAAGAAATAATAGATACCTTCAATCAATAATTATCACTGAAAAATTAAATGTTACTCATGGGTACGTACAACTTACAATTTCAAAGATCATAAATATTTCATTTATCAAACCCATATTTCAAGATTTTTATTAATGCATTAATTTATGTATAAAAATTCTAATTAATTAATTATTGTTATTATATACTATGGAACTATATACTATGTAGAAAAACATGAACCTCTATGGAAAAGTATGAATGAGAAAACAAGGATACTAACACCCAAAACACTTAATATAATGAATTATTATAAATTAATGGTTGATAATATATAAAAAACAAATTATATGATATTATAAATATTAATATCGTTCTTTTATAAATTAATAACATTTTTAGAACCAATATACAGGTGGTTCTGGCATATTTAACCAAAAGGATGTGTGAGGAAAGGGACTTCATCTCAATTTCTTTTTATTGATTCATATAGTAATTTCATGATCCAAATATCTTTAATATGTTGTATATAATTCAAAATTATAATAAAATATCATGACTTTTTATTTATTCATATTATTCTATGTCTCATTTTGAATTATTTCATCTATTGGTATTTTACATAGATGTTTACATGTAGTAAAGGATTTCATTAATCAATTTCTTTTCATTAGGTAATATTACCTATTCATTTTATTTGATATTTTAAGACTATGGGTGTAAGAAATTTTTATTATATTACATTTTATTTCAACATATTTGATTTAGATATACTTTTGATACACTCAAAACAATTACTTTTTCAATTCTCAATTCAACTATATGATCTCTCCAAGGGTTTATTTCATAATATCATTTTAATCATGATTTATTATATATTTGAATTTTAATTAAAGGAAATTATTTGATAAATATTTATTAAAAACCTTCATTTTATTCTAAACTTGTTATTTATAATAATTCTAATTTAATAGTTCCATTTTTCAACAATTTGGTTCTTAAAATAATTGTGAAAACAATTTTATGAAAACCTAAAATCATTTCCCTCTTTAGTCAGAAATCAGTTATCTATTAAAACCATGTTTTATGAAGAAGTTCTAATTTTTTTTAGGTTTTAAAAAATATTTAATAAAAAAATAACCCATATTTTATTTGTAAAATTTTTATTGAAAGGAATAATTCTTTCATTTTCAAAATAATGCTCATTTGGGATTTATCGAAAATATGAATCGATTAAATGTTTTAACACACATGTATTATATAAAATTTACAATTTTCATGACCACCGAGTGATTTAAATTTTTATTTATGTGTTTCAAAAATTATTTTCAAAAAAACTATTTTTAAAATGTTATGTGAACTTTGAGTTCTAAATATTTATTTTCAAAATGAAAATGATATTTTCCTGAGGTTTTATTTTATGGGGTTTTTTCACATTTCAATTCATAAATGAAAAAACAATATATTCTTACTCAAATGGGTATATGTTGTATTGATACTATATTTATTCATTCAATGGACGGTTTATGAGAATTTTAACTAATTAATTTATGGATACCAATATTCTTTATTCATTATTGAAGCTATTTACATTCCCTTAAAATATTCACTTTCTTATGATCATTGGAAATTATATTTCCCCTAAGTATCCATATTATTTATCATAGATATGTTTATTTCCTTATCTTTATATCACTTATAATTATGGTCTTAGACCTTGAATTGTATATTTTATTTGGGGAAATATATATAAATCCATATTCTTTACTCAATATAGATATTGGATAATAAGAAGCAATTTTCAAGAATTAAATCGATTATTTGATCAACGTGGAATAAATTTTACATGATGACATGGGTGTTTTCTGGTTATATATTTCCCCTCAATGCATTGACCCATATCATGAGACGAAAAAGTTGGCTAGACTTAGTTAAATGGGATTCTAACCCATAGTTTTTACCTATATTAGAAAACGATCATGATAGTAGATTTATCATGTGTCTGAGACATGACATTTAGTAATGAAAATTTTATATCACCACAAATTCAATTATTATTATCCATGATAGTTTTATAATGATCATATTTTTTTATGAATTTCATTCTCAATTTATTGACATAATGACATGTTTTTTAGTTATTTAAATTTCTATGTTGATTATTATTTATCTTCTTATGTTCTTCATTTCATGAAAAGGTAATGTGTGTTAAATTATTTAACATTAAATGTTTATTATGTATACTTATTAAAGATAATATCCGATGTAATTAACCTTTAATGAGTATTTGAGCTTATTATTTTTCCTTTCCATAGGATTATATGATGTTTACTATGATTGATATGCAAGGATATTTCATAAAAAATTACATTATTATCAAAATAGATTATGATAAAAAAATTATTTTCATATATAATGATTTACTGAAGTATATGTCTACATTACCAAGACTATTAAACCATGAGTCCCTACAGGAATAAAATCCTATTATATTATGTCATGGAAATAAAGTAGTCATTGGCTTCAGGATATTGGGGTTAGGGTTAAGATATAAAGCATTAATGTGGATCTCCAATTCATGCATGAATTATATTGAGTGAAACTATTTCAATATTGTATAATTTGATTCTCTTATGCTTATCTCCAGCCTAAAGTGACTGGGAACATGTTTCGATCCTTATGGGGAAGTATCTAGTGTGATGGGTCTGCTTTAAATAAGCTAATTATTTATAGAGATATATTAATATTTTTAACAAAAAAGTAGGTGAAATATGTTAATGTATCTTCCTTTGAATTGAATTTCTAATTCAGAAATATATATTGTAGGAATATATAATAATGGATGAATAATGTTGAAATATAATCATATAATCTTAAATAATACTAAAATCCATATTTTATACCTTTTTATAAAAAAAATATATTGGGTTTATAAGTAACTTTTAATCTTACAGTTTATCATATATTTAATATTATATTATAGAAAATGGTATCGATAATCAATAGTGACTCCTGGATAATCTATATTGATTACTGAATAATCCTTGTGGATGCTTACTTTTAAATTTTGAATATTTACAATAACTAAATATAAAAAATATTAATCTTACTTTTATGAGGATATGTTTTTATCAAACAAAGATTATCATTTATAAGAGAAGAAGCTTTGGTGTTGGATAAAATTTATCAAAACCTATCAATGAAACAAAGAATCATATGGAAAAGTATTCATTAAATAATTAAGTCCATACTTTACTATAAATAATAGAATTTATTATTTTCAGTGAATATCATTTCACTAATAATGAATTGATTTTTTATCTGATGTTAATGTGAAACATCCATATGTTATGTGAAGAGGATGAGTATTGGTTTCCAATGATATATAGGATATGAATACATAGAATTAAATAGTTTCATTATTCATGAATAAATAATAATTAATATAATAAATTCATGATGAATAGAATGAGTTTATTTATAATCCACATAATATCTTATGATTGTGGGATTAATTTTTTTTATAAATATCCCTCTATCCAACGATGTTTTTAGAAATATATCTACTAAATATAATATTATATAGAGAATATTTTAGGATATGTAGAATAAAATATAAATGTAACAACAGAAAAATTAAAAACTATATTATTTTTAAGGGTTTTATGACAATAATATCTCTATAACCATTAGTAAGAAATTCATTTTTTATAAAGAAGGATTTTAAACATCATATCATTGATGAATCACATGAAGAGGATCAGAATAAATAATATTATATAATCATCTATTATTGATTCATTAAAACAACCCATGGATTGGTCTTACATAAGGGTGTTGTAAATTCATTCATGATAATGATCACAATATGGAGAAGGATGGAAGGGAACATTTTACACATTATTGAAGATAAATTTATTATTTGTTATGTGTATTCAATTGTTTATATGAGTTTACTGATTCATTAATTATTGAATGTAAGTCTCTCTTGAGTATATAACCATCAGTTGATGGATTTTTGGTTTGGGTACTCTTTAGAATGGAGACTGTTTCATTTTATGTAAAAGATTGTGCTGAATACCTTTTAGTCCATAATTATTCTACTATAGATTGTTGACTTCATATTATTATGAACCTTCATATAATTGGATTTAATATAATTTTTGTGTGAGATGAATTTAAATATGTGTAAATATATTTGTATTCAATTTTTATATAGTAACATAAACTATTATTTGTGTGAAGGGTTACATATTAATATGTTTTAAACATATTAATTTTAATAATTTAATTGATATTATTAAAATAAGTCATTAGTAGCATGCATAAATTTCATAAATAAACATGAGATAATATTGATTTCAAATTTTTTAATAAATAAAAATTAAATATCTATGGGATATATATAAGAGAGGAAAGACAAAGAAAACCCTTTAAATGTTAAATAATAGATTCCTTCTTTATAAAATCGTTATCTAGGCCTTGATCAATCAGTATGAGTAACCTTAAACTATTATGTTCACATGAATTATCTTATATATGTTATAAAAATATAGGTGATTTAATCTATTATTTTCATATATTTATCTATTCTTTGAGTAAATTTTAGATGGGAACCCCAAACCATTCCGTCTAGAAGAATATAGTTGAGTGATTAAAAATTAGTTATTATGATATAGTGTTATCAACTCACCTATATAAGTGTTATATATGATATGACAGAAATAATTTTCAACAATACATAGAAATATATTATGTTAATATCTTATATTGAGTAATTTATATTCAAATATGCATCTTATCTCACTATATTGTTGTGATGTATGGGGTTATAATTTTAGTGTGAGTATATTATTTTAAATTAAATAATGAATATATATGAAATAATTATAATTACCCAGTTGTATATTTCTTCCTTATAGATTATGGAATGAATTAGTATTATCATTTTGAGGATTCTTATATGATTAAACTATATGTAATTCTAGATTGATATCTATGGTCTACAAGTGTTATTAAATAGAGTCATATTTAAAATGTAGAAATTAATCTTCTGAAATTTAATTTCTCTAAATATAACTCATGATTATTATATACCGAGTTTGTTTTAGACATTTTTAATGATAGAAATAGACTAAAAATAGGATAAAAATAATGAAATGTGTTGTAGACCTTTATGACCACAATTGGGTAAGAGTTACCACATTGGAGGTTGGTATTTTTTATCTAAATACATTTACTGGATTAATTATAGAATTATGAAATTGTTTTCATGTACTAGACAAAAAAATATTATTAATATCTATATCTTTTCTGGTTAATATTGGGTTTTCTTTTATTATTATGAACCAGAACTATTCTATATATATGTACAAAATATTATATAGAATATGAAATATAGTGAATGGTTTTCACATTATATACATACATTATGAAAGCTAAAACGTTCCTACAATTATGGTTATGATTGAATATATGAACACATATCATTCGCACTATCATCTTGGACATAAAAAAAATTATTTCAAAACCACCATATAGATTTATTATTGAATTTTTTTTATACTGAATCATTTAACCCAATATGAAAAATATTTATTTATAAGAATGATAAAATAAACATTTAGTGGAATATGATAGAGTTAATGTTTACTATTAGATCTTATATATATAGTTGTATGTGGGGAAATAAGTGATAATTAAATTGGTGGTTATAAGTAATTTGAAACCTTTTTTGAAGAATCTAGTCCATATTGTAATGTTATTTCCTTACGATATATGTTTTAATCATTTAAAAATATTAAGGTATTATAATTTGAACTATAAATTCAACTTTGAATGTATATTAGAATTATTTTAAAAGATTTGGGTTTTGAATACAAGATCTAGTCATTCATTAATCATCTAATTGATTGTGGAATGGTTTTAAAACTCACGTCCCCTAGGAAAATAATAATTAAATGGTGTTTTTTATGATTTGTTATTTTAAAATATAATATAGGGTTCAACAAATAGTTATTCAATGAAAAATTAGTATTCCTATAGATATTCATGGGAAGAAAAATATTTCATTCTAAACGGAATTTTATCTAAAGTGATCATGAAGACATTATATGGGAAATTGTATGGGAAGAATCCAGGTTTTAATTTCAAAAGATCTTGGTTTTTTGAAGTAAATATATAATTTATTTATTTGTATATATTGTTACTTAAATTATATAATTTCATTTTTATTGGTTATATAAAAAACATCGATATATGACTTTATTAATCCAGCTAATATTTAATAATTGGTGGCCCAACATAGTATTTTCCTAGAGTATGTAAAATTTATTCCATGATTTTTTGGAAGAAAGTTGAACTTTGATAAATTAATTACCAATATGCCAAAAAAATTCCTTTTATAGAAGATGAGTCGATTACATATGGATTTTTGGAAGAAGAACTGGCTCATGTTATAGAAGAACTTCTTAGGATTTATAGGATTTTTTAGGATCCCCTATCATATATAATTATTATAGAAAATTATGATGTATTAAATCCAATAGATAATCAAACTACTATCTTACAAGAATAAATTTAGAGTTATGATTTTGTGAAAAGGTTACAATCAATAATATCTAAGATAGAGTTCATGTATACGAAATGAATTTGGAATAAGGTGGTTTTTCTTGAAGGGGTGTGAACTATAGGGTGAAGGAGGGTTTTAAGTAAGAAAATGCACATGGATAATATAAATTCTACATTTAAGTATCTCATAGTGTAAATTGGTTATAAACATATCCATTAAATTGACTAGGATGGTACCTTTTAACAAATTTCTTTAATAAAGTCAATTTAAAAATTTCTTCATATAATATCTCAATATGATTATGGAATATATCAAATGGATGTCAATAAAATTTTTGTTAATGTTAATTTTGTCAAGGAAATATATATTGCATAACTCTAAGAATTTAGGGATCCAAAATAACACAATATGATTTACAATTTGGAAAACAATTATGGATTAAATAAAATTCGATGGAGTTAGAACACACAATTTATTCATTAGATAAATGATTTTTATTTTATTACTAATTTTTATGATTCTTATGTATACAGGTTTCGTAGTGGGATTTCTATTATTTTTATTATATTTTATATGGATGGAATATTAGTTATAGGAAATTCAATATCAATATTATATTTAGTAATGGTGTGGTCATGAAATAAATTCTTGATGATGAAAGGCAGAAGGAACCAACCTACTAGCTGTGAATATCTATATAGGTATATTAAAGATGTTTCAAGGATTGATAATGAATGTGTTAAGGCTCAAAAGAGTCTTATCATGGATAAATCTAAAATTAAGTCTTTACCGGGGTTGTAAAAACGAAATATTAGGATTATTTAAGATCCTTATAAATAATTATAAAGGATATATATTGTTCCCCATGCATCTTCTATTGGATTTATCATATATCTTATGTTATATATTAAACCCACACTAATATTTTCTAGGATAATAATATGTAAATACCATCACAATGCCAGTAGGAGTAGCTGCATTACTATTTAGAAATTACTCCAACTATTATTAAGAATTATGGATATGATCTTATTCCTTTCTTTTGAGAATGGGATTATTTTAAGTGGTTAAAACGATAGTAATTTACAAAAAAACAAATATAATATGTGATCTAAATATAGTTTAATTTTATTTCTCAAAGGTGAATCTTTTAGTTTGAATAATTCCAAACAAGAAACTGTAATATTATCAAAAACAAAGAAAAAGTACATCACTGTATTAGATGATATAGAGGAATTTTATTAGATCAAGATGTTCATTATTGAACTCAGAGGATTTCATAAAATTAATGGTGATATTGAGCCTTACTATAATAATAATTGAGCTATTACTCTTGTCAATGAACCTCAGTATCACCATTAGGCCAAACAGATCCTAAAAAAATATAATCCCATTCTAATGATCAATGAGTGGGTCATAATAAATATGTATTGTGTGGATACATAGTAAAATGTTCATCATTAATAAAGAAAAATATTGATGAAAAAAATATCAATTCAGTGATAAATGTCTTTCGATTCGATATATGAGATATTAGATTTAATAGTAACAAAATTTATCATGGTTCATCAATAAAAGAAATCCTCACCTATCAGTATTTTATATGTAATTCATATATTACATTAAATACAAAATGATAATGTACCCTGAATGTATAATCGTGATTTATCTCCAATTAATGATCATCAAAGAGGATAATGGGTGTGATGGTACGTTATAACTAGTATGAGAAGAATTATGTAGGTAATAAAAATTTGACTCGGGATATAATAAGTGAAAAATTATTATTTAGTCCAACCCATGTAATTATATCTCATGTAATATAATATATTAATTAATATACTTTAGGGTGTATGTTTAATATTAATCCATATTACACAAGGTTATTAATATTTATATCATGTGACACATCAGACACTAATACCTTACTTAGGATAACTTTGTGGATCATCCAATTTAGGGGTGGTTAGGGATATTTTTTATCATATTGTATGTTGAGTTAATCCAAGAATGTATTTTCACCTTTATGATATATATCAAATCGATTCCAAGTATTATACTAGAGTCTACAAATTCACAAAAACACATTGTTATGTGGAAATCTATGTTCTCAAAATACTTAGATTAATTACATGGGATGTACTAACTAAAAAATTATAGTCTATTGTATTGAATTAGAAATATATCAGTTGGTCTATCTTATATTTACATGTTTAGTGTATAATAGTCAGTTTAAGTCTTAAGAAAAAGAATTATATAATAATATATACAATGTAAAAGATATATCATGTAGTGTACATAACCCTATAAAGATATATGTCTATTTGATCAAAATCAATGAAAACCACTTTATATACTGAGTAGAACTTATTTTTTTATAGATGATTCCCTTTTTTATAATTATGAATTGGGGAATTTATAATTCGTTATAGTGTTATAAAGGACCACATAGTCACATATATGGTCTTGGAATACTAATTAATGTTGTGGAAAATTATTGCCCAAAATTTATAAGATACTATAATCAGAGTTCCCCAATGAGTTTAGATGGATTTATAATGAGTTGTATAGTTTCTTAAAATCTATGTGTGTATTCAGTGAATGTGGAGATTTTTGAGTTTTTTCTCTAAATCAACAAATAAAATGTAACTACATTCAAAAAGACATGATCTATGACTATATATGGTATTTGATATGACATTATGGGCATACCAAAATGATAATTGATGTTATTTACAAATATTTTACAATAATTGTTATCATATCTATTTTCTAAATTAGTTTATCGTAATAGTTTTTATAAATTGAACATGGTTGTTAAAGAAGATTAATTTTTATGTTAATAAATGTGGTTAATTTGAAAAAGTGTTATAATTTTTATTATCTATTTCAAAACATTTAAAATATTTTTATTTGAATAGAATTTATCATTTATTGGTAAATCTATATTTAAAAAGAATTCAAGGACCTAATATGTTATATTGGTGAAAATGTTCATGGAAGAAACTTTCTCTATATCACTAAAGTTTCCTTTTTCATTTATGGAGCAGGTGTTTTCTCATTTTTATGAAATATGAGGCCCTACCAAAAAATAGAAGATTCTATTTGGTTGAGGATACCATTTTATGAAAGAAAAAAAAAATTTTACTCAAAAAAATTGATCAAACATCATAGAAATGGACATTAAAATCAGGGAAATTGAAGACAATTAATTTTTTGTTTATCATATTCATTCCATTTATTTCACTCTGGATGGATCTTGGAATGAATTTCCTATTTACTTTATCTACATCTAAATAATTTGATGTCCCAAAAAACCAATTAATTATATGGATTTAAATAATAACAAACATAAAATATTTCTATTTAAAAAAATGATATTATGATATAACATTGATTATTGTAATAAAAATTGTGAATGAAAAATTAACATATCATTTTTGTGATAATGAACATGAAGAAGCATTTTTATTTTGGTTTTTAAAAAAACACCCTTGACACGTTATAGGAGAAAATATAATGATGATTTCATTTTCATAAATAAGAAAAAGAAATTACTATTATAAAAAATGTATAATTTTAAGGATTGATTGAAAGTCTAAAAAAACTAACTATATTTTTTAAAATTTAATAAAATTATTTATTTGTAATTAAATGATGATAATAATTAGTTTTAATATTTAATACTATTTATTGGGGGTACAATATAACTAATAAAACTCAAAAAAACCCACTTCCCTTATACTCAGTGTCCTAGTACCCCCCCCATCGGGATGAGAACCTAGTGTGGGAACATTATTTGTACATTATATAGGACTGAAAACCCCCATCTAATTTAATGTTCCCAAACATCCATAATACATATCCCATAGGCCCCCTTATATAATATACCATAGGCACATGAGTAGAAAAATATAAATCTGATCAACGAAATAATTAAATAAGATGTCAATGAAATAAACCATTTGGGAGATCTTACCTCTCTCTATGTACATATGATGATCACTATATTAAAACATAGATTCACATCATTGAAGAAGTTTTTTTAACTGATTAACCAATTAATTTTAAATATCATTGATGCTACATTTTCCCTTGAAACATTTGAAATATTATAAATACACAATTTAGGTAGAAATATTTAGTTATGGTTTGGAAACAACGAGTATATACTGATTAACTCTATGGTTGATAATATATTGAGATTGTTGGGAAACGAAACTTTTTCGAGTGAATATTATAAAAATGCATATGGAATTAGTAATTTATATGTGGGGAAACATGATGAGATTATATATGTAGGGGAGAAATGAGATATGTTTATTTTATATACATAATTTGTAACACCCTGTGATTTTATGGTCTGAATATTTTTAAATTTAATATCATTGATAGTTTTCATTTCAATAAATATCATGTTTTACCACACCATGATCTATCAACCTATCCATTTATATAGCGGTTACGAATAGTATTAACCACAATATGAAATTTATATATACTCCATAAAATATAACAACTATAAAGACCTAGAAATTATGTATAATTGTTTTTATTTATATGGAATTATTTCAAGAATACAAAATTCAGCGACATGTGATTCTGAGGCCCGGAGATCCCGAAAAAGAGTTTTGATTTTTTTAAGGTATGCATTGTAAACGTGTGAGTAGGGTTTTTTATCATTTGAACTAGTTCTTGGATGGAAAATTTGAGTCCAGCATTGAATTCGCAGCACTGGGATTCTCTTAGGTGAAGTATAACCTCGACTATTAAAGGTAGAATGAAGAAGCTAAATTTTGGAATTTTCAGAAAAAAATAATAAAATAACTCTTTGAGTAATTTTATTAATTCTTAAACCATTGAGAGGTTGTTGAAAAAACAATAGTGTAATTATAGGAATTATTTGAGGGTAATTTAATGACTCGTTTCATTTGTTGTGAAACAAGAACTCATGTTTCATTAATGGTCCATTAATTAATGTTAATTAATGAACCACATTAATAAACAAAACATCAATATTATTTTCTTTTTATTAATCATTCATTTGGCAATCGAATTAATGACTGTAGGTGAAACCTCTGACATAATGCCAACGACATCTCCCTCCAATGAAGAATGGAGATCAAACGTCGATCGTTGGAAGATTTGATCCAGAAATCGACCAGCAATGACGAACACCAATGAAAATGGAATTCCAACAAATGCATAATTCAACCCTAATCCTCAATGGATTCTACGAAATCTAGGTAAGGGATTTATTTTCTCTATGTGTTTAATGATTATTTTTATCTCATTATTGAGAAATACAATGAACCAGAATAAATTGACTAACTCGTTGATCCATGACTCATTTTATCTTGTAGAAGGATGTTGTGGGGTCTTGATTTGGAGTTTTTATTAATCTATATGATGAATGTTATCACCCCATAAAAAATTCTAACATGGAGGGTGAATGCCGATTTGAACAATACATGAACCCTCCATAGATCTTAAATATTGTCGGTTCTTTCTGAGCGACGGAATAATGCGGTGGAAAGGTGATTTTGTGGGCTTCGATGTAAAGGTGGTGACCCAAGACGTTCATAGGTGTAGAGAGGACGGAAAATAGAATGACTGAGCATATTTGGTGGCCCGTGGAAGGATCTGACGACACGGAGGTGCTGGAAACCGGTGGCGGCGACTGGCCCACACCGGTCAAGTGGAGGAGGCGGTGCTCACATGCGCTGCGGTCGGCTCTCCCTGGCTGTATAGTGGAGGAGAGGCCCAGTCATCCCACTCAGTGGGCATGCCAAACAGCCTGCCTCCTACTAGCTGCTACAGGGATATGGGGTGGCGCCCTTGGGCACCACTAGCTAGAAGAACCAGATGCCCCATTTCTGGTCCAAAAAATCAGCTCGCACCATGAGGACGGGGATCCTCAGGTGGGTCGCGCCCCACCAGGAGGGCTAGACCCCTGCCATCCGGGTCGGACCCACCCCCAGGCTGGACCTACGGACCCTGTGGGCCGATTGGTCTGGAAATTTATAGGACCCACCTCAGACACTTGGGCAAGGTCGGGTTAGTCCAACCGGGTCAAATCGAACCTAGTCCCGAGCGACCCCATTTCACTAAAACAACTATTACTCATAGACCAGGTGTCCAATTGACGCACAATCTACAGCATGTGGAAACATGGGATGAGGAGATACTTTTGAAATACTCTACTTGAAATATTTCATATGTTGGAGTTTATACGGTTTCGAACAGACTCGATTCTAACAGGGCCTTATTTTAACCTTTTGCCAATATCTTACAGATCAAGGGTCTGATTGACATGTCTTATGATGCATTGGAACCCTTACGATAAGATGGTATTTTGTGTTACTTTTAATTGGGACTTCGTGGAGATTGATATAGGACCAGTCGATTGAAAAGAGAATCCCCCAAAAATCAAGCAAGATGGGTGAGGGAATCCAGTGGCAAGCTATGATGTGATGAATAAATTGCGATCATTTGTGGGCCAGTACATAGATATCCTATGAAGGTCAGCACTTAGCGATCCTATTTGGGTCATCACTTTGTGATCCTCTATGTTTCATCACATAGAAATCCAATGTGGATCAGCACCCAGCGATCCTCCATGGGTCAGCATGTAGCAATCCTCTGTTGGTCACCACCTAGCAATTCTCTGTGGTTCCGCACATAGCAATCCTCTTTGGGTAAACATCTAGAAATTCTCTACCGATCAGCACCTAGTAACCCTATGTAGTCTAGAATCTAAATTATATGAATAGAATAAAATGGTTTAGAATAATCAGTAATCATCTTTATTCATGTTATTTGGGATGTAGAACTTGTGTGAGCTGTATTTTACATTGTGCTCTGTGAATGATATTATGCTTTTTGGCTTTTACCTTGTGGGATTCTGAGAGACCTTCGGGGGTCTCAACATCCCAACTGAGTATTGATATACTCACCATTGCATGACCATCTCTTGTACCTTGTTGTGTCTTTTGAAACCGATGGATATCAGGACTAAGACTTTGGAGAGCCAGGGATAGATGGTACATAGAGGTGACCAATTGACATGGTCATCCACAGTGACGACATGTACTAACCCTTCAGGTAGGATCCTTGGCGGACTATCTCTGGAGCTTGTTTTTCCTTTAACTGTACCACTCTTCCAGTTGGGCATGTATACTGGGCCTTTTTCTTTAAGTACATACTTTTACTTTCAATGGTTGTTTTTAGTGGTGGTTGTACTACTCCTTTTCTGTTGTGTTTTAATTGTCTGACGTGTGCCCTGTCTATGTGTGTATAGTTTTCAAGGAAATTCCTTCCCTTTTTGAGTTTTTCCATACCGGTGATAGTCACCAGCCCCTGGCCTATAGAAGGCGGTCTTGGGGTAGTCATGACATGGTCCCAAGGGATGGTTCGTGAGAACAATAATCTTATGTTTTTTCTAGATAACTATTCAAGAACAAATCTAATTTAACGCATAAAAATTATATTATACAAAAAGGTAATGTTATCTCATTTTAAAAGAAAACAAATTTTATTACTATTATTATGAATTTTTCTAAATTTTATTAAACAAAATAGGAAAAATAATTGAAATTTAAATATTAAAATTATCATTGGGTGATTTTTTTTGTATTTTTCGGAGAAGATTTATTTCTTTCACAAATAGTGAATAACACTTCCTTATAGTTAAAAATAGATGTTTCCTTAAAAGTATGACTATAATAAAACTTATTTTTTAAAGTAAAAAAGTTAAATAAAAAATACAATAATTCAATTTAGGAAACTGTAATCCTTTTTATATTAATATTAAATATAAAATCACAATGAACATTTAAATGTCTATTTTACCCTCTTTCTCTTCCCAACGACGGGATTATTGGTAAACTTAATTTAACCACTTCTATGAACTAAATTAGATAAAAATATCATACATGGTTGTAATTTTTATCATATTATGATTCTAAAAGGATCAACTTAAATTTTTTGGATATTATGATTAGTAACACTACTGAATTTTAATTTACCATAGTTAATGGTAAATCAGGTAATTAAAGGTAAAAATAATATTATAATATTATAAAATTACCCTCAAACAGTTATAATTTCATTGGATGAGTGGATTTAAACGTAAATAAATCATATTCATAAATTATATGCTTTTTCACTAGGGAATGATTATGACATTTATTATATTTTATTTAATGATAAGTTAAAAATGTCGTAATCATATTTGTAGTAACTAAATAATTATTAATATAAGGTTATATAGAAGATAAATTGGAATATGAATAATCATTTTAAATATAATAAATTTCTCTTCATTATTATAATTATTTTAATTTTTGGAGAAGAACAATTATAATTAAAATCTTGCATAATTATTATAGTGTAATTGTTTAATCAATTGAAATATCAAATTAATGATATTACAATTATTAAAATAAATATAATTCGACATAATTAATGACATCCGAGAATTTTATAAATAAAATATACATTTTAGTGATATATTATAATTTTTTTAGTAGTTATCATGTTATTATGAGATTTTTAAAAAGACAAATAATTAAGTGTATAAAAGTTGACAAAATTGTTAATTTAAAATAAATGATATTTTATTAAATGTTATAAAATTCATAAAAATATAAAATTCGGCAAAAAATTATAATATGTTTTAATAGGTCATCAATGATGCATTCTTAATTCATTTGAAATTTTATAGTAATTATAGTAACCTTAAACTTTATAAACACAAGTTTCCGAGGTAGGAGTTAAAAGGTTAAACTAAGGGTTAAATCCATATAAATAAGGTTAATAATGCGACCTAAAGCTTTCCAAAAATCAAAAATTTGGAGTATTTCAACCCATAATCATAATATATTCTAATTTTATGAGTTTTTATATATTTTTCATAAAAAATTAATTAAAATTAATTTAATATTTTGATGGACTCTAAAAGAGACCCTCAACTATCATATATAAAGGTACCACCTCTCTTACTTCCTCACACATAGTTTAGAATTCTTGATCCAAATAATCAACCCATTTCTCTTCCAAATATTCTTTTATAAGTTATTGATGTCTTTTTTTCTAAAAATACTAATCCTAGTGTTCCTAATAAGATATCCAAACGATGTCCGTCGAAGAAGACATAATTGTTTTACCAACTCCTTCACGTTATTTTCTTTTTCTGCTTCATCTTCCTATGTTGTTTTCAAATGAAATTAATAACTAAATTATCAAATATATTTTGAAATTTTATTATTAGTATGGAAAAATAATAATCCTTATTTTATCCATCCTATGTAAAACAATATCATAACGCATGCGTATGTACAACCTACCGTATCCATACTGTGGTGTAATTTGTTTTTCATCCCCGCTATATTTGGATGGGTATAATGATGAATATAATTGAAATTAATTATAAATATTACCTGATTTTATTAATTATAATTAATATTCCCTCCAAATACTTACCAATATACCATTAATGGAATGATATTTTTGCTCGAGCTTACGTACAACCTACCATCTCCACGAAACGAAGAGATTAGCTATGCAATTTAACTATTAAATAATGATTTTTAAAATATATATAATGATTAAATATAATATCTATGAAATTAATATAATTTTGTTGATTTTGATTTATATATTATTCAAAATAATAGAGGCAATGATATAAATAATGAAATTGTTAACACCCATATAATGGTAATAAAAAAATATTATTAACAAATGGGTTATTAAATAATATTATAAGAATATATATGGTATTATAAATATATATGGTTCTAGTATAATTTGATTACATGCTTCTAAAAATTTTATAGGATTTTAACATACCCTCAACTATAGTAAAGTACAAGGTAATGGTTAAAGTCACAATATCCTTATTATCCAAAATTGTTTAAACACAAGTATTTACAAGGACCTATTTATAATAAATTTCCATGTTTATTAAAAATTAATTTTAAAGTATTATTACTAATATTATAAAATTTATTAAATAAATTTTGAATCAAGTTTTACGTTCTATAAATTTTTTTGAAATGAGTCTTTTTGTGATTTTCCAAATGAGGTTCTTTCTTCCATTTTCGACAAAATACTGAATGAATGTTCTTTTTTTAATTATACTAAATAATAAAAACATCCTTTAAAAATTTACAAAATTATTATCAATAAAAAAAATTTATTTTATAATTTCACACCCATTTTTATGAAATTTCAATATAAAAAAGGGAAATTTCCCTCGATAAATTTTAAATGATTTTATTATATTATTTCCATATATGTCAATATCCTTTGTTGGATTTTATGCTTAATTTAGGTTGATTTGATATCATAAAATCTTCCATATTATATTCAAGGTATTATGATATGTTTAACTGTAATGGTCCGGACCCTCCTGGTCCATTACTTTTCCACATTTCAGGGTGGAACATCGGTGGCACCGATAGGCATCGGTGATACCAATGGGCATCGGTGGCCCAGATGGCTATCAGTGGAACCGATGGTCCGTAAATAGAACTGATCGGCATCGGTGTCGGGGCGACTGTGCTGGGGAGATGGTGTTAGGGCGACGGTGTTAGGACGATTATGTTAGGGTGATGGTGAGTCAACTAACAGTGAGGCCTTCCATATTTTTCAAGCACCTTCCATTTTCACCATAAATGTATCTTTTGACATAAAGGTGTTTTAATAATAATTTCAAATCTATTTAACCGAAGTAAAATATGGTTTCATTCCCAAAGATTTGGGAGGCCCTTGAGATACTGAAACATGTGGCCTTTCTTCATCAGTGTCGCACCCCTTTTGTGTTTTACAGTTTCATCCATGTTATGCTTTTTTCACTTTTAAAGAAAATCATCCCAATCGATCCCACTATAACCACCTCATTGAGAATAATAAATAAATGACAATTAATCCTAATGCATGATACCTCCCAACCATGTGGTTAATCCACGATATGACTTTTAAGTACTTCGAAATCATCTCCATGATTTTAGGATCTTGTATTTTTCATAAGTGGAGCTCATATATTTTTTTATTTTTGATCTCTTTGTAAGTTTGGAGTCTCTCTTCCACCGACGAAGTGTGCCCCTATGTCAGAGCCTTTAACGATCACCCTTGGAGTCCTTCTTCTTCGTGTTGCATATCCCCAGTTCTTGATGTGAGGATAAAAATTCAATTTTTGATCATCCAAATAGGGTTTTTTCATTAATCTCTCTTCACTATGCATTTTTTGGGGTAGCTGTGGTAATGATCTCACTTGGTAGGTAGATTGAAACAAAAACATAATGAAGATAATAAAATGAAATTATATAATTATGGGGTGAAATTGATGTTGATTCTTATGTACTCTTTCATCTTCTCCTATATGTTTTTAATTGTACAGGCTAATGCCCACTAAAAGCAGTGGTCGTTGGTGGTCCTTTCATGCAAACTAACGATCCTATATTTTTTATATAAACATGTGATTGAATTGTTGTAATATGCAACCCGATTAATCACATAATCTAGTTTTATTAAATGGATACCCAATGAACAAGAATCCTTGTGTGATCACCCTGGTTAACCAAATTGAGGATGGAACATAATGAATGGTGTGATTATATCTGAAAACTATGTTTCTCTATTATGGTGATGTGTATAGATATTTTTTTTATGCCTTATGGGGTGACGTGTATGGGGATGGGATCCCCGATTGTTGATTTGTTAGTTTGTGGAATTAAGGCCATGTGGGGAAATATGTTGGCGATTTTTTTGGTTCTAGTACTTTGAGGGATCACATAGATCCATTTTATTGTTGTGACTTTACTACAGAACCGTGTGTAAATTCTTAAATTGTTGTTACACTCTCTCCTTCATTTCAGATGTTATTTTATCTTGTGGTTATGCCTGTTAGTTTTTTAGTAGTGAATTAATAATTAAATGGAATCACTTGAACATGTTAATAATAAAGGTTCAAATGGGGAATTGTTTTCTATGAATGTGATGTGATATGTTTTTGGATATTGCCTTTTTTTGGGAATTAATGAATAATAACATGGTAGTTTGTGTATGGGATGGTTTGGGAACCCTTAGGTTTTGAAGATTTCTTATTTACCTATACGTAGAAAATTTAGTTATTGTGTTTCTTATTTGCACCCCACCCAAGCTGAGGACTTCATGCCAAACCCCACTGTTTCATGGGGGATGGGGTTTTCCCCAACATTACTATGAGTGGTTGGTTATTATCTCCTTTCTGCTACATCTCTTGGGTATCTAAAGACTCGTCGGGCAGGTTTTGATGGCCTGAGATCTATTATAGTGCAAGGATATTCAGGTAGGGTATGTTGTGTTGGTTTTCCTAGGTGTGTGCGTGAAGGTTTGTTTCCCAAGTGTCTTCGGGGTGAGGTCAAGGTGTCTTCAGGAATGGAAGTAGTTATTCTGTCCTAGGTGACAATGGAAAAGGTAACATATGGTTTTGGTGGCTTAGGTGTCTGTTGGCGGGATTTATGGTTGTGGTGGCCCAATCCTTTGGGGTCGGGATACGTGGTTGAGGTGGCCCATAAGGATTTTGTGGGGGTAGAAGAGGGACTATAGTGAAAATGGTGGGGGAGGTCTGACACCTAAGATGTCTTCAATAAGTAGTGGGAAATTGGTGTGGAGAACCCTAATATCTATGTGCTATTACTATTACTTACCTGAAATGAATTATTTTGGGAGGGTTCCTTAGTATGGATTGGGGGATTGTTTCCCTACTTGGTGTTTTGGTTGCCTCCACTTTCTCCCGGGGCATTAGAATTCCTCCCCACTTGTGCACGAGATCTTTTGGTATTCACCACTATGAATACATGTATACACATCCTATGTATATAATACTACTTTCAGATTTCCAGGAGGACTTCAGATATAGTACGATACAGTACAAGCTTAGACGTCGGGAAAGTTGTTGTTTCTATTGTCTTTTCTTTTGGTACTTCATATTTGGATTTTTCTTGTACTTTGAATGGGTTTATATTTGAACTTGAATATGGGAATGGGGTTTGGCTTTACTTTTACCTCTATTTTTAGTGTTTTTGGGGGTTTTACCCTCTTATCTCATGATCCTACTAAATAATAATATTAATTCCTTATATATTACGTGTGAATCCATACCCTTGGTGTCGGTCTCCACTTTGGGGAATTCTGAAGGCGGCACTCAGGGGTCATTATCTCTCCTTAAACTCCAAGAAGAGAGGGTCTGGTAGTTTGATGTCCCTTCCCTTATCTTTGTATAGGAGGGTTGTGATCGAAAGGTATCAGAGGTCTTGATGGTTGAGAGATTGGATGGGGTTCAGAGAAAGGCATAGTGAGGATTGAATGGAATGGTAGGGAACAATGTTAGGAAATCTTGGTATTGAAATAGGCCAGGGAATACCAACTAGGACACCTAATTTTATGGTCCCCCTTGATCAGAAGTAAGGACACTGGATGTACCAAACAACCAAGTGAGGCCACCCTAATTACAAGCTAGAGATCCAATGAAAGGTACATGCATCATAATGACTTATGTTATTGTGTGTTCTGTTTGTTCTGGGAATTTAAATAAATAAAAAATTTAAGAAAAATTTAAATGAAATATTCTACAGTACTCAGGCTTAGGAATTTTTTGTTTACATTGCTGCTAGGGAACCTGGATGATAACCATGAGTAGTGCGAGCGATGAAGGACCCAGAAGATGATTTTTATGATCAATAATGGGATGATCTAGAGGAAGAGGATGAATAGCGGCCGAAGTCGCTTCATTCCTTTCAGCGGAACCCTTGGGAAGTACAATGGAAACATCTCAGATGTGGAGATAAAAATCTAGATTAAGGATGATTTGATTTCTTTAATCTTGATCTGAGGTCTGGATGAGTAATGGGTTCCACTCCCTATGAACCAGAGGCGGGGAGTGATGCATAAATGGTGGATGCTCATCCTCAGGAATAATAAGGAAGCTGAGGTTTCATGGATAGAATTTGAGAAGGAGTTAGGGGAGTAATTTTTTTCTTCCATAATGAAGGTTAAGAATAGGAAAGAGTTTTTCTCCCTCCAGAAAGGTTGTATGACAGTGACAGTGTTGGGGATCAAGTTCTAGTATCTCTTAAATATTTCTCTGGACCTCTTTCCAGAAGAAGAGTATTGGGCGATACATTTAGAGGAGGCACTCCGACATTCTATTTAGTATGTTGTTACTCCCATCACTCTACTGAAAAACATTTAGGTCCAAAATAAGGCTGAAGTGTTGGAGAGGATGCACACGCTGGGGGGTTTTCGATGAGAGGGTAGCTGGTTGAGCTTGTCAGAGGGGATGGCTATCAGTATCATGCCTCTAACCTCAAGGCCATTGAGGTTTTGGTAGATGGGGAGAAGGCCCCAGTTATCCCAGTTTTAATCTCCTAGTCCTCGCCCTTTCTCTATGAACCAAGGACCAAATTTAATCATTTGAGCTAGAGTTGGAAACCTTTGGATTTAGTGTCTGGATTGAGTGCAGTATAGTGGAGGTGGAAAGGTTCATAACCCTCCTAAGCAGCCTCATCTTCTTTCCAGGCCTTTTAAGCATCTACAGAAGGGATAACGAGCTCCCTCTCCTCAGAGATAAATTGTTGGAGGAGGATTCCAGCCTCATTGATCTCATTAGGGACCTCAGCCAAGGAATTGTTAGGGAGACAGACGATAACCAAGGGGCATAGGATCAGGGTGTGGGAAGTTTCATGCTGCATAGGTAGTATTTCTAGAAGGGCCACAATTAGTTTGAGGTATGATCAACTTGTTTAGTACTCTTGCATGTTCATTTTTTGATTCATGAGCTTCTCTCTCCTTTGTTTCCTCCAGTATAGTCCATGATCTAGGTCAAGACGCATGTAGACTTCTTGTGCCTCTGGTATTGAGTACGCTAGTCATAGGTCATACAATCTTGTTCTATGCTTTTTGAGAATGTAAACTGATGTAGTGACCTCATAATTCTAGTGGGGACCTTCTCTTTATACAGATTTATCCATATGATGTCATCTTAGGAATGTAATGGTTGTTCTCTATGTGTGGTGTTATCGAACGCTTCAAAGAAGGGTTGTGCTTTCGGATATGTGTGGCCAACGTGTGACTTTCATTGATGAGAGGGGTTTCTAGGTGGGCATCCTGTTAGTGGAGCCCCTAATTTCCTTTTTAGGTGAGCTGTTAGTGGAGTTGGAAGATGCCGAGATGGTGGAAGTTTTAGTGGTCTTTAGTGAGTTCCTAGATCAAATACCTTGAGAGGTGGTGACTCTACCCCCTCGATAGGATGTTGAGTTTGAGATAGACTTGCAACCCGGTGCTTATCCAATTTCTATGTCTCCATATCAGATGGTTACTTATGGGTTTCAGGAGTTACAGATCCAAATTGATGATCTAATGAAGAAGGGTTTAATCTGACCGAGTGTGTCACCATGGTGTTCTCTAGTCTTGTTCGCAAAGAAGGAATACAAAGATCACATGCTATGTATAGACTACTAAAGGCTGAATCAGGTGTCGTTTAAGAACCAATACCCCCTCCAAAGGATTGATGATTGTTTTGACCAGTTAAATGGGGAAGGTTGGTTCTCTAAGATCTACCTATGATCGGGATGTCACTAGTTTTGGGTGAAAGAGGGTGACATCTCAAAGACTACACTCAGGTGCAGTTATGGGAACTTTGAGTTCGTGGTCATGTCATTCTGCATTACAAATGCTCTATCGTTGTTCATAGGGCTTAGGATCTCAGTTTTCCATGAGTATCTTGACCTGTTCATAGTCGTGTTTATCGATTCCATCCTAATCTACTCATGACCGGAGGAAGATCATGCCAAGAATCTGTGGACAGTTTTTGAGGTCATCAAACAGCACCATATGTACGAGAAGTTTTCAATGTGAATTTTCTAGACACGAGAGGTGCACTTCCGGGAACACGTGGTGTCCTATCAGGGAATAGAAGTAGACTTGTCGAAGTTTTGGGTAGTTGTTTCTTATGCAGAACCCAAGAATGTAGCATAGGTTCAAACTTTCTTGGGTCTAACAGGTTACTACCGGAGGTTCATGGCCAACATCTCTTGAGTCACAACACCTTTTACAGCCATGACCAAGAAAAGGGAGGCTTTAGTATGGAGAGTGAAATTCCAAGAAGCCTTCACCTATCTAAAAGAGAAGTTGATCAGAGCCCCAATGCTAATGTTTCCATAAGAAGGGGTAGGTTTTTATGTTTTTTTGAAATGCATTAGGACTCGGAATGGGTTTTGTGTTGAAGTGGTAGTGGGGAGTGATATCTTATGGGTCTATATAATTATTTCCTCATTAACATAACTATGCCACCCATGACCTATTGCTTGAAGTGTTAGTGTTCATGCTAAAGTGTTAGCAGCACTACCTCATTGGGGATTGCTTTTTGGTCTTCAAGGATCACAAGACATTGAGGAATATCTCCTCCCAGTTTGACCAGAACTTTCCATAGTGGAGGTGGATGGAGTTCCGTCAAGACTACGGATTCTATATTTTCTATACCTCATGGAAGGGGAATCTAGAGGAAAATTCCATAAGCAAGAAGTTGTAGAAGGATGTGGTTTGAGAATCAGTAGATTCTTGGAATGCGATTGGGGATTTAGCTTCTTTAATCCAATATTTAAGGCTAAAGGATGATAGGTGATTCTTGTTTCTGATGACTTTATAGTGTTCCTAGGAACAAAAAGTCGAGGAGTCCCTATGGGGGTAGTTAGAGGCTGAAGTGATGCATGATCATGTTATCTAGGATGACGTTCTAGAAGGATAGCCAGAAGACGATCAAAATCAGATGCTTTTCTACCAGAAGTTGTTTTTCCTAGAGACGATGTGTGAGGGAGAACTATGTGAGTTCAATAACTCACCCTAGCGCTACACAAAAGAGTTTCCAAGATGTATGGAGACATGAGGTAACAATTTTTCTATCTTGGGGTGAAACAGGCAGTGGAGATGTTTCTGGAAAAGTGCCTTGTGTGTCAGTTGGTGATGGATGAACACTGCATCCTAGGAGGCCTGTTTCATTCGTTAGACGTCCTGGAGGGGAAGTGGGATGAAATCTCGATGCATTTTGTCATGGGGATTCCGCGGCTTCAAGGAGGGTGTTATTCTATCTTGTTAGTGGTGGACTGACTGATGAAATCAGCTCATTTCGTGGTAGTCATGGACTCGAGTGCGATGGATTCCTTAACACAGAGGTATTTGGATGATGTGGTTTAGTTGAATGGAGTTATACGATACATATATTCGGATCAATGTACATAGATTACCTCATAATTATGATAAGTATTGCATCATGCATTTGTCACCAAGTTATGGTACAACACTAATTTCCACCCTCAGATGGATGGGCAGACAGAGAGGACCATCTAGACGTTTGAGGACATGCTACGAGCATGTTTTCTAGACTTTAGGGGATCATGGGTGCAGCACTTGCCACAGGTGGAGTTTTACTACAACAAAATCTTTCACTCTCGCATTTTCATGGCTCCGTTTGATTCCTTGTATGTAATATCATGTCGTTTAGCTATGTGCTAGATAGATGATGGTTAGAAAAGCATTCTTGGCCTAGAGGTGGTGCAGATCATGACTGAAGAAGGTTCAACTTCTATTGGATAGAATAAAGGTGGATTATTACTGAAAAAATATGTATGTTGATCATAAGAGTAGACCATTAGAGTTTGAGTTTGTAAAACACATGTTCTTAAAGTTCTCTCATCGGTGTTGGAAATAGAGGATCGGTAGGGAGTGTAACCTTTCTCCCAGGTTTTTTGGACCCTTAGAGGGGTTGTGGTGAGTTGTAGATGTGTATTATTAGCTGACACTACCACCGCTACTACACAGGGTACATAACGTATTCCTTGTGTCTCTGCTCCATCAGTATCTACATGATGATTTACATGTCCTCGACTGGAGAGGGCTAGATACTGATGACAATGCGACATTCATGGAGCGACTAGTGAGGATTGAGGATCATGAAGAGAAGGTGCTTTTTGGGAGAACCATTCCCTTGGTTCTTGTGTTATGGATGCATTGTGGCCTCGGTGAGAGTCCCTAATAATGGTAGGCACAGATGTGTGCCGAGTACCCAGTGAAATTTTGAGTTTTGTTCAGGGTTGTTTTGTTCATGGATGTGATGTAGTGCTTGACCTTGTTAACTATGAGTAGGTTTTTTGTTATTCTATAAATGTGTTTGGAATATCTTGAATATGTAATGGAAGGACTAGATCCTTAATCAAGATGCATTAAAGTGGATGTGATTAAACCCATGTGGGCGAGTTTGTGCCGACCAAAGTGGATAGTAACTTGACATTAGGGAAGGGAATCCCTAAACCACAAGCATGTAGAATGTGGCCTTTATATTTTGTGTGGTTTCTTGGTGTTGGAGAATGGTAATTCATCTGAATTAATTCAAGAGATAGATTAGGGAGAGGTTTTCCTAGATATCTATGTTTGTTCTAGAATTTGAAAAACTCTAGGGTGGTTTTTCCCTTGAGGGGTATCATACGAGGTGCTTGTTTATAAACCTTTACTTTTCTTCTGATTATTACTCTTGAATTTTAGAGGATGAGAACATTTTGAGAGGTATCTGATGTAATAGTCTGGACCATCATATTCTACTTCTTTTCAAAATTTTAGGGTTGACTGTCGGTGGCACTGATGGGCATTGGTGTCACTGATCGGCATCGATGACAGTGATGGGCATCGATGACACCGATGGATATTGGTGGCACCAATGGTTCGTCAATAACACCAATCCACATTAGTTCTATTACGATTATTCTAGGGATATGGTGTTAGGAAAATGATTCCAGGGCGACGGTGACTCACCTAGTGGTGATTCCTTCCCTGTTTTTCCAAAACCTTCTAGTTTTTCACCAGTAATATATATTTTTATGTAAAAGTTTTTTAATACCATTTCCAAATCCATTTATAGGTAGTAAAAGTTTTTTTAATCCCTAATTGTTGGACGAATGTTAATCCATTAAAAAGTTTCGCCTTTTTCCTCTATGTCACACCTATGCCGTGTTTTATAAATTCCCCCCTGTTACGTATTTTTCTCCATTTAATGAAATTGTATTAACTCACTCCCATTATCACCACCTATCTGAGAAGAATTATTAAATGAAAATTAATCCCAATGTTTGAAACTAGATAACCACATGGTTGAGCCACGATCCTACATTTATGTACTTCGAAACTGTCTCCCTGATTTTAGGATCTGGGATTTTTCTTGTGCATATATCATCTCTTCTTTTCCTTTCGCTCTCTTGGTGTGTTTGGAGTACCTCTTCCATAGAAAAATCAGGTGCATGTGCCAGAGCCTTTCTTTATCACCTATAGAGTCTAGTGAGTCCTTCTGCATCACATCTTACATCCCTTGTTCTTAACATGAGGATAAATATTTGATCATTGATCATCCATGTAGGTTTTTTCCTTAATCTATCTTCACAATGCATCTTGTGGTGTGGGTGTGATAATTATTTACCTAGAGAGTTATATTGAAACCAAAACATAATGAAGATAATAAATGTGCTTTAAATAATGATGGGTTGTGTTCGATGGTGATGATGTTGTACTCTTTCATCTTCTCCAATATGTTGTTAATTGTATGGGATTATTCCCACATAGAAAAGTGTTCGTTGGTGGTCCTCTCATGCACACTAACAAATCTTTGTTCTTCTATATAAAATTGTGATTGAATGGATATAATATGGATACTAGATAATCATGTAAACATAGTTGAATAAATGGATTACCAATGAACAAGAATCCTTGTTTGATCACCTTGGATAACAAAACGGATGACAGAACATAATGACTGGTGTGATTAAATATGAAAACTCTCTTTCTCTATTATGGTTATGTGTATAGTTATTCAGTTTGATGCCATGTGAGGGGACGTGTAGGGGTATGGGATCACCTATTTTTGAGTTGATGGTTTGTGGACTGGAGGTCATATATTTTAGCTTGGTTTGGTTCCAGTACTTTGAGAGATCTCACATATCAATTTTTTTGTTATGACTTTACAAGAGAACCAGGTGTGAATGATTAAATTTCTATTTGGTTTCCTTCTTCTTCAGTTCATTTGTTGTTTTTGGCTTGTGTTTATGCCTATTAGTTTTCTAGTAGTGAAGGAATAACTAAATGGAATCACATGAACATGATAATAAGAATGTTTTAAATGTGGAATTGTATTCCAGGAATGGTTTGTGCTCTTTTTCTGGATGTCGCATGTTTTGTGTATGAATGAATAGTAACGAGGTTGTTTTTGTATGGGATTTTTTTGGAACCATTAATATGGGATGAGTCCTTGTTTACCTATACGTGTAAATTTAGTTCTTGTGATTCTTATTCGCACCCCACCCATGTTTATCACTTTGTGCTGAACACACCCATTTCATGGGGGATGGTTTTTTTGCCAACATTATTTTGAGTGGATGGTTATTAGCTTTTTTCCACTCTCTCTCCTTAGTATACCAAGACTCCTATGGAAGGTGGTGATTGCCTAAGGTCCATTATATCCCATGTCTCTTTAGACATGGAATGTTTTTGTGGTTGGCCAATGTGTGTGTGGGTAGGTTTGATGCCCATGTGTCATTGGGATGAGGCCCAGGTTTCTTCGGGTGTGGCAGTAGTTGTTCTGTTCCATGTGTCTGTAGGGAAGGTTATGTATGGTTTTGGTAGGTTAGGTGTCTATGGGTGTGATGCCTGGTTGTGGTGGGCCATGTGTCAGTAGGTGGTATACGTGGTTGAGGTTGTCAATAAGGTTGTTGTCGGGGTGATAGTAGTAGGGAAGTTAAAATGACGAGGGAGTTATGATGTGTAGGATGTCTTCAATTACCTGTGGGAAAGTAGTGAGGGGTACCCTAACATCAATGTGCTATTACTGTTATTTACCATACTTGTGTTATTGGGGGAGTGTTCCTTGGTGAGGCTGGTTGGATAGTTTCCCTGCTAGGTGTTTTCGTTACCTCTACTATCTCATGGGGACTTAGAATGCCTCCCTACTTGTGCATGAGAGATTTTGGATTTCCCTATTGAGTATACTTTTATACTCACTCTACCTATATAAAAATTCTTTGTGGTTTCTAGGAGGACATTAAGGACCTTGTGGGATGATATTATCTCAGACGTAGGGACAGTTTCTGTTATTGTTTTCTTTCATTTTGGTACTTCCCTTCATAGTATTCTTGTACTTTATATGGGTGTATCGTTGAACATGAATATGGGAATGTGTTTTGGATTTAATTTTACCTTCAGTTTTAGTGTTTTTTGGGTTTTTACCATCATATATTCCCAATACTAATAAATAAAAAGGGAAATTACCTAGATACTATGAGTGATTCTATACCCTTGGTGATGGTTTCCACTCCAGGGCCTACAAAAGGCGAGACTAGAGGGCCATTATCTCTCATTCAAATCAATGATGGGAGTTTCTAGAAGTTTTATATCCCTTCGCTTATCATGGTGAAGGAGGGTCATGACATTAACTATGGATGTTTTATTTTGATAATACCAATTGTTTATGATAAATGCATTAAAATTTTATAAGTTGTTCTTAATATGAATGATTATGTTAGTTATGTTTTTACATTTAAATATGTGGAATAAATTGTACTTATTAAGGGATGGGAGGGGGCCTCTATAGTCCCACGATGAACAGGTGGGTATCATGAGACAAACTAGTTTAGGTTTTTACTATTTTATGTATGGTGTCTTGGAAAATGATATGATGATATGTTTAGGATGTCTCACACTATAAATTCCCTCATTATGAGATTTGATATTGATATTAAATGTGATTATTAAACTACTATAATATCCATGAGATGTTTAAATAAAATTATTGGGATTATACTTGTCAAATTATGATCAATATTCTATTTAAAAGGATTGTGTTTCAATTATACACATTGCTTAAAATTTTTATTAATGATAACTTCTTCTATATTATTTACATTTACTTGGTATTTTGGGACACCCCTTTCTAATGTTTTATTTTCCCACAATTACAATATGAGTATTATGATCGATATGTATAGTTAATCTAGGAGAATAATGGTATTATAAAAGAAATAACTATTTTTTTATGTTTTGAATTTTAATTTCATGTTCATGTATGAAATCAATTTTCTAATACTGGTAAACTGATTAGTCCTTTGGAATTAGACACTTGTATTCATTCTAATGTAAAATAGTTAGACATTGGATCCAATATTCTGGGGTTGGGGTCATTATTATTAGTATTTGATAATTTTTCGTATAATTCAAGGAAGAATGTTTTAGGAAAATATATTAGGGATTAGAACCCTAATATATAACATGAGGACAGTTATAGAGGAACATCCTACAATTTTGGAAACTTGGATATTATGTGGGTATTCATAGAAAAATAAATCTATCAAGGTAAAATAAGTTGATGTTGTTCTAGGAGAGATGTACCTAGGATAAACAACTCTGATAAGGTGTGTCGGGCCTGACATGGCATAATTCGATACATGAATATAGGCCTTAGTGACACCTGGTTTGACACTCCCAGGGGATATGCTTAGGGTAATTAAAATTTTAAATTCAAATCATCATAAAGGATTAAAAGTAAAATATGCCGCTAAAGAAACTATATTTTAGATTATGAGATTAGATATACATAAATATTTCAATTTATGTTATGTAATTTAATTTTTTTATGATTATAAATTACAATATTTTCAAACCTAATGGATGTCGTTATTAAGAAATGGCACTTAATAGAAGGAATGTTAACCTCACCAAAGCATGTGATCCATATTGAAAAAGGATAAAATATTTCATGATCTTAAGGAAATATTTTGAATAAAAATTGTCTTCTGAGAATTAACATTAAGAGGATATAGAATCTTGGGATAATTAGACAAGTAAATAGTAATCTACGTATTATGGATTCAGATGGAAGAATGAGAATAATAGGAAAAGTGGGAAAAATATTGATAAAGGTAAGAAGGTAAAGATGTATTTTCTCACAAGTAATAAATGTGAAAATAATCACCTAGTTTCTTGTTTAAAATGAATGAGATTTTTATTTCAAGTATGGATAGAAATGATACATTGCTTGGGATTTAATGAATAAGAATGAGGTTTCTAATGTACTATACATCAAATAAAAAGGGAGGAGACACTATTCGAATTAATGTATCATGCATCAAAGGAATATACCCCAAAAGAGGATAATAGATTATGGTCATAATTATGATACTACCATAGAAGAGGTGGAATGAGTAATGTGATTATGTTTGTATTCATGAATTATGTTATTTGGTAAATTTATCAATTATTTATTGGTTATAAATATTATGATATATATATAAGTATTGTACTATAGTACTTCTATTTTATGGACATAGAAGAATGAATGTTTTCATTGAGGTTTCTAAAGGTGATAATGGTATTCATATATTTGGTATCTGACAGGAATAACTACATTATGTCATCTTTGGAATCTAAATTTATGACGATTTTTGTAATTTCATGACCATCATTATAATGTTTTGTTATTCGAGTTTTTAGAAATGTATTTTGGATGAGTCCTCAGGTAACTTCATATGAAATGGATTATATGGAACATTGGCTATTATTTTTTGAGCTTAATGAATGATTTATCACAAAAGACAACCTTTTCTCACCACTTTGGATTCACTAATCATTTAAAGGCCGATAAAATGGCTCATGAATATTATAATTCATAAATGTTATCTAGGAATGATAAATTCACCATGAAATATTATTTGAAAATTGAACGAGGAACAATCAGAGGATGAGATTATGACATAGACATTAATTAATTAATTTTATGTTCTCATTTTATTATATAGATAGTAAATTAACCCCTCAATTATAAGAAAGAGATTTCTCAAACTAAAATTTTATCCATCTATTATTCATTCCCAAAATCAATGACCTTTTTAACCTAAAACATATATACGGTTTTCTGATGGTTGAATTTCTAAGACAATGTTCTCTGTCATTCTCTTTCTGATCATGATGGTTTGATTTTTATTCGATGTCCCCATTTTCACTTCACAATAATATTGTAGTATTCAAAATCCAAAATTTTCTATGACATTTACATTTCCCTTTCTGTCTAGTTATGAGGTTATTTTATTAGCTCTATTCTTATGTGGGTTTCTTAAAAAATATTTTTTTAGTATCAAACAGTGATTTTTAAATTGAAATTTAATATTATGAGGACTCAATTCACTGTTGGAGGGTAGAATGTAACACACACATATTTTATGGTATGTACCATCTAAAATCCAATATATTTGATAGCTTGCATTGCACACAACATCGAGTTTGAGCGAACCATGATCTATTAACCAAGTTATTTAAATAACGGTTACAGATATTGTTAACAAAATTATCTAAATTTATTTATTCTATATATAATTTAAAAATTCATCTTATGCATTTTCAATGTAGTTATAAAATAACAAATACAATTTTATGCATGAACACTATATTTTCCAAAACGGAAATTTTGCTGGATTTTAATGAGACATCTATTTTGTGAAGAAAATTTAGAAATTATTTTAATTTTATTTTAAGAAATAGAAATCATTTTTAAATTCATAATATCAAAAATAGAATGCGGTGGATATTTTTTATTTTTAAGCGAAGTTTCATTTTTTGGTGAGTAGGGAGAAATACTGCATTTTAGTTAAAAAACTAACTATTTAATTACATAATTAAAATAAAATAAATTTATTTTTTAATGTAAAATTTGAATAATTGAACATATCTTAATGTAATATTGTTCATCCAAAAACATTTAGTATTAATATTATATATCTATAATTAACAAAATTATGAACATCTCTTTTACCTACCTTCTCACCAAATCTATGAGATTAGTGTTAACCATATTTATCCAAATATTTCAATTGTATTTGAAAAATGGGAATTCATTGTGTTAATGAGTATGATATTTACATTCTAATAGGATCAAACAATTTTTTTTGGATATTATGAATAGTAACTTTACTAAATTTTGATTTACCTTAGATAAAGGTTAATTATGTAACTAAAGGTAAAAATGGTATATAATCTAATAATATTACTCTAAAACTTGTCCTAATATAATTGGATGAGTTTATTTTGACTAAAATAAAGCTTATGTAGAAATTATATCCTTTTTATTCACCATCAATAAAAATATGGAATTTTTTTATTTCATTCAAAGATTTGTTAAAAATAACGCACTCGTAGTTTCCATAAATAATACTTTTTTAATAAAGGGTTATACAGAAGATAAATTAGATTATAAATAGTCATTGTAAATATAATAAATTTTTCTTCATCATGAGGAATTTTATAATTATCAGATATGATAAAATTTAATTAAATATTTACTAATGGTGATACAATTAGTGTTTAATCAATGAAAATATCGAATTGATGATATTAAAAATATTAGAATAAATATATTTTGACAAGATTAATAAAAATAAAGAATATTATAAATACTTTGAACATTTTATTGATATATTATATTTTCTGGTTTAATATTATCATGTTGTTATTATATTTTTAAAATGACAAATAATGAATAGTATCAATACTTCTAAATATGATACTTTAAAATAAATAATATTTTATTAAATGATAAAAAATTCATAAAAATTTAAATTTTTCCAAGATGACTATAATAATATAGAATATATTATAATTGATCCGTTTCAGTTTATGTTGGAATTTTATTATAATTATATTAACCATCTAGTGTAAAAATGACAAGTTGTCCCAGTAAGAGTTAAATGGAGTAACTAAGTGTAAGAGGCAAAAGAAAAGGATACTTATGTGACCTAAAATTTCCTGAAAATAATTATTTTGGATGATTTAGAACCATAAAAATTCTAAATTGTAAATAACTCACTTTTCATCCATTTTTATTATAAAATTGATTTATTTTAATTTAATATTATAAATGATTCCAAAAGTTCTGTTCTCCTCTCTTATAAAAAGTGACCCATCCATAACATACTCACACCAATTTAATCCTTTTATATCCACTAAAAAATACCCATTTATCCTCCAAACAATATTATCTAATTTATGGAGGTCTTGGTCTTATAAAAAGAGAAACCATATTTCCCCTATGAGGAGATCCAATGAATGTAAATTGAAAAAGAGGAAATTATTTTACATACTCTTTCAAGAAATTTTCATCTTCTGCTTCCTATTACTATGTTGTTTATATACTAAATTAATAAATCCATTATCTTATATACTTATAGTTTTTATTATCACTATGGTACAACCTTATTCCCCCTCTTATCCATCCTATGAAAATCAGTATTCCCATCCCTACGTACGTACGACTTACTATCTAAATGTTGTGGTCCTATTTGTTTTTCATTTCCTATTTATTTAGATAAATATAATGTGGAATATAATGGATATAAATAAAAAATATGAAATTATATTTACTACTTATAATTAATATAACATTAAAATTTTTACCACATTACCATTAATGGAATGATATCATCGTTCATCCGTATGTACGACATATTCTCTCCATGATGTGATGGAATTAATTCTCCACATTAACTATTATAGAATGAATATAACTATATATATATATAGTAAATATTTCATTTTTTAACTCAATATAATTTTGTATATGTTTGATCTATATCTTATTCAAAATAATCATTTTATTCATGATAAAACGTTCAATGGAAAATAAACTAGTTAAAACCCAAAATAAAGGTAAGAAAGAAATATTATTTACAAATGGGTGATATGATTATATAAGAGGATAATATATGTTATTATAAATATAAGAATGGTTTTTTTATGAATTAATAACAGGATATAACCATTATAATAGAGGTAAAACCACCCACAATTAATTGAATATACAATATAGGGGTTAAATTCTACATCTCATTCTTATTTGTGAGTGTTTATACATAAGTATTTACTGGGAAATATTTAGCATCCATGTCTATGTTTCTTAAAAAATGTACTCCAAAATATTATTACTTCTCATATAAAAATGTTTATATTCATTTTTACCAATTTTAAAATTTTCATAAAATGTTTTTAAAGGATTCTTTCTTACATTCAAAACAATGTAATTTATGACTTTTAGAAAAAAAAATCATGAAGGAATATTATTTTTATAACTTATATGGCATGAGTAATACTTCTTTTACAGTATTAGAATATTTTTTTCACTAAAAACATTTTTTAAAAAAATTCACACCATTTTAAAAAAATTAAATATATAAGGGCTATTTATTTTATAAAATTTTTAATGATTTTATAAGATTGTTTCCTTCTATGTCAACATCTGTTGTTGGATTTTTTTTTGATTAATTGGGGTTGATTTATTATGATAAAATCTACCATATTATAATGGAGGGTTGAGGATATGTTTTATTGTGGATGTTCAGTTTTGAAACCATTCGTGGTTTAGGGTTAATGTATTATCATTTCATATGCCAGTTTTAATGTGAATGTTAATGTTGGTTATGTTTCATCCTTTTCATATGATGAATTAATTGGACTTAATAAGTGATTTGTGGGACCCTCTATAGCCCCTCGATGCATTAGTATGTCTCATTCAGACAAACTTATTTGGGTTTTTATCTTTTTATGTATGGTTCTATGGACAATACCTTGACGACATATTTATGATTTCAGACATTATGCATTAATGAATTATGAAATTAGTAATTGATAATAAATATGATTATTTGAAAAGTAAAAGATCAATATGAATGTTTATAAGACATTATTTGATTCATTATTTTTATAATATGGTAAAGATTATTTTCAAAAGAATTTTGTTTTTATTATAAATATTTCTTCAAAGTTTTATTTATGATAGATTCCACTGTATTATTTTCCTTTACAAAGGGTTTGATATCCCCACATTCTTATGTTTTATTTTCCCATGATTATAAGATGTTTGTTATGATTAACATTCAGGGATAATATAAGAGAATATTTTCATTAAAATTTGATTATATATGTTGTATTTTATGTTTTGAATTTTAATGTAATGTTCATGTACGTAATCTATTTTCCATGATTTCAAAACTGATTGGTCCTTTGGGATTCAACACTTTTAGATATTCCAATTTAATAAAGTGAGGCACCTTGTACGAGAAACAGGGGCTAGGGTCGTTACACAATAATGGTTCTATATTTTTTAATTTATTTTTTATGTTAGTTATTAAGATATCTAATGGAAAAAATATATCTATTATATGTTTCATTCTTATTATATTATATCCAATTTGAATGATAATTATGAAAATTTTTATGGTAGTTATTTAAATAACCTTGATGAAAAATATTATAAAAATATCATTCACTTTATTATATTAATCACATATGTGAACAATAAAAAAGAAATATATTTCACATTGTTTACTCAAATAACTGATGTGAGAAATAAATGATTATATATTTTTCATGCATGATTTAATTACTTAAGTAAAATATAACTCTCAAATCATTCATTAATGTATTTATTTGAAAAATTATATGTTACTTTTTTTATTTGAATACCCTGTAAGAACAAACAATTTTATCACTATTTAAATGTCTAGTTCTTATTATTGAGTTTGAGTTGAGTGATACAAGATACATGTTATTTGACATCAATGGATATTAAGAGTCCTATATTTTATATTGGATAATAAAGATAAAACTTATATAAAATATTATATCACTAACACACACATTCTAAATGATCCTAGTAAATTGATAAACTCTTTGCCTCTGTCTTATCTTGAGCCATCATTGATAAATTTTTGAATCGTTATTTTCCAAAAAATATTTACTTTTATTAAAAATATACATTTAATTCTAAAATTTTTATTACATTGTGAAAATTATATCTTATCTTAGTAATGATTATTTTCATTTATTGTCTTATTTGAACTATAATATCTAATATTTAGGGATATAAATGATGAAGATATTTTTTTGAGATTTTGGGGACATGAACTGGTTTCCCAATTCATGTGGCCAATGAAATTTATTAAAATCAAAAGAGTAAAAAACAAAACTTGAGGTGTAATTAGCTTACACCAGCAGGGATTAAATTGATTACAATAAAATAAATCAAGAAAACAAAACCAAAATATAAATTCATCCAAAGAAAATCACCAGTCTACTCAAAGCTTCAAGGTTGGGTCATTATGAGAGAGCTCCATCCAATAAATCAGGTAGGTTTCTTACCAGACTGAACATTTAATATTTGCAGAACACCTATACTGCTTGAAACAGACAGAGTAGAATTGATATCCAACATTCATTCTAGGAGTCATGTAAAAAAATAGAAGAAACCAACTAAAAACAGAGCAGAATTCCAAAAATCCAGTTCTGTTTCAGAGTAGGTTCTGGCAGATCAGATGTTGAGCAAAGAAATAAAGCAGAAAAGACTGCAAACTGATTCAAAATGAGAGAAATATGTATTGAGATGAAACCAATAGTCATCTCATCTCATACCCATTCGGAATTCCACTAACCAGATTAGAACCAGTTCCAAGAAAGATCAAAAGATAACTAGGCAGATTCAATTAATCCAAACCATTTCATCCAGATTGAGAAAGAGAGCTGACCTTTGTAGGAGGAAGCAGAAAACCAAAAGACTCAGGATCCAAATCAACTGATAACATTCGGATATGTGAGATAGTAGTATAGGCCATTAAAAGACCTCAAACTGAATCCTCATACTGATCATGACTGCCCAAAAAAATCCAGAGACACAAACTCCTAAAAAACTCAGCAACATTCCAATATATAGAAGCTCAAGACAACTAGAAGTAAATGTCTATCATAACAATCAGAAGTCAAGATCAAGATATCCAGCAGAGTAAAACTAAGAAATTAGCATCAATGATACCAAAAGAAAACAATCTATTTCTGAACTAACTTTTAAAAAAACAATCAATAAATCTAGAAAAAGGGACTGAAATCTCTAAATCAGGGATATTTAAGGCAAGAGAAACATCCAGGCCAGCTTCAAGTTGATTTTCTATTCATCTTTGATTTTTCAGTGGAGATGGATCTTTTAATATAAAGATATTGCTCAGTTGAAATCTTACCTTCATGAATCACTTGATGAGCAATCTTCTGTTGTCTATCCATATGCTTGATCCATTCCTGAATATCATGTTTATCAAATATCGGCAAGAAGTAGTATAGAACCGTACTAGAAACTTTTATTTGAGGTATTTCCTGAGGATCATTAGAAGGTTACGATTTGGGAGTCTCGACTTGAGACTTCTCTTGGGAGATTTCTACATGCTCAGCTTTAGAGATGTCCACTGATCTAGTAACAATGGTACGTTCTATGTTTGAGTAGTCTTTACGTATTTAGTTTTTCTTGGGTGTGGAGTGATGTACCCATCCTCATCAACAATAGGCTTTTTGCCTTTTTGGCCATATTATTTACGTAGGATTCTTCCATGTAAACTGATTTGTCAACTTCCACAACATTGGAATCTAAGGCATCATGATCCTCTTCCTTTGAGTTTTCATTTGGTACAGTAGTATCATTTTGTTCTTGAAGGGGGAGGGAAATCTGAGGTTTGGCCTTCTAAGAATCACTAGAGTGTTGGGTTCCATTAAGTTTAATCATAGAGGGGGTAATCGCATTTTCAATAACTGCATCAGTAAAATCTGAAATTTGATTATTAGAATTGTGGGTATGATCTAATCTACTTATGCAAACTTTTTGTTCAACTTAGGAGGTACCATCCTTATGACCTTTTTCAACCCAGGTGGGTTTCTTAACCTTATGAAAGTCCTGTTTTTTACGTGATCTAATGTTTTATTAGTTTGACTAGTATAACAGTCATTATATTCAAACATACTATACAAAAGAAATAAAATTAAAAAATATATATTATACTTTCTGATCACATTAATCATAAATTGAATATATCATATTTTAGTTACGCATAATTAGAATAACATTATAAGGTTCTGGACATAATTTTTTGAAATTTAATGTGTTAAAACATTTTGTGAGAGGTCAATGGGATGGTAAACAATGATATAAGTTAAATGATTGAATTATCTTAATCTATAATTATTCATAAGCATTAAACCTCATAGATCTTATTTAAATAATTGTGATAGATCTATATAAATAATATAATATTCATTCCAATTAATATATTGATAAATAATCCCACTAAATGTTTTTTATTCATTATCTATAAGTTATCATCATTTACTTTTTGAAAAAAAAATGAGAATAGGTAAATAATTTAGATAAGATATGACATTTCAATATATGGTGGGTCATCAAAAAATAAATGAATTATTATATTGGTTTTTATAGTGTAATTTAGTAGCATAGAATATTATCAATCATGTATACTCTAAGAATCATGATTCCTATTTTTTTATTGATTACTCTCTTCAAAAATATTATTTATCATTTTATCATAGTTTTTTGTTTAATTGGTGTATATTATATACCTCAAAAATATGACCTAGAAAAAAATAAAATAGGTTAATAATATGCATAAAATTATAGTGAAATAAAATAAAATAACATGGGATCAATAAAATAAATATTTAATACTCTGATATGATTTTTATTATTTAATATAGTTTTCCGTTTTAATTACATACTTAAAATATATTTATGGGGTCATATTCTTACGTTTATATATTTTTTCTTGAATTTTTCTGAATTTTATTACCTTTTAAAATGAAATAGTTATTCTACTATATTATTGAAATTATATTTTATCATTTTATACCATTAACCAACCTTATTCAATATTTAAATACCTAACTGAAACGTTCATTGAGAGATGTAAAAATTTAATATATATTTTGTATTTTAATAACATGGTTTATAATAAATAAATAAGTTTATTTTCCTCTTTTACATATTCTTTTTCCTGAAATTTATTTTAAATTTAATATATTAGATATATGAAATGTTTATTTTTTATTTTTTATTTTTATATAATGACCTATTATAATAATAATTTTTTATAAATTTTTTTTGGAAATTTTTTTCATATTTATGTATTAAAGGAATTCTATAGTATAGAAATAAATAGTTTAAGCCAACTATTTAAATTATTTTAGACCACACTGAAATGATTTTGGAGATTACAGTTATGTTTTAAATTTTATGTAATGTTTTATAATTTTGATATTTAGTATGTGATGTGTTCTGAAATAAAACAACAAAATTATAAATTGGTCATTATGAATACCTATTGATGTTGTGAACATACTTAAAATTTTACGAAAACATTCAAGTTGTTTCATGATTATATTTTAAAAATTAAATTATAATAATATATATTTATTTTTTTATATTGTAAAATAAAATATATTTTTTATACTATTTCATATTTGGATTTAAATTTTTAGAAGAATATTTTATAACCCTTGTTTTTTGTGTGCGTATTTTGGTGCCTAGAGATATACTTTTAAGCTTTCTTGATTTGATTTTGTGTATAAATAAGAAAATATTATAACTAACACACCATACACACTTAGGTGTATTATTTTTTCATTTATCATTATTTACAGAAATTTAATGAAAGTATTTTTGGGAATTATTTCCATAAAAGTCCTGGAAGTTTGTTTTAGAATGTCAAAACTAATGTTTTTTAGTAGATGTATATAATAAAAATAATTAATTGAATATGGTATGAATATTAATGTGTTTGGAAGATAGAACCCTTTTTGAATTTGTATGAGATGTATAATTCAACGAACTAGAATCAAGCATACCAATAGTAACCTCAATAGATAAAATAATATATGAATGATATTTATATTGATGATAAATTTAGAGATAGATAAAATTCAATCAAAGATTCTAGGGTACAAAAATAGTTCTAATTATCAAACGTTTTATGAAATTAGTCTGGCTATCACTAGGTTAATTTAATGTATCACATGATATTTAAATATTATACAATTGATATAGTTTGGTTACATAGTAATGGCTATCACAAATACAATTATGTTATAAATGTAATATATTTATAAGAATATATATAATCAATACAGTAAATATGTTATCTAACTATAATTTTAATTGTTTCATGGGATGTAATTTACAATTTTTATCAATCTAACTTGACATTTCTCAATATAAAATATAAAAATTACATAATACATAGTGGAACTTGTATCCCTAACCATTTATGGTTTATAAATATTAGTCAATTTTTATTAATTATATTATATTCAATTGTTTTTATAATTAAATATTTATTTTTAAATATAATACCCAGTCAAAGTAATTTTATGACATTATAAATAAAAATAGTTACAGAAAAAATATTCATTGATGATAGATCCTAATGGAAAAAAATTAACAATAAATAAATATTTATATTATAACTATAATTTAATAGTAATTAATAATCGTGTGTAAAAACTACATGATTTTGGGTTCCCCATTCCTATATAGCCACCTCAAACCAATGCTAAAATTAAATATTAAGAAAATACAATTTTAAAAAATGAGACACTCCATATCTCTACACTGGTTTTGGTATCCATGAAAATACGTTTAAAAATTCAATATGAATCAATGTATAATTTCATTGTGATTTAAATCATTTGAAACCAAACCAACAAAAATAATGAAAAGTGTGATAAAATCTATTTAGAGAAATAATATTACTATTTAGGATAAGTAATGAAAATATTATCAATCTGCTAGAACTTAGTATGAATGTATAATTTAGAAAATAGTGGCATTTATATTATTAAAAAATATTTATCCAAATATTTATCTTATCTTATAAATATTTTTATCTTTATAAAACTAATTATTTTTTAATATTATTATGAATTAATTTACTAATACTTCACATCATCTTTAAATACTCAATATGATAAATGAGTAAGACCTAAGAGTGACTTTTTCAAGAACCATAGTTATAGTTAGAGGGAAAAAGTAAATATTGTTAACAAAGGAACATGAATCCCATTTGAAATTGAAGCATATTTATTTCATAAATAAATTTTAATGGTGGTGTTTTTATGGACGGATAATGGTTATTCATTGAAAAGATAGGTAATTAGAAGTAAAATATCTCAAAATAAATGAATAAGATTAAGAAAAATCATGGGTGAACCATTTCTTGTATTTTTATTATATAATTATTATATAAAATTATAATTAATTTATTTTATATATTAAATGGTCATCAATATTTTATGAAGGTATATGAACTTATAAAGTAAATATAATTGATAAACGGAAAAGTATATTTTCTAGACAATAATGGAGAATAAATTGCTGCATTCATAAATTGGAAAGCCTTACTTTTTTACCCAGTGGATTATTTATAGTGTTCAAAATCAACAATGTAGTGGGAAATATTAATTTAAATATCAATTTTGACATTTTTAATGAAAATAATGGTTTGAAATTTTTTATCATTTTGTAAATTATATTGTTTTTATTTGAAAGGAATATTTTATTTTTTTGAATATAATTTAAATATTTCGATTCCAAAATTTCATAAAAACTAAATATATTGTATATATTAGTTGGGATATTACTGAAGAGATAAAGACTCCCCATAAACCTATATGAAACCAATATTCAAAACTGGATGGGATTTAATTTATGAACGGATGATATCACTTCAGTAACATGAGTTATATAAAGGTAATGAAGTGATACATTGTATTGAAAATACTATTCACTAAAAATTGGAATATGGTCAATGTATTGGGCCTCCAAACCATCAAATTTGGGTATTTAAACAACACTAAATATGCATTAGGGTGATTTATTAGAGTAGTAATAGTTATAGGACGAAGAAAACTAGATAGAGGACATTATTGGGATAAGAAATACACACAATTGGGTTTATGATACTTGTAGATTTGTTAGGTCATAGAAAATGTATCCACATTACAATGTGTTGATCATGAAATGCACATTAAATTGTTGTTTGGTAGTTGTTATTTTAGTTTTGATAAGCCAAATGATTATGTCTTTTGGGCCTTCTATCCTTCATGTAATATTTTCTTGGCATCTGACAATTATAAGAGTTCTTTATTAAAACAATTTAAAATAGGGTTTTTTCAAATATAAATATTTTTTAAATGGATTGTTATAAAATATATTGAAAAATATGGTTACAACTAATATAGATGACAAGTTTAGGTCAACATTTATAATTAAATTTTCTTTAAGACCATGTGAATTATTCCTAATTATCTAATTTAATTATACATAATTTGTGATAAATAAAATTAGTGAGAATATATTTATCCACACTGTGATCCTCAATAAAATATAAATTATTCTAGTCAAAAATAGATAATTATACACTCAACTTATAATTTAATGAATATAAAATTAATACTATATCTTTCAATTTTCCATTAGAACAACATATACATGTGATTATTAAGATATAAAAACAAAACTATTAAATCATTAAAAATGAAACCAAGAATTACACAATAACATTTCTATAGAATATGGCATATTATCTACTTTTAATTCCTCGTACTCCACCTATATATTTAATCACATAAACCCTACAGGTACTGGATCATTCCATATAAAAAAATTAATAGATTACACACATTTCCTAAGGGATATTTATTTTATGTAATTCAAATGTGAGATTTAATTTATCATCACCTAACTCCAACCACACTATAATAAATTATTGTGGGTATAAAAAATAGATAGATATGAAAATACAAAAATATCGATTATTAACCCACATGCTTGTACTAATTAGAAAATTAAATATATTTAACATTTGTGTTGATTTCTTTGTTCACATAATTCCACCTTGGGATATAACCTAACCTGAACATATCATTGATCATAATCCATACAATACAATTTTAATCCTCAATAGATTTTAGAAGGTGGAAAAGAGAATCTAGACATCCACACTATGAGGTAAAATATATAACAACACATTGTCATGATGAGGGAAAATAATTAAGATATATAGATAACCCATCAATATTCATTCCTAAAAAACATCATATACAATATACCATGAACATAAATACAAATAGATATCATAATACATCTATAGTGACCATAAAACATGAACATATTAGAAGACGAAAGCCTATGCGATATACTTACCTTATTGGAAGTTAACATCAATACCATGGTTTTAAAAAAGATAAAAAATATAATTGGAATCAAATGATAATATAAAAGTAATAGGTTATGATTTATTACCTTATAGATAAAATATTGTAACAAATAAATCTAAATAATAATATTTTAGAATAATTTATTAAATAAACATCCTACATTTAATACCATCTTGATCCGTTAGTAAAATTACATTTTAAAAATTTGTACTAAATTTTATGTCACCCACCGAATACAACATATAATCCAATCCTAAATAGTTTAAGGGATTAATTTAAACCACTAATAGAAAAATAATATAATTGATATAAAAATATATATTTCAGAGTTATCCACCTTATATGGAATTAATAATAGAAATATGAGGAAGAAATTAATACAATGTAGGCCTATCTTAAGAGGGATCCTACTATAGTAATTTGACTCATTAAATATAATATGGATGTTAGATTAGTTGATATGAAGAAACATATGAAGAGGAGAGTCATGATGTAAATAACATAGGTTGTTCTCCCCACTAATAAAAGAGGATAATCATAAAATATCTAAAAATAAACTGAAATTACATATTTAATCATTAATTTTTATAAAAGAAATAATAATATCCACCAGATACATGGTGATTTTACATCTTGGTGGTCATTGAGTACCCTTTATAGCATCATTGAACTCTTATTATAAATGTAATTGAATTTTTATCCTTACCTAAAGGTATCTAAGAACCCTATGTTACTTATCAAAAACCTTGTTTTCCTCTAGAATTAATAACATTATATTACACTATTGTTACCTAAAACTTATTATTTTTAACATAATGATCTATAATATCATATTATTTTAGAATATATTTATCTATAAATACTTTTTAAGTCTTCAATTTCTTATATTCGATGAACTGAAATTAAAATATACAATGATATATTATAAAAGTGGTATTAAATTTTCAGGTATGAATATAGTTAAAAAAGAATGAAATATAAATATATATGTATATATATGTAAATTCATTAATTATTTTATATTTTTCTTTAATTAATATGGTATATGAACTCAATTTTCAATAAAAAAAATTTATTTTTCAAAATTACGATTTCATTAAAAATGGGTTTTAGTGGTATTTGTGAGAAAAATTTATAATTAAATTTTCTTCATTCATAAATTAAATTTTTAAAAAATTTATCTTTTAATAATTACAATATGAAAAATATTTTAGTGTGTAATGTTTATTTTTCTGAAACGTTTTATTTTTAAAAAAATACTAAAAAATACTGATTTTTCGAATAACATTATTTTCGTTTAATTAAAAGGGCATGTTATGCATTGAATTTGATTATAAGTCATGTTAAATATATTTTTATTATAAATAATTTAATTAATTAACTATTAATTATTGTTATATTTTATTTTGGAATAAGTTTATTTTTGGGCACTCAAACTCATTTTTCTAACAGTTATTTTTATGTGTGCAATGTGTTTTTTAATTAATTAATTTAATTAATCAAAATGTATTAATTATTCCTATAATATATACATATTATATATTCAATAAAATTAAATATCATTCATTTTAATTCTTACTTGTCATGGAATTAGAATAAAACTATTTTTATGAATAGACATGTAGTTTTCTATAATTGGGTTTCATTGCATTTTCCATTATTATTTGAAACAGAATTTATACCAAATATATAAATTAAATATTATAAAATGGATTAAATATTTTGAATATTTATAATTAATATACTTAAATAAAATCAATATAATGATTCATCATTATGAATAATAACAATGGTAAATATATATCACGTTAGTAAAATAGGTAAAACAAGGTTAAAAATATGGGTCAATGCCTCAAAAAACATCGAAAAATTTCCTTCATACTATTTAACAAGTTTTCTCCAAATAATATATATTTCAATATTGTTAAATTCTTTTTTTAAACCTAGTTTTTAATTTGTAATCGAAGCATAAATTTTATAAAGATAAGTTATATTTTATTAAAATTAAGAACTATTTTTGGTCTTTTAAATCAATTGAATGGTTGGAAAATTATATTCCAATTTATATTTATAAAAAGTATAAAATCAATAATTATATAATTCTTTATCCCAAAAAAATTGAATCCAATTTATTACATTGTTTCAAGGTGAAATGTTTTTTATTCTAAAATATTTTATTTTGTTAAGAACTATTTTTCATGAGTTTTCTATTCATATATTAATAGTATTATCACACACACACACACACAAATATATATATATTGAAATATTTAAAATGTTATAAAGAAATTTGATCATAATTTTGAATTTTCTCTACCTTTTCAAATAATTAGGTTTTCCCAGAAAAAATGAAACATTTTCACAGTTTTGGTAAAAATCGGTTAAAATAGTATCAAATTGTTTAACTAAGAGATAGTTTTTAGGTTTATCCAAAACATTACATGTTTTGATTCGTTGAGTTTATTTAGACCATATAACATCTTATATTTTAATTTTGAGATCCTTGGTTCCATTAGATATGATAATTAGGTTTATATTATTTAATCCATTAATAATTTCCATGTGTGTCATTTCCCTCCAAGAAACAAGGATACCACATATTCTCCATTATTTACACTACTAAAACCTTATATATTCTAAAATTACTATCATAATATCTTCTTATATAACATACCCATTACCAAGAACTTCTTTTTTTCAAAAATGTATTGTATTTTAGTGATTATGGTATCAACAAAGGGGTATAAATCTTAAAATAGTACATTAGAAATTATTTCATATTTTACACATCTAAATCTATTGAATCCTTTATATTAAAAATAAATTATCTTTAATAAATTAATATGTTATTATTCCTGTTGTATAACCAATTTTCTTCTAATTTAAATCAAATGAGAATTTAAAAGCAATGCTTGTGTGCACGTGTGGACTAATATATCTTTGTAGTGATCCGATTCATTAAATTAAAAAATAATTAATGGTTTTTTATTATGATTGATATAATGTTTATAAATGATATTTTTGATTTAATTATAGTTATTTAGATATAATATCTTATTAGTATTCTTTTATTTTCATCAATTTAAATATGATAACACGGATTGTGTATATGTGTGATCTACTGCCTGTGTCGAGCGATGCGACTTGTTTTTTCATTTTTCTCTTTTCATTGATGATAATAAAGATATATTTATGAATATATATGATACATATTATATTATAATTATTATTTAATGGTGAATTATTATTTTTCATTCATTCATTCAATCCATCAAATAGAGGAAACATCACTTGTGCATATGTACAGACTATCGTGTCTAAATAACGGTTTAATTCCATTTACTTTAACAATTTTTATAGAAAGTATAAAATATAATAAAATTATTACCTAGAAATTACCATTCAATAATATACATTATTCAAATTATGGAATAATTCTCATTGTATATGTATCCTGACTACAGAATCAAAACATGAATGAAAAAGAAGCAATTATAACCCGAAATAGAGATTTAAATAAATAAATGTTAATAAATTGGAGATAAGATGTTATAATTAAATCATATATATTTTTAAATATATCAATATTTTTATTTTATACATGTATAATAAATCTATATCTATTATTCTAAAGGTTTTAACTTATATGAAATAATAAAATAGTTGAGGTATGTGGGTTATCATCTCACATTTATATCTATGACAAATATTTCATATTCATCCCTTGTTTCCTTTGTGTGTTAAATATACTACCAATGAATTTATTTTTTGATTATTTACATGAAAACTGTATTTCTTAATAAAAATAAATCTCCATATTCCATGGTGTTTTTATAAATATATTACTAAACTAATAAGTATTATTCCACTCTATATTGGATCATTGATACATGTTTTATATCATACACATATTTATGTTTGTGAGTTTTTTCTACTAAACAATAAATATTTTTATCAGGAATATTTTTATGTACATATTATTTAATGTTTCATTTGAGGATATTTCATTCATAGTGGTTATAATTAAAAATTCATGAAATATTTAATGGTAATGTTATAATCTTATTACTTTTTGAATACTATGTATGTTAAATTTATGTTGAGGGAAACTTGATGGGAAATACCCTTTAATACCACATTAAATTAATATTATATGGTAATTATTGTAAATTTTAATGTATGTTTACCATTGTACTCTCTTGGGTAATAAATGTGCTGATGAAAAGTTTCTTACAAATTGACAATGTTATTTTCACTTTGGTGAATATAATTTTTCATCATTGTACATACTATACAATTTTTTTTAATATTATTACATGTTCATGAAACGTTTCCTAATGACCATTTTCACTGTCATAGATTTTTTTATTTTTATAAAAATGTTTCACTTTAATGAAATAGTTTTATATACTGGTAATTTTAGACATTTTATAAGGATTTTAAAAGAATTTATTTTAATTTGTAAGACATTTGAATATTTTTCTTACTCTATTACTATTATTTTAATGGAATAATGTATTTCAAGTTTCCTTGGTTATTTATAATGAAGAGAAATATTCTTCATATTTTTTATTACAATTATATAAGAAGAAAAATATATTTTCTCATGTTTTTAATGAAATTATCAATTGATATATTGAAGTTAATTTTCATCTATTTCATCTCTATTTATGGATTATTATACTTCACTATTGATATTTTCTTATGAAACTATAAACATTAATTTTATTGAAGGGTTATGATGATGATGTTTTAAGGATGATTTTGTGAAACCCATTTCCATTCAAGTGGTTATATTATGATGAATTGATTAATGTTTTTTATCATGTGGAAGACATATATAAGGTATTAATTTTTTGATTAGTCGTTACCTTATAACCATCTAATTAATTTGTTAAATCTTTATATATCATGAGAAAATTAACTGAAATATTTTGATTTTCTCGTATCAATTTTATAAGGGAAACATGTGGTAATTCTCATTCAACTATGATATATGAATCATGTGGATAATCCTTATCTATTATTATATTGTAAATAAATGGTGTTACCTAATCCAACATGACATTATGTACACTGTAGTTAACCATAGAATATGATATTCTTTCTATACCTATAATGGTTCAATACCATTATGTTATTTTTTTTTATTCTTATGACTTGAACTCATGATTTATGATTGAATTATGACAATTTCTCACACATACAATACATAACATTTAAATCATAATGATTTATTCCTTGGATCATGTGTATGATTCATGATTGAATTTGTATTAATATTGTATGTCCATATCATGATCTCATTTGCTAATTATTATCTTATTATTTCACATGATCATCTCTTGATATCTTCTATTTTTACCATTATTGGGCATTTGAGATCATCCATTCATATGTTACCATTTTTCTAAAATATGAATAAGTAATTATGTAGGTTATTCTAATAAGTGTATAATGTGATTAAAACACTATGAGAGATGATAAACATTATATATTATAATATTGTTACCTATATATTTTTCAATTAAACTAAACAATAATAGTTATATCATGGATCATATTTTCATTCCTATAATATTAAAAAAAAATATAATATTTATATAAGAAAATTATGTGTTTCTATATGAATTTTAGTGGATGGATGAATAAACATTTTAGTTCAGAATAAATATGTTTAATAATAGAAAAAATAATTCATAGGAAAACCCAACCATTATTACTCTCTATATATATTACATTTTTCTTCTTATAATTTTGTTTTGGTAATTTCATGATGGTGTTAGTCAATGGATAAAAGAGGAATTTTAATGTCGTTACTATAAATATTGGGGAGTGGAACTATGTTGTCATTTTAAGTCCTAGTTTTTTATTTATGACATATAATCATAGTGTATGTGATAATTTATAGTTGTATTTTGGTGAAGAAACTAGATATAATGGGTATAAAACAATTCATCCTTTAATATAATTATTTTAGAATCAGTATGCTCCAAGGAGAGAATATAATGGTTCAATTTCATGAGTTGGATAAATTCTAGAAGTCCATGTTTTGGGGAATTAAAACACACTAATACTTTGGTTAAAACCGTAAATTTTCATAGGGAATTACCTAATAAATCATTATTAAATCATTGATTTGGAACTATTTTCTCTATATTTTAGATGAATAACCAATACCATTCAATGGTTTATGGAACCACATCATGATTTTTCTGATTCTTAATTTAATTATAAATTTTAATATCTCATTACTCGCTCTTTTTTATACATCAACTTACAATGAGACCACATATGTATGATAGTATCGTGTATGTGTTTTTGAGTTCCCTTTGAGGGATCTATGGTTTTTTAATAATGAGATTTATTTTATACTAGTTAAGGTATCCAACCTCTCAATCACTTCCCTTTTATCTTTTAGCATATTATCATTTGAATTAGAGATGTGTAGTAATTCACATAATGGTTGTGATTATTAATATTGATAGATTAAGGATTCATTAGTGAAATTTTACAAAAGATTAATGTTTTTTTGAAAAAAAAACAATTCTTTGATCAAATGATCATTCTGATATCATTTGATTTAGGTGATTCTAGAACACCCATTATTTTACTATTATTGATAAAAATTCATCATAATTTTTATTTTTTATTTTTTTATCTTTATTAATCATATAAAATAAATATTATTTTATAATTTATTTCATTATAGGGAAGTAATAATATTTTTTTCATATTGAACTATGATAACAAATTTCTGATGGAATTCATATAATATTATGATATTAAGGTTGATATATTTTATGGTTGATGTGGTTATATAGATTAGTTTTGGTATTTATTATACATAAAAGAAAAAATTTAATGAATTAAAATATAATAATTTTATGGGATATGATGTTTAAGGTAATTTTTTAAATAAAGAATATAAATAATTAATATGGTAATTGATTTATGTGGTAAAACATATTTACTATAAATAGAATATTAAATTTAAACTTTTATTTAATTTTTTTTTTTGGTTTTTCAATTCTGATTAGTATTAGATATATATATGGAAATTATGTGACAATGATTAAATAATTTGTGGAATGTTTTGAAACGATCATTGTATAATATAAACCCTAGTATGAGATATATGAGTTTATAAATTTCATTGCATGTTATTTAGTTCAAAAGTAGTTTATGTGGAATTCACCATTTCTATCCCACAACATGAGTTGGATATACTAACATATATTCATGCGGATTTGGGAACATTGTGTACCAAGAATATATTAGACATGGTGAAAAAAAATTGGTCAACTCCCCCTCCCCAAAAGCCCTTTCTCTTATGGTTATGGTTTTTAGTGTGGTTATGGATGGTGCATAATGTGGTTTTAGTTGGTTCTTTAATTTAGTGATTATAGTTATAGTAATATATAATTTATGTTATATAGGTATGTGATGACATAAGAGATCAATAGTGTATTTTTTTGGATAACAAGGTCAGTTAGAAAGCATGTGTGGTCAAATCTAATTCTATATTTACATTTAATACTATATATATAGTGTATATGAATTTTATATAATGTTTATTTGGTTATATTTGTTTCAGATGACCTTGTATGGGACAACATATTTATTTGAATTTTAATTTTGTAAATTTTTTATTTTCTGCTTCAAAATTCATATGACTGTTATTGTGAGTGGTATATTGTGACTACATATTATACTCACACATACTTAATTATTTATATATATATATATATATTATTTTATATATTTTTAGGATTGTATTTGAGATTGAGATAAATTTTAATAGTTCTGAAAGTGATGACTAAAAACTTTTAGATGATTTTTTCTTTAGTAAGGGGCTATTTTTTCCAAATTATATAATTTTTTTCTATTTTCATTCTATTGGGTTTTTTAACATTGCATTTACTTTTAAATTATTTATTTGTATGTTTAATAATTATTCACTACATTTATAGTGTTTTTATTGGTGGAATTGTTTTATTTCATTATCTTAAAATTTATCTGCCACTTATGCTACACATTACACCATTTTTAGTCATAACTATCCTATATACAATTAAAGGTGAGCTCTAGGGGACACTACAAATCTTAATATTCTACTATAAAAGGGTATCATTGGGGTTGGGGTTTGATATAGTGACATTAGAAATATTGTTCCTTCTAGGATAGTGTTTGGAGTAGGCATTACTGAGTATTTCATTATGATTATTTAGAACCATACACTTTTGATATTGACTTCTGGTTTAGGGGAGAGTTATTAAATGTTATGTAAAGGGGCCCATTTGATCAGATTCATTGATCCTTAGAGTGTATAAAACATTTTAAAGAAAGGGTGTAATAATTAAAATGTAAAAAATAATGTGGAATTCATGAAACATCACTATTTTAACATGTTTTTGAATTTATAGGTTTTATTGGGAAATTAAAAATGACACTAATTAAATTTAATTATTTTAAATTCATATCATGATCTTAAGAGTTTTTTTATTCTTTTAAATTCATTGGTTTAAGGCAGTTGATTAGTCACTGAAAGTAGCTAATATTCATTGTTAAGATCTTAATATTAATGTGTTTAAAAGTTCATAAACATCAATTTTAATCCAATTCAGAAATTGAACTTCATTTCCCATCATTGTGCAATTCATGCTTAAAATGTCAATTTGGGCCCACTCAATAATTTGCTTGTGGAAATTACAATATTCATCATTTTAATTTGAAATTTTGGGATATGATTGATCACTTTTTTTGGAACATTTTATCTTTTAGGTCCGATGGATGAATCCCAAAGGAAGATGGAGAATTTTGCGCCTGAAGGCAGAAACTTGCTGGAAAAAGCATAATGGGCCTAAGGCCCATCAAACAAATGTGGGGCCCAGAAACCAATCCCAATGAAGCTCAAATTTATACAGTAGAAGGATAAAAATATTAGGATCATTTTATTCAACTGTGGCAGGAGCTAATTCCGATGTTTTCATGATGATAAAGGCATCTGAAGTTGAGATTTAAATGGTGGACTCGTCATTAATGCACAGAAATCCGTCCCACCATTTCGACCATAACATCCAAACGGATGGGCCAAATGTCCTGAAATTTTTCGAGCTTCTAGAAGACACATTAGCGAGGATAGTTCGCTTCTACAGCCCCTCCGGATTCGGCTTTCTTCAATATCTAATTCACACGTCAATGTGGTGTACGAATCTGGACAGTTTTCCGGGTCAAATTCGAAACATCAATTTCCTTTTGATTATTCACCCTCCATTTGACTCTATTAATTGTTGGGGGGTGAATTAATTGTTGGGGGATGTACCTAAGGCTTATAATATGCCTATATAAGGAGCTATTGGCGAAGGGAATGGGGGGGTGGAATTTTTTTCTTATCATCTTGGATGCTTTGTTTCATTGTAATGTTTTGCTTCCAAATTTCCTTTGTAATGTTTACCATTTCCATGTAAGTTTTTCTTTTTGTTCTTAATCAACTTCTTCTCTTATATAATTTCCATTTCATTTATTAAAACATTATAATCACAAAGCACAGTGATATCTCTGTGTTGTTGTGAATTAGTTCACACATAGGTGTGAATTTCATTCACACACACGGAGGAGTGCTCGTTATTTCCGCGGTTTTAATTTCTTCAATCCAATTCTTGTTAGTCATCTTCCGCCCACCATTGAGAGTATACCATCAATGGAGGGCTAAACCCTTAATGGGTTGATCTTAGGAGGATGCAAAGGATGGGTTGAATGTTATTTTATGAATGAATTGTTGTTAAATGGATAATTAATTTAAGATATCCATTCTTCAGTTATTTCTACTCTTCATCTTTACTGTGTTTGAGCAAAATAAATTCAATTAATAAATGACCATATACCTCTGAGAGATCATGAATTTGGTTCTCTAAGTGTATAGGGGATTAGTAATTGTGTTTAGTAAGCACCAAACCAGAAAATGATGAAGGTAGTGTTATTTTTGAAGAATGGATTCATCAAGAATTAATAAAACCAAAATTGTTTAAAGAAGTAAAATTCATTCAATCCACCCCAAGCATAATCCTAGATCAACCCATTTTCATTAAATTGAATTCACGTAGGTGTCTTAGTGTTATTTATAACATCCAAAATCAAAACCAAAGTTGGCTACTTCATAGCCCATCCTTCACCAAATCATAGCGTCTCAAGGTTACTTCTTCGGTCCCTGTGGACTCGACCCCTACATGTACTACATCGATCGCTTTTACCCGTAGGGTAAATTTGGGCGCAACCAAATTTTGGCGCCGTTGCCGGGGACCCAAGTAAGTTTTCCTAGACACCAACCTTCTATTCTCACCTAACTTCTCTTTTCTCACCTATATCTCTCTTTTCTTTTCCCCTTTCTATTTTCGTGTGCCCAAAAAAATCCAAATCCAAGTTTCATTCAACTCCAATGGAGTATCATCAACAATATCCCTTCACAAACTCAGGATGGAATCAGTTTGAAAATCCACATTGGGAATCACCAACCTTTTTTAATCAACCTTTGAATGAATACCCCATACCTGAAAACATGAATGAAATTTGTAACGATGAAGGTTTAAAAGATCAATTTCCATACCTATCAAGAATGATTGAAAAGATGAATAATGAGGAAGTCCATGATGTCAAAACATCTATCAATACTAATCCTGAAACAATTATTCAAAAATTGTGTGAACAAATGGAAAAAATGAATTCAGAGGTATCAAGTTTTAGACAAGAACTACAAAGCATTGAGACTTATGAAGAACCCATTCCCACTCAGGATGTCCTTTCCACTTCACTTATAGAAGAATCTTGTTTCCCACATAACTCATGTGATTTTAGTAAACAACCCACTTTAAAATCTTGGAATACAGAGTTGGATAATGAAGAAATTTGTTCAGGTAATGTTGAAATTCAAGATAAAGAACATGAAGGAATTGTTAATGAGTATTTAAATCAGGATGAAATTGATTTCATGAATTCACAAGAGGGAAATTATTCTTTAAGGATTGAATGTCCAGAATATTACACCAAAAATGATTTTTTAGAATCACCAATCACTGAAAAATTGGGAGAAATACCAAACATTGAGCCCATACACACTCCTGAAATTCAACTAGACACTTTTGGGGATGAATCATATTTTCAAACAGAACCAATTCTTTCTAAAATTTTTGGGGAAGAAACCGAATTTCATTCAAATTGCCAATCTTCATTAGGAAATTTCAATCAACCAAAACTCAAAATCATCACCCTTCATTCCCCAAACAAGAATTACATCATAGGTGATACCCACGACCATAATTTATTCATTCATTCTTCTCATGAAAGAAATAATGTTAGATTGAACCTTGACGTCTTAGGCAAGACAAAAAATGCAACTAGATCAACCATTTCTGACATTCCTTGTATCTTCAGATTTATTTTAGAACATGGATTTATACAAGGAAACGATTCTAAAAAAACAATCAATATCAATCAATTTGAAATGGAGAAAGATGGGTTAATTAAAATGCTGAAAGTTGGAATTGGATAAGTTGGGGGTAAAAGTCGAGCCAACGACGTTAAACAAAAGCGCTGGATGGGAGGCAACCCATGGTTTTCATGTTTTCTAATCATTTTGAATCATTTTATTTTTCATATAATAAATTACCATAAGCTGTTGACCTGTTCTTCTTTTATGAGTAAGGATGGGTATGAAAAGGGAGCACCGTATTCATCCGTGTCACGCGGTGTGATCCCTGAGTAATACCTTACCCAGAAATTTAAAAGAAGACAATGTATCATCAGTTTATTTTATTTATGTTTTTGTAGGTTTAAAAAAAATTATTAGACTCTTGACCTGTTCTTCTTTTATGAGTATGGATGGGTATGAAAGGGGAGCACCGTATTCATCCGTGTCACGCGGTGTGATCCCTGAGTAATACCTTACCCAGAAATTTAAAGAAGACAATGTATCATTAGTTTCATTTAAAAAAAACATGAAAATGATGGTACTTGGAATTAAGTAAATCATTTTGTTGTTTGTTTTGTCTGCTTTGTCCTTCTTTTTATGGTTCAGGAACTATTTTGGGTGATACATGTTCAATCAAGGAGGTGCCTACATCCCCAAAGAGATCAAAGGAGTAATTTGGAGCATCATGAACCTCAACTTTAAAAACCAGGTGAATTTGTTCCATGTTTTTCATTCTCAATTTTATATTTGAACTCCTCTTCTACCCCCTTCTATGTTTTTTTTCTTTAAACACTGGGGACAGTGTTATTCTAAGTTGGGGGGGGGGGATAAAAAATGATTTTTATTTTGAATAAGAACATGCATGAAAAAATTACATTAACCATAAACATGATAAAGACACATTGCAAACTCTAAAATTGGATATCAAATAAATTTTGCATGCCTTGATTCTGATTTTAATGCAAGTTTAAGTTCATGAGCATTGTTTTTGGAAAGTGCGGTTGTCCGATGTGATTTTTCAAAGTTTACATTTTCATCCTCATAATAAAAATGCCACAATGCACGTCTTTTGGATTGTGGGTGTAAATTTGAGTTCTTGGGTCCCTTTCATTATAGCATAGGGTTCTGGGGTCACTTTTACTTTAATTTGAGTATCCAAAAAAAAAAGACCACATAGAGCAATGTTTTGTCCAAATGCGTGGCGTCCGGCACTTGGGGATCGTGACTCCATAGTTGTCTTGCCCAGAGTTAGGCTTTATATCTCTATTGTAGAGCATGAAATTGACAAAATACGTGGCGTCCGGCACTTGGGGATCGTGACTCCATAGTTGTCTTGCACAGAGTTAGTCTTTTCATATCTATTGTGGATAAAAAAGAATAAAAAAAAATTAAAAAAAATGGATACTCATCTTAAGGTTTAATGTGATTCCCACCTAGCGCTTCCATTTTTTTCCCCTTGAACAATAAAATGGGCCCCATATCTTTTATGATGCACAACACTTTATCATGCTTAATTGGAATTGGATGAAATGTGGAGATGAATTTGAACAAAGGAATGGGCTTGGGCTTGGGATATGCTTATGGACCTAGCTTGTTTTAAATGATTTTGATGGGTTTTCATAATATTTCTTTTTGGTATTAGATATTTGGGTGAGTAATGTGTATTTAAAATGTTTTTGGAAAAGGGGATTTCAATTTCATATTTGTAATTTATTTTGCTCGGGACTAGCAAAACTCAAGTTGGGGGGTGTGATTAGTCACTGAAAGTAGCTAATATTCATTGTTAAGATCTTAATATTAATGTGTTTAAAAGTTCATAAACATCAATTTTAGTCCAATTCAGAAATTGAACTTCATTTCCCATCATTGTGCAATTCATGCTTAAAATGTCAATTTGGGCCCACTCAATAATGTGCTTGTGGAAATTACAATATTCATCATTTTAATTTGAAATTTTGGGATATGATTGATCACTTTTTTTGGAACATTTTATCTTTTAGGTCCGATGGATGAATCCCAAAGGAAGATGGAGAATTTTGCGCCTGAAGGCAGAAACTTGCTGGAAAAAGCATAATGGGCCTAAGGCCCATCAAACAAATGTGGGGCCCAGAAACCAATCCCAATGAAGCTCAAATTTATACAGTAGAAGGATAAAAATATGAGGATCATTTTTTTCAACTGTGGCCGGAGCTAATTCCGAAGTTTTCATGATGATAAAGGCATCTGAAGTTGAGATTTAAATGGTGGACTCGTCATTAATGCACAGCAATCCGTCCCACCATTTCGACCATAACTTCTAAACGGATGGGCCAAATGTCCTGAAATTTTGCGAGCTTCTAGAAGACACATTAACGAGGATATTTCGCTTCTACAGACCCTCCGGATTCGGCCTTCTTCAATATCGAATTCACACGTCAATGTGGTGGACGAATCTGGACAGTTTTCCGGGTCAAATTCGAAACATCAATTTCCTTTTGATTATTCACCCTCCATTTGACTCTATTAATTGTTGGGGGGTGAATTAATTGTTGGGGGATGTACCTAAGGCTTCTAATATGCCTATATAAGGAGCTATTGGCGAAGGGAATGGGGGGGTGGAATTTTTTTCTTATCATCTTGGATGCTTTGTTTCATTGTAATGTTTTTCTTCCAAATTTCCTTTGTAATGTTTACCATTTCCATGTAAGTTTTTCTTTTTGTTCTTAATCAACTTCTTCTCTTATATATTTTCCATTTCATTTATTAAAACTTTATAATCACAAAGCACAGTGATATCTCTGTGTTGTTGTGAATTAGTTCACACATAGGTGTGAATTTCATTCACACACACGGAGGAGTGCTCGTTATTTCCGCGGTTTTAATTTCTTCAATCCAATTCTTGTTAGTCATCTTCCGCCCACCATTGAGAGTATACCATCAATGGAGGGCTAAACCCTTAATGGGTTGATCTTAGGAGGATGCAAAGGCTGGGTTGAATGTTATTTTATGAACGAATTGTTGTTAAATGGATAATTAATTTAAGATATCCATTCTTCAGTTATTTCTACTCTTCATCTTTACTGTGTTTGAGAAAAATAAATTCAATTACTAAATGACCATATACCTCGGAGAGATCATGAATTTGGTTCTCTAAGTGTATAGGGGATTAGTAATTGTGTTTAGTAAGCACCAAACCAGAAAATGATGAAGGTAGTGTTATTTTTGAAGAATGGATTCATCAAGAATTAATAAAACCAAAATTGTTTAAAGAAGTAAAATTCATTCAATCCACCCCAAGCATAATCCTAGATCAACCCATTTTCATTAAATTGAATTCACGTAGGTGTCTTAGTGTTATTTAGAACATCCAAAATCAAAACCAAAGTTGGCTACTTTATAGCCCATCCTTCACCAAATCATAGCGTCTCAAGGTTACTTCTTCGGTCCCTGTGGACTCGACCCCTACATGTACTACATCGATCGCTTTTACCCGTAGGGTAAATTTGGGCGCAACCAGCAGTATAATTTTATTCATGTGAGATAGGTGTCGTATGATTATCATGATCTTTATCTATGTATTGATTAAGTTGACGATGGTTTGTAGAGGATTTTTTATGTTATTTTTAAAGTATGATAGGTTTTTATCAAATCAAGGGCAAATCTCTGGATGAATGATATATACATTTATTTTATAATTACTTGATAAATGAAACAAGTATTATATTCCATTATAATTCATATCTTTTCAAAAAATAGACTAAAAGTAATGTATTCTATGTCTATGTGATCATATTGAGTTTGGAGTTACATAGTATGTGATTTGTAGTCAGTTAATAATATAATTATTGTTCTCAATATTGATTGTAGTTTAGTTGTAGGTTCTACTTTCTATCATATAGGGGAGTTCATGATTTTGAGAGGTTAGTTTGAGGTTTATAAAATTATTATGATATTATCATAATTTCTTATTAGATGGGGATGTAAGGCTGTAATTGTTAATGTGAAAATTATTTATGAATATTTTCCATCAGTAAATTCTGTTCAAAATTCCCACTAACACTTAAGTTCTTCTAAATTCTAAGGTAGTTGAAAAAAAATTCATGGATGGATTCACTTCAATATGAGAGTTATCACAAAAAAAGGGATGATCTATAATGATGTGTTTTAATTTATTGATATCTTAAAGGATTCATATTGTGATGAGTATCCCTAAAACATAAAATTCATATTTCTCTTAGGTGGAAAGTTTGAAATTTTCAACTAGAAACCCAACATAGTTTTATATTTCTTTTCTAGATTAGTTCATCCACAATATATTTGTCTAAGTGTCTGCCTGTATTAGTATGGAATAAAAAAAAGATGGTAGATAAACCTTCACTATTTATAATGGCACCCTAATATTAGTTTACTCATTGATATTATCCACAATTACAAGGTTATCATGATTTAAAACATACAATATGATATAGTGTGGGGAGATGATCACTGATGGATATTTCTAATCCTTTAAAACCTTGGGTGAAGCATATAAAGGGTGATGGAAAAAATAAATGATAATGAGGTGGAGGTTATTTCAAGTTAATATTCACGATATGGGTTACTAGCATAAAGATTAATGAAGCTATTTTAAGGGTCCATATACTTATATTATATATAACCTAGTAAACTAATTTAAAAAGGACATTTACATATTTTTTTTATTTCACCAGCCTTAGTTGGTACATAGGGACATAAGGTGTATAGTATTTCGAGACCAACAATGTTTTCTATACCTATTTGGAGCCAGTCTAGATTGATTGGGGCATATAGGATATGTTAGTTGAGGATTAGAATATATAAATTGATTATTGTGTTATATTTTTTATATATAAAACTATATGATGCCTTTCATGAAAAAACATTTTTTACTCTACAAAAGCTGTAATGCCCCAGCATGGATTGGCTGAACGACACACGAGTGGGGATCACCACATGAATTCAACCATGACTCAACATATTCTAGTGGATATAAACTATCAGGGAGGGCCAAACATAATCATTGTGGAACTATTAACTCTTAAAAGAAACCCTAGGGTCACAAATTAATCAAAAAAAAAATACGGCATGACCCATATTGATATATGATATCCAAAAAACAATGATATACATAAAACAAGTATCCATATAGGGCCCCCATAATCCATAATATAATGTAGTGAAATATCTATATAATGCATCAATTATAATAAAGGATAAATGGATAGACAAGAAATATCATATATCTAATAGTAAACAACTCATTTGAAAGTAAATGATAAAATTAACTAAACAAAAATAAATGAACTTCATCCTTTCTTAAATAATCATCCAACCACATCCTGGAATCTATGACCTGTTATATAAACTGTGTATCCTTGTCCAAGAGGTACATATGTCATGAGGAAAAAATAAGAAACTATACATTTGTACATTGAAACCCATGTCGTGTGGGAATGTTGGGGGTGAGTATGATGACCTAATAATTTTCACTCAATGCCTAAACAATACCAAGTCATTCTGGGATCATGTGGATATAATTGTAGTTAAAATATAAATTTTGAAGTTTTGACTGTGAAACATAACCACTATGAAACATACGATGCAATCCCATACCAATTAAATTTTAGGACGTAATTTACTAACCAGGACACCATGACATATGACAATGCCTACTTCATATCTATTCCAGAATGATGATTATCAGCTCATATGAGTACCGGACCCATAACAAAATATGAAGGTAGGGGTTTCTAACCCATTTTTAACTGACACACCAACATGAATATTAGTGTGTAACATAATACCTATGTCCTAAATAAAAAACCATTGACATAGGGTATACATAATCCGATACATCAACCCACTCTCAAAAAGAATATATAAGGTTGATACATAATAATCCCAATCTAATGCTTTATTTAATTTGGCAGGGCCCATTGTCCACATCCCATGTGAAATTACATCCCATACTGCTCACATAAATTAGTCTACTAATACTTCCCCAGACTCCTCACCCAAGGCATGGTAATAATCGAATAATTACCCAATGTTTTTTCATAGAAGAAATTATCATTCAACCATTATTAGTAAAGGAAAGGCCCCTTATATATCCATTAATTTATCAATTAATGTTTGGATAATCTTTCACAAAAATTAGGATTCCATAAAATACCATCTAGTCTTGCCAACTAGATCCCACCGAGGGAGAGGCTAGACCTCATATTCCCCTCCCTCATAGGATTCAGACACATATTTAATGTATAATTTCTGAACATGTAGTACATAATATAAGGGTGCATAGTCCATATCAAAAAACAATAGATCAATGATATGGTGATTGTCACTCAGGTCCATGGTCTGTACATCTCTACATATCCCATTACCTATCTAACTCTCTAAGGGTTCTATTCCATACACTTAATAAAATAAACCACCTTAAAACCAATTGAAACATTCCCAAGGGATGAATAGATAAATTCATGACCACACACTGAAAAATACACTAGGAAACCTAAATAACGAAGTATCCAAACCTTGGATAATTAGAAATCTCCCAGAAGAGGTCAAATTTTCCAAATCACTTTCATAATAGTCCTTACAATCCATTCATGATAACTAGATAAAATAAATTTTTAGAATATCCTTATCCATATCCTATCAAAATAGCCTCTGGACATCTCATTCCTATTTTTAAATAATATTTGAATAATTATTCCCTAAATCACCCATTTTCATTTGAAATTACCATATATTCCAAATGTTTTTCTAAAACACAATTTTTAAAGGAATCCTATGTACATTTGAAAATCACTCGTGCCACCGCCCAATTGATGCGGGGTATGGGGTTCTCCAACATTTTTTAGAGTAAGGATACACCATCAAACAATTTAGTATGATAAATGGTCCATGATGACTATTAAGACTATAAGATCCAGTAACAATATTTTGAGATGTCATACATGTTAGGAATCGTGTATAACATAACAAAAATTATTAACCATGATTATAAAATTTCCAACTAAGAACGATACATATATCGTTCAAGGACACCTACCTTGAATGATTTTTCAATAATAGATCTCATGCTCATACTAACATCAACCATTTCCAAAAGCACCAATATAATCAAAACACATCACTGAATCAATAAATTAAAACGAATTTCAAAAAATGGAATAACCAATAAAAAATTCAAAAAGAATCCCTACAATAAAAAACCCATGACAAACAAGGTGTGGTTCCCTCCTAACATATACTCATACCAAATAACGGAGAAATCCTATAGTTAATAACCCAAATTAATATCCAATTTCAAAAAAAATCACTAAAAATCCTAAAGAAACCCACTAGGGATCATAACATAAGATTAATGATGAAAAATATATTGATTTTTTCCTCCTACAACATCTTTTTAATGTCACGCATGAAAGCCACCAAAATCGTAAAGTTAATATCCCAAATCATTATCCAATTTCACTAAATATCTCCAAAACCACTTTGGAAACTACATAAGAATCATACCATAAGAGAAATGATGAATAATAAATTTATTTTATCCTCCTACAACATCTTATTCTTATCACATATTAAATCCCCCAAAATTAAAATGATTATTCCATGTTCTTCAGAAATAATACAAAAAATATCCCATACAAACTAATAAATAATATATAATAATGAATTTGTAATTAAAATAGAGGGTGTGAGAGAGATCCTACATCGAATCATCATAATGAAATACCATGTATCTTCTATATATTATGGAAATAATTAAATATATAAGGAAATAAAAAGATATATACTCCCCTCCAATTCGGTAAAAAATGAACTATGATGTGGTTATAAAGAAAAACCCCCATCAAAAGTACCAGCAAGCCCCTCTAAAAGAGGATCATCAATACTTGTTACTTGTTTGACCCTATGGTTGATGGAATAAACTCCCTTCGGAAGATGGTACTACCCATATGCCTCTACACATTCCCACATTGATCCTTTTATATTATTGTGAATTATCCATGGAAGTTAGACCCCCATTTGGTAGCCTTATTCATAGTCTAATAAAATCCCAAGAATTGGACAATCATTGCTTTAATGCCACCGTTTATACTACGAATATCATATTATTATACTTTTGAAATCCTACCTACCAAAAAACTGCTCATACATTCACTAGATCCCATAGGGAATCAATAGAGCATAAAATCAAAATAAAAATCAAATTTATTGATCGATCAATGATAATAATCCAAATATGTTCCCTATATCTCAAAAAAAACCCCTTTACTAGATAAAATATTTCCATAAAAAAATCAATATATGTAATGTTGTGGGTCATTTAAAACACCATATCATAGTGCATTTCTTCCTTCGGGACCATCACCGGTCCTCCAAACATGATCTCAGGCATACCTCAATCATCAATTCTTTCCTAAATCTAAATGATTCATATGATAGTCCTAAACATGAATCCATCAGGAAACTATAAAAACCTATTCTGTAGAAAAAATTATCAACATCATTAGTTTGACACTTGAACCATGTCAATGTTGTCTTAAACAAATATTTGAATGCAGTTTACACCACATCATATGTATTCCCATGCTAAAAACTCTATCTATCCTCCTCTAAACCAAATCCCTAAAATGTTTTCAACCTTACCCACTGACACATTATCATTTCACCACACTACCTAGTCAATATTATTTAATTCCAAAAGGCTCAATTGAATCATCAGAATTCCCACACAAATTTTATATCCTAAATATTAATTGTGTTGAAGTGGTTATGTGTTGGTGGGTGAGTTTTATGATTTTTTTCTAATATAGGTCAGAAGTGGAAAATTAGAATTTATTTCATGGAAGTGTATTTTTTAATTCGTGAACTACATAATAAGTAATTCACATATCGTTTTAATCCTGAAACTATGTGAAAATACATAGTTGAATCATCAACCTATCCATTCAACTATAACCCTATACTACTTATATCCAATTTATCACCAATATAATTATATATCTGTTAATTATAACTCTATATCAAATACATCAACAATAGAAATAATTTTTTAATCACCACACATGAATTAATAATTCAGTGTTCTCCATGGGATAAGGTCAACCAAGTCCTCCAAAACATAGGTAATCTTATTCCTGTAGAACCATCAAATTAAGGGTCCCATTCCACTCACAACCCTTATATTATGAGGATTTCACACCCTATGATTGCTATTATTATACTAACCAAAGTAGTACCATTTTTATCACATTATTTTACCAAACACTCAATATATACTAACAATGTAATATAGGTTACTATATGTAATGACTTGACCAAACCATTCTACCAACACGTGATTAGAAAAATGGAACACCATTCAAAATACACTATAGAGGTCATCAACCACACCAGTAGATTATGAATCATTATTGTTTCAATAAAATATTTATCCTGTGAAATATAGTTATCTTCATTGTAATACTATACTAAATAAGGTTGATTATGTTAAATACAACTCCCCACCATAGGACTCTTCTATACACAATATATACAAAGTGGTCCAACTATCAAAATAGCCAAATAAAAACAGGTAGTTCAATACCTAACTCTAGAAAAACATCATCCTTCTACTCAATCACAAAACATCAGACATAAACATGGAAAACGTCCATGAGGGGCTCTCTTATAACATTGATGGAATACCATCCATAAAAACAAGGAATCATTAGGGATTATCTCAATCCATAAAATAAAACCATAAAATCCTATCATACATAGGTACTAGAATAGTTTTCAGTAGATCAAAAAATAATTTGGATAACAACTTCCATAACACACAATAAGTTCACAAAATAATATGGAATACAATCCATGTAAAGAATTCCATCATGAAAGTTCACCCTAGTTGAAACACTCAATTCAAAGAAGACTGTGTCTACATGGTAATAGTGTATAATTATTAATAAAATATAATCATTGAAAACAAACCCAAACACACTCTTTTTTTCAAAAAACAAAATGTAATTACATAGTTTTCATAAATAATAAAATATCATGAATACTTGACTATGTTTCTCCTTTCTGAAATACTAATCATGCTTCCAAAATCATTTAAAAATATAATTTTAAAATCGATTTTTAGTAAATATTCAAAAATACTGATAATCCTTATCCATTTCAAAATAATTACTTCAACGATATATTTTAAGTAAGGATGATTTATAAAATCATTCCATCCACACCTACAATACGATATGATTTTAATAAATCAAAAATGGGGGTTTCTTCTAAAAACAAGGGGTTTTTCAAACAAAAACATCAAGAAAACTATATCCTCATGGAGGAAAAACTTTCAGAATAGAATATACGAAAACAGGTCCCTCATATCAATGTTAATATATTCTTCAATTATAATATATTTCATAAAACATATATTATATAATAAGTTTCTTCAATTAATAATGTATTATAATGAGGAAATGTGTAAAACTATACTTCACATTGGAGCATGTATGATGCCCAAATCATGATACTATTTTGATGCATGGATAATCCATAATCTCTCATATAAGAAAAATGAATCACCTTGAGTCTCATGCATTCCAAAAGGGATTTATTTGTCATATTGAATACCTCACTCATCCTTGAGTGCATATTTTCATAATAGGATTTTCTTTAAAATCAAGAGATTCCACTAATGCAGTTCTCTCCCTATATGAATAAAATCTACCACTAGAGTCATATAAACCCACCTATAATACCACATAGAAAAATATATGTCTGATCATATTTTTTTATTCCCATGAAAGGATCATCTGAGAAAGTTTCATGTGGGGGTATCCACATGATCTTAAGCACTCCATCCACAAAATAGTGGGTTCCAACCACTAGAGAGTTTTTCAAATAATCACGAGGAACTATAACATCTAAATAGAAGCCCGACTCTTATGCTCAAATAGAAAGAAAATTTTTAATGACCCATCCATTTAACAGAAATTTGAAAAACCTACAGATGTTAAATTGGAAGCAAAATAGGGCCTCCTAATTTGAGAAAAGAATTTAGTAAAACTTCCATATAATGAATCAACTGTAACAAAGGAATATTATATTGACATGCATTAACTTTCAAAATATAATATAAAAGACACTAAATTGTGTGTAATAAAAAAACCAATACATGTGCTCTATCGCAAATCACTTAATCATCCTACAAAATTTTTCAACCTCTATAACCAACTAACTAAAAATATATCCATATCAAAGAAATAATTATGTAATTAGAGAAATATAGAAATTTCCTCCCATACTCATCAAAACCCATGCATTTTATTCTTTTAGGGTTGAATATAATGACCCAAACAAAAACCACAATGAAAAAATTAGACTATGTGCTTCTAGTATCATGTGTATGTGTGTATGACACATAACTAAAGAGTTTAGTTGTATCTATAGAACACAACCAAATCTAAAGATTGCATCCAATGAACATACCATATCTAGTTATAACAAGGAAACCCCGATACCTAACCATACATAATTTGGACCCACGATGGAAGGAAGAGAGACACCTAATTATAGAACCTGATCTATCCCAGAGAAGAATGGTTTGTTTTTTTACCTAGTTCTAATCCTTTACCCAATGATTTTTGGTAGGGTGTTAAGCTATAGACTATATCTTATTTCCTACTGGAAGGATAAGGGAAAATATCTTCCAAGAACTAGACCCACTTCCTAAAGTAATAAGTTATTGTACAACATCAAAAAATATACCTACTCTCACCATTGTTTTAGGTTCATCATCTGTGCCCCACATCACATCTTGAACCAACCATCTTGTAAATCTCATAACCCACACTTTTGGTTTCAGTACTAATTTAATAAGTGTATTTTTTAGTTAAAAATAAATTAAAAACTATATAATATATTTCACCATAGTGGATTATTTCTAGTCCATTTTCAATAGAATTAAGAAAATGCCTAAAAAATCAATGTTCACAAAAATAATTAAAAAATACATAATTGGAATCATATGCACATGATACATAAGAGTCCTTCGGTCATCTAAGTAACCTTGTGAAAAAAAAATTAAAACATGGTATAAGAATAAATATCTTAGTAGAGGACAAAAAAAGTTGTAAAAAATAATTAGTACATTAAAACTTATAAACACATGAATGATATAATTCTCACCCCTAAATGTAACATATACTTACTTTGAGAAAAGCTAAGGATTCCAAAAAAATGGAAAACATAAATAATCCATTTAGGTAACATGGGTAATTATTCAATTTCAATAATTTATTATTATTGTAACCCTCATGGATACCATATTATTTTAATCCCTCACATCTACCTTATAATATAACCATTGTGGCTACCTTATGTTTTATATATCATAGTTACACTAGGAATAACCATTACATCCAACTTCAAACATACCAAATGAATTAGAGGGACATCATAGAACCAACAATATTAGATTTATAATTGAAACAACATTCATCTTAAATAATTCCCATTAACCATCAAATAATCATAAAATCAAGAATACATGCATCATAAAAACCATTTATTGATAAAAATCACTTATTAAAGGCATACATCACACCAAAAAAGGAATGAAATCATTAAAAATAACCATGAAATGTTATAAAAAAATAAAAACATTAAAGAATTTATGAAATTAGGAATATCCACTCACATCGTATATGTTAAAATAAAATCCTTGTGGTTATTTAAAAAATAGAAATTATAAAATAATTTTTCAAAAAAATCAGCTTACCCCAGATTCAATCTAACGCCCTGACCCTAGTTACCCAAAGATAGTGAATTATTTTAATGCATTGGAATGACACAAGGAAATCATGTCCCAAAAGTCTTTTCAGTTTAGCAGTCTTGGTAATAGGTTACATACATGAGCTTCACATTACAATTTCAATAATAAAATACAGCATAGATAGTTCTTTGAGAACGAAATTATTCCCTTTTAGCTTAACCCTTCATATTAATCATAATACACTCACTACTAAAAATATGATCTATACCGACATTTTTGGGAAAATAGTTTGTATAGTTCATGAATTTGGACCTATAGCAATGGTTTGTCCAAAACTGTTGGTATAGTTCACTTATATGGACCTATACCAATTGGTTTGGACAAACCATTGGTATAGGGGGCCCTATTACAACAGTTTGTCCAAACAGTTGGTATAGGTCCATTATAGAGACCCTATACTAATAGTTAGGCCAAACCGTTGGTATAGTTCCAGCCCCCCCCCCCAATACCAACGGTTTGTCAAAAACCGTTGGTATCGGTCCCAAAATCAAAGAACCCATACCAACGGTTCTCAAAATCGTTGGTATAGGTACATGTATTTTTAATGGATTTTTCTTACCTCAGATATTAAATAAATAAAAATTTAAAATACTTATGATAATACATATATATATTTATGAAATTCTGTTCACAAAAGTAAGTTAGGATAGAGGTTAGTTTGTTTAATCACAAACGGGAGGTGTTGGGTTCCAAACCAACCGAATGATTATTTTTTGAATTACATATACCAATGGTTTATGGAACTGTTTGTATATATTTTCATAATAATTATACCAAGTGTTTTCAAAACGGTTGGTATATATCTATACCAATGGTTTTCCCAAAACCGTTGGTATAGACATATCCCCACATCTTACTTGGAAATGGTTCTCCAAACCATTGGTATAGCCTATACCAACGGTTTGGAGGCCTATAATAATGGATCCAAACAGTTGGTATAGGGTATTTTTCTTGTAGTGCCTTCTTTGAAATCCTATTAAAATAAATCATAAGAAAGAGGTGAGCTCAGATGATCAGAAAGGATAACAAAATAGCGGAAAAATCCATAAATAATCATAAACATTTAAGGCTATGTGAAGACTTAAAAAAAGCATTTTAAAATTAAAATTCACCATAATATGATAAATATAAATCAAAATAATTCCATTTACTGAATCACATGGATATTCTACTAGTATAATAATCAGATGAAACATCAATACCAAAATTCATAAAAATGGAATGCATAATTTCAGACTTCATAACCCAATAGTCAAGTCCTTGTGCCAAAAATACAATTTTTTTTTCAAGGCCTTGTACCAAGACACTAGTTTGTCTCATGAGACCAACTGATGCCTCGAGTAGCTATAACGGGCTCCACCCGCCAATTAGTAAGTCCATTTCATTCCTTATATGAAAGGTTGAAACATAAAATTAATAGTCATTTTAAAAATAGCATACGAAATGTTTATACTTTAACCATAAACCATGAATGGTATAAAAAATAACACATCCATAGTAAAACATATCACCAAACCTTCAATACAATATGGAATATTTTTATCATAATGAATCAACTTCAGACAAGTGTAAAATCCATCAAAGGATGTTGATATAGATGAAATAAAAACTATTTGAGAGAAATATCTCATTATTTTTTCAATCATTTAAAAGAAATGTAATTTAGAAAGGAATACTTTTAAAGACATTTTTGAATAAAATTGTCCCAAACCACTTTGAATTTTTTAAAGGAATTAACATTTTAAAAAAATGATATCCATATAAATCAATCATTAAAATCATTTTGAAAAAAAATGATATTAATTATAAATATTTAAACACATAAATATTTAAAACATTTAAAATGATATTATAATTGAATAGACCCTTCAATTAATCCTTAAAATATTCGTTATGAAAACATTTTTATGAAATATAGACATTGATCATAAATTTGTCCCATTAAATATTTACTCATAAATAATCTTGGATAATAATGAGATTGAGGAATTAACCCTTACCTTGTAATTTTCCTTGGTCGAGGGTACGTTAACCTCCTGTATAATATTTAATTCATTTTTATTAAATTATTCAAGAACCACATACATAAATATGATATCATATATGATATTCTAATATTTCTTTGTTAACAATATTTTAGTATTATCATCGTTTCAGGTGTTAACTGATCTGTTTTTATTTATATGTTTTGTTACTTAATTTTTTTTATGGATATGATATATTTGATTCATATCCATAATGATATTATGTTATTAAAATATATTTTTAATCATTAACATGTTATATTTATTATTTACATCAATTATACATCATTATTATACCCATCCAAAAAATAATGTATTGAATAACAACTACACCATGATGTGGAGACGGTAAGTTGTACGTACGCATGTAAGGAGACTTTGTCATTCATATGATGGATATATTAATGAATATGGTAGTAAATTTTTTATAATAAAATCATACAATATATAATATATTTGAGTTATTATTTTAGAATGGAAATGACAATGAATGAAGAAGTGGAAGAAGAAAAGAACTTGAAAGTGGTGATTAAATATTTACCTCTTCTTTGGGTTCTTCCATTTGATTTCATCAAAAAGGCTCCTTATGTTGTATTTATTACCAAATTAAGGCCTATAGGATGAAAGGGGATAGTTTATAGGATATTGTAGTGGGGTTTTTCTGAGCCAAATGGCTTTTGAGGTGTGAATTGGAGAGAAGGGGATGTTCCCTTTGATAAGAGTGGTGATGGTCACTTTAGGAAAAGATTAAAATATTAATTTATTATACAATCATTTTCGGTTTATAATGGATCCAAATGAATTTATTTATAGACTTAGGTGGTTATGGTTGTAAATCCTCTCAAGAAATATGTTTTAGACATGTTTAAGTTACCAGTTTAACCTTATATTTTAGATTTAACTCTTAGTTAAATAGTTTAACTTTTATCGTGTCTTCTTGTATTCTTAAAGTACATGGTTTATAATCATATTTTAAACTTACAATAGTACCACTAGTTGTTCATTAAATACATATATAATATTATTTAATCCCTTTGTTTGAACCTTATTTTTTTTAGGAATATTATATCAACCAATAATATATTATTTCCTTTAAAAATTAATTTTTGTCAATTTTGAAACTATTTGGTATTTTGTTTTTGTTAAAGTAAAAAAAAGGATGATTAATTCTAACATAATTCTGTTAATCAACCCTAACATGACATATTAACATATAAAATTAGTTTAATTCATCAAATGTATCAAATTACATTTATTTGGATATTTATAATATCAATTATTTTAGTCTTTCATTTAAAGGGTATATACTGCATCATCATTGTGTCATATATAAATTTAATTATTTAATGTCTAAACTTTTTAAATAAAATATAATTATATAGTAAATATTTTTATCTTTCTAATGAATATTTACAATTTATTTTATCTTATGTATATCCATATATTAAAAATGTTTTAGTTATTAAAACATGAATTTACACTTTTAACTCTTCTTTGAATAAAATAATAATAAATGTCCTACTCTAATACAAGTGGACCTAACGAATCATATTTTATTCCTAATTATGTTTTTGGACGAAATAAAGTTTTCCAATAGAATTAGGATATGTGTTAGGGTAATTATAATATCATTTTACCATTAATTACCTTAATTACTTTTAACCGTGGTAAATAAAACCCAAAAGTTATTATTCATCAAATATTATTTTTGTCTTATTAGACCAGATATTACTTATTAATATCAACCTTGTGTCTTGGAGTTTTTAAATTCAATTAACGGGTGTGGTAAAATTATTTTTTATGAAAATTTTCAAATACGCCTAGGATGTGGGTAAATGACGGTAAAAAGTTTAATAAAATTTGTATATATCTAAAATTATTATAAAATGACTCCAATGAATTACATTGAACATATATATTTATTATTTAACTATTTTTACAAAAAATAAATTTATATAAAATAAATAATTCTTTAAATTAATATTTGTTTTTAAACAATAACATAAGATTTTTTACTATTCATCAGAAATTGAAAGTTTTCAAAAAAATACCGAAATGTGACCCTAAGCTAATTTTGATATTATGAACTCAAAATTAAAGTCTATTTTACCAAATTGTAAACCTAGAAGTTTCATTTATTAATTTAACATCAATTCTAGTTTTCAAAACAAAAAGTGTGTTTTTATGAATTAATAACTATAAAAAGATTGACACTTGTGTATGTTAAATTCCAAAGTGAAATTACTTAAAATGACAAAAATAGGATTAAATGGTAAATTTATAATATAATTACACATCAAAAAAATTAAAAAGATAATATAACTATATAAATCAATTATATTAAAAGGAAATTTTGGATTAAAATATATTATTTCACACTTATTAATTAAATATTTACATTATCCGAAAAATAGCAAAATTTCTTCCAAAGTAAATTTTGATATCCCAATTATAAAAAAGAATTTTATATTGTCAAATGGAATATATAAGTTTCAAATATTGGATTTTACAAGGGTTCACCATTAAAAGGGGTTAAAATTGAATTTTTTGAAAAAATACTTCTTTTATCAGAAAAATGAAATTTGTTCTTATAATATGTATATGAATCAAATAATACATAAGTTAAAATTATATAGATAATATAAAATTCAAAATTCAGTTCATAATTTTCATAATCGTTTTTTTGAACAGCTAGTTTGGTAAGTCGTTGTGCACTCGAACTTGGTGTTGTGTGAGGTGAAAGATATTGAATTACTTTAAAGAGTTAATGTAATATGAAATATTTGGGTGTTACATTCAAAATCCATCAAACATGTTTAAAACTAATGTATAATGGTTTAAATATTGTTATTAATTTAATTTAAACCCATATTAATTTTTATAATACCTATAAATGTACTTCTTATAACAATTATCGACACATTTGTTAGAAATATTTTGTTATTTCCATTTTATCATGTGAGTTAATTTCATGGTTTAATTGTCGGTTGATTATGGATTCTCTTGTCAAATAGAAATAATACACCTGAATAGAGAAAAAATATATATATATATATATATGAGTTTCAGTTTAAACAAGTTAAATGAAACTTTCCATGAATGTGGAAAAATATAAACTAAAACTTGTTATGCAAGTAGGCGGTGAATCTACACATCATGAATGAAAATTTCTTTTCTAAGAATAAAAGCAGAAAATAATAGATTTGATGATGGATATATCATTAAAACAATAACATTGTAGTATATATACAATAATGGACTAATCATTCATCTTCAGATAGTGTGTGAGGATAAGGTAGAAGTGAAAAAGAATTTAAAAGGAAGAAGATGAAATTTTCCTATTGAATGTTCTATCATTGATATCATCTTTAAGGATCTTAGAATCCGAATTTTTTAGAGACAAAAAATAGTAGAATTTGGAACTATTTTTATAAGGGAATTTTGATAAATATATTTCAAAATGATGCCTTAAAATGATAAAATTGAGTGAAGGAATGAGCCCCTTTTGTAATTTAGGTGAGGTAAAAATTATGAATTATTAAAAATATTACAATATTATAACTATAATATAGGTGGTAAAAATTTTGAAATAGTATTATCATATTTGGACTTACTAATGATTTTTGGATTTTAAAAAAATTTATTAAAAAAATTTATACAGGAAAAATATATTTTTTAGATTAAACATTATACATAACATTGACTTTAAAAACATCAAGAAAAGTATAAAAAATCCAAACAAAATTTTTTATTATACTCAATAAATGTCATAGTTATCTAGATAATTCATAGATTTCCAGAAAATTTTCATATTATATTATTTTAATATTTTTAATTCATTTATTTCATTTGTTAGTTATTTAAAAAATTATTGCATCATCATTATGCAATCCATTAAGGTAATTATATATTCACTAAAAATTACAAATAAATTTGAATAAAGAAGGAAAAATTCATATATTTCAAAGTAATATTAGTGGTTGAAAATATAATCAATAAAACCATATATTTAAATATTATACTAATTAAAACTATTGCATGAACAAAATGACATTCTTTTACAAAAAAATATTATAAAGAGTCTTAATCATATCCCCGTGCCTATAAATGTACATTAATTCAACCCCTCGACATCTATTTTTGATATTTAATCATACTATAATAATTTTTCAATTTTTTATTTCATTTAATGATAATATAATTTTAATTAAAATCATTATATTGATTTTATAATTTTCCATGCACAAGTAGTGCATCAACGTTGCATAGGAATTACAATTTATTATAACATTTATATATATATATATAATAAACTAATATTATAAAAAAATTATATTCACAATAATAATTTATATTCATTAATTAAGTATATTGAATCTTATTCATGTCAAGAAAACATATTTAATTTCTCAATTTTTCTATTCATTTAGCGAACAATCCATAAACATAAATTTGGATAAGATTCATGTTATATAAATATAAAATATGAAAATGGAAGAGAGAAAATAAATTATAGATAATAATTAATAAAAGAGTCAAGAAATTTCTTTCTATAAATCAATTATTACCTATAAGGTACCTAATTTTAATTTTTCGCCACTAAATCGACACTAACAATGATTTTTTATACTTATCATAAATAAATATAATTTATATGATAGAATAATTTTTGTGCAATATTTATATTTTAATAACATAATTTAGTCACTATATGTGTATATTAAATTTTATATCATAATTATGTCATGATGATGCCACAAAAATACTATATTTTTTTAAATATTACTTTTTATTATTTAACAAAATATTTATTTTTTATAATATTCTCAAAATTTAACCATAGACTAATATTGATATGATAATTTCAAAAATCAAATTAATTTTATAAAATTATATGTCTAAAACCTCTCAAAATTCATTATAATATCCACTCTTCAAAGTCAATATACATTATTTTAAGAAAACATATTTATGAAAAATAAAATGACTTGACAACCAATTATGTAATTTGATTATAATGATTTATAAATTAATTTATATACATATGTATTTCATTATTAATTAATTATTATGCATAAAAACTCCATTAACAGTTAGGTTCTAATAGTCACATTTAAATAATAATATTTAATTGTATGTTTAAGCTTTGTGTGTCATATCTTATACAATGCTGAACATGGTATTATTTTTTTTAAATAATGACTTTAAATTCTCACAACCTTAAATAAATTATTCCCTTCCCCTTCATTATTCATACTTAAAATTTTGAATTTTCATATTAAAAAATAAGAAAATATAAAACTTCTACAGAAAAATAATTACCTATGAGTTCAAAATAAAATAACACATAATCACCAATAATGATTACACCATTCCTCTAATACCAATTGTAAAGCCCCAAACCTGAAATTCAAGATTCATTACTAACACATGATGTGAATTTTTTTATTTAAAATTAATTTTTTTTAGACAAATTGAGATATGGTTTGGTCTCCCAGCCCATATCCCTAAATTTTATTAAATAAAATAAGAGTTACAGTTAACACATGAGGTGTAATGAGCTTACACCAGTAGAGAGTTGGAGAAAAAAAATCATTTAAGCTAGAAAAGTAAAAACGATGTAGGAGCACACCAGCGTCATAAGATTGAACCTCCTCTGCCAAACTGGATCATCAAATCAGCTTCAAGTAAACAGATCCTCATTAAAACTACAGGGGATGATCCTCAAACTATATAAAGAGAAGTGTTGGGCACCACATTAGGCCTCATCACCGTCTTCATCATTTCCCTCACCAACCACATTCCTGTTCAGTAGGTGTTCTACTTTTAGAACCAATTCTGCGACCATCATTATCACATTCATCACCCTTTTATCCAGAACCAGGAAGAGAGGACCCTGAATGCTAACAAACTCACCAAGAGATCATGCCTCAAGCTAGAATCTGAAACCCAACCTACTCTTTACTTTATGAGAAAACCCTTTATTTCCAGGAGAGATTGTATAAAATCTAGAGCTGACAGAGAAGGCATCCAACCTTCCTTCCAAATAGCATCTCCAGTGCATAGGTCTCAGGAGCAGTGGAATATACTTCAAGAAATGGGGTCAAAATCCTCAATAAGCATTGTATCAGGATACAAACAGGCTCCCTTCTGTTCCAAAGATAATATCAGACATCAATTGAAGAAGAAAAACCAAAAAACAGTGCATCCATGTTCCATGCCATCTTAGAAAATCCAAAATCACATTAGGCAGCATGAAGGCAAAGGAAAGAAGAAATAAAAGAAAATGCTTTAGAGAAATCTCTAAAACAGATCCATCAAGATTGTAGGAAATTTCAAATCCAGTCTTCATAGAGAAAAATATCATCCAGTAGAAAAGCAAGAACAAAAGAGGATCAAAGCTAGAAATTAGACTTCCAAAACATGATCAGTTTAAGAAATATTTCCTTATTCTTTCATTGAATATTTCCTACTTTGCATCCAAATAGGTTCTCTTAGTGATCTCTCCTTTCCTAAAAGAATTGTATAGGGTTTCATCACTGAGTCCCGCCGAAGAATCAGGAGCTTCATAATCTTGCATATTATGTTTATCAACCCTTTCATCTTGGTGCTCCTTCTATACATGTTCATTTCCAATAGTGGAAGATACATTATTTCTAGCAATGTCCAAGGAACGAGTGACAATAGTCCTCTCCACATGTGAAAAATCCCTACGTTTTCTAGTTTTTTTAGGATTGGGTGTAATAAACCCATCTGCATCCACTATTGGTTTCTTACCTTTCCTGGACATGTACCTTAGGTATTTCTCCTCAATACTAGTAGATTTATCTTCCTCATCACTTTGTGAGAGACTATCTTTAGATGCATCACACCTCTCCTTTTCCTCATCTTCCAAGTGCCTTCTTTTATTTTCGCTATCGACATATCTTCAAGTAAGGGTGAGGGACTATGATGGACATTTGCATTCACCACAATGGGTGAAATCCCCTTCTCAGCCATATCTAGAGAAGAACATACATTTTAAGTCCTAGGGACATCCTTGGCAATAGGAGTCACAATATCATCAGCAGGGTTTGATTTAGGAGGATCCAAGTTAATTTTAGTGTTAGCTTTTTCTACCCAAACTGCTTTGCCACGAGGTTGAGGTGGTTCGAAACTTTTTGACTCACAATCCTCCATAGTTTGACCCACTTTATAGCATCAATTAAAATAAGGGGGAAAATTTCCAAATACCACCACTTGAGGATAACCTTTATTACCATTCTGGAGCCAAAATCTAGAAGGCAATGATTGTGATATATCAATCTCAGTGCAGATCCAAGCCACTGAGGAACGATATAAGTTCAAGGTGGAAGAATCTAATCTAATAAGAGTTCCAAATAGACTTGCAATGGCAGTTAGAGCACGCTGCTTAAAGAGTTGTAGAGGCAAACCTGGGAAACCGATCCAATTTGGAACAATAGGGGTCTCAGAACCTATTTCAAAATCTAGAGACCACTTGAAGACCTTTATAGAAGCCCCCCCCCAAAGACCATGAACCTAGAATCCAAAATCTGTCATAGTCATTATCTGAGGAGAACCGATACACAACATTTAGAGAGTTCAGAAGTCCAATCTGAAAGTTCGTAAAACCTATGTTCTCAAGAGTTTTGCGTAAGAAGAACAGAGAAGGGTGATTTTTGATAAAAGGGCTTACAAGAACAAATCGTAGGTCTGAAGCAAGATCGTTTACCTCATCTTTGGAGAATTCAATCATCGATAGACCTCTGTGTCTGTAGGTTTTTGGAGCAATAAAGCCGGAGGCCTTCGATTCTGTGTGTGGGATTCTACCCGAGACCACCTCTAAAAAGGATATCTCATCTTGGAACCCTTGATCTGCAATGTTCGGGTTAACATTCCTATCTCCTTAGAGCGTCACATTCATCCCACATAATCTTATTTAAAATTAATTAAAAATTAATAGTAGATTATAAAACTGAGGATATTTTCTAGTCTATGTTCTGGTGGATTAAGAAGATACATTACATAAAATAATATTTTATAAAAAAATTTATAAAAAGTAACTAATTGGTTTTATTAGTAAATTTAACCTAACATTTCAAATATTTCTTAATGAACCGTGTGAATAACATTTTAAAGCATGATATAATCATAAAATTCTCATTCATGGACATAAAACGAATTTAATAAAGAATTAGTACATGAATACTTATAATCAAATGAAATATATAATTCTTACCATCACAAGTAACGTATACTATCATTGAGAAAAATACTTGGTTTCTATAAAATATTATAAAAAACAAATAATCCCTTTATGTAACCCTAGGAAACATTTTATTAACATAAAAAACAAATAATTTTAACCATATAAGCTACCACATGATTTATAACCTTCATGGGTACATTTAAATATAACCCTCCTAGAAACCTTATGATGTAACTATTGTAGTAAACATATAATTACAATTACGGTCAAATTATAAAATATCCAATGAATTGAAGTGATATCAAGGTCCTACTCATCAATGGGTTTTAAAAAAACCACCCACCATGATAAAAAATTCCCATGAAACATAAAATAATATTTAAACAATAATACTTGCATCATAAAAATCATCCCTTGAGAAAAATAATTTCTTATCGAAATACTGCACACATACAAGGAAAAAAATTCATTAAAAATAACCATGAAATATTTAAAATAAAACATAAAAACATGATGGAATAATGAAAGAGTGAAAGTCCTCTCTTGATATATATGTTAAAAAACATTTCTTTTGATGTTTTTAAAAATTCAAATTAAATGAGTAATTTTTTTACTAAGTTCCTTACCACATGTTCGAATACATTAGAATATGTTCAACAATCATGTATACAAGTTTAGATAGATTTATTAATTTATTTATAAACCATATTATTATTTTAAATATATTACATGATATACTTATAACATTTTACACCTATTTATTAATAATACTTATTTACTTCCATTATTTCTGGAGTGTTAATATTAGGGTTTTGAGGTCAATTAATTTTGGACATTCATGTCAAATGGAAATAATACACCAAAAGAGATAATATATATACATAATTTTTTGAAACAATTATATGTGAATTTAAACTTCCCATGATTGTGGTAAAGTAAAATAAAGGATCGTCATTTAGAAGGGCATCAAATTGACACACCATAGATGAAGATTTCATTTTTTAGGTTAAAAGAAGAAAATAATAAATTTGATGTTGGATCTGTCATTAACACAGTAAAATTGTAGTATATATATAATAATTAAATTATCATTTAACATGGGATAGGGTTGATGATAAGGTATAAGTGAGAATCAATTTAAAAGGGAAGAATAATGAATATACCTCTTCAATTGTTTCTCATTGATAACCTCTTTTAGGATCATGGAATTGGTTTTTAATGATACCATGAAAATTATAATGCAGATAAATATTGGGAGGAAATCCCTGAAGGCATATTATTTGTGTTTTGGGGTGACTTTGATTGTTAAAAAATCTAGATGACTACATGGTGTTCAAATATTGCGGACCATAAAGTACCGTTCATGGACCACAAAATAAGGTATGTGAAATAGAGATGGAAATTAGACAAAGGAATATTTCAACATAAGAGAACTATAAATAACATTTATCATGGTATGCAGAATGCAATGAAAAATAAGTTCATGAGAAGTCTAGTAGATCAAAGAAGGCTTAAATTTCATGGGAGTATTGACATTTATAGAAAGACCCAGTGATATCAAGAGCTATAATGGATTTTTGTTCTTGGAATATGTCAACTACCGCAAGGGGGAAAGACAATATGTGAACCACATAGGATTATACGGTGAAGGCATTACTGCATCAATGTTTTGGGTAAATCGAGGTAGTTGGATTTTCAAATCTATTTTCTTATATAAGGACCCCAAATCATATGATTAATGAGATAAAAATTCATTAAATAATATCATCTCTATAAGATTAATTTCACAAATTCTAAAGTGGTTGATGAGAGAACAATTCCACCAAAGAAGTGGGTCATGAGAGAAATTTCCATGAATGTTTATGTATTTTATAAGGGATGATTTTTTGAACAGTTATGTGGTTCATATGAACAGATTGTGAAAGAGTTTGATGGGGTTATATAGCCCAAAAAGTAAAATTTCCATGGATAAAAAATATGTCCATTGAAGAATATATGGTCTCTAGAAGAGGTGGGGGTCTACAGAAGTTGAGGTAGTCTGTAGAAGAATAGGTGGTCTGTGAAGAACATGTTCCACAAGGTGAAAGGTAGTACACAATGGATTAAAGGTAGTTTTGAAGAAATTAGTTTAGTTTTTGGAGTGGCTAAAACTATTCAAAAATGTAATTTATGAAAACTATCCATGTGGGGGAAAAGGAATTCAATAGATAATATATCTAATGTTGAGGATTCATGTATTCTTGAAAATGAAAGGACCTACTTGACCATAAAATATGAGTGGATCCTTTCTAGAGCAGTGACAAAATATATACGAATACGGTGATCTTTCACAGTACTAGTGATCTAAAGAAATAGTCCCAAGAGGTGACCCTTAGTAAAGTAGTGAGATTAACAAAAATTATACAAAAAAGGAGAGCCTATGCATAAAATAAATCTACCCCAAACAGAATTTTAGTAGTGATCCTTTGTAGATTTTGGTATAGAGGCACATTTCTATTATAGGCTCCTCGGATGTAGCCTAATGAGGGTGAACCATGTAAAAATATTTGTGAGATTGTGTGTTTTCCAACATTACATTATAGGAACGAACATAAGATAATATTGGGAAGGATGAGATAAATATAAAAACTAAAGAACAATCATTATGAGCCTTATAAGAAATATGTCATGATCATGTGGGGCATGATGATTTTCTAATAGAATATCCATACCCTGAATCACCTACCCACTTAGAGTATCTTGTACCCTTTGGACCTAACAATTGGAATCAGTATAAATTTTTCTTTTATCATATTTGTTTACTATTAATTGATTCAATTTATTATTGATATTAAATATTCAGTCTACTCTTATCTTGGTGTTTCATATCAAAGGGAATAACTTCTAATAAGAATATAAATCCTGGTGGAATATTGTAGTGTAGAAATGTCTATGGAAAATAGATTGATTCAGTTGCAATAATCTAGAAATTTACTTAAGAAAAACCAAGATGAATTAAAAATTGTAATTATTTACTCATTCAAGGATGCTGAAAGAATTATTTAAGAACCTGGTATTCAATTTGATGTTAGTGATAATAATGATAAAAAAATTGAAATAAGACTAAAATTGAACGTTTTCCACAAAACAAAGGAACTCGATCAGAAGATGGATAAAGAAATTAATTCTAAAAATATCTAGATCCAAGTATAAGAAATTGAATTCAATAAGATAAAAGAATTAAATTAAAGGATTGTTTAACTGGACACATATCTATGAGTGAATAATGATTCTGGACCTAAAAAACTAAAAACACTAAAAGCTGATGTAACGGTAATGAACCTAAACTCAGATTAAATTCATAATTTGGAAGCCAAAAAAGATGATCATACTAAGTTGCTATCAAAACTAGTACAGGAGAACAAAAGGCTACAACCGGAGAATGATTACTATACTGACTCTATTTTTCATGAAAATTTAAAATGAATAAGAATAATGTCATAATGTATAATATCACTGGAGAATTGTTAGATAAAATGAGTAGTGATAAGAATCTATATAGAGAACATAACTATCAAATTTAATCAAGGGATATGATCATAAAAAATTAGGAGAAGAGCTAGAATCAACCTATAAAGAAGTTGATAAATATAATTCCAATGTCCTCCCAAATAGAAGGATTCGTTGAATTTATTAATTTTTTATCCTTTGGTAGGTGATAATAAAATTAATATAAATTATGATACTTTATAGTTGAAACATTAAATCATTATCTCATCCTAAAGGCTATCTAGTTCATAAAAAACTTATATTCTATATGATTTTACCATTCCCATGAAAAATAAAATGGAGTTGTGAATAGTTCCTAAAATAAGGAAAATATTATACGTTTCGGTGATAGGCCTAAAAAGGATATTTCAAAATTAGTAATGACATGGTCTATTTCTATGGGATGCATGGGTATAAGTTGTTTTTTAGGATCTAGAGTATAATTAATTCTATGAAGATAGTATTATTACACAATATGAGAATAATAAGAATATTTTTGAGGAATCTGAATCAAATATCACATAGAATAAATTAGCCATGAAATGATTCTATTGTAGAAGATGGGGACACATGAAAAGTTCAATCCATGAATCCCGAGGGCTCAATGTTAGAAGAATAACTTTGTCTACATCAACATATCATCCAAGAAATGATGAAATGATGTATTTATCTAATGGAAGAAGTTTTTTATTTGCTAATCATGGTAATTTTTTACTATATTGCAGTATAAAGAAATATTGGAAAGAAAAGGAACCATGAAGTAGATCATAAACTCTAGCAGTGTATAAAGAAAAATCCTATATTGGAAGAAAAAATGATAAAATGGAAAATAGGTTTAACCTCAGGGTTATCAAAAGGAGCTCAATAAAAGGCATACGAATCATCTCATCTAATAAAATCATAACAACTCTATTGGAATGATTGTGAATTAACATGTAAGAAATGGGAGGTGATTCTCTAATTATGATTATGAAATATGAAAATTATTTGGAAGGCTCAACTTCAACAAGAATGGAATGCATGAATCCAATGATTAGTGAAATAAATTGACTAAAGAAATCTATGAAAATTTTACCTATCATTCCACTTGGAGAGAAGTAAAGGTAAGAGAAAGAGTCATCAAATAGAGGAATAATCAAGAGAAGATGACCGATGGAAATCATCCTACCCAAATTAATAGTCATGAAAAATGTCATATTAGTGAATCATCACAGAAAGAATTTTAAGAAAATTAATTTATATAGAAAATTGTCAAAAATTCCATGACTAAAGAATCCAAATATCAGAATAAGACTCAACATATGGGTAAGGAATTTTTAATTATATGGACAGAATAGTTGAAGTTGGTTGGGTAGTTAGAATAAGAAAAAAATAGTATAGTTTTTTTTAAGAAAATATCAAATGGTTGATAAATTAGGATCAACCACAATCCTATTCATGAAGATTCGAGAGGTTCCCCTCACATATGTGAATAAATTATATTAAATAATGTTCAAGTGTTTTAGGATTAATGTGAGATTGGATCCAATGGTAAGTGGTTTTAAATGATGCAACTGGTAATATTTTGTGTTCCAGAATGTCAACACATTCAAAAAATTACCATAAATAAAGAATAAATCTAGAAGAATTCATTTAATGGAGTTAATACTCTATGAAATGTTGAGATTCATGGATAAAATTTAGTGAAATGAACAATTATGAGGGTATTAACTTTATATCATGCTTACAACACAACATTATTTCTTATTAGGTTTAATAGTTTTATTGATATCTCATTACGACGTAGTAAATTCACCAACTGAAAATCTATATTTGAAGGATATTTACTATGTAAAAAAGATTTGATATATTGAAGAGTATTCTTTAAAACTAAATCTATTTCAATTATATACATAGATGATATAATGGTTCCAAGTTTCATTGAATATATAATCATTTGTATCATGTCCTAGTTCAAGTTTCTATTGCCCATCGAGAGAAGATAAATTGTTTGAGAAGCAGCAGAAATCATGCACTTGAATATTATTTAATTTTCTATAACAATATGCAATCACCTTATTGTTTGCAGGATACCAAGATAATGTGAGGGAAAATTATATGTTTTTTAAAAATTTGTTGTGAATAATAGTTTAAAATAATGATGTTATGTTATTAGATAATTATAATAATCTTAGTGACATGTTTTTTTCTGAAATTGATGGGGATGTAAGAGAATAAGTGGGAGTATAAGTGGTGAATGGATATTTAGAAGAAGATATTTTTCATTAATCGGAGAAGAAAAATTTAGTATCTACCCAATAACTAAATAGAAGATTCAAAATTGAGAGGCAAAACACATTTAATGACTAGATGATGCCAATGTAGAAAAAAAGGTCAAGGAATCTACAAAATGAATTAAACATATCATAGGTAGAGCCTGAATTTTTTTATAAAATAGTTGGAGTTGAGAAATGGGTTCAGGATATGAGTGAATATCTAGACCAAATTGAGTTGAATTAGTTATGGGATAATATTGTGAAGCCAATAGAAATTAATTTAATCGTAGCTAAATGGGTCTTTCAAAACATGGAAAATTAATTTGGATTAGTTATTCAAAACGAAGAAAAATTATTGTGAAAAGGGTACTCCCAGATATAGATTATATGTTTTAATGAACCATGTTGACCTTTTTCAAGTCTATAGACAATCAGATTATTCTTGGTCGTATCTGTGTACAGAAAGTTCAATATTTCTAGATTGATTTCATGTCATCATTATTGAATGGGGTTCTGGAATAGGATGTTTATATTGAGTAGCCATGTGGTTTTATAATTCATGAAAATGAGAATCGAGTTTATCTGTTGAATAAGGTGCTATATGGGTTGATGCACGAATCAAGAGCATGATATTCTTGTATAAACCAATTTTTTGAAGAATCTCAGTTTTCAATGTGGTGTAGTTAATTATAATCTCTCTGTCAATAGTGAGAGTAATCAAAGTATGATGATGCTGGTATATTTCTATGAAAAAATATTTGATGGATCAGATGTATCACATTGTATAAATATTACTGGATTCATGAAAATTGATTTTGAAATTTCAATGATTGGTGAACTGATGTTTTTCTATGGTTTATAGGTAACACAAGAAATTAATGGATCATTAATTTCCCAAACTTAATTTTCCAATGAGTTTCAGAGAAGATTAGTAATGGATAAATCCATGGAGATGATATATCTAGTGGCTACCAGGATGAAACTTTCTTGGGATGATGATGAAAAAGTGGTTAAGGTTATATAATACAAAAAGAACATTGATGGCATGTTGTACTTAATAATTACAAGGCCTGATATTGTTTTGAGAACATGAAAATTAGTGATGTATAAAAGTAACCACAATAAAACCATCTTTATTATAGTTAAAATCATACTTCTGAATATCAATGGTATGGTAAATTTCAATTTTATTTATAATTAAAAAACATAGAATTATTTATTGGCCTATATAAATACAAATTTTGATTGATCAACAGATAAAAGAAAATAAACAGCAGGTGGTGCATTAAATATTGGAGAATTATTTATTTATTTGATAAATAATAAATAATATTTCATTTCACCACACCCCACCTTGGTTTAATATATTTTTCCTACTCAATATTGATGTTGTTATTGTTGATGAAGCAACATCTTGATGATGTGGGTGGTGAAGTGAAGTCTCCGATTATAATCCATTATGATAATTCAAGTGCTATAAATCATAGTAAAAAATTATTTCCATCACTCATGGACATAGAACATTGAAATAAAGAATCATTTTATAAAGGATATTTTATAAAAAGGTCTTGTTATGTTAAAGTATATGCCTACAAAACTATATGTTGTAGACATTCTGATGGAAGGCCTTATCCCTATAAGCTTTTGAATGGCATCGAATAGCTTTTGGAGTTCATTCGACTCACATGACATGAAAAAGTGTGGATGTGGGACCCCGTAGCCTCGAGTTATGGTGTGTCTTCCCCTCATATGATGATATGTGTTCTTTACCCTCTTTTAGACCTCAGTGTAGTATCCTTTGACTTAATTTATAAAGCAAGAGAAAGTGTGGATATAAAAGGGGAGAAATTTTCTCAATAAATATAGGGGTGAATGTGATAAGAGTAGTATTGAGGAAGTGGGAGTTCTAAATTTGATGATGTTAAAGGTGATCGATCAAATATTATATATCATGAAAGATGAGGTTTGTGATGAAATCATATGAGTGGTTTTGGAATATAATGGGGCTATTCATTGATAACATTTTATTATTCTCTTATTTCTCATGTCAATCCGGGATCATGTGTTCTTAGAGTGTGTGTTGAGTAAATCCTAGATCGCTATCTTAATCGCATGAAGAGAATGGTAGTAGAAGATTGATGATGCTTTAATAAGGTATCCCAATATGAGGAGTTGTTAACAACCCCAAAGGGGGATATTGTTGGTAAATAATACCTCATGGAATACTCTCTGCATTTTGTGGTGATTTTTTTTATTAACAACATAAAATGACCATGAATGAGTATGGTCGGTGATTTTTTCAAATTGTTTCATTGTTTCTGGACCATGAATCATAGTTCACCGACCTCAAAAGAGTTATCATAATGATAAAGGAAAATATGAAAAATAATATTTACACATAGAATTAATAGGAAGTCTCAAAAGACTAGTATGTGGATCATATAGAAAAATCATTATTCAGGAAGGCTTGTAGTTTTAGGGAGGTTTGATGTTCATGGGTGGCATGTTTCATGAGGAAAAATGTTGCGATTTCATGATCCAAAAAGGATTTTCATTCATAGAAGTCATTGGCAACTGCAAAGTATAATGATGATATGTTGACCTCATAGTAGTATGTGGTGAAAGGTGTATATCATTGAGGTTTTGTGTAAATATGATTATCTGGATTCACGAATCTATTTTCCGATATAAATACCCCTAATCGGATGATTAAATAAATACAAATTCATTATACAATACCATAAATTCCATTAGAATTTGGAAAAGTCTGAAGTGGTTTATAAGAAAACAATTCTATAAAGGAAAGGGTTTGTGATAGAGGATTCTGCAATGTTTGAATTGGTTTGCAAGGGAGTATTTTCGAAGGGTGATGTGGATCATTGTAATAGTTCATGAATGTGTTTTTATAGGGATGTATATCCCACAACTAAAAATGACCATGGATGTAAAGGTGGTCCCCAAAAGAAGAGATGGTCTACAAAATATGTGGCTATCTACAGAAGTAGAGGATGTTTGTGGATGAAGTGGTCATCCATGGATTACTTGCGTCAATTAGTGAAATATAATACACAGATTATTGAAGGATGTTCATAAATAATGAAGAATAGTTCAAAGAGGAACTAAAAATATTTGTAATAGTAATTTTAGAATACTATCAGCGTGTGGAGAAGAGGGAATTAAATAGATAATCTATCTAAATATGAGGATGTATTGATTCATGAAAATTAAGGGACATGCATGTCCATAAACTGTGAGTGGATCATTTCTAAAGTAATGGGAAGAGGAAAAGTAAGAGGATGATCCTTTCCACCAGTAGTGATCTAGAGAAGGAGACTCTAAAAAGGACCCATGTGAATCTAGTGAGATGACCCTAAAACTGGTAAAGCCAATGAACCTGGATATATATGTGACCTCGCCCAAAAACAGTTAGGGAGTGAGCCTTAGTAGATTTTGTACATTGGCATATTTGCATTGTATGCCCCTTAGATGTAGCCTAGTGAGGCTGAGACAGGTATAAATATTTTTTTCATTGTGTTTGATCTTGATATTATTTCTATGTTTGATCATATGACATCATTGGAAATAATGAGATTAATATAAACACTAAATAACGAACAAATTGACCATTATAATAAGGACGTTAAGATCTGTTGGGGTAGGAATAATTTAAAAAGGAATACCCATACCATAATTCACCCCCTATCATGTTATCTAGGACCTATTTTGACTTAATAAAATGTATAAGGATACATGAATTTGGTAGAATATATTCTATAATGATGGATTAAGGTGTTGAAATTAAGTAAAGGAATGAGCCACTTTTTTAATTTAGGTGAGAGGAAAATTTGAAATTACTTATATTATTAAAATATAATAGAACTAATATAGGTGTAAAAACTTCCAAAATGCCTAAAAAGATAAAATGTATTACATTGCTGATGGAATCATATAATATTTTTTCTTATTCATGTTCTTTTAAATAATTTTAAGAAATTTTTTATTCATGTAAGATATTTTTTATAAAAAATAGTACTTATAACTTATATTTTATAAAAATAAAAACAAGATTGAAATTAAAAAATATTATATCCTAGAAAAATCATACATATCTAGATAAGTAATGAATCACCTTAAAAATAAAAATTTACATTTATTTTACTGTATTTAATAACATTTATTTTATTTATTCATAAATTAAATATTTAATGCATCATCATTGTGGAAGATACTATGGTAATTATTTAATCGCTAAAAATGAAAAATAAACTTATATTAAGAAGATAAAATTATTTTCATTACAATTTATATTTATATTTAAATACATCTTCTGCAAAAAAATATTTATAAAAATATTATACTAATTAAAAACTATAGTGTGAAAAACATGACTTTCTTTTAATTGATTAATTGTAAGGAGTTTTAATCCTGTCTATGTGGATCCAAATATTATTTAGTTATACCCTTAAAAAAATGGTCAACATTTAATCAACCAGTAATATTTATTGAAATTTTTATGTCATCCAATTTTTATAACAATTTTAATTAAGATAGATTTATTTATTTTTCTTGTTCTTTCACAAGCACTGCAACCATGTTGCATAAACATTAATTTTAATTATTTCATATATAATAATTAATGAAAAATTAATATAACAGAAATAAATCACATAGGTTAATTAAGATAAATTTATTTATTACAATTTTAATCATATACATTTCAATAAAACCTCATTAATTTGTTAATTTTTCTTCTCTTCCCTTGCGCGAGCATTGCATATGCATTTGGATAAGACACATGTAATATAACACTAATATATGAAAAAATAAGAAATGGAGATCAATTATAAATAATAAATTCTATTAATTTCTTTAAAATAATTTTTATAAATCTATTATTATCTACAATGAACCAAATTTTACTTAGTCACCACTGTTTAGGTACTTCATCGACCAAGATAATAATTCTTTGTATACATATCATGAAATGAATATAATTTACATGTTTTGAATTATTTTTGTACAATATTTTTATATTAATATCATACATTATTCATTCCATAGGTTTTATAAAATTTATTTCATAATCATGTCATAGTGATGTCACTAAAATACTGTATTTTTTAAAATACTATATTTTTGATACTATTCACAAAAAAATTAAAATTATTAGAATATTTTAAAATTTTCAACATTGAACAATTTTGATATGATAGTTTCAAAAATGAAATTAGTTTTATCAAAATAATTTTCTCAAAATTCAAGAATTTATTTATAATATCGAATCATAAAAATAAATAAAAATCATTTTACTAGAAATCATATTTCTAATGATTAAATTGAATTTAAATATAAATTATGTAATTAATTTATAATAATTTAGAAATACAAGTATATTATATATTTTTCAAATATATGTTATCATTATTAAAACCTACTAAAACGATGGATATGTTCTAATTATAAAATTTATATAATAATTATTTATTATTTATTTAAACATGGTGTGGTGTGTCTTATACACTATCAAGAAATATTGTTTTTTTAACTAAGGATATTAAACTTATCACATCAAGTGTTCAAATATCATGGTCCAATCCCAATCAGTAATGTTATGTTCCTCATACATCCATCGACACATGTATTCTCACTCAAGATAATTTTGAACTAACCTTCTCACTCATAGAAATGACCATTACATGACCACTACCTTGTTATTCAAGGAATGTCACTACATTCCTATACATTCATGAAATTTATGCCAACACTATATCATTCATGGAGTTTCTTGACCTAGGATCATCTCCAATTTTCTTATTCTATTCTTATCAAATAAATATAGTTAGCACACACATAGAAGAAAAAATAGGGAATCGAGCCCATCTAACAACTCACTAGCTCACATATATGGTTCTAGTCTCTTAAGACCAAGTTCATCATATCTCAACATATCCCATTACACATCTCAGCACACTTAGGACATAAAAACCCATTAATGTGACCCATATCTAAACTCACCGAATAACAACTAGGGATCCAATCATATGGGACCTAGGCCAATACATCTGAACATAATTTATTCCCCATATCAGCCCCTATGGATACAATTCCATCCCCATGGACCAATCTACAGCTTCAATACCATAGAAATAATTATCATAGTTCTAAACATATAATAATAATAATCATTTATCAATATACACACCAGTAAACTACAAGCAATAAGCATATAGACTTTAGAAATTATTTTATCACCAACACATGGTCAAATAGAAAAATATACTTTTAAATTGACCCTTCCATAAAGTTATTTATTACATTCTTAATTAAGATAAAGTAATTTATTACAATATTAATCATATACATGTCAATAAAACCACTTTAATTTGTTAATTTGTCTTCACTTCCCTTGCGCGAGCATTGCATATGCATTTGGATGAGACACATGTAATATAACTCTAATATATGAAAATATAAGAAATATACATCAATTATTAATAATAATTTGTACTAATTTCTATAAAATACTTCTTATAACTCTATCATTATAGAAATTGAACCCAATTTTACTTAGTCACCAATGTTTAGGCACTTTGTTGACCCAGATAATAATTCTTTTTATACATATCATGAAATGAATATAATTTACATGTTCTTAATTATTTTTGTACAGTATTTTTATATTAATAACATACATTATTCGTTCTAAAAGTTTTATAGAATTTATTTCATAATCATGTCATGGAGAATTCACCAAAATACTGTATTTTATAAAATACTATATTTTTTAGAAAATTCACAAATTCTTTAAATTTTTCATAATTTTTTAAAATTTTCAACATAGAATAATTTTGATATAATGATTTCAAAAAGGAAATTAGTTTTATCAAAATAATTTTGTAAATATTTAAGAATTTATTTATAATATCAAATCATAAAAAGAAATAAAAATCATTTTACAAGAAAACATATTTCTGAAGATTAAATTGAATTTTAATATAAATTATGTAATTAATTTATAATAATTAATTAATATAAGTATATTACATATTTTTCAAATATATGTTATCATTATTCATACCTACTAAAATAATGGATATGTTCTAAAGATAAAATGTATATAATAATTATTAATTATTTCTTTAAACTTGGTGTTGTGTATCTTATACACTATCAAGGGATGTTATTTTTTTAACTAAGGATATTACACTTATCACATAAGGTGTTCAAGTATCATGGTCTAATCCTAATCAGTAATGTTATTTTCCTCTTACATCCATCGACACATGTATTCTCACTCATGATAATTTTGAACTAACCTTCTCACTCGTAGAAAAGACCATTACATGACCACTACCTTTTCATTCAAGCAATGTCACTACATTCTAATACATTCAAGAATTTCCTGCCAACACCATATCACTCATGGAGTGTCCTGACCTAGGATCATCTCCAATTTTCTTATTCTATTCCTATCAAATGAATATAGTTAACACACACATAGAAGAAAATATAGGGAATCCAACCCATCTATCAACTCACTACCTCACAAATATGGTTCTAGTCTCTTAAGACCTAGTCCTTAATATCTCAACATATCCCATTACACATCTCGGCACACTTAGGAAATAAAAATCCATGAATGTAACCCATCTCTAATCTCACCAAATAAAAACTAGGGATCCAATCATATGGGAACTAGGCCTACACATCTGAACATAATTTATTCCCCATCTCAACCCCTATGCATACTATTCCATCCCCCTGGACCAATCTACTGCTTCAATACCATAGAAATCATTATCATAGGTCTAAACATATAATAACCATATTAATTCATCAATATATACACCAGTAAACAACAATCAATAAGCACATAGACAAAACAAATTATGGAATCACCCACACATGGTCAAATAGAAAAATATACTTTTAAACTGACCCTTCAATAATTCTTTTTAAAACAACGGAATATCAATTTTTTTAATCACTTGGAAAAAGAAAAAATATTTTATCTTATTCAATTTATGACCTTGGGTAAATCCAATCAAAATATCAATAGAATCCCAATCACTACGGGAAAAATGGGTATTTGCGACGGGTTATTTGCGACGGGAATAAATCCTGTCGCAAATAGCCCTGTTAAAAACTTATTTGCGATGGGGGTATTTGCCCATCGCAAATAAGTAGCCTTTTGCGACGGGATAACTTTCTCCGTCGCAAAAGGACTGGCGCGCATTGCGCGCCAAATCGCGGGAAACATATTTGCGACGGGGGAATATTCCCGTCGCAAATAACCGGCGTCGGTAAAAGGTATTTGCGACGGGAATATTCCCCCGTTGCAAATCGTATGTCGGCAGGTGGTTATTTGCGACGGGACCCGTCGCAAATAACTATTTAACCGTTGACCATAATAAATGATGGCTAAGGTATTTGCGACGGTACCCGTCGCAAATGGACCCGTCGCAAATAATCTAACCTATAAATACCCCCATCCGTTTTTTTTCAAATCATTCTCAAACTCCATCTTCTTCTTCTCTCAAAATTTTATTTCTAAAGTTCAGTTTTCTCAAGTTTAATTTTTTTCTCCGGAGTTGATATTGAAGTTTTGAAGAACGATCAGAGATCAACCTCAGATCAATTTTCAAGGTATTTATGTTCATTTTAATTTAATATTTATTTTTAATTTTCTATTAGTTTCAATTATTCTTAATTAGTTGTAATTTAGTTATGTTTACATTGTTTTGTTACTTAATAAATTTAAATTATTAGTATTGTTCATAGTTAATGGTAATTTGGAATAATTAGTAATAATTTTTAATAATTAAGAACAAATATTAATAATTAGTAATAAAGAAAAATAATTAGGAATAAAAACATTATTACATTATTAGCATATTTTATTATTAATATTAAAATAATATAATTTTTTATATATATACAATTCTCTTTTCATCTGTGTGTTTGCTGTCTCCACATGTATTATTTGTATGTGGAGATAGAAAACACACAGATGAAAGAAGAATTGTATATAAATTAGAAAATTATATTATTTTAATATTAATAATAAAATATACTAATAATGTTATTATTCCTAATTATTGGTAATTATTCCTAATTATTGGTAATTATACATTTAATTACTAATAATTAGGAACAATTACCAATAATTTGTAATAATTACCAATAATTAGTAATAATTACCAATAATTAGTAATACTTACCAATAATTAGTAATACTTACCAATAATTAGTAATAATTACCAATAATTAGTAATAATTACCAATAATTAGTAATAATTATTAATAATTATCAATAATTAGTAATAATTATTAATAATTACTAATAATTACCACTAATTAGTAATAATTAGGAATAATTACCAATAATTACCAATAATTCGCAATAATTAGTAAAAATTAGTAAAAATTAGTAATAATTAGTAATAATTATTAATAATTAGTAATAATTAGTAATAATTAGGAATAATTAGTAATAATTACCAATAATTAGTAATAATTACCAATAATTATCAATAATTACCGATAATTACCAATAATTAGGAATAATTATCAATAATTAGGAATAATTACCAATAATTAAGAATAATTACCAATAATTAAGAATAATTACCAATAATTAGGAATAATTACCAATAATTACCAATAATTAGTAATAATTACCAATAATTAGTAATAATTACCAATAATTAGTAATAATTACCGATAATTAGTAATAATTACCAATAATTAGTAATAATTACCGATAATTAGAAATCATTAACGATAATTAGTAATAATTTGTAATAATTAGGAATAATTACCGATAATTAGTAATAATTAGTAATAATTATCAATAATTAGTAATAATTAGTAATAATTAGTAATAATTAGTAATAATTAGTAATAATTACCAATAATTAGTAATAATTACCGATAATTACCAATAATTACCAATAATTAGTAATAATTACCGATAATTACCAATAATTACCGATAATTTGTAATAATTACCGATAATTAGTAATAATTAGTAATAATTACCAATAATTAGTAATAATTACCAATAATTACCAATAATTACCAATAATTACCAATAATTAGGAATAATTACCAATATTTAGTAATATTTACCAATAATTACCAATAATTACAAATAATTAGTAATAATTACCAATAATTACCAATAATTAGTAATAATTACCAATAATTACCCATAATTACCGATAATTACCAATAATTAGGAATAATTACCAATAATTAGGAATAATTACCAATAATTAGTAATAATTACCAATAATTACCAATAATTACCAATAATTAGTAATAATTACCAATAATTACCAATAATTAGTAATAATTACCGATAATTTCCCATAATTACCGATAATTACCAATAATTAGGAATAATTACCAATAATTAGGAATAATTACCAATAATTATCAATAATTAGTAATAATTACCAATAATTACCAATAATTACCGATAATTACCGATAATTAGTAATAATTAGTAACAATTAGTAATAATTATGAATAATTTGTCATAATTACCAATAATTAGTAATAATTACCAATAATTAGTAATAATTACCGATAATTACCGATAATTACCGATAATTACCAATAATTAGAAATAATTACCAATAAGTAGTAATAATTAGTAATAATTACCAATAATTAGTAATAATTAGTAATAATTAGTAATAATTAGTAATAATTACCAATAATTAGTAATACTTAACAGTAATTAGTAATAATTACCAATAATTTGGAATAATTACCAATAATTACCAAAAATTACCGATAAATAGTAATAATTAGTAATAATTAGAAATAATTACCAAAAATTAGTAATAATTAGTAATAATTACTAATAATTAGTAATAATTACTAATAATTAGTAATAATTAGTAATAACTACCAATAATTAGTAATAATTAGTAATAATTAGTAATAATTAGTAATAATTACCAATAATTATTAATAATTAACAATAATTAGTAATAATTAGTAATAATTAATAATAATTACCAATAATTAGTAATAATTACCAATAATTAGTAATAATTACCAATAATTACCAATAATTAGTATTAATTACCAATAGTTAGTAATAATTACCAATAATTACCAATAATTAGTAATAATTAGTAATAATAAGTAATAATTACCAATAATTAGTAAAAATTCGTAATAATTAGTAATAATTAGTAATAATTACCAATAATTAGTAATAATTACCAATAATTAGTAATAATTAGTAATAATTAATAATAATTACCAATAATTAGTAATAATTAGTAATAATTAATAATAATTACCAATAATTAGTAATAATTACCAATAAATAGTAATAATTTCCAATAATTAGTAATAATTAGTAATAATTAATAGTAATTAGTAATAATTAGTAATAATTACCAATAATTAGTAATAATTAGTAATAATTAGTAATAATTACCAATAATTAGTAATAATTAACAATAATTAGTAATAATTACCAATAATTAGTAATAATTACCGATAATTACCAATAATTACCAATAATTACCAATAATTAGTAATAATTACCTATAATTAGTATTAATTACTAATAATTACCAATAATTCTTAATAATTAGTAATAATTAGTAATAATTATCAATAATTAGTAATAATTACCAATAATTAGTAATAATTACCAAAAATTAGTAATAATTAGTAATAATTAGTAATAATTAGTAATAGTTAGTAATAATTAGTAATAATTAGTAATAATTAGTAATAATTAGTAATAATTAACAATAATTAGGAACAATTACCAATAATATTAGTACTATGTAAATAATAAATAAATCATATAATATTAAAATTATCAATATTTGTAACATGTTTTTCTTTATTCTCAACATATTTAATTCTTAAAGGGTCAATTTTTAGGTCTATCTCAATAAAAAGTTTGTGTCAGTCGTGTATGATCTAAACTCTATAATTATCCTAGCTTGAGTGTTTTTTCTAACAAAATATTCAAAACCAGTAATGCTTATATATTTTATAGAGAAATATGGAACAATGAGGTTGTCAACAATCATTATTAGGTGAATGCATATGGATAAATCAACGTAGAAATCCAAACGGTTCTTGTTTAAATCCAGTATATGTAGAGGGTGTGGAGACTTTTTTATCATTTGCAGCATCAAATCCAGAATTTGTTTCAGAAGACAAAATAAAATGCCCTTGCAGAAAATGTGCATTGAGAACGTTTAACACATTTGACAAAGTGGGAGAACATCTCCTGTGTTTTGGTTTTCAACCAGATTATGTTTTTTGGTATCAACACGCTGAACGTAGTTCCAGAGCAGGTGATACCAAATTGATTCCGAATCCATCCCGGTTTCATGATTTAGTACATGATGTTGCAGGTTCATCTGTTCAACATACAGAAACTCTGGATGATATATCTTCAAATCCCGAGTTGGCACCGTTTGAATTTTATGAGTTGTTGAAGTCTGGCAGGATTACACATGGTCATAAATCATGTCCTTACTGTGTGGGAGAGAACAAAGCATTTATGCTCATTCATGGAAAGAAACCTTGTTATTTTGACTGTCATCGCAGATTTCTTCCAGCTGATCATCCTTTTCACAGAAACGGATCTCATTTCAGAAAAGGAACAGTTGAAAGTGAAGGACCTCCAAAAATGCTATCAGGTTCGGAGTTAAAATCAGTTGTATTTTCATTACCTCCCATCACTTTTGGTCCCACAATAAACCAACAGAAAATTTCTGGTTTTTGGAAAGAACACAATTGGATTAAACGTAGCATATTTTGTGATTTTCCATATTGGTCTGATTTGTTGGTCTGACACATGTTAGATGTCATGCATATTGAGAAGAACTGTTTTGATAATTTTTTTCATACAGTTTTGGATACGCCAGGAAAGAGCAAAGATAATGTAAATGCACGTTTAGATCTTGCCCAAATTTGCAGGCGTCCAGAATTGGAAATATTTGGGAATGTCAGAACAGAAAGGTTACTGAAACCAAAAGAAGCTTATACACTGTCTAAAGAAAACCGTTTATTATTTTGTCATTGGATTGCAGATTTGAGACTTCCAGATGTTTGTACTTCCAATTTGGGTAGATGTGTAAAGAATGGTCATATTATTGGATTAAAAAGTCATGATTGTCATGTTATAATGGAAAGACTTCTACCCATTGGATTAAGAGGTCTGTTGAATTCTGTGATTTGGGATTCCATAACAGACATGTCTCATTTTTTTCAGGAAATTTGTGTGGCTACAGCAGATTATGATGCACATCATAGAGCTCATACGTATGTTCTTATCAACTGTGAAGAGATGACATCGCTTGTACTGTAAGTTTTTATATCACTTATTCTATCATTTATGTTACAGTAAATTACTTTGGTTTTTATTTGTTGAATGATAATCATATCAGGAAACAAATTCCACAAATTACAGCAGCTTCTCTCGAAGAACGTCGACGGAAAAATTTCTCTCAGTGGTTTCAAAAACTGCTAACATAAATTCTTTATCTTTTAGCAACTCATTCAATGTATAGTTTACGATATTGATAATTATTTCACAAATTTTCAGGAGTCTCGACATGCTGATAAAATTGACAAACGACTGTGTCTATTGAGTAACCCACCTTCCAAACTTGTTAAAACTTATAATGCATATGTGGTGAATGGATTTCGATTCCACACACATGCATATGGGGAATCGAAAAAAACAATGAACAGTGGAGTTAGCTTGAGAGGATCTCATCATCGAGAAAATGAAGTTGACTTTTCTGGCATACATGATGAAATCATTGAACTCTGTTATCTTCGACAACATTACATAACCATGTTCAAATGTCGGTGGTTGGATGCAGAGAGAGGCGTGTGCGTTCATCTGACTCATGGAATCATCGATATTAAATGTGAAAGTGTTCTCGCAGTAAATGAACCATTCTTATTGACTCAACAGGAATATCAAGTTTATTACGCAAAGTACTGGGCTACATCAAGAGACTTGACTGATTAGTGGAGTGTAATAAAAATCAAAATTCGAGACAATCAGTTTACTCAAAGTGAATGTGCTTTCACTGATGTGCAAAGAATTGATGTTTTTCAAGAGAGTACTCAAAATCAATCTTTTTTACAAAGAGACATGAGTATCGATGACGACACCCCAAATTTAAGAGTCGGCGATGATGATGATGTTAATGATGTCACATATGACTTTGAAATGGTAAGAGATGAAGCAACTATAAATCGAATGGATATCGATGATGTTGAGGAGGAATATGAAGATGACATTGACATATATGAAGATGATGATGAAGATGAACACTGATAGAATTCCATTGTATTTATATACAATCATAATATGTATATATGTATATATAATAGTAATTATCAATTATTTTCTAACAACATTAACATTTTCTGTTTCAGATGGACGACGACAGATTTCGTGAGTTGGCGGATGCTGACCTGACTTTCGATGTGGATGAGTTGCTGACAGATGACCCTCAGCCTGCAGGCGCTCCAAGGAGTACGCGGAGGGGGTGCGGTCTTGCACGATTGATGATTCTTGACCCCGTCCCCGTGCGATATCCACGTCTTGGGTTTGATCCACGCACACGGAGGTTTGATAACCTGTGTGATAACCTGTGGATTTGACTAAGATTTCATTAATCTATTCACATAATAAATGTTTATTATTTTTACAGTTTTCCGCATATAGCAGTCGGACAGGGCAACGCTATTTTGTGCAACTATTTCTCTCAGCCGTGGACCACATGGGAGCAGATTCCCATTGATGTGCAGCTGGACATGTTCGACCATTGGTTGGTATGTACATAAATAAATAATTTTTATTTTGAACATTATTTCATTTCTAACTTGATATTTTGATTTATTTGTAGGGTTTATGGTATCCGATCGAGGATACCATGCGTGAAACCATCCACGAGGCATGGGAGGTGGCCATGTGTGATCGCCTTCGTCAGTTTTTTCACAATTTAAGAAAAGCTGTGCTGAAGAAAGCAGGAGTGTCATATTTTGACGAGTCTTGTAGAGCACACCGACCAGAGTAAATTTCATCCCATGTATGGGATGGATTATGTGCCCATTGGTTGAGTGGTGCCTTTCAGAGGAGATCATCGGTGGGGAGGCAGAATCGGGGGAGACAGGAGGTGACTCATCGAGCTGGGAGTCGTTATTTCAGTACTCATAGACAGCATCTGGTACGTACATTATTTATAAATATTTTATATAACTATAAATATTAACAGTTTATTTTTTATTCTTATAGGCTGTCGAGCACCCCGATATTACGGAGTACGATGTATATCAGAGGATGTATAGTGATCCTGCTACTGGGGAGCTCAGAGGTGATCGTCAGCATCACATCGTGGTCAGTATTATTTGTTTTCAAGTTTAAAAATTAACTGCATATAATATATTCACAATTTTAATTTTAAATTGCAACTACAGGAGTCATATGAGGCCGCAGCGTCACAGGCCCGACCTGAGAGTCAGGCCGAGTCATCAGATCAGACCACTGGCCGTCAATTTGATGAGGCGGCATGGATGCAGGCCACCGAGTATTCCTTCTGAGAAGGGTCGGGTAGTTGGTATCGGCTCTCGACTGACTCCCGGAGATTATTATGGCAGTACTGCGATGTCGGCGTCCAGCTCGAGAGGAGCTTGTGCATCTTCTTCTGCAACATAGTATGAGGATCAGTTGCGATCTCAGACTACACTGATAGAGTGTCTCCGACAGGAGCAGGAGCAGATGCGTCAGCAGCATGAGGAGGAGCGGCGATGCCAGCAGCAGCTGTACGAGGAGCAGACGAGTCGGTGGCAGCAGCAGCATCAGGAGCAGATGGAGTACATGCGCCGACTCACTCATGCTTTAGGGGTGGAGTTTCCTCCACCACCATCTGCAGATCCCCCCCTCCCCCCTCATTTATATTAGAGTTTGTATTTATGTTATAAAATTTGTGAAATCAAAATATGATTTTTTTTCTATTCGTAGTTTCTGTCTCATTATAAAATATTAATAATATTATATTTTTAAATAAAAATATTAATATGAATAATAATATTATTTATATTTTATAATATTAAATTTTATATATATATTAAAATTTTATAATACTATAATTTAATTATATTTTTTTGTAATACTTGAATTATTTTAATATTTGAATGTAAAATAATTCTATTATTTTTATATTAATTAAAATAACTTATTAATATTTTTTTTATTTATGAACTATAATTCTAATATTATTATATTAATTAAATAATTTATTAATATTCTATTATTTTTTATTTTTGAATTATAATTCTATTATTATTATATTAATTAAAATAATTTATTATTTTTATTTGTGAATTATAATTCTATTATTATATTAATTAAAATCATTTATTAATATTTTATTATTTTTTATTTTTGAATTATAATTGGATTATTATTATATTAATTAAAATAATTTATTAATAATTTATTTATTTATTTTTTTATAGTATTTGCGACGAGATACTATCCCTGTCGCAAATAGTATTATTATTATATGCATTAAAATAATTTATTAATAGTTTTTTAATTTTTTTTTAAAATAGTTTTTTCGGCGGGCCCGACGCAAATAGATTTTGAAATGTTTTTTACAAATATATGGAGTACTAGTTGCGACGGGGATTCTCCCCGTCGTTGAAAAAGGCTTTACCGATGGGCCCGTCGCAAAAAATTGTTGTTGCGACACCGTTTTCAGCAACGGGTCATTTGCGACGGGCCCCCATCGCAAAAAGCCATTTGCGACGGGATCCCGTCGCAAATACCTGTTTTTCTAGTCGTGAATGTATTATTTTGAAATACAATTTCAAAACCAATTCCCCAAATTAGCTATTTCCCATTGAATTTTTTTTTTTCAAAAACCACTTTTGTATTATGTTTTAAAAGGGATCCTCTTACTTATTGGAACTTACTCAAGTTATCATAAAATCTATACTCATTCCCCAAAGCATGATAGAACAAGTCACCACCATTAAACCATTTAGAAATATTTACATTCCAAGTTAGAAATTAGGCTAAAATGTGAATACCTCAATCTATGTGTATTCCACAAAAGTTTGGAATTATAGAATCAATAATAATAATGATTTAATAGTTAAAAAAATCAATTACTAGGGAAGAGGCAGTGTAATTTCTAAAATACCTACCTCAAACTGGGATTTAATAATTGATACATTGAATTTTTTGACCTATAACAGATATAAGAGAATAATATCATAGAAAAAATTATTAAATTAATTAATTGAACTATTTAAAAATTTATTCTTGAAATACAATATCTAACCCAAATTCTCTCAACAACCCTTTATTTGCTAAAAATAATAGTTTTAACGTTGATTCCCCTCTTAACATGAAAAACTATACCTATCACATGACAAATTTTAAAATTATTATCCTACGTTGATATTCATTTTACACTAAAATTTCCCAAAACCAAAAGGAAACTCACCGAGAATGATACTATATGGATATTTATTAACAATAGCATCATTTCACCTCTTGGGATATCATCTATGATATACACATGAAATTTCCATCGATAATGATGATTTTTTAAGATTTGGAAAAATAAGCCATTAAAATGATTTAATTTACAAACCAAAATCGATAATAATAAAGCTGGAAGGAAAACATTTTGAAGAAGATAGACCTTAACTAAAATTAATTAAAAATATCATCAACGTTCCACCCAGATGAATAGGACAAAAGGAATGGTTTCTAGATAGATGAAGAGTAATTCTCTCTTATAAATTCGATTAAAATAACAGAGGAAACAATATGAGGATCCTAAAAAATAAATTTAAAAAAAATACAAAACGGACTCTTAAAAATAGGGTTCCCAATAGTAATTCACCGGATAAACTCTTAGGCCATAGTGTAAAAAATTCATGGTAGAAGAGGACATATTTATTTCTCCACACATTGAAAAGATAAACCTTGGGCCACATATATAAATATTATAGGTAGTAATATCCTCTCATGTCTAGAGAATTCACTACTAGAAATGCACCTATAAATGGCCATTCTACCGAGTAATATTTGGAAGTGATATAAAACTTTTTGTTGCATCATCCAGAGGAGAATTTATTGAAAAGTATCCAAATAAATATATAATCATGATTGAAAAAAATAAATGAAAATTCCCAGTAATTCAAAATAAGAGTTATAGGTACAAGCATATTCCATTCTATAAGAACTTATGATATATAATCCTTACATGAAAACAATTTTTATAAATTATATAATTTTGTAATAAAATTGTATATAAATCAATAATGTGATAAAAATGTATAACCTCAAGTATGTTGATTATGTCTATCAACTACCCATTTTAATAAAAAATAATGATATAAATGGAATCAAGGAATTGTTCTAATAATAAAAAAAATCAACAGAATCCGAAATGGTATCCAAATAAAATAAGGTTATACCCCCCCCCCCCCTTAGAATCAATACCAATCATCACCCCTGAACAAAAAATAATTCCATATTCCATCACATTTTGAACAATCATTCAAGAATATGTATTAGTATTAAAACTATAGGGAACCATAAATTAAAAATTATATCTTATTAGAAACTCCCAAAAAGTGTAGAGATTGAAGAGATAAAAAATTGAAATATTTGTATCTTATACGTTTGAATTTCTCATTGATATTTTGTAAAAATATAAGAAATATTCTGGACTAAATAGTACCAAATATATAGCCAGCTGTAAGCATGATTACCACAAATATTGGAAATGAGATTTTTCCACATGATAAAAGTTATGTGCAAAATGAACATGGAGAATGAATGGAAGGGAATACAGACCATAATATTGAAAAATATCCCAACCAAAAAAAATGAATAATTGAGGAATATGTTTTGTAAATAAATACCTTGAAAACCATTGAAAATCAAATAAAGGGAGAATGATTATACTACATTTCCACAACCTTATAGACCATCTAAGTTAATGATTATTTAAATTTAGTGACCCAAAAATTAAATTCAAGAAATATTCTATAATCTTGAAATTAACATCCAACTTTTGAAACATTTAACAATTTACAATGTATTCCCAACTTCCCATGAAAGTATTCATCAAAAGAATGCGACATGGAAGAATGAGATAATAATCCCAGGGAGAAGTGTCTCAAATTTCATCACACCAATATATCTCAAAAATTATCATGATCTAAGTGTGTTTTTTATTCCATGTACTATCATATCATTAAATTTTGTTCATGTTTCATGTTATATTAGTGCATCCATAATGGTCATCTCCCATAATGTGCTTTTATATTCATAGAAAGGAGAATTAAATTCTATGAGAGTTGTGGTATAATTAGAGAACATATCCACAATAATTCATTCATGTATTTTAGTAGATACTTTTTCTAGAGTTAATGGATCTATTTTTTCAGAAAACACCTATGTTCATACCTAAGAGGAATACACCACATAATTACATTCAACTATTATATTGGGATTAATGTTCTTGAAAATTGGAAACACAGTCATAAATGTTCCTAAAGAACCCTTAACATGTATTTTAGAAATATCATATTTATCATTTTTTATTCTGTAAAATTCCCTTCATGAAATCATTCTCCCTTTTCAATTTCCCACGAAGAATATAATAAACCCATTGAAGAGTTAGGTGTTCTCCAATAATTCATGGATTTAATTGATAAATTTTATTCTAAAAGATCATAGAATATGTGAGTAACCAAAAAATGAAATTCTAATATCTTGTTCAAAGAAGATATAACATTGTATTTATTTTATAAATTATTTAATGATAAATATGATGATATTATCCCTTATGCATAGGAGATTAAATCGTTGGAAGTGTGCAACCAAAATTAATTTTCATCTCTTTAAAACCCCCTAAATCTATAATTAAAACATATCCTATATGAATTGATGTATGTATACGATAGGTAAAGAGAACAATTTCTAATAATAATTGATAATAACATGGAAAAACCAAATGAATAAACATTGATTTAACATCTAAGAAAACATCTAAGCCATAGGGTGGATCTCAATCGATATCCCAAGAATAATCCAAAAAACATATCATGAATAATATTTTTAAAGGGGAATTATATACCTATTAGATAACCCTAAACAATGTTATACCCCCACCATCATTGATCTAGTAATGTAGGAAAATGATAATTTATTTTCTACTCATATTAGATACCTAATTTTTGAATCACAAGGGGCCTTCCCACCCATTACTATTCCATATAAAACTAGTTGAGCCATTGCAGAATGTGGAAATAAAAAATTGATTCCCTTGATTGTTCAAGATTATTGGAGAGTGCATATTAACATAAGAAGTTAACAAAAATTTAATAGAAAATACCACATTATAATTATATTTATTGAAACATTTATAGGGTGTAATGTAGGAAGAACACAATAATCATTCTAGATAAATTATAAGGATATTTTCATTTATCTATTTCAGTGATGTATCATTAGAAGTCGTCATTTAAATATACATATATAAAAGTGTCTAGTAAAATTATTCTTTTATGATGGTTTGAATCCATGGGTACATTGAAAGTGTGCATAGAAAGAATATTTTTGGATCACATTAAGGAATTATTTGAGGTTTTTCTAGGCAAAACTAATAGGATTTTTATTTTTTTATCATTGTTTTGGAAATTTTTAAAAAGAATTAAAATCAAGTAACGCAAATAATATTTTTCTGAATTTTGGAAAATGAAACTCCATGTTTGAAAAAAGGATAATATAAGAACCCATAATTCTAAAAAAATTATTATGCTTGATAAATAAATTGTTGATTTGTTAATAATTTTTACTACCAACTTCTGCCAGACCATTAGATCATTTTTGGGACATGAAAGTTTTTATAAAATATTTATTTTGGAATTAATTAAAATATATGTCCCCATTTAATATTATATTTAAATTATTTTGAATTTAAATTTAAAGTTTATAATGAAATATTAGTTGATGGATATAATAAAATATTAATTACCCATTAGATAATTAATCTAGTAAATTGGTAACACTCACTTAAGCTATATTGTGAAGCCTCAAAAATTGATTTGGGAACATCCTACCCTAAAATAATGTATGTTAAACAAAAAGTGCCCGAATGACCCGAATGACTTCATTTTTATTGATTTTTGACAACCCCCTTTCAAGGGATGCGGAGGAACCCTTAAAAATAGTTCTTTGATATTAATTTTTCACTCTATATATTCATATCATTTTTTATTTGATCTAAATTTGTTTTCCTTTCAGATAATAAAGACCTTAAGTAATGGATAATGATTTGCAATTCAATAAAATGGTTTTTTCATTGGAAATTACTTTTTAAATAGATGATAGAGATCACAGACCATATGGGGGCTGAGAATTAGGTGGAATACCATCTCAACAGAATTATCAAGCCCACTAAATCATAAATTCCATGACATGACCAAAACAGTGATCACAATCCTTGAGAACAACTTCAAATTATGGATGGTTAAACACTATGATATGATACCATAGTGAATTATTTAGGGATATATGATGTACCATATCATCATAACTCTCATCAATTTCATAAACGAATATATTAATCTCCGTATGAAAGATGGGAGGATTTATTCCTTTGAAAAATATGCAATGATCAAGTAATAAGAATATGTTTTCCCTAAAGTGTAATAGAGTTCGTATTTGGATTTTTTCAGCCAATTTCATGTCGAGGTTACATTGGAACTTATATAATTATGAGAAAAGAATGGAAATATGTAATATCATTCACAATATTTCATAAATATTCTCATTAATTTTTTTGGAAATGTAAAATTTTCAACTAACTTCAAATATTACAAAAAATTCATGAAATATAAAAAAATAGCATTATCTTCTATGAAGTATTTTATGTATGGTGAAAAAAAAATTTTGAGACCTCATCACATTTTTTTTATTTATTCATTAATTATTTACTTTGATTATGTATCAAAATGGTTGAAATCAAAGTCCACCAAAAATAATGATTCAAATATCATGTGTGGATTTGTCAAGTTTAGCATTTTCTATAGGGTTGGAATACCTTTATCCCTCATCGATGACCAAGGGACCCAATTATTCAATATAATAATGGAATATATTCTTAATAATTATGTAGTACATCGCATGAAATCTACCCCTACCAACCCCAATAAATGTCTTAGATTATGATTCCAACTGGGAGATTAAATGTATCTTTGAGAAAATAGTAAAACACAATGTTATGAATTGTATAAAAAGGATTGATGGAATAATATTTGTATACTAAATAACATATAGGACAACAATAGATATTTATTCTTACCATATGATTTATTAAAAAAAATTTATCTACTATAAGATTTGGATGACCCTGGAAATTGGGCTATAAAATGGTAAATACGGAATTATAGAGTGCCAGAAAAAATCAGAAACATCAATTATAATATGTGTAGTAAATTAGAATAGAAGCCTATAAAACATCCAAAATTTAAGAAATAGAGATCATGTGGATAATTTTATTATGATCAAAAAAAAAAATCCAATATAGAGAGCATGTGATATTCTATATTTCAATACTCAAATGAATTTTTAGAAAAGCTTCATTTAACTTGGGAAAATCCATTTATAGTAACTAATGAATATCCTAATTTTGTTTTTCATATAAATACCTTAAAAGTATGGATACACATTCACAATAATTGGTAAAAGGAATAAATGTACATTGAAAACATACCCCCATAACCAGTAGTGGTTATAAAACATCTCTACCATATCTACAGATCATTTCCTATGAGGTTAGGTCAAACCAAAAAAGTTAAATAAAATCACTCCAGGGTGGAACAAAGATTTATATTCTTTTTATCAGTGTGATAACTCTCACATAATATTATTTAGGTCATTATATTGATATATCCTATAATTATTGATGTTCTCAATAAGTATTGAGACCACCAAGAGGGGGTGAATAAATAGTTCCTTCTTCTTTTATCAGAATGTTTCTTAAATATTTAACAAAAACATTCATAACCTCTAAAACATGTTAGAGATATGATCCACTCAAATATAACTCACATCCTAACCTTTAGTATTAATATAATATTAATAGTATACAACAAATTATATTTAAAGGGTTTGGTAAATGAAGTTACTACTTGTCATGTTGAGTATTCCCACCCACATGGATTCTTTCACTATATTGTTTACCGAAATACAACGGAACATGAAAAGAGAAATTATAAAATCCCAGTAAAAAATTTACTTCTATAGTTGGTTATACCACCCACTATACTTTTGAGTATCCACATCCCAAAATAATACTTTTCAGAAACATGTAAGCATCCATAGTTAAAATCTTCACTTTATTCTTCTTTTTTGAACCCCTTCATAAATTATTCACTTCCTCCATAACTAGGATGAATCAAAATTTACTTGTGTACCTTCTACAAGAATTTCAACATTTCACTTAAGGAATATGGTGCTCTTAAACAATCCTCTAGAACCATGGTTTTGAAAACATACTCAACATCTATCAATCTAATATTCTGAGTTCAAATCCTCAGTTCGATGGTTGTTAGCCCGATCTAACTCTTATTATTCTCCTCCTTACTTAATTCAGTATAAACTCATTTTGAAACATTGAAATATTTCAACTAATGGAACTCAGTCATATGAACTTCCTTGTATGAATCATTATCAAATTCTACCTTAAAGACAATGTTGGGTTTGATACTCAATACTTATTCCAAAATTTTTGGGGATCGATCTCTTGAAAAGTTTTTTATCACATTTGAAAATAAACTCATCTCTCTTTTACAGGGACATAAGAATGTTTTATGTGGGGTTCTGAAAATCTTTCATGTAATTTTTTCTTTCCAAAATAATCAATTATCATTATATATAGGATATATATTTGACTCATTCAATTATTTTTTCGAATCTTTAAAACACTTTGATTTTTGGAGCTCTCATTGAATATTTCAACTCTTTAATCATTCTTGACAAAAGAATTATTCAGTAGTATATTTTTCTTGAGTAAGAAATTTTCTTTTTGTAATAGATTTTTCTTTAGTACAAACTATTTATAAAGTAAAGTATTTTCCTTATGTAAGAACTTTTTTTAGTCCAAAGATTTTATTGTTTAAGATCTTTTTCTTGAGTAAAAATATTTTCTTGAGTAAGATATTTTTGTTGGGTAATAAATATTTCTTGAGTAAAATGTTTTTCGTGATTATGAATTTTTTCTTTAGTGTGAATTTTTTATTGAGTAATAAAATTTTCTTGAGTAAATTATTTTTCTTTAATAAGAACCTTTTCTTGTGTAAGATATTTTTCTTGATCATGAATATTTTCTTGACTAAGTTATTTTTCTTGAGTAAGATCTATTTCTTACTGAGGACTGATAAACATATTTTCTTTCATCATATTTTTCTTCATAAATATTTTATTATAAGTTTCAAAAATTACTTAACATTTATGAGACATAGAAAACACCAAAGCATCATAAGATTTAATTGGAGTTGTTATTACTCTAAAATTGCATCAACATTGCCATTTCAGAATATTATTTTCTCACCAGAAACATGTTGGATCCTGGAACTGGGTTTTTTTAATGATGGATCTGATTTTTTGAAAAAATATATCTTATTTTTTCAGAATAAAAGATCATATGTTTTAGAATAATAGATAAATTTTTTATAGAATTATTGATAGGATTTTCATAGAATACTAGATCTGATATTTATAGATTGTTTGATCCAATTTTCAAATTTTGGTAATGATTTTCATCTTCCTCACATCATTATCAACACACTTTATTTTTTCAACATATTGATCAAATGAAAACAAATACAACCAATAATTAACTAGGGTCCAACAATATCTCCCTTTGAGTTTTTTATAAATAACCACTTCAAAACATACACTTAACATATTCAAAATAACATGTGGTATTGTTTTATTTTCTCACATTCTGTTTTATGTGTCCTGTTTTTTTTCTCCCCATATTCCTAGTCTCTCCATTGTTAATTTTCCTCTCCAACTGAATATATTCTCTCCCCCATATTTATAATAAAATTTTAAGTGGACATCATGACATGTTTCCTTCCTCATTGAATGTTTTCTCCTTTTAAATGGTTTGATAATTTATTTATAAAGTTGAAACTCTTCTTCTGAATAACAGATGTATCACATGAGTTTCTTAAAAAATGGCCTTTAATTAAAAAACTCAATTTCTACATGAGAAAACCATGTGTAGAAAACAAGAGTGTATAATAAAGGATATAAATGTTGTCCTTTATAAAACATTCAAGTAATACCTTTTCATGTTTCCTTCAACATTTTCATTTTGGGGGAAATATTTGAAAATAATTTATTTAAGATAAAATTAACCAGTACCCATATCAACAAGCATATCTGAAATTTCAGTTGTATAAACATAACTAAGAAATGTAACCTCGTTACTTTCTTTTAAAATAATAGTATGATAATGATAAACACCATCTTCCTTACTTAAAATACTTCAATTACCTAGATGTTAGAAAAAATACAAAATATTTTTGGAATAAGGAGGATCCTCATTTATTCTCAAAAGTAATGTTTGGACAGAGAGTCTTCTCTCAGTCTGGACTTTTTTTCTTCTTCGTGGATTTTTCATCGCATTTTTTTATCCTTCTGATCATCATTATTAGAGTTTGTAACATGTTTCGTTTCATCTATAGACAATTCTAAGAAGGATATCCACTTCTCATTTTATTTTTTAACAATTTTTTATAATGATTTTTTAGCAACTCTTTCATCCCTTCTTCTTGTTTCAGTATGATATTGAAAAAAATTAGCAACATTCCATTCTTTCCCACATCACACACATATTTTTTTTGAATATTAAACCCACAATCTATTGATATTGTTTTCAACATTGATCGTATCATTTGTGAATTTTTTCTTCCCATTTTCTTCAGTTTGTTTTTTTCTTCTTCTAACATTATTTCAATATCAACTTTTTATAGTAAAATAAATAATCACTCTTTTTTCGGATTCATCATGTTTATTTTTCTCTACATTATTAAAGGTTATAAATTAATAATCATTATTCAACATCTTTATTTCCTTCTTGAGTTGAGTATTCTTCTCATAATCATCTTCAAACTCATATTATATAACTTTATTCCTTGGAAATTGTTTTGAAAAATGTAATTTACCTTCACAATTAAATAATTTCAGACTTTTACTTTTCCATTTTCCCTAATTGTTTTTATTTAAAAGAAGGGAAATAATTGTGTTGAATTACTCATATTCTCCATTAGATTCATAATCAATTGATTCTTCTTTAACATAAGTATCTTTTTTACCCTTTTAATAATGATTTGAATGCCACTTCTTGATCACCGTTTCATTATTTCTCAAAACATTCACTCTTCTAATTTCATATGTAACCAGAATACTGTTTAGGTTTTCTAGAGATAGATTTTCATGATATCAATCTTCCAAAGATGAAACCTTTACATAAAACATATCAAGAATAATTCTCAAGATCTTCTCAACAATAGTAGAGTCTTCCAATTTCTCAGAAATACATCTTGTGTTTCTATCATTATCATTAACCCTTGTAAAGAAGTACCCAAACTATTATTGAGCATACATTTTCATATCTTCATAATTTATCTTCCATAGTTGTTACTTTTCCTTCGTCACTATTATATTGCCTTTATAAATGTTTCTAAACTTATCCAAATCACCTTGGTGGTTCCAACTCCCTTTAATCTATGAAACTCACAGTCATTAATTAATGATAGTATATAATTTTTAGCTCTTCTGTCAATCTCATGATTTTTTCTATCAGTTATGGTAAGAAGAGTTTTCTCAATATAAAGAGGAAATCCTTATGTGTTAACAACCAAGCCATAATACCAAATAAACATACGATATGGAATTATTCTATATTTCCAAATATGATAGTTCTTTCCATTGAAAACCCGAATTCCTTTAGATTTATGATCCACTCCATGATAACTCACAACCTAGCCTTTCATATGAACCAAATATAAATAGAAGGAATCACATGTTTTTTACAAGGTTCAGTACAAAGTCAAACTATTTTTTGTTTTGGATTCTCCCACAGACATAGATTCTTTAAATATCTTCTTTTTGGAATACAAAGGCCCAAGAAAAAAATAGTTCTTCAATCCCACTAAAAACATTATTGATTTGGTTGGTTACACCCCACAACTATTTTTCCAGTATCTCCATCCCAATATAGGACTTTTCATTAACTCATTTGCATCCATCATTAAAATCATCACATTCTTCTTCTTTTCTGATCAACATTAGAAGGTCCTCACTTCCTACATAAGGAAGCTGTATCAAAAGTTACATGTGTACCTTCATCAAGAACATCAACAATTCAATTATGGAATATTTTTATTTTGAGTAGACTTAGAGAACCACACTTGGAAAAACCTGCTCAGCATCGATCAGGACAATCATCCAAGTCCAGATCCTCATTTTGATGGTGTTCAGTCTAGTATGATTCTTCTTCTTCTATTCCTTCTTCAATTGAGTATGAACCCAATCGAAAACTCTGAATTATGGTGTCATATGGAAATAATTTTGGTGAAATTATTATATTAATCCTTCTATCTTTAACCAAAAACACAAATTTAGGTTTGATACTCAATACCCGTTCCCTGAATATTAGAGCTCTATCACTTGAATAGTTTTTCATCACCTTTATAAATGAACTCATCTATCATTTTATAGGGACCTAAAAATAGTTTAGGTGGGGTTCTAAAACCCATTCACCATAAATAAAATTTCCATAATCTTCAATTACCCTTAAAACATGGATATATCTTTAACTCATTCAATTCCTTTTTGGAATCATCAAATCTCCTTGATTTTAGGAACATACATTTAATTCTTCAATACTTCAAACATTCATGACAAATGATATCTTGGGTATGAATTTTTCCTTTAGAAATAACTTTTATTTTCAAAATAACTTTTTAATGAGTCTAAACTTTTTCTTTAATAAGATATTTTCCTTGTATAAGAATTTTTTCTTGAGTATGAACATTTTCTTGAGAAATATATTTTTCTTTATTATATACAATTTCATCTTTAAGAACTTTTCTTCAATGAGAATTTTTTTTGAGTAAGATATTATTCGTGAGTAAAAACATATTCTTGAGGAAGATAATTTTCTTGAGTAATAAATTTTCTTGAGTAAGATCTTTTCCTTGAGTGAGAACTTTTTATTTAGTAATATCTTATTTATTGAGTTAGAATATTTTCTTGAGTAAGATATTTTTCATAAGTAAGAATATTTTATTCCTCATGCCTGATCAACATCGTTTATTTCTTCCCAATTTTATTCATAAACCTTGTATCATAAGTATCACAACATACTTATGATTTATGAGAAACCAAAAACACCAAAGGATCCTCATATATAATTAAAGTCATTTTCATATTGAAATACCTTCCTCATTATGATATATGCATCTAATTTTCACAATAAAAAGATGAAAGATCCTGGATTTGATTTTCTGATAATGATGGATCTAATTTCTAATGAATGATGGATCCAGTTGTCATATAATGATGAATATAATTTTCATATATTGCTTGATTGGTGTTTCATAGAATGTTGGATCTGATGTTTTTAGAATTATAGATCTGATTTTCACTGAATGTTTGATCCAGTTTTAAAATACTAGATCAATGTTTCTTCTTTACTCACATCATTCTCAACATACTTTATTTCATCAATATATTGACGTATTGATAATTAATATAACCAAAACATAACTCTGGTCTAACAATTATGATTCCACCTTATAAATTTTTCATTATTTATCTTGTATAAACCATGAATGACTATTTTTGGAGTGATCCATAGGGAAATCCAATAATATCTATTCCTACTCTCCATATAGTGTTTTTAATGATATTTTAAAGTTGAAGTGTGGGGTGAGAGAATTATTACTAGAAATAATACACTGTGTATAATGGAATGTGTGGGAGTGATCTTTTGGGTAATGTGAAATGTTCATGATACATTTTTTGAACATTTATTGTTTTAAATTTTTGAATTAAATATAAAAATTATAAAATAAGAAAAAAACTAGATGAAAAAAGGAATTGGTTTTGAGTTGGGAGAATAAAAAATAACTATTACTAGACCGATTATATCAATCATATAAGGTTATGTAGTGGATGTGTTATTCATTCCAATAATATTTTTGAACACAGTAAAAAATTTGGAACCTTAATTTGAAATAAGAAAAGGAAAACTATGAGAGAAAAAATGTAATGAAAATTAAACAGCTTTCACATAATTCCTTGATATTTCACTACATCATTGCCTTTACATTCATCTTCTGAAGAGATAGTACTCATTTATTAGGGGATATTTCTATTGCACATTTACTTTTGATATCACGTGATATGATATGCAGATTACCCTACTCTTTAATAATTAATGATTTGAACATCAATCCATTCCAATATTAAGCATCATTGTTATAAAAACCCATAATTAAAATGTTTTCATTATTCCATGTGATACTTTTCTTTGCATTGTGAAGAAGGTAGATCATTTTTAATATTTTGGAATGGAACAAATACTTGTGGCATGATCAATACTCTATATAAAAAGTTATTATGTATGCTGATAGAAAATAATTCAATGTGTGTTATATAATAATAAATAATTTTAATTATAAATAATTGAAAAACATGAATGGATGTGGGGAGGTCACCAATATTTTTCATAAAAGAAAAATTAAAATAATTAGGATCATTTTTTCTTTAAAAAATTGGGGCATGAAATGATATTTTTATATAGAATTTATATTTTTTCCCATTTTTTTAATTTTATATAAATTAAAATATATGTCACATTGGTTCTATTAGATATGATTTATTATGATTATATTCTTAAGGATAATATTATTTCTACTATGTGGGGTTTTATGCCATTATTTTTTCATGAGATATTTTAGAAATTTTATTTGATTTTTTTTATTTTTTAATAACATTCCATAATTAATTAATGGTTTGTTTAAAATATGTGTGATTTTCATTTAAATTATCAATTTTATTGAAAGAGTTGGATTTTCTAATTCCTAATGTTTCATTTTGATTATGAATTTTTTTTGTTTTAGTTTACCCAAATTCATGACCCAAGGCCATTATAAGTGTTAAATTTTCTCCACCAATACAATGGAGAAATGTTTATGTGGTAAAAATAGCAACATTAAAAATCGATATAAATCTGTTACACAATAGAAATGGATTTTTGAATCCATTACATAGGGAAAATAAGTATGTTAAATAGCTACATAGGGTATATTTTCAACATCATAGAATATTTTTCTTAAAAAATAGGTAATGTTGGAAATCAACTACTTGAAGATAGATTTCACAAATTTTGATACATGGATATTGTAAATCCATAATTCGCTATAATTTAATATATATTATCTTCTCCAACCTCCATGACTACTCAAAAAGCCCCTTTATGACACCATTTCCGGGGCTTGATTCCACATGGATAATGAACTTATTTTAAAATATGGATTAAGGAATATTTTAATAGAGATATGATAAAGGACTAAAAATATGGAAATATAGAAAGGAATGTCACATACTCACTCTCCCTTAGACAAATAAATTGTGATATATATATTTTAATGGATTAATAAATTAAGATTTTAACTGATTCAAATGGAATAATATATGATTATTTTTAGAAAATATTTATTTGGATTTTAATATGTGGCCTTTGGAAGGGGATCCAGACAGGTCGCAAAGCTGCACATGCGAGGGCAGTTCGGCTCAGCTTATGCAGTACCCTTCTTCGGTGCCAATAGCTACAGTGAAGGAAGTTAAGGAAAAGGATCCCGAGTCGTGATTCGTGGACATCCGAAGATTCTTACGACATGATCTGGAGATCATCCCTATACAAGTGGGTATAGTGAAGGTAGGGTCGGTGGATGGATTGGATAAATATGTATCCTTGAATGTGGATCTCATGAAACACCCAGCCTCAGTCAGCATTATTGATGATGGAGTGGTGAATCTGTCTGCCAGTGATGTCCACATCCTTAGGGGCCCTCATGGTTGGGGTTGGGAGGACTCCTACACACAACTCCAATTCATGGTCCGAGGAAATGATATGCCCACAGCTTCAGCCATGTCCTGTAGTGTTGTTCAGGTGAGTGGATATAGACAGGGGTCAAGCCTTCTATATTTCCATTGCAGGGGAATTTTCTTGCTACTACAGGGTCTCGTGGACATAGATGACATGATGGGGTTAGTATCTTGGGTCCCTTGGACCCAAACTTTCCCATTACCCAGTCCTCTTCTGTCGAGAAGTCTTGAAGTGAGGGAAAGAAGAATGGAATTGATGCTAAAACTGGAAATGTGCATTTTTTGTGCAGGCCGAGACCTCTCAAAGAAGCCCCAGGGGTTGAGTTGAAAATTTTTTTTGAAGGTTTGGTGGTCTAAGACCAGTCATTGATGCATGAGGAAGATGATTCTTGGGATGAAAGTCATATCCAACTCACAATGGACAGTTTGAGCCATTTCCATGGAAGAGGCCCCCATAGCCCAAGACGGAAGATAGGGAAAAAGGAAAGCATGACTCAGGGAAATGCATTGTGACTCAGGGGAAAGAACACAAGGGACACAAAGACTATTCTTACTTGCCTAAAATGATAGAAACCAAGTCATCTAAGAAAGGTGGGTTCAAGTAAAGCAAAGGCCCGTAAGTCGGGGAAAGGGGTTAACCATGCAGAGAAAAAAAGAGTGATGGAAATAGAGGTAATGTAGTGTCTAAGGCTCATATTACACTCCAAGAAAGAAATGAAAGAGGATTTTCTTCGGCCCAACGCCTCAAAAGAGGAGATTTTAAGAATCTATGAAAGAAGGTTCCAAGATGAGGCCTATGAAGAGAAAGAATCTTGGATAGACAAGATAGACTGTATCATCGCACGAGGCTTTAATCAAGGGAAAATCAACTTAGAGGAATTCATTCATACAATGGACAGAATGGTTACCCACCTCAAAGAACATATTCGGGAGGATCCAGATATCCAGGTTAGAACTCTACACTGGGAATTATATAGAGTTTCTGATTCAAATAATCTTAGTCTGGTGTTTAATAATTTTTTGAGCTCTTTTAGCATGTAGCGGTTCTTGTTTGGTGGACTATGGTTTCCCACATTCCCTTAAAGTGGCTTTTTAATAAAAAAAATTATATTTGGTGGGAAGTTGTAGTTAGTGTTTTTATCAAATCATTTAAAGAGGGGAAACAATTTTATCTTAAAAGATACTATTATAGAATAAAAAATTTGAATTCAACCCTAACTTGATTTATTTTCTCCTATATCATGTTTTTTAATTTGAGTTTTATTATTCTCTGGTCTTAAAAATATTGATTCACTTAGTCAATTTTTTATGAGTAACAAATAGGTTATATAATTAAACCTTGTTTTCAAAATAGGTTACCACTAGACCTAAAATTACCTTGGAAATAATTTTCCAATTTCGACACCACATGAGAGGTGAGTATCAGAAATAATACCCAATAGAAATAAAGTATCATATATTAAATATTTGGAATAATATATGAATTTGTTACATATATAAGTATAAAAATTATAACATATGTTAAGGGTATCTACCAAGATAATAATCACACTGAGGAAGAAATTTCCCCTCACATAGTAGAGAGTGATAACCTCAAATATCCCATTATATAGTGGGTTTAGGATAACATCCCATCTACAATAAAATGAAATCTGATGAGATATAATATTTATACAATTAATTTAGGGGAAATATAAATCTATTCGCGCACATCCTAAAGGAAATGGATGTATATATTTCTGTGATATTAATATGGAAATAGTATCAAATCCATCACTACATAATTAATAAATGAGATTAATAATGTATTCATTAAAATTCCCACAAAAAAAATAGATGATTCATCAAGAGAAATAACATTGATAATTACATAAAATTGAATCTCAAGTTAAATCATAATAATCATAAATGGATATTAATATATTAGGTTATTGAAAAATATAAAAAATAATTAGAGGAAGATTATAAATTTTGTAAAAATAAAAGCATGATGTAATGTTAATTTTAACATCATTAATATAATATAATGTGAGTATGAATATATTTCTTTAAACCTATAACAGGGAACAAAAAAATTATTTAAAATAATATTGTGAAAAATAAAAAATTAAATGGAATATTTTAAAAGAAGATAGAATAAATTGGTTTGAGAAAGTGAACAGGAAAAAAATGATACGATGAGAGATGAAAAAAAATTCACATTACACCCTCGTTAAAAAGTAATTGTTAATAAATTAATGAATTATATATTTATATTGTCAGATAGAAAATAAATCCATTAAAACATTTTAATAATATTCACATGGAAGAATAAGTGTCTAATTGAAAAAGGAGATAAAGACGATTTCCCATAAAAACGTTATTATAGGTGTGTATGAATCAATTAGAAGGAAAATGGTTCATAAAAATTTGAATCAAAAAATTAACAATATAATAATCTTTTAAAAATATAAATAGCATATAAATTCTATACAATAATATTATACATTGATAATCTCATATAAGAATATTGATTGTGAGAATATCCACTTACCTACACTCATGGCATTCTTAAACTAACCATATGTCTCAGAATATTAAACATAGACTTATTAATAATCTAATTTTAAAACATTTAAATATTTGTAAAATTTTATATAATATTATATTAAATCACTTTTTACACATATATTTGTGGGATATATTTTTGTTTCATTATTTTAAGTTAGTAGTTTTTATTATTTCATATTTATTTTAGTAAGGTTGTATCAATCATATTTTTGTGTGAATATTTTTATCATCTATTGAATATGAATTATAATAGAGTCTTGATCTTACAATGATTTTTAAAATATCATATTTATTTTATTGAATTTACACATATATATCAAAATTATGAAATTCAAAACACACTTTTTCTTGTTATTTTTACTAATAATTACATTTTAGCTAATTATGATCAATCATTTGAGTTACAAAAATTTAAAACCAAAATCATATCAATGTTTTATCATCATTTTAATATATTAACATTATTTATGTTTTGTTTATCATTTATGATGGATATTGATGATGACTGTATAATATCATTTAGGTTTTGGGTTGAACTGTCCCATCCAAGAACATGTTATATACATGAAGGAGTTAGAGTATAAAGTTACATAATTATAATTTCTTTATTATATCATTATGATCAGGTTAATAATAAATTATAAGTGTGTTGAAAAAATTTAAAACAGTCGATTTGAGATGAAAAATAGAAAATATTGATTACAAATCAATACTCACTTTTATAGAATCATTACTTCTCCTGATGAAATAATTTATAACTATGGAATTAGGCATTATTTACGAGTTAAAGGATAAAAATATGAACAAGAATATTATAAAAGGTAATTTTGGTAGAAATTGTTTCTGAAATTAAAATATTTTTGTGAACTGCAATTATTGAGGATGGGTCCTTTATATATGATTATGATTGAAATATTTTCACATTTGTATCCCATAATAGTTAATAAGGACCATTTTAAAATTAAAATTGTTGTATAAGTGGAGAGAAGTTTTGTTATATAATCATAGTATATTTAAAATTCATATTTCCTTTATAGTTTTTGACATCATTTTTTAAGTATATAATAATTTATCATTTTTAAAATTATAATACACAGTCCATCATTCACCTTAGAAATCATTTAAAAAAATCAAATTCAACAACTTACAAATATTTTATTTTCTAGTTAAAAATTTTATAAGTATTTATTAAAATTTCAAATCATAACACGTAAAAATTAACTTTCAAAATTAAATATACGACACTTTATGAAAAATAGTTTTTATTGAGTAAAAAAACATTCTTATATAAGGAATGTCAAAATTTTAATTATTATCATTTATTATTTAATTAATCGATATGAAATAACTATTGTAAATGTTGGATATCTAATTTATAATACATTATCCATGTGATTAAAATGTTTTACTATTATTATAACCATTAAAATATAATTATTTTCTCAAAGTGTGGCCTATGTATTCAATGATAATATATACAATAACCATATAATGGACGTATTTCCCTTTTAAATTGAAATATATATATCCTTATATACATCTTTTAAATTGATTAATTTTTCTTGTCAAATTTTCTTTCTTATATGTAATTTAATTCATACTTTATATTATTATAATTGGTGGTATGATCTTCATTGGATAACACGAGGAAAGAAATCTCAATATTAGAATCTTTTCTATTTACATATGATTTTATTCTTAGTATAACATACACATTTAGATTTCAGTTATTTATATTATAATATTAATTCTCATTTAATTTTATTTTGTAATATTATGACAGAATAAAATAAAAATTTTAATCATTTTAGTTTGAAAAAATGAGTGGAAATGTTAATGCAGTTTATTCGAACAATATCAATTTTAATAATGTGGGGTGTTTAATTTTATACTTAGTGAATTGGTTTACCCCCTTCATACCATCTCCTTCATTTACACCCATAGAGGTCCTATTATTCTATAACAATGAATTTTATTATAGTTTTCCCACTGAAATAAATTCCATGTATTCAAAAATTTTCATTAAATAGAAGCCAATATATAATTTAATCATAACAAAGTAATCCATTATAACCTAGTTGTTTAATTTTCAGGTATGAATAGTAATAAATACATTATTAAATACATGTATAAATGTTACAAAAACTGAATATTTCTTTACTAATACTTAATAAATAAGAACACAATTTTCAATGAAGTTGTTTTATTCTTCAAAAAAATTATTTATTTAATAATGTTTTTATTTAATTTTTTCATGAAATTTTATGATAAATAATTTCTATTTTATTAAAATTAAATTTTATAAATTGAATTTAATACTGAAAATTAAAATGTAAATATTATCTTAAGGTGATTTTTAAACTTATTCTAAAAATATTTAATTTTTTATGAATAGTGGAGAAATACATATTTTTATAAAAGATGTTATTTATTTTCTACTAAAAGTACCATTAGTAATTAATTGGGATCTTAAAACAATATTAGAATCATTTAATTAGAAATTATATAATTAAATACATCGGAATCATATTTATTCTTTATTCTGGTATAAGATCATTATGGGTATAAAAACATATTTTAAAAATCTATATTTATTCGTACCATATATTTTTATCTTAATAAATTAAAATAATAAATATTGATTAGTTTTTTCATGAAATTTATAGATTATAAATTAAATAATATATTTTAATATTAATTTTTTTTACGAGTTATGAAATGGTAGTAAAATATATTTTATTGATAAAAATAATTTTTTTCTATAATGGATTTTCATTATTTTTGTCTTTAGATTTTAAATTAATTTTTTAAAATTATAGAAGTCGAATATAGAAAAATTTATTTTATGTTTATAATCATCATAATTAATATAATGTAATGTATTTGACTTTATTTTTTTGTATATTACAATAAAATCACTAAAATTTGGTTTACATGGTTATGGTTAAAACGAACATATTAGGGTGGTAAACAAATATATAATGGTAGATCTTACACCTAAACATATATTAGTTTTACTCTTTAAATATATTTTAATATAAAATTATTCAACCATCAAATCCTTGTCCATTTGGAATAATGTTACTAGAAAGGGTACCCTATATCGTTGAATTGTTTTAAGAAATTCCATGTTTAGTGCTTCCATCAATTATAAGGGAAACCTCTTCTCCTATATTGTGAACACCATTTGAGAAATACATATAAGAAATTATATCTTCAAAACCATAATATATTCCTTCAATTCGTAATAATTATTCTAGTATTCTTTTTAGAAAAGTATTTCATGGCATATTGTAGAATCAAAATGAGGCCTCTCAAAGAAAAGGTAAAAATCTTAACAAAGCTCGTTCAATTTTTCCCTCCTTATAAATAATTTATAATTTTATGTATCCATCATAAAATAATGAACAAATAATCATAAATACCGAGCTATTTTATTATTATGGTGGAAAAAACATTTAAAACCACTTCTCTATTAGTTTGAAGATGAAAGTATCACTCAAGTGTATATATGAAGTACCTCCTCCATATAACGATATTATTAATTTTATATCATAAACTATTATTATAAGGCCCCAGCCTTAAACCTTACTTAATCTTGATTAATTACAAGATTACACATTGAGGATCTTTTCAGGTTTAGAGTTTTAGAGAATTAGATCATAACTATTACAACTCAAAAGATTACAAAGTAGAAACTTTTACTAAGTTTCCATAAAATAAAAACTCTTTAAAAGAAACATGTCTAGTTCCATGTTTTAGATAGCATGACATTCCCTTGATCCCATCCTTGACCTAATTACACATTAAGTCCTGTGAAAAAAACATTTCAAAAAAACATGGGGTGAGCATAAAAAGCTCAGTAAGGGATACAAAAAGAATGAAAACTGTTTGTTCTTAAAAAACAAGTAAACCATGCATACATTATCAAAGTAATACCTTCACCTTTATGAAGTAGTAAAAACTCTTCACTGAATAAAATATCATTACTTACCCTTTTGTAATCAAAAGATTATCATAAAACCCATATAAAGAACACATAACATATAAAGGTAACTTGGGACATAAACATACTTAAGTGGAATAACCATAAGGTCGACTTCCACACATATCACTTAATAGAACAACCATTCGGCCAACTTCCATACATACTTAATGGAATAGCCATACGGATGACTTCCATACCCAATGCGTTGGAGGTTATAACGTAACCACCCATCCTGGTATTCACGACACCACCCGTCATATGGTTTATCACGTAACCACCCGTAAAATGTCCGAGTACCATTATAAAATTATAACACATAAAACCAATATAAAGGAATGATAACATTTCCAAATTTCAATCACAATATATCATTTAAATATATTGAAAAAATAGAATCCTTTATCAAAACCATTTTCAATACCAAAATACATAAAAGAGTATATGGAATTTATTTTATTTTAAAAACATTACGGCTTATTGAGGAAGCCAAAGATCAAATAATACTCGCGGCGGTAGAAAAGGTCGTTGTCACCGCATAAATTAAAAGAAACATTCCTTTTTGTCATTTAGTAAAACACTTTGTCGAAAAAGATTCATTTTGTATAAAATAAAAATTCAAAGGGGTTTATACACCGTAAAAAAGAAAGTTGTGTATACAATTAAATATGCCTCAATGAAAGGAGATTGAGACGAAGTCCCTTACAAAGATGGTATCCTTGGTTTAAGGATAAATCAATTACCTAATTATGTGTGACAAACTAATACACCAAATATAAGTGGATATTAAGTGTAAAAAAATCATCGGTTATTCACACATATTCATAGAACGACATATTCAAGGAGTATAAGTTTATCCCAAAGAATCATATTTGGGTTAAGAAGTTCCCTTGCAAAAATTTGACAACCAAATGGCATCACTACAAAATTCAGAAAATGAGTTGATGAGAGATAAAAAGGGTATCTCATCACATGGAAATAAAATTTAAATCAACAAGGATATAGAAGAACATATCCCAACATAATAGTATGTGAATTAAAAGACATAACAAAAGAAGTATTTTAAAAAGAGGAGGGTGAAATGTTCCCTTACCAACATGTGTATCTTTCGAAACATACACCCCGTGGAAGAAGGACAATACAACATTGATGTAAATACTCATAAATAAAAGTATATTACACAATGAGTAAAATAATGGGCAGTACATACACCAGTAAAAGGAAATTTGGGAAAATGTAGCGTAAATCTCTCGGGAATAAAAGTGAGAGGAAAAATCCATTACGAAAACTCGGCAGCCTAACGACGCCACATAAAACGTACAAAAATGGATTGATGAGATCAAATAGGGTATCTCATCATATTAACATAAAGTTTATAGAAATAGGAATATAAAAGAACATCCCCCAACATAACAAAGCGGATCTTAAAAGGAGTGACATAAATGAGAGTACTTAAAAAGAATGAGAGAGGTTAGATCTCTTACGAAAATTCGGCAGCCTAACAGTGCCACTCAAAACATCCAAAATGGATTGATGAGAGAGAATATGTTCTCTCATCATATGAACATAAAAATTACAGTAAGAGTAATATAAAATAACATCCCATTAACAAGAAAGATGATCTTTAAAAGGAATTACATAAAAGAGTGTACTTAAAAAGAAAGAGAGGGGTATGATCCCTTACCTCGGGTCCGACTTGACTCGATCGTTCTTTAACGTACGGAATAATAAACTTGAGTTAATTTATACTTTCTTAAGAACCTTTTTCAAGTTCATTATTCATTTTATATAAATTATTGACATGTTATACACATTATGTAATCAATTAAGTTAACAATGTTTGTTTTGACGATATTTGGTTCTTTAGTCAAAAATGTACTTCTTACAATTACATGTTGTTTGTGTGGTCAAAGGTTCTTTATATCCAGAATTAAATTCTTGATTTGGATATCATATATACCATATATATACAGAATATACATATATTTATAATATTACATAATCATTTAGAGGTAAGAAATGAAATGCATTGTTCATGGAGACGGTAAGCCGTACGTACGCATGAACGCTACTTTCATTTCTATGTCATATTAATGGAATTAAAACTAAATGAGAGATGTGTATATTTTTAATTCCAGAATTATATTAATCTTTTAGATGTATCATACATCATATATATCGATTATATGTACTTATAATAGTACATTACATTTGAGGATAAGAAATGAAATGCACCGTTCATGGAGACGGTAAGCCGTATGTACGCATGAACGCTACTTTCATTTCTATCTCATAATTTAATGGAAAGAAAACAATAATGATACAAAGGTATATTATAATTCCAGTATAAAATCATATATAATAACTTTAAATCCATCCTTTATACATCCCACATATGGCATTAACGAATCAAATCACTTTGATGGGGCAGTAGTCCGCACTTCCTAAATTGAAGATATCGCGTATACCCATAAGGGAATCCATAAAGGTATGCCACAAATGAAAAATACAGAAGCTTAATTAAAACATAAAAATATTATATATCATATATAAACATAGTGACATCTTAATGGCCACTTTTGAAGGTATTATATGAGTGTTGAACAATCATCGTTTCGTGAGGCAGAAATTGGCCATCCACAGAAACAGTATGTTATTTAACCATTAGATGAATTTTTGTGTAAGTGTAGCTCGAATACTTATTATAAAAACATCCTAGTATATTTAAGATATTGGAGTTGTTACAAAATAAATTAATAAAAAGAGTTTATGGGGTTGGAGATGCAAAATAAAATAAAAGAGCACAAGTGAAGACGTTACCTTAAAATTGGGTAACTCCCTTTGGTTTGAGAAAAAAGGTTTATTGAAGAGCTTACTACATAATTTAAGGCTTCTAGGATGAGTAGAGGGATGTGTAGAGACAAAATGATCAGAGATTGTCTGAACCAAAGGCTTGAGAGGTGTGGTTAAGGTGGTAGAGTTGGGGGCCTTTTATAAGAGGAGAGGAGGGGCACTCTTGGTAAAGTATAAAATGTTACTTTATTTTCAAATGGTTTTCGGATTTTAATGGTCCCACATTGATATAATTCGAGGCTAATGTGATAAGGGTTCGAAATCCATCTATCCAATAGGTTTTATACATGTTTAGGTCTTATAATTTACATTATCATTCCATTTTATTTAAATCGTTAAATAATGAGGTCATAGGTGCATCATCATGATGTCATAAGGAATTTAATTTATATAATGTCTAAAAATTAAAAAAAAACTACTATGATGTAGGAAATCTTTTTAGGTTTCCAATGACTATTTATAGTCAAAATTCTGACTTGTATAACCACATGTAAAAATTGTTTTAGTAAAACAAATCATGTTTGTGACATTTTTATTTTAACTTTAAATAAAAGGCATAAATGTCATTATCAAACCCATGTGGCTCCATTGGGTACCCAAAAACGACCCATGGGTTTTCTTGGTCGGCCATAACTCATCCAATAGGTTTAGGACAAGTGTCAAGATATTTTCATTTTATTATAATATCATTTTTACCTTAAATCACACTAATTACCTTTAATCACGATTAATAAAACTTAAAAGTTACTTTTCATCAAAAATTATTTTCATCCCATTGAACCACATTTTACATAACAGTTAAAATCATTTAAATTTGATTTTTTAAATTCAAATCACACAAGTGGTAAAGTCCCATTTAAACGAAAAATCAAATTTTCTAACCACCACTTTGTGGTTTCACTATTCATCAAAAATTGATGTTTTGCAGAAAAATACCAAAAAATCACCCTAATCTATATTTGATTTTCCAAATACAAAAATGATGTCTATTTTACCAAATTCATAACATAGAAGTTGCTTTAATTAATTTTATAATTAAATCCCGCTGTTAAAACAACTAGCATGTTTTTATGGAACAATATCTTTCAAAAGGTAGACACTCGTTTATGTCCAATCATAATGTGATATTAATTACAATGACCACCATTTGATTAAATGGTAAAAATATATTCTATTTACACTTTGAAACCAATTAAAAAGATAATCTAATCATATAAATAAATTAGATTAAAAATAGGTTTTGAATTAAAATATAACATTTTTCACTATTCATTAAAAATTGAACTTTTTCGGAAAAATACCAAAAATTTAAACAAAGAAAATTTTGATGTCCCCATTCTAAATAAGAATTTTATTTTGTCAAATATAACACATAAAATTTTCAAAAATTGGATTTTAAAGAGGTTCGCCATCAAAAGGCGGTTAATCGACCTTTTAAAGAATATTAGACTGTCTACGCTTAAAATTGGATTCATTCGCTTTTTTAATCGTCTATCATTTATTGTAAAGAGTAAAAATATTTGACAAACATATATAATCATTTTTTAGTTAGTTCTGTTCAATCCCGCCATTACAATAGCAAGGCATTAACTACCATTTAAAATAATATTATTTTATTATTAGAGTGCAACGTAAGATTCCCAAGAAACTCGTTGTTGCGTATTGGGTACGCCATCGAGCATAGCATCCCATTTAAAGTAATATTAATATTTTATTCACAAATATGGATAAATATAAAAATGTCATATTCTTTATTTACCTGGGGTGTTACATCCTTCCCCCCTTTTGGGAATTGCAACCTCACAATTTTAAAATTGGGCTTGGAAATATCCTTGAAAGTCCCACATCGGAACAAGAGTCGGTAAAACAATCACATTAAAATAATGAAATATAAGTACAGAGGTCGCCCGAGTTAACCCATACTAGGATTCCATATAGGAAAACATGGAAATGGAGGAGAAAACATAGGGTCATGTTCTGATGGAGAGTGATAGAAAACATGTTTAGAATAAAGTTAACCACAAGAAAATCACAAACATGTGATGGGTTAAACGGTATTCGATACCCCAGTAGGAAAATTTAACAGACAACATTTTTGTTTTAATTTACTCTTCATTGAGGAATTTATTTTTGAGCCTAACTAAATCATAATGAAACATACTTACTTGTCACGTAGACTTCCAACTTTTATTAGATTCCTTAATCAAACTCATATTTTCTCCAAAAGACGAGTATTTAGGAAGACTTGTTCACATTAAGAGTACTATAATCAACTTATAGAGAACAAACTAATCCACAAAAGATAACTCTATATTTCCTATGTCTTTAGACTTTAACCAAAACCAAAACTAAAAAGATTAGTACAAGATCAGATAATCCAAAAAGGATAACCCTTTATAAAAAGAAAATATATTCTTAATATCCAAAATTTGTCTAAATAAACCCAAAGTTCAACGAGGACCATTTGATAAACAATTTGTCCATAAAATTATTCAAAGTAAACCAAACTAAGATTGAAACCCAAATATTTGAAGGATTTAGTCACATAGTCTTCCATGTTAAATCATAACATTTATCTCCAAACAACATCAGTTGCTCTTAATGTCTTGTATTGTAAAGTAATTAACCTAATCACATATCCTCCATGATAGGTTAATAAATTTCCATAGATAACCCAAAATCAACTTACTCTTAATTCATAAAATCACATAACTAAAAAGAATCATTCAAACTAACTAGGGACTTCACGTAGTCCAGTGGTAGGCGATAAATACCAGTTACACTTTGGTTGTGGGTTCGATTCCCGCAGCTTTGTTCGGCGCGACGGGTTGTCACACGGTCTGCGTGTTGTCCTTTTTATAAAACGCCAAAAATAACCCTAACATGTTTTAACCTTAATAGTTTCCTTATACCTCTCATTTTCATCAAAATTCGTTACGGTCTCAAAATATTAATTCTTGAAGTCTTATTTCACCACCATAAGATAAAATAAAACAATTCCCAAAATGAATAACATCATACCATGATCATGGAATCCACTCGGTTTCATCGTCATCGTGCTCACGTAGGTAGAAGTATCATGCATTAAAACAATGATTTAGATATCCTTTAAAATCATTTCCTTCCTCCATCCAAATACACCTTGTACAACATGGGTCATATAGGGGTTCACAGAAAAACAGTTTTGGAAAATAATAATGTATGACATATAATTCCAAAACATCTGATAAAACATGATTTCTATAAAATAGACGGACATAATTTGAGTTGAAACTTTCTATTATTGGTCCTTTTAAAATACCATAAGTAGGTGCTGAGAGACTATATTTTAAAATCAAATATAAATAGGTTGTGCAATGGTCTCCTTCCTCAGCACCATCTTTAAAATCATAATATGCTTCAAATTCTTGTGATAAGGTAAAATATTTGAAAATACCTTGATAATATTTACCTTTCTTGAAAATATGAGAATATTGTGAAAATAGTATTTGTTTAAAAACAACCCATGATCCATGATGATAACAAGGTATAGTGGAGGTGTTTGATATCTCAAACAACTTCTTGCAAGTGAGTTGTATGCTAGAAAATGTTTCACAATCATCCGAACATGACTTTGCAATAATTATTGCAAGCATGTCATCAGGAAGAGATAGGAATGTCGTTTGAGATCCTTCTCCTTCCATTCATAACCGACTTTACCTGTCCTGAAAAAAAAGTTATAAAACAAGGATTTAACTGAAATAATAGATATAGGGACTAATCATGTGTCTAACAAAAAAATCCTAATCCCTAAAGTTGTCTAAACTGACCTCTGATACCAACTATAAGGCCCCACAGCCTTAAACCTTACTTAATCTTGAGTTATTACAAGATTACACATTGAGGATATTTTCAGGTTTAGAGTTTTAGAGAATTATATCATAACTATTACATCTCAAAAGATTACAAAGTAGAAACTTCTACTAAGTTTCCATAAAATAAAAACTCTTAAAAAGAAACATGTCCAGTTCCATGTTTTAGATAGCATGACATTCCCTTGATCCCATCCTTGACCCAATTCCACATTAAGTCCTGTGAAAAAAAACATTTAAAAAAAACTTGGGGTGAGCATAAAAATCTCTGTAAGGGATACATAAAGAATGAAAACTGTTAGTTCTTAAAACAACAAGTAAACCATGTATACTTTATCAAAGTAATACCTTCTCCTTTATGAAGTAGTAAAAACTCTTCACTGAATAAAATATCATTACTTACCCTTTTGTAATCAAAAGATTATCATAAAACCCATATAAAGAACACATATCATATAAAGGTAACTTGGGACATAAATATACTTAAGTGGAATAACCATAAGGTCGACTTCCACACATATCACTTAATGGAACAGCCATTCGGCCAAATTCCATACATACTTAATGGAATAGCCATACGGACGACTTCCATACCCAATGCGTTGGAGGTTATAACGTAACCACCCGTCCTGGTATTCACGGCACCACTCATCATATGGTTTATCACGAAACCACCCATAAAATGTCCAAGTACTATTATAAAATTATAACACATAAAACCAATATAAAGGAATGATAACATTTCCACATTTCAATCACAATATATCATTTAAATATATTGACAAAATAGAATCCTTTATCAAAAAAATTTTCAATACCAAAATACCTAAAAGATTATATGGTATTTATTTTATTTTAAAAAAATTACGGCTTGTTGAGGAAGCCAAAGATCAAATAATACTCGCGGCGGCAGAAAATGTCGTTGTCACCGCGTACGTTAAAAGAAACATTCCTTTTTTTCGTTTTGTAAAACGCTTCGTCGAAAAAGATTCCTTTTATATAAAAGTAAAATTCAAAGGGGTTTATACACCATATAAAATAAAGTTGTGTATAAAACAAAATATGCCTCAATGAAAGGAGATCGAGACGAAGTCCCTTACAAAGATGGTATCCTTGGTTTAAGGATAAATCAATTACATAATTATGTGTAACAAACGAATACACCAAATATAAGTGGATATTAAGTGTAAAACAATCAGAGGTTATTCACACATATTCATAGAATGACATATTCAAGGAGTATAAGTTTATCCCAAAGAATCAAATTTGGGTTAAGAAGTTCCCTTGCAAAACTTTGACAGCCTAATGGCGTCACTACAAAATTGAGAAAATGAGTTGATCAGAGATAAAAAGGGTATCTCATCACATGTAAATAAAATTTAAATCAATAAGGATATAGAATAACATATCCCAACATAATAGTATGTTAATTAAAAGACATAACAAAAGAAGTCTTTTAAAAAGAGGAGGGTGAAAGGTTCCCTTACCGACATGGGTATCTTTCGAAACATACACCCCGTGAAAGATGGAAAATACAAATTGATGTACATACTCATAAAGGAAAGTATATTCCACAATTAGTAAAATAATGGGTAGTACATACACCACTAAAAGGAAATTGTGGCAAATGTGGCATAAATCTCACGGGAATAAAAGTGAGATGAAAAATCCCTTACGAAAACTCGACAGCCAAACGTCGCCACATAAAACATACAAAAATTGATTGATGAGATCAAATAGGGTATCTCATAATATTAACATAAAGCTTATAGAAATAGGAATATAAAATAACATCCCCCAACATAACAAAGATGAGCTTAAAAAAGTGACATAAAGGAGAGTACTAAAAAAGAAAGAGAGAGGTTAGATCTCTTACGAAAATTCGGCAGCCTAACGGAGCCACTCAAAACTTCCAAAATGGATGGATGAGAGAGAATAGGGTATCTCATCATATGAACATCAAAATTACAGTAAGAGTAATATAAATTAACATCCCAATAACAAGAAATATGATCTTTAAAAGGAATGACATAAAAGAGTGTACTTAAAAAGAAAGAGAGGAGTAGGATCCCTTACCTCGGGTCCGACTTGACTCGATCGTTAATTATTCCTTTTATATAAATTATTGACATGTTATAAACATTATGTAATCATTTAAGTTAATAATGTTTGTTTTTTCAATATTTGGTTCTTAAGTCAAAAGTGGTCTGCTTACAATTACATGTTGTTCGTGTGGTCAAAGGTTCTTTATATCCAGAATGACATTCCAGATTTGGATATTATATATATCATATATATCCAGCATATACATGTATTTATAATATTACATAATCATTTATAGGTAAGAAATAAAATGCACCGTTCATGGAGACGGTAAGTCGTACGTACGCATGAACGCTACTTTCATTTCTATTTCATATTAATGGAATTAAAACTAAATGAGAGATGTGTATATTTTTAATTGAAGAATTATATTCATCCTTTAGATGTATCATACATAATATATATCCATTATATGTACTTATAATAGTACATTACATTTGAGGATAAGAAATGAAATGCACCATTCATGGAGACGGTAAGTCGTACGTACGCATGAATGCTACTTTCATTTCTGTCTCATACTTTAATGGAAAGAAAACAATAATGTTATAAAGGTATATTATAATTCCAGTATAACTTCATATATAATAACTTTATATCCATCCTTTATACATCCCACATATGGCATTAACGAATCAAATCACTTTGAGGGGGCGGTAGTCCACACTTCCTAAAATGAAGATATCGCGTATACCCACAATGGAAGCCATAAAGGTATGCCACAATTGAAAAATACAGAAGCTTAAGTAAAACATAAAAATATTATATATCATATATAAACATAGTTACATCTAAATTTCCACCTTTTAAGGTGTTATATGAGTGTTGAACAATCATTGTTTCGTGATGCAGAAATTCGTCATCCACAGAAACAGTATGTTCTTTAACCATTAGATGAAGTTGTGTGTAAGTGTAGCTCCAATACTTATTATAAAAACATCCTAATATATTTAATATACTATAGTTGTTACAAAATAAATTAATAAAAAGAGTTTAGGGGGTTGTAGAAGCAAAATAAAACAAAGGAGCACAAGTGAAGACGTTACCTTAAAATTGGGTAACTCCCTTTGGTTTGAACCAAAAGGGTTTCTTGAAGAGATTCCTGCCTAAGTTAAGGCTTCTAGGATGAGGAGAGGGATTTGGAGAGACAACATGATCAGATCTTGGCCTAACCAATGGCTTGAGATGTGTGGGTAAGGTGATAGAGGTGGGGGCCTTTTATAAGAGGAGAGGAGGGGCACTCTTGGAAACGTATAAAATATTACTTTATTTTCAAATGGTTTTTGGATTTTAATGGTCCCACATTGATATAATTCGAGGATAAGGTGATAAAGGTTCTAAATACACCCATAAAATAGGTTTTGGACATGTGTAGGTCTTTGAATTTACATTATCTTTCCATTTTATTTAAATCATTAAATAATGAGGTCATCGCTGCATCATCATGATGTCATAATGAATTTAATTTATTTAATGTCCAAAAATTATAAACAAAATACTATGATGTAGGAAATCTTTTTAGCTTTACAATTACTATTTATATTCAAAATTATGACTTGTATAACCACATGTAAAAACTATTTTAGAAAAACAAATCATGTTTGTGACATTTTTATTTTAACTTTAAATAAAAGGCATAAATTTCATTATCAAACCCAAGTGGCTCCATGTTGTACCAAAAATATACCCATGGGTTGTCTTGGTCGGCCATAACTCATCCAATATGGTTAGTACAAGTTTCAAGTTATTTTCATTTTATTATAATATCATTTTTACCTTAAATCACACTAATTACCTTTAATCGCGATTAATAAAACTTAAAAGTTACTTTTCATCAAAAATTATTTTCATCCGATTGAAAAAAAATTTACTTAACTGTTAAAATAATTTAAATTGGATTTTTGAAATTCAAATCACAGAAGTGGTGAAGTCCCATTTAAACGAGAAATCAAATTTTGTAGCCACCACTTTGTGGTTTCACTATTCATCAAAAATTGATGTTTTTCAGAAAAATACCAAATACTCACCCTAAGCTATATTTGATATTTAGAATTCAAAAATTATGTCTATTTTACCAAATTAATAACATATAAGTTTCATTAATTAATTTTATAATTAAATCCTGCTGTTAAAACAAATAGCCTGTTTTTATGAAACAATATCTTTCAAAAGATTGACACTCGTTTATGTCCAATCGAAAAGTGATATTAATTACAATGACCACCATTGGATTAAATGGTAAAAATATATTCTATTTACACTTTAAAACCAGTTAAAAAGATAATATAATCATATAAATAAATTAGATTAAAAAGAGCTTTTGAATTAAAATACAACATTTTTCACTATTCATTAAAAATTGAAATTTTTCGAAAAAATACCAAAAATTTAAGAAAAGTAAATTTTGATGTCCCGATTCTAAATAAGAATTTTATTTTCTCAAATATAACACATAAAATTGTCAAAAAGTGGATTTAAAAGAGATTCTCCATCAAAAGGTGGTTAATCGACCTTTTAAAGAATATTAGACTGTCTACGCTTAAAATTGGATTCATTTGCATTTTTAATCATCTATAATTTATTGTAAAGAGTAAAAATATTTAAAAAACATATATAATCATTTTGTAGTTAGTTCTGTTCATTTCCACCATTACAACGGCTAGGCATTAACTACCATTTAAAATAATATTATTTTATTATTAGAGTTCAACGTAAGATTCCCAAGAAACTCGTTGTTGCGTATTAGGTACACCATCGAGCATAGAATACCCTTTAAAGTAGTATTAATATTTTATTCACAAATATGGATAAATATAAAAATGTCATATTCTTTATTTACCTGGGGTGTTACAATTATAGTTAGTTATTATGTTTGATTTAATATGTTTATATGTTATTAATTATATAATAATTTTTCTAAAAAGGTGAATTATTATGTATCCTTATTTTGTTTCATTTATAAGTTTCTCAATAAGATGAAACCATGATTAATTTTTAAGGACCATAATATTCAAACCAAAACATATCATAAAAATAAAGCAATTAACCCCAAAAAATTTAATAATAACAAACTATTTTCAATGAAAATCTGATGAGATGATATAAGAAAAAAATTCATGGCATTATAGGTATTACTAATGTAATATATATTTATAAGGAATTTAAATTTATTCTAAATTTTTTAATGTTTTTACTATGAAAGAGAGACTTGTGGTAAGTGTTCCTCATCTAACTTTTGTTTCATTGAGGCATATTCCACATCCACCATTTGATTCCTTAATTGTTTGTATATAATTACCAAATGGTTTTTTATATTATGAATTTATTTTTTCTCCTAAAATTTATTGTTTCATATGAATTTATCACTTCAATAGGGATTATTTGGTTTTGGTGATTTGGTCTGCTGTGGTGTCGGATGTCGACGTCGATGGTCAACGAAGTTGAGCGACGACTGCTGGGTTTTTTTGTGATGGTAACTATTTGGGGATGATCTCTGGTGGTGCGGCTCTAGTAGGGAGGGAAGATGAAAATGACGAAGTTTTTTTACTTGGGATGATAGTGATACATGAAGGCATGATTGGATAACGCAATGCCTTGTGGTTCGGGCCTCCATAGTAGCGGCGATTCATTTTGAATTTCATATTTCGTCTTGTTTTTTGGTCTTGTATCCCACCTGCGTTTATGGTTACCGCTTCCTTTAAGTAGAATTTCAGAAAATAAATTAAAATATAAATTTCAGTCAGTTATAGGGATTATGATTCAAAAGTTACCAAAGCTATACATGTTTTATATTACAATCACATTCTTATAGGGATATTTTTGTGAAATTTACCATGATTAAATTTTATGAAATTTAAGACCAAAATTTTATGTATTTTCTTATCCTATATTAAATTAATGAATATATATAGTTTCCTTTAATTTTCCTCCCAAAGAGTACTAAAGAGACAAAAAGTGAGTTCTTATGGATAATCGACTCCATTTTTTCATTTATATCAAAATCATTTCATTCAAGTTCATATATTCTATAGTATTTTTTCGAAAATATTTTTCATTTTATACAAATAATTTTTAAATTCATATTAAACTATATTTTATATTATTTACAAATGATTAAAATTTATATTCTTACCATTTTCCAATCGATTTACTTTTCACTTTTTACCCAAAATGTGAAATGGATTTTTGTTTTGACATACACTGCATGAATATTTTCCTAGTCTATCATGAATAATATATTAATTCAATCATATATTATATTATTCAATGGTTCTTTTTATGAAAAATATTATGTTTAATATTTTTTAAGTTTTTATATTTGATGTATTTAATATAAAAATAAATAGTGTATTCCCTAGAAATATTTTAGAAATATTACAATGGTATTTTGATCAATTAAAACTTACTTTTATGTTTTGAATGATTTACTAGGTATACAATCCAATTTTACCATTCTTATTACCAATATATTTTCATTATGGGGGTAATGATGCTATTTTTTGAAACCCATTTCCATAACATGGGTTATGATATGAATTATTGATAAATGTCTTTGATATTGTGGCATATATATTTATTTTTTCCATTATGTAGATGGTGGCGCAAGAATTATATATGAATCTAATGAATTTGGTAAATATGTTTATCTCTTGAGATAATAAAGATTAGAATGAGGATTGATCCTAGACCAGTAAGAGACTTTATCCAAATATGATAGTCTTGGGTGTAACACCCCAGTAATTTTTTTTATAATTTTAAATACATAAAATTATAAAAAATAATAATTTTAAATTATTATTTTTCAATTAATTCTACTTATATTCAAAATTTATATCTTTCAGATTAATTTTAAAAATAAATACAATTTTATAGAACTATTTTGTGTAAAAGAATATCTTAATATGAATATGTGTAATTTATTATTATAAAATTAATTTTACCAACATATTATAATATATATTTACTCCTATAATTATTTTTATAAATACTAAAATATGTTATGAATATATTAAATTCTATTATAATACCCCATGATTTTATGGTATTTTCTTCATAAATAATTTCAATTGATTAGATAGCTTATATGTACAAAACATTAGGTCTCTTTGGAACAATAAATTGTGGAAGATATGACCTAGATTTTAGACTTAATTTTTCCACTTATATGTTTTGAATTTTATAACACAAATATACACATTTGTGTTTAGTAAAATATTCAGAGTGTGATAGAATCAACTTAATTTTTATTGAATAATAACATACCCTTATGAATAGTGACATAACCTTAAGAATAGTAACGTTAACCTTATGAATAGTACCATACACTAATGAATGGTACAATCACTCATGTAATTATATATAATATTTTGGAACTTTATAAATGAAGGTTAATATTTTAAACATTAATAAATAAGTGTTTTTTATTGTGAGCAATAAATATTTAAATAAATTTTACAATTAATAAATTACTTTAAAATGTAAATTTTTTTTATAAAATGTTTTCATAAATAAATATTTTTTATCCTATGATTTTTTGGATAATTTAATAGTACTTTAGTTAATTTTTCATAGTATTATAAAATGAATTTTAGTTTTAAAAACTATAATTTTCAAGTAAATGATGATTATATTTAAAATTTATATTTAACAAATTTAAAAAATTATTTTGATAAAATTTATTAAATATTTAAATTCTACACATCAAAAAATTATTATGGTAATTTTTTGGGATTTTTATAAAATACTAGATTTTTTGGGGAATAGTAAAATACTATAATTTATAATAAATTCTAAAAATATTATTTATTGACTCATATGTGAGGTGAGGATGATGTAATCACACATGGTGAGAAAACATAATTAAATTATTACTATTTATGGTTATAGGAATCAAGACTATTGCTTTTATTGAGAAAAATAATAAAATAATTAAACAAATAATCCAAAATCACTCCTCTCCACAACTATAAATCCCACACCTCACCCCATCTACTTATCACACCACTAAGGCTTTGATATTTGATTATTTTCAATAAAATACTATCCCCAATCCCCTTCCCCACATCCAAGACCTACTGGTCTCACAAAAAGGCCAAAACCAAAGACCTTAATGAGGTTCTCAAAGTGGAGTACCCGAGAGGTAAACCTCTCTTCCTTTTACATTTAATTTCTTTAACAGGTTCCATTATTCTGTTTATCTATCCTGAACACCTCTCATCAAAATACTATGATAATTATATAACCTGATATTTAAAGTAATTTTATTATTTTAATGGAATATTTCATCATCATCTCTCTTTCCCTCTCTTCTTATATTAAAAATGGAAACATCGTCCGAAATGTGTTAATTTATCACATTCAAGGATGATGGGTTTTTTATTTGTATCACCATCTTAAATTATGGTAATGAAAAAAATTTTATGGTTGAACAATATAATAATATATTTAATATATTCTATTTAATGTTTTGTAATCATTTTTTATACAAGGTATTAAATTATAAAATAAAATGAATTTGAGGTGATCGAAAAGCCACTAAATTAATCCAAACATTTATCATTAATATTTTATCAATTGATTCATAATCTCCTTAAATAACCAATGATTTTATATGATCATTTATCCTTCTGAATTATTATTAATAGAAATTAAATTCAATTTTGAATTTCAATTTCCATTTTACAAAATCATCCATTACTCTTATAAAAGCGAATCGATCATGAAAACTAAGAAAACGTGCACTCCAAAATGATAAAATTGAATCTCCTAACCCATCTGAAAGAAAATAAATTAAATTATTAAAGATATAATAATTAAATTACATGTATATAAGGTTCTGGAATTATTAATTAATAAATATAATTTGATTATGAAGAATATTAAGATCTTGTTCAGGATACATTCGAACATACGATAAGGGTTTCTTGATCTCACATCCACTTTTTTGAAATATTTTTTATTAAATACTATTACCTGTGTATGGTGTACGTATAAATTCCCTTGATTTTTCTTATTATTAATCTATTTATCTTCATATTATTCAATTTATCATTTGAGTAATATTATTGTTCGGGCATATGATTCAATTGATTACAAAGGGGTAATTGTTTTCTACTCGAGCCTCCATTTTCATTTGGGTTACTCTTATTCCCTACTTACATCAATGAAATTATTATTTATTATTATTTAATCAACATAAATTATATGTATATGATCTATATATTTGTACCAACTATAATCCTTCTTTTTTTACAGGGAGTCACATGTTTTAAAAGGATCCTTCAAAACATTCTTCTGAAATACAATATTGGTTCAAAGGAACTTCTATAATTATAATATCTTCTAAAGTGAAATATATAATATGTTTTAATCCATAATTATATTTATAAAATCACCAATTTTAACATTAAAATATATATTGGTTTATTTTAGGTTTTACTAAAGAAAACATGTCCTTCCTCTTTAATATCTCTTTGATATTTTCCTTAAAATGCACTAAAATGTTTTATTTCTATAGCTTCTTTAAAAACTCTTTTTACATGATTTAACATCAGTGGGAAATAATTTATGCTTAAAATATAATTTAAATATTATTAAATTTTATTTTCTAATATATACATGTTTAAAATATTATTTCACGAAAAATAAAAATGATTTTTCTAAAGAATGCTTCTTTCCAAAGTAAAAAAGGATTTTTATCATCTCACATTAACTTCTATGATATATATGCCTTGTTAAACACTTATTCCTTGAATGTGGTGTATATAATACCATATAATATATCAAATCAAGTGTCTCATTATTCTCTAGATATTCTAAGGGATTATTATTTGAATATTTCAAAGTGGTATGCGACACATTGGAATGTTTAAGGATTATTTCCTCAAGAATTCTTCAATGGTCTCATTTAAATGTATCTTCATCAACATAATAATAATTTTCTAAATAATATACTTAATTGGGGTTAATATTTAATGATATCATATAAAATATATATTTGAAGGGTTTCTGATTAGTTTTGTTTTTGATGTGCTATCATGAATCCATTCACCAAAGTACTCTGAATGGTTAGTAATTATGTATATATATTGAGAAAAGTTATTTTCATTGAATAATTATACGATTTTTATATAAAAATAAATTAATATGATCAATTAATTGGACTTATAAAGTTATTAGTGTGGCATTCTATATACCTTATATACATAGGCTGGTCTGATGATACAAAACAGAATTGGGTTTTGGCAGAGGCCATACCGAAGTATATTCAGAAGTCTTGGATGAGGCCTCAAGATATGTTTATAATGATAGTCATATTAATTCCCTAATTATGATATTAGTAATTGATAAATCATGTGATTATTCAACTTGTATAATATACATCGTAAATTTTCATTTGATCAGTTATATGGATTTATTTACTCAACTTTCATTCCTGTCATGATATACACAAGTTTATGTTCTAAAGGCAATTTTTTTCAATTATTAACTATGAATTATATTTATGTTAATGATATATTAAATTATATTTTATACCCTTACTGAGAAACTAATATCAACCATTTATTATGTTTCTTTTCCCAAGGTTATGAATAAGGAAACATTGTATGAGATTTCAAGGATAAAATTAATTTCATTTTATATTTTTTCAGGTTTTATTTTATTTTCCAAATCTATTATGGGTATCATGTATGTAATATAGTTTTACATGACTACTAAAATGATCAGTCCTTCCAGATTTGATTCCATGTAATCATGCTATTGTAATGAAATAATGTACTGGATATGCATTTCTAGGGTTGGGGTGTTACAGTTGGTATCAAAGTATGTTTTGAAACAACCTTGTTAACAAGATTTAGAAAATGTAGATTAGGGAACTGAACCCTAAGATTGAATTTGAGGGGAAGAATAAAAGAACATTAGAAACTTTTATTAAGGCATATATTCTGTGTATCATCCTAGAAAATACATCCTAGACTAGATTTTAAAAATGAACGTGATTCATGAATAGATGTACCGCAGAGTAACAACTCTGGAAAGGTGTTCTGGGATTGACATGGGGTAGCCTTGTATACAAGAACATGCCTTACTGTGCACCTAGTTTAACACTCTTGGAGTATATTCTTAGGATAATTCATATGTTATTTAAAAACCAATATGAAGAATTTAAAATTAAATATATACCCAAAGGAAGCATGTTTTTTATTATGGGATTATCTAACCATAAAATTTTTAATTTACGTAATTTATATCATGAGTATTAGAATTATATATTATTATTCATAATTTTATGATCTAATATAGTGTATTCCATTTTTTAAAAATGGTTCTTTCCAAAAGTAATGATAACCACAATGACTCACATAATTCATAGTGTAAGAATGATCATTTCTTCCAGGAGTTTAAGGCATTATTTTGAAGGTAAATAGTCTCTAAAACTTTCAAATCTTATGAAGAGATTGTATGAAGTCATAATAATAAGGATAAATAGTGTTTAAAGAATTATTTCTTTGGAAAGAAGTAATAAAAGAGTAGGAAAACTGGGAAAATCATGGATAAATGGAAGAAGGGAAAGAATTATTTTCACACATGTGATAAATGTGGAAAGAAAAACCTTGGTTTATGATTTGGAGGAAATGTATTTTACTCCATGTGTGGAGAAAAGGGCCGCCATGCTCCTTATTTCAAGATAAGGAAATAATTTTCTTGTATTCACTACTTAAATTCTTGGAATATGGGGAACTATAGAAATTAATGTCCCAAGTGTCAATAAAATATACCCTAAATGGTGTTACAAGATAATTATCAAGTTATAATGCTACCGTAGATGAAGTATAATGATTAATATTCATAGTCAATAATCATGTTATTTGAATATTTTGTCATCTAAGTAATGGTTATAAGATTTATGGAATATATAAAGGTCGTACTACAATAATTTTTCAACATGTATTTGATACCATAAGTTGAATATTAAAATGAAAATATATTTAGTAGAAGTTATTATTTTTTGGAAAATGCATGATTTATGAAAATCCAACCATAAATATATTCCTAATGTGGAAATAATGGTGATGAAATGATTGATTTGGATAAGTACCAACTACCATGGAATTGGTTATTAACTTATCAACAAGTGTTCTATGCTATCATAAAATGAGTTTAAAACACTTTTGGATTTAAGCAATAAATCTAATGACATATATCTTACTTATGAAATATGGAATAATTCATGTTTTTTAAAAGGATTTATGGTATTTTGAGTTATTACCATATACCTATAGGATATATGATGAATCTATTCACGTCTTTTGAATGTTAAAATTTATAGATTCTTCATGTTCACTAAGGGATAATGATAAGTTAATCATGGAAATTCAGATACCTTATTTCTATTTTATTGAATCAGTATGGAAAGTTTAACTATATATGAATGGTTTAAGTTTATTATTCTACAAGATATTAGAGGTTAATGTATTACTTCACCACATGGTACAACCTACTCTATGCGATGAAGTATAGAAATTTCAAGTTGAAATCAAATAATAAGTTATTTTGAAATATAAACATATAGTTATACTCTTATAGAGTGGAATTTTTCCTCAAATATATTAATGTTGTAAAAAAATGATGTCCTATTATCCAAATCTATAATGATATCAATGAACTTTTTTGTAACTGTAGTTTATGCTTTTTTGTTAGTCAACATTCATTTAAACATGTTATATATCACATTCCATTAGAACATGAAGGTTAGATTATTCTTCCATGTCCATATTTTCACATCTCACTAATGTTATCCAATTTCAATGCATAGATTTGGGGTGACCTATGCATTTAACTTTCCCCCTTATAAAGAGAATATTTTATTAACCCGGTTTCCAATTTGGTTTTCCCATAAAAGAATTTTCCAGCATCAACCCTTAACTTTTGATGTAAAATTTCGAATTTCAAGGTTGCAATTCTATTGAGGGGGTTATAACATAACTCCCCAATAATTTATTTTATAATTTTATATACATTATTTTATGAAAAATAATAATTTAAAATTATATTTTTTATTTAATAATACATTTATTTAAATTTATATCTTTCAAACTAATTTTATAAACAAATACTACTTTATAGTACAATTTTGTGTAAATGAAAATCATATTTTGAATATGTGTATTTGATTAAAAAAATTCATTTTATCAGTAGATTATAATATATATTGACTATTATAATTATTTCGATAAATACTGAATTATTTTATGGGTATATTCAACATTAATATGAAACTAAGAGAATTTATGGTATGTTTCCTCATAAATAATTTCAATTCATTAGATCTCTTATATGTGCACAATGATGAGTCTCGGTGAAACAATAATTTTTTTGGGGTTTTAACCTATATTTTAATCTTAATTTTGTGATTTTCTTGTTTCGAATGTCAAAAAATGGACATACACCGTTATGGTTAGTAAAATATTTAAGGTATGATAGAATCAACTCAATTTTTTGAGAATTGTAACTTACCCTTATGAATAGTGACAAACCCTTAGGATTAGTAATATGACCTTTATGAACATTAATTTTCCATAGTGAATATTAACCTCACCCATGTAATTATAAGTAAAATTTAAGAACTATATAAATCAATGTTAATATTTTAAACATTAATTAATAAGTGCTGATTTTTTTTGTGAAAAATAAATATTTGTTTAAAATTTTATAATTAATATATTATTTTAATAGAAAAATAATGTTTCATTAAAATTATTCATAATTCAATATTTTTTTGTCCTATGATTTCGGGATAATTTAATAAAACCTTAGTTAAATTTTCATGGTCTAATAAAAATATTTTTAGTTTTATAAACTAAATTTTTTAGTAAATTATGCTTTAAATTAAAAATTGAATTTCACTTATTTAAAAATTTATTGGGATAAAATGGATTCCATATTCAAATTCTACATTTCAATGAATGTTAAGGGTGATTTTTTGTGTTTATTCTAAAATACTACAAATTTTATTGAATCGTAAAATACGGTAATTTACAATAAATCCTAAATACAAGATTAATTGAGTCATATGTGAGGTATGGATGATGTAATAATACTTTTTTGAACTCACATGAACTTATTATTATTTTTTATTACAAGAATAAACACTATTTCTTGTCCTGATAAAATTTAATAAAAAATGAATAAAATATTTAAAAAACACTCCTCTATTCCACTATAAAAACCACCCCTCACTCGTTCTTCTTCTGAAACCAAAAAATAAATTTGAATTACATATGTTCTGAGAAATACTCTTACCATACCCCTTCCACTCATGCAACACATACTATTCTCCCCAAAAGTCCAAAACCAAAGGCCATAAGGAGGTTCTCAAGGAGGAGTACTCAAAGAGGTAAACCTCTCTTCCGTTTTTCTTTGATTTTCTTTTACAAGTTAAATTTTTTTCTCTATCCTCACATCACCTCATCCAAATTATATGATAATTCATGTACCTTAAAATAACTATAATTTTATTATTATAATATAATCTTTCATCATCATCTCTCTTTCCCACTCATATATTAAAAATCGGAACACTGTTTGAGATGTGTTAATTTATCACATTCAAGAACGATGAGTTTTTGATTTCTATTACCATCATTATTTATGTAAATGAAACCATTTTTATGATTTAAACTAATAATAATATATGTATTATATCCTATTTAATGTTATATAATGATTTATACCACATAATATTAAATTATAAAACCAAATTTTTTTGAGGTGATTGAAAAACCACCAAATAAATCCAAGAGTTTATCATTAAAATTTTATCTATTGATTAATACTCTCTAAAAATAACCAATGGATTTATATTATAATATAACCTTTATAAATGATCACTCATAACACATAACATAAATTCTAGATTTAAATTTCCATTTTATGTGAACTTCTGATACTCATATATAATCGATCCAATCATGAAAACATAGAAAATGTGTACTCCCAAATTATGAAATAGAATCTATTAACCCATATAAAGGGACATAATTTAGCTTAATCAAAATATAATAAATAAATTAAATGTATATAATTTTCTATAAATATTCATTAATAAATCTAATTTTATTATTCAGTACGTTACAATCAAGTGCAGAATATATTCGTACAAAAGGTAAGGGTTTCCTCATATCACATCAATTTTCTTAGATATTCCTGATTCACTACTATTATTTTTATATGGTGTATTTATAATACCCAATGATGTATAATATCATGAATCTCTTTATTTTCATGGTATTCAATTTTTCATTTTTATGATTATTAATTTTGGAGAATATGATTCAATTGATTACAAAGTGGTAAGGGTTTTATACACGAGCCTCCATTTTATGTCAGGTTACTCTTATTCTCTACTTAACTATATGGAATTATAATATATTATTATTTACTTACCATAAATTCTATTATAATGTTCTATATATGTTTACTAACCATAATCCTTCTTTATTTCATGGATAGTTACATGTTTTAACAGCATCCTTACAAACATTCTTCTGAAATACAAGCCCGATTCAAGGAACTACTAAAATTCGTATCTAATTTAAAGATAAATCTATAATATATTTAAATCCATAATTATCTTTCTAAAATCACACATTTTATCAGGAAAAAAATATATTTCTTCATTTCTCGTTTTATGAAATCAAACATTCCCTTCCTCTTTAAAACCAATTTTTTTTTATAAAAAGCACTAAAATGTTTTATTTCTAAATATTATTTAAAAACTCATTTTACATGATTTAAAATTAGTGGTAAATCATTTATACCAAAAATGTGATTTAAATTTACTTCCATTCATTTCTCTCAGATATACTTTTTTACAATCTGATTTCATGAAAAAACACAAATGATTCTCCAAAATAAATCTTCCTTCCAAAGTAAAAAACATTTTCCTCATCTAACTTTTACTTATATGATATATATGCCTTGTTCAAGGATTATTACATGAGTTTGGTGTATATAATTCCCTTTAATATATCATATCAAGAGACTCCTTATTCTCATAATATTATGACAGATTATCGATTGAATGTTTCAAGGTGGTATGGAACACTATGGAATGATTGTGGATTATTTCCTAAAAAATCTTCCATGGTCTCATAAAAAATTATCTTTAACTATGTCAACAAAATTTGTTGAATCTAGTAAATCATTGAGGTTTACATCTTATGATATCATATAAAATATGTTTTAATGTGTTTCTGATTTCTTTGACTTTAGATGTTCTATCATGGATCCATTCACCATATTACTCTGAATGGCTAGTAATTATGTATACAGATTGGAGAAAGTTATTTACATTTCATATTTATATAATATTTATGACTAACACAATTCATATTATGAATGAGTTATACATATAATGTGATGGGTGGGGCCCTATATATCCCCTCTATGAATCAACAGGTTTCATGAGACAAAACAAAATTGGGTTTTGGCTGAGGCCATACCCTAGTATTTTAAAAAGTCTTGGCCAAGGCCTCAAATACATATTTATGATGTCTAGTATATACATTCCCTCCTTGCGATATTAGTAATTTGATAAATCTTTTGATTATTAGACTAGTATAATATCAATGTTCATGTTTCATATGATCATTTATATGGATTTATTTACCCTACTTTCATTCATGAAATATTATGCACAAGTTTATTTTTTAAAGGAATGTGTTGTCACTTATTTATCATTCCTAGTGTTTATTTATATTATATCTTCCATTTTTTTGATTACCCATAGTGATCATATGAGATAACCACTTTATTATGTTTATATTACCCTGTTTATGAAGAAGGAATCATTTCATAATCTTTCAAGGATGCAATTTATTTCATTTTATATTATTTCATGTTTTATTTTGTTATCCAAATTTATTATGGGTATCTTGTATGTAATCTGGTATTCTAAGATTTCTAAAATGATCAATCCTTTAGGATTTAATTCCTTGTAATCAAGCTTATTTTATGATACAATTCACCATCTCTAGGATTCTGGGGTCGCGGTGTCACCTTGGGAGTAAACCTTGATTAAGGAAATGATGGAATATGGTGTGAATCCAATCCGCTATGATAGTTTTTGTAGTGAGTAGTGTCCATGGAAATAGTTTTCTATTATTATATGTATAAAACAAACATAATTATTATTATTATGTTATATTCCCAAGGATCATGTGATTTAATGATAATTACACACTCTTATATCTTCTGTTTTTTAACAGTATGCCTTGATACATGATTAATGACATTTGATTGGAATGGAATGATTATTTTATGTTATAATCTACTTCTCATACCATGATACTTATCTTATTCTAAATTATTTTCATTTATTTATATCTTTTATTTTTACATATTTTGATAATTTGATCTCAACCATTCCAATGTTTCCATTCCCAAGGTTATGAAGAAAGGTGTCAAGTAGGATATGTCTCAGAATGGATATTGTTGTAAAGAACTCAATGAGAAATGATGTGTTCTTTGATGGGCTATTTTTTTATGATTCTATGTTTCTGATGAAACAAAACCATTATAGTTCTATAAATGACCTTATTAATATGTAATTAATTTGATCCTAAATAGATATAGAATTTATGTATGTAATGTTTTGGTCACTATAGTTGGCATCAAATATTGGTTTAATAATTTTTTGAAATTTGGAAGAAACTTTTTGTTCAAAATACTTAGGATATACCTCAGTATATGTGCACATCATATGTTATAGTAATTAAATGAATTTATATCTTATGAAAATATATCCTAATAGGGATACTAAAAGTATATGGTAATTTAGAATAGATGTATAAATGGGTAATAAACCTGAAATGAGTTGGTTGAGTATATCATAGCCAAAATAAAAATTAATTGTTAATTAAACTATACTTCACACTCAGTTTGACCCTACTAGGGCATATTTTTATGATAATTCAAATTTGATTTATCGACCAAAATAATGGATTTTAAATGTATATTACCAAAGATAAAATAAAAAAAATGTGGTTTTTTGGATATAAAATACTATGAATGGATTTTTAAATATTCAATATGTTTTTCATGATCATATGATTCAAAACTATAATTATAATTTATAATACTATGATTTTTGGTTTTACTCAATGGTTAGAACCGGAAGGAACAATGTTAATAATAATTGTGATGTCCAGTGAAATTATTTCCATATATAGATACTGAATATTATGGGATCAATACTAAAAAATCATGTTTCTATTCTTACAAACCATTATTAACCCATACATCATGATGATATTCCAAATGAGAAAATGAAGGAACACCGTACTATTAATGTCTCGATGAGGTAACACTAAAATTTTTTATTGGTTCCAATGATCCACTAATATATGATAAATGGATTACTACCCCTAAAAAGATATTTCTTATTATATAATTATTGAAACAAGGTAAGGCTATCACAACCCATTATCATTTAGAAGAGATAATTATCAATGATGGAGTCTTATGTTGAATAAAACACAATAGAAATAAATTGACATCATAGAGTGGGATGAGTTTAAAGGCATATTATTTTATTTGTACTATCACTGTATTCTTCAAACAAATAATGATAAGTAAATCATTGATATAAATAACAAGGATTATAAATCCATTGGTTCCAATGAAAGAAATTTACAATACTTGTGAGGAATGATTTTGGTATTAACATTAAACCAGAAAGTGTGTTTGGTCAATTCATCTATGGTTTAAACATATAATATGGAGAGATTTATCCATATAAGTCTTTAGTAGGTATAAAAAGTCATTCTATCTGATATCATGGTGGTAATAATATTTGGATAAACTCATAAGTCTCGTGTTTTTTATAATAAAATAAATATTAAATAAAAATTAAGTTCTTATAAAAAAGGAATCAATATAAGAATATAAGTATTATTTTATGCCATATGTGTGCAAAAAGCATGGGTGAAATTTGATTAAGGGGAATGGAAAATGTTTTATATTAGGGAAATAAGGAAATTGTGATTTTTATTAGTTTATTTATGGGAAGAAGTCAGCTAAAGATTATAATAGATTTAAACCTCCACCTAATTAACCACCCATTGTGAAATAATATAATGACAAGAAGTAGATACATTATATGAACTAGAGATTGATTCTAAGGGATAAAGATTATTATCAAGATCAGACACTTCTTAATCCTGGAGAAGATAATAAATCTCATGAGAAAACTATTTCAAATTTGGTGTATGAAGACATGTGGTGAAACATACACTTTTTATCCAATCTATATCTTAAAATTACTTTTTTCATTATAGATTTACCCAATATATTTTATCAAATAAATTAATGGGCATCACATTTCCACCTCAATGATTTGAAGTTAATTTAGCAATAAATGATCAAAATGATATGATGATCTCATTTCATGTCTATTCTACTGGTAGATATGATTTTTTTCTTAATTTTCTCACATTAAATATTTTTATTCTCTATATCATAGAATTTGATGTGATATTGGGAATGGATTGGGAAACTTTATATATATCCATTATCAATTTCATATTAATTAATGTATTGAGTTACATGATACAAATCCATTATCAATTTCATATGAATTAAATTCAATGTTTTTATTCCAAACCAACCAATGATTTTCTATCAATACGTTAAAAAATATGAAACTCTATTTGAAATTATTTTCATTTCATAGATCTTGATTGGTATAAAAGTGTATATTTATCTCATATGGTTGATGAGAAACCTAATATTAGTGATATTCCTATTCTAAGAGTGTTTTATGTAGTTTTTTTTATGATTTTTATATTATTAATCTAAATCATGGAGTTGAGTTTTCAGTAGAACTCATTCATGGGGATGCACATATTTTGAAGACTCGAAATAGAATGAACCTGATTATGTTTGAATAATTGAAGAAGAAACCATAGGAAATTATTTATATTGTATTAAATTGGAAAAAATTCATTAATTTTGAGTGAATGTGTTACGTTTTTTTCAAGATGAAATATATATTGTTTAGAATATTCATTGTCTATCAAGAACATAATTATATTATAGTCATTGGTAGGTTTCATCTTCCCTATATTAGTGATTTTTTTATCACATATGTAGAATTAAATATTTTTCCATGATTGATATTCAGTTTGTATACTATTAGTTGAGGGTAAAAAGGGATGACCAGTCTAATAAATATTTACTGTCGTGGTATGGATCTTTTAATTTATAGTAAGTCTATATAGTAATTATAATTTTCCAATAATTTTTAATGATTTATGAATATATTATTTAGATAGTACCGTAATATGGCCATAATAGTCTTTATAGAGTATATTATTATTTAATCAAATAGTAAGGTAGAGCTTGAATATGACATTAGGGTTATGAAAATTTTAAGAAGTGTGAATTTTGGATATAGAAAGCATCATTTTTTGGTCATATAATCTCACGATAGGGTATATCAGTATGTCCATAGAAATAAGATTTAATTGGATGTTTTCCAAAACCAAACACAATGATTAAAATCAATAGTTTTTATTGATTGGATGGATATTAATAGAGATTTTTTAATGATTTATAATTTCTATATAATCCACAAATTATTGTTAACTCATAAGGTAGTTAACTATAATTGGACTGAGGAATGGGAATAAAACATTCATAGAATTAAAATGATGTCGGGTTAGTGAAATTTATTCACATTACCCTATATTGGAGAATAATTATTTATTTATAGTGATGTATCATAACATGTATTAGGTTTTTTTCTTATACAGAGTTATATGGTTGGAAATGAATTTGGGGTAATGGATCATGCTAGCTTATAAATGATTAGGATCACACAAGATACAATATTTATGTGTTATCAATTAGATTTAAATTTATTTCAAAAAAACGTTGAAAAATAATATCTTACTCCAAGGAGAGATAATGTGTCAATATATGTGGATATTAAGGAGGCACATGAAAAGGATGAATCTTTATAAAATAAGGTGGGAAATGTCCCTATTTTTATACTCGATTATGATGTAATGATAATGTTCATGAATTGAGTATGTGCATTTTCAACAAAATACATGAATATAGATCCATTAGAAGAATAATGTAGCTCATCATTATCTATTCATACTTGATGTATGATTATGTAAAAATATATATTTGAAAGAGTAGTTCTATAGGTACAACTTAAAGAGTGGTATTGTGTAATATATATCATGGTTCTTGGTTATCCTAGAAGTTATGTATGAGAAAAATAAGTATGATGGGATATGAAAATCATTACCCATACAATAATGGAAATACGAAAACATCAACATGTATATTTTTCATAGGACTCCCCAAAACTCATAATGTACATAATTCTATTGGGGTTATAGTTGATCTCTATATTAATTCATCACACATCATGGCCATTTTCGATAATTTCTCTCATGATCATCTTACCAGTATATAAATTAATTGATTTGTATGATTTCATGGAGTACCACATTTTTTTTAATTTGATCAATATCCTTGATTTACCTTAATGTTATAGGGAAGTAATTATCATTCTTTGGATGAAAATTTGTGTTTTAAAAATTTTTATCTTCCTTAAAAATATGTTAAGTCTAAGTGTAAAATTCTATCGCTTGAGGATATGATGTAATAATTTTCACTTGATTTAATATTTGTTTGAGATAAACACATTGCTCTAGTTGATGTCTCTTGCAACAATATATTTCACCCGATTATTCAAATGTCTCCTTCTGAATCCCTCTAAGGAAATATGTTTTGAACTCACAATAATCATATAAAGTTAAAAAATGGAAGCTATTAGGATGTGATCTTGTTGAGGAAATGATAAATAAGAAAACATCTATCTAAAAACACGTCATGAAAGATTATAGTATGGTGGTGAGTTTTTCTGGTAGTCATCGATGATGTTTTCAAATCCATGTTGGTGAAAAAGAATTCCTAGGAATTTATACATGGAATAATTTTAAAATAATTACAAATACTGTGACTCTAATATTGTAATATCTTATATTTTCTATTTATTTTATATTAATTTATATGGATTACTATTTATACCAGGCGATGAGACGACCAATGATTCTGAGGCCTAGTGTTCCTGAAATAAATTTTTTAAATATATTAAATATATTAAATTTCCAGAGCGCAAGATTTTACTGAAAAGAGGAATAACATCAAAATTGATGTCCAGATCATAAATGTGAGGGAACCATTTAACGATAAACATGAGGTTTACTATATGTATGAATTAACATTAGTTGGTGTGGGTTTTTGTGAAAATTATTTACGAGCTCAAAAATGAATAAAATAATAAAAAAAATTATTTTAATTTGTCTGGTTTATGATATGACAGTTATGAATTTTAAATCGGCTTCTATGGTAAAATCCCAAGGTTTGTTGTATAACCCTACATCAAATGGAGATCTGTTGAGATAATGTTAAATGAATTCTCTCAGGAATACGATGATGAGATCTTAGATCAGTGATCAATGAACATTTGATTCAAAGGCTTTCACCAAAGAATGTGAGATGGATTCATTATTTATAATAAATCAATCCAAATCGAGGTAGGGAATGTGATTAAAATTGTTTCATTTTCCTATTACTTATTTCTATGATGATTTTGAATCAATAGTTGAATGAATTGATTCACATATCATGTATATAGCTGGATGAGATTATATTATACATGGGTTTTATGTGATAATTTTATCTTTTTTATTGGATTTATTATATTTTCATTCCAATAGAAACAAACTGATATTGACAAAAACATTGATCGAGGTCTATTCCTCTTGATTTATTTTTGACATTATCTCCTTGTTCATCACTCATCACAGTTGTTCTTTTTTTGGACCACAACTCTGAAAATTTAGATAATTCATAATTTTCCACCCATTTATTTGTGAAATGATCAGAAATCATGATACCTTGTTTGGTAGGACACATTATATGTGTGATGATTGAGACAAGGATATTCATATAAAGTTGGGTAATAGAATTCATGTTCTTCTTCTTATAATAAATAATGAATATTGAATACATTTTTTTGAGAAAATATAGATATAGAATCCGTTGTTTGGTGATGAAAATGCTTCAACAAGGATCAGTCTACTTTTTTATGGCAACGAGTGGCTAAAATAAGAGTCTAGAGCGATGAAGGATACATGTGAAAACAAATATGGGATTCTAGATAATCTCGTAGAACATGGTGTGTAAACAAGATCTACACATTATGTGGGACCCCAGGGTGGATTCCTGTATTTCCTAAGGGAGTTAAACATCACACACCATGTGACCCATGTCCCACGGCATGTGGTCCCTCCCCATACACTTGGCGTGTACCTAAAAAGTACATAGTTATGGGGTGGAGTACATGGGTTTCATACACTGTGTGTACTCCCCCACATGACAAGTCCTAGATCATGTACATGGATAACCCTGTGTACATGTACAACAGAACTGGTACACAGTCTGATGCCGTGTTGTTTTGTAATTACTTGAAATGCATCTTCTAGTTTTAAGAATCACTATTTCCAAGTGGTTTCCATTTGATTTATTTATGGAATCAGAAACTTCCAACAGTTCTTTATCCAAAGGGGAGCAGTTTTAAAAAGGCATGTGTTCATTAATTTTTAACTTCATGATAATTAAGAATGTTCATTGGTCGAGAGGATGAGAGGTTGGAATCATCACACTCTTTAGAGGGGAATTATTGTCTAATCTATGACTATCATTTAAATTATGATATTTTCCTGAATCCTTATTAATTCAACAATTATATCATAAGTATCCCTGGGAATTTGTAATCACTTATTAATTTGTGTAATGTTTAGAATAATTAGTATGCATTCGATGTTATTCATTAATAGAGATATTTGTATGTATTTTAGGTTCCCAATCCATGGTATCCACTAATATACTATTTCAAGATTCTTTTAGTCATTATTATGGTCCCATCATTGGGGAAATTGTAAATTTATTTTCATCCAGGGAGACGAAGGTTTTGTTTGATCTAGGATAATTCCCATAAAATGGGCTACCTATATATCCTTGTTAAATGAATCAAAACCCTCATAGTTCAATGTCGCTGAATGGGAGACATCATACCTTTTATGTTCATCTGATAAGGATCTAACCATACAGTTTAATTTTCTATGGTAAGGACATCTAAGAAGAAGTTTCTTAGTAAAAACATAGTGTGGGACTTATACTGAAGCATCCCAAGGAACATGGAATGGATATGGCTTTCCAAGCATGATCAGACCCTGTTGGGAATATGGCCTAAGGAGATTTTGGTTAATTTAAGGAATTTTATTTGAACATGAAGAAGGCTTCCAACGTATCCCATATAGATGGGAATCAAATCCCACATAGTTCGATAAGTCTCATAAGAGAGTATACTCTTTTAAGAGAAATTAGTTTGGGCATACTTCTTGAAAATAATTCCTTGGTGATTTGAGGATTTAATTTGGTGCATATTCATAAAGAGGATGCACAAATTAGGGGAATTAGGGATGGATTCATGGAGAGGAAATCCAGTGAGCTTGGGTCCTGAGAAGGCTTCCTATGTATCCCAATTAAGGTTGGAAAAAGGGATCTCGTAGTTTATTTAATTGTGAAATTTTTTTGACCATGACAAATAACTAAGCCCGTGTGAGTCATGATTTGTGTGAGAAACAAGATGATGTCAAATATTTAACAAATTCACTCACAGTTTCCCTCCTCCACCGATGGATGAGGGCACACCTATGGTGTCTAAGATGAATGAGGTCGAGGCGACCCTGGAAGAGGGCGGGGTGACAAGCCTTCCATATGTTCTCTCCACATTGGAAAATGGTCTAATATAAGGAATAAGGGATGATGGTTAGGGGAATACACCTGTATGGGTGACATAAAATTGATCATGGTAGGGGAAGACACATATCATTTATTCAAAAGGATGAAATGTAGGTGTAAACCATACATTCCCTACCAGAAATTTAAAGTTTTTGGCTCATTAAGAAGGGTGAGGTCAGGACCCAAATGCTTATTCTCCAAATTGGAATCTTCCCAAAACAGTTCTTTGGAGAAAGTTCCATGTGACTGTGGATATACAAACCCACAGACACTCCATTTATCCTAAATAACATATAAAACAAACTTGAGAAACCTCTAACTGTGGAAATACAATCCCAAATAAGAGACACGCTGATGTGAATTTCCCATAGGTTTTATAAGTTATGAGGTTTTGGTGGATGTCTCAACAGAATCCCTTTTATAAAAAGGAGCCATTGAAGAAGAAGCCTTTCCATGAATGGATTTGAGAAAGGCTTGATGGCTTATAGACTAAAGAGAGGTAGTGAATCAAAGAGGGGTTCCATTGTAGGTAAGGACGTGCAAGTATGGGCAAGAATATAGGATTAGGAGACCTAATGTTCATTAAGAGATGAAAAAACTATATGTTAATACATGGTCGAGACCTTGATCAAGCCTTCAAGATTATTCACAGGTGGTCCTAGATGTTGGGCGGTCAAGTTCCTATAAAAAGAATAGGTGGTGCACATGTATTTCTGACTTGGGGAGGTTGGGCACTTTAGGCGCACAAGTGTTATGGTTTTCAAACACTAAAAAGACTTAAGTCCCATGATCCTCCATTAAATCCTCTACTCAATGTGTGGAAGAACTACCTTGAATTTTTTGCAAGACAGGGGCGAAGTACTAGGGAGACTATAGCAGCAATTGGGCTTCCAAGAAATTCGTACATACAAATGAAGACCCTAAGGGTCTAATTATAGGAAAAAAATAGGACCTTGGGTCAAAGAAGTTTGGTCGCGCAAGTGTGATATGTGACATTTTGTAGCGCGCAAGTGGATGCACACCGGATGTGCGGCTCCCAAGTATACTTACATGCTGCTGGTAAATTTTCTAGACTATAGAGAAACCTTGAGGGCCTTGCCAAAATTATTACATCAATCAACTTCATCATGGTGGCCCGTAAGTGTTTACACATAGGTACCTTGGGTGCCTCTTTAGGGACATAACCAAATAATTTCTCCATACCACAGGGGTTGAGCCCCTGCACCCCTGCTTGGGGTCAGTCCCGGGTTGCGGTCCTAGCCATTCGAGTCGATGCCTTCACTACCGTCACCGACCCCCGTAACAAATGCAGAGTCGTACTGTGAACCTTTTGAGCCCGGTTGAGGTCATTTTCAGTCATGGAACATGTAAATACATATTCTATTTCAGATAACTACATGAAACACATTTCATAGTATCTACATGTCTATTAGAACATAACATGAGTACTTATACGAGAGTCAGTCTACAAGTGCACACTGTATAACCCCTATACATGTTGTGTAATCCTATGTACTACACTGACATGGTTTTAATGAAATGATCCATATACATGGGAAGAACCCGAGTCCAAGGGACACATAGTGTAAACCCATTACACACCATGTACTCTTTCAAACATGGAATAGATATATTGTCCTCCATATCACAAATAATATATTATTGGGTTTTCCCCATATCATTTCTCGGATGTTTAGTATTAATAATTTTCTACCCCAAGTACTATGATCCCCTTAGTAGAACATCCTAAATATAGTTGAAAGAATCCACCTGAGAGGCCTAGATTGGGATAATCTATTCATCTTCATGAGTTTGGTGGAGTTCATTGTGTCGACATGAACAAAACTATGTGGGTGATGATCATAGCAGGTTATTTCAGATTGATTTGTTGGTATCATCACATGGACTTGGTTTTGATCCTCATCAATGTATCATATTATCTTTAAATCGTAGTGTACATTATCTCCCAAAATGAGAACTAATGAGATGTACCACTCAGAGTAAGATAATTAGTGGTATCATACTTAGGAGTGTGTTCTTCTTGATGGGTGGTTTATAAAATATTCGATCTAGAATCATATGATGGTATACTATAGTTGTGTGTTACCTCTAAACTGTGTGTATTTGATTGAGTATATATGGATATTATTATTATATGTTGTGTAGACATATACCTATGTAAAGATTACTATATTTTACCTTGTTATATCATTATTGTTTTTCATGGTGTCCTACTGAGTATTGTTATAATAACCAATACATGGTATTGGCCTGTTTGTGTCGTGTCTTGTGCAGATGATCAACCTTTTTAATGGAGTCCAAGGTTGACAAGGACTAGATGGTTCTTAGTGTGACTGGGAAGACCGAGGTGTGTTCCTATAGCTTTCAAATAACAGTCCAGGTAATGTTAGATTCAGGTTGAACTTTTGTGAAAATCTTCTTTGTGTTGGGATTGTATTTCGACATGTTACTTTATTTATTTAACATTGTACTCTGGTTTTGGGGTATAGATGCATTCATGCATTGGTTTTTTAGTTGTTTTTAAATTTCAGAATTTTGTGGGCTTGGATATGTGTGTGTCTATATAGGTACATATGAAATTCCTTATATGTTAGCGATAAGCCCACTCAGTGGTAGTCACCAACCCTTGACCAATTGGAGTTGGTCTTAGGGAGACATGGAATGAGCCCTACTAGAATGGGACAGGATAGAGTTACATCAGAATAGTTGACTCTACTATATGGCATGGAGTCTGTGATATTGGTTTGGGGAAACAGTGAAAAATGTTTGTGGAAGGAGGTGCTTGTGACTCATTTACACTTGAGAACAATGGTTCACCCCCAAAAGGACAACTAGACTAAGAAACCCATTCATGTTCTGGAGGACATACTAGAATCTTGCATGATATACATTATCCATATTTGGGATGATAACCAATAATATTTGGAGTTTAAATACACCAAAAACTATAATTCCACACTCAGTATGTCACAATTCGAGTCTTTCTATGGGCAACCATGTAGTTCACCACTTTTCTCAACTCACCCAAAACAGGAGACACTCATGTTCCCATTGTTGGTGACGTCAAAAATAGGGAAGGTGGATATTATCCCGAAGAGGTTGATAACTAAACAGAACCATCAAAAATTTAATGTTTGAAGGAGATAGAGGCCTTTAGTGTTCGATTAAGGAGACCAACTGTTCCTGCAAATTTCACCTCACCGAGTATTACAAGATTTCACTAGGGGGAAAAATTTTCTATGATGTTAGTAAAATCTTTATAGATACAATTTTGAGTTGGAGAGGCATCTCTATAGTTATACTGGGTGCATGATGTCCTCGGTGTGTCGCTACTAAAGAGGTATGTGCATTACCCTTCACACAATATCTATTGAGGCTAGTTGGAAATTTAGGATGGGAGACCTTTGAAGAGTAACCAGTGGAGATCATGGATTGGAAGGAGATGATCCATAATTGGTGATCAATTCCATTACTTCATTACTAGTGTCAACATGAGAATATCTAGGAGAGTACATGGGAGTGGGAATCTATGATTCATTCTCAGTACTCTCATATTTATTATTAGCCTTTTTTTATTATTGGGGACGTAAAGCGCTAAGGTGGGGAGAATGAAATTTCTCTAATTTTCTATGTATTATATTTAAATATTATATGGATTATTTTAGAGACATGTTGCTGAGATGGAGTGAAATTCCGAGGCCTGTTGTGCTCGGAATAAATTTTGGAAATATATTAAATATATTCAATTTAATGACCCATACTTTACATACATTGTTATTACTTCAAAATTTAAGTACAATTATTACACCATATAAAAAAACCATGGTAGGACCGTACAGGTATAGTGTCTTTAGAAACTAGGAAACATAAAAAAATGGTTCATATATCATCTATGTTGTCTCCCATTTATTTCATCATATCTAGAGTCCCTTTTGGAATATTCTACTTAGTACCCTTATTCATGACCTGGGGAAAGAAAACATAAAAAAGGGTGAGCTCAAATGCTCAGTTAGGGTAAGTAAAAGAAATATCAATAACATAATATTTATAAGAACATAACATTTTGGAATACTTAACCTGCAAAAGAGATCATAATATCATAACATGGGATAAATAATAGCGGTGAAATGTAATCCCAAATAATAATAACTTAAAACATGAAACTTTGTGGCATACAAACATAATCATTGATAATCATTTCTTAGTAGTAAAAAATCATTGCCAATACTATCTTAGCAGACAATGTCCATTTCTGAACTGAGTTCACTCCTCGTTTCAGTCCTATTTCACAGAACCGGATTAACCTACCCTTCCAACCATGTCTATCTAATTAGACATAAATCTTTAACCAATGCATTGGAGGGAGATATAGGTACCACCCATCTCATAATGAAACCATTCTTATGTGTGCCACAAAATCATAAATCATACATCATAGCATAGCCCATGTAATAAAAATGGGATTCTTAAACATCATGCCATCATAATATAATCAATATAAGATAAAAGGAAATCATAAAATTAATTCCATAATAACATAATCAAATGAATGTAAAAATAGGGATAGAAACAGAACCCTATATTATCTTAGATGGAAGATAATTTTTATAAAACACTTGGACACTATTCTTGAGGAAAATATCCTTTCTACTTCAAAAACATTTTTCATTTCTTAACATCTCATTAAATTTTAAAATAAAAAAAGTTAATAAAAAATAAACATGAAAACTTTTAAAGCAGGATTAATGGAAATAATGTTCTAAAAATCCATTCATGCCTTATATGTTAAAGAAAAACATTCTTCTCGTACTTTGGCTGGAATAGTCAAAAATGTATCTTGTACTAAAAACAACAAAAGATTCATTTCATATCTTTTACTAAAAACTCAGCGAAGGGTAAAATTGGATTTAAAAAATTGTAGGAGGATATAAATAATATTACATATTGAGGAATCATGGATTTGGATGATAAATATTCACCAGTAAATTCTAAAGTATAAACAATCTCGGATAAAAATTGAGATTTCTAGAATTTCCCTTACCTTAGGTCTGATTTGCTTCGTAAGTGTCCGAAACTCCTGTATAATGACTTAAATAATGTCATTGAATTATTAAAGAGTCATAATTATTGTTTTGATATCATATATGGTTATATTCTTAGCTTATTATTAGTAATATTTCATTTCTACTTGTTATTCGGGTGTTTATTACTGTTTGTTCTTTTGCATGTTTTGTCGAATAAATTCTTATTATTATTTTTAGGTTATAGATACCTCATTTACAGAATGGTATTAGTGTAATTTATATCATATTTATTCATTAAATTCATTTATATAATCATTATTAAATGAAGATCATGTAGAACGAGTCGCATCACATCGTGGAGACGGTATGTCGTACCTAAGCACGGGTGGTGATATTGTTCCCATGAACGTGGAATTGTATTGGAGTGTATGTATACTATTTCAGAAAAAATATCACCTTACAATAATCATGTATAGTTATTATTTACACCATTATACCCACCCAAGTAAGGTGGTGGTGGAAAATAGATTACACCATGGCATGGAGACGGTATTTCGTACATACTCACGCGCGGTGATTTCGTTTTCCATAGGATGGATAGATGGTGAAATATGTTTTTTTCATACTTATAATAACATAACATTATATGAGTTATAATGATGTTATTAATTCAAAATTAAACAACTAAGTAAGAAGAAGTAGAAGAAGAAATAAAGTTGAAATAATCGGTAACGGACATTACCTCTTCTTTGAAGCGCCTCTTCTTAACCTCCACTTAGGGCACTAACAATTGTCTTTGTTGAAGACCAGGTCCTCTAGGATATTTCTAGGGATGTGGAGAAGAGAATTTGGTAGGGTTTGGCTGAGCATGAATGCTCAATGTGGTGTGCGGAAGAGAGGGAGGAGGTGCCCTTTTATAAAGGAGGAGAGGGGCACCTTAGAAAAAACTAAAAATATTATTTTATTATAAAGTCATATTCGGTTTTTAATAGCTCCAAATTGATTTCTTTCTAAGATAAGGTTGGGATGGGTTGAAATCCTCTCATCCAATAGAATTAATACTAGTTTAGTTTTCTATTTTAACCTTATCATTTAGATTTAACATTAAGTTAGATAATTTAACTTTTACCATGTCTTCTTGTATTCTTACACTATAAGGTTAATAAACATACTGTAAAAAGTCAAAAGAACCCCAAGTTGCATATTATTAATATATATAACCTTATCTAATTCATTTGGCCGAACCATAGATTTTTAAGAATAAAATAACAATTAATAATATAATATTTGTTTCCAAAACTATTTTATGTCAATTTTGACACTATTTGGTAATTGATTTTTGTGAAAATCATAACAGAATAATTAGTTCTAAAAAAGTTAATTAAATAAATACTAACATGTCATATTAACCTATAAAATTAGATTAATTCATAAAAAGTGTCAAATTACATTTATGTGAGTATTTATTACATCAATTATGTTAATATTTCATTAATAAGATAATTACTGCATCATCATTGTGTCATAAATAAATTAACTTATTTAATGTCTAAAATTTATAAATAAATTACCATTATTTAGGAAATCTTTTTATATTTCTAATTAATATTTATAGTCAAATTTATCATATGTATAACCCTATATTAAAAATGTTTTAGTTATTAAACTATTATTTTAACTATTTTAACTATTCATTAAATAAAATAATATTAAATGTCCTAATCTAATTCAAGTGGGCCTAAATGGTCATATTTTATTCCTGAGGTTGTTTTTGGTCTAATTAAACTTATCCAATAGAGTTAGGACATGTTTTATGATAATAATAATATCTTTTTTACCCTTAATTACCCAATTTACTTTTAATCGTGGTAAAAAAAGTAAAAAGTTACTATTCACAAAAAATTATTTTCATCTCATTGAACCACATTTTAGTCCTTGATATTAACCGTGTCTCTTGGATTTTCGAAATTCCACTCATAGAAGTGGTAAAATTTAATTTTATGGGAATTTGCAAATTCTCCTAGGCGGTGGGTAAAAGACGGTGAAAAATTCAATAAAATTATTATATATATATAATTATTATAAATTGGATACAATGAATTAAATTGAACTTATAAAGGTGTTATGTATCAATTTTTACCTAAAATAAATTTAAATAAAATAAATAAAAAGTTTGTTTTTAAGTAGTAACCCAGTTTTTCACTATTCATAAAAAATTGAATGTTTTCAGAAAAATTCCAAAATTTTACCCCAGGCTAATTTTGATACTCCGAATCCAAAAATGATGTCTATTTTGAAAGATAAAATTTAAAAAATTTCAAAAAGTGGGCATTACTATTCAGAATGGCTAGTTTTAATAATATTTTAATAGAATATCATTGTTTAGTGAAACTCGGTATTGCGAACAACAAAAGCTGTCGAGGAAGGATGTGGTTGCGTATAAATCAAGCCAAGATAGTGTTTTGTGTAGTGAAATATTCATTTGAAGATGTATATAACATAGAAACAAATCATTTCTCATAAATATCTCAGGTGTTATATTCTACCCCCCTTAAAATGAATTTCTCCCTCGAAATTCGTCACTTAGTAACAAACAAATGAGGATACCTCTCTGTCATCATATCCTCAAGCACCCATGTAGATTCTTCTAATTTGTGTTTCCTCTATAAAACATTCACCAAGCGAGTGGTCTTGTTCCAGAGGACCTTTTCGCTACGATCCAGAATCTCTATCGGCTGTTCTTCATAAGAAAGATCTTGCTCCAGTGGTACACCTTCTGAGCTGAGTACATGTGAAAGATCGGGTATGTACTTTATCAGGAGCGATACATGGAACAAATCATGAACTTGAGAGAGATTCGGGGGAATCGTCAATTAGTAAGCTACCTTCCCAACACGATCTAGTATTTCGAAAGGACTGATATAACTAGGGATCAACTTTCCTGTCATTCCAAATCTCATTACTCTCTTCCAAGGAGATATTCGTAAGAACACATTATCACCCACTTAAAACTCTAGGTCTTTTCCTCGATTATCGGAATAACGTTTTTGTCAACTCTGAGCTACTCTAATGTGTTGTTGAATAGATCTGACCTTTTCTACCATCTCATCAACAAGATCAGGACCTAATAGCTTTCTTTCCCCAACTTCATTCCAATAAGTTGGAGTTCGGAATTTCTTTCCATAGAGACCATAATAAGAAGCCATCTGAATACTAGAGTGAAAGATATTATTGTAAGAAAATTCCACCAAAGGTAGGTATTGATCTCAACCTCCTTTGAAATCCTTTGAGCAGGCTCTCAACATATCTTCTGGAGTTTGAATTGTCCTCTCAGACTGACTGTCTGTCTGAGGATGATAAGCAGTGCAGAAACTCAACTCTATATCTAGAGTATGCTGAGGACTTCACCAAAACTTTGAGGTAATCCTCGAATACTGATCAGATATAATGGAAATTAGCACTCCATGAAATCATATCGCTTCCTTACATATATCCTGCCAAGCTGATCCAGAGGGAAATCTTCTCTAATAGCAATGAAGTGTGCCGAATTTGTAAGACGATCAACTATGACCCAAATTGCATTATTGCCTTTGGATGTTTTGGGAAGTCCAGTGAAAAAGTCCATAGTGATGTTTTCCAATTTCCATTCAGGTATGCGTAATGGTTGTAAGATCCCCTTATACTTCTGTCTCTCAACATTAACTTGCTGACAAACCAAGCATCGAGAGACATATTCAGCAACATATCTTTTCATGACATCCTACCAGAAGTACTCTTTCAGGTCCCTATACATCTTCGTGCTTCCAGGATGAACGGTGAATGAAGAACTATGATCCTCATCCAACAGCTCCTTCTTTAATTCTGGGATGGGAGGAACACAAACCCGATTTCTGAACATTATTATCCTGTCACAATCAAGGTTGAATTCAGGAACATTTCTCACCTTCTTTTGTAACTCTGCATCTTCTTTCTGTGCCTCTTTAATCTTCACATGTATAGATGGTTGAACATTCATTTGAGAAAGATAAGATTTTTCCTCTACCATTATAATTCCAAGATCCATCCTTTGTAAATCCATAAATATTGGATCTTTTGTGATCCTCATCATTGATTAGCTAGCATGGTCTTGTCGACTTAATGCATCTGCCACCTTGTTTGCATTCCCAGGGTGATAATGAATTGAGAAGTAATAATCCTTAATTAGCTCCAACCATCTTCTTTGATGCATATTCAGCTCCTTTTGTGTGAAAATATACTTTAAACATTTATGATCTGTATAAATATCACACCTTTCTCTATAAAGATAATGCCTCTAAATCTGTTATGCAAAGATTACCGCAGCTAACTCCAAATCATTTTTTGGGTAATTTTGTTAATGGATTTTCAACTGTTGTGAGGCATAAGCTATCACCATATCATTTTGTTTGAGGACACACCCCAGCCCCTTCTTGGATGCATCAATGTATGTCACAAACATTTCTCCACTTCAAGGAAGTGTGAGTACAGGTGCACTGGAAAACCTTCTTTTCAAATCCTTCAAATTCTCTTCACATTCCTTCATCCACACGAACATAACTCTTTTTAGAGTCAACCTGGTGACTGGATTAGATTATCGTGAAAAATATTTCACAAAACATCGATAATATCCATCCAAACCAAGAAAACTTCAGATCACAGTTACTGTTGTTGGTCTCGTCCATCTTTCGATAACCTCTATCTTTGCTGGATCCATAGATATCCCCTCTTTTGAGATTATGTGACCCAAAAATGCATCTTTTTGAAGCCAAAATTCACACTTGGTAAATTTGGCATAAAGCTTCTCCTTTCTTAGGGTCTTCAATACAATTCTCAAGTGATATTTATGATCTTCCTTTCTCTTTGAATAGACAATAATATCGTCTATAAAGACTACCAGAAAGTGATCAAGATAGTCTCGAAAGAATCTATTCATTAGATCCATAAATATAGCAGGGGAATTAGTAAGACCAAATGGCATCACTATAAATTCATAGTGTCCATACCTTGTATGGAAATCCATATTTGGTATATCCTCCCTTTTGACCCTTAACTGATGATACCCTCAATGAAGAACAATCTTGGAAAAGTATTGAGCTCCGTGTAGTTGGTCAAATAAGTCATCAATGTGTGGGATAGGATATTTTTTGTTGATAGTGATCTTGTTAAGTTCTAGATAATCAATGCAGAGTCTCATTGATCCATTTTTGTTCTTAATAAACAGAATAGGTGCTCCCCAAGGTGACACACTAGGGTGTATGAATCCCTTATCAAAATTCTCTTGGAGTTTCTTCTTCAATTATTGAACCTCAATTGGGGAAATTCTATAAGGTGTCTTTGAAATAGGCAAAGCACTCGGTACGAGTTCTATTGAAAACTCAACTTCACGATTTGGTGTATGACCCGGCAATTCCTCCGGAAAGACATCATCAAACTCCCGTACAATGGGAATATTCATAATCGTGAGTTTCTCACCAACCATTTGAGATAAATAACCTCCCTTTAATGGAATCAAGACCCATAAGATGGAATAAACTTCCGCTGGAAGGTTATGTTCATCCTTACATCGATAGACGATCATATATTGATCTAGAATATGAAATGTGACTTCCATTCATTGGAAATTGATATAAGGTCCATAAAAAATATCCAATCCATGCCAAGAATCACATCAAATTCCACTTTAAGAAGGATCACATGATTTGCAGGAAGCACTTTCCCACAAACTTCAATTGGGGAAGAATTATAAACTTTTGATGTGACTTTTGTTCCATTAGGGGTTGTCATAGCTAACTCAACATCTAATTGTTGAGGTAATACGGTGATACCCTTAGAAAATTCTTCAGAAATAAAAGAGTGGGTGGATCCAGAATCAAATAAAACATTTGATACATTAGAGTGGATGGTAAGTGTACCTTTCACTAGTTCGTTATCATACTCAACATTGCTGATAGAAATTTCATGTGACTTTCCTTTGTCTTTATCAATAAGAATTTGTTGACGTTGATCAGCATCAACAACCCTTGGATTAGGGCATTGATTAGCATAATTCCCCATTTCCTTTCACTTGTAGCATTGAAGTGTAGGAGGTTCACCCTATGTAGGCTTTTCTTTGTTCGCATCCCTAGACATCTTCTTCCCATCATTGCAGAATTAAAATTCTCGATGACCTTCCTTTCCACATTTGAAACATTTACTTTTCCCTTTAAGACAACTCCCTCCATGTTTCTTTCCACACTTTGAGCATAAGAGAAAAATCATCTTCGTTTCAGTGTGCTCTTTAGATTTTCCTTTGAATTCCATTTTCCTCTTCTTATCAAACCCATATGACTGATGCATTACTCCAGTCTCCATATCAACCTTGAGAACACATCGAACGATTTCCTCGTAGCTATTTAAGTCCATTATGGCTAATGCCTTTCGAAGACTTGGTTTTAAGCCACTACAGAATCATTCTATATTACTCTCAGGTTGGATAATAATCTCAGAAGTGTACCTTGAAAGTCTTGTAAAATTTGATTAATAGGTACCAATAGATTCATCATCCTTTTTCATCAGTTCAAGAAACTCCTTCTCCATATTTGTTTGAAGAATACAAGGGAAGTACTTATTGAAAATAAGTTCTTGAACTCATCCCATTCCATGAACTCAATTTAATCCCTTGGCCTCGTATTCATTATAAGATTAAACCATTGATCAAAATCACCTTCCCAACGATACACTGCTAAGATGACTTTACCATGTTCAGAACATTGATGAACTAAAATATCTTTTCATTAGTACTGATCCATTGTTCAGAAACTAATGGATCAGTAGACCCGCTGAATGAGGGTGGACGCTGCCTCATGAAGGATTCAACAGAATGTTGCCCCTTCCATTGCTTGTTTGGAAGTCTTGTATGATTCATAGCTTGAGAAAGTTGTGTGAGCATGGCTACAAGATTTTTCATTCTATCTCCCATAATGTTTGGTTGGTCAAGGGGACAATAATTTCATTGCATGTCGCATTCCGCGTTAACACGGTTCCTTTGGGTTCCAGCCATTGACTAAAAACAAGACGAATAGTGTGAGCCACACTAATTATAATATAAAAACCACATAATCTAGTATAAAATTTTACACTTAAGGTCTTATAATAGGTTGTTCATGGCCATTTCTAAAACACTAAGATTGTTTTCTATGCTTAGACATATCCTTAGGGTTCTTACTAAGGCTTTCACATCCTAGTTTCCAAAGTTTGACTATACCTTTCCTCTGATACCAAATTTATGGACACGTACTTTACTTAATTGTTATTACTTCAAAATTGAAGTACACTTATTACAACATACAATAAAACCATGGTAAGTCCATAAAGGTATAGTGTCTTTAGAAATTGGGAAACATAAACAACTAGTTTATAAATCATCTACGTTGTCTCTCATTTATTTCATCATATCTAGAGTCCCTTTTGGAATATTCTACTTAATACCCTTCTTCATGACCTGGGGAAAGAAAACATACAAAAGGGTGAGCTCAAATTCTCAGTAAGGGTAAACAAAAGAAATATCAATCACATCATATTCATAAGAACATAACATTTTGGAAAACATAACCTGCAAAAGAGTTCATAATATCATAACATGGGATAAATCATAGTGGTGAAATGTAATCCCAAATAATCATAACATAAAACATGAAACTTTTTGGCATACAGACATAATCATATATAATCATTTCATTGTTTTTAATACTCATTTCCAAGACTATCTTAGCGGACAAAGTCCATTTCTGAACCGAGTTCACTCCTCGTTTCAGTCCTGTTTCACTGAACCAGATTAACCTGTCATTCCATCCATGTCTATATCATGAGATATAAATCATTACCCAATACATTGGAGGGAGATATAGGTCCCACCCATGTCATAATGAAACCATTCTTATGTGTTCCACAAAATCATAAATCATACATCATAGCATAACCCATGTAATAAAAATGGGATTCTTAAACATCATGCCATCATAACATAATCCATATAAGATAAAAGGACATCATAAAATTAATTCCATCATAACATAATAAAATGAATGTAAAAATAGGGATAGAAACAGAACCCTATATTATCTTAGATGGAAAATAATTTTGATAAAACACTTGGACTCCATTCTTGAGGAAAATATCCTTTCTACTTCAAAAACATTTTTCCTTTCATAACATGTCATACATTTTTAAAATAAAAGCGGTTAATTACAAATAAACATGGAAAATTTTAAAGTAGGATTAATGGAAATAAGGTTCTAAAAATCCATTCATGCCGTATAAGTTAAAGAAAAACATTCTTCTCGTACTTTGGCCGGAAAATTCAAAAAGATCCTCATACTAAAAATAACAAAATATTCCTTTCATATCTTTTAATAAAAACTCACTGAAGGGTAAAATTGGATTTAAACAATTTTAGGAGGATATAAATAATATTCCCTAGTAAATTCTGAATTATATACAATCTCGGATAAAAATTGAGATTGCGAGATTTTCCCTAACCTTAGGTCTGATTTGCTTTATAATTCTCCGAACATCATGTATAATGATTTATATAATGTGATTGACTTATTCTAGAATCATAATTATTGTTATGATATCATATATGGTTATATTATTAGCTTCTTATTAGTAATATTTCATTGTTACTTGTTATTCGGGTGTTTATTACTTTTTGTTCTTATGTGTGTTTTGTCGAATAAATTCTTATTCTTCTTTTTAGGTTATAGATACCTCGTTTACAGAATGGTATTACTATAATATATATCATATTTATTCATTAAAATGATTTATATAATCATTATGCAATGAATATCATTTAGAACGAGTCGCATCACACCGTGGAGACGGTAGGCCGTACATACGCACGAGTGATGATATTGTTACCAAGATCATTGAATTGTAATGGAGTGTATGTATACTATTTCATAATCAATATAACTTTACAATAATCATATATAGTTTTTATTTACACCATTATACCCAGCCATGTAAGGTGGTGGTGGAAAATAGATTACACCACGGCGTGGAGACGGTATTCTGTACATACGCACGCGCGGTGATTTCATTTTCCGTAGGATGGATAGATTGTGAAATAGGGTTGTTTCATAATTATAATAACATATCAGTATATGAGTTATAATGTTATTACTTCATAATGAGACAACTAAAGAATAAGAAGTATAAAAATAAATAAAGTTGAAAGAATCGGTAACAGACATTACCTCTTCTTTGAAGCGCCACTTCCTAACCACCTCTTAGGGCACTAAAATTGGTTATTGAAGAAAACCAGGACTTCTAGGATGTTTCTAGGGAAGGGGATAAGATAATTTGGCCGGGGTTGGCTGATATTTAAGGCTCAAAGTGGTGTGAGGAAGAGAGGGAGGAGGTGCCCATTTATAAGGGAGGAGAGGGGCACCTTAGAAAAAACAATAAATATTATTTTATTATAAAGTCATATTCGGTTTTTAAAAACTCCAAATTGATTTATTTAGAATATAAGGTAGAGATGTTTCTTAATAATCTCATCCAATATAATTTAGACCAGTTTAGGTTTCTATTTTAACCTTATCATTTAGATTTAACTTTAAGTTAGATAATTTAACGTTTACCGTGTCTTCTTGTTTTCTTACACTATAAGGTTAATAAAAATAATATAACAGGCCAAATGAACCCCAAGTTGTTTACTATTAACATATATAACCTTATCTAAGACATTTGCCAAAACCTTTTATTTTTAGAAATAATATACCAATTAATAATATAATATTGTTAAAAAAACTATTTTATGTCAATTTTGACACTATTTGGTAATTGATTTTTGTGAAAATCATAACAGAATGATTAGTTCGAAAACTTTACTTAAATCAATAATAAAATGTCATATTAACATATAAAATTATTGGAATTCATAAAAAGTATTAAATTTCATTTATTTGAGTATTTATAATATCAATTATGTCAACATTTCATTAATAAGATAATTACTGCATCATCATTGTGTCATAAATAAATTTAATTATTTATTGTCTAAAAATTATAAATAAAATACTATTATGTAGGAAATATTTTCAGATTTCTAATGAATATTTATAGTCAAATTTATCGTATGTATTACCCTATATTAAAAATGTTTTAGTTATTAAACTTTGATTTTAACTATTTCAACTATTCTTTAAATAAAATAATATTAAATGTACTAATCTAATTCAAGTAGACCTAAATGGTAATATTTTATTCATAAGGTTGTTTTTGGTCGAATTAAACTTATCCAAATTATTTAGGACATGTGTTAGGGTAATAATAATATCATTTTTACCCTTAATTACCCTATTTACTTTTAACCATGGTAAAAAAAGTAAAAAGTTACAATTCACCAAAAATTATTTTCATCTCATTGATCCACATTTTAGTCCTTGATATTAACCGTGTCTCTCGGATTTTCGAAATTCCACTCACAGAAGCGGTAAAATTATGTTTTATGTGAATTTGCAAATTCGCCTCTAAGGTGGGTAAAAGACAGTAAAAAGTTCAATAAAATTTTAATATATATAAAATTATTATAAAATGACACCAATGAATTAAATTGAACTTATTTAGGTGTTATGTATCAATTTTTACCTAAAAATAAATTTAAATAATATAAATAAAAAGTCGTTTTTTAAATAGTAACCCAGTGTTTTCACTATTCATAAAAAATTGAATGTTTTCAGAAAAATACCAAAATTTCACCCTAGGCTAATTTCGATACTCCCAATCCAAAAATGAAGTCCATTTTGAAAGATAAAATTTAAAAAATTCTAAAAAGTGGGTATTACTATTCATAACGGCTAGTTTTAATAATATTTTAATAGCATATCATTGTTTAGTGAAACTCTATATTGCGTACAACGCAAGCTATCGAGGAAGGATGTGGTTGCATATAAAGCAAGCCAAGCTAGTGTTGTGTGTTGTGAAAGATTCATTTGATGATGTATATAACATAAAAAAATTACATTTATCATAAAAATCTCAGGTGTTACATTCAATTTTATACACAAGTGGATTTTCGAAAAAAGTGGAATAACATCTAAATGGTTATCATATCAAAAATATGGGAGAGGTATTGAACTCAGAACATGATAGTTACACTAGGAGAAACCTTAAATTATTCAGTGTGGGTCATTTTTGGAAAAGTCATCATAGGCACGAAAATGAAAAAAAATCAATAAATTGTTTTTATTCATTTTTTGACGCAGAGATATTTATGTATATAAATTAAATACTACAGAAATATCCCAAGGTTAACCACATAACCCAAGACCCATTTGATATAAGTTTAGAGAACATTGGATGAATTCATTCAGGTGGGAAAAGGTAATATTGCGGATCAATAATCGATACATCTTCCATTTGAATTATCTCACGAACGAACGCTACAAATATTCATTATTCCCCATATATTGGCCCATATCATTATAGGGCACGAAATTTATATTTGTATATTTCACAATTATTTATTTCTATGAAAATCATGAAACAATCTATGAATGGATGGATTCATGGATCATGCATATTGTTGGATGGGAATATATTATGTGTAGTGTTATAGAAGAATTATATCTTCTTGATTTTATTTCAAGTATTTTAGTTCTAATTGAAATGAACCAATAACGACAAGAACATAGATTGAGGTTTGTTCCTCTTGATTGATTTATGTATTTTTATCCTTCACTAATCGTTCATTGTGGGAATTATTCATTTTCCCCTTGCCTAAAAAAATATCGATCAATCAGTCATTTTGCAGTCATTTCATGGCACGACAATCCAAAATTTTATATTTGATATTAGAAAGACTTGAAATAGGTGATACTATAGAGACGGGGTGATATTGAGGATGGTGGATACCCAAATTCACATTCTTTTTATTTGGTGCATGATGAAGAACGATGATTTAATCTGTTATCAGAGAATATATAGAGATAGAATGCATTATTCAATGACAGAAAGGCTTTGATGAGGCTCGATATATATTTTAAGAAAGTTGTTTCTAAAATTTTTGGTCGGACCGATGGAGCAGATGCCCGAAACCATTTGTGGGATTCTAGAAAACCTCAATGAACACGGTGTGTAAACTCAATCTACACGTCGTGTGGGGCCCTCTTGGTGGAAATTTGTATTTACGAAGTGATTTAAAAATCACATGGAATGTGACCCATGTCACACAATGTGTTGTCCCTCCATAGACACTCAACATTTACCTGATGATGTACATTGAAATGGGGTGGAGTGTAAATGTTTCCTACTTGGCGTGTACTTCCCTGTATGACATTGCATGGATCATGTACACGAGCTACCCAGTGTACCGGTACATGAGCACAAGTACATAACTTGACACCATGTACCGGAACATTGTTTATAAGGACCCAACCTTAAAACATTACATAATATTTAATTAAATGTATACTTCACATTGAGGATATTTTTAGGTTTATTATTTAAGAGAGCAAGGCCATAACATATACATTTCATCTCAAATATTACAAAGTAGACACTTCTACTAGGTATACATTTTTTCATAAAATAAAAACTCTTTGAAAAAGAGTCATGTCTAGTTCCATGTTTTAGATATCATGACATTTCCTTGATCCCATCCTTGACCTTATTCCACATTATATCCGGTGAAATACAATTCCAAAACATGGGATGAGCATAAGAATCTTAGTAAGGGATACACAAATAAGGAAAACTGTTAGTTTATCAAAAAAAAGTAAACAATGAATACCCTATCATAAGTAATACTTTTCACCCTTATGAAGTATTAAATACTCTCCACTAAATAAAAGATCATTGCTTACCATTTTGTAACTAATAGATTACCATAAAACTCATAGAAAGAACACATAAAATATAAAGGTAACTTGGGACATAAACATATTTAAATGGAATAACCATACAGTCGACTTCCACACATATCATTAAATGGAATATCCATACGGCTGACTTCTATACCCAATGCATTGGAGGATATAACATAACCACCCATCATGGATTATCACTGCACAACCCTTCAGTTGGTTTATCACGTAACCACCCGTCAAATTTCCAAGTACCATTATAAAATCATAACATATAAAATATTGAAAATATAAATATTTCACTAATAAAATTTCATTGGAAATAAAAATAAATAATTTCAAGATATTAAAATAATAAATCCATTTCAAAGACCTTTTTCAATAAAAAAACTCCAAAAAACAGAATAAGTGAATTCTTTTCCTTTTAAAACCATTAAGGCTTATAGATGAATCCAAATAAAAATTATGGCGGCGGAGAGGTCATTTTTGCTGAAAACATTAAAAACATTACTTTTGTAATTCAGTAAAATGTTACGTAGAAAAAACTATTCACTTTGAATGAAAGTAAAAGTCAAAAATTTTATTATACACCGTATGAAAGAAGAAGGTATCTATTATCAAAATATTCCTTAATGAAATGAGGTTGAGATTTAGTCCCTTACAAAGATAATTTTGTAAATAAAATAGATCGATTATGTGTATTCACTAAAAGTACACAAAAAATGTATAAATATATGTTATGATATAAAAATTCATTTCACACATAATCAAATAATGACATAAATTAGAAAAATAAGATGAACCCAACGAATGGGAATTCGGTTAAGAAGATCCCTTACCTTGAGTCTGAATTGACCCAGTCATTCTTTAATCTCCTGAATAATAAACTAAAGTTAATTTATACTTGACTAAAAAACATTTTCATGTTTATTATTCATTTTATATCACTTATTACCATGTTATGAACATTATAAAATCATTTATGTTAATAACAGTCATTTTTTTGTTGTCTGGTAATTGTGTCAAAAATGGACGTCTTATAATTACGTGTTGTTCATGTGGTAAAATTTCATATATATACAGAATGATATTCATGATTTAGATATCAGATATGTCTATATATCCAATAAATATCTGTATTTATAATAGTACATAACATTTGGATATAAGAAATGAAATGCACCATTCATGGAGATGGTAAGTCATACGTACACAAGAATGCTACTTACATTTCTATTTAGTGTTGTAATGGAATGAAAAATTAATGATACATAGGAATTTTATAATTCAATTATAATATATTATATAATTTAATTAACTCCATACTTTATACATCCCACGTATGGTATGAACGATTCATATCACTTTGAGGGGGCGGTAGTCCGCACTTCCTCAAATGAAATTATCACATTTACCCATAATGGAAACCATAAAGGTATTCTATAAATAAAAAATAAAGATTCATAAAAAACATAAACATAATATATATCATATATAAATATTGTACCATCTTAATGGCCTCCATAAAAGGTGGTAGGAGAAGAGTGAGCAATCCTTGTTTCTTGAGGTAGTAGTTCGTCGTCCAAAGAAATAGTATATTCTTTACCCATTAGATAGAGGTGTGTGGACGTGTAGTTCAAATAAGTATAATTAAAATATAATTTTATATTGAATATAATGGTTTTATTATTAAATAAATAAATAAAAAGAGTTTAGGGGTTGGAGAAGTAAAAGAAAGTAAAATAATTTAAGAGAAATTATTACCCTTAATTTGGGTAACTCCCGTTGCATTGAACAAAAATGTTTACTTGAAGTGACTTATGCATAAGGTAAGGCTTATAGGAGGAGGAGAGGGATGTAGGGAGATTAATTGGAAAGAGGTTGAATGATCCATTGGTCTTGAGAAGTGTGAGTAATGGGTTATATTGAGGGATTTTTATAAAGGGGAGGATGGGCTATTTAGGAAGGTTTGAAACAAATATTTTATTATAAACATATCTTCTGTTTAAAAAGTCCCAAAAATCATTAAACTCCAATATAAGATGACTCATGTTCGAAATCAAATCATAAAATAGGAATTTGACTGGTTTTGGATATTATTTTAATCTTTATAATCTTATTTATTTAAATCATTTATTAATGAGGTAAACATTGCATCATTATTGTGTTATAAATAATTTAATTAATTTGTTGTCTAAAATTTTTAAAAAAAGTACCATAATGTAGGAAATATTTTTATCTTTATAATGAATATTTATATTAAAATATATCAATTATATATCCCCACATACATTTTTTTTAAGAAAAACAATCCATGTTGATGATATTTATATTTTAACATCAAATAAAAAGTTATTTGTATCATTATCTTACCCAAGTGGCTTTCAGAGGACAAAAGTATCACCAAAGGATTTTCATGGTCAGATATTATTCATCCAATAAGGTTTGGACATGTTTTAAGGTAATTTTATATTATTATAATATTTTTTATTCCTTGAATTACCCTATTTACCTTTAACCGCATTAAATAAATATCAAAAGTTAATATTCACCAAAAAAAATATTTTCATCTTATTGAACCAAATTTTACTTACTAATTATAAAACTTTATGTATTATTTTTTAAATTAAATTCACAGATGCGGTAAAATTTCATTTAAATGAAAAAATCATATTTTTAACCACTGCTTTGTGGTTTAACTATTCATCAAAAATTGAAGTTTTTCGGAAAAATACCAAACATTTCGCCTAAGATATATTTGATATTATGAATTCAAAAAATATGTATATTTTACCAAATCCAGTACATATAAGTTGCATTAAATAATTTAAATTTATTCCCATTGTCAAAAAAGTGTGTTTTTAAGAAATAATAACTATCAAAATATTGACAGTTGATTATGTCAAATTACAAAGTGAAATTGCATCCAATGACCAACATTGGATTAAATGGTAAAATATATAATCTAATTACACATTGAAACAAATTAAAAAGATAATCTAACAATATAAATAAATTATATTAAAATGTAGTTTTGAATTAAAATACAGTATTTTTTACTATTCATTAAAAATGAATTTTCTAATAAAAATACCAACAATTTAACCAAAATAAATTTTGATGTCCCGATTATAAAGATGAATTTTATTCTTTAAAATAGAAAATATAAAAGTGAAAAAAACTTGATATAAAAATGTGTTTCCATCAAAAGGTGTAAAATCTACCCTTTAATGAATATTAGAGTATTTATTCTAAAAATTGGATAAATTCATATTTTAAGCCTCTAAATTTTATTGGATAAATGTAAAATAATTTAACAAACAAATATTATCTTATTTTAGTTATTTCTATTCATTCCCTCCAATACAGCAACTAGGCATTAAATACCATTTAAAATAATAATATTATATTGGTAGTATGCAACATAATATTTCATAGAAACTCATTATTGCGTATCGGGTACACCATCAAACATAGAATCCCCTTTGAACTAAAATTAATATTTAATTGACAAATATTAATAAATATGAAAATTTCTTGTGCTTTATTTACCTAGTATGTTACATTCTTCCCCCATTTTGGAAATTATGGCCTCTCAATTTTACTCACTTATCAAATAAATTGGGGTATTTATCCCTTGTAGAATTTTTAGATTCCCACATCGCCGCTTCAACCATATGGTTTTTCCACAAAACCATTACCTCATTAATTACCTTATTTCGCAACACTTTCTCTCTTTGCTCAAGAATCTGGACTGGTTGTTCCTCATAAAAGAGATTCTCTTCCAACTGAACTACCTCTGGGATCAAAACATGAGATAGATCTGGCATATACTTTCTTAACATTGGAACATGAAAACCATTATGTTCCAAGGACACACATGGAGTTAAATCCACTCTGTAAGTAACTAATCCATCTTTATCCTGGATTTTATAGGGTCCAATGAACCTTGGACTCAAATTTCCCTTATTTCATAAACGCATCACACTTTTCCATGGTGAATCTTTTATAAATACATGATCAGCTACCTCAAAAAAGATATCCTTCTTCTAGTTATCCGCGTAACTTTTCAGCCTTCTCTGAGCTGTTGTCATGTGCTTTTCAAACAACTGAACTATTTCTGCCATCTCTTTTATCAATTCCGGTCCCATCGGTTTCTTTTCCCCTACTTCATCCCAAAAAGCTGGAGTTCAACAATTCTTCCCATATAATGCCTCAAATGGAGCCATCTATATGCTGGAATTAAATTATTATTATAAGAAGATTCAACCAAAGAAAGATGTTGGTTCCAAGTTCCATGGTAATCAAGTGAATAAGCAAGTTACATATCTTCAAAAGTTTGAATTGTTCATTCTGCCTGCCCAACCGATTAAGGATGAAAATTTGTACTAAAATTCAATTTAGTACCCAACAACTTATGAAGGCCTTTCCAAAAGTTGGAAGTAATCCTGGGATCACAGTCAGATACAATGGATAAGGGAACTCCATGTAACCTAACTATCGCATTAACAAAAAACTGAGAAATTTTATCTAGAGACAAAGTATCTTGAATAGGAAGGAAATCAGGGGATTTTGTCAATCGATAAACAATAACCCAGATTTCATTGTCACATCGAGATGTCTTTGGTAATCCAACAACGAAGTCCATGGATATATTTTCTCATTTCCAGCCTGGCACCGTTAAAAGATGAATCACCAATTTGGTAACTATATCTCTGTTTTAACCTCTTGACCAGTCAAACACTTCATAGAAAAATCAGCAATAAATTTTTTCATTCCATCCCACCAGTAATAATCCCGAATATCTATGTACATATTTGTACTATTGAGATGAACTGAAAATGGAGAACTATGAGCTTCACCTAACATCTAATTCTTAAATTGTAAATCACATGGCACATATAATATCTTCCCAAACCTCAAAAAGAATTTGTATCAATGTAAAAATCTGGAAGCATACCCTTCTGAACCAACTCTACCTTTTTCAACAACTTACTGTCTTCCTTATTTACTTGTTTAATTATGGATGTTAGGGATGATCTCACTGACACGTGAAACAAAACAATAGAATTTATTGCACCAACAACTTCTATGCCAAAGTTCATCATATCAAAAACCAAAGGATATCATTCCAAACGTATCATGGTTAATGAAGAATTACATTTTTGACTCAAATTATCAGACACTTTATTTTCCTTTCATGGATGATAATGAATCATCCAATCATAATCCTGGATTAATTCTAGCCATCTCCTCTGTCTCATGTTCAATTGTTTCTGAGTTAATATATACTTCAAACTTTTGTGATCAGTATATATTTCACACTTTTCTCCATACAAATGATGCCTCCTAATTTTTAAATAAAAAACTACAGTAACTATTTAAAAATCATGTGTAGGTTAATTTAATTCATGAGGTTTCAACTGATGTGAAGAATAAGCAATTAACTGATCATTATGCATAAGGAAACAACCAAGTCATTTCAATGAAACCTCACTAGAGATAACAAATTCACCATCTCTAGAAGGCAGTTCCACAACTGAAGCATTCACCAATCCTCTTTTCAATTACTAAAAAAAATCATCACAGTCTTTTGTCCAGATAAAATTAACACCTTTTCATGTTAACTTCGTTATTGGACTAGATAACAGTGAAACATTCTCAACAAACCAGTAGTAATAACCTAATAAACCAAGAAAAATATGGATCACAGTTATATTTTGGAGTCTTTGACATTATTCAACAACTTTTGTTTCAGTTGGATCAACAATTATGACAATATTTGAAACAATTTGACCCATTAATGAAATTTGTTGTAACCAAAACTCACACTTGCTGAATTTTCCTTAGAGTTTTATTTTATTTTAAGGTTTCCAAAACAACCCTTAAATGACTTTCATGCTCCTATTTACTTTTACAATAAACTAAAATATAATCAATAAACACAACCACCATTTATCACCTGAGTCAACTTAGCCATCACTGTTATAAACTGTTCAATTATTGATTCTGACCATCTCAGGATGCTGATTCAGAAGGTCATTTCACTATGTAAACCTCCACTACACAACTTCCCTATTTCCTCTATGAGAAAAAAATTCTGAACACTGATATATATTAGGTGAAGCAACATGGTAATATTTAAATGATATATCATTTCAATAACACCATAAATTAATTTATGGATGGTAATTTAGAAATATTCTAGCTATTAAAGTTATCTAAACCAACCTTTGATACCACCTAATAGGAACCGGCCTTAAAACATTACATAATCTTGAATTAAAGTAATAATTCACATTTAGTATCTTTTTAGGTTTTGAGTTTTAGAGAGTTAGGCCATAACAAATACATTACATCTCAAATATTACAAAGTAGAAACTTCTACTCAGTATCCATTTTTTGATAAAATAAAAATCCTTTGAAAAAATCTATTCATGTATAGTTCTAGGTTTTAGACATCATGAATTTTCCTTAATCCCTTCCTTGACCCTATTCCTCTTTATGTGCTGTGAAAAAATATTTCAAAAACATGGGATGAGCATAAAAAGATCATTAAGGGATACCCAAATAAGGAAAACTATCGGTTTTTCAAAACAACAAGTAAACCTTGAATACCCTATCATAATTAATACTTTTCACCTTGATGAAGTAGTAAATACTCTTCCCTGCATAAAATATCATTGCTTAACATTTTGAAACAAAACGATTACCATAAAATCCATATAAAAACACATAACATATTAAGGTAACATGGGATATAAACAAACCTAAATGGAATAACCATATGGTCGACATCCACACATATCACAAAATGGAATAGCCATATGATCGACTTACATACCCAATGCATTGGAGGTTATAACAAGACCACCCATCCTGGTTTATCAGGACACCACCTGTCATTTGGTTTATCACGTAACCACTGGTCAAATGTCCAAGTACCGTTATAAAATCATAACAGATAAAATATTGCAAAAATAAATATTTCACTAATAACATTTCATTTGAAAACAAAATATATCATTTGAAGATATTGAAATAATCAATCCATTTAAAAAACTATTTTCAATACCAAAACACCCAAAAACAGAATAAGTTAATTCTTTTCCTTTTAAAAACATTAAGGCTTATAGAGGAAGCCCAATAACTATTATAGCGGTGGAGAATTCATTGTCACTAGAATCATTAAAAACACTTCTTTTGTCATTTATTATAATGTTACGTAGAAAACATTTTCCCTTTGAATGAAATTAAAAGTCAAAGGGTTTTATTATACACCATATAAAAGACGGTATATATTATCAAAATATGCCTCAATTAAACGAGATTGAGACAAAGTCCCTTACAAAGATCAGTTTGTCAATAAAATATATCGATTCGTTGTATTCCCTTTATGTATACATAAATAATGTATAAATACATGATAAGATATAAAAAATCATTACTCAAATAGTCATATAATGACATAAATTAGAAATATAAGATGAACCCAAAGAATGGGAAGTGGTTTAAGAGGTTCCCTTACCTCGTGTCCGACTTGACCTGTTCGCTCTTTAATCTTATGAATAATAAACTAATGTTAATTTATTCTTTCTGAAAAACCTTTTTAATTATTATTATTTCTTTTATATCACTTATTATCATGATATAAACATTATATAATCCTTTAAGTTAATAATAGTCATTTTGTCGATGTTGGGTACTTGAGTCAAAAATGGACTTCTTATACTTACATGTTTTTCATGTGGTCAAAATTCCATTATATTTAGATTTCTATTCAAGATTTAGATATCATATATATCATATATATGCAGTACATATATGTATTTATAATATTACATAACATTTGGAGATAAGAAATGAAATGCATTGTTCATGAAGACGGTAAGTCGTACGTACGCATAAACACTACTTTCATTTCTATTTCATATTATAATGGAAGGAAAACATAATGATAAATAGATATATTATAATTCCAATAAAATATATTATATAATTTAATTAACACCATCTATTATATGTCCCACGTATGGTATTACCAAGTCATATCACTTTGAGGGGGTTGTATTCCGCACTTTCTCAAATGAAATTATCACTTTTACCCATAATGGAAACCATAAATGTTTTCTAAAAATGAAAAATAAATAAGCATAAAAAACAAAAACATAATATATGTCATATATAAATACAGTTCCATCTTAATTTTCACCATAAGATGTGGTAGGATAAGATTGAACAATCATCATTTCGTGAGGCAGTAGTTCGCTAACCATAGAAACAGTATGTTATTTACCCATTAGATAGAGGTGTGTGGATTTTTAGTTTGAATAATTATCATAAAAACATATTAGTATATTTAATATATATATTTTTTTATAAAAGAAATAATTAAAAAGAGTTTAGGGTTGGAGAAGTAAAATTAAAGAAAATAATTTAAGAGAAATCGTTACCTTTAATTCAAGTGACTCCCTTTGGTTTGAACCGAAAGGTTTACTTAACCTGTATTCTACCTAAGGTAAGGCTTCTAGGAGGAGTAGAGGGATTTAGGGAGCTTAATTGGATAGATGTTGGATGATCCAAGGGGCTTTAGACATGTGGGGAATGGGTTAGAGTGAGAGATTTTATATGGAGATGGAGGGGCTCATTAGGAAAGTTTGAAACAATTATTTTATTATAAAATTTTATTCAATTTAAAAATGTCCAAAAATAATTAAAGTAGAAGATAATAAAACTCATGTTTGAAGTAAAATCATCCAATAATAATTTGATAGTTTTTTGGATATTAGTTTAATATTTAAAATTTTATTTATTTAAATCATTTATTAATGAGGTAAACACTACATCATAGTTATGTCATAAATAATTTAATTTATCTAATATCTAAAAATTAAAAAAATACCAAAATGTAAGAAATATCATTATATTTCTAATGAATATTTATATTCAAATATATATATTATATAACCCCACATTAATTTTTTTTCCAAAACAACACATGTTTATAATATTTATATTTTTACTTTAAATAAAAAGTTATTAATATCAATATTTTACCGAAGTAGCTATTAATGGCCAAAAGTCTCACCCAAGGATTTTCTTGGTCATCCATTACTTATCCAATTTGGTTTGGACAAGTGTTAAGGTAATTTGATATTATTATTATATTATTTTTACCTTGCATTACCCTATTTATCTTTAATCGTGGTAAATAAAAGTCAAAAGTTATGATTCACCAAAAAAATATTTTCATCTTATTGAACAACATTTTACTTACTAATAACAACCATTTATGTCATATTTTTGAAATTAAATTCACAGAAAACGTAAAAATTCATTTAAATGAAAAAGTCATATTTTAAACTACTACTTAGTGGTTTCACTATTCATCAAAAATTGATGTTTTTATGAAAAATACAAAAAATTAGCCTAACACGTTTTTGATATTCCAAATTCAAAAAATATGTCTATTTTACCAAATTCAATTCATATATGTTCTATTAATTAATTTAATATTAATTCCCATAGTCAAAACAAAAAGTGTGTTTTTAAGGAATAATAACAATCAAAAGATTGATAGTTAAATATGTCCAATTTCAAAGTGAAATTGCTGAAAATGACCCAAAATGGATTAAATGGTAAAAATATAATCTAATTAGACTTTGAAACCAATTAAAAAGATAATCTATCCATATAAATATATTAAATTAAAAGGATGTTTTGAATTAAAATACAGTATTTTTCACTATTCATAAAAACTGTATTTTATCAGAAAAATACGAAAAATTTAACCAAAGTAAATTTTTATGTCTTTATTATAAAGAATAATTATATTTTTTAAAATAGAACATATAAAATTTACAAAAACTAGATTTAAAAAGGGATTTCCATCAAAAGGTGGTAAATCAACCCTTTAATAAATATTAGAGTATTTATGCTTAAAATCATATTCATTCACATTTTCAGCCTCTAAATTTTATTAGAAAAATGTAAAAACATTTAGCAAAAAAATATTATAATATTTTAGTTAGTTCTATTCATTCACACCAATACAATGGCTAGACATTAACTTCCATTTAAAATAATAATATTATATTGTTAGTGTGCAATGTAATATTTCAAAGAAACCTGTTGTTGCATATTCGGTACGCCATAGAACATAGCATCCCATTTTAAATAAAATTAATATTTAATTCATAAATATAAATAAATATGGAAATTTCATATTCTTTATTTACCTGGGATGTTAGATTTGTGGAGTACACAGACTGGTCCTAGTGTACAGGGACACAACATGTAACCCCTCTATATGTGGTGAGCTCCTCTATACTACACACTCATGGTTTGAATGACACTTGATGTTTACAGGGGCAGAACCTAGAGTCAAGGGAAGGTGAACCTTTTTCTAGTATTCTTTTATCTATTGAATAAAATTACTTAAGATGGTGCCTTAATGATATTTCTAATTTGGGATGGTATTAGAGGTTGAAAATAGGGTAAGAACTGTGTTCCCCCTCTCACCTTTTTCATGATGATGACATTATACTCTTTGGGAGAGTGGATAAAGACACCATCTCCTGTATTAAGGGAATTTTTTTCACACTATTAGGATTTTGAAGATTAGGTCATTAATTGGGGAAAATAATATATTATTTTTAGTGAGGGAATTATTACATTAAGGAAAAATAGAGTTTCCTTGAATCTTGGTGTCAAGAGGGGAGTACTTCCTCTCACTTACCTTGGTGTGCAACGTTTCGGGGGTAGGGTTAAAAGGTACCATTTGGAAAAAAATTCACTGAAAATCAAAAAACAGTTAGCAAATTGGAAGGGACAAAACATGTCTCGGGAAGGGATGATATGGTTGGTAAATTCAGTGATGCCATTGATGTTTGTTTATTCCTTTTCTCTGTATAGATAGCCAAAAACTCATATTAATGATCTATGTAGAAAAATCAGAAACATCATTTCAAATGGCTCAATTCATGAGAGGAATTTGGTCACCATTGACTGGAAATATTTCATTAAACCAATCCATATGGTTTGAATAGGTTTCAAAGATACGTGATTATTCATTGAAACATTGATCAATAAGTTAACATGGCATTTAATTTCACAATATGATGACTCAATGGAATTCCCTAGAATCAGGTTTGTTGGGAAACTCTATAAGGGCTAATCTAACTATATTTTCTCATATGTTTGGAATAAATTAAAAAATACATATGCTTATCTCATGGGTTTTTCGAAATAGATTGTGTGCATGCAATACACTCTTAACTTCTGGATTACTACCAGGTTGTCTCAGCCAAATTGTGACGATACTGTAATCCCTCCACTTATAAAGTAGACATGGATTGAATAATTTCATAGTATTTCACTTATTAGTATCATTATTTCTAGTCCTATCGGCATGGAAATTTCATGGTACTACTATAATAATTTTGACACACTAGTTTGGATGGAAAATTTTAAGGGCGTGTTCACTGCGAAAAAATGCTACATGACACTTTGTGGTGTTTATTTGGATCCTCCATCATGGGTTACAGTATTTTATAAACCCTTTATTACTCCTAACTCTACATTTCTCATCTAGGAAATTAATTAAAGAGGATTCTATTGCAGGCCATGTTGTAGTGATCTGGAATGCACTTAGCTGTGGTCTGTATGTTCTTCCTGAAGGTAGATGAAACTCTTTCTTGTGTTTTGTATTCCTAAAACAATTTGGAGGCTTTGGAATTATTTAAAAGAGGTTTTTCACTACTATCTCTCCTCCAAATATTTTTAGGGGATTCTATGTAATGTCCCGGCCCCAGTTTCCCAGAGTTGGTGCATTATTACATAACATTGGCATGATCACAAACAATCAAATCCCAAAACACCAATCAGTTTAGTATCCACGGAAATACTATATAAATGCATAATTTTTTCATTACATTATAAAATAAAAAAACACATTGTCTTCATTGACCACATTCATATCCCTTAGACTATCCCTAAAATTTATCCATAATATACTTCTTCACATATTGGGAAAAATAAAACACAGAAAGGGGTGAGCTCAGATGCTCAGTATCGATAATAATATAGTGGAAACATTCATAAATAAGCATAAAAAATTAAGGAAATGTATAAGACTAAAACAAAATCCTTTTGAACTTTAACTTCATCATAATATGTAAAATATAAATCATAATAATTCCATTTACTTATTTACATGGTTATTCTACAGGTCGAATAATCACATTCAATATCAATAGCCAATTTCATAATGATGGAATGCCTAATTCCAAACATCATAACCACATAGTCATGGCCTTGTTCAAAGACTAAAAATGAAGATTTTTTCAAGGCCTTGTGCCAAGAAACTGCTTTGTCTCATGAGACCTACCAATGCATCGAGGAGTTATAGTGGGCTTCACCCGTCACTTACTATGTACAATGCATTCCTCATATGAAAAGGATTAAACATAACATAAACATTCGTATTAAAACATTCATTCTAAATGTCAATAATTTATCCATAAACCATGAATGGTATGAAATAAAACATCTACTATCAAACATATCACAAAACCATCAATATAATATGGAAGATTTGTTTTATAATAAATCAACTTCAACAACATTAAAATCCATCAAAGGATGTTGACATTGATGAAATGAAAATTATTTCAATGGAATAACTCTTTCTATTTTGAAACCATTTAGAAGAAAACATTTATTTTGAAAAAATTATTATAATATTTTAAGGGATGCTTTGAAGATGTTATAATGGTGGAAAATAGTCGCACCAACCGTATAAGTTAAAAAACATTCTTTCTTTAATTTTTTCAAAAAGATCATAAATTAATTTCTATGGAAAATGATGGAAATATTCATTTATAAACATCTTATAAAAAGTCATACAAGGGTATAAAAGACTTTAACATAGAGTATTTGAAATAGTAAAAATGTTTAGAAATACATTTTAAGAAATATGAATGTGGATGATAACAAGGTCCTTGTAGATAATTGCATATAAACAACCATAGATAATGATGAGATTGTAGAATTCACCCTTACCATGTAATTTTCCTTGGATAAGGGTAAATTAACCTCATGTATAATAGTTAAATCATTTTTATTAAATTATATAAGAACCATATACATAAATATGATATCATATATGATCTTCTAATGTTACTTTGTTAATAATATTTTAGTATTATCGTCGTTTCGGGTGTTAACTAATTCATTTTCATTTATATATTTTGTTACCTTAGTCATGTTTGTTATGGATAGCATGTATTTGATTCATATATATAAAGATATTATGTTCTTTAAAAATAATATTTAATCATAAAATCAAAATTATTCTTGAATGGTTACGATTGGGAAATTAATCTCAATGCATTCGTGGAGACGGTAATCTGTACGTACGCACGAGCGTTAATATCATTATTTTGACTAAAAATTGTATGTAAATAGATGGTATATGATGTATAGAGAATCATTAACATGCTATATTTATCATTTACATCAATTATACATCTTTATTATACACATCCAAATAATAATGTATAGAATAATAACTACACCACGACGTGTAGACGGTAAGCCATCCGTACACATTTATGGTGACATAGTCACTCATATGATGTATCTAATAATGAATATGGTTGTAAATGTTTTATAATAACATCACAGTATGGAATTTACTGTAGTAGGTACTCTAGAGGAAACTGTAGGAGGCACTGTTTGGTACTGTAGCAGTCGGAAATATTCGCAACTTCGGGCCCCCGATTTGGTCCCCGAGTCCTTTAAGGCCTTCGGGCCACCCAGGCCTTCAGGTTAGTAAGTCCTTCGAGCCAAATCAAGGCCTTCGGGCCACCATAAGCGCATATGCAAACAAGACACCCAATAAGGAACAAATATCAGAAGGAGGAGAAGCAAGAAGCTTTTTCCATAACAGAAGGTAAATGGATTGCAAGAATGAGAGGGTTTGGAACCAATCTTCAGGACAAGCCTTTTCATGCATGGTAAGGCCTTGCCGAATAGCCCTGTAAAGATGGAGAGATGATTTCATGATGAAGATGCTGGGGAGGAGTAGTTCCAAGTAGTTAATTTGGGATGTATGTTGTGTTTGAATCCTACAATCAATGAATTCCTCAAAGGCATATGGTCTATGTAATACTTATGCCTAAGGTCCTAGTAAGGGTTCCACCTCACCCCTTGAATGGTGGACTATCAAAATCAATAAAAAAATGAAGGCCTTCAGGCCATTTGAGGAAATATTTACCTCTTCTTCAGGATATTCCTTTTGATTTGATTAAAAGGCCTCTTTAGGATGGCTTTCTGATCAAAATAATGCCTTGAGGTTGAAGTGATGGAGTATGGGAGGATATTTGGGAAGGGTTTGTTAGATCCAAATGGATTTGGAGGTGTAAATTTGAGAGAATGGGAAATGACCTTCTATTAGAGAGGTGAGGGGCACCTTAGGAAAAGATTGGAAAATTATTTTATAATTAAAAAAATTCAGTTCTTAATTGCTAAAAAATGATTTATTTCTAGGCTATGATGGGGATGGGTCTAAAACCATTCAACCAATAGGTTTTTGATAAGTTTGGGTCACCATATTAACATTATCATTTATACTTAACTCTTAGTTAAATAGTTTAACTCTAACCATGTATTCTTGTATTATTATAATAATTGATTAATAAAATTACTATAAAATTCCAAAAGAACCTCAAGTGGTTCATTAATGATATACATATCATTATATAAGTCGTTTTGCTGAACCTTTGATATTTAAGAATATTATATCAGTTAATAATATAATATTTTAAAAAAAAAGCTATTTCATGCCAATTTTTCCACTATTTGGATTTTTTTTAAAGTCATAACAATGATATTAACTTGAAACAAATTCATTTAATCAACCTTAAAATGTCATATTAACCTATAAAATTAGTGTAATTCAACAAAAGTCTAATATTATATTTATTCGGATATTTATAATATAAATTATTTAATTATTCAATATTAAGGTAATAACTACATCCTCATTTTGTCATAAATAAATTTAGTTATTTATTGTCTAAAAATTATAAATAAAATAAATTATATAGGAAATATTTTTAGGTTTGTAATAAATTTTTATAGTCAAATTTATCTTATGTACTACCCTACAAATGTTTTAGTTATGAAAACTTGAGTTTAACACTCTTAACTCTTCTTTAAATTAAATAATAATAAATGTATTAATCTAATCCAAGTGATCCAAAGGATCATATTTTATTCCTAATGTTTTTTTGGTCAAATTAAATTTATCCAATAGAATTAGGACATGTTTTAGGGTAATTATAAAATCAATTTCACCTTTAATTACCCTATTTATATTTAACAGTGGTAAATAAAAGGTAAAAGTTACTATTGACCAAAAATTATTTTCATCATATTGAACCACATTTTACATACGGATACCAACCGTGTCTCTCAGATTTTTGAAATTAAATTCATAGAAGCAGTAAAATTATGTTTTATAAAAATTTTAAAATGCTCCTTTGAGGTGGGTAAAAGAAGGTAAAAAGTTCAATAAAATTTTTATATATCTAAACTTATTATAAAATGACTCTAATGAATTATATTGAACTTATATAGGTATTATGTATCTATTTTGACCTAAAATAAATATAAAAAAATAAATAAATATTTAAAAAAATTGGTTTTAAACAATAATGTAGTGTTTTCACTATTCATCAAAAATTGAAATTTTCTAGAAAAATACAAAAAAATCACCCTAAGCTAATTTTGATATTCCAAATCCAAAAATGAAATTCAATCAGAGAGATACAATTTATAATATTTAAAAAAGTGGGTATTACTATTCATAACACCTAGTTTTATTTGTTATGGTGTGTTTGAACCCGAAGTTGCGTACAACAAAAGATATTGTATTATTCAAAGAGAAGTGTTTCGTGGAAGGTTGGGGTGTTAAATTATTCCCTCCTTAAAATAATTTCATACTCAAAATTTCAAGAATATCATTGCATAAAATGACTTGAGTGGTTTTTCATCATACATTCCATGGGTTCCCACGTCGCCTCGTCAATATTATGGTTTCTCCATTGATCTTTTACCAGACGAGTCATCCAATTTCTCAATACTTGTTCTATGGTATCTATAATCCCGATGGGATCTTCATAATAAGACATATCGGGTTCCAGTTCTATTACTTCATAGGTGAGTAAATGCGTTGGGTCAGGCATGTATTTTCTAAATAGTGATTCGTAGAACACATCATGAACTATGGAGAGACTTGGTGGCATTTCTAAATGGTAATATATGGCCCCAATTTGTTCTTGAATTTTGAAAGCTCTGATGTACCTGGGACTGAATTTACCATTCTTACCAAATCATATAACTCCCTTCCATGGATATACCTTCAAGAAGACATAATCTCCTACCTAAAATTTCAAATCCTTTATTCGGTTATCGATATATCTCTTTTTCCAAAATTGAGTTAATTTGATGTTGGTTTGGATAAACTTTACATTTTCCATTATTTCCTCAACATGTTCCGGTTCTATGAGTTTTCTTTCACCAACATCATCCCAACATGTTGGTGTGCGACATCTCTTTCCCTATAACACTTCATATAGTGCCACCTGAATGCTTGAATGGAAGCTATTGTTATAGGACAATTCTAAAATAGGTAAATATTGATCCCAGATAGCATTAAAGTCATGTGAGAAAGATCTTAACTTGTACTCTAATGTTTTAATAGTCTATTCTGATTGTCTATCAGTTTGAGGGTGGTAGGTAGTGCTCCAACGAAGATCATTATCCAGGGATTTTTGAAGACTTTTCCAAAATATTGATGTAAAATGGGGATCACGATCAGAAATAATTGATTGGGGTACTCCATGAAGTCTTAAAAATTCATTAATATACACTCTTTCTAATCCACAAAGTGGGAAATCTTATCTTATATAAAGAAAATGTTCAGACTTTGTATGGAGATAAACAATAACCCATATTGAATCATTTCTTCTAGGATTAATTAGTAGTCTAATGAAAAATCCCATCATAACATCATCCCATTTCCACTCAGGTATGGGAATAGGTTTTATGACTCCTCTAGGATGTTTTCAACCATTTTTCACTTGTTGAAAAACCATACATCTCAGCACAAAATGAGAAATCTCTCTCTTCATGATGTCCTACAAAAAATGTTTATTCAAATCTCAATACATCTTAGTTCTACTAGGCTGTATAGAGAAATTGGAGATATGAGCATCATCCAACAATTCCCTTTTAAAATCAGGTATATTGGGAACACAAATTCTCTTCCCAAATTTTCAAATCCCATCTTCATATACAATGTCAATCAATCTCTCATCTTTCATAGCTTTAATTTTATTTTTAAATTAGTCATCATTTGTCTGAGAAGTTTTTGTCTTTTCTATTAAAGTTGTTTTGGAATCCATTTGAAAAATAATTGATGTTTCACCTTCCAGGGTTATTCCCATATCCATAATTACTAGATTCATGTATATAGGATCTTTTTCAACTCTCATATTGTAAAAATCTCAATGATCCTTTCTAATCAAAGCATATTCCACCTTATTTGCCTTCCCTGCGCGGTAGTGTATAGTGAAATCATAATCCTTGAGTAGTTCAAGCCATATCCTTAGCCTCATGTTGAGTTCTTTTTGTGAGAAAATATACTTTAAACTCTTGTGATTAGTATAAATCTCTCATTTTCACCATATAGATAGTGTCTCCATATCATTAGAGAAAATATTACAGCTTCTTACTCAAGATAATGAGTCAGATAGTTTTTTCCATGAATTATTAGCTATCGTGATGCATATGAAATAACTCTATCATTCTGCACAAGGACACAACCATGTCATTTATTTGAGGCATCACTATAAATAACCAACTCATCATTCCCTGATGGTAGAGTCGTGATTGGTACATTGACTAATTTTATCTCCGGTTCTTCAAAACCTTATTCACACTCTTTTTTACAAACAAATTTAATCCCTTTACTTGTGAGCTTGGTCAATGGGTTAGCCAATCGAGCAACATTCTGGACAAATTTCTGATAATAACCTGCTAATCCAATAAAACTTTGTACCTTGGTTATACATCCCGGTGTTGGCCATTCATGGATTGCCTTTATTTTTGAAGGATCGATAGGGATTCCATCCTTAGAGACAATATGTCCAAGAAATGAATTCTCTTGAAGCAAGAATTCACACTTTCTAAACATCCCATATAATTCATTTCTTCTAAGAGTCCTTAGGATAATATTCAAGTGATTTTCATGATTTTCATATCTTTTGGAGTATACCAATATATCTTCAATATATACCACAACAAGGTCATAATGGTATTCCTTAAAAATGGTTTTCATTAGATCTACGAAAAAAGAGTGTACATTAGTTATCCCAAATGGAATTACTGTAAACTCATATTTCCCATACCTGGTTCGAAATAATGTTTTCGTAATGTCTTCCTTCTTCACATGAAACTGATTATATCCACATCATAGGTCAATATTTGAGAAATATTGAGCTCCATGAACTTGGGCAAATAAATCATCAATGCAAGGTAGGTGATATTTTTTCTTTATTGTTATAGAATTGATCTCATTGTAGTCAATGCACAACCTCATAGATCCATCCTTCTTCTTAAAAAAAAGAATAAGGCTCCCCATGGAGAAAAACTAGGATATATAAATCCCTTATTACTCAATTCATCTTGTTTTTTCATTAGTTCAACTATTTCCACAGTGGCCATTCTATAAGGGGTATTCGATATGGGTCTTGAACCTAAAATTAAATCAATGGAAAATTAAATTTCTTGTTCTGGAGGATGTTCAGGTAAATCCTCTAGAAACACATCAACATATTATTGAATAATAGTTATGTCATCTATTTAAACAATCCTTTCCTCACCCACAATTATTTCATTCTCTTCCTCCCCAATAGTTGAATTTAGTTGAGCTATTTGGGGTGGATCTAGATAAGAATCAGGTGTTGATGTTTATGATTTAAGGATAAGGTGTTCTTTATCATCACCATTAAAAATTGTAACCTCCTTTTTATTACAATAAATTTTCACATCATGGTCTGAAATCCAATCCATATTGAGGATTATATAAAATTCAATCATGGGTAAGATGATGAGATCAGTAGATAAATAATGTTTATATTCCATAATGGTAACTGATTCACAAAACATGGTTGCAATGACACTTCCATTAAGAGTTTTGTCGAAAAACTCCATTGTTAAATAAAATTGGAAATATCTAATTTTCATAGAAAACTGGGAATATAGGAAACAATGTGATGATCCATAATCAAAGAAATCATTAGTTATACTTGTGGAAACTATTAAATTACCTGCCACTACATCTTTCAGAGCTTCAACCTCAGCAGTTGTGATCACTGAAGCTTTTCTGTTCTCCCTTGGCCTTTTCTAAGGTAAGTTTCCTTGGCTCTGTGGACATTCATTTGCATACTACCCCTTTCTCTAAAATTTTAGAATTCATCATTAACAACCTCTTACTTTTCACTACAATCACGAGCCTGTGTCCTTTTTCACCACACTTGTAACAGACTCGCATTACCTTCAGTAAAGTACTAGGTTGCTTATTCCCATATTTACTACATGATGGATATTCAACTTTTTTTTCTTCTTCTCCTTATTTACATTTCTAGAGTGTTCATAAGATCTCCTCTTCTCCTTATATGCCTTAAAGTCATAATACTTAGAGAATTTATTTTCTGTCTTGATAGTACATGAGACAATATCTTCATATGACGAGAAGGATTGTGAGACTAATGCTCAATGGAGAAATGGTTTTAACCTGTCGAATAATCGATAAATATTACTCCTTGGGTTACATATATAATCTGCAACATTCATTGCTAACCTTGTAAATTTAGCCTCATACTTTGCAACATTCTCATCCTCTTTTTTCCACAGACTCAGAAATTGTCTTTCTATATCTACTCAATGGTCATGAGGAAATTGTTTTTCTATGAAAAGATCTTTAAACTCCCTACATTCCATATTTTATACATCATCATATTTTTTTGTGTTTTTAATAAATGACCACCATTGATCGGCATCTCCTGTGAGCCGATAAACTGCGATGACATCTTTTTCCGTTTTACTACTCCCCAAAGCCTGAAATATTTTCTCTAGGGAACTTATCCATTGCTAAGCTAAAAAAGGATTTTTAGTCCCATTGAATGGTTGTGGTTGTTTATTAATGATGGAATCTAACATTTATCGTCCACATTGTGGATTAGGGTGATCCATATGTGTATAGTTATTATACATAACCTGAGTGAGTTGTCCCAATATGGTGATAAGCTAATCAGAACCAGTTACATCACTAGATCCACTATAATTATCCTGAGTATGAGGGAAATTCCTACATGGATTACGTGTGTTGATACAGTTTCCATTACTTCTACTAGGTGCCATTTCTAAACAATTGAATACACTAGATTAGTTTATGAATAGAAATACATAATTGCAAACTTATAAAACACTTAACATAAATTGACCAGTTTATGGATATAATCCATAATAATAAAAATGTTCTCATTAAGGAGTTATATACTCATAAATCCTTCATAATGGTTTGTAAAGAAATTGTGAATGATCTGATGAATATCCCTCAGGAGTGTCATAACCATGAGTTCAGCAAGGCTCATTGTCGTGTACTAGGATACCCCATGTTAATCCTGAAACACCTTGTCGGTGTTTTCACTCCTAGGTACATTTGTGCCAGAGCTGCCTCTACATGCTCATATCTATACAGAGGGGTATTTCTTAGAAAATGCACAAAATCTATACATTACTAAGATTATAGGGTGTTCTTGTATACTAATCCTCAAATTCTATGTTAGGGTAATGTTCTCTACTAAATGTTTTTCTAAATCTAGCTTCCAAGTTTTGTAATAAACTTTTTCTGATACCAATTTTAATGACCCAAACCTAGTTACCAAGAGTTGGTGCATTATTACCTAGCTATGTCATGATCACAAGGGATTAAATACCAATTGACCGATCAGTTTAATACCCCTGGAAGTACTATATACATATATAAGTTTTACATTAAAATAAAAAATGAATAATAAAAACAACATTTCCTCTATTTACAAATATTATATCTCATAGACAATCCCTATAGGTTAGTCATAATATATTTCTCTTCATCCTGCAAAAAAACATAGAAATGGGTGAGATCAGATGCTCCGTAAGGATAACAATATAGAGGAAACTTTCATAAATAAGAAAAAACATTTAAGTAAATGTATAAGACAAAATCAAAAGCTTTTTAAACATAAACATCATCATAATATGGAAAATTTAAATCAAACTAATTTCATTTACTTATTCACATGGATATTCTACAATTTGAATAATCGCATGAAATATCAATAGACAATTTCGTAATGACGTAATGCACAATACCAGACATCATAACCACATAGTCAAGCTCTCGTGACCAAACTACAAAATAAAGTTTTTTTCAAGGCCTTGTGCCAAGACACTAGTTTTTATCATGCGACCTACTGATGCATCGAGGAGCTATAGTGGGCTCCACCCATCACTTACTAAGTCAAATGCATTACTCTTATGAAAAGGTTTAAACAGAACATAAACATTCGTATTAAAACTAGCATACAAAATGTCAATACATTATCCCTAAACCATGAATGGTATAAAATAAAACATCTACATTCAAACATTTCACAAAACCTCTAATACAATATAAATGATTTGTATCATAATAAATTAACATCAAACAAGTTATAAATACATAAAAGGATATTGAAATAGATGAAATGAAATATATTTAAAAGTAATAACTATATTTATTTTATAACCATTTAAAAGAAAAAAAATATTTTGGAAATATTTTTATAGGATTTTAAAGGATGCTTCGAAGATGTTATAATAGTGTAAAATAGATGCACCTTCCGTATAAGTTAAAAAACATTCTTTCCTTAATTTTGTCGAAAAGGTCGTAAAGTGCCTTTTTTTTGAAAAGGAGGAAAATATTCCTTTATAAACATCATATAAAAAGTTAAAAAAGGTACAAATGACATTATTCTATAGTCTATGGAATATTAAAAATGTTTTGAAAGACATTTTAGGAAACATGTATGTGGGTGATAAAGAGGCCCCAATAAATAATTACGCATAAACAACCTCGGATAATGAAGAGATTGTAGAATTAACCCTTACCTTGTACTTTTACATGGTTGAGGGTATGTTAACATTATTTATAATATATAAATTATTTTTATTAAATTATAGAAGAACCATATACATAAATATGATATCATATATGATATTCTAATAAGTGTTTGTTAATAATATTTTTGTATAATCGTCATTTTGAGTGTTAACTGATTTGTTTTCCTTTATATGTTTGGATACGTAAGTCATGTTATTTATGTATAGGGTGTATTTAATTCATATCTATAATTATATTAAGTATTTTAAACATTATTTTTAATCATCAAATGAAAATATTTCTTGAACGGTTACGATGGGTTAATGAATCTCATCGTGTTCGTGGAGATGGTAATCAGTACGTACGCACGAATGAAAATATCATTCTGTTGATTTAAAATCATATGTAAAAAGATGGTATAAAATGTCTATGGAATCATTAACATTTTATATTTATTATTTACATCAATTATACATCACTATTATACCCATCCAAATAATAATGTATTGAATAACAACTACCCCACGACGTGGAGACGGTAAGCTGTACGTACGCACGTATGGTGACTTTGTCATTCATATGATGGATAGAATACTGAATTTTTTTGTACCATTTTTATAATAACATAATAGCATGTAGAAGATACCAGATATATTATATTAGAATGGAAGAAACAAATATAGAGGAAGTGGAAGAAGAAAATAACTTGAAATAGGTGATTAAATATTTACCTCTTATCTGAGTTGTTTCTTCTGATTTGATCAAAAGGGATCCTTAGGATGGATTTATGATCAAATTATGTCAACTAGGTTGAATTGAGGGTATTTGGGTAGATATTTGGGTAGGTTTTGGCTAAGAGAAATGGCTTTGGAGGTGTGAAATTGAGAGAAGTGGAAATTTTCTTTTATTTGAAATATGAGGGGAACCTTAGGAAATGAATGAAATCTTTTTTTATAATAAACATATTTTCAGTTTCTAATGGCTCCAAAATGATTTATTTAGAGTTTAAGGTTGGTATGGGTTGAAAGAACTCCACCAATAAGTTTTAGATATGTTTGGGTCACGATATTAACCTTATCTTTTAGATTTAACTCTTAGTTAAATAGTTTAACTTTTACCATGTATTCTTATATTTATAAAATAATTGGTTAATAAACATACTATAAAATTCCAAGAGAACCTCAAGTGGTTTATTAATGATATACCTATCATTATATAAGTTCTTTGGCCGATCCTTTGATTTTTTGGAATATTATATATATTATTAATATAATATTTGTTTTAAAAAACTTTTCTGTCAATTTTGAAACTATTTAGTATTTTGTTTTTGTTAAAGTCATAACAGCATGATTACTACAGAAAAAAATATTTTAATCAACCCTAACATGTCATATTATCCTCGAAAATTATTGGGATTCATTAAAATTCTCAATCTAGATTTATTTGGATATTTATACTATCAATTATTTTCATCTTTCATTAATAAGGTAATTACTACATCATCATTGTGTCATAAATAAATTTCATTGTTTAATGCCTAAAAACTATAAGAAAATACCATTATTTAGGAAATAGTTATACATTTCTAATTATTATTTATAGTTGAATTTATCTTATGTATAACCCTATAAATGTTTTAGTTATGAAAACTTGACTTTACCACTTTTAACTCATCCTTAAATTAAATAATAATAAATGTCCTAATCTAATACAACTGGACAAAATGGATAATATTTTATTACTAAGGTCATTTTAGGATTAATTACACTTATATAACAAAATTAGGACATGTGTTAGGGTAATTATAATATCATTAATACCATTAATCACCCTATTTTCTTTTAACAATGGTAATAAAAAAGTTAAAAGTTACTATTCACAAAAAATTATTTTCATATTATTGACCCACATTTTACATACTGATATCAACGGTGTCTCTCAAATTTTTGAAATTCAATTCAAAGGAGTTGTAAAATTATGTTTTATGCAAATTTGCAAATGCTCCTAAGAGGTCGGTAAAAGACTATAAAAAGGTAAATAATGTTTTTATATATCTAAACTTATTATAAAATGAATCCAATGAATTACATTGAACATCTATAATTATTATGTATCTATTTTGACATAAAATAAATTTAAATAAGATAAATTGTTTTTTAAATAAAAATTCTGTTTTAAACAATAACGTAGTGTTTTTCACTATTCCTCAATAATTGAAAGGTTTCTAAAAAATACAAAAAATTCACCCTATGCTAATTTCGATATTACAAATCAAAAAATGAAGTCCATTTTGAATGTTAATATTTATAAAAATTTTAAAAAGTGGGTATTACTATTCATAACTGCTAGTTTGATTAGTTGTGGTGTGTTTGAACTCGAAGTTTCGTACAACACAACAATTTTATTATCCAAAGAAAAGCATGTCGTGGAATCATGGACTAATACATGATGAAATGTACCTGCAAGACTGACTGTATTGAGCAGGTTCATGCTCTTCTATTGATAGTAGTGTCCATTTTGTTTTCATTCATATAGAAGGCATGAAATGCCTTGATTTTTCACAGGACTACACGCTCATTTCATATCGGTATACTGGCTATTAATTGTGAAATCCAAACTGCTTCCAAAATTCATATTGGAACCATGAGGAATGATATTTATGATCTTGTACTGTTGAGTTACCTTGGTGTTAATGGTAGGGTGAAGAAAAAACTGATGATGAAACATGTTTGATGGATTCCACCAATTTTTTGATGGTTGAAGGTCAATGTTGATGGGGAAGCTTCTAGCACACCAGGTCCCTCCGGATGAGGTGGAGTCATCCGTACTCATAAGGGTTTTGTAAAAGGATTCATCTTCCACTTTATTGGAAATGGGTTTGCAATTGAATCAAATATTCGGGATATGATAATTGAAATAAGGTATGCTTTCCATTATGGCTTACATGACTTGTGGATTGAGTCAGACTCATCATTTGTAGTTCAAATTCTTTGATAATGGTCAAGGATTGTTCCATGGAAGATGTTTCCATTCTGATTTGAATTCCTTCGACTTGCATAATCGCTCTCACATTAATTTTTAAATATTTATTGTGATGCCAACAATGTTGTGGATGCTCTTTCCAAGAGGGTAATTTTAGTGGTTACTTCTAGTTGGTATTTTTATACTTATGTTTTTTAATAGATTTGTTCAGGCTTATTACCATGGTGAGGTTTATACTATTATTTTTATAATTCCTCTTTGATACCGCACTATGTACTTTGTTCATTTTTTAATATGTTATCTTTGGAGTTGGGTCTCCCGCCTCTGGATCTTCATGGTTTACAATGGGTGTGACTAACCTATAAATTTTGTTTATTGGATTGATTATATTGGTATATTCATAATTTTTTGTAGACTTCATACTTTTTAACAGAGTCTTAGGTATTCCAAGGCCAGACGGTGCATAATAAGACCAGACATACTGAGTTCTGCTCCTTCAGCTTTTAAACAATAGTCCAAGTACCTTTATATTCAGGATGGAGTTGTTTTACAGTCTTTTTTATGGTGGGATTGTATTTTACCCTGTTTAATTTTTTTACATCCTATCATACTCTGGTTATGGGATATATATGTATGCATGAATTGTTTGTTCAGTTTATTTACATTTCATCATTTGGTGGGGTTAGAGGTGTGTGCGTACATTTACTTATGAAATGACTCTCATGATAGTGATATGTGTACTCAGTTCTAGTCACCATCCCCTAGATTGTTGGACATGGATTTGGGGTGTCGCATCATGGCCCCCACTAGGACGGGTCATGATTAATACATAGATATATTTTTTTAGTGAGATTTTAGATCTAATTGGGATGGTTTCTTATCTCTTAGCACTCCCACCAAACCTCTCTGAATATTATAATGTGTTCTATATTCGTCTCCTAGGGAATTACTCGCTTGATCCTTCAAAGGTGTTGAACTCAGTGGATTCACCACTCAGGAATAATTTTTTATTAATAAAAGATAATATAAATTTTCTATCATAGAAAAAAGTTCTATGTAAAACTACTACTAATCTTTTTGGCATTCATTTGAGGAATATGAAATTTTTGGAAACTACTTTGGAACCCAATTATGTGATAAACTAGAGAAATACTTATTTATTTATATCAAATTGGTCGAATTTTAGGTGATAAATTCATGTTTTATGATGTGAAATGTACCAAACCTATATTATATATATATTTCCATTGAAATATTATAGATCTATTTAACTGCTTATCTAACATGCCATGTGGATTCTAAATTATCCCTAATAATGTAATTCTTTATAAGCAAGTGGGTAAACTTGAAAGTGAGAAAATTATTAACTGCACGATGAAATATATTTATAGAGTTTATAAATTATAAATGTGTAATTATTAATTCATAATAAATAAGTACTTAATTTTGAGTAGAGTCATTTTATGCATCAAAAATAAGTTTTCTTCAAAAAAAGGTTTTATTTTATTTTTTACCTAAAAAATTTTAAAATTAATTTGAAACATTTTTGGAACTATTATTTGAGTAAATTAATATAATTTTTTGAATTTTCATTTCAAAATTTTCACAGGATGAATTTTTATTATTTTCTGAAAAATATTTATTTTTAGCGAATAATTAAAAAAAACACATTATTTCTAAATTAATATGACTATATTATAATTAAAAGTATAATTATGTTTTCAATTTTTCATGGAAATCACATAAGCCTCCATTAATTAAAAATTATCTAACTATATAAAAATTAATAATTATTATAATTTATTTTTTTATAAACCTATTTTTTTATTATGAAGAAATATTTAGAAGTTTACTTATATGTGCGTAGTGAATCTTTATCTTAATAAAAGATTTAATCAATAATTATAAACACATATAATTATATTATTTTGTTATATATTAAATTATATATTTTAACATTTAATTACTTGTTTTTAAAAGTTATGGAGTGCGATTAGATTCTATTTTATTCTTAATAATTTATTTTTAAAAAACATATGTTCATTGAGGATTTCAAACTTATTTTAAATTAAATTCATCCAATTATGGAAATTGAGTTTTTAAAAATTTAGTATATATTTTTAACTATAATAATTAATATAATTTAATATTTTAAACTTTTTAATGAACTAAAACTGTTGTTCCAGGTTTTTTAGTAAAACAAGTGTGTAAGGTTTTTTATTAAAAAGTAATGAAAAAATACACTATCCATTATATATTTTGGATTTTTTTCTGGTCAAGGTTTTGTATGTCTATGAGAATTTATAATATCTAATAATATTTTAAAAAAATTATAAATTTTTTTTACTTTTATAACACTATTTCCATAACTGAATTCATTCACCAATAATTCTTATTTTTACTCTGTGAAAACTAATTTTTAAATTAGAGGTTGAGTGTAAAATTTCTCAATTATGTGTTTTGAAAACAAGGATTACATCTTTCTAAATATTTTAAAATCCTGTTAAGAAAATTTATATCAATTATAAAATATTAGATTTAGAATATTATACAAAAAAATTACAAGCTAGGATTTTAGAAAAATAATTTCTAATTTATTGAAAATATATTCCAGTTTGAAAATCCTTTTATGTAAAAGAGTTAACAAGTGATGTTATACATGAATTTATACTTTCGATTAATTTAAAAATAATATCTTTTATTGTAACTCCATGACCCCATAAGCCTGGAGCTGGTGCATTATTTTAATATATTGGCATGATTACAAGGAATCGAGTCCCAAAGGTCCAACCAGTTTAGCAGTCTTAGAAAATAGATTTCATACATGAACGTTACATTATACATCCAAACATAAAAATAAACATAATTAATCCTTTGTGAACACTATTATTCCTCTAGATTAACCCTGCATATCAACTCCAATACACTTCTTGGATTCCTGGGAAAATAAAACATAAAAAATGGGTGATCTCAGATGCTTCGTAAGGGTAAATAATACAGTAGAAGATATCATAATCAATAGGCATGGTGAATAATTGAAAACACTTTCCTTTATAAATATTAAACATGAAAAATTTATGGACGGAATATGATCTGATTAAATAATGACATAATAAAACATAGGCTTGGGTATTCTACTAGTCGAATAACCACATAAACCATCAATATTATTTTCATAATGAGGGAATGTATTATGCAGGACTTTATGAAACATTTTTTCAAGGAGTCATCCAAGACGTCTCAAAATGATTAAGGGATCAGCCAAAAACAAATTTCCAATTGGGAATGTTCTCAGGAAATTCCACATCTAATTGTCTCTTGAGACCTTCCGAATCATATATGATATATAGCGGGATCCACCTATCACTTACTAAGTCCAAGACATTCCTCATATTAAAATGTTTAAACATAACATAAAAATTCATTTTAAAACTAGAATACGAAATATCAATACTTTAACCACAAACCATGAATCGTATAAAAATAAAACATCCACTGTCAAAAATATTACAAAACCATAAATATAATATGAAATATTTGTATCATAATAAATTGACCATAATGATGCATAATTTCTCGAAAAAGGGTGCTGACATAATTGAAAATGATCAGAAATTTTTTGTGATAGAAATACCCCTTTTCATGAAATCATTTAAAAGTCACCCAATTTATAAAAGAATAAATTTAAAAGGTATTTTTGAATAAAAATGTCCCATACCATATTGAATCTTTTTAAAAAATTTAACATTTTAAAACATTCATGTTCATATAAATAAATCCTTAAAACCATTTTGAAAACATGGATATTAATGAAAAATATTTAGAAGAATAAATATTTAAAACATTTAAAATGATGTTTTAGTTAAAGAGTGCCTTAATAGAATCATGTTGAATTTATTTTATGAAACATGGACATGGTTATTAAATATGTCCCAGAAAATACTTACACATAAACAATCTCCAATAATAATGAGATTGAGGAATTGATGCTTACTGATTTGTTAACATGCGAAACATACACCCCTTGAAAGAAGGATCATACAATGAAGATGTATATACCCATAAATTAATGTATATTACACCAATAATACAATCATGGGAAGAACATATACCACACAAATGTAAAGAGTGTCCAATATAGCATGAATCTCATGTGAATAAAAAGTGAGATAAAAACCTCTTACCTTGTAATTTTCCTTGGTCGAAGGTACATTAACCTCCTTTATAATAGTTAAATCAAAGTTATTAAATTATACAAAGACCATATACTAAAATTCGATATCAAATGTGATCCTCTAATATTCCTTTGTTAATAATATCTTAGTAGTATCATTGTTTTGAGTGTTAATTGATTCATTTTCCTTTATATGTTTTGTTTCGTAATCCATTTTTTTATGTATAGGATGTATTTGATTCAGATACAGAATTAATGTAGGGTCCTGAAAATCCAAAAAGGAGAATGAGAGTCCCTTTTAATCCAACGGAAATTCAACCCAATTTCCCCCCATAGAATTGGGGAAAAGTGTGGAGAATACCCAAAGTATGGAAGAAGACGAACTGGTCTGAAAACCGGTCCAATGATAATGGTACGCGGCCGGTTCCACAAAATGCGCCCTCTGCGGACCGATGTCATTCACGGAACAGAGGTGGGGATCCTCTGTGGGCGCAAAGTAGGATGGGCCCCAGGCCAGTCCACTGACACAAACCACCCCAGCCATAGACCGTGCCAGCCGGCCCATGCCGCATACGTTGCCATTCGCTGAATGGAGGCAGAACCCTGTGTGGCCACGAAGCACTCCCCAAGCTAGTTTGGTTCGCGGGGGAGGTGCGTTCAATGCCCCCCGCGAGTTGCAGATTGACCGAGTCATCTGTAAACCGGGTTTCCAGTCATGGGCCTCTGCAAAAGCTACCACATGAACATAGATACACCTCTTTCCCCCTATATAAAAGCTGATCGAGGGAGATGAAAAGAGGGGTAGAAAGGGGTAAAAGGAGGAGAGGAGATCGATCAGATTCGGGTGGATGTATTTCGAAGGAAGGAGTTTGGATTTCGCAAACAACAATGTTCCATTTCGTGAACTAGAACAGGTATGAATCTAGAAATCAATTAATAAGGAACCGAAAATGCATAACAACATGATGAACCGTGAACTTAAAATAACAAAGAAAAGATGACTGCGAACCATGGCCCCTCCACGGATGAACTCCCCATAGACCAGGGAGTTTATTCCCCTTTTCCAATCCGTCGCACTGCATAGCACCATCCTATGCATATGCCCCATTTCACTTCCCATTGATGCACCTTTCGCGACGTGATCGTCTGGTCCTTGCTGCCTCTTGTTTCTCACACCGAGAATGACTCACATGGTCTTAGAGTAAGCATCGACCATGACATCCTCTCCTTGGCCTCCTCAGAGTGTAAGCCCCAATCCATTACCCTGGGCTTCCTTAGATCGTATGCCCGATGCCCATTCGAACTATGTGGACTTTGATTCCCCACCATAGGGATACGTAGGAAGCCTCAAAGAGTATCAAGCCCGATCACCATTGGACACTCAGGTCCACATTCACGTCGGTTCCCCAACACCCCCATGCGAACTATAAGGACTTTTATCCTTGTCAAGGCATGGTACGTAGGAAGCCTCAATGAGGTTCAAGCCCAACAATTGGTGATTCCGACCCCCTTCAGGTTAGTTCATCCTTCGTCCCACATGACGTTAAACTATATTTACGAACATCGAGGACTCTGATTCCCCTCACAAGGATATGTAGGAAGCATGTATAACGAGTTCTATCCAAACGCTCAAGTCATTATCTTTCCCCCCTAGATGACGATAAACTCCAGAGCGCCCAGTTATTAGGCTTTAAATCAGCATTGTCCCAATGATTCTCAACTCCTCGGAGTCATTAATCCAATGAGGGATGGTAAACCTTGGGACTAAATGATTCTGAATCCCTGTGTTTAGCTGACCATTGCTAACCATGAATAACCCGTGGATACTATGCTTGGCAATAAACCAAGGATTTTTGAACATATGAATACGTTGTAAATCTATAAGAGTGTCCCAGAACAAGCAATAATTTCCCCTAAAAGGGTGCGATTAGGATTAATTCCCATCCTCTCGACCAATGTGAGTTCTTAAGCATCCCTAGTCAAACCACCCAGCAAATTCCTGCCTTGGGAAAGCAGGTCCACGTATTGCTGGATATGGATCCATTGGATGTTTTTAGGACAAAACGGTGCACCTGATATGAGTGATTAAGAAAAACCTGATCTTCTCTAATCAATCATTGGGTAGCACACATTTCTCCCCCATGATCCCGTCGTGCGCTGCGAGACAAAAAAATGGTGAACTCGACGTGAATCTTTAACCAAGCATGAAAGAATTAACCTAATCTCGCTCTGTGTCCTATTATACTCACGAGGAGGGATAAGAAAGGTCATTAATTATGAATGGGATCATGAGATGCTTATTTGATGGGTCTATTGTTTATATTTGTTAAAATATTTTACAGGTGCCACTCAGAACGCCCTTCGATCCAATGGCATCATGAAGGAACTAGCGGCGCGTGCTTCCAACAGTGTAAGGGCTGGACTTCCTCACCAACGGAGGACCCCATCCCCTACCCATTGTCTTCAACGCTGGGTCTCAGATGTGTTGATCCGAGATTACCACTTGAATGGTACTCTCCAAATGGTGGACGTGGCCATGCATGCCCTACAATCCACCAGGACTCTCTAATCACCTTCCCAACAGTGGCAACAAATTCAGATCCAGATAGCCCCTATTTCCATCTCAAACCGTTTCGGGAGTGTATCCCCGGAATGAGACAATGTGTAACTCCCTTATCTTAGGTTGGTGGATGAGGTCGATGCTGAGGACTTCATAGTTTCTGAATGGGGGTTCCACTCAAAGGCCCCCACAAGAAGATTTCATCGCAGTCACACCGCGACTCAACATCCTCACGATAAGGAGGATGTCGCCCCGAGGATCCAGGCCCATGCTCCCCATGCTCCAGCCCCTCGGACTTCCTGACGAGGGCGCCAAACGTACATCCAGGTACTGGTCATCACCCTTGTTCCTGAGGAGGATCTCTGTTACCTAGTCATGGAGACGTAATACGATCATGCACATACACTTGTTCGCTCCTCTAAAGCCCACCATCCAGACATGGTAGCATCATACGAGCAAGAATGCATCCACGCCAGCCTCCATTAAGCCTGTCTCTCACACAAGACGGCACCTACCCGGCAGTCACCTCTCCCTGCCCAAGGTCGTGAATCCCACCAACCCGGCGTGGTGGTGACCCAGCTCTTAGCAGATGCTCTTGGCGCCAACCATCTTGGCATGGTGGTGATCAACAAAGATTTCCGTCCCAATGTGGCATCAATTAATAGGTGGGCACGTCTCCCTTCCAAAAAAGGTCACCAACTCAATACGGTGGGAAACCAATATATGCATGGCCAGTTCCCTACAAATTCATGTAAAGTTTGCCATCCTTATGTGGCGGAAAATGGAAAGATAAGTTGGTATATCCCAGCACAGGGGAAGATTCGTTCACCTGCCCCAACACATGAGAATTGATTCTACGCATGGACCACCGTAGGATCGGACCAAGATATTCCTACTCCAATACCGAAATGGGACATCATAACCATTCCAGCCAAATATGTCTCTCTGCATATCCTAGAAATGATGGAGGATCAGGTATCGATCCTAGATCGTATCTTGCAGACTTTCCAGAATGTAATTGCATCAACGGTAATAGAAAGGACTCAGGCTGGTGAGCCAATCTCCCCAATTGAGGTGACTCTTCTAAGATACGAGATAGCCACCTCAAACGAGATCTACATCCATGCTTCCGCCCAGGAGGGTCATCGGCCATATTCAGCGACGCAAGGGCAACCAGATCGAGCATTTTCACTAGTTCCAACTGGGGGACACACTTCCATCATAGTGGATGCACAGAGTAGACATATATCCCTTTTAAAAGTCAATCTATTCATCGGCATATCTCGGCAATGTCACGGGACCCAATTACACAGGGAACTGTAGGTGAAGGCTGTTGTCAAAAGCAGACGGTCCCCGCTGCCCGCAAGAAAGCGCCCCGAATGCACTGAAAGCAGCTAGGAAATAAAGAGTGGGTTCATGACTCCACTCTGCTAGAATCTGGGATTACCGATGGTTTTAATCACACATAGAAGGCTCAGAACCCTGCCCACCCATTTCCATTTTATAGGAGCAGTAGTAGAAGTTGCAAAGTTCCTCCTTGTAATGTTGATACCAGAAGCTCTGAAGGTCCTCCCCAGAGCACCCGCAGGGGCCTCCCCCATAGGCATTTAACGATCGATTATGAGAGTTTCTCTTTTGATGTGAGTCACGGAAACCCTCTGTGTGGCCTAAAGATCGAGTAGCAAGAAGGCCCTCCACTTATTGCGGTCCACCCTGAAGGTCCTCCCAGGGGTATACACTACAAACACTCATTGTGCAGTGGGACCACTGATTATGATAGTAGTCCTTGCTATCATAGTCACAAGTACAGAGGCCCTCCCCTTAGTGACGTCTCATCGCGACAAGAAGGTCCTCTCCTTGTTGTGGCCTACCTTGAAGGTACTCCCCAGGGGTTACGTTGCAATGACACTCCATGCATCTAGGCATCAGATCACGGTGGTAGTCCTCACCACCCTGATAACAAAGGTCCTACCCTTATAGATTTCAATTAATGCGAAGTCCCTCCCCTCATTGTGGTACATTCTAAAGTCCCTCCCTCGGGTGTACCCCGCAGATATTCTCCCTACCGTAGGTTTAATGGAATTCCTCTCCATTGCAGTAGTTGTGATGGTAGTCCTCGCCACCACGACTTCCATTGCGAAGGTCCTCCCCATAGTGGCCCCAAACAACAAGATGGTACTCCCCTTGTAATAGTGTGTCTTGAAGTTCTTCCCCAGGATACACATCAAACGTCTAACCATGATGGTCATCCTCATCATGATGGCAGTTGTTGCGAAGGCCCTCCTCGTAACAACGTAACGCAACCAGAAGGTCCTCCCCTCACTGCGATACGCTTTGAAGGTCCTACCTAGGGTATGCACTGCAAAATTCCTCTATGAAGTGTGGCGTCAAGCAGTAATGGTAGCCCTCTCTGTTGCGACATGGATAGCAAGGCCCTCCCCACCTAGACATCGTTCATCGAAAAGGTCCTCCCATAATTGTGTATAGTCTGAAGGACCTCCCCAGGGTGTACCCCACAGGTTATCTCCCTGTGGGAACTGTGATGGTAGTCCTTTCCATTGCGGCAACCATTGTGAAGGTCCTCCCCGCAGTGACATGTCATATCTGTATGAAGGTCCTCCCCTACCGAATCAAGAACAGAAAAGCCCCCATATGTCTAGGCACTCATAAGGATGGGATCAAGCATGTCAGAATCCCAGTTAGTCACCAATGACACCCTTCTTCAATCAGGAGACGGTCTGGGCCACGTTCATCTTCTGAATCATCTCGGAATCACCCATATGATAATTCAACACCTACATGCCCCAATGCCACTGGCCACACTATCGTTAAGCACCTCAGTTGGGCCAACCAGGTAGAGGAATCAATAGAGGAGGAGTATACCGACATGTTGCACCTGAAGAAACGACTGGCCAACGAACAGCTCTCAATTCGACATTCCTAGAAAGTTGTCAGAAGAATGCATGCAAGATATCCACTACAATATATGGACAACCCTCCACCGGCTGAAATCAAGATTCCTTCCCTACGAAGGATATGTAGACCACGTCAAGACTATAGGAGACCTCCGTCATGACAACAAACTAGAAGCTCTTCCTTCGGCTCAACAACTGCTACCTGAGAGGCGTAAAGGAAACATGGGGTTAGCTTGCCAGCATGCACTGCACTAGTTGTGCCACCTCATTGGTGACTCTTTGATGGGAGTCCATATCAGAGGATGGTTAGAACATGGAGCTCTGCATTTTACTCTGCTCCCTACCCAGAAGAACCCGTTCGATGTAGTGTCTTGCAACGCCATCATGACAAGACAACGATCGAGTGGTCCCCCTATTCGGGAAAGGTGACATGCCCAGAAGAGACATGCCTTGAGTAATTCCCAAAAGCATCAGGCCCGGTGGGAACAATCCATTCACGAACTCTTAAATCAGGCCACCAAAAGCATCCAACAAGCCTCTCACTTAAGAGATCCCAATAAGCGATCACTTCCAGCCTCCCTGGAGAGGATTAAGTCGCGAGCGAACTCGACATCAGATCCATTTCACCCCCGAATGGGGGAATGCAAGATCAGCAAAGTAGTGATAGAAGAATCTGCAACCGCAATCCAGGTCCAACCCCAGCCTACATGGCTGGGGGAATTTTAACAAAAAATTCCACCGTAAGACCAATAAAAACGGGAAGAGGCTCAACGTCCAAGGAACGAAGCCAACCCCAACCCTCCAGGATGGGTGCATTTTTACCACCTCAACAACAACCTCTCCCACAAGAATCAATATTCTCTTTTCTAGGGAGGAAAATCAGAAGAGGTGGTTCCTGCCCTATCCCATCTTTTGAGTCACCATCCACATCAAGAGGGAGTCATACCATAAGGATGCATCAATGGACTCTCCACATCGCCCTTTGTTAAGGAGTCCAAAAGTAATCTCGAGATAGGAGGGGGAGGACAAGAAAAAGGTGTAGGAGATCCTCATCCTATTTATAAGATGATGTCTCCTCCACCCTGCGATATGCATCCATCAACGCCATAGAGGCTAACCCCAGAGGTGACACCAGAGATGATGCAAATCCGGAAGGATCAGAAGATGATGGTTCCAGTCAAGCTGTGACTCACAATGAACCACTAGGTGTGCACACCTGAAACCAGAGGGCCGCCCTAAATATGGTTGACCCTTCAGTTTACCCTCCTCCGCTAACCTTGATAACTTCAAAAAAAGGATAAGAATAAAGGACTGGTTACTCTTAACCCGCCTCCTTCTCTCAATAAAAATGATCCACTTATGATCGAAGAGATATTTGCTCGACAGGAGGAGGAAATTAAAGAATTGAGGCGGCTTAACGCCGAGATACTATGGAGGAACCATCATATTGAAAGCGCTTCCCAAGAAGCACCACACCTTGCACTCCCAACAAGTGCAACTCAAGGACCATGGTTTGCCCCGGTAGAAGAACCACAGTTAGGGCCCCCGTCTAATGAGGCGCCCGGTCCATCCAACTACATGAACATGGATTCGGGTGAATACCAAGACATCCCTCCACTTAGGAAGCAACCGGAACGAGTACGTTTGAATCCTCCGATGGTGTAACAAACGGAATACGCACCCTTGGTTTCGGCCAAGCCAGATCCTCAGGCAATGCCTCGAGCAACACCCGCCCAAGACCGGGCCCAATGAGATGTAAACCTAGGAATTTCCAGTACCATTGAAGCAATGAAAGCTCAATTGGAAGCAATGGAAGGACGACGCACTCTAATACAACCAGAGCGAAAGCCCTACCAGGATTGGGTGAGCCACATACCTCCTCCACCCAATTTTGGGAGACATGTATTCCTAATTTTCAATGGTTCAGGCGATCCAGAATAGCATTTGATGCACTATGCATCTTATTGCGACCCTATGATGGGAAATCCAGAACAACAAGAACCAGTGAAACTCATATTCTTCATATGGACCTTGCAAGGATCTCCCATCATCTGGTATACGAGTCTGCCTGCTCAATCAATAAAAAGCTAGGAAGTCCTTCAGCAAGAGTTCCTATTCCACTTCAGCTCGACATTGCCAAAAACAATAGTCAGCGACATCATGAATTGAAAACATAGGGAGAATGAGAGGGTCTCAGATTTCATAACTAGATGGAAATGTATGACCTACTCTATGAACATTCCTATTCCTCAAGATGAGATTCTTTCCATATGCATCGATGACCTTAGATATGTGCTATGAACACCGCTTATTCAATTGGAGTGCACCAATGGCTTCCACCATCTCTCGACCATTTCCTAGAGAATTGATGACTCCCTACAGAAGACCAATATGAAGTCCCGAATAGCCTCAATGGATCCTGCAAAGAGATCAATTAGAGCTGAAGCGTCCTTTGTAATGCTTAAGCTAGCCTTGTCGCCTTCTCCACGACCTAGGCCCCCACCAAATCATCAAGGGCCCCCTGTATATCAGCGGCCACCTCTGCCGAAGCGGGATGATCAGAGAGGATCGAAGCGGAACCAGATTGAGGAACGAAGACAAAATGTATACTCGTTCCAAGAGGACCAAGTCTATGGCTATTTCATCTCTGCCATGAATTGAAACTTGCTCCGCCTCCCAGAGCCAAGGAATCCCAAAGAAGTCAGTCATGATGATAGGCTGGAATATTGTCCCTACCGTCTAATATTAGGGAACAATATCCATGAATTCTTCATCTTCAAAGACCTCTAGGAAATGATGGTAGACTCTGGGCATGTCGAACTGGGACCACCCCCAGCACATGTGACATATATTTCTACCACCGACTCTGAAAAAGGGGAGGGTGGTAGGAAGTCACCAGAAATAAGGGGAAGAATATTGATGGTTGGATGACTCATAATACTGTCAACCGAGATCAGGGCATACTCTGAGCTCAATTACAGCAGCCGGTGTTGCGGCCAACAGCCCCCATTATCGCACAACCGACAATATCGGCCTCACAACCCTCCATGAGCCATTCATCCATGAATAATAAAAAATGGAGGAAACACGTGCAAGAGGAGCAGTCCACAACGTAGCCAAAGTTTGGCACGAAACTGTCAGATTTCATGCCCTCAAACTTGTCACCACGAGCACCGACCCACCAAACGGCACCATTAGGGACTACCGACCAGGTTGACCTGTCACAGGATGAGGAGATTATATTTGGTTCTATCAACATCATCCATATAATGGAATCGTTCCCTGATGAAGTTTATGGTTATGAACACGAGTTCCCAACGCATGGGGCCGGGAGGAGGAATCGCAGAGGCAGGGGATACCGGGGGAAGGCACAATCGCGGCCGAAACCAACCCTATGGTTATACCCTGGTCCAAACCGTTAATATCGCAGAAACCTGTGGGAGATCCCTTAAACATACTCAACAGGAGAAATAATATCCCTCCACCTCCGCAAGCAGCCACTCTGGCCATTTCATTTTGCGGTACCCATCAGAGGAGGAAGAGATGTCTAGCCGCCTAGTGCGCACAAACAAAACGGTCGGGCCGAGTCCCCAAAACATGGTAATACCATCAACCTCCAACCCCGTTGCCAGTCCTTCCTCATCTCATGCTCCAAATCTTAATGTTCATGGTAAAACACTCCCACTAATGTAGAAGCCTCGGTAGATGGAGAAAAAATACGATATCCTTAAGCAGCTGGCAGTAGTACCAACCAAGATGTCAATCCTGGATGCCCTGAGTTTGTCATCAGATCTCAGGAAGGCGCTTATTGAATCCTTGCTCAGCCACCAGGAGTTCTAAACCGAGGTAGCTGATGCCGAGATTAACCGGACAGAGACTGGCCCAGATGAATACAATGTAGTGATTTCCTTCATCGATCAGGATGAATTTTCCATCATGCAAGGACATATCAAACCACTATATGTGTCTGACATGCTAAATGATGCTTTGACCGGAAAATTATTTATTGAAAATGGCTACAGAGTTAACCTCCTTCCCCTACAAACACTCCGCAAGTTGGGCTACACTAAGGATGGCCTAATCCTCTCATCTAAAACCTTTTTGAGTTATGACAAGAGTGAACAGAAGCCAATGGGACAAATCAACCTGAAAACCCATTTTGGAGACCTTATGGCCTACTAATAATTCCTGGTGGTCTGGCAGCCACAACGTTCAATTCCCTACTTGAAAGGCCATGGCTCCATAAGCACATGTTCATTCCTTCATCCTACCACTAGTGTATCAAGTATTGCATCAATGGAAAAAGTGGGACATTGCATGCTGACAAGGCCCCTTTCGAGCTCTCTGAGTCACACTACATTGACGCCAAGTTTTATGATCAAAAGAAGAAGAAGCCTTCGCTCGATGGTATTGAATGGATCCCTAATCCAAATGGCCTGGAAATAGTTCCTGATGACCCCCTCAGGAATCTTGACAGAGACTACGTACTACCCATCAACCATGATGAGTGTAGGGATTCAATCCTGGATACACACTCGACTTTCCTCATGACTTCATCCATGACGCCCGAGCATATTGATATGTAAATGACCGTTGACCCTCAAATTGGGGGCGAATACTTGAGTGAGGATTCCCCCAATTCCTCCCCTTTAGACTCCCAAGAGCTTGTGCTGAGAACTCTCCCCCCGTTGGATCAAGAGGATGAGGTTTTGGATGAAGAGGAGGAGGAAGATCTCAGAGATACACCTCCCGCATCTGAGGAAGGTATCTACACCACTGTGGATGAGCAAAGGGAAATAAACCTGGGAACCAAGGAATACCCGAGGCCCACTCTCATTAGTGCAGCCATGTCTCCCGAGGAGTAAGAGTTATATACCTCCTTCTTGAGGTAACACCGGGATTTCTTTTCTTGGAATTACACGAAAATGTCGGGACTCGATCTTGAAGTGGCGTCGCACTGCTTTGGTCTTCCAGAAGACCATCGGGGCTATAAAAAAGCTGCCAGAAAAATGGAGCCCTCACATGCTTCCAAAATAGAGGCCAAAGTCGATTATATTATTAATGCAGTATTCATTCATGAGGTCTAGTACCCCATCTTGTTGGCTAACATAGTCAGCATCAAGAAAAAGAATGGAAAAATCTGTGTCTGCATTGATTTCAGAGATCTCAATCAGCACTACCCAAAAGATTATTTCCTAGTCCTGATTACCTATTTATTAATTGATGTAGTGTCCAGGTATGAGGATCTATCCTTTCATGGAAGGTTATTCTGGGTATAATCAGATCCAGATGGTCTGAGAAGATGAAGAAGACACTGCCTTCAGATCCCCTCAAGGAATATTCTTTTACAGGATCATGCCATTTGGTCTCAAGAATGTTGGAGCCACATATCAAAATGCCATGCATCGTATCTTTAATCCAATTTAGGGGAGATTTGTCGAATGCTACATGGATGACTTGGTGGTCAAATCATGATAGCACTCAGATCACCTGTTAAACCTTGAAACTGTCTTCAACAAACTTCGACAACAAAGCCTGAAGATGAATCCCTGGAAATGCACCTTCTAGGTTACCTCAGGGAAATTCCTTTCCTTTTCCTTACGCCATTGTGGCATCGAAGTCGACCCCGAAAAGACAAATATTATCCTTGGCCTGCCACCTACCCGCAATCTCACTGAGTTGAGAGGATTCCAAGGGAATTTGACCTATATCAGATGGTTCATTACCAACCTGGCAGGAAAATGTTTTCCCTTTACTATGTTAATGAAGAAGGGAGTCATGTACCAAGGGATAGATGACTTACAAGAGGTGTTCGACATCCTAAAGAATTACCTCTTAATCCCACTGGTTCTCATGCCCCCAGTTGAAGGAAGGCCTCTCATCCTATAAGTGACAGCCCTAGAGTGGTCCCTATGAGCCTTCCTCGCGCAGAAAAATGACACCGGTAGTGAAAAGAGTCTTGATTACCTCAGTCGAACCATGATCGATTAAGAAACTCGATACTCAAACATAGAGAAGAGTTTTCTTCCCATGACCTTCATAGTTAAAAAGTTGCGACATTATCTGCAGCATCATGAATTCCATTTGTTATCGCGTAATAACCCCCTCAGGTACATTCTCATCCACCCAATGCTGATCAAGTGCCTGTCCCGGTGGCCAGTCCTCCTGCAACAGTTTGGCATCCAGTTTGTGCCTCATAAAGCCGTCAAAGTCATGGAATTATCAGATTTTTTGGTGGAGCACCCTTCAACGGGGGTCACCGCACCGAATGTCGAGCTACCTAATGAAGACATCTTCTCGGTTCAAGAGGAGTTCCCGACATGGGAAACGTACTTTGATGGTGCATCCCGAAGACCGACGGGGAAAACGATGGAAGATCCCAAATTTAACAAGGTGGGTTTGGGGATAATACTCATGTCCCCAGAAAAGGAAGTCTTTCAATATTCCTTCCTCATGTTAGAACGATGTATGATCAATGAAGCGGAGTATCAAGCCCTCATTGCGGGCTCGAGCACGCACTCCAAGAATAAGTACGAAACCTTAAGGTAAAAGGTGGCTTAGAACTGGTCATTAACCAAGTCAACATTGACTATTCTATCAAAAAAGAGGAGATGATTCCCCAATTTGACCATGTCTGAGGGTTAATGTATGAATTCTCCACAGAACCAACATTGACCTATATTCCCCAGTCTTAGAATGCCCAGGACGACGTATTAGCTAATTCCGCCATAACTGTAATGTCTTGGATTTTCCGTGTATTATTTTTAAATATTATGTGGAATTATTTTGAGACCGGGTGCCAAAAAGGCACATCATTACGAGTCCCAGTGAGCCCGGAACGGTGTTTTACACTTTTTAAATTAAGTGAGTCAGCACTTGTGCACGGTTGTAGAAATTTCCAAAAGAATGCCCAGATTAAAAATCTGAGGGCACCATTGTGTCTGGGGTGACAAGTTTACTTAATAATGAGCCTAACCTCGACCGGCATGGGTCGAGTGAAAAATTTAATTTTCGAACTTTTTTAGTAAAATAAAAATAAAATAAATTGCTCAATGTTTATTTCATTTTATGGAAACATCTAATACAGTGCAGTGACGAGACATCTGTTTTATTTTTAATGACACATCATAATGACTCAGGAATGGAAAGACGGAGTCAATAATCCTGCAGTGTATCTTAAATTCCAATCATGTTTCTCTTTTTAATAGGTTAAGCGATTGGTGATCGTTGAAGAAATTTTGGGAGGAATCGCTGGAGGATCCGTGGAGCGCTGGAGTGAACCCTCAATGGAGGACGATGATAGATCGGAGTTGAGAATTGTTGTGCCAATGACGTTGAAGGATCTTGATGATGGTGGCAGTGCGACACCTTCATCATCGATCGATCCTAGCTGAGGTAGGGGTTTTTTATTTGATTTCTTTCCCCCGTTTCTGATTTTAAACAATGAACGCAGATCAAAAACGAACAAGTTGATCCGTGGATTCGCTTGTTCTCACAGGAGGGTTTTATTAGGATGATTTGGGGAATTGATACATGTTGTTTTGTTATTGTTGATTCTTTCTCCATTTAATCCTGCTAACGGGAGCGGATCAATGTCGTGACGAACGATGGTGGGGGTTCGTTCCTCAATTTGTTTATTGGATTTCTTCCCCTTTCTTTTCTCATGCGTTCTTTGTGTTCTCCACGGACCGATGAACAATGTATCATTGCGCATCTGTTCCATGATGCAACGATCCCAAATCGAAGTTTCGACGCCGCAATGACCTTGTAGAGGTGCGACAACGATGGAGGACGACGAATCAAACCGGATCATAAAAGGGTGTTCATCAATAATTCTTCGCGCTAGAAGATCAAATCATGTTTTTTGAGCCGATCGGAGGTTCGAAAACATCGGGAGTAGATTCATGGTATCGGGGCGACCAAAACCTAGAAGTTTCACAGAGAACAGTTGGCTGAATCGATGAACAAATCATCACCGGAGGCGCGACGGTGGAAGTCTATGTATCTAGATATTTCCAGAATACACGACATGTACTTCCGAAGAAAATGTCGTGTAGTACTGGCAGTGGCGGCTAGGGTTTTTGGGGTCAGAAACAAACCACACAGCATGTGACCTTGGTCACCCAGCATGTTCGGCTTTCCCCGAAGCTCGGCGTGTATTTTGGGAAATACACGGACACGGGATGATCTACACAGCTTCAGGTGACACTGCGTGTATAGCATGGCAGAGGCGGCTACACTGATGTTGGCATGTATACAGGGGGTACACTGACACAGGATGGAGTACACGACTGTATACTCTATCACACGTCTAGGCGAGGCCAGTAACGTGGGTCACCTCATGTACCGATTACATGGGTTGGAGTACACAGGTTGATGACCGTGTACGGGCACATGGATAGCATATACAGAGCCAAACCATGTTATTTGGACATGGTGTGTACATCGTTCTACATGTTGTGTTACCGGTTTTTTTTACACGACTAGCCTTACGACACGGGTTGTTGTACATGGGCATTACCCGGGGTCAGACGACATCGTGTGCAACTTTTCTACACGCCGTGTACATTTTGTAAAATGGAATGGTCCTCTTGATCACCGTATCTTGGACATATTTCGTTTGGGTTAGTGCCCCTTCTTCTCATTCCCCTGAAGGTCAGGAATCCTTTCCTCACAGAGGAGTATGATCCCTTTAGTAGGACTTTCTGTGATAGAGTTAGGCATCCATCTAAGAGGCCCAGATTGAGATCCTATATCCATTCCTGACCGTAGGTAGATTCAGGCATCAACATGACCAACTCTACCAGGATTTTATCCTCTACATAGCTGGTGTATCACCAAAATGATGAATCAGGATGATTCGCGGTATCTGGCATGGCCCTGGATGTGATCCTCATCTGTGTATCGTGATCTTTCCAACTCAGGAGTGTGTCTCCCGTAATGACTTCTTCTATCTATCGGAGATATTCCCACTCAAGAGTGTGTCTCCTGTAATAAGTTTGACTACCTCTCGTGTTGGTTCCCGCTGAATGGTACTTCTCATATGGACGTCATCAGATCTGTAAGGCTCTTAGAGTGTGTTCTACCAGGGCGAGTGCTTCTTGAAATCTTCGAACTGAATCCCTAATGGGGGTTCGCGGTTCTGTGACTTGTCTCTAGACCATGGTTCTGGGTTTGGAGTATATCTGGTTTGTTCCATATGTTCTGTAGACATATAATTTTCATATCTGACTATACCTTTACCTTGTGTACTTCTTTGTGGTTTTCAGGGTCCTCGACTAAGTATTGTTATACTCACACCTGCACGGGCTTTGCCTGCACGTCTGGTGTCTTGTGCTAATGAGTATCCTTTTTACAGAGTCCAGGGAAAACCAGGACATGACCAATCTTTTTGATTTCCCTATAGGCCGAGGCGTTCCTATGATGATGAGCTATAATCCCAGTATCTTTTGTGTTTACAGGTTGGACTTTACAGTTTTCACACTCCTGTTTTTGGTGGGCCTGTATTTTGGCCTAGTTTAATTTTTATTAGTCTACCTTTCTTTGTACTATGTTGGTTGGGTTTAGTTGTATGCATGCATTTTTGTTCCTTATTGGATTTTATATTTCAGAATTGAGGGATTGGATATGTGTGTGTGTGTGTGTGCAGGTACGTAGGAAATGCCTCCCTTGTTAGTAATATGTCCACTCGGTGATAGTCACCAGCCCTTGGACTATTGGAGGCAGGGTTGGAGAGTCACAGCATGGGTCCCACTGGGACTGGTCATCGCAGAGTGGTATCAATGGTGATCGGTTCTACCTTAGGACTAAGAGTCTGTGAGTTTGGTTTGGGGAAACAGTGTTGAGTGTTTCGGGTTCGACTTTCCGGCCAGAGACCCCAATGTTGGTGCGACGGCTGACGTATCCATACACCAGGAATCTGATAAACTTCTTTTCAACTTGGTACATGAAAACATGGGTTGCTGGGTAATAAAAGATACATGCATCATATAGAAATGGTTTGGGTTTTCCATGTCCTTTGTGTCAGTTATCCAGATATACTCTTTGACCATGGTACATCTTGTTTCCTTACAGGATGTCTCCGCGATGCATACCCGCTAGGATTCAGCAGCCCGATAATGAGGATGACCCCCTCAGTGATGAGGCTTCAATACATGGACTAGTTCCCTAGGCATTTCCACCAGGTGGTGCACCAGTTATTCCACCACTAGTGGAGAAGCCGGTGGTACCTGCATAACCGACCGGCGAGCAGCACAATCTTAGAGAAATCTATGAGTTCTAGAGATAGAGACCCATCAAGTTCCAAGGTGAGCCCGACCCGAAGGCGGTAGAGGACTGGCTTGAGGCAATGACTAGAGTTTTCTTTCTAGTGAGGACAGTAGCAGACCAGATGGTGATCCAAGGAGAGACCCTTCTTCAGGGTTCAGTGAAACGATTGTGGAGTCTGACCAAATAGACTTATGAAGAGGAGACACTTTCATGGATGGAGTTTGAGCGACTCTTCAGGGAGGAGTTATGTCTAGTTACACTAAGATTTGTATGCATCCAGAACCTTCCTCAGCTCCAACAGGGCAGTATGACAGTAGTTAACTATTCATTGAGGTTCACCAACCTTTCCTGGTACTCGATGGATATGGTCAGGGATCAATACTTCAGATCTCGGACCTTTGAGAAAGGTCTACGACAAGACATATGTGCTATTTTCATACCTCTATGCATATCAACATTTGTTAGAGTGCTTGAGCAGGCCTTGGTGATTGAGAGATTCTTGGCGGAGCAAAGACAACCGCCAGTAGTCAGTAGCAGGCAGAAAGGTGCAGAGATCCCGGCAGCAGGGAGCTGATGTCAAGCACATGGACCTGGATGTAGGAAACATCATAGGAGGACCCAGGACATGGGATCGAGAGTCCAGGGCTCTCAGGCTGGATCCAGTCAGCCTCGGGAGAAATGATTCTACGCATGCGACGGTAGGGGACATCTTGCTAGAGATTGCCTGACTCTTCGAGATGCTAACAGGGAAGTGGTGGACGGACCACCGAGGAAAAGGTAGAGAACGAAATAGGCAGACCCCCAGGCGACGAATATGGAAGAGGAGCAGGGAGAGCTATAGGTGGTGGCAGATGCTTCGACTTACTTCCACACCACCCACAGGAGGTCCGCACCAGGATCTGAGAGCTGGGGGACAGGGGTTGGCCCAGCTGCATGCGGTCAAGGAGTACGACCCAGGGACTCCCAGGATGATTCGAGATATGATTCGTGTCTTCTCTAACTTAGCTTCTGTGCTTATAGACGTAGGTGCTAGTCATTCCTTCATAGCCACATGTCTTACACAAAACCTCGAGATTCCGGTAGAACCGTTGAAACGATCCTTATGTTTGGAGACACCTACATGAGGCGACTTGATAATCACACACCTTTTCAGACAGTGTGATCATTCCTTTGGAGGCGAGAGTTTCAGTTAGAACCTCTTGATTGTAGGGTCGAGGCCTTATGAAGTAATTCTCGGTATGGATTGGTTATCTTCGTTCAATGCTCAGATTAACTGATTTAGGTGAAGAGTGCAGTGTGTCTTCCATGATGGAATGAGGTTTTCCTTTGTCGAAGAAAAGGAAACCCAGGAAGCACAGAATGGACTTATGTGAAGGAGGGTGCAGCCAATCGCTCATGAGTTGGTTAGCCTTTCCCTCGGAGTAGTGGATGTTGTGAGCTCCCAGTTCCCAGCAGTAGTGGTGGAGTACGAGGACATCATTCCAGAAGATGTTCTCAGATTACCTCTCCGCTGGGAGATCGAAATCTGCATTGACTTACACCCCGGGATGGCACCGATTTCTTCATCAGCATATCGGATATCTCCCACCGAGCTTCGTGAGCACAGGGTGCAGCTGGAGGATTTGCAGAGAAAGGGTTTCGTGAGACCCAGCATCTCACCCTGGGCGGCCCCAGTCATGTTTGTCAAGAAGGCATACGAGAGTCTAAGGTTGGGCGTGGATTAACGGTTCGTGAACCAGGTGACGGTGAAGAAGAAGTATCCACTGCCGAGAACCGATGACCTCTATGATAAGCTAATAGGGGCACAATGGTTTTTGAAGGTTGACCTTCGATCTGAAAATCACCAGCTACGAGTGGGGGATGAGGATATACCGAAGATGGCTTTCAGATACCGCAATGGTAACTATGAGTACATGGTGATGCCTTTTGGCATGACGAACACCCATGCAGTGTTTATTGGACTGATGAACCAGATCTTCCAGCCAAACATGGAGCGGTTCATAGTGGCCCTCATTGATGACATCCTTGTGTACTCAGCATTAGAGGAGGAGCACACGAGACACTTGTGGATGGTTCTGGACATAATCCGAGAGCACTAGCTTTATGGGAAGCTGTCGAAGAGCCAGTTATAGATTCAAGAGGTCCGATTTTTGGGACATGTCATCTCAGCTGATGGAGTAGCTATGGACCATACCAAGGTGGATGCTGTGTTAGCATGAAAGCCACCTCGGAGCATGATGGAGGTGCGGAGCTTCCTTGGTTTGACAAAATATTACCATAGATTCATCCCTAATTTATCCCGGATATCAGCACCAATGACTGCCTTGACTAGGAAGGGGCAACCATTCATATGGATGGAGCAGTTCCAGAATGCTTTTGAGCATCTGAGATAGAGTTTGATGAGTGACACAGTCTTGAGATTGCTGGAGGAGGGTGTCGAGTACGTAGTTTTTTGAGACGCATCAGGGACTGGGCACAGTTCTATCCTGATGCAGCGGCATGCAGTGATTGCTTATGGTTTGCACCAACTTAGGTCCCATGAGAAGAACTATGTGACCCATGATCTCGAGTTGGAAGCGGTGGTCTTCGCATTGAAGCGGTGGAGACACTACCTGATGGGGGAGCATTTTATCGTATACTCTGACCACAAGAGCCTCAGGTACATCTTTTCATAGAAAGATCTGAATCTGCAGCAGAGACAATGGCTAGAGTTATTCTAGGGATATTATTTCAATATCATCTATACTCTAGGAAATGGGAACAAGGTGAGAGATGCTCATGGAAGATGGTCAATATCACAACTATTGAGTGAGGCGACATAGCAGTTAGCCGCGTTGCAGTTATCCTTTGTGTATGGAGAGGATACAGCTTACCTGCAGTCAATTGTTTCCACCCCTCCACTCATACAGCAAGTTTTGGAGGCACAGCTTGGGGACGTCGACTGTGTGGATTTATGTGATCATTTATCCATAGGACATGCTTCTAATGGATATTCACATGGTGGGGAGCACATAGTTTTTTTCAGGGGACGCACTGTTGTACCAGTGGCGTTGCAGGAGGTGGTCCCGAGGGAGTTTCATACATCCCCTTTCTCAGTACATCATGGGGTGGAAAAGACGTACCAGGATCTCCGATGATAGTTATAGTGGTCAGGCACGAAGAAAGAAGTAGCGGAGATCGTTTCTCGATGCCTCACATGCCAGCAGGTGAAGGCCGGGCACCAGGTTCCAGCGGGATTATCTCACCCCCTAGATGTTCATGAATGTAAGTTTTATATAATATCGATGGAATTTGTGATTAGATTACCACAGACATTCAAGGGGAATGATTCCATATTGGTGATCGTTGACTGACTCACCATGTCGGCCCACTTCCTAGCTATTAGGGAGCAGAGTTCTATAGAGAGCATGGGACGCCTCTACGTGTAAGAGATAGTTCGTCTTCATGGATTCCCCTAGACTATAGTCTCAGATCAAGATTCCCTCTTGAAATACCGGTTGTGGAAGGGATTGCAGGATGCTTTTGGGACTCAGTTACGCTTGACCACAGCGTTTCATCCCCAGACAGATGGTTAAACAAAGAGGACCATTTAGGTTCTGGAGGATATGTTGTGAGCCTTTATCTTAGACATTGGTCATAGGTGGGGGGACCACCAACCAATGGTGGATTTTTCGTACAACAACATCTACTACTCCACCATTGGTATGGAACCGTTCAAGGCCTTGTACGGGAGACCCTGCTGGTCACCGCTTTGCTGGGCCGACCTCGGAGAATCATCACTCATGGGTACAAAGTTGGTGTGAGATACCACAGAGAAGGTGTAGATCATCTGAGAGTGGATGAAGACTGTAATGATCTGGAAGAATTCCTTTTCTGACAAATGACGGAGGCCTCTAGAGTTCGAATAGAGAGACCATGTCTTCCTTCGGGTCTCACATCGACGGGGGTTACAACGATTTGGCCAAGGCTGAAAGCTATCACTGGGGTTCATCAGAACATTCTAGATAGTGTGTAGAGTTGGCGAGGTGGAATACCACCTAGCTCTGCTGCCACAGTTGCATCGGGTCTATGATGTCTTCCACGTGTCGCAGGTGAGTAGATACGTGCATGATATGTCACACGTCAACGACTGGGGCGAGATGGACATAGATCATGGAGTGACCATTGTTGAGTACCCGGTGGAGATCAAGGATCGACAAGATAGGATCCTTCCTGGGAGATTGATTCCCTTGGTTCACATCCGGTGGCAGCACGAGAATCTTCAGGAGAGCACGTGGGAGCGAGAGGCCCATATCCGTTCCGAGTACCTACATCTTTTTGAGTAGTCGTTGTTTTGGCTTTTCAGGGACGTAAATCCCAACGGTGGTGAGAATGTAATGTCTCATATTTTCTATGTATTATTTTTAAATATTATGGGGAATTATTTTGAGAAAGGGCGCGAAAAAGGCACATCATTCCAATGCCCGGTGAGCCCTGAACGATGGTTTGCACTTTTTATGTTAAGTGAGCCCACACTTGTGCACAGTTGTGGAAGATTCCAAATGGATGCCCAGATGAAAAATTAGAGGGCACTATTGTGTCCAGGACGATGACTTTACCTAAGAACAAGCCTAACTTCGGCCGGTGTGGGTAGGGGAAAAAAGTTAATTTTCGGATGTTTTTAGTAAAATAAAAATAAAATAAATTGCTAAATGTTTATTTTATTTTATGGAAACATCCGCTGTAGCGTAGAGACGAGACATCTATTTCCTTTTTAATGACGCGTCATAATGACTCAAGTATGGCAAGACGGATTCAATAATACCATAGTGTGTCTTAAATGCAAATAATGTTTCCCATTTTAATGGGTTAAGCAATTGGTGATCATTGACGAACTTTATGGAGGAATCGCTGGAGGATCTGCGCAGCGCTGGAACGAACCATCAATGGCGAACGACGATGGATAGAAGTTGATAATTGTTGTGCCGACGACGTTGAAGGATCTCGACGATGACGGCAACCTGACACCTTCGTTAGCAATCGATCCCAGCTGAGGTAGGAGTTTGTTCTATGATTTCAATTCCGCAATTTTGAATTTAAACGACGAACACAGATCAACCACGAACAAGATGATCCATGGATTTGTTCATTCACACTTGAGGTTTTTATTAGGATGATTTAAGGAATTGATCCAGGTTGTTTTGTTATTGTTGATTCTTGCTCTGTTTAAGCCTGCAAACGAGAGCGGATCAACGCCATGATGAATGACAACGGGGGTTCGTTCTTCACATTGTTTATTGGATTTCTCCCCCTTTCTTTTCTCATGCATTCTTCATGTTCTTCACAGGGCGATGAAAAACGGATCATTGCACATCCGTTCCATGATGCAACGATCCCAAATCGATCGTTTGACACTGCAAAGACCTTGCAGAGGTGCGGCGACAATGGAAGACGTCAAATTGGACCAGATCAGAAAAGGGCGTTCTTCGAGCTTTCATCACGCGGGAAGATCAAGTCATGTTTTTGGAGCCGATCTTAGGTTCGAAAACATTGGGAGCAACTTCTTGGTGTCGTGACGACCAAAACCTGAATTTTTTGCTGCGATCAGACAACCTGATCGACGAACAGATCATCACCGAAGGCGCGATGACGGAAGTCTGTGTTTCTGAAAATTTATAGAATACACGGCGTGTACTTATGAAGAACACGCCATGTAGTACTGGCGGCGGTGGCTTGGGTTTCGATGGTCTTAAAGGATACACATGGCATGTGACCCTGTTCACATGGCATGTTAGGATTTCCATGTAGCTTGTCATGTATTTTAGGAAATACACGGACACATGATGATCTACATGGCTTCAGGGGACAAGGCATGTACATCATGGCAGAGGCGGCTTCACGGAACACGACATGTATCCAGGGGGTAAACGGACACGGGATGGAGTACACGACCATGTACTCCATCACATAGCCAGGTGAGGATGGTAGCGCGGGTCACCCCGTGTACCGATTATACAGGATGGAGTACACTAGTTGATGAACGTGTACGGGCACATGGCCAGCGTACACAGAGCCAACTCCAGTTACTCGGACATGGAGTGTACAACATTCTACACGCTATGTACCCATTTTTTTCTAAATGACCAGCCTTACGACATGAGCCATTGTACACGGGCAGTACCAAGGGACAGATGACACGACATGTAACTTTTTTACACGCCTTGTACTTTTTGTAAAATGGAATGGTCCCCTTGTTCACTGTATCTTGGACATATTTCATTTGGGTTAGTTCCCCTTCTTCTCATTACCTTGAAGTTCAGGAATCATTTTCTCACAGAAGAGTATGATTCCTTCAGCCAGACATTCTGTGATAGAGTGATGCATTCATCCGAGAGTTTCAGATTGAGATCCTCTATCCATTCCTGACCCTAGGTAGAGTTAGGAATCAACATAACCAACTCTATAGGGTTTTGATCCTCTACCTAGATGGTGAGTCACATAACTGGTGAATCAAGTTGAGTTGCGGTATCCGCCATGGCCCTGGCAGTGATCCTCATCTATGTATCGTGATATTTCCCACTCAGGAGTGTGTCTCCCGTAATGTGTTCTTCTATCTATCAGAAATATTCCCACTCATGAGTGTGTCTCCCATAATGAGTGTTACTACCTCTCAGGACGATTCCCGACGAATGGTACTTCTCTGACAGACGTCATCAGAGCTGTAAGGCATGTGAAGTGTGTTCTCACAGGGTGAGTGCTTCGTGAAATCTTCGAACGGAATCCCTAATAGGGTTATGCAGTTGTGTGACTTGTCTCTAGACCACGGGTCTGGGTTTGGACTATATCTAGTTTGTTCTATATGTACTGTAGACATATACTGTGCATAGATGATTGTACCTTTACCTTCTGTACTTCTTTGTGGTTTTCAGGGTCCTCTACTGAGTATTTTCATACTCATCCATGCACGGGATTTTCCCACACGTCTGGTGTCTTGTGCAGACAAGCATCCCTTTGATAGATTCTAGGGAGGACCAGGACAGGACCAAGCTTTTTGAGTTCCCTACTAGCCGACGCGTTCCTACGGCAACGAGTAGCAGTCCTAGTACCTTTTGTGTTTATAGGTTGGACTTTTCAGTTTTCAGACTCGTGTTTTTGGTGGGCATGTATTCTAGCCCACTTTACTTCATAGTAAACTAACTTTCGTTACACTCTGTTGGTTGGGATTAGTTGTATGCATGAATTTTTGTTCCATAGTGGTTTTTACATTTCAAAATTTTGGGCTAGGCGATGTGTGCATGTGTACAGGTATATAGGCATTGCCTCCCATTTTAGTAATATGCCTACTCTGTGCTACTCACCACCCCCTAGCCTATTAGAGGCGATCTTGGGGAGTCACGATGTGGACCCCAATGGGACGGGTCGGGAAAACAACCCTATCTCACCTAGACAGGGATGAAACAACTATCAATATTGCTCATCGTCGAATGGTCCTGCCGTTTGTTCAGGCCAAGACGGAAGAAATCAACGAATTCAGTCCTATCCCTGAGCCATATGCTCCTGCCACCTACTGGATGACCCCCATTGAAAACTACCTTAAACAGGGAGAACCTCCATCAGACAGGGCTGAATGAGAGTAAATACAGAGAAGGGTAATCAAGTTTGTCCTACATGGCATTACGGGTTAGCAAGAGGTCCTCTACAAATAAGGCCTCAGTGGAATCCTCCTCAGATACGTTGATGTAGAGAAAACCGCTGTCGTCATGACTAATGTACATGCCAGATTATGTGGGTCACATCAGCCAGGGTCTAAGCATTCCCATCGGGTTCTAAGTCTTGTGTACTATTGGCCCACCGTGGAATGAGATTGCGAGAACTTTACCACAAAATTCCAATCATGCCAAATTCATGTCAACTTCATACAGAAACCCCCAGAGTTACTTTATCAGGCCAAGTACTCTTGGCCATTTACCATCTGGGGAATGGACATCGTGGGACCATATCCTCCCACCACAGACAAACAGTTTAAGTATATCCTCACGGCAACCGACATCTTTTCCAAATGGGTAGATGCTCTACCCCTTAAGGAAGTCTGGGAAAGAAACATTGTCTGCTTTGTGAACGACAATATCATCACCAGATTTGGCATACCTCATACCATACTGACGGATAACGACGCCAACTTCTGCTCTGTTAAATTGAAGCAACTATACAATGAAAATGGTATCAAGGTTAACCACTCATCGCGCTACAACACAGTGGCCAACATATATATATGGGCTTTCAACAAGACCATTTCCAAAATTCTACAGAAAATAGTGGACAAAGACAAGAGATTGTGGCCCGATAAACTCTTTCATACCTTGTGGGATTATCAAACCACGATTTGCACCTCTACTCGGGCTACTCTGTACTCATTTGTATACGGAATAGATGCAGTTCTGCCCATTGAGCTCCAATTACCCTCGCTCCTCATTGCCGTTTGTGAAAAATTATCCATTGATGAGCAACCAGAAAAGAGGCTAGGTGAATTGGAAGAGCTAGATAAGAAGCAGTTGCAAACTTTGCACCATCTGGAAGTATATCAAAACTGGATTGTGCGAGCCTTCAATAAAAAAATTCATCTTCGGTCTGTCTTGGAAGGAGAATTGGTATTGTACCTCTGGACCCCAATGATACCCAGAAAGAAACCTCCAATTCTGGAGCCCAAGTGGGAGGGACCATATTTTATACACAAGGTCTACTCTAAAATGCATATGCCCTGATCTCTATGGACGGGCAGTTCACTACCGCTCCTACAAATGTGATATTCCTAAAGAAGTATTTCACATAGATATCAAAAGTAGTTATCATCCAAGCTGCAGGATGTTAAACTACCAAGCACCCAACGGTCGATACTCTATGACCCTAAACTATGAGTATTTCGTCCTCACCGGTATAACTAAAAGAAGATATCATCCGAGATGAGGGATTATAAACTGCCAAGCACCCAATGGTCCAAACCCAATGACCTTAAACTAAGAGTATTTCATCCTCCCCGCACGACGTTAAACTTCACGGACTTTAGAGAACTATGTATGGCTTGATTCCTTCCCTCACAGGATACGTAGCGACATCGGGATCCAATATCCTGGCTCAGCAACTCCCAAATGGAATCAAATTAAAAAAAATGTCCCCTTCCCCCGTGTACAGACCACCCATGCACATGGTGTACTTTTTTCAGATAACTACGTGAGGCTTGATTCTTGCCCTTGCAGGATATGTAGTGATGCCAGAATTCCCTATCCTAGCCCAGCCACTCCCGAATAAATGTTAAAAATGCCCTCTCCCCTCCGTGTACAGACCAGAACTGCACGGGGTGTATTGTTCATCCTTACCGCACGACGTTAAACTACACAGATAAGGATAAAAGAAAAAAATGCCACTTCTCCTCCATGTATGGACTAGACATGCACATGGTGTATTGTCTTCTAGAGAACTACGTGAGGCATGATTCCTTCCCTCACAGGATACATAGTGATTCCAGGGTTCCCCATCATGGCCCTGTCATTCCGAAAAAAATATGCTCTCTCCCCACGTGTACGGACCATACCTGCATGGGGTGTATTCTTTGTCCTCACCGCACGATGATAAACTGCACGAACCTCAGAGAACTACATGAGGCTTGATTTTTGCCCTCGTGGGATACGTAGTGACGTCACGGTCCCTCACCCAGGCCCAACTGTCCCCAAATGAATGTCAAAAATTCCCTTTTCCCTCATGTAAGGACAAGACCTACACAAGGTTTGTACCTCGTCCGTGCCGCACGACGTTAAACTACAGGGAAAGGAAGGATTAAAAATGCCCTCTCCCCCCGTGTATGGACCAACCGTGCACGGGGTGTACCCATTTCAGATAACTATGTACGGCTTGATTCCTGCCCTTGTAGGATACATAGCGATGCTAGGATCCCCCATCCTGGCCCAGCCACCCTCGAATGAAGATTAAAAAAAATGAACTTTTCCGCCATGTATGGACTAGACCTGCACGAGGTGTGTTCATCGTCCTTTCCGCACAACGTTAATCTGCACGGGTAAGAATTATAAATATGCCCCATTTCCCCCCGTGTAAGGACCAGACCTGCCTGGGGTGTACTACAAAAAGAACTATGTGTGGCTTGATTCTTGCCTTTGCGGAATACGTAGCGATGTCGAGATCTTATCTTCTAGCCCAGCCACTGAGAAAAGAAAACACAGGCATATATACCCCTCATCCTCACCGCACGACATTAAAACTGCACAATCTTCATCCTCACTGCATGGCGTTAAAACTGCACGGACTTCATCGCAACCCACCCAAGATATATGGAGAAATGAGATGGAAATACTCCTTGTGCATTTGGATGCATCCTCTCCATACATCAGACTCCACAACCCGGATAATTACGGATCTTCATAACAATTCATGGATATCGGAAGTGGAAAGTTATCGACCTGTGGAATACTTTGCATGAATATGAATTCCATGCCCTCAGTAGCTATGCATATTGATAGCCCCTGGCCCATCTACCAAACTCAAGATTTCCTCAGTTGTTACTCTTCCTAACTTTGTACGCTTACCAGCCTCAGAGCCCCCATATCATATCTCCCAATCCAAAAAATTATGGAGCAGTAGTTTACAAGATCATTCCCCTCTCACATACTAATGTTGCTAGGGTATCCCTACCCAGTTAGCCTACGTATCCACCCGTAGTTCACATGACGACCTACATCTATAAACATCAAGCCATGGCTAGGCTACTTGGACTCAACAGACAATTGCAGTGAAGATGTTTCTTTTATGCTCGGACACCATTATCCTCGCATTCCGAACATGGTACTGTGAGAATTCTAGGATTTTCATATTCATTCATGGACATCGTGTAACTCCCCGACCCCAGTTACGCAAAGTCGGTGAATTATTACATAACATTGGCATGATCACAAAATATCATGTCTTGAATGACCGATTAGTTTAGTGACCTTGGAATCACTAGATGCATTCATAATGTTTACATTACATCATAAATTGTAAACTAAAACAACACACTCTCCATAGTCCACACTCATATCCCCTCATACTATACCAGCGAGTCATTCATAAAATACTTATTCACATCCTGTAAAAAATAAAACATAGAAATGGGTGAGCTCAAATGACCAGTAAGGATAAAAATATAGCATAAACTTTCATAAATAATCATAAACATTTAAGGAAATGTATAACTAAAACAAAATCCTTTTAAACTTCAACTTCAGCATAATATTCCAAAAATAAAATGAAATAATTCCATTTACATATTCAATTGGACATTCTACTAGTCGAATAATCACATGCAATATCAATAACAACTTTCATAATGATGGAATGCATAATGCCAGACAATCATAACCACGTAGCCACGACCTCGTGCCCAGACTACAAATAAGATTTTGTCAAGGCCTCATGCCAAGACACTAGATTGTCTCATGAGACCTAACGATGCATCTAGGAGCTATAGCGAGCTCCACCCATTACTTATTAAGTCCAATGCAATCCTCATATGAACAGGTTTAAACATTACATAAACATTCGTATTAAAACTAGCATATGAAATTTGAATACTTTCTCAATAAACCATGAATGGTATAAAAATAACACATCCACAGTCAAACATATCACAAAACCTTCAATACAATATTCTTGTTTTGTATTATAATAAATAAACAAAAAATAATCTTAAAATCCATCAAAGGATGTTGACATAGATTTTATCAAAAGTATTTGAGTGAAATATCTCATTTTTGAAATCATTTAAAAGTCACATGATTATAAAATAAAACATTTACTTTTAAAATATTCTTATAAGCTTTTAAGGGAAGCTTCGAATATTTTACAATGGTGGAAAATAGCTGCACCTTCCGTATAAGTTAAAAAAATACATTCTTACCTTAATTTTGTCGAAAAGGATAAAAAGGTCCTTGTCTGGAAAACAACGGAAAGATTCCTTTGAAACCATTTTATAATAGTCTAACAAGAGTATAAATGACTTTAACCCATAGTCTATTAAATAGCAAAAATGTTTTGGAATACATTTTTAAGAAACATGGATATCGATGATAAAGAGGTCTCAGTAGATAATCACTTATAAACAACCTCGAATAATGAAGAGATTGTGAAATAATCCCTTAGCTTGTACTTTTATTTAGTAGATGGAATGTTAAACTCTTGTATAATAGTTAAAAAAAATTATTAAATTATATAAGAACCATATACATAATTATGATATCATATATTATCTTCTAATAATGATTTGTTAATAATATTTTAGTATTATCATCATTTTGGGTGTTAACTTACTCATTTTCTTTTATATGTTTTGTTACATAAGCCATGTTTCTTATGGATAAGTTGTATATTATTCACATCCAGAATGATATCAAGTCCTTAAACATTATTTTTAATCATCAAATGAGAATTAGACTTGAATTGATACAATGAGAAATGAATCTCATCGTGTTCGTGGAGACGGTAGTCCATACGTACGCACGAGCGATGACATCATTCTTTTGATATTAAAATAATATATAATTGTATGGTTTATCATATATATAGAATCATTATCATTTATATTTATTATTTACATCAATTACATATCATTATCATACCTATCCAAATTATAATGTTTTTGAATAACAATTACACCACGATGTGGAGATGGTAATCCGTACGTATGCATGTATGGTGACATTTTATTAAAAGGATGGATAGAATACTGAATATGGTTGTGCCATATTTATAACAACATCAAAGTATATAGAATATACTGAAGTTATTATTTTAGAAAGTAAATTACAAATAACGAATAAGTTTTAGAAGAAAGGAACTTGAAAAAGGGTGGTGAAAACATTACCTCTTCTTCTGGTTCTTCCCTTTGATTTGATCAAAAGGGATCCTTAGGTTGACCTTCTGATCAAACTAAGGCAACTAGATTTAAGTGAGGTATGTTTACAGAATAATTGGATAGGGTTTGGCCAAACCAAAAGGCTTTGAAGGTGTGAATAATTTTTTAGAAGTGGTGTCCTTTTATAGGGGGGAGGGTCTCTTTAAGAAAAACTTAAAGTATTATTTTATAATAAATTCATATTCGGTTTCTAATGGATCCAAAGTAGAATTATTCAAATTATAAGGTGGGGATGGGTCTAAATCCTTTCAACCAATAGATTTTAGATAGGTTTGGGTCATTAAATTAACCTTATCTTTTAGTTTTAACTCTTTGTTAATTAGTTTGACATTTACCATGTCACTTTGTATGTTTATATTATATAGTTAATAAACATACTATATACATCCAAGAGACCCCCAAGTGGTCCATTAATGATACAATTATCATGATATAAGTTCTTTTTCCGAACCTTAGTTTTTTAGGAATAGAATATCAATTAATAATATAATATATTTTTTAAAAACTATTTTATGTCAATTTTGACACTATTGGGTATTTTGTTTTTGTTAAATTCATAACATAATTATTACTTCGAAACAATTTCATATAACTAGTTCTAATATGTCATATTAGCCTAAAAATTCATTTAATTCAAAAAAAAGTTTCAAATTACATTTATTTTGATATTTATAATATCAATTATTCCAATTTTTCATTAATTAGGTAATTAATGCATCACAATTGTGTCATAAATAAATTAAATTATATAAGGTATAAAAATTATATATAAAATACCATTATGTAGAAAATAGTTTTATATTTCTAATGAATATTTATAATAGAATTTATAGTATGTATAACCCTATATTAAAAATGTTTTAGTTATTAAATATTGATTTTTACTCTTTTAACTCTTCTTTGAATTAAATAATAATAAATGTCCTAATCTAATCCAAGTGGACCTAAATGATAATATTTTATTCCTAAGGTTGTTTTGGTCGATATACACTTGTACAATAGAATTAGTCAATGTGTTAGGGTAATATTAATACCATTTTTACCCTTAATTACCATTTTTACTTTTAACCGTGGTAAATAAAAGTAAAAAGTTAATATTCACCACAAATTATTTTTATCTTATTGAACCAAATTTTACTCATTAATATTAACCGTGTCCCTCATATTTTCGAAATTTCACTCACAGAAGCAGTAAAATTATGTTTTATGTGAGTTTTCAAATTCTCCTAGGAGGTGGGTAAAAGACTGTGAAAATTTCAATAATATTTTTATATAACTAAAATTATTCTAAACTAACTCCTATGTATTAAATTGAACTTATATAGATATTATGTATCTATTTTGACCTTAATTAAATTTAAATACAATAAATAATTATTTAAATAAAAATTCAGTTTTAAACTAAAACTCATTGTTTTTTCACTATTAATCAAAAATTGAATGTTTTCAGAAAAATACCAAAAATTCACCATAAGCTAATTTCGATATTACAAATCCAAAAATGAATTCCATTTTTAATGATAAAATGTATAAAATTTCAAAAAAATGGGTATTACTATTCCTAACAGCTAGTTTGATTGGTTGTGGTGTGTGTTAGAACTCGAAGTTGCGTACAACACACGCTACTGTATTATTCAAAGAGAAGCATACCGTGGAAGCATGAGGTGTTAAATTCTCATCTCCTTCAATAAATTTCATCCTCGGAATTTGAAATTGTTCTTCAAAAAAAAGGTTGTTAATAGAAAATATCTTTGTGGAAAACCCACATTGGAAATAAGGTTAATAAAATTTAGTCTTAATAAGAGGGAAAGGGAAATGAAAAAGTCACAACCAAATTATGATCTCGATTAGGATAACATTGGTGGAAATTAGAGATACATAATTGGAGGAAAAACATAAATATTTGTAGGGAGTGATTGTGGTCATCAATCACAACAAGTGTAAAATTGAGGGCCTCAAAGCCATCAATCTATGGTGATTTAAAATATCATCAGTTTAACAAAACATAAGGTATTAGGATAACACATTTTTTGTTTTAATATCCCCTTCCAAAAGTTTATGTATTAATTTATTCACAGAATAAGTGAGAGGTATATATATATATACGTGACAAGTAGATTTTCAACCTTCAACTAATTTTTACCACAAACTCATCTTTCATTAAAAAATATAATAGAACTCAAAAATATTATATTTATCATAATCGTACAAGGTTCCAAAAATTAACACATACCATTTAGATTAGGAAAACTATTTTTTAATAACCAGGGAATTCTTGTATGCTAGTGGTAGGTAATAAAGGCCTATCGCACTATGGTTGTGGGTTTGATTCGTGCAGCTTTATCCGACGCGACGGGTTATCCCCCGACCTATAGGTTGTCCTTTTCCAAAAACTATAGAATTATAATATTCCTAAAATAATCTTAAGAAATGTTTTAACCTTAAGCCATACTATCCAAAGTTCAATATAATCCATTCCAACCATTATAGTTATCCAAAATACTTCTGTCCAAACTCTCTCTCTCTTAAAGGTTTCTAAATTCCAAATTCAATTATAGCATCAGATTCAACAAACAATGTAATTATTCTTATTGTCACATAATAAAAATATGATTACCCTCGTCATATTAATACCTTAATGAAAACAACAGGTACTGCAGTACAATCCTTATATACATCACATTATTCTTATAACCAGAATATAGTTCTTGAGTCCAAAAACACAAATACAATAATTATTCTTCTTCAACTGTAGTAACAGAATAAGCTTGGACTTTCTCCCTTGTCCTTTTCTAAGGTATGTTTCCTTGGCGCTTAGGAAATTCATTTGCATAATGCACCATTTCTCTAAAATTATAGCATTCAAAGTTTACAGAAACTTTATTTCCCTTGCAATCATGAGCTTGGTGGCCTTTTTCACCACACTTGTAACAGACTCCCATTCCATTTCGGCAAGTACCAGGGTGTTTCTTCCCACAATTATCACATAATGGAAAATCCTTCTTTCCATTTTTCCCATTACCTATCTCTTTCTCCACTGTTCTCTTCTTCTCTTGCTTTACTTTATTTTCATAAGATTTAGAGAATTATTTTTCTCTCTTGATAGCATCTGAGACAATATCTTCGTATGATGAGAAGGATTGAGATACTAAAGCTAGATAGAGAAATGGTTTTAGCCCATCAAAGAAATGATCAATCTTACTTCTTGGGTTACACATATAATCTACATCATGCCATGCTAACCTTGTAAAGTTATCCTAATACTTTGTAACATTCTCATCCTCCTTTTGCCTCAGACTGAGAAATTATCATTCCATATCAGCTCAATGGTCATAAGGAATATATTTTTCTAGGAAAATTTCTTTAAACTCCATCCATTCCATAATTTATAATTCTTCATCCTCCTTTGTGTTTTGAATCAATGACCACCGTTGATCCGCATCTCCAGTGAGGTAATATACTACCATGACAACTTTTTCCCTTTCACTACTCCAAAATGCCTGAAATATTTTCTCTAGAAAACTTATCCATTGCTCAGATACAAATGGGTTTGTATTCCCATCTAATGTTGGTGGTTTTTTCCTCATGAAGTGATCTAACATTCATACTCCTCATTTTGGCTCAGGTTGCTCCATACGGGTAAGGTTATTATTCATAACCTGAGTGAGTTGTCCCAGTATGGTGATTAGCTGATCAGCACTAGTTGCATCACCAACTCCACTATAATTATCTTGAGCTAGAGGGAAATCTATACATGGTGTGTGTTCATTGATACGGTTTCCATTTCTTCCAATAGGTTCCATTTCTAAATAATGCCATAAAATATATCAGTTTATGAATTGCAATACATAAATCCAAACTTGTAAAACACTTTTCATAAATTGAACTGTTTATAGATATAATCCATAATCAGAAAAATGTCTTATTTGAGGAAGTATATACTCATAAACCCCTCATAATGGTTTGTAAAGAAAATGAGAATTATCCTAAGCATATCCCCCAAGAGTGTTGTAACCAAGAGTACAGTAAGTCCCATTGTTGTGCACCAGTTTCAGTTCAAGTCTAGCTCAAAGTGGTGTTTTCGGGTTTTACCCTTTGGTACATTTGTGCCAGAGCCGCCTCTACTTGCTCGTATCCAGACAGGGATGTATTGCTCGGAAAACTCACAAAATCTCTATAATACCAAAATTCTAGGAATTTATTCTACTCTAATCCTCAATGTCCATCATAGGTATTTGTGCTCTAATCAGAGTTTATCTAAATCTGGTTTCCAAGGTTTGTACTAAACTTCCTATAATACAAACTATAATACCCCAACCCCAGTTACCCAGAGTTAGTGAAATATTACATAACATTGGCATGATCACAAAAAGATCAAGTCTCGAAAGACAGATTAGTTTAGTATCTTTGTAATCACTAGATAAACTCATAAATTTTACATTACATCTTAAATGAAAACTACATCAACATAGTATCCATAGTCCACATTCATATACCCTCATTCTATCCCTGCACAATCAATCTGAGACTATCCAAATACCTTCCCCGCTGGGTTTCAATGGAACAACATGGAGCTGTGAGGGACGGCTCCATCCAAGGTGCCATCGCTTTGGTATAGGAAATGTTGAGAGATATCAACATGAAAACACATGGTTCCAACATGGCAGTCACGATGGACATGTGTAAGACTTATGATAGTATTGAGTGGGGATTTATTAGTAGAGTACAAATGAGAATGGGTTTCTCCACCTGGGTTGTTGATATCTTGTTCAGATGTTTCAGTTCTTCTTGGATGATAGTCTCTTTCATGGGGAGAACCCATGGATTTTTCAAGGCAACATGTGGGCTTCAGTAAGGAGACCCTATTTCTCCAAGTATTTTCATCCCCATGAAGGACTCTCTTAGCAGGCTCATGAACAAACCAATTTCTAGTGGGGACATCCTCCCATTCCACAGAAAAAAGAACCTCCACTCAGTATCCCACTTGATGTTCGCTAATGATACGATAATCTTCTCAAATTATGGTAAACCATCTCTTCGTAGTCTAAACAGGATTCTGGAGGAGTACTACTCTTTCAGTGGCCAAGTGATCAACAAATCCCAAAGCAGCCTTTATATTTCTAACAAATGCACTTCTATAAGGGCAACTCAACTGTACAGCAGGCTCGACATGCAGCGCGACTCCTTTCCAATGGAGTACCATGGCTTCCCAATCGCTACAAGTAGAATGAGAATCCATGACTTTGATCAGGTTGTAAATAGGATTACAAGTCAGGTGTTTAACTTGAAAAATCACTACCTCTCCTTTGGGGGCCGAATAGCTCGAGTGAACAACATCTTGTTCGCTATCCCAGTGCATGCAATAGCATCAACCTATGTGTCGAAGGGAGTCATCAAGGAAATTGAGAAGGTTATGGACATCTTTATTTGGGGAACTCTATCGGAAGGTAAAAGACATTGGATTTCATGGGACAATATGGCCAGACCCATAGGTGAGGGTGGGATCAATGTTAGAATCTTAAGTGACATGATCGTCGGCTCGCATGCTAAACTCGTGTGGGAAGTTATTGAAGAACGATCGCTTTGGGGGAAGGTAATGTTGCAGATGTCTTGGAGTAGTGTGGACAAGGTGAGTACCCAGGGGTCCCCACTCTAGGCCAAGATCCTCCCCCTTATTCCGAGCCTCCAGATGCAATCTTTATGGGTTATTGGAGAGGGGAACATCCGTTCTTTGGTACTGTAACTGGGCATGAGAAGAGCTTGGCTACCCTGGATGTCCAACCCCTAATATTTCCTTCAAGGAGGCAAACCAGTATCCACAGTTCATCAAGGATATTCTAAATGCAAACCAGTTTGAAACTTATGAGTTAATATCTTTGAATGGTGAGCCTGAAAAATGTGTCTTCTCCCCTTATACTACGGGGAAGTTCACGACGAGGGAATTTCACTGGACCTACACCTATCAAGATATTCATGATGAATGGAACGAGACTCTGTGGTGCAGAAAGATACCTACAAAATATAGCTTCCTTTTCTAGAGAATGAGGAACCAAGCCCTCCCTATGGTTGACAACATCAAAAACTAGGTATTCCTCTGGCATCGTGTTGGTAGTGTTGTAGGAACAAGAATGAAGAAAGCATCAACCACATCTTCTTTGAAGGCGGCTGGGCTCAAGAGGTCTGGAGATACTTTGGTAGGTTCATTTCTACTTTCTCCCATGACCCTCAAGAAAACCCATTATTTCACCACTAGTTCTAGGGAACAAATTGAAAAAGCAAGGAAAGGAGGGCTTGCGCAATCATTTTCAACACGGGATTCTGGAGCATGTGGCTAGCTCGCAATCGGGCACGCTATGAAGGGTCATCGTCAACAGGGAGGACTATCGCAATCCGAGAAAGATGTCTTCTGACCGACCTGGTGAATCTCTCTAGTGGATGGAAGGATTCCCATGCCCTGGGTATGCTCTAAGTGATCTCTCTAGTGGCCCAACCCCTCATCAGGCAGGGCAAATGGCTGCAGTAGAAACCCCTCGACAATGGACTCAAACTCAATACTGACAGTTCTTATTGTGCGGAGGAGATACGAGGAGGTGGGTTTTTCTGTGAATCCCGAGGTAGTGTTATACTAGCATTCACAACCCACTATGGCCCCGGAAATTCTATGCAAGTAGAGGCCAAGGCTGTACTCACAGACCTAAATCTTTGTAAGCAGCAAAAAATTGTTTTATCTCATGTTGAAACGGACTCCAAGATAATCCATGAAGCCATTCAAGGGAAAGGTCACACTCCTTGGGAAATATCTTACACTATCAGGAGGTTTAGAACCCTCTTCAATAGCAATACATGTCTTTCCCACACTTGGAGGGAGGGGAACAAGGTCGCGAACCATCTTGCCTCTTTGGCTACCCAAGGCTCCAATGTCTCCTTTCTTAATACTTTCTCTAGCTTCAAACCCGAGGGGGTGAATCTGATATGTGGTTATTCCCTTGTTCTTCACTACTTTCGACCCCCCTAGGTCTTAGTTGGGTCTGCATGTGTCCCTTTCCCCTTGGTCCTTTGGAATAAAAATCTAATTCTATGATGATAAACATTCATATTAAAACTATAATATGAAATTTAAATACTTTCTCCATAAACCATGAATGGTATAAAAACAACACATCCAAATTCAAACATATCACCAAACCTTCAATACAATATGGACGAGTTGTGTCATAATAAATAAACTTCATATAATCTTAAAATCCATCAAAGGATGTTGAGATAGATGAAATCAAAACTATTTGAGAGAAGTATCTCTTTTTTGAAATCATTTAAAAGTATCATAATTATAAAATAAATAATTTACTTTGAAAATATTATTATAAGAATATAAGGTAAGCTTCCAAGATTTTACAATGGTGGAAAATAGCTGCACCTACCATATAAGTTAAAATAATAAATTATTAACTTAATTTTGTCGAAAAGGTAAAAAAGGACCTTGTTTATAAAACGATGGAAAGATTCCTTTAAAAACATTTTATAAATGTAAAAAAAGGGTATAAATTACTTTAACCCATATTCTAGTAAATAGTAAAAATGTTTTGGAATACATTTTTAAGAAACATGGATGTGGATGATAAAGAGGTCCCAGTAGATAGTCACGTATAAACAACCTCAGATAATGAAGAGATTGTGAAATAAACCTTTACCTTGTACTTTTACTTAGTCGATGGTATGTTAACCTCCTATATAATAGTTAAAACATTGTTACTAAATTATACAAGAACCATATAAATAATTATGATATCATATATGATCTTTTAATAATGCTTTGTTAATAATATTTTAGTATTATCGTCGTTTCGGGTGTTAACTTACTCGTTTTATTTTTTATGTATTGTTACATAAGCCATGTTTGCTATGAATAGGTTGTACCATATTAATATCCAGAATGAAATCAAGTCATTAAAAATTATTTTTAATCATCAAATGAGAATTAGACTTGAATGGATATGATGGGGAATGAATCTCATCGGGTTAATGGAGACGGTAGTCCGTACGTAAGCATGAGCAACGATATCATTATTTTGAGATTAAAATAATATATAATTGGATGTTGTATCATATATACAGAATAATTATCATGTTATATATATTATTTACATCAATTACATATCATTATCATACCCATTCAAATAATAATGTTTTTAAAAAACAATTACACCACGACGTGGAGACGGTAATCCGTACGTACGCACATATGGTGACATGTTATTCGAAGGATAGATAGAATACTGAATATGGTTGTACAATATTTATAATAACATCATAGTATATAGAAGATATTGGAGTTATTATTTTAGAAAGTAAATAACAATGAAAGATGAAGTTGAAGAAGAAAGGAACTTGAAAAAGGGTGGTGAAAACATTACCTGTTCTTCGGGTTCTTCCTTTTGATCTGATCAAAAGGGCACCATAGGTTGGATTTCGGATCAAAATAAGGCCTCTAAAATGAATTGAGGGAATTTGAGAGAATAATTGGGCAGGGTTTGGCCAAAAAAAGGCTTTGAAGGTGTGAAGAATTGTTTAGAAGTGGTTTCCTTTTATAATGGGGAGGAGAGGATATTTAGGGAAAACATAAAGTATTATTTTATAAAAATTTCACATTCAGTTTATAATGGCTCCAAAGTGGATTATTCAAAGTATAATGTGTGGATGGGTCTAATTATTTTACACAAATATATTTTAGATAGTTTTGGGTCATGACATTAACCTTATATTTGAGTTTTAACTCTTAGTTAATTAGTTTAACATTTACCATGTCACTTTGTATTTTTATATTATATAGTAAATAAACTTACTATATACATCCAAGAGACCCCAAGTGGTCCATTAGTGATACACTTATCATTATATAAGTCCTTTGGACAAACCATTGATTTTTAGGAATAGAATATCAATTAATAATATAATATGTTTTTTAAAAACTCTTTTATGTCAATTTTGACACTATTGGGTATTTTGTTTTTGATAAATTCATAACAGCATTATTATTTCGAACCAAATTCATATAACCAGTAATAATATGTCATATTAGACTAGAAAATTAATTTAATTCATAAAAAGTTTCAAATTACTTTTATTTTGATATTTATAATATCAATTATTCTAATTTTTCATTAATTAGGTAATTACTGCATCACCATTGTGTCATAAATAAATTAAATTATTTAATGTATAAAAATTATAAATAAAATAAAATAATGTAAGAAATATTTTTACCTTTCTAATTAATATTTATAATCGAATTTATATTCTATATAACTTTATATTAAAAAAAATGTAGTTATTAAACCTTGATTTTAACTCTTTTAACTATTCTTTGAATTAAATAATAATAAATGTCCTATTCTAATCCAAGTGGACCAAAATGATAATATTTTATTCCTAAAGTTTTTTTGGTTGAGATACACTTGTCCAATAGAATTAGGACATGTGTTAGGGTAATATTAATACCATTTTTACCCTTAATTACCCTATTTACTTTTAACCGTGGTAAATAAAAGTAAAAAGTTACTATTCACAAAAAGATATTTTTATCTTATTGAACCAAATTTTACTCCTTGATATTAATCGTGTCTCTCGGATTTTCGAAATTCTACTCACAGAAGTGGTAAAATTATGTTTTATGTGAATTTACAAATTCTCCTAGGAGGTGGGTAAATGACTGTGAAAATTTCAATTAAATTTTTATATATCTAAAATTATTCTAAACTAACTCCAATGAATTACATTAAACTTATATAGATATTATGATTCTATTTTGACCTTAATGAAATTTAAATAAAATAAATAATTATTTAAATAAAAAATCGGTTTTAAACTATAACTAAGTGTTTTTTCACTATTCATCAAAAATTTAATGTTTTCAGAAAAATAGAAAAAGTTCACCCTAGGATAATTTCGATATTCCAAATCAAAAAATGAAGTCCATTTTGAATGATAAAATTTATAAAATTTTAAAAATTGTGTATTACTATTCATAACTGCTAGTTTGATTGGTTGTGGTGTGTGTTAGAACTCGAAGTTGCGTACAATACAAGCTACTGTATTATTCAAAGAGAAGTGTACCATGGAAACATGGGGTTTTATATGTCAGAAGTGGAAAGTAATCAACCCGGGGACACCTTTGCATGACTATGCATACCATGCCCTCAGCTGCTCTGCATATTGATCACCCCTGGCCCATCTACCAAAGGCAAGATTTCCTCAGGCGATACTATTCCTAGCTCCGTACGCTTACCGGCCTGAGAGACCTCACACCATATCTCCTGATCTGGGAAACCTCAGAGTTACAATTTACAACCTCTATCCCCCACCATGTTCAGTGTATATCAGAGCATGTTAACTCAGTTATCCTTTGAGTGAATGTAGCAATAGTCACCCAATGGTCCGAGCTCTATGACTACAAAACAAGGAGTACTTCGTCTACACCACACGACATTAAAATTCATGGAGTGAATGTACACCCTCAGGCGCAAGATAAATCAGCGCAGGGAGCTCTCTAAGCTTTAACAGCAACCAGGGCCTAATATTCCCAACATATCCAGATATTTTTTTACCAAATGACAGACTACGTGGCCCAGACAATCGCGGATCCTCATAACCATTCATGTTAATCAGAAGTGGAAAGTTATCGGCCCGTGGACACCTTTGCATGACTATGCATACCATGCCCTTAGCAGCTCTGCGTATTGATAGCCCCTGTCCCATCTACCAAAGTCAAGATTTCCTCAGGCGATACTCTTCCTACCTCCATACACTTATCGGCCTCAGAGCCCCCATATCATTTCTCCTGATCCAAGAATCCTTGAAACCACAATTTACACCAATCAACCCATCTCCATACCTTGGGAATGCTGAGATTTTCAAACCCAATTACATTCTGATCAAGAGTGGCCTTCGCAACTACATCCTTACCGCATGAAATTAAACTACATAAAACATTTTGGCCACTTGGCATAAAGTTGCAAAGACATAGCATTAAACATCCAGAAAAATGCCTCCTACTACAAGCATTTTCAATAGTTTAAAAATTCCCCCTGTCCTCGCTGAACGATGTTAAAACTGCACAGTATTAGAAAAAATATCCCCCTTCCTCGCTGCACAACGTTAAACTGCACAACATCCTTTAATAATGCTCATCGTCCTTACCACATGACGTTAAACTGCACGGAAGCTGTCCTTGCTGAATGAAGTTAAACTGCACTATCAAACCTGTCATGGGATCAGTAAGGAATGGAGGATTTTCACTATCCCGCAGTGCACGGGTCAGACCTGCACAAACCACCATCTCACACCAGTGTGAGAAGGGATGACTTCACACATTCTCAGAAAATTTATCCTAGATGTTTCTCCCATATCCAGGCACCCTCTCCTCATAAACCACACTCTATACACAGAAAACGTTGTACTCTCATAAACCACCACTGGTAGTCCCAGATATTGACTTCCCTGAAGTTTCTCGACTATCGGGAGGATGCAATCATTGACTTAAGGACACCTTTTCACGAATATGCATACCATGCCCTCAGTAGCTCTACATATTGATTGACCCTGGCCCGTCTAGAAAAGGCAAGATTTCATTAGGCAATACTTCTCTCTGTACGCCTCTTGGCCCCTGAGCCCCCATGTCCATCATGGGATTCAGAAAACCTCTAAGCTATAGTTTACCAGCCTCTTTCATGACCCTTATAGAATATGGTAGAATGTCTCGAACGAGATTACTGAGAACCAGAAGAATCCATTCCATTCTAGATAATATCCCAGCTGCATGACTTTAAACTATGCCAAGATCCAACCATCCTTTTTTCTAGATAAATGTGTAGCAGAAGGACCTTTCTCCCACACTCCTGATTGATACAGATGTTATCAAACCCTTTCATACGTTGCATACCCTTTCTGAGCCACCCATGGTGGTTTTAATAATTTTCCAAGCCACCCATGGTGGTTTCCATAAGCCGGACTTCTATGAAGGCCATCAGAAATGGAGAGTCATTGACTTAAGGGAACTTTTGCATGAATATTAATACCATTCCCTCAGCGGCTCTGCATATTGGTCACCCCTGGCCTGTCTACTAAAGTCATGATTTCATTAGGCGATTCTCTTCATATCTCTGCATGCCGATACGACTCCCATGCCTTGATACATGCCCTGCATGTTGTTCAAATCTAAGCATGTTACCCCACATGCGTTTGAAGGATATAGAGACATATTTTAATCAAAAAAAAACCTCATTTGGGCCCTTACCCCACCATATCTGGTCAAAGTTGTTCGCCATAAAACATCAGTAATGATAGTTTTGTTGGTGGGACATTAAACTGCTCACAAAAGAGTCAGAAATCCTGTTAGGGCGAAAACCCATAAAGGATGACCTAAGAAAGTGTCGGGCCATACCTGATGGGTCCACACTAAATGGGACTAGGAAAATTTAGGGGATTAAAATAATAGAAAATAAGTTTGTGTGGGTTTTCTACAAAACCCCAGCAATATTCAAACTATGCTTGCTGGATCCCAGGGTCCAAGAAAAAGTCAGAGTTTGTTTCTATTTTCCTGAATTATGGTTAATTCTGATTCAGTGGGTTTTTATTTATGCAACACTTGTTCTAGTAACAATATAATTTTAGAGAAAGGAAAGATTGACATAGATTTAATTCTGTTTGGAAAAAATGGAGGACGTCCCCAAGATGGGGCCTCTCCCTCATAGCAATGAAAAAAGGGGGGGTAAAAAAATAGAGTGTACAAAAATGGATCAGACCATCACAAAGGAGCCTGGATCTCTCTCTCCATCAGATCGTCATCCATGCGGTGGAGGTTGTTGTGAGTCTGCTCCAGCACGGTCTTCTCCCTTGCCTAAACCTCGGCCACCGAACGAGTATGCCCCACTATTTTTTAGATATCATTGTTCCTATTCTAGGTGGATTCATCATTACCGTCAAAGTTGACAACTGATTCCTCAGCATCGCTGCCCGTACTTCATATTCATGCAACTCGGTAGATAGGGAAGCCTCCAGATCTCAAGAGCTCGCCTACTATGCAATCAGGTGATGGAGCTTTATCATGGCCTCCTCCAAGGCTCGGGTCCCACAATGAGAGGCAGTAAGGTGAGAAATTTTGTGTTAACTAGTGGAAAATTTTTCATTGGACATGAAAACCTTGCAAGTGAGAAAATGAAACTGCCGATAGTTAAAGCCATCTAACCCCAAACCCAAGAAGAGTTGTCGGAGAGCTTCAGTTTTAGTTGCCATCTCAGCCAGAGATATTTTGGCAACAATCTCACAAATCTGGGGCCAGGCCCACTTGCGCACTACTCGGTGTTCCTACATGACTTGAGGATTTTTGGTATCCTCACTAGATAGCATGGGAATGGTGTCTAACATTGCGATCAGTGCAGACATGTGCACGCTAGAAGATGGTTCCGAAACTGGAAGGTCTGAAGCTTGTAACTCTAGTTCGGGCTTGGGAATCAAGTTGTTATGTCTGGTATTGGCCGGAAAAACTTCAAGAATTGTCTCTCTAGGACCTAAAGCCATAGGGTCATCCACATATAAATCCAAGAAGGATGGGTCCATCTGATCTTCGGCCGTAGAGGGACTGGGAGTGGAAAATCCCCATAGCATCCACAATGAATCCTGATTTGGGATCATGTTAGACAGCCTTCCCCAAGATCCCACCGGGATAATATTTTACCCCCATTCATGTGTACTCCAAGGATAGGCTAGTAGCCACTCCTATGTCAGGAAAGGGAATACATGTGTCAGAACCCTCCCGCATCAGCATAAACCACCATTGAAGGAGAGTGGCTGAGTGCAGTCTTCAAGCCTAAGGAGGGGGAAGGGGAACTTGGAGTTGAAGACACCCAAACTAGTGGGAAAAATAATGGTGGGAAAACAACTCGCATAGAGAAAAATCATCAATATGCACAGACAAAAACCCATCACATTGTGAAATCACGTAAGAACGCTCCTCCAGGCTCCCCCTATGGTTGTAAAACAAGACACCGGAAGGGGTGGGGTAGGGAGAAAAAGAAAACTGGGAGAAGTCACTCAGAATCTTGATGACTTCATCAGAACTGAGGGACTTCAAGTGAACACCAACTATATCGAGTAGGGTAGGCCGAATGGTGGGAAGCAGGATGACTGTGTTATGAAAATACTCATAATAATGGAAATTATTTGCTATCCAGCCGAATAAGAATTGAAATGTCCCACTTAGACGGTAGGGTGACCTGCCCTCTTGCATGTGGCTCTGTAGTTCATAAATACGAGCCAAAGTGGGCATGACCATATTCACCAGGAGGCCCTCTTACAGCTCAACTGCCATCATCATGGTGCAAGCCCTGACACCTGGGATGATATCCTGAGAAGGGAATAGCCACCCGCTCAAAAACAAATCAAACAGACCTCCCAGCCTGAGAAAAGGCGGCACTTCAAGGCGCACCTCGTAACCCCTTGAAAGGTAGTCGCCCGCCTCCAGAACCGCCCAGTAGGAAGCTGGGATAGTCCGTGACAATTGAGAAGGATGAGACCTGGGGTGCTTGATCATTAGCACAGGACCGGTGGTGTTCATAAATAACCCTATCTAGGTGCTATAGGGAATAAGAGAGTGGGCATGCAAGGCCTGACCCAGTGACCGCTCCGCCAGAACCAGCAGATCCCTCTACAATGATGGCACTTGTTCGATGTCGTCCCATGCATCAAGAGTGGGTAGAAACTCATCATATATCTCACCAATGATTATAAGCCCTCTCAATTGGTAGACATACCATAAACTAATGCCAACTTCACCATGGGAAAGGTGGAATGTATTAGTGCTTGAACACCAACGACTAAGATGGTCAGGCAAGATCAACTATGGTGGGTAGACATAAACCTTGGAGGCCCACACTACGTAGTATAGATTGACTACTTCCAGTTACTTGGGAGACTCCTGGAAATGATGATGGACCCAGAAGGGCCAGGCCCAGTCATTTGAGAAAAGCCCACCAGACCGAAGATCCCACCTAGTAATCCACCCCATGTCAGGATTCACTCGGGCAAGGTTGATAATAAAGGGGAAATTCTTGAAGACAGCTTCTTGAGAGAAGTCTTGAGTGCACTGATCACTTTGGGTCCAAACAGAGCCTCTCAAAATGAAAGTGTCTTTCAGTTCAGAATCAGAGATCATCTTCCCCAATGAGGAAAGGTTCTCCTGAATGTACTTTAGTGACGCTTCCAAGCAAGGAGACAGAAGACCTGAGAACCTAGGGGGGATAGATACATCATCTTGAAGTCTGAAGCCATAAAGCGGAAGTCGATTTGATAGTGGATAACCCAGGAGCTTATGAGAGAGAAAGTCCTTCAAGACACCATCGTCGGGAATGATGGATCGACAAGGGTCCTCTATGTTTCTCTCCGCTCTACGAATCATAGCCAGATGTCTACCTGAACCAATTAGAAGAGGATCGGTAGCAGGCCTGGGTGCAGGGCGAAGGGGAACCATATTTTCTCCCTGCATTAAAAATAACCAGGAAAATGGTTAGTCCAGAATAATAAAACCTGGACAAAAATACCAAATATATGGCAAATGATTCAAGAATCATTCATGAAGTGGTCCATGAGTATGCCTCAAAATGTGGTTCGTGATGACCGCATCCCGCAAACCAACCCTACACCGAAGAGGTCTATAGTACTCTGGCCCACGGAGCATTGTCCACAAAACCCAGAACCAGGTTGCTCTACGGAATCTTAATCCCATATTTAAATAGTTTGGTTCGGAAGAGATAAACATTTTCAAAGTCTGGAAGATTTCAGTTCGCGGACCATCAAAACTACGGAGAGAGTTCCTACGCAGCCCGTCATAACTTACTTTCTAGTTAATTAAAAGTTTTAGTTCGCGGTTGGGAGATTTGTCCGTGGGTGAAGGCGGGCGCGAACAGGGAATGGTTCGTGGAAGTGGCAGCTGGTTCGCGGACGAGGTGTTTCACGGAATAACGAGCACGCGAAAACAAAAATAAAGAGAGATATGTTTTCATGAAGAATTCGGTAAAAGACAAAGGAAGGGCACCATTATTTATAGGCATGGTCCCCTACCAGGTCCACTCCCCTACAGTAAACCATCCATGTTTCAGGACCACTCTACATCAGAATGGCCTCCTATTCATTCCGATCGGACCCCATTCCAATGGGGAGAATTTTTAGGGTCCTGAAAAATCCACAAAGGAGAATGAGAATCCCCATTAATCCAAGGGATATTCTAGCCAATTTCTCCCCAAATAATTGGGGAAAAGTGTGGAGAATACTCAAAGCATGGCACAAGACGAACCGGTCCGCAGACTGGTCCAATGATAATGGTACGTGGCCGGTTCCATGAAGCACCCCCTCCGTGGACCGCTGTCGTTCGCGGAACAAAGGCAAGGATCCTCCACGGGAACGAAGAAATATAGGTGACAGGCCGGTCCACTGACACATATCTCCCCAGCCACAGACCGCGCCAGCTGGCCCATCCGACATACGTTGTCGTTCGTGGAATGGAGGTGGAACCCTGCACAGCCGCGAAGCACTCCCGGAGCTATTTTTTCGCGGGGGAGGTGCGTTCAATGCCCCTCGTGAGTTGAAGATTGAACGAATCATCCGTAAACTGGTTTTTCGGTTATGGTCCTCCAAAAAAGGTGCCACATGACCACAGATACACCTCTTTCCCCCCCTCTATAAATGCAGATCGAGGGAGAGGAAAAGAGGGGGAGAAAGGGGAAAAAGGAGGAGAGGAGATCGATCAGATTCGAGTGGAAGGATTTCGAAGGAAGGAGCTTTGGATTTTGCAAACAGCAAAGTTTTAGTTCGCGAACAAGAACATGTATGAAGCTGGAAACGAATTAATAAGGACCCAAAATTCATAACAAATTGGTGAACCGCAAACTTAAAATAACAATGAAAAGAAGACCACCAGCAATGGCCCATCCATGGACGCACTCCCTGCGGAACAGGGTGTTTATGCCCCTTTTCCGATCCATCACACCATGTATCACGCTCCTATACAGGAGAAGCCCCGACCGACGAACCTCTGACTGGCGTCGCCCTCGGACGCCGCTGCTCACATAGACCCCTCCGCGTAACAACCTGGTATTCGGTCGGAACTCGAAGCCGCGAACAACCCTAGCTCACAGGATTCCCTTTAGTCTGCGGACCAACGTGGTTCACTGACGACCCCTCAAACCATGTAGCACCTCCCGGCGTGACGGGCGCCACCCCTCATACACCCGTGTGGCCTGCAAAATCCTTCGGAGTTCCCATTCCTCGAGCCAGATAAAATCCTTACAATACGGCCCGATCCTTCACAACCCCCTCATTGGCCCATTCATCGGCCCGGAGCAGAGGCCTCCACCAGATCCACCAGACTCGTGTGATCTAACCTTCAGGCGCATCCGCGCACCGTTTTGAGTTCACATACCCACGGTAAGCGAGGTAGAAGGGGTTGCTCCAGCTCTTGATCGGATTCCTGAAGCATTCTTGTGTTCAAATTCCCACGGTATTACGGAGTCCAAGCCCGAGAGTCCCCTTTCTGTCCCTCCACTTGTTAAAACTGGGGCACTTCACCCCTCCACGGGGAGTGGTGGACTACATATCAGAAGGAAGAACCCATGCACCTTTATAATTCCCCACGACCATGGCCAAAGAAGGGCGTAGTGGGGAAGGGTGCTGCTCCATTCTTCATCGGGGCCTAGTCTCTTTCCCACTGGGCTTTATCCCCATGGGAATCTATCTCAGAGTAAGCCCTGACTTTTTGGGCCTCCCCCATGCGTAAGCCCCATCGCACATCCCACAAACATACCTTTTGTGACATGATCGTCTGGTCCCTGCTGCTTCTTGTTTCTCCCACCGAGCATGACTCACGTGGGGTTAGAGTAAGCATCGACCATGAAATCCTCTCCTGGGCCTCCTCAGAGTGTAAGCCCCAATCCGTTACCCTAGGCTGCCTCAAAGAGTAATCCTCATGCCCATTCAAACTACGTGGACTATGATTCCCCACCATAGGGATACGTAGGAAGCCTCCAAGAGGTTCAATCCCGATCACCATCGGACCCCCAGGTCCACATTCACGTCGGTTCCCCAACACCCCCATGCAATCTACGAGGACTTTGATCCATGTCAAGGCATGGTATGTAGGAAGCCTCCACGAGGTTCAAGCCCAACAATCGGCCATTCCGACCCCCTTCACGCCGGTTCATCCTTCATCCCACATGACGTTAAACTGTATTTATGAACTACGAGGACTCTGATTTCTCTCACAAGGATACATAGGAAGCCCATATCATGGGTTCGATCCCAATGGTCAAGTCATTATCTATCCCCCCTGAATTATGATAAACTCCAGAGCGCCCAGTTATGAGGCTTTAAATAAGCATCGTCCCAACGAGTCTCAACTCCTTAGAGTCATTAATCCAATGAGGGATGGAAACCCTCGGGCCTAAATGATTCTGAATCCCTGCATTTAGCAGACCATTTCCAACGAGGAATAACCCATGGATACTATTCTTGGGTATAAACAAAAGATTCTCAAACATATGTATACGTCTTAAACCTATAAGAGAGTCCCAAAATAGGCAATAATCCCCCCAAAATGGTGCAATTAGCCCAACTTCCCATCCTCTTGACCAATGTGTGTTCTTAAGCATCGCTAGTCACAACACCCAGTGAACACCTGCCTTTGGAAATCCGGTCCACGTACTACTGGATATGGAACCGTTGGGCATTTCGAGGTGAAAACGGTGCACCTGATATGAGTGATTAACCAGAACCCAATATTCTCTAATCAAATCTTCAGGGAGCGCACGTTTCTCCCCCATGATCTATTCGGGCATTGTGAGATAGTTATATTAAGTTATTAAATATTATTTTTAATAATAAAATAAAAATTATTCTTGAATTATTAAGATGGAGAATTAATCTCATCACATTCGTGGAGACGGTAATCCGTACGTAGGCATGAACACTACTTCCATTTTTTTATTTTAAATGGAAATAAAAACAAATGATACATAGATATATTATTATTCTAGTATAATATAATATTTTATATACATTACTTAATTTCATTAAAACCATCCTTTATACATTCCACATATGGTATGAACGGGTCATATCACTTTGAGGGGGCAGTAGTATGCACTTTCTCAAAATTAAATTATCGTATATATACAACATAAAAAGAACAAATTAATTATATAAAATACAATTAAATAAGAATATAGATAAACTAAATATAATAAATATCATATATAATTATAGTTCCATATTAATGTCCACCATAAGAGGTGATAAAAAATATTGAACAATCATCGTTTCATGAGGCAATAGTTCGCTGTCCATAGAAAAATTACGTTATATACCCATTAGATAGAGGTGTGTGTAAGTGTAGTAAAAATAAATCTCATAAAAACAACCTTGTATATTTAAAATACTGGTTATTTTATAAAATAAATGGAATTAGAGAGTTTATAGGGTTGGAGAATTAAAATAAAAGAAATGAACTTAAGAGGAGATGTTACCAATAAATCGGGTAACTCCCTTTGGTTTGAACCAAAATGCATACTTGAAGAGCCTTCTGCATAACTTATGGCTTATAAGAGGAAGCAAGGGATGTAGGGAGCTTAATTTGGAAGAGGTTGGATGAGCCAAAAGGTTTGAGAGGTGTGATTATTGGGTTAGAGGTGATGGATTTTTATAAGGTGGAGGAGGGGCTTTTTAGTATAGAATGAAAATATTATTTTATTATATTATGATTTTCGGTTTCTAAAGGTCCAAAACTCATTAAACAATAAGATAGGATAAATCATGTAAGAAATAAAATCATACAATAATAATTGGATTGGTTTTGGATATTTTTTTTAATTTTTATAATCTAATTTATTTAAATCATTCATTAATGAGGTTAACATTGCATCATTATTGTGTCATAAATAATTTTTTGATTTGAATTATACAAATTATAAAAATATACCATGATGTCAGAAATATTTTTATATTTAAAATTAATATTTATTGTAGAAAATATAACTTATATAACCCCATGTAAAAATGGTTTTACTGAAAGATATATGTTTATGTCATTTTTGTCTTTACATTAAATTAATAAATATAAAGTGACATTATCACTCTAAGATGGCACAATGGGGTCCCAAAATCGAACCAAGGATTAACATGGTAGTACATGTATCAACCAAGATGAATATAACACATGTTAGGGTATCTTAATATTATTATTATGAATTTTTTCCCCTTATTTACCAGATTTACCTTTTAACCATGGTAAATAAAATATTTACTGAAGTAAATATTCATATTGTCTAAAAATAAAAGATACCCATTTACAAAATTTGGAACTCCCAATTAAAAATATGGAATCCATTTTTCCAAATTCAAAACACATATGTGGCAGAAATTAATTTTAAATTAATTCTCGTTGTTAAAACAAAAAAGTGTGTTTTTAAGAAATAATAACTATCAAAAAATTCAAAGTTGTGTATGTCCAATTTCAAAGTGAAATTACTTCCAATGACCAAAATTGGATTAAATGGTAAAAATATAATATAATTATACGTTAATATCAGTCAAATTTATAATTTAACTCTATAAATTATTTTGATTAAAAAAGTTGTTTTTAATTAAAATTTAGTATTTTTCACAATACAAAAAAATATGAAAGGTATCAGAAGGGTCAAAAAAATATCTCGACAATGTTTTTATGTACCCATTCTAAATAAGAATTTAATTTAATTTAATTTAATATATAAAAGTGTGTAATATTTGATTTAAAATTATTTCTCCATTAAATGATTGAAAACAGCATTTTTTGAAATACTTCTTTTATCTGAAAAAAATGAATTTGTACTTATATTATTTCTAAGAGACACATAATATGGATTCTAAATTTATATGGAGTTTATAAAATTTAAAATACAGTAAAAACTATTCATAACTGCTTCTTGAATGGTTAGTTCAGTAATTCGTGGTGTGCTCAAACTCAGTGTTGCGTGTAGCGCAAGTTATTGAATTAAATTGAAGAGATAATGTACTATGAAATCTTATGGTGTTACATTCTCTCCTCATTCATTAAATTTCATGCTATCAATTTGATTTTTTTTTTCTAAAATAAAAGCTTTAAAATAGAAAAATACCTTTGTGGAAGTCCCACATCAGAAATTTGGTTAATAAAATTTATTATTAATAAGAGGGAAAGGGAACTGAAATGGTCACCACCAAATTATGATCTCTATTAAGAGAACATTGGTGGAAATTAGAGACACATAACTGGAGTGAAAATTTAAATATTTAGAGGGAGTGACTGAGGTCATCAATCACAAACAACAGTAAAACTGAGGGCCTCAAAGCAATCAATCTATGATGATTTAAAATATCGTCGGTTAAAAAAACATAGGGTATTAGGATGACACATTTTTGGTTTTAAGATCCTTTACCTAAAGTTTAGAAATTATTTTCTTTGAAGAATAAGATAAGTAAATTAATTCACATGTAGATTTCCATCTTTTTACTAACTTCTACCAAAAACTCATCTTTCACTCCAAAAGATAATAGAAATAAAAAATATTCTACATATTATAATAGTATTAGGATCCAAAAATAATGAATTTATAATTCATTTGTTAGACTACATAAAAAATCTACATTATACAAACCAGGACATCATGTAGGCCAGTGGTATATGATGCACCCTTTTCGCTCATCAGATGTATGTTCAAGTCTCATGGCCTTATCGGAGGCGACGAGTTTTCGCCTGAACTCCAGGTTTCCCATTTTATAAAAATCCAGAAGTTATCTTAAGAATTGATTTAACCTTAACAATAGTATCCAATGTCAATCTTAATCCATTCCAACCTTTATACATATCCAAAATACTTCCTCCAAACTCACAACCCAACATTTATAAAGAAGGAAAACACAATGAAGATCATTTAAGCTACGTAAAAACATGTGAATACCTTCATCATGTATTCTCTTAAAACATTGTAACACCATAAATTACCATAAAAATTTATTGAATACATTCATGCACCCTTGTTCCTTATAGAATACAATATATAATCCTTAAGTAAAAAAATTTTGAATTCTCCAACAACGATGGAATAAACAAACCATTAATCAATTCCAACCATGTCAATAATATCCAATAGAATTTACCCAAATCAATCATATTTTATCCTAAAATCACTACCTCAGAATCAGAACTATATTATGGTTTATCATTCCTCAGCCATGTATTATCTAAAATGAATAACTAGCTATTTATTATCTTTTATTTGTACCATAGAATCTCAAATCCATAAGGAAATAGTACGGTAGTACAATCCTTATATACTCCATAATTCTTATAAAAAATACATCGTTGGTACAATACTCAAATGAAACAATTATTTAACAACAACATAAGAACATTAGCCATTCCTCTTCATCTATGGTAGTATCATAACTTGATTATTATCCAATAGCATCATTTGGGGAATACTCTGATGATTTGGACCTTGATATGCATAGTGTCACAACTCCACGCATATGAAGAATTGTACATTTGAAACATTTCTTACCCTTGAAATCAAGTACTTGGAGTCATTTTTCTCCAAACTTATAACAAACTCCTATTCTTTTTAGTGTTTACCAATGTGATTCTTTCCATAGTTATCACATATGGGAAAATCTTTCTTTCCCCTCTCCCCTTTAACCATTTTTCTCTCTACCTTCCCTTTCTTTACTTGCATCTCTTCAAAGCCATAGGACTCGGAGAATTCTTCAGTTATCAAATTACCACAATATATTATTTAATCATAACATGAGAATACATGGGAAATTATTTTCCATCTAAATGTTGTCTTAATTACTTGAAAGATATGACCCCTCTTACTCTTTGGATCATGTGAATTGTTGGAGTTCTCATTCCTTCTACAGGGCACAATTTCTAAATAATGTCATACACTAGATTAGTATATAAACTGCAATACATAATTCCAAACATGTAATATACATAAGATAAGTTGAACAATTTATAGATAAACATCATAATTATAAATTGGTTTTCTTTGAGGAAGTATATACTAATAAATATTTCATAATTTTTTTTAAAGAAAATGTGAATTATCTTAAGAATATCCCCTCGGAGTGTCATAACCAATAGTGCAGCAATGCCCATTCCCATGTACCAGGATACCCCGAGTTAAGCCTGGATCTTATTTTCAATGTTTTCACTCCTTGGTACATCTATGTCGAAGCTGCCTCTACCTGATCGTATCCAGACTGGGATGCATTGCTTGGAAAATTCAAAAAATATCTACATTACCAAAATTCTAGGTAGATCCTCTATACTAATCCACATAGTTTATCTTAGGGTAATATTATCTAATCAGAGTTTATCTGAATATATTTCCAATCTTGTTGGGAAACATTTCCTGATACCAACTGTAATGCCCGACACCACCAGCCGAGAGCTGGTGCCTTAATTTAATTCATTGGAATGATTACAACGAATCGATTCCTAGTGGACTGATCATTTTAGAAATCATGGAAATAGATTACATACATGAACAATACATTATATATTAAAACATAAAACACTACATAAATAATCCTTTGAGAACTCCATTATTCCCCTAGATTAACAATACATATCAATCACAATACACTTCTTGGGATCTAGGAAAGATAAAACATAAAAAAGGGGTGAGCTCAGATGCTCAGTAAGGGTAAAAAATACAGAAAAAGATAACATTAACATTAGGCATGGTGAATAATTGAAAACACGTGACATTACAAATAATAAAATCGAACACTTTATGGTATGAATATGAGCTGAGTAAATAATTCCATAATAAAACATATTCAGGGGTACTATACTCATCAAATGACAACATGAACATCAATATTATTTTTATAACGAGGGAATGTATAATGCGGGATATTCTGAAACATTTTGTCAAGGCATCATCCAAAAACATATATCAAATTGGGAAAGGCATTGACAGATTCCATGTCTAGTTGTCTCAAGAGACCTACCGATACACCGAGGAGCTAAAGTGGGATCCACAAATAATTTAATATATCCAATACATTCCTCATATGAAAACTTTGAAACATAACATAAACATTCGTATTAAAACTAGCATAAAAAATGTCAATACTTTAACCATAAACTGTGAATGGTATAAAAATAAAACATCCAAAATCAAACAAATCACAAAAGGATAAAATTTAAAAGATGTTTTTGAATTGATGTTTTTCATACCATGTTGAAACTTTTAAATGGAATTAACCTTTTGAAACATTCATTTCCATATAAATAAATCCTTAAAACCATTTTGAAAACATGGACATTAATGGGAAAGATTTAGAAGAATAAATATTTAAAACATTTAAAATGATGTTTTAGTTAAATAGTACTTATAAATAGTCATTTTGAAATGCCTTTTATGAAACATGGACATTGATAAAAAAATATGTCCCATAAAATACTTACACATAACCAATCTCAGATAATAATAAATTGAGAAAATGACCTTTACCGATTTGGTAACCAGTGAAACATACACCCCATGAAAAGAAGGATCATACAATGAACATGTAAATACCCATAAGTTAAAGTATATTACACTAAGAATAAAATCATGGGAAACACATACATCACACAATAGAAAATAGTGACCAATATAGCATGAATCTCATGGGAATAAAATGTGACATGAAAACCCCTTACCTTGCACTTTTCTATCACGACCCGTCCCCCGAGACCCGTATCGTGACTACCCAAAGACTGCCTTCCATAGGCTAGGGGCTGACAACTAGCACAAAAGGCATAAATCCCTAAACTAGGAAGGAATTACCTTTATAACAGTAAACAAAAAGAATAGAGTACACAAAAAGAAGTAAAACACTAAGTGAAACTGTATACAAAAGTGGGTGCTAAATGTAAAGGGGCCAGAAATACAAACCCAACAGTAAAGTACAATACAAATGATAAGCTAGTACAATCGAAGTAAAGTAAAACAGAAACTACTGAGTCATCCTCTCGGATTCCCACCTGATGGGTGGGTACATATTTCCTCCTCAACACCCCATGTTCGTCCGTCCGCTCCATATATGTCTCACAATGTGGACCACCTCCGGGTACAGTCCAACTCAACAACTCTCTACCTACATCAGCGATGTCCTTCATCTAAAACCAACACAATGAGGTGCGGACATAGCCTGTGTAGGGGTGAGTATAAAGATACTCAGTATGGACCCCGAGACCCTCAATGTATCACAATATCAAACCAAGATAAACCACAAAGAAAGATACAATCACGAAGTATCAACCAACCCTACATAGGTATATTCCCATACATATACCTCAGTTGTCAATCACAGTCCGACTCTAACTCTCAAGCCCAAGCACAACCCATTCCACAAAGGAACTGAAATCAATCACCACGATGATAATGGATGAAAGACATGACTCAGCTCACCCAGGTATACATCTTTTGTAGAGTGATAGAGATGATCAAATGTAGTCACTGATTCATCTAAGCTATCATCCCCACACAGGATATAGGAAGAGCTATGCTGTCAGACCCACACAGGATACAGGACCAGCTATTCTGTCAGACCAACACAAGATCGCGGAACAGATGTCAGAACTGTCGAACCGACGGAGGATCCCCGTATAGTATTCATCACCCAAGGAGGATTCCGGTACATAAGTCATCACAATTACAGCCATCCCACGGGTTCCCGCACAAAGCGCGCTCGATTCCAGGATGGTCCGCCCCTTGAGCCAAGTGTCGATACATCAACTATCATGAATTCATGAATTGATGAATCTCGTCATTCTGTCTCATCATAAGTAACCTAACGTGATAGACGACACGTCAATCCGACACCCAGTCTGAGAGTTATTAACATTTCCGTTCTAGGGGCCCGGTTGGTTTTTAGGTTCAAACGAACCAGACTGTACCCCAACTTCGTCCAAACCACAAGAGGGGTATTCCAAAAGAATCATCTCGCTCCAATAATTCCATCGCCATAGGCGGTTCGTCAATCAAACACCCGAAGACCAAGATAGGGGCGAAAAGGTGAAAATGGCCATAGTAGGTCCGGGTCCGGTCAGACCCAGTCGGACCCACCTGGTCGGAGCCAGTCCCAACCGGGGTCTGACCTAGTCCATAGGTGCGGCCCTACCAAAGTGGTCAGGCCAACCCGAGTGGGAGACCCGAACCCAAGGAGCGGCTCGGCCCGACGATGCGGCCCGACCCGAAGGCGCGACCCTGCCTGTGGTGGCCCATCCTAAGGGCGTCCCTACCGTGCTGGTCCGACCGAGGGGCGGCCCAACCGTGGTGGTCTAGCTGGTCACGCGAGGGAGGGGGTGTCGCACCACTCCCCGGATCGTCGAACAGAACCGGTGCCTTGCGCCGGGTCAGGGGCTGCGGGACCCGGGATGTCCCACATGTCCGGCTCCATGGTGGCCAAACCGACCAGCTACCACCACACCTCTAGCGTGGCGTGACGGCATTGTTCTCCTCCTTCTCTTCGCATGACGCTACGATGCTACACCCTCACCGCCACGACCTGACCTGGCCGTGGCCTTCGGCTCCACCACATTGTGCGACAACACTGCACTTCTCCATCCGTCGTGACCCTCCCGGCCACGGTTCCTCTCCGATGCAGCGCGACAGCACTGCACCCCTTTCCCGCATCCCACCCTGGGCACGATTCCACACCTCTAGCACTGCACGGCGCAATGGTGTTGTGCCTCTTTCTTCTACTGCAGTTCTTCTCTGGCATGGTGCGATGGCACCACGCCATTCTGGCTCCGCCTCCAACATCAACTAAACAAGAATCAACGAAGGGACATCGAGCCGTGTTTGTTCGGCCCACTCCCTCTGCATTAGTTGATAACAATTGGCCACCGTCGAACCAAAATAAATGTTGAAGAATGAGGGTAAAATTAATACATTAAAATAATCAAATCCCCCTACCATGTAATCGGTGTTCGCTAGGCGGAGTCATGGGAAGGCGGTGTCATTCCGTTTACTTTGGGAGGAGATGATGTCGTCATTGGCGATGTTCTTCACGGGTAGTGTCTTCCCTTTCTTGCCCCGGTTGGAAAGCGAGTAGGCGGCATCGTTGTTCCTCAGTGGAGACGGGCGTTCTTCGATGAGAGGATAGTGTTCATCACTAGAGAGGATATCATTCTTCATTGGAGAGGATTCTCTCTCTCTATTTCTCCAAGGCTTCACCAATGTATTATGTACCAACCCAAAATAATAGAGGAGGAGTCTATTATTTTTTGGTACAACAACACATAAGAGTTGTGTTTTATTAAATTAAACAACTTACTAAATTGAATGGGGTGGAAGAATTCAAAAGTTTTAAAAAGATAATTAATTGAGGCATTAATTATCTCTTAGGTGTGTTAGCACCATTAAGTGGTAAATCAAGAGTTTCCCCCATTTATGGGGAACTCAAGGGTTAAAGTGGGATTAAGGGGGTTTGAGCTCGTGTGGGATGCGCTACATAATATCCTCCTAAGGGCGGTTATGTGCGGGTAGACCCCACCTCCAACCTCCCCTTAGAGGACAAAACCACCACTCAAATAAATATATGTTAGACATATTTTTATTTAATTTATTTCGAAACCCCAAAAATTAACTTCCAACCTTGATAAAACACAACTGCGGTGATGGTATCCTTAAGCGAATACTGGTGTTGTGCGTTCAACGGTGCCCTCAGATTTTAATTCCGAGCACTGGTTCAAAAGATATAAAATCAAAAACGTATGTTTACTGAACGTACCCAAAAAAAAGTTAGGAAAATTATTATCAGTCAACCTCGACCTGTGTCGGTCAAGGTTAGGCTCTGCCTAGGTGAAATACACCCCAAATAACCCAACCGTACTCTCTTATTTTCAATCCGAGTTACCATTTAGAAGTTATGAATTTTATAATAAAATAGTTTTCAAATAATTATTTTATTTGTAGCCAAAAACTAACTTTCTCTGGTGGCCCTTGCTGTCCCACTTTAGTATCTTCTTCAATAAATCCTATCGTCATGAGTTCAGTGGTGGTCTCAGATTTTTAATCCGAGTTACCGTTTGTTAGTTATATGAATTTGAAAAATACAATAACTTTATTTAATTATTTTATTTATGATTATGCCATTTTTGGGTTTTCTCATAGGAATACCACACCGACTAAACATAAGTCACGCCTAGGGTAAACCTTCCATACTAATCACAATGGTGGCCTAGAAGTTCTGATCCGAGTAACCGTTTAATAGTTATTCTAATTTTTCAGGAAAACTGCATATGTGGGCCAATTTAAGCTTAACAAAACTTCGAATGATCATTCCGGTCACTCCAGGCCTCAGAATCGTGCACCATCAAAAAATGCTGACTCGTAAACTTTCCATGTATTTAAGAAAAACCTTTCCATGGAATTTATGTGTCATTAAATTCTCCCTAACTTAGGGAATTACGTCCCCTTAAGATAAAACTTGAACTAAGGGAACAAATGGGGGTACTGAGCATTAATCTTATCCTCCCTCTCCCGTGTGCTCTCCTAGAATTTCTGGTGCTGCCAACGAACGCACACCAGAGTTATCGACCATCCATGTGAGACCCGCTGATATCGATCCGAAATCACTACTGGATCCTCCATGAATGTCGCCCTGTCGTCAACTTCCAGCTCGCCCTGGCCGATGATGTGGGAAGGGTCGTGCATGTTTCTCCTCACCTCGGATACGTGGAAGACGTCGTGCACCCGGTGCAAATATGGTGGAAGATATAAGCATTATGCCATCTCACCTACTCTGCTGAGGACCTGGAGAGGTCCGATGAATCGTGGAGATAACTTGTCGCCTCGGCCAAAACGTTGTAGACCTCTTCGTGGTGAGACTTGTAGAAAGATATGGTCACAATCCTCAAACTCCAGAGGTCTCCATCTCCTAGATGTACGTGGAAGACCTGTCACAAAGTCCATGCATATAACATCCATCTCCCACTTGGGGACCTCTAAAGGCTGAACCAATCCTACTAGTACCTGATGCTCCACCTTTACTTGCTGACAAGTGAGGCATCGCGAGACAAATTCCACTACTGCCTTCTTCATACCTGGACACTAGTGTTATCGTCAAAGGTCCAAGTACATAATTACCACTCCTGGATGTACCGCTAATGTATATGTGTGGAACTCACTCAACACTTCCTACTAAATTGAAACTGGTACCATAGTACGTACTAAGAAGAGTATAACATGCTCCACACCTTTAAAAAATCCATCAGGTGCCTGCCCTGTGGATATCTGAGCACGTCGCGTCTCACATTCAATGTCCCCACGCTGTGCCTTTCTGACTTGCTGTAGAAGTGGGGGAGTTATTGTAAGAGACTAAAGGAAGGCCTCTCCATCTCTATCCACAATGGATATCTGTAATGCATTCAGATGCTCTGTCACCTATCCAAGCAGCTGAATGCCTGATCTTCTACTGAGAGCATCTTCTACAACATTCCCCTTCCCAGCTGTTTAGACTATCTCAAAGTCATAGTCTTGGAGGTACTCAAGACAAAGCTGTTGTCTTAGGTTCAGGTCCTTCTGCGAGAAGATGTACCTAAGAATCTGGTGGTCATAGTATACTAAAAAACCTTCTCCCATAAGATAGTTCTGCCACATATTCAAGGCGAAGACCACTGCTGCTAACTTCAGGTCATGGGTATCGTAGTTCTTCTTATTCTGTCTCAATTGCCGAGATCCATACCCGATCACTACTCGCTCCTGCATCAGGACACACCCGAGTCTGGTCCTTGATGCAGCATAGTATACTACGTACCCTACACCCTTCTCTGGTAGCCTCAAGATGGGCACACTAGTCAACCTCTGTCCCAACTCCAGAAAGCTCTGTTGGCATCTGTATGACCACCCAAAGGGTTGCCCCTTCTTCGTCAATAATGAAAGCAGTTCTACAACTCTCGAGAGGTCTGGCACAAAGGTAGGTCTGGCCGACTCATGAGTGATCGTCTGCACTCTATTATGCATGATTCCATCCTGTGCTCCCTGTTTTTTTTCTCTGACCAAGGGAAACCCCATCCCAACATTGTAGATAAAACAAATCATTTTTTCCTAATACAGTCAATCTGTGTATGAACTGTGGTTGCCCAATTCATACCCAAACTATGATCATAATGCCTTGACGCTTCCACTAAGAGGTTCTAATTGAGACTCTCACCTCAAGGGTCAGATCACACTCTCGGCGTAAGTGTGATTATCAATTCTCCTTCCTAAGGTATCTCCAGACGTGAGGGTCAAGTCAATGATTTAACTGGAAACTCTATGTTCAGACAAGATTTGTGGAAGGAATGATTGGTGCCTATTTCTATTGATACGGTAGCTACTAGTAGACACAGACCGTACCTCAAATCATTCCTAGAGCCCTTGGGTCACACTATTTGACCGCATGCAGCTACTCTCTTCCCCTTCCCTCCAGCTCCCTGAACCTAGAGGGGATTACAAAGGCAGGTGGTTGTAACATGTCGAAATGTTCAACACCTCATGCTACTCTCCAAGAACCACTTCCATGTCTACTGCCCTGCAGATTCACCTGTCTTTAACAATTACTCTTCCTGAAGTATCTCACACGCCCAAGTCTCTAAGACTTGTGCCAGTTCACAGCTTCCCACTACTAACATACACTGTCTATATCTACTCAGCCAAAGAACATTCAACCACTAAGGTTCTCTCTATCACCATAACATATGTAGGAGTGTAAAGAGAAAAAAGTTCTGGCTCAGATGTCCTTAAACACACATCGCTCATAGGTCCATGCTCTAAATCACTGTTCACATTGTTTTCATCAAGTACCAGCAATGGTCGATATGGCTCGATGAATACAAAACTACCGACATGTCATCCTGCTAAAACTGCATGAGCTCTAGAAAATTCTCATCCACCTCCTCAAGAAAGTCCTTAACTGCCTATGGGTCGGGATCGCCTCGGAACATGAGGGATATCTGGTGCTAAAACACATGTAAGGCACTAAGACTATTAGTGTCCTCTACCGGTACCGCCAGTAGTGTCTGCTGACCAACGGGAAGTGATATTGTTAGCACACAGCTCGAAGGTACCATCTCAGAAAATGGTCCATCTACCGAAACCTCATCACCATGCAGACCATCCTCATGTTCACTCACTGAAAACGATTAGTAGTTAAGATAAACATCTCCTCTACTATTGTCTCAACTAGGTGGAAAACTTCAGTAATCTCCTTCATCTAGTCCTATGCTGCATGGGAATCTGTCTCGCCTCAAAACCTCGATGGTCTCTACTGATGGAACTAGTAAAACACGCTCAGTCGTTTTGCATCATCCGCTAGTGCGGTTGGTGGTATTTGCTGCCCAACTGGTGGTGGTGCTGCAAGTACACCACCCGAAGGTGCCAACGTAGAAAGAGGGCCCCAAACCGGAGCCTCTTCACTTGGTGGGCTGTCATCATGTACTCTCATGGAACCCTAGCTGGTTGTCTACGCAGTGGAATCTTGATTAGGGAAAGGTGTTCCACGGTCAAGAGACTATACCTGGTGAGCTTACTCAAAGAAAACATTTGAAAACACACACACAGTCAGTGTTTTCGTGAACTGAGTCAGAAATAAGGAGTCAATGTCCTGATGTATGGATATGTCAGCCGCCGCACCGACACTACACTCCATGAACTGAAAACCACACTCGGTACCCTTAACACTATTGATTCACAGTAAGACAGATCAGATTCCTGTGATCTACGGTAGAACCGACTCATCTAATAACAATCTGTCCCAACCCGTCCCCTGGGGCCCATATAGTGACTACCCCAAGCCCGCCTTTCATATGCCAGGGGCTGGAGACTAGTACCAAAGACGTAAATCCCTATACTGGGAAGGCATTTCCATTATAATAGTAAATATAAACAACAGAGTATGCAACGAGAAGTAAAACAATAAGTGAAACTGTATACAAAAGAGGGTGTTGAAAGTAAAGGGGCCAGAAATACAAGACCAACAGTAAAGTACAACATAACTCATAAGCTAGAACAAATGTAGTAAAGTAAAACAGCAACTACTGAGTCGTCCTCCGGAATTCCAACATGAAGGGTGGGTACAGATGGTCTCCTCAGCACCCCAAGTCCATCCTTCCGCTCCATGTACGTCTCGCCATGTGGTCCACCTCTAGGTACCATCCAGATCTACAACTCTCTACCTCGATCAGTGCTGTCTGTCATCTGCAATCAACAAAACGAGGTGCGGGCATTGCCCATGTAGGGGTGAGTATAACAATAATTAGTAGGGACCCAAAAACACTAAAGGTCTCACAATATCCAACTAGGATAAACCACAAAGAAAGATACAATGACGAAGTATCAACTAACCCTACTTAGGTATATTCCCATACATATGCCTAAGTTATCAATCACAATCTGACTCCAACTCTCGAGACCAAGCACAAAACATTCCACAAAGGAAGTAAAGTCAATCACCACAATGATAATGGTTAAAAGACATGACTCAGCTCACACATGTATACATATTTTGTAGATTGAGAGAGATGATCAGATGTAGTCACTGATTAATCAAAGCTATCGGACCCACACAGGATATTGGACCAGCTAAGCTATCAGACCCACACATGATACATGAAAAACTATTATGTCCGACCCACACAGGATCCAAGAACAGAAGTCAGAACTGTCAGACCCATGGAGGATCCTGTTATAGTATTCATCACTAATGAACCCACAGAGGATTCTGGTACATTAGTTATCACTGTCGAACCCAAGGAGGATTCTGGTACAGAAGTCTTCAATGTCGAACCCATGGAGGATTCTGGTACAGAATTCATCATAGTCCCAACCATCCATTGGGTTCCCGCACACATCCCACTTGATTTCGGGAGGGTCTACTCCTCATGCCAAGTATCGATACATAAACTATCACAAAGTCCAAAGTTGATGTATCCTATTGTTCTGTATCATCATAAGGAACCCAATGCGACAGACTACACGTCAATTAGATGCCCAGTCTGAGAGTTATTGGCATTTCCGTTATAGGGGCCCTGTTGTTTTTTAGGTTCAAACCAACCCAACTGATCCCCAACTGCTTCCAAACCGCAAGCATGGTATTCCAAAAGAATCGTCTCACTCTGAATTCAATCTCCAAAGGTGGTTTGTCAATCAGACACCTGAAGCCCAAGATTGGGGCGAAAAGGTGAAAATGGCCATAGCAGGTCTGGGTCTTGTCCGACCCAGTCAGATCAACCCTACCTGAGCCAGTCTGAATCGAGGTCAGACCCAGTCAGCGGGTGTGGTCCAACCCGAGTAGGTGGCCCGAACTAAGGGAGTGGCCCAGCCCAAAGGGGTGGCCCAGCCTGAAGGCAAGGCCCGACCCGAAGGTGCGGCCCGGCCCAAAGGCGCAGCCTGGCCTATAGCGGCCCAGCCTAGGGGCGGCCCGGCAGCGGTGCCCTGACAAAGGGGAGGTCTGGCCACAGCGGCCCAATGGATGGGTGGCCCGGCCAAGGGGTAGCCTGGCCCTGGTGGCCCGACCCATGGTGGCCCAGCCGGCCAGGCGAGGGAGGAGGTGCTGCGCCCCTCCCCGGTTCGTCGAATAGAACCAGCACCTTGCGCCTGTTCAGGGGATGCGAGTCCTGGGTGGTCCCGTGTGTCCGGCTCCACGGCGGATGGCCCAGCCGGCCACCACAGCACCTCCATCATGGCGCAACGCCGCCACTATCCTCCTGCACTCCGTGCGGCGCGATAGTGTTGTGCCTTCACCTCCGCGACCCGACCTGGTCGTGGCCTTCGGCTCCACTGTGCGGTGCGATGACGCCATGCTTCTCCGTCCGCCGCGGCCCTCCCGGCCGCAATTCATCTCCGGTGCGGTGCGATGGTACCATACCCCTTTGCCACGGCCCACCCGGGCTACAGTTCTGCCCCTCCAGCGCGGTGTGGCGGGACGGCGCCACGCCTCTTTCGTCTGCCGTGGTTCTTCTTTGGCACGGTGCTATGGCATCACGCCCTTCCGGCTCCTCCTCCGACGTCAACCAAACAAAATTCAACGAAGGGACTTCATGCTATTTTATTTCAGCCCACACCCTCCGTATTATGTGATAACAATTGTCCACCATCGAACTAAAAATAAATTTCAATGAATGAGGGTAACATTCATGCATTAAAATAATCAAATCCTCCTACCTTGTAATCAGTGTTCGCTCAGTGGAGTCGCGAGAAGGCAGCGTCGTTCCATTGACATTGGGAGGATATGATGTCGTTGTTGGCGATGTTCTTCGAGGGTGGCGTCTTCCCTTTCTTTCCGCTGTTGGAAATGGAGAAGATGGAGTCGTCGTTCCTCAGTAGAGATGGGTGTTCTTCCTTGAGACTATATCGTTCTTCATTTGAGAGGATATCATTCTTCATTGCAGAGGATTTACTCTCTCTATTTCTCCAAGTCTCCACCAAAGTATTATGTGCCAACCCAAAATAATAAAGGAGGAGTCTATTATTTCTTGGCACAACAACATACAAGAGTTGTGTTTAATTAAATTAAACATCTCACTAAATTAAATGGGGTGGAAAATTTCAAAAGTTTTAAAAAGATAATTAATTGAGGCATTAATTATCTCTTAGGTGTGTTGGCACCATTAAGGGGTAAATGAAGAGTTTCCCCTATTAATGGGAAACTCAATGGTTAAAGGGGGTTTTAAGGGGTTTGAGATCATGTGGGCCCTGCCACATGATATCCTCTCAAGGGAGATTATGTGCGGGTAGAACCCACCACCATCCTCCCCTTGGAGGATTAAACCACCACTAAAATAAAAATATGCTATACATTTTTTTATTTAATTAATTTAGAAACCCAAAAAATTATCTTCCAACCACGAAAAATTGCAACTGCGGTGATGGTCTCCTTAAAAGAATATCGGCGCTGCGAGTTCAACGGTGCCCTCAGATTTCATTTCCATGCACCGGTTCAAAAGATATAAAATCCCAACTGTATGTTTACTAAACGTACCCGAAAAAAAGTTTGGAAAATTATTATCAGTCACCCTCAACCCGTGCCGGTCGAGGTTAGGCTCTGCCTAGTTGAAATACGCCCCAAAGAACCCAACGGTACTCTCATATTTTCAGTCCGAGTTACCGTTTAGAATTTATGAATTTTACAATAAAATAATTGTCATATAATTATTTTATTTGTGGAAAAAACCAACTTTCTCTGGTGGCCCTTGCCTACCTAGGTTTGTATCTGCTTAAAGAAATCTTACCCTCATGAGTTCAGCGTTGGTCTCATATTTTTAATCCAAGTTACCATTTATGAGTTATAAGAATTTGAAAAATAAAATAAAGTTATTTAATTATTTTATTTACGTTTATGCCATTTTGGAGTTTTCTCACAGGAGGCAGGCGCTGATTAAACTTAAGTCACACCTAAGTTAAACCCGCCATCATGAGCGCAATAGTGGACTCAGATTTCTGATCCGAGAAACTGTTTAATAGTTATTTTACTTTTTTAATGAAAACTACATACGAGTGCTAATTTAAGCTTAACCAAACTTCAATAGATCATTTCGGCCACTCCAGGCATCAGAATCGTGTGCCGTCATAAACTTCAGACTAGTAAAATTCCCTTGTAAATTAGAAATAATTTTCCATGGAATTTCCATGTCATTACATTTTCGTTGGTCGAGGGTAATTTAACCTCATGTATAATAGATAAATAATTTTTATTAAATTATACAAGAAACAAATACTAAAAAATGATATTATATATGATCCTCAAATATTTATTTGTTAATAAAATCTTAGTAGTATCACTGTTTTAGGTGTTAACTGATTCGCTTTCCTTTATATGTTTTGTTATGTAAGTTGTGTTTGTTATATATTGGATGTATTTGATTCATATCAAGAATGATTTTATGTTATAAAACACCATTTTTTATAATTAAATGAATATTATTCTTGAATGGTTAAGATGGGTAATTAATCTCATAGTGTTTGTGGAGACGATAATCTGTAAGTACGCATAAACGCAACTTCTATTTCATTTTTTTAAAAGGAAATAAAACCAAATTATAAATAGTTATATTATTATTCCATTATAATTTAATATTATATATATATTATGTAAGTTCATTAACACCATCTTTTATACATTCCATGTATAGTATGAATGAGCCATATCACTTTGAGTGGGCGGTAGTCCGCATTTCCAAAAATGAAATTATCGTATATATACAACATGAAAAGAATAATGGTATGTAATAAAATATAATTAAAGAAGATTATAGATAAAATAAATAAAATAAATATCATATATACTAACAGTTCTATAATAATTGAGACCATAAGAGGAGTCTGTAGAAGATTGAACAATCATCGTTTCGTGAGGCAGTAGTTCACCGTCCAAAGAAACATTATGTTCTATACCCATTAAATAGAGGTGTGTGTAATTTTTGTCCAAATAATTATCACAATAACAACCTAGTATATTGAAGATACTGGTTTTGTTATAAAATAAAGGAAATTAGAGAGTTTATGGGGTTGTAGAAGTAAAATAAAACAATAGAACTTAAGAGGAGATGTTACCTCTAAATCGGGTAACTCCCTTTGGTTTGAACCAAAAGGCTTACTTGAAGTGCATTTTTTCTAAGTTATGGCTTATAAGAAGAATATAATGATGTAGGAGCTTAATTAAGTAGATTTTGGATGATGTTAGAGGCTTGAGATGTGTGAGTAAGGTGTTATAGGTGATGGATTTTTGAAAGGGGTGGAGGGGCTCATTTGGAATGTTTAGAAATATTATAGTATTATATATTTATTTTCAGTTTCTAAAAGTCCAAAACACATTAAAGACTATGATAAGATGAATCATGTTATAAATAAAATAATCCAATAATAATTAGACAGGTTTTGGATATTGTTTTAATTTTTATAATATCATTTATTTGAAGCACTCATTAATGAGGTAAACACTGCATCATTATTTTGTAATAAATAATTTTATTTATTTGATATCTAAAAATTTAAAAAAACCATTATATAGAAAATATTATTATATTTCAAATTAATATTTATATTTGAAAAGAGAACTTAAATTTCCAAATGTAAAAATTGTTTTGCTAAAAGATATATGTTTATGTCATTTTTGTCTTTACTTTAAATTAATTAATATAAAGTGTCATTATCACTCTCAAGTTACTCCATGGGGTCCCAAAATCGATCAACGGATGCCCATGGTCGGACATGTATCAAAAAATTGGAATAGGACACATTTTAGGGTAATTTAATATTATTATAATAATATTTTTACCCTTATTTACCGGATTTTCCTTTTAACCATGGGAAGTAAAATATTTACTAAAATAAATTTTCATAATGTCTGAAAATAAAAGATACCTATTTACAAAATTTTCACCTTCTGATTCCAAATATAGAATCCATTTTTCAAAATTCAAAACACCTAAGTGTCAGAAATTAATTTGAAATTATTTCCCATTATCAAAACAAAAAGCGTGTTTTTATGAAATAATAACTGTCAAAAGATTGACACTTTTTAATGTTCAATTACAATGTAAAATTACTTCAAATGACCAAAATTGGATTTAATGGTAAAATAATAATCTAATTATACATTAAAATCACTCAAATTTTAAATTTATCATGATAAATTATTTTGATTAAAAAATTGTTTTCAATTAAAATTTAGTATTTTTCACTATTCATGAAATTATGAATGTTATTAGAAAAGTACCAAAAAATTATCCAAACTAAATTTTTATGTCTAAATTATAAATAAAAATTTAATTTCACTTAATTAAATATATAAAAGTTTCAAATATTGGATTTAAAAGGATTCTCCATTAAAAGGCGGACAAATGGCTATTTTTTGAGAAATACTTCTGTTATCTGAAAAAAAATGAATTTGTTCTTATTTCATGACTAAGAGACACAAAATATGGATTATAAAATTATATAGAGTGTATAAAATTTAATATTCAGTTAATACGATTCATAACAACTTTTTTAATGTTTAGTTTGATTAGTTGTGGTCTACTTGAACACGGTGTTGCATGTAGCGCAAGTTATTTAATTACTTTGAAGAGATAACGTACTATGAAATATTGGGGTGTAACATTTAGGGATAAAAATGATAAATAGAAATACATATTAAAACTATAAGGCCATGAGAAATATCGTTAAATGGATAACATCCACTCGATATCGTGGGATATCCAATCATCCACGTCGACTTATTAGATACTCAAGTGCTTAATTATAAGAAAACAATTTTAATTGTGTATTCCTTTCTATTAATTAACCTATTGAAACCCTTTAAAATATAGTAATAATAGTTTCAAAGGAGAAATAATTTTATACCCACTATATCTAGAAAAATTATTGTTTATCAGAAAATCCACATGAGTTATGATAAATCCATATTTTCAGAATAATTACATAAATTTAATGGTAATAAATAGAAATCATTGAAATTAAATTAAATAATCATAATAAAATGACAGATATTTTAATAAAAATTGTTATATATGGCCATATATACTATAATTTATTAAATTCATGGATATAAAAAAATTATACATAAAGTGTCACCTTTTATCATTAAATGAAAAAATTTATGTCTAAATTAATTTGAAAAAAATAAAAATTGTTTTCTTATAATAAAACCTTTATTATAGGGTCTTATAAATTTACATAACATTGAAATTGTGGAAATTGGATACTATTTTTTTAATATAATATCACCCAATACTGTGATTTAAATTTTGTAGATACAAATGTTTTTTTTAAATTAAATACATACAACACCAACATTAAAAATAAACAATGGAAACATACGATGATATCTTGGACACACCGAACATAATAATAGAGGAAGAGTTGTTAGGTCTTGGAGAGTATTCAATGTAGAACTACATAATACTCTAGAATAAAACACCCTATTTGTAGTCTAAATTCCACTATATATATATAATACTTAATAATGGGTTAATATATTTATAATGGGTTTTCCCTAGTTTTGAGAATCATGACATATATATGTCCTATAGATAAGATAAATTCACTGTGATGAAGATAAATAACAAAATTAGATTTTGTTTTGGATTCAAGGAGTATGTATAGTGATGGATATATATATATATATATTAACCCATCTTTAATGGACATGGAGAGGATTTTAATGAACTACAAGGATACTCAAATTAACCTAGATTAATGTGAATATTAAAAGGTGTGTAATTAAACTATAAAATTATTGGTATACATATAAAAATTGATTATGTACTATTTATTCAAAATGATATATATATATATATACACTTTCATGTAACTGGTAAACCTAACTAACCCAGATAACATGACTAAAGACATAAAAATATCTTTCATATATGATTTATGAGATATGTATATATATATATATATTATGAACTCATCACTTTTACTGAGGATATAAAAATCAAACAACGAATCAATGATATTCATGACTATTATACACGCTATTTTATTTTAATGTTATATATACAGTTAATCATATTTATTTAAAATTAAAATTAAAATTAAGGTTTTCTATGTGATAAATAGAATAAACTAACTGTTAAGGATGAATAGGAAAAATATTATCTCATGTGAAATATGAATACATTTTTTCTTCATATAGTTTCAAACTCATCGTCAAAGGAGGTAGATTTTTCAAGGTGGTCTGTTAAGGTTGCAAGCATATATGATGTGCCAATGGAGGGGGAGAAAGAAAATTAAGATGTCAATGGTTTCCAGGATGATATTAATGAAGGTGATGATAATCAAATCATACTATAAGGTCAAGATTAGATTGATTAGATAGTTGTGATATAATTGACCATTTTTAATATGGTTGAATAATATCCCTTTTTAGAATCAAACATTTGTTTTTAGTTGGTTCGAATGATCCATAACAAACTATCTCATATTAGTGACTATTTTTGCTCGAATCAGTATAGAAACCCCAAACACATCAGACACGTCCACCACGTGGTCCCCGATATGTAGTTCATTAGGAAACTATATGAACCTTCAGGAACATTGTGTATTTTTGGTTGCTATGTGCATGTACATTCAAGGTATTTCCCACATTCCACAACATTATCTAGTGGTTATGTCCTCACTATGACTTTATGGCTCAAATAGGTCAACCTAGATGCCCACATCAGTAGCAGTTCATATGTCTTTATCATGCCAATCAATGAAAACAACTTTTAAAAAAACAATATTCTACAAACATTATTATAAATATTTTTTTCTTCTTTCGTTTGGTATATTATAAAAAAATTAATTATAAGATTAATTTATTTTTAAATTTTAATTTAAATAATTATTTTAAATTGATTATTATGTAAATAGTTTTCAACAACCATATTTTTCATTGATATTATCATGTTTAAAATTAATTCCAAAAAATATTTATTAATGGTCAAAACAAAACCATTATTTATATCACACCTTAAATATATTTAAAGCAAACAAATTATGATTCATTAACATATAACAATGGTTCTTATCCTTCATAAATTTCTATTTATTCATTCCATCATCCTTATCAATATTTTTTTACTTTTAAAATGACTAAAAGTGTTTGTTTGTTATTTGTGTATTCTCATCTTTATAACAGCTGGTCCACTTGCATTACTAATGCATCTACTAAGTTTAATGAATTAGCTACAGAATTCCATATTGTAATTAATTAAGTGTATTGTTAATAAAATTTCCTTTATATTTTATTTAAATGTTAAAGCCCCGTTTATTTATATCATTTATAATATATTAAATGTCTAGGATTCTATATCTCCCCCTAAATGAATTATTCCCACAAAATTCATTTGAACAAAAATATTAATTCTTTTATTTATATGTTTTATTTATTAAAGATGATGTTACAGAAATTGTAATTTTACTGTTATTATTAAAAAGTAAAATTTTAACATAACAATTAATGTTGAAATAATTATTACCTCATTCAAAATATCCAATGTTGGCATCCCACTTTAAAAGGATGTGTCCCTCAATTAAAATTTATCCATAAGAAAATTTCATGTTTGTCTATTTCTCTTACCCATATAAAACATTTTAAATTTGTGTTAAATTGATGTAAACACCTATAAGATGTCTACATAGAGTTTTTATTAGTTTATAATTTTGAAATTTCAGTTTTATCTTGATTCCTATAAAATACTCTTACTGGAATGTCTTTTAATATTTCCAAATAATCCATGATTATTACATAAAAATTAAAAGTTAAAATTTGGTAGATATAAGCTTTTCATCAGTCGCTGTCATTTATAACCTCATGAAAATATAAAAACATTTGATAATTGTTGGTTATGGTAATGAATTTTAAAAACACCATGATAATATTGTCATCATCTCACATAGGAAGGACATGAGTGTGAAAAATTTTCCAATGGAGAAATATCAACCCTTTAATGAAATTATGTATTGAAGGTGTGTTGGATATTTCATAAAGTTATGTGAAAGTATGTTTATTGTTCAAAAACTGTTTAAATTTATTTGAGAATAGTTTTTTTAATAATCATTATATGAAGCTTATCTGGAAGATATACAAGAGTTATTTATGTTCTTCATCTGTATATTTATATCCCAGAAATAATTAATTCTTAACCTATGAAAGAGATAAAAATTTTAAAAAGTTTCAAGAATATTCTATTGATTTCACTATAATGACCCAAACCCACACTCCATTATTCGATAATAAAACATTCCATGCAATTTTTTTAATTAAAATTTATCGAAAAATACACAATCCTTTACATAACGGGGGATATTTTCATATCTTGGTTTTAGAGGACTTATAAAATTTCATGCGAAAAACAAGAGTTTCCAAATACATATAAAAAAAATAATTGAATTTTCATTATATAGTACTTATATATAATTCCTTCCCTAATAGTAATTATATGGACCCTATGAAACTCATTTTAAAACATTGGGTGAGTGTAGAATTTTAGCATAATGTTTTTTTAAAACAAAGATAAAATCATTCTAAATACATTAAATCCCCATTAAAAACATCATGTAAAAAATAAAATATTTTTTATAAAATATTATTTTATAAAATAATTTGCTACAATGTTATCAAAATAAATTCTAAACTATTGAAAATTTAATTTAATTTGAAATCTCATTTTATGTCCAAACATATAACCTTTCAAATTATATTTGGATTGTTCCTTTATATATTTTTTTGAACATAATAACTTATATGGATAAAAATGAGAAGTTGAAAAAAAATTAAAACCATGAGGCCAAGAGGAGTATCACTTTTATGAAATCATACTCTTTAGGTCATGGTTTCTCCAAATTTACTCATCGACATATTCAATACCCAATAGATGAATTTTATGAAAAAAATTTATAATGTCAATCATTCTCATAATTAAACCATTAAAAACCATCAAAACCTACATATAATATTTCTAAAGGGGAATATTTTTTATAACCACTAATATTAGAATAATGTTTTTAAAAAATATATACGATTTAGGGAGAAACAATATTTTCTAGAATAATTACATAAATTTAAATGTAATAAGCATATATATTTTGAAATTTAGAAAAATACTCTTAATGAAATATGTGAAATGTTAATAAATATTATAAAATGTAGCCAAATATACTATCTTTAATGAAATTGAAGGATATAAAAAAATCTAACATAAATGATAATTTTTATCATTAAGAAAAAATCTTTATAAAAAGCTTAACTTAGAAAAAAATGAATTTAATATTATTTTATTTTCATAATACCTCATTCATTTCTATTTTGAAAAATTAACAAAGCATGAAAACTTTAAATATCTAAAATATAGAATAAAATAATAATAAAATACTATAATATAATATATATTTTTTAAGATTTTATACTTTGAAAAATATATACTTCTCTTATGTAAAAATGAACTGTAGTAGTATGCATTCAAATCTTGGACACGGTAAAAAAATGAATTGAGGAAGTGTTTCTGGGTCATGGGTAGTTCACTAAGTGGATATCCTTAATAATCGAGAAGGAAAATCCCAATTTTGAAACTCAATTATACTATATATATTTATAATATTAAACAAAGGTAAGATATATTGATGATGATGTTCTTTAGTTTTGATAATCATGTCTTGTATATCCTCAGTAGATTCATTAAATTTATTTGATGAAGATATATTACCAAATTATTGGTCTTTGTAAATTAAACTAGTTAGTATAGTGATGGATATATGTATACGTAAATATATATCATCCCATCATAAAAGGTCATGGAGAGATATCAATGACCAAACCAGATACTAAAATTTCCCTGGATCACTAAGAAAGATGAATGGTTTGCAAATTAAACCTTACAATAATAGGAATAAATATAAAAATAGAAACTATTCTATTTATGAAAAATAATATATATATATATATACTATCATGTAATTAGGAAACCAAAGGATCCAAGATAACTCCAATAGGAACTTAATAATCTCCCTTATTTAATATTTTCATGAAATATATATATATTATGAACACACCACAAAAACTTAATATACATCAAAGAAAAAATGATACGAAGATATTTAAGATAGTTGTAAATGATATTTTTTAATGTGATAGATAAATTTTATCATATTAATTTAACAAAAAAGATTAAACTAATTTTTTATGTGCTGTAAATTGAATTAAATAATAAATTTAAGGAAGATAAACTTAGATATATTCTCATGTGAATTAAGATTACACCATTTTTATTATGGATTCATATTGATCATCAATGGAAGATGATAGTGTGGTTTATTTTTTGATCTAGGATTGTAAGGTTTCAAGTATCAATAAATAACCAATTGTGGTGAAGGAATAAAATGAAGAGGTCAAAGGTTGGAAGGAAAAACATTTAAGAAGATGATGGGAAGTTAACAAAATCAGATAGTCATGATGCGATGGATCAGAAAACATAGATATAAGATACAATTTATAAAAAGGGTGAACAATTACATGTTTTAAAACACCACATTGATTTTTCAGTTTTCTTAATTGGTGTTTAATAAACTATCGAGTGGAATTTATGGTTTGGGCCACATTGGTTCCAATACCCCCATCACATCAAACACTCCCATCAAATTGGTTGTGAGACACGACCCATTGGGAAAATAGGTGTTTATTTAGGGAAAATAGGTTAATGAGGCTACTATCCAAAGTCATTTCATGGTCCTACACATGTCCCACTACATAATTAGGTTCCCCGATTCCCTTTTTACCTCTATGTCTTAGTTGGGTTAACCAACTTTCTCAGATCATAAGTGGTTCATAGATCCTTATCTAACAAAGGGAGTGAAATGTTTTTACTCAAAAATAATTATAAATAAATAATTTTTAATATTTATTTCTTATTTATTCTAATATATTAAAAAATCATTTTACGGTTAATTACAATTTAAATTTTAATTTAACAGATTATTTTACACTAATTATTATCTTAAAAGTCTTCAATGACTAAATTTATATTTTTTATTATCATGATTAAAATAAATTCCAACTTCTATTTATGAACTATAAATAACCCAACTCTAATAAATACACATAACTTAATGATATTTAAAAATAGAATACTATAATTTTTTTATGGGTAAGGATGGTTCTTAGCTATCAAATTATCATTATATTCTTGTCATCGTTATTATCAGTATTTTTATAATTATGGATGACCGTGAAGATGTGGGTTATTATTTTTTCATTCACAAGCTTGTTGGACCTAGACTACTTATATTACTTTTTCTGGTAATAAGATTAATGAATTATTTATAGACTCCTTTATTGTAATGAAGTCATTGTATTATTAATAAAATTTTATTTAACATTTTTATATTTTAATTATTATTATTTAACATAATTTATAATATATTTTGATTCTTGGATATAATAAACTTAAATTTTCCAATAATTATTGGTGAAACTAATTAAATATTGTAACTATGGTTAAGGTTAAAATGAGTTTACCGGTGGGGTAAAAAAGAGATAAGTGTGGGATTTCCACACACAACTCTCTAATACATATTGGTTAAATATATTTCAACCTTATTATATTCTTAATTAGATCATTATCCATTATGTTCCATTTTACCATGAAAGAGACCATATATCATTGAAATATCATAATAATTTACAAATGTGTACCTCCCATCACAATTAAAAGGGTACCTATTATCCTCCCTTATTAATACTATTTTATCACTCATGATCACATAATCCATAAAAAAATTCCTTACACCATTTATTTTTATCATCCTAGAGATAAAGGTCTTCTCTTCTGACTAATACCTCAAGGCCTAATGTATAATACAATGGAAGTCTCTCAAAGAAGATGTAAAAATCCATTCCAAGATATTTTTATTTTAGTTATTCATCTACTAACTATTAAAATGTTTTTATTGATATAAAATCATTAATACAATATAAAAAATATAATAAGATTTTTTTATTATTATGTTAGAACCATTTACCACCTCTAACACATCAAAATTTTATATGAAAGTATCACTCTTGAGTATGAGTGGACTGCCACCTCAATGTTGCGATATAAGTCATTTACCATCCCCATAATTCATGATTGGTTATTATGTTATCTTTAATGTACATATTAGATATTTTTTATATAAACATTATTTTTTAAATCTGAAATATTATTTACCTTTCTTTTATCAATCCATCAAATAATGGAAACGTCACTCATGCATATGTGATTTCAACTACATTCAAAAATGGATGTAAATCATTTTTCATCCCCAATTTATATGAATGGTTATATTAAATTCCAAAAACCCTTAATCCGGGATCTTGTTCAGTATTTTATTAAATTTGATTTATTATAAGAAATAAAATCTATATGGACTGATGAGTTTATCAGTCTTGGAAAGCCATATAACATTCATGCTTCCCATAATACATTGGGAAATAAAAAATAAAAATATGTCAGATAATAAAAATAAGTAATATAAATCATTTAATTCTTAATAAAATACATATTATTCATAACCAGGGGAAGGGATATATAATAAGGGTGAGCACAAATTCTTACTAAGTGTAATTAATGTAGATGCAATAAGGAATTGAATATAATAATCAACATGGAAATTAAATAACTGATAAAGCATTCCATTTGGATGACTAAACAAAGAAATATCAACATAGAAATCGAGGAAACAAAAAACACATTCCATTTATTAATTGAACTATATATTTAATTCATCCATTGATATATTTATATAAAATATCATGGATAAAAATGATAACTAAACATAAAGAAATACTTTAATATCAGACATCATGTATCTGAACATGAACCACTATATAATCAATATCTATTCTCATGATGGTTTAAACTACTCTGATTTGGCTATATGATTCATCTCATGAGACTATGGACTCGTTGAGTGACTATCTATAACTGGGCCAGCATAGGTCTACAATTTCAAATAATTCCTCATCTATTGAATAATAGATTGAATTAACAAATAGTATACCTTATCATCATAAATATATATTTAATTATGGTTATATATTTATCAATAGTTCCCTAGTGTGTGTTTTGTAATTAAATTGGGTTTTTATGTTAATTAATTAAAGAAACCATAGAAATATCAATAAAAAATTCATGATACAAACAACATTTAAAAATAAAAATGTTTCACATACCACATTGAAGCACTTAAATAAAAAACCCATGAAGGAATAATATTAAATAAAACATAGAATATCATGATATTAACTAGATTCATGATATAACATGTCAAAAGTTATTATATACACAAAATAAAATTTAAATAGTGGATAATAACAAATAAGGCTCAATACTATGTAAATTGGGATGAAATTATCTTACCATTCATTTCTTTTTGAGTGACCATATTATAATGTCCGGTTTAGTAAACTTATTTTAATGATCTATTTTCTGCAGAAAATTTTTCATTTTTATTATTACTTTTTATTCTCTTGTTACCATGTTATATATAAATAATTAAAAAATTAAGTTTATGTTAGGTGTTTTGACTAAATTCAGTTCAAATGTAAAAAACATCTTATGTAGGTAAACATATAGTCAATGGGGTCATTATATTATATAAATAGAATAATAATGATCAAATAATGATCATATTTATATATCCATTATAAATTTAAAATTAATTTTTAAATATGGTTATTAAATATGAACCAACATTAAAATCATGGAGATGATAGTCTATATGTACGCATGAGTAACGTTCCCATTTTTTATTGATCATTATTTAAAAAAAGTAAGTATCCTCAATCAATACAGAATAATAATAATACCTTAAATAATATATTATTTAATAATATTTACTTATATATAAATATATAATTATTTTTATGTAAAAGTAATCGTATCATGTAGGCGGTAGTCCAAATGTCCATGAATGACGTTTTAACTTCTTAAGTGTGTGAATGGGTAATAAATAGAGTGATTTATATTATATTAATGTAAAGGTAATTCATTCATTAATATCATATATATTTCATTTATTTTACATATTTCTAACTAAAACCATTTTTATATGTTCTATGTATAGTGTGAATGAATCAAATCACTTTGAGGGGGCAGTAGTTCACACTTCCACAAACGATGTTATCATTTTTACCCAGAATAGAAAGTAAAAATATATGTGTTGTAAATGAATTAATGAAGATTAAATATATAATAAATATCATATATAACATATATCAATATATTTTCAATCATAATGACCATCATCAGTGGTGGTAGAAGAAGAATGAACAATCATCATTTTGTGAGGTGATTGTTCGCCACTCACATAAACAATATGTTTGTTACACATTAGATGGGAGTGGGAGAAAGTGTATTTTGAAAAATTATCCTAAAAAATCCTATTATATTAATGATATTGTTTTTGTTTTATAAACAATAAATAATATTAAATTAATGGGTGGAGAATCAAATAAATTAGAAGTCTTTGAGGGGGATGTTACCTCTATATCAGGTAGCTCCTTTTGGTTTGTACCCAAGAGATTATTTATTCACCTTTATGCCTAAATTTATGACTATACGTTGATAGGAGGGATTTTTGGAGACTAGTTAAGTAGATTTTGGTTGATCCAAAGTGTCTTGAGAGGTATGAGGAAGGGGTAGAGTGATTTCTATTTTATAGTGGAGTGGGAGTGGAACTCTAGTAAATACCAAAAGGCATTGCTTAATGGTTGGTCTAACATACCTAATATTCCAAAAAATTGAATAAATAATGGATTAAATGGGAATTATTCTTGATAAAAACCTCCAACAAACTTATATATGTTCATTTAAATAATTCGTTTCCTTAACTTATACGATTCCCCTATTTTATCATTTTTGTTTTTATTAAAGCATCTAGTTTTCTAACGTATGTAATTTAACCATAAAACTAAAATAAAGATAGTTTTATTATAAAATATAGATCCAATGAATTATTTTTATTATATATAATTTATAAAATAAAAAACCCATATTTTTTTGAAAGTAATTTTAAAACAAGCACATGTGACGTCCAATAACACTACTTAAGCTCGAATCATGTTTACAATGTTTTTAAAATATATGGGTAAATATGATAATAATAAAATATCAATTGCTCCATCAATATAAAATATATAATATTTATTAAAACTTAAAAATTACTTTTAAGAATATATAACTTTTATTATTTTAAAATTAGTTAATAAAATATCATATTTTCTAAAATAACTATAATGTCATTTTTAGCATTATTTAATTAATTATAATTTTAAAACATAAAAAATTAATGGAATTCAATATATTATGTTTATTTTTTGTTAACAATATAAATTCAAGTTAAAAAAAATAATTAATGACATTAATTCTATCATTATAATTTGTGTTTCATATTTATAGTGTCATTTATTTTAGCTAATTATTATCTAAATAATTAGTACATTGGCATCTCTAAAGAATTTTAACTAAATAATCTCAAAACAATAATGATAAATTATTTTTATAACATCATTTTTTTAAAAATTATATGTATAACTTAAAATATGTTTTTTATACAAATATCTATGTTTTATAAATGTTAAATGTAAAGAAAGATCCCTTTTGTATTTTTATTTATTTAAAATTCTATATGGGGAACATCCATTTAATAATATCCCGATGAAAAATAAATTTTGTACCATGAGGGTATGTAGTCAATATATTGGAATCCAATGGTTTTTGGAAAATTATAATGGTTATTTTTTCCCTTAATGTTAATTTTTAGTCCCTTCTTAATTATTATTTTACATTAATTATCGTAATTAATTTAATTCACATTCACTAAATTTTTTAGTCAAAAATTATGTTGACCTAATTAGAAATAAATATTAATCTGATTACAACAATGTATTTCCATTTTTGAATATTCAAATCATATACTTATAAATATTAACATTATGTATAATCTCACAGACGTGGTGATAAAGTAGGGATTTAATGAAAAAACTTTCAAATGATCAATACAATTTTATATCCGATTTTAATATAAAAATAATTTCAATGATATACATTGGATTAATATATGTATAAGTGATATATTTTATCCCTAATAACTAATTTAAATTATAAAACAACAATAATAGTTATTTAAAAAAATGTAATTTTTTATTTTAAATGCATTATTTTTTACAATTTATAGAAAATGAATCTTCTCAAAAAATACCAAAAATACACCTTAAGATAATTCTGACATTCAAAAAAAAAATATTGTTATTTTGATAGATAAAATTTATAAAAGGTTGAAAATATATTTTTAAAATAGTTGTTTCATTAAAAGGTAATAAAAATTAATCTTGATTGTAACACATGAAAATTCAGTTTTGTGTGTACTGTAAGATAAAAAATGTGTATAACTCATGTAAACAAGAAAATAATATTTATTCTAAAAAGAATATATTGTATAGTCTTTGGGAGTTACATTCTACCCACCATAACACAATTGTTACTCGCAATTAAAATTTGATCTCAGTAATAAAGGTGTTGATATTTGAAAGTAAAATATAATTGAAAAAACCACATCATAAATTTGATTGATAAAAAATCCTCTTAATAAAAGAGGACGGAATGTTAAATGGTCACATAACTAGGTTCCCTAGTAGGAAAACATATGTAGGAAATGGAATCATAGATATGGTGGAAACATCTAAAAATTATGTTCTGATGATGAGTTCTAGAGAATATGGTTATGAAAAAGTTAAAAATCTCAAGGCCATTAATTAGTGATGATCTAAGGGGTCATTTTATTCATTTCAAATGAAGGTAATAGGACAAATATTTTGTGTAATACCCCACTTTTATAGTTAAGGAATTCTTTTATTCCATAATAATATTAGTAAATTTACATTTGTATAAACATAATATTTTCTTTCTCTTTTGCTTTGAACTATTTGTACATCTTCTCTTAGCACATGATGCATCATATGCCAAGGTAATACAATAAACTACAAAATATCATCCAAAATAAAACCATTTATAAATGGTTAACTTTTCAAAAAGTTTATGATCCAACACAATGGAAGGAAGGTCACTAAATTTAATAAATTACCTTATACTTATCTGTTAGTCAACATGAATCAGTTTTAAATTTTCTCATTCCAAACATGTGAATAACATCATCATGTATCCTCTTCAAATATGGTAATAAGTCAAATCACTATAAAATTTTATTAGAAACATGATTTATTCTATATTCCTTACGTTAGACACATGTTAATGGATATATCCCTTAAATCCAAAAGTGTTGTAAACTATCTAAGTGATATTATAGAACATGTGTCGAAAAGTAAGTAATTAATTCCAAGGTATTCATGACTTTTCTAAATCAATCATTTTATCATCACTATTCCATTATTAAGAAAATATTAAGGCTTCCCTTTCCCTTAACCATTTACTTTATAAATTTTTTTACTTTTAATGTATAAATTTTCTTATTACCATTCATTATATGATCTCAAATCCTTGATGATAATGCATTACCATACAAACCTTAAATATTTCATAAATCAATCATGAGAAAGTCATTAAAAAGTAATATTACAACATATTTATTAGATATAAATATACAATTACATTAATCATTAAACATTCATTGTTTCAAAAACATATACTTGGCCTTGATACCTTGCCTTCTTCTAAGATATATTCCCTTTATTCTCAGGGAATTTTTTTTCCATAGTTCCCAATTTCATTATAGGGTTAATACTGAATAGTAGGAATTTTATTTTTCCCTTTGAATTCTTTATCATGGAGACGCTTATAACCACATTTATAACAATCTCTTTTTCCCTTCAAGAATTTACTAGGGTGATTTTTTGAACATTTATCACATGTGTTAAATCTATATTTCCCTTCTTCTTTGACTCATTCAGTTATTCATGGTTCTCAGATGACCTATTATTCTCTTAGATTCTGTTGAATATATTTATTTTATAAAATTACTTCTCCATTTTGATGGAACGTTAAACAATTTTACTGCCTAATGAAAAATTCTTGGAAACTAGTGTGTGTTGTAGATTCTGCTTAAGACCGTAAAATATTTTCTATATTACACTCCATGTTATGTATATAATTATTAGCAAACATGGATAACCAAGTTATGTTATCTTCATAATCAACAACATTATCTTCTCCATTTTTCTTTAGTCCAATTAAATTCATCTTCAAATCGATTTTTTGATCACGGGGGAAGTATTTATAAAATAATTTAGTCTTAAAAGTTTTTCATTATATGAGTTATATTTCCTTTTCTTACATTTTATTCTAGTTCATAGACCACCATAAATCTTCATAGCAATTCAGAAAATATACTATAAGTGTAAACTGGTCATTTCACCACATCCCAATTCCATGAATAACATCTTAAAAGACATAATTAATTTATAAGCATCCATTGGATCAATAGTACCACTAAATGATATTGGACTCTATCGCATAATGTAACCCAACATCGAATAATCTCGCTGTGTAACAGGTTGCTCCATCCAGGGAAGGGTATGTGTCATAATATGATTAAGTAACCCTAATATTTCAATATCATTATCAATAATAGTACTAGATATATTGGATTCCAAATGAGGAAAATATCTACATTTTCTATGAGAATTGACCCAATTTTATCCTTCCAGGAACCATTTCTAAAAAAGGGTATATACTGGATTAGCTCGTAAAATTATTAAATTTTCATAACTCAAAACATGGTGTAGAATGAATTAAAAATTTATGCATAGATAATCTCATAACCATAAATATGGATTATTTTGGGATATCATTACTTATAAATCCTTCATAATTGTATGTAAAGAAAATTAAAACAATCCTAACCATATCCCATGGGAGTGTCAAACAAGATTTATAGTAAGCTATTTTTCGTGTACCAGGCTACACAGAGTCAAGCCTGCAACCCCATGTTAGAGTTTTTACTCCAACGTACACAATTTCCAAAACCATGTCCATTTATATTATCCATAAAAGGATGTATTGTTAGGAATAACATCACACTTCTTACCTTACAAAAATTCTAGGATTTTATTATATACATATCCTCAAAGTATATCTCTAGGATGTACTCCCTAATATATGTTTTAAAAATATAGCTTCCATGTTTGTTCGTAAAATTCCATTGACACCAACTTCAATACCATGACCCCAGAATCTCGGAGCTGTTGCATTATTTTATTACATTGTCATGATTACAAGGCATTAAATTACAGAGGACCAATAAGCTTAGCAGTATTAGAATGAAATATTACATTCATGATACCCATGATTCATTATGAAAAAGAAAATACAAAGATGATACATAATAAAAAAAATAAACTGCATTCTTGAATTCATATTCGTATAATTATTCATCATAACTTGGGGAAGTGAAACATAATAAGATGGGATAAAATAATAAATAATGGTATGTAAAGTGGAATAAATAAATAATTGATGAGATTAATCAACATTAAAAGGTAAATAGATGATAAAATATTCCATTCAAATAAACAGATAATGAAATATCAAGATGGAAATGTCTGAAATAGTAAACAAATACAGTTTAATCAATGAACTAAAAAAATGAAAGGCATCAATCGATATGTCAAAGAAAAATCAAATGGATATAAATGATAAATAAAAAAAAGGAAATTATTTAATATTAAATGTCACAAATCTAGAACATGAACCATTATACCATCATGATATGTTCTCATGACAGTTTAAACTATTCTGATTTCTCCAAATAATTTATCACAATATACTACCGATGAATAGAGGGGATATCTATAACCAGGCACCACCTATGCCTTCCAGTCCAAATAATTCCTCATCTTTCGAATAATTTATTTAATAAATAAAAAATGTGACTTTTCACAAAATATTTCTATTCTATAAATGATACTTATTTATCAATAGTTTTCATTTAAAGGCTATATAACAAAAAAAAATTTCGATGATAATTAATGAAAATCCCATTGAATTATCATTAAAACATTGTTGGGGGAAAATGATGTTTAAACATTCCAAAGTTTCACATACCAGCGTAAAAAATTCAAATCGTAATCCCTATGATGGGATAATATTAAATGAAACTTATAATACCATGACAGTAATGATATTCATGATATAAAATGTCCAAATATAGTATATACACCCAATAAAAGTCAATGGTGCATAATAACAAATAAGTCTCAAAATAATGTGAATTGAGATGAAATTCCATTTCCTTGTGTTTTGTTTTGTGGGACTATCATTTAACTTCCTATATAACAAATATATGTTAATTATCAATCGGATTTGGAATGTTTTTTGTTTTTATAATTAATTATTTTCACTTATTACTTTGTTGTGTACAACTACATAAATTATTAAGTTTACATTGAGTATTTTGACAAAATTCAGTTTATATGTCAAAGAAATATTGGTAGGACAACATATGGTCTATTAGGTAATTATATAATGTCACGACCCGTCCTCGGGGCCCGTGCCGTGACTACCTCAAGCCCGCCTCCCATAGGCCAGGGGATAGTGACTAGCACCAAGGCGTAATTCCCGATAAAAGGGAAGGCATTGCCTTTGTAAAGAAAAAAAACACCACAGAGGAAGCAAGCAGAAGTAAACACTAAGTAAAAACTTGGTACAACAGTAAGTGTGGAAAAGTAAGTGGGCCAGAATACAAACCCAAACTTAATGTAAATTACAACCGGAAAGGGAAAAAAACAACTGAAAGTAAAGCCGCAATGTCGAGCCGTCCACTAGAAGTCCCACCTGAAGGGTGGGTATAGATAGCCTCCACAGCTCCTCGAGTCCAGCCGTCAGCTCTGAGTACGTCCCGCCCAGTGGTCCAACTCTAGGTACTGTCCTGCTCTGCAAGCCTCAACCACGATCAGCGTTGTTCATCGTCTGAAACCAACACAACGTAGTGCGGGCATAGCTCGTGCAGGGGTGAGTATAAGCTACAAAGTAGGGACCCCGAGACCCCCGAAGGTCTCCCAGAATCCACAAAGGATAATCCATAAAGGAAAGATACAATCACGAAGTAACATCCGACACTAATTAAGTATATTCCCATACATATACCTAAGTCAACAATTTACAGTTCGGCTCCAACATCCGAGCCCAAGTACAACCCAGTCCACATAGGAAACACAACCAAATCCACACAGGAAAGAATAATGTAATCCACATAGGATATGAAGTCAAACTTATCAAAGACAAGGATTGAAAATCAAGACTCACCTCACATAGGTATACGTCTTCGTATGACGATAGAGATGATCAGATGTAGCCACTGATTCATCTAAGCCATCAGACCCACAAAGGATCGATAGGTACTAACCCCCATAATGACCCACAAATGATCTGTCCCACATAGGATCAATAGGTAACTAACCCCCGCAATGACCCACACAGGATCGGACCCACACAGGATCTATAGGCGCTGGCCCACACAGGACCGCTGAGCGCAGACCCACACAGGTTCTGACCCACATAGGATCGGTAGCACTGATCCACGTAGGATCGCTAAGTGCTGTAGTCGTCTCTGTCGAATCCACAGAGGATTTCTACACAGTCAGCATCGTCGTCGTAGTCGCAACCACCTCTAGGGTTTCCGCACACAGCAAGCTCATTCGGGAGGGTCCGCTCAATGAGCAGAAGGTCTGATACATCAACTGACACATATTCCGGAGTTGATGTATCCAAAAGTTCCGTATCGTCAACAGGAACTCAACGTCATAGATAGTGCATCAATCGGACGCCCAGTCTGAGAGTTATTGGCTTTTTCGTCCCAGGGGCTTGGTTGGTATTTAAGTCGAAACCAACCCGACCGTACTCCAACTGCGTCCAAACCTTGAGTAGAGTAATCCAAAAGGTCCTTCTCACTTAGAGGAATCCATCAAAGTCGACTGCACATCAATCGGACGTCCGGAGCTCAAGTTATGAGTGTTTCTGCTCCGAGGGCCCGGTTGGTTTCGTGTACGAACCAACCCGGCTGAACCCAAAGTACTTCAAAACCTTGAGTGTAATATATCAAAACGACCGTCTCGTTCCAAGGATCCCATCGCCGCTAACGGTGCATTGATCAGAGGTCCGCATCCCTAGTTATGGGAAAAAGACCGTGAGAGGTCTGGAAGTGGGGGTTTCGGGCCCGGACCGACCCGGCCCGAGACCCTCTAGGTCGGCCCCAACTGGGTCGACCCAACCCGGGTCCGGGTCCGACTCGCTTGGGTGCGGCTCAGTCTGGCTGGCATGGCCGGGCCCGGTGCGCTGGCCACGACCAGGTGGCTCGGCCGTTTCGGCCGAGCGGGTGCACAAGGGGGGAACCTCCCCCTTGAATGAAACAGTGGCCCCGCGTGGGGTCCGCTCCCTGCAAACGGACATGGTCGAGCGCCGCATCCCGCCTCCCTCGGTCCTGCACGGTCGCATGACTTGCGGCCTGCCGCCGCGGTTTCAGGCGCGGCGGCCCTTCCCGGCGGCGTGCCGGGCGCCGGCGGAGTGTTCCGTGGACCACCGAACGAGCTCTGGTGGTCGGTTTTGCCTGCCGTCATCGCCAACGGCCCTTGTGGGACCGGTTCTTCACTATGAATACCTCACAACTCCCGTTCTTCCTGCTTCATCGTCGCCCACCGATCCGCACACCAATAATGTCAAGACGGTGGGTTCAGACTTGTTCGTTGGTCCGCACCCACCGCGTTAGCAGTTTAAAAAGGCTTCTGACAAATTTTAAACACATGCCAATGATAAAAATCACATATATTTAATTGAACCAAAACCCCTACCTCAAGGGTCGTCGAGCGAGGGTTCGTCACGGAAAATCACGTCGCGGAAGAAGACGTCGCGGAAGGGGGATCGTCGCGTCGCGGAGAAGGAACGCCACCGAATAAGCGTCACGGAAGAAGCGTCGTGGAAGAAGGGTCGTTGGCATCACGGTACAGGACGTCGCATAGTTGATCTCCGAGGATTCGGTGTTCTTCATCGGAGATTGGTGCGTCCTTCACGTTCTTTGCGTTCTTCGTCGAGGAGGAATAACTTCACGGCATGAGAGAATTCTCCCCAAACTCTCATGCACAACCAACCCCTAATAAAATAAGAGTTGTCTTATTTTATTAACACAAGCCAACATTTGAATTTCAAAAAGAAACAATCAATTAAAAGAATTAATTGTAATGATTTAACCACCCAAATTAATAAGGCCTTTATTAACCAGATTAAATGCAAGGGTTGACTTCCAATTAGTAGGGGGTGCGGGTGTGTTACCTTAATTAAAGGAGGAGTTTTAGGAAGAAAATAAATGGTGGGGCTCGTGTGGGCCCCACCTCAAAAATATCCTACCATGTGGGTAGGATATTGTGCTTCCCACTTCATCCACTTAACTTACGTTAAGAAAAATAAAATAAAAATTGGTTGCACCACTTTTATTTTATTCCTTAACTTAACCCCAAAAAGTAAAAAACACACCCAAGCAAACGCAACTCCGTAAGAGGCGTTTCTAAGAAATTACTGGCGCTGCGATTCCATGGGTGCCCTCAGAATTCGATTCCAAGCAAATGTTCAAAAGTTAGTAAAACCCGCTCATTTGTTCACTGATCTTACCTGAGCTAAACGTCGGAAAACGATTCTGGGCACACCGGGCCTCAGAATTAGGTGCCGTCAGAAACTGTGTTCTTTTAAAATTCCCATGAAAATTAAGAAAAAAAATTCGTAGAATTTTTCGGGTCTGTACATCACTCCCACCTCAGGGCTTTACGTCCCCATAAAGATACATCAAAAAACTAGGGAAACAAATGTGGGTACTGAGCATGCATCTGGGCCTCCCGCTCCCATGTGCTCTCCGGGAGGTTCTCATGCTGCCATCTGATGCGCACTAGAGGAATCGACCATCCACGTAGGACCCGCTCCTGTCGATCATCAATATCCACTGGGACCTCTGCAAAAGTCATCCCATCATCAATGTCTAGCTCCCCATGGTCAATGATATGCGTCGGGTCGTGCACGTATCTCCTCAGCTGAGATACGTGGAAGACGTCGTGTAGCCGGTGCAACTGAGGTGGTAGAGCCAATTGATAAGCCACCTCGCCAATCGTGCTGAGGACCTGGAAGGGTCCAATGAAGCGCGGAGATAAATTGCCGCCTCGGCCAAATCTCTGTATTCCACATCGAGGTGAGACCCGCAAGAAGACGTGGTCGCCATCCTCGAACTCCAGTGGCCTCCGCCTCCTATCATCATTAGACTTCTGCTGGCTCTGAGCTGTCCTCATCCGCTCCTGGATGACCTGGACCTTCTCTGTCTTGGCCTGGACCATCTCTGGTCCCACAAGTGCTGAGTCCCCAGGGTCCATCCAGCACAGTGGTGATCTGCAAGCTCGGCCGTACAACACCTCTTATGGTGCCATTCCGATGGTGGAGTGATAGCTGTTGTTGTACGCGAACTCCACCAAGGGTAAGTGGTCCTCCCAGCTGCGACAAAAGTCGAGGGCACATGCGCGGAGCATGTCCAAGAGAGTCTGAATGGTCCTCTCCGTATGACCATCCGTCTGAGGGTGAAAGGTGGTGCTTAGACGTAGCTGCGTCCAAAACACCTCCTAAAACCCCTTCCAGAGCCGGGAAGTAAAGAGAGAATCTCGATTGGAGACGATAGATGATGGCACACCGTGAAGCCATACAATCTCCTTAACATAAAGATGTCCAAATCTCTCCACTGAGACCTGCTCTCTGATGGGTAAGAAGTGGGCCGACTTGGTGAGTCGGTCGACAATCACCCAAATGGAGTCATGACCTCTGGAAGTACATGGAAGTCTAGTCACGAAGTCCATAGATATCTCATCCCACATCCACTCCGGGTCCTCTAAGGGTTGTACCAAGCCTGTTGGTATCTGGTGCTCTGCCTTCACCTGCTGGCAGGTGAGGCATCGAGAAATGAATTCTGCCACAACCTTCTTCATGCCCGGCCACCAGTGTTTTTGTCTGCGATCATGGTACATCTTTGCCACGCCAAGATGTACCGCCAAAGGGGAAGTGTGAAACTCTCTCAGCACCTCCTCCCGTAAAGCAACTGGTACCAAGGTACGTCCTTTGAAAAGGACGCCGTGCTCTCCTCCTACAGAGAAACCATCAGGTGCCTATCCTGAGGATATCTGCGCACGCCGCGTATCTTAGTCATCTTCCCCATGATGTGCCTCTCTGACCCACTGTATTAGTGGAGGAGTGACTATGAGTGACTGAAGGAAGGCTGCTCCATCTCTATCCACAAAGGATATCTGCAAAGCGGCTAGCTGCTCTGTCGCCTCCCCAAGTAGTTGAATGCCCGTCCTCCTACTGAGAGCATCAGCTACTACGTTCCCCTTCCTAGGAGTATAGACTATCTCAAAGTCATAATCTTGGAGGAACTCGAGCCATCACCACTGTCTCAGGTTCAGGCCCTTCTGTGAAAACATGTACCTGAGACTCTGATGGTCAGAATAGACTGTAAAGCGCTCGCCCATCAGATAGTGTCACCACATCTTCAGAGCGAAGACCACTACTATTAACTCCAGGTCATGGGTAGCGTAGTTCTGCTCATGCTGCCTCAACTGACATGATCCATAGGCTATCACTGCCCACTCCTGCATCAGGACACATTCGAGTTCAGTCCATGATGCATCGCAGTAAACTATGCACCCAACTCCCTCCTCCAGAAGCCTCAAGATAGGCGCGCTGGTCAATCTCTGTCTCAGCTCCTGGAAGCTTTTCTGACATTTGTCTGACCACAAAAAGGGTTTCCCCTTCTTCGTCAAAGCTGATAGTGGTGTCGCAAATCTGGAGAAGTCTGGCACAAATCTCCGATAGTATCCAGCTAGTCCCATGAAACTCCGCACCTCTGTCACGCTCCTGGGTGGCTCCCAAGCTAGCACTGCCTCGATCTTCGCAGGATCCACCCCCACTCCCGCCTCAGAGATGACGTGTCCCAAGAAGTGGACCTCACGTATCCAGAACTGACACTTCGAGATATTTCCCTAAAGCTGGTGCTCTCGGAGTGTGTCTAGTATAACCCGCAACTGGTAGGCGTGCTCCTCCTCAGTGGTCGACTATATCAAAATGTCCTCAATGAAGACCACGACAAATGGATCGAGGTATGGCTGAAAGATCCTGTTCATGGGGCCCATGAACACTGCTGGAGCATTGGTCACGCCGAAGGGCATAACCAAGAACTCATAGTGGCCATACCGACATCTGAAGGCCGTCTTCTGCACGTCCTCGTCCCGAACTCTGAGCTGGTTATAGCCTGATCTTAGGTGTCTCTTTGGGAACCACCATGCTCCCTTGAGCTGATCGAAGAGGTCATCAATCCTAGGTAGTGGATACTTGTTCCTCATTGTTACCTGGTTCAGGAGACGATTGTCGACACAATGTCGCAAGCTCCCATCCGCCTTCTTGGCGAACAATACGGGGAAGCCCAAGGTGAAACACTGGGTCGGATGAATCCCTTGACCTGCAAGTCCTCCAACTGTACTCGTTGCTCTCGAAGCTCAGCGAGGTCCATACGATATGATGGAGTGGAAATCGGGGCTATCTCGGGGTATAGGTCAATATAAAATTCTATCTCTCTGCGAGGAGGTAGATCTGGGACGTCATCGGGGAAAACATCCACATACTGATCCACCACTGCAAGAAAACCAGGACTCCGCATGTCAACTGCTTCTATAATGAGGCTATCCAATTGATGATTGATGTGCTATCCTCTCCTCTGCGTGAGTTAATTCTATGCTGTGAAGGCTCCCTTCTCACCGGTGAAGGTGAACCTACTCTCGTCGATGCGTACACATCACACCTTGCGCCTAATACAATAAATCTGAGCATGTACTGTAGATAACCAATCCATGCCAAAAATGATGTCGTAAGGCCTTGATGCCACTACAAGAAGAACCCAGCCGATGATCTCGCCTCCTAGAGTAATCTCACACTGCCGGCACCAGTGTGTAATTGTCAAGTCTTCTCCTGTAGGAGTCTTTAGCCATAAGGATTGAGCCAACGTCTCGGTCGGAATCTCCGAGCTCCGAACAAGGGCAGCGACTATGAATGAATGAATCACTCCTGTGTCTATAATAACTGTAGTAAGGGTGGAATAGACACAAATAGTACCTCGAATCATCTCGGGCGCGCCATGGTCATAGGCCTCTACTGCCTGGAGTTCTGCCTATCTCTGCCCGCCAACTCCCTGTGGTCGGGGTGGACCTCCTAATGGTGGGGGTGGTAGAGCCTCAAAGTGTCGCCCACCACCTGCCTCTCGACCAGCTCCTTTGCCTCGTCTGCCTGCTCCCGGCGGACCTCCATGTTCAACCCTCTGCCTTTTCCTGGGTGTTCCCTCAACCGTCTGCTGCTCCTCGGTATGGCTGGTCGGGCAGTCACGAGCCATGTGGCCCTGCCCGCCGCATGCGTAGCACGGTCTGCCTCTCGAAAGACTGGATCTGCGCTGTATGCCCCGGACCATGGAGCCGGTGTCCTAAGGTCGTCTCCCTGGGTGTCTAGTCTGCCTAGACCCATGCGTCATCCGTCGATTGCCTGCTGCAGAAGACTCTGCTACGTGCCGCCATGCGGTAGGTCTCGCTGCTGAAGTAGGCTCAGCAAAGAAGCTATCGATGAGAAGGGCTCACTCCAGTACTCCTGCCTGTGTCAGAATGCTGAGGGAGATTAGCGATGCCCTGATCTCATGACTGAATCCCTGCTCAATGGTCCGGGCTCGAAAGAATGGGTCTCGTACCATGTCTATCGAATAGCGTGAGAGATCGGTAAATATCGCCGAGTACTTGGCGACCGACAAGTTGTCCTGCCGCAGGTGTAGAAGCTCCTGGATGTGAACCGCTTGGAGGGTGGCTAGGACGAACTCCGAGCGGAAGAGGCTCTCAAAGTCTGTCCAGAGGAGAGATGCCTCATCGTTCACCTAGAGCATCAAGCTCCACCATCTGCCTGCTTCCGTGTGCCGGAGGCTCGCTGCAAGGATCACCATGAGGTCTGCTGGTGTCCTCACTAACCTGAAAACCCGTACAACTGCCTCTAGCAAATCCTTTGCTGCCTGAGGGTCCGTCTCCCCACGGAACCTGGGCAGTAGCTGGCGCTGAAACTCGTGCAGTGCACAAAGGTGATGTGCATCGTCAGCGGCTGGGGATGGTAGCATCGGGGGCTCGATGGGTAGAGGTACCGCCGGTGCCTCTACTGTCAAAGGGCCCTGTACCGAGGCCTCGTCGCTCGGAGGGCTGTCAACATGTACAACGCTCGGAACCCTAGCTGGCTGCCGCCGTGGGGCCATCCTGAAAAGAAACAGGTGAGACAGGGTCAAACAGTATACTTGGTGAGCTGACATAAGTAATCACAAAGAAAACATAAAACAAACACGCAATCAATGTTTTCGTGCATTAAGTCATAAATCAAGAGTTAGGGTCATGGTGTACGGATACGTCGGCCGCCGCACCAACACTAGACTACCTAGGCTGATAACCACACTCAATACTCTCAACACTATTGCTTCACATAGAAAAAGACTAGAGTCCTAAGTTCCGTGGTAGAACCAAAATCCTCAAATACCAATTTTTCATGACCCGTCCTCGGGGCCCGTGCCGTGACTACCCCACGCCTGCCTCCCTTAGGCCAGGGGATGGCGATTAGAACTAAGGCGTAATTCCCAATAAAAGGGAAGGCATTGCCTTTGTAAAGAGAACAAACACCACCAAGCAAGCAAGCAGAAGTAAACACTATGTAAAAACTGGGTACAACAGTAAGTGCGGAAAATTAAGTGGGCCAGAATACATACCCAAACTAAAAGTAAAGTACAACCGGAAAAGGAAAAAATCAACTAAAAGTAAAGCCGCAATGTTGAGCCATCCACTGGAAGTCCCACCTGACGGGTGGGTATAGATAGCCTCCACAGCTCCTCGGGTCCAGCCATCCTCTCCGAGTATGTCCCGCCCAGTGGTCCACCTCCAGGTACCGTCCTGGTCTGTAAGCCTCAACCATAATTAGCGTTGTCCGTTGTCTACAACCAACACAACGTAGTGCAGACATAGACCATGCAGGGGTGAGTATAACCTACTCAGTAGGGACCCCGAGACCCCCAAAGGTCTCCCAGAATCCACAGAGGATAATCCAAAAAGTAAAGATACAATCATGAAGTAACATCTGACAATACTTAGGTATATGCCAATACATATACCTAAGTCATCAATTTCCAGTTCGACTCCAACGTCTGAGCACAATTACAACCCATTCCACACACGAAAACACAACCAATGCCACATAAGAAAGAATAACGTAATCCACACGGGATATCAAGTTAAACTTATCGAAGACAAGGATTGAAAATCAAGACTCAGCTCACATAGGTATATTTCTTCGTATAACGATAGAGATGATCAGATGTAGCCACTGATTCATCTAAGCCATCAGACCCACAAAGGATTGATAGGTACTAACCCCCGAAATGACCCAAAAAGGTTCTAACCCACACAGGATTGATAGGTAACTAACCCCTGCAATGACCCACACAGGATCAGCCCCATAGAGGATCTGTAGGTGATGACCCACACAGGACCGCTGAGCGCTGGCCCACATATGATCTGGCCCACATAGGATCGGTATCACTAGTCCACATAGGATCGCTGAGTGCTGTAGTCGTTGTCGTCGAATCCACGGAGGATTTCTGCACAGTCGTCATTGTCATCGCAGTCGTAGCCAGCTTTATGGTTTCCGCACACAGCAAGCTCGTTCGGGAGGGTCCGCTCCACGAGCCGAAGGGATGATACATAAACTGAAACATAGTCCAGAGTTTATATATCCAAAAGTTCCGTATCGTCAATAGGAACTCAATGTCACAGACGTCGCATCAATCAGACGCACTGTCTGATAGTTATTGGCTTTTTCGTCCCAAGGGCTCGGTTGGTTTTTAAGTCAATCCCAACCCGATCGTACACCAACTGCGTCCAAACCTCGAAAGTACTAATCCAAAAGGTCCGTCTCACTTAAAGGAATCCATCAATGTCGATGGCACGTCAATCGGACGTTCGGAGCTCATGTTATGAGTTTTTCCGCTCCGAGGGCCCGGTTGGTTTCGTGCACGAACCAACCCGGTCGAACCCAAAGTACTCCGAAACCTTGAGTGTAATATATCGAAACGACCGTCTCGTTCCAAGTATCGCATCGCCGCTGGCGTTGTGTCGATCAAGGGTCCTCAGACCTATTTATGGGCACAAGACCGTGAGAGGTCCGGAAGTGGGGGTTTCGGGCCCGGGCTGACCCGGCTCGAGACCCCCTGGGTCGGCCCGAACCGGGTCATCCCGACCCAGGTCCTGGTCCGACCCACTTGGGTGCGGCCCGGCCTGGCGCGCTGGCTAGGGCCAGGTGGCTCGGCCGTTTCGGTCGAGTGGGTGTGCAAGGGTGGCGCTGCCCCCTTGAATGAAACCGCGACCCCGCGTGGGGGCCACTCCCTGCCAACAGACGCGGCCGAGCGCCGCATCCCACCTCCCTCGGTCCCGCGCGGACGCAGGACCTGCGGCCTGCCACCGCAGCATTAGTCGTGGCTGCCCTTCCCAACAGTGCGCCAGGCGCCGCCGTGCCGGCGAGGCACACCGGCGGAGTGTTCCGCAGACCACCGGATGAGCTCTGGTGGTCGGTTTTGCCTGCCGTCTTCGCCAACGACCCTCGCGGGACCGGTTCTTCACTGCGAAGACGTCACAACGACCGTGTGGCATGCTTCATCATTGACCACCGATCCGCACACCAAGAACGAAAAGTCTGTGGGTTCAGACTTGTTCATTGGTCATCACCCACCGCGTTAGCGGTTTAAAAAGGCTTCTGACAAATTTTAAACACATGCCGATGATATAAATCACATATAATTAATTGAACCAAAACCTCTACCTCAAGCGTCGTTGAGCGAGGGTTCGTCACGGAAAAGCACGTCGCGGAAGGGGGACCATGGCGTCGCGGAGAAGGAATGCCATGGAAGAATTGTCGCAGAAGAAGTGTCGCGGAAGAAGGATCATTGGCGTCACAGTACACGGCGTCACATAGTTGATCTCTGAGGATTCGGCGTTCTTCGTCGGAGATCGGTGTGTTCTTCACGTTCTTCACGTACTTCGCGTTCTTCGTGTTCTTCATTGAGGAGGAAGAACTTCATGGCCTGATAGAATTCTCCCCAAACTCTCATGCACAACCAACCCCTAATAAAATTAGAGTTGTATTATTTTATTAACACAATCCAACGTTTGAATTTCAAAAAGAAACAATCAATTAAAATAATTAATTGTAACGATTTATCCATCCAAATTAATGAGGTGTTTCTTAACCAGATTAAACACAAGGGTTGACTTCCAATTAGAATGGGGTGTGGGTGCGTTACCTTAATTAAAGGAGGGGGTTTATGAAGAAAATGAATGGTGGGGCTCGTGTGGGCCCCACCTGACAAATATATTACCAAGTGGGAAGGATATTGTGGGTCCCACATCCTCCACTTAACTTAAGTTAAGAAAAATAAAATAAAAATCAGTTTCACCACTTTTATTTTATTCCTTAACTTAACCCCAAAATTAAAAACCACACCCGAGCAAATGAAACTCCGGAAGAGGTGTTTCTAAGTAATTACCAGCGCTGCGATTCCATTGGTGCCCTCGAAATTCGATTCCGAGCACCGGTTCAAAATTTAGTAAAACCCGCTCATTCGTTCACTGAACGTACCCGAGCTAAACTTCAGAAAAAGATTCTGGGAACACCAGGCCTCAAAATCAGGTGCCGTCAGAAACTGAGTTGTTGTAAAATTCCCAAGAAAATTAAGAAAAAAATTTCCTTGAATTTTTTGGGTCTTTACATATAACATATATAGACTAATAATCATGATATAATTATCATATTTATTCCCTAATTATACTTTTCAAATAAATCACTGAATATGGTTATGAAATTTGAACAAACATTACAATAATTGAGACGATAGGTCGTACATACGCATGAGTAATGTTCCCACTTTTTAATGATCTTTACATAAAAAAGATGTATAACATAAATATTTCAAGAATTATCATTATATTATAAGTACCATTTAATTTAATCATATGAAATTATATATAGAACTAATTTTATATAAAAGGAACCACATCTTGTCAAGGAGGTGGTAGTCCACACTTCCACGAACAACGTAATCACTTTTTAAGTGTGTGACTAGGTAATAAAGAAAATGATTTATATTTTATTTCTAGAAAGTTAATTATTTTTGGAATATAATTTAAATTTCATTTAATTTACATATTTATGATTAAAACCATCCATTATATGTTCCATTCATAGTATGAATGAATCACATCACTTTAAGGGGGTAGTAGTCCGTACATCCACAAAGAATGTTGTTATTTTTCAAAAAAATTAATAGATAATTATATGTGTGGAAAAATAATTAAAAGAGATAAAATAAAAAATAAATAACATATATAAAATATACAAAAATATTTTCCATCTTAATGATCACCATGAGAGGTGTAAAGGAAGTACAAACAACCATCATTTCATGAGGCAATAGTTCGCCGTTCATATAAATAGTATGTTCCTTACCCATTATATAGAAGTTTGTGTATGTGTAGGTCAAAAAAATCATAAAAACAACATAGTTTATTTATTATATTGTTATTTTTATATAAATGTGGAATAATAAGAAATTAATGGGTGGATAAGAAAATAAATTAGAAGATAATGAGGGAAGAAATTTATTCTTAATCAGGTTACACAGTTTGTTTTTGAACCTAAGGGATTACTTTGGTGGATTTAATCTAAAATAAATGGATCTAGGTTTATTTTAGGTATTTTTGGAGGATACATGTTTTTATTTTTAATGAGAACATGTGACATGAGAGTCGTGATGAATGGGTAGATTTCTTGCCTTTTTATAGTGCAGGGGAAATAGAACACTTATCCGTACGAAAAGTTATTCATTATTTGGAGGCCTTAATTACCTAATGTTCGTCAAAAATTAAAAAATATAGTTTTAATGGGGAATCATGGTCGATAAAAACCTAAAAACCCCAAAAATATAGCATTTTATTAATTTGGTTCCTTAACTTCTATGATTCCCAACATTTGTCATTTTGGTTTTTTTAAAGCCTCTTGTTTTATAACCAATGTAACTTAACAATTTAGAGTACAATGATGTGAAATTTATTAGAAAATAAATATACAATTACTTATTAATATTATATCTAATTTATAAAATAAAAATTCCATGTATTTTGGAAATTAGTTTTAAAACATGCACATGTAACGTGCTAAAACATTGCTTAAACCCGAACAATGTTAGCAAAATTTATAAAATTTATCGCAAAATATGTTCATTATAAATTATAAATTGGTACATTAATATAATTTTTTTAATATTTAATAACACTTAAAACCCATTTGGAATAATATATGATTTTTATTCTTTTTAATTAATTTGATAAAATATTATTTTTAGAAAAATAACAATAATTTCAATATTTACATTATTTCTTTAATTTAAATTTAAAAATATCAAAAAATATTGCAATTAAAATATATAAAATTTAATGTTATGTAAAATGACATATTTATATGTAATAAAAATTAAACACAATAGTAAAATCAATCTACCTTCCATTAAATATGTATATAATCATTTATTTTTGTTAATTATTAATTAAATAATCACTATATTAGAATATCTTAAGACTTTTAGGTAACTAAATAATCTCTAAATATTAATGATAACTTACTATGATAAAATTAACAAACATATCTTTACAAATTAAATTTATTACTAAAAGTATAATTTTTTACCTATCTCAATGTTTCCAAAATGTTAAATGTAAGGAAAGTTCCCTTTTTGTATTTTTCATTACATAAAAAATTATAAAGAAAACATCCAATTAATAATACCGGAAAAACTCATAAAATTTATATCAATAGGGCATGTGGTCATACTATTAGTAGCCAATGGTTTTTGGACAAGTGTTCAGCTCATTTTTTCCCTTATGATTAAGGTTAGGTCTCTTGTGAAGCTTTATTTTACATTAATCAGCTTAATTAATGTTAAACATTTTCTATAATATTTTTGGTAAACGTTATTTAGATATTATTAGACAAAAAATATTATACTAATTACAACAATTTCTATCCTTTTTTAAATATTCCAATCGCATTATTGGAAAAATTAAGATTAATGGTAATCTAGTAGATAGGATGAGAAATCAGGGTTTTAATATAGAAATGTTCAAAAGTTTAATATGTTTTTCTATCCAATTTAAATATAAAAATAGATATAATGAACACAATTTAAATAATATATTTATAAATTTTACATTTTTACTCTCTGAACTAATTTAAAATATAATATAACACTACTAATTATTTAATCGAGAGAACATTTTTTATCTAAAATTCAATATTTTCCAGTACTCATCAAAAAACAAATCATTACATAAAAAAACAGAAATTTACCCTAATATAATTTGGACATTTCAAATTCAAAAATGATTTTTATTTTGTAAAATAATTTATATAATAGTCTAAAAATTATTTTTAAAATATTTTTGGCATTAAAAGGATATAAAACATGATCATGCATGTAACACAATCTAATTCATTGTTGTTTGTAGTGTAAGCTTAACCTTTTGTATAAATAATGATAAAAAATAAATAATATTTATTCTAAAAGGAAAATATTTTTTTCTAGGGTTGTTACATTATAAATATGTATCTAATGAATATATATTATGTCTATATTATGATTAAAATTTTAGAGATGACGAAATAATTATCTAAGTGAAAGTACCAGAATATTCATAGTAAAACATACATGAAAAATGAAGCAGTTAAGTATCGAAATGATGATGATAATGAGTGATATGATATCATAAGTAAACAATATAATATATTAGATATATGAATATGGTCTGTTTTAGGTGTATAATAAATTTAAATTTATTATATAGGTGTTTTTAGTGCTTATCAATAATGAAATAAGTGAGGGAAGGGATTCTTGTCTCACTTTTTAATCCTCAAGGATTATATCATATTCACCAAAAATTTCTTTTATGTGTTCTATATAACACCCCTTTTATATGTTATATTAGGAATAAATTTCTATTCATTATATTTAGTGTTTCATTTGATGTTATTCCATTCATGGGGGTTATGAATTAAATTTAACCAATGTGATTAGGTTTTTATGTTATAATATAATTTATTATTGGATAGTGTCTCATAAAATTTACAATGTTGAAATTATACGATCTATGTTTCTCACATTTCAGGTTCATCCTTCCCCTATTTTTAGTTATTAATATTACATGTTCTTATTTTATTTTCTATTATTTTTGTTTTTATGATATTGAAATAATATTTTTGAAGAAAACAATCATCAATTCACTCTTTGGTCAAGAATGGTATCTTCCAATATAATATTATCATTTAAATGTTATTTTGAATGTTTTTTCTATTATATAATTATAATTAAAAATAATTTTTAACTCTAATTTCATATATTTTCCAATTTTTAAAAGTAATATTCTTATTGTTTTTGAAACATGGAAATTTTGATTTTTTATTTAAAATGAGAATGGTATTTTTGTTTTAAAATAAACAACATGAACAAATTTCCACATTATCAAGAATACTATTTTCATTTAATCCTTCTTTATTATGATTATTGGTTCGTCTTAAATTAAATATTTTTCTTAATATTCTATAAATTTTTTGACTTTGAATAATTTGTTTCCTGATGAAAATATTTTTTTCCTAAACAAATGATCTAGTAATATTTTAAACATATTTTCATTTATAAAAAAATCCCTCGATGATTCATATTATTTACTAGGTATATGATCCAATTTTACCATCTTTATCAATAATCTATATTGTTAATAATTATGATGATGAATTTTTTTTGAAATCTGTATCCCTTCCATGATTTATTATATGATTTTATGCTTAATTTCAATCTTATTATGGCACTCTTATGTATTGTTTCGTTATGTAAAATCGGGGGGGGGGGGGGGGGCTCAAATTATATAACCCCACAATATATATTTTAATTATGATTATCTCGTGAGATAATAATGATTGGAATGGGTAGTGAAAATATTTTAGTTATTCCAAAAAAACAAGTATTATTATTTCCTATGTTCTCATGACTAATGGGTGAATATTGATTATTATGAAGTACTATTTCTTATGTATATTTGTTTAGAAAACCTTATTCCCTGATTTAAGATTAAATAACTATAACCTATTTTGTATGATTATTATATGTTATGATCATGTTACTATAACTTATTCTTATCTTATGATCACCATTGATCATTGATTGATATATCTTCTGATTTCCCTTATTGAGCCTGTCATATCAACCATTATATTGTTTCCCCTCACCGAGTTTAGAAGAATTTTTTAATGTATTATATGTATAAGAAGGGATATAGTTGTGAATTTCATAGTGAGAGATGATACAAATACTTTATGAACCAATTTCTATTTATCCCAGTATTCATAATCTACTAAATCATTATGGTTCTAGCATGGATTTAAAATTTTTATAAAAAATATTCTATTAAAAATATGTTACATTTATTTATGTAATTTTTCATTCTCTATATATACCTCCATGATTATCTTACACTGTCCTCTCACAAAAACAAGGATCCTTTTTTCATGTTCTATGTTAATGGATTACCTTTTCATTTTGGTTTTTTTCTATCATTTCATTGGGTTCTATTTTTTATAAATATTTTTTGTGGTTATGATGTTCATAATTAAATCATATTACCTAACCTTTTATACAATCATCATATCACATGAACCATTATACCAAACCAAATTTGGGTCTGACAAAGAGGCAATTTGATGGTTTTGGATTTTATTGGTAGGGATGCTTAGTGGATCTCCCTATTGTCCTATTCCTCTATGTCAAAACTTGTTTTGTATCTCGTTGTGATCAAACCAATATCAATTTTGTATAACCTTGTATTCAGAAATTTTTTATTCTTGTTGGTGGATACCTTCATCATCAATGGAATTTCATCACAGTATTCATTCATTTTTTATTCAAAGTTCTAATGAATTAATAGTGGTGTTTGTGGTTGTTTATTCTATTTCCTCTTCAGTGGTTTCTATAGAGGTAGTGTGATTTGATTTCAAATATAAATAATAAATGAATAATGATTTTTTTCTCCCATGATAATGAAGATGATGAATAAGTGAGGCATTTATTCATTTGTGTTTCTTTCAGTTGGGTGGGGAGACATTAAGATGATGGATGAAATTGATCATTGGAAATGGTTTGGGATAGTTTTTATAGGTTATATTTCATTTTTTTAATGTGAGAAATTTTTGGTTATTCATTTTTATGTTTTTAAATATTCTACAAAATGATAATTGGTATATGATGATAGAGATGATGATTTGGGCTTCAGTTGGAAATTTTGATTCCACGTGTCTCATCAGTTTTGATTCTATCAGGTTTTAGTAGATATGTATTTAAAATGATGACTAATAATACATGAAAATTTCATGTGGTCATAATAGGTTGTGTTATTCAATATTGATGACATTGTTTTCGATACACCAAATAAGGGAATTCATTAATTCTGAATCTTGAATTGATTACTTTTTAATTGTTAAATCTAATTTTTAGTTCAAAATTCCTTCATATAGGATTTATTTTATTAATCTACACGTTGATATTAATATTAAAGGAAAAACAAAAAAAATAGTTATTATTTTTGATTATAACATTGATTACGTGAGTGGGGTTGGTTCATGTTACATTATCTCTATAATATAATATCTCTTCAAATTATTCCACATAAGAGAGTTCATGTTCTATTTATAAAATAACTATGTATAATATATGTGACTGATATAGAATGTGGTTCATTAAATGTGATTCATATAATACATCATACACATGTAGCAGGATTATTCGATGATCATTGGGATAATATACAATACCCAAGTAATCATTCATCTCAAAAGGGATGATTTATATAGAAATAATAAATCTATTCTTTAGGAACCCTATAAACCACATTTATATGTATATTCAATGGAATTTTTTTTACATCCTCAAAACCGAAATCTCATGGTCATTTATTAGTGTAGTTATACCATTTACTATGGTCCATTAATAAGATTCTAAATGTAATGAATGATCTTAGTTATTTCTTGAGAAATATTCGGTTCCAACATTTTTCACACTCTATCTTTAGGAAAGCTTATGTGATTTCACCATATCATTCCATAAAATTCCATATATGGTTCTATTTGAAATATTTATTTTAAAATAATTTTTTATGGGAACTCTACAGCAAAAGATATTGAGCATAACCTCTTTTAAAATCCATCAAAAAAAGTTTTCATTATATTATAGAAGTTAAAAATGGTCATTTCATACTACACAATAGTTTAGGGAAGATATGTGATTTCAAAACTCTGTTATCTATTTAATTATTATAAAAGTATCTTTTTAATCATTGAGGAAAACATTGGATCTTGAATAGATACATTTGAATTTATTGCTCTGTGAAATATTTTCACTTCTTTTATAAATATTTTTGAAGGGGTGACAATCAACAACTCTCACAGTATTCTTCGGATCTCTCATCATTATCTTGTATACAATGTTTTATTGTTCTAATCTCATAGTGAACTATTTATTCATGAGACTCCTGATCATCATCCACTCCCTCCCTTTAAATGAAACAATTTGTGATTGTGGTTTCTATTTTATCTAAAAAACATCCTTTATGTCACTTGATTTGAAATTAACATTTTTATTATCTAACTATAGTTTCTTATAAAAAATCATTGTATGTCATTCACCCCTTTATCTTATCTTCTCCCAATTTTTTTAATTTCCCTAGGATTTTTTTTATCTTATGGAGGTGGATAATGTTCTTGATGATGATGCAAAAGGTCATTAAAAGTTATACTTAATTCACTTTTCCCCAACCCACCTTGAATTTACCCAACCTTGGTTTTTTGTGATAAGTTGAAAGGTATCATGGGATGGTTATAATGGATGTTTCTGAGGTAGCAAGTTCCACTATGAGGATAGTGTAACTCACAAGACTAGATCATCTGAATAGAACCCAAGAGGGGGTCAATACATGAACTTAAGTACTCTACCCATATGCTAAATGCTACAGATTTAAATGGAGGGCCTAAAAAATCATTCATAGATTATGAAATAAAATAAGAAATCCTCAATTTCATGAATTAATTTACAAAGAAACATTATGGACTATCTGTATAATAGACATCCAAAAAACCAAAATTCATAACTTGGGTTCCATGTGGGCCCTATAATCAAATATAAAAAAAATAAAATTGTATATAGGATTCATAAAAACATAAAAAATGAGAATCAATATATATATATATATATATAATGTTAATCATCAAAAAATAAATTTGTTGAGACCATTAAAGGTATATATGATGAATATTAACTAAAAATAAACTAACTATCCTCTCACCCACCACAAATATTCCAACATGTTGAATTCATGACCTTCAAAACCTACAACACCAAATCTTTTGTCTATTTATAAACATTATATGTTCCATATATGAAAACATTAAGTTCTACCATTGTAAATTAAATCACATTCCCTATATATGGGTAGGGGTTGAGTCTAATAACCTAGAATGAAACCCTAATTCCATAAAATACATAACACTTCTATGATAAAATATGATTTCCTTCAATAGATATAGGGATATATTTCATTCTCATAAAATATACCCACCTCGAAAAAATATCTAACAATACACATAAAATAATATGTGTTAGCTCATCATGTGTTAACTAGGATCCCATGAAAGGAGACCAAAACTACTTCTGCCAGTTCCTATATAATAAGAATCCTTAGGAAATAAATCCTAACCCATAACCATGTATATAATGGAGTGTTTCATAACCATAATTACCGCTACCAGATTATAAATGATAGTTCCCATACTAAACCTCAATTTTATCATAATAATTCTCCACCTATAATCTTAAACAAAGGGCATGGTTACAAAATCACATTCTATAAAAAAAATATCTTAGTACATTTCCCCATTTCTCAAGGTGGTCCTATCCAAGAACATCTCAATCAAGGAATATCCAATCATCTAATTACATACTAATTACAAAAAGTATCCCATTTTATGAAATGGACCATCATTTATCACATAAGTAAGGAGATGAAAAAAAAATCAATTCCAATAACCTTAACATTAACTATCACTCAATGGGTTTCTTATAAAAAAATTTATCACATAAGTAAGGAGATGAAAAAAAAATCAATTCCAATAACCTTAACATTAACTATCACTCAATGGGTTTCTTATAAAATTTTTTAACACATCCATTTTCACATATCCTGTTTTTATATCAGATGAAATTTTCTAAAGGAAATTGAATTTTTAGTTCAGTGAATTGGGAGCTCTTTAAAAGAATAATTAAAGTGTTATGTTGAGATTTGGAATTACTAAAAGTGTTATTTTGTGACTTGTAGAAGGCATGAGGGGTGTATCAAGAGATCCATAGAGTTTCATGAGCATGTTTCTCTTAAAACAAAAAACGTGGATGAATTTATATGTGCGTACAATTTTATTGAAACTGTGTGACCCACAAGAGTACACCATAAAACTAATTCAGTGGAGCTAGATGTCTTGCACTATTTTTTCTAACAATGTTAGATGAGAGTGGATGATGTGAAGCTAGAAGCAGATCTAAGAAAGATGTGAAATCATGATTTGTTCAAATTTTTACAAACCATGCTTATGAATCATGAGACATACCGTCTTATAAAGCATCTCAATCATGGTTGGTGCATGGTTTGTCTTAGCGTAATAACAAACCATAAAGTAAATTAATAGGGCTAAAAAATGAAAAAAATTCTTTCTGACCTTATTTCATTTATCATCATCATATCTTCCACTTACCAATTCATAGTATCCTACTTAGTGATCCTCTTTCTTCTCCTCTAGGTATGTGCGAATCTCCCTCAAACAGGATCTATTTTGACCACCTTCTAGTTTTTTTAATATCCATCATTGAGTACACAACTCCAAATCCATCTAATCTTTTTTTATTTTGTTATCAACACTTATATCATGATGTGAGAAAATTATCCCTATTTTTAGGGAATTCATCTATTTCATTTATTTATCTTGAACCATACCAAATCAATCATCTATATTAGATGAGTGATGTATCCTAGGTATATGGATGGAGTTTTAGATTGTTTCCTAAAATTTCATCACTTTTTATATGGTGAATCATTGTGATGTTCACTAAAACCATCTTGTGACACCTATTATTAGTTATTGAAATTTAACTACCTTTATTTCCATTTATGGTATGAACATAGTGAGTGGAGAATAAAAAATATGGTTTTTTCTAGACATTAGCCACTATGTTGGGTGGTTTTCCTCCTTTGGAAAAAAATTCATTATAACTCAATATTTTTAAATGCCTCCGAGGTGCTTTTTCACATAAAATAAATTTCTCATATCTATTAATAAAATCAAAATGAATGGAATTCCATGAGTTAGGCCTTAATAAAAATTCTTAATGTTATATTCCCTTTTTCCATTTCATTGTGTTCATGAATTATGCCTCATTTATTATTCTGGTGCTTATGGTTGTGCCTTATGATTATTTCTTATTATCTTATGCCTTATGCCATAGTTTTTTGGCTTAGATAAATGAATTGGATATCAGTTTTGGATTTTTGATATTTCAATTCCTTTTTTATGAAAAGTAAATGTGTGTGATATTCCATATCTACTTATAGCCCAAGAGTCAACATGGGTCCCGACATAAGGATCCTATGGACAGACTCATCAGGCATGGTTTAGATATGTTGGATGTGCTAGTAGTAACACTTTTCTTCTCTTAGTATGGGATATCTTGATATTTAATTAAAACCATGAGTGAAAAAGATTCCATAGGGGCGAAATCATGGATGGAATTGTTAGAAATATTGTTATTCCATTATTTAAGTGACACTCGGTACCCAATTTGAGATACCTAGGATGGGCCAACACCATGAAAAGAGTGATATGAGGGGCTCCTTAGAAGGAATAAACAATATTGGGTCTCTCATGATCTCAATTATTATACCTTGGGATTCCTATATAGATCGACTAAAATGGGATTAGGATTCCACACTGGACATGCTGGTTTCCCTATTCCTCTTTTACAAGTGATGTCATATTATTAAATTATGATAATTATTAACTCGTGGAATGAGGATGAATCCACCAATACAAATCAAAATATTGGGTTTGGTTTAAACCTTATAACTTATTTATGATTAAACATATAAAAACATTGCCATATTTTTAAACGATCAATGGTTTATAGACATCTAGATAAAGATGAATCAGGTAGTGGTTGTTTGGTATCCATGTGGAACCTGAACCATCATGTATATTGAGTATTATCTTAAAATATTATTGATTAATCATGATAAAATTTATATTTCATGGTTGAAATTGAACTAGAAATCATTTTTTGTGGCCTACGTAATATATCTCACACCATGATTGGGTTTTCATTGCATTGGGTTACTAGAGTATATCTCCTATTGTTCATATTCTTTTAAGTTTATTTCTTGGGTTGTGCCTTGTACATTGGAGATAAAGAGAATACTACTGAGGTAGTACTCAGAATTACCATGTAGTTCACATTTGGGGATTTTATTTCATTCAGTATTTATTTATTATATCAAATCATACAACAATACTTCTCGATATGTATTATAGCATCACGTAGACATGCACACATGTTTTTCTTCTTAGAGTTAGAAACTTTTTTTTATGTTATACCATTATATTACACTTCTCTATATAATTTTAAAATTACTACATCTGCTATTTCTTGTTTATTTCTATCTCCTGTATTATTTCTCTACTCTGATAATGATGGTATAGTCTACGACCCATAACATAATTAGAGAATCTATTCTCATCAGTAGACTATGAAATATAGGGATGCACCATTGATTACATGTGATGACTGGTCTGTAAACAAGATTCTTAATAAATTTTCATTCTTGGGAGTGATTAACCCATATACAGGGAATTGTCCAAGTTGTCTGGGATGGGTTGTGTTTTCATGCCATTCGTTATAATAGTTTATTATTATTTCACCTTGACTAATTGGTGTACATTCTGTTGTTTATAGATATATGAGATTAATAGTGCTTTAACCTTGTCCTAGTACGGAAATGTGGTAACAGTATATGAATCATTTTAGGAACATTGGGATTCACATGCCCTTCATATTATATGCCATGTAGATTTAGTTTTAAGGCTATTTAAAAATTTTTATGTTCCTTGATTTTTATTATCATTCCTGTTATATACCATGTTAGGATTTTTAGAAATTTGTTTAGTTTTATACTTGCTATGTAATTTCTTAAGCATTCATTATTTTATAACATGTTCTATAATTTTTTTAGTGTTTTTCCATATGATTTATTATTTTGTGGTTATTTATTATGTAGTTGATTACCATTTTGAGGGGATTAAGTAGTACGATTTTCTAAATATTTCAATATTATGTGATAATTTCCAAATAACCTTGTATTTATTATTATGTTATCATGACTAGATATTGTTGTTTTATAAACATGGATATTATAATTTCATCATCAACCTAAATGGTGTTTTCCAGCATACATTGAGGGTGATACCTTACGAACTAATGATGAGATATTTTATCCATATGACAATGGTCGCATGGGTTGTAACATATTGTTTGAGATTATATGGGATTCAATTTTCAATTTTTAAAATTTATGAGATCTTTATAAATAGAGAAATTCCAACCCATATGTTCAAACCATTAAATAAGTTCTTGATATACCTTAGAACAATTGAAAATTTATAAAATATGTTTCATTATGACCTTAAATGAAAATCATTCCCTAGGAAGGATTGTATTTCTATCACATGGGCATCATGGCCCATATTATCAATTTACTAAATGCACAACCTATCCCTTGTATGTTAGTTAGGGAATGTTTCTTATGAGATAATATTGACTCTACCAATTTAGGTTGGTCATGGTGGTTTGTGATAATGAGATATACCCATGAATGGTATTTTATAATTCATAATGTTTTAGATACAAAAAGTGTTTATTTTATAGGTTCCAAGAATGTTCAAACAGGACCCATGTATGTCACCTTTGTTCATGCATTATTGGGACACTTTAAAGTCGTGATTCTTTAAATATACCTGAGTTATTAACAAAATATTCTATACTTGTAAAATGTATGGTTTTTCATTTAATTCATCCATAATTTCAAATATGGGCTCACATATGGATAGAATGTGGAATCTTACATCACTGTTCTCGTTATTCAATAATAAGGGACATTTAATTTTCTTTCGATCTGTAGATATATGAGTCATTAGAAAATTAAAATTCCAATTACAACCTAAATGAAATTTTAATCTATAGAGTTTGTAGTGATCCTTATGGAATTGACTGAATGCATTTTCCTAGTATAGTACTAATAACATGTACCTTGCTTTTAAATATAAAACATTGTATTTTAAGGACTAAATATGAAATTTGGTAATGCCTACAAGTGAAACTATAAGTGGTTTCAATTGAATCAAAGCTCAAGTATGTATTTTTTAAATGTATTTTGACTTTGGCCATTGTAGTTTAATTTGAATGTTTCTTGTAGGAATAATTTTACCATATTGACATTCAATTAATCATAATGATCATTTATCTTGTCCAAAAACTAGGGTCGATGCTTCTTGTTTCCGTAAGGGGGTATCCCAATGTGGGTAGCACCATTAGAACATTGAAACCTAGTTAAATGTTTGAATCTTACAATAAAGGGGTAGAATTCATGTGACATTGTCCTATGTAGGAATTCATAGATCAAAAATAGAATCCAGGTTGAAAAACGATTTTGTGACCTTTTGACACTTTTTATATACATGATCAATTTGTAACTCTCAATTTCAATTGGCTGGATATTCATGGGTCATGTATGACTTCTTAGTGGGTTGCATGAACCTTATTATTTTCATCCTTATTCTTTAGTGTTAGACCAGATGATTTGTCACCATAATAATTTGTTGGCTTATGTGATGATGCGAATATGAGAATTTTCATTTAGAATAAATCCTCAACATTGATTCATTGGGATGATAATCCTATTGATGGTTTCAAGGATGTGATGCCTTGATGTGGAAACCTCAGGATGTTAGGATTCGATACATGTTGTACCCTCGAATTACTAATTCGTATAGCAAGATGACTAGGTTCTATAGTGATCATTGATTTCATGAGATATTGTGATATGTTTATAGGTTTATCACAAGAGTATAGTGGCCTAGGAATTCGGAGGAAATATAACTCTTCCCAATTCTACGGATTATGTTTTAGGATTAGGTGTTATGACTTTTTGGACTATAATTTGTGGATTTTACACCTAAATCAATGAAACACATGGATCCGAAATGGGAGGATTTCCATGTATACATCTACTGAAATTATATCCCAGCTCACTTATAAGAGAATCATCTATCTTTATATCTCATTCATTTAAACACTTTCTAAAAGTCATTTGGCCACCTCTAGGGCTCATGGTTAGTTTTAAATGTTTCATGTTTCATGTATGAGATCCCTTGGTCATTAAAAGATATTAATGACACTCCTTAGTTGGGGGTAATTACATCAACTATGGTAAAACAAGTTCTTTCTAGTAAAAGGAACATAACTAGAAATGTCAATTCCTAATTTGATGGTTTTTGAATTTAAATTCCAATGAGGCTAGTAAGATTTAAAATTAGTTGGTTATTATAAGGAAGGAAGACAATGGAATTGGTGGTAATGTATGAAAAATTTGTGAACACCATTACTAAATTATGGTCTTTGGTGGTTATGATAGAGTTAACACAGAATGCCTAAGACAGTAAGGGAACCATGTTCAGCACGTGACAATGCATCAGAAGGTAAAAACAATCTCTTTAAAAATTTATAGACTATTAGTAGATAGAATTATCTCCCATTAAATAGTTTGTAATGAAAGGTTTTTATCCATGGTGAGAACTATTTATTAATGTAGAATTAGTGTCTTTGTTCTTTTTTGGAAATCATTCAAATACTCTTCGATTACTCTTACATAAATTATGACCAGGTTGCCTACATTAACATCATCTAGGTACTCATAGAGAGAATAAGTTATACACCACACTAAATTTTGAAAATTGTTTCCATTGATAGGTGGTTTTCCATATATTTTAAAAATATAATATAGAGTTCTATCAGGATTAGGTATGTCCTATGTGATACCTAGGTTCCTGAGTAGAAACACCATAGACTAACTAATAGACACCATCCAATTATTTTCTTCAATGATAGAGGGCTCAGTTGGGGTTTTATGCATGGATGTTTCGAAGTTGTGATAACATATCAATTATAAACATAATAGTGTGGTCGACCTTAGAAAATTTCTTTAGAACCCAATTGGTGATTCTGAAATCTCCTTGAACTCTAGTTGGGCTTAGCTATGATGTTTTATAGTTAATGTTACTTATAAGATATATCATGTATGCACCAATGGTCATGTCGAGGAACTATGAATTGTATGGATGTTATTTATAGATAAATAATTGGAAGACTATTACAAGCTACATTGAGTGCACTATGAGAAAATATATAGGTTAATTCATTTAAAGGAACTATGATTTTATTTTTAAATGAATTTTCCTCCTTTGATGAGTATTTTTAGGGTAGTAAAATATAAATAGTTCGACATGATATCTCCCTCCCCCATAGTATCCTTTTTTTGAGGAACTGACTATTGCACATCATCAGGAAGGTTTGAGTGCATTGTGGGTTGGTTGAGGTTTTTATGAAAAGGTTTCATGACCTAAATAATTAAGGTCAATTTGGAGGCGAACTACTGTTTATTAAGAGAATTATGTTGTAAAAATTGTTGTAATTATACCAAAATGACTATAGATAATACTTTAATGGTTTTGATACTGTTACATGCAATCTTCCATAAATTCTAGAACCTATAATGAGGAGATACATAGAATGGTTTATGGAATATATTATTAAATTATATTGTTTCAAGTTTAATAGGAATAGATTATCTCCATATCAATTCATTAGTGATGAATTTGGGCATTGACCTTCTTTTTGACATCTTATATACCGTATGATTATGGTAATACTTAAAGGTGTGTTGGAAATTGGAAATAAAAAATGAATGATTTGATGAAACTTCATGGACTGAGTAGATTAGTTGTTGTATATATTGATTACCAAAGTATTCATAAGGATGAGGTGTTTTAAGGTGGGGATATTATAGCATCCTGTGTTTTTTTACAAGATGAAAATTTCCATTGGAACATTAATTTTTAGTTTGGTGAATGAGATATTATATTAACCAATCATTGTAATGTAAATTAGAGCATTGTAATTCATAAAATGGTTATTTACTAAGTTATTCTAAGTACCGATTGGTGTATCATGAGTTATATTTAGTTTCTAGATTGTCTAAATCAATTGTCTCTAAACCAAGAATAATGGGTAATGGAACATGGTTTGATTGAAACTGTGTATCCCACTCTAGGAAACTGTGAGGCTGATCCATTGGAGGTTGATGAATCACATAGATTTTTCTCATCATGGGAGATGATCCAATATCCATATAGATACTAGTAGAGATTGGAAATATGGTATAAAAACATTTTGTGCACGTCTTCAAAAATTGTGTTCATAAAACATGGAACATTCTTCCCTAGGTAGTTCCTCGAGGATAGTTGGCATACATTTTGGCCTACAATCCAGCTAAACTGTGAACCTTATTAAAGTTGCTGTAAATTACCAGAAATCTTCCCTGGCCTTATTTTTTCTCCATCGCTTCTCATACGCTTACCTGAGCTCAACAACATGTCTATGGACCCTCTTTATCCACTTTTATGTATGTGGATATATACCATATATGGACTTCAGTCGCTATGTGGATTCCTGGGGCTTGGCTGGTGCGGTGCGGATCTCTGCAATTCATCATCAATCCTTTTGTCTGGTCTTGGAGTGTAAATCGGATTTTTTCAAGGCGTGGAGCAATGCTACCAGAACATTTGGCCGCTGGCGTTTCCGCCTGGCATCTTGGTCTATGGAGGCTCACAAGGGGAAGGAATGTTCCCACACTATGGTTTAGATAGGCCTCCCTAGTCTCCCCCTCCCTTTCCTCAATGGTACACTTCTCAAGGCCATAGGAGATTCTCTTGGGGGTTTCCTGTGTGTGGATGATATCACCTTATCATGTGAAGATATTTTGGTCCCTCGTATTTGGGTTGAGCTGGACCTTTCTCTTTACATTCCGGAAAAGATTGTGCTGAATGTGAAGGATGTCATGGCTTGGGATCAAGAGACCATCTACCCGGTGTTCCCCAAGATCTGTTCCTCATGCTGTCTTCAGGGGCATTCAATGGAGATTTGTAGAGCCCGAAGGTAAGCTGGACCAGATCGGGTTCATAGGGTACGAGCGAGCGAGGTCTTTCCCCATCGTCAGACAAGAGGCTTTGTGCCCGGGCCTTCACTGATGGAGGCCTCAAAGGCCACAAAGCAGGGGAATGATCAGGTTTCCATGGCAGCCCCAACTACTCTGGCATAGTTTTCCCCTCCTTTCAATGGAAATTTTTTCTTCACCAAGAGTTCTGGGTTTTGATTTAAAGAGGGTCATGTTTTGAGGCTTTTGGTTTTGTTTCTAGTCTGTCCAGTCCTCTTCATCTGGTTGTATTAGGAAGAATGTGGGAACGGTTCTTGGCCTCCCTCTTTCCCTTTCAGGATAATCGGGTGTTTCTTGTGGATCAACCAGAGACTACTTTAGTGACATCTATGGATAATGTTTTTGCTTCCTGTGTGCCTTGTTCTCCCCTTCTTATCGGTCTAGGTCCGCTGGAAGGATCTAGGATGGCTCACGAAGAGCCAGCGATTTCCGAGAAGGATTTTGAGGTGGAAAATCCTCTCCCTAGTAGTCTTTTATCGGTGTTGCAAGGGGTTTCCCCGGAATTTCATTCTCCCCTATCTCCCTTAGATAGTATTCCTCTAGTTCGGAGTCCTAGAGTGTGTACTAGTGCTAGATCAAAACTTCTTATGGACCGCTCCCCTACCCACAACAACAAGACTGAGATGCCTAGGGTCAAAACTAGGCTGCTGAAGTTTTAATGTTATCTATGCTAATCTGGAATTCCTGATGTCTGGGGGCTCGGGTTAAGACTGATTTTATTGCCTCAGAGGTGAAGAAGAACAAATTCGATATTGTGGAAGTTCTGGAGCATAAATAGAACCCAGACAAGATTAAGTATTTCTGTTGTAGAGTCAGGATGCATGGATCCACGAAGGCGGAACCTGTGAATAGGTACATATGGATCTTTTGGAATAAGTAGAATTCTTTGGATGTGGTCATATAAGGGAATCAATTTATCACTACGAAAGTTTTAAAAGGTATGGGGAGTTTCTTTTTTTCCTTTTTCTATGGATGTTACGATGCACAGGTCAGAAAGCAGTTGTGGAGAATGATTGGCTCCTTCGACCCAGATGATCTTCCCTGGTTTGTTGTCTGTGATTTCAATGTTGTCTTCATTCCTCATGAAAGGAAAGGAAAAGGTGATGTTCATAGTCAGGCTGGCTTAGAGTTTGTTCAGTTTCTGGTGAGCTCAGGGCTTCTTGATATTGGTTATACTGGTGATCGCTTCTCGTGGAGCAACAATCAGCAAGGAGAAAGGCGATGATGGAGCCGTCTAGATCGGTGTCTGGATAACAGCGAAACGATCAGTTCATTTCCCAAAGACAAGGTGAAACATTTGGTTCGTGGTATTTCAGATCACTCTCAGTTGCTTGTTTTTTTGTTTCCACGACTGGATACTCAGGATCATTTCAGGTTTTACTGTCAGTGGGATCGTAATCCTGGCTACCTGAGAGTGGTTCGTGACCTATGGGAAAAACCAATCCAGGGGTAATCGAGGATTTCTCTTCACAATATGCTTCAGAGGCTGAAGCAGGGGCTCCAGTCATGGCTAGGAACTTACCTCCAGCATATCAGATCATGGAGGAGCTAAAAAAGATCATTGAAGACTTGGAAGCTAACTTAGAGGAGGACTGTAATGAGATGTTATATGAGGAGCTAATGGATAAAAGGGAATGTTGGGTAGAGCTGCTTCTTAAAAAGGAACAGATGGCGCGAGATCGCTCCCAGGTGAGATGGTTGAAGGAGGGTGACATAAACTCAGCAATCTTTCATGCTAGTATTCGAGAAAGAATACGGTTAATCCAACCCAACATTTTACTCAAGGATGGCTCCTACAGAAATGATAGAGACACTGTGGGAAGTATATTTCACCCGTTCTTCAAGGATCTCCTTGCTGGTCCAACTCCAAGGATGCCGAGGGGATATCCAAGGGGAGCTGCAGACATCTGGGAGGTGATTCTCAATGACGTGTCGGCTCATGAAAATGAGGGCCTTGAAGAGGTTCTGAATGAGGAATAGATTCACATGACAATGATGCATCTCGACCCTGAGAGTTCTCCCGGACTAGATAGCTTTACATGAGTGTTTTACAGAGGTTCATGGGATGTGGTTAAGGGAGACATCATTGACACTATCCAAGATTACTCTCGGGGTGGGAGTCTCCCTTGAGTATCTTGTGCTACTGCTCTTGATCTTATCCCAATGGTCAGGCATCCTTCTTCTATTTCTCAATATCGCCCAGTTAGCATGTGCAAATTTTTTACAAGATCCTTGCATGTATTATTAACCTAAGGTTGTCCAAACTCTTACCCCAAAGGATCTCGATTTGGCAGCATGGTTCTGTGAGAGGTCGCTCAATTCAGTGAGCAATTGCTTTGGCTCAGGAGGTTATTCGAGACATAAACATTAAAACACATGGATCCAACATGGCTATGAAACTTGACATGGATAAGGCATAAGATAGGATCGAATATAACTTTATCAACAAAGTTCTTGCAGCCATGGGTTTCTCGCCAAGGTCTGTGGATCTACTCTACCACTATTTCAGGTCATCTTGGTTGGCTCTTTCATTCTTCGGAAAGTCTCATGGCTTCTTCAAGGCATCAAGAGGTCTCCGGAAGGGGGACCTGATCCCCCTGAGTATCTTCATCTTTGCTCAGGATGCTCTCAGCTGCCTTATCAACCGAGGTATGAATAATGGAGTTGTTCTTCTGTATAGAAGGAAACAAAATCTTCTTTCAATCTCCCACTAGATGTTCGCAGCCGACACTTTCATCTTCATAAATGGGGGTAGGGGTTCTGTTCACAGTATCAAGAGGATCCTTGATGAGTACTGCTACTGGAATGGGTAGGTACTTAGTAATTCCAAAAGTAAAATTTTATTAAATCAAAAGAGTTCTCCCAGTCGTGCAGTTTCAATGTGTTGTTGCATGGACATGCAGCGTGGAACCTTCCTAGTGGAGTATCTGGGCACGCCTATTGCTTCAACAAGGCTTTGGGTTTGGGACTTTGACCATGTGGTTAACAAGATCATGAATCATATCCTTAACAGGAAGAACTGCTATTTATCTTTTGGGGGCCAAATAGATTTTGTTAACAGTGTCCTGTGTGCCATGCCAGTCCATGCTTTGGCATCTGTTAACGTCCCACAGGGGGTCATCAGGAATATTGACAAGGTTTTGTGTAGCTTTATTTGGGATGCTCTGTACGAGGGGAAACGACATTGGGCCTCGTGGGAAAGGCTAGCAAGACCTCTCCATGAAGGCGAGATTAAGGTGTGCGGCCTCCAAAACACGCTGCATTGTTCTCAGGCCAAGCTGGCATGGGAAGTTATCAAGGAACGCACCTTATGGGGTAAGTCAATGTCTCTCAGCTGTGGGGGTAATGAGGAGCATATGCGCGGTTTTGCATCCCCATTTTGGTCGAAAATCGCTCCTCTTATCCGAGTTCTCCATTATAATTCTTGTTGGATTTTTGGCGAAGGGAATGTCTCTTTCTAGAATCGGAATTGGGGAGGCTATGTTCGTGGTTTTCCTAGATGTCTGGCCGCTATGATCTCCCTCAAAGATTCACAGATTAATCCCAGGTTCACATCAGCTGTTCTGGACAAAGAGCAACAAGCGACTCTGGATTCCATTGTGTTTAATTCTGAACCCGATCGGTGTGTGTTTACACCCTCTACCTCTGGTTCTTTCACCACCAAGGATTTCTGCAAACATTGTTCTTGTTAGGATCAACAGGATAATTGGAGCGAATTTGTGTGGTGAAACAGAATCCCAGCCAAATATAACTTCCCCCTCTGGTGTATCAGGAAATTTGTTGTCTCTACAGATGATAATATCAAAAAATTGGGTATTAGCTTTGTCTCAAGCGTCCATTGTTGTATCTTCATGTGGGAGGAGAGCAATAATCACTTATTCTTTGAAAGTGTTTGGGATCTTGTGACTTGGTCATTCTTCGGTGGTTTCATGGATCTTGCACCTTATAAACAAAGGTATAACTCATTTTTGGAATGGTGGTTTCAAGGTTCTCATGACCCCGGTATGGAGATAAATGCTCGAGCGTTGATTCTCAGTGCTGGCTGCTGGAGCTTATGGAACGCCCGAAATCGGGCCAGGTTCGAGGTGTCTCTTCCTTCAGCGAGGTCTATCATTTTGAGAACTCATTTCCTGCTGGCGGACCTGATTTTTCTTTTCATGAACTAGCGCGATGCCCCTTCTCTACACTTTCTATAGGTTACTAACCCTTTGTATCAATCATCCATGGATAGAGTGCAGAGGAGGTGGGTTAGTTGGTACCCTCCGGGTAGTGTCTTCAAGCTGAACACGGATGGGTCCTACATTAGGGGAAACATGAGAGGAGGGGGAGTCGTGAATGGCGTAGGAGGGAATGTGGTTATTTATTTCACTTCTTCCTTTGGAAGTGGAAACTCTCTTATATCCAAGTCCATAGCAATTGTTATTGTGCTCAATCTTTGCTCTCAGTATCACATTATCATCTCTCAAGCAGAGACTAACTCTTTGATTCTTCATGACTCCCTACATGGTAAAGGATCCATCCCCTGGTCCATCACCTACATTGTCAGGCATTGTAAATCCATCCTTTGCAAAAACTCCAAATTGAATCATACGTGGCATGAGGGAAATAAGGTTGCAGATTACCTGGGTGCTTTGGGGGATCCGAGTTCCATTAACACTTGTCTCTTAAATCCTAACTCCTTGAAGCCAGAGAGTGTTAATTTGATCAGAGGGGATACCCTTAGCTTGTATTATTTTAGGGCCCCCTAAACCCTTTGTGTCCTTGTTGTGCTTTTATCTTTAATAAAAATTTCATTTGGATGGATACTATATTACCTATTCCATTTGATTATTCCCAAGCCTTATGCATCATTTTTATGCTTTTGTTAATGGTTATGCCATATGAATAGTTAATATTATCTTATGACTTATTCCATAGTTTTTGTTCCTAGTAAAATGCATTGGATGGTTTGTTTTTCATGTTTATATTAAAATTCCTTATAGATTAAATGTGAATTTGACAACTTTTCCTTATATTATGATCGTCCTAGAGGGAACATGGGTCTTGACAAAAGGACACTATGGATAGACAATGTGTGTTTTCTATGGATCTGTTGTACATGTAGGGAGTGACACTTGTTCGGACTTATAAAGTCTCTCTTGATAGTTTGTTACCACCATAATGACATAGGATACCTAAGTAAGAAACAATGGATGGTTTCATTGACAATATGATTATACCGTGCCTCGAGTGATATTCAAACCCATATGTGTGATACATTGGATGGGATCCGATTTTAATTCTTAAACAATGAAAAGAGTGATATTGGGACACCTTTTATGGGTTACCTTGGATAGGCTCTATGATATTGGGTGTTTCTGGAAATCCTATAACAAACTTTGGGATTCCATTATAGATCACCTTGGATACTTCCACATTGGATTTTAACAATTTCCATTGCATAGTTTATATGAAATTATTTATTATTAAACTATTATATTACATAACTAATAACAGAGGGGCATGTCCACAAAATCAAATCACAAAATTAGGGTTTTTCAATACTTGATGATTTATTTATGATGACCTACTTCCACACGTTATCATATTTTTACATTTTCTGTGGTTCAGATACATTTTTCTTAGGTTGAAGCATATATTGCTGGTCAAGTATCTTGGTGGATCTTGAACCATCGGGTTTATTTGTTTATTTTCTTTCATTAGTATTATTTAAAAACTACTCATTTTATATTGCATCGAATGTATTTATATAGAAACCATTGGTAGCATACTACTATGTATATCTCACACCCTGCGTGGTCCACCATTTTATTGGGGTGCCTGAGAAGATCTCTTATTATTTGTAGGTATTTGGATTATCACTCATGTTTTTCCTTGTATATGGGAGATTAGGAAAATAGGACTTTGCTAGTACTTAGGATTCTCTTGGATATTACCATTGGGGATTTTATTTATTTAAGTATTTATGAATTTTATCATATCTGTTTGTTATAATTTTCTACTTGTATTTTAGCATCACATGGATACACATGTTTGGTTATATTCATTTAATTGGTCATATTTTTCTATGATTTATTATTATAATCAACTTCCTGGTCTTATTTTATTATTACTACTTTCACTATTGTCTGTTGGTTTTTATACATAATATTATTTCACAACTTTGACCTTGAGGGTATATTATTCCCAATGCATCATCATTAGACCCACACTATATGTCAGTAGCCTCTTATGTATGGGGAAGTGTTCATGATTTTATGTGATGACCATTCAATCTTCTGAATTCATATTCACTAAAGTAGGGATATTACCACTATCTCACTCGAGATAGGTTCCTTTTATCACATTCTGAACACTATAATTTTACTCAAGGTAAGGTCCTATTTAATATCTTGGCTAATATATTCTAACTTAAGTTAGGTTCCTATATCACATACTCCCCACTACATTGTCACACAATGAAGGGTAATATATCACATCATGGACACTACTTTCATACTCAAGGTAGGGTCCTCAATCACAACCATAGAACTGACTTCCCCCAAATGCTATATTTCTATATCCCATCGACAACCACAAATATAAAATAATTATCCACTGTAATTTTACATAGTATGTTCTAACAATAAATATTATCAAAATATTATACATTATTTATCATGAAAAATTTATAAATCGGTGTACACAACTAACACATAACCCGCAACACATCCAAATAAAGAAATTAAAAAAAGAGTAGTCCATTGGCATATCACAATAAAATCCATCAACGATAAAAAAAAATCCATCCACCCAAAAGATTCATAAATAATGTCTTAATCAACAACATTCTTATACCAGTCCACCAGGTTACCCATGCCTTATCCATGCATAAACAACACACTCTTGTCCAAATCATCCCAACATGGAAATCACATATAACTTCATTATAATGGGAATGGTTATGTAAATTTATTGAAAATATTCTCATTTATACCTATTAGGGGTCAGTTAATTAAATATAAATAAACCTCGCCTGATTGATATTAAAACAAGGACACTTTCATTCCAACTCATAACCCCATATGTGAAATAGTTTAAAAAACTACCCAAATAATTCCATAACATGGTAAGAAAATGATATAGAATATTTATTCATAATTTAATAATATTGATATACTAAAAACTCATAATAAGTAATCACAACAATATACATGCCTTATAAAATAGGTTTTCAACCACATGAGGTCAATTAGACCCAAAAAATCTCATGCCAATCCCTTCCAACTGTTCCTTAAAAACCAAGATAGATAGTATTTATAATCCCATTTATTAAAGGCATCTAATTCCTTATTAATTCATTATATACCCTATTATTAAATCCTAATGTGTATCTTCTTTTAGAAATATTTACATATGTTTTTAAATAGACTCTTAAAAAAGATACCTTAAATCAACCAATTCATCTTGAGATTCAATTTTCATCAATTTCTAAAAGGAAAACACATTCACCAAATCCGCTTATTAAATAAATTTTTTTAAAAGTAAATAAATTTACCATGAAAATAAAAATTTTAAAACTAATAATCCTTAAAGAGGCCCACTAAAATTCATTTGACCAAGATTCCACAAAAAAATATTTAGTATTCTATATAGTTGTAATAACCACAAACTCTTTGTCATGGATACGGAGATAAAAAATATTACATTTATATATTTGATATTGATAAATTTTAGAAAATAATATTCATAAAAAATATAACACATCATGATGAAATATTGTTTAACATACACAGTCAAGGATCACTTAGTTTTATAGGATTATTAAATTATAAATAACTATAACATAAAAAACATCATATCATCCAGTGAGTATTATTTTGACTACAACCAAAATTTCATATTATTTATAAAGAGGTCAACCAATTCCACAAACATCCACACATATAAAAACATTATTGACACAAATATTTTATCATTATTTTTCATAACCTAGTGAAAAAATTAAACTAAGAAGGGTGAGGACAAATTACCCGTAAGGGTAAATATAAACATTAATACTGAATGAAATTAGTGAGAGTAAGTTGAGTATAAGAGTATGCAGAAAAAATCACTGTGAAAGAACATAAAATAACAGATTTCATACCAACACATAGTTGAATCATCAATCATAGAATGAATCTAAAATAGGGGAAAGAGTTAATTGACTAAATAATCATGATCCACATACTGTCAATTTTGATTTGAGTAATAATTATAATCCTATAAAAATAATAAATAAAATGTGTGGGTACCATTGGATGTGATCATCATATACCCTTTACAAGAGCCTTATAACTATAATAACCATACGACCAATTGATAAATTATTATCTGTAGATCTTAATCATTACATAATGAATTATAGTGCTATATAGGCACACACTATGTATATGTTATAATGGTATCAGCCATGAACTCTAATGGGGCCCCATCCATTGTATAAGCAGTATCAGGCTTACATGTGAGCAATAAATGGGATAAAACCTTCTCTAATCAATATCCGAGGACCATATCATGAATAAAACTCCAAAAATTCTATTTTACACTTGTGTAATACACTTTCATATATCAAAAATACTTTTAATTAAACAATTAAAATATCAATCTCCCAGAATGAGAGAAGGACAAATTTTCTTTAAATAGAATATGAAATCTTATAAGGGAATCCATCCGTAAAATAAGGGTTATTATAATTGTGAATTTTATGGTCACCATATTCTTATAAATAGTTCATTCCTTTCATATCATGATTAACTCATAGAAAATGTATGGGTTTTATAAATTTATACTTAAAACAAAAATAAATCATCCAATGAAATAAAAGGATGGTATCAATATAATGTATCTGTAATAAAGCATAAGTGACATGAAGGGTTGATAAATTTTGATGAAATGAAATACCACTAAAAGATCATAAAAATCATAATTGATGAAAATAATATTTTAATTTTCAAATTAACATTTAAAAAATTAGTAAAATATTTTTCTTTATTCCTTTCATTGAAAATATACATTGAAAAATATAAGGGAAAATTCAATGTGAATAATATTCATGATTATAGGAAAATAAGTTCATGTAGGAAATGTTAAAATTTAAATTCCTTCCAAGGAACTTATAAAAGGAAAAAAACATGTCCAATGTAGAAAATTTTATGAAGTTTAATTTTATAAATGTTTTAAAAGAAAAAAATTATATTATGAAATAAATTTAGGAAAAAATTAATATATTTAAAAAATCATCTATGAAGTCATTTTTTTGAAACATTAATATTGATGTAAAACATTATTGATCTAAATAATATACAGGATCAGTACCACTTAATAACATCATTCTTGATGTTACCTTAATCATTTAGTTAGTAAATGGAAATTAAATATGTAAAATAATTCATACCCATAGTGGAATAAATAACATTGGTTCAAAAAAATATTATTATATGATTTCTCCCTCAAGGAACCTGAACAAAAAAATCCTGAAAATAATATAGATTTTCACTTACATCCTTTTCTACAGAAGAACATTTAAATCATAAGAACCATGATTGAATCATATAAAATGAACTAATAAATATAATTAACATAAGAATATAAATTATTTGATATTTCAAAGGTAAAATATATTCTCATAAATAATAAGTTAGATTTATATAATAAATGTATGTCCCAATGAATGAGAATTTGGGATGAATTATCCTTATAAATATGTTTTCATTGAATTAATAATTAATCAATTGTTATATATTTTTTACAAAATTTAAATCTATATAAGTTAATTCAAAGTATCTAATAAATCAATCTGCATATAAATTTATACATAATCGTGGCGTAAAAAATTTAATGATGAAGAGTTATAACCCACAAAATGAAATTTAGTTATGAAAACATTTAACACTTTAGGACATTCAATTCAATCCCTTTGGATAAAACTACTAATATGATAACTTAAAACCTAATTATGTATTAATTATTCAGAATATGAAATGTAAATGGAATATATATGTTCCATATTAATGAAATAAGGCTAATAGAAGTACAAAACTTCCCTAATTAAGGAATATTGATATGAAATACCACACCATCAGTCTCGACTATCCAGGTATGTCGTTTAACATCTATATAAAAAACTCCTATAAATTATTTTACTTTTTAATAAAACATAAAATTATTAATAAATTATACTTAAACCATTTCTTTCATTTTCCTTAATGATAGAATGAATTAATTAATTATTTAATCCCGTATTTGGCGTTTTCAGGAAATTACATCCATAATTTCACAATAGATCCGGTTTTCCGACCATGTTCAAATGAGAAATTGTTTTATCATATCTAGAATAATAATTATGAAATAGTCTAAAATTATATAGAAAATCTATACTTTTAAAATCAATCATGGAAGATGGTTATGAAAAATAAACTATAAAAAATCAAGGAGATGGTAGGTCGTACATATTCTAGTGTAACATTTCCATTTTTCAAAAATAGTTTTGTAAATTAGAATATAATTATTATATATTTATTATTCATAATTAAATAATAAATATCTTATTAATTATTTTAATATAATTCATTATATCATCCAAGTGATGTAGTGATGAAAAATTAATCACGTCACTTTGTGGAGGTGCCAATCCACTCATATGAACGAATGGTGTTATCATTTTACATGAATGGAGAAGTAATATGGTAATTAATAATTTAATAATTACAAATATTCCATTAATATTCTATATAAATTTTAATTCCATAATTATAATCCATCAATGAGAGATGGTTATGAAAAAAAATTAAATAATTTTGTGTGGTGGCAGTCTGTTGTACACATGACCCATCGTTTTGTTTCCCATTTGATGGAAGAGTAGATGAATAATAATTATTTTTTTGAAATTATATAATATCAAAATATTTATAATAATTTATTAATTATCATATAATTTTTGGGTAATATTAGAATTTTTTCTAAGAAGAAATAAAATGAAAATGAATAGTTAAAAACTATGTCTCTTCTTAAGAAAACTTCCTTTCCTATACACATTAATACATATGAGGTTGGTATCATTTCCAAAAAACAAATATATTTTTTTATGTGTGTTATTACGTTACTTTTTAGGTATTTTATGAGCCAAAATTTATCATTATGTGTAGTGAAATGAGAAGATAATGTACGATTTCATAAGATAGGGGTCGCACACTCTTGGAATTCAAGAAAAATATTAAATTAATATAAATTAATATTAATGTAAAAATTGCTAAAAATTAAGAACATTTTAACTAAATATGTGGGTGAGTAAAAATAATTTAATAAAATTAGTTTTTGATATTTGTTGAAAACGTTTTTACCCTTATTTGTTGGTTTTAAGACCCAATTAACTCTTTTCACAATTACCACGACCACTTAGTTGTTTTTTCATTAAGGGTCATTATATATAATATAAATAGAAAAAATGACAATAAATGGACATTGTTTTATATTTTAAACAAAAAATCATTCCATTTTGTCTAGATATTTTTTAAGAAATTTTGTTTCATATAATAGTATAATATTTTCTTAAAATGACAATAATGTAAAATTTTGAAATATTTATTTATATTGATTTTTATAATACCAGTCAAAACTAAAAAATATGAAAACAATAGTTCAATAAATCCCTAAATTAATAAAATTTATTATAACATGGGGGTCACATTTATTCTTTTAAAAAACACATCTTTTAATATTTTCAATATCATTTATTTCATTTCATCGTAAATAGATTAATTATTATATCAGCGTTGTGTAATAAATAATGCTATTATTTATGTGTTAAAAATAAAATAAAATTACCATGATAAATATAAATAATTTATATTCAAAATAAGCATTAAAATGGAACATATCCTTTTTTTCAGTCACTATCAAAAATATTATAGTCATTAAATTCAATAGTGTGATATTTTTTTCTATTCATTAAATAAGCTATTATAATGCTCAGGATCAAATTAAAATAGATAAAAAATTTATATTATAGAATTTTTTATGATTATAGATATGATATACATATTATATAATGTTGAGTAATGTTTTAGTGTAATTTTATAGTCCTTATAATTTTATTTCACACCTCTAATTACCATTGTTAACCTTTAGTGTGGCAAAAAAAACTACATTGATTAATATTCATAATGACTACAAATAAAAGGGAACTATTTTATAAATCTTTAATTTATGATTACTAATATGAAATCCGTTTCCTATATTATGAAAAATAAGAGGTAGAATTTAATTGAAAATTTCAATGACAAAATGAGAGGAAAAATATTTTAATAAAAACCATTTTAATGTAATTTTTTTACAATAATTGGACTATATAATAATTTTAATAAAAATATTTGGATTATTTAACTCTAAAATTAACTCCTGTAATTGTAAAAATATTTCAAGAAATGATTTGAAATAAATAATTCATTAAAATGTAAATAAAGTATCAAAATTTTAGTATTTTCAAATATTTACTGAAAAATAAATCTCTTCATAAAAATACCAAAATTACAACCAAATAAATTATTTGATATGATGAATTAAATAATTATATCACTTAAAAAAATTATAATTGTCAAAAGAATTATTTATATTAACCATTTTTGAAGAATTTTTCTTTGATGAATAACATATATTTGTAAAAAATAATTTAGTTCTAATTTTCAATGAATTAATAAATACATTTATATTAATTACAACCTTAATAAGTATATTAAATTTTTATTAATAAAATTAATAAATTATAATTTAATATTTTTTTCATAATGATAATATTTAAATAATAATATTTCATGGTTTAATTATGGAATTTGTTTTATATTTACAAAGTTATCCCACATTTATAAATTTAATCCTCACTATTTTAACTCGTGAATAGAGACAATGGGTTTTACATTTTAAAATAACGTTCCTAAAATCATACATCATAAAAATTATTTACAAAACATCAACTTGAAAATAGTGAAATGGAAGTTCAAAAGTCATCTTGAATAACCCAATACTAGTTTTTTTAATATGATAACATTAGTGGGAATTTAAAAAATGGACTTGTAAGAGAACACTAAATCCCAATTATTAATGATAGTAATAGCGAAAATGGTCATGATAATTTTATACATAAATCTGTGATGGGTTAAATGATCATTATTTTCTCATTAAGATAAGTAAACAAAAAACATTTTTCTTTTAAGCCCCTTTTTTTAGAGTTGAGGAACTCTTTTACGGTATCTATTAGATGAATAGGAAAATATACATACATAATAAGTATAATATTCTACTATAATGTATTTCGACAACAATATAATATTTTAATCTATAAAATGGGTACTCAATATTATTTTTTCATGTCTGATTCAATTGAATCAACTGTTAATGGATCACATAATTCAATAAAATGATAAAAAGTTATTCCACTTATATTAAAATAATAATAAAAAAGAAAATTGTTTTCACAATATAAGAAAGTTTCCTAAATGAATAAAATTTAATATGAATAACTTATAAATTATCCTCCAAAATTGAATAATTAAACTAAAGGTTCAACATAGATTATTCGATATTTAGCTATCATTATATTTCCTCAAAATATTCAAAATGAAGATTCTAAGAAACTAATCAGAATCATTTGATCACACATTCATCCATGAAAAATTTAGCATTTATATCCTAATAAAATTAGTTTCTCATAAACTCATAAAACCAGAATAAGAATATTCCTTAATCATAAAATCAATATGATATTCTAAGGATTTTTATAAGTAAAATGAATCACTATAAAGACACAATAATATCATATATTATTTCAAAATTAAATTCAATCATTATTCGTCAAATAAACAAACATAATATAATGACCCTATCTTTTTAAAAATCTCATTAAATTTTTATAATAATAATTTACCATCAAATAAAAAACATGGATCATAGAGACTGAATCTTTGAGAGACTAAGTACATAATTAGAATGTTTGAAACCAAATTAAACCATTGTTTATTTAATATCTATAATGAGATCCTAACTTATTTTGAGATCTTATATCTATATTAGATATCATGGGGAATAAATTAAACAATGTATGAGATAACAATCCTAATAGGGTTATAAATATATGTATAAATCAAAGCACATGGGATAGAAGGAATAACATGATGACATAAAAAGGAATGAGACATGAATAATCATATGGAATCATAACTTGATGAACATGAAATCATGTAATCATGTATTCAAAGAAATGTGTTTGTAACATATAACATGACATAAAAATTAGTCAATTCTAACTTCCAAAACTATATCACATGGTGGAAAAAGTCCAATAATAGATTAGTTTTACTCACTAATACCTTGAATGAAATATAAGGGGACTAAACATTAACCAATGAATTTGAAAGATGTTTGGGCACACCAATCATAACATTTTCATTCATATGTGTGTCCCATGGATAATCAATTATAAGGAATTAGAATAAGGGTTTCCCATGGAATGAAATGTATATCGTAATCATGTCAAACGATATAAGAAATTGGAGTGTCATAACGATGTCCTTTAAATACTTGATTTAAATCATACATGGACATTCATATGGTAAAATAGGAATATCTCATGATTAACTTTGTCCAAATAATGAAAAAAAAATACAAAAATTGTTTTTAAGAAACATTAAAAATGAGACACATTAGTGGGGTTTAAGTGAAAAAACCAAAGAGACATTAATGTTGAAAAGGAATACTTCTTTGTATTAAACTATAAATTCGTTATGATATGTTTTCATGATGAACTGAACAATTTTATAAAAAAATAATTGTGGCTTAAAATATACTATTGAGGGTACATTAATAGACATAAAATAGGGATGCTCCATTTAATCGAACATACTTATAAGGATGAATTGGGATGTGAAACTTATAAAACATGTATTTACACAATAATAAAAGAATAATTGAACTTAGTAAATATGTTTAAAACAGAAAAACTAGAAATAAATAGTATTAAATAAGATAAATAAGAATTAAAATTGGGTAACATAAGAGAATGTGTAACCCGAATGGGAAAATAGTGGTTTAGAGAAAATCCATTATCTAATGTATGAATGTGTTCTGCACATTCACTAAAAGTCATAGATAATAAAACTTGAGACACTAATTACATAATTCAGATCCATCTCCACATAAAATTTATTTATTATAATTTTATTATGTTCAATTATGGATATTTTATGAGTTATAATAATTAATTTTTTTGTTCTTGGATTGTTTGATACTTGGATTTCATGGCTGGTTTAATTGTGCACAATAATTGATGTTCATGTGAAATGAAATAAAAACCCCTAAGTTAGAATTTAATGATATTGAAATACTTTCATAATTTTAAATGGCCCCATGTAACATTTTTTTTTCATATATGAGAATTATGAATTAGATAAAGTGTTAATGATAAATATTCACTCTATTCTGTTGTTTTTCAATCATCACAGAATAGTTTGTTTTATTATTCAATATTATACTTATATATTCTTTCCATAAAATATAACAAGTTATAATATACATTTTGCACTAATTTTTAATAATTATTTTTTACGACCATCCGTGAATGTGGTAATAAAAAAGGAAAAAATCATCAAACACGAAGGCAGCGAATTGACCCATCATGATGATGTTGACATTCATTAAATAAAATAAGAGGATAAAATATTTGATGATGGATATTCCATCATCACAATCACATTATAGTATATGTATTATAAATTCTTTATCATTAAACTTTGGATTCGGGAGGTGTGGGGAGGATAAGAAATGAAAAGAAATTAAAATATAATGATGGGGGATTTTACCTCTGGAAAACAATCTCCTTGAGAACCAACATAAGACATATAGAATTTATATTTTGATTAGTTTATCCATTCATTTATTTGTTTAACTCAACATGATCAATAGTGCTGACTAGTGGTACTTTGTATAATTGATAGAGTGTTTGAGTTTTAGATAATAGGCACTTATATCATTTATGAATCAACCATTAATAAAAAAACAATTTATTTATTTATAGTGTTAAATACTGTATATTATCATATTTCATTATTAAAAAAAATATCATAGAAAATGAAAATACTTACCTATACTATTTATTAACATGTAGATTTGGAAATATGATGTCATTTTATAAAAATAATTTTCTATATAAGATAAATTTATTGTTATATAAAATCATTATTTATTAAAAAAATAATGAGTTTAAAATTATAAATTCTTTTATGACTAATTTGAAAACTAATTTTGATCCCAAAAAATTATCTTAAAACTAAAATAAAACAAAACATTAATTTTTAAAAGTATTTTATAAAATTAAATTAACATTGAAATAGTTATATTAATTATAAAATTGTAAATAAATAGTTATTTTTCACTAAAATACCAACACATAATTTATCGTTATTTGGAGATTTATTTAGCTGTACTATGATATAGATATATTATATTTTCATTTATAATATAATGAAAAAAAGTTATTACATCTTTGAAAATTTAATTTTGAACATATGATTTACTTATAGAACTGTGTTCATGTGTACAGTCATTCCTATGGATCGAGCATATCCAAATTCTTCTATCTTTATTATCTTGTATTCTATTAATTTTCCCTCTGTAATAATTGTTTTGTTTGTTGAATAAAGTAATATTATTCATTTATGAGGATAATGGTTTTATTGGTATCTCAATTTGATTCATATACTTTATGCTTCAAGACATAATTAAAAGAAGGAAAATTTTTTTAATAAAATTCTTGGCCGTTAATTTCTTCTCCACTTATGAAATTAGGCAAGGGTTATTTTCCATCAGTTCTTCCTATGGGTCCATTGTGTCCCCTTTGAAATTATGGTTTCACCATATTACTTTGACCATGTGAGTAGACCTATTGCGTAGAACTTTATCTTTGTGGTAAAAAATCTTCACAAAATAATCCTCGTTAGAGAGATCATTTTATAAATGTACCACATATGATTTCATCACATGGTAGGGATATATTATGTTAATAAACAAGAGGGATACATGAAATATATCAAATACACGAGACAAGGTTTTCTTATGTGCTAGATGATGGGCTACATCACTGACATGATAAAAAATCTAGAAGAGGATGATATACCTAAGACTTCACATTCCTTCATCTGAAACCTCCTGATCATATTTAATTAAACCCTTACTTTAATTCTCAAAAATCATGATAATTTTTTCATGAATTTTTTATGATATTATTTCATAATAAAATTTATTTTAGAGAAAATTTGGGTAAGTACATAAACAAGTCTATGGTGGGATGAGTCCCAATTAAGACGAGTCATCAATGAGTTGATTCACCATTGAGATGGCTCACCATTCAGTTGATTCATCATTGAGATGGGTCAACATTTAAATGAGTCACCGTTTATTTGAGTAACCAATGAGATGAGTCACTATTGAGATGATTCACTATTGGGCTATGTTGCTGTTGTGATGAGTCTCTATTGAGACGATTTACCACCATACCTAACCTACCATCAGAAGACCTACACCATCTTGAGTCACCATTGGATTCAATCACTTCCAAAAATGTTTAAACATTAGAATGGGATACAATATATGTTATATGATAATTATTAGTTATATACTTTTAATGAATATCCTATCGAATTTAATGCTGAGGATTATTTAAATTATTGTTATTAAACTATTGTAGGGAATAGTAATTGTTATATCAAATCGTAGTATGTGGTTATATGATACCTAAATTATTTTTACTTAAATGTTATCTTCATTACAAAACACTATATATTCAAATTACTCACCCTCATGTGCTGCTTTCATGCATATTGGATGAGTATTAAACAAATGATCATGTGTTCCACTCACTCAGAGCCTTATAGGAAGCATTCCTACCAACAACCAAATGTGGAAGAGTGAATCACATCAAACATACAATTCTATTCATATAGTCAAAAATAGAGAGTTTATTATTATCTATTTTACAAATATTTTTTGAGATATAACTCGATATCCTCACCAAGTCACATATGAAGATACTCAGGGTTTCTGAGCACTTTAGATAGAAAAACATTGCATTATCAACGTATTTATATCATCATTTTTTTGTTTGTGTATATATATTAAAAAAAGGAAAAAAATATAATGTATTATAACTGGAAGATACATGATATATTATTAAGTAGATTTATATTTTTTTCATATAGATTCAGAAGAGTTCATTGTGTATATGTGTTTTTTCATCCCCATGGTCATTGTTTAATAGAACCCTTTGTGGAATATGAATTAGATAGATATCTTATTTACCGAATCCAAGTAATAGGTTCAGATTAATTTATATAGTAATCATGGAAGTTGGCAATTTATAGTTGGATGGGATGATGTATCCTCTTGATACTAAATCCCTTGTTCTTAATCCATTATCTGTTTTTGGAAGTTTTGATTAGTTACAAATAATTAAACTGAAATTATTTTAAACTATAAAAAACCAAAACATTAGTTTTTGACCTTAATTTTTGTTTTTAAATGATTTTGATTCATTAAATTGATTTCAATGGTCAAATTACTTTTCATATAGTTTTATCTTATACTTTACAACACATTGATAAATCCTTTAAATGATAAATCAAAGGAGTTTTAAAATTATTTCAATTATGATTTTTAGTTGATTATAAAAGATCATAAATTTTTGTCTATTCAATGTTTATTTCATTAAATGGATAATATAAAAAAATGTTCTATGACTAAGAGAAATCCTTTCGTTGATATAAATAACTATTTTCAATGGATGTTAAAGATGAAAATACACATTAAAAGTTTGGGTTTTTTAATAAGGTATGTTATAAAAGATAAATATTAATTAATTAAGACTTCTAAGGATATGTGGGATGATGTTATGAAATATTCATAAAACAATAACTGTGTTGTTATGATTTCTTTTTTACTGAGATTTAATTTATGACGAGTTTAATAAGACATATTCCATTAAAATTATTATGAAATATTGGACGCATTATCTATTTCTCATGAAGGGACAACCAATGTGAAATAAATGAGATTAAATAAATATAAAATGAAATAAATTACATTCTAGATGAAACATGATGAGATTATTTCTCATAAATATCTATGATTTAATGAGATACAGAACACTACGAGATTTTTAGGGAATATAGGGTCAAACATATATCGAATTATGATACATATGAGATCTATTTTAGATAGATGGAGAAGAAAAATAGTTTTATTTATAGAATCATGCGGTGTTAGTAAAATACCTCTCAAGTAATTGATTAAGAAGTTGATTATGTATTAGGAATATCTTGTGGTTAACCGGCAAGAGGATGAATGTACCCTTTAATACTGGTACATCTAAACAAATTAAAAAAAGTACACGTCAAAATATTTAGTGATAAGTAATATATAGCTTAAAATGATGAGTAAATAGACTATATATAAATATGGATTATGAAATTTTATTATAATAAGTTATTCTTGAGAAAACCAAGCTAGAAGGGAACATATTTTAATAAATTAAATTGCTTTAAGGACTTGAAAATGGATATTAATTCAATTGAAATTACCTGTTATGAGTATAATAGTAAAGGTAACATTAAGGCCAGATGTCCCATGTTAAATTACAAAAAATAAGTATGATAATATGGATGTAACATTTAACAAATAAATTATCTAAACCTGGTGGTCATATGACAGAAAATTCCAGTGACTCAAACTCGATTCATGAAAAAAAAATATTAATATTTAAAATATGTGTTTCCTGAAAGCCACATACGAGGTTACCTACTGTGTATCATATACATATCTATAATAATTTTGGAGATGAAAAAATGTTGATGATATGAAAAATGTGTGAATTGTTGAATATTTAAATTTTCTAGATGAAAATATTAATCAGAAGGAAGATAAATAAAACATTCTTGAGAAAAAACATTCTCTATATACTAGTATTAAATATGATTTATCATTAAAAAAATATATTAATGATCAATTATTGATAAATATTACTGAACTAAAAATTTCAAATGGAAAATTAATGAAATAATTATTGAGGTTTACAAATGGAATGGAAAAAATAATTCAAAGAATGGGATAAAAAATAACCTATGTATATTACTGGTCTAGGTTACCATCCTGGTAAGAGAAAAGTTGTTATGATATTTTTTCTTCCAATATATAATTTTGTACATTATGTTATTGGTTATTATTCATGAGTACCTTATATTGTTTTTATTTCAAATAATATATAGTCTTATATAGGAAACCCATTAAGATATATGGATTCCTAATTCTCTCATTACTAACATTGCAGGAAAAATCAAATTTTTGGTACCTATTGCATTTTTGGTGTAACATTAGTTTTGTAGGGATACTTTTTAAAAAATCCTATATAATTCTATGGTATCATGACATCGGCTATTCCAGATATATGAAAATATGTTACTAAATCTTCAAATAGTTAATAAAATTTGTTGGTGGAAATGTCACCTTTGTTGACACTGATAAATTAAAAATATTTGTCTTTTGAAAATTTAGTAACTCTAACATGGTTTTAATATCCAGGAAATTTTTTTTATTGTTTAAAATTTAATCTTATTTACATATCACAGTTATATGAGGATGGATTTAATATAATGGTCGCAAAATAGAATTGCAATGTTTCTAATTCTTAATGTAATTTTCTGTTTAATACTTTTCATAAAAAATATTTTATTAATATTGATTCATTAATTGCATTATATTTTACTTTAATGAGTTCTTTTGATAGAGAATCTAGGATTTTAAATTTGAGACTTGGACACAATAATATTCTATCACATAGAATTCTTATTAGGAAATGGATAGTTAGGGAACTACCCAAACATGATTTCCCAAATGATAAAGTCTATAACCCATGTCAAAAAGGGAAACACCTCAAAATATCTATTAAATTTAAGAAATAAGTTTAAATTGTACAAATTCTGTAGTTAGATCGTATGATTTTTTTTTCATCTAGAGAATGTAGTTTAAATTCAAAGTACTATGTCTCTATACTTCTATATTAAATTTCGTTGTATAATTTGGTGTTATTTTTCACATTAATATTAATGATTTCTCTTATTTTACCATAAGCAGTAAATAAACCTAAGACCTTAGTGGACTTATAATTAATACCACAATAATTTTTAAAGGATGTGAGTTTGAAAATTATGACTTTAAAAACTTTTGATCAAAAAGATCAATATAATCATAACATCACTACTCTAGGGACCCCTCAGTATAATTGAGATGTTGAAAGAGAAAATAGAGAACTTTAAGATAGATCCAGCAAAATATTTAATGAAATTGAATTAATTGTATACTTTTGGGAACAGGGTATGAAAGTTATTGGTATATAATTAATAGTTCTTTAATTATAACTATTTTAAAGAATCCTATCTTATGAACATTTAAATAATATAATGCCTACTATTGATTACTTTTTAGTTTTTGTAGCAATGTTTTATTATTAACACTAAGGATAACCATGAAATTTTTTCATCCAAAAGTTTAGAATTAATTATCCATGGTTATTCAACTTAATGTAAATCCTACAGAGTTAATAAAAATTGAAAAAATACTATAGAGGTGTATTTGTTTTTCAAAAACGATGAGATAGATCTAAAAGTTCTTAAAACCCATTTTAAAAAATTTATAAAGACTTATATACTTTGAACATAAATGACAAACCTTATGAAACTGTTGTAAAACATGCATAAAAATCACATAGTAAAGATAAAATTATAGAACTTAAACAAGAACATGTACAATTCCATGAGGTGACCAATCTATATTTTTCTAGAGATATTAGGAATATTAAATACCTCTCTCTAGATTTTGTAGTTTGTGACCTAGATAGAGGTATATAGACTAGAGATTATCTGAGGAACCTAGTTTAACGTGAATGTTTCTTGTCATATCTTGAACTTAAGTAAATCAATGCTTAAATTTATGGAGAATTTTGGGTAATTTATAAGAAATTATAACATAATCAATTTAAAATGAAAAAATATTGAGAACTTGTTGATAGACCCAAAGACCCCATAACTCTTAGCACAAAATAGGAGTATAGAATCAAGGTGGGTGAATCTTGAACAATAGTAAAGATTAAGGAAATTCTAGTTCCAAGAGGGTATAGTCAATAATATGTTATAGAATATGTTAAAATAACTGAACATGTATTAATATATGAATCAATTATAATATGTATTTCCTATCGTGAAAATGTTGTTTTCAAACTATATCAAATGGGTGTAAAATTTTCATTTGTTAATGGTAAAACAATTGAGGTTGTTTATGTTGAATATCCCCTCAGATTTCAAAACCACCATTTTTGAAATATTGATTCCAAAAAAACATTTATATGGTTTAAAATAAGATCTAGAGATTTTTATCGTAGGATCAACTATTTTATTCTTTCTAAAGGATATTCAAAAGGGATATCTCATCCTACCATTTTTATAAAATTAATTTCAATATATATTTCAGTTTTTCCATTATACGTATATGATAATTTCCTTGGATCTTCAAAAAAATAATGATATACTAACTTTTCAATGATGTGAAAATAAATTTGAAATCAATTTAATGTGTGAACATAAATTCATTCTTCATTTTCTAATTTTTCAAAACAAATAAGAAATTATTTTTAATTAAAGTAAATATACTATAGATCTATTGAAATGTTTTGTTTTGTATAACACATAAAGTCGTGAAACTCGAATGAGAGAAACATATAAGCTGGATATTTATTAATATGGGAAATCAAAGGATCAAGCATGTTAAATTGGTATGCTTTGATGTCTTATCTACATAACTCCTAGCCAACCAACCATTATGTATAGGGTTCATATGTGGGATCATTTTAATGAAAACCCAAAATTTTCACACTTAATTTTTGTTATAAGTATTTACAAATTCATCAAATATGCTACAAATTTCAGATTATTCTATCCAAGAGAAAATGCATTTTACCTGGTTAGTTATTTAGAAGATGATTTTGGTGGTTTCATGTGAGATACCAAGAGCACAACCAAAACATGTCACCTTTTAGGAAGGTCTCTTGTGTCATGGTGTTGTAAGGAAAATAACATGTTTCACTATCTAATGCAAAAGTTAAATACACATCATCAGGAAGATGTTGTTCTAAAATTTTGTGGATGAAATAGATTTTTTGAGAATATAGAAATTGATTCCAACATGTTCCTATAAATTTTAACAACATAAGTTCTATAACCATTTCTAAGAACCATGTATCACAATCTCTAATAAAACAAATTGAAGTAAGAAATCAATTTTTTAGAGTTCATTTTCAATATTGGGATATAAATCTTGAATAAATTTGAACTCAGCTTCATCTTGTTGATATTTTCAATATGAAGTTGAATTTTAAGATAAAAACTACATAAAAAATAAAATAGTCATGTTTAATTTCGGTTAAGGTTATTTTTTTGGAACCCACCATTATAGTTTACCCAACATTTTATTTTACCGAGCATTGGATTTTACTGGACTTCAGAGTTTTCAAAACATTGTATATTAACCAAATTTTGAGTTTTCCCAGCATTGAATTTTACCCAACATTATATTTGACCAGCCGTTATAGTTTAACCACCGTTATATTTTACCCACTATTGGAGTTTACCCACCTTTAGAGTTTACCGTCCATTGGAATTTACCCAATGTCGGAGTTTACCCACCATTGGAATTTACCCACTGTTGGATTTTACACACAATTGGAGTTTACCCAACATTGTAGATTACTCACCTACGAGGTTACCCACAGTTTGAAAAACTCTCCATTAGTAATGAATGCAATTGGTTTTCAATCACAGTAACTAATATCATTCAGTTTAGTTTTTATTTCATTTTAAATTAAATATATAATATCATAATGATTTAATTTTTTTCTAATTTTATAATCTATAAAATATATATATTAGAAACTTGTCTAACTTTGAGCCTCAATTCCTCACACCTTACCCATTAAATATTCCATGAAGCATTCTTTATAGACTATTATAATTCCCTTAACCTCATCCAAACCATCCACATTTTTCGAAATAGTTAGAGTGAACTGGGATGCAATATCCTATCCAAAAAAGAGGCATCCTTAAAAGATAAAGAATAGAGAATCTAGAAGATCATTAATAAAGACACTAAATATGAGACTCTCAAGTTTAACAGTGGTACTAGAGAAGGATGTTCATGCTGAGTGGTCGATGTAATGAAATTCATTGATTTTTAGAGTAATTCTAGACCAAGTATCAATATATTAGATCTATAATACTGAGAGGCCACATTATCCTAGTTTTGTGCATCATCTCCAGCAGAATATGGTTTTATTCATTAGGGAACATAAAGACTAGGATTTATGCTAGAAAAATGGGTATAAGGTTTTTTTTTCTTCATGATTTTAGCCTATATGTCTTAATGTACTGCATAAAGGAGTCTCACATTATTATCCTGGATCGATTCTCATTGATCATGATGTTTTAAATTATTTCAATACCTTATCTGAGTTGACTAATGATTGGAACATGAGAAGACTTTCTACAACAATGCTTTATGGTGATTTTCATTTTGTATTTATGTTTGATAGGCATATGTAGTTTTTTATGAAAGTAAATTTTAGTACAAAAAATACCAAGATGTATACCTGTTGTATCTTATAAAAAATGGAAAAAAAATAAATTTGTGAAGATATTTAATGGCTAATATGATCAAGATTTTTAAGAAAACTTATAGATCAAATTCCCATATTAATCCAGTGTTTATTGCAGCCATGCTAGAGGCCACGAGATTGGTTAATTGTTAAGAATGCACTGAGGGAAATTGTGGATGTTTTAGTTTTACTATTGTGATTTAAAATGAATGAAGATAAATTAGGGCCCTTGTAAGAGGAAATGAGTTGATGATGTTGAAAAGATTAATGAGGAGTTTAGTCCTTCTTATCACCTAACAAGGATGAAGAATATTTTATATCCTAGCTTAGATACAGATGAGGTGGTTGTGTACTCATATGTGGATGAAGATGAGGTTGTTTCTTCTGATGATGTGGAGTATTAGTTGTCAGTTAATGATTGTTGTGACCCTAAATTTCCTAATAGTTCTCCTTCTATCACATTCAGTCTGTCCAGTCCTCCTGGATTTCTTCCTACCATAGTGACTCTAATAAATGAAGTTTGTGATGGGGAAGAAATTTAGGTTTAAGAGGATGAAAATTATAAGAGGTCTTCTAAATATTATGAATAAAATGTAAATGGAAATTAATTTGTTGACGAATATTGTGGAAATGTAGAAGGAAAAGATGATGAAGAAGGATATGATGTTGAATTAAGAGATGATATTGGAAAAAAAGATAATGGTATGATGAATGAGATAGTGAGGTAAATTGAACTCATGGAAATACAGATCAAGAATTCCAGGATAGATCTATTGGTGGTGGAGATTTTGAAATTCCCTAGGTAATTTATATTCTCTAGGAATTTTAATTGTTTCTATCTCTGAGGAAAGACTGTTTTTAGGTAATATATTGATAGAGCTACTGTAGATTAGTTACAATTGCCGGTTGAGGGGGACGAATCAGCAAGACTTATTTGTCACCATGTTAGACCTAGTGATACAGAGATATCAAAGAATTGATATAGTGAATTAGATGAGAAGACAAATAATGTTAATTATTTTTATGATAATATTGTTTTTGAACCTTCTATTGTTGAGCCATCCTTTGTGTATTCATCCCAGCTAAATGTTATAGCCTTGGATGAATGTGAGAAGTAAACATGTTATTTGATACTTGGTTTAAATTATAAGGACTCAGATGATTGTATCAGTCACCTTATAATGGTATACATCCTATTCCTATTCCAATAAAGATAGATACTAAGGGATCAATGGTAGAAAAAAAGATTTTTTTGGATAATTATAGATTTTTTCTATAGATATTCATTGCAAACCTATTCTGGAAGAGGATACTACCATTGAGATAGATTTTGTACCCCTAATTTCTCATTTTGTTTCTCCAGTACCTATTTATAGTATATCTAGATCTCAAATGGAATCCTTGAAAGATAGGGTTCTCTCTGATGTTCGTATGTTTTTGAAAAATCAGCCACGTATTTTCACTAGTCTTAGTGAAAGTTAGTATATATACATGTTTGAACTCGGGATATACAATATTCAGCCTAAGATGATGAATCATAATCATGAATTATAGATATAGAATAAATTAATTGACATTGAGCTCAATTATTTAATATCTGTGATGGAGGAAATGCATTCTACTTTTACTTCTAGTATAGATGCCTTGCAGGATAGGTTAGGGTCATTATCTTCTTAGGATTCTACTTCAAGTGATACCATCCTTATATTTATGTTGATATGGTCAGATTGGTGGTTAGGGAGGGCATTTAAACTATTCCTAGTGATCTTATAGATGTCCTTCAAAAGAGTTTGAGGCATATTAGGAATTACAGTGATCATCTAAATTAGATGGTCAAGGAATGACTCACAGGGTTCATAGTGGATAGAGAAACAATTACCAAGGATGCAATGTATTTCCTTTCATGGATCAATACTAACCATGTGATAAAATATAATTTCATGGCCATTTATGAAAAAAAATACCAATAGTTACTCAATCCTGAAAAGAATTTTCCCATCAGTTGAAAGTGATGACCCATGTTCTCAAGATGATTTTGTAGAATAAAAAGTATCCCATAAATTCCACTAAATGATGAGTAAATATCATCATGGACATCATAAATATAATTAATAACTTCATGCATGTGTTTGGTAGGGTAGTAGTGGATAAAGATTTGATTATAGTCACTGTCCATCATACTCCTCCATCCACTACTCCAGGTATGTTCAGAGCATGTGTTATGTGATATCTTAATACACCATTACTAACTCTGTTCCAGACTTTCAGTTTGACTCCTATCGTAGTTTTCTAGCATTAAAATCTTATTATTATCAGATAGACTCATTCTTTAACTGTTATCCATACAATTTCTACAATAGTTTCCTCATATTCTTCCCCTATTACCTCTACCTATTAAAATGGAAAGGCCATTTCACCCATTAATCCAACCCCTTGGTCTGATAAAAATTGATAATAGACATTATGTATTTGATAGGGGTTTGTGTATGCCTTTTTCTTATATCTCTTTTTTAAATTACATTCATTCCTTTTTCACTTAATGGAATTTCAATTATCATTTATCTTTTCTCCCTTTCAATTTTCTATTTTAATTTTCACATTTTGATAATCTCGTGTGATAAAGATTGATTATGGCTTTAATTTACTATTTTTATAGTGATTTTGTCAATTGATTCAATGATTAATGTTATTTCTTGATACCACAACATTTAGTCAACATGTATTTAATTTATTCCTATGATAACATCTTCATTAATTATTGACATTTAATTTTATGGTTATGATATTTCTCGTACCATCCTTTTTAATTTGATATCATTGATACAAATTTAAGTGTATTATATTCTTTTTAAAAGTTTTAACTTTTTTTAGATCTTTAAATATATATTTTTATATTTTTAAGATGATCTATTTTAATAAAGATATTATTCTATACATGGATTATAAATTACCACGATTAATGATTAAAAATTGGAGATTATTAGCATCATTTTTAATGCCAAAAATCATGTTAATTATGTTTTTAATGAGTTTTATATTTTATGATAGGATTTTATACAAAAAATAATTTTTGTAAAAAATGTATATTTTGAAAAAATAGCCATTTTGGAGATGAGACTCCATTGAGATAACTCCTACTCAAGATAAGTCCCATTTGATATGATTAACTATTGAGAAGATCAACCATTGAGATGAATCACCATTGAGAGAAGTCACCATTGGGATGAGTCACTTGTGAGATGAGTCACCCATGAGATGATTTACCACTAGACTTAATATAACACCATATGAAATACTACTAGCGTAACTCACTACCATAAATGAGTCAACATCAGAACAATCTATCATCACTATTTGATCATATTTTAATTAAATGCTGTTAAAGGATATATTATCGAATTAAATTACGAGAAATACTTCATTGATTATTGTTAAACTATTCCAGGTCATATTCTAGATTCTTTTAGAGCATAGTGTGGGGATGAAATATAGCCATATGATTTTCCTTAGAATGGTATATCCTTTCAGTAGCACTATATATTCAATGAAATCACCCTCACACATATTTGTAATGCATGTTGGCTGAGTAAAAAATAAAATGATCAAGTGTTCTACTTACTAAGAGCCTTACATGAAGAATTCTTACCTAAAACCGACTATGGAATAGTGAAGTACATCAAAACCCTATTCTTTTCATACAATCAGAACAATGAGGGAGCTTACAATGCTCTGTTTTACAAAAATTTTGGAGAAATAACTCAAGATCCTCACAAAGTCACATTCGAGGAGACTCATGAATTCCAAGAACATCATATCGAGAAACATTAAATTAACTAATTCTTTATACTATTATTTTCTCATTATTTAATCTATAATGAAGAAGTTTTTGGTTTACCTTGTTTTATAAAAGCACATAGTCTATTAGACTATAACTTTAGGATATATGATATATTCTTAAATATCGTTATATTTGTTTACCCATGGTGATTTGGAAGAGGTCATTGTGTCTCATGTGTCTTTTTACTCCCACATTCATTATGGAAGATGTCCCAGTGTGGCTGAGAAATCTAGTTTGTGTTGTGTATAACTAATCCAGGTTGTGTATCATGATTATTTAATATAATAATCTTTGTATTAGTGATTTCCAAGTCGAGGGTATTATGGATCGGGTGGTGACTGAACCACATTTCTTATTCCATGGTGTTCTTTGTTTAATTGTGTTTATTTTCAAAAAAAATTAAATGATTTTTCATTAAAAAATAAACAAAACTACTACTTTGATGGTTAATCGTAATTTCTGTTTATATAAAATCACGATTCATTAAATTGATTTTAAATGAGAAAATTGTTTTCATCTTATTAAAACATAGACCTAATCACTATTTGATAAATCTTTTAAAAGATCAGAACTAATATTAGTATGATATATTGATTAACTTAGATATTTTAGTTAAAAATGTTGATTTTATTTAAGATTGTTTCAAAATAAAATTTTATTGGGTCATCAATTCACCCCCCCTCTTGAGATTCTCACTCTGACCAATGATCTTCCACAAATATTTGATAAGGAATACCTTGTCTCGAACAATAAAATATAGGTCCCGTCCTCAAATGTATACATATATATTCTATTAAATTTCTAATTCCATGATATTATGATTAATGCTTTTCAAATTTTCTACCCTTTCATAGACCATTTCAGCTCTTATAAATTTACATTCACCAACATCATCCCAACATTATATTATTTTAAATATATTCCCATAAAGGGTTTCATATGGGTCAATTTGGAAGCATGAGAGGAAACTATTATTGTATAAGAACTCGACCATAGGTAGATATTGGTCACATTCCCCCATTAATTTCATATAAAATTCTCTCAAAAAATATTTATTTTTAATAATATTCCACATAGATTGTAAATGAGTTTGAGGATGATAAGTCGTATTAATGTTCAACTCACTATATATATAATGTTACAAGATTTTCCAAAACATGGAGTGAAATCAAGGATCTATATTGGATATAGTCAATTACGGTACTCCAAGCAGCATCGCCAATTCATTGATATGTATCCGTGTAATTTAATCATATAAAAATTCTACATATATTTTTATAAAGTTAGATATAATTCTATGATGATCTATAATGACCCATATAGGAATATTTCCTATGGATTTCTTGGGAAGTTCAGTGACAATTTCATTGGTATTGTTTTCCCACTTTTATATTGATATGAGTAATGGTTACATAGTCTCATTAGAATATTAACATTCATCCTTCCCTTTCTAACTTACTAGGAACATTAATGTATTCAATAATATCCTTATTCATATTGTCTTACCAATAGTTCTCTTAGATATCTAGATATATCTTTGTACTCCCATGTTGAATAAAGAAGGTTGAGAGATGAGTTTTATTTAGATGTTATTTAATTATATCAAGATTATAATTTACATATAGTTGGGACCCATATCTTATGACTCAATACTTTCCAAATTTTAACATTATAGATTTCCCCTATTCTTATTGCTTCCACCTTTTTCTGAATTTCTACATTATTTATTTGAGAATCCTTTATTTTATCCATAGGGGATGGATGAGCTATCATTTGTGAAATTAATTATGTTGTACCTTCCTTTATTATTTCTGTGTCCATCATTTATATGTCTATTAAGAGTGTATCCTTCTTGATTATTGTCATTGATAAGTATTTAGAATCATTTATACATAGAGAATGAACGACATTCTTTTTCTTTCCAGGATATTAGTGGATTTAGTAGTCATAATCATTAATGAGATCTAACGATCGTTGCAAGAGAATATTATGATACTTCTATTTTGATATATATTTGAGTATCTTATGATTAGTGCATATCTCATAATTTACACATAGAGATAATACCTTCTTATTTTCAATATGAATACCACAATTTCCAACTCCAGATCAGGTGTGGGATCGTTTTTCTCATGAACATTCATCCTTATTGAAGAATTGGTTATCAATTTATCATTTTTTATTAGTATAAATTGTATTACCTTAATTGATGCATCATAGTGTACCACAATGAATTCCCCACATATCAAAATTATGAGTTCTAGTGTAGTGATAAGACACTTTTTCAAATTGTTGAAGATGTCTTCACATTAACTAGTCTAAAAAACATTTTCCCTTCCCATTCATTATAATTAGTGGTTTTTAAAATCATGAGATATTCTTATCAAACCATTAGTAATACCCAAATAGATTAAGAAATCTATGAATATCTATTAAAGATACCAGTTTATGCCACTTCTCAATTATCATTTATTATAAAAGTACATATATATTAATTTTATAGTGATACAATGTCATTATAATGATACATCTTCTATATAGAACAAATATTTACTTTACATTGAATGTATTTTCTATCTTAAAAAAGTGAGTATCATATTATTCAAATTACCCTCATGCTCCTCCATTCTCGTAGAGTTATAAAGATATTATCTATAAAGGCTAAAAAAGTGTCAAGGTAATCTCTACAGACTCAACTCGTTTACTTCATTAATATTGTTGGACAATTATTAAGTCCAAAAAATCAGTTTCTACTAACAGTTTTCATGTCTCATTTACATGTATGTGTTGGGAATATCTTCCTTTATCACCTTTAATTTGGTGATATCCTGACCAATGTTCCACCTTTGAGAAATACATAGCCCAACATAGTTGATCGAACAAGGAATTTTTCTATTGTAGGTTATATTAATTCTTTTCTGAGTTTTTATGAATTTAGGATTATCAATGCTGAGGTGCATTGATATATCATTATTCTTGATTAAGATAACTGCCACACCCCAAGATGATTCACAGAAGCTTATAAAATTCCAATCAAGATTCTCTTATAACTTCTCTCAGTTACTCCAACTCAATGGTGACCATTCTGTATCGATTATTTTATATAGGAATAGATCTATGAGTAATCTCAATCTAGAAATCAACCTCTTGGATATGAGAAATACCAGAATATTTTTTAGGAAACACAATAGTATAATCCCTCATAATGGGAATGACTTTGAGTAAGACCTTCCCATTTGTCTCAATAATTTAAGCTCGATATTCTTGCTCATAGTGAAATAATATACACAGTTGAGAACATTATTCTAATTTAGATTTATCCACCCCCGTTAAAAGTGTACATAATTGGGGGATGCCTCTGGATGTGAAGATTGATATTCCTTTCTAGTTGGTTGATGTTAAATTTATATAATGATAGTCATTCCATGCCCAATATAACAGCAATATCCACCAATGGATGTATGAAAAGATTTTATAAGTGGTACAGTCTACAATTAGTAATTGGGGAGGAGTAATATATATTAGATACAATAATATCCTCATTTTATTTTCCCGTAGATAACTTGACCTTTATAATTTGAAGTGGAGTTTTAATCTTTCTACAAAATAGTCAATATATGAATAAATTTATAGAAGCCATATAAAATACTATGTTTGATATTATTGAGTAAATAACTTATATACCAGTCACCTCATAATTTTCATTCTCCACCTCAATAGTTGTGACAACATATTCCATTACTGGTTTTCTTGGAGGTTGTTGTTTTTCTATTTCCTCTAATGACCCATAGCATAGATAATTATCTCGTTTAATTTCTATTTTTGATTTAGTTGAAACACTACATTGTGGGTTGATTTTTTATATGAACATTACTTTTTTATTCTTTATTTTTGGACCAATTTTTGTCTGATTAACAATAGTTAGCCTGATACCCCTCTCTTCTACATTTAAAGCATCTACTGGTTGCCGTTAAAAAATTCTCAAGATACTTCTTCCTACTCTTGGGACATGTTAGATGTTAGGTATTATTTCCATCATGGGATTGGTCTATCATTACTTTAATATTAAAATCCATTTTCTAATTTTTATCTCCTTGTCCATGAGACCACTGAGTGTCTCTTATATACATTTCAACATTAATGGAACAAAAACAATTCTCCTTAATGATGTAAAATTTCAAATCAAAAAGTATTTTCATATACTCGGATTTAGATCAATAAAGAAGCGATCTGAATTTATTTTAGTGTTACTAACAATGCTAGAGGAATATTTTGGAAGCCCTATAATGTTTTTCTTGTACATCATGATACAGTCATCTTGAGGACCAACCTTTCCATTTCAAGAAATAGATTTTATGGAAAATATTTATCAAAAAATATTTCTTTGAATGGTTCCACTTCCTCGGAATAAATTTCCTCCACAGAGTTCGTGTTCTTGGTTAGTTTCCACCACTAATCAGCTTCCACATCAAAATGATATACAATCAACAAAAAAAATTCTTCTTCGTATCACTTGAGGATAGATAATGTCATCTCAAAATAATTTATCCAATATTCCATGACAAGGGGTTCAGAATATCTACTAAACATTGTAAGCCTATGTTGCATTATGGATTTGACTATAACTTACTCATTCATTGAATAATGAGGGTGTTCACATGATTTATGGTAATATTCATAACTTGGGACATTTTATCTAGTATTATCATAAATTTGGGATCCTTCATTCCCATCATATTTTGTTTTTCATTATTGAAATCATCACATTTCTAATCACATTGGTTGTTTCCATGGGTTCTAGACTTTTCAATAATTTACAATAGAAAATAAGGTACAATTAGTGGGAATTACAAATTTTCTAATAATTATATAAAAAAAATATTTTCACATAGAAGGATAAAACTAAAAATGAAAATTATATCCTAACACTTGATTCCTTATGTTTGGATCTAGGAAATATATGATGATGTAATTATCAATAGGGTTATTACTAATGTTTTCTAGTTATAATTTCAATAAATAACTAGACCAAGCACTCTAAAAACAACTATAGTGACCCTATCCATTCAAAAATATTATTGCATGACTTAAACTATAATTATATATAAAAAACATAGGATCATATAATATAGTGTCTTTAAAAGACTGGGAATATAATTAGCAATCTTGAAGATAAAATAAAATCATCATTTATTTAATCCCCAAAAAGTTCCCCTATCATCCTTTATACTCTGAAATATGCATCCAATATCTTGGGGAATACATGATTAGTGGGATGATCTAAAAAGAAACATAAGAGAATAAACATAGGAATAAATCATAAAACATTGGTTAGAAGGAATAACAAGAAGATATGAAAAGGATTTGAACATGAATAATCATATGAATCCATAACATGTAGAAGAGGGGATCAAGTTATGTTAGAAATATAGGAATGTGGAATCTATATATAAAATAGCTTAAACAGGAGTCATAAATAACTTCAAAGACTATTTCACATGGTGTAAAAAGTCCTATAATGGATTATGTATACTCCCTAATACCACATATGACGTCTCATGAAACTAATAATTACCCAATTTATTAGAGTTACATCATCCTAAACCCATTAGAACACGCTAATTCATATTTATAACACTGAAGAATCAAACATAATGAATAAACATAAGGATTATCAATGGAAATAAATATGTATTGTAATCATGTCATGAGGCATAAGTAATGGATATATCATAAAGGTGTTTGTGAAATAATGTATTTAAACAATACATTGAAATTTATAAGTTAAAATAATAATATATAATCATAAATTATGTTCAAATGAAGTGAAAACATGTAAAAATATTTTTAATGAAACTTTCAAAATGGTCCAAATTTTTGCAGATAAAGGAAAAATATTAAAGATACAATAAAGATGAAAAATTTAGAATTTTTTATATAAACATAGAAATGAACTAATATAGTCTTTCACTATTATATTTGTGATTTTTGAAAAAATAATGGATTCTTAAATCATATTAGGTTTTGTACATGAAAATGGGAATGAAATTATGATGTTCTTTTTAATATAACTTGCCTATCGCGAGGAATTGGGAAGGGAACCATTTAAACATATTTCCCCATCAATTGAAGAAGAATTGAGATCGATACATATTTTTAGAACATAAACATATAATTTAAGAGAGTATCACTTACCGTATATTGGAATATGTCATGAACTTGTAATTAATGTCCTATATAATAAAATTAGATCCAATAAAAATTTATCTTTTTTGTTAGAATTTTATTATGTTCCCTTATGGCCATTTTGATTAGTTATAATTTTATTTTGGGAACGTTTGCTTCAAGGATTTCCTGGTTGATTTAATTGTGTATAATTATTAAAGTTCATATAAAATTAATGAAAAGGTCTTGATATTGAATGAAATGGTAATACAATACTTCTAGAATTTAATATGGTCCCACATATTATTATTTTTATATACGGTCAAGGTTCATTAATTAAAATGTTAATGATAATAATTTTCTTTATTTTGGTGGTTTTTCAACCATCAAGAACAAGTTTAATTTATTATTTAATATTATGAATATATATATTTGTTCTATAACATGGAAAAATTTATAATAGTAATTTTAAAATATTTTTTATCAATTATAATGGTTTCATTATTATCAATGACGACATTAGTGTAAAATTAAAAATCATCATCCATTAAGGCGGTGAATCGACACATCACAAATGATGTTTTCAATTTCAGAATAAATGGAGAAGAGAAGAGATTTTATGAAGGGTATTCCATTAATATAATAAAATTATTGTATATTTATGATACTAGAGTTATCATTTCCCTTTATAAATGGGAGGTTATGGGTGGATAATAAATGAAAATAAATTAAAAGAGAAATAATGAGTATTTTATCACGTGAATATTTTATCCTTGAGATGCTCCTTAAAGAACTTGAAAATTCATTTTTAGTGAGACCACAAAGACCAAGATGCAGGGAAGAGTGTTGGGTGAATAATTAGGCAGAATATTAGATGTCTTGAAAACTAATAAGGTGTGAGAAGAATATGTGGTGATGGGTTTTATTTATAGGGTAGGAGGGGGATGTTTTTTAATTATTTCATCCATTAGTTTATTACTTTGGATCAAAAATATAATTTTTTTTCATTCTTGTGAATATGTATAGAAAATAGAAAATATGGGTTCTAGATAATTGAAATATACATCATTCATGACTCAATCATTACTAAAAATTTATTTATTAACATTTTATGTTAAATTCCATAAAATAACATGTTTTACTATTCAAAAAAAATTAAACAACATTAATGAAATCCCAAAAATTCACCCCATCCATTTTTAAATGTTTCTTTTTCAAAAATGGATTCCAAGATATGAAAATAATTTTTTAAAAATGTGAAATTTATTTTTAAATTTAACACATAATTTTCAGGAAAAAATACAATTTTAATATTATAACTTCTTTTATAATAGTATAAAAAAATTAATTAAGTAATCATAAAATTGTATTATAATTATAATACAATAAAATATTATTTTATGAATATATTTTATGAAAATAATTTATTTTTTAAATCACTATATTAATTATAAAATTCTAATTAAACATTTATGTTGCACAAAAATACCGACAGTTAATTTATCATTCTTAAAACAAATATACTTTTACAAAGATATAAATACAGAAAATTTTTATTTATAAGATACCTAAGTATTATTTATAAATTAATGAGTATTTTACTATTAATACTTTGTGTTATTTCAACAACTTTGTTCATGAGTGTGGCCATTCAAGTGGATCGAAATATATATATTTTTAAATTATTTTTATTATCTTTATTTAATGTCCCAGTGTAATAATTTTGTTTCATATGGATTAAAATATCAATATTAATTTATGTTGATAAATTTTTTATGAGGTTTTACATGTGATTCATGTTCTTTATACTGCATGAAATAATTAGAAGAAGAGAAAACTTACTTGATAAAATCATGTGTCATTACACATAATGACATAAAAATATAAGGGATCATCTTCAAAAATATTATTATTAATTTAATCAGAAAGTCACTCTTCAATCCCTAAGTTATCTACTAGAAACAAAATTGTTTCAAATTTGTAATGACCCATAATTACCACAATTATAATAATAATAATAAACTAATGGTTATAAATTAAGTGAAAATTTATACCCTCATAATAAAAATGTATAATACCTCAAGTAATATTTCTTGTTAAACCTAATGTTTACATAAAACATTGACCAATAAAATTCATCCCCAAATAACATTATTTAAATTAAAATTATGTCACTTAAAACATTAAAAGTGGTGTGTAAGATATTTATCATATGATCAACCATAATCCTATAAAACCATGATTAAATACATAACACTTAAGATAACCTCAGATAAATAAAACCTAATAACTAATGTTATCTAAACCATTATATGATATAAAATTTAATATAAATTAACATGCACTACCAGATCTGATGCTAAAAACATATACATTACATGTGTCAATTTGATATCGATAAATGTGGCCCAATTTTTTCGATAAAAAGATTCAATATCAATTGGAAATATTTGATCAATTACATTCCGAATAACATTTTATGTTTATATTTTTTGATTATTAGAAAAAACTATTTCATAAACAACACTAATGACTTCATGTGATCATTTTACCTCTATAACTAGCCTTTCATTTTCTATAATAACCCATAAAAATCACTCATATTTTGTCTCAAATTTGATGAAATAAAAGACATAAATCATGTATCATAATTATTCATATCCTATTAAAAATGAAACATAATAAGGGTGAGATCAGATTATCAATAATTGTAACAATAACCATAAATAATTAAATTTAATCACAGATAGTAAGATGATCATAATGTTATGATTCTATAATCATAGTGCGTCAGTATATCATAATGGAATTATTACTGATGGATACATTAATCAATTTTTTTTAATAAATCATTAAAAAGGAATGATTTACGTTATTCAATAATCATGATATATTGGGTGTCAATCATGATCAATGGAATAATTAAAAAAATATAACACCATGAAAATAAAACAAAGTAACTTTTAATTAAAAGCATGTGTGAATCGCGAGAAAAATTTAGAATGGAATATAACCTATTGATAGATTATGGTATAATTAATATTTTAAATAAATTTAATATATAATATATATTTTAGTGGATGCAATAATGAGTAATCTAGAATAGCATGAAACAACAAATTTCTTCAATAGATTTCGTTACACGCAAGACCAATTTTTATGTAACAATAATGTATTATTAAAATATTATCATTCAATAGAATATTCTATAAAATATACATTAAAAATAATTTTTTAATATTATTAACTATTATTTGAAAATATATTCAATAAAAAACATAAAATTAGTTCATTGATCACCAATAAATTAGAAATTAATATAAAAACAAATTGAATATAAAGAATATGATTTTATTCTCTCAATAATTTTTTTTTATATAAACATAAAAAAGATTTTCTTATTGAATTATATTAAAGAAATTTAATTATTATATTTTAAATAGAATATTTTTTTACATTAATACATTATATTTTTTATGAGTAAGATAAGAATAAATCCAATTATATAGTAAAAAAATTTATTTTCCTGAAAGTAAATTTTGTCATCATTTTATGGAACAAGGATTTAAAAATATTATTTTTACACTATTATAAATTTTATTTTTCATAAAAAAGATTATTTTTAAAATTAAAACAAAAATATTTTCATAGAGTGATTTTTTTTGTATTTTTCGGAGATGTATCTATTTTTTATGAGTACTGAAAATACTAGATTTTAATTGATAACCGACTTTTCTTCCAAATAATTAAAAAGTTAAGATTATATTTTTAATTGGTTTTAAAGTAAAATTATATATATTATACATATATTAACACAATTAATGAGATTTTAAAAAATTTCAAATTGAAATAGGATATAAAAACATTTCAATATTTTATCCATTTTATACTTAGAAAAATAAATTTTCATCCCGTATGTCAGATTAACTTTAGAGTAATTTATGTCAGTCATATTATTAAAATTTTGATTAATTATTTCCATATTTGTAATCATCATTAATTATAATCGATATTAAGGTGATTTTTTTACAATAAAAAATATTATTGAATGTAGTTCGAATTAATTACAGTGATTAATGAAAAATTATGCTTAACAAGGGGCTAAACATTAAAAAGAAGTGAAAAATTACCTATATAGATGTCCAAAACCTATTGGCTTGAAATATTTCGACCATATACTCCCTCCTATATATTTTTATAATTAATGGAGGAACAGAATGAGAGTTAGACCTCTCAATAGTGTTAACATTTTTATATATACAAGAATTCCACCCCTCCTCTACTATAAAAGGCACTCACCCTTCCCAATTATACACACCTCTCATGAAAAATATATTCTATGACCACTAACCAAAATATCTCCCAAAAACCCTCAACTAATCTTCAAAAACTCACTTTGGGAATAATTTTATCAAATGAGAAAGACATATTAGAAGTTCTCTAATTATGTTGTTAGAATCGTGGAGTCAGTTATCCCAAAAATGTGTGGTTTTGGATTATCGAGTATAATCATAGGATAGAAATGTGGTTATGGCCATAACCTGAGAATTATTTTTTACCATTAGTATATTTTAATATTTAACTGTATGTCTCATATTATGATTTAAATACAATGTGATGAGGTAACTACTCTTGATGATTTATGCTTACTAATTTTGGGATATCATACCGATTATTATTATCCTCACCCATGCATCAACTCTTCCCACACATGGCATGTCTTGTAATGATGGGAGGCCATTCTAGGTGAAGAGATGTATCATATATTGGGATTTATAGTCTATGGTTCAATTTGGGAGTCACATTTGGTTATAGCCTCCTCTTACTAGTATGTTGGAATTATTCACAATTTTGGAGGTCTTTTATTTTTTCCCTTATTCCTTCCATTAATATTATTTAAACTATTATTATGGGACTTAAGTGCATGAATATATTTATAATCAGTTTTATTTTCCTTTTCATTATTATTTTGGTCTAGATTTGTTTCCATGAATTTATGTACCTTAGGTTAAGGCCTGTCCTGTGAGTGTTATGGGTACTCAACAACGGAACCTAGTCCTTGTCCTATTAGAGGTGAGAATATGGATTCCACATAAGGATAATAGATTTCAAGGAGGGACCTAGTATGTTGGTCCATAATAGAGTGGAATTAGTGGAAGAATAGTGTTCCATTTGAAGATAAGAGTTTAGTGTTTCTTTAAGATGATTGATTTGATTTTGATTTACATCAATGGTGTTATATTTTTCACTAATTGATACGGGTGTATAAGAATAATTCTAATTATCACACATTCATGCAATTAATCTATGTATCCTAGGGTTAATTTATTATATTCAATGATGAATAAATATTATAGAATTTCAAGTGTTGTTTTGTGTATTTTTGGGTAACCCTAAGTGGACTATGTTTCTAAAGGAAAATAGTTAATATAATTCATGAAATCAATATTGGAAATATGTTGTCCAACTAATTTTTTATTAATTTCAATTTTTGAAATTGAAATGAAAAATTATATTAAATTTCAATATCTTAGGAGAAAATCCTAAAATGACTCATTCCCTAATGAAATATATATCCTTACTAATTAATAGTTTATAAATATAAGAGAAAAATTTTTAATTTTATCATATTGTATAGATTTAATTAATTAATAATTGTATAATTAAAATAGTTAGCCAATGTTTTTTAAAAATTTATAAATAAAAATAAATATTCTAAAAAATATTTATATATATTGGTTCTTAATAAAGAAAATTTTATATAGAATTACTCATTATATTTGTACAATTATTTTATAAATATTATTAATCAATAGGAGAAACTCAATGATTTTTAGTATCCCTTTCTTAAATATGAACCTGAATCCCATGTAAAAAATAATATCTGATTAAATTGGAGTTTAAAATAAGAAATAAGTTTATATTTAAAATATTGTGCTTCAATTAAAGAATCTATGGTTTGAAATCAAATTATAATAAATCAAAACATTCAATATGGATGAAAACATTATTAAATCTAACCAATAAAAATATTATGATATGTGCTGATAGATATTTAAAGAACACACATTTGTATATAATAGATGAGGAAAATGTTATAAACACATGTGAACATAATATGGGTGGGGAAATGAACAACTTAGGGAGATTGAGATATAGACATAAAAGTGATTGAAATATAAATCATATCTTATAAATTTTGTTTTCATTACCACCTTAATTAATTGACAATTATATTATGAATGGTTTTGGTAATCCGAAAAATAATATTTTCAATATGTTTATGCTAATTGAGCATGTTATGAGAGTTTATTTTCATGTCAATAATGGAGAATGTTTTTTTCCGTCATTATGACGTACATTCTATATAAAATAATTGGATTATTTATTGAGTTGTAAATATATTATGTTGTGAAAAATATTAATTAAAATATAATTTTATTTTCGTAATTACAAGAAAAAAAAATTCAAATTTATTACCAAGAATTATTGATTGTGATTTTATTTGGAAGTGATTTTTTTTTCGTATTTCTTATTAATAAATAATTTTTTATATATTAATAATAACAAATATATAATATTAATATTAGGGTATTACGTATGTAAAACATGATCCTTGTACGATTTGAGGAAACCCAAGTTAAAAACATTGTTGGAGAAATTTTTTGAAGGCATTATAGCACTATAGAAATCGAGAATAGTAGTATGTTGTGTGTCATGAAACTATATTAGTGATACTATTCAAATAAATTGGTATTTAAGTCCTATTATATGGACTTTAGGATATTAATTTTTTGTTCCGTTAATATAGTAAATCTACATTTGGATAACGGGTCATAGCAGCAGTAGTCACCAGGTAGAGTTAATTGAACCAAAAATATTGGAGAGAGATAGAAGATATTAGATTTTTTTATTCCTCATGTAGCTTAGAACTGGTCAATGACATTCCTACCACATCATTGTGTGTGGATCCAAGAATCAAAACTAAGGATATGTTAGGGACGGTTGTTTCATAGCTATCAGGAAAATTATTTAAGGCCTTTAGACATTTTGACTATATGGTCATTTATTCTAATAATCTGAGTCATGTAAGGGTTCACACATAAAAATTTTAAATATTAGGTTCTCTAAAAATAATAATATTTAATTTTAGTAATATATAACATATAAACTAATATTATTATGATAAATATTATTAAATAGTTTTAATCACATCAACAAATAAAAATTTTATGATAACATTGTCAAGCATACTAAATATATGAATCTAGAACAATTGTTGGGTGATAAATTCAATGAGTGAGATTCATTTTAACCATTAATTATTCGTCATTAAAATATCAAGAATTTTTATACACCACTCCAAATCCAAGTTTTTTATATATTTAAAAACACTTTTATAGGTAATGTTTGGACCCATAGAAAACAAACTAGATACCATTAATCCAAATATAAAATATACTAAACAAATGTAAAATACACAATAGATTTAAAAATAAAAATACTTTAAATCATTAAAACCCATTCTTCCATTCCACCACCACCACAACAGTTCAATTAATTTAGCATGTCGTCACCAAATAAAATCCATCATCTGGTTAAAACTAAATACTCAAAAATGAAATAAAGTAATGCATTGATCCCATAACCCTCTCCTATACCCATGATATATATTCTTCAAACTAAATTTTAGAATATTTATCACACCATCAACAACACTACCTCACCAGTGAAATCACTGGAAAAAACTAGAGATACCTAAAACATACCCCCCAAAATCAATCAAACAAAAAAATTGGAGTACTATCATTGATAAAAAAGAAATCAAAATGGTCCAAAACAAAAAGTGCATAAAAATCTTATTCAATGAATAAAATGTAAGAATTAGAAATAGGGTTTCCTAGGGGATAATCATACACTTGAAGCACCTTTTAGATATTTTTGACCACTCGATCAACACAACCCAAAACCACTATGGAGGCTACTACATTAGACTATATGGGAAGGTTTCTATGCACCAGGTTGTCAAATCTGAGTTGAGAGGATAATATCCTTGGTAGAGGTTTATGCTGATAAAAGAAAATCATATCCCTCTTCATGGAAACTTGAACCCAAAACAACTTCACAACACACATTGACACCAGTCCATAGATAAGATAGAAAAAAGAAGCCTCTTGAAATTCCCTTGTGCACATATACATAAAATCCCAAATACTCCTTCAAAACCACCACACCAGACTAACCTGGATATGATCAATGGTGTAGAAACATGCGAATATATAATTTTTGCTTGGTCCCCAATAGGGGGCTTACAGCAAGATGTGCCTCCTCATATTTCGATGATTCTTTATCCAACACGTCCAAAACCATCATGGATGAACAGCGCTCTGATCACAATAAAGTTCAAAATGAAAAAACATATGGTAAGACTAGAAGAAGAGCTTCTAAAATTATCAATGTAATGGTCACAACTGCAAAGTTCACAAGATACCAAAGCCACACCTATGATAAATGTTAGTCTAGATGAATGAAACCAGACCTGAAAACAAGGGAACACCATCGATGAGAAAAATATTACACCAATGGTAGATGAGATTCAAGGGACGTCATAATAAGTATGAAATAAAATATGTGGAGAGAGGTAGGCACCATCGAAGTGCACACATGCCTTCCCCGACCAAATCTCAATTTAGGGGAACTCCAGAGAAAGAGGGAGGAGGGTTGATTCCACTAAGAAGAAACCAATAATTATATAAAAAAATTATAATGTTAGTATATAAATATAAAATAAATAATATAAATTTTATTCGATATCATACAAAATTCCATGAAAAAATAAATATATTTATAATTTTATAATAAAAATGGATAAAATATAAAAAAACAAAAAAATTGCACATGACCATTTTAGTAGATTATATATTTTCACATACTCTCAAAATACTCTTACACCATCCATATAGATAATGAACTCAACAATCTAGTGCTATAATATTTAACATCCCAGAAACACAATCAATATTCTATACACACACCCTAATATATAAATAAAGTATGTTTGTACAATGTACCTTGTTGATAAACATTATTATTTCTACTACCAGAGTATCATAAATGAATATGGATATTAAAAATAATGTATATAAAAATAATAAAAAAATAAATTATTAACTCATATGCAAAGACCAATAAGAAAATAAATTACATTAAAAATTTGCATTGGTTTTATTGTTCTAATAATGATCAATTGGAATACATCCTAACCTACATTGTACCTCGATCATAATTTCTTCTAAAAAAATTAAAACCTCAATATGTTTAATATTGTTGAAGTAAGGATATGAAAAATCCTCAATATAAAGAAAAATTAATATTTAGATAATTACTTTTTGATGAATAAATTTAAAGTAACAAGACAATTACTTAATCATCAATCTTATAAAAAATATCAAATACTAAAAACCATTACCATGAAAATAATTTTATATGATTATATTTAAATAATACAAAATAACATGTATATGTAAGTATACTAAATAACCTATTATATAATCACCTATTTGGAAGTTAATAACACAACCATGGGTGTACCAAAGATAATATTATATAATAATAATAAATTAAAATAAAAAAATAGAAGGATATGATTTATTGACATATTTTTAGGATATTTAAACAAATAAAACTCAATAATCATTGTTTTTATTACTTCAATCAATTATAATCTTCTGTTTCATTTAGGTTTTTCACAATCCTAGTTAGTTAATGAAAATTATAACGACCCATAATTTACATACATTGTTAATACTTCAAAATTGAAGCACACTTATTACAACATATGACAAAACCACAAAGGATCGTATATGTATAGTGTCTTTAGAAACTGGGAAACATAAACAACTGGTTCATAAATCTTCTACAGTGTATCCCATTTATTTCGTCATATATAGGGTCCCTTTTAGCATATTCTACTTAATATCCATCTTCCTGACCTGGGGAAAAGAGAACATACAAAAAAGGGTGAGCTCAAATGCTCAGCAAGGGCAAATAAAGGAAATAAAAATCATATCATATCTTTTTGAAAATCATAACCTGCAAAAGACATCATAATATATTAACATGGAATAAATCATAGAAGTGAAAATGAGATCCCCATAATCATAACATAAAACTTGAATCTTTGTGGCATGCACACATAATCATGGAAAATCATTTCTTGTTAGTCATGACTCATTGCCAAGACTATCTTAGCGGACAAAGTCCATTTCTGAACCGAGTTCACTCCTCGTTTCAGTCCTGTATCACTGAACCGAAATAACCTTCTATTCCAGCCATGTCTATATCATGAGATATAAATCTTTACCCAATGCATTGGAGGGAGATATAGGTCCCACGCATCTTATAATGAATCCTTTCTTATGTGTGCCACATAATCATAAATCATACATCATCGCATAACACATGTAACAAAAATGGGATTCTTGAAACATCATGACATCATAAAACAAATCATATAAGGTAAATGACTTCATAAAAATAATTCCCTCAAAACATAATCAAATCAATGTAATAATAGGGATAAAAACAGAACCCTTTATTATCTTAGATGGAAAATAATTTTGATAAAACACTTGAACTCCATTCTTGAGGAAAATATTCTTTCTTCTTCAAAAACATTTTTCCTTTCTTAACATGTCATACAAAATTAAAATAAAAGAAGTTGATTAAAAATAAACTTGAAAACTTGTAAAGGAATCTTCTTGGAAATAATGTTTTAAAAATCCATTCATGCCGTATTAGTTAAAAAACCATTCTTCGTACTTTGGTCGGAAAAGTCAAAAAGTACCTCGTACGAAAAACGACAAAAGATTCCTTTCATATCTTTTACAAAAAACTTACCAAAGGGTAAAATTGGATATAAACTATTGTAGAAGGATGGAAATAATATTACACATTGATGGAACATGGATGTGGATAATAAAATACACCCCAGTAATTACCAAAGTAAAAACAATCTCGGATAAAAGTGAGATTGTGATATTTCCTTTACCTTAGGTCCAATTTGCTTTGTACATCCCGAAGATCCTGTATAATGGTTTAAATAATGTTATTGACTTATTCCAGAATCATACATATTGATATGATATCATATATGGTCATATTCTTAGCTTCTTATTAGTAATATTTCATTGTTACTTGTTACTCGGGTCTTTATTGCCTTTTGTTCTTATGCGTGTTTTGCCGAATAAATTTTTATTCTTATTTTATGGTTATAGATACCTAATATCCAGAATGGTATTAGTGTAACATATATAATATTTATTCATTCAATTCATTTATATAATTACTATGTAATGATGATCATGTAGAACGAGTCACATCACATCGTGGAGACGGTATTCCGTACGTACGCACGAGCGATGATATTGTTCCCATGATCATTGAATTGTATTTAAGTGTATTTATACTATTTCAGTATCAATATCACTTTATAATAATCATATATAGTTACTAATTACACCATTATACCCATCCTTGTAAGGTGATGGTTGAAAATAGATTACACAACGGCGTGGAGACGGTATTCCGTACGTACGCACGCGCGGTGATTTCATTTTTCCGTAGGATGGATAGAAGGTGAATTAGGGTTGTTTCATATTTATAATAACATATCAGAATGTAATTAATACTGATGTTATTACTTTATCATGATACAACTAAAGAAGAAGAAGTTGAATAAGAAATAAATTGAAAAGAACGGTAATTGATATTACCTCTTCTTTGAAACGCCTCTTTGAATCCTCCACTTAGGGAACTAAGATTGGTCTTCGAAGAAGACCAGGACCTCTAGGATTATTCTAGGGAAGTGTAGAAGGGATTTTGGGAGGGGTTGGCCGAGATTGAGTGCTCAAATTGATGTGAGGAGGAGGGGTATGAGGTGCCCTTTTATAAGGGAGGAGAGGGGCACCTTAGGAATATCTCAAAATATTATTTTATATTAAAGTCAAAATAGGTTTATAATGGTTCCAAAGGGTATTATTCCGAAGGTAAAGTTGGGATGGGTCGAAATACTATCAACCAATAGGATTTAGACAAATTTAGGTTATTATTGTAACCTTATCAATTAGATTTAACTCTAAGTTAAATAATTTAACTTTTACCGTGACTTTTTGTTTTCTTACACTATATAGTTAATAAACTTACTATAACATGCCAAACGAACCCCAAGTTTTTTATTATTAATATATATATCCTTATATAAGTCATTTGGCCGAATCTTAGATTTTTAGGAATAAAATAACAATTAATAATATAATATTTTATTTAAAAACTATTTTGTGTCAATTTTGACACTATTTGATATATGATTTTTGTGAAAGTCATAACAGAATTATATGTTCAAGACAAGTTGATTAAATCAACAATAATATATCATAGTAACCCAGATAATTATTGGAATTCATAACAAGTCTCAAATTACATTTATTTGAGCATTTATAATATCAATTATGTTAACATTTCCTTAAAAGGGTAATTACTGCATCATCGTTGAGTCATAAATAAATTAATTTATTTAAAGTATAAAAATTATAAATAAAATATCATTATGTAGGAAATCTTTTTATCTTTCCAATTAATATTTATAGTCGAATTTATCTTATGTATAACCCCATATTAAAAAAAAATTAGTTATTAAACTTTGATTTTAACTATTTTAACTATTCATTAAATAAAATACTATTAAATGTCATAATCTAATCCAAGTGGACCTAAATGGTCATATTATATTAATAAGGTTGTTTTTGGTCGAATTACACTTATCCCAAAGAATTAGGACATGTGTTAGGATAATAGTAATATCATATTTTCCCTTAGTTACCCTATTTACTATTAACCGCGGTAAAAAAAGTAAAAAGTTACTATTCACCAAAAAATTATTTTTATCTCATTGAACCACATTTTACTTACTGATATCAACCGTGTCTGTCGGATTTTCGAAATTCCATTCACAGAAGTGGTAAAATTAAGTTTTATGCAAAATTCAGTTTTTAACCTACCACTTAGTGGTTTCACTATTCATCAAAAATTGAATGTTTTCAGAAAAATACCAAAATTTCACCATAGGCTAATTTCGGTATTCCGAATCCAAAAATGAAGTCCATTTTGAAAAATAAAATTTATAAAATTTCAAAAAGTGGTTATTACTATTCATAACAGCTAGTTTTAATAATATTTTAATAGCATATCGTTGTTTAGTGAAACTCTGTATTGCGTACAACGCAAGCTATCGAGGAAGGTCGCGATTGCGTGTAAAGTAAGTCAAGCTAGTGTGTAGTGAAAGATTCCTTTTATGATATATATATAACATAAAAAACAAAATATTACTCATAAAAATCTCGGGTGTTACATTTTACCCCCCTTAAAAAGAATTTTGCCCTCGAAATTCGTCACTTTGTAACAAACAGATGAGGATACTTATCCCTCATCATATCCTCAAGCTCCCATGTAGCTTCTTCAAGATGGTGGTTCCTCCATAAACCTTTCACCAATCGAGTGGTCTTGTTTCGTAGGGATTTTTCGCTACGATCCAGAATCTCTATCATTTGTTCTTCATAAGAAAGATCTTGCTCCAGCAGTACAACTTTTGAGCTGAGTACATGTGAAGGATTAGGTATGTACTTTCTCAGGAGAGATACATGGAACACATCGTGAACTTGAGAGAGATTCGGTGGAAGCGCCAATCGGTAAGCTACCTTCCCAATACGATCCAGTATTTCGAAAGGACCGATATATCTAGGGCTCAACTTCTCCTTCTTTCCAAATCTCATAACCCTCTTCTAGGGAGATATTCTTAAGAACACTTTATCACCCGCTAAAAACTCTAGGTCTTTTCTTCGGTTGTCGGCATAACTTTTCTGTCGACTCTGAGCTGCTCTTATGTGTTGTTTAATAGATCTGACATTTTCTTCCATTTCATCAACGAGATCAGGTCCTAATAGCTTTCTTTCCCCAACTTCATCCCAGCAAGTTGGAGTCCTGCATTTCTTTCCATAGAGAGCTTCCTAAGGAGCCATCTGAATACTGGAGTGAAAGCTATTATGATAAGAAAATTCCACCAAAGGTATGTGTTGATCCCAACCTCCTTTGAAATCCATACAGCAAGCTCTCAACATATCTTCTAGGGTTTGAATTGTTCTCTCAGACTGACCGTCTGTCTAAGGATGATAAGAAATGCTAAAACTCAACTCTGTATTCAGAGTATACTGAATACTTCTCCAGAACATCAACGTAAATCTCGAATCCCGATCAGATATAATAGAAAGTGGTACTCCATGAAATCTTACCACTTCCTTTACATATATCCTGGCAAGATGATCTAGAGAGAAATCCTCTCTAATAGCAATGAAGTGTGCAGACTTTGTAAGACGATCAACTATGACCCAGATAGCATTACTGCCTTTGGATGTTTTTGGAAGTCCTGTGACAAAGTCCATAGTAATGTTTTCCCATTTCCATTCGGGTAAGGGTAATGGTTGTAACATCCCCTTATACTTCTGTCTCTCAGCTTTAACTTGTTGACAAACCAAGCATCGAGAGACATATTCAACAACATCTCTTTTCATTCCATCCCACTAGAAGTACTCTTTCAGGTCCCTATACATCTTCGTGCTTCTAGGATGAATAGAGAATGAAGAACTATGAGCCTCATCCAGTGGCTCCTTCTTTAATTCGGGGATGGGAGGAACACAAACATGATTCCTGAACTTTATTATCCCATCACAATCAAGGTTGATCTCAGGAACATTTCTCACCTTCTTTTGTAACTCGACATCTTCTTTCTGTGCCTCTTTAATCTTCACACGTATAGATGGTTGAACATTCATTTGAGAAAGATAAGATTTTTCCCCTTCCATTATAATTCCAAGATCCATCCTTTGTAAATCCCTAAATATTGGATCTTTTGTGATCCTCATCATGGATAAACTAGCATGGTCTTGTCGACTTAATGCATCTGCCACCTTGTTTGATTTCCCCGGGTGGTAATGGATTGAGCATTCATAATCCTTAATCAGCTCCAACCATCTTCTTTGACGCATATTCAGCTCCTTTTGTGTGAAAATATACTTTAAACTTTTATGATCAGTATAAATATCACACCTTTCACCATAAAGGTAATGCCTCCAAATCTTTAATGCAAAGATTACCGCAGCTAACTCCAAATCATGTGTTGGGTAATTTTGCTCATGGATTTTAAACTGTCGTGAGGCATAAGCTATGACCCTATCATTTTGCCTAAGAACACACCCCAATCCCTTCTTGGGTGCATCACTGTATATCACAAACCTTTCTCCACTACAAGGAAGTGTGAGAATAGGTGCACTGGATAATATTCTTTTCAACTCCTTGAAATTCTCCTCACATTCCTCTGTCCAAACAAACTTAACTCTTTTCCGAGTCAACTTGGTGAGTGGGTTAGATAATTGTGAAAAATCTTTTACAAAACGTCGATAATATCCAGCCAAACCAAGAAAAATTCGGATCTCAGTTATTGTTGTTGGTCTCGACCATCTTTCGATAACCTCTGTTTTTGCGGGATCCACAGATATCCCCTCTCTTGAGATTATGTGACCCAAAAATGCAACTTTTTGAAGCCAAAATTCACACTTGGTAAATTTGGCATAAAGCTTCTCCTTTCTCAGGGTCTTCAATATAATTCTCAAGTGATCTTCATGCTCTTCCTTTCTCATTGAATAGACTAGAATGTCATCTATAAAGACTACCACAAATTGATCAAGATAGTCTGTAAAGACTCTATTCATTAGATCCATGAAGATAGCAGGGGAATTAGTAAGACCAAATAAAATCACTATAAATTCATAGTGTCCATACCTTGTACGGAAAGTCGTCTTTGGTATATCCTCCCTTTTGACCCTTAATTGATGATACCCTGAACGAAGATCAATCTTGGAAAAGTATTGAGCTCCGCTTAGTTGGTCAAATAAGTCATCAATGTGTGGGAGACGATATTTGTTCTTGATAGTGATCTTGTTAAGTTCTTGATAATCAATGCAGAGTCTCATTGATCCATCTTTCTTCTTAACAAATAGAACAGGTGCTCCCCAAGGTGACGCACTAGGGCGTATGAATCCCTTATCAAGATTCTCTTGGAGTTGCTTCTTCAATTCCTGCAACTCAATTGGGGCCATTCTATAAGGTGTCTTTGAAATAGGCAAAGCACCCGGTACGAGTTCTATTGAAAACTCAACTTCATGATTTGGTGGAAGACCTGGTAATTCCTCCGGAAATACATCATCAAATTCGCGTACAATGGGCATATTCTTAATCATGAGTTTCTCACCAACCATTTGAGATAAATAACCTTCATTTAGTGGAATCAATACCCATAAGATGGAAGAAATTTCCACTGGAAGGTTATGTTCATCCTTGCATTGATAGACGATCATAGATTGATCTGGAATATGAAATGTGAATTCCCTTATTTCGAAATTGATATGAGATCCATATAAACAAAGCCAATCCATGCCAAGAATCACATCAAATTCCACTATAGGAAGGATCATAAGATTTGCAGGAAGCACTTTCCCACAAACTTCGATCGGAGAAGAATTATAAGCTTTTGATGCAACAATTGTGCCATTAGGTGTTGTCACAGCTAACTCAACATCTAATTGGTGTGGTAATACAGTGATACCCTTAGAAAATTCTTCAGAAATAAAAGAGTGGGTGGATCCAGAATCAAATAAAACATTTGCTACTTTAGAGTGGATGGTAAGTGTACCTTTCACCACATCGTTATCGTACTCCACATCGCTGATAGAAATTGCATGTGACTTTCCTTTGTCTTTATCCTTAAGAGTTTTTTGACGTCGACCATCATCATCAACCCTTGGATTTGGGCATTGATTGACATAATGCCCCCAATTCCTTGCACTTGAAACATTGAAGTGTATAAGGTTCATTCTGTGTATCCCTTCCTTTTTTTGCATCATTAGACATTTTCTTCCCATTATCGCGGCATTTAAATGCCCGATGACCTTCCTTTCCACATTTGAAACATTTACTTGTCCCTTTAAGACAACTCCCTCCATGTTTCATTCCACACTTTGAGCATAAGGGAAAGCTCATCTTCTTTTCAGTGTGCTCTTTAGATTTTCCTTTGAATTCCATTTTCCTCTTCTTATCAAACCCATATGACTGATGGGTTAGTCCAATCTCTATCTCGACTTTGAGAGCACATCGAACGATTTCCTCGTAGCTATTGAAGTCCCTTATGGCTAAAACCCTTCGAAGACTTGGTTTTATGCCACTAAAGAATCGACCGATCTTACTCTCAGGTTGGATAATAATACCAGAAGCGTACCTTGCAAGTCTTGTAAAATTTGCTTCATAGGTACCAACAGATTCATCATCCTTTTGCTTTAGTTAAAGAAACTCTTTCTCCATTTTTGTTCAGAGAATACGAGGGAAGTACTTATTGAAAAATAAGTTCTTGAACTCGTCCCATTCTATGGACTCAATTTCAACCCTTTGCCTCGTATTCTTAATAAGATTCCACCATTGATCAACATCTCCTTCCAAACGATACACTACTAGGATGACTTTATCATGTTCAGAACATTGAAGAACTGAAAATATCTTTTCAGTAGTACTAATCCATTGTTCAGCAAATAATGGATCAGTAGACCCGCTGAAAGAAGGTGGATGCTGCCTCATGAAGGATTCAACAGAATGTTGCTCCTTCCTTTGCTCGTTTGGAAGTCCTGCATGATTCATAGCTTGAGAAAGTTGTGTGAGCATGGCTACAAGATTTTTCATTCCAGCTCCCATATCGTTTGGTTGCTCAGGGGGACAATCATTGCATTGCCCATCGCATTCCGCATTCACACGGTTCCTTCGGGTTCCAGCCATTGACTAAAACCAAGAAGAATAGTGTGAGCAACACTAATTATAATAGGAAAACCACATAATCAAGAATACAAATTTCACGCATAAGGTCTTATCCTTGGTTATTCATGGCCATTTATAAAACACTAAGTTTGTGTTCTATGCTTAGACTTATCCTTAGGGTTCTTACTAAGGCTTTTACATCCTAGTTTCCAAAGGTTGACTATACCTTTCCTCTAATACCAACTATAATGACCCATACATTACATACATTGTTAATACTTCAAAATTAAAGCACACTTATTACAATATATGACAAAACCACAAAGGACCATATAGGCATAGTGTCTTTAGAAATTGGGAAACATAAACAACTGGTTCATAAATCTTCTACAGTGTCTCCCATTTATTTCATTATATCTAGGGTCCCTTTTAGCATATTCTACTTAATATCCATCTTCCTGACCTGGGGAAAAGAAAACATACAAAAAGGGTGAGCTCAAATGCTCAGCAAGGGAAAATAAAGGAAATAAAAATCATATCATATCTTCTTGAAAATCATAACCTGCAAAATAGATCATAATATCTTAACATGGAATAAATCATAGAAGTGAAAATGAGATCCCCATAATCATAAAATAAAACTTTAAACTTTGTGTCATGCACACATAATCATGGAAAATCATTTCTTGTTAGTCATGACTCATTTCCAAGACTATCTTAGCGGACAAAGTCCATTTCTGAACCGAGTTCACTCCTCGATTCAGTCCTGTATCACTGAACCGAAATAACCTTCCGTTCCAGCCATGTCTATCTCATGATATATAAATCTTTACCAAATTCATTGGAGGTAGATATAGGTCCCACCCATCTTATAATGAATCCTTTCTTATGTGTGCCACATAATCATAAATCATACATCATCGCATAACACATGTAACAAAAATGGGATTCTTGAAACATCATGACATCATAAAACAAATCATATAAGGTAAATGACTTCATAAAAATAATTCCCTCAAAACATAATCAAATCAATGTAATAATAGGGATAAAAATATAACCCTTTATTATCTTAGATGGAAAATAATTTTGATAAAACACTTGAACTCCATTCTTGAGGAAAATATCCTTTCTTCTTCAAAAACATTTTTCCTTTCTTAACATGTCATACAAATTTAAACTAAAAGAAGTTGATTAAAAATAAACTTGAAAACTTGTAAATGAAGCTTCTTGGAAATAATTTTTTAAAAATCCATTCATGCCGTATAAGTTAAAAAAAACATTCTTCGTACTTTTGTCGGAAAAGTCAAAAAGTACCTCGTACGAAAAACGACAAAAGATTCCTTTCATATCTTTTACAAAAAACTTACCCAAGGGTAAAATTGGATATAAACTATTATAGAAGGATGGAAATAATATTACACATTGAGGTAACATGGATGTGGATAATAAAATACACCCCAGTAATTACCAAAGGAAAAACAATCTCGGATAAAAGTGAGATTGTGATATTTCCCTTACCTTAGGTCCGATTTGCTTTTTACATGCTGAAGCTCCTGTATAATGGTTTAAATAATGTTATTGACTTATTCCAGAATCATAAATATTGATATCATATCATATATGGTCATATTCTTAGCTTCTTATTAGTAATATTTCATTGTTACTTGTTACTCGGGTCTTTATTGCCTTTTGTTCTTATGCATTTTTTTCCGAATAAATTATTATTCTTCTTTTATGGTTATAGATACCTTATATCCAGAATGGAATTAGTGTAACATATATCATATTTATTCATTCAATTAATTTATGTAATTACTATGTAATGATGATCATGTAGAACGAGTCGCATCACATCGTGGAGACGGTATTCCGTACGTACGCACGAGCGATGATATTGTTCCCATGATCGTGGAATTGTATTTAAGTGTATTTATACTATTTCAGTATCAATATCACTTTATAATAATCATATATAGTTACTCATTACACCATTATACCCATCCTTGTATGGTGATGGTGGAAAATAGAGTACACCACGGTGTGGAGACGGTATTCCGTACGTACGCACGCGCGGTGATTTCATTTTTCCGTAGGATGGATAGAAGGTGAATTAGGGTTGTTTCATATTTCTAATAACATATCAGTATGTAAGTAATACTGATGTTATTACTTTATCATGAAACAACTAAAGAAGAAGAAGTTGAAGAAGAAAGAAATTGAAAAGATCGGTAATGGATATTACCTCTTCTTTGAAACGCCTCTTTGAATCCTCCACTTAGGGAACTAAGATTAGTCTTTGAAGAAGACCAGGACCTCTAGGATTATTCTATGGAAGTGGATAAGGGATTTTGGTAGGGGTTGGCCGGGCTTGAGTGCTCAAATTGGTGTGAGGAGGAGGGGGAGGAGGTGCCCTTTTATAAGGGAGGAGAGGGGCACCTTAGAAATATCTCAAAATATTATTTTATATTAAAGTCAAAATCTGTTTATAATGGTTCCAAAGGGTCTTATTTCGAAGGTAAAGTGGGGATGGGTCGAAATCCTATCAACCAATAGGATTTAGAAAAGTTTAGGTTATTATTTTAACCTTATCAATTAGATTTAACTCTAAGATAAATAATTTAACTTTTACCGTGACTTTTTGTTTTCTTACAATATATAGTTAATACACTTACTATAACATGCCAAACGAACCCCAAGTTGTATATTATTAATATATATATCCTTATATAAGTAATTTGGCCGAATCTTAGATTTTTAGGAATAAAATAACAATTAATAATATAATATTATATTTAAAAACTATTTTGTGTCAATTTTGACACTATTTGATATATGATTTGTGTGAAAGTCATAACAGAATTATATGTTCGAACCAAGTTGATTAAATAAACACTAATATATCATAGTAACCTATAAAATTAGTGGAATTCATAAAAAGGCTCAAATTATATTTATTTGAGCATTTATAACATCAATTATGTTAACATTTCCTTAAAAGGGTAATTACTGCATCATCGTTGAGTCATAAATAAATAAATTAATTTAAAGTCTAAAAATTATAAATAAAATATTATTATGTAGGAAATCGATTTATCTTTCTAATGAATATTTATTGTCTAATTTATCTTATTTATAACCCCATATTAAAAATGTTTTAGTTATTACACTTTGATTTTAACTATTTTAACTATTCATTAAATAAAATAATATTAAATGTCATAATCTAATCCAAGTAGACCTAAATGGTCATATTATATTCATAAGGTTGTTTTTGGTCGAATAACACTTATCCAATAGAATTAGGACATGTGTTAGGGTAATAGTAATATCATATTTTCCCTTAGTTACCATATTTACTATTAACCGCGGTAAACAAAGTAAAAAGTTACTATTCACCAAAAAATTATTTTTATCTCATTGAACCACATTTTACTTACTGATATCAACCGTGTCTGTCGGATTTTCAAAATTCAATTCACAAAGGTAGTAAAATTATGTTATATGCAAAATTCAGTTTTTAACCTACCACTTAGTGGATTCACTATTCATCAAAAATTGAAAGTTTTCAGAAAAATACCAAAATTTCACCCTAGGCTAATTTCGGTATTCCGAATCCAAAAATGAAGTCCATTTTGAAAAATATAATTTATAAAATTTCAAAAAGTGGTTATTACTATTCATAACGGCTAGTTTTAATAATATTTTAATAGCATATCGTTGTTTAGTGAAACTCGGTATTGCGTACAACGCAAGCTATCGAGGAAGGTCGCGATTGCGTGTAAAGTAAGTCAAGATAGTGTGTAGTGAAAGATTATTTTTAGGATATATATATATAACATAAAAAACAAAATATTACTCATAAAAATCTCTGGTGTTACAAAAATTATTTTTTGAAATATGGAAAACTTTTGGGACACCGAGAAAATGTTATATATAAAGATATACCAAATATTTATATGTATTAATTCCCCACATAAATAGAAAACACATAAAATAGTAAAAAAATTGTATTAGGTATTTATCCTCATTGTAATTAATTAATAACATAAATTAGAGGAAGAAACGACCTTATTGTAATGCTATCATAAGATTGATCCTACTATATTAATAAGAGTAATTAAAAAAATATTATTTTTAGGTTTTCCTAAAATAATAAAGGAAGGAAGATGTTGGTGAGGAGATAATGAAAAAATATGGTTCTTCCAATAAATAAAAGGGACTTCTATTAAAATATCAAAATATGAACCAGAATTATATCATCAAACATTAATTTTTTAAAACAAATTATGTTGTATCAACTAGATAGTGATGGTACAATGATTATTTTTTTACCATGAAGTAATTTTTTAGTATCATTGACCACTAATTGGTGTTTGAGTTTCATTTTCATGCTAATATAGTGACCTTAGGGAACCCAATGGAACTTACTAGCTACCTAGTTCCCTACAGAAATTTCTAACTTCCTATGTTCTTATACATAACTAAAATTAATGATTATTTCCTTGGTGAATTTTAGTGGGTAGAATAATTTATAGGTGATTTAGGAATCAATAAATATGGAAAAATATATAATATGTCTTTTATTGAAAATCAATCCATTATTTTTAAGTTATTATTCAATTTTTTTCTTTTTATAATCTGGTTTGGTAATTTTATCATACTGTGAGGCTATGTATGAATGAAAATGTTTAGGATTCATATTAAAAACCATGGAGAGTAGAACTATGTTGTGGGTTTACATCCAATTATTTTATTTTTAAAATATTAACATAGTGTGTGTGATATTTTATAGATGTATTTTAATGAAGCTACTATCTATAATTGGGGGAAATAACAACATATTTCACTATAATGAGTTAAGAAACACTATGGTTTGGGGAGAGAGAATTCTGGTTCAAAAGTAAGGGTTCATGAAATTTAGGAAGGCCCTGTTGCGATGGATTAAAAAACACAGTGGTCCTGATTAATTTTTTGTGAAATTTATATGTAAATTACCTATAAAATTTTTAGTAGATCATTGAATATTTATTGTTGTTTTTTGGATTTTAGATATATGATAATAACCATTACACGATTTGGGGATCCACATCATGATTCTATCAATATTTTTATTATTATAAGTTTTAATGTATATCTTATGTATCATTTGATCCTCCCACTTCCTTGGAGACCATAGATTGATTATAGAGCCTTCTATGTGTTTTTTAGTAACATTTATTAGACCATTTAATTTATTTCCACAACTTATTTTTTCATATGAGTTAAGTTGTTAATTTTCCAAATCAAATCCGTTGTTTACCATTTCAAATTCTTGGTTACCTATGGGTAGTGATAGATATATTCCAAGTGTGTATTGATATATAAGGATTTCATATTATTTATATAACTTTTTGAAAACATAAATATTAGTATTAAATGTCCTAATATTTAATGATATGATAATTCAAGAATCATTTGAAGTAGAAAATTCAAGAACAATATTTACATTGTAATTATTGACACTAAATTATCATACATTAGGTTCTTTATGTTTATTAGTCATTAATGATTAATAATATAATATAAATTAGATATTTATGAAAGATATGATAATAGGGAATCGGAAATGTTGTTATATTTTCATATTGAACTGTGGAAACTAATTTTTTATAGTATTTGCAGAAAATTATTGAAAAAATGTATATTTATAGTAAAGTTTATGTGGATAGACTATTGATTTAGTATTTTCCTTGGATATATATTGAAAAATAGAATAAATTTAAAAAATTACTTTATGGGATATGAGATTTATAATAATTCATTATATATATATATATATATATTTGACTAATATGGTATGTGATTTTTGTTATAAACAAATAATAATTAAAAATAGAAAATTAAATCTGAAATTTCATGAAATTTTAATTTTCTGGATGATTATTGAATTCCGATTATAATTTGATATAGATGTGAAAATCTTCTGATGAATATGACATATGTGATGGAATGGGAATATATGACCATGGTAAAATTTATATCCATGTTTAATGTATTTCATCTTATAAAAGTCGCAGTTTTATTTCAATAGAGTATTCTATGTCACCAATGTTTCTTGTGAATCACCCCTTGGGATGGATAACCTAACTAAATCTCACGTGGTTTAGGGTACTCAACAAACACAGAATATCTAAGATGCATGGATATGAGTGGTTAACTACTCCCCCTTTACTATTATCCCTTATGGTTATGATTGTGGTTATTGTTATTGTATGAGGTTGATTATATATGGATTTTATAATACATGTCCACAACTAAAGTATGACATGGATTAAGGTATATAAAAATGTAAATAGATGAGAGTTCCTATTTGAATTTTGTTATGATAACTAGTTCTATTGGGAAGAGTGTGTGGCACACCTCCATTTATATATTTCCATTTTTTTATACTTATAGTGTATATGGATTTTATATTTTTTTGTGGTAATATTTGTGTCTTAATGACATGGTATTGGATCATAAGATTGATACACAATATATTCACTAAGTCATTAATTTTACTCTTCAAAATTAACATGAGAGTTATTGGATGAGGATCACTCCCCCATACATATATATATATATTTTACATATTATTATTATTATGTTTTTTATTTAAATCAAATCTAATAGTTCTTAATGTAGTGATTGGAAAATTATTGTGGATAATTTCTTCCCTTACAGGTTATTTGGATCCTTGGTGTTCAAATTTGGTACATTTAAATTTTATTGGGTTATAATATGTCTCATGAAATACAAAATAATTTATTTTTATGGTGAGGTATTATTCAAAAATTATGTTATGGTTTTTATTAGTTGATAATTTTTATTTAGTAATATTTAAATTTGTTAATGATTCCCTAATTATTATTTAGCACCTTTGGTGTTAGTATCCAACTTGTGTAATACTAGTGTTGTTCTATATGGGTTACTACTAATATCATTTTTGACTTTAATGTTGTATTGGTGGGGTTTGGTTCTGAAGGAATGTGATTAGGGAAACTATTTCTTCTTGGAGGGTGTTTCGAATAGAAATTCAAGAGAACGTTTTTGGGATAGTTTTGAAGGATAGTAATTTAATCTTAAATTTTTATTTAGGGAAGGGTGATTTGATAAGATATAGATGGGTCTATGTGATAATAATTTTGGATCTTAATATTCTACTAATCATGTTAAATCATGAGTGTAAAAATATCAGTGTAAAAATATTGGTTTGGTTCTTGATACATCATTATTTTCACATGTATATGATTGTATAGTATTTTGACAGATATTAAAAATGTTTTTAAATAAAATATATTAAATCTATTATATTTCACAAGTATAAGAGTTTTTTTATTCATCAACATTGATTAGTAGACAGTGATATAGTGTGGCTCAAGTCGGATAGGTGCAAAAATATTCTAAATTTTTCCATTGGTGTATGGATGATGAAGACAATGATTTATAGAGGATGAATCTATGGTTATTTTAATAATTTACTCTACTATTGTATGATGGATATATCATTGATCAAGAAGAAAATAATTCAATTAATGTTATAGAGATTTTATTTATGATGATATATGAATGGAAAAGGGATTTTTTTTTCCTTTGGGATAATGGTTTTTATAAGGAATTAGCTAATAGGGATGTATTGGATATCTTAGTGGTCATTTTTATTTAAGTGTTACATGTTATGAGATTTGGAGACATTTTGAAATGGAATACCTATCCTCAATGTGGAAAGTGGTGTAGTGGAGGCAAGATAATTATATTTAACACTGGATTTAAAATTTTTCAGTTTTTAGTGTGAATTTACTATCACAAATTTTTTCATGTAATTTTTTTGACAATTATATTGGATTATTTCGAGACTAGAAGCTAATATGGCATGTGATTATGAGGCCCTCGGTGCCTGAAATCAATTTTCGAACTATTTTTAAGATTAGTAAATATATTCTGTGTGTGAGGACTTAGTAACTTTTAAATGGGTGTCTAAATTAGAAATTTGAGGGCACCATGGAGCTAAAAACAATGATTTTTCATTAGTTGGGTCCTAACATCGGCTGGTGCGGGTCAGCTATAAAATTAAATTTTGGATTTTCTATTAGATAAATAAAATATACTGAAAAGGTTATTTTATATTATTTTTTCATCATTACACAGTGACTCAACATAACTTCGATGTGGTTACCCAGGGACGTTGCACCGTAGCATCCTGGAAATGCTAAAACAAATTTAAAATGCTAAAACATGTTAATGTGATTCCTCCATTATATAGGAGTAGGGACCAGTGTTTGAATTTGTACCACTGGAGAATTTTCCCTAGAGCCCGGAAGTTTCCCTTAGGAAAGGAGAAGGAAACTCTCTCATTGGTGATGATGGTTCAGATATCTGAACTCTAATCAAGCTTTGATGAACAAAGAATTCCATCGAATGATGGATCAATGAAATTCATGGAAAAATCTCCATCACCAATTAATTTTCTCCTCCGAATGATCCTCTTTCCAGCTAGGGGGTTTATTTCTATGTTAATTAATTCCCTATTCTTTTTTACCTAACAATGAATGTGGAACATCCCAAAAATAAAATGATCTATGGGTCAATCATTAATAGAAGATGAGTTATCTACTATAGGGTTTTGAAGGTTTAAGATATTAGGGTTTATCTTATTTTCCTTTCCTTTTTTAAACGGGACGAACGAAAGCCAAAACGAACAAGGACGATGTTCATCCCTTTTGTGTTCTTAGTGCCATTCCTATCCCTATCACTGAATTCATCATCGATAGACCCACATCCTGCGTTTGGATTTTCTGGGAGTTTTCGAATATGACTAGACCCTTGGAGAGACAACAAGATAATCCTGAACCCATGGTTGGGAGGGTGATGACTGGAGGCTTACAACGATGTTACTGGTTTGAAGAGTGCCACGGTGAAGCTGGTGGCCCATAGAAGAGGATCCACGAGCGGCTATTCCGGTAGTGTCATGCAGCATCATGGAAGCCCAAAAGTATGAGGATTCCGATATGACATCCAGTGGCGAAGGGTTCCAGGGAGGTGTGGTTGTCAGTGGTGACCGGGAGCCATGACCAAGGTGTGTCGTGGTGGTGAAGACCGGTGATTTTGTTGGGTGTTTCATCGGTTAGACGGAATGTGGTCCCACAGACTACGTATGGGAGGAGTGTTCGGCATGTGGTCATCTATGTTGAATGGGTGACATGGTCTCTCTACCATGTTTTCCAGGTGAGAGGGGTGCAACCCTCATGCCGCACCCGGATTGATGAACTAACATCTATAGGCTAGCCGCACTGGAGGAATCCAAGCCACCTAATGGCCTCGTGGGCCATAGTCCAGGGGCCCAATCATCCTTACCATTGAGACAAGCTAGTTCGGGCCATCCCAAATATGACTGGGTCAGGTCGGCCGAACCGGGTCAGGTCGGCCGAACTGGGTCAGGTGGGGTCGGGCTCGAACCCCACAGACCCCTTTTTACTAAAATTTCTATAACTCTCTAACCCTGTGTCCATTTGAAGAACCATTTGTAGCATTAAGAACCCTATTATGAGGTGTTCCTTTTAGGATACTCTACATGACCTATCAATGAGATTGGTATATGATATTTTTTATTGAGGTGTATGTGCTCCCGGAAAGATTGCGCTAAAGATGGAATCATGTGACTGGCTATGGAAAAGACATGTAGTTGGTCTCTTATGATTATGTGGAGTTGGTCTCCTATAAAGATGCGGATTTGGTCACCTGTGAAGATATAGAGTTGGTCTTCTATGAGGGCATGGAGTAGGTCTCCTATGATGGTGTGGAGTAGGTCTCTTGCAAGGGTTTAGAGTATGTCTCCTTCTACGGTATGGAGTTGGTCTCCTATGGATACACGAAGTATGTTTCATGCGGAGACATGGAGTAAGTATAATATGATGATTGTACGTCTCATTGGATTTGGATATGCACATAAATTCTTAATTTATGTATCATGGGGTGAGCTGACTCTAATGACTCTCTTAAATATACTTCTTAGAGGATACAATTCATGTACCTCTTTGGTAGTATGCATTTTATCTTGATTTATGGTTTGGGGTTCCTAATGAGTATTGTGGTACTCACCCTTGCACGGGCTTCTGTTGCTTGTGTCATGTCTTTTGAAAATAATTGGTAGATTCGATGGAGTCCTTGGTGGGTCAGAGACAGGTGGTACTTCAAGGTGACCTAACGAATGTGGTATGCTTTAGCGCCATTCATAAATCAAACTATACCTACCCTTTAGGTAGAGATTTATTCATATGAGATCTAGGAGTTTATACTTTTATTCTTCAGTTGGGCTTATATTCGAGCATGTTTACTTTTTTGTTTCATATTGTTACTCTAAGTGGTTGTCTTAGAGAGATAAATATATGTTAAAGTAGTCGGGGAATGTGCCCCAGGGTATGGGTTGTGATAGAGAGTTTCATAGGTGGATTTTTTTACCTTTGTTTGTGGAAATGATGCTAAGTGTTTCGAGTTCATCTTTCAGGATAGAGAACCCGGTTTTGGTGTGGAGACTGATGTATCCATACATCAGTACCTTGAATTTTAATTTCAGACATGGTACACGAAAACACCAGTTTTAGGGGAAATCAATGGTTCATACATCATATAAGAATTTAGTGTTTTCTCATTTCCTTCTTGAGTTAATTTCCTGTCACCTGGTATACTCTATTGACCGTGGTACATCATACCCTATTTCAAGATTCTTTCACACATGTAGCCAACCAGGATTTCAGGGTGTGACCACAAGGATGGTCTATTGAGTGATGAGGAATAGGTGTAGGGACCATTTCCAAAGACAGGACCTCCTTGTGTGGTACTAGGGATACCATCACCCATAGAGTAGTAGTTCCTACTATCGTTACTAGTAGAGGATGCACGTAGACTCAATACCTTACATGAGTTTTAGAGACAACAACCTCTTTGGGTTTGAGGTGAGAAAGATCCTCAGGTAGTTAAGTATTGGATAGAGGTGGTTACATGAGTTTTTCACCTAGTGGGGACTCCTCTTGACTAGATATCGATACTAGCCACATGTCTTCTAAAGGTCTCTATAGGGAGATGGTGGAGCTTCACAATCCAGATGCATGGGGATGGGGCCCACTCCTGGACAGACATTGAGCGTCTCTTCATTGAGGAGTTATTTACAGGGAGGTTATGCTCTATATGGATATAGGAGCACCAATATCTATAGTTGGCCATCCAGATGGTGGAAGAATAATCAGTGAGATTAATGGATCATTCTCTCTACTCTACATACATGGTTTAGTACCCATTCTTTAGGGCATGTACCTTCGAGTAGATGTTATTATAGTAGATCAGGGAATTGATGATATACCTTAACATCCCTATGCATTTTAGGGTGATAGAGGGATATCTAATGGTAGAGAGATTTATTGCAGAGCAAGCACCAGTAGTGGGAACAACCACTTGCTGTCAGGTAGTTGGGTCTTCGGCAGTAGGTAGCCGATAGCTAATTCAGGGGGCCAAGAGGACTAGACATTTCAGAGGATGACCCTAGGACACAAGACCAGTGGTATGGGGCTTCTAGGGAAGGGAACGTTGGCTGAAATAAGGGATTTTATACATGTGTAGAGGTCATGGATATATGGTGAGAGATTGTCTGACTAGCCGTATGACTGACCAAAAGATGGTCGAGAGACTGCTGAGTCATCAGCGGTGGATGGAACATGGCAGTCTTTCAGGAGGAAAATGTGGAAGTGGAGTTGGATGAGCATCATGAAGTAAATGGAGGTTCGATCCAATACCACCACCACCCCCAGGTAGTCCACCGTGAGCCTAGGGAGCTGGTGGACAGGGGAGAGGCCAGATCAAGATGATGGAGGCTAATGAACCCGAGAATCCAAGGATGATTCGTGGTATGATATGTGATTTTTCCATCCTAGCTGTAGTTTTGATAGACACAGGTTTCATTCACTCTTTTATCACTATGACTCTTGTTTGGTACATAGAGTTTCCATTGGAACAGTTGAATTGATCCCTACGATAAGAGACTCCTATCGAATAATATTTGATGATCACAAACTAGTGTCGATAGTGTGCCCTTAATCAAGTGGATGAGAGTTTTGGTTGTGATTCCTTGGTGGCATTGTTGATGTTTCACGCCGTCATTCTGGGTATGAACTGGTTATCCATAGTTCAAGTTCAAATAAACTATTTTAGGTGCACAGTGTGGTGTATCCACGGATATGGGGTCGGGTTTCACATTACTGGTGAAAAATAAACGAGAGCAGCATAGGATAGATTCACACATATGAGGGTTCTATTGATCACCCATTAGTTTTATAGCATGAACCTCAGTACTGTGGATTATACAAGTCCTCATTTTCCTACAGCGTTTGATGAATACGAGGGAATAATTCCGGATGTTGTTCTAGGACTACCTCCTCATAGAGAGGTGGACTTATGAATTGACTTGTACCTCGGGAAAACACTGATATCTACATCAGCATATCGGCCAGATCCCACAAAACATCATGAACTGAGGTTTCAGTTGGGGGACTTATAGAGGAATAGCTATGTGAGAACCTGTGTTTCATCATGGGTATCCCTACTGTTGTCTACCAAGAAGGAAGATTGTAGCTTGAGGTTATGTGTGGACATGAGGTGCCTAAAAAAGGTGACCATGGAGAATATGTATCCACTATCGAGGATTGATGACCTTTTCAATCATATGAAGGGAGCGATATGGTTCACAAATATTGAACTTAGATCAGGTTATCCCCAACTTCAGGTGTGGGGTGAGGATATTCTTAAGATGTATTTCAGATGTCTCTGTGACCATTACAACTACATAGTGATTCTATTTGGTATAGAGAACTCCACAACCATGTTCATGGGACTAATCAATAGGATCTTCTATCCTTAACTAGACTCATTTTTGGTGGTCTTTATTGATTATGCCTTGGTATAATCGGCGCCCAAGGAGGAGAACACAATACACATGAGGATGGTCCTGGACATAATCCAAGATCACCAGATTTATGGGAAGCTCTCAAAGTTTTATTTTTTCTTATGATAGGTCCACTTTTTTGGACACATAATTTTGGATCCTGGATTTGTAGTAGATTCAATAAAGATAGAGGTGGTTCTTTCTTGGGAGGCATCTAATAACATTACTGAGGAGAATAGTTTCTTTCGATTGGCTGGGTACTATCAGAGGTTTGTGCCAGAATTTTCTAGAGTAGCATCATAAATGACATCCTTGACAAGAAAGGGGAAACATTTCCTGTGGAAAGATAAGTTCAAGGAGAGATTTAAGCAGATGAGGTAGAGTTTTATGGGAACTCCCTTATTAAGATTTCTATATGAGGTTGTCATGTATGTGGTGTTCTATGATGAATCAGGTACCATGCTTGGTTGTCTCCTAATGTTGGAAAAAATAGTAATTTATTATGGTTCATGGCAGTTGAGATTACATGAGAAGAACATTATGACCCCTAATCTAGAGTTGGCGGTGGTAGTATTCACGTAGAATATATGAAGACAAAACCATATAGGTGAGTGGTTTATTATCTAAACAGACCACAAAAGTATTAGGTATATCTTTTCTCACAAGGATCTAAACATGAGATAGTGGAATTGGCAGGAGTTCCTCTATGACTATTACTTTAAGATAGTCTATACTCTTGGGATGGGGAACATGGTGGAAGTTTATCTCAGCCAAAGATCAAGTTCAGTAATACGGAATGAGTCCTTAGATCAATTGGCCTCACATCAGGTATCCTTAATGGGTGGGGATAGGGAATCTTATCTCCATTCAATGGTAGTTACCCCTATATTCTTACAATTATTGAAGGATGCAAAAATCATAGATACCAGCTACAGGACTACACATGCTCAGATATCCATAATTCATTCTCCTATTGTATAATTTTAATGTGGGTAGCACATCATCATTTTCATAGGGCCCAAATTTTTACCAGTGACATTACAAGAGGAGGTGTTGATAGAGTTCCATACATCCCATTTGGTGGTACATCTAGTTGTGAAAATAATGTACTAAGACCTACTACATCAGTTTTGGTATCCATGGATGATGAAGGCAGTGTTAAAATTTGTTTCCAGGTGCCTCAATTGTTAGTAAGTGAAGGAAGAGCACCAGCTTCCAGTGGGTTTGACTCAACCCCTTGAGCCACCAGAGTGAAATTGGGATGGAATATCGATGGACTTCATGATGGATTTACCACGTACATCTAGGGTAAATGATACAATATGGGCGATCATTGACCAACTCACCAAGTTGTCCCACTTCTTAGTGATTCAGGAATAATGTTCAGTAGAGAGCATGGTACACCTCTACGGATATGAGATAGTTCAACTTCATGGAGTCCCATATATGATATTCTCATATCAGGACCAATTCATTACATCCAATTAGTTGAATAGATTGTAAGAGGCATTTGGTACTCCTCTTCCCTTGAGCACAACTTTCCACTCGCAGAAAATAGTCCAAATATAGCGAACTATTCCGGTCTTAGAGTACATGTTACATGCATGCATCCTTGATTTTGGCCGTAGTTGGGAGGATCACCTACCTCTGTAGGAGTTTGCGTACAAGAACATATACCACAACACCATTGGTATGGAACCATTTGAGGCATTGTATGGGTGACCCTGGAGGTCACAACATTATTGGACTGACCCCGGAGATTCAGCACCGATGGGCCTGAAGTTGGTGCATGCTACAATAGAGAAGGTGTAAGTCATCCATGAGTGGATGAAGACTGCACGTATCCCCCATAATTCATATGTTGATAGACATAGGATACCCTTATAGTTACTATAAAAAGACCATGTGTTTTTTCAGCTCTCACCTCAACATGGGATACAAATATTTGGTTAGTGTGGTGAGTTCTCTTTGACGTTCATCAAACCTTTTCTGATACAGTGTAGAGTAATTGAGGTGGAGTACCGAATGGCTATAGCTCCATAGTTAGAGAGGGTGTAAAAATTATTCGACGTATCCCAACATATAAGATACGTACAGGACCCATCACATGTCATTAATTGGGGTGAACTATACATTGGAATTGGGGTGAATTTTTTGGAGTACACAGTAGAGATCGAGGATCGACAGTAGAGGACCCTTCATGGGTGATTGATTCCTATAGATCAAATTCAGTGGAATCACAATAATCTCCATGAGATCATATGGGAGAGGGAGGCTCAAATTCATGCTCAATATCCCATTTTCTTTGTTTATCCCTTATTTTTGATTTCTGGGATGTAAAGTCATCAGGTGGGGAGAATGTAATGTCCCAGGTTTTTCCTTGTAAATTTTATTAAAATGATATGGGATTATTTCTAGACTAGGCCCTAAGATAGCATGTGACACAGAGTCCTGGGGTGCCCAGAATAAATTTTAGAACTAATTTTAAGTTTATTAAAAATAGAGTGCATGTGGAGTTTTAGTAACTTCTAAACGGATGATAAGATCAAAAATATGAGGGCACCGTTGCAGTCAACATAATGAATTTACCGTAGGTGGGGTTGAACATAGGTCGACATAGGTCTACTGCAAAAGTTAATTTTGGATGTTTTAATAGAAAAATAAATTATACTTAAAAAGTTATTTTATTTTATTTCATCAACATCATGTAGTGACTCAAAAGCATTGCAATGTGATGACTCAGTGATGCTACAACACATCATCATGGAAGCACTAAAACATGTCTAAACTCTGAAAAACTTTAACATATTTCCTCCATTAATTAGAAGTAGGAACCAACGTCAGAATTCATAACACTAAAGAATTTCCCCTGGAGCCCAATGTTTCCCTCAGGAAAGGAGAAGGAAACTCTCTGGCCAGTGATGATGGTTTGGAGATCAGAGCTCAAAATAGGAAATGATAAATGACGAATGTCGATGAACGATAGATCAAGGAAATTCATGGATGGATGGCTATCAATGATGAATTTTCTCCTCTGACAAATCCTATTTTTATATAAGGGGGTCTATTTAAAAATTAATTATTTCCCCATTCTTGTTTCTGAACATCAAACAAGGACTAACCCATAAATGGGTTGATATTCAGGTCGATCATTCATGTATGATAGGTTATCTAATATAGGGTTTTGAAGGTATAAAACATGGGTGTTTATCCGATTCTTCCTTTCCCTTTTTTTAATGGGAAAAATGAAGGCTGAAATGAAAAAGTATAATATTCGTCCCTAATGAGTTCTTCATGTATTTCCTATCCTTGTCTTTTCTTTATTCACGGATAGACCCACATGGTGGTGTCATGATTTGTGGAGAGGTTCCAAATGTTACTGAACCCTTGGAGCGATGGAAAAATTAACTTGAGCCTAGGGAAGTGATTGTGGAAACCGGAGGTTAGAAATGGTGTTCCCTGTTTGAAGAATAGACCCCCCCCCCCCCGATGATGGTGTTGGCCAGTATAAGAGGAGTTGGCAGTGGCAGTGCACATCGGTGTGGCCACACGGTAGTAGGAGGATGCCAGCTCGATGGCCAATAACTTAGGGGACCACATCAGCATGGCTGCGGGCAGTGACTAGGAGACGCGACCATACCTGGTCGTGGCAGTGTAGACTGGTGATGCGGTGAGGTGCCACATTAGTTTACTGGAACATGGTCCCATGGATCGTGTGCAGAAGGATTAGCTATCCCATGTCCGGCCGCATTGATTGGGAGACCAAGTTGCTCGACCACATCTAGTAGGTGGGTTGGGTACGGTAGGCATGTCGTGCCTGGCTAGACAAACTGGGATGCACAGGCGGGCCAGGCTGTAGGAAACTGTATGGATGAGTGGGCTAGACTGCGCACCCCAGTTAGACATGGACTTATGAGGTAATTGGCATAGCCATTGGCGTATTCCTGTTTGGGTTGGCTCACACCCGACTGGGTCGGGTCGGGTCTGTCCTCAGACCAACGGTCCCTTTTTACTAAAATTACAATAACACACAAATTGTGCATCCAATTGATGATTTGTTTGTGGATTTGGTAACATAACGATGAGGTGATCCTTTAGGTACACTCTATGTGAACTTTTGTTGAGGTTGAAATATTACCTATTGAATCGAGGAGTATGTGGTCCCAAAAAGAGAGGCTAAGGATGGAAACTCTTGACTGGGTATCATAAATACGTAGATTTAGTCTCCTGAGAAGATGCAGAGTTGTTATACAGTGAAGACGGGGTGTTGGCCTCTTGAGAATGTTGGGATTTGGTCCCCTATGAGGGCATGTAGTAGGTCTACTGTGAGGGCACGAAGTAGGTCTCCTATGAGGGTGTAGAGTAGGCCTCCTATAAGGGTGTGGAGTGGGTCTCATGCGAGGGTGTGGCGTAGGTCTCCTACGAAGACAGGGAGTAGGTATCCAACAGAGGTGTGGAGTAGGTCTCTAGTGATGACTGTATGTCTCATTGTATTTGGATATTTATGGACATTCATAGTTTATTTATCCTGGTTGTAGAACACTCTAGTGACTCTCTTGATAGTACTTATTGTTGGATTTGGTGGCCTATAACCATATAAATTTTACTTTATTCATTAACAAATACCTTATCACATCTTAATTATTCTTCTTCATGAAAATGCATGTGATAATTCCCTAAGGATATTTGTTTCACTAAAGTTTCATAGAGGATCCCTACTATGATGGGAAATTAGAAGTGCCATAACATTATTCTTGAATATATGTTCTATGGTTGGTTGATGTTATTTGAGGGAATAAAATAAATCATGACATTAGGGGTGAGGTCTCATAAAACTCTGAGGCACATTCTCATGGGGTGTGCCCTTGGTAATATCATGGAGGATATTATGAGAACGAGACCCACTAGTCAAAAATACAAATTTCACAGTGTTATTGGATATTCGTGTGTTGCGGATGTGTGTATTGGTCATTAGAATTTAAGATTTTTACTAATTGTTATTATAACTCGTGAACTTATATGTATTTATGAAAACTATGATGAAACAATGTTCGATGTAAGGCAGTATATGTTGGGTGCATCACTAGTAATATTGTGTTAATAGATAATGCAAGAAATGATTTTTCCCTTATGTTCTATAATAGAAGTTGATATCTCATGCCCTTTAATGGAATTTATAGAGTCTAAATATATCAATGTCCATGGTGAGGAATGGGAAAGTTCAATTCCGAGAAGTCATAGAATGAATAATCGAGCACATGTGTTGATGGAAAGAGCACACAATCTAATTCATTCGAGATATCGAGGCAAATGGGTTACATTATACAGTAATCATTTGTAAGAGGTGAAAACATCATTACAACATTATTTTATTTCTCTATGGGTGACTTGGCATGTTTTTAGCCACAAACCATGGACTTTTGGAAGGCTCCACTTAACTACACTAAGAAAGAGGCCTAGAGGGTCACACACTAAGTGTGACCAAGTATCTCTGTTAAATATTCATTTAAAAAATTGAAAATATATTATTGCTGATTTTGGTTTAATAATTATTAAAGGATGTTTCATCACATTTATTTCGACACTAGTTATTCAATATAATATATTGTGGGTAAAATAATATATTCATTGGTGAGAAATGCAGTGAAATTTATTTATGAAATAATTAGTCAATATTCAAGGTCTAAAAAATGCGGCAGAGGAAGAAAAGAAAATGGAAAAACATAGGTACAGGTTGTGTATATTAATATATACATGTCATGTATTTTTTTTGGGGATTTGGGAGAAATAATATTATTTATTTAATTAAATAAAATTAGGTTTAATTTTTTGGGCACGTGTCAGGTAATAAGAATAGTAAACTGTTGTTATTAGACATGGGTTTTTACTAAGAATAAAATGTAACGAATAAATGATTTCGGGTAATTAATACATTTTATTATTCTATGTAATTAAAATACCAATTATATTATTCTTATTAACCTACCCATTCAACGTATTTTTTCATTACATATTCATAGAATCTTTTCAAGCCATGGGAGAATTCTTTTTCCTCTAAGAACGCTCTCAAGTTACAAAAGAGATCCCCCTCCACCAGATCAAGGAGATCACTTTGGAAGCAACTATCAAGGTGATGGAAGTCATATATTGCAAGTGAAGGATCTTCCACACTAGAAATAGAATACCCCATTGGTGATGTACAGAGAAATGTGGAGCACTTGCTGTCACTGCTAGAGGAAGCCAACACATTGCTTTTATGATGCAACGACAGATCACATCAGATCGTGACAGAAACATTAATGGAGAGAGAATTCCATCAAGGTAATTGTCGTCTTTTAATTATATTAATTATTACCTACATATGATGATCCTATCTATGGTTCTAGGACTCCTTTTTTTTCTTCATTCTATTTCAATGATCTGGTATTTTCTCATCCATGTGGATCTCAGATTGATCATTGTAAATGATAAAATTAATGTGGGTTACACACATCCACATGCTTCCTCTTCACCTAGAACCTACAACGGGTATCATATCAGTCATATTGATGATTATATTGAATTAGTTTTTCATTTATTATTTACTTATTTATTAATTTACTTGTCTGAATTAAAGTTAATCGTCTTGTAAATCAAAATCTCAAGATACGTTCCTCATATTTAGTTTCTCGTTCACCTTACAGAAATGATCTATTTCTTTTAATTTTGATTAAAATAAAAGGGTGATCACATACGAAGGTTCCAAAGGTTCATGTCCATAAAACACCAAAACACACGGTGTGTATTCGGTATTACATGCCGTGTAGTCAAGGTTAAATGAATCAGACGGGTCTTCCAAACCAAGTCGTGTCATTGGAGTCTATATTATTATTTATGACTCCGTGTTTTGGCTAGGACTAGATGGAACATGGTTTCCAGATTACACACTGTGTGGCCCACTAGAAAAGTCATGTATTCCCTCCGGGTTAGGGTTTGACTGTGTACCTCGTACATGGCTTTCCTGGCTAGAGACCGTGTAACATGGACACTACATGGAATGTGGCCCACTGGATAGACTATTTACTCCAACGATTTCCAAATTATATCTACACACTATATCCCTGGTCATGAACTTTGGATGGATGGTGAATGATAGTAAACACTGTTTAGTCATAACTACATGTCATGTACTGAACCAAATATCGAAGATTTATTAAAATTTAGTTTTATATTCTACAAACCCTTCAAACATGTACCATGGTGTAGGTGTAAAGCTAAGTCACAACACTTGATAGGCGTTTTATATATATGATTTTAATTTAACATCTGTGTAATGTTCATTTCTTCTCATTAGGTAGTTATGAATGGGAATTCACTAGGTTGCATCCCTAGTACATGTTACATAAAAAGATATTTTTAAATAAATTTATTTGTTTAAAATTATGACGGATGAGAAGCTCAAGAAAATTCATAAAAGGTTTTAAGACAAAAGAATTTATTAATTAAAGATAATTAATTGATTCAAGAACGATTTATCTTAAACAAGAATGATTAATGAATTGAATAATATTTTTTATTTATGTGTAAATTTTTTTGCATGTATGGATGATCATAAGTTAGACCAAGACCTGTCTATGTGAATTGTTTCATTTAATTGACTTATTTAAATTAAATATGTTGGCCTGCGAACCTTGTCCTCGTTAATGAAGGGAATGAATTCCAACGTTTCTTTTATGTAAAACACTATTTTAACCGTCACCTGTGAGTGTGATGAAAGCATATATAATGGATGGAGCTCCTCAACTAGGGGAGGCAGCTCAAGTTAGGATCCAAGTTGAAACCAATCCAAGTAGATAAAAAGGTGGATTTTTGGAAAGTTGTAAAAACGAACCGAAAAAGTAAAATATGTTTCTCCCCTGGTCATGGGTTAGATTATCAACCTCTAGATAATCTGACCAATAGAACATGTTCATGATCATAATTTTTTTTTTAGTTTCATGGTTTATTCGTTGTGTGTGAGTTTTCACGATTACATAATTAATAAATTAATCAATCATACAAGATAAAACTAAAATAAGACTGGCTTATCCATAAATATTATCTTACACGTGGTTAATCACTTAAGTATATCCCACTTAATATTAACAATCTAGTAATCAACGTTAAAAAAATGGAATTTAATGTGTATGGATTAAATCCCTCAATGAAATATTATGTCGTTATAGCCTTCCATAATTTTGGTTAGAATCGAACCAAAGTTCAAAGAGCTTGACCAACCCTAGTTGGGGTGATTTCAATAATCGGGGAATTTTAATTCATGGTTTTGGGATGACTTAACTTGGTTCACATCATGGGTTGACTGCCATGTCAAGACTTGGTGTGAACAAGGGGCCAACGTTTAGGAAATCCATAATAAAAGGAATTTACGATTGGGGAGTCCACTCAGCGGATCATGGAACAACGAGTTAATGCAACTGGCATTTGGAATGCCTTCCTAAAACCGTTAAAGTTGATTGAGAAACCCTTGTTGGGGTAATGATAAGGACAATATGGATCCTTCCCATTAGAATATTCATGAAACAGAATATTCCTATGTCAATTGTGGGGTCTATTATATTTTGATAAAATACTAGGAGACTAATAAGTATTGATTTATTTATTTATCTTGGTTTTAACATGATAAAGTACATAAAATTTTCTCATATTAATTTATAGAGATGGAATGAAAAATGAAATCAAACATATAATTGTGAAACATACATGATAAGTAAAACCTTATCACTAGAACCAATTTCTATGACTGGAAGAGACGTTTACGTGTCATCCTTCATCAGGAAAATAAATTGTATGAGCTGGAGGAACCTATTCTAGTTGCAGCTGGAAAAGAGCCCAATGATAAGGAATTGTCTCTCCATATGAAACATATAGATGATACCACATATGTTCAATGATTCATGCTATCATCCTTGTCTAATGGTCAATTGAAGTCACATGAAAACATGGATGTGTGTAGCATGCTGTCTCGCCTTAAGGATCTCTAGTAAGAGATGGAGAGATATGACAGATATAAGATATCCAATACTTTGTTTTCAACTAATCTTGGAAAGTCTTCTCCAGATGGGCCTCATGTAGACATGCATATTGGATACATTGAATTCCTAGACATCTTGTGGATTAATTTCCTAGATGATTTGTGTACAGATCTCATCCTATCATCACTGCCCAAGACCTTATCTAGCTTCATTGTCAACTACAACATGAGAAATAATTAGAAGATTCTATTGAAACTTATAACCTTGATTCTACAAGTATATATAAATATGGAATGTGATAAACCCATTTTACTTATGGTAAATAAGAAGATGAAGAAGAAGATGGAAAAAATTTTAGAAATGCTTAGATGACCCAAGCACCATCCCTCTAAGAAAGGGAAGATCCAAATTCTAGGCAAGGAATGAGAGGCATTATGTTTTTCTTGTGGAAATCTAGGATATTGGAAGATGAATTCCACCCAAAATCACGGGGATGATATATTTGTGTTCATTATCGATATTTATGTTTCCATTTCTACACATTATGTATTATATAAAAATATTTGTGTTTACATATTTATTCCAATGAAGGATCCAAGTATATTTAGAAAGATTTCTAGAGGAGAGGTGGATCTTTGAGCTTCCAATGTCATAAGGCTAGCTGTGTTGGCCATTGGAGATTACTATATCTCATTTCCAACTATGATGCTTTTTTTACATAACTGTTATTATGTTACCATTGTTACCAAAAACATAATTTTTGTATCAGGTTTTGATATGGATGGATTTATTTTAATGTTTTCATATAAGGGTTGTTTCATTAATAAAAACAATGTATGTTATGGGATGGCGCATTTAAATAAAGTTTTTTATGTAATAAATTACATAAACCAAGTTTTGGCAATCCATAAAAAACACAATTTCATGACTCATACAACACCATGTTGTGGAATCACTATCTTCATCATGTAAACAAAAATCTTTTGAAAAAGATCTAGCAAGATGGTTATTTAGACTCTGCTGAGCTAAAACCTCTTGATAGATTTCACACATGTTTATAAGGTAAAATGACAAAACCACCTTTCGGAGGAAAGGGTGAAAGGGAAACAATGATTCTAGGATTGGTGGACACACATGTGTGTTAACCATTTCTAGTAAAATATAGAGGTGGATATTATTACTTCATTACATTTACTGATGATTTGAGTAGATTTTGATATATCTACTTAATTAGGTATATGTTCGAGTACATGGAGAAATTTTTGGAATTAAAAAACGAAGTAGAGAATCTGCTTGGTAAAAAGATCAGTAAGATTTGATTGGATCAAGGTGGAGAATATCTGAACCAAGAGTTAGTCATCCCTTTAAGGAATTATGGGATTCTATCTCAACTCACTCCTCCTTACAAACCATAGTGGAATGGTGTTTGTGAAAGACGGTACCACACCTTGTTGGACATGGTGAGGTTGATGATGAGTCATGCAGATCTTCCATTATCTTTTTAGGGATATTCATTATAAGCTCCATCATAACAATTAAATCGAGTACCAACTAAGGCATAAAATGGAATTCCCTTCGAATTATGTAATGGAAAGAAACCCATTTTGTCTTACACACGTGTATGGGGATGAAAGTCATTTGTTAATGCTTTCTCAGGAAACAAACTAGCACCCCAAGGCATGAGGTGTATCTTTATAGGATATCCCAATGAAATGAAAGGATATTACCTGTATGATCCTTTAGAAAAGAAAGTGATTTTCATTGGAAAATTCATCATTCTTGAGAGGGAGCACATCCTCAAAAAGTATAGTGAGAGAAAGATTGACTTCGACGAAGTTGATGCTCAAGATACACAAGAGTTGGTATAGGAACAAGTTTCACAAGTCCCTGTGGACAAGGTTCTAGAAACACAGGTACTGCGTAATAGATCAATGGAGGTAAGGGAACCAGAGAGATTTAGTTACTTAGTCACCAAGGATGGTGAATAATTTTTCTTGGATAATTATGAACTTATATTCTATAAGGAATAACTATAGAGATCAGAAGTTTCAAGATGTATAAAAGCTATGAATTCAGAAATTGATTCCATGTATCATAACCAAGTCTGGGTTTTGGTCGATGATCAAGTTGACGCAAAGCCTACTTGATGAAAATGGTTATTCAAGAGAAATATGGAAATGGAAGGTCAAATTAGCACTTATAAAGCAATGATGGAGGCTAAATAATTAAAAAAGTGTTAAGGAATTGACTATGATGAACCCTTCTCACTAGTTTCCATTTTTAAATCCATAATAATCATACATTCCATAGCAGCATACCATGACTACGAGATTTGAAAAAGTATTTGAAAATAGCATTCCTTAATATGAACTTTCAGGAAGTTGTATATATGACACAACCTGAAGGGTTTGTGACCCCAGCTGAAGCCAAATGGGTTTTCAAGCTGCAGAAATCCATTTATGGATTAAGAAAAGTATCCATGTCAATGAAAATTCGATTTGATGAAGCCATAAAGGAATTCAGTTTCATTAATAATGAATATGATACATGTGTTTTTAATTGGTTTAATAGAAATATGGTCATTATCCTTGTTGTATATGTTGATGAAATATTACTTATTAGAAATGATATAAGAATCTTACAGTTAGTTAAGGATTTATTGAAGAAGTGTTTCTCCAAGAAGGACTTGGGTGAAGCGGCCTATATTATAGGGATCAAGATCATTCGTTATAGATCCTAGACGCTGCTCGGACTAACTGAATCTGCATACATTGACAAGATACAAAATATATTTAGTATGTAACAATCTAAGAGGGGATTAGTTCTAGTTTCACATGGACTACATATTTCTATGAAAATGTGTCCTTAGACAGAACATGATAATGATAGGATGAGTAATATACCATATGCTTCGGCTATAGAATCCAACATGTTTGCCATGTTATGTACCAGGCTGGATGTTTCCTATGCATTGAGCATGGTAGGAAGATATCAAGAAGATCCATGAGAATATAATTGGACTGTTTTTAAGACAATCCTTATGTATCTGAGAAGAACTAAGGATATCTTCTAGGTGTATAGAGGAGACAAAAAGCTTGTTATCAGAGGGTATTTTGTTTCTGGGTTTCAAATAGATTAGAATGATCTAATGTCACAATCTAGATATGTTTTCTATCTCAATGGATGAGCTGTGATCTGGAAAAATTCAAAGTAACTAGTTATCGCCAATTCTACTACGGAGTCTGAATATATAGTGGCCTCTAAAGCATCCATGGAAGATTTATGGATTTAGAACATTGTCTCGGTGCTTGATGGGGTACCTAGTTGTATATATCCTATTAAATTATGTTGTGATAATACTTCATTTTTAGCTCTTTAAAAATAAGCAAGGTAACATCAACAGAAAAAGAACAATCTCTGGAAGTATCACCTATTGATGGATTTCTATCAAAGAGGTGAAATTATAGTGATAATAGTATCCAAGGAAGAGAACATGGAAGAAATCAAGACTAAAGGCCTATCTCATCAAAAGTATGAAAATATTGTGAGAGATAGTGGGTTAAAGGTTGTTATAAGATGGATCTATTATAGAGTGAGACTATTGGATTTTGTGGCAAAGAACTAACTACACTATAAATTATTCATTAATAAATAACATATCACGTCTTGATTTTTCTTCTGCATTACAATGAATGTGATAATGTATGAAACAAATCTATTTCACCAAAGGGTCCAATTGGGACCCTTCTATGATGAGAACTAAGTAGTTTCATAACACTATTTTTGAATATATTTTCTATGGACTAATGATGTTATTTGAGGGACAGTAATAATATAGGATTTAGGGGTTTTGGACTAATAAAACTCTAAAGAACTTTTTCATGATTTGTGCCCTTGGTAATATCTAGGAGGATATTATGAGAATGAGACTCGCCAGTAGGAGTTCCACATATCATAGTGTTATTGGATGTTCCTATCTGCAGACATGTGTATTGGTCCTTAGTCATTAAGATAATTATTAATGGGTATTACAACTCGCACACTTATATGTATTTAAGAAAACTATGATTACACACGTTTTGTAGTGAGTTAGGATATGTTGGGTGTGTCGCAAGTAATAATGCATTAATAGAGAATTTGGGAACAGATTTTTCCCTTCTTTTTCATAACTGAAGTTAATATCTCAAGCCATTTGATGGAATTAATATCATCTAAATAAATCAATGGACATGGTGAGGAATGGGAATGTTAAATTCTAGGATGTGAAATAAATAGTAATAGTGCACATGGGTTAATGTAACTAGCATGAAACCCAATTGATTCAAGATATCAAGACAATGATATTGCATTACACGGTATGCATTCATAGGAGGTGTCACATCATTGCGGTGTTAACATTTTTCTATAAGGGTTACTTGGAATGCATCTAGATGCTAACCTTGTACTTTAGGTATTCATTACCTAATTCCACTAAGAAATAGGCCTAGAGGGTCACAAAGTACGTGAGACCAAGTATCTCAATTAAATATTCATTTAACAAGTTTAATAATGATTATTCCCAATAGTGGATTAATATTTATTAAAACATGCATGATCTCATTTTATTTTACACTAGTTATTCATGAGAATATATTTTGGGAGAAATAATATATTTATTAGTGAGTAATAAAATGATATTTATTAAATAAGTGAATAGTTAGTATTCAAGGCCTAATAAATGTGGTGGAGGAAATAAAAAAATGGAAAAACAAAAGTACACACCGAGTAAATTAATATATACACGTTGTGTAGTATTTTGGGGGATTTGAGAGAAGTTATATTCTTTATTTATTTAAATAATATTAGGTGTAATTCATTGGGTGCTTGTAAAATAATAATAATTTGGAACTGTTATTATTAGACATGGTGTTATATTAAGAATTAAATATACTGAATAAATGATTTCGGGTAATTAAATAATTTTATTATTCTGAGTAATTAAAATCCCAATTATATGACTCACATCAACCTAGCCATTATTTTTAGTTGTGAACAATTTATTTGGAGAAATATCTCAATCCAAGAGAGAATTATTTTTCTTCTATGAATGCTCTGAAGTTACGAGAGAGATCCTACTCTACCATCTCTATTAGAGTGCTTTGAGAGATTCTCTCAAGGAGATCGAAGGCCGACATTGTAAGTGAAGTATCTTCCATGATAGCACCTACAAATCCCTTCAGTGATTTCCAGAGATATGTGGACCACGTGTAGGTCACTACTAGAGTATGTCCACACTTATCATCTATGATTCAATGACAGATCACATCGGATCGTGACCGGAAACATCTACAAGGAGAGCATTCCATTAAGGAAATTCTCGTCTTTTAATTATATTAATTATAACCACCATATGATGATCCTCTTTATGGTTTTGTGACTCCCATATTTTCTTTCTTTCTTTGTTCTATTCCAAATATCCTTCTTTTTATCATCTTGATGAATCTTGTAATGATCATTGTTAACAATAAAATTAATGTTGGGTACAACCATCCACGCACTTATTTTGTGACCAGAACCTACACTTCTTTGAGGTATCACTTCATGTACCTAATTATTAGTCAACCTTATGTATCTATTTTTGGTTTACTTTTTCGGTTTGGGGTCCCTAATGAGTATTATTTTACTCACCCCTACATGGCTTTCACCAACTCATGTTGTGTCTTACGCAGATGATTGAAAACTTTGATAGAGTCCATAGTAGTCTGAAGATAGGTGGGGTTTCAGGGAGATCCGTCGGACCTGGTATGCTCTAGCGACATTCAGATAAATTACTGTACCTACACTTCAGGTAGATTTTTGTGTAGATGAGATCAGGGAGATTATACTTTTCTATTTCATTTAGGTGTATATTCAATCTCATTTACTTTCCGTTTTGTTCTGTTAATATCTGTGGTTTTCTTAGTATGATGCATACCAGTTTACTCACTATTTTTAGTTTCATCACTTTTTCTTGGAGAGATGTGTATGTAACGTTACTTAATAAAATTCCTCCACTTTGTGTCATATGCCTACTCGTCACTAGCTGCCAGCCCCTGGCCTATGGGAGGCGGTCATGGGGTAGTCAGGACACATGCCTTGGGGGACAGGTCATGGTAGTGATGTTTTTAAAAAAATTATGACATTATCATAAATTTTTATTACATTATGATATATAGTCATAAAATTTAATTTGATTTTAACATATTATTATTCTATATCAACTCATTCCGTTTAACATTCCAAAAAATTCTCAAGTTTTTATAAAATCTATAATAATTGTGAAAACATTTTCATGGAAGGATTCACTTCACGACATAGATATAAAAATTTTCAGATTCTTGTTAATACTAAGAGCACCTATGATATATTAGGATCATTGAGGTTTTAGATTTTGATGGATCTCTCAAATACACCCTTCTTTCATTCCACTTTGGTACGTAGAATTAATATTTATACAAAAAAACTGAACTATATGTTTTTATTTCTATGGTGGATGAGGGCATCAACAATATTTTTGTCAATAATTCCTCAAATTTCATTAACGAATAAATAACATGATGGTGTATTTAACATAACATGTTATAATTCCACCCAAATATTAGTTTCCACTTCAATAATTTCAACAATTAAATTGTCTATAGGATATTATACCTCCAATATGAGATTATGTGAGGAGGATAGTTGAGTGATATTAATCACCCATAAAGAACATGGGATAGACAAAAAATGTTGCTGGTAGATATCAATGGTAATGATGTGGTGGTTTTTTACAAGGATATATTAATTATATTTTGATAATTTTATTAGTGGGAAGAAAGGTATTTTATGTCAAAATACACATATATACTATATTTGTTTGTACACTAATTGATATGTGTCCATCACACTCCATTATTTTTCTATCTTTATATAAGTTATTGAGACATAAGGTTAAAAGTATTATGAGGCCCTTAGTGTTGTGTATACTATATTGGGGACATTATAGATTAATGAATGTTTAGTTGGGGTGTGATTTGGAAATAATAAATTATTATTCAATTGGTTCTGTGTTTTTATTACATATAAAACTATACAATGTTTTTAATGGAATACATTTGTTGTAAACTATGAATGCGGTAAATCCTCATCCTATATTTCACAAAAGACACCCATGTCCGGCTCACCACATACCCTCATGTACACCACCCCATACATTATAGGCTCTCGACTAAATTAGAGGGACTAACATTAACATGGAGAGACTATAACCTATTAATAAAATCCCAAGGGATATACCTATATTTTCCCAAAATTCCACATAACCCATCTATATGAAGAATATCCTAAAAAACTATGGACATAAAATAGGGAGCCTAACCAGGCCCCTTTGGTCCAGATTAGAATGTATTAAACTATCTATATGATTAGTCAAGCATAATAATTTACTAATAGATATAAATTTCAAAATATATATAATATAACAAACAACACATTAGATTGTGTATGACAAACAGTAACTAACAGTAAATATGCAATAGTTAATAAAAATAAAAAAATCATCCTATCAAATCCTCAACCTTATTGACATGTTAAATGAACCATGTTTTTAAATCAAGATGATACCTTTGTTGTATGGTTAAAATCAAGAATGTATATAGATGAACATCGAAACCAATGTCATGTATGTTGGTAGGGGTGAGTTAATTGGCCCAATGTTATTTCCCAATTCTATAATAAATTAGAGTCCTATAGAAATCATTTGTATATACATGTAATACACAAATACAAAGTGAATAAGAATTCATGGAACACACCCACCAAGAAATATATTTTTTAATTAACATAAAACATACATGTCAATTTATTAAGTGCTAAGAAGGATACCCCGAAAAATGATCATACCTACATCACCTCAATTCTAGAAAGAAGAGATTCATATCATTTGATAACCTGACCCATACCAAAACATTCATGGAAGGTTTTATAACCACATCCCTAACTCATAGAAAAAGATTTTTGTTATGGTGTCATATGGTGCACTCTATCCCAGCCCAGACATGATGAATCATGTTAGTCATTGTAAATGACATCATACCACTACCCAAATGATGATAATAGGGTCGTACACCTAAATCATGACCCACTACCAGATCACTAATGTTTTTTTCCATTTACAACATCCCATTCCACCTGAGTAATCATCCCACTAACTTGAGAAGTCTACTATCACTTCCCACAACATCTCACTCCAGACAAGGTCCTCATCCATCCATCAACCCATGAACTATCACTTAAGACATGGTTTTTAGGGCCTTTCCATTAATGGAAATTACCATTTCACAAACACTAAATTAACAATCATATTATTGAATAATATTCATATACAGTAGGATTCAATATTTTGACTGGTAGTCTAACCACATCATCTCACTCATGGAGGGGTTATGCCTTATGTTCCTCTCAATAGTATGTATTTATTACCTAAAACAAGTAAACAGTTTGTGCATGGGGTAAATAATTATGAAGAAATGCATCCCATCTCATAGATCCCCATATCACATATATGATGATAGAAACTCAGGTCCAAGGGTTGAAAATCTCATCATATCCCAGTACTCATCTCAACCCCTTAATTTTTATATTCCAAAAACTCAGGACAATCCAATTCATTGATAGAAGAAGAATTTTTTTACATGATTACATAAAAAACATGCATTATTTTGCATCAATATAAACACCTAAAAATTGCAATCATTACGCACATCAGCTTGAGAAAATAGGGAATCACCCATACATGAAAGAAAGGGAAAATAGCTTTCAAATAGGCCTGACAAACATTACAATAAAAACTAAACATAATTAAATTTTATGCTGATTTTGAAAAAGGAAGCACATGTCATCTTACTCACAGATTTACATTTTCTAATTCAACTCAAAAAAACATTATAAGAATTCATTAATATTTATAAATACCATTTAAAAAACCACTCCTTAACTCACTTTTTTTACAGTGATATTACAAATTATGGAAAAACCAATTTATAAAACATTTTAAAAAAGAAACATAATTTCATTTACAAATTACTCTTAACACCACAAGATTCATATTGAGGGACACCGACACTCATTTTACCATTGAAAAACCATCAAAATATATTGTAAGATATGAAATCAATGTTAAATTTCCGGTTTATGTGAGTTCATCCCAATCAATGGCGTAGTCTCACAATTCAGGAGGCATAAGAAAACTAATATTATTAAATTATTATAAACATAAAATCAATAGGTAATTATGAGACATAGTGAAGTCATGGACACCAACCATTACTAATGATCGAATAATCGATCCAATGCTCATACCGATATCCGCCATTTCCAGGAGAACCTATCATAATTAAAAAATATTATTAATGAATTAATTAAAAAAATAACATAATGAAATATCAAATGAAAAAAATCAAGGAGAAATCCTAAAATATTAAAACAATTAGAAACTAGGTGTGTCCCCCTCTTCCAATGCAGCGTATAATGACCCTAAATTCTATCAATGAAAATTCCTTTCATATAATTATATCATATGGTATAAATCACATAAAATCACTTTTAGAACACAGTGCAAACTATATAAATGATGAATGGATGAAAAAATCAATATTTTTAGATGTTAAATAACCTATAACAATGAAATAGTCAACTAAGATTTGGAATTGTAATGTGACCCTTATGAATTTTAAACCAAAAATTTGAATAGTAAACTCAAAAGCGAAAGTATACATAAAATTTATCCAACATATAAGTGAAAATATGACATAATTATATAATAGTATATGTAAGTTAATTTTTTAAAAATTATTAATTAAATGATGGTATTTTTATAATTCATAAATATTTTATTACAATATTATGATTAATATAATAATTTAATATAAATTCTCATTTCATAAAATGTATTAATAAGTCAATTTTTTCACATTATTAGGAGATAATTTTATGAGACCTTTGTTAATTTTTCAAAGTGTTATAAAATTAATTATAATTTTAAAATATATATTGTTTGAGTAAATTATGATTTTAATTAAAAATTTAAATTCTTCATTTTTAGAAAACCATTTTAATAAAATGTATTTCAGCTTTTAATTATACATATTGAAAATGTTTAGGGTGAAATTTTTGGATTTTTCTAAAATACATTAATTATAGAGTCATATATGATGTTTGGATGATATAACCCCAAAATCCTGAACTATCCTTAATTATTTTATTAGATTTGATGATAATTATAAAGTTATTCATATTAATGAGGAAAACTAATTAACTAATAAATAAAATAATGAGAAAACACCAAATCCTCCACTATTAATACCACCCATCACCACCTCTTCTCCTCAAACCTCTCATGATTTTTTCCTTGTAAAATTTATAATCAAAAATCCTTCCAAGACCCTCCCACATGACTAGTTGCTTTTGGTCTTAACAAAAGAACAAAACCAATCCCTTAAATATATTTTCAAGAAGAAGTAATCAAGAGGTAAAACACTCTTCCCTTTCTTTTAATTTCTTTTCAATTTCCTTTATTTTTGTATCTCTCCTCGCCTAGACACATAAAAATTGTACAATAAATCTATTAACTTTCATATAACGTAATATAATTATTCTAATGGAATAATTTATCATCATCTCTATTTCCCCCTCCTTTTATACCAAAAATTAAAACAACATCCAATGTTTGAAAATTTATCTCATGTAAGAATGATGCTGTTTTTTATTTCCATGAACTCCTTCAAGCCTGCTCATTTAACAAATTTCATGGTTAAAAAAGATTATAAAATATTTATTATCACTCATTTAATGTTATGTAATAATTATATACGTGGGATGTCAAAAAATTAGACAAAACATGTTTTTTGCAAGGGAAGCCGCCCAAAGTAATCCAAACAATTATCACTAACATACTATCTAATGATTCATCCCCACCCAAATTAACCAAATAAATTATAAGATAATTTTACATTTTTTATGCTTTTTAAATAAAATGTAAATTAAATTCTTCAAAATTATTCAAATCTTAAAATATTATCCACATAAGTATATATATAAATCGATAATAAAATTCAAGGAAATCAATAATTTTAAATGAACAGATTGAATCTCATAACCCATAAAAAGGGAAATAAATGAACTTAAGGGAAGTAATTAAATTATAATAAATGAAATAATTGTAAAAAATGATCTGAATTAATTATTTAATGGATTTAATTTTATTATCCATAACATTATGATCATGTGAAGAACCCAAACCTCCATCATTCCTTTGGGTTACTCTTTATCTTTTTTACCCAAATGAAATTAACTTTTATTTTTTATTTGAATATTATTAATATTGTGTATATGATCCAAAATCAAGTATCAATATCCTTTAATCATTATTTTTCATGGATATACATGTTTTTAAAATGTTTCCAACTCAATAATTTCTGATCAGCATGCCCATTTTAAGGGAACTTCCCGAATTCATACCCATTTTCAAATGCACTCCCAAATTTATTTTAATCCACCATTATTTTTATAAAATCTCCCATTTTATTATGAAAACATTATTTATTCACTTTTTTTATATAAAATATTATTATCTTTAATACTTTGATTTATCTTTAATATATTTCTTTAACCAAAATAAAATGTTTTAACTCTAATGTTTCATAAATACTATTTTTACTTATTATCACTTCATTTTTACAATACTTATCATGATCTATGACTATTTTACTTTATGAATGTCCATGTATTATTTAATTACTTTAATTAAAGAAAAATTATATTATACCCCAATTTATTATGATTTATAACATTATCATTATACACATTTCATTACATGGGTAAACCACATGTTTATTATTCTTGTGGAACACATATTCATGAACATGTTTGGATGGGTGCACTTAGATATTTCTCCAATTAATCGAGTAATGATTAGTATCATGAGAATTCATGTTCAATAGTATTGGTGGTTTTCCTTTACATGTGCTCCATGTGAAATAGTCTTGGTGGTTAACCTCAACTTGTTCTCCTTCATGTGCATTGAGCCTTGACTCAAGGTTATGTAATGTTTTATGTTGTTTCCACATCTCCTATGATACCATTATTACATATGTTATTCTTACTAATGTATATAAATTCCACTTATGTCATCTTATTATGACTTTCAACACTTTTTCTATGATTTATTCCTATTTTTATTCCATTATTGGGATTTTTAGCACATCTCTTTGTTCATGTTATCCCCAGGTTACCCTATGAAGATGTATGGGATCAAAGGATGTTTCGAGCTCATAATGGATGAAAAATGATTTAATTTTCCCCAAATTTTCACTTTTATGTACCTAGTTTTCCCAAGACACTAGAATTTATAATCAATGGCCTATAATTTAATATTATGTTTTGTTTAAAATAATGTAATAATATTCGACAATGTCTAGGGTTTCTATAGTTTGTATCAATAGAAGGTCTTGTTAATTTTAGAGGTTATGCATAGTGAACTTTAATAATATCATTATCGATAAGACTGAGGCTAAAAACATCACAAAATTTTTGGTTATGTATATCTTAAGTGGTTTATCAAGAAATTAATTCCTTGTAAGGATATTATAGGTGGATGTGGTTCTAGCATAGATGTAACTAGGATTAAAAACTATGACAATATATTCCATGCTAAACATAGTGTAACCCAGTATATGGTAGTGGGCCTTAATGCGCACTTGGTTTGACACTCCCAAGGGATATACTTTGGTAAATTCATAAGCTAGTTATGAACTATTATTAAGAGGAAAAATCCCATAATATTGTCTGTTAGGAAATAAGATGTGGATAACCTATATTGAAACCTAGTAATAACAATTTAGGATATTCTTTTCATTTAATAGTTTATTTTTATTATGTTTAATGTTTAGTTTTTATATTCTTTTTATCTAATTATTAAGGCCCCCCTAATTTCAATTTATTTTTCTTAGTTAATGGTAGTAAATATAAGATCATGTTCCAACAATCAATGTGATAGGAAATGTGACAATTTTTTTAATAAAATTCCAAATATGTTGGAAATAGGTGATCCAAACTTAATGAGTGTACTTGATCAACTAGATCATGTTATGAATAATAACATGAATTGTGTGGAAAACCCTCCTTCACCAAATAAATAGTTTTTTGTCATTTAATCCTTCATATGGAAAAGGTATATCATGTTTAGTGGGTATTCTGATCCCCTTCTCATATAAAAATAAATTAACACCATTGAGAATACATTCTATGTCTTCCAGTTCTCAGAAGAAGACAAAGTTATTCTTGAAGTCTGTCATTATTACAAGGAATTGATCAATGGTGGACACTGATCATGAATAAAAATTCGATAGATGAAATTTTTTTCATGTAATTTTATGCTTTCATGAATATATTTTTGAATAAATATTTTCCCTAGGAACTCAATATCGAGATGGAAATAGATTCCCTCAGACTTCAGCATATAGAAGATGATTTTATCAGGGTGTATGAAAAATAAATCACAAGGCTTACAAGATAAACCACTGGCTTTTTCATGAATATTTAAAGAATGGTCGATTAGTTCTTTAGGGGACTAAATCCGAGCCTACAAAAAAAAATTTCCATTCGAGACATTGATAGTTTTGATAATATTTCTTGTTGTTTCCTAAAGGTTGAAATGGAGATCTGAAAATAATAGTGGTCTCAGGGTAATGATGAAAAAAAAGATGAAAATGGAATCTAATATTGGTGGATTGGCCAAAAAATACATTTATGGAATGATCAAATATTACACATGTCAATATTTATGGAAGAAGAATATGGGGAACTATCTAACGGGGATGAGGAAATGATTCAAATATGGAAGAATAGGGAATCAAGCTTAGAACTATCAAAGGTATATGAAAAAATTCCTCTAATTTGGAAAAATAAATGAAGGTTCAGATAAACATTCATCATGCATTCTAGTGTTTCAACTACAGGGAACATGGGAATATTGTAAACCAAATACCTAGCATAGGTTAGTCAGAGGAGGTCAACAATAACCTCCAAGGAAACAAGGAATGGAATATTTTGTCCTTAATATTGAGGTGGAGATAGGAAAATATTTGGTGATAGGTATACTAGTTATTAATTCAATAATAGAAAACATACTATTCTATTATGGTTTTATGAAAATTTTCATATCTTGCATGTTTAGTGGAACTATTCAGTCACAACCTCATCATTTGGAGGTTTATTTATCTATGAGAACATCAAATGGGGAAATTATTACATAGAAATTTTATAAATCCTCCGCTATTAATTTTTGTGTATTTAACCTAACATCCAATCATTTCATGATCCCGTGGATGTAGTTTGATTCTATGTTGTGCATGAATTGGCTATATTTATACAAAGCTAACATCGACAGATGGTAATGGTAGATTACTCTCCACATCTTTATGCATCATCCAATTTTGTACAAGTGTAAGGAGAATGAAAAGTATCCTCTAGAATTATTTTCTCAGGTTTGTATATGAATACCTTATGAGATATAATATCTATCTCAATTGATTGAGATAAATGAGAGAATCATGTTTTAAAAAATCCCATCATAAGGGATTACACTAATGAATTCTGTGAATAATTTCTTGGTCTTCCTCGTGATCGAGATGTTGAGTTCTCAAAAGAACTTATTCCTAGATCTTGGCTTATTTCAAAGACACCTTATATAATAGACACCATTGGGATATAAGAACAAGATTAATAGTTACTGGAGAATCTGGAAAAGGGTTTTATATGCTCGAGTGATTCACTATGTGTTGCCCTAGTGCTTTTTTTGAAGATGAAGGATGGATCAATGCACCTCTTGATCGGTAATCGTGAACTTAATAAAATCATGATAAATAACATGTATCCCCTTCCATGGTTATATGACATGTTTGATCATCTATGTGGGGCTATATATTTCAATAAGGTGAACCATCAACTGTGATATCATTAATTAATGGTAAAGAGGGAAGAGATTCCCAGAACAACCTTTCCAATGAATTATGGAAACTATGAGTTCATGGTGATTCCCTTCAGACTCACTAATGCTCCATCAATTTTCATGGATTTAATTAGTAGATTATTTAGATATCACTTTGAAAAATTTTTGATAGTCTTTATTGATGATATTTTGATATAGACCTAGAGAATGGTGGAAAAAAAGAGCATTTGAAAACTGTTATAAATAATTTTCGAAGGAAAAAAATATTCATAGTATAGAAAATTTGAGTTTTAGATAGAGGAAGTATCATTTTTTGGGCTTGTCATCACCAACAAAGGAATATCTTTGAACCCTTCCAATAAAAAGGCAATCAAAGAGTGTCTCATGCCTACATATGTAACGTAGATGCATAGTCTCCTTCACATAAATGGGGATTTGGATGACTTGTGAATAAATTATCATGATTTTGAAACCCAATAAAAAATCTAACATAGAATGGATTGAGTTTTTTTTGACACAAGAATGTGAGGAAAGCATTAAGGAGCACAAAAGTGGCTTATAACTATGTCAGTAATCATAATCCCAACAAGTGGATAACACATTGCGGTATACAATGATTCCAAAAAGAAATGATAAAGCTGTATAGTAATTAAGAATCATAAACTGATGGTCTATGCCTCTAGGTAGTTAAAAATAAATGCGAAAAACCATCCCACACATGATATAGAGTCGACAGTAATTATCATCGCATTAAAAATTTGGTGACATTATCTCCATGGGTAGAAGTGTGAGATATATAATGATCACAAATGTCTAAATATATATTCACATAGAAGGATCTTAATATGCACTAGATAATATTGTTGGTGATCATTAAGGATTATGATTGATCAATCCACTACCATCCTGGTAATGAAAATAATTTAGAAAACACTCTATGTAGAAAAGATCCTACATATTAATCAATGATGATAATTTATAGGGATCCAATATTCTTATATTTGAAAAAGGATGGAATCAGAATCATTAAATAAGGAACATCATCAACCCTTATCAAATGATTTCTCACCCTTCCCTTATAGAGAAAACATAGGATGTGTAAAGAAATGATGTATAAATTCAAAAGAAGGTGGAATCCATGAAAGAAGGGAAATCCTGAAAATTAAAAATTCGTTAAGAAGGAGTCCTGAGATATGGTTCATGATTATGTGTACCATCAGATCCATAGATAATGAAAAATCTTTTAAATGACTCACATAGCTCAACCTTCTCTATTCACCTAGGGAATATAAATTTTTATTGATATATCCTATAGAACACTTGGTGGGACAATATGAAAATTGATATCACTGAATATACATAAAAGATTTGGGTATTTCAGTATGTTAAGGCTGAGAGAAACAATTCTAAAGGGTTGATTCCACCATTATCCATACCAATATAGATGTGGGAGAACATTACCCTAGACATTATCACAATACTTCCAATGAAATAAAAGGAAAAAATTCTATATGGTTTCTGGTGGATTTTCTTATAAAGACATACCACATTTTAGCAATTTGAGAGGAATTCTCACTAGATCAACATGGACTAATATATATCAAAAAAGTGGATATTCCACATGGAGTACCACTATCTACTTTATCCGATCAAGATCCCAGATTTATCTTGTTGTTCTAGAAAAGTCTCTAACATTCTCTATTCACTGATTTGAACTTCAGTATGCCCTATCATCCCTAAAGTGGTGTTCAATAGGAGCGAACTATTCATACAATGGACGAAATGTTGAGAGCATGTTCTATGGACCTAACAGGGGGATGAGAAAAACCTATAAATCTGGTTGAGTTCTCTTAAAATAATTGTTTCCACTCATGAATTCGAATGACTCTATATGTAGTTCATTATGGGAAAATATGAAGAACACATGTGTGTGGGGATTAAGTTGGTGAATGTAGGATTTTAGGACATGAAATTGTAAAACAAAATGGTGCAGAAGGTGATAAAAATTAAAAAGGCCATCATGGAAGCCCAAATATGACTTAATAGATATGCAGAAAATCAACAATGGGAACTCGAGTTTATGGTTGAAACAAGGTATTCTTACCATATCTCAATTGAGGAGAATCATCAGATTTTGGAAAAAAGGAATGCTAAGTCTTATGCACAAAAACCGCTTAGAGGTACATGACCATGTCAGAGCTATGGCCTATCGACTATAACATCCACCAACCATTTCTAAATTACATGATGTATTACATTTATCCCTTCTGAGGAAGTACATAATAGCTTCTTTACATGTACTAACTTCAGAGGTGGTGAAATTGGGGAATGATATCTCTTACAAGGAGCAGCCATTGGATATCTAGTATCACAGAGATAATGTTCTACACAATAAGACCACTCACCTAGTAAATTTACTATGGTTGAACAATAAATACAAAGAGGAAACATGGGAATCTACCGAGGCGATAAAGGAGAAGTACCCTCACAATATTACTCATTAGTTTGTAAAATGAAATATAGATGGTGAAATTTCATAAGGGGGTATGAATTTTACAACCAATAATTCTATCAATAGAATTTCCATTATTATAATTATTCTATATGATATAGATCACATAAAATCACTTTGAGAACACAATAACAACTTTAAAAATGAGGAATGAATGAAATAAGAAGTATTTCTAGAAGATAAGTGATCTTTTATGATTAAATAGTAACATGAACTTAAAAATAAAAATGTGACCCTTATGAATAGTAAACTAGACAATTGAATAATAACCCCACCAATGATTGTAAATATAAAACATAACCATCTCATAAGTGAAAATATGATATAATTATATCATATTATACGTAAATAAATATTTTAAAAAATTTAAATTGAGAGTTTATTTTATCAAGATTATTTTATTAAAATATTATGATTAATATAAAAAATTAAAACAGCTTTTATTTTATTAAAATGTATTCATAAGTTAATATTTTGTTTCCTCGAGGTTATGAGTTAATTTTATGAGACCTTAGTTAATTTTTATAAAGTGAAAATTAGTTATAATTTTAAAATATATATATTTATGTAAAATAAGATATTATTTAAAATTTAAAATTTCACATATTAAGAAAATTGTTTTCATAAAATCGAGTTCATTTTTTAATTCTTTGTGTTGAAAATGGTTAGGGTGAAATTTTTGTATTTTTCTGAAATACTAGAATTTTTAGTCAATAGAAAAATACAATAATTTATGATAAATTCTAAAAACATGAATTATAGAGTAATAAATGTTGTATGGTCGATGTAAGCCCAAAATATCAAATTGTACTTAATTATTTAATTTTATTTGATAATAATTATCAAAATATTCATAGTCAAGAGCCAAAATAATAAACTTAGATATAAAATATTGGAAAACACTTCCCTCCCTTATAAATACCACCCCTCACCACCACTTCTCCTCACACGTCTCAAGCATTGATCCTTTCCCAAATTATGACCAATTGTCCTCCCAATTCCCTCCCCCATGTCTAGAAGTTTTTTTTCATAAAAAATGACAAACCCATACACCTAAGGAGGTTCTCATGAAGAAGGAATCAAATGGTAAAACCCTATTCCTTTTCATTTAATTTATTTTCATGTTCTTTTATTATATTTTATCTATTCAGCTACTATAATGAAAATGGTGTGATTACTCCATTACCTTACATATACATGAATAATATTATTCTAATTTAATAATTCATCATCATCTTTATTTCTCCCTCCTTTTATAATAAAAATTAAAACATAATCTATGATGTGTTAATTTATCACATTCAAGGAAGATGAAGCCTTTAATTTGCTGTACCTACTTCATGACTACTCATAAATCCATTTTTAGGTTTAACAATATTATAATATATTTATAATATGTTATATATTATTATATAATCATCATATACAATTTATGTTAAATAATGAAACAAAAAATGTTCGTTGTGAACAAAACAGATCAAAATAATCCAAACAATTTTCGCTAACATTTTATCTAATTATTCACCCTCACCAACAATAAAAAACTGAATTATGTGATAATTTAAACTTATTGATGTTTTTTAATAACATATATCATAAATTCTAGAGAACAATTCTAATTTGAAATGATTATCGGTACATGTATATAATTAAACCGGTCATTAAAACCCAAGGAAACCAATGTTCTTAAATAATGAAATTGAACATCCTAACCCATCAAAAAGACTATAAATTATATTAATAAAATTATAAAAAATAAAAAATATATATAAGGTTACTAATTAATTAAATAATGTATTGAATTTTTTTATCTATTACATTAAGGTCAAGTAATGAAAATCATTGGATGTAAGGTAAGGGGTTATACTTGAACCACCATTATTCATTCGGGTTACTCGATCTCTATTTTTACCCAAATAAAATTCATTTTTATTTTTATGTAAATATAATGAATGATGTATATATGTTTTAAAATAATTTATCAATATCCTTTCATCCTTATTTTTTTGGATATATATATATATATATTCAAAATATTCCCAACTCAATTCTTTCCGATAAGCAAACTCTATTTAAGGGAATTCCTAAATTCTTACCCATTTTCAAGTGCACGCAATAAAATATTTTAATAAACGATTATTTTTTATAAAATCACTCATTTTATTATGAGAAAATTCTTGGCTCACTTATGATTTTATATAAAATATTATTCCCTTCTCTTCAATAATGGGTCTTTAATACTTTCCTTTAACCACACCAAAATGTTTTAATTATAAAGATTCTTAAATACTATTTTTACATTTTATCTCTTAATTTTGACATACCTTATCATGATATATGACTATTTAACTTTATTGATGTTAATTTCTATTTTAATACCTTTCATGATGGGTTTAACACGTATGTGTAGGGGGAACGATACCATCTGGGTGATCACTGACCAACTCACCAAGTCAACCCACTTCCTAGCTATTCAGGAATGAGGTTTAGTAGAGAGCTTGGGAATCCTCTACATACAGGTGATAGTTCGACTCCATCAAGTCCCATATATGATATTATCATATCATGATGCACTTTTAACTTCCAATTTGTGGGAGGGATTGTAGGAGGAGTTTGGGACTCATTTGTGCTTAAGCACAACTTTCTACACGCAGACAGAGGACCAAATAGAGTGGACCATTTAGGTCCTATAAAAAATGCTACGTGCTTGCATCCTAAATTTTGTTCACATTTAAGAGGATCACCTACCACTGGTGAATTTTTCATAAAAACATATACCACTCCAACATCAGTATGGAACCATCTGAGGCATTGTGCAGGTTACCCTATTGGCCACCACTTTACGAGACTAACCGTGTAGAGTCAGCACTCATGGCACCAAAAATGGTCCATACTACTACAGAGAAGGTGCATGTCATCCATGAGTGGATGAAGACTATACATATCCATATGATATCTTATGTTGATATGCAGTGGGTACCCTTTGAGTTTTTGGAGGGGGACAATGTGTTCCTTCACATATCTCCTCAATGGGGGATACATATATTTGTCTGGGGCTGCAGATTATCTCTAAGGTTTGTCGTAACTTTTCATATTTTATGAAGAGTATGTGAGGTGGCGTACCATATTGGTATACCTCCATAGTTAGAGTAGTTTTATGAAGTCATAAATGTATCATAGCTGAGGATATATGTACATGACCCATCACATTTCATTGGTTGGGGGGGATGGATGTTAACGACGGGGCACTTTTTGCGGAGTTCCCTATAGAGACCGAGGATCGACATGAGATGACCCTCCTTTGGTGATAAATTCTCCAGTTTACGTTCAGTGGTATCATGGGAATCTCTATGGGAGAACATGGGAGTGGGAGGCTCAGATTCTTTCTCGGTATCCCCATTTTTTTGTTTAGCCCTTACTTTGGATTTCGGGGATGTAAAGACATATGGTGGGGAAAATTTAATGTCCATGAGTTTCCCATGTAATTTTCATGAAAATTATATGGGATTATATCAAGATCTGGTGCTGAGACAACATGTGATTCCGAGGTCTGAGGTTCGCATAATATATTTTGAACTATTTTTATGTTTATCAAAAAATAACGCGTCTTTTTGGTTTTAGTAACTTTTAAACTAGTGATCGGATCAAAAATATAAGGGCACTGTTGAGTTCAGAATAGTGAGTTTACCTTAAGTGGGGATGAACATAAGTTGGCATGGGTCTACTACAAAAGTTAATTTTGGACGTTTTAAAAGAAAAATAAAATATACTTAAAAAGTAATTTTTTTATTTCTACAACGTTATGTAGTGACTCAACAGAACTGCAATGAGATGACTCACCAATGTTGAAATGCCGCATTACAGCAACAATAAAACACATTTCAAATATGAAATTCATTTATGTGTTTCCTCTATTAAACAGAGGCAGGGACCAGTGTTAGAATTTATAATTCTAGAGAATTTTGACAAGAGATCAAATGTTTCCCTGAGGATTGGAGAAAGAAACTTTCCCTCCAGCGATGATGGTTTGGAGATCGGAGCTTGAATCAATAATTGACGAATGATGAATGACGATGAATGATGGATCAAGGGTGTTTGTGGATGTATCTTCATTAATTATTAATTATCTACCTTAATTAATCATCTTTCTATGTGGGGGGTTTATTTCCAAGTTAATTATTTCCCCATGATTGTTTAGAAACAATCAATGGAGACCAACCCACAAATAGGTTGATTGGCAGATCGATCATTCATGCGAGATGGGTTATCTATTTTGGGGTTTTGAACGGTTAAAAACTTTGTTTTTATCTTGTTCTTCCTTTCCATTTTTCAATAGGTAAAATGAAGGCTGAAATGAAAAAGACTAACATTCATACCTCAGGTGTTCTTGGTTCCTTTCCTATCCTCGTCAATGTATTCATTTCTAATATACCCACAAGGTTGTGTCAGGATTTTTTGGGAGGTTCTGAATGTGTATAGACCCTCGAACCAAAGGTAAGATGATCATGATCCCATGGAAGTGATGGTGGTGACTGAAGGTTCTCAACGACATTCCTGGTTTGAAGAATAGACCACCAAAATGATGGTGGCGGCTGGTAGAAGAAGATCAGGCAGTGGCTCGGCCACCCATTGTAGGAGGCTACTGGATCAACAACCAGCGGTGGAGGGTACAATAGAAGCAATTCCACATGCAGCGACTTGGAGACAGGACCATGGCAGGCCATGGCCATACGAACTATTGACGTAGAGAGCCACCGCATCGGTCTACTAGAACTCGGTCACATGGACTTCATGTGTGAGGATTTGTTGTCTTGTGTCTAACCATGTTTACCAAGAGACATAGTCGCTCGACCAAGTCAACTAGGATGGAGGGGTGGAGCCCGCATGTTGTGCCTAGCTGGATGAACTGGCTCGCACAGGGGGGGTCGGGTTGGAGGAAACCATGCATCCCGGCTGGGTAGACTGCCTGGCCCAGTGGGCTCTTGTCAACAGCCCAATGGGCCTGGCCTTTGGCCCAGACCTATTTGGGCTAGCATTGACCCGACCGGGTTAGGTTGGGTCAAAACCAAACACAAATTTCCCATTTTACTAAAATTCCCCTAACTCTCAAATAATGTGTTCATTTGATGATATATTTGTGGAATTGAAAACATTATGATGACATGGTACTTTTGGAATACTCTATGTCACCATTCATGGAGTTTGGAGTATGATCTATTGGCTCATGGATTAGGTTCTCCTAGAAATAACGTGGAAAGGGAGAAATATTGTGACTTTCTATAGAAAAGAAGCAGTGTTAGTCTCATGCAAAAACCCAAAGTTGGTCTACTATGAAGATAGGGAGTTGGTCTCCTATGAAGATGGGATTAGTTTTCTAGTGAGGGAATGGAGTAGGTATATTGTGAGGGCACATAGTAGGTCTCCTATGAGGTCACAGAGTTGGCCTCCTGTGAGGGCAGAGAGTGGGTCTCTTGTGAGGGCGTGGCGTATGTCTCATACAGAGATAAGGATTAGGTCTACAATAGAGATGTGGAGTAGGTATCCTATGAAGAATATATGTCTTGTTGGATTTGGATATTCTGGGACATTAATAGTTTATGTGTCCTAGTGTGAGATAACTCTAGTGACTCTATTGATTGTAATTTTTAGAGGTTTTACTTCATGTACAACTTTGTTAGTATGTCTTCTATCTTGGTTTTTGGTTTACATTTTTAGTTGGAGTACCGAATGAGTACTATTTAAATCACACTTACACATCCTTCGTTTGCTCATTTCATGTCTTGTGCTGATTATTGACAGCTTTGATGAGGCCCTTAGTATTTTGGAGAGAAGTCGTGATTCTGGGTTGCCTGAGGGGCGTGGTATGCTTTAGCAACATTCAAACATCTTACTATACATACCCTTATGGTTGGGTGTTTTTTGGATGAGATCCAGGAGCTTATACATTTCATTTTCAGTTGGGCTTGTATTACATCTCGTTTACATTTTTTTATGTTACTCATGGTTGGTGTCTTAGTAGTATGCATACCAGTTTACTCGGTGTTTTTAGTTTCATCACTTTTTCTTCGAGAGGTGTGTGTTTACGTTAACTTAATAAAATTCCTCCCCTTTATATTATATTCCTACTCATCTCTAGCCACCAGCCCATGGCATATAGAAGGAGATATTGGGGTAGTCATGGAACGTACCCTAGTGGAAGGGTCGTGATAGTGATGTTTGTAAAATAATTATGATATTAATTATTATTAGATGAATTCATAGAGTCATAAAATATAATTTCATGTTTACTTAGGATGATTCTTCATCAACTCATTACATTTAACATTCCAAGCTATACCGAAGTGTTTATAAAATCAATGGTAATTGGAAAAAAAATCATGGATAGAATTACTTCATGATAGAGATTTAATTTTTTTGAAGCCTCTATATACTGAGAGTACCTTTAATATATCATGATTGTTGAGGTTTTAGATTTTTATGGATCTCTCTAATACCCCCTTCAGTCATTCCACTTAGGAAGGTATTTTTAATTTTTCTAAAAAAACTCAACTATACTATGTTATTTCAATGGTGTATGAGAACTTAATGAAATATTTTTTCTAACATTCCTCAAATTTTTTCAATGAATAAATAACATGATGGTATATGAAACATAACATGTTATAATTCAACCTAAATAATAGTGTCATCCTCAATAATTTCCACAATTGAATTGTCAACAGGATATTAGACATCTAATATGAGATTGTGTGGGGGGAGGATAGTTTAGGGATATTACTCAACCTTAAATACCTTGGGATACACATAAATGTTTGTTGGTAGATATCAATGGTAATGATGTGGTGGTTTTTGTACAATGTTATATTAATTAGATTATGATTCTTTTATTAGTGGGGAGAAAGTTAATTTTAGTCATCGTATACTTATATACTATTTTTTTGTAAACCAATTGATATGTGACCATCACACTCCATTATTTTACCATATTTATATAGGTCATTGGTACTTAAGGTTAAAAGTTTTATGAGGCCTTTAGTATTGTATATACAATTTTTCGGAAATTATAGATTAATGGATGTGTATTAGTGGTGTGAGATGAATATAATAAATTATTATTTAGTTGGAATTTCATTTTTATTATATATACTACTATAAAGTGTTTTTAATGTTACAAATTGGTTGCAATATGTGAATTTGGTAAATCCTCATCCTAGATTTCCCAAATGAAACCCATGTTGGGATCACTACGTACCCTCGTGGACACCACCACATACACTAGAGGCTCTCAACTAGTGGAGAGGGACTAATATAAACATGGAGAGACTATTACATATTAATAGAAGCCCAAGGTACATACCTAGATTTACCAAAAATCCCCATAACCCATCAATATGAATAATATCCCAAGAAACTATGGACATAAAATATAAGGCCATATCTGGCACCCAATATTCGTAAAGAATGTATTAAACTATATATATGGTGAATCAACCATAATAATGTAATAATAGATATAAATTCTACAAATGATATGATAAAAAACCACACATTATTTTTTACGTGATAAACAATTGCTAAAATTAAATATGAAATAGTTAATAAAAATCACAAAATCATCCTACCAAATCCTCAACCTTATTAACATGTTTAATTTACCATGTGTTAATCTCAATGTGATACCTTTGTTATATAATAAAAACTTGTAGTCAAACCAATGAACATCAAAACCCATGCCTTGTATGTTGGTAGGGGTGAGTCAATTGACCCAATATTCATTCCAAATTCCTTTATAGAACTGAGTGCTACTTTCATTAGATATATATAAATGTAATACACAAATGAAAAGGGTAATGTGAATCCATGTAACACATCCCCAAATAATTATATATTTCAATTAATGGAAAAAAACATGTCAGTTCATCGAGTGTTAATAAGGATACCCAAAACAGTGATCATTCCCTCTTCACCTCTATTATAGAAAGAATAGATTCATATCATTTGATAAACTGACCCAAACCAAATCATTCTTGTTACTGTTTCCAACCATGTCCCTAACACATAGAAAAGGATTCTGGGTGTGGTTTCATATGGTACACTATATCCCATCCCAGACATGGTTAATCATGGTAGTCATCATGGATGACATCATACCACTACCCAAATGAGGATAGTAGGGTCCTACATCTAAATCATGACCCGCTACCAGATCACTCAAGGTTCATTCCATTTCCAACATCATGTTCCATATAAATACTCATCCCAATTACTTTCAAAGTCTACTATCGCTTCCCACAACATCTCAATAAAGAAAAGGAATTAATCCATTCATCAACCCATATCATCTCACTTAAGACATGGTTGTTATGGCCTTTCCATAAATGGAAATTAATATCCCACAACAACTAAATTTATAATAATTTTATTTAATCATATTCATGTACACAAGTACTACATCATATGAATGGTAGTATGACCACTTCTTCCCACTCATGGTGGGGTTATGCTTTAGGATCCTCTCAGGAACAAGTATTTATCACATAGCATAAGTAAAGAGTCTACACATGGGGTAAATAATTAAGAAATAATGCATCCCATCTCAAAAATCTACATATCACATATATGGTGATAGAAAATAAGGTCTTAGGGCTGCACATCTCATCATATCCCAATACACATCTCAACCCCCAAAGGTTTATATTCCCTTAACTCAGGACAATCCAACTCACTAATAGAAGAATAAATATCTTTATATGATTACAGAAAAAACATGCATGATTGTGCATAAACATACACCCATGAAAATTAAAATCATTAAGCACCTATACTTTAGAAAATAGGGAATCACCAATACATGAAGAAAATGGAAAATAACTTTAAAAATAGCCTAACCAACATTCCCTTCAAAACTAAACATATTTACATTTTATAATGGTTTGGAAAAAGGAACCACATGTCATATTACTCACACTATTCCCTTTTCCAATTCTCCTAAAAACCATTAGAACACTCCATTTCTATTTAGAAATACAATATAAATAACCAACATTGAAATAACTTGTTTTATAATAAAATCACAATTTATATAAAAAACTATTTAGAAAAAATTAAAAGAAAACCAATTAGCATTTAAAAACCACTCTTCACACCACAAGATGCATATTTAGGGACACTAACACACGTTTGACCCCTTAAAACCCATAAAACTATATTCCAAGTTGTGAAATACATGTAAAATTTTAGGTTTATGTGAGTTCATCCTAATCAAGAGTGTTTTCGCATAATTCCAGAGACAGGTGGAAACTAGTATTATTAATTAATGGTGAACATAAAATCAACAACTAATTATGAGACATTGTGAAGTCTTAGAAACCAACCTTGAATAATGATCGAATATTTGATCCAATTCTTATACTGATATCCACTATTTCGATGAGAATTTATCTTAATAAAAAATTATAATAAATTAATTAATTAAAAAAAACAAAAATTGGAATACCTGATGTAAAAATCAATGAGAAACCCTATAATATTAAAATAATTAGAAACAAGGTGTGGTCCCCTCATCCAACATAGTGTTTAAGGACCTTGAATTCTATCAAAGAAAATGTATTTCACATAATTATTTCATATGGTATAAATCACATAAAATCACGTTAACAACAAAACACAAACTATAAAATTGATGAATGGATGAAATAAAAAGTATTTGTAGAAGATACAGAACATATACCAATGAAAAAGTAACTTGAACATTGGAATAGTAGTGTGACCCATATGAACTTTAATCCAAAAAATGGAATAGTAACCTCAAAATTAATGTATAAATAAAATTTCGCCAACTTATAAGTGACAATATGATTAGTTATAAAATTGTATAGTAAATTAATATTTCAAAAATTATTAATTAAAAGTTGGTATTTTTATATGTTATAAATACTTTATTACAATATTATTATCATTTTAATAATTAATAATAATATTTATTTTCCTAAAATGTATTAATAATTTAATTTTTTCTCATTATTAAGTTTTAATATTATGATACCTTTGTTAATTTTTCAGAGTGTTATAAAAATCATTTATAATTTTAAAATATGTATTTTTTTAGAAAATTATGATTGATGATGTATCTCTTTTTCTACATAGTTTTTCTACATCATTTTATTTAATTTTTAATGATTTAATTATTTATTTTTAATCTTTTTATTAAATAATCATACGTTTTTGTTTTCATAAATAATTTTTTTAACTAAACATTTTTTTATAATTAATTGGTTGTTTTTTTGTTTAAAGTAATTAATTAATGAATTTAATTAAATTAATAAGTTTTATAAATTATTATTTAGTTTATAAGTATAAATTCTTTTTTAAAATTTGGCATTCAAATTTTTTATTTAATTAACGTAAATATTTTTATTTAATTATTTAATTCATTACCTCAATTTTTAATCTTTTAACTTTATCTTTTTAACATTTAATAACATTATCAATTAAATTAAATCACATTACTTAATTTTAATAATTCAAATTTAATTAATTAATGATTAATTAATTTCGACATTTAATTTTTTAATTTAAATTCACTTTCTTATTATATTAAACTTTTTGTTTTTTTAATTTAAGTGTCTATTAATCTATAAATTAAGTTTAATAATTTGTTGTTCATATTAATTAATTTATTTGTTATTTTTTTAATATATTTATTTATTTTTATTAGTTACTTAGTTTTCAATTATTTTAGTGAATTATTACTATAAATTAATTATTCTATTTCTTCTTAATTTTAGTTTTAATCTATTTTTAATTTTTATTTGTATTTTAGTGTACTAGTGGAACATCTAACTCCTCACACCGTTTCATTCACGGTGCCACCGTCAAACCCCTTATATTGTCCCACAGTTTCCATTTACACCACAACCAACCCCTAGAACTGTAACCGCAACACCACTTCCCCATATCTCTTCCAATTTCATGGCTTCACTCAAACCGGTCACACATCAACCTCTTCCCGTTGTTTTTCATAGTCTCACAATCACCACCACCGGTGCCCTATCCCATCACCGCCACCAATTTTTGGCACTGCTTCACTCCTCCCCAGGGCCTATCTCAACACTCTTTGATGGTGATCATCTCAGAAATTGAAGAAAAAAAAGGGCAGCAAACCCCATACCTCAACCTTCCACATCTCTCCATTTTAGTTCAGCAATTGACCCATTGGATCCCTTGACCTTCTTTTAAAATGTGCTCGACCTTTTGTATAAGAATTCTGAGCCTCTCAAATCACGACCAGACATGTTCCTCTCTAAACTGCCTTTATCCACCACGCACCACCGAGTAGTGCCCTTAATCCATCGGGAAACTGAAATTTCCACCACGATTCGAAGGAAGAGATCGTCGCTTACCTATTCATAACCATAATTGAAGGAGTTGTCGCACACCATGAATTTGTGTTGCTGGTGTAGAGAAACTAATAGCAGATCCAAAGCTGATGTCGAATTTATCACCAAGAAGAGTTGTGTTGTTGTGGGAATAGAATAGAAACGATGTTTTCAACGCCGTCGTTGATGAGTTGAGCTGATCCGCTTTTAAACTTTCATGAGTCACCAGAGAAGAGGAGGAGTCTGCCAGATCTGGATAGAGTTATGAAGAAGGTGAAGTCGCGGCGATGGGTTCTCGATAAAACACCAATTTCTTCCTCCCTCTCCAGTGTGTAGAATATTTGAGGGGGGGAGAATAACTTAAAAATATTAAAAAAACTAAACTAATTTTAAAAATAATAACCGAAATAAATAAGTCGAACTAATAAAAAATATATATATAAATATAAAATTTACTAATTAAATCTAATATATTAAAATAAAATTAGAAATAATTATTTATAAATTAAAGAAAAGTAAATTAATTTTAATAAATTCATTAATTTTAATTTAACAAATTTCATATTAAATAATTATAATTAAAATAAAAAATTATTAATTAAATAAAAATTAATTCAAAAAAATTAATAATAATTTATAATTACTAATAAATTATGATTTTAATTATAAAAATAAATAAATAAATATTAAATCTTAAAAATTTAACCTAACTTAATGACTTATTTTTTTAAAATTTAATTAATAGAATAATAACATTTTATAGTGCTTAAATAATATTATTTAATATTAAATAATATAATTAAAATATTTAAAATTATAATTTAATATTTAATAATTAATTTATGTAATAAATAAAGTTAATTAAGTATTACTTGAGATAAAATTTACGTAATGTTAATAATTAATTTGACAATTGATTATTAAAATTAATTGTTTTAGTATTCCGTTAAAATTTTATTTGTTTTCTTTGGTTTTGCAGATTCATTCAAGAGCTCAAAACACGTCCGCAATCATCTAACCAACTAAAGCGGTGTAAGTTATAAGGGAAAGGCTCAGACAATGCATGATTCATGGAAAAATTCACATGTGCGGTGCACAAGTGAGGGATATTTGAAGTTGGTAGAAAACAGCGGTGATGTGTAGCAAATGACAGTGGGTATTAATGGAAGAGAAAGAATCTTAATGAAGGGAATTTTATTCTGACTCGAATAACCACACCATTTGAGAGCTAAGACCCCCGGGAAACATGAAGGGTGGTACTGGATTTTTGGTGTTGTATGAGTAGGGAAGAAAATCATGATCATCCTTCACAGAGGGACGGTTCTTCTTCCTATGTTCTATTTTATTTATAATATATTTGATACATTTGAATTGAAAATTATATTATCTTAATTTCTTGTTCTGGAAATTGGAAGTTCTATTGGTTCATATTTTCACTTTCTTCATTAAATTTCTTCCAATGAGAATTTGATTCATTCGATTAGATTGAACCTGATTCGAAAATCTATAATTAAATATGCACCTTCAAACAATTAATGATTCAATCCTTGATCTTTTGGTGTGATTGGTCGAGGATTATTTTTTTGAAATAATTTATGTTAAAACTCAAAAACATTCATCGAGATATTTTAATGTTAACATCATTAAATCAATTTGTTTTTTGTGGTTTATGAAGTAGAAAACCTCATGAACTATAATACAGAGTTTTAATTCTTCGAGCAGGGATGATTTAACAAAATGTTTTTAATGTTTTAATTTAATCATATGAGGGGTCATTATTTTAACCATTAGATTTCAAATTTCATTAGCTCATTCTGAGATCAATTCTCAATAATCCTGTTTACATTTTTTTATTTTAGTCTTTACTGTTACATTTAGCAATTTCATTTTCCAGTTATGAAAATAAAAATATTTCCATAATTAGTTTCATTATTTTCACATCATCATAAAACAAAATATGAAAAAGTAAAAAATTGAAAAGTAAGAAAATGTTTCCCCATTGCTGACAATAATGATGGCTTGTAAAAAACATAAGAGCACTAACCTACCTTTTTTGTGGATCGAACATGCCCCACTATGCTATTGTAGGAGTGATAAATGTAATTTTGAGGGCCGTGACGACCTCCGACTTCACCAATTTTAATTAAAATTTTAAATTTATGATATTTAAAAAACTATTATCATAAAATTGATTTCATTTTTGAATTATCCATATTGAAAAAATGTTTAGGGTGAATATTTGGGATTTTTTTGAAATACATGATTTTTGTGAATAGAAAAATACAACAATGTATGATAAAGTGTCAATACATGAATTATAGAGTCATCGATGATGTGTGGATGATATAGGTCCAAAATCTCAAACAATCCTACATTGTTTTATTTTATGATAATTTTCAAGTTAATCACAATCATGAGACAAAATAATTAACCAATGAATAAAATAATGAGAAAACACTACATCCTCCACTATTAATACCACCCCCACCACCTCTTCTCATCACCCCCCCTCTCAAGTATTGTAACCAGTAAATAATATTATAAACAATACTCCCAAGACCCCCCCCCATGTCCATTAGATTTTTTAATTATCAAATGACCAAAACCAATCCCTTAATGAGGTTCTCAAGAAGAAGGAATCAAGAGGGAAAACAATCTTCCCGGTATTTTAATATCTTTTCAAGTTCCTTTCTTTTCCTATCTCTCCTCACCTAAAAACATACAATTTTTATGGTAACTCTTGTACCTTACATGTACTGAAATTTTATTATTCTGATCGAATAAATCATTATCATCTCTACTTCCCCCTCCGTTTATAAAAAAAATAAAACACCATCCATGATTTGATAATTTATCTCGTCCAAGGATGATGATGTTTTCTATTTCAATTAACTCCTTCAAGACTTCTCATTAAAAAAAATTCATGGTAAAAATATATTATGATATATTTATTATATTTTATGTAGTGTTCTGTAATAATTATATACATGTGATATAAAATTATTAAACAAAAAAAGTTCGTTGTGGGTGAAGCCAAACCAAATCATCCAAACGATTATCACTAACCTACTATCTAATGATTCTTCCACAACCAAAATATCCACATTAATTATATGATAATTTAACATTTTTGATGATCATTAACAAAATTTAAATTATATTCTTGAAAACTATTCTCATCTTACAGGATTATCTGCATAAGTATATATATAAACCGACCATAAAATCAAAGGAAATCAGCGCTCCTGAATGATCAGATTTAATATCATAACCCATAAAAAGTGACATAAATGAAATTAATGAAATTATAAAATTATAATAAATGAAATAAATATATAAAATGTTCTGAATTAATTATTTAATGGATTTATGTTTATCATCCATGGCATTAAGATCAAGTGAAGAACCTGAACCTCCGTTATTCCTTCAGGTTACTCTTTTTCTTTTTTTACCCAAATGAAATTCACATATATTTTTTATTTACATCTTCTAAATTCAATTTATATGGTCCAAAATCAGGTATATATATCATCTAATACTAATATTTTGGGTATATACATGTTTTTAAAAGGTTTCCTACTAAATTCATTTTGATCAGCAAACCATGGTTTTCATAAAATCTCCCATTTTATTATGAAGACATTGTTTTTTTACTTTTCATTTTATAAAAAATAATATTGCCTTTACTACTTTATAGTCTCCTTAATATATTACTTTAACCACACTAAAATGTTTCAATTCTAAGGATTTTTAAATACTAATTTTACTTGTTATCACTTCATTTTGACATCACTTTTCATGATTTATGCATATTTTCCTTTGTGCATTTTCTTGTCTAATTTAATTAATTTAATTAATGAACACTATTATGATATTCCCATTTATTATTCTTTATGAAATTATTATGATACCCACTTTATTCCATGGGTAAACCTTATGTTTATTTTTAATTTGGAACACATATTCATGATCATGTTTCTATGGGTGTAACAAGATAGTTCTCCAATGAATTGGGTAATGATTAGTCTCATGAGATGTCACATTCAATGGTATTGGTGGTTAGCCTAAACTTGTGCTCCATATGAAATAGTCTTGGCGGTTAACCTTGACTTGTGTTCCTTCAATTGCAATGAGCCTTGAATCATGGTTATATAATGTTGAATATTGTTTCCATATTCTATATCATACAGTTATTACATACTTTATGCATCATAAGGTATATATATTCCTCTTACTTGATCTTATTATTCCTTTTAACACATTTTCTATGCATTATTCTTCTGATTATTCCCTTAATAGGATTTTTAGCTCATCCCTCTTTTCACGTTTTCCCCATGTTATACTTTGAAGATGTATCGAATCAATGGAGTTTAATAACTCATAATGGATGGGAAATGATTTAATTTTTCCCATGTTTTCATTTTTATATACATTGTTTTCAAAAGAAAATAGACTTAAATATCCATAACCTATAATTTGATGTTTAATTTTATTTAAAATCATGTAATAATAATAAATAAAGGATAGGGATTCTATAATTGTTATCAACATAAGATCTTGTTAATATTCGATATTATTCATAAAGAATATTTATAACAATATTAATGATAAGTCTAAGTCTAGGAAAACATCCCTAAATTTTGGGTAAGTATGTAGTAATTGTTTTATTAATAAAATACATCACACTATAGATATTACAAGTGGATGTGGTTCTGGAAAATATTTAACTAGGAAGAATAACTACAACAATGTCTTCCTTCCCTAACACAATGTTACGTGGTACATGAGAATGGCCTTTAATGTGCACTTGGTTTGACACTCCATGGGGATATACTTTTAAAAATTCATAAGCTCATTATATATCATTATTAAGTGAAAAAATCAAGTAAGATTTTATGTTAGGAAATATACCTTGGATAACCTAGATTAAAACCAATGAATCACAATTTTGGATATCGTTTTCCATTAAAAGTTTATCCTTTTTATGATCAAAGTTTCTTTTCTATATGATTATAATTTAATTATTCCAGCCCCCTAATAGAAATTTTTTTCTGTAGTTAATGGTAGGAAATATAATAATACATTCCAAAAATCAATGTGATATGAAATGTGATGATTTTTCTAATGAAATTAAAAATATGAAGGAAACAGGTTCTCAAAACACCATGATAGTACTTGATCTACTATATCATGTTATGTATAATAACATGAATTGTGTGTAACACCCACTCCAATTAAAGAGTATATTTTTATTTAATTCTTAATATGGAAAAAGAATCCCATGATTAGTGGATACTCTAATCCCCTCATAATATAACAATGGATCAACTCCATTTAGAATATAATCTCTATCCTCTATTGCAATGAAGAAGAGAAAGTTGTGTTGGAAGTCTATTGTTTTTATGGGGAAGTTGATCAGTGGTGGACACTGATCATAAACCCAAATTACATGGAAGAAATTGATTTCAAGGAATGGGAATATTTCATGAATATATTTTTCAATAAATATTTTCCCCAGACACTCCATCTCAAGATGGAAAGAGAGGTTCTCAGACTTAGGCATATAGAAGATGATTCTATCAGGTTGTATGAAGAAAAAATTACAAGTATAGCAAGATACTCCACTTTCATTATTATGAAAATTGAATGAATGTTGTATATCTTCTTTATGGGACTAATGTCGAGCCTGCAAAAAGTTTTTTATATTTTAGAGTTTGATAGTTTTGAGATTATTTCTTGTTGTTCCCTCAATGATGAAATGGAGTTCTGATACTAATAGTGGAGTCATGGGACTGATGAAAATAAGATTAAAATGTAATCTAATATGGCTGTTTCAGCCAATAAATGCCATGTTGGAAAGAAGACCAAATATCCCACATGTAAATTTTTTTGAAAGAAGCATCCTGGGAACTATGTAAAGGGAACCAGAAAATGATTCAGATATAGAAGAATATATAATTTGCATTAGAACTGCCAAAGGTATATAAAAATTTTCACTAATGTGGAATAATATTGGAAGGTTCATATCAACACTCATCATGTAGTTCAGTGTTTCAACTGAATAGAACATGGCAACTTAGTAATCAAAATCCCTAAGCAAAGGGTTGTCAGAGGACGTCAAAAAAAACCTCCAAGGAAACAAGGAAGGTCCTATTATATCACTAATACTGAGGTGGATCCAATAAATGATGTGGGGATAGGTATGTTGTTTACTCATTAAATAGTAGAGATGTACGATTCAAGTCTAGTTCTATGAATTCTTTCAGATCTTGAAACTTTATTTGAACTATTAATTCAAAACCTCAACATGTGGAGGTTGATTTATCTATGATAATGTCAAATGGGGAAATTATTGAATCAAAATTTTATAAATCCTCCCCGTTAATTTTTATGTTTTGAAACTCCGATCAAATCTTGTCAATATATCTTTGGTGGAGTTTGATGCAATATGGGGCATGGATTTACTATACTTATACAAAGACAACATCGACTATGGTGAAAGGTAGATCACTCTCCACATCTTGAAGCATCCTCCAATGCAGAACAAGTATAAAGTGGATGAAAAATATCATTTATAATTATGTTCTCATGTTTGGATATTACTACCTTATGAGCAAGAATGTATAGCGCAAATGATTGAGATAAATGAGAGAATCATGCTTGAAGACACTCCAATCATGAGGGATTACACTGATGTATTTAGTGTAGAATGCATGGGGTTCCGCCTAATCAAGAGGTTGAGTTATAAAATGAACATATACCTAGATCTCTACCAATATAAAAGAAATTTATATACTATAAATCATTGAGTGGGAAGAACTAAATAAGTAGTTACCAGAATCTGAACAAGGGTTTTATATGAATGAGTGCTTCATTGGGTGGTGCACGAGTCCTTTTTTGTGAAGATGAAGGATGGATTAATGCACCTCTTAATTGATTATCATGAATATAATAAAATCATTATAAAGAATATGTATCCCCTTCCATGGATATATGACTTGTTCGATCTGATATGTGGGTGGGTAATATCTCTATGGTGGACCATTGACCATGATAACATTAATTAATGGTAAGAAAAGAAGATATTCATAGAAAAACCTCTCAAATGAATTATGGAAACTATGATTTCATGGTGATTCCATTCAGAATCACTAATTCCCCATAAATTTTCATGGATTTAACTACTATATACTTTCGATATCACTTTGAATTTTTTTTTTGTAGTCCTTATTTATGAGATTCAGATATTGTCCAAAATTAAGGTGGAAAATGAGGAGCATTTGAATACTATTATAAAGAATTTAATAAGGGATTAAAAATATCCATAGTATAGTAAATTTTAGTTCTATATGGATGAAGTATTATTCTTGGGACTAGTTATCACCAACAAAGCAATATCTGTGAACCCTTCCAAGACAAAGGGAATTGAAGAGTGTCTCGAGCCAACATTTGTAATGAAGACCTATATTTTCTTTCACATATATGGGTATTAAGTTTTTTTTGAAGAAATTATCATGATTTTAAAACCCAATAACAAATATAACATAGAAAGTAATGAAGTTTTTATAGAAGCATGAATGAGAGGAAAGATTTAAGGAGCATAAAAAGATTCTAATCCCTACATCAATACACATAATCCTGACAAGTGGATAACTCTTTTTGGTATACAGTGATTCCTCAATGATAGTATTAGGATGTATAGTAATATAAAATTATAAATTTAAAGTCTATGACTTATGTTTTTTGAATATCAATGAGTAAAAATATCTCACACATAATCTAGAGATGGCAGCTCTGATCATCACATTAAAAATCTTGCGACATTATCTTCATGTAGATAAGTTTGAGGTATATAATGATGACAAGTGTCTAAAATCAATATTCACACATAAGGATATTAATATGCACCAACGAATATGGTTGGATATCATCATGGATTATTACTTATCAATCCACAACCATCTTGGTAATGAAAATAAGGTGGAAGACGCTCTAGGTAGAAAGGTTCCTACATCTTAATCAATAATGAGAATTAAGAAGGATCCAATCTTCTTAAATTTTAAAAGGATAGGAATGGTAATCATTATGGAAGGAATATCATCAACACTTCTAAAATTATTTCTCCCCCATCCTTTATGGATAATATAATGTATTCTCAGAGGAATGATATATAAACTCAAAATAATGTGGAAGCCATGAAAGAAGGGAAATCCTCACAATTAAAAATATATTAGAAAGGATTCATGATATATGGGTCAAGATTATGTGTACCATAAAATCCAATGATAAAGAGGATCTTATAAATGATGCACACATCTCAACATTCTCTATTCACTTGGGGAGTACAAAGTTGTATCAAGATATATAATAGAATTTTTGGTGGGACAATATCAAAATTATGATTTCAGAATATACATCAATGTTCTAGGAATATCAGTGAGTTAATGCTGAAATAACAAAATAATAAAGGGTTTATTCCACCATTATCTATACCAATATAGATGTGGGAGAACTTTACCATGTACTTTATCACAGTACTTCTAATGAAATAAATGGAAAAAATTCTTTATTGGTTTTATTGGATCATCTTATAAAGACATATCACTTTATATAAATTTGACAGGACTTCTAACTAGATCAACTTGTACTGATATCTATCAAGTATGTTGGAAGGATGCATTGATTACTGCTATCGACTTCATCCGATCGAGATCTGAGTTTCACCTCAATGTTCTGGAAAAGTTTCCAAAATTATCTATTCATTGAGTCGAGCTTCAGTATTCCCTATCATCCACAGAGTGGTGTTCAATCTAAGTGAACTATTTATACAATGAGACAAATGTTGAGATCGTGTTCTATGGGCATAACAAGAGGATGGGACCAACATTTACATCTTGTTGAGTTCCCTTAAAAAATAATTTTCACTCAATAATCCAAATTCCTCCATATGAATACCTTTATCGGAAAAGATGATAAAATTTGGTGTGTTGGGATTATGTTGGTGAAAAAATTATTTTAGGACCTTAAATTGTCAAAAACGTGGTGGAGTAGGTGAAAACCATGTAAATCACATCAAGGAATCCTAAATTTGACATAAAAGTTATGGAGACAATTATCGATGGGACCTTGATTTTTTGGTTCAAGAAATTGTATTCCTATCCATATCTCCATGGAAGAGAATCATCATATTTTAAATAAAAGAAAAGCTAATTCCTAGTTACAACAACCCCTTCGAGATCATTGATCATCTCAATTCTATGGCCTATCGACTATAACTTCTAGAAACCATTTATTATGTACATGATGTGTTCCATGTATCCCTACTCAAGAAGTACATACTAGACCCTTTGTAATTCCTTGACCCCAGAAGCCTGGATCTGGTGCATCATTTTAATAAATTGGCATGATTACAAGGGATCAAGTTCTGTAGGACCGATTAGTTTAGCAGTCTTGGAAAATAGCTTACATACATGAACATTACATTACACTTTCTAACACAAAACACAGCTAAAATAATCCTTTGATAATGCAATTTTTCCCTTAACATAACCCTACATATCAATCATAAAACATTTCTTGGGATCCTGGGAAAATAAAACATATGAAAGGGGTGAGTTCAGATGCTCAGTAATAGTAAGCAATACATTGGAAGATAACATAAACATTACGCATGGTGAATAATTGAAAACACATTCCTTTACATATTATAAACATGAACACTTCATGGTAGGAATATGAGGTGAGTAAATATTTCCATAATAAAACATAGTCAAGGGTATTATATTAGTTGACTAACCACATGAACCATCAATACTATATTCATAATAAGGGAATGTATAATGCGGGAAATTATGAAACACTTTTTCAGGGTATCTACCAAGATGTCACAAAATATTAAGGCCTCGGAAAAAACCATATATCAAATTGGGAAAAAACCTGGCCAATTCCACATCTGATTATCTCATGGGAACTACCGATGCATCAAGGTGTTATAGCAAGCTTCATTCGTCACTTACAAAGTCCAATACATTCCTCATATTAAAAGGTTGAAACATAACAAAAACATTCATTTTAAAACTAGCATACGAAATGTCAATACATTAACCATAAATCATGAATGGTACAAAAAATACCACATACATTGTTAAACATATCATAACACATTCAATATAATATGGAAGATTTATTATAATAAATCAACCATAATCAAGAATAATATCCAGTAAAGGATGTTGACTTCGTTGAAAATAATCAGTAAAAGTTTTTGAGAGGAATATCCTTTTTAGTGAAATCATTTAAAAGTCACACATTTATAAAGGAAGTCATTTAAAATATATTTTTGAATCAAAATTTCCCATAACAAATTTAATCTTTTGAATGGAATTAACATTTTAAAACGATCATGTCTATATAAATAAATCCATAAAACCATTTTGAAAACATTGACATTAATGAGAATGACTTTGAAGAATAAATATTAAGTCATTTATAATGATTTTTTAGTTAAATTGTATCTTAAAAGAATCATTTTGAAATTTCTTTTATGAAACATGGACATGGATAAGAAATATTTCCCTAAAAATACTTACATAAAAACAATCTCAGATAATAATGAGATTGAGGAATTCAACCTCACCTTGCAATTTCCTTTGTTCGTGGGTACGTTTAACCTCCTGTATAATGTCCATAGTATGTTATTAAATTATACTGGAACCATATTAATATTTATTATTTCATATTTGATTCATTTATGAATTTATACTACTTATTTAGTAATAATATCCATGTTAAAATAAAATTTTGGGTAATAATCGCTTTCTTTATCATACGTGTTTCAACATGTTATTCTTTTTCATGTCATTTAGATCATGATTTAAACACATACATAATATAAAACATGATTTATAAATCATATATATTTAGAATATAAATATTTATAATAGATAGATATATGAAATAGAAAACACCGTTTTTGGAGATGGTAGGTCATACGTACGCATAAACGTTGTTTCTATTTTCATATCATACTGAATTGAAGTAAGTGAATGAGATAAATGTAAATACATACACAAACACACACATATATATCAAGTAGAATTAGTATGTCATATATTACATACATATTAATAATATATATTATTATAATCATCTTTGATTGGTGAATGTGGAAATTAATCTCATCGTGTCGTGGAGACGGTAAGTTGTACATACACATGAGTGACGATATCATTTAAATAATGATTAAAATATGTGTAATTGGAGGGAATATTAATTATAAATAAAAAATTATAATGTAATTTTCATTATTTATATACATATTACTCATCATTATATCTATCCAAATAATATTGTGTTGAATAACAAATTAAACCACAGCGTGAGACGGTAAGCAGTACGTATACACACATGGTGACTTTATCATTCATGGGATGGATAGAATAATGAATATGGTTGTTACATATTTACAATAACACCAAAGTATGTAGAAGGTACATGAGTTATTATCTTGGTTTGTAAATAACAAAGAAAGAGATAGTGGAAGAAGAGGAGAACTTTGGACGAGGTGATAAAATAATTACCTCTTCTTTTGGTGTTTCCTTTTGATTTGAACAAAAGTGCTCCATAGGTTGACTTTATGATCAAGGGAAGGCCTCTAGGTTTAATTTATAGAAGTTGGGAGGATATTTTGTTCAGGCTCGGCTGAGCTAAATGTCTTTAGTGGTGTAATTTTGATAGAAGGGGATGTACCCTTTTATAAGAGAGGTGAGGGTCACTTTAGAAAAAGCTTGAAATATTATATTATTATACAATCATATTCAGTTTATAATGGCTCCAAAAATATTTACTTAGAATATAAGGTGGTTATGGGTCTAAAACCATTCAACCAATAGGTTTTAGACAGGATTAGGTTACTATATTAACCTTATCTTTTAGATTTAACTCCTAGTTAAATAGATTAACGTGTACCATGTATTCTTGTATTATTATAATAAATGGTTAATAAACTTACAATAAAATTCAAAGAGAACCCCAAGTGGGTAATTAATGACATATCAATCATTATATAAGTCCTTTTCCCAATCTTTATATTTTTAGGAATATTATATCATTTAATAATATAATATTTGTTTTAAAACTCATTAATGTCAATTTGGACACAATTTAGTATTTGTTTTTTTTTAAATCATCACAACTTTATTACTTAAAAAAAATACATTTAATCAACACTAAAAGTTCATATTCACTTAGAAAATTTTTGTATGGCATAAAAACTTCCATATTTTGTTTATTTTATTATTTATAATATCAATTTTTAAAATATTTCAATAAGAAGGTAACTATTGCATCATCATTGTGTCATAAAGAGATTTAATTATTTAAATTATAAAAATTATACATAAAGTACCATTATATAGGAAATATTTTCATCTTTATAATTAATATTTATTATTGACTTTATCTTATGTATTACCCTATATTAAAAATTGATTAGTTATTAAACATTGAATTTAACACTTTTAACTCTTCTTTAAATAAAATAATAATAAATGTCCTACTATTATCCAAGTGGAACTAAAGGATCATATTTTTGTTATAGGGTTGATTTTGGTCAAAATAAACTTACCCAATAGAATTAGGGCATGTTTTGAGGTAATATTAATATTATTTTTACCTTTAATTACCTTATTAACTTTTTATCACAGTATATAAAAGTCAAAAGTTAATATCCACCAAAATTATTTTTATATTATTGAACCAAATTTTACTTACTGACTCTAACTGTGTCTCTCAGATTTTTGAAATTCAACTCAAAAAAGTGGTAAAATTATGTTTTAAGCAAATTTGTAAATGCTCGTAGAAGGTGGGTAAAAGACTGTAAAAAGTTCAATAAAATTTTATATATCTAATTTTAATATAAAATAGATCCAATGAATTAAATTAAACTTATATAGGTATTATTTATCTATTTATACTTAAAATAAATATTAAATAAAATAAATAATTATTTAAATAAAAAGACTATTTAAAATAATAACGCATAGTTTTCACTAATCATCAAAAATTGAAAGTTTTTATAAAAAAACAAAAATTTCACATTAAGATAATTTTGATATTCGGAATTCAAAAATGAAGTCTATTTTACCAGATTCAAACCATAGATGTTTAATTTATTAATTTAAAATTAATTCCCATTGTCAAAACCAAAAGGAAATATTTTTTAAGTAAAAACAATCAAAAGATTGATATTTTTTCATGTCTAATTTTTATGTGAAATTACTTATAATGACCTACACTTTATTAAATGATAAAAATATAATCTTATTATACTTGATAACCATTCAAATGTCTAATTTAACACTATAAATTATTTTGAATAAAAAATTTGATTTCAATTAAAATTAATCATCTTTCACTATTCATCAAAATATGAAAGTTATCAGAAAGAACCAAAACATTAACCAAACTAAATTTTTCTATCCTGTTTCTAAATAAAAAGACTATTTTGTCAAATACAATATAAGTGTCAAATATGGCATTTAAAAATTGGTCACTATTAATACGCGGTAAAATTTTATTTTTTAAAAAATAATTCCATTATCAGAAAAATTAAATTTGTTCTTATATTTTGTCTAAAAATCACATAATATGGATTTTAAAATTATATAGAGTATATAAGATTCAAAATCTATTTAATATTATTCATAACAACTTTTTGAACAGCTAGTTTGGTAAGTTGTGGTGCGCTTGAACTTAGTGTTGTATGTAGTGCAAGCTATTGAATTACTTTAATGAGATATTGTACTATGAAATCTTGGGGTGTTACATCCTTCACATGTAATGAATTTAGAGGTGGTGAAATTGGACACTGATATCTCTTAAAAGGAGTAGCTAGTAGAGATCTTGGATCATAGAGATAAAGTTTTACACAATATGACCAATCACCTTTTCAATATACTATATAATAACCATATGTACAAAGAGGAAACATGGGAATCAGAGGAGGTGATGAAGGAGAAATACCCTCACATGTTTAATCTATAGTTTGTAAAACAATATTTTGAGGGAGAAATTTAATAAGGGGGGAATAATGTAACATCCCTAAATTCTTTAAATGGAATTTCTATTCTTATAATTATTTTATATGGTATAAATTACATAAAATCACTTTTAGAAGGAAATTCATATTATAAATGAGGAATGAATTAAATAAGAAGTATTTCTCGTAATTAAGGAATCTATACTGGTGAAATAGTAACATGACCTTTGGAATAGTAATTTGACCGTTATAATTAGTAAACTAGAAAATTAAATAGTAACCATACTGGTGACTATAAATATAAAATTTATCCATCTCATAAGTGATAATATTATATAATTATATCATTGTATATGTAAATAAATATTTTTAAAAATTATTTATTAAGTGTTTTTTTTAATTCATGAATATTTTATTACAATATTATGATTAATTTAATAAATTAAAAGAAAATTGAATTGCATAAAATGTATTCATAAGTTAATATTTTGTTGTCTCGATATTAAGGGATAATTTTATGAGACCCTAGTTAATTGTTTTAAAGTGTTATAAAATCAGATAAAATTTAAAAATATATATTTTTCATGTTAAATATGATTTTAAATAAAACATAAATTTCACTTATTTTGAAAATTAATTTAATATAATGGAGTTTATTTTTTAATTCTACATGTAAAAAAATAGATAGGGTGAAGTTTTGTTTTTTAAATAGTTGAATTTTTAGTGAATAGTAAACTATAATAATTTTTTATAAATGCTAAATACTAGAATTATCGAGTAATAGATGATGTATGGCTGATGTAAGACCAAAATATCGAACTACACTTAATTATTTTAATTCATTTGATAATAATTATGAAACTATTCATTATCTTGGGCCAAAATAATAAACGGATGAATACAATGATGAGAAAACTCCACTCTCATCCACTATAAATACCACCCATACCCACCTCTTATCCTCACACCTCTAAGGCCTTGAACCCTTACCAAATTATGATAAATTCTCATACCAATCCCCTCCCCCATGTATATAATATTTTTGTCCTAAAAATGGACAAAATCATTCCACAATGGAAGTTCTCAAGAAGATGGAATCAAGTGGTAAAACCCTATTCCTTTTTATTTAATTTCTTTCCAAGTTCATTTATTTTATTTTCTATCCTAAACTAACGGCATCCAAAAGATATGATAAATACATTACCTTTAATATAATAAAATATTATTTTTCTAATTTAATAATTCCTCATCATCTTTATTTCCCCCACCTTTTATAATAAAAATTAAAACATCATATGTGATGTGTTAATTTATAACATTCAAGGACGACGATGTTTTCAATTTCTAGTACCTCTATCATGATTATTCAAAAACCCATTTTTATATTTAATTTTTTTTCTAATATATGAATTATATATCATATAATGTTATACAATCATTATATACAAGTGTTGTTAAATAATAAAACAAAATAAGTTTGTTGTGAGAAAAAAAATCAAAAAAATCCAAACAATTATCACTAACATTTTATCTAATGATTCATCCTCACCAACAATAACCAATTGAATTATGCTATAATTTAAACTTATGGATTTTAATTTTAAAAAATATATCTTCAATTCTGGAAAACCATTATAATCTTATTTGATTATCAGTACATGTATATAAGTAAACTGATCATTAATGCCCAATGAAACCAATGCTCGTGAAAGATGAAATTGAATATCATAACACTTCAAAAGGGAAATAAATTAAATTAGTCAAATTATAGTAAATAAAATATATGTATAAAATGTTCTGAATTAATTTAATAATGGATTTAATTTGATTATTTTGAACATCAATATCAATTGTGTAACGTCCCAGCCTGGCTGACCATCGAACCGGTGGCCGAACCGGTAGGTCACATGGCCTCAAGCACGTCTCCCCATACGCCAGAGGATGCCGAATTGCAGCGAGGGTCTCGGGAGGTTATAGTGGGGAGACTATACCCTCTTATCAGAGTTGCACAGCGGTATTATCAGAGTGAAATAAAAAAGTAGCAGAAGCATTAATAGATAAATAATGGACAAACAGTAGCGGAAGCAAATAGTTATCATTTTTATCCAAGGTGGCCAAATCCATTTTACATGATACAAGGATGATGAATGATACAATGTGAAAACTGGAACACAATACAACATGCTTAAATACAATGTAAAAGTATAAAGAGAAGACATCAAGGCCCGAAGGGAATTCTCCTGAGCATCCTGAGCCCCCGCTCGGTCCTTTGCTCCTATCCCTAGGTTCAAGGAACACAGCAACCAACCTAGGTCCTGTAAACAAGAATAGTATACTCAGGTACCCTAGTGCAATGGCGGCCCGAGTAGGGTGTGAGATATAAATCTCAGTAGGCCGGCACCACCGGTGTCTAAACCAAAACAGATAGTGTAATATTAATTAAAGTAGTAAGAAGGTGTAGTAGGATTCAATAAGTAGAACAAAATGGAATAACAACACTCATCCAGGTTTCCCAAAGAAACCTGAAGGCTATACCAGCTTTGGTTCATGGCCAGGATATCAGTCTGATCATGCCACTACAGTTACATATGTAAATATTTTTAAAAGATTGCATGGGGGTAATCATGCCTCCCACCCATCAGCTAAAGATAGAGGGCACGAGGTATGAATGCCTCTCATCCTTATAGGTCAACTGTAAAGGGGTATGAATGCCTCTCTTCCATCAATTGTGATTAGTGGGAACGATGTAAGAATGACTCTCATCCCTATCAGTCAACTAGAAAGGGGTAAGAATACATCCCTTCCATAAACGTATAGAGAAATGCAGGCACGAGGTAAGAATGTCTCTCATCCCTATAAGTCGACTGTCAAGGGGTATGAATGCCTTCCTTCCATAAACATATAAAGATCACATCTGGCGTGGGGTAGACATGCCTCCCACCCATACTCATGTAAGCTGGCATAGGGTATGCATGCCTCCCATTCATAATCGTTCAAAGTAAAAGGCATGGGGTATGAATGCCTCCCATCCATAATCCCTCATAATCGTTATCACAGTTGCGTTAGAATGTATAAGGTAGTACATCTTATGCATTTCAAACAGAAATACCACAGTCATAATCTACACATTGATCATCAGTTTTATATCACAAATCATAAGGCATTATATACTATGCATTTATAACAACACATAAGGCATTACATATTATGCGCTCAAACTAAGCATATTAAACTCAGGACCCAACCCATTCAACTATGTCATTCAGCACACGTTCCCTATTCAAAGTCATTTTATCCAATTTTCCTAAACATGGAAAATAGGGAAAGGGTTCCACGTGAGGGTCATTTCATCTAGTAGCCTTATCCTGGAAGGATGATTAATAATGAAAGTTTCATAGTCATTGCACCTAGCTACCCCCATCTCATTTAATCCATTCTAATCAAATTCTCTTAACCCCCTTACCTTAAAGGGAAATTACAGTCCAAGGGTTCAAGTGCAAAGTGAGCCATTATGGAAACATAGAATTTTCCCACATGGGAAAATTCAACAAAGAAGAATCAAGCATCCAAACATACCACTCAGTAATTATCACAAAGAAAAGAAAAAGCAAGAAAAAATAAATTTATACTTCCTACATTTTATCTTGAAGACAGCGCACCTCTGATCGAGGGGTTTTATTATTAAATCATTAGTTTAGTTATCAGGCAACCCTTTTCATCTTGTTCCTGAAATTCACATGGTTTTCACAGAAGCATTTACTCCAGACTAACTTGCAGAATTAATGTACTAAGGCAGTGCATAAATTAACTCATTTAAAATTAACTTTAAATAATAAGGCAGGAGAAGGACCCTACGTCAAGGTGGATCCATTCATCCACTCTAGATCTTGACGCTTTCTAACTAAGAGACACTGCCGCTCCACCTCGAGGAATATGTGATTTCACATAGGAATAAGAACACCTAGCCTCTATGCACATGCTCTGCATGTCCATGAGCGTGCACAAGAGGATCCTTCCACAAATTCTTATACACATAGTCTTGTCTCTGCTCACCTATGTAGGGAATTTTATATATGCAATGGGGACAAATATCCCTATACATGTATATTCGTTTCCATGCACGAATATACACATATCTGGGGAACCCACGTACATTTAAATACGTAACAATTCCTATGCAGGCGAGCTGCTTGAGATCCGGCAATGCAAAACCAACTCCAAAGGTCCAATGCACTAAGGGAAACAAACCAGGAACCTGTAAAACAACTAAAGACATAAATTGGAAGCTACGAAACAACCAACCTTAGAAAACCCTTACCTCGGAAACAAACTTGTAGTTCAAAAGAACCGCAATCCGCCTCCCCTTCGGCGGCAGATGTCGTGCGCACACCAACGAGGTCCGGAGGGACCTTCCACATCCCCCTACAACAAAATAAAGAAAGGAAAACCCCAAATCAACAACAACACTAAAACTAGGGTGTACGGACGAATGATATTAGGGCAAAGGATGCTCTAAATTTGGCCAAGAAGGGGTGGAGACTAGGGAAGAGAGATTACCTTGACGTTTCGACGAAGAAACCTCCAGAAATCCGGGAGGAACCAGAGGAAGAAGGGGAGGATGCATAGGAGGATTGCACACGGCTTGAGGGAGATCCCTCCCTGGGTGCGGGTCGCGCGGCTCGGATGAGTGAGGGTGAGGGAGTATTAGTTTATGTTTTTATTTTATTTTAATTTCATTTTAAATTTCTTAAAAACCATAACCCGGGCACGGCGCACAGTTTATCCAACACGATCTTCCAAACCATGCACAAACCGTGCGACACCCCACTGGACACCCAGGGCCCCATGTAAGGGTTGTCTGCACAGTTTGGGGAAACCGTGCGCAGGCCGTGTGGACTCCTATGCCTCCCTATTTTAGGTCGCACGGTTTGGGAAACCGTGGGCCAACCGTGCGCCTTCTATTGTTCTATAAAAACCAGCCTCCTGTCGGTACAACACACCCGAAAAAACTCAAGAAACTCGGGACACTTAACGGGCATTCAGACATGTCCAAAAACATTAACAAGAGGGGTTCAGAACTTTAAAACATTATTCTGCAGCCCGATTCTAAAAACGACTGGTTCAGTAATTGAAAAGGTTCAATTTCCTCCGCTTTTTAACCCGGTTCAAAATGCGGGTCATTATAACCTTCGGACCTTAGAACTTGTCATCCCTGAGAAGCCCTTTGGGACAACGCACACTTCATTTGACCTATAAGGGTTGTCAAGCTTCATTCCATGATCACGTTATGTTTCCAAACATTCAACGCTCCATGATCATCAACTTAAGCACACGACACTTAAGTCATCAACACCTGATCCAATGCTCGTTTTCCAACTGAAACACCCAGACGACTCTTACCCGAGCCCGACATACCAGAGACATGATCAAATAATTATCTCATTAAGCATCAAAAAAAAGGTACTTCCCACCTTAAATTTTCACGTTAAACAACCATGACTCAATCCATAGCTCCACAACCTTTTGAACTGTTTTTCAAAAGCACGCTCCAAGTGTTCCAACAATTCACCTAGCTTGATTCTGAAACGATCAAACAGTCGATTTCCCCATCGAACTCTAATCCCATGCCGAAAAGAGTCAAGCCACCCTGGCTAACTATTCAAGAAGACGCACAGCTTAGGCGGTCGGTGCTTTACAAGATGAACAATGGCACCTTCTTCCAAGGCATCTCAAACTTACCACGAGAACGTTCACCGAAGCTCATACCCGACTCCCGGTGATGTCTCCAAGATCAAACCATGAGAGAAACCATGCATCCCACATCCAAATCCAAAAGAGAACAACCAAAAGAGCTCAACATCTTTTAAACATTAGTGCGGCGTAAGACTGACACTCTCTTAGTGCATGTAGGATGAAGTCAAGATAGGGGACATGCTCATCATATAACAGAGTACACTAAGAGGATTTAAAAAGGATTCCAGTTAGTAATACCCCAAAAACTAGAAAGGAGAACAGTCAAACCACCCCTGGTCCACTCTAAAGAAGAAACTCGGCTTCACCTGATGACACATCGAGATTTCTAAAACAATCACAATGCCTTTTCCCCACACAAGGAATTCTGTGATCATTCACGATTTACCACCGAATTCCTCCATGACCAAAGGTGTATCATAAAAGGGGTTGCACACACTGCCAACCAGATCAATGTCCTTCTTGACATGTTCCTTCTACCCAGAAGAACACAATTCACTACACTAACACAACACTTCCCACCTTAGAAGCGTCAGTGTCACAAAAAGAATAAAAGATCATCTTCTCATAAGCGAACTAGTTCATCAAAAACAAAACGAACGTACATCGCTCCCCCGAGCCATGATCACCATGCTGAGATGTAAAAGAAACCCAAAGAAACTAGACCGGTGTGTCACCCTCCTAATTCTCTCAAAAATCATCCCGAGCATTTGGACAAATTGATTCTCAAACGCTCAGGTCACTCTACCACAGAGATGACCCAAGACCATACAAAGCAGCACAAGAGATTTAATTGAAAGTCGTATCACCTTATACGACTGTTCACATGGACGAAGACTTACCAAACGTCCATTACATAAGGAGTCAAACAACAAAAACACAACCAACCATGCCCGAGGCATTTCTAACCAGCTGATACAGAACATTATCTGATTCTCAAGCCCATAACAAGATCAAAATTAGCATGACCACCCATTAGAACAACAATTTCATTGGAAAATGGAAGTCCTACAAGGGACAAAGACACCCGAACAGTACCGATCATTAGAAAACTCACTGTACAAACAAGGCACAAAAGTTCTAAGGGTGCTACCTACCTCGGGCTAGTACCTTATGAAAAACAAACATCGACGCAAGCATTTGTTCACGCCCAACAAAAGTCATCGAGCACAAGACTAACATTCAAGTAATTTTCCAAAAAAACAAACACCCACAGAAAACACATGTGGTTCTATCTCAAGGCACTCGTAAGAAAGACTTAACTTACCCTCACACGAGGTTTCAAAGAAGGAAACCACTACAGGTTCCTTTTCTAAGCCCTTTATATTTAATCACATTTATTATTTTAATCGCTTTAAAAGATTAAATTAAAAACTTTAACTAACCTTTAAATACCAAAAATCACGAGGCACTTGATAATTTTTTAACAAACAGCTCAAATCAAAGCAGGAATGTTTCAAAAAAACATCCTTTTAACCACTAGGCGACCTACGAGGGTCCCAACGAGCCAAAACACATCAGATAAAAATCAAACATCTTTTACACACATAAGCATTTCGCAAAGCATGCTATCCTCACATTCATTATGGGTTTCCAGTCCCCAACTCATGAAGCGCCCATACACTTCATGGGTTGAAAATTAGCTCCCAACATTTAAAACCAATTTTAAATCATTTTATAATTTAAAATTTTGCATCTCTTTTTATGGTGATTCAATTACATAGGCTACCCTTTTCCAGCCATAAGGCTCCCATACAACTTATAACTGAAAATCCGCTCCTATCAAAATCACAATCACTTAATTTAGAAAAATCAACCAATTTCATCTTAATCAAAAACAACATGTTATCATAAGAAGTAACACAGAACATGCTACACCACAGAAGCATGGAATAACTACCACAGTACCTATCAAAACAACAAGAATTACTAATTCATCCAAGATGGCATGGCATGCGATTTCTATCAATGTGCCTATATGATGCATGAGGAGGCATACCCTCATATCATAGGGTTGCAATAGAAATAGAACCCAAAATTGCATCAACAGTATCAACAGAAAACATGTGCATCACCCAACGGTGAAATCAAATCAACCGTAACAATCAAAATCATTAAAATAACAATTTTATTCGAGGCAATTAGGCTTTTCCCTGTACATGGGTTAGCTACTCCCGAGAAAAACTTATTACCAAATTCCATCTCCTTATTATCCCTCTCTAATATCGCTAAATAGTAAAACAAACCAGAGAAAAAAAAGAAACTCATCTGATACCACTTTGTAACGTCCCAGACCGACTAAGCATCGAACTGGTGGCCGAACTGGTTTGTAACATAGCATCAAGCACGTCTCCCTATATGCCAGAGGATGCCGACTAGCAGCGAGGGTCTCGGGAGGTGATAGTGGGGAGACTATAACCTCTTACCAGAGTTACATAGTTGTATTGTCAGAGTGAAACACAAAAGTAGCAGAAGCAGTAATAGATAAATAATGAACAAATAGCAGCGGAAGACAAATAGTGATCATTTTTATCTAAGGTGTCCAAAGCCAGTTTACACGATACAGGGATGATGAATAATACAATGTTAAAAAAGGAACACAATACCACATGCTTACAATACAATGTACAAGAATAATGAAAAGATAGCAAGGCCCGACGGGCGTTCTCCTAAGAATCCTGAGCTCCTGCTCGGTCCTTTTCTCCTATCCCTAGGTACAAGCAACAGAGATACCAACCTAGGTCCTGGAAACAAGAAAATTCTACTAGGGTACCCCAGTGCAATGGCGGCCCGAGTAGGGTGTGCGATATAAATCTCAGTAGGCTGGAACCACTGGTGTCTAAGCCAAACCAGACAGTGTAATATTATTTAAAGTAGTAAGCAGGTGTATCAAGATTCAATTAGCAGAACAAAATGCAATAACAACACACATCCAAATTTCCCATGGAATCCTAACGGCTATACCAGCTTCGGCTCGTGGCCAGGATATTAGTCTGATCATGCCGCTATCGTTACATATGTAAATATTTATAAAAGGTGGCATGCGGTAAGCATGCTTCCCACCCATCAGCTAAAGATAGAGGGCACGAGGTATGAATGTCTCTCATCCCTATTGGTCAACTGGAAAGGGGTACGAATGGATACATTCCATCAATCGTGATTAGTGGGCACAAGGTAAGAATGCCTCTTGTCCCTATCGGTAAAATGCCAAAGGGAATGAATTCCTCCATTCCATAAACTTATAGAGAAAAGAGAGAACGAGGTAAGAATGCCTCTCATCCCTAGAAGTCAACTGTCAAGGGGTATGAATTCCTCCCTTCCATAAACATATAAAGATCCCATCTGGCGTGGGGTAGAAATGCCTTCCACCCATACTCATGTAAGCTGGCATGGGGTATGGATGCCTCTCATCCATAATCGTTCAAAGTAGATGGAAGGGGGTATGAATTCCTCCCATCCATAATCACTCATAATCGTTATCACAGTTGCGTTAGAATACATAAGGCAGTACATCTTATTCATTTCAAATAGAAATACAACATTCATAATCTACACATTCATCATCAGTTTTATATCACAAAGCATAAGGTCGTACATCCTATGAATTTCAAACAACACATAAGGCATTAAATATTATTCACTCAAAATAACAATATTAAAATCACGACCCAACCCATTCAACTATGTCATTCAGCGCACATTCCCTATTCAAATTCATTTTATCCAATTTGCCTAAACATTGAAAATTGGGCAAGGGTTCCCCATGAGGGTCATTTCATCTAGTTGCCTAAACCTATCTGGATGATTAATAATGCAAGCGTCATAGTCATTACACCCAGATGCCCCCATCTCATTTAATCCATTCTAATAAAATTCACTTAACCCCTTACCTTAAGGGAAATTAGAGTCCACGGGTTTATGTGCAAAGTGATGCGTTATGGCAACATAGAATTTTCCCACTTGGGAAAATTAAACAAAAAAACAAGCATCCAAACATACCATTCAGTAATTATCACAAAGGTAAGGAAAAGGAGGCAAACATAAATCACTACTTCCTACTTTTTTCCTTGAATATAGCGCACCTCTAATCGAGGGGTTTTATTATTAAATCGTTAGTTTAGTTAGTAGGAAACCCTTTTTATCTTGTTCCTACAATTCACATGGTTTTCATATAAGCATTTACTCAAGACTAACTTGGAGAATTAAAGTACTAAGGCAGTGCATAAATTAACTCATTTAAATATCACTTTAAATAAGAAGGAAGGAGAGGGACCTAACCTCAAGGTGGATCCATCCATCCACTCCAGCTCTTGACACTTTCGAACTAAGAGCTGTTGTTGGTCCCCCACAAGGCATATGTGGTTTCACATACGTATGAGGACACCTAGCCTCTATAAACACTCTCTGCATGGCCATGAGCATGCACAAGAGGATCATTACACATATTCTTATACACATAATCCTGTCTTCGCTCACCTATGCAGGAAATTTTATATATCTAATGGGGAAAAATAGCCCTGTAGGTGTATATTCACTTCCATGCATGAATATATGCATATCGGGGGAACCCAAGTACATATAAATACGTACCTATGTCTACGCAGGCGAGTCGCCCGAGCTCTAGCAAAGTGAAACCAACTCCAAAGGTCCAACCCACTAAGGGAAACAAACCAGAAACCTCTAAAACAACTAAAGACATTAATTGGAAGCTATGAAAAAACCAATGGTAGAAAACCCTTACCTCAGAAACAAACCAGTGGTTCAAAACAACCGCAATCCACCTCGCTATCGGTGGTGGATCTCGTGTGCACACCAACGAGGTCCGGAGGGACCTTCCGCATGTCTTTACAATAAAAGAAACAAAGGAAAACCCAAAATCAACCACACCCCTAAAACTAGGGTGTACGGCCGAATGAGATTAGGGAAAAGGGAGGCCCTATATTTGGCCAAGAAGGGAAGGAGACTACGGAAGAGATATTACCATGATGTTTTGAAAAAGAAACCTCCAGAAATTGGGAGGAACCAGAGGAATAATGGGAGGTCATGGAGGAGGCTTGCATGCGGCTTGAGGGAGATCCCTCCCTGGGTGCAGGTCGTGAGGCTCGGACGAGTGAGGGTGAGGGAGTGTTAATTTAGGTTTTTATTTTATTTTAATTTCATTTTAAATATCTTAAAAACCCTAACCTCGACATGGCGCATGGTTTATCCTGCACGGGTTTCCAAACCGTGCGCAAACCATGTTCAACCCCACTGGACATTAAAGACACCACGCACGGGTTGTCCTCATGGTTTGGGGACCCCTGTGCAGGCTGTGCGGACTCCTCTGCCACCTTATTTTAGGCCTCACAATTTGGGCCGCACGGTTTGGAAAACCGTGTGCCAATCATGCTCCGTCTGTTGTTCTTTAAAAACCATCCTCCTCCGGGTATGATAAACTCAAAACACCTTGAGCCACTCGGTACACTTAACGAGCATTCTCCCATTTCCAAAAAAAATAACAAGAGGGGTTCAAACCTTCAGATCCTCATTCTGAAGCCTGATTCTAAAAATGACTAGTTCATTAATTGAAAAAGTTCAATTTCCCCCACTTTTTAACTCAATTCAAAACACAAGTCATTACAATGTGAATATCACATTTGGACATAAGTTAATGGATTATGCCTGAACCAAAATTATTATTTAGGGTTACTCAAAATCTATTTTTACCCAAAAAAAATCAATTTTATTTTTATGTACATATACTAAATCATGTTAATATGTATCATACTCATGTATCAATATCCATTAATCTTTATTTTTTGGGTATATAAATATTTTTAAAAGGATCCCAACTCATTTCATTCGTTAAGGAAAGATCAATTTAAGGGAATTCCGGAAATCTTTCCCATTTTCAAGTTCACTCAATAAACTATTTAATCCACCAATATATTTTCTAAAATCGCTAATTTTGTCATCAAAACATTCTTGGTCCAATTATTTTTTTATATAAAATATTATTCCATTGTCTTTTTTAATGGGTCTTTAATGTTTTCCTTTAACCATGCCGAAATGTTTTAATTATAAAGCTTCTTAAATACTATTTTTACATATTATCACTTCATTTTGGCATAAATTATCATTATATATGCCTTATTTTCTTTATTAATGTCCATTTATGTTTAAATTCTATTATCACATGGACACTTTTATGATATTCTCTTTTATAATGATTTATGACATGATTATGATACCCATTTCAATACATGAGTAACCCTTATGTTTATTTTTCATATGGAACATATGTTTATAAACATTTTATAAAGGGTTAAACTAGATATCACTCCAATGAATTGGGTAATTTTTAAACTCATGAGACGTCATGTACAATAGTCTTGGTGGTTAACCTTGACTCATGCTCTTTGGGCAACGGTCTTAGTGGTAAAACATGACTCGTACTCCTTCTGAAATGATCCTTGAATCTGATTTATGTCAGGTTTTATGTTGTTTCCACATATACTATGATACCTTGAATACATATTTTTTTCTTCATTGTTTATATCCATGCCTTTTATGTCATCTAATTGTTCCTTTTAACCCATGTTCTTTTCTTTATTCTAATGTTTATTCCCTTACTGGGCCTTTTAACTCGAAATTTTGTTCAAGTTATCCCCAATTTATCCTATATATATATAAAGGCTCAATGGAATTTAAGATGTCATAATTTATCTTATATTTTTTATTTCCTCACATTTTTTATGTTTTTTGTACTAGTCTTCCAGTAACACTAGACTTTTCTATCCCTATACTGTAATTTGATAGTTTATTATGTTTAAAATCTTGTAATAATATGTGAAAAGGGTTAGGTATGTTATATAGTGGGACAAATATATAAAATAGAAAAAATTACTAATACAAATATACTTCTAATTAAACATATAATTTGAAAACGCCACTAATATTACACACTATGTATGATTAAATGAGCTAAATTCAAAAAAATTCAAGATTTCGAAAATTTAATCATTTGATCATGAAATAATATAAACTAATTTGGAGAAACTTTTGGTTAACTATATTTGAATAAAATATTTCCTAGGAATCTTATATTATAGTCTTTTGAATATTTATACATAATCATAGACTTCTATGCACTGTAATAGACTTCTAAGAAGTGATAATTTTATTCATAACATGTGGACAGGAATTGTAAAAATAGGTATGGTCAAAAACATATTAATGGAAAAATATAAAATTGTAATCAAAGGTTATATTTTAATAATATAATGAAATAACATCGTAGAAAAAATTCATATAAAATAACAAGGAATAATAAGATTGGATCATAAATCTTAAAGGAAGGATATATAATGTCAATTAAAAAAAATCCATAAAATAAATGTGAGAGATAATGATGGAAACATTTTATAAATAAATGATATTATAAGATAATAGAATCATAAATATTTGGAAACAATATTATACAAGACATTATATGAACATGTCATGTCCCAATTTTAGGACTATCATAGTAGATATGGTCCCAAGTGAAATTGGACCCACTGGCCATTCACATAAACTTAGAGTACAAAGTCTCATGTTGAATTGGGTTATCTATCCATTCTAATATGCATACTGTAAAATCATTCAACATGGATGGTTTCACTCACAATTCCCATAAACATTGTGTAAAAAGCCACATTGTTTATTGTGCTCACTCTTTTTTCAAATAAACATAGTTGAGAATTCCCTTTAAAGGATTAGGTTCATTCTCATATATAATAAACAAAATATCAAGAGAAATAATTATTTACCCAATGGATTGGAGGGATATATAATTTCAGGACCTCCTATCACATTATGAAAATATTAATATATACAATAATACATGTGACACATGAGCAATATAATACTTGCATAATGTATAATCATGATAAAAACCATAATAAGGAATTAGGTTTCATAATCTTTTATCAAAGAATAATATATGGATATATCATAAGGATTCCCAAGTGAAAAATTTATTACATAATTTTTTTAATATTTTCATAATAAATATTACCTCTCAAACATTGATTTATAATGTCAGAAATATAATGAGAAGGATCAAGGGGAACTAAAAAAAAATAAACCAAATATGTGATAATTTTCACAATGAATGTAGGATCATTTAATGAATAAAATACCTCATAATTTAGCATTTACCTGAATTGAATTTGTATAGATAAATATAAATTAATATGAGATTTCAAAAGCTATTATTTATGTAACTTTTCTTATCAGAGTGATACCTGTTAGGAAATAAGAAAGTAGAAGGTTTCTTATTTCAGTATAAAACCCCCTTTTCTGAAATCCCACTTCATAAAAATTATTAAAAAACACTCAATTAAATATACGATATGGTAAATATGATTTTCGCATAAGATAACACATAGTTAAATTTGTATTTGAGTAGGAGAACATTGGTCGGAAGGGAAATTAAGGACAAGGAAGTGAAACTGTCATTTAAGAGGATGTGATTTATTCATACCATTGTGAATTTTCAAGAAGTAAAAAAACTCATAAATAAGGAATATTTGAATGAAATGTGATTCTACCTATATAAAAATGAATTATACCATATGAAATAAAATAAAAACTCAATGAGATATATTATAACTCAACAAATCATATTGAGTTATGAAATACCATTATATTTTATGGAAGGAATCAATGTTGCTGAAAACATGGAATATCATGAATGGTGGGGATTTTTTCATGTTAAATAATAAATTATGATATTATAAGTGAATTGGTATGTAATTACTTTATAAAAAATAATATTTGTTCATAATATCGATGAATGAATCAATTAAAGATGATTGAGACATAGTCTCCTTCCTAATTCAATATTTTCTATAAAATTTTGTTTAAATTGATAAATAACCAAATTAATTTTATTAAATGATTTATTAAGAACCATTTTTAATATATTTTATATTCCATGGTCCCTTAACCATCATATGTTATTTATTTTTAATAAAGATTTCATGCATACGTCAGTTAATTGATGTTGTTCAGTCAATTTTTTCATATGTACTTGAGTATATTGATCTTTCTAGGAATAATTTTAAAATGGTATCATAATATATAGAATATTAATAGTATTAAAGATATAATTTTTTAAAAAATTAATATAATTTTAATTCCATTCATGCTGGGTGGTGATGAAAAATGAATCTCATTGCTCGTGGAGGTGGTAGTCCACTGAAAAGTATGATTGATGTTTCAATTTTCCAACAAATGAGATTGAATGGATGTAAATAATAATTTCCACATTTTAAAATAATATTTATTTTGTAGATATATTATTTATTCATGAATTACTTTCTTTTTACCATAATTTAATCATGGTAAGGAAAAATTGGCGACATCAATTTGTGGAGGTGGTTGTCAATGAAAACGAAAATGATGATTTTGTTTTTAGTAGCAGATGAAGAGGATTATTTAATGGTAATTAAAAAAATTTAACAAACATATGTTCATAATATTGATACTACGTTTGTGAATTAATGGGATTTGAAAGAGGGAGAGTAAGTAAAAAGGATACAAATAAGGTAACACTTAAAGTGGAGACTTGTAATTCTCTTAGTGATCTCTTTGGAAATGATGCCCTGTGATAACATAAAGAGGTTAGAGTCACAAGAATGAATGATGGAATCCATGGAGATATATTTTCTTTTGATGTTAAATGGAAATTATGATGATACCAGTAACCTTGTAAATGTGGAAGTGATCCCCTTTTCAAAATAAAAATGGGACTTTTTGGAATTCCCTATACACTTCCCTGATATCATTACACATATTATTGGTCGATAACTCCATAAGTTCATTATAATGGAGTGTATAGTGAAATTAGACCAAGAAATAAAATGAAATTATTTTCTGCATATGTTTTAATCAAGTTTAAACTTTTTTCCATTGATATCTAGATTTTAAACATTCTGATTTTTACCTTATTGATTAGTAGTTTACTATATAATTTATATTTTATTTCAAAATATAAGTTCACCCATTTTATCTTATTTTTATGTTTTGAACCAAAATTTAATCTATGTTTAATCAATTTCAATTTCTATATCATAGAAAATTAACTATTAAATTGAAACAACTATTATATTGAAAACCCATTTTTACTGAAAAAGGATGTTTTGTTTGTAAGTGTTTATAATCATAATTAGTATCGATTAATAAATGAATTGATCTTAGTAAATTCAAATATAGGATTAAAAATTATATTATAATAATTATTTAGAATTGATTAATATTTTTTTGATAAATATTAAGGAATGATAATAGAATAATTCAATTAATGTAATGTTTTACTATTATCATGATTATTTATATTAGTCTTATAAACCCTACTTTAATTACAAAAAATAAAATTGAACTTATTACATAATAAATTTTTTTTTATAAAAATATGAATTAGTTTTTTATATTTAATTTATAAATGTGTTGAAAATTTATATTTAACATTGGTAAACAAAGTATTTTTTATATTTAAATATTACTTATATTTTCCAAATGATAAACATGGGTTTCAGAAAAACAACTGATTATTTTAAATTTATTATTCTATAAATAAATATACTTAATATAAAAAAGGATTTAGAAATAATTAAGTCATTATATTACAATAATAATGTTATAAAAGTGACGATTTAAGGGAAAATAAAATTTATGCACATTTCCCCTAAAATGAACTATTTCTGAAATACCCATAACATTCAAATTAAGAATATATTTCTATAAAAATAAGAAAAATTAACAAAAATTTTAAAGCTACACATCATAAATTATATAATTTATCATTTAAATAAAAAATATATAATGAAATTCTATTTTATAGGAAAATAAATTTTCATAGTAATCAACATTAATCTTTTCATATTTCAATTACTAATAAAACTATTGTTCATATATTATATCTAAAAAATTATACATTATTCATATAACAATATTAATTTTCTATAATATGATTTTTTTTCATAAAATAAATAGTATAAAATAATAATTTTTTAAAAATATAATTTTTAAACATAAGGTTATGTAATTATTTTTATAAAAACACAATTAATTTATGTTTAATTATTATTATATATATTTAATAATATGATATCCATTACATATACCATAAAAAATAAATTCCACATTATAATGGTTACAAAATGATATATTGTTTTTTTGGTTTGGTGTTTCGTATCGGATAAATTTTTAACATAATATTTATTTAATGAACATGCCATGTGGGATTTTGTGTTCTTACTCTACGCATCATACCTAAAAGAGAATAAATAATTATGACTTAATTTCCTCGTATTGTAATATCCTTAAAAAGATACAAATTAAATCCCTACTATGTGTGATTATTTCTCCATACTATATCAAAATCATCACACTATTACAAACCACAATCTATAAGAATAAAAGAGAATTTACAAGAGAGTGTAGGAGAGTAATACCTTGAATCAGTGAGATGAAACATCTTCGAACCACTAGATTCAAGGAAAAAATGAAAGAGAGTATGTGAGCCCAAAATGGATTCTCTCATATAATTTTTTTTAAAAAGAATCCTTAAGGAGATCATAAAATATAACCCCCATCAAAAATTCAAAAAAAAACCATAGAAAAAGATTGTTCTCACTAGCAGTTCAACGAATGATACCTTGGGCCATGAAATGAATATCCAAAAAGGGTAAACCATCTATATAACATTATACACTCTTGTAGAAAACCTTAAGTCATTTCGTAGACTCTTCTGGGAAGTAAGACCCCCATATAGAATCCACATTCTCATTATGAAAGGATCTTACAAATAACCATTCATGTGATTATTTCCACCTCTCAATCTATGAATAGCTTGATAATGTGTTTTTGAAATTCCTATCCACTCCTCCACTGCAATGACTTCCACCAGACCCACTTGGTAATCTACCAAGCATTAAAAAACAACCAAAAACACATTTTATAGATATTAAAATTTATTAAATCCAAATATAATTCCAGAATCTCCATATGAACCTCTAACAAAATTAAAAAAAATAAAAATTACCATATGACATCACAAAACATAACTATGTGGGTCATTCAATATTCCCCCCCATAATGCTTCTCTATATCAAAAAAATCAAGGTAGTCCTCTGGCCAAGTACTCTGACATGCCTTGCTTATCAATTCATGTCTTAATATTTTCACCTCGTCTTTGAGTTTCAAAAACATTTTCACTATGAAACTTCAAATACAAATCCTATACAGAGAAAATTTTCTTAAAAACTATTTTTCGATCCATGAAATGTGTCAACATTATCCTGAAAAATACTCATTATATAGTTCCAACTCATGTACTCATATCAATGAGAAAATTCTGTTTTTTCTTCCTATTATTTACATCTCTCAAAAGCTTTATACCTCCCACAAAGACACATTACCATTTCATCACACTTTCTGATTGTGATTCCATGAAACCTAACAAAATTCTTAATTCATTATCACACACATACTATGTTCCAAGGTAGAAAATCAGTTCTATTCTATATTTCAATTATCAAACATCTATTTCAACCATTACACTCTACTGATGAGAAATGATGAATCACCAATATAGTTGATGCTCAGAACATTCCACCTCAATCCCCAATACATTATCAACCTTTATACTTTTTAAAACACATTGCATGAATGAAAAAAAAATTATCTTCCATTGTATAAGATCTGTCAGTTCATCCTGCACACTATTTTTCTTATTCCACCACAACCGTCCAAAAAATAGATATCAATACACTCACAAACCTTCTTATATGAGGAGAATAAACCTTATAACTAATTATTTTCCCCAAAAATATTACAATTTTCATCACTCTTATATACTAAAAACATGATCTCCACCATCCATGTCATATCTACTATAATGTGTAATGATGAAATGACCACAACACTCATACCATAACTCCAAAATGAATCACCAGTTACCAAATAGAATGGTTTTGATCAACTACAATTTTATTTATAGAGAAAATAGAGATTAAAAAATGGTTTTATCATATTAATAATGGTTCTCTCTTCCAAAATAACACAATAAATCATGTGGATTTTATCTAATGGTATTCTCCACCATAGCTATAACCTGTAGAAAAACATGTACCAAGCTGTAAAACCATCAAATCATCAATGGATAGTAAGTGGTCCAGTCTATGAAACTAGAAAAATTAAATTCGACAAATATATCCCAATAACACCAAACATCCATATAATGATCATTCCCTAAGAAAAGTTCTTTAAATATCCATCAAATTCCAACCAAAAAATCAAACACCCCTAGTTATCCTGATAAATGAAATAAAAGTTAGAAAAATTGATCTATGTAGGATGTTGTTTATTTTAAACATTATATGACCATATATAGTACAAACATTCCAAAGTCACCTGGTTATTTCCAAAAAAAACATGACACCATATTCATGATCAAAATTCAAGTATCCATGTTACCCCCACCAAGGGAACAAAATCCTACGAAACCCAATCAATTTAGTCCCAAAATATTAGTTTAAACCTTATTCGCATCATTTTATACAGAAAGAAGCTCAACCATGTTGTCAAAGTATCCCATCAAATCCAAAATTGTCTATCACAATTGATGTCTATAAAACCAGTGTCCCAAACAAATCATTCCCCAAAACCATTCCCACATAAAAAATGTAGAAACCCTGACTCTAATAACCCATTGTTATTTTCTTACTTTATTACATTGGTATAGATATGTAGGGTCAAATCCTAAAGGATCGATCAATATAGTGGTTTTAGATAACTATGTATACATATTAATACCATTTTGTATAGAGATATAAAAATATCATATAAATGTATAACATTTTCCATCCATGAACTCATTCTAAGAGTTCCTATTCATAAATTGGGGAAGAGAACCCAAATATGGGTGATCTCGAATGATTAGTTAGGGTAAAGTATAGTGGACTCTATCTTGAATCGTTAAATAATGTTCAATAAAAAATTGTAGATATATGAACACACATTCAATTTAAATAAATTGAAAATCATTATAAGATAATTCATAATCAATATATAAAGGTATATAGATGATAACACGTGTTATTTAATCGATAAATTAATAATGACATGAATCTATAGAGAACATGATTATGAAAATATCATGGATAATAAAAAAAATCACAATGAAGTAAATTTATAATTATTAGACATAATGTCATAGGAACAAGATACATCTATAATTAATGCCTTTAAAATACCATTTAAAACTATAGGTACAAACAGATTTGATACATGATTCAGGATTCAGCTCATAGTAACTACTAATGCATCTTGGGCCTATATAATACCAACCCCCACTAGTCACTACATGTTAAAATAATTCCTATAACGTATTATAATCAATTTAATTCATCAATAAATATTCTTTATCATTTAATATATTTATTAAGTAAAATATATAGATTTATTAATATTTTACCAGATAATAAAAAAACATTTAAAGTAAAAACAATATATAATAATGGGATATAGTTCAGGAAATAATAATGTAAATAATTTAAGAATATTTATATTTATTAGAAATGTAATGTCTAATGAAAAATTATTATGAGGAAGTGATGATTTCAAGAGAAAGTTAACAATAAAAAGGTATGATTGTATAATAACTTTTAACACATGGTAATTTTCCAGTAAAATCCCATTGGGAGAAATAATTCAAATTGAAACATAAAATACCATGTATTTTTAAGGAATCAAGGAATTATATTTTATGTAGGAAATATATATCCCATATAATAAAATTACATGCATAACATTACAATATTCCCTAATGAGGAGAAATTGAGATGACGTCCCTTACGTAATGCTTTATTTGGGGTGAATGGATTAAACAACATGTATGGTGGATTTTTAAAAGTTTATTCACATTATCCAAAATAGTATTTGTATTTTTAATATCACAAATTATCCTTCTATAACATTTTATCACTTATTTGTTAATAATATATTTTTATTTTTATTCCTTTAGGTGTTAATTTTATTTTTACTCATGAGTGTTTCATCATAAATGGTATGGTTATTTCATATATAATATAGATTAATAAAATCTATACTAATAATCACTCCATAATTATATTATTTATACATCAATTATAATTTTTTGACAAATAATGAAATATTGTTTTGAGAAATTATGTATGTTGATATCACATAGAATGTAGGTTGTGCGTACACATGAGTAATGTTTTCATTTTTAAATGATCATTATGGATCATAGGTAAGTAATAAATAAACAATAATAAATGATAATAATATCATATATAACATATTATTTATTTAAATACACTTATATATATCATCCATGTGGTTTGGGGATGAAAAGATATCCAATTTTTTTTGTGGGGGAGGTTGTCCACACACACACAAACGACGTTATTATAATTATTTGAGTGAAAATGTGAGAAAAATTATATATATATATATATATATTACTTCCATATATATAAATATTTCTTGAATATAATAATTATTTTATCTTTCCCACATAGTTTTATATACATTATCATTATCACCTTCCATGTAAAGCACTCATGAAAAATGTATCACATCACTTCATGAGGCGGTAGTCCGACATTCACATGAACGACAGTATCACATTTGATACAAAATGAAAAAATGAAACATTATATATATATATATATCTATGTGTGTGTGTGTGTGATTATTATAATTAATATATAGGTAAAATTATGTTAAAAATATCATATACATACTTTATATCCATCATCATATCCATCCGTGAGAGGTGGAAAAGGAAAAAATTAGCATCAGTTCCTTAAAAGGTATCACATCGTAGAAATGAATGAAAATTTTGTAAATAATTTTATGGAATTTGTGATTTATTTAGGTCACTATCCTGAATTAAAAACATATCATTATATTCAATATATTTATCCTATTATAATCACATGGTTTAATTAGAATTGAAGGAGGTAGAGGAATAAATAAAACAAAAACAGTCGTCGAAGAACATTTCTTGTTCTTTGGGTATCGTAATTAGGATTCCACCAATGACCTACTAGGATGGATTTATTCCAAACATAAATATTATAGGATGAGTTTTGGGATTTTATAAGTGATTTAGTCTACTTTTGGTCGACCCAAATAGCTTGAGAACTGTGAAGACGTGAGGGGAGTGACAACCATTTTATAATTTTGAGTGTCATTTTTTAGATTCCCAAATGTACTCAATTTTGGGATGTAAATATTATCTAATGTGACTAAAAAATACATCAATAACTGATTTGAGGGATTTTATTGTATATAAGTACCTCAAACATAAATATAATAATTTTATTATAATGTTATATCATAATCATTATGTTTACTAAATTTTACCCAATCAGATTGTTTACCACGGTAACCTGTAAATTTTTATTTACCTAGGTAATCTATCAGTCAATAATAAAATCAAAATGAGATTTATTAAACAATTTATAACTATAGATTCTAAATATTAAATACAATTTATTAATTAGAAATCCTATGTTCATGAAAAATTAATTTTAACATAAGCTCATATAACACACAAAACCCACTTTTAACATTAATCATGATAATTAATTTTACAAGTTTTCAAAAATCATATTGTAAAATTTTAATTTTACCTTATTAGAAAATATAAATTATCTTATTACATAAATTTTATCCATTTTATCAAAATTCATCCACATATATTGATAAACTAATTTTAATATCAGTCCTATAGACAGAAAGAAAAAGAAAGTTCTCAAGGATAAATTGTTCAAAATATTATAATTTTTTACAATAATTCATAATGAAGATTATTCATATGACCTAAATTAGAAAATTTGATAAAAAAATTAACTACATTTATATTAAAATTTATTTAAAATATTATTTATGATTATAAATAATTTAAAAGAATCAAAAGCTTTCAGTTAAAATTCATTAATTCTCACAATTCATAAAAAAATGGTACAACTAAGAAAAGTAGAAAATATTCACCTTAACATAATTTAAATATGATTATTTCTTAAATTATGTTTATATTATGAAAAAAAATTATATAAATGGTAAAATTAAATTTTTAATTAGATTCATAAAGTGAGAATATACCTTCATTTAAAAAAGGAGGTTCTTTAGAATATATTTCTTTTTATTTTAAGTCATCTTATATTATTACAAATAAATAGATTAATAATAAACATGTGAAAATGATATATTCTAATAATTTATTAAATTAAATTCATGATTTATTCTAAAATTTATATGCTATAACTATATTTTAAATAATAATATTAACAGTATATTATTGCTTAGTATAACTCAGCCTCTTGTGTAACACATGATATCGAAGAAACTAGTTATTTCGTGTAAATAAATATCAAATTAGTGTCTTGTGAAATTTATTCTACTAAAAATATTGAATTTATTTAAGAATAAATATATATTATGGTTTAAATTTGTTAAATTTTCTAATATGGTTGACATTTCATGTCATATAAGCCATTGAATACAATGCGCTTATTTTATAATTTATAGGTGTTACATTTTCCCCAAAAGAAATAATTTTTTTTTCACAAATTAGGCTTGATATCAGTAATCAAGGGTCTAATGTTTGAAAATTTATTTATTTAAAAACCCACATAATAAAAGGGTTAATGGAATTTTTTCTTAATAAGATAGTAAGGTAAGTACAACAGTCATATGTAACAACACATAACTAGGATGTTATGTCTCGGAAAATTTGTGGAATGTGAAGAAATAGAAAAGGAAGAAAATCATAAATGATTAAAGTGAGTGATTTAGATCATTGATGGTATGTAATTGAATGATCAATATAATGTAAAGGAACTCATAACCATATTTCTATAATGATTTAATATCTCTTTGAATCAACATAAATAAATTTATTTGGAGAATATTTAGTTTAAATATCAAATTGAATGAGTTTAATAATTATTTTATAGTCTATGAATATAAGTGAATAAACTAACATGACACATTTTTATTTCGTAAGTACATTTTCATCCTTTGGTTGTGCCTAGAAAAAATTCCATTTCATCGATTACTCCATGAAATGAATATCCAAAATAGATTTTTTTATTTTAGTAGCACTAAAACACAATTTTAATTTATCAGAAGATCTAGAAAAGAGTAACATGTGAATCCATGTATCTCTAAAAAATTTCTAAAAGCAATATAATTTGAAGAAATTCATGTAATATAATTAATTACCATTTAATCCTCAAACATAACAACACTAGTTCATAACTATTATTTCTTTCTCGAATCATTTAACTAAAATCAATGCCATTTTATCCAAGATATCATGGATTCTAGTGGTAGGAAATAAATCCTAATCATATATCAGTAATGGGATCTAGCCATATGGCCTTTCCGGACATGATGGGTTATCATCTGGAATGCATGGTTTAAATTTTCTATAACTCTATTAATATAATTATAATACTTTTTCCAATCAAATATGATTGAAATTATGGAAATAAAATTAAACATTTAATAACATTTATTTGGGGAATTCAGAACAATCCTTTTTTTATAATGTATAATAATCTTATTTTATAATTATTCAAATTTGATTATGGGTCATATTAACCCTAAAGGATATCAATACATTTAAAAAAATTTCTATAAAATTTAATGGAATTATTTCTCAAATAAAATTTTAACTGAAATATATACATGGCATAAATGTCTCTCTAAATATCCATAATCATGTAATATTCCAAAAAAATAAATTTTAAAATGGTGTATATGAATTTGAAGTTATTATTTTTATAAAATGTAATGGAATTAATTATTTCACCACAATATATAAATAATTTATCCAATTTAGTTTCACATGTGTCATTCTTTTGTCTAGGATTTAAACACAATAAGTGGAAAATGGCTCGGAAAAATAGAAGGTTCAGCAGATTTATGATGATGAACACAAAATGGATCAATAGGATAAGATTCATTTCCTTCTACCATACTCTTCATTTACCTCTAAAATTATTTTCCTTATTCCAAAATTTTCTATAAAAATTATTTTTCCCATTCCATTTGTACACATCATTTTTCATCAAAAACTCATTATGTTTATCCTAGAATGTTGATTATCATCATTTATTCAAATCAGTCATAACTGGTTTTCAAAAAGGTCATAATTATCCTATGAAAATCATCCATGAGTGTTGATCTCAATGGGCATCAAGGATATTTTTTATACACATTCTAATGACATTATTAGTTCAAATGCACCAATTTAGCTACAGTTAACCCTAGTTATATTTGATCTAAAACCACACCCACTTGTAGTCTCAAAACATGGTTGTATTTCTAGGAAAACCACATAATATCTCTCTTTCCACAAACCTTGGGATATTATTCTATATTTATCCAAAATTCAATCTTAGGTTTATTTTAAATAATCTATGTTTTACTTAATCTATATCACAAGTACCATACTAAACCTATTATGATACCAATAATAGCGACCAGAATCTAGTAATTGAGAGATGGTGTCTTAGATTATTACATTTTAAAAGATATAATGGTTCAAATCATAAAAGGGCTGATTGATCTATTAATTTTTGAGAAATCGATACAAATGTGATTCAAATTTTACATAGGGTTGTAAAACACAAATCATAAAATGGAAAACATTTATCATCCTTCAAATAATTACAATTATTCCTATTTGTATCATTGTGAAATAAAACAAGATAATGACCACATAAAATTCTAATTAAGGGTTAAGTATAATGAAATCTATCATGAATTAATAAATAATTATCAATATAGAAACATGAATTACTGAGCTCACCTAAAATTTAAATTTCATGACTATTATATTAATTTAATTCATAATTAACATGGAAAGTTAAATAGTTTAGGAAAAATTCTATTAAATAAATAAACTAATAATGAAATACATCCAGAGATAATATCATTGTTACAATCTAATTGATCAGAAGAATAAAATTCATAATTAAAAAACTCTTAACTATTAGTCATCATTTCATAGATAGATGACACATATATTGTCTATACCTTTCACAATATGGTTTAAAACTACAGGTAAAACCCTTTTAATGCTAGATTGCTGGTTTGTCTCATATGACCTAACGATGAATTGATGGGATATAGAATATCAGGACCCACCCATAATTGAATTTCCGAGGAATTACTCATATATAAAATAATCTATATTATTCATGGTTCAATATTCCTTATCATTAAAATTTTGTATGGATTAAATCTTATAGATTTATCAATATTTCCCAAGTTAATCCAAAAATATTAAATGAAAGTACCATATAATTCAATTGAATATGTTTTAGTAAATAATCATATCCATTATGAAATAAAATGTATATTTAATTTAAATTTAATTTCAAATTAAAATTTACCAAAATAAGGTGATTTCATAATGAGAGAATTAAAAGATTGAAAATATTATGATTATACGATAACTTTTACCACTTGGTAATTATCATGTAAAGTCCCCTTTCATGAAATAATTCTTATCAAATATTATAATAACATGAATAATTTTTGACTAATGATATTATATATCAAAGTGGGAATTATATAAAACATACAAATAATTTATATTCAAAAAACACAATATGCCTCAATGAATAATAATTGAGATGAAGTCCCTTAACTAATGCTTCTTTTGGGTGATCGTGACATAAACACCAATAAAATGGGTTTGTAAAAAGTTAATAAATTATATAATTAACCATATTAGTATTTTAAAAACAATTTATAATCATTTTATATAATATTATCACCAATTTGTGATTAATATTTCATTGTTTCCTTTATTACGGGTGTTAATTGTGTGGTTTTATCGTTCATGTTTCATCATGAACGATCAGGTTTTTGTCAATATTATATATAATCATCATATCAAAAATTATTTTAATGAAATATTTATCATATTTACACATCATGATTTATATTATCACTAATAATTAAATATGGTATTGGAAAATGAAATATGTTATATTCATGGAAACTATAGGATGTACGTACACGTAAGGAACATTTAAAATTTTCAATGTTCATTATGAAAAGCAGGTAAGTAATATTATATCCTTAAAAATTATCATTATATCATATATTCCATTTAGTTTTTTTATAATATTTAATATTTCATCCATGTGGTGGGGTGATGAAAAGTCAGTCACATCATTTTGTGATTTCAGTATTCCACACCTACACGAACAACGATATCATCTTTCATTGAGTGAAAGGTATGAAAAAATGATATATATATATATATATATATATATTATTTTTAGATTTATAAATATTTCATGAATATCAAAATATTTTCATTTATATCATATATAATAATTAATATTATCCTTAGCACCTTCCAAGTAAATCGCTAGTAAAAAATAATCACATCTCTTCGAGAAGCAGTAGTCCATCGTATAAATGAGTGAGGTTATAATATGTCGAATAGAATTGAAAGTTAAAATATTATATTTTGTATAATGAAAAAAATGAATTATTCTGTTAAAAATATTATATATATGCTTTATATCCATCTTCATACCCAACAGTAAGTAGTGGAAATAGAAAGATGAACGACATCGGTTTTTGAAGCGATAGTCTACCATACACATGAATATTGATTTCATAGATCATGTGATATAAGAGGATATAGATTCTGTAAATGGACAAAAATTAAAAAAAATCATTATATCGAATATAATAAGTTTTCAGTATCGTTATTATTTATTATGAATTGAAGGAGTATAAGGAAAAAGAAAATAAAAATTGTAATATCCCGCCTCATCCCATTCACTTTAGAGGGCGGAGGAATGATACTTGGCCTTAAATGAAATTCCTAAGGTTCCAAAGGATGAAAATAAATGCCAAGGGATTTTAGTATAAATTGGGGAATGTTTTCCGTTGAGATAAAATCAACCAAACAACAATCCATTATCAACAAACTACATGATGCTTCTCAAAAAAACCCAACCCATATATTAGCAAAAGACAGCCTAACTATTCAATAACAGTTTCCAAAATGTTGATATAACTAAACCAAATATCAGAGTACCAAGTAGAAGACTACACAACAATACCCCAAATATCTAGGTCAACATCCACAGCTCTGCACCCTGTTCCACGCTCAAAGCACCATAACATCACCAAAGCATCATGTTGAACCGCTAAAAAATGAGATGCTTTAGTATTACCTATGTCCCAAAAAACATCATCTGCAAAATCACCCAAGTTCCAAATCAGGGGTGAGTAATAATACATAGTAGGATTTCCCCAAATTACTTCCCTACACTAGCCACTAGGAATCAACCATTATCATATTTATATAAAATAGTTTAAATAACATATTAAATAGTGCAACCATTACCACAAGGTAAGTATACCCTTACCAAGCCATGTCAAACAAGTTAAATCCATAACTACTCAATATGCCATAGTTCCATCACATATTATCCCCCAAAAATTCCATCTTCTAATGAAACACACAATAAGGATACCAAAATTATGGAACTTCTATCCAACCTGTTCAATGCATTTCCAATTAGTGGGGATTCCCGACCAGTAACCATAATGTTTTATCTTCCATATAGTATCCATCAAATTTTATTATGATTCTCCCTTCCCACTTCCACACAATAAACATGGTCTATAAAACTTTATCAAACGATAAGCATAATGCACCAAGGCCACACAATAAGCGCCCAAACACATCCAAAACATGCCAATTCACTTCAATAAATCACCCATTTATTAAAGACACCTTTCTACTATTATCCATGCCACATCCCATTCCATTAAAATCACATTTTATTGAAAACTATTTTCGAAAACCATTTTCAAAATCCAAACCAAGAAACCAATTTTAAAATATACATTTTAATATCACACAACCAAACCCCTATTTCATCAATATCCCATTTCTCCCAAAATTCCCAAAATCTTCACCCAATGGGTTTCCATAAAGATTATTCACATCGTATTTATAATTAATTTAAATAAAAACAAATTAATTTCAACCAAATCCTCCAGTAATAACCAAGTAGAGTCGAGAGAGATGTTACCAATCTTTAGGGATCCGGAAAAATTGACCCACAAAGAACCGCACCACAAATCAGGAAAATGCACCACCAAAACTGCTCTAGATCTCCTTCCTATCATCCACATGACTTGATATTGACATTCAAGGAAAATACCCCTATATCAACATGAAATTGATTTATATCTTTAAAATTGAGAGAGAGTTAAAAGTAGATCTATAGAAGACCAACGATAAACCAAGAGGAGAGACTTCCCTGGGAGAAAGCACCTTCAAACCACCTTGAACCCCCCATACAATAGATTAAAAAATGAGTTGGAGGGCCCCTCAAGCCCTTGAGAGAAAAAAACCAGAGTATGGCTTGAGTGGGCGGATGTTTGGAGTGAATAGGGCCTAACTAAGTGAACCCAAATTTAAAAATTCACTTCTTTAAGTGGCGACATGGTTATTCCACACAGTTTGGGAAATCATGTGCTAATGGTGTGCATTCCACTACCTCAAGAGAACGGGTCTCACATAGTTGTGTTGCATGGTTTGGAAAACCTAGTGAATTCCATAGTATCCCCATGCACAGTTACTTGGAGAACCTAGATAGTTTTTTCTTACTGTGCTCAAACTTTTCACCCTTAGAAAATCCTCCAAACATATTCAAAACCATTTCAAACTCTCTTGAATCATCCCAAGCACTTTAGACACATAAAAATGCATAAACCAACGCTACAAACCTCAAACCTATTGTGCTATATTCTCCCCACCATTGGAATTTACATCTTCAGAATGTATAGAACTATCTCTTTGTTGAAATAGATCAGGCCATATCTCACCCATCTCATTCTCATACTCCGAAGTCTCATCTTGAATTTGACTATGCTGCCAAAAAATATGAACAAAACTGATGCTTTTACAGTGAAATTTTTTCTATTTCTTGTCCACAATCTGCACTGGTATGTTCAACAAAGTAGCATCAGGTTCTAGCTCAATATGATTCCCTTGAATTTCATTGTCATGATTTGGATGACACTTTTTCAAATAGGATACATAAAACACATTGTGAATCGCACAAAACCATGGTGTAAAATACAAATGACAATGCACCTCTCCAATCATCTAAAGTATCTCAAAAGGCCCAATATAACTTGGAGAAAACCTACCCTTTTTTCCAAACTGACAATGTCCCCACCTAGGAGATATTTTCAAAAATACATGATCACCCACCTCGAATGACAATGGTCATCAAAGATGCTCCACATACAATTTGTGACAACTTTGAGCCATCTTTACACTCATTCTGATCAACTTTATCTCCTTTTTTGTCTCTTGGAAAAGGCTCAGTAAAATAATTGAAGTCTCACCTATTTCTTCAAAACATAGTAGAGAAGGACATAGAATCCCATTTAATTCCTCAAATGAAGCCATATGTATTAAATCATGATTATTGTTAGTATAGGAAAACTATACTCATGGTATTTTCTCCTTCTATGAAGCACCAAAATCCATCACACAAGCACTTATAATATCCTCAAAAGTTAGTATCATCCTCTCAAATTGGAAATCCATCTGAGGATGATATGTGGTGTTGTTACTTGACTTGTTGAAAAGTCAATCATCTCGAAGAAAACTCTGCCACATCCCTTTTCATAGAAGCCTACCGAAACTACGCTTTCAAAGCCTTGTATATCTTTTGAATTCCATGATGGAAAACCCACCTAGAATAATTATGATCCCTAAGAATTTCTTCGAGATAAGCCACTCATACCACCATCTGATTCTGGAGAAACAAGATTGAATTCCCATTCTGTTCCCATCTATTAATGGTCTTGCCACTATTGAGTTTCAAACTCATTGACATACATTCAGAATCAGATGCCTACATCGATTTAACCAAACCAGCCAAATCTAGAACCAACGAAACCCGAAATAAGATCACTCTCACACCCTTTTCCTAACATTCCAACCACATGTCTGTTATGACTAACATCAACTACCATTGATCTGCTGCATGTTTGGCCAATTGATCATATGATTTTATACTTAATTCATCTTCCACTGAATTTCTCTTATGCATTGCATATAATAAGTCAAAATCAAATATCTAGAGGTATTACATACATATACTTTACCAAAAGTTCAAATCTCTCTATAAGAAAATATTCTTTAAGCTCTTTTTATCGTTAAATGTTTTAAATTTTTCACCAAAGAGATAATGATGTCACATTTTTAAATCATGAACCACTACCTCCGACTCCAAATCATGTGTCGGGTAGTTATTCTCATTCAACCTCAAATGTCATGATCCATATGCAACCATGTGATCCCCTTGCATTAGAACACACTAAAACTCTGATCTGGATGTTTCACAATACACCCTGTACCAATTCCCTATTTCAGGTAAAACCATGATTGGTGTTGATGTATGGTGACCCTTTATCTCTTCGACGCATTTCTGAGACTGTTCATCCAATTGAAGTAGGATATTCATCACTATCTAATATGTCATTGGAAAATCCAATAATGAGAAATCATGAAATAATAGTCAATAATAGCCCTCTGAACAACAGAAGTTCCATATCTTGAAAATGTTATTTGGTATTTTCTAGGAGATAATAGCCTCTATATTTTCCAGATCAACTGAAACACCATTCTCGAAAAAACATGTCCATGGAAACAAGCCTCTTTTATCCAAAAGTCACACTTTGAAAATTTGTAATACAACTTATGAACCATAAATACTTCTAGCACTATCTCAAAATTATAATCATGCTCTATTCTTGTCCTCAAATAGACCAGTATATCATCCACAAATACCACCATAAAAGAATATAGGAAACTCTGATATTTCTAATTTATCATTTCCATAAACACTATTGATGAATTTTTTAGACCAAAGGGCATAACCACATACTCATTTTGGAAATATCTACTTTTGAAAGCTATTTAGTGATATCCTCATTCCTAACCCATAATTGATGATGTCCTAATCTCAAGTCAATCTTAGAGAACCACCGAGCTCCCATCAACTGGTCAAACAAATCATCAATGCGTGGAAATGGAGATCGGTTCATTATCGTAACATGATTAAGTCTAAAATCATCAACAGAGAGACAAAAAGTTCCATCCTCCTTTTTAACAAACAAAACAAGTGCCTCCCACAAAGACATGCTAGGTTAGATGAACCCTTTTTTCCAACTCTTCTAATTGAACCTTTAATTCCTGCAATTCTGTGGGTTTCATATGATAAGATGGAAGTGAGACAAGGATAAACCCTACAAATTGATCAATAATAAACTACACTTCTGTCACTAGTGGAAACTCTGAGAATTCTTTGGGAACGTCATCCATGAACTAATTCCCAACTGCCAACAGAATGCTCTGTTGAACACTTTCCAATGATGCTAACAACAGAGCGGTTAACTGATATGAGATCATGCCAACAACCGGTGCCAATAAATCTGTTACACCCATAGTTTCCTTACCCTCCCCACTATTGAGGTGTTAAACACCATCCCTTGTTGTAAAACTAACTGTTCATGCATATAAATCGATGGGGACCTTAAACCTCACCAACCAATCCATATACAAGATTATTTCATAAGCATCTATCTCAAGAAATGATAAATTCGAAATCAATTTAATGTCATCCTCAAATAAGAAACACGCTCTACAGATGAAATCTTGACACTCTCTTTGACCTATAAGAGTTTTTAGTTTCAAAACAATAGGAATTATTTCCATAGTTAAACATAGTAAACTAACAGCACGAGAAGAAGTAAAAGAATTTGAACCACACGTATAAAACAATGCTTTTATCAATGTGGAATTCAAAAGAACCATACCTCTCATCGTGGATGGTCCTGAATGGTTATTCACCACCACTAGTTAATCTCCGAACAACTTATTTATTGCCACACTTTACTCTTTATTACCCTGATGAGGTTTCATGGTATTTCCAGAATCATCGTGACCAACATTACTCGACTGATGAGGGGTATGGTGATGCCCCCGTCCTATATAGGCATAAGACCACTACGACCCCTAAGGAGTGTCACAGACACCTGACCTCGAGCATTCCCACAATAACACTGAATATTCCCCATCTTCTTACAATTATGACATGCTCGAGGTTGTTCCATACAATCCCACTTGATGTTTCACATAGAGCCACACTAGAGACATCTTGTCTTACTCTGAGGCTTCAGAGCGTGGTTCATTGAACCTATCATTGGATTTTGAACCGTACTCCCACCTTGGAAATAAGTGTCCCTTCTCTACCCGAACCCAACGTTCACATTCTCACTATTTCCAATGGTACCAACATGATTCCCCTTCCTATATCCCCCAAAATATCCCTCTTATCCATCGTATCTCTTCTCACCATTTCCATGAAATCATTTATATACAACACTTCTATCTTGGAATGAATTTCCTATCTCAACCCTGCTTCAAATATTTTTTCCTTCAATGATGTACTATACCCTTCCTCAGGTGAAAATGCACTAGTTTTGTAAACTTAGCCTCATATTCAATTACTTACATCTTCTCTTGATTCAAAATGAGGAAATACTTTCTACGTTGAATTCTAAAAGTATGAGGTTCAATTCTTTTATTAAACAACTCCTCAAAACCCTCCCATGTCACACTTTGGTCCGTCCTAGCTTGGACTTCTCGCTCCCATCACTAAATTGAATGATCTTTCAACATGAGTGTGGATAGCTTCACCTTCATCTCTTCTAGTGTTCCCATGAATCCAAATATCCTATTTATTCTGTCAATCCGTGTTTTATCCCTTTCCATCTCTAAATCACCCTTATACATGGGTGGATTCTACCATTGAATATAAACCGCATGATCCACATGCTTTGGTTCACCATCTTTATTCTCACTTTCCACAGCTTGGAATGCTTTCACTATACTCTAAACTAGTTACAGGTTCACCTATGGCTTAGCTGAAACCAGATGTTTAGTATCTCTCTCTAATTCGTCTCTACAATGCCTACCTTGTGCCATTTCTATCAATACAAAAACAACCATAAGTCCCACTACCTTAAATATAAATGGTATAAAATTTTCAACATCAATATATTGCAACTATCACATCCTGGATTTCCAAGATGTTCAAATTTCCCATGTTACACTATTTTGAAAAATCTACGAAGTTTTGAAAAAATACCCTTTTTAAAAATACCACAATTTTACTTGTTTCAAATCATTTCTTTTTGAAACCCAATTTATATTTTCAAATTCCACATATTCATGTCACACCATATATCATTATACCCTAATGAAATATGTATCCTAGTTGTAATTCAGTTCTACCATACATGTCATTCTCGTATCATTGGATACACCCACAATAATTAGAATTCAATTGCATATAACTCCCTCCAAACACAACCCAACTCCCATGTAACTTGAAATTCAACATAAAATGGTTATCTACGACCTTTTATGTGACAAATTCCAAGTTCTGGCAATCCTATGCCTTGCTACAATTATAACTCAAGGAATAGGCCAATAAATAATTTCAGCACCAAGACCAAAAATCAACACCAAATAATCGAACAACTACACTTACTTGAAATCAATGGACCAATAAAATTGATACCACTTGTAACATCTCCCCCCATCCCATTGGCTTGACAGGGAGAAGGAATGAAACTTGGCATTAAGAGACGTTCCAATGGAACCTAGGGATGAAAATAAATTTTGAGGGCTTTGAGGATAAATTGGTGAAAAACTTTCCCTTGATAAAAAATCTATCAAGAAACAATCCCTTATTAAAAAACTACATGATGAATGTTAACAAACCAACCTAACCCATGCATTTCCAAAATACAAAATAACTATTCCAAAACAACTACTAAATGCACATACAACCAAATAAAATATCATAGTACCAAGCAAAAGACTACACAGCAAGACAACCAATTAACTAGGACACCATCCATAGCTCTGCACCAAGATCCATGCTCCATGCACCACAACATCACTAATGTATCATGCCGATCCGCTAGCAAAATGATATTATTTACTCTAGCCAGTTTCTCAAAATACATCATCTATAAAAACACATAAGTGACAATATAGGGGTGAGTAACAATACTTTGTAGGATTTTCCCAAATGAATTCCCTACACATGCCACTAATAAATAACCATTTTCATGTTTATATAAAATAGTTCATATAAAACATTAAATAGTGAAACTGTTACCATAAGACGAACATGCACTTACCAAGACTTGTCAAGCAATGGAAATCCACACCTATGTTATAATACATATTACCATCACACATTATCCAAACAAATTCCATCTAGAAAATCAACACACAACAAGGAAAACAAAATAGTGGAACAACCATCCAAACCGTTCAATACATTTTCAACTAGTGGGGCTTCCTGACCACAACCCATAATGGTGGCTCTTCCATCCACTATCCATAAACTTTTATACTTATAATTCCTTCCCACTTAAACAAAATAAACACAATAAATAACACTTAATAAACCAACAAGCATAAATCACCAAGTCCACACAATAAGCACCCACCAAATTCCAATACATTCCAAATCAATTCAATAAATAACTTGTTTATTGAAAACACCCTTCTACCATTTTCCATAACAAATACAATTCCATTAAAAACCAATTTTATTAAAAACAATTTTCACAAATAAATTTTCATAATCCAAACCAGGAAAACCATTTTAAAATCTACATTTTAAAATTACACAACAAAACCCCTCTTTTTTCAATATCCTATTTGTAAAGAACCGAAGCTTGACGTACATAGATATTACATTACTTTTGCAGAATACTTAATATATAACAAAAACAGACACACAAGGACCATAATAGTTTAGTGTCTTTGGAAACATGGAACGTAATCTTCTAATCGTGGTGAAAGATCTTCAACATGTCCCATAATGATCTTCCACTTTTTGTTTCCTTACCTAAAACCTTTCTTTTAATCATGGGGGAAAATAAAACATAAAAAGGGTGAGCTCAAATGCTCAGTAAGGGTAAGCATGGATAAAATAAAACATACCATATACATTTGAACTTAAAAACATGAACACGATGTTTAAACATCAAAAGATTGAGAAATGACATAAAACATGGAAGTACGTAAGGCATAGATCATAAAGAAACAATAAGAATGATAAAATAGCATGGGAATAAAACATGTAATTGTGGCATCCATTAATCACATGTAATGATTTCCATAGTAGCCAAGGCATTGCTGCCAAGACCATCTTAGTGGACAAAGTCCCTTTCTGAATGGAGTTCACTCCTCGTTCTGGTTCTGTATTACTGAACCGGTTTAACATGCCGTTCCAGCCATGTCTATCCCATGAGATATAAATCTTTACCCAATGAATTTGAGGGAGATATAGGTCCCACCCATCTCATAATGAAATCATTCTTACTTGTGCCACAAAATAAACATACATCACCCAATAAATAAAATGGGTTTCATAAACATCATCCCATCATCAAATAATCCATATAAAATAAATGGATATCATTTCATAATAAGAAAAGTGAAACCATGTAAATCATATAGACATGATACTTGAAACATACACATATGAAATAATGTCATCTTAGATGAAAAATGGTTTTGATAAAACACTTGAAATTAATTCTTGGGGAAAATATCCTTTCTTCTTCAAAATAAATTTCTTTTCACAAAACATCATGAAATTTCAAAAGAAATGGATTTTGTTGAAAATAGTCATGAAATATTTTGGAAAAAGATTCATGAAAATAAGGCTTTATAAAACCGTAAAAATCCTTTCATGTCGTATATGTTAAAAAAACATTCTTCTCGTACTTTTGTCAGAAAAGTCAAAAAGTACCTTGTAGGGTAAATAAAAGAAAGATTCCTTCCATACCATGGGGTAAAAGTAAAAATGGGTAAAAATTACTTTAAACATACATGAAAACACTTTTATAAAACATGGACATGGATGATTGCAATAACCCCAGTAAATACTTACTAATAAACCATCTCAGATAAAAATGAGATTTGCAAAATTATCCCTTACCTTAGGTCTGATATGCTCCATACGTATCCAAAACTCATGTATAATGATTTAAATAATGTCATTTACTTATTACAGAATCATATTCATTGTTATTATATCATATATGGTTCAGTTATGACATTATATTACCTGTTCTTTTGTAAATTCATGTTAAAGTAGAGTTTTGGGTAAAATCGTTTCATTTGTCGTTCGTGTTTTAACTTGTAATTATTCATATGATTACTTAGATAATGATTACATACATCCAGAATGTAAAACATGATTTATATATAATATATACTCAGAATATATATACAATGGATCGATAAATGGAAAGAAATACACTGTTCATGGAGACGGTAGGCCGTACGTATGCATGAACGCTGTTTTCGTTTCCTTATTGAATCGAATGGAATTAAGTAGATGAAATGAATATATATATACATAAATCCAGTAGCATTATTATGTCATATATTTCATGATTACTTATTATATATACTTTATAATCATTCTTAAATGGTTATCATGGAGAGTGAATCTCATCGCGTCGTGGAGACGGTATTCTGTACGTACGCACGAGCGATGATATCATTCCCATGATCGTGGAATTGTATTAAGGTGTATGTATAATATTACAGAATCAATATCACTTTAAAATAATCATATATATTCATTACATTCACCATTATACCCATCCATGTAAGGTGGTGGTGGAAATTAGATTACACCACGGCGTGGAGATGGTATTCCGTACGTACGCACCCGCGGTGATTTCGTTTTCCGTTGGATGGATAGATGGTGAAATATGTTTATTTCATACATATAATAACATATTAGTATATGAGTGATAATGATGTTATTACCTCATAATGAAACAACTAAAAAAGAAGAAGTGGAAGAAGAAATAAAGTTGAAAGAATCGGTAACAGACATTACCTCTTCTTTGAAGCGCCTCTTTGAGACCTCCTCTTAGGGTACTAAAATTGGTCTTTGAAGAGGACCAGAAACTCTAGGATGTTTCTAGGGAAGTTGAGAATAGAATTTTTCAGGGTTTGGCAGAGCTTTAAGGCTCACAGTGGTGTGAGGAAGAGAGGGAGGAGGTTCCCTTTTATAAGGGAGGAGAGGGGAACCTTTGGAATAACTAAAAATATTATTTTATTATAAAGTCAAAATCGGTTTTTTAATAGCTCCAAATTGATATATTTCGAAGATAAGGTGGGTATGGGTCTAAATACTCTCATCCAATAGAATTTAGTCAAGTTTAGGTCATAATATTAACCTTATCTTTATGTTTTACCTCTTAGTTAATTAGATTGACATTTACCATGTCACTTTGTATTTTTATATTATATAGTTAATATTCATACCACATTCATCCAAGAGACCCCAAAGTGGTCCATTAATGATACACCTATCATGATATAAGTATCTTGGCCTAAAATTATATTTTTAGGAATAGAATAACAATTAATAATATAATATTTGTTTTAAAAACTATTTTATTTCAATTTTGACACTATTTGGTAATTGATTTTTGTGAAAATCATAACAGAATGATTAGTTCAACAAAAATTAATTAAATCAATATTAACAGGTCATATTAACATATAAAAGTATTTTAATTCATAAAAAGTCTCAAATTACATTTATTTGGGTATTTATAAAATCAATTATGTAAATATTTCATTAATAAGATAATTAATGCATCATCATTGTATCATAAATAAATTAAATTATTTTAAGTATAAAAATTAAAAATAAAATACCATTATGTTGGAAATATTTTTATCTTTCTAATTAAAATTTATAGTCGAATTTATCTTATGTATAACCCTATATTAAAAATGATTTAGTTATTAAACATTGATTTTACCTATTTTAACCCTTCTTTAAGTAAATTGATAATAAATGTCCTAATCTAATCCAAGTGGGCCTAAATGGTCATATTTTATTGCTAAGGTTGTTTTTGGTCGAATTACACTTATCCAATAGAATTAGGACATGTGTTAGGGTAATAATAATATCATTTTTAACCTTAATTACCCTATTTACTTTTAACCGTGGTAAAAAAAAATTAAAAAGTTACTATTCACAAAAAAATATTTTCATCTCCTTGAACCACATTTTAGTCCTTGATATTAACCGTGTCTCTTGGATTTTCGAAATTCCACTCACAGAAGCGGTATAATTATGTTTTATGAAAAATTCAGTTTTTTTAACTACCACGTAGTGGTTTCACTATTCATCAAACAAATGAAAGTTTCCAGAAAAATACCAAAAATTAGGACTAAGATATATTTGATATTATGAATTCAAAAATTATTTCTATTTTACCAAATTCAAAACATATCAGTTACATTAACTAATTTAAAAATTAATTTCCGTCCTCAAAACAAATAGCATGTTTTTAAGAGATAATAACTATCAAAAGATTGACACTTGTTTATGTCTGGTTTAAATGTGAAATTACCTCAAATGACCAACATTGTATTAAATTGTAAAAATATATTCTAAATATAATTTAAAACCACTCAAATTAATAATTTATCACTATTAATTATTTCGATTAAAAAAGTTGTTTTTAATTAAAATTTAGTAATTTTCACTATGCATCAGAATATGAAATTTATCTGAAAAGTACCAAAATTTCACCCTAATCTAATTTCGATATTCCGAATCCAAAAATGAATTCCATTTTGAAAGATACAATTTATAATATTTCAAAAAGTGGGTATTACTATTCATAACAGCTAGTTCATAATAATATTATAATAATATCTCATTTAGTGAAACTCGGTATTGCGTACTACAGACGCTATCGAAGAAGGTCGTGATTGCGTGTAATGCAAGGCAAGTCAGGGAAGCGTGTTGTGCAAGATCCTTTTGGTGTATCATACAAAACATGACATTAACTAAAAAGAATAAAATCACGGGGTGTTACATTCTACCCCCCCCCCCCCCCCCGTTAAAATGAATTTCGCCCTCGAAATTCGTCGGGGTTATAAATGGTTTACTACTCGAAAGTTTTTTTAACAGAAACCCACATCGTAAAAAGGAATACCAATACTTGGCTTTAAAAACTAAAGTCTAAAATGTAACGGTTACCCAAATTAACTCATCACTGGGTTTCCACGTAGGAGAACATAGGTGAAAATATGGTTATGGAAGAAAATTTTAACCATCAAGTTCTGATGGAGAGTGTTAGAGAACATGGCTATGAAAAAGCCATCAATCACAAAGCCATAAATTTTTTATGACCTAAGGTAACATCTTATTCATCGGATATAAGAGCACTAGGACAACATTTTTGGTTTTCAAGATCATTTCCCTAAAGTTGATGAAATTGGAATTAGAAGAAATACTTTCGTGATTTTGGTACAATCTCACCATTGGTCATTCTTTGGACAATTTACACTTCATCTCTTAAATAAATGAAGTTGAATTTTTCATTCGTGATGTGTTAGCAGATCAGGTGATAGAATGATGGGTCATTCCATCTATCTCAAACAAAAGGTTAGGAAAGTTATCAAAAAATACATAAGTCCATCTATAGTGAGATTAATCATATATGGTTCCTAAAATGGACTCATACTTCATATATCATACTTTTTAATATAATAAAACTAGTTTCTACTAAATAGGGACTTCTTGTAGGCCAGTGGTAGGCAATAAAGGCCAGTCTCACTTCGGTTGTGGGTTCGATTCCCACAACCTTGTCTGACGCGATGGGTTGTCTCCCATCCTGTAGGTTGTGCTTTTTGTAAAACTATATTACTATAACATCCCATATATAATATAGAAAAAACTTCTATCCTTAAACAATACTAACTTATGTCCAACATAATCCATTCCAATCTTTAGGCTTATCCAAAATACTTTTTTCCAATCTCATATTATAGTGAAAACGATTACCAATGAGTTCATACAACTAGCATGTTAATACCATCGTTGATCCCCATATATCATGAGATATGTCTTGTTGGTCACATTCCATACATTCGAAGGCCTTAATCATGTATTCTCTTGAAAAAAATGAATACCCATTGAATCTTAGTGAAAACATGAGTGGTGTCAAAAGTTAACTCTTTTTACATACCAAAACCTCGAACCATGGTATAACTATTTCCTTATATCAGTCATGAGCTCATGAATACTGTCAAACATTTCATTTTCTCATTTTCCCTTCATTATGCGTATATCATCTTTTTTCCAATAATATCTCAATCACTTTCCATGGTTACCGGTACCATAAAATTATTATTATTTAAAACCACAATAGACCAATTCATAAATATTCCAATATTACATGATACTATATACAACATTATTTTGGAATCCCATTACATAAACACTTAATCATTCCACCACATCATTTTCATATTTAACATTTCCAATAGTGATCTCGTGTGACTTCCCTTTTTTCCTTCGCCTTAAGTGGTTGCTCATGTTGATCATCACTAACCCTTGGATTAGGGCATTTATTAGCATAATGCCCAATTTCCTTGAACTTGAAGAATTGAAGTGTTGGTGGTGCGTTCTCTGTAGTCTTTTCTTTATTCACATCATTAGAAACCCTTTTTCCATTACTTAGACACTCAGCTGTTTGATGACCTTCTTTTCCACACTTGAAACATTTTATAGTCCCTTTGAGACAATCTCCACCATGCTTCTTTCCACACTTTGAGCATAAGGAAACATTCAACTTCTTTTCACCATTATTCCGAGATTTCTCCTTGAACTCCATATTTCGTTTCTTTTCAAAACCATGAGATGGATATGTAACACCAACTTCCATTTCTACCTTAATAGCAAAACGCACAATTTCTTCATAGTTACTGAAGCCTATTATAGCTAATTCCCTTCAAAGATTTGATTTTATGCCATTGAAGAATCGATCAACTTTACTTTCAGGTTGGATGATAAAGCCAGATGCATACCTTGCAAGCCTTGTAAAATTTGCTTCGTATATACCAACAGATTCATCATCCTTTTGCTTTAGTTCAAGAAACTTCTTCTCCATCTTTGTTCGAATAATATTAGGGAAGTACTTATTGAAAAATAAGTTCTTGAACTCGTCCCATTCCATGGACTCAATTTCATCTCTTGGCCTCGTATTCTTGATAAGATTCCACCATTGATCAGCTTCACCTTCCAAACGATATACTTCTAAGATGAATTTATCATGTTCAGAACATTGAAGAATAGAAAATATTGTTTCAGTGGTACTAATCCATTGTTCAGCAACAAGTGGATCAGAATACCCACTGAAAGAAGGTGGACGTTGCCTCATGAAGGACTCAATAAAATATTGTTCCTTTCTCTGCTCATTTGGAAGTCCAGAATTATTCATAGCTTGTGTAAGTATAGCAATAAGATTTTGCACTCCATCTCCCATAACATTTGTTATTTCAGGAGGACAACCATTGCATTTTCCATTGCATTGATCAACACGGTTCCTTCGGGTTCTAGCCATCATCTAAAACCCAAAAAATAATAGTGTGAAAAGAAAAAAATCATGCTAGGGAAAACAACATAATAAAGGGGGAGTACCTTCAATATCTAACATCATAGGTTTAATTCTAAGATTTTTACCTTAATTCTAGGACTATAAACTATACGTATACTAATCCTTAGGGACATCCCTAAACATACCTTAGAAATATCTCTTGGGATTTCACTAATGTTTTTGCATCCTAGTTTCCAAAGGTTGACTAAAACATTCCTCTGATACCAACTGTAGAGAACCGAAACTTGACGTACATAGATATTACATTACTTTTGTGGAATACTTAATACATAACAAACACAGACACACAAGGACCGTAACAGTTTAGTGTCTTTGGAAACTTGGAACGTAATCTTCTAATCGTGATGAAAGATCTTCAACATGTCCTATAAAGATCTTACACTTTTTGTTTCCTTACCAAAAACCTTTCTTTTAATCCTGGGGGAAAATAAAACATAAAAAGGGTGAGCTCAAATGCTCAGTAAGGGTAAGCATGGATAAAATAAAACATACCATATACATTTGAACATAAAAACATGAACATAATGTTTAAACATCAAAAGCTTGAGAAATGACATAAAACATGGAAGTACGTAAGGCATAGAACATAAAGAAACATTAAGAATGATAAAATAGAATGGGAATAAAACATGTAATTGTGGAATCCATTAAGCACATGTAATTATTTCCATAGTAGCCAAGGCATTGCTTCCAAGACCATCTTAGTGGACAAAGTCCCTTTCTGAATCGAGTTCACTCCTCGTTCCAGTCCTGTATTACTGAACCGGTTCAACTTTCCATTCCATCCATGTCTATCTCATAAGATATAAATATTTACCCAATGCATTGGAGGGAGATATAGGTCCCACCCATATCATAATGAAATCATTCTTACTTGTGCCACAAAATAAACATACATCACCCAATAAATAAAATGGGTTTCATAAACATCATCACATCATCAAATAATCCATATAAAATAAATGGATATCATTTCATAATAAGAAAAGTGAAACCATGTAAATCATTGAGACATGATACTTGAAACATACACATATGAAATAATGTTATCTTAGATGAAAAATGGTTTTGATAAGACATTTGAAATTATTTCTTGAGGAAAATATCCTTTCTTCATCATAATCAATTTCTTTTCACAAAACGTCATGAAATTTTTAATGAAATGGATTTTGTTGAAAATAGTCATGAAATATTTTGGAGGTAGCTTCATGAAAATAATGCTTTATAAAACCATAAAAATCCTTTCATGCCGTATACGTTAAAAAAACATTCTTCTCGTACTTTTGTCAGAAAAGTCAAAAAGTACCTTGTATGGTAAATAAAAGAAAGATTCCTTCCATACCATGGGGTAAAAGTCAAAATGGGTACAAAATACTTTAAACATACATGAATACACATTTATAAAACATGTACATGGATGATTGCAATAACCCCATTAAATACTTACGAATGAGCAATCTCGGATAAAATTGAGATTTGGAAAATTATCCTTTACCTTAGGTCTGATATGCTTCGTACGTATCCAAACCTCCTGTATAATGATTTAAATAATGTCATTGACTTATTACAGAATCATATTCATTGTTATTATATCATATATGGTTCACTTATGACTTTATATTACCCGTTCTTTTGTAAATTCATGTTGAACTAGCGTTTTGGGTAAAATCGTTTCATTTATCGTTCGTGTTTTAACTTGTAATTATTCATATGATTACTTATATCATGATTACATACATCCATAATGTAAAACATGATTTATATATAATATATATTCATAATATATATATAATGGATTGATAAATGGAAAGAAATACACCGTTCATTGAGACGGTAGGCCGTACGTACGCATGAACGCTGTTTTCGTTTCCTTATTGAATCGAATGGAATTAAGTAGATGACATGAATATATATAAATAAATCCAGTAGAATTATTATGTCATATATTTCATGATTACTTATTATATATACTTTATAATCATTCTTGAATGGTTATCAAGGAGAGTGAATCTCATCGCGTCGTGGAGACGGTATTCCGTACGTATGCATGAGTGATGATATCATTCCCATGATCGTGGAATTGTATTAAAGTGTATGTATAATATTACAAAATCAATATCAATTTAAAATAATCATATATAGTCATTACTTTCACCATTATACCCATCTATGTAAGGTGGTGGTGGAAATTATATTACACCAAGGCGTGGAGACGGTATTCCGTACTTACGCACGCGCGGTGATTTCATTTTCCGTAGGATGGATAGATGGGGAAATATGGTTGTTTAATACTTATAATAACATATAAGTATATGTGTGATAATGATGTTATTACCTCATAATGAAACAACTAAAAAAGATGAAGTGTAAGAAGAAATAAAGTTGAAAGAATCAGTAACAGACATTACCTCTTCTTTGAAGCGCCTCTTTGAGACCTCCTCTTAGGGTACTAAAATTGGTCTTTGAAGAAGACCAGGACCTCTAGGATGTTTATAGGGAAGTGTAAAATAGAATTTTTCAGTGTTTGGCCGAGCTTGAAGTCTCAACGTGGTGTGAGGAAGAGAGGGAGGAGGTACCCTTTTATAAGGGAGGAGAGGGGCACCATTGGAATAACCAAAAATATTATTTTATTATAAAGTCAAATTCGGTTTTTTAATAGCTCCAAATTGATATATTTCGAAATTAAGGTGGGGATGGGTCTAAATCCTCTCGTCCAATAGAATTTAGACAAGTTTAGGTCATTATATTAACCTTATCTTTTAGTTTTAACTCTTAGTCAATTAGATTGACATTTACCATGTCACTTTGTATATATTATATAGTTAATAAACATACCATATACATCCAAGAGACCACAAAGTGGTACATTAATGATACACCTATCATGATATATGTATCTTGGACGAACCTTAGATTTTTTGGAATATAATAACAACTAATAATATAATATTTGTTTTAAAAACTATTTTATGTCAATTTTGACACTATTTGGTAATTGATTTTTGTGAAAATCATAAAAGAATTATTAGTTTGAAAAAAATTAATTAAATCAATATTAACATGTCATATTAACATATACAACTATTGTAATTCATAAAAAGTCTCAAATTATATTTATTTGGGTATTTATAACATCAATTATGTGAATATTTCATTAATAAGATAATTATTGTATCATCATTTTATCATAAATAAATTAAATTATTTTAGGTCTAAAAATTACAAATAAAATACCATTATGTTAGAAATATTGTTATCTTTCTAATTAATATTTATAGTCTAATTTATCTTATGTATAACCCTATATTAAAAATGATTTAGTTATTAAACATTGATTTTAACTATTTTAACCCTTCTTTAAGTAAATTGATAATAAATGTCCTAATCTAATCCAAGTGGGCCTAAATGGTCATATTTTATTCCTATTGTTGTTTATGGTCGAATTACATTTATCCAATAGAATTATGACATGAGTTAGGGTAATAATAATATCATTTTTACCCTTAATTACCCTATTTACTTTTAACCGTGGTAAAAAAAGTAAAAAGTTACTATTTACCAAAAAATATTTTCATCTCATTGAACCACATTTTAGTACTTGATATTAACCGTGTATCTCGGATTTTTGAAATTCCACTCACAGAAGCGGTAAAATTATGTTTTATGAAAAATTCAGTTTTTTTAACTACCACTTAGTTGTTTCACTATTCATCAAAAAATGAAAGTTTCCAGAAAAATATCAAAAATCTGCCCTAATCTATATTTGATATTATGAATTCAAAAATGATGTCTATTTTACCAAATTCAAAACATATCAGTTACATTAAATAATTTAAAAATTAATTCCTGTCGTCAAAACAAATAGCGTGTTTTTAAGAGATAATAACAATCAAAAGATTGACACTTATTTATGTCTGGTTTAAATGTGAAATTACATCCAATGACCAACATTGTATTAAATTGTAAAAATATATTCTAAATATACTTTAAAACCACTCAAATAAATAACTTATCTTTATTAATTATTTTGATTAAAAAAGTTTCTTTTAATTAAAATTTATTAATTTTCACTATTCATCAGAATATGAAAGTTATCTGAAAAATACCAAAATTTCACCCTAAGCTAATTTCGATATTACGAATCCAAAAATGAAGTCCATTTTGAAAGATAAAAATTATAAAATTTTAAAAATTGGGTATTACTATTCTTAACGGCTAGTTCATAATAATATTATAATAATGTCTCATTTAATGAAACTCGGTATTGCGTACAACACACGCTATCGAGGAAGGTCGTGATTGCGTGTAATGAAAGGCAAGTCAGGGATGCGTGTTTTGCAAGCTTCTTTTGATTTAGCATACAACACATGACATTAATTAAAAAGAATAAAATCTCGGGGTGTTACATTATTTCTCTCAAAAATACCCAAATCTTCACCCAACGGGTCTCCACCAAGATTTATCACATTATATTCACAATTAATTTCAAGAAAAAGAAATTAAGTGTAGAAAAGTCCAATAGTTATAACCTCGCTGTGTCGAGAGAGAAGCAGCCTACTTTTAGAGTTCCCAGGAAATCTACCCACGAGCAACCGCAACACAAAGCGGGAAAACACACCACCAAAACTGCTATATATCTCCTTCCCTATCATCCAAAACCCTTAATATCAACATCCAAGGAAAAAACCCTATATCTATATACAATGGATGTAGATCAAGAAAATACAGATTGATGGAAGATTATATCTAGAGAAACCAAGAGAAGACAATTACCTAAGAGAAAACACATTCAAACCACCTTCAAACCCCTTCGAATCGCTTCAACAATTTGTGATAGAGCCCCTAAAACCCTTGAGAACCAAAAATCCCAAGTGAGGTAAGAAAGGGAGAATGTGTAGAGTGAATTGGTCAACACCGAGTAAACTCGAATTTAAAAATCTATTCTTTAAGTGGCTGCATGATTAGCCCAAACAGTTTTCAAAAATGTGTACTAATCGCGTGCATGCCACAACCTCAAGAGATGGGGTACCACATGTTTGTCTCGCATGGTTTGGAAATCGTGTGCAGACTATGTAGAGCCCACTATCTTCCCCTTCACAGTTACCGAGAGAACCTTCTTGGTTTTCCCTAACCATCCTCAACCCACACACCATTAGAAATGACAGAAAAGTTATTCAAAACCATTCCAAACTCTCCCAACTCATCCCAAGACACTAAAAAAATAAAAAGGCATAAACTAAGGCTACAAACCTCAAACTGAGGGTGATACAAAAATGATCATTGAACAAAATTACCTCTCTTTCAGGTATCAACCTTTTGATTTCATCACATCCTTACTAAATTGGATTTATGACCAAACTATGGACACTAATATTAGTAGAAATATTTTTCTATGTGATTTGGAATTGGTTTAGTTAAGAAAAATTCCTTGATATGAGTGAATTATTGAGGGTAGGGACTATTTGTTTATAATTATGGAGGAGTGTCATTCTTTTAAATACCCAAAATTATTCAATAATGGGATATCACTATTACCCCATTTGACTCCAAAATTTATCAATAATGTATTTTAGGGATTATATGGTTAATAAATACCTCATCCAAATAAAAGTAAACACTTTTTTAATCATGTTATTCCTTAGTCAGTCTATTTACCCAATTTTACCAATTTCGTTTGTTTATCACAGTAACTCGCATCTTTTTATTTACTTAGGTATTCTATACATTAAGAATAAAATTTAAATAATAAAATTTATATAATTTATTCATAGGATTATAAATATTAAATCTAATATATTAAATAAAAATAATATGTTTTTGGAAAACTAATTTTATCACAACCACCTATAACACACGAAACCCCATTTTAACCATTATCATAATCCTTAATATTTACTATTTTGACATATCATTATGGTAAAAAATTATCTTTAAATTGTTAGATAATATAAAAAATTCTTATTTTTAATATGGAATCAATTTTAATAGATTACATTGATAGAAATGGAAGTGTTTAATATTTAACAAGTCTAGAAGATTCCGCGAGAAAGTGGGTATTCAAAGAGAAACTGTTCAAAGGATTCTAATGTTTTCATATCAAACATCCATATCAAAAATATTACAATTCCTTAAATGTTATATATTTATAACCATTTTAAACATATTTTACAAAAATAAAATTTAAAATAAAATTTATTATTCTAAATAATTTTAAAAAAAGACAGTTTTCTACTAAAATTTATTAATTTCCATTATTAATCCAAAAATCAAACAATTATGAAAAATGAAAAATAAATAACTTGAATATAATGTACATATATAGATTTCAAAAATGGATTTCATTTTTTCAAATATATTATATGATATTGCTAAAAATAAATTTTATATTACGTGTGAGATACGTGAATAGACTATATTTCAGAAAAATATATATTTTAATAAAATATTTCATTTTCTTTTGAATGATATTATTTTGTTACTAATCAATAGTAAACTAATACACATGTGACAATTATATATTCTGACAAGTTAGTAAATCCTATCCTTACCCTTAATTGTAATATCTATGAAATAAATTTTTATTTAAATAATAAATAAATATTATATTGTTAATTTTTAAAACACGGCCATTCCTATATGAATACTATCAAATAAACATATTTTTATAAATAACATGATCTAAATTCATTATTGTACATAATGAAATCTATTGAAGATGCTTAATTCATTTAAAAATAAATATATTATAATCTCTCTAGGTGTTATATTTTCTTATATTCTTGGTGTTGTGTTTCATATAAAATATCTAATTCAATGTAAATATTTCTTAATTTCAAGGTGTTATAGAAAATAATTTTGATATCTAGATAAAAGTACTATTAAATTTTTATATTAAAAAACCATAAAATTTCAATCCATAGTTGAATCACTGGCTTCATGATCCATTTTAAGAAAAATTTACTTATAAAATCCTTCCACACACACCTCAGGACAACATATGATATTCTATTTCAAAACATGGTTTTCTTCATAATACATAATATTTCGAAAAAAAATTCTCGAAATCCAATACCCAATAATGCTGGTCAATAAATCGCATTCCAAAGAAACAAAATGGGCCCCTCATTTCCATATTAATATAACCAATTTTTAAAATATATTCATGAAAAAGTCAATTATATTATTTCATAGTTTAACTGAAAATTTAAAAAAATAGGGAAACATGTCAAACTACACTTCACATATGTGTGTGAATCATTCCATAAGAAAGAAATTATTGTGATTCATAAACAATTCAATAAACACCACCTAAACCCTATGAATAATCCCAAGTCTTCTTTATTCCACTTGATAATTTTCAGTATGAATCAACACCTCAATATCCCTAAAGTGATTGGTTTCACAACTAGACATCCCCATGTAACATGGGTTTTACATGATGTTATATTATCCTTGTATAGACTCCATCTACCACTAGATTCATGTAAACATAACTAATCATATAAATAAACTACATTATCCTAAAATAGGGATCTAATACCATTTTTTATTAATTTAGCCTAAATCTATTGACCAAATCTCAAGGTTAGGTCTCCACATGATCTCGAAAAAACTCCCTATATGCTAGAGGTAGCGAACTAGAAGAAATTTCCTACAAAAATAAAATGGGAATTTCTATCTCTAAAAGAATCTTATAGTTCATGCATGAATGTATTAAAATTTTGGCATGACTTTTCTATAAGACAGAAATTTAAAAACATATATACATAAAATAGTTTTCCACAAAGGGGCTCCTCATACCAGAATAGAACACAAAAAACCATCTAAAAGATGTATCAATAATAAAAAATAAATAACATAATAAAATGAAATAACATGAAAAATATAATAAATTGAATATTATTCAATATATGCTTTAAAATATTAAATATTAATTTCATGTAATCTATCCCAACTCACATAACCATCCAACCAAATCATCAGCATCCATGATCTACTAACTAAACCAAATTTCTAGATAAAGTTGATACCAGTGTCTTTTGAGAAAAAAATAAATGTATGTTGATGCACATCAAATCCAATGTTAGTTACAAGTGTAGGGGGTCTGACCAAAGGCCCAAAAATAATTCCCAGTGCCTCAAAAAATCTATGTGCATATATAATAATTTGGATGTCCAAGAAAAACATATGTTAGGAGTTCGGTTGATCCCATTCAATAGACCCACATTATAATATAAAATACAATGCACATAAAACATACAATTAAGGTATCCTTGTTATAACTAAGGCACCATGAAATATTAACATTCCTATATTAACTCTATGAAGGAAGGAAGAGAGTAACCTACTACCAAAAATGGATCTATAATCGGATAAATAGGGTAGGGCTCCTATAGCACCCGATGTTTTATTAACATTTATTCCAATAAATTAAATTTATTTGATGGATTAAATTGAGTAAAACCCCTTTTAGAGATTTAATTATATGTAACATTGATAAAAAAAGGTATATTCTTTCCATGGTCTATATTAGTCCCTCACTATGCTTGAGGTCATGTGATGGACCAACTCGGGGCACTAGTGTGTGGCACTAGGGTCGGGATGTTACGAAGTATTATCAAAGAATCTTTCATTTCCTTTTCATTTTTATTACTAGTAAGGAATGGTATATTTGATAATAGTATGATTTTGGAATTTGTTAAGAGGTTGGGTTTCATACTAGATAACCTATGTATGGTGGGAAAAACCAAGTACCGAGGGTGTGATTGTTGTTATTGATATGTGTTGTTATAATTAATGTTATATAACCTATAGTGAAGCACCTATGGTGTGATGTGAATAGTTTTTTTTTTGACATTTTATGAGATTTGAATCATGGACCATAATGGCATGAGTGTTGAGTTTTCCAGCATTAGTTTAGGAACTCAATATTGTTTTGTTACATGCATCATTTTAGGCATGAAAGGGAAAACTGAATATTGGATAGGTGGTTGAATTGAATTTTTTTTTATTTCTTGTGTTTTTGAACTAAAAAAAGTCACCTAATATGAAATTGATAACTATGAATGATGAAATATGAGAATAAATGGGTATCTAATGTGAAACTTAACTAATGATATTATGTTTACCCTTTTTTAACAATGACCTATAAGTAGGATGGTTATGGGTAATGATAGCACCATGATTTTTACTATGTAATGGGTGTGGGGGAATAAATTGTTTTGATTATTGTGAATTCATCTTATATAACTATGTTAATGTTTTATTTGTTTTCTTAATAGAGGTGTTTTTAATTTTAGATATATGCCTCCATGATGATGGTGTTTTTTACGATGAAAAAAGATTATGGCTTGAAAGGATCCACCATCCATGGAACCAGAAGCACTAAATGTGTTGAGTGAGGAAGTCGGGGAGAAGATCTAAGAGAAAATTTCTTGGTTCATGCTGTTTATGGAAGGATTCATAGAGAAGGTTGTGATGATTATGTCTGATCTAATAATTGAGTTTTAGTTGCATCACCCTATGATGTTTTTTGGAGAGGGTGGACCTAAGGTAGCTGAGTTATAGATTGAGTCTATCCAGACTCTACTTTACCACATAGAGGCACCTACATTGAAAATAGTAGATCTAGAATATTACTGACTATTAATATATCTAGATGGAAAATATGGAGTGGGAGGGCTTTCAAGAGAAGTTCTTGGAGAACTTTTATCTAGAGAAGCTAAGATAAGATAGGAAAGTTGAGGATTCAGAATCTAAATGGTTTTTAAATAAATATAAATGTGAAATTAATTCCAATGTTAACATATTCAGGATGAAGAATCATTCAGAAGTGTCAAATTAGGCTCCCATTTCAAAGGGGAACCTAGATAAGGCTTCTAGTAGATAACATTTGGATTATTCTGGACTGTTAGTAGGTGAGAATCTTGAGAGAAGAATAATCATTATAATAATGTTAGCTCGATTAGACGAAAAGATAGAAGACTGGGGGATGGGTCGGTTACACAGGACCTCACATGAGGGATCTTTCACTCGTCTAGTAGGTCGGGACACTTCCGTAGATAGGTTCCCTGACCAACTATAGACTTATGAGGCTACGGAAAGATGTTAAATCTACATAGGTTCAATTTTAACACATAACAGAATAATATTGATGGGATAGCTAGTCATAATTGGATTGTGTGAAGGAAAATATTTACACTATATCAGTATAGAAGCTGGAGTTATACTATACATGGTGGTAGAGGAAGTGGAAGAGGTGATTAATGGAAAGATAAACCATATTAAAATGGTGGTGTGGCTAAGGGGACTCAAAATACATCATAGGTAAAAGGGGCATGATTATTTCATGTTTTAATCCTACACCAGTGGATAGAAACATTGGACCATCGATGGTTGAATTACTATTCCTATAGAATCCATATTGGAAAGTGCCTTATTTGATACTGGCACCTCTAATTATTTTATTTCTATAAACATGTGAATGATTTGATCTCGGGGTGGAGTTCATGACCTGGGTTAGGATGAAAGTTACACCATTGAGATTACATTTGAGAGACATCTTCTTATGTAGGGGGTGTTCTCTAGAAGATGGGGAGTATCATTTTATTTGGTATCTTTACTTTTTTACAAATTTAAGTCTTTAACCAAATTATCTGTATGGAATAGTTTGTTACATACTGAGCCCACATTTATTGTTACCACAAAAGATTGAATGTTATGTCTCCTATGGTTTTAAATTATGTACAATGTGGAGAGTGGAACAACAAGGCAGGGCACGCACGGATAATTCATCAGCAACTGGGGGAGTTCACCGCTTTGATTTATATTCTATTTATATATGATGGATGTAAAAATCATGAACTCCTTCAACCTATAGTTTTCATGTTTTTGGATATGTTTCCTAATAACTTATCCCAGCACACACATGAGAAAGTTATGGAAGTTACCCTTGAGATCAAGATCCGGATGAGCGAGTTTCTATTCCATATTATAGAATTGCATGGATAGAGATTCAAGTGCTCAAGACTCTGCTAGAAGATTTTATGGATAAGGAGTTTATCAATTCGAGTACATCAACATTGGGTTCTCTATATTTTTCTTATGAAAAGGTTTATAAGACTCTAATATTATGTGTTTAATTCAGGATGTTGAATCAGATGAATGCAATGAAATGGTATCCTCTTCCACATATCTATGACCTATTTGACCATTTGAGAGGATCTTGTGTTTTTTCTAAGATTAGCTTCAGATCACGTTATCATCAGCTTAGAGATAAAACATTTAATATAATAAGTTTTTCTGTTAGAAGAAAATATAGCTTATATGAGTTCTTCATGATGTCGTTCATGTTGAAGAATGTGCCAATACTGTTTGTGGAATTGATGGATAAATTATTCAATATGTACCTGGAATGGTTTTTTGTTGTGTATGTGGATGAAATCTTGGATTACTCCAAGACTCAGGATGATCATTCCCAAATATTGATTCATCCTAAGTCAAATAAGAGAGAATTGGTCATATGTAGAGATATGTATTAGTTTTTTATTGATTAGCTACAACTCATGGGTCATATCATCTTAGATAAAGTTTTGTCTATAGAGTTAGAAAAGAGTCAATTAGTTGGTTCTTTGAAATAACCCCTGATTTTCTTGGATATCCACATATTTCTAGGCTTAGCTGAATATTATCAGAGGTACATATAAAACTTTTCCAAATTGGAAGAACCACTTCCGGGATTGAACAAGAAGGGATTGATTTTTCAATGGTACGAAGAATGAGATAATTCTTTCTAGGTGTAGAAGAAGTGGTTGTTTATGCCACTAATATTGATCCTGCATCATCTAAGTGAGAATTATACAATGTTTTGGGACTCATTTCGGATATTACATGGAGTAGTGTTGATGTAGAGTTATTGGGTGGTAGCATTTGAGTCTCAGAAGTTAATGAAACATGAACGAAACTACCATACACCCATCCTCGAATAAGCTGCATTGGTTTATTCTTTGAAGTATTGGCTTCATTATCTATCGGGAAAAAAATTTAATATGTGTACAGATCATAAGGAAATAATGTATATCATTTCACAGTAATACATAAATCACTGGTGGTAGAGATGTGTGAAATATATATAGTCATTTCTAATAGATCTAGTATATTTGATCATGAAAGGAAACAATGTGGTTAAAGATTTAAGAATAAAAAATCAGTCTTGGGTTGTTAATTAGTCTAGTGATGAGTGGAAGATAATGAATTTACTATCTTAGATGCATGCTGTAGATAGGGAGATTCACGATCAGATGAATCCTATATATGTTTTAGTATAGTCTACACTTTTGAGACTAAACATGGACAATTAGAATTAGGATCCATAATTTTTTCCCTTGAAGGAATAATTGAAGGTGGTGAGTCACCTTTTTATTATACCATTGTTGAGTATGATATCATCTATGTAAGAAGATTTTTGTTAAGCCTATGAGTATGAAAGAAGTGTTGAAGTATGAATTTCATGATTTGTAGTGAGGGGTACATCTATGTGTGATGAAAATGTGCAATTACCTATGTTAGTAGTTTTTTTGGTTGAGCATAAAAAAGGGATATTGGATGGTTCATGTCAATATGTTACAAATGTCAACTTTTTATGGTTGAGAATCAACAACCTAGTGGTTTACTGCATCCATTGCCCATTCTTGAATGGAAATGGGATGATGATACTATAGAAATTGTGGTGGATCTCCCTAAGAAACCATGGACGAATTATATATTTAAGAGAATGTGGACCATTTGACAGAGTTAGTGAATTTATTTACAATATGGGAGACCTTCTTGATGGAATAGTTGGGAAACTTCTATGTTCAAGAGATAGTCTATTTTCATGTGTTGACATAAGTGTTCTATTTTAGAAAATGACTCACACTTTACATCGTGCTTCTTTCAAAGATTATGGAAGTAGCTTGGTACACATGTATTACTGAGCATGGATTTCCATGAACATATAGATGGGTAGTTTGAGTGCACTATATAAGTTCTTGAGGATATAAAATGGGCATGTTTTCTAGACATTGGTGTTCTTGGTATAATTTCCTTGATTTTATGGAGATATCCTATAAAAATGGTTGTTAAGAAACTATTAAGATGGAATAATATGAGGATATTTATGGTAGGTCATGATGATCACTTATGTACTGGTTAGAGGTTGTAGTGTCATAGTTTATGGGACTAAGTCTCATGCATTATACTTCAGAGCAAGTTTAGATTATTTGAATTTGTGTGGATATGAATCATAATAGATATAATTACTATTTTGAAAGAAGTTGATGAACCATAGAGTTTGTAGAGGGTGATCATGTATTCCTTCAGATGTATCCTAAATATCATCACCATAGGTTATGAAGATAGGGTAAAATACCACATAGTTTTATTGGACCATTTTTGGTTGTTTAAAGAATCTGGCTAATGACATATGGAATGGGTGTCCCATATAGTTACATTACTATGCATGAATTTTTCGTGTTTTGCATCATTTTCGATATCACCCCAACCCTTCTCATTTGTTCGATGTGGATGCTATTGAAATTGATATATATACATCCTTTAAGTAGCATTAGATTTTTGTGTTGTATTATAGTTAGAATGTTTTATAGGGAAATATCTCTCTAACAGTTCAGGTATTGTGGAAACATGGGCATGTTCTGGTGAAAACATGGTAGAGAGAAGAGGAAATGCATGCTTAGTGTCCTAATCCTTTTTTTCAGAACTACAGAGTTTCTATGGTGCCCATCTCAAGGATGATCTATTATAAGGTGTGGATATTATAAGATATCAACCTTTTATTATGATTCCTTGAGCACATTAATAAGTAATATTTTTCATTTTTGAGTTTTTTTGTATGGGATTTACTTTGGGTTCATTTGGGATGAAATATTGGAAAATTTGAAAGAAGATGGGCTATGCACTGTTAGCACATCATTTTCCCAAACTGTGCTCCCATCCCACCATACCGTGTGAACCAAAATAGAGGGGATTCACATGGATGGCGAACAACTTTTCAAATAGTGAAACCTATTAGGAGAAATCATACACACCCCTATAAGAGGTTCATGATTAAGGTTAACATTTTGGAAAATTGTTCCCCCTTCCCATAAAACAGTTCATGCATTTTTTATTATACAAAACATCATAGAAAATTTCATGATCCTCTAGTATTATTAATAAATTTGACTTAGATCAACCATAAAAATTTCTCTCAATTTTTGATTCTCTTGAAGGGATTCCAGTCCATTTCATTCTCTTTTCTTGGATATTCAAATCTTGTATATACGATCCTCACCTCCCCATGTATGTTGTTTCTTCCCTGTTAGATTTCTTTATCTCTCTCACTCCACTTTTTGAATAAAATGTATACATTTTATCCAATGTTGGAAAGGTTTTATACCTAGATCAAGGTTTGATGGGTTATGGTTATTTTAATATTTTTTCAAGGATTTATTTCAAGATCATGATTTTTATTTGGGGTTTAAACTATCCAAATCAGTTTAGGAAATTTATATTGGGTGATCACACATAAATTATTTGAGATATGTGGTATAAATTCTAATCTCATGGTCGTAATACAATTACATATTTATAATTATGAGAATTGAAATTTCCATGATTTGGATATTTCCATGATAATTGAAATGATTTGTTTTAATTTTCAGGACTTAATGATTTTTGATAATTAGGGAAATTAAATTGTGGAATTGATTTAATTGATTTTTTTATTAATTAATGGGATACTGTGATTGTGAAATTGGATGGAATTGAATTAATTAATTTTTGAATTAATAAATAAATTATTGTGAATGTGGAATTGAAGTAATTAATTTTTGAATTAATCATTTTCATACTGATATTGTTGAATTGGATTAATTAATTGATGAATTAATTAATGATATTTTTTCGATGATTCAATTAGTCATGATGGGTTTATTAATTTAATAATTAATTAATTGAAAATTTATTGATTAATAAATTGATTTAACGTGATTAATTAATTATTGAATTAATTAATACATGGCTTTGTTGTGAATTGGGATAATAAGGTTAATGTTGATTGACAATGATTGATTTGATATTTTTGATATATGTGTTATTGTGATATTTCTATGTGGGACATGATTTGCTACATCAAAATTCTATATTGATAAATTAATAACGATATTCATGTGTGTTACATGGTATGCTGCATAAAAACACATTTAGATAAATTGATTTAATAGTATAAGTGTGTGGGACATGGTCTACTATATCAAAATCCCCTAGTGATAAATGAGTGTGGGGAATTGACCACTTCTTCAAAATACCACTCATTTGATTATTTGATAAATAAGTGAGGGACATGGACTACTGCTTCAAAGTCTCATGGGGTCTTATGTATTACAACCTAGACCAAAAATGTTAGCATTGTATTTTGTTTGATATTGTGTATAATATGAACTGAAATGAAGTGGATAATGAAATCCAATGTGTGATTATGAATATTGAAATGGGTCTGTGAAATGGTTAAGACTCTGGTATGGTTTGAATTAGGTAATGAGGTTCAGGTTTCCTCATGAACTTGGGGTTTATGTGGTTAATAAATAATAATTTAAAATGTGATAACTATTAAATAATTCACTCTACATTATTCTTTATTCAATTTTATAAACTGTTATATAGACTGGATATTGTTTTAGATGTTGGTGGTGGTGGCTTAATAAGTTATACTCACACCCAACATGGGCTACCATATCTGTATCCAAATGGACTTCATGACTGCAGGACATGATAATGGAATGTACCCTATATTAGATGGTGGAGTTGGGATTAGGAATTAATGAGGGAACCTGACATGGTGTCAGGAACCGCGTCATAGTTTTTAGTGTCTATATTTATTTTGGGGTTTTCATATTGACACATGAAACGTATTGACCTAGCATATCTACTATTTCATTTCGGATATTGTATTTTCAGTTTTGGTCATCATGTGATACTAAATATTTTTTGTTATTATTATATCGATTTTTTATTATTTATTAATTCTGATGGTTTTATAATTTTATAAAGTGGTTATAGTCTCCTTATGAATGATATTACACCCTCTCAACTAGTTGGTAGCATATATCGTATGGGGAGGTGCGTTTGAGGCCATGTAACTGAATAGCTCGAGGCACCCATGTGTATCACCAAGTCTATAAATTTAGACAGTTAGACATAGAAAAAGAATAGTAAAAATTATTTTTATATATTAATTATAATGTTTTTACATAAAGAAACCATATTTATTATAAAATATATAATTTCTTAAGAACTATTTATATGGTTTAAAATAGTATATTTGGAAATTTATACTTTTTTCGAATAATAATAAAATTGAACTTTTACCATTTTTGAGAGTAAATATGATTATATAAACGTTTTTAAAATAGGTAATGTCAAAATTATCTTACAGTGATGTTTTTGGATTTTTCAAAAAATTATCTTTTTTATGAATTGTGAAAAATAACGAATTTTAATTGAAAACATACTTTTCTCATAATTAATATATATTTTTAAATTATATATTAAAATAGTTTTCAAGAAAAATTATATCAATTTTAAATAAATTTATCCAACATTGGACATCACAATCAGTTTTATAGAGAATATAGATATAAAAACAATTTAATATTTTGAACATTTTCTTTTTAAAAACATGCATTCTCTCCATGTCTCCAAGATTAATCTAAATTATTTTTTCCCACTTTAGTGATAATAATTTGGAAAAATTAAATCCATGTTTTTCGTAATATTATTGTTAATTTCTAATAAGGTAAAATTATTATGTGACCAAATTTAATAGTGAATAGATTAGAATTTATTTACCATAATAGTTGTAAAAATGACTTTATGTGTTGGTGGGGGTAAACGAAAATAATAAGGGTAAACATAACCTATATACTTATCTAAAAAAATTTATGGACATATTTATACCATTAAACCAATTAGGTTCAATAAGGGTCCATTTTGACCCCTTTAACATATGAAGCACCGTGGTAGAATTCTATGTTTAAAAAATTTTCAAGTTTCCACACACTCCACTTTTAAAAGGCCAACCCTATCCTCGCATCCTGAAACCATAACACATCATTGGTTTAGAAACTCGATAGAAAATTCACATAAAAACAACCCTCCACTAATCATAGAGGCCTTAGGTTTCACAAAAAATCATCCATTGAAGGATTTCTATGTGGACATATAGATGATACCCCTAAAGGGGTAATGTTCATCAATAAAAAAATATTTATTTCTTAAACAAATACATTTCATTATTTTTATTTAATTAACATATATAAACCTCATTATATTACATATACTGTTATTTTTCTATCATTTTTATGACCTAAAACCACATAGGCTTCGTTCAAATGGGTTATGAAATCATCGTTCGTGGGTACAAAAGGCACCACCTCATGAACAAATGGTATTCATTTTTCAATTTCCACCTATCAAGGATGGAAATAAGGTTGGTTATACAATTTATAAATCATATTTTTTATATTTTCTATGTTATATTTTTTAATTCTTATATCTCACAAACATTCACTCTTCCCATTTCATGGGAATATAATAATGTCGTTTGTGTGTGTGGTGAACTATCATCTCATGAAGTAGTGTGACTCATCCAAAAAATATATTTAATGTTATAAGTATGGTTTTAATAAAACATTGTTATATATATGAAATTACCATGATTATGTAATGATAATATTTTTCATATACATTTCATTATTTAAATCCTATAATAAAATGAAAACAATGTTCATGAGTATGTAACGCCTAGTGTCTCCATGAACAGAGTATTTCATTTCATATAACTTTTATATATTAAAATAATTAAACATATATGGAAAATATATTATATTTATTTAAGTTATATAATTATAGACAGGACAAATTAATTATATAATTAATGTAATAAAAATATAACAAATATAAAATTTTATAAAAATCATCACATCTATTACCTAAAACATAACATTAACATGATATTGTTGATACAATTGTAATAAAAAGTCATAAAAAATAATATATTGAAATATTTATATGAATATGGATATGTAAAATATGTATCATAAACTTATATTTATGATATATGATGTTCAACATGTGCAATGAAATTCAATACTTAAGTTAAGAGAATTATTAGTCAAATTTTATTCATTAAGACATACATTATGTTGTGAAACATTATTCCTTTATAGGGTATATATAAATACACTTTGAAACAAAATATCATGAATTTATTTAATCACATCATATTTTATTCTCAAATTTATTTTAATACTTCATGGGTTTACGATTCAACGTTTCCAAAGTGATAAATATTATACATTTCAATCTCATCATTTATCAGTATTGTTAATGGTTAAGCAATAAATATTAAAATACCCTGATATACCACTCTATAATTATTATTTTATTCCTTATCCTCTTGTTATTAATTAAATCATCATGTAGTGGTACCATTATACTAGCTATGGTAGTACATATAATTATGATAATTTTTTAGATAATCTGACTTTATTTTTTATTCAGTTCGAAATATTTTTTCTTCAAATTCTATGTTTTCTAAAAGTATTTTCCATAATTATTTGTTCCGCCCATATTTTTTTGAAATTTAATATTTGAAAAAGTTTTATCTTTTATCTTTTTTTAAATAATATTCATTTAATTTTTAAAGACAGTTCCCATTTTCATTTTACTAAAATGTGAAAGGAATATTTGTTTTAACATGTATGCATGGAAGAAATTATTCGCAACCATGACACATAATTTCTCTGAAGTTCCCCTGATAATTATTTATATTTATTTTAAAATAAAATTACCTTCAAAATATTTTATTTTATAAAAAGATATTTTTTTAAAAGAAGAAGTGATATTTTCCTCAAGAGTGGTTTTAAATGATCTTCCTAAGTTATTTTCCATTTATGTTGACATCTGTTAGGTAATATATTCCTTACTTGGGATACGATAAAAGGATACCATTCATATTATTTCTCTGAATGGTTAATGATTTATTGTTTGAATTTTATGAATCTCTTTTCTCTTCCCTGGGTTACACAATTAGAAATTGCTTATGAAACCCACTTCCTTTCATGGGTTATTCTATGATTAAATGATTATGAATCCATTCTATTTTCCACATGTTATGATTTGATGATGTTTTTATGATACAAAATTAAATGAATGATTTGTGATTTGATGAATTTTTATGATCTTATGAATCACATGAATTTGGTTTTTATTATGAGACTTGTCATATGTATATCTACCTTCAGTATATTATGAAATGATTTATATCTCATGAGACAAGAAGGACTTGAATTTTGAGTGAAGTCAGATCAGTAAAGAATTTTTCATCTATGATGGTTTTGGGAGTGAACCTTAAATAATAATATGTCCTGGTGAGTTGACACATTCTATCTGATATAATTGGAAATGACCATTGACAAATATGGAAATGATTTTCTATACTTATGTGTCTGTCGAATATTCCTTATCTTTTTCCACTTTTATTCTCTCATGTTGCATGTTATTTGATTTCCTTTTGATTCATGTATTATGAAATGTAAATATTTATTCTATAATTCTTGACTGTGATCACTAATATGTAGGTTATGGTTTTCAATTTTTTCTCTAGTTCTTATACCCATATGTTCATGTTATTCTTATACATCTACCTTCATTACCATTATTGAGCATATGATATTACCCTTTCATTTGATTCCCATCCCCAGGTTATGAACATATATATTATATATTATATTACTAAGAGGGGTGATATATTTGAAGAATGTAGTAGTAAATGATGTAGCTCACTTGTGTAAATGTGTTTACGTTTCAATAATTCCAAGGGAAATAACTATTATGATCCTTAGTCATGTTTTTATATAATGTAATTAATGTTATAAAAAATGATTTAATTCTTATTTTTTAATCATCAGTCCCGAGAGTGTCGAACATAGTTTTTAACCCATACTCGATGATATAGGGAAGGGATTCTGGTCAAATCCATTATCCCAAAACATACATGGAGATTTAGGGTGGGAATAATCTTATACAGATACCCATTATATAATATAACATTGATGGATACTATATCTATATAAAAACCTACTAACTTATTACTTGTGCTAGAGTCCAAAACCCACATTCTACTTCACCTCACTTCCTCTCCTACTCACTTTAGGTGACCCACTATCACAAACCAGACCCTGAAATTTAAGGTAATTTCCTTAAAATTACAATAATACAAGTATTATAATTCATGAGATTATAAAACTAATTTAATCACTCACGGAAGATATCATTCCACAACCACTAACACACCACTAAATGTATGTAAGAACATTCATTTATAAACATGGATATCTTTACAACTCCATCTCACTTTGGGAGAGGCATGTACTTATAATCATGTCATACACTTTAATTGCATCCTATAATTTGTATATTTTTTGAACACATATGAAATAAATAGTCCATGAAGACTACCTCATAACTCACCATATAACAACCTAGGTTCTAGTCACTTCAAACCTAGTCCCCCAAATGTTATCATATCACATTACCCATATCAACCACCAAAGGGTTCAATTATAACCACATAGTCTAATCCACTTCTTTTCTACCAAATGATATGGTCTCCCATTGATATAAATACAACCCATATTATCATACATTAATATACACTCTATAAATCATAATGAGTAAGTACATAAGGTTTTTATAATAATGCCCTTCCCATAGAATTTCAAATAAACCAAATAAAATTTGAACTAACCCATCTTGACTTCCATTAAAAATAAAAAAAATCAATGTTTTCAATAATTTTGAAAAGGGAACCACATTAGGTATTACACGCTCTATGACCTTCTCCAATTCCCATTGTAATACCCTTTGAAAACCATTTTTTCATTTTGAAATACTATATTGAATACCCATTCAAAAAATGACTAGCTTGCCTTTGAAATTATCATTTAATCCAAATAATATTTTAATTGTTTTTGAACTCCAAACCACATATACATTAAAAATAACTCATTCTACCACAGAATTTATAGAGAGGGCCTCTAACACTCATTTAATTAAGTAACCATTGTTGGAAAATATACAAATCAGTATAGGAGAGGTTTTTTATTATGACAATGAAAGCATATGACAGTCTATGGAGATGTCACAAAATTTAGGCAGCATGGAAACAATATTTGTTATAATAGAACAAAAACATAAAATCATGAACTATATAAGGGACTTTGAAAATTAAATTCCATTTACCTCAAACTATTGTCTCCTAATCAATTCAAATATCATACTAATATTTTATGAGTCTAAGAGAACATATATCATCAAAAAAATTCATTAAATTAATTTATTGAAAAATATAAAACAATTTTTGAAAAGGGAATATATGTAACCTGACTCATTGAGTAACCCTAAAATTCCCCAATAATTACAAATGAGGTGTCGTCACTCCCAAAATTATATATAGATCAAAACTTATCACACACACACACATAGACACACACACACACACACACACACACATATATATATATCTCATACTAATAGATTAATATTCATTAAAATTCCAAAATACATGCCCAATCCCTATAAATGTGTAGTGAATTTGGAGACTACATAAAAAATACTCCAATATAGATAAAGATATTCAACATCACTCATAAATATCATCCCAATTATTAATCATTAAAAACATAACCTACTTATAACCTTTATTAAAAATTAAGGAAAAGAAACATTAACATGGGTGTTATTAGATGCTAAGTAATGTTAAATATTGGATATATATAAACATAACATGAGTATAAGGGTATGATAACATGCTCATAAAATATGAAAACCATACCATTTATATCAAAAAATAAAAAATATCATGTAAGGTAATAATGTTCACAATATCATATTCTAAGAAACATAATGGAATCGAATAACATTATCCCTAAGAACATATCATTTGAAAAAGACATATATTTATGGTATACACATATTCGTATAACCCTATGAATATGAATAAATTGAAACAGCATGAATAATTATTTTAAGGACATTAAATAATTCCCCTTAATAAATATATATACATGAAAAAAGTTCCATGCATAACATTAAATAAATGAAAGCTACTTCCACGCAAAACACATTGAAAACGTAATCTGGTTGACACATAACGTTGTGAAAATTTTATAAGGTTCACACATAATAGTTTTAAAATTTAATCATTATCATGCATATCATATTTACTCATTATTTATCCATCTTTAACAAATTAATTGGGGGAATATATAGCTCACACTCATCACATAATCCATAAATTTGTGTTCCATAACATCCTAAAACACGAATTTAATCATAACTCATCAAAAGGGGTGGGGTTTAATACAAATTTTCATATATTATAACTCATGGAAAATAATGGTTTAAAAAAAACATATCTTCACAATCATAAACGATCACAAAAATTAATTAATATAGTATCATTTTACCATATATCCATTATATTTAATGCAATAACATTGGATGTCATTTTATATGGAAAATGATTTTAAAAAATTACATTTATCATTTCTTGGGGATAATAGCCCTTCAAATTTGAGATAACTATTTAAAACATATGAATTTTCAAAATGATTTTATTCATAAATAAACCTGGAAATATATAATGTAAACTTTAGAAAATTGTGTCTTTATACCATTGAAAAATGTTATACAAGATAGAAAAATGACTACTTCAACAGTTTTGGTAAAATCCGAATGTGACATTTTTCGAAAACTATGTGATGATTACATATAAAAAACATTGAAAAAAATATATAAAATGTTAATATTGATTTAATAAATCTTTTTTGTAATGTTAAAACATTATTTAAAATATTTTTGAAGTTAGTGATATAGAAGAAAAAGGGGTTTGGATCCAACAGTGAATTAAATCCAGTTTTTCAATAAAAAAATTCATTTCATCTATTCAATAGATAAAAATAAAAAAGGATTAAACACATGTATTATAATTTAAAAAACCATATTATAATAATAATCATGAGTTTCTTGATATACATATTATAATATTTCATCTTCAAAAAAATAGACATAAATAATTTTGATAGATGGTGAGTTTGTTTCATGGAACCCATAAAAATAGAAACCATGAATCATAAGCTTGATGAATGATAAATACTAAAATATATATGTCAATAATAATAGTATTTAAGAAAATTATTATAATATAAATTCATTTATAGTATATAAACTAAATAAACTAAATATTTCCTAAAAATGGCATGTGTCGCACAAAAAAAATATGTGAGATGGAAATCCATGACCTTAATTATAAACATACATCATACACATTAAAACCTATTTAATATTATTTATCTATTTTCAACATATATTCATATAACCATAATTAGGTATATAACACTATATATGATTTAATTATGACCTCTTATTGCCAGTTTATTAATAATTCCTTGTTAAAATCATGTTATTAGTAATAACTCTTGTTTTTTATGAAGTTTTTTTGCGACCTCTTACATGGATCATTGTTAATTCATAAATAGAATTTAAAAAAATATATAAATATCATATATATTTATTATATATGTTTTTACAATAATCCCTAATATTTAGAGATGGAAAATGAGATAATCCATTCGTGGAGATAGTTAGCCATATGTACGCATGAACCCTATTTCAATTTTCTTGATGAATTGAATGAAATAAAGCTAAATAATATATTATTATTGTGAAATAATTTTTATTTCATATATATCACATAATTTTATTTTATATTATCCTTATTAACTTCCATGAAAATTTTACATGAAGAAAAAGTCACATTTCATCGCAAGGCAGTAGTCCACCATATACGTGAACGACATTATCAAATCCACCCACAGAATTAAATATAAGAAGTTATATTCAATATAATACTAATAAATGAATATTTAGGTCATATATATCATATATAAATATATATACATATAATTTCCATCATCACGCCCAACTGTGAGTGTTTTTGATAGAAAACATGTCACATCTGTTTGTGAGGTGGTATTTCGCAGTACACATGAGCGACATTATTGTAACCCATATGAGGAAATGGGAAGTGGATATATGTCAATCTGATAAAATAATAATATATCTGTATATTTATGATAAAATTGTTTTATATTATCATGGTTTAGTAATATTTTAATTATGTGGAGGAAGAAATAAAATAAAAAATATTGTTGAAGAATAATATATCCTCTTCGAGTAACCTCTATGCATTTGGTCAAAAGTCTATCTTTGATTATATTTATTATCAAAATAAGGATAATACGAATATTGGGTGGAACTATGGAAAATATATTTTAATTTATTTTCAAAACCAAATGCTTTTAGATGTGTGCAGCAGATAGGATTGTGGTTACCCTTTATATGTGAGGTGAGTGGAACACTTGTAATTTTTGAAATAAAAAATGTATACCAATATTTTTCTTAAGAAAAAGGTTCCAAAATAAAACATTATCAAAAAAATAATATATATCATAAAAATATGGATACCCTTTCAGTATTGGACATATTACATTGTTATTAACGCCATTTCTTTTTATTTTACCCTTCTATTTGACACATTTTCACCTTAATCACGATAATTAATTTTTTACTTCTTTTAATTGTAATAATGATTCAATATAATGTTGAAATTAGTATAAAATAAAAAATATTAATATTCCAAATATTAAATCCTTGTTTGAAAATTCATTTTATAGAAGTTGGAGAATTTTATATAAAATTAACCACACATACCAGATGAGAAAGTTGTTCTCAAAATAGAAAATTATCATTTATATATAATGTTTTATTAAAACAATTCAACATTTAATTCATTAAAGTCACATAAAATTGATTAATAATTATATAATTTAACTAATATCATTTTTATAATAATATTAAAACTATTTATAATATTATAAATTTTTTAATTAAAAGACAATTCGGAATAAAAATCTCTATTTTTCGACATTCACAATATAATTTGTCTTTTTGAAAATAAAAAAAATCCAAAAATATAATTTTGAAGTGTATATCTCAAAAATGAAATAAATTTTTTAAAATAAATTTTCTTTATTTGGTAAAAAATTAATTTTCTCACAAAATAAAATAATTTTTTAAAAAACAATTTTAGAAAAATAGTACAGCTTTTCTAAAAATTAAGGAATTTTTATCAAGATGTTTTCTTTTTAGAAATAACCCATAAATAATATTTAAAAATTAGATATTATAATTCATTAAAAATATCTTTTTGTATATGTTATAGAGTTCATGTTTAAATAATAGTATTAATAATATATCATGGTTAGTTAAAAATCGATGTCATGTGAAATGTAAGATCAACATAGTGTTACGTGTAAAGAAATTTATTAAAGAAAAATTATGTATTTCTAAAAAATTTCCAAAAAAATGCAGTGTTACATTCAACCCCACATAAAACAACTTTATCCCTCAAATTTTATCATATTAATTCAAAAAAATTAGAATTATTTTTTGTCATCATTTACTTAAGATTCTACATAGCTTCTTGAAACTGGTTTTTTCACCACAAAACATTGACCAAGGGAGTGGTGTTTTGTACAAAAAATTATATATACAATCATGAGTATTCACTAGTTGTTCTTTATGATATATATTTTTATACATTATTAAGTCTTATAAGTTTATTACATATGACGGGTTATGAATGTACTTCCTCAAGAGAGATACATGGATCATATAGTGATCTTGACAGAGGTTCGGTGGAAGAACCAGAAAAAATACTAACCTCCTAATACATTTATGAATTTCATATGAATAGATATATGTAGATATTAACCTTAGTGTCTTCAAGAATCTCATAACTTTTATTCATTGAATTATTTTCGAAACACCTTATCATCGACTTAAAATTTAAGATCTCGTTAATGGCCTTTCACATAACTTTTTTTCGATAAACTTTCCTCACACATTTGTTATTAAATTGATCCAACCTTCATTACTATTTGTTACACTATTTGGGGTCTAAAAATATATATTTCACCATTTTCAACCCATCACATTGGATTTTAATTATATTTTACGTAGACGGTTCATAATTTTTCATTTTAATGCTCAAGTAAATTTTGTTATAGGGTGAAATATCAACTAGATAAAGGTTTTCATCGCAGCCACATTTGAAATCCATAAAATAAGATCTCAACATATTCTATAGAGTTAGAATTTTTCGCATGGTCTAACCAACTGTATAAGGGTAATACATTGTACTAAATCTCATCTCTGTATCAATATCTTGTTGGTGACTTTTAGTGATCATTGAGTTAAGCCTTAGATCCCAATCCAACACAATGGAATGTGATAATTTATGCATCCTTATCACTTTTATAATATATATATATATTAGCAATATGATCTAGATATATATATTATATGATAATGATGTTTTGTGAGTACATTAAAATGATATTCTAATGAACCCGTAGAACATTATGCCCTTCATATATTTTGGGGATTCTGATGATATAATCCAGATTAATGTTTTTATATTTTAATTCTGGTGTGGGAATTGGATGTAACAACCCCTTAGAATTTTTTATATCTTCATTAACTTATATATAGAAGAAACACCGTGATTCAAACATTGAGATATCTATCATCCTTACATCACACCCTAAATACTATTTCAAATATCTAATCATATTCAAACCTTCAGGATAAATAAATAATGAAGAACTTTGACGTTACTCTAAAAACTATTTCACCAAAAATGGAATTAACATAACACATCTGAGATTATTATACATTATTATTCCATCATGCTCAATATTATGCTCAGGAACATTTTTATCCATCATTATTATCTCTAAATCATCATTTTGATTCTCATTGAACTTTTATTAGATAAATAGTTAAAAATTCAATTGAAAATGTGTCACGACCAGCCTCACCGAGCCATGAAACTTATCATCTGACCCCATGGGTCTCATTTAATACCTTGGTTTCCTTCCTAGAACACCACAGGCTATTACTCACTAGGGTCGCTTATCAGACTAAGGACTGTCCCCATAGGATAACAAATTTTCTTTCAGTGTGTTTTTTCCTCACTCACACACACCTTGGGAAACTTCCCCAAAGGTCACCCATCCTGATTACTACTCTTGGCCATGAATGCTTAACTGTGGAGTTCTAATCCGGTAGACTCCCAAAAGGAATGGTGCACCTTGTTGACATGGGTAGTAACATGTAGCCTTTTAAGTCTCACTTTTCCAGGGGTGTTACATTATCCGGCCCTTTAAAGCACAATGCCCTCGTTGTGGACCCCAAACCTCAAAATCAGGTAGTGCCTAAGCCCTTCTGGTTGGGTATTTCCTCTAATACCAATTTGTCACGTCTCGTCCCCTGGGGCCCATTCTGTGACTACCAAAATCCCACCTTCCATAGGCCAGGGGCTCGCGACTAGCACCAAAGGCATAAATCCCTAATACTAGGAAGAAATTTCCTTTATAACCTGAAAACTCACACAACAAAGTACAAGCTGGAAGAAAAACACTAGGTAAAACTGTATAAAAAAATGTACAAAAAGTATATAGGGCCAGAAATACAAGCCCAACTGTATAGTAAAATAAACTGAAAGTATAAGTACATGCTAAAGGGAAAGGAGCTCCTGGATCATCCACCGAGAAATCCTATCTAAAGGTTAGGTCCAGATAGCCTCCATAGCACTCCACGTCCATTTGTCTCCTCCATGTATTGTCACACCATGTGGTCCACCTCTGGGTACCGTCCAGTCCTAGTACACTCAGCCTCGGTCTGCGCTGTTCGTTGTCGGCATCCAACACAACAAGGTGCCAGCATATCTCATGCAGGGATGAGTATAAAGATACACAGTAGGGACCTCGAGACCCTCAAGATATCTCAAAAATCCAACAAGGATAAACTAAAAGAATGAAATCAAGAGATAACCCAACATAGTTATATGCCCATACATATACCTATGTTTTCAATTAATCCATATTAAACATGAGGATAACAAAAAGTTACCAACTCAGCTCAAATAGGTATACAAATTTTTTTCAGAGATAGAGAGGATTAAATGTAGCCACTAAATCATCAATTCTGTCGAACCCACATAGGATACAGAAATAGAAATCAGAACTATCGAACCCACACAGGATCCAGGAACAGTAGTCATAGCTATCGAACCGACACATGATCTAGGAACTAGAGTTAGAACTGTCGAACCCACATAGGATCCCAGAACAGTAGTCAGAGCTGTAAAACCCACACAGGATCTAGGAACAACGGTTAGAACTGTCGATACCACACAGGATCCATGAATAGCAGTCAGAGATGTCGAACCCAAACATGATATCGGAACAGTGGTCAAAACTGTCGAACCCACACAGGATCCAGGGATAGTAGTCAGAGTTGTCGAACCCACACAAGATCTAGGAACAGTGGTCCGAGCTATCGATCCCACACAGAATCCAGGAATAGCGGTCAGAACTGTCGAACCCACAAAGGATCCAGGAATAGTATTCAGAGTTGTTGAACCCACAAAGGACCTAGGAACAACGATCAAAACTGTTGAACCCACACAAGATCCAGTAATAGTAGTCAGAGAGAATCCAACCGCAGGGTTTCACACAAAGAACGCTTGATTCCTGGAGGGTCCTTTACTCATGCCAAGTGACGATACATAAACTTCTATAAAGTACCATGATGAAGTATACCAATGGTCCACCACATCATCAGGGTTTCATTGCAATAGATGGCGTGTCAATCCCTAGGGGCCGGTTAGATTCGTGCACGATCCAACCTGACCATAACTCAACTATACCTCAAACTTCTATGGGGTATACTCAAAGTGACCGTCTTTCTCCCAAATTACCAGTGACACTGATGGTTCGTCAAATGGACGTCTGGTACCAAAGATATGGCCAAAAGAAAGTAAAGGGTCATAGTGGGCCCGAGTCCAGCCCGACCCAGCCTGGCCCAAACCAGTTTGGGTCAACCCGGCCTGACCCATTGGGTCTGGCTCGGCCTGCTGGGTAGGCTAGCATGTTGGGTTCGGCCTGGCCCACTAGGCCCAGCCCAGTCATCCGCGAGGGGACGTAGAGAGTCGAGAGGGCGCGGATCGGTCGTGAGGGCGCGGACCAGCCGTGGTTCGATGTAAGGGCAGTTTGTCCCAGAGGGTGCGACATGGGTGAATCGGCCTGGAGGGCATGGGCCGGTTTGGTCGGGGCACCGCGGGGGGTGCGGGAGGCTGACTTGGTCATGGCGCCGTGAGGAACGTGGGTGGCTGACTCAGTCTGGGCATTCAAGGGGCATGGGAGGCCGACTCGATCAGGAGGCGCGTGCGGTAGGGATCCAGGACATGTGGTCGGCGGAGCAGCGGGGTGCGCGGGGCATGCGGGGCGTGTGGGGAGAAAGGATGGCGGAGTCACGGGGTGCGTGGGGTGCATGGATGGCGGATCCATGTGGCTCCCGCGAGGGTGCAGGCAGCTCAGCCAGGGCTACCGTGAGGGCACATTGGGGTGGTGGTGCTTCGGAGGAGTGCCTTGCACCATTGCCTTTGTTATAGGCGTCAGTGGTGTCGGCCTCCGTTCCTCTGCTCCTCTGTGTAGGTTGTCTTCCTTCTCCACTGCAAAGAACACCAAAGGAGATCGGTGGAGGGGTTGGGCCATGTTAGTTTTCCCACACCCTCCGCATTTAGAGTGGTAGCAAATGGCTCAACATAAGGTAAGAATGAAGAACAATAAGCCCTTACCGCAACAAATTATTCCAATCCTGAAAGGAAAACATCCGCAACGATTCTTATTTTTGGAAAGGAAGAATCAAGGTAATAATATCATATTCAAAATAAAATCCGTACCATGTTCATTGTTAGTCGAGGGAGTCGCAGGGAAGAACACAGATCGTTGGGAAAAGATGGACATCGGTGTTGTCACCGATTTAATTGATCATCGGTTTGTGCGCCGGATCTTTTTTGTTGAAGAAGTCCTACGTCGGACGAAGTCCCGATGAAGAAGGTCGAAGTTGAGGTCTTTCTTCATTGGGAGACCGTTCTTTGTCGGGACAACACATTCTTCGTTGGGGAGCGTAATCCTCCAAGTGTTGGGCGTCACGTCACATTACCAACACTTCATCGCTTGGGGAAGCCATCCCAAATCCACCTCCCAAGCTCCATATATATGGGATAGGGGTGAGTTATGTAATGATCGTTGAAATTTATGATGGTTCATTTATTAGAAACTTTCCTAAATTCCAACGACGTTGTTACTTAATTGAAAAAGTGGCAAGATAATTAATTTACGATGGCACAATGATGAGGTGCATTGGAAAGATTAAGAAAGAGGAGGTCAAGAGGCTCCCCCTCATTAATTATGGGAGTTGAGGTTTCCTCCCAATTAAAGGAGGGTTTTATCCCGGGTGGACCCCACCATAGGCTATTACTCATTAAGGTTTCTTATCAGACTAATGACTGTCCCCACATGCCAACACATGTTCTTTTAGAGTGTTTTCTCCCCACTCACACACACCCTGGGATACTACCTAGAAGGTCGAAGAAATATTACTTCGGAGGATGTCCCAAGGACAAAGGTCGAAGTCGAGGTCATTCTTCATCGGGAGACTGTTCTTCATTAGGAGAACACGTTATTTGTTGGGGAGCATAATCCTCCAAGTGTTAGGTGTCATGTCACAGTACCCGCGCTTCGTCGCTTATTAAAGCCACCCCAAATCCTCCTCCAAAGCTATATATATAAGATTGGGGTGAGGTAGCTAATGATCGTTGAAATTTATGATGGTTCATTTATTATAGACCTTCCTAAATTCCAACGACGCTGTTACTTAATTTAAAAAGTGGCAAGACTATTAATTTACGCTGGCGCAACGATGCGGTGCGTTGGAAAGATTAAGGTAGAGGAGGTCAAGAGGATCTCCATCATTAATAGTGGGAGTTGAGGGTTTCTCCCAATTAAAGGGGGGTTTTATCCTAGGTGGTCCCCACTATAGGCTATTACTCACTAGGGTTTTTTATTAGACTAATGATTGTTCCCACATGCCAACACATGTTCTTTCATGGTGTTTTTCCCACTCACACACACCCTGGAAAACTTCCTAAAAGGTCGAAAAAGTTCTATGTCGGAGGAAGCCACGAGAAATAAGGTCGAAGTCAATGTTGTTCTTCATCAGGAGACCATTCATTATCGGGAGAACACATTCTTTGTTGGGGAGCATAATCCTCCAAGTGTTGGGCGTCGCGTCACTTTACCAGCGCATCGTCGCTTGGTAAAGCCATCCCAAATCCTCCTCCCAAGCTCCATATATATAGGATAGTGGTGAGGTAGGTAATGATCATTGAAATTTATGACGGTTCATTTACTAGGAACCTTCCTAAATTCCAACAACGTAGTTACTTAATTTAATAAGTGGAAATTCATTTATTTTATGCTGGCGCAATGATGCGATGTGTTGGCAAGATTAAGGTGGAGGAGGTCAAGAGGCTCTCCCTCATTAGTTGTGGGAGTTGAGGGTTTCTCACAATTAAAGGGGGGTTTTATCCCAGGTGGTCCCCACCATAGGCTATTACTCACTAGGGTCGCTTATTAGACTAATGACTGTCCCTACAAGGCAAACTTTTTGTTTCAATGTGTTTATACCCCCTCACACACATCCTGGGAAACTTCCCATAAGGTCACCCATCCTGATTACTACTCTAGGCCAAGAATTCTTAATTGTGGCATTCTAATCAAGTAGGCTCCAGAAAAGAAAGGTTCACCTTGTTGACATGGGTAATAACATTTACCCTTTTATGTCTCACGTTTCTATGGGTAACATAAAGATACTAACTCAGCTCACACAGGTATACAACTTTTGGTGAGAGTAAGAGATGATTAGATATAGCCACTAAATCATCTATTCTGTCCAACCCACACAGGATCCAGGAACAGAAAGGTGCACCATGTTGACATGGGTAGTAACACTTACCCTTTTATGTCTCACTTTTCCATGGGTGTTACAAAATGATTATATTTAAACCCTTCCATTGGGATTTCCAAATCCATTCGTTAAAAATCGTGAAATATTGGATCTTCTGTAGTCCATATCCTAGATAATCTTGAATGACCCTATCGACTCAAAGCATCGACCTATTTTTCCACATTCATAGGGTAGTAATGTATTGAGTGGACATAATATTTAATCATATATAATAATATTCTTTGGTTCATATTCAACTTCTTATAAGTGAATATATATATATTAATATTTTCTGATCAATATATATATCACATTTTCTCTATAAATATAGTAACTCTGTATATTTAATGAAAAATATATTGTAGTTAACTCTAAAACCTGAGTTGGGTAATTTTTCTCATTAACCATCAATTTTAGTGACAAATAAGCCCAAACCATGTAATTATTCTTAATAACACGTCTCAATCCCTTTGTGGATTCATAACTATAGATTAAAAACACATATATATTATAGGATAAATTAATAATAGGTGCACTGATTAATATTAACTTTAAATTCTTGAAATTTACCTCATATTCATCTGTCCTGATAAACACAGCTCCCTTTTGAGTTTACATGGTGGGTTTATTATATTTTTGTGAGAATGTATCTCTAAATAGTCAATACCATCCAGATAAACCACGAAAACCTCCGATCTCAGGAATTGTTGTTGGTATAATCCAACATTAATCTACTTCTCTATTTTAAGGATTCATCGATATACCCTTGCATGAGATTATATGAACCAAAATTAAAACATTTTTATCCAAAAATCAGATTTTGAATTTTTTTTCTTATATATTCTCCATAATTAGGTGTCTTAGTATATTTCTCATGTTATCTTCATACACTTAATCATCCAAGTAATAAATAAGAATTTCTTCTATAAGGTCAACCACAAACTAACCACAGTACTGTATGAAGTTGCTATTTGTTATATCCATAAAGATAATAGCTGAATTTTTAAGACTATATGGAATTAGTATATACTAACAGTGTCAATATATTGTACATAATACCAGAATATGTAGATCCTCTATCTTATAAAACAATTGATGAAATCCAAAATGATGTCAAATCTTAGAAAAGTATTTAACTCTGCAGAGTTGATAAAATATGACATAAATATAAAGTGTAGGAGACCTATTATTGATCATTATCTTATTCAACTACAACTATTCAATTTATAGTCATATTGATATATATTTCTATTTAACAAAAAAAACAAGTTCACCCAAATATTACTCACTTGGATGAATGAATCCCTTATCAATGTTCTACTAGATTTCTTCTTCAATTCCAACAAATCAATTGGGTATATTCAAAAGGGATTCATTAAAATTATTATGTAACCATGTATAATCTCTTCTGGGAGATCAAAATCTCACTTCGACGGAATAAATGGAAACTCTTTTTTGGAAGACAAAAAAATCCCAGGCAATATGCATATCATCAAGGTTGAGTTTCTACTAAACTATATGAGTTCAATAACACTTTTGAAAAGAAATAAAAACACAAACAAGGAATTTTATTTTCAACAGATGATCATAGTTATAATAGAAATAATAGAATATCATAGGATGGTTTTTAATATCAAATATTACTTCACTTCCCAATCAATTAATGTGATATTTTTTTTAGTAATCATATCTATTCTTAATATAAAATCAAAATCAACTAGGGGAAGACTAAAAATAATTCTACTAATCACATTCTCAGAAAATTCAACTTGAAGGAAATAATATACATTAGATAAAATCATCATACCATTTGGAGTCTTCACTACAAATTATATATCTAATAATTTCAATATAATATGGATACCATTATCAATTTCATCAAATATTTTTGAATGGAAATATCCATAGTTAAATAATGCATTGTATGTTTTATAGTAGATTATATTTGTACCTTTCAGTGTGTCTTTATCACATTCCCCCTCAGAAATAGTGATCATATTAGATTTTACATTATATCTATGATGAAGAGGTTCATGGTATTAATCATCATTATTAATATTTGGATTTCCGCACCAACAATAATAATTCACATATCCCTTGATATTGAAACACTATAGTGTGTCTTGTGCATTCTTATGAGAAATATCTCCATTCCGTTCATTGACTAGCTCCTTTAAACTCTTTATAAGTTATTTTTATAAATGGATAGGCTTGAAATAATTGAAACTCCTTCCCTTTCTATTCAAGAACTAACCTAATTTATAATTCTCATAGTTTTATATAGTGGGAATTTGAAAGATTTTCTTCCATCCATATGTATTAACATCCAAACATTCTTGTAACCCTATATTCCTTTTCTTATCTATAGCACCAAGTGTGTTTCAATGAATTATTTCCACTTATATTTCACATTGATACATTAATTTGTAGCTTCCAAATTTCCTTATGGATAATTTAACATGAAGAAATTTTGAAAGAATAATATTGTATTCAATAGCTTCTGTGACACGTAGACCTAAGTATATACAAGAAAATAGAATAATGATAATTTACACTATATTTGATAAATTAAATAAAATAAATACATTCAATAGCTTGAAATTAACATAAAACTAATTTTTTTTATATGATGCAACAACTTTCATTGATCGATTTCATTACAATTGTTATCGAGTTTTACCGAATACTATTAATTTTACATTTAAATATATAATTATCACCAAGTCACAAAATTTTAGGTTTTGAATAGGATTAACTAACTTATGAGAATACATAGTTTAATAATTATTATTAGTAATCAGTTTATTAGAAATAAAAGTAAGATTAATTTTAATGGAAAATATATATTTTATAAAAACATTATTTTTTCTAAAAAGAGGCTTACTCACCCCTTGGACACATAACAAAAAACTAATATTTACCACTTAAATAATATTTATCAGAAAAAATAATATTCATTTTTTAAATCATAAATCCTAAGTTATCTAAGGGTGATTTTTTATTTTTATAATGAGATTCATTATTTGATAAATTGTGAAAAGTACTTAATTTAAATTGAAAAATACATTTTCTTTTAAACAATTTTTACTGATTAATTATATTATTAAATATTTCTAAATTGTGAATAGTTTAATTATATATCTACTAAACCAATTTAGGTCAGTTTAATTTTTTTAATATTGAATTTTTATATAATAATGCTGTAATATTTTGATTATTTTCACTCAAAAACTCACTTTCTCGTCACGTTTGTTGGATTATTTTTAAATTAAATTTTTCGACTTCAGTGGGTTGATTTTTTCAAAATAGACTCATTATTTGGAATTATAGTGACCCATATCTTGACATACATCGAAATTACATTACTTTTGTGGAATACATAATATATAACAAAAAACAGACACCAAAGGTCTGTAATAGTTTAGTGTCTTTGGAAACTCGGAACATAATCCTCTAATCTTTGTGAAGGATCTTCAACATCTCCCATAAAGATATTCCCCATCTGTTTTCTTACCTAAAACCTTTTTTTAAATCCTAGGGAAAATAGAACATACAAATGGTGAGATCAAATGCTTTTTAAGGTTAATCATAGAGAACATAAAACAGTCCATAAACATTTGAATGCAAAAACATGAACATAAAATATAAACATCAAAATCAGGAGAAACAACATAAATCTGGGAAGTACACAAGGAATAGATCATAAAGGAACATTAGTCATGATAAACTAGTATGTTAATAAAACATGTAATTATGGCATCCATTAAGCACATGATATTATTTCTATAGTATCCAAGGCATTGCTGCCAAGACAATCTTAGTGGGCAAAGTCCCTTTTCTGAATCGAGTTCACTCCTTGTTCATGTCCTATATTACTAAACCATATTAACTTACCATTCCATCCATGTCTATCTAATGAGATATAAATCTTTACCCAATGCATTGGAGGGAGATATAGGTCCCACCCATCTCATAAAGAAATCATTCTTACTTGGGCCACAACATAAACATAAATCATTCATCATAACCCAAAGAATAAAAATGGGTTTCATAAACATCATAACATAATCCATATAAAACAAATGGATATTATTTCATCATAAGAAAAGTGAAACCATGTAAATAATAGAGATATTATACTTGATTCATACACATATGAAATAATTCCTTCTTATATGTAAAAGGTTTCGATAAAACACTTGAAAAGAATTCTTCAGGAAAATATCATTTCTTCTTCAAAATCATTTTCTTTTCATAAAATTCCATGAAATCTTAAAAGAAAAGTATTTTGTTGAAAATAGCCATAAAAATTTATAAAACAATCTTCATTGAAATAATTTGTTATGAAACCATAAAAATACTTTTATTCCGTATAAGTTAAAAATAACATTCATCTCGAACTTTAGTCGAAAAAGTCAAAAAGTTCCTCTTATGGTAAACAAAAGAAGGATTTTCTTCCATAACACAATGTAAAAGTCAAAGAGGGGTAAAAATGACATTAAACATACATGGAATAATATTAAACACATTATGAAAAACAGTTTATTGGCATGGATGAAAAACATAACCCCAGTAAATACTTACGAATAAACAATCTCGGATAAGAATGAGATTGGAATAATTATCCCTTACGTTAGGTCTGATAAGCTTTGTATGTATCCGAACCTCCTGTATAATTATTTAAATAATTTCATTGATTTTTACAGAATCATATTCATTGTTATGATATCATATATGGTTCACTTATGACATTATATTAATCATTCTTTAGTAAATTTCATGTTAAAGCAACGTTTTGTTTAAAACGTTTTATTTATCGTACGTGTTTGGACTTGTTGTTCTTGATATTATTACTACATATATCATGATTTAATTACTTCCAGAATGTAAATAATGATATATAAATCATATATATTCAGTATATATATATATAATATAGATAAATTAAATAAAATACACCATTCATAGAGATGGTAGGTCGTACGTACGCAAGAACGCTGTTTTATTTTCATTATTGACTTGAATGGAAGTAAGTAGATGAAATATATATATATGTATATGTATAGGTATACATAAATACATTAGATTAATTATGTCATATATTTCATTATTATTCATTATATATACTTTATAATCATTCTTGAATGGTTAATCATGGAAAATGAATATCATCGTGTTCGTGGAGACGGTAGTCTGTACGTACACACGAGTGATGATATCAGTCCATTGATCGTGGAATTGTATTTAAGTGTATGTATAATATTTAAGAATAAATATCACTTTATTATAATTATATATAGTTATTTATTTACACCATTATACCCATCCATGTAAGGTGGTGGTCGAAAACAGATTACACCACAGCGTGGAGACGGTATTCCATACGTACGCACGCGTGGTGATTTCGTTTTCTGTAGGATGGATTGAAGGTGAAATAGGGTTGTTTCATATTAATAATAACATATCAGTGTACGAGTGATACTTATGTTATTACTTTATAATGAAACAACTAAATAAGAAGAAGTTGAAGAAGGAAAAAACTTGAGAGAATCGAAAGAAGAGATTACCTCTTCTTTGACGCACCTCCTTTATGCCTTATCTTAAGGAAGTAGAGTTGGTATTTTGAGAAAACCAGAACCTCCATAATTTTTCTAGGGAAGTGGAGAAGATAAATGGTCATGGGTTGGCTGAGCTTCAAGGCTCAAAATATTGTGAAGAGAAGAGGGAAGGTGTGTCCTTTTTAAAAGTGAGGAGAGGGGCACCTTTTGAAAAACTCACAATATTATTTTATAATAAAGTCATATTCAGTTTATAATACCTCCCAATTGATTTATTTCGAAGCTAAGGTGGGGATGGGTCGAAATAATTTCATCCAATTGAATTTAGACAAGTTTAGGTTTCTATTTTAACCGTATCATTCCGATTTAACTTTAAGTTAAATAATTTTACTTTTATCGTGTCTTCTTGTTTTATTACACTATAAGGTTAATAAACTTACTATAACAAGACAAAAGAACCCCAAGTAGTTTATTATTAATAAATATAACCTTATCTAAGTAATTTGTCAGAACCTTAGATTTTTAGGAATAAAATAACAATTAATAATACAATAGTTGTTTTACAAACTATTTTATGTCAACTTTGACACTATTTGGTAATTGATTTTTGTGAAAATTATAACAGAATTATTAGTTCAAACAAAGTTAATTAAATCAATATTAACATGACATATTAACCTATAAAATTAGTGGAATTCATAAAAAGTCTCAAATTATATTTATTTGTGTATTTATAACATTAATTATATCAATATTTCATTAAAAATATAAGTATTGCATCATGATTGTGTCATAAGTGAATTAAATTATTTAATGTCTAAAAATCATAAATAAAATACGATTATGTAGGAAATATTTTTAGCTTTCTAATTAATATTTATAGTCTAATTTATCTTATGTATAACTCTATATTAAAAATGTTTTAGTTATTAAACTTTGATTTTAACTATTTTAGCTATTCTTTAAATAAAATAATATTAAATGTCTTAATCTAATCCAAGTGGACCTAAATGGTCATATTTTATTCCTAAGGGTTTTTTGGTCGAATTACACTTATCCAATAGAATTATGCCATGTTTTACAGTAATAATAATACATTTTTACCCTTAATTAATCAATTTACTTTTTAATCGTGGTAAATAAAAGTAAAAAGTTACTATTCACAAAAAATTATTTTCAACTCATTGAACCACATTTTAGTCCTTGGTATTAATCGTGTCTCTCAGATTTTCGAAATTCTACTCACAGAAGGGGTAAAATTTAGTTTTATGTAAGTTGGCAAAAAGCTCTTAAAAGGTTTGTAAAAGACGGTAAAAAGTTCAATAAAATTTTTATATATCGAAAATTATTATAAAATGACTACAATGAATTAAATTGAATTTATATAGGTATTATGTATCAATTTTGACCTAAAATAAATTTAAATAAAATAAATAATTATTTTAATAAAAAGTCGTTTTAAATAGTAACCTAGTGTTTTCACTATTCATCAACAAATGAATGTTTTCAGAAAAATACCAAAAATCACCCTAGGATAATTTAGATATTCTGAAGCCAAAACTGAAGTCTGTTTCAAAAGTTAAAATTTATAAAATTTTAAAAAGTGGGTATTACTATTCATAACGGCTACATCATAATAATATTATAATAATATCTCGTTTAGTGAAACTCGGTATTGCGTACTACACACACTATTGATGTGAGTGTTTTTGTGTCGTAAAAACCTCGATCAATATTATCCCTTTTAATGTAGCATAGTGGTGATCACAGGGTTGTCTCTCGAGGAGGTTGCATTTCGAGTTCCAAAACTATCACTTTTGTTATTATTTTTATGCAGAAATGAAAATGGGGATTTGATTAACAATTTGAATCCAAAATTATAATTAAATACTAAATTGAAATAATTTTAATGTAAAGATGATGTGGTTTTGAAATCAAGAATAAAAACAGCGGTTGCAGACAAGCTTCACCCTCTTGGACACTCCCCTCTTCCTTGTATATAAAAAATATCTCTTATTTAAATTCCTAAATGTACCCCCAAGGACCCCCAGGTTTACACTCAAATTTGTAAAGACATCATATTTAATCCATCAATAAGATTGTGGTCCTTCCTATAGAAGTGATTCATTTACTTAAATACCTCCAAGTAATTGAACCTAATTGAATTCGCTATGATCAATGGAAAAACCTCACCAAAGAATTTTAAATAGCGGAGTCAATTGTCCTACTTTATATATGGAACATCGATAAAAAAAATGTGTTGAAAATATATTTAAGAAATAAAACAACCATATTCATTCAATAATATAGGTTCAAGAGAAATTCAAAAAGATATTACACATTAAAATCCAAACTCGGAAGAGAGTGTCTATCTGGTGTCGTCATCCGCAACCACTTGTCGCTTAGCCTTACATTAGTTGAGAAGCCTTAATATTCTATATTGAATCTTAAAAGGATTTCATCATCTTAAGGTTCAAAATCTCTACCTTCCCCTTCACTCTCTCAAGACTAATCCCATTGTGACGGATGGTGTGGTGATGAATGGAATGTGATTTAGAGGTAGGAGCTCTACTCCTTTTATATGTAGATGTCATCTTTAACAAGTTGTCGATTTATTGACCCATTAATTGGCCGATTCACGCATCTACCTCTTCATATATATTATGCATAAATGTGTTTTCCATCCACCCTCCAAATTTTAGATTAATTGGACGCGTTTTGATGGAGTAATGATTTTTCTATTAAAAATTGTTTTCTCTGGATGAAGCTTCTTGGAAGCTTCCCTCAAAACTCTATCACTCAAATACCATCATAATGGATTCCAATCAGCTTAAAATTCATTGTGGAGACGCTTCGTGGAGTCTGCTTTCATATCCAGGTAGAATAGCATCATTTGGAGGCGTTTAAGTCGAAATTTGTTTCCATTACCAATGTAGGGTCATTGCAGTTCGCCCAGAAACATTGTCAATTTCATTGATTTTTTTGGGTATCAAGATGCATGAATCTTTTCCTGGGCCTGAAGACAAAGATTATGGACATAAAATATAGATTCCAACAAAATTTGAATCACAGAATTTTGAAATTTATTTTATGATAAATGACCAAAATACCCCTTGTGATAAAAATCTGTTAAATATCCAGAATTATGCAATTTAAACATTTTATCCCAAAACACACTCTAAATCCAAAATTGTTACAAATAAGATCAAATTGTTAACTTTTTGAGGTTTAAATCATTTAAATAGACATTAAAAATATTGTAAATATTAGCTCTATCAATTCCCCCACACTTGGCTCTTGGACTCCTGGATAAGTGAGCACGGTATCAAGAAAAATAAAACACATACCAATGGAGTTTACCAATTTACCACAATGAATTAAAAAGATATCATGCCTCATTAAATAATTATGCAATTACCTCACGTTCATTTTCTCTCAGCACACAATATAGATATGCAACAAGGCTTTTCTCATCCAACTCATGCAAGAATTACCATATGATTGATAAATTTTTACATATCCATCCGATGTGAACCAAGAAGATGTGATTATCATGAGGACTTTACAGGTTTTTTCTATGGCTTGGGTTTGGTAGGTTTCAAATGTGAAAAATAATGTGGCTGAATAAGGAGGGTCTGGCTCTTTTTGAAGCAGAAATGCATGATTCTAATTTTTACTCAAATATGGTCTCCGCTATATTCTCCTAAAATAATCAGCTTTGATCTTCTGTTTTTACACCCCATTCCATCAATATTTCAGTATAAAATATGAATTTTTTTATAGCTTCAGATTGGGCACAGCTAATTTCCATTGCGAGCTCCAGACAGGCACAACTCCATTTCATTTGAGAGCTCCAGATAGGCACAGCTCTCAGAAAAATGTATTCTAGAATTCACAAATATGTCTACAATGTTTAAATGTTCTCTCAAAGCAACACCAAATGAGGTAGCACATCATGAGTCATCATCCCCCCACACTTAAGTTCAACTAGATCATGCATTTATACTTCCAGAGCAGGTTGGAAAGGGAAATTTATCTTGTAATGTGGTTAACCTAACAGGATATACATGGCTACTAAGGGCTCAAGAAGGATAAAATGTTCAAGGAAGGCCGAAATAAAAAGGATAACCAGGAAAAGGAGGCCCCATTATTTAAACAAATTCCTCAATCATTTTAATCACAAGTATCTCAGCCCTCACGTTTTGATAGAAATAAATCAATTTCTAGTTTAAACAAACATGAATTGGTTCACTCATGAAAGAGGTAAATGTGAAGAAGATGTAAAAATGGGTCCAGAGGCCTCACAGGAATAAGAATTTCAATCACAATGTCAGTGATATGTGCCATGAGATTTAAAAATCAGTGGTCATTTCAAGAATTTTCCAAATTTTTGAACTTGAAACAATGACATTTTCATCATTCATTTATGTTCAGTTTCAAAGGATATGTTGGTTCACTCCATGGAATGAGTTTCAAGTGAAATTCAAGAAATTCCAAACCCTTTTTTTGTTTTTGAAAAAGAATAACAAAGAAAGAAAAAAATGGACAGAAATTATGTAAAAAGAAATGTCAAAAAATGTTCGTAAAAATCTACTCTACCCAGCATTGTGTCCCCCCACACTTATTCTATACAATGTACTCATTATGTAGTTTTTTTAGCATGAAATTCAGGAAATTAAAGACAAAGAAAAAATAAATGATAAGGAAAGACACAATCTGGCATCAGTTTTATTCTGCGTCATGAAGTTGAATCTCCTCCCCTGGAGGATCTTGAAAATTTTCTCGAATTAGCTTCATCCTATGCCCATTGACAGTGAATGATGTCTCTTTGTCTAGATCTTTAATCTGTATTGCACAAAAAGGAAAAACATGAGTAACAATGAATGGTCCAGACCATTTGGAACAAAATTTACCAGGGAAGAGTTTCAATCTGGCATCAAACAGCAGAAATTTCTCTCCCCCTTGAAGTTTTTGTTGAGAATCCTCACATCATGAAAGGATTTGTTTCTTTCTTTGTACAACCTGGAGCTTTCATGTGCATTATTTCAGATCTCCTTTAGCTCCTACAAACAATATTTTCTTTCTTTCCCAGCTGAATATAGGTTCATGTTTCATGTTTTTACAGCCCAAAAGGATTTGTTTTCTAACTCAACTGGTAGATGAAAAGCTTTTCCATTGACCAATCTAAATGGTGACATTCCAATGGGGGTTCTGAAAGCAGTTCTGTGGGCCTAAAGAGCATCATCGTGTCTCAAAATCCAATTCTTTTTATTTGGGTTCACTGTTTTTTCTAGGATTTGTTTGATCTACCTATTATACAACTCATCCATTCCGTTTGTTCAAGGATGATAGGGCGTAGAGACCCTATGATTAACATTGTATTTCTTCAAATGATATTCCAAATTCCTATTACAAAAATGGGTACCTTGATCTGTAATTAGAAACTTTGGAAATCCAAACCTTGAAAACAAATTTCCTTTCAAAAATTTGGACACAATGTTTGCATCATCAGTTCGGGTGGGGATAGCCTCTACCCACTTTGACACATAATCAACAGATAGCAATATGTATAGATATACAAATCAATTAGGAAAAGGCCCCATGAAATCCATTCCCCATACATTAAAAACATCACAAAACAAAAGTGGGTTTTGTGGCATCTCATTCCACTTGGAAATGTTTCCTTGGAATTGACAATTTTTACAAGTTCTGCAGATTTCAAAAGCAACTCTAAAAATGGTGGGCCAATACAATCCAGAATCAAAAAATTTTCTTATTGTTATCTATGGTGAAAAGTGTCATCCACAGTTTAATGTGTGGCAGAAATGTTGGATTGATTGAAATTCAGAGTTCAGAATGCATCTTCTTATCATTTGATCACAACCAATGTGCCATAAATAAGGATCATCCCAAATGTATTTCTTTGAATCACTCACAAGTTTATCAATTTGATTTTTGGAAAACCAGTGGGGATGTTCATCATAAGCCAAATAGTTTACAAGATTAGCAAACCATGGTATTTTACTTTGAGCAGCAAATAAGTCCTCATCTGGAAAGGTTTCCTTAATTGGGGAACACATCTGAAACTTTCTATTCAAAATATAAGGTATCCTGCTCAAATGATCAGCAACAGGGTTCTCACATTATTTATTATCTTTTATTTCAACATCAAACTCCTATAAAAGAAAAATCCATCTCATAAGTTTTGGTTTTGCATCATGTTTCTTCATCAAGAATCTGATTGCAAAATGATCATTAAAAATAATCACCTTGGATCCCAGCAGGTAACTTATAAATTTTTCTAGAGAAAAGACACAAATAGAAGTTCTTTCTCAGTTGTTGTGTAGTTTGATTGGGCTTGATCAAGTGTTCATGATGCATATTCAATCACATGAGATTTATTTTTTGTCTGTTGACTCAATACTTCCCCAAAAGAAAAATCAGATGCATCTATCATTATTTCAAAGGGAATGTCCCATATAGTTGGTTGAACAATGGGAGGGGTTATCAATCTTTGTTTCAGATCATGAAACGGATTTATGCAATTCTCATCAAAGACAAATGGGATATCTTTTTGGAGTAATCTGGACAATGGAAGTGCAATCGTACTGAATTCTTTAATGAATCTCCTATAAAATCCAGCATTCCCAAGGAAGGATCTCACATCTCTCACAGTTTTTGGGTATGGTAATGAATAAATGACCTCAACTTTGGATTTATCAACTTGAATTCCATCACAGGACACAACATGTCCAAGAAAGATCCCTTTAGCAACCATAAAATGGAATTTTTCGTAATTTAGAACAAGGTTCTTTTCAATGTATGTTTCAAGGACTTGTTCCAAGCTTTTTAAACAACTTTCAAATGATGATCCATACACAGTGAAGTTATCCATAAAAACTTCCATGAACTTTTCCAAAAATTCAGAGAAGATGCTTATTATACACCTTTGAAAAGTTCCTGCGGCATTACATAAACCGAAGGGCATCCTTCTGTATGCAAAATTTCTAAATGGGCATGTGAAGGCGGTTTTCTCATGATCCTCAGGTAAAATGTGAATCTGAAAATATCCAGAGAAACCATCCAGAAAACAGTAGTGGGTTTTTCCAGCTAGTCTTTCAAGGACATGATCAAGGAATGGTAATGGGAAGTGGTCTTTCTTTGTAACCAAATTGAGTTTCCTGTAATCAATGCACATTCTCCATTTAATTGGAAGCCTTATGGGGACACGATCACCAAATTCATTCCTTGAGATAGTAAATCCACTTTTTTAGGAACAACATGGACTGGACTTACCCATTGACTATCAGATATGGGAAAAATAAGTTCATCAGCCAACAAGGTGGTGACTTCTTTCTTCACAACCTCTAGAAGTGTTGGGTTCATTCTTCTTTGAAATTATCTTACCGATATAGCGTTCTTCTCCAGTAAAATTCTGTTCATGAAAACCAAGGGGATAATTCCCGTTAGATTAGAGAGATTCCATCCTATAGCTTCCTTATGGGACTTGAGAACTTCCAACAATTGGTTTTCCTGTGCTTTTGACAAAAAATTTAAGATTATTACAGGGAATTGTTCATTATGACCTAAGAAGGAATACTTGAGGTTATCCGGAAGGGGTTTCAATTCTACCACAGGTGGGTTGGTTTCATTGATAACTGGGAACTCTTCAGAAGTTAGATTGTTTAGTGAAGCTCTATGTTCATCATGGTGATATCTTTCTATGATCTCAAGACTGGTTTCATGTGAAAAATTGGAAACCTCTCCTGGAATACCACTAAATGATTCAGTGGTTTCTAGAAATTCATCTTCATCTTTGCTCAGATATCCATTCTCAACATCCCAAGACTCTTCATAGTCTCCAATTTCATCCTCATTTTTATCTGATTCGGTATCATACAAATATCCCTCTTTTTCTGCATCAGTTGGTATTTCGTCGCAGAAAAAATCAGGTAACATGCCAGATGAAAACCAATCAATCATGTTAACATGGGGAGTTGAATGATCCTCAACTGGGTGTTTCATTGAATGATAAATGTTGAAATGAACAACATCTCCTCCAAATTCTAGTTAAAGTGTTCCCCTGTGAACATTGATGATCGCTTTCGTCGTTTTTAGAAATTTGCTCCCTATGATGAGGAGAGCATGAGTGCTGAACCGATCATCTTCCATATACAAAACATAGAAGTCAACAGGAAAAATCATGTCTCTCACTTGAATGAGAACATCATCTATAACTCCAGTAGGTTTGGTGGTACTTTGGTTTTCAATTTGAATGATAATTCTAGAGGGTTTCATGTCTCCAACCAGAAGAGATGAGTAGACAGAATGTGGCATGACATTGATGGAGGCCCCTAGATCAAGCATCACATCTTTGAATTGACATTTCCCAATGGTATAGGGAATGGTAAATGTCCTAGGTTCTTTACACTTGACAAGAAGGGCATGTTGAATAATCGATGAAACATTCCTTCATAAGTTTAATTTTTCACCTCCTTTGAACTTTCTCTTGTTGGTACTCATGTCTCTCAGAAACATAGCATAACTTAGAATTTTTTTCACAGCATCGAGCAATGAAATATTGACTTGGAATTTCTTGAATTCTTCCAAAACCTCCTTATCCAATTCTTTTTTCAACACTTGACTTTGGTGGTGGTTCACACCTTGGATAAGGCAGTGGAGGTTTGAATGTTTCTGGGGTATTTTGAGTATGTTTTGGAGGAACATAAGGACCAGACATCCTCTTCCAATCATTCTTTGTTCTTTCAAACAATATTTCCTCTCTTGACTTTGAGTTTCTATTAACTTCATATTTTTCATCATTTTTATCAAGGGTAGGATTTTCATCAACAGTATCAGCAGCAGGCTTGATGTTCTCAATCTGATGGCTATTCAATTTTGTTCCACTCCTAAGTTAAATTGCACTCACATTTTCCTTCCCATTATTCCTTGGATTTACTTATGGTTGTGAGGGTAAACCACCACTCATTTGATTTGTTATGCAATTAATACCAGAGGCAAGTTGACCCATTTTAGTCATCAAGGTATTCATTTTTTTATCTTATTGTTTTGAGTATTCTTTTAGTTCCCTCATTTCCTCTTGTTGTTTCCTCATTTACTATTTTTTCACATTTTTTCTTCGAGGTTCCTATTAGAGTTTTGAGTGGGAGGGGTAGGGTGAAAATTTCTTCCAAAATGAGCATTGGCTTGCTCATTGAAATATCTTGGTTGGGAATTACTTGATTGTCCTTGGAATAATCCTCTCGGTTGTTCAGGTTGATGAAATCTTTCATTTGAGTTGTTGTTCCATCCATGATTGAAATTATGGTTGTTTTGAAATGGTCTTCGCTGGTTTGTTTAAAATGGCCTTCCAGGAAAAACTACATTGCAGTTCTCAGGAGGCTCTTGTATTTGCAGGCACATGTCTCTAAAATGTTCATTCTAAGAACAAATACCACAGTGGACATGTAGTTGGAAAGCCACATCAGGTTTGGGTTAGGTTGGTGGGGTGTTAGACAACATTATTGACCTTACCATGGTGGTATGATAAGATAGTTTACTTGCAATTGTGTTGTTTTCGGGACTAGTAGTAGGCAATTCTTGGGCAACATTGACATGAAGAAGGCCTCTGGTTCCAAATTGTGGGGCATTCTGGGCCATTTTTGCAATTAAATTCCTTGCAGCAGCTGGTGTCTTATCAACTAAAGCTCCTCCTACAGCAGCATCGATCATACTTCTATCAGTGAGACAGAATACTTCATAAAAGTATTGAATGAGAAGCTTGTCACTTATTTAATGATGGGGGAAACTAAAACAAAGACGTTTGAACCTTTCCCAGAATTCTTGAAGTGTTTCTCCTTGTGTCTGCATAATTCCACAAATCTCTTTTCGAATAGAGGCAGTTCTAGATGCAGGGAAAAAAATTTCAAGGAAAATATTTTTTAATTCATTCCAATTTTTAATAATGGTTGAGTGAGAATAGAAAACCCATTCCTTAGCAACTCCATCTAGAGAAAAAGGAAACGAACTCAGCTTCATTTTATCGACATCAACTCCATAAGGTTTCATGTTGACACACAAGTAACTAAATTCTTGGAGGTGTTTTTGTGGGTCTTAACCAGACAACCCATTGAATTTGGGAAGCTAGTGGATGAAACCAAACTTGATTTCAAAGCCAGCAGGGGCGTCAGGGTACTCTACAGGATTCTCATGATTTTCATCATAGGACGAAGCCAGTTCTTTCAATGTTATATTTTCAGCCATTTGGATTTCAGTTTCAACTAATTACCTCCTAGGTGTATTGGTGGAAGATTCATAACTTTCAACTTCAGGATTATTACCTCTAACCCTAGTTTGAAGAGTTTTATCAATTTCTGAATCTAGAGGTAATAAGTTCGGTTCAGAAGTTCGGGTCATGCAAGAAAAATAATAATATTTAAAATAAAATCATCTACAATAACCTCCCTAGAAACAGCGCCATTTTATGTGAGAGTTTTTGGGTCGTAAAAACCTCAATCAATATTTTCTCTTTTAATGTAGCATAGTGGTGACCACAGGGTTGTCTCTTGAGGAGGTTGCAGTTCGAGTGGCAAAACTGTCACTTTTGTTATTATTTTTTTGCATAAATGAAAACGTGGATTTGATTAACAATTTGACAAAAAAAATTAATTACATACTAAAGTAAAATAATTTTAAAGGAAATATGATGTGGTTTTGAAATCAAGAATAAAACAGCGGTCGCATACATGCTTCACCCTCTCGGACACTCCCCTCTTCCTTATATATAAAAAATATCACTTATTTTAAATTCCTAAATGTACCCCCAAGGACCCCCAGGTTTACACTCAAATTTGTAAAGACATCATATTTAAGCCTTCAATATGATTGTGGTCCCACATATATAAGTGATTCAATTACTTAAATAACTACAAGTAATTGAACTTAATTGAATTCACTATGCTCAGTGGCAAAACCTCAGCAACGCATTTTAAATAGCAGAGTCAATTGTTCTACATTATAGATGGAACAACGATAAAAAAAATGTGTTGAAAATATATTTAAGAAATTAAACAACCAGATTCATTAAAAAATATAGGTTTAAGAGAAATTTAAAAAGATATTACACATTAAAATCCAAACTCGGAAGAGAGTGTCCATCAGGTGTCGTCGTCCGCAACCACTTTCCGCTTAGGCTTCCATGACTTGAGAAGCCTTAATCTTCTCTATTGAATATTAGAAGTATTTCTCCTTCTTAAGGATAAAAATATACACCTTCCCCTTCACTCTCTCAAGCTGAATACCTTTGTGACGGATGGTGTGGTGATGAATGGAATGTGATTTAGAGGTTGGAGCTCCTCTCCTTTTATAGGCAGATTTCATCATCAAACAATTGACACGTTTTCGACCAATTAATTGGCCGCTCACGTGTAGACCTCTTCATACATATTGTGAATAAATTTGTTTTCCATCCACCTTCCAAATTTCAAATTATTTGGACACGTATTTAATTATTTATGATTTTTCTATTGAAACTCGCTTTCTCTGGATGAAGCTTCCTGGAAGCTTCCTTGAAAACTCTATCACTCAACGGCCATCATAATGGATTCAAAACGGCTTGAAATTCCTTGTGGAGATGCGTCTGGGAGTCCTAGTTCATTTCCAGGTAGATTAGCATCATTTTGAGGCGTTTAGACCGAAATTTGTTTCCATTACAAATGTAGGGTCAATGCAGTCCGCCCGGAAAAATTATCATCTTCATTGATTTTTTTGGGCCTCAATATGCATGAATCTTATCCTGGGCCTGAAGACAAAGATGATGGAAATAAAATAAGTATTCCAAAAAAATTTGATTCACAACATTTCGAAATGTATTTTATGATAAATGACCTAATTACCCCTGTGATACAAATCTGTTAATAATACAGAATTTTGCAATTTAAACTTTTTATCCAAAAACACACTCTAAATCCAAAATTGTTACAAATAAGATCAAATAGTTAAGTTTTTGAGGTTTAAATAATTTAAATAGACATTAAAAATATTGGAAATATTAGCTCTATCAGCTATCGAGGAAGGTCTTTTTTGCATGTAATGCAAGCCATGTCAGGGTTGCGTCTGGTGAAAGCTGTATTTGGTGTTGCATACAACATAATCAAAACTTATTTCATTTATACATTAAACAAAATCTATACATAATATTGCATATAATAGTTTCTACAAAACGAACTTGAAATTGTGTGTACCACGAGCCAATAATAGTGTTGCGTATACTGCAAGCAAATACGATGTTGCGTATATCATAAGCTAATTTTGCTGTAGCATACACCACAAGACATCAATGATATTAAAAAGAATAATTCTCATAAAATCTGAGGTTGTTACATTCTACCCCCCTTAAAATGAATTTCTCCCACGTAATTCGTCGGGGTTATAAATGGTTTATTACTTGAATGTTTCTTTCATAGAAACCAATATCGTAAATAAGTATACTAAAACTTCATTTTATAAAGGACAGTTAGAAATGTCAGGGTTACCCAGATTAACTCATCACTGGGTTTCCACATAGGAGAACATAGGTGGAAATATGGATATGGAAGAAAAATCTAACCATCAAGTTTTGATGGAGAGTGGTAGAGAACATGGCTATGAAAAATCCAACAATCACAAAGCCATGAACTTGTGATGATCTAAGGTACCCTTTGATTAATCGGATATAAGGGCACTAGGAAAACATTTTTGGTTTTCAATATCATTTCCCTAAAGTTGAAAATTTTGAATTAGAAGAAATAATTACTTGATTTTTGTACAATCTCACCATTGTTCGTTCCTTGGAAATTTTCCACTTCATCTCTTAATGAAATGAAGTGGAATTTTTCATTCGTGATGTGTTAGTAGATCAGGTGATAGAATGATGGGTCATTCCATCTGTCTCAAACAAAAGGATAACAAAAGTTATCAATATACATAAGTCTATCTATAGTGAGATTAATCATATTTGGTTCCTAAAATGGACGTATACTTCATATATCATACCACTTAATAAATTAAAACACATTTATACTAACTGGGGACTTCTTATAGGCCAGTTGTAGGCGATAAAGGCATGTCACACTTCAGTTGTGGGTTTGATTCCCGCAACCTTGTCCGACATGACGGGTTGTCGCCCATCCTATAGGTTATCCTTTTTCTAAAAAAATATTATTATAACAAAAAGTTCTAGATTTAAACAATACTATCTGATGTCCCATATAATCCATTCCAATATTTAGGCTTATCCAAAATACTTCTTTCCAAACACGTAGTATAAAGAGAACGATTACTAAAAAGGTCATATAACAAGCACATGAATACCATCATTTATCCTTCAAATATCTTGTCGGTCACATTCCAATCATGTGAATACCTTAATCATGTATTCTCTGAAAAAATGAATACCCATTGAACCTTAGTGAAAACATAAATGCTGTCAAAAGATAACTCTTTCCACAAACCAAAATCCCAAAAATTCTATATAATCAAACCATGATATCACTTAGTCCTTATATCAATCATGAGCTCATGAATACAATGAAACAATTTATTTTCTCCTTATCCCTTCATTATGCGCATATTATCTTCTTTCCAAGAATATCTGATTAACCTTTCATGGTTACCGGTACCATTCAACATATACATTCAAATACTTTAGCAAAAACAATAGTGTAACAATGCTTAGATGATTATTTACTCCATAGTTCATTAACTATACAACATAATTCTTGATAAACATACAATCATTCCGATACATTCTTAAACAACTGACTGAGCTTCAACACTTCTTTTATATCATATATCATTTGTAGTCTCCTCATCATCATCCATATAAATACTACCCATATGACCATGCTGATTCTCTTCATAAGATTTTCCCTTAGGGCATTGGTCTGCATAATGCCCATATATTCCACATTTAAAACATTTAATCATTTTTGATGTCGTAGTAATACCATTATCCTTATCCACGGTGTTAACTGAACCTTTTCCTTTGCACTTTCTGGATTTGTGTCCTTCTTTTCTACACCTAGAGGATCTTCCAGTTCCTTTGAAACATTCTCTTTGATGCCTCTTCCCACATGATTTACATGAGGGGAATTGAACTTTCTTTCCTCTATGATCATCATGAAACTTCATCTTTCTCTTATTAGCTGAGTCAATATACTTACTAAAGGTGAGATTATTGATCATATTATGAGATTTCTTATTAGTCATAATAATGATATTTGGGGTTCCAGATCCAATTTCATTTTTTTTTCTCATGAATAATATCATTCCATTGTCCATCATATCCTCCATTATCGTGAATCTTCCTGTTTCCATCCATTTTCTAGAACCCAAAAAGAAACATGTGAGAGGCCAAAATCATAATCAAGGGGGGTTACCTTTAATATCTAACATCTTAGGTTAAATTCTAAGATCGTTACCATAATTATAGGACTATAACCTATACTTATACTTAACCTTAGGGACATCCCTAGACATACCTTTGAAATATCTCTAGGGATTTCACTAAAGTTCCCGCATCCTAGTTTCCAAAGGTTGACTAATCCTTTCCTCTAATAATAACTTTAGAGACCTAAATCTTGACGTACATTGACATTACATTACTTTTTTGGAATACTTAATACATAGTAAAAAACAGACACCAAAGGACCATAATAGTTTAGTGTATTTGGAAACTTAGAATGTAATCTTCTAATCTTTGTGAAAGATCTTCAACATCTCCCATAAAGATCTTACCCTTTTTTCTTACCTAAAACATTTCTTTAAATCCTGGGGAAAAGAAAACATATAAAGGGTGAGCTAAAATTCTCAGTAAGGTTATGCATAGAAATCATAATACAATCCATAATCATTTGAATACAAAAACTTGAACATAAAATCTAAACATAAAAATCATGAGCAACGACATAAATCTGGGAAGTACACAAGGCATTGATTATAAAGGAACATTAGTCATGATAAACTTGCATGGTAATAAAACATGTAATTATGGCATCCATTAAGCACATGATATTATTTCCATAGTATCCAAGGCACTACTGCCAATACCATCTTAGTGGACAAAGTCCCTTTTCTGAATCAAGTTCACTCCTCGTTCCAGTCATGTATTACTGAACCAGATTAACTTACCATTCCAGCCACGTCTATCTCATGAGATTTAAATCTTTACCCAATGCATTGGAGGGAGATATAGGTCCCACCCATCTCATAATGAAATCATTCTTACTTGTACCATAACATAAACATAAATCATTCATTATAACCCAAAGAATAAAAATGGGTTTCATAAACATCATAACATAATCCATATAAAAAAATGGATATCATTTCATCATAATAAAAGTGAAACCGTGTAAATCATAGAGACATTATACATGAATAATAAACATATTAAATAATGCCTTCTTATATGGAATTTTGTTTTTGATAAAACACTTGAAATGAATTCTTGAGGAAAACATCCTTTCTTCTTAAAAATCATTTTCCTTTCACAAAATGCCATGAAATCTTAAAAGAAAAGTGTTTTGTTGAAAATAGTAATAAACTTTTGTAAAGGAAACATTATTGAAATAATTATTTATGAAACCATAGAAATACTTTCACACCGTATAAGTTAAAAATAACATTCTTCTCGTACTTTTTTCGGAAAAGTCAAAAAGTTCATCGTATGGTAAACAAAAGAAGGATTTTCTTCCATAAAATAATGTAAAAGTCAAAGTGGGGTAAAAATGAAATTAAACATGCATGGAAGAATATTAAACACTTTATGAAAAACATTTTATGGGAATGGATGAAAAACATAACCCTAGTAAATACTTACGAATAAACAATCTCGGATAAGAATGAGATTAGAATAATTATCCCTTGCATTAGGTCTGATATGCTTCGTACGTATCCGAACCTCCGGTATATGGATTTAACTAATGTCATTGAATTATTACAGAATCATATTCATTGTTATAATATCATATATGGTTCACTTATGACATTATATTACCCGTTATTTTGTAAATTTCATGTTAAATAAGCATTTTGTGTAAAATGTTTTATTTATCGTACGTGTTTGGACTTGTTGTTCTTGATATTATTACTGCTTATATAATTATTTAATTACATAAAGAATGTAAATACAGATATATATATCATATATATTAAGTATATATATAATATATATAGTTAAGTGAAATGAAATACATAGTTCATGGAGACGGTAGGTCGTATGTACACATGAGCACTGTTTTCTTTTCCTTATTGACTTGAATGGAAGTAAGTAGATGTAATATATATATATATATATATATATGTATGTATGTATGTATGTATACATAAATACAGTACATTAATTATGTAATATATTTCATTATTATTCATTATATATACTTTATAATCATTCTTGAATGGTTAATCATGGAAAATGAATCTCATCGCGTTCGTGGAGACGGTAGTCCGTACGTACACACGAGTGAGGATATCATTCCCATGATCGTGGAATTGTATTTATGTGTATGTATAATATTTCAGAATCAATATAACTTTACTATAATCATATATAGTTATTTATTTACACCATTATACCCGTCCAAGTAAGCTGGTGGCCGAAAACAGATTACACCACAGCGTGGAGACGGTATTCCGTACGTACGCACGCGTGGTGATTTCGTTTTCCGTAGGATGGATAAAAGGTGAAATTGGGTTGTTTCATATTCATAATAACATATAAGTATATGATTTAAACTGATTTTATTAATTTATAATGAAACAAATAAAGAAGAATAAGTTTAAGAAAAAAGAAACTTGAGAGAATCGAAAGAAGAGATTACCTCTTCTTCAACACACCACATTTAAGCCTTCTTTTAAGGAAGTAGAGTTGGTTTTTTGAGTAAACGATATCCTCCAGAATGTTTCTTGGGAAGTGGAGAAGATAAATGGGCAGGGGATGGCTGATCTTCAAGGCTAAAAAGGTTGTGAAGAGAAGAGGGAAGGGGATCCCTTTATATAAGGGAGGAGAGGGGCACCTTTGGAAAAACTCAAAATATTATTTTATAATAATGTCATATTCGGTTTATAATAGCTCCAAATTGATTTATTTAGAATATAACGTGGAGAGGGGTCGAAATACTCTCATCCAAAGGAATTTAGACAAGTTTAGGTTTCTATTTTAAACTTATCATTTAGATTTAACTTTAAGTTAAATAATTTTACTTTTACGGTGTCTTCTTGTTTTCTTACACTATAAGGTTAATAAACATACAATAACAAGACAAAAGAACCCCATGTTGTTTACTATTAATATATATAACTTTATCAAAGTCATTTGTCCGAACCGTATATTTTTAGGAATAAAATAACAATTAATAATATAATATTTTTTTTAAACTATTTTATGTCAACTTTGACACTATTTGGTAATTGATTTTTTTTGGAAATCATAACAGAATGATTAGTTCTAAAAAAGATAATAAAATCAATAATAAAATGTCATATTAACCTATAAAATTAGTGGAATTCATAAAAAGTCTCAAATTATATTTATTTAGGTATTTATAACATTAATTATGTCAATATTTCATTAATAAGATAATTATTGCATCACTCATTATGTCATAAATAAATTAAATTATTTAATGTCTAAAAATCATAAATAAAATAGCAATATTTAGGAAATATTTCGATATTTCTAATGAATATTTATAGTTGAATTTCTCTTATGTATAACCCTATATTAAAAATGTTTTATTTTTTAAAATTTGATTTTAACTATTTTAACTATTCTTTAAATAAAATAATATTAAATGCCCTAATATAATCCAAGGGGACCTAAATGGTCATATTTTATTCCTAAGGTTTTTTTGTTCGAATTAAACTTATCCAATATAATTAGGACATGTGTTAGGGTAATAATAATACATTTTTACCCTTAATTACCCTACTTACTTTTAACCGTGGTAAATAAAAGTAAAAAAGTTACTATTCACCAAAAATTATTTTCATCTCATTGAACCACATTTTAGCCCTTGATATTAACCGTGTCTCTCGGATTTTCAAAATTCCACTCACAGAAGCGGTAAAATTATGTTTTATGTATGTCTGCAAAAAGATGCTAGGAGGTAGGTAAGAGACGGTGAAAAGTTCAATAAAATTTTTATATATCGAAAATTATTATAAAATAACTCCAATGAATTACATTGAACTTATATAGTTATTTTGTATCAACTTTGACCTAAAATAAATTTAATTAAAATAAATAATTATTTAAATAAAAAGTCGGTTTTTAAATGGTAACCTAGTGTTTTCACTATTCATAAAAAAATTGAAAGTTTTCAGAAAAATACCAAATATTCACCCTAGGCTAATTTCGATATTCCGAATCCAAAAATGAAGTCCATTTCGAAAGATAAAATTTATAAAATCTTAAAAAGTGGGTATTATTATTCATAACGGCTAGTTCATAATAATATTATAATAATATCTCGTTTAGTGAATCTCGTAATTGCATACTATACATTCTATCGAGGAAGGTCTTTATTGCATGTAATGCATGCCAATTCAGGGCTGCGTGTAGTGAAAGTTATATTTGGTGTTGTGTATAACCTAATCAAAACTTTTTTCATTTATTCATTAAACAAAATCTATAATTAATGATGCATAGAATAGTTTCTACAAAACGAACTTGAAATTGTGTGTAACACGAGCCAAGAATAGTGTTGTGTATACTACAAGAAAATACGGTGTTGCATATATCACAAGCTAATTTTGGTATAGCGTACAACACAAGACCTCAATGAAATTAAAAAGAATAATTCTCATAAAATATCGGGTTGTTATAGGAATCATGATAATTTATATTACATAATTAGGTCAAAATAGTATTTTACCATAATAATTAGGGAAAGTAGTTAAATTTAATTAAACCGATAAAGTTAAAATAAGTTTCATTTAGTGGTTAAACTAATATGAAAATATTGAAAAAAAAAACATTAAATATTATATAAAATTCATTTAATGACATTATTCTATATTTATCCATCAAAATATATAATATATGGAATATTAATTCAACATTTCTTTGAATATGACCCATAACATAGTTATGTAATAAAAAATGAAGAATCGATTATTTTCTTTCTTTTTTGTCAATATTTTTTGGGAAAAGAAAAATTCAAAATTATTTTGTTTATACATATTATTTTGAATTATAAAATATTTATTGAAAAAGTAATAATTTAAATATAATTTTTTAAGATGATTAATTTACTTAAAATTATAAAGAAATGAAAACACATTAATTATTAACATATTAATTAACTATAATAAATTATACTGTAAATATTAAAGGTGAATTAAATTGAATTAATTATTGTATGAAATAAATTTTTTAGATCAATATATTATATTACATAGGTATGAAATTAAAATATTCATATTCGAATACTGTATTTATGTTTTTAAATTTATATTAAATAAATAATATCAAAATTGACATTGTAATTATTATATAATAAATGGTATTTTATTAAATGATTTAAATTTACTAAAAATACCATCCTCTTAGAAGATATTTATAAAATTTTAATAAATTTAAAATTTTATCCATTAATTGACCCATTTATGTTTTATAATGAACATATTGATACTAAAATTGTAAAAACATTGTTAGTGCGATTAGGATAATGTAGTTTTTGTGTGTGTTACATACGCTACTTTTCAAATTAATTTCCAAAACACTTGTGTTTTTTATTTTTTAAAATTAGATATCATATTTTTGAATTAGTGGGACAAAATTTTAGCATATTTATCAACTTAATTTACTATTAATGGATAAATTAATTATGTTATCAGTCTTGTTACTTTACTGAAAACCCAAAATGGTAAAATATGGAAACAAAAAAGTTAAGGAAATAAATGTTAAGAAATTATGTTTAATTGTGTGTTTGAGGTGTGTATCAAAACTTCAATCAATAAAACCCATTAATTATTAATTTTTAAGCAATATTAGGCTATATTGAACTCCCAATTTCAAATACTATTGAGAATTTACAAGAATGTCACAACTCCATGACTATAAAAGGTAACACACTATCCCCACTTCATCACACCTCTCATGCATTTTGAATCTTCCAAAAACAGAAAAGGTACACCAAAACACCCTTATATGCAACCTCGAATCCATATATTGGGAATAAATCCATCATAGGATTTGTTTAGTTAGAGCTTGAAGAGGATACTCAAAGAAGAGGTAATGTTCTTCAATGGGATTCTATATCCTACTTATTTCACCAACTCATTCAATTTTACTATACCTTGATGAAAAATAAAAAGAATTACTTTAAATATAATGGTATTTTTTTATAATAAGGGAATTATTTTAAACCATCGCCAATTCTATCAAATAGGATATGAAATCATCTTTGGTGTGTACAAACTACCGCCTCACAACCCGATGTCAGTCGCTTTTCTATTTACAACTATCATGGATGTATACAATGATGTATATAATGTTTATATATGATATTTATTACATAATTGTACCTATGGAGTAATTATATAATATATAATTTATTAAATTTCATTTCCTAGAATACATGATAGTGCCATTTGTGTGTACGACATACAACTTCCACCCGAAGCAATGTGATTTTTCATTCCCTAACGACTCACATGAAAAGTGATAAAGATAATGTTATTTATTATATCTGAAATATATGAAATAAATATGATATTCAAAAAATATGTATCATATTGAACAATTAATATATATCATTTTCATTCATTCCATTTCACTCAAGTAGATATAACAATATCTTCTGTGTACATGTGGACTACCACCTTCACTATGTGATGTGACTCTCTATTAATAATCACACCACTCATATAATATATATATATATTATTTATATTATGATAATTTTTTAATTTCAAAATATGACTTACCTCTGTCCCATAATGATCAATGAAAAATGTAAATGTTAAACTTGTGTATGTATATCCTACAATCTCTATGATAAAAACATTCTTAATATTTCCTCACCATCATTCTTGATTGGTTTTAAAAGTAAACTTTATGTGAAAATAAGATAAATATTTCTTTATCATTAATAAATAGATTATATTACTACAAAATATGTGCATGAATCGGTCTATTCATGATGAACACACATGAGAAAACTATGAAGTGAACACAAAAAACAATGAAAATAATGATTGATTACAAATGAACAGGTGATAATATTAAATAAAGGGATAATGTATGATATTATAAGTATAAAAAAATTTCATTACTAAATTAATATGTCGGTTAAAACCATTATACAGTAGTTTAGTGCATGTTGTTTCAAAAAGTAAGTATAATGTATTGGTTTCATCTCAATTTCAATTCATTGAGGCATACCATAATGTATGGACATATTTCTGTTATATTGTATAGATAATGACCCCTTTGAAATTTAATATCATGAATAATTTGATTCCTCATTATATTTTAAGATTAAATTTTATTATTTCATCTATGGGGTTTCTAATTTAATGTCACTATGTGGTAAATAATTTCATCACTAAATTTTTGGTTGTTCAGTTATATTACATATTTATTTTAATGGATATTGTATGATTATGGGTATAATAATTTTGTTTCTATTTTTTTATTAATACATTGTTTAACTGCATTTAAAATTGGAAAAAATAATCCATTCATTTACTAATTATCACTTCAACGTTATAATAATTTAGGGGACTATTTCATTTGATCACTCTAATCAAGATTGTTTTTATTGAATTTAAAATAATGGAAATTTTTTCATCATTATATTATAAACCCTATAATTTTATACTCCAACATTTATTCATGGTCATTTTGATGTGACAATACTATTTTATAATCTTTATTATTTAAAAAGTTTTATATTTTTTATTTGAAAACCCAACATCATTTCCCTATTCAGTTAGAAATATACTTTCTATCAAAAACATGTTTTCTAAAAATTCATTCAAAAATGGTTTTAAACTTTTTAAAATTATTTATTAATTATGATTTAACCTGTTTTTTATTTTAGAAATTGTTTTAGACGTACCATCTTCTCACTTTCCAAACACAAAAAATTTCAAACCTTCTAAATTTGAAAAAATAATGTTCTTTATGGAATGTAAAAAAATTAACCACCAACATGGATATCATTTATTTGATGGTTCATTTAAATTTTGATAAGGTTATTTTTAATTAAAATGTATTTAATGTTTATTTTCAATGAAAATGTGTTTCAATTTTTTTTACTAAAGGTTGTTTTTATAGATGTTTTATGATAATTCTATTTGTTAGTGAAAATAACACTGGATCTTTACTCCAATAGGTATATATTGATTACATATGTATTCATCCCTTTGATGGTTTAGGCTAATATTAACCAGAGATAGTATTGATATTAACTTTCTTAGTTCATTTTTTTAGTCATTAACTTCCCTTTTTAATGTTTACTTTCATATTATCATTGAAATTAAATTTCCTCTTGTAATCCATATAATTTATCATGGATGTGGTTATTACCTAAACCTTATAGAATTTTAAAAAAGAATGTTTATTTTGAATGTATTATTATTTAATAGTAAATGGTGATAAATCTGTATTCATTTAAAAATATAGATACTTAATGGTAAAAAAAATTTATCAATTAAATTTATTATTTTATATAAGATGAATTGTTTAGAAATAAAATAAATAGGTTTTGGACTAGTTAATGAATACCCCTTGATTTAGTGGTAGTCTTATATGATTAAATCAACTGGCTTAAAACCCTCAACCTTTGTAACCAAGTTGTTTTAAACTACTTGGAGGATATATCATAACAGTATGTATCATGTGAATGGCCTTCACACACGTCATATGGGATTTTACCCAACATGTTTTAAACCATATTGAGGTTCAATAATTATGAAAAAGGTATCATGTTATTGGGATTCATGACATCCAATAATTAATAATTGTTTTTCTCATTTTAGTTATTATTATTATCCATCTTATTTTTTGTTATGTTTTTTATATGAATTAATTTTATTCTTAGTTAATTATTTAAATGGAGTGAGATTTATTTTTTTATCATTCCAGATTAATAATGCATTATCATGTCATTGTATTCATGTTATTAAAATCTGATGTGTGTTTAGTTATTTACCTTTATATATTGAATAGTCCTTAACCCGTTATTTAAATTTTCGGTGTGTTAGTTTTTTACCATTCCATATTCATTATTCATTTTGATTCTGGATAGCTAATGGTGTACTAACCGCTTATGGATAATTTGATCTCACCATTAATATATTTAATGTTCCATATAATCCATGAAGTGTACTATGAATGATATACAATGATATCCGGATTAGAAATATGATATTATCCAAAACAAAATTATGTTCTAAGTTATGTATTGAAATGTAATATAATACTCAAGTATAAATCTATTTTTCCAAGAATAGTTGTAGACAAGTCCTTCATGATGTAAATCCCTTTATCATATGCCAATGTTATGGTAGTAGGCATTGGCTCTGAGATGCTGTGGTTGGGGTTGCTAAAGTTGGTATAAAAGGTATTTTATTAAAAACCATGGAAACTGGATTAATAAAATCATATACTAGAAAACATAAATTTATGCCTGGCCTTGTAGATAAATTTGAAGAATATTCTAATGCATTGTTATGTTATAGATTATATGGTTTATCTTTGAGAAATATACCTATCAAGATACTACAAGTGGATGTGGTTCTGAACTAGAGGATCATAAGGGAAATAACTCCCAAAAGGAACGTCATGAAAGACTCAAGTGTAACCTGGTACTCGACGACATTCCTTACTATGAACTTGGTCTAACAACCCTATGGTATATGATAATAAAAATGGGGATATAGTTTTCAAAAAATTATTAATTATTTGAATAGTTAAAGACAATTAATGACCTTGGTTAAAAATTGTTCCAAGGTATATGTTATGAATATATAAAACAAATTATATATTTATGTATTAAGATATAGGAATTAAATTAAATAACGTTTATAAATGGGAATTTTGTTTTAACAATCATGAAATTTTTTTTATTATACTAAATTTAAGAACCGCATGTGACTTAATTAACTAAAGAGTTATAGATACCATCATTATAATAAAATAGTAAGGTTGATAATAATTTTTATTAAATAATAAAATCTTTTATGTTTTTATGTTATGGGATTATACCCACACTAAGGATATTCCGAAAGAAATTTACAGGAAGAATATGATTTAATAAAAAATTTATTTAAGTATTAAAGCCTTTAATTTTCATAGAAATGCATTTAAATGCATTGATAACACTTAGGGATAATATGATATGTGATTAAAATTTAATAATATTAAAATAATATAATTATACTTTAAAAATTAACAAATTATATTGAAAATCATTGTAAAATGGTTGTTTAAAAATAAAATTTCAATCCATCATATTTTTTTATGAATTATATTAATATGGTTTTAGAAAAAAAGATGAACTATATATTGGGTGAAAACCCATTATGTTTTGAATGGTCACGGGGATTCAACCCATGATTGAAGGATGAAAAGGTGTTCACACCAACTATTATCCCATGCGACGTCCTAGTTAATTTTTAATTAGCTAAAAAATTGAAAAAAAACATATTAAGGATGAACCATTATGTGTTAATTATTATGTTTTAAAATTAATTTATAATAGTGGATAACTTTTTCTAACCATATTGAATTTAGAAAATAGTTATAGATAAGTGAAATAATCCTGAATCTTTTATGTATCTTATAATCCGTTAAATGTTAATTTCAGTTATTTTTAATAAACAATTGATTTTTGGATATTCAATTCTAGGTTAAATGTATAAAATTAGATATTTATTGAAGAATAACCAAAGGATGATATTCTAATTATAAAATATAAATTTATCAGGTAAGTATTTTTCCTAATATTATATTAAAGTAAATTAATTAGAGAACATTTGGAAAAGGAACTCAAAATGAAAATTCTCTCTTTTAACATTCATATTTGATGAACCAAATGGTATGTTTTATCATCATAGATTTATGGTTTTGAGTACCATAACATTCCATTGATCACTCACTTTATTCTGATCAATGACCACAATCCCAATATATTATTCTTTATGTATTTCCTCTATTTACCTAACTTCATATGCCACTAATGTTCCTTTATATGGAAGCCCTATTGTGTGATTATTCCAGATGAACTGCATAGTTCCTATTAGATCTTTTTAAGAGGATGTTTTTTAATTATATTTATAATTTGGATTTATTAGTAATGTTATTGTGAAATCTCAATCCATGGAATCTCATGAAATTTTTTAAATTATTAGAACATAAATTTTTTACGTTGCGGATAATTTGACACCCCAGATTTTTTTAATAAGAATATTGTCTTTTATAGTGTGTATGAAACACTACACCATTCTTAGAAAATAATATTACATTCTGATAAATTATAATATATTTATTAGTTTAAATAAATTAAGTACATTTTATAGTTTTCATGGAACACATAACTGATTTTATATTATTCTACACACAATAATGAATTTTCTTGGTAGATTTTATTTTTTGAGAGGAAGAGTTTTATCAAATACTATTAATATTATTATTTAAAATGACAATTGTCTCATAGTCATTAAATTGGAAATTGTTAATACGGTTAACTGACTAATGAAAATATATAGTTTAAATATGTTTTTATGATAAATCTTTTAATTATAAATAAAAAATATGAATCATTTAAATGAAAAGAAATATTTTATAAAAACTATATTTTTTTAAAAAGAAGATTATTCATGCCTTACGCTCACAATAATAAATTATTATATTATTATTTTTATATAATTTATTTTTAACAATAATGAAATTAGTTTTTAAAATAAAAATACACAAACTTTTATAGAGTGAATTTTTATGATTTTTCAATGAAGCTTCCAATATTATTAATAGGGAAAATATTAATTTTTAATTTAAAACAAAATTTATTTTAAATAATTTTTACATTAAAATAAATTATTTAATTGTAATTAAATTAAAAATATTTCAATTATAAACATATTACTCTAATTTAGTTCAATGTAATTATTTTTATATTGAATGTTGTTATAAAATAGTTAACTTCTAAACATTTTCACGTTAAAAACATTATTTCTTGTCATGTCTGTTAGATTAATTTTAAATTAAATTCTACCACTTATTTATATTTAATTTAGAAAAATGGGTTCCATATTTATAATCATCGTAATGTTTATTATATAATTATTTCAACTGAATTGTTTACCATAATTTTTAGTGATATGGGTTAAAATTAAATATAGCTATTAAGATAAAAACTTATTTACTTGGGGGGTTTAGCAAGAATGATGAGAGTGAAAATTACTTAAATTTTATCTAAATTTTATTAAATGTGTTTTTTTAGACATTTAATATCTATTTATTAATTGATATATGGTAATTTATTTCCACTTTACTTTGAATATAACCCACAAAATTTAATATATAATGAAAAAAAAGAAAAGATAGTTTTATTCCTTTTTAATATCTACAATTTTATAAGATAGGTAAAAATGAAATTTTTTCGGATATAATTATTTTTCTAGATATATAAATGGATTTTTTTATCATGATAATTTATCATTATTTTTTATAGATGAATTTGAAGACGAAAATGATTAGGAAATGCCTACCCATGAATTTTTAGCATTATATTTACCATGAATAAATGATACTAAAAATATTAAAAGTGAAGTAAATTTAATGAATAATTGTATTACATTAATTTTGTATAATGATGTATCGTTTTACACATGTTATAAATTAATATATTCCAATTACATAATTTTCTTGATATTATTAAATTTAAATTAAATAAATAATTCCTAGATTGACATTAAAATTTTTTTATAATAAATCATATTTAATTAAAAGATATAAAATTATTAAAAATAATATCCTATGAAAAATGATTTCATACTTTTAATAAATTTAAAATATTTTCAATTCGTGTAGAATTTTATCTTTTATAATGAACATATTTACCTCTAAATAGTAAAAATTTTGTTAGCACGGTTATTTGTAAAGAAGTGTTTTTTTCATGCAATATCTGCATTTTTTAAAATTAATTTCCAACCAAAATGGTACTTTTATTTTATAAATTAGAAATAATATTTATAATAATAGGGTATAAATTTTATAATTTTTCTCACTTTAATTTAATATTATTTTAACAACCCAATATTTAATTGTATCTCTCTTTTTGAAGTTAATCTTTTCAAAATATTACATTGCATGCAACAGCTACCTTAAACGACCAATGAAATATTATTATAACATACCCACTAAATTGAATATAATTAATTTTATTAATCACATTATGAAATGTAAAAATTATATGTTAAATATAATTTTTAACATTCATATTATGTATTTTCTAGACACGATATAAAAATAAATCCAATTTTATCCATAAAAACTAAATTTTTCAAAAGAATGTTTCCCACCTTTTTAATGGAGAATTTTATTTAAATAAAGATTTTGACACCTTTTTATATTATATATATATATATAAATAATTTATTTTTTAAAAAAATTAATATCAAATTTTAATTTGGATGAGTTTTTGGAATTTTTCTGGTACGTTTAATATTTTTATGAATATTGAAAAATACTAAATTTTAATTGAAAATAAATTTTTCATCTAAATATTTTTTTTGATAAATTATATATATGACTGGTGTTAGATTATAAATATATAAATTTTATATCATTTAATACAAATAAGGTCATTAGAATCAATTTCACATTGACATCGGTGATAAAAATATTTCAATCTTTTAAGTGTTTTCAATTTAAAAATAATTTTTCTTATTCCTTTAATTGTTTTAAATTTATTTTATAAAATTATGTTATTTGAATTTATAAAGATTTATTCCATGTTTTGGATCATAATTTAAAAAATAATTAAATATTTCCATTTTATTTATGGACAATATGAATAATACCTTTAGTTTTTTTAAATTTTTGTGGTTAATTGTAAATCTAGAAACTAATGGTAAAAATCAGATTATAATTGTTTTAAAATTGCAATAAAACAAATGTCCTACATTTATTTTACAAGTGATTCGTGACTAAAATAATCATTGGGGGGATCTTATAGAATATTTGAGCCTATTGGATGACTTTTATATTTTCATAGTGTTTTATTTTAAGGAAATTCAAACATTCCATACTCATGTTTTTCATAAGTATAATATTTTTAATATTTGGTTATTCAAGAAAATATCTTCAACTAAAAATAATAATTTCAAATATAAACTTTTTGTTTTTGTTTTGATAATTTATTAGTATTTTTTAGGGATAAAGGAGTTAAAATAATGGCTTACAGAATGATGATACCGTAACTGTTTAATTAATGGATAAAAAATAAACATTATTATAAATATTAGTTTAAATATAATCAGATATAATTAATGTAATTGAATAATTTTAATGATTAATTTGAAATGTTATTTATTATTTAATTATTATTTTTTGAAATATATAAATTTTTATGATATTTTTAATAAGTCTTGTAATGAATAGTGTCAAAATTATCGTTAATGGTATTTTAAAATAAGTATTATGTAATAAAATGATATCAAATTCATAAAAATATAAAATTTGGCCAACATATTAGTATAAAGTTTTAATTTTCATCAATGACTCATTTATGGTTATTTTTCATTTTATTGTAACAGCATTAACCTTCATCGTGTATAAACAAAGGTAGTCATGGTAAGAGGAAAAGGGTTTAAATAAAGGTTAAAACAAAAATATAAGGGTTAGAATGGGAACTGAAAATTCCCAAAAATTATTGTATGAGAGGATATATACCCAAAATAATATTATATTCTAAATAACTCATTTTTGATCTATTAATATTTGAAAAGTAACTTATATTATTTTTATATTTTTGAGAGTTTCCAAATGTGCCTCCACTTCAATTATAAAAGGGAACTTCCTCCATCACTTCCTTACACAACATTGAGAATTATACCTTGAACACATCCTGACCATATCTATTATTAACATCCCAATATATGTACTATATGTTATTTTATCTAAGAAATTCCAACCCTAGAGGCATTAGAAGAGATCTAAAAGAAGTATACCGAAGAAGAGGTAATCATTTTTACCAACTCAACCAAATTCATTTATTCCTCTAAATACTTATTATGTGTTGTTTATATTTCAATGAAATATCCATTGTATCATATATATTATTATATGTTTTTATTTATATTGAAAAAGACCCACATTTTGTCTATCCAAATAAAAATGAAAACACAGCGTGTGCAGATGTAAGACCTACCATCTCCACATTGGGGATTAATCTGTTTTTCATCACCACATTACAAGGATAGGTATAATGATTAAAATAATGGATATATAATATAATTATGGCATGATATTTATTTTAAATAAATTAATGTCACATACACTTCCTTAACTGTTCACCATTAATGTAATGATTTCATCACTCGTGTGTACGTGCGACCTACCATCTCCGCGAGGTGATGTGTTTCATTTTCCATGTTAACCATTCAAGAATGATTATAAAAAATGTATATAAGGAATATATATAGGTTATTTGAACTCAAAATAATTCTTTAGGTGAATTAAATATATTTTATGCGTAATAAACATGACTTACATGACAAAACATGTTGTGGAAAATGAACGTGTTAACAACCAAAACAATGGTAATAATAAAATATTTTCTACAAAATGGATATAAAATAATATAAGAAGACCATGTATGATATAATTAATATGAATGAATTTACCATATAATTTAAAGGTGTCATTAGAATCATTATACCAGAGTTTAAGTCATTTTCAATAAAATGAAGTGAATATTAAGGGATTCTTGTATCACTTTTACTTTAGTGAGGCATATAGCCAATTCAAAACTTATTTATTTTTTATGGTTAATATACTACCCATATTGAATTTTATTTCAGGAAAAATTTTATATTCTTGTTATATAATGTTCAAGTTTTTGTTCATTCTTTTATGGGGCTTATGAATCAAATGTTACCATGTGGTAATGGACCTCGTCTTAATCTCCTTTCATTGAGACATAGTTTGATTTTATACACCCACCATATACTATAAATTGTATATACAATACCATTGACTAATAATGTAATTAATATATTTTTTATCTTTTTATTTAATGTTTTTTAAATTAAATCTTGTTTCACGTTGATTATGATTTAATTTTTCAATGTGGTATAAGAAACCATGAATATTTAATGATTTAATTATAACATGTTTTTATCAAGTCCAATTTTATTGATATCATTTTTTATATTTATTGATATAGATATAAAAATATTCTAATAGAAATTATATATATATTTTTTATTTTCATTTAATGGTTTTCAAAATGGAGGTTTTTACATGTTTTTAAAGAACATTTTCGCTTATGACAAAAGGAATATTTTATTCTTAACATACACAATAACAATAACTTTTCCCCTACCATGAATATTATTTAATTTCAAGATTCATTTGAAATCTAAAATATTTCACTATATGAAAAACCATCATCCTTTATTTTTCAGAAAGTTGGTATTGAAGATGGTTATTTTTAAAAGAAAATGGTATTTTTAAATGAAATTGTTCTTCATATGGGATTAAAAAAAGATTTTACTCAATATTTTTTCTATTATTTTAATATAGTATTTTCATCTATACCAAGAAATGTTTCTGAATATAATTCATAATTTAGGTTTACCTCTTCTGATATCATAGAATATATTTTATTGAATGGTTTATGATTAGTTTGAATATGGATATTCTGTTTTGATATAATTCACTATATTACTCAGAATGGGTTTGATTATGTTTAATGATATGTGAAAGCTATTTATATTTCATATGAATATGTTTTTTAGTTTTCAACACTTTCACATGAGTTATGTAGTGGGTATAGTAAGTGACTGGTTGGGGCTGCTATATCCCCTCAGTGAAATGGTAGATCTCATAAGAAAAACTAGACTGGGATTTGACCATAGAATTTTCCATTTATTTTATTATTTTTACTAAGCATTAATAATGTTATATTCATGAAATAAATCCTTGAAAATATTAGAGTCGTGGTGAAAATCCTTCATAAAGTTAGATTCTTTCACGAATGCTTGGCAGTATTAGATTCTTGGTATGAAGCCTTGATGGTATGTTTCAGATTTCCATCGTCATGTATTCCATCATTTTGAATTCATTTTTTGATATTCCATGTGATTATTTAGATAAATTAGATTTCCATGGTTATGTTTTCCAAAATTGGTGATAATTTAAATTTCATGTGTTTTATCTATTTACTTTTCCATATTGTTTATTCCATATTCACTCATATCTTCCACTGCACACTTACCCTTACTTAGAATTTGATCTTACCCCATTTATATGTTTCGTTTTCCAAAAATATTCCTATAACTATATTATAATAGATATAATGTTTTACAAAAAGGGGGTAATTATATAAGACTCAATGGATTTATTTATCTATTTTATATTTTAAAATGTAGTGTTGATTTCATGTATGTATCTAGTTTACCAAGACGAATAAACCATTTAGTCATTTGGGATGTCAACCATTGTATCTAATTCCAATTTAATAAACAAACCCTTGACTTTGGGAAACAAGGGTTGGGGTCTCTAAAGTTTTTATTTGAGGAAGTTTAGTAGAAACCTTAGAACTCTATTTTAGAAAACAAATATTACGGAATATAACCTTCTGAATGAATTTGTGGATAACCCCATGTATAGTATATCATCATATTAATTTTTTAAATACAATGGATAACCTATGTTAAAAATATGGATTCATATATTGATAAGGTATCATGGTTTATACATCCTATGAATGATTATCCGTGACTAAATCACTATGATTAGTGTTCCTCACATTATGCTCCAGGTTTTGGTTAATGGTTAGAATCAACATGGTTATTCATGTAATGGTTTTACATTTGATAATAAAGATACTACAAATGATAAATAAAATGAACCATTCATTAAGGAATTGAATGATGAAGAATAGATAATATTTTAATAATTATGTAGAATGACACAAGTTCTTGTGTATTTAAATTCAATAATTATTTTATTATTGTTACTCTAGTTATATGAATCATGAAATATATAAGTATTTTACCGCATTACTTCTTTATTAATGATATGGATGCATAAAAGTTTTCATTATAATTTTTAATGTGACCAAATATTCTAAATTTTAAAATAATAGCAACATTGCATTGTTTGGAGAATCTAATATTATGATTTATTTTTGAAATTTAGAGACCTTTTTTGATTAATGTATTTTGTATGAGTGTTATGGTTGTAATGAATTATGATTCACTTTGAATATTATTGTTTGAGGTTAATGTATTATTTATCATATTGGATATCCCATGCTAATTGTTTTTACTTTTAATATGAATTTAAAAGATAAAGGAATGACTTGTGGATATTATGATTCATAAAACTTCTTCTGGTGTGAAAAAATCATTTTGAATATTCATTTACTAGTATAAGGGAGGAAGGGGAAATAGACAATTCACAGCCAAAGGAATATATTATTCTTATAACATGGAATGAAATCATGTATGTTATTATATGAATAGAAAAAGAATCATTCACCGCTGGATATTTATTTTGGAACACAAAAGTTATCTATTTTTTCATAGTATGAATTATTGAGTATTTTAAATTATAACAATATTTGTAGTTTTTTATGGAAACTTTTTGGTGACCATAACATATATCACTCTCCATCAGAATAATATTATTATATTTCTTTAATATGTACATGTTTCAACATCACACTAATGTTCTCCCATTAAAAATCAAAATTTTGGGGTTACCTTCACATTCCCCTTTGCCTTCTACTAATAAGATGTTTTATTAACCCTATTTCCAAAGAGAGTTTGCAAAAAATAAATTTTGAAGTATCAACCTATGATTTTATAAGTGCGATTTCAAATTTATAGGATGGATTTTTTTGAATTATGGGAAAATTTAATACTCCAAGAATTTATGGTATGTCTTTTTTTAATGTTAATCTTTTAAAAATATTACATTTCTCACAACACCTAACTTAAACGAATAAAGAAATATTATTATAACCTCTCCAATAAATTTAATGGAATTAATTTTATTAAAAAACAATGAAACTTATATATTACATATTTAATATAATATTAAATGCACCTATTTTGTCTTTTTTTATACATGATATGAAAATAAATCCATTTTTATGCATAAAAAACTATATTTTTGAAATCCAGTTCTCCACCTTTTGATGGAGTACTTATTTAAAATTTAGATTTTGACACATTTATAAATTCAATTTGAAAAGAGAAGATTTATTTTTTAAAATTTTTATATCAAAATTTACATTGGGTGATTTTTTTTATTTTCAAATAATTTAAATATTTTCATATATAAAATTTTAATTGAAATCATCCTTTTAATCAAAATAATTTATATTGTAAAATTAAGTTTTTTGTTGGTTTTAAAGTATAATTTGATAAATTTTATATAATTTAATCATACTTTGGCCATTATAATCAATTTAACAATGAATTTGGATAAAAATATATTTCAATATACTAAATGTTTTCACTTTAAAAACGTTTTTTCTCCTTCTATCAATGAAATTAATTTTAAATTAATTTTATCAAATTTTATTTTCTTAATTCTCAAAAATGGATTCCATATTTGAAATTATAATTTAAAAATTTTAATAAATTTTCTCTTTTTTGGAAAATATGAATAGTATCATTAGTATTTTTTTAATTACAACTATTAAGTGTATATCAGCTAATTAAGGGTAAAAGTGATATTATAACAATTTTAAAATTTCCCTAATTGTGGGTTTAATTTCATTAGATGAGTAAGAGTAAAAAAAATCATTGGGCCAATTTTATGGCCACTTGGAGCCACATTGATTACATTACACCATTTATAATATTTTATTTTAAGGAATTTCAAATGTGTTCCACTCATTTTTTTAGTAGGTATTATATTTTTAATATGTGGTTATTTCAAATTTATCATTGACTAAAAATAGTGAATTTAAATATAAGATTTTTATATTCATCATTATAATGTATTTTTAATATTTTCTGAATAAATAATTAAATTAATTTCGTGTACATTGATGATGTAGTAATTGTTTAATTCATAGACATTAAAAATATATGAAATTAGAAATATTAAAATAATTATAATTTTATATAACTATTAACTTAAAAAATTATATATTACTTTGACATGTCAGTGGTGAGATAAAAGAGTTGGTTTAAATATATAATATTGTTCTCATATTTTAAAAACAAACATATAGTGAATATTGTCAAATTTATCCCCCGAATAGCCTGAAGGCCTTCTATTATTATTCATTTTTTCTAATACTCCGTTCAGAGTTTCCAGGGGAACACATACATACCCCACATATATCATCACATTACATGAACCGAAGGTCTCGAAGAAATCATCTGGACTATAACTTCTTAGAATTGATCCTCCCCAGCATCTACATCATGATGTCAGCTCTCCACCTTAATATGTTTATTAATCTAGCCTTCCAATTCATGCATAGACCGGTCCTGATGATATTTTCATACCCTCTCATTATTTCAAATCTATTATCACTACTCTTGTGAATGTGCCTCTATCTCTATCCCCATCTGGAGGGTTCTCCATGTATAGTGTGCCTGGTCCATTTAAGAAAACTTTCATGGGGCTTGAAGTCATTGAGGTGGATCAATGTCCTTGAGGTGTCCCGAAGACCATTAGGTGGCCTGAAATCCTTGCGGGCCTAATGGCCTTGAAGGACCCGAGGACCAAGCCGATAGCCTGAAAGCCCAAACAAATAAATAGTTCGGGCTACTACAATACTAAATAGTAGCATCTAAATTACCATATACATCATCTCCTAAAATACTACTATAGTATACCAAAAAATAAATGTCCATCTAGATTTGATCTCAGGTCTCTTAAATGCACTTGTCAAGTACTCACCGACTGAGCTGAGGCTCTTGTACCAATTAATGATATATTAACATTAATAATATTTTATTAAATGATATAAAATTAATTAAAATATAAAATTTCAAAAAATGATTGTGATATAGTTTAATATTCTATCCAGGACACATTTATGGTTTATTTGGAATTTTATAGAATCTATATTATCTTTTAATGAGTAAAAACACAAGTTGTCACAATAATAGTTAAAGTGCTTAAATAAGGGTTAAAAGCAAAGTATAAGGGTAAGAATAAGATCTAAACATTCCTAAAAAATATCGAATGAGTGGATTGCAACCCATAATCATATTATATTATAAATAACTCACTTTTGACCAATTTATAAATTTAAATTAACTTATAAAAAATTAATATTTTTGGAGTTTCCAGAACTACCACTCACCTCAATTATAAAAGGGTACTCCTCCCTCACTTCTTCACACCACATTGATCCTTATAGCTCAACCAACTCTTACCAATATCTCTTTAGAACATCTATAGAAAATTTATTGAGGTTCTTTTCTTCTGAAAACACAATCACTGGATATCTTAAGAATATATTAAAAGGAGGCATGTCGAAGAAGAGGTAATCGCTTTTACTAACTCATTCAAATTCATTTCTTCTTCTACATCTTTTTTATGTATTGTTTCAATGCCAAATTAATAACTATATTATCATATATATTATGAGATTTTACTATTATTATGGATGAAACCATTCCAACTTTTATCCATCCTATGAATATTGAAAACATTGCACGTGCGTACGTACAAATTACTATCTCCACACTGTGGTTTGATATATTTTTCATCACTACTATACCTGGATTGGTATAATTATGGAAATAATAGATATAGATTATAATAATTACATTATATTGATTATGGAAAAATTAATACAATATCCAATTCCATTAACTTTCACTATTATGTCAGTGATATCATCGCTCGTGCGTGCATACAGTCTACCGTCTCCACGATATTAAGTGATTCATTTTCCTTTTTATGAATTTAATAATTTTGGTAAAAATGAAATTAATTAATAAATGTGGTATCTTTGAACTTAATATCATTTTTTATAAGAAATAAATGTATCTTATTCATAATAAATATGACTTACACGAAAAAACATGCATAGGAAAATGAATCAGTTAACACCATAAGCAGTGGTAATTATGAAATATTATTGACAAAAGAGTGATAAAATAACATAATAAGATCATATATGATATAATAAATATGAATAAGGTTATTATATAAGTAAATAACTCTCTTAAAACCATTATACATGAGGTTTAACAATGTTTTACCAAATGAATCATAATTTTTAGGATTATTGTCTCAGTTTTACTTTTGTGAGGCATACACCATATTCGCCAATTATTTCTTTCATTTTGTGAATATAACTCCCCTAATATTGTGTATATCCTAAATATATTTTTAATCATGGAATTTAATGTTTAATTTTATGGTATTTTTTCATGGGGCTTATGAATTAAATTTTACCAAAGGTAAGGGACTTCATCTAAATCTTCTTTTAATGAGCCAATGTTTGACGTTTTACACCAACCATATTTTTTGATGTGTATATAAATCCCCAATGACATATAATTTCATTTAAATATTTATTATAATGTTATTTAATGTTTTAAAAATATATAATTATATAGGGCTTATGATTTATATTTTTAATGTTGTATGGGACACCTTAAATATTTAAATATTTAATTGTCACATTTTATCTTCTTGTCAATGAACTTAATAATATTTTATAAATTTATTTATATGGATATAAAATGATTATATAGGAAATATCATGTTTATTTTTTATTTCATTCAAAGGTTTTCAAAATGAATCATTTTACATGTTTTATATAGATTATTTTGACAAACGACGAAAGGAATGTTCTATTCATAAAAAACACGGTGGTAATGAATTTTCCACCACTATGAAAATTACTTATATTCTATAATCCATTGAATTATTTCATATTTTTATACTTTAAATATCCCATTTAATTATTTTTTGGATTTTTGGTATTGAAAATTCTTATTTTAAAATTAAAAGGGGATTCTTATATGAATATATTTTTTATTTGGGTTTAATTAGAGTTCTTCCTAAATATTTTTTCAATTATTTTATTATAGTATATTCATCTATGTCAAAATAGTTTTTTTAATGTTTTTTTTAATTGAAGTTGATCTCTTAAGATATAATCTACCATATTTTATTGAATGATTTATGATCAGTTTAACTATAGATGTGTTTTTTTGATACCATTCACCACATTACATAGAATGGTTTCTGGTTATTATTACTCATTGGGGGATGTTAATTAAAGTTAATATGTATGTGTTGTTTATGTTCCACCCCATTTATATTTGGAATTCATTAGACTTAGTAAGTGGTGGGTGGGGCCCATTATAGTCGCTCGATGCGTCGGTAGGTCTCATGAAACAAACTAGACTCTGTTTGGTATAAGCCCTTACAAATTTATTAGATTATTTTTATAAAGGATTTATGATGTTAGATTCATATCATTAAGTCGTTATATTTTTATATTCCAGTTATGAATCCTTCTTAATGTTATATTCATGGTATGAATCCTTGACAGTATTAGAATCTTGGTTTGAAGCCTCAATGGTCTGTTTCATATGTCCATAGCTATTCATTCCATCGTTAAGAGTTTAGTTATTGACATTACATGTGATTATTTGGACCAATATAATATCCATGGGAAATTTTCCAAGATCATGTGATTATTTAAATGGCACGAATATTATTTATTTACCCTTCTCTATTGTTTAGGCCACATTTACTCATAGCTTATTTTAAACACTAACCATTTCTGATCATTTGAGATCACCCCTTTCATTAGTTTAAATATTCACCAGAATTCATTGAAATATATTAGGATTAATATTAATGGTAACAGAAATTGGGAATAATGGCTGACTCAATGGAATTCATTGTGTATTTTTTATTTTGAAATACAATGTCGATTTTTATTATGTATATTATTAACCAAGAATACTAAATTAATCAGTCCTTTGGGATGTGAATTCTTGTATATAATTCCAATTTAATACACTAACAACTAACCTTGGGAAACAAGGTTCGGGGTCTTTACACTTACTGGGTAAATTACCTAGGTTAGAAAACAAGTTACATTAGGGAAACCCCAAAATATTAAAAATAGGGAAACAGAGACGCTAAAGGGAAAATATGTAAAAACATTATTTCATTGTGTGATATAGGTGTGTATATATAATATAATCAATCCACTCTATGAATTATCAATTTTGTATCCACTTTAGTTAATAATTACATCCCAATAGTGAAAAAGTTTTAGTATTTACCGGAATGATACTCTTCCACCACTATAAAAGGGAACTTTGTACCATCACATATTCACGCATATGAAGCCTTTTACTCCATACATTACATGGAAAAATTTCTCCCCAATACCCATATACTCATCCTAAAAGCCTTATATTGGGACGAAAGTTTACCAAGGTAGGATTTAGTGGAAACCTATGGAGGATACCCAGAAAGAAGATGTAATGTTCTTCTACAGGCTTATTTACTTTACTTCTTCCTCCACCACATTAAATTTTAATTATATCATTATGATTTAATAAAATAATTATATTCCATATAATTGGATCTTTATATAAAATCGTAATTACCTAAAATCATATCAACTTATATAAAATGCTTTATCAAATCATAGATCATGTGTACGGTGAACTACCACCTCGCAAACTGATGACATATGTATTTCCATTTCCACCTATAAAGGAAGGGTTTAATGATTCATATAAATTATATTTATGATATTCATAGCAAAATTATACCAATTTAGTCATTATACAATATATACACTACTACTTTCCATTCCATCAATGATAGGATAATGTCGCTAATGTGTATGATGTACTACTGCCTAACAAAGCGATGTGATTCATCTTTCAAAAACAATTCACATTTAGGGTGATAAAAATATATATATTGATTATATGTTATATAAATCACATAATTATGAAATTTCTGGAATATTTACCATTCTTTAAATAAAATAATTATCATCTTATTTCTTTCATTTTCACTCATGTAAAGATGATAACATCAGTTTTTTACATTGGGACTATAGCCTTCACGAACCTATGTGACTCCCATTTTATAAAAAACAGTTGGATTATATATATAAGAATATATTAATGATATCATGGTCATTTTCAAAAGTTAAAATATTAATTAACTCATTTTAATAATGATCGGTGAAAAATAGAAATGCTAGTCATGTATACATACTAACTATTGTCTATATGATCACCACATACTTTATATTTTATAACCATCCATAATGATCTATTTTAAATATATAAAATATGAAAAAAAAAATTATAATTATGTCATTATTATTAGCCTATATATTATATAAATATATAATATGTTCATGAACCATATCATTCATGATGAAACATGCATTAGAAAACAAGGTAGTTAATACCCAAAATAATGAAAATAAAGAATGATTATTAATAATCGGGGGATAATATGTAATAAAAGGATATTTTATGAAATAATAAGTATGAATATGGTTATATTATAGATTAATAATATAATTGAAACCATTATACAATATTTTAAATCATGTTCAATAATAAATAAAGCATATGGTAAGGTGTTTGTCTCAATTTCAATTCATTGAGGCATATTTTAATGTATGCAATTATTTTCATCAAATATTTTATATAATTACCATTTTTAATGTAATATAATTAATAAGTTATTTATTTAGGGTAATTTATTATTTAATTGGAATTATTTTCTCAAAGGGGATTTGAACTGAATGTTACCAAGTGGTAAATAATTTCATAACTAAAATTCCATTTAGTGGGTCATATTATTTCCTCGTTGGCATTGAGTTTGAGTGACTATTTGTATATTAACTTTTGATTATATTTTTTATATTTAAACTATTTTTATGTGGATTTGGTCTTGATAAAGATTATATATTAATTTATTAATTTGTAATTCATCTTTATGATCATTTTTAGGTTTTATTTCACAACCTCATTTTAATCAAGATTGTTTATTATAGATTTAAATTTAAATGAAATTATTTAATAATTGCAAAATGAAACCTTTAATTTTATACTCATTTAGTTATTAATTATACTTTTTATGTTATGGTACTATTTTTTACACTTTTTTTCTAAAAATTATTTATAAAATGTTTTTGAGAAATGCTGATATTATTTATTGATTCTGTCAGAAGTCGATTTTCACCCAAAACTAGGTTTACTAAAATTGATTCAAGAAATGTTTTTAACCTTATAAAAATGAATTATGAAAGAAAATTTTATCCATATTTCATTTTAATTTCTTTAAAAATTACTATTATTTTCACTTTCCGAACAAGGAAGTTTTTCTAATTTAGTAACCCTAAAAGAGAAATGTTCTTTAAAGAATGTATGAAATTACCTGCCAAAAATTACCTCCATTTATTTGTGTCTGACATTGAATTTTTTTAAGGTTACATCTTAAGAAATTCATTTTTAAATTCATTTTTTCATAAAATAATTTTCAATTTTCAAAAATAAAAAGGTTATTTTACCCAAGAATTCTTTAAATATATTTTTATAGTATTTCTATTCATCAATGACAACAAAAATTTATTAAAATTGCGATGAGTATATATTGATAATAACCATATTATTCTTCTATATGATTTATTATTACTTTGAATAAGTATATTATTTAAATTCACTTCCATGATTAATTCTTGTAGTCATTAACTTCATCATGAAGTATTCACTCTCTTGTGGTCATTAGACAATAAATTTAACCTAATTTTCCTTATTACATAACAATGATATGGTTATTTCCTAAACCAGGTACCATTATTATATATATTTTTAAAATTTATTTACTTATAAATATTGATAAATATATATTCCATATTCAATAAAGATAGTTTATGATATGGAATATTTTTTTATGAATTTAATATTCTATTTGATATATAAAGATTTACTGAGACATGAAATACATGACTTGGGGAATGATTAATGAAATCCCCTCGATGCATTAGAATTCTCATGATATTGAATCAGTTGGCCATAATCCTTTCACATTTATAACTAGGAGTGATTTAACATTCTGGTGAATAGATATTGAAACGAATTGTCTTGTGAATGGTCTTGACACAAATCAAATGGGTTTTTAAATAACATTTTTAAAACCATCTGGATTATATACATTAATAATAAAGGTACCATGTACATGATAATTTTGATTTATAAAAATTCATTAAGGAATTCATTTTTGTTATTTTTAATATTTATGTTATTTTCATTTTAATATTATTTGTGGATCATTTCATTATCAGTTTATTGATTAGATATCATGAGTTTTAGAAATTTATCTTGCCATATTTATTATCCCTTATCAATTCATGGTGTTTATTTTATTTAAATGGAATTTTTTACCAGTTAATCAAATTTCAATATTGATTATTAATTATCCAATTATTTAAATGGAATGTTTTTTAGTTATTTACCTTTTTATGTTGATTATGAATACTTATTCATCATATCTTTCACTATTCATAATCCTTATATAGAATTTTATTATACCCTTCTTTTTTCACAATCCCCTAGAATCCATAATGTATACTATAAAATATATACAATGAAATTCTAGAGGGAATAATTATTTTCTCAAAATGGAATAAAATTATGTTTTAACCTCTCTACTCAGATATTATATAAGACTCAATTATATATCTGGCATTCTAGAACTATGAAAATAATCAGTCCTTTAGAATGTGAATCCTTATATATCACGCTAATGATTGTAATTGACTCTAGGCTTCTAGGGCCAAGGTTGATAATGATAATAACCTTCGATGATTTTTTTTAATCCACTGAAGAATATATCATTCATACATTCAGGTTGAATGATTATACCAGAAGACTAACTTAAGGTCTTCTAAAATTTCAATCTTAGGTATAAATATATTTTTTCATCCTTTTACTTAATTTCAATGAAGTCCATCACTATTTTTCATTAAATAATACAGGGAAAGTACATAATAAAAATATGTGCATAAATACATCACAATCCATGGAGTAACATTCTTACCATGAACTAGTATTTTAATATCAGTACACCATTGATCCACCTCACTTTCCAAATGGTAGAGAATGTAAATGAAATATTCATGCTTCAAAGACTAGGTAATGGAAAATATCTTTTTAATGGTATTGATATACTATTAATAAATTGGAGGATCAGCTGAACCACTAATGGAAGGGGGATGGTTCTTCATAATAGACTCTATAGAATTTTTTTCCCTCACTTGATTATTTTTTTGTTCAGCAAGATTATTTTAATTGGAAATCTTGGTGATCATGACTAAAATATTTTTCATTCCATCTCCGATAATTTTTTTTTCAGAAGGATAATCAATGCATTTTTCAGCACACTCATCATTAAAAAGGTTCCTTCAAGTTGCATCCATTGACTAAAATCAAATATCATAGTGCAAGTAATCATAATCATAGTGGGAAACTACATAATTGTGAAAAGATAACTTCTATGATTTCTAAATCATAACTCCTAATTTTTTTATCTATTAATCCTTAGGTTTATCCAAGGCCATGAATAGTCTAAATCAATTTAAATCCTTCATGACAGTTAATCATTTTTTAAATTTCCAAATCATATCCTTAGGGAGTGTTAAATCAAGGTTGAAACAATTACCATTATCATGCCCCAATTGACGATTGAGTCCAACTTAATGTTCTATATTTAGTGTTATTACCCCTATGAACCTCTATGATAGATCCACATTTGCTGTTAATATCCAAATTGTGTTGTAATTTACTAGAAACTTCTCAATATATATTTTACCATAATACCATGAAATTTTCTTATAATTTGACTCATCAACAAAGATTTCCTTTGGGATAATACTAAAGATTTTTTATCATTATTTCCAATAGGTAACTAAACAATTACTTGTATACCAACTATAGAGGCCCAAAAAATTCATATATAGTTATCACTTCCTAATATATGAATATTCATTACATTTAAAAAATTCACATTTAAGAAATATAATGTTTTAGTTACATTGGACATTAGGTACAAAATTCACTTATTTAGTGAAAGATCTTCAAAATCTCGCACAAAGATCATTACTATTTAAAATCATAACATATATACCATAGATAAAACTAAAATTCATAACATGGGAAGTGGAAGATGAGAATCATTGATAAAAGATTCTTAGTAAGGGTTAATATTGTGAATATGTAAACATAACATTAGAATGGGATTATGAGAACATTATCATAACCTATAAGGACCATATGTTACATTTCAGATATTAAAATATTGGTTCATAAATTAAATATTGGAGGTTCATAAGATAATAATTATAAAGGAATCAATGAACATGATCCATGTGAACAAAACATTGATAAAAGGCATATATTTTAAGCATACAGATAAACTTATAACCTCGGGAACTTGTACAAATAGAAACATGTTAAATTTTTAAATTTATTTCATGAAATTAGGACCTTGCATGAACTTATGGACATGTAACTAGGTATACATGTAACATCATGAAGAATAATTATAGGTCCAAACATAACACTGTGAACTTATAATTGGGTTCATGCTTAACATTGGGAACATATCATTATGTTGATCTATAACATTTTGGTCATATAATCAGTTTCACACATATCTTATTTACAAACAAGTTGTCTATATTTAACAATTTCATTAGAGGGAGATATTGTAACATCCTAAGTAAGTAATGAATAATATATATTATTATCTATTTCTATTAATAAATTAGATAGTGTTTTAGAGGATTAAAATGAAAATAAATCCAATCGTAAGCATGGAATACACTAATATTTTTAAAAGATTGTTTTACTGCCTTTTGATGGAAAACCATTTATAAATCTATCTTTTGAAAATTTTATAAGCTATGTTTTTCAAAATAAACATATTCTTTATGATTGGGACATCAAAATTTACTTTGTGTGCATTTTTGGTTTTTTTCAGACAATGTTCATTTTTTAATGAATAGTGAAAAATACTGCATTTTACATCAAAACTGATTTTTAATCTAATATATTTATATGATTAGATTATCTTTTGAATTGGTTTTGAAGTGAAATTAGAATATATTTTTACCATTTAATCCAATGGTGGTCATTGGAATCAATTTCTCTTTGAAATTGGACTTAAACTGGTGTCAATCTTTTGATACTTATTGTTCCATAAAAACACGCTATTTGTCATGACAGCGGGAATTAATTATTGAATTAATTAATGTGACTTATATGATTTGAATTTTGTAAAATAGAAATCATTTTTTAATTTGGAATATCAAATATACTTTAGGGTAAAATGTTGGTATTTTTCTGAAAAACTTCAATTTTTGATAAATAGTGAAACCACTAAGTGGTACTTATAAAAACTGATTTTTCGTCTAAATGAAATTTTACCAATTCTGTGTTTTGAATTTCAAAAATCTGACATAAATTTTTTTCATTAAGAAGTAAAATGTGGTTCAATGAGATTAAAATAATTTTTTGGTGAATATTAACTCTTAAGTTCTTAATCGCGATTAGAGGTAATTAGTGTAGTTTAAGGTAAGAATAATGGTTTAATAAAATGAAATGACCTAGACACATGTCCTACCCTTATTGGATGTGTCATGGACGACCAAGAAAATCCATGGGTCAACTTGGGGACCCCATGGAGCCACTTTTGTTGGGAAATTACATAAATAACTTTTTATTAAATGTTAAAGTAAAAAATGACACACACATGAGGTGTTTTACTAAAACAATTTTTACATGGGTTTATGCAAGTAAGATATTTAACTATAAATATTCATTAGAAAGATAAAATTATTTCCTACATCATGATATTTTTTTTATATTTTTTAGACATTAAATAAATTAAATTATTTATGACATCATGATGATGCAACGATGACCTCATTATTTAACGATTTAAATAAAATTGAAAGATAATGTAAAATCTAAGACCTACACATGTAAAAAACCTATTTTATGGGTGTTTTTCGAACCCTTATCACCTTAGACTCTAAAAAAATCAATGTGGGACCTCTAAAATCCGAATACCATTTTAAAATTAAGTGACTTTTCCTTACTTTCCAAGAGTTCCCCTCCTCTCCTCTTATAAAAGGCCCCCACCTCTACCTCTTTACCCACACTCCCAAAGACTTTGGCTCTGCCAAACCCTGCCTATTTTGGATCTCCACATCCCTCTCTTACTCCTTGAAGCCCCACTTTGGGCAAGTCTTCCCAAGGAAGCCTTTGAGCTCAAATCTAAGAGAGTTACCTGATTTTAAGGTAATGTCTTCTTTTGAGTCCTTTTGTTTGATTTTGCTTCTCCAACCCCCTAAACTCTTTTTATTATTTTGTTTTGTAAAAAATACAGTATCCTAAATATACTAGGATGCTGTTATAAGAAGGATTTTAGATACACTTACACACACCTACATCTAATGGTTAAAGGACATACTATTTCCGTGGATGGCGAATTTATGCCTCCCAAAACGATGATTGTTCAACATTCTATTAACACCTTCAAAGGTGGCCATTAAGATGTCACTATATTTATATATGATATATAATATGTTTATGTTTTCCTTAAGCTTCTGTATTTTTCATTTTGGGCATACCTTTATGGTTTCCATTATGGGTAAACGCGATATCTTCATTTAAGGAAGTGCGGACTACCGCCCCCTCAAAGTGATTTGATTCGTTAAATACCATATGTGGGACGTATAAATGATGGAACTATGATATTATAAATGATATTATACTGGAATTATAATATACCTCTATATCATTATGATTCCATTCTATAAAATACGAAATAGAAATGAAAGTAGCGTTCATGCGTACGTACGGCTTACCGTCTCCATGAACGGTGCATTTCATTTCTTACCTCTAAAGGATTATGTAATATTATAAATGCATGTATATACTGGATATATATGATATATATATAATGATTATAATACTATATATAATGGATACATGAACAACATGTAATTATAAAGGGTTTATTTTTTACTCAAGTACCAATGATCGTTAAAACGACAGTTATTAACTTAAATAATTACATAGTGTTAATTACAGGGAAATAAGTGATATAAAAGAAATAATGAAATTGAAAAAGGTTCTTAATCAAGTAGAAAATTAACTCAAGTTTATTATTCAGGATATTATAGAACGATCGAGTCAAGTCGGACCCGAGGTATGGGACTTTGTCTCAATCTCCTTTCATTGAGGCATATTTTGTTTTATACAAAACCTTCTTTTATACGGTGTATAAACCCCTTTGACTTTTATGTTTATCCAAAAGGAATATTTTTTATATGAAGCATTTACTAAACGACAAAAGGCAATTTTTTTGTCGTACGTATGCGGCGACAACGACTTCTCTGCCGCCGTGACCATTATTTGAGTTTCGGCTTCATCTACAAGCCATACCTTTTTTTAAAGAAAAATAAATACCATTTTTTACTTTTCTTTTATTTTGGTATTGAAAATGGTTTTCATAATGTTTTTATATCAATGTGTTGTATTGATATCTTGTGATTGAAAGGTGGAAATGTTATGTTTCCTTTATTCATGTTTTATGTGATACAATTATGTTGAGGTTCTTGGGCATTATTATGAAGACGGGTGGTTCCGTGATAAACTAAGGGCAGGTGAGCCCGATATAGCTCTCCAATGCATTGGGTAACGTGAATGAGTGAAACGTTAAGGTTTTTCCGAAGAGATTTAGGGAATATATTGTGATGGGTATTCCAAACGTAACCAAGAGGGTTACTCCCTACGTAAGAATATTATGAATGCCTCAAGTTTCCATTATGTCTTATTATTTCTATGATTTATTCATTATTTGATGAGGTATGTTAAAGTTCTTATGTTTTATGGGTAAAGTATGATTTAATTCTTATGTATATATGTACCCATGTTTCTATTCCATATTTTTATATCCCTTACTGAGCTTTTTATGCCCATCCCATGTTTTTTGAAATGTTTTTCACTAGTCAAGGGAAAGGTACATGATATGATGATAGTGTCAAGGAAGTGTCAAGAAAGAATCCATGTTTTATTATAAATATGTTTCCATTGATTTGAAAGAATAATACTATCTTTATATAACCACATTGTTTATATGTGGAATGTAATGAAAGTTTTATGATCTAATTCTCTAAAACTCTAAACCCAAAAAGATCCTCAATGTGTAATCTTGTAATAACTCAAGATTAAGTAAGGTTTAAGGATGGGGCCTTATAGTTGGTATCAGAGGTAGGTTTAGATAACTTTAGGAGTTATAATTTTGTTAAATGATTATCCAAAAATATTTTTTTTATGTTCAAATTGAAGTGATATAGTATTTGAAGATTACCATGTTGCTTCATATAAGACATGTTTGTTCAGAATGGTTTTCCGTAGAGGAAACAGGGAAGCAGTGCTAGGAAGGCATACAGAAGGAAATAACCTTCTGAATCAGCATCCTGAGATGGTTGGAATTGGAACTGAACAGTTTGTTGCAGTAATGGCGCAGTTGACTCAAGCGATAAATGGTGGTGGTATCCATACACGAGATCATCCAGATCAACCGCAGAGGAACATGTCAGTGGTGGAACATTTCATGACGCAACATCCCCAATCATTCAGAGGATCATCTGACCCTGTGCGAGCTAAAGGGTGGATTAAAGAACTGAAGAATATTTTTGATGTCATGGGGTGTTCATACAATCAAAAGGTTAGTCTTGATATTTACCGTTTGAAGGGTGAGGCAGATCAGTGGTGGTCTATGGTTAAAAATATCAGGGACACTGATGAGATTGATGCTCTTGACTGGGATGAATTCAAAGGTATGTTTCATGAAAAGTATTTTCCTAAGGCTGTTCAACTTAGGATGGAAAAACAATTCTTGGAATTGAGGCAAGAGGAAGACTCAGTGGCTACCTATGAAGAAAGGTTCACTCGATTGGCAAGGTATGCTCCCAATTTTATCCGAGACCTTGATAGTAAAATAAATCATTTTTACTCAGGATTAAAGGAAAAATATCGAAGGGCATTAGCTTCTCGTGAGTTTAAAAGTTATGAAAAGCTTGTTCGATGTGCTGAGAAGGTGGAAATGGAGTTTTCCGATGATCAAGTGTTCTATAACAACCAAAAGAAGAAGAGATCGAGGTGGAAGGAGAAAGGTAATAATTCTTCAAAAAATTCTGACGGTAAGAAATCTAAGTTTCTAGTTTGTGATAAATGTGGGAAAAGGCATGCTGGGGAATGCCTTCTGAATTCTGGAAAGTGCTACCGATGTGGTAAGATGGGACATAAGGCTCATGATTGCACTGAAAAAGATCAAGGTGAAGGTAAGACCAAATTTTATTTACAGTTAATGAAATGTTATAAGTGCAATGAGATGGTTCACTATGAAAACGAGTGTCCGAAAAAGATCTTGGGTGATGGGAAGTAGTCAGACTACAAGAAGAAAGGGGTGGTGAAATCCTTTGCAACTACTTCAGCAGATGTCGGGCCATCAAATGAAGTTATATCAGGTACTTTGTTTGTTTTTTCAGATTATGCCAGTGTGTTGTTTGATTCGGGGTCTACACATTCTTTCATCTCTGAAACCTTTTCTAGTAAAATGGGAATACCATCTCAAGAAATGCCTCCTGAACTTTTGGTAAAAACACCTGGGAGAAATGTTGAGGCAAAAATAATTTATAAGAATCTTTCTATCCTTATCTGTGGAAAGAACCTACTTGCAAACCATATTGTTCTAACTCTAGTAGAGTTTGATGTCATCCTGGGTATGGATTGGCTCTCTATTTACCATGCTAAGATTGACTGTAGAGCTAAAGATGTTTCTTTTCAGAAAGACTTTCAGTTTGTGTACAAGAATGAACCCTTACATTTGATAACTTATCAAGAGGCCGAGAAACTTATAAAAGATAGAAATGAATGTTACCTTGCACACATCGTTGAAAATAAAGGAACTGTTCAGATCAATGATGTGACAGTGGTAAATGAGTATCCTGATGTTTTTCCTAATGAGTTTCCTGGAATAATACCACATCGAGAAGTTGAATTTACTGTTGACTTAGTTCCTGATGCTAAGCCAATTTCAAAACCCCCTTATCGAATGGCTCAAATTGAACTTTTAGAGTTGAAGGAGCAATTGCAAGATTTATTAGAGAATGGTTTCATTCGACCTAACACATCACCATGGGGTGATCCTGTTTTATTTGTTAAAAAGAAAGATGGTTCAATGGGACTTTTCATTGATTATAGAGACTTGAATAACATCACTGTTAAGAACAAATATCCTTTGCCTCATATCGATGATTTGTTTGATCAGCTCCAGGGAGCTCAGTATTTTTCAAAGATTGACCTGAGATCGGGGTACCATCAGCTGAAGGTAAAGGAAGAAGATGTTCCGAAGACCGCGTTCTCTACAAGATATGGCCATTATGAATTTGTAGTAATTCCTTTTGGGCTAACCAATGCACCTGCTGTATTCATGGACTTAATGAATAGAATTTTCCATGAGTTCTTGGATAAGTTTGTGGTGGTTTTCATTAATTATATTTTGGTGTTTTCTAAAAGTAAAGAGGAGAATGAAAGATATTTAAGGGTTATCTTGCAAACCTTAAAAGAAAAGAAACTGTATGGAAAATTCATCAAGTGTGAGTTTTGGTTGCAACAAATTTCTTTCCTTGGCCACATTGTTTCTAAAGATGGGATAACCGTTGATCCTGAAAAAACAAAGGTTGTTGAAGAATGGCCAAGACCCACAAATGTAATTGAGATTCACAGCTTCCTTGGTTTTTCAGGATATTACCGAAGGTTTGTTAGAAATTTTTCACGGTTATCTAGTCCAATGACTAAGCTAACTCGGAAGGGTGTTAAGTTTATCTGGAAAAATGAATGTGATGATTGTTTTCAGGAATTGAAAAGAATATTGGTGAATGCTCCAGTTTTGGCACTACCTTCCAGGAATGGTGAGTTTGTTATATATATAGTGATGCTTCATTGAAAGGACTTGGTTGCGTCCTAATGAAGAATGATCAGGTAATTTCTTATGCTTCACGACAGTTGAAAACTCATGAGGTAAATTACCCTACACATTATTTGGAATTAGCTTCTATTGTTTTTGCTTTAAAAATTTGGAGGCATCATTTATATGGAGTAAAGTGTGAAATATATACTGATCACAAAAGTTAAAGTATATATTCACTCAGAAAGAGTTAAACATGAGACAGAGGAGATGGCTAGAATTAATCAAGGATTATGATTGTACAATTCATTACCATCCGGGAAAAGAAAATAAAGTGGCTGATGCTTTGAGTCGAAAAAGTAATGCTTCATTAGCAATGTTGTGTTTGGAACGTGATCCTTTGGTTAAGGATTTGATGAACTTTGGCATAGAAGTTGTTGTTGCAGGAGGTTCTTCTATTTTGTTTCAGGTATCAGTGAGATCATCTCTATCAGATAGAATCAAGCAAGCACAGAAGCAAGATAGTGAGTTGCAGAAAAAGGTAGAGCTAGTTTAGAAAGGTAAGTTACCTGAATTCAACATTGATAGTGATTGTGTTTTGAGATTTGGGAAGAGATTGTGTGTGCCTTGTGATTGACAATTGAAGAGAGAGTTGTTATGTGAAGCTCATAGTTCTCTGTTTTCAGTTCATCCTGGTAGTACTAAGATGTACAGAGATCTGTGGGAGTATTACTGGTGGGATGGAATGAAAAGAGATATTGCTGATTTTACTGTAATGTGTTTGACATGTCAACAGGTTAAAGCAGAGCGGAAGTTACCGAAAGGGATGCTTCAGCCTTTACCAGTGCCAGAGTGGAAATGGGAGAACATATCCATGGACTTTGTTGTGGGATTACAGAAGACATCTCGAGGTAATAATGCAATCTGTGTTATTGTTGATCGCTTGACTAAATCTTCTCATTTCCTTGTTATACGAGATACGTTTTCCCTAGATCAACTTTCCTGTTTGTATCTTAGAGATATAGTCAGGTTACATGGAGTTCCCCTCTCCATTGTATCTGATCGTGATCCCAGGTTCACTTCTAACTTTTGGAAAGGCCTTCAGAAGTCGTTGGGTACTGAATTAAGTTTTAGTACAGCTTTTCATCCTCAATCAGATGGGCAGTCAGAACGAACAATTCAGACCTTGGAGGATATGATACGAGCTTGTTCGATGGATTTTCAGGGAAGTTGGGACCAACATATTTCTTTGGTTGAGTTTTCTTATAATAACAGTTTTCATTCCAGTATACAGATGGCACCATTTGAGGAGTTATATGGGAAGTGGTGTCGAACTCCAGCTTTCTCGGATGAAGTGGGTGAAAGGAAGTTGATGGGACCAGAATTGGTAGAAGAGATGGCATAAAAAGTTAAGCTGATTCAGAAACACATGAGAACAGCTCAGAGCAGGCAGAAGAGTTATGCGGACAACAGGAGGAAGGATCTATCTTTTGAGGTAGGTGATCATGTTTTTCTCAAAGTCTCACCATGGAAAAGTGTGATGCGATTTGGTAAGAAAGGAAAGGTGAGTCCAAGGTTTATTGGACCATATGAAATTCTGGAGAGAGTTGGATCAGTTGCATACCGGGTGGCTTTAACTCCGAGTTTATCTCAGGTACACAATGTTTTTCATGTTTCGATGTTGAGAAAGTATATGCCAGATCATTCTCATGTTTTGAGTCCAGAGGTAGTTCAGCTGGAAGAGAACCTATCTTATGAGGAACAACCTGTCCAGATTCTTGACCACAGGGAGCAAGTGTTACGAAATAAGGTGATTAATCATGTAAAGGTTTTTTGGAAAACCACATGATGGAAGATGCAACATGGGAATCTAAAAATGCAATGAGGGATAAGTAGCCCCATTTATTCGATAAGTAAATAAATTGCGGGGACGCAATTTTATAAAGGGGGGAAGGATGTAACATCCCAAGTAAGTAATGAATAATAGATATTTTTATCTATGTCTATTAATGAATTAGATAGTGTTTTAGAGGCTTAAAATGAAAATAAATCCTATCTTAAGCATGGAATACACTAATATTTTTAAAAGATTGTTTTACTACCTTTTGATGGCAAACCATTTATAAATATATATTTTGACAATTTTATAAGCTATGTTTTTCAGAATAAACATATTCTTTATTATTGGGACATCAAAATTTACTTTGTGTGAATTTTTGGTATTTTTCAGACAATGTTCATTTTTTAATGAATAGTGAAAAATTCTGCATTTTACATCAAAACTGATTTTTAATCTAATTTATTTATATGATTAGATTATCTTTTGAATTGGTTTTGAAGTGAAATTAGAATATATTTTTACCATTTAATCAAATGGTGGTCATTGGAATCAATTTCACTTTGAAATTGGACTTAAACTGGTGTCAATCTTTTGATACTTATTATTTCATAAAAAAACGCTATTTGTCATGACAACGAGAATTAATTATTGAATTAATTAATGTGACTTATATGATTTGAATTTTGTAAAATAGAAATCATTTTTGAATTCGGATTATCAAATATATTTTAGGGTGAATTTTTGGTATTTTTCTGAAAAACTTCAATTTTTGATGAATAGTGAAACCACTAAGTGGTACTTATAAAACTGATTTTTCGTCTAAATGAAATTTTACCACTTCTGTGTTTTGAATTTCAAAAATCCAACATACATGGTTGTCATTAAGAAGTAAAATGTGGTTCAATGAGATTAAAATAATTTTTTGGTGAATAGTAACTCTTAAGTTCTTAAACGCAATTAGAGGTAATTAGTGTAGTTTAAGGTAAGAATAATGTTTTTATAAAATGAAATGACCTAGACACATGTCCTACCCTATTGAATGTGTCATAGACGACCACGAAAAGCCATGGGTCAACTTGGGGACCCCATGGAGCCACATTGGTTGGGAAATTACATAAATAACTTTTTATTAAAGGTTAAAGTAAAAATGACACACACATGAGGTGTTTTACTAAAACAATTTTTACATGGGGTTATACAAGTCAGATGTTTGACTATAAATATTCATTAGAAAGATAAAAATATTTCATACATAATTATAGTTTTTTTATAATTTTTAGACATTAAATAAATTAAATTATTTATGACATCATGATGATGCAGCGATGACCTCATTATTTAACGATTTAAATAAAATGGAAAGATAATGTAAAATCTAAGACCTAAACATGGTCAAAACCTATTGTATGGGTGGATTTCGAACCCTTATCACCTTATCCTCGAAAAACATCAATGTGGGACCTCTTAAATCCGAATACCATTTTAAAATAAAGTGACTTTTCCTTACATTCCAAGAGTGCCCCTCCTCTCCTCTTATAAAAGGCCCCCACCTCTACCTCCTTACCCACACTCCCAAAGCCTTTGGCTCGGCCAACCCCTGGCCATTTTGTCTCTCCACATCCCTCTCTTACTCCTTGATGCCTCACTTTGGGCAGAATTCTTCCCAAGGAAGCCTTTGTGCTCAAATCTAAGAGAGTTACCCGATTTTAAGGTAATGTCTTCTTTTGAGTCTTTTTGTTTGATTTTGCTTCTCCAACCCCCTAAACACTTTTTTTCTTTTCTTTTGTAACAAATCCAGTATCATAAATATACTAGGATTTTGTTATAAGAAGGATTTGAGATACACTTACACACACCTATATCTAATGGTTAAAGGACATACTGTTTCTGTGGATGGCGAATTTATGCCTCCCGAAACGATGATTGTTCAAAATTCTTTTAACACCATCAAAGGTGGCCATTAAGATGTCACTATATTTATATATGATATATAATATGTTTATGGTTTCTTTAAGACTCTGTATTTTTCATTTTGGGCATACCTTTATGGTTTCCATTATGGGTAAACGTGATATCTTCATTTAAGGAAGTGTGGACTACCGCCCCTCAAAGTGATTTGATTCGTTAAATACCATATGTGGGACGTATAAAGGATGGAACTATGATATTATATATGATATTATACTGGAATTATAATATACCTTTATATCATTATGATTCCATTCTATAAAATACGAAATAGAAATGAAAGTAGCGTTCATGCGTACGTACGACTTACCGTCTCCATGAACGGTGCATTTCATTTCTTACCTCTAAATGATTATATAATATTATAAATGCATGTATATACTAGATATATATGATATATACATAATTATTATAATTCTGGATATAATGGATACATGAAAAACATGTAATTGTAAAGGGTTTATTTTTGACTCAAGTACCAATGATTGTTAAAATGACTGTTATTAACTTAAATAATTACATAGTGTTCATGACATGGAAATAAGTGATATAAAAGGAATAATTAACATGAAAAAGGTTCTTAAACAAGTAGAAAATTAACTCAAGTTTATTATTTAGGAGATTAAAGAACGATCGAGTCAAGTCGGACCCGAGGTATGGGACTTCGTCTCAATCTCCTTTCATTGAGGCATATTTTGTTTTATACAAAACCTTCTTTTATACGGTGTATAAACCACTTTGACTTTTACGTTTATCCAAAAGGAATCTTTTTTATATGAAGAGTTTATTAAATGACAAAAGGGAATTTTTTTGTCATACGTATGCGGCGACAACGACTTCTCCGCTTCCGTGACCATTATTTGAGTTTCAGCTTCCTCTACAAGCCATACCTTTTTTTTAAAGAAAAATAAATACCATGTTTTACTTTTATTTTATTTTGGTATTGAAAATGGTTTTCATAATGTTTTTATATCAATGTGTTGTATTGATATCTTGTGATTTAATGGTGGAAATGATATGTTTCCTTTATGCATGTTTTATGTGATACAGTTATGTTGATGTTCTTGGGCATTATTATGAAGACGGGTGGTTCCGTGATAAACTAAGGGTGGGTGAGCCCGATATATCTCTCCAATGCATTGGGTAACGCGAAGGAGTGAAACGTGAAGGTTTCTTAGAAGAGATTTAGGGAATATAGTGTGATGGGTATTCCAAACGTAGCCAAGAGGGTTACTCCCTACGTAAGAATGTTATGAATGCCTCAAGTTTCCTTTATGTCTTATGATTTATTCATGATTTGATGAGGTATGCTAAAGTGATTATGTTTTATGGGTAAAGTATGATTTCATTCTTATGTATATATGTACCCATGTTTCCTTTCAATATATTTATATCCCTTACTGAGATTTTTATGCTCATCCCAAGTTTTTTGAAATGTTTTTCATAGGTCAAGGGAAAGGTACATGATATGATGATAGTGTCAAGGAAGTGTCAAGAAAGAATCCATGTTTTATTATAAATATGTTTACATTGATGGGAAAGAAGAATACTATCTTTTTGTAACCACTTTGTTTATATGTGGAATGTAATGCAAGTTTTATCATCTAATTCTCTAAAACTCTAAACCCGAAAAGATCCTCAATGTGTAATCCTGTAATAACTCAAGATTAAGTAAGGTTTAAGGTTGGGGCCTTATAGATATAGGTCCCACTGGTGACATAATCTCTACATCTATGAGCTAGAAGGTCATAAAATATTTATTATATCATAACCTATTAAAAGGGTTATGGTTACATATGCAGTTCATTATAGTTTAACACATTTAATGAAATGGGATTCAAAAAACCCTTATCATAAATATCATAAACCTTCCAAATAAAGAATAAAAATGGTATCATTATATCATATCCCTTGTAAATATTATTCATTATCAAATGATGTCAACGTCGATGGAAAATGATTTTTGAAAATCACTTATAAATTTTTTTAATGAAAATAAACTTTACACTATGGAAAACACTTTTTAAAACATAAATAGAAACTAAAAAATTTCTTTGAAAATAAAATTTAAAAATTATTAAGGAAACATTAAAATATTGACTGGTCATGATGATAGAATATGTTATTATTGTTAAAAAATGATTCCTTTAATATTTTAAATAAAATCAAAAGATGGCTTATTTTGTAAAAGATCTGATGATTCATCTTAAAACAAATTGAAAATTTTAAATCATTGATAAAAATACAATAAATAATACCTTGGGGAATTATAAAAAAATATGAAACCACCTTTATAAAACATGGATATGTATGAAAAAGGGTTTTCTACTATAGATAGATATGATGTTGGTTTTTATCAAAAAAATCATTTGAAAAAAATGAAAACATAAAATGGGTAAAATGAAGAGAAAACTTGTATTCTCAAGACATAAACCGTAGAGAATCATTGATATGTGTTTCATGAGAGATATAAAATATGATTTCATCATCAAAATCATAAATATAAACATTATTTATAGATGACTAGATTGTACCATGAAACATTTAACACATTGGTAACATTAAAAAATAGTCCCATGTTAGAGAGATCATAAGATAAATATTTAAATACCCATATTTTTATGTAAAATAATCATAACTGACATTCATGGGAAGTATATACCCCACCTAAAAGACATAGCTGGTGAATATGGCATATGTCCCACAGAAGTAAAAAGTGGGATCAAAATCTATTATCTTATGTTATGAAATCATTCGTACACATTAAGACCACCTGTATAATATATATTTTATTTATTATAAATATAACATTGATCCATACTTAAATATATCATACTATATATGATTTATTTATGCACTTTTATTACTCATTGATTAAAAAATTATTTGTTAAAATAATTTTATAGGTAATAACTACATTGTTTTCCAAGTATGTTTTGATTTTTTTTGTCCTCCTAATCATTTCATGGTTCTATCATATCCATAATTTAACCATTAAATTAATGTTTTATTCCTTACATATGTATTTATATTAATCAATAAATTTTAGAGTGAGAAAATAAGATACACAATTGAAGAAGATGGAAGGTCGTATGTACACATGAATATTATCATCATTATCTCGACAGATTGAAAAAAAAAACAATTGTAGATTATTTAATAACATTATAAAATATTCTTTATGTCATAAATATCATATATTTTCATTAAAAAATTTCTTCATTACTTTAAATTTAATTCATTCATGAATAATGAATCACATCACTTTGCAAGGTGATTGTCCATCATATACACCAATGATGTTATAGTATCCCTCAAGTACTGAAAAACATGATGCTATAAGTGATATCATAATTAATGTGGTATATATATGTAAACAATAACATGTATATATATAATATCCATCATAATTCCCACCAATGAGAATTATTTATGGAAAATATATCATATCGGCTTGTCGGGTTGTAGTCTACTGTACACATGATCGATGTTGTCATTTATCATTTGAGGGAAACGAATATAGATTTACGATATTAAAATTACATAATAAGATCCTATAATATTTATAATACGTATTTTATTATATTTTAATTGTGTAATGTGATTTAATAGAATTGGATGAACAAATTAAATAAAACATTTGATTGAAGAATGTTACCCCTTCTTCAGGTAACCTCATTGGTTTTCCCCAAATCCTTCCATGGATGGAATTATGCACAAAATAAGTCTTAAAGGAAAATATGAGGTAAGTATGGAACATATTTGGGTTGGTTAGTGAAGAAAATAATTGTTTTTAAAATGTGATGTATAAAGTAGAGGGGTGGACTTTTATATGTGAGGTGAGTGGCAGACTTGTAATTTTTTAAAATAAAAAGGTGTGTCCACTTTTTTCTGAAGGAAAATTGATACAAAATGGAACCTTCTCTAATTTTACCCTTAACTAAAGTAATTAATTACTTGTGTTATTAAATTCATACTCTTAAAGATAATAATTTTACCTTATTTGATAAAATTAAATAAACTTATTGAAAATATACAATCCATTTTTAAGAATACAGTTCACAAAAATAGGAATAATTTTATTTAAAAATAAACCTGAAAACAGTAGTAGAAATAAGTTTTCCAAAGACAGAATTCTAATAAATATAGACAGTTTTAATATCACAATACAATATGGAATTAATTCTAATTAAAACTTCTTGATTAATCAATATATATTTGAAATACTATTACATTTAAAATAATATTAGTATAATTCTCTATGGATGGTAATTTTAATATAAAATAGTTTCATCTAATGGATAAAAATGGACGTTCAAAATTTACTCTATATTTAAAATTTACCTTAAATTTTATATGTATATACATTATTTTTAGGTTATATAATATTTTACCATTTTCTAATTTTTCAACATAATTCATTTTTCTTCCCAATAAAATATTACTTTTTAAATGATATTAAACCTCATTACTAATTTTGATGTACTGAATCTAGTTTTGAATTCCAATTAATTATATATCGTCTTTGAATATGTGTAACTAACCATTAAAAATGAATTTTTAAAACTCCCTCGAATTTTTTTCATTGTTAAAAATAATTTCTTATGTAATGAAATTTTATATTTAACATATTGTTGTCCTTTATTTATTTAATTGATATTAAATATCTTTTATACATGTTTTATACTAAATTTCTAATATACAGTCCTTATAAAAAATTGTTTGGTTTTGATTATAACCATTACAATGTACCAATTTTCTATATGATATGACCATATATGAAATTAATAGATATATAGTGAGAATATTATAGCAATATTGAAATTTTACATTATTATATATAAATTCATATAATTATTTAAAATTTAATCATCTCATTCATTCATTTTAATTATAATTTTCTATCTTATCTAAACTGATGTTCCTTATTTCTATAATTATAATTTAAGTTTGGATGTTCATGTGATATTTATAAGATAAAAATATCATGATTATAATATTATTATATACTTTTTATTTTATTCTTACTATAATTTACATTTTTATATTTATTTTACTTTTCATGTAATATAAATTATAATTTAATGTCATGTTATAATATTATAAAAAAATGAAAAAAGCTAGTTGTTCATTTCATTATCATACTATGTGTTAAAAGGTTATTCAAAATATTATATAAATAGTAATATGAATAATATGGAGTGTTAAATTTTTCATTTTCACTCCTCGGAGGAGTATTCCCCCATATTGGGTGAACTAGATTCTTAAATTCTTAACATATACTTCATCAATACTCATGATGACTCTATTTTACCTCTTTCATTCCCATTCTCGTGCCTCTCATGGAAAGATGGATCTATTTTTTTCAGTTTCCATTGATTTACATTGGGTTTAGGGTTATTTTTATCATTTAAATAGGTTATCATTTTTATTTTATTTTTGTTTCATGGGGATGTATTCTAAATACTTTTGTTCCCCGAACATTTCTACCAGACCCATGTCTTTAAATCATTAATGAAAAACCCAATTTCTGATTGATAGGAATGCCCTATGATGGATTTATATTTTTTAGTGGTTACCCTTAGTGTCTATTCATGTAATCCCATTTACCCTCTTCTACTATAGGTGAATATCCTACTATATAAGACCCCATATTGATTTTTCGTTGAGTTGTATATAGTTTTTTCAGGATAGTGTTGGTGGATGTGTTTGGTTTTGAAGGAACATATTGACTGGTGTCATCTCCTACGACATATTTTCGATGAATAATTGTTGTTACATAAATTGGTTCAATACCCTTCAGTGACACATATGGAGGCGGTGTTATTGTATTTGGAATCATAATAGAAAAATAGGAATAACGTGTTTCTTTCACAAAGATAAGACAAGGAACTAGTGAATCATTTCAATTTTTTTATTTTCATTTAATTAATGGTGGTTTTGATGAATATAGATACCATTAAGAATTGTAAATTCTCTAGGATGTATGTATCTATATATATTTCTTTGGTTTTATTGTTAAAAATTTATTGCATTTCAATTTAATGTTTTACAATATTCAATGAAACGATAATTGTTATATGATGAAGAAGATGGTGATTTTGGGTTCTATTAGTGATTCTAATGATGTGGGTCTCATTAGCTCTAATTCTATTTGTTTTTATTTATAATGGATTTTGATGGGTGGTTTAATGTGCCAGATGCTGGATTGAGTTTTCTGTTGGTTGTGTTATGATACAATGATGGTGTTGGGAATGATATGTCTAATAAAATAACTCCCAGATTTTGAATTATCAAATTAGATTTAAATTGGTTTCAAACATCAAATTTTTTTATTCCTTCTTATATATATATATATTTTATGAATAAATCCCATGAAATTGTATTTTTATAAAATATAAGAAAATTATATTGGTTGATTTTATATTTCTTCCACTAAGTGATTGTTCTTGTCTCATAGTACATTATCTAAAATATATAAAATAAATTGTAATTATTAAACTTTAGAGAGCACAAGTTCATGTTATAAAATATATGAGTTTAATACATTACATGGATATTTAATTTTCTATGTTAAAATAGAATTTATAATAACCTTTATATTGGTTTATTGAATGATCAACGTGATATGATACAATACCGGTTTAATCAAGAATATTAAAGGGGTCGATGTATATAGAAATTATCATTCCATTATTTATAAATCATTTACATACATCCATTTAGATGTACAAGGGAATGCATTTTTTAAAACCAAAAAATCCAAATATAATTGATGTTTATCAGGGTATTCCTTCAATTTACAATGGTTATTTAATATTATATTAAATGTTTTTAATCATCTCATTCATTTTATGAGAAATATTTGGTTCCAATCATTTACACTATCAAAAATAATGTAAGCACATCAATGTTATGGATCTAATCCCATATAATGCCTTGTATATATCTATTTGATTAATTTAGTGGAATATATTATTGAATTAAAACTCTACTAGTGAATTATATTGATCATAAAATCCTTTAATATCAATTCAGAATTATATTAATATATTCCTAGGGTATGAATGGTCCTTTTATACTACTTATTAATTTAGGGAGTTTAAGGTTTGCTAAAACTCAATTCTATATTAGATGATTGTTTAGGTGTCCTTTTAATCATTGAGATAATAATTTCATCTTGAACCTATAATATTGAAAGTTGTACTCTATGAAATATTACCACTTATTTTAAATATATCTTATAAAGGGTTACAATCATTATACCTCATAGACATCATATTATCTCTCTTACTTCTTGTATATAGTGTTTTTTCTTCACTTCTTCCAACAGTAATAGAGCTTTTCCTATGCAACCCAGTCATCATATTCCCCCATTTCAACTACTTTATCATTGTCTCCAATGTTTTTTTATCTCTGGGAAACTTCATTTGTGTCCCATGATTGGTTTCAAGAAACATTCAACGTTTATTTTTATTTCACATAAAAAATGACTATTTTGGATTCACCAATTTGACTTTTGTTATCCAAGATGTTTTACTTTCCTATAGTATAGTCGATCCCCATGGAGGTATATTATGTCTCCCATAATGATGCTGAAAGTAAATGGATGATGGAGTTCTTCCCTTTTTTCCCAACCCGTCATGCATTGACCAAATCATTGAAAGGAACAATAATATGAATGGTTTACCATGACAGTGATAGTGGAATATTCTGATCTAGTGAGTCTCCCATTTCTAATTGTATAAATAATTGACCTATATCACCTAAATATAACCAAATTGGGGTTAATACATGATATCATGAAAATTGACCATGCAGAGAAGGCTGCTGAATATTAGTACGGGCCTATAAGATTTATGGGGTGGCTGTTACCTAAAATAATAAAGCATCAAGGTCATGCTCGATTCTACAAAAAATCATCATGACCTATCAGTATAAAATATATCCCAAAAAAATATATACATTATTTGTGTGCCATGATAGCCTCACAACCCATTTTAAAAAAAACTAAATCTATCCATATGATTCATCAAAACATAAAAAATTATAAACAAGATATATTTATAAATAATTGGAATCATTATATAAATAAATAGGATAGAACAAATTCTTGTATGAACTATAACAATAACTAAAAAATAAAATAATTGACTAATGAACCATCGCATATAATATATCATGTTTAATCCATGGCCATTATAAACCAATAATAACGAACCATTTGATAAGTTATAATCAATTTTTGTTTCTTGGAAGAAAATATAATGGTTTATTGACGTCCAATGAAACCCATTACCTGTATATAGTTTGGGGTGAGTACAATGACCCAGTACAATCCACAATTCCTCAAATTAATGAATTTTACAATGATGAGATGGATATTGAAATAATAAATATAATCACATAATTATTTTTTTTGAAGCATGACTGATAGAAAAAATAAAAGAAATTACATATATAAGGATTTATGTTTGTTCATTGTGCACTAATGTATAACTCATGACACATATCCATAACATTATTAGAAAATTACTATAGATGAATCTCTCCAAGGCCACATATCTTTACCCATATGTAAGGATTTAGAATTTTGTTTAATACTAATACCATCCACTACCCTATTACATAGGATAGGACCAATAATGCACCTCAATTTAATTATACTAAGTATCTTCCTCTACCCTCTAACTCAAGGACAATTTCCACAATCACATTCTATATAAAAACTCTTCCTAGACATCTTCCCCCTAACTGAAGGAGTGTTCCATTACAAGAACATCTCCCTAAAGTAATGGAAAACCCATTAGTTCAATATGAATAAAAATGTATTATATCATATTATGAAATGGACCATACCTTCTCACATAATGAGGCACCCATAAAAATATTCATGGAATGTACTGAGAACACCATATCACTCACAGTTGGTCCTATATCACATCTTAAAAATGAACTTCTAAAATGAGGCTAGTACCTTTATAACATTTCAAAAAATACACTATCACTAAATGAAAAGTCACATATCACATCCAAACTACTCTATTCTCACTCAAGGTAGGGTAATATATCACCATCTAACTACTAATTTCTCACAATATGCATGGTACTATCTTAATTCATGACCACTTACTTCTCACACAATGTAGGGTCAAAATCACATATTAACCACTACTATCTCTCTAATATTGAGGGAATATATCACATTAATAATGACACACATCACATAATGATTGACCATCCCTTAAGATATGATGTTATAATAAGAAAAAATCTCAAAAAACGTATTAAAATTAGATATAACAATTTATAAACCAGTTTTAAAAACTAACACTATTATAATAAAACAAAAAAAGAATAGAAATACCACTTGTGTATTCTTTTACCATATCCCTTATAGTTATTTTAGGGTTACACACAATAACTCTATTTATGCACCCACCAAATCTAAACATATCATATTTATCATCTATACTGATATTCATGTTCATATGTCACCCAAGTCTTAGGTATGCTTGAAAAAACTTGTATTTTTCAAATCTACCCAAGGGTAATATCATAAATTACATAATCTTAATAAGAAATATCCATTTAAACTAAACCATTTTAGCCATATTTTCACTTTAAGGGGTCCATTACATCAATCTGAATGTACCTATTCACATTGATAGAAAAACTAAGACACTATCATGACTTATTAACCCCCTAATAAGAAATAGTCTAAACAACAACAGAAAAAATCCATAACATGGTAACGGTTTCTTACAAAATAATGTATCATCATGTAATAATAACAATATATAACCATCTAAAAACTAGGAATCACACAAATCATATGATCCAATGATAAAATGGTGTTCCCACAAGAAGGAAATATGAATAGAATGGTACTCATGTCAATCCCTTCTACCTTTCTCTTAAAAACCAATTCATGAAGAGTTTTGAAACCATTTATTAATTTATTCTCAATCCATATTTATCAATAATATCCCTTCAGAGAAAATCCCAATGGAAAACATATTTTATAAATAGCCACATTTGTTTTTGAAATATTATTTCAAAACTAATACCTAGAATTATCCCATTCGATATAAAATTAAATTTTAAACCATCTCCAAATGAAATATATTTACATCAAATACCCATTTTAAAATTCACATTGCCAAAGGAAATTATATCTACCATGATAATGATACTCACATCGCCAAGAATCTATAAAGTGTTCAATAAAACCTCACCCGATCAGAAATTAACTAATGATATATTTAGTAGTATATACAATCCATGTTGACAATTAGAATGAAATTAGCTTATCCCATTTTTGTAACCAAATCACACAATTCAGGTGAATATTCTATCAATAATAATTATGAAATAATATAAACACTAAATAACCAAATATGTATGAGATATAGAAATTTAAAGGGACTTCTACACTATTTAGAGATATTTTATATAAGAAAGGAATGTTAACCATCACCAAACACCATCCAAGCACCACTAACCAATTTACATCAACATGAGGTCCTTACTATTTAAACAATCGTCTAAATTAATAAAATCCTAGAATATTATATTTACTCAATATATCTATATTATTTATGTAATTAATACCTTTTGTGTAATCCATGAATTACTCACTGAGTGATCTTCTATGACTTAATATTTGAGCATCGACATTCTCCATAACCCAAATATTTAATTGGAAGTATTGTATACAAAACCCTAAAATTATAATTAAAATTAACCTAAATTTTCACCCAGGGTTTTATAGATCCAAAAATAATGCAATCCATTTACATACATTTTTGAAATCACAAGAAACCCTGTGAATTTTTTATTTAAAGACACCCTTTAAAAAAACAAACCAAAACACCATAATATCATCCCAAATACACCATGCTCTTGTATAAATAACATTAAATCTGTCGTTGGAGGTAAAAAAATATGTGGCTTGAAAAATTGCACTATAAATTAAGGGTAATGAAGTATTTAATAGACTAAATGATGAGGAAGACGCCATTAATAATCACAAGTCATTGAGGTTGAAAATGGAGAACCGGTTGGTAATGGGAGATGGATTTATAATATCTTCAATCCCCAAAAATGAAGAATCTTGAAAAGGGTTTCCAATTAAAAATTCCAAAATACTCTTATACCATATAATTGTTAATTTTGACAATTTATTAATATTTTGAAAATTATTGAAATAATTGTCATCACCACCATTTTTTTGGAAAACATTGGAATATACATTTAATATCACACAGAGTAAAACCATAAGTATGGGAAATATTATGCTATAATATATTACCATTTTTTAGATTGAATGATAAAAAATACATATGAAATCATTAAATACTAGGAAATTAGCAACATTTAACTGTCCATAGATAATAATGTTAAATATGGAATAACATTATATATCACTATACAACACAAGATATTTCTAATTTCATATATCTAAATAATATCTTATGTATATACGTATCAGGTAAATAACATCTTTCATATTTTGGAATTTACCAAATTTTCATTTAGATTGGAAAAAATATATATCCTAGGGCCACATTGGTACGTATTTATATTTCACTACCATATGAAAAATCATACACATTCCCACTAAAATTACATAGATACATAATATTTTTCCACTTTTTTATCTATAATACCTCTTATATAAACAATGAACATGTTTAAAAAAACATACATACATAGTGATCTATAATACATAGTCAATGTTGAAATAGAGGAGGACCCTTTTATATATTCAATCATATGTATGAGGGAACCAATATGTATGGTTATTGTTTGAGGTTTCCAAAACAAAAAAAAAATATTTTATAAACATTTTCCACTCCAAGATTAGTGGAACACAATGACTTACCCCAATCATACATAATGACAAAAACCCAATTTTATAATAAATATATCAAAAAACATCAAGTCCATTATATCCTATGATATAAACCAATCCCATGTTATTAATAAGTATTCTATAATTAAATAATCTCCATAATTCAACAAAAAAATATCTAAATTTACAATTATAATAATCTCATTTTAAATACCTTAATAAATTGAAAAATATCTCATGATATTCCAACTCTTATTATTTTTTCAACAACACATATTTAAAGAAAACCCCTACCTAAGTACCTATTATTTGAATTTCCCCAGAAAAAATTTCTTATCAAATATGGGATCATAGAAACTCCTCTCTATAAGAATTATAATCCCTAATAATGGCATAGGTTCTTTTATCAAATTCATATCCCTCAATATTAATTTAATGTCAGTATTTAGTTTCAAATAAAAATTTGAAAGGATGCAAATTAACTGCCTAGGAAATGAAACTATATACTATGAAATTTTCCTAAAAATACTAAATTTGATCCTTATAAAACATTATACATTTATTGAATGTTTTTCTCAATGATATGTCGTCATACAAATCAATTTCCATGTGATAAAATTAACTTATCCATTTATTGGTTAAAATTCAGTAAAATATATCAGTGTCACCTATTTATGCATTTTCAAAACACATGATCATTATTGTTTTATTACTAAAGGTATCACAAAATCATTCAAATATCCACATCGATATATGAATATTAAAAATACATTAATTTCATGTTTCTATCCTCAACTATCCCAACATATCATCATAATCCACCCATTGGTTCTGATAAATCACTAATTGGAGTCACTCTTGGATTCCACCACACTTTAACTATGAATATATATTAAAATCATAATCACTATCACATCATTGGAATCATTACACACAAATAATACTACAACACTATTAGACCCTAGAACCAATTTCTAATTACCTATCATCTTATCATCACCCAACACTGATATAGTTCTCAACCAAACCCATCAATACCAATAAACAAAATGTTCAAAACTAGTTCATTTCTATGAATATGGTGCTCCCATAAATGACTACACTAATAATGTCCAATATCTTGCGCACCCCACCATATGAATATCCTAAAAAATTATCATCATGTATTCTAAAAATCATTTCCCTTAAAACATTTAGTTATAATATTTATCCCCACATTAGTCATCCATCCCAAAAGCCTAAATATGTTAAAATCCAAAAATAACATCAACATACCCATGAAAAGAAAATTAACACATGATTCATCTCCGATCTACCATCCAAACTCAAGATAAACTGATCAATATAGGAACTAATATTTTTCCAAATCGTAGCACATAGGTTAACACACACCAACCTCACTTGGTACTTCTCGATCAACATGACACACTACAAAAGATAAAATATCAATTAGATATGTTAATCCCAGCCAAAAAATACAAGCATCACATTTCCCATTGGTATAAGATTCTCATTCAATGTATATCTATTATCCTTTTAAACAATAAGAGTAACCTATGTTTTTAATTCATTCCTTCAAATCCATGTGTTTTCACCGAAATATGATTATAAAAATACATTGTTCTGGTAGGTTCATTCGTATCCTGAAAATTAATCATATTTTTTAATTTTATTTTAATAGTAGTTCCAAAAACATTTTTTTATTCTTTTCATTCAAAATAAACACAACCCATTTTTATATCACGGAATATATGATCTAATTCAATAAATACCAACTCATAAAATAATTTTATACACACCTCATTTCACACATGTGTTTTTAGATAATAATTTTTTTATTTAACTACAAATTCCAAATGCCACTTACCTATGTTGTACAAACAATAAAAAATTATAATAAATAATACAATCCCCTCGAATCTATATTAATCAAATCACCACAAAAAACATATTTTGGAAAGCATGAAATATATAATAAGTTGCTTCAAATATAAATAAATCCTAAAAAGGAAATATGGAAAACAACATAACATATAAGAATGTGTATTATATCCAAATAATGGTAATATCATGATGTATGGATATATCATTGTCTCCGAATTGAGATGAATGAGTCATTCCATGTCTCATGCATCTAACATTTAGATTCATGCTCCAATATTACACCTCACTCTTCCTATAGTTCTTAGTACACATACTAAACATTCCCTAAGAACATATTGTTCAAACAAAACAATGTATTCTATGTATGCTACCATTATACCCCCAAATTACCTAAAACCTGACTCCACCTCTACTTGGTAGTTTCCCATACAAAACAACAGGCTTTGATACCATTTTTGAAACCCTGTAATAGATGGATTGAATGGAACCCCAGGGAGGGTAACTACATGATCTAATAAAAAATCCATATATAGAAGATGCTACTAAATAGTGGAAATAGTCTAAAATATTCATGTTAAAACTATGTAATAAATAAATAATCATTAGTTTCAACCTTGATTCTATTAAAAAATCAGCATGAACCATCCTTATTATAGACATTCCTAAAAACTGTAGAAAAAACATTGAACAAAATTTGTTCTCTTAGTCTTGATTAGTATGTTGTAAAATAGTTTATTTGGTAAATCATAGCATAAAATAGTTTAAAAATGGATATATGTGGAAAATGTGCATCATTATATAAATATATATATATTGGAATAATAACAGGAACATCAGTGAAAAAATACAATATTTAAAATAGTTAAACAATTTCCTGACTCAGATTATCCAACATACCAAATTAGGTTATATTAAATATTTGTCAAACAATTATGTATCAGAATCTATGAAGTGCCAATTACATAGAAGTAAACACAAATGTATACAAATGTACATCGAAACCTATGTCATGTACATGTGTATGGGTGGGTCTGATGACCCATTAGGAATCCCCAATACCTGAACATACTAAACTTTACTATGATCTCATTAAATTTCATGAAATATATATGTGTGTGAATTAAATATCTTTCAATAAACACACACCTATAAAAAACAAAAAATAACATATAATTACCTGTGTTAATTCAACTTGTTCTCTATATGACACTATTAAACCTGACCACCACTACACTGAACATTTTTAGTAGATGATGTCACATCATGCCATATATAATAACCCATTACTAAGGATGATGGGTAGGATTTCATACCATGTATGACCACTATACTCTATATAATTAAGATGCTAATATTGAAACAAAATAAAATCCCACCAAGTACTGACCAATGCACTCTAACTCAAGGAAGGGTTCTATAATCATGTCATGTGTCATAGTTCAACTTGAACTATTTCCCCAGAACACTGGGTAGTCTTCTCCACAAACTTATCACTCAAGATGAATTCACACTTCCAGTTTAGCATCATGTATAAACTTATATCCCATATCATACACTATAAAATCAATAATACACTAGAATTCAACATTACTTAATCTTGATTTAAGTCAAGAATTCAAATTGAGGATATTTTCAGATTTACAGTTTTAGAGAATTAGGACATAGATATTACATAAAAACTCATATTTATACAAAGTGGATACAACCAAAACGGTGTCCATTTTTGACACAATATAACACATTTAAAATTATACATTAATTTTTTTCCTGAAAAAAATCTTCTTGACTTTTTCCTTTCACTTACCCATCCTTATACCCCTGGTAAAACATTTTAAAAACATTGGATGAGCCCAAAACATTTAGTAAGGGATATAAAATAATGAAATAAAATAATAATCCATGAATATTTATAAACCCATGAAATCATAAAAATATTGAAAATTTTTATATAAACCTTAAATCGTAAAGGTTACTTAAGGAATCCATATCATATTTACATTGTTTTATTCACAGCTGCATAGGGGTTAACCTTAATGGTTATATTTGGAATACCCATCATAATATATTCCCTAAATCTCTTAGTAGAAACCTTATCGTTTAACTCCACCTCATTACCCAATGCATTAGAGAGATATCATGGGCTCACCCACATGAATTTTATTACAGAACCTCCCATTGACCTAAGAAATAGCCAAGAACCATAACATTATCATAACACGCTAACAAGAATAAAGGAAAAATATCATTTCCACATTGTAATTATAAAATATAATTTCAAGTTATTTATATAATAAATTCATCCTCAAAAACCTTTTCAATACAAAAATACCTAAAAGGGAATATGGTATTTACATTTCTTTTAAAAATATTATATCGTGTATAGTAAGCGAAATACAAAATAACAGTCATATTGGCGGAATGGTTGTTGTAACCACATATGCCAAAAAAGACATTTATTTTTTCATTTAGTAAAACACTTCATATAGAATAGATTTCTTTTTAAAATAATTGACTAAAATTAAAATTCATATGGTTATAATATGAAAAGTATAAAAGAAGGTGGTTTGTATTATCAAAATATGCCTTAATGAAATGAGATTTAGACGAAGACCCTTGTCTACATTCTTACTCATCACGTACAATATTTATCTTCCTGAATAATAAACAAAGATTATTTATATTTTCTTGAGAAAATTCTTCAAGTTTACTATTTATTTATTAAAACTTATTACCATGTTTTAAAAATTAAATAATTATTTAAGGTCATATCAAATTTTTGTTGATATTCGGTACTCGAGTGGAAAATTAACAAGGTTTGATGTCACTAATCTTTGTGGTCATAATTCCATTATCTCCAAATTAATATTCAGGAAATTATTCTCATCTTTATATATAAATTATTCCTTTAAATCAAACCATGAAGTGTGGTTCTGAAAAGTCAAAAATGCTACAATCATGGAAACGGTGGGCCTTATGTACGCATGATTAAATTTTTCCATTTTTCATTAATCATTATGGAAAAATTTGTGTGTTATATTAACATTAAAAAAGGTTAATAATATAATCAATATCATATTAAGAATTTATATATACCTATATATATCATTAAGTGATATAACGAATAAAAACGAGTGGTGTCACTTCGTGGAGGTGATAGTTCTCATATATGCACAAATGACGTTATAATTTTTATGCGAATGAAAATTATTAATGTAATTGATATATTATTATTTTATAATTATTAATATGTCAGGATTATAACATATGAATATTAATTTTATTATTATAACCAGTCTTGAGAGACGGTTTTGAAAAACTGATTAGATCGGTTCGTGGAGGTGATAGTTCACACATACACATGAATAATTAATTCCCTTACAATTTTATGGAAGTGGAGATAGATTTCAGAGATGATATTAACATAATAATATCTCCATATATTGACGATACATGAGATATTATCTCATCATGGTTGTAGAATATTTTAAGGAAGTGGGAGTAGAAATAAAACATATGTACTTGTAGAAAATGATACCTCTTCCTTGGTTGATCACCTTTCAAGAACACCTTAACAACTCTAAGAAGGGTTTTATGACTAAAAATGTCATACCCTGACCACAGACGCCCATGTTTTTATTCTTTTCTTGGTCCCTCGACTCTGGGTAGAGTTGGGATTGGGTCCAGGTTTGAAATTTTTGAAGCTTTGATGTTTTTAGTGGGTCTCGGGCCAGTGCACAGTCACCACACTACTAGAGGTCACCACAAATTTGGTTCGGGAGGGTGCACGGTCACTGCGTAATTTGTCCAATCATGCGTTTGAAATTGGTGAGTGCGCAGTTAACCACATGTTTAGATAAATAACAAAAATTAAATGAATAAATTAAATTGAAATCAATTTTATAAAATTCTTAATAATAATAATAACAATAATTTATATTATTTTTATTTTTATTATTTTTATTATTATTTTTATTATTATTGTAGAATTGAAATTAATATTATTATCGTCACTGAAAATGAAATAGATATGAGATAATTAAATTTATTGGTTTTATTATTATTATTATCATCTTAATTTTTTTTTCAAACCCTAGTGCTACCCCCCCCCCCCCTTTCCATGACCCGCATGACATGCCTCTGCTCCTTCTCCCATCTCTAATGCCCCCCCTTTCCCTACTAGATCCCGCTGCACCCAAGGCAGCTGGCTACCCCCAGGCGACCTCTCTTCCACCGCGCCACCCTCTGGTGACCTCCCTTCTGCCATGCCACCCTCCTACCGCAACGCCCTGCTCCGGATTCGGTGAAGCTGCTTTCCCTTGCTCCTCCCTACATTTTCCGAGAACAGTAGCTCCTTTTCCCAGTTCGGCGTCACCCCCTCCCTATGGTCTCCTCCTCTTCCTTGGTCTAGCGAGGTTGCACCCTCCATTTTTCCCTTGCACTGATAGCTGGTCTGGCCATTCAGTGCCCCCTCACTGGCCACCATCCCATAGCCCCGCCTCTACGCCGACAGGACCAGAATGCTTTTGGATATCATTCGGGTCCCACCAAACTCCCGGAAACCAGAACACCTGATGGTATTTCTCCCCAATCCGTGTTTTCCAGCAGGTGCGCGACTCCCCCATAGAGACGCAATGTGATTCCTCACCTCAGGTCCACCTTCCATTCCTGTTCTTCTTCTAGTTCCATCATGGATCATTTCCACCTCGAAAATGGTGTACGGTGCCTCACCCAGGTGTTGTTGGTTCGTAATCTGCCAACCTCTACTGAAAGCGAAGAATTACAATTGGTTTCGATCTATTGGTTTCGTCTTGAGGTATTTTTTATATTTTTTTTCTTGGTTTCCCACCTACTGAAATAGGGTCTTTATATGTTTTAATGTTTGTAGTAATTATCTTTTAGTGTGTTTGTCTTTTCTTGAGATTTTGGTCCGTCTCGGTTGTTCAGTTACTATTTTAGGTAGATTTGATTTTAATGTGGCGATTTTAAGTTAAACGGTGTTTATTTTATGTGGAAAACTTAGTCGTGTCATAGTTTATGTTTTTATAAATCATGCATGTGGTTTATTAAATTATGAGTAGGATTGAAATTGTTTTTTGATATGGTTTTGGTATACAGTTGATTTTTTAAAGGGTTTGGGTTCTCTTTGGGTTTAGAAGCATTTGGGTGTGTTATTGAAGTTGTTGTATAAGTTATTTTAATGGTGTTTTTATTTGTGTAAAAGTTGCATGCCATGTTTGGAAAATGTTTCAAGGTGCGGTTGATTTTAAAGAGAAGAAATGGAGTATGTTTTTTGGTTAAAGCCTTGTTGTGCATTTTAGAAAAGTTGTATTATTTATTGAAATGATTTATTTATTTTTGAGTGTGATGCAAATGATACTTTGGGAAGGTTTAGGAGTGCGCTTGGTTTAAAAATTGTATTTTTTTAGTGTGGTTTTGGTGTATAGCCTTGTGGAGTTTCATGGAATTGTTTTATCAAGTTTCTAAATGATATATTTAACTATATAATTGGTGATTATTTTATTTCAGTAGTGTGTAGGTGTTAATTTGATCAAAAAATGTGTTTTTTGAATTAGTTTTGTTTATGTGTAGTTGTGGGTGTCTCTTTGGGATATGTTTATATATATATATATATATATATTAAAGTGTTTTATTAAATTATGTGGATGGTGTGGGTTGTGTTTAGAAAATATGCCAATTTTTTTTTTGTTTAGTTTGTTCAGTTGGGTTCTTTTATGTTCTTGTTAATGTATTTTAGTTGTTGTACGTTTTTTCAGCGCATTGGCGAGGTAATTCCGTGAAATTGCGGTCGTCAGCATGTGCATGCTTGTGTGCCTGCTCGAGGCGTGTCGCATCATCATGTTCCGACTACAAGTTGATGTAGCTACCCCACTGCACTTACATTTAAATTTATAATTTATTAATTGCTTGATGTTTTATTAATTTTTGATAAATGGGAAATAATATAAGATAATTAATTTTTAAATGATTATTTTGTGTAAAAAGAGTCGTTTATTTTATACAAAACACATGAAATATTTTCATGATGAGGGGACACCCAGTAGTGAAGGAATTCCAGTTTGGCCTTTAAACATAATTCACAAATTTTCAAATGTAGTTCTGGTTTTAAAAATAAATTCTTTCTTCTGAACAAATGTTATATGTTTTCTTGAGAAATGAGGTTTTTCTTTAAAGTTGGTGAAGGCCCGTCTGGCACTTTAATAAAATAAATCATTTTGGAAAAACTCAAATTGGGGTTACTCAGGGTTGATCGTTGGTGTGCATTGATTGTGGGATTTGGGTGTGATATTTGTGCCTCATGACTGATTGATTTACATTGTGGATGCACCCCTTTTTATTGCATGTGTTGACAAGGGAACCTGGAATAGTGAGTGAATCTTCTGAGAACGATTACTGCACAAGTTTAGATTACGCACTGGTTAGTGGTCCCATAGCATGGGAATACTGTGTTATTGCTACTATGGGGATTGGGCCCCTTGGTTAGGCCATGTAGGGCTATGTAGAGCGTTAGGAAGTTATGTGTTCATCGAGTTAGGGAATGCCTTCAGGATGAGTAACATGTATAGTATGTTCTGTATTGTTCATGATCTCGTAGTTTCGACCCATGTTTCTTTTAGTGTTTATTTTTATGTGGCAGATGATTGAGAGGTCTAGTTCGGTAGCTGGCCCCTATGTGCCTCTTTTTCCATTGCCCTTAGTGTGTGTTGCGTGTTTTATGGTTTTCCATTTTGGCTATTAACTGAACTTTGGATTTGTAAATGGTTCACAAAAAATGATTTAAAAAGAAATATACCTATTCCTTTCAAACAAAAAAATTGTTTTAAAATAATAAGGGTCAATGGGATGATACCTGTATTATAAATGAAAGTGTGTGTGGAAACTAATATTTTATATAATTTAGTTCAAACCTAAAATTGGTAAATTCTTCAATTAATGGGAGTTCATTTGGGAATGGATATCGAGCTAGCCTACTGAGTTTAAATATGCAGGCCTATAGTTCTTTTCTGTTTTTATTGTTAGTGCAGGCTACAACTTGGGTGCATTCACCTTGGGCGAAGTTCGGTCGTTAGTTGGAGAGTGACCTACGTGGTCACACGGAGATAGCGGTAGTCTCTTTCGGTTATTTTTGTTTTTTTTCTTGTTTAGTTATTTTAATTTGTTTATTTATTTTGGGTGAATCTGTTCTATGTCTGATGCTTTATTTTTTTAATTTAATTGGGTGAAATCGTTCCCACCACCTCTGTTGATGCCTTGACGCTTGTCGCCATCCCGGGAGGATCGGGAATGCCTCTCAGGCCATGTCACGGACCGGCTCAGGTGACCGGTTTAGTGTCGACTCGGGTCGGTTCATGAAAAAATGGTATCAGAGCATGTCATCCCATAGTGGGCCTCACTTTTCAGAGTGCCCTTTGTTAATTGGGATGTCCAGTACATGGAGATTAGGACTGTCGGTGCTCAAGAGGTTGGTTACCGGTTGGTGCCTGATCACCACCGCTCGTGAGGAGACTTGAGTTACCAGGGGTAGTCTGGGATTTGAGTCTTTTACCTTTGGTTTTTTTGGTTTTAGGGATGACTATGGGGGCGAATCGGTTCACGTTGCGGCCTCAGTTGGGGTGGTGGCCCATGATGAGTTCAAGTACCTGGTTTTAGTTCCTCCTAGTGTTATGCCTTACATAGGGTATGACTCACCACCATGTCATCAAGTTAGGAATAGACACTACTTCCACATTCCAAGGGTTTATAGTTGGTTGTGTTTCATTTTGAACTCAGTCGATGTGAGTGTGTGCGGAAAATGAAAGTGATTTAAAAATAAAAAAAGGGTTTCTTCAAAATTATTTGGAAATTAGTAAAGTGAATTTTTATTGAGAAAGTGTATTGGTTTGGAACAACATGGTATGTGTTTGTATTTGGTAAGTAAAAAAGTGTTTGAACCCTGACACTTATTATGGAGGGTCACACATGTGTGGGTGTGTATGGAGAGTGCGTAGGGGCAGTTGTTTGTAGATGATGTGAGCGAGATTGAATAAATGCACATGTGACGGTGCATAAGGTTCCATAGGTGAGCCTTTAAAAATTGTAAAGAAATAATGGTTTTGGAAAAGTGATTTCTCCTTGTGTTGTATATGTTTGGCTTATGGGCCTATTGACCTTGTCTTGTGTTGTTTCTTTGATTGAGTTTTGGCTTGATGCCGGTTTCGATGGTGTTTCTCATGTTTTCATGAGTATGCCACCTAGAAAGAATCCAAAAGTTATCAATAGGTTATGCTCAATTATCAGTTCATTTTGTGTGTTGCTAGCTTTATGATGTAATCAAAGTCTGTTAGAGGTAGTTGTATTTTTCTAAGAGATAGTGTGTCTTTGGGCTGTTGGGAACTCCCAGGATAGTTAAGGTTTGTACCACCCTAGAGTTATTTGAGGGTTCAGTTTTTGACTAGTAAAGATGATATATCTCATTATCGTTGGAGTTTTGGGTGTGATTAATGGTGGTTGACTTCCGCAAGGGTCCCCCACCTAGAAAAAAGTGCGGGCTGGTGGAACCTGTCTCCAAGAATCCATCCTCATCGATACCGTCTCCTAGTTCATCGGACCGCTCTATTTTTCTCCACCAGTATGGCGTGTCCTGACATTCTAAGTTATCTTGTTTCATCCCTTTGAAAATTTAAGACCACTGTGGTTGTTCTAATCATCAAACAAAAGAAGGAGTTAGAGACCAGAAGATAAAAATGCCTGATTGTGAGGCAAGAGACGCTTCAGCTATCAGGGCCCTAGCCACAGGTCTCGGGGTGAACCACACGCACATTCGGGAGTTGTTAAGGGTCTGTGAAACCTCGATCTAGATAATGTCTTCGGATTTAGAATTGAAATATCCAAAATTTCCCTTGTTCTATTCTCCTCGCTATTGTAAGCTCATCCTTGTTGTAGTTGCGTGATGAGATTGCTCCCCCACAATCCAGGTGGTCTTATCTGCTCTCAGTGTGGTTCTTAAGTTGTTTGGTCTCACAGAATGGTGTGGGCCTATGAAAAAATGGAAATGTTCTAATTTTGATTTGGTATTAGGTTAGTTCGTTATGAAGGTGTTCGTTTCATGAAATTTATGGGAGGTGTTGAGTTAATTTCTTATCCTCAAGTTGCTAGATTTTTTCGTATCAAGCTTTCCATCAAAGTCTCAAGTGTGTTGTTCAGTCCATGTGGGTAAAATGAATGAGTTTGGTTAGGGAGTTCCCACGTCCCCCCCCCCCCCCGTGGTTTGTTTGGGTTTCAAGGGTTTTTGTATTAGTGAATTCTTGTGGTGTGGTGAACCCTCTCATGTTCTCCCTGTAATCTTAGGCAATGGTTTTTCTTGAATTGGTCGGGTGTGACGTTTTTTGGGAATGGTTACCCCAAAGATCTCAATTTTCTAAGATTTTGTATGGGAATGAACTCAAGTTGTGTCAACTATTGGCTTGGTGACTTTCTGGGTGAAGAAAGTGTCTGTGGTGGGGATAATTGTCACACCACGACCACAGAAGCCCATGTTTTTATTCTTTTCCCAGTCCCGCAACTCTGGGTATAGTCGGGTTTGGGTCCGAGTTTGAATGTTTCAAAGATTTGATGTTTTTTGGTGGGTCGTGGGACAGTGCGCAGTCACCACACTACTAGCAGTCACCGCACATTCGCTCTAGGTGGTTGTGTAGTCCCTGTGCATTCGGTCTGATTGTGCATTCTGACCTGGTGAGTGTGCAGTTACCCACCTATTTATATAAATAATAAAAATTATATGAATAAATTAAAATGAAAAGAATTTTAAAAAATATTTAATAATAATAATAATTTATAATAATAATAATATTATTATTATTATTTATATTATTTGTATTATTACTATTTTTATTATTGTATAATTGAAATTAATATTATTATAATCACTTAAAATAAAATAGATATGTGATAAATAAATTTATTGGTTTTTTATTATTATTATCTTATTATTTTGTTTTTTTTCAAACCCTAGTGCTACCCCCCCCCTTTCTGTAACCCGTGTGAGCCGCCTCCCCTCCTTCTCCCATATCTCACACCCCCCCCCCATTCCCTTCTGGACCCCGCTGCACCCAAGGTGGCCGACCACACAACTGCGACCTCCCTTTTGTCACGCCACCCTAATGCGACCTCCCTTCTGCCATGCCACCCTCTTACCACGACGCCTTGCTCTTGATCCGATGAACCCGCTTGCCCTAGATCCTCCATATTCTTTCCGACCACAGCGGCTCCCTTTCACAGTCTTGCGCAACCCCCTCCCTATAGCCTCCTCCTCTTCCTCGGTCTAGTGAGGACGCAACCTCTGTTTTCCCCTTGCGCCGACAGCTGGTCTGGCCATTCGACGCCCCCTCGCTAACAATCTTCCAACATCCCCGCCTCATCGCCGGCAGGACCAAAACACTTTTGGCTATCATCTGGCTACCACCCAAATCCCGAAAACACGAACACCCGATGGCCTCCCTCCCCTAGCCGTGTTTTCAAGCAGGTGTTCGACTCCCCCACAGTGATGTGACACGACGCCTCACCTCGGTCCTTTTTCCGCGCCTGTTCTTCTTCTGGTTTCTTCACGGATCATTTCCACCTCAACAATGGTGTGTGGTGCCTCACCCGGGTGATTTTGGTTCATAATCCACAAATCCCCTCTAAAAATGAAGTGGTACAATTAGTTTTGATCTATTGGATTCGTCTCGAGGTATGTTTTATATTTGTTGCTTGGTTTCGCACCTTCTGAATTAGGGTTTTATGCGTTCTAATGTTTGTAGTAATTGTCTTTTAGTGTGTCGGTCTTTTCATAGTGATTTTGGTCCATCTCGGTTGGTCAGTCTCTATTTGAGGTGGATTTGGTTTTAAAGTGGTGACTTTATGTGAACCGGTGTTTGTTTTTGTGGAAGACATAGTTTCGTCACTACTTATGATTTTATAAATCATGCATGTGGTTTATTAAATTATGTGTAGGATTGAAATTGTTTTTTGATATGGTTTTGGTATGCAGTTGATTATTTTAAGAGGTTTTGGGTTCTCTTTTGGTTTATAAACATTTGGGTGTGTTATTGAAGTTGTTTTAAAAGTTATTATAATGGTGTTTTTATTTGTGTAAAAGGTACATACCATGTTTGGAAAATGTTTCGAGGTGCGTTTGATTTTAAAATGAAGAAATGGAGTATGTTTTTAGGGTAAAGCCTTGTTGTGAATTTTAGAAAAGTTTTATTATTTATTGAAAAGATTTATTTATTTGTGAGTGTGATGCGAATGATACTTTGGGAAGGTTTCAGTGTGTGATTTTTTTAAAAAGTGTATTTTTTAGTGTGTTTTTGGTGTATAGCCTTGTGCAGTTTCATGGAATTGTTTTATCAAATTTATAAATGATATATTTAACTATATAAGTGGTTTGTATTCTATTTTAGTATGGAATAGGTGTGCATTTGATCAAAAAATGTGTTTGTTGAATCAGTTTTTTTATGTGTAGTTGTGGGTGTCTCTTTGGAGTTTCTTTGTTACGTTTTAAAAAAGTGGTTTAGTAAATTATGTTGATGGTGCGAGTTGTGTTTAGAAAATATGTCGAGGTGGTATTTTTGTGTTTCGTTTGTTCGGGTTGGTTGTTTTATGTTTTTGTTTATGTATTTTTGTTGTTGTCTGTTTGCTGCAGCGCATTGGTGAGGTAATTCCGCAAAATTGCAGTCGTCAGCCTGTGCATGGTTGTGCACCCAGTCGAGGCATGTTGCGTCATCATGTTCCGACTATGAGTCTAGGTAGGCCCCCCACTGCACATACCTTTAAATTTAGAATTTATTAATTTCTTGATGTTTTATTAATTTTTGATAAATGTGAAATAATATAAAATAATTAATTTTTAAAATATATTTTTGAGTAAAAAGATCCATTTATTTTATACACAACACATAAAATATTTTCATGATGAGCGGACACCCAGTAGAGAAAGAATTCTAGTTTGGAATTTAAAAATAATTCACGAAATTTCAAATGTAGTTCTAGTTTTAAAGATAAATGATTTCTTCTGAACATGTGTTTTGGGTTTTCTTGAGAAATGAGGTTTTTCTTTAAAGTTTGTGAAGGCCCGTTTGGCACTTTAATAAAATAAATCATTTTGGAAAAACTCATATTGGAGTTAATTAGGGTTGATCATTGGTGTGTTTTCATTTCATGGGTTGTGGGTAATATTTGTGCCTCGTGACTGATTGATTGACATTGTGGACACACCCCTTTTTATTGCATGTGTTGACATGAGAACCTGGCATAGTGAGTGAATCTTATAAGAACGATGGCTGCACTAGTTTAGATTACGCACTGGCTAGTGGCCCCATATCGTGAGAATACTGAGTTATTGTTGCTATTGGGATTGGGCCCCTCGGTTAGGCCATGTAGGGATATTCCGAGCATTAGGGTGTTATGACATCATCGAGTTAGGTAATTCCTTCAAGATGAGTCACATGTATAGTACGTTATGGATTGTTCACAATCTCCTAGGATCGACCCATGTTTCTTTTAGTGTTTATTTCTATGTGGAAGACGATTGAGAGGTCTAGTTCGGCAGCTGGCCCATATGTGACAATTTTTTCATTGCCATAGTGTGTGTTGCATGATGTATGGTTTTACTTTTTAGCTAATAACTAATCTTTGGATTTCTAAATGGTTCTCAGAAAATGTTTTAAAAAGAAATATACATATTCCATTCAAACATTAAACTTGTTTTTAATTTAAAAAGGGAAATGTGCTGATACTTGTTTTAGAAATTAACATGTGTGTGGAAACTAATATTTTATATAATTTAGTTGAAACTTGAAATTGGTAAATTCTTCATTTAATGGGGGTGCATTGGGAATGTATATCGGGCTAGCCTAATGAGTTTTAATACTCACACATATAGTTATTTTTTGTTTTCTGTATTTGTTCAGGCTACATCTTGGGTGTGTTCGCCTTGGGCGACGTTTGGTCGTTGGTTGGAGAGTGACCCATGAGGTCACATGGAGATAGTGATTGTCTCTTTCGATTAGTTTTGTTTTCTTTTCTTCTTGTTTTGTTACATTACTTTGTTTATTTATTTTGCGCTACTCTGTTCTATTTTATTTTGCTTTATTTATTTTTTTAACTAGGTGAAATCATTCCCACCGACTCTGTTGATGCCCTGGCACTTGTCGCATGCCCAGGAGGATCGAGAAAGCCTCTCGGGACACGTTGCGGACTGGCTCGGATGACCATTTCAGGGTCTTCTCGAGTTAGTTCGTCAAAACAATAAGTCCTGAATAACCTGGGTAGGTATTTTAGGAAGATTTTTGTGAAGATAGTAGCCAAACTAAATGGTTCTTGAAGTGTGATTATTAGAGAAGAGTGGGTACCTTTTATAAGAGAGGGGAGGGGAACCCTTAGAAACTCTTAAAATATTAAATTAATATATATTTATTATTTTAATCTAAATGACTCCAACATGACATATATTAAAGATAAGATTATTATAGTTTTAAATAATCTCATCCAATAATTTTTAGAAATGTGTTTGTTTTATTTAAAACCTTATCTTTTCGGTTAACCATTAAGTATTCTATTTTAATTTTAGTTGTGGTAACAAATTTTTAATTATTATGAGGACATAAATTTTAGTTATATTTTTTAAATTTCCCATAATTGGACACTAAATGAACTTTTTACTTTATCATACTCACTTTTTTATTTTTAAGGATTTTTAGAATTTTTCAATAATTTAATAATTTATTATTTTTTGTAAAATATAATTTTTTTAAATTTTTTCACTATTGATTTCATTTAATTTAAATAAAATTTAAATGCAGATATAACTTCGATAAATCCTATTAAATAGACTTATAACATGTTATAGTCACTTATAAAATTTTTGTATGACATAAATTATGTAAAATAATATTTTTTTAGTATTTATAATATCATATATTTGACTCTTTCATTAATAAAGAAATCACTACATCATCATTGTGTCATAATTAAATTTTCTTAATGTGTAATAGTTATAAATAATATGATAATAATTAGGTATTTTTTTAGATTTATAATAAATATTTATCGTTGAATATATGACTTTCATAACCCCATATTAAAATTGATTTAGTAATAGGAGTCATGTTTATGATTATTTTTCCTTTACCTTAATTTAAAAGTTATAAATGTCATAATCACACCCAAGATATAAATAAGGTATTCCATATCAAATTTAAGGAAAATCAGGAGAAAATCAGTATATCCCAAGAATGAAAACTGAGTTATAAAGAATCATATATTTTAGGGTATATGAAAATCATAGTCCAAGGAAAGGAAGTGATGTTTCCAAAATAAATAATAATTTTATATATTAGATATAATTGGTATTATTTACACCATAAAATACATTAGTAAATAATATAAAATCATGACCCAATAAATTGTGATTAAAAGGAATCCCATATGGGTTGAGTAACATTTTATTCAAACTACATTCAACTTTTGTATATTGAATCGAATGAAATTTAATTAATGTACACATATGAATTTTAAAACCCCATGTGGATGGTAAATTTAATTCATGAAGAAGTAATCAAACCATTTTAAAGATATCATGGTGAAAATTAAGGAAAATTTCATCAGAAATGGATTTTGAGAAAAAGAACACCCTAATTTTATTCATACTTAGTAAAAATGAACTATAAAATCAGATATAAAAAAACTATCTTATTCTCCCATTTAAATACCTTTTAAGTGTGTATAAAGTTTTATAATTTTCATTTATAATTAAAATATATATATATATACATATATTATGTAGTTATTTTATATTTTCAATATCGATTGTGGGTAATCTTCATCGTTTTGAAATAGATCCATAAAAGCTATTTCTTCTTCATTAATCTCTCATAGTTCAATATTTCTAGATCATAATGTACTATAATTGATTATTTGTAATTATTTATAATGTAATAATTTTATTTTTATGGGAGTTTTAGCTATGATCCATAATGATCATATTGGTGATTATCATGTTTCAATGAATTTTAAAAAAAACAATGGTATCTTAATGGATGAAAATAATAAGAATTGTACTGTTAAAGAATCAAAATGAAATAATTATTCACTTACCTATATCATATATACTAGAAATTTAATTCTCATATTCATCAATGATATAAATTCACATCATTGTTGAAGTTGGTTGTCAAACTAACCCAAACAAGATCAAAACATAATTAATAGATGATTATGTAGTTTTCTAATATAATTATAAATAATCTTAATTTGAATATATAGTGTTTACTATTTAGATATTTAATAAAAGGAAATACTTATAAAAATAATATAATATATATGAAATTATTACATAATATCAATAAATATTTTTTTCTCATAGAATGCTTGATTAGATGTTGGAATCTACAGTAGTTTTTTTTCTCAAAATTTTAATAGTCTATAGATTTTTAATTAAAATAATAATAATTTCATAGATATCATATTTATCCCTTTTAATAAATTTTATAACTAGTCATGGATGGTGGTAATGAAATAATGAATACAATGTTACATAGAGGATATAGTCTTCAAGTACACATGGATGAATATTTCAACTTCCACGGAATGAGGAAAGAGAGTAATATGGATTATCTTTTAGTAATGTAAAATATTTCTAAAATAAAATACATATATTTTAAATTACTTATAAAATAATTTTCTTTTAAGTAGTGATGGTAAATGAAAAATGTTTCATCGTGGATATAGTGGTCCCAACATCACACAAATGATGATATCATTTTTGTTTTTATAAAATAGAATGGTCTTTAGTGGTTTTAATATCATTATAATAAAATAACATAACACTATTTATATTTAATTTTTCATTTTAAGAGGGTTTTATGGGGTTTCGAGAAAAACATTTTCATATAATAAATAAAAATGATATAGGGGTAGTCAAGAATTTGTATCTCACATTTTGGTTCATCTCTTTTTTGAAGGGGGTTAAGCTTTTTGGGGATGGTATTTTGAGAATACCAACACTTGTTGATGGTTTATAGTAATGTTTTGGATAATTTTGTTTAGTTTTATTGTCAAAATTAAGTGAGTTCTAGTGTAATGTGAAGTTAGTTGATTAAATCCCATTTTATAAGTGAAAAGGGATGATATTTTTGTAAAACTAATGCTTTAATAACATTAAGTTTATCTCAAGGAAAGTTTCTCCAAAATTGAGAAATAATAATTAGGGGGATATATAATGAATATCCACCCAAAAACCACAAATTCATAAAAGAAATTAAAATATACATTTAACTCATTACATTTAGATATTTCACTTTTAATATTTTTTGTTTTACCATGTTAACCGTTATTTACTGAAAGTAAGTTTTCCTATATACCCAATACTCAAATATCATTTATTAAATAATTTTTAGTTAATGATTCTAAATTCTAAATCCATGTAATTGGTTAAATTTATAATAGTGATAAAAATTAATTTATAAATAATAATTGTATAACGTAGTAGAATAATATTTTTGAAAAAATACGTCATATGTTCAAAAATGTTAATAATAGGTTTGTAAACTTAAATTAATATTCTCAAATTTATATGCTAACTTAGTAAAAAAATTATTTTTGTTAAAATAGTTTCATATGATTTCAATTTAGAATATTACACCAATAATTCATTAAAATCAATGATATCTGTGAAAATGTGGTATTATATTATTCGAATTATAATAAATATTACTATAAAAATAATAAAAAATTACTAAGCTAGAATTTTTATTCAAAATACAAACATTAATATTCATTTTTCAATTTAATTATTTAAACTAAATAAAATTTACTTTTAAATAAAATTATAAAGAATAAATAAAAATGGTTTTTTATAGGAAACTATATTTTGAAAATAATATTTGGTCATATACATAATTTAAATAAAACTCTAATAAATTTAGCATTAATTATTAAATAATATATTTTATCTTAAAAGATCGTCCATGGATATCGATACCTAAGGCCATAACCCCAAAATTTCATTACATAATAAATTACTGTAAGGATTTGATGGTGTCAAAAAAAAAAGAAAAACGATACCCTCATTAAAATAAAGATTAAAACATGAAATAAATTCTTAGAATTACCTATAGACACAATTTTTCGAAGATATAAACCTCTTCACTTTGTATATCAACCTCTTGGTTATGCCCTGTTCCATTGAGGAGGTTCATACTCTTCATCTGTTGAAGTTTCAAAGGAGTCCTCCAGAATAGAACAAGTCCAGTATTTCCCAGATAGATCATGAAAATCCTTCTCTAAGTTGGACCAAAGATTATATTGATGTTAACTGAAATAAAATTATAGAAAGTAGGAAAATCCCTATTTCAAAAGACATAATAACCCATTATAAAAACAATTACATCAACATATGAATCAAACCAATCATCATTGTTCATCCTATGACCCTTAAGAGGCATTTCAACTTTATGGTCCTATGGAAGAATATCTGCATCAAAATTTTCACCCAAGCGCTGTCACATTGCATGTCAGAGGCCTTGCCAAACCATACGCACTAGTGATGGGAATCCTATATATACCTTTCATTATGAGGGATTTATAGAGACAAACCATACGCACTAGCGATGGGAAACAAGTCCCACACATGCCTACATAGGAGGGTAATTGTATTAGTTTAAAATGATATCAGATAAAAGGATGCATACATTGAACCATGATAAGGATCAATTGATTTGTATTTCCAATGGATGACAAATTGGAAAACCTCTACATCAACAAGATTTTTCTTCCCATTTTTCTCTTTATTAACATCATTTGGTTTAACCAAAGTTAACTATTTACATTAGTGGCCCTTATAATATAATATGTCACATTCTTTCTAAAAATTAGAATCAATTTCAAATTGCATGAAACATCACATGAAAATTGTTCCACATCACTTGAATCAGCATGAACCACACTTGTAATATCATCCCACAAAAATCTATGACTAATATTATGCAGAACATAATAGTTACCAGGGTCAATAACAGCACTAGGGGAGTTATTATTTTTTGGAATATGATAATTTCCCTTACTTATGGACGTCATAGAGAATCAATGATCCCCTGTAAAAATCTTTTGATTTCCATTTGAAGTCATCCAATTCTATGAAAATTCTTCATTAACAATAATTTTGATTTTTAACTCCTCAGTTAAGTTCCCATTGTTCTTGTAGTTCCTAAACTAAAGATATATTATACTTTTTTATTTAGAATTTATAATAAACATTCTATTAATATAAAAATATTGAACTTTCTCATATTCAATTTATAATTCTAGACAATGATTTGAATCAATAAGCACAAAATAATAAAAAATATAATAAAAAAGATTAATTTCCATAAAGGATTAGGAAAAACATCCATACATAGCATGATAAGTCATTTTAATGATTTAAGTAGGTAATACTATAGCCGATGAAACATTCCATAGGATATAGTGATTCCAAAAAAATAAAAAAACCATAAATGCTAAACCAGGGTTCTAAAAAAGATATATTCACCTAATTTTCTATTGAAGAAGGGACCCAAATCATTAATGTGAAGGAAACTACATATAAGTTTAATTAAAACCAATCCCCACTCCTTGAGTTTAATTTTACCTAACTCAAATAAATCATGGTAAAAGATTTTTCTAATTGAGGTGATTTTACATCAATCAATACTAAAAAATGAAAGGAGATGTTTCCTCAGTTCCTCAAGACTCCACAAATTACCTTCAAGTGAAATCATCAGGTGAATAATGGTTGAATGGTTTCACTTCGTGATTCACTTATCATGTAAACCTTGGTAAAAATCAATGATTCTAAGTGATCCATTTCATGTAATTCTTATTGAATATGTTGAATCAGTTCTAAAACTGAGAAATAAATGACAGTTTCTAGAAGGATACATCTTGAAATCCATTGAATCTCTTTGGAACATGATTAATACCATATATTTTACTACCTTCTTCTGTCAAATGAATACATCCCAAGGCTCAAAAGAGAACTCCAAATCCACAACCATCATGAATCTCCATTCTAACATAGAGTGATAAGATCCCAACAAACATCCTTTTGAAACTCTAAATAGTTTATTTTATTCAAATAATAATTTAAAAGTGATATACATAGTTTTTTAGACAATGTACATCACAAAAATAGATAGATTCATAAACCCAATAATGATTTAAGTAAATTTTTAAAAATTATCTTTTATATATAAATATATATTTTTTAATTCCATTATTTCTATTAATTCAAAATAAGTTCAATGAATTGTTTTAGCTTCCATATTTAACATTTAACATATATATATAGTAGTTTATTTTAAATTTGATGTTTTTTATGAAGAAAGATATTGAACATATTTGACTAAATTATGGGAAAATATATATTAAAAATTTTGGTCATTACACAATCTCCCCCCCCCCCAAATAAATGGAATCCACACAATTTTAACTATTCCTATCAAATCAATGAAGTCAAGAGAAATAATAAGATTTTAATAATTTAGGATATAACACCTAATATGGAATATATATTACATTCCTACTCCATATAAAGATATTTAACTTCACATAAACAACATTATCAATTCGTACAATCTTATATACCATTAGGTATATACCCTTATCATATGTTATACACAACATACCAATCCCAAAACTCTTAAATATCTATGATATTAACCCCATGTGAGATTATATATTCATCAAAATATTACCTCTATTTTGAACCCTAAAATATACTAATCAATAATTGATAAATTCAGAAACTAATAATTATATATCAAATTATAAAAAGTTATACATACAATATAAAAAAATATATGGGATCACTTTTTAATTAAATAAAAAATCAATTACATGTCTATCATTAATAATTATCACACTTTTTTAAAAACAAATCAAATGTTTTTTTTCTAAACATAATGAATTTAGTTAAGCTACGTGGTATCAACACATCAATCATGTGTTCTCCAATAGTTATCCCCAAAAATATAAAATTTACATGATATAAATTTTCCTGGTTATTCATAAAATTTAACATATGTTTCCAATCCCTTAAATAAAAATTATTATAGGATAATATTTATATGTTAGACCTAAGTCTCATAACTTATTGAATATATCAAAATATCATCGATAAATATAAATGTGTAATTAAAATTTTTAAGAGTATCATTAATTAATTTCTATTATGATTTCAACTTCACTCCCTCAAGAAACCCAATAAAACTCATATTTTCCAAAATAAGATGTTTATAGTTTTAATCTTAATATTTTAGGTATTATATCATGTATAGATTAAAGAAATAATGGATTACAGATATATACCTTTTTTAGATTCATTTTCATTATCTTGTTTCAATCAAATACTGAAAACCAAAATATATTTTAATAAAATCAGAGTAAATGATCCTATGAATATAAAAACACAATACAAATATGTTTTATCTAATGGAAAGTTCATTTCATTATTTGATAATATCATTTCAATATTATTTTAATTAATATGGGTTCAATTGAACTTATAACCATATCATTTAATGTGAATATAAAATAAATCCTTTTTAATGGTTTATAAAGAGAATGTTATTGAATGAATAATATCACCCAGTAGTGTCAAACCATGTGGGATATTAGGCCTCTTTGTCAATCACCAGTTGATGATAATGTTAATACCTAATACACCCTTTTAGGGGTTATTACCTCAATGTACATATATTAAAGATCCTACATCCAATTAATATATCAAGAAGATGATATCATTTAAAGCTTAACCACTTACTAAAAACAATAGAAAACAATGCGATGTTATCTTGTACATAGACTTATCCCTAAGTCATATCCCTAAGTATTTTTATAAAACTAAAATATAGTAATCCATATAATATTATATCTACTTGACTAATGGTTTATCTATAACATTTAATTTTTGATCAAGTTTCACTTATCAACATTTTAAGAAATTTTTAACTACCAATTTATCCTAAAATGATATCATCATAATCTTCAAATATATCTAATAATTTCTATGATGCTATCTATTTCATCACAAAAACATGATTGTTTCATATATCTATCTTGAAAAAATTATTTTATTACAATATGGTCCCAAAACACATTATGATTATATTTTTATAGAATTAAGAAATTGAATTAACAAAAAAAACAATTTTCATCATATAAATTTGAAATTTTTTAGATATGATGTAAAATAATAATTCCATAATAAGACATCAACATCTCCCATAAATTAAAAAACTAAAAAACACATTTATATGGTTCATATGTTTTTTATTTTTATAATCCACAAATATAGAAACATAATAATAGTTTAGATCAAATAATTAGTAAGGGTAAGAATAAGTAATAATAATAAAATATAAAAAATTATGAAAAATAATCATATTTGTTTGAGAATATATGTAAGGAATATAAATCTAAAACATATATGTATACCAAGTAAATAATGGAATAGTATACAAGAATTAGAGCATGTGGATTTAGAAATTTTAATCTATTATAAAAGGATGTGGGAATTAAATTAGTTTGACTACAATATATTACATGATATCTTTATAATAATACAAGGATTACTCCCAATACTGTCATAATATAACAGAAAAATTCCCTTAGTGGATTAGGTTTACTCTCTAATTTCATATATAACATATCACGAGTTATAAATAGTTACCAAATTATTTGTAAGGATATATTATTTTTATCCCCCGAGTAAAATTATAATATATACCTTAATATTTGTGCCACATAATAAAATATTGATAATTTCATCGATGAATTATTAATCCAGGAAGGAAATGGGTGTCACTATTATTTTCATAAAACATTATTATATGGAATCCGGAGATTAAATTTGTGTGGTATGTTTAAAACATATCGTAATATTGATTATATGATGTTGACATTTATTAAAAAACCCTTTATTGAATTATTCAAGTATGGTACCAGAAAATAAGGGTTCATGAACTGGTTTTTTTTATTCTTTAAGTTCAAATTCAAAATGGATTAAAATTAAATTTGGGAAAATAGTGAATCCCAAATATGAATAATGTAGACCTTATTAAATTGAAAATTAAAATTGAAATTATATCACTCAATGGTTTTTAGAGAACTTATTTATTTTCCCCATAAAAGGAAAACATATAGGTTATATCTATGAGTGATATTTCAAAAAGGTTAAGTGAGTAATTTTGAATATTTATACTTTTTAAAAAATAAACATTAATAATTTAACAATGAATGTTACATGATGGTTAATATTTAGGGAGTGTAGAAGGGAAAAGTAATATATTAATGGTAGAGGGATGAAATGTTTTATTTAAAAAAAAATACATTTATTTATAAAATATATTTTAGAACCCAATAAAATCATCATATTTTAAATGAGTTAAGGAGAATAATGAATTACATAATAAAAAACATGTATGCGGTTTAAAAATACTAATGGAAACTATTGATGGGAAGTATAAATATTGACATGGTGGATAATGTTCCATCAGAATGTATGGTAATTATTCTTAATAGACATTCATTTTTTACATACTAAGTGAACTCATAAATATGGAATATTTGAATAAAAATTCAAAATTGGAATATATAAATAAATAATTCATATCAAATGAATAAAAACTCTAAAGGAGAAATATTATAACTAAACAATGAAAATTTAGTTATGAAAGCCATAATCCTTTAGTGATGACATTAATAATAGTCCAAGGAAAAGGAAAAGAATAAATATAAGTATATTTTCTAACATCAATAATAATTTAAGATATTATAATTTACAGTCCAGTAGTTACAATATACCAATGAATATTGATACATAATATCAAAACATTCCTCAATGAAGGGTTATTGAGAAGGAAACAGTTATGGTTTTTGAAAAAATTCAATCGAAACACTTTTCAACATCGATATCTATTTAATTGAATAAAAAATTAAAAATTACTTGACATCGATATTAAAAACCAATTAGTTTAGTAAAATACATTCATCAAGAAATAATTAAACCCTATTGTATATATCATGGTTCAAATTAATTAATATTTCTTAATAATCTAAATCATAGACAAAAAAAATATTAGCATGATTAGAACATTTTCAAAATGAACTATAACCTCCTGTATAAAAAAATTTACTATATTAACCACCAATTTATGAAATTTTTTCACATATATAACAATTTATTAACTTCATCTATAATTATACACTATATGTATATTAATTAGTTAAAATAAATTTTAAATATTTGGTGTGAGTAATCTTGATAGTTTTGAACTAGTTTTGAATATTAAAATTTTTTCTTAATGCTTTATGTGATGCTCAGCATTACTAGATCATTAAGGTACTATAATTGATATTTTTTAATTATTTATAATGTTATAATTTCATGCCATGGGATTATTTTAGATCCTTTAATGTGAAATCAATTTTGTGCACGATTCAATGATTTGTAATAAATTGATTCTAGTATCTTAATTAACTAAAATAATTTAAATATTAAAATTATACATCCAAAATAAAACTATTATTTACATATTTTTATCATAAAATACCATAATATGCACTCAAATAGTCTTCCATGAAATAAATTCATAACATTTTTTAAGTAGGAAGTTAAACAAACCCAACAGGAATAAATCATAACTAATAAAAGATTATGATGTGGATTAGATGTAATATCATTATACCAGAAGAAAAATGATATTATATAGTTTTTATTTATTTGATAAATCATAAATTTAAACAATTGTATTAGGATTATAACCAGTATGAAATTATAATATAGTACAAAAAAAATATTTGTTTCTATTAATATTCGATTTTTATATGCTTTAATTTGAAATAGTTTTTTATTTTTCATATTTTTAAATAGGTTATAAAATTTTATTAACATTATGAAAACAAATTAAAAAAAATCCTTTACAAAATTATTTGATCCATCACTGAAAGGAAACAAAATACAGATTGCATTGTTCTATGGTTGTAGTATTCCACATGTTAGAAATGATGATGATTTTATTTCCCATAGAGCACAAAAAATGAGTAATATGGTTTCTCATGTAAGAATATAAAATATGTAATAATTATCATACTTTTATATTAAATCCCTTACTAAAACAATCCTTTTAAATATTTCAAGTAAAATGAAACACATTTGCATCTTCACAGAAGTATTCCACTCAACAAATTAAACACAATTTTGTTTTCATTAATATAAATGAGAAAGGTACATAGTGATTGTTAATATATTATAATAATATACAAGTAAATTAATTTTACTTATTTTACACTTAAAATTTTATTAATGAGATTTGAGGAAGAATAATTTCATAATATGAAATATAAAATAGAAATCAGCGTTTAGAAATATATAAATCACTTCGTGGATAATCTCCATTGACAAATGGGTTAAACATCCCAAGGATGGTATCTTCATAAGAAATGAACATATTAAAGGTGGATAATATTCATTATTAGTGGGTTTCATAGTTTTTGGTACAAACTATGTGGGTTTTGTTGTTAAAGGAGGGTAGGTGATCATATCCTATTTTATAAATAATAAATGTTGACATTTTTTTAAATTCCAATAATATTCTAATAATGTGATATTTTTGTCAATAAAGGTTTTTAAAAAATTAAGAAATAATATAGATGGGAATATATTAGTTATATACATCCATGAATCACATATTCAAAAAACGTTTTTAATCATGTGTCCAACTCATTACCATTAGATATTTTACTTTTATACTTTTATCTTTTACTATTGTTAGTTTTTCTCACCTAGATTAAGTTATCCTTTTAAAAAAATGGCCCTTATAAAATAATAAAGAAATAATGATGTTAAATTTGGAATACATTTTATTAGGTTAAACTTCAAAAAGTGACACAAATAAATTATAATATAATAATTGTATAATGTATTTAAACAATTTTTAAAAAAATCATATATGTTTTAAAATTATAATTATAGGTATGTAAACCAAAATATATATTTTAAAATTTATAATTTAACTTATAAAATATATATATTTATAATAAAATGATTTAAAATATTTTCTTATTATTAACTTATATATAAAGCTACCTAAAAGTCATGATCTTTTTAAAGACGGCTTATTTCACTATTCATGTCAAAATAAATTCATCGGTAAAATTATTTCAAACATTTATAAGATAATATTTTTATTCTAAATAAAAATTAATTTTTTTCAATTTAAAATTTCAGAATATATAAATTTTACGTTCAAATAAAATTATAAATTAAATATAAAAACTATTTTTTTATAAAAATAACTTAAAAGATACTAGCAACACATCTTTTTTGTTTCTAAAAATAATAAAGCTAGATTTAATCAATTAATATTATTCTTTATTAACATCATCATTTAAAAATAATATAAACAGTTTTATTTTATAAAAAATGAACCGCATAAGATGATAAATTCGTAAATAAAAAAAATAAATTAAGTAATTTTTTACAAATTAACATTTATATATTAATATATATTTCATAATTATTTTATTAGAATTCATTAATATAAATTAAAAGAATATTTTTTTCATCCTTGTTTAATATTTATAATATTAATATATATACATTTTTTTAATTTTTTTTCGGAATTCTGTGTCAAGAAAGAGATAGAACATATTTTACATAATTAGAGTAAATAATATTTTTAAATATATGGGTATTACATGATCTATTTATCTCTTTATCATTCCTCTTTTTATTCGCCCTTGATTTATCTACATTCCTCATACAGTAATTTCCAAGAGTATTGAATATATATTTTGAATTTGGGTTATTTTTGGACTTTTAATTTTTATGCCTCAGATGTGGCATCTTTTTTCATAGATTGGTTTTTTCCTCAATAAAAAGTGATTTATTCTTAATTTATATGTGTTTTGTGAAATTACATTATTTTACAATAGTGAGTTAGGTTTTTATATAATTTAATTAGATAAAATAGGTCGGTTTATTACATCACTATTTAATGTTTCACATCCCATCACATTAGAACACAATGAGTTTGTAGTGACGCATATTCTTTGTTGATTATATTATCATTTAGATTTTCATTACATATTTTATTTTTATATCCTTGGATGAATTTGGGTCTTATAGATCCACTTTTAAAGATATTTTTTATAGATATAATTCTGACATGATAATAATTTGAAAATTTATCTATATACTTTCTTTACATTATGGTTGGCTCTTTTTTTCAATATAGATTTAAAAATTAGATTTGTGAATGTTGTTAATAAGAGATATTTTGTTCTAATTTTTTCATGAAAATCAAATTAAAATATTTTCATGATTTATTGTGTTTCAATTATGATCTGGTGGATCTATCCCTTTGATGATAAAAAAGTGATAGTTTTTTTTAGTTTGTGTCCAGTTAGACCAACCCCAAAAAATATTAATGAAAATTAAGAGTACAATGTTAGAAAGTGCATGGGTATTTACAGATTCAAGAATGAGACACTCCCCGCATATCATCCTACACCAAAGGAACATAGAAATCATGAGTCCTAAAGGTCTATGTGGAGGTTATTTCCATGATCGATCTATTTGATATGGCATCGTCCACTTGATTATCCTCCCTATATACATTTGTATCCTTATGTTGAGATGTTTTGCCTGACAGAGATATTCAATCCTTTGGGTAGACGTTGCATGGAATGTCCCTGTTACTCATCTTAATAGCATTAACTACATGTTATAGTCTAATTTTATCAATATAATATTCAAAATGTGATAAACAACATGCTTGACATAATAAATAATGGCCCACTATTCAACGTCATCTGCAATTCCCATCCCAATGAAAGGATTAAAATAGAATTTGATAAAGCTAGGGTGTGTATGAAAGACATGACCACATCCTGAACATCCCGACGATCCCAAAGTAGCTCAATCAAAAATAAATTTTATACAGGGAGAGATAGGAGGAATCCAGAGTATATACTTGATCATAAGTTTCTACTTCAACATGCCCGAAATTCCTAGAAACCGAAGTGCCTGAAGGTTCAAGTAGGTTTTTTCCATGGAACTATTTTGTATTACATTAGACTCATGAATTTATCGTTGAATTAATAGTACACCAGCATGATTGGAATAGGGTTTTTTATCAAATATAAGCTCATTTTTGGATATCTAGATAGCATGATGAGCCACTGCTATAGTAATAAGAAGCAGGTCCTGAATATTGGCACTCATTCCACCTATAGTGATTCTAATAATCAAGTATTCAAGATTTATGTCAGATAATAAATCCATTTTAAAGATATCACCGATGTATCCCCATAGTTTCTGATAAAGGGTTCCATAAATGAACAAATATTTTTCATTTTATCATCATCCAAGCCTAAATGATTGGCTGGTATAATGCATTGGCCACCCATCCCCATTTGATCATGTGTCAAAAAAATGTTCATCCATATTTTCAAAATGAGGATTTATTGAGAGGTTTGAACAAATGAAACTTTTAATTTTAGAATCCATGTAGGTGCTTGGGTATCAAAAGTGAAGTGCATATTAACTTTATAGTATTGAAGTGACCAATCCTATTGGGCTTCAAAATGAGCACATCATTGTCCATAAAAGAATAATTTTGAATTTTCATATGGTCTTGAGGAGGCACCATGACATAAAGGTTGTCTCTATGATCCATAAAATCGGTCACAAACACATCCAACATGTTAGTGGGTATGTCACCCATGTGTAAAGGATTTTCTAGTAAAGGATTCTTCCAGAAATTAAGATTTTATTGTCTACTAACAAGCTATATTCATTTTTAAAGTATGACATAGAAATAATGTTTAAGATATGTCAACACAAATGAAGACAAGTAATATTTATAACCATTAAAATGCTTCATTTTATACCCGCATGACAAGAATTCCAAATATTATTTAGTTAAGGAAAAGATATTACAAGTGAACTTATTAAAAATCCCATTTCTGAATATCTCCATATCTTTAATTCTAAGGCCACCCATCTTAATGGGTTTAATTAAATATTTCCAAGTGGTTGTGATTAACTTTTATTTATTAATTTATCTTGTTTAGATGATGTTCCTCGTCATGCATTAGAGTTCGAATTGAAAATTTATTGGCCATCTATAGTTTGAGAAGGAGTACACAAACTTTTACATGATCACCGAGATAATGAGGAACATGCTCCGGGCTTGAGAAAGAATAATACCTTTAAATATAACCATTTGATTTATGATGCTTGAATATATTCTATAAATAAACTACATCTAAACCTTTCCACAAAAAGTGGTACCCCAAGATATGTGAAGGTAATAGAACCCTTCATAACTCAAAGGGACATGGAAATCAGATTTTGTTTTCCCACTATGATCCCATTACCAAAAACAATGAAAGACTTATTCCAATTTATATAATATCTAGACACATCGTCGTAATGTGAAAAGGGCCTTGATTGTAGATATAGTTATCCCGGAGGCTTTCCCAATGACGAGAATGTCATCAGTATGTAATAACTGAGATGGTATGAGGTTATCTCTTCCAAATATTATCTATTTAAAAAACCAAACTTCAGAGAGCTCATTAAGTAATCTACTAAAATATTATTCAAAAATGGAAAATAAAATCCCAGATAGAAAATTACCTTGCCTAAATCATCTTTTATATTGAATTTATCCCCTTGGAGAACCATTGATAAGAATGTAAGACTTTCCAGATCTAAGAATTCCACTAATGATCTTGATGAAATCATTTGAGAATCCAAACCTCTGAATTACTCCAATAAAGAAGATCCACATTTATGTGTAAAAATATTTCAAAATGTGAATTTGGAGAGAAAAGTTAACAGAATTCATCTTCCTTTTCATCAGGTTGATACTTTATGAACCAGTAAAGTGCCAATTCTGAATATTCATTCCATGAATAAATCCAAACTGATTAGGGGAGACATTCTCTTTTATGATGTTCCCCAACCTAGTCATCATGATTATACTAATGATCTTTGCGATGGTGTTTCCAATATACGTAGGAAGGAATTATTTGATATCAATTGCATTCTCCTTCTTAGGAATCAAATAAATGAAATTAGAGTTAAAACTTTATTGAATTTAGGCCTATGTAAAACAATAATTGACTTCTTTAACCATATCATCTTGCACAATATCCCATTAAAACATATATAACATGTTGGTGAATCTATCTGGTCCAGTATCACTAGAAATGTTAATAAAAAAGAGATATTCTTTCATTTTCTAATTTGAAGGGGCCATTGTAAGAGCAAGGTTTTGATGTTCCAAAATATAGGAGGTAATATTATCAATCAACTCCTGAGTGTGGTCCTTATCATTATTCGAATAGAGACTTGTAAATTGATTCATGAATTCATTTTAGATCTCACTTTCATAGGTGTAGAGGCATCCCTAAATATTAATTTCCTTTAAACCATCCATGACACATTTTTATATATGCATTATATGAAAAATGTTGTGGTTCCTGTCACTATCGCTTGGCCATTATACATTCAAATGAACATGTTGTTCTCTCTTTAGGGATGTTTTCATGTAGTTCAACTAATGTAATTATTGAGATGTGGTGAGTGGCCATGGGTCACATAGAGATTCTTGAGGAGTGGATGAGGATGTTGATTTGTTTTGTGTTTTTTATGGACTACGAAATTTGGCCATCTTTTAATTTTTAATTTTATTCAACTTCCTATCTTGTACATTTTATATATTTTATATCATGTTAAATTTATATTTTAAAAGACAGTTTTCTTTTATTATTTTTATACCTTTATTGTTTTCTTTATTTAATTGGGACTATTTATTTTATATTCATGGAAATATAATGTATATATTCACTATTCTAGATTCACTATAAAATGTACACTACATGTTTACTATTATTTAAGTGTAATGTCATTAACACTTTGTAAAATTTTTATGACTTTGTTACTTTCACTAACTTGTGGAGATTATGATTTCACTTTATACCTTGGGTAAATGTTGTTTGATTGACATGGAAGGTTATCTTGAGTTGGTTCAGTAAAAAATGGAATGATTTAATCGTTTTATTATTTAGTGACTATATTAGTATAGATATACGACAATGACAACCACTGTAGAAAACTGAAATTTAGCGACGGTATTTTGGTGATGTTTTTTAAAAACCTCTCTTTCTAGAAAAATGATGGGCATTTTCCTAAAAACATTTATATATATATATATATCATCTCCCCACATTGATGTAAATATATATATATATATATATATCTTTTTTATACATTTATATACACACACACACACAAACACACACACATATATATATACTTATATTTATATAGAAAAACATATAAATATTATAATTTTAGACATGTTTCTAAGTAATAAAGAATATTTTTGTGATATTTTTACTAGTGTGTTAAAACATGGATAATTCTATATATAATTTAACAAATTTATATTTATATATATATATATACAAACACAAACCCACACATATGAAGAAATATATATAAACACATATCGATCTATATAATCATATATATATATATATTAATTTATGGATATTAATATATATATATTTATAGTATGTTAATTTTTAAATAGTTTAAAATATAGACATTATATACTAATTCAAACATAAGATATATATAATATAAAATATAAACATTTATGTAAAATATAAAGGTATATATATAATTTATATATCATAAACTTATATATATATATATTCATAAATATATAAATATATATATATATATATTATATGTATATCAACATATAAAATTATATGTATATATAATATAATAATTTTTAAAATAATTTAAATTATAAAAACATATACCCAAAAAGACGTAGGTCCTGGAAAAAATGCCCAGTCCTCTAAATTTGTTAAATAAAAAGAGAGCACAAGTACAAAGGATAAAAACGATGCAACATGGCTAGAAAATCAAAAGGGTTCATATTCCTCACCAGTTTCAACATTTGAAGCTACCTCCGAATGTGCTGATTCCCACTCAGATTGTGAGTTATAGGAATTGAGCATTTTGACATACTGCTCCCTTAGTCGCAGTTTCCATGAAGTCAATGGCTCCCTGGACAACTACTTGTTGACCCACCCCCACTTTGGATCTGTCTCTTTCCATTTTGAATCCTTGAAGGAGGATCTGGTAGACACCATCTTTGGAATGTTAGAGTAATCCTTTCATGGCTTCCTCTTTGGTGGATCAGTGAAAGTCTACACATTATCATTTCCTTTCTTCCACCCATTCTTGAGTATATCACAATAATATGTCATGACATGGATGTTGGGAGAGTTTTATTTATTCTAATCAGAGACATCCCCCAACTTACTTGGTAACTCCAATAAGCCATTCTCCTTTCGATGATTCTCATGCACTAAACCAGGACTCACCCGAGAAGATTGCCTATTATTGTCTATTAATTCCATGCATTGGTCGTCCTCCCCATTTCTATGCCCCTCATCAAAATCGAAATCCCCACAATAAACATGTTTCGCTCCCGATATACAATTCTGCTGCAACCCTGACTACTCAAGGGGTAACTCCTTGTGCCCTATAGCTTCCTTTCCATCCGGAGCCATATCCCTATATGCTTCGTTTTCATGACTAGCCTCCTCATGCATTATCACTTCAAAATTATTATCAACCTCAATACCCTGGACCTCCTTCATGGCAACCACCGAACCCCTGGAATCCATTCCCACTCCACCATTTCAACCATCAGTAGAGGGGACTTAAGGAACCACAACATCCCCATTTTCAATATCCAGTTTCAGGTTTCCCACTGCAACCCCAACCCCCACAACAAACACCACACCCAGATCACAGTACTGCCTTCTAAAGACCTTATCCACAGTCATTTTAGAGGGTGTATCCATATTCTTCGTTCAGAGGCCAATGTCCATCCTGTTGATTAGTACCATCATCATTTCCATTAGGCTCATGAATTTCTGGAGGTTCAAGAACTTGAGTCGCAGAGTCCTACTCCCTCGTATCTTCAATATAGTCCTCTGATCCAGCACAGTTATGAGAGATTTCACCATAGCGTCCCTGCTCCCCATCACATGATGAGACTCCACCAACAAGCTACAATCCATTATTATCACGACGACACAGTGGTGCTAGATTCCCCAAACGAAAACATTTCATGCAGAAAGGGACCTAGGATTTGATGTATACCAATTGATGCCACCAGAGCTCACCTTCAATCTCAACCCAGATAGACTCAATAATTTCCTTAGACACATCAATTTCAATGCAAATACATAGAGCAATTGGATGGTGGAGAGGGTGGGTGCGAGAGTCCGTGCATAAAAATCGACCAATCATATTACTGATCAAACGTAGTATCACCAAATTTTGAAAAGGCATTAGATGACCTGGAAGGGTGATCCAAATAGCCGTCAATGGAGGATCACGATGCATATGAAACCAAAAATACCAACGTAAGAGAGAAAAAAAAGAGTCTTCCACCGAACGTGGGGCATATGATTAGGCATAAATCAAATCATCTTCATTGATAAAGCAGATTTGAAAATTCCTTGCATCCTAAAGATTGACTACCGATTTTTCACGAAGCTTCCAGGAAGAAGAAACATACCTATCAAATGATGAAATTGAGAATACAGTGCAGGTCATGGGATGTAATTCTTCTAGACACATATTTATTCTTTTATTGATGTGTATTGGGAGGTCATTGTACATGCATCTTACGGGATTGAACAGATAAGGGAGGCACGATAGCGTGGATAGTGAGAATGGGTGGGTACAAGATTTAAGGGATGGGTACAGTTGGGTTGTGGGAAAGTGAACAAGGGGTAATGGAGTGGTGGGGACGAGAGTACATGTGGAATGAAGGTGGTAGGGGCAAGGGAGTGGTGGGGGAATAAATTGCGGTAAGGAAGTGTAAGATAGGGGTGGATGTACATGGGGGTGGAATATGGTGGAAAGGGGAGACTGTGATATTTAAAGAATGTGTATAAGAGGGTTGAAAGGGAGGGGTTGGGATTAGTGTACAATGGTTAAGGGAGGGGTAAGGTGAGGGTGTATAGGGTGAAAAGGGATGGGTTGGGGTAGGTTTACATGGTGTGTGAGGGAGGTTAAGGGAGGGAAAGGGAGTGGTGGTTGTATATGGGGGAGGAAATGCATGGTTTTTTTTAAATTGTGAAAATACTGAAAATAAAAGGGAGGGTGGAGGGAGGGTCATTCAGGGTGGTATGGGAGGTATAGGGAGGGTCTAGTGAATAGTGGGATTCATGTATGGTGAGATGTGGTGGAGTTGGGGAATTAAGTTATTGGTACATGATGGGTGAACGTTAGGAGTGGAGTGGGTGTACAAGGCATAAGGGAGGGTAGAGGCATTGGTGTACATTGTGTAAGGGATGGGAGGGATGGGTTTATATAGGGTGTGATGGGGGGTACAAGATTACTGTTATGAGTACAAGAGGGGTGAAAGGTTAGGGTGGTGGGTGTATAAGGTGTAATAGAGGAGGAAAACATGGGTGTACTGAGGGTAAGGGAGGGGAGGGGGAGGGTCTATAGAGGGTGTGAAGGAGTGTAAAGGAGGGTAAGGGAGGGGAAATGTGTACATAGGGTAAGGGAGTGGTGGGTTTAAGGGATTAGTAGGGCATGAATGGCAGTAAGGGATGGAATTGGATAGGCAGGTATACATGGGGGGATTCATGGATGGTGGGAATTTGGGGAGCACAAGAGTTAAGGTATGGGTATCAAAGGGGTGAAAGGGAGGGTGGGTGGGTGAACTAGGGTTATGGGATGGGGAGGTTTTGGTGCATTGGTGGTAAGGGTGGAGTGAGGGTAGGTGTATAGGGGGTGTTAAAGGGGGTATGGAAGGCTCAGGTGGGATGGTGTACAATGGGGTATGCATGGAATTTTATTAAATTTAGAAAAACGGAAAATAATGGGATAATTGGAGGGGTGTCCTTGAAGGGTGGTGGGGTGGAAATAAAGGGGGTGTATGGGGGTGAATAGATGGATGTATAGGGTGAGTACGAGATTTAAGGTATCTGTAAAGGAGGGGTGAATGGTAGTGGTGGGATTGGGAGAACAAGGAGTAAGGGTGGGGGGATGCATGAGTGTACAATGGATTTTTTTAATACATTTTCTGGAAAGAAATTCAAATAGCATAGGTTTAATTTTTTTTTAAAAAAAATACACCTCAAATGATGCATCTCTGATGCCTCATTTTCCCTAAAATAATAGTTTCTTTTTATTTTAATATAATTTAGGTATATTTAAATTTTTAATGTTTAATTATTATTTTGTTATGGTTATATATATATATAACAAAATGATTCAACATAATTTATCTTTTATTCAAGTACGTGACATTGCTAACCTATAAAATATAAACTATAAAATCGATATGAATGAAATTTTAAACATTTATTAAACATAGAAAAATTGTTTGAAAATTATTTATATTTCATCATAATTCATTTTATATAATCATAATTTCCATTTTATCAACCAATATTCTTTAGTAAAATTTTTAATTAATAAATAATTCTGTAACCACTAGTTAATCATAAATAATATATTAATTAATTATATTTTATTTAATCATTAATCATATTATATTTTTAATAACCTGGGTTTTGAGCCTATAAGACATTGAAAATTTCTTAATGTTATTCCCGAGCAGGGCGTTCGGACGACGTGTGGTTTTGAGCCCCGGTGTGACCGGAATTAAATTTTAAGTGTGTTCACACTAGACACACCAAATAATCAGAATAAATTTTAAACGGTTGCTCAGATGGGAAAACTGAGGGCACCGTTGAGTCTGGAATGTTTCGTTTACCCTAGGAGGGGGGTATCTTTCGTGGGTGCGGCCCTTCTGTGGAAAATGCCACCAGAGGCATTTTCGTAATTTAGCGGCCTTGGGAATGAACTATATAACTTTTGAATGGAGGCTCGGATTAAAATTTCGAGACCACTGTTGTGCTCAGAACGTTGTTTTTACCCTATGGGTGGCTTAACCCTGACCTCGCTGAAAGTCTGCGTATGGGGCCTACGGGCGGGGGGTTTAAGTGTTTTCTATTTAAACACATCCACCCCTCCACATTCTTCCCCCATGATCCTCTCCCTAGCAGATTCCACTCAACAATATCCTCTCCTCACCACCACCACTCGGGCACGGGGCGGGGACTCTGGCAAATCGTCAGCAAAGATACGTGCTACGCCCAGCGAGGTCGCCTCATGCATTTTCAATTTTTAATTCCTACAACCCCTTCAAATTCAATTCATTGCATTGAAATGTTGTCGGATTGTTGAGATAATCCCATAGTTTCATAAGGATCTATTTTATCTTCCCAATTATCCTTTCAGATCAAATTTTCGAGTCCTAGGGTGTCTGGGGTGACCCTGGGAATTTTTCCAGCCATTTTCTCCTTTTTTTGGCGGTTCCAGGGACAGTCCGGTGGTCGGCACTATGGTCCGGCGGGATTCCAGTGGCGATGGTGGTTTCCAAGACATCGGTGCGGTGGAGGGCTCCTCAACATGGTGGCGGGCTCGAGGCGGCGGTAACTTCGCACGGTGGGGCAGGCTTCAGGCGGCGGCAGGCGGAGGTCGTCGGTCAGGCGGACTGGGGGCCGTGGCGCGGGACCCCTTGAGGGAACCGAGACCCACCTTCAGCGGGTCTCCACGTGGACCAGCGACTAACCACTAGGGCCAGTTGGCAGTGTGGAACACGGGTTCACGTCCAAGCTGCGCAGCAGGGCCGCAGGCCGGCGCGGCGGACCGGACCGGTCCTACCCTAAGGGAGTTAGCCCCTATCTTTGGACACCCGTATCATTTACTAAAAGTGTCTGTTTTGCGTGCCGTATATGGTAGTGAAATCCTCGGCTCGGGATTAAGTTTTTGAGATGGCCTTGCAAATTTTCAATTCCCGAGAGGGGGGCTCGGTGGCGCGATGCGCTCGTTAACTACCTTGTTGGGATTCTTCCTTCGAATGGCGCGAACACATCCGTAGTCCGTTTAAGGTGTAGTCAGCAGCATTGTTCCCCTGGCGTCGAGACGAAGTGTTCCAGGGTGGTTTCAGCCATTGAAGTTGAAGTTGAGGCATGGGCCCCGTGGGCCATCTTTTAAGTTGTGAGCAGTGTTTTGTGACTTTTCTATCAGACGTCTGTTCGGGTCGAATGAGTTGTCGTTTTGGTGTGTTTTTATGAGAGCATCACGATTACACAGTTTTCCCAACCTATTTTTTGACCGAGGTGTGGGCCCTAGGAGACGTTGTATGGGTGTAAAGTGGTGTTGAGTAACTTTTTGTTTGGGAGCTCGTTTCTAGCGATTAAGTAGTCTATCTAACGTGTTTTTTCCATGAGTATTACAACGGTGTAATATGGTCTGGTGAGCAGAGCCTCATTCGAGATCTCATTAAATGTGGAAACGTGAAAGTATTTTATTCGAATGTTTCTTTGATGCACTCTGACCCAACGCACGGTAGCGATGTTAGCGCCACCCAGTGATGGCACGGGCAGCGCAGAGTTATTGGACCACTTACGGGTTTACCCTATAGAGGGTCTAGGAAGTGGGTTACTCGTTGACCTTAGGTTTACTTTCCAGCGGGGCTGGGTAATGGGTTACCCATTGATTTTATGGTTTACCGTCCAGTAGGGCTAGGCAGTGGGTCACCCGACGCCCTTTTAGGGATTACCCTCTAGCAGGGCTGGGCAGTGGGTCACCTGCCGACCTTTTGGGGTTTACCCTCTAGTTTGGTTGGGCAGTGGGTTACCTGATTAATTATTTCAGACTCGGAAACTTTCAATGAGGCTAGTCGGTGGCTTTGCTCCGTGATTACCAAATCGCAACTTTTTATGGGAAGTGTATGGATATAGAGATCCCCTTAAGCACTCGTTCGGGTTTCTTGTTGAGCACATATATATATACCGTACTTTTGTTCCCACTCATGGGGTTCAGTTACTCTTCTTCTATGAGGGGCGAAGACACTTGGTGTATGCCATGTGCTTTCTATGTCTAGTTCCTCTTGGTTGGACGAGTCTACTCCCTTTCTTCTATTGGTTTGAGCTACATTCTATTTACTATAATCATTCACTGTTCCTTTTTATGTCTACTACTCACCGTTTTGGTATCTCTTTTTTGGCTCCCTCGAGCTTTCAGGGCATCCTACTGAGTATACTTATACTCACCCCTGACTGGGATTTGCCCGCACTTAGTGTGCCCTTGCAGAGGATGAACAGGTTGATCGAGACTACGGAGGAGCGTAGAGGACACATGAGCTTGGGCTGCGTTCTGTGGCCATAGTAGGACTTTCAGGTGTGAGAATCACCAGCTGTTACTTTTGTTTACCTATTGCCGGGTTGTGGCACATTTTGGGTTGGGTGCATGTTTTTCCCCTTTTTCTTTTCAGTATCTGTCAGTAATTTTCTGCAATTTACGTTTTCCTATTTTGAGGATGATGCATGACTGTTGTTGGGTTATAGTTTCTTGTCCTTTGGTTTTCTTTTACTCTACACTTCTGCATTGAGTGGGCTATATGTGTGTGTACAGGTACTTAGGCAAATAACTCCTCATGATAGTTACACATTCAGCTATTGTGGCCAGCCCCTGGCCTATGGAGTCAGGCTTGGGGTAGTTTCAGCTCTTGACCGGTAGGTCCAGGTCGTGAAATGTGGTATCAGAGGTGGTTCGTTCCTTGGGGCGTTGTTCGGACGTCCCTAAAAAGGAACTGGTTGGGATTTAGGGAAATAGTGTCGATGTGTCTCGAGAGTGGCTCTTAGGCCAGAGATTCCAGTGATGGTACGAGCCGCCGACATGTACATTCACCATGTCCCTAATAACCCGCTTGTCGACTTGGCATGCTGAGACACAAGTTGCAGGGAACTTTGGAACAAGAATCTAGTAGGATTGAGTCTTTGACTGTCATTTTTTGAGTCAGATCCCCTTTGTTATTACTGATATATATATATATATATGATGATCTGATCATGTTAATCCTTGATAATTTTCAGCATGCCCCCACAACAGAAGCCAGCCAGGTTACCCTCTCCAGTTCTTGACGACGACCTGGTGAGTGACGAGGTGTCAGTTCAGGGACCCTCACGTGATCACCTTCAGCCCAGTGATTCAGCAGTGGCCCCTCCACCTAGAGAGAGGCAGTTATTACTAGCATCACAGGCTGAGGTTGTGCGTAGGCTGAGTGCAGTCAATGAATTTCAGCGTCAGCGACTGTAGAAGTTCCACAGAGACCCAGATCCCCATGTAGTGGAAGATTGGCTAGAGTTCGTGGACTGACTGTTCAGGCTGGTACAAACACCAGCGGACCAAATGGTAGCCCTAGCTACCATCCTTTTCCTCAGGAAGACCAGACGTTGGTAGGGGTTGGTTATGCAGACCCACGACGAGTCATCTCTTACATGGGATTGCTTCCATCAGCTCTTCCAGGAGGAGTACCCCCCTCTTTTTTACACTCCGTTCGAATTCTGGAGCTTCTAGAGCTGTAGCAGGGGGGAATGATTGCGGCACAGTACTCGGTCTTGTTTAGCGATCAAACACGCTAATCAAAGGATTTGATCCACGACAATTACTTTCGGGTGTGGAAGTTTGAGTAGGGTATTAACAGGAAGATCTGTGCTAGTGTAGTGCCCCTGGGCATCCCTACTTATGTCATGGTGCTAGATCGGGCACTAGTGATGGATAACTTCTTGGCAGAGGGCTACCAACTGATAGCGCATAGTAGTGGCCACTTCAAAGGAGAGTCCTCACTAATAAGAAGGCGTCAAAGAGCAGAGCCTCGGTTGTGGTGACCATTCCCTAAGAAGACATCAGGGAATGGTCATACACTGCAGTGGCGCCATGCAGCACCGGGGAATGTAGGAGAGAGTTGGTGATATACCTATGATGGACGGGGCCACCTAGCACGAGACTGTCCGACCAGGTGTACCGAGCAGCTGTGGAAGGAAGGGTGCACACCGTAGTGGCAAAGGCAGCACCGTGACAAGGGATCCCCCAAGAAAGGATAGGCTGGTCCTTAGGGAGGTGGTTTAGGCAGAGCGGTAGGACCTGGAGATCTGGAATGGCGTTTGAGGTCCTTCCACCGCCACCACCGGGCAGCCCACACCAGGCTCAGGGAGCATGCGGTAAGGGTCGGGGGCATCTTCAGGCTATGAGTTTTCTTGACCCCCCTGCCCCAGCACACGAGATGGTTCGAGGTACGCTTTGTGTTCACTCAATGCTTGCTTCAGTACTACTAGACATAGGAGACATCCACTCCTTTATATCCCTGTTGTTGGTACGGGAGTTGGAGCTTCTAGTATAGGCATAGACACATTCACTTAGCCTCGAGTTTCCTACAGGAATTGCCTCATTACTGACCTTTATCTACATATAGTACAAACTGTCATTTAGAGGAGAGAGTTTCACGTGGGACCTACTCGTCATCACGATGAAACCTCCGACGTCATCCAAGGCATGGATTGGATTTCTATAGTTCATGCCCAGATCGATTGTCATTACAGACGAGTCAGAGTCATGTTTTCTGATGGGATGAGGTTCACCATCCTTAGTGAACAAGACCTCGTGGAAGAGCAGATGGGTACTCTGAGCAGAAGACCCCGACCAATTTAGCACCAGTTGGCGAGCATGGATCTCAGAACAGTGGACGCTACATGGACTTGGATCCCTAGCATTTTAGAGGACTACATGTACGTCTTTCCTAAGGATGTTCCAGGACTACCTCCAAGTCGATAGATGGAGTGATGCATTGACTTGCAGCCAGGGACTGCCCCGATATCATGTGCAGCTTATCAGACGAGCCCCATAGACCTTCGGGAGCTATGAATTTAGTTGGAAAACCTTCGTGAGAAGGGATTCATCAGGCCCATTTTTCCCCTTGTGCAGTGTTGGTTTTGTTTGTGAAAAAGGTAGAAGGGAGTATGTGTCTTTGTGTGGATTATCCTTGCCTGAATTAGACTACGATAAAGAACAAGTACCCTTCTCCGAGGATAGATTCCCTCTTCTGCTGGTTGAGAGGTGCGATGTGGTTCTCTAAGATTGATCTTCCATCCTAATTCCACCAGTTACGGGTTCGTGAGGTTGACATCTAGAAGCTGGATTTCTGTTGTCGTTATGGGCATTATGAGTTTCTGGTGATGCCCTTTAGCATGACGAATTCCCCCACCATTTTCATGGCTTTGATGAACCAGATCATCCTATCATACTTGGACTGGATTATGGTTATCTTTATTGACAACATAATCATCTACTCTGTGAAGGAAGAGGAGCACGTAGAGCATTTGAGGATTGTCCCAGACTTACTCCATGAGAACCTACTGTATGGGATGCTCTCGAAGTGTCAGTTCTGGATTCATGAGGATTACTTTCTAGGGAAAGTCATTACAAAGCAAGGATTGGCCATAGATCCCACAAATATAGAGGTAGTTCTTTCTTGGGAGCCACCCAAGAATGTGTCAGAGGTGCGGAACTTTCTTGGTTTGGCAGGGTACTAGAAGAAATTCGTGGAAGATTTCTTAAGGATTACTGCCCCTTTGATCGCATTGACGTGGAAGCGATGACCGTTCACCTGGATTGATCAATACAGAAGTCCTTCGAGGAGTTGAGATAGAGGCTGACTAGTGCTCCAATGATGAGGCTGCCAGAGAAGGGCGCTGAGTTCATAGTGTAAAGTGATGCTTCAGGAGCTGGGCATGGGGGCGTGCTGATGCAGCAGTGGGCAGTGATTTCATATGGGTTGAGGAAGTTGAGGCCCCATGACCAGAATTATGAAAATCATGATTTAGAGCTGGTAGTGGTGGTCTTCTCCTTGAGGTTATGGAGACACTACCTTCTGGTGAGCATTTTGTGGTCTACTAAGACCACCAGAGCCTCAAGTACATCTTCACTCAGCGGGATTTGAATCTGTGGCAGAGGCGCTGGCTGAAGTTTCTATAGGACTATGATTTCGAGATAGTCTACACTCTAGGGAAGGGCAACGTAATACCATATGCCCTTAGCAGGTTATCCCAGGGTCGTCTAGTGCGGGAAGCATCATAGCAGTTGGCTTCCATTCGACTAACCTTGGTGGAACATGAGGATATGATTTTTCTATATTTGATGGTGTTGAATCCTTCACTCTTGGAGCGTGTGAGAGAGTCATCGTAGGGGGATATCGATAGCGAGGTACTGCATGATCATATATACACGGGCGATGCACCCGATGGGTATTATGAAGGAGGGAATCATGAGATCCTGTTCCAGGGGTGATCTGTAGTACCAGTTGAGATGTGGGAATAGGTGATGTGGGAGTTCCACACTTCTCCCTTGGATGTACATCCCGATGTGGGGAAGATGTACAGAGACCTTCAGCGGCAGTTTTGGTGGTCTGGTATGAAGCAGGGCATAGCTGAGTTTGTTTCCTGGTGTCTTACCTATCAGTAGGTGAAGGCAGAGCATCAGGTTCTGGCAGGGTTGTTGCAGCCCCTTGATATCCCGGAGTGGAAGTGGGATGACATATCTATGGACTTTGGCACAGGTCTTCTGCACACAGTGAAGGACCATGATTCCCTTTGGGTGATAGTGGGTCAACTCACAAAGTTGGCACACTTTTTTTCCATCAGGGAGCATAGCTCGGTGGAGAGACTTGGGCAGTTGTATGTTCGTAAGATCGTCCGCCTTCATGGAGTACCCTCAACGATCATCTCCGACCGCGATGCGTGGTTTACGTTGTGATTTTGGTGAGGACTGCGGGAGGCATTCGACACTCATCTGTTGATGAGTGCGTCTTTTCACCCCCAGAAGGATGGGTACAAAGAGTGCACTATCCAGGTGTTGGAGGATATGCTTAGGGCGTTCATGTTAGATTTTTTCCTGAGTTGCGAGGATCACCTGCCCTTAGTGGAGTCATTGTACAATAGTAGTTACCACTCTACCATCAACATGGCACCTTTCGAGTCCCTCTATGGGAGACCCTACAGGTCCTTGTTATGATGGACAGAGGTTGGGGAGACCTCCCTCGTGGGACCAGAGTTGGTGCAGGCGATGATCGAGAAGGTACAGGTCATTCGTCAGTGGATGAGGAAGGCTCAGAGTAGACAGATGTCCTACACAGATCATCGGTGCAGGCCTTTGGAGCTAGAGGAGGGGGACTAAGTCTTTCTGAGGGTCTCTCCACGATGTGGGACATGAAGGTTCGGTCGGGGAGTCAAGCTATTCCTGAGTGTCATCGGACCCTTTTAGATCATGTGTAGGGTCGGTGAGGGGACATACCGTCTTGGTCTACCCTCACAACTAGAGAGGGTGCATGACGTCTTCCCGATGTCACAGCTGAGGAAATACGTGCATGACACCATGCACGTTATCAACTGGGAAGAGTTACACACCGTGAATGGAGCCACCTTTGTGGAGCACCTAGTGGCGATTGAGGACCAGTAGGAGCAGACACTGCATGGACGGGCTATTCCTTTGGTTAGTGTGATGTGGCAGCACGAGAGAGTTCAAGAGAGCACCAAGGAATGGGAGGTCTAGATGATGGCTCAGTATTCCAAGTCGTTTTTGTAATTTGGGTTTTAGGTGACAAAAAACATGAAGGATGTAATGAGATAAGAACCTGGGTTTTAAGCCTGTAAGACTTTGAACTTTTCTTAATGTTATTCTAGAGCATGGCGTTCAGACGACGTGTGATTCCAAGACCCGGTGTGGCCGGAATTAAATTTTAAGTGCGTTCACACATGACACACAAAATAAACTGAATAACTCCTAAAAGGATTCTCGTATAGAAAACTGAGGGCACCATTGAGTCTGGAACGTGCCTATTACCCTAGGAGGGGTGTAACTTTAGAGAGCGTGGCCCTTCTTTGGAAAACACCACAAGGGGCGTTTTCATAATTTACCAGCTTTGGGTGTGAACTTTATAACTTATGAACGGAGGCTCGGATTAAAATTTTGAGACAACTGTTGCGCTCATACCGTGTTTTTTACCCTAGGGGTGGCTTAACCCTGAACCCGCTTAATGTTTGGGTATGGGGCCTATGGGAAGGGGGTTTAAGTGTTTTCTATTGAAATGCATCCACCCCTCCACCTTCTTCCCCCTTGATCCTCTCCCTGGAGGATTCCTCTCAACAAGCTCCTCTCCTCTCCTCCACCACTCCAACAAGGCGCGGCAACTCCGATGGATCTTCAATGAAGGTATGGGCTACGCCCATCGAGGTTGGCTCATGCATTTTCAATTTTTAATTCTCGCAACCCCGTCAAATGAAATGATTTGCATCAAAATTTTGTCTGGTCATCAAGAAAACCCCATATTTTATTACGGCTCAATTTTATATTCCCAACGATCCTTTCAGATCGAAATTTCTAGCCCTGGGGAGTCCGGGGTGACCTCGGAAAGTTTTCTGGTTGTTTTCTCTTTTTTCCGGCGGTTCAAGGGGCAGTCTGGTAGTCGGCGCGGTGGTGCGGTGGGCTTCCAGCAGAGGCGGTGGTTTTTGGGATGGCAGTGGGCTCCTCTGCGCGGCGGTGAGCTCCAGGCGGTGGCGGCTTTCGGGATAGTGCTACGGCAGTGGGATCCTCCGCGTGGTGGCAGCGGCTTCGCGTGGCGCGGTGGGCTCTAGTTGGGGGTGGTCGGAGGTCATCGGTCGGGCGGACCTGGGGTCGAGGCGTGCGACCCCATGGGGGATATGAGACCCGCCTTCGGAGGGTCTCTGCATGGACTAGCAACCAACCACAAGGACCGATCGGCGGTGTGGACCGCGGTTCCGCGGCCAGGCCGCACAGCAGGGCCGCAAGCTGGCGCTGCAGACCAAGCCGGCCCAGGCCGGTCCAGCCATAAGGGGGTAAGCCCCTTGTCTTCGGACACCCATATATTTTACAATGAGTGTTTGTATTGCGTTCCGTCTTTGGCAGTGCAATCCTCGTCTTGGGACGACGCTTTTGAGATGGTCTCGGGAATTTTCAATTCCTGAGATGGGGGCTCGGTGCCGCGACGTGGTCGTTTATTACCTCGCCTAGATTCTTCCTTCGGATGGCACAAACACATCTGGAGTCTGTTTAAGGAGTCGTCTACTGCATTGTGACCCTGGGGTCGACACAAAATGGCCCAGTTTGGTTTCAGACGTTGAATGTGGAGTTGAGGCATGGGCCATGTGGGCCGTCTTTTATGATGTGAGCAGCATTTTGCGACTTTTACATCAGACGTCCATTCGGGGCGAATGAGTAGTCATTTTGGCGTGTTTTTCTGAGAGAATCATGAAGGTTCAGTTCCCCCAAACTCTTTTTAGACCGAGGTGTGGGCCCCACAAGACAATGTATGGGAATAAAGTGGTGTTCAATAACTTTTTCATCGAGAGCCCATTTCCAACGAGTAAGTAATCTATCTTGCCTTTTTTTCTATGAGGATTACAACAATGTAATATTTTCGGGTGAGAAGAGACTCTTTTGAGATCTCAAAAAATGTGGAAACGTGAAATCAAGTTGGTTGGAGGTTTATTTGAGGCACTCCGACCTAATGCATGATCGCGATGTTAGCAACACCCTGTGATGGTGTGGGCAGCGCGGAGTTATCAGACCAGTTCCGGGTTTACCCTCTAGCGGGTCTGGGTAGTGGGTTACCCATTGACCTTAGGTTTTACACTCCCGAGAGGCTAGACATTGGGTTTCCAATTGATTTTATGGTTTACCCTCTAGCAGGGTTTGGTGGTGGGTCACCCGATGAACTTTTAGGGTTTACCCTCCAGCAGGGCTGGGCATTGGGTCACCCGATGACCATTTGGGGTTTACCCTCACGTTGGTTTGGGCAGTGGGTTACCTGACGACATCTATTAGAATTATCCCCTTTCTATGAGGCTAGTCAGTGGCTTTTCTCCATGATTACCAGACTGCATCTTTTGGTGGTACGGTTTAGTGATGATGCAGCTTCGACATGCGGTACTGTTGGGCATCAGTGATGGATATCCTTAAAAATGTTGGTGACTATTCTGGGGCTGAGATAAGAGATAGATATCCCCTTATGCACTCATTTGGGTTTGTTTCAGAGCATATATATATATATATATACATCATACTTTTGTTCCCACTCTTGGGTTTCAGTTACTCTCCTTCTATGAGGGGCGAAGACATGCGAGGTATTCCACATGCTTTCTGTGTCTACTTCCTCTTGATTAGACGAGACTAATCCCTTTCTTATTTTGGGTTGAGATGCATTCTATTTACTATAATTTTCCTCTATTACTTGTTCTTTCTACTACTCACCATTTTGGTATCTCTTTTGTTGCTCCCAAGATTTTTCGGGGCATCCTACTTAGTATCCTTATACTCACCCCTTCTTGGGATTATCACGCACTTAGTGTGCCCTTGCAAACGACGAATAGGTTGATCGAGACTACGGAGGAGCGTAGAGGACACATGAGCTTGGGCTGTGTTCAGTGGTCGTAGGAGGACATTCAGGTGTGAGACTCACCAGCTGTTATGTTTTTTAACCTATTGTCGGGTTGTGGCACCTTTCGGGTTGGGCATGTGTTTTCCCCCTTTTTATGTTTAGAATCTATTAGTACTTTTCATCACATTACTTTTTTATATTTAGAGGTTTATGCATGGATGTGGTTGGGTTATATTTTCTTGTCCTTTGGTTTTCTTTTACTCTGCACTTCTGTGTTGAGTGGGTTGTGTGTGTGTACAGGTACTTAGGAAAAGGCCTCCCCGAGATGGTTACGCCTTCGGCATTTGTCGCCAGCCCCTGGGCTATGGAGGCAGTCTTGGGGTAGTTACAGCTCGAGACCGATAGGGTCGGGTGATGACAATATTCATTATTTAATTATATTTATCTAATCATGTGTATTCATTTTTAATCAAAAGTTATCATTAATTAATCTATAATTAATCATTACTAATAATATGAATTATTTCTAAACTATATATAAATAATTAAACAAATTAATAATTAACCTTCCAGCAAATAATTTTTTCATTTTTAAAGGTCTGTTTATGGGTTTTTGGTACCCAAACATACTACCACAAACACAAAAAAGTGAAACGCAAACTTCAACAACTCATACCATAACATAATTACACATCATAATGACCGTACTCATCCCCACATCCCATGCAAGATTCATGTTCTCTCGTAGCTGATTCCCATTCTAGAGGCCTCAAAAATCTTTCACTTTGAACCCGACCCCTAAGCTGATCGAGTACGGTTTTCTGTGGCGATGCCTTCTTGACCACAATACCCTTTTTAAAATCCAAAGTCACCTCGCTATTCTTCTTAGAGGAATATCGAGTCCTCATCGGCCGTGGAAGATATGATTAATCATTAATTGGTCATCTTCTTGGTGTATCAGAAAAAGAACCTTCAGTTGTAGCCATCATCTGATTCCCACTTTGAACAACATCACTGAATGAACGAGTGATTGGGCCACTGACATTTTCTTTCCCACCCCCAAAACTCTCCCTTCCTATACTAGATCACTCCCCAAAAACAGAATCTGGACTCCCATCATTGTTCCCCCGCCCCTAGCCTGGAGTGTTACTCTCCATCAAAGGTATATTCCCCTCCTCAGTAGTAAATTTTTCCACAACTGTGGAATGTGTCTCCTTCCCAAAGACTTCAACCTATAGACCCTCCTGCCTCTGATTTGTGTTGTTCACTAATGGATATCTCTTGATCACATTGTTTTTTTCTTCCACAGTCATGGTGCATGGATCCTACCCCCTGCATACAACCTATTGATCCTCCCCAACCTTTTTACCGACTGTAGCTCGTTCAAGCCCCATACCCTCAACCTGCTGGCCCTCCAAGACCTCTGTACCACCATCCCCTCATGAAAATACATCCTCCTCTAGTCTCACGTCAAACATATCATCAGAATTCCCTTCAAACTTATTACTCAAAGAAATAAAAGGCTTATCCAACTGATCTAGACCTTTAGAATCCCTAGCACTGGCAGTGATAACCACCTCCGCAATGTTAGAATCCATTATTTCCCCAATCTATTTTGTACCCAAACTCACCATGGAACTAGCCAGGTTTTATAAGTCCTACCTAAACCTATGGATAACCTCAGAAACCTTCGAATTAGCCTGAATCTCTTCAACACCAGAAGCCCCAAGATCCTAGTTTTTCTCAAAAGAAACCTTACGAGACCCAGCTGAATTTTCATCCATAAATGAACCAGACACATAAGAGACCTTTCCTCTGTTAACATGCTCTTCCATTCTCAGATCCCGACCCACCTTCACACTAACCACTAAATCTTTTCTCCTAGAATCATCCTCATTGTTCACAAAAGCATATTTCCCCTTATGAAAAACCTCCTTCAACTGTGAAGAGAGTCCACTTTAGCATACCTCAACCGTGTGTCCCAATCTCATTCAAGAACCACAAAACACAGTCCAATTTTCATAGACAACCCTCTATTTTCATCAGTATTCTTTTCCTATCATGATCCAAACATAATAAAAAGGAATGTGATACGTATCCATTTCAACACACACCTGGGGGTTTACCGGATGAGAAACCACCTCGGTCCGACTATCAGAACAGAGACATCAAACTACCAGATTTACTAACATGCGAATAATCGAATGGTTTTGAAATGACAAAAGAATTTCGGGGAAAGGTACCCAAATCGCAATGAAAGGATGGTCGCGATTCATATAAAGGTCGAAGGACCAATGTAATAGTAGAAAATCAGATCCATTGAAGTATCTAGGAGCCCTCGACCAAACTTGGATGAGATTTTCCTCTGATTTGAACCTAATCATGATTTGTTTGCTCTCTAGAAATACAACCATCACTTTTTCATGAAGATCCCAATATCTGAAGACAAATCAGACAAAGTCATCGACCGAAGGCCTCCTGTGCTTGAATCGAGCCCCTAGGGTGAGATTTAGCAAGGCTGAGGATTCCTTATTTTCTCCCACCTCTTCAAAAAGCCATGATAAAACCTAATGTTCCAGATCTCATTGAAGGATTTCTGAACCTTCATCTCTCCTTGTCTATTTCATTCTATAAAAACATAATTATAATTTTAATAATGATAAATATACTGATTTTATTTTTATTTTCTTAGGTATTTTAGTAGTTTATAAAGAAAATATGAATCATCTTAAGCATATCCCCAAGGAATGTCAAACTAGGAGTGCAGTAAGGCCTATTTTCATGCACTAGTTCCCATTTGAGTCTAGATCAAAGAGGTTTTTTTGGGTTTTAAACCTAGGTACATTTGTGCGAGAGCCACATCCACTTGTTTGTGTCCAAACCAATATTTGATTACTTAGATAACTATATAATATTAATTATACCAAAATTTCACAATACTTAATCCTAAGTTTTAATCTATACTAAATTTCTACTTAATCATTACTAATAAAAATCATTATTCCAAACTATATATAAATCATTAAACAATAGAATAAAAAAATATTTAGAACTAACTAAAATACTTAAAAATGTAATATTTAAAACAAAAATGATTTCAATTAAATAAATAAAAATCATTAAATTAAATTAAAAAACCTCTAAATGATGCTTTGTAAAAAACCGCCTTTTTTAGACCACTAACTCCACCACATGGAGAAGAAATTTTTTTAGAAAGGGAATCAGTGGATTTAGGAGAGATGAGGGAAAATGAAATGAGGAGAATGGAAGGATTCCCTTTTATATGAATTTGAGGAAAGCCAGGATCAACGATGTCGCCTTTTGCCTTTGTGTGAGGCCAATGGCGGCATTGGCGGTGCCACCTTTCACCTCAACTAGTGGCCAAAGGCAGCATCCCCCCCCCCCGCCTTTTTATGTCATCTATTCGGGACACATGTGGCGCGGGGGATGGAAGGCGGAATCATTGATGACTCTTTTGGGTATAAACACAAATGCAGAATTAGTGATGCCTCCTTTAGGACGTATTTTAAAAAAAATTAAACCGATCCTTTTTTAATTTTTATTCATAAAACATATTAAAAAAACTCTTGTACATGGTGTAAGGTAGGGGTGGGGGAGGGTGTACCGAGGGTGTGAAGTGGGGTAAGTGAGGGATGGTGTATATATTGGAGGTGTTTATTGTAGAAAAGTGGGGGAGTATTTGATTTAAACTATGAGTATAGGTGGGGTGAAAGGGATGGCTGGGGGTGAGTGTACATGGGGTAAGGAAGGGGGTTCCGTGATGTTACAATGGTTAAGGGATGAGTGGGATTGGATGTACTGGGGGACGAAGGGAGATTTGGGAGGGTAGGGGATGGGTAAGTACACATGGGTTGTCAGGGAAGGTTTAAATGGGGGAGTGAGGGATTTAAGGTATGGGTATAGGATGGGTGAAAGGGAGGGATTGGGGGTGTGTGTGTGTATTGGGTAAGGGAGGCGGATGAATGGGTCTATTACGGGAATGGGAGGAGTGGCGACGGGTGTTCATGGGTCATGGAGTGGGGTAATAGAGGGTATATTAATGGTGGGTGTACATGGGGAGGGAGGTGTGGCATATATTTCTTATCATTGTAACAAGTTAGAAAATAAACGTAGGAGTATATGGGTTTTTGTACAAGGGGTAATATAGGGGGATGTGTTGGTGTACAACGGGTAAAGGAGGGGTGGTGGTGGGTCTATAGGGGATATGATTGTGGATAACATAGGGTATGGGTGGGGCATGTGTGTTGGGGGGAGGTGTGGAATATTTTTTATAATTGTTAAACCCCAATTTTTTTTACAAAAATGAATTTTAAAATTAAAATAGCTGATGTTTTTTGGAAACCACAGTAAACATTGTATTATTTACCAACATTTCTAAAAAATGTTGTAAAATGTGGTGTCTCTAATTAGAGGTATTTATAATCATCACTAATTTTTAGACATTTATAAACATTGATATTTAGAGACAAATTATGAAATTTTAATGAAATTATTTACTAATGATTAATAAAAACGTCGATAAATAAGTGACATTTTGCCGACGTATCTAAAAAATAGAGGTGAGTGAGTTGTCTCTAATTACTAAAGATTATAAATAACAATAATTTAATGATTTTTACATACAACAATTACTACCTATGTATAAAAATGTAAAAAATTATCACCATTTCTAATCGTCTCTAATTACTGACGTTTATAAACAAATGTTAACTTCACAACACCTCATTTAGTGAATTTATTTAGCCACGTCGATAAATGAATTAGAAGCATTTTTAGAAATTTATTTAGAAATTATATTTCTAATTTACGTGTTTTTTTCTAGTGGACTCATAAGTTATCTCATGAATCAACAATTGACCACCACCGTTTGTGACAAATTTGAGTTCCCTCTTTCATGACACTTTAGGTGGTCCCTTTTGAGTTATGTTCCAACAACCTTGGTCATTGGGTTAGATGGTTTCTCCAACCACTTGGACTCAAGCTCATCTACAATGGATCATTAAATTTGAATAACATGAAAGGTGGTGGTGTGGTCTGGGGCCCCATGGGATGGGTTATTATTTATTTTACTACCCTTTTTGGTAGAGGTCAATCCCTTTTGGTTGAGGATCTATAAATACATACTGATCTTCATATTTATAGGCACCAAAATATTATACTCAAGTTAGTTGAGACTAACTCTCTCATCATCCATGAATCCATCCATGGAAATCGTTACATTCCCAAGTGTTTATTGTACATTATAAGAAGGTGCATGACCCTCATCAGTGATGAAATATCCATATTTTACACTTGGAGGGATAGATGTAAGGTTTCTACTCTTTTTGATTCTATGGAGTTGCATGGTCTCATTGTTTTTCTTCCCATAGACATGCATTATTTCTATTTTTATGGGAATAATTTGACTATAGGGGATGATCTTGGTCTGCACCACTTGCAGCCTCCATATTTTTTTCCTTTTCTTGTTTTCCTCTGCTTTTTTTTATTTTGGTCTTCTTGTTTTTGTACTCTTTCCTTAATTTGGATAAAATAATGATGATGAATGGTTTTGGGGATTTAACACTTGAATATTAATTTTTTTATTATTATTTTTATTTATTTTCATCTAAATGGATGTTTCTTATCACTATCATGTTATATAAGATAACTTTTTTGGATTATCTAAGTATTGGTTTGGATATAAAAAATAATTGTAACTGATTAGTTGAATTGAATTGTCTACAAAACCTTGTGTGACACATTTTATTTCTTCTTAGAAGTTATTTAATGCTGACATATGGTAGAAACATAGCTGGACAAATTATGTACCCTAACATTTAAAAATTTTATATCACACAAATTTGTTTGTTCAAAAAACTTTTGATTCGGAATTTACCCTTAAGTGATTTTCATTTTTTTTATGTGAATCAATTAGGGTTTCGTGATTTTTTGGTTTTTTGTATCGTTTTTTTTGAATGTTTGTTTTTTTGTTAAAAAAATATGTTTCATATAATATATTAATTTTAAAATAGAGGTTAATGAATTATTTGTAACATCATTTATCAATTTGAATAGTCTTTTCAAAATAGGTATATTTTATGAGGAAAATGTTTCACTATTTAAAAATCAAATGATATTTTTATATAATTTTTTTAATTTTACCATTTATCTAATTTGGTATAATTACTCATGAAGGAGTTATTAATGCCAAATTATTTTATTTTAAATAAAGTGAACTTTTTCTAAAATGTTAACTATTTTTTAAGAATATTTTACAATATGTTTGTTATTTTAAAGGAATGATTATTTTTTGTGTTGTAAACTTCAATGAAATTGGGTTTCTATGTTTGATTCCATGGTTATATTTGGATTGTTTGCTATAATTTTTGAAAAATGAATTGATTGAGTTTTTGTTTCATATTATATAGAATATTCCACCAATAAATTTATTAATATAACAAGGAAATACTATTAAAATGGATTATATGTATGTTTATTCCTCTCTTAATTTGGTGTAACTATAATAGTTTATAGAAATTCCCTAGATGAAAATAGATTGGTAGAGCTAAACCCTTGTGTAATATTGGGACTTATAATGGAACTTTTGAATCATATTATATTAGTTTTCTAGGGGTATGAAGGTATATTTGAGTAAATTTAGTGGTTATGGAGGATTTATATAACCTTTATTTTAATGAAAAATCAATTAGAATTGAGCTATAAGGCTGTTGTGGTCTTGTTTGAGAAACATTGTTGAGTATTATGGTAATTTATTATCATTTTCGATGTTTTGGATGAAATTTACTAGGTAATCTTCATGATCATATTTATTCAATGTTTTTATCAAGAAAAAATGAAGGCACGTCCCTGAATTTATGATTCATTTCTTGGTTGAATAAATTGTGATGGATTATACTGACTGTTTTTCAAAGTTAGTGTTTATTTCCCTTTTGTTTGTCAACATCAAATTTTTAAAATCCAATTTTATTAAGAGAGTTATCCACATGTACCAGGAATCAATTATGTTATAGTCATGACTATTATTTTTTAAGGAAGTGGATTAAAATCTATAATAGTGGAATGGAATCAGAGGTTATATGATACCAATATTGGAATTTGGATTTTTGTTAGCCAATCATAACTGATCTGTACTGTTTCTTATAAGTGGAAGTAATCTGTTGGTGGATTGTAGTGAAAGACATTAGAGAAATATAATCCATCTTTCTTCAAATATCCGACCACTTTTCTTCTATGTTTTCATCTCGGTCGATATTAATATTTATTTTCTAGGTATTTTTACTCGAGTAGTTTAGAGAAAGAAAATTCCCTTGATGGAAGTCCATTTAAGTGAATTTCTTTAAGTTCACCTTATTTTACCCTTTCCATGGACATTATTTATTATATTACTATTGAATGTTAATTTTTTCATATATTTTATCACACACATTCCGCTATGATTGGTTATACTTCATTAATTTTATCTACAACAATAGCCATGTGATAAGATATGGATTTTGATGAATTTATCATTAGAATCTTTGGGTATGTGATTGGGTATATTGGAAAAGTAGTATACTAGTATAAATTAAACAATTTCAGGTATTTTTAGAGGATATTTTTCTCTATATGTGATTATATCGGGCACACCATGGGTCAATGTTAGCCAAGTGAGGTCCTAGATTAATTTTCTTTTTGATTTCTGAACATAGGATATAGCAAATATTGTTCCTTATTAAGGCACATTTTTGATTGATGTCACATTTATGTTCCTATATTATGGGATGTTGACATAATTTAGACCTTTTTTTAATTATCTTATGGATGTAAATTTTTGTTATGGGTTCATCATGAAATTATGAATCAGTTTCATGAATGGTTGCTTTTGGTTGGAAAAGAATAATTGGTTTAATTGGAGATTTGAGGATACTTTTTTTCTTTGGTTGTATTATTCCCGAAGTAGTTTATATCTTTTATGTTTCCATTTTATTTGAGATATAAATGTTCTGGAAACCTGTTGACCATATCTATGAACTTATAGATTAATTTTTCATGTTGTTTTTTAGGATATAATTTGCAATGTTTTATGACATCTTTGCACTTGTTCCATTTAATTTTATGTTTTTTATATTCTATGGTGCCCCTTTGTCAATACACCTTCTTGGTATTTTACCACACTAACCAATGTACGACATTTTAATTTGGATGTTTTAAATTCCAACTTATTATTTTCTTTGAATATCTAGGGTATCAAAATGGAATTTTGTGGTGTATTTTTACACACCTATGTAACTTTTCTATTAAATATTATAAAATGTAAATTATTTTTAATTTTTGAACTCTTTTTGGGGTTTTACTATTTTTTTAGTTCTATAGTATTTTACAATTGGTAGTCCATGTTGGATCTATGGAGAATCATAGTGTTATAGGCTACATAGGTAAATATTTAGTTTTATATGATCATGTATTACCCAATAGTGAAGGGGAATTAAAATGTGATGGGTATTGTGGGGAGTTATTTTGATTAAATATATTACATGATAGAATATTAATTAAGTACCGTGTATGTAAACCCCTTTTTATAGGGTTTATAACAACCCATACATTTAATAAAAAGATATCACATTTTAATAGATGAGTATTCAATACTGTATATATGGCCTTTAAAAACACTAGAAAAGGCCATTTACAAAATTAAAAGAAGTGTTGCTAATCTCGGTGATGATAAAGGGGAGTCCCATTTATCCTCTCTAAAAAAATTGATAAATATTTCTTTTCACAGCACTAAAAAATCACTGTTAAAAGGGGGATTTTATCAATGCTAAAAAACACTGATAAAAGGGTCATTTATCAGCGCTTATTTTTACGATGTTAAAAGACCAAATTTATCATAACTTTTATAAAATATTTTTTAAATACCCCTTTTAACAATGCTAAAAAAATCAATAATAAATGTATCCTTTATAAATGTTGTTAAAATAAAAAATTTATCTACATTTATTTAAAGTGCTACTTAATGTTATAAAACAAATTTAAAAAAAAATTGAAAAATTCTGTAGATCGGAGAGGGATTTCAACAATTCTTGACCCCCCCACCACCACCACCTTCAACGATGCTATGAAGCACCCCCTCCAAGAACCGCACACCCCTACTACCCCAGTACGTGATAGACACACCCATAACTCTTTAATAATTCTAGCACAACAATTCACCATCGTATGTGCCCCTGCCTCCCTCATTATTAAACTTGAGACCTCCCACTCTTCACCTGGACCCTTTATCACTCATCTATATTTCTTTGATGTCCATTTAATGATATATCTATTTATATATATATAGTTATATTAATTTTTATATTAAAATATATTTATATTAAAATATATATTTATTCATCTATTAATATATCTACATATCTACATATTAGTATATATTTATATATATACTTCATAGTTATATTTATATATTAATAAATTAATAAATTTATATTTCTATATATATAATTGTATATTAATATATATTTATATATATTTAGTTATATTTTATTAATTGTATATTTTCTCGTATGTTACTATATATTAGTTTTTAATACAGACACACACAAATACACACAGACACATACACATTATATAAGTATATAAATATTCATTTATTTGTATTTTAAATAAAATGTATATTAGTTTTTTTATTTAGATAAGCATTATATATTGAGAAATATATTTTATATTTAAATAATTTTAATTATTTATTTATAAAATTAAATATTTTATGTTTGAATATATAAAAAAATATGTATATATTGTTACATATTTAATTATAAATAACAGTGCATTGTGAAAAATGAGAAAATATCAAATCCATAATGTTAATATGAATGTAATTCCACATAATAAATTCATTCCCCACTAAGAAGAGGAACCCCCCCCCCCTAAATGAGGTTTAAATTCCATCAATTGTTAAAACATTTGGGTATCCGGACAAAAATCTCAATTTTGGAGGCCTCTTGGGCCATTTTTTTGCCTCAACAAAATAGTGACCGGTGTTCCCCTAGTAGTGAGGGTTTATAGCTCATCACAAGCTTCAATTTGATATGATATATAATTCAAACAGTCACCCGAATCAAAAGTTATGTCCATTTGAAGTTTGAGTACAATTTCAACTTATTTCAGTTCTTTTATTATTTCTTTTATTTTTTGTGTCTTAAAATTGTTAATAAATGACTATTACTTGAAGATAATTAGAAAATTATGAATTAATCTTTTTTAAAAATATTTTATAACCCATTTTCACCATATATCATATATATTAATTGCAAATGTCTAGTTATACTTATGTAAAATATATTTAAAAAATATATATTATATTTATATAAATATAAATATACTTATATATTTATATATTATTTTATTATTTTCTATAAAATAGTTTTTTTCAAATACACCATTTATCAGTGCTAGTAAAACAGGGATGATAAAGCCCCATAGTAGCGATTTTCTTAGCACTGATAAAGGAACCCCCCTTTATCAGCACCTTTTTAATGTTGTTAAAGAGTAGTGCTGTACAAACCCATTTTTCAGAAGTAATTAATTACATAACATAATTATTCACACCAGAACCATATAGTTATAGTCCTTTTGGGAACAAATACACATGAAAAATTTGTTCTTAAAATATCTACATCATCTCTCACTATGTTCTTCATAACTAGCACCCTTCTTTGGAATGTCATATTAATTACCTTTTATCATAACTCGAGGAAGGGAAATATATGAAAGGTTGTGCTGAAATGATTAGAAATAGTATTCGTGGGGGGTACCAATGATCACATTAGAAAAATGTGAATTTAATGTTATTAGAATATGATAATAACATTTAAAATCATACATTTTCTATCACAGATCATGATTTTGAGTCATTGAATTAATCTTGGTAGTTCATAAGACATTAATCAAAAGTTAATCAAATAGAAAAAACAATGAGAGTATAAAATTTTCATAAAAATAATATTGTGGAATTGAAATAAGTATGGTAAATCATTTCCTTCTTAGTCAAGTCTCATTTCTATGAATATCATAGTAGAATGGGTTCACTAAACAATCCATCATAGTAGACAACATTCACTCTCAAGACAGTCATAGTGGAAAATGTATCATACTGAGCTCGTTTCAGTCCCCATTCCAGTATTATTCCTTTGATGAGGAAAAAATATTTACCTAATTCATTGGAGGGAGATATGGGTCTCGAACATGCTCGGTTATAATGTGACCATTGTCCATGGTAATAACTTAATCTTAATCCCATGTTTTAAACTAACCAAAATCTATAGTTATAAAGTACCCACCATCCATTTTAATGACATAACAACTATACTTGGTTATAACACAACTATCATCCTTGGTTATTAAGTATCCACTTTCACATAATGAAACTATTCAAATATTCTCTCCAATATCATTAAATTTTGATCATATGAACACCTCAAAAATTGTACAATGAAAATGTGTTTGATAAACATATCTTCAGTTCAATATAGCATACACTGTGGAAAATTAATGGGTTTTATAAATATCTCATCAAAATATACTTTAATAATATAAAAAAACAATTATAAGGGGTTTGATGGATTATATCCTTAGTAAATCGTAATTATGATCAAATATATTATCTGATATGGAAAATGAATTTGATAGATCACTTGGAAGATCTCAGGGGGGAAAATATCTTTTCTAGTTTGAAATAACCTTTTTAGAAAAGAAATTTTTTCCAATTATTGGGGAATTTTTTTATTTGAAAATAACCTTTAATTAAAATAAAAAAATATTCAATTAATTAATCATTCATGATAGGGTGAAATTTCATCCCTTCTATATATGTTAAAATGAAACATTTCATTAACACAATTGTCGAAAAAATCAAAAATGAATCTGTTCAGAATACAAAATGAAGGTTCATTTTAAACAATTTTTTAAAAATTATATCATGGGTAAAAATTAATTTAAAATATAATATAAAATATGAAAAAACATCACTAAACATTTTGGAAAACATGGACATAGAGGAAATAATTTTTGGACTAAATAGGTAAATAATAACATTTTTTATTTATAGAAAATTCAATATATTGTGTATATAACGTCGAAAATATTAATCTAAAACATGTATTATTAATATATTATTATAGGTAAAAAAAATTAATGAATTCATTTAGAGGTATATAATAATTTTTTACATTTGGGAACTTAATAAAAAATAGTCTTGATAAACAATAAAATTGTAACATAAAACCATTTCTACAATGGTGGTTTTTGAACCATAATCCCCTTGAAATAAACAACCTTACATGTAATTTTACACCACATAATTTTCCTTATAATAATCAAAAATGTATTCATTGGTAGTATATCCTCCAAAATAAGTTACAATTTAAAAATAAAGCATGTGTCCCATAGAAATAAAAGTGAGATGAAAAATCGTAGCATAAGTCCGATATCCATTGAACACATTGGAATATCCAATATAATAAATATATTAATTTAAAATTTATCTACTAAAAACCCATACACATATATGTTATTCTATATATTATTTACTATAAAATATTATCAACCATCTCTTAACACTTATTTATTTAAATCAATACTATGGGTGATATTTTTTTTCATTTTTCATGTAGTATATGGTTCATTATATTTGGTAATTTATTTTTTGATCATGGTTATGTAATATAAAAAATTTTAATCATGACATAAATATCATATATATTAATTATATTCATGTTTATAGTCATTCACATAATATAGATATAGAAAAATTAATTACATTGTTCAAAGAGACGGTTGGTCGTACGTACAAATGATTGTGGTTTCAATTTTTTAATGGATCGAATGAATGGAAGGTAAAATTTAAATAAAATTTAAATATTAAATATAATATCATATATGTCATATATATCCCTTAAATCAATCATTATTACCACCCTAGTAAAATATAAATGAAAAAATGAATCACATCGCTTCCTAGAGGTGTTAGTCCGCACAATCGACATTAATATTTATATAGGATTGGAAGTTGAGAATGTAGATTGTATATTGTAATTAAAGAGTTATTATTATTCTAAAATTTTCATATATAAATATTAAACCCATCATAAAACTCATCCATAAAATATGGTGATGAGAAATGTATTTTATCACATTATAGAGAAGGTGAGTTATACGTACGCACAAGAGATATTTTTATATACAATTTGAAATATATAGGGTGAATAAAGGTTTTTACAAAAACATAATAAAATTTCATCATATTTATAATACTTATCTTATTATTTTATTATTAATATAACTTATTTGGATAAGTAAAGTGTCTAATGAAAAATAAAGTGACTCATTAAGGTTATAAACTCTTATTTTAATTTACTCATTTGGATCTCCTTGTAAGGGCTCTAGGGTTTTTATTTTGGAATGATTATCACATATAAAATATGATTAAAGACTTTGATTATGGATTTTGGTATGGTATGTATTATCTATAAGGCTCAATGTGTTGTGATTCAGAGAAAGGAGGGTGACATTTTATAATTAAATGGACGGCGAGTCCTAGAATATCATTAAATATTTAATTAATTTCAAATATTTCTACCATTTAAAATTTAATAATGATTCTAGGAAATGATGAAATACCCCTAAATGGACCATGGATTATTTTTAGGACCACATATCATTCATTTGGGCATATATAATATTTTTATGAGTTTTATGACATTTAATAAAATATCATTTATTATACAATATCATTAATGTAATTTTCAATACTATTCATGTAATTTTAATTTAAATACATTAAGAAAAATTTGGATTTAGAATATAATGATTTAACATAACCATAAAATGAAATATATATCTAAAAAATTCATCGTAGATATTAACCCCTACAAATTATATTACTTTTCAGATTTTTAACAATAATTTTCTATATTTTATTATATATTGGAGAAATATTGTGTCAGTGTTTCATAAGTGTTTAAAGTCACTTTATATTTACAAAAAAATAGAAATAAATTTCATTAAATAAATATTTTATTTATTAACAAATCATACACTTATTCTATTAATAACAATATTTTTTACTACTTGGATGAATTAAATATATTTAAAACTATTAAAGTTACATTTTGTAATATTCATTAAATTAAATTTTATATAGATCCTTTTCAAGGATATTTATCCATTTAAAAACTCAATTTCTATACTAAGATGATAATTATTTAATTAACTTCATCCATTAATAATTTTGATGATAAATATTGGCCACATTACATAGTTTTAACCTAGATTAATCCAATTTACATTGTACTAATGTGATAAAAATTATCTTAGTTTCTATTCATATTGAAAAAAATTAAAAGTGTCCTTATCAATTTTGGAACATATGATACCAAATATATATTCCATTTTTTCATATCAAATAATTCATTTTTCACAAATTAACATTAAAATAATTTCTCAATAAAGGATAATAACTGTCTTTTTTGGATTTTTTTTAATATTTAATTTGATTATAATTGTATTCCACGTGTAGAAAAAATATTATAAAATTGGGAAATTTTTGATTAATTTTAAAATATATCAATTTCATTAAATTATGTTAGAAAAAGATATTTTCTTAATTTATTAATATAAAACTTATTTGATTACATAAAAAGTGTGTTGAAGAAAAATATAACTTTTACATTCATATGACATAATTTTTATTCATAAAAAATTACTGACCAGTGAATTTATTTTATACATTTATAATAATTTTTTCCTTACATAAATCTATAATATTAATACTTGAAAATCCAATTTAAACACATTATCTAATAATATTAAAAAAGAATATCATGGTTCATTAAAACTCTTTATCGCATTTAACCTAAGTTTTCAAAGAAATAAATTTTTTTATAAATTATTCCTTAAAATCGTGGTGTTTAATATTTAGACCCTTTAAAATGAAATTTTCCTTCAAAATTCATCACTATAATACAAAATAATGGATATTATTATTTCATTACATCATTGGGTTTCCAAGTAGTTTCATTGAATTTTTGATTTCCCCTAAGAACATTCATTAGGTGATAGTATTATTCTATAAAAATTTATCTCTACGACACATTATATATACTCTTTATTCCTCATAAGAAATTCCTTGTTCCTGTGGTGTGATATTTAATCATAGTACATGTTAAGTATCATGTATGTATTTCCTAATAACAGATACAAGGAACACAGTGTTTACTTGGGAGAGGTTCGATGGAAACAAGAACCAACAAAAAAACCATCCATATTCGATCAATAATATCTAAAATATCAATATACCTAGGCCCCATCATTGACTTCTTCATAAATATCATTACCTTTGTATGTCTATAAGTTTTCTAAAACACCATCTAACCACCATTAAATTACATATAACATATGATCTTATCAATAATACATTTATATCGGCATTGTGACTCCTTGATGTGTTGTAAAATTATTCATAATTTCTATATCATATCTTAACCTAATAAATATCCTAATAGCATTTATTTTTTAATATTATACCACCATTTTTTACTTGTACATTTATTTCCTTGCATGTCATCATAAAGATCCCTATGAATTTTAATGTAAACGAATTTGTTTTATGAAACTCAAATAGAAGAAGTGTTTATTCATAATCAACTTTTTAATTTATATATTAAGATTCCATCATATCCTCTTTGGTGTTAATTTCTCTCTCAAAATGACCATCTTCATAGGGATGATACATAGTATTGAAACTCACGTATATATCCAGATCCTGCTAAAGTATTTTTCAGAACATTGAAGTAAATAGTGGATTGTGATTAGACATAGTAAAATTTGGTACTTCAAGAAACCTTACCACATCCTTAATGTATATTTAAGATAGATAATCAGGACATAAGTCTCCTATGATGAAATTTAAGTGTAATGAATTCATAATATCTCAAAAAACCACATATAATTATGGCCTCTAGATTTTTTGGAAAGAATAAATAAAAAAACAATGGTTGGGTTTCCTCATTTACATTCTAGTGTTCATAACGTGTATAGCATCTTCATAATTATTCATCTCACATCCTTAACTTTCTCGCATAGCAAGAAATGTGATACATGCACCAAAATAACTCACTTCATTTTTTCCACCAAAAATACTCTTTCATGTAATCCAATTGTAAGCATTATACCCTTGTATCAATTCAGTTGTGGGTTCAATCCCATAAACATTACCAGATGAGGTAGGTTTTCACACAGCATGAAGGTTATCCTTCTCCCAGACTAATAAAAATATAATTCTTATGAAATTCCCAAATTCAAATAACACACAATTATTTCAACATAAATTAAAATATAAACCCCAATGGTTACCAATATCGTTAATCTTGTGTACAAAAAAATTTAATTTAATTCCTCTGCAAATAAATTTCCCCATAATAAAATGCACAAAACAAAAGGTTAAATTTCTATAAATGTATATATAAATATATTTATTATTTTTAAACTCCCATTACACAAATCATCAAAAGTGGAGTCTAATACATTGAACATATGATCAACCATAAACTTATAAAATCATGATGGTATTCATAATAATTATGTTAATAATACATAGAGTCATATATGGTTGTAAAAAAATTCTCACTTTTTTCTTTAATTAAACACTTATATTAGTTAAAAGATCCATTAGATGCTTTGGTTCATACTTATATTGATATAATAAAAATTTTGATTTCATTTTTCTAGAATCCATGTAGAGGGAGAGATTAAAGGATCAAAATATATTAAAATTCTAGTAAGGAAAGAAAAATAATATTTTCCTAGGTCTTTTTCATAACAATTCATATACAAAATTCTTACCTCTATAGTGGATGATAAGAGTACCCAAATTATCATGAATATCATTAAAATTTTTAGTTGAATAAGGATTCCATTTCTCTTTTACTTTTAGATTGTTTCGAATTATATTTTTATTAGCCCCGGGATAATTTGTTTGATTAACATAATTCTCAAATAATTTTCATTTTAAGCATGAGATCATGCACCAGTATTAGTTAGAATTATCATTTCCTCCATTATAAAAAATGATATTTTCAGCGATTTTGGACATTCAACAGTTAAATGATCATCCTTCCATCATTTAACAAACTTTTTAGTTCCACTCAAAAAAATTATAAGGATATTTCTTCCCACGTTTATTATAGGTGGGTGATCAGAACTTATTTGAACAATGTAATTTATTTTTGTTGTCATGGGACTCAGTCGTACTATTTTTTTCAAAACCTTGTGAATTGTTGGAATCCCTAATTACTATTTCTTTATTGAGGGTATGTATAATGGTTTCATCATAGATACTAAAGTATCTTATAGATAACACTGTTTGGATACTTGGATTTAATCCACTGGATAAACGATCAATTTTACATTCAGGGATGACAATTAAACCAGAAGAATACCTTTCAGATATTATTAAATTACCTTCATATGTACCAATATTTTCATAATCCTTCAGGTTGAGTTCTTGATATACATTTTACATCCTTACGTATAGAGTATAGAGCTTGTATTTATCCAAAAATATTTTCATAAACATAACCTAATCCCTAGAATCAATTTCTTCCTCTTGTTTCATATTCTAATTAATATTATAGTATTGAAAAATGTTCATTTCAAAATTATAATGGGTGAGGATAATATTTTCATGTTTCATGTAATAATGAATAGAAAAAATATTATCAATGTCATTGATCTATTTATAAAAAACTAGTGAATCAGTGGAACCTCTAAAAGAAGGTGGAAGATGCCTCATGATGGACTCAATATAGAATTTTTCCATCAATTTATCATTTTTATGTACAGTATCATTTATATCCTGAGAATTTTTTGTCATCATAGAAACATGAATTTTCATTCCCTCTCCCCTAAAATTTGGTTTCTAGTAAGATGAATAATTTCATTTCCCATTGAATTAAACATTAACATGTATCCTATGGGATCCAACAATTTAATAAAACCAAAAATCATATTTTGTTAAATAATAATAATATTATAAACTCAAATAATCATGAAAAATATCTTATATTAATTCTAAATCAAGGAATAGTATTTCCAAACTATGGAACTTTATAATTAACCTGTGACATCTAAGAACATTACATAAACATTAAGATATTGTCCTATACATATAAGTATCCCTAGGGTTCCCACTAATGTTATCTCAAACAAGTTTCTAACTGATAACAAAACCTTTCTCTAATACCAATTATTTTGACCCATACTTTTTGTTTTCAAATATCACATTTTCAAATATTAATATTCATAACATTACATAATGATACACACCAGAATCATATAGCTGCAACGAATTTGGAAATGTAGACCCCTAAACAAGTAGTTCATAATATTCTAATATCATATTCCACTATGTTTTTCAAAACTGCAACCCTTCTTATAAAAATCTTACTCACGGAAATTATTCATATCTTATGGAACTAAAACATAATTGAGGTTGATATTAGATTTTTATTAAAGGTAAAAAGGGTGACATCAGTGACAACATGAGAATAAAATAAACATAATCTTTTGATAACATTGGAATAATATTTTAAAATTATACCCTTCATATAATGGGTCACAATCTTTAATTATTAAATATATCTTGGACTTTTATAAGAAATTTATCTTAAAGGAATAAAAGAAGTTGAACAATGAGAGAATAAAATTTTCATGGTACATGTTTTTTGGGCATACATATGTATAATGAATATTATGCATATTAATCAAGGAACATTTCCAATCCTATTATTGTGAAATTTGTTCACTCTGAAAAAAAATTGTAGTAGTAGAGATTCACTTCGAAGACTATCATAGTGGACAACGGCCCTTACTCAACATGGATTAGTCCCCATTATATTCCTGATTATCTCATGATATATAAATCATTATCTAAGGAATTGTAGTGAGATATAGTTCTCACCATTCATTGGATATAATGTTACAATAATCCATTTTTATTAAGTAACAAAATTCCTTGGTTATAATATAACTACCATCCTTAGTTATAACATAACCACCATCCTTGGATATATCATAACTACCACCCTTGTTTATAATAAAACCACCTCTATCAGTTATAATGTAACAACCAAAACATAACTAAACCATACATATGTTTTCCATAAGATCAAAGAATATTTTCCTATCATCACATAATAACCCATGAAAAGAAAATTAGTTTCACAAACATTTCATCAATTCACTATATTATATCACATGGAAAATAAATGGGTTACATAAACATCTCATGAACATAAAAATTAACCATCCAGTTAAAAATTATAAATTTTATCATTGGATAATATCCCTAGAAAAATATAATTAACATCAATTATTTCCTCTTAGATGGAAAATTATTTTAGGAGAACACATGAATCCTTTTTTAGGAAAATATACTTTTCACATTGATTTAATATCCTTAAAAAATATAAATTATTAATTATTTTATTTTTGAAATAAAAATGATAAATTATCATTGAATCTTTGATGAATTAATTAGTTATGATGGTTGCTATTTTCATTCATTCTATATAAGTTAAAACAAAAAATTTCTTTCACACTTTTTTAGAAAAAGACAAAAATTTCCTCATTCAAAAAAAAATATTATTCAAGTTAAAAAATTTGGAAAATATTAATAAATGGTTTAAAATTAATTTAAAAAAATACATGATAATACTAAAATCCTTCTTTAAAATTATTTAATATAACACTAATATGGAATAAAAATGGGTTTTGATCTATAAGAATAATAAATTCAGTTTTCATTAAATAAATGTTTTTGATATCTTCTATACATAACATGAGGAAATTTAAATAAAAAACATTAATTATTAGTAAATAATAATAGGATAATAAAATTAATGAGTTTCATTAGTTTTGGATCATAAGTGTTCACAATCGGAATCATAATGATAAATAATCCAGATAAATAGTGAGGGTCTAACGTAAAACCCTTACCACATTGGTATATTTTGAATCATAAGCCCCATGAAATAAATAAATTTAAGTGGATATTTATATACAATATTTGTTAGGATAGGAATGATTAAAATAATTCTTTTTAATTATATACACCACATAAAAGAAAGAGGTGGGGTACAAGGCATGAATCCCACAGAAATATATATACAACGAGAATCCCCTCCCTTAGGTCCAAATTCTATCAGAAGCATTAAAACCTACTATAAAAAAATATAGATGTAATATTACAATATTATATAACTATACTCATGTACATAATATCATAAATTATTTACTTTTAACTAATAATCACACATTTATTAACATTTCTTTATTAATATAACTGCTCTAGGTGATATCTTCTTCATTTTTCATATATGTTCTGGTTCAATAGTTTTTGTCATTTTATTCTGATCATGGATCCATAATATCTAGTATATTAATGATTATATAGAGATTATATATATTCATTAGAAAATTTTTATTTCCATTCAAAAAAAATTAAGATAGAAAAATGAATTACATATTTCATGGAGATCGTAGCCCGTCTGCAAAGAGGAACATTGATTCAATTTTTTGATGAATAGAGAAAATGAAAGTTAAAAAATAAATAATCTTTCTAGATTAATTATTATATCACATATATCATATATATTTTATAAATCCATCATAATTAGTATACATGAAAAATTTAAATGAAAATTCACTCACATCGCTTCATGGGTGTGGAAGTCGACACAATCGACATTATCATTTTCCAACAATCATGTATGTAAGAAGGTAGATATGACTATATAATTAAAAAATATAACTATGTAATAATTATTATATATAAATTATAAAACCATAACAATTATAAACCATAAAATATGGTGAAGTTTAATTAATTGTATTTCTATCTAGAGATGGTAATTCATACATATTCATGAGTGATGTGGTCACATACCATTTGATGGAAAGATTGTTAATTAAGGTGGTTTCATAATCATTTTACAATTTCATTAAATATTGGATACTAAATTTATTATTTTATGATTAATTTGAGATATCTAAATGATGTAAAATAAAAAATAAAAAATAAAGTGATTATCAAAAGAGATTACTTCTTATTCGAAATAACTCTTTCCCATATCCTTTTAATTGCTCTAGTGTTAGACATTTGGGAAGACCAAGATCTCTAAATTTTGAATAAGGAAGATGGTAATGTATTTTTGTTCTTTGTATTATAGATTTATAAGTCTCATGGTGGTGTGATGAGGTGACCTGAGGGGTACAGTTTTATAATTGAGTAGAGGGGCAATTTTGGAATTTTATAAAATATTCAAATAATATAATTGTTTTATATTTTAAAATGACTCCAAATTGATATTACTATAATATAATATGTTTATTGGTTTATATAATCTCATCAAAACAATTAGGATTAATTTGGAACACATTTTTACCATTATTTTTTGTTTTAACACTTGTTATCCTTTTTGAAAATTATTGTAATATTAAATGTTTTTAAACATTAAGGGTTTATAATGATAATATAAAATGAAAAGAGAACAAAATATGGACCATTTATTATTTTCAAATATGTATCCAATTAATGTTTCATAATATAAATTTTTTATTATTTTAATATAATTTATTTAATATAATTTATTATTAAATATCATTAATTTCATTCTTATCGGTATATAATTAATTTTACCTTATATAAATCAATAATGGGATAATTGATATATAACTATTTCCCACCAACATAGTATGTGAAATATATTTATAAAACTTATTGGACACATAGAATCCATTAAACTATAGTACATTAATTATTTTAAAAAAAATTATTATTTTTTTTAATTAAATAAATATTACATAAATAATTTATATTCATTTAGGGTCATTATATAATTTATAATAATTAGAAATAAATTTCAATCATCAAAATTATTCCATTAATCACAATATGGAAACTTATATTCATTCATAACATCCTTTTGTCACTATATAGATACATAATAGTTATTTAAATCTAAGAGGTAGTTGTTTTGTATCTTTTTTTATTTAAATATTATATATGTCCTTATCATGGAAGAATATCCATTAAGAAACTAATTTTATAGTTAAATGTTATAAGAGTGTAATTAGCTTCATAAAATAATAATTTGCATTAAAAATTATAGTCATAAATTTTATTTCAAACCTAGATTATCTTGATTTACTCTTTACTAAGTTGATGAATTTTACCATAATTACTATTCTTATTGGCCAAAAGTACAAGGGAAATATACCAAATTTCAACCTCATAATTACAAATATAGAATCAATATTATCAAATTTAGTACCAAAATGTGGAATAAAATAATTTTAAAATATGATCACAACATGGGATGTAAACCGCCTTTTTATAAAAAATACATTTTAAGTATAGAACTAGATTCTATTCTTATTCCTTGACATTAAAAACTATAATTTTAATTTTAAATCATTTTATTAAGTTTGTAATATATTTTTTTAATAAAAATCATTCTAAATAATTTAATTTTATATTTTTTTATCTAAAACATGTTTGTGTGCATAAAAATTGTTTTCTAGAAAAATATATTTTTCAATTTCAAAGGAATTTTTTTTATTTTTAAACAACTGGTAACCAATGAATTTATTCTATACATGTATGAAAAAAAAAATTATAAATGAGTTATTACTATTCATATCCATATTTCCAATGTCTATGTAGAAAAAAATAATATTTAAATGATATATAGTGGTTCATTATTACTCGTTGTTTCTTGTATTCCAATTTATCGAGGAAATAAAATATATTTAAAAAACATATATCATAAAATATCGTAGTGTTACAAGTTTCCCTTAATATTTTTATATTTTTCTCATAGAGTGGTTGATCATGTTGTGACATAATATTATCATGTCATGGTGGGTTTTTCAGTTAAAAATGTACATGTTATAATTTGTTTATCCCATTGAAAACTGATTTAAATATATATAATTGGATATAAATATTCATAAGGGTACCATATATTGTAAAATATAAAGGTAATGGGGAGAACAAACTATTTCCTAGTGGTTCCATAGTATAGTAATAAGTTACGGTCATGCGGTGCATAACATTTTACTTTTAGGTGATGATTGTATCCTCTTTATGATTTGGGTATGTGTAAAGGCCACTTAATGGTGGAGGGTTCCATGCTCTGATAATGACCATTATGTTTTATTTAGAAATCATATTTTTTCTTTCTGTAGTTTATTTATAATTATGGAATTAGGTTAACCAATTTAAGTGGGAATTTTGGTGTGATATTGGTTCCATGATCATTGTACTGATGTGGATATATGCATAGAAGGTGTTTTGTTCAGAGAGAATAATATTATTTATTATGACATTAATTGGTGTTACATGTTGTGACATAAAGGGTCTCGCTATAATTGTAACATCCCACCCCTCTCTATTGTCTTGAGAATGTGGAAGGACATTATATATCCTCAAGCGACATCCCCAAGGAGCTAAATGCTAGAAATGAGTGCCAAGGGATTCATGAATTGATGGGGGATGATTTTCCCTTTGAAAAAAAACAACAACCCAATAAATATTTCATATCTATTTAACCACTAAATAATTTATCATAACCATATCAAACAACTAAAATCATTTCTACATATATCAAAATCATAGTAAAAAATAGCACCACATCGGAAGACTATGAAACATCGAAGTTTATAGAGGATAAGATAACAAAAAACCCCAAAGACACCACAAACTACACTCCAAAGCTCCAAAAATGATTCATAGTCAATTGAAAAATAAATCTCAAGTACAAATATGCGTCGCTAGATAAGTGTTATACTTTATATTTGTCTGTGTCCCAATAAATGGTATCTACAAAATCACCAAAGTAAAAAACATGGGGTGAGTAATCAAACTTAGTAGGATTTTTACATATTATGTTCCTACTCACACCACTAGGATAACACTAGATATCATATTTATATAAAATAGTTTATATAAAAAGATGGACTAATAATTATCCAAAATTCTAGTAGTTAAATAACAAAATAGTTTTTGATACAAAAATAATTTCTATGAAAATAAACCAAACAATTCTGAAAACCATTTCATAGATTCTATTTTGGCATAATCCATTACATTCCAAATTCCCAAAACACCAACCATGCAAGTAAACATTGGCCTCCCCATACATGTGAGTGGTGAGTCCTGTATTCTCCAAGTCACCACTTAATGTACCATTTTGATAGGGGAACACTCATACCCTTACACATCCCACAAATGATGTTGTAAACCTCATATAATTATCCATCCCAAATGGAAAAGAAAAAACACCAACCCTTTATGCCAAAAACCCATGCCAAAACAAAAATTTCAACCATTTCAATAAAACTTTTCTTTTATTTAAAACCATTCAAACAAACAAGTTCAATAAATTTCCATAAAATATTCTTTTATTTATAATATCTAAATTAAAAAATTACATAAATTCCATAAAATAAATTTTTTAAAATAAACATTTTAAATCATGAAAAAAATCACCTAGCACAATCACTTTCCATAATTCCAAAATTTCACCAAAAAATCCTAAACCATCACTAAAGACTATTCTACCATGATTTTCACCACAATTTAAAAATCAATTTCAATCAAAAAAATCAATTTTAATCTAATAATTTATATTCTATGTATGGGATTTGACAGTGAAGCCACATACCTCGGGATTTGTGGTAAAAAAGAAGAAGAAAATTAAAATTCCCATGAAATGGGGTTGAATTACCACAACATATCTTAGATATCTTCCCCAATCATCCAAAAATCCAAATCATATCATTATTGGATTATCCACCATAGATCAATCCATGGTGTAATATATCTAAGAAACCAAGAAATAGTGAGATGTAGATCAAAGAAAGCCACCAAAAACTACCCTTAATGATCACTTCCCATGAGAATCAAGCTTCAACACACAAATAAATTCCTTCGGATCAGATATGGATTGATGAGGGAAATATTCCTCTTTCTTTGTGAGTGAGAAATATCGAGTTATGGTTGCATTGAAGAAAACGATAGGGGTTCAAGTCTAATTTTGATCGAGATCCAATTTTTTTTGTCTTGTTTTTAAATTGTACATGGTTAGTTTCATTGTTAATAAAATCATACACTAATTTTCAAACAACCTATTCCTCAAGAGGTACCTTGCATGGTTTCCCTGCATGGTTAGAAAAGTTGTTCACTGCCCATTCAGAATCCCATTGTCCCACATTTCATGGTTTCTCCTAGGTAGTGACATGGTTTGGAAAAACCGTGCACCTACCCATGCACCATTTCCTTAGTCCTTGTATCACTGTGCGTGAATTCCTATATAATTTTCATGGTTTCCCCAAATTTTATAATAAATTTAACCCTATATAAAATCCCAGAAAACATTCCATAAGGTCTCCAAACACTCCCAAAATTTATGCAAACACTTTATATACATAAAATACATAAATGAAGGGTTACATACATGAAACTGGGGTTGATACATTCTCCCCACCATAGGAATTTCCATCCAAAAAACATATATAACCATTATAGAGACATGGTTTTCACATTATAAGACATTATAATTTTTCAACATATAATTCCTAAGCTATTTGCTGAGATGACATGAAATTATGAGGCTTGGTGTTTTCGTAATAAATTACACAAAACTATTTCATATATTTTAAACTATGCATGTAACAAAAATGGGGTATCTTTTAATTGGTAGATCAGAACAAAAAAATGAGTCCACGATTGAGTCCAGAACGTAGAATTTACCCTAGGTGGAGAATTACATTTTTCATCGGAGGACTTTTTTGAGAAAATTCACCTTAGGGAAAATCGTAAATAAAATAATTAATCATAATTGTATTATCTCAAATATTGATTCAGATAATTTTCAAACAGGGACTAAAATTTAAAATTTGAGACTTTTTTTAAGTTCAAAATGATATTTTTTTCTTTGGTGCAACATAAAATGAGTGGGAGTGGGAATTTTGGATTCTGCAACCGTTGGAGAGGGTAACCGTGTTTCTTTTAAATAAGGAATTAAGATATTTGAATTAGGTTTAAACCCTAGTTATCTCTCTAACTCTCTCCATTCCACTCATTTTTTTTTCTCCATTCCTCTCAATTCTTTTTCTCCATTCTTCAGTGGATCAAGGATGAATCAATAACAGAACCTTGTCAGATCGTAGAGGAAGCATAGTGGATGTGTCGGCAATGAGAACGGTCGAACTGAGGTCGGATTAACCCCATTTTTAAGTTCCCATTTATTTTCTATTTTGATTAACTATTTTATTTCCTAGTTAATTTTGTTTATATTGTCAAATCATCTATGGACGCATGAACAGTGCCATCAATTTCTTTTTGGAACCCCATTCTTTTTCTGTTCTTCATGGATACCCGCTATCAATTTTCAGATGCATCAACCGACCATCAGATCATCGATCAATGGAAGAAGATGTGGAGGTCTCATTTTAGGGATCATAGATATATTCATGGATCTAGAATTATGTAGTAGTTTGAGTCACGGTGGTCCAAAAAAGGGACCATAAGAGAAAGGAAGGATGGTGGCGAAGGGTAGCACGGCGGGGCGAACAAGTGTCGTGGTGGTGTGCTGGTCTAGGGACCTAAGCACAGCGAGTTGTTCGGCGGCTTGCATGTGAGGCAGAGGAGGATAGAGTGGTACACTAGAAAGTTGGGCAGAGCAGAGTTACAACATGATAATATGACTAGGATGGTGATTTAGAGGTGCTGGAGCGGACGGCTCAACTATGGGGCGATTGAGATCCGAGAAATGTGGGGGTCGGTCGGCTATTGATGCAGGGCACAACTGGGGGTCCCAAGGCGGAGCGCCAGCTGACTGGGGAGAAGGAATCAGGGGGAGAATATGCTTTTGGGAAGATGCGGGAGTAGACCGTGCTGTGTAGTGGTGGACTAGGCCACGAAGAACCGAGCTAGGACGACCAGCATGGGAAATCCCAAACGGAGTAGTCCGACTAGATTGGGAGGGACTGGTTCTTTTCTGTCCATAAGGAATTAAAAATCCATACCTCCTAAACAATGCTTTTGATTGATGCTCCTTCTATGGTAGTACGATCCTTGAGTTGAGGCAAATAATTTTAGGTGGATTTCTGAGTTTTTTTAAGTCTTGGTTTCATTACTCGGTTTCATGAAAACATATATGTTTATTAATAATAAAATATTTATTATTATTCAGGGTTCTCATATCAGACTTGTCTTCTAAACCAGACATATGTTTGGTACACTATCACTGCCAGCATGAACCTGGTCTTTATGAGTAATGTTCTATACTACTTCATGGTTTTTAAACCAAATAAAAGGTATGGGGCCCATGAGGCCCAGTTCGCATGCTTTGTAATAAATGAATCTTTTTCACCAGGTATTAGTTTTGGATGAATGAGTTTTATATATCATGTGTTATTTCATAAGGATCATAATGGAACGATCCATATAATTTTTTCAGGATCATGGAGTGGTCCCAACATGACGTCTTTCATGTACAATGTGACAACTTGAATCTTTTCCATCAGATATCCATTCGAGGAAAATAAATAGTCAATCTTTCATGTCTTTTCATAAGGATTGTAATGGCGTAATCTGTTTGGGAATGAGAATCCTTTTTTTATCTCATTACATGTGGAAACATGAAAGGAATATCAGTGGAAGCACTTTTTTATGTTTTTGAAGATAACTCATGGCTTGGGTTAGCTTCAGCTCTTGTAAGAGTGGAGAAGTTGTATGATGACATGCAGTCAAATGTTCTGGAGCCGTTTGAGGAGGTGTACCTACATAATTATTCTATTGTACCTCTAAATCAACGACTAGAGTCATGTACTCATCATCCTTTGAACTAGGTGTTTCAAGTACTTTGGGAGTAAGTCGGCATGCCTAGGGGTATTTTTTGTAGTTTAGTACCCAGAAATGGTTACGTAAATAGTGGGGTGATGAGGTAGGGTTACATGTCATGTGGGCCCTACACGCATCGTGTACTACTTTATGAATCTTCTGTCTCTCTCATCTCTTTCTTTTGGACTAGGATTTTGGCATGCGTTTAGCCTATCCTGATTTTTTTTCTATATAGAATGTGATGGTTTTCTCTATAGTGTCTTAGCAATTACGATGTGATATGTACTAGTTGTGATGCCTATCTGGGGTGGCACCCAATGAATGCAATGGTGATTCATTTCCTAGTGGTACCATTCACCAGGGATGGCCATTGGGTAGCCTATGAAACCTTTATTAGGGTGGAATCCCCATAATGTATTAGGGTGTGGGTATTCTCTATAACTTATATTAGAGTGGAATCCCCTGATGCATCAGGGCCTGGGTAGCCTCTACGACTTCTCTCAGAGTGGAATCCCTCTAATGCACCAGGGTGGGGGTAGCATAATCTACTATTATGAGGGTAGAATCCTCCTAACTTACTTGGATGTGGGTATCCTATACTTTGGTATTACACCTCAGTTGTGTGTCACATCGATGAGATGTGGTTGATGTAACTTTGAACACTCAAGAAAGAGGTCTGCTTTTCCCGTCTATATGCATCCTTGTGGTGCGACCTAAAACCATAAGGGCGAGACAATGTCATCTAAAACAGATAGTATCATATGGTAGTGACTGATTCCCTTTGAATTTTAGTTCAAAGTAGATTTGTAGAATTCTAGGCATCGATGGTCACATCTGGAACTGTTGTCTACTCCCTTTCTTGGGCTAAACCAATGAGACAGATCTCCCCTTACTCTCTCTTTTGTTTTCCATGACTAAGGATATATATTCTATTTACATTACCCACTCCTTAGGGTTTGGTTACTCTCCATCCATGAGAGGTGAAGATATGCGGGGTATGACAACTGATTTATGTGCGAAGAATCAATGGTTTGAAGAGTATACTCTCCTGCTATAGGTATCACATAATCGACAAGAAGTGCATCATCTATTTCTAGCTCCTTGTTTTTGGACGATTCTATTTCACTCTTTTGTTGGGTTGAGCAACACCCCTTTTACTATAACTTTCTTTATCTACTATTACACTCTTCAGTACATATTTTTCAACTCCATTGAGCCTTAGGGGCATCCAAAAAAGTATTTTTATACTCACCCCAGCTTGGGCTTTGACCGCCCTTGGTTACCCACTATAGGCGACTAACATGTTGACCGTGAATTCAGAGGTACTTAGGGTACACAATCTTAGATAGACTGTAGTGGTTGTATCTTGGGATTTTAGAGTGGAACTCCCCAAACTCTTTTACATTTTCACCTATTTCTTTTCGTGATTTTCTAGTTGGGTGTGTATTTTTTCCCTTTCCATTTCTACTTTATTTTAAGTAATTATACTATATAGAGGCCAATTCATATATGTTTGGTTTAATATTTATAAAAGTTTTTTATCTTGTTTACTTTCCGTCTACATTTTTTCATTGAGTGGGTTGTGTTTGTGTGTACAGGTTCTTAGGAAAATGAATCCATGATTTTTTTGTGCCTTTTAAACTTATCTCCACCCCCTAGACAATGAGGCGGGATTTGGGTAGTTCTGGATCGATCCCGACATGGTTAGGGTCATGAAAAAGTTGTATAATAGGTGGTTGGGCCCATAGGACATTGTTCGAACGTTTTCCAAAATATAATTGGTTGGATTTATGGAAATGGTATCAAACTGTCTTGAGAGTGAGTCAACTGATGGTATGGGCAGCTAACATATCCATTCATCAAGATCCTGATTACTTGATTCCCGAATCAGAACCCTAAGAAACTTGTTGCAGGGAATAATTGTACATACATCAAATAGGATTGAGTCTTTGAATGTCCATATCGAGTCATCCCCCCATTGTTATTAATATATATATATATATATATATATATGTTCTTATCTAGACATGGTACTCCTTAATAACATCTCGGATGTCCCTGTGATGAAAGCTAGCCAAGATACTAGCTTTGGTTCGTGATGATGATCCAGTGAGCAATGACGCCACAGTTCAGAAACCATCATTTGTTCCCCTTCATCCGTGTGGATTGGTAGTAGCACCTCCACCTGTTGAGAATCATACAGCCCCATCATAGTGGGCTGAGGATGTGCACAGGTTGAGCGCACTCTATGATTTTCATCACCATAGACCACTAAGGTTTTGTAGTGAGACCAACCCGCAGGCAGCAGAGGTTTGGATAGAGTTACTGGTCCTCCTCTTACATCTTTTACGGACACCGTTAACTCATATGGTGTCTTTGGAAGACAACCTTTTATATGGAGCAGTTGGACATTGGTGGATATTGGTTACTCAGATACATGACAAGTCGGAACTCTCGTGGACTGAATTCCAATAGCTCCTTCATGAGGAGTACTACCCCTCTTACGTGAACTCTATTTCACTTCAATATCTTCTTTAGTTTCATCAGGTAGGGACGATGGTGACTGAGTACACGAATAGGTTCACAGACATGGTACACACCTCTTTAGACATGATCCACGGAGGCTACTTCTGAGAAAATAAGTTTGAACATGGACTCTGTAGGGAGATCCTTTTATCATAGTACCCGTGTGCATTCCCTCCTATGTAAGGTTACTGGATCAGGCGCTGCTGACAGAGATATTTCTGTCATAGGGATTCCATACAATAGGTAGTGTAATTGGGTGTGATGGAGATGAAACATCTTTAGAAGCATGAAGATTTTAGTTGATAAGATCTAGACGTATGAGGCCTCCCCATAATCAAAATATGGACCACAGTCATATGGGGTCAAGTCTGTACAGAGTATAGGGATTTCCTGGGAGATATGTTGTCATGCTTGTGATTGGAGATGTCACTTAGCATGAAACTACCCGACCAGATGTGCTGAGAACACCGAGAAGGAAATTGGTGGACTACCATGTCAAATTCAATATCGTAATCTAGTCTAGGGTGGTCCCCAGGGAGGTGGTTCTATCATAGGAGTAGGAGGATCAGGTGGGGGTGACAGTATGAGATCATTCTACCCCTGACAAGAGGCCCACGTTAGGCTTTGGAAGCTGGAAGCTGGGGCCACAAAAAACCACAAGGTTTGGATTTCAATGATCTTATAGGGGATGAGATGATAAGAGGTACACCTTGTGACTTTTTCTACTTTCTTCAGAAGAAATTTCTAGTCACTGGGTGAAGTGCTCTTTTTTCCATGCTTCTTTCTTGAATTTTTACCATAGTTACATGGGTTATGGGGGAACCTTGTGTCGATGTTTATCAACGTAACTTTTAGTTCATGAATCAGAGGGGTCCTTCCCCCACCAAGCCACATTTTTTGACACTAAAAAAATTAGAGGGTGAGCCAGTGCCACGCAATGAGGATATAATTGAGGTGGAGTGGAAGTTCCCTTTGACTTGTGCATTCAGGGAGAGGTTGTGTAGTGCAATGTCGGATCTGGTCCTGACATTTTCAGTGGAGTCTTTCTACTAAGCCTCCTTTTGCTGGGAATGCCATTAGTGGGATCAGCATAGTGAATTTATTTGGGAATATTTTCATTCCAACAAGGGAAAATACCCATGGGGTATTCCATGTGCATTCCATGTGCAGCTTCTTATAGTTGTATGAGTTTACTCACCTTCCCTCTTACTTGGTACCTTGTGTACTCAACGTCAAATATTGATAAAACATTTATCAATTACACATTGAGGTTATGGAGACCCCATGAGAAGAATTAATTGACTCATAATCTTATGATAATTGTGGTAGTATTCACCTTGAGAATATGGATATTTTGTCTTCTAGGAGAGAAATTTTTGGTTTGTTTGGACCACCATAGTCTCAGGTGTGTCTTCTCCCAGAGATACGTTATCCTAAGGTGGAAAAGCATGGTGAACTCCCAAGAGGACTACGAATTCTTGATGTTATATACTCTGGAAAAGGGAAATTTTATAGTAGATAACCTTAGAATAATGTTTTTGGCTCACCAAGTGAAAGAATATTCAGATCAGTTAGCTTCCCCATAGCTGGCCCAAGTGGAGCAAGAGGGTATATCTTTTCATCGGTATATAGCGTGGAATCATTCACTTCCTAAGTGTGTTAGAGGGTCTCAGTTGTGGGACATTGACTATGAAATCTTGTGTGAACAGATATCCTTCGGTGTTTCACTGGATGGATATTCTGAAGGAGGGAATCATGAGACCTTATTCTTGGGAAAACATGTAATTCCAATTGTTGTATAAAATTTAGAGGTTTGGTCGGGGATGTAAACTATTCCCCATGTTTCTTCAAGAACTTGGAGACCACACCAAGAGATGGATAGGTTATGTGACACATTGCCCTACTCAAATAGCTGGATTGGGTGCACAGAATCTACCATGTGTTCCAATTGAGCATATGCATGTGTGATCCTACACAGATCATCGACAGGAGTAGACCTTTTGATGAAGAATCATCCCTTTGGTTATCATGCTATGCTATCATGGTAACGTATAGGTATCCTAGGGAGTGGGAGATCCAGGTCTGAGCTCAGTATCTTGAGTTTTTTCCCCATTTTTTATTTTCTAGGAAGAAAATCATGAATGAGTAAATGATATAGAGAAACAATTATCTCTTTTCAAGAATTTCATATTTTTCTACATATAATTCGAGATTTACGCACTGAGGCGGTATGAAATTCCTAGACCCAGTGTCACCGGAATTAATTAGAAAAAAATATTTAGTATATTTTATACTATGAAAATGACGAAAATGGTGTATATCTAAAAAAATAGATTGGATATGAAATTTGACGGCACGGTTGAGTCCAGAATGTGGCATTTACCTAATTGGGGGTTTAAAATTTTTCATTACATGACTTATGTGAGAAAAGTCACCCATGGGTAAAATCATAAATAAAATAATTAAACATAATGGGTTTATCTTGAAGTATGGATCAAATAACATTCAAATGGGGACATAGATTGAAAATCCAATTCCTCCATTGAGTCCATAATTGGATTTTTTTTCCTATACATGGCATAAAATGAGAAATCATGAGAATTTTGGATTCTACGACCATTGGTGAGGGTTACGATGTTTTAATTAGTTAAGGACTTAAGAGATCAGAACTAGGATTAACACCTAATTTTATCTCCCTCTCTATACCCTATATTACTCTCAACCATTTGTCACTGTTCTTCAAAAGATTGAGGATAAATCAAGAATGAAACCTTAGAAAATTGTAGAGGAAGGGTCATGGATGTGTCAGCAATGAGAATGGTATAAATCATGTAGTATTTACCTCATTTTTATGTTCTGGTTCAGTTTCTATTTTGATTATCCATTTTTATCCTTGTTCATCATCTTTATATTGTCAAATCACTGATGGCCACATGAACATGGCCATCAAATTCTATTTGGAACCTCGTTCTTTGTTCGTTCTTCGCGAATACCCGCTATCAATTTTTAGATGCATCAATTGATCATGAAGTCATCAATTATACATATGTGATGTGAATTCCTTGTTCAAGGGATCATAGATATGTTCTCGGATCTACAATCTGGTAGTAGATTGAGTCATATTGGTCCCTAGAAGGGACCATATGAGTAATTCTAGCTTGCGGCGGCTTGCGGTGGTCAGGGAGTGCAGCACGGTGGGGTGGCGTGGTTCTGTGGTGGTGTGTTGGGTTGAGGAGCCGAGAGCGACTGTGTGTTTGGTGGCTGGAGTGTGAGACGGAGGAGGCTTGAGCAGTTTCATAGCAATTCAGGAAGAGTGGAGTCACGAGAGGTGACTAGGACCAGGACGATGAGCTGGAAGCACTCGAGTGGATGGTTGAACTAGGAGAATATAAGATCTATGAAATGTGGGTGTTGGTTTCTCATTGACGCTGGGGGAGACCTGGGTTCCCAAGGCAGATTTCCAGTTGGCAAAGCCGGCAGGCTGTGGTGGCAGGTAGTGGGCTGGGAGCAGGCCAGCAAGCCAGTCCAAAAGTGGATTGGGTCGCAGATTGGGGTACCGGGCCATGGAAAACTGAGCCAAGATGGCCGGGACAGGCCCACCCACAAGGAGTGTTCCGGGTAGACTAGGCCAGACCATACCTTGTTGGTCCAGAAGGATTTAAAAATTTGTATCTCTAAAATGACATGTGTTATTGGTGTGCCTTCTATGGCTGCATGATCCTTGATTCGAGCAAAACCATTTGAGGTGTTTTGTGAATTTTTTGTCTTGGTTTCATTACTTGGTTGCACAAAATGTCTAAGTTTAATAATAATAATAAAATATTTATTATTTTTCAGGGTTCTCGTAGCGAAGATATCTTCTAAATGGGATGTATTTTCAAGGTGTTTTCATTGGAGGCATGATCCTAGTATTTGTGCAGATATTTCAATACTAGTTTTGGTTTTTTAAACCGAAGAGAAGATGTGGGCCCCACAATGCCTTGTTCACCTGCTTTTTGAGAAGAAATGTTGTTTCTTTCTAGTGTACCCATTTTGGATGAAGGTGTAGTCCATATCTTGTGTTTTTAATTCATTATTGCAATAGTGTGATCTGTATAATTTGTTTCAAGGTCGAGGTGTGGGCCACATGGGATTAATTTCGATTGAAATGTGGAAACTTGGTAATTTTCCATTAGATATCTATTTGTGGGGGAAATAGTTTATCTCACGTGTTTTTCTGCAAGGATTGCAATTTTTTGATATGTTTTGGTCTGTAGGGTATTTTTTTATGATCTCATTAAATGTGGAAACATGAAATGAATATCTTTAGAAGATTCTTTTAATGTTTTTGAAGATAACCCATGACTTGGGTTAGCATTTAATATTGTATGAGTGGAGAAGATATATGAAAAGATGTGGTCAAATATTCTAATGTTGTTTAAGGAGTTGTGCTAGTGTAATCATGCTTTTGGCCCTCCGAATCAATGATGAGCATCGTGCACTTATCAGTCATTTCACTAGGTGTGTCAAGTATTTCAGGAGTAAATGGGCATGCCTAGGGGTACTTATTCACAGTTTAATACCCGAGATTGGTTAGGTACACGGCTGCGTGATGAGGTGGGTTCCCATGTCATGTGGGCCCCACACGCGTCGTATACTACTATAAGAATCTTATATCTCTTGCATCTAATTCTTTTGGACTTGAATTTTGGCATGCATACAGCCAATATTGAGTGTTTTTTCATGTATAATGCATTGGTGCCATTAGTACTGTATTATGAGTTACAATGTGAGATATAATGGGTGTGACCCCAATTTGAGGCAGCACCCAGTGAATGCAGCTATGTTTTTTTCTGAGAGGTACCATCCAACAGGGATGGAAAGTGGGTAGCCTCAGCGACTTCTATCAGAGTGGAATCCCCTTGACGAATCAAGGAATGGGTAGCCTCAGTGACTTCAATTAGAGTGGAATCACCCTAATGCATTAGGGTGTGGTTAGCCTCTACTACTTCTATCATAGTTGAATCCCTATAACGCACCAAGGCATGGGTAGCCTCTTCAACTACTATGAGAGTGAAATCCCCAAAACATACTAGGGTGTGTGTATCCTCTACTTTGGTTTTACATCAGGGTTATATGTCACATAGACAAAATTTAGTTGTCTTACCTTTGGAATCTCAAGAAAGAGTGATGATTTTTCCACTATGACAAATCCTTGTGATGTGAAATAAAAACATGAGTATGAGATAGTTCCATCCAAAGTGAATAGTGTCAATGTGCGGTGATTGAGTCCCTTATACATAAAATTCAGAGCATACGTATGGGATGATAGGCATCGATGGTTACTTCTAGAGCTGTTGGATACTCCCTTTCTTGGCCTAATCTTGTGATATAGAGATCCCCTTACCCTCTCATTTGGGTTTTCTTTGACTAATCATATGTATTCTATTTCCAGCACCCACTCCTTGAGTTTTTATTACTTTCCTTCCAGTAGAGGCAATGATGAGTTAGCATGCCACATACTTTCTGTGTTTAGTTTATCATGGTTGGATGAGTATATTCTCCTACTATATGTATTGAAGACATGACGAGAAGTAAATATTCTCACTGTTTCTAGGTCCTTATGTTTGGACAAGTCTTCTTCACTCTTTTTTGGTCGAACAACACTCCTTTTATTGTACCTTGTTCTATCTACTACTCCCATCTTCAGTACATCTTTTGCTACTCCCTTGAGCCTCTAGGGAATCCTACTGAGTATTTTTATACTCACCCCTGCTTAGGATTTTCCTGTACGTGGTGTGCCCTTATAGGAGACAAACAGGTTGATCGTGAATTCAAGGGAGCTTAGGGATATGGGATATTGGACTACATGTTATATTCATAGCTTGGGATTAAGGGGTTGGAATTTCCTAGCTATTTTACTTTTACACATGTTGCCAAGTTGTGACACTTTCCTAGTTGGGAATTTATTTTTCTCCTTTCCATTTCAGTTTACTTTTCTGTACTTGTACTATTTAGAGGTTGATGCATATATGTTTGGTTTCATTTTTATAGAAGTTTTGTATCTCGTTTGTTTTCCCTCGTCACTTTTTTATTGAGTGGGTTACTCTTGTGTTTAAATGTTCTTTTGAAAACACATCCCAGAGTTTCTTTTTCCTTCAACACTTTTTGACACCCCCTAGCCTATGGAGGTGGGCTTTGGGCAGTTGTTGCTCGAGCCCAATATGGGTCCGTTGGTGACAACCATAATTTACCTGAAAGACTTCCAGCCATTTAACTTTCACTTCATTCTCATATACAAAAGTCTCTTAGGGAATTTCATCGTGTTTCCCCTAAACCCTATCATGTCTGATTCATTTCACACGCAATACTTTCTCTTGCCTATCCACAATTAGCACTAACATGTGCCCCTAATGAAGAATCCAGCTCTCAGTCAACTTTATATCATAGACTTACCTTGTAATGATCATAAGGATAATTTTTCAACTAAGATACATGAAACAGATTATGAATAGAACTAAACTATGTTAGAAAATAAAACTGATATCCCTTCTCACCAACCCATTCAAGTATCTCAAAAGTACATATGAATCAAGGATTTAAATTTATCTTCTTTCTAAAAAGATAATTTTCCCGCTATGAAGATATTTATAGGAACACATGATCACTAAGATGGAATGAAAATTTCCGTCAATGATGATATACGTTCGTTTTTTAATGACTCTGAGTTGTCTCCATTCATTTCCTGGTCAATTGATTCTTCAACATTATTTCATTGACAAGGCTCAACCCCACTAGTGATGGTTCACTTGTTTCCACCCCAGAAATTGTATAATGTCAATGATGGTCGTACGATTATTCAAACAGAACCATATGTATCAAGGACTTATAGTTTTTGTTATATGAGAACTCCAAAAATGGTATGTCCACATCCATGAGCAACCAAAATCAATTATAGAATCCCACCACATGTCTTAAAATGTTCGTATCCTCTGTTCAGATTCATCGTCCATCTAAGGATGGAAAACCATACTTTTGGTTAATAGAGTACCAAGGAATTTCTATTAGGAATTATAGAAATGATAAATAAACCTAGGATATCTGTATAACACTATTTAAACTAGTATGAAAATCCTCTTTTTCACTTCTCATATATATATTTTTGATAATTCCTCACTATATGGGATCCACATATATGGATTAAATGGGCCAAATTTATTCTATGATCCAATATCTCTTATATGCAATAATGTTATCGGGATTTTCCTAGGATACCTATTACGAAATCCATTTCAATAAGCACCCATTTCCAAATTGGGATAAGTAATGACTGAAACATACATGTTGATCACAAATTCTCTTCTTTAACCGGATGAAATGTTATGAATCCTGGAACAAACTCTGCCACCTTCCTTTTCATGTTGACCAAGATTAACTAAACTATCAATTCCTTATAAATCTTTTGTATCTGTGGGTGAAATGCCCATTTTGAATAGTGGTAAGCATGAATATGTAGTACCTAGAAATCCATGGGTACAACCATCCAATTTATAAACCAAATACTAAACTCCCATACAAGTTTCATCCCTCAATGATCTCCCTACCATTGAGTATTGAGTTTATAGAAAAAACTCTAAATCATATGTTTATAGATATTTAACAATATTTTCCAAATCAGGAACAAGAAAAAGTGGAAAGAAGGTAGACGATTCACCTCAGTATTCACATTCTTAGTGCATGTTGTCTAGGAATGACATCAACTACCATTCATCTGAATATTCATTTCTAAAATAATCTTATTACTTCCTACTTAATTCATCTTCCACCATATTTCCCTTACCTGGTGTATACATAAATTAAAATTCAAACATTTGGAGATATTCCATCCATATTCTATTCTCATATTCAAATCCCTTTGTGCTAAAATATATCTCAAGCTCTTATAATCTATAAAAACTATAAATGAATGACTAAATATGTAATAAAGCATGTATTCAAAGAATGTACTATGAAATATAAATCCAAATTGTGTGTTGGGTAATAATTCTCATGAACTAATAACTACTTTGAGAAATATTACACAAAGTCGTCACCTTGTATGAGAAATTATCTTCATCTTGATCCCCAAGCATAACTATACACCACGTACCCTTTTTCTAATTCTGTAAAAATCAATATTGGTTCTGATGCAAGGGGAACTTCAAACTCCTGAAAATTATTCTATTATTCTTCATTCTAATGGGATGTAACATTTTTTATTGTCCAAACTATCATAGGTGATGATATTCATGAGAAATCATGAACAAGACATTGGTAATAATCAGCTATACAAAGCATGCTCCATATCTTGAAGACATTATTTGGTCATTGCAAAGAGATAACAACATCTGACTTTTATCGATCCATAGAAACACATTTTTTGAAATTACATGGCTAAGAAAATGTACCTCTTATATAAAAAAATCAAACTTTGATAATTTTACATCAATTGATGATCCCTCAAAATTCCCAACACTATCTCTAAGTGTTTCCCATGCTAATACCTTGATCAGGAATACACCAATATGTCATAAAAAAACACCACAAAAAAACTCTCTAGATATATATGAGAAATATTATCTATTATTTCCATAAATACTATTGGTTCATTCATTAGAACAAAAGGAATTACCACATATTCATAATGTTTCTATCTGCTCCTAAAAGTTGTCATTGGAAAGTCCTCATTCAGAACTCACAATTAGTGAAATACTAAGCACAAGTCAATATTAGTGAACCAATGAGATACTCTCAATTTATTGAAAAGATTATCAGTCTATTGAAGTTTAAATATTTTATTTATCATAAATTTCTTAAGAATACGATAATCGACACACAATAGAAAATTTCCATATGTATTTCTGACAAACAAGGCTAGTGCATCCCACAGTAACATGCTTAACCGAATGAACCATATCCTTTATAGATACTCCAAATTCAATTTTAATGCTTATTATTCTATTGGATAAATCTAATAAGACAAAAGTAAAATAGGAATCGTCCCCGAAATGAGATGAATCAAAAAATCCACTTCCCTTATAGGTGGTAGCCCTGGGAAATTTTGGTGAAAAATTAGGAAATTGATCAACAACTATAGGAAAGTTGTCATATTTGGTATATTACATTGATTATAAAGTCAATGATGCCAAATAGTATGAGATCATTCCAACTTCTTAGGTAAATAAACCCATTACACATACCATTACATTACAGTTTTCTCAAAAGATATTCTCAATGCCATTATCCATCATAAAACTGACTTATCATGTATAAAATTCGATGTGATCCATAACCATTATCAATAAATCCATCGCCAAGATGATGTCATAGAAATCCATCTCCAAAATAGATAAATACCATATCAACTCATCTCCATCACCATTTAAATAACATCTCATACACAAAAATTCTTGACTTTATCTTTGAAAAAATGAGTTTTAATTGTCAACAAATACGGAATCATGTCAACTTTTAAATTAAAAAAATCAAAATCTAGAAATGAAATAAAGGAATGGGATGAACCCGTATCTATCATAGTTTACATAAAAGTATAATTCATAATAATGGTACCTATCACACTTGATTTTCAATACTAATCATCCAAAATCACCTTCTCAACTCCCAATAATTTCATGCTTACCTCCCTTTGTTCATTATAGACCCATTGAGATTTCACTTCTTGAGGAGTCATGGTGTTCCCAAAATCACCATGGATAACTCCATTATTTTTACAAGAATTCTTCTGCTTCCCTCAACCCATCGAATCATATGACACATACGACACCTGAGAAGTTTCCAAAACACCAAACCTTAGAGTACTATGACTATATCACTAAAGATTACTCATTTTAAATTAATTATTTCATTATCTTGGTGGTGATATAAATATTTTCTTCATGTTCTCATACAACCCACATTGAAAACTCCAGGAAGGATCTTTGGATCTGGGGATTATTTACAAACCCTTGTATCTGATTTGAAACCATACACTAAACATTGAAATATGTGTCCCTCTTTTACTTGTTCCCAAAATTAGAGTTCCAACTCTTCCCCATAGGTATCCACATGCTCCCTCCACCCATAGCTCCTACAATGTCCCTTTATATCATGGTATATCTATTGAACATATCTCTATAATATATTATACTAAGCACAATATTATTTTAGTGAATCTTATACCTCATCCCTGATTTAAATATGTATAATGTAAAAGACACACTAGAAGTATCTTCGGGTGAAGATCACACTAAAGTCCTGAATTTAGCTACATATTCTATGAAAAGAATATTTTTAGCATCAATAAAATGAAGTCCATCACTCATTGATTTCTAAACGTTTGATGATAGAATTTTTTTTTGAACAATTCCTCAAAATCCTCCCATGAAATGGATTGGTCTAATTTATCCTGAATAGCTAAATCCCACCATTTGGAATGAATGATACTCTAGTATATACATCACTATCTTGAATTTAAAATTTTCTATTATGATAAGTAAATCAAAGAATTCATTCCTCATATTCTACCACACCTCTTCCTTCTCTAGGTTTCAATCATCCTTAATGATGGGTGGATTCTCATTTTGGAATTGGGTAGAATTATACACTAACCATGGTTCATCCCTCTTGTTACATCTATCCACAAATAAAAAATCATGAACTATACTCTAAACTAGTTGTTGGTTCACTTTTGGATCAAATGCAACCACATTATAAGTAGCTTCTTCTAGTTGGTTTCTGTGATGCCCACCAGGTTCCACATTATAAGAAACCACAAACAACATAAGTATCACTCTCTATCAACCGAATGATTAAAAATTTCAAATTCTACCACATCATAATACCAAAACTTTCCTTTAAAAATTTCAAGACATCTATATTAATCCATTTTTTAAATTTTCACCATAATTTTGAAAATCAAACTTTTTTACAAATAACCACTGCATGTGATTTTGAATCTCACATTTAAAAAAACATTAAAAAATTTTAAAACTCCTAAAATTTGTACCAAATAATATATCATTACTTAAAATAAAATATGAACTCTTACTGGGAATTCATTTTTACAATTTATTTCATCTTCTCCCCATTGTATAACACCAATATAATACAATTTCAAATACTTTAAGTGTATCCAAAACACTTATGTACCCAACTCCCTAGTAACATGAAGTTCAACATAAAAAGGATAGCTGTTTATTTTATGCAATACAATTAATGTTCCTAAAATCCTACTCATTTCTACCATCCAACTCAATAAATAATCCAAAATGATTGTAAACTCTAGGCTAAAAGAATTGATGACCACTTATTATTCAAGGACCAAACATGGTGATACCACTTGTTACACCCGCCCTCCTCAATGGCTTGATAAAGTAGAATAATATTACCTAGACTTAAGTGACATGCCCAAGGATCCAAATGATAGAAAATAATGAAAAGGGATTTTTGAATTTATGGGGTATTATTTTACCTTTTTAAAAAATAACAAACAAATAAAAATCCCATATCCTTGTTACCACTAAGTTATTCATGATGACTATATAAAACAACTCCATGTAATTCCATAGATATCAAAACCAATCTACTGAAGTCTACCACTATGGAAGACTATAAAACATCAATGTATACAATGAAATACATAACCAACAAAACACAAAGACTACAAAAACAAAACATAAAAACTATATCAATTCTCTATTCTCCACTCTACAAAGCATCCCATGTATAATTATGAACAACTAAAGAATTGTGATACACTACCTTTTCAAGGGTCCCAATAAACGATATCTGTAAAATCACCAAAGTGAAATAGTATGGGTAAGTAATGAAACTCAATATTATTTAACCAAATCAATTCCATTCTCAAACTACAATGATAGATAAAGTTAGCAAATTTATATAAAACAATTTATATAAAATAATTGAAATTTTTTATCTTGAAGCCAAGTAGTTCAATACAAAAATAGTTTTCCATTGAAAAATAGATTCTTTGAAAAACAACCAAACAATGATATAAAATATTTAAAAAATTCAATTTTTTCATTATTCATTCCATTCCACAAGCCCACACCAAACCATGAGGGAAATCATAAACCTCCCAATATTAGTGAGTGTTGAGTCATCCTTTCTCTAAGACGCCACGTAATGAAACATTTTTATGGGATAAATTTCGTACCCTTATCCATCCTAACAATGATAGGGGAAACTTCATACCCACATCCTTACCAAATGAACATGAACACACACGAACCCTTTATGAAAAAACCCATGCCAAAATAACCATTTTAACCATTTCAATAAAATGGTTCCTTTATTGAAATGAATTAAAAACCCATTTAAATAAATTTTAGCAAACCAATAATTTTATTTAAAATATCTCAATTAAATTATTTTGAAAAAAATATATAAAATTAAAATATTAAAAACAATATTTCAAATAAAGAATAAATTTCACTTTTCACAACCATTATCGACAATTTCATAATTTCACAAAAATAATCACAAACTAGCAATAAAGATGGTTCTACCATGATTTGTAAAAAAATCAGAAACAATTTCTATAAAAAAATCAACTTGAAACTAATCCTTCAGGTTATATATAGAGGAGTTGAGATTGAATCCACCTACATTAGGGTTTATAGAAAAAACAAATAATGGAACTAAAATGTCCCTAAAACTAGGTTGAGTATCTAAAATCCCAACTTTGATAACTTCCCATATCATCCAAAAATAAAAATTTAATCATGACTGGATTAAAACACATTAGATCTACCCATATCAGACTAGATCTATGAAACTGAGAGATATGGATAAATATATATAATAAACCCAAAATTAACTACCATGAACGATGACTTACAATGAGAATCTGGCTTCAATGCACCATAAAATTCTTCTGGATCATCTTCGTTTTGATAGGAAAAGATTAATTATCATTTGTGAGGGATAAATATAGAGTTATGGTTTTTTTTTTGGAGAAAACACAATGGGTTATCTCCTAATCCAGACCTATATCTAATTTTTTGGATATTTTTTTTAAACCATGGAAGGTTAGTAATGTTGTTAAGAAAATTTTATGCTAACCATGTGCCAACCTCATCCTAAAGAGGGACCTCGCATAGTTAGTCTGCACTGTTAGAAAAATCGTGGGCCAACCATATAAAATCCCACTGTCCCACTTTTCACAATTTCTCCAAGGTGGCTGCACCGTTTGGACAAACCATGTGTCTCCATGTATTCCTTCCCCTAATATCCATCTCACTATGAAAAATTTATTGTTGGAGTTTCACGGTTTCACCAAGCCATGAACTATCTCTTCACTTATATAAAATTCCAAAATACATTCCAAAATGTATCCATATAGCCCCAAACATTCCCCAAACACTTTATATACTTAAAATACATATGTCAAGGGTTACCTGGGAGGAACTTGGGGTGCTAAAATAATGATCCAATAGAATTGGTGGTATATCATGATAAGTATTCCCATTTTGTTAGGAGTTGTGACCATGTTATTAAATTTATAATTTATAATTTCTTCCCCAAATGGCATATAGATTATATGACCTTCTCTTTTCCCACATTCGAATATCTCATTCTAGTGTAGAATGATATAACCATAATAAGAATACATTTCACAAAAATCCAATAATGTTAACATTTAATCTTATAATTAAATAAAATATCTCAACATTCAAATGTTTGGTCTATTTGCAGATTAGTTATTTAATTTTTTTATTGAACATTATTTCTTCAATATCTAAAAAAAATTCTCCGTACATGAATCAATTTAAAAATAATATTTTATTTCATTATCTAATGAAATGGAAAACATAATAATAAATGAGATCAATATATTAGTATTTAAAAAAACTTATAAACATGTTGAAAAGGGATTGAATGATAAACTTATGAGAAAACAAGAACATTATAGAAATATATTATTTTATATTACATGGAATAATAATATTCATTTATAATTCATGATATAATAACATATATCTACAACTTATCATTTATATACAATGTGGTATGAATGTGAAGACATGATACAATAATCATGAGATGTATAAAAAAATAGAAGCATGTCAAATCAAATAAGTATGGAACAGACATAAGTATAATAAATTATAAACTTACGATAAAACCATAATCATTCTCATGTTTAATGTTATGATCAATACCCAATCATTACAACTTATAAATATCGGGAAAACCATGATCAAGTCCAAGAAGGATATCATTTTCTCATGTGATAAGAAACATTTCATAATGAATTGGAGGGATATATAGGGATCATCCCTAGTATAATTATACTCCATAAATATGCATGCCTAATGAAATCAATCATATATATTAACATGATAACCCAATGGAATGAAGAAGGGACATATGAAATTTTCAAATGGTATGACAAAAGATTTACTTTAAAAATTAGATCAATTGAAACAAAAAATAAATTAATTAAAAGAATAATATCATCATATAATATAGATTTTTATCATTAACACTAGTCATAATATTTATATTGTTTTGAAATTTATATATTTGGATTTTTAATCATTAAAGGAGGTCACATTAAAACCTTTTACCATTTTCAAAAAAGGAAAATATTTCTTGTTACATTAATAAATAATTCTTAGGAAGGTGACATGAATACCTTTAAAAAATTAATTTTATTGAATCCAAAATTATATAACATTCAAAATAAATAAATTATAAGTAATGAATTGAGGTGTTTATAATACAAAAATTTTGGACATGGTAAATAATTTCATATAATGGTTTTTAATGTTTTAATGAAAACCCACATTGATGAACGTGTTGCAATATTTCTTTTTGAAATAAGATAAAGAGAAATATGAATATTATATAAGATAAATATTATTTGGATTCCAAAATAAGAAGAGAAAAAAATCAACGGTTTGAAATAATATGTATATAGAGGAGAACCCACCACCATAATCATATGTTTTTTATTTTCTAATAACCACTTTGTGGGAGAGTGGAAACCTTAAAAAAAAGAATCCATGACCAATTAAGAAACACAACATCAAACAGAAAAAGAGATAGACGAGCCATTGAAATCTAGTTTAAGCCTATTAGAAGTATTACTCCGCAAAAGCTTCCATAAAATCCCTATTACCTCTTTGTTCAGATCTTCTATAATGATATCCTCAAACCATCTTAGAAACATATCCCATGCCTGTAAGAACTCATCCATGTTTATCTTACCTACAATAAACCCTCTTGCCATGATTAGATCTTTCTTGTCAATCCATGCCATTTCCACCTAGCTAGTAGCCACCCGAAGAATTCCCTCATACAACTTCCCACAATCTTCTTCTGGGGAATTGAAAGGAACTGCTATCTCTATCATTTTCTCCTAGGAATGAATGATAACATCCCACCATTCCTCCATCTAATCCGTAAACCTCATCATATCATCCCCCGGAGGATTTTCCATAATGACCAATCGAACCCCCTAATTATTGTTCTCCTTGGCATTATCTATACAACCAAGGACACCAAATTTATGAGGAAATTGGATTTTTCTTGAGGATCTAGTGACAGGAGGGTTAGGAAATAAGGAATAATCTTTCCTATTCCTTGCCTTACAAGAGTGATTTATAAACCCCTCCGAGTCAACTATGGTGTTTTTCCCTTTCATAGAGGATAGTATGGTATAATCCTCTACTAGTCCCACTTCAATTGGCTCCCCCAGGGACTCTGAATCAGACTCTCTATCGACCTCCTCCTCATCCCCTACCACAACCTCAGGATTATCTTTATCTTCAAATACTGCAAACCGGTTCAGAGAGAGGGAATGCATTCCGCTATCCGTGACCATCTCGGCACAGGACATGACAACCTTCGAGGCCTGCCCCAGATTCTCTAAAGTCATAGACTGCTCAAAAACTTGACCCCTGAATTGAGACTAAGGGTTCTGGTACTCCCAATCCCAGGATGAAACACTAGACAGGGCCACCGGCCTGGTAGAATCAACCGTAGGGTGAAAATTCCTCACCGCTACTATGACAACTCTGCTCTTATTACAAACTTAACATGATTTATTACATAAAAAATCACTTGATACAACAAAGAAGATTGAGTGGTTTCATGTAATTAGGGCTTATGATCATTGCATAAAAACTTAAAACATGAAATACAACATCTTTATTGAAAACTTTCTTTACATGACCAATACATTCCCTCGTAGTTAGCATTGCATGGGATAACTTGAGGACATGAATAAGAAAAGGGTGAGCTATAAAGCCCTGTAAGGGAGTACACATGGAATAACATGAGGAGTAAAATACATGTTAGACAATAGGCATATCAATAGAGCATAAGAAAACCATGAACATAAAGGCATGATAAAGCATGATAATCATAACATGGAAATGTGGCAACAACACTTAACATGGAATTAGAATGAGCCAAGGCCCATTGCACATGGAGCATGAGTAAATCACCATTGCACATAAAGCATGATTAAAACCTCGTTGCACTTGAATTAGCCTGAGTAAACACTCATTGCATATGATGTATCAAGATAATATACTTTACCCAATGCATTGGAGCGCTATAAGGGTGCACCCTTCTTAATCATTTCATTTCATGCATAAGTGTGCCACATGGATCATAAAACATGAATTCATAAAACATAATAATTTATTCCAAGATAAATGAATGTGTAATTCATACATGAAACTTTACAATCAATATGTAAATGTTCATAAAGGTGAATACCCTTGATGGAGAAATGGGCATGTTATTCACTACACAATGACATTGGCTTAGAAAATCGGTGCGATTTCGGCAGCGTAATGGCGTGACATTAGAATTAATAAAAAAAAGGTTGATGAGAGAGAAAGGGGTTACCCATCATATTTACATGTAATGGAAGGTATGGAGGTCATATAGATACATGTCCCATCAATTTTAATAGAATTTAGATTCATGATACAAAAGTATTGCTTGAATGTAAAAGAGGAGAGAGATGTTCCTTTTGGAATTTTTCCATAGTAACGGGTGTACATGGGAGGCATTTAACGAGAGAGAATGGGTCTCCCATCATTAAAAAATAAATAGGGCAGTATTAGGGAGGTGTGAAACTATACCCCAACATTTATAATTGAAATGAAAAGGGAAAATCAATTTAAAAAAATTGTACAAAAATGAGAAAGGAAGAAAAAACCCTTACATGGAAGTGTGCTTCCAAAGGCTAGAGAGAGGCTTGTGAGAGGCTTCTTGGGAGCTTGGGAAACCTTGGGAGGATTCTAGAGATAGTAGGGCAGAGGTTGGACGAACTCCAAGGGCTTTGAGTGAGGAGGAAGTGGGAGCTTGGGTGGGTTTATATAAGAAAGGTGAGAGAATTATTTATTATTTAGGTTTGGGACCCCTTATATTAAATTAATCCAAACCACAGACCATCCCATTGTTTTCGCCCATGGTTTTTGGAAAAGGGAAGAGGAAAAAAATATTATATATGGAAAAAGTCCGAACTTCTTAAAATAATAAGGTTGCTTATGTGGAGGTGAGTCACACTCCCATGGAAATTAATTTAAAAAGGAAAGTGTTGAATAAGTCTTGAGGGGTCCATTAATGCTTTGAAAAGTAAGTCAAAAAAACCCAAAATCACATTATTTTAATGTTAAAAAATATATTGGCCGAACATAAATATTATAGTATTTTATTACATCTATATTGGGTAATTATGAAGTCATAAAACACATTATATATTTAAACGGTATTTAATTTTTACCCAAAAATTTGACTGTCTCCGAAAATTATGAAAAATTCACCGTTCGATAATTTTGACATCCTGATTCCAAAAACAAAATTTATTTTATCTAAATAATTTTCTAAATATGTGAATTTTCACTTTTAAAATAAAAACTGACATTTATCGAAAATTCACGGGTTTTGACAGAAATGGCTTTCAAACATTAATAAAAATTTTAATTGCATTCATAAAATTATAAGATCATTTATTTTTAAGAAAAATTAATTTAATAATATTATTATTATTTTATTAAAATATTATTTAATTCAAAAATCCCTTAATTTAATAAATTATATTTCTTAATTAAATAATAACTAAAAACACCATTTGTACTTTAAAAACTATTTAAAATGTATCAAAAATGACTTGAAATTATATTCATTATTATATATAAAAAATAATGTACATGAACATAGTACTACTTATTTGTTACATAACCCCTTAAAACAGCCGCATAAGACCTAAGGGTAAGGTGTGCAATGGTGACAAACTCATGGGGTGGCTCAGATAACATCGCTCGTGTTGTAATTTCAATCAACTTCCACTTTTCATGTAGATGGCCACGTTCAAGCTTGACATGATGAAGCTCATCTTGGGCTTGGTCAAGAGCGAAGCCCAAGGATGTCACCTCTTTTCTGAGCTCTGAAAAATGGGCTTCGTATGGAGCAATTCTACTAGACGAGGTCGTCGCTTCTTTTGTCTGAGTAAATTGGATTTGTTAAAGTCCTGTATTTATGCTAATCATGTGATCACTGTTCAACGACTATATTAGTGACGGTCAAAATTCTTAACATAAAACCAATGAAGTTTTCACTTTATATAAACATAATGAGACATTTAATTAGATCAAGAGGGATTTCCATTAATGAAACTTTGGGTCATTAAAATATTCCCCCCTTAAGAAATTTCTCCGTCGAAATTTTCCTTTTCCCACACTAGAACAGATGTGGGTAACTCAGCTTCATCACTTTCTCCAATTCCCAATTCACTTCTTCAAACTTTTGGTTTCTCCACAACACCTTGATGAGGGGCATTATCTTATTTCGTAGAACTTTTTCTCTATGAACTTAGATCTTCGCTGGTTGCTCCTTATAAGAAAGATCGTATTCCAATTGTACCACCTTAGAAGGGAGTACATGTGAAAGGTCTGGTATGTACTTCCTTAAGAGGGATACATGAAATACATCATGCACCTTGGCCATGGTAGGTGGAAGTGCTAGTCGATAGGCCACATCCCCAACACGATCAAGAATCTCGAAGGGGCCGATATACCTTGGACTTAACTTCCCTTTATTTCCAAACCTCATGACCTTTTTCCATGGAGATATGCGTATAAACACTGTGTCTCCAACTTTAAACTCAATGTCTCGTCAATGATTATCTGTATAACTCTTCTGTCAACTCTGGGATGCCTTGATATGCTGCTTAATGGTTTACACCTTCTCCACCATTTCTTCAGCCATTTCTGGTCCAAGCAGCTTATGTTTACCGACCTCATCCCAACATGTCGGTGTTCTGCACCTTTTCCCATACAAGGCTTCATATGGTGCCATTTGGATTCTTGAGTGGAAACTGTTATTATAAGAGAACTCAACCAGAGGAATAAGTTGATCCCATCCTCCTTTAAAGTCCATTGAGAATGCTCTCAACATGTCCTCAAGTGTTTGGATAGTCCTCTCGGATTGGCCATCAGTTTGAGGATGATAGGTCGTACTGAAGTTCAATTCAGTATTCCGAGCATGTTGAAGACTCTTCCAAAATTTAGAGGTGAATATTGGATCTCGGTCAGACACAATAGATTGTGTTACTCCATGCAACCATACCACTTCCCTGATATATATCTGTGCCAGTTGATCCAAAGAGAAATCCTCCCGAATAGCAATGAAGTGTGCAGTCTTTGTAAGACTATCCACAACAACCTAGATTGCATTGTTTCCATTGGATGTCCTTGGAAGTCCGGTGACAAAATCCATGGTGATGTTCTCCCATTTCCATTCTAGTATATGCAATGGTTGGATCATCCCCTTAGACTTCTGCCTCTCTACCTTCACTTGCTGACACACCAGGCACTTTGATGTATATTCAGCAATCTCCTTCTTCATATTATCCAACCAAAAGTTTTCTCAGAGATCTCGACACATCTTTGTGCTCCCTGGGTGAATAGAAGAATTTGAACTATTTGCATCATCCAAAATTTCCTTCATCAACTCTGGAATTTATGGAACACATAATCTTTTCCCAAACCGCACAATTCCTTCTTCATTAACATTAAACTCTGAGGATTTCCCTTTTTTGATAGCTTCCAATTTTTCCTGAATTCCCACATCATCCTTTTGAGCATCCTTTAACCTTTCCAAAAGAGATGGTTGAGCAATAATTTGTGAAAGGATTGATGATGTTCCCTTCTTTATGATTCCCACGTCCATCTTCATCAAGTCTAAGAATATTGGATCCTTCTTAATTCTCATCATCGATAGAATTGTTGGGTCCTTTCTACTTAGGGCATCTGCCACCTTGTTTGCTTTCCCAGGGTGGAAATTGATTGAACAGTCATAATCCTTGAAGAGCTCTATCCATCTTCTCTGGCGCATATTAAGCTCTTCCTATGTGAATATATATTTAAGACTATTGTGGTTAGTATATATCTCACATTTCTCTCCATAGAGATAATGCTGCCAGATTTTCAAGGCAAAGATCACCGCCGCCAACTCCAGATCATGTGTTGGATAGTTTCGCTCATTGATTTTCAACTGCCTTGAGGCATAGGATATAACTTTATCATTTTGCATCAGCACACATCCTAAGCCCTTCTTCGAAGCATCACTGAATACCACAAAAAGCTCGCCACTTATGGATAAAGTGAGAATGAGTGCAGTGATAAACCTCTTTTTCAACTCCTTGAAGCTTTCTTCTCATTCATCACTCCAAGAAAACTTTACTCCATTTCGAGTTATATTGGTAAGAGGGTTGGACAATCGTGAGAAATTTCTCACAAATCGTCAATAATATCCAGCTAACCCCAAGAAGCTACGGATATTCGTTATCGATGTTGGCCTCGTCCATCCCTCAATTGCATCTGTTTTGGAGGGGTCCACAGATATCCCATTGCTTGTGATGATATAGCCCAAGAATGAGACCTCCTTCAACCAGAACTCACACTTTCTGTACTTTGCATAGAGGTTCTTCTTGCGCAAAGTCTCTAATAATGTTTTTAAATGCTCCTCATGATCCTCTTTGGTTTTGGAATATATTAGAATATCATCTATAAAGACTACCATAAATTTGTCAAGGTAATCTATAAAGACTCTATTAATCAAGTCCATGAATATTTCTGGAGCATTGGTGAGTCCGAAAGGCATTACTATGAATGCATAGTGCCTGTACCTTGTATGAAAAGCAGTCTTGGGGACATCTTCCTTCTTCACCCTTACTTGATAATATCCCGACCGAAAATCCACCTTGGAGATGTATTGTGCTCCACGCAGCTGATAAAACAAGTCATTGATTCTTGGGAGAGAATACTAGTTCATTGTCATGATTTTGTTAAGTTCACGATAATCGATGCAAATCCGCATTGACCCATCCTTCTTCTTGACGAAGAGGACTGGTGCACCCCATGGTGAAGCACTTGGGTGTATAAACCCTTTATCCAGATTCTCCTGTAGTTGTTTCTTCATCTCTTCAAGCTCTACAATAGCCATTCAATATGGATTCTTGGATATTGGTAGCGCCCCAGGTATAAGTTCAATTGAGAACTCAACATCTCTTCTTGGAGGAAGACCAGGTAGTTCCTCGAGAAACACTTCAGTGAATTCCCTCACAATAGGAATTTCTTCAAGGATGGTTTCTTCTTTTGACCAATAATCTGAGCTAGATACGCGTGCTCATAAGGAAGTAATATCCATGCTTTAGATGATGGAGCTAAAATAGATTCATCTTCCTCCTGACACTTGTAAAGAATCGGGGGTCGATTCTCCATATGGTGTGTGATTTCCCTCTCCCGACAATTTATGTTGGATCTATATAAGGACATCCAATCCATGCCAAGAATTGAATCAAATTCCACCATAGGGAGTATGACGAGGTTCTCAGAGAAATTCAATCCATATACTATAACAGGGGAGGACTTATATTCATGGGATGCAATGATTTCCCCATTTTCCATACTCACCGACATCTTTACTTCCATGATTTGTGGTGGTGCTGGGATAGTTCTACAAAAATTTCGAGATATAAAAGAATGCGTAGAACCTGAATCAAAAAGTATGTTCCCTATTCTTGAATGAATAACTAGCATACCTGTCACCACTTTGTTCTCAGGGTTCACTTTGGCAGAAGTGATGGAAAAAAGCTCTTTCTTGTTGTCTTGGAGGTTGTTTGTCGCCTCTAAAAACCCTTGGATTAGGGCACTGATTTGCAAAATGACCCGGTTCATTGCATTTGAAGCATTGAACAAAGAGTTGAGGTTTGAATGGAGTGTTCCTCTCCTCTATCGTAGCCGCAGGTCCTTCTTGCCGACAGCTAATAGCTAGGTTCCCATCTCTTCCACACCCGAAGCATTTTCTCATACCCTTAAGGCAATTTCCAGGGTGCTTCTTTCTGCACTTTTGGAAAGTGGGGTGCTGGATCTTCTTAGAACCATTGGATTTATCCATCGGAAAAACAACATTGAATTCTACCTTATGCTTCTTGTCCCCATGATACCCATGTGATTCCCCGATCTCCATTTCGACCTTGAGGGCACATCGGACAATTTCCTCATAGCTGTCGAAGTCATGGATCGCTAATTATTTCCACAAGCTAGGCTTCAGCTCATCAAATAAGTGGTCAACCTTGCATCCAAGGGTAACGAAAATGCCAGAAGCATATCTTGCAAGCCTTGTGAAGTTTTCCATGTACGCTCCAACAGATTCTTCATCATTTTTCTTGACGGAAATAAAGTCCCATTCCACCTTAAGCTAGAGGGTGCGCGGAAAATATTTATCGAAAAACATATTCTGGAAATCCTTCCATTCTAACGCCTCAATCTCCTCCTCAAGCTTCATATTTTTTATCAACTTCCACCATTGATCAGCTTCAACCTCTATACGATAAGCCACTAAGAGAACATTCTCTTGTTCATAACATTGGAGTATGGAGAATATCTTTTCAATGGAGTTGATCTATTGTTCAGTGATCGTGGGATCAGATGATCCACTAAAAGTAGGAGGCCATTGTCTCATGAAGCTCTCGATAGCAACTTGTTCTTTCTTAGGGGGGGGGGGGGGTTGAACGTTTCTCTTGACCTGTGTTTCTTTTCAAAACTTGAGTTAGCTGAGAGAGAAGCATGACAAACTTCATGATTCCCACTCCCATTGGATTTGGCATCTGATTAGTACAGTCATCACACTGATCTTCACAACGGTTGTTAGCCCGAGTCCTCCTATTACCGGCCATTGGCTGGAATAAAAGGAAAGTTAGGGGTAACACATAAAGTGTAATCCAAAGAAAAAAGTTTATGACCTATAAATAAACTTTCATTTCCTTAACTCATGAGTTTATATGCTTCAATCGAGGCTTTTCATGATATACTTTTTAAAATATATTCTTATGGGAATTTTTTTTAATTACCTTAAAAAGGGTTCATACTAAGAATGTGAATTTATCAAAAAATATCCCCCAGGAGTTTCATAACCAAGAGTGCAGCAAGGCCCATTGTCGTGCACCAGTTCTCGTTCGAGTCTAGTTCAAAGTGGTGTTTTTGGGTTTTACCCCTAGGATACATATGTGCCAGAGCCTCCTCTACCTGCTCGTATCCAGACAGGGATGTATTTGTCTGATAAACCACATACTCAGTACTTACCAAAACTTAGGGATATTTTTATTATACTTAGTATTGTCTCTAGGGATTTACTAGGGTTTCCTAATCCCAAAAATAACTAAACCTCCTTCTGATACCAACTATGACAACTCTACTTTTATTAAAAAATTAAACATGATTTATTACATAAAACATCACTTGATACAAAAAATTAGATCGAGAGGTTTAGTTTCTTTGGGGATTAGGATCATTACATAAAAACTTAAAACATGAAATACAACATCTTTATTGAAAACTTCCTTTACATGACCATTGCATTCCCTCATACTTAGCATTGCATGGGATAACCTGAGGACATGCATAAGAAAATGGTGAGGTATAAAGCCGAGTAAGGGAGTACACATGGAATAACATGAGGAGTAAAATACATGTTACAAAATAGTAATATCAATAGAGTGTAATAAAAACATGAACATAAAGGCATGATAAAGCATGATAATCATAACATGGAAATGTAGAAACAACACTTAACATGGAATTATCATGAGCCAAGGCCCATTGCACATGGAGCATGAGTAAATCCTCATTGCACATAAAGCATGATTAAACCCTCATTGCACTTGAAATAGCATGATCAAACACTCATTTCACTTGAAATATCATGATACTATACTTTACCCAATGCATTGGAGCGCTATAAGGGCGCACCCTTCTTAAACATTTTATTTCATGCATAAGTGTGCCACATGGATCATAAAACAGGAATTCATAAAAAATAAGCATTTATTCCACGATAAAGGATTGTAGAATTCATACATGAAACTTTAAAATCAATATGTAAATGTTCATAAAGGTGAAAACCCTTGATGGAGAAATGGGCATGATATTCACTACACAATGACATAAGCTTAGAAAATTGGTGCGATTCCAACAGCATAACAGCGTGACATAAGAATTCATAAAAAAGGTTGATGAGAGAGAAAGGGGTTAATAATCATATTTACATGTAATGGATAGTAAGGAGGTCATATAGATACATGTCCCAACAATTGTAATGGAATTTAAATTTATGATACAAAAGTATTTCTTGAATGTAAAAGAGGAGAGAGAACTTCATTTCGGAATTTCGGCATAGTAACGGGTGTATATGAGAGGCATTTAATGAAAGAGGAAGGGTCTCCCATCATCAAAAAATAAAGAGGGCAGTATGAGGGAGGTTTTAAACCATACCCTAACATTTATAATTGAAATTAAAAGGGCAAAACAACTTAAAGAAAATTGGACAAAATTGAGAGAGGAAGAAAAAACCCTTACTTGGAAGTGTGCATCCAAAGGCCAGAGAGAGGCTTGTGTGATGCTTCTTGGGAACTTGGGGCACCTTGGGAGGATTCTAGAGAGAGTATGGCAGAGTTTGGAAGAACTCCAAGGGCTTTGAGTGAGGAGGAAGTGGGAGCTTGGGTGGGTTTATATAGGAAAGGTGAGAGAATTCTTTATTATTTAGGTTTGGGACCCCTTAAATTAAATTAATCCAAACCACAAACCAACCCATGGTTTTTTCACATGGCTTCTGGGAAAGAAAAGAGGAAAAAAATATTTTATAAGGACAAAGTCCGAACATCTTAAAATAATAAGGTTTCTTATGTGGAGATGAGTCACACTCCCATAGGAATTAATTTAAAAAGGCAAAGTGTTGAATAAGTCTTGAATGGTCCATTAATGCTTTGAAAAGTAAGTCAAACAAACCCAAAATCAGATTATTTTAATGTTAAAACATATATTGTCCGAACATAAAGATTATATTATTTTATTACATCACTATTGGGTCATTATGATGTCATAAAACACATTATATATTTAAACGGTATTTAATTTTTACCCAAAAATTTGACTGTCTCAGAAAATTATGAAAAATTAACCATTGGATAATTTCGACGTCCTGATTCCAAAAATAACAGTTATTTTATCTAAATATTTTTCAAAATATGTGAATTTTCACTTTTAAAATAAAAACCGATATTTATCGAAAATTCACGGGTTTTGACAGAAATGGCTTTCAAACCTTAATAAAAATTTTAATTGCATTCATAAAGTTATAAGATCAGTTATATTTAATAAAAATTAATTTAATAATATTATTATTATTTTATTAAAATATTATTTAATTCAAAAATACCTTAATTTAATAAAATAGATTTCTTAATTAAATAATAACTAAAAACACCATTTTTACTTTAAAAACTATTTACAATGTATCAAAAATGACTAGAAATTATATTCATTATTATATAAAAAAATAATATACATGAACATAGTAATAATTATTTGTTACATAACCCCATAAAACAGCCGCATAAGACCTAAGGGTAAGGTGTGCGATGGTAACAGACTCTTGGGGTGGCTCAGATAACATCACCTGAGTGGTAATTTCAATCAACTTCCACTTTTCTCGTAGACGGTCACGTTCGAGCTTGACATGATAAAGCTCAGCTTGGGCTTGGTCAAGAGTGATGCCCAAGGATTCCACATCTTTTCTGAGCTCCGAAAAATGGTCTTGATGTGGAGAAATTCTACTGGATGATGCCATCGCTTCTTTTGTCTGAGTAAATTGGATTTTTTAAAGTCAGGTATTTATACTAATCATGTGATCACTGTTCAACGGCTATATTAGCAACGATAAAAATTCTTAACATAAAAGCAATGAAGTTATAACTTTATATAAACATAAAGAGACATTTAATTAGATGAAGAGGGATTTCCATTAATGAAACTTTGGGTCGTTACAACTACGTCTGCCTCAAGTCCTTTACAAGAAATTCCCAAGCCAATGGATGTCTGAACTCAACCCAGATCCTTTCGTAGACAATTGAAAACATCATCCACATGAGGAATAGAGACCTTAGGTGTAGCCTTCACGACTGATCATATCCCCTTACCCGAAGCAGAAGGGGCCTCTGCATATGGGGTAGAAAGCTGAGGCATCTCCACCCCCTATTGAACAGGAGAATCTTGCTCCTGCACGACACCAGGATCATTATCCTATACAAGAGGAGCAGACGTCACCTCCATGGACCCATGTTCACACATAATAGAGCCTAAGCGTTTGACAGGGATAGAACCCTCACCCTCAACCTAGACTGTGACACCTTCATCTACTGCTAGAATTTCCACTGAAACCATCGTCATTGGCCTCTTACGACACTCCTCAAAATAGTGACCATGCCTATTGCAGAAGGAACAGAACGAAAACCACGATTGATAGAGAATATTTTGATCATACCTGTATTGTACCTCAACCACTACCCAAACCCTATCGTGAGGAGGCCACGAGAGATTCATTTCGATGCAAATATGTGCCATAATCGGGTGCAGCATGGAATCAGTCCGCTGATCAGCACAAAGAAAATGACCAATTGAATTTCCTATTGAACTTAGGAGAGATGGATTTTGGAATGGAAGTGGTAAGCCTAGAAGCTGTATCCAGATTTCTGAAGGATAAGAGTCTTGATTCATGCGCATGTCAAACATCCAACGATGTAGATGAAACTAAAACCCTCTAAAGGATCTGCTTGCATGAGACCACACCACAACCAAATCATCCTTGTCGGCAAGGAAAATTAGAAATTTTCATGGACCAAGAAGACCTAGAACCACACGAGGACCTAACCCCCGTGCCTCGTTAACGTACTTGTCAAACAATCCACTAAAGGCCTTCGTCAAATAAACTTTGCAATCAGTGCCGTTAAAAATGGATTTCATGAACACCTTTTTAAAGAATGTTAATGTTAATAAAAAATATAATTTATAAATAATTAACATACAAAATCATGCATATATAATATGAAGAATATTGAAAATAATGACAGAAAATATATGGGAATTTTTATAGAAATAGCATGAAATTTTACCAAATGAAAATTTAGCTATAGAAAATCATTATTTAAAAGTGTGTTTGGAAAAGAATCCTTAAAATTTCATATTTTATAGTGTAAGAAACAATGAAAAAGGTAATTATGAAAAAGAAATTAAATTCCCTCAAAACATGTGATGAAGTAAAAAAATATAATTTATAATTTATAATGTATTAAACATAAAATAATAATATTTTACAAATGATTATATATACATAAAAATAAATTGGCTTAACAAAACAACTTCTCTAGGGTCAATTGCTGTTACGAAACACTATAACCTCGTTTATAACGAACCAAGGATCATTAATAATATATTACATATCCTTATTTATGTATATTTCCATTAATATGGACATATAAAATTAATTTATTACATATTTACTAAATAGTTTTTGTTTATATTGATAATTTTTTTCATAGTTTTAATTTTTATTTATGTATTTCAATGTGATGGTTTTCTTCATAATTCATTATGATGGAAATATAAAAAATATATGGATAGCATTTTTATTGTCCTTAGATTGTAATAAGTTAGTAATGTTTATAGATTCTTAGGTTACATCATATGACTTGATTCCAATCTAGTGTATTGTGGGGGTATCAATTTATGATAATGCATTCTTGCATTTTGATACACCTTATCATGATTTTTAACTATAATAATCCATGTAATGACCCATGATTTTAATATATGTTTCCCTCTAATTAAATCCAATATGTTTGATAGATGGATCCACACACAACATGAACCCAATATAAAATTTTGATTTATTTGGACTATTAAAATATAGACATTGAATTTATAGCTATGAATAGAGGTCACAAAATTTTGAAATATATTAATATAACTACATATATAAATAATATTTTATAAATATATAATTAATTCACTATATTTATTAAAAATATATATTATGTTGTGATTTTATTTTTATGAAGGAATCCCAGGAATAATTTTGTGTAATGATAATTTTAATAAAATATAATATTTACATATTAATGCTTGATTTATTAGTGTGATATAGAAGTATATAATAAGAAAAATATGTATTTTAAAGTTTTAATTAAAAATTAAAATTAAAAAATTATATGCATATTTTTTGAATAAATATTCTTTATTTTATAATTAATCATATCTATATTACCATAAGATATTTTATTAATATTTTTTGGAAATATTATCTTTTATGAAAATTTTGAAAAATGTTGATTTTACAAAAAGCATAACTTTTATAAAATTATTGAAATTAAACAATGACTTATATATTTTCTTATACTATATATATATATATATATTGAAAAAAATCATTTAAAAATACTATGTTTAATTTAAAAACCCCATGATTATCATTTTGTACACTAATGTAATTTGTAACACTAAAAAAAATTTATATCTCAAAAAAATATGTTTTTATCAATTATATAAATAAAATATAACAAAATGAATTTCATATTTTTGAAAAATATGACTATATTTTGTAATGAGGTTAATTTTTTTGCCAAAAAATTTGAATAATAATACTAATGTTAATGGCTATAATAACGGTAGAACTATTATTTTCAATTAATTGTATTACTAAAATTTTATAATTTTTATAAAATCAATTAAATTAAAATGTTTATGATGAATAATCTAATATTATGTTAAAACTAATATATAATTACATTAACACACATTTTTTAAACAATTATTAATAATATTAGGAACAATATCGGTTAAAATAAAAACTTTCAATGAAATTTTTTTTCTTTATGTAATGCTTTTTAATTTAAAAAGAATATCGACAATATTTAAAATTGATTTTTTTTATTTTTGAATAAATTTAAATCCATAACATAATATTTTCAAAATTGTGGTATCCTTATATTTTTAATAAAATTTATATTAATTACTTTACATTTAGTAACCAAGGTAAAAAAACAAAATTCAAAAATATAAAAACTTATTATAAAAGAGTTTAAACATGTTAAAAATATGCGATCATTGTCATTATTGAAGAATTATTGACCTAATATCTCCCACACTCCATTGTTATGAATTTTTAGACTTTCTAACTAAGGAATAACTTAATGATAATATGGATGGGAAAAGGGTATTTCTTAATATGAAATTTTCTCCTCTTAAAAAGGGGATAACTTCCACCCTCTAGGGTAACACTTCCCATTTGAATATATATTGAAACTCATAGATCCACATTGATATATTATAAAAATATAATTGGTGTGAATCAATTTTGGGATTTTTTTTTTGAATTATTTTCCTTTATCCCTTTATCTGTAAGAATAGTTAGGAACTCGAATCTCCTACTCTCTTTAAATTATTGTATAAATGTTTGTGAGAGAAAGTAAAATATAACACATGATATTTTTACAAAGATGACTAATAAATAATATAATATAGTCCTAATAGTGTACGTTAATGATAAGTACATAGATTCTAAATTAATATGTGATTCAAAGTATTTTTGTTTGATAGAAAACAGTACTCATAATTTTCGTGAGTTCATAAACATTATGAGGGGTTGGATATAATCTTAACATCCTGGAATAGTCATGAAATAATCACAATTACAAATCCAAGATGATTCATTATACTAACTTAGAATAAAATCATCACCTTATTCTTAAGGTACATTATAACAACAATAAATTATTCCACGGAATGATACTTCTATTAGATTTAAATGTGCTTCATCATTCTTTTTATTAATCTATGATTCTTTATATTCATTTATTTAGAACCTATTTATACAATACTCCATCTTATCTGTTCTTCAGATATGTTGGTTCCATAATGTTAATCTTGTGATGATTAATCTCATTACTATTATTCTTGTACCTTATTGATTATCACATTAATAAAATACCAATTGATAAAAAGATCTCTATATGGTATCTCCAAAAACATTCATTGTTCTAGAGTATTATCCCTTCGTACAATTTTTCATCTTTTCCTGGTACCCCAAGCGTCATTTGTTAAATATTTAACCAATGCATTGAACTAAATTATAATTTCTCTATCCCTCTATGGCCAACACTTTTATATGGATTTTCAATTATTTATCATAATTAACATCACCACAAATATATTTTCATCACCCCATTCTCAATGCATAATGAACCATTTACATAGCAACTGGTTATCCTCAATTTTTTAATTAGTTTCATACATTAAATTCAACCATTTGACTCATGTATTGAGTTTACCTTTAGGAACAATATTTGTTTTACAACCTTCAAACATTCTAAAATAATGCACTAAAATATATTTATAGGAAACTTACCTTGATATCAATGTCAACATTATTCAATTATCCTTCTGAAATTTTATATGAATCAAAATCGTTATTTGTGATTATTAAACTCTTAATATTCATCTCATTATCCCCACAGTTCATATCTTTTCTTAAACATTGTAAATATCATTTAATATTCTTTTTGTAACAAGTACATAATATATGTTCACATAGGATAAACTTCTTTTTAGTTCCATTATAATATTATGGGAACCTCTCAAAGTATTGTTCCAGATACTTCCTCTGGCTGAGGTCATGTTTCGTCAATTGTTTTCACTAATAACTTTGTTCTAATAAATATTTTTTATCATCCCATTTTATTTTTTTCCAACATAAATTTATAGGATTATTCTTCTATCCGATGAGGCTTAAATGTTTATTAATTTACCACTATTTGATTAACCCTGAGGGATCTCTTCTACTTCATTAGTATGATGACATTGTAGAACTATATTGGTTTTTTTGAAATAATAATATTCATGTATTTGTGACACATTGTGTCTGATTATATCTTTTGGAATTCTGAACAATAATATATATTCAAAAACCCAAAAAATATCTATTTGATCATATTTCATAGATACATCAGTCTCATGAATGTTACATAGAATCATATGTTCTATAACATCTTACAAAATATTTTATCAAATTCAACTAACTAGAAGCTTTAAAAAAATAATCACTTCATTATCTTCACACATTTCCTCTAACATTTAACATTTTTAGAATAACTTGTTTTTCTTCTTAAATATATATTTTTTGTATTGTCTATCAGATTAATCACCTGGTTTAGAGGGTTAATATGATACTTACTTTTGGAAAGTAGCAGACTCATCAATTCAATATTTATTACTTCAATTCATCATCAATCACCACATTAAATCATTATAGAAATATCAATTTACATCAATTAATCTAAAAATCATCTAATCAAGAAACATTATACATGTATATTCAATGACATTTTACAATGTGGAAACATTCAATTACATGGTTAAAACAACTATAAAATTTTATTATGTCACTAAATTGACTACATGATGATAGACTCTAATCAATTAAATTTTCAGAGATTTTTAGATGTTCTTCATCTAAATACACTCCTCTGATACATTCCATTTTTCATAAACTGATTGTAAAAATCATTTTGAGATCTTCCTCATGGACAATATTACTTATTGAATCAGAGACCATTGAATTATGATGTTTGATCAATGAACAATACATTTCCAAGAAACCATTGATATTTTTAATTCCATTATAAAATTTCTAATGTAAACATGAATGTAATTGTTAATAAATTTCAATCCACTAATCATCAGATCATATCATTCATTTTATATTAATCCAAAATTAGGGTAAACCTTAATTCAATGGACTCCCACACATTCTTCTGTGCATTTATACATTACATTTTTTTTCTATCTAATGGTCTATATAGAAGGTCTATGGAATTATTTTGGTAGAATATGTGTTGATGGTATTATATATGTTAATCCAATGGATACTCCATCTAGTAACACAGTTTGGAAACCTGTTCCTTGTGATTTTACTCATAAACATTCATCCAATAGCCTTTTAATAATTGACTCCTTCTAATCAAATTATTGGCCCTTAATATTATCATCTTCCATATCCCTATCCATTAAATTATACAAATTTATTAATTAAATACTCTAAAAAACTTTTATATGGATGATAAAAAACTATTTTCACACATTTGGAACAAATCATCAATCATCATAAAGAAACTCATGGTCTTATAAATATTACAAACCATTATTGAGATAATAATACTAGAAAACTTCATTGCTTATTCACTCATTCGTCCAAGTGTTAAAAACGTTTTTACTATTCTTGGATGCTTCAAAAAACTTTCCTATAGAATATTATTAAAGATTTTTAAACATATTTACATTAGTTATAATTGTCAATTACATTGGTAAACATTTACAATTAATAACAACCATTGATAACAAATATAACTCACTCACAATGTGGGTTATTCAATGTTCTCCTTTTATTTGATTAAAATTCATTAAATGTAATTTCCAAATGAATATTTAAATATGTGAACATTTCTCCTTATTCTATATCCTTAACTTTTCCAATAGTCATTTCACTTTATGACTCCCTTATTAACATAGTACTTTTTTTCAATGGAATCATGTATCGGTTTATTATAAAATAATGTTTCATCAATCATTTCATTCTATATCTACAAGATCCATGATCGTTATTGAAAAAATATGATTTGATTTTGATTAAAAATATTTACTTTACTATGTAATTCTGATTCCTCGTAGAATGAGATTTTTAAAATTGACATCAGTAATTTTTCACTCATATTACAAGATAAATAAAAAAATTTACACATTAAACTTCTGTAAGGTAGATCAACCTTAACAACCTCCACCTAGTTTATCAAATTTATAAAAAAAAATCATGTGCTAAGACAAGATATGTATCCTTGGAGAACATTTATACATCCAATTTTCTTATCTCAATGATTAATTAATGTTCACCACATTTAGATTATGAATTCTATATTGAATAACCTAGTATGAGAGATTAAGTATCTGAGGATCTTTTTAATGACTTTCCTACTAATAATCATGATTATGAGATTCTTAAATAGAAAAAATTTAGGATCTTCATATCGGGGATACAAAAAAAAGAAAATTTATTATGTGGGTTTCTAGACATGAAAATTTTAACATCATCACAATTTATGAACCATTTATATATTTGTTACTGATATATCACTAGAAAAATTTCTGGATATAATCCTTCTTAAAATTTATATGAAAACATAGAAGCAAACCATCCAACTTTGGTTCTCCCTCCTAAATATTTTCTAACCTTTAATTATTTATTTTGATAGGGAAAATAAAAACAAAACGGTTAAATGAATAATGTGGATCCTTCCATGATTCATAAATTTATCTATATGTTTGATAGGATTTTCTCTTCCATGTTGCTTCATTTCCTTTACTCTTCACAATTTCTAAAATGAACATAAATTATTACTGGGGAAGCATGGATCATATAACTTCTTTGATTTCCTTGAGTGTAAAAATTATGTTTTGAAGAGATTTTAAAGAAGATAATTGCCTTGTGTAACTAAGATATTACTTGCAGACTCCAATTATATTTGAATTATTATTAAATAATATTTTGGATTATCTCTATCTAGGATTCACCTCAAAAGTAGAACATTGTCACCATTATGTGGAAATTATTTTTTCTGTTAAAATATCTTTTTTATGGGATTCTTAAAATTTTAAATTAGCTATAACACTCCTTGCCATAATAATAATATATCATTTGGAAAATTTATTGTATAAAAGTACATTCAACATGGATTATTCTTTTTTCTTTATTTCATAATAGTTATTTTGGATGAACAAGATCCAAGGAAATATTTAAACTTGTCCCATCATAGTAGGGTATTAATTATACTCAAATCATGGAATTAGGATCCCATCCAATTCATTATCTTCCAAATTAAGCATACCTTCATGTAATATATATATAATAACAATTACCCTTTTTATATATGTTTATTGAAATCAAGAAACAACCACGCTCTTATGAAATTATAAGATATATAGCTGGTATGTTAGTCATATAAAATATTAATATTACACATATATCACATTAAATTTTAAATGATTATGATTACCATGAATAATGATCATGCGCTTAAATTACTCAACATGTATAGAGAATAATAATCCTAGAATCATGATTTTAGGATGAAAAATTCCTTCAAGACTTCAAATTTAAATAGATAGAATAATAAAATACATTTCTCAAATTAAACATATCATTTTAATAATATTAAAATAGAATTAAAATAGTGAATAATGATTAACACATATTTATTTAAAGCTGAAAACTATATAACAACCAAAACAACCAGTTTGATTCTTTATAAATGAATCAATTTAGATAAACAGAGGTAAAACATGAATTATAAAATATTATTTGTTAATGATACTAAATATTAAACCATTCCCCTCCACCCATCATTACCCAACCATTTCATCACCACTGAAACACACTCTTATCAAAATGATGAGTGTTGTTATTTGAATTACAATTCACTCATGTAAGGGTGTGGGGGAATATTTTAAGATTATATCCCACAAAAAATGAATGGTAATATTATGATAAATTATATTCAAGGATGATATTATCTATATTTAAATATTATGGTGTAACCATTTGGTAAAAAAGTTATATTACAAAAAAATTCTTCAGTGATCATGATTCATATTGTAATCCACTAATAATTAATATTATAAATTATTATCTTTGTTCTTAAAGGAATGAAAAAACATTCATATGATCCTTATATTTCATTTTATTTTTCTGAGATAATAATTTCCCTTCGTACACAAAATTTTACATATATTATACACTTTTCTAACAAAATTAATATTACTTGATCATCATAGGCTCATATATTTTTTAAACTTAATATCCCACAATTTCTTATCTGAATCATTTTAATAATTTCAATAATCATTACATGTTTTATGGAATATAAGAGGCTATCGTTATTTTTATGAATAAGGTTTTATTAACCTTATATATTTTAATAAATTTTTACTAACAATCAATATCAACACACTTTTAATAAATCATGTGATTAATAAAAAACAAAATTATACATAATTAATGGTTGCATTATCCAAAATGAGATATTCATATTTAGAAATAATATAAATACTTATCATACGTGATTAAGATAAAATGTGACCCTTTTCTATTTATTCTCAATTAATGAAACCTAGAGACATAATTGTAGCCTCAAATTATATACAAATGTATCAAATAAGGTTTTTTAAGTTACATATAAGGATATTTAATGCATATAAATAGAAGTTTCACTAGCATAATAATAAATAACCACAACCAATTTTATGATAAAAGATAGGAATTAATCCATATATAAATGTTCTGTAAAATTAAAATTTAACCAAATGAAACAAATTATTTCAACCAAGTTAAGTGTAATCACCCTAATGGTGGGGTGAATTATGATGTAAACTGAATTAAAATTAATCTTCTCTTAGTCCACTAGGCTACTATAATATTCTTACATCATTGGAAGGAACACAATTAATCTCTCTTATTCTCTTGATTATAATCTCGCCAAATAATAAATATATAATAATAAAGAGAATCAAAAACACACACATGGATTCTTCATATGTTACAACAAATGGGAAATGCAAGGAGCATAAAATTTTTTATGTTCCCATGTTCTATGATTAACTGTACTCAATTTTAGTGTAAGAGTGGATTAAGGTCAAAGCCACCTCATTATAAGGAGGAATTTACATACAAGGTTTTAGAATGAATCATTATAAATATGAGGTTCACCCCAACTTCTTCCCCTTTGAACGCTGCTTCATTGAAGGCGCATATCATATTATAAATGTTAGAGTATATCTATGTTCATAATGTGTGTCTTCTTACATTACAACTGTAGATTTGATGCTTCTTTAAAATTTGAATTTTCTTCTCTTATTTCCATATATGTCCTAATTAGATCAATTATGTAATGTAAGGGTTTCATATATGACTTACATTAATTAAAATAATTAACATAACTTCTTCCATGTGAATGTAATTACACTTAGTAATTATCTTAATTTTCTCCAACATGAACAGTCAGATGTCTAAGAGAGACTCATATAATCATTGAGTCTTATTTCTCTTAGAAACACATATGATTAATAGATCCATGCCTATGGATCTAATACCCACTTACTTTATGAAGAAGATATGGAAATATGTTCATACTCTTTATCTCATTCTTCTATTATGAAATCAATTATTCAATTTTCTTCAATTTTTATTTGGAACTACTACAAGAAATTTTTAATATTTTTTCAAGTTTCCAACCCTTCCCTGAAAAATTGGATTAGTACTCCTTCTAATTCTCCATGGTCAAACCAGTTAAACAAACATGTTTAAATATGGGTTTAAAAACTAGTTTATGTTGTTAAACCTTATAAAATCAAATATCATATTCTAATTTCAAATTCCAACTGAATAAACTAGTTAACTATTGATATTTTTTCATGTGGTGAGTATTATCATCATAGTCTAGTTTATATTAAAATAATTTGATCTAGGGAAACTCACAAATACCATAATAAAAATAGTAAATATTAATGGTGTTATCCTCCACTAATCACATAGTGATCCTCTTCATCCCGACATAACATTATCCCAAACATGTCCTATTTTATATCATGCCATATGATATATTATACATCATTTTCTTTTGTTAGCCATAATATCAATAATTTTTATGACTAAAAATAACCATTATATTCCATCATGGATACTTATATATATTTTCATGGTTATTTTTAGATATCATAATATTGTTCAAAACTTTTCCTTTTTTTATAAAAATATTCTCCATTTGAAATGATCCTTACATATCATTTGGATACTTTTATGTATTGACCAGATATTGATTGTATATTATGAATCTATCAAATTTCGTATAGCTAATCATTACACATATACCGACAATAATTTATTCATTAAATTATCATTTTAGAGTCCCTTTACATATCAATATGAATTACTATTATGTATTGGCCTTCTCTATTTTGAAAAATATGACTGCATCCTCAGTATCCATAATGTATTCGAAAATAAAAAAATAAGAAATTCCAAGGAACCATACATATTAGAAGATTAATTTTATGAATCATCTTGATTAATTTATGATATTAAAACATTACCAAATTCTTATAACACACTACCTTCACATATCAATATGATATGTTTTATTCATGGAAATCTCCTATTCAGACATCCATAAATATTTTTCTGAGTTTTTTCACTTTGTACTATTTTATGTCTAGATAAACTTATTTACATCCACTTCTTGAAAAATTTTCATACATAATATTAAGATGTCAATTTTCAACAAATTATTCTTAAAAAATCTAGGATCTCTTTTTTTGAAACATGAAAAACATCTAGAACAATTAAAAATAACATGTATATAATTTTCGTTGATTTAGAAAATCCAGATTGTCTCATATTTCTATTAAACATACTCTTTCTCATTTTCATCTCCATGTCATTTAATATCATGCTCTATGTAATTTTAAATTAATCCAATAGTCCTTTAAAACAAATATAATACACAATTTCATAGTTTCAGCACCCCCTTTGGGTTTCATTTAAAATACTGTGATAACTTACACACTACCTTTTAACTCCAAATACATCACAATAGTGTATCGTTTTATTGGGTATTTTTCACACTACCCCATTTATAATACATTAAAAGGTCTTATTCAAAATATTATTCTTCTCATTATTAACCACATTCACACATAATTCCATAAGTGTCGCTTAAAATTGATACAAACCCTTCAATCCTTCAATAAATTCTCAAAATTCTCAATTATCTCTAAAAGAGCCTTATTGAGACATTATGATTCGCTTCAAATTCCAAAATATTTATTTAGATGGGTTTTCTCTTTATATCGCATTCCCTTATATCCCATGCCATTTGATATTGCGATTTTTGAACCTCCTCCAAAAATTAAGACCACTTCACTTCCCACTTGATACCACTAGTCAAAATCCAAATCTTTTTTCTCAATCAAACATTTGAATGTTATCTTTAAAAACACAGGTTGATTTATCCACTTATACATTTGAATTATATTTTATATAATTGGAATCATTTTTTAAATTCATGTATTCATGATCTCGCAACCACTTTTTTATTGAACCATTAACACATTTACCATTAGTGTAATAGTAGTTTTTTAATTTATCCTTGATTATACTTATTGAATTAAAAATTTAATATTTTCACCTTGTAAGCCCTGAAACATTTCTTCTGTACCTATATTTTAATCAATAATATTTAGAAAGTGAAATTTTCACTTGTATATGAGCTATTATCAATTCCTTTAATCCTTATAATTTATAAATCACTATAGGAAGTAAGAGAGTAAATCAATAAGATAAAAGTTGTTTATGTCACTAATTTACATACATAGCCACTTATAGTTATGAGACTTGAGTTTTAAATTTTTTACAATAGTTATACATATGATATCATGCATAGATACACAAATGAACATCAGAAAATAATCAATAATCCACAAAGTCTGTGAGTCATATCACATGTTGGACCAAACTGATACATCATCCTCTTGATAAAATTATGATATTGACTAATATTAATAGTCATTATTTTAATCATAGGGATTCTACATTTCTGTAGGAGGCTAAAAAATATTAGAATAAGGATCACCAAATCACACGTAATTCCATTAAGTATAGATACCGAGTATCCAGTTAATGTTCATCTTGAGGGAAAAACATATTGGTTATGAAACTTCCTTACCTATATCATTTGGTATCCAAAAAATAATAACTTACTAAAATAATATGATCAATTCTCGAACATATAAATAATAAAACTATAAATATTTTTTCTTCTTATATTATTTAATTTTATCCCTATTTTAGTGGTTTGATACCACTTTATATATGGCCTAATATCATTTGTTATTTCAAAAAAGACTACTAGAGAGGGGGTTGAATCAGAGTGTACTATATAAAAAATGTATACCTAAATTAATTTCATTCAGATATTTTTTTCCTTGTTAAAAGCTTCCCAATTAATCTGTTGATTAATTTCATTTTATCATATGCATACAAATATAATTTCATAAAAATATATAGAATTTAAAAAATGTAAGGAAAAATAAATCTTACTTAGTTCACCCAAACCTGGATATTTCCATGGAAAATACAATCTTAATTGTGAAAGTGTACCCAAAAAAATATAATTCACCATTTTGGTGGATATGAAATTTAGATGAAGTATATCTTCACCAGGTCACACTTCCTACACAATTATTAGTGAATTAACTCATCAACAAGGATAATTTCCTATATAATGATTGAGGAATAACTATATGCCTCTTAAAAGTATCGCTTCAACCTTTATACACACCTCTATAGATTATATCAGTTTATAGACATGTAGGTTTGTTAATGAAATATATTAGTTTTATACTACTTCATAATCATTGAAGAGCTACACAAATGTATGTCTTGTTCTACTATGTATTATATAATACCGCTCTCTGTTTCAATTCATAATAACTGGATTGGAGAGTCACATTTCCTTATGAATGACTCTATGTACACTAAAGGATACCAACTATAAGAAAGGCTCTATGGGGTGATAGTGAAGAATCTATATGATGTCAACCTCTGACATACAGATAGTCCTATCATCCCCATGTTTTACTTAATCTATAGAGTTCACTACCTATAATGAGTGGACTAAACCACCTTAGGGGCCCTATCTAAGTTCCATACAACCCCAAAAACCACATCCCCCCACGACGAGTTCCACCACCAACTTCCTATAACCAAAACTAATCAATCCATTATCACTGCCTTCTAAAATAGTCAGAATAAACATTATCTCACTGGTTAACCTCATTTACCCATTCGTAGGGATAAACATAACACAGCATCACATGAGTTACACCCAACATTTTTCCAAATATATCTATCAATTATTACAACTCAATAATCCACACTTTTCAACACATGAAATCTTACCTACAATGACTTGAACCCCCAATAGCGGGTAAGAAAAAAAATTTAAATCATATCCACCATTTCCCACATGATACGAAACCTTGGAATCACTCTTACAAAAAATGGAAACCTTAGTGGTTTAATTAATATTATAATAAAAAAACTACCAAAATTATTTGTTTCACATATAATAACACCTATATGACAATATATTCTTAAGAACATACGACATCAAGAATTCATAACTCCACACATTTAATAACTCCATATAATCGGGATTCAATCAAAAGATTCCCCACAAAGTAATAAAATTATTGAACATAGGTTTCATTGTTAAGAGTTAATATAATGAGAAGAAATATGAATAATAACCACAAAAATAACAAGCCTTACCCTCGTATTCTCCCTAGTGGAACAATAACTACCCCGACCCCAGTAACCTGGAGTAGGTGACTGCTTTATTAAATTGGCATAAATACAATGGTTCAAATCCCAATAGACCGATCAGTTTAGTAGTTCTGAAGAACCAGACACATAAATGATGCCCATTTTACATATTTATAAAAAATTAAAATCATTGAAATGGAATGAACCTGGCATCCTTGATCTCAATCCCAAAATTCTTCTTCATATCCTAGTAAAATATAATAGAGTGAGATCAAATGCTCATTAAGGGTTAATTATAGGTAAATATATCATGAATAAATAATAGTAATCAATATTGAAATGAAAATAAGTATATAAACATTCCTATTAAATAATATTACTATCATGGTAAGATAAGGAATAATCAATATGGAAAGGTAAATAACTGAAAAGTTACATTTAAATAAGTAAACTGATAATAAAATGATTTTTGAGATAATTTCACTATGAAAATATAATGGATAATCATTAAAAAAAATTATTAAGGAAGTTAATACGTAATTATTATATGTAATGATCTCATGAATCATGATACCTCTACTATCAAGACCTTTCACAAGAATGTTTGAATACTATAGATAGAAACTCGTTTAATCTAGATAATTTATCTGTCTCATGAGATCTATCAGTACATTGAGGGTCCATATTATACTAGTAATCCCCATCACTGCATGTCCAAATCATTCCTCGCATATCAAATGACTTATTTAATTCATGAATCAATATGAATTACCATTGAATATCTATATTGATTAAATGATATGGATTTATCAATATCTCACTAATTAATCAAATTAAATTCAAAGTAAAAAACCTTAAATAAAAATCTTATATAGTTTATGAAAGAATCATATACCTTAGAAAAAAAGTGGATAATTAAGAAAAATTTAATGCCAAATAATAATAGATCAAAAGGAAGTGATTGTTTCAATATAAAGTTAACAATCACAAAATAGAGTGAGAGTGTACAATAACTTTTACAATTGTATAATTTTGAAGCCAAATCACCTTAGATTAAATAATTAATATTGAAACATAAAATAACTTTAATTATTAAGGAATCATGATATTAAATTTAAAAGTGTTACTATATACACAAAATATATTTTAATTTGTGCACAAAATAAAAATCTCAAGTTGAAAAAAAATTAGATAAAATCACATACCTCACACTTTCCTTTAGTTGAATATGTTTTAACCTCATGTATAATGTTTTTAAGAAAGTTATTAAGTTATACCATAACCATAATCATGTTTATTACATCATTTACTATCCTCTTATAAATTATTACAACATCTTTGTTAATAACATTTAATTGTTTTCATTGTTTTCTTTTTTGTTAATTTCATTTTTTTCTATTTCATCCTTTATTATGTAAATTCTTGTCTCTATACATATTATATAGTTATTCAAACTAAAGAATAATAATCATGAATGATTTATCATATTTATATATCACTTATACTTTTATGACTAATCTTGATGGATGGTTTTGAGAAATGAACTACATTATGATCATGGAGACTGTTGGTGGAATGTATGCATGAGTAACGAATCCATTTTAGAATAATCTTTATGAAAAAAAGGTATAAACTATTTTATCTTTTTATAATGGTCATAATTTCTAATATATATAAATATATATGAACACCATGTTGCTTATTTTTACTTACTTATATATTTCATCCATGTGGTGTGGTGATGAGAAGTGTCGCATTGCTTCTTAAAGGTGGTTGCCCACACATACATAATCCATATTATCATTATTCATTTTAAAGAATAAAATTATATATTATATTATATAATGATAAATATTTTGTTATTATAATAATTATTTCAACTGTGTTAAATATATTCCTTAAATTTTTCTATATCATCTTATAAGTAAACTGTTGGTGAAAGACAAATCACATCCCTTTGCATGCTAGTAGTCCATCGTACACACAAGCCATGTTATCGTATCCACAAAAGAATTAAAAGTAAAAAAATGTATATATGATATAATAATTCCATAAAAATAATTATTTTTAAAATGTCATATATATACTTCTTATTTATCATTATAACCAACCATGATAGGTGGTAAAAGTAAAAACAAATAATATTGGTTCACAAAGAGGTAGTTCTCCGTGTAAATGAATAATAATTTTGTAACTCATTTTATGGAAGTGGGGATAGTTGAAGGTTAGGTTTTTTACATAAAAATACATGTATATTAAATATAATAATGTTATTATATTATAATGGTTTAATAATAATTGAATGAGTTGGCGGATGGAATAAAAGAAAAAACCTCATTGAAGAATGATAACTCTTCTTGAGGTATCCTCATTTGGATTTCACCGAAGACTTTGTAGGATGGATTTAAACCCAATATAAGGCATATAAGAAGAGAGGAGGGGTTTTGGATGTTATCTAGGATGGTATATTCTGAGAAAAAATTCATTATAGGAGTACATAAGTTAGGGTAGTTAGTACCATTTTATAATTTATTATGTGTGGCATTTATGAAAATACCCAAAAGTATTCAATAATGGACAGTCAATATCACCCCATTTGGCTTCAAAATTGATAAATAATGTATGGGTGGGATTATATGGTTTATTAAAACCTTTACTAGAAGAAACGCATATTTTAATCATGTTATTTCTTGTCTATTATGTTTTACTCGCTTTTTACATTTTAACTTTCCCTACGACAACTTGTTTTTTAACCTTAGGAATTAAAACATTTATCCTAAAAAATGAATGATATCAGTTAATGTATAAATAGTTATTCTAAATAAGAAATAACATTTATTTGATAAATATTATTTGTGTGTGGAAAATTATGTTTTTCATAATGACATATAAAGCGCAAAACCAAGTTTTATCCTTAATTGCGGTATTAAATTGTTAACTATTTTCACTAATCATTGTGGGTAAAAGTTTAATTTAAACCTATTATAAAATGTAAACTATTGCTATTCAAAAAATGGAATAAATTTTTCCAATTTCAATTCACATAATTAGAAAAATGTAATTTAAAATTAATCCCACATAAGTGATAAGAAAGTAGGTTTTTGAAGTGAACATGTTCAAAAGATTATAATATTTTTATATAATAATTTTCTATGAAAATTAGTATGAATACCTAAATTGGAATAATATATATATAATATAACTGAATTTACTTTAAAAAAATTAAAAAAAAGATTTTATCATTATAAATAATTTAAACAAAAATACAATTTTCAATTAAAATTTAGTATTTTTCATTATTCATTAAAAATGAAACATTTACTAAAATTCAGAAACATAATCACCCAAAGATAATGTTGATATTATAATTTAAAAAATAAATTTTTCAAATAAATTTTCAAAAATGTATAAACATTAATTTTTTTATTTCTAAGAAAACAATGACTAAAATGATTTTTAGAGAAAATATATTTTTTTTAACAATTATTTCTCTTTAATTTAATTGATAATAATTTTATTTCTTATAAATAGATATCCATAATTTTCATGTTTTATTTTTTATTTTTCATACCCACAAACATAATGGAATTGTTATAATTGTCAAATTTAAATAATATTTCAATAGATTATTTTCTTTTAAATCGAGTGTTGCGTGCATCACAAGATTTTACCATAATTTAATTTATTCTAAAAGGAATATATATTAAATTCAAGGGATATTACATTATTCGACGTAAAAATATTTCATCCTAAAAATTTCCTAGATATTACCTTCTAAATAGATGAGGATAGTTCTTCTTTTTAATGTCCTCTCCTTCCCACATTTCTTCTTAAATTTTGTGATTTCTCCAAATAACCTTGGTCAGGAATGTCATTAGATTCCTCAATACTTTCACTCTAGTATCAATAATATCAATTGTTTCTTCAAGGTATGATAGATTATGTTCGAATTTAATTTTATTATATGTTATAACATGATTTTTCTATGTAATGTGTGTTTTTAACAATGATATATGCAACACATCATGTACCTATGCCTCATTTTCCTTTTCTTATAGAACCGTTTAATACCCTTTTATATAGATACTTTCCTAAAAACATGACCTTCCCATCAGAATTATATATCTTTCTTCAAATTATCTACATAATATTTTTGTATACCTTTCATTTTGCTAATGGGAGTCTCAATATAATTTTCCTTTTTCCTGTCTCTTCATTAATTCTAGGCCTATGAGTTTTCATTCACTAAATTCATCCCCACATGTTAGAGTACAAAATCTTCTAGCATATAATGTTTCATGCGGTGAAATTTGAATACCTTAATGGAAACTATTATTATATGAAAAATATAAAAAATTAAAAAACTAATCCAAAATACATTGATATTAAATTGAGGATGAACTCAACATGTCAGTCTAAATTCAATGTCCAAAAATTTGGAAAGTTACGAAATCAACATTATATTCCCTAGAAAATATAAAATGTCTCCTCATGTAACATTTCAAAAACATGAATACCTTGATATTTTATTTACATTAAAAATGGTAATGACATGTACTAAAATAAATGATTATTGAAAACAGAAATTTTTACTTTTTACATAAATAAAACATAGATTATTGGATATATTCCATAAATCCAAAAATTTTGTAAACTCCATCAATGATAGAACAAAATATCCAATCACTAACATGTTTTCTAATAACTAAAATTATCCCATAAACATATGAATTTAATTATTATCTCAATACATAGCACATGTTAAGGGTTTTATTCCCTTAATCATGTGATTTCTAAAAATATTCACTTTCCATGGATTCTATTTTCTTAGTACCATTCAACCCATGCGTTTAAATAGTTTAAGAAAAAGTACTAATGTCCAATCCTTATAAATATCTTGATTCTTAATATGATAATATCATAAATAAAATAATTTTATAAAATATTTCATTGATCCAAATACACATTCACATTAATCATTCCACTTTTGTTTTATCAGAAACATAAACACGACCTTGATCACTTAGCTTATTCTATAGTATATTCCCTTGACTGTTGGGAAATTCATTTTTATAGTTCCCCATATCCATACAGAGTAGTAATTTCACATTATAAATTTATTTATTTTGATTATAATTAAATTTATGGTGTATTTTATCTACACCAATATAGAAAATTCACATTCCCTTCAAGCAGGTACAATAGAGCTTCTTTCCACAATTATCAGATATGGGAATATCCTCATTTTATTTCATCTCTTTTAACATTTTTTTTCTATTCTTACCACTTATTATGATTCTTCCACTCAAATAGATATGACATGGAGGATTATTTATTTATCTTGATAGCATATAAAAATATATCATAGTTTAAGGAAAAACATTGAGATCCCAACACCCTTTGGAGACTTGACTTAATCCATTCCAATAAATAATAAATCATGATTTCTATGTTGAATATATTATCTATATCAAACCTATAAAACATTGAAAGGTTGCTTCATATTCTAAAACACTTTATTATTCATTTATCTTTAAGCTAAGGAACTTTCTTTTTATCTATGCTTGTTTCTAGTAAGGGAAATATTTTTCTAGGAATGTATCATTAAAATCTTTCCAGTTGATGAGATATATTTCCTTATACTCCCTAGTATTCTTGATTAACAACTACCTTTGATCATTATGACCTTTGTGACAATACACTTCCATTGTAACCTTTTCCTTTTCACTACATTCCAAGGATATCTATATCTCTTTATATATTCTTAATACAATGATCATATGATACTGGATTAGAAGTCCCACTAAATGTTTGGGGATTCTATCATATAAAGTGATCTGATATAACAGAATCATTATGTGGAATAGATTTATCCTTCTAAGAACATATATGTTTTAAAAAATTATTATGTTTATCTAATATTTCCAAACATTTTGAAAATATAATACCAATTGAATTGGCTTCCCCATAAAGGAAATATCTACATTACGCATGAGTATTGATACCCTTATTATTACAAGGTGCCATTTTTTAAACAATGTCATATACTGAATTAGTTTATAAAATTATGAATCGTAATGTATAATTCTAAATCTATTATAACTATTAATAATAAATTAAATTTTTTTATATTTGTTAATATAATAATCATAAACATGGCTTCTTTGGGGATATCATTATTCTCAAATATATTATAATGGTTTGTAAATAAAATATTAATTAGGATAAACACATCCCCTATGAGTGTTAAAAAGGTATGTAGAAAGGCATTTTTTATGCACTATGAGATGATTGGGTCAAGCCCAATGTATCCTTTTTTGTGTTATTGCACTTAGTTATATCTTTTCATGAACCACATCAACTTGTAGTATCCAAATAGGGATGTATTCTCATAAAATCCACAAGATCTCTACCCTACCGAAACATTATTATGTTCTATTATACTTATAAAAATGATTATCTTAAGGTTATTTTCCTAATATATGTCTTTTTAAAAATAATTCACAATGTTTCTAAAAAGTATCCTTTAGTACCAACATTAATGACCCCGACCCCAATAAAATAGATTTGGTGTCTTCTTTATAACATTTTCATACGTAGAATGGTTCAAATCCAAATGGGATGATGAGTTTAGTATTTTTAAAGAACCAAATATGAAAATGATAACCAATTTACAGAAGTATATAAAATACAATATAGAAAAATTGAAAACACATGGAATACTTAAACATTTTCCTTCAATTCTTATCTATATCATTTTGGAATGAAAACAAGTTAAGTGTGATCTCAAATGTTCAGTAAAAGTTATTTATTGTTGAAGCTATCAAGAATCAATAAGAATAATTTGAATGGAAATGTAAGTAACTAAACACACATGTCATTAAAATAACATAAACTATCATGATAAGATAATTAATAATCAATATAGGAAGGTAAATAACTAAACAAACAAATTATTTCAACCAATTAACTAAGAGTTAAAGTAATCCAGAGATAATGTCATTGTGAAAATATCAGGGACAATATTAAATAAATTATTAATAATTTAAATGATTAATAATTGTATTATATGATCTCATACATCATGATACCTCTAATATCAAGACCTTTCACAAGCCAGTTCAAATACTACAGTTAGAATCCCTTTTAATTTGGACAACATATTTGTCTTATTAGACCTTACAATGCATTGAGGGGACATATTATACCAGGTCTCACAAATCCTTGTAGGTCTAATTCATTCCATAGATATTGAATTATTTATTTAATTCATGAACCTAATTTTTTTATCATAAAATATCTATGTTGAGTAAATGATATGAATTTATCAATATCTCCCTTAGTTAATCAATTAACATTCAATGTAAACACCATTTATAAAAATATTCTATGGTTAAAGAAATTTTAATGACCTGAAAGCTCTAGGAATTATTTTTCTAAATTATAAGGGATTATTTCAAGACCAGTTTCTCTGATGGAACCTGATTCCAAGGCCCAGTGAGCCTAGATTAGATTTTCGAAAAAAATCTAAGTTCATATAAATAAACGAGCGATCAGTTTTTTTTACTCTTAAAATAGTGCTCGAATAAAAAATCTAAGGCACTATTGAACTCAAAATGATGAGATTCACATAGAGATAACCTAATATTGACCAGTGAAGGCTAACTAGAAAAGATACTTTTTGATTCTTTCAAAAGTTAAATAAAATAAATTAAAAAGTTATTTTATTATTTTCCCTCACCGTTGAGCGGTAGAATGCTTATACTGTAGCGCGGAAATGAGGTGGGAAAGAATCCCATTAATGAGGATCACAAATGTGAAACATAAATAATCATTAATAGAAGTGTAACAGATATATTGTTTCACTAATGAAATTATGTAACAACGTGACATGCAGCGTAATAGAAACGTTGTGACATGTTTCTCTTTAAATGACATAATGGGTTGGAGATTTAGAGTTAGAATTTCTCTAACTAATAATGAAGGTTTTTTATATCTAAGAAAGAATTTCAGGAGATTGGAAAGCAGTGATGATGCCTTAGAAGAAGGATCCAGGACCGAAGACCGATGAAGATTGATGACTTCGAACTCTTGAAATCGTTGCGGACAGATCACTACCAACAATAATCTTTCCTCTAATGTGAATTTATCCTAAGGAGGGGTTATTTTTTTGTTTTGAGTGTCCCCATTATTAATTCTGAAACTAAAAACATGGATCAACCCAGGAATAGGTTGTTTATTGGATTAGTTATTCTTGTAGGATGGTTCTTATTCTCAGGGTTTGAATCGAGGTTACCATGTTGTTATAATCTTTAACCTCCCCTTGTTTTAAAATCTAATGTGGAGGGTGTGGGCCAACCCAAATAAGGCCTGATCCCCTCCACCTTTGTGAATTATTCTTGGTGGATCCTCCAAGTTGATGGTAAGTAGTTTTTGAGGTCGTGGAATGGAATATGGAACCCCATAGTGGTTGGGGGCACAAATGACTCAAAAAATGAACCATTCGATCAGACTAGGTGGTCCGCAGATGGTTCTACCGGCATCAACGACCCCCAACAGTGGCCTGCGGTGGCATAAGAGAGTGGGTGATAGCGCACCATGATGGTGCATTGAGGTGGCATATGTATCTGACACTGGCCATGACAGTGTGGCCGGAGTAGCCGACAGTGGGCTGGTGACTGGTGGACAAGACATGGCAACGCGACCACGTCAGATAGGGCGGCCCGCGTCGTATGGGCTGCTGCGACCAGTTCGCACACTGTCCAGTGGGACCATGTGCATGAGACAAGGTGTCAAACTAAGCTAGATACATCAGGCTAAAGTCAGACATGAAGCTGTCTGTTTGGAGGAGAAACGGCCCTCACCAGCAGGCCGGCAAGGAGGCTGGTCGGACCTGCGGCCCAACAGGCCAGGTCAGATCCTGACCCGGTAGGACCCAGGTCAGGTAGGTAGACCTGATTCGGATTTTTGGACCCTGGGACAGGTCGGGGTGGGTCAGTCAGACTAGGTCGGACCAGACTGAGACACAACCGACCCTCTATTCAAAAAAATGGACACATCTTTCAGACCGCGCGTCCAATTGATGAGTTGTTTGCATCATTGGAACCCTCACGACAAGGAGTTTATTTTGGAATACTGTAAGGAGGGTTTGATGGAATTTAAAATGTAAATAATTGACTGATGAGTGAGTTATTTTGGAATCTTGTGTTCAAATTTTGAGAATCTTGTGGCTAGATGAGACCCAAATACTGCTAATTAGCGGGTCCAAGTCACCTTGTAGGCCTAGAAGATAAGAGACCCAATGTGAATCATCCCCAAGCAACTCTATGTGGATCAGCTATGACCAGACCTATGTGGAACAGATACTAGTGACCCTATGTGGATCAACTACCAGCGACCCTATATGGATCAACTACAAGAGACCCTATGTGGACCAGCTACAAGTGGCCCTATGTGGACCAGTTATGCTTGCCTAAGTGGAAAGTGGATTTATGTGACTGAGAAGACCCATGATACTCATCAGGGTTGAGATCCTTTGCAATCCAATTTGTTCAGTGTTACAAATGATGGTCTTGCCTTTCATACTTTAGATTATACATGTGTGAGTTGTCTTTCTTCTTGATCATGATTCAGGGATTTATTTGTGGATTTATTTGTGGTCTTTCCTTTTTGGTTTGGGGTCCCTACTGAGTATGTTTTTTACTCACCCCTACATGGTCTCACTTCACACATGTTTTGTCTGGTGTAGACGACTGTTTCCTTGACGGAGGACTTGCTGGCCTAAGGCCTGCCATTCCTCATTGAGATTAGGCAGGCGAGGCGTGCTTCTACATCTTTAAGATGATACTCTAAAAATACCCATTAGGTGGGGTTTTCTGCAGATGGATTTTCAAAAATCATATATACTTTCTTGTTTTTCAGTTTTTCCTTTGTTGGGTTAGTATTCTAGCCCATTTGACCTACATCTTGTACCTTTACTCGTTGGTAGTTTCGTGACATTCGTGGTTTACCGTTCCATTTTTTGGACATGGTTATTTTTGTGTGCATACAGGTACATAAGAAAATTCTCTCATTTGCAGGTTGATGCCTTTTGGCACTAGTCACCAACCCCTGGCCATCGAAAGGTGGGCTTAGCGAGTCACAGCATGGGCCCTAGGGGATGGGTCTAGAAAAAAAATATTCATATCTATCCTACATGAATATAAATAGTTAAGAGATATGTAATTTCAAAAAAACCATCATATGGAATTTATTTTTTCAAGATAGATTTATCATTCTTATAAGAGATTGGCATTGTACAAAAACATTTAGAATTGGGTAATTTTTAATTCAAATCCAATTGTATTAAATAGTTCAAATTAAAACATAAAATAAAATAATTTATAACGTAATAATGGTATTATATGTCAATTTTTTTGTATACACTATAGACCAAATTTAGTTGATGCACAAAAAAATAACACTCAATGGGATGTAAATTGAGATGAAATCCTTTATCTCACACTTTCTATTGGTTGAACATGTTTTAACCTCATGTATGATTGTATTAATCCTAATATTAATTTATAATGAAACAATAATCATATTTATTAAATCATATATGATACTCTTATAACATTTTACCACCCTCTTTAAAAAAAATTTATTATTTTCTTTATTTTAGTTGTAAATTACCTTCTTTTCTCATTCATTCGTTATTATGAAAGTTATAGTTCTTGTTAATATTATATATTAACATCACCTAAAAAATAATTATCATGAATAATTATCATATTTATACATAAATTAATATTTTAATACCATTCATTAAAATATTTCTTGAGAAATGATACATGTTACGATCATAGAGATGATATGTCATAAGTATGTATAAGAAAAATTTACATTTTTCAATGATCATCTTGGAAAGAAGGGAAGTAGAATTTTATTTTTATAAAATAACCATAAAATCATATATATGTCCCATTATTTCTTTCGATATTACTATATATATCATCCATATGGTGTGGGGATGAAAAGAGAGTAATAATGTTTCTTAAAGGAGGTAGTCCACACAAACACAAGCGATGTTCTCATTTTCTAATGTGAGAAATAAAATGATATATTTTAATTTAGAATGATAAATATATAGTGAATATAATAATTAATTAATTTATATCACATATAATTGTTAACTTTATCCTTATCACTTTCTATGTAAACCATTACTGAAATTTGAATCATATAGCTTCGCGAGGCGGTTGTTCATCGTACACATGAGAGACATTATCATATCCCCTACAGAATAGAATGTGAAATTGTATATATGATATAAATAATCCATAGGTAAAATAATGTTATAAATATAAAATATTTAATTATACATTATATCAATTATCAAAACCGATCATGAGAGGTGGTAATGTAAAAATGAAAGACATCAGTTCAGGAGGCGGTAGTCCGTCGTACAAATGATTGTGAATTCTGTAACCCATTTAATGAAAGTTTTTATGGTTGTAGGTCATGAAAATTATATAAAAATAAAAATTTGTATTTATGATATTGCATTTATTATATTATTATGGTTTAATAAGAATTTAAGGTGGTGGAGGAAGAAATATAATAAAAATGCTCATTGAAGAACATCAATTCTTCTTCAGGTATCCTCCTTAGGATTTCACCAAGGATTCCAAACTGGTATTTATGTCTATAATATGGTCTCTATGATTATATTAGAGAATTTTGGAAGTTATTTGGGTATTTATTTTTAGAAAAAATGTCTTGAGAGGTGTGAATAAGTGGTGGGAGTGATTTCTTTTTTTAATTGAGGGGTTGAATTTTTGTATTTACCCAAAATTATAATATAATGTTAGGTTATTATAACCACATGTGGATCAAGAATATTCAAATTACATATATCTTGGATGATATTTTAAACACATACATCTACCACAAAAAACATCGATTTTAAATATGGCATTTAATAGCCTTTATGTTTTACTCACTTTTTCCTGTTTTATGTTCACTGAGGTAACAAGTTTTTTTAACCGATGAAATTTATCATTTAAGAATAAAATAAAGTAATAATTATTAAGTAATTTATATCTATTGATTATAAATATTAAATATTGTTTATTAAATGAAAATCCTATTTTTTGTAAAATTTATTTTAACCCAAACATATGTAAAGAGCTCAACCCATTTTACCATTAATCCTGATAATTAGTTTTTAACTCTTTCACTAATTATTTTGGATTAAAAATTAACTTGACCTTATTAAAAAATATATTTTACTCTTATTACAAATATAGAAATTTTTTTTCAAATTCCATCCATGAAAATGGAATAATTTAATTTTAAATTAATCCTATTAACACTTTGAGAAAGCTAGTTTTGAAGTTGAAAATGTTCACAAGTTTACAATTTTTTTATATCAACGTTCAGTATGAATGTTTTTAAAATTACCTAAATTGGATTTATATATATATAATTGAACTAATTTTACTTTAATACTAATTAAAATTTTTTTTTTCATTATAAATTATTTAAATGAAAATGAATTTTTAATTTAAAATTTATTTTTCACCACTATCCATCAAAAAATGACACAGATCAATAAAATACCAAAAATTCACCAAAATATAATATTGATATAATAATTTCAATATTAAATTCCATTTTATCATTTATATTTTATTTAAGTGGTAAAAATTAATTTTAATTTCTGTACACAATGAGAGATTACACTATCCATTATAAAAACATATTTTTTCGTAAAATATTTCATTTTCTTTTATATGATTCTTATTTTATTTTAATTAAATACTTTACCATAATTTTAATAATTTAGTATGTACTATTCATGTCCACCAATATAAAAAATATCTTCTAATGGTCATGTTAAAATAATATTTTAATAGATATCTTTCATTTAAACGTGGTGTTGCATAAATCACTAGATGTTAATAAAATTAAATATATTTTAAAATATATATATATTTATTTATTTATAAAGTCTTATGGTGTAACTAAAAATATCACAAAACCATTATAAAAATCAATGGTGATCTCTTTTAATGAGTTAATGAATGAAATAGGTGGTGAAACAAGAGTAAAGGTTGAGAGTTTTAGCTAAAATACCAATTTTTCCTCCTCTCTAGTAAAATTTTGTATCGATAAATGATTTTTATTTTTTTTAAGGAAAATATTCCTATAACTCATTATACTATTGTTTTGAAAACATAGAATAATTTATTCTGTAACACCCCCATAGTGAAATATATTTAACATATATAAAATTATATTATGTATCATGGTCGCTCAAAAATATACTAAACTTTAAGTTAGAAAATATTATATATCTATCATATATTACAAATTCCCTATGTATGTATGGTTTTTCCATTGGCCAAAACCCCTTTCATAACATATTTTTCAATTCAGAACCATTTTGCCCTAAAGAAAATTCTACAAACAAGATATATCTCTTCAAAAAATTCCATTGGTAATATATTTTCTCTCAAACATAATATATTTTCATATATAATATATTTCCAATAGAAAAATATCTAGTATAGATGATGTTTTTCTATATGTAAAATATTATTCCTGGTGTAAGGTTATTTCATTACCATAAAATCCAAGATATAATTTTCTTATATTTATATCTATTATTTTTGTTAGCCAAAATAATGATAAATAATATAATCATCTAATATATAGTATATATTTTTTATTTAGGGTTTTCCTGTTAGATAAAAAACCTTCTATAATTTATATAAATCTAAACATAAGTTATTTTCTTCCAAACATAAGTTTTTTCATAGAACTCAAAAATGATATATATATATATACTTTCAATTGTGATAATTAATATATTTTAATATTCTAAGTGATATTTTGTCTTCTATGTATGGTATTTGACTGGGACTTAAAAACCCATACATAATATATTTTTACCCTTGGTCTACATAATATTTAGGATTAGAAATATTTTTTAAAAATTAGTAAATTAAAATAAAAATTTCTATAATTAGTTTCATTCATATAAAACATAAATATTATTCTTAAATTCATCCAAAAAAACTATTTAAAACCATAATAATAATACCAAGAACAAAAAAAATTAAAGAAAATAATCACCTAATATCAGCTAAACCCTAAGAATCATTCCTCCACATATACTCATACTCTCGACTCCACGAAGGGGACAATATTCACTTGGTCGATCAATGATCTAGTCGGAATAACTATTATTTAGTCCCCAATACATTGCAACCTCCCCACCATGTGATAGCTCATCCCTAATCTATCTCTCCCGCATACAATGCAATTATTTCTCTAACCTGAGTGTGTCCCTCACCTAATTTATCTCTAGAATAGTCTTTATGGACACCTAATTCATATTATTTGATACCTTCCAGGAGAAATCCACACCATAATAAAAACCTATCTGGTATCACCAATACCAATATTCATAAAAAAATGATCATATGACACCCATCTATTCTTCACACATTCTAACCATCACACATTACCATTTCGTATGACACCAAATTCTGATTAGAATCATTTATCTCAGTATTTCCAACTTCACATTGCATCACCCTTAATGCAAAATTATGTTCTTATTTATACTCGATATCCAATTTATACGTGATTCTAATGAATCCCACATTCATATTGCATCAAATGAAGTGCTCATATATTAACTACCACCCAGTTAATCCTTTTATCACATACGATCCTCAAAATTAGTATCTTTCATGACATAAAAACACAAACATTATCTTGGAATACGTATAACAGTTGAATACTACCATGAACACTTTTTATTTATCATATTGATCATATAAAATCCGATTAAATCCGGAAAACCTAATATTTACAATCCCTGTAGATTTGTACTCACATATTGGAAGTACAACCACTATTTGGTATCCCATCCTATAAAACAACCTACATGTTTCATGGTATATTTAATAAATTATACAGTTACCACTCATTTTCCTAGCTTGGTTGTTTCATTCTACTTACATCCACATCACCAAGTTAATTTTGAATTCATCTAGTAAAACTGCTTGAGATAACAAATTTTGACACATGCTCTGCACTCTTTCTATGGCTCATCACACTAATCAAAAAAGTTTTTACAATTAACTTACTAAAAACTTTTCTCAAATGATCCAACTTTTTGTCGTGTCCCCGATCATATACTCTAACAACCCTATGGGATCTCGCTATGGATTTATTCTAATTATTCAAAGCTTCATTGTCTCTCTCATCAGAAGCCATTTATTTAAACACATGTATTTTTATTAAAAAACTATTATATTTAAATTAAAAATCATTCTAATTATTTTAATTTATATTAATTATAATTATTATGATAATTTAATAAAAAATTATTATCTTATAAAACAAGAAGATGATTTCTTGACAAAAAATAATTAGTTTTCACTCCATATATTTTTTTCAATCTATTATATGAATTTATATACAATTTAAATTTTTATATTTTAATAATAGAATAAGAAATATGGGCTTAATTTTTTGTTCTAAAATTCACAAATTATCTTTATATGAACTAATTTGTTTTTTCTAAGTTAGTTTATTTTTTATTGAATAGCTAAAAATATCATTTTTATATGAATAAAGTATCATTTATAACAATATCATGAAATACATGTGATAACAAATTTCATTAAAAATGAATTCTTTCATATATTAAAATATACTTAAAATATTATAAAATAATTATCCAATTACTAAAAAAAAATATGTCAGCAAAAATATGAAAACATTTATTTATGTTTAATTAGTGCATACACAAAAGTGAAAAACTGATAATTTATGTCATTTTGATAGTATATAAGATTATATAATTATATTATGGAAGAAAAGGTACCATATGTTGATTAATAAATGATTAATATATATATTAATGAATTTATAGTTATATAAAATAACAATTATCCAAGTGTTTTCTTAGCACTTTCATATGGTAAGATAAAATAAACAATTTATCTTTAAAATGTTATCATGATAAAACTGCAAATAAATAATGTGATGAATCATTTTAGATTATTATATTGATGAATAATATTATTTATTTAATTATTTTATTTATTTCAAATATTATGTAATTTGATAATTATCCAAATTTCTTATGTATTGTCGATGTAAGGCCTACGTAAGTAAGAGAAAAGTCAATGTAAATTGTATTAAAAATATTTTAAAATGTAATATTTGGATGAATGATTGTTTTTAATGGTTTTGAAGGATAAAACTAATAGGTAGTAAATGATTCATATATTTAAATGCTAATTCTTTATTCACCAAAATATTTTTCAAATACAAATATGAGAATTTCCATCATAATGACTTAAAAGGGAAATTATTATTAAAAAATAATTTATAAATTGATACAAGAATCATTTAAATTACCTTGATCTAATACTGTTTTGTAAGATTTCATAAGATCACCTATTTTCCCTTTTTTAACACTTTCCTTTTTCAAATTACATTAATGATAATTAAATACTAAATATTTTCATAAATATAGATAATATTTCTTATAAAGGGGATTCATTCTATCCGTTCCAAAACAAAACTAAATTTTAGTTTTTCTTATATATTATACACAAATAACTCTATATACTTACCATTACACATTCATAAGGCATATCCTTTTCCTAAAGTTTTTTCTTTATGGAATTTGGACTATATCCAAATAATGTGGTTTGGGGATCAAGGTAATGTTTTACAAGTCTCTTTCCCCTTTCACATTTGTGAACATTTAAGATAAAAATATTACTAAATAACTCTTATTTTATAACATGATGAAATTCAATTGTTATTTCAATTTTTTCGAGAAAAAAATTAGAAACTATTATCAATTACCTCTCCCTAAACACTTTTTATAAATTGTAAATATGTCAACACAGAGGTATTCAACTATTGTTTGTTTTTGTTTTAATTATAATTCTAATATATTTAATTCTATATGTAATATTTAAAATTAAAGGTAAAATATTATGTTTTATACAATACAATTTTTAATAGATATAATATACTTGTTTGGTGTTCCCTTATTTTAAATTCTTTAGAAAAACATCACTCATGTTGATGGTCTTACACTAGCTAAGTGAATGATGTTATTTTCATGAACTTTTATATTCCATGGATATTATTAAAAATTGATTTTATAATTGAATAAAACATTTATATTCAATTAATTTTATAGTTATAATTATATAATGATAAATTACTTATAAAATAAATGGAATTATATTTAAACATAAATAGTCTTTTTTTAACGATCAAAAATAATTTATTCAAATAAGATTATATAAGTACTGGGTATTTCAAGACATATTGAACACCCATGATTTTGAAATGATGTATACCGAAAAACATTAATATTAGGAATATAACATAACCTCTGTAAAAGAAAAAATTATAATATCCATTATACTGCAATTATTTTAGATGTTATTAATTGAATGACCACAATATGGCCAATATGAACTATACCAATATGGTAAATGAGTGGAACATTATAATAAATGAAATTAAATTTACATTGATAATAGAATTAACATGAAAATGATTTTCCATAAATAAATAATTAAAATAATTTTAATATTTTGGATGGTATAGAATGTGTGAGGAAAGTTGGGACTCGAGGTATGGGATTTTATTTTAATTTATTCTTATAAATGATTCGATGTATTTCATTCAAATAACGCTATATATTTTCTTCAATGATTTTTATTTTCAATCTTATTATTATTAATTATATTTTTTAGTCTTTTATTTCACTTTCCTCTCTACATGTAATTTGTAACACATTCTTTTATAACTATTTTCCTTTTATGATATAAATTTAAATTCTTTTGCTTATGGGTTGGAACATATGATTTTATGAGTTCTATGTTGAAATTAATGATCCAATACTTTTATTATAATTACGGTATATAATGAATATATATGAATATGGGAAAGTCTAATATATCCCTTAAAGTCATTGGGTAATTAATTATTTTGTAGATAAAATATATTGGAAATAACTGAATTCGTTATTCCTTTGTAAGGGTGATTTTAAGTTTGATTCTAAGAGTGATTATGAATATTAAATCACATGTAACCGACAATATTATTCATCTTATTTTTTTATTGTAATTTATTTTGGATAATTTAATTTTATGAGTGATTTTGGGTTTTTAAGATTTCAAATATTAATATCTGAATGTGAAGAATTCCATGAGTTTTACTATTTGTTCACTTGACTAGTGATTTTTTACTTTTTATACCACATAAAAAGATTTGTTTTCTTATTACATGTTTTTAAATGATTTATATGATGTTTGTATGAGTATGAAGAACAACAAAGTCATGTTATTATTATATATATTTTTCATGAATAAAAATAGTATACCATTTATGAATGTTTTTTTGTTTAGAAATGTATATTTAGTGCATGTTTGGTTTTTGTATAGTACTGGGTTTCCAAATCATCTAAAACATTAAATCAAAAATTCCATGGGAATTTATGTAACAAAATATTTTCTATAAATCCAGAAATTATGGGATAGTTAATTTGGGGACTTTATAGTTTATATCATATTGTGTTATAGATACCTTTAGAGTTTAGGATGTTCGCACATAATCAAATGAAAGACAATTTCACTACAAGAATAGTATTATTTATTGATGATTTTCAAAACCACCACAAAATTATTCATTTATATATTTTTTACGAGAGGTTTTATAAAACCTATTATAAAATTCAATAATATATTAAATCCTTTCACCATTTAAATATGTTTATAATGGCCTCCAAATCAGAAATTTTATTTTATTTTTTAATTTTTCCGTAGATTTAACATCATATTTTTAAAACATTGGAAAAATTAATAATAGCTGATAATTTTTTTAATTAATGTAAATTTTAATTACAATTTAATAATTATTAATAAACAATTATTTATTATTTATTATCTACTTTTGTGTGTGTGTTTTTTTCTATATTATTATTATATAAATATATTTACACAAAGAGAGATATATATATATATGTGTGTATTTGTATATATTTTTGTAAATATATTAAAATTTATAGGTATTTATAGATATTTATATTTATTTATTTATATTTAGGTTTATGTAGATATATTTATGTGCTTTTGTGTGTATATATAATGATAATTGTGTGTATTTATATATGTGCGTGTGTGTGTTTGTGTCTGTGTTTTTATACATATATATATATATATATATATATTCATATTCAGTTATATATATATGTATATGATAACCCATGGATGTTACCATCCTGTAATTTTATTACTTAAGGAAAACATTTAATTACAATACATTCACAATACCATTCAAGTTTATATTTTTTCCCAATTAAGATTAATAAAAAGTGGCAAGACCATTGAAATTGTCAACTAATTAAAAAAAATCAACTATATAAGAAATAAATAAATCCCTAAAATTCATTTAATATCTCCGATAATCATTCATAAAAGATAATCCTCTAGACATATCATATATATTAAAATTTTAATAACCTAGGGAAATGGAAATCTAAGAAGGGGTGAGCTCAACTGCTCCGCAATGGTTAAAATAAGTGAAAAAATTAAAGGATAATAAGTGAACATAAGATGAGTACATCGATATGATAATATAATCGAAGTAAAATAATAGATAATGGAGGTATCATGCCCAAAAAACATGGATCATAATCTAAGAGTCATCAAATCAATATTTTCATATAAGGGAATATTTATCATAAGATCAGGACATAATAATATTGTGACCACATCATATTAAATTGGTTCTTAAGAATATCACCAAAGTTCAACACCAATGTTTCATAAAAGTATATTACTAATTATTTTCACCAAGGTATTGAAATAAACATCCATGATGTTCTAAAATTGAATCAAAAAATTGTCATCTCTGTAGATTAATTCCTTTACAAAGGCATTGGTGTGTTTTCAGTGTGTACTCTTCAATTCATTACATGTAAATTGTATATGTGATAGTTTTATTTTTAAACCAAATTTAAAAAATTATAATTGATAAATGACAATAATTTATAATTATCTCATACCCATAGAATATTTTTATCAATATTTTTTTGGTAATTTATATTTATAATTATATTTATTGAAAAAATAAACAAAAAGAAGTACAATTTGTGTCTTATCATGCTATAATTTTTCAAAGTAATTATATTAATGAGTATATAAAAATTGTACCATCCCTTTCTAGCCATGAACCCCTAGGATGAAAGTTTCATAGCCAACCCATGATGGTTTTATAGAAAAGTTTACCTATAAGAAGAGAATATTGAGGTGTTAGAGGAGCATAGGTCATGCATGGTGTGTGCAGGGGTAGAGAAAAACTTTTTCCCAAGAGGAGAGTATGTTCAGTGAAAGGATGAGACTTTTATTGGTATGGGGTAGCACATAAAAATGGTAGAAGTCCTCTAACCCCCATACATCATCAATATATATTTCTACCATAGGTTTTATTATAAAGAAAAGAAAAAACACATGATATTTTGATTTTGGATGCACTTCTTGGATGGTTACTATGAACTTAATATAAATGGCATCGTCCTGACTTCACTCATACATAATATCCCTCATATAAACCCACTAAACTACAAAACGAACTTCTACACTGATAACATCCTTGGAGAAAAAAGTGGAAGCTTGAGTGCCACTAGAGAATCATGAATAGGAACACCTCCATCCCTATGATGTGTCATAGTGACTTATAGAGCTAAAATTAAGATTTCATGGTGCACAATAGTGTGGCAATTGATACATAACCCCTATAGCTTGGAAAATGTACAAAAATTAAAAAGAGGATGTGTCACATTTTTTCATTACATTTTAGTCAGATGCAAATGAAAATGATAAAAACAAAATTGTGGTGTATGAGAAAGAATATTCATTATAAAGGAGATTCGGTTTTTTTATGAGGAAAATTAAGTCATAGGTGTGAGATATATCTTTAAAGGGTTCATTTTATAATTTGTGATAATTTGAGATAATGAGAAGGTTGTGGAAATGGATGGATTGATACATTGTATCCAAAGAGATAAATTAATAGAGGAATACACATGTGAGAAGGTTGTTCTAGAGAGGTAATGACCACACCACTGCAGTTATATTTGTACATAAATTCAAATTACTATAATTTATGGAGAAAACACAAGTCACGTGATGTTTTGGGGAGATTTGAAAAGGAAATTTTATGTGTGGAATAATCTAATAATTAAAATATTGAATACACTATAAAAGTGGGGACATAAAATAGGAATTTATAGAGAAGATAAGTATGGTTGAAACTTAATGAAGTTATATTTGGGATATAACAGTTCATTCAAAACTATAACTTTCATAGATAGAAAGATATTATCACATTTAGATCAGGTTTTATTTTTACATAATTAATACCATGGGTATTTAGGATTTAAGGGACAATATATTGATAGAATATAAGGGTGAATGGAGAGGAGATTTAGAATTTTATATCAAAGAAAATATCTCAATAAACTGAGTGGGATACAATTGTGAAATGAGGACTCTTACCCATCTAGGGTGGGGGTTTGGATGATAGTTTATAATTCTTATGTATGATTCAAATTTGATGATTTATATCTAACATTCTATGAGAGAGTAGAGGGGGATCAACCATGATTTTTTTTAGTTAGGAATTTCCTTTATTTTTATCTTTTCTATTTGTAACATTGAATTATTATGTTGGTTTCCAATGTAATACAAGGATGTTTTGATTTTTTAAAATTGTTTTTTTCTTTTATATCTAACATTTATATTCATTCTACCTCAATTTCTAATTATTTCATGTTTATGAGAGTGGGTATGAGTAGTTCATAATTTTTAGACGGTGTGAGTTTAATAAAGGTGATTAATAAATATTTGTTTAAATTTTATTTTTCTTTTGAGGATACATATTTTATTCAGAATTATTTTTTGAGTCATTATTCATCTAGATCTCTTAGAGTTCAGTGATAGTGATGATTCCAATAGAGGATACACATTGTAATTGAGGGGAGTGTGTGATCGGGATCCATCCATTACATATTCTTCTATTTTGAGAATAAACTTCACACAAAAAAATTATCTATAGAATTACCTGGAGAGATTATTCAGTTAGATTAGGTAGATCTAGTTGAGGCTGAGAGGTTATTCAAGATACACCAAGAGGTCATGGAACAAATTAATATGATTATTATAATAAGTGAAATTAAGTTTCCTTTTATGAACTCCCATCCTTGATTTCATAATCTCTGGTATTAGTCCTTGTTTTTCTTTAGAGTCATCAATTTTACCCCTAACTCTTGATATTTTAGTTAATTTTTATTTACAAACCATGATAGAAGATAAAACTATTGAATCTCATAAAACTTTTCTTCATGGTATCAACACCTGATTTTATATTATTATACGCTTTTTTTTATTAATGTAGGTAGGGTTAAATAAATTCTAATCTTTTATAGTTTATCAGAAAAATTGCACTATTCTATCTTGTCATGTCTTTAGCACTTTTTGGGAAATTCTTTTTTTTAATTAAATAATAGGAAAAAATGATTTACCCTCCCACTTTTCTGCTTTCTGATTTTAGATTTTCCTGTTCCATTTATTTTCGTTATATTTTACATGTTGTATTTATTTGGATGATGATCTCATTAATAATAAATTTTAAATGAACAAATCCATTTTCTGATTGAATATTCAATGTTATGAAAACAAATTAATGATTTTAAAAATCCAAATTGAAGGATATGAACATCAAGACCAACCATGGGTACTAAAACCACTCCTAGGTCCATAAGAATCACTCTTAGACATTAAATTTAATTTCAATGATGGACTTATTCTTCTAGAGAACATGGATGACCATGTTATGGAATTACAAGTTAATAAAAAGGATAAGGAACATATTAAAGAAGTGATTTGAGATCTATTTTGAATCATAACTGAACATGTGGACTAGTCTGAGGTTAGTTCCAATTATGATGATTATTCTCATTATTCTATGGAAAACAAATAAAACTATTTGGATGTAGAATAAGTGAACAAAAAACAGAGAAACTCCATTATTGTTGAAAACAAAGTGGAGGAATGGGTTCTAGATGAAAACCTTTGGAATCTTATGACACACCTTTTAAAATGGTAGTTCAACGCCAATAATGGAACAAGTCATAAAGAGGATGTCGAATCACACATTCAATAATTTCAAGTGTATACTATAAAAGAATATGAATGTGAATAGGGGAACCATGTTTGGAAATACTATGTTTTCTTCCTTATAGTCTAACTATTGTCCATATTTTTCTTACCCCCATAGTGGTTGTAGAACCAATGGGGTAATTATAGAAAATAAAGTAGAAGATCCAACATAGTATGAAAATGAGGATTGGTACAAATTATGTACAACCCATGAAATAATATTCCATTAATTTTGGTTTTACAATACTAATAACTCTTTCCAAACTGAGAAACTGAGAAAAAAGAGGATAAAAGGTAAAAGCATTACACTAGACACACACCAATGGAATAATTTGTTCAACCCAAGATTATTGGCTCTAAACCATAGTGATATTACATGACACAATGAGGTAATGATAATATTAATGACCCTAATAAAATCAATTCATAGAAGGAAAACCAATTTTTTATTTATTAGTTTATTAGGACTTAGTTTATGAATTTTATTTTCGGATGAAGTCACAACCTCCCCTACCCATTATATTTGAACATTAATTAAATGGAATTTGCAATTTCACAATTTTAATTTATTTTCTAGGACCATGTAGATGAAAGTTTGTAAGAAAAGGAAAAATAATATCATAAAAGTGAATGTTGGTTTGAATTTACAATTCAAAATTACATGAAATCTCCAATTTTTTCAAATATATTATTATTGAAAATTAAAATATTAATACTCACTGTTAAACATTTTATATATATTTTTATATATGATAGTTAAATTTCTTAGGAACACCATGATTCCATGTTTTCAACTTAATATTTTATCGAATTAAATAATTATGATGGGGGTATTGAATATATTGGTTCAATATATGAATCTGGTTTTTTTGAATCGTGATTTGAAGAGGATAGTTAATTGTGAAGATGAAATTGACCTACCACTTTAGATAAATTGAATTTTTAAATTAATTTTTATTTTTTGATTTTTTTTTATTTTTGAGTTGATTTAATTTCCAATTTATTATGCTCTCATTCCTAATAGGATTCTAGGTTAATATTTATAATTATTTTTATGTATATTTTTTTAGAAAACTAGTGAAATGTAACCTACAAGGAATTTTTTAGATCTTTTCAAAACGATGATTAAACAACTTTACTGTTAAAATGATTTAATCATTTTATTGATTTAACAATTATAAATTTGTCTTAAATTAATATGAATCGTACATTTATACCTAAGAGAACATTAATTAACTTTTATAATAATTAGCCATATTATAAGCCAATATTATCCATTCCAACCCTTACACTAGTTTGTTTTCATGATTATCAATATTTAAATGTGACTCTGTGGGAAAATTTCAATTTTGTGGTGGTTATTTTTGGATATGGCGATGGTTTAAACCGCCACCATATGCTTCTACGGTGGTTTTTGAAAACCACCACTAAATTGCGTGTCGGGAAACTATTGGTGACAGTTAAATTGGTTTAGCGGTGGTTTATGAGAACCATCGTAGTTGGAGCATTTTTGTGGTGGTTATATTGTTTCTCATGGCAGTAAAAACCACCCCTAAATTTAAGACTGTAGCGGTGGTTAAAACCACCTCTAATAGAAAAAGATTGACATTTAGCGGTAGTTAAAACCGCTTATAAACCACAAATTTTGAAAGGAAAAAAAGAACCCGTTTCTAGAGCCCCTGTACCAGTGCCCTGAAAAAAACCATTACAAGAATATCAAAACATCAACAAAATACATACTACAGTCAATATTAATAGAGATTATTAACTAAGCACAACCAAATGAATCATTTAGTGAGTAAAGGAATATAGATAAACATATCACATGTCCATTAGACCTTTAAAAAAATTATAAACAAGCATGTATATCATATTTCAGGAAAACAATGCAAAGCCAAGGTTCAACCTATTTCATCTATACCAGCTCCAACCCAGACACAACCATTCATATCAACAGACATCCCACTATCATTAGTGCTAACCATTCCAAAACATGAGGCCTCCCCACGCATACCTCATCAAACAATAGCCATACCAAGATCACATAACATTATATATAAAGGCCTACATCCAGAGAAATAAAAGGACAAAAAAGATCAAATAGAGTCAATATGGTGTCTAGTTCTTAAAATAAAAATCCATCTTTTCTACCCTTCATTAATTGTTTTTGAGATAATATTTTATTGGGTGAATTCTAATTATGTTTTTTTGGGTTTCAAACTTTATAGAGGCCTCTAAATGGTTGCATGATAGTAACATGGTCATGGGAAACCATGTGGTTCTCCCCAAAAAACTGTGTGGCTTGGTTGAAGAAGGATACTACGTGGGGCATGGTTAGAACACAGTTAGTGATGATCATGAATCATTTACCTTGAAATATATCTGTCTCGGAAGAGAGGAAAAAATAATTGTTACCACAAAATTTAAAAAATGAGAATATTCATTCATAGATGATGTGTTAGAATCTCATATTCAAATAAGGAAGATTGGAGAGAAATGAGTCTCAAGGAAATTTGAAAAGACCAAGAGTATCATGAATACCAGGGAAAGTAGAAAATTCTGATGTTCAATATTTTCAAACGATAGAAATGGAAATTTAGTGGTGAATGCATTGGGTAAGAAAATGTAGGATAAGTTATTATAACGAAAAAATAAATTTAGGGAAAATGAATAACAAAAAATGAATCATCATAATAAAGATGTGACATATATGGTGCATACTACATTCATGAAATCAAGACATAATATTGAAACATCAAAGATCAATAAAATACATAAAAGGAAACATGATAAATCAAGAAAATGTTAGGTCATGAAAATGTTTGGAGGCAACTATATGCCACACATAATACATATAAAAACTAATTGTTACAATATTTTTCAACATATCAACAATAATACTAATCACTATTCGATGATGAACAGATATCATCACCATCTCCACCTTCATCTCTACTTCCTACTACCACCTCTAAAAACATTAATTTGAAAATCAAATAGTGTTGCATATTTATATTTAAAAATAAAACCAATAAAAGTTTTCAAACTAAATGATTTTAAAAAAAAATTATTTACCTGCTCACCACAAAGTCCATTCAACACCGCCAGGGGGATATCTTCTCATCCGGTGATGTATATCAGTCAACGCTTTCTACAAGAGGATATCTGATCCCCTGGTATTGAACAGTGTTTCATAGAGAAACAATATCCCTCTGAGCTTCTCCAGGTATGGACTGACTACAACCAGCAGTAGATGAATCTACAATCCCTGATGGCCTACCAAATACCTCAGATGGTACGGGTCCCAAACCCATCCAGCGTACTCTACAAGGATGCTCCTTCCCAAGGACTTTAGCAAACGGGTTATCCTGGGAGACTGAGTAGGACCGTCGAGGATTGGCATCCCATATTTCTTTAATTTTTTCCTATAAATCAAATATCAATATATATTAACATATTTAAAACCGATAATATGTTATTATATTGAAAAAAGGATTTTATACCCCAACTTCTTTGGTAGACTAATTAATAAAACTTCCATCATATTTGGTGTAAACATCCAACCACACTTCTGTTCGGGATGCTTCATGCCCTAAACTATGTGACTACATTAAAAAAAATTTAAATCAATAATTTAATATATTAAATAGATAATATTGTCTTATAAATATTTAAACTAATGAAAATATTACAAAAATCAATCAGCTTCTTGAAAATATTTTTGACCCCGCAGTGTAAGGGATGACTTAATTAGCCCCGCTTGATGCGTTATTTCTTAAGAGATTATGAAATAAATAAAATGCAATTTAATAGTAATGTATTCAATGTCATATCCTATTCATATATATGTATAAATGTAAAATGATGTTAATATAATAATATGTATTTAAATACCATCTGCTTCCCATCATGATATCTGTCAAAAAAAACCTTCCACCGTTCTTTGGGTACCCCATTCGGTAGCTTCTCATAAATTTGTTGGACGGTCAATGATGTAATGCTGACATAGCTCCACAATCTCCATTTTAAGTCTTTCCATTTCTTTCCAAGATTTTTTTAACTTCCACTTTTGTGCTATCACATCAGCAACTATAAAGTGGAAAAACATCTGTATATAAAAATTCATTTTGAACATATTAGTAACATTACATTCAATTAAACTATAATGTATTGAAATTACCTTTATTTGGGAATAAAAAACATAATATTTCCAACTAGGAGGCATATTTCTCCAATCATCATAGGAAATAGAATGGGAAATGGTCTCCTCAACCAATTGGCCTAGAATGTGGCCAAGTAATCCCATAGCGTCATCTGTATGGACCCCATATGAATTAAATGGGGCAATTATCTTCTCTCCATTCATATTCCACACATCTACACTTTTTTATATTTTTCTGCATAGTGGATTTTTTTCATATTTAATATATAAACAATTTGTATAAAAAAGTGAAATAAATTTATTTATATTAAAAAATTTACCTATAATAGTAACCCTCCAGTATTCCCATGAAGAACTAGAAGTTGCGCATCGTCGCCCCACTACCGAGGCTGCTAAAGGGGAATTCGATGAATCAGCTTCTAAAGGGACGCTCACAGAGGGTGTGAGAGATGGTGCATGGGGAGATGGTGCAGGGGGCAAGTAGCTGGTTGCTCAGATGTCATAGGGGGGGAGATAGATGGATCATTCTCTATCTTAGTAGTGGATGAAATAGTTTATCACTTCCTCCTTTCCATTCCTGTCATTTAATAAATTAAAATTATGTTTAGAACATATATTGCAAATAAATATGAAGAAAAAAATTTAAAAATGATAATAAATTACCATTACTAACAAAAAAAATATACATAACAATGATAATGAATGACTGCACAAATTAAATAAGTGGTTGTTGAATGAATAAATAATTATACATACAATAATTTTCCCCTTAAATCATGTCAGTTTCCTACTCAATTACTTTATCCAATTAATTCATCCTTGCTAGACTAATATTTTCAATATCATGATGGACAAATAATTCTGCTTCTAATTTTTGATGAGATTCAATTTCAGAGGTCAAATCTTCCACTTCATCACCCATATCATACAATTCTCTTTGTATTTCGTGAGAAACTACACTCCATCCTTAATCCACAAAATCGTTCACATAATATTACATTTATTCTTGTTATGATAAGATATATGGATCATGCAGTTCACAATCACCAACATCCATTAAGCGAGAGAAGTAAATAGAAGTAAATTTCAAGGAATCTCATTTAACACCTCTAATAATATCGACCCAATTGCATTTGAATAAAACAACTGAGATATACCCATGGTTTTTTAATTAAATAATATCAGTCAGCTTTCCATAGTATCCCACTTTAGTAAATCTAAATATACCACTATTCTATGTTTTCAAACCCCTTTCTTGATCAATTGTATTAAATCTAAAGGCGTTCATGTTGAAAGTGTTGAACTTTCAAACTTTTTTTAGAGGACCTCGAGCAAGAAACATCAAATCTTCAGATAAATCTGCTCGAATATCAGTATTGATGATATAAAAAAATAAATATACTTTATTAGATTTACAAAAAAATATGTGTTAAACTAATATTAGTATTTATTGCAATATTTATGAACTTCCACATCGTGCAAACCATTATACAAGCTCTTTGTTTACATATTTTATTACATATTTCTCATTTCATGTTCGGCCTCTCATTCATCTCTTTGTTTGTATCCTCAAATCTTCAATAAATGGATCTGAAATTTCACTATTCAGCTGCACATATCTATGTGCTTGTAATAATTCCAATTCTATCAGGGTCACATTTGAGGTCCCCTCTACTGATCGGCCAATAGCAGGAAATATTTTTGATTTCTAATGTATTTAAAATTGACTCAATGTGTTTTCAACACGTCCAAATTGATTAAATATTGAATCATTATCATCCAAGTGTCTAGAACAAAAGGTTAGACAATCCTCATCCAAATAGCCTACAGCAATAGAGCCTTCTGGTTGAGCTTTATTTATCACATGTGATTTTAAATGCCTAAGATATCTATGAAATATAATAAACATAATTATGAAATTAATTATGTTCCAAAAATTGTTTATCTAACTGAAAAACATATAAATAAATTAACTCACAATTGGATATATCCATCGATAATGAATGGGGCCTCCTAATTTAGCTTCCTCAAATAAATACATAGTTAAATGCATCATGACAGTAAAAAATGCCGAAGGAAAGATCATCTCCATTGAAAAAAGGGTCAATACAAACCACTCCTAGAGGTTTTCAAGCTGAAATGGATGTAGATATTTCTCACATAGTTTTCTGAAAAATGTGCAGAATTTGAGTACAATAGTAGTAACCTTTTTAGGTAATAATGTACTCAATGCCAATGGTAGTAACTACTGTAAAAAACATATGTAAACCGTGACTTTTCAATGCATGTAACTTACAATTCTTCACGTCAAAACACCTCAATATGTTACTTGAACACCCATCAGATACCTTCATATTCTTTAAAAATTTAAGGGATGTATCTTCATCCCTATTTTTCATTACAAAAACTGTTGGACCATACTTTTCATTCTCATCTGTCCAGAGATTACATTTTATGTTTATTACTTGTAAGTATTTATGAGCATTGAGATGATACTTTGACATTCCATTATCATTAAGTAATGTGGAAATATAATTTTGATATAAATTCTTTTCATTATGAATCACAACAGGATTATTTCACTGAAAATTGAATTCCCAATTTGGAATTTTGAAGAATATACTTTTTGTCTTCCATTGTTTCATTCTGATTTCACTTGACGATGCACTTCGAACCCATTTCCCACTATCATTCAAATGATGAACCTTCCAAAATTATGTTTCAACATTTTCAAGTTATGTGAACATTTTAGAATCAGATAAAAACATTGGAGGTGGTCTACAATCAATAAAACTATTAAATTTTGATCTTTTCAGCCGAAATCTATGAGATGCATAAAGAAATCTTCATTGGCACAAGAAGCACCATTTTATAATGTGAGATAGCTTTTTGTGATCAAAATCAAAGTTACAAATTGGACAATCCAAACCCATGTAAATGTTCCAACCAGATCAATTTCCAAGCCCAGGGAAGTCACTAATGATCCACATTAAAGCAGCATGCATTTTGAACATTTTTTATAAGAAGCATCAAATGTCTCAACATTGTTGCTCTATAACTCCTGTAATTCTTCAATCAAAGGCTGCAAGTATACATAAACATCATTTCAGGCATTTTTTTCGAGGAATAATCATCGAAATGATAAATGATTTTTTTTGCATACACATCCACAGAGTCAGATTGTAAGGGATCAAAACAACTGGCCAAATGATATAACTGGTACTCAAAGTCACAAATGGGTTCAATCCATCAACAATGAATCCCAATAAAGCATTCCTAGTATTAGCTGAGAAATTTGGATATAATGAATCAAATGTCCTCCATGATTTTGAATCTCTTGGATGTCTCATTAACCCATTATTGTTATTATCTAAAAAAAATTACTTTATGTGTTCAACGGTTTTCGATGACATGAATAGTCATTACAATCTAGGATTTAAAGGAAAGTAACAAAAAAGATTTTCAAGTGTGTTCCCTTTAATCTTATTCATGAAAGTATATTGATTCAGACTTCCAACATCACCCATTCTTTGCCATCTAGAAGAAGAACATTTTTTTCAATTCTGTCTACTTGAATCCTCTCGCGAATAAAGCATAACATCATTGGGAAACACATGTATTTTTGTATAATTCAAACCAAGCATGTTAACAAATTTTTTCATATCATAAAAAGTCTCAGGGGTTTTTGTTTCAGGAAATGCATCACACAACAATTCCAATATCATGGACATTTCCTTATTTGTAATTTCACAAAGACATTTGATATAGTACAACTTCAGGGGAAAAGAAAGTGTTGAATATTTCAAAAATCCACTATACAACTCTTGATTTCCATCGTTAACTAAATCATGAAATCTATTTTCCTCAGTGTAGTTTTATCTTACATTTTTCTTCATGGAATCAAGAGGAGTATCCAATGATATGTTACAATATTAATCTGGTTGTGTTACAGTCTCAAAAAAATCACTTGTAACATTGCAATTTGTATTACCCTCTTTTGGTTTTTATGTTATGTTTTGACGTTGATAGTGGTGTCTCGTAGTGCTGAATGCATCATTTATGTGGTTTTTCATTTCATTTTCCATTATCGACGAAGTTGGGAGTTTATTTTGTGGATTAACACCAGTGGTCAATTTTCCTATAACGTTCGATTCTCCAGGCCAAATCCAACACAAATATTGACCAGGGAATTGCTTCAATATTAAATGTTCATAAACTTCATGTCTCTTCAACCATCGTCTAAATTTACATTTAGGACTTAGAAATCTTATTCTCTCTTCAATGGATCGATTAGAAATTGAAAAATCTAAAAACTCCTTCAAACCCTTAACATACTGAGGTGTGTTCCTCAGTAATCTTATCCATATTTTATACATGTATATCAAAATGTCCCTACACAATATTTGAAAAAATAAAATACATATTTATTTCTAAATAGGGAAATTGATTCATCTATATTAGTTGAAAAAATATATAAATATATTACATAAGGTTTTCCTATATAAATACATATGGTAAATCACACAATAGAAAACCAAAGTACACATGTGAATGCATGTGTATTTTTATACACATGTGATTGAAAAATAACTTTAATAAACAAGAAGATAATGAGTTTTTTAGGCAATAAAAATTTTAAGAATATAGTGATTATTTTTAGATATATTTGAGAGAGTTCAACATTATTAAAAAAAGTAAAGAGTTAAGATGAAGAATTATATTAGAAGTCAATATTCAGAGCATTGGGATATATTCAAGTTGATCATTCTGATATAGCAGTAGGCTGAATTGGAAGTATTATCCTCTACAATTCATGAGAGTATACTGAACTGACTTTCATGCAATGTTATTAATTTTTTTCAGTGTAATTTATTGATATTTTTTCCTTTTATAAGAGGAACTATAATTTCTAGATTGAGAATAATATAGGAAAAAAATTTTTTTCCATTACAATGATATATAAATAAATAAAATATAAAACATGCTCTTTATCAATTCACAAAATTTATAAAACATGGTATAAAGATGTTTTTCCTGAAACAATTCCAATTCAAAACTCATTCATCTATCCTTCAAACATCACCACTTTTATAAAAAACCCTTACAAGGTTTAAAAAATATCAAAGGAATTTCATAATAAAGGAAAGAAAATTAAAAAAAATTCCCCTCACTTGAAAGATTTAACACAACAAACTCAAAGTAAGTTAAGAAACAAGTATAAATATTAAGAAAACTTTCCTATATAAAGTCGTAAAGTGTGCCAATAAACAAGTGGAACAACACTTATCAATTTCAGTTCTAAATCATTGGAGGATCAATGCTTTAATGAAATTCCATCCAAGTAAAAAAGAAATATACAAGATAATAAATAACTAAAGGCATAACACATGATAAATATCATGAGGACGCACATTAGGAACTAATGGGACAAGTATAATACATAAAAAGCAGGACCTAATTCCATTAGGTTAATGACCACACATCCATCAAATAAATCACTCTAAAACCAATCTCATCGGTGACACCCCACTGGCTCGGTATTTTGTACAACTAGTGGTAACTAAAAAGTGTGTAATCTCAATGTTCTTAAAAACATCCCATGACTTCCCACTTAGTATCCTGGGGTTCCCTATAAAATAACCTAAAGAGGTGTTACACTTTTGAATTGAATGTCATACAATGAAAATAATAATATCCAAAGGATAGAATAATAATGAAATTTTTCCTATATTCCACATTTAGCTTATAATGAGCCCCAACCATAAAAAAATCATGAATCACATCACAAAAAACCATCACATGGATACACATGACATCATAAATAAATGAAAAGGGGCACAACAAGGGAACAAAAAACCAATCAACTCAAATATCACATCACAAAGTGCCATCCAAGACGTTCAATTATCATATATAATATATACATTTGTAAATCCCTTTTTAAAATGTTTTGGAATCCAAACACCAATATAAGGGAAATAATAATCATTTCCAAAACACAACCAACATATCCCAAATAAATCACAATTCCATTTCATAAAACAACATGTCCCTTTGAAACATGGAAACCATTTAACCTCCAAAGGGTAACCCACTTTGAAAAAACAATTTCCATTAAAATAGAATAACCAAGTGGTTTTCTTATATAAAGAAATTTTTCTAATTTTATCAAACATGATGAATGTATAAAATACAAATTTACAAAAACATTTCATTTAAACATGAAATTAAAACCATTAAGCATCATGAAAACCATGTTAAGTTATATAAAACCATTATAAACCAAACCAAGATAACAAAAACCCTCATTATCTGGATTATGAATTAATTTATAAATTCATGAACACATAAATCTCTTAAATAAAATTCAATGCAATGGAAACACTGACCTCATGTGGTGAAATGATGTCACCTTTAAAGAAAACCACTAGTTTAGGCCATAATAAATCAATCAAAACTTTTAGAGACCAAAAACCCAAATCTAAAACTACCAAAACAAATAAAATCTGTCATCTATGGCCATTAGGGTTAGAGAATAAAGTGTAAAAAGAGATAAACCAATATTGGGAGAGAGGGTAAGATCATACCTCTTAATCTGAATGATGAACCACCCAAAAATCACTTCAAATCTACTTAGACGGCCTTAGGGAAGGAATGAGAACCCATTGATAAGCACTGATTATGTGAGGATATATGGGGGTGGCTTAGTGTGGAAGCCTCAATTAAAAATGAGGAGAAAAAATATATATATATATATATATATAGTTGATTAGGCCACATGGTTGTCTAACATGGTTTACCAAACCATGTGTGGACAATTTATTTGACTTCACCTCATCCCCCATAAAAGGAATGGTTGCCTCACGTGTTTTCCTTAACCATGAAGAGATCATATGATCCGCTATTACTATTATCACATAGGTATTAATGTTTTGACTACACAATTTCCCAAATAGTATGCCTAATCATATACCCCTAGAAAAACCTCCAAAACTCAAATTAATAACCATAAGAAACCTCAATCCCATGAGAGGCAACAACCACATGATCAAGAGTAATAAAGTGAAATATTATGGTGTCAAAAACTCTCACCATTCCACTTTCCCCCCCAGAGAAAGTTTACAAGAACATAGGATAAGCAAGAAGGCCAAGGATACCTTCACTCTAATGAGGGCTAAACCACTAACCAACTTAAAAAACCTCAATACAAAGGAAAAATGGGATAACAAAACCATTCCTTGAGATAAAAAGTTATGAAAACATACGAATTATATGAAACAAATTCACTTGGAGCCTTAAGAAGTAGGTGCCTCACTAAATAAAATTCAAGATACAACAAATATGTTGTTGGGATAGCCACTCCTATGAGATTATTTGAAATTAGGAATAAATTTTTTTAAAATACTACTCTTAAGCGGCTTAAGAATTCCAAACTAAACCAAATGAAAAAACATAAAAACTAACTCTAGATTAAATAAGGTCACTATGGACAAACTATAGCACATCCCAACCAAAGGAATCCAAAATAATCACCCAAAAATAATGGAAAGAAAACACACAGAGACTAATCATGGGTATCCCAACCATTTATAATTTCTCTATAATGGTGAAACATTTGATAGGAAGACCCAAGAGAAAAATCATCACCCATGTGACATGATTCCACTAACCATGAAATCCGCATTAAATCAATAAAATAGAAAACATCCTAGAGAACAATTTATACTTCATTAAACCCTATCACTAAGAAAACGCACTCCATGAAATAAAATAAACACCCTTATATGCATGTTCCTCCAAATGGAATGGCAAGGCTCTAAACCCGGGTCACGAAACTACATGAATGTTAATTTCTGGCTGAAAACATGGAACACCACTTATGGAAATACTAAATAAACATTTTAGCCTATAAATCTCACAAAATCATACCACAACTACACAATAATGGTATTCAAAACTGCATGGAGGGTGGAAAAGGTATTCAATGGTGGTGATGGGCGGCGAGGTGCGTTGATGGTCGGTGGGAACCGTCATCAGCAGGAGGGAATTGAGCTAGGGTTCAGGTCTCGCGGGGGTCGGGGAAAGATGGTGGGCTAACGGGGGTCGGGGGAGAAGGGGGTCCGGGGTCGGGTGTTATGGGGAAGTGGCACTGATGGTCGGTGAGAAATGTCACTGGAAGTTGGGAGGTGAGCAGAGGTTCAGGGATTGCTAGGATCGGGGGAAGAAGGTTGGGTCGTGAGGGTCTGAGGGAGAAGGGGGGTCGAGGTTGGGGGAAGTGTCTCTGTTTGAAAAAAAATGGGGTTTAGCGGCGGTTATCACCACAAAAGGAGAGTTATGTTATAGTGTGAGGGATATATAATTCAACATATAAAGGGTATATGTTTTATTGAGAGGGAAAATATTTTGGGAGTTTTATTTGGGTTTTTGGAAATATAAGTGAGCATAAGATCCATCAATTTCATTGGGTAAACAAAAAATGTATAATTGAAATGTTCCTTTGAAATGGGAGGATTTGATGACATATGTGTATGTGATTATGAAAATTTTATCTTCCCAATGAAATATGTAGGGTTTTATATATTTTAAATATTAAATATTGGGGATGTGGGTTTCATTGGTATTTTTTCGTATATCCCTAAGTGGAGTCATTGTTTAGATGTGGAGGTTTTTATAGTATAATTTTTATACATAATATTTCAAATTTTTACTGAAAAATGTTATTAATTTATACTTATTTTATATCCATATATTAATTTTTTTCATTTCTTTGTTGCAATATTATATTGAGAATAATTATTTTTTGAAAAATGAAATAAAAAGAAGTAAAATTAATGTTTTATTAATTTATTTTTTTCATAATTTATGGTTTATGTGTATATCCCAAAACAATGGGACAACCAAAACTAGTCCTAAAAATCTGTGGATAGAGATACATGGACATATCATGAGGGTTATTTTTCTAAGAACTCCCATAGGGAAAGCCAGATGGTGCCGTAGAGGAGTATTGGTCTTGTATGGTGTTTGTAGGAGCCTGGATACACTAATGTATTGGAGGAATGTTTTTGTATTGGTGGGAGGAGAATTTCGCATTTTTATTTTGAAACACGATAGTGGTAGGGGTCCTACAACCCCCCCCCCCCCCCCCCCCACGATTTGATTCCAATTTTTTCATGGATCTTTTTATTATATGGATATTTCCTATTTGATATTTTTATGTGGTACGTGATTTATGTATGTGTAATTTAAACATAACCAAAAATTCATTGTATCAACTTCACTCATGAATAATCTCGCACTTATACAATTAATACGCCATATAAAGCATTTATATGTCTTAGAAACTCCATGAAAAACAAATAGAAATCTCAATCCCCACTATATAATCGTGTATAACAACACAAAAATACCTACCTTTCATCTTAGTGACACCATGTGTTGAAACGAAGACTGGGGGGCTAAAATAAGATCCCTCTATTTCACTATAAACCATGTAACATAGATAATGAATAAATATTATTATTATTATTAGTATTAGTAATAATAATAGTTTGTTTCATTGTCTATCGATTATGTTATATGTTGATGCAGAGGAAATGATGAAAATGAAATCTATAGTGCATGATAAATATGATACACCATATATGAGATCTGGTTTTTGTGGATAATGATAGATACAACATAGGGATCCAAGAACATCATTAAAGGTTTTATATTGGTTTTAGTGATGATTTGAGATGAGGAGAAGTTTTCATGCTTGGGAGGATGGCTATGTTATAGCCATGAAGAGATATGAATTGAGGAATACACAGTTTAGAAGGATTTTTACAGAGGATATATCCACATCGTAGAGTTTACCTATGTTTATAAATTCAAATGATTTATGATTTCAAAACAAAATAAAGGATTCATGTTGGTTTCAAGGGATATATTTAAAGGATTAGTAAAGTCGACCCTCTTCTAAAAATATGAATCTGGATTACACTCCCAAATGGATGTTATAATATGACTTCAATGAGAATATTAGTGTGGTTGAGACTCATGTAATGATATATCAAATATATATAAATTTAAGAAATCCTATATCTATTATAGATAATGATATATTATCAAATTGTGATACAGGTGTATTATTTCATGAAGGATCTTTTGTAAATTTGGGATTTAATGTCTCAAATATGGATAGAATGTAAGGAAGAAGATAGAGGGTATTTAGAATTGTATATCAATGTAATTCTCTCAATAAATAGAGGATATACCTTTTTTACATAGGGAGACTCTTACACATATGGATGATGAGGTCATGCTTATAGTTTTTTATGCTAACATATGATAAAATTTTGAAGATTTATATTTGATGTCCAAAGTGAAATTGGGGTAGGAGGGTCGACTTTAACCATGATGATTCATAGTTAGGAATTTATTTTATTTTTATCATTTCACTTTATAACTGTAAATTATTATGTTTTTTCTGAAAGAAATACAAGTATTTTTTCATTATTTTAGGCTTCATATTTTATCACACTTTTTTATTCCCTCTTCTTTAGTTTCTAAAAATTTCATGATCCTGAGATTGGATATGGTTATCAAGAAGTCATGGTAGATTGTGAGTTTGATTGATGGTATGTCTACCAAATTGTTTTAATTTTTTTTTCTTCTAAGGATTTATATTTGATTAAGAATTATATTTTGAGTTATTCCTTATCTAATTATTAAGGTGTCTAGTGATAGTAAATATCCTAAAGTAGGATAATCATTGTAATTGAGGTAAGTGGGGGGCTGAGAGATGATTATTTCATCACCTTCTCTTTTTATAATATATTTCATGCAATAAATATACTTATAGAATTACCATGAGAGATAATATGGATGGTTATATAGATCTAGTTATGCCTGAGAGGGTAGGTTAGGTACTCCCAGAGGTATTACAGCTAATTAATATGATTACTATCATATTCTAAATTAGGTTAACTCTCACTAACGACTATCCATGAATTCATACTTTATTCTATTCATCCTTATTTTTATTTTTTTGTCTCTATATCTATTCACACCACTTGATAGTTCAAATAATTTTAATTTATAAATAATGAAACAAGTCCAAAATGTTGAATTTGATACCTTTTTTCCTCATGGGATTATCCCCTCACTTTCCACTATTCTATACATCTAAAGTTAGTATAGTTCAAGTTAAATAAATTATAAAAAATGATATTACGTCATAATAACAACACCACTAGATCCTTTAAATATGTGTCATAAAATAAACTTCCATGACTCAATAATAAAAATAACACGATAAACCCTTGAAAAAGTAATGTATGTCAAATTATATTAAGTAAATTTCTAAATAAATAACCTTTAATGACGTATATAGTATCTACACCGTATAGATATATGGTATATGGGTATATATATAATATTCCCAATCAATATATGAATGAAATCTGGGTTAAATCTCGTTAATAAAAACAAGGAAATATAGAGTATTCACAAAGGAATTCCATTGGAAAAAGAGTTATGACTATTCATAGTTGATGGTTCGGTACGACATTGGTAGTGAAGGATCTCCCCTCTAATAGATAAGAAAAATTTAGACATCATATAAATTAATAAGTAGGACTATATCATTTTAAAAATAGTGTATATCAATCATAAAATTTGTAGAATGATAATCATATAAATGAAAAACACTTTTTAGAATAATTTCAAAAATTACATGGGAAAATGTAATATCCTTGACCCTTTTAAAAACATTTATTATGAAAAGAAATATTTTATAAAAATAATAAAGGATTATAATTTATATTCAAAAACAAAAAAAATATAGTATGTTTAATATAATAATGAAAAAAATTTACAAACATACGTTCATATAGAAAATGTTAAAGACAGATTCATGTCAAACATTAATAGAAAAAACATATAACAAAAGAATTTAAAAAAATTAAAATATTTTAAGGATATCTAATTTTTTATAAAATGACTATAATCCATTATTTAGTAATCGATAATGGCAATAAAAATTAATCCCATGAATGTGTGAATTGTAGAATAATTTTATGAGAAGGATATTTTGGTTTGGTTTCCTAATAATGGGTAAATATTGAGCTAAGGGAGAATGTAAAATAGTAAGAAGAAAAATAAAAACTCCAAATTAAACAGTGTGGGAGAAAATGAATCTCGATTTTAGAAACAAATAAAATACAAATTTTCAAGAATGATTATCTTTCATAAACAACTCAGACATGAAATTGAGAAGAAGAATACACAATTACGATAATAGTAATATAATAATCAAAAGGACATATGAGGATTACTGTGAAGTGGAAATTCAAATATAATAAAAATTAATGACATTATTTAGTGTTAAAATATATAATATAGTGAATTAACCATATAAAATAAATAATCATGTGAAATATCAAACATATCTCTTGGAGTTGTAAATCAAAAAAATAAACCTTATCATAACTCCTGACTTCCACTAATGAAATTAAATCACCTGTATAAAAAATCTCATTTTTAATAACCAATTTTAAGAAATTACTTGAATATATATCTTTTTATAAACATAATTTATCATTATCTCTAAATTATTATTAGTTAGTTATTATTTATTTTCAATATCGTGCGTGGTATATAAGGATCATTTTAAAATTGTTTCATAATAGAGGTGATATTCTTCGTTATTCTCTCAAATCATAGAAATAATGAATTATAATAGTGGTTTATATTGAAATAATATTATTATTACATAATAATAATGATATGATATATATTTTTAATTTGTTTAATATTATTCAAAAGGATTTTAATTAATAATAATGAAACAAAATGAGTAATGAGATACATTACATCAGGAATGTGGTGGTCTGTATATATGCAAAGTTTGCATTTTAATTTATCAATGAATAAGAGATAGTGAAGATTGATTATAATTTGACTCTTAATAATCATTATTATATTACATATGTTATAGTAATTAGTCAATTAAATCCTTATAACCATATAAGAGAGGTGGTGGTGAAAAATTGAAAATGTTTCTTCATGGAGGTGATAGTCCGCACAAATACTTGAATTACGTTTCAATTTTTATTAATGGAAAAAATGAAAGGTGGTTAGTGAGTATTACCTTAGCATAAAAATATTCAATATGGATTCAATACTTTTGTTATTATATAGTAATTATAAGACTATATTTTAAAAATTAATTAATATGTGAAAATAAATTGTGAAGGATTATTACATAAGTTGAGAACTTGAGTTTTACCTTTTAGGACTTCTGGGAAATGGAGGAAATAGGAAAACAAATATTTTATCCAGAACATAAAATAAGTGAATTAGGATTATTGGTGAAGGTAAAAGGGTATATTTTAAATATGAATTGTAAATTTTGGAGTGGTATTATAGGGGTGGTTATATGAACCTATTATAATTGGTGAGAATGAAATTATTGTAAATATTTCATCTTAATAAAAGAAGAGAAAATGTTTCAAAAGAATTGAAGAATCCAAAATTTAAATCAATAGAGTGGAGATATTTTTTGATCAATAAACATCTCAACAAATCAATTAGAAACATTTTTTTAACATGTTAGTCCTTTTACCCCTTAGGAGGACACTTTTTACCCTTTTCCTTTTATTGAGAAAACTAGATTTTAACTGTGTAATTCATTTTCAATGATAAAAAATAAATTGGTCCACATTATATGATATATATATTATAATTTAAAATTTTAAAAAAATTATTATATTCCCTTTTTAAAGGTTTAAATAAATTATTTTTAATGTAACAATTGTATAATTTATTTAAAAAATTGAGATAAATATTATTTAAGCTCTCAAATGTTAAATATAAATTTTGAATTAAAAATTATTTTTAACACATATAATTTTATTTAAATTACATATATTTTATCAACACATAAGTTTTTTTAAGTTTTACATAATTCTTATATTCTACTGTATTCATAAAAGAAATGGTTTCTATAAACACCTTATTTTGTACTTCTCAATATAAAATCCATCATTTCAAAAAAAAATTATCCATTAATAATATTTTTATAATGAATTTAGAAATGACTTACTTTTGTAAAATTAATTTTCTAAAATTAATGAATTTAACCATTAAATGAAATCCTAAAATATAAAAAAATTTCTTATAGAAATGATGATTTTTAAAAAATACTAGTTTTTTATAATCATGATTTAAATAAAACATGAATAAAAATAAAATTATTCAATTAATATTATATTTATAAACCACATCATTTTACTATATTATACTTAGTTGTTTTAAATAAATTGTACAACATATATAAATACATCCCTTAATAAAAAAAGTTTTAACCACAAATTATACTAATTACAATTGTATAAAATGAAATTTATATTTATTTGTATAAATATTTCCTAATTTAGTCACTCTTATTCACACTCACTAATTAATTTCTTGGGTTTTTGTATATAATATTTTAATATTAATAAAATATTTCACGATTTCATTTAGTTTAGTGTTGCGTGTAAAGTACGATATTCAAAATTATATTTATTAATGTACAACATGTTGTAAAATTTTGGGTTATTGCAGTATATTTATTATATATGTTTATGGAAAATTATTTATAGTTATTTATTTTTTTATGGTTTTATACATTTCATGTGTATTTATCTATATTTATAAAAATAAATGTAGGTGTAGTAAATATTTTTTGAACACTGTGTTTCATGTAGGGATTAGGTTTCTATAGATTGAATAGTATTTTTTGGCATGACACTATGGAAAATAAGAATCTACTTTTAGGGATTCTTCTTATAGATTTTTCTATTATTGATGTGCTTCAAGAATTATTATATTAAGTTGGTGAGGATTAGGATTTATAGATTATAATTTCAACTGAATCACCCAATAGATGAATATTTGTATTTCTAAATTTTTTTATTGTAGTTGTATTTTCATGAATGGTGTTATTTTAAATGTTTTTGTGAACTGAGAAGAAATTTTAGATGATAGAGATGTGAAAGAACTCCATCATCTCATATTTTCCTTCTAAAATAAGAGAAAATTGGGGATTGGATGCTCCACTTAATCCTATTTCTACCTTCAAGGGTTTCCCTGGTTAGAAATGTATTTCACTTTGCAGAGGTTTCTTCCACCTAATTTTCCTAAATATGTAGATAAAATGTAAGGATTGGGGATTCATACCATTTTAATTGATACAAGGTGCACTTTTCATCCAATAATTGCCTTTTGGTTTTAATCCCTTTTAATTATAGAATACTTCTATTCATGTTTTAGTCAAATTCATTGCTTCAATTAAGTCATATTTCATCCAATGATTTAATATTACATTACATATTTTATTGGAGTAGCTATTAATATCGATAATAAGATTTATCAATCTTTATTCTGTCACTATGATTAGGTTCTTATTGACATATATTTATATGTGGTCTTGAATAATTTGGTTATTTTGTTCAATGAAAATGAGCACTTGAAAAATGAAAATTTTCAATGAAAAAATATCTCATTATTCTTTAACTATAGTGTTGTTGGGAATTATATTTTAGGAACCCTCCCTAAAAATTGTAACCCACCTAGGACGGTAATGGGTAAAGATAAATAGTAACCCTTGAGCCCCACCTCCAGTAGGTGTTGACTTTGAAACTAGAAAAGAGGGCATAATGAACATGCAGATCGGAGGCATTACCCTCTAAGAGAAAGACATTCTGAATAGAGAGATAAGATAGACACCAACCAACCCAAAATGAGACTACAATATAAAATAAACTCAAGTAAAAATATGTGATTTCGTGAAATAACTACTACAACTGAACGGAAATACTACAAGTACCCAATGAAATTAAAGAAAATAGCGACCAAAAATCCCAAACAGCTCCTATAACCCACAAGTTAGTAATAACCAACACAATCTCCAACCTACTCTAACTGACCTGGAAAATAAGTTTTATATACATAGGGTGAGTATAATAGTATACTTAATTATATCCTCCCTATATCCTCTCATGCATAAGGTAAAGAAAGAATGCTAAACCACAATAAATAAAAATTGAAAGTAACTCGTCACCTAAACAGGTATAATAAGTTCCCATCCTCACTATGGCTACTCTCACTAAGTATCGCATACAAGAACATATAATATAATAAGTAATATCAAGGCTACCCCACTACCACTTCCCCAATGGTTTTCCTCTTTCCACCAATGTCTCAAGCCCTGAGAATCTCAGTCCAAAAAAGATATCCCACAAACACTTGGAAAAAGCACCACAACATGAACCTTGTGCGTCAACATGCAACTTGTGCGTCACACTACCATGTCCACATAACCAAAGTAACCAAGTAGTTTTTGGAATCCACCACATCCTTTATAATGTGTATCATACATCAGGTGTTATACCTAAAGCCATTACAACCCATACACCGAGTAAGGATCCTCAATCCATCACATCCCATACATGTTGTACCTATTTTATCTCTTATGAAACTATATCCAGAATATTTTTTGGTGAAATAACCATAATACATTATATCAATATACATATATATGGGGAAAACTAACTAAAGTACATACCATCACAAGTAATTACCAAGAGAAGAGAGTGGGGCCAAAGGGGATTGTCATCTATCCATCCAATCACCGTGATGTTGTGGAAAACACCCCCGAAGGATTAGAATCCCCAGGGTGTCAATTTCCATAACTAAAAAGGTGGAGTAGCGTATAGAAACACAAAAACTACATGATATAATATATCTCATAACCACACTATGGGAACAACATTTTTTTTATGTTCAACTGTATATAATGTCTCTCAAACTCTTGTCTTCCACCACGAAGAAAAAATATCCAATTATCTCACAACCATTTAAAGAGCTACATTAAATTACTTTATCACTTTTTATCAGTTTCAGATTATGTTAATTAATAATTTATCCATTTATTAACCATTATCATTTCTACATTTCATTTCATTAGCATGAAAACAAATTTCATTGCCCTCTAGGAATAACCGAACCAAGTCCACGATTTCTTAGAAATATAACCAAATAATTTCATCCCATCAAGCTCCAACCCCACATGTTAGACATTTATTCATTTATTTAACAACATTAAAAATTTACATATTTAGAGGTGTTCTAGAAAAAAATTCTAAAATACCAAACACAAGGGGATCAACCTTATAAGTAGGTGAACTAATAGTCGAGTCTTTTCCTCCTATAGTAGTAGCATAGACCCATCCAACCACGAGAAGCTAAACATTGAAAGCATGTGGAATAACACATGCATTTTTGCCTCCTTTTTATGTAGAGTATGGAAAGCCATGTACCTCAAGAATTGGTGAAAGTTAAGAAGATAAATAAATAATAGATTCAACAAGCACTCAACATTCACATCAATGGGTAAGACCATATTTAACCTATTCCATAATCTAGGGAGTCCTCCCCAATACAACATGCATAAACAGATGCATCTCCCCACTCTAGGCATCAACTGCTACCACAAAAACTGGGACTCCCTACCCCATGTATAACAACAGCCCTCTAGTATCAACCATCCCAGGATCGAGTCACATCTGGGCCTCCCTTCCCCACATACCACAAGTCTTATATCCATATCACATCACAAGAAATCGGAACAAACAAAACGACATGTTATCAGTCCCAATGCAAGGCATTCATCCTTCACACACAACGAGATCTCATGGCTCCAAATAATAAGGATCTTGTCCTTTACAGGTAAGAAGAAAACCCATTCCCTAAAAAGGCATTATCTTTTATCAAACAACAAAATTTTTTTACATCCTGAATTAACAGATTCATTATTCACATGTCCTAACTATGGGAAACCTAACCAAAAACCTATAAAAATATACCAAATATTAACTAAAAAATTAATTTAAAATTCCTATAGTTTTTTAATCAACAAGAATCAACATGTTTCAGGTCCATTAACCAATTTATTTAAACATGCACATTTGCATCAATTTTATTATCACCAAATTTCAACAAGAAAAACAAGATTCATTAAACAAGCCTCTATGACCAGTTATCCAATTAATTGTCAATTATTTCCAAATTTAATTTCTTTACAAATTTCCATCCTGAATAATATGATAAACCAAGAAAGGCATAGAAATCGCACAATCAAGAAAATAAAAAAGGCAACTATTATCACGGTATAAGGAAACAACATCACTATGTGACCGATACCAATTCATTAATCCAGTTCAAATTATTATTAGGTCAATTTAGTTGTGATCCAAGGGAATAAATCATTCTATATCTACAATTTCATGTAAAAAATTGATAATAAACTAATACTTTTCCTCAAAAGGTCATCAAAATTCTTTGCATGAGAACAGATCAATGCAAAATATCCTAATCAGATCTCCCTCAAGATCTATATTCATCTGAGGACGTCACGAGACCACCACACCAACACACGGCCATGAAAAACCCATTAGAAACATGGGAGATTACGTTCCAGCACATGGAAAATAGAAATGGGAGGAAAAAAATCAATGAAACCGTAATAATAGACGTATATCATACCTTATACTAAATATGGATCATTATGAATAGATAGAGGGAGTTATAGAATGTTCCTTTGTGAAGTAATCCCCAGAAAGTTTACGAGATGTTATATGGGTCATCTGGAGTCAAGAGAGATGGATGTTATAGTCGTTGGGTTGGATAACCCAAGAGGATGCAATGTTTTAAAACATACAACATCGGAGGATTTCATGATGTGTAATCCCTTTTCACATTGTGTAACCCTCACAATTTTATTTTCACCAAAAAAATGTGTCGTCTTCCACATTTATTTATTTTTCAAACCGAAAAATATTACATGAACTGAATCTCACTTTCATGCTATGAATGTTCCATACTCCCAGCATTTAGCACCTGAACTCCCCCAGACATCCTCTAAGACTCTTTCAAGTGAATCTATCTTCAAAAACATGCAAAGGTTTGATCTATAAGGATCTAGGCCCTAAATCATAAACAACTCAAAACATTCTCAACATTGATAATAGAAAGCCAGCCTAAAGAGGTAACAGAAAGGGGTCATCTAAATGACCACCCCACGAGACACCTCTCAAAAGTGTTATCTATCATAGGACCTCACCACCTCACAAGAATAACAATCACAAAATCACACGAAAACCAAAACAAGATCCCAAAAACTCTCCCATGGGAGATACCTCTCAAAAGAGAGAAATCCGTAATAAGAAACAATAGAAAGCCATATCATAAATAGAAAAGGTCTATAACAACCAAACAATCAATGTTAAAATAAAATATCTAAACATCAAATTGATTTGGGTGTTGAGTAAGTATCTACAACTCACATTCATAGGTACTCTCTTCCATACCTGTATGATGCCCCAAGAAACAAACCAAGGGGATAACATGGCCCCAAAATTCCTTCTCTTGGTGGTCTGGTATCTCTATAGCCTTCTCCTCAAAGGTCAAATCATCTTCAATATTGATCTCACCTCAATCGATGATGTGAGAGTCATCATAAAGGTAACAACAGATATATGACATCTGAAAAACATCATGTATCCGGATCATCTATAGGATAACTACTATCTAATACACCACGGCTCCAACACGATCCAACACCTCGAAAGGCCCAAAAAACCAGGGAGAAAGCTTACTCCTAAGATAAAACCTTCACTACCAATGATGTGGAGTCACCTATAGAAACACAAGATCTCCAACATTTAACTCCATTGGTCTCCTCTTTAGATTGACATATGATTTATGATGATCACGTTCTACCTTCATCCTCTCATAAATCACCTGAATCATCCCTATCGTAATCTATAACAATTCTAGCCTTGTAATTGTTGAATCTTCAACCCTAGTCCAACACAACAAATAATGGTGTGTTTATCCATAAAAGGTTTAAAATGGTATCATGCCGATGATGGAGTAAAAATTATTGTTGTAATAAAACTCCGCCACGGTGGATGATTCATCCCTTACCCTCCAAAATCCAGTACCAAGATCACAACATGTCTTCAAGATTTTGAATGGACTTCTATGTCTGAACGTCCATCTATAGATGAAAAGTATTGTTAAGGAACAGTTGAGAACTAAAATCATGTTGGAGACCTCTCCACACCCTTGAGGTAAAACAAGAATCTTGATTATAAATGATCATTCTTGGGAACACGTAGAGTCTCACCATGTCCTCAAGATACTGCCTTAATCGAGCCTCTACTAACCATGACACCTTGATCACTATAATATGGGATGAATTCTTCAATTGATCCACCACCAACCATATAGAGACATATCCTCCCTATGATTGAGGTATAAAGGTAAAAAATTCCATTGATATGTCCTCCCAATTCTAATGAGAAACATTTAACGGGTATAGAAAACCACCAGAAACACGGTGCTCGACCTTCCCCTTCTGGTAGACCAAACATTGAGACACAAACTCTGAAACTGCATGCTTCAACCTAGACCATCAAAACTGACTTCTAAAAGCACAGTACATATTTTTCATGCCAAGATGTACCGCTACAGTTGAAATATGGAACCCTTTGAGAACCATCTCATGCATCACCAAAGGGATGAAAATTCATCCCTAAAACAACACTCAATGTTGTCCATCTTCAAACCAACCATCATGGGCCTCTCCATAAACAACTTGGTTCATCATAAATCCACCTCAAGAACCCCAATCTGGGATTCCTCCACATATTTAATTAGATATGATTTCACCTTCATTTGAATAAGACAACCTATTCCACCAAATTATCCCATATCTAGTTGTAATGATAAATGTTCTTTCATCACCCTCCAGGAATCACCTAATTCATGCACTAAATCACTACACTAATTCCAAATGAATGAATCAGCTTCCAAATTTCCATTCCATGGTTTATAAAAAAATCATGAAGTCATAATTTTATAAGAACTCAATACACCTACACTAACTCAATTTCAAGTCACGCTGGGAGAAAACATACCACATAATTTTATGATTTGTGAAGACCACAAAGCACATGTTGGTGAGGTAATATCTCAACAACTTTAGGGGAAAAACCACCACTACAAACTCAAGATCATGGGTTGTATAGTTACACACATGGGAATGAAATTGTCAAGACCCAAAAGAAATTAATGATCTTTGCTACATCATAACACACTCCAGCCCAAGATGTAAAGAATTATAGAAAACATCAAATTGAACTCCTTCTATTAGAAAAACTACCTGACACTGATCAGTCCAGAAGAACTCCTGATCCTTTCTAGTTAATGCTTTCAGTGGAGTTGAAACTTGATAGAAATCATCTATGAACCTCCAGTAATATCCTATAAGATCAAAGAAGCATCGAACCTATGCCAATTTCTTATAGATTATCCAGGACACAACTAAATCTATATTGGATGGATCCACACATACTCCCTATTGGGACAAAACAAGCCCTGAGGAACGAACTTCTCAGGCCCAAAAATCACAAGTCAGAAACTTCCCAAACAACGTATCATGGTGAATAAGTCCCAAAATTTGAGGCAGATGCTCCACATGATCCTCCTCGAATGTAGAGTACATAAGGATTTCGTCGATGAAAAACACCATGAACAAATCCAAGAACTCATGTAAAAAATATTCATTAAACCCATGAAAACATATGGATCATTCATCACACCGAACGACATCACAAAAAACTCGTAATTCCCATGACGATATTGAAAAACATCCTTCGAAATATCCTCATCCTTTACATACATATAATGATATCCTAACAAAAAATCATTCTTAGAGAACCAACATTCACCCTTCAGTTGATTGAATAAATAATAAATTTTGGAAAGATGATAATAGTTCTTCACTATCAATTTTTTTAATCAATGATAATCGATACACAACTGCAAACTTTTGTACTCCTTTACAAAAAAAATCGGTGGACCACATGGGGACACACTCTATCGAACAAAACCAAACTACAGAATACCTACAAGATGTGTACATTGATCTAGAAAATCATTATTCCTCATCCAATATGGATACATCGAGATAGAAGACATGCCTGGATGTAACTCTATCCCAAACTCAATCTCTCACATTGGGGGTAATGCTAAAACCTGTTCTGGAAAGACATCATAGTAATCCTTTATGAAAATAGGAAATTCTAACTGATGAACCTCCGCGGAACTTAGAAATAGCTCAACCATAAAGGATGATAAGGAATGAATAGTCCTCTAACCCATCTGAGCATCTTTCTAACTAAGTAAAACTATTGTCTCTCCATCTATATTGAATAACACAACCAAACTCTTGACGAACTACACGATATCCTGCACCGAATACAACCAATCCATGGTAAGGATTACATCATATTGTTGTATCCATAAACATAGGAAATATCAAGAATGGTGGTGCTTCGCAAGAACAAGATCACAGTCTCAACATAATTCAAACAAGTTATCTCGACCTCCAAAATTCTTAGTCAATTCCAAGGGCACTGCAAGTCTCTCTACCTAAAGTTCCAAAGAATAGCAAAGATAACATGATAGGAAGGATTATTCTAGTCTTGAATCAAAAAAGGCATCAACCCTTGTTGAAAACAAGAAAATTCTACCTCGAACGATGACTATTTCACCTAGAACTGGCATCACTAAAGAATGAAGAAAACCAATGCCTTCTCAACGACCTCTCTGACCCAACTAGATACCACCTCTATGTTCGCCCCCTACTCTCTGAGGATGGGGATCATCCATTGGTTGTAGTTTTCATGCCCCATATATTCTCTACTTATCCAAAACTGCAGCAACCATATATTGCTACCTCATCTAGAACTACCATTATAGAGGAACCAAAAGTCGAACACTTAGATCACACTAACTACTCCGAAAGTTCGTCCACTCTCACCATTGATGATATTTGCCTCCAGAAGAAAAAAAATCGTTGGATCCCTTGACATAGGTTTGAGTTTCTATAACCCTAGAGAAGCAAGCCTTTGAGGGTTAAGACCAATCCCTAGATGAGTAGATGATCTTTTGTCTAGAAAACTGGGAACCCAGGACCATAGCTCTCCTTCATGAGGAATCTTGTTGACTCCCCTATTTTGATGTTTTGGTTCTGGATAGTGTCCACTCAATGAACTCTTCTCTTTATAGCACGTCAAGATACAATTTCATCCTAAATGGGTTGAACTGGGACTAGATCTATGGATGAAAAGTCTCATTAAAATGCATCTCCCTAGCCTCCTCATCTGGAAAAAGGTCTGAATAATATCACAAAAGATTCTTAAAACTGATCATGAACTCTCACTCACGAGAGCTCCCATTCCAAAGGTTATGTAGCATCTAAAAAATGGCCACCTTCATGGTCTAAGAAAGAAGCATGTCTCTTAACTGGTCTCGAAATTCCTCTTAGGGACTTCCAACACCCAATGATATATGGGGAACAAGAACCATCACTGGATAACTTCCCCTTACAGCATCGTCACAACCAATGATTCCCAGTGCTCCTTCCATGCATGGATCGACTAAAAGCTATCCCAACTTCCTAAAACCAATCTTCTATAACTGAATCTAAAATGAATCCCTCATAACTCTTCAAACTCTATCACTAAAACTCTTAGATTTTCCTCCTCCAAGTTTCATTGTTGCCAACATCTAATCTACCGTGATCTGCATGTGCGACCAGCTAAACATATTTTCTACAAACCTGATGAGTACATCGACTTGGTTCCATATATGCAAAAGAAAAAAATAGCTCCTAAACCTAGAATATGGAATACTTTAACAATAATTAATTTTTTCCTTTTACTCATTTTTGGTTAACATATCCCATGTTTTACCCATTGAAACATAGGTTCAAAGAAGAATGATGCATGATCATTTCCTATGTCTCTACACTCTAACTAGTATCACCTCATTTATTAGATACTGTAAGCTTAATGATTTATGCATCAGATCACAGGGGGTCCTAAATACCGCTTTTGTAGTTGGTATCCCTTATTTATAGTGCTTGGTAAACTTAGCTAACACTATTTCCTTATCATCCCATGAAACCTCTCTTATATCGAACTCCAAACTCTATCTTATCCCTCAACAACACCATTGATTCCACTTTGTCTTGACCTTGTCCCCACAATGTGTACACCTCCTAGGCCGGTAATAGGGGAAGACAGATAGTGAACCCCATTTCCCATATCCAGTAGGCCCCGAGTTTGTGACTAGCACTGAGGGTATAATGAACATGCATATGAGAGGCATTACCCTATAAGAGAAACACATGTAGAATAGAGAGATACAAAATACACCAACCATCCCTTGATAAAACTATAATATTAAAGAAACACACGCACACAAATGTAACATCATTCAAGAAATCCTACAACTGAAAATAAAATCATGATGTACCAAAAGAAAGTAAAGGCGTTGGTGACCACGAAGCCCAATATCTCTTATAACCTACAAGCTAGTAGTAACCAGTCTGATCTTCAACCTGCTCCAACTGACCTGAGAAATATTTTATATATAAATAGGGTAAGTATCGTAGTATACTCAGTTTTTTATCCCTTGAATAAATTAATATATTATCTAATTATAACATTTTAATACCCATTTATTTATTATTGATTATTAGAATCACCACTTCTGAGTGTTAACATGATCATTTTTCAAGTAAATTTTGGCTCATATGTTTCTGTGACTATATTTATCATGGTTCCATTATCCATAAAATTTTATTCATGATATAAATATCATATATATAAATTATATATATATATATAATTATCCTTTAATAGTATACATAGTAAAATTAATTACATTGTTCATGGAGATGGTACGTCATATGTACGCATGAATGTTTTTTACACTTTTCGACATGTGGAATGAAAAAAAGGTAAATAATAATTCACCATTAAAATACTTATTATAGCATATATATCATATATATTCATTAAATATATCCTTAGTACCATCCATGTATGTTGAAAATGAAAATATAATCGCATCGCTTCGTGGATGTGGTATTCCACACGTATGCATGAGTGACGTTATCATTTTCCAACGGATTGGAATGTAAGAAGATAGATATGAAATTATAATTTCTGAAGTATAATTATGTAAAAATTATCACGTATTAACTTTAAAACCCATCATAATTAGTTTTCATGAAATATGGTGGTGGAAAATGAATTATACGGTGACTAAGAGGCGGTAGTCCACATATATGCACGAGTGACACTTTCACATCCCAATTGATAGAGAAGGATATGGGTGAGTACTATTCCATAAAATTTAAATCATATGGATATATTGTAGATATTTTTTCTATTATATTAACATTTTTAGAACATAATTTAATGTGGTAGAACAAAAAATAAAAAATAAATAGTGGGGTTTGGATGATTACCTTCTTTTAGAGAAACATCCATTTGATATCTTATTAATGACCATTGGTTTGGTGTTTTGGAAATAAAATCACCTATTGAAATTGTATAATTATGTTTAGAGTGATATTTTTTGTTTTTGGTTGAGATAAATGATTGAAGATGTGTGAATAAGTGAAGGGAAGAGGTTCCCTTTTATATTGTAGGTGTGGAGAACACTTGTATTTTTTCAATGTTTTAAAACTCTATTCAGTCATTCTTGGAAGAATGGATCCAAAAAGACTAATATTAGAACTTTTTATGATTAAGGTCGAAATAAAACCAAATAATGATGTTTAGGAATGTGTTTTGGTGATTTTTACACTTCTAATTTCATATTAACCCATTGTTAAACCAGTTTGGAGCTGAATAACTATAAAAAAGGTTTCAAAAATAAAGGGTAATAATTTTTATTATAAGTTAAATATTTTATCAAAATTTTCTAGAAACAGCAAATTTTATCATTTATAATCCTACATTTTATATTTAAATATATTTATGATTTATAAATAATTAAATAAAATATCATCTTTAATAAGATACCATTAAGGATATTTTTGAAACTATGCATTTAATTTTACTCTAATGAAATATATATAAGAATAATTCAAATATTCTCCCTTAAAATATCCATAATATTTTTTATACATCTTTTAAATTCATAGGTCACTATAATTCACCTTAAAAGTATTAATATTATAGTTTTTTTAATTATTTACAAGATTTTGTTACTGCTTGCACAAGCATTGTGTCAATCTTATGTTAAAATTTATGGTAATTATTTCATCATTAAATTTTTTAAAAATTAAAATTATAAAAAATATCATATTTAGAATAAAATTCTCTAACATAACTTCTCTAGTTCGTTTAACCTTATGAAAGAAATAAATAGATATTAATGCTAAGAGCGAGACATGTTGAAATTTTATTTTCTTTAAATAATATAAAAGATATTATAAAGGTAAAATTGTAAAAAAATCCTTTATGTTATAATTTATTATTTATATTTTTGAATTTCTCATATCCAATGAAGTTAATATATCTTATAGGGTAAGTTTGAGACTTTATTTCATTTTTAATCCTTGTTTTGCCTATTTTACCCGTATCGAGGTTACACATATTAACCATGGTTATACTTCATAATGAACAAAAAATAAAAGAGAATTATTTACTAAATTTGATCCTTCTAATTCAAAATATGATATTCACTTATTAAGATTCAATTTCAACATATTAAAGTAATTGATTTCAGTATAAATATCTCCAGCATAATAAAAAAAAAATTAAATAATTTGTTTTTAATTATTAAAGTTTAACTTATTTAAAGATCATGAAAATTATAGAAATTAATAATATTATTCTAAATCAAATGGATAATATTTCACCTTAATCCAAAATAAAAAATATAATACGACTTTTAAATATATATAATATAAACGAATTTATATGGAAAATATTTATTTTATTATTATCCACTGAAAAATAAATCCTCCCAAAATTACAACTTAAGTTAATTTTGATATATTAGTTTAAAAACGATATACTTTTAGAAAATATACTTTAGATAATTTGATAATTTATGTTTTAATTGCATTCAACTTTGTATATTATGTTTGATGGGTGTTTTCCACTATGCTCTCAATTAAGCAACTTTTAACTGAGTTTAGTGTATTAATTATGAGACTTGGGGTTTTTTAGTGAAAGGATATTATTATGGGTGTGTTTTAATTTTAGTTTTTGGGTATAATTATTGAATCTTAGTTTGGATTATTGAATTAGAATGTTTTATAATTATTTATGTTAAAAGCTCCTTTGACTCTAATATCCCCTTACCTACCACGTTAAATTATTATTCCAATTTTACTCTACCATTTCCTTGTTAATCTATTGAAATCTCACTAAATCACACTCTCATGGAATTTCTAGTTTTTCTGGATTGATTAGTGAATTTCTACACTGTCAAATATTTCCTAGACTATTAATCAAAGATCTCTGATTACCCTTAAATAAATCCTCTATTCACAATCTCAAACATTGGATAAGACCTATGTGTACCTTATGCTTGATCCAGTAAAGAAGATAAGACAAAATAACAATAAAATTAAATATTTTATTAAATGTGAAATGGATACAGTACACCATGGGGATCTAAAAAATTGAATGCTTTGTTCATCCACAAAAATAATACCCACACCTCCAAGGGGAAGGAATCCTAAACTGGTATACTCCAAACCTAGGACCTCCTGTGAGACCATAGAATCCAAGAATTAGGCTACATGGTTCCCCTAATGACATGTCTGAAAGATATAAATGTAATTATACAGGATATCCATGCACTTATGGATCAATTAAATAACTCTCCAGGGGTAGAATAGGTGACTTTAATAGAGCTACAAATAGTCTTTGATTTCATCTCCGTCATATATAGCTGCATATTATATATATGGAACATATCCAGGAGGCTATGAAAATTCATATCCTTATTCTTTAAGGAATCACCAGTTTCAATGAAAGAACTGAAGGCAAAAAACACCGAGCCTAAAGAATAGTGAACCACACATCCTACTCTCATGTCCCCCTGGTAACAAGAACCATCCATGTTGAGTGTAATCCATGGGGGGAGGTGTCTAATACACCCAGTGGCCTAATTACCTAGGGTGTACATGATTTATGAAATTCTCTTTGTAAAGTACCACCTGAGAGAAAGGGGAAACTAGTGATTCCTTAGAAGGCCGTCCAGCTCCACAATGAGGATTTTTCTTCAAAAAGACAATTCACATACTGATGGGGGTATCAAGCATGCTAAATTTAGATATGATACTTCTAGAGAGACCATAATCCTTCATTAAGATAAACATCTTGAGAGACTTCCTCAAAATTTTTCCTTATTGAACCCTCAATCTACAATTGATGGATTTTTTCAGTGAAACCTACCTACCTTATACTTCTTATAAACTACCCCCGGTTCTCTCCATAGTAAATAAACTTAATCACTTTAAAAGAAGAGTTTTGAAATGGTCTTTTCATTATAAATAGGACTAAAAGAGAACTTAAAATCCATTTGAACACCCCTACCCTTCACCACTTCATCTGTTGGAACCGTGAAGTGTCAATTTCTCTATAGTAAAAAAATATATTTAGATGAAATGTTTTTACAACAAAATAATATTCCCCATGAGTCACTAAAAAGTTTCCTAAATATTGGATTCTTTTATTCCTTGATATGGAACTTTCCCAATGATGACCCAAAGAAAATACATTGGTCTGCAGCTTCTTCCAGTTGTATACTACTAACAGCTATTTATTTAGAATCATTGAGAATCTTTTGAGTGAAAGTAAGAAAATAGTAGGATTTTTTGAAGGTCATAACATGAAAAGGGTACCCTAGATACTGAAAGATTCCACCACCACCACCCCCAGTGAAACTCCAAAAGGTTAATACCACCACAACCTATGATCCGCTAGGATTGTTCTTGTAGAACTAGTAAATGATCCCAAATAGAGTTCTATATTGGTAAGGGTCTCATGGTTTTTCATTTGTTCCATACCATTCATGCCTATAATTGAATTACTAAAAAGGTATATTCCCTTAAAAACCTCCCAATAAATTTTACTCTAAAGAAAATAAATAGTTTTCCTCATGTTCTATACACTGATGCATCCATTTTCCACTGGTTTGGATGGTTTATTCCAAGAGGTACAGTGATATCTATCCTCCCCTTGATCATCTTAGAAAAAATAATTCATAACTTTCCCAATCTCTTTCAAGGTCACCTTTTTCACCTTAATAATTAATAGTATGTGCGTAGGGATAGATGATAACATGTTGTTGATAGGGGTGATTATACCTCCAATTGAAAGGAACTAATTTTTAAAATTTCAAATTTGATTTCGAATTTTGTTAACCATACCTTCAAAGTTCCTAATTAATATGTTTTCCCAGAAAAATGTGAGCACATAAGTACTCCATTGGAATGATCTTATTGTGCATACAAATTCTAGACTCAATGTTGTTTCTACATATGTTCCGGAAAGGTAGGTAAATGTTGAAGAAACTCTTATCATAGTTAATTGATTGGACACTCCATTTGGTGTACTCTATCATAATCATTAAGATGTTCTAGAAAGAATAGATTCAACAATTGATAACTAAAACTAAATCATCCACAAAAAGAAAGTAAGACTCCCCAGTGAAATGTTCTCCACAATGGTAAGTAAGAAGAATCCCTTTCTGCATATAAGAGGAAATATATCTAAAGGGAATCTTGGGCCAAGGAAAAGATGTAGGGTGAGAGAGGGTCGTATTTACCAAGCCCTATCACTGATTTAATGAAGTTGTATTGTCTACCCATGAACACAATATTGATCTAAGAAGAACATTTACATCAAAACAGCAAATCAATAACCAATTCTGAGAATCCCATACATATCCTAACCAATATGGTGATGATCCACTCAAGTATATATTAACACTTATCCTTATCTATCCTAATGGCAGTATTAGAACCACCACATTTCGGTTTATCTCTCAAACCACATCATGAGAAATTCCCACAGCACCTTGGATTTTTCTTCCTTAATAATGGGAATAATACTCATCTGAAATTCATCTATGAATAAATCGAGGGATGCATCTATTCACTAAAGAGGCCAATAGCTTATATGAAACATTACCCATACTGATGGGCTGATAATGGTGAATGGAAGATGAATCTTTTATCTTGGTAATGAGGATCAAGTTAGTGGAATAAGAACCCCAAGGAATATCCCATCATTTGAAGACATCTTGAATTTCCGAAACTAGGTCATGCTTAATAATCTCCCAAGCACAAACATAGAAAGCCCCTAAAAACCATCGGGGCCAGAAGCGCTCTCTCTTTTGAGAGAGCTGACTAATTCTTACACCTCCATCTCCTCTGAGACACCTTCAACCAGGGAACATTAAAAAAATATTTTGAAAAATTATAATAGAAAATTAATTAATAGAAGTGATATGTATAATTTCGTCAGCTCAACCACTAAGTTCTTAGTTTTCCATCATTGATGTTTTTACAAAAAAAGAAATGGATGGAAGTGAGAAATAGAAGCAATGACTACTCTTTCAAGAATGATTGATCATGACTTACTAACCCCAACGTAGAAAAATAGTGAAATATTTAAATAATAATTCTTGGGTATCAGTGGGTGTTTTGTAATTCTCCACATGAAAAATAGGATAATCTAAAAATTTACCAGGAATGGTTGTAATTTTTATGAATCTAAAAAATAATTATTTTTTAGATGGATGGTTAGTGAATTCCTATAATCAAGGAACTATAAAATGGATATTGCATGGAATTTAAAATTTTCCTTATCCTACCAAAATTAACTAATGTAAAATTTAAATTTGAATATCTTTATTAATTCACACCAAAGTGGAATTTTTGAATGTTTTATAATGAATACTGATTTGGTATTTTTATTTTGATTTTCGGTTTGGCATGTGGACCTATGTGCAATTAAGTACGGGAACAATATCATTTAACAATGATCTATAAACAGAATTAAAAATTCCAAAAAAATATGTATTTAAAAAGATTAATAATATTTAAAAAATGATTTAGTATAATGCTCATGAAGATGGATGGAATTTCAAAAAAATTTTGAATACCGTATGAGATCTTTGGAAATGATTCATTGGTGACATGATTCCAAGTAGTCATCACTGAATTTTTATTTAGTAAATTTTCTGCATTTTTTCAAATATACAGCTACAACATTTTAGTTTAATGCCTTCTCCACCAATCATGAAGACCCTATACAGGGGAAAAACAAGAAACAATTAATATCTGAATTTTTATCTCCTTTAATGTGGGAGCTTCAGAGTATTTTGTATATATCATTATATATATACATTCATTTTTTTTATTTTTTTTATGTTGAGGGTGAGATCAGATAGTGTGGTTCTTGGATTTTCTCAATGCTCATCCAGGAAACAATGATGGTGAAAAATATTCTAGTCAGCACATTCAAATAGTCAATACATCCATCATATACATAGTCAACCTTATTCAATTAGAAATAAATGGACACCATGGTGATGCTTATTTGTTCATGGGCAGCACACATATGGTTCACAATGGTGTGTGTGGTTTTATCTTATTCATTGATGAGTAGGTAAAGGTGACACAAAACCTTCTTTAAATTTTCCACAGTATAATAATTCATCATTTCTTCATGCTCATATTAGCATGGTGAAGTTCAATAGTGGCACGCAGGGTTGATGGAAACATAGATGGTATCAATTTCAATAGGGTGAAGCTTCATCAGCATGTGAGGACTTATCCTCGATGAATAACATCATGCGTATAGGGACTCACCATTAGAAACCTACTATGTCACTTCAATAGGATTTCTAGATTAAAAATTATCATACATTTTTATAATATATTAATAAATGGATATTTATTACATTTAAAAAACTCACATTCGATGACCATGGCATTTTTGTGTCTTTGGAAACTATATAAACATTCTTTATATTAAGTAAAATATCTTCAACATTAACTGTAAATATCTTACCCATTTTTACCCTGGAAAAAAACCCATATTTAAAACCATTCTTAATAAATTGATAAAGGAAACATAATAAAGGGTGAGTTAAATTCTATGTATGGGTAATCATGGGTATTAAGGAAACTTAATGTGAGGAGAAGGGTATTAGAGCATGTGAATATGGATATAATAATGTGATAATAACATACAAAAACCACACTATATATCAATGATCAAAATATTATGGAATAGAATAAATTTTAGTAGTTCATAATTCATCAATAATGACATAATTAGATAACATGATCCATGAGATCGAAACATTTGAATAAGACATATATGTGTTCATAAACATAATCTTATGACATTATGAAAATGTAGAAATAGAAATATGTTTATTCATTAAGTTAGGGACATGGAATTAGGCCATCACATAAACTTATGGTCATTAAAAGAGATACTTGTATAACCTTATAGACATGAGATCCAAATTCACTAATAAAAAAGTGAACATGTAATTTGTTTAGTGCATAACATTGTGAACATTTCATCAGGTTCACGTAGAACATTGTGAACATGTAATCAGGTTCACAACTATCATATTTACTCATGAGTTATCCATCATTACCCAATGCATTAGAGAGAGATATTGGTCCCAACCTTATCATAATGAAAACTGCAATTAAATTTTCTATAATATCATAGAACATTCATTATATCCTCACAATATAAAACATTTATAGAAAATGAGTTCCATCAACTTTTAATAAATTCACTATAGCATAAACCATGGAAAATAAATGGGTTTCACAAAAATGTCAACAACATAAACATTAACGATCCATATAAATAATAATGTTTATATAATTATATCATATCCCGTGTAATGTATTAGTAACATCAAATCATGTCATTTTAGATGTAAAATGATTTTGAAATATCGATTGAAACATTTAATAAGTAAAATAAACTTTCCACTTTGAATTTTTTTTAAAGCTAAAAATTCATAAAATAATTTTCAAAATAAATTTATTTTAAATTAAATAATGAAACATATAAAGTAATGATTCAAAAATGAGTGGTCATGATGGGGTCAATTTGTTTCATATCATACAAGTGAAAATAAATATTTCATTCACATTTTTAATAAAATCCAAAAATGCATTAAACGGAAAAAAGGAATGAATATTAATTCTAATAATTAGTGTAAACATTAATACATGGGTAAAATTTTCTTCATTCAATTATGTGCATAATTTTTAAAACATTTAATAATTATTTTCAAAAAAATTGATTTCGGAAAAAAATGGATTCTCAATTGAAAAAGGAAAAAAAAATTGGTCTAATTTAAAAGAAACTATTTTGGAATATTAAGAACATAATGAGAGTAAAATAAATGGAAAACATTTATTCACCAAAAATAAACTGATTAGAATAAAGTTAATAACTTTATTAATAGATTTATTATAGGATTTCACTATTATATGTATAAATATAAACAATCATGATAAATGATGAGATTCTATTATGAAATACTAACCGCTTCGGTAACATTGAATGATAAGACCCAAGAAAAAAAATGAAACTTAAAATATCTTGATAATTGAGAAATTTGTGAAATTATATGTATAATTTGATATATATACACTTCATAAAATAAGGTATGTGAATAACATAAAGAATGTCCCAAAGAAGACCAATTGAGACAAATATAAATTACCACTTCTGTAATGTTTGAACCATAAACCCCAAGAAAGAGTGATACTAAAATTGTTAGAAAAATACACATAAATTTTGTAATAATTTTTACAAGATAAATTCATGGACATTATATACCAGACATAAAACAAATACATGGTTAATATGACATGTGTCCCATAGAAAAAAAGTGATCGAGAAATCCCTTACTTTAAGTCTCGACTTCCTTCATACACAATCAAACCTCCTATATAATAAATAAAATTTTATTTTAAATATATTAAATAAACATACTTATATATATATATATATCATACCATATATTATTTACTTATGACTTTTTATTATTGATTTGTTAACAATTCCTTGTTAAAATCACGTTTCAGGTAACAACTGATTTGATTTTTGTTTATGTTTTCAATTATAATTTCTAGTCCCCTTAATTTAAAAATTGAAAAATAATATATAGAATGTTAACCATTATATAAATATATTTTATATTTATTTTATATTTTATCATATTAACCCATAAATGATAGAGATGGAAAATGAAATCCAACATTCATGGAGATGGTAGGCCGAATGTATGTTTGAATATTTCTTCAATTTTCTCAATGGATGAAATCAAATAAAGACAAATAATATATTACCATTAAAAATAAATTTTATTTCATATATATCACATATATTCATTAAATTTACACATATTTTATTCTAGGAAAATCATTAGTGGCAAACGAATGAGATCACTTTGTGAGGCGGTAGTCTGTCGTACAAACAAACGAAGTTATCCATTCTACCAGTAAATGGAAAGTAAGAAATTATATGTGATAAATTTATTTTATATGTATAATTATATTAAAAAAATCATATATATTCTTTTAATATGTCCATATTAATATCTAAGAAAAATGTATATGGAAAATCACATCACATCAGTTCATGAGGTGGTAGTTCCCTGTACACATGAGCATCATTATTGTTTTCCAATGGGTTGGGATGTAATAAGGTTGATGAGGTATTATAAATAAATTATAATTAAAATATAAACAATATCATATATATATATATATAATTAAATTTATCATTATATACATCTATGATAGGTGGTTCTTAAAAACAAATAACATCGTGCTTGCGAGGCTCAAGTCTGCCATACACACGAATGATGATTTGGTATCACATTTAATGTAAGTGGAGATGGATATAAGTTATTATATTGAAATAGTAAAATATAAGTACATATAATATACTAGGGTTATTATTTACTACAAAGTTGGAAATATTTGAATGATTTTGAAGAAAAAGTAAATTAAAAACAACTAGTTAAAAACATTACCGCTCCTTTGGACAACCTCATTAGGTTTAACCTATATCCTTATTATATTGGTTTTATAATATAACCAAGTATTAAAACATGTGGTTATATAATTAAAGAATATAATTTTATAGTTCTTGGATAAAAAAAGGGTTTTGAATGTTTGAAGAGGAAAGGAGAGATGGTGGACTTATATAAGTGAGGAGAGTGGAACGCCTGTGATTTTTTAAAAGAAATTTTTGTAGCCATCTTAAAAAAACAAGAAGATCTTAAATTAACCATTATCAAACAAATAGAGGTTATAAACTATCAATATTTCATTTAAATGGGTTTTTTGACAAGTTTCTAGGTCATTTAAGCCCTTATCTATATAGTTTATCCCTTGATAAACTCATTTTAACCATAACAGCTGTAATTTATTTTACGGTGTTCACTAATTATTTTGGAAAAAAAATAAGTTGAACACATTAGATAACATAAATTATTATAATTAAAAATATACAATCTATTTTTCAAAATTCAATTCATAGGAGTGGAAAACATTAATTAAAAATTAATCCCACATATGTAATAAAAAAGAGGATTCCCATTTGGAAAAGTTTCAAAAGATTAAAAAGTTTTTATATAAAAAATAACTATGAAAATAATTACAAGTAAATTAATTTGATTAATATATATATAATTGAACTAATATTACTTTTAAAACCAAATTAAAAAGAATTAGCATGTAAATTCGTTTAATGAAAAATAAATGTTTTAATAAAAACTAATATTTTTCCCTATTCATTGAAAATATTAACGTTTCAAAAAATTATCAAAAAATCACTTAAATGTAATTTTGACATGATAATATAAGAAATTAATTTTTCTCAAATATATTTCCTAAAAGATTAATTTTTTTATATATTTTCATAAAAGGTGACAAAAAGTCCTTTTATAAAAATACAATTTTTAAGTGTAAAATTAGATTTATTATTATATCTTATAAAAAAATAATCCAAATGTAGAAAATTTGATTGAATATGTAATATATATATTTATTTATTTCATTAAAATAATTCATCAAAAGTGATTTTTTTAATTTATTGAGGAAAAATGTGTTTCTCAGTATAAAAAGTTTTTTGAGAAAACAATTATATTTCTTTCGAATGGTTGTTATTTTCATTTATAATTATTGATTCACTAAAGAATCAATTATATATATTTGTGTAAACTATATATTTTTATAATTTACCTAATATTATTCATACCCACCATTCCAATAGCTAGAAGATAACTATCATTTTAAATAACAATATTTTAGTAGTGTGTATCATTTTATTTAAACTCGGTGTTGCGTGTAACACAATATAAAGTTAGTGTTTCGTGTAATAGAATCTAAAATCCATTTTTCATGTAATTAAATCTAAATATATTGTAGTTTTTAAGTAAAAATATCAAAATTCTTAAATTTATTTGAAAAAATATTTCGCAAATGTTAATGAGTTACACATGGTGTGCAACTATGGCGGTTCATCACCTTGGCCTAAGTTTTATCCATTAAATCATCGGTGTTATGAGATTTGGGTTCTTAAAATGATAGATCTCAGTGGTTTGAATTGGTATAATTCATCAAGTGTAATTCATCGCAGGATATCAACTTCTGTTTGGAAGGTATAGATATGGAAACTGGTTTTGATTTCTGATTGATTAAGAAAAGTGGGTGGCCATGGTCAGTTTTTTCATGTTAACTTATGGTAATGTGAAGCTATGTATAGTAGGTTGTTGGAAAGTCACACATTAGGTATTATGAAAGTTAAGGGAACACACGGTTGGTTGAACTACAATGTTAAACAGGTGAAAAATGATTTGTGCAAGGTTTTAGTAGTAGGTAATGGATGGTTTAAATGGATTCTCATAGTTAATATACCTATTGTGAGAAGGGGTGTTCATGGTATGTTCACAAATTTAGCTGTGTGGATGATATAATGACCATTAAATACATGGTCACCTCAAATTTAAATATTCATTGTTATTATAGTGGCTGTGCGAAGGTAGTGTGGAAACATGGACACTTGTAAATTTTTCCAGCATACATAGTTAGTTGACATTTTTGGAGGAGTCACTTCTATAATGATGTGCTTCCCCCGAAAAAAATTAAATATAGAATTATTTCCTAATAAATTAAAATAATTAAAATCAATTTTTGAGTTATCTATACAATTAGATATCCTATAATTTCATAAATGATAAACCAATTAAAATTTGAACTCCATTCAATATGATTTGAAATTAATTTGAATAATTTAATTAAAACATCAAATTTCCATCCTTAAAAATCACAATCATTTCCATAATAAAAATTTAAAATGCACAATTTTTTTCATCAAGAAATTTTTTTTTATGGTTTCTTATTTAATTAAAAAAATAACAATTCTAATGACCCAAAATTTAATCCATTTTAGGGTTTTAATTCAATATTGAAATATAAAAAATTATTTTCGTAGTTTAAAATAGAAATATCAAAAATCAATTCCAAAAAATGGTATAAATACCAAGATAATTCCAAAAATGTATAAACATGAAAAAAACATCCTTTGAATCCATTTATCAATTGAAATTTAAATTTTGATAATCAATAAAAACACTTATTTACCTGGTAATTGGATAAAATTATGGGATTTTTTCAATGAATAATAGGTTTTTTTTTTGGAAATTTAGGGATCAAATCACTCCCATACACTTGAAATATTTAATTCCAAATAAATATAATCATTGAATTTCAAATATAATTATTGTTCTTTCTAACTTAATTACATATCCATATTTTTAATGAATTAAAAAACTCGTCCACTAAATGGTCAATCCTCTAATGTGACTTCTACACACTATTCTACTTCCATTCAAATTAAAATTTAAGTTCCAAATGTGAATTTAATATATCTATGTAGAATAAAACTTTTAACAAGTAACACCTCAATATTTCTCGGATTTATAATCTCCCTAAACCAACGTTCATTTCCAAACTTCACTAATACTCCCTAAATGATATTTTTATAAGCAAATTTCCCCATTTAAGCGTTAATTATTCCCATATCCTAAATAAATATATTTATAAAAATGATAACTCTACTCTTTTTTTTGAATTTTTTTAATCTATTTATATGTAGAAAGCTATGAAAAATAACTTATTAATATGTATAAATGGTTACCCACACACACAATTTCATTCTCTAAGATATTCATTTTGGGATACAAATTTCCTATATTAATCTATGTTCAAATGAAATATATGAATTTGTCATAATGAGGCACTCTAAGGATTAACATTATTAATAATTCTGTATCACTTGACATTGAGTTATAAATTCAAGTTAACACATGTTATAATTCATATTACACATTGATATTTTCATTTTTCACTCTATTTCCCAAGTCAATAAATATAATTTCCATATGATATTTGTTATTTTCACTCAAAATTATTCAAATCCATTAATTTATGAATAATTTAAATCTTCATAATAAGATATTTATTTTATTTTGGAAGGACACCATTTGAATACCATTTCCTATTTCCCTATTTTTTGACTTATGTATTTAATCTCCGAAAAAACTGAAAAAGAAACCCAAAAAACAATATATAGATTCCTAAAACAAATTTAGGATTTTATTCCCTATTATTTTAGTTTATTTATTAATAAAAGCTAAATTTAAAATACAAAAATGGGTATTTAAATTCTAAAACTACATTTTTTCATCCCCTAACTAGGTTTAAATATACTTCCAATTGCATTAAAACATTCATTTGTTAAAGACAAATAATTTAACATAAAATAAGAATCATATACCAATATGATGGAAAGATAAAATATAAATTTATCTATTTATTAGCTACAATAAATAGTATGGACTCCTCCATAGGATATTTCTAGAAATAATCTGTGTACTTCTTTAGTTATTGGTCATTCACCTTGACTATATTATTTGAACATTATCTATGAATCTCAACCACACTAAACATAAATGTAATAGTTACTATATATAGCCAAGCCCACTTGGAATGAAGATTAATATTTGATAGATTCATACTTAAAGAATATAACTACATTGTGTCTCAAGATTGAAATATACTTTTTTAAATCAATTTATCCTAAATATAATTATTTTTATCCTTGAACCGCAGTGATTTATTATATAATTCCCTTATCAACTCCTCAATCTCCATCATCTACATCTTCTTTTTTATCAAACGGTACTAAACACTAGGTTTACTCTTTTTACACCCCAATAAGTTTTTTGAAACAGTCTAGTAGGAAAGTGGCAATGTTTACCACAAACAATTTAATAGGTTGGAATACTTAATGGAAGATTATAGGAAGTTCCTTTATCCCATAGTTCATCCTCGAAATTATTAATCCAGCCTATGTGGTTGGGTTTCATTATTCTATCCAATATTATTTTGACTTCTCTTTTGGAATCCTAAGTGAGTCTATTTTTATGTGGGTGGTAGGTAGTAGAGGTTTAATACTGTAATCCATTTTTCTTTGTGAGGGCCTTCATGTTATTGTTAACTAAGTGGTTTCATTGCTTACTAACTATGGGCCAATGTCTTCCAAACCTATAAAAAAATATTTTAAAAATTCGATTATAAAATTTTAATAATATATTTATTTATATATTTCTTCAATCAAATTGGAAACATATTCCACAGTAAAAAATATATAGGAAAATCAAAATTACATTGGAAATTGGCATGTGAATTCAATTATATAAAAATTTAATATATTATATAAAATCAATTTCTTTTTGTAATTTCAGGTATTTTCTTAATTACACTAGTAAATTAGAATTTTGGAAATTTTTTATAATAATCATGTCAATTTCTAAAAAATAAAGACCAAAACAGTCCATCTTTCATAAACATTCTATAAGTTCTATGAGGTCAAAAATGGCTTCCACGTGAAAGGGTATGAAAAAAGTACATAGTTAATTTCCACTTTTGGGATTCACCTTTTTATTACTTTTTCACTGAAAATTTCCCACAAATAAAATCTCCTAGAAATAACGTTTTTTATTTATATTTTAATTATTCAGTTTGATATTTAGTAAAAAATGGGGTATCATTGTTGTGAATAGAAAATTCACTATGTCAGCATACCAGGGCACTTGGGTGAGGTTGTAAAATTTACCAACCCGGTAGCGAACAATAAATATTGGCCTTGGGGATTGGTTCTACTATAAAAGTTTGAGACACCTAGAACATGAGTTCTACAACAATAAATTTACAACCCTTTTTTCATTAATCTTTAATTAAAAATATTACTGGAGAAATATCCATATCTCAAATCTACCTATTTCATAAAATTTATAGATTAAATATATTAATTTTGTATGATTAGAAAAATTAGATACTTTACTCCCTAAAAGATAAGAATGAAAATTTTATAAAGATATAACAACTGACAAAAACTCAATTGTTATTGTTGTGTAGTTTATCTAGGAAGGGTCTAGGGTCAGTAAAGTGTAGGATATAACTTTTAGAAGTATATCAATATTATTGGAAATCACATAGAAAACAAATCTATTGGAAGCATCCCACATAATTTCAAAGGGTCGGCTCTAGTTTTGTGGACAGATAATGGGGACAGTGGCCACGCACCCTTTTAATCTATCAAAATCATTCCTACATGAATCATAAATAACCAAATCAGATTCTTTCTAGATAATGTTATTTAAGGGTAAATATATTTTTCTAATCTATCCAATATACCTTATATATAATTCAATGTGGCCTATAAATGATCTAATGTGTGTCACAGTTGTTTGGTAAGGTAGTTTAGATATAATATCAAATTTGGATTTATCATCTTCATTTCATAGTTAGAAATTAAATGTCCCAAAAATTCCTTTTTATTAATTATAAAAAACTTTTTAAAATATAAAACCATATTCCTCTCAATAATTCATTTTAAGACTTTTCAATACACTCTAGATATATTTTAAAATAGCACACATACACACTAATGTCATCATAGACTACCTTCATGAAGATTCCAATAAAGTATGAGAAAATACATATCATACAATGATAAAAGGTACATGGGGAATTGAAAAGGGAAATATTAATCATTTGATAGGAAAATTTACTGATGGGACATTGAAATTAATCTTATCTTGGTCCTTGGGATCTATTTGAACCCGAAAATATCTATAAAAACTATCAATGATATAATAATTCTCTTTCCAAGCTAGCCTCTCTAACATTTGGCCCACAAATGGTTTTGGAAAATGGTTTCTGTAGGTCACATAGCTCAATATACTATAATATTTGAAAAAAATACCTTTATTTGGATTCTTGTGGTAAATAGCTCATTTTTCTCAATCTTCATAATTGTGTCACTAGTTTTCATTTGGATAATTTCAATGTGAATCACCCACTGGGAGTCCAATATGGGATAGATTGTTCCCACACCTCAATTTTATTATTCACCTTTTTTACAACGTCAAAAAGGGTCAGGTTGTGCCTCATTTAGGTCTATCTCACTGATTTTGATTCATATTATAGAAAAATATAATGCATAAAGGTGTTGGGGATAATCCAAGGGATATATCCTAATATCCATCCTATTTACCGATAATTATGCTTTGGAATATTCAGTGGTTGTTGTTCCTAGGTATGATCTAAATTATTTGAGATTAACTAGTATTTTCTCATTTTCCATTAAAAAAGAATAATTTTTGTTTTATAAAAACAATAATAATTCAATCTCAATGGTTTTTTCAAGAGTTTATTGGTAAGAATCGGGTTTTTCGAACGGGATAAAAATTCTGACCCTGTTTGAATTTTTTCACTATTCTATAATAAATTTTGGCTAATTTTTGAGAAGTCCAGAAAATCTGGGAAGTTTCTGGAAATTTTCTGACAATACGCCCTGTACTCCCAAGTACACGTTGTGTATCAACTAGGCATGTGACAACCCATATGAGACCAAGTACATGTCGTGTGGTGCCCATGTGTAAATTTCTATCTACACGGCGTGTAGTCTTCCCTGACACATCGTGTACCTCTTTCTGCATAAATGGTCAAGTCCCTGGGAGTGTGTTCAACATGTACACGGTCCAAGCCATGCATTGGACTCCACTTAAGTTGGAGTACATAAAATTAATCTACACGGTGTGTAGTCTTGAAATATACGCCATGTACTTTTATTCTTATTTGTGAATCCGAGACAATGTCTCATCTTATTTTTAGTAAGGACTTCTTCTTCTCCATTGGAGAAACCCTTAATCTGAAAAACAACCAAAAACAAATATCCTCCTAGAATCGTCATACATTTTCTGTTCTTCGATTTGTCGGTGGTAGTGGGACCACATCAGAAAGGCTAACCCCATGAACCCATCTTCGTCCTTGATTCCTCGCCTATTTCTAGGCAGATTCCATCTGAATAGAATTGTTGAGATTTTACGGAAACGAAGATCTAACATGATTTAGACCAATTAGGAGGCTGAAATCGGAGGAGTATCATCGTACGAGATAGAGGTAGGTGGTGCATAACTTCTTTAGTGTTTTCGTAGACAGTTGGGGGTTGCGACCTTCAGGCGCGAAGTTGGTTATTGAGAAAAATGTTGTTTAATTGTTTTTAATTAGTTATCTGAATTGTGGGATGCCTCTGGGTATTCCCTGACCTAGTTGTTATTGAGAAAGGTCGGGTTAGAGGTTGTTTCTAAATTGGGGAAATTCGGCCCGGGGTGCCAAAATTTGTATGATTTGGACCATCATTTAAACTGGTGTGTTTAGACTAATTATTGAATTTCTAGTGTTAGGTTATTGAGTCTAGTTGTTAAAATATTACTGAGTTAGGTGATGGTACGGGCCAGCACAAGTTAGTACAACATGACTGTTTAGTAATTTCCAGTTCAAAGTGAAGCTTTCCAGTATATATATATGAAATGTGTGATATTACATGTGTTGAACGGTTTAGTTATGTTGGTCGTGGCCCTGATATTTTGTGGAGGGATGTTGATCACATGTTGGGGCTTTTACCGAGTAACATGGGTGGTTCCTACCATAGGATTGGGTGTCGTGGATATCGGTTGAGGCAGTTGGACTGTCTGGTTGGGCTTGGCCCAGGTTACTTGCATGGCGAGACCATCAGACTTGAGCGAGTGGTTCACAGGGACACGAGGAGTCATAGTTCTTGTGGCTTGGGAACTTATTGAGGTTATTTCTGATCACCAGGTACTTTTGAGTAGTGTGATCAGAGATAGACTTCGTGATGAGGTGGTACGACCACTCGCTGGGTAGAAGCCCCCAATAGATGTGGTTAGGTGTTATTAGTTTGGGGGTGCTTACCATAGGAAGACATGTGCTAGGTGAGGAGCCTTTAGGAGATAGCATTGAGGTTGTCAGGTTATGGGCTGAGGCTTGCCGTGATTTGAGGGAAGATATCGCTGTCCCTATATGTATTAATTGAGGGCAAACATCGTTGTCCCCCTAGTTATTATTTGAGGACAGGTATCACTGTTCCTCCAAATGTTGTGCCATGTGCAGGATGATCTTTCGTGATGGGTTATTATTATTGGGTGTACCTCCAGTAAATCGATACTTGAGACACATGGTGTCATGTGGCACGTGGTGCCAGGTTACAGACCATAGATTCTGGCATTGGATGAAGCAGGTGAGACTTCCTGGTGGCTGCTGTGCACCAGTGAAGTCTGTGTTTACTTTTGGGAATTGAACTGTTTACTGCATTTCTTTATATAATTATTTCTGCATAAACACTTATATTAGGTATTCACCATTGGGTGTTATCCTACTAAGACTCCTCTCACACCCTACACGGGCCCTTCGGGACGTGTGTAGACTTTATGAAATTGCGTGCAGGTAGAGGGTCGACCTCAGGAGTTGGACCTTAGTGGTGTGGGCGTGGACACTGGCATGGACCATAAGTTCGTTCCTTGATAAAGTTATTTTGATTGGTTCCCTTTTTGTATTAGCATGCTTACTTTGTTGTGTAGTAACTATTGGTTAGCCATTGGCACCATTTCATGTTGATATGTATGACTTTCTATGGATTCATGTTTGTTTATTTACAGCTGTAGTTGCTTGTGATATTTAGAATGTTGCTCTGTTTACTTTCCATTGCCATTGTTCTATATTTTATCTATTGTTTATTTGATATTTGATATGCTTCGGCTCTGTGGGTCTGGTTTGAGTCTGCTGAGTCATTAAATTTCCGCTTCTTATAGACATTACACTCAGACCAGTACCTTTATTTCCTTTGTGAGGGTATAGCCTCCCCACTATACCTATTCAGACCCTCGCTGCTACTCTACAGCCTTTGGTATTTAGGGGAGGTGTGCCTAAGGTAGTAACACCTGACACGTTTGGCACTTTTCGGGTGGCTGTTCAGGTCTGGGTCATTAAAAAGTGGTATCCGAGGAGTTCTTGACAGTGATTTAGTATCCTTTCCATTCTAACTACTAATGAGTTTGAGACTTCTCTTTTTAATTCTGTTGTCATTACTATTTGGGATATGGTAGACTAGAGATAGGTTGTTACTTGAACTGGGTTCCTAGCTTGTTCTTGGGTGCCTGGAGCCCTAGGTACGAGGGATGGGTCAAGTTTCTTATGGGTGGGAATTGGTAGTTACTTTTTGCTCAAATTACAATTTATATGATTTCCACTTTGGTGGCTCACTTGATTGTGGTGTTATTGATTGTGATATGTGACCCTTGACCCGGTGTGGTGAGGGAGAATTGGACCTTGGCCCGGTATGGAAAGGCTTGTTTTCTTGGATTTTGATACGCACATTTTAGGGTATTTAAATATCATAATTGCATGTATTCTTTGTGATGTTGTAATGCCATGTGAAAAAAAAATCAATTGTCATTCTCTGTATGCTTTGAAATGTGAATAGGTGAAACTCGTTATAGAATTTCTTCTTTATTTGAATATTTATGCCATGCTTCGTGTATTTTTTTTAGAATTTCATGTTGTAGGATATTTGGGTCTGGCTCTTATGAGAGTAGGCAGGTACAATGACTGCGGTAGTGTAATAGTCAGGATTGGGTGACTCAATAGTCAGGTTAGAGGCAACATTGGTTGTCAGGACGGGCATGGCCCAAGGTACCATTAATACTTGGATCTGTTGAGGGAAGGTAAGGAGGTTGTGAGGTCGGGATTCCAAGGGAATCAGTTATGATAAGGGAGAGTAAGGGTAGTTGTTATACACTACATCTTTACTGCTTTCCTTATCTGCGTAGAATATATTGTTATATATATATATGGGTTGTCTGACAATTTATGGTATTCAGCGGGTCACTCATTCATGACTCGATGGAGCGTCAGGAAAGAGAAGATATAGTGTCGTAGGATCAGGGTTAGAATCTGGTGCAGGCAGAGCATGAGCCACAGGTATAGGCTCAGGGACAGGATCAGGTTCAGGATCTAGTGCAGGCAGGGCAGCAGCCAAGTTTGGCAGCATTCGGACCATGGCTTGACGAGCAGCTCTGAGCTATCCCGGTACATTTCTTATAGGGGATTGATATAGGCGTGCAGGGTACATAGCCTTTATGGCATATCTGACACAGGAGTTCCAGTCACAACACCCACCGATTTTTCAGGGTGCGGGTGGTCCACAGGCTGCAGGGAACTGGATTAAAAGTATACAGATGATCTTCAAGCAACTCGAGATGCCTCCAGGGAATATGGTCAAGATGGAGACGTACATGCTGAGAGGACCGGCGAAGCATTGGTGGGATGTACAGGTACAGGCTCGTAGGCACGAGGGACTGGCTTGGAAGGACTTCGAGGACAGGTTCTTTAAGCACTTCTATCCAGAGACACTGAGGGCAGAGAGAGGTCATGAGTTCTTGAGTCTTTAGTAGGGAGATATGCCTGTCATGGACTATGCAACTACCTTCATAGATTTGTCTCTCTTTTCGCCTGGTACTGTAAATGATGACGCAGCTAGTGTGAGGTGCTTCGAGGATGGATTACGACACGCCATTCAGGTTCAGGTGAACATCTTCAAGCTGGGTTCCTTTTTCGAGGTGGTGAACTAGGTGCCTATAGTAGAGGGAAACAAGCAGGATAGAACTCAGATTGGCAGGGAGATAGCTTCAGGTGATGGTTCGGACAGTAGGAAGTGAGGTAGAGATGATTTCCACAGGGCGGGTAGGCCAAGGACTCAGCTCGGACACCTCGTGGAAGATCAGCAGTGGTTTGCTTTCACTGTGGGAAGCTATGGAATGTTCGGGCTCAGTGTGATAGGCCTTTGAAGGAGTGTTGAGCGTGTGGACAGGTCGGGCATGTGGAGAGGTTTTGCAGCCAGCCTTCCCAGACAGCCAGTAGGCAGGGACCAAGACCGACTACGGCATCAGGTGTTGGTTCAGGTTCAGTACTAGGAGAGGGTAGTCGATGTTCATCTATACGCGAAGGACGTGATACAGATGGTGGGACCCAGCTAAGGGGTCAGTGGCTAGTGACTGGAGTAGCACCGCTGGGAGGTCAAGCATTAGGCAGCCATACTTCATGCCAGGTGCAAGCTGTGGAGCTGGCAGGGACTGAGGAGGCTGGTGAGCTGACGATTGTGGCAGGTACACTGCGGGTGTGGCCCTGATTTTCTTTGTTTTCTTTTGGCATGGCCTCTTGAGGCATGTCTAGTTGAGTGCACGAGTTACACAGAATACTTGGGGACTAACTAGATACTAGTTAGTGGGATTGTCATCATATCAGATGTGTTATATATTTTATTTATATATTTGAGATGAGTAACATCAGGAGCATCAGGGATGCAGGTTACGTGAGGTGCCATGGGCATTGGGGCATCGTGGATGCAGGTTTTGTGAGGTTCCATGGGCATCGGGGCATCGTGGATGCGTTTTACATGAGGTGCAAGGCACAATGTTTTTATTAGAGCATCTATGAGATACAGTACCTCTTGGAGGTGGACACCAATGTGGTGAGAGTTACGTTGGATGTCGGAAGCGACATGTGAGCACTGTGGAGGTGCATGGGTGATGATGCATCACGGTAGGACCACGGGTCCAGGAAATAGGTCATTGGGCCTTGTTTGTTTATTTCGATTGCTTTGAGCTTTGTTTTGGGTTTATACCGAGTAGGAAATTTCTATGGTGGGTAGCCCCTTGAGGAATTTAGTCGAGACCTTCAGACTAGGGAAGTCTAGGTTATATTGATCGGGGTGGATTGTTCTGTACCATATCCAGGATTCGTTCAGTAGCTCGGGGACGAGCTACGTTAAGGTGGGGAGTTTGTAATAATCGGGTTTTTAAAACGGGTTAAAATTTCCAAACCTGTTTGAATTTTTCTAATTTTCTATAAAAAAGTTTGGCGGATTTTTGAGATGTCTAGAAAATCTGGGAAGTTTTTGGAAATTTCCAGACTACACGCCGTGTACACCCAAGTACACGTCGTGTATCAGCTAGGCATGTGACAACCCGTCTGAGACCTAGTACATGTCATGTGGTTCCCATGTGTGAATTTCCATCTATACTATGTGTAGTCTTCCTTGAAATTTTGTGTACATATTTCTGCGTAAATTTTCGAGTCCCTATCCGTGTGTTGATCGTGTACATATTCCAAGCGACGCACTGGACTCTGCTTAAGTCGGAGTATGAAAAAGTAATCTACACGGTGTGTTGTCTTGAAATACACGTCGTATACTTTTATTTTTATTTGGGAATCTGAGACGTTGTCACTTCTTATTTCCATAAAGGCATTCTTCTTCTTCGTTGGACGAACCCTTCATCCGAAAAACCACTGTAAACACATCTCCTCCTAGAATCGCCATACGTTGTCCGTTATTCGATCCATCAGTGGATGTGGGACCGCATCAGAAAGGCTAACCCCATGCACCCAACATCATCCTTTATTCCTCTCCTATTTCTATGCAGATTCCATCCGAATGGAATTTCCAGGATTTGACGGAAACACATATCTACCACGATTTAGACCAATTCATAGGTAGACATAGGAGGAGTAGAATCATACGAGATAGAGGTAGGTGGTTCATACCTTATTTTGTGTTTTCTTAGATAGTTTGGGGTTGCGACCTTCAGGCGTGATGTTGGGTTTTGATTGAAACGTTGTTTAATTGTTTTTAATTAATTATCTGCATTGTGGGATGCCTCTGGGTATTCCTTGACCCTGTTGTGATTGAGCGAGGCCAGGTTAGAGGTCGTTTCTTGTTTGGGGAAATTCGGTCGGGGTGCCAATATGCGTATGAGTTGGACCATTGTTTAAACTGCTGTATTTAAGACTACTTATTGAATTTCTTGAGTTATGTTGTTTACTTTAATTGTTAAATTATTAATGATTTAGGTGCTGGTATGTGCCATTATAAGTTAGTGCAACTTGACTATTTAGTAATTGCCTGTTCAAAGTGATGCTTTTTAGTATATATATATGCAATGTGTGATATTTCATGTGTTGAACGGTCTAGTTATGTTGGGCGTGGCCTAGATATTTTTTGGAGTGATGTTGATCACAAGTTGGGGCTTTTCCCGAGTTACTTGGGTTGTTCCTACAACGGGATTGGGCGTCATGGATGTCGGTTGAGGCAGTTGGACTGTCAGGTTAGGCTTGTCTCGGGTTACATGGATGGCGAGACCATCATACTTGAGCGACCGGTTTTCAGGGAAACGAGGTGTCATAGGTGTTGTGGCTTGGGAACTTTTTGAGGTGATTACCTCCCACCGAGTACTTTTGAGTAGTGTCCACACAGATAAACTCTGTGATGAGGTGGTACAGCCACTTGCTGGGTAGAGTCCCCCGATAGGTGCAGTTAGGTGTTATTGGTTTGGGGGTGCTTTCCATAGGAAGCCATGTGGGAGGTGAGGAGCCTTCAAGAGATAGCATTGATGTTGTCAGGTTGGGGGCCAAGGATCTCCATGATTTGGGGGAAGATATCTCTATCCTTATGGGTATTAATTGAGGGTAGACATCATTGTCCCTCTTGTTATTATTTGAGGACAGGTATCGTTGTTCCTTCAGATGTTGTGCCATGTGTAGGTTGAGATTTCGAGCTGGGTTACGATTATTGGGTGTATCTCTGGGATTTCAGTACTTGATACACATGGTTTTAGGTGGCACGTGGTGCCGGGTTATAGACTAGAGATTTCAGCATTGGCTGAAGCAGGTGAGACTTCCTAGTGGCGGTTAAGCACCAGTGAAGTCTGTGTTTACTTTTGGGAATTATATTGTTTTCTACTTTTCATTATATAAGTTTGTCTTCCTAAACACTTATATTTGGTAAGCACCATTGGGTGGTATCCTACTAAGACTCGTCTCACACCCTACACGGGCCCTTCGGGATGGGTGTAGACTTTATGAAATTGCATGCAGTAATAGGGTCAGCCTCAGGAGCTGGACCATAGTGTTGTTGGTGTGGAGACTGGAATGGACATTGAGTTCGTGCCTTGCTGAAGTTATTTTGCTTGGTTCCATTTTTGTATTAGCATGCTTAATTTGTTATGTTGTAACTGTTGGTTTTCCATTGGAGCCATTTCATGTTGATATGTATGACTTGTTATGGATTCATGTTTGTTTGTTTACAGCCATAGTTGCTTGTGATATTCAGCATGTTGTTCTGTTTACTTTCCACTGCCATTGTTTTATATAACTTCTATTGTTTATCTGATATTTGATATGCTTCCACTCTGTGGGTCTGGTTTGGTTCTGCTGAGTCATTAAATTTCTACTGCTTATAAACGTTACACTCAGACCATTACCTTTATTTCTTACATGAGGGTATACCCTCCCCACTATATCTATTCAGACCCTCGCTGCTAGTCGGAAGCCTTTGGCATTCAGGGTAGGTGTGCCTAACCTAGTAACACCCGACCCTTTTGGCACGGTTCAGGTGGCTGTTCAGGTATGGGTCGTTATATGATTCAAGAATAGTGTCCTCTAGGTTGGAAAACTACATATGTTAGATAGAAATATTAGTATCATATTTGGGTAACAAATCAAAATAAACCTCATTAATTTCATCATATTTTTCAACACTATAAATTTTCTATATATTAAATTCATTTTCAAAAAATATCAAGAAGTTTGGTTGTTAATAAAAAATTTCTGAATCTAATTATATCACTAAACATTCCAATTTCTTCCTGAGAAGGGGATGTTAATTAAAACTATTTTAATGTAACAATATAATATTATTCTTGTGGTTGTTTCATTAGATATATGATTTTAAAATCCATTATTTTTTTTATCAAATTTCATGGAAAGGTTTCAGAGATTGACATTAATTATTGTTTTAGAAATCATCAATATTGGTCTTTCTAGAATGATGAGAGAGTGGTTTTTACCTTTTTTATCTTCCACATTTAGAATGTATAAGTCCGTAGTGAATGGATAAACTTTTACAATAACCAAGACACATTCAATAACACCTACTACATATCCATTGGCTTAATTGGAGATTTGGAATACCACACTGGTTGATTTTTGATCTCCCGTCTAAAGAGATGAATAAATTGAATAAGGAATCAAATTAATTGAAACTCCAAAATTACAAAATGAATTGAAAAATGTAAGATTAACAATTCTGTGTGGATATTGAATGTAACTAGATCTTGGTATTTTGTGAGGATTTAAGGGGTAACATGAACATATACATTCTTACCTAATTTTACCTCATCATTTCCTCAAAATATCCTTCTACTAGTGAAAATATATTTAATAAAAAAATTACCTTGGGACTTGGTGGATAGGATCCAATAGGGGATTTTTATTTTAACTTTTTTGAACCCTTACAATATCTCTTATTATAGTACTTCTTCATTCATTTTCTTAGGGAATTTCATCCTTATAGGGAAGGGGGTTTGGGTTGATGTAGATCATCCATATTATTTTTTCGTTTTTCATTATTCATAGGGTTTTTTAAATATTCTTACTTTGGTTATTTTTATTATGTGTTTTCATTAGGTACATGTTGTTGTTCACTTCCATGTTCAATCATAATGGGTCATCTGTCACTATTTTCTAGTTCATTTCCTCTTCTAAATGAAATATCACATAAATTTTCATTAGGGTTAAGAATTGGTTGAATAGAAATATTATCATAGACTTTATCTTCTTTATTTGGGAGGTTGTTCATGAGTTAGATGAATTGCACATTCAATTCTTAAAATTTGATCCATGAGTGGTGATAATGGTATGTTGACTATTTTGAGATTCTATTACATGTCTCAACATGTCCATCATGGAATTCTCTTGTACTTTTCCATCCTTATTGCTTATGGATGCTTGGAAACATTATCTTATAAATGGTGTGGGTAAAAAATACTATTGAGAAATCTATTGGAATTCTTCTTAGAATAATGTCATTTGAAACGATTTTCTCCTAGATCCAAATCGATTCATGGATAAATATTTAAACCCATATTTTTCAATTGGATGATTCTAGGTGATGACTCATGCAACTTGATCGGAGATCGATATCTCCCATGGGATGTTTGTTATTCCATTTTATTTTCTAATAAATGTAAGTTGGAACTTTTTACACCATGTATGCCTATTTTTTTAGTTCATATACCAAATTTTTAGTATTTTGAGACATTCTGTCTTTAATATATCTAACTTCAACATGTGACACATCGATCTGTGCTCCTCCCATTGAATTATCCAGCTAGTTTTGACCATTTTCCATCAGTCATTGCTAAAATAATACTATGAAATAATAATCTTCATAGGGATAGTGTGTGAAGGATGCATAAATTTTATTGAACCTTTCCAAAAACTCATAGAATATAACAACCCAAGTAAAAAGAGAATAATTTGTTTTTATATTTACTAGTATTATAAAATTAAATAGTTGTCTTAATTATGTTAAATAATTCTTAAAATAAATAATTCATTATATGGTTATACCTTTAAAACTTTAGAATTTAAAATATAGAATTTTAATTTGAAAAAAAAATCAGATATGAATTCGTAATATCAAAATTATCTTATTATTATTTTGGTATAATTTTTTGAAAAAATGTAAATTTTTGGTGAATAGTAAAAATACTTTCCTTTTATAAAATATGGTATTTTTTTGATGTTATGAAGACATAATTAAGATGAAAAATTTATAAAATATTTTTAATAAATAAATTATGATTTTATAAGAAAAATATTATAAATAAATAATTCATAACATGTAAATTATTAATTATTTAATGTTAAGTATAAAAATTATTGTCTATGTCGATGTAGTGCCAACACAGTAGTGACAATGTCAAATTTTGTTCATTAGAGTTACTAAGGGATTGATAAATATTATTTGAAATAATTTTTTACTAATAATTAAGTATAATTGATAATTTTGGTTGTTAATTTATAATTTTAATATTATATAACATTAGTCTTATCCAAATGATTGTGCAATGCTAGCTCTCGGGAATAAAAGAAAAAATTAGAAAATCAAAGAAGTTGTTATGACATGTATATGAGTGAATATACTCATTGAATGAATATAAATGATTATGTTGAACCTAATTAATTTATTTTATTGATAGGAATATTTTTTAACTTTTTATATACACAATAATTCAAACTAATATTTGTGAAATGTTGATGTAGTGCTTCTGCAAGCATAAGAAAAATACATAAAATGTTTTTAATTAAAATAATAAGTACCATGAAATCACCAAAAACAAGTCTAAATATTTTCATATAAGAAATTATAAAACATTATATTAATTTGATACAAATTTGGGACATTTTAAACCCAAATTAATCTCTTTAATTCCTTTATAATATTTTATTTTAAAAGTAAGTCAAGTTTATCCCACTATAGTTTTAATTACTATAATATTTTAATAAATAAATTTACATGAATTTTATTTGAAAATAAAAGATAATTTGAAAGATCATAAATTTACTATTTCCATGAAAATTTATTTTTAATTTTCAGGAATCAAATTAATACCATAAAGGCTTACACGACGATGATGTAGTATTTATTTAATTAATGGATAAATCAAATTAATGACATTAAAATTTTTAATTTTTAATTTTTAAGATAATTAATTATTCTTATAAAGGAATATGATATATATAAAATATAATTAAAAACTTATTCTAGTTTGAAATTGTGTTTTCATGTGTTTAAATTCATAGTTATGAATAGTGTTTAATTTGAAAACAATTACTTTTCGTGAATAAAAATTTTTAATAAATTTTTTACAAATGAATAAAAAAATATTAAAAATGACAAAAATGATAATATTACTTCAAAAATGAGATATCCTTTGAGTTTTATGACTTTTAAATGTCTTTAAACATATATTAGACTAATTATATTTTAATGTTTTAAGTAATTCAAAATTTTATCCCCATATCAACTATAAAAGGATACCCATACCTTTACAAAATTTTATCACCATAATCCATCTTAATCAACTATATTGTGAAAAATTCTATTCTAATCATACATTTCCTCATTCTAGTGATTCTTGTATCACAAAAAAAGCCACTTCCAAGAGCTTAAGGAGGTTCTCAGGGATAAATTTTCAAGAGGTAAATTCATTCTTTTTCACTTTTAAATTATTTCTCACTTCGACCATATCATCACCTCCCATCCAATGTTTCATGATAACTTTGGTATCATATATATACTGTAATTTTATTGCATTGATGGAATATTCATCATAAAATCTTTCATTTTATCCTTTTGTTCTTAAATAATGAAGTTGTCATCCATGGTGTGTCAATTCATTTCCTTTATGGATGATGATATTTTATTTCCATTTACCACAATCATGGAAAGTTTAAAATGACTTGTATTTGATTAAAATGAACTATATATATATATATGTTCTCAAATATGGATTATTATTTCTATTTTATAAATAATTCCTTAATAAATGGATCTTGGAAACCATGAAAAGAATGCAACCGAAACAAAGAAAATAACAAAATATTGTTAATAAATCTATAAAAATGTTATAATATTATCATATAAAGATTTTAAAAAATAATATAGTTCAATAATAAATTATTAACACTATTTAAACCATTATACAATAATTTTGATCACTTTTTAAGGAAGCCTGGCTGGACATTTGGGGCTCTCCTTTTAAAATATTTTTAAATGTATCTTTTTTAGAAATTCCAAAAGATTGTATTTTTATAAACAGCATGAGCAGTTTCTCCATCTTTAAAGATGATTTATTTCAATAATTTTTCCTTTATATATTTTTTAATAATAAGGTTTCATTATTATGTGCATGATTGTTATATTTTAAAAGATATTTTTACGACAAAATGGTATTTTTATATCTGAATGAGTTTTTATCATGGGTTTAAATGAGTTTTCAATGGTTTTATTCATTATATGTTCCTTGGAAATTGTTTATTATGGGTTTATCCCATTATAAGTCAAGATATTATCAGTTTACCTCCATTATAAATCATGATATGAGAATTTTATCCCCATTATATCTTAACATATGATAGTGAGACCCATTATTGGACTTCGATACATTACGTACACCAGATATGGAATTCGAATAAAAGTTTATTCCGTTTGAAAGGGTGAATGTAAGAGTGATATGGTAAATATATCCCAAGGAAACTTCCTGATTTTTCTTTGAATTCTAATGACTTTCCATGAAATTTTTTTAATGGGTTTTCAAGATTTCATTGGAATAATAAAATTATTTCTTTATGTTATTTATAGAGATTTTTTGTGCTCATCAAAAGTTTTAAAATATTTTTTCATATGATATAAGGATATGTATGATAAATAAGGAATTTAGGATGAGTGTTATGAAGATTTATCAAAGAATCATGTTTTATTATAAATTTTTTTTTATTTTAGAAGAAATGAATATTATTATAATAGTGTCCACTTTGTATAAATTTGGGAGGTTTTGTATGATTTATTACATAATTATATAGAGATATGAACCTGATAATATCCCAAATGTGAAATAAAGTAATTTTTTACGTAACTCAACATTATGTAATGTTTTATGTTTTTTCCATTATAATTGGTATCAAATTATGGTTTAGATAACCTTAGGGGTTAGGATGATGTTTATACAATAAAATTAAGGATTTTTAATTTATGGTTAATTTAAAACCATGGAGAATTTAAATATTACCATGTTGCTTCATCTAAGATATTTATGTTCATAATAGTTTTCTATATAAGAAACAAGTAAGATCATGTTGAAAGGCACTGACAGAGTGATATTTTTCGAACCTATAACCTGGAATAGTGGGAATTGGAACTAAGTAGTTTTTGATCGTAATGGATTAATATACACAGGATATAAATAGTGGTGGTATGAATGATAGAGAGTAACCTGATATAACAAAAAATAATATGCCATTTGAAGATAATTTCAGGAGGCAATATCCCCAATCATCTAGTTGATCATCTTACCTGATGGTAGCTGAAGAATGGATCAATGCTATGGAAATTATATTTTATTTCATGGGATGTTTTGAACATAAAAAAGATAACCCTTTCCATTTATTTTTTTGAATTTGATTTTGATCGATAATGGTCTTTGGTTAATAAAACCAATAGAAATAAGATCTTCATTCTGAGAAATAGGAAACCTTCATTGATATTTTCATTGAGAAATGTTTTTATAAAGTTGACCGAATTTGAAAGGAAAAAATAGTTTCTAGAATTTAGGAAGGAAGATAAATATTTTATACGTATATATGAAGAAAAATACACAATATTGACTAGGTGTGATCTGTATATTGTTCAGGACACTAATAAAAAAAATTAATATGTTTTACTCAGGACTAAAACTCAGTTTACGAAAATATTTGGCCACATGAGAATTAAAAAGAAACAGGAAAGTTTTTAATTGTGATGAAAATGTTGAAATTGATATTTCTAAGGCATATGTGTTAATCCCCGATCCCAGTTACCCAGATTTAGTGCATTATTACATAACATTAGCATGATCAAAACGATCAAGTCTCGAAAGACTGATTAGTTTAGTAGCCTTGGAATCACTAGACATATTAATAAAGTTTTACATTACATCATAAAGTAAAAAAAACTACAACAACATCTTGTATTCATATCCCCTTGTATTATTCCTCCAGGTCATTCATAAATTAATTCTTTACATCCTGGGAAAAATAAAACATTGAAAGGGTGAGCTCAGATGCGTAGTAAGGATAACAATATAGACGAAACTTTAATAAATAATCATAAACATTTAATAAAATGTATAACTAAAACAAAAGACTTCTAAACTTGAACATCAGCATAATATAGCAAAAATAAAATGAAATAATGCCTTTTACATATTCACATGGATATTGTACTAGTCTAATAATCGCATGCAATATCAAAAACCACTTTCATAATGATGGAATGCATAATTCCATACTATCATAACCACATATCCAAGGCCTAGTGCCAAGACTAAAAATAATATGTTGTCAATTCCTTGTGCCAAGACACTAGTTTGTCTCATGAGACCTACCGATGCATCGAGGAGCTATAGCAGGCTCCTCCTATAACTTATTAAGTCCAATTCATTTCTCATATGGACAGGTTTTAACATAACATAAATATTCGTATTAAAAAAAGCATACAAAATGTAAATATTTTCTCCATAAACCATAAATGGTATAAAAATAACACATCCACAGTCAAACATTTCACAAAACCTTAAATACAATATGGATGTTTTGTATCATAATAAATAAACATCAAATAAGCTTAAAATCCATCAAAGGATGTTGACATAGATGAAATCAAAACTATTTTAGAGACATATCTCTTTTTTTAAATCATTTAAAAGTCACATAATTAAAAAATAAAACATTTACTTTGAAAATATTCTTATAAGATTGTAAGGGAAGCTTCAACGATTTTATAACAGTGGAAAATATCTGCACCCGCCGTATAAGTTAAAAAAAGACATTCTTACCTTAATTTTGTTGAAAAGGTTAAAAAGGACCTTATTTGGAAAATGACAGAAAGATTCCTTTCAACCCATTTTATAAAAGTAAAAAAAAGGGTATGAATGAATTTAACCCATTTTCTAGTAAATAGTAAAAAAAATTGGAATAAAGTTTTAAGAAACATGGATGTGGATGATATAGAGGTCCCAGTAGATAATTATGTATAAACAACCAGAGATAATGAAGAGATTGTGAAATAAACCCTTACCATGTACATTCCCTTGGTTGAGGGTAGGATAAACTCTTGTATAATGGTGAAATAATTGTTATTAAACTATAAAAGAATCATATACATTAATATAATATCATATATTATCTTTTAACATTGATTTGTTAATAATATCTTAATATTATCGTTGTTTCGGGTGTTAACTTACTCATTTTCTTTTATATGTTTTGTTACGTAAGACATGTTTGTTATGGATAGGTTTTATCTTATTCATATCCAGAATGATATAAAGTCCTTAAACATTATTTTAAGCATTAAATAAGAATTAGTCTTTAATGGATACGATGGGGAATGAATCTCATCGCGTTTGTGGAGATGGTAGTCCGTACGTACGCACGAGAGACAATATCATTCTTTTGATATTAAAATAATATATAATTGGATGGTATATAATATATAAAGAATAATTATCATGTTATATTTATTATTTACATAAATTATGCATCATTATTATACTCATCCAAATAATAATTTATTGAATAACAATTACACCACGACGTGGAGACAGTAAGTCATACGTACGCACGTATGGTGACATGTCATTCAAAGTATGGATATAATACTAAATATGGTTGTACCATATTTATAATAACATCACATTAAATATAAGATACTGGAGTTATTATTTTAGAATGGGAGTAACAAAGAAAGAAGAAGTTGAAGAAGAAAGAAACTTGAAAGAGGGTGGTGAAAACATTACCTCTTAATTAGGTTCTTCCTTTTGATTTGATCAAAATGGATCCATAGGATGGTTTTATGATCAAAAAAAGGCCTCTAGGTCGAAGTGATGGTAGTTGATAGAGTATTTGGGCAGGTTTTGGCCGAGCCAAAAGGCTTTTAATTTGTGAATTAGTGAGAAGGGGGAGTTCCCTTTTATAAGAGGGGTGAGGGGCACCTTTGAAAAAGCTTGAAATATTATTTTATAATAAATTCATATTCGATTTCTAATGACTCCAAAGTGGATTATTTAAAGTTTAAGGTGGGGATGGGTTGAGATAATTTCAACCAATAGATTTTAGATAGCTTTGGGTCATTATATTAGCCCTATCATTTATATTCAATTCTTAGTTAAATATTTTGACATTTAACATGTCACTTTGTATTTTTATATTATATACTTAATAAACTTACTATATACATCCAAACGACACCAAAGTGGTCCATTACTGATACACCTATCATGATACAAGTCCTTTGGCCGAACCATAGATTTTTAGGAATAACATATAAATTAATAATCTAATATTTGTTTTAAATACTCTTTTATGTCAATTTTGACACTATTGGGTATTTTGTTTTTGATAATTTCATAACATCAATATTACTTCGCAAACAATTTATATATCCAATCATAATATGACATATTAACCTATAAAAGTAGTGGAATTCATTAAAAGATTCAAATTACATTTATTTTGATATTTATAATATCAATTATTTTAATATTTCATTAATTAGGTAATTACTGGATCACCATTGTGTCATAAATAAATTAAATTATTTAATGTCTAAAAATTATAAATAAAATAAATTTATGTAGGAAATGTTTTTTATATTTCTAATGAATATTTACAATCCAATTTATCTTATTTATAACCCTTTATTAAAAATGTTTTAGTTATTGAACTTTGATTTTGACTCTTTTAACTCTTCTTTGAATTAAATAATAATTAATGTCCTAATCTAATCCAAGTGGACCTAAATGATAATATTTTATTCCTAAGGTTGTTTTTTGTCGATATAAACTTGTCCAATAGAATTATTACATGTGTTAGGGTAATATTAATATAATCGTTACCCTCAATTACCCTATTTACTTTAAACCGTGGAAAATAAAAGTAAAAAGTTACTATTCACCAAAAATTATTTTCAACTCATTGAACCACATTTTACTCCTTAATATTAACTGTTTTTCTTGGATTTTTTAAATTCAACTCACAGAAGTTGTAAAATTATGTTTTTTTTTTGAATTTCCAAATTCTCCTAGGAGGTGGGTAAAAGACGGTGAAAAGTTCAATAAAATATTTATATATTTAATTTTTTCTAAACTAACTCCAATAAATTACATTGAACTTATATAGTTATTATGTATCTATTTTGACATTAATTAAATTTAAATATATTAAATAATTATTTAAAATAAATTCGGTTTTCAATTATAACTCATTGTTTTGTTTCACTATTCATAAAAAATTGAATGTTTTCAGAAAAATACCAAAATTTCACCCTAGGCTAATTTTGATATTCCGAATCCAAAAATGAAGTCCATTTTGAAAGATAAAATTTATAAAATTTCAAAAAGTGGGTATTAATATTCATAATGGCTAGTTTTATTGTTTGTGGTGTGAGTGTTAGAACTCGAAGTTGGGTACAACACACGCTACTGTATTATTCAAAGGGAAGTGTACCGTGGAATCTAGGGGTGTCACAATATGTTCCTCATGATGACAATAATAGGAGTCATTTTAGTTTGCAGCATTGGGGGAATAAATCCCCAAATAAATTTGGAGATGAGAAAATCAAATTTTATTTATCTGAAAAGTGAGGTACAAAGAATCATGGAGAATATGTTGTAAATTTTACGAAGTTATACTAATGTTGAATGTTTGGAAACATAACATGGATTGTGTGTCCTGTAAAATAATCCTAAGAATAATGTGATCTCGATGGTAAAATGCTTTAACAATAAGGATTTGGGTTATTTTGTTGATGTGTGTCCAAATCTAGACACGCATGTCGGAAATCAGCAAGATTGGAAATAGAAGGGTGTGGATAAATCCTTAGAAACTACTTCAGAAGATGTTGAGCCATAAAATGAAATGGTATCAAGCACATTTTATGTTTTTATAGAATATTCCAATGTGTTATTTGATTTGAGGACTACTCGTTCTTTCATTTCTGATAATAGTTTGGGTAAATTTTAAGTTCTACCTCAACAAATGAATTCAGAAGTTATGGTTAAAACACAGGGGGAAAATAATAATAAGAAATTGAAATTATAAGAATCTTATATTAATTGTTTATGGAAGGAAATTACTCACTAACAATATTGTTTTTTTAGTAGAGTTTTATTTTATCCTGGATATGAATTGGATTTTTATTTAACATACCATGATTTATTAAATATCTAAAGAAGTTTTTTTCCTAAACAGTTTCATTTTGCGTGAAAGAATGTACCCATATTAATGATAATATATTATGAATTTGAGAAAATATTAAAATATGGAAATAAAATTAATCTTTCACATATTGTTAGAAATAACGGAACTGTTCAAATTAAAGATGTGGCAGTGGTAAATGAGTATCTTGATTTTTTCATGATGTTTTTTCCAGTGTTGTTCTTAATCAAGAGGTTGAGTTTATTATTTACTTAGTTCCTGATACTAATAAAATTTCAAAACCCTCTTATTGAATGGATCAATTATAACTTCTAGAATTGAAAAGTAAGATGCATGAATTGTTAGATAAATGTTCTACCCAAACTATCGGTTCACCATGGGGTTCTCATGTCTTGTTTGTTAAAATTAAAGATGGTTCAATTAGACTTTACATTGATTATAGTTCCTTGAATAACATCATTATTAATAACACGTATCATTTACATCATATTGATTATTTTTTTGATCTCATCTAGGGATACTAGTATTTTGAGAAGGATTACTTGAATTCGGGTTACCATTAGTTTAAATTAAAGGAATTATAAACTTTGAAAAATAAAGGAACTTGGAAGAGGGTGGTGAAACAATTACCTCTTAATCGGGTTCTTCGTTTTTATTTGATCAAAACGGATCATTAGTTTGGTTTTATGATCAAACTAAGGCCTCTAGGTCTAAGTGAGGGAAGTTGAGAGAGTATTTGGGAAGGTTTTTTCTATGCCCAAAGGCTTTGAATATGTGAATTAATGAGAAGGGGGAGTTCCCTTTTATAAGAGGGGTGAGGGGCACCTTTGGAAAAGCTAAAAATATTATTTTATAATAAATTCATATTCGGATTCTAATGGCTCCAAATAGGATTATTTAAATTTTAAGGTGGGGATGGGTCTAAAACCACTCAACCAATAGGTTTTAGACAGGTTTGGGTCACTACATTAACCTTATCTTTTAGTTTTAACTCTTAGTTAATTAGTTTGACATTTACCATGTCACTTTGTATTTTTATATTATATAGTTAATAGACTTACTATATACATCCAAGAGACTCCCAAGTTGTCCATTAATGATACAATGATCAGGATACATGTCATTTGACCTAACCTTAGATTTTTAGGAATATAATATAAATTAATAATATAATATTTGTTTTAAAAACTCTTTTATGTCAATTTTGACACTATTGGGTATTTTGTTTTTGATAATTTTATAACAACATTATTACTTGGAAAACAATTTATATAACCAATCCTAATATGATATATTTACCTATAAAATTAGTGGAATTCATAAAAATTCTCAAATTAAATTTATTTTGATATTTATAATATCAATTATTTTAATATTTCATTAATTAGGTAATTACTGCATCACTGTTGTGTCATAAATAAATTAAATTATTTAAATTCAAAAAATTATAAATAAACTACCATTATGTCGGAAATTTTTTTATCTTTCTAATGAATATTTACAATCTAATTTATCTTATTTATAACCCTATATTAAAAATGTTTTAGTTATTAAACTTTGATTTTAACTCTTTTAACTCTTCTTTGAATTAAATAATAATTAATGTCCTAATCTAATCCGAGTGGACCTAAATGATAATATTTTATTCCTAAGGTTGTTATTTGTCTAGATAACCTTGTCCAAGATAATTAGGACATGTGTTAGGGTAATATTAATATCATTTTTACCCTTAATTTCCCTATTTACTTTTAACCATGGTAAATAAAAGTAAAAAGCTACTATTCATAAAAAATCATTTTCATCTCATTGAACCACATTTTACTCTTTGATATTAACCATTTCTCTTGGATTTTTGAAATTACACTCATGGAAGTGGTAAAATTAAGTTTTATTTGAATTTCTAAATTTTCCTAGGAGGTGGGTAAATGACGGTAAAAAGTTCAATAAAATTTTTATTTGTCTAAAATTATTCTAAAATAACTCTAATGAATTAAATTGAACTTATATAGGTATTATGTATCTATTTTTACCTTAATTAAATTTAAATAAAATAAATAATTATTTAAAAAAATCATTTTTAAACTATAACTCAGTGTTTTTTCACTTTTCATCAAAAATTGAAAGTTTTAAGAAAAATACCAAAATTTCACCCTAGGATAAATTCGATATTACGAATCCAAAAATGAACTCCATTTTGAAAGATAAAATTTTTATAATTTCAAAAAGTGGGTATTACTATTCATAACTGCTAGTTTGATTGGTTGTGGTGTGTGTGTCAGAACTTGAAGTTGCGTACAACACACGCTACTGTATTATTCAAAGGGAAGCGTATCGTGGAAGCTTGGGGTGTTACATTCTCCCCTCCTTCAAATAATTTCGTCCTTTAAATTTCTAGAATAATACCACATGAAAATACTGAGGTGGTTCTTAATCATATGTTCCTTGGGTTCCCACCTTGCCTCTTCCATCTTATGGTTTCTCCACAAAACTTTTACCAGAGGAGTCATCCGGTTTCTCAGTATTTGTTCTATCGTATCAAAAATAATGACAGGCTCTTCTCAATAAGACAGATCAGGTTCCATTTTTAATTCCTCATTTGTGAGTACATGTGTTCGGTCGGGCATGTATTTTCTCAACACTGATACGTGGACCACATCGTGAACTTTGGAGAGACTTGGCGTCATTGCCAAACGGTAAGCTACAACCCTAATTCGTTCTAGAATTTCAAAAGGTCTGATGTACCTAGGACCCAATTTACCCTTCTTACCGAAAAGTATAACTCCCTTCCTTGGAGATACCTTCATGAAAACAAGATCTCCTACCTGAAATACCAAAACCTTCCTTCGGTTATCAGCATAGCTCTTCTTCCTACTTTGAGCTCCTTTGATGTGGTTTTGGATTACCTTTACCTTTTACATTGTTTCCTCCACCAGTTCTGGGCCTAAAAGTTTTCTTTCACCAACATCATCCCAAAAGGTTGGTGTGCAACATCTCTTTCCGTATAACGCTTCATATGGTGCCATCTGAATACTCGAATGGAAGCTATTGTTATAGGAAAATTCTACCATAGGTAAATATTTATCCCACATACCCTGAAAGTCAAGTGAGAAATATATCAACACGACTTCTTTGGTTTGAATATTTTGTTCTGATTGTCCATTAGTTTGGGGGTGGTAGGCAATACTCAAATGAAGTTCAGTGTCCAAGGCTTTCTGAATACTTTTCTAGAATCTTGAAGTAAAACGGGTATCACAATCAGAAACAATCGATAGGGGTACTCCATGAAGTCTCACAACTTCATTAATATATAGTATTTCTAGACGTTCCAGTGGTAGATCTTCACATATAGCAAGAAAATGTGCTAACTTGGTAAGACGATCAAAAATAACCCATATTGCATCATTCCTTCTAAGAGTCTTTGGTATCCCCAAGACAAAGTCCATCGTAATATTGTCCCATTTCCACACTGGTATGGGAAGAGGTTGCAAGACTCCTCCAGGTCGTAGCCTTCCAGCTTTCACTTGTTGACAAACCATACATCATGACACAAAATCAGCAATCTCCCTCTTCATGTTGTCCCATCAAAAATTTTCCTTCAAATCTCTATACATTTTGATGTTCCCAAGGTGTGTAGAAAAATTTGAGCTATGAGCATCATCTAACAATTCCCTTTTCAGATCAGGTATATCCGTAACACAAAGTCTCTTCCCAAATTTCAAAATTCCATCTTCATACACAATGTCTCTCAATCTCCCATCATTCACAGCTTTAATCTTCTTTTGAAACTTTTCATCACCGATCTGAGAACTCTTTATCCTTTCTAGTAAAGATGGTTTGGAAACTATTTGAAAAAGTATTGATGTTTCACCTTCCATGGTAATTCCCACATCCATCTTCACTAGATCCATGAAAATAGGATCCCTTTCAATTCCCATCATGTTCAAAACTCCATGATCTTTTCTGCTCAAAGCATATTCCACCATATTTTCCTTCCCTGGGTGGTAGTGTATCATGCAATCAAAATCCTTGAGTAGTTCAATCCATCTATTTTGCCACATGTTGAGTTATTTCTTTGAGAAAATATACTTTAAACTCTTGTGATCAGTATAAATCTCACATTTTTCACCATAGAGATAATGTCTCCATATCTTCAAAGCAGAGATTACAGCAGCTAACTCAAGATCATGAGTAAGGTAGTTTATCTCATGAATTTCTAGCTATCGTGATGCATAGGCAATAACCCTATCATTATGCATAAGGACACAACCAAGTCCTTTCTTCGATGCATCACTATAAATAACGAATCCATCAGTCCCCAATGGTAGAGTCAATATATGAGCATTGAATAATCTTATATTCAATTCTTCAAAACATTCTTCACACTCTTTTTTCCAAACAAATTAAACCCCTTTGCGTGTGAGATTCGTTAATGGGTTAGCCAATCGGGCAAAATTCTGGAAAAAACGGCGATAATAACCTAAAAAACCAATAAAACTGCGTACATAATTTATACACGTCGGGGATGGACATTCATGGATTGCCTTGGACTTAGAAGGATCAACCGAGATTCCATATTTGGAGACAATATGGCCAAGAAAAGAAATCTCTTGAATCTAGAATTCACATTTTCTAAAATTCCCATATAATTCATGTATTCTAAGAGTCTTTAGGATAATGAGAAACTGATTTTAATGATCTTTATAGCTTTTGTAATATTCCAAGATATCATCAATAAATACCACCAAAAAATCATTGAGATATTCCTTGAAAACTCTATTTATTAGATCCATGAATACAGAGGGTGCATTAGTCAGCCCAAAAGGCATTACTGTAAACTCGTAATGCCCGTACCTGGTTCGAAATGCAGTCTTTGGAATGTCTTCCTTCTTCACACACAACTCATGGTATCCAGATCGAAGGTCAATCTTTGAAAATTATTGAGCTCCATGCAGTTTTTGAAATAAATCATCAATTCGAGGTACGGGATACATGTTTTTTATTATTATAGCATTAATTTCCTTGTAGTCGATACATAATCTCATAGATCCAACTATCTTCTTAACAAAAAAAACAGGGGCTCTCCATGGAGAAACACTAGGGAAAATAAATCCCTTATTACTGAATTCCTCTAGTTGTTTCTTTAGTTCAACTAATTCCACAGCGGCCATTCTATAAGGGGTCATTGATATGGGCCTTGAACCTAGAATTAAATCAATGGAAAACTCAATTACTAATTCTGGAGGATGTCTAGGTAAGTGTTCCGGAAACACATCTACATATTCTTTCACAATAGGTACATCCTCTATTTGAACATTCCTTTCCTTACCCATAGTCATTTCATTCTCTTCCACCACAATAATTGAATTTAGTTGAGCTACTGGGGGTGGATCTAGATAAGAATTAGGTGGTGGTGATTCTGCTCTAAAGATAAGGTGTTCCTTATCATCATAATCAAAAATAGTAACCTCCTTCTTCTTACAACAATTTTTTGCATCATGGTCCGAAAGCCAATCCATATGAAGGATTATATCAAATTCAATCATAGTTATGACGATGAGATCAGCGGATAAAGAACATTTATGTGCTCTAATGGGGACTAATTCACAAAACACTATTAGAATGATACTTCTTTTAGGAGTTTTAACTCAAAACTCCCATGTTAAATCAAATTTCAAATATATAATTTTCTTAGAAAACTGGGAAGATATGAAACAATGCGATGATCCAGAATCAAATAATGCATTTTCTAAACTTGAGGAAACCACTAAATTACCTGCCACCACATCTTTCGGAGCTTCTACCTCAGTAGTGGTGATAGCATAAGCATGACCTTGATCCCTTGGCCTTTTCTGAGGTAAGATCCCATGATGCTTAGGACATTCATTTCAATAATGCCCCATCTCTCTACAGTTGTAACATTGAACATCGGTAGCTTCTTTCTTCCCCTTGCAATCAGGAGCTTGGTGGCCTTTTTCACCACACTTGTAACAGATTCACATTCCCTTCAAGAAAGTACCAGAGTGTTTCTTCCCACATTTACTACAGGATGGATATTCAGCATTTCCCTTCATCCCCTTATTTCCATTCCCATAGTGATCAGTAGATCTCTTCTTCTCTTGCTTTTCTTTAAATTCATAATACATAGAGAATTGTTTTTCTGTCTTGATAGCACATGAGACAATATCTTCGTATGATGAGAAGGATTGTGACACTAATGCTCGAAGAAGAAATGGTTTTAACCCATCGAAGAAATGATCAGTCTTACTTTTTGGGTTATGTATATAATCTCCAGCATACATTGCAAACCTTGTAATGTTTGCCTCATACTTTGCGACATTCGCATCTTCCTTTTGTCTCAGACTCAGAAACTACCTTTCCATATCTGCTCGATGGTCATGAGAAAAGTATTTTTCTAAGAAAAGTTCTTTGAACTACCTCCATTACATATTTGATACTTCCTCATCATCCTTTGTGTTTTGAATCAAGGACCACCATTGATCAACATCTCTAGTGAGGCGATAAACTGCCATGATAACGTTTTCCCTTTCACTACTCCCCAAAGCTTAAAATATTTTCCCCATGGAACTTATCCATTGCTTAGCTACCAATGGGTTTTTACTCCCACTGAATGTTGGTGTTTTGGCCTCATGAAGCGATCTAACATTGATCCTCCACGCTACGGATCAGGGTGCTCTATACGGGTAAGGTTATTATTCATAACCTAAGTGAGTTGTCCCAATTTGGTGATTAGCTGATCAGCACCAATTGTATCACCAGCTCCACTATAATTATCTTGAGCAGGAGGTAAGTCCCTACATGGAGTGAGTGCATTGATACGATTTCAATTTCTTCCACTAGGATCCATTTCTATACAATGACATAAACTAGATCAGTTTATTAATCAAAATACATAATTCCATACTTGTAAAACATTTAACATAAATTAAACTATTTATGGATATAATCCACAATCATAAAAATGTTTTCTTTGAGAAATTATACACTCATAAACCCTTCATAATGGCTTGTAAAGAAATTGAGAATTATCCTAAGCATATCCCCCGGGAGTGTCGTAACCAAGAGTGCAGCAAGGCCCATTGTCATGCACCAGTTCCCGTTCGAGTCTAGCTCAAAGTGTTGTTTTCGGGTTTTACTCCTAGGTACATCTATGCCAGAGCTGCCTCTACCTGCTCGTATCTAAAGAGGGATGTATTGCTCGGAAAATGCACAAAATTTCTACAATACCAAAATTTTAGGATGTTATTCTATACTAATCTTCAAATTCTATCTTAGTTCTATGTTCTCTAATTAGAGTGTACATAAATCTAGCTTCCATGGTTTGTACTAAACTTCCTTTGATACCAACTGTAAGGCCCCGACCCCAGTTACCCAGAGTCAGTGCATTATTACATAACATTGGCATGATCACAAAAGATCAAGTCTCGAAAGACCGATTAGTTTAGTAGCCTTGGAATCACTAGATATATTCAATATGTTTTACATTACATCATAAAATCAAAAAACTACAACAACGTCTTGTCTTTATATCCCCTCATACTATTCCTGCAGGTCATTCATAAATTAATTCTTCACATCCTTGGAAAAATAAAACATTTAAAGGGGTGAGCTCATATGGTCAGTAAGGATAACAATGTATTGGAAACTTTTATAAATAAGCATAAACATTTAAGTCAATGTATAACAAAAAGAAAATCCTTTTAAACTTGAACTTACGCATAATATGAAAAAAAAATGAAATAATGTCATTTACTTATTCACATGGATATTCTACTACTATAATAATCACATGTAATATCAAAAACCACTTTCATAATGATGGAATGCATAATGCCAGACTATCATAACCACTTAGCCAAGGCCTCATGCCAAGAATACAAATAAGATTTTGTCAAGGCCTTGTGCCAAGACACTAGTTTGTCTCATGAGACCTACTGATTCATCAAGGAGCTATAGCGGGCTCCACCCGTCACTTATTAAGTCCAATGCATTCCTTATATGAATAGGTTTAAACATAACATAAATATTCGTTTTAAAACTAGCATACGAAATGTCAATATTTTCTCTATAAACCATGAATGGTATAAAAATAACACATCCATTGTCAGACATATCACAAAACCATCAATAAAATATAGAAGTTTTGTATCATAAAAAATAAACTTCAAATAATCTTAAAATCCATCAAATGATGTTGACATAGATGAAATCAAAACAATTTTAGAGATATATCTCTTTTTTTGAAATCATTTAAAAGTCACATAATTATAAAATAAAAAATTTACATAGAAAATATTCTTATAAGATTGTAAGGGAATATTTGACGATTTTATAACAGCAGAAATTATCCGCACCCACCCTATAAGTTAAAAAAAGACATTCTTACCTTAATTTTGTCAAAAAGGATAAAAAATGACTTTGTTTGGAAAACGACGGAAAGATTACTTTCAACCCATTTTATAAAAGTCATAAAAGGTTATAAATGAATTTAACCCATTGTCTAGTAAATGGTAAAACTATTTTGGAATACATTTTTAAGAAACATGGATGTGGATAATATAGAGGTCCCAGTAGATAATTACTTATAAATAACCTCATATAATGAAGAGATTGTGAAATAAACCCTTACCTTGTACTTTTCCTTGGTTGAGGGTAGGTTAACCTCTTGTATAATGGTGAAATAATTGTTATTAAATTATACAATAATCATATACATTAATATGATATCATATATTATCTTTTAACATTGATTTTTTAATAATATCTTAGTATTATCATTGTTTCCGGTGTTAACTTACTCATTTTCTTTTATATGTTTTGTTATATAAGACATGTTTTTTATGGATAGTTTGTATATTATTCATATCCAGAATGATATCAAGTCCTTAAACGTTATTTTTAATCATTAAATGAGAATTAGTCTTGAATGGATACGATGGGGAATGAATCTCATCACGTTCGTGGAGAGGGTAGTCCGTACGTACGCACAAGCAACAATATCATTCTTTTGATATTAAAATGATATATAATTGGATATTATATCATATATAAAAAATCATTATAATGTTATATTTATTATTTACGTAAATTATAGATCATTATTATACCCATCTAAATAAAAATTTATTGAATAACAATTACACCACGACGTGGAGACGGTAAGCCGTACATACACACGTATGGTGGCATGTCATTCAAAGGATGGATAGAATACTAATTATGGTTGTACAATATTTATAATAACATCACATTATATATAATATACTTGAGTTATTATTTTATAATCGTAGTAACAAAGAAATAAGAAGTTGAAGAAGAAAGGAACTTGAAAGAGGGTGGTGAAAACATTACCTCTTAATCGGGTTCTCCATTTTGATTTGATCAAAAGGGATCCTTAAGTTGGCTTTCTGATCATGATAAGGCCTCTAGGTCTAATTGAGGGAAGTTGAGAGAGTATTTGGGCAGGTTTGGGCCAAGTCAAAAGGCTTTTAATGAGTGAATTAGTTAGAAGGGGGATTTCCCTTTTATAAGAGGGGTGAGGGGCACCTTTGGAAAAGCTAGAAATATTATTTTATAATAAATTCATATTCGGTTTCTAATGGCTCCAAAGTGGATTATTTAAAGGTTATAATGGGGATGGGTAGAAATCCTTTCAACCAATAGATTTTATACATGTTTGGGTCATTATATTAACCCTATCATTTATATTCAACTCTTAGTTAAATATTTTGACATTTACCATTTCACTTTGTATTTTAATAATTATATAGTTAATATAATTACTATATACATCCAAGAAACCCCCAAGTGGTCCATTAATGATTCACCTATCATGATACATGTCCTTTGGACGAACCTTAGATTTTTATAAATATCATATATATTAATAACATAATATTTTATTTATAAACACTTTTATGTCAATTTTGACACTATTGGGTATTTTGTTTTTGATAATTTCATAAGAGCACTAATACATCAAAAACAATTTATATAACCAATCCTAATATGGAATATTAACCTATAAAAGTAGTGGAATTCAGAAAAAGCCTCAAATTACATTTATTTTGATATTTATAATATCAATTATTTTAATATTTCAATAATTAGGTAATTACTACATCACCATTGTGTCATAAATAAATTAAATTATTTAATGTCTAAAAATTATAAATAAAATTCAATTATGTAGGAAATTTTTTTAGATTTCTAATAAATATTTACAATCGAATTTATCTTATGTATAACCCTTTATTAAAAATGTTTTAGTTATTAATCTTTGATTTTAACTCTTTTAACTCTTCTTTGAATTAAATAATAATTAATGTCATAATCTAATCCAAGTGGACCTATATGAAAATATTTTATTCCTAAGGCTGTTTTTGGTCGAGATACACTTGTCCAATAGAATTAGGACATGTGTTAAGGTAATATTAATATAATGTTTACCCTTAATTACCCTATTTACTTTTAACCATGGCAAATAAAAGTAAAAAGTTACTATTCACCAAAAATTATTTTCATCTCATTGAACCACATTTTACTCCTTGATATTAACCGTGTCTCTCGGATTTTCGAAATTCCACTCACATAAGCGGTAAAATTAAGTTTTATGTGAATTTCCAAATTCTCCTAGGAGGTGGGTAAAAGACGGTGAAAAGTTTAATAAACTTTTTATATATCTAAAATTTTTCTAAACTAACTCCAATGAATTACATTGAACTTATATAGGTATTATGTATCTATTTTGACCATAATTAAATTTAAATAAAATAAATAATTATTTAAAAAAATTCGGTTTTAAACTATAACTCATTGTTTTTTCACTATTCATCAAAAAAAATTGAAAGTTTTCAGAAAAATACCAAAATTTCATCCTAGGATCATTTCAATATTCAGAATCCAAAAATGATGTCCATTTTGAAAGATAAAATTTATAAAACTTCAAAAAGTGGTTATTACTATTCATAACGGCTAGTTTGATTGGTTGTGGTGTGAGTATTAGAAATCGAAGTTTTTTACAACACACGCTAATGTATTATTCAAAGGGAAGCGTTTCGTGGAAGCTTGGAGTGTTACAATATGTTCCCCATGATGAAAAGAATAACAGTCATTTTAGTTTGTAGTATTGGGGGAAGAAATCCCCAAAGAAATTTAGAGATAAGAAAATCAAATTTTGTTTATGTGAAAAGTGAGGTACAAAGAATCATGGAGAATATGTTGTAAATTTTAGGAGGTTATACTGATGTGGAATGTTTGGAAACATTACATTGATTTTGTGACCCGGAAAATAATTAGAAGAATAATGTGATGTTGATGGTAAAATTCTTTAACTATAAGGGGTTGGGTTATTTTGTTTATGTGTGTCCAAATCTAGATACGTGTGTGGGAAATCAGCAAGATTGGAAATAGAAGGGTGTGGATAAATCCTTATAAACTACTTCAGAAGATTTTAATCCATAAAATGAAGTGGTTTCAAGTACATTTCATGTTTTTATAGAATATCCCAATGTGTTCTTTGATTTGAGGACTACTCTTTCTTTCATTTCTGAGAATTGTTTTGGTAAATTTTAAAGTCTACCTCAGCAAATGAATTTAGAAGTTATGGGGAAAACACATGGGGGAAATAATAATGAGAAATTGAAATTATAAGAATATTATATTCATTTTTTATGGAAGGAAATTACTCACAAAAAATATTGTTTTTTTAGTAGTGTTTGATTTTATCCTGGATATGGATTGGATTTTTATTTAACATGCTATGATTTATTGAAGATGAAAAGATGTTTTTTTCATAAATAGTTTCATTTTGCGTGAAAGAATGTACCCATATTAATGATAACTTATTAGGAATTTTAGAAACTATTAAAATATTGAAATAAAATTAATCTTTACATATTGTTGGAAATAAAGGAACTGTTCAAATTAAATATGTGTCAGTGGTAAATGAGTATCTTGATTTTTTCTTAATGTTTTTCCCAGTTTTGTTGTAAATCAAGAGGTTGAGTTTACTATTGACTTAGTTCCTTATACTAATCAAATTTTAAAACCCTCTTATTGAAGGGATCAATTATAACTTCTAGAATTGAAAAGGAAGATGCAGGAATTGTTAGATAAATGTTTCACCCAAACTATCAATTAACCTTGGGGTTCTAATGTCTTGTTTGTTAAAATGAAAGATGGTTCAATTAGACTTTACATTGATTATCGTTCCATAAATAACATCATTGTTAAGAACACGTATCATTTACATCATATCGATGAATTTTTTGATCTCCTCTAGGGAGACTAGTATTTTGAGAAGGATTACTTGAATTCGGGTTACCATCAGTTGAAAGTAAAGGAATTATAAATTTTGAATACTGTGTTTATTAATATATATAGGAATTATGAATTTTTAGTTATGCCATTTGGTTAAATAATTCACAGGTAGTATTCATGGATCTTCTGAATGGAATATTCCATGTGTTCTCGAATCAGTTTTTTCTTGTCAATATTGACGAAAATTTGGAATATTATAAATGTAAATATGAACATGAGTGAGATATAACATTTTTTTTTGAAAACCTTAAAATAAAATAATTTTTATTTAAAATTTTTCAATTGTTACTTTTTGTTGCAATAGATTTCTTTCCTTGGTCACATTGTTTCAAAATATGGCATAACTGTTTATCATGCTAAAATGAAAGTTGTTAAAGAATATTTAAGGAACAAAAATATAATTGAGATTCATAGTTTTCTTGGATTGGAAGGCTATTACTTGAGTTTTTTTGAATACTTGGAATGATTAGCTAGCCCACTCAATATGATAACTAGAAAAGATGTTAAGTTCATCGGGACAAATTAAGGTGACATTTTTTTATAGAATTGAAAATGACATTATTGAATGATCCATTTTTTCATTCATTCTTTATATGGTGAATATTCATCTACTGTGATCCTTCAATGAAATTACTTTGTTGATTTCTAATGAAGAATGATCAAGTAATTTAATATGTTTCATGTCAGTTGAAATATCAAGAGTTAAATTAATCTACACCTGATTTGGAATTAGATACTATTGTTTTTTTCATTAAGTATGGGGAGGAATTATTTTTATAGAGTATAGTGTGACATATATACGGATCAAAATAAATTAAGTATATATTCACCCAGAAATAATTTAAAATGTGATAGATAAGATGGTTGAAACTAATCAAGGATTATGATTACACAATTCATTGCCATCCTAGAAAATCAAACAAAGTTTCTTATATTTTATGTCAGAAAATTACTATTAGATTAACCATTATATGTTCGAAATGTGACCCATTAGTTAATTATTAGATGAATTTTTTCTTGGAAGTTGTTGGTATAGGAAGTTCATCAATTTTGTTTCAGGTGTCAGTGCAGTCGTCTCTGTCAAATAGAACCAACCAAGTGTGGAAGGAAAATTGTGAGTTATAGAAAAAGGTATTATTGGTTAAAAAATGATATGTTGACAAAATTTAATATTGATAGATATTTTTTTTTAGATTTTTTAAGAGATTATGTGTGCCTTCTGATTCATAACTAAATAAATAATTGTTAAGTAAAGCTCATAATTCCTATTTTTTCGTTCTTCCTAACAGCAATAATATGTTTAGAGTCCTTTAGGAGTATTACTAGTGGTATGGAAGGAAAAGAGATATTGAAGATTTTATCATGATATTTTTTACTTATTAAGTGGTTAAATCATAATGGTAGTTACTAAATGGGATGATTCAGCCTTTTCCAGTTCTGGAGTGGAAATGGGAAAATATTTCCATGGGTTTTGTGGTGAGAATACCAAAGACTCCTCGAGATAACAATATGATTTGGGTTATTATTGACTATTTGACTAAATCTAATCATTTTAGTCTTATTCAAGACACCCTATATCTAAATAATCTTTCTTGTTTTATTTGGATGATATGGAACGGTTTCATTGATTTCCTCTTTCTTCCGTATCAGATCATGATCGCATGTTCACATCTAACTTTTGGAAAGTCCTTCATAATTCCTTAAGAACTGAATTAAATTTCAACACATCCTTTCATCCTCAATTTGATTAACATTCAGAGTGAAAAATTTAGACATTATAGGATATGCTTCGGTCTTTTTCAATGTATTACAAGGGATGTTGGGATCAACGTCTTTTGTTAGTTGTGTTTTCTTATAATAATAGTTTCATTCTAGTATAAAGATGAAACATTTTGAGTAATTATATAAAAACATGTGCCAAAGTCCAACCTTTTTAGATGAATTCATTAAAATTAATTTTATAGGACTATAATTAATAGAGAAAGTGGAAAACAAAGTTATGTTGATTCAGCGTCACCTGAGGACAGCTCAGAGCAGACTGAAAAGTTATGCTGATAAAAGGATGAGAGACATTTCCTTCGAGGTAGGTTATCATGTTTTTCATAAAATAACTCCATGTAAAAGAGTAATGATCTTTGGTAATAAAGAAAAAATAATTCAAAAATTCAATAGAGCTTATTAAATTCTAGATAAAGTTGGACTAGTTTCCAACCAAGTCTCTTTGCCTCTGATTTTATATCAGGTAGACAATGTTTTCCATGTTTTTATGTTAATAAAGTGTGTTCCAAATTAATTTAATGTTTCAATCCTAGAATTAGTTCTTCTGCAAGAGAACCTTTATTATGAATAGAAACATGGTCATATTTTTTATAGTAGAGGGAATGTTTTTTTAAATAAGGTTACTCACCAGGTTATGGTTATATGGGGAAACCACTGGGTTGAAAAAGAAATATGGGAATCCAAAAATGATATGAGGTAATGCTATCCCCATCTGTTAAATAAGTGAATAAAATTATAAGAATACAATTTCAAAAGTTGGTAATGTAGCAACCTAGGTATAAATATATTAATTTTTTAAAAAAAATTATAATTATTTTTTAATTACATATATATATATTTATTATATTATGTAATTCTTAAAATAAATAATTTATTATACAGTTATTTTTTAAAAATAATAATTTTTCAATTATATAATATTACTTTAACAAAGATAATTTAATTTTTGAATTTATAAGTCGAAATTTTCAGAGTATTACTTATTTATAATTTTTTAAAAAGTTTAATTTTTTGTGAATGGTAAAAGTTACAATATTTTTCTTAAATACTGTATTTTTTGTCATATCATGAAGACATAATTATGATATAAAATTTACTAAATTTTTTGATTACCTAAATTAATATTTTATAAGAGAAATATTGTAAATAAATAATTCAGAACGTCAAAACTATGAATTATTTCATGATAAGTATAAAAAATATTATTAGTGTTGACGTAGTGCATATGCAGCATTGACAGTGTCAAATTTTTTTTATTAGAGTTACTAATTGAGTTATAAAAATTATTTTATGAATTTTTAATTAATAGTTAACTATAAGTGATATTTTTAGTGGTTATTTTTGTATTTTTAGTTATATAGAAAAATTCATATCTAAATGCATGTGCAATTCTTGTGGATGGAAAGAAAAGAAAAAATTAACAAATTAAAAAAGGTGGCATGACATGTATATGTGTAAATATAGTTATTGAATTAATATAAATGATTATATTGAACATAATTTATTTACTTTTATTACATTAATTTATTTTCATTTTTATATATAAAATAATTACCATTAATGTTGGATCATTCATGATAATGTAGTTTTCATAATCACAAATAATGTCAATATACAGATTCATGTCTTCCATGCCAATTTTAATATTTCTAGGTGAATAAATTTTTTCATAAAACAATATATACTTTAATAAGTAAATTTCTTATAATTCATGAATCAATATGTTTACAAGTGTATTTTTTACATATAATTTGATTAAAAATTCATCTTGTAATGGTATATGCAAGATAGACTCTTCCAAATCATTATTGGATTCCCTAAGACCGAAGGATGACTCACCAAAGGCGACACACCAAATCTGAAGTCGACGCACCGAAACTGAAGTACAACAAACCTAAGAATGACATACCGAAGTATGACTCACCGAAGTATGACACACTGAAGTTCGACAGACCTAAGTCTGACTCACTGAAGTATGACACACCGAAGTTTTCTAGACTGAAGGATGACACATGGAAGGTGACACACTGAAACCAAAGTCGACACACCAAAACCAAATACGACACACCGAAATCGAATTTGACACATAGAAACCGAAGATAACACACTGAAATTGAAGTATGACAGATCAAAGTATGACAAACCGAAGTCGACACACCGAATATGACACACCAGAGATGACAGACCGATGTTATCAAACTGAAGACAAAAGACTAGAGATTACTCACTGATTGATATAAATAAATGCTTCCATTTTATTAATTCAAATTTATTTCTAACGGTCATATATAGACAAATTAATATTTCTCAATATTTTTTAATGTTGTCTGTAGGAAAATCTATATAAAAATACTAGGTAAATGCACGTGTGAAGATCATTATGCGTAGATAATCATGGAGTTTAAAAGAACCTCATCTTTTATGTTAAAGATGTGATGATAGTAGAAGTGCATGACAATACAAAGACTGTGTGAATATGAAAAGAGAATAACTAAGCGCTTGATATTAGAAGAAGACTGTGACAAGCTATCATCACCAAAAAAATGCTCTATATACATCAAGACATTAACAAGTTGAACCTTTTCACTCCCATAAGCTGGATTACATAAATGACAATACTCTGTTCTGAAGATATCTTCCAAAAGAAGACTCAAATACCATTTTCTCAACATTCATTAAGTATAGAGACTCACTTCAAAACACATAGAGAATTCTTAACTCTATTCTCATCCTTAACTCTATTGTTTTTTATATTTTATATTTGAGAAATGTGAATATTTATTTGAATAACATACATTGTCTCCTGAGCATTACTGGAGTATATCAAACTATCCTCATACCCAATCTCATATTACATTTTTTTACCATGAATAACTATGGTAGAGGTCAAGTGTAGCCTAGATAGCTGAGTGTGCTATTGTAAACCCCGATCCAGGGTGTGGATCAAAAGCTTATTATAAAAATAGCATTGTGGAATGTGATCACCTAGTGGAGAATATTGATTCTCTACTTGAGACGGAACTTCTTATTTACATTGTTGTGTTAATCTTCAATTACTCTATTTTTTTTATCTGTTGATTGTATTTTCTAAAACATAAAACTATTTTTGCTTACACTTTGATAATTAGTTTCGGTTAGTGTGTGTATTTGGTTAATTCATTAAACAAATTTCAAAAGTTTAATTAGTGTTCTGCACTGATTTATATAAGGAATAATAACCCTTTGAGAAACCTCTTGACCAATTAAACATTTAAATTTCTACTATCTAAATTAACTGGGCTATTTTTCAAATTGGGGGTTTTCTTAACAATAAATTTTTTAAACAGAAATATTAATTTGAACTCAATTCACCCCCCCCCCCTCTTGAGTATCGACTCTGACCAAAATTTGGTATCAAGGGATTATTTATTTTCATGTTTTTAAAATTATTTTCAACTGTGATTTTCATTGTATTTAACGATCTTAAAATTTCTGTCATTTCTAAAATTTTAGTTCATTAAATTCTAAGTAACTATGTAAACTAGAGTTGAGGGTGCTAATACTAACAGGCCACCTTTATTGAAGGGTTATAACTATGCTCGGTGGAAATTAATAATGAAAATGTATCTATAATGTATGGGACTTGAAATCTGGGACAAAATTGAAGAACATACATTACCTACTACTACTAGGGATACATGGTCTCAGTTGACTAAAGCTACATATAATAATAACGTTAAATAAATGAATGACTTGTACTGTTCTCTAGGTGATGATGAATTCAATAGAATATTTTCTTGTAAAACTGCATATGAAATTTGGGATACATTAGCTGTTTCTCATGAGGGAACAACCAATGTTAAATAAATGAGACTAAATACATACACTATTAAATATGATAATTTTAAAATAAATCCTAATGAACCTTTCTCTAAAATTTATCTCAGGTTCAATGAAATAGTAAACACTATGAGTCTGCTTGGAACACTAGTGGATAGAAAAGACCAGATTATGAGACTGCTTCGATGCCTACCTGACAGATGGAGGGGAACTTATGTTTCCATCTGAGAAACTTGTTATATAAGCAATCTACCAGTGAAAGAGCTAATTGGGAATGTTATGAGGCACGAGGAAGAACTTAAGGTGAATCATGAAGTAGATGAGGAACCAAAGAATAAGTCTGTAGTATTCAAGACTACAACCTCAAAGAGAAAAAACAAATAAAAAGTTCAAGTTCATGTAGACAGCTCCACTAGGGAAGAGTCAGATTAAGACAGTGACGAGGAGATGTCTCATCTTGATAGAAGGTTCAAAAAGTGTATTGAAAAAATAAATTTTTTAGGAAGTTAAACTGCAAGGGAAAGTATGATAGTAAAGGACAATGGAAGAAATACAAAAAATGGGAAGGCAACTCAAATGAAATATTCTGCTATGAGTACAAATGAAAAGGTCATGTGAAGGAAGACTATCCCAAGCTGAAATTCAAGAAGAAATATAAAGATAAGGGAAAAGTATATATAAATGATATGAATGCTACATGGATTTCTTTAGAAGACAGCTTTAGTGGATCTTATGCTTTTGATAGGGAATAGAACAATCATGCAAACTTATGTTTCATGATAGAGACATTTGAAGTAATACTTAACTTTCCTATACATAATGCATATTATTCTGAAAATAAGAGTGAGTTGCATAATGATGAAGATATGACTAATGATGAACTATTTGAATATTGTGACATGCTTGAGGATACCTTTAATGAGCTCAAGGACAAGTATAAATTATTAAAGAGACAACATGCTTTAAATGTAAATTTTAAGTCAAGTCTGGATATTGAAAAAGAAAAACTCTCCCAACTTTTAATGGAAAACATAGAACATAAGTTATCCAATGAGAAATTAAGAAGATACCTTGAGAAGTTTACTGTAGGTAAGGATAACTTGACTCAGTTACTAGGAAAACAGATTTCCCCAAAATATAAAACTGTTCGGGGATATTGGCCTTGACATAGAAGGATCATTAAAACTACATTTATTCCTAAATCAAAACAATTCACTGCTAGTTCAAGTTCTAGATAATTTCTTGAAAAACAATTCTCTATAAGAAAAAACAAAGTGCTTATGTCTCAATATATATATGTTGATTATAGTAAATCTGTGAGACAAGTATGGGTTTCCAAAACGTTACAAGATAACCTCTCAAGACCCAAGAAAATTTGGGTTCCAACATTACCCCATGTCTAATCTTTTTTTCAGGGATGTTTCCTTAATAGTTCCTGTAAGGTTCTTTGATATTTTTAAAGTGTATATTCAAGACATATGATAGGTCACTACCCATGCTTCAAGAACCAAATCAAGGTTGATGGTGGTCACATACCTTTTGGTGACGATGTAAAGGAAAAAATCATTGTCTTAGGCTAGATCGGTAAACCTAATATAGTATTAATTTCCAAAGTACTTTGGGTTGATGGATTAAACTACAATTTACTTTTCATCTCTCAGTTGTGTGATGATGGTTTCAATGTCAAATTTGAAAATGATGCATGTAATGTTTCTAATTCCAAAAATGATTTGATATTTACTACTCTAAGAAATAAGAATCTGTATGTTATTGACTAAAATTATTTCTCTAAGAAAAATGTTTCTTTCTTAAATGCATTTCATAAGGAATAATTTTTGTGGCACAGAAGATTAGGACACTACAATGTGCAGTCTTTTAGTAAACTAACTACAAAAGGTTTAGTTATATACCTACATAAACTGTAAGTCCCACATAACAAAGTTTGCAATCATTGTCAAAAGGGAAAGCAACAAGAAGTTTCTTTCAAACCAAACAAAGAAGTTTCTACTTCTCAACCACTTGAGTTGGTTCACATGGATTTTTTTGTACAATCCATTTTTTCATGTTTAAATGGGATGCACTATATTTATGTTCTTGTAGATGATTTTTCTATGTACACTTGGGTATACATTCTAGCTCAAAAATGTAAAGATTGTTCTTATTTTATCAAATACTCTACGTCTGTAGAAAATCTAAGTGGACTTAGAATTAATACCTTAAGAAGTGATCATGTTTATGATTTTGAAAATTAGGAGTTTGAATCCTATTGCTCACACAATGGCTATAGTCACAATTTCTCTGCTCCTAGAACACCTCAACAAAATGGAGTCGTGGAAAGAATAAATAGGACCCTTAAAGAAATAGCTTGGACTATGCTTAGTGAATATAATTTACTTATTTATTTTTGGGATGAAGCTGTAAATACAGCTATTTATACCATTAATAGAGTCTTGATTAGACATGGTATTAAAAATACCCCATATGAACTTTGGAACAATAGGAAGTCTATGGTTAAATACTTCAGAGTTTTTGGTTGCAAATTCTTTATCCTTAACACTAAATATAATCTTGACAAATTTTCCTCCAAGACTGATGAAGGAATTTCCCTAGGTTACTCTACAACTAGTAAATCCTACATAGTATTTAATAAGAAGACCAAATGTGTCGAAGAGTCAGTTCAAATCAAATTTTATGAGACTGATCCACATGAACCCAAAACATCAATTGAATATATTGAGGAAGATATGTCAATTCTGAACCTTAATGATAATGATAGTGAATCCCCTCTAAAAGTGACCAGTTCTAGGAATCTTCCAGAATCTGCACCTGTTGAGTATGAACAAATAGAGAATCATGAGGAGTCTAGTTAGAATCTTTTTAGAGGTATTATAACTCTCAAGAATCATCATTTAGATGCTATAGTAGGTGATTTAAACTGAGGGACACAAACTAGATCTTATCTAAGAAACAAGGTTAAACATCAAGCCTTTCTTTCACAGCTTGAACCCAAAAATATTAAGGATTCTATCAATGATGAATTTTGGGTGATGGCTATGCAAGAAGAATTAAATCAATTTGAAAGAAATAAAGTCTGAAAACTAGTTAAAGACCTAAAGACACCTTGACCGTAATCCCTAAATGGGTTTTTAGAAATAGAGTTGATGATTTTGGAAATATAGTTAAAAACAAAGCTAGGCTAGTTGCACAAGGATATAAACAAGATGAAGGAATAGACTACGAGGAGACTTTTTCACCTATAGCTAGGTTAGATTCCATTAGGATACAACTTGCTTATGGAGTGCATCTAAATTTCAAACTTTATCAAATGGATGTCAAAAGTGATTTTCTAAATGGGTATATAGTTGAAGATGTTTTTTTGAACAACCCCCTGGCATTAAAAATCCCCACTTTTCAAATCATGTTTTTAAACTTTCTAATGCTTTATATGGTCTAAAACAATCTCCAAGAATTTGGTATGATAGATTTAGCTCCTTTATTATTTCAAAAGGTTTTACTAAAGGAATAGTATATCCTACATTGTTTATTAAAAATATTTCCAAATATGTTTTGATAGTACAAATTTATGTATACGATATAATTTTTGGATCTTCTAAAAATTATTTATGTACTTATTTTTCAAAAATAATGCAAAATGAAGTAGAAATGAGTTTAATGTGAGAACCTAAATTTTTCATTGGATTTCAAAATAAATATGGTATTATTTTAAATAAAAGAAAATATAAGAAATACCTTTTAAAAAGTTTTGGTTTGGATGGTAGTAAAGGTAGTGAAACACCTTTGAGTACCACTTGTAAGTTGGATGTTGACGAAGCTAGAGAATCAGTGGATCAAACCAACTACAGAGGCATGATAGGGAGTCTGCTCTACCTTAGTGCTAGAAGACCTGATATTATGTTCAGTGTATTCATGTGTGCTCACTTTCAAGTTAATCCCAAAGAATATCATATAAATGATGTTAAAAGGATTTTCAAATATCTCAAATTTACTCCCAACATAGAACTATTTTATCTAAGAGGACAACCGTTTGATTTAATAAGCTATGAAGATGATGACTTTTCTTGTTTTTAAAAAGATAGAAAAAGAACCTCTAAGACATGTCACATGTTAGGAAAGTCACTAGTATCATGGGGCAGTAAAAAGTAGAATTCTGTTGCATTATCTACTACCGAGGCAGAATACATTGTTGCTGGTAGTTTTTGTGCACAAATATTGTGGATGAAACACATGTTACTAGACTATGGATGTCAATTCAAACATCTCTCCCTTAACTGTGACAACACAAGTGATTTTAACATTTCAAAAAATCTAATATCTCATTCTAGAACAAAGCATATTGATGTAAGACATCACTTTTTGAGAGATCATTATCAAAAAGGTGAAATAACTCTTGATTTTATTGGAACCAAACATCATCTTGTTGATAGATTCACTAAACCCTTAAATTATAAGAGAATGAATTACATCAAACATGAACTAGGAATGATAAATTTGTAAAATCCATCATTGTAAAACAGATATTTTTTAAACCAATATTTGTAAAACCGATCTTTGTAAAACTGATCATTGTGAAACATATCTTTTTAAAACCGGTCATTGTAAAACTGGTCTTTGTAAAATCGATATTTGTAAAACTGATCTTTGTAAAACCGATCATTCTAAAACCAATCTTTTTAAAAACGATCATTGTAAAACTGGTCTATTGGAAACTGATTTTTGTGAAACTAATCTTCTTCGAACTGATTCTCTAACACCGATTCATTTATGGGATTTTTTGTAAATTCTATCTGCATTAAGTGAAACGATGCTATTTCATTTCTTTCGACTTAATGTGTTTAAATTTTATGTTTTCCTATTTATAGTCCCTAAATGATATATTAAGTCCAATCCGTCCTGACCTTTCACCTTCTCCATAGCCATAAATCCTCATACATATAGTCACTCTCTCTCTCAACTCTCAACCTCTTGACATAGTTAGAATCTGCAGCTTCACCATGGCAAGGACTAAGCGCGCAATGGAAGAGCCTCGAAAATATCCTCCTGCTAAGCATCAGAAGGGTGAAACCAGTGGGAATGGGAAACCAAGCATAGAAATTTGGGTTGTTACAGCTGAAAAAGAAGTGTCTGCTGAGTGGATTCTGTCAAGGAAATCTTTTCTACTAAAGGTACTGGAAACTCAAGGGTGGATCAGTTGGTTTATCAACAATGAAAGACCCTATTATCCCATGATTGTGAACAAATTCTATTATCATTTAAGTATATCACTGGATGAAGCCAAGGAAGTAAAGATGAAGTCTATAGTAATGGAAAATCAAGTGGGTTTCTGCTCGAAGGAATGGACTGAATGCTTAGAGGTACCTCATGAAGGTGTCTTTGCTGACTATCCTGGTAATATTCCACCTTCATCAATGTTGTTTTCAAATTAAGATTCTCTGAAGGAGCTTACTGGACATGAAGAATCCAGGAGAACTATTGAAAATGAATTTAAAGGAGAAGTGACATTTCTTTTTAAGTACATTCAACATAAAATTTTCACTAGGAAGGGACAGTTCACTATAGTGAAATATCAGGATGTGTTCTTGATATTTTTGTTGAAACATAAAATATAGCTAAATCTATGCAGATATCTTATGGTACATATTCATGAGTTGATTAAACCATCTAAGAAGGCAACAAACTTATACTATCCGAGAATGATTTTTTCCATGCCGAAGAAATTAGGCAGTGTAGAAGATGGAGATGAAATGATAACTTCCTATAGTGGTTTATTTCTTCAAAAAGACATTTGTAAAAGGATAAAGATCTTCTAGAACCCATAGAAGATATTTTGGGTAGGACATGAAGAAAGGATGTATGAGGAATTCAATCTAGTTGACCATACCTCTAGACCAAAATACCAAGTTGATTCTGGTCTCAATCCTAGAGAAGATCATGTCTATTCTGATGAGGAAGAAAGATCTCCTTTTGATGATAGGAGTGATCCTGATATCGCTGAAGGTCCAAAGAATACGACTTATGGATCCGTTAGTCCACCTATAGAACTGCTTTTAAGAGAAACTATTATAGGTGATGAAGAAGAGGAAGAAACTGAAGTTACTGGAGTTGAAGGTTATGTTAGCAAATCAGATGAGGAATCTGATGATGAATCTGATTATGATGGTGATGATGATGGCGATGGTGATAATGGTTATAATGGAGGAAGTGTTGAGAATTTGAGTGACTCTCTATAAGTTGTACAATAAGTGGTTGACAGATCTAGAGAAGAATCTGTTCATGGAGCAGGTGATGTAATAGAGCCTGCTGATCAACAGGCCAATGATCTTAGAGATGCTGGACATGAGGACAGACCACTCGACCCCATTGCTAAAAATCAAGAGATCATTCAGTAATTAAATGATATTATGGATGATGTCCAGGAAGAAGATGAATATGTAGTTCCACTGCCTCAAATTGAGGAAGTACCTAGTGAAGCTGAAGAACCAGGTGCTCAGGAAGAACCTGAAGCTTGGTTGGTTCCTGTCCCTAGACAAGGTATTATGGATAGATAGAAGGATGAAGAAATTGGTGATATTTATCTTATTCCTAAGCCTCAGGGAAGAATGGTAATAATTTACACCATTGATCCAAGATATTAAACCTATGCTGAAGATTGGAATAGTAATCTAGGACATATTCTGTTCAGTTTAGAATATGACTCAGATAAGAAAATGGTACCTCCTCCCTTTGTTCCTCAATTCCATACTAACCTAGAGTCTGCTACTCCCATTCCAATAGTTTTATCTCAAGGAGTAGACCCAGTTGCTCAGTCAGTGCCCAGTGACAATGTCACTAAGGCTGATTTTGAAAGGTTTATGAATGAGATATGTGAGTCTCTTCTAGCTTCAGTGGGATCCAGAAATGAAGTATCCACCTCAATAAGTATCTCAGATGCTGATGCAGAACAAATTGCAAGGATTCTGATTCATGAGATTCAAAAAAATCTTATTACTACAACAAAAACTATTATTAGACACAACACTTTGTTGATAGAATAAGTAAGAAAGATGATAAATGAGTTCAATTCTTTATGTTCTGACATCAAGACCTCCTTAAGTGGTGTTCTAGAAGTTCTTAGGAACTTGGTAACTCATCTTCCCAGTTTTGATTTGAAAAGGTTGAATGAAGAGCTTGGTAAAATGTTGACTATCCCATCTATTTCTATGAGTGGAAGAAGTGATGTTGCTGATTTAGAGTCTCTCAAGACTGTGATGAGAGAGGAGATTTAGAAACTCCAGATTGTTTTAGATAAGGAAACCCTGGAAAAGGTACATCAGAATACAGATCTTGTATACAATATGGTCAGACAATGCACAAATAAAGCCTATGCAGCTCATAAGGAAATTTGGGAAAAAGTGGATAAGTATTTCAATAATATATATAAAAAGCATGCCCTCATCAACAGTTTCAAGTTTCTGGAAGAAAATCATCGAATTCCCCTAGTCACAGAAGCTTTCAAAAAGAAAGTTCTCCAATTGAAAGAGCTTACACCTCTACTGATTAATTTTATGGAGAATAAGAATGGCATTGAGAAGTAAATGCAATATGGAGGAGAAGTCATCAATGACATCATAAAACTACTCAAACCATATCTGCATGTTCAGGATGAGGCTATTGTGGTTCCTCCAACTGCTTTAATTGGTACAGCCTCTTGGCCTCATGCTCCAATGACTGTCTCTCAAGCACTTACCCAGATTTGAATGATCATTACTAAGCAGTCTCTCAGGCGTGTGTTGTCAGAGAGAAGGCCTACTCTTGCAGATATTGTTCCTACAGGACTTTCTCTACCTGGTGTTGTAATAAAATCACCTCCATCCTCTACTACTCCAAAACCTTCTTCTTCTCCTTTAGATCCTTCAGACAATAGAAAAGCTCCTCTATATCCAAACCCTTAGTAGTGATGGATTGTTTCTTTTTGATAGGGATTTTCTCTTTTCAATTTGTCTTGTACTCTTATGATTTTGAATAAAAATTCTTGTGGTATCTTTCTTTTATCTTATTTTCCATTCTGATTTTCCCTTTTTGTTAATCCCAAAAGGGGGAGAAATTCAGGATGGCATATGATAAAGGGGGATAAAGTAAGGATAAAATGAAAACAGGGGTGGAATATGCTGTCATTAATCCATATACCGAGGGGGAGATTTGTTTTAAATAAATTCTTTCAATTTCAAACTTTAGTTATATTGGATAAGTTTATTCAGCCATGTTTATTCCATATATTTCCATATATGCCATAATTTGTGATTATCAAAAAGGGAAAGATTGTTGGACCCTTCATGATATTGTAGTTTTTATAATCACAAATAATGTCAATACACAGATTCATATCTTTCATGCCAAATTTAATATTTCTATGTGAATCAATTTTTTCATACAGGAACATATACTTTAATAAGTCAATTGCTTATAATTCATGAATCAATATTTTTACAAGTTCATTTTTTAATATACATTTATTAACAATTCATCTTATAATGGTATATGCAAGACAGACTCTTCCCAATCATTCTTGGATTCCCCGAGACCGAAGGATGACTCAATGAAGTCGACACACCAAAACCAGAGATGGCACACCGAAACCGAATTACGAAAACCTGAAGAATTACAGAACAAATTCTAACTCACCGAAGTGTGACACACCAAAGTTTGATAGACCAAAGTCTGACTCACCAAAGTATGACACACCGAAGCTCAACAGACCGAAGGATGACTCACCTAAGGTGACACATTGAAACCAAAGTCGACACACCGAAACCGAAGATGGCACACCAAAACTGAAGTCGACACACCGAAACCGAAGATGACACACTGAAACTGAAGTACGATTGGCAGAATTCTGACAGACCAAAGTGAGCACACCGAAGATGACACACCAAAGAAGACAGACCGATGATATCAAACTGAAGAAAAAAGACCGAAGATTACTCACCAATTGATATAAATAATTGTTTCCATTTCATTAATTCAAATTTATTTCTAACGGTAACATGTAGACAAATTAATGTTTCTGGCATTTTTTTAATGTTTTCTGTAGGACAATCCATAGACAAGTATGAGGTACATGCACGTGTGAAGATCCTTATACATAGATAATAATGGAGTATAAAAGGACCTAATATTTTACATTAACGATACGATGATAGTAACAGTACATGCTGACACATAGACTGTGTGAATACAAAAAGAAAATAACTTAGAACTTGAGATTACAAGAAGACTGTGACAAGATATATTCACCAAAAAGGCTCAATATACATAGAGACATCAATGAACTAAACCTTTTCACTCCCTAAAGCTAGATTACAGAAACTGTGATACTCTGTTCTGAAGACATCTTCCAGAAAAAAGACTCAAATACCAGTTTCCCAGCATTCATTCAGTCTAGAGCCTCACTTCACAACACATAGAGAATTCTTAACTCTATTCTCATACTTAACTCTTTTGTGTTTTAGATTTTATATTTGAGCGGTGTGAATAATTATTTGTATAGCACACACTATCTTCTGAGCATAACTGGAGGATATCAAACTATCCTCATACTCAATCCCTTATTACATTTTGTTTCCCATGAATAACTATTGTAGAGTTCAAGTTTGACCTGGACACCCGAGTGTGCTGTTGTAAACCCCAATCCAGGTTGTGGATCAAAAGTTTATTTATATAAATAGTTTGGTGGCAGGTGATCACCAAGTGGAGAGGATTACGTCTCTTCTTGAGATTGAACCACTTGTTTACATTATTGTGTTAATCTTCAATTACTCTGTTTTGTTTTATCCTCTACTTATATTTGCTAAAACATAAAACTTTTTTTGCTTACACATTGATAGTTAGTTTTGGTTAGTGTGTGTATTTTTTAATTCATTAAACTCATTTCAAAAGTTGAATTAGTGTTCTACATTGATTTATCTAAGGACTAATCACTCTTTGAGAAACCTTTTGACTGATTGAACATTTACATTTATTCTGCCTAAATTAACTAGGCCGTTTTTAAAATTAGGGGTTTTCTTAACCATAATGTTTTTAAACAGAAATTTTAATTTTAACTCATTTCACCCCCCCCCCCCTCTTGAGTATCCACTCTGATTAACAATTAATTCTTATGCAATGCTGATGAAGTCCCTATACAAGCAGAATAAAAATAAATAAAATGTTTATAATTAAAATTTTAAGTACCATTAAATGACCCAAGGAATTGTTAAATATTTTTATCTAAGAAATTATATACATTTACCTTGATTTTATTAGAATTTGGGACATTTTGGACCCACATATATCACTTTAATCCCTTTATAATATTTTTTTTCAAAATTTCAAGTTATTCACACAATAGATTTTAATAGGTATAATATTTTAATATATCATTTTGAAAAAAATTATTCAACCATAAATAGTAATTTTAAATCTAAAAAATTTAGATTCTCTATGAAAATTTGTCTTTAATTTTTAGGCATCAAATTAATACCAAAAAAGCTTGCACTGCGATGACAAATTATTATTTGATTAATGGATAATCAAGTTAATGACATTAAAAATAATAAAATAAATCTAATTTTGTATTTTTATGAAAATTAATTATTTCCCTATGTGAATATGATATTTATGAAATATAATAAAAAAAATTATAATAATTTTTAACTTTTTTGTGTTTTTAAAGTCATAGTTTTTAATTCTATTTAATTTCTCAATAAATATTTTTTATGAATAAAATATTTTATTAAATTATTTAAACATCAAAAATATCTTGAAAATTTTCATAACTGACAATATCCATTCTAAAATGTGATATCCTTTGAATTTTTATCCTTTTTAATGTTTTAACCCTATATTATACTAATTATATTTTAATATTTTAAATAATTCCTAATTTTCCATCACATTATTATAAAACTGACTCATCTCTTCAAAGCATTTCATCACCTTAAGCCATAATTCTTGAAATTATTATTCCAATTTACCATATACACATCCCTTTCCACATTCTAGTGCTTCTGGCCTCACAAAAATATCACTTCCAAGAGCCTAAGGAGGTTCTCGAGAAGAATTTTTCCGGAGGTAAATTCCTTATTTTTCTCTTTTAAATTATTTCTCACTTCCACCATATCCTCACATTCTATCCACTATTTCATAATAAATCTAGTATCAAATATATAACGGAATTTTGTTTTTTTATGTAATATTTATCATAAAATATCTTTTTTCTTCATTTTTTTTTAAATAACAAAGTCACCATCCATTGTGTGTAAATTCACTACCTTCTGGAATGATGATATTTTTTTCACTCTACCACAACCACGGAATGATTATATTCACTTATAACTGTTTAAAATAAACTATATATATATATATATGTTCTCTCTTGTGGTTTATTATTTCCATTGGGAAGGGATTTCCATAATAAACTGACCTTGGAAACCATGATATGAATGTACTCGAAACAATGCAAATAAAAAAATATTTCTAATAAATGGGTGTCAAATTTTATAATAATATCATATAAGATATTATAAAAATGGGTATAGTTATATAATAAATTAATATCAGTCTTTAAACCATTATAAATGAGGTTTTAAAACTTTTTAAATTATTTGGACCAGGGGTAAGGGACTTTCCCTTGAAATTTATCTTTTACGAAATTCAAAAACATTGTTTTTTTGTATATGAAATGAATTGTTTCACCCGGTTTCATGATTATTTATTTCTATAATATTTCCTTTATATGTTTTTCTTTAATAATATTATTTCATTTTTATGTGAATGGTTTTTATTTTTTAAAAGATATTATTACGATAAAATGGTATTTTTATATCTGAGTGGGTTTTTTTCATGGTTTTAAAAGAGTTATCAAGGGTTTTATTCATGATATGTTCCTTGGAGATGTATTATTATTGATTTATCCCTTTATATCTTAAGATATGATGGGTTTATCCCTATTATAGCTCATGTAATGATCATTTGAGTCCCATTATACCTCAAGATATGATGGTTGCGCCCAAATATAGCTCTACAATGTATTGGATACTCCATAAATGGAAGTCAACCAAAAGGTTATTCCATTTTCAAGGGAGAATGTAAGATTTATATGGTAGATATGTCCCAAAAAACTGCACGATTCTTCTATGCATGCAAATGAGTTTTTAGGAAAAGGATTATTAATAGTGTTTTATGTTTTACTTGTACTAATGATTTTCTTTCTTTATCTTGCTTATTGATATTTTTGTAACCATCCCATGTTTTAAAATTTTTTCATAGTGTATAAGTATTGGTAAGAGAAATAATGAATTCGTGATGAATGTTGTGAATGGTTTTCAAAGAAATCATGTTCATTGTAAATGTTTTATTTTTTGGAAGAAATGAGTAATGTTTTAGTAGTGTACAATTTATATAAATGAGGGATGTTATGTATGAATTATGTCCAAATTATCTAAATCACTAGACCTGAAAAGTTCCAAAATGTGAAATAAAGATAAATTTCTAACATAACTAGGGATTATGTAATTTCTTAAGGCTGGGTACATATATATAATGTTCTCCTATTTTCTTTCTTGTTTTTATATATATCCTTACTAATTTGATAACTCTTTTAATTTTTTATATTTGGTATCATAGGTCCAACTAATTATAATTTCAATACATATATATTCAATATATTGGATATTACTTTAACTTCTAATTAAAATTTTATCAATGTTTTTGCGTGGATGTAATGTAATATTTTCCTAGAGTATTTGATGCATCAATAAGGTCATAGTAGTTCCCTTATATAATGAAAACCTTGAAGTGATATGTCAATATTATTAATATGGTTTTATGGTTGGATAACATACTATGATCAAACTGAAGAATCCAAGTGGTTTGATGTAGTTGAAATTTTTTACAATTATTTAATGAAATGAAAAGTAAATGAGATTTTAATTGCGACGATTATGGAGTTAGTTTTTTCCTCAAACAAGTTTAAATAGTTAGTTGAATTGAAGAATTGTCTTCAATAATTATTTATAGAAGAGGAAAATCCCTGAAAATTGTTATATGAGTATGTTTGGAATATACAAATGAACTCTTAATTGAATAAATAATTGTGGATTATTTTGAGTATGGTTGAGATAGAATTTGTTATTGAATTATTTTTTGAATAAGGGTTTGGGTTATTAATATTATTTTGGTTTATAATATTATTGAAAAATGGTTTTTATTTCTCAATATTACTTATAATTATTCTAAGTATATAATTTTGTTTTTAATAAAAATATCCAGCCTTCCTACAATATAGCGCGGAAGTAATTGTGACTAACTTATTCGCTTGATTGATTTTATGAGTCGTCTGATCAAAGAAGAATGTTTAATTCTCCAGAAAGGCATCGAGTTATCCTATTCACTAGTATATCTAGGAGAATCGATGATAGTCGATTGGATCCAAGCTCTTAAACTTCTGTTGAACATTCTATGTTGTCCAATCGATGTTTTTGTGCCATCTAATCTTCATCCAATCTAGTCTTCAACCTCAACCCCTTCTCAAGTGTTATGTCCATCGAAAGATATCATTTTTATTTAATACCTCAATGAGGTGTTTCAACTATACATCAAACTAATGAATCAATTCATTGATTCATCATCTTATTCATTCGATTGGACCAATGAGATCATCATCAACCTCACCAAAATATTCTTCTCAATAATTGATCTTTTTGTTGCCAGGTCATTTGATGATTGAGGTAAGACCTACGATAACCATTTCATCATTATGAAAATACAAGGATGACTAAATGTGATCCAAATACATTTTTAACATAAATAAAAGATCAAATTGTGGATTTTTAGTGTTCAAAAAATATCATTTTTAGTGAAGTTGATGGTATATAAAATGTGTGTTGATATATAAAGAAATTAAGAAAAAAAATTGTATTACTACTCATGATTCTAGAAGAATCCAAGATGATGAAAATTTCCAATAAATACCGGAGGTCAGACTAATTTGTGTTGTTTCTTTCTCTCATACAAGAGATCATCACACATTGGAGATAAGTGTTGAGAGAGAAGCCAAGAACATTACAAGCTCTATATTTGCGAACCAAGAGTCCCATTTGTTAAAGTTGTGTATTCACCTGAAGACGGATAATGTTTTAGTTTCTGTGAATCACACTGAGAACCACATAACCTTGGTTTAATATGAAAAAATAGGATTTATGCAGTACATCAATAATTGTATAACACTCTCGAAAGATCTTCATGAAGAACCTGTACTGCAAAGCTACATGATGTAGTGTTATACTCTAAACTTGTATTCTTATTTTTTTAACAATTTGTAAGAGGAGACCACGTTTAATGTTACATTAATAACAATTTACGAAGTATAATTCCTTGTATTCTAGTTTTTTATAAGGCATGATATCGATGTTTGAAATAAATTTCTTACGTAAATGAGTTATGCAAGAATGATTTGAACTTGAATTCATGTGAAGGATTGATTTTTGAAAGACATCATGGGACACTTTCACATGACACTCTATCATAAATAGAATCATTGTTTGAGAACCTTTGCATGCTCATATTTTATAAAAAAATAATAAATTGTGTATATGTAATATTTTGTAAAAATAATGATTAATGAAATTTGTTTTAATGACACCAGTGAAAAGGTGTTTTTTTCAAGGAGACAGTAAACATTTTGTGATACAGTGTAGGTGCATATTTGAGGTATTGTATATTTTTTTATAACTCAACATTTTCATATAAATGATATAACACATGAAATGTAATGTGATAAGGTTGTGCATTTTAATTTTTTCCCACAATAAGTATTGTCTCTCATTGTTTGTACATGCATGAATAATGATAAATCCATGAATTTTTTTTCATGGATGAAGGTTTCATAAATACATATGAAATATAAATTTCATAATCTATTATCATTGTTATTTTACTGAATCTGGGAAAGTAAATCTATCAGTGTTTTAGAAGATTTGTGTACCCATTTTTTCAGTAATTAGTGAGGCCAGGTCTTCTGTAAAAGAAAGAAAATCTTCCAAAGAAGTTTTGTACTAAGATAGATGATTATTTTCAGGTTATCAGTTTTTTGTTAAAAATGAAAAAGGTTAATCAGAAGATTATAATGAGTAGAATTGAAGTAGAAAAAGTCCAAAATATCACTGCATTAGAAGTCACTGGAAGGTAAATATTTTTTTACAAGAAGTATGCTTTGAAGAACTGGTGGGATTTTATTATAAATTACAGAAGATTTATTGGATATATATCAACTTGTAGGATTTAGAATAATAAAAATTGAGGGGATGTCAGTCTAAAGATCACATTGGGAGATGATCCATAGTAATCGGTTGTGATTAGTCATTATGTCAGTTTTTATGTCTGCAATTTCTGGATATTGTATATACTTGTTACCAAATTTTTTATTATTAGTGAATAATTTGTGTCTCAGATTATCATAAACACAGTAAGAACATAGTCACCCACATTACCTATGAACCTTGTAAAAATGTGTGTGTAATTTTTTAATGTTTTCATTTTCATTTCATAAGGGATAAGTGACACTCTAAAGAACGAGGGATTGATATCCTAAACACTCATCGAGTTTGATTTGAAAATAATAGACTATAAAAGTGCATCACTGAGTCACCCCCTCCCCTCTTAGTGATATATCTGAACCTAGACTCTTCAAGTGTCACCATAGCATAATATTTACTCTATAAGGATCCAATATTTACAGAATATCTAAATATGGATTGTTTCAATTAATTATACAATAGATGAATTTATTTATTCAATGGAAAGATATATTATGGGTGGAATAATCTAATTATTTCATATCTAATTTCACAATGCCTTAATGTATGTGATTTTGTATTAGTTGGTTTTATACTACCATGAGTAGATTCACCCAAGAAATATGTTGATAAAATAAATATTTAAGTAGATGGGAATGATAGAAAGGTTATTGTTTCATCCTTATCTGATAAAGTGTTCAATAAAGTGATGGGATTAAAAACATCCATGTATATGTGGTATAAACATGAGAATATGTGTTAATGGAATGTGAAGATCAAAGAATCCAAACTTCAAATATGGAGATCCCTGATTGAAGTTATTCTAATAGATTATGATGAGATATTTGAGGATTAATTTACCAAGGTGGATGAGATTGTAAGTTATGTCAGTGGTTTTGGAGATAATTTAGAAAATTCAGCTGTAGTCAAAAAATTGATGCGTAATTTTCCTACGATATTTAACTCAAAGATTTATGTCATGGAAGAATTTTGTGACTTATATCTTGTTTAATTACATAATAAACTTTTAAATAATGGTATGATAGAATCTCTTATGTTTAAAAACAAATATAAGGATAAAATGGATTTCATTGTAATGAAAAGTCTCAATCTAAAGGAAAACAATGATGAACCATTCTCAAGTTACAATGAAGATAATGTCAATGATACTGATTATAAAAGATTCATGGATTTTATTTTTAAAAATATAAGAAGAGGAAGAGAAAAATTTTAATGTGTTCTTACTTTAAAGTTATTTAATTGTGGTCAAATTGGGAATTTTTCATTTGATTTACCAACGAAATATTTTGATGATTTTAAGAGAAATAATGTTGTAGATGACTACTTTAAAAGAACATATGAAAAATCTAGAAAACATGACCGTGGAAAGATAAAATATTTCTCAAGGAAGTACAAGAAAAATATTATGAGTAGGAGAGTATATGAAGACTATTTAGAATGTATTGAATCAGAATATTAAGGATCAACGAAAAATAATAAAACCTTCACATCACATTATTAGGGACACGTTGATTGCCCAAGCAGTGATGAGAATAAATGAGAAAGATATCATGAGTAATTGATGAGATCTGAAAATATAGAATGTGTTGATAAAAAACGCTTTACTGAATAAAAGAATCAAACTACTGGATAAAGGAAAAAAAGTTGAAAACAAGATGGGGAATGATCTTGTTGAAGAGATCAAAACTTCCAAGGTGAAAATTACAGAATAGAAGAAAATGTTGAAATATCATAATCCAAACTGGCTACAAAAGAATAAGAATAGGGTGAGAAATATTCTATGATTCTAAAAGTAAAAACACGTTGAAAAATATGAAATATCATTTTGATAAAGCAATTGATGTTCAAACTGAATTTTTTAAAGATACTGAGAAAACCAATCCAGAGAAGATGATAGAGGTTATTTCTAATTTTATAATTGATACTAAATATGTTTCATCTATTTATATATGTTCTGAAAAAAAACTAGAAGAATATATAATGATAGTTATATAAAGCTATTTATTAAGTTTGAAAATGAATTTTCTCCAAGACTGAGGAAAAATAATGGCAGGAGTTTATCCAACCCGTAAAAAGTTTATCACCAACAAAATTTTCAGGGTTATGAAAATGAAATTTCAAATTTTATTTCTAGTGTTGTGGTAAATTTGGACATAAACCCTATAACTTCTCTTAAAATATGTCACTCCCTTGGATTTGGCATTTATCAAGGTGAAACAATTCTAAAATGAAATGAAGAAACTATATGACAATATAGAACAATCCTTGTATGCATTTGTTTTTCACTGAGAAATTAACAAGTATTTCTACTCAGAATAATGTTGATTGTCTAAAGGAAATTATTAAAATATGTGACTAACAAGTTCATTATGTTAAATCTTACATGAAGATACTTTCAAGATAATTAGTATAGGTTGCTAAAGAAAAGTTATATCAATGAATATAAAATTTATCTTATTAGTTTACTTAACTTATAAAAGAAGAATGGAAAGAAAATAATGGTTAAACTAGTGAGATTCAAAAAAATAAAAGTTCTATGAAATCTTACAATTCAGATATTGGAATAAAAAAGTCTCATATTGATATGAAACTCTTAGTCAGAATTCTATTTTTGAGAATCCAATAGGTATATTCTTATTCCCAATTATTTTATGTGTTTTAAACTAGAAATGTAGGTATTGATGGATATGTTTATGTTTGTCACTTGTGGACAGCATGATGAGGTTTTACTTCATAAAGTCTATTTTTTTCCTAAAATGAATGAAAATTGTGCATCCCTTAATGTGTAGAAATGTTGAGAATGAATATGAAAAAATTGGACATATTCAAAAAAATATAAAAGTCAATGAATTCCAATCGCATTTTCAACCCATATTTTTAAATGTATTATCTTATCAATTAAGGGGGGGTTCTTAGTTGATGAAAAAGTAAAAACATAGGGGGTATTATACTTTTTACTTGAAAATTTTCAGGTGTTTGTTTAAGTATGTGTAGGATTTATCATTTCATTGATAAATATGATTATTTTTAATCCTTTGAATAATAATTGAGACATTCATATAAAGATTTCTAAACCAATGTGTTTTATAGATTTCCCATAAATCATTGGTTATATCTCTCTTATTTTCCACATCAGGTTATCCCACTAAGACCTATAGTTGATTAAATAAAGGGTCTTTGCTAAGAAAACTATGTCAGCTTATTCTTCTCTTTAAATAGATTATATAATTTTCATATAAATGATATGGTCAGGTTTTCAGGAGTAAAATAAGATGAGTTGAACTCTTTTATATACTTTTATATTTGGTTTTATTTATAATAAGGGGGAGAAGATATCATTGAATTTTATATAAAGTGAGTATTGAAAAATCCATAGGTGAATATTGAATAATCCAAGTGTTTTTTTGAAGCTGAAAATGTTGTCAATTAGGTAATGAAATGAAAATTCAATGATTTTTTAATTGTGATGATGGTGGATCTGGTTTTTTTCATAAAACATGTGCCACCAGTGAGTTAAATTGACAAATTGTTTAAAAAATATTTATAGAATAGTAAAAACCATTAAAAATATTATTTGATTATAATTGGAATTTATAAATGAATTATAAATTGCAGAAAGAATTGTGGATTATTTTCAGAACGGTTGAGATGTAATTTTTTATTTAATTCCAATTTCAAGAAGGTGTAGTGTTATGAATATTAAGGTGGTTTGGAATTTCAATGAAATATGGTTTTTATTTCTCTATATAACTTATAATTCTTTTAAGTATACAATTTGGTTTTTAATTAAAATTACCAGCCTTCTTGCACTATAGAATCAAAGGAATAGTGTCTGTCTAATTCACTTTAATGATTTTATGAGTTGTATGATCAAATTAGTTCATTATCTTCATCGACATGTAATTGATGTCTCAAATTCACCAGTATCTCAATGAGAATATATGATGGTTGATTAGATAGTATATCCTGAACATAATTTGAAAATTCTATGTTTTCTGATCGATGTTTTGGCACCATCTAATCGCCATATTATCTGGTCTTTAACCTCATCCCTCACTCAAGTGTTATGTCCATAAAAGGAGCTCATGTTCACCAAAGATCACCATGAGCTATGTCAACTATCCATAGATCCAAATATTCTCTTCATTGATTCATCATCTTAGAAATTTGAATGGACCGTTGAGCTCATCTTCAACCTCGACCTTGCCTGAATGTTCTGCTCATCAGAAAATCTTCTTATATCCACGTTATCTAATAATTCAAGTAAGACATTCAAGAACCATTTCATATTTCTAAAAATCCAAGGATGAACACAATTTAATACAACTCCATTTGAATCATAAATCAAAAATCAAACCATGGATTTTTAGTGTTTAATAAAATATCATTTTTTAGTGATGGTGATGGTACATGGAACAGAACATGATTCAACAAGCACTTAAGAGAAAAATTGTACAGCACCCCATTACTCTAGAAGATTTTGAGATAATTAACATTTCCTATAAATACCCAAGACTAACTCATTTGTGTTGTTTTTTCTCTCTCATCCAAGAGATCGTCACACATCTAAGAGAAGTGTTGAGAGAGAAGTAGAGCACATTATGTGCTCTATATTTGCGAACTAAGAGTCTCATGAATTAAATTTGTGCAATCTCAGGTAGATGTAGGATGTTTGAGTTTTCTTGAATCATACTATGAACCTCATATCATTGGTTTTACATGAATCATAATAGGAGTTCTATGGAACTTCGATAGGTGTATAAAACTCTCGAAAGAGCTTCATGAAGAAGAAGAGTTTCAGAAGAGGAATTCAATGTATTGTATTATAAGATAGTAAATTTGAACCATGTTTGAAATAATTTTCATGCATAAAGGAATTTTTTGGAATTTATTTGAACATGAATTAATGTGAACGACTGATTTATTCAAGACACGTTTAGAAACTTGCACATTGAACTCTTTCACAAAGAAAAGCAGTGTTTGTGAAATTGTACATTATCATATTTTATAAACAAATATTAAATAGTGTATGTGTATTGTATTGAATTAAGAATGATTGAGGTAGTGTGTTTGAAGAAAACCTGTGTGAAGGTGTTTATGAATTATACAGTATACATATTTCAAGATAGTGTAGATTCATATTTTAGGAAGTGTATATATTGTTTCATAGGTCAAAAGTTTCATACACATGATATAACACCTGAAAAATAAAGTGAGAAGGTTGTGTATTTTAAATTTTCACAAAATAAAGAAGTCCATTCAATATTTATACATGCCTGAAGAATGACGCACCCATGCATTTATGTTCATGCATGAAGGTTTATTAGATGCATATGAAAAAACATTACATTATCTGTGTGTGGTGTTTTGATACTAAAGCTGGGATGGTAATTATATTAGAGATTAAAAATATTTCTATATCCAAGTTTTTAGTGTTTAATGAGGCCTAGTCTTTATCAGAAGAAAGTACATTTTTTCAAGAAGGGTTGTACAGAGAAATCTTTCCATTTTTAGGTGATCGGTTTTATGTGATCAAGGTTAATAGTTAATTTGAAGATTAAACTTATTGGACATGAAGCAGAAAAAGGCCAATGAATCACTATATCCAGATTCAGTGGAATTTTAAGACTAGATCACGATAAGTATTATTTGATGAACTGGTGGGATGTTGGTATAAGTTATTGGAGATTTTTTAGAGATATCTCAAATGTCGGGAGTCATTATAGAGAAAACTGGTGGGATCCCAATCTAAATATCTAATAGAGAGATGGTCCATAATAATTAGTTATGATCAGGAATCACAGGAGTGTGTCTATATATCATTTTGGGAGATTTTATGTACTTGTAATCACATTTCTTTTTACTATTGGAGAATCTATGTCTCGAATTATCCTAAAAACAACAAGAACATATTCACCCGCATTGGTGAGGAACCTTGTGAAAATCATTGCATCCTTTTTCGGTGTTTTCTATTCTCTGCCTACGAGAGAAATGATACACTAAATAAAAAGGGCTCAAGATCATAATAAGTCACAGATTTTGATTTCAAAAGAATAAATTGTAAAAGTACATCACAAATTAAACCCCTCCCCAACTCAGTGATATATCCAAAACTGGACTCTTCACGAACACGTAATATTTTTACTATCATGTGCAAGTGCTCATAAATAGATGATGATTCTTCTCATGAAGTTCGCACTTGGTAATATATAAAATGGGTATTGTGAGAACAAACCTTCCAGTGGGAATTGTGTATGTTCTATTTTCATTGGAAATTCATATTCTTTAATGTGTGTAATGGTTCTTTAAAATTAAGATTATCATTAATGTATGTCACAGCTCATGCTCCTATATTTACTAAACAAGACTATCATGCCATATTTTGGGGGGGAGTAGATACACCACGATTCACATGTCCATAATGGATAAGTTGAGGAATGATATTTTTACCTTCAATCTCTATGGAATCTCATATCTCATCCCATTGATTATAATTTAACTAATGTATTAAATTCTATGTCCATAGTGTACCAGTATGTTTATTTCAGATAGTCAAAAAAATAAATATTATGAAAATAGTTTGATGAAACCATCAATAAAACTGATTGATGAGATATTGTCACAAAGAGATTATATTACTTAGTGATTCTTCATATATGGTTGTCGATGTTGCAACATTAAGTTATTTATCTAGGGTGACTTGGCCTATTTATGGACTTTAATCATTAACTTTAGGCAACCCCTCCTAATTCCAATGAGAAAGAATCCGAGAGGGTCACACACTAACTGTTTAAGTTCAACTTGATTAAATTATATTTGAGTTTAATTAATGGAACAAATATTATTCTCAAGTAAAAGGAATAATTTTATTCAAATTATATTGATCACATAAATTAAATAATTATTTATTTGTCAAAATGTGAATAAAAAATTTATTTATTTTATTGAATATTTAGTAAATATTTATTTTCTGATATGTGAATGAAATGTTTATTAATGATTAAAAAATTATTCAGGTGTTTAATAAATTTAATTAGAGTTTGAACAGGGAAAGATCGTGTCTTGTTAAAATTTATTAATAAATAATCTGGTTAAATAATATTTGTTACTTCACAAGTTGGTGAGGGCTACAAAATAACAATATTATTCTTATTATTATGTAAAATGAGGTTTATTATATGTAATAAATTTTATTTAATGGTCATTGTGTATTTAAAAAACATTTAACCTATAACATAAATCTATAAATAAAAGTCTATGTATATTGTGTAGTGCATAAAAAAATTGATAATAGAGAATTGTTGAACAAAATGAATTCTCTCTCAACTCTTCCTTATCTCTCTCTCTCTCTCTCTCTCAAGAATGATAAGTACAAGGGATGTTTCTTCAATACTAAAGAACAATCGATCAGGAACCAACAATGAAAGACATTTGAATCACTGCACTAGAACCTGGAGAATGAGTGATGTCGCTTAGAGATCATAGGAGCACATATAGATCCCTGCTTGAGGGATTATATCCTTGCATCCTCATAGCACAATGAAGGTAATCTAAAAGGGTATTTTTGGATGATCATCATTCACCAATGATGAAATTTCCAAATCCCTTGTTTTTATTTCTTAAATATTAAATAAATTGATTATAAATTTAATGTGTAAGAATGACACGCTTGGTTTTTGGAGAAAAATACTAAATGTAAATTTTAATATATCTGCCACCACCAAATGCTTATGTTGTACCCAGAACCAACAAATGTAAGTAATAGTTTATGGATAAAGGACCTTAATATCACATCCCAAGTTATGACTTCTCTAGTTTACAGGTTGTAGAGCAACTCGTTGCCTTCCCCCATCAAGAGTGAATGGTAATCCTTTCAACTAATTTGAGCCCTGGTGACTACTCGAGTTCTAAATCCATTGAAAGATTATTTAAATTCTCTCAAATGAATATTTGAGCCTGTTTCATAGTTCCTTGAAACGAGTGTTCTAGATTTAAGAATCATTGTTTCCAAGCGGTTTCCATCGGATTTATTCATGGAACCTGAAACATCGAAAAGTTATTTTTCTAAAGAGGACCTTCTTTCCAGAGGCATGAATTCTTTAAGATTTTAACTTTACGATACTTAAGAAAGTTCATTAGTCAAGAGGATGGGAGTTCGGACTTATCACACCCATTTGGGGGGAATTATTGTCTACTCTAGGACTCTCTTTGTAAAATTAAAATATTTTCGTGAATCCTTATTAATTCACCAAGTATGTCATAAGTATCCCTTGGAATTTACAATCACATATTAACACGTGTAAAATTTAGAATCATCAGTATGCATTCAAGGTTCATCATCAATGGAAACATCTATATGTATTAGAGTTTTTCCATCAATGGTATCCTCTAATATACCGATTAGAGATTCTTTTAATCATCGTTATGATGATACTGGTTTTTTAAGCCTCTCACTGGGGCACTCTGAAATTTATTATCATTTAGGGAAACTATGGTTTGTTTTAATCTTGGGATCATGCTCATAATATGAGCTACAGATGTATCCTTAAGAAAGGAATCTGAACCCTCGTAGTTCGTTGCCTCTTAGTAGGACACAGCATACCTTCTAAGGTCATGTGATAAGGACCTCTAAGAGGAAGGACCTTAGTTGAAACTTAGTGAGGGACTTATGCTAAAGCATCCCAAGGAACTTGGAATGGATATGAGTTTCCAAGTAGAATCAGGCCCTATTGGGAATATGGCCCAAAGAGAATAGTATCGATTTGAAGTGTTGTGTTCGAACCTCAATGAGGCTTTCTACATATCCCATATTAATAAGAATAAAATTCCACATAGTTCAATAGTTCTCATAGGAGATTATAGTCTTCTTAGAGAGATGATTTTGGGCTTACATCATGAAAAAGTATGCCTTGATGATTTTTGGATTGAATTTGGGGCTTATTTCTTAAGGAGGATGCCCAAATTGGGGTAATTAGGGTTGGATTCCTAAGGAGGATATCCAGTGAGCTTGGGCCCTGAAAGAGCTTCCTATGTATCTTGGATTGAACAGGAATCAGAGTTCTCATAGTTCATTTGGTGAGTGTTTGTTTATATGTTGCAACCATCACGTATCTCTAAGCCCACGTGATTCATTGCTCGGTGTGAGAAATAAGAGCATATGAAAGATTCAACAATGACACTTCACACTTCCAAATTTTTCCTCCATGATGATGGAAGAGGGTGAGTTGACCATGGAAGAGGGTGACGTGATGAACCTTCCCTTTTTTCTATTTACATTAAACAAGGGTCCAATGTATGGAAGAAGGGGTGAAGGTGAGGGGCCTATACCTGGATGGATTCCCTTAAATTGGTTCTGGTAGGGGAGGGAGACTTCTCCTATACTTTCACGGAATGGAAAGTGTGAAGTGTACCTTCCCTACCGGAGACCTGACGTCCCGAGTCACCTCTTTGCGAAGGGAAAGGCCAATAACCAACCATCCTCCAAACCGAGAACTTTCCAACACTGTTTCTAGGAGAAAATTACATGTGACTGTGGATATACAAGTCTACAAACATCTCATTAATCCAAACCCCATTGTGAAACAAATGTGGGAAAGCAATGACTTTGGAAATAAAAACCCAAATTGGGGACACGTTGATGTGCCTTTCACAAAGGTTTGGGAAGTCAGGAGGTTTTGGTGGAGGCTTTAACTTAACCCCTTTTGGATAAGGGAACCAAGGAAAGATATACCCTTCCATGGATGGTTTTAAAGAAGGGTACTTGAGCTGGTCACATAGGTACCTCGTGCAGGTATGTCGCGTAGGTACCTCATGTTTCCCTATCACATAGGTACGGCACGCAGGTGTACCGCACAGGTATGGCGCGCATATATACCGCGTAGGTATGGATGAGAAATAAATAATTTGAAGAACTTGAAAACAAGCATATCCCCTTTAAAAATTCCTTATTTTGTAGTTTAGATAACTACCAGATACAATTCAAGAGATCTAGGCGAAAGAGCTATGCAGTGGGAGGTTCAGAGAGTCTTTCACTTCTTTTCCAGTTCTGAAATGGGTAGCCTATGGGCTCTATTTATAGTCACTAATGGGCCCGGTTGAAGAGATGTTGCCCGCGCAGGTACTTTGCGATGCTCGGTTGCGTAGGTGTTCTATGTAGGGACATAAAACATCATCTGTTTCGGAGGTTCGGCACGTAGCTCGGCTACGTAGCTCGGCTGTGTAGCTCAGTTGCGTAGCTCGGCCACATAGCTTAGCCGTGTAGCTTGGCCTCATAGCACTTTGGGAGTATTATGGATTTTTCTTTGTACTCTTTGAATATTTCTTTAGGATTTGAAATATCCAAAGTTTGCCTATCTTTTTTGTTACTTTTTCAAGTAGTGTCAAAAAAATCCCTCCCATAGGATTGGATCCTAAATATACAAAGAGGGTCAAGTCGTGAGGTGAATGTTTGGGAAAAGATGAGGATATATTAATGAATAGCACAGTTTTGTTGTGCAAGTACATCGTACAAGTATTTCGCACAGGTACAACACACAGGTATGTCGCACAGCTATGGTGCACAGTCACGATGCGTAGGTCATCTGTTGCCTATAAATATGTCTCAACCTTTCGTGATTTTTTTCTTCAGCTATGCTTTCTCCAAAATTTAGGGCTCTCATTGTGTATCTCTTTCGCCTAGCTCCATCGTGTTTTCCTCTGGCGTAATTATCTTGAAATTTCATTCAAGATAAAAATATTTACATGATGGATCTACACAAAAAGGACTTAAATGATGGAGTTGTGCTAGGATCCTTGTCGAAGGGCCTACGCGACTGACCTCATCAAAGGACTTTGTGAAGGTACTTTTTCGATGGACCTTGTCAAAGGACTTTGTCGAAGGGCCTACACGAATAGTGTCCTTTTTGAAAAAAAAAATCACTTTATTCTTTTAAATCTGACTTGAATGTTTGGAAATTCTTTTGGTAGGAAATAATGACACATTTGAAGACCCATGCCGAAGAAGCTAAGATTTCCAAAATGAAATGATGTGGATCATCGGGCAAGACTATTATGACATTGTTGAGATTAATCTTCCTAGGTTATGGAAATGTCTAATTCTGTACCAGTGAGACTATCCACAAATTCCTTACTTACCCCTGTACAGGCATGGGATTTTTCAAGACTCCCATGTTCCATCTATTAAGAAGTGCTTTTCAAATAATTGGTTTCTTCAGTATTCCAACTGTAACAGCATGAATATTAGTGCATGGGGGTTCTGATACAAGAAGGCACGATCCTTATTAGTTGCATCCTTCGTCATAGTGGCTTCACATAGGATATGAAAGATCATGTTGTAGATCCAAGACCAAATTTTTATGATTCCACTTTTTTGGATTCTCAAACAAATCAATCTAATGGTTGGAAAGGAGATTATGACCTTCGTTATGGAGGGGGTGTAAAACCTGAGAAGATGTGGGAATTCTGGGTACATCGGACTCCTTCAAAATTCATAAAAGAGTTATAAGACGTTCATATTTATGAAGATGTTTGGATGGGGAAAACTTATGTTTACAAAAATGAATTCATTCTTGAATTATTGAGCTGATGGAGTCTACAAACTAATTCCTTTAATTTGACGCATGGTGAAGTTTGTATTAGTCTCTAGGACATTTACCAAATAGCTGGAATTCCCATTCTTAGGGAAATGTATGATGAATTCGTCCCGCCTACTATAATATGGGGTGATGTTACTAGAACACCACCGCTAGCCCATGAATTACTTAAGATAGCGAAGAATTTACCCAAGAAATAGAAAGATATCCACACAAGAGTGTGGATGGAAGCCTTCTTAGAACCAATAACAGGGAAAGGTCCAACCTGTGGACGTCCTACTGTTTGTCATTCTATAGATAACTGAGGTAGTTCAGGCACATATTGTCCTACACTGGAAAGATGCAATTACAAGCACTGGGGCTATAAAGTCAAACCCAATAAAGATTCAAAAGTACACTTAGCTGCCTTCGTTGCTATGTGGCTAAGTGTTTATTTTCTTCCATTCTGTGAATCCAAAGGTGGTGTAAGATCAAGGAACTTTTTCATTGATTCTAAATTGGTAAAGGGGGAAGTATATTGGCCTATAAACCCCTATATTAGCATGAATTTACCATCTCCTACTGCATTTATATAATGGGAAGGCTCTGTTTAGGATTACTGGGCAATTCCAAGTGTTGTGGGGATGGATTTCAGAACACTTTTCTTCATACTCTGTGCTAAATTCAAATAGAGTTCCTAATGGTCGATTCACTCCATTTCTACAGAGAGTTTCTTGTATTCATCCCTAAGGCTTAAGACCTGATGTGGTGCTGAAGGCATTGAATGTATCAAGGGATTTCAGCTTCTTTCCTTTTGGTGACCCACCAAATAAAACATTTATTGATGATGGAAATAAAAAGAATTATGAAGTGAGATCGTATATGATGGCATTCAAGGATGGCGTATTATTAACCAGAATTTATGGTGAAATTATCTACGAGTCTTATTTCCCCTACAGGTTTGCTCATCAATTCAGATGTCTTCAACAATCAAGCACTATTCCACCCACATATGTCAAACATGAGAAGCACACAATGATAGCCTGACAATTATGGATTCTAATAGCTTTAGAGGTATCCAAATTTTCAATTACATTACTTCCACCAGATTCATCGATCATATTGGAAGTTGGGTATGCCAAAGCATGGGTTTATTCATTTCCCCAAGGGGCTCTAACAAAAGGGATATATCGAGTGGTAGCTACAACGATTGTTGTGCATAGAAATAGTGGCAAGAAATCTAAGTCCAGAGATGATACAAAAGTGTCATAGCTTTCAGATCCCTCAAAATGTCTTCGTAGGATGTACACCAGGAAGGTGTAGGCAAGAGAAGAAATACCTCCAATGCCAAGGTGATCTAATCACCACCATCAAACAGTGGTCCCAAATCCATATGTTGAACTTTCTAAATAAATGAGGTCTAAAGAAATTTCCCAATCAAAATATAAATCTATCCTTATAAAGAAAACCATACCAAGATTAAAATACATGTGACCTTCATCCATTAATCATTGGGAATGTATAACATGTGATCTTAGGGATGCATGGGCATTCCTCCAGCATGGCATTCGAATAACAGATATTAGTGATATCAAGGCACCTTATGATTGCAATCCAGACCATAACTTGGCTGAAGTACATAAGTATATTGCAGATCAGGAGGTTTTTATATATGAAACTGATGAACAAATCCCAGCCTCTAAATGATTATCTCATATGCTGGACTTAGGATTACGTGAAGGGGTAATTATCGACTCTGAGGAGGAGTCGGATATTTATGTTAATACTAAGAATGTATTTTCCTTTTTCTTTTATCTCAACTATGATTTATCATTTATCATCATTAATCTTGATGAAAATATATTTATGCAGCTTGAATATAGGGAAGAAAGATCTGGACTAGTTCTCGAATCACCCAAGTACAGTCCTTCATGCTCTCCTATCAATGAAAAAAATGATCCTCCCAGGTCACCAGAACATTCTCCAGGAGTAAGAATCATGACTAGGGTAATGGAGACCGATAATCCTCAACCATTACCTCATGTTTCTCCTACTAAGAAGAGTGTTTCAATATCTCTTGAAGTTTTTGAACAAAAACGCCAGAGAGCAATGAGATAGATTCAAAGTGTTCGCCAAAGGAGTAAGTGTTTATATGATCCTTAGGGCATAAAACTTGCTAAATATATTCTGGTAACCATGTTTTATCTATTATAGGATCTATGTCTCTCTCCACTCTCTAGGGATTAAGTGATGATGCTTCACAACTAGAAAAAGAAGCCCCAGGGGAAACCAAGGTTAATGTTGATGAATCTGTAATGTCAAAAGATTCATCTATACATGTTTCTGGCTCTGTTGAGAAAGAGGAAAGACATGTTAAGATTAAATACATTACCCAGTTACTTTTTTCCAAATATCCTGAAAATAATCAATACAGATATTCCTATTACATCAGAAGAAAGGAATGAAGATCCAGGGAAATCTAAAATCAATGTTGATGTTAACCCAAACCCAGAAAGATCTGATGATGGGGTACCAATTGAAGAGACAGCAGAACAAAATTTCAGTGGAACATATTTGGGCATCAACCAACATTTTTTGGATACCTTAAATGGTAAGGATTCTATAACATTTTAGGTCGTATACACTAAAATTATAGACACCCTAAATCTTAATATTGACATTCCAGGTTCCATAAATGATTTTGGAGATTTCCATGAGGAATTGCAATGACGTAATTCCATATTCTTTCATTTTCCACACATAATTTGTTATTCAACTTGACTCTTTACATCAAAATTCACCTTATGCAGCTTTATCAAAAGAAAATGTTGCAAAGGATCTTCAAGAATAGGGTTTTCTAATTTATCCTTCTACTGGGGTTGGAGAAATACTTAAAGATGATCCTTCATCAAGAGATGTTCTAAAGCCTTAAAATGTCATACCTTATAAAATTCAAGGAAATCCCCCTTCTCAAGAAACACCTACTCATAACACTAGAGCTGAGGATATAGGGGATGAATCCAATCAAGTAGCTGACTTGTTATTGGGTAAATATAATCAGTAATTTGAATCATATTTGCTTCCTTAATTTGAAACTAATAATGAACTTGATTTATCATTTGGGGTTATTAGCTTCTAGATCAGAAGAATAAGCTTCTCCTACCCCAAGAGAAGCAGAACAAATCAGCTCTTTAAGTGCCCTATTTTCAGAGTACATTTTATCTCATGGTAGTGACTCAGATTCAGACATAGAGATGCAATATGCTCTTGGCATGGTAGGTAAGAAGACATGGCGGCATATCTGGAGCATAATTTCTAACAATCCTTTAGATGAATTTTCATCCCATTTTACAAAACTCCCAGCATTATTCAGCATTTTAGGATTTAGTGGATCTAATTATCGGTCAGTCGACGATGCCATGAAAGAGACTATTCACCGATGGGAGAAGGAGCATAATCTATGACAATATTTTGAAAAGGCTAATAGACTCATCAATATTGAGGGCTTTCAAGATGCAATAGTTGAGGTGGAGGCAAATCATAATAATAAATCACTCAAGATTAGCCAACAAATCAAAGAATCCATGAAAGTGTTGTTACCTATTCAACAGCAATAGGATATTGTTCATAAAAATCTTGATCAATTAGATTAGTCATTAGTAGAAACCCAATTAGAGGGGATAACTAACATTTCAACTGCTAAGGAAGCACTTCATCAGAAAGATGAGGCTGGAGTTGCTCAACTATCTCAACTTCAACATGCAGCTAATAGATCTTATGAAGTGGTCCCACAAATGAAAATTCATGTTGAGAGTTTATTCTGAACATGATAGAGAGGATCCATTTTGTGGATGGCCCCCTATTTTCATATGAATTAAAGAAATTTTGTTTTCAATCATAATAATAAAATAAAAAAATAAATCTTCATTCTTGTCTTTTCATGATTGAAATATGAAAAGTAAAAGATGATAATGATTCGTTTATGTTAAAAAATCAATATTAAAATTACAATGAAGTGATCAAAAAATTTCCTATCAAGCCAATGGACATAATAAGCATGATTTGACTATTTATATGGTTATATGGATAACCTGGCATATATTGTTTATTTTGACTTTTATTGCTCAAATTTACCTAAACCAAATAAAAATGTACATTTAGTGAGCTGGGACTTGACTTTTGTTTAGATTTCCCTTCACAGGTTCTCAATTTAATGAGAACCAAGTCTTTTTTATTGGCTTTTTAGAGTCCTCCATGTTGGACAATAAAGGGATAATGTTTAGGGTCAAAATATCTTTGACTGTAAACTTTGAATTAAATCCCAAAAAAAACCTTATGGCTAAGAATTTCTTTAATATTCTTTAAATGGTTCCGAGTGGAATCTTGGGCCATGTTTTTTATGGATACCAAAATTAAATCCAATATCCACATAATGTGTGTATTTTCCAAGAACGAAGTTACCATTATTTGATAAACCCTTTATGGGGGCTATATTATGTAGGTCCAACTAGGGAATATGCTGCATATCTAAATAGTGGCAACTTTTGACTGATAGGCATGTTATGTACGCAACTTATGCAAGGCCTCCTATGGGCACATGATGCATAGTCAAGAAAAGGAGCTCTTTTGGAATTTATTTTTTTTCTATTAACATATAGGGAAAAATAAGATTTGGGTGACTTAAGACCACAGTAGGTGGTTTTGGGAAGGAAATGAATTTTAATAACGAAAAAGGGTTATTTTAAACCAACAGTCATGCAGTGAGGACATTGGTACTATGCATTTTTAAGTCATGTAGTGAGGACATGGTACTGTGTAGTTTTAAGTCATGCAGTGAGGATATTGATGTTGTGCAGTTTTTAGTAATGCAGTGAGGAAATGGGGTGGATTTAATTTAAGGTCTTTAGCTGTGACCAAAAGTATGAAACTCTCCCAATTTCTTGATAATTTGTTTGGAAATATACTATCATATTCAGGTATGAAAGGGAAAATTGTAAACTATGATTTGAGAATTTGTGAAACTGATGAATGGTATGGGAAAAGGGCAAGAAGCATTAGAGGAAGTCTTTTATAAGAACAAAGATACCATTACATGACAAACTTGTTATGGGGGCTGTATTATGCATGGCCAACTGAGGCATATGCTACATAGCCAAATAGTGGCATCTTTTGACTGACAGGCCTGTTATGTAGGCAATTATGCAAGACCACCTAAGGGAACGTTCTTCATAGTTAGGAAAAATAGCTCTCAAAAGTTTAACTTTCTATTGCTAAAAGTCAAAGAATGTTTATGGAGATTCATATTTTCCAAATAATAGAGTTTAGTTTATGGAGAAAGGTACCTAAATATAGAAAGGGTACTTCCAATCAAGATATCCAAAGAATCATAGGAATATGACTTTTACAAAGTTCTAACCCAAATGTTAAATATATGGTGTCTGTAGTATTATGTCATACAACTAGGACCAGAATGGAAACAATATATAACATGTGGCCAAGTGATTTCAAGATTATTTCATAGTTTATCGAACACATGATGAGGGAAATGTGTAAACCATGGTCTTGAAGTCTTTCATACTGTGAGAAGGATAATGGAACAAGTATACTTAAATGACTATTTTGAAATATAGATTCTTTTATATTGTCATCAAAGATTAAAGGGGAAAAAGATACTATAACCAAGAAAGAAGTTACTATTATTTGACAAACCTGTTATGGGTACTGTATTATGCAGGGCCAACTAGGGAATATGCTGCATAGCCAAATAGTGGAATCTTTTGGCTGACAGACCTGTTATGTAGACAACTTATTCAAGGCCTCCTAAGGTCATGTGCTGCATAGTCCGAGAAAAAAGCTCTCAGATTTTGGAAACCTTGTCACCAGAAACTGTAAGAAATATTATGAAAATATGAAAGAAAAATTCAAGATTAAGAGTGTGAGATTTGAATGGGTTTATTCCCAATGTATATGATAAATATTTGAATCAATATTCACTATGAATTTGATTTCCTTTACATAAATATGACTCATATGTAAAATGGAGACTTTTTATGTTTCCATTGAAAAAATATAGTGACGTACAGTTTTAATTCATGGAGTAAGGACATTATACTTTGCAGTTTCAAGTCATGCAGTAAGAACATTATACTATGCAGTTTCAAACCACGCAGTAAGGACATTATTAACCCCATAAGAAATTAAAACACCTTATATAAAGAAGCCATTTACTCAATTACTAAGCCCACGTGAGCTATGCTTAGTGTGAGAAACGAGCAGTAAGGGTTTCTTTTATAATGAAAACGTGATAAAAATGAAGAATAAGGGTATTATATTTTCATTCGGTGTAACGTTGTGTGGTATAGATGACTGTGAACTGATATAAAAGGAATGACATACTGTAACCGGATTAAGGGCTAAAACCCAAGTGTCACTATATGTCTTGCTGGGGAAAGAATTACGTAATACATAGTTTTTAATACATTCTCTATGCAGATTTTATTTTATACAATAAATAAAGGGGTTTTTGTATTGTGGGTGGTTGGGCCCAAGATTGGAGATCAAGGCATCTCTACATATCTCAAAATATATGAGAATCAAGCCATACATTGTTCTTTAAAAAATCATTCCTCACGCTAAGTTTGACATGATGAATGGGGGATTTTGATACGTTCGGAGAGAACAATAAATATTAAGAAATGAAATTGTATAAGGACCAAATAATATATCTTAAGGAAACAATCTGTATAGATATGATTCATATATAGGAGGAGAAAAGAAAATAAATTTTTTTTCTGATTGTGGCCCGGCCCAGAATTGTAGATTCATGTGTCTCTATGTATCTCAATGAAAATGAGAATCAAGCCATACGTAGTTCTTGAAACATGGTCTCTATGCCGATATGACTCTTCCATAGGAAAGATAGAGACTCATGTACTACTAATAAGTAGTTATGACATCAATGAAATTTTCTTATTGAAGCTTCTAATGTTAAATAGAGAAAACATTAGTTGTACATATGATGTCATCCAGTTTAACATCATGCAATAAGGATGAAGATAGTATGCACTTTAACGTCATGTATTATACACGCATATAGTTTTTATGCAGTTTAATGTCTTGAAACTAGGACATTGGTTGGTGTGTAGTTTTAAGTCTTGCAACAAAGAAATTTTACTGTGCAATTTAAAGTCTTATAGTGAGGACTATGTGCTATACAGTTTGATGTCTTACAGTGAGGACAAATGGGTTTAATTAAACAAAGTATTTCCCCAAAAATCTCGCATTGATTGGAGATGTAATGTTCTCTCCATCCATTGATATTAAAGCATAGGATCCATTTGAATAAACCTTATGTATGGAATAAGGTCCCTCCCAATTTGTTTCAAGTTTTGGAGGTTTCTTTCCTGGTATCATTGGAGTCCTAAGGACCAATACCAATTCTCCTTAGCGGAATGAATGAAGGTGAGCTTTCTTATTAAAAGCTCAATCTATTCTATTATGATAGACTTTCAGATGATGCTAAGTATGCAATATTTTCTCATCTAATCATTCCAAATCACTAAACCATTTCTGAGATCTTTCATCTATAGATAACTGATCATAGATTGCAACTCTATGTGAAGGAAATTTTACTTCAATTGGAAAAACCACTTCAGTTCCATATACCAATGAATAAGGAGTTGCTTGGGTAGCATTATGGGTGGTTGTCAGATAATGCCATAAAGTATTCAAAATTTTATCAGTCCATGATTTCTTATATTTATCCAACATCTTATGGAATATATTTGATACGGTTTTGTTGAAAGCCTCTATCTGTCCATTGGCCACCACATGATAGCGAGATGAATGGTTGGATTTGATATTATATTCCTAATATATCTTTTTTACTTCAGCAGAACAAAAATTGGTGCTATTGTCCATCAAAATAGTATGAGGGATTCCAAATCTGGTGATGATGTCAGTTTTCAATAAACTAATGATGTTTTTGGTTCTGACATCCTTGAGAGGTATTGCCTCATCCCACTTACAGAAGAAATCAGTTGTAGTGATAATATACTTAAACTTCTTAGCCATGGTTGGAGGATAAGGCCCTACTACATCCATTCCCCATGTGGAAAATAGCTAGGAGTATTTAGTTGTATGTAGAAACTCTGGGGGTTTATGAATAAAGTTGGAATGCACTTGACAAGAATGGAATTTTCAGTGAAATTTGTACAATCATGTGTCATTGAAGGCCAAAAGTATCCAAGCCTTCAAATCTGATCGGAGTGTCTGTTCCCAGATTGATGGGCACCACAATATCTGGAATGTAATTCTTTCATGACAGATGTGGTCTCTTTTCGATCAATACATTTGAAAAGAATTCCATCAAATCCTCACTTGTGAAGAATCTTTTGGTGGTATGGATTATCATAAAGAGTAAAATCGGCCACTCATCGCCAGATTTTCTCCTTTTCAGCCCTATTTGGGGAAAGTATCCCATTTTAAAGATATTCCATGATGGATGTTCTCCATCTCGTGGTATGACCACGTGGTTGAGAAATATGGATAATTTCATTAATTTCCTCCCTTATGGTTTGAACAAAATTTGAAACCAGGCAGCGATGGGTTATGTCGATAACTATCTCATCATGATTTGGATCTTCCAAGGCTATAGCTACATTAGCCAGTGCATCTGCATAGGAATTTTGTGATCATGGGACACTGGACAATGTTGGCTCTGAGGGATGTTTAGCCATTAACTCTCTGAGGTAATCACACAGAGGGATTAACTCTTCTTTTCTGATAGAGTATTCCACATTTATTTGTTTGATTACAAATTATGAATCACCTTTTACCCTTAAATGATTCATTTTCCCGAAAAGATCAAATTACAAATTTGCGATGAGAGTTTAATGCTCTGCTTCTTTGTTGGTACCACCTTCCGATAATAGAAAAGAATAAGGCAATACTGCCTTTTCTAAGGAAATAATGACTATTCATTATCCAACCATGTTGAGTTTGGGATTTTCCTATCTCTTCCCTATTGGACTTCAATAATCACCATCAAAATACATTTTCCATGTTTGAGAATTATCTTTAATAGAGAATACCTCTTCATTATAAAGTTCAGCATTAAATGATATGTCTTCTGTAGATGGGTTCTCAACAAGGAAATCAGTCAGATCTTGGCCGTTTATTGACTTTCGAGGCACAAACTGGATATCAAACTGTTTCAAAATAACCACCCATCATGATAGACGTCCTTTAAGAGCAGTACAACTGAGGATAAATTTGAGCAGGTTATTACGAGATACCAATTGGACCTCATAATGTTGCAGGTAATGTATCAATTTCTGAACAGAAAATATTAATTCCAGGAAACACTTCTCAATACTTGAATACCAAGTTTCCGAATCAAGCATAGTGTGACTAAGGTAATAATGGTTGGTTTGATTTCCAGCATCATTCTTTTGGGCGAGGAAAGCACCTATTGATCGCTCTAAATTTTTCATGTAGAGAATGAGTGGTATTCCTTCAATAGGTGGAATCAATACTGGTGGACTCAAGAGATACTTCTTGAGTATATAAAAAGATGTTTTGGAAATTATTATTCCATTAATAAGTGACTCCCTTCTTCATTAATCTGGTGAAGGGTAAACATTTTCATGCCAAATTTGAGATAAAGCGTAAAATATAGGCCAAGTGTCCTTAAAGTCCTCTCAATTATTTCAAATTTCAAGGAGGAGACATACCAAGGATTGATTTTGTTTTCTCAGGATTAACTTCGATACCACGATGTCGTACAACGAAGCCATTGAATATTCATGAGGTTACTCCAAAATCACATTTTAAGGGGTTTCTCTACAAATTAAGATGTCCAATTTTACAAAATATGGTTTCCAAATCGTCCTAGTGATTGGAAATTTGTTTGGATTTGACTACCAAATCATCCACATAACATTCAACCAATTTCCCTATGAAGGGATTGAAGATATGGTGCATGACACGTTGGTATGTCGCGCCTGCATTCTTTATGCCAAAGGGAATTACTTGATAGAAAAACACACCTTGTGGAGATCTAAAGGTTGTAGATTCTTTATCCTCTGGGTCCATTCTAATTTTATTGTACCCATAAAATCCATCCATGAAGGAAAGAGCTTTATATCCAGCCGTAGCATCAATTAGAAGTTCTATAATCCGGACTGGAAAATCAGCTTTATGAAAATGCCGGTTAAGATATCTAAAATAAATGTAGACACTAATTTAACCATTCTTCTTTTTCACTAGGACAATATTGGCCTGCCATTTGGGATACTGAACTTCCCTAACAAAGTTATCATTTATAATATTATCAACTTTTGCGTTAATTTTAGAGGCATGAGTTGGGTGTGTTCTCCTTTCTGATTTCTTGAACCCACGATGTTCTTCTGGAAAACCCAAATCATGGGTGGCTATATCAGGATTAAGACCTGGAATTTCAATATAATTCTAAGAAAGTATATCGCAATTTTTCTTTAAAAATGAAGTATACACCTATTGCTCCTCTGAGGTCATGGTCGCTCTAATTAAGGTGGGGTGTGGATCTTCTCTTGTACCCAGATTTATTTCTCTGAGTTCATCCATGGTGGTAGAAACACCTTCTTCAAATACTGGAGGAGCATCCCAAAGATCTTCTTCTTCTTCATTATGTGTTACCAATTCTATTTTCATTTTCCTAGTAGATGACAAGGAAAACACCCAATGTTAGGGGAGGAGTCAATATTTGAACATCTTGAAGAAGAAGCCATCATATCTGACCCTACTTATGACAAAGGTTTTTCCTGTGGTAAATAGGGATTGATGGATTGAGAATCAACATATTTGTCTCCCTCAAACATTGTTACAATTTCTTCAACTTTGATTGAATAAGTATAGGCTCATTGTAGTTCAACAGATGAAATGAAAACATCTCTATTCAAGCTTCTATAATTGCTTAGTGTATCAATAATTTCTTTTATGTTATCAGGATCAATTGTCGTAATTGACATTAAGGGAATTATTGGATGAGTGCATGGATTTGGATTTACCCTTTCAACTTGATTGACAGGTAACACATAATCTATACTCAAATGAATAAATGGATTTTATGGAATCCTTTTCATTCCATTTGGAGCATTTACTCTGGTTATCTCCTTGGTCATGGACTTCATTTCTTTTGTGTGATAAAACTCTACCTCAATGTATTGAGATTCACATGTTTTGAACAGAGCCTTGTCACCATACAATTTTACGATTTGACTATTGAAGCATTTTTTCATACATTGGTGGTATGATGAAGGTATGGTTGCATGTTGATGTAACCAAGGCCTTCCAATCAGAATATTGAAGGCTGTGTCCTAATGAACAACCATGAAATCTGAATTAGACACAAGATCTCCAAACTGAGTTCTGAGTGTAATTTTTCCTAGATGTTCTTGTTCATTCTTTTCATATCCTTGCAACATTAAAAACGAAAGAGATAACTCATATTCAGTCAGGCCCAATCGACAAAGTGTACGAATGGGAATGTGGTTGACCCCAGAGCCATTATCAATGAAGGATCATTGGATATCCATGTCATTAACCTTTCCAGGTAGATAAAAATGTCTGATGTGTCCATGTACCATAAGGTCTTCATCTTCATCTATAGAAGATATGACTGCATGAAATTCTGCAGAATCATTCCCTATATGGTAAAATTCTATTGTAGCAACTTTGGTTTCAAATTCTTGAGGACTTAACAAGGCTTCAATGTGTGCTTCTCGAAGATCTTTTGATAGATTCAAACCATCTAAAATTCATAACTTAGCTGGTACTTGGGCCAATTGTTTTAAGACATCATAATTTTGGTCCAAAGGTCTGTGTTTCCCAACATGGTTATGTGGTTTTGTAGGAGAATTTGAAGTTGATGCTTCTGTTGTATATGTATTTTTTGTTGAAAAATAATTGGTATTTCCCACTGAATTTGGAAAATTAGATTAACTAAATCTATTCATCTGCTAAGAAGATGACAGTGGAGCTTCTAATCGGTCCTCCAGGATAATTGTTTAAGAACTAGACTTGTTTTGCATGGAAGAAACTCCTTGTTTTTGTTGATCTCAGAAAAGGGCTCTACCACGAGTTTCTGTCGCATATATGGTTTGAAAAGGGTTAGAGTTAAAATGATAGTTTCTAGAATTCCCACGACTTCTCCTATATCCTGGAACTTTTCCTCTTCCTTATGTTCCCCAATTAGGCACAAAGAATTCGAGCTCAATACAATTAGAATCACCATTGGAATAAGGATCTGTTAAATGGATAACATTAATGTAAGAATAGATCAATTCTTCATCTGATGACGATTCATCCTGACAAGTTATTTCGGGTTGTACCATTTGGTGGGGTGGTGCCTGTGATTTTGAAATAAATGGCATAAAATCTATCAGGGTTAAGGACAACATTGGCCTTCATTCGAGCGCGTCTTCTTCTGAATTCTCTTTATCCTTATGACCACCTTGTTTCTTTCAGGAATGAATTTTTGATGAATATGGTCTTGCTATTAAAGGAGTGGTAGAATATACAATTGGTCATTTCAACTGTGTTTGTAAAATAACATGAGTCTAGTTGATCATTTTCCCGATCATCCAATCATCATATTTTTACACATTTTTACTTTTAACCTCTTTCTATTCTCCTTCTTCCTCTGGATTGGTGGTAGCAACACATGTTACTTGAGCTGATGAACTTTTCAATTTCCCTTTTCCAGAGTCTACCATCTTTTATAGAGGGTATTTGAAAACAAATCACTCTTGAATGGGGTATCCCAAAATCTAATGAAAGGGATAATAATTCGGAAGATCTTCATCTCCGTCTTTATTTGAATTCTTCAGCCTTGGAAACTGAACCAAATTGTTTTCTAATGCTGAGATGAAGTAGCCCAAAACATTCTCATTCTTCAAAGAATAGATTTTATTATTTAATTCCTGAAATTCTTTTCACCTTTGATCTCTTTGATCATCTTGACGAGGTGGTCGTTGCTGGTGATTCATAGGAAGCAGAGCCCTTCGGTATGATGAAGTTCTTGAAGTTGAAGTAGGTACATGTGCCTACCGAAGTGTAATTGTAACAGCTTCTGCCTTTCCTATTCTCCTTCCTAGAACTGATGGAATTACATGAGTTTTAGCCTCAGTTTCTATAATAGAGTCTTCTATCTGCTGAGTGATTGAAGTAAGGTCTTAAAACCCTCCTGTGTATTTCACAGGGATCAATGGTGTGCATAATTAATCACGCAGATTTTCCACACATATTGGTAGGAACTCTTATTAAGGGAGCAATAAACATAAGGAATATGTTAATCCCTTCCAGTGAGCAATGAAATCTGAAACTCTTTCATTTTCACTTTGTTTACAAATATTAATATCAAAAACTATCATATTTGGTAATTTTGAGCTAAATTGAAGAAGGAATTATTGACAGAGATCTTCCCACCTAGTAATTGATTGAGATTGAAAACATGTATACCAGACAAAAGATGGTCCTTGTAATGATTACACAAAACACCTAAGCTTAACTAATTCTTGTTGTTGAGAAGTTCCCATCATAGGTTCACAACGAGAAACAAAATGTGTTAAGTGTTGTTCTCGATCTCTCGAATCATTAAAAATTGGGAATGTGGTATTCAAAAAATTCGGTGGGGGAAGAATTGCATCCACCCATTCAGGGTAAGCTCTCTTTTCTGGCTGAACTGGTTCACGTCATTCCTCTATAGCTTCCAACCAAGTATTTAATTCCTAAACTGTATTCATAAGTATTTGGGGAATATCTGGATGATCCGGATTCTGGGAAGGTATTGCAATTGGAACTTGATATGGTGCAATGACTGGTAATACCACTGATGATGGTGCTAATATCTATCTTGGATAACCCACAGAAACAGGTCTATCGGGATTTATATGATCCGGTCTTGATTGTGTACCCAACGGAGGGAATTCATTATCTTCATTTGTAGTTACTACAAATCCTCTTTGTTGAGGAACTCCAACAGTATTCTCAAGTTGAGGAATTTCCGGGGGAGTATATCTAGCAGAAATGCCACTTCAAAGAAACTCAGTGTTGAGTCTTTTCAACTCCATCATTTCCTCCTCTTACTGTGCAAATCTCTCTTCAAGTGAAAGAGATTGACCAACTCCTTCAGAAAAGTGAGATGCAATCTAAATTTTTTCCTTTCCCCTTCTTGGATGCCTTTCAGAGAGGGGGGAGTGGGTTATTTGAAGGTATACCGAGATTCTAGGTAAGCCTTTGATTTCAGGTATGAAAACCTTCTTCATTTTCCTCAGTGTGTACCATATTGTGGAAAATAAATTCATCTTCTGATTCCCCTAAACATGATCTATTTTCTACAGGTTCTTATGCAATGGTATTGATAACCTTCATTGATTCATAATGCATTAATAGAATTCTCTCAATGTTTCTGGTAGATCGTCTACCTTCTTGTCTTTCATGAAACTATCTTTTCCTATATGAATAATTCCCTAGAACTGTTTGGTAAATAGTAACATGAATTGAATCATTGGATAGTTCAGTTGTATGCTTTCCTTGTGGCTTCATCATTAATCGGGAGAAAATTGACATCCATTGTGGAGGGGATTATAGATGTGAAAAATTCCCCAGCCATGTAGGCTGGGATTGATACTATTCTAATTCTTCAAATCATTGAACATTGTTTAATGAATTTGAAGGTTTCATTAAATGAGGCCCCAGCATGGCTAGCTAGGGTGATTATTGAACTACTATAGCTGAAATTCATGCAACTACTCTTCTAATTTTGTGGATTTTGGTTCAGACATTAGCAGGGTGCATCATCCGACAATTACTTAAATCTACTGTTTCAGAAGATCGATGTGCTATTTCAGACATTTTCATCCTCTAACGACCGACATCCTCTAAACGAGATGCCTGCTCAAGATTCTAAGAGTCTTGATGTAGAAGTAATTCAACAAATTCTTTTCTTTCGGTCTGATTCTGATGAGAACTATTTGAGGTATGTTCTTGAAAGTACATTTGATTACATACAAAACTTGTTGGCTATGGTTGGTCATGGGAAATAACATTGCATGTGACCACTTTTGGTAGAATTTTTTGCTTTTTGAGTGCAGTGAAATGCAATTCTCCATATGCACCCCATCCTTTGATGTGAACATTAGATGGGAAATCAAAAACTAATTGGCGTAGCCTCTTTAGAGCATTGAGACATGTGCGTTGAAGTGTTCTATATTGTTTTTCAACCCTTGGATGTTGGGAAACTAAAAGAGATGCCAAGTCAATTTGGCACTGTAACCCTTCTATTAACTTTATATGATTTTTATATTCATCAAATGGAAATACTTGAGTTTTAAAATGATGAATAATTTTCCATAAGTTAAGATGAATTTCATGAATGCAATCTTCTGTCATCAATTCTGGAATATCAAACTGAGAATTTACTGAAGGGCAGAACATGACTGGTATTTCTCCTTTAGTTAATTGTTTCCTCATGTTTGACACATCTTCATCATCTTCTAATAGAGGTTTATCCACTTGGTCTGACCAAAGTGGATGCTCTATATTAGAGGATGGATGACCCAAGGGAGGTTCGGAGAATGACTATTCCCTTAATATATCTTTTGACTAAGAATGTGTTTCACCCATCACTAACAAGGCATCCGACATGACTGGCCTTGTGTTTGCAAGTGCCTCGAGATAGGAGGGCTTTCTTGTTGCTACATTGTCAATTATAGAATTGTTTTGACAATGCGGAATACTACTGTAGAGAGGAATTTTTCAGTGAATGACATCATGTGGAGGATCACCATGATCGATTATAGCAAGGGATAAATCTTCTTTCTCCTTGGTCTTCTGGCCACACTGAGGGTTTTTGTGGCTCTCATCCAAAGATAGACACTCTGGATTGACCGAATTTTCACAAAGTAAGGATTCATGATGAAGTGTCTGGTGAAAAATTTAGAATTACAACTACCACTCCCTAAATTTTGTAATGAGTGGGTAGGATCTTGAGCAGCAACAGATAAATGTATAAGGGCTTCATGAACTCCACTATTAGGAGGAGCTAAATCACAGTTTGTCTCTTTATTTTCCAACGGTATTTGGTGAGATTTATTCTTGGATGTCCTCTTATACTTAGTTGGGGCCAATTGCTAGGAAAAGTGGTTATCATGGGCAGGTATATGTGCCTACCTTGGATATGTTATAGAAACAAACCAGTTACCTTCAATTGGAAAGGGTTTATGTTCTTGATATTATTGTTTGTATGATATGGGGGAGTATGCCCCATGACCCTCGTGGACTGAAATAGAGGTGTGTATCTGCTCTGGGGTGGCATGCCAATGTGTCATCCCATGTGTGGGGACCTATTTATGTGTATGTTCCCCTGATACTACTGAAGTAGTTGTTAGAATATCCTAGCATGCTTCCATAATAAGACAGGGATTTGCGTCTTCCCTTTCACCATTGATAAGATGTGTTTGGTGACTTCAGCAACCAGAAAGGGAATATACATCCATTCCATATCTGGAGTAGGTGTATGTTCCTGCTCCTATCCTCCTCTTCCTATCAATTGATATTGACAGTACTCATGCATAGGGGTAGATAGTTGGGTCTTCCCCAAATTTGTCATCGTAGCTTTCTGACTAACTTCTCTGAGTGATACCAAACAAGAATGTAGGCAAGCTTGATGAAAATTGGTAGGTGTATGTGTCTGCTGGCTATTTTCTATCCAATATGGCTGATGGTCTTCCTTCAATACTGGTAGATGAGATGGCTGACAGAATTGGTGATTGTAAATAGGTGTATGTTCCTGTTTACCAGTTTCCACCATATTAGATTGGCGGGTCTCTTTAAATACAGTCAGACGAGCCTGTTTACTAGATGATAACTTGTAAACAGGTGTATGTGCCTATTCACGGTACTCCACCGGGTTTATCTTATGGGATTGGTGGGTTGCTGTTAGACAAGTCTACTGAGTAGCAAAACAGGGATGGACAGTTGTATGTGCCTGCTCATTGTTTCCCATCAAGTTAAATTGATGGGCTTTTCTGGTGGAGGTAGAGGTGAGAACCTGCTCCCTGTTAATCGGACGTTGTCCCTAGTGGTTCGTCTTGCATGCCCATTTCTAAGATACCTAGGCCAAACATCAAGAGGCAAAACCCCCATCTTTTTCGGGATACACTACTACATGATTCTTTCGGTAATTGCAGGCGGGGTCTCTCAGGAAGGACTCATGTATTCTTAAATTGAGGCCTTTAATGACCTCTTGATCCACCTCCCTATAGTATGGGAGAAATTGATTGTATCGTTCTGGGGATAAAGACCCTAAATGGTTGTAGACTGTGGTTGGCACCGTTTTCTTCTTCATCATTGGTTGTTGTTGTCCAGATGATTGAAAATTATTGTTAACCTGGAGGGCCTGTCGAGCAGCCTCCAAAGTTTGGACTGTACCGTGCTGGCGATATTCCTTCACCAATACATTAGAGACCTAGTGTTGAAGATGATGGGTTGGTGATAACATCCTTCTCATGGATGGAGATACAGCTTAATTGGTAGTCGAGAATTTTACAGATGTTGTCTTGGAGAAATTCATTATTTGGTTTAAAGGGAGTTCTGTGGAAAACCTAGAACAATGAAAAACTTTATTAAAGTAACATATTTTCATATGGATACATGCATGATTAATTCCTTTTTCTGGAATTCCTTTATCAATTGATAGGGGCCTAACATGTGGGTAACATTATTAACTTGTTTAAGGATTCACCTCGGGTTCACCATTTCTATTTTTTATTTCCTTGAAACATGTGTTCTAGATTTAAGAATCACTGTTTCCAGGAAGTTTCCATTGGATTTCTTCATGGAACCAGAAACTTATAATAGTTCTTTATCTAAATAGTAACTACTTTCCAAAGGAAGTTGTTCATTATGTTTTTAACTTTATGATACTTTAGAACGTGCATTGGCCGAGAGGATGGGAGGTCGGACTCATCACACCCTTTTGGGGGGAATTATTGTCCACTTAGGGACTCTCTTAGTAAAAATAAAATATTTTCACGAATCCTTACTAATTTACCAAGTATATCATAAGTATCCCATAGAATTTACAATCACTTATTAACATTTGTAAAATTTAGAATCATTAGTATGCATTCAAGGTTCTTCATCAATGGAAACATCAATATGTATTCGAGGTTTTCCAACAATGGTATCCTCTAATATACTGATTAGAGATTATTTTAATCGTCATTTTACAGATAATGGTTTTTCAAGCCACTCAGTGGGACACATTGGAATTTATTGTCATCCAGGGAGATGAAGTTTTGTTTTAATCTTAGGATCATGCTCATAAAATGAGCTACCTACGTATCCTTGTGAAAGGAATCAGAACCCTCATAGTTTGGTGCTTCTTAGTAGGACACATCATACCTTTTAAGGTCATGTGATAAGGATCTCTAAGAAGAAGGTGCTTAGGTGAATCTTAGTGTGGGATTTAAGCTGAAGAAACCCAAGGAACTTGGAAAGGATATGAGTTTCCAAGTAGGATTAGACCCTATAGGGAATATGGCCCAAAGAGAATAAGGTTGATTTGAATTGTTGGGTTTGAACCTCAAGTAGGCTTACTAAATATCCCATATTAATGGGTATCAAATCCCACGTAGTTTGATAAATATCAATAGAGATTATAGTCTTATGAGAGAGACGAGTTTGGGTTTACATCCTGAAAAAGGATGCCTTGATGATTTGAGGATTGAATTTGGGGATTATTCCCTAAGGATAATGCCCAAATTGGGGGAATTAGGGTTGGATTCTTGGAGAGGATATCCCGTGAGCTCAGGCCCTGAAAGAGCTTCCTACGTATCCTAGTTTGAACAGGAATCAGAGTTCTCGTAGTTCATTTGGTGAGTGTTTGTGCATATGTTGCAACCATCACATTTCTCTAAGATCATGTGAGTCATGATCGGTGTGAGAAACAATAGGATATAAAATATTAAACAATGACACTTCACAATTCCAAATTTTTCTTCCATTCTGATGGAAGAGGGCATGTCAACCATGGAAGATGGTGAGGCGACAAACCTTCCCTCTTTTTTATTTACATTGAACAATGTTCTAATGTAAGGAAGAAGGGGTGAAGGTGATGGGGTTATACGAGGATGGCTGAACTAAAATTTGTTCTGGTTGGGGAGGGAGACTTCTCCTATACTTGAGCAGCATGGAAAATGCAAAGTGTACCTTCCCTATCGGAGACATGAGATCCCTGGACACCTCTTTGGGAAAGGTGACGTTGGTAACCAACCATCCTCCAAACTGGGAACTTCCCAACACTGTTTCTGGGAGAAAATTCCATGTGACTGTGGATATACAAATCCACAAACATCCCATTAATCCTAACCCCATTGTGAAACAAATGTGGGAAACCTATGACTGTGTAAATAAAAACCCAAATTAGAGACACGATGATGTGCCTTCCCAAAGCTTTGAGAAGTCAGGAGGTTTTGGTGGAGGCTTCAACTTAGCCCCATTCAGATAAGGGAACCAAGGAAGGAGATATCCTACCATGGATGGCTTTAAATATATGTAGTTGAGTTGGTAATGTAGTTACCTCATGCTAGTATGAAACGTATGAACCTCATGCTGCCCTATCACACAGGTACGGCGCGCAGGTGTATCGTGCAGGTGTGGCATGCAGATATACCACATAGGTATGGATGAGGATTGAAGAATGTGAAGAACTTCAAAACATGAATATCCCCTTTAATTATCCCATCTTTTTTAGTTTAGAGAACTACCTGAGACAATTTTAGAGATTTAGGTGAAAGTGCTACGCAATTGGAGCTTTAGAGAGTCTTTCACTTTTTTCCAGTTCTGAAATGGGGAGCCCAAGGACTCTATTTATAGGAACGGAGGGGCCTGGTTGAAGAGATGTTGCCCGGGTAGGTACTCCGTGCAGCTTCGCAGCTTAGGTGATCCACGCAGGGACATAAAACATCTTCTGAAATGGAGGTTTGGTGCGTAGCTCGGCCACGTAGCTCGGCCGCGTAGCTCAGCCGCATAGCACTTTGGTAGTATTATGGATTTTCTTTTGTACTCTTTGAATCTGTATTTGGGATTTGAAATATCCAAATGTTTCCTATCTTTTTGGTTAATTTTTCAAATAGTGTCAAAAGTGTCCTCACCTAATAATCCAGGAAACATATTCAATATTCCAATTATTTCAGTTTTGATTTCATAGTCTTTCTCATTCAATAGTAATTGTTGTTTATTTATAATGAAATTTGGTGCACACATTTCACTCAGAGTCATTTTGACTAAAGCAATATTATCTTTCATTTTTTATCTACCTAACATAACTTTTTTGGAGGAATAAACTAAGAATGGAATGTTATCCAATAGAATGGTGAAAAAATATGTTTCCACTTCTTTAGTGATATTTAGAGTAACGAGTCTCGAAATAAAAGTTCTCTCAACCTCAAGATCAAAACCAATGAGTCTAGACGAAAAAAATTTGGTCAATTGAAAATATTTTAAACAAAATTAAAAAAAAGTGGTGGCTTCCTTGATAATGTCACCATGGTTGATGCACCCCTATTGGAGGTTTTTCAAGAAAATTGATATAAACCCCAGTGAAATTCATAATAATTGGGGAATTGGTTTGTCTTCAAATAGGATTGTAATGTGAGTGCATTCCACTTTTATTTTGTGGGTTCAAGAGTTATAAACGTTTTTCAAAATTGAATTTTATTATTTTTAAAATTAATTTAAGTAAAAATTTATTTACCTATTATATCCCCTTACCTAACATGTTAAATAATTATTCTATTTTTACTCTCCATTTTTCTCTCTAATCCAATTAAATCAAACTAGATCACCATCTCCTATAATTTTTCGTTAAACTAGTGGGATACAATAATTATTAAAAACTACAATATCACCTAGACCAGTATTCATAGATCTTTCATTACCATTAAAGAAACCCACTACTCATGATCTCAAGTAATGAAGATTACCTAATATACCTCTATGTGCGATCCAATGATGAGGAAAACAATAATTCGAAATAAAGATATTATAAATCTCGTATTTATTATGTATTTCAAATAAGTCTAGAGATTAATAGAATATATTGAGAAATTAAAATAGGGAATTCATTAATATAGTGGAGAGAGTTAATCTCCTTTGTGTATCCACTAAGGTATTAGTGTACCATCATAAGAGTTTTTACAAAAAAAAAAGAAATAAAAATTGGAGAGAAACAGCAGTAGAAATTGATCTTTTGAGAATGATAACGTGTGAGCAACCAACCCCAGAAAAGTGAAACAATTTGATTTTTAAAGAATAATTTTTGGGCATCATTGGTTGTTTCTAATTTCTTCATGTATGTAGTATGATTATATATAGTTTCTTCAGGAATGTTAATTATTTTTTACCTTGAATAGTAACTTCATATTTTTTGGTTAATTAGAACATGTCTAGAATCAAGGTTTTGGCCATTAGCTTTTGTATGGAATCAAGAATCTTCCCATCCTCAGAAAATCAAGATCCGTAAAATTTAAAGTTGAATTATTCCAGTACTTCACACTACATTAGAAATTTTGGAAGTAATATGTTGAATATCAACTTTTAATTTTCATATTGATATTGGGATTTGTAATGTGGGTCTCTGTGTTACCAGGATTGAGCTTGGTGTATTGAAACATTCATATTAAAATAGAAAAAAAATTATATGAATAAATTATTCAAAAATATTAATTCAATTTAAAATTTTATTGTGTGGAGGGCTCCATAAGATAGATAAAAATTATAAATATTGTTTGGATTGTGTTTGAGATCTTTTAAAATGTTTCTTTGATGATGGGTGTCCAAGAATTTGTCACTAAATTTTTATTGAGCACAATGTCTGTGTTTTTTCAAAACCTACAGCCACAACATTGGAGTTGAACAACATTCCTACCAATTTTTTAAAACAATTTATAAGGGAAAAAATATTAATATCATAAATGTAATATCCTTTGATTTGAGAGCCTTGTTTTCTTCTTTTTCTATTTTTCATTTATTTATCATTATATATATAAACATTCAACAACTTATTATTATATTTTTTATGATGAGGGTGGGATTGGCCAAATCAATCCTTGAAGTTTCTTCATGGTCATCAACGGTGTAGCGGTGTGACTCGAATTATTTTTTTTTTTTTGCTTCTATATTTTTGTTGATTCCATATTCTTTGCCTTCATGCTTCTTCAATTGTTTGTAAATAGCCATGGTGGGGAAACTTTTTTGTTCGAGGCAGGTTTGTGTTTGTCTTGTAGTGGCACGGGGGGTTTTTTCTTCTTAGTTTTTTAATAGGTATAGTTTATGCATGCACTTATTTAAATTATTTACAGTATCATAGTGTAGAATTTATCCATGCTTATCCAAGTGTGGTGAAGTTAAATAGTGGATCTCGGGTGTTGAAGTAATCTCATAAGGACTCATTTTTAATCGGTAGTTACATCATCGGCTTGCGAGGTCTTCTCCTTATGGTTCAGATTAGGCGTATAGAAAATAACATTTGGTAACATTCTTTAGAACATCAACAAGTTTCATGACTTTGGAGGTTCATCTCCTCAACCTTATTTTTTCAATCCAAAATTAGCATAGTGAGGCGTAAGTTATTCAAACAATAGTGCTCAGTGGTTCACCTTAGGATACTTGATTGAGGGGAAGTTGTAGTTGGATCTTGGATTCAGTTCAGTAGGTGTGTCTTGGGTGTCTGGTTCCCATTTTTGGTTGGATAAGAGAATCGGGTGGTCATTGTCAGTTCATTCATGTTATCTTAAGCTAGTGTGAATCTATGCGTGATAAGTTATAGGAAGGTTACATTATAGGTATGAGAGAAGAGATGAGAGATCATGGTCAGTTGATTAACCCTAAGAAGGATGTGAAATATAATTTGTGGTATGATTTAAAATATGGGAACATCTGGTTGAAATGATGTTTCAAGATTAATAAACTGGTCATGAGAAGGTGTGTTCATGATAGGTTAAACAATTTATGTTTGTGGCCAGTATAGTGATTTTTAAAGACTTATCCAGTTTAAATTTTAAGGAACATGGCCAGTGTAGTGACCATATAAAGGTATTTCAATCACTTGGACACTTGTAATTTTTACCAAAGTGAATTAGCAGTTGACATTTATAGTGATTTCACTTCCAGACTACCATGTTTCCCTCCTACAAGACACTAAAAACTAGTGCAGTGTTATGTTCCCAAAAATTTTATAAAATTAAAACATGAGTTTAATTTCACCAAAAAATTTGATTCCAAATATTTTCCAAAATGATAAAGCAATTAAAATTACAACTCATTTGAATATGATTCAAAAAAAATTTAAATAATTTAACTAAAACATAAAAATTTCAACATTTAAAATCACAATACATTCTCACATAGAAATAAAAAAATATAATTTTTTAAAAAATATATTTTAATTTATGAATTCTCATTTAATTAAAAAATACTAATTTATTAAGGTCCCAAAATTTCATTCATTGAGGATTTTTAATTATATATTGAAATTGAATCATTTATTTTCATAGTTCAAAATTTATATTTCAAAAATCATTTCCAAAAAATTGTATGGAATCCTAGATAATTAAAAAAATTATAAACATAAAAAACTCACTTTAATTCATTTAAAAAATTAAATTATTAATTATAGAAAAAAACATGTATTTTCATGGGAGTGGTATAAAATTATAGGGTATTTTCAAAAAATAATTGATAAAAAAATTAGAAAACCCAGGATCACATCAGTATCATTATTTATCTAAAATAAAAATGTTTCAATAATTGAAACTTAGGTGTTACACTAACATAATCCCATCCTAAAAAATATTCCATTGTACCACCTATTGTTGACTATCCCGTGCAACCCTAATATACTTTAAAATAAAACCCCCACCACAAGAGATATTTCTCGTTTTTTTAGCCTTGGGCACCCAAGCCCGTAAGTATTACACCAATTCAATCAGTCGTTGGCTCATAAAACTCCTCTTACTAATTTATTTTTCAAATGTTACCACATGTAACAATCATTTTTCATATCAATATCATCCAAAAACTTTGGTATACACTCATGTATCAGTATGTCACATCAAATTACTCATGCTCCTATGAGTCACATGTCATAAACTCAAGGTTCGCATCCATAAATAGGGTCCATACTCTACTTTCATGTAAAATGTACCTGTCCAGAAGCACCCTCTATTATACTCTTCAAAATAGAGGAATTTCACTCATGTCATGGTATACCACATGAACTCCCACCAACATGCATCATCTCACAAATAACATCATCAACATGTGCTATACCACTACACTCAAGAACACATCTAAAATACATAGGAATAGGTATCAAATTAACCCTTCCCTTAAAAAAGATTCATACAAAAATAACCCATGTGTTATAAATCATGGAACCCAAAAGAACCTCACATACACTAATATAATCCCAAATAATCTTCCCATGATTCATATCTCTAAGGCACTCACAAGACCGAGCATACCCCTTACTCGAGTTACCTGAAAAAATATCATCAAAACCAAAATACCTCCCTCACTAACATATTGATCCACATCTTAAAGAACTAGAATCTATAGCCTAAAACATATATCACGTCATATATAAGTTATATATCCTTGGTGACACTTGACTTCTCAAATCATATTCATTATATTGAAACTCATATACCAGTACACACACTATAGGGTTCTCCAATATCATCATATTCTAAGTCATTCACCCACGAGGACACGGATTCTCACTTGTCATCTATATGTGAGACTACCCCCTAAAGAATCATCTTATTATACTGATCACCATCAATCTACTATATATCGGAGTAAACCCATCAAGGATGATTTTCTCATCCAGATACACATGTATAAATATAATGGAATCGAACCATCATGATCTATACTGAGTGGACCATAGGCATAAGGTTTAGTTAAGTTGAATTACACTAATATTTTATATTGAAAATGTAATATAGGTTGTTGTTAAAACTTTAGATAATGAAACCTATTTTCCTTCCAAATCCAATACTAAAATTATAGACAAAAATTTCTTATATAATCCCACTATTGTCACTATATGCCCCATACACTGAGGGGATACATATCCATAATCAAGGATAATCTCAACATATATCCACATTCCAACTAATAGAAGAAATTATATTGTGTTCTAGTTGAGTATAATTCCATTTCCATGTAATATAGAAAAAATCCATATCAGTTTTTTTGATACATTACACAACTGAACAAAAATTGTTTGTGATATCAGTTAAACAAAGGAATGTAAATTTCAGGTGAATCCTATGTTCCTAATATAATGTATGAGCTTCAGACCCTTTCCAACATGCTAATTTAAAAAACCATAATAAATATAAAAAACTAAAGTGAGTTGTTTTGGGTGAGATCCTCCAATTATAAAATCAAAATACAAGAGTAGAAAAACTATTCCACTGGTAACTTTTAATTCCTATTGGAAAAGGTGTTCTTAATGAAATAATCTGATATCCACCGTAAACACTGACACATTCCCATATCACATATCTTCCATCACCCCAAAATAGAAATACCATAAAAAATAAGATATTATTTCTGTTATTATTCTCATAAAATATATAATATATATTTGTAACTTATTCAACCCATGACTAGTCATTAGTGTTTGGAAAAATATATATTACAATGACCATAGAAGGGCCTCACCATATTTTAGAGGATACTCACTAGTAGTGGGGGTATAGGGTGTTACTATAAGGATATTGTACCCCCCCCCCACCATATTAGAGTGTTCAATAACTATGAAAAATCACTATGAAATATTCATAGTAATAAACCAAAGTGTGTGGAAGAACTAAAACACAAACATCAATAATAAATAAAATGAAAAAGAAAAAAACATATAGACTTAGACTAATCTCTCATTGGTATAATAATATATACATAATTATAAGAAAAAACATATATAATTTGTGTTATACTTCTTGATCAAGAAAATCTGAACCTCTACCCAAACAAAACCCATGATCAGTGAATTATTCTCAAGTACCCTAGTGTTATGGGATCCCAATAAGGGTGTAAGTACAACATAGTAGGTAGAAACTAATATGGTCCCATAAATAACCACTAAATACAATTTATACATGAAACATTATCTTCTAAAATAATAAATAACTTTAAGTGAATAAATAAACATTAATCGTCTATCCTTGGGCTATAACACGACCCCAAGAATCAAATATACTTGTATCAACCAGTATTAGAATGTCTATATTCACATCATGGAACCATTCCAACCAGGATCCTATTGAAAATATGATTCCTAGGTGATTTTATTGAAAATTACAAATCAATACCATAGTCCTCTCATATTTTGGATCCAAAGTTTACTGTTCTAAGAAATTCCATCGCCTGGAGCTAGTGATGTATACCTCTCTACCAAGAATCGCATTATCTAATTTCAGGGGTGTTGTTCCCCCAATCGTATGTCACCTCATTTGAGACAAGGGGTGTGTCAACCCACTATAATTCATCACCTCATATGATTCTAGGGGTGTTGTTAATTTATTGTATATCCCTTTATTTGAATATAAGGAATGTGTCCAAGGAATCCCAAATCATCGCATCTCAGAGGATTGAACATCCCAATATACAGATCCGAGTAACATTTCCAAGTCATCCCAACCATGTATCTGTATCATGGTGGAATTTTCATCCCACCATATGGATCCAATGAGTGTTCCTAGGGAATTATAACTAATGTTAGAAAATATGGTCAATTCATTTGAGCATGTATTAATCATCCCATGTACCTCATTATATCTCGATCGGTAACTCATCCCAGTCTAACTATTTCATCAGTAGAATCTCGATTGTTTTTCCACGTATTTAAACTCATTATAAAACCGACGTTAGGTCCCTCTAGTAAACTATATTCTATTTTCATGACCATATAAAACTAAAATTATAATTTTGAGTTCTAAGTTGAAACATTAAATAATATTTATAAATTTCCAACATGCACCCTCACAAGGTTCAATATCTCATTGGGGAATACACTAGGTTCTATTAGGTCTCATCAAGTATTGAAACTTCTTTGGGATTCCTATATATCTAACACCTCTATTTGGTAAGAAAAACCATCACTTAGAGGGAATGGCATCTTACAGTATCATCAAACACTCACCAAGGACTCAGTGGGATCCTATGAAATTCTAAGAAGAAAGATGGCCTCAATTACATTCCCTTATCATTTCAGCTTAGATTGGTCCAAACATAAAAACTAAACATCCACCTCTACAGGGTGTACCTACAAAGGAAGTAATATCTTTATGTAGGAGGAACCCTCTCCCCATAGTCATACAACTATACTGAAGGATTTACATTGTCTCATGGTTTTTTGTTTGGATAATCCATATGACATTATCTCAAACCATCACCCACCTCTACTCGTACATCACTGATCTACCTATCACTAGTGTCACTTGGTATCCCTCATTCATTTAATTTAGAGTATACACCTTAGGATTCGTTTTCTCAAGGAATATATCTATAATAAATCCATTAAAATTTGATAAAAGATAAAATCAAGATAGTGTATAAGGTTTCATTAAAGCTCTTGACGTAATGTTTAGTCCCAAGGAAATTAATTCTAAATTAATAAAATCTATTAAAGAATCATATTAGTCACCCCTAGGGGATATAAAATATATATTAAATTCCATAAAAATAAATCATAATATCAAAGGGCATGTATAAGAAATCACCTACATCAATAGAATACATTTCCCCTTTTTAATTATGCCCATCCAGTCTCTATGATACCGGTCGAGGCTCACCCAGAAACCACTCATCCAAAGAAGGCCCCAGATCATGATAAATGTAAAATTTAATTAAATTTCATTAACTAAAGAATGAAAAATAATTTCTTAATTTAAAGGATTTTTTTAATAATAATAAAAAACACTGATCAACCTCATCACACTAAAAATGTGACCAACCACTCACAAATTGTCTGTAACGCACTCATACCACATTTTAAAGAAAAATGACTATCAATATAAAATGATTAAATAAACCATTTTTCCCAATTTCACCAAAAACATTAATTATATTCATATGGTGACATACATAAACTGAAATAACATGTGATGGAAGGAAGATTTTGCCACAAAATTTCTTATAGCCAAGTGATATGGAATCCCAATGATAACAAGACGATTCAACCATTAAGTAATGTAATCGTCAATACAACCCCAACCCAAATCATTCATATTATTAGAGGAACATGGGAAAGAAAGTAGGGGGAATAAAAACAGTATCACTAACTATAAATAGTTGATATTTTCATCCAAACGACCTCTAAAAGAAAGGAAATAAAAGTAATAAAAGGAGTACACCCCGAGTCTTATCCAAGCATGAGGGGGAAGAGAATATGGGGAAGGTATAATGCCAAGAGCATAAAATTGGTATTTACCCTCTAATAAAATCAATAAAGATGATCTACTTGTTTGTATGGTTTTCCAAACCATGTGTCATCCAAGGGACCTCCACTCTCTAAGGCCACAAAATATGTATGGTTTAGAAGCATATTTTTTCAAACCATATTCTAACCATTTGAAATTCATTCAATCTGAATGGAAGGTTTTTCACAGTTTCTCTTGATCTATGTTCTAATCCCCATGTCCAGACCATCATATATAGTTTAATCTAAAATCAACTTGGTTTACCCTTAAGAATTATCAAACCATGTAGGTTAATTTTTGGATGTACAAACCAAAATGTAAATCACCACATGCTCAAGGTCTTTCCTAGTATGCTCTAAACTGTTCACCATTAGAAAATAGAACCCACATAGGTATTAGGTTTTAAATATTTTATGTTGTGAAGCATGAATATTAATTGCAATGATATGTTCTTTGGATTGAGATTTATTCAATTTTTGGAGGTAATGGTGGTTAATAATAGATCATGTACTTTCCCATGACAATTTAACACAGCCTGGAAGTCCCTCATTAATCATATATCAAAGATGAAAATCATTTAATCAAACAACTATATGGAAGGTAATGTGGTTTTAGTTGTTTTCTAAAATAAATCGATGGAGACTCAAGACTCTCTATAGTATCCAAATTATTTGATCATCTCATGCCCCTACATTTCTCAAATGTAATGGAGGATTCTTATACTCAATTGTCCTTACTCTTACTTATTCATATACTTTTATTTTCATTTCATGAATGGGAATGGGATTCTAGCCCATTTCCGGAATCAATTTTGTTATATTTATGTAAAAAAATATATTATGTGGGTATATATCTATATGTCTGTATTTTTTGTATTTTTGTATTAACTTGGGTTTATATATATGTGTATATTTGGGTGTGATATGTTCTTACTGACCCAGGGATCTGTGTGTTGTTTCATTTCCTATAACCTCAAAATCCTTAAATATATATATTTATAGATATTAGTATTGATTTATGTATATTTTTATAAATTTATTTATATTAACATATATTTATATTTATATTTATATTTATATTTATATTTATATTTATATTTATATTTATATATATTGTGTTCGTGTTTGTGTATATACATATATATATATACGTATAAATAATGAATACATATATACACACACACATAAATAAATAAATATATATATATACATATATGAATTTATCTGTGCACATATTTATTTAAATGTATTAATCTTGGGTGGAAATAAATTTTTACAACAACTAATATTTAATGAGTTTAAATCTCACTATATAAATATATATGTGCATAATTTTATAGGAAAGGTCTGGGTGGGTAAGGAAATGATGGCATTAGGTTGCAGTTGGGCCAGTATTATTGATAAATAATATATAATAAATTATTTAATTAATGAATTATAAATGGTAAATTATTAATGATAAATGTTAAATGATAAAAAAAATTAAATTATAAATTATAAATTATAAATTATAGATGGAAATTTATGAATAAATATACGATTAATGAAAAATAATAAATGATAAATGAAAACTAAATAGATAATAATTAATAATTAAAATATAAAATATAAAAAATATATTAATAAAAAATTAAAAATTGTTTCCTAAATTATATAAAATAAATAAAAAACACTGTCAAATATATAATAAGATTTTAAACCATCGCTAATTAAAAAAAATTTGTGAAAACACCCATCTCAAAATGATTTCCAACACATGAATTCGTGGTGTTTTGTAAAAATTATTGATGAAACATTTAGTTATAGTTTGACCCCCCCCCCCCCCATTTTCAATTTTAATAATAGTTTTTAGGGATTATGAAGAGGATTTTTAGGGGTATAATTCATTTATTTATGGTTATATTATAAAGGGATAGTTTTTTTATTATTTTAAGGGTTTTTGGGTAGGTATATGTAATCTATGTCAATTTTAGAATGGTTTTCCTTAGTGATAATATGGTGAATGGAGTAGTAAAACAACAGGAGGACAATACCATTATAAATAAAGAGCCTGAAATCATTAGAGTTAGAACTGATAAGTTTTTGGTTTTGTTAACTCAACTAACACATGTCATAAATTGTGGTACCCATGCGAGGGATCAAACAAATTATCTAAAAAGAAATATTTCAATTATTTAGAATCCAATGTGACAAAATACTCTAACATTTCGTGGGACATCTGATTGAGTAAAATTTGGTTGTTTAATAAATTTTTTGGAGAATATATTCAATGTCTTGGGATGTTAGGAGTAATAAAAGTTTACTCTTATAGTTTTTCATCTTAAAGATGATGTCAATAATTGGTTCCTTATGGTAAATAATACCTAGGAGAAAAAATAGATTAATACCCTGGTGTGGTATGTATTTAAAAATATTTTTATTGAGAAATATTTTGATAATGTTATTTCACATAGAATGGAAATGAAATTTATAGAGTTAAAGTAGAAAGATAAGGACTCGGTTACTTCTTATATGGGAATTTTTACTATATTGGCATGGTATGCATGAAATTTTATTCTAGATCATGAAGGTAAAACTGATATATTTTACACATTTTTTGGACCTATTTTTCATGTATTTTTTATAATCATGAATTTGGAAGTTATGAAAAAAAATCAATGTTATCAAAACGTTGGAATGAATTTTTTTGACTTCTATAAATTTCATAACATCAAGGATAACTAATTATCGAGGTTGAAAGGAGTGAAAAACAAACAATAAGGAAATATAGAGGTAAGAGAGTTCAATTTTTATCATGCCCTAAATTTGGTAAAATTCATTCTGAGGTGTCTATTGAGATCTAGATAGTGTTAGTGATGTGGAAAAATTTGACACATTTTCTTTTCATTCTAACAAAATTTGAAATGATCATACTAATAATGGTCAGAATGTTGTGAAATGTTTTAATTTTAATGTCATGTCTCATTATTCAAATGTGTGTCTGAAGATATGTACCAATATTAAAAATCATAATAATTATAAGTAGAAAGGTGTGGCAAATTCATTTACTAGTACAAAAAATGATGTTACATTAAATGAAGTGGTGACATGTACTTTATTTGTAAACTAAAATTATTCTACAGTTATTTTTATGTTGGATCTAGGAATTTCATTATTTTTTAGAGTAATGTGGAAATATCACCATCAGAAATAGAGACTGGTATTTTGGTAGAAACTTCTAGTATATGTATTGAATCAACAATGATTTTTATAAATGTTCTTATAATAATATATAGTAATATTTTTCTGGATTTTTTTATCATATCTATACTAGAGTTTCATGTTATTTTGGGTATAGACTGAATTTTATGTCATAATGGTAATATAGGTTATTCAACGAAGGAAGTTATATTTAATTTTAATAAATATTTTTAGTTTTTCTTTAAATTTGAGTTTATACTAGGGATAAAATATCAAGAAGCTAAGAAATTGATAAAGGATATAGTTCAAAGATATCTTGAACATATCATTGAAAAGAATTACACTTTTCAACATGATGATATTTAAGAAATAAATGAACATTTATATATATATATTATTTGTTTTATCCCTAATTGGGAGGTCAAGTAACTATTTAATTACTTTATAATGTTGATACCATTTCAAAACCACCTTAATGACTCCCTCGGTAATGCTGTTGGAATTAAAAAAGGAAATCCAATGAATTACTTGATAAGGGTCTCATTCATCATATAACTTCACATCAAGGTACTATTATTTTCTTTTTTAATAATTTATATGTTTATATAATGCTATATATTTATTATATATCACTAAATAATATTACTATTTTGAAAAAGTATCATTATTCTCTTATCGATGACTTTTTTGATAAGTTGTGTGGAGCTCAGTACTTTTTTAAGATTTGACTCATCTCTAGATATTAGCATATGAAGGTAAAGGAAGAAGATATCCATAGATCATTGTTTCAAATATGTTATGGAAATTATGATTTTGTATTTATTACCCTTTAGATAATAAATAATCCTTTTTTGCATTTAATTAATAGACTATTCATATAATATATGGAAATTTTTTTGTGGTTTCCAATGATGATACTTTTATATATTTTAAAACTTATGAGTGTTATAAAAAACATAAGAAGATTATTCTATAGAAATTAACAAAAATAATTTATTCATAAAATTTAAAAAAAATGTAAATTTTCATTATAATATATTTCATTCTTTGAGTATATTACAATTACAAATGGTATAACACTGGATCCTCATAAAATTAAAGTGGTGAAACAAAGGCTTTAACCAACTAATATCATATATATTTCTAGTTTTCTTGGATTATTGGGTTATTATATATGAATATTTTAACACATTTCTCAATTTTCAATCCCATAAAACAATTTACCTCATATGGTGTTGAATTCATTTGAAAATTGTAATGTGAATATTGCTTTTAGGAACTAAAAATAAGATTGGTAACTTCCCAATTGTATCTTCACCATTGATAAATGCATAAATTTTTTTTCTTAGTGATTCTTTATCAATGGTTCTTGGGTTTTTTTGATGAAAAATGATCATGTTATTACTTTTGAATCATGATAGTTGAAACCCCATGAGTAAAAATATCCAAAACATAACCTTGATCATATAGAAATAGTTTTTTCTTTAACAATTTATAGTAGTATCTATAATGGTATATATGTGACAGATGTATGAATCATAAAATGTTGAAGTATATATTCACTCAAAAAGAATTGAAAATGAGGGGAAAATGTGTTTTGAATTAATAAATGATTATGATTGTATTATTCCTTATCCTCTAGGTGAGGAAAATAAGGTATCAAATACATTAACACAAATGGATAATGCATCATTAACAATGTGACTTTTGGAGAATGATCCAATAGATAATGACTTAATGAAAATTATATTGGAATTTGTGCAAGTATAAACCTATTATTGTTTGGATTATGTTATAGTACAACCATAATTATTAAAAAGAATAAATTATTTTCATAATGAACATTATGGAGTATAAGACAATCCTAAATTAATAAAATAAGTAATGTTATGTGAGTTTAATATTGATTAAAATGTGTTATAATATTTTAAAAGAGGTTATATGTGATAGATGGCAGTTAGTTGAAGAAATTAATTACTGTGTTTGGATCATATCTCTAACGATTCTATTCATTCAGTAAGAAAAGATATAGAGAGAGATATTTAGGAATATTTTTTATGCAAAATAATAAAGAAGAATGTTATTTTTATTACATTGAAATATTTGATTTTTAAAAAATTTATTGACAAATGAAAACTTTTGAAAGTAATACTTCATACATTATCATTCATATATAGGAAATGGAAATATATATCCATGTATTTTTCATTAGGTTACCAGAGATATCTCAAGGAAATAATTTGATACTAGTTCAACTAGATGTTTTCAGTTTCTCCCAATTTGAGATAATATCTCTTTAGATTAGTTTCCTCAATTATATCTTAAAGATATAATTAAATTAGATAGATTTTATCTATCTATTTTATTTTATAAGGATTTTATGTTTATATATACCTCCTAAAAATGAATTCATAATTCATTGGAGACTAAATTAAGTTTCATTGCATATTTTTAACCTCAAATGAATAGATAACTAGAGTGAATAATTCAATATTTAGGGGATATTCCTAAATTATGTTCATTAAATTATCATTTAATTTTGGATCAACACGTCTTTTTAGTTATATTTTCTTCTAATATCAATTTTTATTCAAGTATAAAAATAGATTTCACCTTCTGATTTGATATATATGAACAATTTTGAAACTGTAACTTTTTGGGATGAAGTTTTTGAAAGTATGTTTTGGGGTCTTGAATTGGTGAAAACAATGATTAAAATAGTGAAATTGATTCCATATTATTTGAAATTGGATCAAATTAGGAAAAAAAATATTTAAATAATAAAAAAAAATATATTTTATCTCAATCAGAAGATCATGTATTTCTTATAATATCACTTTGGAAATGTCTGAGGCATTTTATTAGGGAAGGAAAATCATGCCGCAGATTTATTGGTCCATATAAAAATTCACAAAAAGTGGTATCGGTGGTTTATTTAGTAGTATTACCTATATGTTTATATTTATAACATAATGTATTTCATGTTTCTTTATAAGGGAAATATATACTCAGTTCGTCTCAAATAGTGATCCCTTAAGTTGTACAGTTGGAGGAAAATCATTCTTTTGAGTAAAACATATCAAATTATTCTTTGAGGAGATATAGTGTTAAGGAATATGGTGAATTTTCTGGTTCAACTTTATAGAAGAATCATATAATTGAATAAGAAACATGGGAATCTTAATAATTTATAAAGGATAGGTATTCCCACCTATTTACTAATGAGTAAAAATTTTGTTGACAAAATTTCTTAAAGGGGGAGAATGTGAAAACCAAGGTATATTTCTAAAAAAAATAATACTTTTTAATAGAATTATTGTTATTAAAATTTATTAATATTAATAATACTTATTATGATAATATTATGAACAAATTTTTGACGTTATGGAATAAGAATATGTTTTTTATTTTGAAAAATAAATACTTGTTATTATAAATAAATTATTTTTTAAATTAAAATATGGTTTTATTAATAAGTTGCATTTTTAAATTTTAGAAATTCAATATGATAAAATGTATGTCATTTTCTGTTTTAGAATGTTCACAATTTTCTTTGGGTTAATTTTAGATATTTTAATTGGTGAATAGTCAAAATATTTGTATTTACGAATAATGCATATTTTATGATATCATTATGATATAAATATGAAAAAAAATACTAAACTATGGAAACATAATATGCATGGTAATATAAAATAAATACTATAAAAAATAAAATTAATATAAATTAGTTATTTTGTCAAGATAAATATGAAAACCTTTATCAAGGATAATATAGTGACTGTAAAGAATTAGAAAATTGAAACATAGTGTCATTGTGTTCTTATATAAATGGAGATGATTATAACACCCTAATTTTTTTTTCAAGAACACTATGTTATATTATGTGTACCACATAAAATAGTTCTTTTAAAACAAACTATAATATACTATTAAAATTTTATTACATAAATATGCCCATTATAACCTCGTCATTATATTTATAGGTAAGAATAAAAGTAACCACTTTATTAAATATTAGTGTAGAAGTTCTAAATTATGAAAATATTCTAATTAATTCATATGAAATAAGAACTAAATTTTTAAATAAAATATTGAAGGATGTATTTTTTAGAAAACAAATTTATGTTCTTAATATATACTTATCTAAGTAAACTAAGTTAGGAAATATAAATGATTGATTTTGATGAAATTTCTATACCAAATATTTAATAAAAATTAACATTAATTTAATTAGGATGATTTATGGATAATAAGTGTAATGAATTTTATACTTTAAAATTATACATTATTAAAAAAATGTTTTTATTGAATTTTATGCAATGGGTATTAATATTAATTTTTTCTACTTTTATAAATTTTATTTCTTAAAATGGATATAATTATTCAAATCAGTATTTCAAAACAACATTAATATAATTTAGTAGCATTTTTTAGAAAATTTTGGTCTCGATTAAATATTGAAAATGATGATTATAAGAAATATCATTTATTTTATTTTATCAATGTAATTTAATTGTTTCATTTAGTTTGAATTTTTTTAAATCCATATAAGATTTATTTTACTAAAAATTTATTAATTGATTCTATTTAAATAAAAATTATACATGATTTTTCTATAAAATCATTTTTATACATAAAATGAAAATATTTTTCAAAATATTTTTCCATTAAAATTTGAAAAAAAACATTATTTAAATAAATATATACCACTTCTGGAAATTAAAGAGTGAAAATTTTATTTCGTATTTGGAATCATGCAGTTAAAATTAGGTAATATGCTCTATTTATTTTTCATTCATAATGAATACTTTTCATGGTAATGCTTTATCAACATGATAAATGGTAAAATAGGTCAAACTAAGATTAAATAATTAGTTAGGTTATAAAAATAAATCTAAAACTTTTCCCTATTTTATTGGATGATTTTAATTTGACCATCACTATCCTATGTTCTAAAATATCAAATTTTTCTGCCACTTTCCTTTAATTATAATATTTATGTTATTATAATTTTTGAGAATGAGAGCATTATAAAAATGTAAAAGTCTTCTTTACTGAATAAAAATGTTATTACGTAAGTATAAAAATGGAAATTTTAAAAGATCATATTTGTAATAATGAAGATATTTCATCAAATGAATCATTGATCCATCTTAATTCTAGATCATCTACCCATTTATTTGTTATCCCATCAACCAAAAAAATTTACCCACAATTTTTATATGTGTTGATAAAATTCATGGCCATAGTAAAGTCCATGAACATCATCCATTTATTATTCATATTTCATTAAATAAGGATAATTATATTTTTAATATCTTCCACAACCATTGTTGAGTCCCATTCAAGCGATGAGTTAAACAATCATATATACTTTTCAATTTCAACTACACTGATAATAAGAATAATCTTAGCACTAACAGACATCATGATCCCACCTAGACTATAGAGTAATCCTATTTCATTCCCTTCATGATTTATGAATATTTCCTCATATCCAGAAGAGAATACATTCCCTCTAGAAGCTTCATATGTACTACATTTGATCCATTATTGTAATGGTGGAATCCACATGACAAATAATGTTACAGAAGGAGGATGATAATTATCTATAATTCCAAAATTCTTAAGCATGGTAAATCATGAATAGATTTTTCAAAATAACCATTTTACATTGTCTTTTCATTTTTTTAAGAAATAATGATTTGAGAGAGGTCCATATTTAGACAAAAATGTCATTTTTATGAACCCTCTTCTCCCAGATAGTCTACATAACATCAATAAATTTTGATCACGCCACCAAAAAAGGGTCAAATGTTTCTTTTATAAAGGAAGGTTGATACCGACCATGAGGATCTTGTTTATGATGGCTACAAATTAGACAACCAATTCAAATAGGGTAGAGGAATATTTCCCCAGGAAAATAGTCATGACATAACTATGTAAAAAAATTATCAATATAATCTATATCATTGTTTCATAGGGAATATATCTAATGTAAATTTATTCGAAAAAATTTCATAAATTCATCAGTTTGAATTTGGTAATACATTAACATTCAAATAAGAGAGAATCTATATGGTAGAATCCATATTCTACTTATTTTCATAGACTTGTTGATCTATTCCCCCTATAAATCTTCACAAAAAATTATTTGGAGGAAATATTTCTATTATATTAAGGTTCCCAAATAAAAAAATAGTTATCATTTATTAATTTTTTAAGTCAAAATCATTTCCCTGATTTCTATAGGAATAATTTTTAGGTATCTATCCATATTTTCTTAAATTGACTCATTTATGTCATGTGGTGGATCAAGAGAGTAATGAAAATTAAGAACAGTCATATATATCCAATTTTCTGAAAAACAATTAAGATATAGGTTTATATTGGTATTCCAGTGAGAGTTCACTCAAATGAGGGCATAGGAATCCATGAGGGTAGGCCATATGGAAAAATCTATATAATATAAATTTCCAACATTGATCATACACAAGAATCATTATCTTATCAAATAAATATCCTCATGCCTCACATTGATAAGACTCCTCAAGAAATTTTCCAATAAATATTGATTCAATTTGAAGGGATTTTGGATACAAAAACCTCTATAATCAATAGGTTGATTGTAATCTTTCCCTTTAACATGTTAAAATTTAAAACAAATGAAAGAGAAACATTATTTTAATTCATAGAATTCTATTTGTCTTCCCCCAAAGTCTTAAACTTTGGATTTAAGATCTAATAATTATTGAATATCAGTGACAAATTAGATTTAACCACTCTCGTGTCAAGATTTTCTAGAATATGATGACGTTCTAAGTGACGTTTTTCAAGAGTAGTGTAGGAATTGGAGGTCCGAGCATCTGAGGTATGATCATTATCAAAAAATTTATTTAATTTTCTTGCCACTATTTTATATAGATCCCTCTTATACAAAGTGAATATTTAAGAAAATATATTAACCATATCAAGGATTCAATTCTCAATAAAAATTCAGAATTATCTAGATAAAGTTGAAATATTGACAATTCCAAGAATCTCAACAAGATTAGGAATTTCATTAAAGTCTTAAAGGATAGGCTTGTGTTACTCATTTATCTGCTCAAAACCTTTATATTTTATTCCTAATTCCCTGCTCACTCGATATACATTATAAAAATATATGAAAGAGAAAAAAAAAATCAAACCCATACATGTTTAGATGAGATTAAACATCTTATCTGTAGAAGTGATATTTGGGATATCATCCAACCACTTATGATAATGGTCCGAAAGAATTTTGATTTCATTATTTGATTATTTTTTGCAAATAAGACTATGACCTAAGTTATTTAAATAAGAAATTATCTTAGAAAAAAATACTATGTTATAATATACCTATAAGATCAAGCTTATTTTTAATAATAAAATGCTAAAGAGAACTGATTGTTTCAAGATTGGACAAGCCCTGATAGTTTCAAAAAATATATTCATTTAAACATTTTTTTGGAGAAAAAGAATAAATTTTTATTTCGACTGATTTTTTCATCTCTTGATAAATTATTGATGAAAATATAATACTTCTCATTATTACCAGGGATTTCAATTATTTTATTTTATTTAGTATCAAGACTAGATTATCTCACTACTTGCTTATTTCATAAATAAATGTTTACATAGGGACATTAAGATCCACTAAAATGGACTTAGCATTGTCTTTAGATTTCAAATATCCATATTCATATGAAATTTCCAGTAGAGAGGCATTCTATTTAGTTTTTTTTTTTGATTTCATGACAATAATTTCTTAGCATTTTTTCTTCCACTAACCCTGAATTTCAATCATTAGTGAGATTCATATCAGCAGGGAAGATGATTTCCTTGTCACCATCACCCAATGGCTGACCCTATAAAAATATAGAGTAGTCACAATGATAACCTCATTTGAATTATCATGAGTATTACCTTGAGGATTTTATCCCCAATAGAATATATCATGTTGAGAAAAATCACATTATTGTTTCCTTCATTATCAACTATAAGCACCTGATTAAGAGTTTGACTTGCAGGAATAAAAACTTTAATTTCTATAGAATCCCTGTAAGTTTCTTAAACTGTTTCTAGAAATCTATTTATAATATAGTTATTAAAATCCATTCATTCAATAATAGGATAATCAATGTGCATAATCTCATAAGAAAAAGTTAATGTATTATCACTATTGGGATACATCTTTTTATGTTTGTTGGATTTTTATTACACGTGTATTTTATCTAGAATATTGATATCTTGGATGGGATTATTCTATATTTATATAGAAACAAAAATGGCATCACCACAAGATATCATAGCATCAGATATTTTTTTTTTCTGAAGGATCATTTTTCAGTGAATCAACAAGCCTTGTGATATCATGAGAAATTTTAGAAGAGATAAGAACATTATCACTACTCATTAAGACACTGATCTTTACCCCATGAGAAAGAGACATATAATGTGTGCTCATGTTCATGGATATCTCCCCCATATCATTCTCTCTCTCTTATTCATCCACAATTTTAGTTCAATTGATTTCGTTTGTGTTCTTTAAGTCAAAGGTATTTGACTACTTTTTAACCCATTTCCTAGGTTCAATCCTCACTGAGGGCTCACCCATCTCAAGAGCAATGCATTTTCCCATTTTTTATTTTTCTGAACTATATCCAAGAATTATGATTGTTGGGTGACTTCATCTATTTTCGGATCACTATAGAATTTTCAATACAGTTCCCAAAAATCCTATATACTTCACAAAAATGTGGTATATATTCAAACTAAACTTCAACTTTGATGTTATGATTATTTACAATGAATGTAATCACATTTATAATTTCAGAATAAAAATTGGAATTGTTAAGGATCATAATATAAAGACCAAGGTCTCCACTTATAGTGCGCTGAACAAATTTCAATGGTCTTTCAATGAAATCTATAAAATCATTGAGGATTTATGGATTCGAAAAAAATGAATTCCATTAGTGTATCATAACCTATATTTGGGTTCTAATGTTTCTCTAATTGAAAGTAATAAAATCCATATCCCATTTATAAATTATAAAGATACCAGGATTCAAATGAAAATTTCTAGTTCCCTATATTAAATCAAGATCATCCTAGCTCCTCATAAATATGTAAAAGAATCCCCTTCCAATGGGGATGATTTTCTAGTCACTATCACCCCATCAATGCACAATTATAGCTTTGAGTTCAAGGATGGACTGTGGACTATCCCCCTTGGATTATACAATATTCCCAATAATAAGTAATTTACATAAATCCATTCATTATTTCTGGGCTTCAAGATTTTACAATACTAAGTAACTATCATCCTCTATTTTCTTGTTAATTCATGGTTTTTAGAAATCATCCTTGGGAGGATAGGTTCTATGAAGGTCCTCAATGAAATAAATATTATTTCCTTTTTTGTTCTCAAGTCTTAAACATGGTTCAGGTTATCTGAAAAAAACTTATTATTCACAAGAGGCTTTCAAACCACACCCTTAAAAAAAATTCATAGTCAGGATGGAACGAGTTCCTAGGGAATCAAATAAATGATTATATTAGGGAATATTCATTACATAACATCAATAGCCCAAATGGTCCCAAGGCCTTATTTTAATTTTATTATGGATAATACCGCTTTTAAGGGTTGAAGGAGAACACTTACATTACCCGTAGGCCTAAGGCACAAGGCCTGAAATGAACCAAAGGGAAATAAATGACCTGAAGGCCTAGAGGCATACTATGCCCAGTACATGACCTGCAGGCCCAACCCACTAGAACTACCCTTCCTCATATTCTGCATCATTGATCTCCTAGCTCCCTGCCTTTCACTGATGATTGGATAAAATTTCCCCATACAAAGTTGTATAGTGCCTGGTCTCGATCGCGGTTTCCATACCCTCTCATTCTTCTAATCTGGTTAGCTCTGTATCTAGTGACTGCAACTCCTAATTTGATCCTCTTCTAGAGCCTTCTCTATGTGAACTAATCTACTCCATGAACTATGTGGCCTGAAGGACCTAAGGCCCAAAGACCTTTGATGACCCGAAGTCCCTAAGACCCGTAGACCCAAACCGATGGCCCGAAGGCCCAAATCAGGTGAATAGTTCTAGAAGCTACAGCACCGAATAACACCTATTATAGTGTCTACTACAGTGATTCTATAGTACAACTACACTAACCCAAAAATTGACTTCCGCCCATTTTCGAACCTCGGTCTCTTGGATGCCAATCAAGAGCCCTTACCACTCAAGTACGGGATCATTGGCTTGCTAAACATAAATAGAGAATATGAGAACACTTTTATGAAAATAACCTTTATAGTTTATCTGAGATTCATCATCCCCATCTTCTTATCACCACCCTTCATCAATTATTCTCACCATTTTATTATTAACTATAATTATAAAATAATACTTTCTTTCACATATTATGATGAAATGATAATGATATATAAAAAATTGATATATGAAAGAATATAGATGATAAATTTGATGAATAATAAAATAAATTTACAATAGAAATTTATTATTAATTTTTGGTGATGGTATAATTACCTACATCATTCACACAACTCTGATCTAGTGTTTTTACAAGCAATAGAAATATCAAGTGTATGATTTATGAAACATTAAAATTAAAATTTGATGGATTAATTATGGTGTTCTATAAAATAATTGGATAATTATAATTTATTAGTATTGTTTAATGTATTTATATTAAACTTTCAATATTTTTTGATTTCTTTAATGTTAAATTTTGTTAATAGTTCGGAAATTGACATTAAATTGTATTTATTATTTTAAAATTATTTTAAAATAACTAAAAAACCATAATAATTATATAACTAATAATATTTATGGTAAAAATTATATCCTGTAATTTATGTTCCATATATGTGAAACTTAGAATTTTTATAATTACGTTCATGACAAATAAATATTGAACAATTGGTAAAATCGAATTCATTTATTCCTATGAAAAGGGACTCACCTAAACCTCTTTAAAACCTAAATAATGTTTGGTTTTATCTGAAAAATATTTTTAAAATACCTCTCTAATCTTCTATTACCATGTCATAAATCCATTTTAGTGACCATAAAACTCTCTTAAAAAGGACTTATGATCAATCAAAGGGGGATATGAAAAAAGGCGGTATAAGTTTTAACCAATTTCTTTTTATTTTATTTCTTCTTCTAACTTATAAAAACCTACCATAACCATTATGATTTAATGTAATTATTATCTATAAAATATAGAAATGCTATTATATTTATGTTAAAACCCTTTTCCACCACCATTTCTATAATATGGGAAAAGAACTCTTCGCTCATGTATACCACCTCCACTAAGGGATGTGTTTTAATTTTTCTTCATTATCTAATATGGATGTTTATAATGATGTATTTAATTAAAATATATGATATATTTTAAAAAATTATCATTTTTGAAGGATATAATGTTACTTATAATATTACCCTTACATCCATTGAAAAATGATAATTCCGGTCGTGCATAAGTGTGGACTAACACCTACACAAAAAAATGTGATTAATTTTTCATTTCCATTGTTCATATATTATTCTAAAATTTTATTCAATGTATAAAAATAAATATTATTTCATGGTTTGTATTATGTATATGATACAACTAAGACCCCTTTAACTATGGTCATCCAACTAATTTAGTTTTTGGATTATGAATCGAATGTCCCCAAAAGGTCGTACATGAACATAATCAATTTATTACTAATATAATACAAGGTAATTAATGAAATAAAAAAGTAATATAATGAGGGAATAAAATTTAGGACTATTATTTATTAATTAAATAATTAATATAAGATTATTACACCACCCTTAAAGAATATACATGGCTATATTGACTCATGGTAATGGATTTTTCATTAAAACATTATATAAAATTATTCCTTTTAAATCTTTATCTTTCATAACCATGTTTCAAAAAATGTTTCAATAATTTTATTATTATAAAAATATTATTGGTTTAATCCATTTTAAATTGTCTTTTACATTATTTAAAATGGTTTAAAATGTATCTTTTGGAGTTTTTCCATATGTTTCACTTTTGACTCTTTCAATCATATTGAAAAAAAATGTTTTTTAACATATAGAGATTGACCATATTTTTCTATTGTCATGACCATTATTCATTAAGAATATTCCTCTATAAGTTTTTCATTATTTTTAGGGAATATTATATTTTTTATTGTTCTATAAATTTTTCATTTTAACAATTTTTAAAGGGAAAATTGATTTTTATCCTTACTTTTACATGAATCCATAAAGAGTGTCTGCATGTATATTAAAAAATATATTTTATGATGGAATTGAAAACATATAATTTTTTTATATACATTATAGTCCTTAGAAATTTTTTATTCTAAAGTATGGGCCCGATATAGATCTTCAATGTATTGGGTAATGATTTTTCTCTTTATATAATTATATTGGAATTTACCAATTATGTTATTACATTTATAATTTTTCTTGAAAGGGATCAATTAAGATGATTCCCCAACACACATACATGAATTTTGTATTCTTAAAAATGATTTATTTTGGAAATATATTGATTTCACAAGGTAATAAGAGATGATTACCTTTTAATAAAGTGTATGACCATTTTAAGGGTGAAATGTATATTTTTCTAGAAAATATTTCTTATCAATTATCATGTTTTCTAAGAAATCCTCATTATTTTGATTATTATGTCATTATTTTTTATGATGTTTTTTATGAAGAAATTAGACACAAAAATAATTTCATGAGTTATTAGATGAAGATTTTAGTTCAAAATTTATTTTAAAAAATGGCAACTTTTCTTATGGATTTCATGGGTTTTAAAATGAAATAACAGGTTCCTTCACTTTTTATATCCCTTATTGATATTTTTGTGCATAAAAATCTTGAAAATGTTTTTAAAAGCGTATAAATATGAGTAGTAAATTTATAAAGTTTTATCTTTATACTATGGGGATTATTCTTAAAAGAACCTAATGTGTTTTAGATAAACTATGAGTTTAAAATTAACGTCCCTATATTTCTAAAAAAATGGATATTTTGTGGAAGTCCCCACATTTTATTATAAGGTTTTGATATATAAGAGTTTTCCCAAATTCTGTAAGACTTTAGAACTAAAATATTATGGAAGTGTTATAAAATTCAATCTTTCATATTAAACACATAATTATGGGTTATTAAATGTATGTGTTTGTATAGTTTTTACCATATAAATGGTCTAGATAACATTAGTCGTTATGGTTTTATTTATGCATATGTTATAATTATTCTATAAATTTAAAGGATAATATGCTCAGTATAATTATGGTTATTGAATAGAAGATTACATGATTAAGGATATATTAGTATTTATTATCCCTATGAGATAGTTTATTACGATATACTCACACTAAAAATATTTGGTTTTATTAAATATATAGAACAAGTAGTAACCAATACAATAATAGATGTGAAGAACAATGTAGTGGATGACAGAATAATAAACCACATAGGATATGATAGATAGTGAAAAAAATCTTGGTTATGCCTAACCAACTCTCTTTAGTAAGACTATAAACTTGAGCCTAATAAATTTACCTGACACACTAGAAAAAATAAAAATGGATTTTCATGGAATTTGAGTTGATAAAGTTCATAAAGGAAAAAATATTCAACATTTTATATTTGAATAAATTTGGGAGAAACACCTTTGTAAATGTCTCCAAGGAATATGAATATATTTAAAATATGGAGAGTATAGGAATTATAAAAATGAATATCCTATAATGAAAGAATATGAAGAAAACCATCAGGATAATGGGAGAATAAATTATCAAGTTTACATGTTGAAGATGAATAAATTTAGAAGAATATATAATAGGTATATATTAGTTTAATATATTTTAATATGTTTAATGTAGAAAGCATGATTATAATAATATTGATCAATATTAAGAAATAATTAATATTTTTCGAAATAAGTGGAAAGGAATAGGATCAAAATTATTTATTAAAGGATTATGAATAATGTTAAATGATTGAATTGATTGAAAATAAGGTTTTGAGCGTTTTTACATTGGTTTATTTTATTGATATATTTAAGGATATTTCTAAAATTATAGGAATTTATAATCTTTTTCTGTTTTATGTGATGAGATTACCTTGGAGATATTAATTATTTTTTAATATATCTTTAAAGTATATATAAGAATTAAGTTTAACTTGTGAAATTGTTATTTGAGGAAGAATGGTTTTATATTTTGTGTATATAATTTTGAAATAATTTACAACCATTAAGGTTAATATGATCTTTGATGTTGAAGTGATTATGGTTAATTAGGATAATAGGGTTATTATATTTTGTGAAAATATTTTTTATCATATGGAGAACCATGGGATTGAAAATTGAATTGATGAATACTGATTAAAGTCATTTCTGAAAAATATCATTACTTTGGAAACATTATATAATTAAGTTAAATGGAAATATTAAATTTATTTGAGGAATAAAGTTTAAATTATTTTTTTATTAATAATGATTTTATTATGGATTCATTTTTATTCTGGTTATTTAGGGAAAAATCAAAATATTTTGGGGATTATATGATTATAGAATATTCATTTTTATTATGAAAATTTAAGAGTGATGGTTTTTTTTGGGATAAATTTATTATTGATCAATGAAAAATATGTGATCAAATATTCTTAATATTTTCAATTATTTTTTGTCCTGGAATATTTTTAAAGAGTTTTATGAATGATTGAAGTTGAACTTTAGATGTTATTTGTTAAGAATTTGGAGATTAATATAGTATCTATTCATATTGTATAGTATCTTAACTTATGTTAACCGTCATAGTTTTGGTTAATTTCTATTGAAAATAGGAATAACTTGTAATAATTTTCTGAATATTGTAATTTTTTGAAAGTTACTTTTAGTTATTTAGGCTTGAAATTTTAATTTTAAATATTCATTTCTAATGTAAGTGATGAGATAGAAGTGGAAACTGTTCAAAGAATAAACTAATGATGAAATTCCACTAATAAAGTGAAAATAAATCCATTACATATATTTCCTTAAAATCTTTATCTCAATGGTAAAATGATTTCTCAAATATAACAAGTATTGTGTGGAATGTGACACATTACTATCATAATATGATTTAAAAAAACTATACTTTAAGTATGGGTCTTAATGATGTACATTAATTTTTAGCTTCTTAGTCTTGACCTATAAATTTACGTTCATGATAAAATATATATATCCTTTCATTGATATTTTATGATAGATTATTTTTTTGAGAAACAAAGTAAAATTATGAGGATGTAATTTCATTAGGGGTGATAATTTAACACAATAATATTTTATTTTAAAAATAATAATATGATTGATTATATGTAACACATTCAATAATAGGTGTTTAAAAAAACTCTGATATACTATTTAAATATAGCCCTTGTAACCTAAAATATGGATTTCAATGTATGAGTAATAATATCCATGTAATTAAATATATATAGAGAATTTTTCATCACTAAAAATTTTCAGATTAATTTATAGGATGTAAGAATTAAATTTTTAAATAAATTATTAAAGAATATATTTTTAGAAAAAATATTTATGAAAGAAATGTATTTTTATCAAAATAATGTAAGTTAACCACAATATATGAATAATATTAAAATAATTTATAGATAATATATCTAATAAAACAAATTAAAATTCATCTAATAGTTGTTACTAGATAAAAATGTTTATAAATTCATTTTATTATTTAAAAATATATTTTTTTCAAAAATTGGTTTCACTGTAATTTGTGTGTAAATGTTTTGATTAATTTCAAAAAAAATAGTAATTTTTATGATTAAGAAAATTATAATTTCAAAATAATATAATGATAATTATTTAGTATCTTTCTAAAAAATTTGATTTTTTGTAGAGTTAAAAATATAGATTTTGAAATAATAAAAATGGTTATTTATAATTTTTATAAGAGTAATTTAAATATTAAATTTTTTGGATTCTATTGATAGTATTATAAATTTATTTTAATTTAAGATAATTAAAATAAATATATGGGAATCTAAAATATACATTTTTTTGTATAAAATCATTTTTTACTTAAAACATGTATTTTTATAAAAACAGTTTTTCATTACGTTTTACGGAAATATATTAAAAGTAATTTCTACCACTTTTGAAAATTTAGTATTGTAAAATGGATTTTTTGGAAATTATATACTTAAAATTATATAATGTGGTCCACTTATTATTTAGTCATAATTAATAGTAACAATGGTAAAATTTTATCAACACGATAAAGGGTAAAATAGGTTAAACATGGTTAGAACCATGGGATAAGGTCTGAAAATCATTCCAACACGTAAGTTTAATTACATTAACTATTTTAGTTCTAAGATAATTAGTATATCTTGAAATATATTTCATTTTTTAGACACTTTACCTTTATCATGAAAATTGTATAATTTTAACTTAAGGATAATTATAAAATGTCACTCTCAAACACTTATTATGTTTTCAAGAAAAGGTTTTAAATTGAAAAGATACATCAATGAATATACATTTAAAATTTTATTAATAATAAATTATATAAATTATATTAACTTGTTTTTACTTATTTTTATGGTATAATTACATTGAACATTTACACAATGTTGATGTAGTGTTTGTGCAGCCAGAAGAAAAATCAGGTAAATGACATTAAAAAAATTATAATTAATATTTTTTGAATTAATCATGTTTTTACATTAATTTAATGGATAATTATAAGGTATTAGTGTATTTTATTGTATTTATATAAAAATCCCAATATTTAATTTAATTTTATAATGTCAAATTTTATGAATAATCCTTCAAATGGCCTTAAATGGTATTTAATGTTTAAAAATTATTTTGAAATAATTATAACATCATATAAATCCTAAAATTATTTATGTGGATCATAAATTCTCTATAATATAATTAATGTTCCATTTCTATTCCACTTATAAAATTTGAAATTTAATTCAAGAACCTTAAAAAACTCAAAATTGTGAAAATGACATTGTTTTTTTCTATAAAAAGGGACTCACTTCATCCTTTTAAAAATAGAACTAAATTTAACTTTTCTATAAAAAGGATTCCAAAAAACCTCTCTAAATAAAAATTACATATAACAAAACCCCTTGAGTGACCAAAAACCTCTACTATATAAATTCCCTATGCCCAATCAAAATGGGGATATCAAAATATGAGATATAAGTCTTACCTAATTTCATTTATGTTTAATTTTTTCTTAAAAATATCAAAAAAATAAAAAAAATTGATAACACACGTATCTAAAATAAAAATAAATCTTATAATTTTTGATAAAAAAACCATTTCCATGACCATTTTCTATCCAAATAAATATGAACACTTCATGTGTGTGTAAATATAGACTTCTACATCCACGAAACTATGTGTTATATTTTCATCACCACCTCATATGGATGGTAATGATGATATATTTACTAAAATATAAGATATTTATGACATAAATATGACTCTATAAGGATTATATTTTTATCTCCATCTTACCCTTCCATTTGTTGCGAAATGATGATGGTTGTCGTGCGTATATGTGATGTATGACCTCTACAAAGCGATGTGACTCATTTTTCTTTTAAAAATTAAATTAATAGTTATAAAATTAAATTAAATTTATAAAAATGATAAATATTTAAAATTTAAACTTATATATACTATGGAATCATAACCACTTTGACTATGGTCAATCTATGGAAGTTCTTTTGGGAATATGAACTGAACAACCTCAAAAAGTCTAATATGAACTCAATCGATTTAGTAATTGTACAATACATTGTAATAAATGAAATATGAGAGATTATGAGAATTTAATAAACCTAAAAAACTATTCATATTTATGTAAATAATAAATATATGATTATTATACAGGAGATAGAAAATGTACATGGAAAGTTGGACACGAGGTAAGAGATTTTTATTTAAACCTTGTTTCAAAGTATTCCTATGAAATGTATCACTTCTATATCCATATTCCCTAAAATGATTAAATAATGATATTCATATAATTTTTTTTGTTAAATTCATTTTACACAATATTTTACATTCTTTAATTGGTTTAAAAATATATATTTTTTCAATTTTTCTATATGGGTCACTTTTAGTTTTTTTTACCAATGTGAAAAAGACTGTTTTTACATATAATACATGAATATATTTTCACACTATCATGATAGTTATTCATTAATAAGACTCATTAAAAAGATTTCATATTTTAACAAAAAATCTCTTTCCCATCCTTTTGGTAAATTTCCATTTATGTTTTCTCAATGGAAATAAAAATTTTACCAATATTTTTAGATGAATCCAAAAATTGTTTCTGCATATACCTTAAAAAGAATATTTTAAATTACCTTATTGTGGAAATGAAAACATCTATGTTTTTTTATATGTAATGTTCCTTCAACCTTTTTTATGAGGATAAGTTAGCCCGATATAGATTTACAAAGCATTAGGAAAAAATTTTGTTCTTTGAGGAATTATAATGGAATTAGTTAAGAATGATATTCCATTTGTAAAGGTTCTTTTATGGATTATTATAATGGTTATATGAATATTATTTCCCAACACACATTCATGAATTTTCTATTATTTTAAAAGTGTTTTAGTGAAATATTTGTATTTAAATATGTAATAATAATGCTTATATTTTCTGAAACATGGGGACCCCTTTAAGGGGAAAGAATTATTTTTCAAGAAATAGTTTTTAATCAGATATAATGGTTTCTAAGAAACTCTAATGAGTATAATTTTTAATTAATTTTTTCTTATAAAATATTTTATGAAAAAAGTTTGTCAATAAAGATGATTTTATAAGTAAAAAAACGAATATTTGAGTTCAATGTTATTTTAATAGGGAAAATTGTATTGTTTATTTCATTATTTTTCAAATGGACTAATGTAATAATTTTATTTTAATATAAATTAGAAATATTTTTTTCTTATATTTTGTTTTTAAATTCTTTTCAAATGGCCTATGGATGATTAGGCACTATATAAGGTCTAGCCTTTCACATTGGGTGTTCATCTTAACTAGTGAACGTGTTTTGAATAAATCATGAGTTTAAATATAAGAAACCTTTTTTTGTAAAGAAAATATTTATAGGAAGTGTACAATTTGTTTTTAATAATTTAATATTTAAATATTTTTACTAATTATAAAAATCACTAGACATAAAATATTATAGTAATGTATTAATCCATGCTATTAAACTCATAATTACAGGATATTAATGATACAGACCAAAAATATAACTCTATTATTTAATTAGAGGATAAATATATTGACTAATAAATTATGTGGATGTATATTTTTTAATTTAAAAATTATTTAGCAAGATAACTGTTAGAATTTTTAATCAGTAGTTGTGCAAGGTTAGAAAAGTAAAAATTCTTATATTAAAAATTCTATCATGATATAAATGGGAATAAATAAATTTACATATTTATTTGGATTTTTATATTGATGAATAAAAAATAATTATATATTGTAAATATACTTTTAATATTAACTAATATGATAATTATCTGAAACACTTTAGAATCATTGATGATATGCTTTTCCAAATAGAGGGAAAGTAAAAGTAAATAGTTTTACAAATATTTAAAATCTTATTATTGGGATGAATTATGGTGTTTTGTGACTTTGAGGGTTAAAAAATATAGGTAATAAATTATTTAATTATCTAAATTTCATAGATATCGAGATTTTTTTAAAATATATTATGATAATTATCCTAAAAATGACATTTAAGGGTTTTTAATGATAAATATTAATTTATATGTTTATAAAAATAATAATTTAATATTATATTTATCTAATTGGGATGTGGAATGATTGATAATGTCATCAATTTTTTATTTCTGAACTACTTATTGTTTTAATTTAACATTTCTGAACCTTAAAGACTAAATATTTCTAAAAACTGAATTGAACTTTGCCTTTAACAGAGGAATTAATCTAATGTTTCCAAAAAACTCAAGTTGGTTTCACTATATCAAACCAAATAATTTTCTATCCATCCCTTTCCATAATATTATATATTTTTTCTTGTTGAAATTCACATTTTTAAGCCTTTGGACTCAGTCTAGAGGAGGTGGTTTCATGATAAATCTTAGAGTTTCTAAACCTCATTCTCCTTTCTTATGTATTATCCTTTATCTTACAACTATTTAAAAAAATATCTTATTTATCTTCCATGATTCAATTATTACGGTATTAGAGTTTTTCTATATAAAAATAATTAAATATCATCAATCACCTCACACTTAAATCTTTTCATATGTCATTATTATGTCAAAATATGGGGTTTGTAAAAATGATACCTTTTTATTTTAATTATATTCTTAGTATTTTTACTGATATAATTCATATTTAAATGTATATATAAAAATATCTTATTTAAAAGATAAATTTTTATAAAAATCAAATATTTATTGGGTTTTACATTCTTCTAAACTCTTTTGGAGAACAACATTTGTCGTGGTGAATTTACACTACCTATGTGAATATTAATGTTTTCATGAACTTATATATTCCATGAATATTCTTTTGAATTGATTTTATAATTTAATATAATATAACTATTCAAATAATTACATAATAATGATTCAGTAATGGTAAATAATCCTTTATTATAGTGTAATTATAAGTTAATAATCATATATATTCTTAATCATAAAAAATTCCTTTCAAAAAAGATCATATGTGTTACACCCCATGTTTTTATGAGATATATTCTTTTCAATTTCATTTATGTGTTTTTTTGTATGCTAAAACATGATTATCTTGCACTATACGCAACATTATATTATCTTGCAGGATAGGCAACAATATTCTTGGCTTGTGTTGCACGTAGTTTCACGTTCTTTTGATAGAATTTATTTCACACAACAGTGAGTATAGATTTTGTTCCCTTTATAAATGATATATGTTTGGATTAATTTATACCTAGCACTAATGGAATCTTATACTACATGCAACACTGACTTTTTTTATGTTACACGAAAGAGTGGTGTTCCTCGATAACTAGCATTGTATGCGAAACTGAGTTTCACTAAACAATGATATATTATTAAAATATTATTATTTAATGGGATATAAACTAGTCATTATGAATATTATTAACCATATTTTTAATTTTATATAATTATCATTCATCCTACCCATTTTCTAGAACACAATATGAGTGAAAAATTAATTTTTCGGATAAAAAAATATTTTTTTAAAGGCAGTTTTACCGCCTTTTGACGGCGCACCCAATTTAAGTCTAGTTTTTGACACATTTATAAGTAAATTTTGACTAAATAAACTTCTTATTCAGAATGAGGATATAAAATTTTACTCTGAATGAAATTTTTATATTTTTCTGATAACTTTCATATTTTGATGAATAGTAATAATACGCTATATTTTAAATGAAAACAATTTTTTTTCATCGAAATAATTTATACAGTTAAAATATATTATTGAGTGGTTTTAATTTATATATAATATATTTTTATATTTTTATCCAATTTAAGTAATTGTCATTAATTTTACATTGAATTCATATGTAAAATATTTCAATCTTTTGCAATGTTTTAAACAACAACCTATTTTTTTCCAATGGGTTTAATTTTAAATTAAATAATCCAACTTCTGTGTTTCAAATTTTGAAAAATATATTCCATACTAGTAATCATTAATTCCAAATTATTTTAAGGGGCTACTTTTATTTTTTCATTATGAATAATAACTTTTGGTAGTTATTTTTATTACCATATTTAAAGGTAAATCAAGTAATTATGGGTAAAAATAATATTATAAAATTACCATAACACATTCCAAAATTCTATTGGATAAATAAAATATTTCCATCTCATCTAAGTGTATTAATAGATTCATTTAATGTAATTTTTTCCATGAAAATGATGTAATTGTTATTAAAGAAAAAGAAAGTGACAACATATCACTCTCTTATATCTTACAGGTGTAATAATTTTCATTTAGTGATAAAATTCATAAAACGTCAAAATTAAATAGTCACTATAAAGATATTTAAATTTTATATATCATGTGAATTTATGTAGAAATTTTAAATCTTAATTAATTATCATTAATGATGGCACAATAGTGATGTAAACATTATTTTATTAATATAAATATCAAATAAATGGTTTGAAAAGTATTAAAAGAAATACCATATGAACTAACTAAAGTGATCCATGAATTTTCTAGGTGAATATGACATTATATTATTGTACCAAATATTTTTTTTAATATATCATTTTTTAAGAGTTTATTTAATGTCTAATAAATGAATAGTGTCAAAATTGACACTATTGACATTTTATGAACATAAAATTTTATTAAATTATTTAAAAATTGTAAAAGTATTTAAAATTTAAAAAATGATAATCATAAGGTCTAAAATTTCATAAATTATACATTTATGGTAAATTAACGCCACATAAGTAAATATTCATTACATAAAGTATTTAGAATGTTATTTCCAAAATTAAAAATTAATAGAATAACTAAGTGTCAATTAAATAGATAAGTTTTAAATTCTAATTCGGGACACTTTTTAGATTTCTGGGTAGGGTTTGAGTTTATTATAAATTAATATTTTTGAGAGTTTCTTAAAGTGCCCCTCTCCTCTCTTATAAAAGGGTACCTCCTCCATCTCCTATTCACTCCATTTTAAACCTTCAAGATCATCCAAACCCTTCCCATTTATCTTATAAACTTCACTAGTTATATTATAGAGGTTATTTTCTTCTCAAAAGACCAACTCTAGTGCCCAAAGAGTAAATTTAATGGAGGCACGTCAAGGAAGAGGTAATCACTTCTGTCAATTCTTTCAAATTTATTTCTTATTCTGCATCATCTTCTTTAGTTTCTTCATTATAAAGTTATAACATAAGTATCAATAATATAATTATATATTATTATAAATATGAAACAGCCCTATTTCACCTTCAATCCATCCTATTGAAAAAGAAATCATCACACGTGTGTACGTACAGCTTACCGTCTCCACACCGTGGTGTAAACAGTTTTTAACCACTACCTTAATTGGATTGGTATAATGGTAGAAATAATAAATATTTATTATTTTTATGAAATGATACTAATTATGAGATATTATACACTTCAATATCATTTATCAATTATGGGAATGATATCATCGCTCGTGCGTACATACAGCTTACCATCTCCACGATGCGATGTGATTCATTCTACATAATCTTGATTAAACCAGGATTATATAAATGAATTTAATGAATAAACCTGATTTATATTATAATAATAAAATTATTTAAATTATATAACTATAACCTAAAAATAGGAATAATAACTTATCCGAAAAAAACATGTTTAAGAACATAAAGCTGTTAATCCCTGAATAACGAGTAATAATGAAATGCTACTAACAAACGAATGAAAATATAATCATAAATGAAATCCTAAATATGATTATGATTCTATAATAAATCAGTAATATTATTTAAATCATTATACTAGAGTTCTGGATATATATGAATCATAAGATACCTAAGGTAAAGGATAAATTTTCAAATCATGTTTTCATCCGAGATTGTGTATATGTAAGTATTTACAGGGGGTATATATAATATCTATTTCCATGTTTTCTAAGAATATTTTCATTAAATTTTTAATATTACTATATGTATTTTAAAAGTAATTTTTTACCCATTTTTACTTTTAAGATATGGTTTGGAAGGAATCTTTCTTGTGTCTTCCATACGAGGCACTTTATGACTTTTTCAGCAAAAGTACGAGAAGAATGTTTTTTTAGTTATATGGAATGAATGGATTTTTAAAAATTCATAACACTCTATTTAGATGAATATTAATATAAAACTTTTAAATTTTATTTTTAACTAAATACATTTCTTTTAAAATTATACGACATTTTGAGAAAAGAAAACGTTTTTGAAGAAGAAATGATATGTTCCTCATGGATTAAGTTTATGTGTTTTCTTATAATTATTATCCATCTAAGATAGCACTCTTTAAATAGTTTTATGTTCATAACCCTATTATTATTATGATTTGATTCTGTTAATTATGGAATGATATTTTATATGGATTATGTTATGATGGAATGATGTTTAAATAAACCCATTTTATTTCTTCCTTATGCTATGATGAATACATTAAATTTTGTGGAACATAAAATAATTATTTCATTATGAAATGGGTGGGAACTATACCTCCCTCCAACTCATTAGGTAAATATTTATATCTCATTATATAGACATGAAAAAAAATGAAAGGTAAATCTAGTTCAGTAACACATGGCTAGTATAACAAGTAAACCTGGTTCAGTAATGGATGTTGTCCACTATAATGGTTTTGGCAGTAATGACTAATATAAGAATAATATTATGTGCTTATTAGTTTTCAATAATTACATGTTTTATTCCAATTTTATTCCATCATGGTTAATGTTCCCTTATGATCTATGCCTTTCGAACTACCCTGATTTAGTTCATGACTCAATATTTTGAGGTAAAAACTTTAGGTTCATGTTTTTACATTCAAATGTATATGGTTTATTTTACATTATCCATGTTGAACAGTACTATGAATTTGAGATCACCCTTTTTATGTTTTCTTTTCCCCAGGATATAAGGAAAGTTTTTATGTAGGAAAAAAATGGGAAGATATATATAGGAGATCTTGAAGATCTTTTAACAATTTAGAATATTGTGTTCTAAGCTTCCAAAGACACTAAACTAATATGGTATTTGGGCATATGTTTGTTCCATGTATTAAAGATTCCACAAAAGAAATGTAATGTCCACGTATGTCAATCTTGGATCTCTATGCTATGACTATCAACTATTTCTTGACCTACTAAAATACCATGATTATGGAAAGATATAGACACTATACCTAGAAAATTTTGGAACTTATGGATCCCATGGACAAATATATTTTACCATTGACATTATAGGACATCAATATTGGATGTGATGAACCAAACAATCAAAATATGATTGACATAAACTATACCAATTTGGTAATCCAATTAAGCATGTTAATAAATTAAATAAAAAAGAATAATACCATATATATTAACATGAAAAATGTTCTTTAGTGAGTAAATAGTTAATTTTATTTTATTATTCAAGAGGATACATGATTTATCAGGAAAGTTGATACTCAGGGTAAGGCGTTTTCTTTTAAAAAATTTCTTTAAATTTTTTAATGTATTTCATTAAAAACCATCTCATAATGTTTTCTATGAATTTTATTTCTCATATTATTATTAATATTTAGAATTATTCAATGATTCTCTTTTTTCCCTCTAAATATGGAATGTTTAACCCACTCATTGAAATCATTTTCTTTCTATGGGTTAATTGCATATGTTTATTCTTATGGGATAGAACTTAAGTTTTTATGGGTTTTATGGTGAAATGGAAGTTCTTATTTGATTTATTCATATTAAGAATATTATAAATTATGTATGATACCAGTTGGGTCTAATATATCACTCTAACACATTGGTTAATTAATTTTTCTTTGATCAAAATTAGTTAGAAATAACTGAATTGTTTGTTCCGTTATAAGGGTGATTATCTAAGTGATTTTGAATATGAATTCCCAAATAACCTTTACAATTATTATTTTTTACTTTTTAATTTTTTATAATTGTATTTTGGATAATATGGTTATTTTATAAGTGATTATGGGTTTTAGAAAGTTAAATATTTATTTTCTAAATTTAAAAATCTTCATGGGACTTCATGTTTCTTCAATGGACTAATGGGTTTTCATTATTTTTTAAATGCCTTATAAAGATTTATTTTTTCAGCCCATGTTTAAAAATTATTATATATGGTCTATGGATTAGAAAGAACAATAACTAAGTCATGTAATAGTTATGGTTATTTTAATTGAATAATGTATGTGTATAATTTTAGGAATTCATTTCTGTAGAGAAAATGTACACTAAGTAGAAGTGTAGTTCTTTTATTAAAAAGGATTTCCCATTCTTTTATAAATATGAACCCAAAATTTCAGAGGATTGTATGTAATAAAATATTTTCTATAAATCATGATATCTTAGGATGGTTTAGTCTTCATCCTTACACTATTGTATAACTTCTTATTCTCCCATCATCTAGGTTTCACTCTACTATCAGTACCTGGTTTACTACCTCCATGAATGTTCTCATCCTTAGAAATTTTCTTCATACCTTGATATAATGTCATTATCCATCCTCAAATATAAAAAAATTATTGATATAAAATCCCTCCAATATCAACCAAAACCATGGAAAATATTTTAACCTCGTATTATAATCCATGAATGAAATATCCTCTGATACTAGTTGAATTAAATCAGGGTCTATCTCTACCCTCAATGTCTTATGAATGAATTTTTCAAAGAAAATGACTTCAATGTTATTCTCCATAAACCCCTCATATATACCTTCCTTAACCCATACATCCCATAACTATTTCATTGGTCACATGAGCATATGTGTAATGAATTTCACCTTCCTCCCTATTTGTGTATTAATCTAATAAAAATAGTTTGTACTAACTCAATTCAGTACTCTAGTTCTTAAGGTCCACCCTCTCCCTAAAATATAGTAGGAAGTTGTGATTATAACTACTCTGTAAAGTATTCCATAGATTGTAATTATTTATATTCTCCTTAGTAAAATCTATATATAACCCACATTATGATATCCCTAACGGGTTTATATAACCACTTATAAACTCCACTAACTATGGCATCTCACCTACCTGCATTAGAGCCTCTACATAAGGCTCTTGGTCACCTATTGCATTTAGGGCCTCATCCTATGCATGAATCATTTGAAACATTTATCGTTTATCTTAACACTCTAGTGGAGGTTGTCTTGGTGGAATCTCTCCTAAATAAAATATCACGCTCAATTCCAATATAATAGTATAAATATCATGAATAGGGGAAATTAAATTAAGCAGTGTGACCCAGTATCATTACACTTCCCTACAACACCAAAATCCCATACCATAAAACCTCAAGTAACCATATATCCACATTAGGGTTAAGTAGAAAACACATTACAATCATGTTGGATTTACTTGTGATTTCTTACCACAAATCACATCCCTCTGTTGGATTAGTAGAATCCCAATAAGATGTTATATGATAATACATCATATAGGTTGTTGTTGATACCTTAAATAATAAATCTCCTTTGATTCAAGAACCAAAGTTTCAATCACATACCCATTAATGTTTAGTTAAGTATAATGACACTGGGATACTATGTTGGAAGCACTATTTAGCCTATTTTAGTCAACTTTAACTATTAAACCCATTTTCTATTACAGGTCAAAAATAATAATACTAAGATAAACACACATGTTATGTGATATATATGTATCAAAAATAATACATGAATATTTCCTCTTTCCTTTTGGGTCTGAGACTACATATCATATTTAAAAAAAATCAAATACCAATTTATTTAAATTAAATAACTAAATTATAACCATAAAATTCCAAATCAACAATACCAGTTCCATGGTAAGTTATATTTTAACTCGTACTTTTCAGGAAAGGGATCACAACACAAAATCCATCCCAAGACCTATTTATATTGTTTTGAATCTCATTTGTTGTGCCTCTATCTACCACAACCCAAATAATAACAAAAGACATGCTCTGTTCTATGTTTTACCAATTTTCTATGTTACCAATTTTCAATACCCCAACTTATCTCACTCTACAGTAACCAAACCAGAGTGTCACATGGCCTTAAGTTCACCTCAATGTATGATAAAGGATATTGACTAACAGTGAGGGTCTATAGGGTGATATTGGGTAAGATATTCTTTCTAAATATTATATTAATAATATTTACATAACATAGAGAAATAATTGTAAATATCATTCAATAACTATCAAAACAAAATACATACAATTAATTTAATAAAAAAATATTATATATAATGATTTCCATACAAATATCTAATGAATTTACATAGGCAAATCACATACAAAAACATAAAAGTAATAAAAATAACTATTATCCTGGAACCGAGGATCCAACAATTCCAAATAAAACCATTATATTCATTTCATCAACCACCAACACATCCATCTATATTAACATGCTGAATTTTATCCCTTACCTTTTACATTACCATAGACTATAAATTCAACATACATCTCAGATGGCCCATACTGAGTGTGAGTATAAACTCAACTGGATTGCTTCAGAAGTGTCCCTAACAAACAATCATACATATACTAGTGTACAAAAAAACAATAAACACCTATCAAATAAATTACACAAATCTATATATTTTCTCTAAAAATGTACCAAGTGAGCATTTACATTCCTTATCAAGTGCCATGATGGAATGATACATCAAGATTTGGTCACGTTAAAAGTATCCCTATATTTATTTCCATTCCCATTCCAATCAAAATCATATTCCCAAGTGAAATAAAATTCCCCAAAGACACATCAATAAATAAAATGATAATTAACATGGATTTTTCATCCTTTATCACACATTATCTTAATATCCCAACACGCTTATGGTGAGACTATATCTATCTGCACCAAACCCATATCATTAGCCCCAAAAATGGTAATCAACCCATGCTATAAAAATTATAACTACTCTAATGGTATATGATTCCAGAAGAAGTATAAATGGGAGATAAAATTAAAATAATAAGGAAAGGATCTTAAGATATAGGATTTACATGGTTAAGGAAATATCCATACATCCATGAAGAGGTATAATAATTTCCTTTTTTGGTAGTAGAATTATATATAAAATCATATAGTATCAATTCCCTAACTCAAAATAGACTTCATAAACCAATGTGGAGTTACAATAACCCATGATTATATAGTTTCAATCTACATAGTTTTTCCAGTGTGTTAGAGTATATGTGGTAGGGTTCTATGGAGCTATAGTAATATTTTCTCCAAATACCATGCTATTATAGTACCATGTCGAAACTTTTTGTGTTTCTGTAGTATATTTATTTTTATTATTAGTCTATATTGTTGTATGATTGTATTTTTTTACACTTCCTCTAATAAATTAGAATACACCATTCCAATAATCTCCCACTTGGTGCACGATCAATCTAACTAACCACATTATAAGGTTTAATTGGTAGAATACTTACATATCGTAATAACATTATCTAATTAAATCACCAATGGACTCTTTTACATCAAAGGATTAATTTCAACCTAACAATTCAAGAAATACCAACTGATTTACCTTCAATACCCCCTTATTTTTATCCCATGATCTATCTCTCGTCCTATGTTTATCAATGAAGACAAATATAGGCACAAAAGTTACTTAACATCACAATCACCTTCTACTTTTTCAATATTTCTATTGTATTATTCATTCTATGAATCTATAAAATTCCAATACTCCATCCTTTATTAAGGCTATAATAAAATTGAACTCCAATGAAATATGCATCATATAAGAAGAAAAAACTTGGTTATTACAAGATATATTTCACTTTGACTATCATAGTACTAACCATTTTACACTTAATTTCAATCCAACTTCTCAAATAATTTATTAATTAAAACCAAATCCTTCTTAGATAATATTATAATAATGTATTCTACCATGGTGTAATATAACACCACTACCATATATAATTAACATATCTAGCTAAATTTAGTTCTTATATAGGTAATCTCATAACTTTTGGTACTCCTACCATTATCGACATCACCTCCATGTTCAGAATCCACATAACCCTGTAATGAATTTATTTTTTCCAAAGCACATAGATACTTTCTTACTTCCTTTAATATTACTATATATGGATATCACATCTTTTTAGTGTTTCTTTTTAACATTATCAATGTACTTTCTCACAACTCCCACTGCATATAAAATATCATCTCGAGTACAAAACATGGTACAAATAAAACATCCAACAGTTGATTTATAAGGAATCTTTTCCATATACTCAACATCTTCATTTGTTTTGGTTACTTTCAACTTTGAAAATTGAAAATGTCTTTCTAATGTAATTAAAATTTCCATTTCTTCAAACATACTTAAAATTATCAAAAAATATAGAATGTATTCAACCATTGATAACATCAAGTTTATAATTATGCATTCCCTCTTCATCTTCAACCCTAAAATCATACCTCCTCTAACATCATTCATCAAAAACTCTTCAAACTACTACCCATTCCACTCAAAAATACTCTACATACATGATCCCTTAAAGATAATTTCATCTAAATACTAAAGCAAGAAAATGTATCAAACATGGAAACACTTGAAATATCATCATTGATCCTTGTCACAATATTTTTATTCATTTTTTCTCATGAATTCATTAAAATTATTTTTCAACTTCTATGGTTCATATTTTAACCAATATATTATCTTTTTGAGTTTTTACATTGTGTTTTCCTTTCTAAAATAAGCATATCCCTCTATATGAAACATAAATATTTTTTATAAGATATCTAGGAGGGAAGTAAGTATTTACGTCAATTTAATCAATATTTTAATCCTAAAATTAAATCATATTTATAACCACCCAAATGGTATAATTATTCATTATAGGTTAGAATCTTTTATTAAAACCCTTACCTTCCTTGTATTGAAATCATTTCAATACATTCTTTACCATATACCACCTCTCACCATTATTTTCTATCATAACCTATTATACACATTTTTTCTATAATTCATTCTTTCTTTATGGAAAAGATTCAACTTATATGTATTATTATCATGAAATGTATAAATATTCTCCATCATAACAAATTCCAAAAAAATTGACTCCTTTAACTTCATTGCATTTTATAATAAATATGTATATCCACCAGTAGTAAATAAAAAATATTAGATGATGAATACCTTTGTGTATAACTTTTCACCCTTGTTGATCTCCTAAATCCCACTTAAGAAGTAGGATCCACAAGTTTGGGTGTCACATGCATAACTAGACTTTCAAGATCTTCTTTCTTTCAAAACATTGATTTTTTATTCATTCCATAAATTTAATCTACAATATGGTTCTTGTATATGAAACATTCAATAAATATAACATATGGGATTATAGGGATCATATTTTTATAATTAACTAAAAATAAATAACAAAAATCCTCATCACTATATCCAATAAAGATGTATGGTGTGGATTTTACATCCAGTTTATTCCTTTCATCAGAATCAATGCGGAAATATTCTAAAAAACTAAGGACTCATACATGATAGAGTATTAAAAAATTTCCAAACTAGATATCCTTAATTAAAAATTATTCCATTGGTACAAATGGACTTTAATTCATGAGATATTTTACATATTCACCACCTATGTCAATAATTTCTAGGTCAGCCTTGAGTTAATCCTTATACTCTTAGAATATTAATCTAATTTTGTATTCATCCTTTCACCTGAAAATATATATTGTTGTGTTCCTCGAATATTCTTCTACCCTTGAATTATATTTTTAGAGAAGAATTCCCAAAACTCTTTAATATCATACTCTTCTCTATTATCAAACATCAGGAATTTCAACTTTGATGATGAGTCATTTTCCATAAGACACTATTACTTTTGAAACATGGAAAATATATAATAGTTTGTTTTCAAAAAAATAGATTCATACCTTCCAAATTGGTTTGATGATAAATGTCACATAAAATAGTGACTTTATATGGAAACATACTAGTGAAGGTCCCATAAGATTAGTGTGAACCGGGTTTAACATTCGAACCGTAATTTTTTTTATATCCTTTTGTAAACTATACCATATTTATATTAACAATGATATAATATTTACACAATAAAAATTACACTAACATAATCTCTCATAGTCTTCTTATTGGTTAGGAAACCATCATCCCATTCTCACTAATTTTTTCTAGACTTTGATTATATAGTTTTAAGTCCCCAAAATAATTTTTTATTTCAATCATATCTATGAAATTTTATATCATATTTTATATGATTCCATTTGTGACTCCTAAATTTATGACCATAGAAACTTTGGAAATTTTCCATGCACTCTGAATGAACATGGTGTTAGAACTATAATCATAAAGTTTTCTAATGAAAAAAAGATTCATTCTAAAACTAGTAACATATCCCACATTCTATAGAATGAGAAAAAATCCTACTATTGGTTCAAATATATGCATCAACCATTCCCATAATTTAAAAGGTTTCATCATCAGAAATATATACCTTTCTAAAATTACTTAAAACATTTTTATTCATGGATGACTTTTATGATACAGAATAGAAGGATACACATAATTATAACATTCAAGACTCTAGATGGAAATGTACACTCTATGGAAATACATTATTATGTCATTTAGCATCTCTATTTTCTATATTGGTTTTTGGAATTTTTTTTCTCTATACACCTTAAGGTGTAATTTCATCCTATGAGTCTAGTAGGTAGGACAAGGATCTTTTACCATATCTCATATCTTTCCTATTGAATTTAATTATCCTATATTATTACCACAATATATGTTTCTTTCTCTTCCTACCATATGTTGATTAGAACCTGAGAAGCTTCCTGACCCTCATCTCTAAATATCCTCACTAAGAATTAAATCTCGCACATCGATCATCTTCAAATTTTTTCTCTTAAAAGAAATAATCAAGGATGTTATAGTTACTTACCAAATATCAGGAAACTAATATAAAAATGTTTATTCAAAAACCTCATCATCCAACATGATTCCCACAAATGCAAACTATCATTTTATAGAGTTGAACTTTTTTATGAGATTTGGAAAATGATTCCATTCAATCCCCTTTGGATTTAATAATTTCAGCATCTAGTACACTTCATTTAATAATCAAGGATTATCGTGAATATTCATTTGATCTTTCATCAATCCACCCATCATCTTATCCTATCTGATATTAAATGCCACATTTTTCTAAAATAAAGAATACCACACCTAGAACCTTACAATCCTATAACTACAACTTGGTATTCTCCATCATTGTTTCTATAACACCCAGAAATAGAAAGTATATCTTTTTATTATAAAGATAGTACTTGATCTGTATCCTCCAATAACTGAAGTGATATCCCTTAAAATAGTCAAAACTTAATTTTCCATCTTCTATATACATTGTTCAATTTGACAAATCCGACCTCATTTTTTCAAACTCAAGATTCAATACCAGTTATTATATAAGGGTAGGGAGGTCCAACTATTGTTGATTTTAGAAGAATATTAAAAGAAAAAAAAATAAAAATAATAGGAAGAACATCATGAGACTTAAGTTTTATGTTGTTCAAGAAAACTACCTATGTATAATGAGAGGTAGAATAATTTCACTATGTTCGGGGGTAGAATTATAGGAAAAAAATACCATAGTATGAAAACATGATATTGAAATGTTCCTCACAATGAAACATGGTTCTGAAGCTACCAAAACTACTAAAGAAACAATTTAAATATTTGGTATATTGTGCCACTATTAATGTGAGGGATGTCTATATACCTATAACTATTGACACCAAAGTCAAAGATTATATTGTTCCATATCGATAAATTTTGTACTACTATAGTATCATAGTCAGTGTCATTGATCAATTTTGTTATAGTAGTTTATTGTATAGTATGACATCCCAGAATATTTATTAACTCCATTTAATGGATCAGGATATATCATTCCAACCCCTCACTCCTATATGATTATATCATCTACCACAAACTACGTTCGACTATAGTATACAAAACCTCTATATAAATTGTCAACCCTATCACCCTATCTATGTAAATATAAGGAGTTCACTACCCACACTAAGATAACTAAACAACCTTATGATAATATATGTGTACATGACCCAAATATCTGTAACCACCATACTGGAATGCATAAATAGACTTTTAAGGCCACATCCCAGTTGACCACTGTCCCCAGTAGAAAAAATGGTCAACACAACCCACAACTAACTAGATAACCTTGTCACCTCATTATGGTGGATCAATTTCATCCATTTTCCTAAGGGTTTCACTGAACACATACCCAAGGAAGCACGTCAATAATCACAAATAAAAAATAACCACTATCTTCCATAATAAATCAATAGCATAATTACCTAAACCAAAAATACTAGGAAATAATGTCATAACTAATTATATATACCATTTCAAATATGTGAATTCCACTAGGTATCTCTTAATGATAATGAAACCCTAAATGGTTCCATTATTTGTTAGAAACAACAACACTACCCATGTTTGTTTTTTACACATCACATAACACATATATGACCAAGGAGATATTGTGGAACAACTTACCTTGAGTATGTAGGATTCCACTCATTTGAGAACATTGGTTAAGTAGACTTTAATGGATGATTCACCACTATCTTTAAAAATCACTGATGTTAGGGTTTTTTTAGAGAAATTTGAGATTACAGTGAGAAATATAGAGAACATAAGCACATAAACTAATATTCGTATCCTTTACCACTCTGTAACACTCACGGTTTTAGGTATTATACCCTTTTATTATTTATTTTGTTGTCATATAATCATTTATTTAGTTTATGAATGTTTTCGGAGGGTCTTTAAAAGTGTGTGAATTGTGAATGGTTAGTAGAAATTATGTGGATTCCCTAGGAAACCTTGTGAGATAATATTTTTAAGATATTAGCTACGCAAGGTTGGTGTGTGATTTGGAAAACCCATATTGATTTCCTAGAAAATTGTGTGATATGGAATTTAGAGGGTCAGTAGGTATACATGTTTGGTGCATGGTTTTCCCAAACTGTGAGACACAACCATGAGACACTCGGTGTATTATCAACCATCATTAATATAGTTAGTCCATAGTTTATGAAACTGTATGGACAACTCATCAACATAATGTTAATGATCTCATGAATCAATAGTAAGTCTATATTTCTGCTCTTTCTCTTTAGATCTTCTCATTTTCTCTAACCTTTTTCATTATATCTAATCTTTTATAGATAGATCATTGACCTATAATGTGTTTTTATGAGATCATGTTGGGATATATTGAAGGGAACATGTTTTGTGGTCAAATATAGTGGTTTATTGGTGCATTATTTGTTATCATCATCTATCGAGTGGTAGGTAGATTCTATTTAATTCTACTCATTCTAGACCATTAAGGATTTATGTTTATATCCTTTTATTTTTCATTTAAAAAATTAACCCCCTTGTTTTTAATACTTATATTTATGGTTATAAAATGTTATACATGAGGTGTTTGATAAATTTATTAAAATAAAATAGTTTGAAAAGATTTTTTTTGTTGGGAACATGGAATGTGTGGTTGGCATGAGTTTATGAAAATTTATTTTGGTTCTTTTTTTGTTTCATACATGGTTCCAGTGTAATAGTGGCACATGGTTTTCAATCAAGTGATCAATTGGTGGCAGTATTATTCATTACTCGTTATATTTGGGATAGTCATTGTTCATGTATGGGTGTGTAAGGGTGGAATAGGAATGGTAATTCCAAGTGGAAATAAATAGTGGATAATGGATTTATAACAACTATTTCACTTCAATTATTTTTATTATGATAATATGTTTTGATATTTTCACCATCTATCTTATATAAATGTGATCCAACTTATTCTTGTTTCTTGTGGTGTGTGTTGGGATGTATTTGTAGAATATATACTAAATTATATAATCAACCTTTTCTTGGATAATTTGGAGTGTTTTTAGATTTTATGTGTTGATATATATTTAAAAGAAATATATAGTACTTCTCTAGTGACATATCATTAGGAAGTGTCTTTAAGACATAGAGATATAGCTTACAGTTTAGTTAGGGTATTTATTGGGTAGATTCCATATTAGTGTCACTGAGTTATTTTTTATTTTTCAATTTAATTTTTAACCTTATATTATTTTTTATATATTAATCTGATATTATTTTTTTGTTAGGTGTTATTTTTTATTTTTCATGAATCATATTGTGTTGTTGTATTGTTTCATCTTCATAAGGTTGTTCCTATTTTAGGTATGATCATTGCCTGATGATTTTGTATACCCTTGGAACTTTTTGACAGCCTTTTTTGTCCTCAGTACTTCACCTAAAGTTAGTATCACCTCGTCACTTCCCAAGGAAATGGGTGAGGGAGGGATGTTACAAATGGTATTAGAGCTTATTTATTCTTTCTATCTTATTGGGATGGTACCATAGAGATAGGAATGTTGAAACTTGAAATTTATAGAATAAAAATAAATATTTATATTTTTAATGTCTAAATTCATGTAACCAGGTTGGTTTGGATACAAAGTGTCCTAGTAAACATCTAGGTGTGTTTTAATCTCATCATTATGGGTTTAGCTAATGAGTGTTGTATATCATGCATTATTAGAGACTTACCATAAGGATTAAATTTATTATATTTTTTAATTATTTTTTAAAATTGGTAATTTTGATTGTTTCATTTAGTGAATTTTATATTTAAATCCTTATTTTTAAACAATTCTCTTGGTTATTTATGTTCTGTTGTTGTTCTTTCTAATAGAATTGTAGAATATTGATAACCAACGAAATATATGAGAAAGTATATGAGAATGTTCTTCAACCTGATTGAAAATCAAATTAGTAACTACTCTAGAGTATAGTCAATGAACTTTAATCTATGGATAGAGGAAATTTGATCCCACATCCATGCTGAGAAAAATATCCATGGAATTTTAGAAATAAATTCCACCAATTTTCTTGGGTCACACCAGACCAAAACAAGCAGAGGCTTGGATTTGGAAAATTGACTGAATTTTTTTTTTCTTAGAAACCTAAGAGCAAAATAATGTGAAGCTATATGTTTTTAAGTAAGATTTTATTTATAAATAGTTTTGGTATATTATTACTCATAATAAACATGACTAGAACATGATATGGTTAGCATTTGAGGATTTGTTTAATAAAAAATATCTTTACACATAAAGGATCTCAAGGATGATATACTTTCTTACCCTAAATTGGTAAAATATATCTATGAATTAGTATTAAACCGAATTTTTGAGGTTGATTTGTTTTAATATTGAAGTGCCTCAAAGTGGACATTTAAATGTGAGTCACTTTGAGATAGGCCTATGACCTAACATGCACTCCAGGTTGGTTTTCTTCTGTATTTACCAATATACTGAGAAAATGAATATAGTGACGATAAATAAAAAAAATATTGGGAACCAACATGTGAGAAAAAAAATTTTCCATTACATGTATATATGGGAACTCCAACATTAGGAATAAGTTCAAGAGATAGATTTATTATTGATAAACAATTAACTAGGGAATAAGTTGGTTGGTTAAGTATAATTTCCCCTCCCTGTAGTAAATAGTTGAGATTTTATAAGTGTGTATATTATGAGAACATCAAGAAATAGTGCATGAAAAAATATGTGGTAATTACTTCATTATAGTGATCTAGGACATCTAAAATTTTATTTTAAGTTAAATCCAAGTCAAACTGAAATTAATGGATCGAACATGTATCATTCTTCTTATGATCATTCTGGTCATTCGAGATGCAATAGTAATAACTCTAAAAAATGACCTAGGGTGACTCTTTTATCACACCAAAACCACAACATCCATAAAAAAATAGTATAGAAAGAAATATTTATTGAAAAAATAATATAATCAATTGTATGGTGTTGAGATAATAATTATGGAGTATAAATCTAGTCATTAAATAGATTTAGGTATTATAACTATTAAATATACTCTCATGAAATATTTGTTTTATATTGGCACATTCCACTATTTTATTGCTTCATATATCATGGATCATATTGGATTACATGTTGAAATGATTCCTCGTGTCTTGAAACTACATACACCTCTCACAAAGAGGATGGCAAGCCTCTAAGTGTCTCTCACGTTATATAACTATTGATGATGTTGAGTTTTTTGGGATTTAATTATTCCTGATATAGAAATATATGACCTAATATAGAGAATATATTGTTTAATATAATATATATATCCCATAATAAATATTATGCCCAGCCAATTGGTTTCACATATTGGGATGGTATTATGCATCTATTTAAAGGAGATTGGGATTTGAATGCTAGTAGATAATGGAATTTGGTACCGATGGTTGGAAATATCTCAAATCAATTGAAACAGTTGCTTTGGCCTCTTCTTATGTGATCATATACAGATATTTTCTCTCCCCTATTAACCAAAATGATGCCTTTCTTGGCAGTTTCTATGGGTTTCCACTAGAAAGGGAAGTGGAATTTATGATTTATATTCTACCAAGGACAAGTCTTACTTCACTTCCATCCTATATGATTGAACCAATGGAATGATGGAAATTGAGGGTCTATCTAGAATAATTGGAAATAAAAGGGTTCATTTGACCAATTACGTCATCATGAGAAGTACTAGATTTTTTGTATAGAAGTTTGATGGAACTCTTTGTAATTGTATAGATTTTTGTAAGATATACCATGTTTACATAAGGAATAGTTATCCTATTCCAAGAATAGATGAAATTTTTTATCAATTGAGGGGGTCCAAATGGTTCAATAATATCTATTTTGAATCATAATATCACCAACATTGATTTTAGAAAGAGTATATTCAGAAGATAGCATTCCAAAGTCCTTATGGTCATTATGAATATGTGGTAATGCCATTTTTTCTTACAAAATCACCCAAAGTGTTCATGTAATTTATGAATAAGTTATTTTATAAGTATCTATATTCTATAAATTGGGTGTTCATGTAGAGACTCGAAGCTTGACGTACATGAACATTACATTACTTTTGCGGAATACTTAGTACATAACAAAAACACACACACAAGGATCGTAATAGTTTAGTGTCTTTGGAAACTCGGAACGTAATCTTCTAATCGTGGTGAAAGATCTTCAATATCTCCCATAAAGATCATCCCTTTTTTTTTACCTAAAACCTTTCTTTATATCCTGGGGAAAAGAAAACATAAAAGGGTGAGCTCAAATGCTCAGTAAGGTTATACAAAAGAAAAATCAATCACATCATATTCATAAGAACATAACTTTTGGAAATCTTAACCTGCAAAAGAGAGCATAATTTCATAACATGGGATAAATCATGGCAGTGAAATGTAATCACAATAATCATAACATGAAACTTGAAACTTTGTGGCATTCACACATAATCATAGAGAATCATTTCTTGTTAGTCAAGACTCATTTCCAAGACTATCTTAGTGGACAAAGTCCCTTTCTGAATCGAGTAACCCTCGTTTCAGTCCTGTTTCACTGAACCGGTATAACCTATCATTCCAGCCATGTCTATCTCATGAGATATAAAATCATTACCCAATGCATTGGAGGGAGATATAGGTCCCACCCATCTTATAATGAATCCTTTCTTATGTGTGCCACATAATCACAAATCATACATCATCGCATAACCCATGTAACAAAAATGGGATTCTTAAACAACATGACATCATAAAACAATTCATATAAGATAAAGGAATTCATAAAAATACTTCCATCACAACATAATCAAATCAATGTAATAATAGGGATAAAAACAGAACCCTTTATTATCTTAGATGGAAAATAATTTTGATAAAACACTTGAACTCCATTCTTGAGGAAAATATCCTTTCTTCTTCAAAAACATTTTTCCTTTCATAACATGTCATACAACTTTAAAATAAAAGAAGTTGATTAAAAATAAACTTGAAAACTTTTAAAGGAAGCTTCTTGGAAATAATGTTTTAAAAATCCATTCATGCCGTATAAGTTAAAAAAAACATTCTTCGTACTTTTGTCGGAAAAGTCAAAAAGTACCTCGTACGAAAAACGACAAAAGATTCCTTTCATACATATTACTAAAAACTCACCGAAGGGTAAAAATGGATTTAAACAATTGTAGGTGGATGGAAATAATATTACATATTGATGAAACATGGATGTGGATGATAAAATACACCCCAGTAAATACTTACGAATAAACAATCTCGGATAAAAATGAGATTGTGATATTTCCCTTACCTTAGGTCCGATTTGCTTTGTTCGTGTCCGAAGCTCCTGTATAATGGTTTAAATAATGTTATTGACTTATTACAGAATCATATTCATTGTTATGATATCATATATGGTTCACTTATGACATTATATTACCCGTTCTTTTGTAAATTCCATGTTAAAGAAGCGTTTTGGGTAAAATCGTTTCATTTATCGTAGGTGTTTTGACTTGTTGTTCTTGACATCATTATTACTTATATCATGATTTACTTACTTCCAGAATATAAAATATGATTTATATATCATATATATTCAGTATATATATATATATAATAGGTAGATAAATAAAATGAAAAACACCGTTCATGGAGACGGTAGTCCGTACGTACGCATGAACGCTGTTTTCCTTTCCTTATTGTCTTGAAATGGAAGTAAGTAGATGACATACATATGTATATATATACATAAATCCAGTAGCTTTATAATGTCATATATTTCATTATTATTTCTTATATATACATTATAATCATTCTTAAATGGTTAACATGGAGAATGAATCTCATCGCGCCGTGGAGACGGTATTCCGTACGTACGCACGAGCGATGATATCATTTATATAAATATTGAATTGAATTGGAGTGGATTATACAATATATCAGAATCAATATGATGTTGTAATAACTATGTATAGTTATTCTTTACACCATTATACCCATCCATGTAAGGTGGTGGTGGAAAATAGATTACACCACGGCGTGGAGACGGTATTCCGTACGTACGCACGCGCGGTGATTTCTTTTTCCGTAGGATGGATAGATGGTGAAATAGGGTTGTTTCATACTTATAATAACATATCAGTATATGAGTGATACTGATGTTATTACTTCATAATGAAACAACCTAAGAAGAAGAAGTGGAAGAAGAAATAAAGATGAAAGAATTGGTAACGGTAATTACCTCTTCTTTGAAGCGCCTTTTGGAGACCTCCTCTTAGGGAACTAAAATTGGTCTTTGAGTAAGACCAGAACCTCTAGGATGTTTCTAGGGAAGTGGAGAAGAGATTTTTTCAGGGTTTGGCCGAGCTTGAGTGCTCAAATTGGTGTGAGGAGGAGGGGGAGGAGGTGTCCTTTTATAAGGGAGGAGAGGGGCACCTTAGGAATATCTCAAAATATTATTTTATATTAAAGTCAAAATCGGTTTATAATGGTTCCAAAGGGTCTTATTTCGAAGATAAGGTGGGGAGGGGTCAAAATCCCATCAACCAATAGGATTTAGACAAGTTTAGGGTATTATTTTAACCTTATCAATTAGATTTAACTCTAAGTTAAATAATTTAACTTTTACCGTGTCTTTTTGTTTTCTTTCACTATATGGTTAATAAACTTACTATAACATGCCAAACGAACCCCAAATTGTTTATTATTAATATATATATCCTTATCTAAGTCATTTGGCCGAACCTTAGATTTTTAGGAATAAAATAACAATTAATAATATAATATTTGATTTAAAAACTATTTTGTGTCAATTTTGACACTATTTGATATATGATTTTTGTGAAAGTCATAACAGAATTAAATGTTCTAAGAAATTTAATTAAATCAACATTAATATATCATAGTAACCTAGAAAATTAGTGGAATTCATAAAAAGTCTCAAATTACATTTATTTTGGTGTTTATAACATCAATTATGTCAATATTTCATTAATAAGATAATTACTGCATCAACATTGTGTCATAAATAAATTAAATTATTTAAAGTCTAAAAATTACAAATAAAATACCATTATGTAGGAAATCTTTTTATCTTTCTAATGAATATTTATAATCTAAAATGAAACATATATAACCCTATGTAACAATTGTTTTTCTAAAAGATATATGCTTGTGTCAATTTTGTATTCATTTTAACTTAATTAAAATAAAGTGTCATTATCACTTACAAGTGGATCAATGGGGTCCCAAAATCGACCCAAAGATGCCCATGGTCGCCCATGTATCAACCAATGGGGTTAAGACACGTTTTAGGGTAATTTAATATTATTATAATATTATTTTTTAACCCTTATTTACCGGATTTACCCTTAACCATGGTAAATAAAATATTTACCGCAGTAATTATTCAAAATGTCTAAAAATAAAAGTTACCTATTTACACAATTTGAACATCATGATTCCAAATATGGAATCCATTTTTCTAAATTCAAAACACAGAAGTGGCAGAAATTAATTTAAAATTAATTCCCGCTGTCAAAACAAAAAACGTGTTTTTAAGAGATAATAACTATCAAAAGATTGACACTTGTTTATGTTCGGTTTAATTGTAAAATTGTGTCCAATGACCAACATTATATTAAGTGGTAAAAATATATTCTAAATATAATTTAAAACCATTCAATATTATAATTTAACCACAAAAGATATTACGATGAAAAAAGTTGTTTTTAATTAAAATATAGCGTGTTTTTACTATTCATTAAAATATGAAAGTTATCGGAAAAATATCAAAACTTTATCTAATGTAAATTTTTACATCCTGATTCAAAAGAAGAATATTATTTTGTCAAATTGAACATATAAACATGTCAAAAACTATATTTAAAGTGGGTGCGCCATCAAAAGGCTGTAAAACTGCATTTTTTGAAAAATACTTATTTTACCCGAAAAATTTATTTTGTTCTTATACCATGTTCTAGAAATGTGTAAGATGAATAATAATGTTATAAAATTCAAAATTTAGTTAATACTATTCATAACGGCTAGTTCATGACAATATTATAATAATATAACATTGTTTATTAAAACCCGGTATTGCGTACAACACACGCTATCGAGGAAGGTCGCGATTGCGTGTAATGCAATCCAAGTCAGGGTTGCGTGTTGTGAAAGAATCCTTCATTGTTTCGTATAACAGAATCCAACCATATTTCATTTATACAATTAATATATATATATATATACTCAATGTTGCGTAGAATAACTATTATCAAAATTGTGTGTAACACGATCCAAGAATAGTGTTGCGTATACTGCAAGCTAATACGGTGTTGCGTATAGCGCCAGGTAATCTTGGTGTAGAATACAACACAAGACATTAATGAAATTAAAAGAATATTTTTCATAAAATCTTGGGGTGTTAAATTCTACCCCCCTTAAAATGAATTTCGCCCTCGAAATTCGTCGAGGTTATAAATGGTTTACTATTTGAAAGTTTCTTTGATAGAAACCCACATCATAAAAAGGAATACCAAAACTTATCTTTAATAACAAAAGTATGAAACGTAACGGTTACCCAAATAATCTAATCATTGGGTTTCCACATAGGTGAAAATATGGATATGGAAGAGAAATCTCACCATCATGTTCTGATGGAGAGTGGTAGAGAACATGGCTATGGAAAAGCCAGTAATCACAAATCCATAGATTTGTGATGATATAAGGTACCATCTGATTCATCAGGTATAAGATCACTAGGACAACATTTTTGGTTTCAAGATCATTTCCCTAAAGTTGAAAATTTGAATTAGAATAAATACTTACTTTATTTTGGTACAATCTCACTGTTGTTCGTGCCTTGAACAATCTCCACTTCATCTCTTGAAGTTGAATTTGTTATTCGTGAAGTGTTAGCAGATCATGTGATAGAATGACGGGTCATTCCATCTGTCTCAAACAAAAGGTTAGCAAAAATTATATGCATAAGTAGATCTATAGTGAGATTAATCATATATGGTTCCTAAAATGGACTTATACTTCATATATCATACTGCTTAATATAATAAAACTAGTTTCTACTAAACAGGGACTTCTTGTAGGTCAGTGGTAGGCGATAAAGGTCAGTCGCACTTCGGTTGTGGGTTCGATTCCCACAGCCTTGTCCGACGCGATGGGCTATCGCCCGTCCTGCAGGTTGTCCTTTTTCTAAAACTATATTACTATAACATCCCATCAATAATATCGAGAAAACTTCGATCCTTAAACAATACTAACTTATGTTCAACATAATCCATTCCAATCATTAGGCTTATCCATAATACTGCAGTTCACTCTCATAACATAGTGAAAACTATTACCAGAGATTGAATACCATCGTTGATCCCCATATATCATAAGATACATTCCAAACATTCAAAGGCCTTAATCATGTATACTCTTGAATACCCATTGAACCTTGGTGAAAACATGAATGCAGTTAAATTTTAACACTTTCCACATACCAAAATCCTCAAAATTCTATATACTCAAACCATGATATCACTTAGTCCTTATATTAATCATGAGCTCATGAATACTGTCAAATATTTCGTTTTCTCATTTTACCTTCATTATGCGCATATCATTCTTTTTCCAAAAATACCTCAATCACTTAAAATACCACATTAGACCAATACATAAATATTCCAATACACCATAAAAGTACCTCAACAACATTATTCTTGAATACCAATACATAAACACTTCAGTCCATCCACTTCAATGATTGTCCTGGAATAAGTCCTTCCTTGATTTAGATGTAACTTTTTATGTCAGGGCATTGAGTTGGGTAATGCCCATGTTCTCCACAAATAAGACATTGAACTCCATAACATTCTGTCACTCTATGACCCTTTTCTCCACACAGATAACATCGGTCCCTCCATTTGAGGTATTCCTCAAGGTTCTTCTTCCCTTCTTTAGAAATCTCAATCTTCCTTTCTTTATGCTCCTCAACATGCGAACATGCATAATAGTTTATCTTCCTCTTCTTTGATGAATTAGTCATACCACTAAATTTCACCTTGTTAATCATATATTGCGATGACTGATTCGGCATAATCATAATATCTTTATCTTTAGGCATTACACAATTTTGTTTCTCATAGTCACCAATTTATCCATTGGATTCAATGTTAACTGAATTCCTTCTGGTTCCCTCCATTAACTAAAACACAAAAAGAATCTTGTGAGAGGCAAAAATCATGCTAGGGAAAACAACATAATAAAGGGGGAGCACCCTCAATATCTAACATCTTAGGTTAAATTCTATGATCGTTACCATAGATCTAGGACTATATCCTATACGTATACTTATCCTTAGGGACATCCCTAGACATACCTTATAAATATCTCTAGGGATCTCACTAACGTTTTCGCATCCTAGTTTCCAAAGGTTGACTAAACCTTTCCTCTGATACCAACTGTAGAGACCCGAAGCTTGACGTACATGAACATTACATTACTTTTGCGGAATACTTAGTACATAACAAAAACACACACACAAGGATCGTAATAGTATAGTGTCTTTGGAAACTCGGAACGTAATCTTCTAATCGTGGTGAAAGATCTTCAATATCTCCCATAAAGATCTTCCCTTTTTTTTACCTAAAACCTTTCTTTATATCCTGGGGAAAAGAAAACATAAAACGGTGAGCTCAAATGCTCAGTAAGGTTATACAAAAGAAAAATCAATCACATCATATTCATAAGAACATAACTTTTGGAAATCTTAACCTGCAAAAGAGAGCATAATTTCATAACATGGGATAAATCATGGTAGTGAAATGTAATCACAATAATCATAACATGAAACTTGAAACTTTGTGGCATTCACACATAATCATAGAGAATCATTTCTTGTTAGTCAAGACTCATTGCCAAGACTATCTTAGTGGACAAAGTCCCTTTCTGAATCGAGTAACCCTCGTTTCAGTCCTGTTTCACTGAACCGGTATAACCTACCATTCCAGCCATGTCTATCTCGTGAGATATAAAATCATTACCCAATGCATTGGAGGGAGATATAGGTCCCACCCATCTTATAATGAATCCTTTCTTATGTGTGCCACATAATCATAAATCATACATCATCGCATAACCCATGTAACAAAAATGGGATTCTTAAACAACATGACATCATAAAACAATTCATATAAGATAAAGGAATTCATAAAAATACTTCCATCACAACATAATCAAATCAATGTAATAATAGGGATAAAAACAGAACCCTTTATTATCTTAGATGGAAAATAATTTTGATAAAACACTTGAACTCCATTCTTGAGGAAAATATCCTTTCTTCTTCAAAAACATTTTTCCTTTCATAACATGTCATACAACTTTAAAATAAAAGAAGTTGATTAAAAATAAACTTGAAAACTTTTAAAGGAAGCTTCTTGGAAATAATGTTTTAAAAATCCATTCATGCCGTATAAGTTAAAAAAAACATTCTTCTTACTTTTGTCGGAAAAGTCAAAAAGTACCTCGTACGAAAAACGACAAAAGATTACTTTCATACATATTACTAAAAACTCACCGAAGGGTAAAAATGGATTTAAAAAATTGTAGGTGGATGGAAATAATATTACATATTGATGAAACATGGATGTGGATGATAAAATACACCCCAGTAAATACTTACGAATAAACAATCTCGGATAAAAATGAGATTGTGATATTTCCCTTACCTTAGGTCCGATTTGCTTTGTTCGTGTCCGAAGCTCCTGTATAATGGTTTAAATAATGTTATTGACTTATTACAGAATCATATTCATTGTTATGATATCATATATGGTTCACTTATGACATTATATTACCCGTTCTTTTGTAAATTCCATGTTAAAGAAGCGTTTTGGGTAAAATCGTTTCATTTATCGTAGGTGTTTTGACTTGTTGTTCTTGACATCATTATTACTTATATCATGATTTACTTACTTCTAGAATATAAAATATGATTTATATATCATATATATTCAGTATATATATATATATAATAGGTAGATAAATAAAATGAAAAACACCGTTCATGGAGACGGTAGTCCGTACGTACGCATGAACGCTGTTTTCCTTTCCTTATTGTCTTGAAATGGAAGTAAGTAGATGACATACATATGTATATATATACATAAATCCAGTAGCTTTATAATGTCATATATTTCATTATTATTTCTTATATATACATTATAATCATTCTTAAATGGTTAACATGGAGAATGAATCTCATCGCGTCGTGGAGACGGTATTCCGTACGTACGCACGAGCGATGATATCATTTATATAAATATTGAATTGAATTGGAGTGGATTATAGAATATATCAGAATCAATATTATGTTGTAATAACTATGTATAGTTATTCTTTACACCATTATACCCATCCATGTAAGGTGGTGGTGGAAAATAGATTACACCACGGCGTGGAGACGGTATTCCGTACGTACGCACGCGCGGTGATTTCTTTTTCCGTAGGATGGATAGATGGTGAAATAGGGTTGTTTCATACATATAATAACATATCAGTATATGAGTGATACTGATGTTATTACTTCATAATGAAACAACCTAAGAAGAAGAAGTGGAAGAAGAAATAAAGATGAAAGAATTGGTAACGGTAATTACCTCTTCTTTGAAGCGCCTTTTGGAGACCTCCTCTTAGGGAACTAAAATTGGTCTTTGAGTAAGACCAGAACCTCTAGGATATTTCTAGGGAAGTGGAGAATAGATTTTGGCAGGGGTTGTCCGAGCTTGAGTGCTCAAATTGGTGTGAGGAGGAGGGGGAGGAGGTGTCCTTTTATAAGGGAGGAGAGGGGCACCTTAGGAATATCTCAAAATATTATTTTATATTAAAGTCAAAATCGGTTTATAATGGTTCCAAAGGGTCTTATTTCGAAGATAAGGTGGGGAGGGGTCGAAATCCCATCAACCAATAGGATTTAGACAAGTTTAGGGTATTATTTTAACCTTATCAATTAGATTTAACTCTAAGTTAAATAATTTAACTTTTACCGTGTCTTTTTGTTTTCTTTCACTATATGGTTAATACACTTACTATAACATGCCAAACGAACCCCAAATTGTTTATTATTAATATATATATCCTTATCTAAGTCATTTGGCCGAACCTTAGATTTTTAGGAATAAAATAACAATTAATAATATAATATTTGATTTAAAAACTATTTTGTGTCAATTTTGACACTATTTGATATATGATTTTTGTGAAAGTCATAACAGAATTAAATGTTCGATGAAAGTTAATTAAATCAACATTAATATATCATAGTAACCTAGAAAATTAGTGTAATTCATAAAAAGTCTCAAATTACATTTATTTTGGTGTTTATAACATCAATTATGTCAATATTTCATTAATAAGATAATTACTGCATCATCATTGTGTCATAAATAAATTAAATTATTTAAAGTATAAAAATTACAAATAAAATACCATTATGTAGGAAATATTTTTATCTTTCTAATGAATATTTATAATCTAAAATAAAACATATATAACCCTATGTAACAATTGTTTTTCTAAAAGATATATGCTTGTGTCAATTTTGTATTCATTTTAACTTAATTAAAATAATGTGTCATTATCACTTACAAGTGGATCAATGGGGTCCCAAAATCGACCCAAAGATGCCCATGGTCGACCATGTATCAACCAATGGTGTTAAGACACGTTTTAGGGTAATTTAATATTATTATAATATTATTTTTTAACCCTTATTTACCGGATTTACCCTTAACCATGGTAAATAAAATATTTACCGCAGTAATTATTCAAAATGTCTAAAAATAAAAGTTACCTATTTACACAATTTGAACATCCTGATTCCAAATATGGAATCCATTTTCCTAAATTCAAAACACAGAAGTGGCAGAAATTAATTTAAAATTAATTCCCGCTGTCAAAACAAAAAGCGTGTTTTTAAGAGATAATAACTATCAAAAGATTGACACTTGTTTATGTTCGGTTTAATTGTAAAATTGTGTCCAATGACCAACATTATATTAAGTGGTAAAAATATATTCTAAATATACTTTAAAACCATTCAATATTATAATTTAACCACATAAGATATTACGATGAAAAAAGTTGTTTTTAATTAAAATATAGCGTGTTTTTACTATTCATTAAAATATGAAAGTTATCGGAAAAATATCAAAACATTATCTAATGTAAATTTTTACATCCTGATTCAAAAGAAGAATATTATTTTGTCAAATTGAACATATAAACATGTCAAAAACTATATTTAAAGTGGGTGCGCCATCAAAAGGCGGTAAAACTGCATTTTTTGAAAAATACTTATTTTACCCGAAAAATTTATTTTGTTCTTATACCATGTTCTAGAAATGTGTAAGATGAATAATAATGTTATAAAATTCAAAATTTAGTTAATACTATTCATAACGGCTAGTTCATGACAATATTATAATAATATAACATTGTTTATTAAAACCCGGTATTGCGTACAACACACGCTATCGAGGAAGGTCGCGATTGTGTGTAATGCAATCCAAGTCAGGGTTGCGTGTTGTGAAAGAATCCTTCATTGTTTCGTATAACAGAATCCAACCATATTTCATTTATACAATTAATATATATATATATATATATATATATATACTCAATGTTGCGTAGAATAACTATTATCAAAATTGTGTGTAACACGATCCAAGAATAGTGTTGCGTATACTGCAAGCTAATACGGTGTTGCGTATAGCGCAAGGTAATCTTGGTGTAGAATACAACACAAGACATTAATGAAATTAAAAGAATATTTTTAATAAAATCTTGGGGTGTTACAGTTCATTTATGATATTTTGGTGTATCTCAGAATAAGTTTGACCATGAACAAAACATGTCTATAGTGTTTGGAATCTTATGGGAACATCGCCTTTATGATAATCCTAAAAAGTGTGATTTCTAAATACAAGAGTCATGTTTCCCATGCTAGGTCAATTATGAAATTGGAGTATCTATAGATCTTGAAATGGTAGAGGATATTGTCTCTTGGAACCCATCAACGATAGGCTTTGAGATATGTAGTATCCTTGGTTTAATAAGATACTTCTGATATTTTATTTGTGATTTTTCATGACATTCCACTCCAATAAAATCTTTCCAAAAGAAAGTTGTTCCTTTCAAATATAAATATGCATGCTAGAAATATTTTAAAAATCTTTCATATCAACTCACATCAACACCTATCCTTATTTTGTTGGACTCAGAAAGAGGATATGAGTCATATTGTGATTCTTTTCCATTTGGGATGGGATGTGTTCTCATATAGGAAAATCTTGTTGTAGCTTATGTATCACAAAATTTATGGATGCATGAGAATAATTACCTGACATGTGACTTGGAATTGGTTGATGTATCTCGTGCCTTTAAATCATTGTGTAATGATATTTTTGGCAATAAATTCATTGTTTTTATAGATCGTAAAACCTTAAAACAAATTTTCTCACAGCCATATTTAAATATAAGAAAACAAATATGGTTGAATACCTTGACATGTTTAGTTTAGACTTCATGTATACATTAGGTAATGGAAGCTCTATGGAAGATTCATTTAGTAGGAATTGGTATAGTGAGTTCCTTAAATAAGATTGGGATCACCAACAACTGATGATGGTCATAGCTTATATGCATTAGAATTATGTGAGAAATGTGATGTTGTAGTCTTATTTACTATTTATATTACCCGTAATTTGATTGATTAGGTTAAATATTCATAGAAATATGATCCCAAATGTCTAACCATAAGGTGAAAACTCAATGTTTGGGAACCATTAAGTGATGGATAATAGATGGGATAATTATATTGAATTTTAGATATTGGATTTTAGTTCCTATAACTTATTTTAAATAGTTCCTCACTTCATACCACCATTCTAAATGGGTTGTTCATCCTAGAATTTAGATGATATTTAAGGTGATGAGGGAATAGTTCCAATATTCTAGCATGAAAATAATAGTAATGGACTATATCTTGATATGGATTGCCTATGATAAGGTCAGGGAAGATCACTAATATTTATTAGGTATGTGGAACTATTTACCTTTACTGTTTGGAAATGGGAGCATATAGCTACATATTTTTTCACATATCTACCAAGTATGGTTCAAAAATATAAATCCATAAGGTTTATTTTATAAAGGCCGATAAATTTAGATCACATCATCCTTATTCTTGAATCTAATACGGTTGAAGACATGTCCATACTCTATATTTGGGAAGTTGTAATGTTTTATAGTGCACCAGGTTTAATTATGTCGGAATAAAAACCTAGGTTTATATAATACTTTTGGAAAACATTGAAGTAATCCCCTGAAACCTAGTTGACCATGGGAAAATCTTATCATCCAAAAATGGATGTTCTATTTTATAATATAATCAAAAAAATGGAATACATTCTTCAAGATTGTGTTATTGATTTTGGTGGCTCATGAGATAATCATATATCATTATTGGTGTTCTTATACTATAAAATTAACCAATAAAATAGATCCTTTCAAAGATTTGTACGTATATACTTTTCATTCCTGACATATTTTAGTTATCTTACATCCTAAGAGGATAATATATCATTAGTATAGTTCTCATGCACTTCTAGATACACATATATAATATATAAAAATTGAACATTATGTATCATAGTGGCTCAACACTTTACCAAATTTCCAGTAAAAATATATCATATACATCGCATATATAATATCTTCCCTCTATACATATCATTTTTCTAGGGACAAAAACACATACATAACTTATTACTTCCATGAATAATATTTTTTTATTGAAAAGGGTTCTATTCATTATATATTTTTAATATGTAAGATATTTCCTTAAAATAAAATTTTACAAATAACATAATTTTCTACACAAGTAATATAATTTTCATAATATATATAAACCTTTTAAAATAACCCAATAGATAGAGTATTTCATTCATACATAATATTTTCATCCTTCCATAATGTCTTTCCATTAGTAGAAAAAACCGATACCTAATATTCTTCCCTCTCTATAAGATATTTTCTAGGGATATATTTTTATACATTATGTAATCCCCCAATTCATAGAATAATTGTTGTATGTAAGGTTTCCCATTAGAGTAAAAACCATATGTAAAATATATAATAACATATTAAATATATACTTCTCTTAACATTTTATTTTTTAATTAACTCAAAAACCCATACATAATAATTGTTTCCCCTTTTGATATGTAATATATTATTTCACTTTTATGAAATATTTTTCTTTGTACATTAGTTTTTAATTAGACTCAAAACCCCATACATAACATATTCTATTCTCATTTTCCATAATATTTAGGACTGATCAGAATTTTATAAAATTATAAACTTAAAATAAAAACTTTCTTAGAATTTACTATAAAATCGAGAATTTTATTTAAAGTAATCCAAAACATAAAAAAATAATGTCCTATTTCAAAATAAGACCAATTTCATAACTCATATGAATTTTAACCCTTGATACTAGTTTGAAACCAAGACTCATTCCTCAACCTCTATTAATACGCAAAACTCATATAGACGGTCCATATTCACCCTTTTGATCCAAGATTTGACTTGATTCACAATTACCAAATACCTAGTACCATAAAAATTATTTTTATCATTTTTTTATATTTTAATCTTTTATTAGAAATTCTACTTGTATTTATTCCATTAATATTTCTCCATTAGTAGTAAGGATATTTGAATGTAAAATTTAAAGAGAATAATATCACTACCTTTATATTCCACTACATCAAACAAAAATCTTGGATCATCTAGAAATAAATATCCACCATTTAAATATAATTTTCCTATTAATGTTCATCTGATAACAAAAAAATAATTTAAAAATACCCTCAAATAAATGAGTCATGAAGTATATTGTTTTTATTAATTGCATAGTTAAAACATTCATCATGGCATCACAGATTGGTTCCTTCATTATTTATTCATAAAATTACTATAGTATTATGGTGTGATATAATTATTCATGGTAAAACCTTGATTTATATTTTAAAATATCCACATGTATACAAATACTATACTTTATTCTTCCTTTACAACCTAAATGAAAAAGGTGTATCCCCTTAAATGCAGGTGTGATCATGTAATCATGGTGTGACCAACTTCTAGATATTCTTGATCTCAAATCCTATTGCATCATGACATTCTTCTATTATATAGAAATCTTTAAAAATAAAGAAAAACTAAAACCCAATTGTGACTTTTCACGATGTGAAATTATTCATATGATGTGAAAACATTCACTTTTACCCACATTGTCAATTGTCTTATGATATACTATGTGTGGTAAACATAAGTTAGCCTAATTTATTAATCATAATTTGCGATTGAAAATAACCCTTGGATATTAGATTATCATGCCTGGTGAATATTACTTATTCTATGATCTACTCTTACATATTCCACTATTGTTTAACAATATAGAATTTTTGTAAAAAAATCCTATCATGGAATGAGATGAATTCATCACAGGGAAAAGGGTTTTAAAGTCCTTCAACACGTTCCCATGCATTAAAATGTTCTAATGTTGGGAATACATTGTGTCATGGTAAATTATCATCATATTTCTCAAATTATAAATTCTCATGCATTAACTCAGATTGGATGAGATTATTATAATGTTAAATTATAAAACATTACATATACCCCCCAATGTAGTATGTATCACCAATGAATCACCAGATAAACCCTTACATGTTTATAGAAAATATTATGTATTTCATTTTTAATGTTAAAGTACACAATAAAATATTATATTCCATCCAAATATATTATATATCATCCATTAAAAAAATTTGCATCACTATGAATATAAGTCATGGTGTTGACCTTTTTCTTGTATTTTGGTTTATTATTATATCTTTTGAAATATAATAAATCAAATTTTATAGTTGATAAAACTTATTTATTAAATTTATATCACATAGTAAAATTCATATATTTTTTAGCTTTTAAATATAGATAAAATTATTCACGTCAACTTTCTGACTAACTTTAAAACCTAACTTCAGAACTTTTATACCTCATAAAATCTAGAACATATAACCTTCACAACTAATTCTATAATCAACTTCTATATCATCACTTCTGAATTAAAATAAATCATACAAAAATCATTTTTTAATTTTTCTGACGAATAATAAATCCTACACAAGTGTTTTCTAAAAATACCCCTCTCACAATTTCTAGATAGTACACAAACTTTATCAATCATCCATCATCATAAACCTTATATGATTATCTATAAATGTAGTATACATACCCTGAGTTTCAATAATCTCCCCCTTTATATTTTATTTTAACACTTACATAAAATCCATGATCCATCATGTTGAAATGATAATATCTCTCTTGTTTATCTTTCATTCAAATATCCTCCAATCATATGAATTTTATGGGGTTTCTTCCTCCCCGATTGTCCATAAAATTCAATGAAATTATCTTCATTGAATACTAATTTCCTTCTAACCTATTTTTTTATAAAAGGATTAAGTTATTTTCACCATATTCCCTACCCATTTATAAATAATCCTCTTCCAGAAAATTTTTAATATGGACCATAATATTTTAATTACTCCAAAACCTATATATTTGTATAGATTATACTCCCCTTATATATTAACATAAAATTTATATAATATTCTACATTAATTATTCTTGAGATCCTTTACCATTTTAATATAACAATCCATATTTGGGGAGTTGAAACTCTCTATTTTAATTATTCATAACATCAAAACATTTTTCCACTTACATTCACCTTAAAAACATTATTCTTCTTCAAACACTTAATGAGTGTCATCTAAATAATATATCTTATTTAAAAAATAATTATTTATAACATAAATAGGATTCTAAATTAATAACTTCAATTTTTTGCATTTCACTCACTTAGTTTGAAAAAAACTTTAATATTGATAAATTTAGATCCTTCAACTACAAACTTTTTATGATATTAATCACACTTACATAAGACAGTCAATGTATAGAAATAAAAAACAAATTGTGTCAGTCATACAACATGTAAATCCAATTAATACAGCTTTTTTATATGAAAATAGTGATAACACTTGTTATCATTGATTGTACTTTCTTCAAAGGTATTATCATTTCCAATACGAGTAATATAGGCTATTGAATTTTCATCATTACATGTAATTCTGGATTCAACAAGGAACTCCATTCAATCTCTCTTAATCAACTCGTTGTCTTAAATTTCTTCTTTTAAATCCATAGTAGCTTCTTTCAATACATATAAGAACCCAGGTATTTATAGAATAACAATTTGTCAAATATATTAATATTTATGAATAAGATATTGATTTTTTTTTAAAGAAGAATGTTTTTTCGCTTGCATACCCAACACGCAACAAATGGTTTCTTCGGAATCTAATGTTGCACACAACTTTGAGTTATACTGAAAAATAATATAATATTATTATTATTCAAAATGGTAGTTAATTAAAACAACTAACTAAATTATGAGTAAACATTTTTGTTAATTTTATTTACATTTATCCAATAAATTTTAGTTCTTAAAATAAGAATGAATCTGATTTTAAGCATGAAATACTCTAATATTCATTAAAAGGATGATTTGTTGTCTTTTGATGGAGAAACCTTTATAAATATAATTCTTCTCACTTTTATATATTCTATTTTAAAAAATAAACATCTTATTATGAATCAGGACATCAAATTTACTTTGGGTAAATTTTTGTTATTTTTTTGATAAAGTTCATTTTTTATGAATAGTGAAAAATACTACATTTTAAGTCAAAACTGTATTTTCATCTAAGTTATATATATGATTATATAGTCATTTTAATTGTTTTTAAAGTGTCATTAGATTATATTTTTACCATTTAATCCAATTGTGGTCATTTTAAGTAATTTCACATTGAAATTGGACATAAACTAATGTCAATCTTTTGGTAGTTTTCACTTTTTAAAAACACGCTTTTTGGTTTTTACGACGGGAATTAAATTTATATTAATTTCTGCATATTCTTTGTTTTTGAATGTGGAAAAATTTATTCCATATTTGTAATCAAGAGGTCAAAATTTTTCAAATAGTTAAATTTTATATTTATACATTATGAATAGTAACTTCTGTAAATATTTTATTTACCGTGGTTAAAGGGAAAATATGGTAAATAAGGGTAAACAATAATATTATAATAATATTAAATTAACTTAACACATATAATAACCCTATTATATGAGCTATTTCCTACCATGTTCATCCTTGGGTTGATTTTAGGACCCTATAGAGCCACTTTTGTGTGAAAACGACACATAATTACTTTAAGTATAAAGTTAAGGAAAATATAACCTAAACATGTATCTCTCAGAAAAACAATTTTTATATGGGGTAATATAAGTGATATATTCAACTATAAATAGTAATTAGAAATAAAAAAATATTTTCTACATCTTTGTATTTTATTTATAATTTTTAGACATCAAATAAATAAATTTATTTATGACACAATGGTGATGAAGTGATTACCTTATTAATAAAAGATTTAAATAAATGAGATTATAAATATTGAAATAAATTTATTTTAAAACCTTTTATGACATATCATAATTTTATGGAATATTATTACTTTTTATATTTGAATTAATGATGTTTTTTGAATTAATTAAGTTATTTTGGATTTTTATAAATTCATGATATGAATAGTTTAAAAATTGACATAAATGAGTTTTTAAAACAAATACTATTTTATTAAATTAATTAATAGTCCTAAAATTATAATATTTATAAAAATGACTTGGATAATGTTCTAAATGTCTTTAATTAACCACTTGAGGTTCATTTGGCATTTTATGATAACTATATTAACAATATAGTATGAATATACATGAAGACATGGTAATAGTGAAATTAGTTGACTAATGGTTAAAGCTAAATGATAAGGTTAAATTTGAAACAAAAACATGTCTAAATACCATTATATGAGATTACTTAGACCCATAATCATCTTATATTTTAAATATATCACTTTGGTGTTATTATAATTCTAAAATCAATTAATAATAAATTAATACTTTCAAACTTTCCTAAAGTGCCCCTCCTCCCTCTTATAAAGGGACACCACCTCTAACCCTTACTCACACCTCTAAATACCCATTTTATCGACCAAAATATTCTCAAATAAGATACCAACATCTCTATATTCCTCCTATAATCCTTAATTAGGGAATAAGGCAATTAAATAGGGCCTTTTAGCTTAAATCAAAAGGGGTTACCCGATTTGAGGTAATTTCTTCTCTTAGGATTCTTTCATTTATTTTCTTTATCCAACCCCATAAACTCTATTTATTAAAATATTTTATAAAAACAAAAGTATATAAAATATAATATGTTATTTTTATGAGAATTATTCTAACTAAACTTACACACACCTCCGTCTAATGGGAATAGAACATACTTTTTGGTGGACAACGAACTACTACCTCACAAAACGATGATTGTTCAATATTCTCCTACCACCTCTTATGGTGACCATTATGATTGAACAAGAATTATATATGATATTTATGATATTTATTTTATCTCTATTCTTCTGTAATTCTCTTTTAGAACATACATTTATTCTTTTCATGTTGTATAAATACGATAATTTTATCTGAGGAAGTGTGGACTACCGCCCCCTCAAAGTCATATGACTCATTCATGCTATACATGGAACGTATAAAGGTTGTAATTAATTAAATTATGTAACATATATAATATATAAATAAAATTTTAATTATAATATACCAATATATCATTTATTTTTCATATCATTAAATATGAAAAAAGAAATGAAAGTAGCATTCATACATATGTACGGTTAACTGTCTCCATGAACGGTGCATTCCATTTATTTTATCCAAATGTTATGGACTATTATAAATACTTATATACTGTATATATATGATATATATGATATATAAATCATTAATATCATTCTGGAGATAATTTACTTTTGAACGCATGGACAATTTGTAATTATAACAAGTTCATTTTTTACTCAAGTTATGAACATCGACAAAATGTCTGATATGAACTAAAGTAATTAAATAATTGTTATATCAAGTTAATAAGTGATGTAAAAGGAATAATAAACTTGAAAAAGGTTCTCAATATAGTATAAATTAACCTAATATTATTATTCAGTAAGAACAAGGAACATACAAGACAAGTCGGACACAAGGTAAGGGACTTCATCTCAATCTCCTTTCATTGAGGCATGTTTTGATAATATACACCTCATTATTTTACATGGTACATAATAAAATAATTTGAAATTTAATTTCATTAAAAGTTAAAATTTTATCAATGAATCATTTTACTAAATGACAAGAGGAATATTTTTAACGTATGCGGTGACAATGATCTCTCTACCGCTGTAATCATTATTTGGTTTCCTCTATAAGATTTATTGTTTTGAAAAGGAAAATTAATACCTTATTCCCTTTTTGGGTGTTTTCATATTGAAAATGTTTTTTGAAATATATGGAGTCAATATCATGAAATCATTTCTAGTGATTGAAAATGAAATGTTATTAGTGAAATGTTGGTATTTGCAATATTTTATATGTTATGATTATATAATGGTAACTAGACATTTGATGGAGGTTATGTGATAAACCAAGACCGATGGTTATGTGATAAACTAAATTATGGGCAGTTCCATGATAAAACAAGTATGGGTAGTTATGTTATGTCCTACAATGCATTAGGTATGGAAGTGGGTTGTATGGATGTTCCATTTAGTGATATGTGTGTAAGTCGACCATATGGTTATTCCATTTAACTATGTTTCTATCATAAGTTACCATTATCTATTATAAAATGTTTTCTATGGAATTTATGGTAAACTTTTGGTTAAAAAAGGTTAAGAAATTAGTTTATATTCAGTAAAGTTTTTTTTATACTTTTTTAAGGTGAAAAGTATTACTTTTTAATAAAGTATTAATGGTTTACATGTTGTTTTGAAAAACTAATAGTTTCCCTAATTTATGTATCCCTTACTAATATTTTTGTACTCATCCAAAGTTTTCAAATGTTTTTCATAGGAATTAAATATGAATAGGGTCAAGGATGGGACCAAGGAAAAGTTGTGTTATCTAAAACATGGAACTAGAAATGTTTCTTTTTTAAGAGTTTTTGTTTTATGAAAAAATTGATAGTGAGTAGAAGTGTCTACTTATAATATTCAAGTTGTTATGTATTTTTATAACCTAAATATATATAAATATAATCCTGAAAATATCCTCAATGTTAATTAACAACTTAATTCATTATTAGGTAATGTTTAAGTATGGGTCCTTGTAGTTGGTATCATAGGTCGGTTTAGATACCATTAGGGGATAGGGTTTTATTTAAGCATAAATGAAATAACAATAATGTTTAGAATATTAGAAAGAGTCGTAGTTATTTTAGATAAATTTAATTATTTTAACATAACATGAATATGTATTTATTAGTGTTTACCCTCCTCATAAGAATTTATATGATTATTTTACAGATATACTCACACTGACCTTTTTGGATTCAGTAAATGGCTGGATCTAGCAGGAACCAATGTAACAATGGATGTGAAAGAAACTATGGTGGTTTTCTAAATGAGAAACTGAATGAAATGGGAGCTGCAATGATAACTCTTGTGGTTATTATTAAACAACTATTTGGAGTCATGATTGACCACTTGAACTGTGGTGATTTTTCTTAGGCATCATATATTCGAGAAACGAATCCTAATCGAGTTTCAGGTAATAATCATAAAGTTACGTATAGTCACAAATCTATATATCTATAATATGGAAAGAAACACCTTGGAAAATGATTCAATGGGATGGGAAGATGTTTCTAATGTGGTAATTATGGTCTTAAAGAAATAACCTTCCATGGAAAAAGGAATCATCTAATTGAATCCAGGAAAGGGAAAGAAGTTCTTTTCGAATGATCAATTAAATGTTTTAAATGTGGTGTGCATGGTCATTATACAAATATATGTCCTACAAAGAAGGTTTAGGAGTGGTATCTATAGGACCATATAAATTTATGTTTACTAATTCCTAATTTCATTCCAATTGAAGATGAGGAAACTAAAAATGACCTATCAAAGGTATGGATGATTTCTTAGCTCCTATTTTGACATTAAAGAAATCTTAAGACATTATGCAAGTTTTTTTATAGGGAATAAGTATAAAATAAAAAGATGGAAAAACTTGGATAATGGATGATAAATAATGTTATATGATTTAGATGACTACATTTTATGAATTTAAGAGTTATTTTGGATCTATGGATGATGATATGTCTAAATGTACTAATGATAAGATTACATTGGAAGAATTTTTATGGTATGTGTAAACCTAAAGTTTGATATTGAAAAATGTTATTCAAGGTAGAATTATCTTTTCTTTTGTGAATATAGTTATAAATTACCATTTGGTTTTACATAATCTTTTTATTTGAGGCAATTATAGTTTATTAATTTTTGGGTTGAAAATGTGAAGTATGAGATAGCATTTGTGGTTAAAATATGTTATGGTTATTTTTGAGGAATTAAACTCATGTTTTGGAATATTATAAAATTATATTGTTTTTAAAAAAGGAAAACACGAATACCATGTGACAACCCATGGCGTTGAAAAAATCTACAGGAATTAAACCGACAACCAAAGTGTGATTGGGATTTATCGCCTACCAATGGACTACGTGAAGTCCTTGGTTATTATAACTTATTCCTTTTAGTTAAATGATTTTATGGATTAAGAATAAGTTGATTTTTGGAACTTATGTTTTATAAAATATATATCCTTAGTATATTAAAATGATTTTGTGATCAAGAGATAAAGGTTATTTTGAAATACATTCTCTCTTTTGGAAACACTATATGCTTAAGGAAAATATAATACTATAGGATCTCATTTGGGGATTAATGGTTGAAATTTTATTGTGAAAGAATATATGTATTTATTTTGTACATATTGTTATTTGGGTCATTTATGGAAATGATTAACCTATCATAGAGAATATGTGACTATATTAATTACACTTCAGTATGAAACTTTAAGAGTAATAAATGTTATTTGGAGATAAATTTCAAAATTTTATTGTGGAGGACTATGTGATTAAATCCTTCTGAGTTTTGGGTTTCAATATTAGTTTGGGTAACTTTGATGAATTTTAAGGATAGTTGTTTATTGAATGGTCTTTGTTGAACTTCTGGTATTTTTTGTCGAATTTTGTAGATTAATAGTGGTATTTCTTTTTATAAAGTATTATCCTTTTGGGGGATTATCTACTCTCATACTAGCCATTTTGGTTTTGGTTAGTGTCTAAATACATGGGAAATATATAATTTGTTTTTGGATTATTTGATTATATAGAAGTTTATTATAGTTCTTTCTATGCTACCAAGTCATCTAGAATACTAATCATTTGGATAAAAGATGAGTTTGTGGTAGAAATTTGATTAAATGATGAAACACTACTTTTTAAGTAAGTATATTTATTTATGATCATAGTCTAGGTAGTAATAAAATTCATTAACTCTATTGAAAGGATATTAAAGATAAAAAATGTTATATTCTTTATTTTTTCATCATACTTTTACCCACCCACAAATTTATGGTATTGTGGTGATTAATATTCCATGATCTTGTTTTTTATCACTCTCTATTAATCTATGAGAGTTATTTTCACTTCCATATCCATTTTTTCCTACATGGAATCCTAGTATGTGTCATCTCGAGTGACCTTTGAACTTCTATTTATTTCTTTTGATGTGATATTTTTATTGACTCTTATTCCAATTTGGTACTTTCAGTGAAGTTTGCAAACCCAATTTTAAAATTTCAAGGTCGCAATTTCCAAAAGGAGGGAAGGATGTAACGACCCAGGTATTTATAGAATAATAATTTTTCATATCGATTAATATTTATGAATAAAATATTAATTTTATGTTAAGTATGAATCTTTTTTTGATAGCTTACTCAACAAGAATCAATGGGTTTCTTCAAAATCTTATGTTGCACACAACTTTGACTTATACCGAAAAATAATATAATATTACTCTTATTTTAAATGGCAGTTAACGCATAGTCGTTGTATTGCTGGAAATGAACAAAAATAACTAAATTATTATTAACCATTTTTGTTAAATGTCTTTACATTTATCCAATTTATTTTATAGGCTTAAAATAAGAATGAATCAAATTGTAAGGGACAAATACTCTAATATTCTTTAAACGCTCAATTTACCGCCTTTTGATGGTGAACCCCTTATAAATCTTTTTTTTCACTTTAATATGTTCAATTTGACAAAATAAACTTCTTATTTAGAAACGGGACATCAAAATTTACTTTGGGTAAATTTTTGGTATTTGTCTTAAAATTTTCATTTTTTTATGAATAGTGAAAAATATTGTCATTTAACTCAAAACTATATTTTAATCTAATTTATTTTTATGATAATATTTTCCTTTTAATTGGTTTTAAAATGTAATTAGATTATATTTTTTATTCATTAATCCAATTTTGGTCATTTTAAATAATTTCACTTTGAAATTGGACAAAACCTCATATCAATCTTGTGATAGTTTTTACTTCTCAAAAACATGTTTTTTGGTTTTGACAACGGGAATTAATTTCAAATTAATTTATGAAACTAATATATTTTCAATATGGAAAAATAGATTCTATATTTTGAATCATGAGGTCCAAATTGTGTAAATAGGTAACTTTTATTTTTAGATATTATGAATAGTAAGTTCAATAAATATTTTATTTACCATTGTTAAAGGGTAAATTTGGTAAATAAGGGTAAAAATAATACTATTATAGTATTAAATTAATCTAACACATGTCATAACCCAATAGGATGATATATTCATGACCCTTTGCATCCTTGGGTCGATTTTGGGACCCCATGGAGCCACTTGTGTGTGAAAATGACACTTAGTTACTTTTATTTTAAAGTTAAGGAAAATATAACCTAAACATGTATGTTTTACTAGAAGAAATTTTATATGGGGTTATATAAGTGAAATATTAGACTAAAAATATTCATTATAAATATAAAATTATTTAATACATCATGGTATTTTATTTATAATATTTATACATTAAATCAATAAGTTTATTTATGACACAATGGCGATGAAGTGATTACCTAATTAATAAAGGATTTAAATAAATGAGATTATAAATATTAAAATAAATTTATTTTGAAAATTTTTAGGACATACATGAATTTTATGGATGCTTATGACTTTTTCTATTTGAATCAAAGAATTTTATTTTTAATTAATCAAGTTTTTATGGATTTTTATAAAGTCATGATATGAATAGTATAAAAATTGACATAAATGAGTTTCTAAAAAAATAATATTTATTAAAAGATTTAATAGTCCTAAAAATATAATATTCGGCCAAATGACATATCTAATGATTTAAATTTCTTTAATTAACAACTTGAGATTCTACTTACATCTTATGGTAACTATATTAACCATATAGTATGAATATACAAGAAGACATGGTAATAGTTGAATTAGTTAACTAAGGGTTAAAGATAAATGATAAGGTTAAATTTGAAACCAAAACTTTTCTAAAACCTATTTTCAGAGAATAATTCAACCCATCCTCATATTAGCTTATAAAAATATCAATTTGGTGTTATTGTAATTCAAAAATCAATTAATAATAAAATAATACTTTCAAACTTTCCTAAAGTGCCCCACCTCTCTCTTATAAAAGGACACCACATCTAACCCTCACTAACACCTCTCAAGACCCCTTGGCTCGCCAAAATGCTTCCCAAATAAGCTCAAAAAATCCCTATCTTCTTCTTATATGAATTACTTTGGGAATATTGAAATTAAATATGGCCTTTTAGGTTAAATCAAAAGGAGTTTCCCGATTTGTGGTAATGTCTCCTCTCAAGGTTCTTTCATTTATTTTCTTTCCCCAACCCCGTAAACTCTATTTATTAAATTATTTTAAAAAACACCAGTATATTCAATATACTAGGTTTTTTATCAGAATTATTCTATCTACACTTACACACACCTCCTTATAAAGGGTATAGAACATATTGTTTCTGTGGACAGTGAACTATTGTCTCACGAAACGATGATTGTTCAATATTTTCCTACCACTGCATATGGTGGACATTATGATGGAACTGAAATTATATATTTTATTTATTTTATTTATTTTATCCATATTTTTATTTAATTCTCATTTATAACATTCCATTATGATTTTCATGTTGTATAAATATGATAATTTCATCTGAGAAAGTGTGGACTACCACCCCCTCAGTGTGCTATAACTCATTCATGTTATAAATGGGAAATTAATTAACTTATGTAACATATATAACATATATATAATACTGTAATTATAATATACATATGTATCATTCAGTTTTTATTCAATTAAATTTGAAAAATAAATGAAAGTAACAGTTATGCAACATACAGCTTACCGTCTCCATGAACAGTGCATTTCATTTCTTATATCCAAATGTTATGGACTATTCTAAATACATATATACTGTATATATATGATATATAAATAATTAATATCATTTTTTATATAATGTAATTTTGACCACATGGACAATTTTAATTATAAAAAGTTCATTTTTTACTCAAGTTCCAAACATCAATAAAACGTCTGATATAAACTCAAATAATTAAATAATTATTATAGCAAGGTAATAAGTGATATAAAACGAATAATAAAATCGAATTTTTTTTAATAAATTATAAATTAACTTAATTTTATTATTCAAGTAGAACATGTAACATACAAGACAAGTCGGACACGAGGTAAGTAACTTTGTCTCAATCGCCTTTCATTGAGGCATGTTTTGACAAAATATACCTCCTTATTTTACACGGTGTATAATAATCCAATTTGACTTTTATTTTCATTCAAATACAATATTTTATCTACAAATCATTTAACTAACTTAAAAGATGAATGTTTTTAATGTTTTTAGTGACAATGACCTCTTCGTCGTTGTAATCGTTATTTGGCTTCCTCTATAAGCCTTAATGTTTTTAAAAGGAAAAGAAATCCATAATTCCTTTTTTGGGTGATTTCATATTGAAAATGGTGTTTGAAATGGATTGAGTATTTCAATATATTTAAATGATTTCTTGTGATTTCAATTGATGTTTTATTAGTGAAGTGTTGATAATTTCAATATTTTATGTGTAATGATTATATAATGGTACTTAGACATTTAACAGGTGGTTACATGATAAATTAAGATGGGTGGTTACGTGATAAACCAAAACATGTGTAGTTCTGTGATTAACTAAGGAAAGGTGGTTATGTTATTTCCTCTAATTCATTGGGTTTATAATTCTGTTGTATGTATATTCCATTTAGTGATATTTGTGGAAGTCAACCATATGGTTATTCTATTTATGTATGTTTATGTCCCAAGTTACCTTTCTATGTTGTACATTTTTTTCTATGGGATTTATGGTAATTGTTTGTTTAAAAAAGAGTATGTAATGAGCTTATATTCAGTGAAGTATTTTTTATATTTATTTAAGATTAAAAATATTACTTTATGATAAAGTATTCATGTTTTACATGTTTTTTTTTGAAAAACTAACTGTCTTTCTTCTTTATGTATCTCTTACTGAGCTTTTTATACTCATCCCAAGTTTTGAAATATTATTTATAGGAATTAAAGATGAATATGGTCAAGGATGGGATCAAGTAAAAGTCATCATTCTTTTTTTAAGAGTTTTTGTTTTATGAAAATATAAATAGTGAGTAGAAGTGTCTAATTGTAATATTCAAGTTGTTATGTATAATTTATGACCTAATTCTCTAAAGTTCAAAAAGTTAAAATATCCTCAATGTAAATTATTAACTTAATTCAATATTATTTAATGTTTAAGGTTGTGGCCTTACAATACTAATTTTTTCATCCTATCTATTCTCAATTCAATAATTACATCCTAAATAATTTACCCTCGTACCACGGATTATTCTCTTCAAATTCATACATCCTAGGGATCATGTCATCTCTTTAATCCTTCATCACACTAATCATCACCTACATAAAAACTTCATGGGGAATTTTTTACCATCATAATCCTTGAGTATAGAAGTGTGCTATGTCATCATGAACAAACCATTTTCTACCATATTTCTCGATATTCTTCTTAGTGGTATTTTTTCAATTATACCACTAATGTATTGTTCCTCATGAGTTAGTGTTTTATCGTAATTAGTCTCCTTAGACTTCATAGACATTTCCTCTTTATATTATTTCATTTTCACATTTTGATGATATTTTTTATCTTTATATATTCTTTTTCAGCCATAAAGTAAAAGTCATCTTTCTTCTTAGTTTTTCAAAATGTTTTCTTTTGCTTTCCTGAAGGATGTTGTTCTATAACATCATGTTTGGCACATATCCCTTTGAAAGTATATCTCATATTATTTTAATCACATTAATTAATTCTTTAATATAACAAATTTTATTTCCAAACACAGTCGATTTATACTAGTCATAAAAGTAGTAGTCCTCCTCGTCATTCCTTCTCTTGTTATATTTATAAATTTTTATTTTTATTTATTTTTTAGATTAAGCCTATATTAAATAGTTTAAAAGAAACTCATACACACTCTGAAGGCTAAGTTTCACATATCCCTTTGATAATTGGACCAATGGTCCAACACTGGAATAGCCACCCCTTCGCCTCCCTCCTCCCTGTTATCCATTCATTGATCTGCTACAACTTGTCACACCAAATTTGCATATGATTACTACTATAGCATCCATGTGTGTAGGTTATATAGAATTAAATTATGGTTTATTATTTCCACCATATATATATTTTTCCCGTATTATTCTTTAGTGCTCAATTGATCTTCATCACACAATATTTCACTCTATTAGTTTGAAGCAGCTCCAGTAAAGAGGCTTAAAGGCCCAACATTTTTGGTCTAGTGTCTTGGTGGCTTGAAAACTAAATACATAACCTCAAATACACAATAAGGTGAATAGTACCAAAAATATATAATCTCAAGAGAGAAACTACTATATTTCTCACACTGTTATATTACTACTAAACTACCATAGTAATTCTCTCTAACCTCGATTTGAACTTTAGTTTCATACTGGATTATTGGGTGACTTTACTACTCAGTTAATCCCCCAACTGAACCTTCTATTCTTTTGATATTATATTACATTACAATATTTAATTTTTTCCCACATTAAAAAAATATTTTATTTTAATGAACATTTTTTATCCTTCACATGCATAAATTTTTAACCAAAAATTCTTTTATGAACTTATTCATCAAGTGATATTATATAACACCATAGATATAAAAACCTACAAAGGTTTAATTTAAATTATTTTCTTCAGGCATAACCTTTATATTATATTGGTATGTATTATGAAAGTTATTAACACCATAATTAGTATAATGATTACCAAAATAATAAGATCTATTCATTCTCCTTTATTTAATGGATAAATTTGAAAATCATTTATTTTAAAAAAAATTAATCAACCCAATATAATATTTATAAAAACATATTATGTTACAAGGAACCCCACAATCAAGACCGATATTTTTATATTCCTCTATTTCGATCCAATTATTTCATTCAACCACATTTTTCACATTCTTGATTTTATTTATTTTATTAAACATTATGAAATACTCTTTTCACCCTTTTGGAATTCACTGAGGGTTTCTTGAATTATTTAGAAGTTGGCATAAAGAACCTCAATCCTACTTTTTCCAAAATATTTGGTCTCTAAACCTAAATATGATCATTATGATTTTATGGAATCTTATTAAATCTATACTAAATTTTTTTTATTTGTGAAAAATAATTATTCAATATTTTTTAACCTTCCGTGGAAAATCCTTTCATTTTGATCCGAGATATTTCCTTAAACATCAATTTTACATTATATTAATATTACCTCATGATTAGTATCACTTTTTATTCATTTTATTCTAATAATATAGCTTTCATGATCTTTATAACTTTTTCTTTATCATTTAATTAACCATTATTGACTTTTATGCTTGATTTTAATGCCCCTTGTATTTATTTCAATTTTTATTTAAGAATCATGATAGATTATTTATCTTTTTATCAATTATTATCACCTATTAAATGATCAGGAAGACATATTCCTTGAATTTTTTTCCAATGATAACCTTAGAGTTATTTATAATACTATCTTCACACTATTTTAATAATTTCACTAGAGATTCATTCTTTTTAAAAAGAACATCCTCAATACCCCTCATTAAAACTTTGTCAAACTCTTAATTTTTAGTATTTTAATAATACTTATTTGAATAATCTTCTACTCTAAAGAAATATAAAGTTATACTTTTAAAAAAATAATCTTATATGGGATATTTGAATATACTTAATTTAAATACAACAAATTCTTCCACTATATACATAATTTACTATTTACATTATTCAATTAAAGAATTGATATTTTCAATCACCGTGGATTATTATACGGAATTTTTATTCAAAAAAATCCTAATTTTTATTCTTCATCAATTACATCTTGATTTTCTACTACTTATCCAATTAATTATTGTCTAGAGTCATTTTATTCAACATAATCCTAATAAAATTTCAACATTCCACTAATCTTTGGGTTCTTTTTTATTTGAATATTTAATTTCTCAAGAGCATCAAAAATATATAATTAATGATAAAAACTCTATCTAGTTCATTATCATATTGAACAATACTTATACCCTTTTGAGAAATAGAAGTCAAACAAATCTTATTTTAAATAATCAAGGTTGATCTCTGTAAATTAATCCTTTAGGATTTGATGCCACTTTTTGTAACCCAAGACACACTGAAAGAAGTTAAATCAAGGTGTTACTATATTAAACAAAAAAATTTCCATTTACTTTTCTATCATTTCATTTGTTAGAAAGAACATTTTTCAACCATTTATTGCATTATCTTTATTAAATTTTTAATCATCAAATATAATGAACTTATACGGAAAGGAAATCATAAAGGAACATATAGATTTTACATGGTTTATCAGAACAGGTATACATCTATGTAGAATACACCATATAATGTGCTATTGTTCCAAAAATACATTTATAACTCACTATTTTCGCATATATATAAGACTTAGGTGATGTCACTCCTAACCAAGGATCACTACCTGCATAAATTTTAGGGATTTCCCTCCTCACTAAGGCACACTAATTATAAAATGGTTAATGGAATAGCTCACTACCTCCCAAGGGTCACTATCTTATGATCCTTCATATAATACACTAGAAGATATTGGTTTAGATATTAATAGGCATCTTTTTGATGATATCGATTGTAGAATTCATCACAATTTCATATGAGATACTACAATACATACCATGTTTTTCTCCAAATTATAAGGATATACATTCAACTTCATGTTAGAAAAGTTGAAGCAATGTCTTCCAAAAAATCCGCACTATATAAATCTCCATATATAATTATTCTATTATAGGAATTATCCAATTTTTGATATTTATATATTTTTACAAGAACTCTAAAATTCTAAACATGCTCTTCAATGTAATTCAATATAGTAACAACTCAGATCTATTTGAATTAGATATTCAATAAAACCCATATTTTCATCCATCTTCCTTATTTTTCACCCCATTCTTCTTAGAACTATTTATTCTTTTCCACTCTTTAATCTATACTTTGGAAGTCATTAAACTTTATCCTTTAGTTTTTTCAAGCCATCTCCCTCCCTTTCATATGAGACATTTTTAATATCAAATTCAAACTAAATAATTTAACTATGTAGAACTTCTATGGAATCAAATTCATATCTAAAATCATATTCAATTAAACCACTACCATTTAAATAAATTTATATTTTTTATGTTCATTTAATAACTATAAAATAATTTTTAAATACCATTAGATAAATCATGTATAAATTATCAAGATTTAATCAATCATGGCATTGTAACATTCATCATGGAATCAAATACTGGTTTATTTATCAGCTATTTTTTAACTACCAATATCATCATTATGTGATATTATTCTTCATACTATAAGCTATAATTTTGTTCAAAAAAATCTTGAAGCATAAATATCATTTCCTTATTTCATCCTTTATTATGAAAATATCATGAAATATCCCCTTTAATAAACGATACCATTGTATCAAGGCATAAAAAAATCTCTAGATATCCTTGATCTCAAATCATGTTATAGAGTGACATTATGAAATAATATGTAAATCTCCAAATAGGTAGAAACATTGAAATGTATATGTGACTATTCACATAGTGATATTATTCTTATGACATGAAAATTTTCACTAATGGCCACATTGTCAATTGTATCTTATGATATACCATATATCCATGAAAGTATATATCCTCATTTATCAATCATATTTTTTGATCGATAAAAACCATTTTATATAAACATGTATCATCTAGTAACTCTTAAATATGACCATATCTACTATTATAAATTCCAATTGTGTTCAATAATTTTACATATTGCTAGAAAAACCACTCACATTATGAGATTCATTCAACTCAGTGAAAAGTTTTTTCAAGGAATTTAACACCTTCCTGTGAATGAGGATATCACAACATAATGAAATAGGTAAAAATGTGAGTAATACTTTTTCAAATTTTTAATTGTATTAAATATTATTCATTAACTCATCTTGGATGAAATTCCCTCATTTATAATGTATAAAAACTTATGTATGTTCACTAATTAAATAAAAATAAATAATGCAACCCCAAAAATATATATATATATATATATATATACTGATAGAAAATATTTCATACCCTCCAAATATATTACAAATAGGTTATAAGATATTGCATATCTCTATGAAATTCACTCATGGAATATTCCTTATACTCACCTTATTAATTCATCTTATAAATTCAGAAATATGATTAATTTTTTAATTATTGAAAAACCTTTAGGTATTGCATTTATATATTATAGTGATCTTCCTATATTTTATAAATTTAATTTCTAAATAAACTTCTTGACTTACAACTCAAAATACACTTTCAAAATCCACTTCCAGAATTCTCCAGCTCATAACTTTTGAAACATGAAACCTTCAAAAATTCTTATATAATTAAATTCCATTAATTTATATATATAATATAACAAATCCAACCCATGTGATTTTCAGAACTTTTGAAGTACACAAAATCTATACTATGTGATTTTCATAAAATCATTATCATAATTTCTTGGAAATATGTAACTGTAATCAAACATCAATCATCATAAAGATTTATTTATTTTCTATAATTACAACATATAACCTCAAGGCTACAACATTTATTGATCGCCAATTTGGTATTGATTCCACTGGAAATGTTTTATAAGAATTTTACATAACTTTAATTATAGATCTAGATTTATATCATTTTAAATTGTTCATTACAACATGAAACTAAAAATATATCTTTACAATCTAAATTGGTTTCATGAAACAAATTATTGAGCTAGATTAGGGCCTTAATACTATTTGAACCTTTTGTTTACTCTTGATAACATTTAAGAACTGTAATAACACTAAACTCGCTTATTTTAGATAACTAATTTTAGCATTATCAAACCCCATGGATCGTATATCTTATTTAAATATACATCACCTCAAAAAAAATTTAAAAACATTTAAATTCTTGGGGAATGGGGCACTTCCTAAATATCCTCAAGTTAAATAATGTGATTGGTCTTGGTAAAAATACCATTTACCTCCATCTTTATTCCATGATTTTCTAGTGGTTATTCTAACAATGCTCACTATACACACAACACTCTTTATATTATTTTTATATATATCCATCTACTTTGGATTGGTCTTTAATTCCACTATGAGGAAAGACCCACTTTCATATCTATATCACTTTGATGAACCAACATTCTATCCTTATTCATGATTCCTCTTATATAAGATGGAACCTCCATTATGGATTAATTTTTCATTATAGTAAGATTTATGAAACCACTAATACATTTTTCTTATTTATTCTATTTAATCTCTATTAGATTCAAATTGGACCTCTTCATACTTGGAGATTATTTCTTCAACTGCACTTACGTGTTTTATGCAACTAGATTAACTTACATTTATTTCAACCATTTTTTTTTGATCTTTTTATGTGGTTTTGTGGGAATAGGATGATATTGGTTCTTTTTTCAACCTTCATTTTGCACTATTATTTTCTTCTAAATAATAAATCTCTTTTTAGTATAATTTAATCTATTTTAATAAAAACATTCTTTTCATTTTTCTTATGAATAAAGAAATTCCTTATAGCACATATAGAATCATTCATTCATAAACGTCTTTCCATATTTCTACATTTATCACAAATAAAACTTATCTTGTAAATTTTTTTCAACATATAATCATTTCTCAGTTAAGATGTTGATGCATTATATTTTCTTATATGTTTTAGCCCATGGTTATAACACCCCAAACATTTTACGGTGTGTTTCTCTTAAATACATTCAATTCGTTAGATAGCTTATATTTCATGAATAACTGAGTATGTGTGAAACAAAAATTTTTTATTTAAAGGATATATTAATAACCAAACCATTACACTTAAATTGTTTAATTTTTGTGTTTTGAATTTTGAAAAACAAACATAAACAGTTGCGATCAGGGTGATATTTTGAGCTTGATGGAATCAACTTCATTTTTGATGAATACTTACTTACCATTATGAATAGTAAATTAACCATATTAATAGTAACCTATACTTATGAATAGTAATATAACACTTATAAATTGTAACCTTACCTCTGAAAGTAAAAATAAAATTTAGGCACCTTAAAAATGAAGGTGAATATTTTAAGTGTTGTAATTTTTTGATTAAAAGATGATTTTAATTAAAAATTAAATTTATCATATTTAGAAAATTATTTTCAAAAAATGGAATTCGTTTTTGGATTCTACATGTCGAAAAATGGTTATAGTAATTTTTTGGGATTTTGCTGAAATACCAGATATTTATATGAATAGTAAAATATGATAATTTACAGTATATTTATACATTTTAAGATAAATACACTATTCCATGAATCATTGATGATGTACTCAGACTTATTTAAAACTCACATGTACTTATTACTATTTTTCTTCCTGGAATCATCAATATTTTTTGTCTGAGGGAAAAATAATAAACTAATGATTATAATATTAATAAAAACCTCCTCCTCTCCACTATATAATCCACCCCTCACCCCCTCTTACTATCACATCACTCAAGCTTTGAGCCATTCTTAAGTTATTCAAAATACACTTCCCAATCCCTCCCCTCACTTCCAAGACCTTATGGTCTCACCATAAGTCAAAAAACAAATTCCTTAAGGAGATTCTCAAGTACTCAGGAGGTGGACCTCTCTTCCTTTATCTTCCAACTTCATTTAAAAATTCCATTCTTTTTTTGCTCACTCATCACCTCCCCTCATCCAAATTCTATGAAAATTCAAGTACCTTATATGAACTATAATTTTATTATGCTAATGGAATATTTCATCATCATATCTATTTTCTCCCTCCTCGTATACTAAAAATGAAAATACCATTTGATTTGTGTTAATTTGTCACATTTAAGGATGATGAGTTTTCAATTTCTATTGTCGTCTTCAATTATAGTCATGAAACAATTTTTATGGTTTAACTTGATAAATATATATGTAATATATCCTATTTAATTTGAGGGAAATTTTTTTACACATGGTATTTAATTATAAAACAAAATGAGCTTGTGGTGATCAAAAAACAATCAAAATAATCCAAGCATTTATCAGAAAAAACTATAATTATTCATCCTCTACCAAAATAACCAAAGGATTTATATAATCATTTAACATTATATATGATCATTAATAACTCATAAGTTCAATTTTGGATTTCAATTTCCTTTCTTATGTGGTGTATCTACTTCCCATTTGAGATCATTTTTCATTTTAAATTTTAATTATATTATATATCCATATTATTGTCAATTTTATATGATTATTTTCATAGTTGTATACCATTTTGCATATGATATTTATGTGGAATGCTACTTTAACTGTTGAAATATTGATGAATATGTATCCTCTACTCAATATGGATATTTAAAAGGCATATTGTTCTTGTTTTAAATATTTCTATAAAGAATTATTTGTATTAAATGTGAAAAAAGGTCCCGTTGTAGCCCCTATATTCATCAAAAATTATAATGAGATAAATTAGTTGGTGACAAACCCTTTGAGTCTGTTTCCAAAAATCAGATGGGTTTCTACCCACTGACTTAAACCATCTCGATAGAATAATGTTTCATGTACCAGATACATTACATTAAAATAATAAGCATCCTCCTTATTTAGTATTCAGAAATTTCTTTCCTTGAGGTTTTTACTATGAAAAAAATCCAATGATGCATTTTTATGTTCATCTTATTGATGGTATGTGTTTTCGTTTATTCACCATTACTTATTGGTTGTGCTAATTTAATATGTTTCACTTATTATTGATTCATTATTCCACTATGTGTAACCCTTACTGGTCATTTTCACTCACCCTTATTATGTTTCATTTCCCATGGTTATGAAGAATAGAACCTTGAATAAGCTTTCAATGAGGCGGTTTATTTCGGTTTATTATGTATCGTGTTGTTTTATATATTTCCAAATATAATATGGGTATCATGTATGTAATCTAGTCTTCCAAAACTACTAAACTAATCATCCCTTTAGGATTTATTTCTTATAATCATGTCAATACAATGAAATAATTCATTGGCTCTGGGCTTTGGGGTTCAGGGTGTTACATTGGTGTTCTCGATAAATACTACTAGTGTCTCATTATATTCTATTGAAGTAGAAATTTTCTAGAAACCTTCCTTTGAAAGAATTTACTTCCATATTTTGAGGGAATCATCTATGTATTCACTAATTCTATTTTTTCTATTTTTTTTTCCATTTATAGATGTTGAAATAAGAGTAGTTCCGACCATCTCAATTCCTTTCAACAAATTTAATTATAATTCTAGATCCTTGACCATTATATACATTCCTTTAATTTAGAAACAATATGTTACATTATTGAACCAAATAATCTTCTATATTTTATCCTCTTGTCATTTTTTAGCAATAATTAAAAAATTTAGTTATTTTTAATGGCTATATGTTCTATTAGATAATGTGTCGGTTCTCTAAGTAAGTCACTTTTACATTTCATATTTGAAAATATATTCATAATTCCTCCATTAATGACCACCTCCACTTATATAATTTTTTGAATCTATGAAAAAAAATCTCTAATAAACATATAGTATACTTCATGGATGATCCCGCAATGATCCACCTTTTCTTATAAGGGATGTATCTTATTTTGTTTACTATATAAAAACCTCCAGATCAATAAATTGATGTATTTTTCTTGTAACAAATAGGATCCACACATCTATAAATATATAGGGTTTTCTTTTAATCACAATAATTAAAAATATATTCCAAAACATTTTTTGAATCATATTTATTAATAGAATCGAAAAAATTCACCTCAATTTGAGTGTTTTCCTTCTCAAGACACTTCTTCATGATCCTATTATTCTTGAATTTTGATAAACAATAATCCTCAATATATTTTCCGAATGATAAATCCATATCCTTTACTTCTATTTTATTCCCATAAATAATTTATAGATCCTTCCATATCTCTATTATAGTATGACAATGATTGGTGTTCTTATATACTTAACTAGTAAAGAGTATAGTAAAAATCTTCTCTTTACTTGTATCACCAATTATACCACTTTTATAATTTAAATATTTACCAAAAAATATAAACATTATGACCTCAAATCCATTTGAATTTAGGAAAATTACCATCTCCTTTTTAAAACTATTAGAGTTAGTACCATTGAAAAATAGAGGCCTTATCATTGAATCCTTTTTTGTAATAAAATCATAACTGACATAATAATTAAACCTTAATTCACCAAATTTTGTTATAATAATGTAAATTCCCATGTTTTCAAAGTTCTAAAAATTTAGGAATAATTTTAATTTTTAATTTCGTTAAGTTTTTTTTTTTGAGAAATGTAATTTGGATTGAGATTCTAAGTTTTATAATGACTTAACTACATGTTTTTTATGATGAAAAATTTCCTATGAGGTTTTTTAACTATTTATGGGGACTAGTGAGTGGGATTATAATCCTTGTGATTCATCAAGGTTACCTATAGTCCCTATATAGTATGGGATAAATAGTGGGGGAACTGCTCTATTCATTTTGGTTAACCATGGGGATCACATTTATAGGGATCCTTGTGCTTCCAGGGGTGATTTTGGCATGGAAAAGGTCAACCAAAACAACTAGGTTTTCGTTTTTGGTTGAATATGGTAATGATATGATGTAATAGGGATGAATTAGGGACTATATTTTTCATATACCCCACCCTCTAGGTGTTTTGGTTGATAATATCCATAGCGAAAAATGGAAAGTTTGAGGGGTGAGAAGCCTGGAATAATAGAGGGAATATTTCCATGGTTGGGTATTACATGGTGGAAATGGAGAGTGATATAAGGGATAAATTATGGGTTTATCCATTTTGGCTGGCCAACTTGCTTATCAGAAATGGAGAGTATAGTGGATTCCACTCCATAAGGCTAGAGATGCATGGATACTTTAGGGATACCTAGGTTACACCATGATATAGGGAATTCCATGGTGAATTTTATAAATACCTCAACCCTGGTAGTCCAAATTTGGTGGTAATTTTATAACACAGAACTATATAAAATTAATTTCATCCCAAAGAAACAAATATTTTATTTGTCTTACAAAACAAAATATATTCTTTAATTGCATATAGTAAATGAAAGCATAAAAGATAATGTAGTATTTTCTTTTGAAACTTTATTTTCACCTTTATCTTATCCCTACATATCAATTATAAAACACTTCTAGGAATCCAAGTGAAAATAAAGATAATAAAGGGTTGATCTCAGATGATTAGTAAGGGTATTCATACAATATAAGCTATTATGATTAAATGAATCATTATCAACATGGAAAGGTAAATATATGAAAACACATTCAATTTAATCAATAACTTGAGAATAAAGAATAATACGGTAGGAATAAATGATGACCAAATAAATTCATATAAATAATCATAGGAGAATGAAAATTATCCATGTATATCTAACTTCCCAAATAATCACCTCGACATAAATAACTAATCTCATGATAATGAAATGCATAACGTTGCACATCATAAACAAGGAATCAAGGTCACATGCCAGGAAATATTACATAAATAGGTAAGTTAACGGCTAAAAAACAATCTATTTTTTTAATAAGACCTACCAATACATAGAGGTGAAATAGAAATCCATTCCCATCACTTACTATGTCTAATTAATTATAAATATTAAATGGGTAAAACATAATCAATGTAAATAATTGTATTGAAAATCTACTGAATGAAATATTAATAATTTTACAAATCAAATAACATGATCATAAATCATCCATTATAATATAGATAATTTGTTAAAATAATTACTTCCCTATAAAATCATATTATTCACAAAATAATTGAGACATTGATAAATATATATTAAAAATATCTCTAGAAATTTCCTTGAGGAAAATGCCCATTTCTATTTAAAATCAATTATTTGAATTCTGTAATACATCCCAATTATTAAGGAAACAATTCTATGAAAAGAAAGCAATAGGAATTTAATTTAATCATAAAGTAAATGAGTAGTCATGATGGCCAGTAATTATGTATATGTTGCATAGGTTCAAAAAATATTTCCTTCATGCTATTGTAAAAAGGTCGAAAAGAAATGCATTCATAAAATTAAAAAATATTTAATAAAAATCATTTTTTAAAAAATTAAAACATGTTAAAAATAAATTTAATAAATCATTAGTGAATTTTAAAAACATAATTTATAAAAGTTTATGGAATATATGGATATGGAAGAGAAAAATTCATGATTGAGTAGAAAAATAATTTCTATTTTTCTTAATAAAACATTCTTTTGGTATCTTGAGTACATAAAAAGAGGAAATTGAAAGGAAAATTTTTAATTTCTAAGAATAACTTGATTATATTAATATATATTGGTTTTAAGATATAAAAATTAAATAATTTTTTTAGTGGATACATCAACATAAATAATCCTGAATAATGATGATATTGTGAAATAAACACTTACCTTATGACAGAGTTCCTTTGTACATGTCTGAACCTCTTCCATAATACATATAGATTTATTATAAATAAATTATATAACCATAATAATATATATAATACCACATATTACTTACTTATAACCGTTTATCACCTTTTATTTAACAATTATTTATTAAATCACTAATGCATGTGTTAACTACTTTGTTTTACATGTATGTTTTGGTTCAGCAGTTTTTGTCCTTCTACATTAATAACTGTTACATAATTTCTAGAATAATAATAAAGATCCAAATATAATATATATTCATTATATAAAAATTTATACTCATCCATAAATGTTAGATATATAAAACTGAATTTCATTGTTCATGGAGATGGTAGGGCAGGCATACACATGAATCTTGTTTCCATTTTTTAATTGATTGAATGAAATAAATGTAAATAATAATTAACCACTAAAAAATTATTAAATAATATATATCATATATACATTAAATATATCTTTATTACCATTCATTTCAAAATAAAATGAAAAACATTTCACATCGCTTCGTAGATGTAGTAGTCCACACATACACATGAGCAACGTTGTAGTTTTTCAATAGTTTAGAAGGTAAGAAGCTAGATGTGATATTAAAATTACATAAGTATAATTATGTAATAAATACCATATATATATATGTTTGTGTGTTAAATCCATCATTATATCCATTCATGATAGGTCGTGTGGGAAAATGAATTGCATCGGTTTGTGAGGCAGTAGTCCTCCGTACAAATGATTAATGGTTTTTTTCTCATTTGATGGAAGATGGGATGGATATTGGTTATTAAGTTAACATAATAACATGTAAGAATATGAAATATAATGTTGTTTTTATTTTATAATATTTTTAAAATATTTTAAGGTTGTATAAGAAGAAATAATATGAACATACATGGTTAAGAACTATACCGCTTCTTAGGAGAACCTATTTAAATTTGTACCCAAAGCCTTTATAGGATAGTTTTCAAATCAAAATATGGGTTATTTTTTATTTTTGAAGACTTTAGGATTGTATTTGTGAAATTATTTTCTATAAAAAAGGCTTATGAAGTTTGTATATAACTGTATATGGACTAACCTTACATAAGTGGGGAATAGGACACAAGTGGAATTTTTGAAATGAATAAAATACATTAATATTTTACACATATAAAATAGATCAAAGATGAACTATTACTAAACCTTATAAGATATAATGTTGAAATATTTCCATAAAATATAAATTTTAAATGTTTTTTGGGTCATTATGACCCTTAACATTTTTTTAATCCTACAGTAGAGTCATTTTTACCTTAACCGTGGTAATTAATTTTACTCTTTTTAATTTTCAATGGGACTTAAAATTAAGCCAAACTTAATAGATGATATTAATTATTATGATTAAAAATAAAGAATCCATTTTTTTCAAATTCAATTCATAAAATTATAGGAATTAAATTTAAAAATAAACCTACAAACAAGTCGAAAAAACAAATTCCATAAAGAAAAGTTTTCTTATGTTAAAAAGGTTTTCACATAAAATTTCAACATAATATAATTTACAATGAAAAAAATTGGATTAATTATAATATAATGGAAACAATTTTACTTAAAACAATTTAAAAACAAAATTTATCTTTGTAAATGTTTTAATTTAAAACATATACTATAATATAGTTCATTTAGACTCGGGGTTGCGTGTATTGCACGCTATCTAAGTGATTCAATTTATTTACAAATAAAAATATAATAAAGTGTAGGGGTGTTAAATTATTCCCTAATTTAGAAATTTCATCTTAAAAATTTCAAGAATATCAACTTTTGAAAATATTTGGGTAGTACTTCACCATAATTTCTTCAGGTTCTCATATTGCCTATTTAATCTTGTGATTTTTCCAAACTACCTTTACATACTGAGTCATCCAATTCCTAAAAACTTATTCTCTGGTATACATAATCTAGGATGGATATTTTCAATAATATATATCATTATCTAATTATATTTCTTCAAATGTGAGCACATGTGTTGGTTATGACATATACTTCCTTAATAATGATATATGGAGAACATCATGTACTTTAGATAGACTTTGTGTAATTTTAAAATGATAAGCCACAACTCCAATTATTTCTAGGATATTAAAAGTTATGATATACCTGGGGATCAATTTAGTTTTCTTATTTAACCATATAATACTCTTCCATAGAGATAATTTCTAGAAAACATGATCTCCCACTTGAAATTCCATATCTTTCCTCTGGTTAATGAAATATATGTTTTTCTAACTTTTATATTTTTTGATATGGGTTTGAATAGTATTCATATTTTCTATTATCTCTTCTAAATGTTTTTAACATACATTCTTCCATTTACCAACACCATCCCAACATGTTTTATTACGAAAACTCTTTCCAAATAATGCTTCATCTAGTGCCATTTGAATACTTGAATGAAATATATTATTATATTTAAACTCTACAAAAGTTAAATACTGATCTAATATACCTTGTAAGTAAAGGGAGAATAACCTCAACATGTCTTCTAATGTTTGAATAATAATTTCGGATAGTCTATTAGTATGGGGGAGATAAGGTACTAACATAAAAATATTGGTATCGAGATCCTCTGAAATACTTTCTTATAATTTCAATAAAAATCATGGATCATGATTATATAGAATTGAAAAATGTGTATCATTGATCCTTCCAACTTCATTAATATATATATTTCCAAGGCTCAAAAGAGTTAAATATTGTATTATACAAGGTAAATGTGTATATTTAGTGATTCAATCAAAAATTACTCATATTTTATCGATAATTATAGGATTCTTTGGTAATCTAGTGGAAAATTCCATAGTAGTGTCATCCAATTTATACATAAGAATAAGTAGAGGTTGTATTTATCCTCTAGGATGTTTTATCCTAGCCTTCACCTATTCAGAAACCAAACATCTTAACTCATAATCAATAATTTCCCATTTCATATTGTCCTACCAAATAATTTCTATCAAATCGATATAAATTTTTGTACTACCAGAGTGTATAGAGAAATTCAATCTATGAGAATTGTACAATAATTATCTCTTAAAATTAGGTATAGATAGAACACATAGTCTCTTTCCAAATATCAGAATTCCAACCTCACAAATAAAATTTACCAATTTTTCATCATTCACATCTTTAATTTTCTTATGAAAATTTTCATCATAAGGTTGATAACAATTTATCTTTTCTAACAAATATGGGTTTTCAATAATTTGAAAATGGAGTGATGTATCTCATTCCTTAATAGCTCTTGTATACATCTTGCTATATCCATGGACATAAGATCACTATCAATCCTCATTTTAGTTAAAACCCCATTATCTTATGAACTAAATGTATTCACCGCATTATTTTCCTTCATTTGGAGGTAGATTATTGAGAAAGTATGATCCATGAGTAGCTCTATCCATTTCTTTTTCCTCATTTTGGTTCCTTCTATGAAAATATATCTTTAAAACTATTATTATTAGTGTATGTCTCATATATTTGACCATAGATATAATGTATCCATATCTTCATAACAATGATTATAGTGGCCAACTCAGGATCATTGGTTTGTATAGTATTTTTAATTATTATTTAACTACCTTGATGCATAGGTAATAACATTATTATTTGGTATAAGGAAACAACCATGTCCCTTAATTTATGCATCACTATATATCACGAACACATCATTTACTGATGGTATATTAAAAAATGGTTCAATAATAAATATCATATTCAATTCATAAACAAAATCACATTAATTTTTCTATACTTTCATAACCCCTTTATGAGTGTTCTTGGTTAAGAGGTTAGCCAATTCGGAAAAAATTTCAATACATCACTGATATTATCTAGCCAAAATGATCAAAATATGTGACGTGGTTTTGTAAATTGGTGTAGGCCATTATTGGACTACCTTTTTAATTTATAGGATCAATTAAGATTTCACCCTTGGAGAAAATATATCCAAGAAAATAAACTTTATGAATCCATAACTCACACCTGATAAATTCCTCATATATCTCCTTTCTTATAAGAGTCTTAAGAATGATCATCAAGTGATTCTCATGGACCTCATAACTCTTATAGTACACCAAGATATCATCAATAAATACCAGAAAAAGTTTATCAAGATATAACATGAATGATCTATTGTTCATATCCATAAAAATAAGGGGTGCATTAGTTAATCCAAATGTAATTATTGTGAACTCATAATGTCCATACCTCATTCAAAATGATGTTGTTGAAATATCTTCCTTCATTAATCATATTTGAGGATACCTATAATGAAATTCAATGCTTGAAATAGATTTAAATCTTTCAAATTTTTGAATAAGTAATCATGTCAGGGTATAGGATGCTTGTTCTTTATCATAATATCATTGATTTCTATATATTCAATGTGCAGCTTCATAGATTCAAATTTCATAATAAAAAAAGAACATGGATCGAAATAGTAAAAAACTGTGGAATATATATACCTTATCACACAACTTCTCTAGTTTATTTTTAAATTCCATCAATTCCATTATGTCAATTTTATAGGGAGTCTTTGATATTCGTCTTATATCCAGAATTAAATCAATCGAAAAAAAACATCGAGTTATGGTGGATGCCGAGGTAATTCCTCAGAAATATCATCAATATACTTCTATACAATAGATACATCCTCAATTAATATATTGAATTTTTTATCCTTTGATTGTGACTTCTATTTTTCCCTAATAATCCCATTTAGAAGGGATATTGGGGTTTCATCAATACAGGACTACGATGATGAAGTATCCCCTTTAAAGATAAGGAATTCCATATCCTCATCATGAATCATAATTTACTTATCTTTGAAATAAAAGTTTGCATCAGATTTTGAAATCCAATTCATATAAAGAATTATATAAAAATAATCCATATGTGTATTAAAGAATTTAGAAAATAGATAATGTTTATGTGTTATAATGGGAACTGAATGACATATCCTCATTTTAGTGACACATCAACTAGGAGTCTTAAACTAATAAATCCCTTCTTGTGGTTCTAGGAAAATATCTACTTTTCATAGAAAATATGAAAAATATAAATGATTATGAAGTTCCTGAATAAAATAAATCATTTTCTAAATTTTATAATCTAATTAAAGTATCTACCACTACATAATTAAGAACATCAATATCATTTTTTGTGGTCATATAAACTTATCCTTTCTCCATTGGTGTTTTTTTTGGAAAATTTCATTTCTTCTAAGAACAATAATTATCATAGTGTCCCATATCCATATATTTGAAGCATTGAACATTGATATCTTCTTTCTTACCCTTGAAATCATGATCCAGGAGGAATTTCTCTCCAAACTTGTTGAAAACTCATATTCCTAGTTAGCATGTTTCCGGGATATTCTTTCCAAATTTATTACAAGTAATAAATTCCACCCTTCCCTTTATCCCTTCTCCATATTTACTTTTCCAAAGTTCTCTGACACCCTTTTAATATCATTATTTCCTTTATATCTATAACACTTTAATAATTATTTATCTATCTTGATATCACATGAAACTATATCCTCATATGGTTAAAATGTTTAAAAGACTATAGTAATAGGGTAAATCCAGTTAACCTATTTTAAAACTAAGTGGTAAGGTCAATATTTTTCATTCGAGTTTTTATTGGATAAATTTATTTATACTCATATAAAATTATTATCTATAAATAATTATTTATGGTACATTTGTTCATGAGAAAGACCAATATAATATTTTAAGTAAAGGAAAATACAAAATGTCACTCTCTTACTTTGTAATATCACTTATATATTAAAAAAATAAAAAATATAAGTTCTGATTGAATATTAAATATTTTTTAATATTAAATAATATATTTTTATTATGTTAATTTATTTATAATCTTTAGTGATAATAAAATAACATTACATTCATATAAAACATTAACTTAGTGCCTATGAAAGAAGTGTAAAACTCAAATCAAATGATTTTAGAAACATTAAAAGTATTCTATTTAGGATGAGCTATGGTTCCCAAATAATTTAATACTCAATAAAAATTTATTATTAATTTTTAAAATTATTATTTTAAAAATAAATTACTATTTTTATAAATTTAATGTCAAATTAAGTTAAGAGTGTAAAAAATGAAATTAATGATATGTTATGCTAAATAATATTTTATTAAATTATTTTAAAAACATAAAACTTTTAAAATAATAGAATTAGGATTATAAGTTTCATAAAATGAAATAAATTTTCAATTTATGAGAAAATATATCCTTTATAAGTAAAATTATAACCCTTTAATATTTAAGAAGTAATTACAATGATTAAGGTTAAAATTGGTTAAGAAAGGGGTTAAACTAAAAGATAAGGTCTAAAATGATATGTAAAACTATATAAGTTTGATTATATTGTTATATTAAGACCATATCCTTATTATATTATAATATAATAAATTTTGTAACCATTTTACTTGAGTTAGACATATATTATATTATAATATTTCAAGAATTTTCAAAAGTTCCCCTTCCCTCCTTTATAAAAGGATACCCCTAATTTCAGTTCTATGCACCAAATAATGCCATATATATGGAACTAAAACTACCAATTTCTTTTTTAAATTCGTTATCCATGAATTATAGGTGTTTTTATTGTTAAACTGTCATTTAAATGGTCCATAATATGGGATCTAAATCAAGCCTACCAAAGAATAGATAATCCTTTTTAATGACTATTTCAATTTTATTTATTATTTTACTTATATAATGAATTTTTACCCACACTAAAATAATAAATCCATTACCATAAATATATTTATATTTTTATATAATTTTTTTAAAACCATTTTAAATCTCTTTTTCCATCCTATCAAAAGATAAAACATCTCTAGTGCGTACGTATGACTTATTGTCTCCATGTAGATAGGTAATTCATGTTTCATCACCATTATAATTAGATGTATATAAGATGGAAATAATGAATATACATGATATTTATAACATAATTATATTTTTATTAATGTAATATATCATTTACCTTATTACACTTCTACATGTTAAGAAATGATAACTTTGCTTATGTGTACACATAGACTACCACATCCCCAAAGCGATGTGATTCATTTTTTATGTTCTCCTTTAAATAATGACTATAAAAATTCATATAATGAATAAATATGATATTTATAAAAAAAATATAATTATTTATATTTTTAAACTACAATCTAATCATAATAAATTAAACATCAATAATGAAACATATATTCGAAAACTAAGAAATTAACACCCGAAACAATTATAATAAAGAAAAATTGTTGGTAAACGAGTGGTAATATGAAATAAGTGGATAATATATGATATTATAATATGAATATGGTTATATGATAAATAAATAAAAACATTAAAACCATTTTACATAAAGATAAATCACATTCATCTAAGTTGATGCATGTGGTAAGGGATTTCACATCAATTAACAATCCAATGAGAAGTATTTGGTATTATACACCTAATTACTTTTATGTGGAGTATAAAATATGAATTTGATGTATTTAAAATTAAAATTTATTTATTCGTGATTATTAAATTTTCAATTCAAGTTTAGAAATTCAAGGGTTTATAATTTGAAACTTCCCAAAAAATAAGAATTCATTTTATAATCACATTTTTCTAGGATTATTTATATATTTCATTGAAGGACTATTATAATCTATATTTCAAAAACATCATATATTTTATTAATCTATATATATTTAATGATTTTATTTATTTTATCCCAAATTATACTTTCTTTTTTATTTTAGATCAAGTAATAAAATGTTTAAAATAAAATCTAATCTTATTTATATTTTTTAACGGGCATATTTTTCATCCATATACATATTTTTCAAAATTATTTTAAAAAAGTAATGTTTATTTAGATAAATAAGTACTAAGTCCATCTTTAGATATACATAGATTTTTATAAAAATTGAAATGAATCTTTCTAATTTTTTATAAGTTTTATTTTTGATTATCATTATAAAAAAGTCAAAATGAATATTTATTTTTAACATATACTACATTAACGGATTCTCCCACCACTCCAACCATTTTAGAATAATTAGATTATTTTAAAAGTTTTTAGTGTTTTTAAAAATACAAGTCTAAAATGAAAAAAGAATCGCATACATTTTCTTCTATTGTACGAAAGAGTTGATTTTACTACAAATCATTCTTTTCTAATGAATTAATGGATACATCTCATCTATTGACTAATTATTTTTCATTACCTTTATCTTTAAACATTCACTTTATTAATATTATATTTCATCATATGTATTTATATTTATTGTATTAGGGATGTTATTATTTCCTGATCTATATACCGTTTCTATATATGGTTTTTACTATAAAAATTATATAATTTATTGGAGAAAAAAATGATATTATATATTCTTTACACAATACATATATTTTTTGAAAAGGAATATTGTTTATATATTACGTAGATCATTCAATATATGATTAACTAATTGTACATACAATTATTGGTGGGTCTTTTAATTACCTTTCCCCTTGGTGTATCTATAGGTCTAATGAGACTACCTAGTTGGAAAAACATAATAAATAGGTTTTTGGTGTTTACCTTCCCATAGTTTAAATTTTTCATGGAGAAAGGTCTTTGTGGTAAAGATATCATGATGTCTGAGGTCATGTTTTATACATTTCCTTCATTAATATTTTAGTTATTATTTTCTATGACATTATTTCATTGAAATTATCCATTGATTATTTTCTTGATTAAGTTGGTGATTCAATGGAATATGTTTTTAGTTACTTACCTTTCCTTATTTATTATTCTTTATTTACTCATGATATATCACATTGTTCATTAAACTTACTGTTAATTTCAACTCGACCATATTTTCTTTCCTTTTTTCCAATATATGTAGGAGGAATCATTGAATGATTTTGAGGATATTTAATATTTACTTTCACTTTATATTTATACTTTATTTCCAATTTAAAATTGGAAAAAATCTTGTTTCTCCTTATTCAATACTAATAAACTAATCTGTCCTTGGTGATGTGATCCTTTGAATCATTTTTCCCTATAATAAATTAGACACTAACTATGGGTGACAGGATTTATGGTATTTATACTTAGTATCAGAGATATTTTTTTTAGAACCCCTTAAAACTAAATTTAGGGAAGCATATATTAGGTAACCTAACCCTATGAAAGAATTTGAGGATATATATAAATGTATAATAATTTCACAAAGTCTTTTTTAAGTTAAATATTATTTTTTTTTTCAATAAATTCATCCCTATCTAGATATTATAAATAGATTCGGTTTTGAAACTGATGCATCTAGGGGTAATAAACTTGAAAATATTTTTTTATGAATGTATTAACCATCATTCTGGTGCACAATGAATGGTGCCTTACTAAGAACAGGGTTTGAAATTCTATGGTGATATTCTTGGGTTAATTCTCATTTTATTTTCAAACCATAATTAAAAATATAAAAATATTTTTATAACTTGACAATATTCACAATGAAACTAATCTTATGATGCCAAAAATTGTTATGCATAAAATTTTAATATGTGTTAATTGTTTCAGTAGTATAAAAATTATAAATTATGATTCAAAATTTTAGGATATTTTAAACTATATTTTATTATTTAAAAATGTTTACTAGTTAATGGAATGAAAAATATGTCAATACCATAACCAATGTATAGATTTTCCTTGAGAATTAGTTAACTTGAATTTTGTTAGAGCTAAGAAGATTATGACTATGTTAAGATAGTTGACTTAGGTGATTCCTAATAAAATTTATTATATGGAACAACCTATTACATTACAAGATTATTCATTAATATTGGACTGCTTCATGTTGTAGAGTCCTCCACCTTTAATGGAACTATAAATCTATTTATATAATAATTGTGGATCAAGTCCGAGGAAAATATATGTCTCTAATTGAGAAGTTATGAATGGGTGAAGGTTATTCTAGCATTGAATTATTTAAATGAAGATATTGATCAATAGTGGTCATTTCTTGAGAATAAAAATGAGAATTCCAATATAATGAAAGTGAAATGGAAATATATTATGGTGATATTATTTTCAAAATACATTAATTGTGATAAAGGATCTAATGTGGATGGTAATTTATTCACATTACTAGAAAAATTCCCTATACCAACGGTTTGAAACCATTGATATAGGCCTCCAAACCATTGTTATATTCTATACCAACGGTTTGGAGAACCGTTGGCTAGTAAGTCGTTGGGATAGGTCTATACCAACGGTTTTGGAAAAACCGTTTGTATAGACCTATACCAATAGTTTTAAAAACCTTTGGTATAATTAATATAAAAAATATATAACAATGGTTCTATAAAATTGTTGGTAAATATATTTCAAAAAAGAAACATTCTCCAGGTTTTGATCCTGATACCTCTAGTTTATAATTGAATGACCTAACCACTAACCTAACTTGACTTTTGTGAACATAATTTCATAAATATATATATGTATTATCATAAATATTTTAAATCTTGATTTATTTAATGTTATCTTTAATAAGATTCCATAAAAAATACATGTAACTATACCAACGGTTCTCAAAACCCATGGCATAGACCTATACCAACGGTTTTGAGAACGATTGGTATAGATTATTTGATTTTGGGACCTATAAAAATGGTTTTAGACAAACTATTGGTATAGGGGGGGCCTATACCAACAGTTTGTCAAAAACTATTGGTATAGGTCACTAATTTGGATCTATACCAATGGTTTTCCCAAAACAATTGGCATAGGTCCATAATAGAGACCCTATACCAATGGTTTTGGCCAAACCATTGTTATAGGTCCAAATTAGTGACCTATACCAAGAGTTTTGGCCAAACCGTTGGTATAGGTCCCCCCCCCCCTATACCAACGGTTTGTCCAAAACCATTTGTATATGTACAAATTAGTGACCTATACCAACGGTTTTGGCTGAACCATTGGTATAGGTCCATATAAGTGAACTATACCAACGTTTTTTCCAAACCCATTGGTGTAGATCTTATTTCTAGTAGTGTTAGTATAAAATATAACGAAGGAGAAATTTTTAATGAGAATGAGTCATAATTGACAATTTTAAAAATCCATCCAATGGATTACACACATAATATGGAAACTAATATTGATTATTTCTTTGATGTGATTAATAAAATCCTCCTAAGGGAACAAGTCTCTCTAATAATTGCATCATATGATGATATGGTTCCAAGTTAACTTAAGATAGATAATAGATTCTCCATGTCATATATTATTAAAGAATATCACGATAAAATAACAGAACTGAGAAAAAAGAAAAAAATAAATGAGGAAAATAAAAATAATGAAATAATAGAACTTCCCAGATGTTATAATTATAAAAAAAAAACCATAGTACTTCCTTGAAAGGAATGGGAGTTTGTTTCAAGTGTGGAGGGAAGTTCCATCAGGCACATGAATACTGGGGTAGGAAATATGTTTAGTGTTTCAACTGTAATGTTATTGGGCAGTAAGAAAATGAATTCCCTAAGTGTTAGGGTAATATCCCTCGGAATAGGATAATTTAGTAAGGCCAATCTTGTGCAATTAATATAACTGAAGTTAAAATCCATTATGTTTTGATAAAATGTATCTTGATCATTAACTCATAATTTATTTGATTCTATACCTATGCACTATTTTCTATTTTACATTAATATCCAATCATCCTTTGACACTATGAGTAAATAATTTTTATTCAAGACCCCAAAGTGAGATCGTACTTATAATGAGAATAAATTGAGTGGTTTTTTTAAGATAAATAGTTATTTCTTAGATAAATACATGGTTGTTATACCCATTTATGGCTGGGATATAATCTTTATTTTCAATATTTATTTATTTTTTTGGATTTAGTAGTTAGTATATTATTCATAAAATAATATAATAAAATTATTTTCAAATATAATAATAATAATTCTTGTACCATCATTTATAATGAATTGATGGTCTTTTAACCCATCATTGATTTATGGTTTTGTAGCCATTAAATTTCTCATTATCAGGTTATCAATTTCTCTCTACCTATCATTTTACACTATTTTTCTCCTACATGTGTATATTTTAACATCTTAGTAATGTCCAACTTATCTAGAAACTCGATTATGTGATAATTTAGTTAACCTTTATGGTTCCCACTACCACCATTTCAAATAATGTTTTATTAACCCTTTGTATGATGTGGGTTTTCATGAATGGTATTTTCAAATTTCAATCCTCTGATGTCTAATATAATATTGTGTGGGTGAGATTTATTTAAGTTTGAGATATTTTAACAGCCTAAAAATTTATTTTAAAAGTATAATAAACTCAATAACATTCTTAACATGTATTTTTGTTCTTTATGAAAATTGTGATAATACTATAAAAATATTATTATCTAACTGTGACCATTTAAACCTGGATATTAAATTAGTGGGTATGAGAATGAATAACCACATTATGAAATATATTTATAATGGTCCTACTCAATAAATAATTACTAAATTTTTAGTGAAGTCATTTCTATACCTCAAGAATGGTTTTTATTATAATTTGTGTATGGATGTTATAATTAAATTATCACACTATTAGAAAATTGAATTTTTTTAAAATTATCACATTTTTTAAATTATCTTATCAAAACTATTTTAAACTAAATTTTTGGGAATTTTCTTGATAATTATATTTTTTTGTTGAATAGTAAAAATATTGATTTTTAAAGGTAACTATATTTTATTTTATTGTATTTTCAAACATTAATTTTGATTTTGGTTGGTTTTAAAATTCATTTGGTTTCATTATATTAATAATAATTCAATTTATACCTTTTTTGAAATTATATTTGATCTTGTTATAAAAATACTTTTAGAATTAAAAAAAAGGAATTTTTCATAATACCATTTTTCATCACACCTTGAGTGATTTTTATCAATTTAATTTCTAAAATTTATTAGAATTTAATTTTATATAAGAGTTTATATATTTTAAATTAGATTTATTATTATTATTTAATATATTTAAATAAATTTTTTATCATAATGAGTAGTAGAAAAGTGTAAAAAATTTTCATGGGGGTAAAATGGTAGACCAGGTTAATCTAGGTGAAAAAAAAGTGATAAGGATGTTATTTTTAATCTTAATTATTATTTTATGATTTTATTTTTACCCTCATCACCTTATTCTATAGATTTAATTATTTATAATATAATTTTCTATGAAATTATCCTATATAATATTTTAAGTAATGAAAAAAATGAAATTTCACTGTCCTGCATTTTAATATCTCTAGTATAGACACATAAGGACAAAAATATGTTTTAGATGAATAACAAAGTCTATTTTGAGAATAAATAAATTTTACTAATTGTGATAATTTATTTCAAATTTTTAGTGATTAAATAATTACCTGAAATAATTATACAACACTCACGCAGTGCTTATGCAAGCAATGGAAAACTTAAAGAAAATAATTTTCAAAACAACATTAAAAGTAATGTATTTGGATGAGTTATGGTTCTAAAAAAAATATTTTTGATAATAATTTCTTATTGACATTGAAATTTATGATATTGAAAATCCCTTATTATCCTCATATATTTAATTTCAAATTAAATGAATTGTATCAAAAATGATATTAATCATATTTTATTTTAAATAATATTTTATTAAATTATTTAGAAATCATAAAAATATTATAATATTACAATTAGGTTTATATATGGTTCATCATTTCATAAAATTTTCATTTTTGGACTAATTTTTATCATAGAAGTAAAATTGCTACCCTTTAATATTGTAAAATTATTTATGAATGTTAAGGTCAAAATTGGTTAACCAAGGTGTTGAAGCAAATGATAAGGTTTAAAAAGATATATAAACGCATAAGAATTTTATTTTATGATTATTTTAAGCTTATATACTCCATTTATTTAAATCCAACTAGTTTTCGGACCATATAAAATTAGTTAGACACATATTATATAATAATACTTCATGAATTCCCAAAAGTAAACATTTCCTACCTTATAAAAAGATATCAATCATTTCAATTATTTACAACACCTTGAGCCATACAGCTCACCCAAACCCTTACCATTTCTATTATAAACTTCCAATTTTATTATTTGGAGGTTATTTTATTATTAAAATACAATTATAAGGGTTCTTAATAAGGGATACAAAAGAATTATACTGAAGAAGATGTGATCATTTTTACTGACTCATTCAAATTTATTTCTTCTTATACTTATCTAAATATATTTTAACCATAAAAATAATAAATCTAGTATTATAAACATATATATATGGTATTATTATTATTTTATAACCATTTTTTAGATACTTTCTATACTATTAAAATCTAAAACATCACTCATTCGTACATACGACTTATAATCTCCAAGTAGCGGTGTAATCCATTTTTCATCACCATTTTAATTGAATGGTTATAAATATGGAAATATTTAATATATATGATATTATTGAATTAATTATGATTATACGAATATAATATATCATTATCATTTTAACCTTCCACATTTTAAAAATGATAATGTCGGTCATGCATACATGTAGACTACCACCTCCACAAAGAGATGTGATTCATTTTTCATATCCACCTTTCAAGAATGATTATAAAAATATATCTAATGAATAAATATGATATTTGTAATTTTAATATAATTATATATATTATGAAACTATAACCTATTTGAAGTTACTAAGGATCATTGAACCACTAATAGAGGGTTTAATTAGGGGTGGTCTTTTTGCAAATTGCCAACATTATAGAATTTTAACCTTGAAACATGCTAGTTTTAAATTCCTTTTTATGTTTTATAAAAAATCATATGAAATAAAATATATAAAATAAACAAGGCATGAAAGATTTATAATGATCGACTTTAGTGTGAGAACATATATCCTTTTTATGGCCACTCTTGTGGGTCCATCAAAATTTACTATTAGAAATAAGTAAATACAAATTTCAGTCAACTCCCATTAGAATCCTTTAATATCTTAATTGGTGTGATTATACAAACTCCCATCAGTTTATAATTTTTTAATAAAACTGAACTAATGGAAAAATTATACACCTTTCTAAATTCATCTCCAAATTAGTTTTATCTATAAAATCGTTATATTTTCCTCATTCTTATATAGATCAATTTGGAGTTTCTATATCAAATATTCTCCATCTATTACACCTCAATGAAATTGTTCCAACTTCATAACCTATATACTTTAAATTTTAAAAATATTTCTCACCTCAAATATATTCTCTGAAACTCCATATATTTTCCTTAGTCCATTTTTCATCGAACTAATAATGAATCCAATTATTTGATCAAAAACTTTTTACAGAATACTTTTGTAACATGAAACATAACTTCAGTTACAAAATCACTTCTAACTCAACCTCTATAAAATTTTCACTTTTTCAAATATTTGACCTGTTTTAATTATCAATGTACTTTTTCACTCTTATCTATAGGTTCTTCATAGGTGGGAAAGGTGGGAAATACATTTCATGTACTCTTACTATAGGTTCTCAAAATTTTTAAAAAGTGGGAAATATTTTTCATTTTCCCGCTCACTAAAAATCCACAAATAAACATTCTCATACATTTTAATTTCCCTTGGATTATTATAAACTCTTATTGAATCATATTCAATCCTCCATCATTTCTAGACTTTCCAAAATTTCCTTAACTTTAAATGTTAAGGAAATAATCAAAACTTCCTCATTTAAACTTGATTGGAAACCACTTAAAAGAAGAAAAATGGAATCATAACATTTAGGACTCTACAGAGTTATGTAAATATTTTTGAAAAAAAAATTGGGAAATTTTTTTTCTAGAACCTTTTAGGAACAATTCTTCGAATCACAAAAACTCCACTTCTCCACATTTTCTTCATTTATATTATTTTTTCAGATCAATATTACTTGTCTATTTATCTCAAAAGTTATAATCTAAAAACATTATTTATCTAGAGGTCTTAGAAAATGTTTTTCTGGTGGATCAAGGTTCCTCTATCTGATAACTTAACATCATATCATACATTATACAAAATTTAGACCAATATTCTTATTGAAGGTTCATCTGGTGCATGTTTATCAGATGGATTATCAACTGATGAAATAATGTTTTAGTGATAGACTTTATTATAGAAATGTTATATGATGTAATTATTCATAGACCATATCATAACATCACAACTTAGAATGTTATCTTATAACCAAACTTCTCCACTTGAAACTTTATACACACTATCTATCTAGAAAGATAAACTTTCCACTATTTTTGTAAACATTATACAACTTAATATGGTTGAATACATTGTTGAAAAGTTTAAATACATTAGTCACATACACCATCTCTATCATGTAAAAACATCATAAATTCTTACACAATTAATTTTTCTTTCTGATGTGTCTATAAAAACTCAGCATTTGGAAATTCATATAAATTTTTTCTTATACCTCAATACACTTCTCTATGTATGGTGGCTCATGAAGAACAATATATTTTATCATATTTTTGGTTACAAAGTAGCAATTTTATTTATTTTAGTGTATTCCCCATATGATCACATTTTATTTTCTGATGTATATTCAAACTTCTTTACATGTCTTTTTCTAGAAAAGTTTGACCAGGTAACTCAATCTTTAGAAATGTTTGTCCAGAATTTTTTGTATCGGGGAAAATTTCTTCTACCCCATTTTCATTCCCTTACCATTTCCAATTTATTTTTTAATATAAAAACTATGTAAACCTAGAAACAAAATATCATGACTTCTGTCTAATTAATTCAGTATGTTTATCTAGTTCATTTGGTTACATTGTTCATACTTCCTCTTTTTCAAACTCATAAACTTAAAATTTTATATTTTCTTATAGAATCTCCATCCAAATTATTTTTTTCATAAATTTTTTCACTTATTAAAACAAATTATCTATAATATATATATTCTTATCATATAAAATCTAACCAATTTCATTTAACCACAAGACTTCTGAAGCCATTGGGAAATTTCTTTCAGAGATTTTCAAGTGAAATTAGTTACAAAAAAAATTGTCTGAAAAATGTCAATTCCCCCTTTGATCAAAATCATGTATCATTAGGTTCACATTTTCTTAAAGACAATTGAGGTGAAGAAAGTATAATATGACTATATAAGACTGTTTCTTAATAAATCTATGAAAAATTTACAATTTTATATCTTTCTATCATTTTTCATATCTAGAAACTTTATAAAAAAATTTCTTAGTAAACAATCTAAACATTCATAAATATAATTCTCACCTAGTTTACATTAACATTATTAAACAAAAGTTATTCATCAAAAAATAAAAAAATTGGTTTATCAAAACAAAAAAAAGGATATTCAATATCCAATATTTTTTTTGACAACATCTATTAATAACTTTAACCACACATCATTTTCGCTCAAAAATATCAAAACTCAGTTTTTATAAAAACCCAATTTTTCAAGAAAAAAAATATTAAATCACAACGATTCTAAAAGAGAATGTGCTAACACCACAATACTGTATAAACTAATATTTTTTAGGTAATCATATCCGTTTTTGAAGATAAATTTTTTGATTATGAAAAGATAAAATTCCCCTCACTTTTCACTCAAATTTTCACTATCCCATTTTTGTTCTCTCTGTAATTTTATAATGACCACAACTTCAAATTTAAAAAAAATAAATGTTTCTTTTTCTTCCCTTTTCGTAATAAATTTTACTCTCCTCTTTTTTGGAAAAATTAATTTTACCATTGTGAGTACAATGTTGTACAATATCTCTCCCTTTTCTAACATAATAAAAATCATATTGGGGAAATTTATTACAAACTTTTACGAAGTCTTTGGTGGAGTATAAAAATCAATTTACAGCCACATTTATGAAAATGTCTCTTCTAGAATATCTTTTTTTAAAACATCATCAAATTAATAATTTATATAAATGTATTCCAGCATAACATCTCCACAAAAAAATTTATCTTGTATAAGTTCATACATGATATCAATTTATTTTATTCTAAAATACTGGACATTATTTTTTGATAGATTAGTGGATATTTTATTATCATAAAGAGTATTCAATTGTGTGAAAACATTAGGTTTAAAATCATTCATCTATACTTTCATCCTAATTATCTGTGTATAATAATGGGTAAAAACAACATATTCTTCTTTTGTTGTGCTCAATGTAATTAAACTGTATTTCTAACTACTCCAGCTCACTCAACATTATCCTATGAAAAATGTTCATCTTAATGTTTATTTTATATCATTTAAATCTCAAAACAAATCATCATTAGTGTATCCATGAATATTTTTATCATAACTTCTTTTATAAAAAAACCCATATAAATATGTTCCTTTAACATAACTGCAAATTATTTTTTCTTCCAACATATTATATTTCTTATGATCATATTGATATCTAGAACATCATGTTTTTCTTATCTCTATTTTCCTCATATTTTTCTTTACTCATTTTCAAACCAACTGAAATTTAATTAGAAACTTCTTTAGAATCATCCAAGAATAAATTTAGTAACATCCCTTTATCATACTTTTATTGAGATAGAAAAATATAACTTTCCCTCTTATAAAATTGTAAACCAAGAAAGAAATTCATTCTCCAAGAATTAACATTCCAATGTTGTTCATCATTTCTTTAGAAAAATCTTTACAAAAAAATTATTTACCTAGTGAAAAAATTATGTCTTCAATATACACAACAAAAATTAGTGTACCTGATCTCAAATCCTCCACATATATGTTTTTGTCGACATTACATTTATAAAAAATTAAGTTTTTTAAACAACTATAATGTTTTTAGTATAATCCATGTGTTTATTTTTTTAACCCTTACTTGGTTTTATTCAACATACAAACCATGGTTTCATATTTATCAATTAAAAACCCACATGGGTTTTCAATATTAAAGTCTTCATCAATATTAACATTGAAGAAATATAAATTCATATATAATTGATAAGAATTATAACAATGATGTGTATCCCCTAATAAAAATATATAATAGTTTCTCATATTAAAAGGGGGAATAGTCTCTTTAAATTCTACACCTTCCACCTATCAATAGATTTTGAAAACAATACTTAACTTGTTTCTAGAAACATGTACATGTCCATTTAACTTGTTCCAATATACCCACTTTGTCCTAATAAAATTCATTCTTATTGGACATGTAACAAATTCCCAGTTTTTATTTTTCTCTATCTTATCTGACTCTTCATACATAAAGTCAACCCATTCTTGGTATTTAACTACTTCTAAAATTGATCCTGGTTAAACCTGTGAGATAAGTGATATTGGATTTTTTTAATCTCAACCTTATTATAGTTTAAATAATATATTTCTAATTTATAAAAATATTCTTAGTTAATGTTTATTTCTTATAGTTTTGAATGTTAAATGATTTTATACCTTCTTCACTTCACATGATTATTCTGAATCTTTAGTCACATGTTTTTTCTCAATTTAATCATTAATTTTTTTCATCATTTTCATAAGTATAAAATTTTTCTTCTACAAAATATTAAATATCCTCTTTTAAGAATGTTGGATTTTAAAAAACTTACACATCAAAGGAATACACCCTCTTTTATAATAATTTGTTCCAAAATTTATAACTTATTTTTTTGGGTGAATATCCCATGAAAATTCTATCCATATCTTCTTCATCAAATTTTCAAATATATATAATTTTTATTTTTAGTAAACATGGAAATCTAAAATCCATGAAATATTTCACTGAATGTTTTTTGTTATACCACATATCATAGGAATTCATGTTGGATTATGGCCTTAACAAACCTCTATTTTGTACATGACCTGTAGTACTAATAGATTCTATATAGAAAAAAAATATAAATTATATATTATGCAAGCATGATTATCCCCATTACCACCAAGTTAATATTTTTCTTTTCTCCTACATTGTTTTATGGAGGACTATAAAAATAATCGCAATAATGTTTAATTCCTTTTTTTGTAGGATTTAGAATCATTATAAGTAAAATCTTTTCTATTATCAGTTCTCAAATTCATTATATAAACACTCATTTCTCCATAAACTTCTCTTCTAAAAAATATAAAAAAAATTAACCTCTGACTTGTGCTTTATAAAGATAATTTTGGTCATCTGATAATCTAAAAATCACTTATCACTGATTGATGTAAAATTGTCCCAAAAATATCTCAGTGAATAATATCAAGAGGTAAAATAGATTGGATTACAATATTATTTTGACTTTTACAATTAATTTTTTGTTTCTAATCTATAGTAAAAACATTATCCCTTTTTATTTTGAACTCTTACGTCCCCTTATTTCATACCTAAATTGAGAAAGAAACATGTTGTTCCACCAGTTGTAAGATTTTTTTCTAAAAATACTATAGCAACAAAAATATCTAATAAATATAATTTTTCAATATAAATAAAATACCTCCCAATAAATATTTATCCATGTTTGATAACTTTTTTAAATTATTGTTTCTTCCTAGCATTGGGAAACTTGATTATGAAGTTTATTTTTATCTTTCATTAATGTGGTAGATTTTTCATATCCCTTCTCAACCAAAGAATTCTAAAAAAATTATGAAAACCAAAAAGGTTAACAAGATCAGAAGAAATTTTACTTTTAGTGGTTTATAATTTTACTTGATTATTTGGATGAGCTTTCCCAATAACATAAAAAGTTTCCAATTTTGATTTTGAGGCTTTGTTGAACATATAATTCATATTTATTAAGGTACTTTCAACCTCATTAATGTTTGAATAATTTTTAACAATATTATATTACTTAATTACAATTATCTTTCTAAGATACTCCCCCATATTTCCTTGTTCAAAAACATTAATTTTTTAGTTGACTATATTCTAGATATAATCATCTTCCTACTTAAGGGCATCTTTCCTAACTTCATTATCTTTTCCACTTTCTCTTTTCCTTAGTCTAATATCATTCTTTAGGTTAGTATTTTCCCAATACAAGAAAAAATTTAATTTCTATGTTGAAATTATTTATAATACTCTTTACCTAATTCTACTTCTCTATTTAAGAAATCATCCATTCTATCAATATTTGAGTGGATGTTTTTATTCATACATTCCACCACCTCTCCGATGGTTTTTAGAGATCATTGGCATGATTTTATAATTCATTTAATTAACTTTATTATCATCTTAATCACTAAAATTATCATTCTAGGAATCTTGGATTTTTCACTTCCTTGTAGAATCAAAATCCTTTTCAACATTCATATTCGTTTTTAATGTTTTTGATTTTATCATATCATAAGAAACAATAAAATTATGTAATTAATCAAAGGATAAATCGCCTTTATCATCTAAATTGTGTATTTTAGAATCAAACCTATTATAAAATTCTCTCATGAGTTTGTTTGAAAGATTTGAATCATCCAAGACATCTAAAAACATCTAAAGTTGCACACAACTTCATTAAGTATTTTTTAAGTATTCATCAATAGTTTATTCATCACTTTTTTTGATATCCTCTTACTTAATTCACTAACTTTTCACATTTACTTCACCTTGTTGTTTTTATTTTACATATTTTCGATCTTGAAAAAAATTTCCATAGATATTTTCAGACCCAACACTTCTATAAAATATTATAAAAAATACATAATAATATCATTTTTATAAATTCTATTAACCACAATTTTTCATTTGTCAGCAATGTTCATAGGATCATTTTTATTTGTGGTTTGAAACCCAATTTTTATTTTTTCAAAAACCTCCAATCCAAGTGAAAAAATATATGATGTCATTCTATTTTCTCAACCATGATAATTATTTCTATAAAATGAATCATTACCTCTATTTTTTACTGTATTGATATTTTCCATGATTAGAATTCAATAGGGGAACATTCCCTCTAATACCAATTGAAATTCATAAGGATCATTAAACCACTGAGAATGGGTTTTTTAAAATACACTATTATAAATGAGTCAATATAACTTTGATTCAACTCCTATTATACTCCCATTATCTCTCAATTGGTCTGATTATACTGAATCCCATTAGTTTTCATTTTTTTCAAAAAAATGATCCAATATAAAAAATATGAAACCTGTAAATTAAGTTCGAGTAATGGTTCATCTTGAAAGTCCCTCCATTTTATTTTTCCCAATATAGGTCTATTTGGTGTTCCAATGTATGATATTCTTCATATGTTGCACCTCACTAAAATTGTTTCAACTTTATAACCTTTTTCTGACCATTTTTTTAAATATTTGTGCCTTAGAAATCTATTCAAAATATATATATTTTTTCCTCTATTTGTTTTTATCAAAAATAACACTCTAACCAATTATTTGATCAAAAACTCTGTCATGAATTATTCTTTAACAAAAAACTGATCTTCAGTTGGAAACACACTTCTCACACATCCTCTATAGAATTTTTTTTTGTGTATGTGAAAAAATTCTTAATTACTAATGTACTTTTCCACTATTATTAATAAGTTCTATAAAAGTGGAAAATGTGGTAATTAAATTATATTATCTTACTCACTAAAATTCCAAAACTAAAATTCTCACACATTTTAATTTCACTATAATGCTACTCAAATCATCTAAAATATTACTATATCTTCTTGAATTCTATATAATTTCCAACACATCACAAATTTAAACAACATCAATTGTTACATAAATCATCAAAACATCCTCATTTTAGATTCATAAGAAACCAATTAAAATAAAAAAACTAGAAACATCACATTTAAGACCATAAAATTTTATGTAAATTTTCTTAAAAAAACTCATTCTAAATAATATTTTTCCAGAAACTCCTAGGAACATTTCATCTGATCCAAAAAACTCAAATTCTCAATATTTTACTTGTTTGAATACTTTTTTTGTCTAATCGCACATCTTCAGCATTTTATTTCAACCATTGTACTCTGAAAACATTCTCTATCTTAAGGTATTAGTAAATATTTATCCAATGGATCAAGGTTCCTATGTCTGATTACTTTTCCTCTAAAAATTTATACCCATCTTGGATCAATATTCCTAAAAAAGGGAAGTTCGGTGCATATTCATTTGATGGATGTTAGACTAATGAAATAATGTTATACTGCTAGAATCCCTCAAAAAAGTTTCCTTCAATGTAATTCATTACTTTCCACTTCGTAACATTGTGAATTAAAACATTATCCTGCAATAACATATTTTCACTTCAAACATCATACAAACTATCTTTATGGAAAGTTTCACTTGCATATTTTTTTGTAAAATTGATCTAACAAAATATGGTTTCAAAAATTTGTGAATCATAAAAAAATATTAAGTCACATGCCTCATCTCTATTAGTTAGAAACTTAAAAAATTCTTTCACCATTAGAGTTTATTCTTTATGTGTTTCTATAAAATCTCAGAATTTGGAAATTCTTGAAACATTTATCAAGGAACTCAATCCTCTTGTCCGTGCCTGGTGGATCATGAAAAACACCATCCTCTATCCTCTATCTGGTAACCAAGGTGAACTTATTTTCCTTTTAACACATTCCACATCTGATCACCTTTTTTTTGAAATAAATTCTTTATTCTTTACAAGTATTTTTCAGGAAAGGTTTGATCTAATAACTAAATGATTGGAAATGTTTTTCTATATATTTTCCTTAATAGAAAAACGTCATCTCTACCTTTTCCTTTATTTTTCATTTTTAATTTATTTTATCATTAGTTAAACCACACAAACTAAACAAAAAACTTCATTCCTTCCATCAAATCTAGTTTTTCCGATGATACAGCTCATTTGTTGACTTTTTAAAAACTTATTCTTTTACAAACTTAGTAACATGAAATTCAAAATTTTCTTATAGAAGTTAATTTTTAAGTGTTTTTATAGAAATTTATTCACTCATTCCATCTGGTTTTATTCACTTTTAAGCTTCACCTCATAGAAAATATGACAAATTTCTCTCAACCACTGGACTTCAGAAACCTTTGGGAAAGTTCATTCCGTGATTTGTATATAAACTTCATTATAAGAAGTTCATATGAAAAACTTTAACTCCCTAATTGATCAAAATAATTCATCATGATGATTTCCAGGACTTAAGGTACATTTATATCAATAAATATTTAACTAACTATATAATAAAATTTATTAACAAATATAAGAAAACATTACAATATTCTTTCCTTCGGCCATTCTTCTTCTCTAAAAAATTAAAAAAAACAATTTCTCACTGAACTATATTAACTTTCAAAAACATAAATCTCACCTTTTTAGAAAAAAAAATTCTTAATAAAAAAGTTATTTTTAAAAAAATTGACAAATATCATAAAGGGTTTTCACTATGCACAAGAACTGGAACATCCATAATGAAACATAATTTAGAAAACTAACTAGTTAACACCCAAAATAATGATAATAATGAAGAAATATACATGAATGGATGATAATATGTTATTAGTGGATCATATATGTTGAACTAAATATAAATATGGTCATATTTTAAATTAATAAAAAGTTAAAGCCATTATAAGGGAGGATAAATCATGTCCAACTAAATGGGGGAGAGGTAAGGGATTTTATCTCAATTTCCACTCTACAGAGACATAATTGGTATTATCAAACTATTTACTTTTATGTGTAACATATAATGAACATTTTATATATTTAACATTAATATCTATTTATATTTGATGATTAATTGTTTTATTTAAGTTTACTCTTTCATGTGGTTACAATTGAAATGTTACCAAATATGTAATAATTTATTTTACAACATTATTTTTCTAGGACTACTTATATTTTTTATGAATAAATATTATAATTTATCTTTCATAAACTGTATATATTTTAGTATCTTATAGATATTTATGTAGTTTCCTTGTTTTTGTATAACTATTCCTCTCTTTATCACTTGAATAAATAAAATAAATGTTTATAATTAAATCTGATTTTTTTTATCATTTTAATCTGGTATTTTTATTCTCCACACATATATTTATCATAAATTATTTACAAAATCATTTTTATTTAATCAAATGATTTACTATAGAAATTTTATAATAATATTGACTTTCTAAATGGTTTTAATTGAATATCTAGAATTTTTTTCAATTGGATTATTGATAAATTTCACACCAAAAGTTAAATGGAATGCTCCTTTTTAACGTATATGGTGTTAATGGATTGTCCCAAGGCCAATATAATTTTATAATATATTTCTTATCCAATAAGTAATACAATGTTTTATAAATAAAAAAATCAATGAAAAATTATTTTAATTTTTTTTCTTTCATTTTCATCTATTCTCCAAAAAAATATTTTACAAAAAAAAATCTAATGAATTCATGGTAATCTCTCAAAACTTGATTAATTTTTTTGCCATTAACTTTCTCTCGAAATAATCACTTTATTGAAATAATAATTTAGTAGATATATATATTATTTATATAAGGTATATTTTTATTCGTTAAATGGTATAACATTTCTGTTTACTGTGTTTTACTGTGAATATATTTCATTAACCAGGAAAATATTAATATTTTATATTGGATACTCAATAAATATACTTATTTATTAAGAATATTTTTTTTAATTAAATTATTCATTAAAGATATAAGAAATGAATTCGACATGTAGTGATGCATATGGAATAGAATAATATATCCCATCAATGCATTGATTGGTCTCATGAGTCAAACAAGTTTGAAAAACATTATAAATGGGTATTTATTGTATACATACCCATAGTTTAAACTGTATTGGATCATTTCCTAGAAAATAAATTTATCATGACGTTTGAGATCATGATGTAAAACATTATGAATTTAATACATTGAAAATTTAGTTATTATTATCCATGTAATTATTTAATTGATATTATCCAAGGATAAATTTAATTCTCATCATATTTATTAAATAAAAGTTTTCCTTTGTTTACTTAGACACATTGATTATTCATTATTTATGTAAGAACCTGGTTCTTATTCTTGAGGTACGGGTTTCTTATTTTAGTTTTCCTTAAGTGTTTTTGAGAAAACTAGGGAAATGTGGAAAATCCCAAAATTTATGGGTACACACCATGTGATTTTTCCATACGTTGTGTACTTTGGCCATGTGGGATAAGAATACAGGGCGTATAGGCATGTCGGTGATGAAGGGTGTAAAAAATGACTACACTCTATATACTTAGTATATACGCTCTGTGTAATCAGTCAGCAGGTGAATAGTAAGGCGGTGGGAGTATCCGCTAGAGAAACGATAGTACATGTCGTGCACTTAGTAATACACATCGTGTAATCAAGTCAGTTGGTGAACAGTAACACGGTGGCAAGAATTCACCAGGGGAACAGTTTAAAAAATGTAAATTACACACCGGGTACTTGAGATTACATGCCATGTAGTTATGTTTTTTCATTAAAAATAGTCATTAGCCTCTTCATTCGGTAGAGGAGGCATATAACTAGATGAGAGTCATGATAGAGAAGTCCCGAACTTGGAAGAGCTCCCGACCGCACACCAGGACTCTGATTCCCTTGTCGTCTATCTCATTTGAACCGCGTGGGTGAGTTATTATCTCTTCTTGAATCTCTCCTTCCAATTCCTTCCCTAAGGGAAGTAATTTGAGTTTTAATGGATAAATATTTATCCCAAATCTATGTCCTTATCAGTTGTTTCGGGAGGTTTTGTTCACGTATATTGATCAGAGGAGATCGGGGTAGGTGTTCTGGTGTTTATTTCCAACCGTTGAGTTGATTTTGTGTACCGTTGTGCTACACGTCCATGTTTGGGGTGTCGTATGGATGAGTCCTTAGCTGTTAATATATCTAGAATTGAATATATAATCTAATGAACATGTATAAAATGCTATCTTGGATCGTTTCCTTGATCCAGGTCCACCCTGAGGGTGTGTTCTCGTTGTTATCCATTTGGCTAGGATACCTGTGGGTATGCCGTAATGATATCTTGTTTTGAGTTTTCTTGATAGAAAACATATTTATTACTTGTTTATGTGTTGGGATCGGCCTGGTTACTTGCTTAGACTGAGGCCAGTGTTTTGATTTCCCTGAGGGCAGTGTTTTGTTTCACCTGAGGGAAAGGTACTGATTCGCCTTAGGGAAAGGTACTGATTCTCCTGAGGGAAAGGTATTGATTCGCCTGAGGGAAACATTTCTTATACCTGAGGGCAGTAGCTTCTATTCCTGAGGGAAATATCTAGTATGCCTAAGGGCAAGGTTCTGATTATCCTGGGGGAAAGGTATTGTTTAGCCTGAGGGAAATGTTCACTTGAATATTCACTGTGGTGTTTTCTTGTGTTATACCTACCAAGCTAAAGCACAGTCTTGGTATTGTTATTACCTTATATTTGTTAGATGGCCTATTGTAGTATTTTTTATGGCACTGTACAGAATATTGTCAGCCAAGTTCGGGTCTCGGGAACTTATAATTCAATTATATTGAACTGTTAAATAATAATAAAATGGTATTGAAATTGGTATGAGTAGATGATTTTTAGTACTTTCTATCTTACTGCATTTTCTTTATTGCACATTTCTGTTGCACATTTTCACTATCAGTTGGGCATGGACCTTTGTTGGTTGCCTACTAGGATTTATTTCTCACACCCTGTTTGGGTCATGTCTTGGGCCCAAAAAAATTATATTGGTGCAGTTGTTGATAAGAGAAAGAGTCCCTATACAGGTACTTGATTATTGCAGAGGAGTGGGAGAGCATGGGACTGAGCTTAGGCTTGTGATGCTGCTGAGTTCCTGTTGCAATGTTTTGTTTGGTTTTGTTGTACATTGTGTTGTATTGTATTTGATTGCAGCATATCCTATTTTGACTACTTTCTTAGAAATAGTACACACTACATAATCATATATGTATGATTGTTGGTTATCTTTTGCTTCAATACCGTTTTCCTTTCAAGTTTTTATTTTTTACTGCTTCTGCTTTTGTATATTTTTATATTTTTTCGTTGCGCTACACTTTGACAAATGAGGTCATAGTTTCCTCACTATTAGACCTAGGACCTCACTGCTAGTCGGTAGCCTCTGGCGTTTGGGGAAATGTGCTTGAGGTCATGTGACCAACCGGGTTCAGGGCACCCGTTATGTGGCACCCGGATCTGGGATGTTACAAAGTGGTATCAGAGGAATTTCTTTTCTTTGACTTACTGTTTGGTGCTAATAGACAGCGATAGGATAGAATTGTTATTTGGTAATAAGCTATGCATAGGACTTGCTAACATGTGTACAGGGAAAATCCAATCTACCTGGTTTAATTGTGATTTATCTGGTTATTCAATTTTACAGATGATTTGATTTTCACTATTGGGTGACGCACTTATGGTGTACTATTTATATTTTATACTTGGGTTCTATTTAGTTTCAACCTGATGAGATGAGGGTATTCCAACTCATACATCATTTAGGCACATGTTAAAATCACAGGCCATGCATAGGTTCAATGCCATGTAGGTGCATTAGAAATTGCATGTTGTTGTGATAGATGATGTGAAAGAAAATGCATGTTGTTTTGATAGGTACCTTATTAGATACGCCTACTATTAATAGGGTAGTCTTACATGTTACGGTTGGGTTTATAGATGCTAAACATTGGTTCCAAAGAAGTATGAGCTCTCTTGGACCAGAATTTATCAGATCATGATCCATCCTTTTGTTGCGTTTTGTACTATAATGTAAAAGGTTAGGTGATAAACTTTGTTTTTCGGGGAGTATGGGCCCCCGCGGATCGGAATTTGGCATACCAACGCTTGAAATTTATAGAAAAAGGGGCTCCAAAGTAGTTTCTGAGGAGTACTATCTGGAAACCCAGACAACACGGAATTGGTTCTATGAACACACGCCATTTACTCTTCTATTCAGGAAGAAATGAAAAAAAAATTAAGTACACGTTGTGTACCCTGTGTACACACCGTCTAGTTTCTAACCATGTCATAGGTCGTGTAGGTAGAAACACGGGAGGGGAAAACTCTAGAGGGAACACCCTGTGTACCGGTTGTACACTATGTGTCATATTGACCTTGTTTCTACCGATGTGACTAACAACACGGATGGAGAAATATTTTCTTACACACACCGTGTCACTTCCGTAAATGTTGTGTACTGTAATCTATGAATATGACCATGTAACTAACAACACAGGTCAGTGTTATCCTTTCTAGTAAACGTCACGTCCATCTGGAACACGTCGTGTAGTGTAAGTCATGTATCCATCCGTGTCTTGAACAACACGGGTCGGCGAAGCTCGTTTAGTACACGCCATGTACCTGTGCGACATGTTGTGTAGTCTTGACCGGTAGGATATCGTATAGACTTGGCCATGTGGTTGGAGTGATGGAGTGGTGTACACGTCGTGTGTGGTTGTAACACGCCATGTATGGAGGGTTGAGACATGCCCAGGCCCGCATCAGAACGCAACCATGTAAGGGGCTTAAGGGTACATGTCGTGTAGACCTTATACATGCCGTGTAGTCTCTTTTTTCCATTTTTTGTGGGTTGTTTTTTCCTTTTCATCGGCACTTTTAAATGGACAATAGAACCTCGATAGTAAATTAGACTAAGGTTTGTGTTTGACCTTGTAGAGACATGCCTCTGAGACAACCATTGTTTGTTCACCAAGAGAGCAGAAATGATTATACTCTAGAGATGGTAGGCCATGGGCTACCAATGGATCCTCCAGTAATGCTAGATGCAGTGCCAGCCATTATACCAGACATAGGTGTAGATGCGTAGTTCCGTGAAGATTTAATGAGGTCCATGCATACCTTCCATGGGGCACTGTCGGTTTCCACATATATGGCAGAGCTGAGACGTATATTCTAGAAGCAGCATCCGCCTACATTTTCTGGGGATAGTGGACCATAGGCTGCAGAGTCATGGCGGGATTTATTTTAGACTATCTTTGAGCATTTGAGATGCCTCCAGGATAGAGGGTCAATATCACTACTTATAAACTGTGTGATTCCTCCAAGAGATGGTGGGATGTTACCACCAAGACTGGGAATCACTGAGACATAGCGTGCGAAGATTTTCAGTCAGTCTTCTATGAATTTTTCTTTTCAGAGACGCTAAGGGAATATCGATCTCGAGGGTTTATGAATCTAAATAAGAGTGCCATGTCAGTGATGGATTATTCTACCCACTTCACCAAGATACAACTTTTTTCCCCAATTCTGATGGGTGATGAGACGTTGAGGGCCAAATTCATTGAGGATGGTCTTCGATACGACATCTGGGTGTTGGTGAATGTTTTCAAGTTCCCTATAGTGCATGATATTGTGAACCGTGCATTTATTACTGAGTATAACTAGCAGGAAGTTAGTGGTGCAGGCTAGGGCAGTTCAGCACCAGTTTCTGGTATTATTTCTACCGATAAGAGGAAGAGGCGGATGGATTTCTCTCACGGTGGAAGTACTATATAGAAGAATTATTTATGTGGCCTGGTAGTGTGCTACTAGTGTGGTAAAGAGGGGAAAAAGATACCTCAGTGTCCATCTGACCTAGTGGAGTTCCGAGCTTGCGGCAAGATGGGTCATCTCCAGCATTTTTGCAGGGTGTTTCCACCAGTGACTAGTGAGAGGGGTTTTGTGCAGACTCCACGTGCAGGATTAGGGCCAAAATCTTCTTATCAGTCAGGGAATTAGAACACTTCAGGACGTTCAGGTCGAGGTGGTGGTCATGGTCGTGGTATCCAGACACCAGGATCTCAGAGACAGTAGGGCAGGTCAGCTCAGGGTAGCTAGGTTGTATCACAACGCCGCGGCACTGGGTAGGCATATGCAGTGCAAGAGACCCAATAGGAGTAGGATCCCGAACCTTCCACTGTTAGAAGTACAATTTTAGTTGCTTCCATTTCATCTTTTTCACTTTTCTATACTGGTGCTACGCAAAGCTTTATATTTGTGCCCATTGTGGAGAGCCTTGGCCTCTGTGTTTCTTGTTCTTCCGATATCAAGACGCTATACACTTCATTGGGAATTCAGATGGCAGGTGTGCATCAGTGCAGGGAGTTCCCCATAAAGTTTGGTGGGTGTCACTTTTTATGGGACCTCTATGTCTTAGAGATGACAGCCTATGATGTCATTCTCGGGATATACTGGTTGGTACCCTTCTGAGCCTTTGTGGATTGCTATCGTCACAGGGTGAGTTTTACTTTACGAGAGGGTGGAGAGTTTCTATACAAGGGCGAATGGGATGTCCTGGCGAGCTGAGTTGGACCCGAGCATCGTGGGCAAGGTGGAGTGAGAGCCAAGATTGCGAGTCTATATCTGGATGAATAGGGAACTTATTTGAAGGATTTCCCTCCAGGGGTTAATTGTTTCAAAGATGTCTTCCCGGACGAATTTTCAAGTCTACCTCCAGAGTGAGAGGTGGACTTCTCTATTGAGCTTGTGCCAGGAGTGGCACTGGTGTCCATTACTCCTTATTGGATGGATATAGCAGAATTGCACAAGCTCAAGAGGATGTTAGAGGAGTTGCAGGCAAAGGGTTTCATCTGACCTAGTACTTATCCTTGGGGTCTGCCTGTCCTATTTTCAAAGAAGGGGGTTGGTACCCTCATACTTTTTTTGGATTATCAAAAGCTGAACTAGTTGATGGTAAGAACCGATATCTTTTTCCAAGGATTTATGATCTTTTTGATCAACTTAGAGGAGCGAGAGTGTTCTTGAAGATTTACTTGAGATTCAGATAACATCAGTTTCATGTTAGACCTTCAGAAATATAGCTTATAGCCTTACGGAGCATATGTGGTCTATATGAGTACTTGGTCATGCCGTTTGGACTCACAAACACGCCAACAGTTTTCATTGCTTTGATGAATCATGTGTTCCATCCATATCTGGATTCTTTTTTGGTAGTCTTCGTGGCTGATATCTTGGTGTATTCTCACACTCGACAGGACCATGCCACCAATCATAATATCTTAATGAGTACACTAAGATAGCATCAGTTATATGCTAAACTCTCAAAGTGCCACTTTTGGATAAACCAGATACACTTCCTGGGTCATATTATATCAGAGGCAGGATTTTCGGTAGAACCGTTGAAAGTGAGAGTAGTAGTTTCCTAGGAGCATCCTAGGAATATGTTTGAAATACAGAGTTTCTTGGGGATTTCTGGTTACTACAGGTGCTTTATATAGGACTTCTCCTGCTTAGTAGCGTCGTTGATGGGTCTGACTACGAAGGGTATGAAGTTTGTTTGGTCAGAAGATTGTTATACATCCTTTCAAGAGCTGAAGGGATGGTTGACATCAGCACCAGTCCCGATACTTCCAAACCAAGGGGAGAGCTATACAGTCTACTGTGATGCGTCAGGTATTGGGCTGGCAGTATTGCTGATGTAGGGTGATTGAGTAGTTGTGTACGAGTCCTGGCAGTTGAGGCCACATGATAGGGATTACCCAACACGTGATCTGGAGTTGGCTACAGTTGTTCATGCATTACATTGTTGGAGACATTATCTCGTAGGAGTACATTTTGTGGTATTTACCAACCACAGAAGTCTTAAATACATATATACCCAGCGTGACTTGAATTTGATATAGTGAGGGTGGGTTGAATACCTTCAGTCCTTCGACTTTGAGCTTGCCTATACACCTAGTAAGGGTAACGCAGTTGTTGATGCACTGAGTAGGAGGACTTGGGTGCAAGCAGTGTAGGAGGCCAGTGGTGAGTGGAAGCTCATGGACTTGTTCTCTAAGATGCATTTGGAGGTGTACGATAGTCAGGGATGAGCCTATCTTTCATCCTTAGCTGTGACTTCTACCCTCTTGGGTAGAGTGAGGATGAGACAGCTATCAGATTTAGAAGGCCTGGTTTTACGGGAGTCAGTGTCAAGTGAGTACCCTCCTCCTAGTTGGACGATAGGAGATGACAAGGTACTGCGTATCCAGGGAAAAGTGTGGGTTCCAGGGGATATACACAAGGATTTGATGCTGGAATTTCATGCCTCAACTTGGGAATTGCATCCTAGAGTTACCAAAATGTATCGTGACTTCAGACGTCATTATTGGTGGTTGGGTATGAAAAGAGAGGTAGTTGGTTTTTCTATGAGATGTTCCACCTGCCAATAGGTGAAGGCAGAGCATCAGAGGCCAGCTAGACTCTTACAACAGTTACCCATTCCGGAGTGGAAATGGGATGATGTCACGATGGACTTCATGACTGAGTTGTCGAGGTCACCTCGAGGCAATGATATCGTGTGGGTTGTTATGGAAAAACTTACGAAGGTAGCTCACTTTTTTCTAATCAAGGAGACCTTCTTTGTTGATGAGCTTTGGAAGTTGTATATTTGAGAGGTAGTAAGTCTTCATGGGGTCCCTTGTTCTATCATTTCAGATATGGACGCATGTTTTACGTCTTGTTTATGGTAGTGTTTTCAGAGGGAACTAGGTAAACAGGTGCTTCTAAACATAGCTTTCCACCCTCAGACCGATGGTCAGTCAGAGCGTACATTACAGGTGCTAGAGGACATGCTTCGTGCATGCATCCTAGACTTTGGGGACTCTTGGGAGAAGCACATACACCTGTTCGAGTTTTCCTACAATAATAGATTTTAGGAAACTATTGATATGGAACCTTATGAGGCTTTATATGGTAGGCTATTCCGATCACCCTTATGCTGGATGGAGGTAGGTGAGGCATCTTTACTAGGACCATGTCTTGTGTAGGACACTTCAAAACAGGTCCAGTTGATTCAGATGCGGATGGACACTACACAATCTCATCAGAAATCTTATTTTGATCACCACAGATAACCCTTGGAGTTCGTGGTCGAGGATCAGGTTTTCTTTCTTGTTTCACCGAGGTTGGGACACAGGTGGATCAGGAGACAGGGTAAACTTTCACCGAGGTATGTGGGGTCGTTTGATATTCTGAAGAGAGTCTGGCTGGTTGACTATCAGTTGTAGTTACCACAGTGGTACCGGGTCATGCACAATGTCTTCCACATATATCAGCTACACCGTTATCACTCAGACTCGTCACATGTTTTTTAGCATGAGGAGGTTGAAATTCATGTTGATGCATCCTTTTAGGATCTTATGATTCATGTTGTTGATAAGAGAACGAAGGTTCTCTGAGTCTGATCAGTTCCTCTCGTACAGGTGTTATGGTAGCATGGCCAATTAGAGGACAAAACCTAGTAGTGGGAGACTGACGTTTGTGCTATGTTTCCAGAGTTATTCTCAGCTTTATCTTCACCACCCTTGGAAGGGAAATTCAAGGACGAATTGCTTTAAGGGGGGAAGTTTGTAAGAACCCAGTTCTTATTATTGAGGTATAGGTTTATTCTTTTCCTTTTCCTTAATTGTTTTTGAGAAAAAAGGTAAATGGGGAATAATCCCAAAATTTATGGGTACATGCCGTGTACTTTTTCCACACACCTTGTACTTTAGCTGTGTGGGATAAGAATACAGGGCGTGTAGGCATGTCGGTGATGAAGGGTGTAAAAACTGACTACACGTCATATACTTAGTATATACACACCATGGAATCAGTCGGTAGGTAAATAGTATTGTGGTGGGATTAGCTGCCAGTAGAATGATAGTACATGCCGTGTACATAGTAATACATGACATGTTATCAAGTCGGCTGGTGAACAGTAACGTGGTGGAAAGAAGACGTCAGGGTAATAGTTAAAAAAATGGAAAGTACATGTCGTGTACTTGAGAGTACACACTGTGTAGTTATGTTTTTTCGTTTAAAATAGGCAATAGCCTCCTCATTCGGTAGAGGAGGCAGATAACTAGATGAGATCCGTGGGAGAGAAGGTCGGAACTTGGTAGAGCTCCCGAAAGCACACCGGTACTCGAATTCCCACGTCTTCACTCTCGTTTGAACTACGCTGGTGAGTTCTTCTCTCTTATTGAACCATTCCTTCCAATTATTTCCCTAAGGGAAGTTATTTGAGTTTGAATGGATAAATTTTTATCCCATATCTACATATTTATTGGTTTTTTTGGGAGGCGTCATTCACGTATGTCGATCAGAGGAGATCGAGGTATATGTTCTGGTGTTTATTTCCAACTGTTGAGTTGATTTTGTGTACTGTTGTGCTACGCACCCATGTTTGGGGTGTCGTATGGATGAGGCTTTATCTATTAAGATATCTATAATTTCATAGATAATCTAATTAACATGTATAAAATTTTTTTTGGGATCATTACCTTGATCGAGTACCACCCCGAGGCTTAATTCCCCTTATTAGCCATTTGGCCGGGATAACCATGGGTATTCTATAATGATAGCATGTTTTGAGTTTTTGTGAGAGGAAACATATTTATTACTTGCTTATGCATTGGTCTCGGCCTGGTTACTTGCTTAGCCAGAGGCCAGTGTTTTTCTTAGCATGAGGGCAGTGTTTTATTTCGCCTGAGGGCAAGGTATTGATTCGCTTGAGGGCAAGGTATTGATTCTCCTGAGGGAAAGGTATTGATTCTCCTGAGGGGAACATTTCTCATGCCTGAGGGGAGTAGCTTCTATGCCTAATGTAAATATCTAGTAAACCTGAGGGAAAGGTTTTGATTAGCCTGAGGGAAAGGTAATGTTTATCCTGAGGGAAATGTTCACTTGAATATTCACTGTGGTGTTTTCTTGTGTTATACCTGCCAAGCTAAAGCACAGGCTTGGTATTGTTATTTCCTTATATTTGTTAGATAGCATGTTGTAGATTTTTTTGTGGCACTATATAGGATATTTTCCACTGAGGTCGGGTCTTGGGAACATATAATTCAATTATATTAAATTGTTAAATAATAATTAAATGGTAATGGAAATGGTAGGAGTAGCTTCTTTTGAGTACTTCCTAGCTTACTGCATTTTCTTTATTTCAGACTGCTGTTTCACATTTTCATTTTCTATTGAGCACGGTCTTTTGGTGGTTGCCTACTGGGTTTTATTTCTCACAGCCTGTTTGGGTCATTTCTTAGGCCCAAATAGATTATATTGCTGCAGGTGTTAATAAGGGAAAGATTCCCTATACAGGTACTTTATTATTACAGGGGAATGGGAAAGCATGGACTGAGCTTAGGCTTGCGATGTTGTTGAGTTCTTGTTGCACTATTTTTTTTTTGTTGTACTTTGTGTTGTATTGTATTTGATTGCAGTGTATCCTATTTTGAATACTTTCCTAGAAATAGGACATATTGAATCATCATATATGTATGACTAATGGTTATCTTTTGCTTCATTACTATTGTCCTTTTAGCTTTGTATTGTTTACTGCTTCCGATTTTTGGTATGTTTATATTTTTCCACTGCATAACACTTTGAGAGATGAGGGAATAGTTTCCTCACTATTAGACCTAATCCCTCTCTGCTATTCGGAAGCCTCTGGCATTTGGGGAAATTCACTTGAGGTCATGTGACCAACCGAGTTCGGGGCACCCGTTGTGTGGCACCTGGATCCAGGATGTTGCAATTTATCCATGATAGCTTCCATTATTCATAAACCATATTGATCACTTGAGCTCACCATTATTTTTTTACATTCCCTAGGTTATAAATAATTAATATTTAAATGACCTCAAGGATCAAGAATATTTACATTCATTATAAATTTATATTTTATTTCCAATATAAAATGGGAATTATGGTTGTATCTACTTCTTCATGACTAATAAATGGATCAATCTTTCATGATAGGATCTTTTATATCTTATTCCATTATAATAAAGTTGACACTAAATATGGGTTACTATTATTGGGATATTTATAGATTGAGACAGATATTGTTTATACAAGGAGTTAGAGAATGTTTGGTTATGTGGGATTTAAGGTAAGGGATTTTTGGATCTTAATTTTTATTTATTGATATATGATGTATATTCACAACTTGTTTCCTTTTCTTGTGTCTATATTGTCCATGGATTTATTTCATTAAAACTTTTAATGTAATCTATGGTATTTATAAATACATCACATGTTCTACCTTTGATGTATTTTTAATTTAAAAGATCACAATTCTGTATGGTTTTTTATTGAAACAATTATAATTCATTGAGTAATGAATGCTTTAATTGATATTAGTTCATATAATTCAATTAAATTCTTCAATTATATTTTAATGTGTGGTATTTTATCTTTTTAAATGGGTATTTACATTTTTACCACATAAAACCACTTCTAAATGTCTCTTTCTTTATCAGTTATGATATCTGTAAAGAATTTGGTTAACTCAAATTTTATTTCTTTCAGTTAAAATAATATACAATGAGAATCATTTTTATAAATTTAAAATATAATTTTATTTCGTTTTTTATAATACATTTCCCCATTTATCTTTTGGTAAAATGATATTTTAACTCAAATATACCTTATTTATTAATATCTTTCTCATAAAAGAGCAATGTTTTAGGGAAAAAATCATATCTCCTTTAAACATATATTTTCATGCATTTGTATATTTATTATTCCCAAAAATGATTTCTTTTAACATTTTGAAATCCAAATATGTGTTTACTAATCCAACCTTCCTATTTTCCATTACCACTTTTTAAAGGGAATTTTTACTACAACTTTTTATGATGTAGGTTTTGAACAACATAATTTCAACATATTTGAAATATTTTTACATCCTTCCAAAAACCAATATTTTATAATCCACTCCAAATCCCCATTTGATATCCTTTACATATGTTTGGGGATCAATTACTAAATAATTTTTTAAAGTAAATTATTTCCAATTTTTTCAAATCAAATTTATGAATATATATTTCTAGTGAAATCTATAAATTTATCCTTTACCAGAATGTTAAAATTATTTTCTAAAAACTCATTTATGTATTTTCTAAAAATTTACACTTTAACAATAAAGGATATAATACCATGGAAACTATTTTTCATGAATTTCTATATAAATGATATTATAAAATACTCTTCTAGGGTGGTTAAATTTTGGTTATCAACCATTTACATTCTTAAAATTAATTTTTGGTGATACCATCTAGAAATTTTATGAAACAAATTTTTCTTATATGTGTAATTTAGGATGTGAGGAATGATTATTTTGAAATGGCACATATATGTATGGATAATTGATAGGTGGGGTCCTATATCACCCTCCAATACATTGGTTATGGATTTATATCTCATGAGACAAGGATTTTATATGTGGAAAAAAATATTTATAGTAAGAAGCGTGGACATTTTTTTGATACAACATAAGTAATGGATTGTTTTTTTTTATTCAAAAAATTAACCATGGTCATTTTTAAGGTTCCAAACATTCAGCATTGAAATTTTTATGTTCACAAAATGAAGTCTGGATGGTTTTATTGTTCACAATATTATAATTTCCTTATTCTTATGTTTGCATGAAATTTATTTGTTAAGTTATGTTTCATGGTCATATTACATATTTTATGTCACATGCCTATGATTATTCTCTAGGTCTCATGTTTATTATCACATTATTCTATACTCTTTTTATAGGGTATATATTTATTCATTTGAGGTTTCATTTCCTTCTATCATTAATTATAAATAACTCTTATTATTCTATGTTATATTTTAATAAAAAATTTCTCCCATTCATATGCATTCTCATAAGATTATGATCTAACCCATGATAATATATTGATATGTTTTTCACTTATTGGGAATTTGATTCCAACCCTTTTCTTATGATTCCATTCCCTCAGTTATGATGATGGTTATAACTTATGAGATGTATATAAGGGAATATAGTGTGGAACAATTATAGAGGAATGTTTACAAGGGTAATATAATGAGTTTGTTTTATAGATAGTCCCCAAATACACTAAAAAACAAATTCCCGGGATTTTGAGATGATTTCTCAGTTATAATGTTTATCTTATCGAAATAATGTAAAAAATATAGGTTCATATTAATTTTTATCAAATCATATGTTAAAATAATGTTTTTTTATCACTTCATCCAAGAGTTATAGAATTGGTTGTTATATTTTTTTCCTTGGATTTTAATTTTATGATAGTATGATTTCAATTAGCATGAAACACTTGATTTTTTGATGTTTTTTGATTTATTGTGGTTTTGGATCTTGAATTGTTGGCCTGAGGTGAATTTAAATGAATAATTCTTGTCATGTAGGATTAAAATGAAATTTTTGTGTCTCTATGGATTGATAAAACTAATGATAGGGTCCATCAATTTAATGTTTCAACAAAAACATTTATAGAGTTTCCTAATATAACTTGGTGGTGGAATTTTATCCAGCTAGAAAGTGGTATATTTTCTAATGAAGATAGAACATGTGAATTTTATATAGGGATTATCCTTGTTTGAAGTGATAGTGTACCTCAGTTTGATGTATATATATTGACCCTCAGTTGTTAAATATAGCCACATGGTAACTTGGTACTATTTTTAAAAATAAACCATGTTCTTTCTATTTAAAGTGTTAACAAAAAATATATGTTATTTTTTCATATAGATTATTTGTTGAATTATACTTAACCAAACTATCCAATTGTATTATTTAGTATAGGTTTAGATAATGATTCTCAAGAGTGTAGTCCATAATGTGGTTTCTTAGTGAGTATTAGTTCCTAAATAGGTTAGTTATCATTATGTGATGCATGTATATACATATATTAGAACCATAGAGTTGGTCGTTTGGAATATGGTTTGTCATGTGATGTTTGAGATAGGAACAAGGATGTTTCTAGATATTTTTGACCTATATGAGAGATGTTATATATATTATGTGATATATACAAGTGTCTTATATATATGTATCCAAATATATGTGATATGATTATTATGGTTGATATGTGATGTGTATGTGATTGTAACCTAAGGGAAGGTTTATATAGTTATAGTCAAATACCTTATATACAAAAATCATGGGTATTCGACTCGGGTAAAAAATGGTGCATAGGAGGTGCTACGCAATAAATGCTATATGTAACATCTCGAGATTTTAAGAAGGAAACACAACATTCGATAGCATGCATGATACGCCACATTGATCATAAACAATAAACTAAATATTATTATGTTACTATTATAACATATCTTTTTTAATGGTGGATAAAAAAATGTAAACTGAATTGTGAAAGTATAGCTTATGAAAAATTCTTTGGTGACGAGATTATTTGTAAGTAAAAATAAAACCCTATGAAAAATAAAAGGAATTGTTTTTCTAAAAAATATTTAAGTGCACACAAGTGTGTTTTATACCAATTAAATAAAAAATCACACTAATTTATTATATTATCGAAATATATATATAATATTTCTAATATAATTTGTAAAATTCATCTTATGTTTTTTCTAGACATGATAAATCCAATTTTACGCATAAAATATTGTATTTTTTTAAAGGTAGTTTTTCCACCTTTTAATGGAACATGAGTTCTAAAAATATATATCGAAACTTTTATAAATATAATTTTACAAAATAAACTTCTTTTTATAATTTTAATTTCAGAACTAGCTTATGGTGGAATTTTGATAGTTTGTTAAAAGTTTGGTTTTTCAATGAATTAGGAAAAATAACGATTGTAATAAAAATTAAATGTTTCCATTCTTTGAATGTTAAAATTATGTTTTAAATTTTTATTATTTTAATTTTAAATAAAATAATTAAATTAAGTTTCTTGAAATGAATTTTATACTGAAATTTATTATTAAAAACATTTTATATTTTAAAAGGATATTTTTCTGAAACAATTGTTTATCATTTCATTGTACCAATTTAATATTAAATTAATTTTATAAACATATATTTTTTTAATTTTGAAACTTTAATTACTTATTTTTAATTGGAAGTACCAAATTTAGTAAATAGTTCCCATTTTTTGTCAACATCAATAGTAAATAGTAAAAAATCACCACTTTTAAGGGTAGGGTAAAAATAATATGATAAGGATTATAAAACTATACTAAAAAGTTCAAAAAAATTATTAGATGATTTATATTCGAACCTTAATATATAAGGTTTTAATTTTAATTATTTAATGGACACTTGACCATCAAAATTCCTTTTATATTATTAAAATTAACAAAAATCTTAAAATGTCAGTTTGTTTGTCTTAGACCTCTCTTATGTGTCTAAGTCGGGACATATTTGCGTTAAGAAAAAATATATGTTTCAATTTATAACTTAATAAAGTTATTTCCATGATATAAATTTATTTATTATTTTTGGGGACCATTTAGATGAGGTTATGGTATTTATAATATTTTATTTAAGAAAAGATAAGGGTGTCACATTCAAATTATTAATATCTATATTATTTTTAATATAGTGTAATTTTGAAGATATATTAAACTATATATATTATTTTTAAATCTATTATACTTAATCCATCATGGCGATTTATTTTTGATTTTTATTAAATAAATAATTACATTAAATTGTCAAACAATTATGATTTAGTAATTATTTAACTAATGAAAAAATAAAATAAATGATATTAAACATACTAAAATAAATATAAATTGAATTAATTAAAGTGATCCATGAATTTTCCAGATTAATATGAAATATTAGATGTGTATTTAATGTTTTCTTTTTGAATTTTTCTTTCTTTCCTATTTTTCTTAAATATAATGTAATGAATAGTGTGAAAATTTTAACTGATGATATTTTATCAAAATAAAATTTTATTAAATTATTTAAAATTCATTAAAACCATTAAAAATAAAAGGGTGTTATTTTTTGGTTTAAAATTTCAAAAATTATTCATTTATGTTCCAATATAAATTTTATAATTAAAAATTAACACAGTTTGATATTAAATAAATTGTAACCACAATTAAAATTAAAATAAATTAACTAAGGTTGATCAAAACGGTAAGGTTCAAAATTAAACAAAAAATGTATAGATTTAATTTTATGATTACATTAAGACTTTATATCAAATTATAATCGAACCCATTCCCATTTGGTGGTATTTTTTTAGAAAATGAGTTTATCATAATTTAATATTTTGAGGACTTCATATGGTTCCCCTAAGTTCAATATTAAAAGGGCACTCCTTCCTTCATTTCATTTCACCACCTTGAGAATAATAGATCAACCAATATATATCCATTTATCATCTAAACATCCTTATTTATTTTATATAGGTTCTTTTCCTTCCATAATACCAACCCTATATACATTAATAAGAGATTAAAGGAAGTATTTTGAAGAAAAGGTAATCATCTTTATTGATTCTTTAAAGTTTATTTATTCTTCCACTTCTTCTTCATGTGTTTTCATCCATGAAAAAGTAATAACTCTAGTATCATATATATTCTGATATGTTATTATGATTATGGTATAACCATATTCTACCTTTATACATCATATGAAAAATGAATGTGTCGTGTGTGTGTGTGTGTGCACGGCTTATTGTATCCACATCATGGTGTAATTTATTTTTCATCCCCATATTACATTAATAGTTATAATGATGAAAATATTGGATATATATTTATATAATAATTAGGAAATTCTATTTATTTTGAATATCCAATATTTCAACCAATTCCCTTATTGTTTCACTCAATAATGGAATGATATTATTGCTTGTGCGTACAAACGGTCTATCGCCTCCATGATGTGATGCGATTCATTGTCTATTATAAACATTTTAGACTGGTTATAGAACTATATTAGATGATTAATAATGATATTAATATAATTCTAGAAATTATGGACCTCTATCCAATGCAAAAAAACTAGGAAATTAATTACAAAAACATACATGAAAAAACAAGGCAGTTAATACCCAAAACAAGTGTAATAACAAAATATAATTAATATATGGGTGATACGATGATATAACTGGATCATATATGATATAATAATTATGATTATAGTTTTGGGATAAATTAATAAATTTATTAAAATCTTTATGCATGATATTTGAACATGTTTTAAGGAATTCTATCCTAAGGTAAGGAACTTTCATTTAAAAAATCCTCATTTCAAGTTATAACTCTTTTTATCCAATAAATGTCTTTTTTAACATAAAAGACATGAATTTGTTTTAATATATTCAAGATAATGTATTAATTTTATGTTTCCATTACAAGTTTACAAGTTTATTTTCAAATAAAAAAAATTTATTTTTGAGTGCGTGTATTTTCGTAAAAATGAAAAGTTATTTCAAAATGGAAAATTTATTTCCCACAAAAAATGCATGTTTTATTAAAGTATTATGTTTTTTTCTTTTTTTTAATTATTTATAATTAAAGGTGGTTTTGTGATACTTTTAGTTTGGGTGATGCTGTTATATCCCTCAAATGCATTGGTTAATATTATGGAGTTAACCGATTAGGTTTATCCTAAGAAATTATTAGATTAATATTGTAGTGATTATTCCAAATTTAACTACAATGGTTAGTCTCTGTGAAATAGAGATAGATACAATATTTTTAAGAGTCAAATGAAAAATTATGTCCCAATTTACATACTTATATTTTATAGGCTTTGTTTTGAGTTTTCATGAAAATATTTTGATTATAAAAATATAAGATAATGATCCAATTGATGATATCTTTTTCTAGGTAAAAAGGCTTGTTTTTTAAAAAATATTTTATAATTTTTCACTGGAAAAATGGTTTCATTTATATTATATAACATAATGGGATTTTGTTCCCATCCCTAGTTTTATATTTTTTTCATAAGTTTTAATGAATTGTAGGGAAAATTATTAGGTCAGGAAGAAAAATTGTAAATATATATCTTGAAATGAAATAATGTTTTATTTTAAAAGGGTTTCCTTTAGTGAAAAATGGATACTGATTATATCTATCCACTTGTAAAATATGGTTTTATTTTCTAGAAGTTTTTTATTATTATTAAAACAATAAACCTAAAAGATCTTTTGGAAATAAGTAAAATTGATTCTAGTTAAATGTCAAAAGAATACGTAATGTTTAAGGTCGAGTCTTTAGAGTTGGTAATAGATAAAGGTTTCGAAAAGTGTTCAAATTAGGATGTTATTTATGAATATGATAAAATTATTATATAACCAAGATGGTTATCATAGTAGGGAGAGTAATAGTTATTTTACATAAATTAAATGAGTTTGATATAACATGAATAAGTATATATTAGTGTTTATCTTCCTCATAAGATGATTATTTTATTAATAAGATCACACTAACCATTTGGGTTTTATTAAATGGTGGAGTTGAGTAGGTACCAAAGTAAAAATGGAAAGAGAGGAAAATGTGGTGGTTCTTCGAATGAGAAATTGAATGAAATGAGAACAATATTGTAAACTCCTATGGTAATTCTAAACAAGTTATTAGAAGTAATGATTACCCAATTGAACCTTGGTGAGTTTCCTTATACATAAAATATAGGATAAATAAATCCTTATAGAGGTTTGGGTGATAATGATCATAAAGGAAAATATATTCAACATCCTATGTGTGATAATTTGCAAACAAACACATAGTAAAATGCATTAAAATGATAATAATATGTTCTATATGTGGTAAATGAGGTCATAAATAAATAAACTACCAAGGAAAAAAAGAAAGCGTTCATCTAACTCTATTAAGGGTAAATAAATTCTTCCTAAGTTACAAGGTAAATGTTTTAAATAGTTGTAGTATGCTGATTATGTACATTGATGTCCTTGGAAGAAAGACTTTGAATGATATCAACATGACCATATAGATATTTTTTAGCAATACCTAATCCCATTATAATTGAAGATGTGGAAACTAAAAATGGAATATGAAGGTATTGATTACTTCTTAGCTTGTGTTTTGACATTATTGAATCTTATGACCTGGTCAAAATTTTGTTGTAATAAAGAAGCATTAACGGATAACATTTAAAATAATGGTTAAGGTATTATTAATAATTTTGAATGATTAAGATGTGAACATAAATAGAATTCAAGAGTTATGGTAGATCTAAGGATAATTAATTGTTTAAAATTATTAAGACTCTTTTGATAATGGGAGTAATTTGGGAGATTTTTATTGAGTGATTTGTAACCATTATGATTATAAATTTGAAATATTATTTGAGGGATACTTATATTTTAATTTTGTGGACATAATTATAAAGGTATTTAAAGACATTAGGGTTCATATAATATTTTATTTTTAGGTAATTATGGGATTATATTTTAGGAATAAAGGTTGAATTGTCTTTCAGAAGAATATGTAATTTTATTATTGAATTATGGTGATTTGGTTAATTTATGGAAATGGTTAGCATATCATAAAGATTATGTAATTAAAGTGATTAAATTTTTTAAGAGACATTAATAGTGATGAGTGGAATAATATGTGATCATATCTTTCTGATTTTTGGATTTAAAACTTTTTTGAGAATATTTTTGGGAAATTTTAAGGAATTATTTTTGTAGAATGATCTTTGTTGAACTATGGGTGTCACTGTGGAATTTTAGAGGTTGAAGTAGTATTTTATTTTAAAAAGTTTTATTATTTTTTGATAATTATTTTTTCTTGTATTAGTAACTTTGGTTTTTGTTAACTTTTGAACATATGAGAAATAGATTATTAATCTTCTATGGGTTATGTTATTCTCTAGAAGTTGATTCGAGTTCTTCAGACATGCAAAAATCTTCTTGAATACTTTTAATCTGGGGAAAAAGATGAGTTAATTGTTGAAATTTATTAAAGGATAAAAATATAGTTGTAAAGTATGTATATTTCCTGATATCTTAGTCTAGAGAGCAAAACAATTCCTCGACTCTAGGAAAATAATAATGAAAACAAAAACATTATTGGTTTTCTTTTCTTACTGAGGAATCAATTACCTTTTAACCCATCATATATTTGTGGTTTTTTATGGTTAAATTTATAATGGAAATGTTATATATTACTCTCCATTAAAAATTAATAGTTATTTTTCTCTTCCATGTCTATGTTCTCCTATATATAATCCTAGAATATTTTATCCAAGTTGACCTAAAAACATTCTTTTCTCCCTTTTTAAATGGAATTTTTATGGACACCTCTTCCTATGTGAGATTTTAATCAAGGTATTTTTAATACTAAAAACATTATTACCAAGCCCAAATTCAAATTATGAGGATGTAATTCATTAAAATAGGGATAATTAAACATCCTGAGATTTTAAGAAGGAAATTTCATGTTTGATAGCATACATGATACGCCACAATGAGATTAAAATAAAAAGTATTATTATGTTACCATTATAACCAAGTAATTATAATACAGTTTATGAAAAATATTAACAAATTTATGAATATATGGTTTACGTATAATTCGTTGGTGAAAAAATTCTTTATAAATTAAAATAAACCCCTTTTGAAAATAAAAGAAAATCTTTTTCTAAAATACTATTAAAGTACAGACAAGTTTATTTTATACAAATAAAATAAACAAATGACATTGGATTATAATAATGATATATATATATATATATATAATATTTAACTTATTGTGTAACATTCATCGTATGTTTCTTATAGACATGATAAATACTATTTTATGCATAAAATTATGTATTTTTTGAAAAGGTATTTTTTTCACCTTTTAAGGGTGTTATAGATTTAAAACTAAATTTTATCACTTTAATTAATTTGATTTGAAAAAATAAACTTTTTTTTAAATTATAATTTCATAATTTTCTTGTAGTGAAATTTTGAGAATTTTCTGAAAAGTTTGATTTTCAATGAATAGTGAAAATACATATTTTTATTAAAAAATATATTTTCCAATTATTTAAAATTAAAAATTATTTTTTAAATTTTAATTAGTTAAATTTTATTTAAAATAATTCAATTATTGTTTTTAAAATTCATTTTATACTTGAATTTAGTATAAAAATATTTCTCTGAAAATTGTTTATCGTTGCATTTTACCCGTTTAATTTTAAATAAATTTCGAAAACTTATGTGTTTTAAATTTTAAAATTTTGATTCCATATTTGGAATCAAATAGTAAAAATTAATTAAATCAAGGTTTTTTTCAATATGAATTGAAAATTTGGAAAAACTATTATCACAGTTGAGGGTAAATCTGGTAATTTGGGGTAAAAATAATGTAATAAGGATTATAAAAGTAAACAAAAACTTTAAAAAACTTTATTGAAATATTTATATTCGACCATTTAACACATATGGTTTTTATGTGAGTTATTAAATAGACACTTGACCATGAAAATTCATTTGATATTATTTAAATTAAAGAAAATCTCAAAATATCAATTTCTTTGTCTTAAACCTCTCTTATGAGTCCACATGCGGACACAATTGAGTTAAAAACTAATATAAGTATCAATTTTGAAATTAATAAAATTATTTTCATTATTTGAATTTATTTATGATATTTTAAGACCATTTTTATGAGTTTATGATATTTATAATATTTTATTAAAGGGAAGACAAGGGTGTCACATTCATATTTGTAATAACAATATTATTTTTAATATGATATTATTTTGATCATATCTTGGACTATAGATATTATTATTTTTAATTTAACATATTTATCTACATCATGGTATTTTATTTTTAAGTTTTAGTGAAGATATAATTACCTAAAATAATTATACAATGATGATACAGTAATTATTTTACTAATAAAACAATCAAATAAAAGATATTAAACAAATTAAAATAAATATAATTTTAATTAATTATGGTTCTCCAAGAATTTTATGGATGAATCTAAAATATTATTTTATATATATATATATTGGTTAGATGTTATCTTTATTTGTTGTTTTTGGATAATGACAAGGTAATGAATAGTTTCAAAATTGACACTAATGATACTTTATCAAAAATATATTTTGTTAAATTATTTAAAATTCATACAAATATATAAAATAAAATGGGATTATTTTTTAGTCTAATATATCATAAATTATTCATTTATGGTCCAATTTTAAATTTATAAGTAAAAATTTACACCTCTTGATATCAAATAACTTGTTCTCATAATTAAAATCCAAATTAGTTATCTAAGGTCAATCAAAATGACATGTTTAAAAATAAAACAAAAGATTTTATAAATTTTATTTTAAGATGATATTGCAACATTATATAATATTATAGTCTACCTCATGTCCATATGGTGGTATTTGAATAGAAAATGAATTTATTATAATTTAATATTTTGAGGATTTCTGTGGGTGCTCCACACCTCAATTATAAAAGGGAACACCTTCCTTCTTTTCATTTCTCCACCTTGAACCTTCTATCTCGACCAAAATCTATTCATTTCTCTTATAAATAACCTTATTTAAGTTCAATATTTTCTGTCCTTTCCATAATAGTAACCCTTTATCCCTTAAACAAAGATTAAAGGAAGACCGTCGAAGAAGATGTAATCAACTTTATCAATTGTTTCAAATTTATTTCTTCTTAAACATCCTTTTCGTATGTGTTTTCTATGATAAATTATAAAATATGGTATAATATATATTATGAGATTTTTTTATCATTATGGTATAACCATATTCCACCTTTATCCAACCTATGATAAATGAAATCACCACGTGTGCATAAGTATGGCTTACCGTCTCCATGTTGTGGTGTAATTTTTTGTCATCACTGCATTACTTATATGTTTACACTAATAGAAATAATGGGTATTTATATTATAATTACAAAATTATATAAATTCTGGATATTAATTATATCAACTAGTTCCCTTACTATTTCACCAATTTACGGAATAATATTGTTGGTTGTGCGTATGTACGACATACCGTCTCCATGATGCAATGTGATTATTTTTCCATGATAAAAATTCAAGAATGGTTATAAAACTATATTAAATAATTAATAATTATATTAATATAATTTTGGAAATTATGTACCTATATCCAATGAAAGATAACCAAGACATTCATGATAAAACATATATCTGAAAATAAAGCAGTTAACACAAAAAACAAGGGTAATAATGAAATATTATTAACAAATATTTGATAAGATGGTATAATGGGATTATATATGACATAATAATTATGAATATATTTATGGAATAAATTAATAATATTATTTAAAACTTTATATAGGATATTTGAACACGTTTGAATAAATTCGAACCTTAGGTAAGAGACTTTCTCATAAAAAAGATCTTTTCAAGTTACAACTCTTTTTATTAAAAAAAATTCTTTTCTTCACTTATATGGAATGAATGGGTTTACATGATTTTATGATGTATTATTATCTTTATATTTCCTTTAAAATTTTACAAGTTTATTTTCCAATGAAATTTTTTCATTTATGAGTGTGTGGATTTTTTAAAAAAATGAAAAGTTATTTCAAAATAAAAGATTTATTTTCATTAAGAATGTAACGCCCTGACACCAGAATCCCAGAGCCGGTGCATTATTTTATACATTGGAATTATTACAGAGAATCAAGTCCCAAAGGACTGATCAGTTTAGCAGTCTTGGAAAATTTATTACATACATTAATGTTACATTACACATTAAAACATAAAACACAACATAAATAATCCTTTGAGAACACCATTATTCCCCAAGATTAACCCTGCATATCAATAAGAATAAACTTATTGGAATCCTAGGAAAATAAAACATAAGAAAGGGGTGAGCTCAGATTCTTAGTAAGGTTAAATAATACAGTGAAAGATAACCTAAACGTTAGGCATGGTGAATAACTGAAAACACAAGCCTTAACAAATATTAAACATGAACACTTTATCGAAGGATAATGAGATGAGTAAATAATGCCATAATAAAACATAGTCATGGGTATTATACTAGTATAATAACCACATGAACCATCAATATTATATTTATAATGAGGGAATGTATAACGCGGGACATTCTGAAACATTTTTTCATAGCCTCGGCCAAGACGTCTAAAAATGATTATGGCCTCAGCCAAATCATATATCAAATTGGGAAAGGCCTCATCCAATTCTATGTCTAATTGTCTCATGAGACCTAACGATGCATCGAGTAGATAAGTGGTCTCCCCCTATCACTTAATAAATCCAATACATTCCTCATATGAAAAGGTTGAAACATAACATAAACATTCATATTAAAACTATCATACTAAATGTCAATAATTTAACCATAAACTATGAATGGTATAAAAATAACAAATCTGCAGTCAAACATATCACAAAACCTTAAATAAAATATATAATATTTTATTATATTAAATCAACCTTAATGAAGAATAATATCCATTAAATAATATTGACATAGTTGAAAGTGATCAGTAAAACGTTTTGAGAGAAATATCCCTTTTTGTGAAATAATTTAAAAGCACACATTTATAAAGGAAATAATTTAAAATATATTTTTGAATCAAAGTGTCCCATTGTAACACCCGAGACTATTATGTTATATAAATTATCAAAGGAATCTTTTTCTACACAACACTTGCTTGGCTTGATTTACACGCAATCGCGACCTTCCTCGATAGCTTTCGTTGTACGCAATACCGAGTTTCACTAAATAACAATATGCTATTAAAACGAGCCGTTATGAATAGTAATAACCACTTTTTGAAATTTTATAAATTTTATTTTTCAAAATGGACTTCATTTTTGGACTCAGAATATCAAATTTAGCCTAAGGTGAAATTTTGGTACTTTTCGGATAACTTTAATATTTTGATGAATAGTGAAAATTACTAAATTTTAATTAAAAAGAACTTTTTTAATCAAAACATTTAATAGTGATAAATTATGAATTTGAGTGGTTTTAAAGTATATTTAGAATATATTTTTACCACTTAATATAATGTTGGTCATTGGACACAATGTTACAATTAAACCGAACATAAACAAGTGTCAATCTTTTGATAGTTATTATCTCTTAAAAACACGCTTTTTGTTTTGACAGCGGGAATTAATTTTAAATTAATTTCTGCCACTTCTGTGTTTTGAATTTACAAAAATGGATTCCATATTTGGAATCAGGATGTTAAAATTGTGTAAATAGGTAACTTTTATTTTTAGACATTTTGAATAATTACTGCGGTAAATATTTTATTTACCATGGTTAAGGGTAAATCCGGTAAATAAGGGTTAAAAAATAATATTATAATAATATTAAATTACCCTAAAACGTGTCTTAAACCTATTGGTTGATACATGGTCGACCATGGGCATCTTTGGGTCGATTTTGGGACCCCATTGATCCACTTGTAAGTGATAATGACACTTTATTTTAATTAAGTTAAAATGAATACAAAAATGACACAAGCATATATCTTTTAGAAAAACAATTGTTACATAGGGTTATATATGTTGGAATTTAGATTATAAATATTAATTAGAAAGATAAAAAGCTTTCCTACATAATGGTATTTTATTTGTAATTTTTAGACTTTAAATAATTTAATTTATTTATGACACAATGATGATGAAGTAATTATCTTATTAATGAAATATTGACATAATTGATGTTATAAACACAAAAATAAATGTAATTTAAGACTTTTTATGAATTCCACTAATTTTCTAGGTTACTATGATATATTAGTGTTGATTTAATCAACTTGTTTCGAACATATAATTCTGTTATGACTTTCACAAAAATCATATATCAAATAGTGTCAAAATTGACACAAAATAGTTTTTAAATCAAATATTATATTATTAATTTTTATTGTATTCCTAAAAATCTAAGGTTCGGCCAAATGACTTAGATAAGGATATATATTTTAATAATAAACAATTTGGGGTTCGTTTGGCATGTTATAGTAAGTGTATTAACCATATAGTGAAAGAAAACAAAAAGACATGGTAAAAATTAAATTATTTAACTTAGAGTTAAATCTAATTGATAAGGTTAAAATAATACCCTAAACTTGTCTAAATCCTATTGGTTGATAGGATTTCGACCCTTCCCCACTTTATCTTCGAAATAAGACCCTTTGGAACCATTATAAACCGATTTTGACTTTAATATAAAATAATATTTTGAGATATTCCTAAGGTGCCGCTCTCCTCCCTTATAAAAGGGCACCTCCTCCCCCTCCTCCTCACACCAAATTGAGCACTCATGCTCGGCCAACCCCTGCCATTTTCTCCTCTACACTTCCCTAGAATAGTCCTAGAGGTCCTGTTCTTCTCCAAAGACCACTCTTAGTTCCTTAAGTGGAGGATTCAAAGAGGCGTTCCAAAGAAGAGGTAATATCCATTACCGATCTTTTCAATTTCTTTCTTCTTCAACTTCTTCTTCTTTAGTTGTTTCATGATGAAGTAATAACATCAGTATTACTTACATACTGATATGTTATTATAAATATGAAACAACCCTAATTCACCTTCTATCCATCCTACAGAAAAATGAAATCACCGCGCGTGCGTACGTACGGAATACCGTCTCCACGCCGTGGTGTAATCTATTTTTCCACCATCACTTTAAAAGGATGGGTATAATGGTGTAATGAGTAACTATTTATGATTATTATAAATTAATATTGATACTGAAATAATATATATATACTCCAATACATTTCCACGATCATAGGAACGATATCATCACTCGTGCGTACGTACGGAATACCGTCTCCACGATGTGATGCGACTCGTTCTACATGATCATCATTACATAGTAATTATATCAATGAATTGAATGAATAAATATGATATATGTTACACTAATACCATTCTGTATATAAGTTATCTATAACCTTGAAATAAGAATAAGAATTTATTCGGCAAAACACGCGTAAGAACAAAAGGCAATAAAGACCCGAGTAACAAGTAACAATGAAATATTACTAACAAGAAGCTAAGAATATGACCATATATGATATCATATCAATATGTATGATTCTAGAATAAGTTAATAACATTATTTAAACCATTATATAGGAGCTTTGGACACATACAAGGCAAATTGGACCTAAGGTAAGGGAAATATCACAATCTCATTTTTATCCGAGATTGTTTATTCGTAAGTATTTACTGGGGTGTATTTTATCATCCACATCCATGTTTCATCAATATGTAATATTATTTCTATCCACCTACAATTGTTTAAATCCATTTTTACCCTTCGGTGAGTTTTTAGTAATATGTATGAAAGGAATCTTTTGTCGTTTTTCGTACGAGGTACTTTTTGACTTTTCCGACAAAAGTACGAAGAATGTTTTTTTTTAACTTATACGACATGAATGGATTTTTAAAACATTATTTCCAAGAAGCTTCCTTTACAAGTTTTCATGTTTATTTTTAATCAACTTCTTTTATTTTAAAGTTGTATGACATGTTATGAAAGGAAAAAATGTTTTTGAAGAAGAAAGGATATTTTCCTCAAGAATGGAGTTCAAGTGTTTTATCAAAATTATTTTCCATCTAAGATAATAAAGGGTTCTGTTTTTATCCCTATTATTAAATTGATTTGATCATGTTGTGATGTAATTATTTTTATGAATTCCTTTATCTTATATGAATTGTTTTATGATGTCATGTTGTTTAATAATCCCATTTTTATTACATGGGTTATGTGATGATGTAAGATTTATGATTATGTGGCACACATAAGAAAGGATTCATTATAAGATGGGTGGGACCTATATCTCCCTCCAATGCATTGGGTAAAGATTTTATATCTCATGAGATAGACATGGCTGGAACGGAAGGTTATTTCGGTTCAGTGATACAGGACTGAAACGAGGAGTGAACTCGGTTCAGAAAGGGACTTTGTCCACTAAGATAGTCTTGGCAATGAGTCATGACTAACAAGAAATGATTTTCCATGATTATGTGTGCATGCCACAAAGTTTCAAGTTTTATGTTATGATTATGGGGATCTCATTTTCACTTCTATGATTTATTCCATGTTAAGATATTATGATCTCTTTTGCAGGTTTTGATTTTCAAAAAGATATGATATGATTTTTATTTCCTTTATTTGCCCTTGCTGAGCATTTGAGCTCACCCTTTTATGTTTTCTTTTCCCCAGGTCAGGAAGATGGATATTAAGTAGAATATGCTAAAAGGGACCCTAGATATGATGAAATAAATGGGAGACACTGTAGAAGATTTATGAACCAGTTGTTTATGTTTCCCAGTTTCTAAAGACACTATACCTATACGGTCCTTTGTGGTTTTGTCATATGTTGTAATAAGTGTGCTTCAATTTTGAAGTATTAACAATGTATGTAAAGTATGGGTCGTTATAGTTGGTATCAGAGGAAAGGTATAGTCAACCTTTGGAAACTAGGATGTGAAAGCCTTAGTAAGAACCCTAAGGATAAGTCTAAGCATAGAACACAATCTTAGTGTTTTAGAAATGTCCTTGAATAACCTAGGATAAGACCTTAAGCATGAAAATTTTATTCTTGAATTATGTGGTTTTCCTATTATAATTAGTGTTGCTCACACTATTCTTCTTGGTTTTAGTCAATGGCTGGAACCCGAAGGAACCGTGTTAATGCGGAATGCGATGGGCAATGCAATGATTGTCCCCCTGAGCAACCAAACGATATGGGAGCTGGAATGCAAAATCTTGTAGCCATGCTCACACAACTTTCTCAAGCTATGAATCATGCAGGACTTCCAAACGAGCAAAGGAAGGAGCAACATTCTGTTGAATCCTTCATGAGGAAGCGTCCACCTTCTTTCAGTGGGTCTACTGATCCATTAGTTGCTGAACAATGGATTAGTACAACTGAAAAGATATTTTCAGTTCTTCAATGTTCTGAACATGATAAAGTCATCCTATCAGTGTATCGTTTGGAAGGAGATGCTGATCAATGGTGGAATCTTATTAAGAATACGAGGCAAAGGGATGAAATTGAGTCTATGGAATGGGACGAGTTCAAGAACTTATTTTTCAATAAGTACTTCCCTCGTATTCTCCGAACAAAGATGGAGAAAGAGTTCCTTGAACTGAAGCAAAGGGATGATGAATCTGTTAGTACCTATGAAGCAAATTTTACAAGACTTGCAAGGTACGCTTCTGGTATTATTATCCAACCTGAGAGTAAGATCGATCGATTCTTTAGTGGCTTAAAACCAAGTCTTCGAAGGGCGTTAGCCATAAGGGACTTCAATAGCTACGAGGAAATCGTTCGATGTGCTCTCAAAGTCGAGATGGAGATTGGAGTAACCCATCAGTCACATGGGTTTGATAAGAAGAGGAAGATGGAATTCAAAGGAAACTCTAAAGAGCACACTGAAAAGAAGATGAACTTTCCCTTATGCTCAAAGTGTGGAAAGAAACATGGAGGGAGTTGTCTTAAAGGGACAAGTAAATGTTTTAAATGTGGAAAGGAAGGTCATCGGGCATTTGAATGCCGTGATAATGGGAAGAAGATGTCTAATGACGCAAACAAAGGAAGGGATACACAGAATGAACCTACTACACTTCAATGTTTCAAGTGCAAGGAGATGGGGCATTATGCCAATCAATGCCCAAATCCAAGGGTTGATGATGATGGTCGACGTCAACAAAATCTTAAGGCTAAAGACAAAGGAAAGTCACATGCAATTTCTATCAGCGATGTGGAGTACGATAACGAAGTGGTGAAAGGTACACTTACCATCCACTCTAAAGTAGCAAATGTTTTATTTGATTCTGGATCCACCCACTCTTTTATTTCTGAAGAATTTTCTAAGGGTATCACCGTATTACCTCAACAATTAGATGTTGAGTTAGCTGTGACAACACCTAATGGCACATCAATCGCATCAAAAGTTTATAATTCTTCTCCGATCAAAGTTTGTGGGAAAGTGCTTCCTGCAAATCTTGTGATCCTTCCTTTAGTGGAATTTGATGTGATTCTTGGCATGGATTGGCTTTCTCTACATGGAGCTCATATCAATTGCCAAAGAAGAGAAGTCACATTTCATATTCCAGATCAATCTACGATCGTCTATCAATGCAAGGATGAACATAACCTTCCAGTGGAAATTCCTTCCATCTTATGGGTCATGATTCCACTAAATGAAGGTTATTTATCTCAAATGGTTGGAGAGAAACTTACGATTAAGAATATGCCCATTGTACGAGAGTTTGATGATGTCTTTCCAGAGGAATTGCCGGGTCTTCCACCAAATCGTGAAGTTGAGTTTTCAATAGAACTCGTACCGGGTGCTTTGCCTACTTCAAAGACACCTTATAGAATGGCCCCAATTGAGTTGCAGGAATTGAAGAAGCAACTCCAAGAGAATCTTGATAAGGGATTCATACGCCCTAGTGTGTCACCTTGGGGAGCACATGTTCTATTTGTTAAGAAGAAAGATGGATCAATGAGACTCTGCATTGATTATCGAGAACATAACAAGATCACTATCAAGAACAAATATCCTCTCCCACGCATTGATGGCTTGTTTGACCAACTACGCGGAGCTCAATACTTTTCCAAGATTGATCTTCGTTCAGGGTATCATCAATTAAGGGTCAAAAGGGAGGATATACCAAAGACGGCTTTCCGTACAAGGTATGGACACTATGAATTTATAGTGATGCCATTTGGTCTTACTAATGCCCCTGCTATCTTCATGGATCTAATGAATAGAGTCTTTAGAGACTATCTTGATCAATTTGTGGTAGTCTTTATAGACGATATTCTTGTCTATTCAAAGAGCAAGGAAGAACATGAAGATCACTTGAGAATTATATTAAAGACCCTGAGAAAGGAGAAGCTTTATGCCAAATTTACCAAGTGTGAATTTTGGCTTCAAAAAGTTGCATTTTTGGGTCACATAATCTCAAAAGAGGGGATATCTGTGGATCCAGCAAAAACAGAGGTTATTGAAAGATGGTCAAGACCAACAACAGTAACTGAGATCCGAAGTTTTCTTGGTTTGGCGGGATATTATCGACGTTTTTTAAAAGATTTTTCACGATTATCTAATCCATTCACCAAGTTGACTCGGAAGGGAGTTAAGTTTGTCTGGACAGAGGAATGTGAAGAGAATTTCAAGGAGTTGAAAAGAATGTTATCCAATGCACCTGTGCTCACACTGCCTTGTAGTGGAGAAAGGTTTGTGATCTAAAGTGATGCATCCAAGAAGGGATTGGGGTGTGTTCTTATGCAAAATGATATGGTGATAGCTTATGCCTCACGACAGTTGAAAATCCATGAGCAAAATTACCCAACACATGATTTGGAGTTGGCTGCGGTAATCTTTGCATTAAATATTTGGAGGCATTACCTTTATGGTGAAAGGTGTGATATTTATACTGATCATAAAAGCTTAAAGTATATTTTCACACAAAAGGAGTTGAATATGCGTCAAAGAAGATGGTTGGAGCTGATTAAGGATTATGACTGCTCAATCCATTACCACCCTGGGAAAGCAAACAAGGTGGCAGATGCATTAAGTCGACAAGACCATGCTAGTTTATCAGTGATGAGGATCACAAAAGATCCAATATTTATGGATTTACAAATGATGGATCTTGGAATTATAATGGAAGGGGAAAAATCTTATCTTTCTCAAATGAATGTTCAACCATCTATACATGTGAAGATTAAAGAGGCACAGAAAGAAGATGTCGAGTTACAAAAGAAGGTGAGAAATGTTCCTGAATTCAACCTTAATTGTGATGGGATAATAAAGTTCAGGAATCGGGTTTGTGTTCCTTCCATCCCCGAATTAAAGAAGGAGCTGCTGGATGAGGCTCATAGTTCCTCATTCTCTATTCATCCTGGAAGCACGAAGATGTATAGGGACCTGAAAGAGTACTTCTGGTGGGATGGAATGAAAAGAGATGTTGCTGAATATGTCTCTCGATGCTTGGTTTGTCAACAAGTTAAAGCTGAGAGACAGAAGTCTAAGGGGATGTTACAACCATTACCCATACCCGAATGGAAATGGGAAAACATCACTATGGACTTTGTCACAGGACTTCCTAAAACATCCAATGGCAATAATGCTATCTGGGTCATAGTTGATCGTCTTACAAAGTCTACACACTTCATTCCTATTAGAGAGGATTTCTCTCTAGATCAGCTTGCCAGGATATATGTAAAGGAAGTGGTAAGATTGCATGGAGTACCACTTTCTATTATATCTGATCGGGATCCGAGATTTACCTCGAAGTTCTGGCGAAGTCTTCAGCATACTCTGGATACAGAGTTGAGTTTCAACACTGCTTATCATCCCCAGACAGACGGTCAGTCTGAGAAAACAATTCAAACCCTAGAAGATATGTTGAGAGCTTGCTCTATGGATTTCAAAGGAGGTTGGGATCAACACCTACCTTTGGTGGAATTTTCTTATAATAATAGCTTTCACTCCAGTATTCAAATGGCTCCTTATGAAGCTCTCTATGGAAAGAAATGCAGGACTCCAACTTGCTGGGATGAAGTTGGTGAAAGAAAGCTATTAGGACCTGATCTCGTTGATGAAATGGCAGAAAAGGTCAGATCTATTCAACAACACATAAGAGCAGCTCAGAGTCGACAGAAAAGTTATGCCGACAACCGAAGAAAAGACCTAGAGTTTGAAGTGGGTGATAAAGTGTTCTTACGAATATCTCCCTGGAAGAGGGTTATGAGATTTGGAAAGAAGGGGAAGTTGAGCCCTAGATATATCGGTCCTTTCGAAATACTGGATCGTGTTGGGAAGGTAGCTTACCGATTGGCGCTTCCACCGAATCTCTCTCATGTTCACGATGTGTTCCATGTATCTCTCCTGAGAAAGTACATACCTGATCCTTCACATGTACTCAGCTCAGAAGTTGTACCGCTGGAGCAAGATCTTTCTTATGAAGAACAGCCGATAGAGATTCTGGATCGTAGCGAAAAAGTTCTACGAAACAAGACCACTCGATTGGTGAAAGTTTCATGGAGGAACCACCAACTTGAAGAAGCTACTTGGGAGCTTGAGGATATGATGAGGGAGAAGTATCCTCATCTGTTTGTTACAAAGTGACGAATTTCGAGGGCGAAATTCTTTTTAAGGGGGGTAGAATGTAACACCCGAGACTTTTATGTTATATAAATCATCAAAGGAATCTTTTTCTACACAACACTTTCTTGGCTTGCTTTACACGCAATCGCGACCTTCTTCGATAGCTTTCGTCGTACGCAATACCGAGTTTCACTAAATAACAATATGCTATTAAAACTAGCCGTTATGAATAGTAATAACCACTTTTTGAAATTTTATAAATTTTATTTTTCAAAATGGACTTCATTTTTGGACTCAGAATATCAAATTTAGCCTAAGGTGAAATTTTGGTACTTTTCGGATAACTTTAATATTTTTATGAATAGTGAAAATTACTAAATTTTAATTAAAAACAACTTTTTTAATCAAAACATTTAATAGTGATAAATTATGAATTTGAGTGGTTTTAAAGTATATTTAGAATATATTTTTACCACTTAATATAATGTTGGTCATTGGACACAATGTTACAATTAAACCGAACATAAACAAGTGTCAATCTTTTGATAGTTATTATCTCTTAAAAACACGCTTTTTGTTTTGACAGCGGGAATTAATTTTAAATTATTTTCTGCCACTTCTGTGTTTTGAATTTAGAAAAATGGATTCCATATTTGGAATCAGGATGTTCAAATTGTGTAAATAGGTAACTTTTATTTTTAGACATTTTGAATAATTACTGCGGTAAATATTTTATTTACCATGGTTAAGGGTAAATCCAGTAAATAAGGGTTACAAAATAATATTATAATAATATTAAATTACCATAAAACGTGTCTTAAACCTATTGGTTGATACATGGTCGACCATGGGCATCTTTGGGTCGATTTTGGGACCCCATTGATCCACTTGTAAGTGATAATGACACTTTATTTTAATTAAGTTAAAATGAATACAAAAATGACACAAGCATATATCTTTTAGCAAAACAATTGTTACATAGGGTTATATATGTTGGAATTTAGATTATAAATATTCATTAGAAATATAAAAAGATTTCCTACATAATGGTATTTTATTTGTAATTTTTAGACTTTAAATAATTTAATTTATTTATGACACAATGATGATTCAGTAATTATCTTATTAATGAAATATTGACATAATTGATGTTATAAACACCAAAATAAATGTAATTTAAGACTTTTTATGATTTCCACTAATTTTCTAGGTTACTATGATATATTAGTGTTGATTTAATCAACTTTTGTCGAACATATAATTCTTTTATGACTTTCAAAAAAATAATATATCAAATAGTGTCAAAATTGACACAAAATAGTTTTTAAATCAAATATTATATTATTAATTGTTATTGTATTCCTAAAAATCTAAGGTTCGGCCAAATGACTTAGATAAGGATATATATTTTAATAATAAACAATTTGGGGTTCGTTTGGCATGTTATAGTAAGTGTATTAACCATATAGTGAAAGAAAACAAAAAGACATGGTAAAAGTTAAATTATTTAACTTAGAGTTAAATCTAATTGATAAGGTTAAAATAATACCCTAAACTTGTCTAAATCCTATTGGTTGATAGGATTTCGACCCTTCCCCACTTTATCTTCGAAATAAGACCCTTTGGAACCATTATAAACCGATTTTGACTTTAATATAAAATAATATTTTGAGATATTCCTAAGGTGCCCCTCTCCTCCCTTATAAAAGGGCACCTCCTCCCCCTCCTCCTCACACCAAATTGAGCACTCAAGCTCGGCCAACCCCTGCCCTTTTCTCCTCTCCACTTCCCTAGAATAGTCCTAGAGGTCCTGTTCTTCTCCAAAGACCACTCTTAGTTCCTTAAGTGGAGGATTCAAAGAGGCGTTCCAAAGAAGAGGTAATATCCATTACCGATCTTTTCAATTTCTTTCTTCTTCAACTTCTTCTTCTTTAGTTGTTTCATGATGAAGTAATAACATCAGTATTACTTACATACTGATATGTTATTATAAATATGAAACAACCCTAATTCACCTTCTATCCATCCTACGGAAAAATTAAATCACTGCGCGTGCGTACGTACGGAATACCGTCTCCACGCCGTGGTGTAATCTATTTTTCCACCATCACTTTACAAGGATGGGTATAATGGTGTAATGAGTTACTATTTATGATTATTATAAAGTAATATTGATACTGAAATAAAATATATATACTCCAATACATTTCCACGATCATAGGAATGATATCATCACTCGTGCGTACGTACGGAATACCGTCTCCACGATGTGATGCGACTCGTTCTACATGATCATCATTACATAGTAATTATATAAATGAATTGAATGAATAAATATGATATATGTTACACTAATACCATTCTGTATATAAGGTATCTATAACCTTGAAATAAGAATAAGAATTTATTCGGCAAAACACGCGTAAGAACAAAAGGCAATAAAGACCCGAGTAACAAGTAACAATGAAATATTACTAACAAGAAGCTAAGAATATGACCATATATGATATCATATCAATATTTATGATTCTGGAATAAGTCAATAACATTATTTAAACCATTATACAGGAGCTTCGGACACATACAAGGCAAATTGGACCTAAGGTAAGGGAAATATCACAATCTCATTTTTATCCGAGATTGTTTATTCGTAAGTATTTACTGGGGTGTATTTTATCATCCACATCCATGTTTCATCAATATGTAATATTATTTCTATCCACCTACAATTGTTTAAATCCATTTTTACCCTTCGGTGAGTTTTTAGTAATATGTATGAAAGGAATCTTTTGTCGTTTTTCGTACGAGGTACTTTTTGACTTTTCCGACAAAAGTACGAAGAATGTTTTTTTTTAACTTATACGGCATGAATGGATTTTTAAAACATTATTTCCAAGAAGCTTCCTTTACAAGTTTTCAAGTTTATTTTTAATCAACTTCTTTTATTTTAAAGTTGTATGACATGTTATGAAAGGAAAAAATGTTTTTGAAGAAGAAAGGATATTTTCCTCAAGAATGGACTCCAAGTGTTTTATCAAAATTATTTTCCATCTAAGATAATAAAGGGTTCTGTTTTTATCCCTATTATTAAATTGATTTGATCATGTTGTGATGGAATTATTTTTATGAATTCCTTTATCTTATATGAATTGTTTTATGATGTCATGTTGTTTAAGAATCCCATTTTTATTACATGGGTTATGTGATGATGTAAGATTTATGATTATGTGGCACACATAAGAAAGGATTCATTATAAGATGGGTGGGACCTATATCTCCCTCCAATGCATTGGGTAAAGATTTTATATCTCATGAGATAGACATGGCTGGAACGGAAGGTTATTTCGGTTCAGTGATACAGGACTGAAACGAGGAGTGAACTCGGTTCAGAAAGGGACTTTGTCCACTAAGATAGTCTTGGCAATGAGTCATGACTAACAAGAAATGATTTTCCATGATTATGTGTGCATGCCACAAAGTTTCAAGTTTTATGTTATGATTATGGGGATCTCATTTTCACTTCTATGATTTATTCCATGTTAAGATATTATGATCTCTTTTGCAGGTTTTGATTTTCAAAAAGATATGATATGATTTTTATTTCCTTTATTTGCCCTTGCTGAGAATTTGAGCTCACCCTTTTATGTTTTCTTTTCCCCAGGTCAGGAAGATGGATATTAAGTAGAATATGCTAAAAGGGACCCTAGATATGATGAAATAAATGGGAGACACTGTAGAAGATTTATGAACCAGTTGTTTATGTTTCCCAGTTTCTAAAGACACTATACCTATACGGTCCTTTGTGGTTTTGTCATATGTTGTAATAAGTGTGCTTCAATTTTGAAGTATTAACAGTGTATGTAAAGTATGGGTCGTTATACCCATACCACTTTGAATTTTTTGAAATGAATTAAAATTTTTACATAATCATGTCCATATAAATAAATCCTTAAAACCATTTTGAAAACATAGACATTAATGAGAAATATTTAGAATAATAAATACATAAAAATTTTAAAATGATGTTTTTGTAAAAGAGTACCTTAAAAGAATAATTTTTAAATCTTATTTATGAAACATGGACATGGATAATAAATATTTCCCAGAAAATACTTATACATAAACAATCTTGGATAATAATGAGATTGAGGAATTAACCCTAACTGATTTGGTAACTTACGAAACATACACCCCAGAAAGAGTGATCATACAATGAATATATAAATACCCATAAATTAAATTATATTACACCATGAATATAGTCATGGTAAGCACATACACCACACAAAAGTACATAGTGGCCAATATAGCATGAATCTCATGGGAATAAAAAGTGAGATGAAAACCCCTTACCTTGTATATTTACTTGGTTGAGGGTATGTTAACCTCTTATATAATATTTAATTCATTGTTATTAAATTATAATATTACCATATTCTTAAATATGATATCATATATGATCCTCTAATATTTCTTTGTTCATGAAATCTTAGTAGTATAATGTTTCAGGTGTTAACTGATTCGTTTTCCTTTATATATTTTGTTACGTAAGTCGTGTTTGTTATGGTAAGGATGTATTTGATTCATATAAAGAATGATATGAAGTTATTAAAAATTATTTTTAATAATCAAATAAAAATTATTCTTGAATGGTTACGATGGGTTATAAATCTCATCGCGTTTGTGGAGATGGTAATCTGTACGTACGCGCGAACGCTACTTCCATTTCCTTTTTTTAAGGAAATAAAACCAAATAATACATAGGTATATTATTATTCTAGTATAATATAATATTTTATATATGATACTTAAGTTAATTAACACCATAATTTATATGTTACATGTATGGTATGAATGAGTCATATCACATTGAGGGGGCGGTCGTCCGCACTTCCTCAAATGAAATTATCGTATATATACAACATGAAAGTAATGAAGTTATGTTATAAAATATAATTACATAAGATTATAGATAAAATAAATATAATAAATATCATATATAATTATAGTTTCATCATAATGGCCACCATAAGTGGTGGTAGTAGAATATTTAACAATCATCATTTCGTGAGGTATTAGTTCATCGTCCACAGAAACATTATGTTCTATACTCATTAAATAGAGGTTTGCGTAAGTGTAGTTCAAATAAATCTCATAAAAACAACCTTTTATATTTAATATACTGGTTTTGTTATAAAATAATAGAAATAAGAGAGTTTAGGGGGTTAGAGAAGTAAAATAAAAGAAAAGAACTTAATAGGACACGTTACCTTTAAATCGGGTAACTCCCTTTGGTTTGAACCAAAAGGCTTCCTTGAAGTTCCTTATGCCTAAGTTAAGGCTTCTAAGAGGAAAATATGGATGTAGGGAGCTTAATTGGTCAGAGTTTAGATGATACAAGAGGCTTGAGAGTTGTGATTAATGGGTTATATGTGATGGATTTTTATAAGGGGGAGGAGGGGCTCTTTAGGAAAGTATGAAAATATTATTTTATTATATAATTATTTTAGGTTTATAAAGATCCAAAACTCATTAAAGAAGAATATAACTTGACTCATGTTCGAACTAAAATCATCTAATAATAATTGGATAGGTTTTGGATATTTTTTAAATTTTTATAATCTCATTTATTTAAAGGATTCATTAATGAGGTAAACACTGCATCATTATTTGTGTCATAAATAATTTAATTTATTTTTTGTCTAAAAATTATTAAAAAAATACCATGATTTAGGAAATATTTTTATATTTCAAATTTATATTTATAGCCGAAAATATAACTTATATAACCCCATGTAAAAAAATTTCTAAAAGATATATGTTTATATCATTTTTGTCTTTACTTTAAATTAATTAATATAAAGTGTCATTATCACTCTCAAGTGGCTTCATAGGGTCCCAAAATAGACCCAAGTATTCCCATTTTTTGTAAATTTATTATATAATTGGAATAGGACACATGTTAAGGTAATTTAATATTATTATAATAATATTTGTTTAATCTTATTTATCAGATTTACCTTTTAACCATGGTAAATAAAATATTCACTGAAGTAAATATTCATAGTGTATAACAATAAAAGTTACCTATTTACACAATTTGGACCTCCTGGATCCAAATATGGAATCTATTTTTTCAAATTCAAAACACATAAGTGGTAGAAATTAATTTAAAATTAATTCTCGTTTTCAAAACAAAGAGCGTGTTTTTAAGAAATAATAACTATCAAAAGATTGACAATTATTTCTGTCCAATTTAAAAGTGAAATTACTTCCAAGGAAAAAAAATTATTAAATGGTTCAAATATAGTCCAATTATAATTTAAAATCACTCAAATGTATAATTTATCATTATAAATTATTTTGCTTAAAAAATTAATTAAAATTTAGTATTTTTCAATAATCATCAAAATATGAACGTTATCAGAAAAGTAACAAAAAATTATCCACACTAAATTTATATGTCCCAATTCTAAAAAAGAATTTAATTTCACTAAATTTAATACATAATAGTTTCAAATATTAGATTTAAAATTTCTTCCAAATTAAAAGGCGTAAAAACTACATTTTTTTGAAAAATACTTCTTTTATCTGAAAAAATGAATTTGTTCTTATATTATGCCTAAGAGACACGTAATATGGATTTTAAAATTATGTGAAGTATTTAAAATTTAAAATTCAGTTAATACTATTCATAACTACTTTTTGAATGGTTAGTTTGGTAAGTCGTGGTAGGCTCGAACCAAGAGTGCAGCAAGGCCCGTTTTTGTGTTCCAAGATACCACGGGTCAAGCCCAAAACTCTTTTTCAGAGCTTTAACTCCTAGGTACATCTATGCTAGATCCTCCTATACTTGTTCGTATACATACAGGAATGTATTTCTTGGAAAATTCAAAAAATCTCTACATTACCAAAATTCTAGGAAGTTCTTCTATACTAATCCTCAAAGTTTATCTTAGGGTAATGTTCTCTAATAAGATTTTATCTAAATCTATTTCCAATGTTGTTGGTAAACTTTATTTGATAAAAACTCAAACATCTAGACCCCACAAGCCTATATTCGGTGCATTATTTTAATACTATGGCATGATTACAAGTAATCGAGTCCCAAAGGACTGATCAGTTTAATAGTCCTGGAAAATAGATTACATACATGAACATAACATTACACATTCAAACATAAAACACAGCATAAATAATCCTCTGATAACACCATTATTCTCCTATATTAACCTTGTATATCAATCACAATACACTTCTTGAAATTCTTGTAAAATAAAACATAAGAAAGGGGTGAGCTCAGATGCTCAGTAAGGGTAAATAATACAACGGAAAATAACATAAACATTAGGTGTGGTGAATAAATGAAAACACATGAATTTACAAATAATAAACATGAAAACTTTATTGCAGGAATATGACCTAAGTAAATAATGCCATAATAAAACATAGTCATGGTAATTCTACTAGTGTAATAACCACAAGAACCGCCAATATTATTTTCATAATGAGGGAATGTATAATGCAGGACATTCCGAAACATTTTTTCAAGGTCTCGACCAGGATGTCTAAAAATGGTTAAGACCTTGGCCAAAACCATATATCAAATTGGGAAAGTTCTCGGCCAATTCCACATATAATTGTCTCACTAGACTTAATGATGCACTGATGAGCTATAGTGGGCTCCACTCATCGCTTACTAAGTCTAATACATTCTTTATATGAAAACGTTGAAACATAACATAAACATTCATATTAAAACTAGCCTACAAAATGTCAATACATTAACCATAAACTATGAATGGTATAAAAATAACCTATACATAGTCAAACATATCACAAAACCTTAAATAAAATATGGAAGATTGTATTATAATAAATCAACCTTAATCAAAAATAATATTCAATAAAGGATGTTGACATAGTTGAAAATGATCAGTAAAACGTTTTGAGAGAAATATCAATTTTTGTGAAATAATTTAAAAGCCACACATTTATAAATGAAGTCATTTATAAGATATTTTTGAATAAAAGTTTCTCATACCACTTTGAAACTTTTTAAAGTAATTAAAATTTTCAAATAATCATGTATATATAAATAAATACTTAAAACCATTTTGAAAACATGGACATTAATGAGAAATATTTTAGATAAATAAATACTTAAAACATTTAAAATTATGTTTTAGTTAAAGGGTACCTTAAAATAATCATTTTGAAATGTCTTTATGAAACATGGATATAGATAACAAATATGTCTCGGAAAATACCTACACATAAACAGTCTCGAATAATATTGAGATTGAGGAATTAACGCATACTGATTTGGTGACTTACAAAAAATACACCCCATGAAAGAAGGATCATACAATGAAGATGTAAATAGCCCTAAATTAAATTATGTTACACCAATAATACAATCATGGGTAGCACATAAACCACACAAAAGGAAACAGTGGCCAATATAGCATGAATCTCATGGGAATAAAAAGTGAGATGAAAACCCCTTACCATGTACTTTTCATTGGTCGAGGGTACGTTAACCTACTGTATAATAGTTAAATCATTATTATTAAATTATAAAATAACCATATACTTAAATATGATATTATATATGATTCTCTAATATTTCTTTGTTAATAATTTCTTAGTAGTATCATTGTTTCGGGTCTTACCTGATTTGTTTTCCTTTATATGTTGTGTTACGTAAGCCATGTTTATTATCGATAGGACATATTTGATTCATATCCAGAATTATATTAAGTTCTTAAAAATTATTTTTAATAATAAAATGAAAATTATTATTGAATGGTTATGATGGGGAATGAATCTCATCGTGTTCGTGGAGATGGTAATCTGTACGTACGCACGAACGTTACTTCCATTTCATTTTTTATTTTAAAAGGAAATAAAATCAAATTGTAAATTGGTATATTATTATTCTAGTATAATATAATATTTTATATACGTTACATAACTTCATTAACACCATCCTTTATATGTTCCATGTATGGTATGAACAGTTCATATCAATTTGAGGGAACGGTAGTCTGCACTTCCTCAAATGAAATTATCATATATATAAAACATGAAAAGAAAAAAGGTGTGATATAAAATAGAATTAAAGAATCTTATAGATAAAATAAATATAATAAATATCATATATAATTACAGTTCCATCATAATGGCCACCATAAGAGGTGGTAGTAAAAGATTGAACAAACATCATTTCGTGAGGCAGTGGTTTTCCATCTAGAGAAACATTATGTTCTATACCCATTAGATGGAGGTGTGTGTAAGTGTAGTTCAAATACTTATTGGGCAGATTTTGGATGATCCAAGAGGCATTAGAGGTGTGAGTAATGGGTTAAAGGGGATGGAGTTCTATAAGGGGGGGAGGGGCTCTTTAGGAAAGTATAAAAATATTATTTTATTATATAATGATTTTCGGTTTATAAAGGTCCAAAACTCATTACTGTCAAAGATAAGAAGACTCATGTTCTAAATAAAATCATCCAATAATAATTGGAAAGGTTTTGGATATTGTTTTAATTTTTATAATCTAATTTATTTAAATTATTCATTAATGAGGTAAACACTGCATCATTATTGTGTCATAAATTGTTTTATTTATTTGATGTATAAAAATTATTAAAAAATTCCATGATTTAGGAAATATTTTTATATTTAAAATTAATATTATACTCTAAAAGATAACTTACATAACCCCATGTAAAAAAAATTAACAGATATATGTTTATGTCATTTTCTTCTTACTTTAAATTAATTAATATAAAGTGTCATTATCACTCTCAAGTGGGTCCATGGTGTCCCCAAATCGACCCAAGGATGACCATGGTCGGACATGTATAAACCAATAGGAATAGAACACATGTTAAGGTAATTTAATATTATTATAATAATATTTGTTTAATCTTGTTTACCATATTTAACTTTTAACCGTGGTAAATAAAATATTTACTAAATTAAATATTCATAATTTATAGAAATAGAAGTTACCTATTTACACAATTAGCACATCCTGATTAAAAATATGGAATCCATTTTTTCAAATTCAATTCACATAAGTGGAATAAATTAATTTAAAATTAATTCTTGTTGTCAAAACAAAAAATGTGTTTTTAAGAAATAATATCTATCAAAATATTGACACTTGTTTATTTCCAATTTCAAAGTGAAATTACTTCCAATGACCAAAATTGGATTAAATATTAAAAATATAATCTAATTATACTTTAAATTATCTAAAATTTTTAATTAAACACTATAAATTATTTTGATTACAAATTTGTTTTTAATTAAAATTTAGTATTTTTCACTATTCATCAAAATTTGAAAGTTATCATAAAAGTACCAAAAAATTATCCAAACTAAATTTTTATGTCCTTATTCTAAATAAGAATTTTATTTCACTAAATTAAATATATAAAAGTTTCAAATATGGGATTTAAAAAGAGTTCTCTATTAAAATGCAGAAAAACTGCATTTTTTGGAAAAATATGTCTTTTATCTGAAAAAAATGAATTTGTTCTTATATTATTTATAAGAGACACATAATATGGATTCTAAAATAAAATGGAGTATACAAAATTTAAAATTCAGTTAATATTATTCATAACTTCTTTTTTAATGGTTGGTTTGGTAAGTTGTGGTGCACTCGAACTTACTGTTGCGTGTAGCGCACGTTATTGAATTACTTTGAAGAGACAATGTACCATAATGTCTTGGGGTGTTACATTCTCACTTTCTTAAATAAATTTATTCCTCTAAATCTGAAATTTTTCTTCAAAAATAAAATGTTAAAAAATAGAAAAATACCTTTGTGGAAATCCCACATCAGAAATTGAGTTAATAAAATTTAGTCTTAATAAGAGGGAAAGGGAAATGAAAAGGTCACCACCAAATTATGATCTCTATTAGAAGAACATTGGTGTAAATTAAATACACATAATTAGAGGAAAAATGTAAATATTTATAGTGATTTATTGAGGTCATCAATCACAAACAAGTATAAAATTGAGGGCCTCAAAGCCATAAATCTATGATAATTTAAAATATCAATGGTTCTACAAAACATAAGGTATTAGGATAACACATTTTTGGGTTTAATATCCCTTCTTTAATGTTTAAAAATTAATTTCTTCATATAATAAGAGAAAATAAATACTTCATATGTATATTTCCATCCTTCAACTAACTTCTACCACACACTCAACTTTTACTCCCAAAGTTAATAGAATTGAAAATTATTCTAGTTATCATAATCTTATAAGGTTCCAAAACTAATGAATTTATAATTCATTTGTTAGACTACTTAAAAAAACTACATTATACAAACCATGACATCATGTAGGCCAGTGTTAGGTGATTCACCCTTGTCGCTCTTCAGTTGTGGGTTCAAGTCTCGCAGCCTTGCTAGATGCGACAGGTTGTCGCCTGACCTCTGGGTTGTCCTTTTTATAACAATCCAAAAATAATATTCCAAAATTCTTTAACTGTAACAATATTATCCAATTTCAAACTTAATCCATTCCAATATTTTTACTTATCCAAAATACTTATGTCCAAACTCACATCCCAAAATGTATGAGGAAGGTAAACACAATGAAGATCTGTTTTTCCACGTAATAACATGTGAATACATTCATCATTTATTCACTTAAAACATTGTAACACCCTAAATTACCATAAAACCTTATTTAATACATTCATGATCTCTTGTTCCTTGTATAATACTTGATATACTCATTAAATCCAGAAATTTTGAATACTCCAACAATGATGGAATAAACAAATCATTAATCAGTTCCAAATATGTAAATTATATCCTATAGAATTTATCCAAATCAATCATATCTTATTACAAAATGACTACCTTAGTATCAAAACTATATTATGTTTTATCATTCCTCAGCCATCTATTTTCCAAAAAGATTAACTTGTTATGGAGTCACTTTTCTTAGTACCATACAATCTCAAATCTTTAAGGAAATAATACTATAATAAAATCCTTATATACTTCATAATTATTATAACCAGTACATCGTTGGAACAACACTCAATTGAAATAATTATTAAATAACAACATAAGAACACTTGTCATTCCTATTCATCTATGGTAGTATCATAACTTGATTATCATCCAATAGAAACATTTGATGTATACTCATATGATTTGGACATTGATTCACTTAGTGTCCCAACTCCTTGCAGATGAATCATTGTACATTTGAAACTTTTTTTACCCTTTCTATCACGTACTTGGTGTCCTTTTTCTCCACAATTATAAAAAACTCCCATTCTATTCAAGCATTTACCAAGGTCATTCTTTCCACAGTTATCACATATGGGAAAATCCATCTTTCTCTCAACCATCCTTTTCTTATCTTGCTTCTCATCAAAGCCATAAGACTCTGGGAATTCTTTACTTATCTTATTAAGACATGATAATATTTCATCATAAGATGAGAATATGTTGGAAACTATTTCCCTTAAAATGTTGTCTTAATACCGTCAAAGATATGATCCTTCTTAATCTTTGTATCATTTGTATTACTGGAGTTCTCATTCATTCTATTGGGCACCATTTCTAAACAATTTCATAAACTATATTAGTTTATGAATCGCAATACATAATTAAAAACTTGTGAAATACTTAAAATAAATTGAAAATTTTAGGGATATAATCCATAATTATAAAAAGGTTTTCTTTGAGAAAGTATATACTCATAAATATTTCATAATGGTTTGTAAAGAAAATGTGAATTATCCTAAGAATATCACATAGGAGTGTCATAACCAAAAGTGCAGCAAGGCCCGTTTTCATGTACCAGGATACCTCGGGCCATGCCCAAAACTCTTTTTCAAAGTTTTCACTCCTAGGTACATTTTTTCCAGAGCCGCCTCTACCTGCTCATATCCTGACTGGAATGTATTGATTGTAAAATTCAAAAAATATCTACATTACCAAAATTCTATAAAGTTATTCTATACAAATCATCAGAGTTTATCTTAAGATAATGTTCTCTAAATAGATTTTATCTAAATATAATTCCAAGTTTGTTTCTAAACGTCCTATGATAAGAACTATAATGCCTCGACCCCAAAATCCCAGAGCCGTTGCATTATTTTAATACATTGGCTTGATTATAAGGAATCGATTCCTAAAGGACCGGTCAGTTTAGCAGTCTTGAAAAATAGATTACATACATGAAAGTTACATTACACATTCAAATATAAAACAAAACATAAATAATCCTTTGAGAACACCATTATTCCCCTGGATTAACCCTGGATATCAATCACAATACACTTCTTGGAATATCATCTCAGATGCTCAGTGAGGGTAAATAATATATCGGAAGATAACATAAACATTATTCATGGGGAATAACTAAAAACACATGCCTTTATAAATAATAAACATGAACACTTTATGAAAATAATATGAGCTAAGTAAATAATGTCACAATAAAACATAGGCATTTGTGTTCTACTAGTTGAATAACCACATGAACCATCAATATTATTTTCATAATGAAGGAATGTATAATGCGGGGCCTTCTAAAATATTTTTTCAAGGCCTCGGCCAAGATGTCTAAAATGATTAAGGCCTCAGCCAAAACCATATATCAAATTGGGAAATGCCTCGCCCAATTCCACATCTAATTGCCTCATGATACCAACCGATGCATCGAGGAGATATAGTGGGCTCCACCCGTCACTTACTAAGTCTAGTAGATTCCTTATATGAAAAGGTTGAAACCTAACATAAACATTCCTATTAAAACTAGAATATGAAATCTAAATACATTTACCATAAACCATTAATGGTATAAAAATAACACATCCACATTCTAAAATATCACAAAACATTAATTACAATACGGAATATTGTATTATAATAAATCATCCTTAATCAAGAATAATATCCTGTAAAGGATGTTGACATAGTTGAAAATGATCAGTAAAAATTTTGGAGAGAAATGTTCCTTTTTGTGAAATAATTTAAATTACTCACATTTATAAAGGTAGTCATTTAAAATATATTTTTTAATCAAACTGTCCCATACCACTTTGAAACTTTTTAAAGGGATTAAAATTTTAAAATAATAATTTCCAAATAAATAAATCCTTAAAACCATTTTGAAAACATGGACAGTAATGATAAATATTTAGAAGAATAAATACTTAAAACCTTTAAAATGATGTTTTAGATAAATATTACCTTAAAATAATAATTTTGAAATGTATTTTATGAAACATTTACATGGATAATAAATATGTAATAGAAAATACTTACACATAAACAATCTCGGATAATAATGAGATTGAAGAATTAACCCTTACAGATTTGGTAGCTTACAAAACATACACCCCATGAAATTAGTATCATAAAATAAAGATGTAAATACCCATAAATTAAAATATATTATAACAAGAATACAATCATGGGCAGCACATACACCACACACAAAAAATAATGGCCAATATAGCATGAATCTCACGGGAATAAAAAGTGAGATGAAAACCCCTTACCTTGAACTTCTCCCTGGTCGAGGGTGCATTAACCTTTTGTATAATAGTTAAATCATTGTTATTAAAGTATAAAATAACCATATACTTAAATATTATATCATATATGATCCTCTAATATTTCTTTGTTAATAATATCTTAGTAGTATCATTTTTTGGGGTGTTAATTGATTTGTTTTCCTTTATATGTTTTCTTATGTAAGACATGTCTTTTGTGGATTGGATGTATTTTATTCATATCCAGAATGATATTGAGTTATTAAACATTATTTTTAATAATTAAATGAAAATTATTATTGAATGGTTATGATGGGGAATTAATCTCATCGTGTTCGTGGAGACGTTAATCTGTATGTACATACGAACGCTACATCCATTTCATTTTTTTATTTTAAAAGGAAAGAAAACCAAATTATACATAAGTATATTATTATTATATTATATTATAATATTTCATATATGTTATGTAAGTTCATTAACACCATACTTTATACATTCCCTGTATGGTATGAACGAGTCATATCACTTTGAGGGGGCGGTAGTCCACACTTTCTCAAATGAAATTATCATATATATACAACATGAAAAGAATAAAATTATGCTATAAAATAGCATAATATAATCTTATAGATAAACTAAATATAATAAATATCAAATATTATTACAGTTTCATCATAATGACCACCATAAGATGTGGTATTAGAATATTGAACAATCATCGTTTCGTGAGCAGTAGTTCTCCATCCATAGAAACATTATGTTCAATACCCATTAGATGGAGGTGTATTAAAGTGTAGTTCAAATAATTATCATAAAAACAACCTAGTATATTGAATATACTGTTTTTGACATAAAATAAAGGAAATAATAGAGTTTATGGGTTGGAGAAGTAAAATAAAAGAAAATAACTTAATAGAAGATATTACCTTTAAATCGGATAACTTCCTTTAGTTTGAACCAAAACGCTTCCTTGAAGTGCATTATTCTAAATTTAAGGCTTCTAAGAGAAATATAGGGATGTAGGGAGATTAATTGGGCAGATTTTGGATGAGCCAAGTGTCTTCATATGTGTGTGTAATGGGTTAGAGGTGATGGCATTTTATAAGGGGGGAGGGGCTCTTTAGGAAAGTATGAAAATATTATTTTGTTATATAATGATTATCTGTTTTAAAGGCCCAAAACTCATTATATTAGAATATAATATGACTCATATTCAACATAAAATCATCCAATAATAATTGGATAGGTTATGGAAATTTTTTTAATTTTTAAAATCTCATTTATTTAAATCATTCATTAATGAGGAAAATAGTGCATCATTATTGTGTCATAAATAATTTTATTTATTTGATGTATAAAAATTATAAAACAAATACGATGATGTAGGAAATATTAATAGAAATAAAATTAATATTTATAGTCGAAAAGATAACTTATTTAACCCCATGTAAAAATTGTTTTACTAAAAGATATTTTTTTATGTCATTTTTGTCTTTACTTTAAATTAATTAATATAAAGTGTCATTATCACTCTCAAGTGGTTCCATGGGGTCCCAAAATAGACCGAAGGATGCCCATGGTCGGAAATTTATCAACCAATATGAATAATACACATTTTAGCGTAATTTAATATTATTATAAAAATATTTGTTTACCCTTATTTACCATATTTACCTTTTAATTATGGTAAATAAAATATTTTCTGAAGTAAATATTCATAATTTATAAAACTAAAAGATAAATATTTACACATTTTGGACCCCTTGATTCCAAATATGGAATCCATTTTTCAAAATTCAAAACATATAAGTGGTATAAATTAATTTAAAATTAATTCCCGTTTTCAAAACAAAAAAATGTTTTTAAGAAATAATAACTATCGAAATATTGACACATGTTTGTGTCCAATTTCAAAGTTAAATTACTTCAAATGACCAAAATTTTATTAAATGTTAAAAATATAATCTAATTATACTTTAAAATTCACTAAAATTTATAATTTAACGCTACAAATTATTTTGATTAAAAAATTTGTTTTTAATTAAAATTTAGTACTTTCATTATTCATCAAAATATGAAAGTTATCAGAAAAGTACCAAAAAATTATCCAAAATACATTTTTATTCCCCTATTCTAAAGAAGAATATAAATTCACTAAATTGAAAATATAAAAGTGTAAAATATTGGATTTAAAAAGGGTTCTCCATTAAAAGGTGAAAAACTACATTTTTTGAAAAATACTTATTTAATCTGAAAAAAATGAATTGGTTCTTATATTATGTCTAAGAGACACATAATATGGATTTTAAAATTATATTGAGTATATAAAATTCAAAATTTAGTTAATATTATTCATAACTTCTTTTTGAACGGTTAGTTTGGTAAGTCGTTGTGCGCTCGAACTCGGTGTTGCGTGTAGCAAAGGTTAATGAATTACTTTGAAGAGATAACATACTATGAAATATTGGGGTGTTACAAAAAGTGTTTATTTTTTATAGGAATTACGTGTTATGCTTATTGTGTTTTGTAAGGATGGGTGGTAGCATGATAAACTGAGGGTGGGTAAACCTGTTTATCACTCCAATTAATTGGGTAATGGGATAGAGTTAACCGATTTGGTTTCACCTAAGAGATTATAAGAATAATAGTATAGTGATTATTATTTTAAAATCATATTTTTTAAGGATGTCTAGGTAAATTTATGAGTTCATGAAGAAAAATTTTGAAGATATTTAATGAAAATAAATCATGTTTTATTTTAAAAGGGTTTCCTTTGGTGAAAAAAATGAATTCTGAATATAAGTTTCCACATTTAATTTATAAGATTATTTTGTAAATTTTGTCTAAATTATCTAAAACTCTAAACCTAAAATATCTTTGGGAAGGAAATAAAATTAACTCTAGTTAAAATGAACTATAATATGTATTTTTTATGACCGTGTCTTCACAATAAAATCATGTTATGTGCTATAAAATTTCAGGATGTAAATCAATTGATGTATTTTTTTATCAAATATACTTTATAAGAGAATTATCGATAAGATTTATAGCCTTATATGGTTTGGTTACAATTTCTATTGAGTCAGCTAATCAAAACCCTAGATGGTTGAATCTATAATGGATAGATCATGGGTAGATTATTATATATTTGAGATGATTTTGGTTGATGGGAGACCATGGAATAGGTGAATTGAATTATTTTGAACTGGAGAACTGAGGGTTCTTATGGATAGATATGACTGACATGTATTAGATAATGGTCAACCGTATAGGTGTGTGAGCCAAGGTTTTATGATTTGTGTCTCATGGGATTTTCTATTGAGTTATTAAATTTGGTGGTATAAAAGAGTATACTCATTATGTTTGGATGAGATTATGGTAGTTTATATAGGTTAGGTGTAGTTCCCTATGATATGTTAATTGGTGATAGACCGTGTATGGGTTGAGGACCGATGAATTAGATTATATATATACAGGATTGAGGGTCTTAGGTGTTGGATGGGAATGGGAAGTGTTTCCCATATAGTATGTATAGACACTATGGATGGGTTGGTGTCAGAAGTTGGAAGTGGTGATCAAGGAAAGAGAGTAGAAAAATACTTGCAACGATGGGACCTATAAGATTATTATCAAGGATAGGTATAGGGAAACCATTATGCTATGGTGTTCACCACTGGCTGTTAGAGAGTGTGAACCTCATTGTGAATATAATTTTGGTGGTTACTATGGATGAAATTTCTAGTGATTCAAGAATTGTTATAGTTTGATGTTTCCTATTGATACATGAATGTGAGATAGACGGTCATTATAGGTGTTAATTGATGGAGCATATACCTTGGTCGAATGACCCCGTGTGGGTCGGTCATGAAGGAGTATGATTGATCATTTGATAGTTATGGTGGATATTGTATGTTGGTGAGATAGTGTATTAGTTCAATCTGAACTCAAATTAAATACTATATTAGATATTCCTATGTGGTGTTATAAAAATCTGATTCATTGGCATCTAGATCAGGATGAATTTTATGCGATATGGGAAAGATTTTGATCGAGGATATAACAGTGCTCAAGGTGAAAGTGTGATGTATGGTGTGGATAGTTGGTGATCCAAACATATAATTCCACTAAGTGTTGGGTTCAGAATTTAGTGTGGGTGTTTAGATGATCATGGTATGCCTTTAATAGTTAAGGTTTTGAGATCATGTGATATAATTGTTTGTTGGTGGGTGTAGTGAAGAATTTTTTAGAATAATAATTCAAAGAAGGAATGGCTTGTATCTTTTATATACAATCATATGTGGTGAGATATAAACCACACTGATTTGGTCGATGGACCATTAGTAATGCATTTTTTGGTAAAAAAAATTCTGATGGTTGGGATCACCATAATCGGGGTATGAATTGATTTATGAAACTTTATTTTTACATAATAGATACACATGGGTAAGATCTATCATATGGTTTTGGTGAAAGTTACTAGAAGTAGCTCGGATATTTATGAATAATGTGCTTCATGGTTTGATTTACATAATATAGGATCATTAATTATTTTAGAGTACGAAGTGATGAGTAAAATGGTAATTAGTGATCTTGGTAAGTTGGGTTAATGATTAAGGTTCATAGAGACTTCTTGGGGATGATAATTTATATAGTATAAACGTTTTAAAGACCCATTTTTTCTAGGTTTTGAAAATTCAAGAAGAATTTAAGATTTTAATGTTGTTAAGGGTTCCATTTTGAGAACTTTAATTTTTATAGAGATTATGATTTTTATAATATCTTGAGGAGATTTTTTTCTATATATAATGGGGCATTAAAGGTATTTTGGGTTTTGATGGGGGATAATTATAGAGTTTAGAAGTCTCAGTAAGTGTCAGGGGTGCCTGGGAAACCACCACAACATGGGCTATTTCATGTTTTCTTAAAACTATTCACTTTGTGTTTCCATGGGGATCCCCGCATAGTATACATCCCCATGGTTCCAGTGGATGGTACCTATGTTCAATGAGTTTACTACAACACCCAAAGTTAGGAATTTGGTAAACCATGGTGGTAACATAAGGCTCTAGGGAGAAAAATAGGGACTATCTACACTGTAGTCCCCACTCACTAGGCATCCATAGTAGAAAATGGGGAGCAGTGAGGGGTGCATGGGTCAATATGGTGGAGATCATTTTTCTTGATCTAGGCATAGAATATTGAAAATTATGAGGAATAGGGTATCCATGATATATTTTTGGTCAGTTCAGGTAACCAAGGTGGTTTTCCAAAAATAGTGAGTATAGAGTATCCCACACTATAGGGTAAATCATTTATGGTTCATTCGGGGCTACCTGAGGTGAACCACAGTGTAGTGCATGTCATGGTGAATATCATTTTGGTTGAACAGTGTAGTTAATTTTTGGGTAAACTCTCCCATTTTCCTTCTATAATCCAAATATTTTTATTAATTTTTATCTCCTCTCCCACACATGATTGCTTAGATCTCTCTCTCTATTTTCTATCTTGTTTATCCATTTGAATGGGGTGGATTTTGGTGTGATATCTTGTGAGACTCATGTGGAGGTCCTACTCTTCCTTCATCTTTGTTCTTACACTTGAATCCTTCTCTAATTTTGATGTCTTTGGATTTATGTTTATTGATGATTCTACCTAATAATGGTTAAATCATCAAAATGTGATGGGTTTTTTAGTTCAATGGGTAGAGGATATCTTTTGATGATGATCACACATCACCACATGCTGTTGTGAAGAAGGTATATACTTGTATGAATTAATTCAGAGTTTTCAATTAAATTACTTCAAGTTAGTGACTAAAACGATGTCGTATATCAGGTATTTTTCTAAATATGGTTCTGGGAGTTAACTATGGAATTTCTACAAGTGTTTAGTAATTTTTTTAGTTCAATAAGAATGTCATATGATTTTTTAGGAATTATACCTAATTAATTCGATTTGTTTAATTAAAAATAATTTTTATAATTAATTGAATTAGATGTGTGTGTTAGGTACATGTGTGTGTCTAGAGTGTATCTCACCTCGTGACTCATGGTTTAGGTGAATGGTTAGGTCATAGTGATTTATAAGATATTTTGACTATTTTAATCAAATTTTAGAATTAATTATAATTTATTAATTAATTATAATCATAATATAATTAATCGATTTATATTTTTTTCATGAGGTATGTCTTTGAGTGGATGGATGATGGCCAGTGGTACTTATAAGATCTGGGGGGAGAGTCACTGAGATTCATTAGAAAAATAATAACATAGAATCATGGTAAGTAGTCCTTATACATTTTCCATATGGTATTATGCATGACTTACATGACATGCGATCTGTTTAGAATCTCTATAGAGTGTAACTGACTAGTTAATATTTTATAGATTATTTAATTAAAATTTAATTCTCATGTATATATATAATATAGTGATAAGGTCCATGATGGACCCTTATAAAATGGATATATACCTCTTCCACCAATGGTCAAGGCATTGATTTTGATTTTGTAATCTATTCCATATGATCCCAAATGGGTATTAATTAAACCAATTTAACATGATGTAGTGTCCCTCATATAGGATCCTTGAAAATGATTTTATAGAGGAAGTGTGGGTTTAGAAATGGATCCCATGAGAGGAATTAGTGGATCTTGAGTTTCCTTAGAGTCATTGGGTATATAAAATGAGAATAGGGTGTGTATTTATTCCCACTTGAGATATGAGCACCCATGTAGGTATTCCATGGGTATATTACGGATGGTTTGAGTGAGAGGACTAACTTGAGATGACATAGAAAGTGATATGGTTCTTTTTCCATCTATTGAGACCAATTCCAGTTAGGCTTATCCTATGAGGGCAATAAGGCCATGTGATGATTATGATGAGAATGAGGCAAAATATTCCCTATGACTGATGGATCTTGAACCCAAGATATGAGATGAGATTAAGGATCCCATATAGGGTGTCCACATATTAGAAGGATAAGTGGACTCAGGTGGGTGCCCCCAATGATATATTGACCCTATATAGGGTGCATGCAGGAATGTATAGAGATGAATATATGTGTAACCATAGAACATGAATCGATGATGTGAGTCGATTATTTCTATGATATTAATAGTTTGTTCACTTGATAATCTAGACTCGGATGGTGGGATGGGGTTAGGCAGAAGGATAACCCAGATGAGATGAACTATATTGTGTTATTCTGGTGGTATGAACTATCCACTATGATATATTGAGTTACAAGGGATGCCTTGGATAATTTACTTGTTCCTTGACATTATCCCTGATATAGAATAAGGATGGGTGGGACAGAATTTCCATCGAGATATATTGATTTGACTAGGATTCCTTGGTTGTTACCCTTGGATCAGGACTTCATTACTTCTAGTAATGAGATGATTCAGTTGGGATGTACTAAACACCACAATATACTAAGACACATGGGATTCTTTGGATGTTTTCTTTTGATCCAACCTTGTTTCATGATATATGAGATAGATGCTACAGATGCACTACCCCCTGATATTATATATTATATGGAATAGTGGGATGAATTTCCCTCCACCCAATGGGATATATATGTAAGATGATCTAGAAGGAACACACTATCCCCCCCCCAAGTCATCAGTGTACTAGAGTATTCCTAGGACTTACTCCTAAGATCTGTTCGTTGAGCCAAAAACTACTGAATTTTCTAGGAATTACTCAAAGGAATCGAACATGGGCCTGATATTAGTTGGAACATTTTTGTGATGTACTCAAAGTCACTCAAGAATTTGTCTATGTAGGTTTGGTATGATCCTAGGTATCACATTAGAAACTGAGGATCGATGATAGTAATTTTATTTTATTTTTATGAACTATTTAATTTATTCTAATGATCATATCACATGGGCAAACTACATTTATTGTTTATGTATTGGACTGTGTCAGTGTTTCCTTATTGAGTTATAATGACACCCTGCCCAGGTATCCATGGCACATGGTTACCTAAGAATACATCAGTATATGTAGTATCAAGTTGTGAAGAGTCCCTACAGTGGATGATTAAGAAGGATAGCTTAAGTGGAGTTAGTAGATTGATGAGTTACATCTCAAATATGTCATGAAGTCTCCTATCATTACTCTTATTTGTTTAATTTATGCGATCATCCAAGTGGGTGATCGGTCTCTGTGTGTTGCATGATTGTGAGTGTATATGATTTTATGTTTTTATATTTATTATTATTATTTATGATGCTTTTTTACTACTTATTCATACTCTGATTTCTTTTTTTGGATGTTTCTTGGTTATTTTTTATTTTTGTGCACTCTAATATAAGGGTATAGCCTCTCCACAACAACACCATAGACCCTCTATGCTAGTAGACAGTCTTTCTCATATAGAATATTTCACTTGAGGTCATGTGGAGACCCAATCTGATTACTATTCAGAGTGAACCAAGATAGGTACATTACAGATACAAATTATTAGGTCTATTCTGACTATAGGCTCCCTAAGAGGGGGGGTCAATCATGGTGAAAACAAAATTAAACTTTCTCTTGTTTTAGTAACTTACGTTATTCAAATCATGTTCTCTCATTGAAAAGAAAAAAAATGTGATCTCTCTATTTTACTTGATGTTGGTCCCAATGAATATTAAATATCAATGAAAAATATAAATTATAAGAAGACACAAGTATTTTAATTGGTTCTCTAATAAAGTAAATTCTATGGAAAATACATTTAGAGATGTGCCACTATATCAAAATATATTATACCCATTTTTGGTAAATGCATGTTTTAGGTCACGGTCACTCAGGGACAAGTATCATTTCCCTTACATGGTTTTGGAATGACTCACTACCAATATAAGGTTAGATCCCTCATTTTTTCCTCCAATAACTACTTTGTTAAGGGAAATAATTTGTTTATACATGTTAGGGTCTCTCCGCATTCATCATTTCTATTTACTTATATCATAACTCTAGATTTTGTGCTTCTTTAAAGTTGATGTTTACAACTCTTCTAATACTTAATGGCCTATGGATATCAAATCCTCAATGTAAGGGTTTAGTCTATGTACTCCAAAAAATCACATTAGTATAAATTCTTCCTCCATATGAAGATAATTCCACACTACAATTATCTTGTATCACTCATTATTTATAAGTCATATATAGTGGTGTAACTCTTATTCTCTTCGAGACTTCTTCCTTTCAAAACAATATAGGATAAATGTAACTTTTTCTATGGATATAATAATTATAAAATGGATATAACAGTATTTTCACACTAAATCTCTTTCTTCTCCCATGAAAATCAATATTCAATTTTATTCCACTTTTCTAATGAACTACTATAAGAAGTTTTTATATAGTATTCAAGTATCTATCACTCTCACCAATGGTTTGGATCCATCACCAATCCTTTAATTCACCAAGATCATTTCATGATTACTAAAATATTAAAGTTGTCATAATAAACTAATTAATCTGAGTCAATCTTCTGAAATCACATTCCATATCCTCATTTAAGACTCCAAGAAAATATTAAAGAAAACTATTGTTATCATCTTCATGGAGTGAGTATTATTATTATGAAAATATGTTTAGTAAAATAATAAAATATAAAAAAATGAACAAATATAATATTTCAATCCCTTAAGTATCATGGTGTGATCCTCCTTTAATCACAGCAAGATCTTCTCCATCACGGTGTAATTATATCCCTAGATAACCACATTATCAAACATATATGATGATATAAATTATATCATAAACTATGGATGTACATATTAATAATTATATTATATTATTGAACTTATTCATCACATTACAGCTTGGTTACTTTTACATATTAGTATGGTTACCTTTATATCCCATAGTACAGTTCAATAATTTTCAATTTTATAAAATAGTCTAATCAATGCCAAATGAACCTCATTTATCATATGGATAATTTTATGTATTGTCCTGATAACCTTTACATATTGATATTTTATTAAATTTATTACACGTTGCATTTACATTTCTTCTTGGATTACATTTACTTATTACTAAAACATTTGAGAGTACCTTTACATATCATCCTGGATTACATTTTTGTATTTGAATTTTCTATTTTTCAAAATATGCTCAACACCATGGTAACTATTACATATTCCAAAATTACCCTTATATATCATTATAATAAACCCTATTTATCATAAAATTAATTTTAAATATCAACTTCGTTACTTTCACATACCAATATGTTTCAAAATAAATTAAATTGGCTTCCATCATGTATCATACTGATTACTTTTATATATGGTTCATTTTAATTAAACAACCGTTAAATATTATAATGTTATTTTTTCCATTACAAGATTTGATGTCTAGATCTACTTATAGACATCCACTTCAAGAAAACTTTCTTAAATTAACTTTCAAACATTAAATTATCCCCAAAGTCTTATGAAAACTTATTGGTTCTCTATTTATTAAACATTAATAACTTCCATAAAAAATAAAATTACACCGTTGTATTTTTCATGCATCCCCAACAACACAAATGTGGTTCCCATGTGTATGGTAACCATTTACATCTTCAAATTTGTCAACATGTTTTCTAATACCATATTTTATCTACTTGTCAACAAATCCAATAGCTATTTTCAACAAGTTTAACATCCAACTTATTATTTATAATATAATTTAGTTAATCCAATATTTTATGTGACAATTCACTAAAAACACACAATTTTATATATCAAAATACTTTTCAAACTCTTGTTAAATTTTTTTGAATAATATACAAAATCATATTTATAAATTTGAAAGGATAGTGGTAGATAAATCCAAATTTAAATCCTAATAAATTACATGTGGGTTAAAAGTTCCTAACAATTACTTTTCCTTGGAAATTTCAACCTCATGATCCAATAGTAATAAATATCCCCTAAAATAATAATCAAATTCATCTATATTCAGTTTCTCATAAAAAAATCCTTTATTCAAACTCCAATTGAATCCTATAAAAACATATTTATATTTCTATATTAAATATTTAAATCATCAACTAGTTGAAATATTTAATCAATTAATCCCTTAAGAGCCCTAAATTACGGTTTAAAACCAACTATACACTAATAATTTTTCTATATTGGTAACTCATAGAAAAATAATGAACAAGCCCTAATAAATTTCTCACTTAATACTCATTTTACATAAATAAGAAAGTTATAAGTAATTTTAAAATATTTCAACATGGATTTGGTGGAATCCCAAATCAAGGAACCCATTCAGAGTAAGTGCTGAAAAATGATCCCTGAGAGGAAAATAAGAGAGGTTTAGAAGTGTTTTATCATAAATTTTACATAATTAATACCTAGGATTAAACCTTGAATCAATTGGAAATAATATAGTGAGAAATTTACCCAAGTAAAGGCTTGGAGTAGCTCCCCATATAGATAAAATTAATGAGGGTCTAAGGAAGGGGTAAATGGAATAAAATGATTTGGGTAAATTTTGAAAATTTATATTTTAAGGAAAAAACCATATTGGGTCAATCTGGTACTCAGTATCATGCCACATAGTACACAATAGAACCATCACATTCCCCCCTCCATTTTCCTTCACATTGGGTACCTTCTATAGCCTCATTGGGTAACTAGTAAGACCAATAGTCTTAAGACTATAGCTTCTGCCACCACAAACCGTCCCTAATTATCTGAAAAGGCTTCAAAACCTTGAACCACTTACTAATAAACACAAAATTTCATGCCAATATTTCAATTTCGATGACTAAATCATAAATAATGACAAAAATTCATATCGTTTAAAAAAATATAAATAAATAAAACAAATTTTTTATATTAATACCTCATAATTGAAGAAATAATCACTGAATTTCATTCTCAAATTATAGATCTAGATCTCAAAATTCATTTTTAAAGAGAAATAAAGATATATGAAGAATGTTTCAATTGAATTAGGATTATGCGAATACTGGTAATGTTGTATTTATAACATTTTTTATATAAAGAATTATTGCAACATACTCATCCATCAGAGATAGTTTGTGATTGATTTATTTTTTATAGAAATTTTACATATAAATGAATATTTGTGAGGGAAATTTTGTGGTGTATTAAAAAAATTCACAAATAGTCACTTTAATATATAACTATTCATATTTTTATGAAAAAAAATTGACATGCAATCTCCTTTGAAAAAAATCTATCTATATAATATTTATAGTTTTACAACACTTTTTCCAATAGATTTTAATACCAATCATAATTAATAGTATTCTCAATGATATTTTCCAATTTATCATGATTAATTTTTCTACTACACTATGCATGAAATGATTCTAGAACCATTTTAAAAAGGATTGAAATTTAATCTCAAATTATCATAAATATTATAGTTTTTTTGATAAAAATAGATCCCATCATAAAAAAGTGCTCAAAATAATCGTTTCTAGAACATACCTATTGTCTATCATATTTTTCCATCACAAAATAACATTTTTTTAATTATGAACCACATTAACCATGGCATAACCATTCAAAAGAGAGCTATGAGTTCCACAACTCTCATTTGATCATCAAAAATGGTCAAAAAAATTCTAAAACAAATAGTAGAAAAATAAATATAAATGAAGATCAAATAATTTTTCATGACCTGACGCATTGTGGCACCCCTGGATGTTGGTAAGATAAGAGTGAAACCTTATTCCCATTTCCATTAGGATATGGATGGTGATTAGTGTAGAGTAGGTATATCACACACATGGGAGGTCTTAACCAAAAGTATATGTACACATGAATTCATATCCAATCACCAGTTTAATGTAAAAATATAAAGAACTAACTCTATAGATGAATTTATAACTTCATGTCCCACATAAAAGTATGAAAAAAGTGTATGGAAAAATGAAAGGGGATAAATTTAGTACCACTAAAAATATAAAAGAGTGTGACCTACTAAAGATAAACTACCACTAAACTATGAATCTAGAATCTGTATATGCTCAGTTTAACCCAACTATGCTCCACTTTACATTTTTCCACCCAAGAATCCACCAAATGGCCTGTATTTAACATAATACACAACAAATTTTAGAAGATACCATGAAAGGGTGAATATAAAAATTCCAATTATGACACCCCAAAATTACTAAACACAAAGAATCAAGAGAGTTTCATCTCAATTCCACAAAATCAAAGGTCGATAAACCTATATAAGCTCAATGGAAGACTATTAGTCTCAGGGTGTGTTCAGTTAACACTTATAGGCTGTGAATTCTGGTTAAAGATCCAAGTTAATGTTCATCCAAGATAATTCACTACAAAGTTATTGAAAAAATTGAACAAAGTCTTAATAAAAAATACCCAGATAGGGGATCATGCATAGGTCCTATAGGGGATTCCTGACCTTAACCAGTATTTCCCACTAAGAAGTGGATCACACACCTTGGATATCAGACATGGGATACTTGCTTAACCTGGGTATAAAGAGATAGAGGATCATGACTCTGTTATGCAATTGTATGACTACTTCTAATCAGTACTAGCCCGCATAGTGGATCACTCACCCTCAACTCAGCATGTGATGCCTCATTGTACCCTCATGGGAACGGGAATGAAGAAACACACTCATGATAAAATGGTTCAAGGAAACACACGTCCACTAATAATGAATCAATACAAGGTTTAACATGATATAAAGAAAAAGTATATATTCATTTGATACTTTATTATCCTAAAAGGATTCCTATCACAATGTGTGTTCAACACAATGTGTGTTCCTCCCAACTGCACACCATATAAAATAAACTTTTCAAAAAACTCAAGATATTCCACACGTATCTTCCTGACTCATTGTCTCCTATACTTTTTCCATAGTTATTTCTATAATTCCCCATATATTTTGTGGTTTGGGATGGAATCATCTCTATTACACCTCCTGAAGGAAACAACCTTACGATCTGGCTGACAAAATCATTATCACACTAACCACCATCCAATTTCCATCATTATTGTCATACCTACATCATTTCACTAATCCCAAAAATAAACCCACATAAACAATATTTATATAAAACATCATGATTTTATGAAATATTTTTTCCAAATGACTTTAATATTTTATATATTTTTTAATACACATAACACTGAGTTTAGTTTTTGTTACACGCAACACTGAGTTAAAATGAAACATGTCATCTTATTAAAATTTTATTACATGATAGTTATCACCTAGATTTTTGAATGGTCGTTAAGAATTGAATAAAATAAATTATGAAAATATATATTTTATACATTTATATAAAATGAATTCTTTAGTTTCCAATTAATTATTAAGGAAAATAAAAACAATTTAAAAATAAAGGAAATCATTTTTTAAAAAACTATTTTCATAAAATAAATGTTTTACCTCAATAAATTAAACATAATAACTTTTTTGAATTATTTTAAATAAATTTATATATTATATATTCAATAAATGGATTAAAATTCATCTTATGTGTTTTCTATATAAGAGATAAAAATAAATCCATCTTTATACTTAAAAATGTACTCTCTAAATATCAGTTTTGTCTCCTTTTGTACACTTATTTTCAAAAAAAGGTTTTGAAAATTTTATAAATTTATTTATAAAAATAATTTTCATATTTGAAATCTTATGTTCAAAAATATCATAGGGTGAATTTTTTAGAATTTTATGAAAATATAAATATTTGGTGAATAATGAAAAATACTAAATTATAATTGAATACTGCATTTTTGTTTAAAGTATATATATAGATAATTTATACATAAAATTTATTTTAAATTAAAATTAGATAAATTATATATTTATTAAACTAATTCAGGAAATTTGAATGATTTTCAGTTTTAATTTTGAAATAAAATATTTGGAAACTTTTGAACATTTTCTCTTGGAAAACCCATTTTCCCATCATGTATATGGGATTAAATTTAAATTAAATTATACCACTTCTTTGAATTGGATTTTTAAAAATGAATTAAAAATTTGGAATAATAATAATTTATATTATCTAATAATCTCAACATAATTTTTTAACTAAATGAATATTTATAACAATAAAAATTAATTACCGAGGTTAAATTAAAAATGGGTTTATAAATGGTTAAACTAAAATGATAAGGGGTAAAATAATATAAAAATTGTTTAAAATAAAATTTATGGCCTAATATAAACTATATAATGTATTATTCACTAAAATTAACTATTTTGTACCATTTATTCATGTGAAAAACATAGATAGACCTTTTTACTTTCAAGTATTACAAGTGTATCACTCACCTCACTTACAAAAGGCCACCCCCTCTCATATCTTCTTCACATAATAAAATAATTTTTTCCGCTAGTAACAAACAAAATAACTTCAAAAATTACATCCTATCATCCTATAAAACTAATTTTGGTCAAAAATCAAAACATGGAATAATCTTAGTGCAAACTGGAAGAGGCTACCTGAGGAAGAGGTAACGTTCTTCATCAAGCGATTTTTATTTCTTCCTAAACCCCCTTCAATTATTATTCTCCCATGATGACATAATGATCTCAATATATTCCATATAATTATATTTTTTAAATTTTAATGTAATTTCCTATAACTATATCTAATTCAATCAAATGGGTTACAAAATCATCATTCGTGTGTACGATGGACTACCACCTCACAAACCGACGATATTCGTTTTTTCATTACCACCTATAACTTATGGTTATAATGATGAATTAAATATTTATGTATGATATTTATGATATTAATATACTTATAAAATTATTATATAATACATAACTTCATACTTTCCATTCTATTAGAATACAACAACGTCTCTCATGTGTACGGAGGACTACCGCCTCACCGAGCGATGTGATCCATTAACAATTTATATAGAAGGTAATAAGTATGGGTTTAATAATAATATGTGACATATATGGAATTAAAATTATTATGTAATGGTAATATATTATTTACATTTATTTCTTTCATCCCATTTAGAAAATAGAAACAGCGTTCATGCGTACGTACGACCTACTGCTTCCATGAATGGTGTATTTAATTTTCTATCTCTAACGCTTATGGATTACTCTAAAAAAATATAAATAATATATATGATAATTATATCATGGATAAAATTCTTTATATTATTTAAACATGATAAATTTAACATTAAAAAATTAACAAATCAAAACATATATGAGAAACAAAGAAGGTATTGCCCAAAACCTGACTTTGACATAGAATCGTTAGTAAACAGGTAATAAAAATTCATAATAAAATAATATATAGTATTATATATATGATTTTGGTTTCTAATATATTTATAGAAAAAATTTATTTATTATAAATATGTTTTTATCATTTACAAAGGAGTTAGATACTTAAGGTAAGGGATTTTTGTCGCACTTTTTAAATTTGTGAGAAAAATGTCATATTCACTACCTTTTTCTCTTATGTGGGGTATATAATACCCATGAATAAATTTTATGATGATTAAATTGAAACTTATAGGTATTAAATATCCATTTTATTATATCTCTCTAATGGGTATTATGTTTCAAATGTAAGCAAAGTGGTAATTGATTTATGTTACAATAACATCCTTTATCGAGTTTCCTTATGTTGAACTCTTATGATTTAACTCTAAAAAAATTGGTGAATTTTCTTATTACATAGTTATACATTATATTTAAATGTAATAATACCATTTTTACACTCTTTTTAACTTAAAATAATAGAAAAATATTTTTAGTAAAAATCATCTTTATTTCTCTCTTCATTCGAAAAAAAAATTTCTTACAAAATGAAGTTTTATAAAATTATTTTTAAAAATGATTTTAACATTATTAAAATGATTTATTAAATACGTTTTTATCCATATTCAAATTTTAAAAAAAAAATAATGGAATAGTCATTTCATTTTCTAAATAATTCCAATTTGTATTTTACCAAAAATGTAAAAGGAATATTTGTTTCCGTGTGTATGGAATGAACAAAATTTATCACTTTCAAAGAAATTATTTTCTTTTAATATTAAATTAAAACTTTTCAATGTTATTTTCAAATAAAATAATTTTAAAAAAAATATTTTTTAAAAAATTTGTTTTTCAAAGAAAAAAAGGTTATTTTCCTCAAGAAATGTTTTAAATTATTTTTTTTAATCTTCCTTTGTAATTTATCAATGTAATTTTTAAAGAAAGTGATTTCCAAAAAATTATGAATTTTTTGTTTTAAAAAAATAATTTCAAAGAAAATTTATCTTCCTTAAAAACTGTTCTAAGTTATTTAAATTTCAAAATAATTTTACATCTAGTATTACAACCTTTAATGTAATGTATTCTTTGATGGATATATGAACCAAGGATACCAATCTTATTATTACACACAATGATTTATGATGAAAATTTTTTATAAAACCCAATTATCTTCCTTTGGTTATACCATGTTAAAATTATTATTAAACCCACTATTTTTTCACGAGTTATGCTATGGTGAAATAATTATAGAACCTATCACTTTTCCTCAGGTTATGATATGATGAAATGTTTATGAAACCCATTTGATTTCATTGGTTAAGATATGATGAATTTTTTATGATCATGTGGAACATATATGTTTGATTTTTTTTTATGACATGTGGGACTTATATCTCCCTTCAATACATTGGGTAAATATTTATATCTCATGAGATATACAGGACTAGAATAGGAAGTTACCCCAATTCAGTAAGGTACTTTATCTTCTTTGATGGTCTTGGGAGAGAACCCTGACTACTATGATGGTTTGGGGAGTAAACTCATTCCACTATGATAACCTTGGAAGTAATCCTTGAATACTATGGAAATGATATTATGTTCTTATTTTTATCCAACAATTCCATTTCTTATGTAAATTTTATTCTCTCAGGGCTTATGTTATTTCATTTCCTTATCACTCATGTCTTGTGAACTTCCCATCATTATTCCATCACCAAAGATTCTTATATTCGGTATGAAGGTTATGCTTCTCAAATGTTATTATTATGTTCTCATACACTAATTCTCATTTATTCTTACATATCTCCCTTGTTTTCCATTACTAATCATATGACCTCACCCTTTCTTATGTTTCCTTTTCCAACGTCATGAAGAATGGTTTTAATTGGGGTATGTCTATAAATAGTACATAATGGGAAGATATTTGTCATAGACATTTAATATATTTAATTATTTATGAATATTCTATACATAGTTTCCAAATACACTATATTGTTATGGTCCTCAGTAATATTTTTATATAATTCAATGAATATTCATCCAAAAAGGTGTAATATTTGAGTATTAAAAGCATGTGTTTCTATAGTTGGTATCAAAGGATAGGTTTAGTTATCCTTTGGAAACTAGGATCAGAAAACTTTAGTGAGATACCTAGGGATATTTCTAAGGATATGTCTATATATGTCTCTAAGGATAAGTCTAAAGATGAGTAAAAGTATATGAAAATATCCCGGAATTTTGTATAAGAATTGGGAAAGCGGTTTCCATGTAATTGCATCCCTATCTGGATACTAAAAGTGGATGTGGATCTATCATAGAGCTACCTAGGGGAAATAAATTTGAAAATGGAACTTTAGGAAGAACTTAATCATCACCTCGTACATGAAAATGGTCCTTTCTTCACACCATGATTGACACTCCTAGGGGAAAAGCTTTGGAAATTCAAAGAATCTTTTGAACCATCCTGAGGAATTTAAAAATATTATAAATTTTAAAGACCAAGGATAAACCAAAGGTTCTATGTATTAAATATAAGGCATCATGATTTAGACATCCAATATATATATTTTTAGACTATTTGGTTTTCCATTATGATTAGCACTGCTAACAATATTTTTTTGATTTTACTCCATGGTGGGAACTATAAGGAATTAGATTAACATTGAATGTGATAGATAATTTTCATATGATCATCAAAATGGGTTGATGAATGGAGTGAAGGATATTGTGATTATTCAAAATTAGATATCATAAATAATGATCAACAATTTTCACCATAACCTACTCTTGGACTCACCAAAGAAGATAAGGATAGAGTTCAATGTGATTTTGGGTATTGTATACCATGGTGTAAGGAAGATTTATTTTACTATATGTTGAGAATGTGGGAATAATAAATCTATAGAATGACTGAGACGGATTAGAAGATGTTTTAGGTATGGAAAAGTATGACACAAAAAAGTAACTATATAATAAAAATGAAAACATTGGTTTACACAATGGATAATAATAACTGTCTCCCTAAAATATCATCAATGATTGAATATTTAAAATGATGAAAGAATGGGAATTATATGAATATATGCACTAGGGGGAACCTCATGAAGAGAATAAAAAATGTGTTATGGGTAATGGTTATATTACAGATGATGAGGAAACTAAAAATGAAATATAAATGATATGGGTTGTTCTAACATGATTTTTTATGTTAACTGTGAGAAGCATGACTAAATTTAGGTTGATTAATATCAAAAAGTTATTCATTATTCATATTATTGGAAATATGAATTAAGGAATAAGATGATGAATCCTAGTTAATGGTTTAATAAGGAAGTGGGACGAATGAATCATTTACGTATTGGATTTCAATAATTAAATTATCTAAATTATGAAATATATAAGCATTGTTCTATATAATTTTTTCACTAAAGATTTTCAGTAATATGTTGAATGGTTTTTATTGCCTATAATAGTGATTTAATGGAAAGTGATATTTCATGTAAAACACATGATTAAGGGAAATATAACCCTTAATATTTTCACAGTGTTGTGATAATGATGTTGGGATAAAGAGATGATTGATATAGATAAATAAAATTAGATAGTATTGATTTCCTTGGAACTAATTTATGATTTATTGAAAAAGTGGTTTATGATATCATCGATAAAGTTTAAAAAAATTAGATTTAAGGAATATCTACAATAATCTATGTTTTATTTAATTAACAAGTAGGCATTCATGTTTTCCATAAAGTTTTATAGTAATTCAAATTATTTACATGTTTTAAGTGAACACATGATGAATGTATTCACTTGTTTGGTATGTGACAAACAATAGATAATGTATGATATATTGGGGTTTAATATTAAGTTGATTTTGATAAATTTAGAAAACTTCGTTATATATTTTTAATTTTTTAAGGGTTATAAGGTTAAACATTTATGGAATGGTTTAACCGGAACATCATGTGAGGTTTTAAGGATTAATGTATTACTTCACCATATAAATATTTATCCATATTGGATAATGTAATGGCCTAAGCAGTGGATGGTTGATGAGTTTTCCAAAAACTTGGTTCCACCAAAACGGTGCCACCAGTCAAGGTCACATGCTAAAACGGTCACACTGTGATGGTGGCACCACTTACGGGGTTCCACCAAACTGGGGGCATCGTTACGGTGACACCGTGATGGTGGCACCGCATGTGGTGTTCCACCGAACCGGTGGCACTATTACGGTGACACCGTGACAGACGCACCGTGACAGTGGCACCGCTTACGGTGTCCCACCAAACTGGTGGCACCGTTACGGTGACACCGTGATGGTCACACCGTAACGGTCACGTCATGATGGTGGAACCGTGATGGTCACACCACTTATGGTGTTCCACCGAACTGGTGTGGCGCCGATATGGTGACACCATGACGGTAGCACATCCAAAAGGTGCCACCGCTCATGGTGGCGCCCTGACCGTGGAACTGTTATGGTGTCTCACTGAATGGTGTCCCACCCTTGTTCTTTTTTTCCAGTTTCCGACTCTTTCCACTCCCACAATGTATCTTTTGACATAAAAATGATTTAATACCCCTTTTGAAGCCTTTTAAGGCCCATAAATGATATATAAAAATCTACTAAGAGTCGGACAACCCGTGACTTTCCAAACTGTGTGGATTTTCGTCAGTGTCACACCCTTTCCCCATACTTTCCAATTCCACCCTTATTGCACATTATCTTCTGATTATAAGAAACTGTTTAACACACAGCCATTATGGCCACCTCTCTAATGGGAATTATTAATTGAAAATTTAATCCATCATCTGTAACCACCCAACCATGTGGTGAAAACATGATCCGCCTTTAAAGCCATTAAAAAATTCAACATCCCATAACTCCAGGATATCACCTTTTTATCGTATGGTAATTCCTTCTTCTTATTCTTCTTGGATAGCCTCCTTTTCTTTCCTTGTGCATTTGGAATCCCCCTACCTAAGGCAAGTGGTGCGCCTATGCTGGAGCATTTCACCCCACCCATGGAGTCCCCGAAGTTCCTCCCCTACAATTCGTGCATCCCTAGTTCTTAGTGCATGGAGAGAAACTTCAATAATTGATCATACAAGTAGGTTTTTTTTCTTTTTATCTCCTTCTGTGTATCATGCGAGGTGGGTATGCTATTGTTTATATAGGTATAGATGAAACCAAACCTTAATGAACATAATAAATTGACCTTTAAATAATTATGGGGGTGTGTTCGATGTTTCTGCTTTACTCTTTATCCCTGGTAATGTGATATGAATTGTATGGGCTTATGTCCACTAAAAATCATGGTCAGTGGTGGTCTTTCCTTGTGCACTAATGAACCCCGATATTATATGATGTGTGAAGGATGTAACATGGAAATTGGATAATCATGTAAACTCAGTTGATTGAATAAGTCCCCAGTGAACAACAATCCTTGTGTGATCACCCTAGTTAACCAAATGGAAGGAAGGAACTAAATAAATTATGTGATTGAATCTGAAAACCCACCCTGATTTGTTTCGATGACATGTGTGGTCGTTCTACTTGATTCTTTTGGGGTGATATGGATAGGGATGGGATCCCTACTGTAGTGAAATCATTGATTTGTGGATCTAAGACAGTGTGGGGTCATACATTTGGGCTTGATTCTATTCCAGTACTTTGAGGTATCTCATGGATCCATTTTGTTGTTGTGACTATACAAGATAACTGAGTGTGAATTCTTAAATTACTGTTTGGTTGTTTTCTCCTTCATGCCTTGTGGCTATGCCTGTTATTTTCTTAGTGGTAAAGAATTAATTTAAAAGGAATCAGTTGATTATGAGAAAAAAACATCTTCAATGGGGAATTGGTTCTGGGAATGAGTTGTGACATGGTTGTGGGTATGGTTATTCTTATGAATGAATAGAAATGAGGGTATTTGTGGTTGGGATGGTTTTGGAACCCCTAGGTTGGGATGAGTTCTTGTTTACCTATATATATATATATAATTTAGTTCTTATATTTATTATTCACGCACCACCCAAGTGGATCACTTTGTCTCGAACACCCCCATTTCATGGGTGAGGGTGTTCTTCCCAACACTCCTATGAGTGGAAGGTTATTAGCTCCTTTTCTGCTCCCTTTCCTAAGTAGCCCAAGATCCTTCATGCAGGTTGTGACGGCCTGAGGTCCATTATAGCCCAATATTCTTCGGGCGGGGTAGTTGTGGTGGTGGGCCCATGTGTGTGCGGGCATGTTGTTTCCCAACTGTCTTTAGGATGAGGCCCAGGTGTCTTTGATCATTGTGGTATTTGTTCTTGCCCGGGTATTTGTGGGTGTGGTTATGTTTGGTTGTGGCCCAGGTGTTTGCGGGTGGGATGTGTGGTTATAGCCTAGGTGTGTGCGAGTAGGTAATGGCAGTGGGACTACGGTGAGAATTGCAGGGGAGGTCTGATGCATAGAATTTCTTCAATAACCATTGGGAAAGTGGCATGGGGTACCCAAACATCGATGTGTTATTACAATTACATTACTTGACTTGCATTATTTAGGGAGTGTGCCTTGGTGAGGTTGGGGTGGATAATTTCCTTTCTAGGTGTTCTGGTTATCTCCTTTTGTCACGGGGTATTAGAATGCCTCCCCACTTGTGCACAAGAGAATTTGGTTTTCCCTACAGTGTATACTTGTATACTCCCCCTATGTATATAAACGGTTTTCAGGTTTCCAAGAGGACTTTGAGGATCGTGCAGAACCGTACTAGTTCGGACCTTGGGATAGTTTTTGTTTCTATTTTTCTTTTATTTTGTACCTTCCTTTGGGTTTTTCTTGTACTTTTGTAGAATTTACTTTTGTACATGCAAATTGTAGTTGTTTTATTTTGGCTTTACTTATACCTCTAGTTTTGGTGTAGTTGGGATTTACTATCTTATCTCCCGATCCTACTAAATAAAAAAGGGTAATGTCTTCCATCTTGTGTGTGATTTTATACCCTTGGTGCTATTCGCCACTCTGGGACCTATTGAAGGTGGGTCTCGGGGGTCATTATCTCTTCTTTAACTTGAAGAAGGAAGGGTATGGCAATCTACTATCTCTTCCCTCATCTTGGTGAAGGTAGGTCATGATAGAATGGTATCAGAGCTGAGGTTTATGGTTGAGAGGTAGGATGGAGCTTGGGGTTAGGCATAGTGAGGATTTCATGGGATGGTAGGGAAACAGTGTTAGGAAAACATGGTGCATGAAATAGTCCAGGGAAGACCGGCGAGGACATGGGATTTTAGGGCCCCCCTTGATCTGATTTAATGACTCTGGGCCTACCGAATGACCAAGTGAGGCTACACTGATTGCAGGATAGAGACCCTAGGAAAGGTACATGCATCATAATGACTTATGTTCTTGTTTTTATTGGTTTTTTTGGGGATTTAAAATGAATAATAAGTATAAAAAAATTAAAATCATTATTCTACACTACTCGGGCTCAGGCATTCCTTGTTTACCATGCAGCTATGGCACCTGGACGACAACCACGAGTAGTGAAGGCGATCGAGGCCTAGGAGGTTCTCTTGGATGATTAGTAGAGGACTGACCGAGAGGAGGAGGATGATTAGTGGTAGAGGATGCTTTATGCCTTTTAGCGGTAGACCATTGGGAAGTACGAGGTTGTACCTCAGACATGGAGATGGAGGGATGGCTCGAGAAGCTGGTGATAGATTTTGGCTTGATTCAGGCTCCGACAGAGTACTGGGTTCCTCTGTCAGTAATCTATATACAGGGAGAAGCGCGTCAGTGGTGGATTCTCTACCTTGGGGAGAAGAGGGAGGCTTAGGTTATGTGGACTGACATTGAGAGGGAATTTTGAGTGTAATTCCTCTCATCCACGATGAAGGAGGAGAAAATGTGGGATCTAAACACCATTCAGTATGGGAGAATGTTAGTGAGGGAGTTGGGGATCAATTACAGGGATCCCCTCTATTTTTATCTGGACCTTTTTCTGGATAAGGAGTCTTGGGTGAGATGTTTAGAAGAGGCACTCTGACCTTCTCTTTAATACGACGTTACCACCTTCACCCTACCGACGTACTTGGAGGTCCATAAGAAGGATGAGTTGGTGGAGAGTATGCACACGCTGGGAGGTGTTATACAAGAGGGGAGTGAGTTGGGCTTGTCAAAGGGAAAGGTCGTTAGCAGCAGGCCTCCAGCGTCAAGGCCTTCTAGGTTTCGGCCAGCGGGGAGCAGGCCCCAACAGTTCCAGTTTCGATCTCCCGGTCATCGCCCTTTCCTTTCAGGCCCATGACCAAGATGCTTCATCTATGGTAGCCATGGGAACCTTTGAAATTAGTGCCTGGACTGAGTGCAGTACAGTGGGGGTAGGCCGGTTCAGTACCTGCCTAAGCAGCAATAGTTTCCAGCCAAGCCCTTTCAGCATCAGCATTAGAGACAGTGATCTCCAGATCCTCTGAGAGTATAAGTTGTAGGAGGAGGCTGACCTTAGGGGGTTCCTCAAGGACCTCGACCAGGGCATGGTCGGGGAGGCGGCCGTTTGCAGAGGGGTAGAGGAGCTGGGTTTGGGCAGTTACACGCTGTAGAGGCGGCAGTTTCAGTAGGGCTGGAAGTCGTTTGAGGTATGATCATCTTCTTTAGTACTCGTTCCTATGTCTTATTTGATGTAGGAAATTTTCACTACTTTGTTACACCTGGTCTAGCCCGTGCCCTGGGTTTAGATGTTGAGAGACTTTCAGTGCCCCAGGTGTTGAGTACACCAATCGGAGGTTAGACCAACTTGTTTTATGTTTTCTGAGGGTGTAGACTGATGATAGGGCCACATCAGTCTAGAAAGGATCTTCTACTGTCGAAGATATAACCCTACAATTTTATCCAAGGCATCGACTAGATATTTTCTGTATATGCTATTATCAACTATTTCCGAATAAGAGTCAGGTTCTCTGATGTGGATGAGTAGCGTGTGACTTTCACCGGTGAGCGGGGTTTCCAAGAAGCCATTTGGCGAGTAGAGCCCCTCATCTCCTTTTTTGCTGAGCTGTCAGTGGAGTCGGAAGTTACGGAAATAGTGGAAGTCCTGGGGATCATTAGTGAGTTCATGGAAGTATTCCCTGAAGAAGTGGCGACTCTACCCCCTCGATGTGATGTTGATTTTGGGATAGACTTTCAACCTGGATCCTGTCTGATTTTGATGGCTCCCTATCGAATGGAGCCTTATGAGCTATGGGAGTTACGAATTCAGATTGATTATCTGATGAAGAATGGTTTTGTTTGACCAAGCACGTCACTGTAGGGTGCCCCAGTCTTGTTCTCGAAGAAGACGAACGGTGGTCTCAAGCTGTGCATAGACTATCAGAGACTGAATCAGGTAACGATCAAGAATCGTTACCCCCTCCCAAGGATAGAAGACCTTTTTGACTAGTTAAAGGGGAGAAGGATGGTTCTCCAAGATCGAACTACATTCAGGATATCACCAGTTGAGGGTGAAAGAGGGGGACATCTCGAAGACTGCCTTCAGGTGCAGATATGGGCACTTTGATTTTGTAGTCATGTCGTTCGGTGTTACGAACGCACTAGTTGTGTTCATGGGGGCCATGAACTCCATCTTCTAGGAATATATAGACCATTTTTTATTCATGTTTATTGACACCATCCTGATCTACTCAAGATCATAGGAGAATCACGTTCATCATCTGGGAACAGTTTTAGAGGTCCTCCGACACTACAAGATCAATGGTAAATTTCCCAAGAGAATGTTTTGGACGCGAGAAGTGCACTTCCTTGGAAAAATAGTGTCTGAGCAGGGAATAACATTAGACCCATCAAAGGTCAAAGTGTTTGTTTCCTGGGCAGCACCTAAGAACGTGGAAGAAGTTTGTAGTTTCATAGGTCTGTTAGATTACTACCGAAGGTTCGTGCCCAACTTCTCTTGGGTTCTGGAACCTTTGTCAGCCTTGACCAAGAAAGATGAGGATTTCATTTGGAGTGGACAGTTTGATGCAGCCTTTAGTTATCTAAAGGGAAAGTTGGTTAGTTCCACAGTGATGAAGTTTCTAGAAGGAGTGTTTTTTGAGGTGTTTTGTGATGCTTCTAGACTTGGCATGGGTATTGTGTTGATGCAACAGCAGGGGGTGATCACTTTGGGTCTAGGAATTTAAGTTTCCATGAGAGTAACTATGCCACCCACGACTTGGACCTCACAGCGGTTGTGTTCTCAATAAATTTATGGTGGCATTACCTTATCAGGGAAATCTTTGTGGTCTTCACAGATCACAAGAGCTTGAGGTATATCTTCTCCCAGTGGGACCTGAACTTTCGGCAGTAGAGGTGGATGGAGTTTCTTCAGGACTACGACTTTGAGATTTCTTACACCTCAGGAAAGGGAACATGGTGGTCGATGCCTTAAGCAGGAAGTTGCAGAAGGATGTGGTTCAATTGTTGGCAGATGCTTGGAGGGAGATGGAGGAGTTAGCTGCCATACACCTAGATGCAATGGTGGATGGTGGTAGAGGTTTCCTGTTTTATATGACAGTACAGTACTCTCTATTTCGGAAGGTATAAGATTCTCAGTTTGGAGACTCAGAGAGTGAAGGGATACACGATCGGGCTAACCAAGGAAATGCTTCGGAAGAGTGGTTGGAGGATGGTCTAAATCGGATTTTGTTCCGAGGGAAGTTGTTTGTTCTAGAGGCGATATGTGGGAGAGTTCTGGGTGAGATTCACAACACATCCCTATAGGTTCACCCAAGAACATCCAAGATGTACCGAGGACTAAGGGAGCAGTTTTGTTGTCTCAGGGTGAAATAGGGAGTGGTGAAGTTTATGGCAAGGTGCCTGGTGTGTTAGAAGGTGAAGGATGAACACCGCATTCCAAGGGGTTTTTTGTAGCCTTTAGTTGTCCCTGAATGGAAGTGGGGGGACATCATGATGGATTTCGTCAGAGGACTACCTAGGGTTCAGGGAGGTTGTGATACTATCTAGGTATTGTTAGACCGAGTGATGAAATCAGCTCACTTACAGGCAATCAAATAGTCAAGTGCATTGGATTCCCTCGCATAGATGTACATGGATGAGGTGGTGCGGTTTCATGGGATTTTGAGGCCCATAGTCTCTGATTGGGATACCCGGTTTACCTCACAGTTCTGGAAAGGATTGCAAGGTGCTTCTGGAACCTATCTATGCCTCAGCAGTGCTTTCCACCACTATACATGTGGGGAAATAGAGCGCGCCATCTAGATGATGGAGTATATGATACGAGCATGTGTTTTATACTTTGGGGGATCATGGATATGACACTTTACTATAATAGAGTTTTCCTATAACAATAGTTATCACTCTACCATTGGCATGGCTCCATTTGAAGCTTTGTACGAGAGGCCATGTTGCTCACTCGTATGCTGGACAGAGGTTGGGGAAGTAGGTTTTCTTGGCCTAGAGGTGGTGTAGAGCATGAAGGAGGAGGTTCATCTTATATAGGAGAGGATGAAGGTGGATCAGGACCGGAAAAAGTAATATTCCAATAACAGAAGGAGACCCTTGGAATTTGAGTTTGGGGACCATGTGTTCTTGAAGATCTCCCCTCAGCGTGGACAATAGAGGTTCGTCAGAGGGATTAAGCTTTCTCCCAGGTTCGTCGAACACTTAGAAATGTTGTGGCAGGTCGGTGAAGTGGTGTATCTGCTAGCTCTACCACCACTGCTACTAAGAGTGCATGACATCTTCCATGTGTCTCAACTCCGTTGGTATCTACACGATGATTCACACACCCTCGACTAGGGAATGAAGGATATCGAGGACGACGTGATGATTCTAGAAATACCTATGAGGATCGAGGATTGTTAGGATAAGGTGATCCAGGGATGAACAATTCCCTTGGTTCGAGTGTTATGGAGGCGTGGTTGGCTCGAGGAGAGTACCTGAGAACGGGAGGCACAGATGTGTGACCAATACCCAGAGTTGTTTTGAGTTTTCGTTCCATTTTGTTTTATACTTGTTCAGATGAAGCAATTTACCTTGTTAACTCGGGTATGTGTTGTTTTCCTGGTTCTCTGAATGTTTGTGAAGATTCCTGACTATGGTATGGGGAGGACCTGATCTCTAATCAAGATGCATTATAGTGGATGTGGTTAAACCTGTGCGGGCGAGTCAGTGTTGCCCAAATTAGATAGTATCTTGACAAGGAAGAAGGTACTCCCAAACCCATATGACTAGACGGTATTAACTTTAAATGTTTCTGTGGTTACTTGATGGAGAGTTGTTCCCAGATGTCGATGAGGTTTACTCCTGAGAGTTATCTTTTAAGGTGGTTGTTTGTACCCCTCTCTTTTCTTGGGGTTTGGTTTTAAATTCTCAATGGAGAGAATACTTTGAGAGGTATCTGATTGAATGTCCCGGGCAGTGGCTCATTGAGGAGTTTTACAAAAACTAAGTTCCATCAAACGGTTCCACAAAAATAGTGGCACCAGTCATAGTTGCACGCCGAAATGGTGGCACCGTGATGGTGGCACCGCTTCTAGTGTTCCCTCAAACCGGTGTCAGTGTTACGATGACACCATAACGGTGGCACTGTGATGGTGGCACAGTGACAGTGGCACCGCGTACTGTGTTCCACTGAACTGGTGGCACCGTTACGGTGACACCACGACGGACGCACCGTGACGATGGAACCTCTTATAGTGTCCCACCAAACCGGTGGCACCGTTACAGTGACACCATAACGGTCGCACCGTGAGAGTGGAACTGTTTACGGTGCTCCACTGTACCTGTGTAGCACTGTTAGGGTAACACAATGATGGTGGCATCGTTACGGTGACACCATGATGGTGGCACCGTGAGGGTATCACACCGAAACAGTGCCACCACTCATGGTGGCACCGTGACTGTGGGACCGTTATGGTGTCTCACCGAATGGTGTCCCACCCTTGTTCATTTTTTTCTAGTTTCTGACTCCTTCTGATCCCACAATGTATCTTTTAACGTAAAAATGATTTAATACCCCTTTTAAAAGCCTTTTAATGCCCATAAATAATATCTAAGAATATCCCAAGATATGGATAACCCTTGAATTTCCAAAACATGTGGCTTTTCCTCAGTGTCACACCCTTTCCCTATACTTTCCAGCTCCTCCCCTGTTGTCTGTTTTCTTCTGACTAGAGGAAACCATTTAACACACAACCATTATGGACACCTCTCCAATTGTAATTATTAAATGACAATTTATTCCATCATGTGTAACCACACAACCATGTGGTGAAACCACAATCTTCCTATAAATCCATTCCAAATTCAATATCCCGTAACTCCAAGATCTCACCTTTTTATCGCACAGTAAATCCTTCTTCTTCTTATTCACTGGTCTCTTTTTCTTTCCTTGTGAATTTAGAGTCCCCCTTCCTGAGGCAAGTGGTGCACCTATGTTGGAGCTTTTCTTATCACCCTTGGAGTCCCCAAAGTTCCTCCCCTGCAAGTCATGAATCCCCAGTACTTGGCGGGTGTAGAAAAACATTGATCGTTGATCATCCAAGAAGGGTTTTTTCCTTTGTCTTACCTTCTATGTATCATGCGTGGTGGGTATGATATTTTTTATATGGGGACAGAAAAAACCAAACCTTAATGAAGATAATAAATATACCTTTAAAGAATGAAGTGGGTGTGTTCTATGTTTCTGATGTAATATTTATCCTTGGTTATGTAATGTGAATTGTATGGGCCTATGTCCACTAAAAATCAAGGACATCGGTGGTATTTCTGTACGCACTAATAAAACCCTATCTTCTATGATATTTGAAGAATGTAACATGAAAATTGTATCATCACATAAACTCGGTTGATGGAATAAGTGCCCAGTGAACAACAATCCTTGTTTGATCACCCCGGTTAACCAAATGGAAGTAAGGAACTAAATGAATGATGTGCTTGAATCTGGATCCCCCCCTTGCTTTGTTTTGGTGACATGTGTGGTCGTTCTGCTTGATTCATGTGGGGTGATACGGATGGGAATGGGATCCCCGTTGTGGTGAAATCATTGATTTGTGGATCAATGTCCATGTGGGGACGTAAGTTGGGGCTTGGTTTGGTTCTAGTGCTTCGAGGGATCCCACAGATCCCTTTTGTTGTTGTGACTTTACAAGAGAACCGGGTGTGAATACATAAATTATTATTTGGTTGTTTTATCCTTCCTTTACTTGTGTATATGCATGTTATTTGCCTAGTGGTGAAGAATTAATTTAAATTAAATCACTTGATTATGATAAAAAGAATGGGTTCAATGGGTAATTAGTTCCAGAAATGAGTTGTGACATGGTTGTGGGTCTGGTACTTCTTATGAATGAATAGTAATGAGGGTGTTTGTGGTTGGGCTGGTTTTTGGAACCCCTGGGTTGTGCCGAACACGCCCATTTCATGGGGGGGTTCCCAACACTCCTATGAGTGGTTGGCTATTAGCTATTTTTCTGCTCCCTTTCCCGAGTAGCCCAAGATCCTTCAGGCGGGATGTGATGGCCTGAGGTCCATTGTAGCCCAAGATTCTTCAGGCGGGGTAGTTGTGGTGGTTGACCCAAGTGTGTGTGGGTAGGTTATTTCCCAAGTGTCTTCGGGATGAGGCATAGGTGTCTTTGGGAATGGTGGTAGTTGTTTTGGCTCAGGTATTTGTGGGTGTGGTTATGTGTGGTTGTGGCCTAGGTGTTTGCGGGCGGGATGTGTGGTTGTAGCCCAGGTGTGTACGGAAGAGGTATGGTAGTGGGACTACGGTGAGAATGGTGGGAGAGGTCTAATGCATAGGATGTCTTCATTAACAAGTGGGAAAGTGGTGCGGGGTACCCGAACAATGATGTGTTATTACTATTACATTACTTGACTTGTGTTATTTGGGGAGTGTGCCTTTGTGAGGTTAGGGTGGATAGATTCCTTACTAGGTGCTCTGGTTATCACCTTTTCGCATGGTACATTAGAATGTCTCCCTAATTTTGCATAAGATATTTTGGTTTTCCCTACTGAGTATACTTGTATACTCACCCTATGTATATAAACTGTTTTCAGGTTTCCAGGAGGAATTCAAGGATCGTGCAGGACCATACTAGTTCAGACCTTGGGATAATTTTTATTACTATTTTAATTTTCTTTGGTACCTTCCTTTGGGTTTTTCTTGTACTTTTGTAGCATTTACTTTTGGACATGCATATGGGAATGGTTTTCTTTTTGATTTAATTTTTCCTTTAGTTTTGGTGTTGTTGGGATTTACTATCTTATCTCCCAATCCTACTAAATAAAAAGGGTAATGCCTTCCATCTTGTGTGTGATTCTATACCCTTGGTCCTAGTTGCCACTCTAGGACATATTGAAGGCAGGTCTCGAGGGGTCATTATCTCTTCTTCAACTTGAAGATTTAAGGGTCTGGAAATCTGATGTCCCTTCCCTCATCTTGGTGAAGGCAGGTCGTGACAGATACCTTTTATGAAAATTTTTTAACTCGATATAGAAGGAATGACTTTTAATTATTTTATGGATATTATTTTCTATTTTAGATGTAAAAAATTTTTATCTTAGAGTAATAGATGAAGTGGAAATTGATCAAGGCACAAACAATCGATGAAATTATGCCTATGAAATTAAAAGACATCAATAAATTACATTTTCATATATTCTCGATCTATATGGAAAATTAATTCACCAATATTAAGAAAAGGAAATTGAAATAAAATGTTTTCTTACTATCATAATTTATAACGATATCAATTAATTTCTTTACACCTATTTGGTTTATGGATTTTTGGTCGTTAACTTTCTCTTGATCATGTTCTCTATCACTTTCCATTAGTATTAGCGTGTTAGTTTTCTATTATATGTCCATGTTTTCACTTGTCATTTATGTTATCTTGTTTGGAAACCTATTGTGTTATATTCCATATGACTTTTTCACATCCCATTATCTTTTTCAAGAATTGTTTTATTAATCTTTTTACGATGTGGTCTTCTATGAATGAATTTTCAAATATTAAACCATCGATAACCAACATCAATTATGGGGGTGAAATTAATTTTAAAGGGAGGAGAATGTAACACTTAATGATTTTTTGAAATATATTTTTCAAATGAATTTAATCTTTTCAATATTTTTCCTCACACATAACCCTATCTTTAGCTTGTGTTGCACACAATAATAAGTTTAAATGAAATGTGTCTTATTATTAAAATATTATTATATGATAGTTATCAAATAACCATTGGAATAATGGGTATTAATAGGATTAAAAAAATTATTAAAATATATTTTTTACACATGTATATAAAATTAATTCTTTGGTGACAAATTAATTAAAAATGAAAATAAAAACAATTTTAAAATAAAGGAAATATTTTTCTAAAACCCCATTTTTATGAAAACAAACATATTTTACCTCAATAAATAAAAAAACAAATTTTGGTGAATTACTTTAATTTAATTTATATATTACATATTTAATAAACTGTTTAAAATTCATCTTATGTTCTTTATAGACAATATAAAAAAATAAATCCAATTTTTTTTTTAAACTGTATTTTTCTAAAAAGAATTTTTGTCGCTATTTAACTCACTTATATTTAAAACTAATTTTTAGACATTTAAAAAAATTATTTTAAAATAGAAATTTAATATTTTAAATTATCATTTCAATATTATCAGGCGGTGAATTTTTGATAATTTTTAAAAAAGAGTAATCTTTTATGAATAGTGAAAATACTGAATTTAATTAAAAAAATACCTTTTCATTTAAATATTCTATAAAGTTAAATTATATGTTAAATTTGTTTTAAATTAAAAATAGATAAAATTATATATATATGAATCCAATTTATTTCATTTTAATCTTTTTTATATTAAATATTCTATATAAAACATTATAAACTTTTGAACATTTTCTCTTTGAAAACTTGTTTTCTCGTCACATTTGCGAGAATAATTTTAAATTAAAAATTAAAAATTTTCTGAATTGAATATAATAAAATTTATATCATAATTTCTAATAATAATTTATATTATATAATAAGGTAAAATTAACTTTTTAAAAAAATTAATAGTGAAAACATTAAAAATTAATTAATGCGGTAAAGGTAAAAATGGGTTTACTAAGGGTTAAACTAAAATTATAATGGTTTAAATGAACTAAAATATTTTATATAATATACTTCATAGACATATTTATAAACAATATTGTCTAAATCTTTATAATACTTCATTGAAGACCATTTTGGTAAGTAAAAAATGTGGGTACACCTTTTATTTTAAAAAATCACAAATGTTTCACTCACCTCACTTATAAAAGGCCGCCCACTATCCTCTCATATCCGCACCATAAAAAATTATTTTGGATAATAACTAAACAAATAACTTCCCAAATTCAATATTATCATCCAATAAACCAGAGTTTTGTAATAAATTATACCATGGAATGATTTTTGGGGAAAACGTAAAGAGGTTACCTGAGGAAGAGGTAACGTTATTCATCAAGCCTTTTTATTTTATTGCTTCCTCCACCTCCTTCAGTTATTATTAAAAAATATAATATAATAATATTAATATATTAAATTTACTAAGATTATATTATGTTAAGGTATTGACCTAAACCATCTCCACTTCCCTAAAATGGGTTATGAAATCATTATTCATGTGTGCGTGTGACTATTGATTCGTGAACTGATGTCATTATTTTTTCCACTACCACCTCTTATGGATGGTTATAATAATGGGTAAAATAATTATATATCATTTTTAGGATATTATTTTACTTATTTAGTTATTATATCATACATAACTTAACAATTTTCATTTTGTGGGAATATGATAACGTCACTCGTGCGTATGGCGGACTACCACCTCGTGAAGCGATGTCATTCATACATGATTTACATGGAAGGTAATAAGGATGGGTTTAAGGAACATATGCATTATATATGACATAAAAATTATTCTAGAATGGTAATATATTATTTAACTTTATTTCCTTCAGTTCATCGAGAAAATAGAAACAACATTCATGTGTACTTACAGTCAAATATCTCCCTGAACAGTGTATTTCAATTTCAATCTATTCCACTTATATATTACTCTAAAAACATATACATTGAATATATATAAAATTTATATCATGGTTATAATTAAGGAGATTATGGAACCTTAATCAAATTAATATTACCAAAAAGATAAAAAATCAAAATATACAAAAAAAAACGAAGTAGTTATTTCGTGAAATGTAACTTTAACATAAACTTTTTAGTAAGTTTCTAATAAAAGGTCATAATAAATTCATATAGTATGATATATATGATTATTTTTCTTTAATATATTTTCAATAAACATATATTTATTATAATTTATGTTTTAATGTGTACAAATGAAGTTGACACTTAATGTAAAGGATTTCTCTCTCAATATTTACTTTTCTGAGGCAAATGCCATTTCACCACCAATTTCATTTATGTGGTTTATATAATACATAAAATTTTATTTTATGATTATTTTGATTTACATTTTGTGGATTAAATATCCAAGTGACTATCTATATTTCATGGGTATTATTTTTCAATTTTTATTAATGTGGTAATGTATCTGTGTTACAATCTCATCGTTTATTGGGATTATTTTGTTGAAATATTACAATATAACTCTCAATAATTATCATCAATTTTCTTATTCTCTACTTATTAGTTATATTTTCAAAAAATATTTCCATTTTTTCACTCTTCGGTCCTTAAAATAATTGAGAAAAGTTTTTTAAATAAAAAACTCATTTCTTTCTCTCTTCGGTCGAAAACCATTTTTCGTCCAAAACCATGTTTTCTAAAACTATTTTCAAAATTGGTTTAAACATTATAAAAATGATTTTTTAAAGGTATTTTTATTCATTTTTGAATTTTTTTAAAAAAAATTAAAGTAATATTCATGTATTTTTTCAAACAATGATTGTTTATATTTTATTAAAAATGTGAAAAGAATCATTATTTTAATGTGTATGACCTGAACATAATTTACAAATTTCATGACCATTATTTTCATTGAAGCTAAATTTATAAGTTTTCAATTCTATTTTCAAAGAAAATAATTTTCAAAATGTTATTTGTTTTAAAAAAATAAAATAGGAAAGGATATTTACATCAAGAAATTTTTAATTGAATTTTTTAAAGATTCATTTATGAGTTTTCAAAAAAAAATAAAAATAAAAGGATTTTAGAAATATTTTATGAATATATATTTTTTAAAATATTTTTTTAAAGAATTATTATCTTCCTCAATAAATATTAATAGTGATTTATATTACAAAATCATTTTCCATCTATATAAGATCCCAACCATTTCTAGAGATTTTTCATGCTTTATTCTAGTTATTATTTTCCCTTTGTTTGAACATGCTTTGATTAGATTTTACCTTGGGAAAAATTTGGGTGAACATTGGAAATTTTGGATCAAAGTGGAAAAGTGCATGGTTAGCTCATGGTTTTCCCTAACCATGCACCCCATCCCAATAAACCATGCAAACCCAGGTATAGGGGATTCACACGACTAGTGCATGGTTTATCAAATTGTGTTCCCTATTAAGAGATAACATCCCCATCCCAATAAGAGTTTCATTGTTAAGGCACAAAGTTTGGACAACTAAGAAAACTTACCCAGAAAACTTTGTGTGGGTATCTAATTAATCCAAAAATTAGATTCAAAATTACTTAAACCCCCAAAATGAAACCATACCCACCCTAATATAGGACAAGTCATTTTCTCCCATATTGGGGGTTCCCATATAGATTCCAAGCCCTTATGAACTCTATTATTTGTGAATCAAAGGGTGGATTGAAGATCTGCACCTCCCTAAGTATGTGATTTCTTCACGTTTATCTCTCTCTCTATCTTCTACTCCTCTTTCCGAATAAAATAGGTATGTTTACCCGCTATTTTAAAGGGTTTAGATCTCGGTTTAATAAATCATTTTTCATTTAAATCTTGGATTTAAAAAGTGAACCAAGATCTCGTTCTTCGTCATGGGTTTGACATATCTGTTTCAAATTGGGTATTTTTATAGGGCGATTGTTTGTCAATGAATTGATGTAGGTGGTCTATTATTCAAATCCCAAAGTCTTTATTTCATTTATGTGTACGTAATTATATAATTTATTTTATATTATTTTAAATTTAGTTTCTTATATTAAATTAATTAATTTAGTTAATTAATTAATTTAGGTATTATGAATTCAGAATATTGGGATTGTGAATTGGAACAATTAATTATTGAATTAATTTTTGGGTAATTGAGATTTTTGAAATAAAATAATTAATTATTTAATTATATATAGGTTTATTGAGATTGTGAAATGGAATAATTAATTTTTTAATTAATTATGTAGATATTGGATTTTAGTATTTGGATTACTTAATTAAAAAATTAATTAATGGGATTGATGTGATAAACCAATTGTTGAATTATTAAATAAATTGATTTGGTTAACTGATTGTGGAAATAATTAATGGAATGATGTCAATATGAAATTGTTGAATTAATTAATTAATTAGATAATTAATTAATGTGATATTTTGATACATGTGAATTGAAATGATAAATGGTAATAATGGAATTCATAAGTGAATTGAAATAATTCATGGTAATAATGGAATTCATATGTTAATTTAAATGATGAATGTTAACAATGGAATTCATATGATAATTGAATTGATGAATAGTAATAATGGAATTATTGTGTGAAATGAGAAAATTAATGGTAATAATGGTCATCATATGTGAAATAAGAAAATGAACAATAACAAAGGAATTTAGATATGAATTGAGATAATGAATGGTAAGAATCTCATTCATATGTAAATTGAGAAAATTAATAGTAAAAATGGAATTCATATGTGAATTGAGATAAATACTGGTAATAATGGAATTCTACGATATGATATCCCTCTAGGATAGTTCAGACTCTATCATGGGATGAAAAAGATATTGAGAGTTTGGGTGCCCTCAAGAACCCAGGGGTTATGTGGTTAAATAAAAGAGTAATTGAATAAATTTAAACTTGATACTTTGTCACTTATATTTATTATTTATATAACTGAATACACTATTTTGCTAGATATTATTTTAGGTTCCATTAGTGGTGTCCTACTGAGTTGTACGCACACCCTACTCAGGCTACATGATCGGTACCTGAATAGACTTCATGTTTATAGGATAGGATAAGGGAAAAGGCCCTTTATAAGATGGATGAATTAGGATGGATCATGGATGAGGGAACCAGACATGGTTTGAGAGCCTCTTGGGAGTTTTCAATGTATTTAATTTTGGGTTATCATATTGAAACTTGACATGTACTATGTAATGGTATATCAAAGTGTTAGTTTTGGATGGATCGGGTATACTTCTTGGGTCGCATCATCTTAGAGGAAGGTGTGATAGTGGACCTAGAGAAGTTTTAGAAAGTTATTTCTTGGGAATGCGCTAAGAGTTTTTTTCAATATCCAAAACTATCTAGGGTTATCAAGATATTATTAGAGGGTCATTCTAGAAATTTTCTATTTGGAATCACCACTTAAGGGCATCATCGAAAAGGGAGTGAAGTGTGAATGGTCTGTAGCATGCGAGGATGCTTTCCATGAGTTGAAGAAGCGCTTCAAAAAAGAAATAATATTGATCCTACTCGAGCTAGGTGGTGAGTATACAATGTTTTTTTTATGATTTTGGGATAGGTATTGGATTATTTTTCATGAAGAGATATTGAATTTTGGAATATGGGTCTTGATAGTTGAGGTCACAAGAATGGAACTACCCTAAGCCTGGCCTCGAGTTAGCTACAATGGTTTATGCCTTGAAGTGTTGGTGGTATTATCTATTGGGTGGGAAGTTTACTATGTATAATAATCATAATATATTAAATTATATCTTATAAAAATGATATTTGAATATCCATCATCAAATATGGGTTGATTATATGCATTTATTAAATTCTGAGCAAGTATATACACCTGGGAAGGGGAACAGTGTTGTGGATGCTTTAAGTAGGAAAATTCATAATCCAGTAGTTCAGGATTCTAGTGTTGAGTGGAATATGGTGAATCTACAAGCTGAAATGCATGTATTTATTAAAGAGTTTCAAGAGTGGATTACTCTCATATCATTTTTAGTGGAGTATACACTTTTTGATGGATTAGGGTAAGATGGTATGAGGATCAGCAGTGCCTGACCTTGAGGGAAATCCATGAAGGTAGAGTGTCACCTTCATAATAGAAAATAGATGAGGATGAGATCATATATGTCAGTTATTGCATTTTTGTGCCTATGATTATGAAAGAGTAGATGATGTAGTAATTTCATGCCTTGAATTTGGATGTGCATCTAGGTGTGACCAAGATGTACAATGACCTATGTCGGCAGATTTGGTGGTCGATAATGAAAAATGAGATAGAGGGTTCGTGACAAGATGCTACACCTATCAATAGGTGAAGGGTGAGCATCAATGACCTAGTGGTATACTATATTCTTCTTCAATTCCAAAATGGAAGTGGGATGAAATTATCAACTATTTTTTGATGGGTCTCCTGATAATGTCTATGAATAATGACGCTATATGGATTATTGTGGACTGTTTGAAAAAGGTAGGGCATTTCTTACTAGTGAATGAGACTTCCTTAGTAGATTAGTTGGGAGATCCATATGTTCATAAATATTATATCTGTATAGGGTGATACAAACTATAGTTTTAGACCATGACTCATAATTTACTTAGCACTTCTAGTAGGGCATTCATAAGGCACTTAGTATACATGTTTTATTAAGTATGTCTTTCCACAAATAGATAGATGAGAAGTCGGAGCATACTATATAAGTGCTCGAGTATATGCTGCAAGAACGTGCTTTAGAATTTGGTGGGTCTTGGGAGAAACAACTAAAAAAATTTAATTATCATGTAACAATATTTATCAGGAAAATATTCAAATGGAACCATACGGGGAACATTATTGTAGGTCATACAGATCACCTCTATACTGGATGAAGGCAGGTGAGTCATAATTATTGGCATCAAGTCTCATGTCAGAGACATCGGAGTAGGTACAGCTGATTCAGAAGCATATGTTTATGGATCAGAGTAAAAAAAAGTCATCTATCAATAGACATCGAAGACCCATGGAGTTTACAGAGGTTTTTCAAGTATTCCTTTGGGTTTCACCTAGATCAGTTCACTATATGATATAAATACATGGAAAGTTGGTGCCCACGTTCATTGGACCACCTGAGGTTATGGAGATAATCAAGATGTTGGTGTACTGATTTTCTCTTACAAAGAGATATAGTTCTATTCATGACTTTTCCATGTGTCACAGCTTCTATGGTGTTACCACAACCCTTATAAATGATCTTGGTTGATGATATTGTTCTTGAGATAGATGAGTCCTTTCATGATCATCTAATATGTGTATTGGATCACAGTGAGAAAGTGTTGTGGGAAAAGGTTGTGCAGATAGTTTGGGTATTAAGGAATCATTTTTGTGTTTAGGAGGAAACTTGGGGAAGGGAAACAGATTGAGGTTTCAGTGGCCCCATATTTTTGACTCAAAATATTAGATATTCTAGGGAGTACAGCTTGAGGAAGGGCTATTATAACGTATGTATATTGAAAGATCCTAACCATTTTTAGAGATGTCTCGATCTTGATTCCAGTTATTCTTTTCACATTTTTATGATCATTCTTTTTTGGGTTTTACATTGGAGTACATTTGGGTGAAAATAGGATATTTTTTAAGCAAGTTGGAAAGTGCACGGTTGGTGCACAATTTTCCCAAATCATGCACCTTATCCCAGCATACCGTGTGAACATAGGTAGAGGGGTTTCATATGGATGGTGCATGGTTTGTTAAACTATTTTTCCTATTAGTAGAATCTGTGAACCCCCCCCCCCCCTCCCACTAGCAGAGGTGTAGTGTATAGTTAAGTTTCATGGTTTGTAGGACCCATCACCCCTATCCAGAAATCCATGTAAGAGTTTTTAATTAACAAGAAAATTATATTTAAAATTACTTGAACCCCTGAAACTCTCCCAAATCGAACCAAACATAGACCAATTATCTTTCTCTCATTTTTGGAGGTTCCTAGATAGATTACAAGCCCTCCCAACCCCTATTATTAATAAATATAAGGGATTATTTAAGATATGAACCTCCATGGGTATGTGATTTCTTCTTATTTAGATATCTCTCTATCTCTCTCTATCTTATACTCCTCTTTCTAGATAAAATAGAAATTTTTTTCCAATATTGGCAAGGGTTTAAATCTAGGTTTAATATATATTTTTTCATTTAAATATTGTATCTAATTATTGAATCAATATCACTTTTTTATTCATAGATTTGACATATATGTTTCGAATTTGGAATTTTTGTTGGGTGATCCTTTGTCAAATAATTGAGGTAGGTGGTATATAATTTAAATGCCAAATTCTTTATTTCAACTATGTGTATATAATTTTAGAGTGATTATTAGATGAATTGAAATTGAGTTTCTTATATTGAATTAATTAAATTTTTGAATTAATTAATTAATGGATTTTGATTTGCGAATAATTAGATTATAAATTGGAATAATTAGTTATTGAATTAATTATGGGGTTATTGAGATTATAGAAATGGAATAATTATTTATTTAATTAATTATAGGTTTATTTATATCGTGAAATAGAATAATTAATTTTTGAATTAAATCTGGAGATATTGTTATTTTGGATTTGGATTAATTAATTAATGGGATTGATGTGATAAACTAATTTTTTAATTAGAAATTAAATTGATGTAGTTAATTAATTATTGAATTAATTAATAGAATGATGTAAACATGAAATTATTGAATTCATTAATTAATTAGTGGTTTAATTAATGTGATATTGTGATACATGTGATTTGAAATGATGAATGGTAATAATGGAATTCATATAGGAATTGAAATGATGAATCGTAACAATGGAATTCATATGTAAATTGAAATGATGAATAGTAAAAATGGAATTCATATGTGAAATGAAATGATGAATGGTAACAATTCAATTAATGTGTGAAATGATACAATAAATGGTAGCAATGGAATTTATATGTGAAATGGGAAAATTAACATTAACAATGGAATTTAGATGTGAATTGACACAATGAATTATAACAATGGAATTAAATGTGAATAGAGACAATGAATGGTAATAATGGAATTAATATGTCAATTGAGATGAAGAATGGTAATAAGGTAATTCTAAGATATCATATCCCTCGGGGATAGTTTAGACTCTATCATGGACCGAAGTTGTTATTGAGAGTTCATGTGTCCTCGAGAACCCGAGGGTTATGTGGTAAAATATAGAGTAATTTAATAAATATAAACTGACTAATTTATTTATACTATTTATTATTTATACAACTATATAAACTATTTGACTATATATTATTTTAGACATTGTTTTTGTTCGCCTACTGAATTGTACTCACACCCTACTCGGTCTACCTGATCAGTACTCGAATTGACTTCTTGTTTCCAGGTCAAGATAAGGTAAAAGGCCATGTGTTCAATGTCTAATTTGGTATGGATCATGGATGAGGGAACCAGAGATCATTTAGGACCCACTTGGGAGTTTTCAGCGTGTTTACTTTCGGGTTTTCATATTAACACTTGACACATATTATGGCATGTCATATCTTCTACTCGGTTTTAGTTTCTGTCTTTACAATTTTTTTCATCTTATTATATTGGTTTATTATACTTATTTTTATAACATTTTTCTATTATTTATTTATTCCCATTGGTGTATTACTCTGATAAAGATGACATATTCTCTCCATGTTTGATATTAGACCATCACTGCTAGTCTGCAGCCTCTGGTGTATGGGGAGGCATGCATGAGGTCATGTGAACGACCAAATCAGGGCATCGACATGTGGCACCCAGTTCTGGATGTCATAATCTAAGATGAAATACTTTTATTTAATGTATTCTTTTATGAGGATATAAACTAAGGATACCATTACTATTCTTACTCAGATTGCTTTGGGATAGAAATATGTTTATGAAACCCATTTCTCTTCCATAGGTTATACCATGATAAAAATCTTATGACACACAATTTTATACATGGTATATTCTATGATGAAATGATGAAATGATTATGGAACCTGTCTCTTTTCCATAGTTTATGATATGATGAAATTTTTTTGAAACCCATTCATTTTATAGTTTATTATATAATGAATGTTTTATGATCTTATGGAACCCATGCATATTATTTTCATTATATGATGGATGGGAAATAAATCCTCCTCCAATTAATTGGCTAAATATTTATATCTATTGATATAGAAAGGACTGTAATAGGGAGTGAACCCAGTTCAATAGGTGGATTTTTGGAGTGAACCTTGACTACTATGATTGTGTGGTAAGTGAACCCATTACACCATTATAGCCTTAGCATTGAACCTTGACTATTTTGTAAATGATTTTATATACCTATGTGTATTCCATAATTACTTATTTCATGACAATGTTATTATCTCATAAATTATGTTCTTTGATTTAATTATGATTCATGTCTTACTAACTGCCAACTTTATGACATGACTCAATATTATGACCATTTATATACAGGGTATTCTTTTCAAATACTATTTTTATGTTATCATACCCTTATGCTCATATTATGCTTATGTATCTCCCTTTTTTACCATTACTAATCATCTAATATCACCCTTTCTTATTTTTCCTTTTACCTGGTGGTAAAGTAAGGTTTTAAGTGGGGTATGTTTGTGAGGATTACTTAATGGGAAGATCATTGTGGGAGACATTGAATATATTTCATGAATTATAAAGATTGTGTACCTATTATTAGAAGGAAATAAAATATTATGGTCCTTAGGTAGTTTTTTGGGTAATGTAATGAATATTAATCTAAAAATAAGTAATATCCATGTATGAAAAGTTGAGGTCTCTATTATCTATAGAACGTATAGTCAAACACACCCCATAATGGGTTTTGGGATATAATTGACCCATCAACCAATCAAATTCCATCTATGAATATATAATTAAGTTAGAAAGATATAAAACACAAAATTGAATATAAAATTAACGTCTTGTTTGTTTTTCATCATTGGAGGAATCCAAATAATGAGAAGAGTAAACAAATTGTCCAAAAACAATTATCTAATCCCGATTTTAAGGGAAAAAATATCAAATGGTTAAAATGAAAAATAAGGATCCACAAATTAATTTATCATTTTATTAATTCATTTTATTCATATAAAAAATGCATAAAAGTCTAAATAAAACAAATACCTACCTCATGGTTTTCAATGCTAATGTCAAGGTTTTTCAAGAGCATTATCACCCAAGAAATTTTCTCTTACCAATCAGAAAAAAACATTTCATGCCAAGAGTTCCTAGAAACAATTCCAAACCAAACATGATAGGCGCTATAATGATACTTAAGAAATAGAAATCCAATGGGTACAACAAAAACATTACCAATGACAAAAACCATCAATTTCTGTCTTCATGTCTGGTTTAAGGAAGGATAAATTACTCGCACATGAACAATGATAAAAGAATAGAAGAGAAGAGTATATATGAATCTAGTTCAACATGAAAATGCCTCAAATACCAATGTTTAATCTTCTAGCATAGTTAAGGAAGGATAAAAGACCATCCATGACTGTATATTTTTTCAAATAATTGTAACTAAAGCATTCCCTAAAGACATAATGATATTTTTTGAATATTCAAGGGAATCATCAAGAGGAAAGATGAATCAATTAATAAGGTTAAAAAAATAAATAAAACCCACATTAAAGACCCCAAATTTAATCCATTTGTGTTTACCATTTTAAGAGGTCAAGATTTGAGGTGTTAGGTAGTTGGTTCTTCCATTTCAAAGACAACTTGACCACCAACATGCCTGCCAACATTGTTGGGCCATGTTCATGGTGTTCTTAAACGCAAAGCGTAAAATGGTCAGAGATATGACATAGCCTAAAAAGGTAAGATTCTTTCCCTCTCCATGGTCATTGTGAGGTCTCCCAAATTGTGTTCCATTGATACCTATAATGAGAACCATTCCCATTTTACATAAGGGACCACGACGACTTTCACCATGATGTGGTATTTCCCATTTTAAACTTGGAAACTCTAAAAAACACTAATAAGACTTTTAAAACCTTTATAAACCTCCAAAAACCACATCAACACCTTGAATTTCACCAAAGATATAATTTAAAATATTCCAAATGATTGTATAGAAAAAAATTTAATACATTCTCCCCACCACATGAATTTTCATATCAAAAAGAAAAAACCTAATCAAACAGGTGAAGGTACCAATCCCACATCTAGTTTTCTTTCTCCCATGATCTTTTTTGGAGGTTCTCATGATTCCAATAAATATGAACTAAGGTAATTTACCTCACAACATAGATATTCTCCTATTGATAAATTATCTCTTCTATATAATCTGAGAAGGTATCTCTATCCTAAATGTCCAGAACACCTCATTCAATTACATGTCATTGTTCATTCACAAATATCTTTAGCTATAACATGTGGAAGATTTTATTCACTTGGTCTAACTATGGTAGAAGAAAGGAAAATTTTATCACTCTTGAACAATGTCAATATAAGATAAGATTTGAGTCTACATGAATCTGGATCAATGGGAACATCCCTTAACTCCCATGGTTTGATATTCCAATAAGGTTAAGAATGGGGAGTGAACCATCCACAGTCGTATCTTCAGAAAGGGAAAAATATCTAAATTGTGACCTAAATACATCTATAAAATGTTAATAAATTCAAGGGAATCATCAAGAGGAAATAGAAATTTATTAATATGGGTAGAAAATGATTAAAACCTACATTAAATACCCACATTTAATGCATACATATTTCCCCTTTGAAATAGTAAATATATGAGTGAGAAACCTATTTTTTTAAATTTCATGTCTAACCTAACTATTATTATGGCCACCACCATGGCCTGGCCATGGTTGTGGTGTTCTTGAACAGGCCTCCTAAAATGGTTGATGTTATGGAATGGCCTCAAAATTAAGTCATTTTCCCTCACTATATCTTCCACAATATTTGTGGTGATGTATCCCAATATATTTTTCATTGTGACCTAATCTGATAACCATGCCATAGTCACACCCATTTTACATCAGGTATCATTATAGATTCCACCATTCCATGGTGTTTCCTTTTCTAAAACAAAAAAAAACTCTAAAAACAACTATTAATCTTTCAAAAATCATTAAAGGACCTAGAAAAATACATCGGTTCTATCCATTTCACCAAAAATAAAATTAAAAATATTCAAAATTATCATATAGTAAAATTAGATTCATTAAATAATTAGTAATAGAAAATTATTACACTTTGATTAGACTAATGGTCACACCACTTTTAGTTGAGACCAAAATACCAAGTTTGTGTACTATTGGTTGTTCATCTTGAAGAAACTATGCAATAAAAAATGAATAATTAATTACAAATTTATCAATGAACAAAAATTCACTATACATTAATAAGTGGATTAGAACCAACACATTTATGAGAAACATAAACAAATTTTCAATAGCTTCATCAGTTGGGTCTTCAATAAGACTGTTAATAATTATAATTCAACCATCTTTTTCATTTTAGACTATTAAATACATTAGGAAGAAAATTAATAAAGAATGGATATATATCATAATTTAATAGTTTTTAAGGATCTTAAAACAATTATTCAATATATTAAAAGAAATTAAAACCCTCTAACTCAAAATCACTATGCTATGGAAAATAAAAAAATCATATATATTGTAAATAAGTAATATGTACCTTTCAAAATAGATGGTCAACACTCATTATTTAAATTAGTTATTTATAAAGATCACTAAGGAACATATATAAGACTCATCCCACTATGGCATATCAATTCGTTAAGCAAAATCACCCAATGTCTGGGAAATACCCTCCTTCACCCCATGATATGTTAATATCTTTTTGGATAAAGGAAGAAGCATAAAGTGAAATTAAATAAGGAGATTCAGCGGGATGTTTCATTATACCAATGAATTTGCATTATTTATACATTCTAAGTGACCACCCTGAGCCTTGTTACAATTTAATTCAATGCTATATAACATTCGATTAATTCCATCTATTTACAATATTTGTAAACATTCATCCATGAAGAGAACATTTAATTTCATATGATCACCCAAAAAAATCATCTTATGAAACACTTATAATTTATAAAAGTTTATTGTGGAAGATTATAAAATTTTACCATTTACAATTTTAATTTTACAACAAATCATAATATTTTTTATTCATATACAATTAACCCATATTATTATATAACTATATCAAATAGTAAGATCATCCATAGTAGTGGAATGACATCTCAATATCATGACTAATTATATGCTATAATATAAGAAATACAATATGATTTTACTTCTTGAATTTTATACCCTAAAAAATTCAGATTTCATACAATATGATGTATAAAAAATCTCATGATTTATATTGGCTTTAGGGGATATCTCTATTAATCTCTTAATTGCACTAAATGGTCATAGATTGTGTTCTATTTCACCTTATATTACATCATATACAATAAATTTTGAAACCATAAATTTTATTATAGACAAGAATAAATTTTCATATTATTTTTTATCTAATAAATCGAGAATATATAGGAAATGGATTGTGTTAATCTAGTACAACTATTTATACATTATTGATTTATCAATTATAGACATATCATTTTTATGAATACATCATATGTAATTCGCCCTAGTGGATAAGCTCATAAAATTCACATAGTATAATAGATAAGAACATCTCATGTATTATATTGGCATGATACTAAACTCCTTCATTATTTATCAATCATGGGTCCAGATGGCATACACATTACATGAGAGGAAAACTATTATCTTTATTAAACTGAAATTAATACATGATTAGTAACATACCCAATAACCCACTAATTATCTAAGCCTCAAGGATATAATAATAAATGTAACAAATTATGATGGCTCTCATTCTACGTATTTTTGTTATAACCTCAAGTATGAGTAAATACCAATATAAAAAATTCACCCCTGGTATAACATAGATATGTGTATGGAAGACCATGTCATATGCTCAGTGGCTCATCCATCAAAAAAACTCCATTTGTGTCTCATGAGAATATTATATATCGATATATGAAATTCTAATAATAATAACTTTATAATTTCATAAAAACCTATAATAATATAAATTTAATATAGTTTAGGGATTACTACTTTGAGAGATAGATTATAATTTCAATTCAAGTAATATATACAAACAATGTGAAAGAATGATAATGTGGATACTTTTATTTGTATAACATGATATATATTATATTCTTAAACTCTTTTAATAATACTAAAAACCATTCATAATTGTCTATTTAATATTATCACATATGATAGACTACTATAGAGGCTCTGTGTTTACTTCACTTTTTAGGTTTTCTTAACTCATTACATCTCTATGTATTTACTATCACATGTCTGTGTAACTATCTGATAAAACCCACCTATAAAATCTTTTAGTAAGTAAAATGTATGAATAAATTATGTTTGAATAAAAGTGATACTTATAAATAAAATTAAAAATATTCAACTCTTTAAAAAATGAATTCCAATTCTTTAACTTCAGAACATAAAATGTTACGATACTAATAACTTGAGTTGTATACTAGATTAATTTCTAAGTTCTTTATCATCATCATTCGTGGAACATTTTCCATTATATTATTTCCTTAAGATCATTTAGGTAAGTAAATATAACTATTTACATTACAACATAAATTAATTTAGGATATAAACTGAAATTCATTTTGTATTTTGATTGGTATAATACATTATTAATTAAATTTTCACTTCTCCAAGTCTAAAAAAACTCATACTGTCATCTTAGAGACTATATTCTCTTTAAAATTTCATTATAAGACACACAAATTCATTTTTGTTAAAAAAATAACACTTATTTTTATTTATTGGGAATGTTTAAGAAAAAAACAATTAATAACTATATCTTATATGGTATTATATTTTTTTCGAAATATTCTAAGAATAATAATTTTTTCTTTAAACATGCCTATTATAGATCGTCTAAACCCATCCATAATTTTAAAAAAATGTCTGGATAAACTCTTTATCTAATATAAAAAAATATATTTTGTGTCTTTATAAGGAATTTTAACTAATATAATGAATCATAAACCTTATATATGAAAATAATAATCCCATTTATTCATTAAACTACCATTGGTTAAAATAATATGTTATCTTATAAGATAAAACAAATTCAATATAAAATATGCATCTTTTATTTTATATTTATCCAATCCATAAAATTCAAGAACCGGTGGAATATGGTCCAAATAAAATTAAATAAAAAAGGAAACAGGTGAAGTATACAAGGGGTTATTATATAAATGAGTGTTCATAACACTACATCTATCTACCTCCACCAATGGGGCATAGTAATCAGGAGCTGTGAAAGACCACATCTCTCCAAGATCAATGAGTGCCCACTTTTCTAATGCATCCACCACCAGATTGGCCTCCCGATAGGCATGTGAAATAACCACATACATCTGAGAGATCTTGTTGAGATAGTCAACCCACTGAGGTAGAATACGCCAAATAACCTGGTATGTTTTGGTTCTTAAAGCATGAACCACAGTCTAAGAATCAGACTCAATCCATATATAATTGCAATTAAACTGGATAGCGTACCTGATAGAATAAATCATTTCCCAGATTTCAGCTTTGAATGTGATGACAATTCTAATGGTGTGTTAGAATCATACATTTATAAACCCATGATAGGTGCGGAACACTCCCCCATAACCCGATAGACTTGGTGCACCTGACACAGCACCATCAACATTTACCTTGATGCAAGGCACAATGGGTGGTATCCATCAAATATATTTTTGCATCTGAGGATTGCGTAGCCGACCGGAAATGCCAAGAATTCTCAGAATTTGGAGATCAAAAACAGTGTTAAACATGGCCCCATCTTGTAAAAGAGAAGCAGCATAAACATCCATGTGTACGGCCACTATACCTTGATGGACAGTTGTATGCACCCCACCAAACAACGCTGCATTCTGGGCTTCCCATATGGCTACAATTACTGCAGCAATAGCATCCAACAAAAGGATATGAATTTTCTCACTAAATAAATCTTGTAATAAACTGGACAGTAGGTCTAGGACCTGCCTATAGGTGTCAAGTTCTAACCCAAACAAAGATCCAATATAGGCCCCGAGTTGTTTGGCCTGACTACCGTCCTTAAAAACATGTTGAATGGATTCATCATCAACCTTATAGAGAGAAAACATAAAGGCCATATAGATTCCAGCACACTTGAGATTTTTAGCTCTGGGCATTCGATTTTTCTAGATTCTCTAGATTAGAAGAAATCTGGAAGGTCAAATAAATCGAGCTCTGAATTTTATTAGCCAAGAAGGAGGAGGAGTTTGGATCCTACAGAGATTCCTATAAAAATCCATACAATTAAACTTCCCATTTCTGCTATGGGTCCAAATCAATTTGTCATAATCAATAAAAGCATAACTTTTGATTTTAGTTTCCACCTGTATAGGAATACTAAAGGCATGAGAGTTCATATGTGAGAATAAACCTGATATGGACAAATGGTTTGTTTCAGGTAGAATATTTAGATCAAAAAGGGGTTCTGTGAGCCACTTTGTGTTCAAACAGTTCAATGTGGAGTCCCTAAAAAACCACCACATGGTATCCTTAATGATTTGCACATATTCATGATTGAGAGAGGCCCAAACTGATTAGTCAAGATAATAATTGTAACCATTGAGAAGCCTCTTTGTGATTCTGTTCTAAAGAAATTCATCAGCAGCTTCATGAGAAATCATATTCCATGTGAATTTCCCAATCAAACTATCTTTGAAGGTATGGTGATCCTTGATTACAAGGCCCCCCATCTCCACAGGCTTGATGCATTCCTTCCACGCAACTGTAATCAACTTCCTCTCATGTGGAAATCCTGTCCATATGAAATTCCATACCTTTCTCTAAATCTCCTTGAGAAGACCTCTCGGCCATCGATAGAGGGAGAAGGAATAGACAAACATTGATGTGATCACTGAGTTCATAAGGCAGACCCTCCTAGACAGGGACATAGCCTTCCCTTTCAATCTATCCATCTGATGAAAAATACAAGTAAAAATACCCTCCATGTACTGCCTTTTCATGTTTCCCCAAAACAGTGGGACCCCAAGGTATTGGAAAGGCATGGATTCCCTCCCCAACCCCAAGATACCTGACAATACTATTCCTTTTCCCAACCGAAATTCCATTACCAAGAACAATGGAAGACTTGTCCCAACTAATAGCTTGGCCATCCATCTCCTCATAAAGACTGGAAAGGGATTTAATAGAGGATATAGTTCTTCTTAAAACTTGACCGAACAATAAGATGTAATCTGCATACAATAAATGAGATGGGGTATGCTCACTCATACCAGCCCTAATCTGCTTGTAATGTCCCATTTGAGCTAGGTCATTAATACACCTACTAAGGTAATCCTCTGCAATGGAAAAAATAATACCATAAAGTGGATCACCTTGTTGTACCCCCTAATGAAAGGAAAAAAATCCCTCGGGGCACCATTAACAAGAATTGATAGCCTTGAAGAGCCAAGTATGATACGAATAATATTCACAAACCCATTAGAGAAACCATACCTTATAATGACATCTAGAATAAAGATCCATTTAAGAATGTCAAAAGCCTTGGAAATATCAATTTTGAGGGAAAAATTCCCTTCGTTTGTCTTTTTTCTCATTATATTGACACTCTTTGAGGCTATGAAGAGGCACTTTTAGATGTTCCTCCCAAGAAAAAATCCAAATTGGTTAGTATCAATCATGTCATCAACCAACCCACCCATCCTACTCATCAAAATTTTACTAATAAGTTTGGGTATTGTGTTATTAAGTGCAACTAGCCTGAAGTCCTTGATATCAATAGGATTCTCTTTCTTGGGGATGAGAGCAATGAAACAGGAGTTCATTCCATGGGGCATGTATGAGTGGGAGAAGAAATCCTTAATGGCATGTTCAATATCATTCTACAAAATGTGCCAGCAGAACATGAAAAGAAATTAGTGAATCCATCAGGTCCTAGGGCACTCTCAAGATTGAGAGATAAGATAGAAGATCTGATCTTCTCTTTGCATGGGGGAGAAATTAGGAGCTGATTCAAATGGTCATCAATATAGGGGTTGATGCTATCAATCAAGCAGTGAATCCAAGACCGCCAATTATCAGAGTATATTCCCTTAAAATGCTCAACAGCAACCTGATCAATATCACTTTCTTCAGTGTAAAGGTTCCCACCAATTCTGATCACCTTACTCCCCCCACTCACCCTCTTTTCCTTGTGCAATCTGTTGAAGAAATTGGAGTTTTTTCCCCATCCTTTAACCATTTCACATTTAATTTATTTATGACCAATATTTCCTTCATAATTAATAGATCATCAAGTTTATTATGGGCTATTATTAAGGGGTGTTATCCTATCTCATAAAGTTTCATATATAATGGTAACAAAAATAAAATTACAAAAAATAGTCCCCAAACTTTTAGTTTCAACTCGTTAATTGATTGTATTAAAATTATAATCTAAGGGAACCCATATTTAGTATGAAACTACCTGGTTGAATGATTGAGATCTTAAAAAGTGTTCACATTGAAAGAAATATTACACTAAGTATTTTAAAAGGGGAATTAATCACTTCATATTATCTCGTGTGTTCCATTTATGAGTATACATAATTCTAATGATTTAGTTATTGAATCTCTATTCATGTTAATGTCAAACTTGTTACACAGATATTGAATAAGATAGAGTTATGGGGAAATAAAAAAAATCCAATATAATACCTTGAATGTAACTCCTTATATGAATTTATGACAATTTATAGAAGAGTTTTATATTTTTAGAATAAAAATGCATCACAATTCAGACTATAACACCTGTATTCCTGAATAATATAACATCGAATAATACTAAATAAATGAACAATCAAATATTAAAGCTCGAGAAAAACATTTATAAATAATTAATGATTAAACATATTCTCAACACTTTATAACTTAGACATTATTTATGGACGTTCCCAAATTAAAATAAATATATACCCTTTATATATATTATAAATATGAATACCTTCATATTATCCTTTATACTTTATTTACATAAATAAATGAAATAAAAACATTTAGTCTTCCAATTTATTATATAAACAATTTACATAATCTAAATATAAAATATTCAATATTATTAAAATGATGATTATATCAATTATCAAACCTATATTCGAAATAGTTTAAAAAAATTTCTCAAATAATGTTTTTTATTTCAATATTTAAAATTAATTATTATTAACAATTCATAAAATAATATAAACTCTATTATATTAATCATTATTTTTTATTTATAAAAACCTAATAAATTATAATTATAATTTTATATAAAATTTTTATCCAAATTATAATTTATCCCATATAAATAAAAATGTTATTAAATTTTAAAAATTAATTCAATCAAATATTTATTTTTAAAATGTTTCAAAAACACTTAATAATTAGTTATAAACACATTTTTATTTATTTATTTTTTTAAACTTTATAAATTAAATAAATATCACAAAATAAATTTTAAAATTATTTATAAAAAGTTTAAAAACTATATAATTCAATTCAAAAATTTAAGTTTATTGATATTTAATTTTTCATGTATATTATACTTTATGAGATAAGTTATATCCTAGTTTGTGAAATAATATAATGTATTATGTAAAGGTATCATAACTTATAGTTGATAGTGTAGCACTATTAATTATAATCTACCATAGATAATCGCAAATTTTGATATTTCCTTTAGTGGCTGTTAAATCATACTTTAGTATATACCTTATATTGCAATGATGGTGCACATATTTTTTCTACAAACACATATCATTGTAATCATTATGTACACCACCCTAGATCATATACTGTGATATGTGTAAAACTAAAGAATTTAAATAGTAACAATATCTATTATATATTATATCATAAGGTAAGACTATATCTAAACATATGCAATCATATATCATAATACAAGACATAATGAAAAAATACATATCATTTCTTATAATATCCCATATCAAAAGAGTTAGCATCAAATTTAGAATTTATGAAGCATTGGAATTTTTGGATACCAAAGTAAATAATTGTGTATTGAAATTATGGATATTATCCATAATATTGAAATAGTAGAATAAAGAAGAATCTTAATGAATAAAATATTGTTCAAGAAGTTGTTTCAAAGGCGGGGTTGTTCGGAAATTCATTTTTAGAAATAGATAAATAAAAATTTTTGAAATGAATAAGGTTGATTGAGTCATTAAATTAGAGAGGGTTGATGTTTCATAAACAACATTTCATAACTTTTTAAGATCTTCAATAAGTAAATATGTTATAAGATTCAAAAGATTATTAATTCAACAAGGAACTTATGTTCACAGAAAAAATAACATAGGCATAAAACTCCCTGTATAAAAAAGATAATCTGTAATTTTCCTAATATATTGTAACAATTATAAAAAAAGGTAAAAGGATATATATGATATTTTTCATATAGAATTTGAAATTTTATATAGGAATTTCCATGATACATAACATCCATATTATGATAGATAATATATACTAAGTGATTTGTAAGATATTATGACATTTAAGTTTCATGTTAGATATTAATTGGCATATGTAATATATTATCATGTTTTAAGGGGATATATAAGATATTAATTATCTTACATAATTCATTATAAATTTTTTAAGTAATAAATAATATATTAATTGGAATACATAAGATATTTTTATACATCATAGTAATTTATAATATATTACATGTCATAAAAAATATTTTCTAATTTTTCAAGATCATTTGTAAGATTTAGTATTTCTTATATAATATAAATATATTTGTAAAATGTGATAATTTTGTGGGTTTAAATTCTGGTGGTTCTTATGCTTCTATTTTAGACATATAAATATCATAGTCACGTAATATAATTATGATTTAATATGGGATTTTAAGGAGAGGGATTTTGTGTCATAATGAGACACTTCACATAACAGTTGTGAAGGGGATATTTAGGCTTCAACACATTACTACAAATAATAAAAAATATGATTTTATATGTGTCAGAGTGCATAAATAGAAACTCTTTAAAATATCTATTTTTATATTTAAATATTTATATAAATATATTTCTGGGAAATATTATTGAATTAATATATGAAAATTTTGATTCTATATTTGAGGCCATAATAAGAAATATTTCTAGATTTGATTTTGACTAGATATCAGGTGTAAAAGTGAGGTTACATGTTACAACATTGTATTGTAAGAGGAAGAAATTGACCAATATTTATTTATATGATTATACATACATGAAAAGAAGAATTTGGTTTTTTTATGGAGTTTTAATAAGAAATTGGTTGAGTATTTAGAATTGATTAAAAGAAGATATTTCATGAAGACATTGTATCCAAGAATTATAGAGATTTAATAGGGAATATAAGACTATATAATCAAGAGGATTTATCATATATTTCACAAGAATAAAATATTAAAGATTATATGAGAACATCATGGAGACTGATCCTTGGAATAATTGAATGATAGACAAAAATATCTTGCTCCCATAATTTATAGAAGGATCCAAATTCTAATTATTGAAAATATCTATATGATATTTTATTTGAATTATGGGAATAACTTTATATAAAAATAAGAGAGGGTTTTTCATTATTCATAGAGTGATAATATAAACTGGTAAATATTTATATATAATATATAAAATATAATTACATAGAGAGAAAAATGGAATAAAATTTTGTAACTCATTGAAGATCTATCGAATGAAGGGATGATGAGTTTCCATAATATCTCATGGAATTTGACATTTCTGTCATAGTTTTCTTCATAATTGAATTATGAAGGAGTAGTAATATGATATCATCAATAACAAATTTTATATCAATGTATTAATAATAATGGTGATATTATTTATGTATTGTATTCCATAACATATAAATTTTTCCTATCTTAAAGTAGTGATCATTGAGATAGGACTGATAGAGTAACCTTATAATTAGTATTTCACATCCTAAACTCACCACTAAAAATGATTTATTTTATTCTATTAATTCATCACACTATCATTGTATGTACTTTGTATTATCCTAGTGTGGCTGAACCAAGTAAACATTATATTTATCACATACATAATTTATTAAATTTCTATAATACATAAATTGGTGTGTGTGGGGTAAGGAATCATTGATCAAACTGATTAAAGGAAAAGATAAAGGGAAACCTGATTTGATAACTATCAAAACATGATCATAAAATTGACCCAATTCAATATGATTTCATTATCGTTTAGGGAAATGTGATTTTTATTATATAAGGGATTTAATTGGAAGAAGATTCATACCAAAATCCCCCACCACCTCAATTTGGGAATCTCTCCCTAAAGACTCATGTGGTCTTAAAAAGTAGTATTAGATCATAAGTCAGTGTTATTAGATTTATTTTATTATGAATTTCTATAATTTTTCTTGTTGTTAAATTCTACACATAACATATTTTTGTGACATAGAAAAGTGAAATAATATAAATCAGAAGTAAAACTCCAAGTTAATTATTTATAATGTAAAGGTTCGCAATGATTGTGAAATTAAGATAAAATATTTTAGTTTATTTAAGAAATAATTTATTAATAATTTCAACTATGAATTTATTGATTGATTAAATTATATTTTAAGTTCAAAATATGATCTTAGTTTCCTAGATGATATTGGATCAACTCATGATGATTGAATCTCAAGAATTCTAAAGGTGAAAGTTGTTTAAATATTCTATGATCAAGATCTAATATTGTAAAAATATATCTTGTACTTAAGAAATTAGATTAATTATTAAAAGATCCATGTTTAGATATTAAATATTGATGTTGAAAAATAGAAAATACTAAACAAAATATTGGTTGTAGTGGGTACTGATCTCAAAGAAAATAATGATACCCAAACTAAATAATTATAATAATGTCATTAGAGATGGAAAATCTTAATAATAATTCTAAATAGAAAGTAATTTTCTCCAAATAAGTTCAAAATATCAATTCCAATAAGGATGAACTTTTTCCATACATGATAGAAATATTTGAGGAGAAACAAATGATGAAGCAAGAAAATTTTATCCTAATGGATTCCATTACTTAGATAAACATTGGTATAAAAAAATAATATAACACAATGGATTGTATTTCCAATTAATTATAGGATTAAATGTTTAAAGTGGATATGATCAAGTAAGACATGAATTCTCAGCTTAAAATAATAAGAAAAAAAATCGAGTGACTTTAAAAGAAGTAGATCTTAGTCAAAAAGTAAGTGCAACAAATAAATACCAAGGTTAAGAATATTATAAAATATTTTTTATATTTTTTATTTTATTATATCATTGAAGCAAATAGTGAGATAAATATAAAGTAAGACAAATCATAGGAGAAGCATGGAACAATCATTATGATACAAAGCTTATATTCAATACAAAAACCCATCATTGGTCACTATGGAACCCCTTTTATATATGTGATAAAGGAAACCATGGGAACTCAAAAGAAAAGAGAAAATAGTGGTTGTAGAGAAAATTTACTCAAGATGTTCCCTAAAAGTGGTATGACCAAAATGATTAGTTTTAGAAGAATCTATGGAGATGTGTTTACTCATTGTGTAATTCAATAATATATTTCTAGTTTTTTCAATGAACGTTGAAATATATTAATTTCTTTGAAATTGAAGATTGTTTTTAAAGACAGGATTACCAAACATAAAAATGAAGGTATTAATTTTATTACAATAATTTGTTCCACACTAATCAATCCACTATTAATGATTGTTAAATATATTCAAATATAATAAATAATGAAAATAAAAATGAATTCAACTAAAAATATTTCCTTTGAAGAAATACATTTCTAGGTTAGGTAAATAAGATCACTATAATAAAATTGGTTTGAAGAGGAATCCAAAATTTACTATTGAATAAAATTAATCTTGGTATAACAAAAGAAATATTTAGAAAATTTAAAGGATTCTTCAAGATGCCTATGTGAAATAATTATCCCAAAATAAGGTATTTGTTTTAAAAACTAATAACTTGTGAAGGGATTGACAAGGAAACAACAAGGTTTAAAAAAATGAATCAGTTATTATCAAAAAATATATGTTAGAAAGAGTAACCAGGGTGGAAAATATTCTAATTTATTCAATGAAGAAAAATTAACATGATAACAGAAATTACATAAAAGTTTTATTATATCATAACTATTTTTTATCACTAAATGGACTCAAATTTTAATAATAAAGGTAAATCAGTGGTCCATAGTCACTCACTAACTTCCATAACATGAGGAAATTGGATTCTCCATTATTTCTATATATTTATATACTATAAATATTGGGAAGTATTACATGTTTTGGTGAAATGAATTTTAAAGGGTGATTTCATTGAAAAATCCACGTGGTTTCATGGAAAGATCCAAAATTCTAATTGATGTAAGAGAAATGAAAATGTAGTGTTACTAAATTTTAAATTTAAATAATAAGTTAAATGAGTTTCATCAAATAAAATAAAATTTCTATCGATATTTAAGTAAATTTTTGTTTCAATAGAATATATTAAACAATTAGCATCAGTCCTTGAATATTAAAGAGTCAAATTGATTGAAAAATATTAATAAAAGGAAGTATATGAGTTTTTTTATCTTATATGTGATATCATCTGATTATTATTAAGATATAAAAAGCTTTTATATATTTATGACTCTCATGATGAATATTTTTTCTATATTCAGTAATGAAGCTAAGATATTTAGGGGAAGTTTTTATATAAATATATGAAAATTGGTATCCTTACCAACCATGAAAAGGCACCACAAAGGAAAATGAAGAATTCTTTTACCAAATCGGTGTCTTAAATTGCTCCTTAAAAAATCTTTTACGACTAAAAAATTCAATTATTGATGGTTTGTTCAATAATGGCCTTGTAAAAGTGTGATTGAGATAATTGGAGAGTTACTTGGTATAAGAAAATTTCTATGTCTATATGAAACTTATGGAATTAGGTGAGTAAAATGGACATCAGTGGTGTTATTCACTAAATAACGTTTTTTCATTCATGATTTTAGACTCAGTAAGATTAAAATGTTTCTTAATGGATCATTTCAAAGTGGTATGATCATTCACTAAAAATATTTGAAAATGAAGCTAAAAATTAGAAGTATGAAAGTAAAATATGGAATAGTGATGAATGTCTATAGAAGGATATGGTGATTAAAGGTGACTTGAAGTGAATGGAAATGTGGGAGACTAGTTGATCTAAATTTGTTGCAAAACTATATTTTTTAGGGGGATAAAATTTACTAAAAATATCCTAATGATGTTTAGTGATAAAGTAAATTATTTTCAAACAAATATAGATATCAAATGTTCAATCATGTATTATTTGAAATCATCAATATATGGGGAGAATGTTAAAATAGTTTTTTACTTAAGATAATTCTATTCCAAATATTCTACATTTGTTAATTTTTGTGGAGGATATTCTTTGGATTTTATTTTGAAGAGTGATAATACAGATTCATGAATTTAAAATAAATAATAATTGAAATAATTATACATATTATGAAGTATTTCTTGGGGCCATGATGTCTGGTTGGTATTTCATTCATGATAGTTTTTCCAAAAAATCAGAAGGGGGAGATTTCTAGAATCTAATTGAGAATTGATCCATTGTTGGACTTTTCAAAATAAGTAAATAAGTAAGTATTGGATTTTTTTTTCCATAGTTTTGAATCATTAGAATAACTAAGAATCCTGATGAAGAAATTATTATTATAGAAGTTTTTCTTGAATGGAGTTCTTTGAAAATTCATTCTCAAAGGGAGATTTAGATGTTATGGAAAGGAATAAGATTGATTGAATCTTGAAAATAGAGAAGGATAAAGGTTTGGAATTAGAAATTTAGATGTGTTTAAGATGTTCAATAAGTAAAGAATATTGGGGATCATGAGGCAAAATAAATCAGTTAATCCCTAGTGTCTATAGAAAAATAAAAAAGGACTAAAACTCCTTGTATATAGAAGATAATTCAGAATATTTATAAGATATTTTAAAAACTATATAAAAATGCTAAAAGGATACATATGATATTTAAAATACAAAATTAGAAAATTCTTGTAGGATTTACAGTGATATGTAAAATCTATGTAATGATATGTAATACATTCCAATTGATATGTAAGATATTAAGATATGTTATGTAATTTGTTAATTTTTTGGTGTAATATATTATGATGTTTTACGGTGGTATGCATGATATTAATTGGAATATATAAGATATTCTGATATTTTAAGGTTATATTTAAGGTATTAATTATCATACATAAGATATTCTGATGCTCTAGAGTGATATGTAATATATTACTTAGCATAAATATGATATTTTTATGTTTCAATGTGATATTTAAAAATAATTATTTCTTATGTAAGATCAATTTGTTAGAAAATTTTGATAATTCTAGGTGCTTAAATTCAGATGGTGGTTTTGGTACACTTTCAAACATATTAACCTCATAATTATTTAAGATATTTATAATTTAAGCTAGGAAGATATTGAGAAATTGTTTATATTGTGATGAGATGTTTCATATAAGAGTTTAATTTGGGTATTTATAGTTAAAAATGTCATAGACCACCCCCTCTAGGAACCCCTCTTGGTCCTGTAGTGAATATGAGAGAAACCCATCGAGGCCCGCCTCCAATTGACCCAAAGTTAGTGACTAGAACTTTGGGTATAAAACATGAAAAAGGGAGGTATTTCCATCATATATTATAGGAATTCATAAATAAAACAACTATTAAACATTATAATATAAATAAAAAAATCCACAACAATCCCATAATGCATGAATATGTCATACAAATACAATTCTCCAAATAAAAATTACAAAATATATCCAAAGGAAGTAGCTCAGAGGGAAACCCAAAATTCAAGATAGTAATTTCTATATCTATCCCCAAAATTTCCCTAGAAACCAAAAAACATTTTTTATATATAGGTGTGAAAATAATATGTATACTTAGTAGGATCAATCCTAATACCTATCAAGAAAATGTTGAATAAGAATATTAATTTCATAGTCAATAAATAGAACAACTAACAAGTTCACACACAGGTCAACTACCACCCTGCCTCACTATGGACCATTCACCAAATATCACATCAAAGTGTAACAAAATAATATCAATCATATAACAAAATGGTATCTTGCAACTGATTCCCCGTGAATTTTCCATTCTCATTCCACAAATTCAACCAGTATATACTCAATAACTTATATATCTATATTTTATTGTGGTTAGTGTAGAAACCCAACCCAAGTTTCCTACAGTTATTGTATACTCTATTACATTGAAATAAGATAAAAGAAATAAAATCCCAAAAGACTGAATACTTTAGTAGTCTTGGTAAACTAGATACAAACTGAATTCTTTAATTATATTTGAAAACACAAATTACAACTTTTTTTGAGAATAAAATTATTTCCTATAGAATATTATTGCATATAAATAATTGTATAATTCATGGATTACTGGGAATGGAAATAAAATATTGGTGATCTAAAATGCTCAATAAGGGTTACGTATAGAGGAAAATATCATGAATGAATAAGTAATAATAAATATGGAAAGGTAAATAATGGAACACACATTCCATTTAATTAATAGCTTAGCTATCATAAATAGATATAGAATAATAAATATGGAAAGATAAATAACTAAACACAAATTTCATTTAAATAACTATACTGAAATAATGGATAAGGCATAATCAATATGGTATGGTAAATAACCAAACTCATCTTCCATTTAATCAATAATCTAAGAATGAAATGCATCTAGAGATAATATCATTGTGAAAAATATCATGAATAGTACGGATAATAATGGGATTCTCAACAAATAAAATTCATAATTATTAGACTCCGTGATCATAGGCATCACGATACCTCTATCATCAAGCTATAGGTAGAAACCTCTTTAATTATAGATTAAATATTTTTATCTTGAGACTACTAATGCATCGATGGGCTATATAATTATAGGCCCCACCTATCACTGCATGTCCAAATCATTCCTCATATAACGGATAATAAATTTAATAAATTAATTATATTCATTTATCAAAAAAATATCCATATTGAGTAAAGAATATGGATTTATCAAAATTTCCCTATTAGTTAAATAACTTTCAAAGTAAACACCATATATTAAAATGGTATATGATTTAGGAAATAATAAAAATCCATGCTAAAAAAATATGGATATTTAATGGAAACACCATAATTAAAAATTATATATGGTTTATGAAATACTAATATCCATCATATAAAAAATAAGGATATTTAAGATAAATTAATTGTACAATGATCACGAGAAATTGAATGTTTCAAAGGAAAGTTAAGGAAAATAAAAATGAATCCAAAAAGTGAATTTAAATACTTTACATGGAAAAAAATGATCATAAAACATCCATAGAAAGAATTAGGATGGTATCAATACAACATGTTCCCAATGTAGTATAAGTAAAATAAATATTTTTTTTATGGTAATGAATTAAAATATCATAAAAATATTTTTAAAAATATTTTTTAGAAAAATATCATTTTCTTTTTTAATTAACCATTTAAAACTAAAGTTCGCCAAAAATTTTGAAAATAATTTTCTTCAAAAATAACTTTATAATATTACAAAGGAATATTTCAAACATCGATTTCTAATTATGGAAGGAATTTCCATATATGTCGATTACAATAAAACAAATATTCCTTTCACGTTTTCAGTAAAATCCAAATTTGCCTTATTTTGAAAACAACATAAATATTCCATTCAAAATAATTTTTAAATTGTAAAAATGCAAAAAAAATATTTAATAAATCATTTTTAAATGGAAAGAAAATATTTTTTAAAAAATAAAAAACAAGGTTTTGGAAAAAATGGATTTTTAACCCAAGAGTGAAATGAAGTTAGGTTTTATTAAAAAAATTATCAATTATTTTAAGTATAAAATAGTAATATTATTGGGAAATATCATAAATAAATATAGTATAAGAAAGTTAAATTATTTTATTATAAAATGTTAAAATAATTTCCTTCAACTGAAATTCAAGAATAAATAATCATGATTAGAATGAGATTTTAAAATAAACCCATGCATTGATTATAATGTAGAAGTGGTAATTAATCAATGAATCAATTATGTATTTAAAATTTAAATACACCTAAAATAAGTGGAAATAAAAATTAATGTAATAAAAATTAATTACACGCATAATCTTATAATATCAAATACAAAGATGAAGTAATACAACCGAATGAAAAGAAATTCAGTTGTGAAATTTATTACCACTTGGTAATTTTCAAATAAAATTAACTTGAATGAAATAATTAAAATTGAAACTTACAAGAAAATGAAGTATGATTTATTCATGATATTATATGTAAAAGTGAAATTATATACACCATATAAAATAAATTAGGTGACTAACATCATAATATGCCTCAATGAAGGGAAATTGAGATGAAGTCCCTTACTTAATATTTCCTTTTGGTTAAATGTTATTCATCCTCCAATATAGTGGTTTTAAAAAATTTATTAGATTATAACATAACCACTTTAATATTTATAATATAATATATTATACTTTTATAACATCTTATCACTTGTTTGTTAATAATATTTCATTATTTTCATTGTTTGGGTGTTAATTGCCTTGTTTTCTCATCTGTTCTTTGTAATGAAAATTTAGGTTATTATGAATATTATATAGTTCCATAATCTCTAGAATAATAATCATGAAATAATTATAATATATATACATAAATTATAATTTTAATAACAATCATGAAATATGGTTTTTAGAAATTAAGTATGTCGTGATCATAGAGATGGTAGGTCATACATACCCATGAGTAACGTCTCCATTTTTCAACGATCATTATGAAAGGAGGTAAATAATATATTAACTTTTAGAATGATATTAATATCATAAATACCATATTATATAATTGAATATACATATATATATATATCATCCATTTTGTGTGGGGATGTAACGAGATTCGCATCGCCTCATGAAGGTGATAGTTCACAGGTACACGAATGATATTATCAACTTTCATCGAGGGAAAATGTAATAAATAAGATAATATATTATCTTTAAAAAATGATATATATTTCATTAATATCATAATTATTTCTTTTATATCACATATATTCATTAACATTAACCTTATTACCTCCCGTGTGAAGTGTTAGTGAAAAACGAATCACATCGCTTTGCAAGGTAGTAGTCTACCAGACACACGAGAAATGTTATATAATCCACTATATAATTTAAATTAAAAATATATATATATGGAATAATTAATAAATAACTATAATTATTTTATATATATCATATATATATATATTATTTATATACATCATCATGCTCAACCGCGAGAGGTGTTGATTGAAAACGTGCCATATCAGTTCGTAAGGTGCACTAGTGCAGAAAACATTATTTACGTCACCATTTTTTACATCGGTTATATATAACCGACGTGATAATCAGTGAAACGTGGTTTTTTACGTCGGTTATTTTATAACTGACAAAACAGATTCGGTGAGTAGATTTTTAACGGCGGTTATTAAAATAACCGACGTTACAAATCACTCGTGTTCGGTTTTTACGTCGGTTATGTTATAACTGACGTAAAAAACAAGATATCTATGGGTTTTTTACATCGGTTATCAAATAACTGGCGTAAAAAACCACAGCGTGTGGGGTTTTTTACGTCAGTTATTTGATAACCGATGTAAAAAACGAGATATCTGCACATTTTTCACGTCAGTTATAAAATAACTGATGTAAAAGACCACAGCGCGTGGGGTTTTTTACATCCGTTATTTGATAACCGATGTAAAAAACGAGATATCTACACGTTTTTTACGTCGGTTATGAAATAACCAACGTAAAAAACAGTGATTTTGAGGTCTTTTTTACGTAGGTTATAGAATAATCGACGTAAACAATCTGTATCTGATACATTTATAACGTCGTTTATTATAATAATCGACGTTATAAATGTAAAAAACAATTTATAATGTCGGTTATTAAATAACCGACATTATAAAAACATTTAAAAAATTAACAATCTCCGAGCATTGTCATTTACGAATTTTCGTTCGACAGTCTGGCGGCTCATCTATCTCAGGCGATAAACCCTAATTGGCTCATCGATCTCGCTGTTAAACTCGTTTTTCCTACAATGTTTATCATCTTTACTCTCCTCGGATCTATCATATCAACTCGCAACACTCAAGTAATCCTTCAACGAATTTATTTCGTTAATTTTTTTTTTCCGGATAGTCTATATTTATGTTTTACGATTTTTGTGTTCTTTTTTTCATTCGTTTTGTGTGCTTTAAACTCGTTCAATTTTTGTGTGCTTTTTTTCCCTGATCTACCATCTCAACTCATTTTGTGTGCTTTCAACTCGCAACACAAAAGGCATTCCAAAACCCCCATTTCATGTAAGCCTTCAACTCAGAACACTATATTTTTGTATGCTTTTTTCATTCTTTTTGCCTACATCGTATATTTTTTGTGGTCCCAAAATTTTTTTTGATGGATTTGGATTTGTCTTTGATTTTATATATTCACTTTATCTTGAAATTGGGTGCTTTTAATGTGTGACTCTTAGGTTAATATTTGGGTGTATTTTATAACCTATGAAAGTGATTCATTAATTTTGAAAGGGGAATCCAATTATGGTTTTTTAATTCTTTGTTGTCATGTGGGACTCAAAAGGGGGGTTTTGAATGGGTGTTATGTGTAAAACCTTTTCACACTTCTTTAAGGTGTTTTATGAAAAAGTTTGTTTTCCATGTGTATTGTTTGTGACATTATTTGAGGTAAATTATTAAAATATGGTGGTGGTTTAATAAATGTGTATTGAGCTGAAATTTATATTTTGGATTTGTATTGGTATTCTTTTTTTCTTGAATGGGGGTTTGGAATGTCTTTTGTGTGCAAAACATGGTTGTTCCTCTTGGGATTGTTTTATGAAAATTGAAAATGATTTAGTGAGTTAAAAAAATTGATAAAATGGTGTAAATGCAATATTTTGGCGATGTTATTCACCTAATAAGGGTTTTTGAAAGGTAAAGAGGTGATTTAAGATGTCAAACATTTTCAGAATGTTTTATAAATTGAGGAATTGTTTTATTAAATTGTGATGTTGGTGCGAAACATGTTTGTGGACTATTTTGTGTGACTTTTTTGATAAAATAAATTTTGATATTAGTTATCGAGAAACTTGTGATCATTTGACTAGTTGAATATAAATGATTATTTTTAATTATCATACGATCATTTAAGTACCCATATTTAATAATATTTAATTCCATCTATTTCATGCTGAAGTATATATTAAATGCATGTGTTTTTCGTTGTTCACCATCCCTAGTTTTATATGTAAACCATTGTTTGGGGGGTTGTCTGGGGGGTGGGGGCTGTCCAAGGGGGTGGAGGCCTGTCCATAGGGTTTTGGGGGTTTTCCGGGGGTGGGGGGATTTCCCGAGGGTTGGGGGGTGTCCAGGGGGTGTCCAAGGGGGTCGGGGGTGGGGGTGGTGTCCATGAGGGGTGGGTGTGCTGTCTGGAGGGGTGGGGTGTTGTCCAGGGGGTGGGGTGCTGTTCAGTGGGTGGGGGGATGTCCAAAGGGTTGGGGGGTGTCCAGCGGGGTGTCCAAGGGGGTAGGGGGTGGGGGTTGTGTCCAGGAGGGGTGGGGTGTTGTCTAGAGGGGTGGGGGCTGTCCAGGGGGTTGGGGGGATGTCCAGAGGGTTGGGTGTGTCCAGGGGGTGGTTGGGGGGGTTGTCCAAGGGGGTAGAGTCCTGTCCAGAGGGTTTTCGAGGTTGTCCGGGGGGTGGGGGTTGTCCAGAGGGTTGGGGGTGTCCAGGGGTGTTTGGATTTACATTGTGATTTTCTCCATCTGAATTTTTATTTTAAATATGATTTGATTCTCAGGTTTACTCCATTCTCTCCAATTTTCTATCAACCATATAGGCGCCATGGTTTTCTTTTATTCAATGGAATTTAAAACTGCTATATCTAACTATATTTTGCTTTAGTAATAATATTCATGCATATTTTTTTAAATACGCATATATTTGTTTTATATTTCGAAATTGTTTTACATTCAAATTATGATTTTTTTCATATAAACTTATATTTGTCTTATCTTAAAAATATATATATTTTTTATATTTTTTATAGGTAATAATGAGTCAAATTTGGATTACGGCACATCTAATGAGCAATGAATATGAGGAAGGTGTTGATGCCTTTTTGGAATTTTCTAAACGAAATGTTCCAAGTAGTAACATTTTTTTCTGTCCACGCCTGAAATGTTTGAATATGAAGAAGTTAAAAAAGTAAAGTGATAAAAGATCAACTGATATGTCATGGTTTAAATCTGAGTTACAGCCCTTGGATTTGGCATGGTGAAACTGGACGAGATGTCACTGATGATGATGATGCACAAGATGGTAACTCTGATGGAATTGAAGAAATGATTCGCGATATTGTAGCAGAACAAATTGAGATAGAACCGACGGTTGCGTGTCTATATGGTGATGCTGAAAAACCATTATATCCTGGTTGTACAGATTTTACTATTTTTTCGGCAGTGTTAAGATTGATTAACCTGAAGGCGAAACATGGATGGAGTGACAGAAGTTTTACAGAGCTGCTATAATTGATGAAAGACATTCTTCCAAAAGATAACGATCTTCCAGATTCACATTACAATGCCAAGAAAATATTATGCCCGATGGGAATGTGATACAAGAAAATACATGCATGTCCGAATGACTGCATTATATATAGGAAGGAATATGAATTTCTGTCAGAGTTTCCTAAATGTGGGACATCACGGTATAAGGTGAAAGAAAAATCACAGGCTGATGTAGAGATTACAAAGCTCCCTTCAAAGGTATTTTGGTATCTTCCTACATTTCATCATTTCAAACGTTTATTCGCTAATTCACATGATGAAAAAAGGTTAAGATGTCATGCTGATGAGCGGGTATGTGATGTAAAAATATGTCAACCAGCTGATTGCCCACAATGGAAGAAAATTGATGCACAATTTCCACATTTGGAAATGAAATTAGAAATCTCAAACTAGGGTTGTGCACAGATGGAATGAATCCATACCGAACACTCAGTAGCACACATAGTTCATGGCCTATATTATTGGTAATTTACAACCTCTCTCCTGAAGTTTGTATGAAGCGCAAATATGTCATGTTGAGTATAATGATCTCCGGTCCAAAGAATCCCGGCAATGATATCGATGTTTACTTGTCACCGTTGATTGATGATTTGAAACTATTATGGGCTGATGGTATTAGGTTGTATGATTCTTATAAAATGGAATATTTTCAACTACATGCAGTTCTTCTATTCACTATAAATGACTTCCCAGCGTATGGAAATTTGTCTGGATACAGTGTTAAAGGGCATAAATCATGTCCAATTTGCGAACAACAGATGTCATATTGTCAATTGCATCATGGGAGGAAAACAGTGTACATGGGTCATCGAAAGTTTTTGCCTAGGGATCACCCTTATAGAAGAATAAAAAAAGGAATTCAATGGCTCACAAGAACTTGATACTACTCCAAAACCTTTATCCCCTGATTTGTATTTTGAGAGGGTGAACAACCTTGATGTGACATTGGGAAAGACACAAAAATCTGGTAATGATAGACATATTTGGAAGAAAAGATCAATATTTTTTGAGCTACCATATTGGAGGTATCATTAAGTTAAACATAATATTGATTTCATGCACGTGGAGAAGAATATCTGTGATTGTTTTATTGGAACATTGTTAGATATTAAATGAAAGACAAAATATGGGTTGAATACAATATTAGACTTACTATCAATGGGAATACGTTTGGAGTTAGCTCCCACTCCTAAAGTAAGATGAACATATCTTCCCCTGGCTTGTCATACATTATCGAAGAGGGAGAAAATTAGCTTCTGTCAATGTCTTCATGATATCAAAGTGCCTCAAGGTTTTTCTTCTAATGTAAAAAAATTTGTCTCATTGAAGGACATGAAGTTGATAGGTATGAAATCACATGATTTTCACATCATGATGAAACAAATTCTACCAGTTGCATTGCATGGAATATTGCCCATTCGTGTCAGAAAGACTATAATGAAGTTGTGTTATTTTTTCAATTCAATTTGTAACAAGGTGATTGATGTGAATGCTTTGAACATTTTCGAAAAGGATGCAATTTTTATACTTTATCAATTGGAAATGTATTTTCCTCCAACTTTTTTTGATATAATGGTGCATTTAATGATTCATCTGGTTCGAGAAATAAAGCTTTGTGGACCTGTATATCTTCGTTGGATGTATCCTTTTGAAAGGTATATGAAAATAATAAAGGGGTATGTTAAAAATCTATATCGACCTGAAGCCTCTATTATTGAAAAGTATATTTCTGAGGAGGTAGCAGAGTTTTGTACGAGCTACTTGGTTGAGGCGCAACACATAGGTTTGCCTCCATCTCCCCATGAACGAGTTAATAATGAGGGAAAGGGGATTCGTGGATTGAAAGTCAAATCATTGTCAGCTGAACAGATGAAGAAGTTAGAATCATACATCTTGAATAACATAGTTGATGCTCAACAGTATATCACATTGCATATTAATGAGTTGAAACAATGTCATCCAAAGAAGAAAGAAATGTGGATTTTGAATGAACACAACAAAACTTTTTTGTCGTGGATTAAAAAGACTTTGCTTGGTAGATCAGATGTATCAAAGACATTAAAATGGATAGTGGGTGGTCCATGTTTAAATGTGATAACATGGTCTGGTTATGACATTAATGGTTATACATTTCATACAAAAGCTCAGGACAACAGAAGTGCAGTTCAGAATAGTGGTGTATTGGTGTTTGTAGAAGCGATGCATTTTTCGAGTGCTAAGGAAAAAAACCCAATTTCTGCATCAAGTGCATATTATGGAGTGATTGAAGACATATGGGAGGTTTATTACTTTAAAATTAAAGTTCATGTTTTTAACTGTAGATGGTTTATCAGTAACAACAGTGTCAGACAAGATGAATTTGGAATGACACTTGTTAATCTGAATAGATTGGAAGACACAACTGATTCTTTTATAATGGAAACACATGCAAAACAAATTTTCTATGTAGTAGATTAATCAGATATGGAGTGGGATATTGTTTTTCAAGGGAAAAAACAATATGTTGGTGAGGATACACTTGATGAAGATGCTGATTTATGTGAGATCCCTACTTCCATGGAAAGATTAATTGAACATAATGTTGACCATGTTGAAGACATTGTTTGTTCCATAAGGAACGATCACGATGAAGGAATTTGGGAAAAGAATCCATTTGTACATTCCTAAAATTACAGGTAACATATTTTTATTTCCTATTTACATTTATTTTTTTCATAAATGTTAGATATTGTAAGTTCTTTATTTATTAAAACATGTTTTAAAACAAAATAAGTATAAGTTTATGTTTGTTTTAAGTTTTTTTAGTTTACTTTATCATGTTTATAACCATTACAAGAATTATATATCTATTATTTTTGTTTAGTGACAATTACTTTACCTTGTTTACCATGTTTACTAGGTTTACCGTGTTTACCATCTTGACCATCTTTACCATCTTTACCATCTTTACCAATGATTAACACGCTTACCATATTACCAATGTTTACTATTATGTAACTTAGTATACTTTTCTATTTTCTGATTACAGTGGTATAAAAATATTTGAATTTGTATATTTGTAAGTTCTTTATTTATTAAAACATGTTTTAAAACAAAATAAGTATAAGTTTTTGTTTGTTTTAAGTTTGTTTAGTTTACTTTAGCATGTTTATAACCATTACATGAATTATATATCTATTATTTTTGTTCTGTGACAATTACATTACCATGTTTACCATGTTTACCAGGTTTACCATGTTTACCATCTTGACCATATTGACTATCTTTACCATCTTTACCATTGTTTAACATGCTTACCATATTACCAATGTTTACTATTACGTAACTTAGTACACTTTTATATTTTCTAATTATGGTAGTATTAAAATATTTGAATTTGTATATTTGTGAACTGACGTTTGTTTTTTTGATTTGAAGGATAATGACAGATCATTCAGTTGATCAACCACATGATTTTGGAGATGAGAATATTGCTGGTCATACCTCTGGGGATGAACATTCCCATGCTCCTATTAAGACAAAGAGTTCAAAGGTTTGTAAACATGGGTGCACATGTTTACCAAAATTATCACTTGCCCATATGCAGGATCAGAGGATAGTCGTTGAGTTTGATGATGATAATATTCCTAGAGGTCCGAATGCAAAAGATTTTAAGAGTTTTGTAGGAACATAGGCCAAGAGCAAAGTAAGCATTATGTATGATGATTGGAGAAGTGTGGATAAATTGATAATCTCTCAGTTATGGGAGATGATTTTGGTAAGATCTTTTGTCATTATTTGACTATTCTTTTAATGTTTCTAGTATATATAATATGTTTAACCTCTTCTTTATCAGATGACATTTGATATTCCTGAAACTGGAGGAGTCAGGAAGAAATGCTCATCGTTGGCTCCCAGGAGATGGAGGGATTTCAAATCAACCCTCTCATCTGATTTCATTTATGGTCATAGGAGTCATGACAATCCATGTCGTATATATCCTTTTATAGATGAAGACGCATGGAGATAGTTTTTTGAAAGTAGAAGAAAAGGGTCATTTCTAGTAAGGGCAATGTAAAATTTTATAAACTTTCTTATATAAATGATTTTATTAATGTTTTGTTAATGATTTCTTATTCTTAAATTACAAAAAACAAGGAAAGGTCATCAGGAGATCCAATCTAAAAATGTATACCCTCATAGTTTATCTCGGGGAGGGTATGCATTATTGGAAGAAAAAATGATGGCGGAAAATTTTCAACAACTAAGAGCTGAGTCTTCAAGCTCTGGAGAGGTGGCCCCTCCATCCCCTCCATCTAGACATGAAAAATGGAAGAGAGCTCGGAAGGGAAAAAAGGGAAATATCTTTCAGAAGAATCAAGAATCGTAGCTGAAAATATTGTAAGATATCTATTTTATTTATTTAAGTTAACAATTTTCTTCATATAATTTCAATCATTACAGAAAAGTTCAATTAATTAATATAGGATTCTCTTGAGGAGTAGAGTTCACAGGGGACATTTACAGCTACTGGGAGGGAAGATATTTTATCTACAGCATTGGGAAGGCCCAAACATCCTGGTCGTGTAAGAGGATATCCGGCAGGTGTATCAGTAAGAAAAGTGTTGCCACGTTCTTCAACTTCTAACGTTGAGGGGGTTTATAAAAAAATAGAATCCTTGTAGGCTAAAGTTCAAAATATTAATGCGACAATGGAGGACAAGATTAGAGCGTCGGTGCAATTTATGTTTGCAGAAATGCAAAGACAATTTCAGACTGCAGCTCCCACTCCTCCACCTCCCCCTGCAGACCCCATTATTTATCCTCCACCTCCGCCAGTAGCTTTCACTCCCCCACCTCAGCCTGTGGACCCCATTTTTTATCCTACTCCTCCGCCGCATCTTCCTACGTATTGCGAGTTGTTTGTTGATGATTCTCAACATCATATAGTATCATATGGGTTGGTATACTGTATGGGAGATACAGTTCATCATCAACAATTAGAGGTAGAGAATCTGAGGTTCACTGTACAGGATATTATAGATAGATCAGCTAGGTTACTAATACCTACAGATGAGGTGGCGACAGTTGGACAGAGTATCGGCCATTTTTTAATTTGGCCATCCAGACTTCTTTGACTCATTACCATAGAGGTATGAATGTTATATCTTTTATTTTGTTTTTTTATTAAAGTTGTTTTATTGTTTGAAAACTAATATATATTTCAATTTATTTTTACAGGAATACTTTAAAGGTAAAGAAATACTGTATAGACAACAACAAAGACAAATGGCTATGACATCAGATACAAATTCCAGTAGTCTTGACAGATTGTCAAGATATTCAAATTTTTTGGCAGGTTATTATGAGTTTCCAAGGGAAGCTTATGTTTGTGGACGTGAAATAAGTGTGGGGATTACGAACACTGATATCTTGGAGCTTGTTACAAGAAATAATTTGGGCATCAACGTGGTGAAAATTTTTTGCATGTAAGTCTTAACACCTTTTCCCTTCATTATATTTATTAAAAATGTATACATATGTATGTTTTGTATTAGGTATCTTTATAAAATTTGTGAGAATAATGAGATGAAATATGTATTTGGATTCATGGACCCACAATTGATTTCCCCTGAAGCATGTGCATTGAATGAGGAACAAAGAATGGTTTATATTTATGAAAGACTTGAAAAGAATATAGTCACACAATGTTGGATGATGCCTTTTTGTGAGAGGTACGAAACACATTTCTCTAATAGAATTAACTATCTTTTAACATAAAAACCACTAACGTTTAATTTCCTTTTATCAGTGATCATTGGATGTTATGGGTTTTTTTTCAAGGGAGAAAGCACTTTATTTGATATGCTCTGTCTATGGTGAAGTGAGGGAAAGTTTTAAGAATATATTGGAAAAGTAAGTTTCAATTTCTCAATAGTTTTATATATTATAATGAATTGTAAATTTACCCCATTCATATTATTTTCTAACAGTGCATGGGCCTACTTTTGAGAAAACAGAAAGAAAAGGAATGAAAAGATCAAATATGTAAATGCAAAGGTAAATATCCATTTATAATTTGTACTTTTTGATTTATTACATAAAAATAATATATTGAATTTACACTCATTCAAACAGAATTGTCATGAACAACAAGGCCTCATCTAATGCGGATATTATATGTTAAGATTTATGTATGAAATAATAACAACTGGGACAGTTGTGAATTTTGACTTGGTACGATTTCCTCTTAAACTTTGCCATAATATTTCAATTTGATTTATTCATTATACATGTTAACTACTTTCCTTTTCATTTGTAGCTTTTTGATGACCCTCAACCATATACTGCTGAATACATCAAACAATTACAAGTGGAGTGGTCAAATCATTTTGCAGGTTTGATTGAATTTTGGTTGTTTGTAATGTAAAATGTAATTTTGAATATTGTCGTTGTAATTGAGTATTTGGTAGTTTTTTAGTTTGGATTTAGTTTTTTTTTTGAATTTGACAGTATAAGTTTTGAATGTTATATATGTTAATGTTTAATTTTTCTCTACTTCTTATTTTGGTCTACTTATGATGGTTTTTCTGGTATGGATTTTGGTCTGTGGGGGAGGGGTTCCAAGGGTATGGGGGTGTGTTCAGTGGGGTTGGGGGTGTCCAGGGGTCTAGGAGGGCTGTCTGGTGGGGTGGGGGGGTAGTCCAGGGGGTGGGAGGGTTGTCCAGGGGTGTGGGAGGGCGGTCTAAGGGTGTGGGAGTGCTGTCCAGGGGGTGGGGGTATATATGAGGGTGGGGGTTGTCTAGGGGTGTTTGGGGCTGTCCAGGGGTGTGGTGGGGGCTGTCAAGTGGGGTGAGGGGGGTGAGAGGTGTTGTTCAGGAGGGTGGGGGTTGTTGAGGGGTGTTTGGGGCTATCTAGGGGGTCAGGGGCAGTCCAGGGGTGTGGTGGGGGCTCCAATGGGGTGGGGGAGGGCTGTCCAGGGGGTATACATGAGGGTGGGGGGGGGCTATCTAGGGGGTATACATGAGGGTGGGGGATCCAATGGGGTGGGGGCTCCAATGGGGTGGGGGAGGGCTATCCATGGGGTATACATGAGGGTGGGGGCTCCAATGGGGTGGGGGAGGGCTATCCATGGGGTATAGATGAGGGTGGGGGCTGTCTAGTGGGGTAATTTTTATATGTTATCAATGTAAATGCTTAAATTTGATCTCCTTCTATTTTTGTGGTACGATTTCTTGATTTGTTTTCTGGTTGATTGTGGGGGAGAGCAGATGACTGCATTCAATTTTTTTAAAAAAAAAATTGGCTTCCACATTGGTTATTTTATAACCGACGTGATAAAGAAAACGAGAAGTGTTTGTCACGTCGTTGATTTCATAACCGATGTGATAAAAAGCCTGGGAAATGGTTTATCACGTCGGTTATTTAATAATCGATATGATACAGAAAACGGGAAGGTTTTATAACATTGGTTATTTAGTAACCGACGTGATAGAAGTCCTGGGAAAGGGTTTATAACGTTGGTTATTCAATAACCGACGTGATACAAGGCCTGGGAAATGGTTTATCACTTCAGTTATTAAATAACCGACGTCAAACATGGGGGGATGGGTTTATAACGTCGGTTATTATATAACCGACGTGATAAACCCCCCTCCCCCCAGTTTATCATGGTGGTTATAGAATAACCGACCTGAGAACCCCCCCCCCCCCAGACCGTTTTATCACATCGGTTATTCAATAACCGACATGAAACATGGGGGGGCTGGGTTTATGACGTCGGTTATATAATAACCGACGTGAGAAACTCCCCCGAACTGGTTTATCACGTCGGTTATTTAATAAACGACGTGAAACACGGGGGGTGGGGGGGCTGGGTTTATAATGTCGGTTATATAATAACCGGCGTGATAACCCCCCCCCCCTAGTTTATCACGACGGTTATATAATAACCGATGTGATAAACCGGTCCGGGGGGTTTATCACGTCGGTTAATAAATAACTGACATGATAAACGATTTCCCAGGCCTTTTATCACGTCGGTTATTTAATAACCGATGTGATAAACCATTTACCATGCCTTTTATCACGTTTTTTATTAAATAACTGACGTGATAAACGATTTCCCAGGCCTTTTATCACATCGGTTATTAAAAAACTGACGTTTTAAACCCTTCCCGTTTTTTATCACGTCTGTTATTTTATAACCGACGTGATAAGCATCCCTATTTTTGTTTTTGATGTCGGTTTTTAAATAACCGACGTAAATAAAGTTATTTATAGTGTCGCCCGTATTAACGTCGACTAGAAACTGACGTAAAAAATTAAAAATAACCGACGTAAAAAACGTTTTCTGCACTAGTGGTGGTAGTTTATCGTACACAAAACCAATGTTATTGTTTACCATTAAAGGTAATATAGGAGGGATAAAGGTCATGAAATTATAATAATAACATATTATTATATGGTATATGTTTTTTTATATTATCATAAATGAAGAAGATCTGAAAGAGGTGAAAGATGAAATAAAACAGAAACACGTAATTAGGGATTTTATCTCTCGTCAGATCGCCTCTTTAGGATTATACCTAAAGTATTACAGGAATGAATGTATGACCGAAAATAATATTATATAATTAATTTATTGAAGTTTTTAATTTATTTTTATAGGTATTTTTGTATCAAAAAGTATTTGAAGGTGTGAAGAAGAGAGGAGAGGGGTGGCCTTTTATAAGTGAGGTGAGTAGCATACTTTTAATTTTTGAAAAGAAACAATTGTACCCAAATTTTACAAATTAAAAATGGTAAAAATGGATTATTATCAATAATTATACATTATAAGGTTGAAATATGGTCAAAAAATAGAGTTTAGACAACGCTTATCTTATTACTTTAATTTTCATTTTTTTTAAATTCATTATGGTCAAAAATTAAGTTTCAATTATCATATAATATAAATTATAATGATTATAAATATTTATTAAATTTTAACAAACTTAATTCAAATAATTCTAAAAATTGTATTTAAAATTAATCCCACAGAAGCGACGAGAATGCGGGTTTTCAAAGAGAAAATATTCAAAAGTTTATAAAAAATTTATATCAAAATTCAAAGTGAAAATGATTATAAGGACCAAAATTAGATTTATATATATATATATATAATTGAACTAATTTTACTTCAAAAAAATTAAAAATATAATTTAAATTTTTTAATAATTTAAACAAAAAGGAAGCATTTAATTAAAATTCAGTATTTTCATTATTCATCCAAAAATGAAACATTTAGGAAAATTAACAAAAAAATTACCCTAAGATAATTATTATATTATTATTTCAAAATTGAATTTAAATTTATCAAATAATTTTTCTGAAATTGGTAAAAAAATAATTTTAAATTATGTGTTCAAAATGAGACTAACCCCTCATTTAGAGAAAATACATTTTTTCAGAAAACATTTGTTTTTATTTTAAATGATTCTTATTTTTTTGAATCAATATATAGTGATAATTTTTATAATTTTGTAAAGACCCGTAAATTTCAAGGAAATTTTTTTTCTTAATTTTCTTTGGAATTTTACAAGAACGCAGTTTCTGACGACACCTGATTCCGAGGCCCGGTGTGCCCAGAATCATTTTCCGAAGTTTTGGCTCGGGTACGTTCAGTGAACGGACGAGCGGGTTTTTCTAACTTTTGAACCGGTTCCCGGAATCGAATTCTGAGGGCACCGATGAAATCGCAGCACCGGGTTTTGCCTAGAAACGCCTCTTCCGGAGTTGCGTTTGCTCAGGTGTGGTTTTTAAATTTTGGGACTTAAGGTTAAGAAATAAAATAAAGTTGTTACGACAACTTTATTTTTATTTCACTTGAAGCCACTTGAAAGCCACATTAAGCTGGTTAAGCTTAGTTGAAGCGGATAGGGTGCAACTGAAATATCCTATCCTCTTGATTGGATATTTGTGGGTGGGGCCCGCACGAGCCCTGCCGTTTCTTCCGCTAAGTAACGCACCCGCGAAAACCCGTCAAAGAAACTGAAAGTCAACTGACGCGGTTTCTTAGTTTCTTAACAGACCATTAAATTGGGCTGTTTCTTTCGTCCAATTAATTGGGCGGTTTCTTTGGTAAATTAATTCTTGGAATTAATTGTTCGTTTCTTTTTTTTTAATCGTTGCTTGTGCGTTAATAAAATAAGATTACTCTTATTTTATTTTGGGTGGAAGCTTGTGGTGTGGGGAGAATTTGGAGGAGAGCGTTCTTCTTCGGCGAAGAACGCGAAGAACGCCGGCCTCCGGCGAAGAACGCCGAAACCGCGGAAATCAACGACGCTTCTTCCGCGACGTTTCTTCCGCGACGATCGTTCCTTTCCAAGCGACGTTCTCCCTTCGGACGCACCTCGACGAAAACGGAATCAACGACGTTTCTCCGGCGACGTTTCTTCCGCGACGAACTCGCGAGCGACAACGGTTGAGGTAGGGGTTTTAAACCTTTTTAAAGTTGTTGATCTTTCTTTCGATCTTGAAGGTTCTTTTTTTTTGTCGGCCCTTGTTTCCGAATCTTTTTATTTATTTTTAAAAAGATTGTGATGGATTATTGTTCTAGAAAGGCCGATTGTTATCAATCTAATGCGAGGGGGGTCGGGCCGCACAAACACGGCCGAACCCCCCCCCCCCCCCCCCCTCCTTTATTCTTGTTGTTTCTTGCGGATGGAGCGAGATGGCGTGGTGCCGTCGCACCACGCGGGAATCGTACGACAACTATTGAGCGGCGCCGTCGCGCCGCGCTGTGGAACGAAATCAAACAAGATCGAGACGCCTTCGCGCCACGCCGAGAAGTCGTTCAAGCACGCGACGTCGTCGCGCCGCGCCAAAGAGGCCGCAGATTAAATTAATTTTATTTTGTTCTTGAGCGCAGATTGACGGGCGACGACAAACGAGGCCGCAAGTTAATTTTGAGGCCTCCGCAGTGAAGGTCGGGTCCCGGGATGACCGTAGGCGCATACGGGAAGCAAATCGGACCACCAGAGCGTCTCCGGTGGCCCGCGGAAGCCGGCGGCGGCGCCGGCGGCCGGAGGCGGCGGCACCCCGCGGGTGTCCAGGGTGGCACCCCGCAGGTGCCGCGGGGTTGTCTGGCGACACCCCGCGGGTGTCCAGGGTGGCACCCCGCGGGTGCCGCGGGGTTGTCTGGCGACACCCCGCGGGTGTCCAGGGTGGCACCCCGCGGGTTCCGCGGGGTTGTCAGGCGGCACCCCGCGGGTGTCCAGCGCGACACCCCGCGGGTGCCGCGGGGCTGTCAGGCGGCACCCCGCGGGTGTCCAGCGCGACACCCCGCGGGTGCCGCGGGGCTGTCAGGCGGCACCCCGCGGGTGTCCAGCGCGACACCCCGCGGGTGCCGCGGGGTTGTCAGGCCGCTCGGCCGAGCCGAGCCGGACCGGCCCTGGCCGGGCGGGGCCGGGCCAACCGGGTCGGCCCGGACCCGGACCCCCCCCGTTTTCGGACCATTTCGGTCAAATTCACATATCTTGAGCTCCGGACGTCCGAATGACGTACCGTCAGCTTTGTTGAATTCCTCTCAGTGAGACGGAACTTTTGGCTTACTCTGCTCGAGGTTTGGATGCCGACGGAGTACGGTCGGGTCGGTTCGTACACGAAACCAACCGGGCCCCTGGAACGAAAAAGCCAATAACTCACAGACCGGGCGTCCGATTGACGCGCTGTCTGTTTCGTTGACTTCCTCTTGATGAGACGGAACTTTTGACATACTCCGCCCGAGTTTTGGATGCAGTCGGAGTATGGCCGGATTGGATTGTACCCGAAATCCAACTGGGCCCCTGGAACGGAAAAGCTGATATCTTTCAGCCAGGACGTCCGTTCGACGAACCGTCAGCGGCGTTGGTGATTGCGTTGAGTAACGGTCCCTTTGAGTATACCCTATGGGAGTTCAGGGTACAGTTGTGATACGGCCGGGATTGGTTCGCACACGAAACCAACCGGGGCCCTGGGACGAAAAGGCTAATAACTCACAGACCGGGCGTCCGATTGACGCGCCGTCTGTTGCGTTGAGACCCCTATGATGAGGCGGTCCTTTGAGACACTTCTTTGTGAGACTTTGTGATACTTGGAGTATCGACCAGTAGCTCGTGGAGCGGACCCTCCCGGAGACGAGCGTGCAGAGTACGGAGACCGTGTAGCCGACTGAGACCTGACGACTGCTTGACCGACTCGACTTGGAGTGAGTCGACTAGCCCAGTGGACGGAGCGCCCGGTATTTGGCGGCAGACCCACGGCGGACGGAGCGCCTGGTAGTTGGCAGCAAACCCGCAGTACTCGACAGGAGGAGTACCTCAGTAGGCTATTTGGGTGAGCGCCCGGTATTTGGCGACAGACCCTCAGCGGACGGAGCGCCCGGTAGTTGGCCGCAAACCCGCAGTACTCGACAGTAGGAGTACCTCAGCAGTCTTAGGTTAGTGAGCAGTACCTCGGAGTCGTGACAGGACCACTGTACACTCTAGAGACGGAGCTCCTCAGTAGTTACGGTTTCGATAATGAAAATCCTGGTTTGAGCTGAGTCAATGAATCTTTGCGTTTCCTCATGATTGAGATGGGTCGCTTGATAACTTAGGTATATGTATGGGCATATTCCTGGGTGATGGTTATCCGTTGATTTCATGATTTTTGTGTATCCTTGTGATTGGATGGGTTACTTGATGACTTAGGTATATGTATGGGCATATACCTAAGTAGAGTCGGATGTTACTTCGTGATTGTTGTCTTTACTTTGTGGATATCCATGTTGGATTTAGTGAGACCTTAAGGGTCTCGGGGTCCCTACTGAGTAGCTTATACTCACCCCTGCACGGGCTATGCCCGCACTTCGTTGTGTTGGTTGCAGACGACGGACAGCGCAGATCGCAGTTGAGGCTTGCGGAGCAGGTCGGTACCCGGAGGAGGACCACTGGGCGGACGTACCCGGAGTAGACGACAGGACCCGAGGAGTAGAGGAGCTATCTGTACCTACCCTTCAGGTAGGATCCGTGGTGGACGATCCAGGAGCTGAGCCATCTGTACCTACCCTTCAGGTAGGAATCGAGGAGGACGACCCAGGAGCCGCTTCGTTCTTCCAGCTGCTGTTTTTCCCTTTCGAGTTGTACTTTACAGTTGGGCTTGTATTTCCGGCCCTTTTACTTTTCTTCGCTTGTGTTTACTTTTCCGCTTGCTTACTCTGTGGTGTTTTTTTGCTTTTGTAATGGAAATGCCTTCACAGTTATCGGGATTTACGCCATTGGTGCTAGTCGCCAGCCCCTGGCCTATGGAAGGCGGGCTTGGGTTAGTCACGGCACGGGCCCCGAGGTCGGGTCGTGACAGATTGGTATCAGAGGTGGTCGGTTCTACCGCCGATTCTGATCTTTCTTTCTGTGAAGCAATAGTGTTAAGGGTACCGAGTGTGGTTTCCAGTTCAGGGAGTCCAGTGTTGGTGCGAGCGGCCGACGTATCCATACACCAGGACCCTGACAACTGAATTCCGACTTTGTGCACGAAAACACTGATTGCGTGTGTGTTTCCAAAGTTTAAAAATGTCAGCTCAAACCAGGTCATCTCACCAGGTTTAATCGTTTGACCGTGTTACGATGTTTCTTTCAGGATGCCTTTTCTCGGACGACCAGCTTTAGCCCAGAGGGATGTGCGTACTGACAGCCTGCCGACCGACGAGGCTTCGGTTCAGGGCCCTCTTGCAGTCGAGGCACCAGCAGAGGCACCAGCGGTACTACCATACGTTGGGCCACCGATGCCACCAGCCCCAGCAGTAGGCGATGCACGACGCTTGAGTGCGCTGCATGAGTTCCAGCGCCAGAGGCCACCCAGGTTCAGGGGAGAGACGGACCCGCAGGCGGCTGAGGATTGGCTGGAGGCTGTGGTGGGAGTCTTCAGGCTAGTGGGGATGCCATCGGACTTTATGGCGATCTTTGCGGCTAGCCTTCTTCAGGCAGCAGCAGGCAGGTGGTGGAGCCACTTGTTCCAGTTTTTCCGTGGGATGGCCTTCTCTTGGGAAGACTTCGAGACCTCCTACAGGTTGGAGTATGTGCCAGTAGCTCTACACCCCGAGCGTGTTCGGGAGCTGCTGCCTTTGTCGCGTGCTTCTCGATCAGAAGCCGAGTCATCTGTGGGCAGTAGACAGATAATGGAGAGGCCCAGAAAGACCAGACCAGCAGTTGGGCGATCTCGGGTTTTAGGACCGGTGGTGCAGGGCACCCGGAGTGGGAACAGAGCTAGCCGTGCAAGGAGCAGGTTGTGTTACTCATGCCGCGGAAAGGGTCATCTGGCACGTGACTGTCCGACTCCCGATCCGCAGGCTTTGGGGGAGCCACCGAGATAGAGGCAGCGACAAATGCTTGAGCAACAGTAGAACTCTTGGAGCAGGTGGACAGGAGCGGAACTAGTGGATACGTCTCTTGTACTTCTAGTTCCATGTTTGATGTTGTATTCGTGTCTTTGTATTATGAGCTGCAATAATAAAGAAGACACTTATCTCTTGTGATGTTTGCCTTCCTGTCCTCTTTTGTGATGTTACTGAGTGGTCCCGGTTAAACTGTTGACTTGACCCTCACTTTCGAGATTTCAACTGGAGCAGACCCAGTGACCTCACACTGATGCCGACAGTGTGACTCGACCCTTGGAGGCGAGAGTGACAGTTGGATCTCTTAGTAGTTACGTCGAGTCCTTACGACGTCATCCATGGCATGAATGCATCCTTCATGCCAGGATTGACTGTATTAGGCAATGGGCGTGGTTCATCTAGAGAGGGGATGAGACCAGGTTTCTCTTTTCGGCAAAGGAGAAATTTTAGCAGCTCTTCCAGATCATATGCAAAGGAGGTGCAGTTCATCCAGGAGCGGATGAAGACTGCACAGTGCAGTAAGAAACAGGAAACCAGTGCCAGTCTTAGAGACTCGGGTGTGTTAAATGTTTCAAGAAGAGGAAGCTTAAAGGACAGATGAATCTGCGGAGTAGCAGACGTGGAAGTGGGGCCTTGAGAGCAGCAGGTGGTGGTGTACATCTCAACATGTTACAACCACCCGCCTTTGAAATCCCCGCCAGGCTCAGGGAGCAGGAGGGCTGGGAAGGAGAGTAGCTGCATGCGGTCAAGTAGTGTGACCCAGGGGCTCTAAGAATGATTCGGGGTACGGGCTATGTCTACTATGAGCTGCCATATCTTTAGACATAGGTACCAATCATTCTTTCCTTCCACGAATCTTGTCCCATACCTAGAGGTTCCGGGTAAGCCGTTGACTTGACCCTCACGTCTGGAGATACCTTTGGGAGGAGGCTCGATAATCACACTTACGCCGACAGTGTGATCTGACCACGAGGCGAGAGTTTCGGTTGGAATCTCTTGGTGGCAGCGTCGAGGCCTTGCGACGTTGGTCTGGTTATGGATCGAATTCACAGATCATACCCAGGTTGACTGTTTTAGGCAAAAAGGTTGTGGTCTATCTACAACGTTGGGATAGGTTTTCCTTGGTCAGCGAAAAGGAAACCCTGGGCAGCTCAAGATAAACTCATGCACAGGAGGGTGTAGCCGATCATTCTTGGGTCGACCCACCTTACCTTCGTGGCAGCAGGAGTTTTTAGTTTCAGTTCTAATCAGAAATGGAGACCTCTGGAGTTCGAGGATGACGACCACGTCTTCTTACGGGTCTCACCTCGACGAGGTTTACGGAGATGTGGCCTGGGAGGCGAGTTATCTCCGAGGTTCAACGGACCTATCTAGGTCCTCAGCTGGGTAGGCGAGGTGGTTTACCGCTTGGCCCATCCACTTCAGTTGCACTAGGTGCACGACGTTTTCCACATATCCCAACTGAGGAGATACGTGCTCGACCCCCCTTCGCATATCATCGACCATGAGGAGCTAGACGGTGGCGATGAGTGTCTTATACGGAGGTTCCTGTGGGGATCGACGATCGACAGGAGCGGATCCTAGTAGGATGGTCGATTCCTCTTGTGCACTTTCTTTGGCAGCGCGGGAACCTCCAGGTGAGCACATGGGAGCGGAAGGCTCAGATGCGTGCTCAGTACCGCTTTGTTTCCCTAAGTCTGTGGTGAAGCTTTACGGGGACGTAAAGCCCTGTGGTGGGAGTAATGTAAAGACCCGTAAATATCAAGGAAATTTTTTTTCTTAATTTTCTTTGGAATTTTACAAGAACGCAGTTTCTGACGGCACCTGATTCCGAGGCCCGGTGTGCCCAGAATCATTTTCCGAAGTTTTGGCTCGGGTACGTTCAGTGAACGGACGAGCGGGTTTTTCTAACTTTTGAACCGGTTCCCAGAATCGAATTCTGAGGGCACCGATGAAATCGCAGCGCCGGGTTTTGCCTAGAAACGCCTCTTCCGGAGTTGCGTTTGCTCAGGTGTGGTTTTTAAATTTTGGGACTTAAGGTTAAGAAATAAAATAAAGTTGTTACGACAACTTTATTTTTATTTCACTTGAAACCACTTGAAAGCCACATTAAGCTGGTTAAGCTTAGTTGAAGCGGATAGGGTGCAACTGAAATATCCTATCCTCTTGATAGGATATTTGTGGGTGGGGCCCGCACGAGCCCCGCCATTTCTTCCGCTAAGTAACGCACCCGCGAAAACCCGTCAAAGAAACTGAAAGTAAACTGACGCGGTTTCTTAGTTTCTTAACAGACCATTAAATTGGGCTGTTTCTTTCGTCCAATTAATTGGGCGGTTTCTTTGGTAAATTAATTCTTGGAATTAATTGTTCGTTTCTTTTTTTTTAATCATTGCTTGTGCGTTAATAAAATAAGATTACTCTTATTTTATTTTGGGTGGAAGCTTGTGGCGTGGGGAGAATTTGGAGGAGAGCGTTCTTCTTCGGCGAAGAACGCGAAGAACGCCGGCCTCCGGCGAAGAACGCCGAAACCGTGGAAATCAACGACGCTTCTTCCGCGACGTTTCTTCCGCGACGATCGTTCCTTTCCAAGCGACGTTCTCCCTTCGGACGCACCTCGACGACAACGGAATCAACGACGTTTCTCCGGCGACGTTTCTTCCGCGACGATCGTCCTCTTCCGCGACGAACTCGCGAGCGACAACGGTTGAGGTAGGGGTTTTAAACCTTTTTAAAGTTGTTGATCTTTCTTTCGATCTTGAAGGTTCTTTTTTTTTTGTCGGCCCTTGTTTCCGAATCTTTTTATTTATTTTTAAAAATATTGTGATGGATTATCGTTCTAGAAAGGCCGATTGTTATCAATCTAATGCGAGGGGGGTCGGGCCGCACAAACACGGCCGAACCCCCCCCCCCCCCCTCCTTTATTCTTGTTGTTTCTTGCGGATGGAGCGAGATGGCGTGGTGCCGTCGCACCACGCGGGAATCGTACGACAACTATTGAGCGGCGCCGTCGCGCCGCGCTGTGGAACGAAATCAAACAAGATCGAGACGCCTTCGCGCCACGCCGAGAAGTCGTTCAAGCACGCGACGTCGTCGCGCCGCGCCAAAGAGGCCGCAGATTAAATTAATTTTATTTTGTTCTTGAGCGCAGATTGACGGGCGACGACAAACGAGGCCGCAAGTTAATTTTGAGGCCTCCGCAGTGAAGGTCGGGTCCCGGGATGACTGGAGGCGCAGACGGGAAGCAAATTGGACCACCGGAGCGTCTCCGGTGGCCCGCGGAAGCCGGCGGCGGCGCCGGCGGCCGGAGGCGGCGGCACCCCGCGGGTGTCCAGGGTGGCACCCCGCGGGTGCCGCGGGGTTGTCTGGCGACACCCCGCGGGTGTCCAGGGTGGCACCCCGCGGGTGCCGCGGGGTTGTCTGGCGACACCCCGCGGGTGTCCAGGGTGGCACCCCGCGGGTGCCGTGGGGTTGTCAGGCGGCACCCCGCGGGTGTCCAGCGCGACACCCCGCGGGTGCCGCGGGGCTGTCAGGCGGCACCCCGCGGGTGTCCAGCGCGACACCCCGCGGGTGTCGCGGGGTTGTCAGGCCGCTCGGTCGAGCCGAGCCGGACCGGCCCTAGCCGGGCGGGGCCGGGCCAACCGGGTCGGACCCGGTTCGGGCCGACCCGGGGGGGTCGGGCCGGGTCGGCCCGGACCCGGACCCCCCCCGTTTTCGGACCATTTCGGTCAAATTCACATATCTTGAGCTCCGGACGTCCGAATGACGTACCGTCAGCTTTGTTGAATTCCTCTCAGTGAGACGGAACTTTTGGCTTACTCTGCTCGAGGTTTGGATGCCGACGGAGTACGGTCGGGTCGGTTCGTACACGAAACCAACCGGGCCCCTGGAACGAAAAGGCCAATAACTCACAGACCGGGCGTCCGATTGACGCGCCGTCTGTTTCGTTGACTTCCTCTTGATGAGACGGAACTTTTGACATACTCCACCCGTGTTTTGGATGCAGTCGGAGTATGGCCGGATTGGATTGTACCCGAAATCCAACTGGGCCCCGGGAACGGAAAAGCTGATATCTTTCAGCCAGGACATCCGTTCGACGAACCGTCAGCGGCGTTGGTGATTGCGTTGAGTAACGGTCCCTTTGAGTATACCCTATGGGAGTTCAGGGTACAGTTGTGATACGGCCGGGATTGGTTCGCACACGAAACCAACCGGGCCCCTGGGACGAAAAGGCTAATAACTCACAGACCGGGCGTCCGATTGACGCACCGTCTGTTGCGTTGAGACCCATATGATGAGGCGGTCCTTTGAGACACTTCTTTGTGGGACTTTGTGATACTTGGAGTATCGACCAGTAGCTCGTGGAGCGGACCCTCCCGGAGACGAGCGTGCAGAGTACGGAGACCGTGTAGCCGACTGAGACCTGACGACTGCTTGACCGACTCGACTTGGAGTGAGTCGACTAGCCCAGTGGACGGAGCGCCCGGTATTTGGCGGCAGACCCACGGCGGACGGAGCGCCTGGTAGTTGGCAGCAAACCCGCAGTACTCGACAGGAGGAGTACCTCAGTAGGCTATTTGGGTGAGCGCCCGGTATTTGGCGACAGACCCTCAGCGGACGGAGCGCCCGGTAGTTGGCCGCAAACCCGCAGTACTCGACAGGAGGAGTACCTCAGCAGTCTTAGGTTAGTGAGCAGTACCTCGGAGTCGTGACAGGACCACTGTACACTCTAGAGACGGAGCTCCTCAGTAGTTACGGTTTCGATAATGAAAATCCTGGTTTGAGCTGAGTCAATGAATCTTTGTGTTTCCTCATGATTGAGATGGGTCGCTTGATAACTTAGGTATATGTATGGGCATATACCTGGGTGATGGTTATCCGTTGATTTCATGATTTTTGTGTATCCTTGTGATTGGATGGGTTACTTGATGACTTAGGTATATGTATGGGCATATACCTAAGTAGAGTCTGATGTTACTTCGTGATTGCTGTCTTTACTTTGTGGATATCCATGTTGGATTTAGTGAGACCTTAAGGGTATCGGGGTCCCTACTGAGTAGCTTATACTCACCCCTGCACGGGCTATGCCCGCACTTCGTTGTGTTGGTTGCAGACGACGGACAGCGCAGATCGCAGTTGAGGCTTGCGGAGCAGGTCGGTACCCGGAGGAGGACCACTGGGCGGACGTACCCGGAGTAGACGACAGGACCCGAGGAGTAGAGGAGCTATCTGTACCTACCCTTCAGGTAGGATCCGTGGTGGACGATCCAGGAGCTGAGCCATCTGTACCTACCCTTCAGGTAGGAATCGAGGAGGACGACCCAGGAGCCGCTTCGTTCTTCCAGCTGCTGTTTTTCCCTTTCGAGTTGTACTTTACAGTTGGGCTTGTATTTCCGGCCCTTTTACTTTTCTTAGCTTGTGTTTACTTTTCCGCTTGCTTACTCTGTGGTGTTTGTTTGCTTTTGTAATGGAAATGCCTTCACAGTTATCGGGATTTACGCCATTGGTGCTAGTCGCCAGCCCCTGGCCTATGGAAGGCGAGCTTGGGGTAGTCACGGCACGGGCCCCGAGGTCGGGTCGTGACAACTTTAGTTATTAATATTCATACCCACCAATTTAATGGTAAGTTTATAACATCATATTATATTATACTTCATTTCAACTCGGGGTTTTGTGTTCCTCAAGCTAATGGAGAAATTAAATTTAAAGAAATATATTTTGTGGCTTGTTTAGGATCGGTGTTGTGTGTTTAATAAACTATAAAATAAAATTTTATTAGTTTAAAAAAATTTCATGTTAAATTATCCCCAAATTAAATAAATATTTTCTTCTTAATTTAAAATTGATCTTGAAAATCAATGGATTAACATTTGAAAATTCTATTATTGAAAACCTAACTTTGTAAAAGAGTTAATAAAAATTCATCATAAAAAGTGTGGAACAGAAGTAAAAAAGTTCATATGGAATAAAAAATAACTAGGTTTATAAGTGGGATAAAAATTGTGTTAATTGAATATATATAGGAATAGAAGAAATTCATAAATAATTATAGAGTGTGATAGAGGTCATTGATCAAAAGATAGTGTGTGAGAAATGTAAATTTAAGGAACTCAATACCAGATATCTATAATGATATAATAGACCATTTAATTCATCGAATATGAAGGTAAAAGGATTAAAAAAATATTCAATATCCATTCCTAAGTATGAGGAATTATTTTAATTTCTATTAATATAAGGAAATATATTTACTTGATGTGTTTCTATTTTATAACTAATATTTTATCCTTTGGTTGTACCTTGACCAATTTCCAATTCAACACTTACTCCTAAAAATGAGTATAGAAATATGAATTTTTATTCCTAAAGCACTAAAATTCAATTTTAATGGATCATATGATCCATTAAAGTATTGAAAGTCTTTTCATCTATCTCTAACTATTTTACCAAACCAATATGATTAGAACAAGTTATTTAATATAATACATTAATCTATAACTGTCATCAGTAAAACAACTACTTCATCATTAATTTTTATTTGTTAAATAATTTAACTAAAAAATAATAAATTAACCAAGACATCACATTGTCCAGTGATAATCATTAAACCCCTATTATATTTTGGTCATGAGTTCAAGCCCATGCGGCCTTGTCAGATTTGATGGGTTGTCTCCTAGCATATGAGTTGTCCATCTTCTATAACCAAGAAAATATAATTCCTATAACATTACTAAATTGTAAGGACCCAAAATTACTACAACATAAATTATAAGATAAACCTTAAAGCATCCTAATATATTAAATCTTTTTTAAAAAAAATGAAAAGGAGTTTATCCTCAAATAACTCTTTCATATACTAAACCAATAGTTTTTATTCCCACAAATGTCTTCCAAAAATATCTTTAATCATGATACATTACTAAAAAATCAAAATTTGTATTCAATACTTTTAACTTATGATCAACCTTAAACTCATAAACCTATAATGACATCTATATAACTTAAGTTAATGAAGATGTATATTCTTCTAAATTTATACACAATCCTTATATTATTCACAATTCTTATAACCAAAATTGAATGGGTAAAATACTTAAACAATTTATTTCTTATATCCCAAAAAATAAATACATCATCTATTTTATTTCAACATGGGTATTTCCTTGGTCTAGGATTTAACCATTAGAAGAGCGAATTGACTTGGATAATTTTCATGTTCCCTGTAATTAAAATAAAAACTATAAATGGATCCCTATGAAGATATTTATTTCCTTCCATCATACACTTCACTTTTCCTTGGAAATTATTTACTTTACTCCATTACTTTAAATACATAAATCATTTACCCATTCCATTGAGACACCATCCAAAGTTTATCCTTCCACATTTCTGACATGAAATAAATCAAGTCTTATTTTCTCCATGATCTCCACCACTCAAGATCTTAGTGAACTCCATCCTTCTCTTCTTTGGTTAGTCAAGAAGTTTGGTAATATATAGGTTGTTAATCATATTTGGGGATAAATGATTAGTAATAATCATGATATCTTTCACTCCTATCATCATCTCATTTGGTTTCTCATAGTCTTTACATTTTCCTTCATATTCAATGTTAACTTGCTTCAGTTTCCATCCATTAACTAAAACAAAAAATCATAATGTGATCAACAATAATCATGGTGGGAAACCATATAATAATTTATTGGATGTCTAAATCATAAGATATTATTTTCAATACAATACACCTTATTTTTAACATATTTTATTCATTATCGTCATATATTCAAATCCTTTATAATGTTCTGTAAATAAAATTTGAATTATCCTAAAAATATCTACAGGGAGTGTCGGACCAGGTGTGTTGTAAGTATAGTTTTCATGCACCAAGTGATTATTGGGACAATCCAAATACCCTCACTTCAAATTTATTACCCCTATGTACATTTGTTCCAAAACCACATCCACTTTCAATATCCAGACAGTGGTGTATTTCTAAGAAAAAACACATAATATCTTCCTTACAAAAACTTTAGGATGTTCTTATACACTTATCCTAAAAGTCTAGAATAGGGTTATAATCCTTATACTATGTTTTTCAAAATCTAGTTCACAAGTTCTCTACTAAAATTTATTTGATACCAACTATAGTGAACCAACCATAGTTTTCTAGATCAAGTGTTCACATTATTACATTAGCATAGGATACAAGAAATATCATCTCGAAGGACCAAATAGTTTAGTATTCAGGGAAAACTAGAAACATTCTTGATTTTTAAATCACATTTGAAAAAAAAAATTACAACATGACTTTTATTAGAATAGCAATATTCCATCTATAATATCCATAAATATCAATCATTGTATACTTCATGGATTCTTTGTAAAGGAAAAAAATATGTATGAGATCAAATACTCAGTAAGGGTTAAGTATAGTGGAATTTATCATGAATAAATAAATAATAATAAATATTTCATGAAAAATAAATGAACACACATGTAATTTAATCAATAACATAGATATCATAATTATATAGGTCATAATAAAAATAGAAAGTTATATAATTGAACACACATTCCATTTAAATAAGTTCACTATATGAATAGATTGGGAAAAATCAATATATCAAGATAAATAACTGAACACAACCGTAATTTAATCAATCATATGATAATGAAATACATCCAAAGATAATATCATTTTCAAAATTTCATAGAAAATAATAGTAACTAGATTCTAAATGAGGGAAATTATTAATTATTTGATGTCATGATCTCACGCATCATGTTATCTCTGCTATCATTACCTTTGAAAAAATGTTTTAAAACAATTGGTAAAAATTCATTTAATGCTAGATTACTAATTTACCTCATGAGAATATTGATGTATTGATGGGTTATATAATTTCAGGCCCCACTGATCACTGCATTTCCAAATAATTCATAATATATCAAATAATAGAATTAATTTATAAAAGATAACCCTTATCAATATATATACTCAATGAGTAAATAATATAGATTTATCAATATTTCCTAGTAAATAAAATAAATTTCAATTAAAAAATCATATATAAAAAATGGTATATGTTTTATGCAATAATAATATCCATGATAAAAATAAAAAGTACATTTAAGAGAAAAACCATTTGTATAAATGATATCTAGTTTAGGAAATAAACATATCCATGATAAAAAGAATATGGATATTTAAGAGAAAATAATTGTACAATGATCCCACGATTGTGTATGTTTCTAAAGAAAGTTAATGAATACAAGAATTAATGAATAAAGTGATTTTTAATACTTTAATTTTTCAAAGTGATCATAAACCACCATATAAAGAATAAAAATGGAATCAATATAATATATCCACAATGGAGTACAAGTAAAATAATGGTTTTTCGATGTTGATGAATAGAAATTCAATAAAAATATATTTAAAAATATTCTTGAGAAAAATATCCTTTTCATTTTTAAAATAAACTTTTTTTTAATTCACAAAACATTTTAAAAATAATTTTATTTGAAAATAATCTATGAAACTTATAAAATAATCTTTAATAATTTATCATTCAGGAGATTAGAAAATTATGAACATCTCAAGTATGATAAAAAAATATTCCTTTCACATTTTCAATAAAACCCATATAACCATTATTTTGAAAATGACATGGATATTATCTTAAAAAAATAAAGGTAAAATGGTAAAATTTTCTTAATAAATCATTATTAAATGGTTAAAATCATTTTTGAGAATATTTTTATAAAACATGGTTTTGGAAGAAAACAAATTTCTGGCCATAGAGAGAAATGAAGTTAGATTTTCTTAAAAACATTTTCTCAATTATATTAATTACTAAAGAGTGAAAAAATGGCACTATTAATTGAAAATATCATAAATAATAAAGGATAATAAAATAAAAAAAATTTATTAGTAAATGGTAAAATAATTTTCTTTAACATAATTTCAGGAATAAAAAAACTCTATGAGAATGAGATTATAACATAAAACGTTACAATGATCATAACATTGAATGAATAATTTATAAATGAATCAATTATGTGTTTCCAATTTAAATACACATAAAATGATTATAAATAAATCATAATATAAAAAAAATTATTACACACATAATCTTATAATTCAAAGATGACGAAAAATTAATATAAGCCAATGAAAATAAATTGAGTAATGAAATTTATTACCACTTAGTAATTTTCAAGTAAAATTCACTTGGATAAAATAATTCAAATTTAAACCTAAAACATAATTAATTATGTATTATTAATGATATTAAATGTTTTTGGGAAATTTTATATACTTTTTAAAACAAATTAAGTGTATAACATTACAATATTCCTCAATAAAGGGAAATTGAGACAAAGCCCCTTACCCCAAATTTTTTTTTGGTTAAACCTTCTATGATACTCTGTATATTCAAGAATAATAATATTTTAATAATTATAAAATTTATACAAAATTTATACTTTTAATACCAATCATGAAAGATGGTTTTGATAAATGAAGTATGTTACGATCATGGAGATGGTAAGTCATACGTAAGTATGAGTAACATTTACATTTTTAAATGATCATTATAGAATTAAGATAAGTAATATTTTATCATTAAATAATGATTATAACATCATAAACACAAAAATATTTATTTAAATATACTTATATATATCATCCATGTTTTTTGTGTTGAAAAGCGAGTCACATCACTGCTTGAAAGCGGTAGTCCACATGTACAAGAACGACGTTATCATCTTTCGGTGAGTGAAAAGTTAAGAAATAAAATGATAAATTATTTTTCAGAATTATAAATATGTCATGAAAATAATAATTATGTCATTTATGTCACATATATTTATTAACATTATCTTTATTACCTTCTATGTAAAGTGTTAGTGAAAAACAAATCACTTCATTTCGCGAGGAGGTAGTTTGTCGTACACATGAGCGACGTTATCATATCCCCTATAGAATACAATTTAAAATTTAATATATGATATAATGACTCAAGAGGTATAATTATATTATAAATATAAAATATATTCTTTATATACATCATCATACCCAATTGTGAGAGGTGTTGATGGAAACTGTTTCACATCGGTTCATGAGGCAGTGGTCCGCCACACACATGAGGGACGTTATCGTTTCCCATTTGAGGGAATAGGAGATGGATATAGGTCATGAAATTAATATAATAACATGAGATTACATAAGTGGTAATTTTTAGAATATATAAGTATAAATGGATAATATTTTATTGATTTGGAAGAATAAAAAAATAGAAACATGTAGGTATGAATTTCACCACTTCTCATACCAACTATTTAGGATTATATCTAAAGTATTCGTAGAATGGATTTATGACCAAAATTATTATTCTAGGATTATATAATATAAGTTTTAAGTGATTTGGTCAGGACATGTCCAAACAAATATGGTTTTATGTTTTGAAGAAAAGATGAGATGGGGTGGCCTTTTATATGTGGGGTGAGTGGAACACTTGAAATTATTTAAAAGAAAAAGATTTACCCATGTTTTTCACATTCCACAAGGGTCCAAAATGGATTATTATTGATAATTAGACATTATAAGGACAAACTATGTCATGTAAATATATTTTACACAATTATTTAGGACATTTTAACCATTATATTCTTATTTTAACCCCCAATAAACCCATTTTTACCTTAACCGCGGTAATTAATTTTAACTTCTTTTAAAATTCATTATTGTCTAAAAAGTATGTTGATATTATTATATAATATAAATCAATTTTATTATAAATATTAAATCTATTTCTCAAAATTTTAATCACATTAGTGGAAAATTTTAATTTAAAATTAATCTTAAAGAGGCAATGAGAAAGTGGGTTATCAAAGAGAAAATGTTCGAAAGTTTATAAACTTTTTTTATCAAAATTCAAAATGAAAATGATTAAAATAAACTAAATAAGATTAATAGATATATAATTTAACTACTTTTACTTTACAATAACTAAAAATATAATTTAACTCTATAAATTATTTAAATGAAAAGAGGTTTTTCAATTAAAATTCTTGTATTTTTCACTATTAATCAAAATATGAAACATTTTAGAAAAATCCCAAAAAATTACCCTTATATAATTTTGATATTTTGATTTTAAAAATTAACTTAATTTTATCACATAAAGTTTCTAAAATTGGAAAATATAAAATTTAAATTATATCTGAAAAACATAACTAAACTGTCTTTTAAAACAAATATTGTTTTTAGGAAAAATTTATTTTTATTTTAAATAATTATTATTTGATTTATAATAAATAGAAAACCCTATTTTTCATAATTTGGTTACAAATATTCATACCTACCAATTTAACTATTATATTATAACATCATACTATATTACGGTTCATTTCAAGTTGGGGTTATGTGTTTCTTAAGCTACCGAAGCGATTAAATTTAAAGAAATGTATTTTGTGGGTTGTTTAAAATCGGTGTTGTATATTATATACACCATAGGATATGATGTTATTATTTTAAAATATTGGGATGTTATAGTCATGAAGAAACCCCACCCACCTCATCCTCCGACATGGCCTAATATCTCACATTGGCATTAGACAAAACCAGCTTCCCCATAGTTATATAATTCACATAATCTCATATACACCACCATATATTATGTATCATCCCCATATAATAGATACAATATAGTAGGGGTAGTTATAATATAGTAAAAAAACTATGTTCTCTCCTCCTACCATGAACGACACACACCATGTATCAATACCACAATCACATCCTGAATAGTAGGGTATCATAAAATGAAATATGTCATCCTTGTGACCTCCTAATAAAATTCATGATGCCCATAATGTGCTAATACCACCATGTAATACACATAAAGGGATATAGGAAAATGTGGGTAGCCAGCCATATGTCCCCACCAACCAAGATATTGGGGAATATACCTAGAACCCAAAACATTTGGGTATCAAGAATGTTATCTAACTTGAGTGGGGTGAATGTAGAAATCATTAAAAAAATATATATATTATATTGGTTAAAAATACTAGCCTATGGGTTCATATCAAACTACCCTACCAAATCCCACAGTAACTATTACCTCATCTCTACTATGATTTACATCCTCTTCCAACTGTAACTCCAAAAACCATCCAACTTTACCACATAGAATATCCACAAAAGCATTAATAAGTTCTTGATTTTCCATACCATTAAACTATTTAAAAATATAAAATTTATTGGATAAGGAGAGAGAATAATCCCCTAGACAAACCTTTACAACCTATGATGAGGGGAAACCCTATAGAATACATGTTCCTTAATTTAAAACTCTAGTGTATACATATCTTAATCAATGTAATATTTTTTATAAGACTATGTCACTTTTATCCACACCTAAATCATCTTAATATTATCTATATTTCCCTACACTATATCTATCCCAAGAACTATTGACTCCCCAAACTCATTCAAGTATAACATAGAATGAAAAATCCATTCATTAAATGTCTCAATTGGATTTATTCTAATGAAATAATTGTAACTATTATTATTTAAAAAACTCAATAATAGAAAATTTCCTCACCCAATATCCACCAAAATCTAGAAAAAAATCTTACAACATATCCTCAACCACCAGAATGGCCCTCTTAGTATATTTATTCATATAAGGATGTAAAGTACTGCTAAGGTGAAATTGGGAGTCCAAATCATGTTTCAATCCTCTACAGACTCATGAGATAATCTGTGGAACTTGATAAGAAAGGATGAACCTTATTACCCCTTGAAACTACACCACCTCATACATATACTGCCTCACTAAAACCTCTATAACATCTGACTCCCTAATCATCAGGAAGAGGTCTAACTTCATCAACTGATTCATGATCACTGTAATAAAATCCCATCACCCATGGGATTTATAGAGACTTGGTCTTCTCATACATAGATATAACATCTTTTTAGATGAATATTCAATACATTACACAAACACATCCCTAAGTACTATAATATTTTAGTTCCTTTGGAGACTAGGTACACAAACATCTAATTTGGTGTAAGATCTTTAACATCTCCCACAAAGATCTTCCCCTTTAATATTATTCAAAAATATAACCTAATAAAAACCATTATTTATAAACTTGGGTAAGTAAACATAAGGAAGGGTGATCTCATAAAGTCAGTAAGGGTAGTAAATGGATATACATAAGCATAAAATGAACATAAGTGTATAAGAACATCATCATAACAGTATAAAACCATACCCTGCATATCAAAGATCATAATATTTAGTCATGGAATAAATATTGGTAGTACATAAGACAAGAATCATAATGGAATTGGATAAAATGATCCATGAAATCATAACATTGGAATAAGACATATTTTTATTGCATACACATAACCATAGAAAATCATTTCTATAGTATTTGTGGATCACTCCCAAGGATATTATAATGGAATGGATTCACTCTCCAAACCATCTTAGTTGTAATGGTTCACTCCCAAGACCATTGTAGTGGAAAAATTCCCTTACTTAAGTGGGTTTGCTCCAAATTCCATCCCAATTCATCTCATGAGAAACAAATATTCATATAATGAAATGGAGGGAGATATAGGTCTCACCCGTCATTAGTTATAAAATAACCAACATCCTTATATATAATGTAACCACTGTCACATAATGAAAATCATACATATGTGTTACCCAAGATCAAAAACAATTCATCATATCATAACCTGTGAATGAAATGGGTTTCCTAAACATTTAATCATGTTATAACCTATGAAAAAGTGACATATTTCATAATCATTACATCATTTTATCACATCACAACCAATAAAAAAGTGGGTTTCATTGTCATTTTATCATTATATAACCTGTGGAATAGAAATGGGACACATAAATATATTTTCATCATAACATTGAAAATTTATAGAAATAATAATAATGATATCCTTGGATCACATCCCCATTATATCATAAGTAACGCCATAGGATTTCATCCTAGATGGAGAATGATTTTGAAAGATTACACGAAAATTTCCTTGAGGAAAATAAATTGTCATCTTTATAGAACACTTTTAAAATAATAAAACATTTTCAAAATCTTCTTATATTAATGTAACCATGAAAACTTATAAATGAATATTTAAAAATCATTTAAAACAATTCTTTAGGAAAAAAATTTACATTTTTCAAATCACTTTTTAAAACTTAAAAAATTTTGAAAATCCTTTTATTTTAAAATAACCTTGAAAACATATAAAGTAATCTTCAAAGAAAATAATAGTCCTGATAGATGAAAATTCTATTCGTGTCATACACATTAAAACAAAAATTCCTTTCACATTTTTGGTAAAATCCAAATTGGCATTTTTTGTAAAAATATAGGAAGATTCCTTTAAAAATAGTAAAAATTAAAACATGGGATAAATATGTTTTAAAAATCATAGGATAATAAAAAAATTGAAAACATTTTTAGAAAACATGGATTTGAAAGAAAACATATTTTCGACCAAATAGAGAAATAAAGTTAGATTGTTAAATAAAAATCTCAATTATTTTAAGTACAAAAGAGTATAAAATTTTAATATTAATATCATTAATATATATAGGATAAGAAAATTCATGAGTTTCTTAAGAGATAGATCATAATATTTTATCATCAGAAACATGATCATAATAAAACCCAATACACAATGAGATTGTAACATAAAATATTTACCACTTTGCTAACTTTTAATTGTAACAGCCATGAAAGAATAACATTAAATGAAACCTAAAATATCATTAGAAACAAATAAATTGTTATATTACATGTAAAATTTGTTTTATATACATCTCGTGAAATAATATAGTTTTATAACACCTAGTATGTCTCAAATGAAGGAAAATTGAGACAAAAATACCTTACCACTATGGTAACTTTTGAACCATAAAAACCATGAAAGATAGATCCTAAAATAGGTATGTAAGTCCCCATACATTTAAGGTTAATAATTATAAAATACATTAATGGTCAATATATACACCACATAAAACAAACACGTGGTGAATATGGCATGCATCTCATAAAAAAATAAAAGTGAGGTGGAAAACCCATACCACTTCATTAATCTTCCAGATATTAATCACCAGTAAATAATAAAATAAAATGAAACATAAAATATCAATAAAAATGGTTATATTACTCATATAATATGTCAAAGTTTAATTATATACGTCACACGAAAGAAACAAGGGGTGAATTTTCATATGTCTCTAAGAAATAAAATGGGGACTAGAAAAACCTTACCTTAAATCTTGACTTCCTTCGTAAACATTTGAAACATTTATATAATAAATATAATATTATTATAAATTAATTATAGAACCATAATAATATATACTATAGCATATATTATTCCCATGTGACCATTTATTACCCATTTATTTCCAATTCCTTGTTAAAATTACATTTCGAGTAATAACAATTTCTGTTTTTCATATATGTTTTGATGTGTAATTTTTTTCCTATTAATTTGATCATGTTTCCAAAATCTATATAATAATAATTAAATAATAGTAATATTTATAAATAAATTTTACTTTAAATACCAATCATGATATATGGTTTTGAGAAATGTAGTATGTTACGATCATGGAGACGGTAGGTCGTAAGTACGAATGAGTAACGCTTATATTTTTCGATGATCATTATATAAAGGAGGTATGTAATATTTTATCTTTAAATAATGATAATAATATTATTTTATTTATTTAAAAATAATTATACATATCAATCATGATGTGTGGTCCTTAAAAGAGTCACATCGCTTCTTTGGGGCGGCAACCCACACCTACACAAATGATGTAATCATCTTTCAGTGAGTAAAAAAGTAAAAAATAAAATTATATATTATCATATTTCATTAATATAATAATAATTTCTTATATATCACATATTTTCATTAACATTACCATTATCTTCCATGTAAATCATTAGTGAAAAATTAATCACATCACTTAGTGAGGTTGTAGTCTACAAAACACACGAGCGATGTTATCGTATCAAATATGGAATGTAAAGTAAAAAAGTTATATATGGTATAATGAATAAAAAGTTATAATTATTTAATAAATATAATATACATACTTTATATATATCATCATACCCAACCATGATAGGTGGCAATGTAATAATGAATAACATCAGATCGCAAGGCGGTAGTCTGTCATACGCATGAATGGTGATTCTGTAAACTATTTTATGGAAGCGGTTGTGGTTTTAGGTCATGAAATTAACATGAAAACATCTTATTATATTTAATTTACTGATTTTATAATAAAAAGTATTTGAATAATAATTTAAGGAGGTTGATTAATAAATAAAATAAAAACTCTCATTGAAGAATGTTACCTCTTCTTCAGGCCACCTCCATAGGTTTACACCAAATCCTTCCAAGTTTGGATTTCTACCTAAAATAATACTTCTAAGATGATAGTATTGAATTTATTAAGTTATTTTTTAATTTATTTTCCAAACCAATAGGTTTTTAATGTGCAAATAAGAGACTATAATGGGTTTCCTTTTAAAAGAAAGGTGAGTGGCACACTTGTAATTATTTTCAAAAGAAAAAAGGTGTACTCACATTTTTCTCATGCCAAAAGTCTTCAAAATAGATTGTTCTCAACCCTAGAATTTATAAAATCGAAATATTTCTTTCTAATGGGTGTTTTAAATGTTTTGGGTAATTTTTTACCCTTATATTTTTAGATTAACCCCCCTCCCCGAGTAAAATTATTTTTACCTTAAGCATAGTAATTAATTTTTACAGTTTTCATTATTTATTTGGGTAAAAAATTAATTTGACCATATTATATAATATAAATTATTATAATTAAAAATATTTGATACTTTTTGTCAAATTCCATTTACAAAATTGGAATGTTTTAATTTAAAATTAATCCTACAGACACGACGAGAAAGTAGGTTTTCAAAGAGAAAATGTTTAAAAGTTTACCAAGTTTTTATATCCAAATTCAATATGAAATTAATTCCAATGAACTAAATTTTATTAATATATATATGTGTGTAAAAGTTTTCTTATTTTACTTAAAAACAATTAAAATTTTGATTTAACCTTATAAATAATTTAAATAAAAAGGCTGTTTTAAATAAAAATTTCGTATTTTTCACTATTCATCATAAAATTAATCTTTTAAAAAAATATAGAAAAATCAACCTAATATAATTTTTATATTATGATTTAAAAAATGAATTTTATTTTTCTTACGAAATTTTCTAAGTTTTTTAAAAATTAGTTTTAAAATAAGTTTTCCAAAAAAGGTGACAAAATTTCTTTTTAGAAAAATACAATTTTTAAGTGTAAAATTTGATTTGTTCTTTTATTTTATCTATAAAACAAAAAGGATAAATATTAAATACTTTAATAAATGTAAATTCTATATATATTTCATTAAAATGATTCACCAAAAGTGTTTTGTTTAATTTATTTAGATAAAATGTATTTGTATGTATAAAAATAGTTTCTGAGAAAATTATTTCATTTCTTTTCATTTTTAAATAAATGGTCTCCAATGAATTCCTGTTACATACATGTGTAAAACATATATTTTTATAATTTACTTAATCCTATTCATACCCACCATTCTAACAACTATGTGATAACTATCATATTAAATAATAATATGGCACATTTTTTAAACTCAGTGTTTCATGTAATGCAAGCTAAAATCAGTGTTAAGTGTAACACAAGATTAACTTTTTGCTATTTCTAATGAAAGAAAAAATTAGTTTTACATGTAAAAAAACTTAAAAGATTAAATTTATTTGAAAAAATCACAAAAATATTGGGTTTTTATATTCTACCACCCTTAAATTGAATTTCTCCCTTGAAAATTGTTTCGGTTATCAAAGGTTTAACATTTGAAAATTACTTCATAGAAACCCACATCATTCAAATGAATAATAAAAATTACCGTAAAAGGGGAAATTTGGAAACATAATTGTTACCTAAAGTAACTCATAATTATGTTTCCACATAGGATAACATAGGTCGGAAGGGGATATTTTTACATGGAATAAAAACATAAATAATTATATAGAGTGACAGAGATCATTGATCAAAATAAAGTGGGTGATCTATAGAAGTTTAACAACCAAAATACCATAAATATGATATTATTTAAAGGTCCATTTGATTTATTTGAAAATTATGGGACTAGGATAACATTTTTATCTCAAGATCCTTTTCCTAACGTTGAGTAATTATTTTACCATCTAGCCTGAGAACATATGAAAATATGTATACTTAGTATATTTCTATTTCATAAGAACAATTTCATCCTTTAATAATTCCTTGATCAATTTCCACTTCATCTATTAATCCATAAAATTAAGTTGAACTTTTTATTTATAAATCACTAATAGATCATAAGATCCATAAATATAATGATCAGTCCTTTTTTATCTTTAGTTATAATCACAAAAAATTGGTTTAAATAGGTTCTCCAATATGAATAAATTTTCAAATGATGAAGTAATAAATTAATTTCTAAAACCTCATCCAATTTTCAACATAAAATATTCCATACATTATTAACCTTATTAACCTACCAAAAAATTAAAATCCATAACTTTAGAATAAAGGACACTAAATTTCTAAAATAAAATTTTAATTAATCTCCCAGACAATATAAAGTAGTTATTAATTGTCACATAAAAAATATGTGAATACCTTCATCATATATTCTATTGAAATATTATAATAACATGAAATATTAATAAAAACATTATTGAAAACATACATTATTCTTTATTCCTTAAATAAAACACAGATTATTTGATATATTCCTTAAATCCAAAAATGTTGTAAAATCCATCAATGATAACATAAATAACTTTGTCATCAAATATTAAATGAGTTCCAAGTTTATCAACACTATACATTTACTTAATTATTATCCAACATATCTTTATCCAAATATCATTATCTAGATATTTGTAATATTTAAGGGTTATATTTCCCTTAATCATGAGTTTTCTATGAAATATAACCTTGTCGTTAATTCTCTTTTCTAGTTCATCGGCTCCATTAAAAAAAATCATGAAAATTATTAATGAAAAAATTATATTGAAAAATCATTATATATTTCATAATTCATATAATGTAATTCTCTAATTCCAATACATAAATACTTCAATCATCCCTATTCTTTATCAAACTATTAATTAGGTTCATCATCATATTCCTTAATACCAATTTCCTATAATATTAAATATGAATCATGTCTTGAAATTCATCAATTGTAATTTAATCATCCTTCTTATGTTTAACATAAATAGTACTATTAAAACATCTCATACCTTTCATATTTCATTTTTAGTCTCCTCGTAATCAGTAGTATAACCATTAATTATACCACCTTGCTGATTCTCATTCATGATATTTCCCCTCAGGACATCTATTTTCATAATTCCCATACTTTCCAAATTTAAAACATTCAATAGTAAATGATACCTTAGGGAGACCAATATTATCATCCATTGAATTAACTAAATATTTCATTTTCTTCTTTATAGTTACTTACTTTCTGTCCTTATTTTCTACAGTCAAAACATTTTCACATTCTTCTAATACAACCAATTGGGTGTTTCTTCCCACATTCTGAACATATATGGAACAAAATATTTTCCTTTATAGTCTCTATTACCTAAACTCTTAGATAACTCTATCCTTATATTATTTGATAAGTATAATATATAGGTAAGTTTTATGGTGTTAATCATGTATTATGATGGATAATTAGGAATAATCATAATATTCTTCACTATAGTCATCATCCCATTTGGTTACTCACCAGCAAATTATCCATCACATTAAATGTTAACCTAGTTCTATCTCGTTTTCTCCATTGACAAAAACCAAAAATCACAGTGTGATAAACATTAATCATATTGTAAAGCCACATAATCATGAAAAAATAACTAATAGGATGTCTAAATCATGACACCTCCATTTTAATCTATTACACCTTAGGTTCAAACTTGGTTATTCATAATCATCATCTATTTAAATCCTTCAAGATGGTTTATAAATAGTTTGTGAATTTCTGAGGCATATCCATAGGGAGTTTCAAACTGTGTGTGTAGAAAGGCATGTTATCAGAATCAGGTGATGATCAAGCCTAGTTCAATGAACCCTTTCCATAGTTTTTAACTCTAAGTGCATTTTTTCAGAGACACATCTAGTTATAGTATCCAGATAGGAATGAAATTGATTAGAAACCACTTTCTCTATCCTTTACCAAAATTCCAGGATATTTTCCTATACTTTGACTCATCCTTAGACTTATCTATAGAGACATCTCGAAACATGTTCTTAAAAATATCCCAAAGTATTTCACTAAACTTTTGTCATCCTAATTTATAAAGCTTAACTAAACATTTCCTTTCATTCCAACTATAGTAACCCATGATTCTGATGAATAGATATTATTGAGTTTTAGATAAATATTCAATACATTACATAAATACATGCCTAAGGACTGTAATAGTCTCGTGTATTTTGATGCAAGGTTCAAAAACTTCTAATTAGTTGGAATATCTTCAACATCTCCCAAAAACATCTTCTAGTTTTGTACTCTTCAAAATCATACCCTAATAAAAACCTTTCTTCATAACTTGGGGAATGGATACATTAAAATGGGTGAGATTAGATGCTCAAAAAGGGTAATAAAGGGAGATATATAAGCATAACATTAACATAAGGGTTTGAAAATATGAGAATTGCTTTCTAAAACCATATATTTCATATCAAAGATCATAATCTTGAGTCATGGAATAAATATTTTCATTTCATAAGACATTAATCATAACATAATCAAAGAATATGAGCCATGAGAAAATAACATTGGCATAAGACAAATACTTTCATCGTATACATAATCATATAAAATAATTTTTTATATTATTAAAGGATAACTTATAAAAATATCATATTGGAATGGTTTCATTATCAAAAACATCATAGTACTCAAGGTTCATTATCAATACCATCATAGTGGAAAAAGTCCCTTAGTGAAGTGGGTTCACTACCTGTTCCATCTATGTCTATATCATGAGATATAAATCTTTGTCCAATTAATTGGAGGGAGATATATTTCCCACCAATATTTAGTTATAACATAACCGCTATTAAAAAATAAATAACATATATATTTCTGCCACAAGATCATAAAACATTCATCATATCACAACCCATTAAGTTCAATGAGTTTCATAAACATTTTTTCATGTCATATCATGTAGAAAAGAGACAGGTTTCATAATAATTTCATCATTTAATAATAGAATAACCTATAAAAAGAAGCAGATTTCATAATAATTTTATCATGGTATAACCCATGAAAGATAAATAGGTTTTATAAACATGTTTTATTATAACATAAATCATTCAAATAAAAAATAATAATGGAATCATTGGATTGTATCCCCATAAAATCATAAGTAACATCAACGACAACCATATTATATAGAGAATGATTTTGAAAGATTACTTGGAGAATTTTTTTATGAAAATAACCTTTCTAAATTAAAAATAATTTTTAAAACATAAAATATTTTTAAAATACTCTTCTTTGAAAATAACCTAGAAAACTTATAAAGGAATCTTTAAAACCCATTTAAAAAATTTCTTGAGGAAAAAAACATTTCCATTATTAAAAAAACTATTAAAAACATAAAATATTTTGAAAATACATTTCTTGGAAAATAACTGTTGAACTCACCTATTTTGATAATCTCAATTATGCTTTTATATACTTTGATAATCCCAATTGATGTTTATCTATGTTCAAATTCACTCAATATATGATATTATGTTATCAATATGATAATAATGTTAAAATAATTCTTGCGATATGTTAATCATTGATTATATATGTTTATATACGTTACAAATTAATTCTAACCCAATCAGATATGTGTTGCATAAAACAGATAAGTGTTTGTCACTGATCTCCATATAGCTACTGATAACAGAGCTACCGGTACTTAGTCTTCAGATATGAACAAGTCCACTAGTAAGCATAAGAAAAAGCTACTGATGCAAGAGTTGTCAAGTTTTCCGATAGTACAGTGTAAAGCTACTGATGTGCATAAGTCTACCGATACGAATAATCACTAGAACTAAGCAAGCTAATGATAGACCAAGAGAGAACGATACAGACAGTTACCAACAGAATTGAGCTACCGATAGAAGTCTACCGAGCTACCGATAAAAGTCTACCGAGCTACTGATAGAAGTATACCGAGCTACCAATAGAGTAATTATGCCGATAGAAGGAGTTACTGATACCTAGATCTATAGATACAAGTATAGAGTCACTGATACATTGAGCTACCAATATATAGGGTAAGAGCTTCCGATACCAAGGAGCTACTGATACAAGTTCAAAAGAGCTACCGATGGAAGTAATGATACACAAAATCCACCGTACACGTCTACCAACAGAAGGCTACGAATTATTGACCAACCAGTAAAGCTCTATACTCTCAATACTATTTATCTATTAAGCTAACGGTTACATTTTATGTTTTTAATGCAGTTAAGGTTATTTAATGATCTTTGTTACCATGTCAGGGAACCGTACCTAGTACCCATGCAAAAGATAATCATTCCCATTTTCCAGAGCAGAAATCTATAAAAGGGAAGATAAAGACCTAGCTGAAGTACTGAAGATATTAACACCGAGATAGAAAGTGGTGTCATTGTAATGAGATTAAAAAGGAGCATGTAATGAGCAAGCAGCAAGCATAAAGAAGTAAACACGAAGAGTACATACAAGCTTCATACTGAAAGACGTGCTGCACACCGAAAGACATCCATATTCCAAGAACACTGGAAATACATGAAGAAACTTATTCTAGAGGAGAACACAAGCTGCATCTTGATTGGAGAACTATAACAAACACTTCATGCACTCAAGCTGATAAGTTGTACCTGGAACAAGGAAGAAAATGACACTCTATTTTTCAGAGAAAAACCATAGAAGGACTTGGAAGCTTTTCAAACAAATCAAATGAGTCCAGAGTTTCACTTCCAATCACTAGATCTATTCTAAACTATTTCTCACTTACCTTAGTGATTCTTTCATTTACATTCCAAGCAGTGTGTGTACCCTGTTTATTTTATACACACACTGTCTTCTGAGATAAACTAGAGGATTCTTAAATCCTCACTCAAACTCCATAACTCTTTGTTTCCCATTGTGGATAGTGGTAGAGGTCAAGTAAGACCTGGACAGCTGTGAGCTGTTGTTTGTTTTCCCACGAAGAACCGTGGTAGAGGTATTTGGACCTGGATAGTATTGTAATGTTGTTTACCCCCGATCTAGGGTGTGGATCAATTTATATAAATTGTTTGAGAGGACTAAGTCTTGTCTTGAGACTAAACCTCTTGGTTACATCTACTGTGCATTTTAGTTTAAATAAAAAGTATACTATATATATCATATTCCGCTACTAATTACATTGAAATACAAAACTATTTTAAAGCTACTTTGATAGTTAAATTAGAAATTTTTTATACTTATTTTAAACTAGTAAGTTATTTTCAAAAGTTAATTTCATCTTCTGATTAAGTTAACTGAGACCTAATCAATATTTGAGAAACTAATTGAACATCTATACTCAGTATAAATTCACTACAGTTTAACATGGTTTTTAAATAGGGGGATTTTAAGAGAAATATTTTTAACAGAAATTGTAATTGGAACTCAATTCATCCCCCTCTAGAGTATCCACTCCGACCAACATTTGGTATCAGAGGTTTGTTTATTAATACAAATTTTCAAAACATTCTTCTTTTCAACTGTGATTTTAGTTGCATCTTTAAAGATCTTAAATTTCTATTAGTTCAAAATTTTATCTCTTTAAATACCTTTTCTAAAATCTAGCTATGGACAATAGACTAGAGGGTGCTGCTACTAACCGGCCACCTTTCTCCAATGGTACCAATTATGCCCAGTTGAAACTGAAAGTGAAAATACATTTAGAGAGTATGGGTTTTGATATCTGGACTGCAATAGAATATCAATATAAAATTCCAAAAACTGATAGAACAACTTGGGATGAACCTACAAAGACTGCTTATAATAATAATTGTAAAGTTATAAATTCCTTGTATTGTGTTCTAGGAGATTAAGAGTTTAATAGAATTTCTGCCTGCAAAACTGCTTATGAAATTTGGGATACTTTGGGTGTTTCTCATGAAGGAACAACCAATGTTTAAGAAATTAGACTAAATAATTATACTATTAAATATGATAATTTTAAAATAAAGACTGATGAACCTATTTCTGACATATATCTCAGGTTCAATGAGATTTTCAATACTATGAGATCCCTTGGAAAGGTTGTTCCAGCAAAGGAACAAATCATGAGAATCTTAAGATGTCTACCAAAAAGATGGAGGGGCACTTCTATTTCAATCAACGAATCATGTGACATTGGAGATCTCCTTGTAAAAGATCTTATTGTTAAATTAATGATGTATGAGGAAGAACATAAGGTAAAAAGGGAGGATGATGATGAACCCAAGAGAAAATCTTTGGCTTCCAAGTATACTACTTCTAAGATCAAAGACAAGGAGAAAATACATGTACCTACTAAAAGTTAAACAAGTGAAGATTCAAACTCTGACAGTGATGCTGAGATGTCTTAAATAGCCAGGATATTCAAGAAGTTTTATAAGAAAAAGAAATTCTTTCTAAAATCAAATTACAAAGGAAAGTATGACAATAAGGGTCATTGGAAAAAGGATTAGAAGAAATCTGATATGGAAGATGATATAGTCTGCTATGAATGCAAGAGTAAAGGACACATCAAGGCTGACTGTCCAAAATTAAAATTCAAAAAGAAACATGATTATAAGGAAAAGAAGTACAAGAAAGATGTGAAAGATACATTGATTGCTACAGAAAATAGCACAAGTGAATCTGAAATTTCTGATTTTGAAAAGAATCGTACCAAAATTTGTTTCATGACCAACACATCTGAGGTAACTTTAGATACTCTTGTTTTAAATTCCTATTATTCTGGAGATGATGCATAATCTGATTCTGATTCTGAAGATATGTCTAAGGGTGAAATGTTTTAATATTGTAATATGCTTGAAGAAACACGTAATGAACTTAAGTACAAATATAAGCCACTAAAGAAACATCATGCTCCCACTACCAATGTTAAATCTGCTCTGGATATAGAAAAAGAAAATAATTCTCAATTGTTAAAGGAAAATACAGAACTGAAAATGTCTAATGAGAAACTAAGAAAGGACTTAGAAATGTTCACAAAGGGAAAATATACACTTACTCAAATGTTAGGTAAGCAAGTTGCACCTAAATACACTACTGGTTTGGTATACCAACCTGGACAGAGACAGTTCACTAAAAATTGATTTATTCCTAAGTCTGGAAAAAATTCTACTAATTCTCGTTCTGGAAATCCATATGATTCAAATAGTTATTCATATGGTTATAGATCAAACAAAGTTTATATTTCAAAATCTATTGATTCTGTAAATTATATGAGACCCATAAGACAAATACGGGTACCTAAAGCTTTGATTGCTAACCTTTCTAAACCCAAGAAGATCTGGGTACCAAAATCATTTGTTTGTTTAAATCTGTTTTGTAGGAAACTTGTTTGAAGAGTTCTCACAAGAAGGTATGGTACTTGGATAGTGGATTTTCAAGGCACATGCCTGAAGATTATTCATTATTTAAAAGCATAATAAAAGTTGATAGAGGCCATGTCACCATTGGTGATAATTCTAAAGGAAAAATCATCAGCCTAGGCGAGATTGGTAACACTGATTGAGTTTTAATTTCTAAAGTTTTGTCTGTTAATGGACTTAAATACAATCTGCTAAGTATTTCTCAATTATGTGATGATGTATTTAATGTTAATTTTGAAAAGGATTATTTTAATGTTTTTAATTCTAAAATTTTTTTAGTATTCTCTTCCTTGAGAAATGAAAATGTTATTTTTGTGGATCTGAATTCCTTATCCAAATAGAATTTTACTTGCTTAAATGCTTTTCATAAAGAATCTTGGATTTGGCACAAAAGATTAGGACACTCAACATATTTTCACTTAGAAAGTTGACTAGGAAGAACTTAGTTAGAGACCTACCTAAAATTGAATTCCTAAATGACAAATTTTGTAATCCCTCTCAAAAGGGAAAGCAACATAAAGTTTTTTTTAAATCAAAGAAAGAAGTGTATACTTCTCAATCTCTCGAGTTGGTTCACATGGACTTGTTTGGACCTTCAAAAGTTTCTAGTTTAAATGGGAATCACTATGTCTATGTCCTAATAGATGACTTTTCTAGATATACTTGGGTATAATTCTTAGCTCACAAAAGTGAAGCTTGTTCTTTGTTAAATACTCCAAATCTGTAGAAAACCTTAGTGGACTTAAGATTAAAACCCTGAGAAGTGATCATGGTCGTGATTTTGAAAATCATGAGTTTGAATCTTATTTCCCACACAATGGCTATAGTCACAACTTTTCTGCTCCTAGGACACCTCAGCATAATGGTGTAGTAGAAATAAAGAATAGAACCCTTCATGAAATTGTGAGAACCATACTTAATAAATAAGACCTGCCTATTTATTTTTGGGCTGAAGCTATGAATATATCTTGTTATATTATTAATAGAGTCTTGATTAGACCTGTTCTCAAGAAGACTCCATATAAATTATGGAATAATAGAAAACCTAAAGTTAGTTACTTCATATTATTTGGCTAAAAAGTTTTTATTCTTAATACAAAGGATAATCTTGGAATGTTTGCTTCTAAGAGTGATGAAGGAATTTTTCTTGGTTATTCTTTAACTAGAAAAGTCTATAGAGTCTTTAATAAAAGAACCAAATGTGTGGTAGAATCTGTTCACATTAAGTTTGATGAAACTAATCCACATGAGTCTAAAACCTCTCTTGGAAATCTTGAAGAAGATTTGACTGTTCTAGACCTTAATGATAAAACTAAAGAAACTGTTGTAAAAATATCCAGTTCTGGACATTTTCCAGAATCTGCTTCTATAGAACCCAAAATTAGAGATGAACCTGAAATTTCTAGTCCTACCTTTACTAGATCAACAATGATTCTAAATAATCATCCTTTAGATGCTGTTGTTGTTAATCTTGATAGAGGGACACAGACTAGAGCGTCTCTAAGAAACCAGGTTGAACATCAAGCCTTTCTTTCACAGCTAGGACCTAAAAATGTAAATGATGCAATCAATGATGAATTTTGGTTAATGGCCATACAAGAAGAGTTAAATCAATTTGAAAGAAACTAAGTCTGGGAATTAGTTGACAGACCTCAGGACACTTTTACAATAGGCACTAAATGTGTTTTTAGAAACAAAGTTGATGATTCTGGAAACATAGTTAGCAAAAAATATAGACTAGTTGCACAAGGATATAGTCAAGAGGAAGGTATAGACTATGAGGAAACCTTTTCACATGTAGCCAAATAAGAAGCCATTAGGATCTTACTTGCCTATGCTGCTAATCTGAATTTCAATTTATATCAAATGGATGTCAAAAGTACTTTTCTAAATGGTTTTATAATTGAAGATGTTTTTGTTGAACAACCACCTGGATTTACTAATCCTCATTTTCCAAATAAAGTTTTTAAACTTTCTAAAGATTTATATGGTTTAAAACAAGCTCTAAGAGCTTGGTATGATAGATTTAGTAATTTTCTTATTTCAAAAAGTTTTACTAAAGGGATTGTTGATCCAACTCTTTTTATTAAAATAATTTCTAAATATGTTTTAATAGTTCAAATCTATGTTGATGATATTATTTTTGGATCTTCTAAACATTCTTTATGTACTGATGTTTCAAAGAGTATGCAAAATGAATTTGAAATGAGTTTAATGGGATAACTCAAATATTTTATTGGATTTCAAGTTTTTCAAAATGAAAATGGTAGTATTTTGAATTAAAGTAAATATACAAAGGATCTTTTAAAACGTTTTAGTTTGGATAGTATTAAGGAAAGTGAAAATCCTGTGAGTACAGTTTGTAAATTGGATGCAGATGAAACTAGGAAACCAGTGGATTAAACCAATTATAAAGGTATGATTGGAAGCTTAATTTACCTTACTGATAGTCGAATAGATATTATTTTTAGTGTATGTATGTGTGCAAGATTTCAATATAATCCAAAATAATCTCATTTACTTGCTGTTAAATGAATTTTTAAATATCTTAAACACACTGTAAACTTAGGTTTGTTTTTTCCCAAATGGAAAATCCTTTGAGTTAATGAGTTATTCAGATGCTGAATTTGTTGGTTTCCAGTTAGATAGAAAAAAGCACATTAGGAACATGTCATTTATTGGGAAACTCCTTAGTATATTGGTGTAGTAAGAAGCAGAATTCTGTAGCATTGTCTACTTCCAAAGCTGAGTGCATAGCTGCTGGTAGTTGTTGTGCACAAATTCTGTGGATGAAACACACTCTTTTGGACTATGGATATGACTTTAATAATTTATCAACTATGACAACACTAGTGCAATAAACATTTCAAAGAACCCTGTATCTCACTCTAGGACCAAACACATTGATGTAAGGCACCATTTCTTGAGAGATCATTACCAAAAGGGTGATATTATTCTTTAGTTTATTGGTATCGAACATATATTAGCTGATATTTTTACCAAACCATTGAGTTCGGATAGGTTAAGTTACATTAGACACGAGTTAGGAATGATTAACCTTGATCGGTAGCTACCTCACCGATAAATTCTCACCGATGTAAATTCTCACCGATGTAAATTCTCACCAATGTAAATTATCACCGATGTAAATTCTCACCGATGTGAATCCTCACCGATGTAACCTCACTGATAGTAATTTTCACTGATAGACCCTACCGATGATTGTACTATTTTAAACTTCTTTCTACCGCCAGAATATGAATCATTTTTACTTTATTTAATTTTATTTATTTATTTCATGATTCCTAAATGATAAAAATAAAGTCATAGCTACTTTTCAATCCACTAAGCCTCAAACCCTTACAATCAAACCTTTGCTCCTGAATCTTTATAGAACCCTAAATCCCTCGAACCAGCAATGGAAAAAACCAAACATCCTATCATCAAAGATGACTCTGATGAGCCGAAAGCAAAGAAGAAAAAGTCTGATCCACAAGAAAGTGGTAATGTTGGAAGAACAAGATCAGGAAGATGAACAGTAAATCCTCATTAGCATAATAGAGTAGTTATGATCGAAAAAGATCTCTGTGTGGAATGGTTGCTGCCTAGTAAATCGTTAGTGCTCGAAGTGCTGAAAGATCAAAAGTGGGTAGATTGTTTTTCGAACAACAATGGTCTCCACTATCCGAAGCTAGTGAAACAGTTTTATGATTATGTATGTTTTGAGAAATCTGAAACTGAGAACTGAGTAACTTCATTTTTGAATAGAAAGGATTTGTCTTTTTCATCAACTAAGTGGGCTAAATGATTAAAAGTTCCACACGAAGGTGTATCTGGGTATTTCTCAAGAGCTATACCACCTACTAGTGATATCTTTGATTATGAGACTGCTTTGGAAGAGCTCACTGGTTATGGAAATCAAAGACAAGTAGTAGCTGTTGAAATGGATAGAGATAACAAGATTGTTGTTCAAATTTGTTTAACATATCTTAATACCGAGAAGAGGAGACTTTTAAAATTTAAGATATCAGGATATCTATCTCCTATATCTTTTGATACATGGAGTCAAGGTGAATCTATGCAGATTGCTGATGACTCAAATGGAGGATATGATTAGACCCAAGTCAAAAACTAATGCCTTGTTCTTTGCCAAGTTGATCTCAGTAATGATCAAAGTGAAATGAATAGTTGAGTCTCAAGATGAGACAGTGGTAGTAAGGAACAATTTCTGTGTCACCAGTACAGTTTTCAAATACATGAAATTAAATTGGAACCCATGGAAAGAAGAATGGGTGACTGATGACAACAAGGTGTATGATAAGTTCAATCATGTGGATCATCCTTCAAGACCAAAGGATGTAAGGGATCGAGGTCTGAGACCTGATGAAGAGGATCCAGAATACAGTAATGATTCAGAAGAGAAAGATTCATCTGGTGATGAAAGAGGGGACCCTGACTTACCTCCTTGATCAGCTCCTAAAAATCTGGATCAACATAAATCAGATAAGGAAGAATCTTCTTTAGAGGATGTTGAAGTGGCTGCTCTAGAGAATGAAGAAGATACTCATGAAATTGAAGCATCTCTGTCAGTTGATTTGAGCCTTAGTCCAGTGATTATACAATATTTAGTCCCTACTGAGGATGTAGTAGGAAAATTGGAAGAAGCAGTACCTAATTCAGAGGACCCTCCTGCTATTGTAGAGAAATAATTGATAGTTGAAGATTGTCCTGAAAAAGGAAGACTTGATGAGAATTCTGCTGAGAATGCTGTTGTTTTACTTTAGGGTGCACCAGTTGAGGGGGAGCATCAAACCAAGTTTGGAAGTGTTACAATGGTTGTTGATATTGAGGACTAGGAAGAAGACCCAGGTTTTGGGGTATGTGGATTATACTATCCTGATTTTGATAATAAAGCATCTCTCAATAGACCAAAAATCATTTATGATGTTGAGAATGAGTTACTACCTGAAGATGTGGTCAGAATACATGACCTGGATACTTTGAAGAAAAATCTGAAGGGAAGTTTTGTGAAAGAGGTAAAGTAGATGGAAGTTTCTCTAGTATCATCAATTCAATCGATCATGACTAACTCAGTAGTCAGTTTAGCATCTTAAAGAGCATCTGTTGCAGTTGCTCTTGCTGATATGATCACTAGGGATAACCTTGAATCATTAAAAGATGAGCTGAAGGAATATTTTAGTGCCTCAGTTGCTGAAATGAAACATTGTTTTATTGAAGAGATGAGTATGTTGGAAAGATATTTTAAACTCTCTCTAGGTTGTAATTTTCCAACCTTTATAACAAAAATAGTTGAAGAAGTTACGGATTTCCAAACTCAAATATCTATACTGGAAGTAGATCTTGAAACACTAAAGAAATCGGTTATCTCTTTGGACTCCTACATGAGCTAAAAATCCCAAGCATACAAGGACTTAGCCTCTGTCAAAAGTGTTGTGGGCCAAATGGTTTCAGTGTTTGAAGGTTTTAAAACCTCCATGAAAGATCATGTTAAACCCCAAGATTCTCAAGTCCACAATCTTATTAGTGGGTCGACCAAGAACATTAAGGAAACAGTAACCTTCTCTATCGGTTTTGTTGCTTCTAAACCCTTAATGGATTTGAATCATATTCGAGCTATGATGAAGGAGGATCTTGGTTTAGCTTCAACTAGTGGCTCTGTGGACTCATCCGAACTAAGAAAAGTTGTGCTTGCTTCTAGAGATTCAGCTATTGAAATAATGAAGATAGTCCAAGACTATATGAGAGAAGCTTCTGCCTCTCAGAAATAAGTGAAAGATAAGGTGGACTCTTATTTCTCTAAGATATTCACAAAGCATCAAATCAACAATCACTTCAAACTTCTGTTGGAAAATCTGAATTTACCTCCTGTCAATCAAGACTTCAGAGAACAAGTTAGAAAACTAAGGGAATTAACTCCAGCGTTGGAAAAATTTATGGAGAACAAGTATGACTTCATATCATCTATGGAGAGAGGAAGAGGCATAATTATGGATTTCAGAAATATTTTGTTGTCTTTCCTGCATGTTGATGTTAGGCCAGTGATTTTACCTCCGGATTTACCAGCCTCTGCCTCTACTGGTTCTCCAGTTCAGATGACTTTTGCCCAAAAAATTCGAAGCCTCACACCTATGATCACTCAAAGGACTCCTCAGTACAAACCGAGCACAGTTTTTGTGGCTTAGCCTCCTATGATCATTTCTGGAATTCCTAAGCCTTCACTTGAATCCACACCACCTGAATCCTCTTATGAACCAAAAGCCAAATCACACATTGAATATGTGTATTGAACAAATTTCTACGATGTTTGATAAGAATATCTTGTATTTTTTGTTTTGTCTATGTACCTTTTTGTAACATCTAATACAATTGGATTTCCTTTATTTCTTATTGTGCTACTTTTTTTCTTGTTTCCCACTTTTTGATTATCACAAAGGGGGAGAGAAATATTCTACAAAGATTCTATAAAGGGGGAAATATATTTACCGAAGGGGAGAATAAATAATGGGGAGAAAGTCTCAAAGGGGGAGAAATTTTATCTAAGGACAAGCTATCATGCTTTGCCCCTCTGATACTGTTACATTTCATTCTCTGATACCATAGTTTTTAATTCCACCTCTGATGCATTATATTCTATAACATATTGTTTCTCTAAGAACATTGAATTTAATGATATATCCTATGATATCATTGCATTTAATATTATCTCTGATACAAATAATCATTATTTTAAACACTATAATATCATAAGTTGTGATTATCAAAAAGGGGGAGATTACTGACCTCACCTATTTTGATAATCCCAATTATGATTTTACATACTTTGATAATCCCAATTAATGTTTATTTATATTTGAATTCTCTCAATATATGATATTTTGTTATCAAGATGATAATAATGTTAAAATAATTCTTGCGATATGTTAATCATGGGTTATCTATGTTTATATACGTTATAAATTAATTCTAACCCAATCGGATATGTGTTTCATAAACCAGATAAGTGTTTGTCACTGATCTGCATATAGCTACTGATAACAGAGCTACCAGTACTTAGTCTACTGATATGAACAAGTCCGCCGGTAAGCATAAGAAAAAGCTACCGATTTAAGAGTATTCAAGTTTTCCGATAGTACAGAGTGAAGCTACTGATGTGCATAAGTCTACCGATACGAATAATCACTAGAACTAAGCAAGCTACTGATAGACCAAGAGTGACCAATACAGACAGTTACCGACAGAATTGAGCTACCGATAGAAGTCTACCGAGCTACCGATAGAAGTCTACCGAGCTACCGATAGAAGTCTACTGAGCTACCGATAGAGTAAGTCTACTAATAGAAGGAGTTACTAATACCCAGATCTACCGATACAAGTACAGATTCATCGATACATTGAGCTACCGATATACAGAGTAAGAGCTACTGATACCAAGGAGCTACTGATACAAGTTCAAAAGAACTACCGATGGAAGTACTACTACACAAAATCCACCGTACACGTCTTCCAAAAGAAGGCTAAGAATGATTGACCGACCAGTCAAACTCTATACTCTCAATACTATTTATCTATTAAGCTAACGGTTACATTTGATGTTTTTAATGCAGTTAATGTTATTTAATGATCTCTGTTGCCGTGTTAGGGAACCGTACCTAGTACCCATGAAAAAGTTAATCATTCCCATTTGCCGGAGCTGAAAGCTATAAAAGGGAAGATAAAGAAATAGCTGGAGTACTGAAGAGATTAACACAAAGATAAAAAGTGGTGTCGTTGTAATGATATGAACAAGGAGCATGTAACGAGCAAGCAGCAAGCAGCAAGAAGTAAACAATAAGAGTAAATACAAGATTCATACTAAAAAATGAGATGCACATCGAAAGACATCCATATTCCCAGAACACTGGACATACATGAAGAAACTTATTCTAGAGGAGAACATAAGCTGCATCTTGAGTCAAGAACTATAACAAACACTTCATGCACTCAAGATGATAAGTTGTACCTGGAACAAGGAAGAAAATGACACTCTGTTTTTCAGAGAAAAATCAGAGAAGGACTCAGAAGCTTTTCTGACAAATCAAACAATTCCAGAGCTGCACTGCCAATCACTAAATCTATTCTAAACTCTTTCTCACTTACCTTAGTGATTCTTTCAATTACATTCCGAGCAGTGTGTGTACCCTGTTTATTTTATACACACACTATCTCCTGAGCTAAACTGGAGGATTCTTAAATACTCACTCAAACTCCATAACTCTTTATTTCCCACTGTGGATAGTGGTAGAGGTCAAGTAAGACCTGGACAGCTGTGAGCTGTTGTTTCTTTTCCCACGAAGAACCATGGTAGAGGTCTTTGGACCTGGATAGTATTGTACTGTTGTTTACCCCCGATCCATGGTGTGGATCAATTTATATAAATTGTTTGAGAGGACTAAGTCTCATCTTGAGACTGAACCTCTTGGTTACATCTGCTGTGAATTTTAGTTTAAATCAAAAGTATACTATATATATCATATTCCGCTACTAATTACTTTTAAATACAAAACTATTTTAAAGCTGCTTTGATAGTTAAATTAGAAAGTGTTTATACTTATTGTAAACTAGTAAGTTATTTTCAGAAGTTAATTTCATCTTCTGATTATGTTAACTGAGACCTAATCAATCTTTGAGAAACTAATTGAACATCTATACTCTGTATAAATTCACTACAGTTTAACTTTGTTTTTAAATAGGGGGATTTTAAGAGAAATATTTTTAACAGAAATTGTAATTGGAACTCAATTCATCCCCCTCTAGAGTATCCACTCCGACCAACATTTGGTATCAGAGGTTTGTTTGTTAATACAAATTTTCAAAACATTCTGCTTTTAAACTGTGATTTTAGTTGCATCTTTAAAGATCTTAAATTTATATTAGTTCAACATTTTATCTCTTTAAATACCTTTTCTAAAATCTAGATATGGACAATAGACTAGAGGGTGCTGCTACTAACCGGCCACCTTTCTCCAATGGTACCAATTATGCCCAGTGGAAACTGAAAATGAAAATACATTTAGAGAGTATGGGTTTTGATATCTGGACTGCAATAGAATCTCAATATAAAATTCCAAAAACTGATAGAACAACTTGGGATTAACCTACAAAGACTTCTTATAATAATAATTGTAAAGTTATGAATGCCATGTATTGTGTTCTAGGAGATTAAGAGTTTAATAGAATTTCTGCCTGAAAAACTGCTTATGAAATTTGGGATACTTTGGGTGTTTCTCATGAAGGAACAACCAATGTTTAAGAAATTAGACTAAATACTTATACTATTAAATATGATAATTTTAAAATAAAGACTGATGAACCTATTTCTAACATTTATCTCAGGTTCAATGACATTGTCAATACTATGAGCTCACTTGGAAAGGTTGTTCCAGCAAAGGAACAAATCATGAGAATCTTAAGATGTCTACCAAAAAGATGGAGGGGCACTTCTATTTCAATCAAAGAATCATGTGACATTGGAGATCTCCTTGTAAAAGATCTTATTGTTAAATTAATGATGTATGAGGAAGAACTTAAGGTAAAAAAGGAGGATGATGATGAACCCAAGAGAAAATCTTTGGCATTCAAGTCTACTGCTTCTAAGATCAAAGAGAAGGAGAAAATACATTTACCTACTGAAAGTTAAACAAGTGAAGATTCAGACTCTGACAGTGATGCTGAGATGGCTTAAATAGCCCGGATATTCAAGAAGTTTTATAAGAAAAAGAAATTCTTTCTAAAATCAAATTACAAAGGAAAGTATGACAACAAGGGTCATTGGAAAAAGGATTGGAAGAAATCTGATATAGAAGATGATATAGTCTGCTATGAATGCAAGAGTAAAGGACACATCAAGGCTGACTGTCCAAAATTAAAATTCAAAAAGAAACATGATTATAAGGACAAGAAGTACAAGAAATCTATGAAAGATACATTGATTGATTCAGAAAACAACACAAGTGAATTTGAAATTTCTGAATTTGAAAAGAATCGTACCAACATGTGTTTCATGACCAACACATATGAGGTAACTTTAGATACTCTTGTATTAAATTCCTATTATTCTGGAGATGATGCATAATATGATTCTGATTCTGAAGATATGTCTAAGGGTGAAATGTTTGAATATTTTAATATGCTTGAAGAAACACGTAATGAACTTAAGGAAAAATATAAGTCACTAAAGAAACATCATGCTCTCACTGCCAATGTTAAATCTGCTCTGGATATAGAAAAAGAAAAGAATTCTCAACTGTTAAAGGAAAATATAGAATTGAAAATGTCTAATGAGAAACTAAGAAAGGACTTAGAATTGTTCACAAAGGGAAAATATACACTTACTCAAATGTTAGGTAAGCAAGTTACACCTAAATACACTACTGTTTTGGTATACCAACCTGGACAGAGATAGTTCACAAAAACTCGATTTATTCCTAAGTCTGGAAAAAATTCTGCTTATTCCCGTTCTGGAAATTCATATGCTTAAACTAGTTATTCATATGGTTATAGATCAAACAAAGTTTATCTTTCAAAATATATTGATTATGTAAATTATATGAGACTCATAAGACAAATATGGGTACCTAAAGCTTTGATTGCTATCCTTTCTGGACCCAAGAAGATCTGGGTACCAAAATCATTTTTTTGTTTAAATCTGTTTTGTAGGAAACTTGTTTGAAAAGTTCTCACAATAAGGTATGGTACTTGGATAGTGGATTTTCAAGGCACATGCCTGAAGATTATTCATTCTTTAAAAGCTTAATAAAAGTTGATGGAGGCCATGTCACATTTGGTGATAATTCTAAAGGAAAAATCATCAGCCTAGGCCAGATTGGTAACACTGATTGAGTTTTAATTTCTAAAGTTTTATTTGTTAATGGAATTAAATACAATCTGTTAAGTATTTCTCAATTATGTGATGATGTATTTAATGCTAATTTTGAAAATGATTCTTGTAATGTTTTTAATTCTAAATATGTTTTAGTATTCTCTGCCTTGAGAAATGAAAATGTTATTGTTGTGGATCTGAATTCCTTATCCAAACAAAATTTTACTTTCTTAAATGCTTTTCATAAAGAATCTCGGCTTTGGCATAGAATATTAGGACACTGTAACATATTTTCACTTAGAAAGTTGACTAGGAAGAACTTAGTTAGAGTCCTACCTAAACTTGAATTCCTAAATGACAAATTTTGTAATCCCTCTCAAAAGGGAAAGCAACATAAAGTTTTTTTTAAATCAAAGAAAGAAGTGTATACTTCTCAATCTCTCGAGTTGGTTCACATGGACTTGTTTGGACCTTCAAAAGTTTCTAGTTTAAATGGGAAGCATTATGTCTATGTCCTAGTAGATGACTTTTCTAGTTATACTTGGGTATACTTCTTAGCTCACAAAAGTGAAGCTTGTTCTTTGTTAAATACTCCAAATCTGTAGAAAACCTTAGTGGACATAAGATTAAAACCCTGAGAAGTGATCATGGTCGTGAGTTTGAAAATCATGAGTTTGAATCTTATTTCTCACACAATGGCTATAGTCACAACTTTTTTGCTCCTAGGACACCTCAGCATGATGGTGTAGTAGAAAGAAGGAATAGAACCCTTCAAGAAATTGTGAGAACCATGCTTAATGAATATGACCTGCCTATTTATTTTTGGGATGAAGCTATGAATACAGCTTGTTATATTATTAAAATAGTCTTGATTAGACCTATTCTCAAGAAGACTCCATATGAATTATGCAATAATAGAAAACCTAAAGTTAGTTACTTCATAGTCTTTGGCTGCAAAGTTTTTATTCTTAATACAAAGGATAATCTTGGAAAGTTTTATTCTAAGAGTGATGAAGGAATTTTTCTTGGTTATTCTTTAACTAGAAAAGTCTATAGAGTCTTTAATTAAAGAACCAAATGTGTGGTGGAATCTGTTCACATCAAGTTTGATGAAACTAATCCACATGAGTCTAAAACCTCTCTTGGAAATCTTGAAGAAGATTTGACTGTTCTAGACCTTAATGATAAAACTAAAGAACCTGTTGTAAAAATATCCAATTCTGGACATTTTCTAGAATCTGCTTCTATAGAACCCAAACTTAGAGATGAACCTGAAATTTCTAGTCCAACCTTTACTAGATCAACAAGGATTCTAAGGAATCATCCTTTAGATGTTGTTGTTGGTAATCTTGATAGAGGGACACAAACTAGAGCGTCTCTAAGAAACTAGGTTGGACATCAAGCCTTTCTTTCATAGCTAGGACCTAAAAATGTCAATGATGCAATCAATGATGAATTTTGGGTAATGGTCATGCAAGAAGAGTTAAATCAATTTGAAAGAAACAAAGTCTGGGAATTAGTTGACAGACCCAAGGACACTTTTACAATAGGCACTAAATGTGTTTTTATAAACAAAGTTGATGAGTCTGGAAACATAGTTAGCAAAAAAGATATACTAGTTACACAAGGATATAGTCAAGAGGAAGGTATAGACTATGAGGAAACCTTTGCACATGTATCCAGATAAGAAGCCATTAGGATCTTCTTTGCCTATGCTGCTAATCTGAATTTCAAGTTATATCAAATGGATGTCAAAAGTACTTTTCTAAATGGTTTTATAATTGAAGATGTTTTTATTGAACAACCACCTGGATTTACTAATCCTCATTTTCTAAATAAAGTTTTTAAACTTTATAAAGATTTATATGGTTTAAAACAAGATCCAAGAGCTTGGTATGATAGATTTAGTAATTTTCTTATTTCAAAAAGTTTTACTAATGTGATTGTTGATCCAACTCTTTTTATTAAAATAATTTCTAAATATTTTTTAATAGTTCAAATATATGTTGAAGATATTATTTTTTGGATCTTCTAAACATTATTTATGTAATGATGTTTCAAAGAGTATGCAAAATAAATTTGAAATGAGTTTAATGGGACAACTCAAATATTTTATTGGATTTCAAGTTTTTCAAAATGAAAATGGTAGTATTTTGAATTAAAGTAAATATACAAAGGATCTTTTAAAACATTTTGGTTTGGATAGTATTAAGGAAAGTGAAAATCCTGTGAGTACAGTTTGTAAATTGGATGCAGATGAAACTAGAAAACTAGTGGATCAAACCAATTACAAAGGTATGATTGGAAGCTTACTTTACCTTACTGCTAGTCGACTAGATATTATGTTTAGTGTATGTATGGGTGCAAGATTTAAATATAATCCAAAATAATCTAATTTAATTTCTGTTAAATGAATTTTTAAATATCTTAAACACACTGTAAACTTAGGTTTGTTTTTTCCCAAAAGGACAATCCTTTGAGTTAATGAGTTATTCAGATGCTGAATTTGCTGGTTTCCAGTTAGATAGAAAAATCACATTAGGAACATGTCATTTATTGGGAAAATACTTAGTATCTTGGTGTAGTAAGAAGCATAATTCTGTAGCATTGTCTAATGCCAAAGCTGATTGCATAGCTGCTGGTAGTTGTTGTGCACAAATTCTGTGGATGAAACACACTCTTTTGGACTATGGATATGACTTTAAGCATTTATCAACTGTGAAAACACTAGTGCAATAAACATTTCGAAGAACCCTGTATCTCACTCTAAGACTAAACACATTGATGTAAGGCACTATTTCTTGAGAGATCATTACCAAAAGGGTGATATTATTCTTTAGTTTATTGGTATTGAACATAAATTAGCTGATTTTTTTACCAAACCATTGAGTTCGGATAGGTTAAGTTATATTAGACACGAGTTAGGAATTATTAACCTTGATCAGTAGCTACCACACTGATAAATTCTCACCGATGTAAATTCTCACCGATGTAAATTCTCACCGATGTAAATTCTCACCGATGTAAATTCTCACCGATGTAAATTCTCACCGATGTGAATCCTCACCGATATAACCTCACTGATAGGAATTCTCACTGATAGACCCTACCGATGAGTGTACTATTTTAAACTTCTTTCTACCGCCAGAATCTGAATCATTTTTACGTTATTTCATTTTATTTATTTATTTCATGATTCCTAAATGATAAAAATAAAGTCATAGCTACTTCTCAATCCACTAAGCCTCAAACCCTTATAATCAAACCTTAGCTCATGAATCTTTCTAGAACCCTAAATACCTCGAACCAGCAATGGAAAAAACCAAACATCCTATCATCAAAGATGACTCCGATGAGCCGAAAGCAAAGAAGAAAAAGTCTGAGCCAGAAGAAAGTGGTAATGTTGGAAGAACAAGATCAGGAAGATGACCTGTAAATCCTCATTTGCATAATAGAGTAGTTGTGATCGAAAAAGAGCCATGTGTGGAATGGTTGCTACCTAGTAAATCGTTAGTGCTCGAAGTGCTGAAAGATCAAAACTGGGTAGATTGTTTTTAGAACAACAATGGTCCCCACTATCCGATGCCAGTGAAACAGTTTTATGATTATGTATGTTTTGAGAAATCTAAAACTGAGAACCGAGTAACTTCATTTGTGAATAGAAAGGAGTTGTCTTTTTCATCGACTGAGTGGGATAAATGCTTAAAAGTTCCACACAAAGGTGTATCTGGGTATGTCTCAAGAGCTATACCACCTACTAGTGATATCTTTGATTATGAGACTACTTTGGAAGAGCTCACTGGTTATGGAAATCAAAGACTAGTAGTAGCTGTTGAAATGGATGGAGAGAACATATTTTTGTTCAAATTTTTTTAACATATCTTAATACCGAGGAGAGGAGACTTTGAAAATTTAAGATATTAGGATATCTATCTCCTACATCTCTTGATACATGGAGTCAAGGTGAATCTATGCAGATTGTTGATGACTCAAATGGAGGATATGATTAGACCCAATTCAAAAACTAATGCCTTGTTCTTTTCCAAGATGATCTCAGTAATGATCAAAGTGAAAGGAATAGTTGAGTCTCAAGATGAGACAGTGGTAGTAAGGAAAAAATTTTGTGTCACCAGTACAGTTTTCAAATACATGAAATTAAATTGGAACCCATGGAAACTAGAATGGGTCACTGATGACAATAAGGTATATGATAAGTTCAATCATGTGGATCATCCTTCAAGACCAAAGGATGTAAGGGATCGAGGTCTGGGACCTGATGAAGAGGATCCAGAGTACAGTAATGATTCAGAAGAGGAAGAGTCCTCTTCTGATGAAAGAGGGGACCCTGACTTACCTCCTTTCTCAGCTCTTGAAAATCTGGATCAACATAAATCAGATAAGGAAGAAGCTTCTTTAGAGGATTTTGAAGTGGATGCTATAGAGAATGAAGAAGATACTCATGAAATTGAAGCATCTCTGTCAGTTGATTTGAGCCTTAGTCCAGTGATTGGACAATATTTAGTCCCTACTAAGGATGTAGTAGGAGAAGTGGAAGAAGCAGTACCTAATTCAGAGGACCCTCCTTCTATTGTAGAGAAATAATTGATAGTTGAATATTGTCCTGAAAAAGGAAGAATTGCTGAGAATGCTGCTGAGAATGATGTTGTTTTACTTGAGGATGCACCAGTTGAGGGGGAGCATCAAACCAAGTTTGGAAGTGTTACAATGGCTTTTGATATTGAGGACTAGGAGGAAGACCCAGTTTTTGTGGTCTATGGATTAGACTATCCTGATTTTGACAATAAAGCATCTCTCAATAGACCAAAAATCATTTATGATGTTGAGAATGAGTTATTACCTGAAGATGTGGTCAGAATACATGACCTAGATACTTTGAAGAAAAATCTGAAGGGCAGTTTTGTGAAAGAGTTAAAGTAGATGGAAGTTTCTCTGGTATCATCAATTCAATCAATCATGACTGACTCAGTAGTCAGTTTAGCATCTGAAAGAGCATCTGTTGCAGTTGCTCTTGCTGATATGATCACTAGGGATAACCTTGAATCATTAAAAGATGAGTTGAAGGAATATTTTAGTGCCTCAGTTGCTGAAATGAAACATTTTTTATTGAAGAGATGAGTATGTTAGAAAGATCTTTTAAACTCTCTCTAGGTTGTAATTTGTCAACCTTTATAACAAAAATAGTTGAAGAAGTTATAGATTTCCAAACTCAAATATCTATACTGGAAGTAGATCTTGAAACTCTAAAGAAATCGGTTATCTCTTTGGAATCCTACATGATCTAAAAATCCCAAGCATACAAGGACTTATCCTATGTCAAAAGTGTTGTGGGCCAAATGGTTTCAGTTTCTGATGGTTTTAAAACCTCCATGAAAGATCATGTTAAAACCCAGGATTCCCAAGTCCAAAATCTTATTAGTGGGTTGACCAAGAACTTCAAGGAAACATTATCCTTCTCTATTGGTTTTGTTTCTTCTAAACCCTCAATGGATTTGAATCATATTCGAGCTATGATGAAGGAGGATCTTGGTTTAGCTTCAACCAGTGGCTCTGTGGACTCATCCGAACTAAGAAAAGTTGTGCTTGCTTCTAGAGATTCATCTAGAGAAATAATGAAGATAGTCCAAGACTATATGAGAGAAGCTTCTGCCTCTCAGAAATAAGTGAAAGATAAGGTGGACTCTTATTTCTCTAAGATATTCACAAAGCATCAAATCAACAATCACTTCAAAATTCTGTTGGAAAATCTGAATTTACCTCCTGTCAATCAAGCCTTCAGAGAAGAAGTTAGAAATCTAAGGGAATTAACTCCAGCGTTGGACAAATTTATGGAGAAAAAAGATGACTTCAAATCATCTATGGAGAGAGGAGGAGGCATAATTATGGATTTCAGAAATATTTTGTTGTCTTTCCTGCATGTTGATGTTAGGCAAGTGATTTTACCTCCGGTTTTACTAGCCTATGCCTCTACTGGTTCTCCAATTCAGATGACTCCTGCCCAAACAATTCGAAGCCTCACACCTATGATCACTCAAAGGACTCCTCAGTACAAACCGAGCACAGTTTTTGTGGCTCAGCCTCCTATGATCATTTCCGAAATTCTTAAGCCTTCACCTGAATCCACACCACCGGAATCCTCTTCTGAACAAAAATCCAAATCACACATTGAAGATGTGGATTGAACAAATGGCTACGATGTTTGATAGGAATATCTTGTATTTTTTTTGTCTATGTACCTTTTTGTAACATCTAATAGAATTGGATTTCCTTTATTTCTTATTGTGCTACTTTTTTTCTTGTTTCCCACTTTTTGATTATCACAAAGGGGGAGAGAAATATTCTACAAAGATTCTATAAATGGGGAAAGATATTTACCCAAGGGGAGAATAAATAATGGGGAGAAAGTCTCAAAGGGGGAGAAATTTTATCTAACGACGAGCTATCATGCTTTTCCCCTCTGATACTATTACATTTCATTCTCTGATACCATTGTTTTTAATTCCACCTCTGATCCATTATATTCTATAACATATTGTTTCTCTGAGAACATTGAATTTAATGATATATCCTCTGATATCATTGCATTTAATATTATCTTTGATACAATTAATCATTATTTTAAACACTATAATATCATAAGTTGTGATTATCAAATAGGGGGAGATTGCTGACCTCACCTATTTTGATAATCCCAATTATGATTTTACATACTTTGATAATCCCAATTAATGTTTATTTATATTTAAATTCTCTCAATATATGATATTTTTTTATCAAGATGATAATAATGTTAAAATAATTCTTGCGATATGTTAATCATGGGTTATCTATGTTTATATACGTTATAAATTAATTCTAACCCAATCGGATATGTGTTGCATAAACCAGATAAGTGTTTGTCACTGATCTGCATATAGCTACTAATAACAGAGATACCAGTACTTAGTCTACCGATATGAATAAGTCCACCGGTAAGCATAAGAACAAGCCACCGATGTAAGAGTATTCAAGTTTTCCGATAGTATAGAGTGAAGCTACTGATGTGCATAAGTCTACCGATACGAATAATCACTAGAACTAAGCAAGCTACAGATAGACCAAGAGTGACCGATACAGACAATTACCGACAGAATTGAGCTACCGATATAAGTCTATCGAGCTACCGATAAGAGTCTACCAAGCTACCAATAGAAGTCTACTAAGCTACCGATATAGTAAGTCCACCAACAGAAGGAGTTACTAATACCTAGATCTACCGATACAAGTACAGAGTCATCGATACATTGAGCTACCGATATTCAGAGTAAGTGCTACCAATACCAAGGAGCTACTGATACAAGTTCAAAAGAACTACCGACAGAAGTACTGCTACACAAAATCCACCGTACATGTCTACCAAAAGAAGGCTAAGAATGATTGACCGACTAGTCAAACTCTATACTCTCAATGCTATTTATCTATTAAGCTAATGGTTACATTTGATGTTTTTAATGCAGTTAATGTTATTTAATGATCTCTGTTGCCTTGTTAGGGAACCGTACCTAGTACCCATGAAAAAGATAATCATTCCCATTTGCTGGAGCTGAAAGCTATAAAAGGGATGATAAAGACCTAGCTGAAGTACTGAAGAGATTAACATAGAGATAAAAAGTGGTGTCGTTGTAATGAGATCAACAAGGAACATGTAACGAGCAAGGAGCAAGTAGTAAGAATTAAACACTAAGAGTATATACAAGATTCATACTAAAAAATGAGCTGCACATCGGAAGACATCCATATTCCAAGAACACTGGACATACATAAAGAAACTTATTCTAGAGGAGAACATGAGCTGCATCCTGAGTCAAGAACTATAACAAACACTTCATGCACTCAAGATGATAAGTTGTACCTAGAACAAGGAAGAAAACAACACTCTGTTTTTCAGAGAAAAAACAGAGAAGGACTCAGAATCTTTTTTTACAAATCAAACCATTCCAGAGCTGCACTGCCAATCACTAAAGTTATTCTAAACTATTTCTCACTTACCTTAGTGATTCTTTCATTTACATTCCGAGCAGTGTGTGTACCCTTTTTATTTTATACACACACTGTCTCTTGAGATAAACTAGAGGATTCTTAAATACTCACTCAAACTCCATAACTCTTTGTTTCCCACTATCGATAGTGGTAGAGGTCAAGTAAGACCTGGACAGCTGTGAGCTGTTGTTTATTTTCCCACGAAGAACCGTGGTAGTGTTCTTTGGACCTGGACAGTATTTTACTGTTGTTTACCCCTGATCCATGGTGTGGATAAATTTATATAAATTGTTTGAGAGGACTAAGTCTCGGCTTGAGACTGAACCTCTTGGTTACATCTGCTGTGAATTTTAGTTTAAATCATAGGTATACTATATATATATATCATATTCTGCTGCTAATTACTTTGAAATACAAAACTATTTTAAAGCTACTTTGATGGTTAAATTAGCAAGTTTTTATACTTATTGTAAACCAGTAAGTTAGTTTCAAAAGTTAATTTCATCTTCTGATTAAGTTAACTGAGACCTAATCAATATTTGAGAAACTAATTGAACATCTACACTCTGTATAAATTCACTAAAGTTTAACAATGTTTTTAAATAGGGGGATTTTAAGAGAAATATTTTTAACAAAAATTTTAATTGGAACTCAATTCACCCCCTTCTTGATTATCCACTCCGACCAACAATAAAAATGGAAAATTATAAAAGAATATTCAAATAAAATAATTTCCAGGGATATAGGAAATTTTATTCACATTGTACGCATTAAAATAAATATTCCTTTCACAATATCTATAAGATCCAAATGGGCATTGTCTGGTAAATTAAAATAATTTTCCTTACAAAAAAATTGTAAAAATTCAAACATGGGAAAGTTTTCTTTTACAAATCTTAAGATAATATTAAAACATTTTTTAAAACATTTTAAAAAATATGGTTTTGGATTAAAATGGATTTCTGACTAAAGGGATAAATAAATTCATATTTTATTAAAAAAATTGCTCAATAATTTTAAATACCAAAGAGTGGAAATGGTACTATTAATATCATTAATGAGCATAGAAGAATAAAATTCATGAGTTTCTTGAAAGATGTATCATAAGTTTTTATCGTCGGAAACATAATCATAATCAAACCTAATAAACAATGATATTGTAATATAAAATCCTTTCCACTTTGGTAGCTTTGAATTGTAATACCCATGAAGTAATAACATTAAATTAAACATAAAATATCTTGAGAATAAAAAAATCATTTTATTAATTGTCAATATGGATATATGTACACCTTTTCAAATAATATAGGTGTATAAAATAATGTACATCTCTAAATAATCCAAATTGATTCAAAAATCCATTACCTCTTTAGAAACATTTGAACCATAAACCCCATGAAATATAGATACTCAAATTCATATTTAAATACCCCTAAATTTAATGATAATAATCATAAAATACATTACTAGGTGTTATATACACCACATCAAAAACATGTGGTGAATATGGCATGTCTCTCATAGAAAAATAAAAGTGAGACATAAATCCCTTACCGCTTTAGTATTCTTTTAATTTGTAATCCCCAATTAATAATGAATCAAATAATATAAAAATATCATGAAAATTGATTATATTAATTACATAAAATGTCAAATTTTAAGTATATACATGACACAAAAAAGAAACTTGTGGTTAATTTTCATATGTCTCCTAGAAATAAAAGAGAGAGCAGAAATCCCTTACCTTAAGTCTCAACATCCTTCATACATGTTAGAAACTCATGTATAGTAAATATATGGTAATTAGAAACATATTATATAACCATAATTTTATGTATTATACCATATATTGTGTACTTAGTTCCATTCATTACATGTTCATTACCAAGTCCTTGTTAAAATAACGTTTTGGGTAATAGCTGCTTTGTTTTTCATATGTGTTTTAATTTTTTATTTTGCGTCCTCTTACTTTGATCATTTTTTCATAATATATAGAATAATAATGATGAAATTATTATCATATTTATACATAAATTATAATTTTAATACCAAACATTAAAGGTAGGTTTGAAAAATAGAGTATATTACAATCTTGGAGATGGTATGACATATGTACGCATACGTAACGTTTCCATTTGTTAATGATCATTATCAAAATATGGTAGGTAATATTATATCCTTAAAAATGATTATAATATAATATTATTTATTTAAATATACTTATTTATATCATCCATTTGTTTTGGTGAATAAAATATAGAGTCACATCGCTTCATTAAGGAGGTAGTCTACACGTACACGAACGACATTATCATATTTTAGTGAGTGAAAAGGTAAGAAACAAAATGATATATTATCTTTTAATGATAAAAGATATATCATGAATAATAAAATAATTTCATTTATATCACATATATTTATTAAATTTGTCCTTATCATCTTCTATGTAATGCGTTATAGAAAAATGAATCACATCGCTTCGCGATGTGGTAGTCCTATATACACACGAGCAACATTAACATATCCCATATGTAATGGAAAATAAAAATTTTATATATGATATAATTAATAAATGGGTATAATTATGTTATAAATATCATATATATATATATATTATCCATCATTATACCCAACTGTGTGATGTGGTAATGGAAGAATGAGTGGCATCGGTTCACGAGGCGGTATTCTGTTGTACACACTACTGATGACTCTATAACCCATTTCATGGAAGTAGATATGGTTTTATGTCATTAACTTAACATAACAACATCTCATTATATTTTATATACTAAGGTTATTATATATCCATGTTTTAATAATAACTGAAGTAGGTGGAGGAAGAAATAAAATAAAAACACTCGTTGAAGAATGTTACCTCTTCTTCAGGTCATTTCCAGAGTTTTTCACAAAAAGACATTATAGGTTTGAATAATTAATAAACTAAAGATTTTATAATTAGTTTATGGAAATGTAAATTTATTTTGGGAGATATTTTCTGAACCAAAATGGATTTAAGGGGTGGAGAAGATTGGATAAGAGGTAGCCTTTATAAGTGATGTGAGTGGAACACTTGTAATTATTTGAAAAGAAAAAGGGGTACCCATATTTTTCTCATTCTAAAAGGCCCAAAAAGGGATTATTCATGATCCTATAAGATATAAAGTCAAAATATGTCCATAAAATGGGTATTAAATAAGTTTTTTATCATTTTTAACCCATATATTTTTAGTTTAACCCACGGAAAATCAATTTTTACCTAACCATTTTAATTAATTTTTTCTATTTTCACTATTTATTTTATTTAAAACTTAAGTTTCCATTATTATATAATATAAATTATTTTTATTCCAAATATGGAATCCATTTTTCCAAATTCCATTCATATATGTGGAAAATTGTAATTTAAAATTAATCCCGCAGACTTGATGAGAAAGTGGGTTTTCAAAGAGAAAATATACAAAAGTGAACAAAGATTTTATATCCAAATTCAATATAAAATTGATTCCAATCAACAAAATTATATTAATAGATATATATATTTGAACTCATTTTACTTCAAATCAAATTTAAAATGTAATTTAACTTTATAAATAATTTAAATAATAATGCAGTTTTCAATTAAAATTCAATATTTTTCAGTATTCATCAAAACATTAACCTTTTAGAAAAACATCAATAATTCACCCTAAGATAATTTCAATATAATTATTTCAAAAATTAATTATAATTTTTCAAATAAATATTTTAAAATTTTCAAAAAAAAATTAAATAAGTGTGCCAAAAAAGGTGACATAATTATTTCTAGAAAAATAAAGTTTTTAAATATAAAATTGAATTTATTCTTATATATTTTTAAAAAAACACACAATATTAATGTTAAATAGTTTATTTAATATAAATAATGTATATATTACATTAAAATCAATCACCAAAAGTGATCTGTTTAATTTATTGAGGGGAAATGCATTAGTTTTCATAAAAATAGTTTCTTAGAAAAATATTTCCTTTATTTTCATTTATAAATAAATGGTCACCAAATAATTCATTTTATATACTTATATAAGCCACATATTTTTATATTCTATTTAATCATATTCATACCTTCCATTTTAATGTCTAGGTGATAACTATCATATTAAATAATAATATTTTCATGATATTTCATATTTCATTTAAACTTAATGTTGCATGTCATGAAAGATAAAATAAGTGTTACACAAGCTAAAATTGGTGTTATGTGTAACAAAATCTAGAATCAGCATTATGTAAAACAAAAAATATCAAAAATATTAAATTTTATTGAAAAAAAATCACATAATCTTAGGGTGTTACAGGATTATAGTAGGCTGGTGATAAAATATATTAATATTTACTTTGATTCCCATTCAGTAACATCTAATGAATGCAGTAAACTGATTGAAACATAATTCTCTCCCACCACATACTGGAAAACCAAACATTGAAACATGAACTCCTCAATTAATTACTTCATCCTGAGACACCAAAGATGGACCCTCAAGGTATGATATACATTTGATATAATAGGATGTACTTCCACTGTCGAACTATGGCACTCTTGGAGAACCTCCATATGCACCATTGATAGAACAAATATCCAACCCCGAAACATTATCCAATGTTAATCGTCCTCCAACTATCCCTTTATAGAATCACTAAAAAGAACATAGCCCTACATCCCCTATAACTTCTATTCTCCCCACTAAAAATACACTATCTCTTATATTAAGGATGATTTCAACATCATCTAATACATGAAACCCTACCATCATCCCTCTATAAATCAATATGAATCACCCAAATCTACTATATTACCTTTCAATTATTTATATAATGTCTAAAAAACATCTCTATGACTTCTTTCTCCATGATTCATCAAATACATTCCCCATCCATGAGGTTTAGTAGATCTAAAATTCATAGTCCTGGAGAAATTCCATTCACCTCTATAATCACATATTTAGGTATCGCTGAGATTAAACATACCTCAATCTATTGTGGTCTATAAATAACCCAAAAAACTCACCAAATTTGTAATGTAATCAAATCTTTAAAAGAATTACACTACCGCTAACTCAAGGCCATGGGTGAACTAGTTACACTAATGGGGATATAACAAATCATATCTATATTATATCACTAAACTATACTATATTCAAAAAAACTATACTAAGATGGTAATCATCACAAAACACCACAAATATCACTCATTCCTCTAGAAACCAAAGAACGGGGGAAGTGATAAACCTCTTCTTCATGTAGTTGAAATCTACCTAACATTGATTAGTCTATAAGAAGGTTTTGTACTTCTTATTAAATTATATCAATATAGATGCATCCTAATAGAAATCAAACATGAACCTATAATATTAGCTCACAATACATAGGAACCTAGATACCTATAACATATTCTTGGGTGTTACCAAAGAAAGAACAACCTAAATCTTCAAAAGATCAACCAACACTCTCTATTGAGATACCATATTCCCAAGTAAGTAAAGCTCCCATATCAAAAACATACACTTATTTATATTCACATAATGTCAATACTATCATGGTACTTTTGAAACATCCCTAAGGTTCTCAAAATTCTCCTCCTACGACCTTGAGTATATGAGTATGTCATCAACGAACACTATTATGAACTGGTTCAGGAACATAGGGAACATAAAATTAATTAGTCCCATGAAAACATATAGAACTATTATGAAACCAAAGTTCATAATTAAAAACCCATAGCTTTCATAATAACACTTGAAAGTATTCTTCAGAAAATCTTCCACCTTTGCCCTCATCTGGTGATTTCTACACACCAAATTGATATTTAAAAACTATGTGCCTCCCTATAAATAGTCAACAAAATCATTAATTCTAAAAATATGGTAACGTTACTTGACTATCACATAATTCACCCATTGGTAGTCTACGAATAAACAGGTATTATCATCTTTCTTCTTGGTGAGAAAAATAGGAGCAACCCATGATGATATAATGGGTTGAATAGATACCTTTTATATCATATCATCAATCTCAATCCACATCACCCATATCCCAAAAGGTTTAATCTGATTAATTTTCATCAAAATTAGTGAATCACTTGTTTGTGAATCAATATTGAACTTGATATCATGTAAATGGGTTACTTCCACAAGCTTTATGGAAAACAAATATTGAAACTCCTTCATAACTATAAGAAATTTCACCACTTGTGACTCCATTGAATCCAATGGAAAATATGATCGTTGATATAAAAATGGATTTGAATATATATAATATAAAATATAATCACTTTTTTTAATTAACACCATATTCCAACCTACCTAATCACATAATCCATCTCTCCTCCAAAATAAATCAACAATGTAACTCATTAAACACAAATATTTGGTGCCAAATATGACATCATATGGTTATATCTGAAGAAAAAATCCCTAGATGACTAATGTTTTCCCATAATCTCTCATAATCCCAAAAAATAATAAGTAGACTCATCTAATATTCAACAAGAATAGAAATATCTAGGGACACTGGATTCCCCTACACCTTGAGTCCCAAATAAAGGACTAAGTTTGGTGAAATAATGGAGTGTAATTCTCAAGAATCAAAAAGCATCACAATTTATCTTGATCATTTAGTGATTTTATGGTACTTATATTAGATCATTGTGGGACTAAAATAATTTTTCATATCCAAACTCTTTGTCCTACATTATATATCAGGCTTAACTATAACTATTTCTCAATCAACCCATGAAATCCTCACTAGTGAGAATCTCTAGTCTCTATTATAACTCTTAACCAAAACCATGGATACCACTCTATTATGACCTTACCCCAACATGAAACCCTCATAGGCCTATAGTGAAGATCAGAGTGACCTCCAAGGCCAACCTATAATAGACCCCAAGTTAGGGATTATCATTAAAGGTACAAAATATGTAAACAGGAGCCATTAACCCCATATATCTAAAGAATATAAAAAACCCATTAATCAACATCGTGATATAAATAAACCATGATTTATAATAATACCACAATGAATGAATATATCATACAAATAAAAGTATCTAATGGAAAAAATCCTAAGGTAGAAGCTCCTACAAAAACCAAAACTCCAAGATAGACTAGTAGAAAAAGAGGCTTCCATGTTTGACATTTAATATCATTTTTTTATAAACTGGTGTTAAAAGTGATAAGGGAAACTTTTAACAAATATTTTCCAAAAAATAGATGTTAAAAGGTATTCACAATTACATTTAACATAATTTTTATAGAAAATTTATGTTAAAGGTATTTAAAAAAACCTTTTAAAGTTAGTTTTCTATAATAGTGGAATTAAAAGTTTTTAAAAAACAAGGACATCTAAAATCCTAATTTTTCGAATTCAAAATTTTGAAACCCATCTACTCTTAAGGCTCAATGGACCCTGAAAATCCTCTATCCTCAATTTCAGTCCATTTTTTCATCTTTTCACATTATTTTTCCTCAATATTCAATCATTAAACCTTATTTAATGATCCTTGACATTATTTTGTCCATAAAAACCCAAATCTGGCCAAACCAAAACCATGGTTGAAGGTTTTTGTTCATTATTATTTATAATTCATTTTTATCAAATGTGTCACCTCCATCTTAGAGAATTATCACTCTCGCTGCTACCTTTGATTGAGTTTATTGGAATTCATGATCAAATTTTCAATATTAACATCCAAATTTTGTAATTTGTTTCTTTATTTTGTTAATATAAATTAATTATATATTAATTATAAATCAGATTCATATGTCTATTAGTTTTTATGTATTTTATTATCAATCATAATTTTTTTCATTAAAATTTTTTTAATGTTAAAAAAATTATCATTATAAATTGTTTGTCACTGTAATTTGTTTTTGGTTGTAACTATTTCTATTTAAAATTGTTTTTATCTATAAATTTTATATCATAATATTTTTTGTGGTTTAAATGATTTTTTTATTCAATTTTTTCATTTACATATTTATTTTGTCTTTGTAATGAATTTTTATTAAAAAAAATTGGTGTAAATAGTTTTATATTTTTAAATTCTTTTTAAGATATAAATTATTTGTTAAACATTTATGCATTTTTAAATTGTCTTTTTTTTAATATTATTATGTGATTTTCTTTAACCTTATATCATTCTCTCTATTCCCACCACCTTCAAGTGATTTTATCAGAATTCATGGACTTTTTTTAAATATCAACCACAAAAATTTGCAATTAATTTTTTCATTTTTTAAGGTAAATTTATATTCTATTCATTATAAATTTTAATCATAAATTAATTTTTTTTCATGAATTTCATTATCAATTATAATTTTTTTAAGTTTTTTTAATGTTATAAGCTGTTTATTATTATAAAATGTTTGTGACTGTAATTTTTTTGTTGTAAATATTGTATTTATAAATCTTTTTATTTATTAATTCATTATCGTAGTAATTTTTTGTGATTGAAATCATTTTTTTTTCTTCGATTTTTTCATTTATAAATTATATTTTTGTTACTATTACGTTTTAATGATTTTTTTTGTAGTAATTTTTTTTTCATTTTTATTTTTTTTTAGATATAAATTATTTATTAAACATATATACATGTTTAAAGTGTTTTCCTATATTCTTATATGCTCTAATTTTATTTATATATATATGTGTGTTTAAATTTTTATACGTATTAAAATATTGATCTATTATATTTTGATTTACTAGGTTATTAATGGATCATAATTAAATAAATGCAAGAAAATATACTGATAAATTTGAGAAAGGGGTTAACCTTTTATTGGAATTTTCTAAATGAAATCATGAAAATAAAGATGTGATTTTCTTTTCTATGCATGAAATGTTTGAATATGTGTAAATTAAGGTATAGAAAAATCAAAGACCATATGATTTTCTATGATTTTAGTCATAATTATACGTGCTAAATATAGAATGGTAAAATAAAAAAGAAATCAAAACCTAATGATGATGAAGATCTTTGGCATCAGATAGAGGATTTTTTGGAAGAATTAATTCATGATATAAGTGTTGAAACCATTAAAAAAGTGTTATCCAACTATATGGAGATAATGAGAACCCGCTATTCTATGGTTACACTAAATTTATAGTGTTATCGATAGTGCGAACATTAGTTAACATGAAAGTAATAAATAGTTGGAGTGATAAAATTTTCACTGAATTACTTTAACATTTAAAAGAGATACTTCAATAAGGAAATGGGCTTCCAGATTCCAATTATGAGGGAAAAAATATTTTTTCCAATGGGATTGTGGTATAAAAAGACAACTAATTTCCCAAATTCCTATGTGTTGTCTAGGATAAAATATGAAAGTTTATCATAATTTTCTAAATATGGGTGATTATGATATAAAAAGGATGAAAAATCCAATTGTGATTCATTATCAAGAAAATGAATCAATACTACCACTAAATAAATCAGGTATCCTCTAATAATTCCTCTTTGAAGAATCTATTTTCAAATTCAAATGATGATAAAAGGGTATGATCGAATACAGATAAGCTCATCTCTCATCAAAACCCACTCTATCCTGCTGATTCACCATAATGAAACAAATTTGATCACAAATATTCTTATTTTGGAAATGAATTTAGAAATATTAGAAAGGTTTTTTTCATGGATAGAATGATTCTATATCAAATTCTCAATAGGCAACATAGTTTATGGCCTGTTTTTTTGGTTTTCAAAAACTTTTCCCCACATATATGTATGAAGAGTAAATATGTGATGATGAGCTTGATGATTTCTAGTCTAAAATACCTTATAAATGATATTGATGTATATATTTCACCATTTAATGATGAGGTGAGATTTTATGGGATACAAATGTTTCATTATTTAATGGATACAAATAAGAGTATTTTTTTTGCATGATATGATAATGCACATAATAAATGACTTCCCTGCATATTAAAAATTATCTAGACACAATTTTAAATGACATAAATATTTTCCAATTTTTGAAGAGTGCACATTATATCATCCATTTCAGAATGTAATAAAAACATTGTATGTGGGACATGAAATATTTTGGAAAATGGATCATCATTACATCATGTTAAAAAATTCATAGGTTACAAGAGTATGATTCTTCCCTACAAAAATTTCCAACTAAATAATATTAAAATAAGGTGAAAAGCATTGATGTCGCATTTAATAAGAAATTTCTGGTCATCAACCAACTACGTGGAATAAATGATCTATTTTATTTGAGCTACCTTATTGGAAATTTTTTATGTAAAACATAACATTGGTGTTATGAATGTTGAGAAAAAAAATTATGATGGTCTAATTGTAATGTTTTATAACATAAAAAGAAAAAAAAAATATTAATTGCATGCAATAATGGACTTAATTACCATGGGAATTAATTTGGAGTTATATCCCAAAACAAAAGGAAACAAGACATATTTTCCTCTGACTTGTCACACATGAAACAATAGGGAGAATATAAATTTTTTTAAGTGCATGTATGGTAATAAAGTACCTATTAGGTTTTCTTAAAAATATAATAAAGTTGGTATCATTGAAGGATTAAAAGTTAATAGCTATAAAATATCATGATTGTCATGTATTTATGTAACATTTTATATATGTTGCATTGTGTGTAATATTTTCGACACATGTTAGAAAGTCTGTAATTAGGTTGTGTTAGATTTTCAAATCAGTTTGAAGAAAATTCATAGAACCTTATTTGTTATATGTGTTAGATAATGAATATTTCCTCATAATTTTTCAAATAGAAATGTATTTTACACCTTTATTTTTTGATATGATGGTTCATATGTTGATTCATTTGGTGAAAGAGATAAGAATATGTGCACCTATGTTTTTATATTGGAGGTATCATTTTAAAATATGTATAAAATTTTTGAAGAGATATGTTAAGATTCTTAATCTAAGAGAGGCATATATTATTTAAAAATATATTTCAGAATAGGTAATTGAGTTTTATACAGATTATTTGTCTTAATTGGAGCATTTTGGTCTCCTTATACCTCGACATTTGACAGTTGATAGATAAGGTAAAGGGGTTCATAGATTAAACATAAATTTAATTCCAAATTATGAAGTGATGCAAGAAAATTTATATCTTTTGAACAATATAGGTGATGTTCAACCATATATATCATCACATATTGTTCTATTGAAGGTACGATATCCTAGATGAAATAAAATTTATTGATGAATGAACATAAAAACACCATTTGATTCTTATTTTAAGGTGAAAAAAAACATTTATTTATTTGCACTAGAAATATTAAAATGGATATAAAGGGGGATAATTATTAATGTGATCATGTATTCTGGTTTTTATATTAATGGTTACACATTTTACCCCAAATTCTAAGACAAAATGAGTACTGTTAAAAATAGTGGTGTAATAGTTGTCAATAAATCACTACATTTTTCTAGATCAACAGATAAACACCCAATTTTAGCATCAACTTAATATTTTGGATTTGTTGAGGACATATTAGAGATTGATAAAACTAAATTTTACGTAGCATTATTTAAGTTCAAGTGAGTTGATAGTAACAGTTGTCTGAAATATGACATGTATAGATTTAAACTTGTTGATTTGAAAATATTTACTTGCAAAAATGAATCATTTATTATAGAAAATCATAAAAAAAATATTTTATGTTTTTGAATCATCAAATAATGAGTGGTCCATTGTTTTTTTAAATAAAATTAATTTGGTTGATGAGAATAGAGATTATTTTTAAGACTTATATGAAATTTATCTATCTATTCCATGATTACTCAATCATAAAAATTATTTTGATATGGAAATTTTCTTTGAAACATGAAATAATTATGTAGAAGGTATATGGTAAAACACTTCATTAAACTCAAAATTAATTAGGTATTCTCTTTTTTAAATGTATATATGAAAACACTTTATTAATAACTTAATTGATCTGGAGATATCTTTTTAATTAATTGGTTGATGAGAATATTGTTGTTTGTAATGTTGTATAATTGGAATAAATAAGAAGATTGATGAAAAAACTTTTTATCTAAAAATTGTTATAGAAGTATATTTGTTATGAAATTCATTCTATAAAAGGAGCAGGATATACTCCAGGAATGAAGAAGGTTGATTGAGTCTTAAAAGTATAGAAAGATGAATTTCAGGAAGTAATATTTTTTATGTGTTTAAGATATTTGGAAAGTAAAGAATTTGGATATTTGGAAGAGGAATAATTAATCAAATACCTAGTGTTCCTAGAAAAATAACAAAGGCATAAAGTTACTTATATTTGGAATATTGTATAGAAATTGTGTAATGTATTCTCACTATTGAAGAAAAATGGTAAAGGGATACTTGAAATTTTGTAGATAAACAATTGGAAAAGTCTTGCAGAGATTTTGAAGATACATAACATATATATGATGATGTGTAATATATTACAAGTGATAAAAAATATATTATTAATTTTCAAGGTGTTATATAAGATATTAATTGTCATATGTAAGATAATCTATTATTTCACGGTGAAATAGAAAATATTAATTTCCATATATAATATTTCTGATATTTTTGGGTGTTATGTATGAAATTAATTAGAATTTGTAGGATATTATGATTCTTCATAATGATATGAAATATATTAATTGTCATACATAAGATATTTTTATGATTCAAGGTGATATATAAGGTTTAATATCTATTATATAAGATAACTCTATTTAAAAAATGTGAAAAGTTAGGGGTTTAGATTCTGATGACTTTTATACTACTCCTTGAAACATATAAACATTATAATTTATTAAGATAATTATGATTCAAGTTGTGATGATATAATTAATGTGTTTGGGTGATCATGATATGCTTTACATAGGAGTAATGTTAGGGGATAAGTTGATGGTTCCAGCTGCAGAAGAAGCATGTGGTAGTGGGTAATATATTATAATTTATTTTAATAGTCATTGCAAGAAACTATGAGTGAGGATATTTCATGCAAAATTTAAAATTAATTAATTTAATATCTGAGAAAATAAATATTGGGGATAATGAAAATTCATTGTTTATGAATGCTGATCATACTAAAATACCCTTTTGGATTTCCTTTGTTTCACTGTGAGGATTTGAGGATAGAATCCATATATAGGTTATCTACATGTTCTCTAATGATCTTCGAGAAACATCACTCGATCTCTGGGTGCTATCACTGTGAATTGAATGTATTTTATTGTTCATTCTTGATTTCACATTTTGTGGTCGTGAATTAATCTCTTTTTCATTTCTTTTTCTTGAGAGGGAGAGAGAAGGAGTCAACAGAGAAATTTTTTTCACTACAATTCTCTATTCTCAATCTTGGATTTTGATGATATTCACAATAGACATAACCATCTATTTATAGAGAGAGGGTTTATGTTAAAATATTATTTAATTGTATGTAAGAAGTTGAATAATATTTAAAACCTCTAATAGACATCATTCCACATAATAACATTATTATTATTATAATTTGGTGCACTAACTTGCAGACATTGTTAAATAATATTTACTATTTTGTAAATAATTGATTTTTTACCAAACTCGGTCTTGGTCTATTTTAACTCCTACGTATTTATTGAATACATAAATAAATATTTTATTAATAAATAAATATTTCATTCACAAACCTATGAATAAATATATATTAAATTTTGAATAATATATATATATATATATATATTTATTTATTTATTTATTCACATGCCAGAGAATAAATATTTTTTAATTTATGAGATCAATATACCTTAAATAAAATTATTCCTCATTCTTGAGAATAATATTTATTCCATTAATTAAATTCAAATAGAATGTAATTGAGATCAATAGGAACACTTAGTGTGTAACCCTCTAGGATTCCTTCTCATCATCATCAGGAGATCTTGCCTAAAGTCTAAGATTATTTTATGACAATGGGTTAAGGAATCAAAGAGAAAGAACTTAATGTCACAACATTTAAATCCACATATGAATGCTCTCTATGTAATAAAATAACTTTGTCACAATATCTCATCAAGAAATATGCACGATGGTGTCATTAACCTATATTCTTGACATGACTTTCTTTGAATCCCTAATAAACATATCATTACACCATGGCCATGGAATTTAATGTGATGGTTTTATTCCAGTCAAATAGATGATATATTAGATTCTATAAAGATAGATGGGACAAATCATTCCATGACTTATCCATTAATGTCATTTTACTCATGACTCTCCAAATGTATCCAACTTTTACTCAAACTATTATCAATATGGTTTATGAAATACATCTATGTATGTGAGTAGAAAGATTAATTAAAAAAGTCTAAGTACCATCACACATGCTCATAGATAAGAATATCTGATGACACCAAAACATACAGAATTCCTACTGACAGGACCATTCTCATAATCTTACTTCTTAGAGATTACTAAGTGTGTACTACATGAGAAGAAGCCTCATCTTCTTATGAGTACTCTCAATTGATAGTCTGTTTACTTTTTGTCCCATCAAATAAAGTTATCCAACCACAAAAAATTATTTAAGAATATCGACATAGCACATCAAGGTTCTCATCATAATGGGGAACTACTATGACCTTATTAATGTGACATATATTATTGGACATTATTACATTATATTCATGAAGAAAAACAAAAAATATATAATAATAGTCTTTATTGATATTCAATACATAGAATATACATGTAATCAAAATAAAAATAATTTATCCTAGGATACTAGATCCAGCAAACTCACACATGGACTACGGTCAACTACCTACAAACTTAAGTTTTCTAGACCTCACATGATAGTAATGTTTCTACTGATTTAAGGACTTAGTCAAGGGGTTAGAGTCATTTTATTCTATGGAAATATAACTCACTTAAACTTCACCTCTCAAAGAATAATACCTCAAGATATGATGCTTTTGAAGTATGTGATTCATCTACTGATGTGACCTTAGCTCTTTTTCAAGAGTCACAGTTGTAGTATTATCACAATAGATTGTGATAGGATTTTTACTGATAGGTACCATCTCAATCTATTGGATGAATTTTCTCATTCATACTACTTTTTTATCTTCATAAGAAGCTACCATATATTCAGAATCTATGGTATATTTTGTGACTACAACCTACTTTGGGATATTCCAGCTCATAGAACCTCTATTCAAAGTGAAAACTTATAAAGTTTCTTACTTCATTTCATCTTTATCAGTTTGGAAACTAGAATCTCCATATCCTCTAATGACTAGTTCCTCATATCCTCCAAAAAATAGGAATGTATCCCTAGTACGCCTCTTATACATAAGGATAGTATCAATGTTCGTCCTATGGTGTTCACCTGTATCATCAAGGTATCTTCCAACCACACTTAATGCATAGGCAACATATAGCCTATTACATATCATAGAATACTTGAATGACCCAATCAATGATATGTATGGAATAATTTCAATTATATTTATTTCCTCATGTGTCTAATGACACATTTTATTCATAAGATGAATGTTGTGTGATATTGGAAACAATCCCCTCTTGTGTTATTCCATATTGAATCTCTTTAGTATCTTTTTAATGTGTGTACTTTGAATTAGTATAAGAAACCTCTTAGGTCTGTCATGATGAATCCTGATCCCAAGAATAAATGACTCATATCCCAAGTCCTTTATAGTGATTCTTTTTTTCAACCATGCCTTAACATTATATAAGACTGGTATTTCATTTCCAATTAGTAATATTTCATCAACATATACTATTAATAAAAAACTACACTCACACAAAACCATTTATAGACACACATCTTCAATTATCTCTTTATAAAATCATATGTCATTATGTCCTCATAAAAAATTAAATTTCCATGACCTGGATGTTTTATTTAACTTATAAATGGATCTCTGTAACTTTTATACCTTATTGGCATCCTTTGGAGTTACAAACCCTTCAGGTTGTTTCATATAAGGATCTTCCTGGAGGTTTCCATTAAGGGATGATAATTCAACATCCATTTTCCAAATCTCATGATCATTCAAATCCAAAATGGTAAGTATAATTTTGAAGGATTCTAGTATTGAAACTAGTGAAATGGTTTCATCGTAGTCAATTCCTTGAAACATTTAAACACTTTTTCAGTCAGTCTTGCTTCATAGGTACTGACTTTTCCTTCTATCCCTAGTTTATTCTTGAATACCCATTTTTAACCAATGATATTTATATATACTATAGGGTATATAAAAATAAAAACCTAGTTTGGGTACATGGAATACATTTTATAATTCATGGCCTCTTTTCACTTAGAAACATTTGTGTCACTTACTGGTTCCTTGTAGGTTAGAAGATCATTATTAGCAACTAATAATGGTTCATTATACTCGATGACTATAAAATCATACGTTTCTTGTTCTCTAACACATCTAGTACTCTTAAATAGTAATTTTGTCACTAGAAAAATTTCTTCTTTCATGGGGATTTTTGGAATTTGTTCATGTGCTGATTCTTGTAAATCTTGATCCCACACTTCATCAAATTTTATCTTTCTCTCACTATCTATTTTAGATATTAGATCCTCTTCATGAAATTTGGGTTGTCTATAAACCATAACCTCTTTATCTAAATAATTATATAGGCATTATAGCTTTTTTTATTTGGGATATCCTATAAAGATATACTTTTTGCCTCATAGAACAATCTTTTTTACTATAAGAGGCCCTAAAAAATCTTCACAACCCAACACATGTAATTAAAAAACAAGAGGTTTCTTTCCGTTCAATAATTGGTATGGTATACCATTTTTTTCTCTATTTGGCACTCATTTTTGTACTTATGATCCTATTTTTAATGTGTATACCCAAAAGGATAATGGAAGACTTGTGTGACTAATCATTGATCTCACCATGTCCAACAAGGTTTGGTTTTTCCTTTCACTTACATCATTCCACTGAGGCATATAAGGAGGAGTTAGTTTAAATAATATCCCAAAATCACATAAATAATCAATGAATTCATAATTAAGATATTATTTACCATGGTTTGAGCAGAGATTTTTAATCTTATTAAAAATCTATTTCTCAACTTCATTCTTTTATTCCTTGAATTTTCAAAAGAATAAAAATTATAACTCATAAACAATATATATCCATATCTACTAAAATCATTAGAAAATTTTATAAAGTATGAGTACCCAACCCTTGATTCCATAGGAAATGGTCCACACACATCAGTATAAATTAATTCAAAATCTCGTTATCCCTTTAACCTTTCTCACAAAATTGGGATTTGGTTATTTTTCCTTGTAAAATGCATGACATAAAATAAGTGGTTTTAGTTTAAAAGAATATAAATATCCATATTGATGTGATTTAGTTAAGAACTATTCATTTAAATGACATAGCTGGTGATTCCAAAGTTGGGGAACCAAAGGATTGGTTAAAGGGGGATTATATAAATATCATTGGAAAGGTAGGTCCTATATAATAAAGGAGGGAGGGATAACTCACAAGCCATCATTTAATTTATTATAAAATTATTTCAAACCCAATGAATAAATTATATTAAAACATAAAACACATACACAAGTCTTTTCCAAGCTTATGAATAGTCATACATGCAATGAATATGAAAAACTGGCTATCATTAATTTCTTTATTAGTTCTTTATTATTAAGATGAACATTCTTACATTGTTTAATTAATTAATTCCCGTTCATCTTAATGATTATCTTAATTTAATTTGAGATACCCATAATTTATGGAATTCATAGAAAATAAACAATAGAACCCATAATGAAATATTTATTACAATAAATTAATTGATAATTTATAATTCTTTAAAATGACTATTAAATTGGGAAACACACAATGGTGTTCCAATCAATAAAATAATGTTTAAATGCTGTAGTTTTCAAATTTAAGGTAATTTTAATTTTTTCCATTAATGGGATACTACATGGTATGTACATACTGCTACACACCATGTATCTTGGTTTACATATATCCAGCATGCACACCTGGTTCAAAAGTGTGTACCTCAGATGAACTACATGGCATATACAGATCAGTTACACACTATGTGTTCTTATTATTGTGTGTCCGAGTTTCTCACTAAGTTTCTTGGAATGGTCCTTAGACATAGGATTGATGAACTACATGTTGTGTAAACTATACACACATGATGTATATCATAGAAGCTACAAGGTTTTAGTTGAACGTGATTTTTATCGTTTATTATGACCACATGGATTGCGCTATTTAAACTGCTAACCTATTCATACTACATTGCATATACACCAATACACGCCATATAATCTGACAAACTATTCTCCACCCTAGATAGTCAACATATAGCATACACCATGTGTAATTATTGGGTGAAACACTATGTATACCTCAATTCATCTAGATACATTTCTTTAGGGTTCCTGATGTTTACTTCTTTGTACAAACTTTGTAACCCTGTCTTATCAGGAAAAAAATCTGGTAGCTCCCATTACCATATCTGATTTTTCTTTATATATTCTCAAATTTTTTATCAAAATGAAACACTGAATTAATCATGATTAATATTTTAGTGAAAATTAACTAAAATTGGATTAAATAATTAATAATATGAAATAAAAAATCTAACCACAATTACACATAGATCAACAATCCAATAAATAAATATAAATTTAAATGTCACTGCTCTGATACCACTTGATTATTTGGGGCGTAGTAGAAGAATGTGGTGATGAGTGATATATTAAAGTTTATTTTAATAATAGATTCCCAAAAATATGAATAAGGATATTAAACGTCAAATTTTTAATTTATTTATTTTATATTAGAATAAATAAATACCTAGTCTTAGTAACTTTCTTCATTGATGAATTTTTATCATCCAAATATAACATTTCATATTTCCTTAATTTCCCTATGAGGATACAAGCATATAATCCCTCTAACAATGATCTGCACATGCTACAATGATCCGCACATGCTACAATGATCACTAAGGAACACCACTCGATCTCTGGGTGCTAGCGTGGCGAATTTAATGTCTTTTATTATTCATTCTTGATCACTCGTTCTTTATTCTAGAAGAAATACCTCTTGTGTTTGTCATCCTTGAGAGGAAGAGAGAATGAGTCGAGAGATAATTCATTGTGTGAAACAATTCTCTATTCTAAATATTTGATTTAGATGATATACCCAATAGACATGGTCGTCTATTTAGATATTAGGGTTTCAGTTAAAATAATATTTAACTTCATTTCATCCATTATATAGCATTTAAAACCTTGAATATACCACATGACACATAAATATTATCACCAGATGCAATTTTGGTTTTTTTCAAACTCCTTGGTTTTTATTTAACACACTAATAAATATTTCATTCATATAATAGTTAATAAATATTTATTTAATATTAAAAATATATATATATATATATATAATTTTTTTCACATGTCAGTGAATAAATATTTATTTAATTTATGTGATCAATATAACATTAATAAAATTATTCCTCAGTCTTGAGAATAATATTTATTCCATTAATTAAATTAAAATTTTCATTTAATTAAGATCAATTGAAATACTTAGTGTGTGACCCTCTGGAATTATTTCTCAATGGAATTAGGCGGTCTTTCCTAAAGTCCAATATTACTATCTAGCAATAGGTTAAGGCACCCAAGAGAAAGAACTTAATGTTACAACATCGGCATCTTCATACAAACACTCATTGTTGTAATATAATCTCTTTTTCATGATATCTCATCAAGTAGGTTGCATGATGGTGTCGTCAACCTATATGCTCAACACATCTTTCTTTGATTATCTAAAATAAACACATCATTACACTATATCTTTGGAATTTAATGGAAAGGTTATATTTCAATCAAAGGGTCAAGATATCATCTTCCATAAAGATGGATAGGATAAATCCTTTTCTGACATATCCATTAATGACATGTTATTCATGACACACCCAACGTATCAAACTTCACCATGAACTATTATTATCATGGTTTATAAAATATGTCTATGTATGTGGTTTATGACATGAATTAATGATAATATTAAAGTCTAAGGACCATCACACAAGCTCACAGATAGGAATATCTAATGACACCAAAATATTAAGAATTCCTACTAGATGGTATATTTTCATAATCTCTCATCTTGAAGATTACCATATACAAACATCATGAGAATAAGATTCATCTTATTATGATTACTCACACCTAAAATTGTATATACTGTGTTTTCTATTATAGTATATGTTTCGCACGGAATTTGGGGATGACCTCCTGGATGGGAGATTCAAACGTTCCGATTGGTTTCTAACGGGTTTGTTCGTAGAACCGGAAACATCCAATGATTCCACATCCGTTTGGACCTACTTTCCAAAGGTAGGCGCTCATTAGCTTGTGGGCTAATGAGGCTTAGGAATTTTCATTGGTCGAGAGGATGGGAGGTCGGACTCATCACACCTTTTTGAGGGGAATTATTGTCTACTCCGGGACTCTCTTTATAGATTTAAGTTATGTTCGTGAATCCTTATTACATTACCAAGTATAAAATGAGCTTTCCTTCAGTTTAACAATCAATGATTAAATATGTAAGAAATTTAGAGGATCTTTTATATGTATTCGAGGTTCTTCATCAATAGAGAATCATCTGTATCTATTTAGAGATTCTTAGTCAATGGTATCCTTCAAAAAAACATTTATAAAAGTCTCTTGGTCATTATGATGACCATGATGGTTTTAAAGCCACTCAGTGGGGCACATGAAGTTTATCGTCATTCAGAAGGACATGGATTATTTCAAAGTTGGGATCGAACTCATAAATGGGCTACCTACGTATCCTTTGTTTTGGAAAAGGAATTAGAACCCACGTAGTTCGAGTAAGGGAGTATGACGTTTATGATTGATGGCTCAAAGAAGGATGTCATAATTACTTTTACACTCTAAACTCACATGAGTCATGCTCGGTGTGAGAAACAAGAGGTATTGGTAAAAAATTAGACAATTGTTCCATGAAAGATGCAATCATAATAAATGGTTTGGGGCTTATGTATGTATGACTTCCCAGATAGATGAAGGTTTAGGATTCACTTTTAGGGATAAAATCCATGAACAGATTCCATAAAGGTATATGTGCTTCATGGAGATTTGAATACTCTAATCTTGGGGCTTACTCCTAAGGAGGATGCCCAAGTTAGGAGGGGACTTATGATTGGGTTTTACTCCTGAAAAGGAAACCCAAATCAAGGGTAAATTAGGACTGGTTAAAGAGAAATTAGGGGACTTGGGGCTTATTCCTGAAAAGGAAGCCCAAGATTATAACTGGGACTTATTCCTGAAAAGGAAGCCCAGGTTAGGGGACTTGGGGCTTATTCCTGAAAAGGAAGCCCAAGATTATAACTGGGACTTATTCTTGAAAAGGAAGCCCAGGTTAGGGGTTAAGGTTTGGGGCTTACTCCTGAGGAGGATGCCCATATTTGAGATTGGGGCTTACTCCTAAGAAGAATGCCCAAATTAAGGGAATCGGGGCTTACTCCTAATAAGGATGCCCATATTTGAGATTGGGTCTTACTCCTAAGAAGGATGCCCATATTAGAGGACTTGGGGCTTACTCCTAAGAAGGATTCCCAGATTAAAGGATTATGATTGGGGCTTACTCCTAAGGAGGATGCCCAAGTTAAGGAATTAAGGTTTGGGGCTTACTCCTGAGGAGGATGCCCAAGTTAGGGAACTTTAAGAATTTGGGGATTACTCCTAAGGAAGATGAACAGATTAAAGGACTTATAACTGGGGATTATTCCTAAAAAAGGATACCCAAGTTAAGGATTCTCACATCTTAAAGGATGAGTTTGAATGAATGAACTCTCCATATTTAGTGACATAAGGATATTTAAATCACTAGGTTTTGAGAGATATTCCACAGAATTCCTTTAAGATAAGGAGGTCAAATCAATAAATCATGCCATAAATGGATTTGAAGAGGGTCTTGAAGACTGAATCTTGAAAAGGAAAGGTGTAATGGCTTAAGAGGGGTAAAATGGGCAAGATGGGCACCCAAAAAGGTAGGGGTGCGCAAGTCTTGAAAGGCGCCCAAGTCTTCCGTGGGCGCGCAAGTATTGGTCGCGCAGGTATACCTGCGCGACATGTGGGGTACTTGCGCGATTTTCAACCAGCATTAGAATACTTGAGCGACGCTTTATTAATCACTTTAGAATCCTCTTGAGGTTCTTCCAGAAAAGGGACGCACAAGTTCTATTGAAGGAAATAAGGCGGCGCGCAAGTGTTGATAAGTTTCAGCACTTAGGCCTTCCTTTTTCTCTTTAGATCTTCCGTTTTAGGTAAGAAATTACCTTAGAAGTGTTCCGGAAGCTTTGAGAAGAGACTTGGGCGTCGGGAGCTTCAATCCGAGTTTCTGGAAAAATATCCTCTCGAATGGGGGGCCCACAGGGTCTATTTATAGGCAGGAGAAGACCCTGGGCGGTTACCGAGCGGTTATCACTTAGGTCGCGCAAGTCACTTGCGCGTCAAGGTGCGTCGCGCAAGTCCACTTGCGTGACAGTGATATAACTTGCGCGGTGCTGTTGCTGTTGATCCTTTGTTCATGCCTTTGTCGATTTTTGATATTTTCTTCAAATGTTGAATCACTTTGAGCTCAGGTATTCCCCTTTTCTGATTTTTAGATTCTGTGATGAAAGGAGCGTCAACAAAAGTCCCCCCTCAGAGTTGGATCCTGAGAGAAATGAGGATTTGACTCTGAGGAAATCAAATCCTTCCAAAGGAAAAGGGGGTGCGCAAGTCCTCATGGCGTAGAGGCGGCGCGCAAGTTTTCTCCACGCAGGCCTTGAGCGCACTGGGTATGGCGCGCAGATAGGCTTCCTGGCCTATAAATACATGGCCTCACCTCCGTACAAGGTATCTGGGTTCCCGGACTTCAAACTCCTCGAGCTCTTGTCGCGCAGGTCGCCTTAGCCGCGCAGGTTGCTATGTTTTCCACTGTTTTCCTTGATGTCACGCTCCTGTAAAGGTATTCATACATGCGCGGTTTATACTTGCGCGTCAAAAACTAGCGCGGCACACGAATACTTGCGTGCCATGTTTAGACTTGCATGCCTTTATGCCTTAGCCATTATTTCCGAATTCTTTCACAAATTTTATGAAAAATAAACCCATTTAAGATTTTAATCTATTCAACTTTTGTGCAGATTCAATGGCTCCTAAGGGAATTAAAACGTCTGATAAACTGGCTAGGAAGCGGATTGATGACACGATAAACATTATTGGCCATGATTACTATGATATCTACAACAGCACTCTCCCAGATTTGGCTAAGTACTTGAAGAAATATCATCTTAATTTTCCACAGAGCATCCATCTGCCTCTGTGTGGTCATGGTAATCTGCAAGGAGTCAATGTTCCAAATGCAAACAATTATACACCTGAGATGCAGCTGCACTGCTACTCCTCTATTTCGGTTATGCTGTGCATTAAGAGCAACAACAATGGTGTGAACTTTCAAATTCTTCCTCCATGTCATTTCCTTGCAGATATGAAAATGGCAAACCCATGGGCTGAAATGTTTTCCACTACGGATTGGTGGAGAGAAGACAAACATGGTATTAGAGCGATATCTGAAAAGAGTACTCTCTCCAAAATGGCTCTTTACTTCCAATTCTCCATTCTCAAATCCATGTATCCATCTTCCAAGTCTCTTGGATAGAAACAGAGTCATTGTTTGATCAGCAGAAAATTTTCTCAAACCGCACTCAAGAACATCCTTTTACAATTGTTCCAATAAGAGCTGGTATCACTGCATCTCTTATTGTATCCAGTTGAATGAATGAATTCCAGGTGGTTGCTGATGAAGCTCGGGATGTCTTAAATCAAATGAAGTGTTATGTTGAAAGCCTCTTGTAATTCTTGAAAAAGAGAAGAGACTCCAGTCTATGGATGTCCTTCTAACTCTTGTGTATCAATGAAAAAACACTTTCATCTTCAATCATTTGTACCTGCATTCTTTCACTACCTGCTTCAAATTTACTTAAGCCAATGGGCCTAGTAAGCATAGTTTGATTTTTACTAGGATTATTACAAATAACCCTACAAACTTTTAATCTTTTAATTGCTCAATATTACCTAAATCATACAAAAAATGTATATTTAGTGAGCTAGAACTTGACTTTTATTCAGAGTTCCTTTGTCTTTTGTGGGCAGTTTAAAGTCATGCATGTTAGACATAAAGGGGATAATGTTTAAGGTCGAAATAGCTTTGACCAGAATGGATTAAAATTGATTCAATTCCTTGACAATTTATCTGAAAACATATTACCATACTCAAGTATGAGAGAAAATATGTAAACTATGGCTTAAGAATATTTGAATCTGAGGAATGATATGAAAAAGAGATAAAAGGCATTAGAAGAAGTAGTTTCCAAGAATGAAGTTACTATTATTTAACAAAACCCGTTAGGGGGTTGAAATATGCAGGGCCACCTAAGGGCATTGGCTGCATGGTCAAATAAATAGTATCTTTCGGCTGATAAGTCTGTTATGTGGACTGTTTATGCAAGGCCACCTATGGGAACGTGCTGCATAGTCAGACAAAATAACTCTCAGAAATTTACTTTCCTAGTGCTAAAAACCAGTGAAAGTTTATGGAGATTCAAATTTTCTAAAGTATAGAGTTTGTTGTATGGAAAGAGGTACTTGAATATGGAGAAGATATTTCCGAACAAGAATATCGAAGAACTGGATGAATATCACTCCTACGAAGGTCTGACCCAAACGTAGGGAAGAAGAATAAACCATAGACTTGAATACTTTCAGATCATGAAAAAGGATATGGGACAAATATGTTAAGGATGGCTATTTTTTTTTGCAGATCCCTAGATACTGTCGTTTAAGACAAATAAGGACAAAAGAGGCATTCTTCCCAAGAATGAAGTTACTATCATTTAACAAACCCGTTAGGGGGTTGAAATATGCAGGGCCACCTAAGGGCATTGGCTGTATGGTCAAATAAATAGCATCTTTTGGCTGACAAGTCTGTTATGTAGACTGTTTATGCAAGGCCACCTATGGGCACGTGATGCATAGTCAAGCAAAAGAATTCTCAGAATTTTGACATTTTTGTGACTAGAAGTCATGAAAAGGGTTATGGAGATCTGAAAATATTTAAGGTTAGGATTATAACACATAAAGATGGGTATTGTCCAATGTATATAGAGCTACATAGGTCAATGATAACCATAATCATGTTGTGGCTGGGTCCTGAATTGAAATTTTGGACTTCACTACGTATCTCATAAAAATTAGAATCAAGCCATACGTAGTTCTTGAAATTCAGTTTAACGTCGTGCAGGACGAAAGTATGAGAGATCTTAGTTTAGGGTCATAGAATTCAGACCATAATAATGAATACACAGTGTGTGTTTTCATGAGGACTTTTCAGCTAAGGGACTGAAAGTGAAATTTGGGGTTAGGCCCAAAAGACTTGGGACTGGATTTGAGGGACACTCGAATGTTCCTACATATCCCATAAGGATGGGAATCAATTCCACGTAGTTCTAGAACTACCCTTTGTACAAATTTGGTTCGTACATGTGAAGGGTGAAAGGGGACTTTAGTGCAATGATGGTTTAATCTGAGACAAAAAGTTTAGGTATTACCATGTATGCACGTAGTCTTTTGAAAATGAAAACCATGATTGAAAAATCAATGTCAATAATAGTTCTCTCCCAAATGAGGAAATCAAAGAGTATTGTAGTTTATTGTCGTACCAGACAAAAGTGTTGCATAGTTTAACGTCATATAAAAAGGATGAAAGTGAATCAATGTAAAGATATTGATTCTACGGGCAGTTTCACGATTCAACATCATATGAGATGGTGGTGAACCGATGTGAAGAGATTTTTTTTGGGCTTGAACCCTGGGAGGTTGGCTACATACCCAGCCTGGAGGGAAAGGATCAAAGTCCGTGTAGTTCAATTAAATAATGAATTAATGATCAAGTTGTTCTTGGGGACAATGATCTAAATAAAATAAAATAAAATGTTGTTGGGACTTATACATGGTTAGCGGCCCAAAGAGAGTGTTACGGTTGAGGTTTTCTCTAAGCTCACGTGAGTCATACTCGGTGTGAGAAACAAGAGGTAACAACAACCTTAACAATGCATAGTTTAATGTCATGTAGGACATAAAAAAAGGGACTATGCAGTTTAAAGTCTTGCAGTTAGGACTATTGTTGCTGCACAGTTTAGTGTCATGTAGCAGGGACAAAATAATAGTTTAATGTCATGTAGGACATATCAAGGATTTTCTGTACAGTTTAGCGTCATGTAGTTAGGACGATGGGGACAATACAGTTTAATGTCATATTGGACGAAAGGGGGACTGTGCAGTTTAATGTCATGCTGGACCTTTGATGATTATATAGTTTAACGTCTTTCCGGACGTAAGGGACTTTTATACAGTTTAGCGTCATGTAGTTAGGACGTCACAGTTTAACGTCTTGCTGGACGTAAGGGACTTGCAAATAGTTTAGGTTCATATGGATGGACCATTGATGATGCAATTTAAGGTCATACTAGACCATTTAGGGAACTTTTTCTACAGTTTAACTTCATGTGGGACGAAGTTGCAGTTTAAGGTCATAATGGACCATTGCTGTATAGTTTAATGTCATATAGCAAGGACGAAATGGTGCTGCACAATTTAGTGTCATGTTGCAGGGACATCTTCTTTTCTACAGTTTAACGTCATGTTGGACGAAAGTGAAAATAGTTTAAGGTCCTATGCATAGACCGTGGATGATGCAGTTTAAAGTCATACTGGACTATTGTATGAACCAATTGTAAGAATCTTGGTTCTGGGGACCATATTTTGTGTTTATACAAAATATTTCTTCAGAAATCTGGCATTGGTTGGAGTCGTGATGAGTTCTCCATCCATTGAGATTAATGAATAAGCTCCATTGGAGTAGACCTTATGTATTGAATAAGGTTCTTCCCATTTTGGTTCAAGCTTGGGAGGCTTCTTTCCTGGTATCATTGGTGTTATGAGAACCAATACCAATTCTCCCTGAATGAATGAACGAAGACGAACTTTTTTGTTAAAATCTCATGCTATTCGATTCTGATAGATTTCCAAGTGGTGCAAAGTGTACAATCTTTTCTCATCTAACTATTCCAATTCATTCAATCACTTTTTGGATTTCTCATTTGTAGATAACTGATCACAAATGGCTACTCTGAGTGAGGGAAATTGAACTTCAATTGGAAAGACTGCTTTTGTTCCATATACCAACGAATATGGAGTTGACCGTGTTGCATTGCGGGTGGTAGTCCGATAAGCCCATAAAGCATGAAAGAGTTTATCAGGCCATGACCTCTTATCTTTATCCACCATCTTTTGCAGTTTATTTGAAATATTCTTGTTAAAGGCTTCTATTTGGCCATTGGCCGCCGCATGATACCGAGATGAATGGTTGGATTTAATGTTATATTCTTGATACAATTTCTTCACCTCAGAAGAACAGAAGTTGGTGTCGTTGTCCGTCAATATGGTATGAGGGACACCAAATCTAGTAATGATGTTAGACTTGATGAAGCTAACAATGCATTTAGAACTGACTTCTTTGAGAGGTACTACCTCTGCCCATTTGGAAAAGAAATCAGTAGCAGTAAGAATGTACTTAAACTGCTTGGTCGTAGCTGAAGGGTAAGGTCCCACCACATCCATTCCCCATGTGGCAAATGGACATGAGTATTTAGCTGTATGAAGCAACTCTGGAGGTTTATGAATGAAGTTGGAATGTACTTGACATGAATGACACTTCTTTGTGAAATCAACACAATCTTGTATCATTGAAGGCCAAAAGTATCCAAGCCTTCGAATTTGATCAGACAATCTATGTCCAGACTGGTGGGCACCACAGACTCCTGCATGCACTTCTTTCATGACAGCCATTGTCTCTTCACCATCAATGCATCTGAAGAGAACTCCATCAAAACCACGTTTGTAGAGAATTTTCTCTAGGTGGTTTGGGCTATCATAAAGAGTAAAATTGACCACACGTCGCCAGATTTGTTCTTTATCGGCTCTATCAGGTGGAAATGTTCCATTTTGAAGGTATTCCCTGATAGGTGACATCCATCCTGTAGTATGACCATATGGTTCAGGAATGGGACTAATTTCATTAATTTCCTCTATTTTGGCTTGAACATAAGGTGAAATTGCACGACAGTGGGCAATAATGATGGTTGTCTCGTCCCAATTTGGATCTGCTAGAGTTGTGGCTATATTAGCCAGTGCATCAGCTTGAGCATTTTGTGATCTTGGGACATAAGAAAATGTTGGTTCTGAAGGGAATTCCTCCATTAACTCTCTGACGTAATCATACAAAGGGATTAATTCTTATTTTATGATGGCATAATCCCCATTGACTTGTTTGATTACCAGGTCTGAATCACCTTTCACCTTTAAGTGATTCACTTGTGCTTGGAGCGCTAACTCCAAGCTTGTGATAAGAGCTTGGTATTCGGCTTCATTATTAGTACCACCTTCCCACAATAAAAAGGAATAAGGTAACACTGCTCTATCTGGAGAAATGAGCACAATTCCTAAACCAACTTTGTTGAATTTAGGATTTTCCATTTTCATCCCTGTTGGACTTCTAGAAGCACCATCAAAATACATTTCCCATGTTTGAGGATTCTCTTGAATAGAGAAAACTTCCTCATCAGGGAGTTCAATATCTGAAGACGTGTCTTCCATGGAAGGATGTTCAGCCAGGAAATCAGCCAGAGCTTGGCCCTTTATTGCCTTTTGAGACACATACTGAATGTCGAACTGCTGCAAGATAATTGCCCACCTTTCTAGACGTCCTGTAAGCATTGGATGACTAAGGATGAATTTGAGCGGATTATTGCGAGATACCAATTGGACCTCGTGATGTTGCAAGTAGTGTCTCAGTTTCTGGACTGCAAAGATTAATGCTAGGCAGCACTTCTCAATACTTGAATACCGGGTTTCTGCTTCAAGCATAGTTCTACTGAGATAGTAGAGGATATTTTCATTCCCAGCATCATTCTTTTGAGCGAGAAATGCACCCAATGATTGCTCTAGAGGTATTTCTTGAGAACATCAAATGCTTCTTGACATTCTTCAGTCCACTGGTAAGTGACTCCTTTTTTCAATAATTTGGTAAAGGGTAAACTTTTGCCTGCCAAATTGGCGATGAAACGCCGAATATAGGATAAGTGTCCTTGAAGTCCTCTTAATTCTTTCAAATTCTGAGGAGGTGACATACCAAGGATTGATTTGGTATTCTCAGGATCGACTTCAATACCACGATGGCGTACAACAAAGCCGAGGAACTTTCCTGAGGTTACCCCAAAAGCACATTTTAAGGGGTTCATCTTCAAATTATGTTGTCGAAGTTTGGGGAATATGACTTCCAAATCAGTCAAGTGATTAGAACGTTGTTTGGATTTAACTACCAAATCATCCACATAGCACTCAACAAACTTCCCTAAGAAAGGTTTGAAGATATGTTGCATGGAGCGTTGATATGTTGCACCTGCATTCTTAAAAACAAAGGGCATCACCCAGTAACAAAACACACCTTGAGGAGCTCTGAAAGCTGTAGATTCCTCATCTTCTGGGGCCATTCGGATCTGATTATATCTGGAATATCCATCCATGAAGGAGATTACTTCATAACCAGCTGTCGCATCAATTAAGAGTTCTATAATTGGAACTGGGAAATCATCTTTAGGACAATACTGATTAAGATCTCTGAAATTGATGCAAACCCTAATTTGTCCATTATTTTTCTTTACAGGGACAATATTAGCCAACCACTTGGGATATTGAACTTCTCTGATGAAGTTATCTTTGATCATCTTATCCACTTCAGCTTCAATTTTGGAAGCATAAGTTGGGTGTGTTCTTCTCGCGGCTTGCTTAAATCCTCGATGTTCTTTTGGTAAACCCAAATGATGAGTAGCAATATCAGGATCAAGCCCAGGAATTTCTGTATAATTCCAAGAAAAAATATCTTTATTTTTCTTTAGAAAATAAATATACATCTCTTTCTCTTCAAGGGTCATGGCCGCACTAATTAAAGTGGGGCGTGGATCTTTCTCTGTACCCAGATTTATTTCTCTGAGTTCATCCACAGTGGTAGAGATACCTTCCTCAAATGCTGGAGGAGCATCTCTAAGACCTTCCTCTTCCTCGTCATTATGTGTTATTTCTTCCGTTTCTACTTTCATAGTAGATGAAAAAACGAAATTCTCATGATCATAAGAGATGTAAAAAAATTCACATTTTGAAGAAGAAGCTTCCATTTCCGACCCTATTAATGATAAAGGGCCTTCTTTGGGAAATAAAAAGGAAATGATGGATTGAGAATCGACATCATTATTCACCTCTGGTGTTGCTATAACTTCTTCTGGCCTGATTGGCGAAGTATAGACTTGTTGGACTTCAGTAGATGAAATGAAAACGTCACCACTTATGCTTTCATCACTATTTGGTAGGTTACCAATTTCTCCCATGTTGTCTGGCTCAATTGTCGTAATTGACATTATGGATCTTTCCATAAGAGTATTTTTATTTGGGCCTATTTTGTCAATTTGACTGATAGGTAACACATAATCTGTACTCACATGTGTAAATGGATTTATTGGAATTTTCTCAAAACCATATGGAGCATTAATTTTGGTAATTTCCTTCATTGTAGATTTTTCTCTTCCCTTCATGTGATAAAATTCTGCCTCAATGTATTGAGAATCACATGTCTTGAACGGGGCCTTATCACCATACAATGTTCCAACTTGACCATTGAAATAGTATTTGAGACATTGATGGTATGATGAAGGAATAGCTGCATGCTGATGTAGCCAGGGTCTTCCAAGCAAGACGTTGAAAGCTGAGTCTTGATCAACAATCATGAAATCCGAATTGGATACAAGATCTCGAAACTGAGTTCTGAGTGTAACTTCTCCCAGTGGTTCTTGTTCATTTTTATCATATCCTTGTAACATCATGGTAGAAAGAGATAAATCAGATTCCATGAGGCCCAATCGACGAAGTGTACGAATGAGCATGAGGTTGACTCCTGAACCATTGTCAATGAAAGCTCTTTGGATATCTACACCATTGACTTTTCCAGATAAGTACAAAGGTTTTATGTGCCCATGCACAACATCATCTTCATCTTTATCAGTAAAAGATATCACTGCATGGCATTCTGCAGGATTATTCTCTATGTGATAGACTTCAGTTGCAGCAATTTCAGCTTCAAACTCCTGAGGACTTGACAAAGCTTCGATGAGTGCTTCCCGAAGATCTTTTGACAGATTCAAAGCATCCAAAATTGATAACTTGGCTGGTACGTGGGCCAAGTGTTTCAATATATCATACTTTTGATCTAGAGGTCTGCGTTTCCTAAGAGGAATATGTGGTTTAGAAGGTACCTTGGAAGCAGATGCTTTGGAAGCTGATGAATCTTGTATTGGGATAGAAGTTGGCAACATCCTTGGTTTTGGAAGATTAGACTGATTAGATCCATTTACTTGCTGAGATAAAGAAGATGGAACATTTAATCGGTCTTCCAAAATAACTGTTCCAAAACTGATTTGGTCATTGGTAGAAGAACTTTCTTGTTCTTTTTGAGCTCGCTGAAGGGCTCTACCACGAGTTTCTGCTGCATACACAGTGCTAGCAGGGGTAGAATTGGAGTAGTGGATTTGGAAAGATCCATGTCTTCCCCTGTATCCTGAACCTCTAGAACTTCCTCGGATTCCCTTATTTGATACAGGGAATTCAGGTTCATCAAGACTGGAATATGGATCTGTTAATTGAATCATATTAACAGAACCAAAGATTAACTCTTCGTCTGATAAAGACCCTGCCTGACTGGCCTGTTTAGGCTGTGCCGTTTGATGGGGCGGTGCCCATGGCTTTGAAGTAGATGGCATGAAATCTGCCAGAGTCAAAGACAACTTAGGCCTCAATACATACTCATCTTCTTCTGATTCCTCTTTCTTCTTTGAATTGCGCTGCCCTTTTGAGGATTTGTCTTTTGATGGAGGCTTCACTGCAACTTTTGTAGGAGACACAATTGGCTTCTTCAATTGTGTTCGCAAAATGGCATGGGTCTGATTGATTGTCTTTCTGACCATCCAATCATCATATTTTTGCGCAGTTTTGCTTTTGACTTCCTGCCACTCGCCTCCTTCCTCTGGATCTGTAGCGGTAACACATGCTATATGAGCTGAAGAACCCTTCAATTTGACTTGTCCCAAGTCGAACATCTTTTGAAGGAGGTCTTTAAAGACAAAAAACTCTTGGATGGGATGCGCCCAGCATTTGATGAAAGGGACAATAATTGGGACGGTCTTCATCTCCTTCCTTGTTTGGCCTCTTGGGCACTGGTAATTGAACCAAATTATTTTCCAGAGCTGAAATGAAGTAACCAGGAACTTTCTCATTTCGGAAAGAGTATGTTTTACTCTTCAAATCCTCAAATTGTTTTCGTCGTTGATATCTTTGATCATTTGGACGAAACGGCCTTTGTTGTTGGCGTTAAGGAGGTGGAGCCCTTCGAGAAGATGAAGGTTTTGAAGTAGAAATAGGTACAGGTGCTTGTTTAAGCATAACTGTAGCAGTTTCCGCTTTACCCATTCTCCTTCCTGGAACTGATGGAATTACACGAGATTTAGCCTTAGCCTGTATAAGGGAATCTTCAATCTGCTGAGCGATTGAAGTAAGGTCTCGAAACCCTCCTGTGTATTTCACAGGGATCAATGGCATGCGTAATTCATCACGCAAATTTTCCACACAGATTGGCAATAGCTCCTCCTGAGGGAGTAATAAACTCATGGAATACGTTAATCTCTTCCAGTGAGCAATGAAATCAGAGACTCTTTCATTCTCCCTTTGCTTTCAGTTTGTAAGATCGAAACTGTCGTTTTTGGAAAAGTTGAGCTGAACTGAAGAAGGAATTTTTGACGAAGATCCTCCCATCCGATGATTGACCGGGATTGCAAGCTTGTATACCAGACAAAAGTTGGTCCTTGCAAGGTTCGCACGAAGCATCTGAGTTTCACTGCTTCTTTCTGCTCTGGAGTTCCCATCATAGGATCACAACAAGACACGTAATGTGTCAAATGTTGTTCAGGGTCGCCTAATCCATTGAAAGTAGGGAAAACAGGGTTTCCAAAACTGGATGGAGGAGAAATTAAATCTACCCATTCAGGGTAAACATTCTTTTCAGGTTGAACTTGCGCCCGTTTCCCTTCCATAGTTTCTAACCGAGCTATTAATGACTCAACAGTAGTTATTAACTTTTGAGAAACATCAGGTTGAACTTGGTTTTGGGTAGGTGCAATGAATGGAGCTTGGACAGACGTGGTGGTTGGTGCTGCAACTGATGGTAGCACTGCCAACCGTTGTTGCGCTTGACCCACGGGATTAGACCTCTGAGGGTGTACTGATAAAGGAGGATATTTTTGATCCATCTCAGTAACTGCAACAAATTCCTTCGGCTGTCGAACTTCAGCATTCTTAAGAAGAAGACTACTCTGAAGTAGTTCTGCATTCATTCTTCTTAATTCTTTCATTTCTTCCTCCTATTGTGCAAACCTTTTCTCTAATGAGAGCGATTGACCTTCTTCAGAGGAAGGATATGTAACCTGATTCTTTCCCTTCCCTTTGTTGGATACCTTTTGGAGGGAGGGAAGTGGATTACCTAAGTTCTGAGTAATCCTTTGACTTCGTGTACGCACACCTTCTTCATTTGTATTAGTGCGTACATTTTCTTGAGAAGGACGCTCTTCATCTGAGTCCCCTGAGTGAGTCTCCTCTGGTGGATTAGCAACAACGGCGTTGATGACATTGATTGATGCATAATGCATCGCATCCCTTCTATCAACATTTCTGTGATATTTTCTTCTTTCATATCTTTGATGAGACATTTCCTTTTGTTGATTCAATCCTTTAGGAACTTCTTGATGAGCTATAATTTGGAGGGAATCTCCTGATAATTTTGATCTTCGTTCCTCTTGGGGCTTCTTCCCCAATCGAGAAAAGACCGATATTCTCTGAGAAGGGGATTTATGATTTGAAAGACTCCCCAATATCGTGAACTGGGGATGTTCCTGCTGATTCCGCTCAACTCCTCGAATCCCATTTGTTGACTCTGAGGGTTGGGTTAAAGGAGTCCCTAGTCTGACAAGCTGGGGTGGCTCTTGACATGCTACGTCTGAGATATTCTTAAAAGATCTCTTGATCTTGCGAATCTTAGTTCGGAAATTAGATGGATGCATTATCCTGTATCCACTTTTATCACCTGGTTCAACAGACCGTTGGATGATTTCCGAGACTTCTGTCATTTGATGACGTGTTTGCTCCATACGAGAGGCTTGTGCAATATTCTTGCCTGCTTGATGTAGGATCAATTCAACAACTTGTTCTCTATATGCTTGATTTTGAGAGGAACTAGTTGAAGCCTATTCTTGAACAAGATTTTGATTATGAACAAAGCCCATTGACTGTGGCCGGCCATGGGCAATAACATTGCATGAGACCATTTTCGGCGGGCTTTGCTGACTGGAAAGCACTGTGAAATGTAGTGCTCCGTGAATACCCCATCCTCTGATATGAACATCAGATGGAGCATTGGCAATTAACTGACGCAATTTTCTTAGTGCGCCAAGGCATGAAAGTTGAAGGGTTCTCTGTTGATTTTCAACCTTCGGATACCGAGAGACTGATAGAGATGCCAAATCAATCTGACGTTGTAGCCCTTCTATTATCTTAAGATGATGTTCATATTCATCATAAGATAATACCTTCTTCTTTAATTGACAAAGAGTTTTCCATATGTTGAGACGAATATCATGGATTCCATCATCCGTCAACATCTTTGGAATGTCGTACTGGGAGTCAGCCAAAGGCCAAAACATGACTGGTACCTCACCTTTTACCAGTTTCTTCCTCATGTTCAGCATTTCATCTTTATCATTAAATGAAGATTCTTCTACCTGTTTTGACCAGAGTTGGTGTTTCCTTGTTGCTTCATCGGATTCAACAAGATTGGTTGAGAGATCATTGATCAAACTAGAAGATGCATGACTTAGGGGTGGTTCGGAGAATGACCTACACTCTGGGCTATCTTCTGATTGAGAAAGTATTTCACTTGTTAGCGATAAAGCATCAGACATGACTGGTTTCGCATTTTCAAGTGCCTCATGATAAGAGGGCTTTCTCAGCACTACATTGTCCACTGGAGTATTTTCCAGGAAATGTGAATCACTACTGCGGAGAGGACTTTCGCAGAGAAATTCATCATCATGGGGAGGACCACCATAATGGGTTACAAAAAAAGATGAGATCTCTTGCTCCTTGGTCTTCTGACCACACAGAGGGTTCCTGTGGCTCTCATCTGAAGAAGAAACTTCAAGATTGACCGAATTTTCATGAAGCAAGCCTTCATGAGGAAGTGTCTGTTGAAGACCTTTAGAATTAATGTTCCTGTTATTGGGAACTGAGGGAGTAGAATCTTGAATTCCGACAGATAAATGTCTGAGGGCTTCAAGAACTCCAGCATCGAGCAAGGCCTTGTTGTAGATTGGCCTTTGATCTCCTGACTGTGCTGGGCGGATCTTTTTCTTAGATGCCTTCTTACTCGCTTTAGAAACCACTTGATAACGAAAGTGATTGCTCTGAGCAGGTGTATGTGCCTGATCAGGAAAGATGGTCAGGTTAGTCTGACGATCTCCACTCAAATCAGGTGTATGTGCCTGACTTGGTTGTCCGTATGATATGGGGGAGTATGCCCCATGACCCTCTTGGACTGGAACAGATGTGTGTGTCTGTTCTGGAGTGAATCGTTGATGTGTCACTCCACTGCTAAGGATAGATTTATGTGTCTGTCCTTGAGATGATGCTGAAGCTGTTATGATATCCTGGCAAGCATCCAGAATATGAGCAGGAATTTGCTTCTGCTCTTTCACCATTGACAAAATATGTATGGTGACTCCAGCCGCCGGAACGGGAATATAAGTCCATTCCGGGTTTTGAGTAGGTGTATGTGCCTGATCCCGTCCTCCTTTTCCTGTCAGTGAATCCTGACAGTACTCAAGTGTGGAGGCAGAGAGTTGAGTCTGCCTCCTGTTTGTCGTCGGGGCTTTCTGAATGAATTCTCCGTGCGCTACCAAGTGAGACTGTTGGTAGGATTGATTAGTATTAGCAGGTGTATGTGCATGCTGATTACACTTCGCCAAACGTGGTTGACGAGATCCATCATATGCAGTCAGACGAGCCTGCTGACTAACTGATGATGCATAAGCAGGTGCATGTTCCTGCCTATAGTACTCCGCCGGAATTGCCTGGCGGGATTGGCTTGATGCTGCCAGACGAGTCTGCTGGATAGCGGAATTAAAATGGACAGGTGTGTGTGCCTATTCATTGTTCGCCACCAAGTTAGGTTGGTGGAATCCATCATATGTAGTCAGGTGAGCCTGCTGACTAACTGATGATGCATAAGAAGGTGCATGTTCCTGCCTATAGTACTCCGCCGGAATTGCCTGGCGGGATTGGCTTGATGCTGCCAGACGAGTCTGCTGGACAGCGGAATTAAAACGGACAGGTGTGTGTGCCTGCTCGTTATTTTCCACCAAGTTAGATTGGTGGACTTCTTCGGAGATGGTAGGGATGACAACCTGCCCATTGTCAACCGGATTCCGTCTCTGGCGGTTCATCTTGCCTGCTCGGGTTCGAAGAACCTGAGCTGAATGCCTGGAGTCCGTACCCTCATCATGTTGAGGGCGCACTGCCGCACGAGTCTGGCTGCAATTGTTGATGGGAGCCCTCGGGAAGGAATCCTATCTTTTTTAATTAAGGACATGAGGGACCTGATCATTCACTTCCTCAGAGTAAGGGAGTGAATGGAAATTGTGTTCTGGGGATAACGACCCGAAACGGTTGGAGACGGTAGTCAGCACCGTCTGCTTCTTGATCGCTGGCCGCCGTTGTCTGGACGACCAGGTAGAGTTGTTAACTTGGAGGGCTTGACGAGCGGCCTCCAGAGTTGGGATAGTACCATTGCGATGGTACTCCTTAACCAGTGCATTAGAAACCCAGCGTTGAAGACGCTGAGTTGGTGATGTCATCCTCAGAGCGGACGACGTTCCAGCAGGAGTAGCAGCATTGGTTTTCACAGCAGCTGACCTCACAGTAGAGGTGTTCACAGCAGCAGTATTCACAGGGGTGAATTTAAGGAAATCCATTTTGCAGAAGATCTTGAGAAAAGAGTTCTTGTTCCATATAACAGACATAATTAAGATGAATCCGGCCACTGCATCTTTTGGATGAGCACATGTCAATGATTTCTTTGTTGGCCCAAGGGGCCTAACAAATAAGACGAACATCACTTTATCTTGGTTAAGGATTCACGTCAGGTTCACCATTTTTTGTTTCGCACAGAATTCGGGGATGACCTCCTATATGGGAGATTCAAACGTTCCGATCGGTTTCTAACGGGTTTATTCGTAGAAACGGAAACATCCAATGATTCCACATCCGTTTGGACCTACGTTCCAAAGGTAGGCGCTCATTAGCTTGTGGGCTAATGAGGCTTAGGAATTTGCATTGGTCGAGAGGATGAGAGGTCGGACTCATCACACCTTTTTGAGGGGAATTATTGTCTACTCCGGGACTCTCTTTATAGATTTAAGTTATGTTCGTGAATCCTTATTACATTACCAAGTATAAAATGAGCTTTCCTTCAGTTTAACAATCAATGATTAAATATGTAATAAATTTAGTGGATCTTTTATATGTATTCGAGGTTCTTCATCAATAGAGAATCATTTGTATCTATTTAGAGATTCTTAGTCAATGGTATCCTTCAAAAAAACATTTATAAAAGTCTATTGGTCTTTATGATGACCAGGCTGGTTTTAAAGCCACTCAGTGGGGCACTTGAAGTTTATCGTCATTCAGAAGGACATGGATTATTTCAAAGTTGGGATCGAACCCATAAATGGGATACCTACGTATCCTTTGTTTTGGAAAAGGAATAAGAACCCACGTAGTTCGAGTAAGGGAGTATGACGTTTATGATTGATGGCTCAAAGAAGGATGTCATAATTACTTTTACACTCTAAGCTCACGTGAGTCATGCTCGGTGTGAGAAACAAGAGGTATTGGTAAAAAATTAGACAATTGTGCCATGAAAGATGAAATCATAAGAAATGGTTTGGGGATTTTGTATGTATGACTGCCCAGATAGATGAAGGTTTAGGATTCACTTTTAGGGAGAAAATCCCTGAACAGGGTCCATAAAGGTATATGTGCTTCATGGATATTTTGTAAAGACCCGTAAAATTCAAGGGAAATTTTTTCTTAACTTTCTTTCGAATTTTACAAGAGCGCGGTTTCTGACGGCACCTGATTCCGAGGCCCGGAGTGCCCGGAATCAATTTCTGAAGTTTGGCTCGGGTACGTTCAGTGAACGAACGAGCGGGAATTCCTAACTTTTGATCCGGTGCTCGGAATTGAAATCTGAGGGCACCGATGAACTCGCAGCACCGATATTCTCTTAAGGAGACCTATTCGGAAGTTGCGTTTGTTATGGGTTGAAAGTTAGTTTTTGGGTTTTTAGATTAAGTTAAATAAAAATTGTGAAATACAAAATTTTATTTTAACTTGATGTTGTTTTTTATAAATCCTTCCAAATGGAGTTGGGAGTGGGACCCACATCCACTTAACCTCCCTTGGGAGGATTAAGTGTGGTGGGGCCCACACGAAACCCAACCTTCCATCTCCCTTTAACTCTCCTTTTAATTAATGTTTGACAACTTTAAGTATTAATTGAGGTGAGTTGTTAAAATTCAAACCTTTGAAATTCATGTGGTAAAGTTGTGTAATAATATAAGCTTAAAGCTTATTTTATTCTGGGATAATTCTTTTACCACCTTGAGAGGAATTTTGGAGCTTCTCCTTATTCTTCTTCTTCTTCAACTCTGACGAAGAACACGAAGAACCTTCGAACTTCGACGAAGAACTCCACGTTCTCGGGAACCGTCTTCCGTGACGACATAACCGCGACATCGACGTTCTTCTTCCGTGACGCCGACGCCGCGACGCCTTTCTCCGCGATACCCGACGTGCGACGTCATTTTTCAAGGTAGGGGGTTTATTTGAAGTATGATAAATACATATTTGTTTATTCCTCTTGTTATTAATTCTCAAAGATGATGGCCAAACAAACATGACCATCAATATGGACATTGTCCATGACCCTTTTTATATTTCATTCTTCGCACGTTCTCCGCGCGTTCTTTCGCACCAAATAATTAAGTGCGTCAAAACATCGATGTTTCGTTGAGAGCGATATACGAACGTGGAGATCTCGACCCAAGGAATGCGAATCTGCGGTCGTCGCAATTTTCTGGCTTAGAATGAAGGTGCGGCAGACCACGGAAGGGGCGACGTGGCGATGCAATTCCGACGCGTCTTCAGAACGCGGCTTCCAACGAGGGTGCCAGCGGTCCAAGGTGAAGATTCGGTTGGGCGAGTAGGCGACCGTGGCGGCTGGTGCAGGCAGAAGGCGGCGCAGAATGGGGTCGGGTGCGTGGTCGTAGGAGGTGGCGCGGCCAGCCACAGGCTGTGGCCCGACGGAGGACAAGAATGGTTGGCTGGTAGGGTAGAGCCACGTGAAAATTTTTGAGGGAGGAATTAGATTGGTAAGAGAAACGGATTTGAGAAATAAATACAAAAAAGAAGTGGGAGGCGCTATATGGAAGAGAGATTGGCGGCGTCAATTCATGCGTGGAATGAGTTGGGGTTATGAAATGTTGTAATAAATAAACAATTAACAATAATAATAATATATTATTATTATTATTATTTTTGTTGATAAAACACTTTTTCGACCACAACTTATTCGTGCGACCTCGGTTTCACGAACCATCTACGGCAGTGCGACCCAGATTCTGAGACAGACATTCCGAGTCCAATATTGAATGTCTTTTTCGGGTTTTTGGATCGGGTACCCGAAGTGCTTCGAAAATAATAGATTTAATATTATTATTAAATCTTCAACCCGCCATAACTCATGCGTTCGACATCCGATTGGCTTGCCGTCAGTGGAGATGTAATCTTGTCCTTAATACGGTCGATTCAAGTCTAATGTTGGATACTAAATTCTGGTTCGTGGCTCGGGGCCCCGAAACACCGAATAATAATATTATTATTTTTATTATTACGGAATCTTGTATCGGACATATCACTCTCATACAGTGTCGGAATGACAAACCGTCTGCAACGTTGAGACCCTGGAATTAAGACGGATGTTTCAAAACCAATTTTGGATATTTAAGTCGAGGTTGAGGCGCGGGGCCCATGAGGCCCAGTTCGCACGTGTTGCGGTGAAATACAACTTTTTCACCTTCTATCCGTTTTGGACCTTTGGTAGTCCATCTCATGTGTTTTTCCATATGGATAACAATGGTGTGACCGGTTTGGTTAATCGGTATCATTTGAAGTACAACCGGGTTGGTTCGAACCCGAAACCAACTGGGCCTTCGGAGCGGAAACGCTCATATCTTGAGCTACGGACGTCCGATTGACGTGTCGTCAGCTTTGTTGTGTTCCTCTTAGTGAGACGGATCTTTTGGCATACTCCGCCTGAGGTTTGGACGCAGTTGGAGTACGGTCCGGTTGGTTTTGCCTTAAAAACCAACTGGGCCCCGGGGACGAAAATGCCAATAACTCTCAGACCGGGCGTCCGATCGACGCGTCGTCTGTTGCGTTGAGTTCCTGTTGACGATACGGAACTTTTGGATACATCAACTCTAGACTTTGTGACAGTTGATGTATCAGCCTCTCGGCTCGTGGAGCGGACCCTCCGAACGAGCTTGTTGTGTGCGGGAACCCTAGTGTTGGCTGCGACTGTGACTGTTACTGCTACTGCTACTGTGACTGCGACGACGACAGTTCAGAGATCCTGTGTGGATTCGACGACGATGACTACAGCACTCAGCGATCCTACGTGGATCAGTGCTACAGGTCCTGTGTGGGCCCGATCATGTGTGGGTCCGATTCTGTGTGGGTCCTTGCGCTCAGCGGTCCTGTTTGAACCAACGCCTACATGTCCTATGTGGGCCCGATCCTGTGTGGGTCTTTTACGGGGGTTAGTTACCTATCGATCCTTCGTGGGTCCGACGACTTAGATGGATCAGAGATCATCTTTATCGTCCTTTGAAGAAGTATACCTGTGTGAGCTGAATCCTGTTGCTTTCCTGTGTGGATTGTGTTGTACTATCCTGTGTGGATTACGTTTTGCTTTCCTGTGTGGAATACCTTTACTTTCCTGTGTGGACTGAGTTGTACTTGGGCTCGGAGGTTGGAGCGTATTTGAAATTGATGACTTAGGTATATGTATGGGCATATACCTAAGCAGTGTCGGTTGTTACTTCGTGATTGTACCTTTCTTCGTGGTTTATCCTTTGTGGATTTTGAGAGACCTTCAGGGGTCTCGGGGTCCCTACTGAGTAGCTTATACTCACCCCTGCACGGGCTTTGCCCGCACTACGTTGTGTTGGTTGCAGACGACGGACAGCGTTGATCTTAGCTGAGGCTTGCAGAGCAGGACGGTACCTGGATGTGGACCACTGGGCGGGACGTGCTCGGAGCGGACGGCGGGACTCGTGGAACAGTGGAGCTATCTGTACCCACCCTTCAGGTGGGATTTCTGGTGGATAGCTCGGTGTAGCGGCTTTTACTTTTCAGTTGCTGTTTTCCCTTTCGAGTTGTACTTTACTTTCAGTTTGGGTTTGTATACTGGCCCATTTACTTTTCCGCACTTTTAGTTGTACTCTGCTTTTGCTTAGTGTTTACTTTCCGCTTGCTTACTCTGTGGTGTTTGTTTACTTTATAAAGGCAATGCCTTCCCTTTTTACCAGGATTTATGCCTTGGTGCTAGTCGCCAGCCCCTGGCCAATGGAAGGCGGGCTTGGGGTAGTCACGGCACGGACCCCGAGGGCGGGTCGTGACAAATTGGTATCAGAGGAGTTCGGTTCTACCGCGAACTCTGATATTTTCTATGTGAAGCAATAATGTTTAGCGTATTGAGTGTGGTTATCAGTCCAGGGAGTCCAGTGTTGGTGTGGCGGCCGACGTATCCGTACACCAGGACCCTGACTTCTGATTTCCGACTTAATGCATGAAAACATTGATTGCGTGTGTGTTTCAAAGTTTTCTTTGTGATTACTTATATTAGCTCACCAGGTATACTGTTCTGACCGTGGCGCACCTGTTTCCTTTTCAGGATGGCCCCACGACGGCAGCCAGCTAGGGTTCCGAGAGTCGAGCGTGACGACAGCCCACCGAGCGACGAGGCCTCGGTGTAGGGCCCTTTGTCAGCAGTGGCACCGGCGGTAGCACTACCCGCCGAGCCCCCGATACTTCCAGCACTAGCCGATGACGATGCACATCGCCTCAGCGCACTGCATGAGTTTCAGCGCCAGCGACCGCCCAGGTTTCGCGGGGAGACGGATCCCCAGGCAGCCGAGGACTGGCTGGAGGCAGTGGTTCGTGTGTTTAGGCTAGTGAGGACACCAGCAGACCTCATGGTGATCCTCGCTGCGAGCCTACTACACGCAGCAGCAGGACGATGGTGGAGCCTGATGCTCCAGGTGCACGATGAGGCATCTCTACTTTGGACGGACTTTGAGAGCCTCTTCCACTCAGAGTTCGTCCCAGCCACCTTTCGTGCGGTGCGTATCCAGGATCTTCTTCAGCTGCGGCAGGGCAGCATGACGGTCGCTCAGTACTCGGCGAGATTTACTGATCTCTCGCGCTACTCGACTGACATGGTACGGGACCCATTCTTCCGGGCCCGGACCTTCGAGAAGGGTTTGAGACATGAGATCAGGGCATCGCTGATCTCCCTCAGCATACCGACTCAGACAGGAGTACTGGAGCGGGCCCTTCTGATCGAGAGCTTCCTTGCTGAGTCTACACCAGCGCAGCGACCCACCGCAGGGCGGCACGTGGCAGAGTCATCTGCAACAGGAAGTCGACGGATGACTCAGGGGTCCAGACAGACCAGACCCTAAGGCAGCCGACCTCAGGACACTAGATCAACAGTGCGGGGCACACAGTGCGGAGCCAGTCTTTCGAGTGGAAGACAGTGCTATGCATGCGGCGGACAAGGCAACATGGCTCGTGACTACCCGACCCGCCATGCAGAGGAGCAGCAGACGGTTGAGGAACCACCTAGGCAGAGGCAGAGGTTCGACCGTGGCGGTCCGCATGGAGGAGGCGGACGAGGCAGAGGAGCTGGTCGAGCAGCAGGTGGTGGGCGACGCTTTGAGGATCTACCACCACCACCACCAGGAGGTCCACCCCGACCTCAGGGGAGAGCACAGCGTCAGGCAGCTGAAGCTTATGATCATGGAGCTCCAGAAGTGGGTGGACTAGTGCGCGACTAGCTCCAGGCATAGAGGCCTTTGCCCATAATGCCTCTAGCTTCGTAGTTTGTGTTGCATTGTGACCTTGTACTTTAAGTTGAAGTAATAAAAGAAACTTTCCTTGGTGACTTTTGTTATCTTGTCTTTTGTTTGTTTTTACTAAGAGGTGCCGGTTAAAAACTGTTGACTTGACCCTCACTTGCGAGATTCGTACAGGAGGAAACCCAGTGACCACACACTGATGCCGACAGTGTGACTCAACCCTTGGAGGCGAGAGTAACGGTTGGATCTCTTGGTAGCAGCATCGAGGCCTTATGACGTCATCCATGCCATGAATTAACTAATCATGACGGGATTGACTGTATTAGGCAAGGAACGTGGTTCATCCGGGGGATGAGACCGGATTTTACTTTTCCGCAAAGGAGAAATCTTTGCAGCTAGCCTCTTTGTAGATATCCTTCGTGGATAGAGATGGAGTAGCCTTCCTCCAGTCTCTCACAGTCACCCCTCCACTACTACAGCGAGTCAGGGAGGAACAGCGTGGGGACGCTGACTGTGAGACACGGCGTGCTCAGATATCCTCAGGACAGGCACCTGATGGTTTCACCCATAGAGCAGAGCACGACATCCTTTTCATAGGACGTACCATGGTACCAGTCGCTTTGCGAGAGGAAGTGCTGAGAGAGTTTCACACTTCTTACCCATCAGAGAGCAGGGCTCAATGGAGAGCCTGGGACGTCTCTACGTTCAAGATATTGTGCGGCTCCACGGTGTACCATCATCTATCATCTCCGATCGAGATGCTCGCTTTACTTCCCGGCTTTGGAAGGGGTTACAGGAGGCATTCGGGACGCAGCTACGTCTGAGCACAGCCTTTTACCCTCAGACGGATGGTCATACAGAGAGGACTATTCAGACTCTTGAGGACATGCTCCGCGCATGTTTCCTCGACTTTGGTCGTAGCTGGGAGGACCACCTACCCTTGGTGGAGTTTGTGTACAACAACAGCTACCACTCCACCATCGGGATGGCACCGTACGAGGCATTGTACGGCCGACCTTGTAGATCTCCTTTGTGCTGGACAGACCCTGGGGAGTCAGCACTAGTGGGACCGGAGATGGTCCAGGCCACGACAGAGAAGGTCCAGGTCATCTAGGAGCGGATGAGGACAGCTCAGAGCCAGAAGAAGTCATACGCAGACAAGAGGCGGAGGCCAGTAGAGTTCGAGGATGGCGACCACGTCTTCTTGCGGGTCTCACCTCGACGTGGTATTCGGAGATTTAGCCGAGGCGGCAAGTTATCTCTGCGCTTCATCGGACCCTTCCAGGTTCTCAACAGGATTGGCGAGGTGGCTTATCGCCTGGCTCTACCCCCTCAGTTGCACCGGGTGCACGACGTCTTCCACGTGTCTCAGCTGAGGAGATACGTGCACGACCCGACACACATCATTGACCATGGGGAGCTTGACGTTGATGATGGGGCGACTTTTACGGAGGACCCGGTGGAGATAGAGGATCGACAGGAGCGGGTCCTGCGTGGGCGATCGATTCCTCTTGTGCGCATCAGATGGCAGCACGGGAATCTCTAGGAGAGCACATGGGAGCGGTAGGCTCAGATGCGTGCTCAGTACCCTCATTTGTTTCCCTAGTTTTTGATGTATCTTTACGGGAACGTAAAGCCCTGAGGTGGGAGTAATGTAAAGACCCGTAAAATTCAAGGGAAATTTTTTCTTAATTTTCTTTGGAATTTTACAAGAGCGCGGTTTCTGACGGTACCTGATTCCGAGGCCCGGAGTGCCCGGAATCAATTTCCGAAGTTTGGCTCGGGTACGTTCAGTGAACGAACGAGCGGGAATTCCTAACTTTTGATCCGGTGCTCGGAATTGAAATCTGAGGGCACCGATGAACTCGCAGCGCCGATATTCGCTTAAGGAGACCTATTCGGAAGTTGCGTTTGTTACGGGTAGAAAGTTAGTTTTTGGGTTTTTAGATTAAGTTAAATAAAAATTGTGAAATACAAAATTTTATTTTAACTTGATGTTGTTTTTTATAAATCCTTCCAAAGGGAGTTGGGAGTGGGACCCACATCCACTTAACCTCCCTTGGGAGGATTAAGTGTGGTGGGGCCCACACAAAACCCAACCTTCCATCTCCCTTTAACTCTCCTTTTAATTAATGTTTGACAACTTTAAGTACTAATTGAGGTGAGTAGTTCAAATTCAAACCTTTGAAATTCATGTGGTAAAGTTGTGTAATAATATAAGCTTAAAGATTATTTTATTCTGGGATAATTCTTTTACCACCTTGAGAGGAATTTTGGAGCTTCTCCTTATTCTTCTTCTTCTTCAACTCTGACGAAGAACACGAAGAACCTTCGAACTTCGACGAAGAACTCCACGTTCTCGGGAACCGTCTTCCGTGACGACATAACCGCGACATCGACGTTCTTCTTCCGTGACGCCGACGCCGCGACGCCTTTCTCCGCGATACCCGACGTGCGACGTCATTTTTCAAGGTAGGGGGTTTATTTGAAGTATGATAAATACATATTTGTTTATTCCTCTTGTTATTAATTCTCAAAGATGATGGCCAAACAAACATGGCCATCAATATGGACATTGTCCATGACCCTTTTTATATTTCATTCTTCGCACGTTCTCCGCGCGTTCTTTCACACCAAATAATTAAGTGCGTCAAAACATCGATGTTTCGTTGAGAGCGATATACGAACGTGGAGATATCGACCCAAGGAATTCGAATCTGCGGTCGTCGCAATTTTCTGGCTTAGAACGAAGGTGCGGCGGACCACGGAAGGGGCGACGTGGCGATGCAATTCCGACGCGTCTTCAGAACGTGGCTTCCAACGAGGGTGCCAGTGGTCCAAGGGGACGATTCGGTTGGGCGAGTAGGCGACCGTGGCGGCTGGTGCAGGCAGAAGGCGGCGCAGAATGGGGTCGGGTGCGTGGTCGCAGGAGGTGGCGCGGCCAGCCACAGGCTGTGGCCCGACGGAGGACAAGAATGGTTGGCTGGTAGGGTAGAGCCACGTGAAAATTTTTGAGGGAGGAATTAGATTGGTAAGAGAAACGGATTTGAGAAATAAATAAAAAAAAGAAGTGGGAGGCGCTATATGGAAGAGAGATTGGAGGCCTCAATTCATGTGTGGAATGAGTTGGGGTTATGAAATGTTTAAATAAATAAACAATTAACAATAATAATAATATATTATTATTATTATTATTTTTGTTGATAAAACACTTTTTCGACCGCAACTTATTCGTGCGACCTCTGTTTCACGAACCGTCTACGGCAGTGCGACTCAGATTCTGAGACGGACATTCCGAGTCCAATATTGAATGTCTTTTTCGGGTTTTTGGATCGGGTACCCGAAGTGCTTCGAAAATAATAGATTTAATATTATTATTAAATCTTCAACCCGCCATAACTCATGCGTGCGACATCCGATTGGCTTGCCATCAGTGGCGATGTAATCTTGTCCTTAATACAGTCGATTCAAGTCTAATGTTGGATACTAAATTCTGGTTCGTGGCTCGGGGCCCCGAAACACTGAATAATAATATTATTATTATTATTATTACGGAATCTTGTATCGGACATATCACTCTCATACAGTGTCGGAATGACAAACCGTCTGCAACATTGAGACCCTGGAATTAAGACGGATGTTTCAAAACGAATTTTGGATATTTAAGTCGAGGTTGAGACGCGGGGCCCATGAGGCCCAGTTCGCACGTGTTGCGGTGAAATACAACTTTTTCACCTTCTATCCGTTTTGGACCTTTGGTAGTCCATCTCATGTGTTTTTCCATATGGATCACAATGGTGTGACCGGTTTGGTTAATCGGTATCATTTGAAGTACGACCGGGTTGGTTCGAACCCGAAACCAACCGGGCCCTCGGAGCGGAAACGCTCATATCTTGAGCTACGGACGTCCGATTGACGTGCCGTCAGCTTTGTTGTGTTCCTCTTAGTGAGACGGATCTTTTGGCATACTCCGCCCGAGGTTTAGACGCAGGTGGAGTACGGTCGGGTTGGTTTTGCCTTAAAAACCAACCGGGCCCCGGGGACGAAAATGCCAATAACTCTCAGACCGGGCGTCCGATCAACGCGTCGTCTGTTGCGTTGAGTTCCTGTTGACGATACGGAACTTTTGGATACATCAACTCTGGACTTTGTGACAGTTGATGTATCAGCCTCTCGGCTCGTGGAGCGGACCCTCCGAACGAGCTTGCTGTGTGCGGGAACCCTAGTGCTGGCTGCGACTGTGACTGCTACTGCTACTGCTACTGTGACTGCGATGACGACAGTTCAGAGATCCTGTGTGGATTCGACGACGACGACTACAACACTCAGCGATCCTACGTGGATCAGTGCTACAGGTCCTGTGTGGGCCCGATCCTGTGTGGGTCTGATCCTGTGTGGGTCCTTGCGCTCAGCGGTCCTGTGTGAACCAGCGCCTACAGGTCCTATGTGGGCCCGATCCTATGTGGGTCTTTTGCGGGGGTTAGTTACCTATTGATCCTTCGTGGGTCCGACGACTTAGATGGATCAGAGATCATCTTTATCATCCTTTGAAGAAGTATACCTGTGTGAGCTGAATCCTGTTGCTTTCCTGTGTGGATTGTGTTGTACTATCCTGTGTGGATTACGTTTTGCTTTCCTGTGTGGAATACGTTTACTTTCCTGTGTGGACTGAGTTGTACTTGGGCTCGGAGGTTGGAGTGTATTTGAAATTGATGACTTAGGTATATGTATGGGCATATACCTAAGGAGTTTCGGTTGTTACTTCGTGATTGTACCTTTCTTCGTGGTTTATCCTTTGTGGAATTTGAGAGACCTTCAGGGGTCTCGGGGTCCCTACTGAGTAGCTTATACTCACCCCTGCACGGGCTTTTCCCGCACTACGTTGTGTTGGTTGCAGACGACGGACAGCGTTGATCTTAGCTGAGGCTTGCAGAGCAGGACGGTACCTGGAGGTGGACCACTGGGCGGGACGTGCTCGGAGCGGACGGCGGGACCCGTGGAACAGTGGAGCTATCTGTACCCACCCTTCAGGTGGGATTTCCGGTGGACAGCTCGGTGTAGCGGCTTTTACTTTTCAGTTGTTGTTTTCCCTTTCGAGTTGTACTTTACTTTCAGTTTGGGTTTGTATACTGGCCCATTTACTTTTCCGCACTTTCAGTTGTACTCTGCTTTTGCTTAGTGTTTACTTTCCGCTTGCTTACTCTGTGGCGTTTGTTTACTTTACAAAGGCAATGCCTTCCCTTTTTACCGGGATTTACGCCTTGGTGCTAGTCGCCAGCCCCTGGCCAATGGAAGGCGGGCTTGGGGTAGTCACGGCACGGACCCCGAGGGCGGGCCGTGACATATTTGAATACTCTAATCTTGGGGATTACTCCTAAGGAGGATGCCCAAGTTAGGAGGGGACTTATGATTGGGTTTTACTCCTGAAAAGGAAACCCAAATCAAGGGTAAATTAGGATTGGTTAAAGAGAAATTAGGGGACTTGGGGATTATTCCTGAAAAGTAAGCCCAATATTATAACTTCGACTTATTCCTGAAAAGGAAGCCCAGGTTAGGGGACTTGGGGATTATTTCTGAAAAGGAAGCCCAATATTATAACTGGGACTTATTCCTGAAAAGGAATCCCATGTTAGGGGTTAAGGTTTGGGGCTTACTCCTGAGGAGGATGCCCATATTTGAGATTGGGGCTTACTCCTAAGAAGGATGCCCAAATTAAGGGACTCGGGGCTTACTCCTAAGAAGGATGCCCATATTTGAGATTGGGGCTTACTCATAAGAAGGATGCCCATATTAGAGGAATTGGGGCTTACTCCAAAGAAGGATGCCCAGATTAAAGGATTATGATTGGGGATTACTCCTAAGGAGGATGCCCAAGTTAAGAAATTAAGGTTTGGGGCTTACTCCTGAGGAGGATTCCCAAGTTAGGGAACTTTAAGAATTTGGGGCTTACTCCTAAGGAAGATGCCCAGATTAAAGGACTTATAACTGGGGATTATTCCTAAAAAAGGAGACCCAAGTTAAGGATTCTCTCATCTTAAAGGATGAGGTTGAATGAATGAACTCTTCATATTTAGTGACATAAGGATATTTAAATCACTAGGTTTTGAGAGATATTCCACAGAATTCCTTTCAGATAAGGAAGTCAAATCAAGAAATCATGCCATAAATGGATTTGAAGAGGGTCTTGAAGACTGAATCTTGAAAAGGAAAGGTGTAATGGCTTTATAGGGGTAAAATGGGAAAGATGGGCACCCAAAAAGGTATGGGCGCGCAAGTCTTGAAAGTCGTGCAAGTCTTCCGTGGGCGCGCAAGTATTGGTCGCGCAGGTATACCTGCGCGACATGTGGGGTACTTGCGTGATTTTCAACTAGCATTAGAATACTTGAGTGACTCTTTATTAATCACTTTAGAATCCTCTTGAGGTTTTTCCAGAAAAGGGACGCGCAAGTTCTATTGAAGGAAATAAGGTGGCGCGCAAGTGTTGATAAGTTTCAATACTTAGGCCTTCCTTCTTCTCTTTAGATCTTCTGTTCTAGGTAATAAATTACCTTAGAAGTGTTCCGGAAGCTTTGAGAAGAGACTTGGGCATCGATAGCTTCAATCCGAGTTTCTGGAAAAAGATCCTCTCAAATGGGGGGCTCATAGGGTCTATTTAGAGGCAGGAGAAGACCCCGGGCGGTTACCGGGCGGTTATCACTTAGGTTGTGCAAGTCACTTGCGTGCCAAGGTGCGTCGCGCAAGTCCACTTGCACGACAGTGATATAACTTGCGCGGTGCAGTTTTTGTTGATCCTTTGTTCATGCCTTTGTCGATTTTTGATATTTTCTTCAAAGGTTGAATCACTTTGAGCTCAGGTATTCCCCTTTTCCGATTTTTAGATTCTGTGACGAAAGGAGCGTCAACAGTATATTATCCAACCGTAGAACATTACTTCAGAATATCGTCATAGTGCATCATGGTTCTCATAATAGAATGGAACTAATATAACCTTATCAATGTGCTATATATTATAGGAAATTATTACATTAGATTCATGTAGAACAATGAATAATATGTAACAATAATTTTTATTAAAATTCAATTCATTGAATATACATGTAATCTAAGTACAAACAATTGGTCCTAGTACATGAACTCCAGCATAAGTAAGGTTTAATAAATTAATCCATATAATAAAAATAGGATTTTAATGTGTTGGATAATATGAAGAAAAAATCAAGGAGTTTTAAGAAGTAACCAAGTCATAAGATAATTCAAGAAGATATTTTGTCTGATGATTAAGGGGATTTAGTAGGGATGACTTAACTCTATAAATATGATAATTTTTCAAATATTTAACAAGTATAAAAGAGTAAATATTTTTTGATTACATCACAAAGAAAAAATCCTTAGAATAATTGAATAAGAGAAAAAAATACCTTGTATCAATAATTCCTATAGAATTCAATATTAAAATTAAAAAAATATGTGTGTGATATTTTAATGGAATTTTGGCATTATATTTATCTATAAATAATAAAGGATTTTATATTACAAAATTATATGGAAAATAAATTGGGATATATTGAATATCAAAGATAAAATATATTTCAGGAGATATAGGGAGATAATAAATTGCACGTGTTGAAACTCATTGAAGATTTTTAAAAATAATAAAGGATGAGTCCTAGTGATGTATCATGAAAGGTGGTGTTATTGTCTCAGTTATGTTCACAACTATCATATAAAAGAGACATGGGATGATATAATAAAGAACCAATATGTAAAAGATACATCAAAAACAATAGTGATATTGTTTTTTATTATATTTTATGCCAATTAAGTTTTCCCTTTCTTGAATTAGTGATCATTAATATATGAGTGAGGGAGTGACCCAATTCCTAGAGTAACCTATTCTAAACCCAAATTTAAGTTTTTTAATATGATTTTAGTATTTTTAGAACACTTCCATTGTATGATTCTTCGATGAACCCAGCGTAGGTGAACCAAGTAAAATTTGTTTGCCTTGTGTACATACTTTATTTAATTTTTTCAAGATATAAATTGGAGAACATATTTGAATAAATCATTGATTAAACTGATTAAATGAAAATAGAAATAGAAACCCATTAATATTTATATTAAAATAAGAATGTAAAATTAACCATACTAATAATGATTTCAATATCATTTGAGGTCATTAGAGTTTTAGGAATGAATTGTTTAAATTAGAATTTAGTGATCCAAATTCTTCTTGATCAATATGTTGTTCAATTTTGAGTTTCATATCCCTAGGACCTCCCTACGTGTCAAATATTAAATTTACCCTTGTATATGACCTCAAAACAGATTGTTTTTATTTATTCTGGGGTGTGGTGTTTATCCCGGGCTCAGCTAGTGTGAAACTATGGGCGTAGTACATCCTCTATAATATGATATGTGGTGTAATATATTATTTTTATCCTACTCACATGTGTTATTGAGAATTATGATTTTAATTTAAAAACATTTATTAGATAATAAACATTAGGTTGTTGTTGAAGATGAGATAAGGGTTTTAACCTAAAATCAGTGTAATTTGAGTTTCTATTGTGTTCCTGAGTTTTGATCATTGTGAGTACCTAATTAAATAAATTTATTTATTTTTAATTTATTTATTTATTATAAAAATACCTTATATCTCCCTATTTAACCCCCAATATGTTACCTCCATAGGGTTATCAATTTTTCATCAACATGAATTTTTGGGATATGAGGATAATTTAGTGGAATCAAGAACTGAAAAGTGATTTTTGCATTAGTTCAAATGATTAGAATGAAGCAATGATGATCTTCCATCGAAGTAGGGATTTTTTATTTTTCAATGATTAGTTCTACAATAATTGTATATTATAATTGATGGATTGAAATACTTTTTATTCCTAAATAATTCAATGTGAATTATTCTTCTATTTCCCTAACTTTTTTCTTGGTGATTTCATGCTTTTTATGGTGAATTAACAAATAATAGGGTGTTATTATCCCCTTCTCTTGATTATTCTCCCTTTATAATTCCCTATCATGTGGGGATGATTAGATGTTGACCCTATAGTTAGCTAGAATCAATGAGAAGAAAAGGTTTGAGAAGGGGTTGGTGTTGGTTCGGTAGTGGTGCAAGGAGGTGTGACAGAGATAGCAACACAACTGTAGAGCGTTAGGTTTCCAACAGTTTGAACTTGTAAATAAATAGTTTGGAATATTGAGGAATCATAGGAGGGTTATCACGTGGGGTTTAAAAATTAGAGAATTTAAAAATTGAGGTAGTGTAATGGTGTTGGTGATGTCGAGCGGTCGACGGAACCTATTATCCAAAAGTGGCAGTAACAAGGGTCCAGCCAAATCATAGATGATATGAGTTGAATATAATGGACTATATAGCCTCTATGGTCCATGAAAAGGTACACAGGTTCTAGGTTTAATCCACCAGTATTCTAATCTCACAATTTCATATAGATCCACACCCACCATGTATTGAGTAGGGATCCCACCCCTCCATGGAGTATCCTAGTATGAGTCCCAAGTGCATATGGACCACTACATGTCGGCCAAGAATCCAAGCCATGTATTTGGTTCTATGGATATACTAGGTTAGGTACTTATAAACTAGACATGGGAGGGGGAGAGGCACTGGACATGTGATGTTCCTGGTTGTTCATCCCCCCCCCCCACCCCCCCCCCCACCCCTCTCAGCGTACCTCGTGGCCTATTTTTATTATATAGGTTATTTTTTCATCATTTTCTCATTGAGTGTCCATTTTTTATAAAATAAATTGCTTATATTAAGTTTTTTCCCACATATATTTCAATGTATTGGTTTTATTTATCCAAGTATTTTAAAATTTTGTTATTTTTATACTTCATATTTAGCTCTTTAGGGCTGATGATGGGGTTCATAGATGATGATCAAAGACTTCAACTATCATATACCTATCTATCATCTATTATATGCCACTCTAATTTTTTTAATTCCACTAAAATAATTTTTTTCCCCCACTAATATGCTTTTTATTTTCGTGATTTTTATGTGCCACCCTCAGAACTTGTGTCCCATTCAATGAGGCATGGGTGCTTCTTTTCCATTCCAAAGAGGTGATGGAGCAACCTATTAGGTAGTTCAGATTCATAGTGCGTGAATTTATTCTTCTGTGTTTGGCCTATAAAGAGAGAGACCATTTCGGTGTAATGAACCCTCTCCCTTTTAAATAATATATGGTTGGTTGTGATAGTAGGGGTCAATACCCCCTGGAACGAGATTCATTCTTCAGTAAGGTGTGAGTTTTCCAATGGGTTTCTAGAGTTATGTCATGATATTAGTGAATATTAATGTAGGGTACTTCCTCAAATAATGTACATAATTCAATAAGTATTGGATTTTCAATTGATATTATCTAGTAATTTTGTGGATAAAATGATGGTCATATTAGATACTTAGAGACATGTGACTCCTTAGGAACCCTAATGATACCTTAATGGTGCATTATACAATTCAGCTATCAATTTCAAACTTCATTAACATTTTGGTACACTGAGAACCCCTTTTTTCAAGTGGTATTAGAACCTTCATGGGTTAGAGCTGAAATTATTGGATTTCCTCTATGTTATTGAGAATTCAAGTTGTATATCGTATCTAGATTTTCTTTCCTTATCTTCCTCTTAGTTAATTTATTACACTAAATATTGAGATGATTTATTTCTTTTCTTTCCTTTATAATTTTATGGAATCCAAATAAGTATGGTTATACTCACCCCTTATTTGGATTTGTTCCCACACATGTTGTGTATGTGAAGATGACACAGGGTTCAGAGGTATTCTTAGTGCCCATAGATCTGGTGTGTCTTTTTGAGAGTTAACTCTTGGTGGTGACCACGGTGGACACTATGTTGGTGGATATTAGTGGCACTATGAGGTAATTTTAATGTTTGGATCCAGCTTCCTACAAGTACCTCTTCATAATAACTGATTATGATGGTTTTCCTTTTTGGTTTTTGGGCACGTATTTTTTCACTTCTCTTCATTATAGATTATGTGCTACTATGTATTTACAGATCTTTTTGTCTTTAAAATGCATTATATACATTATAGTTAGTTTCATCTACCTTTTATACCGTATTATGTTCTGTGTGAAGGTGTGAGTTGTGTACATGTGCATTTGAGTAAGGCCTTATTTATTGTGTGATATGTCTACTCAGTTCTAGTCACCAATTCATAACTTATTTTAGGTAGGCTTATGGTGGAAAAATCAGGTAATTGTGGCCTATTAGGGATCCTGTTGGGTTGGGTCACATAATAATAGTATTAAATAGGTCTAGTCCTAGGGACTAAGTTTAAATTTGGAAGTCATTTGAATACTAGTTTGGTAATTTTTACAATAATATTAAAGGGTTTTTGAATTTAGTTATCAGATCAAGAGGACTAGCATAGGTGTGGAGGCCAACATATCCTTTTTATATGACTCTAAAATCCAATTATTAAACATGTTACTCTAATACATTTAGTACTAGATATAAAAGTGTTAGTACATTCATCATATAGTGTTCATTCGTGATCATTCATGTCCTTCCTAAGTCATCTCATCCGGATATTCACAAATCCTTATGGGTTCATCTTATCAAATAAAGGGTGATAATAGTCAATAATGATCTTGAGTGAAAAGGCAAGATCATGATGAGTCTATGGTTATAATTCAAATTCTCAAAACCGATTATCGAGTTGTGAGGAACGGTTTTTTAGGTTTAGTTTGGAGATGTAATAAATACATGTTTCAATGCATTTTATCTACCCTTCATGCTTATTGAAGATCTTTCTTATTAATAATATGGTATTTCTCTCTATGATTGGGTGATATTACATATAGGTTGAGTATCTTATTAGTATTTTGATGGTAAAGGCCTCATGGGTTTACATGGTGAGCCTAATCCTCATATGATAAAGATCTAGAAGAAGTTTAAGACTTGTTTTTTTGTATACCATAGACTTTTATAGACCATATTTGGATTCTTCTATTGAGATTACTATATAGTATGGTGAGCTAGTGAATGAAATTTTCTGAAACTCATGATGGGAATGCTTTACAGTGGTTTTATTTTGTGCTCCTATCCTAGATATAGTCTTATCTAAAGATTTTAGACCATCCATGGTGTAGTGTGATGATGTATGAGAATATATCGAGTCCTATGGACCTCAAAATGCGTCATATAGACATTCTTCAAAGTGGAACTATTTGTGATCATTAATTAAATCCAATACTTTAGGAGAAGTGTTTTTTATATTTGTTTGTGTTTTTATGAAACACTACATATTTTGGATTCCCCCAAGTGAGAATTGGGAGATTTAGGATTCTCAGAAATGATGAAAACTTTCGGTGGGATAGGGATACCATTTCCATTGAAGAAAACCTCAGTTATTTTGCAAAATGACCTCCACATGAGAGACAATGTTAAGATCAGAGTACACCTTGTTGTAAGACCATTTTCCTAGAAAGAATAACTTTTTTATGAGAGATAGTGGTTTGATAGCAGTAGAAGATAGTTAATGAAATGATCCACTCCCACAATAACCACATTTCATTAGTTTCTATCCAACACGGGGTGCTGATAAAAAGAGTTTTCAAATAATTTTTATAGAGGATACTCATTGTCCAATGATAGTTGTTGTAAATAAAAGTACAATTTGTGACCTTTTTTCAAGGACCCTCATACTGGGTGATTCAATAAAGGTAAATTTTTCCAACATCATATTTTCATCAATTTTATATTCTATAGGTACCTTGTGCTTGAATATGGTCAGTGATGAAACTTTCAATAATGATGATTCTCTTTCACTAACTATTTTTAATGAAGTGAGATTTTTCTTAGTGGTAAATTTTTCTTTCTCGTGATTTATTTTTTATATCAGATGGGTGTAGTGGTACCCACATTAGTGTGAATTGGTTACTCATTTCTTGTATTTTGAGGTTTTTGATATGAATAATGAGGTAGGTTCCACCTTCAATAGTGACTAAGATCCCCCCCACCCCCCACCCCCCCACACACACACATGTGATAAGTAGATCCATACCTATAGAAGATTGAAGATGAATATCCATAAAATTATATTATTAGATTTACATGATAAGTATGTTAATTATTAATTCAAAAAAAAATATGGATACTTTTTATGGATGGCCCATGATTAAGACATCATAAGATGTTGATGTGTTCATTATCTTTCATTACACAATAGGAATTCATCTGTTTCTAGGTTGGTTTATGTACACAATTGTGGTGTTCATGGTGTATATGGGTTGAATCATCACTTATAATAGTTTAATTGGGGTCCTATTAGGAATTTAGGGTATCTCCATAGTCTTTCCTTAAGAGTTTTAGTGGTGTCGTTACTTATCATAGTATGGGATATAGATTCATGGGATAGAATTAGTATTTATGGTGTTGAAGTCATGATAGTTATTGAGATTATATTGGTAAAACAATGGAGTGTTTGTTAAAGATTTTATCAAATGACTCTATATTTGAGTTATATAGGAAACGCATGAGTTGTTAGATTCAAATTAGTCAATGTTTTTGTGCAGAGGGATACTTTTCTCACTTTTCTCAATAGTGGTGGCCTCACACTCTTCCATTGTGTGAGAGAGGCCCATAGAGGTGATATTATCTTAGTAATCTAGTGTGAATGGATGTTCCTGAGAAATGGAACTAATGGGTTTTCTTGAAAGTAGGGAGAATATCATCAAATTTCCCCCATCATATAGTTGTTTTATGATGATGTTCATATTAAATGTCATGTTGGATATCCAAAGTGACGACCATCATGGTGGAATGCTACCTAATGTGTGGTACATCTAGAAGGTCCTTTGTGTACAATCACACCACATGGAAACTCTTATATGTGGAGGAAAAAAAATCATGGTGGGTTGTCATTTTTAATTACTCTTGTTTGGAAGGTGTTGTCCTAGGAGTCAGGTCCTCTAAAGAAAAAATCATTTGAATATTCATGACTTCCCACTTTGGATTATGGTGATTGGGAAACCCAATGAGTAGTGTTGTAGCACTGAGTAGTTTTATGGGGTTGGTATTCTTCTATATGTGATCATTGGAAGCATCTTTTAAAGATAGAGTAAAAAACAACGAGAAAATCATTGATAGTGTATATGGACCTACTGAAGATCAATGATGAATATGGATGATATATGTAGATGTTATAAAATAGATTTAGAAAGAAGGCCCATCTTTCTCTTATTCCATGATCTTGAAACATTGGTTCTCATGCCTTTTTTTCAATATATAGTTGTAAAGATGATGTTGGTATAGATTATCAAGTATCCTAGAAACTCTAAAGGTTTTAGTATGAAATTTTTATGAGAATGAATTGTTAAGGTGTGGTGTTTATGGGTTTTACTCAAGAAACAACTATTTTGAATTATCTTAAAGGGTAAGGAGTAGGGCACAACCACTAGGGGTAAACTTGTCAATGAACTATTTTTAGAAAGATGTTTGTGGGGAGATTAATTTTTTCCCATATAGTGGTATAAATTCTTCTTAAGAGAGTATTTTGACTGAAAAATATTATAAAGGCTTGCCTAGATTATAAGCATGTTTTGACTTATATATTTTCTTGAAATGGGTTTGAGATGGTAAGTTTTTAGATAAAATAAGATATTTCCTTCCTAAATGGTTGCATACAAAGTTTTTTAGAGCTCATACCTCTAACATGAAGGATATATGTGCAAATGTGAGATGTTTTCTAGGAAATGTTGTTTTATGAGATTTTTTGTTTAATAGCTCTAGTTTTCATCATTTTTAGGAAGAAAAATGATTTAAAGTGTGGAAAATGTAGTTATTTTATTTTTAAAAATCAATATTTAGATTAATATTTAGTTTCAGATTCATAGAATCCTTCAATGGGATAAATAATAAATTTAATCTAGAATACTATCTTAGAAAAATTATATAATGGTTATATGTATTCTTGGGTGTCGTTTTTATCCTCGAGTAGATCCATTATTAAATTTTAGGCATGATAAGTCCTTGATAATAAAATTTTATTTATAATATATTATTTCTAACTTAAACATGTGAATTATTCGGAATTAATTACTTCCATTGAAAATGATTCCTAGATGAGAAATCTGAACTCATTGATGCATTCAAGGGGGGTCCTTGGAGATGGTGAAAATTTATTTTTCATTAGATTCCCATGTTTAAGTCCTTACGAGTTCACAATTAAATAAATTAATAAATTCTTAATTAATTAATTTATTACGAAAACCCCAAATAACTCCCTATTTAATCCCCATTATGTTTCCACCTTAGGGTTATTAATTTTTAATCAACATTAACCTAAGGTATATAAGGATATCATGGAGAAACTTGGAATTGTGGAGTTGTTTTTTACTTTCGATCAAAGGATCATAATGAAAAAATGTTGATTCGCCCTTGAGTTAGTGATTTTTTATTTTTTATTTTCTTCTTCTACATGAATTATATATATTAATGGATGGATTGAAATATTAATTTTTCATGAATTATTTGGGTTGAATTACTCTTTTATTCTTCACAAGTTTATTCTTAGTTATTAAATAATTTCAATGTTGAATTGATGAAGAATAGGTTGTTCATCACCCCATCACCCTCTTTTTCTCCCCATCACCCTCTTCATCTACCTCTCTCTTTCCATATCACATGAAAAATATGGATTGTTAGACCTAGTGGTGTCCAACGATGGTGAGGTGGAGAGGAAAGAGGATAATTTGATGCAATAGCAGTATGAGGAGGCATGAAATCAATAACAACATGGGAATAAGGAATATGGTGGCCATTTGGAAGAGCTTGTGAGGTAGTGGTGTGGTGGATTTAGGTAGTATAGGAGGTTTCATGCTTAGTAACTTAGAAAATAGGTTCTCATCAATAGTGGTGGTATAGAGGGATGATGTCAACTATTAGTGGTTGGTCATACAAGGTAAACAAAATTGGTAGAAAATGTCTGACTAGATCATGGTTAATAGGAGTGAAAGGTGGAAACCAATGTGTCCTCTATGACCTAATAAAATATTTGGGGTTCTATATTTCACTCCCCCCCCCTAGATTCCTCAACCCATTATACTATATAGTTCCTTTCCCACCACATGGTGAGTGAGGGTGCCTCAGGATTGGCCACCTAGCAAGTTGGGTGGTGAGGGATGACCTAGCGCAAGGACTAGGGGTATGCATCATAGTATGTGTCAGACCATCCATGCATCCAATTGGGTAACTAGACTAGGTTGTGTTTCACCAGACCTTACTCGGGAGGGGAGAATCATCAATCATGTAATTCTTGTTCAGCATGACATGACCTGTTAGGCACACCCTTCCCCGCACAATAAGTTACGCAGTGCACTTGATGGTCATATATGATGAGTTTTTTACACCATTTTCTCATTATGTGTCTATTTTAAAAAAATAGCCTATCAAAAGTATATTTTGTGTATATCTCAATACAGTGTTTGAAAATTCTATCCAAGACTATTTGTGAGGTGATATTGGGGGGGTTTTGATTTAACTCTATAAAGCTGAAGATGAGATTCTAACATGATAATCAGAATATTTAGGGGTCAAATTACTATGTCTCTCATCTATTTTATTCATCTCTAAACTATTGAGTTTAACTCTTATATTCAAAGATCCACTCTCTCTACCATGTTCTTCTCCCGATTTTTTTGTTCCATCCTCGATGGAAGTGTTCTCATCAACAAGCCACAAGTTCTCCTTTATAAAATCAAAGAGGTAATGGGTATAGTAGTTGGGATGTTTAAATTATTAGGGTTTTTGTGATGATTCACCTATGGTTGGGATGTGATGGGATTGAGATTTTCTTGTGTACATACCTCTCTCTTATTAAAAGCATCCATGGGTGGTTATAATAGTAATGATCAGTACCCCTTGACTGAGATCCATTTTTTGGGAAAGTCTTGGGTTTCCCAATGGGTTTCTAGAATGATTTTTTAATATTAGTGTATATTAAAGTGGGTTAATTCCTAAAATTATGTTAATACTTTAGTGAGGAGTGGGTTTTCTTTGATACTTTCTAGTGGATGTGTGGAAGAAAATTTGAGTAGATTTGATACTTTGAAACTTATGGGTCCTTAGGCACCCCGGGGCTACCTTTATGGTGCATCACACAACTGCGCAATGGAATTTAGATTTTTTCAACTTTCTGATACTTTGGGAACCCCTAATTACTTGAGTAATTCAAACCTTAATGGGTTATATTTGAAATAAATCGGAATCCTCTATTTTCTAAAGAATTTTAGTTATAGATCATATATGGATTGTCTTTTTTTATCTTCCTCATGGTTACTTTCCTATACCGAAGTTTTACCTAACTTGTTTCGTGACTTTCCATTGTGTTTTTGGGGAATCCTATTGAGTATTATTGTACTCATACCCACATAGGATTTATGAACACATGTTTCGTGTCTATCCAAATCATGTAAATTTCATATGTAGTCATATTGTACGTGGAGATGGTGTGGCATGTTCAGAGCTGATAATTAGTGGTTACCTTAGTAGATGTGGTGTTAGAAGATATTTTTAGTGTCAAGAGGTGAGATTAGTGGGTTACATTAGAGTTTGGGACCATCATTCTATGAGGACCTCTTCATCACAATTTTTTATGTGATTTTTTCCTTTTTGGTCATTATGAATGTATGCTTTCCCCTTTTAAAATTATAGATTGTTTATTGGATTATATTTTTGGATTTTAGTATTTTTTTTCTTGAATTATATATATTGAAGTTTTTTTATTTGTATTTTATACTTATTATATCCTATGTAGAGGCTGTTATTATATACAGGTTCATAATCTTACAGCCTCCCATATTATTTGATATCCTTATCATGCGTGAATCACCAACCCTGTACTATTTGAAGTAGACTTGGGTAGAACACTTAGCCTAACACTACCTAGGATGGATCTTGGTGGGTCATTCCATATCATGGAATACATTTCATACCCAAATTCACCCCTACCTTCAAGGTATCTATCACTAAAGACCCTTGTGGGTCTAATAGTAAGGCTTTCCATATTTCATATTCTCTATCATATTTAAGGTTGTGTAGTATTATATCAATTTCTTCTTTATTTTGAACATTATTTTGAGAATCAAAATTCTTGTTAAAACTATAATACCACTAATGGGTTTCTACATATCAAATAAAAATTATTTAATATAGTGGAATACATTAGAAACCTCTAACCAAAGATCACCCTACATTCGAAAAATGATATCATGAATGCAATAAAAAATTTCATTCCCTTTTCTCTATAGATATCGGATCCTCATTCTTTAAACTAGATATTGATAGAGATCACTAAAGAACAACCAAAATAATTTTCCCTTGGAGATGTATCTATAGGATGATCTGAATCACCCAACATTTGGGAAGGACCCTCCTTCACACCATTATGTGAAAGTATATTTTCCTGGAAAAAAAAAGGTGGAAGAGTGTTTCAATAAGGAAATCCAATTGGATAATTCACCATATTAATGGACTGTACTTGTATATATAGGTATCTGACACTCTCGTGCCTTGTATGAAATTTACTCAAACATTTTATAATGTTTTACTAATAAATATTTTGTACAAGATTTGTAAATATTTGACCACGAACTTAACAATTAAGTGCATTTGATCTCCCATATGTTTCATATGATGAAATATTGATAATTGATAATATTTTGTTATTGAATATTTTTAAATGTTAACATTTAACATTAGAATTTCATACACAATTGTAAAAATTTATGTAAATTATATAATAAAATTAACCCACATTTTAAAATCATTTTATCTTATAATACAATTGGTTATAATAGAAGTGTCATATCTTTGTATAATGCCTTACAATATCCATTAATATAAGGAATAAAACATGACTTGGATTCATCGAATCTATACCTTATGAAATGTATATATTATAAAATGTGATATATCCATAATGATCAGATGGTTTAAATTGTATTTTTGGAAAATATCAATCAAATGTGTCAGTATTTTCATTACATATTTCAATTAACAAACAAATATAATCTCACTGTTGTCTGTATTTTTTTAATTTTTTTAATCCATTTGTGTATATTTTTCTAGTATATTCCTTTTTATATTATGTGGGAGTGGGATGGATAGTTACTCTTTTATTTTATTCATTTATACAATTTTTTTAATATCACCCTAATAATAATTTTCTATTCCACCACATGAATTAAGATAAAAAAGAGCTATTAAAAATTTGATAAAATATCACAATATATAAATATTTATATTTTATCTTAAAAAATCCTTCATAATATGATTTAACAACATTTTATAACATACAAAAACAATTAAATTATTCCCTTGTTAAGATCAAATGCTTGAAAACTTATTTATTGGGGACTTTTATGAAATGGATCAAGAAAATTATTTTTATTGGTGTCCCAAGACCCTAAGAAGTTTCTCAAAATTAACTACGTCGTGATAAATAAAGTAATTACATAAAATATGTTATCCATCATGTTTATTTCATAAAATTTTAATAAAATAATATGTTTAGAAGTGGTTGGTTCAAGTGTGGTGGTTTTTATGGCCTTAAATAACTACATTTTGACAGTCTATAATCATAACCACAATCTCCATCATATTTATTTTTCAATGCATAAAATGAATTTCATTTATTAATGATTTCTTTTTGAAATTCCACTTTATGGGGGGATTATGTTTCAATATTCAATACAAGTTTTTTATTATATAGTTAAAATATATTTTTTATAATTTTATGAAATAAAAAGCTTTTGTTTTTTTGGGTTAAAAGTTTCTTTGAGTATCACATTGTAAATAAATAAAAACTTGTAAAAACATGGTATATAAATGCTAAATATGGTATAAACCTTATAATATTCATAAAATTTCATAACAAAAATGTCAATACTATGAAATTAGTCAAAAAAATTAACCATCCCAATAAACTATTAGTGAAAACTATAAAATCAAAAAAAACATCCAATAAAGAAATCTATGTACAATAATATTGAAAAATAATTAATATCAATATTTTTTCCCAAAATAATATATAGAAGGAATTGAATATTAATATATAATATATTGATATATATTTTTTGAAAAATATAAATTATTACGATTTAATCACATAGTGTTAGATAGCTTAGATAAAGGAGGATAATTTTTTCAAATATGAAAAAAAAATTATGCATGTTTAGACACAATTATGAAGGACAATGAAAGTTGTGAGGGTTTTAAACTTGGGAGAAAATCAGTTTGAATAGTTTACCAAAAAAATTATTTTGGGATTTATAAAAAATAAAATAAAGGAATAAATCAAAATTCATATTGTAAGATTTATCATCCATACCTATCAACACGTTATATATTTGGAAAAAAATTCATTCCACGTTGAATAATATAAGTAAAATGATTCTATATGATGGGTAATGGAAGAAGATGTTCATGGGATGATTTTGAAATGTCACACCAAAGTTTTAGAGGATTTACCATTAAAACGAACCCTTTATTAGTGATTATAAAGGCCTTTCACAATGATATAAAAAAACTAAGAATGTTGGAACTAATAGAGAAGGGGTTTTCAATGATAGAAAGGTACTGATAAAGAATCCTTTCTCAACACTTTTTTAGTGTTGAGAAATTATCTCTTTCTTAGAAAAAATTAGTACTGAGAAGAGGTACTTTTTTAGTGATTTTTTAGCATAGATAAAATCACTAATAGAGTTCTATAAAATCTTTTAGTACTGTGAAAACACCAAAAAAACAAAACATATGATGTAAAACATATAAAAAAATACTAGAATTAGGAAAATATTCATCCTAATCGATATAAAACATACTATAATTGAATAAATTAATATAATATTTAAATATAATTATTCCACCATATAATCATATATGAAGTTATTGTTACAAATTTTATAAATAAAAAACATGTTCTTTAGAAAGACATGTAGTTAATTCATACATTTCATAACATGAATCAATGATAATTTTCATAGATTTAGATGATAATATAAGAACACTATATTATTTTTTTAGTACATTGAAATTTTTAAACATATTTAACACTTAAAATGAAAAAAATTAGGACAATATGACTACACTACTCATCGTAATGATGTGTAGTTCACTCGTATAGGTCACAATTGAATAAAAGATCAATTTCATATAGTTTTATAAAAATCTATGATTGTTTTCTCAGTTTAGAGTATGTAACACACATTTTTAACTAAAATAAAAAAAATTATATTGAAATAACATGATTTTAGTCATACTAACCACACTACAGATTTGAATTATTTGTGATTAATTCCTTCATATCAAAAACTAATCAATGATCTTTTTCATAGAGTTTGATGAAAATATGAGTGGGTTTTATCATTTTTGAGTATGTGATGCATGTTCTGAATTAAAATATCATTTTTATGTTGAAAACAAGTACTTTCAATCACATTATACTCATCATGAATTAGGATGAAATGTGTTTAATTGTTATATATCACAAATGAATCAAATATAATTTTCATAGATTTTGGTAATAATAAGAGCACATTTGATCAGATTTAAGAATGTTTTGTGTGTTGTGAAATTATTTGACACTTAAAATAGAAAATAAACTTCTATTAATTCTGGAAACACCATGCATTATAATAGAATGTTTTTTATCTCTATAGGTCCCAAATTAATAAATAATCATTTTCCTAGAGTTTCATGACAATTTGAGATTTTTTTGATCAATTTTAAGTAAGAGATGTATGTTTTGAACAAAAATAACATTTTTTATGTTAAAACACACACTTTATGTAGTACCATCCACACCATATGTGTTGAGTAAATACTATGAATTTTTATTTATATTTTTTGCATAATTTTCCCACTAATTGACAAAATTCCAAAATTTTAATTTTCTGTTACATTTATCAATTTTATTGATAGTTACAAAATATAGACTTTTATATATCATTTTTACTAACATTAACATTTATATGATTTTTTAGGTTTATTATATTTTCATATTTCAAATATATTTAATAATCAGTGAAGATAAAAAATATATTTGTTATTTAAAACTATAATTCACTCCCTCTTATAATGTGTTTTTCATCCTAATCTTACTCCAACACTTGGTATTTGGTAAGTCTTTATTTTTAAGAATGATCTTGATCTAAATCTATTGTATTTCCACTAATTAATAAAAATCTAAATTTCCCAGTTTCCTTACACTAGAATGATATAAAGAAAAGATATTTTTGTTTTTATAATAGAATGAATTTTAGAAGTCAAAAGTTTATGAAATATAAATCCAAAATTACCACTTATTTTTTTATGGAAATGATTATGAGTATTAGTGAGACAATATGGAAGTGTATGTTATTAATACTATATATTACAATTTTATTATGCTCACAGCTATCTATAATGTTTCTAAGAAGTAAGTTTTTGGTTTTTCTTGAGAAGAAACGGCTAAATTTAAGTTTAATTTTCACGTTCAAAATAATTTTTTATGTTATATCCAAATAAACATTTACAACCAATAATTTTCCTATCACGATAATTATAGGATTTAGAATAATCTTGAAGTTACTAACTTTTGTAATTTTAATGATATTGACACCAAGAGAGTTATGGTTAAGGTTCATTATCAATGTTTTTATTATCTTCCTTGTGAAACAGTTTCTCAGATAACCAATAGATTTATTAGAATCATCAATTTTCTATAACCCCTTGGTAAAAAGGAATTATCAAATGATCCGTTAGTTTAGTAGGTTATAAATATTTTACCTAATGAATGGGAACCTAAATGGACTATTATAAATAATACAAAACATTTTACAAAGTTAATTTATGAAGATTAATTGGAACTCTCATGAAATACGAGAGTATATTAAGGAAAGATGAAAAAAATAATGTTACTTATTTTAGATCAAAACAAATTTCTGATTATAGTGTTTATAATGATAAAACCTTTATTTCCATATGTAAAAATTGTGTTAATCTATGTGAGGGTAAAATTTCTCAATTTTCCAAAATAATAAATCAGTATATCAGAAAAAAAAATTAAAAGATTATCAAAAGTATAGGAAAGATAAATCTGAAAATATTGATTCTATAGAGACTCTTTTCTATGAGTTTAGAAAACTAGGTCTTATTTGACTTGATTTTATTAAACTGAAAATATAAAATATAAAATCATCAAAGAAATATTCTAATAAGAAAAATAAAAATAGTTTAAAATACATGGAAACGTGGAGTGTGAGTGAAGGAGATACTACTTCTAATAGTTTATCAAAAGGCAGTGAAGATAGAATAATAATTATATGCTTCTATAAAATATTTTTAAATTTATAAAGTACATGATAGGAAGAGAAACTACTAAAGATATTTTGAATCCTGTCCTTTATTAAAAATCATTTTATAATAAAATTTTTGATAAAAAATATAGCAAATAAGATTTTGAGTCACCTATTATAAAATTTATGGCATTATATTTTATAGGTATTGAAAATAATGAGAATATATTAAAAGATAAATGTGGAAGAGTTAAGAAAAAAATTTCTATAATTATTAAGACATATAGTGATCTTAAAACTAAGTTAGTTGAATAGAAGAACAAGTTGATGAATTTTTAGTTGAATTAGAGAAAGTTTAAAATGATAATTCCAAAAAAAATTGAGTTATATAAGTCAAAGTAAAATATAATAAAGATTACTACAGATTTTAAAGGAAGAAATGTTAATTCACCATAAGATCATCCTCAGTTAGATGACCAGAATAAGAATATTTCTGATAATAAATAAAAAATATATACTTTCTACATCATTATAACATGATTATTAAGATAAATTTACAAATTAAATGTTTAAGGAATTTGTTGACTAATTTTAAAAATGGAAAAAAAATATTTTGAAAAGTTTTGTGGATAATTTATATTTAATAAAACATTAAATGGTATAGCTTGTAAAACCATAATATGTTCTATATATAAAAAAAACTTATTTCATTCTAAGTATATCTTTTCTATAGAAAATTTAATAGAAGAGAACATTGGAATGAAAATTCTTCAATGAAAAAAAAATTAATCTTATAGAACACATCATTCATTTATTTAAAAAGATCTTAAAACTTTAAAGCATCATAAGGAAAATAAAGTGTGGGTTTCAAAGATCTAATTTTCTAATTTTATAGAACCTAAAAACTTCTATCTATTATTAAGATAATTTTGAAGATGTGAAGGAACTGTGCACCCATAACTTAACACTTAATTACCAGTGCTTGGTATTTCTGTTTAAGTTTATTGGAAATAAATTTTTTTATATGTTACGTGTTTTAAATAGTGTATATATTTTTAATTGTTTCTTTTTATGTAACATTAATTATCACTTTTTATTGGGGGGGTTTATTTTTGGATAAATTTTAGACAAATTTCATTTAAAATTATAGATTAACTATAAATTTTATGCTACAATTTTTCAAAAAAAATCTTTGAAAAAAGAAGATTAAGTGGATTGAATAGTAAATAACTTATAGATAGTGGTAACTTTATTTAGTCTAATATATTTTAATAGAATTTTATAAATATTTATTTAATATCAGAAAAACACAATACTATTTTTATAAAATTAAAATAATGGTAGTTTAAATATTAATTAATTTATAAAAAATAAAATGGTGACATATATTTTAGTGGGAATCAATCATGGTCATTGGATTAAGGTAAATCAACAGTATTCTCAAATCTTATTTAATGCCTATATTAAGGCATAGAACTAGAGCTTGTTGGATGCATTCACTATGGAATAGTTTTTAATCTCTTTCATATTATTAAAATCACTTCTCATTTTTGGGATTATTCTATAGATTATTCTAGAGATCTAGTAACTAAATAAATTATGAGGGAAAGGTTTATAGATCTATATATTTTTGAGAAATATGAATTTCAAGAATACTTCAAGGGAGATATTATTTTCCGTTTCCTATATATTTTTTTCTTTTCAAAAATTACATAGGGGGATAAAATTATTAAAAATTAAAGAAGTATATAATTTTCAAAATATTTGTTTTATTTTTTATATATTTGAGGAGAAATATTCTGCATTTTTTATAAGGATGTTATTTTCAAAGGAAGATATATTTAATATACATTGAAATTTTCAGATTTTTGAAGTCTATAAATATATCTTTTGAAAATTATGAATGTTTTTTAAAATGGGGGAGATTGTTGAGTAGATTTGATACTTTGAAACTTGTGGGTCCTTAGGCACCCCGGGGCTACCTTTATGGTGCATCATAAAACTGGGCAATGGAATTTAGATTTTTTCAACTTTTTGATACTTTGGGAACCACTAATTACTTGAGTAATTCAAACCTTAATGGGTTGTATTTGAAATAAATCGGAATCCTCTATTTTCTAAAGAATTTTAGTTATAGATCATATATGGATTGTCTTTCCTTATCTTCCTCATGGTTACTTTCCTATACCGAAGTTTTACCTAACTTGTTTCGTGACTTTCCATTGTGTTTTTGGGGAATCCTATTGAGTATTTTTATACTCATACCCACATATGATTTATGAACACATGTTTCGTGTCTATCCAAACCATGTAAATTTCATATGTAGTCATATTGTACGTGGAGATGGTGTGGCATGTTCAGAGCTGATAATTAGTGGTTACCTTAGTAGATGTGGTGTTAGAAGATATTTTTAGTGTCAAGAGGTGAGATTAGTGGGTTACATTAGAGTTTGGGACCATCATTCTATGAGGACCTCTTCATCGCAATTTTTTATGTGATTTTTTCCTTTTTGGTCATTATGCATGTATGCTTTCCCCTTTTAAAATTATAGATTATTTATTGGATTATATTTTTGGATTTTAGTATTTTTTTTCTTGAATTATATATATTGAAGTTTTTTTATTTGTATTTTATACTTATTATATCCTATGTGGAGGCTGTTATTATATATAGGTTCATAAGCTTACAGCCTCCCATATTATTTGATATCCTTATCATGTGTGAATCACCAACCCTGTACTATTAGAAGTAGACTTGGGTAGCACACTTAGCCTAACACTACCTAGGATGGATCTTGGTGGGTTATTCCATATCATGGAATACATTTCATACCCAAATTCACCCCTACCTTCAAGGTATCTATCACTAAAGACCCTTGTGGGTCTAATAGTAAGGCTTTCCATATTTCATATTCTCTATCATATTTAAGGTTGTGTAGTATTATATCAATTTATTCTTCATTTTGAATATTATTTTGAGAATAAAAATTCTTGGTAAAACTATAATACCACTAATGGGTTTCTACATATCAAATAAAAATTATTTAATATAGTGGAATACATTAGAAACCTCTAACCAAAGATCACCCTACATTCGAAAAATGATATCATGAATGCAATAAAAATTTTCATTCCCTTTTATCTGTAGATATTGGATCCTCATTCTTTAAACTAGATATTTATAGAGATCACTAAAGAACAACCAAAATAATTTTCCCTTGGAGATGTATCTATAGGATGATCTGAATCACCCAACATTTGGGAAGGACCCTCCTTCACACCATTATGTGAAAGTATATTTTCATGAAAAAAAAGGTGGAAGAGTGTTTCAGTAAGGAAATCCAATTGGATAATTCACCATCTTAATAGAGTGTACTTGTATATATAGGTATCTGACACTCTCGAGCCTTGTATGAAATTTACTCAAACATTTTATAATGTTTTACTAATAGATTTTTTGTACAAGATTTGTAAATATTTTACCATGAACTTAACAATTAAGTGCATTTGATCTCCCATATGTTTCATATGATGAAATATTGATAATTGATAATATTTTGTTGTTGAATATTTTTAAATGTTAACATTTAACATTAGAATTTCATACACAATTGTAAAAATTTATGTAAATTATATAATAAAATTAACCCACATTTTAAAATCATTTTATCTTATAATACAATTGGTTATAATAGAAGTGTCACATCTTTGTATCATGCCTTACAATATCCATTAGTCTAAGGAATAAAACACGACTTGGATTCATTGAAGTTATACCTTATGAAATGTATATATTATAAAATGTGATATATCCATAATGATCAGATGGTTTAAATTGTATTTTTGTAAAATATCAATCAAATGTGTCAGTATTTTCATTACATATTTCAATTAACAAACAAATATAATCTCACTGTTGTCTGTATTTTTTTAATTTTTTAATCCATTTGTGTATATTTTTCTAGTATATTCCTTTTTATATTATGTGGGATTGGGATGGATAGTTACTCTTTTATTTTATTCATTTATACAATTTTTTCAATATCACCATAATAATAATTTTCTATTCCACCACATGAATTAAGATAAAAAAGTGCTATTAAAAATTTGATAAAATATCACAATATATAAATATTTATATTTTATCTTAAAAAATCCTTCATAATATGATTTAAAAACATTTTATAACATACAAAAACAATTAAATTTTTCCCCTATTAAGATCAAATGCTTGAAAACTTATTTATTGGGGACTTTTATGAAATGGATCAAGAAAATTATTTTTATTGGTGTCCCAAGACCCTAAGAAGTTTCTCAAAATTAACTATGTCGTGATAAATAAAGTAATCACATAAAATATGTTTTCAATCATGTTTATTTCATAAAATTTTAATAAAATAATATGTTTAGAAGTGGTTGGTTCAAGTGTGGTGGTTTTTATGGCCTTAAATAACTACATTTTGACAGTCTATAATCATAACCACAATCTCCATCATATTTATTTTTCAATGCATAAAATGAATTTCATTTATTAATGATTTCTTATTGAAATTCCACTTTATGGGGGGATTATGTTTCAATATTCAATACAAGTTTTTTATTATATAGTTAAAATATATTTTTTATAATTTTATGAAATAAAAAGCTTTTGTTTTTTTGGGTTAAAAGTTTCTTTGAGTATCACATTGTAAATAAATAAAAAACTAAAATAAAAACTTGTAAAAACATGGTATATAAATGATAAATATGGTATAAACCTTATAATATTCATAAAAGTTCATAACAAAAATGTCAATACTATGAAATTAGTCAAAAAAAATTAACCATCCCAATAAACTATTAGTGAAAACAATAAAATCAAAAAAAACATCCAATAAAGAAATCTATGTACAATAATATTGAAAAATAATTAATATCAATATTTTTTCCCAAAATAATATATAGATGGAATTGAATATTAATATATAATATATTGATATATATTTTTTGAAAAATATAAATTATTACAATTTAATCACATAGTGTTAGATAGCTTAGATAAAGGAGGATAATTTTTTCAAATATGAAAAAAAAAATGATGCACGTTTAGACACAATTATGAAGGACAATGAAAGTTGTGAGGGTTTTAAACTTGGGAGAAAATCAGTTTGAATAGTTTACCAAAAAAATTATTTTGGGATTTATAAAAAATAAAATAAAGGAATAAATCAAAATTCATATTGTAAGATTTATCATCCATACCTATCAACACATTATATATTTGGAAAAAAATTCATTCCACATTGAATAATATAAGTGAAATGATTCTAGATGATGGGTAATGGAAGAATATGTTCATGGGATGATTTTGAAATGTCACACCAAAGTTTTAGAGGATTTACCATTAAAAAGAACCCTTTATTAGTGATTATAAAGGCCTTTCACAATGATATAAAAAAACTGAGAATGTTTGAACTTATAGAGAAGGGGTTTTTAAATGATAGAAAGGTACTGATAAAGAATCCTTTCTCAACACTTTTTTAGTGTTGAGAAATTATCTCTTTCTTAAAAAAAATTTGTACTGAGAAGAGGTACTTTTTTAGTGATTTTTTAGCATAGATAAAATCACTAATAGAGTTCTATAAAATCTTTTAGTACTGTGACAACACCAAAAAAACAAAACATATGATTTAAAACATATAAAAAAATACTAGAATTAAGAAAATATTCATCCTAATCGATATAAAACATACTATAATTGAAGAAATTAATATAATATTTAAATATAGTTATTCCACCATATAATCATATATGAAGTTATTGTTACAACTTTTATAAATAAAAAACATGTTCTTTAGAAAGACATGTAGTTAATTCATACATTTCATAACATGAATCAATGATAATTTTCATAGATTTAGATGATAATATAGGAACACTATATCATTTTTTTAGTACATTGAAAATTTTAAACATATTTAACACTTAAAATGAAAAAAAAAATTAGGACAATATGACTACACTACTCATCGTAATGATGTGTAGTTCACTCGTATAGGTCACAATTGAATGAAAGATCAATTTCATATAGTTTTATAAAAATCTATGATTGTTTTCTCAGTTTAGAGTATGTAACACACATTTTTAACTAAAAAAAATATATTGAAATAACATGATTTTAGTCATACTAACCACACTACAGATTTGAATTATTTGTGATTAATTCCTTCATATCAAAAATGAATCAATGATCTTTTTCATAGAGTTTGATGAAAATATGAGTGGGTTTTATCATTTTTGAGTATGTGATGCATGTTCTGAATTAAAATATCATTTTTATGTTGAAAACATGTACTTTCAATCACATTATACTCATCATGAATTAGGATGAAATGTGTTTAATTGTTATATATCACAAATGAATCAAATATAATTTTCATAGATTTTGGTAATAATAAGAGCACATTTGATCAGATTTAAGAATGTTTTGTGAGTTGTGAAATTATTTGACACTTAAAATAGAAAATAAACTTCTATTAATTCTGGAAACACCATGCATTATAATAAAATGTTTTTTATCTCTATAGGTCCCAAATGAATAAATAATCATTTTCCTAGAGTTTCATGACAATTTGAGATTTTTTTGATCAATTTTAAGTAAGAGATGTATGTTTTGAACAAAAATAACATTTTTTATGTTAAAACACACACTTTATGTAATACCATCCACACCATATGTGTTGAGTAAATACTATGAATTTTTATTTATATTTTTTTCATTATTTTCCCACTAATTGACAAAATTCCAAAATTTTAATTTTCTGTTACATTTATCAATTTTATTGATAGTTACAAAATATAGACTTTTATATATCATTTTTACTAACATTAACATTTCTATGATTTTTTAGGTTTATTATATTTTCATCTTTCAAATATATTTAATAATCAGTGAAGATAAAAAAATATTTGTTATTTAAAACTATAATTCACTCCCTCTTATAATGTGTTTTTCATCCTAATCTTACTTCAACACTTGGTATTTGGTAAGTCTTTATTTTTAAGAATGATCTTGATCTAAATCTATTGTATTTCCACTACGTAATAAAAATCTAAATTTCTCAGTTTCCTTACACTAGAATGATATAAAGGAAAGATATTTTTGTTTTTATAATAGCAGGAATTTTAGAAGTCAAAAGTTTATGAAATATAAATCCAAAATTACCACTTATTTTTTTATGGAAATGATTATGAGTATTAGTGAGACAATATGGAAGTGTATGTTATTAATAATATAGATTAGAATTTTATTATGCTCACAGGTATCTATAATGTTTCTAAGAAGTAAGTTTTTGGTTTTTCTTGAGAAGAAACGGCTAAATTTAAGTTTAATTTTCATGTTAAAAATAATTTTTTATGTTATATCCAAATAAACATTTACAACCAATAATTTTCCTATCATGATAATTATAGGATTTAGAATAATCTTGAAGTTACTAACTTTTGTAATTTTAATGATATTGACACCAAGAGAGTTGTGGTTAAGGTTCATTATCAATGTTTTTATTATCTTCCTGGTGAAACAGTTTCTCAGATAACCCATAGATTTATTAGAATCATCAATTTTCTATAACCCCTTGGTAAAAAGGAATTATCAAATGATCCGTTAGTTTAGTAGGTTATAAATATTTTACCTAATGAATGGGAACCTAAATGGACTATTATAAATAATACAAAACATTTTAAAAATTTAATTTATGAAGATTAATTGGAACTCTCATGAAATACGAGATTATATTAAGGAAAGATGAAAAAAATAATGTTACTTATTTTAGATCAAAACAAATTTCTGATTATAGTGTTTATAATGATAAAACCTTTATTTCCATATGTAAAAATTGTGTTAATCTATGTGAGGGTAAAATTTCTCAATTTTCCAAAATAATAAATCAGTATATTAGAAAAAAAATTAAAATATTATCAAAATTATAGGAAAGATAAATCTGAAAATACTGATTCTATAGAGACTCTTTTCTATGAGTTTAGAAAACTAGGTCTTATTTGACTTGATTTTATTAAACTGAAAATATAAAATATAAAATCATCAAAGAAATATTCTAATAAGAAAAATAAAAATAGTTTAAAATACATGGAAATATGGAGTGTGAGTGAAGGAGATACTACTTATAATAGTTTATCAAAAGGCAGTGAAGATAGAATGAGAATTATATGCTTCTATAAAATATTTTTAAATTTATAAAGTACTTGATAGGAAGAGAAACTGCTAAAGATATTATGAATCCTACCCTTTATTAAAAATCATTTTATAATAAAAAATTTGATAAAAAATATAGAAAATAAGATTTTGAGTCACCTATTATAAAATTTATGGCATTATATTTTATAGGTATTGAAAAGAATGAGAATATATTAAAAGATAAATGTGGAAGAGTTAAGAAAAAAATTTCTATAATTATTAAGACGTATAGTGATCTTAAAACTAAGTTAGTTGAATAGAAGAACAAGTTGATGAATTTTTAGTTGAATTAGAGAAAGTTTAAAAGGATAATTCCAAAAAAAATTGAGTTAGATAAGTCAAAGTAAAATATAATAAATATGACTACAGATTTTAAAGGAATAAAATGTTAATTCACCATAAGATCATCCTCAGTTAGATGACTAGAATAGGAATAGTTCTGATAATAAATAAAAAATATATACTTTCTACATCATTATAACATGATTATTAAGATAAATTTACAAATTAAATGTTTAAGGAATTTGTTGACTAATTTTAAAAATGGAAAAAAAATATTTTGAAAAGTTTTGTGGATAATTTATATTTAATAAAACATTAAATGGTCTAGCTTGTAAAACCATATTATGTTCTGTATACAAAAAAAAACTTATTTCATTCTATGTATATCTTTTCTATAGAAAATTTAATAGAAGAGAACATTGGAATGAAAATTCTTCATTGAAAAAAAAAATTAATCTTATAGAAGACATCATTCATTTATTTAAAAAGATCTTAAAACTTTAAAGCATCATAAGGAAAATAAAGTGTGGGTTTCAAAGATCTAATTTTCTAATTTTTTAGAATCTAAAAACTTCTATCTATTATTAAGATAATTTTGAAGATGTGAAGGAACTGTGCACCCATAACTTAACACTTAATTACCAGTGCTTAGTATTTCTGTTTAAGTTTATTGGAAATAAATTTTTTTATATGTTACGTGTTTTAAATAGTCTATATATTTTTAATTGTTTATTTTTATGTAACATTAATTATCACTTTTTATGGGGGGGTTATTTTTGGATAAATTTTAGACAAGTTTCATTTAAAATTATAGATTAACTATAAATTTTACGCTACAATTTTTCAAAAAAAATCTTTGAAAAAAGAAGATTAAGTGGATTGAATAGTAAATAACTTATAGATAGTGGTAACTTTATTTAGTCTAATAGATTTTTATAGAATTGTATAAATATTTATTATACATCAGAAAAACACAATACTATTTTTATAAAATTAAAATAATGGTAGTTTAAATATTAATTAATTTATAAAAAAATAAAATGGTGCCATATATTTTAGTGGGAATCAATCATGGTAATTGGATTAAGGTAAATCAACAGTATTCTCAAATCTTATTTAATGCCTATATTAAGGCATAGAACTAGAGCTTGTTGGATTCATTCACTATGGAATAGTTTTTAATCTCTTTCATATTATTAAAATCACTTCTCATTTTTGGGATTATTCTAGAGATCTAGTAACTAAATAAATTATGAGAGAAATGTTGATAGATCTATATATTTTTTAGAAATATGAATTTCAAGAATACTTCAAGGGAGATATTCTTTTCCTTTTCCTATATATTTTTTTATTTTCAAAAATTACATAGGGGGATAAAATTAATAAAAATTAAATAAGTATGTAATTTTCAAAATATTTGTTTTATTTTTTATATATTTGAGGAGAAATATTCTGCATTTTTTATAAGGATGTTATTTTCAAAGGAAGATATATTTAATATACATTGAGATTTTCAGATTTTTGAAGTCTATAAATATGCCTTTTGAAAATTATGAATGTTTTTTAAAATGGGGGAGATTGTTGAGTCAAATACTCACTTTGAATTTTTTTTTAAATTACAATACAGTTAATTAATTATTTGATTTAACTTGAGTTTAGTTTTATATAATTTATGTATACAGATTAAAAACTATTAAGTGAAATAAAATTAATTTTAGGTTGTCGAGAATATTAATGTATTAGGTATTTATGAAAATCCAATTATCTGAGGAAATCCAATATACCAATGGTTTGAGGTTTCATGAAAAAACGGTAAACTAAATGATTGAGTTTGGGTTGTACAAGAACTATAGTGGTGTATAATATATTCATCGGTAGATATGGAAAGTCACTTAATTCTTGAGAAAATGAATACTAATATTGCGTCGATGCTATTACAACTGAACCTAAAGTTTGTGGAATCTAACCATTGGAATATTATCTATAAATAGATTCAAGATTTGAATAATATAATAATAAATTATGAATCACAATCTTGATAAAGAGTTTATGTTTATCTCTTGAAGTCATGTAACTAGTTATTTCTTTAAGAACTTATAATCAGTGAAATTTTTCATTCTAAGTGTTTTTGTAAGAGATTATGTTTGTAAGGTCTCATTATATAGTATCTTAGAATTTAATGTGTTAATTTGTTTTGTGGGAAATCATGTTGATGGATTCCTAGTTTGGAAGAAAGAGCTGATATTCTAGTAGTAAAAGTGGTGAATTGCATATCGGGCTATTCAACGGTTTCCGAGTGTAGAAGTTAGAGATTTTTGGAGTTTAGAAATTTATATACCAATAAATTTATAGTCAAGGGATTCCTAGGTTTTGGAATATATTCCTATCAATGGTTTTAAAGATTCAGATACATAAGTCTGGTTCTAATAATATCTTTTAAGGGGTATATGATTTGTAAATCAATTATTCAATTTTTTTATTTTTATTACACTAAGTCTTTTATCATAAATTGTCAAAATTATGATAGTTTATTTTACACTATGCTTATTACTTTTTTTTATTTTTGAAATACTGGTTGTTTTTTGTCAGTTATTCTTACTCTTATATTAGTTTGACTGTTTTGTGGGTATATCAAATCTTCATATTTCTAATAGGTTTAATAATCAAGGTGGATAAAAAAATAAGTTCTTTTAAACTACAATCCTCCCCCTCCCCTATTATATTGTGTTTTCAATATTTATCTTAGACTAAAAATATGTTGTAATGAAAAGTGTTTAATTATTACATTTCAAAAAATAATTGATGATCATTTACATAGATTTTTATAGAAATGTGAGATTATTTTCCCTATTTTGAGTATGTGTTTTACATTTTGAAATTATTTAACACATAAAATGAAAAATATAATTTAGATTATTCCAACTACACCATAAAAATGCAATTTGATGAATTTATACATGTAAAAAAGAATCAAAAATCATTTACCTTTAGTTTAAAGACAAAACAAGTGGGTTTACCCAATTTTGAATTGGAGATGTGTGTTTAGAACTAAAATTTAATTTTTATATTGAAAACACGCACTTCCTGTCACACCATCCACCCTATATATAATAAGTAATTGTGATTAATTCCTTCAAGTAAAATGAATCAATGATTATTTTTATATAGTTTCAAGAAAATTTTAGAGAATTCTATTATTTTTAAACTGATGACATGTATTTTGAACTTATTTACCACTTAAAATGAATAATCCAATTCAGGTTATTCTATCTACATGAAACATTGAAATGACGTTTGATTAATTTTTACATTCTAGAAATGAATAAATGATCATCTACCTAAATTATGTTGACTGTCTAAAAGGTTTTTATTAGTTTTCAGTATGTGAAATGTGTTTTGAAACAAATTAAAAAAATTATATTGAAAAAAAACACTTTCATTCACACTGTACACCTTGCATGTCAAAATGATGTTTGATTAATTATTATATATCATGGATGAATCAACAATTATTTTCATAGATTTTAATGAAAATACAGGCATTTTTGGATAATTTTGGGAATGTAACGTTCATTTTGAACTCATTTAACACTTAAAATAGAATAATATGATTTATTTCATTCTGACTATAACGCATGTCATAATGATTTTTGGTTCATTTATACCAGTTATAAATAAATTCATGACCATTATCTTATATTTAATTGAATATACAATATTTTTTTATCAATTTTGAGTATGTAATGCATGTTTTGAACAAAAATATCATTTCTATATTGAAAACATTCATGTTCAATGAAGTAAAATAAAACAAATAAAATAAAATATATATAAATTAGTTTTTAAGAATGAAGATGGGGAAATAAAAATCCCAAAAGTATTATTTATTTTACCAATGACTACATAATTATCATAAAAATATTTTCAATAAATATTAAAGAGTTAAATTTGTGAAACTATAGTACATCAATAATTAAAAACATAGAAAAATTTAGCATACATCATATGTACATTTAAATCAAACTATCCTTACCAATTGTGATTTTATCATATTTTAAATAACTTTGTATTTGTTAAATCCAACCACCACACCGAGAAACATGACTATATGTTTGTATGAATCAATCATTATTTGTTCATATAAAAACAAACTCAAGTTAATTTGTGTGGTGGTTTGATTTAACAAGACCTAGTAACTATTTATAGAAAATATGATACCAGAATAATTATATATACACTTTCTCAAGAAACATTTTTTTATGGTATACAGTATTTTCAGTCATTGAAAAAGATTTTTATGACATAGAGTTAAGATAATTTTCATAGTAATGAGAGTTAAAGGTGAAAAAATAAACTGCAGATAAGTAACTTTTCAAAAAAATCATTATCGGGGTGAGTAGCATCTTAAGGCAAAGAAAGAATTTTTTAATCTCAAATTATACAAAAATGTTACAATATGTAATATTTTTATTGAATACATATCATATAAATATAACACATACTATATATAATAATTAAATTAAAAAAATACATTCATTTTAAAATTTTCTTTTTTTCAATAATGATTAATAATTTTTCCCACATTTTTTATTATCAAAATTATATCTTTATGATAACCTATAATATACACCACATAATCTTTACTAGGACCCCAATGAAATTCCTACAATGTTCTAAGGAAAATATCATCCACTAGTAAATCGACACTTGATTCTTTATTTACTTTCATTGACAAAAGCATAATAGACCAATTTCCATTTATAGGATCACATGTATAAAAAATATCGTGATTCCATTATAAGTGGATTATATTTTTAACCTACCTTACTAAAATTCACTTTTAAAAATCTCAATACTTCAAAAGTTACTACCATCTAGACAGAAACCCATCTACATTGTAAAATTGGAACATGAAATTTCATATATTTAAGATCCCATATTTTTTTAATGATTCTAATGAAAGATATATTAATATAAATTGTATTTCTATATTTGATACCTGATGTGTGCATTGTTTCATCACAATTAGTGACTCTGTGATTTTGAATTATACTAATTTTATCATGTTCCTTTTGTTATAATGTATAACCCTTAATTATTTAACTATTGTATGATGATACATTAACAATTGGTCATTTGGATAACCACTGCAATTTATCATATATGGATTTAGGATTTTTGGATAACTCTTTAAAAATATGGTCACCAACCCAAGTAATAAACTATTGGATATGTGTATTTGATATCTAATCTTGAGCCCCCATTGGATTTAAATTTCTAAGAAAACCATTAAGAGTTTGAAAGTATGGAAAAACCTTTTCACTATTATGTAAAATATACAAGTGAGCTTGTTTCCAATATATGATGGATATTTTCAAAACATCAATTCCCGGTAGTCCATCACCTTTGATGCACTATAATATAATTATTTCAGAAGATAAATTTTATCCATACCAGATAGGTATTCAGTATAGATTTCAATAGATACATCTACAATATAATGCTTTACAATACAACCTTCCATATGGATTCAATATTTAACCTAACAATTATATATCCTCATTTAGTATTCAATTGGGTATATCTATATGAAATGTGTGAAGCCATAGAGTCAAATATCCCATGACAAATGAACAATTAAATGAACAATGAAATCAAAGAATGATATTTGGAAGAACTTATCTAATTCATATAAAGTGATATAAATCTCTTTCTCTATTTTTGGAAAATAAGTCAAATTAATAACTTTTCTGGATAATAATTTAAATAAATAACCTAGATTAGTCATTATAGGCTGGCCATTTTTCAGCAATACGCATTATATTTAAACTCGTAAAAAAATTATATCAAAAAAATATTTTCATGTGATTTTAATCCTATTAAGTTTAGATTATTCATCAATAAAAAATTCTAGATATTTAAATAATATTCTACTATGACCATTACACTATTTAAAATGTTACAAAACTAAAATATCACTTTTCTAGAAAGTTTGTGAGATATTAGAGGAAGAAAAAGAAGTTTCCCCACATTCACTAGTTCCAAAACTTCCCTAATGACCATTTAAATCATGTCTAATCTAGCCATAAATCCATATTTGGTCTTCCCTTGAGTGTTTAGTAATGTGTTTATTACACTATCACATATATTTTTCTCATTATTCATGATATCTTGAAAAAATATGAAATATAAACTCTTCCAATAAGTAAATATGAAAAATAATGATCCATTTTTCTAACCCAACATTGAATTTTTTTACTGAACGTTTTACCAAATTCATTAATGACATCCTTTACCATCAAAACTATTTTTTTGTTGATAAAGTACAAGGTAAAAAACATTCTTCAAAGTTCCCATCAAATGATTTCATCCATTGTCAATATTGATGTTGTTAAGGTAAAAATCATTGATGTCCAACATACTTAGTCTTCATACTATATTTCATCCTAAGTGATCAAGTGCCGTCTTCACATATAGGACACTCAAACCTCACTTTAATATTTAACCTAAAAATTTACCATAAGCAGGGAAATGTTTTATAATACGAAATAGCACGACACTCAAAAGAATATTCCTTATTATGAGAATATTATATTGTAAAACTTATATCCCACAAAATATAAAATATTTAATAAGTGAAGCTAAATAAATGTGAATATCATTATCAGGTTGTTTCAGTGTTGAAATAATAAATAAAAACATAATGTATCTTCACATAATGTATAAACATGATTGTGAATTATGATTTACCATCATATATGGATAAGTTTTTTGATTGTTTCTCCATACATCAAGTGGGTCAATTCAATATGTACATAATTCAATAAAAAGTTTTATTGACTCGTTATTAGATTCATTATACTCGTCAATTTTATATCGTTGAGGAGAATCTTATAGGTTCTATAGTTTACTATCCTTAATTGTTCTATTTTTATGCCCAATAAACTAACTTGAAATATTCAAGCTTCCATATACCTATCAAAATCAAGGAATGATAAGAAATTACCACAAAAATTTTGACAAACCTTATTTTTATTCTTGTATTGAGATGCATCACACATGGGGAATTTATTTAAATATCCATACTCTTTTTAAAATAATATGTATTCATTAAGGAAGACATGTATTTTTCACCACTCATAGCCATTGAACATATTATTTTTCAGCATAGTATGTTTGATAATGAATATCGTTTTTTATTTAGAATTGTATCCTTTATAAGAGAAAATTGCTCTATAAAATTTTCTTCATTCCATATGTTTCCCACTTTTATTTTATATAGTATTAATATTTTTATGGTGTTGTATATTTCAAAAAATATCAAAAAACAATATCACTATATAATTCTTCAATTTCTCAAACATTTTTAAACAATCTCTAAATTCATCTACAACTGCCATTTTCATTTTCTCAATACAATATACATCATCATATAAACTTGTACTAATATCCAATGATTCATAAAATTTATTATTTTTCCACATTATAAATACATTTTCTTCTTCTCTGTGTTTAGTCCAACATCTGTAACTCTGATCAATTTTGTAATAGATTAAATCTCCTTCTAATTCAGTTGCAATAATTAACTTTGAATTAAAATAATGAAAACACAAACACATGATTTGACAAGGTTAATTTGAATTTTCTATTGCAAATTTTATAAACTCATTGACACCTTCATACTATCTAGTAATATGGTTGATATTCAACAATTTTTACTCTTACTCAACATATTTTTGTGAACAAATCATAAAACTGTTTAATATAACTGACATAAATTTCTATAAAACACTATAAACACACACACACACATAATTATATAAATAATAACATTTATATATATACTATATAAAACATATATATATTTATAAACACACATATATTTAAACAAAAATATATATTGCATAAAAATTATAAACATATATATGAATAAGTGTATATATATTATCTATAAAAATTATTATACAATACATATATACACATATACTATAAAAAAATAAATACAAACATATATATAACCTTAATAAAAACATGAATTATAAAATATTATGCATAAAATTTATTAACATAAATATAAAGATATAAACATTTATAAATTAAATGTAAATTATAAACCAAAGAAGTAACATACATAAATAAAGTAAATAAAAAATATATATATGAGAAAATATGTAGAATTTAGAATATATATATATATATTATCTACATATAATATATAGATATATAGAAATTTTTCTATGTGTGAATATTTTTATATAAATACAACTATATATATCTGAACAAACACACTCATGGGAATATATATGTATAATTTGATATTTCAAAAAAACACATGAGAATTGTAAAGAAACAAAGAAAACATTACAATATAATAGAATCATATTAAAATACAATGAGATAAAAATACTTGGGATTCAAAATTGATTTGAGGTAGTAAATGTATCGAAGATGGTTATTCCAAAATATTGACCAACAATGGAGATTTGGTAGTAGTAAATGACTAGTGGTACACATGGAGAATGGATAAAGGAAGGATTTTTTGTGCACGTGGTGAAGGGAGAAAGGAAGAGCAGTGAAATGTGAAGATAACGAAAAAGGAAGATCAATAGCATGTAAGAAAAAAATGAAAAGGAAGGAAGATGTTGACTCTATTAAAAATGTGATAATCCATTTATTAGTCTTATAAGTAAACACAATGAGAAATTGTGCCTTTTTTAATAGAAACACCACCCATAAAAATCATACCCTTCCCATAATACCCCCCCCCCCCACTAAATAAATTATTTAAACATATGTCTTAAATTAAATCTATGAAAATACTAGGTAAAATTTCCTTCCCATGCTACCCTGAACTATCGAGCAATTCAGTCACAAAGAGGTTTAATTACAATAATAAACATTTTTGTCCTAGATAAGAAACCAGGTAAACCTATAAGAGGGGGTGAATTATATTCTAAAAAAGTTATAATTTTTATCCTATTAAGTTATTATAACTATGGTAAATAATGAATCATAATAAACCCACAAATGAATCAAATTGTATCAAAGTACAAAGTAAATGTGTTTAAGTATTTAGACATTGGAAATAATCAACATCTGATAAATAAAATAAACATAGTATAAATGATAAAAATTAAAAAAAAAAGTAATTTAAATATAATTTAATAAAATATAGAGTACCAAATTAAAAATTAGGCACCCCTTAAAGGATATTATAAATTTACTCTTTTATCTAAATGAATAAAAAAATCACAATCCTAATTCAAGGTATTACAGTATCATATATTGAAATTTCCTTAACTTAAAACTATTGAAATTTCTGCCCTCCCATCCCTAGGAATCCCTTGAAAATAAATCTATTGATAGGTGTGTCTTCCATTCCTTATTAGGCCCTTTAATATAAACCTTTTGTTTGGTGTAAAACAAATTCTATAAACCAAAATCTTAGTTCTGTATTCCTAAGGGAATCCCTTGATCATCTTGATTGATATTAATTTTTCTTCTCTATAAATCAGAAGCTTGGACCAATTATCCAACCACTAAATGCCTAAATAAAAATTTTGGCATCATGATAATTACAGCAAGAAACACTGAGATATTTTACAATAAAAACTCACAAATGTAATCTATAAACAAAACACTCAGAAACAAAGATTACATTGATCATAAGATATCAAAGAAATAACTGGTTTCATGAATTTAAGAAAATTAGATGCTTTTAGAATTCTTTTTTTATTCTCTATTACTATTCCTTAAAGAAAAACTCTATTTATAGACAAACCTCTAATGGTTAGATTCATAAAACTTTAGGTTTAGTTGTAACAACATCATTAGCATCTTCATTATCTGCCCATAAACTTAGTATCTCTCTATATCTACCATTGAACTTTTTCAATACCACTACATTTCTTGTTTATATGATAAAATAAATCTTTATTATCATCTCAATTTATTATATTTTAACAAATCATAAAATCATCAATATTTGAAAATTCTATAGAGTAACGAATTTAAAAAAATCCTCAAATCATTGATATTACATAAAAGCTCAAATTATCAGAATTAAATTCAGTGGTATTGAATATAGGAAAACATATAAAAATGAAATAATATTCAAGTTAAATCAATTTATTAATGAAGTGTAATTTGATTTTAAAAATAAAATAAAAAGTGAACCTTTGACTCAATAATCTCCCTATTTTTGAAAAAATAGAAATATGAATGAAACAATAAGACTTTTGGAATTTTAAAAATAAAAACTTCTTATAATTTAGTTATTTTGATAAAAAAAATTAATACAACTAATTATCTCCCTTTATAAAATGAAAAAACTAAATTTTTTTAAAACTAATTCTCTCAAAAAAACACTTTGAAAATATATAACAAAAATTTATTCCCATTTTTTATTTTCAAAAATATAATTAGAAAAGAAAAAAATTAAATAATAAAAACTTGATAAATGTCCCCCATCAAATATGCATGAACTTAGAGTGAGTAAACATCCATTATTATAAAATTTCAAAAATATAATGATTTTTTATTGAGGCTTACAAGATATAAAAGATAGAAAAGATAGAAAGACTAATCAGTATTAAGGTCGTTAATAATGAATGGGAATAATAGGATATAAATTAGATTATAATCTAGAAAAAGGGATCCATTAGTATAGCACATTTTCCATTCCAAAAATCAATCATATCTCTATATAAGGAAATCCTTCCTTCACAAGGAAATTTCATCCACAAATTCATTTCTTCCACAATGTTGGGATTCCCACAAATAAAATGTTTCATTTTTAGATGGAGGTGATTTTAGGGCCTTTCAAAACTTGAATGTTTCATTTATAGGATGCATTTATTTTAATCCTCTCATAAATATAAAGTATAATTTGTAAGAGGTATTGATTTTCAACCTCCAAGACAACATTTTTCATTATTTATGGTTTAGAGGTGGGAGTTATAGACCCATCGCATAGTGCTATGAGAACGTGGTTTCTACCACATAGTTATTCACAAACTACCATGTAGCCCTCTATTTCATAAAGGATGTTTTCCTTATATCACCAATAAATACCCTAGTAATTTACAAATTAGTGGGGAAGGTACATGAGGGAGAATTAGAATGATAATGAGTTACAATGAATTTACAATTACAGATACTTTAGATTTAGATATCTTCACAAAGAAATTCTAGGTAATCATCCTATAATAATGAAGAAGAAACCCCTCACAAATCCCTACATGAAGTAAGCCTTATGAATTCCCTTAACAAAGGAAGATTTTTTTAGCCCCTCTACAAAGGAAACCCTTTATGGGGGTAGATATTCATGAAGGATATCTTCTTACAAATGGAGCCCCTTACAAACATCATATTCGATATAGCATTCCCCCTATGTGAAATATGGTTCCCCTATGGTATCTATTATTACCTTATTAATATTATTATCTTGTATATCATTTGGATTCACCATAGACCCTTAACAAATCATCTGAATTATCCTCATGTCTCTCTCCCACTATGGACAAAACACTAAAAAGGACCAGATGATACCTCTCTCAAATCCATTGTATGTACATGGTTAGGGCATGTACACTTGTTTTTTCTAGAAACGTGAGTGAGAGGGCCCTTGTATTAGAAGCAGAAGAAAAAAAAGTTACAGGAGGTGAAACAAAGGAAATTTACATTTATCCCGGAGAAGAGTAGGAACCAGATCATCAGGTAGAGTGTTCAAGTGATGACACCCTTCCGCATTAACTCCTTTTTTATCCAACCCATAAACAATATATTTGTCCTCCTAGAAGGTATGAGTAATGAATTAGTTCAATGTAGAAATCTTTTCAATGCAGTTCAACCATTTAGCAGCCAGTCTCTTAGACATATGTCTTTTCCCCATTCTTATAGCTTGCACAATCGTGTTGTAGTCGCATTCCAACCAAAACTTGTTCTAATTATTTTGGGTAATGACCTCAATCACCATGATAAGCCCCATAATCTTGGATTCAAGCGTCGTGTCATTCCCACAAGAGCCAAACAAGCATTCAATAGCATCCTCATTCTCATCCCTAAAGATGGAACAATATCCTGAGGAGACTGGGTTACCCCTCAAAGCTCTATCTGTATTGCATTTAATCCATCCTACAAATGGGGGAATCCAGAATACTTACAAAGTTTTATGAGGATCCAGGTAGTTTCCAGGGATATTCAACCATTGTAGAATCACCCAATCCTCCATTAAGTAGTTATAGTTTTCTGAATGCAGTTTGTTTGCAGCATGAACCCCAGCAAGAACTGAGCCCAATTCGCGACCTTCATTGAAGCTAGAATTGGTATAAAGTGCAGCTTTTTTTCTACTCCATATGTAATGTACAGCTTCAGCACAGGCCATATGAAACAGCACAAGCAGTTTCTTTGAGATTCGATCATTGAAAATTTCTGTGAGAAGCATTCGGATAGAATTAGTGTAGCCAATTTGGACACCAAATTTTTTTTGTATTTCCATCCAAAGAGAGGAGGCATCCCTGCATCTCATGAAAAGATGATCCACATCTTCTCTATGTTGTGTACAAAGGGGAAATCGAGAACATAAGTATATGCCAACCCTTTGAAGATTAACCTCTATCGGTATCTTGTTGAGAGCCAGCCTCCATAGCAACGTGAACCGTAAGGGTGTCATCCTTTTTTTATTCATTTTCCCAAACCATTGTTGTTCACCATCAATAAAGTGATTATAAAATCTTTTTGAGTCCAGCCAACCATTTGAAGACCCCTTCCTGATCAAAGTATCAGCTTGATTAATAAAATCATTCCCATTAACAATATTGGCAACATCATCCAGTACCATTTCCATGTTTTCTAGCTGCTCCTTGATTGTGGCATTATGGTTGATGACAGAATCCTCCAGGTTGACCTGATTAATGAGTTTTCCACCAGTCCAGTTATCATACCAGAAACGAAGTGAATAATTCCTATTCACTACCCATTTGGAATGATTGATTATTTTCTCAAATATTGATTTTATCCCAGTCCAAATGGACGAGTCAAGATAGCTGACTTTTCCTACTACAAGTCTGGCCATGGACCAATTCCTTAAAAATTCCAGTGCATTAGACTTAGTGTTGATGAGTTTCTATAAATAATGATCTTAAAGAGACTGATTGAAGGCCTCTATATTATTAATACCAATACCACCCAGATTGTGTTCCAAGAAACATTTCTTCTATGGGGTATTTATTATTTTCATTTCCATAATATTTCCACTCCAAACAAAGTTTCTTCATAATCGTGTTGATCCATCTAATAATGGAAGTTGGCCAAAGATATACCATGAACGAATATACTAGATTTGAGGTAAAAACATGTTTTATGAGGAAAATGTGTTCGTCCATTGAGAGGGACTTCCCTTTCTAAGAGGCAAGGTATTTCCTCATTTGATTCAAATCATTTGAGAAATTTGATTACTGAGGTTTTCCCCAAAACATGAGAACGCCTAGATAAACAAAAGGTAGAGCACCCTCCTTGATTATAAGATCAGAGGTGAGATGGATCTTTCTCGAAGCTTAAATTCTCTTTCCAAAATAAATGTATGATTTTCTCCAGCTAATTACTTAGTCAAACAAATTATCATAGTGTTGAAGTGATTCTTTAATATTGTCGATGTTTCTTCTACTTCCCTATGTAAAAATGGAAATGTCATCAACAAAGAATAAATGAGAGGGAGCAGAGTTACCTCGTCCTGCTCTCATTGTTAATAGATCACCCATGTCCACCATGTCAATTAAAATTCTGCTAAGGTAATCTTCTGTTATTGCAAAGATAATGGTTGAGAGGGGATCTCTCTACCTCACTCCCCATGATCAAGTGAATTAGCCCTATGGGGTCCCATTAATAAAAATATAGATGCGGGCTGACTCAAAAAGAATCCCGATCCTATAAATGAATTTTCTACAGAAGACAAAACTGTTCAAAACATTTCCAATGAAACCCCAGTCCATTGTGTCAAAATCCTTAGTCATATCAAGTTTGAGCACTATATTTCCATTTTCGATTACTTTATTAAGAATATTTATACACTCTGAGTCCACAAGTAAGAAATCTTGGATTTTTTTACCTTTAAAAAAACAAAATTGTTTCCAAGATATAATCTCTTCTGAAACATGAGAAAGCCTACTTGCAATAATTTTAGTGTTCGCCTTGTAAATAGTATTAACAAGAGCAACCTGACTGAACTGGATTATCTCAATAGTAGTATCAACCTTCAGTATAAGAGTGATAAACTATGCATTAATGCCTTGGGGTAAACTTCCATCCTTAAAAAATGCGTAACTAGTAAAAAAATATCATATTTAATGACTTCCCAGTAAGTCTGAAAAAACTGGTTAGTAAACCCATCTAGCCTAGGAGAGATTTCCCTCTTGAGACCAAAAACTGCATCCTTTATTTCAAATTCCATTGGAATATATGTGATGGAAATGTTTTCCACTTCCATGAAAAGATTTGGGATGATGTTTTCTTTGATTCTCTCAGTCCTTGGGGGACCATTGAATAGTCTCTTATAACAATCAACAATGTGTGATAAAATCTACTGTTGTTCTTCTAGAATAGCACCTCCAACCTTGAGTAGATCCATAGTCCTACTTACCCTTATTACCCTCTGAAGGGTATAGAAGAACTTTTTGTTTCTATACCCCTATGAAATATACCTTATTTTAAAGATTTCCTTTATAATGTTATCACGAAGATTTACAAGACTCCCAAGTTTGGAGGAGATTTCATTTTCCTGACTCATATCCCCATTGAAGTTACCTTTGGTAATGGATTATTATAATTCATGTAAAAGACACTCCATCCCACAAATTTAAGCATCCAAAGAACTAAATCTGGCATTGTTCCATTGCTTCATCTTCAGTTTCACAAGCTTGAATTTAGAGAGGCAGACCAGAGGGTTGGTATCACCAACCCTCAATCCCCAGGTTTCCTTCACAATAGTTGAGCACTCTTGAAGGGATGCCCAAGCATTGTTAAATCTGAATGGTAGTGGATGTGATATTTTAACATTTATAAGGATTATCAAAATGGGATGATGACCTGATTTATGTTTTTCCAAGGTGACACATGAGATGGATTTCCAAACTGCAAGAGAGGCATCATTGAAAAATTCACTGTCAATTCTACTGGCTCTTGTTTCATTCAGATGCCTTCTATACCATGTGAACTTATCCCTCACAAGGTTTATTTCAGTTAAATTGTACCTCTCAATGCATTCTAAAAATTCAAACAAAGATATAGAACCATATACTGGTCCTAGCTTCTCATCTGTCTACAGAATAGAGTTGAAGTCCCCAATGGAAATCCATGGATCCATAATTAAGGGTGCTAGTTCTTGAATTTTACTACAAAGAGGACTCCTATCAATTTAATTATTATGAGCATACAAAATCGAGAAACACACCTTTTTTATAGCTTCTATCAAGATTCAGGTAATTATCTGATTATTCTCACTGAAAATAGATGGATTAACAACAGCTTTGTGAACAAAGAGCCAAACTCTATCTTGAGAGCCATCTGACTTGATACAACCCAAGAGGGAGTATCCTGATCTAGAAAGTAAATTTCCAATCTTTATGGAGGAAGTATTAGGCTCAGATAAAAATAGAATCTTAGGTTTATATTTACCTGCAATCAGCCTTATGGAACCCATAGTGTCATGGTTGGCTAATCCCAGGCAATTCCGGAAAAGAACCCTCATTAATTATTTGTTTTGGGGTAACTCCCCCCTTTCCATTGTTTTCCAATTTCTATAGCTTATGAGTAGACCTTGTGGAAGAGGAAGGTCCCCCATTTGTAGCCTCTAAATCCAGGGGATGCTTCTATAGCATCACCAAATCATTCCTATATCCAAAACTCCTGGTGTCTAAATCCAGCGCATTTTCCTCTGAGGAGTCTCGTTGTTGACCCTCTACTTCCTTGGAAAGTTTGGTGACACCAACCACTGAAATGATCTGCATCTGGAAGCAGTTCATACAGTTATGAGAATCTGAAGTATGTTCTCCAGGTTGGCCATTTAATTCCATCCTTATTATTCCATCATCACTCTCATACCTCAAAGAGGGATGCTCCAAGTCAAAAAAATTATGTATGCCATTAGCGATGAGATCAAAGATAAAGTATTCTGTCTGCAAATAGAGAGAATCTGAGAAGAACTCTGTTGAGAAATCCAAGAAGACACTCGAGCAGTTTTCCATATTACATGTAGCAATAATTAGTTTTCCTAAGACAAATTCCAATCTTCTTGGTCTGTTGGTAAACACATGGGTTTACTAAATGAGATAGGAATCTAAAGACAGTGTAATCCCTACATCTACCCTTCTAATATCTTGATAAAGATTTCGCCTCTTTAATATCTTTTACTACCAATGGGTGGGAATGTGGGAGAAATAAATCCTTCTTGGAGTAATCTATTATTCATTCTTACAAGATTATATATTCCACCTGACTCGATATCTCACCCATCCTATAAATAGTAAAGAAGCTAGGGGACACTTCTTCAAGTATAATATCCATATGAATTTAATTGTGAACTATCATACAATGTGATCAATATTATAGTATCTATTGTTATTCTCACTGATCATGACTCATGTGGACTTTGATTCCTAAGTTGATCATTACATTATATCAGTTAAAAATGATTACATCTAGGCCTCATCCTTAGGTATAACCCCTAACTCTCCATAACTTTACAAAAACCACTTATTGGGTAAAGAATATTTTAGAAGACCCAATGTGTAGGCCCCAGCACATTTCAATCATAAGGTAGTATTTCCTTTGAGTCATATTCATTTAAAAGGCCATATTCTTGGAAAAGTGAATAATAAGGAAGCTTCATACATGTAAGCCCAGCTTAATCCTTAATTGTAGAACCCTTTAGAAAATAAACATCCACACAACACAATGTTAAATTTTGTGGCCAATTTCCTATTCGTATGATGTAAAATTTCAAAACAACATCCTTAATGCATGACATTAAATTTCATGGTATAGTCCTATCACATCACCTTAAACTATGTCACTCAAACTATGTGGGGTTTTACTCCTGTTTCTTTGGGATATATAAAATGTGTCTCCAAGGTTCAAACCCAACATCATATACCATTTGATTTCATCCTCATGGGGAAATATTCCTCATGAATTCACTTACTTCCTTCTTTCATCTGGCTATATTCCCGTGATGTTGCATGTCCCTTTCTCTAAGGCTATACACTATAGGAAAAATCCCATTTTGCAGTAGTTTTTATTTGTAGTGTTCAAAAATTATGCTCAATACTATACAGAAAACTTTGTAGGTGAAATTTTTTAAAAACATCAGCTAAATATATTTTTTTATTTTTTTAGCAATTATTTTTAAAAATTTCCATTAATTAGCAGTGGTTTTTAAGAATTCACCACAAAGTTAATGGAAAAACTATTAAACAATTATTTATTATTTATTATATTTGATTAACAAATATAATTTATTATTTATAATCATTTGTTTTTTATTATTTAAAATATTAATTATTTATTATGTGTTAATTATTAATTATTTACAATTATTAGTTAGTAATTATTTGAAACTAAAATTAATTCTATGATAAGTTTAAAATCAGTTTCAGCCTCAAATGACTATAATTTTTTATTCGGTGTCTATTTTAGCTCTACAACCAATCAAATCAAAGCATATGAAACGAAATACAATTTGTTACTAATTAATTGACTAAAATTTATTACTATTTTAAGAGAAGTTAAAAATTAGACGTCAACATAAAATGGCCATAAATTTTGATTTGAGTGTCCTTTTGGGCTATGTGAGATTTGAAATCAAAGAATGCAACAATATTTACATCCTATTGATTAGAATGACCCCAATTGCTATTTTTTCAAGGTCAAAATGGCCCAAAGGCCTCGAAAACTGAGTTTTTTTTCAGATACCTTTATTTTTGAATATTTGATGTGATTCGACTTTGTTTAGGAGTGTTTTCGTATGCATGTTGGGTCATCTATAAATTTATTCCAAGGATTTACATTCTTATTGATTTTATGGTGCTGTAATTGTTGAGGTTTTCCCTCTTTTGGAGATTTATTATATTTTATATATATATATGTGTGTGTGTGTGTATATGTATATATTTCTATATATTTCTATATATTTATGAATATTTATTTATAATTTATATATAATTATCAATATTTATTTAAAATTATATATAATTGCATCTATTAATAGATATTTATATGTATTTATAAATATTTATACTAATATACAATTATATATGTGTGTGAGTTTTTAAATATTTATGTAATATAAATATGTTTTTATATAATTTTATGTAAATGTATATATATATATATCCATTTATGTATATTTATATATATGTTGTTGGTATGTATATTTACATGTATAATGTTAGTTGGTTTGTGTGTGTGTCTATGATTATATTGTATATACATTTATTTATATTTTTTTATATTTATATATTTTTATAAGATATATATAATTGAATTTAAATAAAAATATGTGTAATAATATATAATTATTTACTATTTATTATTACTAGTTTCTTATTTCAAATTTCTTATTTATTAATCCTTATTTATTATATATTCATTTATTATATATTGTTTATTGTTTATTATTTATTATTTAGTACTTATTTATTATATATTGATTTATTATTTATTATTAATCTATTATCAAAAAAATTATTTATTTATTTATTATTTATTATATATTAAAAAATTTATTAACTATTTATTTATTATTTATAATTAATTTATTACTTATTATTTATTTATTATTAACCTATTATTTATACCCCAAATAATCTACCTACAATTATTGACCTATTATTTTTTATTTATTTTTTATTTATTCGTAATTTGTATTTTATTTCTTTATTATTTATTTATTATTTATTATTTATTTATTTATTATTTATATATGACTTATTTATTATTTATTATGTATTTTTTATAATTATTTTTTATTTTTTTATTTTTTATTTTTAATTTTTAGTTATTCATTATTTGTTTATTATTTATTTATTTATTATTTTTTATTATTTATTTATTATGTATTTATTTATTATTTATTACTTATTATTTATCATTATTTTATTTATTAAGTATTTATTTACTATTTATTTATTACTTATTATTTTTTATTTACTAATGCTTATTTATTATTTATTATTAATTAGAAATTTTTTTTATTTATTATTTATTAATTATTTATCCTTTATTATGTATTTATTTTTTATATATTTTTTTTATTTTTTTTTTATTTTTTTTATTAGTATACTTTAATATAATTATTTATGTATACGTATTTATATGTATTTATCTGTATATATATAAGTATATTAAATTATGTTTACTCACCACATGAAAAGCTCGTTGGATTGGTAAAGTGATTGTAGAATAGCCAAGAGGTAAGGGATTCAAATCTCACCCAACATATATATATATGTGTGTGTGTGTGTGTGTGTGTGTGTGTGTGGAATTTATACATGACATTTTCCTCACAATGTCGTATTCCTTATGAGGTCCAATTTATCTCGTTGGGTCATATTCCCTTCGAGGTGAACCTAAAAGGGCCTCTTGTGCATCAATCCCACACCAACCATTTCTAGGAACTATTTTCCTAGAATTCCTTATAGGATGCGTTAAACTATATGGATCAGTCCTTATCATACAACCTTAAAAGGTATGGTGTGTCTCGCTAACTGGCACTAGACTATGGGGGTTCTGATTCCTTTTACAATGATACATAGGAATCCCCTTTCAAAGGCCTAATCCCAACACCATGAACATTTACCTCTTTCTTGGACGGATATAAACTCTAGAATGCCTATTTATACAACTTTAAACCACAACCCCTTAAAATTAACCATCCCCAAGTAATATAAAAACAATATGGGGAACCACAAATACATACATACGGTTCCATTGATTCAAAAACTTTGATACAAAAAATATGTTCATGTTAATGGAGAACCTATGATACATGAAGATGTTTACACATATTAATTATAAAGATGAAATGTTGGCATGAGGTAACCTATTCTGCACTGGGATATGGGAAGGATTCTAGAAATTTATCCTAAATCTATAAGATATTCCAAATGTATGAATGAATATCTTCAAAAAGGTGTAGTGATATTGACCTCCCACACTCCCAACTAAATCGTATTTAGAAGCGTCACTGAAAAAACCATCTCATTTTCTTCCCATGTAAAGTAGGTCTGTTATAACATTCATGTTGAACCATCACAGATTCTAGAGTCATTTGGTGTTTCTGGTTCCATGAATATTTTCTCGTTATAAACCAACAAAAACAAAAATAGTTAACCTAACATTAATATTTCAACTGTGATATCCATTCATGACGAAACGTTAGGAAATTTTCATGTAAACAAATTCCACCTGACATGAATACTTTAACTGTGATAATAATTGGTCAAACATGTTTCTTTCTTATAATGTTTCATTGATGGGTTTTCATGTCTATGTTTTTTATTCCTTTCTAGGACCTCCAGGACTCCCTTAAATCCAAACACTTTGAATCATATCAATAATAGTTATATACCTCGCCTGTTGCCAAAGTAGAGGCATCATCAAACAAGATGAAGTTGTCACCCACACAGTGCCTTAAGTGCTAGGTGATAAACACTCTAGTGAAGGAGTACTGCCTCAATGGTATAATATTTATCTTAGAGGTTCCATGTGAAGCCCTTCTTGACATGAAGCCTCATCGGTTTTTCACATAACAAGAAGTCGTAAAGAGGAAGGAAGCACATATCTCCACCACAAATCATCTTGAGATACTCACCTCAAAAATATAGCAGCAAGTCTCTCCCTTATATTAGGGAGGAGGATATGTTGATCGAACATGGACTCGCTGTAACACCCCAGGTAAATAAAGAATATGACATTTTTATATTTATCCTTATTTGTGAATAAAATTTTAATATTAATTTAAAGGGAAAACTATGCTCGATGGCTTACCTAATACACAACAATGAGTTCCTTTGAAATCTTACGTTGCACTCTAATAATAAAATAATTTTATTTTAAATGGTAGTTAACACCTAGCCGTTGTAATGACGGGAATGAACAGAACTAACTACAAAAGGATTATATATGTTTTTCAAATATATTTACTTTTTACAATAAATGTTAGAGGATTAAAAATGCGAATGAATCCAATTTTAAGCGTAAACATTCTAATATTCTTTAAAAGGTCGATTAACCGCCTTTTGATGGAGAACCTCTTTTAAATCCAATTTTCGACAATTTTATGTGTTATATTTGACAAAATAAAATTCTTCTTTAAAATTGGGACATCAAAATTTACTTTGTGTAAATTTTTGGTATTTTTACGATAAAGTTCATTTTTAATGAATAAATGAAAAATGTTGTATTTTTATTCAAAACCTCTTTTTAATATAATTTATTTATATGATTAGACCATCTTTTGAATTTGTTTTAAATTTCAATTAGAATATATTTTTACCATTTAATCCAATGGTGGTCATTGGAATTAATTTCACTTTGAAATTGGACTTAAACTAATGTCAATCTTTTGATATATATTGTTTCATAAAAACACGCTATCTGTTCTGACAACGGGAATTAATTATTAAATTAATAAATGTAACTTATATGTTTTGAATTTTATAAAATAGACATCATTTTTGAATTCGGAATATCAAATATAGCTTAGGGTAAATTTTTGGTATTTTTCTGAAAAACTTCAATTTTTGATGAATGGTGAAACCACTAAGTGGTAGTTTAAAAACTGATTTTTCATTTAAATAAAACTTTACCACTTCTGTGATTTGAATTTCAAAAATAAGACATACATGTATGTCACTAGGATGTAAAATTTGGTTCAATGGGATTAAAATAATTTTTTAGTGAATAGTAACTCTTAAGTTTTTAATCGTAATTAAAGGTAATTAGTGTAATTTAAGCTAAAGATAATGTTATAATAATATATAATGACCTTGAAACATGTTCTACCCTTATTGGATAAGTCATGTCCGACCACGACAATCCATGGGTCAACTTGGGGACCCCATGGAGCCACTTTGGTTGGAAAATTACATTAATACCTTTTTATTTAAAGTTAAAATTAAAATGTCACAAACATGTGTTGTTTTACTAAAAAAAATTACATTGGGTTATATAAGTCATATTTTTGACTATAAATATTCATTAGAAATTTAAAAATATTTCCTACATCATGATATTTTTTTATAATTTTTAGACATTAAATAAATTTATTTATTTATGACACGGTGATGATGCAGTGATTACCTCATAAATGAACGAGTTAAATAAAATGAGAAGATAGGGTGAAATATAAGTCTTACACTTGTCAAAAACCTATTGTATGGGTGGATTTAGAAACCTTATCACCTTATCCTAGAAATATATCCTTTTGGGACCTTTAAAATCCTAAAATCATTTTATAATAAAGTAATATTTTATAACTTTCCAAGAGTGCCCCTCCTCTCCTCTTATAAAAGACCCTCACCAAAACCACCTTACACACACCTCTCAAGCCTTTGGATCGGCCAAAACCTACCCATTTTATCTCCCCACATCCCTCTCTTTATCATTAAAGCCTCACTTTGGTGATAATCCTTTCCAAGGAAGCCTTTGAACTCGAATAAAAGAGAGTTACCCGATTTAAAGGTAATGTCTTCCCTTGTGTTCTTTTGTTTTATTTTTCTTATCCAAACCCCTAAACTCTTTTTATTACTTTTTTTTGTAACAACACCAGTATATTAAATATACTAGGATTTTTTTATAAGAAGGATTCGAGATACACTTTCACACACCTCCGTCTAATGGTTAAAGAACATACTGTTTCTGTGGATGGCGAATTACTGCCTCACGAAATGATGATTGTTCAATAATCATTTGACACCTTCAAAGGTGGCCATTAATATGTCACTATTTTTATATATGATATATAATATGTTTATGTTTTCCTTAAGCTTCTGTATTTTTCATTTATGTCATACCTTTATGGTTTCCATTATGGGTAAACGCGATATCTTCATTTTAGGAAGTGCGGACTATCGCCCCCTTAAAGTGATTTGATTCGTTAATGCCATATGTGGGATGTATAAAGGAAGGAATTAATGGTATTACATATGATATCCAACTATAATTATAATATACCTTTATATAATTATTATTTCTTTACATTGAATACAAAAAAAAAGAAATGAAAGTAGCGCTCATGCGTACATACGGCTTACCGTCTCCATGAACGGTACATTTCATTTCTTATCTCCAAATGTTATGTACTATTATAAGTAAATATATATAATGGATATATATGTAATATATTACATCTAAATTATGGATACCATTCTGGAATTATAATATATATATCTCTCATTTTTTTAATTCCATTAATATGACAAAAAATGAAAGTAGCGTTCATGCGTACGTACAGCCTACCGTCTCCATGAACGGTGGTTTTAATTTTTTTATCTCCAAATGCTATAGAATAGTATAAAATGAATATATACTGGATATATATGATATTATGTATATTATTTAGCTATAACTACATGTAAAATTCTTTTCCAACAAGTTCAATTTTCACTCATGTACCGAACATCGACAAAAACGTCTGATATGAACTCACTTTATTAACCAATTATTATAACATTATAATATGTGATATGAACTGAATAATAATCTTTAAAGGAGGTCCTTAAGAAATTATAAATTGACCAAATTTTATTATTTGTGAGATTAAAGAACGATCGAGTCATGTCGGACACAAGATAAGGGATCCTACCCCTCTCTTTCTTTTTAAGTACACTCTTTTATGACATTCCTTTTAAGCTCATCTTTCTTATTATTGGTATGTTATTTTATATTAATATTACTATAATTTTTGTTTTCATATTATGAGAGACCCTACTTTCTCTCATCAATCAATTTTGGAAGTTTTTGAGTGGTGTTGTTAGGCTGCTGAATTTACGTAAGAGATCCAACCTCTCTCTTTCTTTTTAATTACTCTCCTTTATGTCACATCTTTTAAGCTCCTCTTTGTTATGTTGGGGGATGTTCTTTTAAATTCTTATTGATTTAAATTTTATGTTACTATGATGAGAGACCGTATTTGATCTCATCAATCCATTTTTGTAAGTTTTGAGTGGCGCTGTTAGGCTGCTGAGTTTTCGTAAGGGATTTTTCATCTCACTTTTATTCCCGTGAGATTTATGCTACTTTTGCCACCATTTCTGTTGAGTGGTATATATACTTCCCATTATTCTACTATTTGTGTAATATACTTTCGTTTATGAGTATTTACATCAATGTTGTATTGTCCTTCTTTCATGGGGTGTATGTTTCGAAAGATACCGAAGTCGGTAAGGGAACCTTTCACCCTCCTCTTTTTAAAAGACTTGTTTTGTTGGTTCTTTTAATTTACATATTGTTATGTTGGGATATGTTCTTCTTTATCCTTATTTTTGTAAATTTTATTTCCAAGTGATGATATACCCTTTTTATCTCTCATCAACTCATTTTCTGAATTTTGAAGTGACGTCGTTAGGCTGTCGAATTTTTTCAAGGGAATTTCTTAACCCAATTTTTATTCTTTGGGATAAACTTACACTCATTGAATATGTCGTTCTATGAATATGTGTGAATAACCTGTGATTGTTTTACACTTAATATCCACTTATATTTTGTGTATTCATTTGTCACACATAATTATGTAATTGATTTATCCTAATTCCAAGCATACCGTCTTTGTATGGGACTTCGTCTCAATCTCCATTCATTGAGGCATATTTTGTTTTATAAACAACCTTCTTTTATACGGTGTATAAACCCCTTTTACTTTTACATTTATCCAAAAGGAATATTTTTTATACGAAGCGTTTTACTAAATGAAAAAAGGGAATGTTTTTGTCATACATATGTGGCGACAACGACTTCTCCGCCGCCGTGACCATTATTTGAGTTTCGGATTCCTCTACAAGCCATGATTTTTTTAAATTAAAAATAAATACCATGTTTTACTTTTATTTTATTTTGGTATTGAAAATGTTTTTCATAATGTTTTGTATTGATATCTTGTGATTGAAATGTGGAAATGTTATGTTTCCTTTATGCATGTTTTATGTAATACGATTATGTTATGGTTCTTGGGCATTGTTATGAAGACGGGTGGTTCCGTGATAAACTAAGGGCGGGTGAGCCCGATATATCTCTCCAATGCATTGGGTAACACGAAGGGGTTAAACGTTAAGGTTTCTCCGAAGAGATTTAGGGAATATACTGTGATGGGTATTCCAAACGTAACCAAGAGGGTTACTCCCTATGTAAGAATGTTATAAATGCCTCAAGTTACCTTTATGCCTTATTATTTATATGATTTATTCATTATTTTATGAGGTATGTTAAAATGCTTATTTTTTATGAGTAAAGTATGATTTTATACATGGACTAATGTTTTCTTTTCGTACTTTTATAACCCTTACTGATCTTTTTATGCTCATCCCAAGTTTTTGAAATGTTTTTCACAGGTCAAGGGAAAGGTGCATGATATGATGATAGTGTCAAGGAAGTCTCAAGAAAGAATCCATGTTTTATTTTAAATATGTTTTCGTTGACGAAAAAAATGAATACTATCTTTTATGTAACCACTTTGTTTAAATGTGGAATGTAATTCATGATTTATGATCTAATTCTCTAAAAATCTAAACCTGAAAAGATCCTCAATGTGAATTATTCATTTAATTTAATATTAATTAAGGTTTAGGTCGGGGCCTTATAGTTGGTATCAAAGTTCTTTTTAGATAACTTTAGAGGTTAGTTTATTCTCTAAGCATAAGTGACATTACCATAATGGTTAAAATTTCAGAAAGAATCCTAGTTTTAGATAAAGTGAATGAGTAAGTTTATCTTAGTGTTTATCTTCCTCATTAGTACATGATGGTTTTGTTGATATACTCACACTGACATTTCTATTTTTAGTGAATGGATGGATCTAGCAGGCACCAAAGTGACAATAGGTTTGAAGGAAACTATGGTGGTTCTCTGTTTAAGAGACTAGATGAAATGGGGAATTGAATGAGGAAACTTGTGGTTGTTCTAAACCAACTATCAAGGAGTCTTGATCAACCACTTGAACCTTGGTATGTTCTGTAATGCATCATGTACGAGATGACCAATCAATGTGGAAGTTCAGGTAATAATTATAAAGGTAACCATTAGGGTTTATATGATCCTTACTTTTGAGGTAATTATGGGTTACTAAACGTTATGATGGAATATGAACGACATGAGATAAACTTGATGTTAAATTATGTTATGGTTATTTTTGAATATTTTATCTCATTTTGGGGAATGTTTTAAGAATTATATAGTTTTGGAAAAAGGACAACACCCAGACTGTGTGACAACCTTTCGCGTTGGACAAAGCTGTGAGAATCGAACCCACAACCAAAGTGAAACTGGTATTTATCGCCTACCACGGGACTACGTGAAGTCCCTAGTTAGTTTGACTAATTATTTTTTTTAGTTAGATGATTTTATGAATCAAGAGTAAGTTGATTTTGGGTTATCTATGGAAATTATTAACATATCACGAAGGATGTGTGATTAGGTTAATTACTTTTTAGTATGAGACTTTAAGAGGAACTGATGTTATTTAGAGATAAATGTTAATTTATACCTTGGGAGACTATGTGATTAAATCCTTCAAATATTTGGGTTTCAATATTAGTTGGGTTTACCTTGAAGAATTTTATGTACAAATTGTTTATTAAATGGTCTTCATTGAACTTTGGGTTTTGTTTGACAAATTTTGGAGATTAGGAGTAGTTTTTTCTTTTTGTAAAAAAAATATCCTTTTGGGGTATTATCTGACCTTGTACTAAACTTTTTGGTTTGGTTTTGGTTGAGATATAAAGACATGGGAAATGTATAGTTCCCTTTTGTGGATTAGGTGATTCTCAAGAAGTTGATTATAGTACTCTTAATGCGAATAAGTCTTCCTAAATACTCATCTTTTGGAGAAAATATGAGTTTGACTAAGGAATCTAGTAAAAGTTGAAAGTCTAGGTGACTAGTAAGTATTCTTTATTATGATTTAGTTAAGCTCAAAAATAAATTCCTCAATGAAGAGTAACTTAAAACAAAAATGTTGTCTGTTAACTTTTCCTACTGGGGAATCGAATACCGTTTAACCCACCACAAGTTTGTGATTTTCTTGTGGTTAACTTTCTCCTAAACATGTTTTCTATCACTCTCCCTCAGAACATGACCCTTTGATTTTTCTTCCATATCCATGTTTTCCTACATGGAATCCTAGTATGGGTTAACTCGGGTGACATCTGTACTTCTCTTTCTTTATTTTAAAGTGATTGTTTTACCAACTCTTGTTCCGATGTGGGACTTTCAATGATGTTTCCGAGCGCAATTTTAAAATTGCGAGGACGCAATTCCCAAAAGGGGATAAGGATGTAACACCCTAGTTAAATAAATAATATTACATTTTTATATTTATCCTTATTTGTGAATAAAATGTTAATATTAATTTAAAGGTAAAGCTATGCTCGATGGCTAACCCAATACGCAACAACAAGTTCCTTTGAAATCTTACGTTGCACTCTAATAATAAAATAATTTTATTTTAAATGGTAGTTAACACCTAGCCGTTGTAATGACGGGAATGAACAGAACTAACTACAAAATGATTATATATGTTTTTCAAATATTTTTACTTTTTACAATAAACGTTACAGGACTAAAAATGCGAATGAATACAATTTTAAGCGAAAACATTCTAATATTCTTTAAAAGGTTGATTAACCGCCTTTTGATGGAGAACCTATTTTAAATCCACTTTTTGACAATTTTATGTGTTATATTTGACAAAATAAAATTCTTCTTTAAAATTGGGACATCAAAATTTACTTTGTGTAAATTTTTGGTATTTTTACGATAAAGTTCATTTTTAATGAATAAGTGAAAAATTTTGTATTTTTATTCAAAACCTCTTTTTAATATAATTTATTTATATGATTAGATAATATTTCTAATTGGTTTTAATGTTAAATTAGAATATATTTTTACCATTTAATCCAATTGTGGTCATTGGAATTAATTTCACTTTGAAATTGGACTTAAACTAATGTGAATCTTTTGATATATATTGTTTCATAAAAACACGCTATATGTTCTGACAGTGGGAATTAATTATTAAATTAATTAACTTATATGTTTTTAATTTTGTAAAATAGACATCATTTTTGAATTCAGAATATCAAATATAGCTTAGGGTGAATTTTTGGTATTTTTCTGGAAAACTTCAATTTTTGATGAATAGTGAAACCACTAAGTGGTAGTTTAAAAATTGATTTTTCGTTTAAATGAAACTTTACCACTTCTGTGATTTGAATTTAAAAAATCCGACATACATGGATGTCATTAGGATTTAAAATTTGGTTCAATGGGATTAAAATAATTTTTTGGTGAATAGTAACTCTTAAGTTTTTAATCGCGATTAGAGGTAATTAGTGTAATTTAAGGTAAAGATAATGTTACAATAATATGAAATAACCTTGACACATGTTCTACCCTTATTGGATGAGTCATTTACGGCCAAGAAAATCCATGGGTCAACTTGGGGACCCCATGGAGACACTTTGGTTGGAAAATGACATTAATATTTTTTTATTTAAAGTTAAAATTAAAATGTCACAAACATGTGTTGTTTTAATAAAACAATTTTTACATGGGGTTATATAAGTAATATTTTTTACTATAAATATTCATTAGAAATCGACAAATATTTCCTACATCATGATATTTTTTTTATAATTTTTAGACATGAAATAAATTAATTTATTTATGACACCGTGATGATGCAGTGATTACCTCATAAATGAACGATTTAAATAAAATGATAATATAGGGTGAAATATAAGTCTTAAACTTGTCACAAACCTATTGGATGGGTGGATTTAGAAACCTTATCACCTTATCCTCTAAATATATCCTTTTGGGACCTTTAAAATCCGAAAATCATTTTATAATAAAGTAATATTTTATAACTTTCCAAGAGTGCCCCTCCTCTCCTCTTATAAAAGGCCCTCACCTCTACCACCTTACACACACCTCTCAAGCCTTTGTCTCGGCCAAACCCTGCCCATTTCATCTCTACACATCCCTATATTCATCATTGAAGCCTCACATTGGTTATAATCCTTTCCAAGGAAGCCTTTGTTCTCAAATCAAAGAGAGTTACCCGATTTAAAGGTAATGTCTTCCCTTGTGTTCTTTTTTTTTTATTTTGCTTCTCCAAACCCATAAACTCTTTTTATTACTTTTTTTTGTAACAAAACCAGTATCTTAAATATACTAGGATGTTTTTATAAGAAGTATTCGAGCTACACTTTCACACACCTCCGTCTAATGGTGAAAGAACATACTGTTTCTGTGGATGGCGAATTACTGCCTCACGAAACGATGATTGTTCAATATTCTTTTAACACCTTCAAAGGCGGACATTAAGATGTCACTATATTTATATATGATATATAATATGTTTATGTTTTCCTTAATCTTCTGTATTTTTCATTTATGGCATACCTTTATGGTTTCCATTATGGGTAAATGTGATATCTTCATTTTAGGAAGTGTGGACTACTGCCCCATCAAAGTGATTTGATTCGTTAATGACATATGTGGAATGTATAAAGGATGGAATTAATGTTATTACATATTATATCATACTTTAATTATAATATACCTTTATATCATTATTATTTCATTCCCTTGAATACAAAAAAAAAAGAAATGAAAGTAGCGTTCATGCGTACGTACGGCTTACCGTCTCCATGAACGGCACATTTCATTTCTTATCTCCAAATGTTATGTACTATTATAAGTACATATATATAATGTATATATATGTAATATATTACATCTAAATTATGGATATCATTCTGGAATTATAATATATATATCTCTCATTTTGTTTTAATTACATTACTATGACAAAAAATGAAAGTAGCGTTCATGCATACGTACGGCCTACCGTCTCCATGAACGGTGCTTTTAATTTTTTTATCTCCAAATGATATAGAATAGTATAAAATTAATATATACTGGATATATATGATATTATGGATATGATGTACCTATAACTACATGGAAAATTCTTTTCCAACAAATTCAATTTTCACTCATGTACCCAACATCGACAAAAATGTCTGATATGAACTCGCTTTATTAACCAATTATTATAAAATTATAATATGTGATATGAACTGTATAATAATCTTTAAATTAGTTCCTTAAGAAATTATAAATTGACCAAATTTTATAATTCAGGAGATTAAAGAACGATCGAGTCATGTCGGACACGAGGTAAGGGATCCTACCCCTCTCTTTAATTTTAAGTACACTCTTTTATGAAATACCTTTTAAGCTCATCTTTATTATGATTGGGATGTTATTCTATATTACTCTTACTTTAATTTTTATGTCCATATGATGAGAGACCCTACTTTATCTAATCAATCAATTTTGGAAGTTTTGAGTGGCGCCGTTAGGCTGCCGAATTTTCGTAAGAGATCCAACCTTTCTCTTTCTTTTTAAGTACTCTCCTTTATGTCACTTATTTTAAGCTCCTATTTGTTATGTTGGGGGATGTTATTTTATATTCCTCTTGATGTAAATTTTATATTAATATGATTAGAGACCCTATTTGATCTCATAGATCCATTTTGGGAAGTTTTGAGTGGCGTCGTTAGGCTGCCGAGTTTTCGTAAGGGATTTTTCATCTCACTTTTATTCCCATGAGATTTATGCTACTTTTTCCCCCATTTCCGTTGAGTGGTATATATACTTCCAATTATTCTACTCTTTGTGTAATATACTTTCGTTTATGAGTATTTACATCAATGTTGTATCGTACTTCTTTCATGGGGTGTATGTTTCGAAAGATACCCAAGTCAGTAAGGGAACCTTTCACCCTCCTCTTTTTAAAAGACTTCTTTTGTTGGGTCTTTTAATTTACATATTGTTATGTTGGGATATGTTCTTATATATCCTTATTGATGTAAATTTTATGTCCCAGTGATGAGATACCCTTTTTATCTCTCATCAACTCATTTTTTGAATTTTGAAGTGACGTCGTTAGGCTGTCGAATTTTTGCAAGGTAATTTCTTAACCCAATTCTGATTCTTTGGGATAAACTTGCACTCCTTGAATATGTCATTCTATGAATATGTGTGAATAACCTCTGATTGTTTTGCACTTAATATCCACTTATATTTGGTGTATTCATTTGTCACACATAATTATGTAATTGATTTATCCTTAATCCAAGGATACCATCTTTGTATGGGACTTCATCTCAATCTCCATTCATTAAGGCATATTTTGTTTTATACACAACCTTCTTTTATACGGTGTATAAACCCCTTTGACTTTTATGTTTATCCAAAAGGAATATTTTTTATACGAAGCGTTTTACTAAGCGTAAAAGGGAATGTTTTTGTCGTACATATGCGGTGACAACAACATCTCCACCACCGTGACCATTATTTGAGTTTCGGCTTCCTCTACAAGCAATACATTTTTTTAAATGAAAAATAAATACCATGTTTTACTTTTCTTTTATTTTGGTATTGAAAATGGTTTTCATAATGTGTTGTATTGATATCTTGTGATTGAAATGTGGAAATGTTATGTTTCCTTTATGTACGTTTTATGTGATACGATTATGTTATGGTTCTTGGGCATTGTTATGAAGACGGGTGGTTCCATGATAAACTAAGGGAGGGTGAGCCCGATATAGCTCTCCAATGCATTGGGTAATGTTAAGGGGTTAAACGTTAATGTTTCTCCGAAGAGATTTAGGGAATATACTGTGATGGGTATTCCAAATGTAACCAAGAGGGTTACTCCCTACGTAAGAATGTTATGAATGCCTCAAGTTACCTTTATGCCTTATGATTTCTATGATTTATTCATTATTTGATGAGGTATGTTAAAATGATTATGTTTTATGATTAAAGTATGATTTCATACATGGACTAATGTTTTCTTTTCGTACTTTTATAACCCTTACTGAGCTTTTTATGCTCATCCCAAGTTTTTGAAATGTTTTTCACAAGTCAAGGGAAAGGTGCATGATATGATGATAGTGTCAAGGAAATGTCAAGAAAAAATCCATGTTTTATTTTAAATATGTTTCCGCTGATGAAAAAAACGAATACTATATTTTATGTAACCACTTTGTTTAAATGTGGAATGTAATTCATGATTTATGATCTAATTATCTAAAACTCTAAACCTGAAAAGATACTCAATGTGAATTATTCATTTAATTCAATATTAAGTAAGGTTTAAGGCCAGGGCCCTATACTCTCCTAAGCACAAAAGTTTCCTAGGAAGGATATTATCAATAACTATCAATTTTAGTGTCGCGTGACATCAATCCCTTAGAAACCAACTGATAATTCCACCATGTGAGTTCCTTGGTTAGTCACTTGGACTTGGGCATCTAGGAAGTCACTTTAGGGGTGGATAGTTACCAACTATAGGGATGGGTACCGTATCCCCACTTCCCCCAAACAATATCATCAGCATATTATGGCGAAACCAGACAAGAAGATACACAATCCTTCCCTCATGCAAAAACCATCAAGTACACTCTATAAGAATCATAAGAAGCATGTTAGAAGATCCCAATAGCAATTGGATGACATATTCAGGACCATATTACTTCTCCAACTAAAAAATGGGAACACATTTTCATTCCCATTGTAGAATTTCATAAACAAATTTTGGAAGTAATGGAAGAGAAGACTTATATGCCCACTCACATAATACAAAAACTATCAGTATATCCTATAAGTTTTAGTAGGATCTAGTATTCATCATATTCTAGAAGTAAAATAGGGGTAGTCACATATTTCTACCAACTCCACTAGATAATACCTTTAACACGTATCAATATGTATTTAGAATTTGGCACACATTCCTACTCCCAATCAAGAGGATCATCATTATATACTAATGAATAATTTGCAACAGAATGTGCATGTATTATCATACCAACTGAAGATAAATTCTTAATTTTCACTTTATGGTAGGCACATATTCTTTCCAACTTTTCAAGGACTCACCAACATATTTTGTTAGTCACTTAGGAGAAGCTTCATATTTCTAAACCCCTTCAATGTGTGTAATTTCAGTAGTATATTCCAATGGAATCGAGTATTAAGCAGACATTCTATCACATTCTTAACAAGACCATTAGTATAGTCCAATGGAAACATGAGATTCACCTATGTAGGACTCTATATAAGAAGACCCTTTTACACAGCATAGGACTCTGGATACCCAATAAAGAGCATCCAAAAATATTTTTCATTGGGGTAAGCTCAGAGTTCAAGAGAAGACACTTATTTCTAATTAACTCAAGGATGATTTTCTTGACTCCCTAAATAAAATTTCATTAGTGGATCAAGATTCATCTGACTCGTCATCTAAAAGAGGAAGAAAATGCAATTGTGAAGGTCCTTGCTGTAATATTTCTACCTATAGCTCAAGATGACCTCCCCAGAGCATCATATGTGAAGGAAATCCCCATGGTGATATAAAGATTAACAATGGGAACTTATCCCATGATTTGATTTGTGAACATCCTCCTCATTTCCAGAAATGAAAATGGAAAAAAGGTATGCCCATTTCCACTATCCACCCTAAAGGTCCTCCCTAATGAATATAGTGTAGGAAACCTCCTTGCAACTAGTCATTCATCCAATATGGTAGTCCTCCCCATAATGGAATTTTTTATGGTCCTCCTCATAGTGAAATATTATCTTGACAAGAAGGTCCTTCCCTTTCCAAATTAATTTTGAGATAATCCTTATTACCATGAGGTATTCAAGAGATTGATAAAAGATAAACCAAGTTCCCTATCCATGAAAAAATATATTTTTTCTCAATTGAAATACATCCCAAAGTAGTGTTCATTTCCTATATCACCTTCGGATGTCTTAGATTTTGATAAAACCAATAAAATTATAACTTTTCTCTCATCTGGTGATAAGGTATATATAAAATAACCACTCTGGTAAGATTAGATAGAGAAATGTATCACTAAAGAAAAATATAATTTCAATATAATTGGATATAACTGGTCAAAAACAATATATCGTTCATGATATTGTATAGAGACATGTCTCTGTATGAAATTCCTAAAAGATTGGGTGAGAAATGCATACACCATATTCATATTAATTTATGGATGAATTGCCATCATCTAAAGGAAAGATATCTAACCAATTTCTAATATGCAAACCACATAAAGTCAATATAAACACTACACCATCAGATCAAATTTTCTTCCCTTTTAGTGTCATGGTGACCAAAATTGGGAAATCAGTGTGGAGATCTTAAATATACATGCCTTATTTATTTGAGGGATTTGTGTTTTTTTATTGATAACACTCTATCTAGTATGCACATTAGAGGATGGGGTGACCAAGGAGAACTAAATTTCACTCCTCTCCTTGGACAATAGATATTTCCACCTGAGATATCATATAATGTTATCACCTTTGGCCATGTTTTAGCCTCGGGCTCCACACAGGCCAAATGGTCTATTCAGCAGGGTCCAGACATGTCTAAATCCAAAAAATGGTGAACCAGGAGGAATGTGCTATTAATAAGCTCATGCATTTGGCCTATAAAAAGGTTGAATAGTATTATTATCTGAGAAAAGCTAAATCTTCTGTTGAAGTGCTACCTACGATAACAAGAAGCATTCATTCAGAACATGATCTACATTCATCTCATGCTCAAACAAAATACACTAGAATTAAAATGGTATAAGTAGTGTTAGAAGCATCAGTAACATAGTAGTTACCCCATCCTTTATGGATGGGGATAATTTTACCACCATTTCCTCCCCAATGATCATCAAATCCTTGACATGTCAAATATTTCATTGTAGAAGAACTAGATCAAACTCATCCCAATAGTTTAAGGAATTTTGAACATATCCTTCTCCTACTCATTGAAAATCATTCTTCTATGGTAAGGGAGACATGTCACAAGGATAAACTTCATAGTTCCTCCCATTTTGTAACCCATATATATCTATAGGGATGTGATTGACAAGAGTTTCTTGGGACTCTATCAGGATTATTCTTCATAAACTATACATAAGGAAGCATTATAAGGAGAATTAAAGGCCTTATAGGGGTCTCAATTTGAAGTGTCCTATTAAGAAAGGAAAGGATGTTGAAGATTATAACCTCCCTCTCTATGGATATAAAAAATCCAATAAATCACCTTATCCTACTAATCAGTAAATAATTTCAATTTTACATTACACATCAATTAATTTCATCAACATCGATACCAATAATTACTTGGAACAAGAGTCTAACTCGAAAGAGTAGAATAAATAAATATCCATATAAAACATGACCCACACCAAAACATTGGAATAAGGTTTGGATACTCATCCAAAAAAGAATACATAAAATTTGGGTGCCCCACCAAATTCTATATTTCCACCTCTTCAGTAGTCTTTAGCCGATGAATAGGGGAAGACTATGGCTACATCTCATCTATTAACCAAGAAGGTTTATCCAGTCACTGAAAAATAGAGTGTTTATTAATATTAAGTGGGGATAAATGAGTAAAAGTGACTGACCGCATTGTCGAGCGCGTCAAATTAGTTGTTTAATTTTGACTAGAATTTCTGCAGTATAGCAGCAACCCTAGGTCGTCTCTCGACAGAGCCTTAGATCATTAATTATAAAATGTGGTTTTGATTATGAAATTAAAAAGGGAAATGGGATTTTATAATACTTGGGTGTTTTATTATTAAAGATTACAATAGAAAATAGAAGCTATAAAACAAAGTAGAGATTAACAGAATTAATTAAGCGTGATCAACCCGGGGTACTCGTATGATGTTTATACTTCATCGCTTCATGATATAAGGTTATGATATTTTAATACCTAGTTTGTAACACCTAGAACTAGAATTTTACTGAGTTTATACTAGGATAACTCCTAGGGTTCAGTCAAAAACACACAATGATTCACCGGACACCGCCGATGATTGAATAAATTGTGTTTGACTTCATAACCAAAACTCACCAAGGCAACACATGAAAAACTCGATGCGCTGTCCAAATTTGTATGTTATTTCTTTGTGATACCATGAAATAAATGTACATGGCCTTCACAGTTCTTGTGTGAGTTCAATTGACCAATATAAACCGCACAAACACCGCAATTTAAAGGGGGAAAGAAAGTGGTGAACGGTGTGTGAAACATCACATGAATGGGTACCCCCAAACATGATCATATGAGTTGAGCATGACATACCAGTACATAACTCAATAAAATAAGAATATAGGATGATGAAAAACAACACAAAAATCTGGAATTTAAAAGATCATTCAAATATTACAAACATGAAGCTCGGGATGTACATCAAATTCCTCCCCGGGTGATCACAAGGGGTTTAGAAACCCATGGGAGAGGAGGAAGAGAAAGATGTTGGGGTAGAACTTCCCATAGCCTCCAGAACTGCTAGGGATGTTGAGAAGACTATTTGGGGACTCCAAAATGGCAGCACCTTGCCTCTTGGCCGAACTTCCAAATGGGGATCCCAAGGTTCCATTTTATAGGAAAATTGGAAGGTGGTTTTAGGCACACATATTTCTTCAATCCACTTTTACCACGCGTTTAGGCCTTCAGACAGTCTTATCTATCTTTGGAAAAAATATAAAAGTTTTAGCCCTACCTCTTTACTATCTCCACCGAACGTTTGGAACCCTTTGGACAACTAAAGCTCAAGATATTGATAAAATACATAACACCGAATTTGACTTGGTCCAAATTCGGTGTCTTGGATAGATCAGTTCGTATGGGACCCATAGAAGCCTAATAAGCATTGGGTTCCTTAATATGAAATGTATCCTATTAAATTTTGGATAGGTACACAAAATTTCATCCCATTTGGATTCACGGATTTCGTGTACTATGCAAAACAGTGGACATATGTCCATGGATCCATGCAACTTTGGCCCATTTTTCTTCCACTTCATCAAAGGCCCTCCAAATCACCTCCACCTACATTGAAACAATAAAAACAAGTAACATTGACCATTATAATATAGATTAAAATTAATTGATTTATTAAAACATGAAGTGCAATTTATTATTATATTTGGAATATTCATTACAAAACTAGTTTAAAACTGCGGTGTAAGGGTGGAATAAAACAGTGAATCGTAGTACGATCACACCCCCACACCTAAACATTTGCACTCCTGGGCAAAGTCACATATCCAAATACAATGATTCATATATATATATATTTCCAACATCCTAAATATTTATCATTTGAGGAGATTTTATTTAATGTAAATTAATCAATGCACGAACCACACCAAGGAGTTCTTCCTAGTGAAAATACAAAAAGATGTCTCATAAATCATATCATAGCGAAATTCAAAAAGATTCATGATACCCAATTGAGAAAGGAATTCAGAAGTAAACCATGACACTAAATCTCCATGTGTGTGTGTGAAAACCATTCCATGCTATTCTTTCCACTTGTTATCCAATAAATATATGTTATTTTAACATTTTTCAGCTTAAATGATTTTGTCACCGAACATGTCCTACATCCTTTGCAATCATATTTCAAGACCCACTCATTTAAGCATTCCCCGAAGTCAAACCATAAGCTTCCGACCTTGATATCCCCATATGTTGCACATTTCATCACTCCCCTCATTTATTATTTCTTTTTTTTTTTGAAGTTGCAATTGGAACAAATCTCACACTCATCTCTCAACCCTTGTTTGATCTCCTCACGACACTAATTGAAATAGTTATAACAAGATCAAAGGTTGAGGAGGAGTGGTTTTTCACCTGCCCAAGACACAACAATTTTTTTTTGAGGGCGTACAACAGTCGGACATTAGGTACACACGCATAGGTCAATCTGGTATAGTAATGAAAAAGATCGGATAAGGAACGAACGTATGGAAATATTATTTAAAGCTGAAAAATATTAACCCAACATATATTTACCTTATATTAAGTAATAAATAATCACACTTTGTGGTTTGGTGCAAAAATTTGTGGAGATATTAGTGACACAGTTTTCCAAAAAAACTACTCACACAAAGGGCATCAATCATCTCAAAGGATTCACATAGATACGACCATTTATATCATTGACAAAAAACCAATTCACTAAAAATCACTCCTTGATGGTAAACTCACACACAAATTCTTTTTAGCCTTCGTTATGGTATTTTTACTTTCCCCACTTTATGGTCACCGCATCATGGAATTTTGAAATTGTTGATGGGGAAAAATAAAAATACCATAAAGAAGGCCAAAAAGAGAAAATAAAAGGAGAAAACGATGAAAAATCCTAACTAACCCAGGAATGTATCCACCCCCCCACACCTAGAATGTGCAATGTCCCCACTGAAATAATTGAAAATGTGAGAAGGATAAAACCTGGTGTGTTTTATTGGTATGATGTGTCAAGAAGGTGGATTTCCTCCAGCGGATTCTTTGTAAAATCCTCATAGAAGTTTTTAAGTCGCTTCCCATTGATGGTAAGACTTCTTCCACTCTGATCATGCAAACCTGTATTGCACCAAAAGGGTAAATATTAGTAACAGTATAAGGACCGAGCCATCGAGAACGAAGCTTACCTGGGTGGAGCTTAAGCCTGTAATTGTACATGAGGACCTTCTCACCAATATGGAACTTCCACTAGTGAATCATGCTATCATGAATAGCCTTTGTCTTCTCTTTATAGATTCGGGAGTTATCATATGCATCACGTCGAATTTCTTTCAACTCTTGAATCTGCAGCTTTCTTTCCTCACCTGCATCTGAAAGGTTCATATTACATTGTTTAACAGCCCAATATGCATGGTGTTCTAGCTCCACTGGGAGGTGACAAGATTTTCCAAACACAATCCTATATGGTGACATTCCGATCAGTGTTTTAAAAGCAGTACGGTACGCACAAAGTGCATCATCCAAGCGCAAACTCCAATCTTTCCTATTGGTTTGTACCGTTTTCTCCAAGATTTGCTTAACTTCTCGATTTGAAATTTCTGCTTGTCCATTAGTTTGGGGATGATATGCAGTGGAGACTTTATGAACAACCCCATACTTACAAAGTAATTTTTTCATGTTACGATTGCAAAAATGTAAACCCTGATCACTAATGATGAATCTTGGTAGACCAAACCTACTGAAAATCTGGGACCTCACAAAATCAACAACCACTCGAGAGTCATCGGTCCTTGTGGCCTTTGCTTCCACCCATATAGATACATAGTCAACAGACAATAAGATGTACACAAATCCAAATGAATTTGGAAAAGGCCCCATGAAGTCAATGCCCCATGCATCGAAGATCTCACAAAATAACATGGGTTGTTGGGGAATTTCATTCCTCTTGGAGATATTCCCTGTGAATTGACATCGAGTACATGATTTACAAAACCTATGGGAATCTCAATAAAATGTTGGCCAATATAATCCTGAGTCAAGGACCTTTTGAGCTGTACGTTGAGAGCCAAAGAGGCCCCCACATGCCAAGGTGTGGCAGAAGGTCAAAACAGAGGTGAACTCATGGTCAGGGACACACCTACAAACAACCTGGTCACTACAAATTCACCACAAGTATGGGTCATCCCAAATGTACCATCGAGAGTCATGTTTAAGTCTCTGGGATTGTGAAGTGCTAAAATCAGTGGGGACCCTAGATGTTGCTAGAAAATTCACAATGTCCGCATACCAGGGGGTAAGGTCCACAGCATCACAAAGGTTCTCATGAGGGAATAATTCTCCAATGGGTAGGGGTGAGTCAACATGATGGTCCAATGGTGGGGAAATCCTACTAATGTGGTCAGCTACAACATTCTCCACTCCTCTCTTATCTCTAATCTCAAGGTCAATCTCTTGGAGGAGGAGCATCCACCGAATGAGGCGGGGCTTGGCTTCAGGTTTCTTTAGGAGGAAACGAAGGGCAGCATGGTCAGAAAACACAATCACTTTTGACCCAAGAAGATATGAACGGAATTTTTCCAAGTAAAACACAATAGAAAGGAGTTATTTTTCTGTGGTTGTGTAGTTTACCTGGGCAGGGGCAAGGGTACGTGAGGCATACGCAGTGACATGAGGAGCCTTTTCAACCCTTTGTGATAAAACTGCCCCAACTGCAAAGTTAGAGGAATCACACATAAGCTCGAAGGGGAGATCCCACCTTGGTGGTTGGATTATGGGAGGTGATGTGAGACTCTTTTTTAGTGAATTTAAAGCATCCTCACAATTTTTATCAAAAACAAATTCAGAATCCTTTTGTAACAACCGAGATAAGGGAAGTGCGATCTTACTAAAGTCTTTAATGAATCGGCGGTAAAAACCAGCATGACCCAAGAAATACCGCACCTCACGAACAAATTTTGGATATGGAAGGGATGAAATTAATTCAATTTTAGATTTATCAACTTGAATTCCCTTATTTGAAATGATATGCCCAAGAACTATCCCCCACTCAACCATGAAATGACATTTTTCATAATTTAAAACAAGATCTTTTTCAATGCAGCAGCGGAGGACAGAACCTAGGTTTTCCAAACAATCATCAAAAGAAGAACCATAAACCATGAAATCATCTATAAATACTTCCATACAACTCTCAAGGTACTCAGAAAAAATACTCAACATACATCGCTGAAAATTACCAGGAGCATTACATAGACCGAATGGCATCCTTCTGTATGAAAATGTGCCAAATGGACAGGTAAATGTTGTCTTTTCTTGATCCTCAGGGGCTATATGGATTTGGAAATAACCCGAATAGCCATCAAGGAAACAATAATGGGACTTACCAGCCAATCGTTCTAACATTTGGTCAATGAAAGGTAAAGTAAAGTGGTCCTTCCACATGGCTTGATTCAGTCGACAGTAGTCAATATAGACTCGCCAACTGTTTTGCACACGTGTTGGAACCAATTCATTCCATTCATTTGACACAACATTTATTCCTATTTTTTTAGGCACAATTTTCACTGGGCTAACCCATTTACTATCAGATATAGGATAAATGATCCCTGCAGCAAGTAATTTACTGACTTTCAATTTTACCACTTCAAGGAGAGTGGGATTCAACCGGTGTTGAGATTTTCTTATGGGATTAGCCTCATCATCCAGAAGTATATAGTGCATACAAATAGATAGGGTAATCCTGGGAATATCAGCCAATGTCCATCCTATTGCCTTTTTACACTCTCTCAAAAGTTTGAGCAGTTTCAATTCCTGTTGTGCAGAGAGGTTATTGGCAATAATGACAGGCAATTGGTCAATACCCTCAAGATATGCATATTTTAAATTAGAAGTAAGTTGTTTAAGTTCAAACACCGGTTGTTTCTGTATTAAGGGAGGGGATTTAGGGGGAGTGAGGTCCATGAAACTATCTATCTGCTCATGTTTATTCTCAAAGGAAAGAGAATCTATTGAAATGAGATTTTCAGAATCATCGATATTCATGGGTACCTCAGAATAAACACACTCATCAATTAAAGCACAAAATTTACATTTTTCTGAACCCACACAACATTCAAAAGAAGAACCAAAACTCAAATCATCCAAGGGTGAAGAAAACAAAAAATAATCAGAGTTTGGGTTGAGGAGAGAATTGTGTGTGTGTGCATTGTTTGAGATCACTTCCATCGAATAGACAGGAAGAGTGGAGTGCTCTTCAACGGGATGTTTCATAGCCTCAAGGATGTTAAAACTTACCTTTTCTCCACCAAACTCCATGGACAGTGTACCATTGTGAACGTTGATGATCGTCTTTGCTGTTTTTAGGAATGTCCTCCCAAGTATGAGAGGGGCATGTCCTTGGGTTCGAGTATCTTCCATCTCAAGAATGTAGAAATCAGCGGGGAAGATGAGATTCTTCACTCTAACAAGGACATCCTCAATCACTCCTTTTGGATGTGTTGTACTCCGGTTGGCAAGTTGCACAACAATGCCTGTTGGTTGAAGCTCTCCAACCTGTAGAGAAGTATACACGGAGTGAGGCATTACATTAATGGAAGCACCTAAATCTAGCATAGCATCAGAAAATAAGGTCTCCCCTATGGTACAAGGTATGGTAAATGTGTCGGGATCCTTGAATTTGGTTGGCATTGCTAGTTGAATCAATGCAGAGACATTCCTTCCCAGGTTAACTCTCTCATTCCCCTTTAACCTTCGTCGATGGGTGCAAATCTCTCTAAGAAATTTTGGATAACGGGGAATTTTCTTGACTGCATCCAACAATGGAATATTAACTTGAACTTTTTTAAATGTATCCATTATTTCATTTTCAATCTCATTATCAAAGTTTCTCTTAGATTTAGAGAGTCTTTGAGGGAAAGGAAGAGTAATGGATTGTTCATTTGAATCATCAATGACTATTTGATTACCATTTTTGTCTTGTTTTTCCTTACATGAAGTTTTTGAGGGTTAGGAAAGAGAGTTTTCATGAGGGGGACATACCTGCTGTGCAGAATCAGTAGAAGGAGAAACTTATTTACCACTACTAAGTGTAACTCCACATACATTACCTTTGTCCTTTGGATTGTAAATGGGTTGGGATGGTAGTTTTCCAGAACCTTGCATCTTAAGCTCACCGATTGTGTTTGCCAATTGCCCCACTTGGGTTCGTAGGTCTTGAATAGCTGATTGTGTGGTCTGTTTGAACTAAAGGTTCTGGGTTGCCATTTGCTTCACTATATCTTCAAGGCTTGGTTCAGACTTGGGAGGAGGAGGATTGTTTTGAGATTTTGAAGGATAAGAAGGTTTCATACCTTGGCCTTGTTGATACCAATTCTTCTTGGGGTAGCTTGAGTTTCCTCCTTGTCGGTATTGTGGTTGTGCTTGCCACCCGGGGATTGGACTTGGCCTGAATGGTTCTTGCTTGAAGGGAGGTTCTTGTTGGAATGGACGCCCTGGGAACACAGCTGCACAGGACTCAGATGAATCTTGATGTTGTGGGAACTGGTCAGAAAAATGAGTGTTATCAAAAAAAATCCCACAATGTAATGGAATAGAAGTAGAGTGTGAGTTACCTTGTGCTTGAGCTAATTGCCTTAGAAGGGTATGCATCTCATCAAGTTTAGTATCTACCTTTTTTTCTAGGGCTGAATGACTTACCTCATGAAATCCTCAGGTTGGTGCAATAGCTCTTGTACCAAATTGTTGTGCATTTTGAGCCATGTTGGCTATTAAGTCACGAGCGGCAGAAGGAGTTTTGTCAACTAGGGAACCACCAGCTGCAGCATCAATCATTCCACGATCCATGGGGATAAGTCCCTCATAGAAGTATAGGATTAATAGTTGTTCACTAATCTTTTGGTGGGGGCAGCTTGAGCAAATTCTCTTGAATCTCTCCCAGTATTCATGAAGGGTCTCTCCTTGTGATTGCCTAATTCCACAGAATTCTTTCCTAATTGATGCAGTTCGGGAGGCAGGGAAGAACTTCTCTAGAAAAAGTCTTTTTAGGTCATTCCAGCCCCCAATTGTGGAAGGCAAATAGTATAGCCAATCTTTGGCTACACCATCAAGGGAGAAAGGTAAGGCCCTAAACTTAATGAGGTCCTCAGACACATTTTTGGGTTTCATGGTGGAGCACACTATGTGAAACTCTTTTAGATGTTTGTGAGGGTCCTCTCCGAGAAGACCATGGAATTTTGGAAGAAGGTGGATGAGACCTGATCTAAGCTCAAAGTTGGCTGCTTCCTCGGGATATTGGATGTACGCAGGTTGGTACTCCACATTAGGGGTAGTAAGTTCTTTTAAACTTCTATTATTTGCAGCCATGTTTTCTTGGGTTTGATTGGGTTCAATTTTGGGTTGGTTTAGAACCACTTGAGGTTCTAAATGGGGTCCCACAATGTTACTTGATTGACCTTATCTAGATGCCTTGATTTGTGTGTGAAGTGACTTTTCAATTTCATGACCAAATTCAAGTAGTGTTCCTTTACCAGATCTTGTCATGCAACAATGATGTCCAGTTTGATTGATTGATTGTTTGTTGTGTTTTTTTTTTGATTTAAGATAGATAAAAGAGAAACATAAGATAGATAAAATTCTATTCTTCTTTCACCCTTCAAGTAGTGTTCCTTTACCAGATCTTGTCATGCAACAATGATGTCCAGTTTGATTGATTGATTGTTTGTTGTGTTTTTTTTTTGATTTAAGATAGATAAAAGAGAAACATAAGAAGGGTGAAAGAAGAATAGAATTTTATACTATATAATTAGAGAGGGATATGTGGAAGAAGAGAGAGAGAGAGAGAGAGAGAGAGAGAGATAAAGAACACACCAAAAAACAACCAAAAATAAAGAGAAAACCCAAAACAAAAAACAATAAAATGGGGGTGGGGTATTTAAAGGAGTAATAATTAAGAAGTAAAATAAATAAATAAAATTAAATAAAGAAAAAAAATGATCTTGGCTCCCCGGAAACGGCGCCAAAATTTGACTGCGTTGTCGAGCGCATCAAATTAGTTGTTTAATTTTGACTATAATTTCTGCAGTATAGCAGAAACCCTAGGTCGTCTCTCGACGGAGCCTTAGATCATTAATTCTAAAATGTGGTTTTGATTATGAAATTAAAAAAGGGAAATGGGGTTTTATAATACTTGGGTGTTTTATGATTAAAGATGACAATAGAAAATAGAAGCTATAAAACAAAGTATAGATTAACAGAATTAATTAAGCGTAATCAACACGGGGTACTCGTATGATGTTATCCTTCATCGCTTCATGATATAAGTTTATGATCTCTTAATCCCTAATTTTTAACACCTAGAACTATAATTTTACTGAGTTTATACTAGGATACCTCCTAGGGTTCAGTAAAAAACACACAATGATTCACCGGACGCCGCCGATGATTGAATGAATTGTGTTTGACTTCATAACCAAAAATCACCAAGGCAACACATGAAAAACTAGACGTGATATCCAGATTTGTATTTTATTTCTTTTTGATACCATGACATAAATGTACATGGCCTTCACAGTGCTTGTGTGAGTTAAATTGACCAATATAAACTGCACAAACACCGCAATTGAAAGGGGGAAAGAAAGTGGTGAACGGTGTGTGAAACATCGCATGAATGGGTACCCCCAAACATTATCATATGAGTTGAGCATGACATACCAGTACATAACTCAATAAAATAAGAATATAGGATGATGAAAAACAACACAACAATCTGGAATTTAAAAGATCATTCAAATATTACAAACATGAAGCTCGGGATGTACATCACATTCCTCCCCAGGTGATCACAAGGGGTTTAGAAACCCATGGGAGAGGAGGAAGAGAAAGATGTTGGGGTAGAACTTACCATAGCCTCCAGAACTGCTAGGGATGTTGAGAAGACTCTTTGGTGACTCCAAAATGGCAGCACCTTTCTCTTGGCCGAACATCCAAATAGGGATCCCAAGGTGTCATTTTATAGGAAAATTGGAAGGTGGTTTTAGGCACACAGATTTCTTCAATCCAATTGTACCACGCGTTTCTGCCTTCAGACAGTCTTATCACTCTTTGGAGAAAATATAAAAGTTGTATCCCTACCTCTTGAATATCTCCACCGAAATATTTGCACCCTTTGGACAACTAAAGCTCAAGATATGGATAAAATACAGAACACCGCATTTGACTTGGTCCAAATTCGGTGGCTTGGACAGATCAGTTCGGATGGGCCCTATATAAGCCGAAGCAGCATTGGGTTCCTTAATATGAAATGTATCCTATTACATTTTCGACAGGCCCACAAAATGTCAGCCCATTTGGATGCACGTATTTCGTGTACTATGCAAAACAGTGGACAGATGTCCATAGATCCATGCAACTTTGGCCCATTTTTCTTCCACTTCATCAAATGCCCTCCAAATCACCTCCACCTACATTGAAACAATAAAAACAAGTAACATTGACCATTATAATATTGATTAACATTAATTGATTTATTAAAACATGAAGTGAAATTTATTATTATATTTGGAATATTCATTACAAAACTAGTTTAAAACTGCGGTGTAAGGGTGGAATAAAACAGTGAATCGTGGTACGATCAGTGACTCAATTCTGAGTTAATCATGGGAAATTTTTTTCCCTTTATATTCCCCAAACAAATACCCATGCTCTATATCCATCAAATCTCCCTTAGTATGGAGAGGTTTTGTAACATTCTTCCCCTACTCATTTTCTTGAGAAGAGATGAAGGTTCTACTAGTCATAAGTGACATCCCTAAGACACCAAAGGATGGAAATAAATTAAAAGGGCCATAAAAACATATGGGGGATGATTATCCATTTGAATATAAAACAAACAAACTGATATAATAATAGACATCCAATCCTATATATGATGAATGATTACAAAATACAACTGAAAACATAATCAAGACATTTACCAATATTATAATAGAAGTGGAAACAAAAGGACAATAACTAGAAAATTGAAAATATACTCCAAGATCCAAGAAACCCAAAAGACATAATCCCAAGAAATACCCAACTAAGCTCCATGATAAAACTCTATAAGATATGAATGTGTTATAAGGAAGCATCACTAAATAACTAGGATATCTTTCCCTTACTAGTGTCTTGATAGATGATATATACAAATTCACCAATGTTCCCAAGAAGGGGGTGAGTATAAACTCAGTATGATTTCCCTAAATACTTTCCAACTCGTGCCACTAGGAAAAAACTTATTAGTTAATTCATATAAAATATTTTTAAGTAGTAAAAATTGTTTATATCAAATACATAAAAAATTATTCATGGAACTTTTCACGACCCATCCCAGTGGGGCCCGCACCGCGACTCCCCAAGCCCGCCTCTAATAGACCAGGGGCTGGTGACTAGCACCGAGTAGGCATATTACTAACATGGAAGGCATTGGTTAAGTACCTGTACACATGAACACGTCTTCAATAACACAATGCTGAAATGTAAAAACCACTAGGGAACAAAATGCATGCATACAACTAAACCCAACCAACATAGTGTGACGGAAGGTAAAGCACTGAAAGTAAACTGGGCCAGAATACAAGCCCACCAAAAACAAGAGTTTGAAAACTACAAAGTCCAACCTGTGAAGACATATAGGTATTGGGACTACTACCAGTAGTCATAGGAACACCTCGGCCTATAGGGAACTCATAAAGCTCAGCCTTGTTCTGGTCTGCCCCGAACTCTGTCAAGACACGACACGTGCGAGAAAAGCCCATGTAGGGGTGAGTATAACAATACTCAGTAGAGGACCTCGAAAACCAAAAAGAAATACACAAAGTAAAGGTACAGTCATCTCTAAACAATATTTCTACTAAACATATATCAAGAGTAACAGAAACCAGATATACTCAAAACCCAGACCTGCGGTCTAAGGACAAGTCACACAACCACATACCCCTGTTAGGGATCCAGCTCAAAGATTCCACAAAGCACTCATCTGAGAGAACTCACTCCATGAGCCTGATAGCTCTTATGTCTTCCGTCTGAGAAGTACTATTCTTTGGGAAAATCCACGAGATATAGATACACTCATTCTGGGAGAACACACTCCTGAGTGGGGAAAGATCATGATACATATATGAGGATCACTTTCAGGTCCTTGGTGGATACCACGACTCATTCAGATTCACCTGCTAAGTAGGGGATCGGTGCCCTGTGGAAGTGGTCATGTCGATACCTGACTCTACCTAGGGTCAAGAATGGATAAAGGATCTCGTTCTGGGGCTCTCAGAAGGATACCTGACTCTATCTCAAAAATTCATGCTGAAGGGATCATACTCTTCTAGAATAAAACCATACCGGACCTTCAGGGGAATGAGAAAATGGGACACTAACACAAACAAAACATGTCCAAGATACAGTGGACAAGAAGATCAAGCCAAGTACTAAAAATCACACAGTGTGTATAAAGGTCGCATGCCTTGTCCTCTTACCATGGGTACTTCCCGTTTACAATGAACCATGTCTCAAGGATTGTAATGTAAAACTCAACAACACGGTGTGTAGAAATTATCACATGCCATGCCAAGGATCTAGGGTCTGCTCCTTGTATGCTGGCCATGTTCCTGTACAAGGCCTTAACCCATATATACCAACCTGTGTAGCTGGCACACGAGCTGACCCACGTTACTGGCCTTGCCTAGCCGTGTGGTGGAGTACATGGTTGTGTACTTCACCTTGTGTATGTGTATCCCTTGGATACACGCCGAGTCCCGCGTAGTCGGCTCTGCTATACCGCATAGGGTTTACACGCCATGTTCCAAAGACGTGTAGTCCATACCGTGTCTGTGTACTTCCCAGAATACATGCCGAGCTTCGGGGAATGTCCAACACGCCATGTGATCGGGGTCACATGACGTGTGATACCTGTCTGACACCCGAAACCCTATCGGTTGTCGTCGATACCACACGGCGTGTTCATTGGGATACACACTGTGTATTGTGGAAAATTCCAAAATCACAGAACTGCATCGTTGCACCTTTTTGATCCTCTGATCTTTGTTATGATGATCTTTCTTCCACCAAACTTCATATTCTAGGTCACCCCGACGTCCCAAAGTCATTTCCATTATTTTCGGACCTCCAATCGGTCCCGAAAATGCATATCGATCCACCCGCGTGAAGGATGTTCGAAGAACGTTATCTCCTGATCTGAACTGATTCATATTCCTCTATCATCATCACACCTCCATTAGCTTGTCACGATGTCAGATCTCAAATTTTGGATCGTTGCATCACAAAATGGATGCACAATGATCCATTTTTCTTCGCCCCACAAATAACGCAAACAACGCAAGAGAAAAAGAAAGGGGAAAGAAATCCAAAAGCAAATTGAGGAATGAACCTCCGCCATCATTAATTATGGAATTGATCTGCTCTCTTTAGTAGGATACAATAGAGAAGAATAAAACAATAAACTAACATGGATTAATTCCCTAAGATCAACCAAATAAAAACCCTCCCGTAATAAAGTGTGAATCCGTGGATCAACCTGGCTGTAGGTTGATCCACATTCATTGTTTAATCAAATAACAGGGAAGAAGAATTGAAATAACAACCCCTACCTTGATTCAGTGGAATAATGATCACCACATCATGTTTTTTGGTGAGGTTCTTTGATTCTGAAGTGCATTGATCGCTCGCGTCATCGTCATCCACCAACGGGTTCTCCTCCAAGATCTAATGTCAAATCCTCAATTTCACAAGGTTATGCAGATATCCCTGTGAACTTTCCATAAGTAGGTATTTAAAGAGGAGGCAATTAGGTCACTGTACAAAAAGGGAACATTTTAAAATAAAATAAATTATTAATTTATTTTATTTCTTCTAAAGTGTTTCTTTTAAAATTCCCAAAAACTAAATTTTGCAGCCGACCCGCGTCTGTCGATGTTAGGCCCCACTTAAGGTAAAGTCATTTTTATGAACACAGTGGTGCCCTTAGATTTTTAAGTTAGGCACTCATTTAAAAGATATTACACATTTTCAGGAAAATCGATCATGCACGCTATTTAAAATTTTAATTTATTTCAAACATTTATTCTGGGCACTCCAGACCTCAGAATCGAACATCGTCAAAAATCCCGGTCTCATAATAATTCCATATAATATTTAAAAAAAATATGCAGAAAATCTAAGACATTACGTTCTCCCCACCTTGGGGCTTTGCGTCCCTAAAATCCAAAACAAAGGATACTCAAAAATATGTGGGTACTGTACATGGATCTGAGCCTCCCTCTCCCACGTGCTCTCCTGAAGATTCTTGTGCTGCCACTGAAGGAGCACCAATGGAATTGATCACCCACAAAGGATCCTCTCTGGCCGATCCTCGATCTTCATCGGGTACTCAGCAAAGGTCACTCCATCCTCGATATCCATCTCGCCCTAGTCGATGATGTGTGATGAGTCATGCACTTAACTCCTCAGCTACGACACGTAGAAGATATCATGTGTCTGATGCAACTGTGGAGGTAGATCTAGGTAGTATGCCACCATTCCAACTCTATGCAGTATCTGTAAAGGTCCGATGAACCTTAGAGATAGCTTGAAACCTGGGCCAAATATCTGTAACCCTCGTCGAGGTGAGACTCAAAGAAATACGTGGTATCCCCACTCGAACTCCATAGGCCTCTGTCATCTATCAGCATAATACTTATGCCGGATCTGTGCAGTCTTTATCCACTCCTAGATGATCTGCACCTTCTCGGTGGTAGCTCGCACCAACTCAGGACCCATGAGTGCTGACTCTCTAGGGTCGGTTCAGAAAAGCGGTGACTGTAAGGGTCTCCCATATAAAGCCTTGAACGGTGTCATACCAATGGTGGAGAGGTAGTTATTGTTGTATAAAAACTCTACCAGTGGTAGGTGGTCCTCCCAACTATGATAAAAGTCCAAGATATAGGCCCAAAACATATCCTTCAGAACCTGAATGGTCCTCTCTATCTGACCATTAGTCTGGGGATGGAACATTGTGCTCAAGCATAGTTGAGTCCCAAAAGCCTCTTGCAATCCCTTCCACAACTGAGATGTGAAGCAGGTGTCTCAATATAAGACTATTTTCGAAGTGACGCCCTGAATCCGAACTATCTTTTGAATGTGGAGGCATCCCAAGCTCTCTACGGAACTCTGATCCCTGATAGCCAGGAAATGGGCTGACTTGCTAAGTCGGTCAATGATCACCTAGATGGAATCATGCCCCTTGGACGTCCATGGTAGGCCTGTCATGAAGTACATTGATATTCCATCCCACTTCCACTCTGGAACTTCTTGGGGAGATCTAATCTCGCTGGAATCTGGTGCTCAGCCTTCACCTACTAGCATGTAAGGCATCGAGAAATGAACTCTGCTACTGCCTTCTTCATTCCTGACCACTAGAACTATCATTAGAGATCCTGGTATATCTTCTCCATTCTAGGATGTACCACCAAAGGGGGTGTATGAAACTCCCTCAGGACCTCTTCCCGCAATGCCACTGGTATAACAGTGTGTCCCCTAAAAATAATTACGTTCTCCCCACCTGGAAAATATCCATCAGGAACATGTCCTATGGATAACTGAGCACGTAAAACCTCACAGTCAACATCCCCAAGTTGTGCCTCCCTAACTCGTTGTAAGAGTGGAGGGGTGACAACCATCGACTGTGGGTAAGATGTATCCTCACTCTGCAGTAATGATAACTGCAACATGGATAATTGTTTTGTCACCTCACTCAACAGTTGTGAGCTCGACCTTCTGCTAAGAGCATCTGCCACCTTTTTTCGTTTCCCATGAGTGTAGATGGTCTCTAAATCATAGTCCTCGAGGAAATTTATCCAATTCCTCTGTCTTAGATTCATATCCTTTTTCAAGAAGATGTACTTGAGTCTCGTGTGGTCATATTAGACGATAAAATACTCGCCCATAAGGTAGTGTCACCACATCTTCAACACGAAGACTACCGCTTCCAACTCGAGATTATGGGTCGCATAATTCTGATCATGTGGCATAAGTTGGCGCGAACCATAGGCAACCACTGCTTGCCTCTGCATCAGGACACAACCAAGCCCGGTCCTTGATGCGTCGCAGAAAACTACGTATCCGACACCCTCCTTCGGCAATATCAAAATTGGGGCGCTCATCAAAATCTGTCTAAACTGCTCGAAATCCTGCTGTCACTCCTCCATCCATATGAAGGGTTTCCCCTTCCGGGTCAAGGCTGTCATCGGTACTGATATTCGAGAGAAATCAGGAATGAACCTCCAGTAATATCCTGATAACCAAAGGAATCTCCTCACCTTTTTCATGCTCTGAGGTGGATCCCATGCTAACACTACCTCCGCCTTGGTTGGTTCCATAGATACTCTATCTACAGAGATGAAATATCCCATAAAGTGGACATCCTGAATCCAGAACTATCACTTTGAGAGCTTCCCATAAATCTGGTGCTCCCAGAGTACGTCTAGAACCATCTGCAGGTGTCTCACGTGATCCTCCTCTAATACTGACTACACAAGGATGTTTTCAATGAATACCACTATGAACTGGTCTAAGTACGACTGGAAGATCCGGTTCATCAGTCCCATGCACACTGCGATGGATTTTTTCACGCCGAAAGGCATCACAAAGTACTCATAGTGAACTTAGCGGCATCTGAAAGTTGTCTTTGGTATATCCTCATTCTATACTCGTAACTGGTGATGACCTAATCAAAGTTCAACCTTCAAGAACCACAGTGCCCCTCTCCGCTTATCAAAAAGTTCATTGATCCTAGGCAGTGGATACTTGTTCTTCACTGTCACATGGTTCAGGTGCCGGTAATCCACGAACAACCTCAAACTCCCGTCTGCCTTTTTGGAAAACCAAAACGGGGCCGCCCATGGTGAAATGTAGGGTCATACAAAACCCTTACTCTGAAAATACTCCAACTACAATCTCTACTCATGAAGCTCTATGGGTTCCATCCGATTTGCTGATGAGGAAATTGTTTTCATCCCAGGGTGTAAGTCGATGAAGAAGTCGATTTACTAGTGGGGAGGTAGTCCTGGAACATCTTCAGGAAAGACATCCTTGTACTCCATCATTACTTTTGGGAACAAGGATCTCATAACATCTACTACTCTGAGGGAAAGGCTAGCCAACTCATGAGTGACTGCACCCTCCTATGCATAATCCCATTCTGTGCTGCCTGAGTTTCCGTTTCTCCAAAAAAACCTCATCCCATCACCGCGGACACACCGCGCCCTTCGCCTAAAGCAGTCAATCTGGGTATGGAACGAAGATAGCCAATCTATACCAAGAATGACATCATAAGGCCTTGACGCTACCACCAAGAGGTTATAACAGAAACTCTCACCTCCAAGGGTAAGATCACACTGTCTTCAAAGGTGTGTGATCAAAGATTCTCCTCCCATAGGTGTCTCCAAGCATAAGGATCGAGTCAACGACTCTACTAGAATCTCAAGGTTTCACACAATACATGTGGTGAGAATGGAATGACTAGAACATGTGTCTATTAGTATGGAAACTAAGGTATAAAAGAAATAGATCATACCTGGGATCAATCCTGGAGTCCCTGGGTCGTACGCCTTGACTGCAAGTAGTTGTCCCCACCCCTGTCCCCCAACTCCCTGAGCTTGGTGCGGACTTCCTGGGGGTGGTGGTGGAAGTAAATCGAAGTGTCTTCCACCACCAAAAGCTCTCCCTACTCCTTTGCCACGTACACCGCCTAGCGGGTTTGTCTGCTCCACTCTTTGCCTCTGCCTTGGTGGTCTATCCACCGCTTCCCTATCAGTTGCTTGATGGGTTGGAAAATCCCTAGCAAGATATACCCTACCGTCGCACGAGTAGCACCATCTATCCCTGGGCTAACTAGACCTAGCCTGAGAGACATGGACCATCAGTTCCCTATCCTAGGTCCCCCTATGATGTCTCCCACATCCTGATCCATGTGCCTGATGTCGGCTTTTTACTTCTGAGGTCTCCACACCTGTCTGACTACTGCAAATGATCATTGGTTTTCTCTGTTCTGATGATAATCTCTTGATCACCAAGTCCCGCTCGAGCACTCCAGCATAAGTTGAAATTCATAGATGCACTACACTAGCTCAGATGTCCCATCATAGACCTTGCTCGAAGGATCAAGTTCTTAAGTGTTGACCCCTGACCATATCCATCGAGTATCAAGCGATATTGGTGAACCTAGATGAATAGTCAGCTATCGTCAAACTGCCCTACTGGAGCTGAAGAAGCTCCTGGATGCGCACTAATCTCAGGATAACTGGAGAGAAATCCTCCTTGAAGAGTATCTCAAACTGCATCCACAAAATAGTCTCCTCATCATGAGTCTGTGTGGTTAGACTCCACCATCGTCTTGCCAAACCCTAAAGAATGATCGCTCCTAGGATAACCATCTGGTCCACTGGTGTCCTCACGAGACGGAAAACTCTGTCACTGCCTCAAGCCATTCCTTAGCCGCCTGAGGGTCGGGCTCGCCTCAGAACCTGAGGGGTCTCTGTTTCCGGAACTCATGGAGCGTGCTCATCATGTGCCCCTCATTGGTCGGTATTGCAGGTACCACGGGCTCCTCTATTGGTGGTGGTATAGCAGGTGCACCACCTGGTGGCAGCGCCTAGGGAACTGACACAAAGGACATGAAAAATACAACCCATTCCTATATAATGTAGGAACCATTCTTTTACTTTCACGCAACTATAGTTTTCATGTACAGATTCCTTCTATATGGATACGTCAGCCGCCCGCACCAGCACTGGAGTCTCTAGCCTGAAAGTCAAGCTCGAAACACTTAACATTGTTGCCCCAAACCAATCTCATAGACTCCTGGTCCTAAGGTAGAACTGACCACCTCTGATACCACTCTGTCACGAACCATCCCAGTGGGGCCCACACCACGACTCCCCAAGCCCGGCTCCAATAGGTCAGGGGCTGGTGACTAGCACCGAGTAGGAATATTACTAACATGGGAGGCATTTCCTAAGTGCCTATATGCACGCACACATCTTCAATCCCACAATGCTGAAATGTAAAAACCACTAGGGAACAAAATGCATATATACAACTAAACCCAACCAACAGAGTACGATGGAAAGTAAAGCACTGAAAGTAAATTGGGCCAAAATACAAGCCCACTAAAAACAAGAGTCTGAAAACTACAAAGTCCAGCCTGTAAACACAAAGAGGTATTGGGACTGTTTCTTGTAGCCATAGGAACACCTCGGCCTGTAGGGAACTCAGAAAGCTCGGTCATGTCCTGGTCCACCCTGGACTCTGTCAAAAGGTTTCTCATCTTCACAAAACACGACACGTGCGGGAAAAGCCTGTGCAGGGGTGAGTATAACAATACTCAGTAGAGGACCCCAAAAACCAAATAGCAATACACAAAGGAAATGTACAATCAGCTCTATAAAATAATTCTGCTGAACATATAGCAAGAGTAATAGAAAGTAGTAATTCTCAAAACCCAGACCAGTAGTCTAGAGACAAGTCACACAACCGCATACCCCAGTTAGGGATCTAGTTTAAAAATTCCACAAAGCACTCATCTGGGATAACTCACTCCATGAGTCTGATAGATCTGATTTTGTCCGTCCAAGAAGTATTATTCATCAGGAAAATCCATGAGAGATAGATACACTCATTTCCGAAGAACACACTCCTAAGTAGAGAGAGATCACGATACACAGATGAGGATCACTAATAAGGACTTAGAGGATACTGTGACTCGTCCAGATTCACCTGATAGGTAGAGGATCAGCTCCCTGTGGAAGTGGTCACGTCGATACCTGACTCTACCTATGGTCAAGAATGGATAGAGGATCTCCCTCCGGGCCTCTCGGAGGGATACCTGACTCTATCTCGAAAATTCCTGCTGAATGGATCATAATACTATAAAAGTAAATGATACCTGACCTTCAGGGGAATGAGAAAAGGGGGCTCTAACCCAAATAAAACATGTCCAAGATATGGTGGACAAGAAGATCAAGCCAATTACTAAAAACTACACCGCATGTAGAAAGGTCACACGCGGTGTCCTCTGACCCTGGGTACTGCCCGTATACAACGGCATGTGTCGTAAGTATTGTTATGTTAAACTAAACTACATGGCATTTAGAATGGATCACACACCATGTTGAAGTATATAGGGTCTGCTCCGTGTACGCTGGTCATGTGCCCGTACACATCCTTAACCCATATATGTCAACCTGTGTAGTAGGCACACGGGGTGACCAGCATTACCAGCCTCACCTGGCCGTGTGGTGGAGTACATGGTTGTGTAATTCACCTCATGTATGTGTATCCCCTGGATGCACACTGAGTCCTATTTATTCACCTATGTCATGTGGTGTAGGGTCTACACGCCGTGTTCCGAAGTTGTGTTGTCCATCTCGTGTCTGTGTACTTCCCAGAATACACGTTGAGCTTTAGGGAAGGTCCAACACACCGTGTGACTGGGGTCACATGTCATGCGATACCTGTCTGACACCTAAAACCCTAGCCTCCACTGTCGATACCACACGGCGTGTTCATCGGGATACACGCCGTGTATTACATAAATTTCCAGAATCGCGAAACTGCTTCGCCGCGCCTCAGTGATCCTCTAATCTTTATTTCAACGATCTATTTTCCATGTAACTTCAGATTCTAGGTCACCTCGATGTCCCGAAGTTCTTTCCATTGTTTTCGGGCCTCTCATCAGTCTCGAAAACACGTATCGATCCACCCGAGTAAAGAACGTTCAAAGAATGGTCTCTCCCGATCCGAGACAATTTGTCTATTGCCATCGTCATCACACCTCCTCTAGGTCATCACAATGTTGGGTCTCAAATTTGGGATCGTTTCATCACAAAATGGATGTGGAATGGTCTGTTCTTCATCACCCCACGAAGAATGCAAAGAACATGCGAGAAAAAGAAAGGGGAAAGAAATCCAAAAGCAAATCGAGGAACTAACATCTACTCTCGTTCGTAACAGCGTTGATCCGCTCCCATTAGTAGGATCCAATGAAGAAGAATCAAACAATAAACTAACATGGATTAATTCTTCAAGATCAACTAAATAAAAACCCTCCTGCAAGAAAGTACGAATCCGTAAATCAACCTATTCATCGGTTGATCCACGTTCATCGTTTAATCCAAGAACAGGGAAGAAAAATTGAAATAACTACCCCTACCTAGATTTGATAGAAGAAAGATCACTATGTCAAGTTCATTGGTGAGTTTCGTCGATTCTGAAGTGTTTTGATCACTTTCGTCGTCGTCGTCCACCAACGGGTTCTCCTCCAAGATCTAATAAAAAATCCTCAAAATCGCAGGTTTGTGTAGAAAACCATACGAACATTCCACAAGAAGATATTTAAAGAGGAGGAAATTAGGTTGCTACCCAAAAAGGAAACATTTTAAAATAAAATAAATTATTAATTTATTTTATTTCTTCAAAATTGTTTCTTTTAAAACTCCCAAAAACTAACTTTTTCATTCGATTCACACCCGTCGATATTAGGCCTCGCCTAAGGTAAAGTCCCTGCTTTGAACGTAATGGTGCCCTCAGATTTCTGATCTAGGCACCCATTTAAAAGATATTCTACTTTTTCAGGAAAACCACTCATGTGTGTTGTTTAAAATTTTAATTTATTTTAAACATTTATTTTGGGCACTCCGGACCTAAGAATCACACGTCGTCAAAAATCTCGGTCTCGTAATAATTCCATATAATATTTAAAAATAATATGTGTAAAATTTGAGACATTACAAAACAAAATTAAATAATTCATTTAAAACATTTCTCAATTTATTTGGAATACCCATGACCATGTCTCCACACACACACCATGTATGCCTAGGTGATACTTCCACACTCCTTATTGGTCTCTTCTCGATCCACCAAGTCATCACAAGGTTACCAATACTAGGTTCCCCAATGGTGCACGCCACTTATATAGGGGTACATCTATGAATACACTCACACCAACCATGTATACCAAAAACCATGACCAACCCATTTCCCATAAACATTTAAAGCATTTCCAAAAATACTTTAAATGCATTAAAACCCAAACCATAATTTTAAATTTATCATTTTAAAAATATAAATAAAGGTGGGTTTTCGAAAATACTTCCATTTTCCCCTAATTTCCAAATCCATAATCGAAACGGGTTTCCATCTAGAATCAAAAAATTATTTCATAACCATTTAAAGAAAAAAAATAATATATATTATTCCTTAAAGTTATAAGTCAAGAGGATATAAGATAGAATCCACATAACTCTCAACAGTTGGTGAAAATGATGAACAGATCTATAATTCTATAGATCCAAACATATATCTTCTTCCATTCTATCAAAATAATCATAATCCGTCAATATTCCCATATTAGAACATGGTTTCATCCACTATGGATTAGATCTATCATTCTATGAGATAGATAGAGGAAGAAGAAGAAGAAGAAGAAGAAGAAAATGAAGAAGAAGAGAAGAGGGGTAGATCTAAGAATAATTATATATAACTATGAATTATTGATGAATCATGGAATCTAACACACTTTAATTCATATAAGAATTGATTTTAGATCAAAAGGAAAAGTCTCCCAATACTATGGAGAAAAAGGAATTTGAGATCTTTAGAAAATAGGTGATTAAAGGGTTTCTCATGGATTAATTTGAATTAGATCCATTAATTTAGGGGTGAAAATGTACATTTCATGGTTGAGCGACATGGTTTGGTAAACTATGTGCCAACTGTGAAGTTATACTATCATAAGGTTACCCCTGGCATGGTTAAAAAACAGTGTTCCAACCATGTTTTTTCCTCTATTTCAAGAAGCATAGTGTTTCCAAGGCACCCGCATAGTTTGACCAAACCATTTTCCAACTGTGCACCATCTTAGTAACCATTTTCCTCTATTTCATGGTTTCTTAAAGATAGTTCATGGTTTCTACAAACCATGTACCACGAGAAATGCCTCTAAAACGTTCCAAAACCCATTGGAACATCATGAAACATAACATGAACATTGTATTTACTCAAAATAAAGAATAAAGGGTCATGTACCTAAAATCAGGGGGTGCTACATTCTCCCCCCCCCCATTGTCCTTTATATCCACAAAAAGTAGAAAACCTCTATTGTCCTAGAAGGGTTTGGGCCACTTATGTAAAATTTCCTTATCATTCTCCCATTTTTCTTCCTAAATATGACCATGTTTTCATAAAATCTATACTATATTGATTTTTTTACTCCACAAGAACTTCTATAACCAATAGAAAATATGTACCAACACATAAATCAATGTAGCATATAGCTCAAGGTTAATGTGATCCAATCCAATCACATAGTTAGTATAAGGTTGGAAATTCCTTAACTGAGATACATGAAACACATTATTCACTGAATCAAACCTTAGTAGAAAATCCTACTGATATGACACCTCACCAACTCATTCATGTATCTCAAAAGGGCCTACGTACCAAGAATAAAACTTTCCCTACTTACCAAAAAATGATTCCTAATCCTTAGAGATATTCTTAAGAACACATGATCACTCACCCCAAATGACAACAGTCATCGATGATTATATTCATTAAATTTATAATGACTTTGAGTCATCTCCATCCTCTTTTTCTATCATCTGAATATTATATATTGTCTCATCCACAAGACAGAGTCCAATTAGTAAATTCACGCCTATTTCAAACCAACAAAATGGAGGACAACAATATCTCCCATATAATTCTTCAAAAGAAGTTATATGTATCATGTCATGATAACTATTATTGAATGAGAAATCCACTAATGGTATGTGCTCCTCCCATGACCTAAAAAATCCATTAAAAAGCCTTAATCATTTCCTCCATTGTTTGGATCATCCTTTAAGATATTTAATCAATTTTAGGATGATAAATAATTCTCATGGTCAACTAGATTCCAAGGTTTTGTTTTAAGTATTTCTAAAAATGATATGTAAACATAGGGTCTCAGTTAAACACAATTGACAACGGTATATCATGAAATATTAAAACTTCTTAGATATATATTTTGGATAATTTATCCACCATATTATGTTCATGAATAGGGAAAAAGTTGGAAGACATTATCAGAAGATCCACTATCAACCACATGGAATCATGTTTCCTAACCATTCTTGGAAAACATAGTACAAAATTCATGGTTATCTTCTCCCATTTCCATATATGAATCGATAAATATTGTGACATACCAGTTGGTCATTGATACTCTTCCTTGATCTAGAGATAGGTGAGGCATCTCAAGTCAAACATTGAAACTTTTCTATTTATTCCATCTCACCAAAACTATGCCCTCAAATATTTATACATCTTCTGAATTCCAGGATGATCATCCCATGTTTAATAGTTGTAAGAAAAAATATTTTGTTCCTGATAAACCAATGGTATAACCATTCAATATCTAAACTACAACACTAAAATACCATATAACTTCCATCCCTCAATGGTCTCTCCACCAATGAGTTTTGACCTCATAGTAACACATTAAGAATCATATGTTTGAGAATTTATAAAAGGATTAGCCAAATATATAACAAAAAAACTGGAATGAAAACTACAGCATTTTCTTATTCTTCCCAATCTAGAATTATGTCAGCTATAACTTACATAATATTACATTACTCCAAAGCCTATAACAAATTGAGTACACAAATATCTACTCAATGTATCCTCAATAGAATTTCCTTTACCCATTGTATACAATAAGTCAAATTCAAACATTTGTAGATATTCCATCTACCGTCTTTTCCTTAGGTTTGAATATCTGCGTAAGAAAATGTTTTTTAATCCCTTATAATCCATAAACACAATAAATTTATCACCATAAAGATAGTGATGCCAAGTCTTCAAATAATGTATTACTACATATAACTCCAAATCATGCACTGGGTAGTTTTTCTCACACACCCATAGCTTCAATAAGCAATATGAAACAATATGATCTTCCTAAATGAGAACACATCCCAATTAAGATCTCAATGCATCACAATATACTGCATATCCCTATATAGATTTTACAAACTTTAAAATAAGTGTTAAGGTAATTCTAACCTTAAGTTAATGGAATGATATATAGCACTAACAGTTCAATTATAAATGAACGCCTTTTCTCATCAAATTTGTCATCGGTGAGCCCAAACATGAAAAATCATGTAAAAACATTTATAGTAAATTGTAAGCCGAGGAAACAATGTATCTCAAATAAATTTTTGGGTGGTCTCTAAGAGATAATATCTTCTATATTTTTAGGTCCTATAAAAATAAATTTTTATTAAATTAAATGGATGAGGAAACATACCTCTTGTATCCAAAAATCAAACCCTGATAACTTGGTATAAAATTGATGCTCCTCCAAGATACACAACATTATATCCAAGTGTTTTTCATGATCCTATTTTTTTGTGTAATACACCTGTATATCATCAAAAATCTCCTCCATAAATAAATATTGATACCTATGAAAGATCATATTCATCAATTCCATAAATATGTATGGTGTATTAGTAATACCAAAAGGAATAATGAAAAATTAATAATGGATGTTTCAGGTTCTGAAAGATGTCTTCAAAATATCCACTTCCAAACTAACAGTTAGTGATATCCTAAATGTAATTCAATCTTATAGAACCATTGTTCACTCCTCAATTGATCTAACAATTCATTGATTCATGGTTGAGTATAATAATTCTTTATCATAACTTGGTTATTCCTACGATAACATACAAAAAGACTAATAGTTCTATCCACCTTCTTTATAAAGAGAACTAATGTTTCCAATGATGATGTTCTTGGTCAAATAAAACCTTTACTTTCCAACTCTTCTAATTGAACTTTTAATTTCCTCATTTGTGTTGGTTCCATTATATAAGATAGAAGTGATATAGAACTAGTCCCCGATAGGAGATCAATCATAAAATTTAGCTCTCTAATCAATATAAACCCTCATAATTTATCAGTAAAAACATTAGAAAATTAGTCAAAATAGTTGTAAAATATCTATTTCCAATATCATCCATAGATTAAAAATTTAGAAAAGAAAACTATTATGGGATAGTTCCAACCAATAGTGTCAAAGGTCTTTATCTACTTTCCTTTACATCCCAATATTCTCTTAAGAGATTTTTAACACCATCTGTAGATGTGAAACTAACCTTTTGGGCATAACAGTTGATGTGGGCCTTGAACAATGTCAACTAATCCATGCCAAAAATCAAGACATAAACATCCATATCAAGAATATAGAAATCCAAAATAAACTTAAATCCATCAATAATTTTAGAACAATATTTACACATAAATTATATATATTCTCTTTGGCCTAGGAGAGTTTTAAGTTTCAACACAGAGGATTTTGGTGTTCCTATATTCACCTTAGATTGACCTATTCTAATGATGTGAATTATTCTATTATACTCATCCTGGTGAAGCATGTGATTCCTGAGAGATAATAGGTGTATCTCTATCACCAAACCTTGAAGCACTATAATAATAGAATATAAGATGTATCATCAGGTTATAATTGTGATATACTTTTGGTGTTTTCATGAAATATCCCTTTATATAGATGAAAGAACTACATTGAAAACATATGATCTTACTTTTCACTTGAGGAGGAATGTTTACTGATCCCATGATTTAATTTTTAGGTGTTCCACCACTCTAGAAGTAGGTTTCCCTATTATTCTTATTCCCAGTATTAGTGTTCCAACCTATTCTCATAGGAATAAACTTTCTCCCTTGAACCATATTTCACGATATATCTATTTCTTCCACCATATCTCTACTGAACATATCTGTATAATATATTATTGAAAGTATGACAGTCTATGTGTGAATATACGGTCTTAACCTGGACTCAAAAAGGTGTTCCTTTAAGGATGAAATTGAAGAAACAACCAGGTAAAAGTGGACTAAATTCCTAAATTTATCTACATAAACTATCACCACGAGGTTCCCTTGATTCAAACTGAATAAGTATGTTGTTCTAGCAATCTGAAAGGTGTGAGGATATAATTTCGTGTTAAAAATTCTTCAAAATTTCACATGTCATTCCTTGATCCAATTTATCTAGAACTAATAACTAACACCCTTGGAATTTGAAATCCTCCACTATCTATGTTTCGAAATTTATTGTTACCTCTGCTAGTTTCCCAAGGAAATCAAAGACTTGATTCATCTAATTCAACCAAACTTCTTCTTTTTTTCAGCTCGGAACCCCCTTGAAAGATAGGTGGATTTTTATTTTTAAAATAAACTGAATGGTCCACTTTCTAAGGTTCATCATTCTAATTACCCATATACATAGCCTAAAAATCATGGACATTTATTTGTAACAATTTTTGGTTCACCTATCTTTCAGGTGAAACCAAAGTTTTAGCAACCTCCTTTGGTTGATTTCTAAGATTCCTACCCAATGCCATTCATTATAACTATAAAACACTTAGTTTATTATTACTCATTATAAACTAAAGGCATATAAATTCCAATTTACTACATCAATTCATATCACAACATAGATTTCCACTATCCAAACATCAATAAAATTTTAAAAAAATTGAAAATAATTCAACCATTATTTTAAAACCAACAATTTTCACTATTTTAAAAAACCATCACTTTTTTTCCATTTCATTAACCATAAAACTAAAAATGAATAATGTATACTTAATGGTAAGTCTTACTTTCTATTCATGGTTTGATACTCTCATCGACTATTCCCAAGACTATGAGGTGACACAACCTAAAATGGTATTTAAACACTTTTGTACCCAAACACCCTGGTAACTTGAATATTAGAATAAAAAGTTTATCTATATATTTTTATATGATACACTTCAAGTTCTGATGATCTTATCTCTTTACTACCAACCTAACTCGTGTATGGGAAAATAATGATACCATTTAAACCAAAAATATAAATGAATCGATCAATGCTAATACCATTTATAACTTAAGGAATAAACAATATGATACAATTTGTAACATCTTACCCATCCTCATTAGTTTGAGAAGAGGTGTATGTGTTATTGGACTTAGGTGGCATCCCCAAGACACTAAAGGATAGAAATAAATGCCAATGGAATCAAGAAAATTTGGGGATGATTTTACTTTAAAGATAAAATAAAAAATCAAATATAATAATAAAAATCCAATCCTAAATATGATGCATGAGTATAAAATACAACTGAAAACATAACCCAAACATTTACCAATATCTTAGTACAAGCAGAAATAAAAAGACAATAAATAGAAATGTGTAAAGAAAATCTAAGATCAAAGACACCCAAAATGCATAATCTTAAGAAACACATGACCAAGATCCAATCTCCAATTCCACAATCAATGCCCATGGTATGAAGAATAATCACTAAATAACTTATATACCTTACCTTTACCTATTTATTGATAGATAATATCTGCAAATGCATCAAAGTTCTCAAGCTGGGGTGAGTATAAGCTTAGTAGGATTTCCCCAAAGACTTCATAACTCACCCAACTAAGAAAAACCTTATTTAAAAAATTTATTTAAAACATTTTTAAGTAGTAAAAATAGATTATATCAAATCCATAAACAATGTCTCATGGAAAAAAATAAAACCAAGCCTTTAAAACTTTTTTAAATTTATTTTCCATACACAAAAATGTGTTTCTACACACACACCATGCATTACTAGGTGACACTTCCATACTAATGAGTGGTCTCTCATAGATCCACCAAGTTTTCACAAGGTTACAAATACCATGTGCCCCAATGGCACACGCACCTTCCACAATGTCACATTATTAATTCACTCATACCAACCATGTATGAAAAAAAACTAAGCCAAAACCATTTGATATAAACCTTTAATTTCTTTCAATACTTTAAACCAACACTTTCTAATTTCCAAAACCCAAACAATAATTTTAAAATAATCATATAGAATTATAAATGAAGGGGGGTTTCCTAAAATCCATCGATATTTCCACAATTTTTAAATCCATAATCAAAATGGTTTTTAATTAAGAATCACACAATTATTTCACAACCATTTCAAAAAAATCATTTAATAAAAACTAATCCTTCATGTTCTAAGTCAATTTAAGATAATAGAGAAGCCACCTACCTCTAAACAAATGGTGAAAATGATGAATGGATCTATAATTATTGAGATCTGGGATTATATATTCTTCTCTTCGACCAAAACAATCATAATCCATAAATATTAGCATCATAGAATGTGAATTCATCCACAAAATATTAGATCTATATTTCTAAGAGAGAGGGAGAGAGGGAGAGATAATATTACTAGATCTAAGAATAATGATAAATATCTATGACTTACTTAAGAATATGTGAATCCAATACACTTTTATTTTCCAAATAATAGCTTCTATATCAAAAGGAAAAGTCTCTCAAGGCTAGGGAGTAAAAGGAAATTCAGATCTTTATAGAATAGGTGATTAAAGGGGATATAGGGACTTAATTATAATTAGATACACAAATTTAGGGGTTCCAAATGTACACCACATAGTTAGGATGCTTGGTTTGGAAAATCGTGTGACAACCATGTGGTGGTACTATCTTAAGGCTACCCCTCACATGGTTAAAAAACCATGCACCAACCAGGTTTTTTCTACTATTTCAAGAATAATGGTTTTCCTTGGGCACTCACATGGTTTGGAAAAACTATGTGCCAACTGTGCGACTTCCCGATTACCACTTTCCTACCTTGAATAGTTTCTTATAGATGTTCCACTATTTATACTAATGTTGTAGAAACTATGAACATCAATAGATGACTTCAAAACATTTCAAAATCCCCAAGAACATCCTAAAACATAAAAAACATTATATAGTCTCAAAAAATATGAATTAATGGATATTTAATTGAAACTGGTGGTGCTAAATTCTCCCCACCATTAGAGTTTTGATCCCCAAAAAGTAGAAATCCAATGTTTTCTAGAAGGTTTTAGGTCACTACTCTTACATTTCATTCTCACAATCCCATGTTTCATTATGAATCTAACTATGTTCCCATTAAACCCATACTAGATAGATAATTTTACCTATAGATATATTCTCTTTCCTATAGATAATATGTATCAATACATGAATCAATATATCATATGTCTCTAGTTCAAAGTGATCCCACGAATTACATGGTTATAATTAGGTTGGTACTTCTTTAACTGAGATGCATGAAACACATTGTGCACTGAACCAAACCTTGTAGGAAGATCCAACTGACATTCCACCTCACCAACTCATTCATGTATCTCAAAAGGGCCTCTATATCGAGGAGAACACTTTCCATGATCATTAGGATAATAATTCCCAAGCCTTGGATAGATTATAAAGAACACATGATCACTCACCTAAAATTAAAAAGGATGTCGATGATGATCTACATATGATTTCTAAAGACTCTAAGCCATCTCCATACTCTTTTTGATCAGTTGAATCTTCTATATTTTCTCATGCACAAGGTTGGGTCCAATTAGATTATTCCCACCTATTTATACCTAATAAAGTGGATAACAAAAAGTAAACCCATAAAATGATTTAAATGGATCCATGTGTATCTAGTCTTGATAATATTTATTGTATGAGAACTCCACTAACAATATGTGCTCTTCTAATGACCTTGAAAAATATATTACAGAATCACTAATCATGTCCTACAATGTTTGGATCATCATTATAGATTGTCCGTCCATTTAAGGCTGATAATATGTGCTCATATTCTACCGGGTTCCAAGGGATTACTATAAGTATTTCCAAAAATAATATATAAACCTAAGGTCTCTATCAGACACAATTAACACTAGTATTTCATGCAATCTTACAACATCTTAGATACAGATTTGGGATAAGTCTTTCATTGTATTAGTTTCAAAAATAGGGATGTAGTGATCTAAATTAGTAATCTGATACACTATTAGCCATATGTAATTCTTCTTCCTAAACATTTTTGGTAAAACTATTGTAAAATCCATGGTTATCTACTCCCATTTCCTTATAGTAATTGGTAAATAATTTAACATACCAACTGGACATTAATTCTCTACCTTGACCTACTGATAGGTGACACATCTTGAGAAGAACTATGCCATGTTCCTCTTCATGATAGCCCACCAAAATTTTTCTCTCAATGATTTATACATCTTCTTAATCCCAAGATGTAAATCCCATATTGAATGTTGGTAGGTAGAAATAATTTTTTCCCTAATATACCAAAGGTACAACCATATGATCTTTAAACTACAACACAAAACTATCATCCCACTTTCATCCCTTAATGGTCTTCTAATAATTGAGTTTTGACCTCATGGTAACACATTCATAATAATAAGTTTGAGAATTTCTAACCTGCTCAACCAAATTAAGAACATCATAAACTAAAATAAAACATCAACATTACCTTGTTATTCACAATTTAGATTCATGTTAGTATATAACTAACTTAAGATGTCATTAATCTGAATCTTCTTTATCCAATTGAGTATACAACATTCTTCTCAAGGAATTTACTACATAATTTTCTTTCCCTGGTGTATACAATAAGTCAAAGTCAAACATTTGCAGATATTCCATCCATTTTATTTCCCTTAGGTTTAAATATATTTGTGAGAAAATTTTCTTCAATCTCTTATGATCAGTAAGATCAATAAATTTCTCAACAAAAATTTAGTGATGCTAAGTCTTCGAAGCCTGGACTAATGTTTCTAACTAAAAAACATGTTTAAGGTAGTTTTTTTCATTCATCTGTAACTGATGTGAGCCATATGACACAACATAAACTCCTTGCATGAGAACACATCCCAACCCAGATCTCATTGTATCGTAATGGACCATATATTCCTCTCTAGATTTTGGAAATGTTAGGATAGGTTCTAATGTATATTTAACTTTAAGTTTTTGAAATGATTTCTAGTACTCATCATTCCATTGGAAAGGAACACTTTTTCACATAAAAATTTTCATAAGTGGGGAAAACATGAAAAATCACATAAAAAAATCTTTAGTATCCCACTAAGATTAGGAAATTACTTATCTCAAAGACATTCTTGGGTGGTTTTCAAGAGATAACATCTTTTACCTTTTTAGGATATACAAAAACATTTTTTTATAAATTAAATCGAAAAAAAATTACTTCTTGTATCTATAAATCACACTTTGATAAATTGGCATAAAAATGATGCTCTTCCAAGATACCAAACACTATATCCAAGTATAGCTCATGATATGGTTTTTTCCTAGAATACACCAGTATATCAATAACAAACATTATCACAAAGGAATCCAAATACATCTAAAATATTCAATTCATTAATTCCATAATGACGTCTAGTGAATTAGTTTAACTAAAAGGCGTAATGAAAAATTCATAATGCTCATATCTTCTTCTGAAATATGTCTTCAGAATATCATCATTTTAACTTTCATTTGATGATATATCGAATGTAATTCAATATTATAGAACCATTGGACCCATCTCATTGATCCAACTAGTCACTTATTCTTGTTATAGGATACCAATTCTTTATCATAATTTGTTTAAGCATATAATAATTGACACAAATACTGATATTTCCATCCATATTCTTTACAAAGACAACTGATGTTGCCCACAAAGATGTACTTGGTTGAATGAAACCTTTAATTTAAAACTCTTCAAACTGAACTTCAATTCCCTCAATTATTTTGGTTATATCCTATAAGATGGAAGTGAGATCATACTCGTTCCCAGTATGATATCAATCATAAAATCCACCTCCCATTTTGGTGTAAACCCAAAGAATTTTTCCAGAAAATAATTAGTAAATTGGTGAAAAATAATTGGAAATTACATATTTAAAATATCATCCATAGATTCCAATGTCAACACTACAAACTAATATTAAAAATTTCTAACCACTTGTGAAAAAACTTTTACTATACTAGTCTTTACATCCCAATATCTCCTAAATAGATAATTAATACCATCCAAAGACGTGAAACTGGAATTTTGGTCATAACAGTCGATGTGGAACTTGAATGATGTCAACTAATATATGATCAAAATCAAGTCAAAAACATCCATATCAAGTACATATAAATCCCAAAGAAACTAAACTTCATTGATAGTTGTAGAAAAAGTACTACACATAAAGGTTTGACATTCTCTATGGACAATAAGTGTTTGAAATTTCAATGCATAAGAGTTTGGTGTTCCTAGAATCACCTTGACTTTCTATATTCTAATGATGATAATTATTCTTCTATACTCATCCTTTCAAATAATACAATGTCTAAGAGATATCAAATGTGTCTTTAGAATTAGACATTGGACCACTATGACAATAGAGTTGAAAATGTACCATCTGGTTTCAATTATGACATTCTCTAGGTGGTGCCACAAAATCTTTCTTCATATGACCAAAATAACCATATTGAAAATATCTCATCTTACTATTCATTTGAGGAGGAATTTTATTGATCTAGTGGTCTGATTTTTTGTTGTACAACCACTCTATAAGTAGGTGTACCACTTTCATTAGTTCCCAGCATTTGATTTTCCAACACTTCCCATAAGAATAAACATGCTCCTCCAACCATATTTCCCAAGATATCCTTTTCTTCACCATAACTCTATTGACCATATATATATAATATATTATACAAATCATGTAAATATTTGATTGAATATATAGTCATACCCCTGACTGAAAAATGTGGTCCTTTAAGGATTCACTTTTAGAAACCTCTAGCGTAAAGTGGAATAACTCCATAAATTTGGTTGCATGTTCTATCACCATGAGGTTATCTTAATTCACCCCTAATAGAATCATAATTATAATAATTTGAAAATTTGGAGGATATAATTTCTTGTTAATAAATTCTGTAAAATCCTCTCATGTCATTCCTTGGTCTAATTTTTCCTAAACTTCTAATTCTTACCATTAGCATGAAAAATTACCCAAAACATTGATTTCCAACTTTAATTTAAACAATTATAGTGTAATAAGGAAATTAAAGGATCAATTCAATAAAATCAATCGTAATTATATGTTTTTTAAATCAAAATCTCCCAAAAAGATTAGAAAATTCTTCTTTTGGAACTAAACAGAATGGTCCCCTTACCGAGGATCGCCATTTTTATTATCCCTATCTATGGACTAAAAATCATAAAAAATGATTATTACCACCTATTAGTTTATATATAGTTTAGTTTCAACCACATTTTCAGCAACCTCCTTTAATTGATTTATATGATGCCTACCCAGTACCATTTACTATAACCAAAACAAAACTATGTTTAGTCTTATTCATTAGAAACTGTAGGTTTATTAATTCCAATTTACCACATCAACACATATCACAACATAGATTTACACAATTTAACTATATTCAAAATTTAAATATTTTTTGAAAATACTACAACCATGCTTTTCAAAACAAGAATTTTCACTATTTTCAAAAATCACCACTTTTTTCTATTTCATTGACCATGAAACTCAAAATGAATAATGAGGTACTAATGGGGGGTCTTAATATCAATTCATGTTATGAAAATATCATTTGTTAGACCCATGACAATAATATGACACTTCATATAAGTGTCTTTTAATACTTGTGTACCCAAACACCCTAGTAACATGAATTTCGACATAAAAAGATTAGCTATATCTTGTTATTATATTCACTTTAAGTTCTGATGATCCTATATCCTTACTACTAAAACAACTTAATAAATGAACAATAATGATACCATTTATACCGAAATATATATGGAATGATCAAGAATGTTACAATTTTTAATTGAAGGACCAAACAATCTGATACCATTTGTAACATCCCACCCCTCCTTGTTGGCTTGAGAGGTGGTGGAGTTGCTACTGGCATTAGATGAAATCCCCAAGACACCAAACTCTTGAAATAAATTCCAAGGGCCTAAGAACATTTGGGTATGATTTTACCTTTATAGATAAAACAACCAAACCAACATAATAATAAACATCCAATCCTCTATATGATGCATGAGTACAAAATACAAATCAAAACATAACCAAAACATTTACTAATATTTGATTACAAGAGTAAATTAAAGGAAAATAAATAGAAAAGTGAAAAGAGACTCCATTTTCCAAGAAATCCATAAGACATAATCCCAAGAAACACCTATCCAAACTCTAAGCTCAAACTCCAAAAACTATGCTCATGGTGTCAAGAAGCAACATTAAATAACTAAGATACCTTGCCTTTACCTTTGTATAGATAGATGATATCTAAAAATCCCAAGCATGGGGTGAGTATAAAATCAGTATAATTTCCCCAAATTCTTCCCAAATCATTCCACTAGGAAAAAAAATTATCACAATTTATATAAAATAGTTTTATGTAGTAAAAACAATTTATATCAAATCCATAAACAATTTTCCAAAGAAATAAATAAAACAAAGCCTTTAAATAATTTATCAATTTATTTGGAATAATCATAACCATGTATCCACATGAAAACCATGCATTCCCAGGTGAAAGTTCCATACTCACTCATTGATCCACCAAGTCATCACAAGGTGACCAATACTAGGTGCCCCATTGGCACATGCCCCATCCACGGGGTCACATCTATGAATGCACATTCACCAACCATGTATTCAAAAAATAATTCCAAACCATTTCACATAAACCTTTAATTTATTTAAATCATTTAAAAAAACCTTCCAAGCATCAAAACCCAAACCATAATTTCAAAATCATCATTTTAAAATTATAAACAAAGGGGGTTTTCTCAAAATACATCAATTTTTTCCCAATTTCCAAAGTTATAATCCAAATGAGTTTCCATCAAGAATCACACAAGGATTTCAAAAACATTTCAAAAAATAATAATTTAATTAAAAAGTATCCTGCAATTTATAAGTCAAGTGGAGATAAGAGAGAAGCCACTTACCTCTCAATGGTTGGAAAAGATGATGAACGGATCTAAAATTCTCTAGAACTAGGATTAGATCTTCTTCCCTTTAATCAAAAAAATCATAATAAATCAAGACTACCATCATATAATAAAAATTAATCCACCATAAATTAGATATATGATTCCAAGAGAGATAATAATACTATATATAAGAATAAAGATGAATAAATATGGATTACTGATGAATCTAGGCCTCCAATGCACTTTAATTTTCATAATAATCACTTTTATATCGAAAGTAAAAGTCTCTCAAGCCTATGGAGAAAAATTAATTTGATATATACAAAGAATAGATGGTTAAAGGGGGCATCAAGAATTAATTTGTACAAGAACAAAAAATTTAGGGGTGATAAATGTGTGTCTCATGGTTAGACTACACAGTTTGGAAAACCTTGTGCCAACCATGTGGTGCTACTATCTTAAGGCTACCCCTCACATGGTTGGATCACACTTTCAGGAAAACTATTCACCAACCATTTTTCCCACTTTTTTAAGAATCATGGTTTTCCATGGTCACTCACACAGTTTTTCCAGACCGTTCACCAACCATGTGCTACCCAGTGACCATTTTCCTCCCATGGATAATTTCCTAGACATGGTACATGGTTTCTTCTAATCATGCACAATTCATGCACCTCAAAAAATGTCTCCAAATCATGAAAAAAATCCTTATAACCTCCAAAAACATAAAATAAATATTATAAAAAATAAAAAAACATGAATAAAGGGTCATGTACATGAAACTGGGGGTGTTATAGGTTTCTATAACAATGAGAGTAGAATCCAATCATCCAACCAACTTAGTATCTAGGCCAAAAATCTACCTAGACCTGATGGTTGGAGAATATAAGGAGTTCTCTCCACTAGGGAGGAAACTAGAACCATATCAAGAAAGATATACCTAGCTAACCAATTATGTTTATTAGAAAGAGATGCAAGAAATCTAACCATATCATCATATACTAACTACCACTTATCAAATGATGCACTGGCCAGTTATCACTTTATAGTTCAATGACTCCATTTAATCTCTATTATCTCAAATATAATTCATGTAAGGGTAGATTTCACTAGTGAAATTAGAGAGAAAACTATATCCTAAATGGTTTTACATAATTCTTTATCTTCCCATCTTTGTAAATCCCACTTTCCTGAAGTTATATATCCCTAGGGACCCAGAGTATAATCTAACACACTTAGTATCTCAATGTGGTCCCATTTTAGGAACCCTAGAGAAATAAGAGGCCATGAATCTCATATAATTCATGCAGACTCAAGACAAACTAGCACTTTTATAGTATAAAAATATAAGAACTAGACTAATAATGTGATGGGAAGACCTCTATTAGGAATTCCTCTATCAGTTTACTTCAACACTAAGGAATTCAATATTCCTTGACCTATTAAATTTAAAACATCATGATAATGAGAGAATCAATAAGTTTAATACCAATTAGAATGGTTGGTCCTACTTCTTTAACTTGTAACTCCAACATAAAGAGTTGTTAGGAATCATCATAGACACTCCAAGTGATGAGTTACAAATACTTCTCATTCTGGTAAAATATCATGATGGATTATATAATAATGACATAGTTGCATAATCATTGGAATATTATATTCGATGGACTGATACTAAGTCTCATCCAACATTAAAAACATTATGAAATAGGATTGGTAAAGTAGAAATAGTATATTTTACACTTATCCAACTTGAACACCAACTATGGAAGCCAAAGCTTCACAATATCACATATTTACCCCTCCGGAATAATAACAACAAAAGAAACAACCACATCAAGAAGGGAGAAAATAGAAGAGGCATATATTTTATAAAGACCAGAATCAAAAATAATTATTATTTCCAAAATGAGAAGGTCCTAGCTATTTCATCATGGCTATATAAAATATTTTTCTAAATATAATAGGGCATAGGAATACAAATAAATTTAAGCTTAGGGACCACCCAAATTATTTCCCCATCCATTGAATATTGTGTGATAATATCCAGGAGTGATTCATCATTAAAGACATTCATGAAGAGATGGTACATTCTTGGTGATTCATGCAAGGAAATCAATCAGTACAAGTGTCTTGTGTTTCTTCTACATCATCATAAGAAGGGGAATGTCATGATGTTTTAAATAAGTTCACTTGGATATTTGATTGTTGGATGAATAGAAAAATGTTTACCCATGCACATTTTATCCTTGGGGTAGAGATAAATCAAATTTTTGTGGCCCCAACTCCTTTTTCAATAACTAGTCCAACTTCTTCAGCACCATAGTCCTCTAAGAGTTGATTTTATAAGAACCAATGAAATTAGTATAATAAGAAGGATACAGAAGAGGATCAACCTATATTGAAAAAAAATTATTTCAAACCATTTTAGATTTCATTCCCCTAGATATGGGAGAATGGGAACTACCCAAAAAATAGTTCAATGGGAACTGACCCCTCAAATAGAATCCTCTTAAGATGAGGAATCTAAATAGATCTTTTTCAATGTGATTCACTTAGTATATCATTTCATTAATGAATAATATTATTATGATCCGGATTTCCCCTCTCATAGTTCTAGAGTATGAAGTAGAGGCCACTGAGGATGAGGGGGTTGAGGGAGAATATGTATTTATAGACATCAAAATTCATGTCACATAGCTAGTAATACTATATACATTTTAGAGACCATTTAAAGGTACTATAGAGGGCTCCTAAGGAACACCAATCTACTATAGAAACATCTAGGGCTCGTTGAAGACTGGTTATACTAGATGACCTATTGGAAAATCTAAATCTATTCAGTTATTTTCAAAATATGTATAGGTCAGATCATCCCAACTAGAAAACAACCACAATTCAATCAAGATCTTACCATGGAAGGAAGAAATAAGAATAGGAAAACTTATCTTCTAAGTCTCATACCAAGGAGCATCCTCATAGAGGAAAGAATAGACCTCTAGCACATAAATGTGATATCTTGAAGAACCTTATCGTTGTTCTAGATAAGCTCTCATTCCAAGATGACCTCTATTTATCAAAAGAGCTCTAGAAAGCACTTATTAAGGCTCTCCTAAGACCAAAATATTTTTATGTTGATTTTGATTCCACTAAGGTATATCTTATAGAGACTGACCCTTCTAAATGTTACATGATTATCTCGTATACATAGCAAGTTAGGAAGACCACCATGTTGAATTTATTACTCTAGAAACAACTTTGTATTCCTTGGGTTTCATGTATATTCAAATAAGTGAATATTAATTTAAATACATTATTAAATATCATTCATAGTTCTATAAAACTTTAATATAATAATTTCCTAGATTATTTTTCGTATTAAAATCACATAATATTTCTCTATTACAATGAGATCCTTGAAATTACATAAATATATTCTTAAACCAAGTTTTATAGTCTCATTACATTCTATGATAGGACACATAGTATATTTATTGTCATGGGAGAGTACTCATAATAAAATGAGACTTTTTTCTCAAGAAGGTTGAATTTGGTATTCTCTAAAATGGGATATTATGATAACATATCTTCTAGTAAGAATTCAATATGTTAATGTTTCATTGGATATTCTTGTATGAGAGCATGTATAATGGTCCTTATACTTTAACATTATTATTAATTAATTTAATTAATCATGCACTTATATGTCTTCCTAAAATACATGACAAAAATATTACATGGAGAGGTTGGATACGTTGGGTGCATCATGAATGATGTGCTATTAATGAATAGGTCGAGTAAGGATTTATCTCTTCCATATTTATTGAAGTATATATCTTAACCCTTTGATTAAAATAGAACTCTCACATTAAATTTCATTAACATAGTGTAATAAAAATTTTATTTCATATATTCAAAGAAAGACATATCGAGTATATAGGTTGATAACATGGGTGTCTAATCTACTTTATGAGATATCTTGAAAAATGGATTATATTAGACAGTGAGCACTCATGTGTAGTTTTCAACATTGTAACATTTACTTATTTCTCTTGTTTGAATTAAAACATTTCTATATATTAATTTTGTACTTTTGGTAATCCTTCCTAATTCTAATGAGAAAGAATCCTACAGGGTCGTACACTAATTATTTCTATTTATCTCAATTAAATTATATTTAAATTTAATTATTAGAATAAATATTATTCTCAATATTGTGGAATAATCTTATTCAGTATTTATTGATCACATAAATTGAATAAATATTTATTTTCAAGAAAATTAATTATTACATAGATATATAATATTTACTTATAAATGTCGATGAGGACTAGAGAACCAAGATTGTGTCCAATGATAAATATTGATTTGAAAATAAAAAATATTATATTTATCACTACACTGGTTAGCACAAGCAATGATAAAATAATAATATAATATTATTGTATTACATGGGTTCATATAGGGTTTAATATGTTATTTAAGTTTTATTATGTAATTAAATTATATTTCAACCTTAACACTGACTATAAAAATATACGGTTATGTCTATTGTGTATATTTTGATCGAAATAGATAACTATTGAGCACAATTAAATCTAGAGATCCCTATCAAAATTTAATAATAATCTAGAGATTCTATTTCATCCTCCATTGTCTTAAGAAATAGGGTGTAAGGAAAATTCTTCAATCCCTAATGAATTATCACAACGATCAAGAAAAACACTATAAGATGATTGATATACTGAGTTAGTACCTAGAAATTCATCGACATTGTTTTAATATCATAGGATCATGTGTGGATCAACTCTAGAGGTATTCTACACTATCCTACATGATAAATGATGGTTGATCAAAAGGGGTTTCAGAAAATAAAAAATTAATCAAAGAAATATCTAAAGACCTGGGTAATATTTATTTTGATATATTTAAATTAATTATAAATTTAACCTGAAAATATATTCTCTTGGTTTCGATGACATTAGTTATTAATATTCTTCAGAAAAAATCTATTCTTCTTGATATTTACATCTTGTAAAATATAAAAATGATTCATAAAATCCAACAATTATTGAGTCGGGATCGACCCTACTAAGTGCTTCTAATATCCCTGAAACAATCAAGGGGTATCAGAGTTCTCTCATTCCAATTTATAATTATTTATTTTATTTTTGATTATTATGAATTTAAAATTTTAAAAAAAATCAATTTTTATTCTTTCCTGATCTATCATTGAAATCTATTATTCCACCTCTTCATTTCTTGATCTCATAACTAGGATCAACTAATAATTAATGAAGAAAACATCTAAAAAACTCATCCAAAGGTGCCAATAATTATTTCTAGATAATACATGGTTACACGGTGTGTACTAATTTTCCACATTTCTTTTATCCTTGTTCGTTTAAAAATTAAACCTACATGGACTTCTAGTGTTATGAAATTAATACATGCTATATGAATTTAATGCACTGTGTGTTGACCATATAGGGTTGTACCTAAATTTGTGGGACTACATTCGAAGTTGATTGAATACATTCCATGTAGTCCATGTTTTTATAGTGAAAAAAACATGGGGTCAAGTCATGTCATGTAGCAAATAAACTGCATGTATTAAATATACGATGCATATAGGATGGAAGATATGTAAATTGAATAAAATTTAATGTATCCATTCTATATGCCTTTTAATTCATAAATATCTATAATAATTACACACTGAGTCCCTAAGTGTGTATTGTAGGTATCCAGCAACGAAAAGTACACGCCACGTAGCTAGCTTTCACGCACCATTTACTTTACCTATTTAAATATAAATATTATATTTAATTAATTATTCAATTAAACATCAATTAACTAAGTTTCATGGGTCATTAAATTTACAATAAACGCCTATTTTTATGTTTTATATTGTATTAAATGTTTAATAAATTCCATGTAATATTCAAAACTATGAATTATGTATGGTTACTGTATACAAAAGACTCAACACATTAAATTGTATATGCAACATAATATTCATGTGTTCCATGTTGAATAAATTTGGTAGTACACACTATGAAATTATGACACATTTCATGTATATAATATTTCATATTAGTGCATTTTATAAAACAAGAACCATATTAAGTTGATTAGACAAGTACTCATCAAGTTACTTACAAGTACAAAGTTGTGTACAATTTTATTATGTTTTTTAATAAAATTTAATTAATTATTTAATATAATTGAAGATATTAATTTCAATATGATTATATGGAATAAGATAATATGGATATATTGATTAATAAGTGCATTAATCAGATTAATTTGAGCACATTTTATCTTATCAAATAAAAAATTGAAATGAATCCTAGCCAGTTGTTTTAAATTCATAATCATTTCATGTGTATGACCAATCAGGAGTTTTGACCAGACCTATGTATGTTTTGGTTTCAATTTAATTTAATTTAATGTATTTCATCAGTTTTCAATTATTTATCATTAAATTAAATTTGATGACCTACGTGTCACCCCGTCCCCCATTATTATGTAGTAATTTTGTGTATAAGGTTGTTTTATATAATTACCCTTAACCAATAATTTGGTTCCCCTTACCTACATGTGAGTTATAAAACATGTGTAATAAAAGGATTATTTGAAGGTTTATGGAATCGATTTAAGGTAAAACCAAGGTGGAGGTGGTTTAATATAGAATCGAGAAAAAAATAACATGGGTGACACATAGGTGGATAGGTGGGATGCTACAACTCGTGCCAAGACTCAGAAAATAAGTGTTTCCCTAAGTTCATAGGTTGATTTGTTTTCTTCTCAAAAAATCAATAGTTATATCAATATTGTGATCATTTGATTTAATTATTTATTTTATTTTTTTCTATTGAATTATTTATTTAATGGATGCAAAACCATGATCACATAAATAAATAGACTAATATGAAAAGAAGAAATTTAAATAAATGGATAATGCATAAATTTTTTATCATAACATAGTTAATTCATTAATTAAATTACACTTAATATTAATAGTCCATGTTAAAGATAAAATAATAAAATTTACACGTAATAAATAAAATCCTTCAAGTTTATATTAAGTCATTAAGCTTTCCATCATCTGAATTATGATGAACCCATAATTTAAGTGTTGATTCAGCCTCCATTGAGGGAAATTTTAATTTTTGGGAAGTAATAACTAAAATAGTGGGTCAAATTAACTGAATAAATATTGGGTTTAATAGCCTCTATCTATCTAATAAAAATTTAGAGGAAATTTTTGCGAAAATTCAAGTCAGGATTTCTAGATTAGGGATTCCACTCAATAGTTCAAGAGGATTCCAATTTTTTGTTGGAAAGAATTCTTACCTTAATACTTTCTTATAATTTTCATGGCCTCTATGTGGATTGTAAGAATAGAAATATGGATCATTTTTACTAGAATTTCTAACATGATGGTATATTCTAAGTTTAATTGGGAGGGTCATTGAGAATTGATAAAATAGTGGGAGACTTAATAAAATTTAAAAATTATTTAGTCTCACATAAATTATAATAAAGTAAAGTACTAGTAATATAATATTTTATTATAGAATAATTACAAGTTATTCTATCATATTATCCCTTTGATAAATTCTGTATAAACACCATCTTTTAACTATAATTAACTTCCAGGAATGTTTCATATGTCTACAGGTAGTTTTTCAACATGAACGGAAGTCTTACGTGCTAGAATCCTCAATGCCTGATCTGCCTATAAAGGAGGCGAGTGATGAGGATTTTAATATATATGATAAATTCTTGATCGATGTATTTTATATTAAGTATTTAATGATTTAATCTATGTCTAATAAAATCATGAAATCACATGAAGAAATGTATGCTTCTAGCATGATCTAACATCTCCATCTGATTTTCATGATAGATAAATAAAATAATGGTATGACATATAAAAAGTTCCCTTTTGAAGAAAACTTAGATAAGGTGATCCATATGGGCCTCATGTGGTCAAATTCATTGGCAAAATTGATCACCTAGAGGTCATAGTGTTTAAACTACCTAAAAAATATGCACTGATATCATTCTTTCATCACTCCCTTGGATATTTTCTAGATTTTTTGTAAATTTAAATATGAAAAAAAAATATAAGTATCTCCTAGATATTCTTACTCTACTTCACCAAGTTGATATGGATATGAAGCATGAAATTACTTCTTTTCTTATAGTGAATAAAAGGAAAGTTTATGTGAAGATATCCAAGAATAACACCAAGTCTAAAGATTCTTCATAGTGCCCTTCCAAGAATAGGAGGATCAAGGGGAAATAAAGGGAACATGATGTTGTCTATTTTTCATAGGGTGAGAAGGGTCATTAGAAAAAAAAACATCACCTAGAAAAATAAGCAAGAGGAATATCCGAGTGAATTCATTATTGAGTGTAATTTATCTATTTATATAAATTGGGTACTAGATATTCATGTGATTCTCACATATGTATTCATAAAATATGAACAAAGTATATTATATAATAATTCCCAAGGGGAGGTAGATATATGAGATACAAATAGAGATATACTTTCTATTATGACTATTAGAGACTACCACGACTCATTTTCTACTAGAATAATATTGGTATTGAAATATTTTTATTATGTGAAATTAGTTACAAAAAGAATTATTTCCATATCTAGACTTGATATGGATATATTTATTTTCAAGTTTTGAAATAAGGGTTTCTTATTTTAAAAATAAATTATTTTTTATCGTAAGACATATTTAAATAAAAAATTTATGTGTTTTATTACTCAAAACAAGTAATGGAAATTGATAATGAAGATAGTTAACATGATTCATACAACACCCATCTATGGAATCACATCTAATTCATGTAAATGAAAAATGTTTGACTATATTACACCAATATGGATATTTATATTCCTTTAAACTAAAACCACTTTTGTGTATGTTATGCATGTTTTCAAGGAAAATGACTAAATCCCTATTTTTTAAAAAGGGTTAAAGGTTTACTAAGCTTCTTGGGTTGGTTTATACTGATTTTTGTGGTACATTTCTAGTTGAATCCAGGGGTGGGTACTCATACTTCATAACTTTTACTAATGACCTTTGTAGATATGTATATTTCTACTTAATGGGGGTATAAGTTAGATTCTTTTAACATATTCAAGGAATATAAGAATTAATTTGATAACCATCATGGTAAGAATATTAATAAATTCTACTCAGACCATGGTAGATAATATCTTAATCAAGAACTCATTAGTTATTTATGGAATTTTGGGATTCTATCCCAACTCAATCCTCCATATAAACCACGATGGAATAGAGTAAGTGAAAGGATGGACCCACCCTATTAGACATGGTGATATCAATAATGATTCATGTGAGTATTCTAATATTATTTTAGGAATACAAATTGTTGACATCAATTTGAATTCTAAAATGAGTTCCAACTAAACAATAAAATGGTATTCTATATGAAATTTAGAATGGAAATAAACCTGTGATGTCTCATATATGAGTGTGGAGATGTGAACAGTTTTTTAAGGCTATTTTTAGTATCAAACTTTCACCAAAATTCACTAATTTTATGTTTATAGGATATCCAAAAGAAACATGAATCTATTACTTATATGACCATTTAGATAAAGATTTTTTGGTTAATAAACATCCCATATTCCTTGAGAGGGGGCATATCTCTAAAATAGGTAGTGGGAGTGAGATAGACTTTGATGAGGTCTAGGATTAAATACCCAAGATTTGTAACATGAATAGATTCCAAAAATCCTTTTGAAAGAGAATGTTTTAGAGATGCAATTATTTTGTAGGAGTATAGAAGATGTCAGAGAACCTGAAAGATATGGTTTTTAGTCATTAAGGTTTGTGTCTCATTAGTAGTTGATAATAATGAATTTATAACCAACAATAAAGTAGTAAATGGAAGAAAAAATTCCAAGTGGAAAGAAGATATGAATTTTTAAATGGATTTCATTTATCAAAACCACGTCTAGATTTTGGTATATCCTCCCATGGATGTAAGTCCCATTGGTTGTACATGGTCATTCAAAAAGAAACTATACATGGATGGAAAATATGATACTTATAAGGCATGACTGGTTGTAAAAGGGTTTAAATGGAATAAAGGAATGGACAAAGATGAAACCTTTTCAATATTTCTATGTTTAAATCCATCATAATTCTAATTTCCATAGTGCCTTACCATGACAATGATATTTGGAAGATGGATGTCAAAATAGACTTCCTTAACATGAAAAATTGGGAATATGTATATATAACACAACCAAAAGGGTTTGTGACTCTAAAGGATTCTAATAAAGTATGTATGTTGTAGAGGTCAATTTATATATTAAATAAATAATTTAGGTCATAGAAAATTTGATTTAATAAAGACATAATAGAATTTGGTTTCATAAATAACAAATGTTAGCCTTGTAACTATAAGTGATTTAGTGGGAGTGCAGTCATTTTCTTAATAGTTTATGTCGATGACATACTACTTATTAGAAACAAAATACCAGTCTTATAGTCTTCCAAAGACATGTTGAACACATTATTCTCCATGAAGGACTTGGGTAAAGCATCATATATTCTTAGGATCAATATCCATCATGATAAATCCAATTTTCCTCATGGTTTAAGTCAAATTATATACATTGAAAAGATACTAAAATGATTTATTATGGAACATTCCAAGAGTGGAATCTTACCAAGTTCACATGGAATTTATCTTTCCATGAATATGTATCCTTAGACACAAGAGCAGAGACAAATAATGGAAAATATTTCATACACATATGTTAATGGGTAAGTCATGTATGTTATGTCATTTACAAGGATATATGTCACCAGTGAATTAAGTATGGTAGGAAGATATCAAGTTGACCCACATGACCACCATTGGATGAAAGTCATTAATATCCTTAAGTATCTGAGGAAATATAAGGTTGTTTTCTTCGTTTATGGAAGGTATGAGGAGTTAGTCATCAGTGGATATTCAATCATAGTTTCCAAATAGATCAAGATGGCCTAAAATCACATTCGGGATACATATTCACTCTCAATGAAGGTGTTGTGAGCAGAAAGAGCGCAAAGCATGTCATTGTTGCAGATTTTATAGTAGATTTTGAGTATATTACGATTTATAGGGAAACTAAATAATGATTTTGGATACATAACTTCATCCTATATCTTGATTTTATTCTAAGAAGTAAAGATCATATCACACTCTATTGTGATAATACTGTAGTGGTGGACCTAGAAAGGGAGCCAATATCACATCAACAAACAAAGAACATATTTCAATAATATCATCTATTTAGGTATTTTTCTAATATAGGTGAATTAATATTTGGTAAAGTCTCTATAATAGAAAATTTGGTGTACCCCTTAACTAAAGTCTTAACTTAGTAGAAACATGATCTTCATGTGAGAGATAGTAGACTGAAATTCATTGGTAGTTGTCTTTAGTCTAAGTGGGATTTTGTTGGAGTTAGTGTTCTAGAACCAACTATTTTTTTTAAGGTTGGGGCCAAAGCCTCATTTATTGTTAAATCAAATTAAATACCTCTTTTAACTGGTTAGAGGGAGACCCATTACATAGCCCAAAGGCCCATGGGTCATCTGTCCCATTACATGGGCCATAGGCCCATTTTTTGGCCCAAAGCCCATTCTGTGAATAGTGTTGCTACAGTACCCACGCTGCTACAGTACTGCACAGTACCCGCCACTGCTACAGTGCTTTGCTGCCGCTATAGTGTTCGCCATTTCTACAGTGCCGCCGTAGCTACAGTATTATTACAATACCTGTGCCCAATGGGTTTTGAACCCCCATTTTTCATGTAGATTTAAGGGGTGCTTACCACTAAGCCAAACCCCAACTACAGAACCAACTATTTGTTCTTTAGGAAACATGTATTTTCAAATAAGTGAATATTAATTTAAAAATATTATTACATATCATTCATAGTTCTACGTGACTTTAATTTAATAATGTCTTAGAGTATAGGTCACATTAAAATGGAATAGAAGTTCCCTGATATAATGAGAACATTGAAATTCCATAATAATATTATTAAATCTAGCTCTATGATCAGATATTATTCTATTATAGTGAAACTAATATGATGAATTTTATGTGTGATTTCTCATAATCATGTGAGACTTTATCTCATGAAGCTCACACTTTGTATTATCCAAGATGGGATATTATGAGAACAGACACACCAGAATGAATTCTATAAGTTTGTATGTCATTAGATATTCCTATCAATGAGAATCTGTAAAGGTATTTAGACTTTAATATTATTATTATTATATTTCATGATTCACTCACTTATATTTATTATCATAAATCATGACAAAAACTATTCATGGAGAAGTTGGGTATGTTAGGTGCGTCAGGAATGGCATGTTATTAATGAATAGATAAAAGAAGGATTTATCTGTTTCATATTTATGGAAGTTAATATCTCATACCTTTAATTGAAATAGAACTATCACATTAAATTACATGGACAAGGTGTAATTATGATTTTATTTTTTATATTTAAAGAAATATACATCAAGAATTTAGGTTGATGACATGGGTGTCAAACTTCTTGATGAGATATCATGATAAAGGAATTATCTTACACAATGAGTATTTGTGTGTAGTTGTCAATGATACAACATTAACTTTTTTCTATTGGATGTCTTAACCCATTAATAGATAGTAATCTTGGACTTTGTTCATGATTCCCAAATAAAAATAGGAAAGAATCCTGTAGGGTAACACACTAAGTGTTTCTGTTGATCTCAATTAAATTCTATTTGAAATTAATCATTATAATAATATTATTCTCGAGCCAATGAATAATTTTATTCAGGATTTATTGATTCCATAAATTGAATAAATATTTATTTACAAGGTAATTAATTATTATATTGATTTATAATATTTATTAATAAATATCGAGGAGGACTAACAAACCAATCTTATATTTGATGATAAATATTAATTTGAAAACTGGTAAAATTATATTTATCGTTGTTCACTTTAGAACACACCATGAGAAAATGTTGTTATTATTATTATTATTATTATTATTATTATTATTATTATTATTATTACATGACATGGGGAAATATAAGGTTTAATATATTATTTAAGGTTCATTGTGTGATTGAATTATATTCCAACCCTAACCCTAACTTTATAAATAGACGACTATATCTATTGTGTATAATTTCATTAAAATAGAGAATCATTGTGCACAAAGGATTCTAGAGCTCTCTATCAAGACTGAATAATGATCAAGTGATTCTCCTTAATACTCCATCATCTCTAGAAAAAGAGTGTGGGGATGATTATTCAAGCCCAAATTAATCATCACATCAATCATGATAAACACTAAAGGATTATTGATCTATCATAATAGCATCCAATAATTTATCAGAATTGTTTTTTGATCATAGGAGCATACATGGATCATCACTAGTGGGTTTCTACACATAGATACTATAATAGAAATTACATTTTACTAAAAAGAGTTCTGGATGATCAACATCTTAATCAAAGAAATATCTCAAGATTGAGGTATTTATTCTTTCGTTCTATTTTAGTTAAATTTAAATTTAACATAAAAATATCTGCTATTAGTTCCAATGACCTTATTTTTCAATATTCTTTGGAAAAATTTCATAGGTCATTATGTTTAATTCTTTTAAAATATGATAATGATCTATCGAATCTAACACTTGATAAGTCAGGATCAACCTTGATATGTCATTCCACTACACCCAGAACCATTACACCATAAAAAAGACATATCATTATTTTTTATATATCCAAAAAGCTATAAAATGTTGAAATCACCAAAGATATTATTAACTATGGCTCCAGGATCAATCTCATCATGATTTAGAAACTTCAATTCTTAGTCCACAGAGAAGCTAATTTATCTCCCTTCACTCTAACAATCCAATTGTATGAAAAAATATAGAAAAAACCCCTTGAGTTAATCATTATAAAATACTATTTTGGATACCTTATTTTAGATATTTTGTTTATGATTGATCATTAGGATACAGCTCTCAACATCATGTTGGGAAGACCATGGCATCATTTTCATGTGGTAGTACCCTCAACATATCACCAGTGCCTCAAACACTCAATCAATAGATTATCTAGGGTGGTATGTGGCGATGTTAACCCTTTTGATTCTCATGAAACTCAGTATATAGATTTGGTATTCTACCTGAGATAGAGTAAAAAAAACTTCTATAGGTAATGTCATCTATGTCACTACACCTAATGATTTATACATGGCCTTTATCAACGCATTTCATCAGCTTGGTGGATATTATACATTTAATATCAACCAAATTGAGGTAATAAATCCTATAGTAGATACATATACACCTATCTTCATGATATCAGTGACATTATTTGACTCTGGTTTAATAGATTAAGGATGTTCTCTTAGTCATAATGATAATGTCATTGATGATAATCCTCTCACTTCATCTCCATAATCTGAGTATATTCTTTCATAATAAAATGGATTGGAAAATTTACATACATCATCAATAAGAAATGAAAATACCACTATAGAATCTCATAAATCTCAAGATGTATGCACTTCCTCTACTCCCAGTAATAACATAGAAGGAGATAATATACAAAATTATCCCAAAACTAATACTCACACATTGTCAATTTAGAAGTCTATAGATTCGTCCTAAATATTCATGAAAGAAAAAAACCCTCATATTATCTTTAGGCACTGAAGATATCATGTTACTACCCATTTCCACCAAAAATGAGGAAGATGGAGAGGAGGGAGAGCATATCCATAATTTCCCCCAAAAAATCACTCATGAATTTTTACTCTGAGGAATTTGGTATGCATCCTCATTATTTAAAAAGTATAAAAATTACCTTTAATTTTTTTTCCAATTCTAAAATCATATCTTTATCATGAAATTCCACTAAAATTGAAACATAAAAATAATAATAAGAAGAAGTATGGATAAATTCCCCTCTATAATTTTAGGAATATGTCACAAAAACAATTGATAAGCTCAAGAGAGTGAGAATAATTATAAAGGAAGAACCACATCCCACTTTGATTAGTGTAAAAATGTCTCCGGAAGAAATTGTGATATACATCTCTTTCTTAAAGAAAAACATAGATGTATTTATCTATAACTACACAGAAATTTATAGACATTATCCTAATATGGCCACCTATCATTTAGGTCTACATGAAGATCATCATTTCTATAAGAAGGTGGATTAGAGAATTAATCCAACTCATGTTTCCAAGGGTGAATCCAAAGTGCTCATTAAATCCAACTTTAATAGAGAGGTTCAATACCCAAAATGGCTTGACAACATTTTCCCCATTAAGAAGAAGAATAAAAAATTTAGAGCTTTCATTGAATTTAGGGATCTCAACCATTATTTATTAAATGATTAATTTCTTATCCCAATCATAGAACTTTTAATCAATGAAACTATTGGTTTCCAGGATATCTCCTTTATGGATGGGTATTCTGGATAAAACTATATTTGAATATACTCTAAATATGAGGAGGCCACTACTTTCAGAGCTTCTATAAAGACCCAAACCCTAGTATCCTAGAGCTAGTGGTTACTTTATTTCATTAGTACAAGATAAAATATATTTCATTCCATAGAACAGAATAGTTTATTAGTATTATTAAACTAGATATATACATGATTCTCAAATTATATTTTAAATAAAATATAAAACATAGTGAAAGTAAATATTATGCATCCTTTAACACATTTAAAGATTACTTCTTCATATCCTAGGGAAATGAACCAAATAAAGGGTGATATTAGACTCTCAATAAGGGTTACATATAAATATATCATGAATAAATAAGGAATAACCAATATGTAAAGGTAAATAACAAAAAACACATTCCACTTAATCAATAACTTGGGTGTGTAATGCATCTATGGGTAAAATCAATGAAATAATCTCATGGATAGTAATAACTGAATTCTAAATAAATGGAATTCATAATGTGAGACATCATAATCAAAAACATAAATATTTATTTACTACCAAGGTATTGCAATAAAATATTTTAAAATATAGGTATTCATACACCAAAAACCCATTTAATAAGGCTAGCCAACTGTTTTGTCTTATGGGACCTGTTGATGCATCGAGGGGCTATATAATTTTGGGACCTACCCATCACTGCATGTCTAATGCATTCCTAATATATTTAATGATCAATTTAATCCATAAAAAATATTCCTTATCAAATAAATATCTATATTGAGTAAATAATTTGTAATATCAATATTTCCCCAATCAATCAAATAAATTTTATTGTAAAACAACATATGAAAAAATGGTATACAGTTTAGCAAATAATCATATTCATGATACAAATAATATATATATCTAAGAGAAATCTAATCTCTAATGAAAAAATTATCATAATATTTGAATATTTCAAGAGAATGTTAATGAATACAAAATTAATCAAGAGATGAGATATGGCCATAAATTCATATGAAAAGTAGATTTTGTAGTAAAATAATTTCTTTTAAAAAATAAATGAAAATGAAAGTGAAATATTTAAAGAAAGTTTTCATAGAATATTTTTCTTCATAAAATCATTTAAATATTGTAGAAGAAGATAAACAGTGTAAAATGGTTATGGTGGTGGGAAAAAATTTAACAACATAAATGTTAAAAAGAAATATTCCTTTTGAATTTTTGTAAAGAAACATGAAAATAAAAATTTTGGAAAACATTATAAAGATTGATTTCAAGAATTGTAAAAAATAAAAGATAATATAAAATTTCATTGAAAATAATTTGAGTAAATAAAAATTAATTTTGTAAAATAGTTTTGAAAAATATATATTTGGAAGAAAAATATACCTAATCAAAAGAATAAATAAGTTCAGATTTTCATTTAAATATTCATTTTCATGATTTAAGTTCCAAAGATAATAAAATTTATAAGAAAATATATTAACTCATTAAATATATAGATTATAATAAAATAGATGGAGTTTATAAGGAAAATATTATAACATTACTTCAATGAAAATATAATTAATACCAAAAGAAAAAGATATTGTTAAATAAATTCTTACCACTTTGGTATCTTTTAAATTACAACCCCTTGAAAGAGTAACTTGAATTAAAAATTTAATCATCATGAATAAATATGTATTCATTTTAAATACATCAAAGGGGCATTATATACACCATAAAAAATTAAATAGGTTCATGATACCAAATTTCTCAATAGAGTGTAAATTGAGATGAAATTCCTTACCAAGATCATATCATTGAAGTGAGAATTAATCAATGAAGTTATTATGTATGAAAATTTTAAATCTAAAAAAAATATAGATACAACATAATAAAATTATAGCTCATTTAACACATAATAATTTCATAACATAGTCAATGAAGTATAATTATAACCAAAATAATGGAAACTGAGTTAAAAAAATCCTTACCACTGGGTTATATTCAATTCAAATCCCCTTGGATGAAAAAATTTGAATTGTAACTCAAAATACCAAAAAATATAAAGGCTTAATTATATAAAATGTAACTAGGTATTATATTTACCATATAAAAAATTGGTTGGAAACATTAAAACATGCCACGATGAAGGGAAATTGAGATGAAATCCATTAAAAAGATCATATCACTGAGGCGATAATTGATCAATGAATTGATTTTGTGCAAAAAATGTAAATAACCAAAAAAAAGTGTAAATAAAAAATAATAAAATCATATTTCATTTCACACATAACCATGGCATAACATAGATAATGAATTTGAATTTTAACCCAATGAATGGAAATTGAGTTAAGAAACCCCTTACCTCATGTTCGAATTGCCTCAGAAGTGATTTTACCTCATATTTAATATATTTGGATTTAATAAAATTACATAATATAATAATATACATATATATAATATCATATGAGATTCATTTATAAAATCATATAACCCATTTGATAATAATCATTTATTATTATCATTATTTCAGGTGTTAATTGCTTTGTTTTCAAAGAGAATTTTTGTTCTTTAATTCAGGTCGTTATACTTATTATGGTTCCATAATATATATAATTTTAATAATTATATAAATATCATATATATTTATTATATATATATATATATTTATCCAATAAATATATAGATATAAAAATTAATTTCACCTTCCATGGAGATGATAAGTTGTATGTACTCATGAAGGTTGATTTCACTTTTTGAAGGATATAACAAAAGAAAGATAAATAATAATTAACCATTAAAGGAAAATTTTATATCATATATATCTTATATATACATTAAATCTATCTATATTTACATCCATTTAAATATTAAATGAAAAATAAGTCACATCGCTTAGTGGAGATGGTAGTCACACATATACATGAGCGACGTTATCATTTTCCAATGGATTGGACCGTAAGAAGGTATATATGATATTATAATATAATAACTATAATTATGTAATAAATATCATATATATTCACTATTTCATTCTTTATAACCATTCACATAAAGTGGTGATGAAAAATTAATTACACTACTACGTGGAGATGGTAGGTCATACGTACGCACGAGCAATGTTTTTTTTCATAGGATGGAAATGATATGGAAAGTATTTGTATAATAATAATAAAAATAATTCATTATATTTATGATTTTTTAATTATTATTTTATTAAGGTTTAAACTAATTTATTATAAGTATAAGAATAAAAAATTTGAAAGAGTTGGTAAAGACAATTACCACTTCTTTAGTAGACTTCCTTTAGATTCCTTCTTAAGGACCTTTAGAATGGTATTTTAAGAACACTAGAACCTATAATTAGTGTCTAAGTAAGTTTAAAATATAAATAGTTATGTTTTTTTGATATATATATATGTCTCAAAGTGGTGTGAATAATTGACATAAAGTGGTGTTCTTTTATAAGGGAAGTAAATGACACACTTGGAATTTCTAAAAAGATTAAAATATAATTAAGTTGTTCTCAATATAAATTCTCCCAAATGGCCATATATTAATAAAAGAGTATACGGTAAAAATATAATTTTTAAATTAAATTTATAAAGGTTTTGGTGTCATTTTAAACCTTATATTTTGGTTTAACCCCATGGTTAACCAATTTTAATCTTAACCATGGTAAGATATTTTTCAATCATAAAGGGTTATAATGTTTCTTATAAGGTGAAAAGTGGCTCATAAATATACAACGGATGAAATTTTAGATCATATCATATATCTCTTTTATTTTTAAAAAAGGTTATGATCTTTAAATAATTTAAAAAATATAAATTTTCATAAAATATCATTAATGTCATTTTTGACACTATTTATTTAATTTGACATTAAAACACCATGAAAAATATGTAATTTGAATATAATCCTTTTAAAAATAAATAATATGATATATTAATCTATAAATTTTTTGGAATATAAAAATTTATCAAAATTGTATTACTTTTAATATTTTTAAAATTATTAATTTTATTTTTATATAAATTGAATAAATACTATATCAATATTACGTAAGAATTTAGGTAATTATTCAATTAATAAAATTTATAAATAAATTATCATTATAAAAATTAATAATTCATATTTAAAATAAAAATTTAAAACTTAACATAACATCTTTTTATACTTATATAAAAATTTTGGAGTAATTAAAGTCAAGTGTGTGATTTTTTTTTATTCTTTTCTAAAAGTAATATAAAATTCAATATCAAACAAAATGGCACCAAGTGGAAATATTTTCAATATTTGGATGGAAATGGAAAAATAAATTATTATAATAGGATAAATGAAATTTTAGAGAAATTTTAAAGCCATATTCAAAAGTTTTAACCCCATTTTACCCATTCTACCCATACCGAGGTCGCAAATGTTAAACATGATTACTATTCATAATGACCATAAATAAAATGGAAATATTTAAAAAATATAAAAATGTTGATTCCAAATATGGTATCCATTTTTAATTATTAAATTCCTAGAATTTTTATAAATCAAATTTTATATAAATGTGTAAAACTCAATGAAAAACAATTTTTAGATAAATGCATTTTTAAGCCTGAAAATTAACTTATATCAAAACCATGAATATTGTTAATTCAAAAGGAATTAATTAGATTATTCTAAATAAAGTGGGTACTATTTAAATTTAAAAAAATACAAGAAAATAATAATATATTTAAATTTATTTTATTAATAAAAATAAATCATAATATTTTAAGATCGGTATTTTTCACTATTTGCTAAAAAATCAATCATTTTTGAAGAATCCTAAAATTTCACCCTATGTTAATTTTGATTTGATGATTTAAAAATTTATAACTATTTTATAAAATTAAATTTATAAAATTGGTATAAATTAATTATAATATTATCTCACAAAAATAATAAATAAAAACTATTTTTAAAGAAATCATATTTTGAAGAATAAAATGTATACTAAAAATTGAGTACTTATTTCCTAATAATTAATAAATAAATTTGTATTGAGTAGGACTATTATACATATATTTTATAGTGATGTTACTCATATTCATACCTTTCAATCCAATCATTATGTTATTAAATCCACTTTTAAATAATAATATGATTATAATATATCTCAATTCACTTAAAGTTCGGTGTTACATCTTAAGCATGATATTGAGCTTATTATTCTTTTAAACTAAATTTTCAGGGTGTTAATGTTTCAAAAAGATAATATTTATACTAAGTAATTCTATTTATTTTGAATAACATTGTAACCACTTATTAGTGTTTCATGCATCCTAATCTCCAAGTCCTTTATAGGAAAGATCATGGAATGTTGTGTGGACAATTTGGTGGTTATGTATTAAGAGCGTTGTGATCATTTTACCATTCTTGAGATATTTTTTAATAAATTTTGGCAACATATCCTAAATAACTCCCTTAAGTGTGCTTTCAGGGTGACTTTGGGTAATTTTCTTATCTTTTGGGTACACCATTGTAGTATCAAAGTCGACCCTAAAACACCAAGGAATCCTTAACTTTACTCCTTCCTGAAATCACCAAGAATTGAGGGGAATTTAGGAGTTACTTGCCTATATTATGTGAGTCATAGATAAAATTGAAGGTAAGTGACTAAACTTCACCAATCTCATGAAGAAGGGATTCAATTATAGGTAGGATGAATATTGCCAAGAATATTTTGAAAATCTCAAGCAGTATCTCTTGAGAACATTGGTATTGATTCCACCTATTAAATGAAAGATACAAATTTTGTATATGGAAGATTTAGATCAATAAATTGGTTCCCTTATAAAAATGAAATTTTATGTGGTAAAATAAAAGGTCTCTACTATCTAAGCATAACAATTCCATACATTGAGATCCAATATTCTGACATCTATAAGAATTGTATTGCAATGATCTTCATGGTTCAGAAGTTGAGGCACTACCTGTAGCATCACAAGATCCACTTGGTCTCTCATATTGACCAACTCAAGTATATAATCAATTGAATAATGTTGAAAAGATGGTTGGCATAGTGGGTGGTCATCTTGTAGTAGTTCAATATCCAATTCATACCATAAAAGGTAGTCAAAGGGAAGACACTAGAAGATTTTCTCACAGAATATCGCACTACGAAAAGAATTCCAGTGGATACTGAATTTCTAGATAAAGATATTTTCTACAGTTATGACACTCCCCAAACATGGGAGATATATTAATATTTATATAGTGAATCCAGAATCTAAATAAAAAAATGATGAAAAACCTGAAGCTCTACTTAATCAGTATGGGAATTTCCCTTATCTCCCTTGGCAAGATAGTCCTACTCTACTTCTTCATGTTGTCAGAAGGTTTGACCAATAATGGGGTAGAATACCAATCTCTCATTGCAATTTTATATTTTTCTCTTCTGGTACCAATTCCTTGAATAAATTTCAAGGAAAATTTGGAGCTAGTGATCCAGAAAATTAATGGAGAATATGGGGTTAAGAAAGAGGAATTAATCCCTTTTCCCAATTTTATATGAGTGTTAATGACAGAATTCCCCTCTTATCTAATATTTTCTAATGCCCTGTGTTCACAAAATTTCCATGTACATGTGTTGGATAATGAATCCATAGCCCTAGAATATCATTCCTAAGATGATATGGTAATTATAATTTCACACCATAGGGTTTTATCCTCGTTTATTACACTACCACAGATCCGAGCAAGGGGCGTGTTGAGTTTTATCTATGATAAACAGAAAGAGCTGATAAAAGGGGGGGCATTTATCATCTCTAGCTAAAATCACTGATAAATCTACCCTTTATCAGTGTTTTTTTAGCACTGATAAATGGTATATTTATGAGTCCTATTTTTATCATTGATAAAAGTTTTTTAATAAAAAATATTATTAATTTATATAAAATTATTATATTTATATTCAAAAATAATGTTTATTTGTATAAATTAAATAAAATACACATTTTTATAATTTATATATATATTTTAAATATATAAAATATATATATAATGTTTTAAAAATATTATTTCTAAGATTATAATTAAATAAATATATATTTAGATAATTATAAAATTATAATAAATTTTATTAAATAATAAATATATTTATTAGATTTATTAGTGTTATCATATTTATTATATTTATTATATTTATTATAGTTATTATAGTTATTATATTTATTATAGTTATTATATTTATTATATTTATTATATTTATTATATTTATTATATTTATTATATTTATTATATTTATTATATTTATTATATTTATTATATTTATTATATTTATTATATTTATTATATTTATAATTGTATATAAATACTTTTTAAATATATATATTTATAATTATAATTATAAATAAATATATATATGTTTCCAATGAATGTCATCAGTAAATATATTGATGTATGAGTATAATTAGTGGGCATATATGTTATGTATTCATCATGAATGTTCATTTATACATTACACCCTTCTTATTATTCATGTTGTTCATATATAATGACTTGTTTTTTGTTATCTATACTTTACTAGGTATATGATTCATTCAAGTTATACCCATGAATCCATTATGTTCTCAAAAATACTTTTAAAATTACACTAAATATATTTATAATTATAAAATTTTAATTATATATAAATACTATTTAAATATATTTATTTATAATTATAATTATAACTATATATATGTAAATAATTATAAACTTACAATAAATACATCTATTATAGTTTTATAAATATTTATTTATTTATTTATTTATAATTATATAAAAATAATTATAAATATATTTATTTATAGTTTATAATTAAAACTATAAATAAATATATTTATTTATATTTAAATAATTATAAAATTATAAAAAGTATATTTAATATGCTTATAAAGTTATAAATAAATATAATTAAATAAATATACTTATAAATAATGTAAATATTTGTAAATAAATAAAAATAGTTATAATTATAATACTAAATAAATAGAGATATATTTAAATAATTATAAAATTATAATAAATATTTTAATTACATATATTTATATACAAATATTTATAATTAAATAAAAATAGTTATAATTATAGTTATAAATAAATAAAGATATATTTAAATAATTATAAAATTATAATAAATATATTAAAGATATATATTTATAAAATTATAAATATATTTCTTATAATTTTTTAATTATTTCAATATATATATATATATTTATTTATTTATTTATAATTACAACTATAAATAAATATATATTTATTGTAGTTTTTAATTACAAATAAATATATATTTACTTATAGTTATAAATATAAATAAATATATATTTATTTAAATAATTATAAATTTATAAAAAATATCTTTATAATATATATAAATATTTATAAATAAATACAAATATGTATAATTATAATTATAAATAAATATATATTTATTTAAATAATTATAAAATTATAGTAAATATATGAATTATATATATTTATAAAATTATGAGTATAAAAAATACAGTTCTTATACTTTTATAGCTATTTAAATATATTTTTATTTATTTATAAATATAAATAAATATATATTTATTATATTTTTTTAAATTATATATTTATATAATTATATATTTATTATATATTTATTATATTTATAATCTTATAAATATATATAATTAATATATTAATTATATATAAAATCATAAAAATAAGAAATACAGTTATTATAATTTTATAATTATTTAAATAAATATATATAAATTTGTAGTTATTAAATAATTATAAAATAATTATTATTATATACAAATATTTATAATTATAATTCTAAATAAATATAGATATATTTAAATATTTATAAAATTAAATAAATATATTAATTATATATAATTATAAATATATTTATTATATATAAATAAATATTTATTTATTATATATATAAATATAAATAAATATTTATTTATTTTTAGTTATTGTTATAAATATATATATTTATTTATTATATTAATAATTAAATAAATATATATATAAATATAAATAATTTATTATCATTATAGTTTTATCAACACTAAAAAATCATTGATAAAGGCATGTTTTATCAGCACTTTCTATTTTAGCGATAATAAAACATTCCTTTATCAGTGATTTTTATCTTGCATTGATAAAAGGTTTACCTGCTTTTATAAATAAATCCTAACAGCCTACTCCTTCTCTCGCACACCTCAAACTCTCGCAGAAGCCAAACCCTTCCGTCGACTCCTATTCCTCCTCCTTCGTTGTCGTTAAATCCTACTCTGTCGCCGCTATAGACAATCCATCCTCCACCATCCTGAATCCATCCATCGTTGTTGTGAATCCCTCCACTGTCGTGAACATCACCATCGCCACCAAACCTTATCTGTTGTGAACCTCACCTTCGTCACGCGCTGAACCCCACCTCCACCATGAACCCTTCCTTTTCTGCTAACCCACCTCCTCTGTGTACCCTACCTTTGTTGTCGAACCCCACCTCTACTACGAAGCCCTTCTCCTATGAGAACCCTCCTATGTCGCGAACCCAACTCCTCAGGTGTTACCATTGTGAGTATTCTTGTAATGCTCTTAGTATTTCCTTTGTATTTCCTCATTGTACAATTTTCCATGATCAATTCCACGTATACAACTTTTCTATTTCTGATCAAGGATGTTGATGAGCTTCTAGGGTAGGAATATGTATTGTCCACATTATCAAGTTTGATGAATTTCTGTTGTATATGTGTCACTGATCATCATATTGAAGTGGGTCTTGGTGCATTAGATACCTATTTCCACCAATGAGATAATAATTAATGAATATTAGAGATTAGAACTTGATACCTTAAAATAGGTATATTGTCAAGGATATTTTGGGTATAGATCTAAGATACCTGGGATTAACTCTATAGATACTCAAAATAAATTGGGTAAAAGAAATATGTTAATTTGATTGAAATTAGATTGGTAATAAATATCTTTTTAGAATTTTGAGGATTCTCATTGTTGACTTCTTAAAAAAATTACATTGCATCTTTATTTCAACAATGTTATTATTTTTATCGGATAATTTATCTCATTTGATCAATTATTATTTCCATTGAAAATGAAATTCATAAGTAAATTTTAGATTGATATACTTTTATTAATCAGAAATTATAATAAATAAATTCGAGTGATGTGGAAAATGTGAGTCTAGTTTGTGACTACAATTAAAAACCCCTATGTAGTGATGTATCTACTATATCAATTGTTTTCATCAATGGGTGGAATTATATTTTTCAAGGGTGATTCTAATGTCTATATTGTAGAGTTGGATATAAAAACTTTTTATATAGGACTTAGATTTCTGTAGCAGGGTAGAATCATGTCCCGTTTTTCTAGATTAATTTTGGATGATAGAGAGAAACATCAGCCAGTATGTCTTATTATCATTGAAAAGTTGCTAGATGTATTTCACAAGGACTTATCTAGGTTACCACCCCAGGTTGAGTTTATGATTTTGTTCTTACCATGTGTGGATAATATATCTATTCCATCATATAATATGGATCATGTAGATATATAAGTGCATAAGGCTTAATTGAACGACTTTGTGGTGAGGGGGTTTATATGAATGATTATGTCCTCTTGGGTGCCTTAGTTTTTTCCATAAAAATTCAAATGGATCATTGAGAATATTTTTTCACTGTTAAAGGCTTTGATAAGTGATATAAATGAACTTGTATCCACTTATTCATATTAATGGATTGTTTGATCAACTTAGAGGTGCTAAAGTGTTCTCTATGATCAATTTGGTATCAAGTTATCATCAGTTTATGGTGAGGTATTTTGATATACCACATACAATATTTAGGTGTACGTATGTATTTTATGGGTATCTATCTATGTCATTTAGTTTGAAAAATACAATGGTAGTATTCATGGGTGATATGAATTGGGTCTTCCATCCTTATTTAGATAATTTTGTAGCCATATTTTTCAATCATATCATCATTTATTCCCAATTAAGGGAGGAGCATGCTCGATATCTGGAGATCTTTTTAAGAAAACTTAGGGAGCATCAACTATATTCCATGGTCTCAAAGTGTATGTTTTGGATTGATAATGTAGACTTCATGGGGAAAATGATATTATTGGATAGCATGTTTTTAGAAGCTGAGAAATTTGATGTTATAGTTTATTTAGAGAGGCCAAAGAATGTTTTTCAGATCCAAATATTTTTTATAATTTCTAGTTATTACCAGAGGCTCAACTAGGATTATTTCTGATTGTAATTTCTAAGAAATACTTAACCAAGAATGGGGTATGGTTCCTTTACATATATGTTCATGAGAGATCCTTATAAGATCTTAATGGTATATTGATTAAATCACCAATGTTAATCATAAGTGAGCTAGGTAATGAGTATGGATTATATTGTGATATATCAGGGGTCAGTATTTGAATATTTCTAGTCCATTATGGTCATGTGGTTTCTTATGGGTCTAGACAGTTAAGGAAATATAAGAGAAACTACCCAAATCCTTTCCTAAATTTATAAATAGTGGTTCTTTCCATGATGTGTTATTAGTATTATATTTAGGTTGAGATATTTTGTAATACACTAAAAAAGTGTTTGAAATATATTTGATCACAAATTAAAATGAACCATTTTTTTAACCCAAAACCAACCGCTGCTTCAACCAAAACAAAATCATAGGACCAAAATCATCATATTCAAAAGGAAGTATCACACCACACATATCAAGACTCACAACAGTCCGCAACCAAAACCATAGCACGAATAAGAAACGGAGAGTCCGAATTCATCACCTTATCCAGCCACTCAAACGCCAGCAAGACGAAAGAAAGGTCGTCGTATGCCAGATCCACAGTCCTGTTGCCGCCTCCAAGACTGCACTCAAATACCACAGTGAGCCTCCCACCGAACCCACAGCTAAAACCGATCCGTGGCTGCAACCCACTGAGTCGGGACTCGACCACTGAACTCACTGCGTCGTCGTGAAAAGCTCTATCAGGTTCGGGGATAGTTCAAGGAGACCGGCAGGCAACGGTGGAGTTGTCAGAGATCGATCCCAAAAAGAAGCGAGCCACAGGCCACGAACCGCTGAACTGGGAAGCCGAGGAGATAACGCCGCGGAGCCTAGATGGAGGAGATGAAGGCGGCGGTAGGGGAAACCCTATCTTCGCGGAGCCCCTTACAGGCTCATCCTAAAAATTTAAAAATGAACCCTTAATAGAGAATAAGGTTTGAGTACCTGTAGTTCTTTAACTTTGACCTAATGTATACCCACAATAAGGGGAACATTTTTTCTAATGTACCATATTGGATGGATCAAGTTTAGGTAGTACATGATTTTAGTATCGATTGAAAGGTGGTTTACCACTTTGTATAGATGTGACTTTTTGTTCAATAGTATCATGTAAAAGTGACACTTATGTCTTTATCTATTACTTATTCACTCCTTAGTTGTATTGCGGGAGTAAAATATAGGATTCATACTATTTATTCATGAGAGACATGATAAACCATTTATAGATTTATATTTTATAAAATGATGGTTTTTTATTCATGTATCCTTTATAAAGTGCCTCTCTTAGGATTTATGTCTTTGGTAAAATGATTAAGTGTCTCTTTTAAAATAATTAAAGTGTTTTGAAATGTTTATTAAAAAGTTACATATATTCAACATACCCTTTTTGGTTTTAAATGGATTTAAAATGTTTTAAACACTTGACATGGACTTAGGTTTCATGCTAAGTGTTTTTCAATTCACCTGATTGACTTTCATAAAGGGATGTGAATGTTTTTAAATCTTATTTAATGTTGGTTTCATTTTAAAAAGTGTGTGTTATTTTAAAGAAGATTTTTTTTAAATGGTTGGTTTTTTAATAGGATTTCAACTGTGATTTTATAAATAGTTTTCAAAAGAATTTGGGGTTATCTTCTAAATTGATGAGTCATAAGCAATAAAATGAAATAATAACTATCATTAAAATGTTGAGTTCCTCTTATTTGAAAGACCCATTTAGTGTATTTATTTTGTTAAATATTAATATTATCGAATCAAATAGGATGGATATGAATAAATAATGGATGGATTCCAATAATATGACAAAAGAGTATGAAGATGGAGTGAAAGAGTTCATCAAGTTTGCAAAAGATCATGTATACGAACCTTCTCAAATCCTTTGTCTATGTTTATGTAGTTTTAATTCAAGACAAGTTAGTATAGAGGAGTTGTAAGAACACTTGACCTATCCCATAACAGATCAATGTTGTAAATGTTGGAATAAACATAGGGAAAAGTGAATATAGAAAGTGGTTGGGATAGCACTGTGTTTTATGGATTATCTAATATGATTAAAAGTGTGTACAATAAAGAAGATCATATCAAGGATGTGATTATAGATGTGAATGATGATGAAGATCATATTGATAAAATGGTAAGGATAGTTTAAGATGAACTTCCTGATTTCCCAAAAAAAATTGAGAAGTTAAAGAGTTGTACAAAGATGTCATTATATGCTAGTTTCACTAAATATACAGCATTTTCAATCGTAATGAAGCTATATAATTTAAAAGAAGGAAATAAAAGGAGCGATACCATTTTTAAAGAACTACTTTCTATATTTAATGACATGATCTCAGAAGATAATGAGCTCCCAATATGAACATACGACACCAAATGAATTCTACTCTTGATGGGTATAATCTATGAAAGAATACTTTCCTGCCCAAATAGCTGTATAATGTTTCTTAAGGACCAAAAATCACTAAAAGAATGCCCAAAGTGTGGTTATTCTTGATAAAATAAATATGAATCTATCCCTACAAAAGTTACATGGTACTTCCCAATCATTACAAGTTTTAGGTGACAATATGAAAGTGAGCATACTATAGATAAATTGATGTGGCATGCAGATACAAGAAAAAAATGTGGGAAACTACATAACCCGACAGACTCTCCTTAGTGGAATACAATTGTTCATGAGTATCCTGACTTTGGAAACGAGTTGATAAACCTTTTTCTTGAATTATCTATATATGGATTGAATCATTTTGGTTTTCAAAGCATCACTCATAGTACATGGAAAGTTTTTGTTGGTAAATTATAACTTTCCATTGTGGTTATGCATGAAATAAAAATACATTATGTGATCTGTGCTTATATCAAGACCAAAACAACCGGGTAATGATACTGATGTTTATTTGGTTCCATTGATCAAGGATTTAAAATTATTATGGGATTCAAGTGTTACATTGTATGATTCTTACAAAAATAAATATTTCACATTGAGATCCATATTGTATGGGATGATAAATGAATTTCCTGCTTATAAGAATTTTATAGGATATATCATTAAAGGAACTCAAGGGGGTCCCATCTACCAAAAAAATATATAGTCAATTAAGTGAAAACATTCATTGAAACCCATTTTTCTAAGACATCACAGATTTCTACCCCAGTGGCATAAGTACTGATCTTGGATGACATCATTCAATGGATTTTCAGAATAATATATAAAATTTTCTTCACTCACATATGATCAAATATTTAAGAAAGTAAAATATGTGAACATTGATTTTGGTAAACTATTTTCAAAAACCCTAATGAAAACCAGTTGGAAAAGGAGATCAGTTTTTTTTGAATTACTATACTGGAATTTTCTATACATCAAAAATTTTCTTGATGTTATTCATGTTGAAAAAAATGTATGTGATAGTGTCATAGGCATGTTTATAAATGCACCTAGAAAAAAAAGATGGAATTAAGGCTAAGTTGGACATGGTTGATAAGGGAATACGAGAAGAGTTGGCACCAGTGAAGAGTGAAAAATTAACTTCTCTTCCTCTAGCTGCTTACACTCTTTCTAGACAGGAGAGATATTAGTTTTGAAACTTCTCGAATGATGTAAAGGTTCTAGAGGAGTATTTATAGAATATCAATAACATTGTGTCAATGGCCGATTTAAAGTTAAAGGGTCTTAAATAACATGATTACCATGTATTCATGCAAGTTCTAATGCATATAGATTTAAGTTGCATTTTTCCAAGAATATATATCATACATTAACCGAGATCTTTTTATTCTTGAAATCTATATGTAGCAAAGTTATAGATGTTTTATTTAATGGTTCACTTGGTGATAGATATTCTACTATTTGGCCCTCTACACTATAGATGGATATACCCCCATTGAACAGTATATATAGATTTTGAAAGGGTATTTCCAAAATAGAATTTTTCTAGAGGGTTATATTGAGGAGTGATATATTGTTGAGGAAGATGTTGAATCCTGTATCGAATACATGTCTGGTGTAGAAAGCATCAGTATACCAAAATCTCATCACACAATCCAACTTGTAAGTAAAGGAATTTCTAGAAGAGATATTTTCACAATCAATATTACATATCAGGATCAAGCCCACCTTTATGTTTTACATAACAATTTTGAGGTTTCCCCGTATGTTGAAACCCAAAAAGAAATTATTAGGCATTTAAATTCATCAAGGGATAAAATATGGACATCAAATACACATTATCAATAGTTTATAAGATGTTTTTGCGACCATATTTTTAAGGAGTTAGATGAAAATATATATTCAATTTCATAATGACTTTGATGGATTTCTGAAGGATCAAGTGTGTATGTATTATCTTACAATGGTTATGTAATTAGTGGTTATATGTTCTATATAAATAATCATGACTAAGATAGTACCATGAAAAATATTGGAGTTACACTTGTGGTTGAATAATATTTATGTTTCTTATACTAAGGATATAAATCTAATTTACATGAATATGTTATACGTTTTTATCATAAAATAAATATGGAATTTGAATTATACGACATTACAAGTGCTGATTTTTTAATACAAGTTCGTTGATAATAGTAGTGATATTAAAATAGATAAATTAGGATTCATGAAAGTTTATTTTGTAAAGGAATGGTACAAAGACAAACTGTTTATAATGGAATTACAGGAAGTACAGGTATTTTATGTTCCAAATTCTGCAAATTGAAAATGGTCAACTGTTTTGTTATCGACCAAAACCTCTGAAGGGTAAAATAAAAATTAAACTGAGGATAAACCTTTTATTGGGACATCGTAATCATTTTACAGTGGTCCCAATATAGATGACATTTTTTATATTATAGGAGACTAAAATGAAAGGATTTGGATAGTTGATATAGGTATCAAATCCCTTCATCCTTTAAAAAAGAAAAATAAAGTTCAATAATTAGGTTACATTTTTTTGTAATATACATCATATTACCTCATGTTATTATCTATTTTTTTTCATTTATGTAAACTAAATTAAATTTTAAACCAATTTTTCAAATAATTACTTCTTCATGTGTTGTTTCACCCAATCTTAAGGAACAACAAATCTCTAAACATTTTTTTCTCTAAGTGTAGAGGAACAACCTTCTGCATGTGTTGGTGATCCTATTCCTGATGAAAAACAGGTTTCTCAACCTATTCTTGGGGTTCGGTTTTAGTGTATTCTTGATCTGTGGCGTGCGGGGTGGCGGCTTGGATCTCGTCTTAGTCTTAGCGGTGCTCGGCATCATCTTCAGTGTGTCCCGGTGTGGCTCGGGCTGTCTACGGCGGGTTTCGGTGTCAGCAGCCCGTCAATGCTCCAGGCTTGGATTCTCTATCCCGGCGCCATCCTCGATCTGGTGTTGTTTGTCCAGAGATTATTTTTTCTTCATATCTGGTGATATTTGTGTTCGGTGAAGGTCTGGCGTGACTGGATTGGCGTCGGAGTCGTCTATCTTGGCATCGAATCTGGTGTGATTTTAAGTTCAGGCGTCAGCCATGGAAGAGTTTTGGCATTGGCGAGGTCTGCGATGGAGCTAGTGCTCCTCGGCTCGTCTGTTGTTTCCAAAGTTTGGTTTGGCTTCATCTTCATAACGGCTCAGATGGGGTAGGTTTCGGTCCATGTTTGACTATGGGTTTTTATAGATTGAGTTTGTGGTGTTTCTTTTTCAGGTTTTGAATTTTTTTCGTGGTGGTGTTCTTGCGATTGGCTTTGATTCCACATTGTGTTTCTCATATCACTTCTAAAGATGTTTTGTCGGCAATGGTTCTTATGTGGTCTATTGGAATAGAGATGCACCTGATTCCGACCTTATGGTGCAAGTACTTAAGGAGGTTTTAGAGCTTTTCTTTCATCTTTTCAGTGCTTTATGGATTTAGAAGTTGAGAGGGTATGGCGTCATCAATCAGATCGGGTCAGTTCTTTGACACAGTACAATGGCTTTTTGTACAGCGATGTGACGGTGGAGGGATTTTCATGGTTAAATGCTGGGGAGGGGTAACTTCACATTATCAGGTTGGGTTGTATCTCCTGACCTTCGGGTCATGATTTTCTTATGTCCTTGAAGTCTATTCAGGTTTCCCCCTTCATTCCTTAAAAGTAGGTTATGTTTAAAATAAAAAAATTTGAAGGCTTTTGGACCATTGTATGGATGGATAATGGAAAGGTGACGCAGAAAAAACTGGATTGTCGTAGTTTTAAGGTGTTAGAAAAAAATTATTATGGTGAAATTCAAAGGTATAAAATTAGAGTTTGGATAGAATATATGGGTCCAATATGTTAACCCCAATAAGTCCATGTTTAGTAGTTACATTAGAATCACCACTCATCAATGTGTGTTAATTGATGTAGATTCATGGCATCATGTTGTGCATGGGCTTAAGACACTAATGTGGGAAGAGATTATTGTAACATTATGATATCATTTCTTTATTTTACTAAAAAATAAAATAATGAAACATTAACTTACTATTTATCATTAATTGTAGAGTTCATTTATAGTAGATGAATCCCATAAGAAATATGTATTAATTATTTCTGGAAGGATTCATAAATGATTTTGAAAAATTCTAACAAGAGATCATCTTAAATATGTTGAAGGTAAAATAAACCCACACCCAATGCTTATCTATACACACTTGATAATACAAGAAGCATGATATGCATTTACTAGTCATCATGTGGATGTTTCTTTTGAGGTGAATTTTGGATAGTAATATGTTGTTTGACAATATGTGTATTCATCACTCTGATTGAAAATTTTTTATTTATGAAACAGAAACTGAGTTCTAGAAATAAGGAATGAGTAGAAAACCCAGTGTACCCCTACTTTAAAGCAAGGATGGGGTATGATTTACTTGAAAAAAACTTGGTATGTATTTTAAATCAACCGTAAAACTTTTATATTACATGAAACAAAACCATAATTATGTTCCTCCATTTATATATATATTGATGACTCCAAATACAGAGCCACTTCCATCCCACACCATGTTCTATGGAATGAGGAATGTGAAAATAAAGATGGGATACTAATAGATGAAAACACACTAAAAGTGTGGGAAACACGTGTAGGTATGACATAATTAAAAAAAATTTTCCTTAAAATCACTATTACATAACAATGATCACTTATTTCCCTATATTATATATCTGAAATAATCATAAGAACCAACAACACCTATACCAGATGAACACATACTATCAATGGCCTTGAAGTGGACAGAACAATATAGTCATGTCAGAGGTGTGGGTTTTGGGGAGACACCCCAAACATATTTTGAGAAAAAAAAGAGGTTGATAAAAGTGAATAAATTAAAATAATGAGAGAAAGTTTATCTACCCTTGAAGAATAATTCCAATGGAAGAGAGAGATGATGGTAACTTTTATGGTGGGGAAGAAAAGAGAAGAAGAAACTTAAGAACATCCACCACGTAGAGATCCCACCACACCCCCCACCAGTAATTAAGTGATTTATTCCCCTCAAAGATATGTCTTTGTTGAGGTAATCAATATTATAAAAAAAATTCTATGAAATTATAATTAAAAAGACACTAAAACCTTTCATGTACAAATATTCTACAAGGTGATAATGATTCTAATTTATATCTATCAACACCCACCCATCACCATATAGTGAGGTCTATGGTGTTCAATATCCAAAGATACATGCTACATAGTAGACCACTTCCAAATAGTCATGTGTGAGTGTCGGTTATCATATCCCATGAGTCAAGCACTGAGCTACCTATTTCAATTCATGAGGAAGATATTCATATAGTCGAAAATTCTGTGGGAACATTCATGGCCGTCACATCTTGTAAAAAAACATATCGATGAGGAGGTATTCATTTATAATTTATTTCTTAAGATAAACCGTTAATAGTTAATGAAAAAAGGTATGAACTGATGAATGTTATTACATACATACAAAGGGAAGGGGACTAAACAAAAAACCAACTCAAAACCATTTAAAGGATTGACCAACTGAATTAAAATATATACCAAAAACACCATTAACCCACCAGTTCTATATCCACATTTATTATCATTGAAGGTTAATGTAGATACAGAGTTAAAATATAGTCATAATCACATAGTTGATTTTGAATAAAATATGTATAGAGATAAATATCAAGACTTCATTGGTATTTAGAGTGTGATAAAACACTATTTTGTTGAATATTTTATTGATAATAAATGATATAATTTCCTCACATTGTGTTAAATATGTTTATTTATAAAATATTTGGGATTTGATCATTTTTTTTGAAAATTTGGTGAAAATTCCAGATTTACCCTTTATAGTGCACTGTAGTATTTCGAAGATAAATATTTTTATATTTATTATTTGAATTTGAAATTTTGTAACAGTGTTCCTAACTTAATTTCCTACAACTTTTATTCATGACACTAGAGCTAAAGAGTGCATTTAGTTGTTAAAATTGGGCCATGAAGTCAAAGTTGGGATGGACTTGCCAGAATGGAGAAGCTTCTATATTTCGGCCATAACTCCTTCATCTGGGCTTTTGATAGAGTGTTGTCTTGGGTTCCCTCAAATGATTATTGTGATTTTGGGGTACTTAGATGCAGCAGAGTGGCTGACCTAGGTCGTCTCTCAAAGGAGGAAGTGAATTAAAACAACTTTTCAGAGGTATTATAGAAATAAAATAAAAGAGAATAAAAACACTACTTGAAAGTATGGGGGTGGTTTTTTATAGTTTATAAAACTTGAAGAAGTTTGCGGTAAGAAGATTTCATTTTTTTTGTTTTTAATTTTGAAATGAAGTTTGATTAAAAAGACACAGCAAGAAGATGTTTTTTTTGAAAATATTTTAAAAGGCGTAATAGATCTAAATATAACTCTTCACTCTATTATTAATCATTATCATTTAAATTAACATTCACTTAATTATGATCCCTTAATTTTTTAAATCCTGAACCCTATGATAATTAACTTTACCACAAAGATGAACTGAATTTAACCCTAGGCTAACTTCAGAACATGCAATCGCAACACCCTTCTTTGATTGATGTTCTAAGATTAGATTATAGTCAGTGGTAAATTAAGGCACATATCCATTCTATAAATAAGGACTAATTGAGTTTACGGATTATGTTTTAACTCTACAAATTAATCCCATGTGGTTTTGAATTACCGGTTAAGGTTTTTCTCTCACAGTTCACACAATTCCCGACCTCGCGTGTTTTGTGTTAACTATTCAATTGCTTTCTTAGTTTCATTTAAATTAAAAACTCAATTAATAGATCATAATATGTGAATTAAAGTATCTCATTTATTCAAAATAAATTAATGAAGAAGGATAGAGGTCAATCAATTACTAAAAAGAACTACTCTTCCATGGGTGGCGTAATCATCGTAGAAGCGAATTACATTTGCAAAGGTTTATAATGGGTATAACCCAATAATTCTTCTACTCAAGAATTACAGACCAAAGAGGAATATTAAGAGAAGAATAAATTTAAATAAAACAGAATAAAAGATAATAAATAAAATAATAACAAAGAATTTTAAAACACAAATGAAAATATTACAAAATGAAGAAGAGAAGGAGGTTTCGATGAGGGGATCCTTACTTAAAGAGATACCCCTCTTACAATGGTTGGAGAATTTGGGTGAAACCAATTATAATATGCCTTCAATCTTCTAATTCATGTCTCATCCCCACCAAATGAGAAAAACACCAATTTATAGAGTGGTGGGGAGGCTAGGTTCAAAGTGGTTTCAAGTGTGAATGGGGAATCTCAGACAAATATTTTATTCCAAATTTTACCGCAACTTTGACCACCAAAACGCATGAATTGGCCAGACTTCCAGAATGATCATATGTGTGGATATGGGTCCTCCATATCCTCTAAAAAGTTGGGCTTAATAAAATCCCATATTAAGGAGTTATAGACTAAATACAGAAGATTCTCCATTCTGGCGAGTCCAGCCCAACTTTGACTTCATGACCCATTTTCAACAACTAAATGCACTTTTTAGCTCTAGTGTCCTGAATAAAAGTTTTATAAAACTAAGTTAGGAACATTGTTAAAAAATTCAAATTCAAATAATAAATATAAAAATATTTATCTTCGAAATACTACAGTGCACTATAAAGGGAAAAACTGTAATTTTCACCAAATTTTCAAATAAATGATCAAATCCCAAATATTTTATAAATAAACATATTTAACACAATGTGAGGAAATTATATAATTTATTATCAATAAAATATTCAAAAAAATAGTTTTTTATCAACTCCCCCACACTTACCCTTTTGCACTCCTGGGCAAAACCTCATGTCAAGTAAACATCAATATCAAATCAAAACCAATTTTAAAACATATATCCTTGAGATCAAACAATTACACACCAAGAAACAAAAGGTATCATGCCTCATAAAAAACCATTATTTCAAGTTCTTAATTTATATCATTCAATATATTTCCACTTTATTTATCCTCCCATGCACAAAATACTTACCTCACTTGAATTTTCTCTTATCACACAAATGTCAAAATTTTTTGCAATGTATTTCTCATCCAAACTCATACAAGGGTCACCATAGGCTTGATAAATTCCTATATCACTACCCGATGTGAGTCGAGGACATATGTTTATCATGAGGACTTTTTAGGGTTGTTCTGTATCTTTCGGTTGGTAGGATTAAGATGTAAAAAACTATAAGGCTGAATGAGGAGGGCTTGACTCTTTTTGAAGCAAAATTGCATTAATCTAATTTTCACTTAATTATGGTCTTCTCCTCATTCCCCATAGTATCAATTCAGCTCTATCATCATGAAAAGGTATGGAAATTTTACACCATTCATCATTTCAGTATTAAAAATATCAATCTTCTCAACCATGATTTTCTTGAAAGCTCCAGATGGGCACAGCTTTCCACCTCAATTAGAAGCTCCAGAAAAGGCACAGCTTCACTTGTCATGAAAGCTCCAGAAAAGTCACAGCTTTCAATATAATGATTTTCAACAGCCGCAAACACATCTCTTCAAAATTTAATTTTCCACCCAAAGTATCACAAAATGTGGTAGCACAACACAAGATAACTTCCCCCACAGTTAAGTTCAACTAGATTATACAATTTCACTTCAAGAGTTGGTTGGATAGGGAAAATTGGATTGTGATGTGGCTAAACTAACAGGTTGTTCATGGATTCTAATGGCTACAAGGATTAAATGTTCAAGGTAGGCCATTATAAAAAAAAGGATTCTTTGAAATAGGGGCTTTAATACCAAAAAAATTCCTCAATCATTTAAACATAAGTACTTTAAACCCTCAAGTTTTGACAGGAATAGATCAAATTCTGGTTAAATCAAGCATGGTTTGGTTCTCTCAAGAAGTGAGGTGAATGTAAAGAATTTGAAAATAATGGTTTAGAAGCCTCACAGGAAAGTGATTTCAAATATAAAGACAGTGAGATGCGGCATGGGATTCAAAATTCGGTGTACTTTTCATGACATTACTAAATATTTGAACTTGAAACAAAGTTATTTCAGCATTCATTTAATCTTAGTTTCAAGGTATAAATTGTTTCACTCATAGATATGCATTTCAAAATTGTGATGAGAATCATTTCAGCTCAAAAATTTCAGAAACACAAAGAAAATTGAAAAATAAACACACAAAATTTTAAAAACACACATTTTTTTTGTTTTTTTTAAATAGGAAAACAATTGAAATTACTATACTAAAAGGTTCCCTCCCCCACACTTAAAATATTGAATTTTCCTCAATGTGAACCCATGAGATGATATATGAACATGAAATGCAGAATTTTTAAATAGGAAAAATAATATAAAAGTGAAAGGGTTAGGAACATCCTGATGTGCTCAAGTGATGATGGGGTCATGGAGTGTGATAAAATCCACTGCATTAGTAGGAAGTCCCTCAATGTATCTCTTCAAATGTTTCCCATTGACTGTAAATCTCCTTCCAGTGTCCACTTGTGTGATCTCCACTACACCATAAGGAAAAACATTAGATACAATATAAGGACCTAACCATCTGTAATGCAACTTACCAGGCATCAGCTTCAATCGTGAACTGTAGAGAAGGACTTTCTCTCTAACATGAAACTCCCTTTTTTGGATCATTCTATCATGAGCTGCTTTTGATCATTCCTTGTAGAGCCTTGAGTTATCATATGAAGACAATATAATCTCCTCAATCTCTTGAATTTTCATCTTCCTTTGGATTCCATCTTGGGCTAAATCCAGGTTGCATTACTTTATATCCCAATAAGCTCGATGCTCAAATTCCACAGAAAGATGACACGTTTTCCCAAAAACATTCTGAAATGGGGACATACCAATGGGTGTCTTGTATGCTGTCCTATAAGCCCACAATGCATCATCCAAGCACTTTCTCCAATCCTTCCTATTTTGCTGCACGATTTTCTCCAATATTTGTTTTCAACTCACGATTTGAAACCTCAGCCTGGCCATTTTTTTGGGGTTGTTATGGTGTTGATGTTTTGTGTGTCACACCATAATTTCGAAGGAGGGAAGCAAAATTCCTATTGCAAAAGTGTGTCCCTTGGTTACTGATGATGGCCTTTAGTACTCCAAACCTGCATAAAATTTGATCCTTGACAAAATCCACTACAACATGAGAATCGTCAGTCCTCATGGCCTTGGCCTCCACCCATTTACTCACATAATCAATAGAAACCAAAATATACAAATATCCAAATGAACTAGGAAAAGGACCCATAAAATCAATGCCCCATACATCAAAAATCTCATAGAATAGTATGGGTTGTTGGGGCATCTCATGTCTTTTAGAAATATTCCCAGTGTGTTGGAAACGAGAGCATGACTTACAAAACACATGGGCATCATGGAATAATCTAGTCCAATATAATCCAGAGTCCAAAACCTTCCTAGCTGTCCTTTGGGGTCCAAAGTGTCCACCACAAGCAATTTTATGACAGAAATGAAAAACATACTCAAACTCATGATCGGGAACACACCTCCTAATGACTTGGTCACTACACATGCACCAGAGGTAAGGATCATCCCACACATAAAACCTAGACTCACTTTTTAATTTTTGGACTTGATTATTCTTCAAATTTGATTGGATTTCAGAGGAAACAATGTAATTAACTAAATCATCATACCAAGGATGTGTACCTGAGATGGTATAGAGATTCTCATTGGGGAAAGTGTCCCGAAGTGGTACCTGGTCCAAGGTGTCACCCTCTGGTGTGTGAGTAATCCTACTCATGTGGTCTGCCACCAAATTTTATGACCCCTTTTTTTCCTTCATCTCGATGTCAAACTCTTGAAGAAGGAGAATCCAACGGATAAGTCGTGGCTTTGCATCTGGCTTCTTCAAGAGGTTCCTCAGATCTGCATGGTCAGAAAAAACAACTACTTTAGAGCCCAATAAATATGAACGGAATTTATCTAAATAAAATATGACAGTAAGAAACTCCTTTTTTGTGGTTGTGTAGTTTTATTGGGCTGAATCCAGTGTCCTTGATGCATAGGCGATCACATGTGAACATCCCTCCACCCTCTGAGATAAGACAGTTCCAACCGCGAAGTTAGAGGCGTCACACATAATCTCAAAAGGAATCTCCCACCGTGGGGGATGTATGATAGGTGGAGTGGTCAGACACTTCTTTAGCTCATCAAATGAAGTCCTACAAGAATCATCAAACACAAAATCAGAATCCTTTTGAAGTAATCGTGACATAGGAAGAGAAATCTTACTAAAATCTTTGATGAAACGCTGATAAAATCCTGCATGCCCTAGGAAAGATCTAACATCATGCACACATGAGGGATAGGGTAAGGATGAAATAATGTCTATCTTAGATCTATCAACCTCTATCCCATGTTTTGACCCCACATGCCCTAAGACAATGCCATGATCTACCATGAAATGACACTTTTCAAAGTTTAGGACCAGATTCTTCTCAATACAATGATCCAATACCTTCCCCAAACTATTTATACATTCATCAAATGAGGATCCATACACTGTAAAATCATCCATAAATACCTCCATGCAGGTCTTAATAAAATCAGAAAAATACTCACCATGCATCCCTAGAAGGTACCTGGGGCATTGCAAAGTCCAAATGGCATCCTCCGATAGGCAAATGTGCCAAAGGGACAGGTGAATGTAGTCTTCTCCTGATCCTATGGAGCTATAGGAACCTGAAAATATCCAGAAAATCCATCCAATAAACAATAGTGTGTCTTCCCAACTAGTCTCTCAAGCATCTGATCAATAAATGGGAGGGGGAAATGGTCTTTGTGAGTGGAATGATTTAGTTTCCTATAATCAATACACACACACCAACTATTTTGTACCCTCATTAGAACTAACTCATCTTTCTCGTTTTTAACAACAGTAACACCACTTTTCTTAGGCACAACCTGAATAGGACTTACCCAGTGAGAATCTAAAATGGGATAGATTATACCTGCCTCGAGCAATTTTTTGACCTCTTTTTTAAAAAACCTCTAGAAGGGTTGGATTGAGTATCCTTTGTGGTTGCCTCACTGGTTTATCCCCATCCTCCAAAAGAATCCTATGCATGCAAATGGAGGGGCTAATACCTGATAATTCAGCCAAGGTCCAACCGATTTCCCTGATGTTCTCCCTCAAAATATTCAAAAGTTTTTCTTCATCTTCAAAAGGGAGATTGTTAGCAATGATAACAGGTAATTTCTCACCACTCAACAAGTATGAGTATTTCAGATTTGGTGGCAATGGCTTGAGTTCCAGTGTAGGGGGGTGGTGTATGGATGGAGACATAGAAGGAACTGAAATATGTGCACAAATAGCATCAGTATCAGAATATACATCATCAAAATAAAAGAATAAAGCATCAAATCCATCAGCATACTCAACAGCCATATCATAATTAGAGTTCACATGATCAAAATCAGAATATGATTCCATTTCAAAATCAAATCTTAGAGAGTCTTGTTCCTTAGAAACGAGTGTGGAAGTACTCTTAGACATCAAACTAGAACCAATACTCATAATCTCCCTAAGTATAGGACAATCCAATTCCGTAGTGTTTTTACTTGGTGGTTCAAAATGGGAGATAACAAATGCAGAATGATCCTCTGAGGGGTACTTCATGGAATCCATAACATTAAATATCACAACTTCATCCCCAAATTCCATGGAAAGTGTACCCTCATTGACATTTATGATAGTTTTTGAAGTTTTGAGGAAGGGCCTACCTAAGATAATGGGGGCATGAGAACTTACCTGATCATCCTCCATGTTAAGCACGTAGAAATCTGCTGGAAAGATCATGTCTCTTACCCGGACAAGTACATCCTCAAGGACTCCCGCTAGATATGTCGTAGCTCTATTCGCCAATTGCACCACAACTCTCATCGGTTTTAGCTCACCAACATGCAAATAAGAGAATATAGAGTGAGTCATCACATTTATGGAATCTCCTAAATCACAAAGTGCATCAGAAAAGTGCAACTCCCCTATGGTGAATGGGATGGTGAATGTCCCTGGATCCTTGCACTTTGTCAGCATTGCTAGAGTTGGTGTAATGAGTGCTGAGACATTCCTTTCAAGGTTTATCCTCTCATTTCCCTTGAGCCCTCTTCAATTGGTACAAAGTTATTTTAAGAATTTTTCATACCTTGGAATTTTCTTAATGGCATCAAGTAGAGGAATGTTGATCTCCACATGCTTGAATGTGTCCAAAACCTCCTTTTTCATTGCTTCTTTATCCATCTTCTTGGTTTGAACAACCCTATTTGGAAAATGAAGAGGTTGAGGATGGACATCATCAATTTTTTTCTTAACTATATCTTTCTCCTTGGATTTCTCATCAGTTGGTATGAAATGCGGCTTCTCTGGAGTTGAGGTGAATCTCGGTGGAATGGTAGGTACAGATGTATCATTAATTTTCTTCCCACTTCTCAATATGTTGGCACTGACATTCCCCTTTGGATTTGGAGTGGTTTAGGAAGGTAGATTTCTAGAATTATTACTCACAAGTTCGTGGAGGGCGGTGGCAATCTGGCTCATTTGAGTCTTCAACTCCCTCAACTCCAAACCTTGACTCTTCAGCTCATTCTGTTGATTAAGAACAATTTGTTTCAAAAGATAATCAGTGTTAAAGTCTACCTTGTGTTGGAGATTCCCTTGTTGCTGACTTGTTAATGTTTGAGCTTCGAATCTCTTTTAGGGTTGTTGGAAACCCTATTGGTAAGGTGGAGGCTGGTGGAAGTTTAGTTGAAAAGGGGGCCTTTGTTATGGCCCAGAGCCATACCTCATGTCTGATTGATCCTTCCACCCTTGGTTGAATGTTGTTACAAAGTAGTCATACTTCTTTTGGGAGTTTTGGGCTATCTTGTCGATCAATGCACGTGTCGATCAATGCACGTGTAGATTGATCCTTCCACCCCTGACATGTGGTGTACCTCTATCACCAAATTATTAGGAGTTTTGGGTCATCTTGTCGATCAATGCACATGAAGCTACTGGTGTCTTGTCCACCAATGCTCCTCCAGCCACAGCATCCACCATGCTTCTCTCCATAGGTGTGAGTCCTTCATAAAAGTACTGGATGAGTAATTTCTCATTGATTTGGTGATGTGGGAAGCTTGCACACAACTTCTTGAATCGCTCCCAATACTCATACATAGACTCCCCTTGTTCTTTCTTGATCCCAGATATCTCCTTACGAATGGAAGTGGTCCTTGATGCTGGAAAAAACTCTATAATAAAAGATGTTTCAAATCGTTCCAACATGTTACATCTTCAGGTTGTAAATAGTACATCCAATCCTTTGCAGCTCCATCAAGTGAAAATGGGAATGCTCTTAATTTGATTTGATCTTCAGAGACATTTCTAGGTTTTAGGGTTGAGAAAACCACATTAAATTTTTTCAAATGTTTATTGGGATCCTCACCAGAGAGGCCATGAAACTTTGGAAGTAAGTGAATTAACTCAGATTTTAGTTCAAAGTCCGATTTGAGATTTGGGTATGCAATACAATTTGGTTGATAGTTAATATCAGGTGCAGCCAATTCTTGAATGGTTCTATTAAGTTCATTTCCATTATTTTAAGCCATTGGTTCTTGTTTTATGGTTGAATTTTAATTTCTTCCAATTTCAATGTTTCCAGAAGAGAGGAATTCACCAACTGATTGAATATTGAAACTTCCCGTAGACTGAGAATATCTGATTCGTACCCTAAGGTTGCGTTCAATCTCAAGGTCAAGATCTAAGAGATCTTTTGGATTAGTTCGTGTCATAAATCAATGAAATATGAAAATAAAGAAATTGGACCATAGTAAAATAAAAATTAGAAGCTTGAGTTGATGGTCCAAAAATAAGTAGAATAAAATAAAAGAAGAAGGAAAAAAATCAGATTGGGTAAAGAAGGAAGAAATAAGAGAGGAAGAGAATAAAATATAAAATAAAATAAATACTTCTAATTGGTTGAGATAATTACTTGACTCCCTGGAAACGGCGCCAATTTGATAGAGCACTATCGTGGGCGCCCTCAAATGATTATTGTGATTTTGGGGTACTTAGGTGCAGCAGAGTGGCTGACCAAGGTCGTCTCTCAAAGGAGGAAGTGAATTAAAAAAACTTTTCAAAGGTATTATAGAAATAAAATAAAAGAGAATAAAAACACTACTTAAAAGGATGGGGGGTGGTTGTTTATAGTTTATAAAACTTGAAGAAGTTTGTTGGAAGAAGATTGAATTTTTTTTGTTTTTTATTTTGAAATGAAATTTGATTAAAAAGACACAATAAGAAGATGTTTTTTTTTGAAATATTTTAAAAGGCGTAATTGGTCTAACTCTACCTCTTCAATCTATTCTTAATCATTATCATTTAAATTAACATTAACTTAATTATGATCCCTTAATTTGTTAAATCTCGAACCATATGAGAATTAACTTTACCATGAAGATGAAGTGAATTTAACCCTAGGCTAACTTCGGAACATGCAATCTCAACACCCTGCTTTGATTGATTTTCTAAGATTAGATTATGTTCAGTGGTAAATTCAGGCACATATCCATTCTGGAAATGAGGACTAATTGAGTTTAGGGATTATGTTTCAACTCTTCAAATTAATCCCATGTGGTTTTAAATTGCCGTTTAAGGTTACGCTCTCAATTTGATAGAGTGCTGTCGTGGGTGCCCTCAAATGATTATTGTGATTTTGGGGTACTTAGGTGCAGCAGAGTGGCTGACCAAGGTCGTCTCTCATAGGAGGAAGTTAATTAAAACAACTTTTTAGAGGTATTATAGAAATAAAATAAAATAAAATAAAAACACTACTTGAAAGGATGGGGGGTGGTTTTTTATAGTTTATAAAACTTGAAGAAGTTTGCTGGAAGTAGATTTCATTTTTCTTTAATTTTGAAATGAAGTTTGATTAAAAAGACACAACAAGAAGATTTTTTTTTAATATTTTAAAAGGCGTAATCGATCTAACTCTACCTATTCACTCTATTATTAATCATTATCATTTAAATTAACATTCACTTAATTATGATCCCTTAATTTGTTAAATCTCGAACCCTACGAGAATTAACTTTGCCACGAAGATGAAGTGAATTTAACCCTAGGCTAACTTCGGAACATGCAATCACAACACCCTGCTTTGATTGATGTTCTAAGATTAGGTTATGGTTAGTGGTAAATTAAGGCACATATCCATTCTGTAAATGAGAACTAATTGAGTTTATGGATTATGTTTGAACTCTACAAATTAATCCCATGTGGTTTTGAATTACTGGTTAAGGTTGCGCTCTCACAGTTCACTCAATTCCCGACCTCACGTGTTTTGTGTTAAATATTCAATTACTTGCTTATTTTCATTTAAATTAAAAACTCAATTAATAGATCATAATATGTGAATTATAGTAGCTCATTGATTCAAAATAAATGAATGAAGAAGGATACATGTTGATCGATTACTAAAAATAACTACTCTTCCATGGGTGGCGTAATCATCGTAGAAGATAATTGCATTTGCAAAGCTTTATAATGGGTATAACCCAATAACGCTTCTACTCAAGAATTCCATCCCAAATAGAAATATTAAGAGAAGAATAAATTTAAATAAAACAGAAGAAAATATAATAAATAAAAGAAGAACAAATAAGTTTAAAACACAAATGTAAATATTACAAAATGAAGAAGAGAAGGAGGTTTCGATGAGGGGATACTTGCTTCAAGAGATACCCCTCTTACAATGGTTGGAGAATTTGGGTGAAACCAATTATCCTCTGCCTCCAATCTTCTAATGTACGTCCCAACCCCACCAAATGATAAAAACACCAATTTATAGAGTGGTGGGGAGGCTAGGTTCAAAGTGGTTTCAAGTGTGAATGGGGAATCTCAGCCAAATATTATTTTTCCAACTTGCACTGACCATTTGACCACCAAAACGCGTGAATTTTCCGGCCTTCCAGAAGGATCATATGTGCGGATATGGTGGCGATTCCAGCCCAACTTTGACTTTATGGCCCATTTTCAACAACTAAATGCACTCTTTAGCTCTAGTGTCATGAATAAAAGTTGTATAAAATTAAGTTGGGAACACTGTTACAAAATTTCAAATTCAAATAATAAATATAAAAATATTTATCTTCAAAATACTACAGTGCACTATAAAGGGTAAAACTGAAATTTTCACCAAATTTTCAAATAAATGATCAAATCTCAAATATTTTATAAATAAACATATTTAACACAATGTGAGGAAATTATATCATTTATTATCAATAAAATATTCAACAAAATTGTTTTTTATCAGAGTTCAAGTGAAATCCTTGACTATGACTGCCTTGGTGGCTCAATTGTAAATGTATATCTGAGGTATGTTTTCAAGATTTGATTTTCCAAAAAAGATATATTCTGCTAATTATGACTAAATACATTTCATATTTTTGTCATCCATATATATGAAAAACAATTGAAGGTATTTTCCCATGAAAAATAAATTGGACTCGTTAGTTCTCACATCACGTCTACAGAGTAACCAAACATAGATACCAACAAAAAGGATAAAATTGTGGTAGGTCTGATCAAATCATTTGAAACCAAAATTTTAGATTAAAGACTCTATTTAATTCCAATGATGTAGGGGTAAAACTATACAATTTAATCATATCAAATATATTTTCATTTCATTAATTACTTATTCCTTTTTTTGTTTTTAGGTAACATTGGATGCTCATGGTGATAAATTTGGATACCCAAAAGATTTAGTTCGTGGATTCAATGCATGGATATCCAACATATTTCCCACACATGATGGAATTTTTCAATTTCTAATACACTAAATCCTATGTTTTAGAACTAAACATAAAGTTATATAATTTATATTAACTTTTAATGGGGATTATGTTATGATAGGGCAGTGCATCATTATCGTGAAACACATGGAATGAGGCCAGGGGATAAGGATGAGAAATAATACAAGTACTATTAATGGACAAGTATTAGGGTATATATAATAATATTTCACTATCCAAACACATATCAAAAAAATTACTTATTCAACTCAATGTTTTTGCACTGTCTGAAACAAAACAATGGAAAATAATGTGGTTATTATGTTTGTAAATTTATGAGATAGAGCATATTCCAGGAACAAAATAGTATCCTCGAAGAGGTATTTTCAAATATAATTATTATTTCATTTAAAATATTTATTAATCCTTTGTGTATTTATATTTTTCCAATGCTAATATGACTAACGAAAAGACTCATATTCACAAGACGATAAAGAAGTGCTTAGAAAGGAATGTGAAGCATACCTGATGAAAGAATTTACACAAATAGCATGAATATTTGACTTCCATATAAGTAGTGGATTTTTTTCATATTTATGTTTAATTTACTTCTTTTAGTATTAATCACATAAGAATTGTTTTCTTATACAAGTGGATTCATTGTTTGAGTTGAGACAGTTTGTTCGTAAATGATCATGCTCATGAGAGATTAGACTTCGAGGCTGAAAATAAAAATTCAATGAGAAGGTAAAGATTTTTTAACATAATATGTTTTCCCTAATAATATTATATGTTCTATATTGTGTTAACATAATCTAAATTAAATGTTTGACTACTCATGCAGACAATGTCTTCTAAGAACTTATTCTCCCTCAAAACCTTGTCACCCCTATATTGTCAACATCTATAACTTTCCTTCAAATGTAGTGAAGGGAACTTGAAGGAATTTGATAAATTTCAACAACGAAATGTTTCCATTTCTACAAATAAGTCAAATGGAAAGCATGTTAACATATTTATACTCATGTTATCCTTATATGATAATTGATATCTCTTTTTTTACACTTATTTAGCATCTATGGTCAACCTTCCTTATGTTTCATATCATTAGGCTATTAAGAATGGTTTTATAAATGATATGTCTAAAAATGTTTCTAGTAAATAATAACTTAATGACAGACTCTTATGAACTAGTTTTTATGTTTTGGTGTTTCCAAAATCACTAGACCGAAACTATTATGGTATGAATCATTATGTTATGTAAGGAGTATTAATATACTAAGATTGTATATCTATGTATGAAATTTCTGGGTCAATATAGTTTTTATCATAGAAACTGACCTACTCAAAACTTAGAAAAAATAACAAGTTACTGGTATCACTCAAAGTGTGTCTTTTTATTTAAAATTGACATTACTTTTATTAAAAATAATAAGTGACATACTAAAAAATAAGAAAACACAATCGTACTATTTTGATAATTTAGGGAAATGATCCATGAGTCATTTTGATGCATAAGAATCAACCACACCTCAATCCGACAATTGGTGTGACTGGTATGACTAAAAGAGTCCGTTATCAGTTTAAAATTGATAATTCAGTTGAAAATGTGTCACTCACTAAAAACCAAGAAAACACGCTATGATTATATTTATAATTTAAGAAAGTGATTAATAAGTCATTTGTGATGTGTATGAAGTAATCTCACATAAAATTTGTGCAAAATGAAATCAGTATGACACATAATGCGTGTTTCCAGTTTGAAATGAAATTTTAGTAAAAAAACACAACTAACATACTGAAAACTGAGATAATGCATTCAGATTATTATTTTTTAAGAAAATGATCTATTAGTCATTTTTGATGTGTAAAAATTAGTCACACCACAATAAGATGCACAGTGTGACCGGTATCACTCAAAGTGTGTCTTTTTATTTAAAATTGACATCAATTTAAGTAAAAAGAACAAGTGAAATATTGAAAATCAAGAAAATGAATTCATATTGTTTTTATATTTTAGTAAAACAATACATGATTAATTTTTTACATGTATGAGTAAACTTCACCTCAATAATATGCATGGTGTGACCATTATGACTCCAAGTGTGTCTTTTTATTTAAAATTGATACTGCTTTAAGTAAAAACAACAACTGATATACTGAAAACCTAGAAAACACAATCGGTTTGTTTTAATATTTTAGTAAAATGATCCATTAGTCATTTTTTATGTGTATGAGTGAACTTCACCTCAATAAAATGCATGGTGTGGCCCATATTACCCAAAATGTCTCATTTTATTTAAAATTGACATTAATTTAGGTAAAAATAAAAAGTAACATACTGAAAACTAAGAAAACACTTTTGGATTATTTTGATACTTTAGGAAAATTATTGGTGATTCATTTCTGATGTGTAGGAATCAACCACACCTTAATACGATGCATGGTGTGACTGGTACGAATAAAAGTGTCCATTATCAGTTTAAAATTGAAATTTTAGTTCAAAACATGTCACTCACTGAAAACCAAGAAAATTCACTTTGATTGTATTCATAATTTTTTACAGTGATTGATAACTCATTTTTGTTGTGTATGAAGTGGTATCACATAAAACTAACACATGATGCGACCGGTAATACTCATAATGCATTTTTTTAATTTGAAATGACATTTTAGTAAGAAAACATAACCGGGATACTAAAAGCTGAGAAGACACATTTAGATTCTTTTTATATTTTAGTAAAATGGTATATAAGTTATTTGTGACATATAAGAATCGTCCAAACCTATATATGACGCATAGTGTGACCTATATCACTCAAAGTGTGTCTTTTTATTTAAAATTGACAAAAATTTAAGTAGAAAAGAATAATTGACATACTAAAAACTGGAAAAAAATAGTTGGATTGTTTTGATATTTTATAAAAACAATCCATGAGTCATTTTTGACATGTATGAGTCAACCGCACCTCAATATGGCACATGGTGTGGCTAGTATGACTCCAAGTGTGTCTTTTTATTTAAAATTGACATTAATTTAAGTAAAAACAACAAGTGGCCTACTGAAAAACATGAAAACACATTAGAATTGTTTTGATATTTTACTAAAATGATCTATTACTCATTTTTGAGGTGTAGGAATCATCCTCACCTCAATACAATGCACGGTGTGTCCAGTATAACTCAAAGTGTCACTTTTTACTTAAAATTAACATTAATATAAGTAAAAACAACAAGTGACTGACTGAAAACTGATAAAATGAATTCATATTGTTTTTATAATTTAGTAAAATTATACATGATCATTTTTTACATATATGAATCAACCACACTTCAGTCCGATGCATGGTGTGACCGGTATGACTAAAAGTGTCAGTTATTAGTTTAAAATTACAATTTTAGTTCAAAACATGTCACTCACTAAAAACCAAGAAAATGCACTCTGATTGTCTTGATAATTTAGAAAAGTGATAAATAAGTCATTTTTGATGTGTATGAAGCAGTCACACATAAAACCAATGCACGATGTGACCGGTATGACTTATAATGTGTGTTTTTAGTTTGAAATGACATTTTAGTAAAAAAAACACAACCAGCGTACTGAAAACTAAGAAAATATATTAGGATTATGTTGATACTTTAGGAAAATGATCCATCAGTATTTTGGGATATTTTTTAATCAGTCACACCACAATCTGACACACGGTGTGATCGATATCACTCAAAGTGTGTCTTTATTTAAAATTAACATAAATTTAAGTAAAAAAGAACAAATGACATACTGAAAACTGAGAAAAATCATTATCATTATTTTGATATTTTATTAAAATAATCCATGAGTCATTTTTGATGTGTATGAGTCAACTGAACCTCAATATGAGACACAGTGTGACCGTTATGACTCCAAGTATGATTTTTATTTAAAATTTTCATTAATTTAAGTAAAAAACAACAATTGAAAACTAAGAAAACACATTTATATTGATATTATACTTTATAATAATGATATATTAGTAATTTTTTATGTGTATAAATAATCCACACCTCAAAACATTGCACAATGTGTCCAGTATAACTCAAAGTGACTCTTTTTATTTAAAATTGACATTAATTTAAGTAAAAACAACAAGTGACATATTGAAAACCGAGAAAACACATTCAGATTATTTTGATACTTTATGAAAATGACTCATGAGTCATTTTTTTTGTAAATTAATCAAACACACCTCAATATGATGTATGTTGTGACTGGTATTACTAAAAATTTTCGTTATCTGTTTAAAATTGACATTTTAGTTCAAAACGTGTCACTAACTGAAAACCAAGAAAACACACTCTGATTATCTGGATAATTTAACATAGATCTTAATAAGTCATTTTTAATATGTATGAAGTATTACCGCATCAAACTAACGCACGATGGAACCAGTATGACTCATAATATGTGTTTCTTGTTTGAAATGACATTTTAGTAAAAAAAAATAAATAAAACCGGCATACTGAAACCCAGTAAAACATATTCAGATTGTTTTTGATAATTTAGTAAAATAATCCATTAGTAATTTTTGATTGGTATGAATCATATTCACCTCAATCTGATTCATGGTGTGACCGTTTTAACTCAAATTGTGTCTTTTTATTTAAAATTGACATCAATTTAAGTAAAAAAGAGAAAAGTGACATATTGAAAACCAAGAAAACAAATTCGTATTATTTTTATATTTTAGTAAAATGATATATGAGTCATTTTTGACATATAAAAGTCAACATCACCTCAATACGATGCATGGTGTGACTGGTATGACTCTAAGTGTCTCTTTTTATTTAAAATTGACAAAGTAAAAAACAACAAGCGACATACTGAAAACTGATAAAACATATTCAGATTATTTTTATATTTTAGTAAAATGATATATTGGTCATTTTTTATGTGTAGGAATCAACCTCACCTAAATATGACACATGGTGTGGCCTTTATAACTCAAAGTCTCTCTTTTTATCTAAAATCAACATTAATTTAAGTAAAAACAATAAGTGACATACTAAAAACTAAGAAAACAAATTCGAATTATTTTGATACTTTAGGAAAAACAATACATGAGTCATTTTTACATGTAGAAATCAACCACACCTCAATCTAACACACGGTGTGACTGGTATGACTAAAAATGTTAGTTATCAGTTTAAAGTTGACATTTTAGTTCAAAATGTATAACTAACTAAAATCCAAGAAAATGTGCTCTGATTGTATTGATAATTTAAAACATTGATTCATAAGTAATTTTTTACATCTATGACGTATTCTCATTTCAAACTGACACACTATGTGACCGGTATGACTTATAATGCATGTTTTTGTTTTGAAATGACATTTTAGTAAAAAAACACAACCGACATACTAAAAAGTGAGAAAACATATTCGGATTGTTTTGATACTTTAATACAATGATCCATTAATAATTTTTGATAGGTAGAGATTAATTTCACCTCAATATGGAACATGATGTGACTTTTATAACTCCAAATATTTCATTATTTAAAATTGACATCAATTTTAGTAAAATAACAAGTTAAATACTCAAAACTGAGAAAACACATTCGGATTGTTTTGATATTTTATGAAAAAGATCCATAACTTATTTTGGATGTGTAGGAATAAAACCCACCTTAATAGGATGCATGGTGTGAACGGTATAACTCCAAATGTGTCTTTTTTATTAAATATTTAGATTTTCTTAATGTATTCTTTCATATTAATGTTTAATTTATTTTTTAGAGTATCACTAACATAATATTTATTTTCTTATATAGGTGGAATATTTTTCTTGGTTTGAGAATATTTATTCAGGAACTAATACCATGGGAGGAAATTTTTTGAGGGGATCATGATCGTCAAAATATGAAACATTATTTTTTTTAAATGTTTGTTAGATAATTATATATATAATTATATAAAACATTATTTGAAATGTATATAGTAGTTTTTTTATATATTATGGGTGGAAATTTTTGTATTATTGGTTTCACATTAAATGTATATATCATTGTTTGAAATTACAGGTTTTTTCAAGTTTTTTAGGGTTTGTTGTTATATTAACGACATATTATAGCCAGCTAGGCCTTTATCAGCACTATTTAAAGCGCTAATAAAGGGGGTCCATATTCAGTGCTAAAATAGCGTAGATAAAGGACCCCTTTTATCAGTTCTTTTGTAATTCAGATAAAGGGGACCCCCCCCCCCCATCATCGTTGCGATTAACAGTACTTTTTTAGTACTATTAAAAACCATTTTGCGTGATATTAAAGGGCATAATTGTAGTAGTGTTAGAAGTAATGTAGAAGAAACCAATGTGAATAGTAGTACTCTCAAAAAATACAAGTTGATGGCCCCACCAAATTATGATTATATTTGATCGATGTCCCCCATAATGGAATACCTCCAAATTAAAATTATTCCATTTGATTTATCCAAAAGGGAATAAATTCGATGAAGGAATATCAAATTTTTTCTTTACAACATCCATGATACTAAAAAATTCCTCTATAAATGAGGCTTTGATGGAGTCTTCCTCAGATTCATTAAAGGAGGTCAGAAAATCACTATTATGTAAGAAGTCCATATAGGAACCTATGGTTCTCATAAATCTAGAGCTAATATTTCCATCATATCATGTGTCTTGGATACTTCTATCCATCAATGACCTAGGATTTCATGAAATTCATTAGAAAATTTCTTACTTTCTAGATATATTCCAATTTCATTCATCAAACCCTAGAGTTTCTTTATAACACTAAGTATTCTTAGTCATTTCCTTCTAGGGAATATTTTTTATAGGACCATATCTTTTAGCTAAAATCATGTATTTTGAATTCATTAACATTTCCTCTAACTTCTTATCTAAGTGGTTCAAGTCTATATCCATCAAAAAAATCAGGATGAAGGATATCATCAACTTCATGGAAAAAATATTATCTCTAGATTTAGTTCCCTTAAAACAATATTAATAAAAAATGGAACCAAATTTTTCTATTCTAAGTTGATAATGTTCTATCAATAATATAGAATTCATTCTAACCACTCATCCTACTACCATATGATGAAAAATATATAGACTGATTCTTTCAACAAGGATCTATCTAACATACTCTAAAAAAGGTGGGTAAATAAAATAATTCTTGATCTTGAAAAATTCTTCATAATTTGTGTTATTATTTCACCATAACTCATATGACTATGAAAACGACCCCATATTCTCTTGTATATGGGACAACAGTAGTCCTACCCATCGTGGTTTAACTAACATCGGTTCTCATTTACATTTGAAAAAATTATAAAGATTATCAATCTTATAAGTGACTGTATGATTTGGAATGAATCAATGATAAAATATTATACACGCTACATAACTTTTAAGTTCATCAAAACCAAGTTTCATGAGATTTTAATAAAAAAGATCACCTATGTATATTCCACCAAGGAGAGCTTGTGTTGATTCTCATAACTCTAATGATACCAGGGAAGAATCCTCTATAGATTGAACAAAAGTGGTAATTACCTTATATTATACATAAGTTTTACTCTAAAGAAGCTTATTCCTTGGTCACAATGGATGGATAAAATATCACTTTAGCTACCAATTCAAGGTTTCTAAATAATTACTTTTCATAACCTTCTCATTAGTCTAAAAAGGTCCTTTTTATACAACCTTAAACTACATGGAATGATATTCAATATTTCATGATGATAAAATGCATGATACAAGTCCTAGATATAAGACTTTAAACATCACAACATAATGACCTAGTCATATGATGTAAAACTTCATGATAATATCCTTATCATATGATTTTAAAATACATGGTTACCTTCCTCACTTTAAGATATTAAACTGTATAGAAAATTTCTTCATCACATGACATTAAAATAAATAACAAATTCCATATCATGAATTCCAAATCTCAGGATATTTGTTAAAAAATTCCCCTATCATGTGCCATATTATGGTGTAGTTTATTCTCAAATTGCCTATTTTTTCTCACATTGACCATGGATCACATAAACTTAAAGGTGTTAGTTGATCAATCCATTTGGCATGACTATGAGCATTATAACTAAATATCGAAAGTGAGATGGTCTATCCTGTATTACCTTAAACTATTTAGATCATTCTACTCTACATGGACTAATTTCCTTCCATAAGATTCATATCTGTGTAAGAATCCTTATCATGTAATTTTTTCCCTAAAGGATATCAATGCCCTTTTTATTGTGTACAAGATCAATCTATGAAAATGTATTCTCTCTAAGAACTATATGTGGATTGATTTCAGATTACCTTAGGAAATGTAGTTTTGGTTAGATCCTAGTTATAGCTAAAAATAAAAAAAAGTCCCCTTCCCCTGTATAAGATCATGAATTACAAAGGGAATTATTCTCCCTTTCTTTAATATACAATAGTCATGCCTATATTATATGACCCGTGTAACCTATGTAGATTATTCAAAAAACCTTTACTTTTCCCCATGTATGATCCTAATCTGTACGGGTGAATTTCATACCAAGAACTATATGTGGCTTTATTTCTATTCTGAAAGGATATATAATGATGTCTAGACCCCTCATCCAAGGCCTGATTATGAGTTCTAACAAATAAAAATACCTATTCCACCTTAGTGTTTGAGCCTTTCGGGTAATATTTCATCTTTTTATGGTATGTAATTAAGGTGAATCCTAGTTTTCTTCCCATGCACATGAGTCCAATATGTGTAGAATAAGCCTCACAATAACTATGTATGTCTTGATTCCTATTCTAACAGGATACATAGTGATGCCTAGTTCTTATATCCAAGGACCAGCTGAAAATTTAATCAATCAAAAGTCCCTCCTCTCTTGCGTATCCATCAGATCTATATAAGGGATTCCAATAAAATAAATCCCATCATTCCCATAATTTATTTATAAATAAAAACTGATATATATAAAAATCTACAAATGAAATCCCAAAAGAATAAAAGTTAAGGTAGCTACACATCAATAACTCCAAGTTCCTAAGTAGAAATGTCTAACACGGTCCACAAAGTCTTAAAAACATGAAAATAGTTTTTATATATATAGGTTAAGCATATAGGTATAATGAATAGGAAAACTAAGTTCTCTCATGCACAAGTGGAAAGATCACACTAATGCACCTGTGTGAAATTAGTAAAACCAAACAACACCTAAATAGGTATACTAACCAACACCCCAACCACACAAAGTCTCACTAACCAAATAATGCATACAATTATTATAAAATATAATATGAATCACATAGATGAAAGGGTACACCGCACCACTTTCCCACGGATTAGCCTCTCTCACACCCCAACAACAAACGTCCTAGCACTCCCACCTCTTCTGAATGTATCACATCACATCCAGCATACACACACCTAGGCCATCACAACACATCACATCCTGCCCACACTCACCTAGTCCATCACAACACATCACATCCCATATGGACACACCTGGGCCATCACAACACATCACATCCCACCTGCACACACCTGGACCATCGCAACACATCACATCCCTCCCGCACACACCTAGGAAATCGCAAAACATCTCATATCGAAGACACTTGGGATAGAACAATACATCTCATCCTAAAGATACCTGGGACAACACAACACATCTCTTCTTGAAGACACCTGGGACCATACATCACAACTCACCTGAAGAAACTTGGGCCACTATCACCTGGAAGAGGGAGCAGGGAAGAACGGGTGGCCAACCATCCATCCTCTCGCTGGGATGTTTGGGAAAGAAACCCTCCCACGTAAATATGTTGGTGTTGGAACATAGTGTTCGATGAGGGTGGGTTGCATATATAAATCACAAGAACATACAACGTATATACATATAGATTTAAAGCAAAAAATCTCATCCTATGGGTTTATAACAATAACTAACCATCTCAAAAAATCCACACAAACACTAACACCTCTAAATGCATATAAAAACACAAACAAAACACAAGATATAATTCATATATTAGTCTTTAATCCATTTTCCAGAGTCTTTATATTATCAATAAATTCCACTTTATCAACAACCTTTATTTTTGTAATCAATCATTCGTTGGAAAACCCATTTCATTTATAAATACATCTTATTTCATATTTCCAACCCATTAGTTTATATATAAACATTAACCGGTTAATCCACATAGCTCATCATCAATTTCCTCATTAAACATTCCCATTTTAAATTATTAACATATAGTATTAATTCCATTGTTACTTGGATAGATATAACAGAACCAACCATAAAACATAAGAATAACACCACAACCCAACTATCACATCCACATCACTTTACAATAACGTCTAGTTTCACATCCCCACTGTATAACCATGATACACCCACCATCACAGCCCCACTACACCATTATACCATAACAACAATCACAGCCCCACTGCACAACCACATCTCATCCATTTTCCCCACACACATAACAATATAGCTACTACACATTACATAAATCCCACACACACAAACCACAACCATTCCACACATCAAAGCATATATCACAACACAACACATTTTTAGATTTAGAAAGGAAAGAGGAACTTATTCAACTTCACTTCTTTATTTTAGGGTGTTATCACATAAGACATTAGATCCTAGGGAATCCATTCCATTAACCAAATATACATGGTTAACCAGTTATTTATTTATAATAATACCATTCAATCACAAAAATGGAGGATTTCAAAAGAAATTTATTACATCATAATCATTACACAAATAGATATGGTTTTTATCAAGGCATTACACCAATAAAATCATAATATCAAATCAAATCAAATAAAATCACCAAGAATAAGTAACATCATAATTCACATTCCCCTACCCCTTTAAATTCAATTTAAACTAATTTATTATCTTTATTAATTTAGATGAAACCATGTTCATAATAGGTGAAAATAATAAACCCATACTTCATGATACACATAAATAGAAAAGAAGGAAATCCCTACCTATAAGGAAGAACCCTTTCACCATATTTCTACACCAAAATAGGGGGTACGTACAGTTGGACACTCTCCAGGGAAACACGAACCAACCACAATAACCAGGTTAAATGACTCCTATGGGAAGAAGGATTAAGAACCTCTCGTATCAAGATAAAGGAGAAGGAATGAATGAAGGGAATGTATCTGTCTTTGAAGGATTAGATCTGTAACTCACGGGATTTAAAACAACTTAGAATTTCTATTAAAGGTGGATCTCAAAAAAACCACATGGTTTGACCATTTAAAAGACTCTAGATATTTTGGAAATTTAACATATGATTGATACCTTTGAAATGGATTTAAAAACCCTTAATTATTTCATTAAACTCATTTATTGTCAAAATAGACATAAAAAGGGAAAAACTGGAAAAACTGGAAAATTCTGGAAATTTGACAAACTGTTAATATGAGTCACCACCACCGCTAGATGAGTCATCGCCAGTGAGTTACCACCAAAAGATTCACCACTGGATGAGTCACTGCTAGAGAGTCACCTCCAGTTGATTCATCCCTAGATAATTCATCATCAATGTTCCACCGCCAGTGAGTCACCACCAGACAAGTCACCACAAGTGATTCACTACCAGATGAGTCACTGCTAGCAAGCTACTGCTAGGATGAGATACCACTAGGATATGATAATACCAGCATGATCTACCACTAGAATGATCTACCATTGGAAAACTATTGAAATGAGTCACCATTGGAATGACTCACATGTCCCAAAAATAACCCAGACTACACCTAGACACCTCGAACATCAGATTTTTTGGCAAAGTAACAGGCCAGAAGGTCCTGGCCATTACAGACTCTCTAAAAAACATCAGGATAAAATTATACTTTCTCAGTATTATATCTTAATTCTAAGAGCCTACCCTATAATATAAGTATTATTTTTGGGATGACTCCTGATATCTCAGGATATGTGTCTAAAACATATTTTCAAGACCAAGCCACAATTCTAAATTTACTTCCACCCCTTCAAAGGGAACCATAGAAACCTATTCATGGAAAGATAAAATAAAAAATACCTATACCAATATTTATGTACATCCATTTTTCATACATTATACTTCATGCTCTGGGTATCTTGGATCACCATAAACCTCCCCTTGTCTATCAGTAATGAGTGTATTCAAATTTAAAGGAAACCTCTACTTGACTATGAATATTAATCCCTCAATATGTATCTGTATATGTGCCCCTAATATTTCTTATAAACCAATGGAATATTCATCTTAAGGGGAAGATCCTCTTATCCTCATACTTTATCATAGCATCACAATATAACCCTTCTTTCTAATGTGTTATGCATTCATCCCATGCATACCAACTTCACAGCATGATATCTTATCCAAGAACCTTGAGTTACAATTTATAACATCTCTACTCCCTTTTAGAAATGTTTCAAGTCATTCTTAATCTTTGAGACCCATTTAGGTTTTCATCTCTATCTTTAGGTCCATACATCATGACCAAAAACTATGTGCACCCCTCCCCTTGATATGAACTATAGTGGAATTGTGATCTCCATTCACATTGGTAAACCTTCACCTTTTCTACTAGATAAATTGTATCAACCCCATTTGTTCCAAGCACTAAAACCTTAAACTATTTACACTTCCCCATGAGATAATATATACTGGTATTGGACACTCTATTCATGGAATCACTATAGGAAAATGGTCGTTTCACGATGGTTTTTTTGTGGCGGTTTAAAAACCGCCGCGAAATGTCTTAATTTTTCTTTTAATTTTTTTTAAATTTTTCAAGGATTAGCGGTAGTTTTTTAAATAACCGTCGTGAAATAGAAGTGGTTTGGGTAAAACCGTCGTGAAATGAAAGGAAAAAAATAAAAAAAACATGAAAATCCCCGAAATCACTAAAATGACCATAACTTTTGATCCGAGCATCCGTTGGAGCACCACAACCAGTCAAAACGAAGCTCATGAAGAGATATAGAGGCACGTATTGTCACGAACCGAATCTAGACGCCGCCAAAACCGGCACCAAACCCACCGTGACAAGTCCCGAAGGGCGTTCCCTATCCCCACGGGCTGGCACAAGTGCCCGGGTATCATTTAATGATAATTGGGAACGAATTACCCGAGTTTATAAACTTAAAATGACAAAAGAATCCAATGAAACGAATCTGGATTTTTTTTAAACCAAATAATCTTTTTTAAAAATTCAGAACTGAATTACACAATTTTAAAAAAAATTTAAAGACCATTACAAAGGTACAAACCCAAGAAAATACAGCCCAAGAACCTCCACATGGAAAGAGGCACCGCCCTCAAGCCATCTCCACGACACTCCATCACGATGGACCGCTAAAAACCCGAACCAAAGGCACAAAACCCGTACCCAAACCTGTGACATAAAATAAGCAAGTCTACTTACACCCAAAGGTGTAAGTAGGGTGTGAGCGAAATCCCAGTAGGATACCACCTCTATGAGATTCCATGTGATAAACATTTCATGACAAAAAGCGTTGCATGTTTTGTAAATAATAAATGCTAGTTACAATTTTCTAAAGGATGAAATAATAAATGAAAACAGTTTTCATGTGAGATAATTTTAAAGGAACAACAATTTTAAAATAAATGACAAAGCTACTGAATTTTCCAGCCAACAATACCGTATACCGACGGTAAGTACAAAGGATCTAATGAGCACAAGTAATAGGAAATAACCCCTAGGCACTAGCTAGCTGTGGGTCCCAGGTACCTCGTATCTCGGTGAGAGTAACCACAAAAAAATATCCATTCTCGTGCACGAGCCACTAGTAGGGATCATACCCATAACCTAGTGGTCCCCAATCATCATCATCATTGTTTAGTTAGAGTTGTAAGCGTCAATCTTGCTAAGTGAAACTGAGGCCAAACCCCACGGATTCACTAGCATACTAGTACACGTCCACCCACCTAGATACCCGGGTTTTCCCTTTGTCCTCAAACAAGTTCAACAATCCAAGAAGTATAGTTTTCACATGCAAATATCAATTCCACATCACACATTAACCAAACATCTCCATGTACATCACACAAGTCACAAATTCCACTATTCATTCAAATGCATTTTGAAATCAAACTCACACCAAAATTCCCTAAAACACTTTTCACATTTCTTTAACACTTACACAAATCCTTTAAACGATTTTATAAAACCATTACAAGTTATTCAACTCACAAAACAGCCCACACACATGTCACATAATACCCTTCTCACCTTCACAATTCATTTTATCAATAAACTCACACGAAACATCTCACACCCGTGTTTCGCACACAAAACACAATTTAGTAAAACATTTCGGCAATTTATAAAACATTCTAAAAATGTTTGACATCTCAAATCACCACTTTACCATTCAAAAACCCACATTAGGTGAACACACTCACCCAAACAGTACATATACACCCTTTCCCAACTTTTTTTAACAAAATAAAACATTTGCAATTTTTATAAAACAAACCCAAGAGGTATAACCATTGTTTGCACTCTAAACCCATTTCAAACCCCTCATTCAAAACCAAAATCATAAAAATAACAATCCAAAACAGAATTTTCAGCCCTAAAACAATTATTAAAGCACCCCCAAATGTTATAAAAATACATCAAATAATACCACAAAGATACACATGAAAAACACACGTTTTCATAAATCTCCTTCAAAAAGTACAACACGGTTTTACAACTTAAACTCATTCAAAAAACCTCTTTTCAAGTCCCACATGATAATAAGGAATTAACAAAACAGAATTGGCAGCCCCTTTCAAGACTAATAAATCACTTTCATATGTTATAAACTAAATCCAAACATTACCCCAAGAGTCACACATGAAAAGTACCCAATTTCAAGCTAAAATACAACTAAAAATTAAATGTTTTACCAAATTCCTCAAAAACAGTTTTCAAACCACACAAGATAGATTATAAACATACTAAATTAATAAAACAAGCAAGCTAACTCATCATAAAATGGTTACATATGGAATCACCTACCTTTTGAGTCGAAACCCTCAAAACATGGTGTGAAACCTTAAGCGCACCACCGCCGCACCACAAGGAATATAAATCCAGACCTAGACCACCAAAAATTGACCCAAAAGATACCAAATCAGACCTTAGGATCTAACCCTAACTTCTGGACATGAGGAACTTTAAGAAATAGGAAATAAAACTAAAAGAGGATGGAAGGAACCAAGAAGGAATTGACTTACTTGAAATATCTTGAAGAAATCAGCCCCAATCCACCAATATATGAATCTCCAAGTACCCAAAACGGATATGGAGGTCCTAAGGAGTCATATTAGGTCATGTGGGGACTGAAATGGGGTGAAAAGGATGAAAATTGAAGGAGTTATGAAAGATTCATTTCACCTCATCAAATCTGGTCGATTTGAGAAAGATTGAGAAAGATCGTCCAACTCCGCGGGGTATTTGAGCTCCAAAGAGGAAAACGCGATACAGGGAGTGAGGCTGAGGTTTTTGTCTTCGAGTGAGAGGTGGAATCACCGAAAAACAGTAAAAAACAAATGATATATTGAAATTTTAAAAAAATAATTTAAAGCAGGAAATGGGCTTACGGGCAGACCCATTACCTTAATTAAAAATCCAAATCCATCATTATTTGGGATTTCTATGTGGTTCAAAGGGATATGGTGATTTTAATATATTAGGGTATGACAATTGGGAAGTGGAATGAGTATAAAATAGTAAAAATTGAAGGAGTTATAGAAGAATCAAAATTTGTTTTTAAATCTGGATTTGGGCTCAGAGTTTGGCCCAAATTTTCAAAACCCACTATTTTCAACAAAATGAGTGGTAAACCCCCAAAACAAATCAGGAATGGAAATTAAATGAATAATTAATTAAAAAAAAATTCATGGGTGTGACAATTCTCCCCACCATAAAACTTTCCGCCCTCGGAAAGCCACATCACGGATAAAGCAAAAACCAATCCCAACCGAAAGGCATAAATGGACTCATTTGCTAAGCTTCGCCCCCAAAGGTCAAAACACCTCCAGTGATCAATTAAGGAAGAAATACTTCACAACCAAAACATACACCTCATTACTGAAATTATCAAGCACATTCAAGATTTATCCTAAAACAAAACTCCTCAAACACTATCTGAACAAGGCTCAAGAAATTTACCCAAACAAACAAGAACATCGAACAAGGTTACACTTACCTTGATATAACTAAACCATTGAGAAATCTCCAATCCCAATGTTTACTCAAGGAAGATGTATGTGGTTATATATCTTTGAACGAGACTTCCCACATCCAATCCAAGACCAAGTACAAAAGTGAGTTACTGGTACAAGGATACACAAATGGGCTCCCCAACCATAAGAGACAACTTTTTTTTTTCCGAGAAGAATCAAGACACTAACAGGGGAGCCCCGAACAAACTCCCCAGTACAAGGGGTAGAATCCCATTAGGCTTTTTCAAAATAATATACGTGAGACTCATAGTGGTTCTCCCCACCATAAGAACCATCCATCTTAACTGACCAATATGGGCCGACATAGAAAAACCCCAAAACATAAAGAGTTGGGACGACAACACAGTTAGCCCGCACAGTTTGGGAAACTATGTGCTAACCATGTGGATCCTTATACCTACATGGTTTTCTAGGGAATGGTTACTAATAAGTGTTCACTCAACATGTCTATAAATATCTAAAACCTTTTCCCCAAACCCAAAGGGAACCAAAGGGGAAAAGAAAGTCATTGGGAGATAACATGGGGATGAGGCCCGCCGCCTCTTTCAACCGAACGTGAACAAATGAAGCAAGATGAAAAAAACAAAAGTTTAAACTATTCTCTTCTCTCATACTAAGAACATTTATTTGTTCAAGGTTAAAAACTGCCCTGGGATTTCCTCTGACTACGTGCCAGCTTCTCTCCGGGACCTATGGCTGGAGCTGGAATGATTGAAGCATCTTCGGCCTCGTAGTTAGGATTTGGAAACCCCCAAATAGAATTTCTTCTTATGATTATACAAACAACTACATGTAATCCCAGATGGGTTCACCCAGACATAACACACTCCAGAACTCACTTTACCCTAACTTTTAAATTCACTGAAATAAGGGTTTAGAGGATGCACTCACATCACACCCTGCTTCTTCGGGTGAGAAACAACAGAAATAAAGGACACATATAAACACATTCCTCTAAAATAGAGGATGTCGAGATCTCCCAAAAGGAAAAACAGTTTTGAAAAAAAAATAGACTCACATAATATTGTACAACTTCACCTTCTACGAATTAGGTAGCTTAAGAAACTAAGGTCTCTTTCAACCATCCACGAGCACTCTTACGCAACAAGAGGATCCGAAAAAAAACCAAGAAAGTAAATGGTGTAGAATCATTCTACAAATCTCAAGAAAAGATTCCTTACATTGATCAACTGGAGGATTTTCCAATGGAAAAACAATCTGTGTTGCCCTTCAGTTGTGCACTAAATCTTAATGGGGGAGCACCTTATCCAATGAGAGAACCCAAGGACCCAACCAAACTGGTTCATTGGTAAAAACATGCAACAAAAAAAGATCCAAACTCATTAATGGAACCATCTTAATGGTGTCCCGAAACATATATCATAGGAGACTTCTAACCGGACCTTTTACCCAGCTTTCCGACCAAACACAAACCCAAAAAAAAACAGTTCGAACAGGAGGGGTTCTTGGACTCAAAACATCCCACAACATCAACATTTTCAAAAACCCATAATAAAAACCATCCCAAAATATTCATCAAGAAAACATGTTTTTCTTTAAAACCATTTCTGAAAAAAAAAATTGGTTCAGCGGTGAGCGTATCCACCAATGGTACCCCATGGGCCTCACACATGCATGTTTTTGTGTCACACCAGGCACCCTCCTCATATCCGTCCTGGCACTCATCCAGTCATTCCATCAACCATCTATCATCCCATATAACCCCATTCATGTGGTCACTCATGGAAATACCAAAGGTCAATGCACTGATTTCTTTCAACTTTTCAAAAACCAAAACGGTCAACCAACACATCATTCTTATCAAAACCGCTAACCAGGAGGTCGAACCCAAATTACCGCATTAAAAAAAACTTTTCAGAAAGGCACAATCGCTCCAATGAAAACTCAAATTCAATTTATTTACATTAATTTCAAAACATATCATCCCATTAAAAAAACTTTTAATAGTTTAGAAAACTCTAATGGGAACACTTTTTCAAAACCAACTTAAATATAGTTTCTGCTTTCAAAAGAGGTGTAAGAACACAATTTTCCATTTCAAAATAATTCTGAATATTCAGTTCTGCCATTTCATAAATCAAACCATTCCATATTTATTTGAAAATCATTTCACAAAAACATTACACTTCCTAAAACCAAGTCACTTTAAAACCAAAGTTCCAAGATTTCAAAACTAAAGAACACCAGACAATGCGAGAGGAAACTAGTTTCAGTGGGTGACTTGGAAATATGGTTGGCGGCCATATTCCAATCACTTCACTGTCACAGAGAGTGTTCTAGGGAATATCCCTGGCACCACATGGCTTGCCAGACCCTGCGAGCTCATTGAGACCATTAACCCAACTCTCTTTTCATTTCCCCTAATCATCATCAAACCAAGAAAACCAAAAGACCTAGACAAATCCCAACTTCCCCTGGTGACTTGAATCCGGAAATGAGGTGTGGTGATCAAGCACACTACCCATAACCAGAATTCCATGTCCCAACAATCCTAACTCTAGACTATCCCGACTATTTCCCAAATAACATGACTCCAATGGAGCGAACCTCCTCTGATACCATTTTGTCACGAACCGAATCTAGACGCCGCCAAAACCGGCACCAAACCCACCGTGACAAGTCCCGAAGGGCGTTCCCTATCCCCACGGGCTGGCACAAGTGCCCGGGTATCATTTAATGATAATTGGGAACAAATTACCCGAGTTTATAAACTTAAAACGACAAAAGAATCCAATGAAACGAATCTGGATTTTTTTTAAACCAAATAATATTTTTTAAAAATTCAGAACTGAATTACACAATTTTAAAAAAAATTTAAAGACCATTACAAAGGTACAAACCCAAGAAAATACAGCCCAAGAACCTCCACATGGAAAGAGGCACCGCCCTCAAGCCATCTCCACGACACTCCATCACGATGGACCGCTAAAAACCCGAACCAAAGGCATAAAACCCGTACCCAAACCTGTGACATAAAATAAGCAAGTCTACTTAAACCCAAAGGTGTAAGTAGGGTGTGAGCGAAAGCCCAGTAGGATACCACCTCTATGAGATTCCATGTGATAAACATTTCATGACAAAAAGCGTTGCATGTTTTGTAAATAATAAATGCTAGTTACAATTTTCTAAAGGATGAAATAATAAATGAAAACAGTTTTCATGTGAGATAATTTTAAAGGAACAACAATTTTAAAATAAATGACAAAGCTACTGAATTTTCCAGCCAACAATACCGTATACCGACGGTAAGTACAAAGGATCTAATGAGCACAAGTAATAGGAAATAACCCCTAGGCACTAGCTAGCTGTGGGTCCCAGGTACCTCGTATCTCGGTGAGAGTAACCACAAAAAAATATCCATTCTCGTGCACGAGCCACTAGTAGGGATCATACCCATAACCTAGTGGTCCCCAATCATCATCATCATTGTTTAGTTAGAGTTGTAAGTGTCAATCTTGCTAAGTGAAACTGAGGCCAAACCCCACGGATTCACTAGCATACTAGTATACGTCCACCCACCTAGATACCCGGGTTTTCCCTTTGTGCTCAAACAAGTTCAACAATCCAAGAAGTATAGTTTTCACATGCAAATATCAATTCCACATCACACATTAACCAAACATCCCCATGTACATCACACAAGTCACAAATTCCACTATTCATTCAAATGCATTTTGAAATCAAACTCACACCAAAATTCCCTAAAACACTTTTCACATTTCTTCAACACTTACACAAATCCTTTAAACGATTTTATAAAACCATTACAAGTTATTCAACTCACAAAACAGCCCACACCCATGTCACATAATACCCTTCTCACCTTCACAATTCATTTTATCAATAAACTCACACGAAACAGCCCACACCCGTGTTTCGCACACAAAACACAATTTAGTAAAACATTTCGGCAATTTATAAAACATTCTAAAAATGTTTGACATCTCAAATCACCACTTTACCATTAAAAAACCCACATTAGGTGAACACACTCACCCAAACAGTACATATACACCCTTTCCCAACTTTTTTTAACAAAATAAAACATTTGCAATTTTTATAAAACAAACCCAAGAGGTATAACCATTGTTTGCACTCTAAACCCATTTCAAACCCCTCATTCAAAACCAAAATCATAAAAATAACAATCCAAAACAGAATTTTCAGCCCTAAAACAATTATTAAAGCACCCCCAAATGTTATAAAAATACATCAAATAATACCACAAAGATACACATGAAAAACACACGTTTTCATAAATCTACTTCAAAAAGTACAACACGGGTTTACAACTTAAACTCATTCAAAAAACCTCTTTTCAAGGCCCACATGATAATAAGGAATTAACAAAATAGAATTGGCAGCCCCTTTCAAGACTAATAAATCACTTTCATATGTTATAAACTAAATCCAAACATTACCCCAAGAGTCACACATGAAAAGTACCCAATTTCAAGCTAAAATACAACTAAAAATTAAATGTTTTACCAAATTCCTCAAAAACAGTTTTCAAACCACACAAGATAGATTATAAACATACTAAATTAATAAAACAAGCAAGCTAACTCATCATAAAATGGTTACACATGGAATCACCTACCTTTTGAGTCGAAACCCTCAAAACATGGTGTGAAACCTTAAGCGCACCACCGCCGCACCACAAGGAATATAAATCCAGACCTAGACCACCAAAAATTGACCCAAAAGATACCAAATCATACCTTAGGATCTAACCCTAACTTCTGGACATGAGGAACTTCAAGAAATAGGAAATAAAACTAAAAGAGGATGGAAGGAACCAAGAAGGAATTGACTTACTTGAAATATCTTGAAGAAATCAGCCCCAATCCACCAATATATGAATCTCCAAGTACCCAAAACGGATATGGAGGTCCTAAGGAGTCATATTAGGTCATGTGGGGACTGAAATGGGGTGAAAAGGATGAAAATTGAAGGAGTTATGAAAGATTCATTTCACCTCATCAAATCTGGTCGATTTGAGAAAGATTGAGAAAAATCGTCCAACTCCGCGGGGTATTTGAGCTCCAAAGAGGAAAACGCGATACAGGGAGTGAGGCTGAGGTTTTTTTCTTCGAGTGGGAGGTGGAATCACCGAAAAACAGTAAACAACAAATGAGATATTGAAATTTTAAAAAAATAATTTAAAGCAGGAAATGGGCTTACGGGCAGACCCATTACCTTAATTAAAAATCCAAATCCATCATTATTTGGGATTTCTATGTGGTTCAAAGGGATATGGTGATTTTAATATATTAGGGTATGATAATTTGGGAAGTGGAATGAGTATAAAATAATAAAAATTGAAGGAGTTATAGAAGAATCAAAATTTGTTTTTAAATCTGGATTTGGGCTCAGAGTTTGGCCCAAATTTTCAAAACCCACTATTTTCAACAAAATGAGTGGTAAACCCCCAAAACAAATCAAGAATGGAAATTAAATGAATAATTAATTAAAAAAAAATTCATGGGTGTGACACGTATAATCAAAACTATGAGACGGTATAAGGTGTAGAAGATATGAGAGTTATAAAAAAGTTTAAAAAAGTTCTCCAACTTCAAACGGCCATAACTTTCGCTTTGGGTGTCCATTTGGGTTCTAACACAAATCAAATCAAAGCCAACAAAGAGAGCTACGCACCAGTTCAACAAAAAAACCTTTTGTTCGGTTTTTCGACCCTAAAAAGCCCTCCGAAGGCCTCCGAAACCCTGCTTCTGTCACCGGTGTCCCATCAAATTTGTCTTCAAACAGACCTAACTTTCGATCCGCGTGTCAGTTCGGACTCCTCCACCTGCCAGATCGTAGTTTGCTTCATGAGCTTCAGTTTGACTAGTTATGGTGCCTACATGGACTCCTGGATCATTAATTATGGCCTTTTTAGTGGGTATCGGGTTTGTTATGTTTTTCGATGCCTCGTTTCTAGCACCGATTCCCCGTCAGTTTTTTTAAAATGGTCGTAACTTCTGATCCGCCGGTCCATTCGGTCTCTTTCACCTATCAGCTCGAAGATCATTTTAGGATCTTTGATTTGACTAGTCTCAGATCTGGAACGAACTCTCGGATCATAAGTTATCTCCTTTAATGTGAGTCCAATGTTTTTGTCACTTTATGACCGTTTTGACGGGTTTTAACGGTTGCTCCATTTATTACTGTTTATTTGGGTTTCCATGACTTGTTATCTTTATCAAAGGTTTTTTGTGGGTTATTATGATGATTATGTTGAATTCTTAAGGGGGTTTCCAGATTTTTCATGAGTTTTCATGCGTTCCCATGCTTTCTAATGCTTCCTTCTTCATGCTTCTCCATCTGTTTTCATGCGTTTTCATAATTTTTCGTCTATTATCACATCTTTTCGTACTTTTTCATGTGTTTCATTTATTATTTATTATTTATTATTTATTATTTATTATTTATTATTTATTATTTATAATATACTTTAATGTATTTATTATTTATTATTTGTTACTGGTTATTTATTATTTATTATTTTTATTTATTTATTTTTTATTTTTTATTTTTTATTTTTTATTTATTATTTTTTATTTTTTATTTATTATTTATTATTTATTATTTATTATTTATTATTTATTATTTATTATTTATTAGTATTATTATTAATATTTGTTACTGATTATTTATTATTTATTATTATTATTATTATTATTTTATTTGTTATATATTATATATTATATATTATATATTATATATTATATATTATATATTATATATTATATATTATATATTATATATTATATATTATATATTATATATTATATATTATATATTATATATTATATATTATATATTATATATTATTATTTATTATTTATTTATTATTTATTATTGTTTATTATTGTTTATTTATTTTTTAATTATTTATAATTATTAATTATGTGTTATTTATTATTATTATTATTATTATTATTATTTATTACTTATTACTTATTGTTTATTATTATTATTTATTATTACTATTTATTATTATTATTTATTATTATTATTTAGTTGTTATTAATTATTATTATTATTTATTATTTATTATTTAATAGTTATTATTTCTTATTTCTTATTTATTATTACTTTTTTATTATTTATTATATATTATTTATTATTTATTATTTATTATTTATTATTTATTATTTATTATTTATTATTTATTATTTATTATTTGTTATTTATTATTTATTATTTGTTATTTGTTATTTATTATTTATTATTTATTATTTATTATTTATTATTTATTATTTATTATTTATTATTTATTATTTATTATTTATTATTTATTATTTATTATTTATTATTTATTATTTATTATTATTTATTATTTATTATTTATTATTTATTATTTATTATTTATTATTGTTTATTGTTTATTATTTATTATTTATTATTTATTATCATTTATTGTTTATTATTTATTATTTATTATTTATTATTATTTATTATTTATTCTTATTTGTTATTTATTATTATTATTTATTATTTATTATTTATTATTTATTATTTATTATTTATTATTTATTATTTATTATTAATTATTTATTATTTATTATTTATTATTTATTATTTATTATTTATTATTTTTTAATTATTATTTATTATTTATTATTATTTGTTATTATTTGTTATTTGTTATTTATTATTTATTATTTGTTATTTGTTATTTGTTATTTGTTATTTGTTATTTGTTATTTATTATTTGTTATTTATTATTTGTTATTTGATACTTATTATTTTTTATTATTTTTTATTATTTTTTATTTTTTATTATTTTTTATTTTTTATTATTTTTTATTTTTTATTATTTATTATTTATTTTTATTTTTTAATTTTTATTATTTATTTTTTATTTTTTATTTTTTATTTTTTATTTTTTATTTTTTATTTTTTATTTTTTATTTTTTATTCTTTATTTTTTATTCTTTATTTTTTATTTTTTATGTTTTATTATTTTTTATTTTTTATTTATTATAATCTATTATTTTTTATTTTTTATTTTTTATTTTTTATTTATTATTTATTATTTATTATTTATTATTTATTATTTATTATTTATTATTTATTATTTATTATTTATTATTATTATTATTTATTATTATTATTATTATTTATTATTATTTCTTATTTTTTATTTATTATTATTTATAGTTTGTTATTTATTATTTATTTTTATTTATTTTTATTTGTTATTATTTTTTATTATTTATTATTATTTATTTTGTTTATTATTTATTATTATTTATTATTTATTATTTATTATTTATTATTTATTATTTATTATTTATTATTTGTTTATTATTATTTATTATTTATTATTTATTATTTATTATTATTTATTATTTATTATTATTTATTATTTATTATTATTTATTGTTTCTTATGTATTGTTATTTATTGTTTCTTATTTATTATTTATTATTATTTATTATTTATTATTAATGTTTATTATTTATTATTTTTTATTTATTGTTTATTGTTTATTGTTTATTATTTATTATTTGTTTATTATTATTTTTTATTTTTTATTTTTTATTTTTTATTTTTTATTTTTTATTTTTTATTTTTTATCGTTTATTGTTTGTTATTTATTATTTATTCTTTATTCTTTATTCTTTATTTTTTATTCTTTATTCTTTATTCTTTATTCTTTATTCTTTATTCTTTTAATTTCGTAATTTTATTATTTTATTATTTTATTTTCAAAATTTTATAATTTATGTAAATATTATTATAATTTATTTGTTATTTATTATAATAAACAGTAAATAATAATAAATAACTCCATAAATAACTAATAAATCAATAATTATTCATTATTAATTATTAATTATTGGTTATTAATTATTGATTATTGCTTATTGTTTAATTATTATTGATTTTATATCTATTAGTTATTTATTATTTGTTTTTTCAATTAGTATAGATAAGTATATTAAATTATGTTTATTAACCACATGACAAGCTTATTGGAGTGGTAAAGTCTTTGGAAAATATGTAAGAGGTTAGGGTTTCAAATCTCACCAAATGCAGTATTTTTTTATATTGCATGGGCATGTGCATGGGTATAAGCATGCATGCATGGATAAAGTAAATAAAGTAAAGTGAATTAAATGAAATAAATAAAATAAATACGAAATAAATAAAATACAAAATAAATAAATAAAATTAATACAAATAAATAAATAATATAAATACTAAATAAATAAATAAAATAAATACGAACTAAATAAAATAAAATAAAATTAAAAAATTAAAAAATTAAAAATAATAATAATTTTAAAAAATAAAAAGAAAATATAAAAAACCGCCGCAAATAGTTTCCTGACTCACAATTTAGCGGTGGTTTTTCAAAACCGCCGCCAATCGATTTAGCGGTGGTTTAAACAGCCGTGAAACGGAAAAATAAACCACAGCTAAATCTGTATTTTCCCGTAGTGAATGTTTAACCTCACCTTTTCCATATAGATTATCTCACCTTTCCCTGGTCAAATTTGTAAGGGTTAACTCTATCCCCTCATCAATCCAAACCATAAATACCTTCAAATATGGGTGAAAAATAAATAAAACTTAATATGCTGAAAATACAAAAATGGTAACCTAAGAAAATTTTAAGTATATGTGCACTAAGCCTCCAATTTTTAGGTCTTAGGGTAAATTAAATCAAAAATTGAAAATGTCACAATACTTGTAGGGCTCATCATATGGACCTAGTAAAGTTCAATCCATGCTTGTTGGGAACACTAGTTCGGGAAAAAGTTAGAGTGGTGACATATCATATCTCTTTGCCCTGTTTGTGTGTTTCATATATAGTGTAATAACATTTAGGGTGGAAAACCCTTCTTGAATGTTCCTTCCTTCCATGAACCTACTTCATTTTTTTTAAGTGTTTGAATCATAACGAATCCTTATAGTTATCAATAAAAATCATGTTTGACCCCAAAGGATACCTATATATTACTAAGAATACTATGAATATGATATGGATTTTTATATATGCTCTCAATATAGACTAACAACCAGAGGCATCTTCTTTTGAAGGAGAAAATCCTCCAGTCCTCATACACTCTATCACCATTACAGTGGAACTTGTCTCTTGTATATGGTATAAGGTCATACTTGGAATAAATCTTTTATCTCATCTCTCTTGATTCAGACTCCTTGAATTATGGTTTACATAATCCATAATCCAATTATTCAAGTGGATTCATTACAAAAAAAAATCGAATAGTAGTGGTGGTTTTTTTTATTTGTAGGCAGTTTAAACTTTCACCAAATGTTTATGTGATGGTTTCCAAAAACTTTCACTAAAGTTGATGTCAGCGTCCAACTCGCATCGGTTCCTTACATTTAGAAATGGATTCTAGTAACTATTGAAAATATTTTATTGATTGGTCGTTTTTTGGATTTTTGTTGTGGTTTTCCCTCCCCAAAAAGGGTGAGAATATAGCAGTGGTTTAAACTGCTTCTAAAAAATAGTGTATTTAGTGGTGGTTTAAACCTCCACTAAATAGCTCTTTTCAAAAAAAAATCTTTGAAATATACAGCCCAAGAACATCCAAAGAAAAATCAAAAACCAATATATCATAATAAAATTTATTCATCCCACCTACAATAATAATAAACAAAGATCTCATTTCAAGTACATAAGAATCGGTCCATTATTTAGTAATATTACAATACACACAATCAAGAACAAAAGATAATCAAGGGGCTAAATAAATTCGTAACCAAAACCTTTTAGATAATTATAAATAGAGTGTTATAAGTTTAGTTGCATATCATCTTTTAATCCAAATTGAACCCTAATCACAGCCCAATGAAATTTGCTCGACACCCTCTCCCTCTCCATCTCCACTTCTTGCTACCAGCACCTGCATGAAAATTATATTGAAAATTATATATTTTTATATATTTAAATTTAAACTTAAAACCAATAAAAGTTTGTGTAATAAATTATTTTAAAGTTGTGTGATTTAACTACTCACTACTAGCCATTGATGAAATATCACCAAGGATAGATCAATTCGTCTTCTGATATAGTTCAACCAACACTTTCTACAGAGCGATGACCTTTTCATCTTGCATCTTTATATAATCCCCATGTTCCTGAATTGTGTTTTTCAGGGATAAAAACTCTCTCATTATCATTCCTACCGTTTAATAAAATAAAATTAACTTTAGAACATATATTTTAAAAAAACATGCAAAAAATGAATGACTGCACATATAACATTAGTAGTTAATAAATTAATGAATGACTGCACATACAATCATTTTTTCCTTCAATATTGTTGTTTTACTACTCCATAATTACTTCATCTAATTCATCCACCCTTGAAAGACTAATATTTTCCATATCATGATGGAAAAATAAGTTCTCTTCTTGATGTTGATGGGATTCAATGTCAGTGGTCAAATCTTTCACTTCATCACATATATCATACAGGTCTCTTTGTTTTATGTGAACGACTACACTCCTACCTTCATCCATGACATCTTCCACATAATATACCACTTTCTCTTACAATTATAATATATTTGGATAATGTAATTCATGGTCATAGACATATATCAAGTGAGATAAGTTCACATAAGTAAATTTCAAGGAACCTCTTTTAATACCCCAAATAAAATCGACCCACTTGCATTTGAATACAACAAAAGAAAAATGCTTGTGGTGGTTTAATTCAATAATACTTGTCAACTTTACATAGTATCCCACTTTTTTAAACATAAATATACCACTATTATATGTTTTTGAAACCTCTTCCCGATCGACTATATGAAATTTAAATCCATTCACATTATAAACATCAAACTTTCTAGCATGTTTTAGAGGACCTTCATACAGAAACTTCAAATCTTATAAAAACTCATCTCGAGTATTATTATTCATGATCTAAGAAATTTAATATATGTTATTATATTTATAAAATATATTTTTCATCTTAATATCCATATTGATTGCAATATTTATGAACTTACACACCGGGTAAACCATTTTACAAGCTCTTTATTAATATCTTTTGCCATATCTTTCTCATTTAATGTTTGGATTCTCATTCATCTATTTTTTTATATCCTGGTCACTTCAATAAATTGATATGAAATTTCACTATTCATTAGTACATATCTATGTACCTCTAATAATTTCATTTCTATCAGTGTAACATTTGATCTCCTCCCAACTGATCGGCCAATAGCAGGAAAGATTTTTGATTTCCCATGTAGTTTAGATTGATTCAATGTGTCTTCAACATTTCCAAGTAAAATAAATCTTATCTCAATATCATTAAAGTATCTAAAACAAAAGTTAATACACTCCTCTGTCCAATATCCTTCAGAAAAAGAGCCTTCAGTTTGAGCATTATTTTTCAAATATGATTTCAAATGCTCAAGATATATGTAAAATAAAATAAATAAAACGTAATTTTATATTTAATGAAGTGACAATAATTGTATACTTAAGATAAAAACATATAAATAAAGAACCTCTCAATTGGATACATCCATCAATAATGTATGGGTCATCCTAATTTAGCTTCCTCAACCAAATGCACAGTTAAATGCAACATGACAGTAAAAAACGATGGAGGAAATATCATATCCAATGAAAAAAGTGTCAATAAAAATCTCTCTTGAAGGTTTTAAAGCTAATATGGTTGTATATTTTTCTCATATAGTTGTCTAAAAAATGTGAAAAATTGGATTACAACAGTAGTAACATCATAAGGTAATAATGTATTTAATGCCAATTGTAGTAAATGTTGTAACAAAATATGTGAATCTTGACTTTTCAATCCATGTAACCTATGATGATTTAAGTCAAGAAACCTTGATATGTTACTTTAATACCCATAATATACCTTCACATGTTTTAAAATTCTAAGGAATGTATATTTATGCCTATTTTTCATTGAAAAAAATGTCGGAACATACTTTCTATTCTCATCTATTTAGAGATTGTGGTTTATGTTCATTCTTTGTAAGTCCTTCTGATCATTGTGATGGTATTTAGATTTTTCATGCTCATTAAGAAATGTAAAGATAAAATTTTCACAAAAATTCATCTCAATATGTATAACATTAATATTATGTCGTGACAAATTAAATTCTCAAAATGGAAGTTTGAAGAATATACTTTTTTTTCTTCCATTATTACGTTCTGATTTCACTTGCTGATGAACTTCAAACTCATTCCCCACTATCATTCTAATTATGAACCTTCCAAAATTATTTTTCAACATTTCTAAGTTATGATAATATTTAAGAACCTTTCAACAAGTTTAGAGGTGGTTTACGATCAATTGAACCATTTAATTTTGACTTGTTCAACCGAAATCTATGAGATGTATTGAGAAATATTCGATTATAGCGAACCTACTTTTTATTAAATTATTGTTACATCATTTTAAATAAAAACAACATAAAATCATTACATAATTAGGATCCAAAGGTTTAGTTTCTTGGGAAAATTATGACCATACATAAAATTTACAAAATAAAACATGAACATTTATTTAATTCCAACTTCTCTAGCTTCTTATTGGCCATTGAATTCTCCTTAATACATGTAATCACATAAGGATATACATCAAGGAAAGGGGTAAGCTTAAATCCCAGTAATATTATAGACAATAACATGAAACAATATAACATGGGCTAAGTACAAACATAACATCATAATCACAACATACTTATAGGGTCATAATCATGATAGGAATCACTAAGATAAGTCTTGGAATGTGGCAATGCATAAAGATTAACCATCATGCCTTAGTGTTTAACTACCAAAAATATTTGTGAAAAAATCTAGCATCATGTTCACACATATTTCACTTTTTCTCATGAGATACATCACATTACCCAATGCATTAGAGCACTATATAATTCCAGGCGCACCTATCACATCATAACATTTACATTATCATGCATTCCACATAGAACATATATCAATATTGAAAATAAAATAACCCATGTAATGGAATGGGTTTAATTTCATATATCATACATTCATAAAATCTCAATTCCCAAGAGAAATATTGAATAAAATACTTGATATAAGAATCATCAACCTCGAGTGAAGAAGAAATAATCTTGTGTAGTAAAATGTGTGTTTTTTGAAAGAAGAGTTCTTTTGGAAAAAAAATTTGTTTTTCATAAACTCAAGTGGAAAACAATTATATCACAAAAAAGGTAAGATAATTATGAAGAAATTATATTTAAGGAATATTCATACTGAAAATGGGGTGAAAGAGGGAAAACCCAAATAAAGAGAGTTGGGCTCAAGAATTCCTCTTACCTTGTGTCTAAAAGATTCCTTCATGTTAATATCCATACTTAAAATCATAAGACATAAAAATATTAATTTATGAATATATTTTATGAAAATATATTTTATTTTATATCATTAAATTAATCATAAAATTGTAATTAAATATTTATGACTTAAAAAAGTGTCAACACTTAATTAATAATTTTTAAAATATTTATTTAATTATACTATGATATAATTATACCATACTTTAATTTCTAAGATGCCCAAATTTTATTTATAATTTCATGGGTGAGGATACTATTCATTTTTTCGGTTTACTTTTCATAAGTTTCATATTAATATTCCTAAGGTCAAGTTACTCTTTCATCGGCATTTTTTTCTTAACTTTTAGAAACACTTATTATTTAATTAATTTTTTATTTATAAAGTTTTTATTATGGTATATAAGTGATTTGAGGTGATTTTTACTATATTACATTACTATAAGAAGGGATAAATACCATTGATAAAAGTTTTGGGTCATTACATTCTTCCCCCATTTTGAAATTTCTCCCTTAAAATTTCATTTTACATAAGTAGGTGAGTGTACTTCTCCTTCATCACCTCCTCCGGTTCCTCAGTTTCTTCTTTATAATTATGGTTCCTCCACAACACTTTTATAATGTGGGTTGTCTTTTTATGGATAACCTTATCTCTCCAGTACATATTATTTACTAGATTCTCCTCATATGAGAGATCATCCTCCAGTTGCCCCACCTATGAGTTTAGTACATGTGAGGGATCAGGTATGTACTTCCTCATGAGTGATACCTGAAATACATCGTGAACTTAATCTATATTCGGTGGATGTGAAAGCCGATATGCCATATCTCCTATGAGATCAGGGATCTAAAAGGGACCAATGTACCTTGGGCCTATATTCCCTTTATTTCCAAAACATGTGACTCTCTTCCATAGTGACATTTGAAATAATACTTTATCTCTAATTTTGAACTACATGCCCCTTCAACGATTGTCAACATAGCTCTTTTACTAACTATAACCATCTTAAATATATTACTAGATGGCTTGAACCTTATATTTAATCTCCTGCACAAGATTAGGTCCAAGTATCTTTCTTTCACCAACTTCAACCTAACTTGTTGGAGTTCTACATTGCTTTCCATACAGAGCTTCATGTGGATCCATCTGAATACTCGAGTGTAAGCTATTATTGTATGAGAACTAAACCAATAGGAGATGTTGTTTTCATAAACCTTTAAATTCTAAATATTAGGCTATTATCATATCTTCAAGTGTCTAAATATTCCTTTCATATTTTTTATGATTTTGGGGGTGATAAGTCATGATGAAATTTAATTCAGTACTCAAAATTTGTTAAAGGATCCTCCATAACATAGATGTGAACCTAGGATCATGATAAGATATAATAGAGATTGGAACTCCATGAAGTCTCACCAATTCCTTTACATATATGTTTCCAAGTTGTTCAAGAAACATATCTTCCCAAATAGCAATAAAGTGGGCAGTCTTGGTGAGTCAGTTCACCACAACCCATATCACATTACTTCCTTTGGATGTCTTTGGAAGACCTATGAAAAAGTATATAGTGACATTCTATCATTCCCACATGGGTATAGGCAGTGGTTGCATCATCCCTTTGGACTTATATCATTCTACTTTAACTTTTTGACATATCAATCACCTTGAGATATACTCATCAATCTCCTTCTATGTGTTTTCCCAACAAAAGTGTTCTCGGAGATCATGGTACATCTTGGTAATCTTGGGATGGATAGATAAAGTTGATCTATGTTAATTTTCCAATATCCCATTATTTATCCTAGGTAATTAAGTCACACAAATCCTTGTTCCAAACTGAATCAAAACATCATCATCAATATGTAAATTTTTCATCTTCCCTTACTTTACTATATTCACCATATTTTGTAACTCTGGATCATCCCTTTTTTGCCTCCTTAATATTCTCTTAGATAGATGGTTGGGAAATAATTTGGGAAAGGTGGGATGTATTCCATTCCATTATTATTTACAGATACATACTTTTCATATCCATGAAGATAGGGTCTTTCTCAATTCGTAACATGGATAGAGGAGTAGGTTATTCTCTACTTAGAGAATCATCTACCTTGTTCGCCTTACCAGGATGATAGTGAATAGAGAAATCATACTCCTTGATTATCTATAACCATCTCATTTTCCACACGTTGATATCCTTTTGTATAAATATATAATTTAGGCTCTTATGATCAGTATATATTCCACACTTATCACCATAGAGGTGGTGCCGCCATATTTTTAAGGAAAAAATAACAGCTAGTAGCTTCATATCATGTGTTGGGTAGTTCTTCTCATGCATTTTTAACTGCTATGAGGTGTAGTATATCACATTATCATTTTAAATGAGTACACAACCCAAAATTTTCTTTTAATCCTCACTATATATCACAAAGATTTCTAAAATTTTTTGTAATGTGAGTATAGGTGCAGTGATCAGCCTTCTCTTTAGCTCCTTGAATCTTTCCTCACATTATTCCATCCAGACATACTTTAACCATTTCCTTGTTAACTTAATTATAGGGCTCTATAATCATGAGAAATTTCTCACAAAATTCCAATAGTACCCTACTAAGCCAAGAAAACTACTGATTTATATGACACTAGAGGGTCTGGGCCATTCCTCAATTGCCTTTTTTTTTGAAGGGTCCACATAAATTCACTCACTTGTGATCACATGTCCCAATAATATGACTTGAAACATCCCAAAGTCACACTTGTTGAAATTTTCATACAACTTTTCCTTCCTTAATGTCTCTAACATAAGCCATAGATGTTTTTCATGTTTGTCCTTTCTATTAGATTATATGAGAATATCATCGATAAACAATACCATAAATTTGTCAAGGTAATATCTAAATACTCTATTCATCAAATCCATAAATATTTTAGGTACATCAGTAAGTATGAAGGGCATAACCAAAACTTCATAGTGCCCATACCTTATACATAAGGTAGTATTCTAAATATATTCCATATTTACCTTTATCTGATGATATCCAGAATGAAGATCCACCTTTGATAAGTACTGAGCTCTTTATAGTTGATCGAACAAGTCATCAATCCTTTGGATAGGATACTTGTTCTTTATGGTGATTTTTTTGAGTTCCTGATAATCTATACACATCCACATTATTCCATCCTTCTTCTTAAAAAAGAGCACTAGAGCACCCCAAGGTGATGCACTGGGGTGTATGAACCTTTTTTCCAAATTCTCTTATAGAAAATTCTTTAACTCCTCTAGTTATATAGGAGTTATCCTATATAGACACTTAGAGATAGGAGTTGCTCTGGGTATGAGTTCTATTGAGAACTCTACCTCACGATCCGGGTGAAGTCTAGGTAAGCCTTCAGGAAATAAATCATTATATTCCCTCGCAATGGGAATTTCCCTTAATTTGATACGTTCCTTTGACTCAACCATTTTATCAAGGTATGATTCTTCATAGGGAATCAATACCCACACCGTTGAAGTATTTTCTAAAAGAGATTCACATTCTTCCTTGCATTTTTAGAGGAGCATGTGATGGTTCAGAATATGAAAATATATTTCCTTTTCCTAAAAGTTTATATGTTCTTTATATAACAAGATCCAATCCATTCTTAGTATATCATTGAATTCCACCAAGGGAAGTATCACAAGATTCACAAGAATAATCATCCCACATACACCAATAGGATAAGAGTCCAACACTTGGGTTGCAATTATTGAACCACTTGGTGTTTTTACAGATATATTTACTTCAAGGTTTTGGGGCTTCGATTCAATAGTTCTAGAAAACTTTCAATATATAAAGGAATGTGTAGAACTATAATCAAATAATACTTTTTCTATTCTTGAGTAAATATAAAGTGCACCGTGTACGAATTCATTTTCTTACTCCACTTTTGTAGTATTGATGGCATAATCCTTCCATTTCTTATTTGACTTCGGTGGATGATAATGCTGATTACCCTCAAGAACTCGAGGTTTATTGCACTAGCTTTCATAGTTACCTTTCTCCCTATAATTGTAGAATTGGACCATGGGTGGTGCTCTCCTTTCCTCCATCACATTTTCCTAACTCCTCATGACTTTTTAACATTCATAAGCTTGGTGGACTTATCTCCCATACATGAATCATTTACCTATCCCATTGAGGTAGTTCCCATGATGCATCTTCCCACATTTTTGACATGTGGGTGGTTGAGTTTTCTTTCCACCTTTCTCATTATATCCTCCAGCTTGAAACTCTATCTTTTGTTTTTTATCACCATATCCATGGGAACATTATCAAAACTCCATCTCCACTTTGAGATCACATAAAACAACTTATTAATAACTCCTAAAGTTTTCAATTGCAATATCATTTTGAAGGTGTGGTTTTGAACCACTAAATAATCTATCAATTTTTCTATCATTGTTGATAATAAAACCTGAATCATACCTTGAAATCCTTGAGAAATTTTCTTCATATACTTGGAAATATTCTTCTTTCTTTTGCTTCAGCTATATAAATTCTCTCTCCATCTTTGTATGAAGAGTTTGAGGGAAATACTTGTTAAGAAACATTATCTTAAATTCTTCCCACTCAATCTCTTAAATTTCTTCCCTCGGCTTGGTGTTCTTAATAAATACCCACCATTGGTTGGCCTCTTCCTCTAGAAGATAAATGGTCAGAGTCACTTTATCTATCTCGCAATAGTGAATTACAAAAAATATATTCTCCATTGAGTTGACCAAATGTTCTAAGAATAGTGGATCAGAAGATCCACTAAACTTTAGTGCTCGTTTCCACATAAAACACTCTATAGTCAGTTTATCCCTCTTAGGTGAAGGCGGATATTCCACATTAATTGTATTATTGTTCATAATTGGGTAAGAATCGCCATGAAAGTTTTAACTCCACCTCACAAATCATTGGGGGTGTCATTCATAAAATCACTGCATTGTCCCTCACATGGGTTTTTGGTGTGGTTTCTCCTAGTTACCACCATTTTCTAAAATATAAATGGTTAGAATAAAAAAATAAGTCAAGAAGTCATCCATAATTTATCCCTTTGTGAAATTAACTTTAAATTAATATCTTATAGGATCCCTATGTTTATAAAATATTAGTATGTGCTTACATATACTTTGTCTTATACTATGGGATTTCACTAAGGTTATCTAATCCTAATTCATAAATTAACTAAACCGTCCTCTGATACCAACTATAGTGACCCTACTTTTTCTTACATTACTATAACATCATTTTAAAAGAAAAACAAAATAAAATTATTACACAATGAGGATAAAAAGGTTTAGTGTCATGGGAAAATTAGGACCATGTATAAATATTACAAAATAAAACATAAATATTTATTTAATTCCTTCTTCTCCAACTTCTTATTATCCCTTGAATTCTCCTTAGTACATGTAATCACCTAAGGATATATATTAAAGAAAAGGGTGAGCTAAAATAATAGTAATAGGATAGATAAGAACATGAAACAATATAACATGGGTTGGGTATAAACATAACATCATCATCATAACATAATCATAGGGTCATAATAATGAGAGGAAGTATTAAGATAAGGTTTGGAATGTGTCAATGCATAAAAATGAAACATCATGTCTTAGTGGTCAACTACCACACATAGTTGTGAACAAAGCTAGAATCATGTTCATGAATACTTCACTTTTTATCATGATATACATCAAATTACCCAATGCATTGGATCACTATATAATTCTGATCACACCCATCACATCATAACATTTACATTGTACTATATAATTTCGGGCACACCCATCACATCATAACATTTACATTATCATGTATGTCACATAGAACATATATCAATCTTGATCATAAAATAACCCATGGAAAGTAATGGGTAAAATTTCATAAATAATACATTAATAAACTTTGGGTTCCCAAATTAAATAGGGAATAACATACTTTATATAATAATCATTAACCTTGTGTGAAGAAGAAACAATATCGTGAAGTAAAAGGTGTGTTTTTTGAAAGAAGAGTTCTTTTGGAAAACATTGTGTTTATCATAAACTCAACTGGAAAACATGAATATACCAAAAAGGGTAATATAATTATGAATAAATTATATTTAAGTAATATATATACTAAAAATGGGGTGAAATAGGGAAACCCCAAAGAATGATAGTTGGGTTCAAGAATTCCCCTTACCTTATATTTGAGAGATTTCTTCACATTAATATCCTGTATAATCACACTATATTCATTAATTAAAAATAAATAACCTATAATAACTGTATTTTATTAATTATAGTTTTATTTAATTTCATTTATGGGCCTTTCGATGAGTTATAGAGTTTAATTTCATCGTTCGGGAGCATTCGTTTTCTTAGTTTTCACGATCGGTTCATTTATATTCATGAATGGAAGTTCGTGTAAAATGAGGATAAATATCTAGAATTGTTATTAAATATTATTAATGATCTTACAGAACCTAAAATGATGTTATAAAGAATTTTATTATATTTTATGGGGATGAATCATTAGATAAAATTTAATGATGATCGTTTTAAGTTAATTTTGGCAGTTTTTCAATCACAACGAACTAATTCTGTTTTATCATTTAGTATTATGTGAATAAGTTATTTCCATAATATAAAAGGGGTTATAACATAAAATTTTAAAAAAAAATCAACCATTGTAATTTTTTTTAACATCCTTGAAGGTTTTAAAGAAAAATGAAAGTGCATCACCCATGATGTCGGTAAATTGACACATCACGGGTGACGATTTCATTTTTAGAATAAAGAAGAGGGAGGGAGGATTTTATTGATGGATATTAAATTAAAATGATATAATACCAGTATATAAAACATAATAGAGTTATCATTCCATTTGGATAATATAAGGTGGGTAGAATAGAATAATATAAATGAAATTGAAAATAAATTAAAAGAAAAAGGAAGAGGATTTTACCTCTTGGATTTATCCTCCTTGAGAGCCTCCTTGGGAAAAAGGTTTTGATATTTTAGTGATACTAAGTTATCCTAGATGTGGGTAAGGGGATAGGGGATGGTATTTGGAATAATTTCATCAAGTCTCAAATCTTGAGAGGTGTGAGGAGAAGAGGGGGTGAGGGGTGTTTTCTCATTATTATATTCATTATTTTGTTATTTTGGCTCAAGACTATGAATAGTGTCAACATTATTTATAAATATATTAAAATAATAAAATTAAGTTATAGATTATGGTTTTTACATCAGAAATGACTCAATGAATAGTGTATTTAGCGTATAATGTATATACACCGTAAATTACCATATTTTACTATTCACAAAAAAATCAAGTATTTCAAAAAAATCCAAAAAATTTACCCTAACCATTTTTCAATGTGTAGAATTAATAAATGAACTAAATTTTATAAAAATAATTTTCTAAATATGATTAATTTAATTTTAAATTAAAATCATCATATACTTGGAAAATACATATTTTAAAATTATAACTGATTTTATAACACTTTGAAAAATTACTTAAGGTATCATAAAATTATCTTAAAATAATAAGACATAAAAAAATTATTTTATAAATATATTTTATGAAAATAAATTTTATTTTAAATTATTAAATTAATCATAAAAGTGTGATTAAATATTTATGACTTACAAAAATGCCAACACTTAATTAATAATTTTTAAAACATTTATTTACTTAGACTATGATATAATTATACCATAATTTCATTTATAAGATGCCTAAATTTTATTTATACTTTCATGGGTGATGATACTATTAATTTGGCTAGTTTACTATTCATAAGGGTCATATTACTATTCCTAAGGTCAAGTTATTGTTTTATCAGTATTGGTTCCTTAACTTCTAGAAATACTTATTATTTCATTAATTATTTATTTATAAAGTTTTTATTATAGTCCATATGTGATTTTAGGTGATTTATACTATATGATAATACTATAAGAAGGGATAAATTCAATTGATAAAATTTTGGGTTGTTACATCGATAACATAAGAAGCACCATTTTTTACTATGAGGTAGTCCTTCGGGATCAAAATCAATGTTACAAATAGTACAATCCAAACCCATGTAATTATTCCAACTAGATAAATTCCCAAGTCTATGGAATTCACTAAGTTTCCACATTAGAGCATATTTCATTTTGAACATTGTTCTAGAAGATACATCATATGTCTCAACATTGTTTCTCCATAACTCCTATAATTCTTCAATTAGAGGCTGAAAGTATACATAAATATCATTTCTATGAATTTATTTTCCATGAATAATTATCAAAATGATAAAAGATTCTTGGTATATACACATCCATAGAGGAAAATTGTAAGGGATCAAAACAGTTGTCCAAATGCTATAACTAGTGCTCAAAGACCCAAATGGGTTGAATCCATAAACAGTCAATCCCAATCACACAAACCTATAATTAGATGATAAACCTGGATGTAATTAATCAAATTTATTCCATGATTTTGAATCTCTTGGATGTCGCATTAACCCATCATTGTTATTATCTATATAATTTAACTTCATGTGCTCTGTAATTTTCAATGACATGAATAATATTTACAATCAAGGATTTAAAGGAAAGTAATGAAAAAACTTTGTAGGTTTGTTCCTTTTCTTCTTCTTCATAGTACTATGAGGTGTGTTTCTAGGTAATGTGATCCATATTTTATCTATATATATCACAATGTGCCTACACTATATTAAAAAAACTAAAACACAAAAGTATTACTAAATAATAAAATAGATAAATGGAAGTGAAAAAAACACAACCCATGTATTTACAAGAAGATTCATATAAGTACTAAAAAATCAAAAGTAAAAAAATGAAATCATTCATGGGTAGTATTTTATAAAATAGAACCTAGAGAAAAAGAATTCAATCATTAAGAAACACACAAATATGCATCAATAGAAATAAACCCCTCTCGGGATCACAAGTCTCCTTGAAAGTAACTATACTCACACAAGGTTCAAGAGTGTCTCAAACATTTATAAAAACATTTTTCATAAATTTTCAATGGACTTTCATAAAGGGATTCATATTCCAATACATTTTCATACCATTTTAAAACTACATTTCAAATTTTCTTTGAAAATCATTTTTCAAACCACACATTGAAAATCAATTCAAAAAACTAAATTTTTCCATAAAATCAATTTTTAAGGAAAGAGACCCCTCTTTAACGGAATTCAACAACTATCAACAACCCATTTTTCACGACCAAACTTTCATATTTTTAAAAAATTTCAAGCCACCATGAGACTTATGGTCTCAAAACAATTTAAGAAAATGTTAAATTCTGACTACCATCAATTCCTAAAACATTCCTATAAAACAATAGACACGCATTTTAAATACAAAAATGGTGTCGAACACCCCTTTAAATAATTAATTACCATTAGAAAAGCCACTGAGAATTTTAACAATCACTTGGAATGTAATAATTAAAGAATAATGATCATCCCTTTAGGTGGTAATCCATTACATAAATGGAAATGTTAAACCATGAGATAGATAATATATATGTACTATTTATTTTTATATTAATTTTATAAAGAATTTTTAGTCATTTTTATTATGTTTATATAATTATAATTGATATTGGTAAAGATATTGAATAGTAAGTGAATTAATAATGAAAGAGAAGTATGATAGTTTCTACATAAAATAAGTAAATAACTCTTAACCAACTAATCAGGAATCAGAAAAACATAGGATAACAAAAAGATTATACTCTACCCAAATAAGGATGTATACCTTTAGCCCAACCCCCTTTCAAACACTCGGAATATAACAAATTTAAAACAATATATATTTCTAAATCATTCATAGGAAACCAAAAAAATAGTTTGGTAAAAACACTTTTTAAAAAAATCCATTCTCAAGTAATATTAATCAAATAAAAACAATAATGATTTCAAAATACCAATTTCTATCCATAAATTTCATTCTCCTTTAACCATGATGTATAAAATATTGATTTACATTAAAATTTGGTTAATCTAACTTATTATTTTATATGGATACTATAAATTATATTAACTGCCTACTTTAAACAAAAACATGTGTCATTAAAACTACTCCATTAATAAACTACTCAAAAAATTCTTCAAAACATTAGTTTAAATGCTATGAAATATTTAAATAAATAATTTAAGTCTCAAAGCAGTAGTCTCCCCAAAACAATACTTGTAAAACATTGTATTAAAAGCATAAATATATGGTCTACCTAATATAATCAAAACATAAACACCCATGAAATCCATTATAAGAATTAAATGTAAATAAGAAAGTCAAAAATGAATAAATAAATCATGTTGTATTCAATTTAAAACATTATAATTATAGGAATAATTCTAAAAAATCTCTACAAAAAGATATAATATGAAGTATTCCAATAAAATAAAATTAATGAACACATCTAAGGGAACACACACAACATATGTATTTTCCAACTAGTTATAAAAATTGCCCAAATAGAATCCTATACTTATTTCAAAATAACCTCATTAGTTTTAGAAAACCACTCTACATGAGAACTTTATAAAACCTATAATTTTTAAAACATACAATTAGTTTAAAAAGGAAATAAATGAAATATATACAACTCAAAACAAATTTTACAGCCCATAAAATCTATAAAGAGACAAATATGATGAATTTATTCTAGGAAACAACTTATATCATATTTTTCTTATAATTAATACACATCAATAATTATATGAAAATGAAACATGAAGATTACCCTTATAATTTTAGAAAAATATAAAGTATACAAGTAGGTGACTGCACAATGGAGCCAATAATAAACCTCCTCTACATGGAAAACAAAAATATGCATCATTATATCTTCCTAGGAGTTATTAGTAGTAATAAAAATTGAGATAGGGGTAAGAGAATAAGGGAGTATAAAAAATACCAATAAGGAAGGGCGTACCACTATAGCGATGGATCGGGGGGATCAGGGTTGACCATAGCTCTAACATGGGCATGAGTGAAGGCGATGGATCAAGAGAGGGAGAGTTCTTGGTAAAGGGAGAAGGATTGGTCAAGGGTAGGGAGGGGATGACCGGTTGGGGGGGGGCTGTGATCGCAACATCGATAAGGGATCGGGGGAGCTCAGCCTCAGAGGGCTCAAGAGATACCTGAGCACCGGGGAGGGGGATGCATAGAGGTTATAGGGCTCAACATTGGGGGATCTTAGGGAAGTTAGTGTAGTGGTATCTTGAGGGTTAAGTGTCTTTTTTTTAAATAAAATATATTATTTAGCAGTGACTTTTAAAAAATAACTGTGAAATAGTTTAAATTTTTTTAGCAGATTTCTTGTAAACCGTGGCTAAACAACAATTTTGTTGTAGTGATTTGATACCCTCAATGTTACACACTTTTTCATAAAGATCATTTTCTTAGGTGAACATTTGATATTTCACCCTTAAACGTTTAATTGATCCTCATCATGTGAATTAAAACCAAAAAACATAATAATTTGATCTTTATAACCATAAATTGAATTCCCCCTTTTCCATTACAATCTATTCTAGAAAAGGGGTAACCTTTTATGTTGGGTTTCACCTGGATCATTCTAGATAAACTATCACATAGATTTGGTAAAAGTTTTATGGCCTAAAATATCAGTATCCTTTGGCCCAAGTACTGATAAGGGATACATCGTCCCCGTCACTTTCTCCATCAATAATCTATAGGTTTAATCCACATCTTGATATCACACAATTAAGATTCAGAACACTATTAGAGAGCCTAAGTCAAAAATGGGGGTAGTGATGGTCAATCTGATTGGGTCGATTAGGATTACTAATTATGATGTTGATGAAGATATTTACTTTGATCTGGTTGATTGGTATATCGCTATTTGTAAGGTTTCTTATATCGGTAACACTAAAATTTTCCAAATTGCATTGGATTTATCATGCTCGTGTTATTGGATGGGAAACCCTGCAATCTTTGGTCAAAGATATACTACCTTAAAAACTACAGTAATTTGTTGTCAAATATTTTCAACCAAAAATTTCATCCTTGTTGTAATAGCCCGAATTGAACCTCCATGTACAAGTCAAATTCTACATGACCTCATGTGTGCATCCCCATATGCAAGAGTTTTTCAACTAGCAATGAGGTTCTAAGTCTGATCGTGGGGAGATTGTACCCTCTATATTGAGTCATAGCACAATAATAAATAAACAATAATAATAATGAATAATTAGAGTAATTATGCAGAATAGTGAACTAAACATGTAAGATAAATAAACATCTCCCAATGAGTCAATCCTATCAAAAAAGTAAGCATCATATACATAAAGAGATAAATAAATAAATAAATAAACATTTATAGGTCCTTATAATCTTTTCTCGTCATGATCCTTCTCTATGATCCAATGCTCAGTCGTCCACCATAGGGCCCTTTACCTTTACTGGATATCGGGTCATGAAATCTACAAGCACAATAAAATTATCATGTATGGTGTGAGTATAAAAACTCAGTAAGACACCGCCGATGTTTCCTTTAACAAGTGTTCACGTGCAGAAGAGTGTATAACATAATAATAAATAAATGTTCGCATAAGAAACAATCATGTCAAGCATTCTTATGATAACCAAGCCACCACAAACCCTAGTTACACCTGCTTCAATTACATGCTGAAATACATCAAAATAATAATGTAAATTTATCAACATCAGATCCAACCTCAAGCTACTCAATAGTCATATAGGTCCTAGGCCTTCAGGTCAAACCACACTAGGTCATCATGTCTCGGTGTTATCTCTAGGTCAGGTTACATAGAGCATCATTCCTCACTATTTTCATACAGGTATGATCACACATGATCTCCATGCCCCACTATCATTACATACAAGTTTGGTCACTCATGATCATCATGCCCCTATGTCAGTCCACACTAGGTTATCATGCATCATTGTCTATCTTGGTCTCATCATCAAGTCATATGCAGTGTCTGAACATGCTCCTCGTCTTGGGATACAAAGCTATGATAATCCCACCTGCCACTTTAGTATCATGCATAACACAAAAAAAAATATCATATCCCAAGAATATCACAAGGAAGTAAAGGCATCATACATAACATATCATGAGTGTGAGAAAATCCATACATACACACATGTGAGAAACTCAAAATAGTCTAAACCACATCAACACACTTAATCATGATATATCAATCAAGCAAGTCTCATAGATATACACGCACATAAATTCATTAAAAAAAATCATGGGTTAGTCCAGTATAAATTACATATCATGCTAACATCGTATTAATGGCCCCAAATGGTAAGGAACTTCTTACGTCAAATTCGTCGATGTCAATGGGAAGGATAAACCACCTTACGTGGTTCATAAACTAGAGTGGAAACCTCAATAGTCATGAACATATCCTCATAACCTTATTGTCATATTTTTTGACACATCAATGCTCAAGGTTTTTCTAGGGTTCTTAAAACCAAAACTAGCTATTTTATTTATTAAACAAATAAAAAATCACATGTAATGAAATTTTCTCTCTCCTAGATAATTTTTGAATTATCATTTTAGGTTTGTGAATGTGTTCACAATATTCTCCTTAAGAATAATTATCTTTTGATAATTTCTTAAAAATTATCATTTTATAATTATCTATTGATAATATATTATAAATTATCATTTTAAAATTATATTTTTGATAATTTGTTATAAATTATCTTCTAATAACTTCAATAAATTATCCTATGATAATTCAAAGTAATTATTTTTTGGTAATTACTTATAATTACTCTTGATAATTTCTCACAAAAAAAAATTTTGATAATTTATATAAATTTTACCTTGATAATATTTTGTGATTATATTTGGATAATTTTTCACATTATTATTCCCTAAAAATTTCATATAATTACCCCTTTGATAATTTTAATAAATTATCCTTTGATAATTCGATGTGAATATCCATTTGTAAATTGACGGCATTATCCCTTGATAATTCCTTATTTTTATCCTTTTAATTTAAAAACAACCATTTATATTTTTTCTATAATTTTATAAGGATAAAAAATGGAAGAAGATAAAATAATAAAAAGAAAAAAAACATGGAAAAAAGACATGTTCGGCGCATATAATTGAAGAATCTCATGCGCCTAGTTTGGGAAGAAGAGCACAAATCGATCAACCGAGTTTCACCAATCACTTGTAAGGGATTCTATGGTCACTCAAACTCGACCAAATGAACCAATAATAATTAATGGATAAATTGGATATTTAAAAAACCCAAAACATATACACCTTTGATAAAACCAAAACCCCATATTTAATCTACCCTTTCAAATAAAAATTTATGGCAGAGTCATTGATTACTCCCCATTAAGGAATTAAAAATAGAATAGGTGAAAATTGTATTGATTTAGTGGTATTTGAAAATTAATCATGTAAAAAATCGAGGTTTGGGTGGTATGTGTGGAGAAGATAAATTGTAAAAAAGTAATATTTAAAATAATAATAATAATATATTAAAAATATTAAATAAATTAACCTTACATGTGATCTATCCAGACGTCTTATATGCACAATAGTTAGGTTGTGCCTGTGGTAAAAACCATATTGTGGACCTAATAGAGGTCTCATATTTCTCATATGATACACCATTCATGTGATATTCTATTATTTTTAGAACAAAATATAATAACAATATTAAATAAATTATATATACATGCGATCTGACCAAATGTATAGAATTTAAAAATTTTATATTGCGCCTAGGATAAACCCCACATCCTGGATCTAATGTTTGTCTCTTATTTCTCATATGAGACACCATTTGGGAGATATTTTATTTTTATAGAAAAATCATGTGTGGATAATATAATATTTTTAATATTTTTATTCTATCTACGCCAAGGATCTATGACCATGGAATCTTGTACAAACGCAATGCCTAACTCTAAAAATATTCCTTAGAATATTCCATGGTGATAATAGAGTTTTTACCCTTGGATTAAACCTTTCAATTCATTTATTAAGTGTTTTTTATTGAAAATTTATATTTTTAACATAATAACACTCATAAATTGTCAACAAAGAAGGTTTTATTATCATCAAAATTTGAGTATATTAAAATAATCTACCTCTATCAATTTTTAATACTTGATAAGTAACTCAAGAAGCCTTCCTCAAAAAAATCAGGACACTAATCTTGAAACATCACACTCTCGCTATTATGTCTCCTCCTAGGTCAGTCCATGTTTCCATTGAATCTAAACAAGTGAGATCATCCTTCCTTGTAGAAATTTTTTGAGATGGTCCATAATATGCATTGAATGCTCCTTATAATATGCATAGGCTCTAACTCAACATTCTTAGAGCATATAACATTTGCAGGATCGGGTGTGTACCTCAAAATATGAGAAACATAGAACACATCATGAATTCCACAATAACATGGAGGAAAGTCCAAAAGGTATTCCAATCTCCTCATTTATTCAGTTATCTTAATGGGTCCTACAAAACTTGGTTTTATATTTCCCTACTCTCTTAAACACCAGTTCCCCAACGGAGGAGTCACACATAAGAAAAGCTCGATCTCCCACAGAAAAATCCAAAGTTCTCCACTTACAGTCACCATACTATCTTTATCTACTATAAGTGGTGATCAACCTCTTCTGTATCAGTAGCACTCCCTCAGATGTATCCAAACCAAGATGGGTCCCACAACCACCGCTACACCTACCTCATACCATCAAGGATATGAAAGACACATCTTCCCATAATGATCCTCTTAAGGTGATAAGGCTAGGTGATCATATCATGCTCTACTGAAGTCTAGGGAACATTATCAATGTATATCATCGAGTATTCATATAGTCCACTTGGACCATCCATCTATCAGATGATGGTACACTATGCTCAATCTCAACTGAGTCCCTAGGCCTTTCTATAATCTTAACCAAAAATGTAATGTAAAACATGTGTCTCTTTCAAAATAAATCATCAAGGGAACTACTCATAATCATAATATCTCATGGACATAAATATTTTCCTATTTGAATACTAGGTAGGTCTCTATGATCAGAAAAAAAAATAGATAATTGTTTTAAATCAATCAATAATCACCCAGACTGCATCATGACTCCTTGAGTTCTAGGGTAACCCCATCATAATTTCCACTATGACATCCTCCCACTTTGTATAGTAACAAGTTCCTCATCACTAACTATTTTAGGTCTATCCACTTCATAGAAATGGATTGCCTCGTATCTATGACCCTATATAAAACTCATCTAAGTACCCACCATCAGGTCTTACTACTGTGGACCCCAACAAAATCCCTAGTCCCTTGACCATGTATTCATTAATCCACTTTTAAATCTTGTCTTCATAGTTCTGGATACAAAATTCTGAAGATGTCTTATCTTTCCACGTTGTTGGAAATGGCTCTGAGGTGATGAGCATAACATCCTATAATGTCCAATCTCCTCACAATTAATGAACTTCAAACCTCTTTATTTCAAAATAGGTACTATGAGCCATTTCTCTGCCCTGTTATTCCACCACCACTTAGGAAAAAAACTCATCCTTCCTCTTCCTTCTTCTAGAAGTATAGTAGAAAGCTCCATTGAAAGCTAGGAGGAGTCCTGCAACTCTACCCCCTTTAGTCCTTTCTTTTCCATTAGTGCCTTTAAAAGTGGTTATGTGATTCATGCCAATAATTAATCAAAGTCATTATTCTCTGTCAAAGTTTCATGATTTAATGGGAATAATGTGGATTCATTTTACACAGAAAGAACTCTTTAAAGAAATGGTTTTTTAATATTTTCCAAGTCAGACCTTCATATCTTCCTGAAATATTCACAACACACCACCACCACCGCTTAGAAGGTTCTTATAGCATTAACATTGCTAGTTCCACCTTCCAAGACTCATGTGTCTCAATGATATTGAAAACATCCTTTATTATGCATATATATCCCTTCGCATCCTATGGTCCACCATTTCTCTAAAAGGATAGGGGTTGCAGATGTAGAAATTCTTAAGCATAGTCGACAGTAGGCCATGTGGCAGGACTACCAGTTGGAGCGGGGCTACTACATGTACCACTAGAGTAGGTGTGCAAACATGATCAAGGTAATTCTGGTCAGTTGGTGGTCTTACTAAACATTTGTAAGGTGACATCTTCTATAACAGAAAGAATGTTAAGAACATAACAACTTTTAACCAGTTTATTGGATCACACAAAGGCTTCCCTAGGATACTACCCTTAACCCCAAAGAATAACCCTCCTATCACTAGCCCTTTTATCCATCCCTTCATGTTAGTCATAGTCATCACATATATATTGACACAACAATATGATCATTTCAAGTAATTAATTCCAATAAATTTATATCACAGTATCATGTCAACATAGATATATAACATAAAGAGAAACTATCTCAAATAGAAAGAACAAATCAAGGAATTCAATTATAGGGATATTATACATCACAACAACAAGTATATAAATATAATGTGAACCAACATTCCTAGTCATGAAGCATGAATGTACATGAAATTTCATAAATCACAAATCAACATCATGTGAATCACCCAAGTTGATTTTAATCAACTGTAGTAGCTAAACATAAATTCCCATTTTATAGTAAATTGGTGGTCAACTATACAGTGTTGTATAGACACTGTGATAGTTCCCCTACCTGATTCCCAATGGTCTTATCTCTTGTCTACCCTATCCCAAATAAAATCAAATAAAAGAAACAAGTTAGTGAGTTCTAATGCTCTGATACCATTTTATAATATCCCAACTCGGACTACTGGGTCTGAACTAAATTCTATGTGACCTCATGCTCCTCCCCTTATGCAAAAGGTTTTCAACTAGTAGTAAGGGTCTATGTATGATAGTAGGGAGACTATACCCTCTATATCAAGTCATAGAACAATAATAAATAAACATTAATAATAATGAATAATCAGAGTAATCATGAATAATACTGAGCTAAACATTTCATATAAATAAATATATCCCAATGTGGAAAGCCTATTTAGAAAAAAATAAGATGATACACAAAGTGATAAAAAAATAAGTAAACATTTTTGGGTCCTCTAGAGTCTATATTAGCCTACTTCTACTCCATTATCTACTACCCAACCAACCATTATGGGGCCCTTTCCCTTCACCAGATCCCCGGTCATGAAATCAATAAGTTCACAAAAATGATCAAGTGGGGTTTCATTATAAATAATCAATAGGAAACCAACAATAAGACCTTAACAAGTGTTCATGGGAATAATATTGTATAACATAATAATAAATAAATGTGAAAATAAGAAAAAATCATATCGAGCATTCATGTGCTAACCAAGCTGCCACAAACCCCGATTATACCTGCTTCAGCACCATATTGGAAAACATCAGAACAATCATGGAAACATCTCAATGTTAGATTCAAACTCAAGATGATCAATAGTTTTATATTCCCAAGGCATCCAATTCAAACTATAATTGGTCATCATTCCTTGAATCTATCTCTAGGTCAACTCACATAGACCATGATGTCCCACTGTTTCCACAAAGGTATGATCACTCATGATTGTCATGCCCCATGGTCATCACTTACATGTCTAATAAAACATGATTTTTATGCCACTAGGTTATTCCACACTAGTATATCATGACCCATAATCCATATTAATCTTTTTATCAAGTAACATGTAGCTTCTGAACATGCTTCCCCTCTTGGGCTACCATCCACAACAATCCCCCTTATCACTTTGGTTTCATTCATTTCACAAAAACACATCATATACCAAGAATATCACAAAGAAACAATTTCATCATATATAACATATCATGGGTGTGATAAAATTCGTACATACACAAATGTAAGAAACCCAACATGGTATAAATCACATCAACATGATTAATGATAATATTTTAATCAAGAAAGACTCTTGGCTACACACTCACCCACATGAATCACATAACAAGTATGTTTTGGTCCTTCATAAATCACATATCATAATAACATCATATACATGGCCTAAAATGGTAAATAACTTCTTATCTCAAAGTCCTTGATGTCAATGGGAAAGATAAACCACCTTGTGTGGTTCAGAAGCTGGAATGGAAACATCAACAGTAGCAAACACATCCTCACACCCTTATTATTGTATTTTTTGACATGTCAATGCCCGAGGTTTGTCTAGGGTTCCTAGAACCAAAACCATCTACTTTATTTTTGAATTAAATAAAATATTACATGCGATGATACTTTCTCTATCCTGGATAATTTCCAAATTATCATTTTAAGTCAGATCATGTTCTTACAAAACTCTCCTTAAAAATAATTATCTTTTCATAGTTTCTTATAAATTATGTTTTTATAGTTATATCTTGATAATATAATATAAATTATCTTTTTATAATTTATTATAAATTATATTTTTATAATTTTAATAAATTATCCTCTAATAATTCAAAGTAATTATCATTTGATAATTATTTACAATTATTTGTGATAATTTCTCACAAAAAATGTTTTGATAATTTATATAAATTTTCCCTTGATAATATGGTGTGATTATATTTAGATAATTTTACACATTATTATTCCCTAATAATTTCATATAATTAACACTTTGATAATTTTAATATATTATCCTTCAATAATCCAGTGTGATTATCCTTTTGTAAATTGATGGAATTATACCTTGATAATTTCATGTTTTTATCCCTTTAATTTAAAAACAACCATTTTTTCGTAATTTAATAAGGATAAAAAAAAGAAGATAAAATATTAAAAATTAAACAAACCTGAGAAAAAGCCACATGTATTTCATATAAGGGAAGAATCCAACATTCTTGGTTCAATAAGAAGAAAAAAATCAATCAACTGAGGTTTTACAATCACCCGAAAGGGAGTTAGAGGTTCCTCTTACTTGGTCGAATGAATTAACAAGAATTAATCAATAAATCGTCTATTTCAAAAACCCAAAATGGGTACCCCTTTTTTAAAACCAAAAAAAAATATGTAATCTACTATTTCAATCTAAAATTTAAAGTGAGGTTATTAATTACTCCACATTAATTCATTTCAATTGAAATGGGTGAAAATGGTGTTGATTTGGTGGTTTTTCAAAAATAACTTCATAAACAATAGAGGTCTAGGTGGTAATCATGAAGAAGACAAATAGTAAAATTAATTTAATATTTAAAATGATATTATAATATTATTATTATTAAATAAATTAACCTTATGTGTGATCTATCCAGATACCTGATGTGCACAAATGTTATGTCTTGTCTAGGGTAAAACTCATATTTTGGACCTAATTGTGGTCTCATATTTCTCATATGATACAATGTTCAGGAGATATTATAATATTTTTAGAAAAAAAATATTATAAAAATATTAAATAAATTATCTTCACATGAGATATAACCAAACACCTAATGTTCATAAATGTTATGTCATTCCTATGGTAAAATCATCATTTATGACCTAATGGTGGCCTTGGATTTCTCATATGATACACTATTTAGGATATATTTTATTTTTTAGAAAAATAATGCATGTGTAATATAATATATTTAATATTTTTATTCCATTTACGCAAAGACTATGTGGGCCTTAGAATATCACACAAATTTAGTGTCTAGATCTAAAAAAATTATAGAATATTCCAAAGTGTTATCATAGTTTTTACCCTTATGTAAATCCTTTAAAATCATTTATTAAGTTATTTTTAATGAAAAATTAAACTTTTCACATAAAAACACACATAAATTTTTAACAAAGAGGGTTTTATTATCTTCAAAATTTGAGTATATTACAATCCCCCCTCCTCATTAGAATTCTCATCCTTAATAAGTAACTTGGGTAGTCTTACTTGAACAACTTAGGACATTAATCTTGAAACATCATACTCTCTCTCTTACATCTCCTCCCGGGTCTGTCCGTGCTGCCACTAAATCTGGAAAAGTGGTTCCATATTTCCTCATAGTATATTATTTCTATAATCCATAATATGCATCAGACACTCCTCATAAGATGCATCAGGTTACAACTCAATGTCCTCATAGTCTTTAACATGTTCATGATCATGTGTGTACCTATGAAGCTAAGGAACGCGGAATTGATCATGCATTGCTTAATAACATGGAGGAAATTTCATATGATGAGCCACTAACAACACCCATTCAATGATCTCAAGGGGTCCCTCAAATCTTGGTACTAGATTTCCTTACTCTCTCAGACACTAGTTCTCTAACTAAGGAGTCACTCACAAGAAAAAATTTGATCACCCACAGTGAACTCCAATGGTCTCCTTTTATGGTCAGGATAAAATATTTTGCTGTTTTGAGCATTGATCAACCTATTTTTTTATCATATATACTCTCTCAAAGGTATCTCAAACCAAACTATACCCTACAACCACTACCTCACCCACCTTATTCCATCAAGGTGATAAATTACATGGCCTCCTATAAATATCCTCTTAAGTTTCTAAGGTTAGGTGATCATACCATGTCCTATTGAAGTCCAAGATACAAACTCAATGCATGTCCTCTGGTATTCATATATTCCACTCTAATCATCCATATTCCAAAGGATGCTACATTTTTCTCTATCTCAACCGATTCCCTATAAATTTTTGAAATACTTACCAAAACTGAAATTTAAAATGTGTGTATCTTTCTAAAACAATCCTCAAGGGAACTACTCATGATCATACTAACTCACAGATGTAAATATTTTCTATTTCTACTACTAGGTGAGTCTCTTGGATTGGTAAAATGTGTAAACCTTTTGTTATCCAATTTATAATCACCCGGACTACATCATGACTCATTGATATCCTAGCTAACCCCATCACAAAGTCCACTTTGATTTCTTACCACCTCGTACAGTAACAAGTTTATCATTGTCATCTATTGGAGATTTATCCACTACATAGACATGGCCTGCCTCAGATCAACAACCATTTCCTTGACTCACCTAAGTCCCCACCAGCTGGAATTGTTGTTATAGACCCTGATAAGATCTATTTTCCCCTAACCGTGTCTAGATCGATCCTCTGTGGAAGCTTTCCCTCGTAGATCTAGAGAAAACTGTAAAAGATGTTAGGTATTTCTACATTGTTAGCACTAGCTCTAAGCTGATGGGAATAAATTTTGATAATAGAAAAACTCCTCACAGTTTAATCACTATGGCCCTCTTTCTTTTACAATAGGTTTTGACAAACCCTTTCTCTATACTGGATGTTCTCCACCACTCCAGCACAAAACCTCGTACTTCCTCTTCCTTCTTCTAGAAGTATCATAGTAAGGTTTATTGGAAACAGGATGAAGTCCTAAAACTCAACCCCCCTCCAGTCCTTTCTTGTCCATCAAGGCCTTTCAAAGTATATATGTGAGTAATGTCCCATAGTAAATCATTTCCATTAATCTCTATAGAACTTCTGATATCTCAAGGAAAAAATATAGATTGATTTTACCTAGGAGGAACTATTTGAAGAAAATGTTTTTTTAATATTATCCAAATCATACCTTTATATCATCCTGAAAGATTTTCATTTCCCCACCACTACTTGGTGGGTCCTTGTGGTAGGAATGTTTCTAGATCCAGCTTCCAGACCTCACGTGTCTCAATGAGATCAAATACATCCTCAATGATGCATATCCAATCCTTTATATCTTTTGATCCACCAATACCCTAAAATTATAGAGGATGAAGAATATAGAAGTATCTACCATAGTAAACCATATACCTTGGTGGTAGGACTCCCAGTTAGAGTGGACCTACAACCTATACCATTGGGTAAAGTGCATAAATGTGCTTAGGAGTAGTCTGATCAGTTGGTGGCCTTACCAAACATCTATGAGTAAACATCTTCTATAACAAAAGTAACATTATGAACATAAAAAAGTCATAAAAATTATATGGGATTACACAAACACTTCCCTAGGAGTATACCCTTAACCCAAATTATAACCCTCCTAGAACTAACCCTTGTCTTTATCCCTAAACGTTAGTTACATTTATCATATATATACTAACACAACAACAATCTCATATCAACTAATTAATTCTAATAAATATTTATCACAATAACATGTCAACATAAATATATAACATAAATAGAAACTATCTTGAACAGATAGAATAGATCAATGAATTCAATTAAATAATTATTATGTAACACAATAATAGGTATATACATGGAATTTGAACCCACATGCTTAGTCATAATGCATGAATATATGTGAAATCTCATAAATCACATATTAGCATCATGTGAATTACCCAATTTTATTTTAATCAATCATAATAGAAAAACATAAATTCCCAATTTATGATAACTTGGAGGTCCACTATATAGTTCTAAACAAACACTGTGACAGTTCCCCTAACTAATTCCCAACCATATTATATTCTATCTAACCTGCACCAAATCAAGAAAAATAGAAGAAACAATTTAGTGAGTCCTGGTTCTTTGATTCCACTTTGTAAAATTCTGACCCAAACCACCATTTCCAAGCTAGATGTTACGTGACCTCATATGCACCTCCCCGTATACAAGAGGTTTTCAACTTACAGTGAGGGTTTAAGTCTAATATTTGGAATACTATACCCATTGTATCAAGTCACGGCACAATAATAAATAAACAATACTAATAATGAATAATTAGAGTAACCATGTGAAATAGTAAACTAAATATATCATATAAATAAATAAATCCTAATGTAAAAATCCTTTCCATAAAGTAAGCATGATATACATAATGAGATAAAGAAATAAATATATATCTTTTGGTCATCTAGAGTATATCATGTCCTACTCCTACTCTATAATTTATTTCTCAACCTTCTGTCATAGGGATCTCTCCCTTCGCTAGATCCCGGGTCATGAAATATATAAGCACACCAAAATTCCCATGTAGGGTTTGAGTAAAAAGACTTTGTAAGACACCACTAATTCATATTTAACAATATTTCATGTTAATAAGAGAGTATAACATAATAATAAATAAATTTTCACATAAGAAAAAATCATTCCAAGCATTCATGTGCAAACCAAGCCACCACAAATCCCGGTTATACCTACTTTAGAGCCATGCTGAAAAACATCAGAAAAATCAAGGAAATGTCTCAAAATCAGAACCATACTCAAGATACTAAATAACTGTACTATTCATAGACCTCCAATTGAAACACACTAGGTCTTCATGCCCCGATGTTATCTCTATATAAGGTCACATAGACCATCACTCCCCATTGTTTCCATGTAGGTCTGATCACTCATGATCATCATGCCCCGCGGTTATCACATACAAATCTAATTTCTGATGATTATACTACCCCTAGGTTAGTCTACACTAGTCCATCATACCCCCATCATCCATCTCAGTCACATTATCAAGTCACATGAAACATATGAACATGCTCCCCCTCTAGGGCTACAAAGTCATGAGGGGCCCACATATCACTTTGGTATCAAGTGGTGATACTTTCTATCACCTAGATAATTTCTAAATTATCATTTTAGTTAAGAGAATACGCTCATAATATTCTTATTAAGAATAATTATCTTTTTGTACCTTTTTTAAAATTATCTATTTATAATTATATCTTAATAATTTATTATAAATTATAATTTTATAATCATATTTTTATAATTTCTTATAAATTATATTCTGATAATTTTAATAAATTATACTCTGATAATTCAAAGTAATTATCATTTGATAATTCTTTACAGTTATCCATGAAAATTTCTCACAAAAAAATCATTTTGAGAATTTATATAAAATTTACCTTGATAATTAGGTTTGATTATACTTGGATAATTCTACACATTATTATTCCCCAAGAAATTCATGTAATTACCCCTTTGATAATTTTAATAAATTATCCTTTGATAATTTGGAGTGATTATCCTTTTTTAAATTGATTAAATTATCCCTTGATAATTCAATGTTTTTATACTTTTAATTAAAAACAACAATTTTTTCAGAATTTTCTAAGGATAGAACAAATGGAGTTGATTAAAAAATAAAAAAAACAAACTTGGACAAAATCCATGAGTAGTGCGTATAAGGAAAGAAACTTGTGTGACTAGTTTGGGAAGAAGAACACAAATCGATCAATCGAGGTTTGTTAATCGCCCACAAGGGAGTCCAGGGTCGCTTGAACTTGACCGAATAAACCAAAAAGAATGAACTAATGAATAGAATGTTTCAAAAACCCAAAATCTATACTCTTAATAAAATCAAAAATCCCTATTTAATCTACTATTTCAACCAAAACGTTTAATGTGAATTCATTAATAACTCCTCATTAGGACCTTGCAACTAAAATGGGTGAAAATCATGTTGATTATGTGGTTTTTGAAAATTAAACATGTGAAAAATGGAGGTTTGGGGGTAAGAATGGACAATATGAATAGTAAAAAGAATTTAATATTTAAAATTATAATAATAAGATAATAAAAATATTAAATAACTTAAACTTACATGTGATCTATACAGACACCATATGCGTACAAAGGTTATGTCACACCTGGGTTAAAACCCATATTTCAAACCTAATGGTAGTCTCATATTTATCATAAAATACACCGTTTAGGAGATATTCCATTATTTTCAAAAAAACAATATAATAAAAATAATAAATAAATTATCTTTTCATGTGATCTAACCAAACGCCCAGTGCACAAAAATTTTATGTCACGCCTAGGGTAAACCTCTCATTACAAACCTAATGGTGGTCTCATATATCTCATATGAGACATAGTTTGTGAGATGTTTCCTTTTTCTGGAAAAATCATATGCCTGTAATATAATATATTTAATATTTTTATTTCATCTATGTTAAGCCTCTACAGTCATTGAAATATCACGAAAACTCAACACTTGACTCCAAAAATATTCCATAGATTATTCCAAAGTATTAATAGAGTTCTTACCTTTCTGTAAAGCCTTTCAAATCATTTATTAAGTTATTTTTATTGAAATTTTATATATTCTCATAAAAACAAAGATAAATTAGTAACATAGGTTGTTTTATTATCATCAAAAAATGAGGATATTTCACTTTTTAGTCCAACTTGAATGACCTAAAACTACATAAATAAGTATACACAAAACTCACCAAGTTAAAACCCAAAAATGGAAACATTGGAAAAAGTTGATTCTTTTCTCATTGGATATGTACCTCACATAATTTAAGAAAAAATGAGCTTTAAAAATTTGAAAAATCCCAAAATTAGTTAGTTTGAAAACCCATAAAGGTTAATATAATAAAAATACATGTCCTTAACCATTAATATCCCTCAATGTAATTATTAGGTAAAAGTTAAAGTGATAAAGTAAAAGACACAAATCTTGTGGGGTCTACAACATGACCTCAACAGAAGTAAATTTGTTCTCTCTAAGCACCTTCTCCTAGGAAAAATTCATAGTATTTTTCTATTCCCACATTCCTATCATATTAGCTCAAAGGATTCACATGAAATTCATAAAGACATAATTTCAGGGTACTCAATCCCATTTGAACATGGGAATCACCATTGAAATTTTCCCCCTTCATGATACTTATCAAGTTAATTCAAATTGTTTTATCCAAATGGACTAAATTTAGTTTTATAATGATTGTATTTGTGCTTATACTTGTATATAATCCATGATCGGGAGAAAATAGTTTATTCAAATGGATCATCTATAGTGTTATGGTGATAGTATTTATAACTATACCCATATGTAAGCCACACCTATAAGGAATTTATTTGACTCGAGATTTTTGGGAACATTATTTACCCTATCTATTTCAAATTCTACGTTGAAAAGGCATCAGGTTATATTGATATTTCCATTTAGGATTTTATAGTTTATTATTAGAGTGAAGAAGAATACTAAGAATTAGAAATTGAGAACCAAAATATTTTTTCATTTATTGATCAAAATAAATGAGAGGGGCATCCACAATAGAGTCTCTCTTATACATATGAAGGCATTATCATTATAAAGATTGATCAATAGACTCCCAAAGTTGAATCATTATTTTCTTAGAGTCATCCATAGATTTTTATAGTCCATATAGTATTGAAACCTCTACCTCTTCATAAATTCTTAGTGTAACTAATTTTTTAATAGTGTTAAGACCTGCCTTCTCAGCTTCCTTAACCAATCACTAATCCTTATCAGTTTGTTTTTCAGCATCCACCAATTCTTGATGGAGTTGATAAAACTTCTAAGGAATGTGATCTGACTCTTTATGAAGTCATTCCACTAGGTTCTGCTTCTCCATTACCTGACCTTGTTACTCATCTTCCACCCAACATTATTAGAGGCTTCATCAATTATGACATTCCTGGAAGCAAAATAATTGTCCATGAATTCTATATCACTGAGTATCAATTAGAGAATTTTGTTTTGTTCTTGAGTGGAAATAACCTCCTTTAATTTGGAATGAATATAATGGTAATCATACCCTCCAAATCCCAAAGTGATGAACATATTTTGTATGTGATGTATTTGGTTTCAATGTTCACTAAGGGGAGTCCCTAGGATTAGTTTCTAGATCCTCTTCTATACCTGTCATTGCACCTTCTTCTGGATGTTCTCTCCTCATGGTATGTATCAAAGATATTTACAAGTATTGGAATGTAATAAAGAACTGTATAAATCAAAGAGGTTAAAAAATAAACACCTCCCAGACACACTATCACTAGACTAATCTAAGTCCCATTGGTTCTTGATGGTTGAGGCATTAAGATAATAAAACTTTGAGTTTTGATAGCTGATAGAAGGTTCATTGTAATTCATACTTGTAAATCATTAAATAAAAAATATAGAAAGTTTATATGTATATGTTATAAGAGGTGATAAAATTCACCTTCATTAACTAGAACCACGGTCCTTTCAACTAATGTTTCCCTTTCAATAGATGCACTAGGTAGATCCCCTTTATGGTAACTCTTATACTAAGCTCTAGGATTCTACCTCTCACACCATAGGCACTTCATCTACTTTAATATTTGGGGGAAATAAATCCTTTACTAGAAAAATATACCTAATAGGCACCTATAACACTAGATTTTAGAATTCACCGCCATCAAGAGATATACATGAAGTTTATTAGGGGTCAGAATTGTTTTTTTAAGGAAGGGATACACAATTTCCACTGATTACTAACCTTCTTGCATGGATGTTGTGATTTCATCAATATCATTGTTCGAGTAATTTATTAGTTCTTCATCCCATGTAAGATCATCCACCAACCCTTGATAGGTAGTAGGGATGACCGAGACATCTAGATTCGAGGCTAATTTTATTTCTCCCTAAACATTAGCCATTTCTACTCCCTAGATCATTAACATTCACATAGGTTCCCCCTCCATAATAATAAGAACCTCTTACTCATGGAGAGTGGGAACCGATGGATCTAAATCCCCCATATAATCATACACCATCATCAATTCAATGTAATTGTGTGATAGCATAATTGGATCCAATCCATATTACCCATTTCCTACCAAAACACTCTCAGAACCCCCTTATAAAAGTGTAGAGGTTGATTAATCTTGTGAAGTTATCACACTTATATCTGAATCCCCCATAACATCATATACCAATATTTTATCAGTCTGAATGATGATTGGAACAATTTATTCTAACCTTTCCCATATTTCTCCTTCTATCACTCTCATAGAAATTCCTTCAGGAAAGAAGTTTTTATGGGTATATGGAGAGCTGATTCACCAGGATCCACCACTTCCATGATGTCACCCATAGACCTTAGGTACATAAGAGGTAATATTGATGCATCCATATCCTCATATATTTCCAACCTCCCTAGAATCTCTCCTATTTTTGGATATATATGCACACTTCTAGGGAGAGTGTAAGTTGGATGATCTTTGGTAATTAGTACTCTCATACATACATAACTCATCCCGGTATATTTATAACCTTACTCATAAGTAAGAAACCAATGGGAAAATACAAATAATTAAGCAAGAAGGTATAATACTCACTCACCATCCCTCAATGAAGGCGTATTGTAAATTTTTTAAATTCCACCACCTAGTAGTCTCCCGTGAGGATAGTCACATGGGAGGAGAAACTGGTGGTGGTGGAGGAGGTAATTCTCTTATGGGGTTGGAATTTACTTCCTACATATCTTTCACCATGTTAGGAGAGCCTTATTACACAACCCTTCCATTAAAAAGGGAATAAATTTCAATCAATATCCCTCTTTAAATATATTATGGGGAGGGGGTAGGTAATTTCTCGCCTTCAACTTCCTACAATAGGAAAAAAAAATATAATTACACTAATAGAGATAATAGAAAATAGAATGGGAATATTTTTTAACCCTTCCTCAGAATTAGTTTCCTATACTCATGGTGTCATCATTTTCCTCACCTAATTTGAGGAATAAATCCTACCCTTGAAATGGTGTATTGAGGAATATATCTCTTCAAGATAACTGCTAATGTTTACAGGTTGTTCTTATAATTAAATATTATTAAGATTAGTTACATAACCAAAGATTACTAAATAAATCTCCTCCCCTAATGTACCTTGCAGATTCATTCAGTAGATATGCTCTTCATGTAATAATCCCACTCCTTCTATGAATCTATAAATACCACCATAATAGGAATGTTTAATGATGAATACACCACTCTTATAAATGGGGAGGAATCTAGGAACCTCACCAGTTTCCTCAGAATCTATGACGTCAAGGTTTTTCTTATAGCATGTCATTCATGAGGCCTTGGTGGTGGAGGTAGAAGTTCTCTCATAGGGTCATTTATTACAAGATAATTAACCTCATTGACCTCCTATTTAAATAAAAAGAAGAAGATAAAAATGATCCATTTAATTGTATCCAATGATATCATAAAGTTTTAAGGAGGTAAATTATTTTACCTCTCCTTGGGAAGTATCATCGCTGGCCTATCATTCTTATATACCACTAACATAAGGATTTAACATTTCATATACCCATTTTGAGTATTAGATTTGGTCTTTAAGATAATTTATTGAGGTCTCAAAATATAGGAGATAGGATTTCACTATCTCAAGATGATCCATAAAATAAATATTTATGGGTGTATATGTACTCCCATGTTCTGTTAATATGATTTATTTCCCCTAAAAAATACATATTACCCTAGTGGGTATAGATTTCTTACAAAAATATCATCCTCTCCAAGCCATTGGGAATATTGCCTCGATAGTAAAAGTTGGAGTAGAAGATGATCCAGCAGTCTAGGAATTGGTTCCCTAAAGCCTCAATCATTTCTTTAACATCTCTAAGATTAAAGGCTTCCTCAACGAAACCCCTTTACTAAGCATAACTACCTTTGTGGGTTGATCTATCTATTACTCTTCCTCGATCACCGATAGACCATCAACTAAGACAAAAAATTGAGGTGGTTTATTTACTAAGTAAGAATTAATCCAATCCTTATCATAACTATTTTCAAGACCAGGCATAGAATTGGTAGGTGTAAGTTCCACCCAAATCCATGTCTCCTCTCATGTGAACATGATCCAGAATTGGTAGGTTATTATCGAGTGCTTCTCCTTCTGTGAACTATTTGGAGGATCAGTATATAATTTTTGGATGTATAATAAATTATACAAAAACCTATAATGTTATTATCCCTCACAGATAAGGTATTCATCGATTCTAACAACTAAAACTCTTTTCCTTGGGGAAATGTGAAACCCTCATACTGCATGATTTCTAGATGAATTATTCATTATAGTACTATTTGGTGGTGTGTAAGGAGAAAATATGAAATAGTTGTAATGATTTAACATATTATCCACATTATTTGGATCCAATGATAATGGATTCATTCTTTTCGTTCATTGAAGATATGGCCAAAAAAGGTCCCCTAGAATTGGTTGGTCATTTATTAATTCATATCCCCCATGCGAGCTTACATTCAACCCCATAGGAACTAAAATGGGCCAACAAATTTAAAAGGATAATTCCTCCTACTAATGTGTCCCAATTTATGGTATATCTTTTCCATAATTAGGACCTCCAGATTAATGCACTTCCTAGTTTTCAACTAGGCTTCTATAAAAAATCATCCTTGACTCTGGTGTAGGAAACACGCTCTGGTAGTATATGACCACTTAATAACATCACCAAAAATTATGATAGTCATATCATATGGTTAACCCCATGAGAAACTTTCCAACCCAACTAAGTAAAATTACCTTCTTCTAGAATTGGAAAATATGAACCTATAAGCCTATGGGTCATGTGGGTTGGGAATTTCCTTGGTCTCCTCATGTGTGACTTGTGAACATTTGGCATGAAAAATACTTCAGCCTATTTAAGGAAGGGGTATCTATATTAGGATAAGTCTATGACACCAAAAAATTGTGTTATAGTAAGTCGTTCCTTATAAATCGGAGGAATCCTCTTAGTATCATACCACGTGGAGGAATGGGGAAGGAATTCATCATATATATCCCCCATAATCAGTTTCATTGTGATCATACTAATGTACCAAAGACTGATGTTGACCTATCTATGCACCAGGTGGAAAATATTCATATCTAGACTCTATATACTTATAATTTTTGGAAGAATAAACCTGTTATGATGATAAAATTTGTATGGCATCCAAGTGTCTTTATAAAGCCCCAAAACTCTCAACTCATTATGAAATGCACTATAGCTTTGATAGACCCAAATGGGCCACCCCAAACCAGGCTAAATGAGACCCCCAGATGAATACTCCACTTTGATGACCATCCCAATTTATCATCTACTATATCCTTCTTCAAGATAGATTTAATGAAATAAATTCATAATTATGGAACCCTTAGATCTTCCTCAATGATAAAGGGATGTATCCTAAGAATAGCCCTTTATAAATATCATCCCTAATATGTGTCCCCTTCACTGAGATATTTTATCGAGGTGCAAGTAGATGTCTATCTATCCAGGAAAGTGGTTTTTTTCCATTATGTGGTGTATGAATAGAAACATCATTCAGTAATATGAATCCATAAATCGACAGCCTATCTGATACATGATAGTCTTAGAAACTTGTACCCATGAGTTTTGATATGAATTGATGCTTTGGATGTACATGTCACCTTGATTCATCATCAACAGTCTCGATCTTGGAATTTCTTCTCTCATCCTCAATGAAGATATCCTATGCAGGATTCATTTTCTATAAAAAATAAGAGTTAGGTAGATTTCAAAAAAAATGGACAAAAAAGTTGACAAAGTCTAAAATTCCACATAGACCAATAGGTTCTATTCACACCGCATCGCACCTACACCATTATGTGGAAAACAAATTTGCTACATGGGACTAGAATTTTGTTTTAAATATATCTCTCACAAAGAATTAAAATCATTCTACAGAGTACCAGTATGTGAACACCCTATTGGTATTTAAAAATGTAACTTGAAAAGGAAGGTTATTGTGAAGAGGAAACTTGGGGTTGTGAGATTTGAGTTGATCATGAAGGAATTTAATAACTACATTCCAAAATAAATCTGTTGAAACCCTTTATATAAGGGTGGTCCCTCCTTCAAGTACACTAATAAAATGTAAAGAACCTTAGCAGGCCATGTTTCTTCCTCAAAATCAATTCTTTATCATCTTTATAGGACCCCATTCTGAGGGAGAATATGTTTTAAAAATGTGAAAAAATAATCAATAAGAAGTCTATTAAATAATAATTGGATTAATGAGATGAAAATAAGAATAGAATTTGGTAAATCGGATCCATCTTCATTGCACATGGTCCATTCTAAAAAGCATCTATAACACTATGCAAGGAACTCCTTCCTCCATAAAGTAATTTCCTCTATAAATTTCTTTATTTCACAAAGCAAGGCCTCCCATCAAGAGAATGTTTCATTTGTTGGAGTTAGTAATTTTTTTCCTCCCACAATGTGTTTTTATTCATTTTTAGTTTAGAGGTGGTATTTCTATACCCATCACATAACTTTATGTGAATGAGATTTCTACCACATAGCACTTTGCAAACCACCATGTGGCCCTCCATTTCAGGAAGTTGTTTTCCTTATTTACTCTAATAAATACCATAATACATATTAAAGAAGAAGTATGGGGACATGAGAAAGAGAATTATAATGATAATGAGATCCAAAGACTTTCTGATTCTAAAAACTCAAGACTCAAATATCACTATTAAGTACCTATGGGTAATTAGTCTACCAAAAAATAGAAAATCCCCCTTGAAAATCCATTCACAAAGGAAGCCTTACATGGCCCTCCATAAAGGAGGCCCTTTTCGAAGGAGTCTTTGTGCAGGCCCTTTATGGAGGAAGCTTTTCACATCCCCTCGGTAAAGGAAACCCTTCATGGATGAAGCACTTCATGAAGAAGATCCCCTCATGAAGGGATACTTTTATAGAAATCACATTCAATGTAGAAATTAACCTATATGAAATGGGGTTCCCCTATGGTATCTATTAATATCTTATCAGTATTCTTGTCCTGCGTAGTGTTGGGATTCATCATATTTCCTTCATGAAGCATATAAATGATCCCTATGGCTCTCCCTCTCTATGGTCAAAACCCTAAAAAATCCAAGAAGAGACCTCTCCCAAAGCCTTAGGATATACATGATCAAGGAATGCACACTTGAATACACCCCTTAGATTGCGGATTCCCTTAATAAAAGGAGGATTTGGGTTTTCATATCAGATAGGTAGAATCTTTAAGGTGACCACAATCATGGATTCCCTTGATAATGAGGGTCTTCATCAGGAAGAGGCCATTGTAGTTTTCCTAGGTTCATATAGAAAAACTTAGCTTGCCTAGGACTAAGCCCAGTTATCCTAGGTTCTTGGTAAATTCTTGGGTTTACTAAATGATATAGGAATCTAAATATGGTGTAATCCATATATCTACCCTTCCAGACCCTTAACTGAGAGCAATCCTCTTTCATCCCCTAACCTATCAATAGGAAGGAAGGCAGAAGGTCATCCTTCCTGAAGTAAGATCCTAGTATTTCTTATAGGAACCAATTTTCATATAACCTCCATATCCCACCCTTGCTATCAACAGGTAGGAATATGGGAGGATGGGTATCCTCTTTTGTTATAATCCACATTTTAATTTAATAGTTTACTCTCATACAAGGTGATCAATCTTCTATTATCTGTTGTTTCTCACACCAAACATAACTCACATGGGCTTAGAGGCCTAAGTTGATAATTCCATTAACATAATTAAAATTTTGTTATATGGGCCTACTCTTTAGGTATAATCCCCAACTCTTAATTAATTTACCTAAACCACTAATTAGTTGTGGCATATTTGGGTATCCCCAATGTGTAAGCCCCATCACATCTTTCCCATAGGGTCATATTCTCTATGAGACATATTCCTTTAAAGGACCATAATCTTAGAGAAACAGATGATAGGAAATATCCATACATGTATTTCCAAATCAATCTTCTATTTTTATAATCTTCACAACACAAACATCCCTACTAGATGACATTAAACTGGGTGTCCAATATCTTAGTTTCATGATGTAAAACAACATTACATTGTTGTTAACACTCCCTTTTTCACTTAAGGATGGGTAGTTTCAAAGAAAAATATCCTAAGTATGGGGAGGAGTAAAAATAATGAAAGGTGAACCAAAAAAACCCTTATCCTATAGGTTTTTACAATAGTTTCTCCCAAGTGGATCTCACACAAAACCCCACCAGTGCTCCCAAAGACTCACTTAGGTATCACTTGCATGGTCCAACATGCGCAACCAACCCCTCACATAGGTCACGCCTATGAAATGACCTACACAAATGAAATGTGAAAACCACATCCTTCTCCTAGGGTCCTGATATTTCCTATAAATAGGACCCTTGGGCTCCTCATTTGACACATTTGGTAGCCATAGGAAACCTATAGAAGCTCCTCTCTCTAGTCCTCTCAAGTCCTCAAATCCGTTCCAGTAGCTCTATAAGATTGAATAGAAGATGAAATTAATAAGATTACATGGATTATAGTTCCTATAATGTCTAAAACACTAAATATATACATGAGTATCCCCTTCCCACTAGTCTAAAATAACTAGGGAGAAGGCCCCTTCTCAAGGTTAGGACTTGTGAAATGTCCTTCCATGAGCACCTAAGGAGGCCCTTGGAGGTCCAAGAAAGGTCTCTCCCAATTTTGTTTACCCAGGTTTTTCTTTTTCTAGGTTACCCCAAGTAATACCTACATAAGTCACCTCCAATTTTTCCCAAGTATAATTTTGGAAAAGAAACAGCCTCCAATATTTCCCATGTATCACCTAAGTGAATCCAAAGCTAGTTCACCTAGGTATTACCTGGTAAAGGAACCCTAAAACTCACCCAAGTATCACCTAGTCAAATCACCTTCTAGGACCACTTTTTATATCTATAATTATTAGGATCCCCTCTACAATGGTCTCTCATTAAAAGGGGACCAAGAAAATACCTCCTCCAAATTCTTCGAACATGCATGATCTAAGTCTAGGGCACACCAGTGTTCCATTATGATTATAAATTCCCATGGTAAATGAGGTCCTATTGTTAACCTTCCTAATTATTTGGGTCCTCAAAATGATCTTGATCATACATTCTTGTGGTAACAAAAATCATGACCTTAGGGATGGTGGTATATGTCTTCTCAATTCGGGTTGTGACATCTTTTGTACTACAAGAATTCCTTATCATCTATAGCCTTTTACACTTCCAATATTCCACCTATCATAAGGGGTGTAATTCTTAGGTCATCCCTTCTAGTGTAATCCCCTAGTATTTATTGTAGGACATCCCCCCACCTTTCATTACCTTACCCTCATCCACCAGTATATGAAGGAGATTTTGTGGATTGTCGGATCATCCAATTTCTCTTATTTCTCACACCAATCATGAATTATATGGGCTTAGAGGGCATTGTAAATCATTCCATCAGCATGGTCAAATATCCACAAACTGGGCCTCCTACTTGGTATAAGCACCAATCATGATATCACCCTATCAAAGGGTCATATTCCCTACAAGAAAAATCTTCAAAGGGTGATATTAAAAATGAAGAAACCACTGGTTGGGCCTCCCCCATAGGTGTAAGCCCCAACCCTTCCAAACTATGTGGCCTTTGATTCCTATACAAACAGGATATGTGGGAATCCTACCTAAGGTTCAAACCCAACACCCTAAACTCACTCTAATATTCTCTGGTCCATATTCCTAGTAGGGACATATCCAACTCAGAGGGACATATTCCTTTAGGGTCCCTCCATTACCATCCTTATTGGGATATATTTCTAGTAAGATCATACCCCATACCTTGGAGGCTATATCCCTTCTAGGTCCCTAGATATATTTTGACATAAGTCCCATGCCATAATTTTCTAGAAATCTTCTACCTAGATGTCATTTTCACATTACTTTTAACTGCATGGTCTAGTGCTTATCATATGTCCTTAAAAGGTATGATGTCACCTGTTAAGTGGAACTAAACTACATGGGTTCTGATTCCTCTCATTAGGATACATAGGAAGCCTGTATCATGGTCCTGATCACAACATCGAAACAACTCCCATCTCCCAAGATAATGATGAATTATAGAGATATTAATTGTATGTCTTGAAACCAACATCACAAAACAATAAACATAACCAATATGGGGAACCTATGACATACAAAAATGGTTTAATCGATGGATAAAATTTCATCTATATATATATATATATGGGGTCATCGATGGAGAAACTTAGGTACATACAGATGGTTTCTCATAAATTCATGTTTATAATTTATTGTTAATACATAGGGGTGACCATTTCCATATTTAGAATTTAAAAGTGATTCATGAATATGTCTTAAATATATAAGAGACTCCTAGAGTAGGTACTAAATCCCCCCCAAAAGGGTTTTATGAGCCTTTACTCCCATCCTATCAGCTAATATTAATTATTAAGCATTATTGATTAAGTTCCCCAATGACTGGATGCCTTTGGAAAGTAGGACCATGTTCCATAATGGATGTGAGAGTCTTTGGGTGTTTATGGTTCCACAAATAAACCCTATTGGAAATTGAACTTATATGAAAACAGGTGTGGAAAAAAATGTTAAACCCAACATGAATGATTTCATTAACTAAAATAATTGTGCCACCCACATTTCATTCCCTTTAACACTCTCACAAAATGAAAATTTTCCAAAAATGGATCTTTTAGATAATCAATTTCTCATGTGTTCATTTACTGTAATACTTCTTTTATGGGTTTTCTTATTTTAAATTTTCATGTAAAATCTTCATGAAATTTCACTAGAACTCTCTTAAATCCAATGGAATCATACTAAATAACATGAATGTATATGTTAGCTACTGCACTAACTATATCCTTATCTAACTAGGGGACACTTTTTCTAACCCAACATCTTTAACGTTGGGTTTTGAATGCATTGGTTCGGTAGTACCAACTTAATGGTATTTTCCTGACCTTAGAGTTCATGCACACATACCTCTAAGATATAAAGCCCCAAAAACCATCTACCCCACAACATATTGTGGCCAAAAAATATATGACATCAATGACCATCTCAAACTATTTTGAGAGACTTTCCCCAAACCACAACAACAGGTTCCTCCCTTACCTTAGAGAAAAAGATCAAGAGGTCAGTGATGGACTTATCTCAACAGAACGGGAGTTGTCGTGAAGGGACCCTGCCAGCAAATTCCACCACCAGTGTCATATAGCACTAATTCCTCTACATGATGAAGATTCCTCTTTGAAGGCTCTAGCTCAGGTCACTCAGACCCAAGCACCCAGGAAAAACTATAGAGGGTAGCAATAAAACAAATAGAAACAATATCACATTCTTATTCTTATTAGAGAATTCCAGCCACCAAGATGCGGTGGAAACTTATGAGTAGGAACATATACTTGATCACATACATCAATTTTTCCAACACAGTTTGATAGCAACTAGAGAAACCTACCAATACACCCCAATAGAAAATAAGGGGAAGACCCATATCTCTACACCCAAACATGAATATTTTTGGAATATCCTAGAAGTAATTGGAGGATAAGAGCTGAGATATATCCCTTATTCAAATATTGAATGGGAATATATCCCTATTCCATCTACAGAAGTTACCACTTACATCCCAGAAATAATGTAAGGAAAAAAATCTATTCCTATTCACATTCTATAAGTCTGCCAAGATATAATTATTATTTCATATGTTATAAGGATTTGTACACACAACCCCACCTATACATCTAAATTGACCCATCAACATGATAAGATGTCCACTCAGGAGAAGATTCATATTCCTTCTTTTGAATTTGAGGTTTGTGGGAAAATCCCACAATAAATGGACAACAATAGGAACACATGCCTGATCCAACTAGTTCCCCCTTCAATTTCCACTCCAGAGTAGTCATATATCCTTGAAAAACTATAGAATACTATCCTAATATTCCAAAAATAACATGAGAATCTATTAGGCAAGCTCCCGTACATAAAATTCATTGTCCACAACATGTGACTCCATCTTCCTAAAGGAGAGAAACTAAAAACAAGTCTCACCAAAGGTAAATTGAAGTCCAATAGTAGGTTAATGATCTAACTCTACTTAAGGCTAGTGTTCTTGGATCCATAAAACATATATTAATGGTGTACAAATATTTGGATGACCCATCACCAAATTACATAAACAGTAGATGAAATTGTAAAGGTCCTCCCTATAATTTTGCTGCCAGTGCCTCCGGAGGTCCTCCCCAAAAAATATTACCATGAAGGACTCCTTCTTGGTCATGAAATGATCTATCTTGAGAATATATCTCTTAATGATCACCAAGAAAACACTCCTTTTGGTTATGAGATCAGATGGAAAGAATGTCCTCCCCTTGACATCATCCACCCTAAAGGTCCTCCATAGTGTATACACTACAAAAATTCTCATTGAAATTAGACATTAATCCTTGATAGTAGTCCTCCCCATAATGGAATTTGATATAAAGGTCCTACCTACAGTAATATTTTATTTCAACAAGAAGGTCCTCCCCTTTCCAAATCATTTATGAGAAAGCCCTCATATTGTGAGGCGATTGGGAAGATGAGGTTAGTCATGCCTGATGAATTTTCATTAATAAGTGATATCCTTTCTCAATTGAAATATAGCCTACCTAACCACCCTTGGATCATCTATATTCCAACATATCAAGAGAGATACCCACTAATATCATCATTTAGAACAAGTAAGATAAGAAATGTCAACTTTGGTCAGGCCAGGTGGAGGAATCTTCTACAGAAGACGAACCAGACATATTTCTTATGAGGAAACAATTAGATTTATAGAACATATTAGTCATGATTTGGCCCTTATCCAATTCTCTATATGGAATTATAAAAACATTTTAAGAAGAATATTATCATGAAATTTACCTGAACATATGGAAGACTCTTCATCACCTGAGGGATAAATTCTTTCCTTATTATGGATATAAAAATCGAGTAAAGGTAATTTAAGAACTACATTTTCAAGTTTACTTAGCTTCCATTCTGGCTATCTGATTCGCTAAATCAGAGAAATAGTGGGTGGGTCACCAATGTGCATATCTTAATGCATTAATAAAGATATGTTGGTTGATCACCAGCTCCCTAGCTGTTGTTCAAATCATGGGATGGGGAGAACACTGAGCATTACTTTTTACCCCACTCTCTAATCAGTAGGGACCACCATAAGTTATGTCATGTAATGTAATTTCTTCTAAATGGATCCTAAAAGAAAACTATGCACAGGAAAGATAGAACACTTGGTAGGAATAAACCTTGAACAAATATCATAATCATCGGAAATGATGAGAGAAATACATTGAATGACTCTTGCATAAGGAATCTGAGAAGGTTTAGCAAGATTCTTGTAACAAGTCGCCCCCATCCCATTGGCTTGAGAGGGCATAGGAATGCTACTTGGCCTTAAGAGATGTTCCTAGGGTGCCAAAGGATGGTAATAAATTCCAAGGGCTTCATTATAATTGGGGAATGATTTACCCTTTTAATTGAACAACAAACCACACAAGACATTATCAAAAACAACTATATGATGCATGTCAAAAAATCAACTCAACCCAGAAATTACCAAAAGACAACTAAACTATCCCATAAAAATTCCCAAATTTCAATACAACCAAACCAAATATCATAGTACCAAGCAAATACTACACAAAAAGACCCCAAAGAACTAGGAAACCATCCATAGCTCCACACCAAGCTCCACACTCCAAGAACCACAATATCACCAAATAATCATATCGAATCACTAGCAAGATGAGATAATTTACTCTTACCTATGTCCTAGAATTCAACATCTATAAAAGCACCCAAGTTCCAAAGTAGGGGTTAGTAATAATACTTAGTAGGATTTTCCCCAAATGACTTCCCTACACACTTCAGTAGGCTAGAACCGTTAGCACATTTATATAAAATAGATTATATAAATCATTAAATATTGCAACCAATACCATAATCCAAACATACCATTACCAAGACAAGTAAATAAGGGAAAAACACAACCATGACATAATCCAATTACCAACACAAACTATCACAACAACTCCACTCTTCATGGGTACTACACAACAAATCATAACCATAAAGTTCACACACAAAACTGATATAACAATCATGGTGGTACTTCCACATAACATGTTCACTCATTCCTAATTTGGTGGTACTTCCACCCAACTACCCTTGATATTGGTCCTTCTACCCCCTATTCTTCCTCTTATTTATAATGATACTTCTGCCCACTTGATAGTGGTCCTTCCACCCCCCATCCATCCTCTTATTTATAGTGGTACTTCTGCCCACTTGATAGTGGTCCTTCCACCCCCTATCCATCCCTTATTTATAGTGGTACTTCCACCCACTTCACATCAATCCAACACATGCAAAATTAATTAATCCAAACACGAGAATATACACCCATTCAAGCCAAAAAAATATGAAAACAACTAATTTGCAGCCAAAAAATCTCTTAGGATATCATCCATGCCAATATCCGTTTTAATAAAGCAACCCCTCTTATTGAAAACTATTTTCTCAAACCATTCCCATAAAACAACCCAATAAACTGATTTTAAAATCCCCATTTTAAAATCTAACAACAAAGAATTTTTTACCACAAACCCCCATTTTCCCCAAAATCCACAAATCATCACATAATAGATTTCCAACAAGTTTCGCATATCAAAAAAACACCCAACTTCAAGAAAACCCAATTATTTGAAAGCAAATCCTCTAGTTCTAGAAAAGTGGGGTTGAGAGAGAATCTTCCTACCTTTAGGGTTCTGGAGAAATTGACCCACGAACAACCACACCACAAATCCATAAAATGATCCACCGAAACCACTCTAGATTCTCTTCTCTAACATCAACAATCCCTAAAACCATCACTTTAGGCTAAAAAACCCTATATATACATAGAACAAATTTAGATCTAGAAAACTAAGAGAGAGGGAAGAGTATATCTAGATATAACCAAAGAGAAACCAAAATAAGAGACTTAACCAGGAGAAACCACCTTGAAGCTCTTTTGAATTGCTTCCAAAATGAGTGGGAGAGAACCCCTATCCCTTGAGAACCAAAAATCACGATTGAGGATCGAGTGGGAGATATTTTGGGTGTTTTTAGGTAGATCCCGACTAATCCAAGATTTTAAAACCCTATTTTTAAAGGTTCGCGTGGTTAGCTCACATGGTTAGACAAATCATGTGCTAACCATGCACCTACTACTGCCTTGAAGGGGCACCTCGCATGGGCCACCCCGCATGGTTAGGAAAACCGTGTGCAACCCGTGTGTACCCCACTGCCTGCATGGTTCATCTCACATAGTTTCTCTTAACTGTTCTCAAACTGTGTAGCCTTAAAAAGGCCTCTAAACTTATTCAAAACCATTCCAAACTCTCCCAACCTATTCCCAACTCATCCCATGCACTTTAAACACATAAAAAGTCATAAACAGAGGATATATACCTCTTACTGGGGGTGATACATTCTCCCCACCACTGGACTTTTAATCCTCAGAAAGTAGAGAACCATCTCATTGTTGAAAGAGCTCAGGCCATTGCTCGGCCATCTCTTTCTCCTGCTCCCAAGTCTTCTCCTGAATCTGAACATGCTTCCACAAAACTCGAAGGAAACTAATGATTTTACCATGCAAGACTTTCTATTAACTATCCACAATATACACTAGCACGTGCACTAAAGAAGAATCCAGTTCTAGCTCAACATGATCCTAATGAATCACATGGTCATGATCCAGCTCATACTTTTTCAACTGCGACACATGAAACACATTTTGCATCGCACTAAACCGTGGTGGAAAATCCAACTGATAATCCACCTCTCCAATTTATTCAATCATCTCAAAAGGACCAATATACCTTGGAGATAACTTTCCCTACTTCCCAAATCTATGATGTCCCAACCTAGGAGAGATTCTCAAAAACACATGATCACCCAACTGGAATGAAAATGGTCAATGAATATGGTCTGCATATGATTTCATATGACTTTGAGCCATATCCATCCTCTTTCTGATCAACTTGATCTTCTTCATAGTCTCTTGGACAAGGCTCGGTCCAATTATCAAAGTCTCACCCATTTCTACTCATCATAGTGTAGAAAAACATGGACGCCCATACAATGCCTCAAACAGATCCATATGTATTGAAGCCTGATAACTGTTATTATAGGAGAACTCTACCAATGGTAAGTTCTCCTCCCATGAACCACCAAAATCCATCACACAGGCCCTTAGTATATCTTCAAAAGTTTGTATCTTCCTCTTGGATTAGCCATCCGTCTGAGGATGATACATCGTGCTCATCGTCAACTGTGTCCCAAGGGCTTGCTACAAGTATTTCTAGAAATAAGATATGAACTTCATATCTCTATATAATTAAATCAAAAATGGAATACCATGCCTTTTTACCACTTCTAGGATGTAGATTTTGGATAGATATTCCATGGTATGAAATTCACGAATCAGGATGAAATGGTCTGACTTTGTGAGTTGATCCACAATTGCCCATATGGCATCGTGATTCTTGACCATTCTTGGGAGACCCATCCCAAAATCCATTAATATTTTCTCTCACTCCCAAATTGGAATAAGAAAAGATTGAAACATTCCTGTTGGTTGATGATTATATTCCTTGAAAAGTTCCTCCTAAAAATCCACTAGTACCACCATCCAATTCTAAAAACACAAGACTGAAGTCCAACTCAGTTCCTAGCTTTCAATGGTCTCCCCACCATTGAGTTTCAACCTCATCGCCATACATTGAGAATTAGATTCTTGTGCCTCTTTAACAAAACTATCCAAGTCATGAACCAATGAAAATGGAAAGAAGGCCACTCTTCCACCCTGGTCCTCACATTCCAACTGCATATTGGCTATGACTGACATCAACTGCCACTGATCTGATACTTGTTTCACCACCTGAGTATATGATTTTCTACTTAATGCATCTTCCACTGAATTTCCCTTACCCAGTTTGTAAATTGAGTCAAAATAAAACATATGGAGGTATTCCAACCATCTCTTTTTCCTCAAATTCAAATCTATCTGTGAGAAAATAGGCTTTAAGCTCTTGTGATTGGTAAACACTGTAAATTTATCACTAAATAGATAATGATGCCACATTTTTTAAGCATGGACCACTTCCGCTAACTCCAAATTGTGTGTTGGGTAGTTCTTCTCATTCCATATCAACTGGAGTGATCCATATGCAACCACATGATCCCCCTACATGAGAACACATTCCAACCCTGATCTCGATGTGTCGCAATACACCACATACCCTTTCCCTGGTTCTGAAAAAACCAATATTGGTTCTTATTTAAGGTGACCCTTTAGCTCTATAAAGAATTCCTGACACTAATCATCCCATTGAAATGGGATATTCTTCCTTTTCAAAGATGTCATCGACGAATCCAATCATGAGAAATTATGAACAAAACATCAATAATACCCAATTAGATCAAGGAATCTCTGTATCTTGAAAACATTATTTGGTGGTTTCCATGAGATAATAGCCTATAACTTTTCCGGATCAACTAAAACACCCCTCTCATAAATAATATGTCCAAGGAAACGAACCTCCTGGATCCAAAATTCACACTTTCACAATTTGGCATACAACTGATGATCCCTCAAGATCCCCAACACTATCTCCAAGTGATGATCATGCTCTATCCTTTTCCTCGACATTATATCATCAAAAAATACCACCAAAAAAAGAATCTAGATATCTCTAAAATATTTGATTCATCAATACCATAAACACCACTGGTGTATTCATTAGACCAAAGGGCATAACCACATACTCATAATGGCAATATCTACTTCTGAAAGTTGTTTTCTAGATATCCTCCTCCCTTACCCGCAATTGATGATATCCTAACCTAAATTCAATCTTGGAGAACCACTGAGCTCCCCTCAACTAGTCAAACAAATTATCAATGCATGGAAGTGGATATCAGTTCTTTATCGTAACCTGATTCAATCTACGATAATCAACACAAAGCTGCAGAGTTTCATCCACCTTTTTTACAAACAAAAATGGCGCTGCCCAAGGAGACGTTCTATGCCAGATGAACCCTTTATTCTCTAAATACTCCAATTACAAATTTAATTCCTACAATTATTCTAGTTCCATTTGGTAAGACGGAAGTGAGATAGGACTGGTCCTTGGAAGGAGATCAATTGTAAACTCCACTTCTCTCACGGGTGGAAACCCTGAGAATTCTTTGGGAAAGACATCCATAAACTGATTCACAACTGCCGAAAGAACACTCTACTCAATGTCTTTCATTGATGTCAATGAAAAATCCTCTAATTAATAAAATATCATGCCAATAACTAGTGCCAACAAATTTTTTTCACCCATCTTTTCATTCTTCTCCCCTCTAAAGAGATGTTTAATGCCATCCTCCATCGTAAAACTAACTGTTCACACATATAAAATTGATGTGGGCCTTAAACATAGCCAACCAATAAATTCCTAGGACTATATCATAAGCATTCATCTCAAGTAATAATAAATAACACATCAAATCAATGTCGTCCAAAACTAAGAAACGCGATCTACATAGGAAAGCTCAACACTCTCTTTTACCCAGAGGAGTTTGGAGTTTCAAAATAGAAGGCATCATTTCCAAATGTAAACCCAACAAATCAACGATGCACGAAGTAATAAAATAATGTGAATCTCTTGTATCAAACAAAGATTTCATTAATGTGGAATTCAAAAGAACCATACCTCACACCGTGGATGGTCCCAACTAATCATCCATCATCACCTGTTCAACTCGAAACAATAGCTTGCTTGCCACACTCTGCTCTTTATTACCCTGCTGAAGTGTCATGGTATTTCCAGAATAACCATGACCATATTTACTCTACTATCGAGGGGTATACTGCTGCCCTCATCCCATCGAGGTATAAGACCCCTACGACCCCTGAGGAGTGTCACGGACACCTGGCCTCAGAGCATTCTGATAATAACGTTGAAGATACCCCATTTGCTTAAAATTATTACATGATAAAGGTTTTGTTGTACAATCCCACTTTATGTGGATCATAGAACAACACTAAAAACATACCATCTTACTTTTGAGCAGAGGAGAGATTTTTAACAAACTAGTGGTCTAATTCTAATGTCCTCCATGCTCTTAAGACAAATATTTCCTTTTGTTCTTACTCTCAATGTTAGGGTTTACACCTCCTCTTATGAAGACAACCCTACTTCCATCACTTGGATTTACCACTATGGTAGATATCATTACAGGTGTATCTGGTTGCAATCCTGAATGAACGGTCTGAAAATTCTGAATGATGCTTTGGGCCAACTATTGGTGCGACTGTGGATCACGTGCAACCTCATTTCCCATATCTACCACGGATTGGTCTCTACGATTCTTATCTAGTGTCATTTCTATCAATATCAAAAACAACCATAACTCCCACTCCCTTGAAAATAAATGGTATACAATTTTCAAATTCAATACATTACAACTATCAAAACCAGGCTTTCCACAAGTTCACATTTCTCATGTTTCACTATTTTGAAAATCGAGCCATTTCCAAATTACCACAAGTTTCCATGTTTCAAATCCTTCTGTTTTGAAACCCAATTTAGATTTTCAAAATCTACACATTCATATCACACCATAAATCATTATACCCCAATGAAATGTGAATCCTAGTGGGAATTCATTTCTACCATGCATGTCATGCTCATCTCATTGGCTACACCCACAACAATGAGATTTCGAATGCCTATAAGTGTCTCCAAAAACTTATGTACCCAAATCCCTGGTAACTTTAAGTTCAGCATAAAAGGGTTAGTTATGTACTTTTATGATATACATTCAAAGTTCCGACAATCCAACTCCTTGCTACCATCCCGACTCAAGTAATAGGCCAAGAATGAATGTCAACACCAAGACCAACGATCAACGCCAAAGGACTAAAAAAACTGATACCACTTGTAACATCCCACCCCATCCCATTGGCTTGAGAGGGTGGAGAAATGCTAATTTTCCTTAAACGATGTTCCTAGGGTGCCAAAGGCTGGTAATAAATACCCAAGGCTTCAAGATAATTGGGGAACGATTTCCCCTTTGAATTGAACAACCAACCACACAATCCATTATCAAAAACAAATATATGATGCATGTCAACAAAACAACTCAACCCAGACATTACCAAAAGGCAACCAAACTATCCTATAATAATTCTCAAATTCCAATACAACCAAACCAAATATTAGAGTACCAAGAGAAAGACTACACAATAATACCCCAAAGAAATAGGACACCATCCATAGTTCCACACCAAGCTCCATGATCTAAGCACCACAACATCACCAAATAATCATGCCAAATCGCTAGAAAGAGGATATGATTTACTCTTACCTATTTCCTAGAATACAACATCTGAAAAATCACCCAAGTTACAAAGTAGGGGTGAGTAATAATACTCAGTAGTATTTCCCCCAAATGAATTCCCTACACATGCCACTAGGCAAGAACCGTTAGCACATTTATATACAATAGATTATATAAAACATTAAATAGTGAAACCATTACCATAATCCAAACATACCCTTACTAAGCCATGTTAACAAGGGAAAACCACAAACAATTCCATAATCCAATTACCAACACAAACTAGCACAACAATTCCACTTTTCATGGGAACTACACAACAAAGCATAACAATAAAGTCCACACAAAAAAAATCAACATAATAATCATGGTGGTGCTTCCTCCCAACCCATTCACTCATTCCCAATTTAGTGGTACTTCCAACCATATACCCTTGATAGTGTTCCTTCTTCCCCTATCCATCCTCTTATTTATAGTGGTACTTTCTCCTACTTGATAGTGGTCCTTCCACCCCTATCAATCCTCTTATTTATAGTGGTAATTCTACCCACTTGATAGTGGTCCCTCCGCCCCTATCCATCCCTTATTTATAGTGGTACTTCCTCACACTTTACATAAATCCAACAAATACACAGACAATTAAGCCAAACACAAGCATATACACCCATTCAAGCCACAAAAATATGAAAACAACTAATTTTCAAACAAACAATCTCTCAGGATATCATCCATGCCACCATACATTTTAATAAAGAAACCCCTCTTATTGAAAACCATTTTCTCAAACCATTTCCATAAAATAACACAAGCAACCGATTTTAAAATCACCATTTTAAAATCTAACAACAAAGAACTTTTTACCACAAAACCCCATTTTCCCCAAAATCCACAAATCATCACATAATAGATTTCCAACAAGTTTCTCATATCAAAAACACACCAAAATTCAAGAAAAACCAATTATTTGAAATCAAAGACTTTAGTTCTAGCAAAGTGGAGTTGAGAGAGAGGTCTCATACCTTTAGGGTTCTGGAAAAATCGACCCATGAACAACCGCACCAAAAATTTGGCAAACGATCCACCAAAACCACTCTATATTCTCTTCCCTAACATCAAAAATCTATCAAATCATCAATGTATTCTAAAAACCCCTAGATCAAGATATAAAGAATGTAGATCTGGAAAACCAAGAGAGAGGGAAGAGTGGATCTAGAGAAAACCAAAGAGAAACCAAGAGAAGAGACTTATCCAGGAGAAAACACCTTCAAACCACCTTGAAACCCCCTTTGAATTGCTTCCAAAATGTGTGGGAGAGCACCCCTATCCCTTGAGAACAAAAAATCCCGAGTGAGGATCGAGTGGGAGAGATTTTGGGTGTTTTTAGGGAAATCTAGACTAATCCTAGATTTTAAAACCCTATTTTTAAAAGGGTCTCACGGTTAGCTCGCACAGTTAGAAAAATCGTGCGCTAACCGTGTGAATGCTACTACCTCAAAGGGAAACCTTGCACGGCCCACCCCACATGGTTAGGATAACTGTGCACAACCCGTGTGTACCCCACTGCCCGCACAATTAATCTCACATGGTTTCTCCTAATCATGATCAAACCATCCATCCTTAAAAAGGCCTCCAAACTTATTCAAACCCATTCCAAACTCTCCTAACCTATTCCCAACTCATCCCAAGCACTTTAAATGCATAAAAATGCAAAAAAAGGCTAAATACCTCAAACTGGGGGTGATATGCTTCTCATTTAAGTAAATTTAATATCCAAACAATTAACATTCCTTATAAATTAAGTATTCGCATTGAGGTCATATAATGCACCCATATTATAATTGAACAAAGATATTTAAGATTGAGAGAGTAGTTTTGGCAGTTTTAGCCACAACGATACAAGTACATCCCTAACCCATAGGGCTAGGGGGATTTTTAACTCAACCCATCTTCACAAGGCCAGAAAATATGATTTTAAATGTTGTAGTAGTGGATCAGGAACAACCCTAGACTATAGGGATGGGGTAATTTTTACCCCATACTCCTCCCCAATGGAGGTCAGTCTTTTCCCAATTAAAATAATTTTTGAAAGGAGAACCCACCTAGTTCATCCCATTTCATTACCATATCTCCTCATTGTAAACACACATGATGGAACTATTAAGAGAATCCCTTAGAATCACCCTTTTCTAGATAACTCCAAAATGATCCTTGAAGGAAATAATGAAACCTCCTAATGGGAAGAAATAATATTGATCTATCAATGGTATAACCAATCATAAAGATCACAACTCTTTTAGTAAATATTATTTGGGTAATTGACCCTCCTGTCATTACAATACTAATGTAAAACTAGTAATGTATTATGCATCAATGAAAATCATTGGCACCACCCCTATGGACATCATTGGAACCACCCCTACGGACACTATAGAACATGAATTTGATATATATAAAAAGGATGAGGATGTTTATATATGAAATACAATCCATATGAAAATGACTGAAGAAGTTGTGTGTACTTGGAACCAAAGGCTTGATAAAAATTTGGGGACTCCCTCAAATGCTACAGTACTACCTCATTGGTGAGAATCTTATGATGAAAATGGTAAAGGTGTTTCTGTATCTCACCCATCACCTGAAGAGGTTGAACCTCTCACGCATGAGGAAATATTTTCTCAGTATGATGAGGAGATGAAGGAATTGAGAAATATCAATGAAGAACTGCTATAATACTACATCCATACTGAATATTTTCTACAAGTAGAGCCTCATATTGTACTCATAGCTGATTTACCTCAATAAATAGGATTCATCACACCAACCAAAGTAGAGTTGGAAAATCTTCTCAATGTTGGATCCAAACAACCAATATAATTGGACCCCATAGTGGTAAGATATCAGGAGTTACCTCCATTGGGGATGCAACTAAATCTAGGTTAGATGCATCCCCATAGGTGATCCCCTGTAAGTTACCCACCGTGATTACAGATAGAATCGCCACAACTAGCTCAACCCATTGTTCCCCCTGTTTAGGATCCTGCCCAGTTGGTTATTCCTCTCTATCTCATTAACACTATTGATTCACTAGAATCTTGATTGGAAGCTTTAGAAGGATGACGTTAACTAGTAAAAATGGAAAGGAATTCATACCCTAAATGGGTGGATGCGTCTATTCCCCTTACAAACTTTAGAAATCCTACATTCCTAGCATTCAATGGATTGGGGGATATAGAACAAGATTTGATGCACTTTGTGTCTTGGTGTGGCCCCATAATGGGAACCCTCAAATAGAAAGAGGTAGCCAAGATCAGGTTTTTTTAATACCTTAGGGGTTCCGACCTTTTTCTGGTACACCAGTTTACCAGCCGGATCGATCAAGGGCTGGGAAGATCTTCACTGACAATTCCTATATCAATTCAGTATATTTTTTTAGAAAATGATAGTCCTCAACCTATCAAACTTAAAGTTAAAATATAATTAGTGGGTCTCATATTTTATACCAGGTGGAAGGGTTTAACTTACTCCTTGAACCTACAACTTCCTTAAAAGGACTTGTTGAGTCCCTTTTATTGAGAACCTTCATGATGAGCTGTGAACACTGCTCATCTCAATAAATTATATGCATGGGTTTTGGGATGTTTTCATGGTTTCATAAAGGTTGGAGGATTCCATTTTTTTTAACTATATCCAAATCCAAACCAATTATAGTAGCTCTGAGAAAGAGAATAGGTAGAGTACAAACCATAAATGTCACCTTAAAATCAGCATATATTCCAACACCAACTATAAAGTCCGCACCTCCTCACATGACACCTCATCATGAATAGAAGCATTAGCATCAATACCCACATTAGGATGATAGAATAGAACCTAAAAACTCTCAATTTGAGGACTGGAAGAATAAATTATATTCCCTCCAAGATGATAAAGTTCCAAATTACTAAATAGTAGATATAGAAAATAACCTACTAAAATTATCAGAGCCTAAGAGGCCTGATCAAGTTGGTCTCAATGATTGCCTAAATTATTTCCCCTTTCACCAAATTTTGGTCCACACCACTCAAGAGGTTTTTTTTAATATATCCTATAAAATATGGTTGACTCCAGGAAAGTTAATATGGGTAAACCTCCAGCACAAGTGGCATGTTTTTCCACCACCACTTATAAAGAATAAGGAAAATGGAAAGAAGTTGTGATAAAGAGTGTGTAGAATTTTAATTATTGGATGATCAGGAAAAAAATCAGTCGAACTCATGTTATCCTCAGGGAACAGTTTTATCAACCAACTGCACCCTCAATTTCCTTTGCCATAATACAACCAGCTTTATAAACACCACATTCCTATAAAAGATAACCTTCTAGGAAATATCATAGATGAAAGAAAAAAAAATGAGGTATAGGATGATGAGGACATACATATTCCAAATCTATCCCTGACTCTCTTGGATTTCATGCCTCCATCCCTAACGACACGAGCACTATCCCATCAAACAGTACTGTAGGAATTGTCCCACCAGTCAGGATCCTATTCAGATGAGGAATTAATCGTTGGTTATATTAACATTATCCACCTAATGGATCCCTTCTCTAAGGATGAGAAAGTTTACCAACCTGAGTTCCCTATACCAAATTAGAGAACCACAAGTAGAGACCGTAAGATCTGAGGAGGTAGGGGAAGATATAGTAGTGAACAAACCTAGTATTATGGAAACTTCCCCACCAGATGTGTTTATGATATTAAGGCTCATAGATTAGTCTTTATCAGTCAAATTAAGTGTATGGAAACACACCCACACTCACTAAGAGTGTCTTAGACCAAATAATTTTGGAAGATCTATTATAAAGGATACAACAGTCTCATCAGGCCAAGCGGTCAAGCAGGACAAGCCAGTCAAATTCAATAGAGAAAAAATTTCCCTCAATATCTACTCAACCACCCACTAATCTAACCCAAGCACTTCAAAATCTAATGTGACTTATAGGTAACAACTCCCACATAGGAAGATGAAAAACTTTAACTCAAAAATATAACATCCTTAAGTAGCTAATTACAGTTCTAGAAAAAAATTCAATAATGGATTCTCTTAACATATAAAAGGACCTCTAAGAATCACTTTTAGAGGCCCTATTAATTCCTTTGGAGGTTAAAACTAAGGTCACTACCGTTGAGGTATACCATGTAGAGATAGAACCTATGGAATTTTATGGGGTTATCTGTTTTACAAAACATGAAAAGGATTCTCTCAATGACACATTATGCCCTTATATGTGTCTGGCATGCTAGATGGAATTGATATCCACTGAGTTTTCATTGAAAATGGTTTAGGAGTTAATATCATTTTGATCCAAACACTTCTATAATTGGGTTATAGTGAAGTCAACCTATCTCCCTCTCTAGTAACACTTCAAGAATATGAAAAAAGAGAGAATAATCCCCTTGCACGGAACAAGATCAGAGGTCAATTTGGGAACTTAATTTCTAACTCTAAATACCTGCTCATTTGGTAGGATACAACCTTCAATTTCCTACTAGGAAGCCCTTGGTTGAACCAACATACAGTGATCCCTTCATCATATTACCAATGTCTCAATTATTATTTCAATAAGAAAAGTGGGACATTATATAGTGATAAATATATATTTGAATCTTGTGAGTATTGATACATTAATTTATGATTTTATCAGAGATAAGGGAAGAAACCCATGACTGGTGATTTTTCCCAAGTTAATACCTTTAATGGTCTATAAATGACCCTATCCAACCCATTCAAGGAACTTAGTGATAAATATGTGTTACCCATCAACCAGATCGAAGATTTAAATTCAGAATTGGGAAAGTATACACCAACCCTCATGATATCGATCATTTCAGTTGAACCCAAATGTATTGAAGAGGTATTAGGTCCTCCCATTAGTAGTGATTCTCTAGGTAAAAATACCCTCACTTTATCCATAGGAATTCAGCAAACCCCAATGTTGTTAGCTGAACCTAAAGTAATTTTCGTGTCACCATTGGAGAATGGAGATATCTTCACCTCTGAATCTCAAAATAACAATCTATATAGTAACTATAAATATACCCCTTCATCACTCATCTATAATAATTAGAGAATGAATTAAGAGGAAGAGGAATTGGAGTATGACCTCAAATACACTCCTCCATCATTCAAGGAAGGTGTCTCTACCACTTTTTATGAACTCTGATAGGTGAATCTAGGTATAGAGGAAGACCCTCAAACTACATTGGTTAGTGAGGAATCTCCCATTGAATAAAAATAATTATATGGATATTTCTTAAAGAAATATTGATATTTATTCACTTGGAATTACACAAAAAATCCATGCCTCAATCCCAAAGTGGATACCCACCAATTGCACCTTTCAGAAGATCATTATGGTTGTAAGTATACATCCAAAAGAATACATCCAACACATGCTACTAAATTTAAAGTCTAAGTTGATAATATCATCAGATAAAACTTCATTAGAGAATTCTAGTACCCAAAATGTCTCTCCAATATAGTCCCAATCAAGAATAAAAATGGGAATATCAAAGTTTTCATTGATTTCAAAGATCTCAATCGGAACTATCTAAAATATAACTTCCTAGTTCCAACTAGAGAACTTCTAATTGATGTGATGGATTGCTACCAATAACTCTCCTTAATGGATGGATTATTAGTATATAATCAAATATGAATGGAAATTGAAGATGAAAAATCAATTTCCTTTAGGGAAACCCAAGGATTATATTATTATTAGGGGATTCTATTTGGAATAAATAATGTTGGTGCTAAATACCATCATGTCTTGCACCACATCTTCAAACCCTTTCTTTGAAAGTCTATAGAGTTCTAAATTGATGATATAGTGGTAAAATATCAGCAATGTTATGGACATATTTCTAAACTTGATATGGTCTTCAAAAAACTGTGATAGCATATCCTAAAAATGAATACCCTAAAATGTGATTTTAGTGTAACCTCGGGAAATCTTTTCAGCTTTTTAGTATCCCATCTTAGCATCGAATTCAATCGCAAGAAGAAAAATTTTGTACTTGGCATGTTACCACCTCCAAAACTCAACAAGTTGAGAGTAATATAAGGACGCCTTATATACATTATATGCTTTATAGAAAATCTTGTTAGAAAGTACTTATCGTTAACAAATTTGATGAAAATAGGGTTCATCTATTAGTGGACTCATGACTATCAAGAAGTATTAGATGGTCTCAAGAATTATTATCTTAGTCCACTAGTGCTAATGCTTCTTGTTGAAGGAAATACACTCATCTTATATTTGAAATATTTAGAGTGATCACTAGGTGATTTCCACGTACAAAAGAATGACACCAAAAATAAAAATAGTATCTATTATCTCAGCCGAACCATGGTTGATACTGAGTCTCATTATTCAGATATTGAGAAGATTTTTCTAGAATTAATCTTCACGGCTCAAAAATTAATGCACTACTTGCAACATCACGAGGTATATTTGGTCTCTCGAACTGACCCACTCAATTATATCATCAACATCCCTATGTTTATTGGATGTTTTTCATGATGGTAAATCATACTACAGTAGTTTTAAATCTAATTCATACCACAAAAGGAAATAAAGGGGAATGCTTTGGCGGATTTCCTCATAGAGTGTCCTTCTCTAGAATAAATTCCTATAAATATTGAACTGCTAGATGAAGAAATATTCTCTATCCAAGAATACCCCAAAACATGGGAGATATATTTTTATGAAATGTTCATAAGCCCAATAGGAAAAGGGATGAAGACCCCAAGATTAATAAATTCATGTTAGGAGTCATCCTTATCTCTCCAGTAAAAGAAATTTTTCCTTATTATTTCATGTTGTCAAAAGGTTTCATCAATAATGAGGCAGAATATCAGGTCCTCATTGTAGGGTTATAATTCATGCTATAAATACCAGTGATCCATCTGAATGTAAAATGTGATTTAGAGTTGGTAATCAAGATGGTTAATAGTAATTATGCTATCAATAAAGTATATATGATCCCACTTCTTGATTATGTCCAAGGATTGACAACATAATACCCCTTATAACCAATGTTAACTCATATCCTATGCTCACAGAATTCTTAGGCACCTACAATAGAAAATGTAGTTATAGATTTGGTAGATCCGGATACAGATGAAATATTCATTAGCATTGAACATTATATAATGGTATTTTCATTTGTTCAAAGTATCATGGAAGATATCAATGAGGTCAATTATACCCTTGTACCAAAAAATCTAAGAATGGTTGGATAAAACCTATCATAAACTACCTATAAATTGGGATTCTTCCATCAAGAAGAGCCAAGAAATAATAGATCTAATGACACACAATTAATTTTACTCTTTATGAAATTCCATCCTATCAGAAGGTCCTCTATAAATGAGGCTTTGATCGAATCCTCCTCATATGAATTTATGGAGAAGATTATGTGAGAAGTCCATATAAGTTCCTATGGAACCCATCATCCAAGAACCAATATTTCTCACCAAATCAGAAGGCTCAAATATATCTGGCATTTGATGATGTAGGATTGTACACAATTCACCAAAAAGTGTCATCCATGTCAAGTGTATGTTAATTTTATCCATCAACCCCATATTTTTTGCATACTCCCAAATAATCATGTCCATTATCCATATAAAGAATGAATGTTGTGGGGCCATACCCTCCCAATATATCCTAGTAGTTTAAATATATCCTCACTGCTATTGAATTCTTCTCCAAATGAGTTAAAGAAATACCCCTCAAGGAATTCAAGATAAAAGGAATTATCAATTTCATGAAGTCCAACATCATCACAAGGTTTGGTGTCCCTCATAAAATATTGAAAAATAATGGCACAAACTTTTGTTCTTCTGAATTGAAGAGGCCATACCATGAATATAAAATTGAGTCCAACCATTCATACCACTATCATGTAGCAAAAAATGGATAGATATAGGATTTCAATAAAACCCTATCGAACATACTCTATAAAATGGTGGATAAGGACAATAAATCTTGGACCGAAAATATTCTACATGCCTTCTGTGTTGGAGTTGGTGGCCTAGAACCAAATAATTTTTACTTTATTCATTAATAAAAGCCTTACCACATCTTGTTTGTTCTTCTGTGTGACAATGCATGTGATAATTTCCTAAGGACAGCTGTTGCATTAAAGGGTCATAGCGGATCCCTGCTATGATGATAACCCGGAAGTGCCATAACATTGTTCTTGAATATATGTTCTATGTCCGGATGATGTTATTTGAGGGACACAAATAATACAGGCCATTAGGGGTGAGGACTCATAAAACATTGAGGCACCTTCTCATGGTGTGCGCTCTTGGTAATATCCAGGAGGATATTATAAGAACGAGACATGCCAGTAAGAAATCCACATTTCATAGTGTCATTGGATGTTCCTATCTACGGATGTGTGTATTGGTCCTTAGACATTAAGATTATTATTAATGGGTATTACAACTCACGCACTTAGATGTATTGACGAAAAATGTGATGACACACTGTTCGCAACGAGGTAGGATATATTGGGTGCGTCACGAGTAATACTGCATTAATAGATAATGCGAGAAAGGATTTTTCCCTTCTGTTCCATAACGGAAGTAGATATCTCAGGCCCTTTGATGGAATTGATATAGCCTAAATAAATCCATGGTCATGGTAAGGTATGGGAGAGTTCAATTCTGGGAAGTCAAAGAAATAATAATCGAGCATATGGGTTGATGGCACTAGCATGCAACCCGCTTGATTAGAGATATCGAGACAAAGGGATTATATTACATGGTAAGCGTTCGTAGTATGTGACACGTCATTTCGGTGTTAACTTCTTTCTCTATGGGTGCCTTGGCGTGTTGCTAGACGCTAACCTTGGAATTTAGGAAGGCTCCGCCTAATGCCACTGAGAAAGAGGCCTAGAGGGTCACACACTAAGTGTGTCCATGTATCTCAGTTAAATATTAATTTAAAAAGTTAAATAAATATTATTCCCGACTGTGGTTTAATAATTATTTAAGGATGTCTGATCACATTTATTTCGACACTAGTTATTTGAGAGAATATATTGTGGGAAAAATAATATATTTATTAGCGAGTAATTCTGTTACATTTATTTAAGAAATAAATATCCATTACTCAAGGTTTAATAAATATGGTGGAGAAAAATGGAAAATAAAAGTACACGTCGTGTATATTAAATATAACGCCATGTAGTTTTATGGAAAACAAGTACACGCTGTGTATTAATTATTACACACTGAGTAGTTTTCCAGTTGGGATTTTTAGGATATAATATTGTTTTATTAAATGATATTAATTATAATCAGTGTGGGCGCATGTCAAGGAATTAATAATTTTACATGGGGTTTCAATAAGAGTTAATGAAATAAATAAAATGCGTAACGCGTTTATTTATTATCATAACTCTATTAACCTCAAACCTGATTATAAATATCCTCACAACCCCAACACTTTTCCTGAGCCATTTTGTTGTGCACAAAGGATTTGGAAATACTCTCAAGCCAAGAGAGAATTCCATTTCCACCAAGAACGCCCTCAAGTTACGAGAGCGAGATCCTCCACCGGATCAAGGCGGATGAAGGCGGACAACGCAAGCGAAGGCTCTTCCGCGCTAGCACCCGGAGATCCCTTCAGCGACGTCTAGAGATACATGGCACACGTGTGGATCACCGCTAGAGGAATCCTACACTTGGATTCTACGACGCAACGACGGATCACAGGATCGTGACCGGAGACATCAATGAATAAATAATTACACCAAGGTAATTCTTTTGAATTAATTAAATTAATTATAACCAACATATGATGATCCTATCTATATGGTTCTGATATTCCCTCTTAAGTTTTTTATTCTTTGTTCTATTTCGAAGATTCTGCGTTTTAAATCATGACGGATCTCAGATTGAACGTTACTTAACGTTAAAATTAAAGTTGGGATAACCCACCAACGTGCTTCTACTGCGCCCGGAACCTACAAGTGGTATCAGAGGGGTCATATCGTTGATTATAATTATTTAGTTTTTCATTGATGATTTATACATTTAATAATTTAGTTATTTCAATTCAAGTTTAATCGTTCTGGAAATATGAATATCGAGATCCGTTCCTCCTCATTTCTCGTTCACCTCACAGAAACGAATTTTTCTTTTAATTTTGATTAAAATAAAATAGAGGAACTCATCCGGAGGAGCCAAACGTTTCTGGATGTACAACACCAGAATACACGGCATGTATTCAGAAGTACACGCCGTGTAGTCTAGGTTCAATGCATTGACTGATCCGCCAAATCAGGTCGTGTATTGGATTCTTTCTAAGAATTTAAGATGTCGTGTGTTGACCAGAAATAGGTGTCACACAGTTTCCGGATTACACGCCAAGTGGTCCAATGAACACGACGTGTAGTCCCTTCGGGTTAGGGTTGGGCCGTGTACCCCGTACACGGCTTGCCCGGCTGGAAACCGTGTAACGCGGAAACTACATGGTGTGTGTCCCACTGTACACGCCGTGTACTCCGAAAATTTCTAAAGTACATTAACACGTCATGTCCCCGGGCGTGTACTTCGGATGGAAGGTGAAGAAAAAGTACACGTCGTGTAGTCGGAACTACATGTCGTGTACCCACCCAAATTACGCAGATTTATTAAAATTTATTATTATATTAAACAAACCCTTGAGATGTGTACCATGGTGCAGGCATAAAGCTGAGGCACAACACATGATAGGTGTTTTATATATATGTGTTTAATTTAACATCTGCGTAATAAATGGGAATTCACCGGGTTGGCTCCAAGGTACAATTTACATACAAGGATAATTTTAAATGAATTTATTTGTTTAAAATTATGATGGATGAGAATCTCAAGTAAATTCAGAAAAAGGATTTAAGATAAAATGATTTATTAATTAATGATAATTAATTGATTAAAGTTAGATTTATCCTAAACAAGAACGATTAAAGAGTTGAATGCTAGTTTTATTTATGTGTAAATATCATTGCATGTATGGATGATCATGAGCTAGACCGATACCTTTGTATGTGAATGGTTTCTTTTAATTTATTTATTTAAATTAAATTTGTTGGCCTGCGAGCCATCTCCTCATTAATATGTAGGGCCAGCGCGCCCAAGGATTATTTTGTGTAAAAACCTATTTTACCCCTCACCTGCATGTGAGATAAATGCATATGTAATGGATGGAGCTCCCAAGCTAGTGGAGGCGGCTCAAGTCAGGAGCCAAGGTGAAACCAATCCAAGGAGATACAAAGGTGGATAGGTGGAAAGCTGTAAACATGAACCCGAAAGGTTCAAGGTGTTTCTAACCTAGGTCTTGGGTTAGTTTATCAACCGCTAGATAAACTAACCAATAGAAAAGCTCATGATCATACCATTTATTTTATTTCTGTCAGTTTCATGGTTTATTTATTGTGGGTGTGTTGTCACGATCACACAATTAATGAATTAAATGATCATGCAAGATGGAAGTAAAATAAAACCGGCTTATACGTGAATATTATCTTTGACATGGTTAATCACTTAAGTAAATCCCACTTAATATTAACAATCATGTAATAAAAGATAATAAAATGGAAATTTACATATAAGGATGAAATCCCTCAAAAGAAATATTAAGTCGGTATAGCCTTTCTTAATCTTGGTTAGAATCGAACCATAGTTCAAAGTGCTTGACCAACCCTAGTTGGGGTGCTTTCAATTATCGAGGAATTCTAATTCAAGGTTTTGGGTTGACTTGAATTGGTTCGCATCAAGGGTTGACTACCATAGCAGGACTTGGTGTGACCAAGAGGCAAAGGTTGAGGAAATCCAAAATAAAAGGATTTCAGGATTGGGGAGTCCACTCAGCGGATCAAGGAGTTGTGAGTTAATGCAGTTGGCATTTGGAATGAATACCTAAAACCCTTCAAGTTTCTTGACCAACCCTATTTGGGGTAATGTGAAGGGCAATATGGATCCTTTCCACTAGAATATTCAGGAAACAGAATATTCTGAAATCAATGGTGAGGGATATTGGATTTCGATAAAATAGTGGGAGACTAATAAGTATTTATTTATTTATTTGTCTTAGTTTTGTAATAAAGTACTAAACCTTTGCTCATCTTAATTTGTAGAAAATACAAGAAAATAACTTCAAACATATCATTTTGAACCATACTCGAGAAGGAAAACCTTCTCACTGGCACCAATTTCCAAGAGTGGTAGAGGTGTTTATGCGTCATCCTTCGCCACGAAAGGAAATTGTATGTGCTGGAAGAGCCTATTCCAGTTGTTCCTGGGAAAGAGGCCAGTGATGAGGAATTATCTCTCTATATGAAACACATGGATGATGCCACAGATGTCCAGTGTTTCATGATATCGGCCATGTCCAATGATCTCTTGAAGCAACATGAAAACATGGACGCGTATAGAATGATGTCTCACCCTAAGGATATCTACCAAGAGAAGGCAAGATAGAAGAGGTATGAGATCTCCAATGCTTTGTTTACAACTAATCTTGGAGAGTCTGTGCCAGCTGGGCCTCATGTAGTCAAGCTTATTGGCTACATTGAACGCCTGGACATCTTAGGGATTAAATTCTCAAATGAGTTGCGTAAAGATCTCATCATATCATCACTGCCTAAGACCTTCTCTAGCTTCATTGTCAACTATAATATGAGCAGCAATGAGAAGAGTCTATCGGAGCTTCTGACCTTGATTTTCCAGGTAGATAAGGACATGGGGCGTGACAAACCCATGGTTCTTATGGTGAACAAGAAAAGGAAGGACAAGGCAAAGGTTCTAAAGATTTATAAACGGTCTGAAGCCCCCAAGCATCGTCCCTCCAAGAAGGGTAAGATCCAGAGGTAGGGAAAGGAATGGGAGGCAGTGTGTTTTGAATGTGGAAAGCAGGGCCACTGGAAGAGAAACTTCACCCATAAGCATGGGGACGCTAAAGGTGCATTTGTTATCGAGTGTAATCTTTCTATTTCTACACATTGGGTATTAGATACAGCTTGTGGGGCTCACATCTGTATTCAAATGCAGGAACCAATTAGATTTAGAAATATCGACAGGGGAGAGGTGGATCTTTGAGATGCCAATGGTGCAAGGTTGGCTGTGTTGGCTATTGGTGACTACCACCTCTCATTGCCGACTGGGATGATTTTGGTTTTACATAACTATTATTTTGTGCCTAGTGTTACTAAGAACATAATTTCTGTGTCTTTTTTGGATATGGATGGATTTATTTTCAAGTTCGGAAATAAGGGTTTTCTCTTTTATAAGAACAACGAATGTTATGGTATGGAACATTTGAATAATGGTTTGTATGTATTAAATTATGAAAACCAAGTGTTGGAAATCGATAATGAAACAAACTCACATGACTCATACATCACCCAGCTGTGGCATCACCGCCTTGCTCATGTGAACGATAAGTGCTTGACAAAGCTCTACCAAGATGGCTATTTAGACTCTACTGAGCTAAAACCACTTGATAGATGTCACGCTTTTTTACAAGGAAAATGACCAAACCACCTTTTGGTGGACAAGGTGAAAGGGCCATAGAGCTTCTAGGATTGGTACACACAGATGTGTGTGGACCATTTCTAGTAGAAGATAGAGGTGGATATTCTTACTTCATTACTTTTACTGATGATTTGAGTAGATATGGATATGTCTACTTAATGAGGTATAATTCAGAGTCCTTAGAGAAATTTAAGGAATTCAAGAATGAAGTAGAGAATAATCTTGGTAAGAAGATAAAGAAGCTTTGATCGGATCGAGGTGGAGAATATATGAACCAAGAGTTCATCGATCTTCTACCGTAGTCTGGGATTCTATCTCAGCTCACTCCTCCTTATACACCACAGTGGAATGGTGTTAGTGAAAGGAGGAACCGAACCTTATTGGACATGGTGAGGTCGATGATGAGTCATGCGGATATTCCATTATCCTTTTGGGGATATGCATTACAAACCGCAGCATACACATTAAACTGAGTACCAACTAAGGCGGAAAATGGAATTCCATATGAGTTATAGAATGAAAGGAAACCCACTTTGTCGTACACATGTTTATGGGGATGCGAGGCATTTGTTAAGGCCTTATCAGGCAACAAACTAGCACCCCGGGGCATAAGGTGTATCTTTATAGGATATCCCAAGGAAACGAAAGGATATTACCTATATAACCCTTCAGAAAAGAAAGTGATTGTCGCTAGACAAGCCGTCTTTCTTGAGAGAGAGCACATCCTCAAGAAGGATAGTGGGAGAAATATTGACTTCGGTGAAGTTGATGCTCAAGATACACAGGAGTTGGTACAGAAACAAGTTCCATAGGTCCCCGTGGAAGAGGTTCCAGAAACACAAGTACTGCGTAGGAGCTCAAGATAGGTAAGGGAACCAGAGAGATTTGGTTTCCTAGTCACCGAGGATGGTGAATCATTATTGTTGGAAAATAATGAACCTCTCTCCTACAAGGAAGCAGTAGAAAGCTCAAAAGCTGCAAGATGGCTAGAGGCTATGAATTCTGAGATGGATTTCATGTATCAGAACCAAGTTTGGGTTCTGGTCGATGATCCAGTTGATGTAAATCCTGTTGGATGCAAATGGGTATTCAAGAGAAATCTGGATATGGAAGGTCAAGTTAGCACCTATAAAGCAAGGCTAGTGGCTAAAGGATTCAGACAGCGTAAAGGAATTGACTATGATGAAACCTTCTCGCCAGTTTCCATGTTTAAATCCATGAGAATCATAATTTCCATAGCAGCTTACCATGACTATGATATTTGGCAGATGGATGTCAAAATAGCATTCCTTAACGAGAACCTTCAAGAAGATGTCTATATGACACAACCAGAAGGTTTTGTGACACCAGGTGCAGCCAAACGGGTTTCCAGGTTACAGAAATCTATTTATGGATTGAATCAAGCATATAGGTCATGGAACATTTGATTTTATGAAGCCATAAAGGAATTTGGTTTCATTAAGAACAAATGTGATCCATGTGTTTATAAGCAGTTTAATGGAAATGCAGTCGTTATCCTAGTAGTATATGTTGATGACATATTGCTTATTGGAAATGACGTACCAGCCTTACAGTCAGTTAAGGACTGGTTGAACAAGTGCTTCTCCATGAAAGATTTAGGTGAAGCATCCTACAGTCTAGGGATCAAGATCATTCGTGATAGATCCAAGAGGCTGCTTGGACTAAGTCAGGGTACATACATTGACCAGATACTAAAGATATTTAGTATGGAACAATCCAAGAGAGGATTGGTTCCAGTGTCACATGGATTACATCTTTCTAAGAAAATGTGTCCTCAGACACAACAAGAGAAAGATAGGATGAGAAAGATCTTATACGCCTCGGCTATAGGATCCATCATGTATGCCATGTTATGTACCAGGCTTGATGTTGCCTATGTACTAAGCATGGTAGGTAGATATCAAGCAGATCTAGGACAACAGCATTGTACTGTTGTTAAGACTATCCTTAAGTATCTGAGAAGAACTAAGGATATGTTCCTGGTGTATGGAGGAGACAAGGATCTTGTCATCAGAGGGTATGCTGATGCTGGTTTTCAAACAGATCAGAATGATCTGAAGTCGCAATCTGGATATGTTTTTTGTCTCAATGGAGGAGCTGTGAGCTGGAAGAGTTCAAAGCAGCCAGTTGTCGCTGATTCTACAGTGAAGTCCGAATATATAGCAGCTTCTGATGCAGCCAAGGAATCCATCTGGATTTGGAACTTTGTCCAGGTGCTTGATGTGGTGCCTAGCAGTAAAGATCCCATTACACTGTATTGTGATAATACTGCAGTGGTGGCTCTTACAAAATAACTAAGGTCACATCAACGGACAAAGAACATACTCCGGAAGTATCACCTCTTGAGGGATTTCTATCAAAGGGGTGAAGTTGCAGTGAGCAGAGTGTCCACGGAAGAGAATGTGGCGGACCCCATGACTAAAGTCCTATCTTAGCAGAAGCATGAATATCATGTGAGATCTAGTGGGTTAAAGTTTGTTAGCAGTTGGATCTAGTCCAAGTGGGAGTCTGTTGGAGTTGGTGGCCTAGAACCAACTACTTTGTACTTTATTCATTAATAAAAGCCTTATCGCATCTTATTTGTTCTTATGCGTTACAATGCATGTGATAATGTCCAAAGGACAGCTGTTTCATTAAAGGGTCATAGCGGATCCCTGCTATGATGAGAACTCGGAATTTCCATAACATTGTTATTGAATATATGTTCTATGGACGGATGATGTTATTTGAGGGAAAAAATAATACAGGCCATTAGGGGTGAGGACTCATAAAACTTTGAGGCACATTCTCATGGTGTGCGCCCTTGGTAATATCCAGGAGGATATTATGAGAACGAGACATGCCAGTAGGAAATCCACATTTCATAGTGTCATTGGATGTTCCTATCTGTGGACATGTGTATTGGTCCTTAGACTTTAAGATTATTATTAATGGGTATTACAACTCATGCACTTAGATGTATTGACGAAAACTGTGACGACACACTGTTCGCAGTGAGGTAGGATACATTGGGTGCGTCACGAGTAATACTGCATTAATAGATAATGCGAGAAAGGATTTGTCCCTTCTATTCCATAATGGAAGTAGATATCTCAGGCCCTTTGATGGAATTGATATAGCCTAAATAAATCCATGGCCATGGTAAGGTATGGGCGAGTTCAATTCTAGGAAGTCAAAGAAAGAATAATCGAGCACATGGGTTGATGGCACTAGCATGCAACCCGCTTGATTAGAGATATCAAGACAAAGGGATTATATTACATGGTAAGCATTTGTAGGAGGTGACACGTCATTGCGGCATTAACTTCTTTCTCTATGGGTGCCTTGGCGTGTTGCTAGACGCTAACCTTGGACTTTAGGCAGGATCCACCTAATGTCACTGAGAAAGAGGCCTAGAGGGTCACACACTAAGTTTGTCCATGTATCTTAGTTAAATATTAATTTAACAAGTTAAATAAATATTATTCCCGACTGTGGTTTAATAATTATTTAAGGATGCCTGATCGCATTTATTTCGACACTAGTTATTCGAGAGAATATATTTTGGGTGAAATAATATATTTATTAGCGAGTAATGAAGTTACATTTATTTAAGAAATAAATATCCATTACTCAAGGTCTAATAAATATGGTGGAGAAAAATGGAAAATAAAAGTACACGCCGTGTATTTTTATGGAAAACAAGTACACACTGTGTATTAATTATTACACGCCGTGTAGTTTTCCACTCGGGATTTTGAGGATATAATATTGTTTTATTAAATGATATTAATTATAATCAGCATGGGAACATGTCAAGGAATTAATAATTCGACATGGGGTTTCAATAAGAGTTAATGAAATAAATAAAATGCGTAACGCGTTTATTTATTTTCATAACTCTATTAACCTCAAACCCGATTATAAATATCCTCACAACTGCAACACTTTTCCTGAGCCATTTTGTTGTGCACAACGGATTTGGAAATACTCTAAATCCGAGAGAGAATTCCCTTTCCACCAAGAACGCCCTCAAGTTACGAGAGCGAGATCCTCCACCGGATCAAGGCGGTTGAAGGCGGACATCGCAAGCGAAGGCTCTTTCACGCTAGCACCCGGAGATCCCTTTGGCGATGTCCAGAGATACGTGGCACGCGTGTGGATCACCGCTAGAGGAATCCTACACTTGGATTCTATGACGCAACGACAGATCACAGGATCGTGACCGGAGACATCAACGAAGAAAGAATTCCACCAAGGTAATTCTTGTGAATTAATTAAATTAATTATAACCAACATATGATGATCCTATCTATATGCTTATGGGATTCCCACTTAAGTTTTTCATTCTTCATTCTATTCCAAAGATTCGGCATTTTAAATCGTGATGGATCTCAGATTGAACATTGCTTAACATTAAAATTAAAGTTGGGCTAACCCACCAACGCGCTTCCGTTGTGCCCGGAACCTACATTCTGGTCATACCATGCCACAACCCGTACTACTACGTAAGTGACCCCATATTTACTAGTATATAGGATATAAGTATTATTTCCCATTGAAATCCAGTTTTCTTCACTCTTTATTTCCATCTACGATCAATTGTACATGGATGATCAGTACGAAAAGAATTTAGATTATTTGGAATGGCTAGATGAGAAAATAATACATACCTTACATCATTTATAGGTTCACCAAACTGAATAGATTGATCTTTCAATAAGAAAGTTTTCCTTTTTTCATTCATGTAAGGGGAACTGGTCTTGGTCCTCAGGACCCCAATTATACCTTATAAGAAACCTATAAAGCTTTAACCAATATGGGAATGAGTTTTTTACAGCCATAAGTTATATTCCAATGGACCATATTTGTTGATCACCATGGACAGTGAGTGTACTACGCCAACTACCAATGCAATATTTCTCAATAAATATTTCATGTGATTAAAGACATGTGGTCCTAATCGTATGACCTAAAACTAAAATGCACCATTAATCCTTACCACATGATGTTAAACTACATGGAGTAGTCCTTGTCATATGGACCCAAAATGAATGACCCATACTGTCACAGTCATGAGATGTTAAATTGTATGACAATGTCTTCAGCACATGGCATCAAAATGTAGTATTGTCCTATGCACCAAGCATAGGATTCCTTGAGTGACAAGCCTAGGAATCCTCATGCGAAGAGCATGGTATTCCTATTATGATGTGATTTCCTAAATTCCTAGGCATCTTTTGATGCATAATCCCCACATCCTTTATTGTCACTTCTTCCATGGAACAATTTTCCTTACCACGTGACGTTAAACTATATGGAATGTTGAGTACTACATGTGTCTTGATTATTTCTTTGATGAGATACATAGTGATGCATGTATTCTCCAACCTAGGATAAGACACAAAACAAAAAAAATGTTTCCCCCTTCCCTGTATATGAGTCACATTAGTGCATGGAATATTTACTCAGAACTATGTACAACTTGATTTCTGTTTCCATGGGGTACATAAAAATTCCTATACCTTATGTCTCAAGATTATCCACAAATTCAAAACCTAGGGACAACTGTATTCACTGGTATTTGAATCCATGTCATTCATTCACATTGGATTCCTCTTTACCAGTTGATAAATCCACTCCATACTTACTAGTGTTATTCTCCCAATTCACCATATTTATTGGAATCACCCCTATACAATAAATGAAACCCTCACCATTACTTGTTTCTCACATAGATCATATATTATGTGGTATTATAAATATTGGTAAGGGCCTCTTTTCATGTTCATTTCACTTCACGGTCTAAGAACCATGACCGCAAACTGCATGTATCATACTTGAAAACTGTTTGTATGAGGCAATACCTTATATACTTTCTTCAAATCAAGTGACCAAACATTCTTGTCATGTGACATTAAACTCTAGGGAAACATCCTCACCATAAGGTGTTAAACTACATCATTCACAGACCTATTTTATGATGTAAATCTATATATTGTTGAGGTCCTCACCTAAAAGGACCACCGTTCTAGTCACTGGTTTCCCGTCGCACCTTTTCTCTAGAGTTTTATTTGGATTGATTATCATCTCAATGAGATATGTAGTGATTCATGGATTCTCCAACCTAGTCCCATCCAAAAAATAAAAAAATATTCTCCCACTTTTCTATATGTAATCTAGATCTTCATGGGAGAGTCTAGTGTAGGTTCTTATCTTGTTTGTGTGCTTGTATTCAAACAAAAAAATTCCCCTCCCTTCATAAAGACCATACTTGTGTAGGGAACTTTCTCTAGAACTATGAGTGGATTGATTCCTATTAACATAGGATATGTAGTGACACCCAGATCTCAAATCTTGGGTCTAGCTATAATATAAAAAATTTCCACCTCCCTATGTTTGGTCAGACCTGTACAGGGAGTTTTCCATCTAAGAAATATGTGTATTATGATTATTGTTACCACAAGATAAGTAGTGTTGCCTAGATCTCAAATACTGGGTCTAACCACAAATTTTCTCTTCATTATATACAATTTTGACCAACGTAAGGACCACTTTACCCATTCCTTGTCAATTATGACCTAAATACTCCCTTCATACTCAAGAAAATTTCTTTTTCAAAACATACTGTGTGCCTTGGGAAATTCAGATATCCATAATATTTCCTTGGATATCAGTTACAGAAGAACCTAACTCCAAAAGGAACCACTACTTTGACTATGAATAATACTCCTCAAACATGGATTTTTATAATCCGCCTCCAAATATGGAATGTCAACCCAAGGTATCTTCTTCTTTAGGAGAAAATTTATTTTTTCTCTACGATCCCTGAAAACATTATAATGGATTCTACTTTTAAAATTTAGTATATGGACATCCCTTGCTTACTTTTCCTATATCATATTCTTAGACCCATAACCTTGAGGTCATGACTTACATCTTTCCCCCTTGATGCCCAGATAATTTTGGAGAATTATTGTATAGATCACCATGAAATGGGTGGTCCTTGAAACAAGACCTTTAAAAGTCACAAAAAAAATCCTTATCTCTTGACATTAAACATCATAGTTAATGTTCCTATCATATGAAATAAAAATACATGTTATTTTGGACCTCACTTAAGAGGATCGTCATTCTTGGTATCGATATCCTACCACATATCTATGTCAAAACTATGTGTGCCTTGATTCTTATCCAAATGAGGTACATAATGATGTATGAACCCTTCATCCCAAGACTATCCATGAACACAACACTAATCATCATATTCTACATATGATCCAAAACTATATAAAACATTCTCAACTTGGTTACAGCTACCATCGTTCTAAATACCACTGGCATAATCTCAATACCTTCCTTTCACAAATCACACTTCATGTCTTGGAAAACTCATATCCCCATAAGATTTCTTTGTATATTAATAATGAGAGAGTCCAACTCCAAAGTACACCATTGTTTTTACTATGCATAATACACCTCAAACATGGATTTTCATAATGTGCCTCTAAATATGTCCTTTCAATCGAAGGAATTTAATTACCCAAGGTAATGTCCTCTAATATCCATACACTTCGATAGAATCGTAAAAAAAACTAAGTTTTGAACATGGTATGTGTTCATCCTGTATATGCATTTTCCATCCCACTCCTTCGAATCTGAGAACCCCAAGGTCTCGATTTATGACTTCCCTCAAAACCTTCATGTCTGAACTTTGCTAAGATATATTTGAAAAGTTCCCCCAAAATAATTTGATCTATATATTGGTGTCTCCACCATAGGATTGGTCCACCCTACATGACCTTAAACTGTTTAGAATAGATTCCTTTATATTCTCTTCTACACATGGTCCTAATCCATGCTGGGAATTCTAGTGAAATCTCTTTCCTTGATGAACTCATGATTGAAGTATAATTCTCCTTCCTCATATATGGCTAATTTCAATTTAATGTTTTCTTCATCCCCAAATGCATTCCCTTCAGATACCATGCTTCATGGTTTTGGGAAACTCAGATATCCACAAACCTCCCATGGCCATCGGTAATAGGAGCTTCCAACTCCAAAGGACACCTTTTTTACTATACATAATATACCTCAAACATGAATTTTCATAATAAACCTCCAAATATGGATAGTCAATCAAATGAATTCTCATTCCCAATATAAAATCCTCTTATTTATGTATTCCCTTGACAACATCATAATGGGTGTTGCTTTTCAAACATAGCCCATTTTCATTCATTGCATACTTGTTTCATGTCATCTCTTCATATTCGAAAATTCCCATATCATGACTTAAAATTTCCATCCTAATATCCAAAAATTATTAGAGAATTCTTGGCCTATAGGTCCTACTTGGGTCGTTATCCACATAACTTAGGTCAAAAAAATTTAACCTAAAACCTCAGATGCATTGGTCCAGCTTACAAGACCTTAAACTGCCTATTAAAGATATACAATTCTTTCCAAAATGAAAACCCATAAAGGGAACCCTGGGAAAAATTCTTGTTTTAGCTCTCTATAAAGACACTCTTCATGATTTATGAAAAATTTAGAAATTAAAATTAAAAAGGCACGAAACTTTTTAGGTCAAAAACTTGTAAAGGGAAGCCTAAGAAATAGAAGAGTATTGCTCACTAAGTCGTCTTTATACCTAACTTAGGTAAAAATTAGGGCAATGATGTAAAATACACAAAGTTTTTAGGGTCTATCATGTGGATTTAGCAATAGTCAGACTATGATCATAGGGTCCCAATACCTTGAAAAATTTTAGAGCATCTTCATGTTTCTATCATCGTAATTATAACACATTAACATAGGGGCGTTCAATCAAATGGGATAGATTTCATGTTATGTTATAATTTTAGGAAAACATGGATGAATAAATAGATGAATATGTAAAAAATATATTTTCATTCATGAAAAAAAATCATAAGATCATCCATAAGATGGAGTCTCACTATCAATTATTACAATAGTCCGTCAATATAATCTTTGATCTATTGAAGTTTCACTTGATCCTTATATTCAGTTTTTTGAATCCCAATAAATTGTGAGACAATTACATCATCAACATGATGAAGGTTATCCTTTTCTAATGTAATGGAATATTTTCTATATATTTTGACCCTCTATAAGGATTGGTTGAGTTGGAAAAGTTCTACCTTGATAATACCCAACTCCTCTTGAAGGCATAACATCTAAAGATAATTTTACTTGTTTTGAAATTGATTCTCCTCTACTACCTTGGCATGGTTAAGCTCCTCCTAGGATACAGAATCTCTAAGGTTGTCAAATTGGACAAGTAGTTGTGCCTCAACCTGTCAGAACCTTTTCTCTTACTCTTGGTTCTGGATAGTCTCCTTCACAGCATGATGGATTTCATGGTAATCAAATCCTTCATGACCTAAATTGGTGAACATGGTTTGGAGTTGGTGAAATCGTGAGGGAAATTCTTTGAGAGGAATCTCCAAAACCAGCCTCCAATGCCTTTCCAAACAAAATTATGTGATGTGAAAAAGGAATCATGGGCCTCTAGGTCTATCTCAAATCCACTTTCATAAGGGGAGATATACCCTAGAATCAATTCATTCGGGGAAATAGCTTGTGGTGTTTCTTATAGAGTAACATCTTCCTCACCTTGCACTATTGGTTGAGTTATGGTGAGAAATTCCCCTTTAAGTTTTACCATTACAGCTGATGGAACTGAAAGATGAATAAAATTAGTCACCAACATTGTAAGATAGTAAAGAGAAAGGAAAAAGGAGATCGAATTGGTTGATGAAAACCAATTGCTTGGATTGATTCCTCCCTAGAATCCCTGACTTCAGTAGTTTAAACTAGGATCTCTTAATGAAGAGAATGCTCCTATGTTTTCTCATTACCTGTCATAGAATTCTCATGAAAATCCTCCATTTCGAAACCACCTTGGGATATTGTTCCTTACACAATGAGATTTGGAGGGACATCAGCACCCTGATCATAGATCACCTTGGTAATGTTTTCTATAGACAAAGCTATATAAGTCAAGGTATTTGATTTAATGAATCAGACATTGGGTATTCGGTCATTTATGAAACATAAAAAGGAGAAAACTCACATCCATCTAATTCCCTATCAAAGTCCCTAAACTCCTCCAGAGAGGCGGGAATATTAAATTTTTTCAAAACATATTCAAATTCTATTGGTTCATTATATAATACTGCACATATCTTAAAAACATATCCAGAAGGGGTATCCTGGAATTTTGGATTAAGACCCAAATTGGATCCACTGCCAATTTTTTCTATCAACTTCCCAATAGGCACATCCTTTTCGAGCCTAGATGAATCTGGATCAGCACTAACACCTTCCTCGAACAACCCAAGATCCCTACCTGCCTCTTATAAGATAGTGATAGGGCTAGTGGTGGTTGTCATAGTATTTTCCAATACATGCAGTGGATCTTAAATGTCAAAAGGTTAAGGAGTCAGTGATAGGCACATAACACCTTATGATAAACATTGGAAATTACCAGGATTCTTTTCAGCCTCTACTATAGTAGTAGAAATAGATTTGGGTTCACCCCTCAACACTCTTTCTATCGATGGGAAAGACTCGCCATCAAGAATCTACAACTTATCAAGAGTATCCTCTTGAGTTCTCAGAGGGTCAGTTTTAATCTCCTTGAGAGAGGAAAAGGAAACATATTATATAATCTATAAGAATGATCAAATACATATTTTGGAAAAATTGAGAACAAGTGATATTGTAAAAACTAACCATGACTAGAGATGTTTTTGGTCAATGTATTTATTCTTTATTTTCCCTTCACCTCAGACTTTGGAAGACTGGAACTTACACTCGCAAGTATTGGTTCCATAGGAGGAAAGAGAGTGTGTTCCCCCACCATCTCCTCCTCCATGTGTCTCTATCAGGGGAAAACTCGCCTATTTTAGGGGTGGATCCCACAGCCCCGATGGGGGTTCCATATAGACCATATATTGGTAACTCCACCCCTGTCACCTCTTCTTCTTCCTTATAAAAATTTAAGTCATGTATTTCCTCAGTGACATCCCCTTATTAAAAAAATAAATAATGAGGAAGGGAAAGGAGAAGATAAGAGAGGCATACATCACTAACATCAATGAAATCATCCCATTAATCAGCTACTTGATCATACACCCCCTCATTAACACCTCGGTTTATCATATATTTCACCCTCTTCCTGGCCAAAATCTGGTCATTAGTAGAATATATGAGTATCTATAGTTCTTGAAGGTAATTTTCCACTTTAATAGAATCAGTATCGTAGTGGAAGCTCAAAGGGGCTCTAATGTATCCAAGTTGTGGAAAATATATTCCATCTTGGAAGAATATCCATAAGACCTCGATGTTAGAGTTCATATCTTACCTGAATTCAACCGCCTTGGGTCATGCATAATCTGATGTTACCATGTATGGTTATGAAGAGGACCTGACATCCCTTGATTTTATTGATTTTCCAAGCCTCTCTACCACAACAAGAGGTTGGGCATCCAAATCCTAAATTTCCTCCTGGTGATGACGACTAGACCACCAGGGATCGACAGGTGCAGTCTCTTCAACTTTAGCATATCACATGGACCACATTTGATATTGTTAAGAAGATTTTGGAACCCCATATCCATCATCCTTAGGTTGACCCTTTCTAACATGCTTATCTCATCCATTAGTTGTCACAGCTTCGACTTGGGGGACACTTCTTATTAATACCCCTTTAGGGTACAAGAAAATCCGAGCATCAGCATACCCAGAATTCAACCCAATATATGTACCTAATAGAGGAAAATTGATTATACTTGAGATACCTCCAGATCCATGAGAATATAGAGTTTTTTAGACACCATTGGTTTCTTCTCTAATTGGTTGTGAATGGTAGGGGATACAATTGGTTATTTTAGGCACGTAAATTGTCATTCAAATCTGTATAGCATGTAATATTCTCAAATGACCTTAGCATCAATCTGGGTTTCCAACATGCTATCTATAAGAGATATCATGTATGAACTCATATCTTTATCACCAAATCTTTTTTTGGTAAATTTCCTAGTTGTTGGATCCCCATATATGAAGAAATTAAATTCCCTTAATAGGTTTTGTTTCATCAAATCTTCGTTGTACTTCAAGGATAGGGGTTGGATTCCAGAAACAAATTGCACGAATGGTCTAAACCATCCTCCAAAAACCCTGAATTATCTCATTATAGTGTAAGAACTTAAGTGTCTTGTGATCCATCCCAACAACAGTTGAAATGGGCCATAAATTTGTAAGTTTTCCTTCCCCATATAATTGTGCAATAATAACTAGTGGATATTTTCCAAGATAGGGGCTTCCAACCCCATATGATTTTCTTCATCCAACTTATCCACCATGATGAATGTCTCCAATCTCACACCGCCATTGGATTCGTAGACCGGAAGTTGGTAGATACTCAACTTCATTGATAAAAACTAAGTGAGGTGGGTTTTGGTGGGGTTTTAGGACTTGACTATGTACCCCCACCAATTATATTGGCCTTAATCTGTCATAGGAAAAAATTTACTGGGGATGCCCCACTTTTCCCATAAGGGATATCCTATTGGGTGCTGGAAACTAGGACCTTATCCTTTTGGATCTAGGAGAACTATCATCCATGACTCTAAATGGATATCGCCCCTTAGGTGAGGGTCTTCCTTCCTAACATATTGGGCCACCTGTAATAACTCACAATCCAAAAAAGGAATTCGTTCAACATTATCCCGTATCACTTTATATAGAATAAACCTGTCATACATCTCTCTAAGGATGGGCACTTCCAAGATCTTTTAGATATCCCACAAACTGATTCTAAATTCTCCTTATGTCAGATGAAACATATTTGTTTGTGGGATCCATTGAATGAGTATCTCGGGAATGATGTATAGGTTATTTTACACATATGTCTAAGCCACACAAATAGACTTATAGATGATAATCACTATCTTTTCAGTTAAGAATTCAGAAAAATTCCTTCTTACCCAGTACGGCCACATCCGCTCTAGTTTGACACCTCCTCTAGGGAAGAAGTCACATTCCTTTTTCCAAACTTTTGATTGATCTATCTTGGAATCATGGAAGACAGATAGGTAGTAGTGCGGATTTTATTTTGGATTTTGATGCTTCACATATAGATAACAACTGTTGTGGTGCATGACACATGAGGAGGGTACCATTCCCTCATTGATAAATTCTCACTTGGATGAGATATAGGAAATGGTAAATTTTTGTACTCCTGAAACCAAGAATGTGGAAAATAATGTGTCAGTTTTAGAATAAGTATGTATCTAAAAATTTCATGGTAATAAAGTAGCAGTAGTTCACTTTCTGGATATTCATAGTGTGTTACAAACCAAGCTATGTTGCCATCCAACCCAGTTTGCGGCAAGGCCCGAAGGGCATTCCCGATCCCCATGGGTTGTAAAAAGTTCCCAAGTTTTAACACAAGAGAGTGGGAAAAATTTACCCAAACATAAAAATATAAAAGCAACAACTATATAAAATGAACCAATCTGGGAAAACCAAACCAACAAGCCTTTACATGGTTTTAGATTTAAGTCTAAAAGCTAATACAAACCAAAAGAGAGCTACTACAAAAAAATGGAACCTGAAACCATCTCCAAAAACCACCACAAGTCAAGGGGATCATCTCCCTCAATCCATCACTACAACACCTCCCAAGAGTATCACTAGTAACTCAAACCACCAACACCAAGATATTTACCCTTACCTGCACCAAACATGACCAAGTCTACTTACACCCCAAGGTGTAAGAAGGGTGTGAGTTGTTGCCCAGTAGGATGCCACCCAAAAATATTTTATGCTCTAAATGTTAATTGTAAAATAAACTTTCAAGTTTAATAAATAAAATGAAATGATGGAACAATTTAAAGGAAATAATTTTTAATGAAAACAACTTTTAAAGGAATGAAAATTTTGAATAAAAACACATTTACCCTTGAAGAAACTCAAATGACACACCATATGCCAAAGGTGAGCGCAATATAGTCAAGATCACTAAACATGGGAGTGTCCTTATGGGTAATAGCTAGTAATGGGACCCTAGAACCTTGTGTATCAGTGGAAAGTGGTATAAGAACCACATCCATCCACGTTCTCATGCATGATCCACTAGAGAGGAGAATCATCCAATATTCTAGTGGTCTCTGATCATCATCAATGTTTAGTTAGTGTTGTCATCTTCAATCACGCTAAGTGAAATTGGGAAGTATCCACCTCTGTATCACTAGCATACTAGTCCTATTTCACCCTCCTAGCTACCCAGGCTTCCCTTAGTGCTCGATCAATTTTCACATGCCACAAAATACACCACATTCACACACACAAGCCCAATAAGGAATTACACACACCAAAAATCACAATTTTCACACCCAAAACCTCTTTAAAAAATCAAAATCATGCCAAAACCTTTCCAACCATCACTCATATTCCAAACACAGTATAATAAAACATTTACTCAATTTATAAAACATTTAAAATGCACACAATAAGGCCTCACTTCAATAATACACTAATTTCACATGAAAAATCCATTTTAGAATAAAATTCATATCAAAACACTTAAAAATCTACATTATCACCACATTCATAATTCATATAACATGATAAATAATGAAAGCAATCCCAATAAATTCATCAAGCAACATTTAAGAACGGAATCACCTTCCTTTGGGGTTGAAATCCCCAAAATCTGGTGCAAAACTCCCAATGCACCTCAACTGCACCATGAAGAAGTAATATAGATACCTAAACCATAATATCAAAACCCAAGGATCAATATTCAATCCTAAAATTGGAACCCTAGGTCTGGAGAAGAGGAAACCCCCAAAATAAGAGAGGAAACCCTAGAGTAGAGAAGGAATCAAGGAGAAGAAGCACTTACTTGAAGAACCGAGGAGGAATCGCACCAAATTCAGAACAAAAATGGAGACCCAAGGGAAGAGGAAGGAGGGTGATGTGTGAGTATATGATGAAATCCTAATGGAGGGGAGAAATGGGGTGTTTTGGGGGTTAAACCTGAGAGAATAGAGAAAAAAGGTAAAATTTTAATGTGCTGGCAGATCCGCACGATTAGTCCACACGGTTTGGGAAACTATGTAGTAACTGTGCAGAACATTCTATTTGGACATATACCTCTACACAGTTACCTAGGCCAAGGCACACAACCGTGAGGTAGGTTTTTCCTCTTACCACACAGTTTTCGGTGTGGGCGCATGGTTAGTACTAATCGTGCACCAACCATGCGCAGGGGTCTACCCACCCAAAAATTCTCCATTTTCCTCAAAAACTTAAAGGGAGGCCTTGTAAAAAAGATAGACCAAAAATAAAATATAAAAATACATGAAAACTAGGTCATGTATGTGGCATTTCTCCCCACCATGAAAACTTTCCACCCTCAGAAAATCAACCTGAACCTTGATCAGCAAACAAAAACAGGTATTCTTGCTCGACCCAAGACTTATGCTCCCAAGTCTCATGTGTATCACTCCCATACTGCCAAAGGACACTAACCAATGGAATAGATTTCCCATGAATCACCTTCTCTTGGGAGTCTACTATCTTCATTGGTCATTCAAACACTGATAAATCAGGCTCTATCTCCAACTCTTCCCAATTCAACACATGAGATGGGTCTACATTATACTTCTTCAGTTGGGAGACATGAAACACATCGTGAATCGATGTTAACTAAGAAGGAAAATCCAACTGGTATGCCACCTTGTCAATCCACTCAGAGATTTTGAAAGTTCTGACATACCTCGATGTTAGTTTTCCCTACTTCCCCAAGCGACAATGACCCAAATGAGATGTCACTTTAAATAACACCCAATCACCCATGGAGAATTCAAGATCCTAACACCTCTGATTGGAATAAGATTTATGGAGACTCTAAGATGTCAATAACCCCTGCCTGATCATCTTGAATTTCTCAAACATCTCTTTCACAAGGCTCAATCCCAACAGTGAGGTCTCACCTACATCCTCCCAACATAACGGAGACTGGTAAGGATGACCATAGAGTGATTCAAAGGGATCCATTATGATGGAGGATTGGTAACTGTTATTATAAGAAAATTCAACCAATCTCAAATGGTTATCCCACGAACCTCTGAAGTCCAAAGCACACGTACAAATAATTTCTTCCAAAATCTGATTTCCCGCTCCATCTGACCATCTGTTTGAGGATGGTATGTCGTGATCATCTTAATATGAAACCCCAAATCCCTGTTAAGGCCTTAAAAAACCAAGATGTAAAATGGGTGTCTCTGTCAGAAATAATTACTAACTAAACACTGTGAATCCTGACCACTTCCTAAACATACAACTATCCTAGCTCGTCCACCTTCACTAAATCTTTAATCAGAATGAAGTGGGGTGATTTGGTCAAGCAGTCAGTCACTACCCAAATTAAATTCATTCCTTGAGGTGTGCAAGGTAATCCAATAATGAAGTCTATGGCGACCTCGTCCCACTTCCAAGTAGGAATGGGTAACATCTTAAGCAAACCATAGGACCTTTGATTCTCTTATTTAACTTGCTAACAAATATAGAACCTTGATACGAAGTCATCTATGTCCCGTCTTATGCCTAGACACCAGAAATACTAAATAAAAGCATAGTACATCTTAGTAGCACCAGGATGAACGACCCACTGAGACTAGTGGCTATCCTAAATCACCACCTTCCTTAGAACTAACGAAACCACGTAACGGACCTTAAAACACATAATTCCCTTTGGAGATAATTACAAATCATAGGATATCTCCACACCATGAGGAAACTGCATATATTACTGACATAACTCATCACCAAGTTGATTTTACTGAATCAAATCCAAAAGAGGAGTAAACTGAATGCTTTCCAAGAACACACCTCCACTATTCTCCTTATTCTATAATTGCATCTGAGCAAAGAGCCCCATCAGAGTCCACTCATCATTGGACTTCCTCAAATCCTGCACTGGCACTTTTCTGATCAAGGCATCAACCAACACATTACCCTTTCCCAGGGTATAAATGATATCAAATTCAAACCCCTATAGATATTTGATCTAATGAAGCTGCCTCAGATTGAGATCCTTATGATAGAAAATATAGGCCAAGCTCTTATGATCAGAGTAGAATAAAAAATTCTCCCCAAATAGGTAGTGATGTCATGTCTTCAAAGCGTTCATCACCGCTGTTAAATCCAAGTCATAGTTTGAGTAGTTCTTTTCATGTGGTTGGAGTTGGCGAGAACCATACGCCACCACGTGGTCATCCTGCATAATTACACACATGAAACCCATACCTGAAGCATCACGATAAACCACATACCCCTTTCCTAATTCCGAAAAGATCAACATAGGTGTGGTAGTCAACCATCGTTTCATCTCCTCAAAGGATTCTTGACATTCTAGGATCTATTCAAATTTCACCCCCTCCATCATGAATTAACTTATTCATCAGAGAATAAAAAATTTTGAAAGACCATTGTAAATATATATAGAAACACCAATATTTTCATTAAATCAAAGGTTTTAGTTTGGAAGATTCTATGAAAAAAATTAGCAAAGGAAAGACCTTGCATAGTTCACTTCGCCCAAGTGACCTTGTGTAGGTCACATTTTCCCAAGTGACCTCATGCAAGTCACTTATCCTAAGTGACCTCACGCAAATCACTTCTCCCAAGTGACCTGGTGTATGTCACTTCACCCAAGTAACCTCACACGGATCACTTCACCCAAGTGAACTCACACAGATCACTTCACGTAGGTGACCTTGCGCAACTCACTTCTCCCAAGTGACCTCACCAAGGTCACTTTGACCAAGTGACCTTCCATAGGTCACTTTTCCCAAGTGACTAGATAGAGGAGCCTCACTAAATTCACATTGCAGATGATTCTCGAGGAAGTGAAGTCATGCCATGAGTACATGAGGAAAACATGCGTGAAAAGTCTTATGTGAATGACTTTCACATCAAGGGAATCCAAGTGGCCAAATAGTGTGAGTGAGGGGGACCACTGGGCGGTTGATGATAATTACAGATGAGAGGACATTGCACGGTCTCCCTGTGTTGTTTCCCTGTGTAGTTTCCCTACATGGTCCACCTACATGGCCCACCTATGTGTTCCATCTATTTACTTATCCCTTATGCGTTACATAATATATAAGGTTCGCCAAAACCAAGAATGAACATACATTGACACATGTAGGTTAAAGAATGAATGATCCATCAACATATATGTTTCTTTATACCTTAGGATCAGATCATATTCTTCCAATCAGATCTAATTCTTAGGGGGTAGAATTTGTTGACACTCCCTTTTTCACTTGAGGATGGGAAGTTTCAATGAAAAATATCCAAAGTATAGGGGGGAGGAAAATACATGAAAGTTGAACCCAAAAAAACTTATCCCATAGTTTCTCTCAATTGGATCTCGTACAAAACCCCACATGCATTCCCAAAGACTTGTGTAGGTATAACCTATGTATTCCAATATGTGCAACCAACACCTTGTGTTGGTTGCACCTTCATAAGAACCTACACAAATAACTGCATGAATGACATGCGTGAACCACCTCTTTCACCTAGGGTATCCAAATTATTATTAATAGGACCCTTGGGATCCTCATTTTACATGACTTTAAGATATAGGGAATCGTTAGAAGCTCTTCTCTCCCTAGTACTTTTCCCAAGTCCTCAAACACTTCATATGGCTCTCCAAAATCCAAAATAATAGGAAATTATTGAGAGTCCAAGGATTAGAGTTCCTCAATTTTCTAAAACATCAAAGATCTATGTGAGAATCCCCTTCCCCCTAGTCCAAAATTATTAAGGTGAAGGCCCTATACCAATCTCAATACTTGCACAAGATCCTTCTAAGAGCACCTGAGGAGACCCTTGGAGGTCTGAGAAAGGTATCTCCCAAGTTTGGTTTTCTAATTTGTTATTCTTCCAATTTATCCCAAGTAATACTTGTGTGAGACACCTTAAAATTTTCCTTAGTAACATCAAGGAAATGAAGTGGCCTCCTAACTCATCCATTTATCACCTAGGCAAAGCAAAATCCAGTTTTCCCAGGTATCACCTGGGTGTGGCACCTATAAACTCACCCAATTTTCACCTAGGCGAAGCACCTTCTTGGGCCTCTTTTCAAATTTCCAATGATTGGGAACCCCTCTATCTTGGTTCCTCATATAAGGGGGACCAATCCAAGACCTCCTCCAAATCCTTTGGACATACATGATCGAAACCTTGGGCACATCAGTGTACCCTTGTGATCATACATTCCCATTGAAAATGTGGTCCCAATATTAACCTACCTAATAAGTAGGGTTCTTTAAATTTTTTCAATTATACAATCCTATAGTGGTTAGGATCATAACCTTATGTATGGTTGCAGATGTCTTCTAAGGCCAAACTTTGACATCTGTTGTACGAAAAGCATTCATCATCATTCATATCTCGGTACTCTTGCACTCTTCCACATATCTAAAGGGGTGTAATTATTAGGGAATACCTCTTGGAGTAATCCCCTAGTCTTTCTTATGATACATCCCCCTGGATTTCATACCCTCACCCTCATCCACCATTGGATGAAGAAGATTGTGTGGATTTTTAGATCTTCTAATTTCTCTTGTTTCTCACACTGAGCATGGATCACATGGGATTATAAGTCAATGGTTATCTTGTCTTAAACATGATCAAATATCCACTACTTGGGCATCCTACTTGGTATAAGCCCCAACCATGTTATCACCCCCCCCCCCCCTCAAAGGGCCATATTATATGTGAGGCAAATCTTAAAAGGTATATATTCCCAATGAAGAAACCACCGGTTGGACCTCCCCCATAGGTGTAAGTCCCAAACCTTCCAAACTATGTGGTATTTGATTCATTTCCAAACAGGATATGTAGGAAACCTCCTAGATGTTCAAAACCAACACCCCAAACTCACTCTAATATTCTATGGGTCATATTCTCAGTAGGGTCATATCTAACCTGAAGGACCTTATTCTTTCTAGGTCCCTCCATAACCATTCTTATTGGGATATATTCCTAATAAGATTGTACCCCCTACCTAGGAGTCTATATCTATTCTAGGTCCCTCCAATAATTGCAGAATAAGTCTCACACTGTCCTTTTCTAGTAATCTTTTTCCTAGACATCCCTATCACATGATGTTAAACTACATGGTTTGGACCTTATCACATGAACTTAAAATGTATGATGTTTCCTATTAAGTGTCACTGAACTTCGTGGGTTCTGATTCCTCTCATGAGGAAACATAGGAATCCCCTATCATGGGACCAATCCCAACATCAAAACAACTCTCATATCCATGGATGGCAATGAATTATTGAGTGCCTAACTATGTGAATTGAAACTAGAAACACAAAAAAAACTTAACAATTATGAATAACCTTTTATATATACAAATGGTTCTATCAATGGAGAACCTCAGATACATATAGATAGTCCCATCAATGGAGAACCTCGGATACATATAAAAGGTTTCACATCAATGCATGTCTATAATTGATTGTCAATACATAGAGGTGACTTGTTCCATATTTGGAATTTAAAATGTATTTATGAATATTTATTAAATCTATAAGAGTGTCCTAAATTAGGATATAATTACTCACAAAGGGTGTGATGATTCTGACCTCCCATCCTCTCAACCAATGTGATTTCTTAAGCGTCATTGGTTAAGTTCCTCAATGGTCATCTGCCTTTGGAAAGTAGACCCATGAGACATCATGAATGTGAGAGATGTTGGGTGATTTCAATTCCATGAATAAACCTCATTGGAAACTGACCTATCATGAAAACGGGTATGAAACAATCATCCTTAGTGCATGACATTAAACTATATAGTATAGTCCTATCACATGACCTTAAAATGTGTCGTTCTAACTGTTTGGAATTTGATTCCTATTTCGATGGGATATGTAGGAAACCTCACCATATTCCTCATGAGATCACTTACATCCTCTCACCTAGATATATTCCTATGGGCCCACACATCTCTTAATCCAAAGAAATATCCCCTTAAAATATCTCCTTATTAATCCATAATCCCAATAACGTCATTCCTCCCATCTAGAAGGCCATATTACTTCAGGGTGACTAGAACATATTTCTCATCTGGTCCGTTTTGTCAATGAGACCATATTTTCTTCATAAGGACATATTCTGTATGATGTCTAATTTTTATAATTGGGTCATATTCACTTAGAAGTCACCGGATAGGTCCTATCCTGTGTAAATCAAAACTATTTAGAATTTTAAAACCAATTTGTTTAACAGTTAACAAAAAAACAATAAACAAGAAATCCCCCTAAATTAAGGAGTAAATTCTATATGTAAATAAAAACTTAAAAATATTGAAACTACTTAGAACATACAACACAGAAATCTCCAAATGTACGACACTTACTACTGGTCCACCCTCAGGTGGCAGGGTGCCTTTCTTAGGGATTTTTTAGTGCAAAGAAATATTACTCTTTCTCAGTGCTAAAAAACATTGGCAAAGGGTAACATTTCTTAGTGCTAAAAATACATTTGGAATGGTTAGATATTAATATTTTCTAAATTGGAGTAGTGATTTCATGGTGGAGGGAAAGTGGAAACATCTCCCCCATCATCAGATGATGTCTTGGGCGTGGAGGAGAATAGGTTTCCTAGGGATAAAGATGTTTCTCAGGGTGTGATATGTTCCGGAGCATCTAATCCTTGTGACCTCGCACCATAATATCACTACTATCCACCCCACACACACATAAAGATATGTTTTACATATAAATTTATATAGAGTATGTTTATTCTAATGAAACTAGTGGGATTACAATATTTAAAATAGATGTATTGTTAATATTAACAACATGCATATTTTTACATGTTACTATTGGTAACTTTAACAATATGTGTGTTATTAATATTTTGTTATTACACAATTTTTTTTTTGTATAGTGATTTATATTTTAATAATTAACTCATAAATTTTCTAAGTTGATGCAAAATCCACACATGAAAGAGTGAAGCAACACTATAGAAAATTTTGTGAAATGAATTTTTGTGAAGGGGATTCTTATGATCACAATATTTGGGCAGAAGTAGTTATTCATTGTATTGAATATTCCTCTCCACACTATTTCATATAAGGCATTTATCAGCACTATAAAATACTTTCATCGATGCTAAAAAACATTGATGTTTCAAATGCCATTAAAATTCAATTTTATTTTATCAGTGTCAAAAAACATTTGATAAAAACACCCTTTATCAATTCTAAAAATGAAATGATAAAGGGGGGTCTTTATCAATGTGTTTTTTAGCATTGATAAAGGTCATCATTATCATCGCTAATTTCTAGTGTTGATAAAATTTTAAAAAAATTAAAAAAAAATTGGGTTTCCAACAACCATCACCTTTATCAATGTGTTTTTAGTGTTGATAAATATTTCTTTATCAAAATTAATTTATAACACTCAAAAAACTCAAAAAATATTTTTTAAAATGATGCCAACAACCATTGAAGATCACCCTGAACCCCACCCCCTTTTTATTAACATTTAAAAGACACCTGACCCGCACCCGAACCCCGTTTATAAGCACTTATAGATTCCCTCTATGTGCCCCACCATGCCTTTTATCAACAAAAATCCAAAAAAATTACTCCCCAATAACCCTAATGCCTCGTATTCTTGTGAAGGTTTGAACTGGTGACCACCCTGTGCGTAAATGCACTTATCACTACTCCATCAAGTTTCCTTTGATATTTTATGATATATCTATTTATTTATATATATTTACATACATTATTTGTATTTATATATTTATTCATATTAGTATATATAATTATATATTTATTTTTAAATACATTTATAAAATAAGTTTTTATATTTACGTATAGATATTTATATATTTGCATATATATTTATATATTAATGTATAATTGTGCATTTACATATACATTTTTTTATAATGTATTTATAAAATTCATATTTATTGAAAATAAATTCTATCTAGATAGAGAACTATGTACAGTTACTTGGGCCGAGGTGCACTACCGTACGGAGGCCATGTGGTAGGTTCTGCCTCCTACCGTACTGTTTCTGGGGTGGGTGCATGGTTACTACTGAACATGCGACAACCGTGCGTAGGGGCCTACCCACCCAAAAATTCTTAGTTTTCCTCCAAAACTCAAAGGGAATCCAAGGGAAAAATATAGACAAAAAATAAAATATAAAAATACATGAAAAATAGGTCCCAGATGTGGCATATATCCCCACCATGAAAACTTTACACCCTCGGAAAGTCAACCCAAACCTTGATCAGCAAATAAAAACAGGTATTTTTGCTCGACCCAAGACTTATACTCCCAAGTCTCATGTGTATCACTCCCATGATTCCAAAGGACACTGACCAATGGAATATATTTCTCACAAAAAACTTTCTATTAGGAGTCTACTATTTTCACTGGTCGTTCAAACACTGATAAATCAGGCTCTATCTCCAACTCTTCCCAATTCAACACATTAGACAGTTCTGGATTATACTTCTTCAGTTGGGATACATGAAACACTTCGTGAATTGACATCAACTGAGAAGGAAAAGCCAGCCGGTATGCCACCTTTCCAATCCACTCGAAGATTTTGAAAGGTCTGACATACCTTAGTGTTAGCTTTCCCTACTTCCCCAAGCGATGATGACCCAAATGAGGTGTCACTTTCAAGAACACTCAATCATACATGGAGAATTAAAGATCCCGATGCCTCTAATCGGCATAAGATTTATGGAGACTCTGAGCTATCAATAACCCCTACATGATCATCTTGACTTTCTCATACGCCTCTTGCGCAAGACTCGGTCCCAACAGTGAGGTCTCACCTACCTCCACCCAACATAACAGAGACCGAAAAGGCCAACCATAGAGCTCTTAAAAAGAATCCATTAGGATGGAGGATTGGTAACTGTTGTTATAATAAAATTCGACCAATCCCAAATGGATATCCCACAAACCTCTGAAGTCCAAAACACACACATTGATCATGTCTTCCAGAATTTGATTTTCCCGCTCTATCTGACCATTTATTTGAAGATGGTATGTCATTATCATCTTAATCTGCAATCCCAAATCCCTATGAAGGCCTTCCTAGAACCGAGAGGTAAAATGGGGGGTCTCTATCAGAAATAATTACTAACGGCACACCATGAATCCTGACCACTTCTTGAACATACAACCTTCTCGTCTTATCCACCTTTGTTTAATCTTTAATCAGAATGAAGTGGGATGATTTGGTCAAGTGGTAAATCACTACACAAATAGAATTCCTTCCTTGAGGTGTGTGAGGTAAGACAATAATTAAGTCCATGGCAACCTCATCCCACTTCCAGGTAGGAATGGGTAATGGCTGAAGCAAACCAGAGGGCCTTTGATGCTCTGCTTTCACTTGCTGACAAATATAGCACCTTGATATGAAGTTAGCTATGTATCGTCTCATGCCTGTCCACCAGAATTTCTTAAGAACATCATAGTACATCTTGGTATCACTAGGATGGAAGACCCACTGAGACTAGTGGCTATCATGCATCACCACATTCTTCAGAACTAACGGCGCCATGTAATGGTCCTTAAAACTTAAAATTCCCTCAGGAGACAATGACCAATCATAGGATGTCTCCCCACCATGAGGAAACTACATATACTTCTGACAAAGCTCATCAGCAGGCTGTTCCTGCTGAATTAGCTCCAAAATAAAATGATTCAACTGAATGCTTTCCAAGAACGCACCTCCACTATGCTCCTTGGTCTCTAAGTGAATCTGAGAAAAGAGCCCCATCAAAGTCCACTCATCACTGGACTTCCTCAAAGCCTGCTTTGTCACTTTTCCACTCAAGGAATTATCCACCACAATACCCTTTCCCAGGGTATAGATGATATAAAAGTCAAACCCCTATAGATATTTGATCCAACAATTCTTCCTCATATTGATATTATTCTGAGAGAAAATGTTGGTCAAGCTCTTATGATCGGAGTATACTAAAAACTCATCCCCAAAGAGGTAGTGATGAAATATCTTTAAATCATGCATCACCACTGCTAACTCCAATTCATGGGTTGGGCAGTTCTTTTCATGTGGTTGGAGCTGGTGAGAACCATACGCCACCACATAGTCATCCTGCATAAGTACACACCCAAGACCCATACCTAAAGCATCACAATAAACCATATACACATTTCCTGATTTCAGCATGATCAACATTGGTGTGGTAGTCAACTCCCATTTCATCTCCTAGAAGGATGCTTGACATTCCAGGCTCCATTCAAACTTCACCCCTTCCTCATGCACTAGCTTGTTCATCAGAGACTCAAAACTTTTGATAAACCATTGTAAATATATATGGAAACACCAATATTTTCATTAAATCAAAGGTTTTAGTTTGGTAGATTATATGAAAAAATTATCAAAGGAAATACCTTGTGCAGGTCACTTTGCCCAAGTGACCTCGCACAGGTCACCTTCTCCCAAGTGACCTAATGCAAGTCACTTCTCCCAAGTGACCTCACACAGATCACTTCTCCCAAGTGACTCAGCACGTGTCACATCACCCAAGTGACCTCATGCAGATCACTTCACCCAAGTGAACTCGCCCAAATCACTTCACGCAAGTGACCTTGCGCAGCTCACTTCTCCCACATGACCTCGACAAGGTCACTTCGCCCAAGTGACCTTACATGGGACACTTTTCCCAGGTGACTAGGCACGAGTTCCTCACTAAAGTCACATCGCAGATGATGCTCATGAAAGTGAAGTCAATCCATGAGTACATGAGGAAAATGTGCATGAAAAGGCTTGCGTGAATGACTTGCACATCAAGAGAATCCAAGTGGATGAACAGTGTGAGTGAGGGGGACCACTGGGCAGGTGATGATATTTATAGATGAGTGGATATTGCACGGTCACCCTGTGATGTTTCCCTATGCAGTTTCCATGTGTGGTACACCTGCACATCCCACCTATGTGGTCCATCTTTTCGCTTCTCCCTTATGTCGTACATAATCCATAAGGTTCTCCAAACCCAATAATGAACATACATTGACACATGTAGGTCAATTAATGAATGATCCATCAACATCTATGTTTTTTTATACCTTATGATTAGATCTCATTCTTCCAATCAGATCTAATCCTGAGGGGGGTGAATTTTTTGACACTCCCTTTTTCACTTGAGGATGGGAAGTTTCAATGAAAAATATCCAAAGTATAAGGAGTAAAATACATGAAAAGGTGAACTAAAAAAACCTTATCCCATAGGTTCGCCCAAGTGGATCTCATAAAAAAACCCACATGCATTCCCAAAGACTCATGTAGGTCTAACCTGTGTAGTCTAATATTTGCAGCCAACACCTCATGTAGGTCACACCTTCATAAGGACCTGTACAAATATCTGCATGAATGACTTACACAAAATGATTCCTTCACCTAGGGTATCCATATTCCTATAAATAGTACCCTTGGGATCCTCATTTGACACGACTTTAAGTTGTAGGGAACTGTTAGAAGATTTGATCTCCCTAGTTTTTTGACCAAGTCCTCAAAACCCATCAGCTAGCTCTCCAAACTCCAAAAGAATAGGAAATTATTGAGAGTCCAAGGATTAGAGTTCCTCAAATTTCTAAAACACCAAAGAGATATGCGAGGATCACCTTCCCCCTAGTCCAGAATTACTAAAGTAAAGGCCCCATCCCAAGATCAAGACTTTCACAAGATCCTTCCTGGAGCACCTGAGAAGACCCTTGGAGGTCTGACCAAGGTCTCACCCAAGTTTGGTTTCCCAATTTGTTATTCATCCAGTTCTCCCAAGTAATACATGTGCGAGGCACCTCAAAATTTTTCTAAGTAACATCAAGGAAAATAATTTTCTTCCAAACTCTCCCAAGTATCACCTAGGAAAAGAAAAATCTAGTTTTCCCAGGTATCACCTGGGCATGGAACCCTCCATGTAACGACTCGAAATTTTGAATAAATTTTGTTTCCTAACTTTTTTTGTTATTTTATTTTATACTCAACAAAACTATTTCATTTAATAAAATGGTTATAATTAAAATAATACCGTTGGAAACTAAATGTTGTGTTTATTGTCTATAAATACAAGTGATCTTGATTAATTAATATACAAAGAAGATTTGATGGCCCCATCTAGTTGCCTCAGGCTGATCGAAGCCCATCTGATGGAACTCGAGAAGGAGGTAGCGCCTTTGGGCTTTGCTCTGGACCAAACCCAAGATAAACTTCATCGTGTGAAACAGGAATGGAATCGGCTTCGTGACAAGTTCAAGCTGATAGAAATCACTACTCAAGCAATGTTGGTCGATCCACCCCGAGATTCTCTCACCCTAGCACGCCTTACTCTTAGGTCCTATGCTGGTGTTATAAGGGGTTATGTAACAATAGCGTAACTGCCTTGTGTAATCCTTTGATTTAAATAAAAATTGTGATGTCTTCTTATGGTGAATTTTGTGAATTTTCAAATGTCCGAATAAAAATAGGATGTATATTATTGATGAATTTTGGAAAAATGATATTTCAAAATATTTATGTAAACCTTAAATAATTAATGATGTGTAATGATTTTCAAAAAATGGTCTTCGGGAAATGTTTTCAGTAAGAAATTTAGAATCTAATAAGATCAACTTAATTTTTTGTGAATAGTAAATTATGAATAGTGATTTTATGCTTAGGATTAATAATGTGAACAAATGGATTAGTAATCTCAATTAAGGAAAGTATTAATATAATTTAGGCACCCTGATTAAGTAATGTGATTCAATAAAATAGGTAAATAACTATTTTAGAAATTATTAGTTAAGTATTAGTTTTTTTGGGTGAATAGTGTTTTTTATTTAAAAATTAAATTAAAAATATTTAGAAAATTATTTTTATAAAATGGAGTTCATTTTTGAATTCAGAGCATCAATGTTATGTTAAGGTGAATTTTTGAGATTTTTCTGAAAAAGTTGAATTTTCGGTGAATAGTGAATTCTCAGTTTAGAGTTTCAGGTGTTTAATGACATTATTAAGAATGTAATAATTATGTAATAATTATGGTCGAATAATGAATAGTAATATAAGGTATGATGTTTCCCAAGTGGCCAATACCATGGGCAAATACCATGGGCAAGCCCATGGTTTTTCCAACACCACCAATGAGGTGTCCCTTGGCCATTAATGCCTTGTCCCCTCACTTCTCCTATAAATACCAAGACTTTCCCTCATTAATTTCATTTCAAACTCTCCCTAAACGAATCTATGGTCTCATTACCTCCCAAAGAGTCCTCCCAAGGTTCCCCTAATCCATCAAGGTCCCAACATTTGATTTTTAAGAGTTACGTTTTAAGGTAAGGGATCCTACCTCTCTCTTTCTTTTCAAGTACCCTTTTGTATGTCATTTAATTTAAGAACCATGTTCTTATGTTGGGGGATGTTATTTTATATTCCTATTACTTAAATTTTCATTATCATATGATGATAGATCCCCTCTTACTCTCATCATTTCGTTTTATGAATGTTTAAGTGGCGTCGTTAGGCTGCCGAATTTTTGTAAGGGATTCTTCCACCCTTCTCATTTTTCAAGTTCTATTTTCATGTCATTTATTTCAAGTTCCTTTTCTTATGTTGGGGTATGATCTTATATATCTATCATACTGTCTGTTTTATTTTTATATGATGAGAAACCCTATTTTATCTCATCAATTCATTTTTTTAAGTTTTAAGTAACGCTGTTAGGCTGCCGAATTTTCATAAGAGAAATCTTATTTTTGTCTTCCTTTCAAGTTCTTCATTTCATATGGTATATCTTTAAAATTTCATTACCATGTTCTTAAATCCTTTATATTATGTCCCCCTACTATTTTATGGATCATTTATGAGTGGGTGACCCATGTACCCTCTCTTTTCAATGTTTTCTAAAACCCTGTAACATAGTTGTTATGCTGTAGAATTTTCGTCTCAAAATGTCTTTCTATTTTTCTCAAATTATTTTATTTTATTAAGTGAATACTCAAAAATATTTCTTCTATAGGGGTATTTACATATATATCAAAATTTTCTATTTTAATTCTGGGATTTACATACATGAAACCTACTTTCCTTTTCCGTGGGTTTAAAGTGACATAAAGATCATGTCTTTAAAGCAGTTTTTAAAACATTATGATTATGAAATGAAACCCATTTCTTTTATGATATATGGGTTATTTATGAAATGTTTGATGATGATATATGTGGATCACATGATAATAAATACAAATTAAGTTTGCGCCCTGATAGCGCTCCAATGCATTGGGTAAAGACTTAATCTCTAGAGATGACCATTTTAACGATACCTTGGTGAATAACCTTGGTAATTTTTTAATGAAACCTTGGGGATGGAACTTGGTGATATGGAAATGATTGTATATATTAAATGTTGTATCCACATCTTCAATTTATGAAACACGTTATTTTTATTATGATATGCCTCATGATCTCTTTCTCGTGCCTTAAAGTTATTTATCAGGACTTTATTGATGTATCTCGAGTTCACATGTAAAATGTTTCCCTTGTTTCCCTTACTAGGCCTTCTGCTCACCCTTTCCTTTGATGTATTCCCCCAGGTTATGAGATGTTATAATGAACTTATGATGAACAAATTAAAAATCCTTTCAAGTGTTTAGAATAATGTTTTTGTTGTTTTCATGTATTATGTTCCTGATTTCCAAAACACTAGACTTTAAAGATCCTCTGTTTGTAAAATGTAATGAAAAGTTATGTATTAAAAAGGCGGGATGCTATAGTTAGTATAAAATTATGGTTTAGTTATTTGTGGAAATTAGGATTTGAAAACTTTACAAGGTTTCTTAATGAAAATATTAAATATATGAAAACATCCTGGTATTTTGGTGAAGTATTGAGTAAGTTGTTTCCAAACAAATAAATCTCTGTCTGGATACGAACAAGTAGAGGTGGCTCTGGCACAGATGTACATAGGGGTAAAAACCTGAAAACACCGCTTTGAGCTAGACTCGAACGGGAACTGGTACACAACAACGGGCCTTGCTGCACTCTTGATTACGAAACTCATGGGGTATATGTTTAGTTAATCGCAAGCTTTTTATGAATCATTATGAAGGAATTATAGAAAAATGTAATTGTCTAAGCATGAAGTTTTAAGACATAAAATCTTTTTTAGTTAAAAGAGTCGTAAATGAAATAAGTTTCTCACGAAGGATTTATTCTTTTAGAAAATTTCCCCTTAGTTTAGGAATATGTTGACATATTTCCTGAGGAGTTACCCAGACCTCCCCCAGAAAGAGAGGTGGAGTTCTATATTGAACTCGTACCTAGATCTAATCTGATGTCAAAGACCCCTTATAGGATGGAAAATGTAGAGCTAAAGGAATTAAAGAAACAACTCCAAGATCTTTTGGAGAATGGGTTTATCTGACCAAGTGTGTCTCCTTGGGGAGCATCAGTTCTCTTTGTAAAGAAGAAGGATGGATCGATGCAGCTATGCATTGATTATAGAGAACTGAATGGGATCACAGTGAATAACAAATACTCTCTTCCAAGAATTGATGACTTATTTGACCAACTTTGTGGGACTCAATTATTCTCTAAGATTGATCTTCGTTCTGGTTATCATCAATTGATGGTGAAGAATTATGATATTTCAAAAACTGCCTTCCAATCAAGATATGGGGATTTTGAGTTTGTTGTTATGTCCTTCGGACTTACTAATGCACCTATTTTTTTTATGGATCAAGAATAAGTTGATTTTGGAAACTTATGTTTTATCAAATGGATATCCTTTGTATAATAAAATGATTTGGTGATTAAATGATAAAGGTTATTTTGGATGATGTTTTCTCTTTTAGAGTACTATATTCCTAAGGGAAATAAAATACTACAGGATTTAAATTGAGGAGGAATGGTTGAATTTTTTTTTTAAGAATTTATGTATTTATTGTGGACATATGGTGACTTGGGTTATTTCTCAAAAATGATGAACCTAGCATAGAGAATATGTGAATAGGTTAATTACACTTTAGTATGAGACTTTAATAGAAGTCAATGTTATTTGGAGATAAATGTTAAGATTTTTTTAGGGAAGACTATGTGATTAAATCCTTCTGAGTTTTGGGTTCCAATCTTAGTATGGATTATTCTGAAAAATTTTAAGGATGATTTTGTATTGAATGGTATTTCTGGAACTTTGGGTACTTTTGTTGAATTTTGGAGATTAATAGTCATATTTCTTTTTATAAAGGATTATCCTTTTTGGGGATTATATGATCTCATTCTAACCTTTTTAGTTTTAGTTGATGACTAAAGACAAGGGAAAAATATAGTTATTCTTTTGTTGATTATGTAATTATATAGAAGATGATTCTTGTTCTTTTGATGAGACCAAGTCTTTTTGAATGCTCATTGTTTGGAGAAAAGATTAGTCTTGGTGGAAACTTATTAAGGGATGAAACTCTACTTAAAGGTAAGTATATTTCCTTATGTTTTTTATTCTATGTAGTAAATGAATTCCTCAAAATTATTAAAAGGAATGTAAAACAAAAACATTATTGGTTTACGTTTCCTACTGGGTAATCAAATACTATTTAACACATCTTAAGTTTGTGATCTTCTTGTGGTTAATTTTCTCCTAATAATATTTTTTATCACTCTCCATAAGAACTTGATCCTTTGTTTTCTCTTCCATATCCATGTTTTCCTACATGGAATCCTAGTATGGGTTAACTCGGGTGACCTTTGTACTTCCCTTTCTTTCTTTTAAAGTAATAGTTTTACTGACTCTTTTTCCGATGTGGGACTTTCAACAAAATTTCCAAACCCAATTTTAAAATTGTGAGGACGTAATTTCTTAAGGGGGGAAGATTGTAATGACCCAAAATTTTGAATAAATTTTGTTTCTTAACTTTGTGTGTTATTTTATTTTATACTCAACAAAACTATTTCATTTAATAAAATGAGTATAATTAAAATAAGACCATTGGAAACTAAATGTTGTATTTATTGTCTATAAATACAAGTGATCTTGAATAATTAATATAGAAAGAAGATTCGATGGCCCCATCCAGTAGCCTCGGGCCGATCGAAGCCCATCTGACGGAACTCAGGAAGGAGGTAGCGCCTTTGGGCTTTGCTCCGGACCAAACCCAAGCCGAACTTCATTGTGTGAAGTAGGAACGGAATCACCTTCGCGAGAAGTTCAAGCTGATAGAAATCACTACTCGGGAAATGTTGGTCGAGCCACCCCAAGATTCTCTCACCCTAGCACACCTTACTCTTAGGTCCTATGCTGGTGTTATAAGGGGTTATGTAACGAGACCGTAACTGTCTTGTGTAATCCTTTGATTTAAATAAAAATTGTGATGTATTCTTATGGTGAATTTTGTGAATTTTCAAATGTCCAGATAAAAATAGGATGTATATTATTGATGAATTTTGGAAAAAAGATATTTCAAAATATTTATGTAAACCTTAAATAATTAATGATGTGTAATGATTTTTTAAAAATGGTCTTCTTGAAATGTGTTCAGTAGGAAATTTAGAATCTAATAAGATCAACTTAATTTTTTGTGAATAGTAAATTATGAATAGTGATTTTACACTTAGGATTAGTAATGTGACCAAATGGATTAGTAATCTCACTTAAGGAAATTATTAATATAATTTAGGCACCTTTATTAAGTAATGTGATTCAATAAAATAGGTAAATAGCTATTTTAGAAATTATTATTTAAGTATTAGTTTTTTCAGGTGAATAGTGTTTTTTATTTAAAAATTAAATTAAAATTATTTAGAAAATTATTTTTATAAAATGGAGTTCATTTTTGAATTCAGAGCATCGATTTTATGTTAAGTTTAATTTTTGGGATTTTTCTGAAAAAGATGAATTTTTGGTGAATAGTGAATTCTCAGTTTAGAGTTTCGGGTGTTTAATGACATCATTAAGAATGTAATAATTATGTAATAATTTTGGTCAACTTATGAATAGTAATATAAGGTATTATGTGTCCCAAGTGTCCAATACCATGGGAAAATACCATGGGCAAGCCCATGGTTTTGCCAATACCACCAATGAGATGTCCTTTGGCCATTAATGCCTTGTCCCCTCACTTCTCCTATAAATACCAAGCCTTTCCCTCATTCATTTCATTTCCAACTTCCTCTCAATGAATATCTGGTCTTATTACCTCCCAAGGAGTCCTCCCAAGGTGCCCCCAATCCCTCAAGGTCCCGACCTTCGAGTTTTAAGAGTTACGTTTTAAGGTAAGGGATCCTACCTCTCTCTTTCTTTTCAAGTACCCTTTTGTATGTCATTTCATTTAAGCCCCATGTTCTTATGTTGGGGGATGTTATTTTATATTCCTATTACTGAAATTTTCATGATCATATGATGAGATATCCCCTCTTACTCTCATCGTTTCATTTTATGAATGTTTAAGTAGCGTCGTTAGGCTGCCGAATTTTTGTAAGGGATTCTTCCACCCTTCTCATTTTTCAAGTTCTATTTTCATGTCATTTATTTCAAGTTCCTTTTCTTATGTTGGGGTATGATATTATATATCTATCATACTTTTCTTTTTATGGTCATATGATGAGAGACCCTATTTTATCTCATCAATTCATTTTTTGAATTTTTAAGTAACGTTGTTAGGCTGCCAAATTTTCATAAGAGAAATCTAATTTTTGTCTTCCTTTCAAGTTCTTCATTTCATATGGTATATATTTAAAATTTCATTACCATGTTCTTAAATCCTTTATATTCTATCCCCCTACTTTTTTATGGATCATTTATGAGTGGGTGACCCGTGTCCCCTCTCTTTTCAATGTTTTTTAAAACCCTGTAACATAATTGTTATGCTGCAGAATTTTCGTCTCAAAATGTCTTTCTCTTTTTCTCAAATTCTTTTATTTTATTAAGTAAATACTCAAAAATATTTCTTCTACAGGTGTATTTACATATATATTAAAATGTTCTATTTTAATTCTGGGATTTACATACATGAAACCCTCTTTCCTTTTTCGTGGGTTTAAAGTGACCTAAAGATCATGTCTTTAAAGCAGTTTTTAAAACGTTATGATTATGAAATGAAACTCGTTTTTTTTTATGCTATATGTGTTATTTATGAAATGTTTTATGATGATATATGTGGCTCACATTATAATAAATACAAATTAAGGGTGCGCCCTGATAGCACTCCAATGCATTGGTTAAAGACTTATTCTCTAGAGATGACCATTTTAACGATACCTTGGTGAATAACCTTGGTAATTTTTTAATGACACCTTGGGGATGGACCTTGGTGATACGGAAATGATTGTCTATGTTAAATGTTGTAGCCACATATTCAATTTATGAAACACGTTATTTTTATTATGATATGCCTCATGATCTCTTTCTCATACCTTAAAGTTATTTATCAGGACTTTATTGATGTATCTCAAGTTCACATGTAAAATGTTTCCCTTGTTTCCCTTACTGGGCCTTCTGCTCATCCTTTCCTTTGATGTATGCTCCCAGGTTATGAGATGTTGTAATGAACTTAGGATGAACAAATGAAGAATCCTTTTAAGTGTTTAGAAAAATGTTTTTGTTGTTTTCATGTATTATGTTCATGATTTCCAAGACACTTGACTTTAAAGATCCTCTGTTTGTAAAATGTAATGAAAAATTATGTATTAAAAAGGTGGGATGCTATACTCCAACTCACCCAGTTATCACCTGGGTGAAGCACCTTCTTGGGACTCTTCAAATTTCTAATGATTGGGAACCCCCCCCCCCTATCTTGGTCCCTCATCTGAGGGGGACTAATCCAAGACCTCCTCCAAAGCCTCCATACATGCATGATCAAAACCTAGGGTACATCAGTGTGCCCTTTAGATCATAAATTCCCATAAAAAATATGGTCCCACTGTTAACCTACCTAATAAGTAGGGTCCTCCAAATGTTCTCAATAATATTGTCCTGTGGTAGCAAGGATCCTAACCTCAGGGATGGTGGCAGATGTCTTCTCGGGCCGAAATCTGACATATGTTGTAAGACAAGCATCCCTCATCATCTATAGTCCTATTCTCTTCCACTCTTACACCAGTCGAAAGGGGTGGAATTATTAGGGAATCCCTCTTGGAGTAATCACCATGTCTTTCTTGCAAGACATCCACCCACCTTTCATACCCTCACCCTCACCCTCATCCACCAGTGGATGAAGAAGATTGTGTAGATTTTTAGATCTTCCATTTTCTCTTGTTTCTCACACTGAGCATGGATCACGTGGGATTATAGGTCAATGGTGATCATGTATTCAGCATGATCAAATATCCACTACTTGGGCCTCCTACTTGGTATAAGCCCCAACCATGTTATCACCCCCTCAAAGGGTCATATTCTCTGCAAGACAAATCTTCAAAGGGCCATATTCCCAATGAAGCAACCACCGGTTGGGCCTCCCTCATAGGTGTAAGTCCCAACCCTTCCAAACTATGTGGGATTTGATTCATGTCCAAACAGGATATGTTGGAAACCTCCCTGAGGTTCAAACCCAACACCCCAAACTCGCTCTAATCTTCTATGGGTCATATTCCTGGTAGGGTCATATCCAACTCGAAGGACTGTATTCTTTCTAGGTCCCTCCATCACAATCTTCATTGGTCTATATTCCTAGTAAGGTTGTACCCCTACCTAAGGGTGTAATTTTGGTCCGGCGACCCGAAAGCCCGACAAGCCCGGCCCGAAAGCCCGAGCAGCCCGGCCCGGTAAAGCCCGCGTCGGGCCAGGCCGGGTCGGCCCGAAAAAACCTGACCCGCTGGCTTGTGTGAAGCCCAGCCCGCTGGCCCGTGCAAAGCCCACCTGCTGTAAAAAAAATTAATGAGAAACTACTGGTAGGGAGATTCGATCCCCCTACCACAAGCTTCCAAGGCTGCGCCTGGACCAACTGGTCCAAGCGCTATGCCTGTTATATTATCACTAGAATTTATATATATGTATATATATATATATATCATTATATATTAACAAAAAATAATATATAATATATATATTATATATTATATATATAATAACGTGTGTGTGTGTACATATAATTATTATTATATATAATTATAATGTGTGTGTGTGTATATACATATACAACGATATATAATTATAATAATTATAATTATAATGATTTAATTATAATGATTTAATTATATATATACAATGATATATAATTATATATCAATTGATGATTTAATTATAATGATTATAATTATAATGATTTAATTATAATTATAATTATATATATATATACAATGATATATAATTATATTGTGTATATATACAACGATATATAATGATTTAATTATAATAATTTAATTATAATGATTTAATTATAATCATTTAATTATAATAATTTAATTATAATAATTTAATTATAATTATAATTATTTAATTATAATTATATATATATATATACATCGATGTATAATTATATATATACAGCTATATATATATATAATAATGTATATATATAAACAAAGACATTAATAATATATATCAATTAAGTGTGGATTTTAAAAATCCATTAATAATATATATATATATATATATGATTTAATATAATATATATAAAAACAAAGCTATTAATATATATATATATCAATGATTTAATATTATATATATAATAACATGTTGTATATTAATAAAAAATAACACACTCATCTAACGATGTTCGTGCACGTCCCGAAACCTCATTAATTTTTGTAAGTATGTTGCAACTTGCATATATTATATATATTGTACATTTATAAATCTATTTAGAAAAAAAATTAACTCACCCACTACAGCGCACCCCCCAACCCCTAATTATTATTTTTACAATTTTCTCATATTACATATATATATATATATGAATCATTTAACATTATATATATATATAATAACTTATTATATATTAACAAAAAAATAACACACCCACCCAATGATATTCGTGCACATCCTCCAACCTCATTAATTTTTTTTAAATATGATGAAACTTGCATATTATATATATATAAACAAATCCATTAATAATATATATATCAATGATATGATAATATATATATATAAAAACAAAGCTATTAATAATATATATCAATCAAGTGTGGCTTTTAAAAATCCATTAATAATATATGTGTGTGTGTGTGTCAATGATTTATTATTATATATATAATAACTTATTTTATATTAACAAAAAAAATAACACACTCACCTAATGATGTTCGTGCACGTCCCACAACCTCATTAATTTTTTTAAATATGTTGCAACTTGCATATATTATATATAAATCTATTTAGAAAAAAAAATTAATCCACCCACTGCGGCACACCCCCCGACCCCTAATTATTTTGTTACAATTTTCTCATATTATATATATAAAAAATAACTTATTATATATTAACAAAAAAATAATTACCCATCAAATGATGTTCGTACACCCCCCAACCTCATTTTTATTTTTTAAATATGATGAAACTTGCATATATTATATATACTATATATACATATATAAATCTATTTAGAAAAAAATTAACTCACCCACTGCTGCGCAACCCCTAAGACTGTAATTTCAGCCCGACCCGAATATGGTGGGGCCGGGCCGGGCCTGCCCTGCAAAAAAAAATTAAAATCTTTTAAAAAAATGTTTTAAATTAAACAAACGCTTAAAAATACTTTTCATAAATAAGTTAAAAAAATAAATGTAAATAAATGTTTTAAATAAATGATAAAAAAACGTTTAAATAACAACGCTTTAAACCCATTATCCACTGCTGCGCACCCCCCCCAATCCCTCATTAATTTTTTTTTCAATTTGCACATAATATATATAAATTCATAGACATATATAAATCTATTTAGAAAAAAATAATATATCCACCCACTATAAAATGTTAATAAAAAAATGTTTTTACATAAAACATGTTAAATGTTTAAAAAAATACATGTAAAAAACATGCGTTCAAAAAAAACGTTTTAAATTAAACATCTAAAAATAAATGTAAAAATATTTTAAACAAGTGTTAAAAAATAGTTTAAAAAATGTTTAAATAAAAATGTTTTAAACAAATGTTTAAAAAAAGTTTTTAAAACAAACACTTAAATTAATTTTTTTAAAACAAACACTTAAAAAATACTTTTTACATTAAAATATGAAAAAAATTAAATATTTTAAAAAAATAATTGTAAAAAGCATGCGTTTAAAAAAATTAATTTTTTTTTTAAATTAATCATTTAAAAAATGTAAAAAAACGTTTTAAACAGATGTTAAAAAATGGTTTAAATAAAAAAAATTAAATAAAAAAATTTAACAAAGCTTAAAAAATTATAAATAAGTTAAAAAAATGTAAATAAATTTTTTAAATAAATATTAAAAAAACATTTAAATAACAAGGCTTTAAACTCACCCATTGCTGCGCACCCCCCAACCCCTCATTATTTTTTTTACAATTTGCAAATAATAAATATAGATTCACAATATATAAATCTATTTAGACAAAAAAACATATTCACCCGCTGTAAAATGTTAATAAAAAATAAAATAAACATTTTTACAAAAAACATGCGTTTAAAAATAAATGCAAAAAAAAATATTTTAAATAAATGTTGAAAAAATGTTCAAATAAAAACTTTTAAAAAAAGTTTTAAAACAAACAATTATTTTGAAAATAATAAAGACACACCATGGCCCGACTCAAATAATCTCGGCCCGACCTGAACCGATGGTTTGGGCCGGCCCGAGGCCGGGCTCGGGCAGCCTCATGGTGTTGTTCGGGTCGGCCCGGCCCGGCCTGAATAGTGGCCAGCGGCCCGATTTTTTGCATGTCGGGTCCGGGCTGGGCTGAAATTACACCCCTACCCCTACCTGGGGAGTCTGTATCCATTCTAGGTCCCTCGAGTCATTTCAACATAATTCTCACACCATCCTTTTCTAGTCATCTTTTTCCTAGACGTCTTTGTCGGATGATGTTAAACTACATGGTCTGGACCTTATCACATGACCTTAAAAGGTATGATGTGTCCTATTAAGTGGCACTAAATTACGTGGGTTCTGATTCCTCTCATGAGGAAACGTAGGAAGCCCCTATCATGGGTATGATCCCAACATCGAAACAGCTCTCATCTCCATGGATGACAATGAATTCATGAGTGCCTAACTATGTGGATTGAAACTAGCAACACAAAACAACAAAATTAACCAATATGAAGAACCTTTGATACATACAAATGGTTTCATCGATGGAGAACCTCATATACATATAGACAGTCTCATCGATGGAGAACATTGGATACATACAGAAGGTTTCCCATCAATGCATGTCTATAATTGATTATTAATACATAGAGGTGACTGGTTCCATATTTTGAATTTAAAAGGGATTTAAGAATATGCCTTAAATTTATGAGAGAGTCCTAAAGTAGGCAATAATTCCTCACAAAAGGGTGTGATGAGTCCGACCTCTTATCCTCTCGACCAATGTGATTTCTTAAGCGTCATTGGTTAAGTTCCTCAATGGTTGTTTGCCTTTGGAAAGTAGACCCATGAACCATCATGAATGTGAGAGCTATTGGGTGCTTTCAATTTCACGAATAAACCTCATCAGAAACCGACCTACCATGAAAATAGGTATGAAACAATCATCCTTAGCGCATGACATTAAACTGTATAATATAGTCCTGTCACATGACCTTAAAATGTGTCACTCGAACTATTTGGAATTTGATTCCTATTTCGATGGGATATGTAGGACGCCTCGCCATATTCCTCATGATATCACTTACGTCCTCTCACCTAGCACTACTGGAAATAAAGGATATACCAACGGTTTAGAACCGTTGGTATAGGCTGGAGAACCGTTGGTATATTCTATACCAACGGTTGTCCAAACCGTAGGGAAGTAAGGCGTGGGGAAAGATATATACCAACGGTTTGAAGTAAACCGTTGGGGTAGCCCACTGGAGGTGTGGATTTGCCAACGGTTCTTGCTGAACCGTTGGTATAGGTTTCTATATTCTCATCTTATACCAACGGTTTACAACCGTTGGTATAGTATTTTTCCCAACGGTTTTCATGAAACCGTTGGGAATTCAATGGTTTTTATTTTATACCAACGGTTGTAAACCGTTGGTATAGATTTTTTCCCAACGGTTTCATGGAAACCGTTGGCATATGTTTAAGTATGGAAAAGTATACCAACGGTTTACAACCGTTGGTATTCAGTATTTTCAGAATTGTCAGCAGCTCCTCCAGTGGCCCCTCCAGTGCACCTGCATAAAAAACAACACTGAAAAAAACACCACCTCTTTGAATAGAATCATTCTGAATAATTCCCCATTTGAATCTTCATATGACAAAAACACTGACACACTTAAAACAACAAAAAAGAACACCACCTCTTTGAATAGAGTCATGGTGAATAATTCCCCATTTTAATCTTCATATGACAAAAATCATCCAGTATAGTTGAATCAGAGTTTCAATAAGTCAAATATTATTTACACCCATTTCAATCTTCATACGACAACCACTTTTATAATATATAGTGAAAAGGTATTTTCATAGGAGTCTCATCACTTTTAACTCAGTAAGTGCCACACCATGCCTCAAATTGAGGCTGGGTTGACTGGTACACATCAAATATGATCCATGGATCATTGTCCTTAAGTTTCAACACAATCAAAATCCGTTTGATCGGTTTGGCATATGTACGTAAAATATTAATCCATTTTGAACAAATGAGAGGTAGTTTGGGTGGTCCCCGCCCCACGGTGACTCGTATTGAGGTGGGATTGACTCGTACATGTCACATATGACCCATGGATTGTTTTACTAAAGTGTCAAAAGAATTAGAAGGTATTTGGTCTGTTTCTCGTATGTCAGTTGTTGATATCACTTACAATTTAGTCCCTTTTCAAGAAAAGAGAGACAATTTGAGTGGTCCTGGCCACACCGTGGCTTGGATTGAAGTAGGTTTGATTCGTAAAAGTCAAATATGACCCATGGATCATTTTTCTAAAGTTTCAATAGAATCCTAATGCGTTTGGTTGGTTTGGCGTTTGTCAACAGTTGTTTTCACTTAAAGTTATGTCCATTTTAAACAAAAGAGAGACACTTGGAGTGGTGTCGGCCCCAACGGACCTCGGATTGAGGCGGCGTTGACTCGTACATGTCACATATGAGCCATGGATTGTTATCCTAATGTTTCAACACAATCAGAATTTGTTTGATCATTTTGGCGTATGTATGTAAAATGTTGTCCATTTTTAACATATGAGAGACGGTTTGGGTGGTGTCGGCCTCACCATGCCTCGGATTGAGGTGGTATTGACTCTTACACATCAAATATGACCCATGGATTGTTTTCCTAAAGTGTAAATAGATTACGAAGGCGTTTGGTCGGTTTCCCGTATGACAGTTGTTGATTTCACTTACAATTTAGTCCATTTTCAACAAAAGAGAGAACGTTTTAGTGGTCCCAGCCACACCGTGGCTCGGATTGAGCGCCAAGAAGTGAGTGTAGTTGATGTAGAGGCAGCCCAAGCTTCAAGGATTGCAATTGGATCTCAAGTGGCCTTTGAGAATTGTCGTAGGAGGCTCAAATGAAAAATAGCTTTGGTATGCTTCGGTATATCATCGGTAGTCTTCCCGGCATCCATGGACGTCTATTTATAGGAGAAATACTCCCAAATACTTCAATATGGCCGTTGGAGGGCTTTCGGAGCCGTTGGGGATAAAGTGGGCAAGTCTGGTCAAGCTCTAATGGCTAGTTTGACTTTGCTTACCGGCTGACCGGTGCTTGTCCACCGGCTGGCCGGTGCCTTGGAAGGTGGAGAGAGCTTCTGCCCAGGAGCCACCGGCTGGCCGGTGAGAATCACACCGGCTGGCCGGTGGTGAGACAGTAGGTCTCACTATTCCAAGGAGTCCCACCGGCTGGCCGGTGAGGAGGCCACCGGCTGGCCGGTGGTCTGGACAGAAGGCTTCCCATTCTGTCTGGACCCACCGGTTGGCCGGTGTCCAGACACCGGCTGACCGGTGGCACCTGGCAGAGGGCAAGCCCTTCTGCCTTGTCCACCGGCTGGCCGATGGGCTGGATCCGGCTGGCCGGTGCCCTTACCGGCCGGCCGGTGGTCTCACACCGGCTGGCCGGTGGACTTAAACAGTCCACTTTGAATACTTCTTGGGCCAGCTTCTAGGCACCCTATTTCCTACCATCAAAAACACTTGAAACAATATTAGATCACGATGAGAGTGATTGTGATCATTAAAATCCAAGAGAGTGGGGTACAACAGTGTCGGCCACACCGCGTCTCCGGATTGAGCTGAAACCACCGTGAGACATTCTAATTATTATTCGTGACGTGTACGCGCATAGGTCACGTCAATCGGACGTGCGGTTTGCGCGGTACGGCTCAATATTCGTGTATTAAGTGATGAGCGTGCTTCGTAAACGCGCGCGAGGGGGTCCAAACAGGCCGAACGAAGTCAGAATGGCCTGAAATCAGACAAAAAATACGGGTGAGTGATTTATGAAGTGGTCGAGCAGACGGCACGTCAATCGGCCGTGCCGTGTGCCCGCGGTGACCGGTAACGCCGTTCTGGTGTCATAAACGGCCAAAATGGGCGTCTAACGTTCAAACTCATAGCGGACGACATCAGATTGACTTGAAATCACAGGACAACAATCCCATTATTATTCGCGACGTGCACACACAGACGGAACGTCAATCGGACGTGCGGTCTGCGCGGGAGGTCTCATTATGCGTTCTTTAAGCGTTGCGCGCGCTTGATAAACGCGCGTGGGGGGGTCCAAACTGACCGAATGACAAAACCAAATAGGAACACACCCTCATGTTATCATATTAATAACTCTTCTTGAATCATTGAGAGTCACATCCCAATGATCATAGGATCATTAGCCTAATTGATCACTAACCATGAAACACATGTATGTTGGTCATGTCACCACATGCATCATCACTCATGCCACCATATCAATATATCACAAGGAATTCTCCAGGATAAGACAATATTTGATCACACATCATTCACATTTAGTTATCATAATACAAATTATATTTACATGCTTATGATATAGAATGAATCCACATTAGTAAGACCCACCCCTCTCATATGTTACCATCACATCACTACAACCCATCCTAGAAAGCACCCTACCGCATACAAATTCACCCAATCTAGGGTCTAATACCCAACAAGATCTTACATACTAGGATACACATCATGGATCACTATCAAAAACATAAAAACATTGAAAGATCTCAAAAAATTAGTGCATGCCATCATTAGCTCATAGAATTGAAAAAAGGTAAGTAACAAGCAATATATCTCACTACTCCATACTCACCCAACAACATAAGGGTCTCACATTACTAGGGAATAATTCTATCCAATACTAAATGATCTTGATCTATTTTTCATATACATATATGATTCACCTCACCAATTACTAAATATTAATAACATAAAAAATTATGATTCCATTTAACTAGAATTAAACCATCAGGTTTTACAAGGAAATTCTATATAAGTATTTGTTTACACTTTAAATAATCTTACCCCATACCATAAATAAGGTGTTCAACAAAAATCAAGAACATGAATTTCATGTTAACACCCAACATTGATTCATTAATAAATTGTATTCGAATTTTATGGAAATACCAAAATAAATTAGTGAATCAATGTACCTATAGTGGTGCACATGACCACCATGAAACAATCATAAATTTTTACAAAAACCCTAATAATTGGGAATAACAAAATCAAGAATAGAAGTATATGATTTATAAGAGCTGAACTATATCGTTGATAAAATATAGGAGTCTAACCTGGTAGGTGCTGATCTGATGGACGATGTGGGGATTGGGAGGTCCTTCCGCAAGAAATCGCTCCAGGAGGACACGAGGTGAATGCTTCTGTAATGTGGGGAGGCCGCTGGCTCGATTTGGTATTTGGGGCTTTTTTTTCCCAACGGTTTTTAATAACCGTTGGGAAAGACCAACCTTTCCCAATTTCTTCACCACTTTTCCCAACGGTTCTTAGAACCGTTGGGAAAAACCATCTTTCCCAACGGTTTCCATATAACCGTTGGGAAAACAAGGGTCCTTCACCACTTTTCCCAACGGTTCTTAAGAACCGTTGGGAAAAACCTATCTTTCCCAACGGTTTCATACAACCGTTGGGAAAACTATGAATTGAGGGGTTTTTCCCAACGGTTTATAGAAACCGTTGGGAAAGATATGATATGCCAACGGTTCAAAGAACCGTTGGTACACAACTGTTGGGAAAGATCCCTTTTCCAGTAGTGTAGCTATATTCCTATGGGCCCACACATCCCTTACTCCAAAGAAATATCCCCTTAAAAGCACTCTTTATTGGGCCATAATCCCAATAACATCATTCCTCCCACCTGGAAGGCCATTTTACATCAGGGTGACTACCACATCTTTCTCATCTGGTCCATTTTGTCGATGATGCCATATTTGCCTCAGAGGGCCATATTCCTTAGGATGTCTAATTTTTTACATTGGGTCACATTCCCTTAGAAGTCACCGGAAAGGGCCTCTTATATGTAAAGCAAAACTACTTAGAATTTTAAAACCAATTTGTTTAACAATTAGCAAAAAAACAATAAACAAGAACCCCCCTAAATTAAGGAGTAAATGCTATATGTAATGAAAAACTTAAAAATATTGAAACTACTTAGAATATACAACATAGAAATCTCCCAATGTACGACCCTAGCCACCGGGCCACCCTCGGGGGGCAGGGTGCCTTTCTCAGGGATTTTTAGTGCTGAGAAATATTACTCTTTCTCGGTGATAAAAAGCGTTAGCAAAGGGCAATATTTCTTAGTGCTAAAAATACATTGAGAATGGTTTGAGCTTAATATTTTCTAAATTGGTGTAGTGATTTCACAGGGGAGGGAAAGTGGAAACATCTCCCTCATCATCAGACGGTGTCTTGGGCATGGAGGAAAATAGGTTTCCTAGGGATAAAGATGTTGCTCGGGGTGTGATATGTTCCGAAGCATCTAATCCTCGTGACCTCGCACTACAATATCACTACTCTCCACCCCACACACACATAAAGATATGTTTTACATGTAAAAATGTACCGAGTTTGTTTATTCCAATGAAACTAGTGGGATTATAATATTTAAAATAGATGTATTGTTAATATTAACAACATGCATATTTTTACATGTTGTTATTTGTTTTTTTAAGATTGAGGTGTTATGACCTCTTTATTGAAACCAAAAAACATCCAGTGAAAGGTACAAAACAGAACCAAGTGGTACATCGGAAAGACATAACAAGAAAGGTTACCCTGTTCTAGAGCGGGTGCTCATGCAATGGTAAGGAAGGCGCCCACCTTTGCCACGGGGGTGTCGACCCCTTCTTCCAGACGCACCACCTTCATCAACTGCAGGTTCTTTCGCATCGATGGGAGTCATGATAGATGTAGAAGGATCATCATTTGATCCAATTTCTTTATTATTGTCAGTGAGCATATCAAATTGGTTAGAAATGCTAACATTACAGCGTACCTTCTCAAGAGGAGATGGTAAATTCTGCATGGGTATCAGTCCTTCCTTTGGCGGGGAGTCTTCAAGCTTGTCCAAATTCTTCTGTTCCTCCTCTTTTATCAAACCACATTCATCAGGTAATCTCATAGGGGGACTAGACAACAGAGATTCAATCTGCATTCAAGGTGGGGCTTTCCCAAGCTCAAGATTAGCATTGCAACATGTGTCCACAGTAACAACATGGACCTTAGAAGCAGCTGATTCTTGTGCTTTGGAATGGCAGTAATATTTGAACTTAAACTTCTCTGAGGTCGCAGCATCAAGCACTATCTTCCCCTTTCTCCATTTTAGAGCATGCATCTCCTGCCTAACTCTATCATCGGCCACTGCTTGCGCTGAGAGCTCCCTCTCCATTTGGCTATCCTCCGAGTCTGATTCTATTCCTTCACATTCTATGCCTTGGACCAGAGCATCTTTGAATGAAAGACCTCTTTCATATTGATTCTTCCCCTCAGAAATATCAGCCCAGCTAACCTTGCCTGATCCAGCTAATTGATGGGTGGAAGGAAGACCTTCATCTTGTATCAAAATTTGAGTTTCCATATGTCCAGGAGTCTGTAACTCGGACTAAATCACCCCAGCCTGAGCATTTTCAGAAGGAGAATTCCGGCTTGTAAGAACCTGAGGTTCACCTGGGTATTTTTTCGAATGTGCATCATTCCCTTGGGAGGGTTTGAGGCTCTCTTTTCTTCTACATTGAGACTTGTTGTTCCCTTTAAGCATGCAATTGTCACATTTCATGCTGGAGCGACAGTTGGACCTGGAGTGTCCTATCATGCAGCACAATTCACAATATGTGTGTTATTGATATTTTTTTATTACACAATTTTTTTTTGTATAGTGATTTATATTTTAAGAATTAACGTATAAATTTTCGAAGTTGATGCAAAAAACACACACGAAAGAGCGAAGCAAACACTATAGAAATTTTTGTGAAATGAATTTTTGTGAAGGGGATTCTTACGGGCACAGGATTTGGGTGGAAGTAGTTATTCATCATATTGAATATTCCTCTCCACACTATTGCATATAAGGCATTTATCAGCATTAGAAAATACTTTTATCGATGCAAAAAAGCGATGATATTTCAAACACCATTAAAAGTCGTTTTTCTTTTATCAGTGTCAAAAAAATGTTAATAAAAACGCTCTTTATCAATGCTAAAAATGCGACGATAAAGGGGGTCTTTATCAAAAAAAATTAGCATTGATACAGGTCATCATTATCAGTGCTAATTACTAGCGCTGATAAAATTTTAAAAAAAATTAAAAAAAAATTGGTTTGCCAACAACCATCACCTTTATCAACGTGTTTTTAGTGTTGATAAAGATTGTTTTTATCAACATTAATTTCTAGCACTCAAAAAACTCAAAACATATATTTTTTGAAATGATGCCAACAACCGTTGAAGACCGCCCCGAACCCCATCCCCTTTTTATTAACATTTAAAGACACCCGGCCCGTGCCCGACTCCCTTTTATAAGCGCTTATAGATGCCTGATTTGTGCCCCACCACGCCTTTTATCAACACAAATTCCACAAATTAACTCCCCAATAACCCTACTGCCTCGTATGCTCATGAAGGTTTGAATTGGTGACCACCCTGTGTGTAAATGCACTTATCACTACTCCATCTAGTTTCCTTTGATATTTTATGATATATCTATTTTTTATATATATTTACATACATCTTTTTTATTTATATATTTATTCATATTAGTATATATAATTATATAGTTATTTTTAAATATATTTATAAAATAAGTTTTTATATTGACGTATATATATTTATATATTTACGTATAATTGTGTATTTACATATACATATTTTTATAATGTATTTATAAAATTCATATTTATTGTAAATACATTTGTGTGTGTGTGTGTGGAATTCCCTCCCTCTCCCTCTCTCCCCCTCTCCCTCTCTCCCTCTCTCTCCCTCTCTTTATCTCTCTCTCTCTCTCTCTCTCTATATATATATATATATTTGTATTGGTGTGTGTCTATATACATAAATGTATATATATTTTAATATATATTTGTTGCAATGTATAAAAAGATATATACATATATACAGTCACACAATAAACACACTTACCACTAGCATAGAGGATTTTACTTGTTATATATTGACATATTCATGTATATGTATATATATATTTCATTATATACTTATTTAAATATATATATATATTTATTTGTTTACATATGTTATTAGAATATATACATAAATAAATATATGTTTATTAATAAACACACATACATTTATATAGGTGTATATATATATTCATAGATTTTTATTGAGTAAATAAAATGGATAAATTTTTATTTTAAATAAAATGGATAAGAAATGTTTAATTTCATATGGTGTATATATTTAAAAATATATTTTACACGTAAATATGTTTAGATATTTATTTATATAATTAAAATTATATATATAAATATATGCGCGCGCGCGCGCGCACGCGCGCACACACACACATATATATATATATATATATATATATATGCACACACACACACACACACACACATATATATATATTAATTAATAAATAACACTACAATATGAAAAATGTTTAATTTTTCACACCATAATATATGTTCAAATGTAACCTTGTGGAATAAATTCAGTCTCCACCAAAAAAAGATAAGGACTCTTAAATGAAAATGAAATTTCATCGAATGTTGAAAAAATAGGATATCTCAGGTTTGAAACCCAACAAAAGCAAGGGCGTGCAGGAGGGTGGCACTATTAAGGGGGTGGGGGGGGAGGTTAGCGCTATTAAATGGGGGCGGGGGAGGCTGGTAGTGTTATAAGGAGGGGTCGAGTGGTGATGGGGGGGGTTCACCCTCTGATTTGTAGGGAAATTTCTTTAAAAAAATTATTTTTTGACCTTTATAATTGTTTTTTTAGCGCTGATAAAAAGGTTCTTTTAACTGCGTTAAAAAAAACGCTTATAAAGGTCTCTTTTATCAGTGTTTTTTAGTGTTGATAAAGACCTCTGTTATCAGTGGTGATAAAAGGGCCCCTATTTTAATAGTGTCTTGATTATCAGCGTTTTTTTAGTGCTTATAAAAGCTTTTTTAGTGCTCTTAAAACCATATTTTGTAGTAGTGTTTAGAGGCCTTCCGAGTCATTTTTGACTAATAAAAAAAGGTTTACAATATATAGTCAATATCAACCATCGTAGATCTCTTTATAGGCTTCAATTTGATATCTTGTGGAGTCCAAACAAACACATAGATTAAAAGTTATGACCGTTTGAAAATTAAACTTTTTTTCCAACTTAACTTAAGATATATATTAATTAATTTATTATTTTTTCTATCACCAAATTATTATTAAATGTCTATTTCTCAATACTAATCGGTAATATTTTTAATTAATATTAATTTTTAATTATTTTATATACTATTATTCACTAAATCTATTATATATTAAGTTTAAATACATATTTAAAATTATATAAATCATATTTTAAAAAACATATTATAACTATATCAATATAAATATATTTATATATTATAATATGCTATTTAACAGTATATAAAATATTTTTTTAATGAAATATGGTTTTTATCAGTGCTAAAACACAAGTATTTTAGCGTTGGCAAATGATGATATTTTCTCATTTATATTTTTAGTGGTGATAATATAGGTTTCATTTATCACAATTATGAACGTTTTTCTATCATTGATAAAGAATAGATATAGTAATCCTGTAACAGTGTTCCGGATATCCCATTGATGTTGTTTATGTTTGTTTTCATTTTATAAATAAAACGAGTTGATTTGTCGTGTAATTTTGTAATATATATGAAATTTCCATTATTTGCATGGCATGCATCCTGATACCACTTTATTCTTTCGAGGGAAGCCGCAAGCGATAAAAACCTTCCCAATTATTCAAAGAATCCACACCAGTGACAGCTCACCAACGAACCCATCAAACGACACCAGCGCCAGCTGTCGGGTGGTTTCATTTTATACGATTTTAAAAACGGGGAGTAAAAAACGCGTGATATTTAAATTAGTTTCATAAAATCAAAAGGTAAAATAAAAAAAAAAACTTTTATATACACGCACGCACTTCCGAATCAAGGTGGGGATGATGCGAACCGTCGGATGGCTGCATGGCGGGGTGGGGTCCCGCAATCCAACGGCAGGCGCGCAGCCACTTGTACCGAGACACAGAACGTAGGGTGGGCTTCGACGGCGTCGCGGAGCCGACACGTGGCAGCCACCCGGTTCGCTTGGCCTATATGGAGCGGAAGGCCCGCACGAGGTCACCCCAGCGTCTCCTTCCATCCTCCCCCCTCCGCGGCCGTAGGGTATCCCTCTGGTTTTGGGGTGGGGACTTAAGAATGGGGGGGTCGGCGAATCCACTGGTTGTGGGGAGGGTGATCGGAGACGTGGTGGACATGTTCGTGCCGCGGGTGAGCATGTCGGTGCAGTACGGCTCCAAACACGTCAACAACGGCTGCCACATCAAGCCCTCCATGGCCGCCGCCCCGCCGGACGTCGTCCTCCATGGCCGCCCCGACGAGCTCTACACTCTGGTTCGTCCTTGTTTATAAAATAACCCGAAGATTCGCCCCACCACCTCAATACACTCTGTTTTGTAGGTGATGACGGATCCGGACGCGCCGAGCCCCAGCGAGCCCACCATGCGAGAATGGCTCCACTGGATCGTCGTGGACATCCCCGGCGACGCCACCCCCTTCCACGGTACTCCGCTCATTTCTTCGTCTTCTTCGTCTTCTTCATTTCGCGCATGCATGGAGCTTAGTTTGTTGCAGGGACGGAGGTGGTACCCTACGTGGCGCCGCGGCCGCCGGTGGGGATCCACCGCTACGTACTGGTGCTCTACCGCCAGAACGGGCCGCGGCGGGGGCTGGTGGAGGCGCCGCCGACGCGCATCAACTTCCGGACGCGGGCCTTCGCCGGGCAGCTCGATCTCGGCGCTCCCGTCGCCACCGTGTACTTCAACTCCCAGAAGGAACCCACCCCCCGCCGCCGCTGATCCCCCAAGGACTCGCCGCCCGCCGTCTCTCGTCATAATAATTGAATAAAGTCCGAGCGCCAAAGTCGGGTGAAAATATCTGAATTTACGATTTTCAAATGTTTTCAACATCATTGTTATTAAATAGTAAGTGAAAGTAAAACATTTCGTAGGAGACAATAAAATCACATAAACAAATGTTTACAATAACTGAGATAATATACGATGATGATTAATGTTAAAATTGCTTATTGTAATTTTTATATAATATATATGACCCTAATAACCGTAATTAAATATGTGTTCTTTAAAATGGAACTATGCAGATAACTATTAAGAACAATTAAGGTTACCAAAAAATTATACACGTTTCATCAATCGATTTGAAACGATTTGAAAGGATTAACCGATTTAAGTTAGTCCGGTTTGGTCAGTTTTGACCGGTTCGGTTAAATTTGCACACCCTTAATTTATAAGAAGAAAATAATTGTTTCATAGGAATTAAGAAAATTAGTTAAAAGTAGTTAAACATATTTAATTAATCACGTATTATTATGTATTAAAAAAAACAAGCTTAATTTGACATTTTATTCCCTCTCATAATTGAAAAAGATAATTTGTGTGAATGAATATGAAAACATAAATTTACCCTCATAAATAAGAACGAAGCTATATATTCTGATTATTAAAGATATTGATCATGTAGTTTATGATTGAAATTTAGAATAATATTAGAGGATTTTTTTATAATAATATACATGTTTTATTAATTTTTTTATAAGAACCGTCGTTTATGATAGTCTTTAAAAAATCATTAGACGTATACCCCCCAATGTAGATCCCGAAATAAAACAATAGATGCAATTTGAATGAATTGCCCACAAAATATATAGTTTGAACTAATTTTTATTTTAGCTTAACAAAATGATATAATTCAAACATGTAACAAAAATACACCTCAAACAAATTGTTACAAAATTTAATTTTATGTCAAAATTAGCTGGGATACCTTAATGTGTCGTTGCAGATTGAAGTAAAATGACGAAGGGGGAGGTATCCGATGATGTTCTCTTGAGATGATTCATTCATGGGTTACACTAATGGTTTCATACTGTCTTTATAAATAACATGCTCATGGATGAGTTGGAAGCTGATTGGAGTTGAGCTGGTAATAAAGAAGTGAAGAAATTTCAAGGTCGAACATTTAAGTCGTGGTACCACTACTAGTAAAAATAGCATTCACGTCAGGGTTTTAATGTCCATTATTTAATAACGAACATTATAAAGTTTTTGACATAAGTTAACCGATGATAAAACTATTTTGTATTGGGTTTTAAAATCGATTAATATATTAACCAATGTTAGAAACTCACTATGAAAGGGCTGATGTAAAAAATTCATGTTTTTAACTCAGTTATAAGGATATCTGACATTAAACCCTGACGCGACAAGGGTTTTAAGTCGGTTGTTCATATAAACGATGTTAAAACCCACATTTTAACATCAATTATATAGTAACTAATGTTAAAAGTAAAATTTCACATCACACGACAGTGACGTTTTAATTTTTTCACTGTGTGCTTTCAATTTTTAAAATCTTGCCTAAAATTTATTACGTCACGGACAAACATCTTTTAAGTAGCATATATAACTTTGAATCCCCACTCTTTATATATTTCCGCTATGCTCCTCTTCAATCCACATCATCATTCCATCACTTTTTCATTCAACAATTTCACTATGGTATTTATCAATATGCTCTCATCATTTAGTTTTTTTTATTATTGGTCTTCTTCATTGTTAAACTTTTTGATGATTTTCTATGATGAAGAAGACTTCTTCCGATCAAGTTGAGAAGATAAAGCTTATTAATGAGATTTACCGATCAAAGTTTAAAATGTCTTACCACCCACAATTTTGGATGTCATGCGAGTTCTTTCCTCAAAAGAAAATGAATATTAGCAAATGATATTTAGTTTCAAAGGACACTACAATAAGCAAGGAAATTAAGTCAAAGATTTAAGTTAATTTTTCATATTTTCATTTGTTTTCTACAATTTTCTAGTTCATATGTCTCATCTGTTCTTCCAAGTAAGTAATTTGCATTGAAATAGTTAAAAAAATAAGACACTTTAGACATTAGTTATTTTGATAACCCACATCGAAAGTCCTCAAAGTCGTGATTTTGATGCCAATTATCTGAATAACAAATGTTAAAAGTCTCAAAATAATTATTTTAACATCGGTTTATTTAAACGACTTTAAAAATAACACTTACAACTTCATATGCATTTATGTCAGAAAAAAACCAAATTTAAAACTAAAAAAACCGAGATCAAATGGTGTATTTTTAGCATTGAAAACTCCAAAACATGACATGGTAGGTGTTTCAAAACAAAACATGAACAAACTAAGTAGAAGTAGTCATTTACATGGTCATAGCTTAATAGAATATTGACAGATGACCATGAAGAGTCTAAAAATTGGCATAATGAATCACCATTATTCCATGGTCACAGACCGAAAATGGCCATAAAAAAGATTCCTATTTTTTTTTTAAAAAAAAATCAAGGGATATTGTTGAAGTTTCACCGTGGGGAGCTAAGGTGAAAATGGGCGTGGTCCATATTGTGTTGCGATTTTTTTTGTGCACCATGCTCAAGGAGAAAAACACCCATGGTGTTGAACATTTTAGTTTTGAAGTTGAGGGGAACTATAGTGAAGCTAAGATCACTATGTCATGGTGGTTATTGGAGATATGTTTGAGAGAGAAAGATAGACATTGAAAAAGGGCTAGATAAGGGAGATATCCAATTACGACTTTCAGTTCTAGCTAATGCTAGCTAGACCATGCATTTTTAACTACTTTGGTTTTGATGAATTAGTCCTTTGAATATATATATATATATATATATATGGATTAATCCCTAGGAGATGAACCACATGGATTTTATGATGGAGGAGAGCACATCATCCTTTTTTGAGGACAAATGGTGGTCCCAGTCACGTTGCGGGAGGAGGTGATGACGAAGTTTCACACTTACCCTTTGGCTATACATTCAGGTGTGGGAAAGATGTGAAAGGACCTTCATCGATAGTTTTGATGGGCCGAAATGAGGTTGAGTGTTTTCAAGTTCATCTCTCGGTGTCTCACATGTCAACAAGTGAATGCTGAGCACCAGGTTCCCGTAGGTTTGAACCCGTCTATTATTAAGATCATGGAGTGGAAATATGATGACATATCAATGAACTTTTTGACAGGGATACCTTGGACAGTGTGAGTCCATGATGCTATCTGGGTGATTGTTGACCGACTTGCCAAGTCGACACACTTCCTTTCCATCTGAGAGAAAAAATTAGTTGATAGTCTAGGGCAGTTGTATGTGTGAGAGATCAAATGACTTCATGGGGTACCCATGATGATCATCTCTGATTGTGAAGCTTGATTTACATCACAATTGTGGAGGGTCTTTCAAGAGGATTTTAGGACCTAGTTGTGGATGAGCATGACATTTCACCCCCAGATGAATGGTCAGATCAATATGACTATTTAGGTGTTGGAGGATATGTTGATATCTTGTGTATTGGACTTCGATCAGAGCTGGGATGATCACTTTCCATTGGTGGAGTTTTCTTATAATAACATTCATCACTCTGTTATCAGCATCGCACCTTTCAAGGCCCTTCATGAGAGACCCTGAAGGTCGCCCTTATAATGGACTAAGACATGTGAGATATCTCTTGTGGGGCCATAGATTGTGTAGGTGATGGAGGAGAAGGATCAGGTGATTCACTAGCATATGAGGTCAGCACATAGCAGATATAAATCTTACAGAGATCAAAATATACGACCTTGGAGTTCGAGTAGGGAGACCCTGTTTTCCCAATATCCTCCACATGATGAGGATTACAGAGGTTTGGTCGGGAAGACAAGTTATCCCTGAGGTTTATCAGGCCATTTGAGATCCTACAAAGTGTTGGCGAGGTTGCTTACTACCCAGCCTTTTCCTCGTAGTTGTATTGAGTGCACAAAGTATTTCATGTGTCACCCCAAAGAGCTTTGCACCCTGGTTCTTGTTGATAAATCAATGTGAATATTATCCCCACGAACTCAATACACTCTATTTTGCAGGTGATGACTGATCTAGATGCGTTAAACCCCAGTGAGCCCACCATGCGAGAATGGCTCCACTGGATAGTTGTCGACATCCCTAGCAATGCCCCCCACTTCCATGATGATGTTCTCTTGGGATGATTCATTCATGGGTTATACTAATGGTTTCATATTTTATTTATAAATAACATGCTCATGGATGATTTGGAAGTTGATTGGAGTTGAGCTGGTAAATTTCAAGGTCGCAACATTTATGTCGTGGTACCACTAGTAGAAAAAATAGCATTCACATCAATGTTTTTAACATCAATTATTTAATAACCAACATTATAAAGTTTTTGACCTAAGTTAACCGATGATAAAACTATTTTGTATTGGGTTTTAAAACCAGTTAATATATTAACCAATGTTAGAAACTCATTGTGAAAGGGTTTTAACGTCGATTAATTTATAACTGATGTAAAAAATTCATGTTTTTAAGTCAGTTATAAGGATATCTGGAATTAAACCCTAACGCGACAAGGGTTTTAAGTTGGTTGTTCATATAAACGATGTTAAAACCCACATTTTAACATCAGTTATATATTAACTAATGTTGAAAGTAAAATTTCACATCACATGACAATGAAGTTTTAATTTTTTCACTGCGCGCTTTCAATTTTTAAAATCTTGCCTAAAATTTATTACATCACGAACAAACATCTTTTAAGTAGCATATATAACTTTTAATCCCCACTCTTTATATATTTCCACTCTTCTCCTCTTCAATCCACATCATCATTCCATCACTTTTTCATTCAACAATTTAACCATGGTATTTATCATTATGCTCTCATTATTTAGTTTTTTTATTATTGGTCTTCTTCATTGTTAAACTTTTTGATGGTTTTTTATGATGGATAAGACTTCTTCCGATCAAGTTGAGAAGATAAAGCTTATTAACAAGATTTACTGATCAAAGTTTAAAATTCCTTACTAGCCACAATTTTGGATATCATGCGAGTTCTTTACTCAAAAGAAAATGAATATTAGCAAATGATATTTAGTTTCAAAGGACACTACAACAAGCAAGGAAATTAAGTCAAAGATTTAAGTTTATTTTTCATATTTTCATTTGTTTTCTACAATTTTCTAGTTCATATGTCTCATCTTTTCTTCCAAGTAAGTAATTTTCATTGAAATAGTTAAAAAATAAGACACTTTAGACATTAGTTATTTTAATAACCCACATCAAAAGTCCTCAAAGTCATGATTTTAATTCCAATTATCTGAATAACAAATGTTAAAAGTCTCAAAATAATGATTTTAACATCGATTTATTTAAACGATTTTAAAAATAACACTTACAACTTCATATGCATTTATGTCAAATAAAAAAAAGTTAAAACTAAAAAAACCGACATCAAATGGTATATTTTTAGCAGTGAACACTCCAAAACATGACATGGTGGGTGTGTCAAAACGAAACATGAACAAACTGAGGAGAAATAGTCATTTACATGGTCATAGTTTAATAGAATATTGACGGATGACCATGAAGAGTGTAAAAATTGGCATAATGAATCACCATTATTCCATGGTCACTGACCGAAAATGACCATAAAAAAGATTCCTATTTTTATTAAAAAAATAAAGGGATATTGTTGAAGTTTCACCATGAGGCTAAGGTGAAAATGAGCATGGTCCATATTGTGTTGTGAAAAAAATCTTTGTGCACCATGCTCAAGGAGATAACACCCATGGTGTTGAAAAATTGAGTTTTGAAGTTGAGGGGAACTATGGTGAAGCTAAGATCACTATGTCGTGGTGGCTATTGGAGATATGTTTGAGGGAGCAAGATAGACATTGAAAAAGGTCTAGATAAGGGAGATATCCAATTGTGACTTTCAGTTCTTTCTGATGCTAGCTAGACCATGGCATTAACGACTTTGGTTTTGATGAATTAGTCCTTTGAATATATATATATATATATATATATATATATATATGGATTAATCCATGAGAGATGCACCATATGAATTTTATGATGGAGGAGAGAACGTCATCATTTTTTTGGGGACAAATGGTGGTTCCAGTCACATTGCAGGAGGAGGTGATGAGGGAGTTTCACACTTACCCTTTGGCTATACATCTTGGTGTGGAAAAGATGTGAAAGGACCTTCATCGATAGTTTTGGTGGGCCGAAATGAGGTTGAGTGTTTTTGAGTTCATCTCTCGGTGTCTCACATGGCAGCAATTGAAGGCTGAGCACCAGGTTCCCGTAGGTTTAAAACCATCTATTATTAAGATCCTGGAGTGGAAATATAATGACATATCAATGAACTTTTTGACAGGGCTACCTTGGATAGAGTGATTAAATGATGATATCTGGGTGATTGTTTACCGACTTACCAAGTTGACGCACTTCCTTTCCATATGATAGAAGAACATAGTTGATAGTCTAGGGCAGTTGTATGTGTGGGAGATTGTATGACTTCATGGGGTACCCATGATGATCATCTCCTACCATGATTCTTGATTTACATCATAGTTGTGGAGGGTCTTGCAAGAGGATTTTAGGACCTATTTGTGGATGAGCATGGCATTTCACCCCCATATGGATGGTCAGATCAAGATGACTATCTAGGTGTTGGAGGATATATTGATATCTTGTGTATTGGACTTAGGTCAGAGATGGGAGGATCACTTTCCATTGGTGGAGTTTTCTTATAATAACATTTATCACTTTATTATCAACATCGCACCTTTCAAGGCCATGTACGGGAGACCCTGTAGGTCACCCTTATAATGGACCGAGACTTGTGAGATATCTCTTGTTGGGCCATAGATGGTGTAGGTGATGGAGGAGAAGGATCGGGTGATTCGTGAGCATATGAGGTTAGCACAGAGCAGACATAAATCGTACACAGATCGAAATATAGGTCCTTGGAGTTTGAGTAGGGAGACCATGTTTTCCCGATATCCTTCCCATGATGAGGATTACAGAGGTTTGGTTGGGAAGACAAGATATCCCTAAGGTTTATCGGGCCATTTGAGATCCTATAAAGTGTTGGCGAGGTTTCTTACTACCTATCCTTTCCCCCGTAGTTGTATTGAGTGCAAAAAGTATTCCATGTGTCACCCTGATGAGCTTTGCACCCTGGTTCTTCCTTGTTGATAAATTAACATGAAGATTATCCCCACAACCTCAATACGCTCTATTTTATAGGTGATGACTGATCCAGATGCGTCAAGCCCCAATGAACCCACCATGCAAGAATGGCTCCACTGGATAGTTGTCGACAACCCCAACGATGCCACCCAATTATACGATACTGCTATCATTTCTTCTTCTTCTTCTTCTAATAATAATAATAATAATAATAATAATAATTATTATTTTCTTTATTTCACGCATTCATGAAACTTAGTTTGTTGCAGGGAAAGAGGTGGTGTCATACGTGGGGATATGGCCACCAGTGGGGATCCACTTCCACATACTGCTGCTCTACTGCTAGAACGGGCCGCGAAGAGGGATGGTGGAGGTGCCATAGATTCACATCAACTTTCAGATGTGGGAGTTTTCCAGACAGCTGGATCTCGGTGCTCTCTTTTCCATCATGTACTTCAACTCTCATAAGGAACCGACCCCCCACTACTGATCCCCCACTTTCACTTCTTTTTAAAAAAGGTCTCGCTCACCGACGTCTGTCATCATCATAATTGAATAATGTTTGAGCACCAAACTTTAGTGAAAGTTGACTGAAAATATTTGAATTTATGATTTTCAAATGTTTTCAACATCATTGTTATTAACTAGTAAGTGAAATTAAAACATATCATAGGAGATAATAAAATCACATAAACAAATGTTTACAATAACCGAGATAATATATGATGATGATTAATGTTACCAACCATCACACACACACATATAACAATTTCTTATTGTAATTTTCATATAATATATATGACCCTAATAACCACTGTACGATATGCACAATGATCCTTAGACAACCATAATTAAATATATGGTTTTTTAAATGGAACCTTGTTTTTAGTTATTAGAGATAATTATTAAGAACAAATAGGGTTACCAACATCGAATCAAATGGAAAAACCAAATTATACATGTTTTATCAATCAATTTGAAATTATTAACTGATTTAAGTTGGTCCGATTTAGTCAGTTTTGACCAGTTCAGTTAAATTTTCACACACTTAATTTATAAGAAGAAAAGAATTATTTCATAGGAATTAAGAAAATTAGTTAAAACTGGTTAAACATATTTAATTCATCACAAATTATTATATATTAAATAGAAGTTTAATTTGAAATTCACATGTTATTCCCTCTCATAATTAAGAAGGATAATTTGTGCGAATGAATATGTAAACATAAATTTTCCCTCATAAATTAGATCAAAGAAATATATGCTCATTATTATAGATATTGATCATATAGTGTATGATTGAAATTTTGAACAATATTAGAGGATTTTTTTTATAATAATATATACTTATTTAAATACATGTTTTATTTATTTGTTTATAAGAACTATCATTTATGACAACCTTAAAAAATCATAGGACATGCATCCCCCAATGTAGATCCTGAAATAAAACAATAGATGCAATTTGAATGAATTTACAAAAAAATATATATTTCAAACTAATTATTATTTTAGCTCAAAATAATGGTATAATTCAAACATGTAACAAAAATATACTTCAATTTTTTTGCAAAATTTAATTTTATGTCAAAATTTACTAGGATACCATAATGTGCCTTTGAAGATTAAAGCGGTCACGTGAAATGAAATGACAAAGGGGGAGCTATCAAATGATGGTTTCTTGAGATGATTAATTCATGAGTTATAATGATGGTTTCATATTGTATTTATAAATAACATTCCCATGGATGAGTTGGAATCTGATTGGAGTTGGGATAATAATAAATAAATGGTAAAATTCTAAGGGAACAACATTTACCACTAGTAAAAAAAATAGAATTCAAGTCAAGGTTTTAACGTCAGTTATTTAATAACCAAAATTACAAAGTTTATGACTCCAGTTTACTAATGTTAAAACCCTTTTGTGTTGGGTTTTAACATCGGTTAATATATTAACTGATGTTCAAAACTCACCATGAAAGGGTTTTATTGTCAATTAATATATAACTAACTTTAGAACCTGACACGAAAAGGGGTTTAACATAAGTTATTCATATAACCGATGTTAAAACCCAAATTTTAACATCAATTATATATTAACTGATGTTAAAATAAAAATTTCACATCATGTGGTGGCAATGTTTTAATTTTTTCACAGTGTGCTTTCAATTTTTAAAATCCTACCCAAATTTATTACATTGCAGAAAAACATATTTAAGTAGGATATATAACTTTTAATTCCCCCTATTTTTATATTCTTGCACTGCTCTTCTTTGATCCGAATCTTCATTCCATCACCTTTTCATTCAAAAATTTCACCATGGTATTTATCATTATGCTGTCATCATTTAGTTTTTCTATTATTGTTCTTATTTATTGTTATACTTTTTGATGATTTTTTTATGATGAAGAATAATTCTTCTGATCAAGTTGAGAAGATAAAGCTTATACATGAGATGTACCGATCAAAGTTTAAAATGCCTTACCAGCCACAATTTTAGATGTCACATGATTTCTTTCCTCAAAATAAAATGAATATCAACAAATGATATTTTGTTTTGAAGGACACTACAACAAGAAAGGAAATTAAGCCAAGCATTTAAATTTTTTTTTATTATTTTTATATTTTTCTACAATTTTCTTGTTCATATGTCTCATTTTTTCTTCCAAGTGATTAATTTTCATTGAAATAGTTTTTTTTTAAAATAATACACTTTCAACATTAGTTATTTTGATAACTCATGTCGAAAATCCTAAAACTCATGCTTTTAAAACCGATTGTTTGAATAAAAAATGTTGAAATTATCAACATAATGATTTTAACATTGGTTTATTTAACCAATATTAAAAACAACACTTACAAAATCATATGTATATATGTCAGATAAAAAAACAAAGTTAAAACTAAAAAAACCAACATCAAATGGTATTTTTCTTGTAGTAAACACTAAAAAACAAGACATGGTGGGTGTTTCAAATCGACACATGAACAAATTGAGGAGAAATAGTCATTTACATGGTCATAGTTTAATAGAATATTGACAGATGGCCATGAAGAGTCTAAAAATGGGCATAGTGAATCGTCATTATTCCATGGTCACTGACTGCAAATGAACATAAAAGAGATTCCTATTTAAAAAAAAATCAAGGGATATTGTTGAAGTTTCACCATGGGGATCTAAGGTGAAAATGGGCATGGTACATATTGTGATGTGGGAAAAAAATCTTTGTCCACCATGCTTAAGGAGAAAACACCCATAGTGTTTAAAATTTTAGTTTTTAAGTTTAGGGGAACTATGTTGAAGCTAAGATCACTATGTCATGGTAGTTATAGGAGATATATTTGAGGGAACAAGATAGAAAGTGAAAAAGAGGTAGATAAAGGATATATCCAATCATGATTTTCTAATCTAGTTGATTCTAGCTAGACCATGAAATATGTAAGAACTTCGGTTTTGATGGATTATTCCTATGAATATATATATATATATATTGATTAATCATTGGAATACGCACTAGATGAATTTTCTAAAGGAGGATATTACGTCATCCTTTTCTGGGGACAATCGGCGGTTCCATTCACATTGTGAGAGGAGGTGATGATAGAGTTTTACACTTCCCCCTTGGATGTAAATCCCGATGGGACAAATATGTACCAGGACCTTCAATGATAGTATTTGTGGGTTGATATGAGGCATAAAATTTATGAGTTCATCTCTTGGATTCTCACATGTTAGTAGGTGAAGCCCGAGCACCGGGTTTCGGTAGGTTTGTAACAACCTATTGAGATCCTGGAGTGGAAATGAGATGAAATATCCATAGACTTTGTGACATGGATACCAAATACAACGTGATTCCATGATTCTATCTGGGTGATTATTGACCGACTTACCAAGTCGGCACACTTCCTTTCCATTTGAGAACCGAACTCAGTTGAGAGTCTAGGGTAGTTGTATGTGCGGGAGATCATCCAAATTCATGAGGTACACACAACAATTGTCTCTGAACATGATGCTTGATTTATGTCACCATTATGGAGGGTATTGTAAGATAATTTTGGGATCTAGTTATGGATGAGTATGACGTTTCAACCCCATATGGATGGGCAGAACGAGATGACTATCAAGGTGTTAGAGGATATACTGAGATATTGTGTATTAGACTTTATATGGATATAAGAGGATCACTTTCTATTAGTGTAATTTACTTATAATAACAACCATCACTCTACTATCAACATCTCACCCTTAGAAACCCTATACAAGATACCCTATAGGTCACCCTTGTAATGAAATGAGATTGGTGAGATATCTATTGTTGGGCCATAGATGGTGCAAGCGATGCAAAATATGGTTCAGGTGATCCGTGAGCATATGAGGATAGCATTGAGAAGACATAAATCTGACACATATCGACATAATAGGACCTTGGAGTTCAACAAGGGAGAATATTTTTTCTAGAGTGTCTCCCCATGATGAGGATGATAGAGGTTTGGTTGGGGAGGCAAGTTATCCCTAAGTTTCATTGATCCATTTGAGATCTTATAGAGTATTGGAGAGGTTTATTAATACCTAGTATTTCTCCCATAGTTGGATCGAGTTCAAGACATATTCCATATGTCACGGTTGAGGAGATACATGCAATCCCTATGCACATTATTGACTGGAGTAAGTTGAACATCCAGAATGGAGCCACCTTCACAGAGTACCTAGTAGAGATCGAGTATCGGTAAGAGAGGATCCTGTGTGGATAGAACATCCCTTTGGTTCATATGATTTGGTAGTATGAGAGCATGAAAGAGAGCCTCTAGGAGCGTGAGAGTTATATGTAGACTTAACAACCTCATCTTTTTTTAGCTTGTTTTTTAGGGGTGAAAAGCGTTGAAGGAGGGGAGAATGCAACGATTCTAGTTTTTATGGATTAGTCCATTGAATATATATATATATATATATATCCTTGAAGTCAGTGTGGTGTTTGGGTGTCTTGGGACCCCAAAATTAATATATTCAAAATATTAATATATTTTAATGCATGAACGTGTATCATTTTAGTTTAAATGGGTTTCCTATTATTTGATACCACAGATGGGAAATTTGAGACCACAGTTGATTCCAAAATGAAGGATTTATCCTATGAACCAACCTAAGGTTAGCTAGCGTTAGACATTCCATGAGAAATTTGAGACAACAGTTGATTCCAAAAAATCTTTGTGCACCGTGCTTAAGGAGAAAACACCCATGGTGTTGAAAATTTTAGTTTTGAAGTTGAGGGGAACTATGGTGAAGCTAAGATCACTATATCATGGTTTTTATTAGAGATATGTTTGAGGGAGCAAGATAGACATTGAAAAATGGCTAGATAAGGGATATATCCAATTGTGAATTTTAGATCTAACTGATGCTAGCTAGACCATAGCATTTTTAACAAATTTGGTTTTTATGAAATAATCCTTTGAATATTTATAAATATATATATCTATTAATCCTTAGGAGATGCACCATAAGGATTTTATGATGGAGGAGAGAACATCATCCTTTTTCAGGGATGGATGGGGGTTCTAGTCACGCTGTAGGAGGAGGTGATAAGGGAGTTTCACACTTACCCTTTGGCTGTACATCCTAGTGTGGAAAATATGTGAAAGGACATTCATCGATAGATTTGGTTGGCCAAAATGAGGTTGAGTGTTTCTGAGTTCATCTCTCGGTGTCTCACATTTCAGCAAGTGAAGACTGAGCACCAATTTCCAGTAGGTTTGAAACCATCTATTAAGATCCCATAGTGGAAATATGATGACATATAAATGAACTTTTTGACAGGGCTACCTTGGAAAGTGTGAGTCCATAATGCTATCTAGGTGATTGTTGATCAACTTACCAAGTCGACACACTTCCTTTCCATTTGAGAGAAGAAAATAGTTGATAGTCTAGGGCAGTTGTATGTGTGGGAGATCACATGACTTCACGCGGTACCCATGATGATCATCTCCAACTGTGATGCTTGATTTACATCATGGTTGTGGAGGGTCTTTCAAGAGGATTTTAGGACCAAGTTGCAGATGAGTATGGAATTTCACCCCCATATGGATGGTCAGATCAAGATGACTATCTAGGTGTTGGAGGATATGTTGAGATCTTGTGTATTGGACTTCAGTCAGAGTTGGGAGGATCACTTTCCATTGGTGGAGTTTTCTTATAATAAAATCCATCACTCTATTATCAACATCGCACCTTTAAAGGCCCTGCATGGGAGACCCTATAGATCACCCTTATAATGGACTGAGACTGGTGAGATATCTCTTGTTGGGCCATATATGGTGTAGGTGATGAAGGATAAGGATCAAGTGATTCATGAGCATATGAGGACAACACAAAGCTAAAATAAATCTTACACAGATCGAAATATAGGACCTTGGAGTTCGAGTAGGTAGACCATGTTTTCTAGATATCCTCCACATGAAGAGGATTATAGAGGTTTGGTCAGGAAGAAAAGATATCCCGGAGGTTTATTGGGCTGTTCAAGATCCTACAAAGTGTTGGCGAGGTTTCTTACTACCTAGCATTTCCCTGTAGTTGTATTGAGTGCACAAAGTCTTCCATGTGTCACCCCAACGAGCTTTGCACCCTGGTTCATCCTTGTTGATACATTAACGTGAAGATTATCCCCATAACCTCAATACACTCTATTTTGTAGGTGATGACTAATCCAGATGCGTCAATCCCCAGTGAGACCACTATGTGAGAATGGATCCTATGGATAGTTGTCGATATCCCCGGTGATGCTGCCCACTTCTACGATACTGTTTAATTTTTATTCTTCTTATTCATTTCATGCATGCATGCAACTTAGTTTTTTGCAGGGAAAGAAGTGGTGCCGTATGTGGGGCTATGGCCGCCGATGGGGATCCACTGCCACATAATGCTACTCTGCCACTAGAATAGGCCACAACGAGGTCTGGTGGAGGTGCCACAAATGCACATCAACTTCCGAACGTGGGAGTTTTCCAGGCAGCTGGATCTCGTTTATCTTGTTTCCACTATATACTTCAACTCTCAGAAGGAACTGACCCCCCACTACTGATCTCCCACCTTCACTTATTTTTGAAAAAGGTATCACCAACTGCCATCTATTATCATAATAATTGAATAATGTATGAGCGCCAAACTTTGGTGAAATTCAACTGAAAATATTTAAATTTATTATTTTCAAATGTTTTCAACATCATTGTTATCAAATAGTAAGTGAATGTAAAACATTTCATAGGAGATAATAAAATAACATAAAAAAATGTTTACAGTAACTGAGAAAATATATGATGATGATTAATGTTACCAACCATCACACACACACATGACAATTTCTTATTGTAATTTTCATATAATACATATGACCCTAATAACTGTTATACAATATGCACAATGATCCTTAGACAACCATAATTAAATATATTTTTTTTAAAAGGAACCATGTTTTTAGTTATTATAGATAACTATTAAGAAAAAATAAGGCTACCAACATCGAATCGAATGGAAAAACCAATTATACATGTTTCATCAATCGATTTGAAATGATTAACCAATTTAAGATGGTCTGATTTGGTCAGTTTTGATTGGTTTGGTTAAATTTGAACACACTTAATCTATAAGTAGAAAATAATTATTTCATATGAATTAAAAAAATTAGTTAAAACTGGTTAAACATATTTAATTTATCAAAAATTATTATATATTAAAAAAATAAGTTTAATTTTAAATTTACATGTTATTCCCTCTCATAATTAAGAAGGATAATTTGTGCTAATGAATATGTAAACATAAATTTTCCCTCATAAATTAGATCAAAGAAATATATGCTCATTATTATAGATAATGATCATATAGTTTATGATTAAAATTTTGAAGAATATTAGAGGATTTTTTATAATAATATTTTATTATTTAAATACATGTTTTATTTATTTATTTATAAGAAGAATCATGTATGAGAGCCTTTAAGAAATCATTGGACATTCATCCCCTAATGTATATCCTGAAATAAAACAATATATGCAATTTGAATGAATTGCCAACAAAATATATAGTTCAAACTAATTTTTATTTTATCTCAACAAAATGGTATAATTCAAACATGTAACAAAAATATACTTCAATTTTTTTTTACAAAATTTAATTTTATGTCAAAATTATCTAGGATACCATAATGTTCCTTTAGAGATTAAAGCGATCACATGAAGTAAAATGACAAAGCGGGAGCTATCAAATGATGGTTTATTGAGATGATTCATTCATGGGTTATAATGATGGTTTCATATTGAATTTATAAATAACATGCTTATGGATGAGTTGAAAGCTAATTGGATTTGAGATAGTAATAAATAAATGGTGAAATTACAAGGGAAAAACATATACCACTAGTAGAAAAAATAAAATTCACGTCAAGGTTTTAACATCAGTTATTTAATAACCAACATTAAAAAGTTTATGAATACAGTTAACTGATGTTAAAACCCTTTTGTGTTGGGTTTTAGCATCAGTTAATATATTAACTGATGTTCAAAACAAACCATGAAAGGGTTTTAATGTCAATTAATATATAACTAACTTTAGAAATTGACACAAAAAGGGGTTTAACATCAGTTATTCATATAACTGATGTTAAAACCAAAATTTTAACATCAGTTATATATTAACTGACGTTAAAAGCAAAATTTCACATCATGCGATGGTGATGTTTTAATTTTTTCACAGTGCACTTTCAATTTTTAAAATCCTGTCCAAATTTTATTAAGTCGCGGAAAAACATATTTAATTAGCATATATAACTTTTAATTCCCCCTCTTTCTATATTATAGCACTACTCCTATTTTATCCGCATCTTCATTCCATCACCTTTTCATTAAAAAATTTCACCATGGTATTTATCATTACGTTGCCATCATTTAGTTTTTTTATAATTGGTCTTCTTTATTGTTATACTTTTTAAAGATTTTTTTAAGATGAAGAAGACTTTTTCTGATCAAGTTGAGGAGATAACGCTTATGCATGAGATGTACCGATCAGAGTTTAAAATGCCTTACCAGCCACAATTTTAGATGTCACATGAGTTCTTTCCTCAAAATAAAATGAATATCAACAAATGATATTTAGTTTCGAAGGACACTACAACAAGCAAGGAAATTAAGTCAAAGATTTAATTTTTTTTCTTATTTTCATTTGTTTTCTAGAATTTTCTAGTTTATCTGTATTGTTTTTTCTTCTAAGTGAGTAATTTGAATTGAAATAGTTTTTATTAAAAAAATAATACACTTTCAACATTAGTTATTTTGTAAACTGATGTAGAAAATCCTCAAAGTTATGCTTTTAACACCGATTATCTGAATAAAAAATGTTGAAATTATCAAAATAATGATTTTTACTTTGGTTGATTTAACCGATATTAAAAATAACACTTACAACATCATATGCATTTATGTAAGATAAAAACCAAAGTTAAAACTAAAAAACTGACATCAAATGGTATATTTCTAGTAGTGAACACTAAAAAACATGACATGGTGGGTGTTTCAAATTGACACATGAACAAATTAAGGATAAATAGTCATTTACATGATCATAGTTTAATAGAATATTGATAGATGACCATGAAGAGTCTAAAAATGGGCAAAGTGAGTCATCATTATTCTGTGGTCACTGAATGGAAATGACCATAAAAAAGATTCCTATTTAAAAAAATCAAGGGATATTGTTGAAGTTTCATAATGGGGATCTAAGGTGAAAATGGGCATGGTACATATCGTGCTATGGAAACAAATATTTATCCACAATGCTTATAGAGAAAAAAACCATAGTGTTGAAAATTTTAGTTTTTTAGTTTAGGGGAACTCTGGTGAAGCTAAGATCACTATGGCATGGTGGTTATTAGAGATATGTTTGAGGAAACAAGATAGACAATGAAAAAGGGGTAGATAAAGAAGATATCCAATCATGATTTTCAAATCTAGCTGATACTAGATAGACCATGAAATATGTAATGATTTTGGTTTGGATGGATCGGTCCTATGAATATATATATATATATATATATATATATATTGATTAATCACCAGAAGATGCACCAGATGAATTTTCTAAAGGAGGGGATTGCATCATCCTTTTTTGGGGACAAACGGTGGTTCCGGTCACATTGCAAGAGGGGGTGATGATGGAGTTTCACACTTCCCTCTTCGATGTACATAACAGTGGACATAATATGTATAAAGAACTTCAACAATAGTTTTTGTGGGTTGATATAAGGAATACCATTGACGAGTTCATCTCTCAGTGTCTCACATGTTAGTAGGTGAAGGCTGAGCAACGGGTTTTGGTAGGTTTGTAACAACCTATTGAGATCCTGGAGTGGAAATGAGATGACATATCCATGGAATTTGTGACATGGATGCCAAATACAACATGGGGACATGATTCTATCTAGGTTATTGTTGACCGATAATGTGCCTTTAACTTGACACAGTTTGCCACATAATTTTTTATTAATTTTTAGTAATTTAATTAACCATTTTTACACTTTTTAGTAAATAATCACACTATTATATTTTTATAATGAAATTTATTAATTAATCAAATTTTATAACAAATTATGTGTTTTTAGTATTTAAAATAATTAATTTTATCTAAATAACTTATCTAATATTATTATTTATTAATTAGTTTTGTTTAACTTTAATTTGATTAACTTTTTAATAAATTGACACTTTTATTAAATAATCATTTAATCATATTTTTTTGTGAATTATTTAACTTAGTTTTTAATTTAATATTATATGTTTTAATTTAAATTTATTAAAATAACTTAACTTTATTAATTTAATTGTTCTATCAATTAATATAAGATTAACAATTTAAGTATGATTTGATAAAATAATGTGTTATAAATTTTAAGTATTATTTTAGCTATTTAATTAATGAATTTAGAGTTTTTAAAAACTTTAATGTTTTAATTTCTTGTTTGTAGATTAAATTTTTAGTCAGTTGGCTGTCGATGACCCATTTTATACCTTTCCTTTTTTTGAAGTCACCAATACACCCTTTTCTCTTCTATCGGTGAGTCATTTCACTGATACATCATACCCACACCCTATCAGTCCAAATTTAATCTCATTTAATTTAATTAATATTTACTTTATTTCAAAACCTTTAATGATTTGTTTGATTAATTTATTTAAACTTTATTTTATCAATTTTAATTTCTAGTATAATTACATCAATTAATTTAACCATTTTAAATTTATTGTTTTATTTCAATTTTTAATTCTTTTTTTAATTTTTTTAATTAGTTTGATTAATAAATTAATTAGTTTTTCATTTAACTATTTAGTCTTTATTAGATTAGTTAATTTTCAATTGTTTTAATTAATTATTATTTTGTTTAATTTGATAATCTGTTTATTTTAATTTTTCAATTTTTGCAGTTCACTTACCGATAGTTCACTACCTATTTTGCACTATCGGTGAGACGTCTCACTGACCACCCATCGGTGTCTCACGACTCACTAATACCCTATAAATTTAATTTTAAGGCATCAGTGCCACTGATACCGATATGCCTCATTGGTTTGACTGATACCGATGCTCATCGGCTTCGGTCTCTCATTTCATCAGCTTCAGTTTCTCATTCCATCAACATCTGTCTCACCCTCCCCGTTCCTCTCCATCGATGACACCGTTCATCATCGGTGCCACCGTTCATCTCCTCTTATCGGTTCCACAGTGACACACCGACTCTTTCACCCTTTCACTATCGGTATCCCATGCACTCTCCCATCTGTCTCTTATTATACCGACCGACCCCTTCTAACACCGATCCACCTCTTCTTTTCATCAGTGTCACGACACACTGATGTTGTCCTCCCTACTTCCGCTCCACGATTCTCTTCCACCGTTCTTCTCCCCTTCCACAACAATTAAACACCACTGGTTTCCATCTCAACCATGAGCTGAGGATAACCCAAAGGAGAACCGAGGGTGAAATCCCTTATTGTGCGCTGTTGGAGTATAAAGGAAGCTGAACTGAAGCCGTTGCTGTCAGGAATGGATCCTCCATCTACAAACTGAATACGAACCAGACTCAGACCAGAATCAGACTTGAACCAAATTCAAATTACAACAAATTAATTCCAAATCTACTACTAGCTCACTGTTTCCACCATGGAGGAGTCGTTGTTGGCCACCACTGGGTAGAAGGAAGCCACCGCGTGAGGATGAGGCCGATATGGAGCCGCGAGTTGTAGCGCAAATCTGAAACCCCCTGATGCTCATTACAGTCACCATAAGGAGGTGCCGCTGTGCTCACACAAGAGTTGTGTTCCACTGAAGTGATGCTTCCAGAGGCCTACGCACTGTAAAGGGTTTCATAAGGAACCCTACCCCTCCCCTGTTGCACTGTGGAGAAGGGGGATGAGGGAGAAGAAGTTTAGAAACAAATTAATTAAAAAAATTAAATTATCTTAAATTAAAATAAAAACTTAAAAAAAAAACTTAATAATAAAATATTAATTAAACTAAAATATTAAATATTAATAATTATTAATATAAAATTTTAATAAAATAAATTATTAACTAATTAATTAAATACGATTTATTAAAATTAACATAATAAATAGAAATTTATAAATCAATTAATATAATTACTTAAATCTAATTATAATAATTAAAATAAACTTATTTAAGCAACTAAATTAAACTTTAATAATAATATTTAAATTAATCAATTACTTAATAACAATAATTAAATAAATATATAATTAATAAAACTTTTTAAACTTAAATATTAATAATGATTAATTATTAATTAAATTGATCAACTAAACAATACATTAACATATATTTAATTATTATAACATAAATTTTTAATTGATGAAATATTTACTTTTTTAATAACAAAATTAATTAATTAATAAAATTAAGTAAATAAATAAATAATAATCTAATTTTAAAATATAATTTATTTATATAACTAATTACTAATAATATTTATTAATAGAATTATCATATTTTAATATTAGTTATTTAATCTAATTATAAATTAAATAACTTAATTAAATAATAACATTTTATTATCCTAAATTAATATTATAGGGTAATTAAAATAATAAATTTAATAATTAATAATTAATTTAAGTTCAAAATTAAATAAATACAATCATAAAATAAGTTATTTGTTAGTTAATAACATTTAACCTATTAATAAGTAATGTAACTATAATATAATAATAATATTTATTTAATTATTTCTTAGTGCTTCTAACTGTTTTGTCTTGTACTACATTGAGCAGGTTCATATAGGTAACATAAACCCTTCCAGGGTCATCCAACTAACTGGAGTGGAGTTAGTTACATGGGGTAAGGTAGAATAACATGTCGTTCAGTAAAAAGTGAACGTGTGTGGAAGCACTGTGAAATTCAAAACTATGTCGGTGGAAGAAATTGGTGATTGAACAGCAGATGACCACGAGTTTAAAAATAGAACAATTGCATGAAAAAAACGGGGACAACTCATGAGCCAATTTTCCTCAACTTCTCACACATTGGAGTAGAGCAGATCCTTCAAGAAGATCCTTAGAGAATCAATCTTAAAGATATGAGGTCTCCAGTAATAGAACAACATAGGAGGGAGCCTCTTCTTCATCTTTGTTTCTATTACTCTACTCTATAATTATATGTTTTCAATTTCATCAATGAACATATCATTAGGATAAAATCTTTATCTTGAGAGTTCTAATTTTTTCTAGTTCATCAATTAAATTTCTACACTTTATTTTCACAAAATTAGAATAATTTAGTGAGTTTATTTCTAATTATACATTAATTGATCACACCTCTCACTTACACATTCAAAAATTCAATATCAATCGATGAGACTGAAACTGAATAAATTTACCAAAGTTTTTTCTGTAAAGCAGTTTAAATTTTATGGTGAGTTCAATTCCAATTATTTCTCTTTCATTTTTCTAAGTAGTACAATTGAACTCGAGTGGAGAACTCTAGGATTCAATGTTCTGTATGTCAAATCTCCTGGTGAGGGAGATTCAACAACTTATTTCTCAAGGTGTGAATCAATTAAGAACATTGAAGAAATTAATCTTTAAACAAGTAGATTAATAATTCATAAGTGTTTACTTAGATTAATTTTCTCAGTGTTAGTCTCTCTTTCTAGTTCCTAGATTACGTTTAGTTAATCATAGACTTTTTTTAGACTTCATTTTCTTAGAACAAAAATATAAAAAATTTAAAAGTTAAAAAAAATAAAAAAATATATATAAAGTTTCCCCACTGCTGACAACAGTGGGGTGTTAAAAAAGTTTTTTTTTAAAATAAAATTGGTTGTCGTACTTACCTATGGGTTTGACCCTAAAAACTACTATAAATTGTAGTTAGTATGAATTATAAATAATTAAACTTTGACTTGATTTCAATGACAGTCATGCCAACCGACTTACCAAGTCAGCACACTTCCTTGCTATCCAAGAACAAAACTCAGTTTAGAGTCTAGGGTAGTTGTATGTGCGGGAGATCATCCGACTTCATAGGGTACACACAATGATAGTCTCTGAACATGATGATTGATTTATGTCACAATTTTGGATGGGATTGTAAGATAATTTTGGGACCTAGTTGCGAATGATCAGGAAGTTTCACCCCCAGATGGATGGGAAGACTGAGATGACTATCTAGGTGTTAGAGGATATGATAAGAGCTTGCATATTAGACTTTATCCAGATATGGGAGGATCAATTTCCATTGGTGTAATTTACTTATAATAACAACTATCACTCTAATATCAACATTTAACCTTTCGAGACCCTGTATAGGAGACCCTATAGGTCACCCTTGTAATGAAATGAGATTGGTGAGATATCTCTTGTTGGGATATAGATGGTGCAAGAAATGACAAATTAGGTCCAGGTGGTTCACGAGTATATGAGGATAGCCTAGATTAGACATAAATCTTACACATATCGACATAATAGGTTCTTATAGTTCAATAAGGGAGATGATTTTTTTCTAGAGAGTATCCCTATGATGAGGATTGTAGAGGTTTGGTTGGGGAGACAATTTATTCCTGAGTTTCATCAAACCATTTGAGATCATATAGAGTATTGGAGAGGTTTCTTACTACCTAGTCTTACTCCTGTAGTTGGATCGAGTGCACAACATCTTCCGTATGTCACAGTTGAGGAGATACATGCACGCCCTATGAACGTTATTGAATAGGGTGAGTTGAACATCAAGAATGGAGCCACCTTCACAGAGTAGCTAGTGGTGATCGAGGATCAGTAGAAGAGGATCCTATGTGGATAGAACATACCCTTGGTTTGTGTGCTTTGGTAGTATGAGAGCATGCAGGAGAGCCTCTGGGAGCATGAGAGTAAGATGCAGACTTAACAACCTCACCTTTTTTTTTATCTTGTGCCTTTTAGGGGTGAAAATCCTTGAAGGAGGGGAGAATGTAATGACTCTGGTTTTGATGGATCGATCCATTTAATATATATATATATATATATGGATTTATCCTTGAGTCAACATGGTGTTTGGGTGTCATGGGACCCAAAAAATAACATATTCAAAATATTAATATATTTTAATACATGAACATATATCATTTGAGTTTAAATGGGTTTCCCATTATTAAATACATCAAATGGGAAAGTTGAGATCACAGTTGATTCCAAAATGTAGGGTTTATCCTATGAACCAATATAAGGTTAGCTACCATTAGACATTCCATGAGAGGTGACTGTTGGAAGTTCCATTTAATAAAATAAATAATTTATTTCATTTTAAATTCCAAACCTAATTTATTCTTTAAATAACCTGTTATGAAAAATCACCAGGGTTAGCCTCATAAACTTAGAAGTATTTGAGAGGTGGAGTATCATTTTTCGTTAACAGATCAGGATCATAGGATGATGATGAATGATTAGGGTGTATTAAGAGGCAGGCAACGAACACATCAAATATTCTTCATCACTATAGAATTAACTCTTCACCAATGATTGATCCTTGATTGAGGTAGGGTATGTTATTTATGGATTTACACCCTATTTTAATTTTCAAGCATGTAATTAATTATTTTCTTATTTAATATGTGATTTATTGATCTTTACATGACCCCTATCATATTTTGGTTGGATTAATTCAATAAAACTCCATTGTTTCATTTTCCTTCACCCTTGGATATCTTTTTCATGTGATTTTTTCCTGATAACTATTTTATAACGATGGATTTACTTTTTTTGTGTGCATTTCTCACCACTGTTCTTCGTGTTCTTCATCATTGGACCATAGGGTCACAATTAATATGTTTGGGGTAGTTTCAAGCATGATCAAACCACTGGATTCATGGTGGATGTGAGAATATTTTTAGGTAAGGTTATTTTTGGATGGATTGTAATGGATTGCGAGTTGTGGGTGATGCCTCCATATATTTGGGACCAAGAGTAGCAACGAGAAGTGCAATAACTTGTTTGTGGGTGACTAGATTTCTGATTACAAGCCACTAGAGGTTGGATATCAATGTCCGAAGATGACTCCCTTTGATTTTGGGTGGTAAAATAGTGGATTTTGTGGTGTTGAAGGTGGATATGGGATCCATGTGAAGGATCTTAGGTTTCTATGAAAAAGAGGATTACACAACATACACTGTGAAGAACACACGCCGTGTAGTCTTCTGTCTATGGTGGATAGGATTTTAGGTTGAGATAATGATCAAACACCATGTATGACCCCATATATATCGTGTGACCCCATGTTGGTGGATCAACATGTGCTCCCAGAGTTCATGGACCCGAGCATGGCCAGATACATGGGAATGACTAGAAGTACATGGGAACAACCCAATACTCAGACACAACTAGGTACAAGAGCATGACTTGAAGTACATGGGCATGATCAGATGTACATGGGCATGGATATGAGAACATGGGAAGACCCCAGGTGGATGAGACACACCGTATAGTACCTGTACATTCCATGTAGTATTACATGGATATCCAAGCCATGTGCAGGCGAGGACACGACTAGGTGTCCGAACAAGGTTAGATGTCATGCGACCCCATATGCACATCAACAAAAATTGCCACATCAAGCCCTCCATGGTCTACGACCTACCCAAAATCATCCTCTATTTCCACCCATAAGATCTATACAACCTGTTTCATCCTTGATGATAAATTAACGTGACGATTCACCCAACGAGCTCAATACACTGTATTTTGTTGTTCATTTAAGGTTATGACAGATTCAGATGCACCGAGCCCTAATAATCCCACCATGCGAGAATGGATACACTGGATAGTTGTCGACATCCCCAGTGATGCCACCCACTTCCATAGTACTCCTATCACACTACAACAAAATCAACTGACAATAGTGTTTTTTTTATTTTTTGGTGGTTTAAACCACATCCATAAGGTTCTACGATGGTTTCCAAAAACCATCGCTAAAGTTGGAGTCATTATCCAAATTGTGTCGGTTCTATCCATTTAGTGGTATTTTCTAGGAACTGTCATAGAAAATTTATTTAGAGACTTTTTTTTTTGGTTTTAACGGCAGTTTACCCTTCCAAAAAATGCCTAAGAAATAGCGGTGGTTCAAACCACCGCAATCTGCTCTCCATTTTTTGGAGGGTAAACCACTGCTAAAACCAAAAAACCACTAATAATTTTTTTGGAACTTATATAGAGATGTTTTAAACTACCTATAAATATTAATTTGGAATATATAGAGGCAGTTTAAACCGCTTATATATATCACTTTCCAAAAAAAAAAATACAGCTACATAATATGCAGCCCTAGAACAACTGAAAAACATAGATATGAAAATATACAAAAAATAATAACTAGAATAGTAATAATAAAACAATAAGAATAATAATAATTAAAACAAAATCATTATTCATCTTGAAACCCAATATTTTAGTCCCATGTGAATAAATCAATCATTCCATTGCAACCATTAACTAAAAATCACATGTCTATCAACCAAGGAGTAGATCCACCACATTATAAAATTATACTATAAAAAAATTAAAATACTATCTATATCTATTGTGAATATTATACCATTTTTTATTAATCAAATTATCATTTAGATCTTGGTTGGTAGACTATAAAATAATTTTGGAAGATAAAATATTATCCTTCAAATTGTTTTGATTCATTTGGAGTTCTATTTCTAGAGGATAATTTTTCATTTATTAAGAATGACTTGATGTTATATTGGTGAATTTTTTAGATATTGGATGATTCTAGTGATACTACTCTTGGAGTGTTTTAATTTGAAATTAGATGGAATAATGAGCCATATATGTGGTTAGAAAAAATAAAATACATCATATAAAGAATAGATGGATTATTCTATATAGTGTAATGAGTTTTATTGATGTATTTACTTGAAGTAGGTTTTAATTATGATGTTATCAAATGTTTTAGTTTCTAAAATCGATGAAATTTAGTCAGATCCACTGAGAAAGAGAAATTGTGATAAAACATCATAAAACCCAAACTTATATTCTTTGATGGACCAGTTTCCAAATATTTTATAAATTCCATAGATGAGCTAAGGGTGGTTATCATTTCTACCATGTGTTATCTATTCTACATTGAGTCAGGATAGGTGACACTGGGGTTCTTATAACTCAACATTTTAAATAAGATCATGTGTTATATTCTTGAAACCTCATGATTATTAGAGTGGTTGTTCTGTCAAGTTATGGAATGAAATAATGAGTATGTGATGGTTCTAAAAGATCAACTAGGTAATATATGATGATTTTTGAAATGACCTAGGATTCATGGTGGGGGATTTATGGTTTCTGTTGATTTTTGATAAGTTTATAACTCTAGAAGAGACTTCTAGATGTAGTAATGTAATTTCAAACTTCTAGATTTCAAGAATATAGTGTTTATGGAATAGTTTTCACGAGTTCATAAGAATGAGTGGAAGGAAGGATATAGATACTTGGATTCTATATGATTTTTTAGAATGTAATTTTTGTGAGTGTGGTCTTCAGAAGTAGTGATATGTGTTCAATATCCATAATGAGTTAAGAAAAGGAATCAAAAATTGAAAAGATATGATAATATCATAGGATTTATTATACTTAAACATACCTTCATCAAGAAGAATTACGATGAATGAATTGGAATATAATATTGATCTACAAGACAATAGATTCCAGAAAAAGGTAGAGTTATAAAAATACATTTAGATGTATTTACCTATAATTTGAGGAGACTAACCATTAAAATTTAAAGGGAGTTACATATAAGAATAGTTTTTTGGCTTAGTATCATTTAAATATACTCTTGAAGTCCATAAGTTTGGAATTTATTTCTATATTATCACCAAAGTATTGTATAATTTAACCACTACAATTTTAAAACCTGAGATTGATATCACATGTCTATAGAACATGAAACTTTGCATTGGTATTGATAAATATTTTTTATTTCTTCAATCACTATGGATAAAATCATCAGAATACGATCAGAAAAATAAAAATAAAATTTTATTGATAGAGGTGGACTCTTGAAAGGTTGAGACTATTATAGATGTAGTGGTAGAAATATAATTTATTTCCATGGTTCACATAGAGGAAGGATCAATTGGATTTCATAATCCTGATAGTATTATACATTCTAGAAGGTGGAGTTATAGATAAATTTCTATTCCAATGATTTCATTAGAGACATGTGTATCAGTATCTCTAGGATTATTGATCATTAAGGATAATGTAATAAAAATAAAATGACAATATAGAGTGAGACCATGGACATGGTACATGGAAAACCATTTTATAGGACTTCAACAAAGTCAGAGGATTATAACTTAGTGCATATTTTATTTTTCAGAAAATGTTTCATAGATTCATTTAGAGGGTTTCGTGAACTCAATGAATTATCCTATAATAATTCTAGAGATCCAGGGATGTGTTTCTTCAATGGGACACTACATCAAATTGAACTAAAATCCTCATGTGTATGTATTTGTGCATGGTTACTACTCGAAATCACATTGTCACGAACTAACCTTGTTCCATAGGGAAATCCCATACCTATGATTTATCTACATTTTCCCCCAAACATAAGGTTTTATACACAGATACATATAGACATATGGAAATATTTCATTATAAAAAGTCCTTTGAAAAATCAAAGTTAAATTCCAAAACTCATAAAAATTTAAAATACCAATAATTATATCATATTTAATATAAGAGTGACATGGGGGTGTCACGATTCATCATATATATAATATTAAATGAAATAAAATCATAAGGTATACTTAGGAATAAAACATGGTAAATTAACCAAGTATATATATTTTCATGCAATATAAGGGAAATACATATATTCCTACCAAAAACCAAAATATGGTTTCTGAATCACCAAATTAGTGTTATATTATAATAAGTTTAGTTACAAATCATCTATAAATCCAATGTGAACACTAATCACTACCTAATGAACTTTGATTGACACCCTATCCATCTCTTTCTCCACTTCCTGCTACCGAAACCTGCATTACAATTATGTTGAAAATTAAACAGTGTTGTATATTGAAATTTAAACTTAAAACCAATAAAATTTTGTGTACTAAATTATTTTTAAGTTTTATGATTTACCTACTCACTACTATCTATAGAGGAAATAACACTGGGGATAGATCCAATTTTATTATGATATAATTCAATCAACGCTTTCTATAGAGAAATGACCTTTTCATCTTGCATATTTATATTTTCCCCATATTTCTGAATTGTTCTTTTCATAGAAAAAAACTTCTTGTGAGAATCTAGAGGTAGGGAATAAATACAACCAGGGCTAGATGATACTACAATCCCTTATGGCCTACCAAATACCTCCAATGGTAATGGTCCCAAAACCATCTCATGCACATGACTAGGATGATCCTTCCCAAGGACATTACCAATGGGATCATCCTGGGAGACCGAGAAGGACTACGCAGGATTGGAATCTAATATTTCTTTTTTATTTTTACCTATAAATAAAACATAAGTCATATTTGAAGTAATACATATTAAAATAGTGACAATTAACAATAAGTTAATACAATGAAAAAGGAATTCATATCCTAACTTCTTTGGTAGGATTATTAACTTAAATCCCATCATATTTTGTCTGAACATCCAACCAAAGTTCTATTCAAGAGACTTGGTACCCTAAATTATTTGACTGCATTAAACAAACATAAATAAAAAATTTAATATATGAAACATATAATGTTATATTTTAAATATTTAAACTAATGAAAGTATTACCAGAGTCGATCTGTTTCTAGAAAAACTCTTTGACCTGACAGTGTGGGGGATGATTTTTTTAGCTTGACATGATGAATTTTTCTTTAAAACATCTTGAAATAAATAACATGTAATTTAAAAGTAATGTATGAAATTTAATTTCCTTATCATATGCACATATATATATATTTAAAATGAGATTAATATAATAATATATAATTCAATACTATGTTCTTCTCATGATGATGGCTATCAAAAAAAAAACACTCCAATACTCTCTAGGTACCCCTTTAGGCACCTTATCATACAAATGCCATGTGGTAAATTAAGCATCGTTGAATAAATTCCATAATATCCATTTAAAATCCTTCAATTTCTTACCCAATGCTTTCAATGTCCACTTTTATGCGATAAAATCTGTAGCGGTAATGTGGAACAACATCTGTACAAAGAGATTAATTTTTAAAATATTATAATTTAGTAACATAATAACATTCAATTACACCATAATGTATTAAAATTACCTTATATAGAAATCAATGACTTTATTTTTCCAATATTGAGGTTCATTACTCTAATCCACATAGGTAATGGGAAGGGTAACCGGTTCCACCGCTAGCTGGCCTAGAATCTGGCCAAATAATCCCATGAAATCATCCATGGGGACCCTATAATAATCAAATGGGATAACCATCTTCATTACATTCAGATTATAGATATATAAACTATTCATATTTCTCTCTATAGTAATTTTTTTTGAATATTTTATTAAAAAATAGTTAGTAATATAAAAAAATTTCAATAACTTTATTCACATTAAAATTTGTACCCATAACTATCACTCTCTAATATCCTCATGAAGAACAGAAGTGATGAATTGTTCCCTCACTACTGAACTTACTAAATTGGGAGGCACTATCTCAAATGTTGATAGGATAGAGAAGAAGGGTGTTATAGATGATGATGAAATGGAGGGAGTGAGAGATGTTAAAGGGGGGGAAGATGGAGGGTATTTCAGATGCAGTAGGGAGGGAGACCGATGGATCATCATCTTTTGGTGTGGTCGAGGGAACGTCAATTGGGAGTCAACTGGGATTAGTGAAATTTTTCTTTCTTAGAATTACTATCATTTAATCAAATAAAATTAACTCCAGAACATATATTTCAAAAAATCCATGTAGGAAAAAATAGAAACGATAATAGATGCACAATACTTATAAAACAATATACATAGATATGATAATGAATGACTGAACATATAACATAAGTGTTTGATAAATTAATGGATGCCTACACATAAAATCATTTTTTCCTTCAATTATGTCATTATACAACTCCATCATTACTTGATCTACTTTATCTACCCTTGAATGACTAATATTTTCAATATCATGATGAAAAAATAAGTTTTTTTCTTGCTGTTGATGAGATTCAATGTTAGATTATAGATATTTCACTTCATCACCCATATCATACAAGCCTATTTGTTTTATGTGAAAAACTACACTCCACCATTAATCCAAAACATATTCAACATAATATATCATTTTTTATTGTGATGAGAAGATATACAAACCATGTAATTTATGGTCACAGACATCCATCAAATGAGAGAATTTCACATAAGTAAATTTTAAGGAATATCTTTTAATACCCCTGGTAATATCAACCCACTTATATTTGAATAAAACAACTAAAAAATGCATGTGGTTGTAACGCCCCGACCCTAGTTACCCAGAGTCGGTGCATTATTACATTACATTAGCATGATCACAAGAAAGATCAAATCTCGAAAGACCGATTGGTTTAGTAGCCTTGGAAACACTAGATATATTCATAAAGTTTTACATTACATCACAAAGTGAAAAACTACTACAACAACATAGTCTCCATATTCCACACTCATATCCCCACATACTATCCCTGCAGGTCATTGATAACTTACTTCTTCACATCCTGGGAAAAATAAAACATAGAAAAGGGGTGATCTCAAATGCCCAGTAAGGATAACAATAGAGTGGAAACTTTTAAAAATAAGCATAAACATTTAAGGCAATGTATAACTAAAACAAAAGCCTTTCAAACTTGAACTTCAACATAGTATGGAAAAAGTAAAAATGAAATAATGCCATTTACTTATTCACATGGATATTCTACTAATCGAATAATCACATGCAATATCAACAACCACTTTCATAATGATGGAATGCATAATGCCAGACTATCATAACCACATAGCCAAGGCCTCGTGCCAAGACTACAAATAATATTTTGTCAAGGCCTTGTGCCAAGACACTAGTTTGTCTCATGAGACCTATCGATGCATCAAGGAGCTATAGCGGGCTCCACCCGTCACATATTAAGTCCAATGCATTCCCATATGAAAAGGTTTAAACATAACATAAACATTCATATTAAAACTAGCATACGAAATGTAAATAATTTCACCATAAACCATGAATGGTATAAAAATAACACATCCACAGTCAACCATATCACAAAACCTTCAATACAATATAGAAGTTTTGTTTCATAATAAATCAACTTCAAATAAGCGTAAAATCCATCAAAGGATGTTGACATAGATGAAATCAAAACTCTTTTTAGAGAAATATCTCTTTATATTTTGAAATCATTTAAGTGTCATATATTTATGAAATAAAACATTTTCTTTAAAAATATTCTTATAAGCTTGTAAGTGAAGCTTTGACGTTTTTATAACAGCAAAAAACAGCTGCACCCGCTGTATAAGTTAAAAAAACATTCTTACCTTAATTTTGTCGAAAAGGTTAAAAATCACCTTGTTTGGAAAACGACGGAAAGATTACTTTATAAAAATCTTATAAAAAGTCAAACAAGGGTATAAATGACTTTAACCCATATTCTTTTAAATAGTAAAAATGTTTTGAAATACATTTTTAAGAAACATGGATGTGGATGATAAAGAGATCCCAGTAAATTATTTCGTATAAACAACCTCGGATAATGAAGAGATTGTGAAATAACCCTTACCTTGTACTTTTCCTTGGTTGGGGTAGGTTAAACTCCTGTATAATGGTGAAATAATTTTTATTAAATTATAGAAGAATTATATATATTAATATGATATCATATATGATCTTTTAACATTGATTTGTTAATAATATCTTAGAATTATCGTCGTTTCGGGTGTTAACTTACTCGTTTTCTTTTATATGTTTTGTTACATAAGCCATGTTTGTTATGGATAGGTTGTATCTTATTCATATCCAGAATGATATCAAGTCCTTAAACATTATTTTTAAATCATAAAATGATAATTATACTTGAATGGATACGATGGAGAATGAATCACATCGCGTTCGTGGAGACGGTAGTCCGTACATATGCACGAGCGACAATATCATTATTTTGATATTAAAATAATATATAAATGGATGGTATATCATATATACAGAATCATTAACATGTTATATTTATTATTTAAATGAGTTAAACATCATTATTATACCCATCCAAATAATAATATATTGAATAACAATTACACCACGACGTGGAGACGGTAAGCCGTATGTACGCACGTATGGTGACATGTTATTCAAAGGGTGGATAGAATACTGAATATGGTTGTAACATATTTATAATAACATCACAGTATATATAAGATACTGGAGTTATTATTTTAGAATGGTAATAAAAAAGAAAGAAGAAGTGGAAGAAGAAAGGAACTTGAAAAGGGGTGGTGAAAACATTACCTCTTCTTCGGGTTCTTCCTTTTGATTTGATCAAAAGGGCTCCTTAGGTTGGCTTTATGATCAAAATAAGGCCTCTAGGTTGTAGTGAGGGAAGTTTGGAGAGTATTTGGGCAGAGTTTTGCCGAACCAAAATTCTTTGAAGGTGTGAAGAAATGAGAAGGAGGAGTGCCCTTTTATAAGAGGGGTGAGGGGCACCTTTGGAAAAGCTAGAAATATTAATTTATAATAAATTCATATTCAGTTTATAATGGCTCAAAAGTTGATTATTAAAATTTTAAGGTGGGGATAGGTCTAAAACCACTCAACCAATATAATTTAGACAGTTTTGGGTCATTATATTAACCTTATCTTTAAGTATTAACTCTAAGTTAATTAGTTTCAATTTTACAATGTCTCTTTGTATTTTTATATTATATGGTTAATAAACTTAGAATATACATCCAAGAGACCCCCAAGTGGTCCATTAATGTTGAACCTATCATTATATAAGTCTCTTGTCCGAACCTTATATTTTTAGGAATTTAATATCAATTAATAATATAATATTTGTTTTAAAAACTCTTTTATGTCAATTTTGAAACTATTCAATAATTGATTTTTTTGAAACTCATAACAGAATGATTACTTCAACAAAAGTTAATTAAATCAATCCTAACATGTCATATTAGCCTATAAAATTATTTTAATTCATTAAAAGTCTCAAATTATATTTATTTGGGAATTTATAATATCAATTATTTTAATTTTTCACAATTATGGTAATTACTGCATCATCATTGTGTCATAAATAAATTAAATTATTTAATGTCTAAAAATTATAAATAAAATATAATTATGTAGGAAATATTATTAGCTTTCTAATTAATATTTACAATCGAATTTATCTTATGTATAACCCTATATTAATTTTTTTTAGTAAATAAACTTTGATTTTAACTCTTTTAACTCTTCTTTGAATTAAATAATAATAAATGTCCTAATCTAATCCAAGTGGACCTAAATGATAATATTTTATTCCTAAGGTTGTTTTTGGTCGAGATAAACTTGTCCAATAGAATTAGGACATGTGTTAGGGTAATATTAATATCATTTTTACCCTTAATTACCCTATTTTACTTTTAACCGTGGTAAATAAAAGTAAAAAGTTACTATTCATTAAAAATTATTTTCATCTCATTGAACCATATTTTACTTCTTGATATTAACCGTGTCTCTCGGATTTTCGAAATTCCATACACAAAAGTGATAAAATTAAGTTTTATGAAAAATTTAGTTTTTTAACTACCACTTAGTAGTTTCACTATTCATCAAAAATTGAAGTTTTTCAGAACAATGCCAAAATTTCATCCTAAGCTATAATTGGTATTCCGAATTCAAAAATGATGTCTATTTTACAAAATTACAAACATATAAGTTTCATTAATTAATTTTATAATTAATTCCCGCTATCACAACAAATAGCGTGTTTTTAACAAATAATATATATCAAAAGATTGATAATTGTTTATGTCCAATTTCAAAGTAAAATTAATTCTAATGAACACCATTGGATAAAATTGTAAAAATATATTATAATTATGCTTTAAAACCACTCAATAATATAATTTATCACTGTAAATTATTTTGATTAAAAAAGTTGTTTTTAAGTATTTTTCACTATTCATAAAAATTGGAAGTTGTCAGAAAAATACCAAAAATTCAACTTAGGATAATTTCGATATTCCGAATCCAAAAATGAAGTCCATTTTGAAATATAAAATATATATAATTTCAAAAAGTAGGTATTACTATTCATAACGGCTAGTTTGATTAGTTGTGGTGTGTTAGAACTCGATGTTGCGTACAACACACGCTATCACATTATTCAAAGAGAAGCGTACCTTAGAAGCTTGGGGTGTTACATTAACCCCTCCTTCAAATAATTTCGTCCTCAAAATTTCTATAATACTTATCACATGAAAAGACTCGGGTGGTTCTTCATCATAAGTTCCTCGGGTTCCCACGTTGCCTCTTCCATCTTATGGTTTTTCCACAAAACTTTTACCAGACGCGTCGTCCGGTTTCTCAGTACTTGTTCTCTCGTATCAAGAATCCTGACGGGCTCTTCACAATAGGACAGATCGGGTTCCAGTTCTAATTCTTCATAGGTGAGTACATGCGTTGGGTTAGGCATTTATTTCCTCAACAGAGATACGTGGAACACATCGTGAACTTTGGAGAGAGTTGGCGACATTGCCAATCGGTAAGCTACAACCCTAATTCGTTCTAGAATTTCAAAAGGTCCGATGTACCTGGGACTCAATTTACCTTTCTTACCAAAACGTATGACTCCCTTCCATGGAGATACCTTCAAGAAAACATGATCACCGACTTGAAATTCCAAATCCTTCCTTTGATTATCAGCATAGCTCTTCTGCCTACTTTGAGCTTCTTTGATGTGATTTTGGATTACCTTCACCTTTTCCATCGTTTCCTCCACCAGTTCTAGACCTACAAGTTTTCTTTCACCAACGTCATCCCAACAGGTTGGTGTGCAACATCTTTTTCCGTATAATGCTTCATATGGTGCCATATGAATACTCGAATGGAAGCTATTGTTATAGGAAAATTCTACCAGAGGTAAATACTGATCCCACATACCCTGAAAGTCAAGTGAGCAGGATCTCAACATTTCTTTTAAGGTTTGAATAGTCCGTTTTGATTGTCCGTCTGTCTGAGGGAGGTAGGTAGTGCTCAAATGAAGTTCAGTATCCAGGGATCTCTGAAGAATCTTCCAGAATCTTAAAGTAAAACGGGGATCACAATCAGAAACAATCGATAGGGGTACTCCATAAAGTCTCAAAACTTCATTAATATATAGTCTTGCTAGACATTCCAGTGGTAGATCTTCTCTTATAGCAAGAAAATTTGCTGACTTGCTAAGACGATCAACAATAACCCATATTTCATCATTCCTCCTAGGAGTCTTTGGTAGCCCCATGACAAAGTCCATCGTAATATTGTCCCATTTCCACTCCAGTATGGGAAGAGGTTGCATGACTCCTTCAGGGTGTTGCCTTCAAGCTTTCACTTGTTGACAAACCATACATATTGACACAAAATCAGCAATCTCCCTCTTCATATTGTCCCACAAAAAATGTTCCTTCAAATCTCTATACATTTTGGTGCTCCCAGGGTGTATAGAGAAATTGTAACTATGAGCATCATCCAGCAATTCCCTTTTTAGATCAGGTATATCGGGAACACAAAGTCTCTTCCCGAATTTCAAAATTCCATCTTCATACACAAAGTCTATCAATATCCCATCATTCACAGCTTTAATATTCTTTTTAAATTCTTCATCATTGGTCTGAGAACTCTTAATCCTTTCTAGTAAAGATGGTTTGGCAACCATTTGAAAAATAATTGATGTTTCGCCTTCCCTGATTATTCCCATGTCCATCTTCACCAGATCCATGAAAATTGGATCCCTTTCAATTCTCATATTGTTTAAAACTTCATGGTCTTTTCTGATCAAAGCATCTACCACCCTATTTGCCTTCCCCGAGTGGTAGTGTATCGTGCAATAATAATCCTTGAGTAATTCAAACCATCTCCTTTGCCTCATGTTGAGTTATTTTTGTGAGAAAATATACTTCAAACTCTTGTGATCAGTATAAATCTCACATTTTTCACCATAGAGGTAGTGCCTCCATATCTTCAAAGAAAAGATCACAGCTGCTAACTCAAGATCATGAGTAGGATAGTTTTTTTCATGAATTTTCAACTGTCGTGATGCATAGGCAATAACCCTATCATTATGCATAAGGACACAACCAAGTCCTTTCTTCGATGCATCACTATAAATAACGAACCCATCATTCCCCGATTGTAGAGTCAAAATAGGAGCATTGACTAATCTTCTCTTCAGTTCTTCGAAACATTCTTCACACTCTTTTGTCCAAACAAATTTAACCCCTTTATGTGTGAGCTTCGTTAATAGGTCAGCCAATCGGGCAAAATTCTGGACGAATCGTCGATAATAACCTGCTAAACCAACAAAACTACGTACCTCAGTTATACTCGTAGGTGCAGGACATTCTTGGATTGCCTTGGTCTTAGAAGGATCAACAGATATTCCATCTTTAGAGACAATATGGCCAAGAAAAGAAATCTCCTGAAGCCAGAATTCACACTTGCTAAACTTCCCATATAATTCATGTCTTCTCAGAGTCTTCAGGATAATGCGCAAGTGATTTTCATGATCTTCGTAGCTTTTGGAGTATACCAAGATATCATCAACAAATACCACCACAAATTCATCTAGATACTCCTTGAAAACTCTATTAATCAGATCCATGAATACAGAGGGTGCATTAGTCAATCCAAAAGGCATTACAGTAAACTCGTAATGCCCATACCTGGTTCGAAATGCTGTCTTCGGAATGTCTTCCTTCTTCACACACAACTGATGGTGTCCAGATCGAAGTTTAATCTTTGAAAAGTATTGAGCTCCATGCAGTTGTTCAAATAAATCATCAATGCAAGGTAGGGGATACTTGTTCTTTATTGTTATAGAATTGATCTCCCTGTAGTCGATACATAACCTCATAGATCCGTCTTTCTTTTTAACAAAAAGAACAGGGGCTCCCCATGGAGAAACACTAGGGCGAATAAATCCCTTATTACTCAATTCCTCTAGTTGTTTCTTTAGTTCAACTAATTCTACAGTGTCCATTCTATAAGGGGTCTTTGATATAGGCCTTGATCCAGGAATTAAATCAATGGAAAACTCAACTTCTCGTTCTGGAGGATGTCCAGGTAAATCTTCCAGAAATACATCTACAAATTCTTTCACAACAAGTACATCCTCTATTTGAACATTCCTTTCCTCACCCACAGTCATTTCATTCTCTTCCTCCCCAATAATTGAATTTAGTTGAGCTACTGGGGGTGGATCTAAATAAGAATTATGTGGTGACGATTCTGCTCTAAAGTTAAGGTGTTCCTTATCATTATCATCAAGAATTGTAACCTCTTTATTCTTACAATAAATCTTTGCATCATAGTCTGAAAGCCAGTCCATACCAAGGATTATATCAAACTCAATCATAGGTATGATGATGAGATCAGCAGATAAAGAACATTTATGTGCTCTAATGGGGACTGATTCACAAAACTTTGTTGCAATGATAAATCCCTTAGGAGTTTTAACTGACAACTCCCTTGTTAAATCAAATTGGAAATATCTAATTTTCTTAGCAAACTGGGAAGATATGAAACAATGCGATGATCTAGAATCAAATAATGCATTTTCTAAACTTGAGGAAACCATTAAATTACCTGCCACCACGTCTTTAGGAGCTTCTACCTCAGCAGTAGTGATAGCATAAGCTTGACCTTGATCCCTTGGCCTTTTTTGAGGTAAGTTCTCCTGACGCTTAGGACATTCATTTGCATAATGCCCCATCTCCCTACAATTGTAGCACTGAACGTTGGTGGCTTCCTTCTTCCCCTTGAAATCATGAGCTTGGTGGCCTTTTTCACCACACTTGTAACAGACTCCCCATTCCCTTCAAGCAAGTACCAGGGTGTTTCTTCCCACATTTACCATAGGATGGATATTCAACCTTTCCCTTCTTCCCCTTATTTCCATTCCCAGATTGATCAGCAGGTCTCTTCTTCTCTTTCTTTGCTTTAAATTCATAAGACTTAGAGAATTCTTTTTCAGTCTTGATAGCACATGAGACAATGTATTCGTACAATGAAAAGGATTGTGAGACTAATTCTCGACGGAGAAATGGTTTTAACCCATCAAAGAAACAATCAATCTTACTTCTTGGGTTACGTATATAATCTCCAGCATACCTTGATAACCTTGTAAAGTTAGCCTCATACTTTGTGACATTCTCATCCTCCTTTTGTCTCAGACTCAGAAATTTCCTTTCCATATCTGCTCGATGGTCACGAGGAAAGTATTTTTCTAAAAACAGATCTTTGAACTCTCTCCATTCCATATTTGATACTTCATCATCTTCCTTCGTGTTTTGAATCAATGACCACCATTGATCAGCATCTCCAGTGAGTCGGTAAACTGCCATGATAACTTTTTCCCTTTCACTACTCCCCAAAGCCTGAAATATTTTCTCTAGGGAAAATATCCATTGCTCAGCTACTAAGGGATTTGTACTCCCATTGAACGTTGGTGGTTGTTGCCTCATGAATCGTTCTAACATTGATCCTCCACGCTGCGGATCAGGGATCTATACGGGTAAGGTTATTATTCATAACCTGAGTGAGTTGTCCCAGTATGGTGATTAGCTGATCGACACCAGTTGCATCACCAGCTCCACTATAATTATCTTGAGTAGGATGGCAATCCCTATATGGATTGCGTGCATTGATACTGTTTCCATTTCTTCCACTAGGCGCTATTTCTAAACAATGACATAAACTAGACCAGTTTATGAATCAAAATACATAATCCCATACTTATAAAACACTTAACATAAATTGAACTATTTATGGATATAATCCATAATCATAAAAATGTTTTCTTTGAGGAAGTATATACTCATAAACCCTTCATAATGATTTGTAAAGAAAATGAGAGTTATCCTAAGCATATCCCTCGGGATTGTCATAACCAAGAGTGCAGCAAGGCCCGTTGTCGTGCACCAGTTCCCGTTCGAGTCTAGCTCAAAGTGGTGTTTTCGGGTTTTACCCCTAGGTACATCTGTGCCAGAGCCGCCTCTACCTGCTCGTATCCAGACAGGGATGTATTTCTCGGAAAACTCACAAAATCTCTACAATACCAAAATTCTAGGAAGTTCTTCTATACTAATCCTCAAAGTTCATCTTAGGTCTACGTGCTCTAATCAGAGTTTATATAAATCTAGCTTCCAAGGTTTGTACTAAACTTCCTCTGATACCAACTGTAACGCCCAGACCCTAGTTACCCAGAGTTGGTTCATTATTACATTACATTGGAATGATCACAAGAAAGATCAAATCTCGAAAGACCGATTGGTTTAGTAGCCTTGGAAACACTAGATATATTCATAAAGTTTTACATTACATCACAAAAAGAAAAACTACTACAACAACATAGTCTCCATATTCCACACTCATATCCCCACATACTATCCCTGTAGGTCATTCATAACTTACTTCTTCACATCCTAGGAAAAATAAAACATAGAAAAGGGGTGAGCTCAAATGCCCAGTAAGGATAACAATATAGCGGAAACTTTAAAAAATAAGCATAAACATTTAAGGCAATGTATAACTAAAACAAAAGCCTTTTAAACTTGAACTTCAACATAGTATGGCAAAAGTAAAAATGAAATAATGCCATTTACTTATTCACATGGATATTCTACTAATCAAATAATCACATGCAATATCAATAACCACTTTCATAATGATGGAATGCATAATGCCAGACTATCATAACCACATAGCCAAGGCCTCGTGCCAAGACTACAAATAAGATTTTGTCAAGGCCTTATGCCAAGACACTAGTTTGTCTCATGATACCTACCGATGCATCGAGGAGCTATAGCGGGCTCCACCCATCACATATTAAGTCCAATGCATTCCCATATAAAAAGGTTTAAACATAACATAAACATTCGTATTAAAACTAGCATACGAAATGTAAATACTTTCACCATAAACCATGAATGGTATAAAAATAACACATCCATAGTCAAACATATCACAAAACCTTCAATACAATATATAAGTTTTGTTTCATAATAAATCAACTTCAAATAAGCGTAAAATCCATCAAAGGATGTTGACATAGATGAAATCAAAACTCTTTTTAGAGAAATATCTCTTTCTATTTTGAAATCATTTAAGAGTCATATATTTATGAAATAAAACATTTTATTTAAAAATATTCTTATAAGATTGTAAGGGAAGCTTTGACGTTTTTATAACGGCGGAAAATAGCCGCACCCGCTGTATAAGTTAAAAAAACATTCTTACCTTAATTTTGTTGAAAAGGTTAAAAAGCACCTTGTTTGGAAAACGACGGAAAGATTGCTTTATAAAACTCTTATAAAAAGTCAAACAAGGGTATAAATGACTTTAACCCATATTCTTGTAAATAGTAAATTTTTTTTGAAATACATTTTTAAGAAACATGGATGTGGATGATAAAGATATCCCAGTAGATTATTTCGTATAAACAACCTCGGATAATGAAGAGATTGTGAAATAACCCTTACCTTGTACTTTTCCTTGGTTGGGGTAGGTTAAACTCCTTTATAATGGTGAAATAATTGTTATTAAATTATACAAGAATCATATATATTAATATGATATCATATATGATCTTTTAACATTGATTTGTTAATAATATCTTAGAATTATCGTCGTTTCGGGTGTTAACTTACTCGTTTTCTTTTATATGTTTTGTTACATAAGATGTGTTTGTTATGGATAGGTTGTATCTTATTCATATCCAGAATGATATCAAGTCCTTAAACATCATTTTTAAATCATCAAATGATAATTATACTTGAATGGATACGATGGAGAATGAATCTCATCGCGTTCGTGGAGACAGTAGTCCGTCCGTACGCACGAGCGACAATACCATTCTTTTGATATTAAAATAATATATAAATGGATGGTATATAATATATACAGAATCATTAAAATGTTATATTTATTATTTACATGAGTTACACATCATTATTATACCCATCCAAATAATAATATATTGAATAACAATTACACCACGACGTGGAGACGGTAAGCCGTACGTACGCACGTATGGTGACATGTTATTCAAAGGGTGGATAGAATACTGAATATGGTTGTACCATATTTATAATAAAATCATAGTATATATAAGATACTGGAGTTATTATTTTAGAATGGTAATAACAAATAAAGAAGAAGTGGAAGAAGAAAGGAACTTGAAAAAGGGTGGTGAAAACATTACCTCTTCTTCGGGTTCTTCCTTTTGATTTGATCAAAAGGGCTCCTTAGGTTGGATTTCTGATCAAAATAAGGCCTCTAGGTTGTATTGAGGGAATTTGGGAGAGTATTTGGGCAGAGTTTGGCCAAAATAAAAGGCTTTGAAGGTGCGAAGAAATGAGAAGGAGGAGTGCCCTTTTATAAGAGGGGTGAGGGGCACCTTTGGAAAAGCTAGAAATATTAATTTATAATAAATTCATATTCGGTTTCTAATGGCTCGAAAGTTGATTATTAAAATTTTAAGGTGGGGATAGGTCGAAAACCACTCAACAAATATAATTTAGACAGGTTTGGGTCATTATATTAACCTTATCTTTAAGTATTAACTCTAAGTTAATTAGTTTCACTTTTACAATGTCTCTTTGTATTTTTATATTATATGGTTAATAAACTTACCATATACATCAAATCGACCCCCAAGTGGTCCATTAATGATGAACCTATCATGATATAAGTCTCTTGGCCGAACCTTATATTTTTAGGAATTTAATATCAATTAATAATATAATATTTGTTTTAAAAACTCTTTTATGTCAATTTTGACACTATTCAATAATTTATTTTTGTGAAACTCATAACAGAATGATTACTTCAACCAAAGTTAATTACATCAATCCTAACATGTCATATTAGCCTATAAAATTATTTTAATTCATTAAAAGTCTCAAATTATATTTATTTGGGAATTTATAATATCAATTATTTTAATTTTTCACAATTATGGTAATTACTGCATCATCATTGTGTCATAAATAAATTAAATTATTTAAAGTCTAAAAATTATAAATAAATTATCATTATGTATGAAATCGTATTATATTTCTAATGAATATTTACAATCTAATTTATCTTATGTATAACCCTATATTAAAAATGTTTTAGTAAATAAACTTTGATTTTAACTCTTTTAACTCTTCTTTGAATTAAATAATAATAAATGTCCTAATCTAATCCAAGTGGACCTAAATGATAATATTTTATTCCTAAGGTTGTTTTTGGTCGAGATACACTTGTAAAATAGAATTAGGACATGTGTTAGGGTAATATTAATATCATTTTTACCCTTAATTACCCTATTTTACTTTTAACCGTGGTAAATAAAAGTAAAAAAGTTACTATTCACCAAAAATTATTTTAATCTCATTGAACCACATTTTACTTCTTGATATTAACCGTGTCTCTCGGATTTTCGAAATTCAATTCACAGAAGCGGTAAAATTAAGTTTTAGGAAAAATTCAGTTTTTTAACTACCACTTAGTAGTTTCACTATTCATCAAAAATTGAAGTTTTTCAGAACAATGCCAAAATTTCATCCTAAGCTATAATTGATATTCCGAATTCAAAAATTATGTCTATTTTACAAAATTATAAACATATAAGTTGAATTAATTAATTTTATAATTAATTCCCGCTGTCACAACAAATAGCGTGTTTTTAAGAAACAATATATATCAAAAGATTGATAATTGTTTATGTCCAATTTCAAAGTGAAATTAATTCTAATGAAAACCATTGGATAAAATGGTAAAAATATATTCTAATTATGATTTAAAACCACTCAATAATATAATTTATCACTATAAATTATTTTGATTAAAAAAATTGTTTTTAAGTATTTTTCAGTATTCATAAAAATTGGAAGTTCTCAGAAAAATACCAAAAATTCAACTTAGGATAATTTCGATATTCCGAATCTAAAAATGAAGTCCATTTTGAAATATAAAATATATATAATTTAAAAAAGTAGGTATTACTATTCATTACGGCTAGTTTGATTGGTTGTGGTGTGTTAGAACTCGATGTTGCATACAACACACGCTATCACATTATTCAAAGAGAAGCGTACCGTAGAAGCTTGGAGTGTTACAGTGGTAGTTTAATTCCACAATATCATTCAATTTTAAATAGTATCCCAAATTTAAAACTATAAATATACCACTATTCTATGTTTCCAAACCCTCTTCCTAATCAACTATATGAAATTAAAATCCATTGACATTATAAGCATCAAATTTTCTAGTCTGTTTTAGAGGGTCTCTAGCCAGAAACATTAAATCTTCTAACAACTCAGCCTGAGTATCAATATTCATGATCCAAAAAAGTAATATACATTATTAGATTTAAAAAATATGTATCAACCAAATATCCGTATTGATTGAAATATTTATGAACTTACATGACATGAAAACCATTCTACAAGCACTTTATTAACATCTTTTGTTATATATTTATCATTTCATGTTCATCCTCTCATATGTCTCTTTGTTTATATCATGATCTCTTAAATAATTGAATATGAAATTTCACTATTCATAATGACATATCTATGTGCCTATTTTAATTCCAAGTATGACATTTGAGATCCTCCCAACTAATCATCCAATAATAGGAAAGTTTTTTGATTTCCCATGTAGTTGAGATTGAGTCAATGTGTCATCAACAATTCCAACTCGATTGAATCTTGTATCAATATTATCCAAGTATATTGAAAAAAAGGTAAGACACCCCTTTACTAAATAGCCTTCAGAAATAGAGCCTCCAGCTTGATCTTTATTTTTCACGTATGATTTAAAATAGACAAGATATCTATGAAATAAAATAAATAAAACATAATTATTTATTTAATTAAGTGCCAAGAATTGTTTACTTAAGATGAAAAACATATAAATAAATTACTTATCAATTGGATATACCCATCTATAATGTGTGTGGCCTCTTAATCTAGTTTCCTCAACCAAATTCATAGTTAAATGAATCATGAAAGTAAAAAATGACAGAGGAAAGATCATCTCCATTTTAAAACGTGTTAAAGTTTTCAAGCTCAGCTGGTTATAGAGTTTTCTCACATAGTTGTTTGAAGAATGTGAAAAATTGGAGTACAAATTTAGTAACCTTTTTAGGTAATAATATACATAATTCCAATGGTTGTAACCATTGTAACAAAATATGTGAATCAGGTATTTTCACGCCATGTAACCTATGATACTTTAAGTCGATACACCTTGAGATTTTACTTGAATACCCATCAAATACATTCACACTCTTTAAAGTTATAAGGAATGCATCTTTATCCCTATTTTTTATTTCAAAAATAACTGTAGAATACTTTCCATTCTCATATGTCTAGAGATCATACTTTATGTTCATTGTTTGTAAGTCCTTCCAAGCATTGAGATGGTCATTTTATTTTCCATGCTCATTAAGAAATGAGAAGATAAAATTTCCATAAACATTCTTCTCAATACGAAAACATCAATATTATGCCAAAAAATATTAAATTCCTAATATAGAAGTTTGAAGAATATACTTCTTTTATTCTATTATTGCGTTCCAATTTCACTTGACTATGCACTTAAAACTAGTTTCAGACTATCATTCAAATGATGCACCTTCCTAAAATCTATTTCAACATTTCTAATTTGTTCCAATATTTCAGAACCTTTCAATAACTTTGGAGGTGGTGTATGATCAATAGAACCAATTAATTTTGACATGTTCAACCAAAATATATGAGATACATCTATAAATCTTTTATGACATAAGAAGAACCTTTTTTACTATAATTTAGTTATTAGGGATCAAAATTAAAGTTATAAACAGGAAAATCCAAACTCATATAAGCATTCCAACCATATATGTTCCCAAGTCCAGGGAAGTCACTAATGGTCCATATTAGAGTAGTGTGAATTTTGAACATTTTTCTAAAAGATTCATCATATGTCTCAACACAATTTCTCAATAAGTCATGTAATTATTCAATTAGAGGCTGAAAGTATACATAAATATCATTTATAGATATATTTTTCCAGGAATAATCATAAAAATGATAAAAGAAGTTTGTTTCATACAAATCCATACATGTAGATTAAGGGATCAAAACAACCATCCAAATGCTATAACTGGTGCTCAAAGTCCCAAATGGTTTGAATCTATCAACAACCAATCCAAATCGAAAATTCCTAGGATTAGATGAGAAATCTATATGTAATGAATCAAATGTATTCAATGATTGTTAGTATCTTGGATGTCTCATTAACCCATCATTGCTATTATGTACAGACTTCCACTTCATGTTCTCGGTGGTTTTCGATGACATAAATAATCTTTGTAATTGAGGATTCAAAGGGATGTAACACAAAACATTTTCAGGTGTTTTATTTTCCTTCTTCATAATAGTATATTGATTTTGACTCCCAACATCACCCATTAACTTCCATCTAGAATAAGAACATTTTTTGCAATCCTGTCTGTTTGAATCCTCTCCCCAATAAAGCAAACAACCATTGTTGGTACAAGAATTTATTTTTTTATAATTTAGACCAATATTGTTAATATCCTTTTTCATATCATAAAAATAATCAAGGATCTTAGATTCAGGAAATGCATCATGAAATAATTCCAATATCATTGAGATCACCTTATTTGTAATTCCACATATGAATTTTATATGATACAACTTCAATAGAAAATAAAGTTTTGAATATTTAAAAAATCCACCATAAAACTCTTTATTTCCATCATTAACTAAATCATGAAACAAAATTTTCTTCTCAGTCAATTTCTCTCTTACATTATTCTCCACATAATAAATAGAAGGATCCAATGATATGTTACAATCCTGATCTGGTTGCCCTATAGTCCCAAAAACATCATTTTTCAAGTTATTATTTGTATCACCCTCAACTGGTTTTTATGATATGTTTTGATATTGATGTTGTTGTCTTTCAATGACGAGATCATCATTTATAATGTTTTTCATTTCATTGTCTATTTTCGACAAAGTTAGGAGCTCATTCTATTTATTAACATCAGTTCTCAAAATTTTTGTAACGTTCGATTTTCCATGAAAAAACCAAAAAAAATATTGAGAATAGAATTTCTTTAATATCAAGTGTTAATAAACTTCATGTATCTTCAACTATATTATAAATTTATATTTTGGACATGGAAATCTTATTGTACCATCAGTTGTAAATTGAGAAATCTAAAAACTCCTCCAAACCCTTATCATACTAAGGTGTGTTCCTTAGTAATGCGATCCATCTTTTATCCATATATATCACAATGTTCCTAAACTTTATTAAAAAAAATAAAACAGATAATCATTATTAAGTAGTAAAAGAGATAAATGGAATTAAAAAAAATATAGCCCAATTAGTTATAAGTAGAGTCATATAAGTACTAAAAAATTTAAAGTAAAAAAAGAAAATCAACCATGAATGGTATTATGTAAAATAGAAGTAAGAGAAAAATAATACAATCATTAATAAAACAATATTTCAAATGTTATTTTAAAACCATTTATCAAACCACACATTGAAAATTAATTTAGAAATCTAACTATTTCCATAAAATCACTTTTGAAGGAAAGACATCCTTCTTTAAAAGAAGTCAATTGGTGTCGAGCACACATTTTTCAAGAACAAACTTTGACCTTTTAAAAAAATTTCAAGCCACTATGATACTTATGGTCTCAAAAACATTTTAAAAAAGATTAAAGTTCAACTACCTTCAATTCCTAAAAAAATTATCTAAAACAACACACATGAATTTTAAAGACAAAACTGGTGTCGAACACCCCTTTAAATAGTTAATTACCATTAGAAATTATGGCATGGAATAACACTATGAGATCACTTTAGTAAATTATGAACAAAAGTAAACATAATGATTATATATTGTTTCATACTTCACTATGCATAACAAAGCAGTAAGCATACCTTAAAAACATAAACAATCCAAATCATCATTTATCCCACACTTTTCATTATTTTCATTTTCTAAACCAAAATTTAAAAGACCCCATTTGAAAGTGAACAAAAAAAAAATCCGATCCAACATAATAAATATGCACTATTATATAAAGGGATAATAAAAAAATAATACAACCAACAATGCTTCCATGTGTGAAAAGAACTGAGGAAATAAAAATAATCAAATACTAAAATCCCTTAAATATGTATTGAGAGGGACCTAAGTATCATGGGTATCTCCTAACACTCACACATATGGATCCTTAACTAGAAAAAAGATACCTAGGTAGAAAATAATGAACATGTCAGGTCCTGATAGTCCTCTAGAACAAACAAGGCTCTATCACAATCATAAATCTCAAAAGAAATCCCAAAGTCTTTCCACTATGCTCTAGTTTACATAAAACATATAGTTTTATCATTTGTTCTAATTGGGTCCTTACCCTAGTAATCACAATATATAATAGGGATTGTATTTACCAGGATCCATTTGAGTCAACCGTGACTCTAATGAAATGTCAATAGAGTAGGTGAGAAATAAGAATCCCATAGAAAAAAATAATGAATTTATAATATACCACACCTCATTTCCTACATACTCACATGTACCAACATATTTAACATCCATAAAAAGATTCAAAATATGCATAATAATTTCCAAATATCATCTAAGGGGTTACAAGACACAACATGTATAATAAACACATGAGGCTCAATTGAGGGTCTCACACATTTATAAAACAACTTCACTTAAGGTGCCAATAGGGATTTCAAAAAAGTGTTTAAGAGGATAACCCATTTTCAAAATTTGAAAACCACATTTAAAATAACCTTTTAAAAACCATTTTTAAAATTACACTTCAAATACCATTTAGAATCCAAACCATTTTTTAAAATAAATTTTTAAAATAAATTTTTAAAATGATAAACCCCTTTCTTTTATATAGTAATCTATGCCACACACCCTTTCATAAAACTTAAAATTTACCATTTAAAACATTCATGGAAACTTAAAGAAAAAAATGACTTAAACATTTAAAATGAATTCTAACCACCTATTTTTTTTTAAAAATATACATTTAAAATATAACACATCTCATATTTAAATGAATTGGAATCATTTGTGACATCAAAATATTTACAACCCTTTAAGAAATCCAAATAGAAATTTTAACAAACACTTATTATTTGAAAAAGGTCCATGAAAATTCTTCAAACCACATGAAATCCATTCAAAAACCAAAAATGGTACTCCATAAATAGATAATTCCATAAGAAAACATTTCAAAATACCTGAAGCAATTTAAAAGATCCACGTAGGATTTTTCACAAATAGTTAGTATGATACACATCCATAACATGTTAAATAACCATTTAAAAACATCTTTGATCCTACTATGGGCACAAAATATGATTTTAAATTCATAAAAAATTATTTAAAAATATCAAATCATTTTATTAATTTCTTTATAAGGGAATTTAAGTGATTAAAATTAGGTAAAAAATATTGGCACTTGAAGAGAACCCATCTAGGAAGAAAAACCTCGTGCTTACCTTAGATTCACCTAAGTAAATCCTATAAAACTTCTATCTTGAAATGAATCTAAGTAATTAGAAGATTATATCATCCCTGGATTAAGCCAGATCCAAAATAAAGTTAATAATGAAATCCCATACCATAGAATTTACAGGGTACCCAGTATAGGTGTTAAGTGATGACCAATTGGCAGGGATGGTTTGTGGGAGAATACCTATAGATGGAGAGGGAGAGGTAAAGGGTGAGGGGGGATTAGGGGAAACTGTAAAGTCAGTGAGGGAGAGGGCGGGTGGTGTTTAAGATAAATCGGATCACTGGTGAGGGAAAGGGCGAGGGTTCAGGGGGATATAGGGAAACGACAATACTGACTACAGCTCAGGCTGGGGGGGGGGGATCAGCGGAAATCGGATCACCGATTAGGGCTTGAGGAGGGGGGGGGACAATAGTGCTGGAGAGAGGGTAAATGACCAGATCACTAGTGAGGGGGGAAATTATGAGGTGATATGGTTTCTAGGGAGAGTGGGGGTGGGGGTGATCGGGGGGGGGGGAAGGCTCAGGAGAATGGGGGGGGGGGGGGGTCAGGAGAAAGTGTATTTTCTAAAATAAATGGATAAAATTTAGTGGCAGTGCCGCTAAAATATGAATTTGAGGTAGTATCATTTATTATTCTTCTTTATTTCGTGCATGCATGAAACTTATTATGCTTAAGAGATGAAGGTGGTGTTATGCATGGGGCCATGACCAACTGTGGGGATCCACCACTACATACTTGTGCTATAACACCAGAATGGGATACAACAGGGGATGGTGGAGGCACCACATATGTACATCAACTTCCAGACATGGGCATTCTCCAGGAAGCTGGATCTGGGTGCTTCCGTTTCTAGTGCGTGCTTCAACTCTCAGAAGAAACTGATCCCCCACCACCACCGATCCCCCGCATTTAATTACTTTTAGAAAAATAACTCTATGACTACCATCATAATAAAAAAATAAAGTTTTAGAAACTAACTTTAGTGAAATTCAAAACATATTTGAAAATTGCATGATACAAGAGTGACTCATAAAAAAAGGATAAAATATTTAACTTTGGAAGAAAAACTATGAATATCATGGTAAAATTAAAAATAGAGAGACAAAGTGGTGAGGGGAATTTTAAATGTGGTTCTATGACTTATGTACACTTAATAATTACATATGTTTATCATGTTTCATTATAATGAAAATTCAACAATGATTTATATTATATTCAACTTTTATCATAGAAAAGTTACCATCAATTCCAATTTTGATAAAGATTTATATTCTTCATTTATTTTTTTAGTTTCAATTAAGAACTATTAAGAACAATTAAGGTTACAAAAACCAAATCGTATGGAAAAACCAAATTATACATGTTTCATCAATCGATTTGAAATGATTAGCTGATTTAAATGGGTCTAGTTTGGTTATTTTTGGATGATTCAGTTAAATTTTCACACCCTTAATTTATAAGAAGAAAATAAATGTTTCATAGGAATTAAGAAAATTAGTTAAAAGTTGATAAACATATTTTATTTATCACAAATTATTATATATTAAAAATACCATCTTAATTTTACATTTACATGTTATTCCCTCTCATAATTAAAAATTATAATTTGTGTGAAAGTAAAAGTAGATGAATATAAAAACATAATTTTTCCCTCATAAATTATATTGAATAAATATATGCTGATTATTATAGATATTTATCATATAGTTTATGATTTAAATTTAGAAAAATATTAGAGGATTTTTTTTATAATAATCTATGATTATTTTAATACATGTTTTATTTATTTATTTATAAGAACCATCATTTATCATAGTCTTTAAAAAATCACTGGACATTCACCCCCCAATGTAGATCCTGAAATAAAACAGTATATGAAATTTGAATCAATGGAAAAAAATATAAAGTTCAAACTAATTTCTATTTAGCTCAGAAAATGATATAACTCAAACATGTATAAAAAATATACGTCAAAAAAATTGTTAATATATTTAATTTTATGTCAAAATTAGCTAGGATACCTTAATACACCTTTATATATTTAAGCAATCACATGAAGTAAAATGAAAAAGGGGGATCTCTCAGATGATGGTTTCTTGAGATGATTCATTAATAGGTTTTAATGATATTTTCATATTGTCTTTAAAAATGACATGTTCATGGATAAGTTGGAAGTTTATTTGATTTGAGTTGGTAAAAAAGAAACAAATAAATTCTAAGGTAGAAACATTTATTCCATGGTACCACTAGTAGAAAAAATAGCATTCATGTCAGGGTTTTAATGTCAGTTCTTTAATAACCAACATCATAAAGTTTTTGACTTTAGTTAACCTATGTTAAAACCATTTTGCGTTGGGTTTTAACATTGTATAATATATTAACTAAAGCTAAAAAATCACCATGAAAGGGGTTTATAGTCGATTAATATATAAATTCTATAAAAACACATGTTTTAATGTTAGTTATAAGAATAACTATCGTTAAAACCTGAGGTGACAGGGGGTTTAACATTAATTATTCATATAAATGATGTTAAAACCCAAAATTTTAACATCAGTTATATATTAATTGATTATAAGAATAACTATCATTAAAACCTGAGGTGATAGGGGTTTTACCATCAATTATTCATATACCCGATGTTAAAAACCAAAATTTTAACATCAGTTATATATTAATTTATGTTAAAAGTAAAATTTCACATCACACGGTAGTGCTGTTTTAATTTTTTCACAGTGTGATTTCAATTTTTAAAATCCTACCAAAATTTATTACACTGTATAAAAAAATATTTATGTAGAATATATAACTTTTAATTCCCACTCTTTTTATATTTCTTCTATGATCCTCTTCATTCCACATCATCATTCCATCACTTTTTCATTAATAAATTTCACCATAGTATTTATCATTATGCTATCATTTAGTTTTTTTATTAATGGTATTATTCATTATTATATTTTTTTGATGATTTTTTATGCTGAATAAGACTTCTTCCAATCAAGTTTAGAAGGTAAATATTTTTCATGATATTTACCAACTGGAGTTTAAAATTCCTCACCAACCACTATTTTGGATGTCGCATGATTTCTTTCCTCAAAATAAAATGAATATCAGCAAATTATATTTAGTTTTTAAGGACACTACAATGATCAAGGAAATTAAGTCAAAGATTTAAGTTTATTTTTCTAATTTTCATTTATTTTCTAAAATTTTATAGTTCATAAGTATCATATTTTATTCCAAGTAATTTTAATTTAAATGGGTTTTTTTAAAAAATAAGTCACTTTCAACATTAGTTATTTTGATAACTAATGTTGAAAGTCCTCAAAGTCATGCTTTTTACACTAATTATCTAAATAAAAAACATTGAAAGACTCAAAATTATGTTTTTACATAGATTTATTTAACCGATATTAAAAGTAACACTTACAACATCATATGAATTTATGTTAGATAAAAAAAAGTTAAAACTAAAAAAATCTAACATCAAATGGTATATTTATAGTAGTGAACACTCTAAAACATGATATGGTGACAAACTGAGTAGAAATAGTCATTTCCATGGTCATAGTTTAATAGAAGATTTATGGATAACCATGAAGAGTCTAAAAATGGGCAAAATGAATCCCCATTATTCCATGGACACTGACTAGAAATGACCATAAAATAGATTCCTATTTAAAAAAACTAAAGGTATATTGTTGAAGTTTTACCATGGAAATCTAAGGTAAAAATAGACATTGTGCATATTGTGATACGAAAAAAAAATATTTATACACCATGCATAGGGATAAAACACCCATGGTGTTGAAAATCATAGTTTTATAGTTGATGGGAACTTTGGTGAAGATAAGATCACTATGTTGTGGTGGATATTGGAGATATGTTTGAGGGAGAAGGATAGACAGTGAAGAAGGGGTAGATAAGGGAGATATCCAGTCATGATTTTCAAATCTAGATGATGCTATCTAGACCATGACATATGTAATTAATTTTTTTTGATGGATTATTCCTTTGAATATGTATATATATGTATTAATCCTTAAAATATACACCATATGAAGTTTTTGAAGGAGGGGATCATGTCATCCTTTTTTGGGGACAGATGGTGGTTCCAGTCACATTGTGAGATGAGGTGATATAGGAGTTTTATACTACCCCTTGTATATACATCCTGGTGTGAAAAATATATACAATGACCTTCAATTATAGTTTTTGTGGTCTGATATGAGGTGGATCATTCCTGAGTTCATCTCTCGGTGTCTCACATGTTGGCAGGTAAAGGCTGACACTACTACAAAACTAGATTTTAACAATTCCAGTAAAGGGCCTTTATTAGTGCTTACAAAGCGCTAACTACTGAAGTGAGGTTAAAATCCCACCATTATCATCATTTTTTGTATCAATGATAAAGGGTTCCTTTATGAGTGATTTTTTCTAGCATTGATAAAAATTGAAAAAAAATATTCTTTTATACCCTTGATTAACTGCTTGAGACCTCTTATGTCAGCACTCCACTGACCACCCCACCCACCCCCTTCCTTAGCACTCATGACCCCCTTCAATAGATCCAGACTGCTACTCACCAACCCCCATGTACTCCTGGATTTGATCCCAGGACCTCCATGTGAAAATCAAAACTCTTTACCACTACCTTACCTTGATTTATTGTGTATTATGATATAATTTATATTTATTTATATATATTTACATACATCCTTATTATTTATATATATAATTATTTTTAAATAAATTTATAAAATATATGTTTGTGTGAGTGTCCATGTGTGTATGATATATGTATATACTTAAATTTATTTAAATATAATATATATTAATATTCATTTACATATATTAAAATATAAATATAAATATATACATGTTTATCAATACAGACACATATATATAAACATTATATATATTCATATAGTTTTAGTGTAAATAAATTTATATACTATATTTAATGATAATGATATATTTATATAAAAATACATTTATATATGATGTATACGCACAATATTGACACATACACATGTACACACATATTTATAAACACAATCACACATTTATATTTCTCATATAAAAACAAAAATATATACATATATATCTATTTATTTACATATATTGGAATGTACACATAAATATATATTTGTTTTATTGACACAAAAACATTTATATATAAACATATTTACTTGTATAGGTATATATATAAATCTTAATGCATTTTTACAGGTAAATAAAATGGATAATTATTTATTTTAAATGAAATTAATAATAAATATTTATTTCCATATGGTTTATATATTTAAAAATACTTTTTTATGTGAATATGTATTTATACAATTGATTTGTTATAAGTAAATATAAGAAAATTTTCATATATTTAATTATAAATAAATCTACATTATGAAAAACAATAAAATTTCAATACCATAATATCAATATGAATGTAATCTCTAGGAATAAATTCAATATCCACCGAAAAAGACAATAAGACCCCCTTAAATGAGGTTGAAATTCCATCAAATGTTAAAAAATAAAGATACCCCAACTAAAAACATAGTTTTGGGGGATTTATAGGACTTTTTTCCCCAAAAAAATAGACTGGTGTTTCTCCTAGTCACCAAGACATAGAGTTCACTGTAGGCTTCAATTTGATATCTGGTAGAGGCCAAACAGACACCCAGATCAAATGTTATGGGCGTTTGAAGTTCGAGTCACATTTTCAACTTATTTTAGATCATTTATTGATTTTTTGATTTTTTATATCTTCAAATTGTTATTAAATGACTATTACTCGATAATAATTAGAAAACTATTAATTAATATGATTTTTTAATTATTCTACAATCTATTTTTACTAAATATCTTATACATTAGGTGTAAATGCATATTTAGCCTTATCTAAATCATATTTAATAAAATATATTATATTTATATCAAAATAAATATTTTTATATATTAATATATATTTTTAATCACATATAATTTTTTAATTATATACAACCTTTATCATTGCTAGTAAAAAACCACTGATAAAGGCCCCCACTTTTTTAGTGCTTTTTTACTAGCACTGATAAAGGGGGGAAACACTTTTTTACTAGCACTGATAAAGTGACCCCCTTTATCAACACTTTTTTACTAGAACTGATGGGAGGGCTTTATCAGTATTTTTGACTAGCACTTATAAATGTCCCCCTTTAACAACACTTTTTTTAGTGCTGATAAAGACCTCCCTTTATCAGTGCTTTTAGCTAGCACTGATAAATCCTTGCACTATTAAAATCATTTTTTTAGCTGTGTGAGAACCAGGTGTTGGTAGGTTTAAAATAACCTATTGAGACCCCATAGTGGGAATGGTATGAAATATCTATGGAATTTGTGATAGAGATACCATAGATAGTGTGATTATATGATTCCATATGGGTGATTGTTGATAGAATTACCAAGTGAGAACACTTATTTGCCATCCAAGAGAGAAACTCGATTGAGAGTCTATGGCAGTTGTATGTGAGGGAGATCGTATGACTTCATGGGGTAACCATGATGATTATCTCAAACCATGATGCATGATTTATGTCATGGTTATGGAGGGGATCACATGAGACTTTTGAGACCTATTTGCAGATGAGAATGATATTTCACCCCTATATGGATGGGCAAACTAAGATCACTATCCAAGTGTTAGAGTATATATTGATATCTTGTGTATTGGACTTTATTTGGAGTTTGGAGGATCACTTTCCATTAGTGTAGTTTTCTTATAATAACAACTATCACTCTATAACCAATATCGCACCTTTTTAGGCCATATACGGGAGACCCGATAGGTTACTCTTATGATGAACTGATATTGGTGAGATATCTATTATTGGGTTATAGACGGTGAAAGAGATGAAGGAGAAGGTTCTGGTGATCCCCAAGTGTATGAGGACAACCCATATAAGACATAAATCTTACACAAATCAACATAATAAGACCTTGTATTTCAAGAAGGGAGACCATGTTTTCTTGAGAGTCCCTATAAAAAGAATTGTAGAGGTTTGGTCGGGGATGAAATCTATCCCCAAGGTTCGTTGAGCTGTTTTAGATCTTATAGAGTATTGGTGAGGCTGCTTACTATGTATCCTTTCCCCCACATTTGGATCAAGTGCATGACATGTCATGAACTAGGTCGAGCTTCCATCCGACCCAACATCCAACCCAGTCTGAGACAAGGCAAGAGAGGCATTCCTGATCCTCCCGGGCTAGTGAATAGCACCAAAATTCGAAGATATCATAGCGGGAATGATTTATCCCAAAACAACCAGGATCAAATAAAAAAAATAGAGCACATGACTTAAACACTATAATTACTAAACATAAATAAATAAAAAACAAATCTAGATACAAAAATAGTTAAAAAAAACAAAAAATGAAATCAAAACTAGAACCAAACTGGAACCCAACTAGATCTCCAAATGACCTCTTGGTCACCACCAACCATAAGATCAACTTGCTTCAAAGGCAACCAAAATAAGAAACCTAAACCTATAAAACAAATCAAGTCTTCCGATGCTAAGTGGCACAAGTAGGGTGTGACCATCAACAACTCAATATGTAAGCAGCACAAAATCTATACATTCACTTTCCCAAAGTGGTCCAAAATCACTAGTATAAAATATATTTAGAAAATAGGGTTTTTATCATCTTAAAATACAAACACATCTTTTCAGAAAAATCCACCTTTAGAAAAAACACACACAAATTTCCTTTTTTAAAAAAAAATATCCATTAAAAAACCCATATCGTAAAACCAAACGCAAATAAGAATCCACACCAGAGAATAAAAAGGGGCTATGATAAAAAATAAAGAAAAAAATAACCAGGAAAAAACTAGTAGGGCTAAACAATTAAATGGTAACAAAAAGAAATAGAACATACAGATAAGTAATCATGGGAATATCCTAAAAATATCTAGAAGAAATCCATGGATGTACTCAATTTAGACTCTCATTTTAGTGTATAGTGTAACTCCATAGTCTATAACCAACTGACCACTCTAAACTATCCAATCCAGTGGCATGTCCCAATCGGCCTCTCAACAAATCCAGGGGTACCAACTCATCTAATCAGGGTCGATAAGAAACCATCACTCGACCCTCTAAATGATTACTAGGAATCCCATGATAATAGTACATGGTGAGTGTCACTAATAGAAACTGGATCTATCCCCATGGATCTATACCCATGGTTTAGACAAATCGTGGGTATATAAATTCTTCCCAAACCTATACCCATGGTTTTAGAAAACCATTAGTATAGGTTGAGATATACCAATAGTTTTTTAAAAACCATTGGTATAACCCCTTACATAGGCAGCCTCGCTTGGGATCCCCCACCCTTCCTCATTAGAAGCCCTAGTTCTCTCCTCTACCAGAAAACTCAGTGCCCCCTCCTATCCTCAGGTGACTTTGGAACCCCCTTCCCCTATTAGGAGACATTGTACCTACCAGCCTGGTGTTCATCCTCCATTTCTAGTAGTTTATTTGTTGTGATCATTGAGAGGAAATATTTCCCTCCTTAATCTTATTTATTATCTTGTCTTCTCCAGTGCTATCCCTTACTTCAAGGATATTTTTTATTCTGATCTTATTCTCCATCAGATTAGTGAGTTTTGAATCCGTCATCTCTTCTGCTGGATGATATTTTCTTTTTTTATCTATGAACATGATTCTAATAGAACATGTTGGAATCACTCATATCATTGTGTTTTTAAATTTATAGTCCAATAGAGATAAATTATAGTCTATTAAATTCATAAAATCACTATTTTAATTATAATTAATTTATTTTGAAAACTATCCTAGGGATTCTTATCAATTTAACTTAAATTTGAGATTATTTTGGTGGAATATTTTATAGATTTAGATATTTTAGTGTTGGTAATCATATTTAATTTAACTACATGGGTCAATTTTGGTTTTTATTATCCTAGATTTATGAGATTTAATTATTGAAATTTAATTTGTTATATCATAAACCATGGTTAAATACATATTGGATTATTTTAACCCAAAAAGAAATAAGTGTATGATTATGTACATGATTATACTATAATAAGTAATCATGGAATATTGATTTATTTATGAAATAATGTATGGGTTTCATAAAGTGGGACAGAATGGATTAATTATTTAGTCTTGATGGATCATCCACAAATTAAATACTTCTTAAATTGAAATAGAATATCATGTAAAATATATTTTCCTTAAATTTGAATAAAATAAGTAATTTTAACCTTAAATAAAATTCTTTCATGACTAAATGTTATCCTCAATTATGTTTTTAAAAGATAATAACTCTAGGGATAATAATTACACATTTTTTTCTAGTATCACTTAGTTGTTAATTATTTCAATACACACACCTTGTTTATATTTCTATGAGTATTACTTGGTTTTTTCTTATGATATGACTTATTCTTTGTTGGGATAGATAGTAAAGTGTTCTATAATGGTCAATTACATCATGCATTGTATTAAATTTGGTTTCCTTTTAGTGTTATTTAATTTTCTCTCCGCTATAATTCTAATTTTTATTTGAATTTGGATATCATTGTAATTATGGTTTACATTGTTGATTGGAACATAACTTTTCCCCTATAATAGAATGGATAGAAAATGGATGTATCATACCGATCAGATTTAAACTGAGTTTCTAGAGAATTTAGAATTTTTTTTAGATTTTTCATTTAACATATTCTTCAGATGAGAACGTATGCAGTTTCCATGTTATAATTGTGTTGGAAGACCATGGTTATGATGGGAAGAAGTTAGCTACCATATAATGAAAACTGGATTTAAAAAAAACTAATATGTTTGGTATTATAATGGAGAGATGAGACAATCTTCTACTATTTATGAACAAAAAGAAAGGATTGGTACGAAGAATTTGATATTTGATCAGTTTCCATGTGTGCATCATCATGAGAGAGATAATATTCCAGTTCAAGAAAGAAATGGTATCAATACACACGAAGAAAAGACTAAAGATGATGATGTTGAGAGAGTGAAAAATTTAGTGGACAGTGTCATAACTCTTGTATATCGGGAATGTAATAAAATGAAAAAGTTGTAATTTTTAATGTGGTTATATCATAGAAAAACCATGTATGTAATTTCTAATACTTCTATTGATTATATTCTTACTTTATTGAAATAATTTCGTCCTAATGGTGTAGATGTTCCCCAAATCATTATAAGGCATGAAATTAAATTAAGTATCTTATATTTTTTACTAATAAAATTCATTCTTGTTCAAAAGATTTTAGTTTATTTTAGGAGGAAACAACCAAACTTCATGACTATAAATAATGTGGTACATCTTGATGGAAGAAAAATGAAGATGGAACACCATCTCCTATGCTAGATAAAATTATGTGGTTCTTTCTATTGATTATTAGGCTTCAAAATCTATTCATGTATACATAAATCTTAGCCAATATGTTATGGTATAATGATGAGATAATTAAAGGTAATAATGAGTTATTTCATCCTATAGATATATTAACATGGCTGAAATTTGATGAACAACATCCCAATTTTCCACCTGAGGTGCGTAATGTCAGGTTGGGTCTATCCTATGATGGTTTTAATCTATTTGGTCAGAGTCTTACCACTCAACGCACGTGGACAATTTTTATTCACATTTATAATCTTCCTCTATTGATGTGTATGAAAAAACCTTTCAATTTATTGGGTATACTAATATCTAGACCTTCTGATTTTGGAAATGATATATACAACTACTTGAAAAATTTAATAAGAGAGTTGAAGCAGCTTTTGGATATGGGTGTGCGCACATTCGATGATTCTTAAAAAAACATTTTATATGCGTGATGACCTTATATGGACTATAAATGATTTACCTCCTTATGGAATGATGTATGGTTGGAGAACGAAGGTAAAACTATCATGTATTACTTTTTTGAAGAATACATGATCGATAATGCTTAAATATCATCATAGTTTTAGTTTCATAGGACATCGACAATTCTTTCTAATGGATCATCAATACAGGAATAATTTATAGAGGTTTGATAATACCATTGAAACTAAAAAACCACCTCAAAGTATTTCAAGAATTGATGTGTCTAATGAATTGAAATATTTTAGTTTTTTATTTAGTAAAGTTCAGATGAAATCTAAAATGAAGAAAAATGTTGACAATGAATCCACTTACAATTGAAAAAAGATATGTATCTTTTTTGAGTTTCTATATTAGTCTACTAATTTGTTACATCATTATTTATACAAAATGAACATTGAGAAAAATATATGTGAAAAGTTTCTTTCAATTCTTCTAAATATCAAGGTGAAGACCAAAGATAACCTCAAATCTCACAATGACTTGTTGGATAGACGTATTCGACCAGAACAACATCCTGTTTGTATCAGTGAAAAGAAATGGAAAGTTCTTTATTCTTATTATGTGATGAAACCTTTAGAGAAAAATCAATTTTTGGAAGTATTATAGAATATCAAGGTTTCTGATGGCTATTCTAGCAACATATCTAAATGAGTAAATATAAGGCATTTGAAAATAAAATCCCTAAAAACTCATGATTATCACATCCTTCTTCAAGAATTGATTCCAGTAGAAATCCAAAATTTTCTATCCCATAATGCAAGGGTGATAATGATTATATTGTGAAATTTTTTTAGATACCTTTGTTCTAAAAGGTTATCAAAGACGTTCTTGATAAAAATATATCAAAAGTTGCTATTAATTTTGTGTGAGTTGAAAAAAAATTCTCTCCATCATTTTTACCTACATGCTGCATTTTATAGCTCATCTTTCAACTGAAACACTTCTTGGGGGACCTATTTCTTTTTGGTGGATGTATCCTACTGAAATAAATATGTGCAAAATGAAATTATATGTCCAAAATAATAATCACCCTGAATGTTCCATTGTGAGAGGTTATCTGGATCATGAATGTATGGATTTTTGTTCAATGTATTTGTCTGATGTGAGTACAAGACATAACTGAATAATGTGAAATGAATATGAGTATTATAGGTAAATTTATCCCTCATTTATATATTTTCCCCAAACATGAGGAATTCCAGGTTCATATACACTGGCTACATTGATCCTTGAAGAGTGGGTTGTGGAACATCACATAGCCTTGTTTAATTGTGGTTTTTTCAATGACTATATCAAGTAATTAATTTGAATATTTATATGTTATATCATACTATGTAATTTCACATATAACTTAAAATTTTGTTATCCCTTTTTATAGAAAACATAAACAAATTATAAGTATAGTTAATCAAACTTTGCCTTTGAGAAGGAGAGAGGATTTTCATAGCCAAGAGTTTCTTACTTAGTTAAAATCAAAGGTATGACCATTAATTTAATTAACCTAAAATATAGATATTCATTTAATTGTATCATTCATATATATTTTAGGTATTTAGTTGACCTATTGAATTTATTTATCAAGAATTAAGAGCCTTGGATTTTGGTCATAATTCTTTGGTTTGTAAATGAAAATCATTAATAATCAACGAGTATAATTTTTTTACAACCGATCAAGTAGTGAAAATCAGAGCACAACGTGATGGTGTTATGTTAATTGCTACAATATATGGTTATGCTAGTGCATCAGATAGTCGACCCCAATATGAAAATGTTTCTTATTATGGGATTGTTGAGAAAATATTATTATGGGATTACTACTCTTAAGGCCGAGTCACTATAATGAAATCTAAATGGTTTGATTCAATGATACGACATGGTACATTTATTTATGATTGTGGATTTAGAGTTATTTACATGAGTTGATTCCTATCTACTGATGAACCATACATTTTGGCATCAATGGAAAATAAGTGTTTTATGTGAAAGATCATATGAGACCTGATCACAGTTTCATCAATGAAGTAATCCTAAGACATATTTTTCATAATGCTAGGGATGAAATTGAAACAATTAACACCCCCATTGGTGTTGACCAAAATATTGAATTTGATGACTTAAATTGTACCATTGTGAGAGTTGATGTTGAACTTGAAGTAGTGGTGGGTAATATATATAATAAAGCATATATTTTCACAGTTAATTTAGTTTACCTTGACATGGATTTCTCAGGTTGGTATTACTACAATTACTTTAATTTAGTATCAGTTTGGAATGATATATTTGTTTTAGTATTGTTTGGTTTAATTTCATTAATTATGTTTATTTTAATTTAGAAAACCTGGTTTAAAATGGGTTTTTAAAAAATTTATAAATTGGTTTTAAATTATTGTTACTAAAACATGTTTTGATTTTTTATGAATTATTTTATTTTTAAGTTGTATGCATGATTTTTAAAAAATATTACTAAAAATGTACTTTTAATTATTATTTATATTATGAAAAATACTACATAATTTTGAAGTAAGTGATTATTTAATTCTGATTTATGGATGCATGATCATGGGTTTCATCCACTTCATCCCTTAGTGAGTATAATAATTATAATATTTTTATTATTCATTACATATAATGTCACGTTCATATTCTTTATCAAAATTTTTAGGGGCATTCAGTTGCACCAAAGTTGAATCCTCCTAATCCTACTAGAATGGGTCTGAGCAAGGATGCTTCTAGACCTATACAGGCACCCATCATACCCGTTCCCACCCTAACCCACTATTAGACACCCCATATACCATATCTTTCCATCCTCCTTTTGAGCCTCTAGGAATGTTCCCACAAATGCCTCCATCATCATCTCATTTAGCCTCTTCTTCCCATATCATGCATATAATGCCTCTAGGGATGTTTCCACCTTTACCATATCCATATCCTTTGATGTATCCCCAACTATAATTCTCATATCCTTCCATGTATATGCCTCCTCCATTTCCTACTATCCATCCAGGATCTGATGATTTTGTTCCTTTAAATTCCACTCTAGTGCATGAATATCACCCAGAGAATGAATTAGAATAAACACATCCTTCAGTAGATACTAATCTAGGACAACCCAAAGGACCATGAAAGTCTATTGAGCAGCTTGCATCAGGTGTTTTTATTATAATTGTCCAAATTATATCACACCATTTTTGTTCTGTTTTACTATGACTTAATTTTTTTTTCCTTTTTTCTTATTTAGTGGTATATTCTAGTAGGAAATTTGGGCGAAACCATATAAGGTAATTCTAGAATCACCAAACAAAAATAATTATGGATTACACTGAAGAAAATCATATGATAGGTAAAAATGTCAAGCAGTGTAGAATTTTCATGGAAACTTTATCCAAGTACCACGATATCATTCAGCTGGAACCAGTCTCATGGAGACATATTGGTAATGAAATAAAGAAAAAAACATGGGCAGAGATATGGGAAAGAAAATTTGTTAAATTTATATATATATTATTGTTGTATTTATATGAATTAACATGTTCATTTCAGCATAAATTTAATATTCCCAATGGTGAATTTGCTAAGATTGCAAGGTTAATGAATCTTGGGGAGTCCTGATGATCATATAAGCATGAGTTATATGTTGGTTGGAGGAGTAGTGTTGGTTCTGATTTAGAGGGTGTACCCATATTCCACGACTATCTAACAAAATAATATAAAATAATGATTGAATATTTGAAGAGTGATGAGTTTAAGGTATTCCCAATCTTTAATGGTTTACATATAAAATTTAATTCTTATTACTTGTATTGATTTTTTTTAAGATACATTGGAAAAAAAAGAATAAAGATTCAATGATGTATTTTTACACTTTGAGGTCAACTACAATGCCCAAGCATGAGAAGTTCTAGGTACTTTAATATGAATAGAAATAATATCTAGATTTATATTGTTACTCAGATAGCTTTGCATACTGAAATTTAAGTTTTATTGTATTTAATCCATTTAATATAAGTCTGAAAATACCCCTTTAAAATGGTTTAATCGACAATTTTCCTAATGACCTAATGGACTAATGATCAATTGGACCAATGGACTAATGTACTAATGACCGATTGGACCAATGTCCTAATGTAAAATTGGCCAATTGGTCTAATGGCCTAACTACCTAATGTCCAATTGGCCAATTGTCCTAATGGCCAATTGGCCTAATGACCAATTGGCCTAATGGACTAACTACCAATTGACCTAATGGCTCAATGACCAATTGGTCTACTTGCCTAACGGCCAATTGGCCTAATGGCCTAATGGCCTAATGACCTAATGGCCAATTGTCTAATTGGCCAATTGGCATAATGTCCTAATGGACTAATGGCATAATGACCTAACGACCTAATGGAATAATGACCTAATGGCCAATTCACCCAATGGCCCAATGGCCTAACGACCTAATGAGAAATTATCCTGGCGTCCTAATGGAAAATTGGCCCAATGGCCAATTGTCCTAACAACCTAATGGCCAATTCACCTAACGGCCTAATGTTAAATTGACCTAATGAACTAATGGAAAATTGGAAAATTAGACTAATGGCCTAATGTCCAATTGACCAATTGGCCTAATGGCCTAATTACCTAATGGAAAATTGTCCTAATGGCCTAATAGACAATTGGACTAATGTCCTAATGGCCTAACAACCTAATGTATAAATAGACAATTGGCCTAGTGGACTAATGACCTAATGGCCAATTGGCCTATTGGACTAATGACCAATTGGACAATTGGATTATGGCCTAATGAACAATTATCCAATTGGACTAATGTCCTAATGAAAAATTGGAAAATTGACAAAATGGCCTAATGTCATAATGAAAATTTGGCCTAATAGACTAAAAACCAATTTTCCAATTGGCCTAATGGCCTAACAACCTAATGGTATAACAACCTAATAGCCAATTGAAAACTTGACCTAAAGGCCTAATGACCTAATGTGAAATTATCCTAATGTCCAAAAAAACAATTGGACAATTGTCCTAATGGCCTAATGGTCAATTGGACAATTGTCATAATAGTCTAATGGCCTAATGGACTAACGACCAATTGACCTAACAACCTAATGAACAATTGGCCTAACAACCTAATGGCCAATTATACTAATGATCTAATGGTTAATTGTCCTAATGACCTAATGGAAAATTATCCTAACGACCTATTGGTCAATTGGGAAATTATCTTAATGGCCTAATGGCCTAACAACCTAATGGCCAATTGGCCTAATGTCCTGACGACCTAATTTCCTAACACCCTAATGACCTAACAACCTAATGTCATAATTACCTAATGTCCTAACGGCCTAATGGCCTAACAGAAAATTGGACTAACAACCTAATGGCCTAATTTCCAATTGGAATAATGAAATAACGGCCTAATGGCTAATTATCCTAATAGCCTAACGGTCAATTGGCCAATTGGCATAATGGGTTAATGGCCAATTGACCAATTGGCCTAATGACCTAATGTTCTAATAGCCTAACGACCTAATGTCCTAACATCTTAATGGACTAACATCTTAACATCCTAACAACCTAACGACCTACGGGTCTAATGACTAGTTAGTCAATTGGCCTAATGGAATAATGACCTAACGTCCTGAAAACCTAATGGCCTAACAACCTAATTTACTAATGCCCAAATGGCCTGATGGCCTAATGACCAATTGGCCTAACGACCTAATGGCTTAACATCTTAATGGCCTAATGGCCTAATGTCCTAAAAACCTAATGGTATTATGTCCAATTAGAAGATTATCATAATGGACTAATTATCTTAATGGTCTAACAACCAATTTTCCAATTCGCCTAACGACTGAATGACCTAATTTACTAATGGCCTAATGGTCCAATGACCTAATAGACCAAGGAACTAATGACCTAACGACCTAATGGCCCAATGAACTAATGCACCAACGAACTAATGGGTCCTAATAGCAAAATGTCAAAACCGCATAACGACCTAAGGTTGGCCTAATGCCTTAACGCCCTAATGGACAAATGACCAAATGACCAAACAACCAAATGACCAAATGGCCAAACATATAAATGGAAAAACGGCCAAATGGACAAATGGCCAAACATCCAAATGACCAAATGACCAAAAGACCAAATGAATAAATGACCAAACAGACAAATGGCCAAATGGAAAAATGGCCAAATGACCAAACGGCCAAACGTCCAAACAGCCAAAAGGCCAAACGGCCAAACAACCAAATGACCAAACGACCAAATGCCCAAATGGAAAAATGCCCAAATGGAAAAACGCCCAAATGAAAAAACACCCAAACGACCTAACTCCAAAACAGCCTAACACCCAAATAGAAAAACACCCAAACGGCCTAACACCCAAATGGATTAATGCCCAAACGGTCTAATGCCCAATCGTCCGAATGCCCAAATGACCTAATTCCCTAATTCCCAAACACCCAAACCCCCAAACCACTAACACCCTAACGCCCTAATGCCCTAACGCCCTAACACCCTAATTCCCTAACGTTTTAATGCCCTAACTCCTAATGACCTAATGACCTGACGCCCTAACGTCCTAACTCCTAACAAACTAATAGACTAACACAATATTTCCCTTACACGCTAACACCCTAACTCCCTAACAACCTAACACCCTAACGAACTAACACCCTAATTACCTAACACCCTAACACCCTAACTCCCTAACTCCGTAAGGGCCTGATGACCTAACGACCTAACGACATAACACCCTAACGGCCTGAAAGCCTGACGGCCTGATGGCCTGACGGCCTGACGGCCTGACGCCCCGACGGCCTGACGCCCCGACGGCCTGACGCCCCGACGGCCTGACGCCCCGACGGCCTGACGCCCTGACGGCCTGACGCCCTGACGGCCTGACGCCCTGACGGCCTGACGCCCTGACGGCCTGACGCCCTGACGGCCTGACGCCCTGACGGCCTGACGCCCTGACGGCCTGACGCCCTGATGGCCTGACACCCTCGTGGCCTAACGACCTATTGTACTAACGACCTAACATCCTAACAGCCTAACACCCTAACAACCTAACGCCATAATGAACTAATTCCATAACGCCTTAACTCCCTAACGCCCTAACGCCCTAACGCCCTAACATCCCAACACCCTATTGAACTAATGGAAAATTGGCTAATTGTCCAATTGGATTAATGGCCTAATGGCCAATTGACCAAATGGACTAATGGACAATTGGCCTAATGGCCTAACGACCAATTGTCCTAATGAAAAATTGGCCTAACGGCCTAATGAATTAACAACTTAATGGGTTAACAGACTAATAGACTAAAAACCTAATGTCTTTACAGATAATTAGAAAATTGGCCTAATAGACTAATTGGCCTAATGGTTTAACAACCAATTTTCCAATTGTCTTGACGACCTAATTGCGGAATGACCAAATGGCCCAATGAACTAATGGACCAACGACCTAATGGACCAAAGACCAAATGACCAAAAAACCTAATGTCCCAAAGCCTAATGGAATAACAAACTAATGGAAGAACGACCTAATTACCTAAAAACCTAATGACCCAACGACCTAATGGCCAATTGGAGAATTGGCCTAATGGCCCAATGGACTAATGACCAATTGACCAGTTGGCCTAATTTTATATTGACCAATTGGCCAATTCTCTTAATGGTGTAATGACCTAATAGACTAATGACCTAATGAAAAATTGGAAAATTGTCCTAATGTCCAATCGGCCTAATGGCCTAATGGATAATTGGCCAGTTGGGCCAATGGCCTATGTCCAATTAGGCCCATTTACCTAATAGACTAACAACCAATCAATCTAATGGGAAATAAACCTAATGTCATAATGAACTAATGACCTAACAGATTAATGGCCTAATAGACAATTGGATAATTGGCCTAATGGACTAATGGAAAATCGGCCTAATGACCTATCAGCTTAATGGGCCATTGGCCTAATGGCCCATCATCCTAATGGCCCATCATCCCAATGAACCATTGTCCTAATGTCCTAACAAAATAATATTAAATTGGCCTAATATCCAATTGTCCTAATGGCCTAATTGGAATATTGTCCTAAAAACCTAATCGCAAATTAGCCAATTGGCCTAATGGCCTAATGGGAAATTGGAAAATTGGCCTAATAACCTAATATTTTAATAAACTAATCACCTAATGTCAAATTTTCCAATTAAATTAATGGCCCAATGGCCAATTTTTCAATTGGACTAATGGAAAATTGTCCTAATGACCTAATTTCCAATTGGAATAATGGCCTAATGTGCTAATTGGATAATGAAATAATGACCTAATGGCCTAATGGACAATTGGGAAATTGTCTAATTGGATTAATGGAATAATAACCAATTTTCCAATTATCTTAATGGCCTAATAGAATAATGTCCTAATTTCCAATTGGACAATTGGGCTAATGGCCTAATAGACTAATGGACTAACATCTAGTTTTTATAATAGAATAATGTCCAATTGGCCAATTATCCTAATGGCCTAATAGCCAATTGTACTAAAAACCTAATGGCCAATTGGTATGATGACCTAATAACCAATTGGCCAATTGGTCTAATGGCCTAACGACCAATTGGCCAATTTTCCTAATAGACTAATGGTCTAACAATCAATTGGAAAATTATCCTAATGACATAATGTCCTAATGACCCAATGACCAATTATCCAGTTGACCTAATGGAATAACGACCAATTGGCCTAATTGGCCTAGAAACCTAATGGATAATCAGAAAATTGGCCTAATGGCCCAATGAATAAATGGAAAATTGGTCAATTAGTCTAATAGAATAATGGTCAATTGAAAAATTGGCCTAATAGAAATTAGGCCCTTAGGCCAATTGAAATTCCTTATGACTTAGAAATAAAGTATTTATATTTAAAGATTATGAAATTCTCATGAATAAATAATTTGGATTATTCAAACTAGGGAAATTATTTTGATATTATTGAAACCAAATAAAAATATTTTTGATGATTGATTTGATCAAGTATGAAATATTATTAACTATGTAAAATTTATATTATCTAAATAGTTTTCATAATAAATTGAAATATAAACTCTTTATATTTAATACAAATTTCATATATATATATAAATGAAATTCCATATAATGAATAATATGAAGGGGTTAATATTATGAAATTAATATAAAGCATTAATATTCAAGATTATGGAATATACATAATGAGTAGCTAAAATTATAAAGACTTTATGATTAGATTTTATTTATGAATTTTTCATCAATGTTTATCACATGTTTAAATTTATGAATTGTTCATTCATTTAAAAGTTATCCCATTTTATTATAATTCAAGACTATAAAATGTTTATATTGTGAATATGTGTATATTTTAAAGTTATAAAACTACTTCAAGAGATTATCTTACATAAAACTAAGTAGTTATATGTAAGGTATAATAATAGATTTGTTTCCATATACCTTGACTTTAGTTTATAATAAATATTACTTGATTAAATTTAATTCTTGAATCTTGTTAATACATATTAGGCGTTAAAGTTAAATTTAATTAGAATCTATCATGAATTAAGTATCTCTAGGTAAAGTTACTTTATGTTAGACTTCCCACTAGTATTAAATTTCTAATTAAATGTATATTTAGATGCTTCTTCATTTTATGGATTTCTTAAATAGATACAATTTTAATTCATTATAGGTTTAGAACTTTCATATTATTCAATAATATAGTATTATACTAATAAATGTCATTTTAAGAAAGAGGTATTGAGAATAAAAGGCCATGTTCCTTGAGAAAAATTATTTTGGTCGAGTAGGAAGAAAAAGGACAGAAGTGAAATAAATGAACAAAAAAAGAAATGATTGTAAGTTTCTTATTTAAATTTAAAGTATTTATACTAAATTCATAATTAAATATCTTGTTTATATTTTCAATAGTATTCCCTGGAGGACCTTGATGATAAAAAAGATGAAAACTTTGGGTCAAATGATCATTTGAGTCCGGTATTAGGTGAAAAACACCAAGGGGGAGTCCGATGTCAACCTAGGAAAAATATCATCCACACTAGGTTTTGGTCCTCATTGGGATCCTCTTAAACCTATCAGACCATCAAGATACAAAGCACTCATATAGAAGTATCCAAGGCCAAAAAAAATAACTCTATAGTAGCGTGAAAGAAGTAAACTAATCAGAAAAAATTCCTAAAATCTATGTTAGTTATAAGTCAATCACATCCATCAGAGGTTGCTACTAATTTTGATTCATATATGGAATAAATTCACTATTTAAATTATTCCTTGAGTGATTACAATTAGGGTTCTTATGGCAGTTAAGATGATGGTGGTGGCGATGATGATGATGATGATGTTTATGTTGCTCTAGAGGATTCTGTTGGTGATGAGGATGTTACCGATGGTGACGAGGATGAGGATTTTAGTAGTGGGGGAAATATTTATCCCCTCCATTTTTGAATTAGTAGTAAAGAGGCATGTTGATTTTGTTTAATGACCTGAATTGATTGGTCGTATGGACATATATTTATGTTATAGTATTGTAAATGGTTTGAAAATTATTATAAGCAGTTGGTTGATTTCTAAATATACAATATTTGTATTTCATTGAATGTGAACTGTGGTTTTTATTTTATTTACAGGTTCAGGGGATGGAAGAGCTACTACTGCTTCCAAATGGGTAAAACAACCTATACCCATGGTTCAATGAACCATGGGTATATGTTTTCTACTGGGAAAATCTATACCCAGGGTTTTGGATAAATTGTGGGTATAATAAAATCTATAAGGCTATACCTATGGTTCTGGAGAAACCATGGGTATAGGTCTATACCAATAGATCCATCACTCACAATTATTAAAACCATGGGTACAACCTATACCCCTGGTTTTAGGGGAAATACCCATGGTTCTAAACTATGGGTATATGTTATTTTTCCAGTAGTGTGGGAAGGTACTCACATGCATGGATCCAACTGAAACCAATAGCCACTGTGTCTACCTAGCCCAAACACCAAAACCACCTATGTGATGACCCTATCATCAGAGGGTCCACCATAGAGGTGTCCATTTGATATAGAACTTCTCAAAGTTCCAAACAGTATTTCACATTACATGAGTTCCAAAACCACTTTCCCAAAACACCACAAGTTACCAACCGATTCTTCACATTTATCTTAACCAAATTAATTTCCAAAGCCATTTCTAAAACCATAAGGAAAACATGAAACATACTTTAAAGTTACAGACAAACCATTATGTTGTTTAGTCACCAACCCACATTCCAAGGTGCTAAATGGTCCATGGTTGTGAACAAACAATTTGAAACCAAATTCAAGTCATTTTTAAACTAAGGATATTTTTAGAAGACACTTGGGGTTTGAAGGAACCATTTATGAAAGGGAGGAGGTAAGGAAGAAGAGGAATAGAAGAGGTGTATTTTGAAAATTGTTTTCAAGAGTCACATCTTCTCTATAGGAGTAATCATCATTTGTGAGGCCATCCATATGTGCACCCCATGCACATTTGGATTGAACACATCAAATGAAACATAAATGGTAAACCATAAAAGAAAAATTCAAAAACTAATTAAAAGAGTCACCACTAACCTTACCATTAAGCACAATAAACCACACATGAGTACTAGATCAGAAGAAGGCATTACAACGACAACCAAAGTAAAACTCACAATGAAGAACAAATTACTAAGACAAAAAAGTCTAAACACAACCCAAAGTTCTCAATTTTATTTTTAAAGATCAATTGAAATTTTATAAAACACCTTACATGCATATATATGTAGAAATAAATATAAATTTCCTTTGAAATCCCATTTCCAAAAAATTCTCGCATAAAAACACCACAATAGTTCACAAAATACCAAAAAACCATAAATTAAAAATTTATAAACTAATTAGAAGTGATCAATCATCTCATGGAATGATTAAGAAAGAAAATGAATGGAAACACCTACCTCAACCACGTGCACACACAACAAAACCTTTGGAGAAGGAAGAATTAAAACCGAGGAACAATACACACACCCTAACATCAAATAAAAATAATCCACACATCAAACCTATATTCTAGGGGTTTTACAAGAGATAAACCACCAAAGGAAATAAAATAAATGAAGAGATGATAATTAAAAGAGGAGAAAATTGGCCAAATACTAAAAGAAACTCACATTATAACTTTATAGGATCTTAGATGGTGGAAAGAGAGTAAGGGAGGATGATTTTAAAGTACCCATGGTGTTCCTAGTTCAAGAAAAGGATAATTAACCTGATTTGGGGTTAAAAAATAAGAGGGGAAAGATGGTATTGTCAAGTTTTTAAGAAATTGGACAAGTCACATGGTTTGGCTGGATGATTTTCCAAATCATGCGTCAACTATGTGAATCCTCACTAGAAGAAGAGGACACACATACATTTTATCTTCAAGGTTTAGAAAACTGTGAACCAACTATGTGATTTGGAATTTTTATATTTTAGATCCTCCCTGCATGCTTGCTGTAGAGTTTTTCCTAAGCGTGTGCAAGATGTGCGCCTTGTCTCGGACCCCAACCAAAATTCACATGGTTCCTCCTTTTACTAGCACTGTTTGAGATAAACCATTCTATGAAATTGAAAGAAAAACCATTTAAGATGAATTTGAACTAGAAAGGTCCTTATCCTTAATAGGATTCATGGTTAACCGCCTAATACACACAAACCATGTACAAGTTAAAAAGACACCAGAAAACTTTGAAACTCAAAAATTCAATCCTGAAACTCAACTTAAACCTCGAACAAAATATCAAACATCAATAAAATAATAAAATAAAATAAAAAACCATGGTTGGGGTGTGACACGATGTCTTACATGTGTCATATTTGAGGAGATACATGCATGGACTATGTACGATATTGACTAGGGTGAGATGGATAGACTGGTATGATTCTAAGAATCTATTTTTCCTAGCCATGGATGTTATGGGACTAGGTTCCCATCACTCTGTGTCACCAAAAGTTCAACCAATGGATTTTACATTATTAAATAATATATAATTTTTAAAATTTATTTAATTACTAACATATTGTTTTTAATTGTCTTGTATAATTTATTTTCTTTGATTTTTGATATCTTGCGAGATCCTATCCAAGAGGCATGTGAGATTTTTATATGTGATCACTTTCATCATCTTTTACACATCATCAAAAATCAATCTATTGATAAAGATTATGATACGTTTTTTACCAGTCTTGCATCTCCCATCAACCTAACTATATCTCAGCTCATGTATGGGATGAATTGTGCTCATACTGTCTAGGAGAGACTTTTAAGAGGAGGACATAATCTGGATGTCAGAGATGAAGGAGATAATAGGTCACACATAGGGTCGTAATTTGTATATTTGTCATACATCAATAACATATGGTAAGTGATATTATTTATTAATGTATATATATACCTTAATAGTATAATATTTGTTATATTATACATGATTCTACTGACCCATATGTTATAGAGTTTGATGTTTATAAGAAGATGTATACTGATCCCCATACTAGAGAACTTATAGGTGAATGAAAGTGCCATATTGTGGTTAATATTTTTTTTAAAAAAATTTCATGAATATTAATTTTATTTTTATTCTAATTTCTAATTATATTTGATGGAAATGTATAAGGCTGTGACTTCTCATTCATGAGAGATTCAAGAATAGAGTGAAGTAGATTCCACTGGTGATTCAGGTTTTTATGAGGGGGCCTAGATACATGAGACTTTGCATGATGTCGAGAAAGGATGGGTGATTGGTATTGGTTCATTATTGACAACCATGAGTTATTATGATACTTTTGCGATGTCATTAGTGAGCTCAAAGGGAGCTCATGGAGAGTCATCATCGATGCCGTCATCCGCTACACATTATGAATGATGATAGGTTGAGAGATCAGAATGAGATAATACAATGGATGCAGGGAGATAGGGAGGATGAGTGTGAGAAACAACATTGGAGAGATTAGAAGATGTTGGTGTATATGCGATGACTTACGCATGATGTTTATTTGGATTTTCCTTCCCCGATCATTCTAGTAATTCTCCTCTACCTAACACCAGTTGATGATTTATGAATTTTTATGAATGTTTTGTAATTTGGGGTGAAAAGCATATGATGTTTGAAATGATGGTTTAATTTTATGTCTATTTTAATATTTTTAATTATTTTTAATTTTTTAATTATTTTTAATTTTTTAACTATTTTTAATTTAATTTATTTTTTTGTAAATTTTTTAGTTTTTTTAATTATTTTAATTTTAATTTTTAAGTTTTTTAATTTTTTTAAATAGTTTTAATTATATTTAAATATATTTAATATATTTAATTTTTTTTTATTTTTTTTTAAAAAAATTAGTATTTGCGACGGACAAACAGTTCGTTACAAATAATAGAAATTGTGATGGATCGTCACAATTGGTCTTAAATATAGGGGAAATAATTGCAATGAGTTTTTATCCATCACAATTAATATCTATTTGCTACGTACCATCGTAAATAATCGCATTTACGATGCAATTTTTTTGCAACAACGTATTAGCGACGGACTCCCGTCGCAAATGACCTTTTACGGCGGATGTCTGTTGTAAAAGTTCCATCTCAAAAAATGAAATCTCTAGTAGTGATTTGGGGGTGAAAACGGGTTTGGTGCATATCATGGTGTGAATAAAAAACCCTTTATGCCCTGCCCAAGTAGAAAACTCCCTCAGAGATAAATGTTTTAGTTCTAGATCAGAGGGGTGAAATAGTGTGGCTAGGATCACTATATCATTGTGGGTGTTGCAGATATGTTCAAAGGAGAAAAAATGACAATGTAGAATGGGGAGATAAGGAAGATATCCAACCATGGTTTTTAGATCTAGCTGATGTCAGCTTGACCACAATGTGGATGAAATTGACACACCACTGCGAACATGTTTATATATATATGTTTTGTTTCAATTATATTAGTATAATAAATCATGATATAGTCTACCATACTTTTCATAGGAGTCTCTAAAGATCTATTTGGATGGGTTTGAGGAGAAGAATAAAGGTCCACACTTGATCAAACATCAAAACACACTTGAGGAGGAGAGAAAAGATTTATTGAATTCTTAATTGTTTTTAACTTTCTTATACTTAGAGTTTATGACCATCTTCTCACTCTATTCCTTATCTTGTTGATAATATTATAATAACATAGACTGTGGAATTGAAACCATTGGACACTAAGGACTAGAAGCTTGATAAATATAGTGAGTCTATATATCTTTTTTCTCGCATCATCACTTGGTTTCATTCATGGATACCATTTTTAACCATCACATAAATAATCATTTTGAGAGTTATTGTATTGGCATCCGTTTATTCACACCCCCTATTAATGGTCGTGCATCTCTCACCTGAGCCTCACATGCCTCAACCATCATAATAAAAATTTACTTTCTTCATTCAAAATCAATCATCTTGAGTGTTGTTAATACTGTTCTATAATCTTATTCTATAAAATATAACAAAAAAACAAAATATTTCAAACAAATTAGCATGAGTGATAACTATATGTGAGTTTCAATAAATAATGTCAAATTGACACTAAGAAACTTGGAAACATTTATATTAAAGTAATTATCATAATTAATAATTAATATGAGTATTTTTTCAAAGAAAAACCACTAAAATAATAGTGGTAAAGTAAATTTTCAATAAATACACTAAAAATAAAAATATAGAAGAAATTTTCAAAATGTTAAAGTGTAATTGTTTTTTAAAAAATAGAGAAAAACCACATTTTTTTAAAATTTTTATCATAAGTGTTATGTTTTCAACAAGTTTTGTCAAGTGAATCCAATATAATATAGAATCACTAATAGAAAAGGACTTATCATAATTGATAAGTTCTATAATGAGTTTCTAATTAGTGAAGTCTTATAAAACCAATGTAAAAAATACTATTGGGGGTTGACTGAATTTTATGAGGCCTATTCTTAGAATATATGTTGGCATAAATCTTCCTTGAATTCAACCAAATTCTTTAGAATACTAGTATATATGGTACTATAATTTAAATGAAAACATCAATTTTATATGAATATATTTAATTATAAAAAAATAATTTAATCATAGTTATATATATACCTTTTTAGGGAATATATATAATAGGTGCTTGGGGGTACAATTACATTAAACACATACATGCCACACACACAGACTGGAACAGACCATATCAACCTAGGGATATCCCACCCATCAAGCCTTAATTATTCAATACATGCATTGTAGGCTTAGTGGGAATTAAGCCCATTACATGCCCGTAGGACCACCATTGGATGATTCAAAGGCCCTGCTTTCATCCTAGCTGCATCACCTCCTTCCCATGTCATGCCTGCATCACTACCCGCTTGATGGCCCGAAGACCCAGTGACCCAAAATCCTAATCATATGAATAGTACTACTACTATATTACCCCCCTATAGTACTTACTATAGTACACACACTACTATAGTGTTACAGTGCAGCTACAGTACCTGCCGAAATTCTCACATGCCTGGATTTGAACTTGGGTCTGATGCAGGATTACGGGGAGTCTTTACCACCTAGGTAATCCCCCAACTACACATTTTTAGGGAATATAGTTTAGTCACAAGTAATGACTCCTCCATATATATTATAATGGAAAATATATAGTCAAAAAAAATATTGTTTTTAGAGGACAGTTAAAAATAATAAGTGTATATTAATCTATTTAATAATTTAATTTATAATATGTTGGTAAAATAGTAATAATTACCTTAAGTATGCTCCATATATAAGTCTAGTAGTAGTGTTTGAACAATGAGATAATCAACATCACATGGCTATGAAATAATAGTGAAACTTTGATAATTAAGATAAAAAAAATATTATAAAAAATTAAATGTATAACAATGCTAATAAAGGGCCTTTAACAATGCTTATAAAGAACTATCTACACATGCACTGTTAAAGGAAAGGCTTTAACAGTGCTCGCAAAAAGCATTGTTAAAAGGGTCCATTAACAGTGCTACAAAAATCAACGTTAAAGGCCCCATTTAATAACACGTTTTTAGCACTATTAAAGGACCAATTTAACAATACTTTTTAGTACTGATAAAGTACCCCTTTATCAGTGACAAAAAAGTGATGTTATAGGGGGAAATATTATTTTTTCAGACCTCCATAATCCCGACCTTATCAGCACTTCCATGACCCCTTTAACATCGCTCCACCCCCCTTCATCAGCACTTTTCACCCCACCACCCATTTATTAGTGCTTTTTAAATTTTGCAGCCTCTTGTGCCCATCTGGATTCAAACTTTACACCTCTTCTTTGAAGATGGAATGCCTTTACCACTACACCATGTTGTATTGTTGTCTATATAATGATATTTATCTCTCTCTCTCTCTCTATATTTATTCATATATTTAAATAATTTTTTTAAATACATTTATAAATATATTATATATTATTTTAATTTATATATACTATAATATAATATAAATATATATCTTTTTATTAATAAACACATATATGTAAATATAAACATTATATATATATATATTTGTATAATATAAAAAATGGTTAGATATTGATTTAAATACATTTTTAAAATATGTTATTTATTTACATATATTAGAATATACATATACATATATATATTTGTTAATTATTGACATACGCATGTTTATATATAAACATTAATTGTATAGGTATATATATATATATATATCAATGCATTTTTATAAGGTAAATAAAATGGATAATTTTATAATTTAAATAAAATTATTAATAAATATTTATTTTATATATTTAAAAATAAATTTGTACGTAAATATGTTGATATATGTATTTATACAAGTGATTTATTATAAGTAAATATAAGAAAATATGCATATATTTAATTATAATAAAACTATATTGTGAAAAATGATAAAATTTCAAAACCATAATATTAATATGAATGTAAGTACTGGGAATAAATTCAGTCTGCACTAAAAATGGACAAAATACCCCCTTAAACAAGGCCAAAATTCCATCGAATGTTAAAAAATTGGCGTACCTCGACTAAAAACTCAGTTTTAGAGGCCTTTTGTGGCTTTTTTGTCCTTAAAAATGTGATCAGGGTTCTCCTTGACCACCAGGGCATAGAGATCATCACATAATTCAATTTTATATGTGGTAGAGACCAAACAGATAGCCAGATCAAAAGTTATGGATGTTTGAAGTTTGAGTTAGGTTTTTAACTTATTTTAGATCTTTTATTAATTTTTTATAATTTTTATCTTCAAATTTTTATTAAATGACTATTTCTCAATAATAATTAAAAAATTATTAATTAAAAATATATTTTTAATTAATTTATAACCATTTTTAAAAAATATGTTATTTATTAAGTGCAAATTCCTATTCAGCCTTATCTAAAACATATTTAAAAAATATATATTATATTTGTATCAATATAAATATAGTTGTATATTAATATATTATTTTTAATGATTTTTTTGAAATATAACCTTTATCAACATAGTGAGAAACCACTGATTGGGGGGGGGGGGTATTTATCAGTGCTTCTAAGAAAGCACAGATAAAGACGTTCCCTTTATCAGTGCTTTTATACAAGTGATGATAAAGGCTCCCCTTTATCAGCACTTTTTTTATTAGTGATGGTAAAGGGCCACCCTTTATCAACTATTTTTTACTAGTGCTGATTGGGGGGGGGGGATTTTATCAGCATTTTTTTACTAGAGCTGATAAAGAGAACCCTTTAATACCACTTTTTTACAAGTGACGATAAAAGGACCCCTTTAAAAATGCTTTTTTAGAACTAAAAGGGGGTCTGTAATAGTGTTTCTAGCTATCGCTGTTAAATCTCTAGTGATGGATAAACCCGGTTTTGTAGTAGCGGTATCGACTACCCACAATTTAGTAGTAACCGTAACATTTACACTTGTGGTTACTCTAACGACCCAAAGTTTTTCAATGGAAATTCCCTTCTTATATTTATGTCATAAAATCACATGAAAACACAACATAATGAACTTCTAAGTGATAAGTGACCTTTAAACATAATTTTGTCACTTCTAGGTTTTGAATTTTGAAAATCCAACATACACGATTGTGTTCAAGATGATTTTTTGAGTCTATTGAAACGAAAATAATTTTTAGTGAATATTAATGTACCCTTGTGAATAGTAATATACCCTTATGAATAGTATTATGACCCTTATGAATAGTAAATCATCCAACATAAGAGTAACCTTACCCATGAATAATTAAATAAAATTTAGACATCTTAGAAAGTAAAAATTCGACCTTAGTAAATGCTTTGGTATTTTGTAAGTAAAAAATAATTAATTATAATTAATTAATTAATTTAAAAGAAAATTTATTTTCCTAAAATGTGTTCATAAATTATATAAACAATGTCTTATAGTTTTTAGATAATTTTATAAGATCCTATGTAATTTTTTAAAGCACTATAAAATCAGTTTTAACTTTTAAAAACTGTTTTTTAAAGTAAATTATGATTTTAATTAAATATCAAATTAATAATATTTAGAAAATTATTTTTAAAAAATGGACTTCATTTTTGGATTCTACATGTCAAAAAATGGTTGGGGTAAATTTTTGGGATTTTTCTGAAATACTTGGATTTTTTATGAATAGTGAAATACCGTAATTTACAAAAATAAGCTAAATAAGCTAATTATAGAGTCATGTGTGATGTTCTGCTGATGTAAGCCCACTTAGTTCGGGATAACATGATAAAATTACTATTATTGGTCATTCAAGGCTCACTATTCCTTGACTTAGGGGAAATTAATAAACTAATGAATTTTATATTAAGGAAACCCATCTCCCCTCCACTATAAATACCACCCTTCAAACCCTCATTTCCTCACACCTCTCAAGCTCCAAGACTTCTCTAAACTCTACCCAAACATCTTCCCTATCCCCTCTCCCACGTCCAAGAGCTTCTGGTCTCATCAAAAGACCAAGCCTACCCTCCTTAAGGAGGATCTCAAGAGGAGGATTTAAGAGGTAATTTCTCTCCCTCTTCTCCTTTTTTTTTCTTTCAAGTTCAAGTTCATTTCTTGACCTCTCCCCACCTATATTCATCAAAATGATATTTTAACTCCATTATTATACATTTACTGTAATTTTATGATGATAATAGGATATTATATCATCCAACCCCTTTCCCTCTTCCTTTTATTTTATTAAAGAGAGCGTTGTTCGTGAGGTGTTAATTTATCACCTTCAAGAACGACATGCTTTATTCTTCCATTTATACCTTAATATATGGTCATGAAACCTTTTTATGGATGAAATGAAATATTTTATATGTATTATCTCCTATTTAAAGTTATGGAACTAACTTATGGCCATATTGCTAAGTGATAAATTAAAACAAGTTCATTGTGATCCAAAAACCGCCCAAATTAACCCAAACAATCTTCATTTAATTTTTATCTAATGATTCATCCACAAGGTATATAATATATCTCATTATAAGATAATTTTAAATTCTGGAATTTCATTAATAACATGTAATATTACTTCTGTATTTTTACCCATGTTCTACCCGAACTTCAATTTAAGAATACAAGTGAACCACTCAAGAAAACCATAAAAACAAACATTCCCGAATAATATTTTTAAACTCTATAACTCATCCAAAGTCACATATAATCACTTAATGAAACCATAATGAACCATATTAATGTACAAAAGGTTCTGGATTTATAATTAATGAATATAATGTCATTATACAGGACATTAAAGAGAAGGAAGTATTCAGATACAAGGTAAGGGGAATTTCTCCAACCCAACTTTCATCCTTCGGGTTCTCCCTCTTTCAATCCATTTTTGATATGATTACTCCTTAAAGATTATTTTTTAATCATTTTATTTCAATTTCTGGGATATAAATTCTTTTCACTGGTTTCTTTTATTTCAAACAAATTTTTTTCCAAAAGAACTCTTCTTTTAAGAACACGCCTTTTACTTCTCACTCAAAGTGGACGGTTCTTGTAACATGTATGTTATTCCCTATTTCTTTTGGGAACCCAATGTTTATGAATGTGTTCTTATGAGATGAAACCCATTCCTTTCCATGGGTTAGTTATGTACATTTTTATATGTGTTCTATGTGGCAATGATGGTAATGATAATGTTATGATGTGACGGGTGCACCTGGAATTATATTGCGCAATATGAATGTTTCAATGAGACGAGTGCGCTCGGAATTTTACAGTGCTACAACGCATAGGGTAAAGTGATGAATCTCATGAGTAAATGTGAAATAATGTGTGAACAAGATTCTAGCTTGGTTCAAAAGTATGTGTGGTATTTAACCACTAAGACATGATGTTTCATTTTTATGCATTGCCACATTTCAAGTCTTTTATTTATGCTCCTCTCATGTTCATAATGTTTTTCCTATATCATGATTATGCTCACCCCATGCTATATTCTTCTTATCTATCCTCTTACTGGGATTTTATATCACCCCTCTTTATGTATATCCTCATGTGGCTACATATACTAAGGAGAGTACAAGTTCCAATAAGAAGCTAGAGAAGAAGAAATTAAATAAATGTTTATGCTTGATGTTGTAATTATTATGTACGGTCCTAGTTTTCCCAAGACACTAAACCTTTGGATCCTCTATGTGTAATAATATTATGTTGTTTATCTTTAAAATGATGTAATAGTAATGTAAGAAAAGGACGGGATTCTATAGTTGGTATCAGAGGAAAGGTTTAGTTAATTTGGGAATTAGGATTAGTGAACCCTAGAGAAAACCTATAGCTTGAGACTAAGTACAAATATGCACACAAGAATATTTACATAGGGATCCCATATGTTATGTTTTTGGTATAAATTATTTAAATGAATAAGTTATTCATGACTTGTTTACTTATGTTTTGTTCTAACCTTTTCTATTTTAGAAAATGGTGGGAACCAGGAGAAATCAGGCCAACAATTCGTGCGAGGGCCAATACAACGATTTCCCGAACGACATCCCCAATGATTTGGGAGGTGGAGTTAAAAACTTCATGGTGATTCTTACCCAACTATCTCAGGTTATGAACAATAACCATAATAACGGGGAACATCCTCCTTCACCAAAGAGGGAGTAACTGGTTATCGAATGTTTTATGCGGAAACGACCACCGATGTTTAGAGGATCCTCTGATCCACTAGTTGAAGAACAGTGGGTCAAATCCATGGAGTAGATATTTTCTGTTCTTCACTATTCTAAGATGGAGAAGGTGATCCTATCCGTTTATCGTCTAGATAGATAATCCAATCAATGGTGGGCTTTGATTAAGAACACCAATCTTAGGGAGGAAATTGAAGAAATGGAATGGGAAGACTTTAAGATAATGTTTCTTAATAATTATTTCCCATTAACTCTTCATATGAATATGGAGAGAGTATTCATAGAGCTCAAGTAAAAAGAAGGAGAATCTGTCACAATCTATGAATCAAATTTCACAAGTCTTGCAAGGTACACTTCAGGGTTTGTTATCAACAATGATAGAAAAATTGATAGACTCTTTAGTGGATTAAAAACAAACCTTTGAAAGGATCTTACAATTTGAGAATTTGGGAGTTATGAAGAAATTGTTCGATGTGATCTCAAAGTGGATATAGAGTTTGGAGGATGGTACCATGGCTATGGTGATAAGAAATGAAAGATGGAGTTTCATGCCAGAGGATCTAATGAAAAAAGTGGGAAGAAAACTCAATGACCCACATGCAAAAAATATGGAAAGTTGAACCATGGGAACTGCCTCAAAGGGATGGGGAAGTGATTCAAGTGTGGGAAAGAAGGAAACCATGCTCAAGAGTTTTGAAAAGACTCAAAAAAGAAGGATAATGTAGCCAATGAAAGGAGAGAACCACTCATGGTTCAATGCTACAACTGTAGGGAGCTAGGGAACTATGAAAACTAGTGCACTAAACCTCGAGTTCTCGAGGGTAATCAGCGTCAGCAGCCACCAAATCCAAAGGAACAACAAAAGGCTTATGCCATCACTACTGCGTAGGTGGAACATGATAATGAATTCGTACAAGGTACACTTCCTATACACTCAAGAATGAAAAAAAGTCTTATTTGATTCTGGTTCTATGCATTCCTTTATATCTTGCAAGTTTTATAGAACTATAGAATCGAAGCCCCGAAAACTTGAAGTATAGATATCTGTAAAAAGACCAAGTGGTTCAATCATTTCAACCCAAGTGTTTGACTCTTCTCCTGTTGGAGTATGTGGGAATATTCTTCCAGCAAATATCGTAATACTTCCCTTGGTGGAATTCGATGCTATAATGGGAATGGATTGGATCTCGTTATATAGAGCACATATCAACTGTTGAGAAAATAAAATATCTTTTCATATTCCAAACCATCCCATGATCCTCTAAAAATGCAAGGAAGATCATGAATCTCCTTTGAAAAATCCTTCAATGGTGTGGGTGTTGATTCCCTATGAAGAAGCATACCTCACCCAAATGGTTGAGTTGAAGGAAAGTGTAAACCTTGAGGAAATTCCCATCATGAGGGAATACGTCGATGTATTTCCCGAAGAGTTACCTGGAATTCCCCCAGATCGTGAGGTAGAGTTCTCAATTGAACTCATGCTCGGAGCTACTCCTATCTCGAAGTGTCCCTATAGCATGTATCCTATCGAACTGGAGGAGTTAAAGAAGCAGCTGCAAGAGCATCTAGATAAAGGGTTCATATTCCCTAGTGCATCACCTTGGGGTGCTCCAATGCTCTTTATGAAGAAGAATGATGAAAAAATGCGGCTGTGTATCGATTATTGTGAACTTAACAAGATCACCATAAAGAACAAGTATCCTCTCCCAAGTATTGATGACTTGTTCAATCAGTTAAGAGGTGATCTATACTTCTCAAAGGTAGATCTTCGTTCTGGATATCATCAGGTAAAGGTGAAGAAGGAAGATATTCAAAAGACCACCTTCCAAACAAGGTATGGGCACTATGAGTTTTTGGTGATGCCCTTTGGACTTACTAATGCCCCTATAATCTTCATGGATTTTATGAATAGAGTCCTTAGAAATTACCTTGACAAATTTTTGGTAGTTTTTATCGATGATATTCTCATCTACTCCAAGAGCAAGGAGGAACATGAATAACATCTAAGAATTGTGTTGGAGACATTAAGAAAGGAGAAGTTGTACGCCAAGTTTAGAAAGTGTGACTTTTGGATGAAACAAGTCACGTTCTTGGGACATGTGATCACAAGTGAGGGAATTTCTGTGGATCCTTAAAAAACAAAGGCGATTGAGGAATGAACCATGCCCTCTAGTGTCATAGAAATCCGTAGCTTTCTTGGATTAGTTGGTTACTACCGAAATTTTGTGAGAAACTTCTCACGATTGTCAAGACCGCTAACTAAGTTAACAAGGAAAGGGGTAAAGTATGTCTGGACAGAATAATGTGAGGGAAGCTTCACAGAGCTAAAGAGAAGGATGATCACTGCACTTGTACTCACACTACTGAAAAGTGGAGAAAGTTTTGTGGTATACAGTGATGCTTCAAAGAAAGTCTTGGGTTGTGTACTCATGAAAAATGACAATGTGATAGCCTACGTCTCACGACAGTTGAAGATCCATGAGCAGAACTACCCGACGCATGATCTAGAGCTGACAGTCATGATTTTTGCCTTGAAAATCTGGCAGTACTACCTTTATGGTGAGAAGTGTAACATATACACCGACCACAAGAGCCTAAAATATATATTCACACAAAAGGGTCTCAACATGTGTCAAAGGAGATGGTTAGATCTACTCAAGGATTAAGATTTCTCTATTCACTATCATCCTAGAAAAGGAGAAGAAGGTAGCTGATGCTCTAAGAAGAAAAGAACCTGCTACTCTATCCATGTTGTAGATTGAGGAAGACCCTATCTTCTTGGATATGAAAAGAATTGATTTGGAAATAATAAGGGCAGTGGATACATCCTACCTTTCCCAAATGATTGCGCAACCATCCATCCAGGAGAAGATTAAAGAAGCACAAAGGGATGATGTGGAGATACAAAAGAGGGTGAATGCAGTAAAGGAAGGGAAGATGCAAGAGTTCCATATCAACAATGATGGTGTGATTCGGTTTTGAATGAGGCTTTGTGTGCCTTCATCACCTGGGATAAAGAAGGTTCTATTGGATAATGCACATAGACCAACATTCTCTATCCATCCTGGGAGTACCAAAATGTATCGTTATCTCTAAGAACACTTCTGGTGGGATAACATGACGAAGGAGATTGCAGAATATATATCAAGATGCTTGGTATATCAGCAAGTTAAAGTTGAGCGACAAAAGTCCAAAGTTATGATGCAACCATTGCCTATACCCATGTGGAAATGGGAAAATGTTACTATGGACTTTGTCATGGGTCTCCCGAAGACGTCGAAGGGAAATAATGTGATGTTGGTTATGGTTGACCGACTCCCCAAGACAGCCCATTTTATCGCTATTCGAGATGATCTCTCACTTGAACAACTTGCAAAGACATATGTGAAGGAAGTGGTGAGACTACATGGTGTTCCAATCTCAATTGTTTCTGATCGTGATCCAAGGTTCACATCTAAATTCTGGAAGAGTCTTCAACATGCTTTGAGTACTGAATTAAATTTCAGCACGACCTATCACCCCCAAACTGATGGCCAGTCTGAAAGAACTATTCAAACACTTGAAGATATGCTAAGATCCTGCTCTCTTGAATTCAAAGGTGGTTGGGATCATCATATCCCATTGGTTGAGTTCTCATACAATAATAGATTCCACTCGAGTATTCAGATGTCTCCATATGAATCTCTTTATGGGAAGCGATGTAGAACTCCAACCTGTTAGGATGAAGTTGGAGAAAGAAAGCAACTTGGACCCAATCTTGTTCAGGAGATGACAGAGAAGGTTCAAGACATAGAGAAACACATCAAAGCTTCTCAAATTCAATAAAAGAGCTATGCTGACAACCGTCGAAGGGACTTGGAGTTCGACGTTGGAGATAAATTCTTCCTTCAAATATCTCCATGGAAGAGAGTCATGCGATTTGGGAAGAAAGGGAAGCTAAGCCCAAGGTATATTATCCCCTTTGAGATCCTTGACTGCATAAGAGATATGACCTATCATCTTGAACTTCCACTGAATATGGATCAAGTTCATGATGTGTTTCATGTTTCATTACTGAGGAAGTACATACCAGACCCCTCACATGTACTAAACTCAGAGGTGGTGCAGCTGGAAGATGATCTCTCCTATGAGGAGTAGCTAGTAAAGATTATGGATCAGAGGGATAAGGTTATATACAACAAGACAACCCATCTTGTCAAAGTGTTGTGGAGGAACCATAAGTTTGAGGAAGCAACTTGGGAACCAGAAGAGGCAATAAAGGATAAACACCCTCACCTGTTTGTGTAAAGTGAAATTTCAGGGGCGAAATTTCTTAAGGGGGGAAGAATGTAATGACCTAAAGTTTTTCAATGGAAATTCCCTTCTTATATTTATGCCATAAAATCACATGAAAACATAATATAATGAACTATTAAGTTCTAAGTGACTTTTAAACGTAAGTTTGTCACTTCTAGGTTTTGAATTTCAAAAATCCGGCATACACAGTTGTGTTCAAGATGATTTTTGGAGTCTATTGAAACAAAAATAATTTTACTTGAATAGTAACGTAACCTTATTAATAGTAACATACCCTTATGAATTGTATTATTACCCTTATTAGTAGTAAATCATCCAACATAATAGTAACCTTACCCATGAATAATTAAATAAAATTTAGACATCTTAGAAAGTGACAATTCGACCTTAGTAAACATTTTGGTATTTTGTAAGTCAGAAATAATTAATTATAAATAATTAATTAATTTAAAAGAAAATATATTTTCCTCAAATGTGTTCATAAATTATAGAAACAATTTCTTATAGTTTTTAGATAATTTTATAAGACCCTATGTAATTTTTTGAAAGCACTATAAAATCAGTTTTAACTTTTAAAAACTGTTTTTTAAGTAAATTATGATTTTAATTAAATATAAAATTAATAATATTTAGAAAATTATTTTTGAAAAATGTACTTCATTTTTAGATTCTTCATGTCTAAAAATGGTTTGGGTATATTTTTGGGATTTTTCTAAAATACTTGAATTTTTGATGGATAGTGAAATACCGTAATTTACAAAAATAAGCTAAATAAGCTAATTATAGAGTCATGTGTGATGTTCTGCTGATGTAAGCCCACATGGTTTGGGGTAACATGATAAAATTACCATTCTTGGTAATTTGAGACTCACTATTCCTTGTCTTAGAGGAAATCAATAAACTAATGAATTTTATATTAAGGAAACCCTTCTCCCCTCCACTATAAATACCACCATTCACACCCTCATTTCCTCACACCTCTCAAGCTCCAAGACTTCTCTAAAATCTTCCCAAACATCTTCCCTAGACCCTATCTCACCTCCTAGATTATCTGGTCTCAAAAAAAGACCAAGCCTACCTTTCTTAAGGGGGATCTCAAGAGGAGGATTTAAGAGGTATTTTCTCTCCCTCTTCTCCTTTTTTTCCTTTCAAGTTCAAGTTCATTTCTTGACCTCTCCCCACCGATCTTCATAAAAATGGTATTTTAACTCTAGTATTATAAATGTACTGTAATGTTATGATGATAATAGGATATTATATCATCCAACCCCCTTTTTGTCTTCCTTTTATTTTATTAAAGAGAACATTGTTCGTCAGGTGTTAATTTATCACCTTCAAGAACGACATGCTTTATTATTCCATTTATACCTTCATATCTAGTCATGAAACCATTTTTATGGATGAAACAAAATATTTTATATGTATTATCTCCTATTTAAAGTTCTGGAACTAACTTATGGCCATATTTATAAGCGATAAATTAAAACAAGTTTATTGTGATCAAAAAACCGCCCAAATTAACCCAAACAATATTCATTTGATTTTTATCTAATGATTCATCCACAAGGTATATAATATATATAATTATAAGATCATTTTAAATTATTTAATTTCATTAATAACATGTAATATTATTTCTAGATGTTTACCCCTGTTCTACCCAAACTTCAATTTAAGAATACAAGTGAACCACTCAAGAAAACCATAAAAAAAACATTCCCGAATAATGTTTTTAAACTCTATAACTCATCCAAAGGCACATAAAATCACTTAATGAAACTATAATGAACCATATTAATGTACACAAGGTTATGGATTTCTAATTAATGAATATAATGTCATTATACATGACATTAAAGAGAATTAATCATTCAGATACAACGTAATGACACTACTACAAATCTGGGCTATAGCCACAGACCTATAGCCACGGTTTTATAGGTCCGTGGATATATCTATTCTACCGCCACGATTCATATCCCTCTCTGTGGCTAAATCATAACCCATTTTTTTTCTCCCAATTATCATCGGGCGCCTCCTCTGCCCTCTCGCCGCGACCTCCTCCTCCCCGACGCGTCCTCGCCGCGCCCTCCTCCTTCCTGACGACTCCTCGCCGCGCCCTCCTTCTCCCCAATGCCTCCTCGCCGCACCCTCCTCGCCACGTCCTCCTCCCCGACAGCTCCTCGCCGCGACCCTCCTTCCCGACGCGACCCTCCCCCCCGACGCCTCCTCGCAGCGACCCTCCTCCTTGACTCAGCTCTTCCGACGGCTTCTCACTGCGACCCTCCTCACCGCGACCCTCCTCCTGGACGCCTCCTCCCGGACGCCTCCTCCCCTAATCCTCTCTTCCGATGCCGAGGCAAGTTTTTATGCATGTAAGCATATTAATTATATAATATTCTTCCTAGTTCATGGAGTTGTAGAAATTTTCTCTAACCTTGGGAGGTGATGAGCATTCTATGTATCATCGGTTTGAGTATGGGTTGATGTTAGACATACTTTCAAAGGTTTATCACATTTTCTTACTAATTATGAAGGATATAAAATGTATCTTTTTATTTAAATTGAACTTGAGGTGAATAATTAGGAGATAACAGGATCATAATGATCTAGTAGAAGTAAGAATAAGAAAGGAGATTATTCTACAAGTTGTGGATGATGATCAATTGGTTAGGGAAAGACTTTATCATTACCTTCTTCTAGAGTCAAAGGATTCATATTTTATATGTGGAATAAATATGCACACTCAGATGGTTTTCCATTTTGACCCTAGGAAGTATCACTCATGTAGATATGGGCCATCTTCTAATGATTTTTCATTATGGTTGGAGTGGCGATTATAATTTTACTTTTAAAAAGGAATTGTAAGCACAGTTAGTGATTTCTAGTAGAGTGGGATATATAAATTATCTAGGAGGTCAGTATGTGGTGGATTTAAAGGCACTAAAGGGATGGTTTAATAGTTTTATATAGATCTAGGGAACCATATGTAATTTATGTAGGGTCATTGTTTTAGTTTTATGAGGTTTTTTATTTTATCAAGCATTGATGGATTCATCTCATTATTTTATGTCCGTTAATATCATATATAATATATATTTTTCTATTGTGTTCCATTAATTAGTTTTATCATTTATAATGATTTAGGGATGAGGGAGGAGGTTATCATATGGGCTCTTTCTTATAATGTTGAAATTTGCAGGATGCAGTGCAATGCAGTGATTTGAAACAGGTGTTTTCTCATATATTCGTTGAATTATTTGTAGTTCTCTCCAAGAATTTGCATTTCCAGTTTCACTTAAGTTTGTTAAACATTTTTACACTATGTCTCAACAGGATGCAGTGCAATGCAGTGATTCTCAACTAGTTCAGGAGGGAAGTGGGGGGTGTCCAGGGTCTGTCCAGGGGGCTTTTATTTTCCCCTTTCATAGAAATTAGTAGAAAGTGTATACAATTCCAAAAATAACTCCTCTAATTGGTAATGACATCCATGCCACATATCCATCATACAAACTGATGACATGTTTTTGTATTGAGGAGAAGATACTATAATCCCATGCACCATTTTCTAGGGGGTGTCATAGGGCACAACAATGTGATATTTTTTACTTTTACATCACTTCACACCAAGATTTCACTTATTTGTAGTTTACTGTGCTAGTTCTGTTTTATCTTGTTTCACCCCCTAATGTGTAACGTGAATATGTAGATTGGAAGTGGTAATACTTGCACAATGTTGGGATACATTGAGAGAGGCAGTAAAAGATACAATGTACTAGAAAAATTCTGGTCACAGTGTGCTAGTTCTATTTTCCTTTGCATCTCTTTTCCTTTGTCTTTAGTTTTGACCAAGGAAATTCTAGGAGGAAAAGTAGCATGGCGGGGAGTTTATGATAGCCCCTATGTCACTGCATAGTTCTTTTATTGTTATTTGGTTAAGTAGAGTTTTGGTTTTTATCTCCATGGATTTCCAGGTCAGAACATGGAAATTTTTGAGGTTTCCATACTCTTCATGGTTAAGGAGCATGGTTTGAGGAAAATAGTATGACCTCCCTTCGTGAGGATAATTTTAATTTCATTTTGAATTGCACACAATTTTTTAGCATGAGTTGCGCATAGCCAAGTCTAAACCATGTAGCCCCTTGGTGAAACAATGTAGGATCCTTGGGCCAGTGCAGGGGGGCTGGGGAGGGGGGACAGGTGCAGGTGGGCTGGGGTAGCAGGGAGCTGGGGGGGGGGGTGGTGCAGCTGGGGGCTGAGGTTGGGGGCTGGTGCAGTTGGGGGCTGGTGCAGGTGGGCTGTGGGGGGGGGGGACTGGTGCTGGTGGGCTGGGGGGTGGCAGGGGGCTGGGGGGGGGGGGGGGCTGGTGCAGCTAGGGGTTGGGGTTGGGGGCTGGTGCAGGTGGGCTGCGGGGGGGGGGGGGGGGGGTGGAGGTGGGCTGGGGGGTGGCAGGGGGGCTGGGGGTAGCAGGTGGCTGGGGGGGGGGCTGGTGCAGGGGGCTGGGGAGGGTGGGGGAGACTGGTGCAGCTGGGCTGGGGGTGGACTAGTGCAGCTAGGGGCTGGGGGCTGGGGTTGGGGGCTGGTGCAGGTGGGCTGCGAGGGGGGGGGGGCTGGTGCAGGTGGGCTGGGGGGTGGGGAGGGTGGGGGGACTGGCACAACAAGAGAGAAAATAAAAAATCTGAATGTGAGGAATTTCTGTGACAGTCAATGCTTTGCACATGCACATTCAGGTTTACAAGCCCAAGATTCTTGGAATTTATGAACCTAAAGATTATTTTTCATTAGGCTTTGCTGGACTTAATAAATTTGGTTTTAATTTGGTTTCTGCTAGTAGTTCCACTAGTTAGGGGGATCTTTTATGGGTTTTTTTCTCATTATTAATTCGGGAAGGTTGAAGTTATTGCCATTGATGAGAAGATTATCTCTTGAATGTATGTGATTCAATTTCCAGCGTTTCTCTTCCTAATTTTGCTTCAGATCACCATCCAATTCTGGTTAGTTTCAAGAGTAAAGAGTAACAAATGCCTCTTCCTTTTTGATTCAATAATACTTGGTCTTTTCAGACTGAATGTGACAATCTTATTAAAAGTTTCTGGTTCAGCATGAATTGTAGCTGGGGTGAATCAGCCTTCTCTTACAAGTTGAGGTTACTAAAGTCCCAACTGAGAATTTGGAGCAAGGCCAATTAGAGTGGGTTGGATAAAGATATCCTCACTCTAGAGTCGACTCTGAAACATATTCAAGATGAAGCTACTAATTCTGATTTTAGTCAGGACATTTCAATAGAATTGGGTGTTATATTCACGATGAACTCTCTTATTACAAAGAGGGAAGGTGTTCAAAAGGAAACTTTCAGAATCAAATGGATACAGGATGGGGGCAGGAACACAAAATTCTTCAACTCTCTTCAATGAATTCGAAGGGCCAACTGGCCTTTATCTTTTCTTAGAACTAGATAATGCATCTTTCATAAAAATGAAGCAATCGCTGAACATGTTGTTTACTATTTCACTAAGCTTTTCAATGGACCTAGAATGGAGGGGACCTTAATGGATGGTATTGTTCCTTCGATGGTTTCTGATGAGGATAATCTTTTTCTCACAAGCACCCCCCATGAATTTGAGATTAAGGATGTGGTCTTCAGTTTCAATGCTAGTAGTGCCCCTAGTCTAAATGGATTTGTAAATTCTTTTTATTTAAAGTATTGAGAGGATATTAAAGTGGAAGTTTGTAAGATGGTATCTTCTTTCTTCACCTCAGGGGTGCATCCCCATGGTTTCAATGCCCAATTTATCACTTTGATTCCTAAAGTTGAGAATTCTTGTGAAATTCACCTCTTCAGGTGAAATAACTAGATTGAGTCGAGTGATATTCTTGAGATATTTGATCCAATGAGTAATAAACCTCTATGGGACATTCCATGTTCTTGATTACAAAGTCTTGGAAGCAATTTCTGAGTCAGACTCAATCCATAAGCAGCTCTGTCATGTTGAGGTGAAAAATTAGTTCTTGATTATTAAACAACCTTGAATTCCTTGTAGTACACACAATAAAAAAAATGATTCCACTATTTCTAAAAGAAGATTCTATACCTTCTCGCTGCATCTAGCCTTGGAGACCTGCTCAAGCAACTTGGGTACCTATAGGTGAGTGTTAAATGACATCCCAAATAGAAATCCAGCATATTCCTATAGTTTCTGGTCAAAGTAATATCTCAAAAATAAGTATTGATCATTTTATCTATCCTGGAAGAAAATAGATCAACCAGAAACAATATGCGACCCTGATTTTTTAAGCTAATCATGAGTTGCAATTTGATTTTTTCATATTTTATAGAGAATAAAAATCTGGATAAATATATGAATGGTGATCTAAAGTCTATAAGCTATTTTGGTGGTCTATTTGGGCTGTTTCATTCCTTCCTATAGTGAACTCTAGTATTAAACTGTCCAATCTGGTTTTTCTTCCATATGATGATGTCATAGTCCATGAAAGCATAACTCTAAATATTCAGATTATCTTGTGTACTCAGCAGACCATCATGACTTTGATATTGTGAAATAAATTCATCAATGATCATATGAGATAAATATAGTGGTATGATAACAATGTACTGTAGGGGGGGTGCTGTCCAGGCAGGGGGGAGGGGTGTCTAGTAGGGGGGAGGGGTGTCCAGCAGGGGGGGTGCTGTCCAGGCAGGGGGGGCTGTCCAGGCAGGGGGGAGGGGTGTCCAGCAGGGGGGGTGCTGTTTAGGCAGGGGGGGCTGTCCAGGCAGGGGGGAGGGGTGTCCAGGTAGGGGGGAGGTGTCCAGGAGGGGGGGGGGGGGTTTCCAGGTAGGGGGGGAGGTGTCCAGGGGGGAGTCCAGTGTTCAGGGGGGTGTCCAGTGTCCAGGGGGAAGGGGGGCTGCAGGGGGGGGGGGCTGTCTAGGGGGGCTTTACAGGGGGTGGGGGATGCAGGGGGGAGGGGTGTCCAATGTTCTTTCCACTTTTTAGGTGATTTAGAGGACGAGGTTCAGGATTAAATGTATCCATGTATGAGAAGAGTAAGATAGGGAGGGTCAACTAGAAAGATAAAAGGGATTACTCATATTTTTCTCTACCAATGGGGACTAGGTCTATGAATATGTCAAAGGACAAATAGAAGGAATGTAACCCACCTCTCCAAGGTGGTCTTTTAGTAGTGGGATATTCCTGATAATCCTTTCAAAATTCTTGTGAAATCATAAGATGATGAACCGATTAAAGATACCCTTTCCTTTACTTTGAAAAATTATAAAATTGAGGATTTTTGTTTTGATAAGAGGTTGGAGGAGGTTGAATAAATCACTTCTAACTTAGAAACACTCCTAGTGGCACAAAGGCCATAATTAATAGATTTCTTAGCTCAAGCTGCCATGGGTGTCAAATGATGTGCCCCTGCCCATGAAACCAGGGCCTAGGTCGAGTATCCCCTAGTGGGCCCATCAGGTACCTGTGTTACCCTCACCAATGCCCCCTTCCTATTCCTCATGCATGCCACACCCCATGCATTCCCATGCTCTCCCCACACTCACCCGCACTATCGCTCGCCATGCTCACCCATGCACTCGATTGATGGCTTTTCCGTTGGAGTGCTACTTCAATCCAGAGGAGGATTTCATTAGAGATTTTGAGGAAGGTTGCTTCTGGACATGGTGTGATTCAAGTGCCTTTGGGTTTGGATGAAGATGGTCCAGTGAATCATGATGTGAAGGATCCTTTCAATGTGAATGTTCAAGATGATTTGAAGGATAACCATCTCTCTTACACTCGGATAGATATTTTTTAACCTTAGAGCTAGTTCTTATTCATAAAATAAAAGAATTATGAGAAATGGTACTTTCGATTTTATTGAGCCGAACGCTAAAATTCTTAAAGAGATTTTAGAAGAATGCATCATTTAATTCGTGGATGTTTAATGTTGCAGTAGAATAATAACCCATGGAAAATTGAAGATCTCCTAAAGTGGTTCCATCAGATTTGGGGCTTCGGTGGATGGTGCATGGTGTCAATTGGTAGGGGATTTTTTCCTCTTCTCCCCATAGGATGAATTAAAATCAAGAACATGGGGCTTCAGTTTTGTCTCCCTCAAACCTGGAATCTTGAGGTTTCAAGATTGGGATCCTCTCTTTGATCTAGATTCGGTTAAGAATTTAATTATTCAAACTCGGATTCTCTTTTAGGGCTTAAGTTGGTTTTTTGGAATTCTCAAATCCTTTGGGGTAGTGAACCAGTTGTGGGAATTCCTATCAAATTCAATGGGGAGACTAAGCGTTCTTGCAGGGCGGAGAGGGCAGGGTGGAGGGGGGCAGGGGGAAGGGTGGAGGGGGGCAGGGGGCAGGGGGCTGGGGGCTGGAAACATGCATGTCCTTTTTACAATAAATCTTATATTTCCTCCAAATAATGGCTTGTCTTGAGAGAGATTCATAATGCTTGAAAATCTCCTTTATGATAGAAAGTGATCGATCATCATTTTGACAAAAAATGATAATTTCATCAACATAAAACAAGTGGGTGGGTGCTCTTATCTTTCTAGTGGCCTTAACTGGTGATAAAGCCCCATAATCTGTAGATTTTAGGAGGCATTTCATATATTAATCCCTGATAATTCCAAATAAAAATGTTGAGGGAGGATCCCCCTATCTCAACCATTAGGTATGACCGAAGTATCTTTTGTGAGACCCATTAATAATGAAAGAGAGTCTTGATTTGTAGATAAGTTATTGAATAAGCTTAATAAATATGGTTGAGAAACCAAAACTGTCAAGTACTTAAAAAGTGAAATCCTAGCTAAGAGTGTCAAAATCTTTAGAGATGTCAATATTTAAATCAATATTTCCAGGTTTGGATCTCCTCTACAATATATTCACACATTCAGAGTTAATATATAAATAATCCGTCACTTCCATGTATAAGCACTAACTAATACTTCTTCCATATTCAATTATCTAAGAGTTAAATGAGTTTTGCATGTTATTTTAAAACCATACATTAGAAATCGTATCCATGTAGCTTCTCATATATTACAACCAATCACTAGTTGAAAACTCATGTAACATGAGTGGCCTTTTTTGGGAGATCATATTTCTTCTCTTACTTGTCTAATTCTTATGCAAAGTTAGATGATTCTGTTGTTGCTGATGCATACATTGATCTCTTGACAATTTTATTATCCAATTCCTTGCTTAGTATGGATGCCAATGATCCTCCTAAAACATTGGCAACCATGAAATTTATTGGTTCCATATTTTCCAATGTAAGAACTAGCTTTCATAAAAAAACATGATATATGTGCTTTTACATGGAGAAGAAAACTTCTGTTTCATTTGAGCATTGTTACAGATAGCTGCCCGGAAGATGATAATGATGGTTTATCATTCATGCCAATGATCCAAATTTATGAATGGCTGGATGAGTTCTCGTGTCATCTATTTTCTTTACTTCTATACTTGGAACCATACAGTTTTATGTAAGTGTTTATGCCTTTTTTTTTCGTCCCTTTCTTCAATCATTCATGTATTATTCTAATATTTAGTTATGAATTGTCTAGTTATTAAGTAGTTTATGGTATTGCAGAAGTTAAGGACTACACTCTTCATCAGTTTTAGGAATGATCCTGATTGAGGATGGTCCCTATTATTTTTTCATGCTGAAAATCCTGCTTGGGAAGCTCTCTCAAAGTCTCTATAGTCAGGTATGTCCTGTAATTGAAGGTTTTTCAATCTAGTAGCTTCAAGAATCCATTTTTATTCATTTTTTAAGATGATTTAATCTTTGGAAAATTTGTATAATTACCTAAATCGTGTAAAATGTGTCCTTTTTTTCTATCTACAGTTGACACACTGATCACATATATATAAGAAGTTGTTATATCTCATTTCTTTTCCCACTATTTTCTTATAGGTGGTTTCTTATGATAAGACCAGTTATATCCACCACCATCGAAGACAATGAGTTCAAGATTTGGGTAAGGTTTATTCCATTTTTATTCTTTCATCCACCTATGTTCAATATATGAGTAGTCATTCAATTTGACATTACCGTTTATCTGATTATATGGTGCTTCTTCTGGTGCAAGATCCCAAACAACTGACTCAGGTACTATATCAATGTCATCATTGTACCTAACGGTATGTAATAACTTATTCCATCATGCTTTTTGTTTTATGTACTCTGAATTCTTTATTCAAATTACAAAATTGTTAATGTGCTTTTCAAAAAATTCTATTAATGAAAAATATAATTTTATCTTATGCAATTTAATTTCTCCATGCATCCAAATCTAACATATCATTCTTTATACATTGAACATCAACTATTCTCTATACTTTCAAGGGAGTTATATGATTATTAGCTGCTTTATTGTATTTATTACTCAGCTCGATTGTATTATTATCACATGATCATCAGTAGTTGCATTTTTTTTGGTGCTCCAACTCTTGTGTATGTAGATTCATATCATAGTCTTTCAACTTTTCTACTACAGGGTATGTTATACCTGAATCGTATGATCATAGGGTGTCTACTTAGCGTACAATTTTATTGGACCATCCGATGATCCTCCATTGCATATTGTATTCTCACAGCGCATATTCTTTCTTAAAATTGCAGTGTACTCCATCCGATGATCAATTCGATATTCTCACTCTGCCCATTCGTGTCATTGGACGACCCTTCATTTGGTTGTTTTACATTAAAATTCTCATACTGTGTCTGGTTATCTTGAACCATTTCATCTATGATTATAACCTTCTGATAGTTACTGCATGCGGAAGTATTGCTAGATCGCCTCTATCCGAGCAATGAAGTCTTGGTTTATCCGAGCATCTCGGTCGGTGTATTTATGTCTGAACATCCCCCCTGCCCGCAACACCCACCCTGCGGTCATGCCGCGGTCACGCCGCGGTCACTCCGTGGTCACGCCGTGTTCATTCCGCGTTCACGCCGCGGTCACGCCGCGGTCACGCCGCGGTCACGCCGCGGTCACGCCACGGTCACGCCGCGATCACGCCGCGCTCACTCCGCGGTCACGCCGCGGTCAGGCCGCGATCACGCCGCGGTCACGCCGCGATCACGCCGCGGTCACGCCGCGGTCACGCCATGGTCACGCTGCGGTCACACCGCCGTCATGCCACGGTCACGCCATGATTTGGCCCTGCTCCAGCCACATCCAGCCCACACCAACCCCCTTCCACCTTCATTTCAGCCCGCTGCCACCAGCATTCCAGCCCGCAACAGCCCCCCCACCACCTTCGAATCAACCCGCACCATCCCCCCAACACCTGCAACCAGCCCCCTTCCACCCGCATTCCAGCCTCCTCCCGCTCCCTTCGCTCCTAGCCGAAAGATGCTGCCCCGCGGATGTCGCTGGATCGGGCCAACACGCTGCGGTCACGCCGCGGTCCTTCCGCAGTCACGCCGCAGTCACGCCGCCATCCCGCCGCGGTCGTGTCGCGGTCGTGCCGCGGTCACGCCTCGGTCACGCCTCGGTCACGCCGCGGTCACGCCGCGGTCACGCCGCGGTCACGCCGCGGTCACGCCGCGGTCACGCCGCGGTCACGCCGCGGTCACGCCGCGGTCACGCCGCGGTCACGCCGCGGTCACGCCGCGGTCACGCCGCGGTCACGCCGCGGTCACGCCGCGGTCACGCCGCGGTCATGCTGCAATCACGCCGCAGTCACGCCGTGATTTGTCCCTACTTCAGCCACATCCAGCCCACACCAGCCCCCTTCCACCTTCATTTCAGCCCTCTGCCATCGGCATTCCAACCCGCAACAGCCCCCCTGCCACCTTCGAATCTGCCCGCACCATCCCCCCAACACCTGCAACCAGCCCCCTTCCACCCGCATTCCAGCCTCCTCCCGCTCCCTTCACTCCTGGCCGGAAGATGCTGCCCCGCGGATGTCGCTGGATCGGGCCAACACGCTTCGGTCACGCCGCGGTCACGCCGTGATCACACCGCGGTCACGCCGCGGTCACGCCACGGTCACGTCGCAGTCACGCCGTAGTCATGCCGTGATTTGTCCCTGCTCCAGCCACATCCAGCCCACACCAGCCCCCTTCCACCTTCATTTCAGCCCACTGCCATCGACATTCCAGCCCGCAACAGCCCCCTTTCCACCTTCGAATCTGCCCGCACCATCCCCCCAACACCTGCAACCAGCCCCCTTCCACCATCATTCCAGCCTCCTCCCGCTTCCTTCGCTCCTAGCCAGAAGATGCTGCCCCGCGGATGTCACTGGATCGGGTCAACACGCTGTGGTCACGCCGCGGTCACACTGCGGTCACACCGCGGTCACGCCGTGGTATTAATATTTTTCTCTTTCAGAGCATCTTTCAATGAAGTATTAATAGAGGATGGATTGCAGAATTTCTGTACAATTCTGCACTTATCAGTGGCATGGCATATCATCCTGAAATGCTCATTGTACTTTGGTATGTTTTCTAATAAAAAACATACCTCAATGAGATGATAATTTATATCAATAGAAACACATTCCAGGGGGTGTAGAAAGGGCCAGGGGGAGGGGTGTCCGGCAGGGGGGGTGTCCAGGGGGTGCATGGGGTGTCCAGTGGGGCTGTCCAGTTGGGGCATGGGGGCTATTCAGTGGGGTGCAGGGGGCAGGGTGCAGGGGGCAGGGGTGTCCAGCAGGGGGAGGGGTGTCCAGCAGGGGGAGGGGCTGTCCAAGCAGGGGGGAGGGGTGTCCGGCAGGGGGGGGGGAGGGCTGTCCAGGGGGTGCAGGGGGTGTCCAGTGGGGCTGTCCAGTGGGGCTGTCCAGTTGGGGCATGGGGGCTGTCCAGTGGGGTGCAGGGGGGAGCATGGGGGACTAAGGGGGGAATGGGGGGTGCAGGGGGGTGTTCAAGGGGGCTGTCCAGGGGGTTTCAAGGGGGTGCAAGAGGGCTGTCCAGGAACCTAAGCCCATGCAGGTTATGAATGTATCTATAGAGAAAATAAAGTGATGTCCAGATCTGGAAAATATCATAAAACATCCCACAGATACTTCACAGGCACCAGGTATAACTATTTCACCACCTATAGATAGTGAGCACGGTGCTATAAAATCTGGTAACTCTATTTCAAATCATAATTCCAATGTTTTGTTTAATGCAGTACTACATGAAATCTGATGATTTATGTTGATGAAATGATTACAATTTGTAAGAACATGAGCCTCATAATTATTGTAAAATCACAAAATAATGGTAAGTTTGAAGTGAAAGACTTAGGCATAGCTAATAAAACCTTAGGAATTGAAATTGTTAGAGATATACCAAATAAATTTTCTTACTTATCTCAAAATGGTTAAATATTAAATATTAAAAATAGACACATGTTTGAAGGGGCTGGTGCAGGTGGGCTGCGGGGGGGGGGGGGGGGGGGGCTGGTGCAGCTAGGGATTGGGGTTGGGGGCTGGTGTAGGTGGGCTGCGAGGGGGGGGGGGTGGAGGTGGGCTGGGGGGTGGCAGGGGGGCTAGGGTAGCAGGGGGGGTGGGGAGGGGGGCTGGGGTAGCAGGGGGCCGGGGGGTGAAAGAGTGATGAGGGGGAGCTAATACTAAATTTCTTTATATTGTAGAGTATGCACTAAAAGAATCTATACCATTTCCAGCTACTATAAAGGTATGGTGTTTATTTTTTATCTCTATGTTGTTAGAGTTAATTGGTATTGGAGTTACTCATTCCTTTATATCATCAATTTTAGTTTAAATGTAGTTCTTAAATCCAAATACTATATAATTCTTGTTGGATCCATATATGCCTTTAGTAAAGAGGCCCATGTAATGTTTTAAATTTCATGTGTGTTATGTGATGGTTTCCAACTTTGAAGTGGTGTGGGATCTCTTAGTGCATGATCTGGAGGTATTTGACATTATTATTTGAATAGATTGAATGATCGATATTATGTACTAGATTGAATTTTCTCATTTTTGAGTTCAATTTAAATCTCTTTTTGGGGTCTCTCTTGTCTTTTAGGGTAAGTGGGATTCTAGATTTGGGATAGTAGGGGGGTGTCCAGACAGGGGAGGGGGTGTCCAGATAGGGGGGAGGTGCGTCCAGACAGGGGGGATGTCGCTGGACCAGGCCAACACGTTGTGGTCACGCTGCGGTCATGCCGTGGTCACGCCGCGGTCACACCGCGGTCACGCCGCGGTCACGCCGTGATTTGGCCCTGCTCCAGGACAAAACCCTACGGCGGTTACTCCTCCTTAGAGAAACATTGAATGGTTAGCTCTATAATTTTTCGTATTTCCTCATTCCTAAACTATATCTCCTCTCAGCGCTGCCTCTCATCCATATTTCCACAAAACGTGCATAGCAGGTGGTACAAAGGCTCAATTCAACTGAAAACATTAGTTTGGAATTGTCTTCCATATTTTATTGTACATGTATCACATAATATTTGTTTGGTAATTATTCTTTTTCCTCATCCTCGTCACATGTTTTCCGAACCAGATCATCCTCATCCTCTGCACATGTCGTCTGAACCGGATTAGCCTGTTGTGATGGAAATTCAATGTCTGCTTTTGGCTGTTTTAGATGAAATTCCTTCCATAATTCCCTCATCTCATGTAGCACTCATTGGAGGAGGATGATCACTGCCAAGTTGAGTTTTAAAGGCTGCAAACAATCTGTTTGATGCAATTCCAAAGAGGCTGTTCTATTCTGAGGGCCTATTTCATGCTGGAGTTCCCACATTTCCCCCACAAGCTAGGAAAGGGAGGTCTGTTTGGCCCTATGCAAACAGGGCTTGTTTGTTATGGACAAAGATGCAATTGGAGACCTGGTTTTCTTGAAGAGTTTCCATGAAGGGTCTTCACTGTAGAGGAGACTAGCTCTGGTCTGTATTTGGTAGTTGCTTCCATGATGGTTCCAACAACCGTTTGACTGAATTTCACACCAAACCAAGCCCTTCTAGTGAATCTTTTTCGATGCACTATAAAAATCTCATGGCCAACCAACCAAAATCAAACCAGCTATTCCAGGGCCATTTCCACTCTCACTAAAAAAATCCAAACTCAAGCCCTACTACAATTCCAAGCTCCCACTTCAATTTAGCCACTATGAACTCCTTTCCAGTCCCCCACCATTTTTCAATCCACATAGGCAACCCATCCACAACTTGACCACCAATCAGGCATACCCACCTCTCAACTTCTAAGCCACCAACCCCACATTTTCCACCAGGCATCCCACTTTAAAACCATTCCAAACCTCACCCAATTCTAACCAATTAAACCAGACCACTTAACATTTGAAGCCCTCATCTAAATTCCTGTTCCAACTCACTTATTTTAGACCCAATCAGCCCTGTCACTTCAGAAAACAAGAGCAGCCTACTTAAAATCCAGTCCAACTTAGTTTCCTTCATGCTTACCCCCAATTATATTGGGAAAATTTTATTCATTTTTCTTCATTTACCTCTTCTTACTTACTGCTGATTTCAGCATCTGGATTCAGTCTTTTAGCAATAGCCCATGACATCCATCCGTTGTCTAGGGGGTCCAGTGGGGGGGGGGGGTGGATATAGGGCTGGGTTTCGGGGGTGGGGGCTGGATATAGGGCTGGGTGTCGGGGGAGGGGCTGTTCAGGCAGGGGGAGGGGCTGTCCAGCAGGGGGGGAGGGATTTCTAGCAGGGGGAGGGGTGTCCAGCAGGGGGGAGGGGTGTTCGGCAGGGGGGAGGGGTGTCCGGTAGGGGGGGCGGGCTGTCCAGCAGGGGGCGGGGCTATCCAGTAGGGGGGAGGGCTGTCCAGTAGGGGAGAGGGCTGTACAGCAGGGGGGAGGGGTGTCCAGCAGGGGGGAGGGGTGTCCAGGCAGGGGGAGGGGCTGTCCAGCAGGGGGGCGGGCTGTCCAGCAGGGGGGGCGGGCTGTCTGGCAGGGGGGCGGGCTGTCAGGCAGGGGGCCGGGCTATCCGGCAGGGGGGAGGGGTGTCCGGCAGGGGACGGGGCTGTTCAACAATCTGTTTTGTTGTCTTTGATTTTGACACCACCTGCACACTAGAAGAAGTAGTCTGATCAGGAGAAGGCTCCCCTAGAAGTATACATACTTCTTTAGAACCAGGTGTAACAGCTTTTGCATCAACAGAATGGTCAGCAGAAGCAGGAATCCCACACTACACTTTCCCAGATTCAAAAAAATGAGAAACAGAGGCAGGCTGGTTTTGTTTATTAACAATATCCACCTCCTTCACTGTGTCTTGTCCATCTTCCTTCAGATTTATGTTTACCTGTGCACTAGAGGCATCACTAGGGGCAGCAGAAAGTAAATCTTGTGCCATGAGACTTTCATTGGCCACACCATCCAAGGAGGAAACCTCCTTACCAGTGTCAATCTGAGCAGAATCAGATTGACACAGTGAAGGGGGCCTGGGTTCCTTTCTTTGAGAAACCACTTGAGCATAGGAATGGACAGTAGTAGTAACAGGGAGAACAGGTGCAATATCCAAAACTTCTTCCACAATGTTAGCCCATGTTTTATGGCTGGGCGTACAGACCTTCTCATTATCATTCTTGGAGTCATAAACAACCATCCCTTGATTAACAGGCTCAGCAAACTGCCTATTAACAGGGTTGTCAGAACCAGAGGTGCAAGATTTATTGCTTTGTATTGTTTTGCTCTCCAAATCAAGGTTGGAACATGATTTATGATCATGTCCTCGTTGAGAACAAAGGGTGAAAATAACAGATCTTCTGCAGTTTTTAACCTCATGATCAATGACCTTACAATCTGGGAAAAATTTTGGTATGTTCTCAAATTCCACTAAGTTCCAGCTCCTCTTCATCAGTAGATAAACAAAATTTGTCTAATAATGTGGAGAAAAGGTCTATTTCAATTAGACATCTAGCATAATGGCCAAATCGAGCTATTTCAGTTTCTCGATCCATCTTAACTGGAACTCCAACAGCTAATTCAATGTCATATAGAATTATAGGATGCCATAAAACCCAGTTTAAGCCAACTATTTTAACCCATACCTGAACTGAGGTCTTACCAATTTCATATGGGTTGAATTTCTGATCCCAGTCATGTATATGTACTACACCTGGCTTGAGTGAGAGGGAGCCAAATCCCCAGTCATGTATATGTACTGCAGGGGGTGCAGGTGCAGGGGGTGCTGGGGGGAGGGGGGCAGGGGGGATGGGGGAAGGGGGGATGGGGGCAAGGTCAGGGGGGGTGCGGGGGGTGGGGGGGGGGGTGTTGGGGGTGCATGGGGGCAGGGGGGAATGGGGGAGGGGGGCAGGGGTGCAGGGGGGCAGGGGTGCAGGGGGCAGGGGGGAGGGTGGAGGGGGGCAGGGGGAAGGGGGGTGCAGGTAAAGGGGGTGCTGGGGGGAGGGGGGGATGTCCAGCAGGGGGGAGGGCTGTCCAGCAGGGGGGAGGTGTGGGGGGAGGGGTGTCCGACAGGGGGGGCTATCCGGCAGGGGGGGGGGAGGGCTGTCCAACAGGGGGGAGGGCTGTCCAGCAGGGGGGGGGGGGGGCTATCCAGCAGGGGGGAGGGCTGTCTAGCAGGGGGGAGGGGTGTCCAACAGGGGGGAGGGGTGTCCAACAGGGGGGAGGGGGCAAGCTGAGGTTGGGGGGCATGTTGGTGTGCAAGGGTGCATGGGGGAGTGAAGTTGGGTGGGGGGTGTCCAGGGTCTGGGGTGGGGGGGGGGTTTATCCTGGGTGGGGGGGATGGCAGTTGGGGGGGTGTCCAGGGTCTGGGGGGTCTGTCCTAGGGGGTTTGGGGGGGGGAAGGACTGGCAGGGGAGAGGGGGGAACTAGCAGGGGGAGGGAGGGAAAGTAGCAGGGGGGAGGGGACTGGGCAGGGGCAAGGGGGTGTTGTGGTTCAATGTAGGGATGAACAACAACATTCACCCATCCAGGTACCAAGTAGTGAACAACAGCTCTGCAGAATTGCCATGCAACTGCTAACCAAGGAAAAAAACCAGTCTGGAAACTTCTAAGGCACACTTCTGGAATGTTTACTGCAAATAAAAAAGGTTTTCCTCGTCTGTCTCCATACTCAGCCTCTGAATCATCTCCTTTCCTTTGAACTCTAGCACCACAAATTTCTGAATCTTCAACACATGGTCTAGGCTCCAGTGATTAATTATTACTAGGCTCCAACCCCATCGAGAGAGTTCGTATGGCTTGGCCATCGAGAGCAGAAGGTAAGACAAACTTCTCCGATCTACGACAATCAATTGTACCTGGAAGCATGTTCTGAATTGTCACTTCATCATCAAGTGGAATCAATTGCAGCCCAGGGACATATTGTTCCTTCACGTCAACCCTTCACTGAAATTTCTTTTTCAGACCGTGCAAAACTGGAATCATTCAGCTCTTTGCCTTACTATTTTCCTGTGGGGGTGCAAGGGGGCTGTCCGGGGGGGGGGCAGTCTAGTGAGGTGCAGGGGGGGTGTTCAAGGGGGCTATCCAGGGGGGTTCAAGGGGGATATCCAGGGGGGCATGGGGATGCAAGGGGGCTGTCAAGGCGGTGCGGGGGGGGGGGGGGAGGGCTGTCCAGCAGGGGGGAGGGCTGTCCAGCAGGGGGGGGGGGGGGTCTGCAAGGCAGTTGGGAGGAGGGCAGGGGGGGGGGGGGGTCTGTAGGGAATAGGGGAGGGGTGCAGGAGGTGTCCAGGGGGGTGTCCAGGGGGTGTCCAGGGGGTGTCCAGGGGGTGTCCAGGGGGGTGTCCAGGGGGTGTCCAGGGGGGTGTCCATGGGGTGTCCAGGGGGGTGTCGCGGGGGTTGGGGGGGGGGTATTTTTTTATGGATTTGGAGACCCTATAGCCACGGTTTTAAACCATGGATATTGGTTTATTTCCATGGTTTTTAACCGTGGCTATAGACCTAATGCCACGATTTTATACCGTGGCAATAAAGCCTGTCCGACCTTTAGTATAGCCACGGTTCAAACTGTGGCATTAGGTATACAGCCACGGTTTGGAACTGTGGCTATAGGACTGGGCCTATAACCATGCCAAACTTAGCCACGGTTTCTCAAACCATGGATATTACCTATAGCCACTGTTTAAGGGCCTATATCCACGGTTTAGAACTGTGGCTATAGCCCGAATTTCCAGTAGTGTGAGAAATTCTCGAACCCAACTTTCATCCTTAGGGTTCTCCCTCTTTCACTCCATTTTTGATATGATTACTCCTTAATGATTATTTTTTCATCATTGTATTTACATTTATGGGATATAAATGCTTGTCACTAGTTTTTTTTATGTCAAACAAAATGTTTTCCAAAAGAACTCTTCTTTTAAGAACACACCTTTTACTTCTCACTCAAAGTAGACAGTTCTTGTAACATGTATGTTATTCCCTCTTTCTTTTGGGAACCCAATGTTTATGAATGTGTTATTATGAGATGAAACCCATTCCTTTCCATGGGTTAGTTATTTATATTTTTATATGTGTTCTATGTGGAAACCATGATAATGATAATGTTATGATGTGACGGGTGCACCCGGAATTATATAGCACAATATGAACGTTTCAATGAGATGGGTGCACCCGGAATTATAGAGAGATCCAATGCATTGGGTAAAGTGATGAATCTCATGAGTAAATGTGAAATGATGTGTGAAAAAGATTCTATCTTGGTTCAAAATTATGTGTGGTATTTAACCACTAAGACATGATGTTTCATTTTTATGCATTGCCACATTTCAAGTCTTTTATTTATGGTCCTCTCATGTTCATGATCTTTTGCCTATGTCATGATTATGATCACCCCATGCTATATTATTATTATTATCTATCCTCTTACTAGGATTTTAGCTCACCACACTTTATGTATATCCTCATGTGGCCACATATACTAAGGAGATGACAAGTGCAATAAGAAGCTAGAGAAGAAGAAATTAAATAAATGTTTATGCTTGATGTTGTAATTGTTATGTATGGTCCTAGTTTTCCCAAGAAACTAAACCTTTGGATCCTCTATTTGTAATACTATTATGTTTTTTATCTTTAAAATTATGTAATAGTAATGTAATAAAAGGCTAGGATGCTATAGTTACTATAGTAGGTACTATAATACCTTGTGTTTTTGGAATTAAATTTATATAAAGAATTTAAGAGGAAATTTTTCATGAATTGTTAAAAGGAAGATATATGGTCAATAATATGAGGTTTAAAGTAAATAAATAAAATAGATAAAGATGATTTATTTTGAATTAGGGAGGTGTTTGGTGAAGTTGGAAGGTGAAAGGAACCGAACAAAAAGTTTTTGGGTCATGTATGGGTTGTGGAACATTTTATATGTAACAAACCTGACCTAGATACCTAAACAGTACCTAAATGTGGCCCACTGTTGACCATAAGGTAATTATCCATTTTTTAGGAGCTCGAGACTAGCACCGCAGTTCAAATGTAAAGATGAGGAATGATTTACTTACTTTGAAAAATTAAATAAGTCATGATGATATTATTTTAAGGAACCAATATTACTAGTATATATATTCTACATTTTTAGGAAAATATATTAGTTTCATGAAAAAAACTAACTAATAATATAAAATAGGTAATGAAAACTCTATATGAATCTATAATAACCATAAAAATTGTAGTAAAAAAATATACAAACCATGTTAAGTTATAGAGTTGGGATAAACAATGGATAAGGTTATCAAAGATAAAAAAAGTTAGCAATGAGAAAAATAGTCCTTGAAACAACCCGACCAGCAGCTCCAACATTAGGTTAGAGACTGACCTGCTCCTATGACCAAATCATCCAGAAACTCCCCTAAAAACCATCAAGTAATAGGTAACTGAAATGTAGAAAATGAATATATATGTCTACCAGAGTTTCCCTGTAGGGTGTCAGAATATATATACTCAATAGGGAACCAAAAAAGTTCATCAACAAAACCATGAATAACCAGGTGCATTCATAAATTTTTTTAACTACTTATATAAATATAATAAAAATTATCTACAATCAAAAACCAATAAATTCACAATGAAAATAAGTAAAAAAGATCTATATAGATTAGTATTGGATAGAACTAGTAACTCCTTATACAGGGATAATCCATACCTGTCATAGTTACTTTGAACTTAACACTGTCGATTTATATACAAGGATAAACATTCGAATAAAGGTGGCGATGATGTGAACTGTCATATGGCTGCATAGTGGTGTGGGTTTCCACAATCCAATGATAGGTGAACCACGACTTGTACCTAGACACAGAACATAGGGTGGGTTTCGACGACTTCACCATGTCGACACGTGGAAACCACCCAATTCCCTTCACCTATATGGACCAGAAGGCCCACATGATCTCACCTCACCATCTCCTTCCAGCCTCCCCCTCTGTGGCCGTAGGGTTTCACTATAGTTTTCCTCTAACGAGGGAGGGGAGTTTAGAGTGGGTGGGTCGACGAATCCAATAGTAGTGGGGAGGGTGATCAGAGACGTGTGAGTTTTTTATACAGTTTGTTTTGATTGTTTTTTAAAAATGAGTCTATGTCATTTTTTTTAAAAACTGATGCAGAAAGGCAGCATCCTGAATGATGACTTTCAGAAAAAACAATATTTTAAATATATATGTTTGTATATTTTAAAAAATATATATGTTTGTATATTTTTATTTACATATTTTTTTTATTTTTTTTACAATTATGTCTATTAATATTTGAAATTGAAAATGTTATGTTTTTAGGAAATAAATTTTTTGACATTTAAATTATCTTTTACTTATTATATTTATGATTTTGGTTATTTTCAATTATGTTTTATATGTTGAGTCACTTTGTAAAATATCATTTATATTGTATTTATATTTTATATGTTATATGCTTTCAAAGTAACCTACATGAAACATAATAATGTTTGCAGTTGGTGGCTTTGAAAGTCTATAAAAAATAAATTATTAATATTATATAAATAAAATATGAAAAAATTATTGAAAATATAAAAAATAATTCAAAATAACAAGTATTTTAGAAAACCAATTAATGAAAAGTAATTTTAGTGGCATAATATATTATTATTTTAAACCATTACAATTGTATTTATAATATTTTTTTACTTTCCTTTAAATTTCAATTATTTATTATATTTATGAAATTATTTTTATTTTTAAAATATTTTTAGATGTTGAGGATATGTTTTGTGTTTTATTTATATTGTTTTTATAGTTTATATTTTATAAGATTTTAAAGTCACCTACTTAAAATTTAATAATCTTTAATATGTTTCAAGTAGTCGACTTTGAAATTTTATAAAATATAAACTATAAATAAAATATAAATGAAATTAAAATAGTGGCCAAACATGTAAAAAATAATGATATTAAAATGAATCTCATCATTTTAATAGATAGACAATCATATATAGGATATAATACAGTGCTATTTCAAATCCTTTAATTCAACAGAAATATATACATGAATGAGTACAATCACTCTCTATGTTTAGGCCCCATACCACATCATAGTGAGTGAATGGGATTCTCATATAAATATCACCGACCTTTATGCTGGTGTGGAGTATGATGACCAGGAGAGGGCTGATCCTTGGGCGCTGGAACCTCGACTGTCAGATGCTCTGCTTGTGTCTCAATGAGAGGAGGTTTCTATTGGATTTTATTATGAACAACTGATCATTCTACCACTAGGTGAGTAGAAGGACCTAACATAATCACCTTGGGGAACCATAAATCATGTAAATGATTGGGAAAGAAAGGTGGAGGCAAGGGAAATTACCCCTGATAGAAGATCAGATAAGATGTATCCAGAGAAAACTATGGATATCGTGACAACATGAATAAACCCCATTCCTCCTGATGCACATCCCTAATTAGTTATGGCTGGACTAATATAGGAATAACCTCTTCCTATGGAATAAGTGAGGCCTTATGTTCAATATGATGCTGTCTATGCCATCGCCATCATGGATCCTCGACATCAGTGGCAACTGGAGGAGGTTTCTAAGTAGGAAACTCCACTCATTGTGTAGGGTCACAATCTCCCAAGGATTCATTATCAAAGATACTATTATGAACCATATGATAATCTATCATCATCCCCTTCGCTACATCATGGGTCACTTCTAGGATACCAACCTCCCCCTTCTCTGGATCAGACATGCGAATAATCTACTATAGTCAATTATTCTGTAAAGAGATTCAAAATGAACTAGAAAATAGTAAAATATAAAAACAAATGTAAATTTATTAACTTACTAGATCCTGAATCTCTCTAACATGTGGAGTAAGATACAGTATAGACTTACGTCTATACCATCACTCATAGTCATGGTACTGTGATAGATGGAATCACGTCTTATGCACACACTTAATATGAAATGATGCCCATATATCCTAGAGGTCAAGATACTTGACTTCTTTTCGGTGATAGTCGATATCCTACCTCCCTACCAGCTTCATAGAATAAAGAAATGGTGACTGTCTAGATGATAATGGGATACATTGAACAAAACCAAACTATCACAAGACCTTTCGGCTAGTGCCACTCAATATTATGAAAGTGAATGAGAGGCACTAAAACCATCACATTGCAAATTCCAGAAGTAAAGTATATAGAAAACAGGTTTAATAAATCCCATTATGGAATCCATGTAGTCTGAAATGACATGTGAGATTTTTCAAAACATTTTGTTACTAAAAACTAAAAATGATGATATTATGAAATTTATTAGTCAATGAAAAATTTCATATACATACATCGGTGTGTAGTATACTATCCAACATGAGATTATATACACCCAAATTGTGTCTCAGATCACTGATGAAGTGGTGTTCCTGAATAAACCTATAAAATAAAACATTTAAAGTGAAAAATAATAAGAAAGTAAATTTAATAAATCCTACCAGTAATAGAAACCAATAGAGCTGAGTGACCATGCCATTTTCTACACTGAGCATCACGCATCACATCTATATGTAGGTCCATACCATAAAAAATAGGGGAGAGTGGAGGGATGCGATCCCATGCCCACATCTTAATAAGGATGATGCATCCCCTAATATCAGTGTGATTAGAGCGGAAAGATGTGTATATGGATATGTATGTGTATACCAAGCATGAAGATCCCCAACTATATCTCTTAATATAATCAAAATCTTCAAGTAGACCCAGATACATCATGTGTACATTCATACATGAGTGATCTATGAACATTGTCCCTCCAATGATCTGTAAGATATATGTATGGTCATGATGCAAGATAGTATGCTCATCAGTGTCATCAGGTAACTATGAAAACTACATCTCAATCCATCCCATGGATATCGAACTGCTATCTGTAGCATCATCATTAGCCCAAACATTGGCTCTTATCAATCTTTGTACAATCTTGTACCAATATCCATGGGTTAGTCCTATAACTACTTCCCCTTGGATAGGAATACCGAGCATGGTTACCAAATCCTTAAGGGTGATGGTCATATCTTCCTCCAGTAAGTGTAATGTGTGTGTCTCCAGTATCCATCCCTCAATAAGGGAAACAAGTAAGCGATGATCAATGGATATAAAATCTGATACCATAATGCCATAGAATCCAACACAGTGCAAGTAAGTACGATATAATTGCAGCTGAAGAATAATGTGATGATAATGGTGTGCTCAACGTACCCTGATCCATCGAACCTGACAACCTACCAGTAAGTTGTGTTGAAACATACCTATACTACTCAGTGAGTAGTAGAATATCCTCCATATTTACATAAAAAATGAAAAAATATTTATGTATAAAATGTAAATATAACGTTATGGTCAACAGAATGTTATGACTGGAAGAATGTAAGACATGAAAATTTTAAGATATGGTTTTATATATTTTTATATATAAACGTTTTGTCTTCGTTATCTAAAATTTTATAACAAAAAACCTTAGTTTGAATTAACTAATAAGTTAGATCTTAATGGTGCACTTTGTAATTTATGTATGTTTTTTCACATGATGGTATGTTTTATAAATCATTTTCTTACATGCTTGCGTTATGGTTTATCATGGATAGTTTTATTACGATTTCATGCCACCTCACATGTACTTTCCATATTCCTTTTAATGTGAATATGAAAGTATCATTGTTATTTGATAGTAAAAGTATTAAAAAATGTCAGAAAATTCTATAAAATGAGGTTCTTATATTAACACCATATAATTAATAATATGAAAAGATCACATTGAGAAAATACATCATTTTTGCTAGAGTGTGAAAATCAATCCAACAATACTAGGAAATTTTTTCTGGTATGAACTTCTTGATGACATATAATTTCATCTCAAACTTTTCCCTTATTCTTGATGTCATTCCATCTCATTCCATATCCCATTGGACTTCAGCATCCCTCATTGATGCAATCTGTTGATGTAAGGTATCAATACTGGATGGTCTTTGGGCATTTAGAAATATCAAAACTCCCCAATATGTGTCCATAGTGCATCATAACAGTTATCAATGGTGTCCAGCTAGTACACTGGATCAACACATGCTTCCCCTGATATGTTCAAAGAGGCACATGCTATGATGACATGCGTTCATAGAAACTATAATGCCTAGATGTTTCCACATTGACATTTCCTTTATTACAGTAACACCCCCATTTTTTCACCACTTATCCTTAATATTGGATCTAAACACTCTTCAACTTCAAATCGACAGTATTCTCAGTGAAAAAGGAGCACTCAATAACCATAAGCTTCTTCAATGTTCTTTTCAATCTCTTATTGAATGTGTCTTCTGTACCTTATCCCCTACTGAATGCTGTTTGAGGCTAGTTTTTTTATATCAACAAAGTACTTCACATAATAATAAAATGTATGATGAACTAGGGTATTTATATGTAACATGCGAATCCCCTTGAAGACACCATTGATGCACTCCAAAATGTTTGTGGTCATGTGTCCACATCTCTTCCCCCTATCATATGCCAATGTCCATTTTTCTTTTAGAATCCAGATCATATAGTCATACACTCTATGATTAGACTTGATAATTTCTTCAAAACATTATTCAAACCCTCATTGATCCAGCTCATATTATATATAGAAGTGATCATATTTTACATAAATTAATTTTATCTTTATATTGAAATAATAAAAAACAACAAAGACATTGTATACCGTGCCTCATGATTTCTTTCTTCATAGGTTAATTATGGATTTTTTTCACCATTTCTAGCAATTTTTCTGATGCATTATTGATGATGTTAATTTAGGGGTATCCATGTATTAGGATCTACATTGATTTCCTCATTGATTTCTTGATGATTATTAGATATCAAAGAGATACCCCAAATGCAGGTGAAATGGTTGCTGATACTTTCCAGAAACCAACTCCATGATTTATAGTTTTTTTCTCCATAATTTAAAATAAAAGCAAAATCGGTGAATGGTTTCCATATTGGGTTGCTGCAATCAACAATACTCTCTTTTATTTTCCATATAGAAATGTTCCATAAATCTGCATAAACTATTTTGTGAAATGAAATATAGAAAAACAGGGGAGGAATATCTAGAAAAACTAATGAAATTGAACATGAGATGGATCAAGTTAGTTATCTCGAGACACATGTTCGTTCGTATGAAAATAGAAAAAAAACTTAGTCATTGTGTCTCAATATGGATAGAAATTACGACAACACCTAATATGAGTCATCCCAATCGATATAGACCTTCACAATTTTCTTTTCTTTCTCCATCTTTCCCTATTATAGGAAACATTATAACCAAAAGTTTTTTGTATCATGTCTTGAAGAAGGTCTATAGGAATATATTGGGAGGTAATAATCATCTCAATGATAATAGATGACACAAATTTAGTATCTAATAAAGTGTGATCTTGTGTCAGGTTTGGATTAATGCAAGTATGATCTGGCTCTATCTTTTAAATTCTCTATCCTCTAAATTTAATGTGTGAAATCACCCTCAAGTAAAATCTATGATCATCCCTATATTTATCACACTATATGATGTATTTTTATGGCTCGATTCCTAAAAAAAATATCTATAATGTCTCTCAATATGAAATCTTATTAGTATGTTTTTCAATGAATCCTTACTTGGGAAACACCTTACAAAATATAATGTTTTGTCCATATCACTAAAACTATCCACTACAACTCTAGGAAATTCAGTTTTAGGTGTGAGAAAATTATAGTCAAATCCATGAAAATGTGCCATTACTTCTGACCAAGATGAAAATAATGGTGAATGATTTATTGTGTGTTGAGCCTATTATATAACTATTGAATTTATAGAAACATCTTCTTTAACTTCTAATGCTTCTTCCTCATCATCAATGTTGTCTCTGTCTGTTCCATCATTAGAAAATTGATCATTGGAAGTCGGATTTATATGTATATCTGGGATATCAGCTAGGTTTTCCTCTTCTACATCATAGAGAATAATATGAATCTCTTGGTATGTAACTTCTTTAACCACTCTTGTAAGTCTACATCTTTGTACAATGGGATATTGTTGTTGTATAATAGAAACCTTGACATATAACTCCATCACGACACCATCAGACCATTGAGAAAATAAATTTATTTCTTAGACCTAGTACTCATCAGCAGCCAATGGACATGTTAGATGCCATAATGCAGTTGGCAATTGAAAATGTTTATAGCTAATAGACATGATCTCTTTATTGGGTCCCTGATTTAAAAATCCATAAATTCCTTCTTGAAGTTCAGTTAGTGATACATAATCAGCTGTCCTAACCATTGTTGTTGGTTGTTTACTATAATGTTCCCTTTACTCGATCTGAATAACCACCCCATAACAGTAGACGTAGGAAAACATGATTCTCTATTTGAAAAATGTTTTTTGATCAAGATTATAATATTTTAAATACTATTTATAGAGATGGTTTACAATAAAATCTTTGTTATATTGAAATTTTAGTACATCTATTTATATACTAAAATACGTCATTAATGTTTCATAATATAAAATTTTATTAGAAAATAAGTCATATATTGTTTTGGAAACTAAGGTATAAATAATATAAAACATCAAATAATTTTATTTCTCTATGATAAAATGACAATTATGATCATATAAAGTGAAAATAGACAAGAACAAACCTATTAAATAACACATGAATGCTTTACAGTAGACAATAAATACATTGAAATTTTTAAATAGTATAAAGTTTGGACGAGATGAACCTGACTTTAGAAGTAAAGTAAAATCAAGCTTATTTTCATGTGGTATTTTAATAACATATTCCAAAGGGTTGTAGTTAACTTTTTAATTTTCAAAAGCTTTTGGCCTTCTAATTACAGGTTTCCCCATACAATGATGATGTCATTAGAAGGCTGAAAGATTTTAAAAATTCAAAAGTTATGTTCATCCCTTTGGAAGATGTTATTAAGAAACCACTTGAAAATAAGATGTATTTTAATTCACTTCTGAAGTTAGAATCATCTTATCTAAACTCTGTTCCGTTGAAAAATGTCAAGGTATTTCTTGTATTTGAAAAATCATTCATGTATTATTTAATGGGTTTGTTCTTGTCCATTTCAATTTATATGATCAAAATTGTCATTTTATCATGGATAAATAAATTTATTTGATGTTTTATATTCTTTTTTATATAATGAACCAGCCTTAAACATTACATAATCTTGAATTAAACAAATAATTCACACTGAGTATCTTTTCAAGTTTAGAGTTTTAGAGAATTAGGACATAACTATTACATCTCAAAAGATTAGAAAGTAGACACTTCTATACAGTTTCCATTTTTTTCATAAAATAAAAACTCTTGAAAAAAATATTCATGTATAGTTCTAGGTTTTAGACAGCATGACTTTTCCTTGATCCCATCCTTGACCCTATTTATCTTTAAGTCATGTGAAAACATTTCAAAACTTGGGATGAGCATAAAAAGCTCAGTAAGAGTTATAAAACAAAGAATGAATTTTTTTTTCATAAATACATACAAAACATGAACTCTTTTACTTACCTCATAAAATCATAAGATTTATGAAAGACACATAGAAATCATATATCAAAAAGGTAACTTGTGGCATCCATAACATACTTACATTGTAGCTATCACAACTACATAGGTAGTTAATTTGGAATACCCATCATAGTATATTCCATAAATCTCTTAGGAGAAACATCCATATTTACCTCTGTCACGTTACTCAATGAATTGGAGAGCTATCTCGGGCTCGCCCGCCCTAGGTTTATCATGGAACCACCCGTATACGTAAATAATTCCCAAGAACCATAACATGATCATAACACATAACATAAGCATAAAGAAAAGATAAAATTTCCACATTACAATAACAAAATATCATTTCAAGATAATGAAATAATAAATCCATTCTCAAAACCATTTTCAATACCAAAATACGTAAAAAGAGTATATGGTATTTATTTTTCCTTTTAAAAAACATTACGAATTGTTAAGGAATCTAAAGATCAAATAATACCCACTGCGACAGAAAGGTCGTTGCCACCGATTATGTTAAAAAAACATTCCTTTTTATCGTTTAGTAAAACGATTCATATAAAAAGATTCACTTTGAATGAAATGAAAAGTCAAAAAGGTTTATACACCGTATAAAATAAATTCGTGTATAAAACTAAATATGCCTCAATGAAAGGAGATTGAGACGAAGTCCCTTACCTCATGTCCGACTTGACTCGATCATTCTTTAATCTCCTGAATAATAAACTAAAGTTAATTTCTACTTTCTTAATAAACTTTTTCAAGTTTATTATTCCTTTTATACCACTTATTACCATGTTGTAAACATTATGTAATCATTCAATTTAATAATGTCCGTTTTGTCGATATTTGGTACTTGAGTAAAAAATGAACACCTTATATTTACAAGTTGTCCATGTGGTTAATAGTCCATTATATACAGAATTATATTCATGATTTAGATATCATATATATCATATATATACAGTATATACATGTATTTATAATAGTACATAACATTTGGAGGTAAGAAATGAAATGCAGCGTTCATGGAGACGGTAAGCCGTACGTACGCATGAACGCTACTTTCATTTCTATTTCTTATTTTAATGGAATTAAAACATAATGATACATAGGTATATTATAATTCCAGTATAATTTCAACTATAATATCATATATAATATCATTAATTCCATCCTTTATACGTCCCACATATGGCATTAACGAGTCATATCACTTTGAGGGGGCGGTAGTCCGCACTTCCTATAATGAGATTATCACGTTTACCCATAATGGAAACCATAAAGGTATGCTATAAATAAAAATTACAAAAGAATAAAGAAAATATAAAAATAATATATATCATATATAAATACAGTGCCATCATAATGGCCACCATGAGAGGCGGTATGAGATAATCGAACAATCATCGTTTCGTGTGGCGTTAGTTTTCCATCCACAGAAACATTATGTTATTCATCCATTAGATAGAGGTGTGTGTAAGTGCAGTTTGAATAATTCTCATAAAAAAATCCTATTATATTGAGGATATTGGTTTTGTTACAAAATAAAGTAATAAAAAGAGTTTAGGGGCTGGAGAAGTAAAATAAAAGAAAACAATTTAAGAGAAATCGTTACCTTTAATTTGGGTAACTCCCTTTGGTTTGAACCAAAGGACTTATTGAAGTGACTTATGCCTAAGTTAAGGCTTCTAGGAGGAGGAGAGGGATGTAGGGAGCTTAATTGGGCAGATTTTGGATGAGCCAAAAGTCTTGAGAGGTGTGAGGAATTGGTTAGAAGTGGTCTCATTTTATAAGGGAGAGGAGGAGCTCTTTAGGAAAGTGTGAAAACATTATTTTATTATAAACATATATTCAGTTTCAAAAGGTCCAAAAATCATTAAAGTCGAAGATAATATGAATCATATTCGAAATAAAATCATCCAATCAGAATTGGACATGTTTTGGATAATATTTTAATCATTATAATCTTATTTATTTAAATCATTTATTAATGAGTTAAATACTGCATCGTTGTTGTGTCATAAATAATTTAATTTATTTGATGTATAAAAATTATAAAAAAATACCATGATATAGAAAATCTTTTTATATTTACAATTAATATTTATAGTCGAAAATATAATTTATATAACACCATATAAAAATTATCTTACTAAAAGATTTTTGTTTATATCATTTTTGCCTTTAAATTTAATTAATTAATCTAAAGAGTCATTTTCTTTCATAAGTGGCTCCATGGGGTCCCAAAATAGACCCAAAGATGCCCATGGTAGCCCATTACTAATTAAATAAGGTTAGGACAAGTGTTAAGGTAATTTTGAATTATTATAATATTCTTTTTACATGAATTATCCTATTTACCTTTAACCACAGTAAATAAAAGTCAAAAGTTACTATTCACCAAAAATTATTTTCATCTTATTGAACAAAATTTTACTTCTTGATAACAACCATGTATGTCGAATTTTCAAAATTCAATTCATAGAAGCGGTAAAATTTCATTTAAATGAAAAAGTCAGTTTTTTTTGACTACTACTAAGTGATTTCACTATTCATAAAAAATTGAAGTTTTTCAGAAAAATAATAAAAATTAAGCCTAAGATTTATTTGATATTATGAATTCAAAAATTATGTCTATTTTTCCAAATTCAAAACATAAAAGTGGCATTAATTAATTTAAAAATTAATTCCCGTTGTTGAAACAAATAGTGTGTTTTTAAGAAACAATAACTATAAAAAGATTGCTACTTGTTTATGTCCAATTTCAAAGTGAAATTAATTCCCATGACCAACATTGGATTAAATGGTAAAAATATATTTTAATTTCACTTTAAAACCAATTAAAAAGATAATATAACCATATAAATAAATTATATTAAAAGGCACTTTTTAATTAAAATACAATATTTTTCACTATTCATTAAAAAATGAACATTATTAGAAAAATACCAAAAAATTACCCAAAGTAAAATTTGATGTCCCCATTCTAAATAAGAATTTTATTTGGTCAATTGAAATGTATTAAAGTGACCAAAACTATATTTAAGTATGGTTCTCAATTAAAAGGCGGTAAATTGACCTTTTAATGTAAATTATGCTTAAAATTAGATTCATTCACATTTTAAGCCTCTAAATTTTTATTCGATAAATGTAAATACATTTAACAAACATGTATAATAATATTTTAGTTATTTTTTTTCATTACCACCAATAAAACCACTAGGAGTTAACTACCATTTAAAATAATAATATTATATTATTAGTGTGGAATGTAAGATTCCAAAGAAACCTGTTGTTGCGTATCAGGTACGTTATCAAACATAGAAACACCTTTAAGTTAAAATTAATATTTAATTCAAAAATATTAATAAATATGAAATATGTCTTATTCTTTATTTACTTGGGATGTTACATCCGTCCCCCTTTTGGAAATTGCGTCCTCGTAATTTGATTCACTTATCAAATAAATGGGGGTATTTATACCTCATAGCATTTTCAGATTCCCACATTGCCTCTTCAACCATATGGTTTTTCCAAAAAACCATTACCTGGTGAATTACCTTATTCCGCAACACTTGGTCTCTACGGTCAAGAATCTGAACTTGTTGTTCTTCATAAGAGAGATTCTCTTCCAACTGAACTACCTCTGGGATCAAAACATGAGATGGATCTGGTATATACTTTCTCAACATAAAAACATGAAAAAAATTGTGTACTTGGGATAAACATGGAGGTAAAGCCACTCTGTACACAACTAATCCAACTTTCTCCAGAATTTCATAAGGTCCAATGAACCTCAGACTCAACTTTCCCTTCTTACCAAAACGCATTACACTTTTCCATGGAGAAACTTTGAGAAAGACATGATCACCTACCTCAAAAGAAAGATCCTTCCTCCAATTATCTACATAACTTTTCTGTCTGCTCTGATCTGTTCTCATGTGCTTCTGAATCAATTGAACTTTCTCTGCCATCTCTTCTACCAATTCTGGTCCCATCAGCTTCCTTTCACCTACTTCATCCCAAAAAGCTAGAGTTTGACAATGGTTTCTATATAATGCCTCAAATGGATCCATCTGTATACTGGAATGAAAACTGTTATTATAAGAAAATTCAACCAAAGAAAGATGTTGGTCCCAAATTCCCTGATAATCCAGTGAAAAAGCACATAGCATATCCTCTATGGTCTGAATTGTTCGTTCTGACTGCCCATCTAACTGAGCATGAAAAGCTATACTAAAATTTAATTCTGTACCCAATGACTTCTGAAGGGCTTTCCAAAAGTTAGAAGTAAACCTGAGATCATGATCAGATACAATGGAGAGGGGAACTCCATGCAACCTGAATATCCCTTTAACATACAATCGAGAAAGTTGATCTAGAGAAAATGTATCCCGAATCGGAAGGAAATGAGCATATTTATTCAATCGATCAACAATAACCCAAATTTCATTATTACCTTGAGATGTCTTTGGTAATACCACAAAAAAGTCCCTTGATATATTTTCCCATTTCCACTTTGGCACTGGTAAAGGCTGAACCATCCCTTTCGGTAACTATCACTCTGCTTTAACCTACTGACAAGTCAAACACTTCACAGTAAAATCAGCAATATCTCTTTTCATTACATCCCACTAGTAATACTCCCGAAGATCTCTGTACATTTTAGTACTACCAGGATAAACTGAAAACGGGGAACTACGAGCTTCACATAACGACTCATTCTTCAACTGTGAATCACAAGGCACACATAATCTTTTTACAAATCTCAAAACACAATCATTATCAATGTTAAAATTGGGCGACTTACCCTTATGAACCAACACTACCTTTTTCTGCAACTCACTGTCTTCTTTCTGCACTTGCTTTATCTTGTCTGATAGAGATGATTTCACTGGCACCTGAAACGAAACATAAGAATTTCCTGCACCAACAACTTCTATGCCAAAGTTAATCAAATAAAAAACCAAAGGATCTTGTTCTAAACGTAACATGGTTAATGAAGCACTACTTTTTTCGACTCAAAGCATTAGCCACTTTATTTTCTTTTCCCAGATGGTAATGGATTGTGCAATCATAATCCTTGATTAATTACAACCATATCCTTAGTTTCATGTTTAATTATTTTTGAGTGAATATATACTTTAAACTTTTGTGGTCAGTATATATTTCACATTTTACTCCATACAAATGATGCCTCCAAATTTTTAAAGAAAAAAAACAACAGCTAATTCCAAATCATGTGTAGGGTAATTTAACTCATGAGGTTTCAACTGACGTGAAGCATAAGAAATTACCTGATCATTCTGCATCAAGACACAACCCAGTCCTTTAAATGAAGCATCACTATAGATAACAAACTCACCATTTCTGGATGGTAGTTCCAAAACTAGAGCATTCACCAATCTCTTTTTCAATTCCTGAAAACAATCATCACATTCTTTTGTCCAAATGAACTTAACCACTTTTCGAGTTAACTTAGTCATTGGACTAGATAACCGTGAAAAATTTTCAACAAACCTCCAGTAATAACCTTCCAAACCAAGAAAACTACGAATCTCAGTTATATTTGTGGGTTTTGGCTATTCTTCAACAACTTTTGTTTTAGAAGGATGAACAGTTATGCCATTTTTTGAAACAATGTGACCAAGGAAAGAAATTTTTTGTAACCAAAACTCACACTTGCTGAATTTCCCAAACAGTTTCTTTTCTTTTAAGGTTTGCAAGACAACCCTTAAATGAATTTCATGTTTTTCCTTACTTTTGGAATAAACCAAAATATCATCAATGAACACAACCACAAACTTATCCAAGAAATCACGAAAAATTCTATTCATAAGATCCATGAATATAGAAGGTGAATTGGTTAAACCAAAGGGAATAACCACAAATTCATAATGGAGATATCTAGTACGAAACACGGTATTCAGACTGTCTGCTTCCTTTACTTTCAACTGATGGTACTCCGACCTCAAATCAATATTTGAAAAATACTGAGCTCCCTGGAGCTGATTAAACAAATCATCGATATGATGCAAATGATACTTATTATTAACAATGATGTTATTCAATGCTCTATAATCAATGCAAAGTCTTATTGAACCATATTTATTTTTAACAAACAATACAAGGGCACCCCCATGGTGACGTGCTAGGTCGAATGAAACCTTTATCTAATAACTCTTGCAATTGCTTCTTTAACTTTAAAAGTTCAATTTTTGCCATTTGATAAGGGGGTTTTGAAATTGTCTTAGCATCAAGAACTACATCAACAGTAAATTCAACTTCCCAATCAGGTATAATACCAGGCAACTCATCAGAAAAAACATCAAGGTACTCATTTACCACTGGCACATCATTAATCTGAACAGTTCCTTTATTTTCAACAATTTGTGAAAGGTAACATTCATTTCCATCTTTTAGTAGTTTCTCAGCTTCCTGATATGTTATCAAAATAAGGGGTTCATTATTGTACACAAACTGAAAATCATTCTAAAAAGAAACATCTTTAGCTCTGTATTCAATCTTAGAATGATAAACAGAAAGCCAATCCATACCCAAAATAACATCAAACTCTACTAGAGGCAAAACAATAAGGTTTGCAGGTAGATTCTTTCCGCACACAAGGAAATGAATGTTTTTATGTTTTCTTTTTGTCTCAAAATTTCCTCTAGGTGTTTTTACCGTAAGTTCTGTATTCATATATTGATATGGAATTCCCAATTTACTAGAAAACTTCTCAGAAATGAAAGAGTGTCTAGACCCTGAATCAAACAACGCATTGGCATAATCTGAACAAATAAACAGTGTACCTGATACTACTTCATTTGATGGCCCAACATCCGCTGAATTAGTTGAAAAGGATTTTACCACCCCTTTCTGCTTTTAGTAAGGCTTCTTTCCTTCGGTTGAGTTCTTTTTTGGACACTCATTTGCATAATGACCCATTTCATTGCACTTAAAACATTTTACTGACTATAAATCAGATTTTTTCTTACTATTACCCTGATCTTTTTCAGGGCAATTACGAGCCTTATGTACCATTTTACCACATCGGTATCACTTACCTGAATTCAAAAGACATTCCCCAGCATGATTTTTACCACAATTTTCACAAACTGTAACCTTAAGTTTCTTACCATCATACTTTTTTGAAGAGTTCTTCCCTTTCACCTACCACCTAGACCTCTTATTCTGTTGTTTGTCAAAGAATACCTGATCATCGGAAAACTACATTTCCACCTTCTCCGCACAAAGAACAAGTTTTTCATAACTTTTGAACTCACAAGAATCTAAATACCTTCGATAATTTGGCTTTAATACAGAGTAAAAATGGTTGATTTTACTATCAAGATCTCATATGAAATTTGGAGCATACCTTGCCAGTCGAGTGAATTTTTCTTCATAAGAAGCCACTGAGTCATCCTCCTACCTCAATTCTGGGAATTGTTTTTCCATTCTAAGATGAACCACCTTAGGAAAATATTTCTCAAGAAACATACCTTTGAATTCATCCCAATCAAGAGCATCAATCTCCTCACTATCCCTGATATTTTTCACCATCTACCACCACTGATCAGCTTCACCTTCAAAACGGTAAATAGCAAGACTAACCTTTTGATGTTCTGAACAACCCATGACATCGAAAATCTTTTACAGTGCTTTAATCAACCTTTATGCTAGCACCAGATCATATAATCCTCTGAAAGATGGGGGATGTTTCCTCATGAAATGCTCCACTACTGACATGTTCCTCTGTGGTTGATCTGACTGATCTCATAAATTGATACCACCACCATTTATAGACGGATTCAATGGTGCCATAACTGCAACAAACTGTTCAGTTCTAATTCAGACAATCTCAAGTTTCTGATTTGGAAGGTTGTCTTCCTCCTGATGTCATCCCAACATAGCTGCCCTGTTTCCTCTGCGGAAACCCATTCTAAACATAGAAATATCTTAAGTGAAGCAACATGGTAATCTTTAAATGCTATATGATTTCAATATTAACATAAATTAATTTATGGATATTAATTTAACAATACCCTAACTCCTAAAGTTATCTAAACCGACCTATGATACCAACTATAAGTACCCGAAATTAAACATTACATAATCTTGAATTAAACTAATAATTCACACTAAGGATCTTTTCAGTTTTAGAGTTTTAGAGAATTGGGACATAACTATTACATCTCAAAATATTACAAAGTATACACTTCTACACAGTTTCCATTTTTTTTCATAAAATAAAAACTCTTGAAAAAAGGAGTCATGTCTAGTTCCAGGTTTTAGACAGTATGACTTTTCCTTGATCCCATCCTTGACCCTATTCATCTTTAAGTCCTGTGAAAACATTTCAAAACTTGGGATGAGCATAAAAAGCTCAGTAAGGGTTATAAAGCAAAGAATGAAAATATTTGTTAATAAATACATACAGAACATGAACTATTTTACTTACCTCATGAAATCATAAGATTTATGAAAGACACATAAAATCATATATTATAAAGGTAACTTGTGGTATCCATAACATACTTACATTGTAGTTATCAAAGCTACATAGGGAGTTATTTTAGAATACCCATCACATTATATTCCTTAAATATCTTAGGAGAAACATCCAAATTTACCTCCGTCATGTCACCCAATGCATTGGAGAGCTATCTCGGGCTCACCCACCCTAGGTTTATCACAGAACCACCCGTATACGTAAATAATTCCCAAGAACCATAACATGATCATAACACATAACATAAGCATAAAGGAAAGATAACATTTCCATATTGCAATAACAAAATATAATTTCAAGATATTGAAATAATAAATCCATTCTCAAAATTATTTTCAATACTAAAATATGTAAAAAGAGTATATGGTATTTATTTTTCCTTTTAAAAAACATTATGGCTTGTTTAGGAAGCCAAAGATCAAATAATACTCATGGTGGCGGAAATGTCATTGTCACCGCTTACGTTAAAAAAACATTCCTTTTTGTCATTTAGTAAAACGATTCATATAAAAATATTCCCTTTGAATGAAATGAAAATTCAAAGGGGTTTATACACCATATAAAATAAAGCCGTGTATAAAACTAAATATGCCTCAATGAAAGGAGATTGAGACGAAGTCCCTTACCTCGTGTCCGACTTGACTCGATAGTTCTTTAATCTCCTGAATAATAAACTAAAGTTAATTTATACTCACTTAAGAAAATTTTTCAAGTTTATTATTCCTTTTATATCACTTATTACCATGTTGTAAACATTATGTAATCATTCAATTTAATAATGGTCGTTTTGTCGATATTTGGTACTTGAGTAAAAAATGAACACCTTATATTTACAAGTTGTCCATGTGGTTAATAGTACATTATATCCAGAATGATATTCATGATTTAGATATCATATATATCATATATATCCAGTATATAAATGTATTTATAATAGTACATAACATTTGGAGGTAAGAAATGAAATGTACCGTTCATGGAGACGGTAAGCCGTACGTACGCATGAACACTACTTTCATTTCTATTTCTTATTTTAATGGAATTAAAAAATAATGATACATAGGTTTATTATAATTCCCATATAATTTCATATATAATTTTATATATAATATCATTAAATCAATCCTTTATATGTCCCACATATGGCATTAACGAGTCATATCACTTTGATGGGGCGGTAGTCCGCACTTCCTCTAATGAGATTATCGCGTTTACCCATAATGGAAACCATAAAGGCATGCTATAAATGGAAATTACAGAATTATAAAGAAAACATAAACATAATATATATCATATATAAATAAAGTTCCATCATAATGGCCACCATGATAGGCATTAAGAGACAATCGAACAATCATCGTTTCGTGAGGCGTTAGTTTTCCATCCACATAAACATTACGTTCTTCATCCATTAGATGGAGGTGTGTGTAAGTGTAGTTCGAATAATTCTCATAATAACATCCTAGTATATTTAGGATACTGGTGTTGTTACAAAATAAAGGAATAAAAAGAGTTTAGGGGTTGGAGATGTAAAATAAAAGAAAATAATTTAAGAGAAACTGTTACCTTTAATTTGGGTAACTCCCTTTGGTTTGAACCAAAGGACTTATTAAAGTGACTTATGCCTAAGTTAAGGCTTCTAGGAGGAGTATATGGATGTATGGAGATTAATTGGGTAGAGTTTGGATGATACAAAAGGCTTTAAAGGTGTGAGGAATTGGTTAGAAGTGGTCTCCTTTTATAAGGGAGAGAAGGGGTTCTTTAGGAAAGTGTGAAAAATTATTTTATTATAAACATATATTCGGTTTGAAAAGGTTAAAAAATAATTAAATTCTAAGTTAAGATGACTCATATTCAAAATAAAATCATCCAATCATAATTGGACATGTTTTGGATAATATTTTATTCATTATAATCAAATTTATTTAAATCATTTATTAATGAGGTAAATACTGCATCATTATTGTGTCATAAATAATTTAATTTATTTGATGTCTAAAAATTATAAAAAAACACCATGATATAGGAAATATTTTTATATTTCTAATGAATATTTATAGTCTAAAATATAATTTATATAACACCATATAAAAATTAATTTACTAAAAGTTGTTTGTTTGTGTCATTTTTGCCTTTACATTAAATTAATTAATCTAAAGTTTCATTTTCTTTCATAAGTGGCTCCATGGGGTACCAAAATAGACCCAAAGATGCCCATGGTCGGCCATTACTCATCCAATAAGGTTAGGACAAGTGTTAAGGTAATTTTGAATTATTATAATATTCTTTTTACCTTCAATTTACCTATTTACCTTTAACCGCGATAAATAAAAGTCAAAAGTTACTATTCAACAAAAATTATTTTCATCTTATTGAACAAAATTTTACTTCTTTATAAAAACCATGTATGTCGTATTTTCAAAATAAATTCATAGAAGTGGTAAAATTTCATTTAAATGAAAAAGTCAGTTTTTATAACTACTACTAAGTGATTTCACTATTCATCAAAAATTGAAGTTTTTTCAGAAAAATACCAAAAATTCAGTCTAAGATTTATTTGATATTCTGAATCCAAAAATTATGTCTATTTTTCCAAATTCAAAACATATAATTGGAATTAATTAATTTAAAAATTAATTCCCGTTGTTGAAACAAATAGCGTGTTTTTAAGAAAGAATAACTATCAAAAGATTGATACTAATTTATGTCCAATTTTAAAGTGAAATTAATTTCAATGACCAAAATTGGATTAAATGGTAAAAATATATTTTAATTTATCTTTAAAACCAATTAAAAAATAATATAACCATATAAATAAATTATATTAAAAGGCACTTTTCAATTAAAATACAATATTTTTCACTATTCATTAAAAAATGAACTTTATCAGAAAAATACCAAAAAATTACCCAATGTAAAATTTGATGTCCCAATTATAAAGAAGAATTTTCTTTGGTCAATTATAATTTATTAAAGTGACCAAAACTATATTTAAATAGGGTTCACCATTAAAAGGCGATAAATCGACCTTTTAATGTAAATTATGCTTAAAATTAGATTCATTCACATTTTAAGCCTCTAGATTTTTATTGGATAAATGTAAATACATTTAACCAACATGTATAATCATATTTTAGTTAGTTTTGTTCATTCCCGCCAATACAACGGCTAAGAGTTAACTACCATTTAAAATAATAATATTATATTATTAGTGTGCAATGTAAGATTCTAAAGAAACCTGTTGTTGCGTATCAGGTATGCTATCAAACATAACAAACCCTTTAAAGTAAAATTAATATTTAATTCACAAATAGTAATAAATATGAAATATGTCTTATTCTTCATTTACTTGGGATGTTACATTTTATCTCATTTTCCAAAACATTATGTGAATACTATTGACAATGTGGGTTGACCATATAATACTTATGATACTAAAATTTTAGAATGTCTTCTTATATCCTAAAACACGATACTAATGTTTTCTTAGTATAATTTTTAATCTTCCTAAATTTATTTCCATAGTTTATAAATAAAATACGAATCATCTAAAGAATATCCCCTAGGAGTGTCAAAACAGGTGTGCAATAAGGCCTGTTGTCATGCACGATTTCCCGTTCGAGTCTAGATCAATGCGGTTTTTTTTGTGTTTTACCTCTAGTTAAATATATGCCAAATCCAAATCCAATTATAGGAAACATAAATGGATTTTATATCTTATATAAGCACATAATATTTATGCCACCAAAATTTTAGAACATTTTCTTATATTCTAAAAGATGACGCTAATGTTTTGTAGTACAATTTTTAACTTTCCTAAAGGTATCTTAAATGGTTTATAAAGAGAATTTGATTTATCTAAAAAATATCCATTAAGAGTAACAAAACAGGTGTGCAATAAGGTATGAATCATCTAAATCATAGGAGTAAAAAATCATGTGTGCAGTTAAGCCTCTTTGTGATCGAGTTTGTTATATTTCATCCTTTGTTTACACTATGTTAATCCAAAGTTATCAATAATTATTAATTAATTAATTATTAGTTAATCATTAGGTAGTCATTATTTAATCATTAGTCATTAATTAGTTAATCATTAGTTAATAATTAGTTATTCATTAGTTAATCATTACTTAATCATTCATTATTCATTAGTTAATCATTTTTTAATAATTAATTAATCGTTACTTAATCATTATTTAATCATTAGTTACTAATTATTTAATCCTTAGATTATCATTATTTAATCATTAGTTAATAATTCTTTAATCATTAGTTAATCATTCTTTAATCTTTTAATCATTAGTGAATCATTAGTTAATCATTAGTTAATCATTCTTTAATCATTAGATAATAATTACTTAATCAATATTTAATTATTAGTTAATAAATATTTAATCATTAGTTAATGATTTTTTAATCGTTAGTTAATAAATAGTTAAACATTGGTTAATCATTAGTTAGTAATTTTTCAATATTTAATTAATCATTAGTTAATCATTCTTTAATCATTCTTTAATCATTCCTTAATCATTATTTAATCAATGCATAATCATTACTTAATCAATATTTATTCATTAGTTAATAAATATTTAATAATTAGTTAATAAATAATTAATCATTAGTTAATAAATAATTAATCATTACTTAATCAGTAGTTAATCAGTAGTTAATCAGTAGTTAATCATTAGTTAATCATTAGTTAAACATTAGTTAGTAATTAGTTAATCATTATTTAATAAATCCTTAATAAATATTTAATCATTACCTAATCATTAGTTAATCATTCTTTAATCACTATTGTTTTCCACTGGTGAGGGTGGGGAGTCTAGAATGGATAGTTCAGTGAATCCACTGGTAGTGGGGAGGGTGATCAGAGATGTGTTGGACATGTTTGTGACACGAGTGAGCATGTCGGTGTAGTATGGTTCCAAACATGTCAATAATTACTTCCACATCAAGCCCTCCATGGCCCCCTCCCTACTCAATGTCATTCTACATGGCCACCCTGATGAGCTCTACACCATGGTTCATCCTTATTGAAAAATAAACATGAAGATTCACCCGAGGAGCTCAATAAAGTCTGTTTTTATATGATGGAAGACCTGGATGCGTTGAGCCCCAGTGAGACCACCACGTGAGAATGGATCCATTGGATAGTCGTTGATATCCCTAAATATTCCACCCCTTACACTATACTACAGCTATTTATTCTTCTTCTTATTCATTTCATGCATGTATGAAATTTTGTTTATTGTAGGGATAGAGGTGGTTCCGTATGTAGGGATGCGGATGCCGGTGGGGATCCACTGCTACATACTGGTGATCTACCACCATAATGGGCAATGACAAGGGCGGGTGGAGGCGCTGTAAACGCACATAAAATTCTGGACAAGGGTGTTCTCCAGGTAGCTATATTTAGGTGCTCTCGTAGCTACCGTGTACTTCAAATGTCAAAAGTAACCAACCCCCATCACTATTGATCCCCCACCTTCACTTGTTTTAAAAAAGGACTCATCTTCCAGCATCTGTCATAATAATAATTGAATAAATTATGAGCACCAAACATTGGTGAAAGTCAACAGAAAATATTTGAATTTACAATTTTCAAATATTTTCAACATCATTGTTATTAAATACTTAGTGATAGTAAAACATTTCATAGGAGACAATAAAATTACATAAACAAACATTTATAATAACTGAGATAATATATGATGATGATTAATGTTACCAACCATCACACACACGTATGAAAATTTCTTATTGTAATTTTAATATAATATATATGACCCTCCTTGAAATAACCATTGTACAATATGCACAATGATCCTTAGATAAACATAATTATATAAATATATATATTTTAAATGCAACTATGTTTTTACTTATTATATATAGCTATTAATAAAAAATAATGTTACCAAAATGAAATCGAATGGAAAAAAATGTTTCATCAATCGATTTTAAATTATTAACTAATTTAAACTATACTTTATTGGTTTAAGGTGGTCCGATTTGGTCAGTTTTGACCAGTTCGGTTAAATTTTTACACCATTAATTTATAAGAAGAAAATAAATGTATTATAGTAATTAATAAAATTATTTAAAAGTGGTTAAACATATTTAATTAATCACAAATTATTATGTATTAAAAAAACAAGCTTAATTTTACATTTACACATTATTCCCTCTCATAATTAAAAAGAATAATTTGTGTGAATGAATATGAAAACATAAATTTTCCCTCATAAATTAGATCGAATAAATATTTGCTGATTATTTAAGATATTGATCATATAGTTTATGATTGAAATTTAGAACAATATTAAATAATTTCTTTATAGTAATCTATTCTTATGTAAATACATGTTATTTTGTTTAGTTACAAGACCCATATTTTATGATAGTCTTTAAAAAACATTGGAAATTCATCCCCTAATTTGGATCCTGAAATAAAAAAGTGGATTCTATTTGAATGAATTCCAGAAAAATTTATAGTTCAAACTAATTTTTAATTTAGATCAACAAAATGATATAATTAAAAATGTAACAAAAAAACACTTCAAAAAAAAGTTCAAAATTTTATTTTATGTCAAAATTGTCTAGGTTACCTTGATATGCCCTTGGAGATTGAAGAGATCACATGAAGTAAATTGAAAAATTGGGAGCTGTCAGATGATAGTTTCTTGATATTATTAATTCATGTGATATAATGATGGTTTCATATTTTCTTTATAAATAAGATTCTCATGGATAAGTTATGAATTGATTGGATTTGATTTGTTAACAATGAAATGAATAAATTTCAAGGTAGAAAAATTTATGTTGTGGTACCACTAGTATAAAATATAGAATTTTCATCAGGTTTTTAAAATCAATTATTTAATAACCAATATTATAATTTTTTTGAATTCAGTTAACTGATGTTAAAAAATCACCGTGAAATGGTTTTAATATCGATTGATATACAATTGATGTAAAAACTCATGTTTTAATGTCATTTATAAGAATAAATGATGTTAAAACATGATGTGACAAGGGTTTTAACATCGATTGTTCATATTAATGATGTTAAAACACACATTTTAACATCAATTATATATTAACTAATTTTGAAATACAAATTTCACATCATGTGGTAGCAATGTTTTAATTTTTTCATAGTGCGCATTAAATTTTTAAAATCCAACCTATAATTTATTATACCGTGAATAAACATCTTTAAGAATCATGTATAACTTTTAATTAGCCCTATTTCTACACTTTCTATCCAATCTTCTTTGATCTATATTTTCGTTCCATCACTTTTTCATTCAAAAAAATCACCATGGTGTTTATCATCATGATCTCATAATTTAGTTTTTTTATTATTAGTATTCTTAATTGTTATAATTTTGATGATTTTTTTATGATGAAGAATACTTATTTTGATATTTTGAGAGGATAAATATATTTCATGAGATTTATTGGATGGATTTTAAAATGAATTACCAGCCGTAATTTTGGCTATCACACAAGTTCTTTCCTAAAAATAAAATCAATATAAGAAAATAATATTTAGTTTTGAAGAAAACTATAATAATAAAGGAAATCAAGTCGAAGCTTTAATTTTAGTTTTCTTATTTTTAGTTTCTTTATAAAATTTTATAGTTTATCTTTATTATCTTTTCTTCCAAGAGAGTAATCTGCATTGAAATATTTTTTTTTAAAAAATAAGACACTTTTGACATTATTTATTTTTATAACCATCATCTAAAGTACTCAAAGTCATTATTTTGTCCCCGATTATGTGAATAAAAAATGTTGAAAGTATCAAAATAATTATTTTAACATAAGTTTATTTAACCGATATTAAAAATAAAAATTACAAAATTATTTTCATTTATATCAGATAAAAAAACAAAGTTAAAACTAAAAAAATGACATAAAATGGTATATTTATAGTAGTAAACACTCCAAAACATGATATGGTGGGTGTTTCAAAATGATAAACGAACAATCTATAGAGAAATAGTCATTTCCATAGTCATAGTTCAATATAATATTGATGTATGACCATGAAGAGTCTAAAAATGGGCATAGTGAATCACCATTATTCCATTATCACTGAATGGGAATTACCATAAAAGAGATTCCTACTTTTAAAAAAAATCAAGGGATATTGTTGAAGTTTCACCATGGGAAGCTAAGGTAAAAATGGATGTGGTGCATATTATTCTGTGAAAAAAAATCTTTGCACACCATTCATAAAGAGAAAAAACCCATGGTGTTGAACATTTAAATTTTGTATTTTATAGGAACTATACTAAATCTAAGATCACTATTTCATGGTGGTTATTAGAGATATTTTCAAGGGAGAAAGATATATAGTGAAAAGGGGGTAGATAAGGGATATATCTGATCATGATTTTCAGATTTAGCTGATTCTAGATAGAACATGACATATGTAATGACCCTAGTTTTTATGGACTAGTCCTTTGAATATATATATATATATATGGATTTATCCTAAGGTGATCCACCATATGGATTTTTTGAAGGAGTGGAACACAACATCCTTTTTTATGGGTGGAAAACTGTTTTAGTCATGTTTCGAAAGGAGGTGATGAGAGAGTTTCACACTTATTCCTTAGTTGTACATACCAGTGCAGAAAATATAAAGAACCTTCAATGATATTTTTGGTGGTATGAAATGAGGAAGAGTGTTGCTGAGTTTATCTCTTAGTATCTCAAATTTCATAAGGTTAAGGCTGAGCACTAGGTTCTGACAGGTTTGACGCAACTTATTAAGATCCCAAAGTGGAAATGAGATGACATATCCATGAAATTTTTGATAGGTATACCATGAAAAATGAGATGTAATGATTCTATATGGGTGATTTTTGACCAACTTACCAAGTCAGTGCACTTCCTTCCCATCTGAGAGTAGAGATCAGTTGACATTTTGGGGTAGTTGTACACATGGTAGATCATCTGAATTCATGGGATACCCACGATGATTGTCTCCAACCCTGATACTTAATTTACATTATGGTTTTGGAGGCTATTTTAAGAGTATTTTGGGACCTAGTTATGGATGAGAATGATGTTTCACCCATAGGCATATGGGAAGATCGAGATGACTATCCAGGTGTTAGAGGATATGTTGAGATATTACATATTGGACTTCAGATGGAGCTGGGATGATAAATTTCTATTGGTGGAGTCTTATTATAATAACATATATCACTATAATATTGACATAACACCTTTCTATTCCTTGTATGCGAGAACCTACAGGTCACCCTTACACTGGACTAGAATTGGTGAGATATCTCTTGTTGGGATATAGATGGTGTGGGAAATGATATATAAGGTTCAGGTGATCCATGAGCATATGACGACAGCCTAGAAGAGACAAAAATATTACAATGATAGACATATTAAGACATTGGAGTTTGATAAGGGAGACCATTTTTTCCTGATAGTCTCCCCACAATGAGAATCACAGAGGTTTGGTTGAGGAGATAAGATATCCTTGAGTTTCATCAAAAAATTTTATATCCTACGATGTGTTGGTGAGGTTTCTTATTGCCTAACATTTCCCCTACAGTTAGAATAAGTGTAACACATCTTTCATGTGTCTCAGTTGAGTAGATACATTCACTCCCTATGCATGTTATTGAATAGGTTGAGCTAGACATTGTGGATGATGCCAGATTTACAGAGTACCTAGTAATGATTGAGGATCAAGAGAAGAAGATCCTACATAGATGGACTATCCCTTTGGTTCATGTGATTTGAAAGCACAATATCATGTAGGAGAGCCACCAGGAACATGAGATTCATATGCAGACTCAACACCCCACCGTTTTTTTAGATTGTGCTTTTCAGGGTGAAAATCCTTGAAGGGAGAATGTTATAAGGAACCATCCTTAAGAATTACATAATATTGAGTTATGTCAATAATTTGAATTTATTTCACATTTAGGATATTTTCAAGTTTATATCTCTAGATAATATGTCCATAACTAGTACATAATAAAACCATAGAAATACAAAGTGGACACTTCCAACAGTATCCATTTCTTCTAAAAAACATAAAATTTTAAAATGAGAAATGGTTTATTTTTCATGTGTAATCATAATAACTTTTACCTGATCCCATCCTTGACTCTATTCTCCCTTAAATCCTATGATTTTTTTTTTCAAAAACTTGGGATGTGCACAAAAATTTCAGTAAGGGATATAAAAAAAGGAATGAAATTGCTAGTCAATGAATATTTTAAAACTAATGAAAACATTTTCACAAAAATCATATTTTATACCCATAAAACATAAACTCTTTAACATACCTCATAAAACCATAAGATTTATAAAAGACTTATTAGTAATAATAAACCATAAAGGTAACTTGTGGCATCTATATCATACTTACATTTTAGATTTCACAGCTACATAGTGACTAAACTTCATGGATACATTTGTAATACCCATCACAGTGTATTCCATAAATCTCTTAGGGGAAACCCAAACATTTAACTCCATATATTACCCAATTCATTATAGATCTATCATGAGATCACCCACCCTTGTTTTATCATGGAACCACACATATACATAATTAATTTCCAAGAATCATAACATAATCATAACACATAAAACATACATAAAGAAAAAATAACATTTCCACTTTGCAATCACAAGATAAAATTTCAAGATATTGATATAATAAAACCATTCTTAAAACCATATCAATACCAAAATATATGAAAAGGGAATATGGTGTTTATTTTTCTTTAAAAACATTACAACTTTTTGAGGAAAACAAATATCAAATAATGGATATGGTTGTGGAGAAGTCATTATCGCCGTATATGTTAAAAACACATTCCTTTTTCCATTTGTAAAGAAATTAAAACACTTTATATAAAAATATTCCTTTTGAATTTTTTTAATGAAATTAAAAATAGACATAAAATTTCCTGTATAATCCCTTTATATCCATATAAATAAATATGTAAATTGATATCATGGAGAAAAATATTCGATAATTAAATCTTTAAACGTTAAAAGTGTCCCATACCACTTTGAACATTTAAATATTAATCTACATTAATTAATACATTTAAAAAAACAATAAATAACATTATTATTGATAAAATATGAATGTTAAAAGTCATAGTGTCTATATATATACCCTATAAAATAATAATGGTGCATATTATCAAGAAATGCCTCAATTAAAGGAGATTGAGATGAAGTCCCTTACCTTGAGTCTGAATCATAACGTATAATAGTTATATTCATGAATAATAAACTTAGGTTAATATATACTTGCTTTAAAACCTTTTTCATGTTTATTAATAATTTTATATCACTTATTACCATGTTATAAAAATATATAATTAATTAAGTTCACACCGGACATTTTGTCGTTATTCAGTACTTCAGTCGAAAATGAACTTGTTTACGATGTAAATTGTCCATGTGGTCATAAGTCCAACATCTCTAAAATATTATTCAATAAATAATAATCACTTTTATACATTAATAATACTTTTTAAATCAAACCATTAAATATGGTTATGAAAAATGAAAAACGTTATAATAATGGAGGTGGTAGGCCGTACGTACGCATGAGTAACGTTTTCCATTTTTCATTTATCATTACGGAAATAAGGTAATTATTATTTTATCTTTAAATAATGATCATAATATTATTAACATTATAATAATCATTTAAATATACTTATATATATATATTATACAAGTGATGTGGTGAATAAAAACGATTGACATCGCTTCGTGGAAGTGATAGTTCACACATAGGCACGTACGACATTATCATTTTTATGTGCATGGAAGTTAAGAAAATAATTGAAATATTATTCTTTTAAAATGATATATATTTCATGAATATCATATATAAACATTTATTTCATCATTATATATATTCTTGATAGATGGTAATGAAAAACAAACTATATCGGTTTGTGAGGTGGTAGTCTGCCGTACACACGAATGAAATGTTCATTTCCCATTTGATGAAATTTGAGATGGATTTAGGTGATGATATTAACATAATAACATCTCAGTATATCAAGGATACTGGAGTTATTATTTCATTTTACAAGAAGAATATTTAAAGGAAGTGGAATTAGAAATAAAATAGAAACACTTAAAAAAACGATACCTCTTCTTCGGTTGATCACCTCTATAAATTTTTTTAACACCTATAAGAAGGGTGTTCTACCTAAAGATGTTTGGGTAGATATTTGGAGAAAAATAAGGATTTTTAAGTGTGAGTATTAGAGAAGAGTGGGTACCTTTTTATAGGATAGGGGAGGGGCACCCTTGGAAATTCTTAAAATATTAAATTAATATAAATTCAATTTCAGTTCCAAATGGTCCCAAAATCAATTATTGCAAAGATAATATGATTTTAGGTCGAATAATCATAATTCAATTAAAATTAGACAAGTTTTGAATATTTTTATAACCCTTATATTTTTGGTTTAATTCTTATTTTACCCTTTTTAATCTCAGCATGATATCATGTTATTTATACTTTGTGTGTTAATGTAATTACCATAACATGTTACACGACCAAAAAAAGTGTCATTTATGAAATATTAGGACATATAATAACCATTTGTTTAAATATTATATTTTAGAAATTTTATAACATTTAATTAAATATTTTATATTTTAAAATATGAATTATGTCTATTTTGACAGTATTCATACTTGACTTTTAAAAATTTATAAAAACTTGATTCCATCAAAAAAACTACATTAACTCAATAATAATAAGTCATGGTCATATAGAAAATTCATGGATGATATCAAATATATAAAATTATATTTATTTTAATATTATTAATATCATTTATTTGATTCTTCCTTTAATAAATCTATTATTGCATCATCTTTGTGTCACAATTTAATTTAATTATATATTATCTAAAAAATATAAATAAATTACCGCAATGATGGTAATATTTTTAGATTTCTAAATATTATTTAAATTCAAAGATATCACCTGTATAACTCCATATTAAAATACTTTACTTTTTTGAAAACAAAAGTGTAACAAAAATGACAATTCATTGAATATAATATTATAAATACATTAAAGTCATCAAAGTGGATCCAAGTGCTCCTAAAATCGACCCAAGGATTCTCATGGTTGGGATACACTCATCCAATTAAATTATGAAATTTTTTAGGGTAGTTTTATATTATTATAATATTATTTTTACCTTTAATTATCGGATTTACTCTTAACTGTGGTAATTAAAATAATTACTAAAGTTACTATTCATAATGTACAAAATATAAAAAGGACCTATTTACAGAATTTAGACCATATGATTCAAAATATGGAATCCATTTTTCCAAATTCAAACACATAAGTTGCAGTAATTAATTTAAAATTAATCCCCATTGTCAAAACGAAAAACATGTTTTTTAAAAGTAAAAACCATCAAAATATTAACATGCGTTTATGTATAATTTCAATGTGAAATTAATTAAAATGACCAAAATTTTATAAAATTATCAAAACTTTATTTAATTATACTTTAAAACAAATTAAAAGTACAATTTAACTATATAATTAAATTAGATGAAAAACAGTTTTGAATTAAAATGCAGTATTTTTTCACGATTCATTAAAAAACGACTTTTATCAGAAAAATACAAAAATTAAACCAAAGTGAATTTTTATGTTCCTATTATAAATAAAAAGTTTATTTTGTCAAATAAAACATATAAAATTGACAAAAACTAGATTTAAAATGGGTTCTTCATCAAAAAGCATTATACTACCTTTTACAAATATTATTGTATTTTATACTTAAAATTGAATTTATTTTAATCTTAAGCCACTAAAATTTATTAGATGAAATTTAAAACAATTAGTAAGAATGTTTAAAAATAATATAGTTAGTTATTTTCATTATTACCAATACAACATCGAGGTAATAACTACCAATTAAAATAATAATATTAATAATGTATTATTTTTTAGTATATCTTAGTCTTGTGTGAGACATAAGATTTCAGAGAAACCCATTATTGTGTGTTGGGTATGCTATCACACACAATGTCTCCTTCAAATTAAAAATAATATCTAATCCATAAATATTAATATATATGATTTTTTTATTCTATAATTTCCTGAGATGTTACATTCTCCCCCTTTTGAAAATTGTATCCTCGTAATTTTAAATTCCGGGTCGGTAAATAAGGTATGAATTTTCAAAATACCTTTACTGAAATACCAAATTGGAAAAATAGTTAATAAAACAACCACTTTAAAATAAATAAAGGTAAGTAATAAGGTCACCTGAGATAACACATACTATGATTCCATGTAAGAAAAAATGAATATGGAAGAAAAAGTGACCATCATGTTCTGACGAAGATTGATAGAAAACATTGTCAGGAAAAAAATTTAACAATAAAAAAGCTATAAATTTGTGATGGGTTAAATGGTCTTTGACTTATTAGTAGAAAAATTAAACATAAAACGTTTTTGTTTTAAGATCTTTTTCATAAAATTAAGGAATTATTTTACTTAATTGACTATGAACATAAGGAAACATACTTACTTCACAAGTAGAGTTTCATACTTTAATCAATTTCCACCAAAAACTCATCTTTTTATCCAAATTATGAGTATTCAAGATGAGTCAACTTCTATAGAATTACATAATCCACAAAAGATTAACCATCCATTTCCCTTGTCTTGAAACATTAACCAATCCAAAATGGTCAGTACAAGATCAGACAATTCCCCTAAAAAGAATAATCCTTTATAAGGAGAAATACTACTTTTAATATAAAAAATTCAATAGTAATAACCGATGTTCAACATAGACCATTCACCAAATAATTTTACATAAAATTACTCAAAATAATCCGAACTAATATTTAATCCCAAAAATCAAAATAATTTTGATCACATAATCTTACAAGATAAATTTCAATATTTATACCCAAATAATATTAACCAATATTAATGTCTCATACCAAAAAGTAGTTAACCTAATCACATATTCTCCATGATATGTAAATAATTTCCATAAATAACCTAAATCACTATATCTCCATAATTAAAATCATATATTCTTCCAAAATATAGTTAAACCATTACTCCTCAATTAAAATACCATAGTATTTCATTTACCTTAATCATATAAATTTCATAAAAATAATTAACATCTTCCAAAATAATATTTATCACTTAATCACTAAATCATTTTCCATTCCCATGGTTATATATTTGATAAAATATATGTCTACCAAATCAACATATTATTAATCCATAAAATCTTTTCACTAAAAAGAATAAGTCATACTAACTAGGGACTTCATGTAGGCCAGTGTAGGTGATAAAGACTTGTTGCACTTCGGTTGTGGGTTTGATTCCCATATCCTTATCTGAAATAATGGGTCATCACACTATCTGTGTGTTTTCCTTTTTCAAAAACTATATAATTATTATAACATTACCAAAACATGACAAAGTCATCAAAAATAACTATGACATGTTTTACCCTCAATGTTTATCTCATACCTTTTATTTTACGTCCAAAAACTAATAACCCATAATTACCTCCAAAATATATAAACCCTAAAGGTTATGCATAATTATTTCCACAAAAGGAAATATAATTATTCATTGAATAAAATTTTCACATACCAAACTTTAGGGTTACACATACTAGAAAAAAATTCTTCCAAAGCAATGCCATCATCAAAAGTGCATTAATACTTTTAAACATTTCATCATCCATAGATATATCATAACTCTAAAATTCCTAAAATGCAGAAATCTTAATCATACAGTATTATTCATGATCCCTTATCTATGATTTTCTTATTCCTTAATAATTCTTTCCTAAAAACAAAAACATGAATCATGTCCTAATGCTCTATAATGTCAAAACATGAGATAATAAACATTCCATACCTTATAAGTCATTTTAAATTTCTTAATATTATATTGTAATGGAATTGGGTGTTGCTAAAATTATATTTTCACGGTCCCCTTGATCCTATTAAAGAACCTTATTTGTAGAAAATTGATTTTCATAATGACCATACTCACCACATTTAAAACATTCAATTGATAACTCGAAAAGAAATTATTTTCCTTTCCTGGTGTCAACTAAATGATTCCTTTTTCCATGGAAGGTTATTACTTTATGACCTTCATTAACACATCTATAACATCTTCCCTTCCCCTTAAAACATTTTTCCAGGTTTTTATTTCCACATTGTTGAAACAAATGTTATTTAATATACATACCTTTTTTATTATTACATGAAATTCCATAGGGATTTGTTTTCTTTTATATACGATGCCTTAGAAAAATCACCATGGTTAAAGTGGTTAATCATAACTCTTGATAGTTGGTTTATAATAACCATAAGAGTTCTTGTTGTAGCAACCATTTCATTTAGTTTCTTATTCATAGAACCATTTCATTTTCCTTCACATACATTGTTACTTTGGTTCCTTCTGGATCTAGACATTTACTAAAAACAAAAAGGTTACTGTGTGTATATCAATAAAATAATCATATAATATCTTATGAGGAAGATAAAAACTAAGTTATATTAATTCATGTTATCTCAAAATCATTCAATTTATCTAAAATAACTTTGACTCTTTATAATATTCTAACCATTGTAGTTATATATGAAGTTCCAAGGATCAAATAACAACTGAGAAGGGGGGTTGAATCAATTGTTTATCTTTTTATAAGTTTCAAAAATTTAATAAAATTAACCCTTGAAACCTGTTAAGATTTATTTCCTTATCAACCTTTAGCAAGAAATTCAAGCATGAAAGAAAGTTAAAGCAATAAAGACACACAAGATTTACAAGGTTCGGCCTCAATAAGAGAACCTACGTCCTTTCCATAGCCACTCTTGTGGATCTATGGAAATACACTATAATAAAGAAGTGAATACAACTTGTGGAAACTCCCATTAGACACCTTATATCTCCCGATAGGAAAGATTATACTGACTCCTATCAGTTTAAAATGTTTTCTTAAAGAACAAATGATCTAAAGATAATAATAAGAACTTTGTTGAAGATGCTCCACAAATGCTCACATCGAATCCTCAATCCAGTTTTATTGAATCTGATTTTATGAAATCGGTCATATCAACAAGGTAATGATGGTTCCGATTTCCTTCTACTAAAAAACTCACGAAAAGTTCTTAAAGATAATTCTAATCTTCTAAGTAAGGTAAGATGATTCAGATTCTCTTATTCTCAAACACTCAAGAAAAATTCTTCAAGATGGTTGAAACTTTTCACTTTGAATTCTCCAGTGATCCACATTTTCTAAGTGTGTGAAAGTTAAGAATGAGTGAATTATTTGGGCACATATTTATAGGCAACTTGGAAAATAAAGGCAGGAACTTGAAAAAATTTCCTACTTCCTTAAATCTTAAAAACTCAGAAAATCTATTGCATTTAATCTTAAATATTTAACTTCTTCAAACCTCCTTAAATTTCTCCAAGATTTATGCAAAGTTGAAATTTGAGTTTGACTTCTTGATATCTTTATATCTTTCTCGAGGAATATCTTTTCCTTAAGGAAGATATTTTTCTTAAGAACTCAGGTTCTTCTTTTCACAACATGTTGCTCAAAATTTTCATTCTAGTTTTCTCAACATGTTGCTCAGTATTGTCATTCTGGTTTTCTTAACATGTTACTCAAAATTTTCATTCCGGTTTTCTCAACATGTTGCTCAGAATTTTCTTTCCGGATTTCTCAACATGTTGCTCAGGATTGTCATAAGTTTCTGAATTCTGGTTCTGATTTCTCAACATGTTGCTCAAAATTGTCAATCCGGTTTTCTAAACATGTTTCTCAGGATTGTCATTCCGGTTTTCTCAACATGTTGCTCAAGATTTTCATAAGGTTCCGTATTCAGGTTCCGGTTTTCTCAGCATGTGGATCAGAATTGTCATTCCAGTTTCTCAACATGTTTCCCAGGATTGTTATTCTTATTTTCTCAACATGTTTCTTAGGATTGATATAAGGTTCTGAATTCAGGTTCCGGTTTTCTCAATATGTTTCTCGGAATTGTCATTATGGTTTTCTCAACATGTTGATCAGGATTTTCATTCCATTTTTCTCAACATGTTGCTCAGGATTGTCATTCCGATTTTCTCAACATGTTGCTCAGGATTGTCATAAGATTTTGAATTCAGGTTCCGGTTTTCTCAACATGTTTCTCATAATTTTCATTCATGTTTTCTCAACATGTTGCTCAGAATTGTCATAAGGTTCCAAATTCAGGTTCTAAACTTTTATTGATATTCCTTTGACTTCTTCAACTCTTCAATCTTCTTGAAAAACCTTTTCCTTAAGAAAATTTTATTTCTCTAAGGAGATTTTCTTTATTTAAAGAAGTTTGTTGTAAGAAACATTTCCTTGCATAAGGAAGTCTTTAATAAGAACCATTTCCTTAAGCTCAACAATATCCTCACTTTGCAAGATCTGAGTTTCTTGGAAACATGCTCATAAGTAGGATATGAGTATCCCAGTGACATGCTTAGAAGTAGGATCTAGGTAACATGCTCAGAATTAAGATCCAGGTAACATGATTAGAAGTAGGATTTGAGTAACATGTTCAGAAGTAGAATCCAAGATAACATGTTTAGAAGTAGGATCCGGGTAACATGTTCAGAAGTAGGATCTGGGTAAAATGCTCAGAAGTAGGATCTAGGTAACATGTTCATAAGTAGGATCCAAGCAACATGATTATAAGTAGGATCTGGGGAACATGTTCAGAAGTAAGATCTGGGGTAACATGTTTAGAAGTAGGATCCGGGTAACCCAATAACATTCTCAGAAGTAGGATCCAGGTTTCCTCATAAGGTTTCTCAAAATTCAGGTTCCGAATTTCTCATAATGTTTCTAAAGAATATTCAACCCTTTCTATCATTTCTTCAACAGCTTTTATCATGAAAATTTTCATGATTTTTGAGAACTTTAAGATCAACAAAGCATCATTTGATTTTGTTTATAAAGTTTGAGGCACTTTCTTAACTTCTGAATTCTCATTCTTCAACAACATCCTCTTTAAGAAAAACTTTAGCAACCAGAAACTTCAACTTTCTGTTTCTCAAAAACATTCTTCAACAAAAATATTAGTTATCAAAAAATTAAAAAACTTTTTTAAAACAAAACACCACAAAGTTTATTTAATCTCCCCCTTTGGATTTTTTGGCAACCCTTGTTAACAAGTTTTCACCTCTAATTTTTTTTTTCATATCTCAATGTTCTTGAACTTTACCAAAACATAGACTTTCTCAAAAAGAGAGTGTCCTGACACCACACTACTAGATAAAGTAATATTTTTGAAGGATTTCCTTCACTTAGTGACAAGAAAATTTTGTGGCCATGTAAGGATAAACTTCACCTTACTAAACTCCTCCTTAACCTTTATCTTTATCTTTCTCACTTTTCTTTTCCCCTCTCATTTTTATTTCTCTCTCCCCCATTATACAATAACCACATCTTTAGATTCATAAAATAAAGCTAAGTAAACATTGTCACTTACTCTCCCCCTTTGTCAACATAATCCAAAGAACGGTGGGGGAATCTTCATTATGAGTTTTAGAAAGTTATGGGAGGAGGTAGAATATGGAGTTGCAACCTCAGTTCAACAAACCTTTCCTTTGACATTGATTTTGTAAAAATATCAGCAATCTAATACTTTTTTGAAATATATTCCATCAAGACTTCTCCAATAGAAGCTTTCTATTTTAAAAAATGATACTTTATATCAATGTGTTTTGATCTTGAATGTTAAACAAGATTCTTAGAAAGATCAATGGAAATTTGATTATCACAAAGTATCTTTAAAGGTTTAGAAACTTTCACTTTCAAATAGTCTATCTAAACCTTTATCCATATCATTTGAGTACAAGCGTGAGTAGCTACAACATATTCAGATTCAGCTGTGCTTAAATTTACCGAAATTTGTTTCTTACTGTGCCAACTCACACAACATTCCCCTAAGAAAAATGTTCCTCCTGATGTTGATTTTCTATCATTACAATCACCAGCCCAATCAGCATCAGTATAAGCAAGAAACTCCATCTCATTATTTATCTTGTATAACAAACCATGTGAAGTTTTTCCTTTAACATATCTCAAAATCCTCTTTACCTCCAACATGTGTGATTCTTTTGGATTATTTTGATACTAGGAATATAGATTCACAACATAAGCAATATCAGGGCTTGAAGTTGTAAGATAAGGAAGACTTCCTATCAACTTTTGAAAGTCTTTATAATTCAAACTGTTTCCTAATTCATCTATGATTAACTTTGTGCTCACTAAGATAGGATTTGAAACTTCCTTTGATTCTTCCATCCCTAACTTCTTTAACAATTCCTTGTCAAACTTTTCTTGGGATAAGAAAATGTAGTTTTCTTGTTGTTGAACTTGTAAGCCACGAAAGAAAGTTAATACTCCCAATATTTAAATTTCAAAAATTTTCTTCATCTCTTCCGCAAAATCTTCACAGAGCTTTTCTTCATCTCCAGAAAAAATTATATCTTCCACATAAACGATTACAATTAATGTTCTAGAGTCAACATATTTAACATACAAGTTGCTATCAACCTTTCCTTTAGAAAATTTCATCTTTCTCAAAGAATTGTCAAGCTTCTAATACCATACTCGTGGAGATTGTTTCATCCCATACAAGGATTTATTTAATTTGAAAACTTTGTTTTCATCCTCATCAAGTAAAAACCCACAAGGTTGTTCAATGTAAAATTCTTCCTCAATCTCACCATTTAAGAAAGATGAATTTACATCCATAAGAATAACCTGGTAATTTTGATGAGCAAAGACTGTAAGAAACATTCAAATAGTTTCCAACCTTGCAAGAGGGGAAAAGGTTTCATCAAATTCCACACCTTCCACCTATGCATATCCTTTACACACAAGCCTTTATTTTTTTCTTGTAACTTCTCCATTCTCATTCAATTTGTTTATGTAAACCCACTTGGTTATGATAAAATTTTTATTTGTTGTCCTTGGAACCAGTTCCCATGTTCCATTCTTATCAATCTGGTCCAGTTCTTCATTCATAACATCCACCCATTCTTTATGTTGAATAGCTTCTGAAACTGATTCTAGTTCAACTTTTGAGATAACAGAAGTCATATTTTCTAATCTCAACTTCCTTTTTGTCTAAACAGGAGCCTTATGATTCCCAATAATGTTTTCAGATTCAACATGTTTTATTAAGGTAGGAAAACTCATATTTCCTTTCCCAACATCACTTTCTTCCCCATGTGACTCATATGGTTCACTTTCACTTCTGTGGGGATTATCTAATTTATCTTCCTCAATATTATTAATAGATTTTTTGAAGGATCTTGGATTTTCAATTACCTTTACATCATATGAGTCCACCAACTTCTGTAAATGTTTGTTCTAGCATTTGTAACTTCTTCCATTTGGGGAATAACCCATAAATATTCCTTCTTTATCTTTCTCATCAAACTTTCCTAAGTCCAGATTTTTGGTTTTGAGCAAGCATGGAATTACAAAAACTTTGAAGTATTTCAATGAAGGTTTTTTGTTATACCAAATCTCATAAGGAGTCATTTTGGTTTCTAGTCTCAAAAATCATATGTTTTGGACATGTACAATAGTGCTAACATCTTCTCTCCAAAATAATTTTGAAAGTTTGTATTCTGATAACATACTTCTTCCCACTTCCACAAAGATTCTATTATTCCTTTCTGCTACTCCATTTTGTTGTGGAGTATAAGGATCACTGTACTAATGTTTGATACCATGCTTCCTTTGATAAGTTTCAAAATCATTACTTGTGAATTCAGTGACATTGTTTGTTCTTAACTTCTTTATGTAAGCTCCCAATTCTTTCTCAACATCTTTTCTGAAGAATTTAAACATTTCAACAGCCTCTGAGTTAATCTTGATGAACATGATGTTTGTCATACGAGTGAAATCATCAATAAAAGTGATAAAGTATAAATCTAATTTTGTTGATTGATTTCTCATTGGACCACACAGATTATAATGAATAATCTCTAGTGGTTTGTTAGATTAAATATCAACTTTTTATGACTTTTGTTATTCATCTTTCCATTCTGGCAAGTAATACAAACATCTTCATCTCTTCTTTTCAGTTCTGGAAAATTACAAACAACATCAACTTTAGAAATCTTACTAATGTTCTTCTGCCCAAGGTGGCCAAGTCTTCAGTGCCACAACTTATTTTCATCTTCAACACTCAAATAACAAGAGTTATTGGATTCTCCAATTTGAAAGAGATTCCCACTAGTTATTTCTCCTTTTGTAATCAGTTTTCCATTTTTCACACTTTTGATGATACAAGATTTCTTTTTGAAGATAACTTCTTTTCCATCATCACAAATTTGACTTACCCTAAGTAAGTTATGTTTTATCCCATAAAAAAGTTATACTTTCTTAGATTTCAATTTCTCCACTTCAATCTCTGCCGTTCTGATTCCCTTAATTTTTAAGGTACTATTATTACCAAAAGTAACCACTCCTCCATCATGACATTGAACATGTTCTAATATTTTTATATCACCTTTCATGTGTGAAGAATAACCACTATAAAGAATCCATGGTTTTTTCCTATTACTTGCTTTCAAAGCTTTCTCAACAATAAAATATCTTTCATCAACCTTCTTATTTTCAGCTTTCTTTTCTTTCTTATCATAAGAAACTTATTCTGGAAGAAGTGTCATACATCGTTCAACATGATGAACAGACTGATCACATCTTCCATAAACTTCTTCCAAACATTTAAATTGATTCTTTGTTGGAGTGTTTATAACATCTTGAGAATTCACCTTTTCAACTTTCTGTGATTACGTAAAGTTACTCATTCTTCTTTCACTATTTATTACACTTTTCTAAAACATTCTTCCAAGAAGAGATAAATTGTGCCAAAAATTATAATATATATGCCCATATATTCCACAACACCAGTAATAGCCCTCAAATCTTGGTTTTCTATTCAATAATGATCTTTCTCTATGAAAACTTTGTTGAGGTTGATAACTTCTTTCAGCTCTAGAAAACTCTGGATGTATGCCATCTCTTCTTTTGAGGGAGTTTTCTACTTTTGTAGGATTTATAGGTTTATCACATCCTTTCTACACCCAATATTTAATAATACATTTTCCATAACCAGAAATGTTAGAAGAATTAGATACAACATTATTTCTGGTAAGAGAAGATTTCACCTGATTCTCGTAACGAGCCTTCACATGATTTTTAGAGGTCTCAGCTTTTAATTCTGTAGCTTTGTTGAAGTTTTCATTCATCTTCCTCAGGGTATTTTCAGACTGAAGGTGTTTTGATTGCACTTTATTTACTTCTTCTTCCTTAGCTTCCAACTTCTTGCTAAGATCTTCAATCATATTTCCCTGTTTAGCAATTCTAAGTTTGTAACTTAAAATTTCTTGAATGTATTCATCTTCCTTCTTGGTAAAATCTTTACTTCCATACTGAACTTATTCATTATTTTTCTTCATCACATGAATTTATTTCTTGATATATTTGTTTTTCTCAAGACATGAAATATGTTTGGATCTTAGCTGATATTATCTGTAAGATTATTCACCACCTTCTTCACTCTCTAAGGAAACATTTGTTTTATAAACTTTTTCAATGAAGGTTCGGAATCTTTATTTACTTTCATCTTTTAAGGAATCATTGTCAGATGATTCTGATTAAACCTTTTTGATCAAAATACTTCTTTTCTTTCTAGAAAATTTTTCTTGAATTTTTTAGAAGTCTTATTTTCTTTTTCATTATTGTTATACTTCTTCCATCGAGGATTCTTATCAGAAACGTCTTGATATTATCTAGCTTACTTCTTAGGGAAATTCATAGAAAATTGTCTGATTTTGCCACACTCAAAACATTTGAGAGGAAGTTTTCCTCCATAATTTCCTATTCCTCTTTGATAGTTCTTGGATATGAGAGACATGGTTTTTTTATTAAACTATTAATCTTCCTTATCATCAGACTCACAAGGATCAACTTTATCATCATCTTGGATTTTCATCTTTCTCATCGCTTTAAAATCTATTTCATTTTTCATCTTCTTCTTAAATATTATATCTTTACTCATTTCATAATCAATAAGAAAGTTATGCAGTTCATCAAGAGATAAATTATCCTTATCTTCTAAAGCTGAAATTTTAGAATCAAACCTGTCTGAAAAGTTTGTCATAAGTTTCTTTAAAATTATAGAATCTTCAAAGTCTTCTCTAAATCATCTGATGTTGCATACAATTTCATTAACTCCGGTAAAGTATTCATCAATTATTTCATCATCACTCATCCTGATGTCTTCAAACTTACTAAGACAGATTTGTAGCTTGGCCTCCTTGACTTTTGTATTTCATTCGAAAACACTTTCCAACTTATCCCACATGCTTTTTGATATTGTGAGACCCATCACCTTCTGATAAAAATTTTCTGATAAGTACATAAGAATAGAATTTCTATCCTCCCTATCAAATTCTATGTTTCTCTTATCAGAAAACGTCATAGGAGCATTTTTCTCAATAGGTGGAAAGCCAATAGTAGCAACATCAAAAACTTCAAGGCCAAGAGATAGGAGATAAGGAATCAGCCTATTTTTCCATCCATAATAATTCTTTCCATAAAATGTAGGAATTCCTCTACTATTGACAGAGTTGATATTCTCCATGATAAGGATAAAATAAGGGAATCTCCCTCTGATACCACTAAAAGTTCCAAGGATCAAATAACAACTGAGAAGGGGGGTTAAATCAGTTGTTTAAATTTTTATAAGTTTCAAAAATTTAAGAAACTTAACCCTTGAAACCTGTTAATATTTATTTCCTTATCAAACTTTAGAAAGAAAATAAAGCACGAAAGAAAGGTAAATCAAGAAAGACACACAATATTTACAAGGTTCGACCTCAATAAGAGAACCTACATCATTGCTATAGCCACTCTCGTGGATCTATTGAAATCCACTATAATAAATAAGTGAATAAAACTTGTTCCAACTCCCATTAGTAACCATTTATCTACTGATAAAAAAGATTATACTGACTACCATCATTTTACACTGTTTTCTTAAAGAAACAATGAGCCAAACACAAGAATAATAACTTTGTTGAAGCTGCTCCACAAATGCTCACTCTGAATCATCAATCTAGTCTTCTTGAATCTGATTTTCTGAAAATGGTCTTCTCAACAAGGTAATGATGGTTTCGATTTAATTCTTCTAAAAAACTGAAGAAAAATTATTCAAGATAATTCTGATCTTCTTATCAAGGTAAGATGATTCCGATTCTCTTATTCTTAAACACTCAAGAAAACTTCTTCAAGATGGTTGAAACTTTTCACTTTTAATTCTCCAGCGCTCCGCCTTTTCCGCGTGTGTGAAAGTTACAAATAAGAAAATGATCTGGGCACATATTTATAGGAAACTTAGAAAACAAAGGCGGTAACTTGAAAAACTTTCCCGCTTCCTCAAATATTAAAAACTCCACAAATCTCTCGCATTTAGTCTTCAATATTTAACTTCTTAAAACATCCTTAAATTTCTCTGAGATTTATGAAAATTTGAAATTTGAGTTTGACTTCTTGAAATATTCATATCTTTCTCGAGGAATATCTTTTCCTTAAGGGATATATATTTATTAAGAACTTAGGTTCCAGTTTTCTCAACATGTTGCTCAAAATTGTCATTCCGGTTTTCTCAACATGTTTCTCAGCATTGTCATTCTAGTTTTCTCAACATGTTGCTCAGAATTTTCATTCTGGTTTTCTCAACATGTTGCTCAGAATTGTCATTCCGGGTTTCTCAACATTTTGCTCAAGATTTTCATAAGGTTCTGAATTTAGATTCCGATTTCTCAACATGTTGCTCAGAATTTCCATTTTTATTTTCTCAACATGTTGCTCAGGATTGTCATTCCGGTTTTTTCAACATGTTGCTAAGGATTTTCATAAGGTTCTGAATTTAGGTTTTGGTTTTCTCAACATGTTGCTCAGAATTGTCATTATGGTTTTCTCAACATGTTGCTTAGGATTTTCATTTCGGTTTTCTCAACATATTGCTCAGGATTGTAATAAGGTTCTGAATTCAGGTTTTTGTTTTCTTAACATGTTGCTCAGAATTTTCATTATAGTTTTCTCAACATGTTGCTCAGGATTATCATTCCCGTTTTCTCAACATGTTGCTTAGGATTATCATAAGGTTCCAAATTCAGGTTCTATTTTTCTCATCATGTTGCTTAGAATTGTCATTCCGGTTTTCTCAACATGTTTCTTAGGATTATCATTCTGGTTTTCTCAACATGTTTATCAGGATTGTCATTCTTGTTTTCTCAACATGTTGCTCAAGATTTTCATAAGGTTCCGAATTCAGGTTCCGGTTTTCTCAACATTTTTCTCAGAATTGTCATTGCAATTTTCTCAAAATGCTGCTCAGAATTGTCATAAGGTTCCGAATTCAGGTTCTGAACTTTTATTGATCTTCCTTTGACTTCTTCAACTCTTCAGTATTCTTAAAAAAACTTTTCTATAAGAAATTTTTCTTTCTATAAGGAAATTTTATTTATTTAAAGATGTTTTTTGTAAGAAACATTTCCTTGCATAAGGAAGTATTCAATAAGAACCATTTTCTTAGGCTTAACAACATCCTCAGTTTGTAAGATCCGAGTTTCTTGGAAACATGCTCCTAAGTAGGATCTGAGTATCCTAGTAACATGCTCAGAAGTAGGATTTGGGTAACATGCTTAGAAGTAGGATCTGGGTAACATGCTTAGTAGTAGGATTCAGGTAACATGTTTAGAAGTAGGATCCGAGATAACATGTTCAGAAGTAGGATCCGGGTAACATGTTCAAAAGTAGGATTCAAGTAAAATGCTCAGAAGTAGGATCTAGGTAACATGTTCAGAAGTGGGATCTGGGTAACATGCTTAGAAGTAGGATCTGGGTAACATGTTCAGAAGAAGGATCTAGGTTAACATGTTCAGAAGTAGGATCCGGGTAACATAGTAACATTCTTAGAAGTAGGATCCAGGTTTCCTCATAAGGTTTCTCAAAATTCAGGTTTCAAATTTCTCATAATATTGCTCAAAAAGCTTCAACCCTTGCCAGAATTTCTTCAACAGCTTTTATCATGAAACTTTTCATGATTTTTGAGAACTTTAAGATCAGAAAAGCATCATCTAATTTTTTTAGTATGTTTGAGGAACGTTTTTAACTTCTGACTTCTTATTATTCAACAACATCCACTTCAAGAAAAACTTCAGCAACCAGCAACTTCAACTTTTTGTATCTCAAAAAAATTCTTCAACAAAAATATTAATTTTCAACAAATAAAAACAATGTTAAAACAAAAAACCACAAAGTTTATTCAATATAAAACTTGACACTTATGCTTAAATAACACCCTAACCTCTAAAGTTATCTAAACTAACCTTTGATGCCAACTATAAGGCCCCAGCCTTAAACATTACATAATCTTGAGTTATATCAATATTTTGACTTTATTTCACATTGAAGATCTTTTAAAGTTTATATCTCTATAGAATTATTCAATAACTCACACATAAAAAAACCATAGAAATAAAAAATGGACACTTCTAATAGTATCCATTTCTTCTAAAAAATAGAATCTTTTAAAATGAAACATGGTTTCTTTTTCATGTTTAATCATTATAAATTTTACCTGATCCCATCCTTTACTCTATTATCCCTTAAATACTGTGAATTTTTTTTCAAAAACTTGGTATGAGTAAAAAAATATTAGTAAGGGATATAGAATAAGGAATGAAACCATTAGTCCATGAATATTTTAAAACTCATGAAAACATTTTCACAAAATTCATATTTTATACCCAGAAAACATTAACTATTTAACATACCTCATGAAACCATAAGATTCATGAAAAACTTCTTAACAATAATAAATCATAAAGGTGACTTTTGGCATCGATATCACACTTAAATTGCAGATTTCATAGCTACATAGGGAGTAACCTTCATGGTTACATTTGGAATACCCATCACAATATATTCCCTAAACATATTAGGAGAAACCCAAATGTTTAACTTTGTCTCATTACCCAATGCATTAGAGATCCAGCACGGGCTCACCCACTCTCATTTTTTGATGGAACCACCCATATAAAAAAGAAATGCCCAGGAACCCTAACTTAATCATAACACATAAAACATGTATAAAGGAAAAATAACATTTCCACTTTATAATCACAAGATATAATTTCAAGATATTGATATAATAAACCCATTATTAAAACCATTTTCAATACAAAAATACATGAAAAGGGAATATGGTATTTATTTTTCTTCAAAAACATTACAGTTTGTAGAGGAAACCAAATATCAAATAATGGCCATGGTGACAGAGAAGTCTTTATTACCGTATATGTTAAAAAAACATTCCTTTTTTCATTTGTAAATAAATTTAAAAGATTCATATAAAAATATTCCTTTTGAAAAATTTGAATGAAAATAAAAATAGTCATAAAATTTCCTATATAATCCTTTTATATCCATATAAAGAAATATGTAAATTAATTTCATGAAGAAAATATTTTATAATCAAATATTTAAACGTTCAAGGAGTCCCATACAAATTTGAACATATAAATCTTAATATACATGAATTAATACATTTAACAAAACAATAAATAAAATTATTTTAGATAAAATATGTATATTAAATGTCATATTGGATTTATATAAACCTTATAAAATAATAAAGGTGCATATTATCAAGAAATGAATTAATGAAAGGAGATTGAGACAAAGTCCCTTACCTTGATTCCAACTTGTCACGTAAAATTTTTATATTCTTAAATAATAAACTTAAGTTAATTTAAAATTTCTAGATAATTTTTTTTGAGTTTATTAATCCTTTTATATAAGTTATTAATATGTTATAAAAATTATATAATTATTTAAGTTTATATCATATCTTTTTTTGTTATTCGGTACTTGATTGGAAAATGAAATTTTTTATGATGTAAATTGTCCATGTGGTAATAATTACCACATCTTAAGAATAGTACTCATGAAATAATCACCACTTTTATAAATTAATATTACTTTTAAAATAAAACCATTAATTATGGTTTAAAAAAAAATGAACAACGTTATAATCATGGAGACGGTAGGCCGTACGTACGCATGAGTAACATTTTCCATTTTTCATTGATCATTATGGAAATAAGTTAATTATTATTTTATCTTTCTATAATTATCATAATATTATTAACATAATTATAATAATTTAAATATACTTATGTATATTATATAAGTGATGTGGTGAATAAAAACGATTCACATCACTTTTTTGGTGGTGATAGTTCACCTATATGCCGGAATGATGTTATCATTTTTATGTAAATGGAAGGTAAGAAAATAATTGAAACATGATTCTTTTAAAATGATAAATATTTAATTAATATAATATATAAAAATTTATTTCATCATTATAACTATTCTTTATAGACAGTAATGAAAAAAGAACTATATCGCTTCGCGAGGCTGTAGTATGTCATACACATGAACGAAATGTTCATTTCCCATTTGATGAAATTTGAGATGGATTTAGGTGATGATATTAACATAATAACATCTCATTATATTTAGGATACTGTATTTATTATTTAATCTTATAAGAAGAATATTTAATGGAAGTGGAATAAGAAATAAACTAGAAACTCTTAAAAAATGATACCTCTTCTTAGGTTGATCACCTTTGAAGAATGCCATAACACCTCTAAGAAGGGTGTTATGACTAAAATAAGGCCTCAAGAATGTGGGTAGGGATTCGAGAAAGATTTCTGGTCAGATTTTTAGTCAATGAAAAGGATTTTGAACTGTGATTATTAGATAAGAGTGAGTACTTTTTTACAGGAGAGGGGAGGGGAACCCCTATAAAATCTTAAAATATTAAATTAATATAAATTAAATTTCCATTTTAAATGCTCCAAAAATCATTTTTTTATAAGATAATATTATTTTGGGTCAAATAAAAATCATCCATTAAAATTTGACAAGTTTTCAATATTTTTTTAATCCTTATCTTTTTTGTTTAACCATTTTTACCCTTTTTAATCTTACCGTGATATCATTTTATTTATACTTTGTGTGTTAATATAATTACCACAACATGTAAAAAAACAAAAAAAGTTTAATTTATAACATATTAAGACTTATCCTAACCATTTTTTCAAATCCTAGTTTTTTAGTAATTTTATAAAATTTAATTAAATATTTTATATTTTAACATATGGGTTATGTTAAATTTGGCACTATTCATACTTGACTTTTAAAAATTCATAACAACTTGATTACTTAAAAAAAATAAATTAACTCAATCCTAAAATGTCATAGTCATCTAGAAAATTTGTGGATGGCATAAAATAGTTCAAATTATATTTATTTTAATATTATTAATATCATTTATTTGATACTTCCTTTAATAAATCTATTATTGCATCATCTTTGTGTCACAATTAAATTCAATTATTTATTTCCTAAAAACTATAAATAAATTTCCATGATGTAGGAAACATTTATATATTTCTAAATACTATTTATAGTCAAAGATATCACCTGTATAACTCCAAATTAAAATGCTTTACATTTTTAAAAACAAGTGTAACAAAAAAGACGATTCCTTGAATATAATATTATAAATGCATTAAATTCATCTAAGTAGCTCCAAGTGGTCCTAAAATCGACCCAAGAATGATCACGGTCTGGATAAACTCATCCAATTAAATTATGACAAGTTTTAGGGTAGCTTTATATTATTATAATATTATTTTTACCTTTAATTACCCAATTTACCCTTAACCGTGGTAATGAAAATAATTACTAAAGTTACTATTCATAATGGCCAAAAAAATAAAAAAAAACTATTTACATAATTTGGAACTTATGATTCCAAATATGAAATCCATTTTTTAAAATTCAAAACTCAGAAGTTGTATTAATTAATTTAAAATTAAGCCCTGTTCTCAAAACGAGAAAACGAGTTTTTTAAAAGTAAAAACTATCAAAAGATTGACATGAGTTTATATCTAATTTCAATGTGAAATTAATTACAATGAAAAAAATCAGATTAAATGATAAAAAGTTTATTTAATTATACTTAAAAATCCATTAAAAGGATAATCTATCTATTAATTAAATTAGACAAATAGACAGTTTTGAATTAAAATGCAGTATTTTTTCACTATTCATTAAAAAAATGACTTTTATCATAAAAATACCAAAAACTCAACAAAAGTAAATTTTGATGGCCCGATTATAAATAAGAAGTTTATTTTTTTTCAAATATAACATATACAAGTGATAAAAACTATATTAAAAAGGGTTCGCTATTAAAAGGTGGTAAATTAACTTTTAAAAATATTAGAGTATTTTATGCTTAAAATTGGATTTATTATCATTTTAAGCTTCTAAAATTTATTAAAAGAAAGTGAAAATATTTAATAAATACGTGTAAACATAATATAGTTAGTTATATTTATTTCCACCAATACAATAGTTAAACAATAACTACCATTCAAAATAATAATATTAATAATGTATTATTTTTTAGTATATCTTAGTCTTGTATCCAACATAATATTTCAGAGAAACCCATTGTTGCATGTTGGGTATGCTATCACTAATAGGGTTCCCTTTAAACTGAAATTAATATCTAATTCATAAACATTAATAGATATGGAAAAGTCTTATTCTATAATTACCTAGGATGTTACAAATGTAATGACTCTGGTTTAGATGTATCAGTCCATTGAATATATATATATATGTATATATATATATGTATATATATATATATGTATATATAGATATATATATGTATATATATATATATATATATATGTATATGGATTTATCCTTGAAGTCGGCACGATATTTGGGTGTCTTGGGACCCCCGAATTAATATATTCAAAATATTAATATATTTTAATGCACATGCATGTATCATCTCATTTTAAATGGATTCCCCATTATTCAGGATCTCAGATTGGAAATCTGTTACCATGATTGATTCCATAATGCAGGGTTTACCCTATTCACCGATCTAAGGTTGGTTGGATTTAAATGTTCCATAGGATGTGTCCATTGGTGGGTGTGTTTAATAAAATAAATAATTTATTTTATTTTTAATTAGAAACCTAATTCCCCTTTTAAATACCTGATTATGGAAAATCACAAGGGTTAGCCACATAATTCTAGGAGGATTTAAGAGGTGGAAGGCCTTTCTTTGTTGGAAAATTGGGATCAGAGGATGATGATGACATATTGGGATGGATCAAGAGGCATCCAATGAACATAGCAGATCTCATTCATTACCAACGAACACTATCTTCACTAATAATCAATCATTGATTGAGGCAAGGACCATTATTTATGGATTTCCTCCCTATTTTATTTTCCAAGTATGTAATTAATTATTTTATTATTTGATCTATTATTTATGTATCTTCACATGATCCCTGGAACATTTTGGTTTGATTAATTTGATAAAAATCCCTCATTATATTTTCTATCACCATTGGATACCCTGTTTATGTGATTATTGGATGAAAAATCTTATTCAATGATGTATTAACTTTTTTATGTGAATTTATCTCCACCATTATTTTTTTTCTTCACTGTTGGATCATGGGGCCATGCTTCAACATTTCAGGGGTGAGTTCAAGCACGATCAAACCCCTTGATTCATGGTGGTTATGTGAATGGTGGGAAGGATGGTTATTTTTAGATGGATCATGATGAATTTATGGTAATGAGTGATTCCTCTATGGATTTGGGATATAGAGTAGTGATGGGAGGCACGATATCTTATCTGCAGGTGATCATATTTCTGATTACTGGACACTGGGGGATGGATATTGATAGTCAGAGTTTTTCCCCTTCGATTTCAAGTAGTAAAATTTTGTTTTTTGTAGAAGAGATGGTGGATATAGGATTTGTGTGAAGGAACTTAGGTCTCTGTGAAAAACCTAACTACATGATGTTCACTGTAAAGAACATACACTATGTAATCCCTTGGCTCTGGAAGCTATGATTTCAAGTGGAGATAAAGATCACACACTATGTATGACCCCATACATGCTATTTTACCCCATATTGGTGGCATGACATATATTTCTGGATTATATGGGACCGGTCATAGCTAGACACACAAGCATGGATAGGAGTACATGGGCACAACCTGAAGTACATGGGCATGACTAGATTCACATTGGAACAATCAGGAGCACATAGGCAGGAATCGGATGGTCGAGACACGTCGTATAGTGCCCGAACATTCTATGTAGTACTACATGGCTTGATAATCCATGTTTAGGTGAGCACACAGTTAGATTTCCAAACACGTTCATACATCATGTGACCCCTGGTAAATACTATGTACTTTTCTTTGGGACTTATACCTAGCATATCTCATTCTTTTGGAATCTGATTCTGTCTCGTGAGAATCATATACTGGGAAGTTTTCCACATAGAACACAATGGAAGCCTTCGTAGGGGATTTTGATATATTATGTAATGTGTTGTGTGCATGAAAATTCTTTAGGAGACACTTGAACCATAGTGGTGATCAGGAAAGATCACCAGAGGGATACTGGGTTTGGAAACCCACCTATCACACTAGAGAATGGGTCCCCCACATTCCTCTAACTACTAGGTGGTAACCACAATTGTATGAGGGTTCATGTCCTATACCTACTGAGCGGTTCCCTACCTATCATACCACGGCAAGGGTCCTATATCTACTAAGTGGTACACCCATGTTGTATCGGGGTGAAGGTCCTCTATTTATTGAGTGGAACCCCCTGACATACTATGGTGTGGATACTATATTAGAGATTATGCTCCCTAGGGATGTGGAGCGTTGGTGAGGTACTTTACCTTCACACTACTTTTTTGGTTAGACACACAATATAATGAGAATCATAGATGGAACTTTATAACTACATGCATACTCATTGTCCTACGTTGGTCTGTAGAGATGGAGATCCCATTTCTCTATTGTATGGATTTCATTACAAGGATATATCTTATGTTTCTCCTTCTTTCTATGGAATGAGCTGAATTCTATTATAAATCTCTATTTCTATATTTGTGTTTTTCAAGGAATCCTACTGGGTATGTATATACAAACCCTAAATGGTCTTTTCCTGAACATGTGGTGTCTTATATAGATGATGTGAAGATTGAAGGAGATATTGGTGGAGAGTAGTGATAATTTAGATGCATTGACTGAATATGGATCTTAGACTCGGAGAACAGGATTCATGCCCTCTTTAATTTTTATTTGTTCCAGTTTTTGTCAGGTTGGGACTTCATTTTTGGTCGGGTGTGTATTTTTAACCATTATTCTTTGGATTATATTATTGAACTATGATGTATTCCCCATAGGTTATTACATACATGGTTGTACTCTATATTTTAAAGCCTTTATTATATTCATTTTCATTTTTTCATGGAGATGGTTGGGTGTATGAATACATGAATCTTATAAAAATTCCTTACATTTTAGTTATACCTTATCAATGCTTGTCACCAGCCCCAATCCTATGGGAGGTGAGCTTAGGGTTTTCACACTTAGCCTTCCACCGGCCAGGAGGTCCATGGTGGGTCTGGTCATGATAACATAGTCTACACCAAAACATTATGGTGAACTCATATATATATATATATATATATATATATATATATTTATGTTGTGTTTGACTTTCCTAAGAACAATAAAATTGTAGATAGTCTTTCATACAATTCAAGGGAGTTTTTTAAAAGCAATTTATCTAGGTTTGAGGAGAAGAAAGAAGGTGCACACTTGATCCTACATCTAGAGGAACTTTAGGAGGTGAGAGAAAGAATAATAATTTTTTTTCTTCAATATGAACTTTTTTCTACTCTAAGTACACGAATATATTCCAATTCCATTCTTTTTTAACTTAACCAATCAATAAATTATATGAGTTAACCTTGTAAAAATTATTATTTATTATGAATTATATATCTATTTATTTATCATTATTACTTTATTTCATTCATGGATCCAAGATTTAATAGGCATGTGAATAATTACTTTGGGAGTTGATGTTTTGGTAACCACTGATTCAACCTCTCAGTGGTTGTGCATATCTAATCTAGGCCTTATAAATTGTATCAGAGAATGTTTCTTATGAGGATAATATTCATATGAAGTCTAATATACTTATAATTGGTATTAAAGTAGGTTTCTTAAATTAATTCAGTATCTTAAGAAGCTATTCTTATAGATATTCATATTAGTGTTTTCAGGTATTCCAGAGGATCTAAATTTTTTCTTTATTTCTAAATATTTTTTGACCAAAGAGATCTATGAAGATTATAAATTCTATTAAAAATGTGTTTTCCCATGATCGATAATAAATGGTTTCTTTTATGGAAAGGTAATATAGTTATATGTATTATTTCTATTGGATTTTTTGTCTTGGATGTTCTTTAAACCATAGATAATGGTGTTTATATTATCAAAGTTAGGTTAGCTATTAATATTCTTGACAAGAATAATTTTGAAACTGATGGGAGAGTGTTAAGTGTGTTAATTTCATCTTTATCTGAGGAATAATTTACATGAGTCATGTGATTAAAGATATTGAATAGAATTTGGAGAAAGCTCCATGACATCCATGTGGAACATAAAATAATAGATGATTTAGATTTTAAACTTTTCATGTTCAATTTTAGGATATTAAAATGGGATAAGATGATTTTTTGGATGTGTTCTCCATTTAGGTAAACAAATTTTTTTATCTCAATTTGAATTTATGAATAAATTATTAATGATTTTACATTGGCTAAGAAATTTATTAGAAATATCATGGAAAAGTTAAAGGAAAAAATTTCTATGAATAAGGATCAAGAATTGGATGAGTGGAAAATTGATAAGCTCAACAATGACATGACAACCTATATGATGAGGAGAGGCTAGCCCTAAGGAATAAAATAAAATATGAAAAAGGTACAATATTTAAATATTTAAAAGGATTGAAACATAATGAACCTAGGAGGTCTCATGCAGAGGAAAATAATTTTGAAGATTATTCCATAAATTTAAATGAGTTTACACTATTATTTTTAGAATTAATTTATTAAGGAAAAGGTAAATATAAGGTAAAAATAGATTTTATGTAACATATCAACCCTGAACCATTGACTTGGGAATGACTGATGCGCTGCTAACATTAGGTGGAATTCGATTTACACTAAAGGCTATCAATAAATTCCTAGGGTTTATTAATATTATGGAGAATTATTTAACATTACATATGAAATATCTTATAAAAAATCACTCCAAGACATTGTATAAGCATAAAATATCTATATAAAATAATTGGAGTGCAATAACCAAAAGCAATATCAAGACTATATGACTAAAAAAACAAAAACGAAAGAAAAATTTCCCACATGGAACACTCCCATACTTATCATAAAAACTAGCACCAAGATCATAGATCCATCATACTCCACAACATTACTAAAACTTGCTAACACATAAGTGTCCCTCCCATTTACAGTACATAAAACACAATGATGACCTATGCACCAAAGTTCATATGTAGGGGGTGAGTATGTCGAATCCTTAAGAAATACACCAGTGAATTCCCACACACATCACCTAAATAAGAAATATTTATCTCACGGTTTATATAAAATAGGATAGGAAAGTTATACAATACTAAATCCAAGTAATTCATATAGATAACCCACACAAAAACTATGACAACCCTACCATTTGTTACACATTAATTCATGATTTATTATATAATATTACACATAATACAACATGGAAGATCGATAAGTCTAGTGTATTTGGGAATTAGGTACAATACATAATAAATTAAAAATATGGAATACATTTCCATTATTGAAAACATCATTAACATGCTCATATTGTTCCTTCATACTTAAAAATATATAGGATAACCTAAGGACATACATAAGAAACGGGTGAACTATAAAGCCCAGTAAGAGAGTAAACATGGCATAAAATGAAGAAAGCATTACATGTTAGATAATAGGAATATCAACGAGACATAAAATTAGTGAGAATCATAAACATTAACAATGAGGTATAATATAGAAAGATAACATAAAGGAAACATGGGAAATGTTAAATCAACTTAAAACATGGCATCATAAACAAAAGTCATGGATAAATTCCAAGAAATCATGATGGAAAAAGTACCATGATGGATTAGGTTCACTCCCTAATCAATTTCATGATTTATCCTGAGACTAAAACATTTCAAACTTCATTTGAGTGCTATATATTTTCGAGCATACCCATCACTTTAATTTCATTCACATGTATAAGTGTGGCATATAAATCATTCAACATAGAATCATTTATTAATATGTTTTATTCCATGATAAAGGAGAGTTGAATACATACATGTATGTTCCCAATAAAATAAGTATAAGTTCATAAAGGTGAACACCACTGATAGGAAATGGGTAGGGGTATTCACTACACATTTGTTTGTCATGAAAAAATCACGATGAAATATCGACAGCCTAATGAGGAATATAAATGTTTATGGAAGGGATTAATGAGAGTCAAAGGGGTCTATAATTACTTATAAATAAAATTTAAAGTAAGGGAGATATGGGAGAACATATCCCAAAATTATTAATTGTAGATAAAAGACATAAGATAATGAAGATACTTGAATAAAGAGGATAAGAAGAGGATCCCTTACAAAATTTTGGTATGGTAACGGGTGTACAAAAATGTTCATAAGAGTAATTAATGAGAGTGAAATGAGAATATCATAATTTATAAATAAAATTTATATTATGGGAGATATTTAATTACATATCCTAACATGAAAAAAAGATAAATTGAGGTGCATAACACAAAAGAGGTTCTTGAATAAAAACAGAGAGTGAGAGATCCATTACCAAATTTCAGTATGGTAACGAATTAGGTAAATGATATAATGATAGGAGATAAATAGTATATCATTATTAGAAAATAAATTTTATATTATAGGGATAATTATAAACACATGAAAATATAACCCATTGAGATTCAAAAGGCTAATTACAAAGAAGGTTCTTGAATGGAAATGAGAAGATAAAAATCCCTTACTAAATTTCAGCATGGTAACAGGTGTACATAATGGTTCATGGGAGGGATTAATGAGAGTGAAATGGTTATATCATATTTTATACATCATAAGGTAAATTAAGGGTATATTTAAGTACATATCCCAATATGAAAATGGAAATTAATAGGCATAACAAAAAAAGGTTCTTGAATAAAAATGAGAGTGGAAGATCCCTTACCTTTAGAGGGTGATTCAAAATGGTTGGGAGGAGATTTTAGAGAGATTAGGGGAACCTTGGGAGGATTTTAGAGAGGGAAGACTAGAGTAAGTCTGTGCTCCAAAGTTTTTTAGTGTAGATAAATGGGTTCTTGGGTGGGTTTATATAGTAAATGAGTGGGAAATTCTATATTATTTCTCAAATATAGGTTTCGGATTCTATATTATAAAGTAATCAAAATCAGAAACCTTCCCATGGTTTTTACCTATGGTTTCTACCGAATTGGGGTGGTTTTATTTATTTTATTATTACAAGGTCCAAAATTATTAAAATAATACCATTTATGATGTGGAATTGAGTAATTTCCTTAAAGAAATCATTTTAAAACCTTAAAATATTTTTTAGGTTTTGAAGGATTTATAAAGGCTTTATAAAATTAATAAAATAAACATAAAATCATATTATTTTAAAGGGTAAACATATATTTGGTTGTTTATACCATTTATAGTATTTATTACATCAATTTTGGGGTATTATGATGTCATAATACACACTGTATATTTATACCATATTTATTTTTCACCCAAAAATTCTAATGCCTCATAAAATTATGAAAAATTTACCTTTGGATAATTTCGATGCTCTAATTTGAAAAAAATATTCATATTATCCAAATAAATATCTAAACATGTTATTTTTTTTATTTTTAAAATAAAAGTTGGTATTTATTGAAAAATATTGGGTTTTTTTCACAATAACGGTTTTCAACCATGATAAAAACAACCTTTGACATCATAAAATTATAATATCATATACATTTAAAAATAATAATTTAATAAAAATAGTTTATTAAAATATAATTTAATTTAATATTACATTAATTAATCAATAGGAATTCCTTAATTGAAATTATATATTACTCAAAAATATAATTTGTGTTTTATCGTATCAAAATATAATTTTTATCAAACATATTACTTAATATTTTAAAAATTTAAATAATAAGGAATAAATATATTCATTATTTCAATAAAAATTAAATATAAATATTCATGTATTTAGGGTTACTTTGTTTCTAGTATTTGTTAAATTATTTTTAACCTTAATTAACCTATTTTTCTTTTACCGTGGTAATAAATATTTATTATAGTTACTATTCATACTGTTTAAAAATTAAGTTGACGTTATTACCTAATATTAATTACGATGATTGAAAATATGGAATAGATTTTGACATATTCAATTCACAGAGGTGGAATAATTTTATAAAACCCACAAGCACGATGGAATGCGGTTTTCCAAGAAATAGATTTTTTAAGGAAAAGATGATTTTACTTTAACATTATAACTTGTAATATTCATTATATTAATTTCAAATAATAAATATAGATATATAATATAAATATTTAATTTATATTATTTCTCATTAGGGGATATTTTAATTAATTTTAATAGAGAAACATTATTCATTTTAAAAAAGTTTTTCGAAAAATGCATTTTTAATCATAAAAATAAACTTATAATAAAATATGGTTTAAAAGATTATTTAAATATAATTAATTGAATTAAATATAACTAAGGCATACTTATGTTACTGTGAAATAAAATTTAAATAAAAATTAGAGTTTTAAATTAATTAATTTATCATAATAAATGACAATTTTACGTAAAAAAATATTTTTCACTATTCACTTAAAACAATCCATATTTTATGAAAAATACCAAATTTTCAATGTTTGCTAATATTGGTTTGATGAAATAAAAAATAGATTTCTTTTTTATAAAATAAAATTTATAATGTTGTAGAAAATAATTAAAATATTTTTTTTCATAAAATAAATAAAAATAATTTATGAAGAAAACATATTTTGGAGAACAAAAATAAATTACCAAAATTTGATTGATTATTTACTAAGTATTTATCAATATATTTAGGACATATATATATATATATTTTATAAAGCAGTTAATTTTAATTATATTTGAAAATTTAAGGTAAATGTTAAAATGATCATATTCAAATACTCATTAGTTTTTTTGGGTTCAGTATTGTGTATTTCTTAAGATATCGAACATAGTTTTATATTTTTTTAAAAAAACTCAGGGCATTACATTCTTCCCCATTTAATAAATTGTGTCCTTGAAATTTAAACATGAAATCAATAATAAATGTTTTGAAAATTGAAAATATCTTTATTTAAAACCCATATCATAAAAAGGGTTAATGAAATATCACCACATAACTATGTTTCCAGGTAGGAGAAAATTAGTGGTAAGTGAAAACATAGACATTTAATAGAAAACTAACACCAATGAACTAATATATTGTGATAGAGAACATGGTCAATATAAAGTTAAGGTCTATGAAGTTATAAATCTATGATGGGTGGTAAGACCATAAAATAATAAAAAATTATCCTAAATGGATAACTTATAATTGACATTTATTCCTTAAATTATGAATTTCTATGTTTTAATATATTTCATACTTGATATATTTTATAACATAGAAACTTATGGTAATTTTTGTTCCCTTAATAATGGTTCATAATGATCTTGTCAATTTACCAATTCATATCCTCTGAGAGTGTTAAAACAGGTGTGCAGAAAGGCCGATTTTCATGAACCAGTTCCCGATCAATTCTAGATCAATGTGTTTTTTGGGGTTTTACCCCTAGGTACATCTATGCCAGATGAAAATCCACTTATAATAATTAGATAGAGATTTATTTTCATTAAAACTAATTATAATATAATTTACCAAAATTTAGGTATGTATTATTATGTTTAGTCTTATCCCTAAGGCTTTCACTATATTTTTCTAGTCCTAATAGAAACAATAACCGAACTTTTATTTAATTCCAACTATGAATAACCTGCTCTTTATTACACATTAATTCATGATTTATTACATAAGATTACACATAATAAAACCCATAATATTTATAGGTATAGTTTATTTTTTAATTAGGTACATTACATAACAACATAAAAATAAGGAATAAATTTCCATTATTGAGAACTTTTTTAACATGATCATACTCTTCATTCGTACTAAAACCTGTATGGGATAACCTGGGGACATACATAAAAAAGGGTTGAGCTGTAAATCCTAGTAAGGGAGTAAACATGGAATAACATGAAGAAATTATTACATGTTATACAATAGTAATATCAATTAGACATAAAAGTAGTGAGAATCATAAACATGAATAATAATGCATGATATATCATGATAATATAAAGACAACATGGGAAATGTGAAAAGAACATAAAACATGGTATAATAAACACAGGTTAAATCTAAATACTAAGAAATCATGACGGAAAAGTACCAAGATGTATTATGTTAACTACCTAATCCCTTTAATGAAGTCTCATAAGACTAAAACATTACAAAATGTATTGGAATGCTATATAATTCCGGGCGTACCCATCACTTTCATTTCATTCACATGCATAAGTGTTCCACATATATCATAGAACATAGATTAATTTATCACTATATTTTATTCCATTATAAATAAGTGTGGAATATATACATTTAATTCCATAATCAAAGAAGTATAAGTGCATAAAGGTGATAACCCTTGATATAAAATGGGTATGGGTAATAACTACGCATTTGTTTGGCATTGAAAAATCGTGGTGAAATTTCAGAAGCATAATAGGGTGTATAAATGTTCATGGAAGAGATTTTTGAGAGTGAGAAGGATATATAATAATTTATAGATAAAATTTATAGTAAGGGTGATATGGGATAACATATCCCAACATTAGGAATTAGAGATAAAATATATAAGATAATGAAGATACTTGAATAAAGAGGAGAAGAAGAGGGTCCATTACTAAATTTCAGCATGGTAACAGGCATAAAAAAGGTTCATGGGAGGAATTATTTTGATTTAAAGGGGTATATAATAATTTATAAATCAAATATATAGTAAGTGGGATATTTAATAATGTATACTAACATGAAAAAATGGAAATTAATAGGAATAACAAAAAAGAGGTTCTTGAATAAAAATGGAGAGTGGAAGACCCCTTACTAAATTTAAATATGGTAATGGCCCTCAGGTTTTCCGACATGGGGGTGGCCTTCGGTCTCCTTTAGACGAGAACCTCTCTCTCTTCCCAAGCATCAAGGTCTCTCCGAAGTTCCCTGGGATCTTCAATGGTCAACCAGTGGTTCCGATCTCTACGCATGAATTCTCCGAAGCCTCTTTGTTGCTATCTACGGCTCTAGTGGCGAAGTTCGTTCGGCGCTGGCCCTCTATGGAGATGTTCACACGTACGTGAATGAGGAATGGGGTTTAAGACATCGTGCGGTCATCAGGCTCCTGGGGCCCCAGAAAATCCTCATCTACTTTGCTGACGAGGATAATTTGGCATGGGCCTCGTCCATATCTAGTAGATCCGTTCGAGGCTTCCACTTCCATATCCTTCGCTGGTCGTTTGACCTGCATATGAATCGAGATCTGTCTTCCTCGGATATTTGGCTTCAACTACCTGGTTTACCGCTGCCCTTCCAGAACTCGGGTCTTCTTCGATCAATTGGCAATTCCATCGGCCATTTCCTGTGCACTGATTGGTGGGCAGTTTCCTTTAAGCATCCCATCATGGCGCGCATATGCGTCGAAATGGACCTTGCCCGGCCCCCTCTAGAGGTGGTGTGGATTGTGGTTGAGGGAGAATACAGGTATGTTCAACCCATCGTTTATGAATAATGGATGTGTTTCTGTTCCTTCTTCTCTCGACAGGGACACTGCCATACTGATTTCCGTAAAAAGGCAATGCAAGAGGGTCTGGTTGAACCTCCTGCAATGGACGAAGGGCCCCCAGTTCTAGTTGTGCTGGATGAAGCTTGTCCTACCCGAGCTTCTGTTTCTGATCCTGGTTGGTGCGAACAGGGGTGTAGGGAGCTCTTTGATTCGACTCTTCCCCCGCAAAGGCCTCCCCAGTTGAGGTTGTTCTGGATGTCCAGGAGCATGTGACTCCATCCTCGCTGGGCGAGGAGCTGCACCAGACTGACATTCCCTATGATAAGGACCCTATGGTGTTGGGGAGGGGAGGTCCTGCTGGCTCAGTGATGAAGGCTTCCCCAAGAGATTCAGGGCCCCTGTTTTCAGCTGTTTATGACTTGCTGAGACAGGATCTAGGCATTAGACTTGTGTCTAGTGGTACGAGGGTCTTTTTTCTAGAGTGCGGGTTTGGGGTAGTGGGGAGGATCCCCCACTAGGAGGCCACTTCATCCAGGCATCTGGACTGCCCCAGTTTAGCCAGTGGTGCGGCTGTGCGCTTGGAGGTGTCTGTTCCGGGTGAAGTTGGGCATTTTCAAAGTGAGGGATGGGAGGAACCAAGTAGTCATCTACAGTACATGGGCAGAGGATATGAACAAACCAGAGTTTCCGAGGTTCCCGAGCAGGTGGTATAGGCCAGCCCTTCCTATGCTGATACAGTGAAGTTTGGTGGAAGGGCTGCCCGCTCTCTTAATCGATTCGCTGTATTGGAAGATGCAGACCGGTATGTGGTTGAGGAAGGGGGTGAAGAGGAGACTGCTCCTGGGGAGGTTAGAGAGTTAGACTCTGATTCTCTCGCTGAACCGAAGGAAATGGAACTGGCTGTGGAGTTTATCAGATTCTCCTCAAAGAATGGAAAGAATACAATCATTGACTCGGAAGGGCTCATTAATCACTCGCGAAGGCTGCAGAAGAAAAAGGACTACTCCTTTTTGCCTAGCCCACCTGTCACTAGATCCTCCAAAAAAGGGAAAATCCCTCTGAAGGCTCCGAAGAAGGTGGGGATAGATCCTACGGATCTTGAACCACCTGTAAAATATCCACCTGCCACTGATATGGCGAATGGAGTTAAGAAGTCATCGACACCTTATTCCCACCAAAGTGGAAAAGCTTTGATGAAATGTGACGAGTGGGAGTCTATCCTCGATTGTAACAAAGGCTTCTCAGACAAGGGAATAAAGGTCATCACCACAGAGGTGGAGTATGACAGGTTGGTCGGGAGGCAGTTCCGGGCCAACCTCACTGAGGAGAAGCATGTCTGGGCCAATAAACAAATTGTAATTTTAGGGCGTGGTTTTAACGAGCACAAGATTACTTTGGAAGAGCTCATCCAAACTTGGGACAAGATGGTTACCAACTATGAATACCTCCTCAATGATGATGTTTGGGATGAGAAAGATGCTGGCCTCCAATAGACTCTTTTTAGAGGGAAAGTTTCTAGAAGTCTTAAATTGCAATTCATTGATTCCGCTATTTCTTTTCATGTTGTTTGACTTCAGTGTAAGGAATGGTTTCTCACTTTTCCCTAAAGTGTTTTCCTTAATAAAAAAAATATATTTGGATGGAGAATATAGAAACCCCATACTAAATTTTGGTACTGTAACAGGTGTACATAAGGGTTCATGGGAGGGATTAATGAGAGTTAAAGGGTTATATAATAATTTATACATCATAAGGGATGATAAGGGGATATGGAAGAACAAATCGAAACTTGAAAAATGGAAATTAAGAGGAATAGAGAAAACATGTGCTTGAACAAAAAGAATAATGGAAGATCCCTTTCCTTGAGAGGTTGATTCTAAATGATTGGGAGGAGATTATTGAGATCTTGAGGGAAAATTGGGAGGAATTTATATAGGTTAGGTCAGATTAGGGATGTGATACAACGTTTTTAAGTGAATATAAATGGGATATTGGGTTATTTTATATAGGAAATGAGTGGGGAATTATTTCTTATTTCTCAAACATAGATTTTGGACTTTATATAACAATAGTAATCAATACTAAAAGACTTGGATTTTACCATGGTTTTTTCAAAATAGTGGGGTTTTTAATTATTTTATTAGGCCAATGGATGAAATTATTAAAATAATACCATTTTTGATGTGGAAGTAAGTCTTGTCCTTATAGAAATGATTTTAAAACCTTAAAATATATTATAGGTTTTAGAAGATTCATAAAGAATTTATGAAATTAATAAAATAAAATTAAAAACAAATTATTTTAAAGTTTAAACATATATTTTTCTATGGATACCAATTATATTATTTATTACATAACTTTTTGGGTATTATGATGTCATAATACACACCGTATATTTATTCCGTATTTATTTCTTACTCAAAAATTTGACCACCTCATAAAATTATGAAAAATTAACTATTGAATAATTTTAAGATTATGATTATAAAAATAATATTTATTCTATCCAAATAATTTTCTAAATATGTGAATTTTTAATTTTAAAATAAGAATCAACATTCATTGAGAAACATTGGGTTCCTTGATAATAACAGTTTCCAAACCATTATAGAAATTACCTTTGACATCATAAAAATTATATTATCATTTAAATTTAAAACTCATAATTTAATAATAATATTTCATTAAAATATAATTTATTTTAAAAATCCATTAATTCATCAAAAGTAATTCCTAAATTGAAATTTTATATTACTCAAAAATATAATTTCTGTTTTATCATTTTAAAATATATTTTTTATCAAACTAATTGATTAATCTTTTATAAATTAAAAACAATATAGAATAAATATTATAATTATTTCAATAAAAAGAAAATATAAAAATTCATACTTATTTGGTGAATTTGTTTCTAGTATTTTTTAAATTATTTTTACCCTTAATTAACCTATTTTTCTTTTACCGTGGTAATAAATATTTACTACAATTAGTATTCGTGTTGTTAAAAAATTAAGTTGAAGTTATTACATAATATTAATTATGATTATTACAAATATGAAGTCAATTTTATCAAAATAAATTCACAGAGGTGGAATAATTTTATAAAACCCACAAGCATGATGGAAAATAGTTTTCCAAAAAATACATTTTTTAAGGAAAATATGATTTTACTTTAACATTATAACTAGTAATATTCATTATATTAATTTAAATATATATATATATATATATATATATATATAATATAAACATTTAATTTCTATCATTTATAATTAGGGTTTATTTTAATTAATTATAATAGAGAAATATTATTCATTTTAAAATAGTTTTCAGGAAAATGAATTTTTAATCCTAAAAATAAACTTATACAAAAATATGGTTCAAAGATGATTAAAATGTAATTAATTAAATTAAATATAACTAAATAATATTTATGTTACCTTGAAATAAAATTAAAATACTAATTTTACTTTTAAATTAATTAATTTATCAAAATAAATGACAATTTTACATAAAAATGGCATTTTCACTATTCACTAAAACAATCTCTATTTTATGAAAAATCCCAAAATTTCACCCTAAGTTAATTTTGGTATGTTGATATCAAAAATGGATTTATTTTTTGAAAATATATTTTTTTTAAATTTTCTATAAAATAATTACAGTTTTTTTCATAAAAAGAAATAAAAATCGTTTGTGAAGAAAACATATTTTGGAGAACAAAATTCCATTACCAAAAATAGATTGGTTATTTACTAATTATTTATCAATATATTAACGAAATATATATTTCATAAAGTAGTTAATCCTACTTATATGTGAAAATATAATGGAAAGGTTAAAATGATCATATTCAAATACTCATTGTTTGTTTGAGTTTGGTGTTGTGTATTTCAAATGCTCTCGAAAAACGTTTTCTCTCTTTAAAGAAAACCAGGGTGTTATAAAAAGAATTTTCCTCTAAAATCCACAGTTTCCCCAAAAATACCCACACTACAACTAACCCACATTTTCCATTAACTCTCACCCTAATTCATGACCCTCATCAAAGTGAAACTCCCACAATAGACCCAACTTGAGAGTGTAAACAAAATTATTCCAAACTAATCAATCAAATGGTGGAGTAAATTAACATGTCCTCTATAATTATCCCCAACATATAATCTCGAACCAATAAGGTATCATACAATGCATCATGAACACACACCAATCTATGACAATCCACCATGCCCCCAATTTTGACACTAGTAACCAAGTCATAACCAACAAGGACCCATACATATACAATATAGATACACAAACTAACCCATACTTATAGTTTACCTTTATGGACTATAAATTTACCAAAAAATGTGTGAACACACATTATATCAAAAAAATTTTCATAGGAATAAATTCACCTAATATTTATTTAAACATTAATAATAGATAAAAAATAATTTGATTTTTAAAACACCCAAGATTTCAGGTTATCAGAATAAGTAGAGTGGGTTAAAATCCGCCTACCTAGAATAGGTTTAACCAATGGATTTATATAAGAAGGGTTTTTACTATGAGGAATTTTCCAAAATCACCTCTATGAACCATATAGTTTTATCACACTAGAATGGAGAGGTGAATCAATGTTTTTAGGTAAGTAATTGGGTTAAAGATAACATTATGATCCTTCTAAAAATATCACACATGATTTCCCTTCCATGTTTATAACTCCCCCAAAAGACTCAGTTGCCATTTCTATCATTTCTAAAATTATTAAAAAACGGCACCACAATATGGTGGTTTCAACCATACTCATGGTGCTATCAACTGCATCTCACCCCAAAATCACCCAAAATAGTGAAGGTAAATTAACTTCACAATTTTAAGATTTCCATGAATTCCACCATGGAATGGTGGAGCCATGATCCCCATTTCCCACCATGCCTTCTCAGGTCCGACATGCCCAAACTATACACCCACCATTGTCACCTCCACACCCATGGTGCTCCACCTATTTCCCATATGTACATATTACGATCACCTTGCCCTATGAAATGGTGTATTAGACCCCTTGTCTCACTATACAACATGTCAAATGGACACCACATGCATAAAAGTGACAAACTCTAATCCATGCCATAACCACACTCTAGGTGTTCTCCCTATTTCCCATATGAAAACACCCAACACACCATACTGAAGGCCAATATATAGTGAAACCACACTCTCTATTTAATATTATCCTACCAAATCAATATATACACACCTAGGAACCACCATGCTCATCACTAAAACCATGGTGCTATCCCAGTCTCCCATATGGATACTCTCACCACCGCCATTCCCAACACAAAACAACACAGAATTCAACAATTATGACCCTTATGCATGGATCAAGTGACCTTTATATAGTATGGATACACATAAAATTACTCTTATGTATAATTGAAATGGCCTTTATGTGACATATTTATGACATTTTTAGAAAACATTAATGACCTTTACAGAACAGCTTGTCTTAAGACAACGAACCTTACACACTATGTAATATTTAAGATTACTTTTATTCATGATGCATTTTAACTTTACACAAATCCATAGAACCTTTTCACACTAAATGAAAATTTTAGATGAATTTTACATATATTTTTTGATGATATCTTTACATGAATTGAGTTATATTTACACAATAGTTCAATTTCTAGTAAAAATCCTTCAAAATAACTTAGACTATGGAATAAACTATGGTCTCCACAATTATGTAGTGAATATAGCTGCCAAAACTCTCTTCTATAACAAAAAGGATAAAAAAATTCAATTTTTTTCATGAAATTTACTTTAAAATGAATTAAATAGTGTTCTAAATAGATTTAAAGTAGACATTTTTGAATGGTGTACAAAAGGAATATGATTACATTGATCAATCAGAAAGGTTTATACTTAATGGTTATGATTATTGATTTTAAATAATTAACAAAGTGATATATAGTCTTAAGAAAGTATCCTGGGCATGATATTAAATGTTGTGCAGTAGTCTAAAGAGTATGCATTTTAGAAAATTAAAGGTGGATAACAATATTTACATCAAGGGAGATGCCATAAAATCACTCATTATGATCAATCATGTTAATGAAATTATTTTTTTTGGAAACACAGTAAATAATTACAAGGAATTTGTTTACGAAATGAGAAAGAACATTGAGATGAATATTATTGGAAAGATACTTTTTTTAGTTTTTTAAGTCATAAACATATCATTTCCGATCCTTCTATCACAAGGAAATCATGATCGTAAGTTATTAAAGAAGTTTAGAATGGAAGAATCGATAGAGGTTTCTAGTCCTATAGAACTTAGATCCATTTTTTTCTTGGATAAAGAAGGAATGAGTTTTGATTAAAAGGAGTTTTGAAGGATTATTTCTAGACTAGTATACTTTATAGTGTTTGACTAGATAATTTGTTTATCATTGCAATTTTTATATGATTCCAAATAATTCCCAAGGAGTATAATATTATAGAAGAGAAATAGATCTCACACTACATAAAATGAAATATTAATTATGGATTTATTCATGAAAAATAAACATATTTTAGATTTATGTATATTATAATGTGGATTGTGTGGGTAACATTGGTGATAAATAGTTAACGTATGAAGGCATATTCATTATCGAAGGAAGATGATTTTCTTGGAACTCTAAGAAGAAAATTTTATCCACTCTAAGAAAAATGGAATATGAGTATATTTTATAATCATAATCCATATTAAAAATGATTCATATTAAGTCACAACTTGAACATATGAGGGTGGATTCCTTATACCCATTGAATATTAGGTGTGATAATCAATGTAAAATCATTTTTTATAGAATCTAGTGCAACATTCATGGTCAAATGACATTTAAATAAAGTTCCACATAATTTATAATAAGGATGAAATTAGATATATATACCTAGTATATGGTTTGTTTAATGGTAATTTTGTGGATATCATGTAAAAAACCCTAATTAATGATTCCATCCAACACTTGAGATTGTTTTTAGAAGTTAATTCTATCCTAAAACTCCAATAAGTTTTCTAATTTATTTGTCCTATTTAATTCCTTTTATATTTTTGAATAAGGGGGATAATATAAAAGATCTCTTATTGAAAAGGAGGAGGTACTTTATTCTTTTTTTAGGTGATTTAAAAGGTGGAGAAGAGAAGTGGAGAATCTTATTACAGGGGGATACATGAGGTATTGGTAGTTTAAGATTATAGAATAACTCACATTTCTATAATATTGAAAAAAATATAAATGCGTAGATTAATATGGACCTAGATATTGAAGATATATCATGAAGTAAACTGAAAAAGGTGTATCTTTTAGAAAATTGTTTATTTAGATGATTCATTCATGAATTATGATGCGGTTTCGTATTTTATTTGTTGAAAACATACTCCTCGATAAGTTTGAATTTGATTGGAGTTCATTTGGGAGAAAATAAATTAAGAAATTTTTAGGTAGAAACATTTATTCTATTGTGCACTCCAAAATGTAATGCAATGGGTGTGTAAAAATATAATGTGAATAAAATTAGGATAAACGGTCTTTTCTAAAGTTTGGTTCACTGAAAATTTGAAAATGACCACAAGGATTCCAAAAAATTGACGGGGGTTAATATATATTATGATGTTTCCATTAACATGGAATGAACATAAATGACGAATCATTAGATACACTACCAAAACATTCATAGGAGTTTCTAAAGAGCTATTTGGTTGGGTTTTATGAGAAGAATAAAGTTTCACAGTTAACCAAACACCAAAATACACTTGAGGAGGAGAGAACATATTGATAAATTTTTTAATTGTTTTTAAATTTCTTATACTTATACTTTATGAAAATCTTATTAATAAATTACTTATTCTTATTGATAATATGATAAAAACATACATTGTGGAATTGCAACATTTGGACACAGAGGACTAGCAGCTCGATAAAGAGAGTGATAAAACTTGGTAAAAAAACATATTTCATGTGCATTATATCTCTCTCTTTTTTATCACACCATAAGTTAGTTTGATGCATTGATCATAGTTTTAAATAGAACCTAAATAATAATTTTTATAGTTTGTGTATTGGTTTCCATTGATTCACACCCCTTATTAGTGTTTGTGGATATCTCACCTGGGCCTCACATACCTCAACCATCATAATAAAACTTTACTTCATTAAAAATCAATTATCTTGAGTATTTTTATAGTGTTACATAATTATAGTTTGGAAAACATAATAAAGAAACATAAATTTCCAAACAACTTAGCATAAGTGCTTACGTTAAGTGATTTTAAATAAATAATATGAAATTGTCACTAATAAACTTAAAAACACTTATATAAAAGGAATTATCATAATTAATAAGTAATTTTAATTAGTTTTTAAAAGAAAAACTAGTAAAATAATAGCGGAAAAAGAATTTTTCAATAAATACACTAAAAATAAAAATATAAAAGGAATTTTCAAAATGTGAAAATGTAATTTTTTTAAAAAATAAAGAAAAAACCACATATTTTTAACTTTTTTATCATAAGTGTTATGTTTTCAACAAGTGTTATTAAGTGAAATCAAAAAAATATAGAATCAATAACATTAAAATAAGTCCTATAAGAAGTTTATAATTAGTGAAGTCTAATAAAATATATGTAAAAAATATTATTTCGGGTTGACTAAATTTTATAAAGCTTGAACTTCCAATATATATCAGCATAAATCCTCCTTGAATTAATAAAAATTATTCAAAATACTATTCTATATATTATGATAATTTAAATTAAAACACCAAAGTTAGATGAAAATATTTAATTATAACAAAATAATTGAATCATATATATATATATATATAACTTTTCATGGAATATAGTTTAGTCACAAGTAAGGATTTACTCTATATATATTATCATTGAAAATCTATAACCTAAATAATGTGGTATATTTATGGGACACTTAAAAAATAATAATTGTATATTAATCTATTTAATAATTTAATTTATAATATTTTGGTGAAACAACAATAAATACCTTAGGTATGATCTATATATAATTCTAGTCATAGTGTGTAAACCATGGTATAATCAATATCACATTGATGTGAAATAATACTAAAAAATTGATAATAAAGATAAAAATAATATTGTAAAAAATTAAATGTATCGATTACAGACAATTTAGTAGTAACTATAACATGTACACTTAGGGTTTTTGTAGTAGGTACTATAAAACCTTGTGTTTTTGGAATTAAATTCATACGAATAATCTGAGAGGAAAATTTTCATGAATAGTTAAAAGAGAGATATATAGTCTATAATATGTGATTTAGAGTTAATAAATAACTAAAGTGGATATAAGGATGAGTTATTTGGAATTAGGGAGGTGTTTGGTGAGGTTGGAAGGTGAAAGGAACTGAACATATGGTTTTTGTGTGATACATGGGATGTGGACAATTTTATATGTAATGAACCTGATCCATATAGCTAAATAGTACATGAATGTAGCCTACTATTTACCATAAGGTAATTTCTTAATCCCTAGGATCTAGAGACTTGCATCGTAGGTCTACGGTATCGATGAGTAATGATTTAGCTACTTTGAATAATATAATAAGTAATGATGATATTATTCTAAGTAATCTATATTACTAGTCTCTATATTCAACATTTTCTTGGAAAAAAAATTAGTTTTATGACAACAGATGACTAATAAGATAAAAGTGGTAAGGAAAAATCAATATGAATTTAATAACGACCATACAAATTATTGTCTAAAATATAAAAATAATTTTAATTTCTGTAGTTGGGATAAATAAGGGATAAGGTTCTAAAAACAAAAAAAATATGGTTATGATCCATATATTCCTTGAAACAACCAAACTAGAAAATCCAATACTAGGGTAGAGACTGACCCGACCCTATGACCACATATCACCCAGAAATTCCCCAAAAAACCATTAGTCTCTAGGTACCTGAAATTTAGCATGTGAATAAACATGTCCACCAGAGTGTCTGTGTAGGGTGTGAGCATATATATAATCACTAGGTAAACACCAAATTTCCTCAACATAACCATGAATAACTAGGTGTATTCATAAAAATTTACAACTACTTACATAAATATGATAAAACTTCTCTATAAACAAAAATCAATCAATTCAAAATGACAAAAAATAAAAAGAATCTATATGAATTATTATTGGATAGAACTAGTAACTCCTTATAATAGGAATATCCATACCTATTATACCTACTTTGAGCTTAACACTCTAGATTTAAGATAAATTGGATAAGAAAACCATGATTCCAATTCTAGGGAATCCAAAAAATACAAGTATAAAAATAGTCTTTGAGAAAAGGGAATTGTGTATAAATAAGTACGGGAAATCTATAATCCCATCCCATTTGGGGTAGGGGAGGGGTATAGAATGTCAGGGCATTGCAATCCCAAATCATTCATAATTCTCTACATAATATAAATCTTCATACAATTCATATAACATCTATATTTTAGTGACTCTTTTTTTCCCTTATAAGAATTTGAAAAATATTAATGAATATTTTTGGATCCTAGAGCTGAGATGACACAAGATTCTAAGGTCCGGTGAGTCCGAAATTAATATTGAAAAAATATTAAATATTTTAATATCAAAAATGTGTAATTTTCCTTAAAAAGTGTAATAACTCCCAAATAGAGTCTCAAAATAAAAATTTGACACCATGATTAAATCTGGAATGCAGAGTATCTCCTAAGAGCAACCTAAAATTGGTTAGTGTCAAACATCTAGTTAAGGCTATCATTGGAGGTGCATTTAATTAAAATAAATAATTAAATTTATTTATTTTATTTTAAATTATCACGAAATAAATAAATTTATAAATAAATCATTACAAAAATTATATAGGTTTATCCACATAAAACCTAGGAGGATTGAGAGGGGTTCAGAGCGTTCTTTATTGGTAGAACGCATCAAAGGATGATGGGTGATCAGATCAAGGTGGATTAGGAGGCAATTAATGCATTGAGACTTCTCATTCATTGAATAATGTGTTATTCATTAACGATAAACCCCAATCGAGGTAGGTCTCATCAATTATGGTTTTCACCATTTTAAATAAATTATAAAACAATGGATTTGATATTATTTATTTGATTTTGTGATCATGAGTTGTTTTCATGATCCTGGTAAACAAATGAAATTGTTTAATTCAAATTTTTATTCCATGTTCTCATCTTGATTTTCAAAATTTATGATTTCTAGCCACGAATTCTTACAAAAAGTTGTTTGTACATTTCTTGTTGTTCCTTTCTTCTCCATTTTTCATATTCTTCACTGTTGGTCCATAGGGTCGTAGTTTGACATTTTCAGGGTAGGCTCAAGCATGATTGACCCCCTTGATTCTTGATGGTTTAGAGAACAATGAATAGATTGATGTTTTGGGAATGGATCAAAATTATTCATGGGTTTCATTTGATTGAGACACAAATTGGAAGTCATATTATTCATCCTCTGGCTGTGTTAGTATCATGGTATGATGGGATATACCCCATAGACATTAGAATGAAAATAATTTGAACATCGATAAATGGATTGGGTGTGAATGACCCTATATCCATACAACCTAGCGTGGTTCTAAGTATAATTGGGCAGATTTAAATCTGTGTCAAGAACTTGGGTTTCCATAGAAAACCTAACTACACATCATGTAGTAATGGAACACATGTATTGTAACCCCCCTTAATCATAGTTCTAGGATTTTGGGTTGAGTTAAGGATCAACGCCATGTGGCTAGGGCTCATATGCCATGTGACCCTCAATGGGTGGCCAAGACATGTACCAGCTAGAAGATTCCTATGAGCTTGTGCGATATGACATGCTGTGTACTCAGGGAGTAAACGAGAATGGGTCGGTACTCATGCATGGTTGGGTACACATCTATATACACGAGCATGTCCTGATGTGAATGAGCTTGACTAGGATCATACGAGCTAGCCCTAAGTGGATGATACATACTTTGTATGATCCATACATTCTGTAAGGAAAAAGCCTTAAGAATTATATATTCTAGTGACTTCAGACTAGAATTAATTTTATTTCATTCCCAATGATATTTTAGGTTTATATTTTCATATAATTAGTTCATAATTCATACATAATAACCCACAAGAATATAAAGTGAATTATACTAAAATAATATCCATGTTTTTTATAATACAAAAGTATTTAAAATAAGGCATTTTTTATTTTAAAACATCATAATTTTTTCACGACACCATCCTTTTTCTTACTCTCACTTAAACCCTATTATTTTTTTAAAACTTAGGATGAGAACAAAATCTCAGTAAGGGACATAAAAAATAAATAAATAGATCATTATTATAGAAATATTTATAAAAAATTTCCTTTGAACATTATCGTAATAATTTTCATTGTAAAAAAGAAGATTCATGTAATAACATTGAAACCATAATAAAATATATACATAACATGGGGCATAATTTTCATATCATAACTACTTATGTTGTAGACATCATGGCTATTATATGATTTAAACCCTGATTACCACCTTACTATGTAACCCTCGCACCTACCTTATGATGTAACTATCACAGTTACACTTGGAATAACCATTAAGTTCAAATTACATCATACCCAATGCTTTGGAGGGATATCATGTACCCACCCATATTTGGTTTATAACGGAACTACCCATCATAATAAACAATTCTCAATAACCATAACATAATCATAAATCATGAATAATTTATTTAGAAAAACATTCCTTGAGAAAAATCACACATTTTAAAAGAATGTTGTGCACATAAAAAGGAAGAAATTTTATTTGAAAATAACCATATTTTATTTTAAATCAGGATTAAAAATATAAAATATTCATTGAAGTAGGAAAATATTATCATTCCATATAATTTGAAGAACATTTTTTAAATTTTGTAAAAAGAGACAATAAAGAGGATTTTTAAAGGAAAGTCCCTTACCTTAGGTTTGAATTCCATCGAATGTGTTCAAATATCATTTATAATGGTTTAAATAATGTTATTAAATTATTCTAGGACTATATTAATAATTATTATATCATATATAATCCTTTTATATCAATTTATAACCATTTTTTTAATAATATGTTTTTACTACCTTTGTTTCGGGTGTTAACCACTTCATTTTCTTTTGCATGTCTCCTCATGTAAGTCTCGATTATTATACATAGGATATAGATAAATCATATTTAGAATAATATTAATTTAATATATATCATATTTATTAATTATTTCATCATTATAACCATCCAAGTAATGTGGTGATGAAAAACAAAGAACACTACCGCATGGAGATGGTATGTCATACATACACACTTGCGATGATTTTGTTTTTTATAGGATGGATAAAAGGTGTTATATTGTTGTACCATAATCATAATAAAATATAATAATATATATGATAATATATTTATTACTTTATCATGGAAAAAAATATCAAGAGGAATTAGAAGAAGAAATAATCTTGAAATAGTCAATAAAGACGATAACCTATTCTTCAACAGACTTCCTTTAGATATCTTCTTAAGGGATACATGGTTAGTATTTTGGAAGGAAAATAATATCCATAACCTAAATAAGTATTTTTATAAGATAATTTGATAATTTTTTTCAATATATAAGGCTCAAGGTGGTATAATGAAATGAATTAAAAAGTGCCATTTTATAATTGAGGTGAGGGGCACTGTTGGAAAATCTATAAAAAGTTTAAATTATAATAAATTAATTTTATATAAAAATACCACCAAATGGTAATGTATTAGAAGATAACAATAGATAAGGTTTTAATATAATCATACAATAGAATTTATACATTTTTTTATTTTCTTTTAAACCTTATCATTTTGATTATCCATAGTTAACCTATTTTAATTTTAATTATGGTATTAATTTATTTAATATTAGAAGGTTGTAATTTTTTCTTATAAAATATCAATTGGAATGAAAATAGAAAATTTATAAAATTTTAGACCACATAATAACAAATTTTTATATTAAATAAATTTTTTATTATTTTTAAATAATTTAATATCATATTATTTTGATAGAATATCCTGAGTTTCAATTTGGACACTATTAATTACTTTGACATTAAGAAAACCAAGAAAATAATATAGCTTTGAAAAAAATAATTTAATACATTTTTAATATTTCATAATCATCTGTAAAATTATTTTATCACCTTAATTAATTCATATTTTATTTATTTTAATATTTTTTAATATCATTTGTTTTATTGTTTCATTAATTGAATAATTACTACATCATTATTGTGTAATTATTTAAAATACATATTTATTCACTAAAAAATAAAAATAAAATACCATGATGTATATAAATATTTTAAATTTTAAAATACTTTTATAGTATAAGACATAATTTGAAAAAGAAAATATTAAAAATGACATGATTATTAAAAATATGAATGTGACATCTTTGACTTTTCACTAAATAAAATATTACAAATATCATAACCTCTTCTAAATGGGTTCCAAAAGTCATAAATAAATTTATATCATGAAAATAAGTTTATTAAGTTAAAAATTAATGCTTATATTAGTTAATAACCTAATTTTATCCCTACGTGGTCATATAAGAGATATATTAAATAAAGGAAGTGACATTTTGTGACATTCTTTGATTTAAAAAGAATACAAGTAATCTTCATGGAAAAGTATCTATTAAAAAATTAAAATTATATTATTAGGTGTTAAAGGTCAAATTAACTTCGTCTAATAAAATTAGGATGAGTTTTAGGGTCATTTTATAGTCATTATCATTTTTTAACCTAAATTACCCAGTTTACCCTAAATTATGGTAAAAAAATTACTAAAGTTAGTATTCATATTGAAAAAAATAAAAGGAACCTATTTACTAAATTTTTACCTAAATAATAAAAATATTACACCATTTTTTAAAATTTTAAAACAAAGATGTTGTAGTATTTAATTTACATTTAAGAAGGCAAAACACAATGAAAAACATTTTTCGGTAAAATGCCATTTTTAAATTTAAAATGTTTTTATACTCATTATAGTATAAAATCCATTTTAAAAACCACAATTAGATTATTTTTAATAAAAATTAACTAGTTAAGATTTATAAATAATCCAAAATAAAATTTGACTATGTCAATATTTTAAAAAATATAATTTTGAATAAAAAAATCGATATTTTCACTATTCATTGAAAAAAATCAAACTTTTCAGAAAATTATCAAAACTTAACCTCATAAAAATTTTGATATTATAATTTCAAAAATCATGTTCGTTTTATCTAATACTTTTCTAAAAGCTCTAGAAATTAATTATATTATTTGTACATAAAAATAATAAAAATCATTTTTAAAGAAAATGTATTTTTTGAAGAATAAAATGAATTTTCTAAAAAACTAGTATTTATATAAAAACAATTTATTAATAAATTTTAAATGATAAATACCATTAAATATTCCATAATTCTATTAATACTATTCATTCCCTCCAATTTAATGTCCAGGTTATAATGGTTACATTTAAACAGTGATATTTAGTTGTTCATTTAATCTTGATGTAACACATCATGTACGTTATCGAATATATTGTTTCTTTTTAAAAACATAGGATGTTAAATTTTCCTCCATTTAATAAATTATTTCCTCACTATTTCAACTTGGGCTTAGTAACCAGAGTTAAAACTATTCAAAATACCTTAATTAAAGTCCTTCATCAGAAAATGAATAATAAAACTTTCACTTAAAAATAATAAAAGGGAAGTATGATGGTTAAATCGGTTCCCTTGTATGTTTTCATGGACATGGAGGAAAAAAACTAACTTTAAAGGACTAATAGAGAGTGATATTGAACATGATCATGGAAAAGTTTACCATCACAAGATCTTAAATATTTTATGGGTTAAAATACCATTGATTAAAATTAAACAGATAACATTTTCAAAAAATTATTTTCCTAATGTTAAGGAATTAATTTATTTACTGGACTAAGAACACAAGGAAACATACTTACTTGAAAAGTATACTTTCAACCCTTAATCAATTTCCACCAAAAAATCATCTTTTCCTCCAAATGATGAGTATTCATGATGAATTTTTTACGCCTAATGCAGTAGAATAAACTTATAGAAAATCACATAATCCATAAAAGATTAAATATATAATTATACTATCTTGAAAAATTAACAAAAACCAAAATGGTTAAAATAAGATAAGATAATTCCCAAAAATAATAAACCTTTAAATGAAGAAAAACTACCTTTTAATATCTAAAATTCAACATTAATACCAAAATTTTAACATAGATCATTCACATATCCTTAAAATTAATCAAAAAATAATATAGAATATGATTGAGACCCAATAATTATAGAGATATAATAAAATAGTCTTTCAAGATATATTTGAACATTTATCTCGAAATGAAATCAATTACTCTTGAAGTCTCATACTAAAAAGTAATTTCCTTATTAATCTTTAAGATACACTAACTATTTACACAAATAACCCAAGTCAATAAAAATACACAATAAAATCATAAATTATTCCAAAATATAATGCAACATTTATTCCTCAAATAAAATCTTATAGTATTCTATTTACCTTGATCATGTAAGTTAACCAAAATAGCGAACATCTTCTGGAATCACTTAATCGCTAAATAATTTTCCAATCCCATAGTTATCTAAATGATAAAAAACTATACTCCAAAAATTAAATTATTCTTCATCCATATAATTTTTAAATAAAAAGAAAAATTCATACTAACCGAGACTTCATATAGGACAGTAGTAGGAAATGAACTCTTTCCGCCCTTTAGTTGTGGGTTCAATTATCATGGCCATGACGGGTTGTCCCATGGTTTTCATATTGTCCATTTTCTAAAACTTTATAATTTTATATCATTCCAAAAAATATGATAAAACCATAAAAAATAACCTTAATATTTGTTAACCTCAAATTTTATCTCATAACATTCATTATGCATCCCAAAATATAATAACCCATAATTACCTAAAAAATGATTGTCTCCAAAAATACCACTAGTCACCTTAAAATTTCATAACATAAATCCTAAAAAGGGGTTTATATAACCCTAAACTTATGATAAAACTGATAATTATAAACCCATGATGATATCCATCACTCTTAAGAAAACATCCAAATCTCTAAAGTTATCTAAATTTTGATCTGATACCAACTATAATGACCCAACCTTAAGCATTACATATTCTAGTGACTTTAGAATAGAATTAATTTTATTTCACTCCCAAAGATATTTTAGATTTATAGTTTTATATAATTAGTCCATAATTCATACACAAAAACCCACAAGTATATAAATTTGATACTACTAAAACAATATTTTTTTTCGTAATACCAAAGTGTTAAAAATAAGATATATTTTCTTTTAAATATTTACAATTTTCTTCATGAAACCATATTTGTTATTAATCTCCCTGAAAACCTATGATTTAGTTTAAAAAACTTTGTATGATAACAATATCTCAGTAATGGATATAAAAAAGTAAATAAAGATATCATTAGTCCATAAATAGTTATAATTTTTTTTCCTTTTAACATAAACTTAATAACTTTCCTTGTAAAAACATGAGATTCCTATAATAACATTGCAAACATAATAAAACATATATTTAACTTTGGGAATCATTTTTTATCATAATTACTCATGTTGTAACCCCCATGGATACTATATTATTGTAACCCTCATGGATACCATATGATGTATCCCTTTTGCCTGCCTTATGATGTAACTATCACAGTTACAGTTGGAATAACCATTACTGTCAGCTTCCAAAACACCCATTGCATTGGAGGGATATCAAAGAACTACCTGTATTTGGTTTATAATTGAAACTCCCATAATCATAAAAATTACAAAAAACCATAACATAGTCATAAATCATGAATAATTTTATAATAAAAACATTTCTCTAGGAAAATAACTTTTTTTAAAATAATGTTGCACGCATACAAAGGAAAACATTTTCATTGAAAATAAACTTGAAATATTGTAAAGGATTCTTAAAAAAATCAAGGATTAATGATTACTGGAAAATCATATCATTATATATAAGTTAAAAAAACATTCTTTTTAAATTTTATAAAATGAGACAATAAATAGGATCTTTATATGAAAGTCCCTTACCTCAGGTTTGAATTAGTTAAAACGTGATCAAATCTCCAGTATAATGTTTTATAGAATGTTATTATTTTATTAAAGAACTATATTAATAGTTATAATATTATATATTATCCTATTATATCATTTTATAACCCATTTTTTATTAATATTTTGTTACCACCCTTGTTTTGAGTGTGAACTGCTTCATTCAACTATGCATGTTTCCTCAAGTTCCTATTCTTGTGCATAGAATATAGTTACATCATCTCCAGAATGATTTTAATGTCAGATATATCATATTTATTAATTATTTCCATCATTATAACCATCCAAATAATGTGGCTATGAAAAAAAATCACCCCACTACGTGGAGACGGTATGTCGTACGTACGCACACATGATGCTTTTATTTTTCATAGGATGGTTAGAAGGTGGATTATGGTTATACCATTGTTTTCACCAGAAAACGTGTCCATATAATTCACCGAATACTTCCTTATATGATATCAGATCAAAGATCAATATGCAGGCTTTGATTTGATAGGTTGTGGAGCCCGAATGGAGTTTCGGATCATAAGTTATGGCCGTTCGAAGGCAGACTGCTGGAAATGGCCATCCAGGATGATTTTGGGGGCAAAGTATGGATTTACGCTTCAAAATGGAATCTTGAATGCAAAAATATAATCTTTCATGTAAAAATGGAATATTGTGTGCAAAAAAGTAATTTTTCATACAACCCATCGCATAAACGTATTACGCACCAAAGGCGACGTTAAACGCCCCTTTGTGAGCACACCTTTTACAGGTCGTGCGGAAAACCACCTGCGCACTTGGATTTTTACGTGCACCACCTTTCACGGATTCTACCTATAAATACAAGTGCACCCCTTCTTCCACAGGGGTTAAAAAGGTCGGTCGCCGCTCGGCTACGCGTTAGATCGCCTCTTCTGCGCCTGCGAGGAAAAGATGAACCCTCCATGGGAGATTTTGCGCGACAGGTCCCATATGGGTCCACTTTCGAATGGGCCCATAGTGGGTTGATCCCCAACTGATCCCTTTTCTTCCCAATGCATGTGTGCACAAAACCTCAATCTTTTCACGCAAAACACCTCTTGTGTAGAAAACACAAATTTCGAGCGTAATCCTTCAATCTTGTGTGCAACAGTTCCAGGGTTCACAATTTTGCGTGCACCTTTTCCGCTCAGTGAAATCTTGCATGCAGCCTATCCTGCAAGTGGCGCATTTTACGCATAGCAGTATCCAGGCCTATGCCCACTGGTCCATACCACAGGGGATGCACCCCCTTTCCCCCACTCAGGATCAGTGTCGGGCTGTGATCCTGGACCTTCGGGCCTGTCCCTTCACTTTCGTTACTCACCCCCATAAAAAATGGAGAGTCTTAGTGCGGAATTTTAGGGTCGAGACCTCAACATTTTCCATTGCGCCCTTATGCGCATCCACATTCAACCTATGGAATACCATGATTTGGGATACTCTTCTACATGCCATAAAACACCTTCAGTTGAAATATTCCTCTTGGTCAATTTCCCATGCTAGGAGTTGAGATTCTCATCATTAATTCCATGAGTACTTTGAGTCGAACCATTCCTTGAGTTACTCATCTAAACCCCATCACCTAAATCCTATGGTAGGTCAAACCAGAAAAGGAAACTATTTCTTATGTCCCAACACCATCCATTTCTAGGTGCCTTATGCCTAATAGTCCTATCAATATGACTTTAAACTATAGTGAACCCTATGTTACAAAAATAGGATGCCTCTTGTTCTAAACAAGAGATACCTTATGCACCAAGAATAAGATGCCAAAATTCCTCTCTACATGACTATAAAATATAGTACTTCCTATTTGATGAATATAGAACGCTTCTTGATCTAAACAAGAGATGCCTTATGCGCCAAGCATGAGAGGACAATAGTCCTCAGTACCTGACTTTAAATTGCAGCGTTCTCTATCATTCAATAATAGGATGCCTCATATTCCAATTAAGATATGGATTATGTTACAAGCACAAGATACCTTATTCCATGATTACAATGGAATAAATTCAAGAGTGTTGGTATCCGTTCAAACCTTCCATCACTCCACCTCGTGATTTTCATGTCCTTCATTCAGATCCTCATACTCTTTCATGTTTGAAGGTTCCCCCGGACGGCCTGGTCCCATGCCACCTCGGCTCACCTACCATTATGGGCCAATACCTCAGAAGACTTTGAAAAACACTTCGAGTTGGGTCTTGTGTTTCGAACACGGTCAACAATTAACCCTTGTTTGTTTTTCCCCATTTCAGGCTAACACGTTATGGATACTGTGTTTCAAACACGGTCAAAATTTATCCCCCATCGTCACGCCACCTTCACCACGTTCCGAATGTTAGGCATGTGATTCACACTTTTCATTTCCCTTTGTTCGGACTGATTCCAATTCCCCTTGGTGTTATCCCGCTTGTGAACTTTTGTATAGGTGTTGGCCCCAATTATATACCTCAACCCCTTAGTGAGTAGGGATGCCCTCATGGATAGAGATGAGTAAGGCACCCTGGAAGCTTCCATGCATAAGCCCCATTCAACATTCCTGCTCCATAGAGGCACTCAGGAAGCTTACACGCGTAATCCCCATTCACCATTTCCGCTCCATAGCGGCACTCGAGAAGATTCCATGCGTAATACCCATCCACCGTTGCAGCTCTTTAGCGGCATCTGGGTAGCTTCCACACATAAGCCCCATACACCTTTTCCTCTCCTTAGCGGCACATGGGAAACTTCCATGAGTAAGCCCCATTCACTATTGATGCTCCTTAGTGGCACCCGGGAAGTGTCCATGCGTAATCCTCATTCACCACTGCCACTCCTTAGCGAAACCTAGGTACTTTCCATGCATAGGCCCAATACACCACTTCTTCTCCTTAGTGTCACCCGGGCAACATCCATTCGTAAGCCACATCCATCATTGCTGCTCCTTAGCGGCACACAGATAGCTTCCATGCGTAAGCCCCATCCACCTTTTCCGCTCCTTAGCGTCACTTGGGAAGCTTCCATGCATAAGCCCCATCCACTTTTTCCACTCCTTAGTGGCACATGGGAAGCTTCTATGAATATGCCCCATCCATCATTGCCTCTCATTAGCAGCACCTGGGCAACATCCATGCGTAATCCCCATCTACCATTTTCGCTCCTTAGCGGCACCCGGGCATCTTCCAGGCGTAAGCCCCATCCACTGTTTCTGCTCCTTAGCGGCACTCGGGAAACTTCCATGCATAAGACCTATCCACCATAGTTTCTCCTTAGCGGCAACTGGGTAGCTTCCATGCATAAGCCCCATCCCAAGTAGCTTCCATGTGTAAGAACCTTCCACCATTGTCACTCCTTTGCGACACTCAAGTAGATTCCATGCGTAATCCCCATCCACCATTACCGCTCCCCAGCAGCACCTGAGAAACCTCCAAGTGTAAGCCCCATTCACCACCCTTCGTGGCCGCACCTATGAACCATGATTGTCAGGTCTGTTGTTGGATCTTTTTTCTCACACCGAGCATGACTCACATGAGCTTAGAGTAAGCATTGACCATGGAATCCTCTCTTACCTGCCTTAGAATGTAAGCCCAAAACCCATCCTGAACTATGTGTACTTTGATCCTTTCCATGACAGGGTACGTAGGAAGCCTCTCTGAGGTTCAAGCCCCACACCTACTAGTCCCGAACCCTTCACATCGGTTCACCAAACACCATTCCAAACAACATGGAATTTTATCTTTTCCAAGGCAGGGTACGTAGGAAGCCTCCCTGAGGTTCAATACCCACACATACTGGTCCTGACCCCTTCATGTCGGTTCACCAAACACCATCATGAACTACGTGCAATTAGATCCTTTCCAAGGAATGTTAAGTAGGAAGCCTCCCTGAGGTTCAATCCCCACACCTACTGGTCCCAACCCCTTCATGCCGGTTCACCAAACTATTCTGAACTATGTGGAATTTAATCCTTTCCAAGGAAAGGTATGTAGGAAGCCTCCCCGAGGTTCAAGCCCAACACCTTCATTGGTTCCGACCCCTTCACGTCGGTCTACCCTCGTACCGCATGATGTTAAACTATATACCCCTCCGTCCTGCATGACGTTAAACTGTACCCATTCGAACTACGTGGGATTTGATACTTGTCTCCTATGTAAGGTATATAGGAAGCCTCCCTGAGGTCCAACCCCAATCGACAGTAAGCTGTTGTGTTCCTCAATAGATGGTAAGACATTGTGAACCCCCCAACTAGTGGTAAGATATTGGAACCCCAATCGATAGTAAGCTGTTGTGTTCCCCAATCAACAGTAATCTGTTGTGATCCCCCAACTAGCGGTAAGCTGTTAGAACCCCAATCAATGGTAATCCATTATGTTCCCCAACCGGAGTTAAGTTGTTTTGTTACGCAATTGATGATAAGCCATTGTATTCCCCTTGGTTGGTACCCACATCTCTGGTCCTCCCCCGTGGCGTCAGGAAAACCCGAGATACTAACCACGCGTAATCCTCAGCATGTCATCAGGTCATTGTCCACTATGCACACCCCAATCTCATGACCCAACCTGGAGGTTACACTTCTTCCAGGTCCCATCCTTGTGTCCATTCTCATGAGTTTCCTCCCTAGGTGTCCCATCGGCCCACCAAACTATGCGGAATTTGATTCCATGCCACGAGGATATATAGGAAGTATCTTCAAGGATCAAGACCAATATCACTGTCACCCTCGTGTTGGATCCATCTCACTCTCCATCCACTCTCAACCGTCCATATCTATCCTAATTCTTACCCGGGACACCACATCCCGGTGAGATCATGTCACCCACTTTCTTGTTGCTCCTAGTAGAAATCATGTTGATAACCACACATTATCCCCAACATCAGTGTTCCCTAGAGGGGTTTCACTCATCTTATCCACTCACTTCAGTGATCTGATCAGTCCGACATGTCTCTACAAGGCATTAAACTCGCGGAAAACCCCGTGTTAAACATGGTAAGATGAGGATAACCTCAGAGACATGCCTATGACATAATATACCCCATGAATGATGTGGGATGCCTCGGGTTTTGTGCCCTTGAGATTCCATGTTATCCAGAAGAATATAGGTTCCCCAACATCCACACATCCAAAAACGCCACAACATGGCTGATGTTTTCATCTACTCTGACGAAAGGTTGTTACCATGTCAATACCCCTTGTAATGTACAGACAGAAGCAGTGTAATTAACCAGATTCTACAAATATATGGGATTGGGAATGAGATTCCTGAACCATGACTCTGTTGATGCTCCTTTTTCGTCATAGAGTCTAAATGAAATGAAATGAAAAGCGAAATACCTCAAACAAAGAAGATCCATCCTTTGAATAAACATCAAAAAAAGAGAAAGGGATGAACAATGAGAACATTGCCCATAGGCCGCACAAGTTCCAGCATGGTCGTGCAAGTACAATTGCGCGCCGCCCAAATGGTCGCATATGTGACTTGCGTACCCTCTTTGAAAATCGCCCAGGGTCTTCTCCAGCCTATAAATACCCCCGGTGGGCCCCCCAAAAGAAAGGATTTTCCCATAATTCAGATACAGAGCTCTGAACACCCAAGTCTCTTCTTCAAGTCTTCCGAACACTTCTAAGGTAATTATTTACCTAGAATGGAAGGTCTAAACAAGATGAATAATCTCTAAGTGTTATAATTCACTAACACTTGCGTGCCTAAGTGTTTTACCCTTAAGGGAAATGGATACACTTGCACACCTCCTTACCTACTCATTGAAACTTGCGCGCCACTCTTCTGGAAGTACCTCGAGATAATTCTAAAGACTTTAGTCAAGGATCGCCCCAGTATTACCCCACTGGTTAAACGTCGCCCAAGTATATAGGTGTCGCGCAAGTATACTTGGGCGACCAAGACTTTCGTGCCCATGCAGTACTTGCGCGACCCCCCCAGGACTTGCACGCCCTTCTATTTTTGGGTGCCCTTCCTACCCATTTCACCTCTCTTACACATGTCCACCTATCCTCTTCAGGATTAAGCCTTCAGAACTCTCTCCAAAGTCATTTATGGCATGATTTTACTTGTTGTATTCCTTATCTGAAATGAATTCTCTGGAACAACTCTCAAAACCTAGTGATTTACACATCTTTATATCACTAAAGTTAGATAATTCATTCATTCAACCTCATCCTTTAAGGTGAGAGAATCCTTAACCTGGGCCTCCTTTTCAGGAGTAATCCACAGTCCAAATTCTAATTAATCTGGGCATCCTCTTTAGGAGTAATCCCTAATTCCTCATTAATTTGGGCTTCCTTTTCAGCAGTAAGCCCCAGTCATAATTCCTTTAACCTGGGATTCCATTTCAGGAGTAAGCCCCAGTCTCCAAGTTCCCAAATATGGGCATCCTCCTTAAGATTAAGCCTCAACCATGGTTCTCTTAACCTGGGATTCCTCTTCAGAAGTAAGCCCCAGTCTCAAAGTCTACAAATATGGGCATCCTCCTTAGGAGTAAGCCCCAAGTCCCTTAACCTGTTCCTCCTTTTCAGGAGTATGCCCCAGTCCAAATTCTCATTAATCTGGGAATACTCTTTAGGAGTAAGCCCCAAGTCCTCATTAATTTGGGCTTCCTTTTACAGAGTAAGCCCCAGTCATAATTTCTTTAACCAGGGCTTCCTTTTCAGGAGTAATCCCCAGTCTCTAAGTTCCCAAATATGGGAATCCTCCTCAGGAGTAAGCCTTAAACATGGTTCTCTTAACCTAGGATTCCTCTTAAGGAGTAATCACCAGTCTCAAAGTCTACAAATATGGGAATCCTCCTCAGGAGTAAGCCCCAAGTCCCTTAACCTGGACCACATTCTCAGGAGTAATACCCAGTCTCAATTTCTCTTAACCAGTCTTAATTTACTTTTGATCTGGGATTCCTTCTCAAGAGTAAAACCCAATCATAAGTCCCCTCTTAACTTGGGCATCTTCCTTAGGAGTAATCCCCAAGATTAGAGTATCCAAATCTATATAAAGTACATATACCTTTATGGACCCTATTTCTAGGTTTCTTCCCTAAAGTAAATCCTAATCTTCATTTATCTGGGCAGTCATACATACATAATCCCCACATTATTTCTCCTGATTGGATCTTTCATGGCACAATTGTCTGGTTTTACCAATACCTCTTGTTTCTCACACCGAGCATATAAGGACCCGAACTTAAACATTACTTATTATTAAATTAAATGAATAATTCACATTGAGGATCTTTTCAGGTTTAGAGGTTTAGAGAATTAGGACATAACTATTATATCTCAAAGATTTCAAAGTAGACACATCTACTCAGCTTCCATTTTTTTTTCACAAAATTAAAACTCTTGAACACAAGAGTCATGTCTAGTTCCTTGTTTTAGGCAGCCTAACATTTCCTTGATCCAATCCTTGACCCTATTCATCTTTATGTCCTATGAAAAACATTTCAAAAAAACTTGGGATGAGCATAAAAGGATCAGTAAGGGTTATAACAATACGGAAAGAGAACATTAGTCGATGTATACATAAGGATCAATGAAATCATACTTTACTCATAAAACATAAGCAATTTAATATACCTCATGAAATCATAAGATTTACGAATAACTCATAGAAATCATAAGACATAAAGGTAACTTGAGGCATTCATAACATTTTTACGTAGGGAGTAACCCTCATGGTTACGTTTGGAATACCCATCACAGTATATTCCCTAAATCTCTTTGTAGAAACCTTAGCATTTAACTCCTTCGCGTTACCCAATGCATTGGAGAGCTATATCGGGCTCACCCGCCCTTAGTTTATCACGGAACCACCCGTTTTCATAAACAATACCCAAGAACCATAACATAATCATAACACATAACTTAAACATAATGTAAATATAACATTCCCACATTTCAATAACCATATAACATTTTAATATATTGAAATAATGAATCCATTCTAAAAACCATTTTCAAAACCATTTAAAACATTTAATAAAGATATTTTTTAATCAAAGTGTCCCACACCACTTTGAAGCTTTTAACATTTTAAACCATTAATATCCATATAAATAAATCCTTAAAACCATTTTTAAAACATGGATATTAATGAGAAATATTTATAAGAATAAATCATTAAAACATTTAAAACTATATTTTAGTTAAAGGGTTTTTAACAAAATGAGAGACACTTGAATACAATAGTTGAGGAATAACATTTAATCAGAACTTTATAATATCACGAAAATAAAGGGATTCATGATATAATATTACAAAGGACAGTATATACACCATATAAGAGTGAATTGGTGCATAACAACAATGAAGTCTCAATAGAAATGTAAAATGAGATGAAATCCCTTATAAAGAAGGTATCCTTAAATTAAGGATAAATCAATATCATAATTATGTGAAAAATATAAATACACCCAATATAAGTGGATATTAAGTTTAAAACAATAAAAGTTCATTAAAACATATTCAAATAATGAAATATTCAATAACTACATTTTGAACCCAAAGAAATCAAAATTGGGTTAAGAAGTTCCCTTGGTAAGATTCGAGCCTAACATCGTCACTTTGAAATTCATAAAATTAGTTGATGAGAAAGAAATTGGTATATCATCACTTGGAAATAAAATTTACATCAATAAGGATATATAAGAACATATCCCAACATAAAAATATGTAAATTAAAAGACATAACAAAATAAGTCTTTTTTAAAAAGAGGAGGGTGAAAGGTTCCCTTACCGATTTGGGTAACTTTCGAAACGTACACCCCATGAAATAAGGACTATAAAACATTGATGTAAATATTTATAAACTAAATTATATTACACAAAGAGTAGAATAATAGGCAGTAAATATACCACTCAAAGTAAATGGTGGAAAATGTAGCATGAATCTCACGAGAATAAAAAGTGAGATGAAAATCCCCTTACGAAAATTCGGCAGCCTAACAATGCCACATAAAACTTCCAAAAATGGATTGATGAGATAAAATAGGGTCTCTAATCATATGAACATAGAAATTAAAGTAATATTAATATAAAATAACATCCCCCAACTAAGAAAGAGGAGCTTTAAATAAATGACATAAAAGATAGTACTTAAAAAGAAAGAGAGAGGTAGGATCCCTTACCTCAAGTCTGACTTGTCTTGTTTGTTTCTTTATATTCATGAAAAATAAACTTTGGTCAATTTATAATTTCTTATGATCATCCTTTAAAGATTATTATTCTCTTCAAATCACATATTATAATTTTATAATAATTGGTAAATAATGTGAGTTCATATCAGACGTTTTTGTCGATGTTTGGTACATGAGTCAAAAATGTACTTGTTTGAAAATGATTGTCCATGTAGTTATAAGAAAATAATTTAAATAATAGTATTAATGATTTAAATATCATATATATCCAGTACATATTCATTTTATACTATTCCATAACATTTGGAGATAAAAAGAAATGAAATGCACCGTTCATGGAGACGGTAGGTCGTATGTATGCATGAACGCTACTTTCATTTCTTTGTCATATTAATGGAATTAAAAATAATTGAGTGATATATATATTATAATTACAGTATAATATATATGTTTTATAGGTCACATAAGTTCATTAATTTAATTATTTATACATTCCATGTATTGCATGAACGAGTCACATCACTTGAGGGGGCGATAGTCCACACTTCCTCGTATGAAATTATCGCATTTGCACAACATGCAAAGCATAAAGGTATGTTTTAAATATAAAATAAATAATCATATAGAAAACATAAATACCATATATATCATATATAAAATATAGTTACATCATAATGGCCACCATGAAAGGTGTTAAGAGAAGATTGAATAATCATCATTTCGTGAGGCAGTAATTCTCCATCCACAGAAATTGTATGTTCTTTAACCATTAGACGGAGGTGTGTGTAAGTGTAGATAAAATAATTTACATAAAAAAATCCTAGTATATTGAAGATACTGGGTTTTTTACAAAATAAAGGAATAAAAAGAGGTTAGGGGTTTGGAGAAGAAAAATAAAACAAAATAACACAAGTGAAGACATTACCTTTAAATCGGGTAACTCCTCTTGGTTTGAACCAAAAGGGTTTCTTCATGAGCATTCTGCCAAAGGTGAGTCTTAAATGATGATTATAGGGATGTGGAGAGATGAAATGGGTAGGGTTTGTTCGAGAAAAAGTCTTGAGAGGTGTGGGTAAGGAGGTAGAGGTGGGGGCCTTTTATAAGAGAAGAGGAGTGGCACTCTTGGAATGTTATAAAATATTACTTTATTATAAAATTATTTTCGTATTTTAAAGGTCCAAAAAGGATATATTTATAGGATAAGGTGATAGGAGTTAAAAATTCACCCATAAAATAGGTTTTTGACAAGTTTAGGTCATATATTTTACATTATCTTTTCATTTTATTTAAATCGTTAAATAATGAGGTAATCGCTGCATCATCATGGTGTCATAAATAATTTAATTTATTTAGTGTATAAAAATTATAAAAAAAATATCATGATGTAGGAAATACTTTTAGCTTTATAATGTATATTTATAGTAAAAAATATAACTTGTATAACCCCATGTAAAAATTGTTTTAGTAAAACAATACATGTTTGTGACATTTTTATTTTAACTTTAAATAAAAAGCTATTAATGTCATTTTCCAACCAAAGTGGCTCCATGGGGTCCCCAAGTTGACCAATGGATTTTATTGGTCGGCCATGACTCATCCAATAAGGTCAGGACATGTTTCAAGGTCATTTCATATTATTATAACATTATCTTTATCTTAAATTACATTAATTACCTTTAATCACGATTAATAAAACTTAAAAGTTACTATTCACCAAAAAATTATTTTAATCTCATTGAACCAAATTTTACTTCCTAATGAAAACCATGTATGTCAGCTTTTTGAAATTCAAATCACAGAAGTGGTAAAGTTTTATTTAAATGAAAAATCAGTTTATTAACCACAACTTAGTGGTTTCACTATTCATAAAAAATTGAAGTTTTTCAGAAAAATACAAAAAATTCACCCTAAGATATTTTTGATATTCCGAATTAAAAAATGATGCCTATTTTAAAAAATTCCAAACATATAAGTTGCATTAATTAATTTAATATTTAATTCCCATTTTCAAAACAAATAGCGTGTTTTTAAGAAACAATATCTATTAAAAGATTGACACTAGTTTAAGTCTAATTTCAAAGTGAAATTAATTCCAATGACTACCATTGGATTAAATGGTAAAAATATAATCTAATTGAACCTTAAAACAAATTAAAAAGATAATCATATCATATAAATAAATTCTATTAAAAGGAGTTTCTGAATTAAAATACAACATTTTACACTATTCATTAAAAAAATGAACTTTGTCGGAAAAATACCAAAAATTTATACAAAGTAAATTTTGATGTCCTGATTCTAAAAAGAATTTTATTTTGTCAAATATAACATATAAAATTTTTAAAAAAATGGATTTAAGAGGGGTTCTCCATCAAAAGGCGGTTAATCGACCTTTTAAAGAATATTAGAATATTTACGCTTAAAATTGGATTCATTCACATTTTAACATTTATTTTAAAAAGTAAAAATATTTGACGAACATATATAATCATTTTGTAGTTAGTTCTGTTCATTCCCTCCATTACAACAGTTAGGCGTTAACTACCATTTAAAATGATATTATTTTATTAGTAGAGTGCAACGTAAGATTTCAAAGAAACTCGTTGTTGCGTATTGGGTACGCCATCGAGCATAGCGTTCCCTTTAAAGTAATATTAATATTTTATTCACAAATATGGATAAATATGAAAATGTCATATTCTTTATTTACCTGGGGTGTTACAGAGCATGACTCACATGAGCTTAGAGTGTAAAAGTTATTATGACATCTTTCTTTGAGCCATAAATCATACATAAACCTCATACTACCTTACTCGAACTACGTGGGTTCTGATTCCTTTGCTAAATAAATGATACGTAGGTAGCCCATCTGCGGGTACGATCCCAACTCTGAAATAATCCATGTCTTTCTGAATGACAACAAACTTCAAGTGCCCCACTGAGTGGCTTTAAAACCAGAATGGTCATCATAATGACCAAGAGATATCTATATAATTTATTAAAGGATACCATTGACTAAGAATATATAATAAATACAGATGATTATCTATTGATGAAGAACCTAGAATACATATAAAATATTCTCTAAATTTCGTACATATTAGTCATTGATTGTCAGATCTAAAGGAAAGCTCATTTTATACTTAGTAATTTAATAAGGATTCACGAACATAACTTAAATCTATAAAGAGAGTCCCAGAGTAGACAATAATTCCCCTAAAAAAGGTGTGATGAGTCCGACCTCCCATCCTCTTGACCAATGAAAATTCCTAAGTCTCATCCGTTCACAACTAATGAACGTCTACCTTTGGAAAGTAGGTCCAAATGGATATGGAATCATTGAATGTTTCCGGTTCTACGAACAAACCCGTTAGGAACTGATTGGAATGTTTGAACCTTAAATCAACGAGGTCATCTCCAATTCTAGAGGGAAACAAAAAATGGTGAACCCGACGTGAATCCTTAACCAAGTTAAAATGATAGTCTACCTACTTGTTAGGCCACTATTTAAAACTCAATGAGAGGGCCAACAAGACAGTCAATAACATATGTGTTTATACAAAAGATGTAGTGGTCAGACTTATCTTGATTACGTCTATTATATAAAACATGAACTCTTTTCCAAGATCTTCTACTTTTCAGAAATGACTTCTCTCAAGTTCAGACCCGTGAATACTTCTGCTGTGAATGCCTCTGCTGCTACTCCTGCTGTATCATCGTACGCTTTAAGTACGATATCACCTACTTAGCGTCTTCAACGCTGGGTATCAAATGCACTAGTTAAGGAGTACCGTCAAAATAGTACCATTCCAACTTTGGAGGCTGCCCGACAAGCCCTCCAAGTGAACAACTCACACCGGTTGTCCGGACAACGACAACCAGTGATTAAGAAGCAGGTGGTGCCAACCACAGTATCCAACCATTTCGGGTCGTTATCCCCGGAATGAAATCACCAGTCCCTCCCATATTCTGGGGAGGTGAATGAGCAGGCCCCTCAGGGACTTAATTCAAGGAGACAGAAGTCCTTCCCGAGGGATCCCATCAACAATCGACACCAGACTCGTGCGGCAGTGCGCCCTCAACATGATGAGGGTATCGTTTCCAGGAATTCGGCTCAGGTTCCTCGAACCCAAGAAGGCAAGACGAATCACCAGAGGCGAAATCTGGTCAACAGTGAGCAGGTTCTAATCTCTGCCATCTCCAGAGAAGTCCACCAACCTAACTTGGTGGTAAGAAATGAGCAGGCACATACACCCATCCATTTTAATTCCTCTGTCCAGCAGACTCGTCTGGCAGCAGCGCGCCAATCCCACCAGGCAATTCTGGCGGATTACTATAGACAAGAACACACACCTATTTATGAATCATTAGCTAGTCAGCAGGTTTGTCTGACTACATATGATGGAGCCCGCCTACCCAATGTGTTGACCACTGGTAAATAGGCACATACACCTGCTTACACTCATCAATCCTACCAGCAGCCTCATCTATCAGTGTTGAAGGAAGTTCGTCAACCACATTTTGCGGAGTGCAATCAGCAGGCACATACACCTTCTAGTATTGATGAAGCCTACCAACAGTCTCATTTGGTAGCACCAGGAGAGGTGAGTCGGAAAGCTACGATGACAAATAGAAGGCAGACTCAATTCTCTTCCCCCACACTTGAGTACTGTCAGGATTCACAGGCAGGAAAAAGAGGAAAATAGCAGGAACACACACCTAATCCAAGCACAAAATGGATGTATATCCCCGTTCCAACAGCTGAAGTCACCAAGCACATTCTGTCAATGGTGAAAGATCAGAAGCAAATCCTTACTCATATTCTGGATGCCTGCCAGGATATTATAACAGCTTCAGTAGCATCACAGTGAAAGAAATGAAAATCTATCCCTACCAGTGGAGTGACTCATCAACAGATCACTCCAGAGCAGATACACACCTCTGTTCTAGTCCAAGAGGGTTATGGGTCGTACTCCCCCATATCATATTGACAACCAAGTCAGGGATATACACTTGATTTGAGTGGAGATTGTCAGACTAACCTGGCCATATCTACTGACCAGGCACATACACCTGCTCAGAGTAGCCACTTTAGTCAATAAGTGGTTTCCAAGGCGAGTAATAAGGTGTCTAAGAAGAAGACCCTCCCAACACAGTCAATAAATCAAGAGCCAATATGCAACAAGGCCTTTCTCGATGCTGGAGTTCTTGAATCCCTCAGACAGTTATCTGTTGGAATGCAAGATTCTACTCTATCATTTCCCAATAGTGGGAACATTAATTCCGAAGGTCTTCAACAGACACTTCCTCATGAAGGCTTTCTTCATGACAGTTCGGTCGATCTTGAAGTTTCATCTTCAGATGAGAGCTACAATAACCCTATGTGTGGCCAGAATACCAAGGAGTAAGAGATCTCATCGTTTGTTGTAACCCACCATGGTGGTCCTCCCCATGATGATGAATTTCCCTGCGAAATTCCTCTCTGCAGTAGTGATGCACATTGCCCAAAAAATGCCCCAGTGGACAATGTAGTGCCGAGAAATCCCTCTTATCTTGAGGCACTTGCAAATGCGAAACCAGTCATGTCTGATGCTTTACCATCAGCAAGTGAAATACTTTCTCAATCAGAAGATATCACAGGGTGTAGGTCATTCTCTGAACTACCCCCGGGTCATTCATCTTCTAGTTTGATCAGTGAATTCTCTACCAATCATGTTGAATCCGATGAAGCAACAAGGAAACACCAGCTCTGGTCAAATTAGGTAGAATAATCTTCATTGAATGAAAAATAGGAAGTGCTGAATATGAGAAAACAACTGGCGAAAGGTGAAGTTCCAGTCATGTTTTGGCCTTTGGATGACTCTCAGTATGACATTCCAAAAGTGTTGACGGAAGATTGTATTCAAGGTATTCGTCTTAAAATATGGAAAACTCTTTGTCAGTTGAAAAAGAAAATATTATCTTATGATTAATATGAAAACCATGTCAAGATAATAGAAGGGTTACAACGCCAGGTTGATTTGGAATCTCTCTCAGTCTCTCGATATCCGAAGGCTGAAAAGCAGTAGAGATCCCTTCAGCTTTCATACCTTAGTGCACTAAGAATATTGCGCCAGTTAATTGCCAATGCCCCATCTGGTATTCATGTTAGAGGATGGGGTGTTCATGGAGCATTACATTTCACTGTAATCTCCAATAAACAAATCCCACCAAAGGTGGTTTCATGTAATGTTATCTCCTAGAATTGGCCACATCTGGCTGGTTTTGTGCGAAATCAAAGGCTTGCCCAAGAACAGGCCTCAACTAGTTCTTCTCAAAGTCAAGAATACAGAGAACAAGTTGTTTAATTACTCCCGCATCAATCAAACGAGAATATTGAACATGCCTCTCATATGGAGCAAGCACATTATCAAGTGACAGAAGTGTCAGAAATCATCCAACAGTCTTTTGAACCGGGTGATAAAAGTGGATGTCGATTGATGCATCCAGCTAATTTCCGAACCAAGGTCCGCAAGATTAGGATATCTTTTAAGAAAGTCTCAGACATAGCATGTCAAGAGCCACCCCATCTTTCCAGACTGTGGAATCTTTTAAACCAACCCTCGGAATCAACAAATAGGATTCTAGGAGTTGAGCGGGAATAGCAGGAATAACCCCAGTCCACCAGACTGTGGAATTTTTCAAATCATCAATCCCCTCCTCAGTGAAAGTCGGTCTTCTCTCGATTGGGGAAGAAGCCCCAAGAGGAACGAAGAGCCAAATTATCAGGATATTTTCTCAAAATTACGGTTTTCCAAGAAGTTAATGAGGTATCAAATCAACAAAAGGCAATGTCTCATCAGGGGCATGACAAAAGACAATATCACAGAAATGCTGATAGAAGGGATGCGATGCATTATGAATCAATTAATGTCATTAATGACATTGTTGCTGATCTTACAAAACATGAGGCTCACTCAGAGGACTCAGATGAAGAGGTTCCTTCTCAAGAAGTTGTACGCACGGACACAAATGAAGAAGGTGTGCGTACACGAAATCAAAGGTTTACCTAGAAAATGGGTGTTCCTTCAAATAACCCACTTCGCCCTCTCTGAAATGGATCAAACAAGGGGAAGGTAAAGAATCAGGTTACATATCATTCCTCTATAGAAGCCCAATCGCTCTCACTAGAGAAAATATTTGCACAATAAGAGGAAGAAATGGAGGAATTAAGGAAGATGAATTCAGAACTACTTCACGGTAGTCTTCTTCCTAAATGTACTGGAGTCAGTCAGCCAAGGGATTTTGTTGCAGCTACTGAGATGGATCAAGAATATCCTCCTCTATCAGTACACCCTCACAGGTATAATCCTACGGGTCAAGTGAAACAAAAATCGGTGGTGCTACCATCAGTTGCAATACCAGCCACCATACCTGTCCAGACTCCAATTATTGCACCTACCCAAGTCCAAGATCAACCAGATGTTTCTCAAAAATTTAATAACTACCACTGAGTCATTAACAACTCGGTTAGAGACCATGGAAGGGAAACATGAGCAGGTTCAACCAGAAAAGAGGGCTTACCCTGAATGGGTAGATTCAATCCCTCCCCCATAAAGGTTTGGGAACCCTGTATTCTCTATTTTCAATAGATCAAGTGATCCTAAATAGAATTTGATGCATTACGTGTCTTGTTGCGATCCTATGATGGGAACTCTGAAATAGAAAGAATCAGTGAAACTCAGATTCTTCATGCGAACCTTTCAAGGACCCGCTTTTGTTTGGTATACAATATTGAAATCCCGGTCAATTACCAGATGGGAAGATCTCCGTTAATAATTCCTTCTTCAGTTCAGCACAAATTTTCCAAAGACAACAGTTTTAGATCTTACTATCTGCAAGAAAATGCAGAATGAAAGGGTTTCAGATTTCATTACTCGCTGGAAGGGATTAACATATTCCCTAAGCTTATCACTCCCTCAAGAAGAACTGTTTTCAATCTGTGTGGCAAATCTGCGTGATGAATTACGCACGCCGTTGATCCCTGTGAAATACAAAGGAGGGTTTCAAGACCTTACTTCAATCGCTCAGCAGACTGAAGTTTCCCTTATATAGACTAAGGCTAAATCTCTTGTAATTCCATCAGTTCTAGGAAGAATAATGGGTAAAGAAAATACTTATACAGTTATGCTTAAACAGGCACATGTACCTGCTTCTACTTCAAAGCCTTCATCTTCCTGAAGGGCTCCACCTCCTGAGCGTCAGCAACAAAGGTCGTTTCATCAAGACGATCAAAGAGATCAAAGATGGAAACAATTTGATTAGTTGAAGAGAAAAGTTTATTCTTTCTGAAATGAACAACTTCCTGGTTACTTCATTTCGGCCCTGGAGAATAATTTGGTTCAGTTTCCGAGGCCCAAGAGTCTAAACAAGGAGATGGAGACCGTTCCAATTATTGCCCATTTCATCAGATGTTGGGGAATCCCATTCAGGATTGTTTTGTCTTCAAGGACCTCATGCAAAAAATGGTTGACTCAGGACAAGTTAAATTGAAAGGTTCTTCAGCTTAGGTAGCATGTGTTACTGCTACATATCCGGAGGAAGGAGGCGAGTGGCAAGAAGTCAAAAGAAAAAATGCGTAGAAATATGATGATTGGATGGTCAGAAAAATGATCAACCGAACTCATGCAATTTTTCGAACGCAATTGAATAAACCAATTGTGTCTTTTTCTGTAAATGCCACAGTGAAACCTCCATCAAAAGAAAAATCCTCAAAAGGGCAGCATAATTCAGGGAAGGAAGAAGAATCAGAAGAAGATGATTATGTGTCAAAGCCTAAGCTGTCTTTGACTATGGCAGATTTAATGCCATATACATCAAAGAAACAGGCACCGCCCCACCAAATGACACAGCCTAAATTGGCTAGTCAGGAAGAGTCTTCATCAGATGAAGAACTGATCTTCGGTTCTGTTAATATGATTTATTTAACAGATCCTTATGCTAGTCATAGTTTCGATCTCGATGAACCTGGGTTCCCTGTATAAAACAGAGGAATCAAAGGGAGGTCCAGAGGTCAGGGATACAGAGGAAGACATGGATATCCCAGAAGCCACTATTACAATTCTACCCCTGCTAGAACTGTGTATGCAGCATAAACTCATGGCAGATCCCTTCAGCGAGCTCAACAAGAACAAGCAAGTTCTTCCACCAATAGAAAATTTAGTCATGGCACAGTTATTCTGGAGGATCGGTTGGGGGTTACACCTTCATCCTCTCAACAAGTAAATGGATCTAATCAGTCTAATCTTCCAAAGCCAGGAATATTTCCAACTCCTATCCCGATACAAGATGAATCAACTTCCAAAGCATCAACTTCCAAGGCACCTGCTAAACCACATGTTCCTGTTGGAAAACACAGACCTTTAAATCAAAAGTATGATGTATTGAAACACCTGTCCCAAGTACCAGACAAGTTATCAATTTTGGATGCTTTGAATCTATCAAAGGATCTTCGGGAGGCACTCATCGAGGCTTTGTCAAGTCCTCAGGAGTTGGAAACTGAAATTGCTGCAGCTGAAGTCTACCACGTAGAAAATAATCCTGCAGAATGCCATGCAGGGATATATTTCACAGATGAAGATGAAGATGATGTCGTACATTGTCATATTAGACCTTTGTACTTATCTGGAAAGGTCAATGGTGTAGACATCCAAAGAGCTTTCATTGACAATGGTTCAGGAGTCAACCTCATGCCCATTCGTACACTTTGTCGATTGGGCATCATGGAATCTGATTTATCTCCTTCCACCATGATGTTACAAGGATATGATAAAAATGAACCAGAACCACTGGGCGATATTACACTCAGAACTCAGTTTGGAGATCTTGTATCCAATTCACATTTCATGGTTGTTGATCAAGACTCAGCCTTCAACATATTGCTTGGAAGACCCTAGCTACATCAACATGCGGCTATCCCTTCATCATACCATCAATGTATCAAATATTGTTTTGACGGTCAAGTTGGGACATTGTATGGTGATAAGGCCCCATTCAAGACATGTGAATCTCAATACATTGAGGTGGAATTCTATCACATGAATGGAAAGGAGAAATCCACAATAAGAGAGATTACCAAATTTAATGCTCCATATGGTTTGGAGAAGATTCCAGTAAATCCATTTGCACATGTGAGTATAGATTATGTGTTTCCTATCAGTCAAATTGACAGGATAGACCCAAATCAAAATACTCTTATGGAAAGATCCATAATGTCAATTATGGAAATTGAGCCAGACATGATGGGAGAAATTGGTGATCCACCAGGAAATGATGAAAGCTCAAATGGAGATGTCTTCATTTCATCTGCTGAAATCCAACAAGTCTATACTTTTCCAACCATGCCATAAGAAGTGATAGCAACGTCATAGGTGAACAATGATTTCGATTCTCAATCCACCATCTCCTATTTATTACCCATGGAAGACCCTTCATCATCAATTGGGTTAGAAATGTAAGCTTCTTCTTCAAGATGTTCAAATTTTAACATCTCTTCTGATCATGGAAATTCTACTTCATCATCTACTATGCAAGTAGAAATGGAAGAAATAACACATGTTGAAGAAGAAGAGGAAGATCTCAGAGATTCTCCTCCAACATTTGAAGAGGGTATCTCTACCACTGTGGATGAACTCAGAGAAGTCAATCTGGGTACAAAAGAAGATCCATGCCCCACTTTAATCAGTGCGGCTATGACTCTTGAAGAACAAGAGATGTATATTGCCCTTTTAAAGAAAAACCGAAACATATTTTCTTGGAAATATATAGAGATTCCCGGTCTTGATCCTGATGTTGCTACCCATTGCTTGGATTTTCTAGAAGAACATCGAGGATTTAAGCAAGATGCAAGAATAACACACCCAAATTATGCTTCCAAAATTGAATCGGAAGTGGATAATATTATCAAAGCTAACTTTGTCAGAGAAGTTCAATATCCCAAGTAGTTGGCTAATATTGTCCCTATGAAGAAGAAGAATAGAAAAATTAGAGTTTTCATTGATTTCAGAGATCTTAATCGGCATTATCCTAAGGATGATTTTCCAGTTCCGATTATAGAACTTTTAATCGATGCAACAGCTAGCTATGAAGCACTTTCATTCATGGATGGATATTTCAGATATAATCAAATCTGAATGGCTCCATAATATGAGGAATCCACAGCCTTCAGAGACCGTCAAGGTGTGTTTTGCTATCGGTTAATGCCCTTTGGCTTAAAGAATGTAGGTGAAACATATCAGCGTGCCATTCATCATATCTTCAAACCCTTTTTAGGGAAGCTTTTTGAATGTTATTTGGATGATTTGGTGGTCAAATACAAACAATGTTCTAATCACTTGGATGATTTGGAAGTCATATTATGCAGCCTTCGACAACATAATTTGAAGATGAACCCCTTAAAATGTTCTTTTGGGGTAACCTCAGGAAAATTTCCCGGCTTTGTTGTATGCCATCGTGGCATTGAAGTCGATCATGAGAAGACCAAGTCAATCCTTGGTATGTCACCTCCTCGAAATTTAAAATAATTAAGAGGACTTCAAGGACACTTAGCCTATATTCGGCGTTTTATCGCCAATTTGGCAGGCAAAAGTTTACCCTTCACCAAATTGATGAAGAATAAAGTCACTTACTAGTGGACTGAATAATTTCAAGAAGCATTCGATATTCTCAAGAAATACCTCTTGAGTCCATGGGTACTTATGCCACCTGTTGAAGGAAGGCCACTTATCCTCTATATGACAGCCTTAGAGCAATCATTGGGTGCCTTTCTTGATCAGAAGAATGATGCTGGGAATGAAAAGAGCCTCTACTACCTCAGTCGGACTATGCTTGAAGCAGAAACCCGGTATTCAAGTATTGATAAGTACTACCTGGCATTAATATTTGAAGTAAAGAAGTTGAGACACTACCTGTAACATCACGAGGTCTAATTGGTATCTCGCAATAACCCACTCAAATTCATCCTTAGTCGTCTAATTCTTACAGGATGTCTGACAAGGTGGGAAGTTATGTTGCAGCAATTTGATATTCAATATATGTCTCAAAAGGCAATAAAGGGTCAAGATCTGGCTGATTTTCTGGCTGAACACCCTTCAATGGAAGACACATCTTCAGATATTGAACTCCCTGATGAGGAAGTCTTCTCTATTCAAGATAGTCCTCAGGCATGGGAAATGTACATTGATGGTGCTTCGAGATGTCCAACAGGGAGGAAAATGGAAAATCCTAAATTCAACAAAGTTGGCTTAGGAATTGTGCTCATTTATCCAGAAAAGGAAGTGTTACCTTATTCCTTCTCATTGTTGGGAGGCGATAAAAATAATGAAGAAGAATACCAAGCTCTCATCGCAGGATTGGAGTTGGCGCTTGAAGCACAAGTGAATATCTTAAAGGTGAATGGTGATTCAGATCTGGTAATCAAACAAGTCAATGGGGATTATGCCATCAGAAAAGAAGAACTAATCCCTTTTTATGATTATGTCAGAGAGTTAATGTCGGAATTTCCTATGGAACCGACATTTTCTTATGTCCCACGATCACAAAATACTCAAGCTGATGCACTGGCTAATATATCCACATCTCTGGCAGATCCAAATCGGGACAAAACGACCATTAGTATTGCCCACTGTCGTACAATTTCACCTTATGTTTGAACCATAACAGAGGAGATCAATTAAATTAGTCCCATTCCTGAACCATATGGTAATAATATAGGATGGATGACACCTATCAGGGAATACCTTCAAAATGGAACACTTCCACCTGATAGAGACGGTAAAGAACAAATCCGACAACATGTGGTCAATTTTAATCTTTATGATAGTCCAAATAACCTAGATAAAATTCTCTAAAAGTGTGGTTTTGATGGATTTCTCTTCAGATGCATTGATGGTGAAGAAAAAATGGCTATCATGAAAGAAGTTCATGCAGGAGTCTGTGGTTCCCACCAGTCTGGACATAAACTGTCTAATCAGATTCGAAGGTTTGGATACTTTTGGCCTTCAGTGATACAAGATTGTGTTGATTTCACAAAGAAGTGTCATTCATGCCTAGTACATGCCAATTTCATTCATCAACCTCCAGAGTTGCTTCAAATAACTAAGTACTCGTGGCCATTTTCCACATGGGGAATGGATGTGGTGGGACCTTACCCTTCAGCTACGGCCAAGAAGTTTAAGTATATTCTTACTGCTACTGACTTCTTTTCCAAATGGGAAGAGGCAATACCTATCAAAGAAGTTAGTTATAAAAGCATTGTTAGCTTCATCAAGTCTAACATCATTAACAGATTTGGTGTCCCTCATAACATATTGACGGAAAATGGCACCAACTTCTGTTCATCCGAGATGAAGAAGTTGTATCAAGAATACAACATCAAATCCAACCATTCATCTCAGTATCATGCAGCGGGAAATGGCCAGATAGAATCCTTCAACAAGACTTTTTCAAATATACTGCAAAATATGGTGGATACATATAAGAAGTCATGGCCTGATAAACTCTTTTATGATTTATGGGATTATCGGACCACAACCCGCACTGCAATGCGGTCAACTCCATATTCATTGGTATATGGAATTGAAGCAGTCTTGCCTATTGAAGTTCAACTACCCTCGCTCAGAGTAGCTATTTGTGATCAGTCATCTACAAATGAAAAATCTCAAAAGCTGTTGGATGAATTGGAACGGTTAGATGAGAAAATATTGTGCACACTGCACCACTTGGAAGTCTACCAGAATCGAATAGCATGAGCTTTCAACAAAAAAGTTCGTCTTGGTTCATTCATTCAGGGAGAATTGGTATTAGATCTCAGAACTCCAATGATACCAGGAAAGAAACCTCCCAACCTTGAGCCAAAATGGGAAGGACCTTACTCAATACATAAGGTCTACTCCAATGAAGCATATTCATTATTCTCAATGGATGGAGAACTCATCACTACTCCAACCAATGCCAGATTTCTGAAGAAGTATTTTGTATAAACACAAAATACATTGTTACGGTCCAAGCATATGACCTTAAACTATTTTCATGTCCCTTACGTCCAGCACGACATTAAACTGCACCATCTAGGGTCCATGCATATGACATTAAACTATTGGCACTTACGTCCAACATGACGTTAAACTGTGACGTCCAGACTACATGATGCTAAACTGTACAGAAGTCCCTTACGTTTAGCAAGACATTAAACTACATAACCAATGGTCCATGCATATGACCTTAAACTATTCTCACTTTCGTCCAACATGATGCTAAACTATATTGTCCTTTTTTCACCCAAAATGATGTTAAAATATGAAAAAGTCCCTAATACGTCCAATATGACATTAAACTGTGTCCTCTTTTGTCCTTACTGCATGACATTAAACTAAACAGTCCCCCTTTTTTCCAAACATGACATTAAACTGTATTGTCCCCATCGTTCTAACTACATGACGCTAAAATGTACAGAAATCCCTTAATACATCCTATATGATGTTAAACTATATTTTGTCCCTGTTACATGACACTAAACTGTGCAACACCAATAGTCCTAACTGCAGGACTTTAAACTGCATAGTCCCTTCATATGTCCTACATGAAATTAAACTGTGCATCGTTAAGGTTGTTATATCCTCTTGTTTCTCACACCAAGTATGACTCACGTGATCTTAGAGAAAACTTCAACCATAACACCCTCACTGGGTCGCTAACCATGCGTAAGTCCCAACACCATTTTTTAGGCCGTTTTCCCCAAGAACAACTTGATCACTAATTCATTCTTTAATTGAACTACGCAGACTTTGATCCTTTCCATCCAGGCTGGGTATGCAGACAACCTCCTGAGATTCAATCCCAAAAACAATCTCTTCACATTGGTTCACCTCCATCTCGTACAATGTTGATTTGTGAAACCGCCCCCAAAATCAATATATTTACATTGTTCCAACTTCGTCCTTGCTATATGACGTTAAACTGTACAACATTTTTTGTCCGGTATGACAATAAACTACAACATTCTTTTATACCCTCACCTGAGAGGAAATCATTATTTACATTGATTTCAAATCATGTTTTATTCCAAAGACTATGTGCATACATGGCAATGCCTGAACCTTTTATTTCGGGTCAAACCATCATTGCACTAAAGTCCCCTTTCACCCATCACTTGTATGAACCAAATCTGTACAGAAGGGATTTCTAGAACTATGTGGGCTTGATTCCAATCCTTATGAGATACGTAGGAACATTTGAGTGTGCCTCGATTCCAGCCCCAAGTCTTTGGCCCTAACCCCAAATTCCACTTTCAGTCCCTTGGATGAAAAGTCCCCATGAAAACACACACTGTGTATTTCTTATAATGGTCCGAGCTCTATGACCCTAAACTAAGATCTCCCATACTTTAGTCCCACACGACATTAAACTGTATTTCAAGAACTACGTATGGATTGATTCCCATCCTTATGGGATATGTAGTGAAGTCTAATATTTCAATTCAAGACCCAGCCACAACGTGATTATAGTTAGCATTGATCTATGTATCTTTACATACATTGAACAATACCCATTTTTATGTGTCATAATCCTAACCTTAAATATTTTTTTCAAATATTCATAACCCTTTTTCCTGACTTCTAATCACAAAATGTCCAAATTCTGAGAATTCTTTTTCCTGACTATGCAGCACGTGACCTTACGCGGCCTTACATAAACAGTCTACATAACAGACCTGTCAGCCAAAAGATGCTATTATTTGACTATGCAGCCAATGCACTTATGCTGCCCTGCATAATTCAACCCCCTAATGGGTTTTATAAATAATGGTAACTTCATTCTTAGGACGAAAACCTCTTTTTGTACTTAGTTGTCTTAACGGCGATATGTAGGGATCCACAAAAATAGCCATTCTTTACATATTTGTCTTATATTCTTTTTCATGATCTGAAAATATTCAAGTCTATGGTTTATATTTTCCTTTCCCTATGTTTGGGTCCGACCTTCGTAGGAGTGACATTCATCCAATTCTTAAACAATCATGTTTGGAAATATCTTCTCCATATTCAAGTACCTCTCTTCATACAGCAAACTCTACGATTTGTAAAATTTGAATCTCCATAAACTTCCACTAGCTTTTTAGTAGTAGAAAAGTAACTTTCTGAGAGTTCTTTTTCCTGACTATGCAGTACATGCCCTTAGGCGGCCTTGCATAAACAAGTCTACATAACGGACCTGTCATCCAAAAGATGCTATTATTTGACTATGCAGCCAATGCCCTTAGGTGGCCCTGCATAATTCAACCCCCTAACGGGTTTGTTAAAAAATGGTAACTTCATTCTTGGAAAATACTTCTTCTAATTCATCTTTGTCCTTTTTCATATAATTTCTTAGATTCAAGGTTTCTTAAGTCATAGTTTACATTTTTTCCCTTCCATACTTGAATATGGTAATATGTTTTCAAACAAATTATCAAGGAATTGAGTCATTTTTTAATCCATTCAGTCAAAGCTATTTCAACCTTAAACATTAGCCTTTTTATGTCCGACATGCATGACTTTAAACTACCCACAAAATACAAGGGAACTCTGAATAAAAGTCAAGTTCCAGCTCACTAAACATACATTTTGTGTGATTTTAGGTAATTTTGAGCAATCAAAAGATTCAAAGTTTATAGGGTTATTTTTATATAATCCTAGCAAAAATCAAACCATGCTTACTAGGCCCATTGGATTAGGTAAAATTTAAAGCACGTAGCAGGAAAATACGTGCACAAATGATTGAAGATAAAAGCATTCATTTCATTTTATGTACAAAAGTTAGAAGGACATCCACATACTGGAGTCTCTTCTCTTTTCTAAGAAATTACAAGAGGCTATCAACATAAGTCTTCATTTGATTTATAGCATCCCAAGCTTCATTAGTAGCCACTTGAAGCTCATGAAATCGACCAACTTCACTCTTTTCAGCCCGATGGAGAGCTTTCTTGGCATCTGCAATGGCTTTCATACCATTCGTTTGAGCTCCCTCCAGTGAATTATTGAGTTGGTCAAGTTCTCTAGTAACAACGTCTAACTTTTTCTGAAGGTGTATCTGCTGGACGACTTTATCTTTGATATTATGCTTCAGATTCTTCATCTTCACAGCATAATCAGTCTTAGCTCGGGATACCGCAGCCTCAAATTCGCTGATATTGACTGACAGCTTTACCCTGGTCAGATCTTCATGGAAATTTTTCTCCTGCTCCCTTCTTACGATGACCTGTTTCACCACGGTATGAATCTCTTGATATCTAAAAACGCCAAGTCCTACCATGACTAACAGGGATGACAATCGGGAAATCTTTGATGACAGATCTTCAAGATGCACTTTAGATATGATTTTCCATATGTTGTTCCATGCCTTGTATCGTGAAAAGCTGAGCGCCTTAAGCACCTCCAGGTCTGATTCGATATCATCATCACAAGGGGGCATGTAATCTGGGATTAATGCACTTAAGGAAGTGCCCTGTTCTTCTCCTTCCCTCTGACCCTGGTTACTTCTCCTTATACTACTGTTTGGGAGGAAGTTGAGACTTCACCTCCAGATCTATCCATTGAAGTTTATGGCCCGGTTTGATCAATTAAAAGTATGATTAGTTTCATAGAACAATGAAAGTTGGTTGTCTATCTTGAAAACCCAGTACAATCATTACCTAACAGTAGATCAACAGATTGAGAAGACTCCTCCCCATATTTCCCAGTTTCCACAGGATCTTCAAGATGGGTCTTAAGAGATTTTATTGGGTTTAGCTCCACTTGAGCTAATGTTTCTGCAATGGTAGGGTTGACATCAATGTCCACACCCTCTTCAGGCATTGACACTTCAGCAGCTTCTTTGGATGGAAATGAATATTATTTTTAGTCATGATTAGAAGTGTAAATTATAAGAAAATTTACCGGACGAAGGATAACACTCACGCCCAAGATCTTATAAATCACATGATAACTTAGCATGATAAAAAAATTCTTTTAAAGAAATGCCAAGATTCATCATTTCATCCAATGATATTTTAGAATCCTGGTTAGTCTCACCAGTGGGATCATTTGATGTGTCTTCTTGAAGACCCTCATTCTACAGCCCCTAACCATAGACAAATTCTTCAGGAAGGATGGTAGATTCAATTGTCGCGACCGCCAATGATTCTGGTGCAGGTGTTATACCTAAAACATCACAGAACGAAAATTAGTTGATGTTTTCATTCAACATTTAATGAAGCATTGTATGAAGCATTGTTAAATTACCAGAAGCAGGTTCTTCTCTACTTGTAGTAGCAGCAGGAGCAGTACTGGGAATAGAAGTTGGCTCTTTTTCAGAAGCATCCGAGTCAGCCTGAATTTGTGTTTGTTCCACATCACCCTCCGTGGTCCTCAAAGGAGGATTAGTCCTCTCCCTCATAGGGGAAATTGAAGAATCCCCTGCAATCCCAAGGAAAATGAGCAATCTTTTCATGGTTTAAGACTCATGATTATCTGAAGGACTTACCATTACTGATGAAGAATTTAGTTGTGGAATTCTTCCTTTGATGACTTTGTCTCTTTTGTTTTTTGGGAGTGTCGGAAGTCTCCATTATAGGCACTTGAATTGGATAATGGAAGGCCATGTTCAATTCCTCATTCATGGACTGCTGGTATGGAGATACCTCGCCCGACTCATGAGGAGATTCAGCAACCGCCCCGATGGAAGTACCACCAGGGCTATACTGTGGTGAAGGAACTTCAGTAGTTCCTTTCGTTGCAAGCTGTAGGATAAAGAAATTAATTTCCTTGAGTAACAAAGCTTTGACTGAAATCGAGTTTCAAATCAAATAAGGAAAGAAAACTTACATCTTCAGGAGCCACGTACTCATACCACTCCTCATCAGTAGCGCCATGATCCATCATTTCCTTCACCCGCTTGGTGATAGGGATAGAATCATCGGTGTCATATATATATGTCCTATACTCTTTAACATAGGCTCTTACTTCATCAGGGTTATCCTTGAAATGAATATTTTCAGGAGCCTGAAGGGTCCCTATTCCAGGAAGATGTATCCCTTCACATAGCTCCAGCCATATAGTTTGAGTATCACAATATACATCCCTCCATGTCTGGATGGCCTCTGGTCATAGATATGCAGGTGTACTAAAAGGTTGCAAAGAGGGTCCTACAACCTTGGATTTTAATTTCTTTCTAGCTCCTACAACTATAAAAGGATAATGAAAACTTGTTACTCTATAAAGTTACTAGCAATTAAATTGACTCAATAAAGTAACTCACCAGGAGTTGATGGAGTGGATCCCTTGATTTTGATAGAAGGATTATATACATCATGTGTCATCTTTGACACATGTTGTATCTCCTAAGAATCTGATGAATTAGCCTCGGTTGAAGAACTCAGTGAACCAGATTCAGGAGTGGAAGAATCACCTGCCACCTGAAATGTTTCTTTCTCAATGGTTATCTTCTTCTTCCCCACCCGATAAATAGGTTTATTCAATATTGCCTCAGGATATGACGCTATCCAGTTTTCAGCATACCATTTGGCCAAATTGCTTACCGCTTCAGCATCTGGTAAGTTAAAAACTGCCCCAGTCCTTTCCATATCCATTAGCAACCATAGTTGTCGGGAAACCATTGGATGCTGCTCTGACCTGACGTGCACTGGAGGAGATACAAAAGTTGTCTGCATACACTTTAATTGGCGTGCAAATCAATATGGAGCATAGGCCTCACATATAATTTCCCCATCAATTCTGGTGGCTAGTACACCATCTCTGCAGGCCAGCATGTAAGACCTCTATTCCAAGCTGGCTGATCCATTGTCAACAAATCTCCCTGTCGGTGGATTTCCATAGGGAAATAAGTGGAATTCCTTATGCATACCTAGCCTTGGTCTAATATCATAGGCATTGAGGGAAAAATGAAAAATTCCAGAGAAGGCCTGAACAGAAGGCTTGAAAGAACTTCCAGGAATCTGTATTCCATTCTGTACAGCATATGTCTGAAAGTGAGTGGCGATCCATCCCCATAAAACTTGGAATGGTCCCACTAATCTCAGAGGAGACTTACCCATATAGACATGAAGTAAGATCCTGTGAATATTTTCCAAAACTGGGGTAGCCAATCCCACCATCTTCCTCTCAGCCAACTTGGCTATAATAACGAAGGTCCCTAGCCTGATGCCTCCCATCAAATCTCTAACTGGAAAAAGATAGACACTGAGCCATAAGGCTAAAAAGACTGCCAGACGGGTCTTCTCTGGGATTTTATGATTCATTTCATACCCCCATTTCTTAAACTCTCCTACTTCCAGAGTCAGCCAGAATGTGCCAGGAGCACCTCTCTTATCTGCTCTAGGGCAGTTAGTAGGACGAGTACAGGTGGGACCCTTTTCCCTCTTATTCTTGAGAAACACATCCATCTATTCCTCTGAATGAATATCCCTTCTAGAATGAGTCTTTGAAGTCTTTGAGATTTTGAGCTTATGATAAATCTTCAATAAATCTCGAACAAAATCCGGAGTCTTCTCCGGATCATTAAAGGTTGCCTTTGGAGGGATGAATTCATCATACAAATCACCCAAAATTGGAACCCCTGAGATCTTGTGGACATCCCACAAACTAATGCCTACTTCTCCATGGGTCGTATAGAAAGAATTAGTTTCTGGGCTCCAGCGGCTAAGAAACTCCAGTGAAAAATTATCATTCCTATAAACATATGTCTGCCCAGCCCAGACGGCTTCATAAATTGCAGCTTCCTTCAGATCCTCGACAAACTCTTCACAAGTTTGTCGCACCCAATAATCCCACATTCAATTTGGATTCACCCCTCCTCCAGAACGGAATTCCCATTTCTCCTTCCAGCCTTTGGATTGATCCATCTAAGAATTTCGAAAGATTGAGGGATAACAATGTGGTTGCAGATCAGGTTTGTGAGGTTTCAGATCTGGTGAACATGAGCTATGATTAATTATATAGGCTTTCTTTACTGTTCCAGCATTAGAAAATGTTCCTGTGATTGAGACGTTTTCTGAAGAAAAGTTGGTATATGACTGAAACTAGGAATGCGGGAGATAGTTCTTTGCCTCTGGAATATTGACATCTTGCAGATGACCATGGCCATACAGAGGCAGATAGATGCTGTGCGGGAAATTAATATGATGCTTCTTCAAGTACATGACTAATTCTGGGAGAGTACTTTCATAGGTGGAATAGTAATGATGGCCAACGATGTCCATCATATCATCAATTATTTTTCTTGCTAGTTCATCAGTCATTCCGATTCTCTTGGGAGCCATTGGATCTGCACAAAACTTGAACAATTAACTCTTAAAGTAAGTTAATTTTTTAAAAAAATTGTGAAGGAATTTGAAAAATTGGCTAAGGCATTTAGGCACGCAAGTCCCATAGTTGGCGCGCAAGTATCCTTCGGTCGTGCAAGTATTCGGCATGCATGTATCACCGCACAAGTCCAAATACCTTAATATAAGCACAACGCAAGAAACAAGAAGCGTGGACGAGAAAAAGCCGGGAGTCCACTTGCGTGCCGAGAGCAAAAAAACAAGAGATTCGGGTGCTTTGTGCAAAGTGAGGCCATCTATTTATCGACAAGGCCGTACCCCTGCGCGCCGGACCCTGCGTGCCAAAAGCCCATTTGTGCATCGGACCCTGCGCGCCCTAATTTCCTTTTGTTTCTCATTTTCCTCAGAGTTAAATCCTTATTCCTTTTGGATCCAACTTTGAGGGGGGTCTTTTTTTGACGCTCCTTTTTCATCACATAGTCTAAATGAAATGAAATGAAAAGGGAAATAGCTCAAACAAATAAGATTCATCCTTTGAATAAACATCAAAAATAGATAAAGGGATGAACAAGGAGATCATTTCCCATAGGCCGCGCAAGTTCCAGCATGGTCGCGCAAGTACACTTGCGCGCCACCCAAATGGTCGTGCAGGTGACTTGCAATCCCTCTTTGAAAATCTCCCAGGGTCTTCTCTAGCCTATAAATACCCTCAGTGGGCCCCCCAAAAGAGAGTATTTTTTCCAGAATTCAGATACAGAGCTCTGAACGCCCAAGTCTCTTCTTCAAGTCTTCCGAACACTTATAAGGTAATTCTTTACCTAGAATGGAATGTCTAAACAAGAGTAATAAGGTCTAAGTGTTATAATTCACTAACACTTGCGCGCTTAAGTGTTTTACCCTTAAGGGAAATGGATACACTTGCGTGCCTCCTTACCTACTCATTGAAACTTGCATGCCACTCTTCTGGAAGTACCTTAGGATAATTCTAAAGACTTTGGTCAAGGATCTCCCAAGTATTACCCCATTGGTTAACCGTCACCCAAGTATATAGGTTCCACACAAGTATAGTTGGGTGACCAAGACTTGCGTGCCCATACAATACTTGCGCGACCCCCCAGGACTTGCACGTCCTTCTATTTTTGGGTGCCCTTCCTGCCCATTTCACCTCTCTTACACCTGTCCACCTCTCCTCTTCAGGATTAAGCATTTAGAACTCTCTACAAAGTCATTTATGGCATGATTTTCCTTGTTGGCTTCCTTATCTAAAAGGAATTCTGTGGAACATCTCTCAAAACCTAGTGATTTACACATCTTTATATCACTAAATTTAGAGAATTAATTCATTCAACCTCATCCTTTAAGGTGATAGAATCCTTAACTTGGGACTCCTTTTCATGAGTAAGCCCCAGTCCAAATTATCATTAATCTGGTCATCCTCCTTAGGAGTAAGCCCCAAGTCCTCATTAATTTGGGATTCCTTTTCAGGAGTAATCCCCAATCATAATTCCTTTAACATGGGCTTCCTTTTCAGGAGTAAGCCCCAGTCTCCAAGTTCCCAAATATGGGCATCCTCCTCAGGAGTAAGCCTCAACCATGGTTCTCTTAACCCGGGCTTCCTCTTCAGGAGTAATCCCCAGTCTCAAAGTCTACAAATATGGGAATCCTCCTTAGGAGTAAGCCCCAAGTCCCTTAACCTGGGCTTCCTTTTTAGGAGTAATCCCCAGTCTAAATTCTCATTAATCTGGGCATCCTCCTTAGGAGTAAGCCCCAAGTACTAATTAATTTGGGATTCCTTTTCAGGAGTAATCCCCAGTCATAATTCCTTTAACCTGGGCTTCCTTTTCATAAGTAAGCCCCAGTCTCCAAGTTCCCAAATATAGGCATCCTCCTCAGGAGTAAGCCTCAACCATGGTTCTCTTAACTTGGGCTTCCTCTTCAGAAGTAAGTCCCAGTCTCAAAGTCTACAAATATGGGAATCCTCCTCAGGAGTAAGCCCCAAGTCCCTTAACCTAGTCCTCCTTCTCAGGAGTAATCCCCAGTCTCAATTTCTCTTAACTAGTGTTAATTTACTTTTGATATGGGCTTCCTTCTCATGAGTAAAACCCAATCATAAGTCCCCTCCTAACTTGGGAATCTTCTTTAGGAGTAATCCCCAAGATTAGAGTATCCAAATCTCTATAAAGTATATATACCTTTATGGATCATGTTTCTAGGTTTCTTCCCTAAAGTAAATCCTAATCTTCATTTATCTGGGTAGTCATACATACATAAGACCCACATTATTTCTAATGATTGCATCTTTCATGGAACAATTGTCTGGTTTTACCAATACCTCTTGTTTCTCACACAGAGCATGACTCACGTGAGCTTAGAGTGTAAAAGTAATTATGACATCTTTATTTGAGCCATCAATCATACATAAACCTCAGAATCCCTTACTTGAACTACGTGGGTTTTGATTACTTTGCTAAATAAAGGATACGTAGGTAGCCCATCTGCGGGTACGATCCCAACTCTGAAATAATCCATGTCTTTTTGAATGAAAATAAACTTCAAGTGCCCCACTGAGTGTCTTTAAAACCAGAATGGTCATCATAATGACCAAGAGATATCTATATAATGTATTAAAGGATACCATTGACTAAGAATCTCTAACAAATACAGATGATTCTCTATTGATGAAGAACCTAGAATACATATAAAAGATTCTATAAATTTCTTACATATTAGTCATTGTTCGTTAGATCTAAAAAAAGATCATTTTATACTTGGTAATTTAATAAGGATTCAAGAACATAACTTAAATCTATAAAGAGAGTCTTAGAGTAGACAATAATTCCCCTAAAAAGGTGTGATGAGTCTGACCTCCCATCCTCTCGACCAATGCAAATTCCTAAGTCTCATCCGTTCACAACTAATGAATGCCTACCTTTGGAAAGTAGGTCCAAATGGATATGGAATCATTGGATGTTTTCGGTTCTATGAACAAACCCGTTAGAAATTGATTGGAATGTTTGAACCTTAAATCAACGAGGTAATCCCCAATTCCAGAGGGAAACATACTCAAATCTATGAGGGAGACCCAAACTAGGTAATGAGTTCTAAGGAGGAATCCACAGAAGGAGAAACCGACATCTCATCATACTGTTTCGATCAAAGAGAAAACCTACCTAAATAAGAGATATATGACGCACGCCTTTGGAAAGCAGGAATGTGGGGAAACAGTTACGTGTCCTTGAATGATAGATGCATGCCCTAAAGAAAGCATCAGAAACAGAAATGGTGAACCCGACATGAATCTATTCTCCTTCAAAAGTGAGCTGATCAAATATGTTGGGAAAATTGAGGAATCCCCATGTGAATCCCCTATCCTGCATATGTGAGAGGATGAGTACCATTGGGTGTGTGAAGGATATGGTCCATCAGCTCCTCGCTGACTTCGCGCCTTAAGAGGGCACTTAGGGGGCATCCTCCCCCAACTCCATTGGCTCCTTGCTGACTCCGCCGCCTTAAGAGGCCGCGTTGGGGGAATCCTCCCCTGACTCCATCGGCTCCTCTCCGACCTTTCTGCCTTAAGAGGCCGTGTAGGGGGCATACGCCCCTGACTCCATCGACTCCTCGCAGACCTGACCCCCTTAAGAGGCCGCACATGGGGCATCCTCCCCTAACTCCATTGGATCCTCACTGACTGCACCTCCTTAAGAGGCAACGTCGGGGGAATCCACCCCCAACTCCATAAGATCCTTACCTACTATGTCACCTTAAGAGGCCGTACATGGGGCGTCCAGCCCTGACTCCATCAGCTCCTTGCCTACCCTACCACCTTAAGAGGCCGTGCAGGGGGAATCCAACCCCCGAATCCATTGACTCCTCGCCGACTCCACCACCTTAAGAATCCGCACTGGGAGAATACTCCCCTGACTCCATTGGCTCCTCGTCGACCCCGCCACCTTAAAATGCCACGTAGGGGGAATCCTCTTCTGACTCCATCTGCTCCTTCTTGACTCCACCATCTTAAGAGGTAGTTTGGGGTGGCATCCTACCCCAAATCTGTCGACTCCTTGCCGACCCTACCACCTTAAGAGGCTGCACAGGGGGAATCCACCCCCCGACTCCATCGGTTCCTCGCTGCCGCCGTTGCCTTAAGAGGCCACGCAGGGGGCATCCGCCCCCGACTCCAATGGCTCCTCGCTGACCCCCCACCTTAAGAGGCCACGTAGGGGGAATCCTCCTCTGACTCTATCGGCTCCTCACCGACTCTGCCGCCTTAAGAGGCCGCGTAGGGGGCATCCGCCCATTGACTCCATCAGCTCCTCGCTCCCGCCACCGCCAAATAATAACCAATTTTTGTTTTTTAAATATTTTGTTTATGATTTTTAAATTATTTAATATAATATTATTTTGATAAAATATCATTAGTATCAGTTTTGAACTATTCATTACTTTGAAATCAATAAAACCAAGACAACGAGATAAATTTAAAAAAAATCATTTAATACACCTCTAATATGTCATACTCATCTGGAAAATTTATGGAGGACCTTAATTAATTCAAAATTTATTTATTTTAATATTTTTAATATCATTTATTTGATTGTTTCATTAATTAAATAATTACTACATTGATGTTGTGTAATCATTTAAAATACATATTTCTCAACTAAAAATTAAATATAAAATACCATGATGTATATAAAAATTTTATATTTAAAAATAATATTTATAGCTGATTATATCTTCTGAAAAAACCAAATTAAAAATGAAATTTCTATTAAAAATATGAATGTGACATATTTGATTTTTCCTTATATAAAATATTATAAATATCATAACCTCTTCTAAATTGTCCTAAAAAGTAATAAATATATTTATATCATTAAAATAAGTTTTTTTAGATAAAAATGGACACTTAGATTTTTTCATAACCTACATTTTCCCCACGTGGTCACATAAGAGATATATAAGACAATGAAAGTGACATTTTGTGACTTTATTTGATTCAAATAAGATACAATTAATTTTCATAGAAAAGTATCCATTTTTAACATCTCATATATTTTTTTTTATTTTTAAATATTATATGATCAATTTTTGAGACCAGGCACTGAGAAGACATACAATTCTGAGGTCTGGCATGCCTTAAATAAATTTTTGAAATATATTAAATATGTTAAATAGCATGCTCACACAATTTTACTAAAAAAGTGAAATAACTCCTAATTTTTTTCCTATATTATAAATACGCGGGCACCGTTGTGTTTAGAAAGGTGGTTTTACCCTAGGCGTGACTTAATATTAGTTAGCGCGATCCTTTTGGGAAAACGTTATCACAGGCATTAAAAAGAATAAAAATAATTTAGTAAAATAATTTTTATATTTTTTGTTGATGCAAAGATTAGTGTATATTTAAAAAGATCCTTATATCAGAATTATAGGGTTATCTGCATAACCCTAGAACCTACAAAGGATTGTTGGAGAGAGATCTGAATAATTATCTCATGCGAATGATGATGGATCAAGATTAGATCACAGATCATTGCGCCAACATAATCCATAGACCTCATCAATGATGATAAAAAAATAGTTATACATCGAAGATCAATCCAAATCAATTTTGGATGTTTGTTTTATGTGAATTCTTCCTCATTTCTCATTTCTATGATGAACAAAAATCAATTGATGAACGAATTTATTTGTAGGTCTATCGCCTTGCAGGATGTGATTCATTTTGTGGGGATTTAATGGGAGAATTTCATTTGATTAAATTGTTGATGAATTTGATTATCGTTCTAATGTTAACAAAACAAGATCAAACCAAGCACTGGTCAATGTTCATTCCTCTTTATTTATTGTTCATTTCTCACCCAATTTTGTGATTCACCACGAGGATTCTTTGTTGGCCCAGGGTTTGATTATTTTTGATTAATCGATCATTGCACAACCGTTTCTTGGTGAAATGATCCGATATCATAGATCTAGGATCATAATGAACCAAAGTAGGTTAGAAAATGGAGATAGAGTGATTCAGAAGACCAATGATTCCCTAATTCACGTTCTTCAGTTCATAATGAAGAATGATGTTTTAATCCATTTTGTGAGTGGGTCTGATGACAAAATACATTGTTCGATGATGGAAATGATTGGAAAACTTTGGATATTCAATTTTATTGTGAATAAACCACCAGATTGAAGGTGGAGCATCAATTGAGGCACATATAAAAGAATATGTGATTCTGGAAAATCCCATATAACCCTACATTTAATCAATGATTACACAACATGTGTCCCCCTAGCTTCAGTGATAGGGATTGGTCGAAGTGAAGGATAACATGACATGTAAACCCTATCACACGGTGTGTAAACCTCCACAGTTGACTCGGCGTGATCTTTAGAGAGTATATAGACATAGACAATAGTGCACGACCAAATGACATACAATGTAGTTATAAACGGACATAACTTGGCATATATAGACCGGTACAAGGACACAGATTTGGTACAAAGACATGAATATAAGACATGGGTAGGATATTGTGTGTCTCTACACATTGCGTAATTATTCAACATGTCATGTAAATGGAGACTACATGCCATGTGAGGTTTTTCCACATGGGTAGGACATGGGATAACTGGACATGCCATGTACCACTTGGGAAACACCATGTACTCCCATAAAGAGTGATTAAGGATCTTTGTTTTCTTTATTTGGACCATTATATGTTTAGTGGATTCCCTTGGTCCTTTTCCCTTGAGGGTACAATGCAGAATTACATCTATATCATCAGATTTTGATCCCCTATTGAGGACAAATCTCAGATAGAGTTATAGTGTACCTCTGTGGAACTGGAGCGCTCTACTCTATCATCTCCTCCAATGGCTCGAAGGCCTTCATTTTTTATTGATTTTTGATAATACACCTTTCAAGGGGTGAGGTGGAACCCTAGTTGGGGTTTGTGGAATCAGCATGACCTTCCTGAGTAGGGCATCGATCCTACATCTAGTAGTCCATATTAGTGGGGTTTGAAGAATCATTTACATATGATCCCCTATGTAGAGAGTTGATCTAGTATGGATTTTTGGTGTCCCCCATCAGTTCTTGGCATAACCCCCTATCTGTGTATTATATTACCCTAAGGCCTGTGAGCTTCCTTCTTCAAGGCCAAATGACATAGAACTCTTCATCGAGTGTCTCCGATGTTAGTATGTCTTGTGGAGTGAGTTCTCTTGGAATGAGTGTTTATTTTGCTGGCAGTTGGTTATGGCTGCCTTATGGCGTGATGTCTTTCCCGAGTACATATGGATTCCTATTTTATTTAGTCATACATTGATTTATATATCACGTATTGATATGAATATAATTGGTGCTTTGTGTTTAGGGTTTTCATGATGTCCTAATAAGTACTGTTATACTCACCCCTATAAGTTCTTTACCCACACGTGTCATGTCTTATGCAGATGAAAAACCTTTTGATGGGTTATTGGGAGTACATGGAGTGGGTGGAGAATTGATGGATCTTATTAGACCGAGGTGTTTTTTGGAAGCTTGCATTTGACTTAGTCCTCTCCCATGGATCAGTTGGTCTCTATTGTTTTTGTTTGGGCATGTATTTGGATGCTTTTTCCCTTTGAAAAATTTACTTTAATACTCTTTTGTGAGATATTATATGTATTCATGAATTCTTTCAATTGTTTTATATTTCATCATTGTGTGGGCATGGAGCTGTGTGTGTATAGGTACTTTAGTCTAATGGATCCCATTTGTGGGATATGCCTACTCGGCACTGGTCGCCAGCCCCTCACATATTAAAGGTGGGATTCGGGTAGTCACGATTCGTACCTAGGTGGGCCGAGTCATTATATAGTTGTATCAGAGGAAGTCAGTTCTAATTTAGGACCAAGAATCTGTGATATTGGTTTGGGAAAATAATGTTAAGTGTTTTGAATTTATCTTTTAGGAAAGGGACTCCAGTGTTGGTGTGGCGGCTGACATATCCATACACCAGGACTCTGATCACCTTATTTTTGACTTGGTACATGAGAACAAAAGTTTTAGGGAAAACAATAGTACATGCATCATATAGGAACGGGTTGAGTTTTCCATTCCCTTCTTGTGTTACCTCCCCAAATATACTCTTTTGAGCATGGTACATATTGTTTTATTTCAGTATACCTCTAAGTAGATAGCCAGCCAGGATTCCACTGTGTGTTCACAAGGATGATCTTCCTAGTGAGGAGGCATCAGTACAAGGGATTGTACCAAAGATAAAACCTATAGATGGTTTACTAGCTATACCAAAACCCATTGGGAAGTAGGTATCACTAGTACTACCATTTTAGGATGCACATAGGATGAGCGCGTTTCATGAGTTTTAGAGGCTGGGAACTCCCGGGTTTTGGGGAGAGCCAAACCCCTAGGTGGATGAGGACTGGATAGAGGTAGTCACCTAGGTTTTCCACCTTGTGAGAAGGCCTATAGAAAAGATTTATATCCTCATAATGAGTCTTCTTCTGAGATCTACTGGGTGATGGTGGATCTTGGAATATCAATCACATGATGAGGAAACTCTCTCCTGGGCAGACTTCAAGCATCTCTTTAGAGAGGAGTTCTATCAGGATACATTATGACCAGTACACATATAGGATCTTCTGCATATGCAGTAGGGTAGTATGACCATGGAAGAGTACTCAGTGAGATTCACTGATCTCTCATGTTACTCTGTGGATATGGTGCGGGACCAGTTATTCAAGGATAAAACTTTTGAGAAGGTCTTGCACCAGGACATCTAGGCATCAGTGGTATCTCATAGCATTTCCACCCATGTTGGAGTGATTGAGTGATCCTTTTTGGTGGAAGGTTTTCTAGGAGAATAGACGCAAATAGTGGGAGCTAGAAGTGGGAACCTAGTAGCTAAGATCTTGGCAGCTGGTAGCCGATGATAGTTACATGGATCCAAGTGAGTCAGATGCTTTAGAAGGTGACCCCATGACTCAAGTTCAGTGGTGTAATGCTCCCAAGGTGCTTCAAATAAGCCAAGGGATATGTGGTGTTTCTCTTGCGATGGTTAGGGAAATCTAAAATGAGATTACCTGAACCATCGTATAGCTGACTGGGAGATGGTCGAGGGACTTTTGAGACAGAGGAAAAGGTAGGAGGAGGGTGTTCTGAAGGGTGGAGGATGTGGTAGAGGGGCTGTCAGGGCAACAAGAGGTGGTTGGATGTTCAACCTATTACCACCACCACCCCAGGTTTTGCATGATAGGATCAAGAAGCTGGTGGGTAAGGATGGGGTCAATTATAGGCTATGGAAACCTATGACCCCAAGGCTCTAGGGAAGATACAATCTACGATCTATATCTTTTATACTATAGATGTAGTATTGATATACACATGTTCTAGATATTACTTCCTTTCAACTTCTCTAGTTTGAGACTTAGAGATTTCAATTGACCTTTTGGATTGAACTTTGTGATAAGAGATTCCTTCATGTAGTGATTTAGTGATTTCACACCTCTAATGACCATGAAACATGATTATTGGGGGTGAGAGTTTTGTATAAGATCTCTTTATTGCATCAATGATACCTTACAACTTCATCTTAGGTAAAAACTCGATATCTATAGTTCATGAGCAGATTGAATATTTTAGGTGGAGGATACATTGTGTCCGTAGTGATGGGACCAGGTTTGGATTTTTCAATGAAAGGAAAACCCAAGAAGTATAGGATAGACTCATGCATAAGATGGTATAGCTGATTTCTCATTAGTTGGATAGCCTAACCCTTGGATCAGTGGATGTTGTGAGTTTCCAGTTTCTTGCAGTGGTGGTGGAGTATGAGGACATCCTCCCCGAATATATTTTATGTTTACCTTCTCACCGAGAGGTAGATTTCCGCATTGACTTGCATCCTGGGATGACACTGATATCTGTACCAGTATATCAGATGGCTCCTGTAGATATTTGAGAGATGTGATTACAGTTGGAGGACTTGTAGGATAAGGGAATCGTGAGATCCATCATTTCCCCCTTGAAAGCCCCAGTGTTTTCTAAGAAGGTAGAAGTAATCTTGAGGTTGTGTGTGGATTATTGGCGCCTGAATTAGGTGAATGTGAAGAAAAAAGAATCCACTATTGAGGATCAATTACCTCTTTGATCAGTTAATGGGGGCATGATGGTTCTATAAGATTGAACTTAGGTCAGGTTATCACCAGCTGCGAGTACAAGATGAGGATATATTGAAGATGACATTCAGATGTCTCTACAGTCACTATGAGTACTTGGTGATGTGGTTTTCCATGAAGAACGCCCTAGCAGTGTTCATGTGACTCATGAATCTGATATTTTATCCTTTCTTAGATGGGTTAATGGTAGTCTTCATCGATGAAATCTGAGTGTACTTGACATCTAAGGAGGAGCATATTAGACACTAGAGGATGGTCCTAGACACTCTCTGAGAGAACCAACTTTACAGAAATCTCTCAAAGTATCAGATTTGGATTCAATAGTTCCATCTTCTAGCACACATCATCTCAGAGGTAGGAATTAAAATGGATCCAATGAAGGTTTAGGTAGTTCTTGCTTGGGAGCCACCCAAGAGTTTCGCCTAAGTGAAGAGTTTTCTCAGGTTGACTAGGTACTATTAGAGGTTTATACCCAACTTCTTCAGAGTGGAAGCACCCTTGGCAACCTTGAACAAGAAAGGGAATCCTTTCTTGTGGAAAAAAAGTGCCAGTAGTGCTTCTAGGAGATAAGTAAGAGGTTGATGAGTACTCTCATCTTGAGGTTATCGTTGGAGGGTGTCGAGTATGCAGTGTTCTATGATGCATCAAGGACCAGACATGGTTGTGTTCTAATTCATAGGCAAGTAGATATTACCTATGGTTTAGACCAATTTAGACCACATGTGCAGAACTACGCAACCCATGAACTTGATTTAACAGAAGTTGTTTTTTCATAGAATATGTGGTGATAATTCTTGATGGGAAATCGATATATCATGTACTCTAACCACAAGAGTCTCAAGTACATATTCTCTCAGAATGATCCTAACATTAGATAGAGGTGGTGGATAGAGTTCCTCCTAGACTGTGACTTTGATATGGTATATACTCCTAAGAAGGGGAACATGGAACCAGATTCTCTCAACAAGAGATCAAGTTTATAGTTACTGAATGATGAATCTATGTAGTTAGACTCATTTTAGTTATATTTTTTTGGATGGAGATGGATAAGTTTACCTCCATTTGATGGTTTTCACCCCTACACTCTTACAATGAGTTGGGGAGGTAGAACATGGGGATACCAACTATGAGACCCTACACACTTGGACTTCTACTAGAAATGATCCTGATGGATTTTCAGAAGGTGAGGAGTATGTTGTTCTTTTTAGATGATGGATGATGGTGCTAGTGATGTTGCAGTAGGAGGTTTTGAGAGAGTTTCATAAAACTCCCTTAGAAGTACATACATGTGTGTAAAAGATGTACCAGGGACTCCAACATTAGTTTTGATGTCCATGGATGAAGAAATGACTTGCAGAGTTTGTCTCTTGATGCCTTACTTGTCAGCAAGTGAAGGCTGAGCACCAAGTTCCTGTGAGTTCAGCTCAGTCACCTTGGGGTGTCAGAATGGAAGTGGGATGGGTTATCCATAGACTTTTTGATGGGCTAACCACTTATGTATAGGGGACATGATTCCATATAGGTGATTGTAGACCAACTCACCATGTTAGACCACTTCTTAGATATATGAGAGTAGAGTTCATTAGAGATATTGGGATGCCTCTACATGTATGAGATAGTTCGATTCCATGGATTTTCATCTATGATAATATCTGATTGTGATGATCACTTTACATCCCTATTGTGGAAGGGATTGCATGATGTGTTTGGGACCCAGTTATTCTTAAGCATTGTGTTCCACCCCCATACTAATGGCTAGATAGTGCATACCATCCAGGTCTTGGAGGATATAATGAGAGCTTGCATGTTGTATTTTGGTCGTAGTTGGGAGGATCACCTACTCTTGGTGGAGTTTTCATACAACAAAATCTAACATTCCACCATTTTTATGATACCATTTGAGGCTTTGTACAGGTGACCTTATAGGTCAACACTTTATTTGACCGATCCAAGTGAGTCAGCACTCATGGGACTAGAGTTGGTGTGAGATATAACAGAGAAGGTGCAGATCATCCATGGGTGGATGGAGACTACATAGAGCTATCATAAGTCTTATCCGGATAGACGACATAGACCTATATAGTTTGAGGAAGGAGACCAAGTGTTTCTAAGGGTCTCACCTCGATGTGGATTGGGGATATTTTTCTGGGATGAAAAATTATCTATGAGATTCATTGGTCCTTTTCATATACTGCGTAGAGTTAGAGAGGTAGAATACCACTTAACTCTACCACCATAGTTAGACATAGTACATGACATCTTCCACATGTCGCAGCTGAGGAGGTACATAAAAGATCCATCACACATTATACACTAGGGAGAGCTGGGCATCAAGGATGGATAAACATTTGCTGAGTACCCATTAGAGATTGAGGATCGATAGGAGAGGAGCCTTCATTGACAATAGATTCCTTCGGTGCATTTTTGGTGGTAGTATGGGATTCTATAGAAGAGAACCTGGGAGAAGGAGGCTCAGATTTGTTCTCAATACCCACATATCTTTTTGTAGCCCCTATTTTGTCTTTTCAGGATGTAAATCCCCAAGGTGGGGAGAATGTAACATCTATACTACAAAAGAATAGTATATTAGAGGGGGTTATGCACAACACCCTCTAAATTCATATTCTATATAATTACAAGGGGTTCTGCAAAACCCCCTCTAATTGTCGAATGTAGAGGGGGTTATGAACCCCCTATAAATTTATTTTCTATAAAAATTAGAGGTTTGTTATTTACAACCCTTGCTAATCATCAAATTTAGAGGGGCTTATAGACCCCCTCTAATTTCATAAATTTGAGATGGTTTTTAAATGTCTAGAAATTTTCTAACATTGTTTTTTAATATCCAGTAATATTTTAGAGGGGGTTCAAAACCCCTCTAATGTATTAAATTAGAGGGGGTTAAAATCTCCCTCTAATGTATTAAATTAGATGGTGTTCAAACCCCCTCTATTTTATTAAATAAGAAGGGGTCCAAAACCCCCTTTAATGTCTTTAAATTAAAGGGGGTTCAAAACCCCCTATAACATCTTAAAATAGAGGGGGTTCTCTATTTTCTTAAATTAGTGGGGGTCCAAAACACCCTCTAATGTAATTAAATTGTAGAGGGTCTAAAACACCCTTTAATTTAAAATATTTATAGGGGTTGTGAACCCCCACTGTTAAAAAAAGAAACATCTATAATATATTTATATATATATAATTAAAACACAATATATAAATGTATTTAAATACATTATATGAACATATTATATAAAATATTTTTATGATTGTATTTAATTGTATTTATATGTGTACATAAATATAATTGTATAATATTATGTAAATTAATATATATTTATTTGTATAACTAGTATTTCATATAATATTAATTATTTAGAATATAAAATTATAAAAGTATAATATAAATATATACATAAATATAATTTATTTAAAAATATATCATATAAAAACCCAAGCCTGTAGTTTTTATAAATTATATTATAATAATAATAAATTTTTTTTATTGAATAGGTTTATGCCTTTATATTTGATATAATAATTATTATATGAAATAAAAATATATATTAATGCACATAATAATAAATTTTTGTATTTAAATACATTATATAAATATTTTTATAAATCGTATTACATATAATATTAATTGTATATAATATAAAATTGTATTTCATATAATATTAAGTATGTTTTTGCAAAATAGTATTTCATTTAATATTGATTATATATAATATAAATATTAATTATATATAATATAAGTTGTATTTCATATAATATTGATTATATATAATAGACATATTAATTATATATAAAATAATATTAGTTATATATAATATTAATATTTGTATAAATTGTATTTCATATAATAATATTATTATATTAATTTTATATAATATTATATAGTTTATAAAAATAAATAAATAAATAATAATATAAATAATAATAAATATATTTATTGAAATACATTATATAAATATATTTTCAAAGAACTTATATAAATATATTTGGTAAATAATTATATATATATATATATATATATTCTTTAAATAAATATAAATATATATAATATATAAATATGTATTAAATATTTAAATAATTTACATAAATATATAATAAAAATGTATTTAATTTAATATATGTTTGATATAAATCATAAAATAAATGTATAGTATTTATAAAACAAACATATAATTTATATAGATTAAAAAATAGATGTAATAAGAATAATAATAATTAATAATATTATTTTTATCACACACACACACACACATATATATATAAGTAAAATATATACATATATACTTGTGTAATATATTTAGGTGATATATAAATATATAATATAGAATATATATAATTGCATATACATATAAATATAATAAATAATATATATATTATTATTTAAATGTATTTAAATATATTATTATAATAATATTTATTATAATAAATAACTAAATATATATAAATACCTTCATGTGTAATTTATACATTAAAATTCATGGTATAGTGGTTTGTGGGTTGTGATCCGATGGTAATTATTCCTTGGTGTCCATGGTTCAAATCTCGACGCCTATTATTTTTCTATATCGACAGGGGGAGGAGTGAGTGGGCACAGGAGGGAGGCAGGGGCGGGAAAAAATAGGAGGGGGAGGCTGGGGCGGGAATGCGAGGGGGAGGGAACAGAATGGGAGGTGGATGGAACAAAACGAGAGGTAGAGGGAATAGAACGAGAGGGGGAGGCTGGGACGGGTAAAGAATGGGAGGGAGGGGTAGTACTGGGAACTAGAGGGAGGGGATGAGGCGAAGCTTGAGGAAGGGTAGGGTAGGGGTGACACATAGCAAGGGGAGTGTGGTAGTGGTCCCAAAAAAATGAAATCCCAAGGAAGGGAATGGGTGACACAAAGCAAGGGGAGTGTGGTAGGGTCCAAAAAAATGAAAATATTTAGGGGTGGTTATAAAAACCACCCCTAAAGTATCCCGTTATTAGGGGCGGTTCAAACTACCCCTAAACCCTTACAAATAGTGGCCGTTTCACTATAACCACCTCAAACACAAGTATTTTTGGATAATTTAAGTTAACATTAGACGGGGTTTAAACCCCCTCTAATGTAACCACCACTAAAGTCACCATGCCTTTACTAGCGCTTTCTCAAAAATTCCCCCAATGACAGTAGGCGGCCATATTAGCGGTGGTTCCTCACAACATCCGCTAATATATTTAGAAGCAGTTATAACCCCTTCTAAATTCAAAAATAATCCCCTCTAATGCGAGCATTTTTTAGTTCTCGTCTTTTTCATGTATTAATTTTAAATATTATATGGTCTTTGTTTGAGACCAGGATTTGAGACAATATGTGATTCCAAGGCCCAGTGTGCCCGAAATAAATGTTTAAAATATATGGAATATATTAAATAGCATGAATATGTAGTTTTACTGAAAAAGTGAAATAAATCCTAAACAGGTGACCATATAAGAAATTTGAGGGTAACATTGAGTTCATAATTTTGGTTTTACACTAGGAGTGACTTAACATTAGTCTACACATGCCATTTGTGAAAAAGTTGTCATGGTTGTTAAAATGAATAAAAATAATTTAATAAAATTATTTTTATACATTTCATTGACACAAAAATTAGTGGATATTTAAATAGATCATTATGTTAGAATTCCAAGGTTAACTGCATAACCTTGGAACCTTTGGATGATTTTTGGAGAGCGCTATGAAGAATTATCTCAGGAAAACGATGACAGATCAATATTGGATCGTAGATCATTATTCAAATAGAATCCGTGGACCTCATCATTGAATAAAACACAATAATTCTTCTTCGATGATCGATCCAACTCAAGGTAGAATGTCTGTTTTATATGGATTATTCCCCGCTCCTCATTTCTATAATAAATGAAAATCAATCGATGAATGAATTTATTTGTGGATTGATTGCCTTGCGGGATGGGATTCATTTTTTTTGGGGATTTAATGGGGGAATTTTATTTCATTAAATTATTAATGGATTTTGTTATTTTTGTAATGAAAAAGAACCAAGATTGACCCCAAACATCGATTGAGGTTCGTTCCTCTTGATTGATTATGATTTTCTTCCTAAATTCCACTATTCACCACGAGCATTCTTCGTTGGCCCACGGTTCAAATATTCCTGATCAATCGATCGTTTCACAATCGTTTCTTGGTGAAATGATTTGATATCGTTGATATGGGATTGAAATTACATGACGAAGGTGCGATGGTGGAGATAGAGCGATTTTGACGAAGAATGATTCCTGAATCTGCGTTCTTTGACGTTCTTCGGCGCATAATTATGAATAATGATTTAATAATTTGTTTTAGTGGATATGATAATGGGACATCTTGTTCGATGATGGTAAGGAATAGATGACCTTGGATATTTGATTTCATGGAAAATCAGTCACCAGATCGAAGGCGAAGCATCGACCAAGGTGTACAGAGGAGAATATAGGATTATGGAAAATTCTGTAGAACGTGATGTGTAATATGGGATTAAATGGTGTGCGGGGACCCCTAGATGTGGAACTTGTGTTTTTCTGAAGTTAAGGATCAGAAAACTTGTGTCCCCTATCCCACGATGTGTGACCCTCCCCAACTAACTCAGAGTGTACCCTGGAGAGTACACAAACACGAGAAACAATAAATGGACAGATGGCACACCATGTACTTATAAATGAACAAGGCTTGGCGTACACATACCAGTACACGAACATGACTTAAGTACATGGACACAACTAGGTAACATGTTATGGATAACGTGTGCCTCTACACATCATGCACTTATTCTACACACCGTGTAAATGGAGACTACATTCTGTGTGAGGTTTTTCCACACGGATAGGACTTGGGATAGCTAGACATGCAATATACCCCTTGGTATACACTATGTAATACCATAAATAGTACTTGTGGATCTTAGTTTTCATAGTTTGGACAAGTATTGGTTGAGTTCATTCCCTTGGTCCTTTTCCCTCGAGGGTACAATGTGACATTACATCCACATCACTGGATTGTGATCCCCTCTAGAGGCCGAGTCTCAGATAGAGTTGTGGTGTCCCTCCACGATACTGGAGGGAGATCCTCTATCATCCCAAATCAGGGTTTTTAGAATTAGTGCTAATTCCCTAAGAAGGGTGTTTTTATTCCATCTAGAAGTCTGTATCTACAGGGTTTTCATAATCATTGACATACGATCCCCTATATAGAGGGTTCATCCAAACTGGGTTTGTGGTGTCCCCCAGCTATTCTGGAGGTGACCCTTTGTCTCTATATCAAAGTCCCTTTAGACTAGTGATATTATTTGGGAAGGTCCTAATGAACCAAAACTCTTTATCGAGTGTCTATAACGGTAACATGGTTCATGGAGTGAGTTCTCCCTGAACGAGCGTTTCTACAAGAAGAATCCTATGGCTGGAAGTTAGTCATGACCGCCTTATAGTGTGGTTTATTTCCTGAGTATATATGGATACCTCTTTTCTTCTATCATACATTTATTTCTATATCTTGTATTGATGTGAATATACTTGGTTATTTATGTTTAGTGTTTTCAGGGTGTCATACTGAGTATTGTTATACTCACCCCTACACGGGCTTTGCCTGCACATGTCGTGTCTTATACAAATGTTGAACCTTTTGACAATATCCTAGGAGTACATGGAGTGGGTGGATCATATCTAGAGATTTTCATAGCAAGGTGTTTTCTGGGAGCTTGCATTTTACTTATAACTCTCCCTTGGATTAGGTTGGACTCCTTACAGTTTTTGGTTGAGCTTGTATTTGGCCCCATTTCCCTTTTAGTACTTTATTGTCGTACTATATTGTGGGATCTTAGATGTATTCATGCATTATTTCAGTTGTTTTAAATTTTATATTTCTCTGGGCTTGGATATGTGTGAATTTATTCATGTACATTAGGCTAATTTCTCCCATTTTTTGGGATATGTCTACTCGACGCTGGTCGCCAACCCCTGACCTATTGATGACGATCATGGTGTAGTCACAGGTCGGACATCGGTGGGTCAGGTTGTGACACCATTAAACAAATAAAATTATAACCTTTTGTGTTAAAGTTCAAATTAACTTCATCCAATAAAATTTGGACAAGTTTTAGGGTCATTTTATAGTTCATATCATTTTAATTTTAACATAAATTACCCAATTTACCCTTTACTATGGTAATAAAAATTACTAAAGTTACTATTCATATTGGAGAAAAATAAAAGGAACCTATGTAATAAATTTTGATATACTAAATCCAAATATTTTATCCTTTTCTTAAAATTCAAAACATAGAATTTTTAGAATTTAATTTAAATTTAAATAGGAAAAAAAGTAATGAAAAATATTTTTTTCAGAAAAATTCCATTTTTAAATTTAAAATGTTTTTATACTCATTTCGAGTATAAAAGCCAATTCAAAATCCATAATTGGATTATTTTATATAAAAATGATCTATTTAAAATCTCTAAATAATACAAAACATAATTAGACCTTTTAAAAATTTTGTACAATATAATTTTTAAAAAAAAATCGTTATTTTTCACTATTCATTGAAAAAAATCAAAATTTTCATAAAATTATCAAAATTTCACTATAGTAAAATTTTTATATCCTGATTTAAAAAATTAAGGCCATTTTATCAATTTTTTCCTAAAATCTCCATAAATTAATTATATTATTTTTATATAAAAAAACTAAAAATCATTTTTGAAGAAAATGTATTTTTTGAAGAATAAAACAACTCTTATGAAAATATAGTAATTATTTAAAAATAATTTATTAATACATTATAAATGAGTAAGAATTTTAAATATTTCATAATTCTTTTAACACTATTTATTCCCCCAAATTTTACAGTTAGGTTATAATGACCATATTTATATAGTGATATTTAGTTGTTCATTTAATCTTGATGTGGTGTATCATGTATGGTATATAACACAATGTTTCTTTTTAAAAACTCAAAATGTTACACATGTCAGGTTTGATGAAATGGATTCTAAGCCATGTTTATATGAGAACACATCCAGACAGTGAGGTGGGGGACTCACCATGTGGACACCCTTACACGTTGTATATTCTCCCTTTTGACTTCTTCATCTCACATCTCTTTTATTTGGACTTGTATTTTATCCCATGAGTAGATCATCATAATTGTGTTTCCATATATAATGGGATCATTGATTTTTTTGGGGAATATGGTATCTAAAGTGATATTTTCCAAGAAATAATCTTCTTTAGGTGATGCTTGACGATTAAAGTGATTAGGGAAAGATAATTAAAGAGATGTCGGGGTTAGTTCTCCTTTTTATCACTGGGGTGTGGGTTCCCATTATTTTTTATATAGCTAGAGTCAGTACTCCCCTGAACTGGGAATGATTTTTTAATCTACAAAGTGGTACTCCACTGTCTTTAAGCTCCAGTGGTATGTGGGTGATCCACGGGAGTTGTGGATCCCTCGGCAGTGGAGCATAGTGATGAGGGGAAGGCCCATCCACACATATTCTGGTGAGATTAAATTTGATGTTGGACATCAGTGATGGAATTTTGGGAGCTTCATGATTACTCATCGACATTGGTTGGGATCTTATATGAAGACCCCATTTATATCTCATTCAGGATTATTTGTGAGCACACACACATACAAACACACACATATATCTCTCTCTCTCTGTGTATCTATGGGTTTCATTTACCTCTTGCATTGGGTTGAACTGACATTCTATTATATATCTCCATCACTCCCTCTTTATGTAATTTTCCCACACATGTCATGTCTTAATGAATATTTTGGGAAGATCGACGGAGAATTTTCTGAAGCTTAGGGATACTTGGGTGCATTGATCACATTAAATGGATGGGGCTTATAGATCAGAAGTAAGATCTCTGATTTTTAATTTATTATAGTTGTTGTTTGACTGGGAATTTATTTTTAACTAGGTATGTATTTTTCCCCTTTACACATTGGTTTTATTCTATCGTACTCTGATTTATTCTCTAGAGGTTATTAAATGCACGATTTATTCTAAATTTTAGTATCCTTTTATTATTTCCCTACACCATTTCTTGGATATGGATGGTTGCGTTCATACAAGTACATTAAGAAAAGGGATAACATTTTATATTATTTTTTCTCAACACTTGTTTCCTTCCCCTGACCTATTGGAGGTAGGCCTAGGGTTTTCATGGAACAACCTTCCATTGGATAGGAGGGTCTCAGTGGGTATGGTATTGAAAGAGATGTATCAGAGTAGTGCATTACTTGGGACAATGTTTCCCCTTATATGGTTTTGGTTGGGACTTAGTGAAACTATGTTAGAGTTTCTTGAGTGTGGCTTTCAATCTAGGTAATCCAGTGCTAGCGCGACAACTGACGTATCAATAAACTTGGACTCTGAATACCTACTTATTGACTTGGTATACCGAGACCTTGGATGCAAGGAACAAATGGTACATGAATAATATTGGATTGAGTCTATTGACTATCCTTATCAAGTCATCTCTCCCCACATATATATATAATCATATTAGTTTTGTATATCTTGATTACTTTTATGATGTCTCCATAAACACATCCAACAAAGTTACTAATTCGGGATTATGAAGAAGACCCGATGAGTGATGAGGTCTCAGTTCAGGGGACACACTATGGTGTTATTCCTCAAAGAAGTTAGGGAGAAGAACCCATTCTTGTTTATTAGTAGTTATAAATGATTTTTTAGGTTGAGGATGCCCACATGATTAGGACACTCTATGAGTTATAGCATCATAGGACACTGAGGTTTCATGATGATCTATACATGCCAGAAGAAAATAATTATATTTGGTTAGTAATTCGAGTCATTAGGTTAATTCGAACCCTGATAAACCTTATAGTTGCTCTATAAGATAGTATTTTCTATTTAACTACTAGGAACTAGTGGATTTTGGTTATATAGACCCATGATGAGATGATGATCATATGGTCTAACTTCCATCATCTATTTTGTTTGGAGTATTACCCCTCAAACTTATGCTCATTTCAGATCCAGTAGCTTATTGAGCTGCATCATGGTAGTATGATAGTTAAAACATACACCATGAGGTTTAATGAACTTATACGGTACTCCCTTGATATAGTATGATACAGATTATAAAAGGTGAGGAAGTTTGATTAGGTTCACCTCAGTGACATTCAAGCTAGTGTGGTCTCTTTATAACAAACCATTTATATTAGAATGGTAGTGAAAGATATGGTGACTAAGTGATCCTAGAAGTGGTATGTCAGTCAAATAGAGCCATCAATGGGCATCATGTGGATGAGTATTCTGTAATGGGTAGCAGGTGTTAGGTGGCAAGGTCTCAGTAGATGAGACATTATTATTATCGAACCTGGATATGTGGTTTTGTAGTGCATGGATTTCATAGAGGATATTATTAGCCCAAATGGAAGTGATGTTACGCTTACAATGAGTGAGGTCACTTATCTAGTTATTTCCAAAACCATCATGATGAGTAGGATCAGAAGAATATGGACGGATATTCATGGTGGAGGCTCCCCATGATTAGGTATCTCTTATACATAGCCATGGAAGCACTTAAGGAGGTAGTTCTAGTATAGGAGAAAGATCCACTCTAGAGAGAGGAGCAGTTGGTGCATGATGACTCTATGATCTACTACCACCACCACCACTAGTTGGGCCATGTTAGTCTTTGAGAGATAGTGGTCAGGGTTGTGGGGAGTTGCAGGCCATGGAAGGATATGAACATGAAACACATGTGATGATATGATTTACAATATGTGTTTATTATTCTCTTACATCAGTACTAGTTGACATAGGTTCAATTCATTCATTTACCTATTTATTCTTATTGTGATATATGGAGTTTCCAGTTGAGAATTTTTCCCAATATTTGTGTCTAGAGGTTCCTATAGTTAGTGATTATTTGATATTTCTCACCTATCTGTAGTGTGAGCTATCTCTTGGAGGAGAGAGTTTCAAAATGGGACCTTTTTTTAAAAATAATGAAAAATTATTACTTCATTATATGTATGGAATAGTTTTCTATGGTTTGAGCCTAGATTTAATGTCATCATGGATGAGTTAGACGCCTTTGAATAGATTGGATGAGATTTTCTACTATGGTTGAGAGATATATCTTGGTTGAATGAGTGGGTCTTTCAGGAAAGAAGCTACAACCCACCGCCCATCAGTTGGTGAATTTGTCCACTTGATTAGCAGAATTTTCATGCATCTGGATTCCTTTGGTTTTAGATTAATTTATGAACTTCTTCCTTAAGGATGTTCTAGGACTACCAATATGATAGGATATGGAATTATATATCAACTTGCACCCCATGACCACACCAATGTCTTCATAAGAATATTGGATGGCCCCTATTCAACTATGGTTCCAAAGGTTGTAGTTGGAGGACCTTTGAGAGAAGGGATTTATCAGACCAAGTTTTCCCCCAGGGCAGCTCCGGTTTGTTTTGTGAAAAAAGGTAGACATGAGATTGAGGATTTGTGTTTATCATCATCACCTAAAATAGGTAATGATAAAGTACAAGTACCACTTTATGAGGATTTATGATCTATTTTATTAGTTTTGAGGTGCAATTTTTTTCTTGAAGATCAATCTTGGGTCTGATTACCACCATTTGAGGGTTTGTGGGGATGATATTTTGAAAATGGCATTCTTATGTCACTACTAACACTATGAGTTCCTGGTGATGCCTTTTGGTATGATTAATTCCCCCACAGTTTTTATGGATTTGATGATATAGATCATTCATCCATACTTTGACTGATTTTTGGTTGTATTCATTGATGAATTACTCATTTACTCTACATCATAGGAGGAGCATACATATCACTTGAGCAAGGTCCAAGACTTACTCCAAGAGAAATAATTTTATTGAAATATTTTTTAGTGATTATATTGGATATGTAAAGTTTTATTTTTGGGGAATGTTATTTCTCAGAATGGTTTACGTGTGGACCTGGTGAATATTTATGTAGTGCTTGATTGGGACCTTCCCAAGAGCATGATAGAGGTTCAGTTCATTATTGGATTGGTAGGGTACTACAAGAGTTTTTTTCCTAAATTTTTTAGAGTATAAGCCACATTTAACACCCTAATGTGGAAAGGGAAGCTATTTACCTGGACCAAGAAGTCTTAGGGATCCATTGAAAATATTAGGATGAGGTTTACTAGTGATCCTATGTTCAGTGCCTCTAGAGTTGTTCTTGATTGTGTGTTGATCTAGAGGTAGGTAGTGATCGCATATGGGTCAAGGTAGTTAAAACCCCATGAGAAAAACTACACAACTTATTTCTAGGAGTTGTGAGTGGTACTCTTCACTGTAAATATGTAGAGGAACTATCTCCTGGGAGAGAGCTTTGTGGTATACTTAGAATACCAAAGTATGAGGTACATCCTCACTCCAAGATATCTAAACCCGAGAAAAAGGTATTGTTTGGAGTTCCTGAAGAAATATTAATTCGAGACAGTCTATACCCCTCGAAAGGAAAACATGGTAGTAGATTCACTTAATAGGAAGTACCATTTGTTCTTAGTGGAAGATGAATCTAAGCACTTGGATTATTTATAGTTTTCCCTAGTGTAAGATAGGGGTGCATATTTTATTCATTCCATGGAGATGAATCCTTATCTATTTTAGTGTGTGAGAGAGTATCAATTAGAAGAAATTGACTATGAGGTTTTTCATGACCATATATTATCAAGGGATTCACCAGATGGATTATTTGAAGGAGGTAATAACACCATACTTTTCTAGGTATGGATGGTGGTTTCAATTGCGATGTGAGAGGAGGTGATGTGAGAGTTTCATACTTCTCCTTTAGATGTACATACAGATGTTACAATGATGCATAAGGACCTTCAGTGTGAGTTTTTATGGGATGGAATATGGTGAAGTGTAGTCATGTTCATTTTTTAGTGTCTCACATGTCATTAGGTGAATGATGAGAACCATGTTTTGATAGGTTTACTGCAGATTCTATAGATATTGGAGTAGAAATAGGATGCACTTTCATAGAATTTTTAGTAGGGATTCCATAGACTGGGAGATTCCATGATTCCATTTGGGTGATAGTTGACTAACTTACCAAGTCTATACACTTTGTTTATATTGTGTAGAAAATTTTGGTGGAGAGTTTGGGGTAGTTGTATGTACAAGAGATTGTCCAAATCCATGGGGTACCCTCAATGATTGTTTCTAAACGTGATTCATGGTTTACATCACAGTTTTGGAGAGGACCATAGGAGGAATTCAAAACCTTTTTGAGGTTGAGTATAAAGTTTCACCCCAAGAAGGATGGGAAGGCTGAATAGACTATCTAGTAATGGGAGGAAATCCCAAGGGATTTCATGTTATATTTCAGATAGAGTTGGGAGGATCAATTTACATTGATGATTTTTTCTTATAATAACAACTATCTCTATACTATCAACATGCCACCTTTTGAGTCCCTATACTAGATACCGAAAAGGTCACCCTTGTGCTATACTGAGATTGGAGATAAATCTATTATTGGGAAAGAGATAGTGTAGGAAATGGCATAGATGGTTTTAGTGATTTTCAGGAATATGAGGATAGAAAAAATCTAATATACATCTTACACAAATTGACATCATAGGCCCATAGAGTTCAATTAGGGAGACCATTTTTTCCTAAATGTATCCTCATGATGAGGATTGTGGATATTAAAACTAAGAGAAAAGTTATACTTAAGGTTCATTAGAACATTTTATATCCTATAGAGGGTTGGTTAGTTTGCTTACCACATATTCATACCCCCGTAGTTGGAGCGGGTGCATGAAGTCTTCCATGTGTCAAAACTGAGGAGATACATTTATAATACTACACACATGATTAACTAGGGTGAGATAGACATCAAGGATTGATACAACTTCATTTTTTACTCAGTGGAGATCAAGGATTGGTAAAATAGGATCCTATGAGAATATACCATGCCCTTGGTTTATGTGTTGTGGTAGCACAGGAGTGTGGAGAAGAGATCCTAAGAGTGGGAGAGCCAGATGTGGGCCCAATATCCCCATATTTTTTGTTTAGATTATACTTTTAGAGGTTAAAATCATTTAAGGAGGGTAGAATTTAGTGACTCTTTTTTCCCTCCTAATACTTTGAAATATTTTAGGGAATATTTTTGGAGCCAGACGCTAAGACAATGTGAGATTATGAGGTATGGTCTACCAAAAATTGATATTATAAAAATATTTAATATATTAATATCATGTAAATTTAGATTTTCTGATAAACTAGATAAATCCCAAATAGTGTCTCAGATAAAAAATTTGAAACCATGGTGGAATCTGGAACATTGGCTTTACCCTAGTAATGACTTAAGGTTGGCCAAAATTGGGCATCCGTTTGAGGTAGTTGTTGGGGGTGCATTTAATTAAAATAAAAAATTAAATATATTTTTTTTAATTTAAAATTCCATGAACTTATTACCTATATAAATAAAAAATTATCTAAATTCTCCAGGGTTAGCTACATTAACCCTAGGAGGATTTATAGGAGCTTTAAGCAATCTTCATTTTTGGATTACATCAGAGGATGATGAGTGGTGAGATTAAGTTAGATTGAGAGGTAGCGAACACTACGTGACTTACACTTTGTTTATTAATGTGTTATTAATCAATGATCAATTTAAATCTAGGTAGGGCTCATAAATTTCAGTTTTCTTCCTTTTTATTAAAATGTTAAAGAATGTATTTGATCCGCTTTATTTGATACTATGATTTTACATTATTCACATAAGCCGGGTAGAAGAATTAAATTGTTTAATTCAATATATTGTTGTTTATTCCATGATCTCACCCCTATTTCCCATATTTATTATCATTGGAAAATAATTCTTGGCCTACGACATTTTCACATTTTTTCTTATGCCTTTCTCACACCCATTCTTTGCTTTATTCACCATTGGACCATGGGGTTGTGTTTCAATATTACCGAGGGTTGTTAAATCATGATTGAACCCCTACATTTGAGGTAGTTTGGAGAAAGATGAATGGATAAATGTTTGGTAAATGTATTGGGACGATTTGTGGGTTTTAGGTGATGAATTAATGGATTGTAGGATGGATTCTTCATCGTCCATCCATGGAAGGGGTTTTACATGATGGGAGAGCCCCCATGGGTGTTCTGGTAGCCAAAATTTGGCCACCAACAAATAGATTGGCCATGAATGACCCTAGATCCACGCTCCCTAGAAAGATTCATGGTGAAATCAGGAATTCTTGTTGGAACATTGGGAGGATCTGAAATCCACATGAAGAACTTTGTTTTATATGGAAATCTCAAAGACACTATGTGTAGTCCAAGAACAGATGCCGTGTAGACCCCCCCAAGCTATGGGTCTAGGGTTTCAAGTAGAGTTACAGATCACTAACTATGTGGTAAGGACCATATTCTATGTGAACCTTCCCAAGTTCCCAAGCCGTGTGCTAGATATCACATTCCCAGGACCCTATATGGGAGGAAATGTTGTGTACTCCTGGAGTACATGGGCATGGAATGATACTTTGGCATGGATATGTATAGGGACTTATACATGGACATGACTTGATGTATACGGGTATAGCCAGGATCACATAGGAAGGCCCTTAGTGGATGAGACATTCCATGTATGAACCATACATGACATGTATGATAACATAGCTTCCAAGAAATGTACAATGGAGAACATTTCCAGGTAGTGATGTGGGTTCAGATGCCATGTGGGCCCCATTAAATGTCATGTATTCCCTCCTTTGACTTCTTCCTCCCATATATCCTTCATTTGGACTCGTATTTTTTCCCATGATTAGCCCATCCTTAGTGTTTTTCTACGTATAATGCGATGGTGGCATTATTTATGGTATAAAATATATGATTATAGATGATTTGAGTGATATTATTATTTAAAGATTCTTGATGATGGCTGTGATTAGGGTAGAATCATCGAAGAGATACTGGGGTCTGTACTACCCTATCACACTAGGGAAAATATTCCCCATACTCATTATATTGGTAGAGTCAGAACTCCCCTACACTAGGTGAAGGTCTTATATCTATAGAGTGGTAATCTGCCATCATCGAGCTCAGAAAACATATGGGTCCTCCATAGGAGTTGTGGATCTCTTGGATATGGAGTGTAACAATGAGGGATGGGAAACTACACACATATTTTGGTGAGGTTTCATTTGATGTTGGGAATCAGTGATGGAATTTGGGAGCTTCAGGCTTACTCATTGACTTTTGGTTAGTCGTGAGATAGAGATCCCCTTTCTCTCTCATCTGGGTTTCTTTATGATAATATATATATATATATATATATATATATATATATATATATATCTGTGTGTGTGTGTGTGCACGTGTGGGATTTATTTCCCTATTTATTTGGGTTGACCTAACCTAAATTTGTGCCTCTCTATCTCCCCCTCCTCAATTTTCAAGTCATCCTACTTATTATGTATATACTCACCCCTAAACTAGATTTTCTAGAACGTTTCATGTATTATGAAGATGATGGATATATCAATTGTGACTTTGCTGAAGCTTAGGTATAATTGGGTTCATTGACCACATACGGTGGTTTGGTAATTGAAGATCAGGAGCCGATACCTCTCAGTTTTTATTTATTTTTGTTGTTATTAGGTTGGGACTTCATTTATGGTTGGGCCTGTATTTTACCCCTTTACACATTGGTTTTATTCTTCCATACTCTGTTATATTCCCTAGAGGTTATTAAATTCATGGTTTACTCTATATGTTATTATCTTTTTATTATTAATCTACACTATTTCATAGAGACATATGGGTGAATGTGTATAGGTACATTAGGCAAAGGCCTCCCATTTTATATTATTCCTTCTCATTGATTATCACCGGACCCTGGGCTATTGGAGGTGGGCCTGGGGTTGTCCCAGATTGGACTTATTCTAGCTAGGTAGACCTCTTTGTGTTGGGTTTTGACATATATATACCTATTAATACACTCTATAACTAAAATATTTTTATCAATTCTCAAAGTAACATCACCAAATATGTTAACCAACATGCTTGATATAAAAAACATTAAAATGTTCATATATATAATTATATAATTCATTTTTTCACATAGATAAATATTATCACATGTGGTTTAACATAAATAAAAATTAATATACAGAGGATCTATAATAAGGAATCAACTATACACACTAATATCAATCCAAACATAACTTAATTTATGGAATAATCCTTACCTTTAGGAATCTTAATTACAATTCACATGATGTATAAATTAAATCTCGAACAACAATTTAGGACAATCCTTAATAAGAAAACTAGGTCACTAAATAAAACATGGGAAATAATTAGTTTACAGTAGTGGTAAGTTTTTATTTAAAATTTTCTTTCCATATTCAAACTTACTTTAAAGAAGACATTCAATTAAAATGTGTTCTGATAAAAGATAGATTTATACTTAACTTATCTTATTTCATATAAAAAGATGTTCACTTGGTATCACTTGAAATCCATATCTTTATTAAAATATTATAATGATTAAATTTAATCAAATAAATAGTTTTATAAAAAATTTATAATTTAGGGACATAATATAAATCAAATCCAATCTGAAAACATTAGGGGAAATAACTAATTTAGATTTTAAAAAAAATATGTTTTCTTAAGATAAAAATTATTAAAATATTTTAGGTAAAAATTTTAATTTTATGAAAAACCCATTCTTTGAAGAATTAAGATATGTACGTGTTAGAAACTAAATGGATTCAAAAGTAAAATTGTTTCCTTTCTAGCTGAAGTAACGCAACCATTATGTCTTCGCCAATGAAAACTCCTAACTATGGTTAATTATGGATCACCGAATTATAAATCTTGAATGAAAATAATAAATTAATTATATATATAAAAAACATTACAATGAAACATGAGATAAATTTTTGAACAAAACATCATCATACAAACCAAACGTCTTATTATAAAATTCACTTAATATATAATCAAAGAACTTGAGAGAAATTCATGAACTCATCTAAAAAAATAATTTATATATCTAAAGAAAACATGAAAAGCTTACCATATCCTAAAAATTTTATAACTAAAGCAAAGGAACATGCTTAAAAAAATTTATGAAAATATAAAAATATAACATCCAATGTAAGAAAACTATGTTTAAATAAACAAGACTTTTTCTAAAAAAAATTTCTATATGATTTGAAATCATGTTCCATGATAATATGGGTATATAGTTAAACCATTATATATATTCTCATTAAATATATTTTTAATTTAAAAACCTAAAACAAGTTATATGAAATTATAATTTAAATTCAATCATTGTAATTCTAAAATTATTTATTTAATATTTATAAAAATGTTGGAACAAAAGTAGTAGACATATCCTCAGAATAGATTATAAATTCACCTAATGGATCAAGAACAACTACCATAATCATATTTGAGATTTCCTAATTCAATGATCATCAGATCATATACCAAGTTCTACCAAATGGGTACTAATAATCATTAGAAAAAAATCCATAATTAAATAATCTCAATAGATTAAACACCATAATAAAAATGAACTATAACTCAAAGAAAACCTAGGTATATTAATACAAAAATAAAGATAGGATCATGAAAACCTTAATCCTTACTAGATTCAACCTACACATCCCTTAATTTCACCCCAAAACCATGAAAAATATTTAATAACCCATACCCAAATCTTTTACTATAAAAAATGAAAAAAATAAAATCTTTCACAAAAAAACTTATTTGAGACAAAATAAATGGAATCCCTAATCCAAGATAGGATTTCAACATGTATTAGTGAAATCAAAGTGAATTAGAGGGAAACTTAGGATCTTGGATCTTATCTCTCGATGGTGATGCCCTAATAGAGATGGAGATGACTTCTGCCTCCCCCTTCCCATCATCAGAAGGGGGGAGGATCTCACCTGTCAAATTCAAAGCTCTGTTCCTTCCTCCCATTCTCAAACCCTGATTCTCTCCATAAGTTTTTGGTTATATCTTTAAGATTGAAGGTTACCAATAATTTCGATGGCATGCCTCAACTTATATTATTTATATTGGAGCTCATGAAAGCTTCAAGTCTCTTGGATCTAACCCTATTTTCCCATTTCAAACATTGATGACCTTTGGTGGATGATTTTGACCGGTTCTTATTTGGATCTTTGGAGTTATAAGAATGCATTATTTTCGATCTTCTTAATAAACACCATCTGATGATTCATTTCACCTTATAAGAAGATGTTATTTGTGTGTCGTCTAGTGATTTGTGTAAGTGCCTCGGTTAGAGGTTATTTCTATTTTACTTGTATTTTTATTTTTATATGAAGTCAGATTATTCTTCCGTCATGATGTGGGTTAATTTTCCATAACTCCCTTTACCATTCAAAAACCCTTCAATCCTTAGAATTCTAGGGAATATGGTAGAATGATGTATATGTTCTGACAATAAAACACTATCAGTAAGCCATTCGATTAACCTGTTGATTGTAGGATCGAATATGTAAAGATGAGATGCTCAAATACAAGAGGGGGGTGAATTGTATACTTTAAAAAATTCCTTTGGAACTTTTAAAGTTAATTATGTTTAACATGGTTAAATAAGGTAATTCACAAAACCTCTAAGTTCTATACACTTGCTTGATTCATGAAATATGATTCCGAGAAAGAAATTCCAGAAAAGTGATTCCAGAAATGAAACTTAATGAAAGTTTACAAATATGAAGATTCTACCTTAAAGCGTATAGAATCTAACTAAATCAGAGTACAAATATAAGGAAATATAAGATAGTTTACTTTCTTTAACAATAAAAAGGTAGCGGAAAACTTGTAACAAAAAAAGTACCAAGTAGTAAATCTTTTAACCCAAAGAGAAGGGTATCCAAAAACCTTGTATAATGGTCCCTTGATTTATACTTTCAAGAAAGTCTGTCTTACCCACACCAGGGTAAGCCCTCGATACAAAGATCGGAGTATGTCTTTCTATCCCCACAAGACCTCAACTTCAAGGTAGTCAGCACCTATGTCTCCCTCAGTAAAGAATCCCTCAACTTCAATGTAGTCGACACCTCTATATTCCTATCCTCAGAATTCCTCGATTGTACACATAAACAATTGGAGTAGCACAAAGAAAATCTAAACAAGTAGTTTAGTACGCACGAAGCAATGAAAGTATCTCTCCAGAAATCAGTTCATCTGCATGTAATCTCTAGAGTCATCGAACGGTATTGAGATCTTTTAAATGAGATTCTATTTATAGGAATGAATTCAACGGTCAACTCCCTCCTCCGACGGTCATATTTTTCCTTGAATTTTGGAGGGACCTGGACACATGTCAATCAAACAACAGTTAGTTAGTAACTGAAAGCACGAAATCATTTTATTACAAAACAAGTGTAAGCATAACTAAAATATAATATTCGGAATGTAAGGAAATATGAAAGTTTGGAGTCTAACCAAAATTTTATTCAGAGTCTATAATACAAGGATATTTGGATTTTGTTTTGTAGGAATTCAGAACCTGAATTTTATAGAATTCCGGAGTCTGAATTTCAAGGAAATTCGGAATCTGGATTCACAAGAATTTGGAACCTAAACTTACAATGTTCAGAGTCAGAGTTCCTGAGAATTTATAGTTACAACTCATAAGAGTTCGGAGTCTGAATTCAGAGAACTCGGAGTTAGACCTTAGAGAAGTTCACATCCAGAATTCGTATTCAGAATTCAGAGTCAGAACTCTAAAGAGTTTGTATCCAGAATTCTGATTCAGAATTTGGAGTCAGAACACAGAAGAGTTCGTATCAAGAATTCTGATTCAGAATTCAGAGTCAGAACTCAGAAGAGTTCATAACCAGAATTCTGATTCAGAATTCGGAGTCAGAACTCAGAAGAGTTCGTATCCATAATTCTAAGAATTCAGATCCTAAAACAGAATGCTTCATATCTAGGTAATTATAGGATTCCATGTTTTTGGTTTCAAACTGAATTTTAAACTTATAAAAATTATTATATGAACAATAAAACATGGTAAGGATAAATTTCCTTGGGGAAGGAAAATTTTCCTTATAGGGGAAAAACATAGGGTAAAAAGAGATTTTCCTTAAGATAAGGTGTTTATGATTTTCAAAACAAGAAGGAATTTTAATGTCATAAAGAAACCTCAGTGACTAAACAATATTCTTCAAGTATGAAGGAATGGAAAAGTCATAAGGAAAACCTTATTGACTCAACAATCTCCCCCTTTTTGGAATTCACAAACATCCTTACGAAAAAGAATATAAGGACTTAGAAAATATTTTACTAAACTTTGAAAATAAAACTTATCTCCCTTTATTCATTGTCAATGGTGAATATGAATAACTCCCCCTTAGGATTTGAAACACTAAGGATCGTATTCTAGATTTCTGGAATGAGAATTTTCATTATCTTGAGTAAGGAAATCCTCGTCATGAGAAATCCCCCTTAGATAAACTCCCCCTTACTTAATGATTTTTCCTCTTTACTTAGAATTCGTTTTCCTTTATACCCCTTTGTTATTTTCAAAAAGAGTTTGAGGGAATAGAAAAAAATATGGTACCTGAAATATTAGTACAAACATCCAAACAAAACAAGCAACCACAATTTCATTAAAATTGGAAGAATTTGTACAAGGAAAAATAGATACAACAAAAGATCATATTTAGATCTATTTTGATTCATTTTCCTTGGGTATTAGCTTCTTCACAATGGTTTTCAGCTTCTTTAGCTCTTTGTGATCCTCCTATGCATGATTTTCTAAGGCTGTGATCCAATCATCTTGTGCCTTCAGGGCCTCTGCCTGAGCCTTCATCAATTCATCTTTCTTCACTAACTTTTCTTGAATCTCGATCCGAAGATCCCTTTCTGTTTTCCAACTTTAGACAACATAATTCAACTTCCCATTAAGATCTTTGACATCCTGAATCCGAGTATTTTGTTCAAGATTTAGCTTTTCCCCAAAGATATTTGTAAGATCCTTGATTTTGGTGTCTTTAGTATGAAAAGATTTCTTGACATATTCTTGAAATTGATCAAGATCGCTCAAATCTTCAACGATCTTCTTCGACCAGCTGGTCATTTTCTTGCAAGATTTTCTGTGGGCTTCATAGTTGATAAGTAAATTCATTTGCTCGACCTCAATCATTACACACCAATACATCACCATGGATACAGAGTCTGATTTCTGATTCATGCTATGCTGGAGCATCTGGCATCTAGAGTAAATTGCTGGAAAGATCATAATGGTGTCCACTAGCTTCTTCAGGGGCTGAATGATAAAATATTGTACTAGAGATGAGGAATCTGAATCTGACATTTTATTGGTGATGGTTCTTCTTCTAGCTCAAATAACTTCCTCTTAGAAGTACCACCCGCTTCCTTCTTCATCAAAATTTCTTTTGTTTGGGAATCAACCACCACTTGTTTCCCCTTGTTGGTTTTCAGAATAGCTTCTTCATCTGGATATTCCTTCTCACTCTCAGACAACTGAACAATCCTATCTTCATTGATTTTTTCATTCTCATCTCCTACCTCAACATCTTTATGAATATTGAAGTCATGATTTTGACTCTCTTCCCCAGATAACTTGTTTACTTCCTCTCCATCCTTCTCATCAATTCCAGGAGAAGCAAGTTTCGATGATCCATCTTGAGAAGTCTAGATTGACAATTTTTCAAAATCATTTTTCTTCTCATGATAATATTCAAGTTGCTTAATCAGATCATCAGTTCGACTACTACTTTCTCCATTTTCTTGCACTTATTCCATAACTTTTATCTATTTAGAAACTTTTTCTTGTGATTTTTCTGGAGTCATGTACTTCTTCCTCGGTGTCTCAGGTAATAGTTCTATTAAGAAAGTTTTCAGTACGGGAATGTTCTCGGATGTAAATTCAGTAGCCTTCAAAAGAGATTGCACAATATCTGCCTCCAACATCTTCTTCTTAAGCTTCTTCTCTTTGTCTTGTTTCTCAAGCTCTTCAACAGATTTCTCTTTCAATGCTTTGGCCTCTCCAGGGTCTAGGACAAACTGTGGCTCCCCTTGTTTCCAGTTCTTCTTATCCTCCCTCCACTTGGATACTACCTTATCTGGATAGGCTTTCTGCTTCTTTGGATTTGGAAGTGTGGATTTAGTTTCTTTGGCCTTGGGGGTTTCACCTTCAACTTCTAATTCCTTCAATTTTTTTCTTTCCATCCTTCTTTGATGGTTTAACTTCTTCAGAATTTTTTGGAATGACTTCTGCCTCATCCTCTCATAGATCATAAAACTCACCTAACTCCTTAGAAAAACCTACTTTCATCCTCTCGAGGGTATCATCACTGATTAGCATTACTTTTCAATTCCTTGGCTTGGAACTGCAAGGGATCTTGAAATATTCAAGGCACCAAACTATCAATTTGGTGAGTAGGGCAGGATACATGATTATATGAGCTATCAGATTCTCATTCTTGATATAGTATATCATAATGAGAATATGATTCATCAGATTGGTTTTCCTTAGATTTACCAAAAAAATATAAGATATACATATCACCCTTCTTAAGAGTTTCCTTGTCACCCTTTCTCGGTAGGAAAAGACCCTGATCCCATAAATATAGGATCCGATTGTTGGTAGACAAGTGAGAAATATTTGCGGTCTTGACATCTGTAAGTCCAAGAATTTTCATAGCCTTCACTTTTACAAAACTCCCTTGAACATATGAAATCTTGTGAGAACAAAATTCTGCCTCTCCTTCATAAGATAACCCTACCAAGCTAGCAGCCTTAGTGTAAGAAAGTTTATGTGTTTTTCCATAACTCTTGAAGGAAAATTTTTCTTTACCATATTCCTTAAAGAAACAAGCTGACTCATAAAACTCTATCAGCAAATCTGGATACACAACATCCTGAGCTCCTTTATTTGATATGGATACACTCTCCCATCCATTAGGCTTGATATTATTTGAAATAATAGAGTCATAATTATTGAAGAAGTTCGGATGCACCAACCTATCCCTGTATATTTTCCACTCAAAAATCAGCTTGACAATAGACTTTTCTTGAGATAGAACTTTAGCAGACATTCAGACATGAGAAAGATTTGAAAATCTAGAACAAGAATTTGAAGTTGGGCATATCTTTGACAAAAAAAAGCTTTGAAAAATGATGTGGGACAACCATCAGGGGTCCCCTTTTTATAGGTGTTGAAGCAACAGTTCATCTTCCCATTTCAATCCAATGGCTGAGAAATGTTATGATATGATCTGATGGTTGAAAAGATAGTTGCAAGGAAAATTTGGTAGGATCTAATTTTTTGAGGTTTTTAAAAGAAAATATTTCGATTTAAGGAAACTAGAATCTGAGAAATTTTAAAAATAAAAGAAACTAACAGCAAGTAAAAGGTTATTACGAACACTCAAGAAATAATCATAACTTTCGTATTTTCAGGAGAATTATTTGTATTGAGGAAAATTTATCTTAAAGGACTTTATATTCCAAAAAAAAACATGAATACGAAAAATAATTTAGTACATAGATCTTCATTACAAAAATTTTCATTATGAAAATATTTGTTACAAAAATCTCGAGTACGAAAAAAAACATTATGAAAATTTCAAGTAAGAATACTTCCTTAAGAAAATTTCAAGTATGAAGAATTTCATTATTAAAATTTCAAGTACGAAAAACTTCATTACAAAAATTTCAAGTATGAAAAATTCCATTACAAAAATTTCAAGTACAAAAAATTCCATTATGAAAATTTCAAGTACAAAAAATTTTATTACAAAAAATATGAAAAACTTCATTATGAAAAATATGAAAGACTTCATTATGAAAAATATGAAAAATTTCATTATGAAAAATATGAAAAAGTTTATTATGAAAAATATGAAAAATTTCATTACGAAAAATATGAAAAATTTCATTACGAAAAATATGAAAAAGCTTCATTACGAAAAGTATGAAAAAGCTTCATTACGAAAAACATGAAAAACTTCATGACGAAAAACATGAAAAACTTCATTATGAAAAACATGAAAAACTTCATTACGAAAAACATGAAGAACTTTATTACAAAAAACATGAATAACTTCATACAAAAATGTACTCCCCCTATAAAAAGGAGTTTATTACTGTAAAGAGATTGGTTCAACAGGAAGTTAATAAGGAGGATTACCTTACAGTTATCATTCATAACTTCTGTTTAATGTATTCAAATATATTGGAGGGTAAAGATTTTGTGAAAATATCAGCAAGTTTATCTTGCATTTCAATAAATTGAAGAATGATATCTCCTTTTTGTGTGTGATCCCTAAGAAAGTGATGCCTAATGTCTATGTTCTTTTCACTAGAGTGATGTGCAGGGTTTTTACTAAGGGAAATGGCACTTTTTTTATCACACAAATTTTTTGTTTTGGTAAAACTCATACCATAGTCTGTGAGTGTGTGTTGCATCCACAACACTTGAGCACAACAACTTCCAGCTGCTACATATTTAGCTTCAGTAGTGGAAAGTGCTACTGAGTGTTTCTTCTTGAAATACCAGGAAACTAATGAATATCCTAAGAAATGACAAGTTCTGGATGTACTATTTCTATCCATTATACATCCACCAATGTCAGCATCTAAAAAACCTTTTAAAACAAAATCATTTTCAGAAGTATAAAAGAGTCATAAATCCATGGTTCCCTTTAAGTAGCGATTTTTTTTCACTGACTTTAAGTGATATTCCTTAGGATTGGATTGATATATTGAACATAATCATACTAAAAAAATTAATTCTGGACGACTAGATTTCAATTAAAGTAAACTTCCTATCATACCTCTAAAATATGTTTGATCTACTGGTTTCCCAGCTTCATCAAGATCAAGTGTGTTTGAGGCACCCATGAGAGTACTAAATTCTTTTAGTGTTGTCATATCCATACTTTTTAAGAAGATATTTAATATACTTATGTTGGGATATATATATTCCTTCTAGTTTTTGAGTGATTTGAAAACCAAGGAAAAATGTTAACTCACCCATCATACTCATTTCAAACTCAGATTTCATTAAATCCGCAAAGGAATCAGTTAAAGATTGATGAGTTGAACCAAATATAATGTCATCAACATAAATTTGAATAGTCAATTTTTTTTCTTATCTTTCTTTATAAAATGGGTTGGATCTGCATTTCCCTTAACATAGTTATTTTGAATTAAAAATCCTGTAAGTATATCATACCAAGCTCGAGGGTTTTTTTAAGTCCATACAGAGCTTTGGTAAGTTTAAAAACATGATCAGGATATTTTGTATCTTCAAAACTAGGAGGTTGTTTAAGAAAAACTTCCTCTTGAACATAACCATTAAGGAAAGCACATTTCACATCCATTTGAATAAGTTTGAAATTGAATAATGCTGCAAAGGCAAGTAAAATATGAATAGATTCAAGTATATCTACTGTAGCATAGGTTTATTCATATTCTATTACTTCTTGTTGATTATATCCTTTAGCAACTAATATAGATTTATTTCTAACAATGATTCCATTTTCATCACACTTATTTTTGAAGACCCATTTTACTCTAATAACAGAAGTTTCCTTAGGTCTTTCAACCAAGGTCCAGACTTTATTCCTTTTTAATTCATTTAGTTCATCTTACATAGCTTTAATCCAATCATCATCTCCTAAATCTTCATCAGTGCTTTTTGGTTCTAATTGGGAAAGGAATGCTAGATGTTCTACTTCATTTCTTAAGGAACTTATAGTCCTTACAGGTTGATTCACATCACCAATGATACTATCACTAGGATGATTCTTTAGAAATAACTAATTTGGGTTTTGTAAAACTTGTTCATCAATATAGGGTAGGAAATATTCTGGGGTGAATGTTTCAGAAGTATCTTCTTGAAAATTTTCCTCATTAGAAGGAAATTATATTAAAGGTTGATAATCGGTTTTTGAAAACACATTCAAATATGTAGGTTGGGGTTGTTTAAAAACAAAAGGATCGATTTCATCAAATTTGACGTGTACTGTCTCTTCAACAGTACAATTGTTTTTATTGAAAACTCTATATGCCTTAGAAGTTGGGGAGTAACCTAAGAAAATTCCTTCATCATATTTTGGTGCGAATTTAGGTAGATTATCTTTAGTAATCAGAATGAATACCTTGCAACCAAAAACCTTAAAGTAGGAAAGTCTAGGTTTTCTACCATTCTATAACTCATAAGGAGTATTATTTAGAAAAGGTCTAATCAAAACTCGATTTATAGTATAAAATGTAATACTTACAGCTTTAGCCCAAAATTTTTTGGCTATAGAATACTCACTCAACATGGTTCTATTTATCTCTTAAAGAATTATATTTCTTTTTTCAACAACACCATTCTGTTGAGGTGTTCTTGGTGTTGAGAAGTGGCAAGTAATACCTTTTCTATTACAAAAAGTTTCAAAATCAGAATTTTGAAATTATCCTCCATGATCACTATGAATATTCTTCAATGGAAGGCTTTTCTAATTTTTAACTTGGGCTCTAAAACTTTTGAAATAAGAAAAATCTTCAGACTTCTTTAATAGAAAATAGACCCACGTAAATCTAGTGTAATCATCAAGCAAGACAAATACATAGTACTTTCCTCCAATGCTTCCAGTTTGTGTTGGACCAAAAAGATCCATATGCACTAGCTGTAATGTATAAGTAGTTGAGACTTCACCAAATGATTTAAAACTTGATTTATGTTGCTTTCCATATTGAAAAAAGTTCACAAACTTTTGAAGAATCAAATCTAAGCTCTGGTAGATCCTTAACTAATATTATCTTAGAAAGTTTGCATAAGTTCCTAAGGTTACAATGTCCTAACCTTCTATGCCATAACCAATAATGATCTTTCATTGAACTAAGTCAAGGTAGATCTTGACTCCTAATGCTTTCTAATTTTAGTGTGTAAACATTATTCTACCTATGTGTAGAAAGAATAAACTCTTCCTTGTAATTGTGTACTAGGAACTTATCATTCCTAAAATTCACAAGGTAGTCTTCATCACATAATTGTCTTATGATAATGAGGTTGTGTTTAAGACCCTTAACAAATGAAACATTTGAAATCAATGTTTTTCAAAGAAGAACGATGTTACATATTCCAATAATTTCTCCCTTTTTCTTCTTTTGTATTGATAACCTTTTCAAAATAGTTTTTATTACCAGTCATATGCTGGGAACATCCACTATCCATGTACCACATATTTATGTTGGTACTCTCTCTATTTTCCTTAAAAAAAAATAGTTAGACTTTTTGAATCCAAACTTTCTTGGATCCGGAAATTTCAAAAAGCAAAATTTTAGGCACCCAAATCTTCTTAGAAAAATAGGCATTATGAAATCCTAAAGACTGGGTTTTGTTTAGAGAAAAATTCCTTGCCTAGTGTCTACCACACTGACACTTAGTAAAAAATGGAGCACTTTGAGGAACAAAGTAATTTTTACTAAAAATTGGTTTAGAACTAGTATAACCGAATCGGATTTGAGAATACATTTTATCAAAATCTTATTTACCTAAGGTAAAGTTTGAAAAACACTTCCTCAAGGAAAATATTTCAGATTTGAGTTTGATAACCAAGTTCTTGTCTTCAAAAACATTTGATTTTGGACTAGATATGGGCTCGGAAACATTTTTCTTAGAAATTACATTTTCTAGATCTTTAGAAAGTTTATTCTTCTCAGAAATTACTTCCTCAAGATTTTTGGAAATAATTTCGAAATAAACATTTTTCTTATCAAGATCTTTAGAAAGATATGATATTTCCTTAGTAATAATAGTATTCCTATAATTTTTATTATCAAGGTTTTTCATGACTTTTGAATTCTCAGTCTCAAGAAGTTTGGAAAACCTAGAAACTTCTTCGTAGGAAGGTAAAGTATTATCTTTATCAGAAGAAGATTCTTCATCCGAAGAGTTTGAATATTTATCATTACTATAATTTTCATTTAAGGAAGCATTGGTCAATGATTCAACATTGTTTACCTTAGCCATTAAATAATGATTGTCAATAGGTAGTCTGGATATTAGATCAAGATTATTCTGTCCAGAAGATTAATAATATGAAGATTCATCTGATGAGTCTCCACCACTGGCACTCTAGGTTTCATTAGCTTTCAAGACTTTCTTAGATTTATCCTTGTAATACTTATTTCTGTTTCTCTCTGAATGATTTTCATTTCTCTCGTTTTTCTTAAGCAGAGGGCAATCAGGTCTTATATGTGTAGCTTTCTTGCATTCATAACATGTAACTTTAGAATATTTCTTATATTTACTTTTTCTTTTATCTGGATTGAAAGTTCCTCTTTCCAGCTATCTTGTTTATCCTTCGAGCAAGATTTTCTAATTCATTCTCTGAGGATTCACTTCCACTAGATTCGGATTATATAATAACATTCTTATATTTGGATCTAGTAACTATCTCGGGAGTCTTGGATTTCATATGATTAGAATTTTTAGTAAAAGAAACACTACCATTCCCATTATTTTTCTTTACGTTATCATAATCTCTCTTCATTTTAGTCTCATGCTGAAGAAGAGTTCCAAATAACTCATTAAGAGTAATCTGAGTAACCTTTCTGTTCTCATCTATACCTATCCTCTTGGATTCCCATTCATTCAGAATGAAGTCTATGATCTTATCAATAAGTGCTTCATCATCTAATTCTTTCTCACCCATGGATTTTAAACTATTCACAACATTCATGAATCTTTGTTTCACCTTACATATGGGTTCTCCATAAGGAAAGCAGAAACCATGATATTCATCTCTGAGCATGTCTCTTCTAGTTTCAATAACTTTGGAAGTTCCAAAGTGAGTAACTTCAAGTTTCTTCCATATAAAATTTTCTGCTTTACAAGATCAAATTTTTCTATATATGTTTCTAGTCATGGAACAAAGAAGAGTATTGTGTACCTTATAATTCAGTGGATATTCATGCTTTTTTTGATTGGTAAAGGTACTAACTTCCTTGTCAGGGATTTTATATCCTCTAGTAAGCATGAAAAAATTATCTACACCAGTATTGATAATGAAAGTCTTCATTCAATCTCCCCAATATTCATAATCATTTCTATCAAAGATAGGTGGTCTAGTTGGATTGAGATTTTCTATGGAACCAAAATTGATTCCTGCCACCTTAAAGAAAAATATTTCCACAAAAACTTGTTAATAGAAAAATTTTGTAAACAAGGAGAATATTCTTGAGATAGGAAAATATAAAACAAGAGTATCTCTAATCAAAAATGAATACAAACTATTCGAGTATGAAAAACAGATTCCAGAAAATAAGAAGAATAATTATCTTCTGAATCTAATCGTGAGACTAATTCAGAGGTCACCTGCTCTGATACCAATTATAGGATCGAATATGTAAATATGAGATACTCAAATACAAGGGGGGGGGGGTGAATTTTATACTTTAAAAAATTCCTTTGGAACTTCTAAAGATGATTATGTTTAACAAGGTTAAACAATGTAATTCACAAAACTTCTAAGTTCTATACACTTGCTTAATTCAAAAAATATGATTCTGAGAAAGCAATTCTAGAAAAGTGATTCTGGAAATGAAACTTAATGAAAGTTTACAAAGATGAAGATTCTACCTTAAAGTGTATAGAATCTAACTAAATTAGAGTACAAGTATAAAAAAATATAAGATAGTTATACTTTCCTCAACAATACAAATATAGTGGAAAAATTGTAACAAAACAAGTAACAAGTGGTAAATCATTTGTCCCAAAGATAAGGGTATCCAAAAACCTTGGATAAAGGTCCCTTGACTTATACTTTCAAGAAATTATGTCTTACCCACATTAGGGTAAGCCCTCGATACGAAGATTGGAGTCTGTCCTACTATCTCCGCAAGACCTCAACTTCAAGGTAGTCGACACCTCCATCTCCCTTAGCAAGGAAGCCCTCAATTTCAAGGTAGTCATCACCTCTGTCTTCCTATCCCCGGAAGTCCTCGATTTTACACAAAAACAATCAGAGTCGCACAAAGAAAATCTGAAAAAGTAGTTCAGTATGCACAAAGAAATGAAAGTCTCTCTCTAGAAATCAATTCATCAGCATGTAATATCTAGAGTCATCTAACTATATTGATCTCTTTAAAATGAGCTCTTATTTATAAGCATGACTTCAACGGTTGATTCCATCCTCCAATGGTCATATTTTTCCTTGAATTTTGGAGGGACCTGTACACATGTCACTCAAAAAACGGTTAGTTAGTAACTGAAAGAATGACATCGTTTTATAACAAAACAAGTGTAAGCATAACTAAAATATGATATTAGGAATGTAAGGAAATATTAAAGTTGGAGTCTAACCAAAATTGGATTCGGAGTCTATAATAAAAATATATTCGGATTCTATTTTGTAGGAATTCAGAACCTGAATTCCATAGAATTCTGGATTCTGAATTTCAAGGAAATTCAGAATCTGGATTCACAAGAATTCGGAACCTGAACATACAAAGTTTGGAGTTAGAGTTCATGAGAATTCGAATTCTGAACTCATAAGATTTTGGAGTCGGAATTCAGAGAACTCGGAGTCATACCTTATAGAAGTTCGCATCCAGAATTCATATTTAGAAATCGGAGTCAGAACTCTAAAGAGTTCTTATCCAGAATTCTGATTCAGAATTCAGAGTCAGAACTCAGAAGAGTTCGTATCCAGAATTCTGATTCAGAATTAGGAGTTAGAACTTAGAAGAGTTCATAACCAGAATTATGATTCAGAATTTGAAGTCAGAACTTAGAATAGTTCGTATCCAGAATTCTGAAAATTCGGATCCTAAAACAGAATGCTTCATATCTTGGTCATTATAAGAATTCTAGGTTTTGGTTTCAAACCAAATTTTACACCTAGAAAAATTATGATATGAACAATAAAACATGCTAAGGATAAATTTACTTAGGGAAGGAAATTTTTCCTTATAGGGGTAAAACATAGGGTAAAAATAGTTTTGACTTGATATAAGGTGTTTGTGATTTTCAAAATAAGAAGGAATTGTAAAGTCATAAGGAAACCTTAGTGACTAAACAATCTTCCCCAAGTATGAAGGAATGGAAAAGTCATAAGGAAAACCTTATTGACTCAACATGGATATGTGTGGAGGTTGACTTCTCCAAGACACTGGTGGTGTGGGTTTGGGTTTCTATTGGTAAAGAATTAAGGTACAAACAATCGATGTACTTAGAATATTTGGTGGATTATTGTAATATGTGTAGGACCATGGGGTATCTGGATTTCTATTTCTGGTGTAGAGTCAGCTATGTCGGTGTGGATCCAAAGATGAGTAAATATGTGGCAATGACTCAGGTGAGATGTAATGTTATGATTCTTAAATTCATTTTTTAGAAAGTGGGAAGACCTTCGACCCATCTGATGGTTTTGGAAATATTCCCACCCGAAGAGTGATTTAGTTGTGCCCAAGTTGACTGAGAAGGATCCTTTGGATATAAACAAGGCTGAGGAGGCTCGTGGTGATGATTCCTTGAACATAGAGCTTGATGAAGGGGTGACGTGTTTGAAAATAGTGGAGGAATATAGAGGTGGAAAGGTTCTGGTATCTTCTAATTAGGGTACTATAGTTCATTTCATGCTTCAAAAGACTTAATACAGCATGAGTTAGAACCAGATTAACATTCCAATATGCAACCAATTTGAAGGCTAGGATCCTGAGGGGCTGACACAGGACTAGGAAGGGTTCACATAGGTGTAGAATAAAATTAAGGGGAAATAAATTTATGGAATAACATTAGACATGGAATATACTTATTAATCATATGAGAAAAATAAATGAGGAAGACACACCCAAGGTCTATATATCTTGATAAATAACAAGGGGAAGAAGACTAGACTAGATTTAGGGAGCTATAATTTGACTAAAGGAAAGAAAAAAAAAGGAAGTAAGGACTATTCATTCCTAATAAACCCGGTAGAGACCAGGTTAAGTAAAAAAACCAAACCAAAAGAGATGGACTCACTAACTAATGATCTTGATAAAGTGCATGGAATCCTGAATAATATAGTTCTTGATTGGGTGATTGCACAACTGATAGTGTTATGGACAGTCAGCAATAGAAGACAGGGGTGGATAATATCAATAAAAAAACCCCACTTGAGCTCCTACATGATTAAGGAGAGGTTATGGTGGGGTAATATCTTATTATCAATGATAAAATAGAGGAATCAGACAGAATGATGGAAATAGTGCTCCTGATGGACACCAATTACGAGCAGTGTTCATGGATTAATAATCAGATCCATATATTGATAAGGGTATTGAATGAAGGGATGATCAATTATGAGGAGTACATTCAAACTCAAGAGAATATGGAAGACCGCTTTGAAGATTTTATAAGGGAAGATACAGTAATATAGGTAAGTACTCTCTCCTGAAAATTATTTAGGGAACAATTTCCAATAGGCTCAAACTTCATTTCAATTATTATGTCATTTCTTTTTATGGTTTTATTTCTTGATGAACTATATGGTTTCTCACATTCCCTAAATAGTGTTTTGATAACAAAAAAGTTATTTTTAGACATTTAAAATGAAAAATACCTTTATCCAACAAGAGAAAATAGATAAAAATAGTAAATTATGGGAGAATATGATGATAATAACGAATTAGCTTAGATTTTTCGGGAAAAATACACTTGAATCAACCTTGAATCAAGTAAAAAATGAAGAGGAAAAAGGGACCTTGGAATTCCATAGAAATACCACTTAAATGTCTAGAATAAAATAAGTTCAAAGGGAATAGGACAGGAGAATAAAGGGAGTTGAAGAAAAAAATACCAAAATTATCATTAAAAAAACATGGGAATACCGGGTAGTCGGTGACACTCTGATTTGGAAAGAACACTCGGTAAACAATTCCTTCTATTGAGTATATGGTGCCACATATAGTGGTGAAACTATAGGATTAATCACTGTTACCCTACCCTGGACATCTTAACCATCTACAAAACCACTAACCACACTTAGAAATTCATGTAATTCAAAAAAAAAAACAAAACAAAATTAACATTTAAGTGATTAAATGAAAAATAACCTCTCTTTTAAACTCAATAATTCAAAAAAACAATTGGTTTCATCACTATAAATTCCCAAGAAAAATTAAAATTCCTTTTTAATTAAATATCCAAGTACATGGGTCATTAAAATATCCCCACCGTATGACTTCTTTTCCCTGATAATCCTCAAGAGATGATCCTCCTCCAAATCTATTTTTTCATTTTCCACTAAAACCAATTTAGGTTAAGTCTGAACCTCACATACCAAAATCAATACTCAACAAACAAAAAATGAAAAAAGAAACAACCAAATTTATATTTCAAAGATAAAAACCAATTACACTTAAAAATTCTAGTAAGAAACCCAAAAAAAGAACATAGAAAAGGAAAATAGCCATGGGGTTTGATGAATCTTCTTGAACATGCCTATTACTTCATCCTCAGGACCCTATATCAAACATCCCACGACTACATAAAATCCCCATCACCTCTCGTAAATCAACACAAAAAATAGAGACACCATTGAGAGAGAGAGAGAGATTCTATCACAAAAAATCACCACCACATACAAGTATCAAATACCAAATACAAACCCATTGGGTTAGGATCCATGCTACTCAAATATAATTTCCTAGATAACGATTCATCGCCTTTGAAACCAAACACCACCTCATAGAATCATCCAAATTATAAGGTATCTACTTTCTCTATCTAAGATGAAAACATTGTATAATCCAAACAATATATACACTAAGTGTAGATCAGTAAGTATGGATGAGGAACTGTATGAGGTACCCAAATATGAAATAATATCCATTAAAAGACCAGAAGAAAAAAAGGGAAACCAAATAACACTCAATAATCATAGACATGGATCAAAACACCAAAATTGGAAGACAAGGAATATGAATTCTCATAGGAATGACCATCAAGAATCCTTCCTACACATTCATACGCCACTTTGAGAGTCTTCATGACCAACTAGATTGAAAATAAACCAAATTGAGATTGAAAACCTTACTAGGTTCCCAATTCATTACCATTTCCTTAATACATCAACAAAATATTTTATAACCATCATGACACAAAACTTACAAATTCAATCTAAACCATTTAATATCAAAATATGATGACATCTATGAGTACTATTTATTACTATTATATGAATACAGAACCTAAATAACTCATCATGAAATTTATAGATAATTCCATAAAAGCAACACAACCTCTAGTATTACTAGTTTAGACTCCCACCCAAAATCCACTACAACTCTAAAAGGCTAATTCTCAATTTAGACATGATCAATCATTCTAATTAATCACCATGATCCTGATGCATCACTCCGAAAACCATTACAAATCACTAATACCATAATAACCAAATAACCAAGGGACACTCTATTATACTTTAATTCTTTAAAAAATTGACCACAAAACTACCCCTACTCTTATGATATTACCCATCATAAGAGTAACCTAGGGTAGTTATTTCTTCCATGCTAGTAGATGAAAATTTATTAAAAATCATCCTAGTTGAAATTAATTCCCATTTTGAAACCATAGGTCAAACCATTTCCAAAACTCTATATTTTTAAAAAACCATATTATTAAAAAAATAAATTTTACGGAAAATAATTTTTCTATTCAATATTTTAAAACATTTTTACAAAAAATTCCATTTTCAAATTCACCAGTCATTTCCTTTTCCAAAACTTCTAATTTTATAAAATTAACTTAAAATATTAGTTTAAAGAGCTAATTATAAATTATCTTTACAAAAAAGGAAAGTTTTTTGGTAGAAAAAATGCGACGATAATATAGTATGAAAATAAATAATAGGGAATAATATAATTTCTAACAATACATTACTAATTGTTCTAATGATAAATTACTAAAAATTCACTCAGGTTGAACAATATTTCACTACCATGGATCAAAAAAAGGTACAATCTTTTCACTAATAAGAAAATACATGAAATACTTATAAATCTAACTCATAGAAGTTTCTATAATACATTACTAAATGGGAAATAGGTTTCATGATTAAGAAAACAAGTTATTTAAATATTAAAAAAACATCATCAATCAAGAAATAAAAATTATGATCTACAAAGGACACTAGAAATAAAATTAACAAGATCAAGATCATAGATTTTAAAACTATTTTAATAACACATTAATAACTAGGAATATGTAGCCAATATCAACATGAACATATTTTTGAGAGATTTTAATTAATTAGATAGAACTAAATAAGTTATTAAATAAAAAACTAATCAATTTATTAATTATTATTTAATTAATTAATGGAATTATCATATATGAGTTTAGATAATAATATGATTATCATGTCTAATGTGCCACTATATTGTATGATGCTGGAATCTATTTGATATGTAAACACTTATTGAGTTCCATTTCATTTAGACTAAACACAAATAAATAAAGATCCCACTCTAACCTATGGTTCCTCCTTGATACCCAGATATCCCATGGTAACATGAGATTTCCCCTTACAATGGTTGATCATTTTTATTTATGAATAACTTATCATGTCCTAAAATTCCCAACTCCTATCCAAGAGAAATAAAAAACCCAATAACCCAATGCTTCTATGATTCTAATTTGTAATGACCCTAACCCATATACCTAAGCAGTACCTATATCAGTCTCTCTACTAATCCTAATCAAGTTACCTAAAACCCAAAGTTTTTTTACCAATAACAAGGGTCTAAGGTATTGATGGGGGAATACATTTTCCATTTTGAATAATAAAATAACTCATTATTGGATTCTTTTAGGAACTAATTTGAATACTCTTTATATTGTAAATTTTTGTGGAAAACATATAATATACAGAACTAAAACTAAATATAGATATAAAAGAGGAAAATAAAAATATATATGAATGAAATAAAACCATATAGAATATAGTTTAAAATAAATAATTAATGGTAAGTTCTAGAGTCAATCAAAATAGGTACTAAATTGATAAAAATTAAACAAATATGGTTATGATCCAAATGTTTCTAAAACTAATAAAAACCCCAACACCAATACCATGGAGGATTCCAAATTTCTTATATTAACATATATCTAAAAAATTCCCCAAACATCTATCCGAACCTTGGTAATTTTAATTTAATAAAAGAAACTATATATCCACCAGAGTGTTTATAAAGAGTGTGATCATAAACATACTTAGCAGGGCACCACCAATTTTCCTCAATACAACCATGAATAACCAAATGTATTCAAAAACATATATACCCATTTGTATAAATATAATTAAACAACTTTATAAACAAAAAAAGAAAAAGAAAAAAAAACACAAGTAAAAAGGAGATCTATAGATTAGTATCAGTTATAACCAGTAACTTCTTAAACTTGGTGGATCTATATATGACCTAACTACTTTAAAACTAGCGATGCAATTGTTTTTTGATACGTTTTTTCCATATATTATTTTGTAATTTTAATGTTTTTAATAAAAAAATGGTTTTAATTGGTTATATTTTGTATATTTACTATTCAGGAATGAGAATTTTAATTCTATTAATTTTTTTTAAAGGAAGTTTGTTTTTTTCAAAAATATTTAATGTTTATAGGAATTTATTTTTTATATATTTTATGATCCAATCTAGTAGAATTTTTGAAAATCATATTGAAATAATATTTTTAGTGATGTCTTCCTGTTTGAAGATTTGTAATTTATATCTCTAATATTCCATATCTTGATTTTTATTATCTATTTTTGGAATGATTTCAGTTTTTTATCATGAGATTTAAAAAAAATATATTTTTGAATTGTTATTGGATTTGATTTATATGATCAAAATTCCATGTACTTATCATAAAAACTTTTATTGAACTTGATATTATATAAAGTTTAGAAATTCCTTGAATCTTTAAAAAATACCATTTTTTCACATGAATGTTGTTTCCCCATATGAAAGTCTAGGAGATTATCATATGATAATTTTAAGTTTCACCTCATATGATAATGTTGGTTGTCGGCTATATAAGATTTTTTTTGAAATTTTTTTAAGCATATAACCCAACGAATTTTTCTAGGCATCACGTAGTATTTTTGGTAGCATGATATGTGAAGGATATTTGAGGCTACATCCCATATGATATTTTCATGTCTTACCTCAAATGATAATTAAATATTCCTATGAGCTCATACCTAAATATTTCAACAACTAGGGATGAGTTAACATAGAACCTGAGCTTCATGAAATATGACTATTGAATTATAGTAAAGAAATCAGAGTACTCAATCCTTCATAAGGAAGAAGATGTTGATGATTATTTGATATTAATGAGTCCTGAAATAAATTAGTCCTAGAACTAATTAAATTTGGAACTTCTTAAAGAATATTGAGGATAGTGGTATATGGTTTTAAAGATAAAAACATAGATACACCTGAGAGTCAGTGATGAATCAAAGAAGAAAGATAAAAATAAAAATATACTATTAAAATTGGGAAACTAATTATATTATGATTAAAGAATGAGAACCGAGGTCTCCTTCAATAGAGTATAAGATGAATAAACCTGGAGATACCCACCAAGAACCATTGAATTATCAAGCTCACCATTAAATATTTGTAAATGGGTATTGTTAAAGAGGAATTAATTCTATAAATCAAGTTGATATTGATACTTGAATATGGAGGTGTATGGTCATTGGTTAGATTTTGTTGAAAAAACAGGGATGAATCTCAATAGATTAGAATATTTTATAATATTGGATGATATATGAAGATGATCACCAATGATAATATTTATGGTAACTTTGAGTTAATGATTATTAACTTTCTAAATATCTGTTTACCCAGAAGATAAAAAAGGTTTAGGAATGTGATTTTTATGTCAATGAAACAATTTTTAATCCAATTTAGATAACGATGATCCATCACATTGTATGACTACTTTGTCTATAAAGTTGAAGATGTATGTACTGAATTTTTTCTATAAATTTAAGTAGAGGAACATAGGTTGTAAATATTGGGTGGAAGAAAAGGATGACCTTATCAAATCCATTTTTGTTCATCCAATCATACCATTTGACGAAAAAAATATTTACAACCCATGTATGAGTGAATTCAATGTGATCTATGTATATTTGGAGTTTAGAGTATGAGTTGAAATATGGTTTATGTGTTTAGTGAAGCTATCTGTACCAGAAGTGGTGAATTTTTGAGATAAAAGGATAATTTGTGTGCTACTGAAGTTAATAGAATTAAGGTAAGGAAGAATGATGACTACCAGGTTGTCTATTTTAAAGTTGAGATAGATTCGCATCTAACCATTTATTGGTTATAAGAGGAAAATTATTGTCACACAGTTTTCAAAAAAATAGGAGTTGAAAAGAAAATGAGTTATTACCACCTAAGGAAATATCTCTGAGGAAGATCTAGAAGTCTATGACATTAAATTTTGGGTTATATTCTGGAAAAAGGGAATCAATGAGAGGATTTGGTGGGGGTGAGTCTTATTAATGTTCTGAAAGAGGAGGATACATAAATATTAGGAGACCATATAAGTGTGAAGAATCTTTATAAGATGATTATTAATCCCATAATAGAAGATCTATTTTCCCTCAAATTATTTATGCTTCATTTTGTGTTGTTTTTTATGAACTCACTATTGTATCTCAATTCTATTAACATGATCATTGGCTAAAACCTATTATAGGAATATAATTTCCCTTTTAATTACACTAAATTAATTGTTTCTCATTTGATACTGATCATTACTCACTTATTCAATTATTTTGAAAAAAATATTTTTTAAAACATTAGGTATCAATTAATATTGATCTTGATGAAATTTAAATATTTAGAACCATTTTTTAAAGTTCACTAGATATGATATTTGTTTTTAGGGTAACACACTAAGTTTAAATTAAAATTTAAAATTAAAGAAAACTGATTTCATTCTTTCTAAAAATGAGTGAGTGTTGTAGTTTAAAAACTGAATGATTTATTCAATCACTGGTTAAACTTCGATAACCAATTTTATTTTAGTTACAATGTACATTTTCTATGTATGAATAAAGGGAAAAAATACAAAACAACCAATCAAATTCCCATATCTCATCATTAACTTCTTCTTGCTTGTCTGTGATCTATCTTTATTTTTCTTACTAGACTTTTGTTCTTCATTATACTATTTATTACACCTATTATATACTTATAAACTATTTCATCAGAACTTTTATTTATTATTATCATTACTACTATCATTTATTGAGTATTGAGTGTTTTTTCTTTCTTTCTTAGTCACTCACTCAATTTTCAGTTCTTCCCTATGGATTGACCCTTATTCACTTCTTACTAAGATTATAATAGAAAAAAAAGAATTTTAATGATTAAAATGAAAATCTTGGTCAGATTTTGGTTTTGTTTCTGGGGAAGGTGCATGTGACCATTTAAAATAAATTCTCAAGTAAAAAACTAAAATCACATCTAAAAAATATATATTTTTTTAAAAAACTTGAACTTATTTTGTACTTGTTGAGCATATCTAATTCAACTTTCATGTGCACCAGATAAAATACTAGGAAATTATAGTCCATAATTTCAGAAGTGAAAAAACATTTGAGTTCTATAAAAATGAGAAAATTGAAACGGAATCTTTAAGAGAGATAACACCTGTTAATAATGAACAAATAATTCAAGAAAACTATAGAAGTCCTAGGTTGGGAGAGTTTCAAATTACTCAAGTTTCAGAAAAATATCTTGAATTATACCTAACACAATTCCTATATATATGAATTAAATCACTCATATATCTCAATTATTCCTGTATTAAATTTAATTCACAATAAAGACTCACCAACCTTTATAAGGGAATTCTATAATATAGTGCAACATCTACCACTTCGAGGGATAAATTAATATATACTAAAAATTAGAGTGTTCCCTTTCATCATTAAGGGGAATTATAGAAAATATTTTTTTATATTTATATGATAACATATTTTAAACTAGGGAGAAATAAAACAATTCATTCCTTATGATTTTTATCAAATAATACTTGATGGATTGTTTTGAACCAAAATAACAAGTTTTTAACAGGAAAATAAAGAGTCTTTCAATGAAGTTTGGGATAGATTTAGGGAACTGGTTTGGTGGTTTTCCCACAAAAAACTATATATCCACCACTTTATGGAGGTCTTTTATAAATGTTTTTTTACCTTCATGGTATAATTTGGTTAACCAATCTCTTGGAGGTAATTATAATGTTAAAATAGATAAATATCCAAGAAAAATATATAACAAGTTGGCCTTAAATTCTCTAAAAAAATATTATAGGGTAAAAAGAGTCAATAAGGATGAGTACAACTCTGGTTTGAGGATGGAAATGAAGGTTCAATTTGACGGAATAAAGGACCCACTTTAATAATGAATGAATCATAATTTCAAAAAAAGTGTAAACCAAAATGGAAGTCAAAATCAAAACCAGTCCATTAAAGAGTAATTCCATTAGTTTGGTATGTTTCGACACTCTGGAAACTACTTTCATAGATTTTAAATGCCATAAAAATTTCTAAAAAATGTCAATTTCACTATCCATGGTCTTACTATGCTGTTTATATATGACCCATTTTAAAAAAATATCAATTCGGGGTATAAAAATCACCATAACTACTCATGTAAAGAGAAAGGAACGATTATATAACCTTCCCATGGTATTACTCAAGAGTTGAGGCTTAAAATTAAAAACTAATATAATTTTGAATCCTATAATTATAAAGAGGATGATAAAGGTGTGTTGTAGTAGTTGATATGAATTTTTGACTCACAAAATGCTGAATTTGATTCACAATAAGCTCAATAATATTCTGATAAAGAATAAACATATTATAGGATAAATAATCTAGAGATTAAAATTGGATAGTTATTAGGATAAATTAACTCCAGAGATATAATAAAAATTCCAAGTACAAAATAAATTAATCATAGGGAGAACCTTATGGTTGTTACCACTAGGAGTTGTTTAAAAATAATATAGGAAATTTAAAATCAATCTAGTGTTATTTAAACTGATATTCTATTAAATCCTAAAAATTAAAATATTAAATTTCTATAATTGATAAATCTAGATAGTAATGTTGAAAATTAATAAACTACTATCATCACTTCTAATAATAATGTGAAAAAATACTTAAAAATGAAAAATAGATCTGGGAAGAAGAATCTTGAAGAATAAATTTAAAGGATGGTAACCATAATAAAAAATATAACTCTAACCATACCCTTCCTATAAAGACAAAATAAGAAGAATAAAGATACATAACTTCTTAAGTTCCTTGATCTCTTTGAAAAACATGACATTGAAATTAATTTTATTAACACTTTAATTCAAGTCCCATATTATTTTAAATCACTATTTTTTTTTTCAAATAAGAGAATCTTGGAATAATTATCTACCTATAATTTAATATAGGAGTGCATTGTTTTCCTTAAAAATATGTTACCTCCAAAACTTTATGATCTAGAAATATTTGTAATCCCATTTACCTTAGGTGATAGTGGACCATTTAATTAGTTATGTGGCCTCAACATGAGTATAAATTTGATTCTAATATCATTGATTCAAAACATGAAATTGGTAGTACTACAACCCACCACTTTTGTACTATAATTAGAAGACCATTCCATTAATCACCCAATTTGGTGGTTTAATGACATGGTAGTTGGAGTGCAATAGATATATATTCCTGTTTATTTTTTTATTTTATACATATATTATGAAAAGGAAGTCACTATAATCATTGGTATGCCTTTCTTAGCCACATGGGGGCTCTTATAGATGTGTCTAAAGGAAACTTGATCTTCAATTTTAGTGAGAAAAAAAAAAGAATTTAATATATATAAAAGAACTAAAGAACCCACAAAAATTCTAACCTATTCAAAATATTAGATTTTAATATTTGAGAAACCTGTTGATGAGTTATAATATGTATTTTTAAGGATAATAGAAAAAATAAATAGAAAACTAATCCCTATAGAAACTTTCACGAGAATCCTATTTATTTAAGGGAAATAAACCTTAGATGAGTACTTGGAAGGAACATGAGCCTCAGAAAAGTTGGTGTATACTCAGAAAGTTCATCCAAGTGACCCGAGATAAAATCTGGGTGGAGAAATATTTCCGGGATACTGTAGAAATACTTTAGCAGGCACTATAATAGTTACTATATTAGGAAATGTTCGGTGTTGTTGTAGCCAGAACTATATATTCATCTGGGCTTTCAACCCACGAGTTTGGTCCCCGGGTCATAAAAGGCCTTCAGGCCACCCAAGGCCTTCGAGCCACCCAAGTCCTTTAGGCCAGTTTTCTCTCAAGACCTTCAATCTACCTAAAGGAATTCAAGACACCCCAAGGCCTTTGAGCCCCATGAAATTACAAATGAAACTAGTTCGATTATAAGGGACAGGACTCTAGATATAGATTTAGAGTAGGCTTATTCACCAGAGTAGAGCTAAACAGAATTGAAAGATAGAGAGGGTATGAAATTGCCATCGGGACCAATCCTATTCAGTTATACACATGATAGCTAGCCAACCAGCCATACAAAGGCAGAGTGATGATATCCTGGAATTTTCTTGGGAGGGGAAGTTCCATGTTGCCTTGTCTGGTTGATTCATTTATGGATTGAATTTCATGTAATTGTCACTTAAGCCTCCAGAAATTTTAAGGGTTCCACCTAAAAATTTGAAAGGTGCATTATCAAAAATAAATAATAAATTAAGGCCTTCGGGCTATTTAGGAGGAGTGCTTGGAAGGGTTCTTAGAACAGTTGGATGATTTTTATCAAGAAAAAATTATAAATTCTGTCCTTAATTCATAATATGAGGATATAATTACTTTGGAAAATAGTGACGAAGAAGAATATTTATATGGTGTCTTCCTTAAAAGTAAGTTTAATGGATTTAGACCTATTATTCCCCTGTTTATTCCCACAAGTAAAAAATATCACACTCTAGATCTCAAAACCCGATCATCCCATCTAAAGGACACCTTTCTGGGTAAGTGATCTATATTACTTATTATCATCTTATCTAACTTAGGAAATAGTTAAGATGATATTTGGTTGATTGTTTTTAGGAAGTTTATATCTTTCATTATTTGGTCCATTTCTTATAATAAATGTATTATACCTTATGAATATATGTATAAAATACTCATGAATCCTAACCATAAATCTAGGGTTAAGTGGAAAATAATACATAAACCCAACATTTTATAGGTGGTCAAGGAGTAATTGATAATTTTTCTTGATTATGGTATTATATTTCCCATTTTAGATAGAACTTGTGTTTGTTTATTATAAGTTGTTCTTAAAAAGAGTAGAGTGATTGTAATTAAATATAAAAGGAATGAGTGAATCCAATATAGGGAAATTAAAAAGTTTAGAGTCTATATAGATTATAAAAAACATAATTTAGTAACTTGGAAATAAAATTTTCCATTCAAATTTATAGACCAAATGCTGGATATGTTGTTTGGAAATAAAATTTTCTATTTTGGTGATGGCTATTCTTGTTACAAAAATATTCCCATAGCCTTGGATGAAAAATAAAATACCAATTTCACTTGTATATTTGGGTCATTTTCCTACCATAGAATTATCTTTAGCTTGTTTAATGCTCCATCCACCTTTTAGATTTATATTATGAAAATATTGTTTGATATTATTTAATGAATTCTTGATATTTTTATGGAAAATTATTAAATAGATGGAAGAAATTTCAAAAACTTTCTTCAGAATATGGAATGAGTTTTATAAAGGTTCCATAAAATAAATATTGTTTTAATGGAAAAATTTTCGTTTATGGTTCTTTATGGAATAAAACTAGGACATAAAGTATCTAATAGGGTTATATAGGTAGAAAATTATAAATTAGAAGTGATCCAAAAGCTTCCCACTCTTGAAAATTTTCAAGAAATCAAAAAATTTTAAGCTAATATGTTTTTCTAATGGAGATTCATCAAATAATTTTCCAAAATCACTAATCCCTTATTCTCTCTACTATAAAAGGACACCCGCTTTGTGTTTTTTTTGAAAAGTGATTATAATCATTAATCCTTTTTAAAGATAAACTCAGAAATTCAGAAATAATCACAACACTATATTTGAAAATTCCTTTTTAAGTAATGTGTGATGTTAGTGATGTGGTTTTGGGGGAACTTTTGGGGTAATAGAAGAAGAATTTGTTGAATTTTGTTTACTATGATATTAAAATTTTAGATGATTCCAAAAATAATTACACAACTGTAAAAAATTAATTGTTATATATTATGTTTTGTCTTGATAAATTTAGGAAATATGTGATAGGATTTAAGGTTAAAAATTTCACCGACCATTCAGCCATAAAGTATATTTCAAATAAAAAACAATATAAAAAAAGATCACGAGATGGACCATTTAGTTATAGTTTTTTTAGAAATAAATGATAATAAATGTGATAAAATGTGGTTTCTGACCACTATTCTAGGTTACCCAGAACCCAAGATGACGAACCAAGAGAGATAAACACTTCATTTAATGATGAATAAGTTTTTATTATTTCTATTAGGAAATATTTTTGTTTTTTAGTTTATAATAACTTTTTAGATATACTAGTCATTCCTAAGGACCTTTTATAGAAACAAAGAAAGGATTTCATTTTGGAGTTAAATTATAACCTTTAATATATCCCTTTCTCTTTTAAAGGTGATATGAGGGGATATTCAAGATTTAAGCACCTAAATTGGAGATTCTTCCAATTTTTGAGAGTTTTTAATCTTTACCTTGGGTTATACACCATGGGGGTGAGAGGAAAACTCAAAATGTCTTATAGACTAGTCTCTAATGGCCTACATTTTTCAAGGATGCTAGGATCATTTTTATAGGTTGTGAAAGATATCAGATGTTAGGAAATATGGGTAGAAAATAGGAGCTAAAAAAAGTTATATTATATGTAGATATTTTTGATGTTTTGGGTTTAGTTTATAGGGGACCATTTTCATCTTTTTATGGGAATGAGTACATTCTTGTGGTTGTTGACTGTGTTTCTATATGGGTAGAGGTAGAGAAACATTTGAATAACCTAACTATTAATTTTTTTTATTTTTATAAAGAATAATATCTTCTAAATGTTTGGAGTGATAAAAAAATTTATTAAGAATTCTGGAACACATTTTAATAATTTTAAATTCAAATCATTAATTGAAAAAAAATTATGCTAAAAAACTATCATCCAAATACTCGAGAAAAAAGTGTCTTGATTAAGTAAATATTGGAATTTTTAGTTGGATAAAGCATTTCTAACCTATAGGACTACTTATAAGACCCCCATAGGGATGTATTCTTATATACTTTTCTTTGATAAGAAATTCCATATGTCCTTGGAGTTGTACCACAAGTCCTTTTGGGCTATGAAAGACTAGAATTTTGGTTTTTAGACTATTGGTGAAAGAAGGATATTTGAGTTGAGTGAAAAAAAGAGATTATAAGAGAGTCTAATGAGAATTAATAGATTAATAAATAAGGAAAAAAATACTTTGATGAAACCATTATCCAAAACATGTACTTTAATGTCGTTCAAAGAGTCTTTCTTTTTAATTCTAAGATTATATTTTTCCCGAGAAAACATAATATCAAATTTTCTGGACCATTCACTATTTTGATAGTGCTTATTAATAAGGTTTTATAATTAGTTAGAGATTAAAATTTAATACTTCTAGTTAATGGTTATAGGGTTAAACACTATGTTAAGAAGCATCCAATGGTATTGACTCCTATCTATTTGCTTGAAAGCTGAGCTTGCAATGAGTCTAACTGAGGACTTAGTACTTAGTGCTTCATAAGATTAAATACATGAACATTATTTTGGGTTTAGTTTTATTTATTCAATATTTAATAATAATAAATTATTTTATTCTTTGTTTGTGATTATCTTTTTTGTGAATAGGGAAAGATATATTTTTTCATTTATTGTAGTGCCTTGCAATGTCTTTCATAATTTTTACATTTTGTCATTATAATTATAATTTTCTTTAGCTGGTTTAAGGGAAATGTGATAATTATTTTCACTTTACTTCAAAACAGAATTTTATAACTATTTATGGAAGATAATCAATTAATTTTCAGTGATAAAAATGAGTTTCAAGCTATTGAAACCTTGAATACCACCTGTTTTATATGAACTTTGGTTAATTCTCATCTTGATATTAAAATTCATTGTAATTGATTATATTACATTCATTCAGTAGGTACTGAATTTGTATAATCAGAGGGTTAGCACAAGGGTTAAAAAATGGTATTTTTTGGATGAACATGATATGATTAAGCTTCCTTATAAGAAGATTTATTGTCTTATATCTTCTGTTATTTATGTTTTGTTTATGTAAAATTTTCTTCTTATAGATGATTGTTTGAAATAACATTTTAAATTTATTTTTAAGTGTTGTTTTATACTAAAATTTCTAATTAATTATACAGGATAAAAATACTATTTTGAATTTTTTGTGCTTAATTAGAGACATTTCATGTTTTTTATTCCTTATTAAAAATATTTGTGTAATGTATTTCTAAACACATAGTTTCTTCAAAAATATTATTTTTTCAATGAAATCATTAAGTAGTAGAAATCTAGAATCATTTTATTTGTTTAGAAAATTGTTTTAAATTATGGAAAATATGATCATTCACCATAATTATGACCTTTAAACATTATTTTTTCAGTAATGAAATTTTTTTTTTGAATCAAGATATTTTAAATTGTTTCTAATACCTTATTATTAGATATTTGGGACAATATATAATCTTTGTGTGGGAGAGGGTTATTTTAATGTTTCAAGCCGTGATTTAATATTGAAGACATCAAAATGCGTCAATTTGTTTTCAAAATTTATTATCTTTAAACTTAAATTTTCAATCTCAGTGGGTGGAAATTTTTCTGAAGCTTAAAGGATGATTTTCCACATTGAGGGGGTTAATTTATCAATTAAACCATGGATTTTATTAGGAACATGAGTTTATTTCAATCACAAAAAAACTTTATTTTGGTTAAATTTCGTATGTATGTATTACAATTACCATTTAATTTGAACTTTTGTATTTGAACTAAACAGATAATATATAAATCTTAATAGTCTATAAAACAAAAATATTAATCCTGGTTATTTTTTTATTTATTCTTTTAATGTTTGATGGGTTATTTAGGATGTGAAAACTAGTTAATAAATTCATCCCATAAAATGGTGTGTCTAATTTATGCTGATCCACTAATTTATGTGTTTTTTTATTAGGAGGTAAATATAAACTTAGAAGTTTAGTTAGATGAAAATTTAAGTGTGTTTAATTTTTATCAAATATTTTAAAGTTAATAATTTTATAAAACAAGAAAATCAAATTTTCACTAAAAAACATTGAATATTCAGAAGGTAGTTGCATTTACTACTTGAGAGTGTCCATAAGATAAAATATTTTTTTAAAAAAAATCATTATGGGAAATTCAGTTTTTCATTTCTGAGATTTATTTTTCTCAAATGAATTTTCTAAATCAAATGGTTTACAAAAATCAGTGTATTAAGTTTTGGGAAATTTTACGTTCCTTTATTTTGATTCTTGTTTTAAAAATATTTGTTTTTATTTTAAGTTTTTTTAGGAAAAAATGGTTTTAATTCATAATAGTTTGAATCTTTTTCAAATTGGAATCAAAATTTTAATTGTTTTATTTTTTTGTAAGGAATTTTTTTGTTTCTGGTAAATTTTTATAGGTTTATGAGAATTTATTTTTATATATTTTAAGAACCAATTTTATCTTAGACTTTTTGAAACTTTTATTGAAATAAAATTTTTAGTGACACATTCCAGTCAACAGATTTTTAAAATTAAATATCCAATGTTCTATATATCGATTTTAAATAAATTTTTTTGAGAGTTTATTTTGTATTTCATGAGTTTTATTGAAATATAATTTTTAAGTAGTATGTTTTTGGAATTAGATGATAAAACTTACATGGTTTTATCATAAATAATTTTTATAGAAATTTACATTCTATGAAGTTTGGAAATTCCATGAATTTTTTAATTTTTTTAATATGACGTTATCTTCCTCGTATGAATTTTTAGAGATTATCATTTGATAATTTCAAGTTAAATACCATATAAATTATTTGGTTTTTGGTCACATAAGAATTTTTTTCGAAAAATTTAAATAGCCTCCAACATGACTTTTTTAAGTAGCCCATTTTTTTGTAGTAAAACCCAAGTAGTATATTTTAGGATACACCCCATATTATATATGATTATTTTACCCCATAGGATAATTAAAATATCATATGGGGTCACCACTTGTAAGATATTTTACACAGTGCATTAACCATTTCAACAACTGAGGTTGAGTCGATTTTTCACCAGTTATTTATCAAATAAGTTAACTTTATTAGAGTAGGAGAAATCAGGGGACTTGATCCCTCATAATGAAAAATATTCCAAGGCTTCATCAAACATAAGGATACCCAAAATAATGAAATCCATGAACCAATTAATGTTGTAGCTTCTTAAAGAAGTTTTATCATAAAGAAACAAGGTTCAAAGAGAAAAAACTGAGATGCACCCAAGAATCATTGATGTAGATGAGCTAGATTAGAAGAGTAAAAATCCAGTATCAAGCATAGGGAAAAAATTTAATTGAATTTGTGAATTATAATCAACCTATCCTCATTGGGAGTCTAAGGGGACCTTTCCTGGTGAAGCTGACTGAGCACTGTTGAAGTATCAATGTCACTATTAAAAATTCAGGAATAGGTATTATTGAAGAAGAAATAAAGTTGTGAATTATGTTTATCCTAATTACTGAAGGTATATGTTTATGTTCATTGGTTATAGTTAGTTGATAAAGTCATGATTAACCATAATTAACCAGTATCTTTGCTGATCTTGGATAAAGGATGAAGATGATCAAAAATGACTAGATATGTGGTTTTATTGAGTAGAATAAGATAAAGATTCATAATATATGATTACTTCATAGATCAATGAGCCTGAGTAAGGAGATTTCATTGTCGATGATCTAGAATTTGATTCAATGAAGCCGATAATGGGGCCTCCTATATTTTGACTACCATTACTGTAATGTAGGATCAGTGTGAAATAAAATTTCTCAATGAACTACATGATATTAAATTTACTTTATACAATCTAGTGTATTCCATGGATGAACTTTTTGTAAGAATTTTAATTTATATGAGATATATGTGTTTAAGAAAAAAATATCAACCAAGGTTGATATGGTTTTCATAGTTAAAGATACTAAGTTTTTAAGAACATCATATGAAGGTTGGTTAATAATCTAGGATAGGGACATGGGTATACCATAGAGGTATATCTTTAAGACTGAGTGTATTTTATTCAATATTAAATTTTAAATATTCTCAAACATGAAAATATAGAGATGTGATGTGCCATTATTTAAGTAAGCGTAGATGGGTTGTCGAACTGATCCGATCATACCAATTGACTAAAAATAAATATCAAGGATCTATGGATGAGTGAATTTAGTGAGTTTTTCATGTTTTTTAATGTTTTTATATGATTTGAAAGCTTTTTATGCTAGTTTTTATGTCTATGGAAGATACTTTTATTGGTAGCGTTGATGTTTTGTGATAAAAATAATATTATGTGTTTATAAAGTTGATAGAATTAAGGGATGGTTGAATGATGAATACCAGGTTTTACAAGTCTATACGGAGTTGTATGCACACGATTACATTAATTGAAAATAAAGGGGAAAATTATTATCATGTGGCTATTATAAAAATATTAGTTGAAATGTAAAGAATCTATTTCCACCAAGATAAAATGTTTGTGAGGAAAATTATGGATTCCATGAGGTTAAATTTTGGGTTATGTTCTTGAAAAGGGGAATGGGTGAAAGGATTTGGGGTGGGGTGGGGGGGTTACCAAAATTTTGATATTTGAGGAGACAGATGTAATAAGAGAAAACATAAGCGTTAAGAAGCTTTAGAGTAAGATAAACCATCTCTTTGGAGAAGATCTATTTTCTCTCAAAATTTTTCTACTTCTTTTAATTTTTCTATTTTGAACTCAATACTATATCTTGATTCAATGAACGTGATCATTTGGTAAAACATGTTAGGGGAATTATATTTCACTATTTATTACTTTTACTTTATTATAGATAATTCCTTGACGATTTTTACTCTATTATTAAATTCTATAGATAGTGATATTTTCCAAAACTTTAAGTATTATTGACTATATATATGAATAGAATTTCAACCATCAAAATTATTTTTATAATTCCTCTTGATAGGGTATTTTTTCTTAAGGGTAACAAACTAAATTCAAATGGTAATTTAGAATAAGAGAAAAACTATTTATTCATTTATGTGAATGAGTATGTTTTTTATTTGAAAAACCAAGGGATTAATTTACTCATCTATTGACAATTCAAAAAAAATATCTTTCCTCTTTCATTTTAGTTGTAGTGTACTTTTATCTATGCATGAATGAAGGAAAACATTTTCAAACTAGATAATAAAATTCACATGTCTCATCATTTTCTTCTTCTTAATTTGATCTATATTCTTTCTTGAAATTATATTCTATTATTAATTACTCTACTGGTTTCACCCATTACATACGTCCATATTATTTCATCACCACTTCCATTCCTTTCTATCATCACCGTTATTATTTTCTATTTCTTAAGTTTATTTACTTTCTTTCTTGGTCACTCATAGAATTTTTAGTCATTCCCTATAGATTGAATCCTATTCACTACTTACCATGACTATAATAAGGAAAATAATTAAAAAATATGATGATTATAATTAAAATACTAGAAAAATTATGGCATTGTTTTTGAGGAAGTCATGTATGACCAATGAAAAAAAATTCTCAAGAAAACAATAAAACCACAAACATAATAAAAAATATAATTTTTTTAAAAAAATAATAATTATAATATGTGTTTCTTGAGCATATATAATTGTTTTTTATGAAAACTTATTCAAGTCCTTGGAAAAAAGAGTCTATAATTTTAGAAACAAACAAACAACTGACTGATATTAAAAAGATAAAATTAAAATGGAACATTTAAGAGAGTGAACACCTATTAATAAAGAGAAAATAATTAAATAAAACTATGAAAGGCCAAGGTTGTGGGAGGTTCAATATCCTCAAGTATCAAAAAATATATCTTGGATTAAATTAACACCTTGTTCCTGAAACTATGAGATGAATAACTCATATTTCTCACAACTTCCCACATTCAATAAAATGACCAATGAAGATTCACTAGCCTTTATTAGGGAATTATATAATATAGTGTAGTAGTTTTCACTTCAAGGGATGAATGACGATGAACTAAAAATGAGAGTGCTCCCTTTTTAACTTAAGGGTAATGTTATAAATTGGTTTTTATCCATAGATGATAATATATTTGAAACATGGGAATAGTTCAACAATTCATTTGTAATAAATTTTTACCTAATAAAACATAAGGGAAAGTTCCTAAACAAATACCAGGAGGATGGTGAGTCTTTACATGAATCATGGGATAAAATTATGTATTAGATTAAGTAGTTTCCCCACAATCACCTATCTACCCACCTCCTTAAGGAGGTCTTTTATGATGTTTTTCACCTTTAAGGAAGAATTTGGGGGAAAATCTATTGGTACTAATTACAATGAAAAAACAAGTGAATAACTAAGAAAAATATATAAGACATTGGATATAATTTAAATACACAAAGATTATATGAGAAGATTAGTTAATTTGGTAGATTAAAAATCTGTTTTGAGGATGGGAATGAATGTTTAAATTGGTAAAATAAAGGACAAAATTCAGCCCCAAATGAATCAAAATTCAAAGAAAAGTGTAAACAAAAATTGATATAAAAGTAAAAATATATCACATATCAAGTAATTAAATCAATGTGGTATGTTTATCCACTCTACAAACTATTTTCTAAACATTTAAATTCCATAAAAAGTTATTGAAAATGATAATTTGACCAGGAATAGTCCTAGAATATAGGCTAGAGATAACCCATTTAAAATAACTATAATATGGGGTATAAGAATCACCCAAGACTCTCATGGAAAGATCAAGGTATGATTAGAAAACTTACATCTTGTATTCCTCTATTGAGGCCTCAATTTCAAAACCAACATAAATTTGAATCCTCCAATTTTCAAAAAAAATTTAAGGTTATGATCTAGTATTTTATAAGAATGTTTGACTCAAAAAAAGATGGGTTTTCTTTACAAAAACCCCAAAAAATTAAGATAAATCAAAAACATATTTAAGGTTCTCAATATATAGTTACAAATTTGGAAATTAGCAAGAGACATGGCCTCTAGATATAAATGTAAAATCCCAAGTATAATAGAAAAAAATATATGGAAAAAACTTGTAGTTGTTACCACTAGGAGTGGTTAAAAAAATATGAAATTGAAAATCATTCTAGGGTTTTTATAATTGATATTCTAGTAATACATAAAAATTGAAATATGGAATTTATAAAATTAATAAATCTGGATAGTAATATTGAAACATTATTAAATACTATTTTCATTCTAGAAAACAATTAGGAAAAGAAAAAAAACTTAAAAGAATAAAGGGTAAAAATATTGAAGAATAAATTTAAGGGATTCGAATCATAATTAATAATTTAACTCTAACCATACCCTTCCAGAAATACTTAACAATAAGAATTGAGATTTGGAGCTTTTTCTGTTAATTTATCTCTCTAATAAGAATAACATCACTATTAATTTTATTAATTATTTAATTCAAGCGTTGAATTATCTTAAGCCAATAAAAAAATTTGTTCAAGAAAATAACCATGGAATAATTTTCTACCTACAACTTAACAGAAGAGTGAATTATTGTCCTTCATAATTGGATATTTCCTAAACTTCTAGATCTCGGAGGATTTTTCATCCCATTTACCTTTGGGGATAGAGTTTTATTTAGTTTTTTTGTTACCTTGGTGTGAGTATAAATTTTATTCCATTGTAACTATTTCAACACTTGAAATTAGGTGTGCCATAACCCATAATTTGTGTCTTATAGTTAGTAAACTAGCCCGTTAATCACCTAATTGTTAGGTTTGATGATTTGATGGTTAGAATAAGGAAACTGTATCTGGATTATAACTTTTTGATTTTAGACAAGGAGTGTGACAAGGAAGTATCAATCTATTTTGTAGGATTTTTATTGACATAGAGGGATATATTATATATGTGTATAATAGAGATATGATATTAATTTTTAGTGTGAATAAAACATAATCTAATTCCTTAAAAATAACTAAAGATCCCACACAAAGTCTAATATACTTAATATATTATCTTATAGAATTTAATAAACCTATTGAAAAGTAAGAAGAAGATTGTTTTAGGAGGATAAATGAAATAATTTGAAAAAAAATCTATCAGATCATAAGAAATAAATTACATGTATATACTTAGAAGGGGGGGGGGGTGAATTGTAGTTCAAAATCCTAGTTTAAAAAATTTAAACTAATAAAAAAATCCTATTTAAGTAAACTTATCAGCCTTGGACTCCGTCTGATTATCAGAATCAAAAAATCAAATTGTGAATATATCGAATTATATCATAATAAAAGATAGGTATCATGATGGATCTAATTAATCTGATAATGTTATTTTAATCATAGTAATTATGGCAAAATAAAAAATATAGAATTATGAGTATGATTACCAAATTTCTTTTACATTAAGAGGAATAAATACCTGTAAAACAAGAAATAAAATATCTATGTTAAAGTAAGAATGAATTACAAGATATATTAAAAATATAAACCTTTTTACCTTAAGATTAAGGTAGTTAATAAACTTGACTAAAGGTATCCAATATTTTATACTTACAGTAAATTATGTGTTTCCTTTCGAGGAAATCCCTCGATATGATTATCATTCTAGCTCTGTCTTCCTATCCCCAGAATCCTTTTATACAATGATCATATTTACTCTGTATTCCTATCACTAGAAGACCTTGATTTGATGGATCATATTTTCTCCATCTTCCTATCCCCGGATTCCATTGATCCAATGGATTGGATTCACCATCTTCCTATCCCCATAAGCCCTTGATCATAAAAATAATCTTATATAGATTACAATAACATAAGTTCTAAAGGAAACAACCTGATAAGGACTACTTATGAAGAAAAATCTCTAAGGAAATACAGAGACTAATAACAATAAGCACATTCAAAGTATTCTTCTAAAAAATCGAGAGTAAATGTAATCAACCTGATCCAAACTCTGAAAATGTCTCAATATTTATAGTCGATATCCCAACAGTCATATTTCTACATTTTTTGCAACGGCCTCAAACGTCTATCACTTGAAAGTTCATCATAATTGAATGTACCATTTTTTTGATTGACACCATTATAGTGTTAAAGATATTACCAATGATAGAAAAAATTCTTAGGTGAATCCAATTATAAAATTTAGTTAGTTCAATGGACATTATTTAAAATGTCAATACGATAAGAATTATGAGTGTTAGTGTTATTATATCAATACTAGTATTAGTCTAATAGTTATGACATTTTTTAGTATGATATACATTACTAAAGGCTAACTTTTGGTTTAATAATGGTGAGTCCGATAATCATACTCACACTCAATATGATTTTCATAATGGAGAATATTTTTTTATATTCAAGATACATTAGAATACTTCTATATATGGTAGAAAGTAATTTTTTTTTACAAAAACTTACTAAAACACTTGGGATGTAAAAATTTAAGAAACAAGTTTTTATGAAGTGTTTTTGATATCCAAAACTGAAGGAATTAAAAAGTAATAAGTAGAACTTGTAACTCAACAATATCTCCCTTTTTGTAAATCATATACCCCATGACTCAAATGGAAAAAACAAATTTGAAAAACTTACATACCATTTTTCTTTTAAGAACATAGTATTCATAGGTATACATTAATCCTTAAATCCTCCAGAGTTTGTAACTATTTTGAATATGATGTTGAATATGATAAGAGTATTTAGAAAAGTTCTTCCTTTAATAAAACTATTCCCCCTAAGGAAATATTCTCCCCTAAGTATCTAATTGTTCCCCCTTGATAGAAAATCTCACTTTTAAAAGTTATTCTCCCTTTTAGATAAAATTTCCTCCCCTTTGATGAACTATCTCTCTATTATTGTTTAAGTAAATTGATCAAACTTAGACTCAGTCTGATTATCATATTCACAGAATCAAATTCAGAATATGTCTGATTATATCAGAAAAAAAGATTGGTATCACAATGGATCCAATTAATAATAACATGCTATCATAATTAGACTAAATAAAATAAAACAAACAATATAGAAATTTGAGAAAGATAAAAAAATTTCTATAACATGTAATCAAATATATACTTGTAAAATAAGCAATACAATAACTATGTAAAATTAAGAATGACTTATAATCTATATTAAAATGAAAAATCTTTCAAACTTAAGAGTAAGGTAGTAAAAAACCTTGATTAATGGTATCCAAAATTTTATAATTAAAATAAATTATGTCTTTCCTTACCAGGAAATACCTTTATACGATGTTCAGATTAGATCAATCTTTTTATCCATGAAATCCCGTGATACTATGATCATATTTTATTTGTCTTCCTATCCCTATAAGACCTCGATCTGATGGATCAGATTCACCATCTTCATATCCCTAGAAGCCCTCAACCGTAACAATGATCAGACATGGATTATAATTAAAAACGTTCTCAAAGAAACAGACTCACAATGGTTACTTAAGAATAAAACCTCTAAAGAAATAAAAAGACTAAGAATGACCATTTCACTATAATTATTCTAATGAAAACTTGATAGAGAATATAATCAAACAGATTCAAACTCTTAAAAGGACTTGGTATTTATATGCGATATTACTATGGTCATATTTCAATTTTTTTTCATTAGCCACAGACTACTGACACTTGAAATCTCATCATAATGGAATGTCCGATTCCATATTGATTAACACCATTATAATTTTAAAGATATTCCTCATGATGAAAAAAATTATTATGTGAATCCAATTATAAACTTCTGTAAGTATGATGAACTTCTTTAATAATTTCAATATGATAATCCTTATGAGTGTTAGTCTAATTATATCGGTACTATTATCAGTCTGATAGTTCTGGATTTGTTTAGTATGATAGGAATGATTAAAGTCAAACTTCTGGTCTAATAAAGGTGATTTTGGATAATCGTACTGATACTGAATATGATTTTCATAATTAATAATGTATTATTTATATTTGAGATACATTATAATACTTCTATGAATGGTAGGAAATAATTTTTTCTACAAAAATATACAAAAAAACATGGGATATAAAGAATTAGTAAAGAAGTATTAAGTAAGTGTTTGTGATTTCCAAAACGAAAGGAATAAAAAAATAAGAAGTACAACTTATGACTCAACAAAATCCTTGAATATAATTTCATGGTAATATACTATTTTTAATAGAAAGAACCATTATATGAGTGCTTTCAAGGTTTCTTAAAATTCTTATATGAATTTTCACAAGAAAACATTCTAAATATAATCTTTAATTCAGAATATGAGGATCAGTTTGTTGGGGAAAATAGTGATGAAGAATAAGCATTCAAAAATTCATTATTTTAAATGTTTCTTGAGAAACTTAGTCCACCTAGGACCAAGTGTCTTCCCCCAAGTCAAAAATCACCCAATTTATGGATCAAAATTCTCTCAGCCTATCTATAATACTTTTTTCTAGGTGAGTGGTATACATTATTTTTTTGTCATCTCATATAACCCATAAGGTTTCCTAGATGACAGTGTTTAAGAATTTGAGTAAGTTTAAATATATCATTGGTTATTATATTGATAATATTAAGGGTATTATCCCTTCATATTGTATTCATAAAATACGCATAGATCCTGACCATAAACTAAATGTTAGGGGGATGATAATACTTAACCCCAATGTGAAAGAGGTGGTTAAGGAGGAAGTGATAAGATTACTGAAGGATGGTATTTTATTTTCTATTTTAGACATCCCTTGGGTAAGTTCATTCCTAGTTGTTCTTAAAAATATGAGAGTAATTAAAATTAAAAAAATAAAAGAATGAAAAAATCAAAACACAAGGCAATGAACAAGTGGAAAGTCTGTAATGATTTTATAAAAGGTAAATCAACCACTTGGAAATATAATTTTATAATTCCATTTCATTAATAAATACTATATAGGTTGGTTATAATTTTTTTATTTTCTTTATTGCTATTATAGTTATACATAGATTCCAATAGCCCTGAAAGACTAGGAAAATGCCAATTTCACTTTCTTACTTGGTATATTTTCCTACTGGTGAATTCCTTTTGGATTGTGTGGTTCCCTTAAGACCTTTTAGAGGTGTATGATGAAAATATTGTTTAATATTATTGAATGAACCATTGAGATTTTCATGGATTAATTTTCAATAGTTGAAGTAATTTTGAATGTTTTTTTTCATAAACTGGAAGTAATTTTACAATAGTTCTAAAAATAAAATCTTATTTTAAAATAGTAAAAGTTTCAATTTATGGTTACTAATTGAATATTACTATGATACATTTTCATAATATGTTGATATAGGTAGATAATTACAAAATATAATTGATCCAAAATATGAAACATTTTTAAAATGTTAAAGGAATTATACACTTTAATGGTTATATCTAAAACTATTAGAGATTCATAAAATAATTTTTCAAAATTTACTTGGATCTTATACTCTATAATATTCAAGTATTAACCCTTTTTTTAAATAGAAATTTATAGAGTAACTCAAAATTCATAAAGTGATACTAACATCTTCCCCAATAATCATTTCCCTAGATTGGAAACTTCCCTTTAAAGTAATTCCTGATGCTAGTGATGTGGCAGTGGGGAAGTTTTATGGGTAATGGATGGAGAATAGGTTACATGTGATTTTATATAATAGTAATATTTTATGTGATATTTAAAATAATAAAACTATTTTAAAGAAAAATTGATCGTTGTCATGTTTTCTCTTGAAAAATTTAGGAAATACCTAACATGATCTAAGGTCCTAATTTTCACTGACTATTCAAAATTAAAGTATCTTATGGATAATAATTAATCCAAACCAAGGATAATGAGATATAACCTTTAGTTATAGGTATTTAATTTATAAATTTAGGATAATAAAGTTTCTAATTTTTTATGTTTTTGACCAATTTTATTGGATACCCAACACCCAAGATTAAGAACCAAGAGAGACAAATAGATTATTTTTTGATGAGATTTATTTTGTTTTTGTCTAGAAATATTCTAGGTTTTATGATTATGAAACATTTATAGATGTAGGAGTAAAACCTAAGGGCCTTCCACCAAACTAAATAAAGAAATCCATTTCAATGTTAAATTATTACTTTTGGTAATTTACATTTCATTTTCTAAGGCATGCTAATGGGATCCTCAAGAGATGTGTTCCCAAGGGGGATATAAAACCCATTCATGAGACCTGTTCCACTTTAACATAAAACTCAGTGCTTCATAGAAGCCAACCCAAGAACATTCTTATGTGTTTAATTTTGTTTCATTAGTTTTTAATTAAAATAATATGTTGTTTTTCTATCTCTATGATTCACTTTTATTTGAATAAGAAAAAAAATTCTATTTTTATTTACTTTAGTGACATTTAATATATTTCACTATATTCAACTATTTGGATTTTTAAATCTAATGGTGTTCTATTGGTTTAAGGGAAATATGAGTCTTCTTTTCACATTACTTCAAAAATATTATTTGAGAACTATTTTCTCTAGAAACTCAATGAACTTTCTAAGATAATGAGGATATATAAGATGAATCAACCTTGGAATACCATCTCTTTCACCAAAACTCTCATAAATTATTGTATTAAACTTAAAATTCATGGAATTTGTTTCTATTATTTTTATTCAATATGTGATTAATTTGGATAATCAAAGTGTTTTTTCAAGGGTTAAAGAAGGGTAATGCTATATATGATCCTAATTTAATTTATCTTCTTCATCAAGGGGGTTATTTATTTATATTTTCTCTTATTTCAGTTTCATTTATGTAAAAAATTACTTCTTACTACATGGGTAAAATAATTGTTTTGTAATATATTTTAAAGTGTTGTTGTATGATGAAATTACTAGTGAATTCTGTTGTTTACTACTTCTATTTTTATAACCTTTTGTGCTTAATTAGATCCATTGAATTTGTTTTTATTCCTTATTGAAATTATTTATCAAACTTATCTATAAGCATGAGATTTATTTAGAAATGTTTTTCTTAAAATGTAATTATTATGTATTATCTATATGGAAACATTTTATTTGTTTTAAATGTTTTTTAAAATTATGGAAAAAGTTATTATTGAACTTTATTTTGACCCTTGAACATGATTTTCGATTATTAAATTATAAATATTTTTGAATCAAACTATTTTATATTGTTTCTTATACCTTACGATTCAACATTGGGGATAATGTTGAGTTGTAAGTGTGGGGTAAGATTCATTCAATATCTTGATATATACTTCAATTTTGAACACATAAAATGTACTCAAAACGTTTAAAAATTGGTTATATTTAATCTTCAATTTTCACTTTTAGTGGGTGGAAAATTTTTATGAAGTTTGAAGGATGTTTTTTCACTTTAAAAAGGTTAATTTCTTTATGAACCCATGGATTCAATAGGAAACATAAATTTATTTTCCTCTCTAAACAAATTTATTTTGGATAAATTTTGGGGTATGTCTTACAGTTATCATTGACCTTAAACTTTTTAATTTTAAGTAAAATTATTAGATATGCATCTAAATAGGCTATGAAACAAAAATAAAAATCATACTTGAACTCCTTTTTATTTATTATTTTAATATTGGATGACATATTTATACCATATATACTTAATTATTAAAATATATACATATAATTATGTTTCTAATTTATGCTTATTTGATAATTTAGGTGTCCATTCACAGGGAGGTAAAGAAAAGTTTGGATGTTCAGTTGGATGAAAATTAATGTGTGTTTAAGTTTTATTAAAATTTTCAAAGTTTATAATTTTTGAAAAATAGGATACCAAATTTTCCCTAAAACCATTTATTTTTAAGTGGATAGTTTCATTAAATACTTGATATGGCCCATAAGGGAAAATAATTTTGAAAATAAACTCATTTTGGGAACTTTAGTTTTTATTTTTGATATTTATTTCCTTCCATTGAATTTTATTAACTGATTTGTTAAATACAAAAAATATCCTAACTTTAGGATAATTTTATGTGGTTTTATTTTTATACTCCTATACTTAATATTTTTCTTTTAATTTTAAATTTTGTCATGATAAAATTATTTTGGTTGATAGTATTTTGAATATTTTTCATTCTGTAATGATAATTGTAATAATTTTAATTTTTTATAAAGAAGGTTTTTCTTGGTTAATAAAATTTTAATGGTTTTTTGACTTCATTTTTTATATATTTTAATAACCATTTTTTTGGTCGATTTTTTTAAAATATGACTGAAATAATATTTCTAGTGATGTATTCCTATTTGAATCTTTGGAATTTACATCTCCAATATTCTATGTCTTGATTTTGAATATCTATTTGTGGAATGATTTTAGTTTCATTTAGTTGAGTTTTATTGAAATATATTTTTGAAGTTTTATAGGTTTGGATTTAGATTATCCAACTTCAAAAGTCTTATCATAAATATTTTTATATAATTTGACAATCTATGAAGTTTAGAAACACCATTAATTTTGAGAAATTCCAATTTTTTCGTATGAATTTTGTTTACCCATAGGAATTTTAAGGAGTTTATTTTATGATAATTTCTAATTTCACCCGGTATAGTAATTTTGGATATTGTAAATATAAGAAGTTTTGGATTACTTTTTAAGCATATACTTAATATGAATTTTTCCAAGAATCCTATAGGATTTTTATTAGCATGACCAGTGTATGATATTTGCAGTTGTATCCCTTATGATATTTTCACGTATGAACTTATAAAATAATTAAAATATACTTCGATCTCAAACCTCATAATAAATTTCACACAAGGAATCTAGTATTCGTACAAAAAAGATGAGTTTATTTAGAACACATGATTCATTGTAGAAGTCAACTTAATTTGAGAAGGAGAAAACATAGTGCCTTAACCTCAATAAGGAAGAATATTCTTAGTATTAATCAATATTAAGGAAACAAAAAATAAATAAATCTAAGAATTTATCAAATATGTATATTTTTGAATATTCTTTAGAACCAAGGAACATGGTTTGAAGGGGAAAAACCAAGATGAAATTGAGACTCATTGATGAATCCAATAATGGGGAGAATATAAAAATTCTATATTGATATTGGGAAATAATTTTTTAGAATAATAAAGAACAATAATTGATTTCTCCTCCTAAAGAGTCTAAGATATCTAAGTAGAAAGATACTGATCGAGTGTCATTAAAGTATCTAGCTTACCGTTAATGAATTTCGAATATGTATTGTTTAATAAGAACCAAATTTGTGAATAAAGTTGATTTTGGGAATTGAAATTAGTGATGTATGGTCACAGGTTGGAGTTGGTTGATTAAGTTAAGATGAAACACAAAAGAACTAAAAATTTCTGAGCTTGGATGAAGGATGATGATGATTACCAATGAGAAACTTTGTATTTTCATCATTTAAAGAGGATGAAGATTCATAATACATGATTAAATAGTAGTTATACAATATTGTGGAAGGATATTCTAATGTACATGAACTAGAGTTTGATCCAATTAAGATGACTAGAGGATATTGTATTTTATGATTAACATTGCTGTAAAGTTAATGATGAGTACACCGAATGTGATCAGTGAAATGATTGAGCAGAATTAGGTCCCCAACTTGGGGTGGAGTCTATGGATGACTTTGTTGAATCCATTATAATTCATCATTGTTGTGTATGATTGAGAATAATATTCTCAACAAAGGTTTAGATGGGTTTTATTATAAAATTTTCATAGTTTTTAATTCTTTTGGATGAAAACTGGATAAGATCCCAAGATTGATATTTTTTCATTCTATAGAGATTTTTCATTGATACCAAGTGTATTTTGTTCAATATTATCCATTGAATCTACTCAGACATGAAAATTTAGTTCTAGAGTGTTCCATTATTCAATGAAGTGTGGATAGGATATCAAAATGTTTTTATAATACCAGTTGAAAGAATATCAATTCGAAGGATCCATGGCTGAGTGAATTCAGTGTGGTCTATGTTTTATCAGAGTTTTTGGTATGATTTAAAATCTAGTTTTATATCTTTTGTGTGTTCTATGAAGATTCCTAAATTAGAAGCATTAAATTTTTGAAAAAATGAGTATTGTGTGATGATGAAGTAGATTGAATTAAGGTAAGGATAAATGTTGACTTCTTGGTAGTATTGGTTCATGAAGAGTTAAATTCATGTGAATCTATTAATTAGTAATAAAGGGAAAATTATTTTCATGTGACTAATAGGATATGAAAGGAAAAGGAGTTTCCAACACTTAGAAAAGTTCCTTTATGGACGATTTTGGAGCCCATGAACTAAACTTCTTGGTTATATTCTAGAAAAGGGTAATGGATGAGAATATTTGGGGGGTGATAATACAAATTCTCAGAGAAGAGGTGTTAAACATAATAGGATACCATAAAAGTATGAAGAAGATTTAGAGTAATATAGGTTATCTCTCCAAAGAAGATACGTTTTTCTCAAAAATTTCAGCTTCCTTTTTATTATTTATTATGAACTCACTATTATATCTTGAATCTAAAAACATTATCATTGGATAAAACATGTTAGGGGAATAATATTATGATGGTCATTACCTTTACTATATTCATTCTCATTTCATATTTATCATTTATAACTTATTAAATTCTTATTAAAATAATATTTTATAAAACATCAAGTAATAATGAATATTAATCTTTACCAAATTTCAATTGCAAGATGTAGTTTTTAATGTCCACATGATAGGATATTTTTTCTTGAGAGAAACAAACTCAGTTAATAATATAATTTAGACTTAGAGAAAAAACGTTTTATCATTTTTATGAATAAGTGAGTGCTAAAGTTGAAAAATTAAAGGATTGATTCACTCACTGGTTGATTAGTAGAAAGAATTTGATAACATATTTCATTTCAATTAAAATATACTTTTCTCTATACACGAGTAAAGGAAAACATATTCCAACTTTCCAATCGAATCCCCCTATCTCATCAGTTTTTACTCCTTTCTTTCTTATGATCTGTCCTTTTTCTTGAACCAAGATTTTATTATTAATTTTACTACTCGTTGGATCTGTTACAATATTTCATATTATTTTATCACTACTTCCATTTCTTATTATGACTACTTTTTTAATTTATTGTTTATTGAGTATTTTTCTTAACTTCTTGGTATCTCACACACCTTTATATCATTCTATTTGAATAGAACCCTATTCAATGTTTATTATGTTTAAAATAGGAAAAATAAATAAATAATTTGATGAGTATAATGAAAATTAGAGTCAAATTTTAGAGTGATTTCTAGTGAAGGATCATGTGAATAAGGGAGAAAAATTAAAAATAAAACAAAAAAGGTACAAAAATAAAAATAAAAATATGAAAAATACTTTTAAAAACTAAACTTAAAGATGTTGTGTTTTAATAAAATTTGATTTAGTTTTCATTAAAACAATATCAATTTCTTGGAACTTAGAGTCCATAACTCTAGAAATATATAAACAATCGAGCTCCATAATAAAGGTAGAAAATTGAAATAGAATATTTGAGAGAGATATCAACTAATATTAATTAACATATCGTTTAAGAAAATTTTAAAATTCTTAGTATGAGGGTGTTTAACCTTCCTCATGTTTCTGGAAACCCATATTGTATTAAAATAACACAAAGAGTTTGGAATTATGAATTTAAGAACTCATATCCCTTGCTACATACTGTATTCAATGGAATTCCCAGAGATAACTCTCAAGCATTCATTAGAAACTTTTATAATACCATGTAGTAACTACCACTTTAAGGGTTAAATGACTATTAAATAAAATTAAAGTGTTTTCTTTCTTCTTTAATGGGAAATCTAGAAACTGGGTTTTACCCCAATATAATAACATATTTAAAACATGTAAATAAGTTAATAATTTATTCCTATTGAATTTTTACCCAAGAAAAATTAAGGGATATTTTTTAAAAAAATAACTAGTTTTTACCAAGAGGGTGGAGAGTCCTTTCATGAAGAATATAATAGATTTAGAGACCTAATAATGTATTTCCACCACTACCATCTCCCCAACCACTTCTTTATGGAGGTAGTTTTTGAACTTTTGTCACCTTTAAAGAAGAATTTGGTTGAAAAATATACCAAAAATAATTACAATGATTAAATATATGAATAAATAAGAAAAATCTATAACACTTTGGCCATAAATTTACAACTCAATGATTCTAGTAGAAAAAAGTGAATACGGTGGGAGTAGAACATTGTTTTGGGTTTAGAAATGAAATATTTACTTTCTAAAATAAAGGACCAAATTTAATCCCAAATGAATCTTAATTACAAATTGCAATTCAAAATTGTAAGTCAAAGTCAAAATCACTCCCTTATATAGAAATTACATTAGTGTGGCATGTTCAACCAAACTATAAATTTCATTCCCAAATTTTACATGCCCAAAAAATATCTTCAAAATTACAATTTTACCATGTATGGTCCTATGATGTAGTATAGAGATGACATATTTTCCAACAACTACAATCTGAGGTATATAAATCACCTTTAACTCTCATGTAAAAACTAAGGGAAGATAAGATAACCCACCCATAGTTTTCCTCAAAATATGAGGCCTTAATTTCAAATGCAACATAAAAGGTGAATCCCCAAATTCTAAAGATTTTGTTAAGGGTATGTTTTAGAAGTTTATAGGACAGTATGAATCAGAAAAAGTTGAATTTTATTCAAAAAAATCGAAGCATGATTTAGATAAAACACAAACAGATGCTTGGATACTTAATCTATAGTTATAAATTTGGTAGTTAGTAAGAGACCTGACTAAAAGAGATAAAGTAAAACTAAAAAGTATAACATAAATGAATCACATGGATAACCTTATGACTATTACCATGGGTATTAGTTTTAAAATAGAAGAGGAAACTGGAAATCATTCTTGGGTTTTTAAAACCGAGATTCTCTTAGAACATAAAATTTAGAATATAGAATTTCTGTGATAAAAAAATTGGGATTGTGATATTGAAAAGAAATTAAATATTTAAATTTCTTATGAAAAAGTGAAATAATAATAAAATAAAAAAAATGAAAAAGTGAGGAATAATTTTGAAAAATATATTTATAGGATTCTATCCATTATTAAAAACATAACTCCAAACACACCCTTCCCAAAAATAATTAATAAGAAGAATCAAGACACAAAATTTCTTAACTTTCATGATATATTTATTAAACATAACATCAACATTAAATTTATTGAGGTTTTAATTAAAGACCAATATTAATCTATATCATTAAAAAAAAATTCCAGACAAAAAAAAACATTGAAGAATTTTCTACCAAATATTTAATAGAGGAGGATAGTGTTGTCCTTCATAATATGATAACTCTTCAACTTCAATATCTAGGAATACTTTATTTAACATGTACCTTATTTGATAGCGTCCTATTAAAATATTTGTGTGACCTTGGTGAGAGTATAAATTTGATTCAATTGTTATTCTTTCAATACTTGAAATTGGGAGTACCACAACCCACCACTATTGTCTTATAGTTACTAGACTGGTCCATTACTCACGTAGTTGGGATGATTGATGAATTTTTAGTCAAATAAGTGGAGATATATATTCCTATTTAATTTTTGATTTTGGTGATGAAGTGTGATTTGGATTCCCCTATCGCATTGGATGGGACTTTCCTAGAAATAATAGGATATATTATTATTGTGTCTAATGTAAAATTGATATTCAATTTTGGTGATAAAAAAGAATAATTTAATGCCTTCAAAAGAACTATAAAACCAATAAAAAGTCTAATATGTTCAATATTATAGGTTATATATGTGGATGAACCAATGGATAAGGAATAAGAGCTGTTTTTAGGATGATAAATGAAATAAAATGAAAACTAATCCCTATAGAAAGATGCATGGGAATATTATCAAGTCCATAGAAAGAACCCTTAGATGAGTGATTAGTAGGATTATTATAACCCTTTTAATTAATTTCTCAAAAAAACATTCTAAATCTTTTCATTAATTCAAAAAATGAAGAGATTTTTTGGGATAGTAGTGTTAAAGCAGAATACTTCAATAATGCCTTCTTTAAAATTCATCTTTAGGAACTTAGACTAACTTGGACCAAGTGTCTTCCCTCATGTCAAAAATCACCCAATATGGATCTCAAACTCCTCCTATCCAATCTAAAATACATTTTTGGGTGATTGTTCTACATTTCCTATTATAATAACTTATAAACTTTAAGGAAGTAAATAGGAGAGTCTATTAAATGTTTTGAAGAAGTTTAAATATGTCACTGGTTGTTCCTTTTCAAATTTTAAGGGTATAATCCCTTCTTACTATATATATAAAATACCCATTGATACTTAATATAATCCAAGGATTTAGGGGTAGATAATACTTAACCACAACATGAAATAGGTAGTTTGGGATGAAGTGATATGATTGTTGGATACTAATATTATATTTGTCATTTCATATATCCCTTGGGTGTAATGTAGTCCATGTGGTTATAAAAATAGTGGAGTGATTCTAAATAAAAAATTAAATGAATGAGAAAATAAAAACTTGGATACTAAACAAGTGGGGAATTTATATAGATTATAAAAAAATAAATCAACCACTAAGAAATTCCATTTTCTAATGAAATTTCTAGACAAAATTCTTGATATGCGGGCTAGAAATTATTATTTTTTGTTTTCATAATGGCTTTTATGGTCACAACTAGGTTCCTATATACCTAGAGGACTAAGAAAAGGCCACTTTCACTTATCCATTTGGGATATTTTTCCATCGATGAATTCCCATTTTCTTATGTATTGATCCTTCCACCTTTTAGTTGTCTATGATGAAAATATTTCTTGATATGATTAAAATAATAATTTTACTTTTCATGGATTATTTTTCAATAATTGTAAGTAATTATGAAAGTTATCTTCAAAATATGGAAGAAGTTTTTCATAGGTTCCTAGAAACAAATATTATCTTAAACTAGGAAAAGTGTCCATTTTTAGTTATTTTAGGAATAATTATATTTCAAAATGTTTTTAAGATGAAAATGGGGGATTAAAATTCTAAAATAGAAGTGATCTAAAATCTTCCACGTCTAGAAATTGTTAATGGATTTTGAAGATATCAGGTTCATTATGGGTTAAACCTATGATTAATCAAATAGATTTCGAAAATCACCAAGCCCTTATGCTCTCTAAAAGTCAAGGACACACCCTTTGTGTTTGATTATAAGTTCTTAGAATCATTCAAACTTATTAAAGATAAAATAAAATCTTAACAAAAAACCATTGCATTATATTTTAAAATTCCATTTCAATTAATCTTTGATGCTAATGATATGGGAGTGGGGAAAATTTTGGGGCAAAGTAAGTAGATAGGTTACATGTGATTTACTATACTAGTAATAATTTAGATAATTTCTAAAATAATTATGCTACTATAGAAAAGGAATTATTAGTTGTTATGTTTTCTCATGGAAAATTTAGGAAATATATGATTGGGTATAAGGTCAAAATTTCCACCTCTCATTTATCCCTCAAGTATCTTATGAATAAGAAAGAATCCAAACTAAGGCTCCTGATACAGACCCTTTAACTACATGAGTTTGAGATAGAAATTAAGGATAATAAATGTACTAAAAATGTGGTTTAGGGACACTTTTCTAGGTTACCCAACTCCCAAGGTGACGAACTGAGAGAAGTAAAAACTTCATTTCTAGATAAAAAACTATTATCTATTTATATTAGGGAATTTTCATGATTTTTAGATTATAAAAATATCACACCTAAAGGATTCATTCCAAAGGACCTTTTACAAAACCTATGAAAAAAATCATTTATGATTTAAATTATTACTTTTCGGATGATCCCTTTCTATTTTAAAGGTTTTTTGTGGGGATCGCCAAAAGATACATGTCTGTGGAGGAGATACTGCCTATTATTGAAAATAACTCATTGTGGGAACTAAATTTGATAAATCTATTACATTTGGGATGATCCCTTTATCATTAGTTTTACTGAATTATAATTTTAATGTGCTATGAGTTTGGATTTAGATGATCAAACTTCCAAGGTCTTATCATAAATATTTTTTATGGATCTTTACATTATGTGATGTTTTGAAATTACATGAATTTTTAAAAAGTACTATTTTTTATGACTTTTGTTTCTGCGTATGAATTTTTAGGATACACTCATATTATTTTTTCAAGTTTCACCTCATATGATAATTTTGGCTGTTGGTCACGTAAGATGTTTTGGCAGAATTGTTTTACATATTCCCTTATGATTTTTTCTATAAAACCCATAGGATTTTTGGCCACATGACACACGTAAGATATTTGGGTCGATGTACCCTGTGATATTTTAATGTCTCGACTTGTAGGATAATTAAAATATACAAAAATATTATTATTTGAAATATATTTCATACTAGGCATCTGATATTTCAATAATTGACGTTGAATCAATTTAATATCTGGGATTTATTGAATAAGGAAACTCTATTAGTGTAGGAGAAATTAGAGTTCTCAATCCTTCCAAAATATGAAGAAACTGAGGCCTCATCTATTTTAAGGAAAAATAAAATAAGTTAATATAATAACTAATCAAATGTGAAAATTCTTGAAGAGATTTGGGAATGAAGGAACAAGTTTCAAAGGGGAAAAATGAGATACACATGTAATTCTTTGATGAAGTTGAAACATAATAGAAGAGTGAAAATATGATGTTGATCTTTTTAAACAGATTTGAAGAAAATTAAAGAATGATAATCGACATAACCTCATTGTGAGTTTGTGATGATCAAGCCAAGAAATTCTGACTGAGCACCATTAATGTATCAAGATCACCATTAAAGATTTACAAATGGGTATTATTGATGAATAAAAGAAGTTATAAATCAAGTTAATCTGAGCTATTGAAGTGGTGGGTGTACGGTCACTGGTTGGAATTATTTGAATAAGTCAAGATGAACCACAATAGACTTGAATCTTTGTTGAGTTTTGATGAATGAAAAATATGATCACCAATGAGCATCTTTTTGGATTTTTTGAGTTGAATAAAATGAATATTATGAATTTATAATTTCTTAGAAGCTTGAAAATATTAAGGATGGTTATGAAAATTTCTACAAAGTAGTGTCTGATCATATGAAGAAAATGATGGTGCCTTATAATTTGGACTTTTATTGTTTTAATGTTGAATATGAGTGCACTGAAAGTTCAAGATGAAATGATTGAGTATAACATAAGTCATTGGCATGGGGTGGAGGCTGTGGATAACCTTGTTGAGGCTATTGTAATTCATTTGAGCTGTATGGATTCAATAAGAACAAGACTAACTGAGGACAAGCTATTGTTCATTGCTAATGCTACTGAGTTTTGATGAAATTTAGTTGAATGATGGATGAGATTTATAGATATATATTTTCAAACACCATAGATTTATTTGATTGTGATTGAGTGGAGTTTTTTTAAGATTCTTTATTAAATATGTTTGGATAAGATAATTCATAGCTATATTTTTCCACTATTGAAGGAATTATGTATGGGATGTCGAATCAATCCGAGCATACCGTTTGACTAAATCTTGATACTGAGGGTCCATAGATGAGTGAATTCAATGTGTTCTATGTGTTACTAGAGTTATGGTACAATTTAAAATAGATTTTGAGCTAGTTTTTGTGTCTGGTGAAGCTGTATACACTGGTGGTGATAATGTTTTGAGATAAAAGGATTGTTTCTCATTGATAAATTTGATAGAATTCAGGGAAGGTTGAATAATGAATTCTAGGTTTTCTAGGTCCATGTTGATCTAGATTCATATGTGTTAGTTAATTGGTTATAATGGAAAAATTATTAGCATGTGGATGTCAAAAAATTAGAAGATAAATTGAAAACGAGTTAATTCCATCTGGAAGAAATGCCTATGAGGAAGATCTAGGAGTTTGAGAGATTAAATTTTGTTTTATATTCTAGAAAAGGGGAATAAGTGAGACGATTTTGGGGTGGATATATAAATTTTTAGAGCAGAGTAATACCAAACAGGAGACCATGAAATTGTAAAGATGATTCAGAGGAAGTCCAATCACCACATTAGAGAAGATCTATTTTCTCTCAAACAATTTATTCTTCCTTTTTTGTTTTTTATAAAATCAATATTATATCTTGATTATATGAATATTATCATTGAATAAAAACTATTAAGGGAATAACATTTCACTTCTTATTAAATTTTCATCATTATTTATAATTTTTTACTAATTGTTACTATATTATTAAATTCATCTAATAGTAATCTTTTCTAAAACATCAAGCATCAATGAATATTGATCTTGATCAAATTTCAACCACCATTTTTTCAAGTCCACTTAACAAGATATTTTTTCTTCAGTATAATATAATATGTTAAAATAAAAATTTGGACTTAGATAAAACTGATTTCATCCTTTTTGTGAATGAGTGAGTGATATAATTGAAAATATGAAGGATCCATTCACTCACTGGTTGACCATTTGAAATAATTGGACAACCTTTTTCAGTTAGTCACAATTTACTTTTTTATATGAATGAATGGAGGAAAACATATTAAAACTAGCTAATTAAATTCATTTATCTCATTATATTCTACTACTTCTCAAAATGATATTCTTTTATTAATTATACTATGGGTTTCACTTGTTACATACTTAAATACAATTTCATCACCACTTCCATTTCTTGTTATCATCACTACTACTATTTATTATTTATTGGCTATTTGTTCTTGGTTTCTCGGTTAGTCAATCTCATTTTAGTCCTTCCCTATATATCAACTCATATTAACTACTTAATAAGTTTAAAATATGCAAAATAATAATTAATTTGATGAGTCCAATGATAATAATGATCTTATAGAACTCAAGATTTGAGATAATCCAACAAGGGCAACCATGATGACCATTTAAGTGGAACCACAACACACACACACACACATATATTCATATATATACATATAAATGTTTTTTTATAAATTTGGTTTCCTAATAACCCATATCAAGGGGAAAGGTAAAGGTATATACAATGGTTAGGGAAATATTCAATATCATCTCATTAAGGATAGGGGATATAGTAAAAATAGTGCTTTAATTTTTATTAAATTCCATTCATTATTCTACAGATAATTTGTATCTTTTTACTATTAATATTATGCTAACATACCCTAATTATGTTCAAATTAAAATCTCCATGTTGAAACCAATATTCCTCCACAAAAGAACATGAATCTTAGCACTCACAGATTTCACCCCCAAGACATGAATCTCCCTAATTCCATGACTTACTTGACATCAAAAATCCCCTTCCTTCCAGATAAATCCTGTTGCCATGATCTTAAGTTTACACCACAAACCACTCCTTCCATCCTGAATCCCAGATCCAACTTCATCTCTCTTATTTTACCCTTATCCTTAAAACTAAAACACCATAAACACATAAAGTAACATGATATAAATGTTCGGGATATTACACTAGTAAATAAATAATAAATAGTAAAAGAGAATGAGAGGTTGAGAAGATGTTAGAAGCTATTAAAGGAAGTTGGATGTTTGAATTTGAATTTGAAATTTAAATTTAAATGTGAAGAATATACTGCTTCTGTATGAAATAAATTGAACAAGGATCTTATATGCATGTGTAGAAGATATTTTTTTGGCTAATATAGTGAGGAGAGATACACAGATAGAGAGACAGTACAATGTGGAAGAAGAGTGTTTTCAATATAGTGCACAAAAGAAGAATAGAGAAGAATAAGAGGAATAATAATTATATTGCACTTTGGTTTCTGTGTAATAACCATAATAGTGTCTTATGTAGAGGAATAAGATTATAGGCCTATTATAAATAGTGAATAAGTGAACGAATACTATAATATTATTGATATAAAATCATCATAGGAAGAAATATAATCCATTCCTGAAAAAAGGTTTAAATTTTTGAGAAGCTTATCAGGAGACGGTGTTGTTAGATCATTGTATTATGATTAAAGGATATACCATAATCATTTATATCTATGATGGTTATTCATGGGGATCATATGGTATCGGGTGAGTCTAAATAATTCCAATGACTAACTCATCTTATTGATTAATAAACCTCAAACATCAAGTTTCATATTTTAGTTACTTTCCTCGGTGTGCATTATTTAAGAAACAATACCACTCATTCTAATAAGAAACCGAGGTTAATTTCAAAAGAAATTATAAAAATAAAATTTTGCCTTATTTTTCATTAATATACCCAAATATCAGTGAACCACAATATTATTGGGGAAATAACATATGGTATTAGAGAATTCTATGTTTCCTCTTAAGATCAAGTAGTTTGAAGTTTTCTTCTATTTGAACTAAGTTGGTGTTTAATTTAATTTATCTCTTCATGATTTAAGAAAGTATATATCTATGTTTGATGTTTTGGTCACCAGTTATCCATTATAAACATGAAAAACAAAGTTATTATAAATTTAATTGGTAAAAATTATTATATATGGAAAGATATGATTCTATATTATTTATTTTTATAAGTCTATATGTTGTAAGGGGTTAAAACTAATGGTTTTATTTCTCATGTTGAAGGTTCTACAATGACTGTAGTAGATATGAAGAGTATAGAGAAGGATGGTCATTCTTATAATTCTATAATTTAATCACTTTTAGAGATTTTTTTCTACAAGGAAAATTGGATGATGATATAAAAATTAATTCTAGGATAAATTTGAAAACATTTAAAAGGACATGAGAATGTAAATCAAGACAAGTTGTAGTTCTAGATATTGAATTATGAATATATGAAGATTCATGATGATTAAAGAGTGTATGAAATCTTTATAAGAGTAAATGAAATTTTGCGAACCATTATAGATTTTGGTGATAAGTTGGAGGATACAATAGTTTTCAAAAAGATAGTATGTATCTTTATATATAGGTTTGATTTGATGGTTTCAACACTCAAAGAAAAATATCCAAGTACACTTCTATTGGATGATATTTATATAATTATTAGTACTTATAAAATGAATAAAGGAAGTGTATTGAAGAGGGATATAAAGGATGATTGTTATATTTACTTAAAATATTTGAATATGTAAAAGATTATAAAATAAATTGATGTTGATATTGAAGATTCAGATTTAGATAAAGATATTTATATGGAGTCTGAAAAACTAATTCCACTCTGTTCAAGAGGTATCTAAATAGGATAAGGTATTTTTTTTTTGAATTTTACATTTAAAGTGTTTTAGCTATGGGTTTATTGGAATTTTTCCTATAAACTCTAAAAATATTAAAAAAGATGCAGTTAGAGGAGATGAGGTTGGGAAAACAGTATATCATTTGAAGAATAAAACATCAAAATATTCTTCAAAGGGGAATGTTAAGGGTTTATATAAATTTAATAATTATAATTCTTATCTAAGTTTTATTATAATCAATAGCGAAGAAGATAAAAAACTATAATCATATAATGAAGTTGGTGAAAGGTTTCTAATTTTAGTGGTGAATGAAGAAGAATTAACATTTTAAAAAATTACTCATGATAAAAGTGAGGAAGATAAAGTGATGGAGTTCATGATAAAGTGGGGAATTAAAGAGTTTATATTGAATATTTATATTTTGTAATTGGAGAAAAAGAGTTTTAAGAATTAATTTCAATTATATTTCAGAAATTATAGTTGTAATATTTAAAAAGAGTAAATGTCAATAATTGATATTGATAGATTGAAGAAGTTTCTTTATAAAGATAAAAATATGATTAATGTCATGAAAATTATGTTTAATGAAAAAATGGGAGGTTCCTGATGTTGTCCAATATAAATTTATCAATGAAGAAAAGAAATTAGATAATCACTAATCCATTTTTCAGAATTCTATTCATCAAGATAAAGAATGATCAATGAGGAATATTAAAGAAAGATGAGATTCAATTTTAATAACAATTATCACATTAAAATGATGAAAATATCTAATAAGTATCAATGAAAAGGATTATTGAAATTAAAATGAAAAGAAATACATTTTTTCGGAAAAAAAATGATTCTTAGAAATTTAGAAACTCTGGGAGCACATATTTGAAAGATAAGACCATTACAAATAGTGTGAAAAGGGATAGAATGAAGTGTAGAGTGAATAAATGTTTTTTAGGAGAATATATTCTTATTTTTTCAAAATAAGTATAAAAAATTAATCAACATATGGTAGAAGAATATAAGATTTCAATATCGATATAATAATATATTTTCATATGTAAGAATGTATTTTGTGGATACTGTTTGCATTATGAAGACTTTGAGAACTTGCAAAGAAGATTCAAGTTTAATTACCAATTTTAATATTATTCAATAAGTTATGTAAGAAAAATATCAAGGGTTATCCAACCCACTATTATAATAAATATACATAATTAATCTATAAATTCTGGACTCAATATTAGGAATAATATCAAACCATTGGAAGAGGTTAATGAAATATGTGACCAGACAAGTCTCTTTTTTGAATATTAGCTGAATTTGAAGTATAACACTAAAAAATTTTAGATGAAAAAGGAAAGGAAAATAGACTGATTTTATTATTGAAGTGGTATGTAAATAATCACAAAGGAAACATACATGGATTTTATATAGTGGATTATCATATCATATGATAGGATATTTTTAGCTTTAAGAAGATGTTAAGTAGTGAATGAAACTATTGATGAAATTTGATAATAATGGTTATAAAACCATAGGTTTTTAGGAATTAAATTATTTCCATAAACTATATTTTTATATTTATAAACTATTTTTTTATATTTTTTTAAAGGAATTAACATTTATTTGGAAATAAGTCATTTATGATATGAATTAAAACTAACAACAATCTATTCATTCATTAGTGGAACATTTAAGCAAAAGAACATAAAACTATGTATTGTAAAACATTGATTATTACTCACCATTGATAAAAAAAATCTATTAAAAGTGTATAAATAAATAAAGAAAAATTAATATAAATGGATAAAATATTAAATACTAGAAAATCCATTGTATAATCTTTAACAATTAGGATAAAAAATATCCAGAAAATCACTTATAATGAGAAATATCACCATGAAAAGAGAAAGCATTATGAAAAATATATAATATGAAATAACAATAATGCCCTATAAAGTGTGAGTGTAATCAATAAATGATTTAGTATATATATATATATATATATATAGGAACAAGATTTGGTCGTTGCCAATATGGTCATTGAAAATATGGTCATTTATAATACATTCGTTGAAAATATGGACATTTTTTATATATCCAAAAGTTATAATGAAGTTGTGTTTTGATAAGTAGTAAATTTAAAATAATATTACTCACAATGAAATAAAAATATGATATATATATATATGTGTTTTACATATTAATATTAATATTACTAGTAAAATATGATATGATAAAATTTAAACAAATATTTTTATATCAACGGAGTAGTAAAGAAATTATAAAATATTAACAAAAAATTTTAACTGAATTTGTTAAAGCATATTTAGTATAAAAGATTTTTTTTTCAAAGAACCATTTTGTTATGTATTTTATATTTTAACCTAAGGGATTAAATTTGAAAATATTAAAATATTATTATATATGAAATAATATATTAACATCTCTTAAATTATAAATTGATATGAAACAATATAAAAAATACTTAACATTTAAGAAAGAATTTTTTCTAATAAAAGAATTTTTTCTTTAGATTTTATATGTTCATTTAAAAAAATTTATAAATATTATTATATGAATAAGGTAAATATAACTTCATTTTTGGATTTGAGATGTTAAAATGTTCTTAGTATTTTTTTTGAAAAGACTATTTTTTGTCAAAGAGTATGGTTTTATTAAAATTCTAATTTTTAGGATTTTATCATTATTTAAGCATGTTATAAAAGATTTATAAATATTAAAATTATGAAATATGTATTTATTTAATAAAATTATCCATTTTAAAATACTATTTGAACTTATAAATCCCATGTTAAATATTTTTAAAACTAAATTAAAATGTTTCTTTAATAAAAATTGTTTTCGGATATTTCATAAAAATAAGTGTTTTGATGGTGAAATTTAGTTTTCATATGATTTAAAATAAAAATACATGTTTTTTTATAACTAACCAATAATTGTCATAAAAATCAGTATCTATGATAATATTATATTGTATATACATTTTTAAACATAACAAAAACTTTTCTTAAAAAACATTTTTCATGTTATGTGCATTTATTTTAAAATTAATATTTAATACGATTAAACATTTTATTTCGTAAAATTATTTTATAAATTTGAAAAAAAATGTTCAAACCAGGTAAGAGGACCAATATTAATTTTTTTCATTAATTTTTATTACTACGGTTAAAATTTAATTACCAAAGTAAAAGTAAATTAGAGAAAAATATAGTATGTTAAAAGAAAAATCCCAAAAAACTATATGTTGAAAAAAAATGAGTGGATGAGGAAAATAAATACCCAAAAACACTTCCCCTAAAATGTTTTCTTATTTAGATCCATTGAATTTTTAATAGTATTATCACATTATCGATAATGTCATGGTTACTTTCTAAACTACCATTCCCTTCACTTATAAAAGGAAACACTTCCACAACTTAAAGATTAAAATATAATCAAAATTTATTCATAAAAAACAAAAAATATTAATTCTTATATAACACTACTACTCTTTTTAGATCCTCTTGTAACCATTACTTAGAAAAACTCTTGCATTTCTGAGGATAATTCCAAGTAAAATTCATGTTCCAAGGATGAGCATTATCAACACTTAACATTTCATTTTAATTATCCAAATTTAAAGTTATTATATCCACACAAATATGATGATATTAGTTTCATTTATATACTAAGATTTTATTATATAAAGGTTATTATTATTATTTATTCATCATTTTAATCCCTTAGGAGAAACAAAATGTTTGTTCATGTGTACGTGAAGACTACCGCCTACACAAATAATGAAATTAATTTTTCCTCGAAACCCATCATTGATGATTCCTAGAATGTATTTAATGAATATATTTTATGTTTATAAAAATTTCAATTTAACACCCTTATATTTTATTATATAGTTCACTATAAATAAATTTGATTTATTTGATATCATTTTTTACACACAACACCAAGTTTAAGAGAACAGTGATACACTATTGAAATATAATTATTTAATGTGATAGTTATCACTAAACAATTGGATTTAAGTGTATGAATAAGACTAAATAAATTATAAAAAAGTTTTGGTTTATACATATATAAAATGAATTCATTGGTTATCAATTTATTGGAAATTAAAATAAAAATATTTTGAAAGTAATAGAGTTTTTACTCTGAAAAACTATTTTTATGTGCACAATATGTTTTTATATTAACAAATTTAATTAATCACTATTGGTCAATGAATTTAATGAAATTAATATATTATATATTCAATAAATTGTTTTATTTTTTTTTAATTTTTTTACTAGGAATAGGATAAGAATAAATCTATTTTTATGCACAAAACACATTTGTCTAAATATTATTTTTCATTGAATTTTATAAATTTATATTAAAATTGATTTCTATCAATTTTAAGGATTGAAACATGAAAATTATGTACCATATTTTGAATTAGTGTGTTTCAATTTGGTAAATATATCTCTTTTATCTTTGGTCATTATGAATAGTAACCTATTGATGCTTCTTTCTATGACAGAGTCTAAAGGAAAGAAAAGGGAAATACCTTGAAACCAAAGTGATTCATCCTTTGAAGAAACATTAAAAATTGAAAAAGTCATGAACCAAGATTCAAATGCACTTGGGTCGCGCAAGTTCCCCCACAGTCGTGCAAGTATACTTGCGCACCTTCCAGTAGCTACGTAGGTGACTTGCGTGCCCTCTTTGAAATTTCTCCCAAGGTCTCTCCAGCCTATAAATACCCCTGTGAGCCCCCCATTTCAAAACGTAAAAATTTCCAAAAATTTAGATTTGATCTCCCGGTGCGCTAGTCTCTTCTCAAAGATTCTGAACACTTCTAAGGTAATTTCTGACCTATAACGGAAGATATAAAGAGGAGGGGGAAGGCCTAAGTGTTGAAACTCATCAGCACTTGCGCGCCTAAGTGGCCAGCCCCTAAGGGAAATGGCCACACTTGAGCACCTCCTTCCTCCTTCAACAGAACTTTTGCGCCCCTCTTCTGGAAGCCTTCAGGTATAATACTAAAGGCTTGAGCCAAGCCTCACCCAAGTTCTACCTTAAGGGTTGAGCAGCGCATAAGTACCCATGTGTTGCGCAGGTATACCTGTGCGACCAATACTTGCGCGCCCACGCAGGACTTGCGCGCCCCTCTCTTTTTGGGTGCCCTTCTTGCCCATTTCACCCCTCTTACAACTATCCACCTCTCCTATTCAAGATTAAGCCTTCATAATTCTCTCCAAAGCCATTCATGGCATGATTTCTTTGCTGGATTCCTTATCTGAAAGGAATTATTTGGAACATCTCTCAAAATCTAGTGATTTACACATCTTTACATCACTAAATTTAGAGAGTTCATTCATTCAACCTCATCCTTTAAGATGAGATAATCCTTAACCTGGGCCTCCTTTTTAGGAGTAAGCCCCAGTACAAATTGTCATTAATATTGGGCATCCTCCTTTGGAGTAAGCCCCAAGTCCTCATTAATTTGGGCGTCCTCCTTAGGAGTAATCCCCAAATCCCCTAATCTGGGCATCCTCCTTAGGAGTAAGCCCCAGTCTCAAAGTTCCCAAAATCTGGGCATGCTCCTCAGGAGTAAGCCCCAACCATAATTTCTCAAATCTGCGCTTCCTTTTCAGGAGTAAGCCCTAGTCTCAAATCTGGGATTCCTTTTCAGGAGTAATCCCCAGTCTCAAATGTGGGAATCCTCTTTAGGAATAATCCCCAAGTCCCTTAATTCTAAAATTCCCTTAAACTGGGCCTCCTCTTTAGGAGTAAGCCCCAATATTCAAATACCTTTAACCTGGGCCTCCTCCTTAGGAGTAATCCCCAGTCTTAATTTCTCTTAACCAGTCCTAATTTACTTTTGATCTGGGCTTCCTTATCAGGAGTAAAACCCTATAATAAGTCCCCTCCTAACTTGGGCATCTTCCTTAGGAGTAAGCTCCAAGATTAGAGTATCAAAATCTCCATAAAGTACATATACCTTTATGGACCCTGTTCTTGGATTTCTTCCCTAAAGTAAATCTTAATCTTTATATATTTGGGAAGTCATACATATATAATCCACAGATAATTTCTTATGATTTCATCTTTCATGGCACAATTGTCTGGTTTTTCCAATACCTCTTGCTTCTCACACCGAGCATGAATCATGTGAGCTTAGAGTGTAAAAGTAATTATGACATCTTTCTTTGAGCCATCAATCATACATAAAAATTATACTACCTTTCTTAAACTATGTGGGTTCTGATTCCTTTTCTAAATAAAGGATACGTAGGTAGACCATCTGCGGGTATGATCCTAACTCTGAAATAATCTATGTCCTTCTAAATGACAATAAACTTCAAGTTCCCCATTGAGTGGATTTAAAACCAGTATGGTCATCATAATGACCAAGAGACTTTTATATAATGTATTAAATGATACCATTGACTAAGAATCTCTAACAAATACAGATGATTCTCTATCGATGAAGAACCTCGAATACATATAAAATATTCTCCAAATTTCCTACATATCAATCATTGATTGTCAGATCTAAAGGAAAGCTCATTTTATACTTGGTAATTTAAGAAGGATTCACGAACATAACTTAAATATATAAAGAGAGTCCGGGAGTAGACAATAATTCCCCTCAAAAAGGTGTGATGAGTCCGACCTTGCATCCTCTCAACCAATGAAAATTCCTAAGCCTCATAAGTGAATAACTTATGAGTGCCTACCTTTGGAAAGTACGTCCAAATAGATATGGAATCATTGGATGTTTCTAGTTCTACGAAAAAACTTGTTAGAAACCGCTTGGAATTTTTGAACCTTAAACCAAAGAGGTCATTCCCAATTCCAGAGGAAATAAAAAACGGTGAACCCGACGTGAATCCTTAACCATGTTAAAATGATGTTTTACTTATTTTTAGGCCCATATTTAAACTCAATGAGAAGGCCAACAAAGCAATCAGTAACATCTGTGATCATAAAAAAGATGTCGTGGCTGAACTTATCTTGATTACGTCTGTTATATCAAATAGGCACTCTTTTCCAGGATCTTCTGCATTATGAGAATGACTTTTCTTAAGTTCACGTCTGTGAATACCTCTGCTGTGAAAACCTCTACTATGAATGCATCTGCTGCTACTCCTACTGGATCTTCGTCCGCTCTGAGGACGACATCAACTACTCAGTGTCTTCAACACTGGGTATCGAATGCACCAGTTAAAGAGTACCTTCAAAACAGTACCATTCCAACTCTAGAGGCTGCTCGACAAGCCCTCCAAGTGAACAAATCACCCTGGTCATCTGGACAACGACGACCAGTGATCAAGAAGCAGGTGGTGCCAACCGCCGTCTCCAACCGTTTCGGGTCATTATCCCCAGAATGCAATCACCATTCACTACCATATTCCGGGGAGGTGAATTAGAGGGTCCCTCAAGGCCTTAATTCAAGGACACATGAGTCCTTCCCGAAGGTTCCCATCAATAATCGCTGCCAGACTCATACGACAGTGCACCCCAAACATGATGAGGGTATCGTCTCCAGGCATTCGGCTCAGGTTCCTCGAACCCGAGCAGGCAAGACGAACCACCAGAGGCAAAATCCAGTCAATAGTGAGCAGGTTCTCATCTCTTCCATCTCCAGATAAGTCCACCAACCAAACATGGTTGCAAGAAATGACCAAGAACACACACCTGTCCATTTTAATTCTGCTGTCCAGCTGACTCGTCTAGTAGAAGCATGCCAATCCCGCTAGGCAATTCTGGCGGAGTACTATAGACAGGAACATACACCTGTTTAGAATTCATCAGCTAGTCAGTAGGCTCGTCTGACTACATATGATGAAAACCACCAACCCAATGTGATGGAAACTGGTAAACAGGTACATACACCGGCTTACACTCATCAATCCTGCCAGCAGCCTCGTCTGTCAGTGTTGAAGGAGGATCATCAACCGCGTTTGGTGGAGTGTAATCAGAAGGAACATAAACCTACTAGTATTGATCAATCCTACCAATAGACTCATTTGGTAGCATTCAAAGAAGTTAGTCGAAAATCTCCGGTGACAAACAAGAGGCAGACTCAACTCTCTGCCCCCAAACTTGAGTACTGTCAGGATTCACTCATATGAAAAGGAGGAAAGAAGCAAGAACACACACCTAATCCAAGCACGGAATGGACGTATATCCACGTTCTGGCAGCTGAAGTCACCAAGCATATTATATCAATGGTGAAAGAGCATAAGAAAATCACTGTTCATATTCTGGATGCCTGCCAGGATATTATAACAGCTTCAACATCATCTCTAGGAAAGACACATAAATCTATCCCTATCAGTGGAGTGACACATCAACAGTTCACTCCGGAACAAACACACACATCTGTTCCAGTCCAAGAGGGTTGTGGGGCGTACTCCCCCATATCATATAGACAACCAAATTAGGCACATACACCTGGTTTGAGTGGATATAATTAGCCTAACCTGACATTTCTCCAGAGCAGCCACATACACCTGCCAAATTGAGTTAGAAGGCATCTAAAAGGAAGACCAAACTAGAATAGTCAAGAAATCAAGAGCCAATTTGTAATAAGGCCTTGCTTGATGCTGGAGTTCTCAAAGCCCTCAGAAAATTATCTGTTGGAATTCAAGATTCTACTCCCTCATTTCCCAATAGTGGGAAAATTAATTCTGAAGGTCTTCATCAAACACTTCCTCATGAAGACTTTCTTCATGATAGTTCGTTCAATCTCTAAGTTTTGTCTTCAGATGAGAGCCACAAGAACCCTCTGTGTGGCCAGAAGACCAAGGAGCAAAATGTTTCATCTTTTGCTATAACCCACCATGGTGGCCCTCCCCATGATGATTAATTTAACTTCGAAAGTCCTCTCCACAGTTATAATGCACATTACCTGGAAAATGATCCAATAGACAATGTAGTGATGAGAAAGCCCTCTTATATTGAGGCAATTGTAAATGCGAAGCCAGTCATGTCTGATGCTTCACCACTAGCATGTGAAATAATTTCTCAATCAGAAGATAGCCTGGGGTGTAGGTCATTCTCCAAACCACCTCTGGATCGTTCATCTTCTAGTTTGATCAGTGAATTCTCTACCGATATTGTTGAATCTGATGAAGCAACAAAGAAGCACCAAATCTGGTCCAATCAGGTAGAAGAATCTCCATTCAATGATAAAGAGGAAGTACTAAATATGAGAAAACAATTGGAGAAAGGTGAAGTGCCAGTCATGTTTTGGCCTTTGACTGACTCTCAGTATGACATTCCAGAGATGTTGATGGAAGATAGAATTCATGATATTCGCTTCAACATATGGAAAACTATTTTTCAGTTGAAAAAGAAAATATTATCTTATGATGAATATTAAAATCATATCAAGATAATATAAGGGTTACAACGCCAAATTGACTTGGCTTCTCTCTTAGTTTCTCGATATCCGAAGGCCGAAAAATAGCAGAGATCCCTTCAGCGTTCATGCCTTGAAACACTAAGAAGATTGTGCCAGTTAATTTCCAATTCCCCATATGGTATTCATATCAGAGGATGGGGTGTTCATGGAGAACTAAATTTCATTGTACTCTCTATTCAGAAAAGCCCACCGAAAATGGTCTCATGCCATGTTATTGCCCATGGCCGACCACAGTCAGTTGGATTTGTTTGTAATCAAAGGTTTGCTCAAGAACAGACTTCAACTAGTTCTTCTAAAAATCAAGCATACAGAGAAAAAGTTATTGAATTACTCCTGCATCAAGAGAATGAGAATATTGAATAGGCCTCTCATTTGGAGCAAGCACATCATCAAGTGAAAGAAGTGTCAGAAATCATCCAACGGTCTTTTGAGCCGGGTGATAAAAGTGGATGCAGGTTGATGCATCCGGCCAATTTCCAGACTAAAGTTCACAAGATCAGGAGAGCTTACAAGAAGGTCTCAGATATAGCATATCAAGAACCACCCAGCTTTCCAGACTGGGGAATCTTTTAACCCAACTGTCGGAATCAACAAATAGGATTCGAGGAGTTGAGCAGGAACAACAGGAACAACCCCAGTCCACTGGAAATGGGACTTTTTCAAATCCTCAGTCTCTTCCTTAGAGAAATTCAGTCTTATCTCAATTAGGGAAGAAGCATCAAGAGGAATGAAGATCCAAATTATTAAGAGATTCCCTCCAAGTTACGGTTCTTCAAGAAGTTCCTGAGGGATCAAATCGAAAAAAGGTAATGTCTCATCAGGGACAAAGAAGAAGAAAATATTGCAGAAATACTGATATAAGGGATGCAATGCATTATGCATCAATTAATGTCAGCAATGCTGTTGTTGCTGATCCACCATATGAGGTTCACTTAGAGGGATCAGATGAAGAGGTTCCGGCTCAAGAAGTTGTATGCACAGACACAAATGAAGAAGCTGTACGTACACGAAATCAAAGGCTTACCCAGAATTTGGGTGTTCCTTCAAATAACCCACTTCCCCCTCTCTGAAAGGATACAACAAGGGGAAAGGAAAGAATCAGGTTACATACCCTTCCTCTGGAGAAGGACAATCGCTCTCATTAGAGAAAATATTTTCACAACAAGAGGAAGAAATGAAGGAATTCAGGAGGATGAATGCAGAACTACTTCAGGGTAGTCTTCCTCATAAGCGTGCTAGAGTCAATCAGCCAAAGGAATTTGTTATGGATACTAAGATTGATCAAGAATATCCTCCTTTATTACTAGACCCTCACAGGTCTAATTCTACGGGTCAAGTGCAACAAGAATCGGCAGTTCTTCCATCGGTTGTAGTACCAGCTGCCACATCTGTCAAAGCTCTAGTCATTGCACCTATTCAGATCCAAGCTCAACCGGATGTTTCTAAAAAGTTAATAACTACTATTGAGTCATTAATAGCTCAGTTGGAATCTATATAGGGAAAACGAGCTCAAGTTCAACCAGAAAAGAGAGATTACCCTGAATTGGTTGATGCAATTCATCCCCCATCAAATTTTTCAAGTACCACATTCCCAATATTTAATGGTTTGGGAGAACCAGAGAAACACTTAACACATTTTGTTTCTTGTTGTGATCCTATGATGGTAACCCTTCAGCAACAATAAGAAGTTAAGCTCATGTGTTTTTTACAGTCATTACAAGGACCTTCTTTTGTCTGGTACATAAGCTTGCAATCCCAGTCAATTACTGGATGGGAGGATCTTCGCCAAAAATTACTTCTTCAATTCAGCTCAACGTTTCCAAAGAAAACAGTTTTTGATCTTAAAAAATTTAAGCAAAGGGAGAATGAAAGGGTTTCAGATTTCATTGATCGCCGGAAGGGATTAACATATTCCCTGAGATTAGCACTCCCTCAAGAAGAATTGTTGCCAATCTGTGTGGAAAATATGCGTGATGAGTTCTGTACGCCGTTGATCCCTATGAAATACACAAGAGGGTTTAGAGACCTTACTTCAATTGCTCAACAGATTGAATATTCTCTTATAAAGACTAAGGACAAAACTCGTGTAATTCCATCAGCTCTAGGAAGAAGAATGGGTAGAGAAAAGACTGCTACAATCATGCTTAAACAAGCACCTGTACCTACTTATACTTCAAAACCTTCATCTTCCTGAAGGGCTCCAACTCATGAGCATCAGTAACAGAGGCCGTTTGGTCAAGACGATCAAAGAGATCAAAGATTGAAACAGTTTGATGAGTTTAAGAGCAAAGTTTATTCTTTCCGAAATGAAAAATTTCCTGGTTACTTCATTTCGTCCCTGTAGAATAATTTGGTTCAATTTTCAAGGCCCAATAGGCTGAAAAAAAATGAGATGAAGGCCATCCAAACTATTTCCCCTTTCATCAGATATTGGGGCATCGCATTTAAGAGTTTTTTTCTTCAAGGAACTCCTGCAAAAAATGGTCGACTCGGGATAAGTAAAACTAAAAGGTTCTTCAGATCAGGTAGCATGTGTTGCTGCTATAGCTCTGGAGGAAGAAGGCGAGTGGAAAGAATTCAAGAACAAGAATTCAAAAAAATATGATGATTGAATGGTCAGAAAAATGATCAACCGAACTCATTCTATTTTGAGAACACAATTGAAGAAACCAATTATGTATTCTTCCATGAATTCTATAGAAAAAACCTCTTCATTAAAGGGAAAATCCTCAAAGATACAACATGATTCAAATAAAGAAGAAGAATCAGAAGAAGATGAGTATGTGTCAAATCCCAAGTTGTCTTTGACTCTGGCAGATTTTATGCCATCTACATCAAAGCAACGGGCACCGCCCCATCAAATGACATATCCTATATTGGCTAGTCAGGAAGAGTCTTCATTGGATGAAGAGTTAATTTTCGGTTCTGTTAATATGATTCATTTAACAGATCCTTATGCCAATCATAGTTTTGAACTCGATGAACCTGGTTTCCTTGTATCAAACATAGGAATCAGAGGAAGTTCCATAGGTTTAGGGTATAGGGGAAGAAATGGATCTTTTAGAGGCCACAATTCCAATTCTACCCCTGCTAGAACTGTGTATGCGGAAGAAACTCATGGAAGATCCATTCAACGAGCTCAACAAGAACATGAAAGTTCTTCCACACAAGGCAGATTCAGTCCTCGTACAGTTATTTTGGAAGATCAGTTGGAAGTTACACCTTCTTCTTCTCATCAAGTAAATAGACCTATTCAGTCTAATCTTCCAAATCCAGCAATATTATCAACTCCTACCTCGATACATGATGCATCAACTTCCAAAGCATCAAATTCCAAGGAAGCTGCTAAACCACATGTTCCTGTTGGGAAACGCAGACCATTGGATCAAAATTATGATGTATTGAAACACCTGGCCCATGTACCGACCAAGTTACCAATTTTGGATACTTTGAATTTATCAAAGGATCTTCAGGAGGCACTCATTGAGGCTTTGTCAAGTCCTCAGGTGTTTGAAACCGAAATTGCTGCAGCTAAAGCCTACCATGTAGAGAATAATCTTGCAGAATCCCATGTAGTGATATCTTTCACAGATGAAGATGAAGATGATGTCGTGAATGGACATATTAGACCTTTGTATTTATCTGTCAAGGTCAATGGTGTAGATATCTGAATATCTTTCATTGATAATGTTTCGAAAGCCAACCTCATGCCCATTCGTACACTTCATCGATTGGGCCTTAAGGAATCTAACTTATCTCATTCTACTATGATGTTACAGAGATATGATAAAAATGAACAAGAACCACTGGGCAAGATTACACTCAGAACTCAGTTTAGAGATCTTGTATCCAATTTAGATTTCATGGTTTTTGATCAAGATTCAGCCTTCAACATCTTGCTTAGAAGACCCTGGCTACATCAACATGTGACTATCCCTTCATCATACCATCAATGTCTCAAGTATTGTTTTGATGGTCATGTTGGGACATTATATGGTGATAAGGCCCCGTTCAAGACATGTGAGTCTCAATACATTAAGGTTGAATTCTATCACATGAAGGGAAAGGAGAAATCCACAACAAGGGAGATTACCAAAAGTTAATGCTCCATATGGTTTGGAAAAGATTCCAGTAAATCCATTTACACATATGAGTACAGATTATGTGTTGCCTATCAGTCAAGTTGACAGGATAGACTCAAATCCAGATACACTTATGGAAACCTCCATAATGTCAATTACGACAATTAATCCAGACAATATGGGAGAAATTTGTGATTCACCAAGCAATGATGAAATATCAAATGGAGATGTCTTCATTTCATCTGCTAAAATCCAGCAAGTCTATAATTCTCTAACTAGGCCAGAAGAAGTTATAGCAATGTCAGAGGTGAATGATGATGTCGATTCTCAATCCATCATCTCCTCCTTAATACCTAAGAAAGACCCTTCATCATCAATCGGGTCGAAAATGGAAGCTTCTTCTTCAAGATGTTAAAATTTTAACATCTCTTCTAATCATGAAAATTCTACTTCATCATCTACTATGCAAGTAGAAACAGAAGAAATAACACATGTTGACGAAGAAGAGGAAGATCTCAGGGATGCTCCTCCAGTATTTGAAGAGGGTATCTCTACCACCGTGGATGAACTCAGAGAAATAAATCTGGGTACAAAAGAAGATCCACACCCCAATTTAATTAGTGAGGCCATGACTCTTGAAGAGAAAGAGATGTATATTTCTTTTTTAAAGAAAAATAGATATATATTTTCTTGGAACTATATAGAGATTCCAGGGCTTGATCCTGATGTTGCCACTCATCCTTTGAGTTTTCCAGAAGAACATCGAGGATTCAAACAAGCCGCTAGAAGAACACACCCAATCTATGATTCCAAAATTGAAGCTGAAGTGGATAAGATAATCAAAGTTAATTTCATCAGAGAAGTTAAATATCCCAAGTGGTTGGCTAATATCATCTTAGTGAAAAAGAATAATGGCCACATTAGAGTTTGCATTGATTTCAGAGATCTTAATCGGCATTGCCCAAAGGATGATTTTCCAGTTCCGATCACATAACTATTAATTGATGCAACAACTGGCTATGAAGCACTTTACTTCATGGATGGATATTTTGGGTGTAATCAAATCCGAATGGCTCCATAAGATGAATAATCTACAACCTTCAGATCCCCTCAGGGTGTGTTTTGTTATCGGGTAATGCCCTTTGGCCTGAAGAATGCAGGCACAACATATTAGCATTCCATGCATCGTATCTTCAAACCCTTTTTAGAGAAGTTTTTTGAATTTTATGTGGATGATTTGGTGGTTAAATCTAGACAAATTTCTAATCACTTGGTAGATTTGGAAGTCATATTCCACAAAACTTAGACAACATAATTTGAAGATGAACCCCTTAAAATGTACTTTTGGGGTAACCTCAGGAAAATTTCTCGGCTTTTTTGTACTCCATCGTTGTATCAAAGTCGATCCTAAGAAGACAAATTCAATCCTTGGTATGTAAAATCCTTGAAATTTTAAATAATTGAGAGGAATTCAAGGACACTTAGCCTATATTCAGCATTTCATCACCAATTTGTCAGACAAAAGTTTACCCTTCACCAAATTGAAGAAGAAGGGAGTCACTTACCAATGGACTGAATAATGTCAAGAAGAATTCAATATTATCAAGAATTATCTTTTGAGTCCACCGGTATTAATGCCACCTGTTGAAGGAAGACCACTTATCCTTTATGTGACAACTTTAGAGTGATCATTGGGTGCCTTTCTTTCTCAGAAGAATGATACTGGGAATGAAAACAGCCTCTATTATCTTAGTCAGACTATGCTTCAAGCTGAAACCCAATATTCAAGAATTGAGAAGTGCTTCCTAGCATTAATCATTGCAATTCATAAGTTGAGACACTACCTGCAACATCATGAGGTCCAATTGGTATGTTGCAATAACCTGCTCAAATTCATCCTTAGCCGTCCAATGCTTACAGGACGTCTGGAAAAGTGGGCAGTTATTTTGGAGCAATTTGATATCCAATATGTGTCTCAAAAGGAAATAAAGGGCCAAGATCTGGCTGATTTCCTTACTGAACACCCTTCAGTGGAAGATACATCTCCAGATATTGAACTTCCTGATGAAGAAATCTTCTTTATTCAATATAGTCATCAAACATGGGAAATGTACTTTGATGGTGCTTCCAGAAGTCCAACATGGAAGAAAATGGAAAATCATAAATTCAAAAAAGTTGTCTTAATAATTGTTCTCATTTCTCTAGAAAAGGCAGTTTTACCTTATTCCTACTCATTGTTGGGAGGCGGTACAAATAATGAAGCAGAATACCAAAATCTCATCGCAAGCTTGGAGTTGGCGCTTCAAGCACAAGTGAATCACTTAAAGGTGAAAGGTGATTCAGACCTGGTAATCAAACAATTTAGTGGGGATTATGCCATTAGAAAAGAAGAACTAATCCCTTTGTATGATTATGTGAGATTGTTAATGGCGAAATTATCTTTGGAACCAACATTTTATTCTGTCCCATGGTCACAAAATGCCCAAGATGATGCACTGGCTAAAATAGCCACAGCTCTGGAAAATCAAAATCGGGACGAGACAACCATCAGTATTGCCCACCATTGTACAATTTCACCTTATGTTCAAATCAGAACAGAGGAAATCAATGAAATCAGTCCCATTCTTGAGCCATATGGTCATACTACAGGATGTATGACACCTATCAGGGAATACCTTCAAAACGGAACACTTCCACCTGATAGAGTCAGGAAAGAACAAGTCCGGAGACATGTGGTCAATTTCACACTTTATGATAGCCCAGATCTCCCAGAGAAAATTCTCTAAAAACGTGGTTTTGATGGAGTTCTCTTCAGAAGAATTGATGGTGAAGAGACAATGGCTATCATGAAAGAAGTGTATGCAGGAGTCTGTGGTGCCCACCAGTCTGGACATAGACTATCTGATCAAATTCTAAGGCTTGGATACTTTTGGCCTTAAATGGTATAAGATTGTGTTGATTTGAAAAAGAAGTTTCATTCATGCCATGTTAATTCCAACTTCATTTATCATCCCCCAGAGTTGCTTCATACAGCTAAATACTCGTGGCCATTTTCCACATGGGGAATGGATGTGGTGGGACCTTACCCTTCAGCTATAGCCAAGTAGTTTAAGTATATTCTTACTACTACTGACTTCTTTTCCAAATAGGCAGAGGAAATACCTCTCAAAGAAGTTAGTTCTAAAATCATTGTTAGCTTCATCAAGTCTAAAATCATTACCAGATTTTGTGTCCCTCATACCATATTGACGGACAATGGCACCAACTTCTGTTCATCCGAGGTGAGGAAGTTGTATAAATAATACAATATAAAATCCAATCATTCATCTCGGTATCATGAAGCGTCCAATGGACAGATAGAAGCCTTCAATAAGACTCTTTCAAATATACTGCAAAAAATGGTGGATAAAGATAAGATGTCATGGCCTGATAAACTCTTTCATGCTTTATGGGCTTATCGGACCACCACCCGCACTACAACGCGGTCAACTCCATATTCACTGGTATATGGAATGGAAGCAGTCTTTCCCATTGAAGCTCAATTTCCTTCGCTAAGAGTGTCCATTTTTGATCAATCATCTACAGATGAATAGTATCAAAAGCGATTGGATGAATTGGAACGGTTAGATGAGAAAATATTGTGCACCTTGCACCACTTGGATGTCTATCAGAATCGAATAGCACAAGATTTCAACAAAAAAGTTCGTCTTAGGTCATTCATTCATGGAGAATTGGTATTGGTTCTCATAACTCCAATGATACCAGGAAATAAACCTCCCAAGCTTGACCCAAAGTGGGAAGTACCTTATTCAATACATAAGATCTACTCCAATGGATCTTATTCTCTAATCTCAATGGATGGATAACTCATCACAACTCCAACCAATGCCAGATTTTTGAAGAAGTATTTTGTATAAACACAAAATACCCTTTTCATAGTCCTTGCTATATGACATTAAACTATACATAAATGGTCCATGCGTATGAACTTAAACTATTTTCATGCTTCATGTCCAACAAGACGTTGAACTGCACCATTATGGTCCATGCATATGACCTTAAACTATTCGCACTTTCGTCCAACATGACGTTAAACTGTATCCCCTTCATTTTCCTTAATATATGACGTTAAAATATACAGCAATGGTCTATGCATATGACCTTAAACTATTTTCATGCTTCATGTCCAGCAAGACGTTAAACTACACCATTATGGTCCATGCATATTACCTTAAACTATTCTCACTTTCGTCCAACATGAAACTAAACCGTATCATCCCTTTTCGTCCAACATGAAATTAAAATGTGAAAAAATCCCTAATACGTCCAACATGACGTTAAACTGTGTCCTCTTTTGTCCTTACTACATGAAATTAGTCTGCACAGTTCCCCTTTTGTCCAACATGACATTAACTATATTGTCCCCATCGTCCTAACTACATGATGCTAATCTGTACAAAAATCCCTTAATACGTCCTACATGATGCTAAACTGTATTTTGTCCCTGTTACATGACACTAAATTGTGCAGTACCAGTAACCCTCACTGAAAGAATTTAAATTACATAGTCCCTTCATATGTCATACATGACATTAAACTATGCATCGTTAGGGTTGTTGCTACCTCTTGTTTCTCACACCGAGTATGACTCACGTGAGCTTAGAGAAAACATCAAACATAATACCCTCTCCGGGCCACTAACCATGTGTAAGTCCCAACACCATTTTTTAGGTCGTTGTCCCCAAGAACAACTTGATCACTAATTCATTCTTTAATTGAACTACACGGACTTTGATCCTAGCATTTTAGGCTGGGTACATAGGAAACCTCCCGAGGGTCAAGCCCAAAAACAATCTCCTCACATCAGTTCACCTCCATCTCATACGATGTTGATTCTTGAAACCGCCCCCAAAATCAATATCTTTACATTGGTTCACCTTCTACCTTTCTATACGACGTTAAACTATACAACAATTTTGTCCTGTATGACAATAAACTACAACATTATTTGATACCCTCACCTAAGAGGGAATCATTATTTACATTGATTTCCAATCATGTTACATTTCAAAGACTACATGCATACATGGAAATGCCCAAACTTTTTATCTTGGGTCAAACCATCATTGCACTAAAGTCCCCTTTCACCCTTCACATGTACGAACCAAATATGTACAGAGGGTATTTCGAGAACTACTTGGGCTTGATTCCCATCCTTATGGGATACCTAGGAATGTTTGAGTGCCCCTTGAATCCAGCCCCAAGTCTTTGGGCCTAACCCCAAATTCCACTTTCAGTCCCCTGGCTGAAAAGTCCCCATGAAAACACACACTGTGTATTTCTTATAATGGTTCGAGCTCTATGACCGTAAACTAAGATCTACCATACTCTCGTCTCACATGACGTTGAATAGTATTTCAAGAACTATGTATGGCTTGATTCCCATCCTTATGGGATACGCAGTGAAGTCCAATATTTCAATTCAGGACCCAGCCACAATGTGATTATGGTTAGAATTGATCTATGTATCTTTACATACATTGAACAATACCCATTTTTATGTGTCATAATTATAACCTTAAATATTTTTAGATCTTCATAACCCTTTTCCTAAATTCTAATCACAAAATTTACAAATTCTGAGAATTATTTTTCCTGACCATGCATCATGTGCCCTTAGGCGGCCTTGCATAACCAGTCTACATAACAGACCTCTCAGCCAAAAGATACTATTATTTGACTATGCAGCCAATGCCCTTAGGTGGCCCAGCATAATTCAACCCCATAACGAGTTTGTTAAATAGTGGTAACTTCATTCTTCGAAGGAAAACCTCCTTTTTCCTTATTGGTCTTAATGACAATATATAGGGATCCACAAAAAATAGCCATCCTTAACATATTTGTCCCATGTTCTTTTTCATGATCTGAAAGTATTCAAGTCTATGGTTTATATTTTCCATCCTTACGCTTGGGTCAGACCATCATAGGAGAAACATTCATCTAGTTCTTAGATAATATTGTTTGTAAATATCTTCTCCATATTCAAGTACCTCTCTCCATACAACAAACTCTATGCTTTGGAAAATTTGAATTCTCATAAACTTCCACTGGTTTTTTAGCAGTAGAAAAGTAAATTTCTGAGAGTTCTTTTTCCTGACTATACAGTACGTGCCCTTAGGCGGCCTTGAATAAACAGTCCACATAATAGACTTGTCAGATAAAAGATACTATTATTTGACTATGCAGCCAATTCCCTTAGGCAGCCCCGCATAATTCATCCCCCTAATGAGTTTGTTAAATAATGGTAACTTAATTCTTGGGAACTACTTCTTCTAATGCCTTTTAGCCCTTTTTCATATCATTCCTCAGATTCCAAATTTCTTAATCCATATTTTACATGTTTTCCTTCATAATTGAGTATGGTAATATGTTTTTAGATAAGTTGTCAAAGAATTGGGTCAATTTTAATCCATTCGGTCAAAGCTACTTCGACCTTAAACATTAGCCTTTTTATGTCCAACGTGCATGACTTTAAACTGCCCACAAAAGACAAGGGAACTCTAAATAAAAGTCAAGTTCCAGCTCACTAAACATATATTTTGTATGATTTTTGTAATATTGAGAAATTAAAAGATTCAATGTTTATAGGGTTATTTATAATAATCCTAGTAAAAATCAGACTATGCTTACTAGGACCATTGGCTCAAGGAAAATATAAATAAGGTAGCAAAGGAAAATGCGTGCACAAATGATTGAAGATGAGAGTGTTTTTCATTTGATGCACAAGAATTAGAAGGACGTCCATAGATTGGAGTCTCTTCTATTTTCCATGAAATTACAAGAGGCTATCAACATAAGTCTTCACTTGATGTACAACATCCCGAGCTTTATCAGCAGCCACTTGAAGCTCATGCACTCGACCAACATCACTCTTTTTAGATTGATGGAGTGCTTTATTGGCATCCACAATGGCTTTCATACCATTAATTTGAGATCCCTCTAGTGAATTGTTCAGTTGGTCAAGTTCCCCAGTAACAGTATCTAACTGTTGCTGAAGGTTCATTTGCTGGACTAATTTATCTTTGATCTTATGTTTCAGATCCTTCAACTTGGCAGCATAATCAGCCTCAGCTCGGGATACAACAGCCTCAAATTCTCTAATATTGGCTGACAACTTCACCCTGGTCAAATCTTGATGGCACTTTTTCTCCTGCTCCCTTCTTAAGATGACTTGTTTCACTACGGCATGGATCTTTTGATATCCAAAACCGCCAAGTACTAACATGAAAAGAGGGTAACTTGAGAGACGATAGCTTGAAAGTTTCAAATTCTGTACTTTTCATGAGGAATGACCGCGTATATATAGGCCATGCCTCACACTTGGGCTGACGCCTGTGCGACTCAACACTTGCGCGCCGCATGTTCCTTGGTTTTCTTATTTTCATCAGAGTCACATCATCATTTGTTTCGGATCCAACTCTGAGGGGGGAATTTTGTTGATGCTCCTTTCCATCACAAAGTATAAAGTAATGAAAAGGGAAATACCTTGAACCCAAAGTGATTCATCCTTTGAACAAACATAAAAAATTGACAAAGGCATGAACCAAGATTCAAATGCACTTGGGTCGGGCAAGTTCCACCAAGGTCGTGCAAGTATACTTGCTCTCCTACCAGTGGTCACATAGGTGACTTGTGTGCCCTCTTTGAAATTTCTCCTAGGGTCTCTCTAGCCTATAAGCACACCTGTGGGCCCCCCATTTCAAAAAGGAAAAATTTCCAGAAATTCAGATTTGAGCTCCCGACACCCTAGACTCTTCTCAAAGCTTCCAAACACTTATAAGGTAATTTCTTACCTATAAAAGAAGATCTAAAGAGGAGGGTGAAGGAATAAGTGTTGAAACTCATCAACACTTGCGCACCTATGTGGCCAACCCCTGAGGGAAATGGCCACACTTGCGCACCACCTTGCTCCTTCAACAGAACTTGCACACCCCTCTTCTGGAAGCCTTCAGGGATAATACTAAAGGCTTGAGCCAAGCCTCTCCCAAGTTATACCTTAAGGGTTTAGCGGCGCTCAAGTACCCATGTGTCACGCAGGTATATGTGCATGACCAAGACATGCGCGCCCACACAGGACTTGCACGAACCTCTTTTTTTGGGTGCCCTTCCTACCCATTTCACCCCTCTTACACCTATCCACCTTTCCTCTTCAAGATTAAGCCATCAAAATTCTTTCCAAATCCATTCATGGCATTATTTCCTTACTGGCTTTCTTATCTGAAAAGAATTCTGTGGAACATCTCTCAAAATCTAGTGATTTACACATCTTTACATCAGTAAAGTTAGAGAGTTCATTCATTCAACCTCATCCTTTAATATGAGAGAATCCTTAACCTGGGCCTCCTTTTCAGGAGTAATCCCCAGTCCAAATTCTCATTAATATTGGGCATCCTCCTTAGGAGTAAGACCCAATCTCAAAGTTCCCAAAATATGGGCATCCTCCTCCCGAGTAATCCCCAACCATAATTTCTCAAATATGGGATTCCTTTTCTGGAGTAAGCCCCAGTCTCAAATCTGAGATTCCTTTTCAGGAGTAAGCCCCAGTCTCGAGCATCCTCTTTAGGAATAAGCCACAAGCCCCTTAATTCTAAAATTACCATAAACTGGGCCTCCTCTTCAAGAGTAATCCCCAGTCTTCAAATCCCTTTAACCTGGTCCTCCTGCTTAGGAGTAAACCCCAGTCTTAATTTCTCTTAACCAGTCCTAATTTACTTTTGATCTGGGCTTCCTTCTCAGGAGTAAAACCCAATCATAAGTCCCCTTCTAACTTGGGAATCTTCCTTAGGAGTAAGCCCCAAGATTAGAGTATCTAAATGTCCATAAAGTACGTATACCTTTATAGACCCTGTTCCTAGATTTCTTCCCTAAAGTAAATCTTAATATTCATCTATTTGGGAAGTCATACATACATAAGCCCCACATAATTTCTTATGATTGCATCTTTCATGGCACAATTATCTGGTTTTACCAATACCACTTGTTTATCACACTGAGCATGACTCACATGAGCTTAGAGTGTAAACGTAATTATGACATGTTTCTTTGATCCATCAATCATACATAAACATCATACTCCCTTGTTAAACTACGTGGGTTATGATTTCTTTTCTAAATAAAGGATATGTAATAGCCCATCTGCGGTTACGATCCCAACTATAAAATAATCTATGTCCTTCTGAATGACAGTAAACTTCAAGTGCCCCACTGAGTGGCTTTAGAACCAGTATGGTCATCATAACGACCAAGAGACTTTTATATAATGTATTAAAGGATACCATTGAATAGGAATCTCTAAAAAATACAGATGATTCTCTATCGATGAAGAACCTCGAATACATATAAAAGATTATCTAAATTTCCTACATATCAATCATTGATTGTCAGATCTAAAGGAAAGCTCATTTTGTACTTAGTAATTTAATAAGTATTCACAAACATAACTTAAATCTATAAAGAGAGTTTTGGAGTAGACAATAATTCCCCTAAAAAAGGTGTGATGAGTCCGACCTCCCATCCTCTTGACCAATGAAAATTCTTAAGCCTCGTCAGTGCATAACTAATGAGCGCCTGCCTTTGGAATGTAGGTCCAAATGGATATGGAATCATTGGATGTTTCCGGTTATATGAACAAACCCGTTAGAAACTGCTTTGAATGTTTGAACCTTAAACCAAAGAGGTCATTCCCAATTCTATAGGAAACATAACCTTGGTAATTATTTGCCACTTTTTTAAGGGTAAAATGGGTGAAATTGGGTTAAAACTGTGAGATAAGGTCTTAAAATCAAACCAACACTTGAATTTATCATATTTTATGGGTTTAATTGATCCATTTATAGCTATGTCTCTAATATAAGTCCACTTGGTTCCATTTGTATTTTATTGTGAACTCTATATTAATTTTAAAAAAGAATAAATACAATATGTCACTTTCTTGAATATAATATATCTAAAAATTTTATATACGGATAAAAAGAAGATGATTTCAGCAATAAATGTTTATTTTATATATAAATTATTTTTTATCATGTTAATTTATTTCTAATTTTTAGTGACTAAATAATTACCATAATTTCTTATACAACGCCAATATAACATTTATTTAATTAATAGAATAGTAAAATAAATGATTTAAAGAATATTAAAAGTAAAATAATTCAGATTCTTATTTTCAATAAATAATTATTTATATAAAATAATATATTATAGATGTGTGAAATGTTTGGAAACTAATTTCATTGTTTTTATGTTGTTTTCAATGTCAAATTAGGAGAATTGTTCTTAAAATGACATTAATAGTATTTTACGATTAAAATATTTTATTAAACTATTTAAAAATATTTAAAATCTTAAAAAGGACAATTATGATTTAAAAGTTTAAAATATTTCATCCCTTGGTCATATATGATCAAATTTTTAACTTATATGTAAAATTATAAGCCATTAATCTTAAAAATTCATTACCCGGGTTAAGATTTGAATTGGTTAACCAAGGGGTTAAACCAAAAGGTAATGTTTAAAATGACATAAAACCTATACAAATTTAATTTGATGATAATATTTTGACCTTATCATATTTTTATTATAATATATATACATTTGGAAGCATTTTCCATGATAATGACTAAGTTATATTTTAATTTTTTTAATATTTCCAAATGTTTCCTTTCCCTCCCTTATAGAAGGACACCCCTTATATCTTCAATTAATTCCAATTTCATCAATATATTTAGAAAAAACTAAAAAATACCTACCTAAAATATTTATCCATGTTCTAGTAGTTCTGTTCTTCCCCAAAGATCAACCGTATAGTTTTTAATAGGTGATGTAAAGGATTTATTTCAAAGCAGAGGTAATCGCTTTAACTAATCACTTTATTTTTAAATTCTTATTTCACCTCCTCTAAATATCTGATATTTCTCATAAAATAATAAATTAAGTTTCATTAATACCCTATAGTGTTATTATGTTTTTGAAACCACCATTATCCACCCTATTTTTGATCAAATGAAAAATGATTATGTTGATTGTGCGTACGTGTAGACTACCACCTCCACGAAGTGATGCGATTCATTTTTCATTTCCGATTTACATGTACATTAATAAGGATAGATTTTATTAATATATATGATATATATGATATATATGATATATATGATATATATGATATATATGATATATATGATATATATGATATATATGATATATATGATATATATGATATATATGATATATATGATATATATGATATATATGATATACATGATATACATGATATACATGATATACATGATATACAGGGTATAATAATTATTATTTAATGGTGAATTATTTTATACCTATATTTCATTCCATCTATCAAAAGGTGAAGATAATAATCATGTGTATGTATGGCCTACCATCTCCATGAACATTATAATTAATTTATCTCTCTCCAATTTTAATGGATGATTGTAAATAAATAAATAAATAAATATATAGTGAATATATATGATATTTATATAATTATTAACATTCTTGAGATGATGGAATTTGGATAAAAAAATAAGTATCAATACTATTGAACCAAACATACACAAAAAACAAAAAAGTTATCACCCAAAACAATGATTGTAAAAAATAATTATTATTAAACAGGTCATAAAGGATTATAAGAAACTCATTAATGGTATGAAATATATGAGTATTATTCTATAATATATTTATAATATATATTTATTTATTATAGATGAGGTTTAAACACACAAAAAATAAGTCGTACCTGGGGTAAGGGTTTATTTTAGAATCTCGTAATTATTCAGGATTATTTATGCTTAATTCTATAATGGGGAAATTATTTTATATTTATATATTAAACCCAATATGTTTTATGTTCATCTATTTATTTCATTTAATTAATATTTTTTCTTTTATTTTACTCTCTCTAAGTAATAAAGATATTGAAATCATGTTTTTAATGAAATATGATTTTATTTTTCTACTTTGTTGGGAATTATTTTGTTCCATGTCCATATTTTTATAAAAATTATTTAATGATTTTTTTACTATCCTAAAATTATTTATTAAATAAAATTTTACCAATGTGTTAATTTTTAAAAATTGGTTTAAAATAAATATTCTTTTCATTTTCTAAATGAGGGATTTTTGACTTTTTACTGAAAATGTGAAATGAATATTTGTTTTAACATATATTATGGAAAAATAATTTACCACAATAATGACCACCCAATAATTTTAATATTAATTTAAAAGTTTCAAATTTTCCTTTCAAGGAAACTTTTTTCCTTAATAAATGGGAATTTTTTATATTTTATGTAAATTATTTCATAGAGAAATTGGCATTTTCTTCAAGAGATTTTCCAATGATCAATTGAATGTATTTTCATCCACATAAACATAATTTTTTAAACTTATGACTTAATATGGATATAATCTAATGATACCATCCCCCATATTTCTATGAATTATTTTTGATCGTTTTTATAGGGGAATGTTTTTGATTCCCTATGCTAGTTCTTCTAATATAAAAAATTATTGTTTTTTCAAAAATGATTATTATGTTGTATTGTTTATTCATATGATGAATGCATTAGAATTATTATGTTAATTTTAGGTCCCATAATCCCATAGATGCTTGTTGCATTAGTATGTATCATGAGACTAAATAGGTTGGGTCTTTGGTTGTGGCCTTACCTATTTATATATTTGTCTTGGCATGAGGCTTTGAAAGTATGTTCAAGATTTCTAAAATTATGAATTCAATCATTAAGAAATAAGTTATTATTGGCCATGTGAATATTTCAATTTTTATGATATGCATGGATAAGTTTAAATCTCATGATATTTTTTATATGGAATTATTGTATCATCATTTATTTCTTCTATATTATTCATGCCTAATTAGATTTCACTATATAGATATCCTTTCTGAGCAATTGAGATCACCCCATTCTTATGTTTACATTACCTAGTATTCTAGGAAGTATATTATGGTTGATATATATGGATATTATAGAGGTAATAATGGTGATATCAAATAAAATACTTTGTTTTATATTTTTTTTGAAATGTAATGTTATATTTAAGTACATATCTATTTTTTTCAAGACGACTAAACTATTTAGTCCTTTGGGCTGTGATCAATTGTATCTAGTAACAATATAATGAAGTGACCAATGGATCTATGTTAATGGGTTAAGTTTATTTATAGTTTTTATCATAGTAAATTTAGTATAAACCTCAGGAAGAAGATTCAAGAGAGCATAGATTAGGGAACATAACCATATAGATGACATTGAGGATAAGTATAAGTTTGGGATAACATCCTAAAGTTTTGGTAATGTATCTATTATGTAGTTTTCCAACAAATAATTCTTTATATTTAGACTAAAATTGGATGTTATTTTGGAATAAATTTATATAGGTATAATAACCTTGAAATGAGTTGGCTGAGTATATCATAAACATAATTTTGGTACACGGTGAGTGTTCCCTTATTGCACACCTGATTTGTTTCTCCCATGGGATTTTACTAGCTTAATTTATATTTTCTCTAAAAACCATTATAAAATGATTTATTTTTATGGTTTTATAATATTCCCTAATAAACCATGTTTTTGATTCATACATTATTTATTCATAAATTTTCATTTTATGTTAAGAGTTTAACAAGTTTCAAAATTATAAATTTTTATTTACAATGTTATGGTTTAATTTAGTGCATTCCATTATTTAGAAATGATTCATAGGATAAGGAATTGAAATTATATAAATGTAAAAAATATATGTAGGGATTTAAATCTATGGAAAGATAATTAATGTGGAGTTTGAAATGAAAAAATTATAACTATATTGGGGTATTTGACTCAGGTAATGGCCAATAACCCTTACCGTATAGAGTAGCCTACAAATCCACTATGTGGTGTAACAATGTTATAACATTTCCTATGAAAAAACCTCAATTATTTAATAAAACTATAGATACATTTGTAGTTGATAAATGGATAAGTTACTTAGAAAATATATTTCTCTCTTTGGGTAGTAATGAAAGGGAAAAGGTTGTCCTAGAAGTTTATTATCTCACGAGGGATGTTGATCAATCGTTTTTATTGATTAAAAACACTTTGGGTAGGGAGGAAATAGTGATCAAAGAGTGGAATGATTTTAATTTAATTTTAGCAAGAAAATATTTTCTACATGAAAAATGAGTGTATATAGAGAGAAAATTCATGAGACTATTGAAAAAGTAATAGGAAAATGTTGCTAAGTATGAAGCTAACTTTATAAGGATACAAATGCATGTTGTGGACAATGTATATAATATAAAGAGAAATATTAACCTTTTCTTTTAAGGGTTAAGACAATCCATTAAAAAGTGCTAATATCACAAACACTATCCTCATATGAGGATAAAATATCATGTACTATCAATGATAAGAAATAATTATCCAAGTCTTATAGATTTAAAGTAAATAAAGAGAAAAAGAGGATAAGAAAGAAAAAAAAACACCCCAAACATTTTATGATATATTTCTCTTAAATAATTTATATTCACTAGATAGCCTATATTTCATGAATCACTAAGTCTCTGTGAAACAAAACTTGGTTATTTAAAGGGGAAGAAAATCCATTATACTTAAATTTTCCACTTATGTGTTTTGAATTAAAAAAAAAGTCATATAAAGTTGTGATCAGTAAGTTATTTGGAGTCTGATAGAACCGACATGTTTTTTTGGAGAATAGTAACATACCCTTATGAATAGTAAATCATGTTATTATTTTATTTTCTTAAGATTATAATGTAATAATATGTTGATTATCTTTCAAGGTGTTAAAAATGAGTTATAGATTGACAATTGTTATTTTTTTTAATAAATTATGATTTTATTTAAAAATTAAATTAATTACTTTTAGAAAACTTTTTTCAAAAATTGGATTTAATTTTTTAATTATAAATGTCGAAAAATGGTTATGGTGAATTTCTAGTATTTTTCTGAAATTCATGAATTTTAGATGAATAGTAAAATATGACAGATTACGATAAATGCTAAATACTTGTTTTATTGTATCTTATGTGACGCAAGGATGATGTAAGACCACTTGGTTCGAAATCACAATCAATTATTACTATTTTGGGTCACATTAATCTAGAATATTCATATTATTTGGTAAAATATTAAAATAATGATTAAAATAATGTAAAATCCCTCCTCTGCTCCACTTTAAATACGACCCTCATTCCCCTCTTCCTCCCACACCACTCAAGATTTGATCCTTACCTAAGTTCTTCCAAATTCACTTCCTAAGACCTCCCCCAAATTCCAAGACTTTTTGGCCTCACCAAGAGGAGAAAAACAAAGGCCATAAAGAGATTCTTAAGGAGGAGTACTCAAGAGGTGACTCTCTCTTCCTTTTTCTTTCAACTTCTTTTACAAGTTCCATTATTTTGTTTCTCTCTCCTAAACTCCCCTCATATAAATGATATGATAAATAAATTACCTTACATGAAATATAATTTTATCAATCTAATGTAATTTATCATCATCATCTCTCTCTTTCCCCTCCTCCTATAGTAAAAACAAAAACACCGTCTAAGATGTGCTAATTTATCACATTAAAGGACGACGAGTTTTCAATTTCTATTAACATATTCAATTATAGTCATGAAATGATTTTTATAGTTAAACCAGATAATTATATATGTAATATATCCTATTTAATTTTCTTGAATCCTTATACAATAATAATATAAAATAATAATCCAAAAAAAGTTCATTGTGCACAAAACCGCCAAGTTAATCCAAAAGTTTATCATTAACTTTTATATAATGAGTCATCTTGATGGTATATAACCAAAATCATTATAAGATCATTTATATCTCTGTAGTTTTACTAATAATATTTTTTTACAATTTTTAATGCTTAACCACATTAAAAACGAACTTCCATTCCTGAATACAAGTAAACCGATCATGAAAACCAAGGAAGAAAATGCTTCCAAAACAATATAATTTAACCTCTTAAACCCATCAAAAAGGCCATGAATGAACCTAATAAGGTTTAAATAAATCAATTAAATTTATACGAGGTATTTTAATTATTAATTAATGAATCTAAATTTTATTATTCAGGTCATTAAGTTCAAACAAAAAACACATTCAGGTATAAGGTAAGGGTTTTCTCATCTCATTTTTAATTCCATGATATTTCCATTGTTCAGCACATATTTCATGAATGTGGTGTATGTGTACTACCATTTTATGTATAATATCATGATTATATTTATATTCATGTTATTATGTGATTCATTTTTTGATTATTAGTTTTTGGTCATATGACTCAATTGATTATGACGTGGTAAGGGACTTTCTCTCAATTTCCATTTCATTAAGACTTACTTGGTATTATCCACCTAATATTTATTATGTGGTGTATCCACTGTGAATTTGAGATAATTTTTCATTTTAAATTTTAAATATATTATATATCGATATTCTGGTTTCATGGATATGATTATTGTCTTAAGCCGTATACCATTTTACATACCGTTTTTATTTGAAATGTTGTTTTAGCTATGGAAATATTGATGAATCTATATCCTCTACTCTATATGGATACTAATAAGGCATATTGTACTTATATTAAATATATTTATAAAGAAGTATTTTGAATTGAAGTGATGGGCGGGGCCCGTTATAGCTCCTCAGTGCATCAATAGGTCTAATGAGGCAAATCAGTTGGCGACAAACCCTTTGAGTTTGTTTCCAAAAAATCAGATGGGTTTCTAATAAAAAACGTAAACCATTTTAATGGTATAGTGGAATCATGTTCTAGATACATGAATTATATTAATAATCAGTATCTTTATTCATCTTATGTTATGACTATCCCTGAGGTTTTCACAATTAAAAAATCTATGGATGCAATTTCATTCTCAGTTTATTAATGGTGTGTGTTTTTCATTTATTCACCAAGCCATATTGACTATGCCAATCTTTTTATGATTCAGTTATTGTTTATTCATTATTCCTATATTTTTAACCATTACTAAGCATTTGAGCTCACCCCTTTCATTTTTTACCTTTAATAGGTTATGAAGAGGACACCATTTATTTATTTCTCATAGATGTAGTTTATTAGTTTTTGTTATGTATTGTATGTATTTACCTTTCCCAATATAATATGAGTTACATATATGTATCTAGTTTCTTGAAGACATTTAAAAAGATAATTCATTAGATATCTCATTCCTTTTAATCATTCCAATGTAATAATAATGCACCAGCTCCAGCCTTTTGGGGTCAGGGCATTACAAAAAAAGAATAAAGGGAATAATAGAAAAAGGAATTTTCCAAAATTTGATACTTGTGGAAGGAAAAACCTTGGTACATGATTAAAATAGAAAACAAGTTTTCTTTAAGTGTGAATAAAAAGTCCATCATGCTCATGAATTCAAGGGTAAGGGAGAATCCATCATTATATAGTGCTCTAAGTATAAGGAGACAGGTAACTATTCAAACCAACAACCCATATATCAAGGGGAACTTACCATAAAATAAGCTAAAGGGAGAAGTCCATATTTATGAAATTACTATAGTATAAGTGTAAGTTCCTATTTATGTGGTTAAAGGTACACTTATCATCCACTCCAGGATTGTATATGATTTATTTGATTCTATTTATACTCACTTTTTTTATTTCTGAATAATTTTCTAAGGCTCTTATATCACCACCTCAATGCTTAAATGTTGATTCACTGTTGAAAACTCATAATGGTAGGATAAGCTCATATCAAGTTTATAGATCCTCTTTGATATATTTTTTTTGGGAATATTCTTCTTGAAAATATTTTTATTCCTTCCCTTGTATAATTTCATGTAATTTTGGGTATGGAAAGAGTCCATATCAATTGTAATGTAAGGGAAGTTACATTAGATATTACAAATAAAACTCTAATTTTCTATTAGTGTGTGGATAAAGCTGAAAACCTTATGGAAATTACTTCCATCATATGGATTTTCCAACCTATTCACGTGTGATATTTATATAAAATGGTTGGGGAGAAACTCAACAATTAAAATGTTCCTATTCTTTGAGAATATGCTGATGTATTTTCTAAGGACATGCATAATATTCTCCCAAATAATAAAGTTTAATTTTCAATAGAACTCATACCTAGTGATAAACCTGTTTAAAATAATCCATATAGAATGACCCTAATTAAGTTATATAAATTGAAGAAAAAATTGAAAGATAATTTTGATAAGGGATTCATTTGGCCTAGTTCTTCGCCATGGGATGAACCTATTTTTTTTATAAATATATATGAATCAATGCATATTTTAATTTATTTTCATTAAATTAACTAGATCACTATTAAAAAATATATTATCTACCCTATATTTATTATTTTTTTGATCAATTATGAGGAGCTCTATTTATTTCCCACATTGATCTTTGATCTAGATATCATCAGCTATGAATCAAAGAGGTTATAACCAATAAAACTACCCATAAAAGTTATGGTCATTATGAATTTATAGTAATTCCCTTGGAACTTACCAATGAAACTACTATCATTATGTATTTAATGAATATATTCTTTATAGATTACCTTGATCAGTTTGGGGGTAGTCTTTATAGATAATATTTTTATATATTCCAAGAAATTGGAAGAGCATGAGTAATATTTTAAAATTGTTCTAAAGACACAGATAAAGGATAAGTTACATGATCAATTTAACAATTGTGATTTTTTTCTTCATAAAGTTTCAATATTGGGTCTAATAATATCAAGTGAGGGTATATTAGTAGATCCTTCAACGATAGAAGTTATTAAGAAATTTCCTAGACAAACAAGGATAACTAAAATCCATATTTTTTTTGGGTTTTATGTATACTAGTAATGATTTGTGAGATATTTCTCATGAAAATATAATCTAATAACTATATTTAATTAGAAGGGGGTTATGTTATTTTGGAAATATAAATGTGAAGAGAGTTTCAAAGAACCGAAGAGAATTATGGTAAGTGCACATGTGCCTACACTACCCCGTAGTGGATAAGAGTTTGTGATCTATAATGATGTATCAAAGATGGGAATCGAAATTGTCCTCATTCATAATGAAACAATGATAGAATAAGACTATTTATAATAAAAAATTCATGATAAAATGACCCAACTCATGATTTGGAGTTAGAAGCGATGAAATTTTCATTGAAGATATAGAGGAATTATTTATATGGGGTAAGGTGTGATATATATATTGATCATAAAATTAGTATATATTTACATAGAAATATTTGAATATTCACCAAAGAATATGGTTGGAGTTGATCAAATATTATGATTTATCAATACATTAAAACCCTGGAAAGGAAAACAAGGTGGATGCAATTCCAAGTCAGAAATAACATTCTAGGTTTTCCATGATGAGGATTTAAAGAGATACAATATTTATGGATTTTAAGAATATGTATCTTGAAATCATGAGGAAAATAGAAAAGACTTATCTTTACCAAATGAATGTTCAACTATCTATCCATGGGAGGATTAAAAAGGATTAAGAAGAATATGTAGAATTTCTGAAGATTCTAAATAATGTTCCCAAGATCAACCATGATCATGATATAATGATATGGTTTAGGAACCGAGTATGTGCCCATTAATTCCAGGCTTGAAGAATAATATATTAGATGAAAATTATAGTTTATCATTATATATTCTTTCAGGGAGTATGAATATTTATATATATTTTAAAAAGTATTTCTTGTTGGATAATATGAAAAGGGATATTGAAGAGTATGTATCTCTATAACTGGTATGTTAACAAGTTAAGGATAAGATATTGAAGTCTAAGAAGTTGTTAAAAACATTACCCATACCAGAATGGAAATGGGAAAACATCTCCTTGGATTTTTTTGAGACCGCAAGAAACATGAAAAGACCATAATTTTATTTGGGTTGTAGTTGATCACCTTATGAAGTCAACACACTTCATTGTTATCAGAGAATATATCTACCTTGAAAAAATTTCTAGAATATACATTAATAAAGTGTTAAGGTTTCATTGAGTACCAAATTATATTATATCATATTGTGGTCCTAGTTTTACCTCAATGTTTTGGAAAATTATTAAGTAAACTCAGGATAAATAGTTGAGTTTCAGCACTGCTTATCATCCCCAAACAAGTGGTTAGTATGATAGGACTATTTAAATTCTAGAATACATTTTAAGATATTTATATATGGATTTCAAATGAGTTTGGGATTAAAACTTCCATTTAGTTGAATATATTACAATAATATCTTTCATTAAAGTATTCATATGGATCCTTATGAAGCCCTATATGAAAATAAGTGTAGAACTATAACATACTAGAATGAAGATGGAGATATAAAGCTATTTGGACCAGATCTAGGTAAGGAGATGGTAGATAAGGTTCGATCTATTCAATAACATAGAAGGACAACTCAGAGTTGACAAAAAAGTTATGCTGGAAAATTTTGATGGTATCTCGAATTTGAGGTTAGTGAGAATGTATTTATGAAAATTTATCTATAAAATATTTTAATGAGATATGAAAATAAGGGATAGATGATCCCAAGGTATATTTAGATCTTTTAGATTATTAATAATATTAGGATAGTATCTTATATCTGGTGATTTCAATAAATCAATCTCAATTTCATGATGTGTTCATTGTATCTCTCTCAAGGAAGTGAATACCTGATCCTTCACACATATTAAACTTAGAGGTCATACCACTGGAAAAAGATATGTCTTACTAGGAACAACTATTTATGATTTTGGATCATAGATAAAAATTTATATGAAACAAGACCACTCACATGGTTAAAGTTTTATAGGGAAGCCATAAGTTTGAGGAACCCATGTGGGAACCCAAGGATGTGTTGATGTATAACTATCATCAATTTTTTTGAATCAGAGTGATGTAATTTTGAGGGTAAAATTAATTTTATGGAAGTTAAAGTGTAGAACCCTAAATTTTTATGATGTAGGGCTCTATAAATATATTTTATTTCTTAATAGATTTATTTAGATCCAACACTAAGTTTAAACGAGCCTCTATATACTTTTAAAATATTAAAATTTAATGTGACAGTTTTTATGGGTATGAATTGGAATAAATAATATATAAAAAATTTAGATTTTAAACATGTATAAAATTAATTTATTGGTTATAAGTTCATTATAAAAGAAAATAAAAGTCATTTTAAAGTAAAAGAGGCGTTTTTCTGAAAAAATACTTTTATGCACATGATATGTTTTTATCTTAACAAATTTACTTAATCACTATTTATTAAAGTCTTAAATGAAACTATATATTCCATATAATGTTTCAGTAATTATATAATATTTTTACTAGATCCGAGAGAATAATAAATCAATTTTTTACTTAAAAACACATTTCTCGAATTTTTTTCCATTGTGTTTTACACATTTTTATTAAAATTGATTTCTTCATATTATAGAGATTTAATATTTAAAAATGGATTCCATATTTGGAAATATGAGTTTCAAATTTGGTTAAAAGGTCCCTTTTATTTTTGGTCATTATGAATTGTAACCTTGGTAATTTTGTTTCACCTCGGTAAGGGTAAAATGGGTACAATAGGGTTAAAACCATGAGATAAGGTCTCAAAAATAACCCAAAACTTTACTTTATCCTATTATATAGGTGGATTTGGTCTATTTACTTCCATTTATCTAATATATGGCTAGTTGGTTCCATTTTTCTTTCATTATGAACTTTTTATTAATTTAAGGAAATAATAAATGCAAAATGCCGGTCTCTTGAATTTAATATCTATAAATTGTTTAAAGAAGGATAAAAAGTGGACAAGTTCAGTTATAATTTTTTATTTGAAATATAAATAAATATTTTTATCATGGTAATTTATTAATAATTTTTAGGGATTAAATAATTACCTTAAATCCTTACATGACGTCGATATATTATTTATTCAATAAATAGAAAATAAAATAAATGATTTCAAAAATATAAAACATAATAAAATTTTGGTGAATTATTGTTATACAATAATTTTTTAAATAATAATAACATATTATGTATGTGTTAGTTTGGATTTAAATTTCATTTCTATCATTTTATTTTCAAAGTCAAATTATGTGAATAGTTTTTACACTGATATTAATATTATTTTATGATACAAATATTTTATTAAATTATTTAAAAATAAAAAAATATAACGATAAAAATTAGGATGAAAAATGTTATAAAATTTCATCCCTTTTTCATTTATGTGCCAATTTTTACCTTATATGTAAAATCATAACCCTTTAATATTAAATAATCATTACCCCAGTTAAGATTAAAATTTATTAACCAAAGTGTTAAACCAAAAGGTAAGATTTAAAATGGCACCAAAAACTATATAAATTTAACTGGATGATAATATTTTGATGTTAATATTTTTTAATTCAAATATATATACATTTGGAGGAATTTTTCTTAATAATTATTTGGTTATATTTTAATCATTTTAGTAACCCTATGTGTTTCCTTTCCCTCCCTTATAAAATGAAACCCCTACTTTATTTTTTTACACAACCTTTATCCTTATATATCAACTTATACCTGATATAAACCCTCCCAGAAATCATTATACATGTTCTAGAGGTTTTGGTATCCCCAAAATACAACCCCTGGGGCCATTAAGAAGAGATCTAAAGTAGTTGTTTCAAAGAAGTGGTAATTGATTTAATCCATCACTTTTTATATTAAATTATTATTTTAACTCCCCTAAATTAATGGTATTTATCATAAAATAATAAATTTAGTGTAATAAATATAATGAAATTTTATTATGATTGTGAAACAACCATTATCAACCCTCTTTTTCCACCAAATGAAAAAACTATATTCATGCATATGTGCAACCTACCATCTCTATGAATGTTGTAATTCATTTTTATCTCTGATTTTTATTTATGTTTCTATATATATATAATGAATATATATGATAGTTATTTCATGATTAAAATTATGTATTATGTGGAACCATGATCAAACTAAAAGGACAAAAACTACCTAACCAAGACATACATGAACAATGAAATAGTTATCACTCATAATAGTGATTTTAATGAATAATTGTTAATAAATGAGTTATAAAAGGTTATAATAAAATAATATAGGGTATTATGTTTATGATTATGGTTCTATAATATATTTAAAAAAATATGTATTTATTATACAGGAGGTTCAAAAACATATGAAGGAAGTTGGGCATGAGGTAATGGTTTATTTAATAATCTCATCATTATTCAGGATTGATTATTTTTAAGTATCTAATTGGAAAATTATTTTATATATCTATATTAAAAAAATAAATTTTGTTCTATACAAGTTATTTATATAATTTAAATGTTTTCCTTTCATTTTACTCTCTTTTAGTACTCAAGATACCAAAATAATATTTTAAGGAATACTAACTTTATTTTTCTACTTGTTTGGAAATATTTTTATAACATGCAAAAATTTTCCTTAAATTTTTTTAAAGAATGTTTATTCTAGACTACAATGATTTATTGAATTAATTTTTACCCATGTTTTAATTTTTACAGAATGGATTGAAAGGAATAATCTTATCATTTTCTGAACAAGGGACTTTTGACTTTTTATTGTAAATGTGAAATAAATCTTTAATTAAACATATAAGGTATGAATGAAATTTAATTCCATCATGAAAACCCAATAAATTTACGATTAATTTAAAATTTTCAAACTTTCCTTTAAAATAAAATGTTTTCCATAATATTTGGAAAATTTGTATATTATAAATATTTGATTTTAATGTGAAAAGGTTATTTCCCTCAAGAAGTTTTTCAGTGTCCTTTGGAATGTATTTTCATATTTTATAACATCCTTTATTTAATATTATGATTTAAGGAGGGTATACTCTAATGATACCATCCAACATATTCTCTATATATTTTATGATCAGTTTTACCAGGGAAAGTGTTGAAAACCCTATGCTAGTTCTTCCAATAGAGATAATTATTGATTTCTAAAGCATGATGATTAAGTTGTATTTTTTATTAATATAATGAATTTAGTAGACTTATTAAGTGATTGGTGGGGCCTATAATTACATATACCCTTGATGACTCACTAGTTATCATGTGGAAAAAATAGTTTTGGTATTTTTTCAGGTCTACACCCATTTATGTAGACGTCATAGCACGAGGCCTTAATAATATATTTTATATGTCAATCATTATGAATTCCATCATTATAAAGTCAGTTATTGATGTCCATGTGATTATTTTAATAGTTACGTTATCCATGGATAAGTTTTAAGTGCATGCGACTATTTACATGGCATTATTTAACCATCCTTTATTCCCGATATATTATTCATTCCTTATTATCTTCCTATATACGGATACACTTAATGATCATCTGAGATCACCTATTTATTATGTTTCCTTTCCTCAGGATGTAAAGAAGTGTATTAAGAATGATATGCATGAATTTCATATTTGTAATAATGACATTCCTAAAGAAAATACTAGGTTTTATTTTATGTTTTAAAATGTAATGTCATATTTAATGTGTATCCAGTTTTCTAAGACTTATAAACTATTTGGTCTTTTGGGATGAGATATGTTTTATATATCACCTATGTAATAAATCAATTACTAGATCTAGGATACTAGGGTTAGGGTATTTACATTAAGTATTATGTATATGACACATTATCATTATCTAAATACATCCCCTTCCTCATTTAATCAGCAAAATGAAATTCCATTTGGATTGATCTAACCATATACATAAATGATGTTATAAATATTATTTCATAAATGATTATCATATTCCGTATAATAGAAATAACCTATAATAATGATATATTTATGTTTTTTTAATGATTCTACAAAGGTTTTGTTATTATTTAAATTACTTATTAATACACCACCTTTAAATCTTTAAACACATAAAAAACTAGTTCATCATGATTTTGATTTTCACTAGTAGTATTAATGTATTTCACCTAATGATAGAAGGACTTAATTAATAATTAAAAAAAAATCATTTTTAAATTTTGAATGATCTGTTCATGGTGAACTTGAAATCATTTAGTGAGAATCAGTCCCTTCTACATGAAGTTTGCAGGAAATAAACAACATAAAATACTAACAACCGATTGTAACAATAAGAGATCCTATCTAATATATTCATAATAAATGATAATAAACAAAGTTTGGTATGAGGTAATGATTTTTAATAAGGTTATGAAATAGTATATTAAGATATTTATGTATTTTTTATTGGAGGTTAGATCATATTTTATTAAGAGGGAATATGGTTGAGGGGTTTTTTGTCTTATATTTAATTTCTGGGACTTATTTCTTAATGTACACGATGATACCTTTAATACGGTGTGATTACTTCCTAATGAATTTATTTTAGAATATTCATGGGGTTTGAAGAACCAAATTTTTTACTTTATTTAAATTACCATAGATTAAAAATATAACCAATATGAAAGTGGGCTTGATAAAAATATTACCCAAACCATAAGGGTTTTCCAAAAAATCTTATTTTCAAATAAAGATTGTTTTTGAAAAACTATCAATTTGTAGATTTTTTTTATTTTTTATAAAACAACTCATCACTTCATTTTTATATTTATGGAACTTTATATATACACACTATATTTCATTTTCAATTGACTCATATTTTACCCAATGTGTTTCTTATAAGTGAAACCTACCACATCTCTTAATTTTGGTTGGGAACCTCCATTTTCCCATTTCATAATTCATTGTATTCTTTTGAAAATATCCTGATATATACCTCAATGACTTATTGAGGTCATTTTACACAAACTTAATTTATTCAAAATGTTTTAAATAAAGTTTTGACATTTTCTTTTTGGCCAATTTTCATCAAATTGTAAAAATAATCCCTTTTTATTATTTTCCACGTGACAATATATTTTTTTCCATATTTTTTAGTTTGTATGATACTTAAATTCCATGTTTCAATTTATTTCTCAAATAAAATATTATTCTTCTTAATTTATAAAATATTTATATCTAAAATATTCTCAAAAATATCATAGATGCTTCTTATTTCCAAAGTGATTTTTTCTAATTCCTCCAAAAATGATTTCCATTTAAATCCGCATACTTTAATAAACATTATAATTTATTAAGGATATTATTATAATGTAACTATCCACCTTATTTCTCTAGATGACTTATATAATATCCTTTTATTTTATTGTAATTATTAATCACTATCTTTTCCTTCTCTAATCATCCACTATGTATGATCCTAAAATATCACCCGATGCATTTCGTTTGTGAATAACCTATTTAAAATTCATTTGATTGTAGGGTATTAACCTAGATTCCATACCTTGTTTGACCTATGAATATTATTTAATTAACTATATACCCATTATCTATATATTGTAAATACCATATTATTTTTTATATTGAGTGAATGGAATTTGCATAGAAATTTACTTGATGTCATTGGAAAACCATTTATTTTACATGGGTTTATCATGTTATGATTATTGATTGAATTATTAATAATCCCGTTATGTAAATCCATATGAAATCCATTTTCATTACATGGGTTCTTTATGATGTTTTTAATAAAACCCATTTTCTTTCCATGGATTATTTATTCTATAAAAGTGAATTATTTTTATTTGTAATGTTTTATGAAACCCATTTTATATCCATGGGTTATTTATGATCTAATAAGTGATTGATTTAAAGTGTAACACATAAGTATGAATAATTATGGGTGGGATCCAATATCAGCCTCCAATGAATTAGTTTAATGTTTATATCTCATGAGATAAATATTATTGAGTACATTTTAGTTTCTCAGAAGCATGGGAACTAATAGTGTGGTTCATGAAAGTAATGTTACCTATACTAATTGATGTGATAATTTTTAAATATGTTTTATAGTTTTATATTTATTCTCAAGACTATGTTAACATATCAAGGATATTGTTTATTGACTCATGTTTCTCCACTCATTTTATTCATGTCTTATGATATTTCAAGTCATGTTCCATGATTTATGGTCTATTATTTTTTGGATATGAATTTTATTACATATATTGATTATACCCATATAATTATATTTTGAACACTTATTATATTTGATTATTATCACTTGTATCTACCCTTACTAAGAATTTGAGCTCACCCCTTTTTATTATTTCTATTTCCTCAAGTTTTGAAGTTGATTTTAAATTATAAAAAGTATTGGAGGGAGTATAGTGTGGTTCAATTATGGAGAATATCCACAAGGGTTATCAAATAAGTTTCTTATATATCTAGTTTTTAAAGACACTAACCCTTCCATTATTGGGATTGTGTTATTATTTGTGAGATATAATTTTTACCTATTGTAAATTTTTTAAAATAAAGGCATGTATAACTTCAGTCTCTATAGTTGGTATCATAGAAGGGTTTAATTATTTTTAAGGATTGGTTTAGTTATTCTAGGGATTAGAATGAGAGTAAAACCCATAAAAATAATTATATGCTATAATTACAATTATATTATAACATCATGAAATTTTGGTAAAGTAGAGGTTGTGTGGTTTTTCTACAAATAAAATTACTATCTAGATGCTAAAAGTTGATGCCACTACCTAGTGGTAATAACCCCGAAAAATTTATGTGTGATATTATCCCAATTGTCACCTATTTCATGATAAACAGTCCTGAATTCACACATTATTTGACACTCCTAGGGGAAATTATTTATTTCATCACATTATCTTTATACTCTATTATGAATGATTTATTATGTTAAGGAATTAGGATTAGAAGTATGAGAGAATAAAATCTAAAGAATCCTAGTTTAAAATAAGTTTTATTTAGGTTGTATATAATGTTTATGTAATTATAGGACATTTTGAGGTCAAATATTACATGTAATTATCTCAAAATAATTATCGTATGATTTTAATCATTGACGATAAAACATTTTGGTTTAAATAATGGTTTAATAATAAAGGATCCAAGTTAACAATGAATTACATGGATAGTGTAGAGATTGTCCCCACTATCAATCCAATGAGAAAAGAGATGGCGTAAGGAATCATGTTATTATTCCGTAACCACTATGGTGAATAATTATTAACAATGTAAACTTAGGAGGACTCTAAAATAAAGAAAAGAAGATAAGGATAATGAATTATGAAAATTCAGATAATGAAGAAAATGAAGGAAGTAATATTCAACCATTTACTAGTTATATATATATATATATATATATATTAGAAGAATCACTAAGGGAATTACATCAAAGGGATAGGAAGATGATTTACCTATGGTAAATGAGGTAATAAAGAATAAAAATTTGTTAAGAAAATAAATATTTTGGTTAACATTATTAAAATAAATAGAGTTCATCATATAGTTCCATTAATAATTCAATGTCTTATGTGTGGAGAGATATGGAATTATTCAATTCAATTTCCTAATCCAAGTAATAAAAAATATGATAAGAATTATAAAATTCCAAGACAAATATGAAAATGGAATAACAATGAAAGAACTACTCCCAAAGTGGATCTTGATATTTAAGGTATATGTACCCTCCAATACGAAGTTGTAGCTGCCTTATTGGAATTTGATTATTGGAAATCTAGTATATTTAATTTTTTTAGATCATTAAGTCACCATTATAGTGATTTGATTATTAAATAAATATTCTTGTGGAATGATTATTTTATTCCTATTTTATGTTCATAGGAATGTTCCTTGTAAAAATCTTATTATCCTTCTTTAGGAAAAAATTAAGTTGATTTTAGTAATTGATTGGATACCTATAGTTAGAGGGAAAATTATTAAGAGTATGGAATTTTTTTTTCATATTAACCCATGTTATTCTATATATGAAAGGATAATAAGAACAACCCTCCAGAAAAACATTATATAATGATGGTCTTGAAACTAAATAATGATAGATTATTGGACCAAATAATTTTAAAAAAAACACAATATTAGGGATAAACCTATTATAAGGAAGGATATATGTTTCCCATTTTTTTAAGGTTTAAATTTATATAAAAATTATATCATTAGTTATCTTTAGAATTTATATTACCTTATCTATTTCCATTTGTAATGATAATTAAAATTTATAGGACATAATTTATTTAATGAGGGTGAATATAATACCCTAGGGTTTTAGGAAGAATATTCTTTCTATGAACTCTATGTTTATAATTTTAAACTCTTTTTTATATTTATTCACTAGAATTGAAATTGTTTAATAAATAAGGAATATATGATATGAATTAAAAATGACAATACTTTATTCATTCATAAGCATAACATTACAATAAAGGAAATAAAACTAAGTATTTCACACCATTAATTATTAATCACCATGGATAAAATACATCCATTAAAATTGCATAAATCAATAGGGTATAATATATATAAATGAATAAAATATTCATGAATGGGAAATACATTGAATCATTTTTAACCATGAGGATCGCTGATACCAAAAAAACCTATAATGATAAAGATCCTTGCGAAAGGAGAAATCAATATGAAAAATATATAACATTAAATAATGATTATACATTACGAAGTGAGATTGGAAATAAGTATATATATTTGAATAGAATTCAGAAGTTTTAAATATGGTTTTTGAAAATATAGTTATTAAAAAAATTGTTATTGGTTATATATCTTATAGTTATACTAAAAATGTGTATTGATAAGTAAGATATTTAAAATAACATAACTCACATGAAAATAAAACAATGATATTAAAATATTATATATATATATATATATATATATATATATTTATGTGTTACATATAAATGTAAATAATATTATCCAAATATGATATGAAAAATTTCTAATATTTTTTTTAAAATCAATAGAGTGGTAAAAATAAACTGGAAAATATTAATAAGAAAATTTAATAGTATTTTTTAAAGCATATTTAATATAAAAGTAATTTTTTTTTTCAAAAACTTATTTTGTTAAGTACTATATATATTACACTAATAGATTAAATATAATTATACTAAAATTTTATTATATATGAACTAATATATTAACAACTCTTCACTTAGAAATTTTTATGAAATAATATTCTCAACACTTAAGGTTAGAAACACCATTTTTTTATAAAATGGTTTTTTCTTAATATTTTTATTTACATTTAAAAACTAAATTTATGAATTTTAGAATCTGAATTACATAAAAATAAATTATAATTTTGTTTTATTATATCAAAATTTTCTTAGTATTAATTTTTGAGTTTTTTTTGAAAAGGATGATTTTTAGTCAAAAATTCATTTTTTGATAAAATTATAATTCTTATGATTTTATCACTATTTAAGCATACCCTATATGATTAAAAAAACTTATAAATAATAAAATAAGGGTTTAAGTAATAAAATTGTTCATTGTAAAATATTCTTTTAACTTATAAATCATATGTCCAACATTTTTATAACTAAATTAAAATTTAACTTTAATAAAAACTATATTTTTTTTATTTTCTTTTAATTAAGTGTTTTGATTGTGAAATTTTGGTTTGGGTTCATTTTAAAGCTAAATAAATTTTCTTTTCGTTTGTATTAAAAACCAATTTATGTTATAAAAATCATTATCTATGATAATATTATCTCTCACATAAAATTTTAAACATAATATACATTTTTCCTAAAACAAATTTTTTACACATTATGTATGTTTATTATAAAATTAACATTAAAAAATCATTAAAATTTTATTTTAAAAAAATATTTAAAACTTTTAAATCATAAGGTATAAATTTTGTAGAAGTTAAAATATTATTATTTTTCAATAATAGTAATTACCAAGGTTAAAAATTAATTACCAAGGAAAAAGTAAAATAGGGTAAATTTTATAAAGTTAAAAGAAAAATCCTAAGAGGTTATATATTGTATAAAAAATGAGTATATTAGGATAATATATACCCACACACAATTATCCTCCACTTTTTTCTTTTTTATATCCATTGAACTTTGAATAGTAACATTTTGTTATTGAAAATGTAATTATTACTTCCAAAACTACTCTTCCCTTCATTTATAAAAGGGTAACAGTTATACCACTTTAAGACCCACCTATCCTTAAATTTTATTCTTAAAATTTTACAAATTACATATAATATATCTATATACCCTTTTAAAAATATTTGGGTCACCATTAGTTAGCATAAAGAATTCATTTCCAAGGAAAATATGAAGAAACATTCTAGTCCCCTACACAAGTATTATCAAATACATAGATTTTATTCTTAATTATATTTATTCATATATATTATAGATAGAATAATATGATGATATTGATAAAATTAATATATTTTAATGTTTTTATATTAAGGTTATAATCATTATCTATTCATTTATCTCATCCATTAAGAAAATCAAAATCATCATTCATGCATAGGTGCAGACTAGTACCTCCATGAGAAAGGATATTCATTTTTCATCACCACACACCATTGATTGTAACTATAAATTTTTTAATGATAACATATTATTTTTTTGAAATGTTTAATAATCATTATATTTCACATTATCATTATCTAAATACACCCATACTCATTAATTAATTAAAACATGTTACTATTTGGGTTGATTTAGCCGCCTATGTAAATGGTGTTATAAAAATTATGACATAAATGATTACCAGATGTAATATAATATAAATATCATGTATTAATGATATATAAAACATTTTTAAATTATTTTGAATTTTTTTTAATATTTAATATATTTATTAATATATCACCTTTCAATTATTAAATGCGTCAAAAACTAGTTCATCACGATTTTAATTTTCACAAGTTGGATTCATGTATTTCTACTATTAAAAATTTGAATTAATTAATAATTTAATTAAAATTATTATTATATATTTAATTATTAGGGAATTATGAACTTGAAACCACTTAGTGGTATTTGATCCCATCTTCATGAAGATTTCATTAAATAATCCACTTACAGTTTTAACAATTGATGGTAAAAATAAGAAATAACTAATAAATATATTCATAATTAATGATAATAAATGAATTATATGAGAAGGAAATGTTTATGAATATGGTAATAAAATATTATATTGATATAGTTATGTATTTTTTACATTAGTTTAGATCACTTTCAAAAAACCAGGAATAAAGGTATGGAGTTCTTTGTGTTATATTTAATTTATTTATAATTATTTCTTAATGTGCACTATGATAACTTTAATATGGTGTGATTACTAAATAATGAATTTATTTTATCATATTCATGGGTTTTTAATATAAATATAATATAATTTATTTAAATGGTATTGCATTCAAAATATACCCAACATGAAAGTGGTTTTGATCAAAATGTTTCTCAAACTATAAGGGTTCTATTTCCAATCTTATTTAAAAAAAGATTATTTATGAAAGATAATAATTTTGGGGAATTTGTATTATTTTTAACTGATCATTTACATTTTTTATTCATGGAATTTTATATGTTGAATTTAAATTTCATGTCATCTTGACTCATATTTGACCTAAAGGGTTTCTTATAATTGAAACCAACCCCATATTTTCTTTTCATCTGAAAACCTCCCATTTTCCATATCATAATTAAATGGATGATTTTGAAAATGACCTAATATTTATCTCAACAATTTATTGATGTTTTTTATACCACTTTAAATTCTTCAAAAAAATGTAATTAAATTTTTTACATTTTCTATATGGGTCATTTTCATCAATGTGTAAAAGAATCATTTTTTATAATTTTTTATGTGAAAACCAATTTAAATCATTGCTATCATTTTACATGATAGTTCCTTTCTACGATTTAATGGTTTTATAAAAAATAATTTCTTATCATTTATTTATAAAATATTCCTATCTAAAATACTTTAAAAAAGACCGTGGATGTCTCTTATTTTCAAATATATTTTTCATTATGCACATAAAAATGGGTTTCAACTAAATACAGATCCTTTGACATACACTATAATTAATCAATGATACTATTTTACTGTAACCATCTTCTTTATTTTAGTGGATGACCTATATAATGTAATTATATTTTGTAATAACTATCCATCACTACCTTTTTCTTTTATAACCGTCCACTATGTATGATCCTAACTTTTAACCCAATGTATTTCCTTTTTGAATACCACATTTTTGATAAATTAAATGATGTATGTTCACCTATATTCCATACATTGATTTATTTTTGGAAATTATTGAATTAACCACATGCCCTTTATCTATGTAAATACACAATTTTAATAAAAGACTATACCAATGGTTAAAAAAAATTTTATAGGCTAGAGAACCATTGGTATAGCCTATACCAATGATTCTCCAAACCGTTGGCTATCGTTCCATTGAGAAAGGCCTATACCTGTGGTTATTAGTGAACTGTTGGTATATGGTGGTTTAAAAATAACTTTATCCAATAGTTCATTGTGAACCATTGGTGTAGGTATATACCAATGGTAAAAAACCCTCAGGGTACCCCTATTACAACAATTCACTATAAAACTTTGTAAAAATACTATACTAATGGTTATCAAACCATTTGTATAAAACCCCCATTTGTACAGCTATCCATAACCCCAACCTATCCCCAAAAAATAGAACATGAAACACATAACCTAAAAATAGAACCTATATCCAACATAAAACATAAATTGTAGTAAAAAAGAACCTAAAAACAGATAGAATATTTAATTAAAGAAAAGAACTTGTAATATTCATTCATAATATCACATGAATTCATTCAGAACAAATCGTAAAACATCAAATGTCATAAATATCAGTTAAAAATTTAAATGATAAATATGAACCTCATCACCATCACTATCATCCCCATCATACTCTTTCATATCCTCATTATTGGATTCATCCTCATCCTTGGCCTCATCCTCGCCCTAACCCTCATCCTCTCCCTCAGACTCATCCTCATCCTCTTCCTCACGATCATCCTCACCCTCTTCCTTATTGTCATCCTCTCCATTATCATTTCTAGGAACATCATAATCCCAACCACAACTATGACTACTAATCACTACACTATACAATATACCCATCATTAAAATATATGTATAAAAATCCATGACATTATCTGGTGTAATTGATGGACACAAAACTTCCATATGTTTCACAAATTAAGTTTTTTTCCTTTAATACCATTATTCCACCAATATGGACCTTTTTCTAGCCTTTTATACCTTATCCTTAGCCAATTCTTCCCATGAATTATATTTTTACAAGTCGGTGCTACCATAAATGACACCTGAAGTGGGAAAATACTTCATTAGGAAAATACTCTCCATAATTCGACAACGTACTCTACCATGGTGCTCATCACCCCAAAATGATGTCAATGATTGTTTGGACCAAATTTTTCTAGTATATGGGCATCCGGGGCCTCCAAATAATACTATTAAAAATATTAATATACTATTAATTTATAAAATAGATATAATAATTTTAGATAAATGAAGTAAAACTTACAATCTTCTGCTGTGTCTGTTCATTAACCGAACTTCCTTCTTTTTTTCTTTCTACTCGAGAAATTTTTTTTCTCAAGGCACACATCCTTAAATATTCAAAAACACTCTTTAAAAAGACATTTAATTTCGGAAACCATAATCGAAAATAGGTTACTAATAATGAATTTCATAACTATAATTAAATTGTTATTAATTCTAAATAAAGCTAAAAAGAAAAACATATGGTAGATGAATTAAAACTGAGTATCAATAAATGCGTTGTCAATAGAAATAACATATATATAAGTGAACTAGTTATAAAATTAATCTACAATAAGTCGTTTTTTTGATCACCATAATTAATTATAAGATGGACATGTATTACTATAAAATAAATTAATATTCATGAAGGGGTTATCAACACTCTAACCCTAACAAAAAAATGATTTTCATGGTTTTTTCTATTATTTGTAAAAATTTATTTTATTTTGATTAAATTTAGTTTATTCTAGTTTATTTCCATTATAATCATGTTTTTTAGGTTATATTCATTATTTTTTACTATGTTTGATTTAGTCCTGTTTTATTCTTCTCAATTTGGTTCTGTTCAGTTTGGTTTAGTTTGACTGTGGGTGGTTCAGGCCAGTTTAATTCATTGTTGATATATTTAAGTCAATTTTTTTAGTTTGAATTTGTTTGTTTGAGATCTATTCCATTTTTTATTTATTTCATTATAGTTTATTTCTATTTCTTTTGAATTAATTAAATTTAGTTTTATTTTAATTTATTGATTTTGGTTTGTTTAGATTTAGTTTAATTTCCTTAGGATATGGATGGTTCAAGCCTATCAGATTCAACTAAATTTATATTTTTATAGAAAAATTTGGGTAAATTCATGTTGGTCCAACCCAATTTTATTTTCTTATGATTTCTTTACTTTATTTTTGTTCGATTTAGTTTAGTTTATGATCGTTAAATTTGGTTCAAATATGGTTGAGTCTATTTAGGCACAAATAGTTCGATTTGGTTAAATTCAACACATCCTTATTTGGTTAGAGTTGAGTTGTTTCAGTTTTACTATATAAAATCTAATTTTATTTATTTATTTTCTTACATTTTGATTCAATTATATATAATTTGGTTCAGTGTGGTTTGTTTTGATAATATTTGGTTCTATCAGGTTTATATTGGTTTTTGTATTTTTAATAAAAACATATTCCTTTACAGTCAGTTTCATTTAGTTTACCTCTACTTGAATTGGTGTAGAAAAGTTTTTTTGGTTCAATTATGTTTTGGTATTCCTGGTCTAGTTTATTTTAGTTTGGTTCTATTTTATTCAGTTTGATTTAATTTAATATTATTCAGGTCTAGTTGATTTGGTTTGATTCCTTTAGGTGTCATTATTTTGTATTTATGTCAATTAATGTCAAATAAATTTTGTTAAATCTATTTTATTTAGTTAGGTTTGATTTGATTCTATTTAGTTTAGTTTAATTCAGTGAAGTGTTTTTTAGGTTGAGTTTGGTGATTTTAGGTTAGTCCAGTTTTATTTTTTTAGTGTTTTATATAGATCAATTCCATTAAGTTATATTTGGTTTAATTTAGTTTGATTCAATATAATTTAGTTTATATTGATTTATTTTTATGTGATGGATTAAGATTATATAATTTCTTTTAATTTGGCATGATTCAACTTGTATATGGAAGAGATGGTTTAGTTTAGTTTGAATTGGTTCATTTTGGTTTGATTTTAGTATTTTTGGTGTAGATAAGGTATTTTCAGTAATATTTAGTTTTAGTCAGGTTGTCCTGGTTCGATTTAAGTCAATTAATACCAATTTGTTTTTCATATATTAATTTTTATTTATTTTATTTCATTTTAGATCAATTCTATTCAGTTTAGGTTAGGTTAAATTGAGTTTATTTGTTTTTACTCTGTTCAATATGAGTTAGTTTGGTTTAGGTTATTTTTATTTGATTCCATTTGGTTTGGTTTTGTTCAAGTCATCATAAATTCAATCTTTGTTATCCTATTTATTATCTTCATTTTTTAGGGAATAACTCCCCGAGGCCTATGAAAAAATATAAACTATAAAATATGTGGTACAATAATTCTAGCCTTATCATGAAGGTATAAAGCATAAAATTTATGGGTCAATATCTAAGAAGGGCCAAATCACTTACTTTAAATACTTTTTGGGAAAGGGAATTTGTAATCTGATTGACCCCCATACTTTTATGATAGATAAAAAATTAATTACATTTATCTAAATGAGTGTCATACCTACTTCCTCTAATGGTCCAACATCATAGTTTTCCCTAAAGTGTGGAGATATTTTTTAGAATCATTGTTTTTTACTTTTTCATGAAAATTATTAATTTTTATAATAAAAACGTATGTATTAATGTCAATAGGGGTAATTTTTATTTAAAAACCTGAAATTTGATTAATACCTTGAACTCGGTACTCATCTAATGAGGAATTACTTCCCAATAATATTCTTCTAGAAAATCATGCATGAAAGGTGTGGCCTCTAAATCTATACCTACTCTAGATTGTGAGCCACTATACAACATATTCTTATAGCCTCTCTAGAGCTCACCTAATTCAATAAGTCATGCTGTCCTCACAACCTCACAATCGGGAAAATTAAAATAAAGCTAGAACAAAAGTATTAGTTCATATAAATAAAATAATAAAATAATATTAAATCTAATGAATTTGTTTACCCATATTTTTTCCCAAGCATTATCCTTTACTTTATTTGGAAGGTGTCATGAGTAGAGTTGAAAGAAGGGAATAATGTCAAAGTATTTATAAAGTGTCACAAAAAAACTCTGATATTCCCGCCCAGTTTTTCTAATCATTTTTTTGTCTCTATTATACTCCACCACTAGCTGCATGCAGTGGTTCCACACCACATTCTTGCATGTATTCCCATGCTTATAATTGAAATATCCAGATGTTAAAGAACAAAAAATATATTATATCAACACATATTATAATGAAAATAAATTATGGTTAAAAATATTACCAGGGTTCTATAAATATACATGAGGTAGTTTGATCAATTGGAATCACTGTATCCCTAGGAACTGAAGGAACATCAACCTATACAGATGGAGTGGATTGCAGTGTATCCAAAAAAGGCTGAGAATGTGTCCGAATAGTAGTAGAATAAGAAGGAATGTAGTAACCCAAAGAGAAAGAAGTAGAAAGGAAAAAAAGATGGTATAGATGAATGTGAAAATGAATAATAAACATGAGTAGTAGGAATCATCATCATATATGGGAAATATAGGTGAGGAAGATTAGATGCAAATGGATGTGAAAACATGGGTGACCTAAATATCTCATGTGTTTATAAAGACACTGCAGGATAAGAAGGTGTGGTAGGTGGTATGTTTGGGTGAGGGACATGGTGGGTTCAGTTTTTCCGATGAGAGTTCCAAGATATAGTACCAACCCTCTCAAATATCCAACCTCATCACTGGAACAGGTAGGTCGGTCGGTGAATAACTGGTGTTGTGGTGGTGGATCCTGATTAAAATTTTAAAACAAATATTATTGCATGACATTATATGTTATCGGTATATATTTTTTAAGTAAAATACTCACAACAAGAACCAAAGGAGGGGCTCCCATCTAAATCATTTGGTTATTGTTATCTTCCTTCTTTATTCTTCATATATTTTTAGTATTTATCATTTTATCCAATTTAAAACCAATACGAAATTAATTATAAATACGTAACTAATGTGAAACGAAAAAAGAAGATATGCCGTGACTTAATTAAGGAATACCACTTGTCAAACCAAATATATGATACATAGAGATATAAAAAAATATTTTATATCTAGTAGGAAGAATATAAAAACAAAATATATGTCATATAAAAAATAGTACATTCAAATTACCATGTTTAGAATGTGGATGATATAGTTTTCTTTAATTTTTAATTCGATCCAATTTATTTTTGTTTGGTCATTTGGTTCATTCTAGTCAATTGATTAGATTATTTTTCCATTTTTGTTTGTATTAGTTTATTTAGTTCATTTTTTCAATTTATTAGGTCATTTATCCATTTTTATTTCTCTTATTTCAGATGGTTCATATTTTGGGTCAGGTTGTTTTTCCATTTTTTTGGTTATGTCATTATTTTCATTGGTTTTGTTTTTCTTATCAATTAGTTTACTATGTATAATTCAATTCATCTTGTTTTTTGTTGCGATTAAATTGTTTCAGTTTTTTGGTTTGGTAGGTTGGAGTACAGTATAATTCAATATTAGAAAATGAAACTAAAATAAAACTAAAACATGTAAATATTTAAAATGAACATGAAGGTCGAATTTGATAAAAATATTTACAATCAATAGTAAATCATTTTGTATAACAGAAAACTCAAAAACACATGTGGAGATAAACCTATATAACTGAGAACACAAATGGATGATTCTATATATTTCCCACCAAATATTCTGGTTCACAATCAACTCTCACAATTGAAGTATTGGAGTCATCCTAAGTAATAAATGGATCGGGGCCAATGGGAGCAGGGATAGTGTCAATTTCATCATCACCATCATCAAAAATAGTTTTTGGGATTACTTACATAATGAAACAAAATTCAGGTCAAACATAATATTTTATATAATTTTTTTTCACCATTAATGTCAATACATACAGTTCATCTGTAGAAGGAGTGCGAGTCATGTCAATAACATGACATCCATATTCATAAATAAATGCATCATGCCTCTTTATAAAATCTAACCACTGAAATTTCATCATAGTGTATGGACCATGAGAGTAATAATCTAATATTATTATTTTATCAAGAACTCCATAATAAGATACATGTTCAAATTGAGGTCTACAATTCGATGCACTGGCATAATAGTCTATTGTGTTAGTTACTATAACACCATAATTTTGTGTTCTCAATTTCTTTGATAATTCAATGATAATAAATTTTTAACCATTTATCATAATTGATTTACATTCATGAGCCACAAAATTAGGACCAAAATCCAAATCTCTCATTTCCTGAAAGATAGAGCCAATAGGAAGACTCAATACCTGAAATATATTGAATATTTATTTTATAAATTTATTTCACTAATATTTATACCTTCAATTTCAACCATGCATAAAACTATTTATATAAAAAGTTTCTATCATTCTAAATGATAAATAAATATGATTTCTATTTATCATTTGTTTATGTTACCTACCAAAAAAAATAGTTTAACTTATATGTAAAAATATATGATATGAGATAATATATGAATATTCATTTTACTTTATGTATTGAAAAAAACATAGTTAAACAAAAAATTTTGAGGTGTCATCTCCCTCTCTTCAAGGATGAATGTGGTCAATTTAAATGATCCAAGAATTCACCCTGTTTGGGGAAGTGATGGAAAATTGGGTTTAATTTTATCATACTTTTCTTCTCCAATTCTCCTCGGTATGTTCCATATCGTAGTTAGATCAGACAAATAAACTAAACATAAATCAATACATTATTGATCCAGGTAACCCATCATGATAGAACCTTTAGGATGAGTTTTGTTTCGAACATAATACTTTAATGTGTACATGTTTCCTTCAGTTGGATATATCCAAAAAAGTAACAAGTACTTCAATAAGTATTTCAGTTAGAAGATGGACAATTAGATGCATCACGTATGTGAAAAATGATAGAGGACATATTTTCCCTAACTCACACAAAACTAGAGGTGCCTCAACAAACATTTTTTTTCAATAAATACTTCAACAAATTCTTAGAACAAAGATCTCTAAATAAATGGAACAACCAAATAATTGAAACCATTATACAATTGAAAAAAAGATGAAAACTTTCTATTAGAATAAACTCATGAAGAAGGATGTGATAATTAGGAGTTTTCCATGATTTCAGCTTCAAATTTCTTTTTTTGACCCAATTTGATATGTTTATTGAATATCCATCAGTAATTTTAATAGTATCTAGTACTTATAGAAATTTATTTTCTTCTGAAGGTTTCATCACATAAGAATCACACAAAACATTCCATTTATTTTTACTAATACAGACATGATGTAATTTTGGTCTGATTCCCCAATCCACCAAGTCATGCTGAGATTGTAAATCATTTTTTGTCATTCCATTTACATTCAGAACAATTGAATGAAAAATTTCACATATATTATTTTCAACATGAATTAGGTCTAAGAAATGGTGTATCAAATTGGTTTACCAGTAAGTAAACTCAAAGAAGATACTTCCCTACCTCTAATTGTAACTACTTTCTATGGAAACATTCTTCCACTTTTAAGATTTCAACTAACCCATCCTGATTGGAAAACTGAAATCTTCTAATTCATTAAGTTCATAAGTTCCATACATATATTGAGCTAGACTGGTTGTCTCCATGGTATTGTCAAATCTTTGATGATTATTACTATCTGGATGGTTGCAAGCATGACTGATTGTCGCCTTTTGACCATTCAAGGTTCTGATGGTCTGCTAATGTGTATAATAGCAATCGGGTTGAATCCTTGATAATGATAATTTTTAATAGTTGATTGTTTTTAGTTGATTGTATTTTTATTGGGGAGGTTTGTATGCCTAGATTAGTTGAAATGATTGATAGATTAAGATTGATTTAAAATTTGGATAAATATTGGGGTTAGTACATAAATAGTTATTTAAACTTGTGATATCCGCGAGCCTTGCTTTGTATTGCATTAAATTAACACCCATGTCACAAGTTGATGTTGATTGGAATTCCTAAGTGTTAGGGCTTTAATCCCAGACTTAACTTAACTAGGATTATAATATCAATCATTACTTTATTTTGGTAGTGTATATATGGTTCCAATAATCCATGTAATCCAAACATTAAACAAAATATGTCACTAATCCATGACATGTGAAGTCCAACATACATAATGTTAAATTAAAGAATACTCATCAAGCAAAAGATATCAATCACCTAACATATCTTAATAATGACTCAACCCAATGGTAGATTTACTCGGCCATTAAAATGGTTATTAATTTGGTAATATATGTTAATGGTGATGAACTGATAAGTGAAAAAAATAAAGGGATAAGAAAAGAGTTTTACGTCGAACACACACACACAAAGAGTGAAGGAAATTAAATACTGACTTTAGATTGAATGAGAAACCAAAAGAAGGGAAGATGTTTTAACTTGATTTAAACTATTTTAAGAACATTAATGTTAAACTACAGAATCTGGATGATAATAAGAGATATTTAAGAATAAACTTTCATTAAAACAAAATTACAAAAAAATACTTTCAAGATTACATCAATGAAGAACACAAGAGTAAATGAAAACAAATAGAGGAGGAAAGGTCTCTCAAGCGAAAAATTTATTAGGATGGTATGACACTGAGTATGATATACTCTATAATACCAAACTTAGGATCGAATAAATTCAATGAGATACAAATACAATAGGGGGGGGGGGGTGAATTGTACCTTTTAAAAAATTCCCTTAGGAAATTTTGGATAACCAAAACTCACAACACCTCTAACTTCTAAAGACTTTCTAGATTCCGGAAAAATGATTCTGGAAATGAAACTTAATAAAATTTTTCACCAACTAAGATTATACCTTAAAGCATATATAATCTAACTAAATCAGAGTACAAGTAAGGAAGTATAAGAAAGTTATACTTTCCTTAACAATAAAAAATGAAGTGGAAAAACTAAGTAGTAGAAACTACAAGTAACAAAAAATAACTATTTTAACCCAAAGATAAGGGTATCCAACAACCCTGGATAAGAGGTCCCTTGATTTATACATTCAACAAAGTCTATCTTACCCACACCTGGGTAAGCTCTCGATACGAAGATCGAAGTCTGTCTTGCTATCCCCACAAGCACTCAACTATTATGTAGTCGACACCTCTGTCTTCCTCAGCAAGGAAGCCCTCAACTTCAAGGTGTTGGAACCTCTGCCTTCATATCCCCATAAGCCCTCGATTGTACTCAGCAACAATCAGAGTCTCACGAAGCAAGTGTGCACAAGGAAAAGTTTGAACAAGCTGTTCAAACTTTCAGTACGAAGCATTGAGAGTTGATAAAAGCATCTCTCTCTAGAAATCACTTCAGGAATTTTTGATCACCAAAATTTCAAGTCTCTTACACTTTCAAATGAGCGCCTATTTATAGGCGAAGCTCCAATGGTCAGCTCCCTCCTCCAATGGTCATATTTCTACTTGAAATTCGGAGGGACCTATACATGTTTCACTCAACCAACGGTTAGTCAATAACTGAAATTACGACATCATTTTGTTATGAAACAAGTGTAAGAAAAAGTGAAACTGAATTTCGATATGTATGTAAATAAAATTTTGGAATCTAACCAAAATGGAATTCGGAACCTGAATTCTGTAGAAATCCGGATTATGAATTTCAAAGAAATTCGTAGTCTGGTTTCATCAGAATTTGGAACTAGAACTTACAAAGTTCGGAGTCAGAGTTCATAGGAATTCAGAGTCATAACTCATAAGATTTCGGAGTCTGAATTCAGAGAACTCGGAGTATGAACTTAGATAAGTTCGTAATCAGAATTCAGAGTCAAACTACATGAGAGTTCGTATCCAAAATTCAGAGTGGAAATTCATGAGAGTTCATATCCAGAATTAGGAGTGGAACTTCATAAGAGTTTTTATCCATAATTTGGAGTGGAACTTCATTAGATTTTGTATCCAGAATTCGGAGTGAAACTTCATTAGAGTTCATATCCAGAATTTGGATTGGAACTTCATTAGAATTCTTATCCAGAATTCGTAGTGGGACTTCAATAGAGTTCTTATCTAGAATTCAGATCATAAAACAGAATGCTTAATATCTAAGTATTATATGATTCCGAGGATTTTTATATGAATCCTATTTCTATACTTAGGAAAAAATATTGATATGAACAATTAAAACATGGTAGGGGTAAATTCCTTTGAGAAGGAAATTTTCCTTATATAAGTAAAATATAGATTTTATTATGTATAAGGTGTTTGTGATTTTCAAACAAGAAGGAATGGAAAAGTGATAAGGAAAACCTTATTGACTCAATAAAATTGGGTATGAAAGGTCCTCCCAAGCCTTTTTCAAGGCTTTGGTCATGTCAATATATGATCCTCTCTTTTGAAATTCCAACCCAATGCAAGGAGAAGAGGGGGTTGTATTTATAGCCTAAGGAGGTGGAAAATTTTCATTCCAAATATTCCCCTCCACTTACATCACGAATTTGGCCATCTAGAAAGATGAATATCGAGACAATCTCTTATTAAAAGTTTTAGAAATTTATTTTTACTATCATCCATCAAAATTGGGTAGCCATTGGACTTTTGGAGCCAAAGATATGGTTATTTGACTAAACAGTTTTCAGTTGTCCATTTTTATCAACACTTTTTAGAAGTCAGAAACGTGAATGGGTTTTTGAATAGGGATACTCCCTCAAATAAAAATAATTTATTCTAACAAGTTAGCCAAACATATCTTATCTTTCACAATAAAAACTCCTAACCTGATTTTATGATTAAATCAGGATAAAATTCAGGTAAATTGTCTTGATTTTAATTCTCGTCCAGAATGGTGGGCTAGACTTCAAAGCTTCATTTGGGCCCCTTGTTTTTAGATTTGGGCCTCAAAATTTTTATTCATGACTCCTTGAATTGGTATCCAAATGTTTGAGGAGAATTAATGAATTTTAACTTCTATATTTAGCCTATAAAGTCAATCTTCATGGATGGTCTAGTTTCTTCACAGATTCTATGGGCCTTCTAGTGTGGTCAATATTACCCTTCAAATTGGAGAATTGGAAAATGATTCATTCTAATTATATGTGGGAAATTTAATAAGGGAACTTAAAAAACTAGAACCCCACAATTTGTATCATTAGGGTGATAATTATTATTAAAATAGTAAATTGACTTGAATAAGGATGAATTCAAATAGTGCTCATAAATTATAATTAATATTTATACATTAATATTTCACAAAAATTATACATATTTAAAATAAAATCATTAAAGAGAGTATATAAAAAGATATGATAATATTAAAAACATCAAATCCCCCACACTTAGTCTTGTGCATGTCATCATGTACAAAAAATATAAAACCATAAGAAAATCATTTTCACTCACCAAAAAATATGAAAAATTTGTTTTCTCCAATCAGGGGATGTTTAGACTATTTCACTCATACATATTAAATTCCACCTCAAATTGTTACAAAAACAATGTTCCAAAAACAACTCTTTTTTCATTCTCAAATTTAGAAATGGAAAATGTGGATACTCAAAACTCACACCTCTCAAGATGATAAAATTCATTTATGGAGGTTCACTCTTTCACCAACCAAAAGTGAAAATCTTAGATTTTGGAAGAGCCATCAAATTCTATTCCCTATCCTAAAGTGAACTAGAATCAAGAGGTATTTTTAAGGGGTTTTTATGTGGCTATTTTATTATAGGAAAATAATGTCCAAGAGATAGGAGAAGAGGGGTAAAACATCAACATGGGTAAAACAATGCCAATTTTTTTTTAAAAAATGAAACATGGAAGGAAATAGAAACACATATTTACAATGGAATGATTGTGTAAATAAAGACACAAGAGAGGAAGAAAATTTGAAGGGGATTAGAATATGAACTGTTTACAAAACATAAAACTTCTTCTAATGATATAAGTGTTCTTTTTTTTTTAATTTTGTTTTATTTTTTTCATTTTTCAAAAGTTTAACTTGAAAAAGATCTCACACTCATATCCCAACCCATGATTGATCTCTTTATGACACTAATTTTAATTTTTATAACAAGATCAAAGGTTGATGAAGATTTATTTTTTACCTACCCAAGACACAATCCATTGTTATATTATTTTTTTTCCAATTTTTTTTGATTTTTTTGAACACTTGTCAACAACATTTACAAAATTAAATAAATGAAAGTACATTACATTCCACAAAAATCACTGAATTACAACCTCTAACCCACACTAAAATGGTTTCTTGCCCTAAAGCATATGATAACTTGTTGAAAATCGATAAAAGGGAAGCCAAAAAATGAAATCCATTCCCAAGACACTTAAATTTCAATAAATAATTCAATGTAAATCCATGTAGATATTGGGTGGGATAAGGTATTGGGTTTGTAATGTGGCTATCAGAGAAAAGGTTTTCATATGATCTAAGGGGCTTTCAAAAATGAGTATTAATTTAAGGGAAATGGGAGGCTATTTTCCTATTGTGATTATCATGTGGTTCATAAAATGTCTCTATCATTTTAATGCATACCAATATAGGAAGTTCAGCTCGAAGGTCCACAAACTCAAGATTCACAAATGGGGGTGAAAAACATACATTTTGAAGATATGTCCATAGGTTTCCTTGGTATGAAATAAAATTGTATTCCTCATGGGTGGATAAAATCAATTTTCAAAAAAAAATTGAGCATTCAATTTTTTTTTGTTTTGACACAATATTCTTTATCCAAATTTATAAAGAAACCACAAAAATTTTTGAGATGAAACCATGTCTTTTGAATCCCCAAAATGGTTATACAAAATTTCAAAATTTGAAAGTGAGTAATCATGACACTTTCTTTTCCATATTTTTTAAGTGTTTTTTATTATTGTTTTTTAGGTTTTTTAGTTTTTTTAGTTTTTTAATAATGACACACATACACAAAAGAGTTAATAAAAAATGTGATGTGGAAAGTGGTAAAAAAATTAAAGATAGGGGTAGAAAAATAAAGAGGGAGTGAGAGGGAGAGATAGATATATAGAGTTCAAGGGAAAGATGTGCCCCTGGTTTTTATTTGGTGGGTTTTCATCTCTGTTCAGAGGTGGGTCAATGGAAGTTGATGTGCCTCATGTAGGATGTTCCCTAAAAAGAAAAATCATTATTCATGTAATGAAAAACTAAAAAGAAATTAAAATTTCATAAAAGTAAAAGAAAACATGGGTTGCCTCCCAAGAAGAGCGGGATTTATTTTTCTAGAGCTATATGGTTGTAGTAGACTTCCCATAGTCTGATGGCGGCCACCAAAATTTTTCAACTCCAGTGTGCTTTTAGAAAAACTTCTCCACTGGGTTACCTGATTGTTCATTAGATAAATTATCCCGTTCATTTATGTGTTGCTTGCAATTAAATGGGGGTGTAAGTAGAATATTACAATCCTCCATTTGGACTTCAACATTCAAAATGATTTTATCCAAAAAGTGATGGTTTTCTATGCATGGAAATTTAGGAAGATGTCTTAATTTTGATGGTTCATTTATGAAATTTTCAGATAACACGAAACCAAAGTTTGAGATCCCAATTGCCTTTGAATCATTTATATCATAACTTACCGATGTAGATTAATGGAGATCAGTGGAGTTATAATACTATATAAATTTTTCAATATCCTTTATATCAATGTTGTCTGCCATAGAATGGTCAATTTCAACATCACTAATGATCACTTTATTAGTTGGGGAACAAATATCACAAACATCACTACCATCAGGAAAATATAAACAAATTGGTTCAGGGTTCACCTCACATATAATAGAATTTTCAAAATCATGGATACAATGTGATGAATGTTGGATAATCAGATTTAAATCAAAAAATGAAGATGATTTTTCATTTCCACCTTTACCATACAAGTTGGAGTAGTGGAGGCCAGAGGTGAGATGGTATTCCAAAGTGTTTTCAAGATACTTTAGATCAATGAAGTTTGCATTTGTAATGTCAACATTTACTTCTCCATTTAAGACTTGGTTAATTAGGATGAAATATTCACAAAATCCTCTATCAATAGAACATGCAGAACATGATTGATTGGGATTCGACACACTCATAGAGATACTTTTAGAAGCATAGATAGATAATACTGATTTATTCATTGATGGGTATTGCATGGATTGAAAAATATTTAACTTGACCAGTTGGTCACCAAATTCCATGGATAAGATGACAATATGGACATCATTTTTTGTTTTAGATGTCATATGGAAAGGTATTCCTAGAATCAGAGGAGATAGGAAATAAATTGTCTCACCTTCCATGTCAAGGACATAGAAGTCAGTTGGGAAGATAAGATCATTGACACGAACAATGACATCCTCGATTATTCCATCAGAAATTACTATGATTCAATTGGATAACTGAATGACAATGCCCGTTGGGTGAAAGGGACCTAGACTAAGGTTGAAGAAGATGTATTTGGGAATGAAAATAATTGAGGATCCTAGGTCTATGAGTGCATCATCAAATTTGGAACATCCAATTTGGCATGGAACCGTAAAGCTCCCTGGATCTTTTCACTTTATAGGAAAAGACTTTTGGGTGGAAGCATTTATTAAGGTCCTAAGATGACTCTTGTGGGTAAAAGATTTCTTAAGAAACTTGGAATACTTAGGGATTTTTTTATGGAATATAAGAGGGGAATGTTTAATTAAACATGTCTAAAAATGTTGAGCATTTCAGGATCTGGTTCAAAGGACTTATTTGGCTTAGAAACAATTTTAGGAAAATTAATTTGGTTCCTAAGTGGAATAGAAGGAGGCAAGGGAATGTATTCAGATTCCTTTTCGAGTTTATTTTTCTTTTCATTTTCTAGGTCAACATTTAAAGGGGGTTGGGGGACTTATCTTGAGGCATAGTAATTTTATTCCCCAATCTAAGTGCGATTGCACTTACATTACCCTTGGGGTTGGGTAATGGTTGAGTTGGGAGTTGGGAAGAATTTGATTGTTGTTGCTGGCTCAGGTGGGATGCAAGTTGACCAATTTATGTTTCAATGTTTTTGAGGATGGAACGGGTGAAGGAGGGAAGATCTTCCACTACACTTTCACATGGTTTCTTAGAAGGTATTACCTTGATATTAGTTCTTGGGAAAGAAATTTTATTGGTTTGGGAATTAGGAAGGGTCACTATGATAGTGGAATCCAGGATAAGGATTTTTCCTTTGAGGTTGAGGAACAAAAGGATAAAGTTGATGGAATTTACCACCACCCTGACCATATTGGAATTGGTTTGGGTTTTGAGGATGTAATTGAGGGGGATGAAAATGGGATTACCATACCTCAAGCCTTGGTTTAAAGTAAAAGGGAAGTTCTTATAGTGGGTTTGGTTGAAGTTTCTAACAAACTGACCTGATTGTTGTGGGTTGGTATTCCTCTGAGAATATACTGCATTGAGTTACATTGGTCCAGAAGAATTAGATGGTTCAAATTGAAGTTGTGGACAAGTGTCTATTGGATGAGTTGGTGAGTTTCAGATTCCACTTTTTTTGATACATCTAGGAAACATTGATTGTGGAGAAAATGAGGTTGGGGCATTGGAAGCAAAAACTAGTTGTCACACAAGTCCTGTAAGTTCACTCATGCACTCATTCATCTTGTTAGGCTCTACGAATTGATTCTCCGGGGATTGTTTGACTTGATCATGTGCTCGAGTATGGAATTGTTGTGTGTTTGCAACCATGTTTCTTATAAGATCTCTTATAGTTGCAGGAGTTTTATCAACAAGAGCTCCGCCACTTGGGCATCAATGAGAGTTCTCTCTAAAGACAATAACCCCTCATAGAAGTATTGGATCAAGAGTTGGTCAGGGATTTTGTGGAGTGGGCCAGTTGAAATAAGCTTTTTTGAACCTCTCCCATTATTCATGGAGTGATTCAATGGGGAATTGATGGATACCACTAATTTCCATTCGGATGGATGTAGTACGAGAAGCTAAAAATAATTTATCCAATAAGAGTTTCTTAATGTCATTCCATGTGGTTATGGAACCAGGAGGGAGGTAGTAAATCCATGACATTGTAGAGTCAACTATAGAGAAAGGGAATTCTTGGAGTTTTATTCGTTCCTAAAAAACCCTTTTAGTCTTCATCGTAGTGCACACCACATGGAACTCTTTAATGTGGAGATGTGGATTTTCACTGGCTAGACCATGGAAATGAGGAAAAAGATTCATCAAACCATATTTGAATTAAAAATAATCCTCTATGATTGGATATTTAATAACAGTGGGTTGGTAATTTATATCAGGGGCCACAAGTTCTTTAAGTGTTTATTCCCTAGTATTGTTCATTTCTAATTCAACTTTTTGGACAAGGACTGGTTCTTGAATGAGTTTATTATCTCTTATGTTCCTCCTATGTTGGAAAAGTTTTCAATCAATTTCAGGTTCAAACAAATCTGAGGGATTTTTTGGGAGGCAACTTGGCATTTAGATAAGTTTGGAAGAAAGAAGAATATTAGTTTTTCTTTGTGTCATTTCCATTTATGATTTTTATGAGAAGAAGGGGTTTCTTTGTGTTTTTTTTCAATTTTTTTTCAATTTTTTTTCAATAACCAGAAACTAATGACTAATTAATTGCACCATCCCCAGCAATGAAACCATTTTAAAGAATGGAATATTATCACCTATCGACTGTTTGAGGTTCCAATGCTCTGCTAATGTGTATTGAAACACTTGGGTCGAATCCTCGACGATGATAATTTTTAATTGTCGATTGTTTTTAGTTGATTGTATTTTTATTGGTGGGTCTGTATGAAGAGCTTAACAGAAATGATTGATTGATTAAGATTAATTTAACAATTTGACAAATATTGGGGTGAGTTCATCAATAGTTAGTTAAGCTTATGATATCCTTGATCCTTGCTTTGTATTGCATTAAATTAACACCCATGTCCCAAGTTGACGTTGATTGTAATTCCTTAGTGTTAAGGATTTAATCCAAGACTTATCTTAACTAGGATTCTAATATCAATTAGTAATTCATTGTGGTAGTGTATTTATGGTTCTAATAATCCATGGAATCCATATGTTAAACAAAATATTTCATTAATCCATGACATTTTAAGTGCAACATACAAAATGTTAAATTAAAGAATACTCATCGAGAAAAAGCTCTCAATCACTTAATATCTCTAAATAATGACTCACCCAATGGTAGATTTACTCATCCATTAAAATTTTTATTAATAGGTTAATATATGTTTATGGTGATGAACTAATAAGGGAATAAAAATAAAGGTATAAGAAAAGAGTTTTGTGTCTAACACACACACACACCAAGAGTAAAGGGAATTAAATACTGACTTTAGATTGAATGAGAAAGCATAAGAAGGGAACATTTTTTAACTTGATTTAAACTATATTAATAATATTAATATTAAACTACATAAGGTGTATGAGAATAATATATATTGAAGAATAAAATTTCATTAAAATAGAATTACCAAAAAAAGACTTACAAGATTACAACAATGAAGAACACAAGAGTAAATGAAAACAAAGAGAGGAGAAAAGGTCTCTCAAGTGAAAACGTGAGTATGTATGGTCCTAACAAGCCTTTTCAAGGATTTTTTCATCCAAATATATACTCCTATCTTCTGAAATTCCAAACCAATGCAAAGAGAAGAGGGGTTTTTTTATAGCCCAAGGAGGTGGATGGTTTTCATTCCAAATCCGCCCCTCCACTTTCATCTCCAATTTTTCCTTCAAGATAGTTTAATCTAGAGATTATATATTATTCCAAGTTGTAGAAATTTATGTTTAATGTCATACTTCAAAATTGGGTGAATATTGGTCTTTCGGAGCCAAATATATGGATATTTTATTCAATAGTTTTCACCTGTCCATTTTTATCAACACCTTTTCGAAGACTAAAATGTGAATGGGTTTTGGAATAGGAATATTCCCTCAAATAAAAATAATTTATTCTAATATGTTGTCCAGAAATATCTTATCTTTCAAAATGAAAAATCTCAGCCTCATTTGATGATTAAATTAGTATAAAATTCAGGAATGTTTTTTGATTTTAATTCCCAGTTAGAATGGTGGTATGGACTTCAAAGCTTCATTTAGGCCCATTTTTTTAGATTTGGGCCTTGAAAATTTTATTCATGACACCTTGAATTGATATCCAAATTTTTGAGGATAATGAATGAATTTTTACTTCTGGATTAAGCCTAGTAATTCAATCTTCATGGATGGTCCAATTTCTTCATAGATTATGTGGGCCTTCTTGTGTAGTCCATATGACCCTTCAAATGACAGAATTGGCCAATGATTTCTTCTAATTATATGTGGGAAATTTAATAAAAAATACTACAAAATAATAACCACACAATTGGGATCAAGGTGAAAATTATTGTTAAAATAGTAAACTAACATGAATATGGATTAATTTAAATAGTGATAAAAAATTATAATTAATATTTAAACATTAATATTTCACAGAACTTATTCACATTTCATATAAAATCAGAAGTGGGAGTATATAAAAAGTTATGAAAATATTAATGAAATCAATGGTCCGTTGGAAATAATCGTCTATGCCCCATAAAACTAAAACTACAATGATATTTCAGTATTCTATATTTCTTATTATTCATACAAATAGGACATGATAGTTTTCCCTTCATGATCCATCAAGACAACATTGCATAAGAAACAAAATCATTGATCATCCACATAAACACATCACACATCTGAAATATTTCTTTCTAACATGATTCATATGTGGGCACAACCACATCCCAAATATGATTCAACTCTTTTATTAATAGTTGAATTTATACATATATATCATTACCAGGATCAGAATTTTTAGATATGAGTATCCTCATGAAATTGATTTTTTTTCATACAGATCCATGGAGGAATTTTATAAATGTGTATAAAAACTAGACATGTTTTGTGTCATGTAAGCATCTGCCTGAACATATTAAAACCCTCAAAGGAAAGGTCTGACCTCACATTAAACACATCATCTAAAAAATGAGGATATAAAGCACCAAATATCTACCATGAAAATTCATCTATATGGTGAACCAAATCATCATTATTCTTATTTCTATCGGTATCATGCCATAATATTTTTATTGATATTTCATCAGAAATAAAAATATTTTAGAGTCTTAGGATCAATGTAAAGTGACCCATTACTTTATTTAGAATATAGTATTGTATTCTATCATCCCTTTTCTGTCATCAGGATGTCCTACATTTTATTCAATCATTCTGTTCAGCAGTTTCCTCCTATAATAAGATTCAATATTTCAGGCAATGATGAGTTTTGTTTTTTTTGAAAACTCATGTTACTCAACTAATTTCCATGCCATATATTGGTTTGAGGGAATATATGCATCATCTTGAATAAAGTTCAAAAAAATATAAAAATGTAATTGATGATTCTATTAGAAACACCATACATTATTTTCCAATGAAACAACTGGATTAAAAACTCCAACTTCTTCATTTGATGACATTACCTATATACTGGAGTCATGATAGTATCATTAAATTTTTTTATGTTTTCAACATTATCATTTTCATTAGATGCATCATGTGTTCTCATATCAAAGAATTATTGGGTCTACACCCCATCCCTCTTATTATGAATAATAAAAAACCTCTCATCTAACAAATTCTCCAATCCAATTCTCGTATTTGGATCATGTGCATTTTGAGATTTCATTTTCTTCCCATTGTGATGCTGCTCATAATAGTTTTTTTGAAAACCATATTTAGTTATATGGTAGATATGTTTTTCATGAAGCAACTAAGGTCTCCCAACACAATTATAATATTGGAAATGTATGTGACCACTATCTAAAACAATGTCAAATGAAAAATCTAAAAAGGTCTCCTACTTGTTTTGAAAATTTCTTGAGATCAGATAAGTTTCATACATCCAACTTTTATCCATTCTATAAATAATTTTTATATTTAATTTCATAAAATAGATTAAATAATATTGAAGTATAATTGAAAATATATTTAAGGAAATGAGTACTATTCAATTTATATTAAACAATAACTATAACGAACCTGATTGTATCTGAAATCCCAACAAGCTCAGCCATGCCAGAGCCCAACCCCCAGGTAGATAGCAAGAATACCATGGGCCCCCACCTTTTGTTGTCCCATATTATACTTGGAAAGAAATTTCCCCTACCTTGAGAGGTTTTTAACTCACCTACCTCATAACTCGAACCCGTGACCACATGCTTAGAAACCAACCAAGAAGCATTACGAGCACCAACTGATTAGTAGGTACTTTTAAGGCTTCCTGGTTGGAAATTAAGCCTTTGTTCACATGTTCTAGTTATGGGGGAGGGGATTTAAAAACCCCTCTAGGTAGGGGAATGTTCTTTCCAGCTGTTATTTGGTTCTGCAAGAGGTGGGGGCCCGTGGTTGGCCTGCTATCTACCAGGGGGATGGGCTCGGGTGCGGCCGAGTTTGTTGGGTTTTCAGGTCCATTCAGACTTGTTACAATAACTGACAAACTTGTCTATATGAGAATCATAATATAAAAGAAAAAATAATACTATATATATATAAGAAAATACTATAAATATAAAACCATTATATTGAATTCCATTATATTAATGAGTAACAATGTTCCAAATCCTTTGAGGGTCAAAGATTTACTTAGGAAATTGTATATTAAAGAATAAAAATACCTAGGATTTTTATTTAAATGATATGTAATTTAGTAAATAAATTTATGAGGAAAAAGTACCTTTATATTGGTGCCTTAGTGACTCTCTTATAAGTAGTGGAATTACATTATGTCTTTTGAGTTCATTGATTTAATGTAGGTTCTTCTATAAATAAAAATTTAAACTTAAATACATGAATGCTAATTTTTTTTCATCCCATGATTTTTATGATTTCAAGGTTATATTATGTTTATATATTGATTTTCTACCAAAGGAATACAGGTTTCTAAAAAATATCACTTCTCTTAAATGGGTATTTCATGATTTCCTAGTTCATTAATTATAATCAATTTTATTATACAATCCAAGTTTTCATAGAAATGACTAAGAGTATCTTTCAAATAAATTTGAAAATAAAAGGGTTGGAATTTATTCTAAACCTATTTAAAAGGTGCGACTAATTTTTTATGGAATTAATTGAAAACTATGGGCAATTTTATATTTAAAAAAACCATGGTACGATTAATTATTTCAGATGATTTGATGTTATTTGTATGTTTTATGAACATGGTTGTGATTGTGTGATTTTTCCATGGTCTATTTTTCAAAATATATATTTATAACATGGATTCTTTAGTGATTTTCTAAAGGCCTTGTTAGAACTTGATAAAAAGTGATATTGTGATACAAGTAAACTCATGGAGTGGGATCCTTCTTGTTTCTGTATAATGGATAATGTTATATTGATATTGTTTAAAGTGGATGAAATCATCAATATTAGGGGACTTGATTATTATATTTCTATTCTCACAAAAAAGGGGGATAGTTATAAGAATGGTGATCATATGTAAATAAGTGTTATGATTGTTTCCATACATATACATAGACACACACACACACACATATATATGTATATATTATGATATTTTGATATCTTACTTCATTTTAGTGTCATGGGAAACCATGGGTATCATGTTTATAAATATAGGTAAAATCATTTTACTAGTTATGATGCCACTATGGACAGTTTTTTCCTAGTGATAATTGCACTATGATTTGTGGATTTCACAACTTATTTAGGAAAGGTAGGCTAAAATAGAGTTTTTAGGTAGATTCTGATTATAGTTATATCATATTTATTCTATCCTAGATCATATATTGAAATACAAGGTGTTCCCACGATGATTTTCTTTCATTATTATGTGAGTATTCCAAAATGGTTATGATGATACTATTTTTATAGTAATTGATTTTTGGTTGCTTCATATTGATATCCTTTTTTTATAGTTAGAATATTATCATAATCTTCCACATCAATGAAAATATCCATAAAAAATTATATATTTATCCTTTTTGTGTATTCTTTATTAATTGACACATACACGTTTGAATCTTTATTCAATTACATCTACTTATATTATCAACTATGATGTATATGTTTCATTATTTACATGAAAAAATATGTTTTTCTCTTTAACTAAATTACCTTCATGTATATTGTGTAACTTATAGAAATAACATTATATAATCGAAAATAATTATTACATCTCCCTCAAATAGAACAACTATGGAAAAATAATCAACTATCTTCTTTTATTTTAAATTTCTATTATTTATTACCATTTTCAGTGTGAAACATTAATGTTTTCACTATAATTTATTATATGATCACATCAAATAGTTACTTGTATTCTTACACATGATATTGAATTATTACTCAACACATAATGATATGTAATGCTCTGCAATTTTAAACTACAATCTGAAGACACTGCTATATGGACTATATAATATTTATATAGTTAACAATTCAAATAGAATATGCAGACACTGGGAATATGTAACATTGATAAAAAAAATCATATAATACAAACTGTATGAGAAAGTCAATTGTGGTAGTCTTCATTTTTTTTCAATAAATATAATCAATTTATATTATTTTCCTCAATCACTTAAATATTATGATTCAAATTTGGAAAACTTTCCACCCATATCATAAACTAATCAAGATGATTCCAACATTATGAAAAATATTAGAAAATATAAACAAAACATAAATGTTTGTTTTGATCTTAATGAATATTAAAAACAATGAAAATATTTGTAATGACATCAAAATGAAATATTGATATTTTACTAAACTAACTAGAACAAAAAATGAAGTAGAAAATAATATAATGAACCAATCCAAAATTTAATAGAATGAACCCAAACCAAACTAAATTGGTTTTAACTAACCGAAACATACATGAACCAGATATAAGAAACCCTAAATTAAACCATAGTATCAAAATTAATTAAATTTCCACAAAAAAAAGAATCTTCTTACTAATTTAGTCCAAAAATAAAAAAATGGATTGTTTATAGAATAAAACAATTATTTGGAAACCACTAATTTAATATCGAAGAATATTGAAAAGAAATCAAGAAAATCATCACTTTAATGGTAGGGAATACAGTAAAAAACGGCTGATACAAGGGATAGGGATTAGATCTAGATGGGATGAGGAGGGGGAGGCATGTCACTACGGGCTTGAGAATAGATTTTGAGGGAAGAATGATGAGAGGAGGTGAATAGTACTAATAGGGCTTGGGATGGGAGGAGGGGAATAGTGCTATAGGACTCGATATAGGATAAGGGGAGAATAAGGTAGAGCACTCAATTTAGGAAGTTTAGGGAGGGCCTATGACAATTATTTTTTAAAACCATTGGCATAGGCATGGATATCCCGATAGTTGTTAGACAACCATTGGGATAGCCTTTTATATAATTACTTATCCAAATAATTCAGGAAAGCCATTGGGATAGGTTCATGGGATATCCCCTATTTCTAGTAGTGGTACCATGTTCTTCATTATCATGATTGAATGATATTTAACTAGAAATTTACTTGATGTAAATGCATACCCATTTATTTTCCATGGGGATATCATATTAAGATTATTGATGAAGTCATTAATGATTTCCTAATTTGAATGTATATAAAACTCATTTTATTACCATGGATTATTTATGTTGTGTTTAATGAAACCATTTTTCCGTGAGTTTTTTATTCTATAAAATTGAATGATTAACATTTGTGTTGTTTTGTGAGACCCATTTTATTTATATGGGTTCTTTATTATGTGAAAATCAGTTGATTTTAAGTGGAAATCATTAGTATGTATATTGATAGGTGGGGTCCTATATCAGCCTACAAAGCATTGGTTCAATGTTTATATATCAAAAGATAAGTATTCATGAGTAAATTTTTGTTCCTCATAATCATTTAAACTGATGGTGTTTCTCATGTAAGGAATACTACCTATACTAATGTTTATTCAAAATTTAGAATATGTTTGACAGTTTTATCCTCATTCCTATAACTATGTCAATCTCTCACGGATCATGTTTATTGAAAAATGTTTTCATAATATTTTTATTCATGTATTATGTTATTCCAAGTCATATTCCATGATTTATGATTTATGATCTATTTTTTATGAATTTTTTTATGTATCTTGATTATACCCATATGCTCATCTTGTATTCACTTATGATATTATATTATTATCACTTATGTCTACCCTTAATGAGTATCCAAGCTCACCTCTCTCTATTATTTACGTTTCCCCATGTTATAAAGAAGAGTATAACATATAAGAATTATATTATGAAGTCTAGTGTGGATCCATTATGAATAAATTTTCACAAGGGTTACAAAATACATTTCCTATATAGTTATTCCATAAAGACACTAAGCCTTCTGTTCTTGGGATGATGTGATTATTTTTTAGATGTAATGTTTACCTTATGAAATTTTTGTAAAATAAATTCATATATAGATTGGGTCACTATAATTGGTCACTCAAAACAAGGCGATTTGGTTCAATAATCATAGAGAAGAAAATTTTAAATTAAATAAAAAATTAATTATTGATGTGTTGAAACAAATTTTAATAGGTGAGACTCAACTCTTTAATGATGATCATGAAGTTTTATTTCAAAATAGTGTATGTGTTATGAAGAAATTGAGATGTGGATGTGTTTTAGGGATATGGAAGCGTACTCTAGGAATCTTACTTTAGGTTTTTGAATAATTTAATAAGAAGAAGCATTGTTAGAAGAACAATAAAGTTACTGTAAAGAAAATGGATATTATTTATTCTATAATGGGTGTAAAAATATGTCTACTCAAGAAAAAGGATAATTTTTTTATCTCAAGAATAAGATTTAAAAAAAATAAAGGAGATTAATATACTTCCATTTTATAAAAATAGTTCCAATTTTTTGAAAATTTATAAATGAATTGAAAAAATAAGAAAAAATTATTGGCATGTCACATTATTGAATTAAAGAATAAGACGATTTCACATAATTGTAAATAGGAGATGGAGAAGAACATGATTGATCAAAGAGGTTTAACATTAAATGGGGAGTTGAATAAAAAGATATAGAGGTTGAAGAAGAATTCTTAATCTTTCATTAATCAAAGGTTATGGTAAGATGAATCCATCACCACTCTCAAATTTTCATTTTATTATCATTTTCTTAAGTGGGAAGGAAAACATAAATATCTTTATCATAAATTCTCTATTTGTTTTATAATGGAGGAGGAAATGTAAGAAACCAATGATTTATCAATGGAAATTCCTTTTTTATAATTATGTCATATAATCACATGAAATAACAACACAATGAATTACTAAGTACTATATGACCTTTAAACATAATATTGTCGCTTTTGTGATTTGAATTTCAAAAATATGAGATACACGGTTGCGATCAGTAATACATTTAGAGTATGATAAGACAAACTTAATTTTTAGTGAATAGTAACCTATAGTTATGAATAGTAATATGGCCACTAAGAATAGTAAATCATCCAAAAGAACAGTAAACTCATCTCTAAATGTATAAATAAAAATTAGGCATCTTATAAGTGAAAATATGAACATAGTAAAAGTATTTATATTTTTTTAAGTCATAAAAAAATAATTACAATTAATTAATTAATTTAAAATAAAATTTATTTTCCTAAAATTTTTCCACAAATTCACAATTTCATGTCTTATGGTTTTGATATAATTTTGTATGATCCTATGTAATTTATGTAATCATTTAAAAAAGTTACAGTTTTAAAATCTATATTTTCCAAGTAAATTTTGATTTGAATAAAAATTAAATTAATCATATTTAGAAAATTATTTTTGAAATATTTATTTCATTTTTTGATTCTACACATCAAAAAATGGTTAGGGTTATTTTATTGGGATTTTTCTAAAATACTTGATTTTTTGATGAATAGTAAAATATGACAATTTATGATAAATGATAAAACCAAAATTTCTGCATCATGATTGAGTCATGGATGATGTAAATGACCATTGGTTTGAGCTAATATGCACTAGTTACTATTTTTGGTCACAAGAATCAATACTTTTACTTGTCCTATGGAAAAATAATAAACTAATGTTTAAAATATTAAGAAAACTCTTCCCCCCTCCACTATAAACACCACCCGCACTTCCCTTTTCTCTTCACTCCTATCAAACCTTGTTACTTCCCAAAATTCGGCCCAAATCTCTCCCCAAGATCCTACCACACGTAAATAATCCCTTGGTCTTCTCAAAAGATTAAATCTACTCCCCTAAAGAGGCTTTCAAGGAATATTAAATCAAGAGGTAAGTTCCTCTTTTATTTTCTTTTATTTTCTTTTCAAGTTCCTTTGTCCTCTTTTATTTCCTAACATCTCCTGATCAAAATGTAATTAAAACTCCTATATCATACATGAACTATAATGTTTTTTATGATAATGGTATAATTCATTATCATCTCTCCTTTCCCCTCCTTTTATACGAAAGAAATGAAAACATTGTCCGAGATGTATTAATTTATCACATTCAAGGAAGACAGGTTATTAATTTCTATTTCCATATTCAATTATGGTCATGAAACCATTCTTATGGATGAACTAGACTATTAAATATGTATTTTATATTTTTTTTTTGTTCTGTAATCACTTTTCACACATGATTTAAAATAATAATACAAAACAAGTTAATTATGACCAAAATCACCAAATTAATCCAAGCGGTTATCATTAATGTTTTATATAATGATTTGCCTTAACTCAAAATAACAAAATTAATTATATAACCATGTAATATTATGTATTTTCACAAATATATTTTAATTTTAAATCTGGACAACCATTCTCAGGACACATGTTTATCCGATCATGAATATAAGTGAACAAATCATTAAAACCAAGGAAGAAAACACTCCCAAAGAATGAAATTGAACCTCATAACTAATAAAAAAGGTTATTAATGAACTAAAAAAGGTTATAATAAATAAATTAAATTTAAATAAGGTTGTGGAACATTTATTTAATGAACCTAATTTTATTATTCAGGTCATTAAGATCAAGCAAAGAACCCCATTAGAAATAATGTGAGGGATCATCTCCTTTTAACATTTATTCAAGAATATCATCTATGTTATGTCCTTTTTTGTAGTTCCTAATGATGGGGGTAGGATTTATCACCTCCCCCATACTTATATAATGATTTATAAAATAATATAAACACCTTTATCTCTCATTAATCCCACTTAAGTACACCCGATATTATGCCGATAATCCGTAAGGGATTCCACCCGAACCTCCATTGTTCCTTCGGGTTGCCTTATATTTATTTTACCAAAATGAAGTTATATTATATTTTTATGTGAATATTTTAAATGATTTTAAAATTTACCAAATTCATTTATTAGGACCCTTTCATCATTCTCTTTTGGGGATATACATGTTTTTAAGTGATTCCCTCCTCAATACTTCCCGATAAGAAAACCTATTTTGAGGGAACTTCATAAATTATTACATGATTTAAAGTGTACTATATCTCTTGTTTTAATCCACAATTAACTTTATAAAATCAGTATTTTTTTTATTAAAACCTTCTTTGTTCACTTCTGGTTTTATATAAATGATTGTTCCCTTTTCTATTTTAAAGTCTCTATAGTAATTCCTTAAAACCGCACAAAAATGTTTTAATGTTAAAATTTATTAAATACTATTCTTATATATTATCACTTATACTTGAAATCACATAACATGATACAATAATATTTTACCTTATGAATGTCCATATATATTTTAGTTCATTTCTTTCATGGAAACTTTTATGATACACCCATTTTTTATTCTTTATGACATGATTATGGTACCCAATTATTTCCATGGGTAACCCTTATGTTCATATATGATTAATTATTTAGGATTATTTATTTAGAAAACATATTCATGAAAAGTTAAGATGGGTGTGACCTAATAGAACTCTAATTAATTTGGTAAAGTTGATTCTCATGAGACGTTATGTTCGACAGTCTTGGAGGTGAGCCTTGGCTTGTGCTATCATGTGTGATAGTCTTGAAAGTTAGCCTTGGATTATGATACCATGTGAAATTGTCTTGGAAGCTAGACTTGACTCATGCTAAATTAACGTTTTATCTTTCTTCCACATCACTATGAATCAATGTTTATATGATTCCATGTTTATATGTTAGGATTTAATATGTTACATGCCTCTTTATATCATCAAATCATGCCTTCTATACCTTGTTCTAACTCTTGGTTCTTATGGTTATTACCTTACTAGGTTATTTAGATCATCCATTTGTTCATGTGTTCCCCAGGGTAAGATGTATATATGTTTGATCACAATGGAAGCAAGGATCTCAATTTAAATATTAAATAATGAAATGTTTTATTTAGTTCCATGTTTTTAGTTTAATGTACCTAGTATTCCAAGACATGAGAAATTGTGATCCTTGTCTTGTACCCAGATGTATAATTATGATTAAAATCATGTAATGTTCTATATAAAAGGCTAGGGTCTCTATAGTTGGTATCAGAGGATGAGCTAGTTATTTTTGGAGATTAGGTAGAGAGAACTTTAATAAAAACCTTAAGGATGATACTAAGTATAAGAAAACACCCCTAAATCTTGGTAAGTATAGAGTAAGTGTTTTATCAATAAAATACATCCCTATCTATATAAAAATAGGTATAGGTGGCTCTGGCATAGATTTAGCTAAGGGTAGAACCTGAAAACACCTCTTTAATCTAGACTCAAATGGGAACTAGTGCACGACAATGAGCCTTGCTGAACTCTTAGTTTGACACTCCTAGGGGATATGATTTTCTAAATTCATGAGATTCGTACAAACCATTTTTAATGGAATGAAAAAATCCCATAAGAATATAAGTTAATAAGAAGATCAAGGATAAACTAGATTGAAATATAGGGAATCACAAGTAAGGATATACTTCTCATTTACATGTTTATCCAATTATGTTCAAAGTTTCCTTTTTTATGCTCAATAGCTAAGTTTTAAATCCCTCTAATTGTACATTATTTTTCATAGTTAATGGAAGAAAATTGAAAAACACATTCCAAAAATCAATGTGATCGAGAATGTAAAGATTTATCTAATGATGTGCCTGATATGATTGGAATAGGTGCTCAAAACATTATGACAGTAATTACTTAGCTAGATTAAGTTATGAATAATAACTTGAATCATTTAGAACAGTCTCCTCCTCCAAGGAAAGAGAAAGTTCCATTGACTCCTTTATGCGGCAAGGAATCCCATGTTTAGTGGGTCTTCTGATGCTCTCCTCATGGAATAGTGGATTAACAACATTGAAAAGATATTCTCTATCCTACAGTTCTTAGAAGAAGTGAAATTCATACTGGTGGTCTATCGTATTGATGGGGGAAGATTATCTATGGTGGACACTAATCAAGAATAAGAATACCTAGGATAAAATTGATTCTATAGATTTGGAGGAATTGAAGTGAATGTTTTTCAATAAATATTTCCCCGAACCCTCTATCTCAATATGAAAACAGAGTTCCTCAGACTCAAGAAGAAGGAACATGAGTCAATCCGGGCATATGAAGAAAACTTTACAAGGATTTCAAGGTACACCTCTTGATTATTCATGAACACTAAAATTAAGGTGCATTGCTTCTTTAGTGTACTGAAGTTGATTCTATGAAAATCATTAGAGATTCGAGACTTCAACAGCTATGTAGAGATTTTTCGTTGTTCCCTTAAGGTTGAAATGGAGACCAGAGACTCTCAGTGGTATTGTGGGCCCAATGAAAAAAAATAAGAAAATAGAATCTAATGTTGGAGGTTCCAAAAATAAATTCTATGATGGAAATAACCTCGATCATCCCATGTGTAAATATTGTGGGAAGAAGTATATTGGGAAATGTTTAAAGGGAACCAGGAATTGCTTAAAATATGGAAATATTGAACATCTAGCTAAAAAATTCTGACAATATATGAAGAATCATGCTAATGTAGAAGAAGAAAGGATGGTTTAGATAGACTCTCAGCCATTGGTGCAGTGTTACAAATACATGGAACATGGGAATTATGCGAACAATTTCCCTAAGACAATGGTTGTCAGAGGTAATAAAAAAAACCTCCAAGGAAACAAGGAATGGCTTTTTCTATCAAAACTACTGAGGTGGAGCCTGACAACTATGTGGTGATATTTACTCTAGTTATTCATCTAGGAATAGAAAACATGCTATTTGATTCTAGTTATAAATATTATTTCATATCATGTAAGTTTAGTTGAACTATTCAAAAACCACCTCAAAATTTGGAGGATAAGTTATATGTGAGAACAAATAATCGGGAAAATATTGCGTGAATGGTTTATAACTCCTCCCCAGTTAACGTTTGTGGATTGAACCTCCCATAAAAACTCATCGTACTTCCTTTAGTGGGGTTCAATACTATCTTGGGCATGAATTGACTATCTTTATACAAAGCTAACATCTACTTTCAAGAAAGGTAGATAAATATTCACATCCCGAAACATCATATAATTCTTTAAAAGTGTGAGGAGGAATATGAATCTCCTTTTGAATCATTTTCTCAATTGGGGATATTAATTACTTATGAGCAATCATTTCTAGCTCAAATGATTGAGACAAAGGAGATAATATCACTCGATGATATGACCATTGTGAGGGATTATACTGATGCTTTCCCTGAATAGTTTCCTAATATTACAACTGATCAATAGGTTGAGTTCTAAATTGAACTTATTCCTGGATCTCTTCCCATATCAAAGAAACCTTATAGAATGGCCACCATAGAGTTGGAAGAGCTGAAGAACTAGTTACAAGAGAATCTGGAGAAGGGTTTTATATGCCCAAGTGATTAACCATGGGGGTTCACCATTCCTCTTCATCAATAAGAAGGATGGATCAATGAGCCTATTCATTGATTATCATGAGATCAATAAAATCAAAGTAAATAACAAGTATCTCTTTTCACATATAGATGACGTGTTCGATCACCTTTGAGGGGCCAGTTATTTCTCTAAGGTGGACCTTCAGTCGGGATATAACCAATTAAAGGTAGAAAAGGAAGATATTCCCAAGAATTCATTTCAAACAAGGTATATACACTATCAATTCAGAGTGATTATCTTCAGACTCACTAATTATCCAACAATTTTCATGGGTTTAATGAATTGAGTCTTTAGAGATTACCTTGACAAATTTTTGGTTGTCTTTATCAATGATATTCTGATATACTACAAGAGCAAGGAGGAACATGAGGAGTATTTGTATACTGTGCTAAAGACTTTGACAAGGGAGAAGATATTTCCAATGTATATTAAATGTGAGTTCTGGATGGAGAAAGTATCCTTCTTTGAAAATGTTATCACCAGCAATGGGATATTTGTAGACCCTTTCATGACAAAGGCAATTGAAGAGTGGCCCAGGCCTACATCTGTAACAGAGATCCATAGCCTTCTGGGTCTATCCAGATATTATCAATGATTTTTGAAGAAATTATCACGATTTTCAAACCCAATGTCTAAGATTACATAGAAGGGAAGTGGAGTTTGTCTAGACTCAAGAATGTGAAGACTGCTTTAATAAGTTGAAAAAGAGGCTTATCACTGTGCCGCTACTCACACTCCCAACAAGTGGAGAACTCTTTGTGGTGTATCGTGATGATTAAAAGAAGGGATTGAGGTTAGTGATGATGAAAAATGATAAATTGATAGACTGTTCCTAAATGCATTTGAAAATACATGAGAAAAACTATCCTACACATGATTTGGAGTTTGAAGCTATGATCTTTGCATTAAATTTTTTTTCGCATTATCTCTATGGGGAGAAGTGTGAGATATATAATGATCACAAGAGTCTCAAATATATATTCACACAAAAATAGATTAATATTCCTCAGTAAATATGGTTATATCTCATCAAGGATTATTACTTCTCAATCCACTACCATCCCAGTAAGGCAAACAAGGTGGATGATTCTCTATGTAGGAAGGATCCTGCATCTTTATCAATGATGAGAATTGAGAAGGATCCGATCTTCTTATATTTTTAGATGATGGACATGAGAGGAATCAATAGAGGAATGTCATAAATCCTTTATCAAAATATTTCACAACCATCCCTCAGGTATAAAGTAATGGGTTCTCAAAGAAAATATGTGGAATTTCAAAAAAGGGTGGAAGCCATTAAAAATTGGAAATCCTCTGAGCTGATGATTGATGAGAAAGGAGTTGTAAATTTTGGGTCACGATTATATGTACCATACAATCCAGAGATAAATAAGGATCATCTAAATGATGCATGTAGATCCAAATTATCTATCTACCTAGGTAGCACAAAGATGTATTGAGATCTCTGAGAGAACTTTTGGTGGGACAATATCAAGAAGGAGATTGCTGAGTACACATCAAAGTGCCAAGTATGTAAAAAAGTAAAGACTAAAAGAAAAAAGACTAAGGGGATGATAAAACCACTACCCATACCAACATGGAAGTGGGAGAACATCACCATAGACTTTGTCACTAGACTTCCAAGGACATCTAGAAGAAACGATGCTATATGGGTCACTGTGGATCATCTTACAAAGACATCTCAATTTATCACGATTCGAGAGGACTTATCATTGGATAAAATTTCATAGATATATATAAGAGAGGTGGTAAGGAATCTTGGAGTAACACTATCTATTATTTCTGATAGAGATCCAAGATTCACCTTGATGTTTTGGGTAAGTATCCAACATGCACTAAGTATTGAACTAAACATTAGTACAACCTATCATCCTCAAACTAATGTCCAATCTGAGCGGACTATTTAGAGACTAGAATATATTTTGAGATCATGTTAGATGGAATTCAAAGGAGGATGAGACCGACATCTTCCACTATTTGAATTCACCTATAACAACAGTTTCCACTCTAGCATCAGAATAGCACCATACAAAGCCCTATATGGGAAAAGGTTCAAAACACTGGCATGTTGGGATGAAGTTAGTGAGTGTAAGATACTAGGATCTGAAACAGTCTAAGAAATGGTGGAGAAGGTTAAAACCATTTTGTATCACATCAATGAACTCCATAGTTGAAAAAATAATTATGCAAAAAATTGTTGATGAGACCATGAGTTCAAAGTTAGAGACATGATATTTCTACGCATATCTCTATAAAAGAAGTTCATGAGGTTTTGGAAGAAAGTAAAGATAAGTCCCAGGTACATCGAACCCTTCAAGATCCTTGATAGATTTGGAGCTATGGCCTATCGACTAGAACTTCCACCTACCATGTCTAAAGAACGTGATGTCTTCACATATCCCTCTTAAGGAAGTACATACCAGAACCTCAACATTTACTCTATTCGGAGGTGCATTTGGAGAATAATATTTTTTTATGAGGATAATCCAATGAAGATATTTGATTGTAGAGATAAAGTTCTACATAACAAGAATACTTACCTAGTCAATGTACAAGGGAGGAACCATAAGTATAAAGAGACAACATGGGAACTAGAGGAGGAAATGAAGGAAAAGTACCCACACCTATTTATGGAATTGAATGTAAAAACAAAATTTTAAGGGTGAAATTTCATAAGTGGGGAATAATGTAACAAACCAATGTTTTATCAATGGAAATTAACTTCTTATAATTATGTCATATAATCACATGAAATCAAAACACAATGAACTACTAAGTACCATGTGACCTTTAAACATAATATTGTCACTTCTGTGATTTGAATTACAAAAATTTGACATATATGGTTGCGATCAGTAAGATGTTTGGAGTCTGATAAGACAAACATATTTTTTGGTGAATAGTAACCTACCCTTATGAATAGTAATATGACCACTACAAATATTAAATCATCTAAAATAATAGTAACCACACCCTTTAATGTGTAAATAAAATTTAGACATCTTATAATTGATAATATGGCCATAGTAAAAGTATTTGTATTTTTGTAAGTCATACAAAATTAATTACAATTAATAAATTAATTTAACCAAAAAAGTATTTTCCAAAAATGTGTTAAAAAATTAACAATTTTATGTCTTCTAGTTTTATGATAATTTTATAAGACCCTATGTAATTTATGAAAGCATTATAAAATAAGTTATAGTTTTAAAATATGTATTTTCCAAGTAAATTAAGAGTTTAATTAAAAATTAAATTAACCATATTTATTAAATTAATTTTTAAAAATGGATTTTTTTTGGATTCTACACGTTGAAAAATTTTTAGGTTGAATTTTTTGGATTTTTCTAAAATACTTCAGTTTTTGATGAATAGTAAAATACAATAATTTACGATAAATGCTAAAATCCTAATTTCTGCATCATGCTTGAGTCATGAATGATATAAATGGACATTGGTTCGAACTCACATGAAATATATAATATTTATGGTCACAAGAATCATTACTATTTCTTTACTTATATAATAATAATAAAATAATGATTAAAATATTAAGAAAACTATTCCCCCCTCCACTATATAATCCACCCACATCCCCTCTTCTCTACACTCCTCTCAAGCCATGAGACTTCCCTAAATTCTGCCCAAATCTCTCCTCAAGATCCTCCCCCATGTCTAGATCCCTTTTCCTCCTCAAAATACCAAATCCTTTCCACTTAAGAGGCTCTCAAGGAAGATTAAATCAAGAGGTAAATTCCTATTTAATTTTCTTTCATTTTCTTTTCATGTTTTTTGTCCTCTTTTTATTCCTAAACTCTCTTCATCCAAATGGTATGAAAAATACAATATCATAAATGTACTGAATTATTTTTCTAATGTTATAATTCATTATCATCTCTCCTTTCCCCTCCTTTTATATGAATGAAATGAAAACACTGTCTGAGATGTATTAATTTATCACATTCAAGGATGACAGATTTTCAATTTCTATTTCCATATTCAATTCTTTTAAAGAAATAATTTTTATTATTAAACAATACTATTAAATATTTATTTAATATTATGATTTGTTCTATAATAATTTTTCACACATGATTTAAAATAATAATACAAGTCAAGTTAATTATGAGAAAAATCACAAAATTATTCCAAGTGTTTATCATTAATGTTTTATATAATGATTCACCTTCACTCAGAATAACCAAATGAATTTTATAACCATGTAATCTTCTGTACTTTCACTAATTTCTTATAACTTTAATTCTAGATATCCATTCTCATCAAATATGTTTATTCGAACATGAATATAAGTGAACTGATCATTAAAATCCAGGAAGCAAACGCTCCCAAACAATGAAATTGAACCTCATAACCAATCAAAAAGGTTATTAATGAACTCAAAAAGGTTATACTAAATCAATTAAATGTAAATGAGGTTATTTAACTATTAATTAATGAACCTAATTTGATTATTCAGGTCATTTGGATCAATATAAGAATACCACTAGACTTAAGGTAAGAGATCCTCTCTTTCTCACATTTATTGAAGAATCTACTCTATATTATGTCCTTTTATGTGTAGTTATTATTGATGGGGGTATGTTTTATAATCTCCCCCATATTTACCTCAAGATTTATAAAATAATATAAAACCATTTCTCTCTCATTAATCCCTCTTAAGTACACCTGATACCATGCCGATAATCTGTATGAGATTCCACCTGAACCTCATTTGTTCCTTCAAAATGCCTTATCTTTATTTTAACAAAATGAAGTTATGTTATATTTTTATGTGAATCTTATAAATTATGTGTACATGTACTAAATTCATTTATGAAGACCCTTTCATCATTATCTTTTGTTGATATACATGTTTTTAAGTGATTCCCTCCTCAATACTTCCCGATAAGAAAACCTATTTAGAGGGAACTTCTTGAATTATTACTTTATTTAAAGTGCCCTATATCTCCTGTTTTAAACCACCATTGTCTTTATAAAATAATTCTTTTTTATTAAAACCTTCTTTTTTCACTTCTGGTTTTATATAAAGTATTTTTCCGTTTTCTATTTTAAGGGATCTATAGTATTTTCCTTAAAACCGCACAAAAATGTTTTAATACTAAAATTTATAATATTATTTTCTTACATGATGTCACTTATAATTGAAATAACTTACCATGATGCATGAATATGTTCCCTTATTAATTTCCATGTATATTTTAGTTCCTTTATTTCATGGACACTTTTATGATACGCCCATTTGTTATTATTTATGACACGATTATGGTACCTAATTCTTTCCATGGGAAACCCTTATGTTTATATATGACTAATTCTATATCATTATTTTTGTGGAAAAAAAATTCATGAAAAGTTATGATGGGTGCACCCTTATAGAGCTTTAATACATTTCGTAAAGTTGAGTCTCATGAGACATTTTGTGCGACAGTCATGAAAGTTAGCCTTGGATTGTGCTACCATGTGTGATGGTCTTGGTGGTTAGCCTTGTCTTATGCTACCATGTCTAGTGGTCTTGGATGATATCCTTGAATCATGCTAAAGTCATGTTTTATATTTATTACACATTACTATGAATCCATGTTTATATGATTCCATGTTTATATGTTATGATTCCATATGTTACATGCCTCTTTATATCATCATGTCATGCCTTATATGTCTTATGCTAATGCTTTGATCATATTGGTTATTACCTTACCGGGAAATTTAGATCATCCCATTGTTCATGTGTTCCCTAGGGAAACCTATGAAAATGTTTGATCTCAATGGATGTTTGGATATCAATTAGAATATTAAATAAATAAATGTTATATTTAGTTCCACGTTTTTAGTTTTATGTACCTAGTCTTCCAAGACAATAGGCTTTACGATCCTTGTCTTGTACTCTGAAGTATAAATATGCTCAAAATCATGTAATGTTATATATAAAAGGCTAGGGTCTCTATAGGTAATTCATATAGGGCAAGAATTCATATATATATGTTTAACATAATGTGTTAGGATCTCTTATTTAGGTGGAGAATGTATTTTGAGAGAGTTTTTGTACCATCCTAACCTAGTAGCCACACACAAGTGCCCCAGATCCGGTACTCTATATGACCTCAAGAATGCATCCCCATATTCTAGAGGCTAATAACTAGCAATTAGGGTCCAATATCAATCCTGAGAAACTATACCATCTTAATCAGAGTAATACCACAAATGGAAATAAATAAACAATTGAAATAGAATAATAATAACCAAATGATATAATAACCAGAACAATACCCATCTGAAAAGATGGCCAAAACTGGGAAAAACAACATCCATTACTAAAGGATAAAAATATTTCATTCCAAGTACATTTCAATTGTTTAAATGAAAACCCAAAATAATGACATTGAAAACTCCCCCAAGTCACCAACGAGCCCGTACCCGAGTGGTAAGGGCTCCTACTTGGCATCCAAGTGACCCAGATTCAAAACTAGGTGGAGGTGAATTTCCAAGTTACTGTAGTAGTACTGTAGCAGTCACTATAATAATACTGTAGCAGTCACTATAGCAGTTACTGTATGGTACTATAGCAGCCAGAACTATTCACCCGATTTGGGCCTTCGGGCCACCTGTTTGGGCCAACGGGTCTTCAGGGACTTCGGGTCATCAAAGGCCTTTGGGCCACAGGGCCTTTGGGTCACATAGACCATGGAGTATCCCATTTCACAAAGTATAGGCCCAAGAAGAGGATCAGAGAAACATGAGTAGTGGCCACCAGATGCAAAGCTAATCGGATTAGATGAATAAGAGGGTATGGTAGCCACCATTAGGACCAGGCACAATGCAGCTTTATACGAGGAAATTATAGCCGATCATCAATTCAAGGTGGGGAGCTAGGTGATCAATTACGCAGAAATCTATGGAGGGGCAGTTCAAGTGGGCTGGGCCAACGAGTCATGTATTGGGCATGGTATGCCTATGGGCCTTCGGGTCATGTATTTTGGGTTTGTTGGGCCTTGTGCCTTTTGCCTATGGGTCATGTATGGGTTCACCTTAAACCCTTTAAAGAGGGATTATACATAATAAAAATAAAATAGAAGGCCTTTGGGACATTCAGGAAACTCCCCCAAGTAGGTTCTGACACTGAGTTTGGTTTCCTCATTAATGCTCCCTCCTATACCAGCCATCCAACACATGGCATTTTCACATAACCTATATTGAATCCATAAAATCGATTCCGGTACCGATTAAGCAAGCCATGTAGGGTGTGATTAGAACTCAGTAAGGCACCAATAATGATGTCTAAAACTATATATAGTTAAAAAATTGTATGCAGTTTCATAAATAATAAATAAAAGTACTAAAGAAAACAATTTAAATTTATTCAATTAATCTTTATTTAACCACATAACCCCTAGGTTTTTGAGGACACCTGTACTATCAATATCTTCTTTGGCCTATGCCAGAGTTTGAACCCTCTCCATGGGATATCATATATCTAAATATCATTTTTATCATTCATCATCCCAATTCATATCTGAATTCCATTATAACCATTCATCTTCTTAATTCATAATTTAATTTCATTGTTTCCATTTATCATTTAATTCCACATCTTAATGTCATTGTTACCAATCATCTTCTCAATTAATATATGATTTCCATTGTTACCATTTGTCTTCTAAATTAAAATTTTAATGAAAAGGTTACCATATATCATCTCATTTCATATCTAAATACCATTATTACGATTCATATTCTCAATTCATATTTGATTTCCATTGTTACTATTCATTATCTCATTTCACATCTTATTTCCATTGTTACCATTGATATTCTTAATTTACATTTGCATTCTATTGTCACCATTCATTATATCATTCACAAATGAATTCAATTATTACCATTCATCATCTCATTTCACATCTGAATGCTATTGTTACCATTCATCATTTATCAGAATATTAGAATATCACAATATCACATATATCACAATATCACATGTTCTAAAATATCAAATTTACCACAAAACCCCTTAATCAAATCACCAATTAATTAATACAATGTACAATTTCATATTCATATCATTCCATTAATTTACTCAAAAATTAATTAATTACATCTAACACATTAATTAATTCAAAAAACAATTAATAACATTAATTCAATTAATTAATCCAAAAATTAACTAATCACATAAATTCCATTAATTAATTTAAAAATTAATTTATCTAATTCAATAGTCTAAAGATTCACATAATTAATTAAAAATTTAATTATTCCAATTCAAAAATCCTAGTTTCCAAAAAATTAATTCAATAATTAATTATTTCAATTCAATAATTTCAATTTCACAATCGTTTAATTAATTAATTTACTAAATTAATTAATTTAATAAAAGAAACCAAATTACCAATGATTTGATAGAAATTATACAATTGTATACATTTAATTGAAATTAATACATTGAGATTTTAATAATAGACCACCTACCTTAATATCAGTGACAAACGCTCACTAATGGAAATACCTAATTTGTGTAGATTAATGACGAAGACCAAGATCTAGATCTGAAACTTAAAATCATGATCGAATGAATCAAAATTCCTTACATAGAGATCTAGATCCAAAAATCCTAGATCGAGATTCAAAAAATCTAGATCTAGATAAAAAAATCGGGAAGAACATACCTTTAGAGGATGGGAGGAGAATGTGGAAAATAAGGGAAACCATTCAGGATGTGGTTCACTTACCAGGAGAAGTGAAGATATTTAATTTGGGCTTCAAATCATAGATAAAGGAGGACATAATGGCTTGTAATCTATTCCAAAATCTATATTAATCATTGGGGGTCGATTTAGGGTTAATATGGGGGTTTATGAAATTATAAAACAAATTTTCAGGTTAATTAAAAATCCTGGAACAGTAACCTGGTAAGGAAAACTTGGTTTGAAAAATTGTATGCCTTTTTTGGGGTTAGGGGTGCATGGTTTCTCATAATAAGGAACATGGTTTGAAAAACTTGCGCTAAACCTATAATCCCTCTCCTATAGGGTTTCACAGTTTTCTAGGCTAGGGTGCACAGTTTGGTCAAACCATGAACCAACTTTGAATTTCCCATCTCCTATCAAAAATTCTAAAACTTCTAAAAATAAATCCCCATGTAATGATACAAAAAAACTCAAAATAATGAAAAATCATACCTATAAACAAGACCAAGACTTCTCCTGAAAAGGTTGGGATCTAACAATCTCCCCACCTTATAATAGTCTATCCTAGATCTATACCCCCAAGAACCTCTTGTGACACACCAAATTTCTTATGTGATAATTTGTATTAGATAACCTGTATGTCATGCATAACCAAGAACATAAGGTAATATATTATCATGAGACACTACTATATATTTACTATTTTAAATATATTTAATACATGATATAGCTCGTAATGAACACAACACCAAGTGTGAAAAATGAATATAATAACCGGATACTTTACAATATATTTACTATATTAAATAAATATAATATATTTAACATCCTGAAATACATGAAACACATAGTTATCATTCATTACATGCAATATCTACCTTCCCTAACAGATTGCGTTACATGCAATAGGGGCCTTCCTTAATAGCTTCTGTTACACGCAAGATAGAGTTTTACCAAATAACAATGTATTGTGAAAATATTTTTATTTAATATAATATGATACATCCTAAAAATGATGTTAATGGTTATGAATATTATTAACTAAATTAATAAAATTTATGGTTTATATAAATATAAAATTAATTAATTGGTTACCAATTAATGAGAAATGAAAATAATAACCAATTGGATATAAAAAGATATATTAGTATTTTATGATTCCAAATGAGTTTTATCTTAATAAACATAATTTTTACAATTATTTAATGATTTTAATGAAATATATATGTTATATAAATATTTATTGATATTTATCCATTAGGTTTGATCGAAAAAATATAAGAACAAACTCAATTTGACATATAAAAACCTTTATTTTTATAAAGGCAATTTTACTGACTTTTAATAGAGAACCCATTTTAAATATATATTTTGACACATTAATTGATTTATTATGTCAAACTAATCTCAATCTTATAATTTAAAACATAAAAATTAGGTTATGGTGAATTTTTGATATTTTTATGAAACATATCATTTTAAATGAATAGTTAAAAATATTGAATTTTAGTTCAAAACTGTTTTTTCATCAAATTTATTTATAAGTTAAAATTATACATTTAATTTGTTTTAAAGATTTAATAGTTAATAATTTTATCAATTAATACAATTTATTTCATTGGAATCTGTTTCACTATTAAATTGATTATAAAAACATAAAAAACCTTCAGACATTTTTTACTTTAAAAATATGCATTGTTTTCCCGCCATAGGGATGAATTTCAAATTAATTTCTTCCACTTCTGTGATTAGAATTTGAAAAAATTGATTCAATATTTGGAATTATATTAATTTAAAATGTATAATAAGAAAAAAAAATTACCAAAAAAATTATTGAAAATGATTAAAATTAATTACAATGATTAAGGTTTAATTAAGCTTAATAAGGGACTAAATCATAAAATTAAGGCCTAAACCAACCTATAAAATTGTCCAGAATCCATTGAAAAAGAATATATTAACCCTATACTCCCTTTTATATAATTTTTTCCATTAATAGATTCACTTGAAACATGAAAAACATGTATGGAATTCCCTTGTCAAAATATTACAAGACTGCCACTCCTCCTCCAATTTAAAAAGACTTCCTCTCCTCCCACTTCCTCACACTTATCAAGCCACTTTGTCTCAACAATTCTCTATCCAAATAACTCCTAAAAATGACTACCTTAATCCTCGAATCATCCCCTTGGGTAGAAATCAATCTAAGGATGCTTTTGGTTCAAAACAAAAGAAGTTACGTAATTAAGAGGCAATGTCTTCTCTCAAGCTCTCTAGATTCATTTCCATTCTTTAGTCCTTATACTCTTATTATAACCTGATTACATAAAAAAACCAATATCCTAAATATTCTAGTATGTTTTTATGTTAATATTTTAACTACAATTACACATAACTCCATATAATGGATAACAAACATAGTATTTCTTTGTACGAAAAACTACTGCCTCATGAAACGATGATTGTTCATTTTTCCTTTACCACCTATAATGGTGGAAACTATGATTGAAAATATATTTATATATGTTATATATGATATTTATTATGTATTTATACTTCTTTAATCCTTTTATAACAAATAAATTTAATACTTTCCATTATACGTTAATACAATAACATTTTTTGGGGAAGTGTGGACTACCGCCCCTCAAAGAAATGTGATTCGTTCACACTAAACATGCAACGCATTAAGGATAATTATATTGAAAACATATGAATAATATTATATAATTATATTAATATAATTATAATATATATGTATATACATATCATTTACTTTTCATTCTTTTAATATGAAAAAGAAATGAAAGTAGTGTTCATGCGTACATATGACTTACCGTCTCTATGTACAATACATTTCATTTTTTTTCTCAAAAAATTATTGATTATTCTATAAACATATATACAAGATATATACAACATTAAAATAATTTCTTACATTTTTAGATGATTAAAACATTATATATTTAATAATAACAATAAATAATAAGTTAAAACATACTCGAAAAACTAGGCAATTAACACCCAAATTAGTTAAATTAATTTAAGGTTATTAAAAATGGGTAATAAGATATTATAATAGGATTATATATTATATAATAAAAATTAATATTATTCTTTAATAATTAGTAACTTTTTTAAACCCCTTATACATGAGGTTAAAGGACATTCACCTGAAAGTAAACACAATGTTAGGGATTTTTATCTCACTCTTTACTTATGTGAGATAAATGTCATGTTCAATACTTACATATTTTTTGTGGTTTATATAATGCCCCTTTTATTATATTATATCATTAATAACTTTGTAATAATGTTATTTAAAACTCTAATTTAATAGTTTTCCTTCACAAGGTTTATGATTTAAATTTTTTCAAAGTTGTATGAGACACTTTGGAATGTTTAATAATTATTTTCACCAACAGTAACTTTAACGATCTTCCATTGGTATTTACATTAGATGAAATTATATTAAAATTTTTCAATTAACACATTAATTTTTCTCTCCTATGATAATTAATGATCCTTTAAAGTATTCGTACCATTTTTTCACTCCTTAGTACTCACTCTGTTTTAAAAATGTTTTGAAGAAAACTCGACTTGATTTATCTGTTTAGTCAGAGAAACAATTTTCTTTTTAAAACCATGTTTTATTATAATGTTTTCAAAAAAAATTTAAAATGATTTTTTAAATATTTTTTTTCTTTTTTTATTTTACCAATGTTTTTAATGGAATATTTTTATCACTTTCCAAAAATGTCATTTTTCTTACATTTTTACTGTGAAAATGGAATGTTCTTTTTACCATAAATGACATGTATGTATTTACCCACAATAATTCCTCTAAAGCTTCATTTTCATGTTAAAAAATTTAATTTTTAAATATAATCAATTTAAAATATTTTTTCAAAGAAAATGTTTTTAAAAGGTTTTTCAAAACAAAAGGATATTTCCTCAAGAATTATTTTAAAATATATTTTTATAATGTTTCTATTCATCAACAACAAAAACCCTTTATTTTACTCCACTTGAGGTATGTTATATTAATACCATTATTAATCTTCATATGGATGGTTTATGATTGACTTGGAAAAGGATAATATTCACATTCACTCCTTGATATCTTTTATCCCCTTGAAATATTCAATCTCCTAGGATCATTTAATTTCAACTAATTATCTATATCATCAATCATAGATATTACTATTTTATGAAAATATACCATTTTAAATACAATTTATACATTGATAGTTATTTTGTGAAATATTCATAATTACATATTCATTATTTAATACAGTTATTTGATAAAGCACATAATTGATTTCAATTATTCAGTATGAGGAATGTTTTGTACTAGTATGACACGGGTGGGGCCCGGTAATAGATAACCCTTCGATGCATCAGTAGTCTCATAGGAAGAGTCATTTGGCTAGCTGTATTAGATGGTTTTTACCTGATATTTTATAAACTTTCTTGTGAATGGTATTGATAGTAAAGGTAACATGTACCTTTCCATCATATTAGTTTCAGTTATTATTCATCCATGAGATTTATCATTGACATATCTAAGGATACATTTTATTTTAAGTTATTTAGATGTAATTTGTTTCAGTTTTTACCATTCTATATTTATTTTTCCTTATTTAGTTACTTTTATGGAATGTGTTTAGTTATTTACCTTTCCATATTGACTATTCTCATTGATTCTTTATTTCTTCTGCTACTTTTTTTCCTTACTGAGCATTTGAGGTCACCCTTATTATGTTTATTTCCCCAAGAATACAAGAAGATTACTATGAAAAATATGTAGGGATTCACTTGATGGAATAAAGTTACCTTCAAAGTTATTTATTTAGAAAGAAGAAAAAATAATTGTGTTGTAATTGGGGTATTCATTTGTAATACAATTCTCATTTATTTGTCTAGTTTAACAATACCACTAAACAGATCAGTCCTTCAGGTCTTGATTCCTTGTAATCATTCCAATGCAATTAGTAGCAGACACTGGTCCCAGGTTATTTGGGGTCGGGGATATGTAATTTACATTAAAGGAAATTTAGTAGAAACCTTGGTAACCAGATTTAATAAAATATAGGTTAGAGAATATATTGCTAAGATAAAAGTTGAGGATAAGTATAGAAGAACACAATATAATATTGGTAAAGTATATATTTTTTTGTGACTTTCTAGAAATACATTCCAATATGGATACTACAAGTGGATGTGGTACTAGAACAGATGTACCTATGAGTAATAACTCAGACAAGGTGTTTTGATCCTGAATCCAGGTAACCTGGCACACGACAACAGGCCTTAATGCACTCCTGGTTTGACACTCCTAGGGGATACTGTTTGGATAATCCACTTTTTCTTTACAAACCATTATGAAGGATTTTGATAATTAATAACCTAGGTTAAACATAAGGTGTTTTTGATTGAGGATAAGGATTCATGGTTTAGAAATCCTATAAATGATATTACGGATAAAACCTAGACCAAGGAAAGACCTATGTGGAAATAAATGGTTGAAGTATTTAGGTATATGGGTTGGATTAAAAACCATTGTTAAAATGATATTTAGTGATTTATATTATTTCAAGGATTTAAATTAGATTTATTTATTAAATTATATTAATTTGGGTTAAAAAAAAGACAATAGGTATGCCGGGTGACAACCGATAAAATCTGGTGTGGCCATTGGTCATGAACCCATGACTAAAGGATGATAAGTGTTTCTTGCTAACCACTGACCTATGAAGTTTCATGATTATTTTTTCATTGTTTTTAGTTAAAAAATTTGATGAAGAGATGGTAATGATGAACCAGTAGTATCACTTCTAAGGATTATAGATTAATCTATTAACCATATTTGTTTTGTAATATATTTATTGACAAATAGTTAGACTCATCGCTCTTTTATAGGTCTTACGATCCTTTAAAAGTTTATTTTAGTTCTTCAAGAATAAAAAAATAATTATTTTTAATAAATTTTAGGGAGTAAATGGATGAATTAGAATTTTATCAAAGAACAACCATATATTCTTTGTGAGTAAAAGAATTACCCAACATTTGAAAAATGAATTAGAAATAAAATGTTGTCCTAATACACTATTTTTTTGAACCAATAGTCTTATAAATTATCATAGATTTATGGATTTTAGGCCCTCAACTTTCTATAGATCATTCAATTGTTTGTTATTGTTGACCTCATTCACTCCCTATAAATATTTACACTTTTCCTCTAAGTACATACCTCTAATTTCCACTAATGATCTCATACTTAGAGACCTAGTTATATGTTATTTCATTAGACCCTTGTACTTCCCATTCTCTCTTTTCTAGAGTAAGTTTTAATAACCTTTCTCAGGATGTGGGATTTCAACATTGGAAATGTTAAGCAATCTATCACCATGATTGATTTTAAATTATAAGGGCATAATTTAATTAAGGTGGGGAGAATGTTACCCCATAAATTTATAAAGTAATTTTTATTTTATTTTATAGTTTTTATGTCACACATCACCAAGCATGAAAGTTAATATAATATTATAAGACTCAAATATATATTTATTGTTTTAAATATTGTAAATAAACAATATAACTTGTAATGAACGCAACAATATGTATAAAAATGGATTATAATAACCTGATACTTTATAATAAATTTACTACCTGTAATAAATATAATATATTATATAGCTTGAAATTCATGAAACATTGAGTTATTTTTCATAACACATAGGTGATTCCTTTCTCGATATCTTGTGTTACATGCAAGAGATACCTTCCTCGATAGATTGTGTTACACACTTGACCGAGTTTCAACAATTAAAAATGTATTATAAAAATAATATTATTTAATATAATATGATATAACCTTGTCATTATGTTAGTGTTTATGAATTTTATTAACTATCTTATGAAAATTTATGATTTATATAAATATAAAATTAATTAATTGGTTACCAATTAATGAGAAACTAAAATGAGAACCAATTGGGTACAAAAAGAAATATTAATATTTTTATGCTTCCAAAGGTGTTTTATCCAAATAAACATAATTAATTACAATTAGTTAATTATTTTAATGAAATATATATGCTATATAAAATATTTTTTATATTTATTCATTAGGTTAGATAGACATAAGATAATAATAAATTCAATTTGTTACATAAAAACCTATATTTTTATAAAGTCAATTTTATCATTTTTTAATGGAGAACCCATTTTAAATATATATTTTGTAACTTTAATTGATATATTATTTCAAAATAAAGTTCATATTTTAAATCAAAACAGAAAAATTAAGTTAGGGTGAATCTTTGATATTTTTATGTAACATAGCATTTTTAATGAATAGTTAAAAATATTGAATTTTAGTTCAAAAATTATTTTTCATATAATTTATTTATAAGTTTAAAGTCTAATTTTATATGGTATTAAAGTATAAATAGGTAATATTTTTATCAATTAATAAAATTTATTTCATTGGAATCAAGTTAACATTGAAATTTATCATAAAAACATAGCAAACTTTTGGTGGTTTTTACTTTAAAAACCTCTATCGTTGTCCCACCTATGGGATGAATTTTTAATTAATTTATAAAAAATATATAACTGAAATTTGGATAAATTTATTCTATATATGGAATAAGAATAATTTATATTTTTTAATAAGACCAAATTTGTTTTTGACAAAAAATATTAGTGAAAGTGTTTAAAATTGATTACAATGATTAAAGATAAATTAAGATTAATAAGGGACTAAACCTTAAATTAAGGCCTAAAATGACCTATAAAATTGTTAAAAAGAAATTATAAATAAATATAGAAACCCTATACTCTCTTTTATAGAATTGGGTCCATTATTGGATCCACTTTCAAAATAAAAAACATGCATGAAATTCCCGGGTCAAAATATTACATGAGTGCCACTCCTCCTCCACTATAAAAGGACCTCTTCTCTTCTCACTTCCTCACACCTGTCAAGACACTTTGGATTGAAAATTATATTCCAATATAGATATTAAAAATCCATCCATTCTTCCTATAATCCTCTCATTGGGAATAATTCAATCCAAGAAGCTTTTGGCTAACACCAAAATGAGTTACCTGATTAAGAGGTAACATCTTCTCTCAAGCTCTCTAGTTTCATTTCCATTCTTCCATCCATATACTATTATTATTATATGATTACATAAAAAACCAGTATCCTAAATATAATATTATTTTTTATGTTAATATTTTTAACTACACTTTCACACACCTTCATCTAATGGATAACAAATATACTTTTTCTGTGTACGACGAACCACTACCTCATGAAATGATGATTGTTCATTTTTACTTCACCGCCTATAATGGTGGCCATTAGGATGAAAAATATGTTTATATATGTTATATATGATATTCATTATTTCTTTATAAATCTGTAAAACTATTATAACACATTCATTTAATAATTTTCAATTTACATTAATATAATAACATCGTTTGAGGAAGTGTGGACTACCGCCCCCTCAAAGAGATGTGATTTGTTCACACTAAACATGAAACGTATTAAAGATAATTCAATTGAAAATATATGAAACATTTTATATAAATTTGGTACTATAATTATAATATACATGTTTATACATATCATTTATTTTTCATTCTTTCAATATGACAAAGAAATGATACTAGTGTTCTTACATACGTAAGACATACCATATCCTTGAACAGTAAATTTCATTTCTTATCTCCAAAAATTTTATATTATTATAAACAAATATATATTGGATAAATATGATATTAAAATAATGGTTTAAATTTTGTATATGATTAAACCATGATATATTTAATAATAACAACAAATAACAAGATAAAACGTACTCGACAAAATTGGAAATTAACACCCAAAATATTTAAAATAATGAATGGTTATTAACAAAAGAGTAGTAAAATATTATAAGAGGATCATATATGATATCATAAATATTAATATGGTTATTTTATAAGTTAGTAACATGTTTACATCTCTTATACATTATGTTAAAGGATGTTAACCCGAAAGGAAGCACAAGGTAAGGGATTCTCATCTCAGTCACTACATTCGCGAGATAAATGTCTTGTTCACCACTTACATATTTTGTGTTGTGTATTTACTACCCATTTTTTATATTATATGATTAATAATTTTATCTTTATGTTATCTTAAACTTTCATTTAATATTATTACTTCATAAGGGTTATGATTTAAAATGTTTTAAAGTGGAATGGGACACTTTAAAATGTTTAAATATTATTTTCACCAATAATAACTTTAATGATATTTAAAAATTATTTATATTAATGGAAATTATATTAAAATTTTTCAATAAACCCTCTCATTTTCCTCTCCTTTGGTAATTCATTATCTCTTCAAGTATTAGTTCCATTTACCCACTCTTTTGGTCTCAATGTGTTTTAAAAATGTTTTTAAGAAAACATGACTTCATTTATCTCTTTATTCAGAGAATATATTTTCTTCTAAAACCCATGTTTTATTGAAATTTTTCAAAAAATAATTGTAAAATTATTTGGTAAATTATTTTTTGCCCTTTTTTCTTTTAGAAAATTTTTCAAAGGAATCTTCTTGTCGATTTCTGAATAAGTCATTTTTCTTACCTTTTTACCATGGAAAAATAATTTTCTTCTTACCTTGTACAACATGTACAGATTTACCCACCACAATTCCTCCAAAACATAATTTTCATGATTAAAATTTTAATTTTTAAAGAAAATGTTTTTAATGTTTTTTTTCAAAAAAAATGTTTTTCAAAAGATTTTTCAAAACAAAAGGATATTTTCATCAAAAATTATTTTAGGAGATTTTTTTTATAATATTTCATTTCATCAATGATAACAACCATTAATTTTAATCCACTTGGGGTATGTTGTATTTATACCATATATAATCTTTATATGGATGGTTTACGATTGATTTGGATAAGGATAATATTTACATTCACTTACTTTATTTATTTTATCCCTTTTAAATATTTAATCTTGTATGATGATTGAATTTTAACTAATTATCCATATCATCTATCATGGATATTACTATTTCCTAAACCATATAACATTTAAAATACAATATCTAATTTGATAGTTATTTGTTGAAATATTGATAATTATTTATTCTTTATTCAATATGGTTATTTTATAAAGCACATTATTTATTATGATTATTCAGTACGAGTAATTTTTTGGATTGGTACCACACTGTTGGGGCCTGATTATAGATATCTATTCAATGCCTTGGTAGAATCATGGGAAGATTCATTTGTCTAGCCACCATAGATGGGTTTTTACATGATATTTTATAAAAAATCTTGTGAAAGGTTTTGATAGTAAAGGTACTATATACCTAGGAAACATGGAACCCAATAATCAAGTATTTCCCTCACATTAGCTATAGTTATTATTCATCCTTGAGTTTTTACATCAAGATATCTATGGTTACACTTCATTTTCAGTTATTTAGATGTAATGTGTTTTATTTTCTTACCTTTACATATTTATTTTTGCATATATAGTTATTTGGATGGAATGTGTTCAATTATTTACCTTTCTATATAAACTATTCTCATTGATTCTTTATCGCTTCTACTACATTTTTACCTTATTAAGAATTTGGGATCACCCTTATTATGTTTCATTCCCTAGTAATCCAAGAAGCGTACTATAAAAGATATAAATGTATTCACTAGATTAGATAAAGTTAACCTCAAATTTATTTATTTGGAAAGAAGAAAAAATAATAGTTTTGTAATTATTATATTCATTTGTAATAAAATATTCATTTATTCATCTAGTTTTCCAAGATTACTAAATTGATCAGTCCTTCGAGGCTTGATTACTTGTAATCATGCCAATTTAATTAATAGCTGACACAAGCTCCGGGCTATCTGGGGTTAGGGAGCTACACCACTAAGTTTGTAAGTCAAAAATATTGGGCCCCTGAGCCCTCATATATGCTTCTCTTTCCTATGTTTCCTTCTGCACACACCCATTTTTCCTCAATACATAAAGTATTGTAATATTATTTCCCCAAATCACTTTACCATTGTGATCCAACACACATATTAGATGCTCCTCAAAGGAAGAATCAATCTCAAGCTCAACATCATCCAAATCGATCACATGATAAAGGTTATGGTGATACTGTTGATGTTTTGACACATGGAAAATATTATGAATAAAATTATATCTGTGTGGAAGAGAAAATTTGTATACTTCCCACCCAATTCTCTCCACAACCTCAAATAGTCCAAAAAACCCACGTTCTATGTTTCCCTATATCCAAATCCAACGGTTAACTAACCTAGGTGTGACCTGAAGGAATAAATGACCACCCTCTATTAACTCTAGGATTCGTATACGTCTTTCAACATAAAACTTATGTGTACTCTCATCCATATCCCTATACTTCCAAATTAGCTAAACCTACTCTGGTGTATCCTACACAAGACTTAGTCCCAATAGTTCTGACTCACCAGCCTCCATCCAGCATAGAGGTGATCTGCATGGCCTACCACAAAGTGCCTCGTATGGTTCTATCTATATAGTTTCTAGATATCTGTCACTATAGGAAAACTAAACCAAATCTATGTGCTTCTCCCAATACCCACCAAAGTCTAGAACACACGATCGAAGAATATCCTCAAGAACCTGTGTAGTATACTCTGAATTCCAATATATCTGTGGGTGGAAAGCTATATTCAATAAAACATATATACCAATAACCTTCTGCATGCCCTTATAGAAACAAAAAGTAAAACATAAGTCACAGTATTATACTATAGTGCACGGAAACTCATGTAGATGGACTATATCTCATACATACAAGTCCCCCAAATGTTCTATTGAGAAAGTATCCTGTATAGGAAATAAATGAGCTACTTTTATCAGTCGGTCCACAACAACCCAAATCGCATCATTATTTCGAGGTTTCCTAGAGAGACCCACCAGAAATTCCATAATCACATCAAACCACTTTTATTTAGAAATGGGTAATGGTTGTAAAAAACCACTCGGTCATTTATGCTCAACCTTGACCTATCGACAGGTGTAACATCATGTCATAAACCCTAATATCTCCTTTTTCATGCATGGACACAAAAATTGTCATCATAGGTCATGGTATATTTTGGTCACACCTAGATGTACCACCAATTTTGAGGCATGAAACACACACATCAGATCCTCCCATATGCTCGTAGGCTCAATTACTCGATTCTTGACACATATGATCTTATCCTCATCTATAGTCCAATCTCAAGGTGCCTCCCCACCTTTAAGGATTTCAATCGAGGTAAAAGATTTTGGATCCTCAAACTGTATATCCTTGATCTATATCAAAAGTATAGAATCCATTGAAACTAATATGAGTTTCATCTCTTGATGACTATACCAAACCATAATATGCACATCAAATATTAAATACAAAACTTTACTTTTAGCACTAGACTCCTAAACATCATGAGTTTGAGATTTCCTACTTGAGGCATCAACCACACTGTTTTCTTTTCATGGGCATATTTTCTAGCTCAAAATTTAATGAATGCATATAATCAACCCACATCTATTACTAGAGATTCAAATCTATCTAAAAAAATATACACTTAAATCTCTTGTGATCTGTATACAGAGTAAACTTTTCATCCTTCAAATAGTGATTCCAACACATCAATGAAAAAACAAATACTACCAGCTCGAGGTCATGAATAGGGTTGTTTTATTCATGTGGCCTCAAATCCCAATAACCATACACCAAAACAATATATCCCTACATCAACAGTGCTCTGAGTTCAATCTAATAAGAATCAGAAAACATCATATACTCCTCACGTAGAATGGGTAGGATCAAGATTAGTAATTAATTCAAATTATTATTCATCTCCTAGAATGAATTTTCACATGCTTCAAAACATTCAAACTTTATACCCTTATTAGTAAATATTAAAGTGGAAATTATAAATGGGAAAAGTCCTAGATAAACCAATATTAATATCCAACTAACCCTTGAAAATTATGGTGATCAAAAAATTTCTTTGAATGATACAAAGAAAAAACTACCTAAACCTTCTCTAAGTACACCGACACACCTTCCTCTGAGATAATGTTACCCAATAAGTGTACCTCATCAAAAAAAAAACTAAAACGTAGATATCTTTTCATATATATGATTTTCTCTTAGTGCACTAATAGTTTTGTCAGACATCTTTTCATACAAGACTGAAGTACACCAAGGTGATGTACTATGTTGGATAAAAAACTTATAAATCAGCTCCTCTAGATAACTCATGAGCTCTTGAATATCTTTTGGCACCATTATGTATTGCATAATAGAAACCGGATCACCCCCAGAATGAGATAAATAGTAAATTTCACATCTCCCACAGGTTCCGTTCTCTAGAACTTACTCCCAATGGTGTATCTATCATCAAATCCCTACTCAAAAACCCCATCTCCATGATCAAAACATTAAAAATTCTTTCAGAAATGAAAATAAGAGGCAAAATTATCAAATAAGGAACTGGGGATTATATAATGTATAAGAATAATACCTTTCACTGTCGATGGTCCAGCCTTAATACCCACAAGTATAAGATGAACTATATGTAACTGTCCTACCCTATTCCCTATGATGCTGTCTAAGCTCCCTAAGTTACACCACTTTATCGATACAAGAACTCTTTCCCAGAAGCACCTCATCCATTTCCTCTAACACCGCCGTCTGTAGAACTCCAACTGTTAGACTGATAAAGTGCAGAATATCCCCTTACCACACTAAGGATCTTTCTAGATCCTCTATCACTACTCATATGTCACAAGGTTTTGAAGAAATACTGTAGAAGTACTATATTTCCACAATATTCACACTCTACTAGTGGTTAGGGACAATTTCTATGATAGTAGAATATCCCACCACACTAGTGGAAAAGAACCCGGGTAAGATCCTGACTAACTAATCCTTCCCCAATGCCACTATTCTTACTACCCCCTAGGTAAAAATCTCATAGTGATGCTTCCTACTCAAAGAAGACATATGACCTGATCATCCATAGAAAACCACCTGTCTTAAACTGGAATCCTCCCTTCGGTTTTCCTCAACAATGAGAGCATGATCCACCACATTAAAAAACTTAATTAACCAAAAAATGTTTACACGGGACTTAATCTTATATTTATTTCTATAATGGAAATGTATTTCCATAGATATATCATCCCATTCCAATGATGGAGAAATGTGCAGAAAATCTATAAATCATCCAGTATTTTCCATCACAGACATGTTCCCCTGAGTCAACCACATGAACTCATTTTCTCTCTCCTACCACAATGTCTCTGAGTTAAAGTGATCTTGGAAGTTATCCATAAGGTAATTCCATTACGTACCATCAGTATGTCATATAAAATCTTGAAAACCCCCGAATCACTTAAATGATATTCATAGAATATATACATCCAATTTGAACCTTTTCTAAGTAGGAGTCTCTAAATTTTTAAGTATAGTCTGGATGAACTCAATCTTGAAATCTTCCACCTCAGGTCCACCCTATCTGGTAAAGGTTGAAGGATGGTAAAAATGAACCTCCCTTGTCAGATCATACACACTCTTCAAAACCCACTCTAGGTATATACCCATAAAATACATAAACATAAAGAGTTCTTATGGAAGTACTCTCCTACTTCCTCACTTGATACTATTAGTGCCTCAGGTTCCGCTACTAGAGGAGAATCTCCATCCATGCCCTTCTATCATTATATTGACAAGCGTTGTCATTGATGCATATATCTACATTTCCTAACTTATTTAGTCGGAAAAATAACACACATTTAACACAATTACATAATAGTAAAATCTCAAAAATCCACCATAACTCTTTTCCCAGAACCTCACCACACGGTAAAAATGGAGGCGCTATCACTACCCTTAACCATCCTATAAATAGGCCATGGTTAAAAAAGGTTAAACTAATTATAATTATTAAAGTTTCACACTGGACATATATTTATTCATATATTGCATCATAATTAAATTTCAATTTCACATTAGAAACCCTTTTCCATTTCAATTACACAAGCAAGGAAAAAATTTCAATTTTTAGCACAAACCCAAAAACCTGTTTTCCCATGTGTGCCTATAATGATGCATGCCACAAAATAATCTTGACTTTATAGAATGGTTCATGCATAATAAAATTTCATGACTTACGAGATCATGAGTCAAATCTCATAAAATATTTTAAATAATAATAACATCAAATAACAAGTGCATCACCCAAGGTAAAATATTATTCTAATATAATTGGAAATAGCAAGAAAAATAATCCCACCATGTGTACTTGGTTTCTCCCCCATACATTGGTTATATAATACTATTCATGAGCTCATAACTAAGGCCCGAATCTTCCTAGTATTTTATCTACCTTTATCAAATAGTAAAACAAAACTAAATAAAACTGGGATCTAATACCACTTTGTAACATCCCGACTCAGGTGCCACACACCAGTGCCCTAGTGCCTATTATCTACGTGACCACATGAGATACTCCCTGTATGCCAGAGGCTTCCAACTTGTAGTGAGAATCCAATATCAATCCAGGGAAGACTATACCCTCATTATTAGAGTAACACCACATCCAGAAATAAACGTATAATAACAATAGGATATTAATAACAAAATGATATAATAACCAGAATAATACTCATATCACAAGATGACCAAAATTATGAAGTAAAATATCCATAACTAAATTAGAAAAATATTTCCTTCCAAGTATGTTTCATGTGTATAAATACAATCCCAAAATGAAGACCTTGATAACTCCCCCAAGAGAGTCCCAACACCATGTCTGGTTCCCTCATCCATGATCCATCCCATATCATCCATATAACATTGGTAATTTTCTATTTACCTATCCTAAAACCATGAAAAAAATTTGGGTATCTGTTTCCCTTGGATTTCAGGGATGATCTCCTTTGATGGGAGGTTCAAACATTCCGATCGGTTTCTAACGGGTTTGTTCGGAGAACCGGAAACATCCAATGATTCCACATCCATTCGGACCTACTTTACAAAGGTAGGTTCTCATTAGTTTAGTGGACTGATGAGGCTTAGGAATTTGCATTGGTCGAGAGGATGGGAGGTCGGACTCATCACACCTTTTTGAGGGGAATTATTGTCTACTCTAGGACTCTCTTTATAAATTTAAGTTATGTTCATGAATCCTTATTACATTACCAAGTATAAAATGAGTTCTCCATTAGATTTGACAATCAATGATCGATATGTAGGAAATTTAGAGAATCTTTTATATGTATTCGAGGTTCTTCATCGATAGAGAATCATATGTATTTATTAGAGATTCTTGGTCAATGGTACCCTTTGACACATTTATATAGAAGTCTCTTGGTCATTATGATGACCATGATGGTTTTAAAGCCACTCAGTGGGGAACTTGATGTTTATTGTCATTTAGAAGGACATGGATTATTTCAAAGATGGGATCGAACCCGCAGACAGGCTACCTACGTATCCTTTGTTTAGAAAAGGAATCAGAACCCACGTAGTTCGAGTAAGGGAGTATGATGCTTATGATTGATGGCTCAAAGAAGGATGTCATAACTACTTTTAAACTCTAAGATCACATGAGTCATGCTCGGTGTGAGAAACAAGAGGTATTGGTAAAAAATTAGACAATTTTTCCATGAAAGATGCAATCATAAGAAATAATGTGGGGATTATGTATGTATGACTGCCCAGATAAATGAAAGGTTAGGATTTACTTTAGGGAAGAAATCCAGGAGTAGGGTCCATAAAGGTATATTTTCTTTATAGAGATTTTTAATACTCTAACTTGGGGATTACTCCTGAAAAGGAGGCCCAAATTAAGAGAGGACTTTCAATTTGGGTTTTACTCCTGAAAAGGAATCCCAGATCAAAGGTAAATTAGGACTGGTTAAGAGAATTATGACTGGGGCTTACTCCTAAAAAGGAGCCCCAGGTTAAGAGACTTGAAAAATTAAGGGATTTGGGGCTTACTCCTAAAGAGGATTCCCAAATTAGGGGACTGGGGATTATTCCTAAAAAGGAGGCCCAGGTTAAGAGAATTATGACTGGGGCTTACTGCTGAAATGGAGGCCCAGGTTAGGGGATCTCTCATCTTAAAGGATGAGATTGAATGAATGAAATCTCAATATTTAGTTACATAAAGATATGTAAATCACTAGGTTTTGAAAGATTTTCCACAGAATTCCTTTCAGATAAGGAATTCAAATCAAGAAATCATGCCATATATGGCTTTGAAGAGTGTCTTGAAGACTGAATCTTGAATAGGAAAGATGGAATGGATTAAAAGGGGTGAAATGGACAAGAAGGGCACCCAAAAAGGTAGGGGCGCGCAAGTCCTGGCAGACACGTAGGTACTGCATGGGCGCGCAAGTCATGGTCACTCTGGTATGCCTGTGCGACATATGGGGTACTTTCTCGATGGATAACCAGTAGGTTAATACTTGAGTGACTCTTGATTAAAGCCTTTATAATCCTCTTGAGGTTCTTCTAGAAGAGGGGCGCGCAAGTTCTATTTGAAGGAGTAAGGCGGCGCGCAAGTGTGGCCTTCTCCCTTAAGGGCTGGCCACTCAGGCGCGCAAGTGTTGATGTGTTTCAACACTTAGGCCTTCCCCCCCCCCTCTTTAGATCTTCCGTTCTAGGTAAGAAATTACCTTAGAAGTGTTTCAGAAGCTTTGAGAAGAGACTATGGTGCCGAGAGCTGAAATCTGAGTTTCTAGAAAAAATACTCTCCAAAATGGGGGCCCCACAGGGTCTATTTATAGGCATGAGAAGACCTCGGGTGGTTATCACTTAGGCCGCGCAAGTGACTTACGCGACCATCATGTATCGCGCAAGTAGACATGCACGACCGTGATATAACTTGCGTGACACATGTGCTCTTGATCCCTTGTTCATGCCTTTGTCGATTTTTGATGTTTTCTTCAAAGGATGAATCAATTGGTGCTAAGTCATTTCCCTTTCCATTCTTTTAGACAATGTGATGAAAAAGATCGTCAACAAAAGTCCCCCCTCAGAGTTGGATCCAAAAGAAATGCGGATTTGACTCTGAGGAAAAGAAGAAAACAAATGGAAAGGGGGGGGGGGGGTGCAGGTTTGGGCGTGCAAATGAGCTTCGGGCGAGCAGAATCAAGTGCGTAGGGGTACGGCCTTTAGTCGCCCAGGATACGGCACGTAGGGTTCGGGCCGCATCTATAAATAGAGGGCCTCCCTTCCGTCCAAAGCATCCGGATTTCCGGACTTCAAACCTTTGAGCTATCGCTGCGCAGGTCACCTTAACTACACTGGTTGATCTGTTTTCCGGTGTTTCCTTGATGGAATGCTGCTGTCAAGGTAACTTGACTTTCACGGTGATACCTGTACGCAAATATTTTCACGACACATCCAGACTTGCGCACCAATTTTTAGACTTGCGTGCCTTAATGCCTTTTCCATTTTTCTGAATTCTTCCAAACATTTTATGAAAAATAATCCCATTTAAGAGTTAGTTTATTCAAATTTTGTGCAGATTTAATGGCTCTTAGGAGAATTGGAATGGCTGATGAACTAGATAGAAAGAGGATTGATGACATGATGAAAGTTGTTGGCCATGATTACCATGATATCAACGATAAAACTTTCCCAGATTTGGCTGAGTACTTGAAGAAATATCATCTTAATTTCCCACAGAGAATATACCTATCCCTATATGGTCATGGTCATCTGCAAGGAGTCAATGTTCCAAATGCAAAGAACTATACACCTGAAATGCAGCTGCACTGCTACTCCTCTATTTCATTTATGCTGTGCATTAAGAGAAACAACAATGGTGTGAACTTTCAAATTCTCCATCCATGCTATTTCCTTGCAGATATGAAAATGGAAAACCCATGGGATGAAATGTTTTCCACTGCCAGTCGATGGAGAGAAGAAAAACATGGCATTAGAGCAATATTTGAAAAGTGTACTCTCTCCAAAAGGCTCTTTACTTCCAATGATCCATTCTCAAATCCATGTATCCATCTTCCAAGTCTCTTGGACAGAAACAGAGTCACTGCTTGATCAGCAGAGAATTTTCTCAATTTGCACTAAAAAACATTCTTTTACAACTATTCCAAGAAGAGCTGGTATCACTGCATCTCTTATTGTATCCAGTTGAATGAATGAATTCCAAGTGGTTGCTGATGAAGCTCGGGATGCCGTAAATCAAATGAAGACTTATGTAAAAATCCTCTTGTAATTCTTGAAAAAGAGAAGAAACTCCAGTCTGTGGATGTCCTTCTAACTCTTGTGCATCAATGAAAAACACTTTCACCTTAACTCATTTGTACCTGCATTCTCTTTTTCTTCATGCTTTAGATCTTACCTAATTCAATGGGCCTAGTAAGCATGGTTTGATTTTTACTAGGATTAATGTAAATAACCCTACAAACTTCAAACCTTTTAATTACTCAATGTTACCTAAATCATAAAAAATTAATGTTTAGTGAGCTGGGAACTTGACTTTTATTCAAAGTTCCCTTCTCTTTTGTGGGCAATTTAAAGTCATGTACGTCGGACATAAAAAGGCTAATGTTTAAGGTCGAAAATAGCTTTGACCGAAATGGATTAGAATTGACTCAATTACTTGACAACTCATCTGAAAACATAGTACCATACTCAAGTATGAGGGAAAATATGTAAGTAATAACTTAAGAATATTTGAATCTAAGAAATGACATGAAAAAGAGATAAAAAGGCATTAGAAGAAGTAGTTTTCAAGAATGAAGTTACCATTATTTAACAAACCTGTTAGGGGGTTGAATTATGCAGGGCCACCTAAGGGCATTGGCTGCCTAGTTAAATAAAATAGCATCTTTTGGCTAACAAGTCTGTTATGTAGACTGTTTATGCAAGGCCTCCTATGGGCACGTGCTGCATAGTCAGGAAAAAGAACTCTTAGAAATTTACTTTCCCAGTGCTAAAATCCAGTGAAAGTTTATGGAGATTCAAATCTTCCAAAGTATAGAGTTTGCTGTTTGGAAAGAGGAACTTGAATATGGAGAAGATATTTCCAAACAAGATTATCAAAGAACTGGATGAATATCACTCATACGAAGGTATAACCCAAACATAGGGAAGGAGAATATAAACCATAGACTTGAATACATTCATATAATTAAAAAGGATATGGGATAAATATGTTAAGGATTGCTATTTTTGTAGATCCCTACATACTGTCATTTAAGACAAATAAGTACAAAAGGGGCATTCTTCCCAATAATGAAGATACCATTATTTAACAAACCCGTTAGGGGGTTGAATTATGCAGGGCCACCTAAGGTAATTGGATGCATAGTCAAATAATAGTATCTTTTGGCTAACAAGTCTGTTATGTAGACTGTTTATGCAAGGCCGCGTATGGGCACGTGTTGCATAGTCAGGCAAAAGAATATCTAGAAGTTTGAAATTTTGTGACTAGAAGTCATGAATAGGGTTATGAGGATCTGAAAATATTTAAGGTTAGGATTATGACACATAAAGATGGATATTGTTCAATGTATACAGAGATACACATATCAATGCTAACCATAATCATGTTGTGGCTGGGTCCTGAATTGAAATGTTGGACTTTACTACGTATCCCATAAGGATGAGAATCAAGCCATACGTAGTTCTTAAACTACAGTTTAACGTCGTGTGGGACAAAAAGGATTAAAGATCTTAGTTTAGGGTCACAGAGCTTGGACCATTATAAGAAATACACAGTGTGTGTTTTCATGGGTATTTTTCAGCCAAGGGACTGAAAGTGGAATTTGGGGTTAGGCCCAAATACTTGGGGCTGGATTCGAGGGACACTCGAACGTTCCTACGTATCCCATAAGGATGGGAATCAAGCCCACATAGTTCTAGAAATACCCTTTGTACAAATTTGGTTCGTTCATATGAAGGGTGAAAGGGGAATTTAGTACAATGATGGTTTAACCCAAGATAAAAGGTTTGGGCATTGCCATGTATGCACGTAGTCTTTGAAATGAAACATGATTGAAAAATCAATGTAAATATTGGTTCCCTCTCAGGTGAGGTTATCAAAGAATATTGTAGTTTATTGTCATATTGGAAAAAAGTGTTGTATAGTTTAATGTATTATAACAAGGACGAAAGTGAACCAATGTAAAGATATTGATTCTAGGGGCGGTTTCACGAATCAACATCGTATGAGATGGAGGTGAACCGATGTGAAGAGATTCGTTTTGGGCTTGAACCTTAGGAGGTTGCCTACATACCCAGCCTATAAGGCAAGGATCAAAGTCCGTGTAGTTCAATTAAATAATGAATTAATGATCAAGTTGTTCTTGGGGACGACGACCTAAAAAAAATGTTGTTGGGACTTACACATGGTTAGCGGCCCAAAGAGAGTGTTATGTCTGAGGTTTTCTCTAAGCTCACGTGAGTCATACTCGGTGTGAGGAACAAGAGGTAACAACAACCTTAACGATGCATAGTTTAATGTCATGTAGGACATATAAAGGGACTATGTAGTTTAGAGTCTTGCAGTTAGGACTATTGGTGCTGCACGGTTTAGTGTCATGTAGTAGGGACAATGTATAGTTTAATGTCTTGTAGGACATATCAAGGACTTTCTGTACAGTTTAGCATCATGTAGTTAGGAAGATAAGGACAATAGAGTTTAACATAATATTGGACGAAAGGGGGACTGTGCAGTTTAATGTCATGCAGTGAGGACAAAAGAGTACACCATTTATCGTCATGTTGGACGCATTAGGGATTTTTTCCACAATTTAGCGTCATGTTGGACGAAAGTGCGAATAGTTTAAGGTCATATGCATGGAACGTGGATGGTGCAGTTTAATGTCATGCTGGAAAAAAGTGTAGTTTAAGGTCATACAGGACCTTTGATGATTATGTAGTTTAACATCTTTCCGGACGTAAGGGACTTTTATACAGTTTAGCGTCATGCAGTTAGGACGTCACAGTTTAATGTCTGATGGACGTAAGGGACTTGCAAATAGTTTAGGGTCATATGCATGGACCGTTGGTGATGCAGTTTAAAGTCATACTGGACCATTGATGTAGTTTAAGGTCATACAGGACCTAGTTGCAGTTTAAGGTCATACTGGACCATTTAGGGAACTTTTTTACAGTTTAACGTCATGTGGGACGAAGTTGCAGTTTAAGGTCATACTAGACCATTGCTGTATAGTTTAACGTCATATAGTAAAGACGAACTGGTGCTGCACAGTTTAGTGTCATGTTGCAGGGACAAACTAGTGCTGCACAGTTTAGTGTCATGTTGCAGGGACAAAGTATATACTTTGCTGTTTATACAAAATACCTCTTCAAAAATCTGGCATTGGTTGGAGTAGTGATGAGTTCTCCATCCATTGAGATTAATGAATAAGCTCCATTGGAGTAGAACCAATGTATTGAATAAGGTCCTTCCAATTTTGGCTCAAGTTTGGGAGGTTTCTTTCCTGGTATCATTGGAGTTTTGAGAAATAATACCAATTCTCCTTGAGTGAATGAATGAAGACGAACTTTTTTGTTAAAAGCTCGTGCTATTCGATTCTGATAGACTTCCAAGTGGTGCAAAGTGCACAATATTTTCTCATCTAACCACTACAATTCATTCAATCTCTTTTGAGATTATTCATCTATAGATGATTGATGAAAAATGTAAACTCTGAGTGAGGGTAGTTGAACTTCAATGGGCAAGACAGCTTCCATTCCATATACCAATGAATATGGAGTTGACCGAGTTGTAGTACGGGTGGTAGTCCGATAAGCCCATAAAGCATGAAAGAGTTTATCAGGCCATGACCCCTTATCTTTATCCACTATCTTTTGCAGTATATTTGAAAGAATTTTGTTAAAGGCTTCTATCTGGCCGTTGGCCTCTGCATGATACCGAGATGAATGACTGGATTTGATGTTGTATTCTTGATACAACTTCTTCACCTCGGATGAACAGAAATTGGTGCCATTGTCCATCAATATGGTATGAGGGACACCAAATCTGGTAATGATGTTATACTTGATGAAGCAAACAATGAATTTAGAACTGACTTCCTTGAGAGGTATTGCCTCTGCCCATTTGGAAAAGAAGTCAGTAGCAGTAAGAATGTACTTAAACTGCTTGTCTGTAGCCGAAGGATAAGGTCCCACCACATCTATTCCCCATGTGGAAAATGGCCATGAGTATTTAGCTATATGAAGAAACTCTAGAGGTTGATGATTAAAGTTGGCATGTACTTGGCATGAATGGCACTTCTTTGTGAAATCGACATAATCTCGTATCATTAAAGGAAAAAAGTATCCAAGCCTTCGAATCTGATCAGACAGTCTATGTCCAGACTGGTGGGCACCACAGACTCCTGCATGCACTTCTTTTATGACAGCCATTGTCTCTTCACCATCAATGCATCTGAAGAGAACTCCATAAAAACCACGTTTGTAGATAATTTTCTCTAGGTGATCTAGGCTATCATAAGGAGTAAAATTGACCACACGTCGCTGGATTTGTTCTTTCTCTGCTCTATCAGGTGGAAGTGTTCCATTTTAAGGTATTCCTTGATAGGCGACATCCATCCTATAGAATGAACATACGGTTGAGGAGTGGGAAAAATTTCATTAATTTCCTCTGTTCTGATTCGAACATAAGGTGAAATTTCATGACGGTGGGCAATATTGATGGTTGTCTCATCCCGATTTGGATCTTCTAGAGCTGTGGCTATATTATCCAATGCATCAGCTTGAGAATTTTATGATCTTGGGACATAAGAAAATGTCGGTTCCAAAGGGAATTCCACCATTAACTCTCTGACGTAATCATACAAAGGGATTAATTCTTCTTTTCTGATGGTATAATCCCCATTGACTTGTTTGATTACAAGGTCTGAATCACCTTTCACCTTTAAGTGATTCACTTGTGCTTGAAGCCCTAATTCCAAGCCGACGATGAGAGCTTGGTATTCGGATTCATTATTGGTACCACCTTCCCACAATAAGAAGGAATAAGGTAACACTGCCTTTTCTAGAGAAATGAGCACAATTCCTAATCCAACTTTGATGAATTTAGGATTTTCCATTTCCTCCCTATTGGACTTCTGGAAGCACCATCAAAATACATTTCCCATGCCTGAGGACTTTCTTGAATAGAAAATGCTTCCTCATCAGGGAGTTCAATATCAGGGAGTTCAATATTTGAAGATGTATCTTCCACTGAAGGGTGTTCAGCTAGGAAATCAGCCAGAGCTTGCCCATTTATCGACTTTTGAGACACATACTGAATGTTGAATTACTGCAAAATAACTGCCCACCTTTCCAGACGTCCTGTAAGCATTGGACGACTAAGGATAAATTTCAGCGGGTTTTTGAGAGATACCAATTGGACCTCGTGATGTTGCAGGTGGTGTCACAACTTCTGAACTGCAAAGATTAATGCCAGAAAGAACTTCTCAATACTTGAATACCGGGTTTCTGCTTCAAACATGGTTCGACTGAGATAGTAGATACTGTTTTCATTCCCAGCATCATTATTTTGAGCAAGAAAGGCACCCAATGATCGCTCTAGAGTTATCATGTAGAGGACAATTGGTCTTTATTAAACATGTGGAATGAGTACTTGTGGACTCAAGAGGTATTTCTTGAGAATATCGAATGCTTCTTGACATTCTTTAGTCCACTGGTAAGTGACTCCGTTCTTCATCAATTTGGTGAAGGGTAAACATTTGCCTACCAAATTGGAAATGAAACACCGAATATAGGCTATGTTTCCCTGAAGTCCTCCTAATTATTTCAAAATTTGAGGAGGTGACATACCATGTATTGACTTTGTCTTCTCAGGATCAACGTCAATACCACGATGGCATACAACAAAGCCGAGAAATTTTCCTGAGGTTACCCCAAAAGCACATTTTAAGGTGTTCATCTTCAAATTATGTTGTCAAAGCTTGCAGAATATGACTTCCAAATCAGCCAAGTGATTAGAAAGTTGTTTGGATTTAACTACCAAATCATCTACATAGCATTCAACAAACTTCCCTAATAAGGGTTTGAAGATAGGATGCATGGCACGCTGATAAGTTGCACCTGCATTCTTTAAGCCAAAGGGAATTACCCGGTAGAAAAACACACCCTGAGGGGCTATGAAGGCTGTAGATTCCTCGTCCTCTGGGGCCATTCGGATTTGATTATATCTGGAATATCCATCCATGATGGAAAGTTCTTCATAGCCAGCTGTTGCATCAATTAGAAGTTCTGTAATTGGAACTGGGAAATCATCCTTAGGACAATGCCGATTAAGATATCTGAAATCGATGCAAACTCTAATTTGTCAGTTCTTTTTCTTTACAGGGACAATATTATCCAACCATTTGGGATATTGAACTTCTGTGATGAAGTTAGCTTTGATAATCTTATCCACTTCAGCTTCAATTTTGGAAGCATAAGTTGGGTGTGTTCTTCTCGCGGCTTCCTTAAATCCTCGATGTTCTTCTGGTAAACCCAAATGATGAGTAGCAACATCAGTATCAAGACCGGGAATTTCTGTATAGTTCCAAGCAAATATATCTCTATTTTTCTTTAGAAAAGAAATATACATCTCTATCTCTTCAAGAGTCATGGCCGCACTGATTAAAGTGGGGCGTGGATCTTCTTTTGTACCCAGATTTATTTCTCTGAGTTCATCCATAGTGGTAGAGATACCCTCTTCAAATGCTGGAGGAGCATCTCTGAGATATTCCTCTTCTTCTTCATCATGTGTTATTTCCTCATTTTTTACTTGCATTGTAGATGATAAAGTAGAATTATCATGATCCGAAGAGATGTCAAAATTTGCATATCTTGAAGAAGAAGCTTTGATTTTCAACCCGATTGATGATGACGGGTCTTCTTTGGGTAATAAAGAGGAGATGATGGATTGAGAATTGACATCATTTTTCACATTCGATGTTGCTATAACTTCTTCTGGCCTAATTGGCGAAGCATAGACTTGATGGATTTTAGCAGATGAAATAAGGACGTCACCATTTGTTCTTTCATCACTGCTTGTTAGATTACTAATTTATCCCATGTTGTTTGGCTCGATTGCCGTAATTGACATTATGGATCTTTCCATAAGAGTATTTTGATTTGGGTCTATCTTTTCAATTTGACTGATAGGAAACACATAATCTATACTCACATGTGTAAATGGATTTACTGGAATTTTTTCCAAACCATATGGGGCATTAACTTTGGTAATCTCCCTTGTTATGGATTTCTCCCTTTGCATCATGTGATAGAATTCCGCCTCAATGTATTGAGACTCACATGTCTTGAACAGGGCCTTATCACCATACAATGTCCCAACTTGACCATCGAAACAATATTTGAGACATTGATGGTATGATGAAGGGATAACCGCATGTTGATGTAGCCAGGGTCTTCCAAGAAAGATGTTGAAGGCTGAGTCTTGATCAACAACCATGAAACTTGAATTGGATTCAAGATCTCCAAACTGAGTTCTGAGTCTAACCTCACCCAGTGGTTCTTGTCCATTTTTATCATATCCTTGTAACATCATGGTAGAAGGGGATAAATCAGATTGTGTGAGGCCCAATCGATGAAGTGTACGAATGGGCATGAGGTTGACTCGTGAACCATTGTCAATGAAAACTCTTCAAACATCCACACCATTGACCTTTCCAGACAAGTACAATGGTCTAATATGTCCATGAACAACATCATCTTCATCAGTAAAAGATATTATTACATGGAATTCTGCAGGATTATTCTCATTGTGATAGACTTCAGCTGCATTAATTTCAGTTTCAAACTCCAGAGGACTTGACAAAGCCTCGATGAGTGCTTCCCGAAGATCTTTTGATAGATTCAGAGCATCCAGAATTGATAACATGGCTGGAACTTGGGCCAAGTGTTTCAATATATCATACTTTTGATCCAGAGGTCTGCGTTTCCCAATAGGAATATGTGGTTTAGCAGGTACCTTGGAAGCAGATGCTTTGGAAGTTTATGCATCTTGTATTGGGATAGGAGTTGGCAATATTCCTGGTTTTGGAAAATTAGACCGACTAGATCCATTTATTTTCTTAGAGGAAGAAGATGGAACCTTCAACCGGTCTTCCAAAATAACTATGCTAGGACTGAATTTGCTATTTGTAGAAGAACTTTCTTGTTCTTGCTGAGCCTGCTGAAGGGCTCTACCACGAGTTTCTGCCGCGTACACAGTTCTAGCAGGGGTAGAATTGGAATAGTGGCTTTTGAAAGATCCACGTCTTCCCCGGTATCCTTAGCCCCTGGAACATTCTCTGATTCCTCTATTTGATACAGGGAATTCAGGCTCATTGAAATCGAAACTACGACTGACATATGGATCTGTTAATTGAATCATATTAACAGAACCAAAGATTAACTCTTCATTTGATGAAGACTCTACCGGATTATCCTTTTTAGGCTGTGTCGTTTTGTGGGGCAGTTCCCGTGGATTTGAAGTAGATGGCATGAAGTCCTCCAAATTCAAAGACAACTTAGGCTTTGACACATACTCATCTTCTTCTGATTCTATTTCTATCTTTTAATCATGCCTTTTATCTGAGGACTTTCCCTCTGAAGAAGAGGGTTTTGCCGCAACATTCATGGCAGAAGACACAATTGGTTTCTTTAATTATGTTCACAATATAGCATGAGTTCGATTGATTATATTTCTGACCATCCAATCATCATACGTGTGTGCATTTTTTCTTTTTACTTCTTTCCATTCACCTTCCTCCTCTGGAACTGTAGTAGTGACACATGCTACCTGGGATGAGGAGCCTTTCTATGTGACCTGTCCCGAGTCGACCATCTTTTGCAGGATGTCTTTGAAGACAAAACACTCCTGGATGGGATGCCCCAACATTTGATGAAAAGGGCAATAATTGGGACGGTCTTCATCTCCTTTCTTATTTGGCCTCTTGGGCATTAGCAATTGAACCAAATTGTTTTCCAGAGCCGAAATGAAATAACCAGGAACATGTTCATTTCAGAAAGAGAATGTTTTGCTCTTTAAATACTCAAATTGTTTTTTTCTTTGATCTCTTTGATCATCTGGACGAAAAGTCCTTTGTTGTTGGCGCTCAGAAGGTGGATCCCTTCGAGAAGATGAAGGTTTTGAGGTAGAAACAGGTACATGTGCTTGTTTAAGCATAACTGTAGCAGTTTCTACTTTACCCATTCTTCTTCCTGGCGTTGATGGAATTACACGAGATTTAGCCTTAGCCTGTATAAGGGAATCTTCAATCTGCTGAGCGATTGAAGTAAGGTCTCAAAACCCTCCTGTGTATTTCACAGGGATTAATGGTGTGCATAATTCGTCATGCAGATTTCCCACACAGATTGGAAATAATTCTTCTTGAGGGAGTGCTAAACTCAAGGAATATGTTAATCCCTTCCATCGAGCAATGAAATCAGCGACCCTTTCATTCTCCCTTTTCTTACAATTTTTAAGATCGAAAACTATTGTCCTTGGCAAAGTTGAGTTGAACTGAAGGAGGAATTTTTGGCGAAGATCCTTCCATCTGTTAATTGACTGGGATTGCAAGCTTGTATACCAAATAAAAGCTGGTCCTTGCTAGGTTCTCATGAAGCATCTGAGTTTAAATGCTTCTTGTTGCTCCGGAGTTCCCATCATAGGATCGCAACAAGACACGTAATGCGTCAAATGCTGTTCAGGATCCCCTGATCCATTGAAAATAGGGAATACAGGGTTCCCAAAACTGGATGGAGGAGAAATTGAATCTACCCATTCAGGGTAAACTTTCTTTTCTGGTTGAACTTTTGCGTGTTTCCCTTCCATAGTTTCTAACCGAGCTGTTAATGACTCAATAGTAGTCATTAACTTTTGAGAAACATCCGGTTGAACTTGGACTTGGGTAGGTGCAATGACTGGAGCATGGACAGATGTGGTGATTGGTGCTGCGACTGATGGTAGCACTTCCAACTGTTGTTGCACTTGACCTGTAGGATTAGACCTGTGAGGGTGTACTGATGGGGGAGGATATTCTTGATCCATCTCAGTAGCTGCAACAAATTCCTTTGGCTGACCGACTCCAGCATGCTTAAGAAGAAGACTACTCTGAAGTAGTTCTGCATTCAACCTTCTTAATTCCTTCATTTCTTCCTCCTGTTGTGCAAACCTTTTCTCTAGTAAGAGCGATTGGCCTTCTCCAGAGAAAGGATATGTAACCTGGTTCTTTACCTTACCTTTGTTGGATCCTTTTCAAAGAGGGGGAAGTGAGTTACTCAAAGGATTACCTAGGTTCGGAGTAATCCTTTGACTTCGTGTACGCACACCTTCTTCATTTGTGTCGGTGCGTACATCTTCTTGATCAGGAACCTCTTCATCTGAATCCCCTGAGTGAGCCTCGTTTGGTGGATCAGCAACAACGACATTGATGACATTGATTGATGCATAACTAATCACATCCCTTCTATCAACATTTATGTGATATTGTCTTCTTCCATGTCTTTGATGAGACATTTCCTTTTGTTGATTCTATCCCTCAGTAACTTCTTGATGAACCGTAATTTGGAGAGAATCTCCTAATAATTTGTTCTTCACTCCTCTAGAGGTTTCTTCCCCAATCGAGAAAAGACTTATTTTCTCTGAGGAGGGGATTGATGATTTGAAAAAGTCCCCAGTCCAGTGGACTGGGGCCGTTCCTTCTGTTCTCGCTCAGCTCCTTGAATCCTATTTGTTTATTCTGAGGGTTGGTTTAAAAGAGTCCCCAGTCTGGCGAGCTGGGGTGGTTCTTGACATGATATGTCTGAGACTTTCTTGAAAGTCCTCCTAATCTTTCGAACCTTAGTCCGGAAATTAGCTGGATGCATTAACCTGTATACGTCCATTTTGGGCTTGGAGAAGGTGTATGTGCCTGCTCCTGTCCTCCTTTTCCTGTCAGTGAATCCTGACAGTACTCAAGTGTGGGGGTAGAGAGTTGAGTCTGCCTCCTATTTGTTGACGGGGCTTTCCTACTAACTTCTCCAAGTGAGACTATTGGTAGGCTTGATTAATACCAGCAGGTGTATGTGCCTGCTGATTGCACTTCGCCAAACGTGGTTGACGAGATCCATCATGTGTAGTCAGACGATCCTGCTGACTAGCTGATGATGTATAAACAAGTGTATGTTCCTGCCTATAGAACTCCGCCGGAATTTCCTGGAGGGATTGGCGTGATGCTGCAAGATGAGTCTGTTGGATAGCAGAATTAAAACGGGCAGGTGTATGTGCCTGCTCATTGCTTGCCACCAAGTTAGGTTGGTGGACTTCTCCAGTGATGGAAGAGATGAGAACCTGCTCACTGTTGACTGGATTCCGCCTCTGGTGGTTCGTCTTGCTTGCTCGGGTTAGAGGAACCTAAGCCGAATGCCTAGAGTCGGTACCCTCATCATATTGAGGGCGCACTACCGCACGAGTCTGGTGGCGATTGTTGGTGGGAGCCCTCAGGAAGGACTCATGTTTGTTTGAATTAAGGTCCTGAGGGACTTTCTCATTCACCTCCCCAGAATAAGGGAGCGAATAGTGATTGCGTTCCGTGGATAACGACCCAGAACGGTTGGAGACGGTAGTTAGCACCGCCTGCTTCATGATCACTAGTCGTCATTGTTCGGACGAACGATGTGAGTTATTTACTTGGAGGGCTTGTCGGGCAGCCTCCAGAGTTGGGATGGTACCATGTTGACGGTACTCCTTAACCAGCTCGTTTGATACCTCGCGTTGAAGACGCTAAGTAGGGGATATCGTCTTTAGAACGGACGATGATCCAATAGGAGTAGCAGCAGTGGCCTTTGCAGCAGCAGTATTCACAGGTGTGAACTTGAGAGCCGCCATTATAGAAATGTAGAAGATCTTGGAAAAGAGTGCCTGTTTCTAATAACAGGCGTAATCAAGATAAATTCAGCCACTATATCTTTTGGATGAGCACATATGTCAATGATTGTTTTTGTTGTCCCTCTCATTGAGTTTTAAATAGGGGCCTAACAAAATGGGTAAAACATTATTTTAACATGGTTAAGGATTCACGTCGGGTTCACCATTTTTGTTTCCCTCAGATTTCAGGGATGATCTCCTTTAATGGGAGGTTCAAACATTATGATCGGTTTCTAACGGGTGTGTTCATAGAACCGGAAACATCAAATGATTCCACATCCATTCGGACCTACTTTCCAAAGGTAGGTGATCATTAGTTTGTGGACTGATGAGGCTTAGGAATTTGCATTGGTCGAGAGGATGGGAGGTCGGACCCATCACACCTTTTTGAGGGGAAATATTGTCTACTCCGGGACTCTCTTTACAGATTTAAGTTATGTTCGTGAATCCTTATTACATTACCAAGTATAAAATGAGTTTTCCTTCAGATTTGAAAATCAATGATCGATATGTAGGAAATTTAGAGAATCTTTTATATTTATTCGAGGTTCTTCATCGATAGAGAATCATCTGTATTTATTAGAGATTCTTGGTCAATGGTACCCTTCGACACATTTATATAGAAGTATCTTGGTCATTATGATGACCATGCTGGTTTTAAATCCACTCAGTGGGGCACTTGAAGTTTATTTTCATTCAAAAGTACATGGATTATTTCAAAGTTGGGATCGAACATTCAGACGGGCTACCTACATATCCTTTGTTTAGAAAAGGAATCAGAAACCACATAGTTCGAGTAAGGGAGTATGATGTCTATGATTTATGGCTCAAAGAAGGATGTCATAATTACTTTTACACTCTATGCTCACGTGAGTCATGCTTGGTGTGAGAAACAAGAGGTATTGGTAAAAAATTAGACAATTGTGCCATGAAAGATGCAATCATAATAAATAATGTGGGGCTTATGTATGTATTACTACCCAGATAAATGAAAGGCTAGGATTTACTTTAGGGAAGAAATCCAGGAGCAAGGTCCATAAAGGTATATGTGCTTTATGGATATTTTGAATACTCTAACTTGGGGATTACTCCTGAAAAGGAGGCCCAAATTAGGAGATGACTTATGATTTGGGTTTTACTCCTGAAAAGGAATCCCAGATCAAAGGTAAATTAGGACTGGTTAAGGGAATTATGACTGGGGCTTACTCCTGAAAAGGAGGCCCAGGTTAAGAGACTTGAAAAATTAATGGATTTAGGGCTTACTCCTGAAGAGGATGCCCAAATTAGGGGACTGGCACTTATTCCTGAAAAGGAGGCCCAGGTTAAGAGAATTATGACTGGGGATTACTCCTAAAAAGGAGGCCCAGGTTAAGAGAATTATTACTGGGGATTACTCCTCAAAATGAGGCCCAGGTTAGGGGATCTCTCATCTTAAAGGATGAGTTTGAATGAATTAAATCTGAATATTTATTGACATAATGATGTGTAAATCCCTGGGTTTTGAGAGATTTTCCTCAGAATTCCTTTCAGATAAGGAAGTCAAATCAAGAAATCATTCCATAAATGGATTTGAAGAGTGTATTGAAGACTGAATCTTGAATAGGAAATATGGAATAGCTTAAGAGGGGTGAAATGGAGAAGAAGGGCACCCAAAAAGGCAAGGGCGCGCAAGTCCTGGCAGGCGCACAGGTACTGAGTGGGCACGCAAGTCATGGTCGCGCAGGTATTCCTGCACGACATATGGGGTACTTGCACGATGGCTAACCAGCAGGGTAATACTTGAGCGACTCTTGATTAAAGCCTTCATAATCCTCTTGAGGTTCTTCCAAAAGAGGGGCGCGCAAGTTCTATTTGAAAGAGTAAGGCGGCGCACAAGTGTGACCTTTTCCCTTAAGGGATGGCCACTCATATGCGCTAGTGTTGATGAGTTTCAACACTTAGGCCTTCCTCCCCCTCTTTAGATCTTCTGTTTTAGGTAAGAAATTACCTTATAAGTGTTTCAGAAGCTTTGATAAGAGACCAGGGAACCAATAGATCAAATCTGAGTTTCTGGAAAAAATCCTCTCCAAAATGGGGGGGGGGGGCATAAGGTCTATTTATAGGCAGGAGAAGACCTCGGGGGGTTATTACTTAGGTTGCGCAAGTGACTTATGCGAACATCATGCGTCACAAAAGTAGACTTGCATGGCAGTGATATAACTTGCGCGGCACATGTGCTCTTGATCACTTGTTCATGACTTTGTTGATTTTTGATGTTTTCTTCGAAGGATGAATCAATATGTGCTAAGTCAATTCCCTTTCCATTATTTTAGACAATGTGACGAAAAGGAGCATCAATAGTATTGATCAGGTAGTCCAATTTGGGTGTGATTATAACTCAGCAGTCCATCACAAATGAAATGTAAAACAATATCCATTAAAAATAGGGTATACAATTTTATAGAGGATAAATCAGATCAATAAAGTAAATGATTTACATTTATTCAGTTACTCTTTATTTAACCACATAACCCATGGGTTCCCAAGGAAACCCATACTCTTAATACCTACTTCAGACCATGATGAAGTCTGAACTATACCCAAGGGATATCATAAATCAAAATTCCCACCATTCATCATCTTAGCTCATATCTGAATTCTTTTGTTAGAATTCATCTTCTCAAATCAAATTTGAATTCCATTGTTACCATTCATCATATCATTTAACATATTAATTACATTTTTACCATTTATCATCTCAATAAATATGTGAGTTCCATTGTTACCATTAATCTTCTTAATTCAAATTTGAATTCTATTATTACCATTCATTATAGTCTTTCATATCTGAATGTCATTGTTACCATTCATCTTCTCAAATTCTCATTTTAATTCCATTGTTACCATTATCCATCTCATTTCACATCTGAATTCCATTGTTACAACTCATTTTCTTAATTCACATTTAAATGACATTATTACCATTCATCTTCTCTTTTAAAATCTTAATGCCAATGTTAACATTCATTGTCTCATTTCACATCTGAATTCCATTGTTACCATTCATCATTTATCACATATAGCACCATATCACAATATCATATGTACCATAATATCACATTTACCACAATCATCCATGAATACAATTTCATATTCACACAATTCAATTATTTAACTTAATAATTAATTAATCACATATATCCAATTAATTAATTCAAAAATTTACTAATCACATTTATTCAATTAATTAATTTAATAATTAATTAATCACATCAATTCCATTAATTAGTTCAACAACTAATTAATCCAAGTAAATAATCTCAAAATTACAATAATTAAATCAAAAATTAATTACTCCAATTCAAAAACCCCAATATCCCCATTATTAATTGAATAATTAATTATTCCAATTCAACAATCCCAATTTCACAATCCCTCAATTAATTAATTTTCAAAATTAATTAATTCAATGGAAGAAGCACAATTTACAATCATCCAATTTAAATTCTATAATTACATACACGTAATTGAATTCAAGATATTGGGATTTGAATAATGGTCCACCTACCTAAATAGCAGTGATGGACAATGTCCAACAGAAATCCTTATTTGAGTAGAACAATGATTAAGAACAATATCCAGATATGAAACCTAAAATCAAGATCGAATGAGTCAATATACCTTAAATATAGATCTATAACCATCAAGACTACATCTAGATTCAACAAATCTAGATCTAAATACAATAAAAGTAGGAAAGGTCATCCCTTCATAGGATGGGAGGAGAATGAGGAAAATATGAGAAAATATTCGGGATCAGATTCACTTAATGGGAGAGGTGAATATATTAAATCCAGGATTCAAATCAAAATAGGGAGGTTATAAGGGATTGGAATCCATCATGGATCCTTCAAAATCAAGAGGATTAGGGGTCGAGTGGGTGTCTATTTGGGGTTAATAGAGGGGTTAGGGAAATTTAAAAACAAAGTTTTAAGGTTAACTAAAAACCTGCAAAAAGTTTCATGGGAAGGGGCATACAGTTTTCCAAACTGTTCACCTTAATCGTGTGCCTCTCCCAGGGGGGAGGGGGGGGGGGGGTATACAGTTTCTCTTAATAGGGTACATAGTTTGTCAAACCGTGTGAAATAAGTATAATACCTCCCTTCTAGGGTTTTCATGGTTTGATGTACCAGGGTATATAGTTTGGGATAACCATTCGCCAACCATGCATTGTCCATATACACTCCAAATTTCTCAAATTTAAACCAAAATATCCCCAAGTGATATTGAAATAAAAAAATACTCAAAAATAGGAAAAAGAGTACCTATAAATAAGACCGATACATATCTAGAAAATTTTAGGATCTTACAATTTATAAAATTGGTAAGACTTGGAGTCAATATATAAACTGTTTTAACACCTTGCGATTTAAAAAATACTATATTTGATAGAAAATTCTATATGCAACACAAATCCTAAACAAAACACAAAATATTATTATTTAAATATAGCTATTATAACCTAGGTTTTAAATTGGAAGGTATTAATAATATTAACTAATTTGTGAAATATTTACGGAGATACTAATCAATATAATTTTATTTATAAACTCTTTGGAAATATGTGCAAAATTTTTAATGATGACATTTTATTCTTTAAAAAATATGTTTTCTTCAAAAATTATTTTTTAATTTCTTTTTGTGAGATAATATTATAATTAATTTATAGAAAATTTTTAAATTTTTTTATAAAATAAAAATAAAATTTTAAATTATAATATTAAAATTAAATTAGGGTGAAGTTTCGATATTTTTCTAACATGATTGAGTTTTCAGTGAATAGTGAAAATTACAGACTTTTCAAATACTGTAACTTCTTTTCATCAAATAAATTAATATAAAAGTCCCATTAATTTTTTGGATTTGATATTAAATTTAAATATAAACCATTTTATTTATAAATATATAATTAATTTTTTTAATAATTAATATTCATGATTTTAGAATAATTTTATATTTTTTCTTAAAAACATAGTTTTTAAAAATATTTTTATATGCAAAATGTTTATTAATTTTAATTAACTAAAATTAAAAATAATAAATGTGATGACTTGTACCCTGGGGCTTCTGCTGTGACTACCCCAAACTTGCCTTCCATAGGCCCGGGGCTGGAAACCAGCACCAGAAAGGCGTATCCCTTAATGGGAAGGCATTGTCATTAAACCTGTACAAACAAACAAATACAAGACCACAACAAGAGGAAACCATGAAGTAAATTATTGTAGTAAAAAGTGTTCTCAATGTAAAAGGGTCAGAATACAATCCCAACTAGAATGTACAAGTACAAATGAAAAGAGAAAAACAACACCTGGATCGTCCACTGAGTATCCTACATGAAGGGTAGGTACAACTCACGATCAGTAGTCCTATATCACACCACATCAAATGGTCCACCTTTGAGCATCATACAGTAATGGATCCCTCGGCCTCGATCAACATTGTCCATCATCTGTACATAACACAACATCGTGTGGGAAAATACCATGCAGGGGTGAGTATAACAATACTCAGTAGGGACGCCGAGACCCTGAAATGTCTCCTAGAGTTCCACAAAGGAAAAAACACAAAGAAAGAACTCAATCAAAAAGCACGAAACAATCATCAAGTCTACTTAGGTATATTCTTATACATATACCTATCTTATCAAGATATACTCGTCTCATACATGAGGGAAGAATATCACAAAGCTAACACCATGAATGTAACACCATGAAGGTAAAAACACCACACAGGTAACACCACAAAGATAAAACCTCCAAGGTAAAAGTACCACATAGGTAACACCACAAATATATTACCATGAATGTAAAAGTAACACACATGTATCACCACGAAGATATCACCACAAACGTAAAAGTACCACACATGTATCACCATGAAGGTAAAAGACTCAGCTCACACTAGGTATATAAGTAAGGCACAGAAGTATAGATGATTAGTGAATTAGAAAGATCATCTTATTTTGTCGAGAGGAACTACTGATGAACATACTAAGTCTGACCAAACAGGTTCGATAGGTACTAGCCCCCACAATGAACCACACAGGATCTGACCTGCCCGGAGTCGATAGGTACTAACCCCTGCAGACCCACACAGGATTCGACCCACACAGGAATGGTATGCGCTAACCCATACAGAATTGCTAAGCACTGAACCACACAGGATTTGACCCAAAAATGATCGGTATACGCTTACCCACACAAGATCCATGAGCGCTAACCCACATAGGATCTGACCCACATAGGATCGGTAAGTTCTAACCCGCACAAGATCGCTCTGTACTAACCTCCATATGATCTGTCTCTAACCTCCGCCTCATTGCTAGCCACTGGATTCCAGCTCATAGCAAGCTTGATTATAGGAGAACTGCTCCTCAATCCATCAGTCATACCTCAACTGCCACAAAGCTCCATGAATAAGTATCCCAAAAGACCACCATGTCGTAAGGGTTCCAACACCATAGACGACGCGTCAATCGGACGCCCTGGTCTGTGACTTATAAGCGTTTTAGCTCTGAGGGTCCAGTTGGATTCGGGTTCGATCCAACTCAGTCACACTCCAACTTCCTCTAAAATTCATGTAGAGTATACCAAAAGGACCACCTCATTTTAAGGGTCCTAGTGCCGCAAACAGTCTGTCAAACGGATACCCGATCTGTTAGTTACGCCCCTTTCCATGAAACGAGGGTGATCTCACCTTGGTCCAGGCCAACTCGGTCGGGCCCACCAGAATATGTTAAAGGCACCACTTCCCAAAAGGGATCCAAACGCCATTGATAGTGTGTCAAACGGACACCCGATTTTTCAGTAATGGGCATTTCTTTATTCAGGGACCTGTTGGGTTTGGGCCCGGTCCGACTCGGTCAGGTCGGCTCGACATAACGGGTCATGGGGTCCACCTGACCCTGGTCGGGTCTGGCCCACTAAGGGTCGGCCCTGTTTACTGGGTTAGGCCCATTGGGGTTGGCCCGGTTTGGGTTTTGGGCCCAGGATGTGGTTGGCCCAATCCGTGGGGGGGGGGGGGGGGGGCTCGACCCACCCGCGTTAGCCCACTGGGCCGCTGGTCCAGCCTGGATCATTTGCCTGTTTGGCCCACTAGGTGGGTACAGCCCGACCCACTAGTTGGTTCAGTAGATAGGGATGGTCTGGCCCGCTCGGCCGGCCTGCACCGACTCGGTCCACCCCGCTGGCCCCGTGCTTGCGGGGCCGTTCGTGAGCCGGTAGGGTGCTACCCCACCACAATTAACCGGTCAACCATTTGGCCGACTGGGTGTCGCCAACGTGGCGTGGCATGGGCCATGCCACACCTTCCTTCTATGATCAACCGGATGCGACCGCTTATACCGGCGACGTCAACATGTTCCACCCTTGCCCCGAATGGTGGCTCAGGCTGACCGCCCTTGGCTGCTGTTGACATGGCGCGCCGACGGTTTCTTCTGCGGGTCACTGGATGTGCTCCGGGGTCTGTTCTTGGTGTTGTCTACACCTACGGCTCTTCGAAGCTGCTACCGTCATAGCGTGACCCACCATTTCTCCTTGCCATCAAGTTGGAAATTGTTCCCCGAGGGTCACATCAAGAATGAAGCATCAGAGAGTCTGAGCCTTATTCCTCTGTCCCACACCCTCAGTGTTAAGGTGGTAGCAAGCGGAAGAGGATTTAATTTATCAAAGACAAATTTCTAAATAGACCCCCTACCTCAATATTGTGGGAGAACGTCCGTGCTTGAGGGAGAGTTAGAATTCTTCATTCCCGCAACAAGCCGCCAACGCTGTCGTTCAAACGTCATCCTTCAGTTTATGATTTGACGTCGCTCATCACCACCCATTGTAACTAGATTTGTCATCCAAGTGGTTGGTGTCATGACACTTTATCTGAATTTCGTAGCTCGATGAAGCCGTTCCAATACCTCTCCCCAAGCACCATATAAATAGGATAGGGGGAGAGTGAGTAATAGCTGTGGAATTAATAAGGGTTCATTTAATAGGAACCTTCCCAATTACAACGGTGCTGTTACAAAGGATTTGAGGAGTCAATCCATTTAATGGCTTGACATTTCATTGGTCCCGCCACTGCCGCTTTTCCGTTGGAGGAATAGAAACAAGAGAAATAAAATAACTAAGTAATTTTATTATTCTTTTAAAAGTCCCACAAATCTAAATTTTTCTCTGGACCTACTACGGTCAAAGTGAAGCATCCCTTAAGCGAATCCCAGCATTGTAGATTCAACGGTGCCCTCAAAAGCTCAACAACACTATTAGATTTTCAATCTGATAGTACCATTTAGAAGTTATGGATTTTATAATAAAATAATTGTGACTTAATTATTTTATTTACGGCCAAAAACTAACTTTCACTAGTGGCCCACGCCAGACAATGTTAGTATCAGCCAAAGGAAATCGTACCCTTATGAGTTTAGCGGTGGTATCATATTTTCAATCTTATTTTCCATTATTCAGTTATAAGAACTTATAAAATAAAATAATTTTATTTAATTATTTTATTTACAATTTTTCCAATTTTGGGTTTCCCACTGGAGGCCTGCGCTGACTAAACTTATGTCGCACCTAGAGTAAACCCTCTATCCTGAACGCAACTGTACCCTCATATTTCTGATCCAGGTACCCATTTAAGATTTATTCCACTTTTTTCAGAAAAACCACCCACACATGCTATTTTTAACCTTAAAATTTTTCGACGGATCATTCCTGGAGCTCTGGGCCTCAGAATTACCCACAGTTATATTTCACGGTCTCAAAATAATTCCATATAAATAAAAAAAATTATACAGAAATTCGGGGACATTACATTCTCCCCACCTTAGGGCTTTATGTTCCCGAAAAAAAGTTTAGAAAATTATTAACATTCACCCTTGACTCACACCGGTTGAGTTTAGGCTCCGCCTAAGGAGAACAGGCCCTCACGAGCTCAATAGTACTATCAAATATTTAATCCGAGTTACCATTTAGATGTTATGGATTTTACAATAAAATAAATTTCACTTAATTATTTAATTTACCCTCACTAGTTCAAAAGTTATAAAATGCCGCCCGCACATTTACTGAACTTAACTGAAAAAAGGTTCAGAAAATTATTAACAGTCTCCCTAGACTCACAACGATAAAGTTTAGGCTCCGCCAAACGATAACACTCCCTCACAAGCTCAACGGTACTTGAATATTTTCAATCCGAGTTACTGTTTAGAGGTTATGAATTTTAAAATAAAATAATTGTCACTTAATTATTTTATTTACGGACAAAAACTAAGTTTCACTGGTGTCCTGCACAAGCCAATGTTAGTATCATCACTAGGAAAGAATACCCTTACGAGTTTAGGGGTGGTCTCAGATTTTCAATCCGAGTTACCATTCGTGAGTTACAGGCATCTGAAAAATAAAATAATTTTGTTTAATTATGTTATTTATGGTTATGCCATTTTTGCGTTTTCCCACTAGAGGCTTACACTGCCTAAACTTATGTCGCACCTAGTGTCAACCCGTTATCCTTAACACAATGAGGCCCTCAGATTTATGATAGGAGAACCCATTTAATATTTATTCCACATTTTCTAAAAAACCACTCACACTCGCTATTTTTAAATTTAACATTTTTCAACGAATCATTCTGGGCAATCCAGGTCTCAGAATTACGCACTTTCAGATTTCACGTTCTCAAAATAATTCCATATAAATAAAACAATTATACATAAATTTTGGGAAATTATAATAAAGAAAGCTTTAAATAAAATTTATATATTATATAACTATTTATATGAATTAAAATTCATGTAATTATTATTTCTTTTCAGAGTTAATATAATACCATCTATTGCTTAAAAAATTCATTTTCCTGAAAACCTATTTTCGTCACGCTTTATGGGATTATTTAAAAATGTATTTTTCCACTAATAGATATTGAATTTGGTAAAATAGATTAAATATTATAAGAAATAAATATTATTATTATTTTATAAGTTCAACAAAATTTTTATTCTTAACGAATATTAAAAATAGTAAAAATTTGTCACCCCAGTAAAAATGTAAATCGGGTTAAGTGAGGTCAAAAATAAGTGATAAGACCATAAATTTTCTTATTAAATGTTATTAGATGAAGGTTTTTCAACCCTTATCTCCTTCATGTTAATATTTGTTTGTTTATGGGGCACTTTTCTTTGAGAGTGACCTAAATAATATTTTATGTGAAAAAAATAAAAATTTCCAGTAACTTTTAAAAATTTCTTATGTGTTCGCATAGAATTTCTTTTTGAAGAAATATTAATGGATATTTATAGAATAATATAATAATAATAATTATTTTTATTTATAATTTGATTAATTATGTCATTAAATAAAATTCCTATGCAATGAACACACAATATTTATTCCATTAATATAAAAATAAAATAAATGATATTAAAAATATTAAAATTAATATAAATTGAACTTATTATTATGTTACATGAATTATTTAAGATAAATATAACATTTTATAGAGGTGTTGATTGAAAATATTATAATCTCATTGCTGTTAAGTTTTTTATAAAGTCAAATTAAATGGATTGTTCCATAAATGACATTAATATCATTTTATAATAGAAAACGTTTTGTTAAATTGTTTATATTTCCTAAAAATCAAAGATTTGAACAATTTTTTTTATATTTTTTAAAATATCAAATATAATCCATTCATGGACCAATTTTACTTTTATAGTGTCTATATAGACCCCTAGAGAGAAAAGCATCGTTACCGCGGTAACTGTAAAGAAGGGTTGACACATATTAAAAAACATAGGGTGAAAAAATCACCTAAACTTATCAAATATTCATTGGATGAGAGTATTTATAATAAAAATCATATTATATTATAATACAATCAATTTCTAGCCATTTTAATATGAAAATTAATTTATATTAAATAATGAATTCAACATGTCCCAAGAGTTCCCCTCCTCTTTCTTATAAAAGGGAATCTCATCCCCTCCTTTATTCACACTTCAAGGCCTTTTTGTTCAGGAAATACTTGACAAAACACCATACTTAGATCAATACCAATGTACTATTGACCTTTGTTTGATCATAAATCCAATCCAGGAAATATTTAACGTCAACCTTAAGAGGTTGTCTGAAGAAGAGGTATAGATCTTAATCAAGGGTTTTAATTTTATTTCTTATTATTTAAACTTAAAAATTTATTAAACCATGAATAAATAATAAAATCATAATATTATATAATATTATATTTTATTATATTTATTTCAAGACCTATATCCATCTCCTCTTCCATGAAATGGGAAACGAAACCATTGTTTGTGTGTACAATAGACTATAGCCTTACAAACTGATGTAATTCGTTTTCCATCCCCTTCTCATATGGATGATTATAATTATGGATTTAATGTATATATATAAGATCAATTAAATATTTATCATTTTTAAATGGTAATATATAATTTACTTTCTTACCTTTCTATTCACTAAAAAATGATAATGTCATTCGTGCGTATTTGTGAACTACCACCTCCATGAAACAATGTAATTAATTTTTTAATCACCACATAACATGACACATATATATAAGTATATTTAAATAAATAATATTTTATTTATGGTATAATTATATATATTTAATTATATATTAATACTTATCTTATTTCTATCATGATCTTTGAAAAATGGAAATGTTAGTCATGCATACGTATGACCCACCATCTCCATGATTATATCATAGTTCCTTTTTCATAAGAATATTACATGGTTGGTTTTAAAAGTTTAATTTATATAAAAAAAGTAATTATGATATTATTATTTTTCTTGGGATGATTTAATAATGAACTCATTGACCATAGTCACCTACCAAAGTCATTTTGGATATATGAGCCTAATATCATCAAAATATCCAACATGAACACAAATGATTAAATAATTTAATATAACATGGTAATAAATAAAATAAAAGGAATAATAAGACTGAAAATTTTATTATATATGTAATTAATTAACATAATTTTACTATTCCTAAAGACAATGAATGTATGTGACAAGTCAGACTTGTGGTAAGATACTATCTTCAGGAAAAAAAACCTTTGAAAGTTTAAAATAAAAATATTTTTCTTCCATGTACATATTTTTAAAAATATTTTATGGATGTATTTATATAGAAATTATTTAATTATTATGGAAATTTTCTGCCACTTTATTACTTTTTTTCAAATTTTTTCAAAATGAATCTTTTTACATATTTTATATGGAAGGTTTTGAATTTATTTATAAAATATGAAAGGAATGTTCTATTTTAATGTATTTAGTGACAATTAATTTTACCACCACCATAAACATTATATTATATTTCAAATAATTTATAATATTCATGTTTTATTTAAATAAAAACCATCCTTACCTATTTAATGGTTATTTTCAAAAAGGGTTTTAAAAAGGAATGAATATTTCAATATCAAAAAAGGTTTTCCTTTGGGTGTAAATAATATTTTTATGAGTGTAACATTGGAAATATAAATATTTTATATGTTATGATTATTTTATGGTTAATAGGAATTGTTATGATTATGAGAGGTTCTATTATAAACAAAGGAAGGGTAGTTAAATTATAAACCAAGGATAATTGGTTCCATGATATCACTCTAATGAATTGGGTATGGAAGTCCACCACATTGGTTATTCCATTTGTAAGGGTGATATGGAAAATTATGTCTCAAGTTAACTAATTTATTTATTTATAATTTTTCAGGGTAAGATAACAAGGTAATTTTTAAGGAAAATTATTTTATAATTATTAAGGGTGAAGAATATAACTTGTTAAAAAAGATTTCCGAATATTTTTCATGATTTCAAATAAGAAATTTTATTTTTTATTTTTTTCTTTCTGATTTTTTATGAAATATTTTATGAAAATATTTGGGCAGAGTGGCCGATTTTTTTAAGATTTTTTTTTATTTTAAAGCCAACGTTTATATTTAAAAGGGTTTATTTTTATAAATATTCACAGACTAACCATTTCTATATTTGTTTTTATATCCCTTACTGATATTTTTGTGCTCATAGAATGTTTTAAAATGTTTTTAATAGGGAATTAATGATTATTACTAACAAGAATGAAGTCAAGATGATAATTGGGGAGATATTTCAGGAAAATAAAACCTATTATATAATAAAATTTTTGTTTTATAGAAAAAATGGATACTGATAAGAAGTGTCCACTATATAAAATATTGTTTCTATAACATATTTTTTTAAAACTATAAACCTAAAAAGATAATCAAATGCTAGAGAATGCATTTATTACTTAAAACTAAATATTATATAATATTTGGGGATGTGTTCATATAGTTTGTATCATAGGAAATATTTACATAACTTTGGATATTAAAGTGTGTTTTAATAATTATGGATACCATTATAGATTTTTAAATTTAAGGTTGATCATAAGTTAAAAGGAATATAAAAACATTATAGGATTTAAGTGATGGGATTTCTAGGTGAATATTGATATTTTAGGATATGTTTTTTACTATCTTGAGGTATATATGACCTTTAGGTGTAATATAAAAGATTTTTTAGAGGAATATTGTAACATTGTTTTGGATGTATGTGGAAAGGACTGATATAAACCTTTAGGTTAAGGCATTATTTATTGTTGAAGTTATTATGATTATTTTTTATGATTTGAAGGTTAAATTATTATATAATTTATATGGGTAATATTTTACAAGGACAGTTTTCATTTAAACATGAAATTATTCATTTCATGTTTTAATGATGTTATTTTATAAAGATTAAATACCTTTTATCAAGATTAAAGGAAAAATATCTCACAAAACCTTCTTATCCCTTCGAGATGATTTAATCACAACTATCATGGAATAATATTCTTCAAATGATTTTGAATTATTTTTGAAAATCCAAATTACATGCAAGAAACTATTTGATATATCCAACACCTTTTGATTTCTTCTAAATTTTAATAGATCATTGAAATTATTTAATTTTATTTGAAAACCTCAACCAATACATCTCATTTATAATGGAAAATAACACCAAGGAATTGACAATTTTTATTATAGAGATATGGGCTTCAGGCTGAAATATTTATGGGATACCAACAACATAAAACGAGTCCACGATGTCTAGATTTAAGTTATGAAATTAAATCTTATGTTCTATGTATGGAACATGATGGGGTTCATTTTGATGAATACTAAGTATATATCCCAATTATTTCATTTATTGGAATAAATTATTAAGGAAGAATATAATAGATATTGGTTAAATATTTTAAAAAGGAAGTTAAATTAAGGTCTTGTTTCTGTATTGTGTTTTCAGAATTATGATGTAGAGGTATTTTATCAACGATACTTCAATATATTTTATATATTATTAGAATCATTAAAAACCACAAGAATATTATATAGTTGATTTTTTGTTAATTTTTTTAACATATGTTAGATGGAATCGATACCTTTGAATAGTGTCATAACAAAAAAAGTGAATTTTTTAGAGATATTTATTGAGTCTTTATAGATGTTGTAGGTATATGTATCCATTAATAATAACATGATTTTAATTAAAAGTTGCTTGAGGAATAATTACTTTATATGTTTTTGATGTAATTTTAGAGGTATTGAAAACCATTAGGGTTAATATGACATTTTATATTGAGGAAATTTTGGGTTATTACAATTTGGGAACATATGTTTTCCCAAATTGATAACCATGGTATTATAAATTTTTTTGGGTGATTAAGTGATTAATGTTATTTCAAAATAAGTTTTCTATTTTGGTAACCTTATATGATTAAGGTAAATAGAACATTATGGGATTTTATTTATGGAATGAATATTGAATTATCTTATGTAAGAATATATGATTTTATTGCAACTTTATTCTGATTCGGGTTATTGATGGAAATGAATAGGATAACTTGGTGAATATATGATTATGGCATATACATGTTTTTTATGATACATTAAGATTGATTGATGATACTTAGAGATAAATTTTAAATTTATCTTGAAATAATATGAGATAAAATCATTTTAATCTTTGAGTTTCAATATTAAACTAGAATATTTTAAAGAATTTTAAGGTTAGTTACTTGTCAAATGATTTATGTTGATGTTTGGGTTTTATTATTAAGGATTTGGTGATTAATGTTGTATTTATTCATATGAAGGTTTGGTCATTTTGGGAATTATCTTACCATGTGATAACCATTTTGGTTTTGGTTAAAGTATAAAAATTTAAGGGATATATTATTATCTGTTTCAAATTATCAAATCCTTTAGAATATTATTTTAGTGGCACAGGTATAAAAAAATCATCTTGAAGAATAATCATTTCAAGAAAAGAATGAGATTATGGTGGAAATTTATTAAAGGATAAAAGTATACTTACCAAGTAAGTATATTTCCTCATGTTATTCATATAGAAAGTAAATTAATTCATCACATCTTGTAAAATTATCTTGACAAATAAATTTTATCCTATTAATTTTATTTCTGATGAATTGATGGTCCTTTTAACACCTTAGCAATTTATGATTATTTACTCATTAACTTTATATTTTTCATTAATTATATTATAATCAATGATATATATCAATATATATATTTATTAAGAAATTATGTGTACAAAAATGATAATTTAAAGTATAAATACTCTATTTTATAGCGTATATGACACCCAACGCTGAGCTTAAACAACCCATAAAATAAATTTCATTAAATTTAATCTCTTTGATAGCTTACGGAAGACACAACCTTGAGCCTAAATAAACCATAATATAGTATAACCTTATAAACTGATTATTAAATTTTAAAATATGATTATTATGAAATAAATTATTAATATTATAGTTATCTGTTGTTTATAAATAAAATAAGAAACATTTAAAAGAAAAAGAAATGTTTTCTGAAAATTGTATTTAAAAATTAGTGGTGCATTGTGCACATAATTTTTTTTTCCAATTTTAGAAAATTTATTTTAAAAAATGAAAATTATTTTTTAAATCATAATATATAAATTACCTTAGGGTTATTTTTTGGCATTTTTCTAAGAAGTTTCATTTTTTGATGAATAGTTAAAAACACTATTTTTATTAAAAACAATTTTGTTTTTATAATTTAAAAGATTAAATTATATTTTAAATTGAATTTAATGTACAATTATTTCAATTACATTATTATTTATATAATTATAGTCTTTATAATCATTTTCATATTGACTTCTGATATCAAACCTTTGATACTTATGGGAATTTTCTCTTTTGAAACCCACTTTCTCATATCGTCTATGAGTATAATTTTAAATAAGATTTTGAAACTAATTTGAATTGAATTTATAAAAATTGTTTCAATATTTATAATTAGAATAATTTATATTATATAATAAGGTCAAATTAAGTTTGTACAAAAACAAATATTGAAAATACAAAAAATTAATTTCCGTGGTTAATGTAAAAAAGGGAGTACTTGGAGTTAAATAAGAAGATATGTGTTAAAAATAACCTAAAACTTTTCCAATACCAATTTTATAGATATAGTTAGACCTTATAACCTTTAAGGATTGATGATTACCTACTATGAGTCATTTGGAATGATAAAAAATGGGTGTAATTGAATCTTTTCAAAAATTCCATCTGTGTCCTCTCCCCCACTTATAAAAGGCCACTCCCTATCCTCACCTATTCACTCATAAAAATAAATTTGGTTCGAAAAATACCTAAAAAATCACTTAATTAATCCCTTAAAAACATCATGTATCCGTTTGTTTTATAATAAAGGAAACCTAGGAATGATTTTGGTGCAAACCTAAAGAATTTTTCCAAAGAAGAGGTGACATTCTTAAATGACTATTTTTATTTTGTTTCTTCTTCCACCTCATAAAAATATTATTAAACAATTATTATATAATAAAATAATAATATTAAATATTATAATATGTTATTGTGTTAAATTCAGGACCATTATATATCTTCTCTTCCATCAAATGGGAACGTAACCATCAATTTTGTGTACGATAGACTTCCGCCTCTCGAACCGATGTAATTCATTTTCCATTAGATTCATTAAAGGATATATATAATGATATATTTAACACATTTATATGATATTTATGATATTATTATACCTTTTTAAATATAATATAATTTATAACTACTTACCTTCTATGCTGTTTTAAATATGATAACATCGCACGTGTGTACGATAGACTACCTCCTTACGAAGTGATGTGATTCATTTTTCACTTAGGATTTACATGGAAAGAAATAAGTATGATTTTTTTTGAATATATGTGATATATATGAATTTATATTTATTATATAAAATTAATATATCATAAAATTCATTACCCTTTTACCCATTATGGAAATGATAACGTCACTCGTGCATACATACAACCTACTGTCTCCACAAAGCGGTGTGATCCATTCACCATGTTAAAATTTAAATAATGATTATAAAAATTTAAATAATGAAAGAAAATTATATTTATATCTTTAATATAATCATAGATATTATGGAGCTATATAATATTCACAAGATTAAGAACATTCATGATAGAACACGCAAGAGAAAACAAGGAAACTAACACCCGAGACAATGAAAATAAAGGATCATTATTGAAAAATATATGGTAAAATGTTATAAGGGGATAATATGTGATATTATAAATATATGTATATATAGTTATTTTATAAATTAATAACATTCTTAAAACCATTATACATAATGTTCTATCACATTCAACAAAAAAGAATCATGAAGTAAGGAACTTCGTCTCAATTTCCCTTCATTAATTCATATTTTATTATTGTCTGAAAAATTTCTTTTATATGGTGTACTTACCGAAACTTATATATATATATATATATTGACATTAATAATTCATAATTAACACTAATTTTCAATTTTAATTATATCAGACAAGGAGATTTTACTTGAACCTTACCATGTGGTAAGGGACTTCATCTCAATTTCCCATCATTGAGGCATATTGAAATATTATGCACCTAATGTATTTTATATAGTGTATATACTTATCCTTTAAAATGAAGTCTCATGAATCATTAATAATTCATGGTATTGCAATTTTAAATTTGAATTATTTAATATAAGTGTATTTTACTTAAAAGTTACAAAGTTGTAAATAATTTCATAAATCAATTTCCTTTTATTGGGTTATATTACTTTTCATTGTATTTGATATTATAAGATTATGTGTGTAATTAATTTTAAATATCTTTTTTTATTTGAATATTTTTATGTGGATTTAAATTTTATATACATAATCTATTAATTTATCAATTCTCACTTTAACATTATGATATTTGTGAGTGTTTATTTCAAAATAACATTTTATTCGAGATATTTTAGGCTTGAATTTACATTATTGGAAATTATTTTCTATTTGGATAATAAAACCATTTTTTATATCCTATGGTTATTCATGAATTATTAATACAGTAATACCATTTTTCCCACACATTGGTACCAATTTTTTTTGATAAAATTTCTTTAAAAAAATCCAGTAATAGTTGTCCCTTTGGTGAAAATCATTTTTCTTCCAAAACATCGCTTTATAAAAATGTGTTCAATTTTTTTTATCATTATCCAAATGATTAATTAAATAAATTTTTACCCATTTTTTACTTTTTAAAATTTGTTTTAAATTAATATTCTTGTCATTTTAGAAAAAATCCCATTTGGAATTTACCAAAAATGTGAGAATAATATTTGTTTTATCGTGTATGGAATATAATGAGTTTCCTAAAGTAATGAAAATATATATTTTAAATATATATTTTTATTATTAAAAGTTTATTTTCAAATAAAAATATTTTTTGTACCTTTTAGTTTAAAAAATATATATTTTCAAATTGAAAAGGATATTTTTCTCAAGATATTTTTAAAATATATTTCTATTGTATTTATATTAACCAATGGAAATACCCATTTATCTTACTTGAACTCACATGGGTTTATTTTTTATTTATACAATACTTATGCATTCTATGGATTATTAATGATCATTTTTTCTAATTAAATTATTAACATTCACTTTCTTGATTCATTTCAATAGTCATTAACATTATCAAGAAATATTCACTTTTCTATTATCATTGGATATTAAATTTCCCCTAAATATTAATATTATGTGTAATGGATATATTTATTACATAAATTATATATCATTTCTACATATTGTGTTTTATATTGAATTTTAATTAAATGACTAATTTAATATTGATAAGACCATACCATTTACTCAATATTGTTATTTGATGAAGAGGCATATTGTTTCATATATTAAATTGATTAATTTATTTATGAGGATTTATTTATACATGTAGTGATGGTTAGGGGATAGAATTATGAATCCCCTAAATGCATTAGTAGTATCATGAGGTGAATCAATAAGTTAATATTAAATGGGATTCTACTTATAGTTTTAAACCTTATTTTGAAAGGTATGGACAATAGAGACATCATGATGTTATAGATCATGACATATAATAATTATGAATTTACTTCATTAATAATTCAATTGTTATTATCCCTGAGATTTTCGTAAAGATATTATCTATGGATTCATTAAATTCTCAGTTTATTTATTAATTGGAATATGTTTTTAGTTATTTGGATTGATATATTTATTAGCCATATATATTTATGATAGTCAAGTTTTTTAATTGGAACGTGTATTTAGTTATTTACCTTTTCATATTGATTATTATTATCTATTCATGATATATTCTGGTTTAAATAACTCTTACTAGGAATCCAAGATCACCATTATTTTTTTTCTTTTTCCAGGAATCTAGGAAGTGTATTATGAATGATTGAAAGTATATGATGGAGGGAATAATTATATTTTTGAACAACTTATGATGTAATTTTTGTATTCAAAATTAATGGAAGACTCAATTATGTACTTAGTTTATCAAGACTACTAAACTATTCGGTCCTTAAGGATGTAATTACTTATATCTTATGCCAAAGTAGTAAAGGAACCATCAGATATGGGATACTAGGGTAGGGGTTGTTACATTATGTTTTTATCTATCTCCAAAGTTTTACTGCCCCCTAATTTTCTCATATTTGGAAACCTAGTTATGACATGACCTTCATATTTTACTTTTACCTCTTCTCAAAAGAAATTTCTTTTAACCCATTTTACGATATGAGATTTCAACAAAAGTATTTTTAGATGTCAAAACCTTGATTATAAAGATAAATTTTAAATTGTAAGGATGTAATTTATTAAGGTGTGGGTAGAATATAAAAACTGAATATTTTTTTAAAAAATTACGTTCAATTGAGTATATGATATGCAACACTAAGTCTAAACAAACATGAAATATTATTATATAAATGTGACTGTTATAAGAAAGTTGTTAAATTTACAGGTATTAATAGGATTAAATTATTTATATAATATATATAAATATACTAAAAAATATAAATTTATTGATAAATTCTTATTAAATAAGAAATAAATTTTTACTTAACACATTATATTCTTCAAAAAACAATTTCCCCAAAAATGATTTTTATTTCTTCAAATGAGAAAATTTTAAAATTAATTTCTTGAACTTTTATAAAATGAGTTAGATAAAATTAATTTCACTTTTTAAATCTTTATATAAAATAATATTATTTTTAAATTTTTGGATTTTTTTGAAATGATTGATTTTTCAGTGAATAGTGAGAATTACTGATTATTCAAATACTGTCATTTATTTTCATATAATAAATTAATTTAAAAGTACCATTATATTATGGATTTGGTATTAATTTTTAATATGAAGTATTTTATTTATAATAATATATTATATGTCATTTTAATTAAAAATTTTCATTAATTTGGTATATGTTTGCTTTTATTCTTAATAACAACTTTTTTTAAAAACTGTTTTTAAGTTCATAAAGTTCATACATTTTAATTAATTAAAATAAACCCTAATAAGTAATTATTTAAATGATATGTATATAACATATTTATATTTATATTAATTTAAATTCATATATTTATTATTTCTTATCATAGAGTTAATATAAGATCATCTATTTCTTAAAAATTATATTTTCTTGAAAAAACAACAATTCATCCGTCTTTACTGGATTATTATAAAATGAATTTATTCCACTTATAGAGATTGAATTTTTTAAAATTAATTAAATATTTAAAATCATATTAATTATTATTATTTAATAATATTAACTTATTTTTTAATCATAATGAATATTTAAAAGAGTGAAAATTTGTCACCACGGTAAAAGGGTAAATCAGGTTAACATGGGTTAAAAATAAGTGATAATGCAAAAAATATCCATATTAAATATTTTTTTATGATTTTATTTATACCCTTATATCCTTAGTATTTATATTTATTTTTTATTGGATACTTTTCCGTGAAAGTGACCTATATAATATTTTAAGTAAAGAAAAAGACAAAATGTCACTCACTCACTTTTAAACATCTTATGATTTCAAATAAGGACTAAGGAAAGTTTTGAATGAATATTAATGTTTATTTTTTTAATAATGAAATATGTAACAATAAAACAATATTTATTCAATTAATAAAAAAAATAAATGATTTTTTAATTATATAAAGGAATATAAATTGAATGAATTATCATTTTCCATGAATTTTTAGATAAATATAAATTTTTATAGATTTGAATGTAATATATTGGAATTAAATTAATTTGATGTTGTTTTTAAATTCAAATTAATTGAGTATTTAAAAAAATGACATTATTGTTATTTTATAATAAGTAATATTTTATTTCATGATTTAAAATTCCTAAAAATACTATCTTCTACCAAGTTATTTTTATTTATTTAAAAATATAAAATATTGTCCATTAATGGACTACGTTTACTTTAATAAAATCTATATTGACCACCAAAGAGTAAATTTTTTGGTCCCACCATAATTTTCAAAAAGGGCTGACATGGGTTAAAACAGAATGACAAGGGTAAAAAAACCACCTATACTTTCCCAATTTTTATTACTTGAGAGGGTTTAGAGTAAAAATAATATGTAATTATAATCTTATAAATTTTTAAATGTTTTAATATGAAATTTATTATATATTTTTCTAATAATTTAATAAATTCCAAGAGTGTCCCTCCCCTCTATTATAAAATCACACATGCTCTCCAATTTTTTCACACTTTAAAGGACTTATGGAACAACCACGAACTACCCAAATACCTTATCTAAATGACTAAAAACTTCATAGAGGATTGTTTATGATCATAAAAAAAACTTTTATATATTTTTTGGCATAAACCTTAAGAGGATGTCTGAAGAAGTGGTATATTTCTTAATCAAGAATTTTTATTTTGTTTGTTATTTTAACTCTTTAAAACCTTCTTCAACAATTATGAAATAATGAAATAATTATCTTGTATACACTGAAATTTTAGTATGTTGATTACATGACCTAAACCCATATACTCTTTGGTCAAAGGAGAAATGAAACCCATCATTCATGTGTACAACAAACTTCCACCTCAAGAACCAATGCATTTTTTATATCACCATCAATTTAGGATGTTTGTAATGATATATTAAATAAATATATACATATATATTATATTAATGTCATATTTATCATTATTAAAGTATAATAGATCATTTTTTCTTACCTTTCCATTCATTGAAAAATGATAATATCATTCATGCATACTTGTTGACTACCACCTCCACAAAGTGATGTGATTAGGTTTTCATCACCACATCATATGGATGATATATATAAGTATATTTAAAGATATAAAATGGTCTTTATGATATAAATATTTTTATGTAAATATAAATCAATACTCACCTTCTTTTCACTATGATCTTTGAAAAATGGAAAAAGGTACCCATTCATACGTGCGTCCTACCCTCTCCAAGACTGTAGTATAGTTCATCTTTCATAACCATATTTAATGTATGGTTTTAAAAGTATAATTGATGTATAAAAATGGCAATTCTTTAATAATTATTTTTCTAGATATTTTTTAATAATTACCTCATTGACCATAGTCAAACTACCAAATTCATTTTCCAGATATGAGCCTAATATAATTAAAACGTCTAACATGAACTAAATGAATAAGTAATTGAATATAAAATGGAAATAAATAAAATAAAAGGGATACTAGAATTTATAATGGTTATTAATAAATATATAAATTAAAATAATTATATTACATATGAAGACAAATAACATATGTGATGTGTTAGACCTGAGGTAAGGGAATTTTTTTTAAAAAAAATGCTCCTCAATGTATCCCTTCCAACTCTTTTTCTTCCATGCCCATATTTTTAAAATTATTTTATGGATGTATTTATATGTACATAAATAAATTATAATGGAAATTTAAGGTCTTTTTTCACTTTCTTTCAATGGTTTTGAAAATGAATATTTTTATTTATTTCATAAAGAACGTTTTGAATTTCTTTAAAAAAGATAAAAGGAATATTCTATTTTAACATATTCGAAAACAATGAATTTTCCTGAAATAGTAACTGTTATTTTATATTTTTCATACTGAATAATATTCCATCGTTTATTCAATTAAAAACTATGATTCCCAATGTTATAGTTATTTTCAGAACATTTTTTATAATGGATTGGATATTTCAGTATCTATAAATGGTTTCTTATGGGTACAAAGGATATTTTTATCAGTGTGATGTTGGAAATTAGAAGATTTTATGTGTTTTGATTATGTTATGGTTATTGGGAAATGTTATTGTAATGACCCGTCCTCAGGACCTGTGCCATGACTACCCCAATCCCGCCTTCTATAGGCAAGGGGTTGGCGACTAGCACCAATGGCATAAATCCCTAAAATGGGAAGGCATTTTATTTATATAGTGTAAACACACACAATAGAGTACGAGTTGGAAGTAAATCACTAAGAAAAACTCTATACAAAGGAGAATACAAGCCCAACTGTAAAGTACAAGTACAACTGAAAAGGGACAAAAATAGATGGATGGTGTAAACAGCTCCAGGATTGTCCACCATAGATCCTACCAGAAGGGTAGGTATAGATAGACACCACAATACTGCACGTCCATACATCTCCTCCGTGTACCGTCACACAGTGAGGTCCACCTCCGGGTATCGTCCAATACTGCTACTCTCGCCCTCCGTCAGCACTGCCTTTTGCCTGCAACCAACACAACGAGGTGCGAGCATAGCACGTGTAGGGGTGAGTATAACAATACTCAGTAGGGACCCTGAGACCATAAAGGTCTCACAAAATCCAAAAAGGATAAATCACAAAGTATGAAATTAATAGATAACCTCATTTAGGTATATGCCCATACATATATCTATGTTACCAAGTAATCCATATCAATCATGAGGTAAACACAAAAGTCACTGACTCTTCTCAACCAGAATTTTATTCTAAACATAGTATCAATCTGAACCCACAGATGCTGGAGAACTCCTCCCCTATCGAGTATAGTGGTCCTGCCGTGCTCACACAGAGGCGCTTCCCACTATCCTTGGACTGCTGAGGTACTCTTACTGTCGATTACCGTGGCTCTAACATGCTCACACATAGGTGCTCCCCACTGTGGGTCTACCGCTAATTACCAGGCGCTCCCCCTAAGGGCCTACAGAGGTACTCCTCCTATCCAGTACCGCGGGTCTGCCGCCAACTACCAGGCACTCCTCCGCCGTGGGTCTGCCGCCAACAACCAGACGCTCCCCATTGGGCTAGTCGAATCACTCTGAGTCGAATCAGTCAAGAAGTTGTTAGGTCTCAGCTAGCTAGTAGGTTCCATCACAAATGTCTGCTCATCTCTGGAAGATCCTTTCCACAAGCTACTAGTCGGTACTCCAACTATCAAGAAGTCCCCCGTAGAAGTATCTCAAAGGTCTACCTCGTCATAGGGGTCTCAACGCAACAGACAACGGGTCGATCAGACACCCGATCTGTGAGTTATTAGCCTTTTAGTCCCGGGGGACCGGTTGGATTCGTGTATGATCCAACCTGACCGTATTTCAACATTACACCGAACTCTAGTGGGGTAAACACAAAGGGACCACCATGCTCCATGAAAAATTGCGCTGTTGACGGTTCGTCAAATGGTCATCTGGTGCCAAAGATATGGCCAAAGGAAGTAACGGTCAGCAGTAGGTCTAGGCCTGGTCAAACCCAGTTGGACCGACTCGGCCCAACCCAGACTGGGCCAGTCTAGCCTGAGTCGACCCGATCAGACCCGCTGTGTCTGACCCGGCCCGGTGGACGGGTCAACCCTCTAGGTTCGGCCTGGTCCGTTGGGCCTGGCCGAGCGGGCTGCTGGGGCGGTTTCGCCCGGAGGTCTCCGCATAGGCGGCTCGACCCGGAGGCTAGGGCCGGTTCGGCCAACACCACGTGGGGCGTGGATCGACCTGAAAATCTGAGCTGGTACAACCAGCGACACCGTAAAGGACACCACGGGATGGTTCAGGTGGCCAGCACGGATTGGCTGGTTCGACCGGGAGACTGGGTATGGGGAGGCCATGCGAGGCGCCAGGCAGGGCGCGGGTAGGCCGCAAGGGGTGCGGGCAGGCCAACAGGGTGCCGGGCAGGGCGTGGCCAGGCCACGCGGGGTGCGAGCATGTCACACGGGGTGCGGGCAGCGCGCAGGCAGGCCGGCGGGCAGTGCCCGGGAAGGCCATGGGGAATCAGGCAGGGCGCGGTGAGGTCGACGAGGCGCGGGGAGCATGGGGGAAGGTTGACGAGGCATGCGGGAAGCGTGTCGACAGGTTGTGGGGTGCCGCGCAGGGTGCGGGCAGGACGGCGAGGCGCGGGGGCAGCGCGCGGGCAGGCCGCGGGGTGCAGGCAGCACGTGGGCAGGTCGCGGGGTGCAGGCAGCGCACGAGCTGGCTAGCTGGGCGCGCGAACTACACAAGGGGAGACCGGAAGGGCGCCCACATCATGCAATCAGGCTACGGAGTGCTAGGCAGCGCCGGGCAGGCCGACGGGGCGCGTGGGTAGCTCGCCTGCAGGCGGGCGGGACGTACGAGCAGTGCGTGGTGAGGCCGGAGGGGCCTGTTCCGGTGGCCGGTGGCAGCCAGGCAGGCCGGTTCAGCACGGATCAGGCTGATGCGGACTGACAATGTTCGTCCGGGAACACCGGTGTGCCGCGAGGTCGGTGCGGTTCGCAGATGACATGGGTAGCGCGGCGTTTGACATTTCCGCCTTCGTTGCCTCATTTCCGCTTCGAAGAACACCACAAGAAGGAAAAACGATGGAGGATGTCAAGCCATGTTAGGTTGTCCCGCACCCTCCGCATATATGGAGGGATCAATTGGCTCAACAAGATAAGCAGTTGATCATTAACATGTCCACAACAAATCCTTTCTATCCGATGAAGAAGATAAGAAAAGGTATAACATCATCAAGTAATGAACCCCCTACCTGGATTGTCGGGTGTCGACGTTGAAGTCGCAAAAAGAAGAATAATTCGCCCGTTGTTCGTCGCATCTGCCACACACTCTTAATTCCTAGCTGCGTCGGCTCTGGAAGACGCTCCATGTCGGTAGGATCTGAAGAAGGAAGTTGAAGAAGAACCTTCGTCGGCGTTCTTCGTTTGAAGAATGTGTTCTTCGTTCTTCATTGGCAGAATGGTTCTTCATTAGGAGCTTTCTCCCAATGACCCTCTAATCTTACTTTTCCATCAAATGAAAAGCTTGACCCTCCAAATAAAAGATTTCCTTTTATTTTAGATTAATGAGTTTTAAATTCAAATTGTGGCGTTTAATTAAATGATATTATTCATTTAATTAATGGGGTGGAGTTGGCATAAATTAAATTAGGGGAGATTAATAGGCTCTCCCTCCTTAAAGAGGGAGAGTTGGGAGGTTTTATCCACCTCCACCAATAGGGGTCGGGTGGTCCCCATCCCTATTATTCAAATGAGAGGTTATGTGGTTTTGGGTGGTCCCCACATCGAAACCTCTCACGAGAGGTTATGTTCGGGTGGACCCCACCACCATAACCTCTCTGGGGAGGTTAAGGTGTGGGGGTCCCACATCCAACTCCCGTGAGTAGGTTTTAACCACCAACACTCTCTTGGCGGCTCAAATAAAATAAAATGAAGCTACACTTTATTTTATTATATATTTTTTAAGAACTCCCAAAAATTAACCTCAACACTTGACTCACTGCTGTCGAAGTGAAAGTATTTTTAAGAAAATATTGGTGCTGCGAGTTCAATGGTGCCCTCAGATTTCAATTCCGAGAACCGGTTCAAAAGTTATGAAAACCCGTTCGTACATTTACTGAACGTACCCAAACAAAACATCATAAATTGATTCCGGGCACACCGGGCCTCAGAATCACGCATCTTAAATTTTTTTCGGACTCGTAAAATTTCAGTGTATTTAAGAAACAAATTTCCATAGAATTTCTGGGTCTTTACATTCTCCCCACCTCAGGGCTTTATGTCCCCATAAGCTACAACTCGAACTATGAAAACAAGTGGGGGTACTGAGCACGCATCTGAGCCACCCGCTCCCATGTGCTCTCCTAGAGGTTCCCGTGCTGCCAGCAAACGCGCACTATATGTATCAAACATCCACGTATGACCTGCTCCTGTCGATAATCAATCTCCACTAGAACCTCCGTGAAAGTCTCCCCATCATCGATGTCCAGCTCTCCATGGTCGGTGATGTGAGTAGGGTCATGCATGTATCTTCTCAGCTGAGATACGTGGAAGACGTCGTGCTCCCGGTGCAACTGAGGTGGAAGACCTAATCGGTATGCCACCTCTACAACCATGATGAGGACCTAAAATGGTCTGATAAATCTCAGAGATAACTTTCTGCCTCTGCCAAATCTCTATAGGTCTCGTCGAGGTGAGACCCGTAGAAAGATGTGGTCACCATCCTCGAACTATAGAGGTCTCTGTCTCTTGTCAGCATACGACTCCTACCTACTCTATGAAGTCTTCATCCTCTCCGGGATGATCTGTACTTTCTCTGTGGTAGCCCGTACCATCTCTGGTCCCACTATTGATGACTCCCCTGGGCCCGTCTTGTACAGTGGAGATCTGAAAGGTCATCCGTACAAGTCCTCAAAAGGTGTCATCCCGATGGTGGATTGATATCTGTTTTTGTACGCAAACTCCACTAATAGAAAGTTATCCTCCCAGCTATGACTGATGTCAAGGACATAATCACACAACATGTCCTTGAGGGTCTGATTGGTCCGCTCGGTCTGATCATCTATCTGAGGATGGAAGGAGGTTCCCAAGCGAAGCTCTATCCTGAAAGCCTCCTACAACCCCTTCCATAGCCGGGAAGTAAACCATGTATCACTATCGGAGACAATCGTCGAAGTTATACCAGGTAAACGCACAATCTCTTGCACATAGAGGCATCCTAATCTCTCTACTGAACCCTACTCTCTGATCAATAGGAAGTGGGCCAACTTGGTGAGTCGGTCAACGATCACGCAAATCGAGTCGTGTCCCCTAGATTTACGTGGAAGGCCCATCACTAAGTCCATGGATATCCCATCCCACTTATAATCTGGGATGTCTAAAGGTTGTACCAAGCCTGCTGGTACCTGGTGCTCCGTCTTCACTTGCTGAAAAATGAGGCATCGAGAGACAAATTCCGGTACTCACTTATTCATACCTGGCCACCAGTGCTGTCGTCTGAGGTCCTGATACATCTTCTCACTCCTGGATGTACCACTAGGGGGGAAGTGTGGAACTCTCTCAACACTTCCTCTTGAAGTGACACATGTTCCATAGTACGTCCTCTAAAGAGGATGATGTGCTCCCCACCATCAGAAAATCCATCAGGTGCCTGCCCTATGGATATTTGAGCACATCGTGTCTCGCAGTCAGCGTCTCCACACTGTGCCTCCCAGACTCACTGAAGAAGTGGGGGAGTGACTATAAGTGACTGAAGGAGGACTGATCCATATCTATCCACAAAGGATATTCGTAAAGCAGCCAGCTGCTCTGTCGCCTCGCCTAGCAGCTGTATACCAGACCTCCTACTGAGTGAACCTGTAACAATATCCCTATTCCCCAGAGTATAGACTATTTCGAAGTCATAGTCCTGGAGGAACTCAAGCCATCGCCGCTGTCTCAGGTTCAGGTCCTTCTGAGAGAAGATATACCTGAGACTCTTGTGATCAGAGTACACGGTAAAATGTTCGCCCATAAGATAGTGCCGCCACATCTTCTAGGCGAAGACCACTGCTACTAACTCTAGGTTATGGGTAACACAGTTCTCCCCATGCTGTCTTAGCTACCGAGAACCATAAGCGATTACTACTTTCTCCTACATCATGACACACCTGAGTCCGGTCCCTGATGCATCACAGTAGACTACGTAACCTACGCCCTCCTCTGGAAGCCTCAAGATGAGTGCACTAGTCAGCCTCTACCTCAGCTCCAGAAAGCTCTGCTGGCATCTCTCCGACCCCACGAAGTGTTTACCTGTATTTTTCAAGGCTGGAAGTGGTGCTGAAACTTTGGATAAGTCTGTAACAAACCTCCAGTAGTATCCAACCAAAGCATACATCCCTCCCCCTTGGGGGGGGGGGGGGGTAATCCTGGAAACATCTTTTGAAAAGATGTCCCCATGTTCTATCACTACTTTTTGGAACTGGAAACTAAAAACTCTTTCTTCCACAATGGTAAGGCTGGCCGACTCAAGAGTGATCAGTTGTACCCTCCTATGCAAGAGTTTAACCTATGCTGTCTGGGTTTCCTTTTTCGCCTACTAAGTAAAACCTCGTCCCAACGTTGTAGATAAACCACAACCTTTTTGCATAATACAGTCAATCTGTGTATGAACTGTGGTTGCCCAGTCCATACCCAAACAAACTTCGTAAGGCCTCGACAATTCCACCAAGATGTTCCAACCAAAACTCTCACCTCAAGGGTTAGATCACACCGTCGGTGTAAGTGTGATTATCGAGTCTCCTCTAAAAGGTATCTCCAGATGTGAGGGTCAAGTCAACGGTTTAACCAGAAACTCAGGTTATGGGACAAGATTTGTGGAAGGAAGGAATGATTGTTACCTATGTCTATTGATACAAAATATAGTAGTATACACATACCATACCTCGAATCATTCATAGAGCCCATGGGTCACACTCCTTGACCACATGCAGCTACTCTCTTCCCCTGCCCCCCAGCTCCCTGAGCCTGGCGGGGACTAAAAAGGTGGGTGGTTGTAACATGTCAAAATGTACACCACCTCATGCTGCTCTCCTAGCTATACTTCTACGTCTGCTTCCTTGAAGATTCACTTGTCCCTGACACTTCCTTTTCTCAAAACATTTTACATGATCAAGTCTCTGAGACTGGCACAAATTTCATGCTTTCCCAATGCTAACAATCACTTGCTGTATCCGCTCAGCAAAAGAACATTCAACCACAAAGGTTTTGTCTAGCATCTAGAGAAAAGGTGTAGGCTCAAATGTCCTAAAACATACCTCAATCGATAGTCCAAGCCCCAATACACCGATTGTATCGTATTCATAGAGTACTGGGAATGATTAGTATGCCTAGATGAATACTCAGCTACCCACATGTCTTCCTGACGAAGTTGAACAATCTCTAGAGAACTCTCAGCCACCTCCTCAGGCCAGTCCTCAGCCACCTGTGAGTCGGGCTCGCCTCAGTACCTGAGGGGTATCTGATTTTGAAACACATGTAAGGAACTAGACATACATATGTCATCTATCGGTATCACCAGTTTTAACTGCTGACCAACATGTAGTGATATATCTAACACACTACCTAAAGGTACAATCTCGGGAAACGGTCCACGTTCCGAAGACTCATCACTACGCAGACCAATCTCATGGTCACTCCCTAGAAAACACTAGTAGCTAATATCACTTTATTCTCTACGGGTGTCTAAAATAGGTGGAGTACTCTAGCAATTGCCTCCAACTAGTCCTCTACTACCTGGGAATCTGTCTCATCTCGTAACCTCAGAGGCCTCTGCCACTGGATCTCGTGCAACGCGCTCAGTTGGCGTGCACCATCCGCAAGTGAGAATGGTGGAATCTGCTGCCCAAAGGTTGGTGGTGGTGTTGGTACACCACCCAAAGGCGCCAACATAGTAAGAGGGCCCTACACTGGAGCCTCGTCCCTCAGTGGGCCTTCATCGGGTACTCTCTCGGAACTCTAACTGGCTATCTGCATGGAGCCATCCTGAACAGATGCAACATGGTAAAAAGTTATACCCGGTGTGATGACCTAGAAGAACCAAATTTAATGAAAATTTTTGAAAACACACACGCAATCAGTGTTTTTGTGCACTGATTCGGAAATCAGAAGTCAGATTCGTGGTATATGGATACGTCAGCCACCACACCAACACTGGACTCCCTGAACTGAAAACCATACTCGATACCCTTAACACTATTTCTTCACAGAAAAAAATGATAAGAGTCCAATGTTATACGGTAGAACAGACTGCTCTGATACCAATTTGTCACGGCTCGTCCTCGGGACTCATGTTGTGACTATCCTAAGCCCGCCATCCAAATGCCAGGGGTTGGTGACTAGCACAAATGGTGTAAATACCTAAGCTGGGAAGGGTGCGTGCAGGTCAGCGGGGCGTGGGGTGCTAGGCATGGAGAAGAGGCGTGGGGTGCCAGGCAGGGCGCGAGCAGGCTGGCGGGGTGCACGAGCAGCGCGCAGGCAGGCCACACGGTGCTGGGTAGGGTGCGGGCAGGCCAGCGGAGCGCGCAGGCAGGCCGCAGGGTGCAGGAAATACGCGTGTTGGCCGTCGAGGCATGTGGGAAGTGCGCGGGGAGGCCAGCGGGGCACATGTATCACACCGGTAGGCCACGAGGCACCAGGCAGGCCGGCGGGGCGCATGGGCAGCGCGCTGGTAGGCTGCGGGGTGCGAGCAGCGCATGGGATGGCCGGAGGGGCGCAAGAGCAGCACATGGGGATGCCCGCGGGGTGCAGGCTGGTGGCCGGTGGTGGCCAGGTAGGCCGGTTCGGCATGGATTAGGCTGATGCGGGCAGACGGTGTTCATCTGGGAACACTGGTGTGTCGTGGCGGTGGCACTGTTCGCGGAGGCTGCGGATAGCGTGACCTTTTTTGTTGCCACCTTCATCGCCTCATTTTCGCTTCAAAGAACACCACAAGAAGGAAAAACGACGGAGGATGTTGGTCCATGTTAGGTTGGCCCGTACCCTTCACGTTTAGGGAGGTATCAATTGGCTCAACAAGATAAGCAGTTGATCATTAACACATCCGCAACAAATCCTTTCTATCTGATGAAGAAGATATGAAAATGTATAACATCATCAAGTAATGAACCCCCTACCTGGATTGTGGGGCATCAATGTTGAAGTCGTGGAAAGAAGATGAAGTCACCCGTCATTCGTTGCATCCAACACAAACTTCTAATTCCGAGCTGCGTCGACTCTGGAAGACGCTCCACATCAGAAGGATCAGAGGAAGGAAGCTGAAGAAGAACCATCCCCAGTGTTATTCGTTGGAAGAATGCATTCATCATTATTTGTTATGAGAATGGTTCTTTGTTAGGAGCTTTATCCAAATGACCCTCTAATCATCCTTTTCCAACATTTGAAAATTTAGCCCCTCCAAATAAAAGATTGTCTTTTATTTTAGATTAATGAGTTTAAAATTCAAATTGTGGTGTTTAATTAAATTAGATGATTCATTTAATTAATGGGATTGACTTGGCATGAATTAAATTAGGGGAGATCAAGAGGCTCTCCCTCATTAATGAGGGAGAGTTGGGAGGTTTTATCCTCCTCCATCCATAGGGGTCGGGTGGTCCCCATCCCTATTATTCAAATGAGAGGTTATACGGTTTTGGGTGGTCCCCACGTCGTAACCTCTCGCAGTAGGTTATGTTCTGGAGGACCCCACCACCATAACCTCTTATGGGAGGTTAAGGTGTGGTAGTCCCACCTACAACTCACATGAGGAGGTTTTAACCACCAACACTCTCTTGGTGGATTAAATAAAATAAAGTGTGGATACACTTTATTTTATTATATTTTTTTAAGAACACCCAAAAATTAACCTCAACTCTCGACTCACCGCCGTTGATGTGAAAGTCTTCTTAAGAGAATATCGGCACTGCGAGTTCAATGGTGCCCTCAGATTTCAATTCCAAGCACCGATTCAAAAGTTATAAAAACCTGCTTATATGTTTACTGAATATACCCGAACAAAACTTAATAAATTTATTCCAGGCACACTGGGCCTCAGAATCATGCGCCATAAATTTTCGCGAACTTGTAAAATTTACCATGTATTTAAGAAAAAAATTTGCACAGAATTTCTCGGTCTTTATAGTTATGATGATATATGATTATATTCTAAATCAACTAAATTAAGTTCCATTTGAAAACAATGAAGGGTGGTTCCATTGTAACACAAATATTTTTTATGAATGAAAACCATGTTCAATAGCATTTACAACACGCAACCCCAAGCCTAAATGAACCAATATTAGTTATGACTATTATAACCTAGATTTTAAATTAAAGGGTATGAATAGTATTAACTACATTATATATATATCATACTCTAATTTCTTAAATTCATAAGAAATAAGCATTTAATTTTTTGGGAATACATTTTATTCTTCAAAAAAGACATGTTCTACAAAAATGAATTTTATTGTCTTTTATGAGAAAATTATAATAATAATTTCCCAAAATTTTATAAATTTTATTTTATAAAATTATTATTTTTTAAAATCATCACATATAATTGGATTAGGGTATTTTTTTGATTTGTTCTAAAATGATTTATTTTTCTGTGAAAAGTGAAAATTAATGATGTTCAAATACTATCATTTATTTTCATTAAATAAATTAATTTAAAAGTGTCTTTATATTTTGAATATAATATTAAATTTACATAAATTTAATTTATAATAATTTAATTAATTTCATTTTAATAAGAAATTTTCATGATTTTGGTATATGTTTATTTTTAGTCATAAAAAGCACATTTTTCTTAAAACGTTTTTAACATTTATAATGTTTTTCCATTAATTAATTAAAATAACCATAAATAAGTAATTATTTAAATTAAATATATATAAATTATATACATATATATTTATTTGAATTGATATTAAAATGATTTTTTTAGTTATAGATTTAATATAAAATATTCTATTGCTTAAAAAATGCATTTCCTGAAAAACTCTATTTCATCATATGCGGTAAGTTTGATTTTAAATTTAATTACTACAATTATATGTTTTGAATTTTTAAAATTGATTACATATATTTAATCATAATAATTAATAATAGGTAACAATTTCAACTAATGTTTTTTTCGTTATGAATAGTAAAAACAATAAAAAATTAATTACTACATTTAGGGTTAAAATGGGTTTACTGAGGGATTAAAATAACATATAGGGGTAAAATTTCCAATTAAAATTTTATAAATAATATTTTATGTCCATATTTAAATATTACCAGATACCACCATTAAATTTATGGATATTTAGTAGCATTTGACTTGGGAATTACTTTATCATTTTTTATTCTTTTAAGAAATTTCAAAGTGGGTTCCCCCTCCACTTATAAAAGGATACCCCATATCAAATATTCTCTACAATTCATGATCATTTTGGTTTAGAAAATACTTTAAAAAATAAATTCCTAAATCACCTTAATAAAACATAGAGAAATTTTTCATCATTAAAATAACCTAGGGAGGATTTTAGTGTAAATAGAAATAGGATGTCTGAAGAAGAAGTATTGTTCTTAATTGAGTGTTTTCCATTTATCTATTCTTACTACTCCATAAAATATTATTAATACATTCTGTAATTAATAAAATTATTTTATTTAATATAATTATATTTTATTATTTTAATATAATAACAAAGATTCACTTCCTATTCTATAAAATGTTGAACAAAACCATCACTTTTGTATACGAAGGACTATCGCCTTACAAACTGATGTAATTTTCTCTCCATCATCATCTATCAGATATATTTATTATGATGTATTAAATGTATATATATATGATATTAATTATATATTTATAATTATATAAAATTAATATATCATATATTTATTACCTTATAATTCATATAATAAACATACCATCGTTCGTGTGTACGTGTGAATTTCCACCCCCACTAAGTAATGCGATTGATTATTCCTTAAAAATCACATGTATGGTATATTTTTGTGAAATTAAATAAATAATATGATATTAATAATATAATTAAAATTCTATAAATATAAATTATCACTTAACTTATTGAGATCGCAATCGTTAAAAAATGGAAACATTACTCAATGTACATACAACCTACTATCTTCATAACTGTAACATTGTTTATTTTTCATAAAAATATTTCATGATTGGTTTTAAAAGTATAATTAATTTATTAAAATTATAATTATTGGGATATTATTAAATAATAAAATCTTTTACCTTAGTCTTATTTCCAAATTGATTTTGGATATATGAGCAGAATATCATCAAAACGTTATACTTGAACCTTAATAATTAAATAATTGAATATAACATGAAAATAAATAAATAAAAGGAATAATAAAATATAAAAATTATATTAATAAATTAAATAATTAACATAAGCTTATTATTCATGAATATAAAAAACAGGGATGATAAATGAGGCTCATGGTAATGTATCTCTCTAAAAAACCATTTTTTTAAGTTATGATCATTCTATCTATATTTAACTCACTTTATATATCTATTTAAAGTTATAGAATACTTTTAAATTATGTATATATGTATCTCACATATATATATATATAGATTATTATACAATAATTTTATAGGGAAATTCTCACCTTATGTTCATTTCTTAATTTCTCCCATTATGAAATTTCCTTTGATTATGACATGTGCCAAGATTATGGAACAAATGTTATTTTCATGGGTAATTCTTATGTTTATCCCTTACTATTTATTAATATTTTTGGAAAACATTAATCATGAAATTTTTTTATGGGTGTGACTGAATAGATCTTTAATTCATTGGTTAACGATTTTGTCTCATGAGACTTTATGTATGGGGTTAAGGATTAAACCTAATCCATTATGGGAATTTCTCCACCATGTTATTTAGTCTAGGTAGTTATACTTGACTCTTATTTATGTCATATTATATTTTATTTCCAAATTTCCTATTATTCCATTATCTTATGATACCATGTTGTTTATATTATTCTTCCATGTGATTACTCATGATATTTATGTTTTTTTTGATATAATGTTATACATTTGACCCACACTTTATGCTTCCTTATCATGCTTATTACCTTACTAGTATTTTCAGACCAAAACATTTTTTTGTAATACCTAGGTTATCTTATATAATTTTAAGAGCTCGAAATGATTTCAGAGATCACTAAGGAGAATAAAAATAAAATTTTTATATTTTTTGTTTGTTTTTTATTTTTTCTGTACCTAGTATTCCAAATACATTAGGCCTTATGAACCATTTTTTTATATTAATGGGTATTTATGTAAAAAATCATGAAATAATATATATAAATGTATTGGGATCATATAGTTGGTTTCATATAATATTTTAGTTATTTTTTATGGATTTGGAATATAATAATTTATTTATTACCCTAAGGATATGTATAAGGACAAGTCAATGATTAAGAATATATCTTGGAATTTTGGTAAAGGATAGAGTGATTAGTTTTTGAGAAATTATATCCCTATCAGAATATTACATATAAGGACCCAAATATTTTTTAATCATGAGTTTTTTGTTAATAATTCATTTTATTAAACTCCCAAGTATATTTCATAGTATATAGTTTTATAGAATTTGGTTATAAATCTTACATAACAGACTAATATATTACAAAGTGGACACTTATACTTAGTATCTATTTTTCCCATAATCTAAAACTTTTAAAAATAAAAAAGTTGTATTTTCATGAAATATCTTCACACTTTTTATAATGATATTATCCTTGTACTTAATCATCATTAAAATATGTGTTTTTTAAAAATGAGGGATAAAAACAGAAATATTAGTAAGTTATATAAAAATAAAGAAATAAAGAGTGAATGAAACCCATTTAACCCAGAAACATTATAAGAATTTTCCTTTTTCAAAATAAAATTTATGGTCAAAATAAAAAATTTCTTACCTAAGAATTAACCTTACCTTCCAAATTTTTTCATAAAACAATTAAAAGAAATATTTTATAAAAATAAAAAACATTAAGGTTTCATTCCAATCATGAAAACTCATTAAAATTTTTCAAAGAAGTTATACCTTTCACCCTTACAAAGTGGAATAAATTTTTCTTTAATAATATTATCATTAGAGTACCTTTTGAAATCATAATATTTCTATAAAAAACCATGTAATTCATATATAAAAAATTTATTTAGCTTGATACATCATTTCTATATCACTCATACAATCACTCTTACAAATGGAATAACTATATGGATGACTTCCATACCCAATGCATTTTAGGACTATCAAAGACCCACCCAGAAAAGGTTTATAATTAACCCACTTATCCATGGATTATAATTAAACCAACCATTATCATAACAACTATAGAGAACCATAAAATAATCAAACACATAAAAGATTTCAATTTTCATTATTACACCCATAAAAATATTCTACGAACCCATAAAAACATTTTTGGATACTAAAATATGAATTAAAATATCAATCCATTTTCAAAAATAAACAGAACATTGGGGAATAAGGATTTTTTTAAAGAAAGCACGAAATATTGTAAAGGAAGAAAAAACCCAAATAACGGTTACAACATCTGGAAATTTTTTTGTCACTGTATACATTGTAATATAACATTTCTTTTTTATTTTATAAATAAAGTCAAATTACATAAAAAGTTTCCTTTTTAAAATCATGAAATAAATTCAAATGTTTAATAAAATTTCATTTTAAATTATTTTATGTCCATAAATAAATAATTTTATCCCTATATACATGGAATAAAAAGAGTTTTTAGGGTAACTTTAAAAATATTAAAAAAATTCCCATAACTTGAGTCTGACTCATCACATGCATTCCTTATATTCCCGAATAATAAATTTATGTTTATTATTTACTATATAGATAACCTTTTTAATGTTAATTGTTCCTTTTATTCAACTTATTACCATTTTATATACAATAAATTAATCATTTATGTTTATGTTTGATGTTTGGACGATATTTCGATCATATGTCCAAATTGAATTCAATAGGCTTACTTTGGCCAAAGGGGTCATTATTTAAAAAACACTAGAATAATAATAATTAAATAATTATAATTTTATACATAATTTTCAATCATAAAATTAACCATAAATTATATTTATGAAAAATGATCTATGTTACAATCATGGAGATGGTAGGCCATACATACACATGTTTAATATTTCCATTTTTCAACGATCATTATAAAAAGAAGATAAGAATTATTTTATATTTAAATAATGATAATAATATCTTAAATAACATATTAATTTCATAAATATACTTATATTTATAATCGTTGTGATGTGGGGATGAAAAATTAATCACATCATTTCGTGGAGGTGGTAGTCCACAAATATGGAGAAAGACATTATCATTTTTTAGTGAATGAAAATTAAAAAAAAGTAAATGATGTAATATATTTTAATAATAATAAATATGTCATTAATATCATATATAAACATTAAATAAATCATTATAACCAGCCTTGAGAGGTACTGATGGATAAAAAATTACATCAGTTCGTGAGGCGGTAGTCCAGCGTACACACGAATGATTGTTTCATTTCCAATCTTATGGAAGAGATGGTGAATATAATTTATGTAATTAAAATAAAAAAAATAATTATATGGAATATAATTGTGTTATTATATCGTCATGGTTTAATAATATTTGAATTTAGTAGAAGAATAAGTGAACAAAAAGGCTTGATTAAGAACTATACCTCTTCTTCAGAAAACAACAATTTAATTACAACTTAATACCTATAAGGTAATTATAATTACAAAAATAAAGAATCTAGGATGTGTATAGTAATTTATGAAAAGGATATGAATTAGTATTGTCTAGAACAAAAGGTTTTTGAAGAATTATGAAATGAGAATAATAGACTCCCTTTTATAAGAGAGGGGAGAGACTCCATTGGAATCTCTTAAAATATTATATTAATATAAATTAATTTTGATTTACAAATAGATCCAAACTGAAGATATTCAAATATTAAATGAGTATGAGTTTAAATAATCTCAAAAAATAAATTTTATGCATGTTTTGATCAAATGTTTACCCTTAAAATTTTATTTTAACCATTCATTAACCATTTTAAAAAATAAAGTGATATCAATGATTTTTACTATCATGGGGTTAATATAATTACTGTAAAAGGAAAAAAGGGAAAAATGAAAAAATATTTGTATTTTAAACATTTTACCATACAATTAGCCAAATATAGGATTTTTAAGATTTTTAAATTATTTAATTAAATATTATTTATTATAAAATATCATTATTATCAATTTCGGAACTATTCCTTTAATTTAAATTTTAAAACCTCAATACAATAATGTAATTATAATAAATAGAATAAATAAATATCTAATGTTTTATTTTTACAAAAAAAAATCATGAACACAAATATTCAATCATATAGTATTATTTATAACATTTTTTAAATCATTTATTTTTTTCTGTTAATTGAATAATTATTTCATTAGTGCTGTGTAAGCTTTTAAGGAAATTATTTCTTCAATAAAAAAGATAAATAAATTACCATAATTATAAAATTATTTATATTTCAAATAAATATTTATAACGAAACATATCCTATGCTTATCCCTATATTTAAAATATTAACGTTATTAAAAGCAAGTGCGTGACATTTTTCGATTTCTATTATGTTAAATATTATAAAGGAAAAAATCATGACCAAATTAAAAATAAGATTATATTCAACTTTTGGATGATTTATGATGATTTATAATCATCCTAAAAATTTAAGTCAAGTTTTAGGGTCATTCATTATTCCTTATCATTTTTTATAACTTTATTTAAATGATATATCCTTTACCGTGAAAACAAAAAATTTAAGGTTACTATTCATATTAAAAAAAATAAAAGGAAATTGTAACACCCCAATCCCAGAATCCCAAAGTCCATGCATTATTTCATTACATTGGCCTGATTATAAGGAAGTCGTATCCTGAAGTACTAAATAGTTTAGTAGTTTTTGAAAACCAGATAAATACATAGGCTCAACATTACAACTTGAAATAAAAAAAATGTATAAGTATTATTGGGAACATCCAAAAATCTATGTTTATCACTAAAATTCATTCATAATAAACCTCTTCACAACCTAGGAAAAAATAAATCATATGAAAAGGGGTGAGATCAGATGCTCATTAAGGGTAAACAATACTGCGAAAGATATTATAAACATAAAAATTAGGCATGATGAATAAATAAAAACACATGCCATTAAAAAAAACTTATACATATTATGGCAGGAATAAGATATGAATAAATAATTCCATAATAAAAAATAATCTTGGGTATCCTACTAGTGGAATAACTACATGAACTTTCAACTACTGGCCTTATAATGAGGGAAATTCATATGTCGAACATTCTAAAAACACACCGTCAATATAACAACCCTGCACTTTTTTATAGACTTAAACATGATTTATTACATAAAATTTCACTTAAGAAAAGTCAAATGATCGACAGGTCCATGGTATCAGTAAATTAGGGACATTACATGACAACTTAAGATGTAAAAAATAAAACATCATTATTGAAAAATTCTTGTACATGACTACAACATTCCGTCGTACTTAGCATTGAATGGGATAACCTGAGGAGATACATAAGAAATGGATGAGATATAAATCTTAGTAAGAGAGTAAATAAGGAATAACATGATGAATACAATATATGTTAGGAAAAAGGCATTTCAATGGAGTGTAAGTGAAACATTAACATAAAGGCATGATATAGCTTGATTATCATAACATGGAAATGTGTCATCAACATTTAAAATGATATTATCATGACCAAGGATTATTTCACATGGAGCGTGATTAAAACCTCAATTAACATGAATTATCAAGATTAAAACCTCATTGAACTGGACGCATCATGATACTAATCTTTACCCAATGCATTGGAGCGCTATTTGTGCACACCCTTCTTAATCATTTCATTTCATGCATAAGTGTGCCACATGGATCATATAACATGGATTCATTAAAAATCATCATTTATTCCACGATAAAGTAATGTGGAATTAATACATGAAACTATATATTCAATAATTAAATTTTCATAAAGGAGAATACCCATTATAGGTAAATGGGCATGGTATTCACTACAGAATGACTTTGTCATGGAAAATTGCGGGGCAATTTCGAGAGCATAACAACATGACCTAAGAATTCATAAGAATTATTGATGAGAGAGAAAAAGATGCATCATAATATTTATATGAAATGGATAGTAAGGGGGTCATATAGAAGCATTTTCCAACATATGTAATGGAACATATTTTCATAATACAAAATAATTCCCTAAATGTAAATGAGGAGAGAGAAATCCCTTACGGAATTTCAGAATGGTAACTGGTGTACATGGGGGAAATTAATGAGATAGAAAGGGGTATCTCATCATTAAAACATAAGGAGGGACATATAGGGGAGTTTAAAAATCATTCCTAAATATTTTTAATTGAAAAAAATGGTATAACAGTATAATGAAATTTGGACAAAAACGAGAAAGGAAGAAATCCCTTAATTGGAAGTGTGATCCAAAGGATTAGGAGAGGCTTTAGAGAGGAGAATTTGGGAGATTAGGGTGACTTGGGAGGATAATATAGAGATTATGTAAGAGTAAGGACGTTCTAAAAGGGGTTTTAATGAAGGGAAGTGGGAGATTGGGTGGGTTTATATATGAAAAGAGAGGGAATTCTTTATTATTTAGGTTTTGGACACCACACGTTAAACTAATCAAAACCACAAACCAGACCATGGTTTTTGCCCATGGTTTTTTCCAAATGGGGGGGGGGGGGTGGAAAAAATTATTTTATAAGGACTATTTCTTAACTTTTTAAAATATTATTCTTGATTATGTGGATTTTAGTCACACTCTCAAGGTAATCATTTTAAAAATTAAAATGTTTTATAAGTCTTGGAGGGTCCACTAAGGCACTATAAAATTAATAGAAAAAATATAAAATAAAAATATTTTAAAGGTAAAATATATAGTTTCTAAAAATCCCATTTAATGTATTTAATTACATCACTATTGATTCATTATGATGTCATAAAACACATTATATATTTAAACGTTTTTTAATTTTTACCCAAAAATTTGGCTGTCTCCGAAAATAATGAAAAATTCATTGTTGGATAATTTCAATATCCTGATTCCAAAAATAATATTAATTTTATCTAAATAATTTTTGAAATATGTGAATTTTTACTTTTAAAATAAAAACTGACATTTATCGAAAATTATTGGGTTTTGAAAAAATAGCTTTCAAAACATAATAAAAATTGAAATTTATTCAAAAAAATCATACAATCATTTATATTTAATGAAAATTATTCTAGTAATAATATTTTATTGAAATAATATTTAATTCAATAATCCATTAATTCATCAAAATAGATTTCATAATTGAATATTTTCTAAAAATACTATTTGGATTTAAAAACTATTTACAATGTAATAATAATAAAATGAATGCATATTCATTATTCTATACAAAAATAATGCATATAATCATAGTTCTAGGATATTATTACATAAACCTTTATAACACCAACATAAGGCCTAATTTTAAGGTGTGTGATGGTGACATACTATTCGGGTGGCTCAAATAACATCGCTCGGGTGGTAATCTCCATTTACTTCCACTTCTCCTGTAGGAAATTCCATTCAAGATTAACATATTGAAGCTCGGCTTGGGCTTGGCCAAGAGTGAAGCCCAGTGACGCTACCACCTTTTTGATCTTTGAAAAATTGGATTTTTATGTAGAAATTATTCTAGATGAGGCCATCGCTTCCTTTATCTCAGTAAATTGGATTTTTTAAAGCCGTATATTTATACTAATCATGTGGTCACTGTTCAATAACTATATTAGCAAAGGTAAAAATTCTTAATGATATTTTGAAATCTAAAATCATAAAACCAAGGAAGTGTATATGTTATATAAACATTTTACATAATAATACATTTAATTATATCAAGAGGAATTGTCATTAATAAAATTTTGGTTCGTTAAAATCTTCCACCCTTAAAAAATTTCTCCCTCAAAATTTGATTTTCCCACACTAAAATAGATGAGTGTTACTATGCTTCATCGCTTCCTTCGATTCCCAAATTCCTTCTTTAAACAATTTATTTGTCCACAACACCTTTATGAGGGGAATTGTCTTATTTTGTATAACGTTTCCCCTAAAATCTAAGATCTTCATCAGATTTTCTTCATGGGAGAGGTCATTCTCCTAAGGTACCACCTCAGGATTGAGTACATGCGATCTTCATAGGCCATTGATCGAATGTGATCAAGGATCTCAAAAGTACCAATGTACCTTGGACGAATATTTCCCTTCTTCCCAAATATCATAACTCTCTTCCACGGTGATATGTAGAAGAATACAATGTCTCCGATAAATAAATCTAGGTCTCGTCAATGATTATTATCATAACTCTTTTGTCAACTCTAAGAAAAAATTAATGTGATACTGGATGGTCTTAAGCTTCTCCACCATTTCTTTGACCATTTCTAGACCTAGGATTTTTTTCTCCCCAACTTTATTTGAACATGTTAGTGTTCTTCACCTCTTCCCATAAAGGGATTTATAAGGATCCATTTGGATGCTTGAGTTGAAAAGAGAACTCAACCAGAGGGAGATGTTGATCCCACCCTCCTTTGAAGTCCATTGAGAATGCTATCAACATGTCCTCAAGTGTTTGAATAGTCTGATTATATTGGATGAAAGTTTGAGGATGATAATCCATACTGAAGTTCAGATCTGTATTCAAAATATGTTGAAGACTCTTCCAGAACATAGAGGTGAATCTTGGATCTTGATCAAATAAAATAGATAGTGGTACCCCATGCAGCCTTACCACTTCTCTCATATATATCCATGGTAGTTGATCCAATGAAAAATATTCTCAAATAGTATTGAAGTATGCAGTCTTTTTAAGACAATCCACAACAACCTAGATATCATTGTTTCATTTAGATGTCTTCAGAAGTTTGGTGACAAAGTCCACGGTGATTTTATCCCATTTTCATGTTGGTATGGGTAATGAATGCATCATCCCATTATAATTCTCCCTCTCATCCTTCACATGATGAAATTCCATGCACTTTGATGTATACTTAGAGATCTCCTTTTTCATGTTATCCCACCAATAATGCTCTCAGAGATCTTGATACATCTTTTTGTTTCCTTGGTTAATAGAGAAATTTAAACTTTGTTCATCATACTAAAGTTCATTATTTAACTCCGGATTTTATGGAACACATAGTATTGTACCAAATCCCAAAATCCCTTCTTCATTAACATTGAACTCGGAGGATTTACCTTTTTTGACAGTTTCCACTTTCTTCTGAATTACCAAATCATCCTTTTGAGCAAAGGAGATAATTGAGCAATAATTTTTGAAAGTATTGATGATGTTCCCATATTTATGATTCCCACGTCCATCTTCAATAAATATAAAAATATTGGATACTTTTCAATTCTCATCCATGATAGAATCACTGGGTCCTTTCTACTTAGATAATCCTTTACATTGATTGCTTTCCCGGGGTGGTAATGGATTGAGAAGTACTAGTATTTAATCAGCTCTAACCATCTTCATTGGTTCATGTTAAACTCTTTCTGGGAGAATATATACTTTAGGATTTTGTAATCCGTATATATTTCACACATCACCCCAAAGAGGTAATGTCTCCAAATTTTTATAGAAAATATTAATATAGCCAACTCCAGATCATGCGTTGGATAGTTTTTCTCATGAACCTTAAATTTCCTTGAAACATAACCAATGAATTTTTCATTTTGTATCAACACTCATCCCATTCCTTTCTTAAAATCATCAATAAATACCTCAAAAAGTTATCTACTTATGGGTAGTGTGATCACAGACATAATGATATGCCTCTTTTTCAACTCCTTGAAGCTCTCTTCATATTCATCACTCAAAGAAAACATGACTTCGTTCTAAGTTAGCTTGGTAATAGGGTTTGAAAAATGTGAGAAATTTCACAAAAATCGACAATAATATCCAGCTAACCCCAGGAAGCTATGGATATCCGTCACCAATGATGGCCTTGACCATCCCTCTATTACAACTATCTTGGAGGGAATCACAGATATCCCATTTCTTGCGATGATATGACCCAAGATTGAGACCTTATTCAACCAAAACTCACACTTTCTGTACTTTTCATAGATATTATCCTTTCGAGAGGTCTCTAGTATAGTACATAGATGCTCCACATGATCCTCCTAGGTTTTGGATTATATTAGAATATCATCTATAATGACTACCAATTTTTTTTGAGGTAATCTCTAAAGACTCTATTCATCAGGTCCATGAAGATTTATGGAGCATTATTGAGTCCGAGAGACATTAATATGAATTCATAGTTCGCTCATCTTGTACAAAAATCTGTCTTGAGGATATCCTCCTTCCTCAACCTTAATTCGTAATATCCCTACCACAAATACTCCTTGGATAAGTATTGTGCTCCATGTAGTTGATTAAACAAGTCATGAATTCGTGGAGGAGGATACTGGTTCTTTATCTTGATTTTGTTGATCTCATGATAATCAATGCAACAACGCATTGACCCATCCTTCTTCTTGATGAAGAGGATTGGTGCACCCCATGGTGAAGCACATGGGAGTATAAACCCTTTATCTAGATTCTCTTATAGTTGTTTCTTTAGCTCTTCAATCTGCACAATATCCATTCTATACAGAGTCTTGGATATTGGAAACACCACATGTATAAGATCAATTGAAAATTAAATATCTCTTCTAGGAGGAAGATGGGGAAATTTATTGGTAAACACTTCAGAGAATTCCCTCACAATAGGAATGTATTCAAAGATGGTTGCTTCCTTAGACTCAATCATATAATCATGATTCACATGCTCATATGGAAGTAATATTCGTGCTTGAGGTGATGGTGCTAAAGAAGATTCATCCTCCTCCTTGCACTTGTATAAAATCAAGGGTCGATTTTCAATATGGAGAGTGATTTCCCTCTCAAGGGAATTTATGTTATCTCTTCATAAGGAAAGACAATACATTCCAGGAATTGCATCAAATTCCACCAGAGGGAGTATGGTGAGGTTCATTGGGACGTTTAAACAACAAATTGAGAAAGGGTAGGGGTTATATTCATTGGATTCAATGATTGTCCCATTTTCCGTTCTCACCAAAATCTTTACACACATGATTTGTGGTGGTGTTGGGATTGTCCTACTAAAATTTAAGGATATAAAAGAATGTGTTGAACCAGAATAAAAAAGTATGTTCCTTATTTTTGAATTAATAATCCGAGTACCTTTCACCACTTTATTTTCAGGGTTTAATTCGGTGGTAGTGATGGAAAACTCTCACCCTGCTGCCTTGGAGGTTGTTAGTTGCCTCCGAAAGCCCTTGTCTTTGGGAAATGGTTTTCTAAGTTCCCTGGTTCTTTTCATTTGATGTAATGAACAATGCGTTGAGGGACAAATAGAGTATTAATCTCTTCTATCATAGTAGTGGTTTTTTATTATCGATAGTTAATAGCTAGGTTACCTTCTCCTTCACAACTAAATCATTTCTTCATCCCCCTCAAGAAATTTCCAGGGTTCTTCTTTCCGCTCCTTTGGAATGTTGGGGGCTTTAATTTTTTAGCATCATTGGATTTATCCATCAGACCACCAAAATTAATGTCCCCCTTGTTCTTTTTATCCCCATGATACCCCTGAGATTTTCTGATCTCCATTTCGAACTTGAGGGTACATCAGACAATTTTCTTATAGCTCTTGAAGTCACGGATCGCAAGGGATTTCCATAGGCTAGGTTTTATCCCACTAAAGAAGCGGTAAACCTTACATTCGGGGGTAATGAAAAAGGTGTAGGCATATCGTGCAAGCCTTGTGAAGTTTTCCTTGTACGCTCTGATGGATTCTTCGTTTTTTTTCATGAGGGTAATTAAGTCCCTTTCCATCTTAAGTCAGAGGGTGTGAGGAAAATATTTATCGAATTTTTTTCATGAAATCATTCCATTCCAACACCTCGATCTCCTCCTCAAGCTACATATTTTTGATCAATGTCCACCATTGATCAGCTTCACCCTCTATACAATAAGTATCCAGAAGAACCTTCTCTTGTTCAGAATATTAAAATATGGAGAAGATATTCTCCACAGAGTTGATCCATTGTTCGACGATTGAGGGATCAAATGATCCATTAAAATTAAGAAGCCTTTTTCTCATGAAGATCTTGATTTTAGATTATTATTTATTGGGGGGGGGGGGGTGGGGGGGGTGGGGGGTGGGGGGGGGGTTAAAATTCTCCTTGACCCATGTTTCTATTCAAAACATGAGTTAACTAAGAGAGTATCATGAAAAAGTTTGCGATTCCTGCTCCCATCAGATTGGGCATCTCATTAGAATAGTCATCACATTGATCTTCACATCTGTTGTTAGAATAAGTCCTCCTATTACCATCTATTGGCTATAATTAAAGGAAAGTTAAGGGTAACACATAAAGGGGAGTCAAATGATAAAAATAGATAAATTATAAATTACTTTTATTTCCTTAAATTATTGATTTATAGGCCTCAATCTATATTATCCATGATCTACTTCCCAATATATATTCTTAGGGTCATTTCACCCCTAAAAAATGGTTCACACTAAGCTCATGAAATTACCAAAGAATATCCCCTAGGAGTTTTGTAATTAAGAGTGTAGCAAGGACCGTTATCGTGCACCAGTTCCTGTTCAAGTCTATGCCAAAGAGGTGTTTTTGGGTTTTACATCTAGATACATCTATGTCAGAGCCGCCTATACATAATCCTATCTATATAGGCATGTATTTTCATGATAAACCACTAACTAAATCTCACAAAAATTTAGGGATGTTTTTATTTTACTTAGTCATATCCCTAATAATTTCACTAGGGTTTTCTAATACTAATCCCAAAAATAACTAAACCCATCCTCTGATACCAACTATAACAATGCTTCTATATATTACTTACATTAACATGATTTCTTAAATAAAAATTCACTTAAGAAAACTTTGAGGATCTAGAGGTCAAGTTTATTGCTAAATTAGGGACATTAAATGAAAAATTAAGATAAAAAATAAAAAAATCCTTATTAAAAACATCTTCTACATGACCACAACATTCCCTCATACTTAGTATTGAATGGGATAACCTGAAGAAATACATAAGAAAGGGGTGAGACATAAAGCCCAGTGGAGTAAAAAAGGAATAACATGAAGAATACAGTACATGTTAGTCAACATGCATATCTATGGATTTCAAGAGAAACATGAAAATAAAGGCATGATATAGCATGATTATCATAACATGGAAATGTTGCGTCAACATTAAAATGATATTAGCATGATCCAAGGATCATTGCACATGGAGAATGAGTAAACAGTCATTGATCTTGAATCATCATGAGTAAACCCTTATTTCACTTTACATATCATGATACTAATCTTTACCCAGTGCATTGGAGTGCTATCAGGGTGCACCCTTCTTAATCATTTCATTTCATGCATAAGTGTGCCACATGGATCATATAACATGGATTCATTAAATATCATCATTTATTACATGATAAAGGAATGTATAATTAATTCATGTAACTCTATGATCAATAAGTAAATGTGAACAAAGGTGAATACACTTGATAGAGAAATGGGTATGGTATTCACTACATGATGACTTTGGCTTGGAAAATCGTGGTGCAATTTCGGCAGCATAACAGCGTGACATAAGAATTCATAAAAATGGTTGATGAGAGAGAAAGAGATGTATCATCATATTCACATGAAATAGAATGTAATGGGGTCATATATATACATTTCCCAACATATTTAATGGAATTTAGATTCATAATATAAAAATATTTTCTTAAATGTAAACGAGGAGAGAGAAATCCCTTATGGAATTTTGGCATGGTAACAGGTGTACATGTGAGGCATTAATGAGAGATAAAGGGGTATATAATCATTAAAAAATAATAAGGGAAGTATAGGAGAGGTTCAAAATCTAACCCTGAAATTTGTAATTGAAAAAAATGGTAGAACAACATAATGCAATTTGGAAAAAAATGAGAATGTAAGAAATCCCTTAATTGGATGGGTGATCCAAAGGCTTGGGAGAGGATTTAGAGAGGATTATTGGGAGATTGTGATGCCTTGGGAGGATACTATAAAGGATATTTTAGATCAGGTATGTGATACAAGGGTTTTTAGTGAAGATAAACGGGATCATGGGTGAGTTTATGTAGGAAATGTAAGGGAATTCTTTGTTACTTAGGTTTTGGACACCACACATTAATCTAATCAAAACCAAAAACCAATGCATGGTTTTTGACTATTGTTTTACCAAAGGGGAGTGGAAAGAATTATTTTATAAGTAAAATGTGAAAACATATTAAAATATTAGGCTTGCTTATGTGTTGGTGAGTCACACTCTCAAGGAAATCATTTTAAAAGTTAAAATATTTTATAAGTCTTGGACGGTCCACTAAGGCACCAAAAAATTAATTAAACAAATATAAAATAATATCATATTAAATTTAGAACCTATATTATCCAAAAAAACCATTTTTAGTATTTTATTATATCACTATTGATTCATTATGATTTCATCAAACACAACATATATTTAAAAGGTATTTTATTTTTACCCAAAAATTTGACTGTCTCAGAAAATTATGAAAACTTTACCATTGGATAATTTCAACTTCATGATTCCAAAAATAATATTTTAACTAAATAATTTTATAAATATGTGAATTTTTTACTTTTAAAATAAAAACTGATATTTATCGAATATTCATGGTTTTTGAAAAAAAACTTCTTTCAAACCTTAATAAAAATTACAATTGTATTCATAATAATTATACAATAATTTATATTATATAAAAACTAATTTATAAATAATATTTTATTAAAAATTATTTTATTCAAAAATCCACGAATTCATAAAAATAGATTTCTTAATTGAATATTAACTAAAAATTCTATTTTTGCTTTAAAAACTATTTACAAAGTAACAATAATAAAATGAGTGTATATTATTTATTCTATACAAAAATAATTCACATAATCTTAGTGATATGGTCTTATTACATAACCCCTTATAATACATGAATAATACCTAAGGGTAAGGTGTGTAATGGTGACTGACTCTTGGGGTGGCTCGGATAACATCGCTCGGGTGGTAATCTCTATTACCATCCACTTCTCCCGTTGGTTATTCCGTTCAAGCTTAACATGTTGAAGCCTATCTAGTGTTTGGTCAAGAGAGAATCCTAGTGACTCTACGTCCTTTCCGAGATTCAATAAATGGGATTCGTATGGAGGAATTCTAATGTATGATTCCATCACTTATTTTTTTTGAGTAAATTGGATTTTTTTATATCCTTATATTTATACTAATCACATGGGCACTATTCAACGACTATTTTAGAAATGGTAAAAATTCTTAATAGTATTTTAAAATATAAAAACATAAAACCAAGGAAGTGAATAATTTATATAACCATTTTACATATGAATACATTTAATTTGATCAATAATAATTTTAATTAATAAATTTTTGGTTTGTTACAGTCAAGGCCTCGACCAAGACATCTAAAAATGATTAAGGACTTAGCCAAAACCATATCTAAAAATGGGAAAGGCCTTATCCAAGTCCATATCTATTTGACTCATGAGACCTACCGATTCATAGAGGGGCTATATAAATCCCCTCCCTTAAAATAATAAGTCCAATTCATTTCTCATATGAAAGGGGTGAACATTAAAAACATATATATTCACATTGAAACTGACATATGAAATATAAATAACTTTCCCCAATAAAGAAATAGAAACACTAACCATTCAATGTTATATGTTTATTGGTATCAAGATAGCACATCTATTCTCAAACTAATTAAAAACACTTAAAAAAAATATTTTTTAGATGATATCATAGGATATAAACCTCTATGAAATACAAGATTCATCAAAGGATGTAGACATAAACATATATATTTTTAAATGAGACCATTGAAAAATTATTGAGGAAATATTCCTTAAGCATTATAAAGTATCCCATACCACCTTGAAAGATTAATATCATTATGACATAGAATATCATGAGAATAAGGAGACACTAGATATGATATAACAAGGGGATGTACATACACCACATGCAAGGATTTAGTGGTGAACAAGGCATATATATATCATAAAAGTTAAAGTGAGGTGAGAAAAATAAAGTTTACTTTGGAAAGAATAGTTCTTTTGGAAAATTATTTTTATTTGTCATAAATATGATTTTAAACATGTATATCCCAAAAAATAAAAGGGAAGGACATTTATATTACATTTTAGGCATAAATTGTTTTCCGATGAAATGAAATCATGTAAAAAGTGTTTTTAAAGAAGCTTTTGAATTAAAACATTTTAGTGCAGTTTAAGGAATTAATTAAAGAGATTTTAAAGTGCAATGACATGATTTATTTAATAAAACCTATTTTTTAAAAAATATATTATTCATGTTAAATTTTATTATTTTATAAAGATAAAAAAATTTTAAAAAAATTATATATTGAACTTCAAAATATGAAATAATTTTAGAAGTTCCCTTGAATTGGGCTTAAATTTCCGATGAATTTTTGAATGATTATTTTAAACCAAGTAAGTCCCCATAAAATAAAGAAGGATTATGATTGGTAAACATATATAGAACATTAAAATATAATTTAGGAAGAGTACATAAGAATAAATAATAATTTCATTGAGGTGAGTAGATAATAAGAGCAACCCGAATGAAATTAGAGGTTCTGGTAGAAAATACACACAACTTTGTGATCAATTGAATCGTATTCCCCAAAATTAATAATAATAAAATGATACATTTGATATCATGAAAATAAAAATATTAATTATTTGAAACATCAATTTAAAGTATTCATACACCATACCCATGTAATTATAGCGAATACAAAATATCTCACAAATTTTGAATATCATAATCATTATTTTACTATTTTGCACATGACCAACAATAGTATTGATTCATGTGACCATGAATAGAAATATATGCATGTGAGTTTGAACCAAGTGGTATTAAATCATCCTTAAATAACCTATGACTCAATAAACCATTTATTTACCATTTAGTGCAAATTATTGTATTTTACTAGTCACCTAAAATTAAAGTATTTTAGAAAAATCCCAAAAAATCTCCATAACAATTTTTTAACGTGTAGAATTCAAAAATAAAGTGGGTTTTATAAAAATAATTTTATAAATATTTGAATATTAATTTTTAATAAAATCATTATTTAATTGAAAAATACAGATTTTAACTTTAAAACTGATTTTGTAATACTTCCAAAAATTAACTATGGTCTCATAAAATTATCCCAAAATCATTGGACGAAAAAATATTTATTTAAGATTTTTTTTAAAATGAATATTCAATCCATTATTTAATTTCAATCTATAATTAAATATTTTTTACTCATAAAAATACCGATACTTAATTAATAATTTATAAAATGTTTTATTTCATTAATTTTGTGCCTAAATTTTAATTCATACATCCATGGGTGTGGTTACTATTCATAAAGGTATAAAACTATTCATAAGGGTACCATACTATTAATAATGGTAATTTAATATTCATAAGGGCAGGTTACCATTCAACAAAAATTAAGTTTGTTCTATCAGACTCCAAAAATCACCATAAACCCAACCGTATATGTCATATTTTCTAAACTCAAATCACAAAAGTGGAAATATTATGTTTATTTACTTGGATATATGAAAGTTTTGTTTTTTAGAGACTCAGTGTTTCATGAATTCAATATTAAATTTATTTATAATTCATTGGGTTGTTAAATCTCCCCTACATAAAAAAAATTTCATCCTCAGAATTTTGAAATTGAATTTGGAAAGTTAATGGTTCATTCTTGAAAATTACCATGTGGAAAACCCACATAAAAAATATGGTTAAAATATTATCTTTATAAGAGGGAAAAAGAAATGCATTGGTTACTAAAAAAATATGCATTCTAAATGGATAACATGTTATTGGAAGAATAATCAAACAATCATGTTCTGATGGAAAGTTATAGAGAACATGCACCAATGCAAGATCATTACCAAAAAACCATAAACTATAGTTATGAAAAAAATGATAATAGGGAAACATTTTTATTTAAGACTCTTTTCTTTGAGTTGAGGAATTATTCCACTCTATAAGAGTATAAATATACATTTATATTTCATAAACATAATCTTATAGTTTGTTTGTGCCTCGAACTATCAATACTTTTTCTCTTAACACATGTTGTATCATATGGTGAAATTAAACTCTAAATACTCATACAATGATAAAATACAACCATTTCACAAATGGTTTGACTTTATAAAAGAACATGATCCGACACTTTATAATCATTCCCATATCTATACTTGTTAGATCCATGTATATGGGGTCCTTGGAAATCCCCATTTTATTTATAACTCCACAATCCATCCTGTTCAATGTATATGCTACCTTATTTTCCTTTAATAAACATGGTGGATCCCTAAATTTTAATTTTCCAAACATGTGAATATCTTCATCATCTATCCTCTTAAAATATAGAAATAACTCAAATTACCATAAAACCATATTAGAAACATTCATTCATCCTTAGACTTTCAATTGGATATATTCCATATATCCAAAAATGTTTCAGACTCTATCAATGATAGCATAAACCACTTATTGACAAGGAAATAATCAATTTTGAGGTAGTTATTAATAATCCAAATAAATAATCTCTTCATCATTATCATAATCATTAGGAATATATTTAGGGTTTTCATTCCCTCAACCATATACTTTCCCAAGATATTAACTTTCTACTGAGTCACTTATCCTTGTTATAATTCATCATACAACCTCAAATACTTAATAAAATAGTACTACAGTATAATCCTCATATATTCCATAATTCTTATAACCAGCACATTGTTGATAAAATATTCAAATTAATTGATTGTTGAAGAGGCATATTAATCCTTTCACTTCATCTGTGGAATTATCATGACTTTATCATCATCCAGTAACATCATTTGGAGAATATTCCTTTTATGATTTGGTTATTGATTCACATAGTGTCTCATATCCTTGTAGCTGAAGAATTGTACATCAGAAAATGTTTTCTTACCCTTATAATCAGGAAATTGGTGTCCTTTTTCTCCAAACATTTAAAAAAATACCATTACCTTCAAGTATTTACTAGGATGACTCTTTCCACAGTTATCACATGTGGGAAAACCCTTCTTTCCGTTATTATATTTATCTATATTTTTCTTGGTAATCCTCTTCTTTCCTTGATTCCCTTCAAAGCCATATGAAAAATATAATTCTTTACATATATTGTCAACATAATATATTATTTCCTTATATGATAAGGATACTTGGGAGACTATATTCCTCTAAAATGGTGTCTTAAGACCAAAATAAATATGATCCTTTTTAATATTTTCATCATGTGAGTTTGTGAAGTTCTAATTCCTTCATCTAGGATCCATTTATAATCAATTACACAAACTAAATTAGATCATAAAATTATGAACTCTAAATAACCCTAATCATGGTATAGTACATTACATAAAATTTTGAATGAAAAATTCTAGAACCATATACTTTGTATATTTTAGGGGAATAAATCCTTCATAATGGCTTGTAATGTAAATGTTAATTATTCTAATCATATCACTTGATGGAGTCAAAATAGGTGTGCAATCAGGACAATTTTCATGCACCAGGTTACCCTGGGTAAACCCTGAAACACCTTGTTGAAGTTGTCACTTATATGTACATCTTTTCCAGAACCACGTCCACTTATAGTATCTAGACATGGATTAATTTTCTAGGAAGATCAAAATAATATATTCCTTACCAAAATTATAGGATTTTCTTCTATGTATATTGTCAATTATATCTCAGGTTTGTGTACCCTAATCTATATTTTCTAAATATTGTTTCCAAGTTTTCTACTAAACTTCCTCAAATACCAACTATAACACCCCAATCCCAGAACCCCAGAGTCAGTGCATTATTTCATTACATTGGAATGATTACATGGAAGTCATATCCAAATGGACCAAATAGTTTAGTAGTTTTGGAAAACCAGATACATACATAGGCCCAACATTACAACTTGAAATGAAAAACAACATATAAGTTTTATTGGGAACATCCACAACTCTAAGTTTATCCCTACAATTAATTCATAATAAACCTCTTCACATCCTATTGAAAAATAAAACATAAGAAATGGGGTCAGCTCAGATTCTCAGTAAGGGTAAACAATAATGTGGAAAATATCATAAACATAAACATTAGGCATGATGAATAACTAAAAAAACCTGCCACCTAAAGAAACTTGTAAATAATATGGCAGGAATAAGCGTTGAATAAATAATTCCATAATAAAACATAATAATGGGTATCCTACTAGTCAAATAAACCCATGAAATTTCAAATACTAGCTTCATAATGAGGGAAATTAATTTTTCAAACATTTTTAAACATACATTTAAGGTCTTATCCATGAAATCTAAAAATGATAAAGGCTTCAACCAAAACCATATATAAAAATGGACAATGCTGTAGCCAAGTCCATACCTCTTTATCTCATGAGACCTACCGATGCATCATGGGGTTATAACAGGCCCCACCTATCACATAATAAGTCCAATGAATTCCTCATATGAAAGGGGTGATCATAAAAAATATATACATAAATATTGAAACTAACATATGAAATGTAAATAACTTCCCCCAATCATTAAACATAAACACTAAGCATTCAAAGTAATATGGTGAATGATGTTAATATAGAACAACCATAGTCAAAATAATCATAAAAAATTCAAAAAAATATATTTTTAGATGATATAATATGATATAAACCTCTATGAAATTATAGATTCATCAAAGGATGTCAGCATAAATAAAGATACTTTTGAAATGAGACCATTTAAAAATTATTGAAGAAATATTCCTTAAACAATACAAAGTGTCTAATACCACCTTAAAATATTCAAATACTAATCCCTTAGAATATCATTAGAATAACGATAATATTTATATGATATAACACAGGGATGTACATACACCACATTCAATTAGTAAGTGGTGAACATGACATATATCTCATAAAAGTTAAAGTGAGGTGAAAAAAATCCATTTTACTATGGAAATAAGGGTTCTTTTGGAAAAATAATTTTTATTTGTCATAAATCTGGTTTTAATAATGTATATAGAAAAAAATAAAAGGTAATGACATTGATATTACATTTTATGCATAAATAGTGTCCCCCTGAAGTGAAATCATGTAAAACGTGTTTAAAGAAGCATTAGAATTAAAACATTTTAGCGTGGTTTAAGGAATTAATTAAAAGGATTTTAAAGATCAAAGGAAAGTTTGATTTCATAAAACAATAAATGAACCAAAATAGATTATTAATGTTAAATTTTTTGATTTTATAAAGATAAATATGGATTAAAATAGAATATATAATGAATATTAAAATAGTTAAGAATTTTAGACTTTCCCTTGAAATGGGCTTCCATTTCCGAAGAATTTTTGAATGATTCTTTTAAAACATGTAACATATCATAAAATAAAGAAAGATTATTATTGGTACAAATATATAGAAAAATACCTTATAATTTACAAGGATTACATTAGAATAAATAATAATTATATTGAGGTGAGTAGAGAATAAGAGCAACCCAAATGAAAATGGAGGTTTGTGTAGAAAATACTTACAACTTTGTAATCAATTGAATTGTATGACCAAAAATTAGTAATCATTAAATGATACATTGAATATAATTAAAATAAATATATTAATGGTATTAAACAACAATGGTAAGTATACATACAACATACACAACTAATAATAGTGAATACATAATATCTCAAAAAATGGAAGTGAGATGAAGAAACCCTTACCTTAGTCCGAAGGTGTTCTCCACCTGATCTTAATGATTCGAATAATCAAATTTAAGTTCATTAATTAATAATTATAGAACCTACTATCCATTTAAATTATTTATCATAATCTTATTAAGTTCATTCATGTCCTTTTTGATGGGTCAAGAGGTTTAATTTCATTGTTCGGGTCCGTTTGTTTCATGATCCGTATATATATATACATGAACAAATAATGGTGTAAAATGAAGATGAATTTACAGAATTGAATTTATATGTTATTAGTGAACATATATAAGGTTACATGGTTGTAAATTTCATTTGTTTACTTAGAGTGAAGATGAATCATTATTTTAATTAATTAATGATAACTGTTTGGGTTAATTGGCGGCTTTTGATCACAAAAAAATCATTTTGATTTAAAAATCAAGACAATGTGTAAAAAAAGATCCCAAAACCATAGATGAGACATAATAAATATATTATAGTCTGCTTCAAAAAAAAAATAATTATTTAATTACTTTAATTTAATATGATAATAGGAATCAAAAACCCATCATCCTTGAATGTGGAAAATTAGAACATCTCGGATAGTGTTTTTACTACTTGCATAAAAGAAGGCTAAAGGTGGGATGATGATAAGATATTGCATAATAATGAAAATATTAAAATACATGTAAGGTAATAGAGTTTTCATAACATTTGTATGAGGATAGGCGAGGATAGAAAAAAACAAAGGAACTTGAAAAGAATGTAAAATAATTGAAAATAGGAACTTACATCTTGAATTAATCTTCTTTGAGAGCCTCTTTAGGGGAGATGATATGGTATTTTTATGAGACCAAGGGATCTTGGATGTGGGGGAGGAGGTTAGGGTGATATTTGGGAGGAATTTTTAATAGGAGCAAGGCTTTAGAAGAGTGAAGATAAGAGGGTGTGAGGGGGATTTTATAGTGGAGGAGATGAGTAAATTTTGAATATCTTAATCATTATTTTATTATTTTTCTCAAGACCAACAATAGTATTGATTCTTATGACCAATAATAGTAATATGAGAATGTGGCTTCGAACCAAGTGGTCTTAAATCATCCTTACATCACCCATGACTCAATAAACCATGTATTTAGCATTTATCAAAAATTATCATATTTCACTATTCACATAAAATTGAAGTATATTATTGAAATCCAAAAAATTCACCACAACCATTTTTCTACATGTATAATCCTAAAAGGAAGTCCATTTTTTCAAAATAATGTTCTATATATGTAAAATTTAATTTTTAAATAAAATCATTATGTAAATGAACAATACCAATTTTAAATTTAAAACTGATTTTGTAGTACTTTCAGAAATTAACTATGGTCTCATAAAATTATACCAAAATAACTGGACAATAAAATATTTATTGTGGAACATATTTTTTGAAAATTAAATTAAAATTCATTTATTAATTTAAAACTATAATTAAATATTTATCACTCACAAAAATACTAATACTTAATCAATAATTTTTAAATTGTTCAGTTTCATTTATAATGTGCCCATGTTTTTTATACATCCATAGGTGAGGTTACTATTCATAATTTTATATTACTATTCATAATGGTACCTTACTATTTATATGGGTAAGTTACTATTCACAAGGGTAGGTTACTATTCACAAAAATTAAGCTTGTTTTATCAAAATCAAAAAATCACCATGAACCAAACTGTGTATGTCAGATTTTTGAAATTCAAGTCACAAATGTGGAAAAATTATGTTCATTGGCACAATTATAACAAAGTGTTGTTTTATAGAGACATAGTGTTTCATGCATTCAATATTAAATTTATTTTTAAATCCTTCGGGTGTTATAGAAATTATTTACTAAAATTTGATGCACTAATTAAAATTATATAATAAATTTTTCAATATTAAATTCATATATGTTTCATAATATGAATTAAAATTAAACAAAATAAATGTGACTAAATGAATAGTTTTCAGAAAAATGCCCCATTTTAAGTATAAAATTTTTAATACTTAATTCAAGTATAAAATTAATTTCAAAAACCCTAATTTTTTTATTTTAATTCAAAATTAAGTCATTAAAATTTAATAAATATTCCAAAATATAATTTGAATGGGTAAATAATCCATAAAAAAAATACAATTTTTAATAAAAACCAGTTTTTTTTTTATTTTCAATGAAAAATCAATCATTTCAAAAAATTCTACAAAATTCATCCTAAGATAATTTTGACATGATGAATTCAAAAATAAAATTAATTTTGTTAAATTAAAATTCTATAATTTTAAAATTACACTTTTAAATAAAACCTTATAAAAAAGAGTTTAATAAAAACTATTTTTGTTTTGATTTTAAAAAATACATAATATATATATAATGAATATAAATATCAATATCATGAATACTAATAAATATTACAATGATTTATTCTATAAATACCTTGGTTTTTTTACATTTTGCCCCTTTTAGAAAGTTTTACTTACAATTTTATACACTTATTGAAAAAGTGGGGATTTCTTTTCCTCATAGAATTTTTAAATTCTGATGTTGTGTTTTTCATCTATATGGTTTTTACAAAAAAAAATTAACTTGATGAATTAACATAATCCACAATACTCACTCTCTGTGGTAAATAATCTAAACTTGTTATTCCTCACAAGAAAGTTTAACTTCTATATGAACTACTTCAAGTCTCAAAATATGAGATAAATCTAACTCATATTTTCTTAACAATGAAACATGAAATATGCTGTGCACCTAAGATAAAATTTTAGTCAAGTAAAACTGATAGAAAACCAATCCATATTTCTCTAGGATTTCATATAATCCAATGACAACCATACTTAACCTTCATTTTTTACCAAAAACTGCAACACTTTTCCAGGGAGATACTTTATAAAAAACATGATCACCTACCTCAAAAGGATGATATTCCATTAGTTATCTTCAAAAATTTTCTTCCTGATTTAATCCATCCTCATATGTTTTTAAATCATATTAAACTTATAAACCATTTCCTATATCAAATCTAGTCATATCAACTTAATTTACCCTACTTCATCGCAAAAACTATATTTCAACACCACTTTACATATAATGTTAGAAAATGTTCGATCTCTATATTATATTGTACACTATTAATATAAGAAAAATCATCAAATGTAAGGTGATAATCCCAACATATTTTTTGATATGTACAAAAAGTGTGAATACTATCTTACAAGGTATTATTATTTCACTCTAGCTATCTATTATATTATATATTAAAATCTATACTACAATTTAATTTTCAAGATAATGATTTTAAAAGACATTTTAAAAAATTAAATGTGAATCTAGAATCATAAGAATAAACAATGGTGTTGTAAGTCCATTTAAACTGTCCACTTCCATGAGGTAGATTCAATAATGTTGATCTAAAGATATAGTATCTCCAATGGTGTGTAAATGAATGGATTTATTTAATTGATGTTCAATAACCAAAATTTCATTTTTACCTAGAGAAATATTTGGGAATATCATGAAGAAATAAATGGATATATTTGACCATTTCCAATTGATAAATTAAAAATTTTGATGAATCCAATTTAGAAATTTTAATTGTACTTTAACCTATTGACATGTCAAAAAGTTCATGGAAAATTATGAAATATCAATTTTTATTCCATCCCACAAGTAATAATCCCGATGTTCTATATATATCATTGCACTAACAAGATAAATGAAAAAGGAACTATAAGCTTAACTCAAAAATTATCTATTCAACTCGAAATTAAAAGGAACCCATAATATCTTTCCATATCTAAAAACAAATTCTCTGTTAATATTAAATTCAGGAAACTTACACCACTTAACCAAATCAACATTTTCCTGTAAAACATGGTCTTTAATATGATATTGTTTAATTATTTCTCAGAGAGGCAATTGTATATAAACATGAAATAAAATTGTGTAAGTTCCTGTATCCAAAATTTATATAACAAAATTTATCAAATAATTAACCAAATATACATGTTAAAACCCTGAAATTGTTAATACAAGATGATATTTTTTACTCAAATCATCAACTACTTTGTTTTCTTTTCTAGGTTAAAAATGGATCTTGTAGTCCTAATCTATAATTAGTTACAATAATGTTCCATTAATAATTTTCAAATATTTATGAGTAAATATATACGTAAAACTTTTTTTATTGGTATATATTTCACAATTTAATCAAAATAAATAATACTTAAATTTTTCTAAAGAAAAAACCACAATAGGTAATTCCATATCATGTGTAGGAAAATTTATCTTATGAGGGTTATGTTATCGTGAAGAAAAATAAATTACATGATTATTATTAACCTAGTAAAAAACAAGTCTATTTAATGAAAAAATAGAATATATAACAGATTTACCATTTCTAGAAGGTAACTATAAAACAAAATCATTCATCAATATTTTTCTAGTTATAAAAAATAATCATCAAATCCTTTCACCTAGATGAATTTACTTCCTTTTTGAGTTAACATAGTTAGTGGGCTAGACACGCGAGAAATTTTTTTAATAAACATATAGTAGTAACCTACTAAACAAAGAAAAATAGAAATCCCTATTAGGTCTAAAAGGGACCTAGATAGCCTTATGGGGGGGGGGGGGGGGGGTTAATCTAGGTACGTATAATATTTTCTAATCTATTCTTTCCCTTGGATATTTACTTCATTATTTTGAGGGTTTATTTTTTTTATATTAAGTATTTATGATAATATTATTCTTTCCTTATTTATCTAGTGATGATGCACTAAAAGTAAAATAAGAAATAAAGCATAAGGACACACAAATTTTACTTGGTTTACCTGCACTATGATAATTCCAAGGAGAATACAATGCTAATGTGCCGATGTACCAAATCCACTAAAAGCACATGAATGTTTATAGAGTTCATAGCAGAATCACTATCAAATAATGTTTTGGATAGATCAATTCTATTCCTATGCTCACCGAATTTACAAAGTTTAGGGTTAGATCGTTGATTTCCCAAGGGTCACTTCCTCTATCTCTTTTGATGGATCACTGGTGGGGGAAAGGATCATCGCCTTCATCTTCCTTTTCTCACTACTCTGGAAATGTTCTACACACAGTTTATGGACATGTTGGTACCTTCATTATAAATAATTATTACATCTATAGTTGTATATATATGCAATGTTGAAGTTTTACTTTTATCCTCTCTATGAATACCAATTTACCACATATTTACTTGGCAATCCATTCTTGTTCAAACTTTTTCTTTCATTTGACCTTGAGGTGTCTTGCGCAAAACTTTAACAACCTGTGCACAAAATTTAAATTTATCATATAAAAACAACTTGTGCTCAACTCTTATAATTTTCGGGAAACTCCCTTGGACATTTCATACTTAAGTTATTTTCTTACGCAAAAAAATATTGAGTTTGTTTAATCAGATAACTCTTCTTATGCACAACTCTACTGCCTTACTCACAACTCTTACATGATTTAGAGCCAAGATATTCTATAATGGATGAGTTCCTAAAATGATAGGGGTATCCATCTATTTATAGGCTTAGACGCCACTACATATAAGATCCTAACACCTCTTCCTATAATCATGTCATATTTCCTTAGAGCGTGTAAAACCATTTTTGACATCGCATTGAGAGAGTATCTCTATTTCATGCGAATCACTTCATCTCTAATTAACAGGTGTGCAAACTCATCTTTTATGAAAATTAAAATCATTTGTTTGATTTTATCCTTTTTAATATTTTGATGAGGTGATCCCAAAACTTTTCTTGTAGGAAACATTCCAAACCACCTTCAATATTGCAATTATATTGTTTTTCCAAAAAGGCCATTATCTATTATACCGATTTTGGACCACAAAATTTTTCTAACACTGTGAAAATGCGCCACCTCGTATACAATCTTTTTGTACCACCTCCAGAGTTGTCATTCCTTCATAATGGATGTTTGTCAACATTCCTTGTCCAACATATATCTGGAACTCAAAACATTATTATTGAAACCCACTTTTCCAAAAAACACAATCAACCCAAATTTTTTTCAATGTTACCTTAAGGGATTTTCCCAGAAAATATCTAAATTGTTTTTAGGTTTTACCCATTTTTAAAAAAATTTAGTTTTAGTAGTGTTAACAGTTATTCTATCTTTAAAACAATATGAAAAAATGGAGGAAATTTTTGCAACTAAAATTCAAATTTAGTAAATTTTCCATATAGTTTCTTTTACTTTAAGGTATTGAAAATTTTTCTCAGGTTTATTTCATGATCCTAATTACTTTTAGAACACACAAATATATCATTAATAAATAAAACTAAAAACTTGTCTAAATAGTAATGAAAAAATATATTCATAATATATATAAATAAATTTTTTTCATTTGATATCCCAATGGTAATTGGTAAAAACACACAATTCGCATATCTTGTTTAAAATATAGTCACCTGAATATCTTCCTCCTTAACTTTCAACTAATTGTTCCCCAACCTAAGAATAATCTCCTAAAATTATTAAACCCCCTGGAGATGATCAAACAAATAATCGATATGAGGGAAAGATAAATTTTTCTTAACAATGATTTTATTCAAGGCTCTATAATAATTAAAATTCATCATAGAAATATCTTTCTTATTAACAAGAAAAATATGATCACACAAAGGTGAGGTTATAGGTTCAATAAAACCTTTATATAGAAAATTATGAAATTTCTTTTTCAATTCCAAAAGTTATTCTTTGTCCATTCAATAAGGGGTTTTAAAATTGGAATATAATTAAACACAAAGTTAAAAACAAACTAAACCTCTTGATCAAAATTAAAACCAGATGAATCATGATGAAATACATTCACATATATTTTTTACTATTGGGAAATTACTAATTTGAACATTTTCAATATTTCAACAATAAGAGAATAGTAAATTTCACTACCATCTCTAATAAATTTCTCAGTTTCTTAGTATGTTTTAAAAGTTATAAAACCATTGAACATAAATTTCTTATCTTTTCAAATTTTCTTATCATTGTAAACTGAAGACCATTCTATACACATAATAAGGTAAAAATCTACCATGGGTAGTTCAAAAAAGTTTTTAAGAAATAATATCTCAATAAAAATTGTGAGAAATGTTTTAAAAATATTGGTTTCTTTAATATTTCCACCATAAATTTTCACAACAAATTCCATCATTTATGGGGTGAAATTATCAATTTACTTGGTAATTTATCCGAAAAGAAGGAATGTAATGATCCAAATTCAAAAATGGAATTAAAATAATTCTAATAAACCAGTAACATACATATCACCACTTAATTTGATATCGTAACATCAACCATATTAGTAATAAATAGTTTCATTGCACCATTCTACTTATATTCTATATTATTCCCATCATTTGTGTTCATCTTCAAGAGTGAATCTACAAATTGGACCATTTAATCACATTTAAAAGACCTTACTATCTTCTTAAAATTTTTTTTATTACCACTACTAATATATTTTTCTTTATATTTGTGTGCTATATTACCAAATTCAACCCATTGGTAGTACTTATTGTATTTATTAAGGCATTCATAGGGTTACTTTTTCCACAAATATTATAAATTAAATCCATTATTATATTACTATCATATTTCTTTGACATTTTATCCCCATTTTCCTTCCACTTGGATATCATTTTTTCCTGGTTTTCATAGATCATATAACCATCAGTAAAAACATTTTCATCCTTATTAACACATAAAACAAGTTATTAATAACATTTAAATTAATAGGAGGCCGATTCTATTCTATAACAAAGATTATATCCAAATTAAAACACATTTACCTTATTATTAGTATCCAGAATAAAATTTGGTATAACCCTAGCCAACTATGTTAAAGTTTCATCATACACAAATACAAAATATTATTTTTACTCAATTCTAATAATTGTTTCTCAATCCCGAGTGAATCACCATATAGAAATATTTGTTAAGGAAAATATTCTAAAATTTTTACCATTCCCTTTAACTAAGATCATATATTTACCTAGTCTTTTTAACCAAACACCACTATTGATCAGATTCATATTCAAAATGATAAATAATAAGTGTTATATTTTATCATTTAGAACATCCAATGACTTCATATATATTTTCCATGAAATTTATCCTTTTTTAGCTACCATTGGGTATGTAGACCCACTAAATGATGAAGGATATTGTCTCATAAAATTCTCCACTATATTCATGTTCCTATGTGGTATAATTGGATTCTCTATGGAAAGTATATTACCACTATTTAATACCTATGTTAACTGATCCATGACTCTGAAAGGCCGCTCGGTTCCTATTTCATCCATTACGGGATACTGATTTGGAAGGTTATTTTTATCTTACTTCCTTGCTACTACAACTTCCATATTTCCATTGGTAAAAGAAATTATGAACAAACATAGTTTCGATGAATCAATATGGTAATATTCAAGTTCTATAATTATTTATCTTAACCAAAAATTGTAAATTTTAAGGGTATGCTATTAACATTCTATTAATCTCTAAAATTATCTAAAAATTTAACCTATTATCAACAATAAAGACCTAAAATTAGATATTAAATTATCTTGGATTTTTAGTAAAGAATTAAATTTTCTATCCCTTAAGGATATTTTTGGATTATATTTTTAGGGAGTCAGGTTATAACTCTTACATAGAAAACCTATATATTACAATTTGGACACTTATAGTTAGTATCCATTTTTTTCCAAAATAAAAAACTTTTAAAAAGAAACATGTTTTATTTTTAGGACACATTTTCCCAAATTTTCATCCCAATATTATAAATTTCCCATATTAATACTTAAAACCTATGATTTTTTTAAAGATATGGGATTAGTACAAAAAGATTTTTAAGGAACATAAAATAAAATAAATAAAGAAACTTTCTAGTTCAGGAGTACTTATAAAAATTTACCCATTTACAAATAAACATGGGATTAAAAATTAATATTTTATTACCCATGAAATCACCATATATTCCTAAAGATATTAATAAAATATTTCATAGGAAATACTTAATGAAAATCAAAAATCCTAATGTTTTCATTCCAATCATGAAAAATCATAAAACTTCGTGAAAATATTTATAATGTTCACCCTTAGAAAGTATTATATACATTTCTTTAAACATATTATAACTAGAATACCCAATGAAATTATATGATTTATATAAAAAGTAATTTAAAAAATAGATAAACATATAGGTATCTTTGGGTGTAATTTCTAAACCACTCTTATAATCTCTCTTAAAAATGGAATAACCATACAATCAGATTTCATACCTATTTCAGTGGATGGATATCACAGACCCAACCATTCTTAGTTTATAATGGAATAACCAATACTTTTTTTATAATGAAACCATCAATCTTCATAATATTTACCAATATATATAACATAATAAGACATGAAAATATTACAATTTCCAATATTACAGTAATAAATATATTCTTTTCAACCATAAGAAAACATTTTTGGATATTGCAATGTGAATTCCATTTAAAACCACCTTTTGGAAATAAACAAAATACAGGTAAAGAGGTTTTTTTAATAAAATGTGAAATATTTTTATGTAATCCAAAAACCAAATAATTATTATGGTGATTGGAAATGTTTTTGGCACAATATATTTTAAAATTGAACATTCATTTTTTCTTTTTTGAATAAATTAAAAAAAATCCATAAAAAATCCATTTGAATTTTTTTGAAAGAAATTAAAAATTGGAATAGAATGTCCTATATAATTATTTTATTTTCATCCATAAATAATTTTAAAAATATGGGCATGAATGAAATATATTTTTAAGGGAAACATTAAAAGAGGGTGTTTAGAAGAAAGTGCCTTACCATTAGCCCAAATCTTCACGTGTGTTCCTTATCATCCTAAATAATGAGAATATGTTAATTATTAACTTTATTTAGATAATTTATTATGTTTAATATTACTATTATTTCACTTATTACCATATTATACACAATTACTTAATAATTTATGTTCACATTAGATGTTTTGATGATATTAGGCTCATATGTCGAAAATGACTTTGTTAGGTTAACTATGGCCAAGGTGTAAATTATTGAAACTTATCCAAAATAATAATATTGATATTGTTTTAATTTTTAAACATCGATTATACTTTTAAAATAAACCATAAATTATGGTTATAAAAATGAATTGTGTTACAATCATAGAGAGAGTATACGGTACATATACATGTGTAACATTTACATTTTTCAATGATCATTCTAGAAACATGGTAAGTATTGTTTTATATATAAAAATTTATAATCATATCATAAATAAAATATTATTTCTTTAAATATGGTTATATATATATAATCCAAGTTATGTTGTGATGAAAAAAGAACACATCACTTCGTGGATGTGGTAGTCCACACACACGAACAAATGACGTTATCATCTTTCAGTGAATAGAAAGGTAAAAATGTAAATGATTTATCATATTTTTTAGAATTATAAATATTTAATTAATATGATATATAAAAATTAATTCCATCATTATAACCATTCTTGAGAGGTGGTTATGGAAAATGAATTATATCTGTTCACAAGGCGGCAGTCCGCCATACATAGGAATGATGGTTTCATTTCAAATTTTATAGAAGATGATATAGATACTGGTTGTACCCAAAAAAAGACCTATTTATATATAAGATTCTATTGTTATAATTTCATTATGGTTTATTAATATTTTACTGTGGTAGAAAATAAATAAATTAAAAACACTCGGTTATGAACTATAGCTCTTCTCTAGATAACCTCCATTTATTGACACATTAAGAATTTTAAGGTTGATATTATGCCACAAATAAGGCCAATAGGATGTGTAGGGGGATTTAAGAAATTTATTTTAGTATATATTTTCCCAAACAAAAATGTTTTTGGTGTTTGAATAAATGACAGGAAGTGGTTCCCTTTTATAAGAGAGTGGAGAACTCTTAGAAATTCTTAAATAATCAAATTAATATAAATTAATTTTGATGAAAAAATGGATAAAAATTTGTAATATTATAAAAAAGATGAGTATGAGTTAAAATAATCTTATAAAATAAAATTTAGAGAAATTTGGATAACACATTTACCCTTTTTGGTTTTAACCATTCATTAACCCTTTTGATAAATAGAGAGATATCAATGTTTGTACTCTTATGATGTTAATATTGTTACCCAAAAAAGAAAAAATACCCATAAATGGAACATTGATGATATTTTAAAACATATATCATAAATGTTCCCAAATATATTTTCTTTATGAATTTTAAATTATTTAATAAATTATTATTTATTATAAAATATTGTTAATGTCAATTTTAAAATAATTCCATTAATTTTACTTTCTAAAACTACATGAAAACAATGGAATTGAAATAAAATGTTTCTAAACATCCATAATACGTAATTATTATCTAAAACAATATTATTACACAGATATTCAATCAAATAATAATATTATTAACATTTTTATATTATTTATTTCATTTTTCAATTAATCAAATAATTAATACATCAATATTGTGTAAGATTTTAAGGAAATTATTTATTCACTAAAAATTATAAATAAATTAGCATGATAAAAATATATATTAATATTTCAAATGGATATTTATAACTAAACATATCATCTGATTAAATCAATATTAGAAATATTATTCTTATTTAAAATAAGAGAATGAAATTTTTAGATTTATATTCACTTAAATATTATAAAGGTAAAAATAATGTCCAAATGATAGAAAAAATACATATATTATAATTTTTGATGATTAAGGATGAATTATATCTATAAAATAAAATTAATTCATGTGTTATGATCATTATTTGGTCCTTATAATTTTATTTTTAACATTAATTACCTGATATACCCTTTATCGAGGTAATGAAAATTAGTAAGGTTATTATTCATATTGATGAAAAATAATAGGGAATAATTTACTAAATTTAAACAAAATAATTCCAAATATGGAATAAATATTTCAACATTCAATTCACATAAGTAAAATAATTTTATTTTAAATTTAACTGAAAAAACAAGAAGATTTGTTCTAAGAAAAATGTCTTTTTAAAGCATAATATGATTTTACACTAAATTCATGAATAAACATCCTTTAAAAAAACATGGATTATTTTAAATAAAAATTAACTATTAAAATTTTAAAACTAAAACATAATTGAATTTGAATTTGAATTTAATCAAAAATAAAATACAATTTTTATTAAAAATCAGTATTTTTCATTATTTATTGAAAAATCAATCATTTTAGAAAATTATCAAAAATTCATCCTAAGATAATTCTGACATGCTGAATTAAAAATTAAAAATCTATTATTTTTTAGTTATACTTTCAAATAAAACTGTATGAGAAAAGATTTTAATAAAATAATTTCCTTTTAAATTTTAAAAAATACTTTATATATTTATATTGAATATATATATCTATGTCATGAATACTAATAATATATAGTTTTTTTTTTCTATAATTACCTAGGTTATTAAAATATATGTGGTTGTGCCTATTTCAATTTTTCAACAAGGCCTAATAAGTCTAGAAGGGTTCGCTGTGCTTGACTTGACTGTTACCTGGTTCATGAAAATGGGCCTTACTACACACTTGGTTTTACACTTCTGGTGGATATATTTATGAAATTCACAAACTTTTTATGAACCATTATAAAGGACTTGAATGAATTTCTCACTTATAAACCCTTATTGAAAATTTTACCATGTATAACCTAGATTTAAATATATAGAGTCATAAGTTAGGGTATAATTATCATTAATGTGTTATTGCTTCTAGGTTTATAAGTTTCCCTTTGGTATGTTAATGATGTATCAAATTTTTTCTTCTTTATGATAACATAAGTAAATATGGATAAACCGTTCCAATAACAAACATGATAGGCAATGGGATGAATTCCCTAATGGAATACCTAACCTTATGGGAGTAGGAGATGAGATATTCCTTGAAGTTCTAGCTCAACTAGCCCAAGTAATGGATAATAAATCAAATTCTATGGAATATCCTCCTCCCAATAAGAAAGATCATGTTGAATTTGAGTTTTTATTTGAAAAGGCCTATTAACTTTAGTAGATATTATTATCCCTTCATTGAGGAAAAATTGATTGACTCCATTGAGAAGATATTATCTATTATATAATGCTCATAGATAGAGAATGTTATACTGGCCATTTTTTACATTGATGAAGAATTCAATTAGCGGTGGACACTAATCCAGAACATAAAGTCCCAAGAGGATACTAATTATATGGAATGGGAAGACTTGAAGAAATTAATTTTCAATAAATATTTCCACAAAACGGTATATTGTAAAATAAAGAGGGATCTCCATGGTTTGAAGAAAATGGAATATGAGTTTATCGGGGTGTATTATGAAAACTTCACAAGGATTTCATGGTACATGTCTATATATTTCATCAAAACTGAAAGTAAGGAGAACCATTTATTTAGTGAGTTAAATATGAATCATTGAAAATAATTAGTGATGCATGAAATTGATTTCTAAAAATATATTGTCTATTATAATCTTAAAGCTGAGATGGAGATCAACAACTCTCAGTGGCCTTATTCGACTGGAGAAATAATTATGAAATTGGGATTTCATCGAGAGTATCAATAGATAAATCCCATAGAAGAACGAAAACCCAACACCCAACTTGTCAAAAGTGTGGAATGAATAATTTTGGTATCTATTTTATGGAAACCATGAGATGTTTAAAATGTGGAAAATAGGGAAATCAGGATAATCAGTACCAATGGGAAACAAAGAAACATGCTAATATATAATAATAAAATAATGTTCTGATCAAGAATCAACCTTTGGTGTAGTGTTTAAACTACAAGGAACACATGCATTATGTAAGAAAATTCCATAATCCATGGGTTATTAGAGACAGTCAATAAAAAAACCACTAAGTGTTAGAGTGCTAGGAAGGGAATATGCTATTACTACTACTGAGGTGGATCCTCAAAATGATGCAATGACATATACTCTAGTTATTTATTTAAGAATATAAAAAACACTTTTTGATTATAGTTCTACACATTCACTAATATCTCTCAAGTTTAATAAATTATTTAATAAATAGATCAAAACAGCAGGGTTGAGCTATCTATGAGAAAAAATAGATAAATGGTTATATCCCCAATATATAACTCCTCCCCAATCAATGTATATGGAAAGAATCTTCCATAACATCTCTTATGACTTTATTTAGTGAAGTTTTGTGTTATACTAGAAATGTGTTGGATATATTTATATAAATCCATAATCAAAATTACTGAGAGAGTGATCCCTCCCAAGATCCCAAGTCATCCTACGATTCTATAGAAGTGTTGGGAGGAGGATTAATATTCTTGGGAATATTCTATTAACATAAGGATACTATTATCTAATGATAAAAAATATATAGCCCAAATAATTTTCACAAAGATGAGATTTATTCTTGAAGATATGTCCATTGTGAGAGATTATAATGATGTATTCCCTAAAGAGTTTCTTAAACTTTATACTGATTGAGAAGTTGGGCTCTTAATTTCAATTATACATGGATAATTTTATATATTGACGAATACTTATAGAATGGTGACCATTGAGTTGGAAGAGCTGAAAGGGATGTCATAAGAGAACATGGAAAAGGGTTTTATAAACTTGAGTTGTTCAATATGGGGTGAACTAGTCTTCTTGATTGAGAACAAGGATAGTTTAATGTCTATCAACATTGATTATCATGAAATAAACAACATCATGATAATGAACAAGTATCCCACCCCATGTATAACAAACTTGTTTGATCAGAAAAGTGGGCCCCATTATTTATCTAATGTGTAACTTCAATTGTGTTATCATCCATTAAAGGTAAATAAGTAATATATACTAAAAAACCACCATTCAAATAAGGTATGGAAACTATTAGTTCATAGTGAACCCTTTTAGACACACTATTGATGTTATGATCATTATGTACTTAATTAATAGAGTCTTTAGTGATTACATCAGAAACGTTTCGGTAGTCTTTATTGATGATATTCTAATTTACTCCAAAAGTAAGCAAGAGCATGATGAGAATTTGAATACAAGACTAAAGGATTTGATAAAAGAGAAAATATATTCAATGTACAGTAAATGTGAGTTTTTGGTAAAGTAAGTATCATTTACTGGGTATATTATCACCATCAAAGGGATATCTGTAGACCCTTATAAGACAAAGGAAATTGAGGACTGGAATAGACTAGCTTCTGTAAGATAGATCCATAGTTTCCTTGGACTAGATGGGAATTATTAATGATATGTGATTAAGTTATCATGTTTATAAAACCCACTAACCAAGAAAACATGGAATGGAGTAAATTTTGTTTGGAATAGTGAATTTGAAGATAGTTTTAATGAGTTAAAAGAGATATTATCACTAAACCATTACTCATAATACCATAAAGTGGTGTAATTTTTATGAGATATAGTGATACTTTAATGAATATCATGGTATGTGAACTAATTAAAAATGATAAATAGATAACATATGCATCATGTAAATTGAATGTATATTAGAAGAACTATCCCACACAGGATCTAGAGTGGGGTTTAGTGTTCTTTTCATTTAAAATCTAGTGACATTATCTCTATTGAGAGAAGTGTGAAATATATGTGGTCCATAAAAGACTCTTATATATATATATCTTCATATAGAAGGAATATACTATGTTCTATCCAAGATGGTTTGATATGATCAAGGGATATTAATGATCAATCCATTAAATTATTATTAGAGAAAAAAGTGGAAGATTCTATAAGTAGAAATGATCCGACAAATTTATTGATTATGTAAATCGAAAAGGATCAAATATTATTTGACATGTAAAGTATAGACATTGGAATCATGAAGGGAAGAAAATCATAATTAATATCTCAAATTATTTCTGGGCCATCCCTTCTAAAGAAGATAAAGGATTCTCAAATAAATGATGAAGAAATTATGAAGAAGGTGGAAGTTAAAAGAAAAGGGAAATCATCAGATTTCAAAACTAATTATGAAGGAGTTATAATATTTGGTTCATTAATATGTGAAATATAAAATAATAATATAAAGAATGATCTATTTAGTGATGAACATAACTCAACCTTTTATATCTACCCATGGACCATGAAGATGTATCAAGATCTTGAAAAGCACTATTAGTGGGACAATATGGAGAATGAGATCCTTGATTATAAATCAAAGTGAATAATATTTTAGCAAGTTAAGGATGAGAGAAAAAATTATTAGGGGATTGTGCAATCATTCCACATACCTATATATTAATGAAAAAAAAACCATGGAATTCTTCATTGGTGTTCCAAAATGATATAGAGAAAATAATTCCATATGGGTTATGGTGGATCATATTTTGAAGGATGAGAAATTAAATACAATTTTGGAGGACTACCACTCAATAATATTGTAAGGATACACATTTTATAGGTGTTGAGTATGCATGGAACACCATTATCGATTGTATCTGAAAGAAATTCTAGATTTATGTCCAAGTGTTGGAAGCATCTCTAATATGTTCTAAATACTGAGTTAAACTTCAATATCTATTATCACCTCCAAACTATTTCCCAATTTTCCCAGACTATTATGGCACTGAAATAAAATTTGAGAACAATATCTATGGACTTAGAAGGAGGATGTGATCAACATATTCCTCTATTTGAGTTATCATACAAGAATCTTTTCTACCCAATAATCCAAATGGCTCCATACGAATCAATTTATGAGATGAGATATAGAAAATATACATGTTGGTATGAATTTAATGACTGTAATTTTTTGGTAATGGAAATTATTGAGGAGAAGGTATAAATGGTCAAGATAATTAAGTAATTAACCCAGAATCCTTAGATTTGATAGTAGATCTATGAGTAAAATCATTAATTAAACATGGAATTTTAGATTGGAGATAATTTTTTTCTCTATATATCTCCATAGAGGATATTCCTAAGATTTTGGAAGAAGGAAAATTTATTTCAGAAGCACGCCATCCCCTTGGATATTCTCGATCACATTATAGTTGTGGCTTATCGACTAGCACTCCCACCAAACATGTATTAATTACACGATATATTCCATGTATCCCTTTTGCGGAAGTACATACTAGATCCATCACATTCACTAAAATTAGAGGTGAAATAGCAAGAAAACGAGACATCATGCGAGGATAAGTTGGTGAAGATATTGAACCACTGAGATAAAGTTCTACACAACAAGATAACTCACTTGGACAAAGTACAATGACATAACTATATATATGAAGAGGGAAAATAGGAACCAAAGGAAGAAATGAAGAAAATGAACCCTCAATAGTTTTCACCTTAATTTGAAATAAAAAATTTAAAGTAAAAAGTTTCTTAAGTGGAAAAAATGTAGAACCTTGATAATAAAAAAAATGTTTTTTGATAGTGTATTCGTCACACAACAACGAGCCTAAAAAACCATAATTATTATGAGCCTTATAAAATTACAATTAAATTAGAAGGTATAAATTATATTGACTAAATTATTAAAATAATTTATAAATTTTCTAATAGATATAAATGTATTGATAAATTCCTTAAAAATAAGACCTGAATATTTTTTACAGATAATTTTTTGTTCAAAAAACACGTTATCTTTAAAAATGATTCTTATAGATTTTTTGTGAAAAAATATTACAATTAATTTTTTAAACTTTTATAAATTTTATTTTATAAAATTAACACCATTTTTTAAAACAATATATTGGAAATTCAATTAGTGTAAAATTTTGGGATTTTCCTAAAATTGTTTTTTTCACAGAATAGTGAAAATTACCTATTTTTTAAATACTATAATCACTTTTCATTAAATTAATTAATTTAAAAGTAAAATTATATTTCTAATTTTTTATTAAATATAAATATGAAATATTTAATTTATAATAATATAATTAATTTCATTTAAAATCATCAATTTTCATGATTTTGGTTTATTTTTATTTTTTGTCTTAAAAACGCATTTTTTCTGGAATATGTTTTTAAGCGCATAATGTTTCTCAAAATTAATTAATTAAAATAACTCATAATGATGAATTATTTAAATTATATTTATATATTATATATATTTATATTAATTTATAATAACATAATTATGATTTATATTTATAGAGTAAATATATGTTCTTCTAATTCTTGAAAAGATGGCTTCCAAAAAAAATACATTTAGTCGTTTATTGTTGGCTAAATTTTAACTTAAATCATAACAATTATATATTTTGATTTGATAAAATGGATTAATTATATTTAATCATAATATTTAATATTAGGTAACAACGTCAACTTATTTTTTAGTCATAATTAATATTAAAAATAGTAAACAATTAATTACCGCGGTTAAGGTTAAAACGAGTTTACAAGGGGATTAAACCAAATGATAAGGGTATGTTTTCTAATTAAAATTATATAAATAATATTTTAGGGAAATATTTCAACCCTTCAATATCCTAAATTTTAAATTATTTCCATTTAAATCATTTTTCTTGGGAATGACTTTATCATTTTGTATTATTTTAGGAAATTTCTAAGTGGGTTCCCTCTGTCAACATACAAATTGATACCCTCTATCCTCTCATATATCCACTTAAAGAGCCCTTTTTCATCCAATAATTTATTAAATACCTTCCTTAATCCAATTACCACATCCAAAAGTCATTATTTTGATTATAAAACCTACCCATGGAAGCCTTTGGTATAAACCTAAGGTGGTTGTTTAAAGAAGTTGTATTGTTCTTAACCGAGGGTTTTTATTTTATTTATTCTTACATTTCCAGAAAATATTATTCAAAATTATTGATATATTAAAATTATTATATCCCATATATTTATATTTCATTATGTTAATATAATAACCTATATCCACCACCCCTTTCATTAAACAGGAAATGAAACCACCAACCGTGTTTCTGATGAAATACCCCCTCAAGAATCGATGTAATTCATTTTGCATCATAACCTATCATGGATGTTTATAATTATTTATGTAATATATATATAATATTAATTTCATATTTATCATTATTTAAATTTAATATATCATATATTTTGTTTCCTTTCTATTCCAATAAAAATGATAACATCATTTGTGTATACGTGGGGATTACCACCTACATGATGCGATGTGATTCATTTTTCATTACCAAATCATATGGATGGTATATATAAGTTAACTTAAATAAATAATATTATATTAATGATATAAATACAATTATTTAATTATTAAATAACACTTACATTATTTCCATCATGATCATTGAAAAATGGAAACATTACTCATGCATACGTACGACCCACCATCTCCATTACTGTAACGTAGTTCATTTTTTATAACAATATTTGATGAATAATTTTAAATATATAATTTATGTATTAAAAAGATAATTATTTCATGATAATATTATTTATATGATGAAATAAAAATCTCATCGAGCTTAGTCAACATTCCAAAGTGATTTTGGATATGTGAGATGAATATCATCAAAACGACCAAATTGAAGATAAATAATTACATAATTAAACATAACCTGAAAATAATTAAAACATAAAGAATAATTAAATTTGAAAATTTCATTAAACAAGTAAATAAATAATATAATTTTATTATTCAAGGATATAAATAACACATGTAACTAATCGAGATCGAGGTTAGGGATCTTTATAAAAACCCTTTTCTTCGAGTTATAACCATTCTCCCTCTCTAAATCAATTTATATATATCATTGAAGTTATGTAATAATTAAAAATTATATATATGTATCAAACATATAAATATTTATTATTATACATTTATTTGATAGTGTAATACATATGTTCATTTCTCAAATGTCCTCATTATGAAATTTCCTTTGATTTTGATATGAGGAGAGATTACGAAACCCATATTATTTCCATGTGTAATTATTATGTTTATGAATTATGGTTGATTTTATTTTTTGGAACACAAAAAACATGAACATGTTATGATGGTGTAACCATAAAGTTCTCTAATGCATTGAGTGATGATATTGTCTCATAATTCGAGAGTAAACCTAATACATTATGGGATGTTTTACACCATTTGATATAGTCTATAAATTTATCCATGACTCATATTCATATCATGCTATATTTTTTTCACATTTTCTATGATTCCATGATATTATGATACCATGTTCTCTACTGTATTATTATATGTGATTACTAATGGGCTTTCTCTTTTAGGGTACCATGTTATACCATTGAATCCAAAATTATGATTCTTTGTCATGTTTATTCCCTACTAGGTTTTTTAGATCAACCATTTTTTTTATGAATTGCCTATGTTATCATATATATATTTAGGAGATCAAATGGATTTTTGATCTCAATAAGGAGAATAAAAATAATGATATTAGGTTTTAGTTTCTTTTGATGTTTTATGTACCTAGTCTTCCAAAGTCCCTGAGACTCATGATACTTGTTTTTTATTAATAGATATTTATGTTAAAAAACCTGAAATAATATTTTTAAAAGGTTTGGGTTACTCTATCCATTATAAAAAAAGTACAGGTGGGTCTGTGATATCCTTACAATGTATTGGGTCAGGATGTTGGCCATATTGGTTATTCTATTTGGATGACTGATATGGAAAATGATGTCTCAAGTTACCAACATGATTTATTTACGATTGATATGGTTTTTATGGAAATATTATGATTTCCAAAGGTAATATAATGAGATAATGTTTAAAATAATTATTTACTACTTCTTAAGGGTGAAAAGTATATCTTTTGAAAAATATTTCATGAGGTTTTTCATGATTCCAAAGAAAAAATTATGGAATTTATTTTTTATTTTATTTTTTTGTGAAATTTTTCATTAAATTAATTTGGTATAGAATTTGATTTATTGTATAAGAAAATGTTTATTTCTAAAAGAAATTTTATTTTCAAAGGGAAATGTTTTATAAGTATTCATGTAATAACTATTTCTTAATTTCTTTTTATATCCCATACTGATGTTTTTTTACTAATGATAAGTTTTAAAATTATTTCACATGGTTTTAAGGGAGACTAGGGAATGTATTTGGTAAATATTATAACTATAAATATATTTCCGAAAAAGAAAATTATTTAGGTCATTAATGTTTTGTTTTTCTAGGAAAAATGGATACTGATTAGACGTATCCACTATGTAAAATATTGTTTCTTTGAACTAATTGTATAAAAATATAAACCTAAAAATATACTCAAATATAATAGAATGAATTTTAGAGTTAAAAATCAATATTATGTAATATTTAAGGCATAATCTTTATAACATTTATATCATATCTTGTGATAATGATTTTTGGAATTTAACACATAGGTTCAGGGAACAGTTTTGATAAGAGTAAGATATGTTAGAGTGTGTTATTAGTTTAAATTAATAAGTATTGTTATAAATAGGATTCAAGAACTATGATGAAAAGGATTCAATTCACTATTATTGATAATATAGAATCATTATTCAGTGTTCTTGTTTATGATACTATGTTCCCTTAAACAGACTTGGAATTATTGAGTTATGATTCATTTATAACCATGATGAGTTTGAAATATATTAATGTTCCTTGGATGAAAATTGGAAAGGGGGAGTTTTTTGTACCAAGAAAAGTTTTTAGAGGCTTTTAAACCCATGAAGAATATGGTGATATAACGATGTGGTTATGACCTTTTTGAGATTGATGATAACCATGAAGTGTTTTTTGAAATATGAAGTTAGATAATTAGCCTCTCTCATGTTCCATTTGTATAGATATAAAAAAATAGTGAATATAATAAATTTATATGGTTCTTATGTTGAATTTTATTTTCAACACATAAATATTTTTAAAACTCACATTAAACAATGTTTAATATATGAGGTGAAGTTTATTTCACAATTCTATAGTGATTGAGGGTGCTTTTGAAAAAGTATGGAGATGTTTAGAGTTGTTTATAATTGTTTTATAATTGAATATAATTGTGGATGATACTTTTTTAATCCACAACTACATAATAATATTTTTACTCTATATGTAATAGTTACATTATGTAGAAGACAAAAAAGTTTCACAATCAAAAACCTTCCATGAATGTTTAAAGGTAACTCCAAACAAATCAGTGAAGACTGGTGAAGTAATGAATGCATAAGAGTAACCTTTCTTGTGTGAGTAATGGTTACCATTGAGATTAATAAAAAATGGATGATTCTTAAATGTGAAAAATTCAATATGAAGATATATAAAATTAAATCAACTATTTCATGGGAATAATTCCAGGAAAAGTCTAAAAAATAAGTTATGTCCTCAAAGAAACCTTGAATACATAAATATCATTTTAATCAATAGGTAATGGTCATATTGAGTAGAAAAAATAAATTTTGAAAAGTCCCTAACGTGTAAGAAATAATTTTATGAATGGATAAATTTCACTTTGGAAGAACTCTTGAAATTTAGTTAAGTCTGTAATTAGTACGATTCATTCCAAGCATACAAAAGAGACATTTTTTTCAATATATAGAGGACTATAGACTTGAAAAAATGTTAATTTTAAGAATTTAGCATGGATATTTTATATAACTTAAGAGGAATCAATAAAAATTATTAGGAGTTATAAAAGAACATGTTTTCATAATGTTAAGGAGAATTTGGAATATTTTATATCTGAAAAGTCTTGATTTTTATTCATTGAAATAAATATCATGATGGGAATTCAAGATGCTAGTAGTAGGGATTATTAATAATATCATGAAGATTATTTAATACCTTTGAAAAGGGCATGATTGTTTGATTTAAAAGAATCCATGTTATAATGTTGAATTATTAAGATTATGATCTAAAATACTTTGATAAGGTGGGATGTGTTAAACCATGATAATTAGTTTCCTACTATTTTCAGGAATACCTATTAAAGAAGTGAAGAAGAGTTACCCCATAAATAAATATTTCACACTGAGAAAGAATGAAATAGTTACATGAATACTTTTTTTCACTCCATGAGTTATCTAGTCAAATTGGGATGAAAACGATTATTCAAGTAACTAAAGAATACGTGATTGAAAAATAAAACAAATATGAGGATGTGTTAGGTGAATTTAATGGAATTTGTTTATTAAAATTCTAATTTGACATTAAAATTTTATAACAAAGAATATGTTGATTTTTAGAGAGATAAATGAAACCAATATCATGAAATCTTGTTTAACATAGAAACGTTATTGGTGTTTTATTGATTAGAGAGAGTAAAATGAGTAAGTGGAGTGTTTATAGTGTATTATACAGAAAAAATTGGATAATATGAAGATAAAAAAGAATAAGAGTGTTCATTAATTTTTTTTAATCGTTAAAACTATTTCATGTGCTGTGGAAGGAAAATTCACACATTTTCTTTGTAGTAAAGAACTATGGGAGCACTTTAATATTGGTAGGAGAAAAAAATCAGAGTAATAAGTACAATACCTACCTCAAATAAATAAAAGAAAATAATGTACATTTCAAGATACATGTCCTAATACAACACCATTATATTCTTATATTTTTAGTAATGTATATACCATTCTCATTTTTTTCTATGATATAGATTCTAGTGGATCATACAATCTTGGGTGTGTTTAGATCATTCCATGAATTTTCTACTCATTTTTATTATTGAATGTTTTATATCATGTGTCCATTATTTATTTCATTTACACGTGTGAGTCAAATAGTGATATATGCCACTATAACAAGTGATGGTTGTATATTTGAGAAGAAATAATAAAAAGAGAATGTAGTAATATTATTCACTAATTAACCTACATCTTAGTTGACCTCATTGTACTTCAGGCCACCAGAATCACTACATATTATATTCAAATAACGTTAATATAAAAAATTATTTTCCATAAATAAAATCCCATGACATTGAAAAACTAATATTCTTTATTTTTCTTTAATATCTCAATTTTAATGTAAAATAAATACATATAAAATAATAAATTATCAAATAAATTTGATAAATATTTTTTGATAATATGTCAGATTGAATTTAACATTTGTGAAGTTCATCAATCATATGAAATTGAATCATAATCAACAAATTATTGAAAAAGAGGTACAATCCTTAAATGTTTACTTAGATATTTCCTAAGATAATTAACTTAATGAGGAAAACCATCAAGACTTTTCATTTGAATTCTGAATTAAATATACAAATGTTCTAGGATTAGAGAATGTGGCAAGTGATCCTTAACTAAATCAACGTTTTTTCATAATCCATGAATAATATGTGATATAAATGATGAAAAATCATCAGGACCAACAAAATTTATATTAATATTAATAATAACATGGAACACATAAGTGATGACCTTTTAACATATAATTTATAATTTATTTATTTAAATAAATAAGTAACTTTCATTGAATCCTTTTTTCATTTTTGATGATCAGATGAAGACCTCTTGTTTTACTGTCATTTCATCAGAGGAATCAATCATCGAATAACTATTATAGGGATCCACACTTACTTCATTATAATCTGATCGTTACCTTATAATATTCAAGATTCTATCATAGATGGTTCTAACACTTTGGGTGGTCGATGTTGATTGGAACTGAATCCTTCCAAAGAGAAGGGATTTTCTCTTGTGGAGGAGGAGAAATGCTCTGATTTATTTTGAACGTTTGAAGGGAGATCTCTCTAGGCATTGAGGGAATAATATATTAAAATCATTGTTAACAATGAAAGGTTTTATATCTCACACCATAAAATATCATAAGAGGGTTTAAATTTGGATAGGGTTATAAAATAATAATTCTGCAAGAGCCCATTTTATTTTATTATTTACCAAAGTACCTCATGTCTAAATAATAATTGAATTATTATTATTTACTTAACATTCACTAAACTCAAGGATAAAATAAATATTATTTTTCATGAATGAATAAATTAATATATATTCAAATAATATTTAATATTACATTTCTTAATTGACCATAAAACTTAGTCAACCAATCCTCATCAATATCTCTCAACCCTTGAATAATGGGTATTGGATGAAATAAATAAATCTCAGTAAATTTTTAACCAATAAATTTATAAATATTACATTTACCAAATTAGATAAAAAAATATTTATTATAAATTCACCGAAATAACTAAATTGAAATTTTGTTATCTTTTGAATAAACCTGAATAAATAAATACTATGTATTCACATAATTTATTTTGTAATTACATGGTGAATAAATATTTATTAAATATTTAACTGACATATATATTCTATAAAATAACTGGTCATTTAATATTTTTGATCAAACTAACATGGATAATTATTATACCACAAGCATGTATGATATTTATCTAATATGGTAAATTAATATGGAATTTATCATTCTCTTTGAATAAACTTAGTGTGTAACCCTCTAGAATCCATTATTAGTGGTATAAGGACACACTGCAAAAAGATCAAGGTTAGTGTCTAGAAACACACCAAGTATCCAGTAAAGAAATATGTTATGGTTTCAACAAAATGTTACCTCAAATAAATATATATCATGTTATATAATCCCTTTATCTTGATATCTCCAATAAACCAGGTTACATGCTAGTTTCATCAACCAATGTACTTGATGTCTCTTTTTTTAAATTTATAGAAACAAACATGATGGAAACCCTGCAAGGGACTTGGAATTAATCAAGAAATAAATTCCCATCAAAGGGCCTTACAATTTAGCGACCATTAAATAATAGAAGGGATTAATCATTTGTTAGATTATTTATTAATACAAAATCAGTTGGGACCCACCCAACACAACCTAAATCATCGCAAACAGATTTTTTCATAGTTTTCATCAATACATTAAATTACTTGACTCATGACATGCTTTAATAATAATATAATATTCTCAGGATCATCACACATTTCCAAAAATAGGAATATCCAATGACACATAAAAATATGTATTTCTTGTTGGCGGGTAATGTGAACATAATATCTTATATTAAAGAATACCAAGGGTGTACACCATGATAAACTATTTAAATATTTTATGAGTATCTACCCTTAATAACTTAATTCATTTTTATCAAAAAAATGACATCATCCAGCTATATAACTTATATTTATGAATATTGTCATGATACTTCAAGTTTCTCATCATAGCAGGGAACTGCTATAACATTTCATTGCGAGAAATATCCCTATGACATTATCACTTGATAATTTACATAAAATAACACTTTTTATTTACACATAACATTATATTACTATTCATATAAATTAATACAATTAAAAATAATTTTCATTGAATTTGTCTATAGGGAACCAAATTCAATATACTCCAACTTTCAATAGATCTAAATGCTAACATATTTTAGTCTAACTTCTCTTAGATGATAATCATGTTTTTCCAAGATAAAGCCTTATTCAAGGGGTTCACCCTGTTTTCCTCCATGTAAAAGCTTCTCAAAATGACTTCATACCTCTAAGAAAAATCCATCAAGATGTGATATTTGCAGATCATGTACGTCATTTTATGATTTGAACTTGTACCCATTTTGAGATCCCCCACATTAGTGTTATTATAACACGATTTTATAGGATATATAATTCTAAGAACCACATTATAGTCTTGGAAAAAGTATAAAATAAACAATGATTGTTTGAATACAATAGATGATGCTATATAGCGAGACACTAGTATAGAGTATTGGATAATTGGTCACTTTTAACTCATCTAGATCACAAATCCTCCACCAAGACTGAAGAAATAACCTTACTATGAGTTCATATAGTTTTTTTATTTTGGGAATATGACATAAATATATTCTATTATGATTATTTCCTTGTATCATATACATAACATGAATATATCCTTAGTATACCTTAGAATCTTAAGGGTGACCTAAAATGAAAATTTTTTTGTTCTCATTGTTCATCTTGATATCTACCTAATATTCTTGAAGTGTAAAAAACATAAATCATATTACATAAAATTGAATTCTAGATATATCCCATTAAATTTTCTTATAGAATCCTAATCATTCTATCCATCTCCTAATGTGTTTGAGGGAGAATTTTCTTAGAGAGTTGTATAAAACCTGACACTAGAACCAATCCCCTCTTGGGATATTCAACACTAAATTACATTAATATATAGTCAATATATGTAATTTTAATTACACAGAATATCCTTTTGGATCTATCATGAATGATCTAAATTCCAAGGATACATGCTACTTCACCAAAGTCAATCCTGGAGAATCCATTGTTTATCTCATCCTTAACTGGTTGTAAGAATAGTATTTCAAATAAGAAAAATGTTATCAAAATATACTATGAGGAATATGACCAGAATACCACTAAACTACATGTAAACAAATACTCACATTAATTCTTTGTAAAACCAATGTCTATTATAGATTCATCGAATAGAATGTTCCATGACCTAGATCCCAGTTTTAACCTATAAATGTATCTATTAAACTTGCATTTTTATTATAATTTCCTGGATTCACAAGCCATTCAGGTCATTTCATATAAAAAATATATTGATGGTTACCATTAAGGAATGTTATTTTGACCTCCATCTTCTAAATCTACTTGTCATGGAAAAATAATATTCCAGGTATAATTCTGATGGATTTAAACATAGAAACTAGAGAAAATGTTTCATCATAGTCAATGCCTTGATATTTTTTAAACCATTTGTACACTAAACTTACTTTATAGGTACTCACTTTACCTTTTATGTCCATTTTTTTAAATACACATTATCATCAAATAGGCTTTACATCAACTAGTAGAATGACTAGAATATATACTGGTCTCTGATACATGGAATCCATATTAGAATTCATGTATTTTTTATATCTTATAGATTCAAATATATCTACTACCACTTTATAGAAAATTGGGAAATTATTATCAACTAATAACGTGTCACCATATTTGATAATTAGAAAACCATATCTTTCTAGTTCTATAACCTATCAGGTGATCCTATATAACACTTGTGTTTTAAGAACAACATCTTACATGGGGACCTATGGAATCTATTTCTATAGAAACTATTATGTATATTGAGCATAAAATTTATTGAATTAAATATTTCTACCACTATCCTTATCTAGTATGTGATCTCTCTCAAGTTAAATTGCTTATCTTGTAAAATCCACCTTCCTTACAAAGGGCTTGTATTGATAGGATCCTCTTGTTTCCTTATGATAACTTATAATGATACACATTGTGAATCTGAGTGATAGTTTCCTACCAAATTTAGCCTAAAAAAATCGATCACAACCCCATGTAAAAATATGTGACAAAACATGTTTATTTACACTCCATAATTGGAAATAAAAATCATTTTATACTTTAGTCTGTACATATCTTAAAGTTTATACTAAGGTTTTTAATTTATATCCCAAAAGGATAATGGAAGACTTTCTTGGCTCATCATTAACCTTACTATGCCAACCAAGGTACAACACCTCATTTCACTAACACCATTCCACTATGGTGTATAAAGGGTAGTGATTTGGGATGTAATCCTAAACTCTAGTATAAATTCAATTAGTTCTTTGTTATGATAATCACCCCCTCGATCATATCAAAGTTACTTTAGCTTCCTATAATCGAGTAACACTTTTTCCCTAGATGTCTCATGCCATATATCTATTTCAGGGAGGTGATACGCTTTCCTAGATCTATCAATGTAATGCTCGATGCTAAACAGAAACTTCTTCATGTGTTCATAAATTTGGGGTTTGATCTTGATAGGTGAATTTTATAAACTTGACCACTAGTATATTTTCACGTAAATTGTTTTGTGAATGGTTTTATGCGATCATCACCTCTGAAGTTTTGGCAAACAATAATTGGTGTAAACGTTTTTCTGAAAATAATAACTTCCTTGTTTGGAATTTGAGAAATCAATATATTAAAATAGATAATAATATTCGAAGGAATGGAATTCATATGTTCTCACAGTGCTGGTATTGCGTATATATGAGAGGTGGTTTTTTTTGGAACCTTTTATTTAGGGGGTGATTGGGTGGTGTTTTTGTGGAATCCTGTCATGCATAGCTTGGTCGTTACCCTACATGGGGAGTCAACAATTTCTTTTTTCATTCTGATTTCATGATAATAGCTTTATTGGTGCCCAAATAAAATTTCACTCAGTGGTGATCATAATGGTGTGTTGGGTCATCTAGGACTCCAGAAATGACTCAAGGAATGGCTCCATACATTTCTTCTTGGACTAAGAGTTCATGTTAAATCCTTTGAGAAATAAATTCTACTTATTTTGGGTGAAGGGAATAACTTGATCTACCTCATAGGACTTCTTCCTATAATCTTCTCACATACTGGGGGTTACTTCAACACTGGTAGGGGTTATTGGATCAAATGGATTCCCCAACTCTAGGGATTTATGCTGAATGTGGGAGGTTCTTGCGAGCATGGTATCATAAAAGGAAGAGGTAACATCCATAACACTGGAGGCACTAGGCTCTTTGGATTTAATGATTCTTTGGTCCAGGAAACTCCCGGGGTTCCAAATCTAGGGCCACACATAGTGGTTTATTGCTATGTAATATCTTCAATATGGAGCTTACTATGCCAGAGATTGATGCTTATTATTTTTTCTGAATCCTTAGCTCCCTCAATACCGCTCCTTGGTATCTTGATTATATTGTTAGGGATTACAGGGTGTGGATCAACTAGAGAATTGTCATCCAGAACACTCTAAGAGAGGGTAACTACAAAGCTGATGTTCTGGCCAGACGTATGAGCATCTCTATGTTGATAATCGCCTATCACTATTTTTATTACTCCCCATGGATTGTGATAATTTTATCAATGGTGATTTTCTTGGTCTTCACCAATATCTTCCTCCATGAACCTTCATCTAATTATATGTTTTCTCTATCAATGAAAAGCATTGTTTTTTGATGTAGTCTAAAAAGGATAGAGCTTTCAGCCTCACACCATTGTTAGTAAACGCATCCAACTCTCCTCTAGAAATATTTTGAAATATACATGGTTCATGAATTTTAATATAGATATAAAAACCATATTCCATATCTAATACCTAATGTGTAGATATAGAAATATTTCCCGTGATAATTTATATACCTAAATTTTCCCCTTTAATATTTAAAGGAGTGAAATTATTTAGATCTTCCTTTTCTTGGAAGGATAGTGGATTGCAACCTTAGACTTAGAATGAGTATTATAGACCATTTACCTGTTATCCATTTACTTATTCACTTTAATTACCACATGATTTTCATCCCCTATTTCTCTATATACATGGTGAATCAATGTAATGAGTTTTAATAGTGGATTCTTACTATTTCTCATATTATAGTTAAAAATGAAGCTGGAAAATCTCTTAGGCAGTGAGGACAGAATGAGAATTGTGCATAGATTATAATAGACCTTAAATCCTAAGAGTTTTAAGTTCTAAATGTATCCAATGATCTTAAATAAAAATGTCACATATGGAATTGACTCTATAAAATTTAATTTGATTAATGTATTAAATATATCATATCTCCCTCGCCATGTCTTCTCTTGATTAAATATCATGAAAGTGAGACATGGTGCTATATGAATCAACATCCTCATGGTTATTTAAAATATCACTATAAATAGATGATAAGATGAAGTATTGAACATATTTTCCATCATCTATAATTTTTATATAGAGTGAAATTTCTTCCTCAGTGGCCTCTTTTCAAGGTTCTTCTGGATTAAGGGTTTTTGAAACATATAATTTTCTATCATATCATTTTATAAAAAATAAAAACCTATATCATTCTTGGAAATTCAATCTAGAGAGAAGGTTGTCCTTCCATAAAATGGATCACAAAAAATAGTTGAAGCTGTGTGGGTTTCAATTTCTATTATAAATTAGAGTTGAAATTTAGTAAGTTATATGGATGATCAAATTAGATAAAAAAATTTCAAATTTATTAATCTACCAATATTTTATCAAAATATAATATCCCTCACCATTATTTTTCTTAATATATCATTGTTTAAATATTCTAGTGGAAATGATCCATATTCCCCTTATCATAACCCATACATGGGTCTGAAATTTTATTTTAATGGTTTTTAGTAGTCTTAACTTTCCAACTATATTAACTAACAACTTCTTGATATATTGAGTAGACCCCCTAATTTTCAAATCCTGGATATGAATTCCCTCGACATTATTCGACTCAGTGAAACCATGTATTTCTTGAGTATTCAACCCTTTTTGTGAACTAATTAAGTCAACCCAATAAATAATGTAAAAATTACTAGATAATTTATAGTAACCTGACTTAGACTAGTAAATTAGTTTGAACTATAATTCAATTTTAACTTAGATAGTGTAAATAAATACCAATAGAACACTTAATTTTAGGGGGTTTTATTATTTATATGTAAAATTCTCATTTTATATTGTCATGTTATTTTTAATTTCAAATAAGAACATTCGTGGGAAATGGAAATATGGTCAAAGAGGGTAAACTGTCATTAAAGAGGACGTGAATTACACTTAACAATGGTATAATTTTTGAGGAATAAATTAGTTAAGGTAAAATCCTTGAATAAAAAAATTAATTCTCCCTAAAGTTGAAGTGAAAGTACCATGAAATAAAATATTATGGTGGGAGAAACCAATATTGGAGTAAATAAGTTTAATAATAAGTATTAAAACTCAATGACTAAAGTTGAGTTAACAAAGTCCCTTACAAAATTGGAATCTTTTTAATCAAAAGAACATGAAAGATATAAATTGAGGTGAATTTTAAAATACCATAAATTGAATGAAAATGATGAAAAAATAAATATATAAATAAAATATACACAACAAAAGGAAACAATTGGAAAATATGAATCATATATCAATGAAAACAATTGATATGCTAAAACCCCTTCCAAAGGTACTATTTTATTCTATGAATTAAACAAACTTCTCTAAAAATAATATTAAATTTATTAAAAAATTTATAAATAATATTTTCATATATAATTAATTTTTTATGGTCTATTTATTATCATTTGTTATTCATTTATTAAATTATTTTTGTTATATGAGGCAATTCAATCAATTTTACTGAATTTTCCATTATTAGTTGATCATGTTCAAATGTGTAATATAGTAGATTACAAACCCCCAAAATTTTATAGGTTTATGTATTTTTTTATCCTATTAGAAACAAATTTATACAATTCTATAGGTTTTCCCAAAATAGAATCAGATAAATACAAGTTCACTAATATATTCATTTTAAGAAGTTAAGTTTACTTTGAAGTTTTATTGTTAATATCAATTATAGAATTTAAAATATTATTTTTTAAAAATATTAATATTCTAAATAATATCATTTTTATATATTAAATAATTTTTTTTAAATTCATCCATTTTCAGTGGTGATGGAAAATGATATAAATTATTCCAAAGAGGTGGTACTTTGTACGTTCAGATGAACGATGCTATTATTTTTCATAGAATGGTAGGGTGGTAGAAAATTAAAAAATTTATCATTTTATAATAGGAATAATGTTATAAATTTTATATTTTTTAAATAAATTTTTCAACCATCCATTCATGGAGGTTATAAAAAATAAAGCACACCGTTCAGTGAGGAGGTAGTTTGGACGGACACATGACACCGTCATTATTTTTATAAGAATTTAGAGGAAGTAGGAAAGTGATTTCCATTAGTATAAAAAATATTATAATATTAAAAATACTCATGATATCATAACTTTATTAATATAAAATATTTTATGGGGTAAAATAAGTAGGAATTAAGGGATCTTAGTTTAGAACATTATCGCTCCCGTTGGATGGTATCCCAAGGGTAACATAATGAAGTTCCTTAGTATTAAATTTGGTAAAGAAAAAGGATTCTAGAAAATGGCTAGAGGGTACATGAGAGTCTATGGAGAGTTATTGATGATATTAATCTTCATAATTTTTATATAAATATAGTGAAATTGATCTCATTTTATAAGTGAATAAAATATCATCTTTATAAATACCCATTTATTTCTCAATTATGGGAAGACACTATTTTGGGGTAAATGGATCTAAAATTGGTAAATAATTAATTTTATGGTGATATGAGGTCTATAAGGCTTCTAAAATTCATTTTAAAACTTTTTTTAAATATGATTCAATTCTTTTACTACAATATCTTTACAATATATATTTTTTATACATTCCTAACTAGTTTTTTTTGTAATTTATATTTTATTAAAAATATTAGTTAAACTATATTAGTAAATTTTTATTTCATAAAACTAAACTTAAGATGAATATAATCTAATTTAATTCCTAAATAAGATAAAATTAACTTTTAAAATAAATATTCTATATATATAAAAAAATTGTACAAATTATTTTTACTGTTAAGTGTTCTTAATATTTCTTAGTATTGATTTAAAATTTAATGAGTGTTAATATATTCATATATATGTGTAAAAATCATGTGATATCATTTATATAAACTAAATAATTTAAATTTACTAGAGTGAAAAATAACACCACATTAATAAAATAATTTATTAAAAAATAACCATTTCCCCATTAAAATGGTCATTAACTTTAATAATATTAATCATACATATATGGCTAAAATTAGAATTATTAAATATTATGAAAATTTTGATCTATAATGTGAAATAATGTTTTTTATTTAATTTATATAAGCGATGAAAAATAATTTTTAATATAACATAATAAAAACAGTTTTTAGCGTAAAATATTACTCTAGTTTCCAAAACATTAAACATGAGTTTTATAAAATCAAAGTTATATTTTAAATTATTTTTTAATTTATAAATATATATTTTTTATATAGAAAATGTTTTAATAAATTTTAATTCATTATTATATTATGATAATGTCATTAAAGTGACAATATTAGTAAGACGTATATTTTTCACTATTAACCTAATATCAATTATTGGAAAAAACCCAAAAAATAATCTAGAGGTAATATTTTTACAATAAATACGAAATTTATTTTTCTTTTCAAAATAATATTCTAATATTTTAGAAGTTAAATTTTAAATAAAATGTAAATATATAATGAAAATATTTTTTCATAAGGAAATATCTTTTTTAAATATTAAATCTTCTCATTATTATTTTATATCAATTAAAAATTAAATTGGTGATAATAAATTATTCATATCAATAATATGTTCTATCCATAATATATTTCTTAATATAAATAACATAAAAATACAATTTAATATATGATGCATTTTTGTCACAAAATGATATATTTGTTTGAAAAAAATGATCTTATTAGTTATTTTTCAATACTAATTGAATTTTATTTGATAACAAATATTAAAAATGAACTTTATTTTTATTTAAAAATATATTTGTTAACGTGGTTATATCTCTTTGTATTGAAATATTATACATATACTTTCTGACAGTTATATAATGTTTAATAACTAGTTTTGGTTAGATGTTTCATGTTGAGCAACCTATCGAGTACATTTCGTTACAAGGGAAAAAATATTTTAAAATCTTGGGATGTTGTGTAATATTTCATTGATATATATCTGGAATAAATTGGTTTTATAATAATAATATGAATAATATCATTAATATATTTTATGTGATTATTTTTTAAAATAATGATAAATCATAAACAAAATTTTCTATTGGTGATGATATTGTAGAAGCTTTAGGGGAAATGGTTTTACAACAAGTGATTGTTTTTGTTGTAATAATGGATTTTTGAAATTAATATTATTATTTTGAAATTCCTAGTAACATGGAGGGATTTGAGAAAGGAAGATGTGTGTTTATAATGATTAGGGAACATTTTGATCCTAATAATATTGTTTGAGAAGTAGCAAGAGTTTTTAAATAAAAAGAATATTAGGGAATTGTAATCATTCAAACCAACTTTCATATCACGAGAGAGAGAGAGAGAGTGTTGATGAATCATTGAATTATTAGGATTTGATGACACCAATGTAGAGTGATAGAGGAATAAAATTTATAAAGATGATACATAGGAATTTTTTCACATCCCATAGATAAGAATATGATTATGGTCAAGTGGGTTTTTTATAATAATCGCAATTTAATGGTAGATTTAGAGTATAAAAATACAAATTTTTATGTAAGGGATACTCATAGAATAATGGAATATAATTTCATTGGCCTTTTTCATTAGTCATTAGGATATAAAAATTCAAATATTTCTTGTGATATGTGCTGGAATAAGATAAATAGTCTTTAAAATGGATGTAAAGGTAATATTAATGAATGATAAAATAAATGATGATTTTTTAGTTAAAAAATTATAACATACAATGTTTTTAAATTTTTTTATAAACTTTAACCTAAAAAATTTTATATTAAAAATTCATTCTTTTCTTTTGTTTTTAATGCTATGATCCTAGAATTTATATATATAATAAGTAAATAAAATCAGAAATGAAAATTAAGAAATAAAAATCAATTGTTTAGCACTTATCCTAAAAAATATGTTATCAATTTTATTTCTCTAATTTATATTTATATTTTATCCATTTTTAATATTTTCTTGAATAATAATAAATTAGTGTTGTCAGTTCATGTATTAAAATAGAATTTTATGAATAATGGTTAAAATTGTTTTAGACAAAACCTTTTAGATAAGTTTTGAATATTTTTACCCACATAGTTTAATTTTATAACTACTATATTCTTAATCATAGTTTTATTTTCATATTTTAATTTTAGTATTTTAAATTCATTAAAATAAGACTGTTATCATATTATTATATGTCTTTTTAAATGATATATTTATAATGCATATGTAGCATACCAGGTATTTATAGAATTATAAATTTTTATATATATTAATATTTTTGAATTTAATAGAAATTTTAGTTTAAAGGAGACACTACATATGATATCGTACTCAACATGCGCTAATGGGTTTCCCTGAAATATTATGTTTCACACAACACTAAGTTATACAAAAAATTATACAACAATAATATTATTGTTATAAATGGTAGTCAAAACCTAGCTATTGTATTGAAAGGAATTAATAGAATTAACTCTATTATGGTTTTAAATATTTGTTAAATGTTTTTACATTTATCCAGTAAAATTTAGAGGCTTAAAATGAAAATGAATCCAATTTTAAGCAAAAAATACTCTAATATTTTTAAAATGTCATATTTACCGCCTTTTGATGGATAACCCTTTTTAAATCAGGTTTTGTAACATTTATATGTTATATTTGAAAAAATAATTTTCTTATTTAGAATATGAACAACAAAATTTACTTTGGTTTAAATTTTGGTATTTCTCTTATAAAATCCATATTTTAATCAATAGGGAAAAATATTACATTTTATTTCAAAGTTTCCTTTTCATATAATTTATTTAAATAGATTTATTGTCCTTTTAATTGGTTTTAAAGTTTAATTGGATTTAGTATTTATCATTTAGTACATTTTTTCCATTTCAACTAATTTCACATTTAAATTATATATAAACACCTTACAATCTTCGAATAGTCTCTACTTCTTAAAAATCTTCTTTCTGGTTTTGACAATGAGAATTAATTTTTAACTTATTACTAAATTTTTTGCGATTTGAATTTGGAAAAATTATTTCATATTTGAATAATATGTTCCAAATTTTTTAAATAGGTACCTTTTATTTTTGTACATTTATAATATAATTTCAGAAATTATTTTTTATTTACCAAGATTAAAGTGAAATTATGTAAATAAAGGTAAAAATAATAATATAATAACATAAAACTATCCTAACACATGTCCTAATATTATTGGATATGTAATGGGTGACCAATAAAATCCTTATTCTGAACTTTTAAAATTTTTGAGCCACTTGGTTATGAAAATGACATGTTATAATAATTAATTTAAGGTAAATAGAAATATAACAGAAACATGTATCTTTTTACTAAAAAAATTTTAATATATGATTATATAATTGATATATTCAACTATACATAACTATTATAAATATAAAAATCTTTCCTAAATCATGGTATTTTATTTATAATTTTTATATATTTAATAAATAAATATATTTATGACACAATGATGATGCAACGATTACCTTATTAATGAAATATTCAAATAAACGATATTATAAACATTAAAATAATTATAAATTGAAAATTTTGATGCCATAAACAAATTTTTTAGATTACAATGACTTGTTTGTGATTATGTAATGCCTTTATTTTGAACGAATCAGGTTTTTATGACTTTAACAAAAATAAATTTCAAAATAGTGTCAAAACTAACATAAATGTGTTTCTAAAACAATTACTATTTTATTAAATGATATCATAGTCCTAAAAGTCTAATATTAGGCCAAATGACTTATATAATGTTAAAAATTTCATTAATGATCCACTTTTTGTTACATTAGATTTTTATAGTAACTATTGTAACCATATATTTTAAAAATACAAGAAGACATGGTAAGAGTTAATTTTTTTAACTAAGGGTTAATGATAAAAGATAAGGTTAATTTTATGACCTACACATGCCTAAAAACTATTGTTTGAAATTATTTGGACCCATCCTAATATTATAATCAAATTATATCACATTGGAGCAATTATAATTTTAATATATGTTTTTTATAAAATAATATTTCCAGACTTTCCCAAAGTGACCGTCCTCCCTCTTAAAAAAGGCCACCACCTCTACCCACTTACTCACAACTATCAAGCCCCTTTTCTCATCCAAATTCTACTAAAATAATCTCCCAAATTCCTAAATAAATTCTAGAGTCCGTACATTGTGTAGAAATCCAACCTAATTAGACCTTTTGTGAAAATCAAAAGGAGATACTCAAAAGAGAGGTATTTGTTTTATAAACTCTTTCAAAATTCTTTTATTCTTCTACTTCATATTCATATGTTGTTACATACAAATAGTAATAAATCCAGTATATTACACATGATTAAATGTTATGGGACAAATATATACCTACTTTTATCCATCCTAATAATAATAATATAACCATGCATGCATACATACAACATACCGTCTCCACGCTGTGGTGTACTCTGTTATTCAATAATAATTAATTTGGATGGGTATAATGATGAGTATAATGGATGAAAATAATTAATATAACTTTATAATTATTCATTATAATTAATATTCCATCTAATTCTTTAAATTTTAACCATTAAGTGAATGATATTGTCGCTCATACGTACGTACGACCTACCGTCTCCACGATGCGATGCGATTCATTCTACATGATCTTCATTAATCCTAGATTATATACATGAATGGAATAAATAAATATGATACATAAAATATTTATATTAACTCTATTCATCTTTAATTTTTTTACAACATACCTTTATTCTTTCCATAATGTGTAAATACGATAATTTCATTTGAGGAACTGCGGACTACTGCCCCTCAAAGTGATGTGACTCATTCATTCCATACATGGAATGTATAAAGGTTTAATTTAATGAAATTATTTATCATATATAAAATATATATTAAAATGGAATTTCAATATACCTATGTATCATTTAGTTTTCATTCATTTAGTATGAAAAAGAAATGAAAGTAGCGTTCATATACTTACGTACAACCAAACATCTCCTAGAATGATGCATTTAATTTCTTGTCTCCAAATATTATGGACATAATAAATAAATATATACTGGATATATATGGTATTTAAATAACGAGTATTAATAATTTAGAGATTATGTAATTTGACGACATGGACAAGTTAAACAAAAAAAGTTCATTTTTAACTCAAGTACCGAATATTAAAAAAGTAAGAATGTGAACATAAATAATTATGTAATTTTGATAACATGGTAATATGTCATATAAAAGGAATAATAAAATTGAAAAATATTCTCAATCAAGTATAAATTAACCTAATTTTATTATTCAGGAACATAATGATTAAATGCGACGAGTAGGGCTATAGGTAAGGGGCTTTGTCTCAATGTCCTTTCATTAAGGCATCTCCTGATGTTATGTATGTTTACTTTCCTATAAAGTGTATATATAGAACTTTTTACATGTAATGTCATGAATTACTATATTCTCACGATATTTGATGTTTTGTTTAATGATATTTTTTAATGATTCTTATTCAAGTGTTTCTCATGATGTAAGGGACTTTTTAACTGAATACCCCGTTTTAATATTTTGATGATTTATTCTAATAAATTCATTCTATTTTATGTCCATTTTTTAAAAAATGGTTTTATGGATTTATTTTTATGGACATAAATGAATTAAAATAATACATATCAAATTTATTTTAAAATTTTCAATGTGGCATGAGGCAGTTTCATTAAAATATCTCTTTAATAGATATTCAATGCATTGGGTATTCTAGAGATGAAACTCGACCATATAGTTATTCCATTTATAAGAGTGAATTTAATTGTGATCTCCTAATTATTTACAAATAAACCTAAGTTATTTTTAAATTCTTACTAATAAGTTTTTAACTAAACGTTTTAATTGGTTTTTTGTTTTTTCATTAGACTAAAAATTTACTTTCTTTATGTCCATTACTGAGGTTTTTGTGATCATCCAAAGTTTGTAAATGTTTTTCACACATCTTAATATTGGTAAGAACCAAAAATATGATATGACTAAATTATTTAAGAAGTGTATTGAAAAGAAATCATGTTCTATTTTAAAAGGGTTCCTTTTTGTGAAAACATGGATACTGAGTATAAGTGTCCACTTGTAACGTATGAGTTTACTATGTATGGATTTGTCCTAATTATCTAAAACACTAATCTTAAAAGACCCATGAATGATAATTCTAGTTAAAAAACACTAGAATATGATCTGTTTTAGGCATGGTACTTATAATATATCAACTGAAATTAATTTAATAATGTCATATATAATTTTTTGTGCATTATATGATAATATACAGGGTTGAATGATATTTTTACACAAATATAATATTTTATTTTTCACTTAAAATTTTATATTAATTTACTTTTCAAATTATTGTAATCATATTTAGTAAACATGTATTGTTCCTCTAAAATTTCTTTTTTAAAATGTTGCAAAACATGTTTTCCCCAAAATAATATAATAATATATTTACTATTGTTATTAGAAATTTAATTTCACATATATGTAGTTATTTGTTAAAAAAAATGGAAATAAAATTTGGATTAGGTTGATCTTAGAAAAGTAATATGGTCACTGAATTATATTTTTACCATAATGTATAATGTTTGTCGCCTGAAAACCTATTTTCATAAATATTTAATCGAAATATAAATTTCAATTAATTATAATATTAGCTATATAAAGTGGATTTCATCTTTGGAATCATCATTTTCAAAATTATATTAGGGTATTGTTTTTTGTATTTTTATGAAAATTTTGATTTTTTAGTGAATGGTAAAAAATATTATTTTTAAAAATACCATATGATTTTTGACATCATAATTATATAAATATGTATAATTAATTTATATTTATTTTATGGATTATAATATATTTAATTTTTAAAATAAAACATTTAAAAATAATATACATAATTTATAAACCTTTAAAAAAATTTCAAATATAAAGTTAATTTTTTTTGCAAATAAAAAAACCTTATTTGACTCTTTACTTTGTATAAAATATTTCCATGGTTACATTAATTTTGGTGTGTGTTTAAATTAATAATAAACCAATATTTTTAATCAAGTACTAAAAAAATTCCTATTGATTAACACTATCTATATTGTTAAGCCTAAATAGTAAGCTAATTAATATTTTATTGAATGATTCCCCTCCCATTTGGATATATAAACACTCTTATAACCCTTTATCGTCACTTAAAAAGAATTTTAATTGAAGAATTTTAGCCTAAATACCTATATAAACCCTTATTAATTTTTTTATGGAATTATTATATCCAAATATTCCTCTTTAATAGGCTTTATTTTCAATCCATGGGTGGAAACATAAAAAGAAAATGGTTCGAAAGTCTCTTTTTTTCCTTTTATTTTTGAGATTCTTTTATCTAAAAACTGTTTTAAAAAATATCAACTTATTCTTCATTAATTATTTTATTTGTATGATATAATATTAATTTTAACACTTTATCAATTAGAGATTTTTATTCATTCTCAATGAACCCTTTTCTAGAATCGATTTTTATGTAAAATAAAAGTTTCAATTCCAAGTATTTTCGTTTCAATAATCCTCTTACCCATTTCAATAAGATAAGTAATATTTAAAAGTAACATAAAAATAATATAATAATTATTCTATAATTTTTTATATAAAATATATGTTTATCTATATTCTTATTCTTTTAAACTCCATTGAAAACATAATTGAACCCTGCTGTTCTATGCTACATATCTGAATGGAGATGTTTTTATACCTATGGGAGTCATGGATATTCATAATTTTTTAATGTTTTTTACAAAATTAATAATAAAAAATCACCATTATAACTATTTAATGATAAAATATTCATGATAATAATCATATTTAATTTAAATATTCGATAGTCATTTAAATAGTTTAAAATAAACATATGGATACTTGTTGATTTGTTATTATTTATATTAAATTTATATAACTAATAAATTCTTTTACTTTTTTAATGACACAAATAATATAAATCGGAACTTATAAGGATTATGAAACCATTTAAAATAGACCTTTAACTATTAAAATGATACCGAAGCAGTTCTGGAGATTATGAACCAAATATACTTATAATGATCAACACAAGAAATGAATTTCAAGGATTAATAATGAGGATATTAACTATTATATGGTATTTTATAAAAATGTATAACATTTAATTATTTTTCATGTTAGAGGGAATATGACATGAAGAGGGACTTGAGGTAAAGGTTTCTCTCTTGAATTTTAAATATTTTCCCAATTTTGTTTATTTATGGTGTATATTATCTTCTATGGATTATCTCCAAAGCCTTGAATATATACCATTATTATTTGCATCTATTTTTTATGAAGTAATGGATTCATTTCCTCTATTATTGATTAACAGTTAAAAACATATAGCATTTTTAAGGGTTCTATTCTACTCATTTAGTTCTTGTGTATATGTTCTATATCACTCCCAATCTCTCTCACTTCACATTTCTTTCATTTTATAAATACTTCATTAGTGATATTTATAATTATTTTTATTTATTTTTATAATCATATTCATGTATTTATTATTCCATAAAAATTATTTCTTTTATTCAAACCCATTTATGTCTATAATGAACACTTTCACAATTAAAATGTTCCTCTCTATGTTGGTTATAATTTTACTCTATTTTCATTAAAAGATCTATTTTTTGTGTAATTTATTATAATTTTTTTTAATTAAATTTGAATCAAATTTTAAACATATTTTTTAATGTTAATTATTCTATTTTTTTAAAAAATTGTTTAGGATAATGTGGGAACCCTTTAAGAATTTTAGATCAATAAAACAATCCCAAAAATTCTGAATCATAAAAAAATTAAAACCCAAAAAAAATTTAAAAAGTATCATCGATAATTAATCCTTGATCCCTTCTCCTATGGTATAATCGAGGTTTCTCCTTTAGAGGGTTTTATTGTCGTCATTTTAGTCAATACCATCACTATTTAAGGAAGGAGCATAGTTCCCAGAACAACATTTGAACTCATATATACTGAAACTGCTAGAAATAATTCAAACAAAATTGAAATATCATTTTCAAGACAAGATCACCATTGAAAGAAACCTCCAGAATACTACCACCATAAGATAAATTACATAAAAGTACAATCTATAGTAACACCAGATGATACAACTAAGGGGATCCAAACATCTAACACTGCAAAATTGCTAACAAATCTTAGAACTACCAAAAACCTCAATTTCAAAGAAATAAAATATGATAAGAAAAAAGTAGTTACACCTATGGGATACTTAATATATGTCAAAAATATATGAGGAAAAAACATTTATTAATGAAAAAATTCATTGTAAAACTATCCTAGAGCCAACATAATTTACATCATCTTCTTAGAAAGTCATTACATTGCCGAAGAGGATCTCCATACACCAAAGGTAACTGATATGATTCAAAATACCCATAATCAACCTATAAGTGGATTATATTGATATAAATAAATACGATCTAGGTTATAAATGAGAGTATAGGACCCTTTAGATCCAAATCTACCAAATAAAGGACCACATATAATATCAGACAGTCTATGGAGAACAGAGAATAAAACTAGGATTTGAATTCATAAGGTAAAACATTGACACACCCAACTAAAAAGGGTCCAAAATACAATAAGAACTATTAAAATGAAAAAATATGAGATATAACATTCTATTTTAGGTTTAAAAAACATGGTGGGGTGAAAAATGAATTTTACTAATAACACAATGAAACAAAAAAGACACAAACATGAAAATTTAATAAGATAGATGAAAAAAATCCCACTAATAAAATCCTCAATATATAATAAACTCATTAATTCCAAATAATATGGGTTTATATATAATTTTTCATTAAATAATAATAGACGATTAATGTATAAAAGAACATTGATGAAAACCTAGAGAAAAAAATAAAGGGGGAAACTAGAAAACAAACATTATGGGGAAACAAATAGGAAAACAACCATATTCGAGATGGAGGGAGAGAAAAAGTATATGATACACATAAGGGGAATGAATTAAATCATGACATAAGATAAGTGTGAATGATATGAGATACATCTACTAGGAAAGAATCAAAAACCAAAACATGAGAGAAAGGTTGGGGAAGTGTGGATCCATCAAATTAAAATTTAACTACATAAAGGTGGAATATTTCTCTATTTTTATGAAGATTTTACCAAACATGATGAAAATTATTTTCATGATATCACTTAAAATTTCCTATATATTACAAAATGTAATTTTCAAATACCATATCGATATTACAAGTTCTAATTATTAGTTATTTTTATTACAATTGTTCCTTAAAAAAATATTACATTTTAGTCCATAAAATTGATTTGTTCCTAATTTTAACATTATATAAATACAAAGGAATTATTTTCTTGATATTTCAATAATTTATTATTTTATTATAAGTTATTTTACCAATATATAATTTTTTCTTTATTTTACCCATTTGAAACTTTTATTTTTTTATTTCCCTGAGTGATATACTTTTCATAAACATATAATATGTTAAGAAAATATGACGATTCATTATCCAATTTACTTTTCATGTGTATTATAGTGTAAATGAAATCTGTATAAGATAAATGTTCTATAATTACCATGTTCATTCCTTTTCATCAACTATACCTAGATATACAATTATATCCACTACCTTTCCCTACTAAATAATATACACCCCATTCATTAAATTAAAAGGCTATCACGAGGATAAGAAAACAATTTAATTAAAAATTGAATTTTTCAAATTTACAATCTACACATCATTCTATATAGTTTGAAAACATAATACTTTATTATCTTGATTTATGGGTTTTTTACCTACATAGTTACTATAATTATTTGGAAGCACATTTTATTTCCATTGGTTGATCATAGTATGATTTTTATGGATTTATGATTATTTTTATATTCATGTGCCATACATACATATAGAGATATCTGTATAATTATATGTGTGAAAATATTATATAACCATATAATTTATTGGTTAAGTATTACGTAGTATTAGATGTGATGTATGGTGCATGAAAAGTGATATTACCACACTATACCATGGAGTATGGGTAGTGCGATATGCACACTATGTTGTAGTGATTGATTAGTAAGTATAATAAAGTATATTATGAGGTATTTATTGTGATTTTTGTAAAATTATTATGATTTTCTATGCTTATTTATATGAAGAATTCCAATTTTATATCACTGTATTTCATGATTATTGAGAAATGATTTGACCTCCTTATGCCTTGGTATATGTTATGTTTTTAGGATAATAATTTTTTCATATTTTATACCAAGATGCATTATTATGGTTACATTCTTAATGATTACGTTTTATGGTTTTATAACGCTATTCCATTTACCTCATGATTATGCCTCCAACTAGTTTGTGATATATTAATAACTCATTTATGACTAATTTTTATTATCTTACCTCTTTCTTGGTGTTTAAAATCACCCCTTTCTTATGTTTTCCTATTTACTTTGGTGAATATAGGTATTAAAGAGATTTGATAAGTTAATAACGTGTCTACAATGAATTATTTTATTAAATTTTAAACGTTCATGATTTAATACGATCATAGTTACTAAAAACATTGAATTTTTGATTTTTGGGTGTTGGTTTAATTTTTTATTATGTGTAAAATTTTGTTTTTACAGCACCATATCCAAAAGTGTAGGTCTATGGGAGATTATTTTTATATTAAATTAAATTTAAATTATTTTTTAGAGTTGAGAATAAGAAAATTTTGGGTATAAAGCCTAATATAGGTAACCATTTTTTCTGAAGTAGTAGGTTAAGTATAACTAGTATAATCCCATAGGGTTCTTATTTAAAACATTAATATATTGGGTTTTATTATAACCATAACATATATAATATTAATGATAAAAATAGAGTTCAGTAAATTTTTTTTAAAATAGTAGAAAACATTAATTAATGTTTATTAATAATAAAAAATTACAAGGAAACTACTTATTTAAGTTGGTAGTAGGTAACATCATATTTTTATAATTTTTTACGTTAATCTATATTTGTAAACGAATTTTTTTTATTTTATTATTAATAATATAAACCTTTGAATAACCTCAAATCTAGTATCCCATAACTGATGGTTAATTTATTATATTTTTAGTAGATATAGGTAATCACATCCTGAAGGACCAAATAGTTTAGTTGTCTTGGGAGACTAGATACATACATTATTCTCAAAGTAAATATGAAAATATGAAATATAATATAATAATTCTTCTGAGAAATTTATTATTTCATCTAATAAATAACTAATCTCATTCATATATCCCTTATTGGTATCCCGATAAATGGAAAAGAAAATAAAGGGTAAATTCAGACTCTCTGTAAGGGAATATATACAACATATGCTATCATTAATTAAATTAAACATGAAAAATATGGACAATATAAAAAATAATAATATTTTAAATATAACCAATATAATAAACATGTGAATAAATACATTTATAAAAAATCAAAATAACAATGAAATTGGTAATTATAACTAGTTTCATAATGATATAATGCATAATTTCGAACATCATAATATTATCATCAAGGCCTTATTACAAGACAATATAAGTAAACAGGTAAGGAGTATTCCAAATTGCCACACGTGTTTTTCCAATGTGACCTATCGATTCATATAGGAGCTACATAGGGGACCAAATTTAACTTACTAAGTCCAATGCATTCATCATATGAAAGAGGTGAAACATAATCAATATAAACATTCATATTGAAAAACTAGAATATGTCTGTTTAATAATTTCACCAATAAATAAAATTAATCATAATCCATCCAAATTAATATAGATAATTATATCAAGATAATATATCCCATTAATTAATAATATTCACCAAATAAAGTTTATATTATTGAATACAATTTAAAAATACCTCTTTCGAATTTCTTGAGGAAACAACCATTTTCACTTTGAAATATACAATTAAAAATAAATAAATTTACAAAATATTAAGGAAAATGTTTTACTTAAAAGAAAAATTCAAACTTTTAAAATTATGTTTCTAATAATTTAGTGGTTATGATGGTGGAAAATTCCATTCATTCCATGTATTTAAAAACAAGTATTCATTTCAAAATCCTGAAGAAATTCAAAAATTACCTTGTTCAGAAACCAAAAAAGCCTTTTATTGATTTTTTTAAAAAGAAAAAAACTGGGTAAAAATTATTTTAAACAAAAATATTATAATATTAAAAAAACAACAGAATTGTTTTATTGAAAATATGGTCATGTAAGAAAAATATTCCCAATTAAATAGGAAATTAAGTCGCTTTTCCTAAAAACATTATTTTGGTCTATTGAGTAGTTAAAAGAGGAGAATGAAAGTAAAAAAATTATAATTTTTATAAAAAAAAAACTAGGATAATAAAATATATTTATTTTAGCATAGATATATTTTATAATTCCCCCAATTGATATATAAACATAAACTGTCTCGAATAATGATGAGATTGTGAAATAACCCATAACTCAAGTTAGATTTACATTATAAGAACATTTTCCCTCCTAAATAATAAATTTAAATTTATTATAATTAAATAAAAAACCATATACATTATTATAATATCATATATGATCCAATTATAAAATTTAAATTCCCATTTATCAATAATTATTTATTAAATTCATTATTTTTTAGTGTTAACGATTTTTGTTTTTCATGTAAATTTCGATTTGATAGTTTTAGTGCCTAAAACAAGATGATTGATCCATCATCTCCAAGATTTTAATATTTATATAAATATATTATATATTCATCAGATACATATTTTGAATCATAATTTATAAGCATACATTAAAAATGAGTTACATCACTTCGGGGAGGTGGTAATCCACATGTATGCATGAACGACGTTATCAATTTTTAATGATCTAAAGGGTAAGAAGCTAGAAATTATATTTTTATTGAAAATTATAATTATTCCATAAATATAATATATAATCATTATATATCTCTTTATGACTTTCCATGTAAATTGGTGATGAAAAAAAATTACACCGCTTTATGGATATGGTAAACCATACGTACGCATGAGCTATGTTTTAATTTTTTATAATATAGAAAATAGATAGAAAATCATTTTACCATAATAATAAGAAAATAATAGAATATTTATTATACTAGATTTATTATTTTAGGTTGGTTAAAACATATTTATAGGATTTCCAAGAAGAAAGAAATTTGAAAGAGTAAGTAAAGATGATTACATCTTCTTCGAAAGGGATCTTTTAGATATTCTATTAAGGGACCTAGGGTGGGTGTTTTAGGAACACCATAAAATAAATAACTTGAATAAGAATGTTTAGAAGAGGTTTTGTTAACTTTTTTATGAGATAATAGGGTCTATTTTGTGTATATAATAGAGAATAGGTGTATCCTTTTTATAGTGAGAGAAAGGACACACATGGAATTAATAAATGATTTAAATATGATAAATAAATTTTCATGTTAAAGTGAAATAATGTGACCATAAATTATAATATAATATAATATATTGTGGTAATACCATCGACTGAATTTTTTTTAACATGTTTATGTAGTATTCTAATCTTTAATTTTTTTTAGGTTTAACCCCTTAGATAATATATTTTAACCTATAGTGTGGTTGTTCCTTTTTCATTATTAAATGGTTATAATTTTACTTATAATATAAAAATTATACCATAAAGGGACCAGGGATGTAATTTTAAACCATATTCTACCCCTGCATTCCTCTTTTATTATTATTTTTTATTTTTTGAATAATTTAATAAAATAGTAATTCCATAAAACATCTTTAATGTAATTTTTTTCACTATTTATTTAATTTGATTTATTGACTTTAAGAAAAATTTGTAATTTGAATAAAAAATTTTAAAAAATTTCTTTTATATCACACACACACACAAACACACACAGACACACACACACACACACACACACACACACACACACACACACACACACATATATATATATATTAAAATATTGTGTTATTTTAAATCACTGATAAAATATTACCTTTATATTTATTAAAATAATTTATTTTACATTTATATTAATTTAATAAATAATATATTATTGTTGCATAAGAATTTAATTTAATTATGTTATCCCTAAATATTATAAAATAATTGTAAGGTTAATTTTTTCCCTTATAAAATAAAATTTCGAACTGAACCTTTACCATTTTTACCCTTATAATAAATATATAGAGTTATTTATGTTAAGAGATTGAAATTATGTATTTATTATTTTCATAAATTAATATAAATCTCTTGATCAAAAACATGGAACCAAGTATCCATATATAAAATATTTTTGTTATAATGGATGAACTCCACCCATAAAATATGATAAAGTAAGGTTTTGGAGTCATTTAGTTGTCCTTGTAATATTATTTCTAATCATAATTAACCGATTTACCCTCACCAAGGGGACAATTATTTACCATGGTTACTATTTATAATGACTAAAAATAAAAGGGTACTATTATAAAAATAAAGAACTTATGATTCCAAATAATCAATAAAATTTTCAATATTCCATTTCTAAAGGTGGAAAAAATTAATTTATGGTTAAAACACAAAACACAAGAAAAATCATTTTTTATAGAAAATGCCTTATTAAGTATAAAAATATATCTATACCAAATATAACCACAAAATTGGTTCCAATGAACTTAATTGGGTTTTTAATAAATAAATATAGCTCACATTACCTTTAAACTATATTAAAATAAAATGGAACTTTGTAAATTCTTGAAACAAATATATATTTTTCAATAAAAATAGTATTATTCACTATTCACTAAAAAATTATTTATTTTAGAAAAATATAAAAATTTCATACTATGTAAATATTGATATTATGATATCAAAAATGAAATTAATTTAATAAAATTCAATTTTTAAATTTTTATAATTTATGATTTAAATACATTTTTGAATAAAACTCAATGTGTTTTTTTTAATATTTCATTAATGAAAAGATTACTATAATTAAAGCTCATGTATTACATTCTTCCATCATTAAAAAATATTCACCCTAAAAATTTCTTTAATTTCATCTAATGAATAGGTTTGGTTAGTTCTTCATCAAAAATTCTTTAGGTTTCCATGTTGTTTCTTTAATCTTATGATTTCTTGAAAGTACCATTACCCGTCATGTCATCCGATTCCTCAACACTTGTTCGCTAGTATCTATAATCTAGAAAGGATATTAAAGGTAAGATAAATTTGGTTCAAATTTTATTTTTTCATAGGTTATCAAATTCATTGGATCTATCATTCACTTCCTTAATAAATAGATATATAATATATCTTGTAATTTATAGAAAATAGGTGGAATTTCCAAATGGTAGACTACAACTGAATATTTTTAGGATTTAAAAAGGTCTAATATACTTGGGGCTCAGTTTCCATTTCTTACTAACTTTTATAACACCCTTACATAGAGATAATTTCAAGAATACATTATCTCTCACTTGAAATTACAAATATTTACATTATTTATCCATAAATCTATTTTACTTCTTTCAGTTATATTAATATAGGTTTGAATAGTATTAAACTTCATACTTGTTTCATATATAAGTTATGGTCCTATAAGATTCCTTTTCGAAAACATCATCCAAACATGTTGGAGTAAAAAATATATTTCCACATAATTTTTCAGATAACCCCTTTTTAATACTTTAATGAAAGATATTTTTATAGACTAAATATTGGAAAGGAAAATACTAATTCAATATACCTTGATAGGCTAGTGAGCATAGAATATACGTGTATTCTACTTTTTGGATAGTTGTATCTGACTTTATACTAGGTTTAGGGTGATTGGAAATTATCAAGTGAATCTCAATATCCCTAAAATTCTAAATAATTTTCATGAATATCTATATGAATAGTGGGTTTTGATCAGGCATGATTGAAATAGGTGCACCATGAAGGCTTATAGAATTATTAATATATTGTCTTTCAAGGTTATTAAGAGGTAAATGTTCTATTATTGTGAGGAAATGTAAAAATTTGGTAAGTTGATCAATAATAACCCATATTGTATTATTATTTCCAAGAGTATTTGGTAATATAGTGAAACATTCTATTATAATGTCACCCCATTTTTACATAGGAATATGTATTGGTTATATGAATCCTTGGGGATGTTGTCTCTTAGCCTTCACCTGTTGAAAAACTAAATGTATTGATACAAAATAAAAAAATTTATTCTTCATATTATCCCACAAAAAGATGTTTCTTCAAATATCTATACATATTAGTGATACTTGGTTGTTTAGATAAATTTGAACAATGGTAAATGTCTAATAATTCCATTTTTATCTCAGGAATTGATGTAATGAAAAGTGAACCAATTTACCATAATTCAAATGTTAAATTTTTATTTGAATATAATAATCATTAGCCTAATTTTTTTACCATTTCCAATAAATATGGTTTGTAAATAATTTAAGAAATGGGTGATATTTCTCCTTCCTTAATAATTCCCATATCTATATTCAAAAAATTTTGAATATAAGATCCCAGTATATACCCATTTTTATTAAGACACCATGATCATTCTGGATGAATTCATCCATTACCAAATATTCATTACCTATGTTATAGTGTATTGAGAAATTATAATCATTTAGTATCTGAATCCATTTAATTTTCAACATATTTATATCTTTCTATGAAAACATGTATTTAAAACACATGTGACCCATATATATCTCACATTTTTCCACCATGGAGATAATGTATCTATATCTTAAAAGAAAATATTATGGTTACCATCCAAGATCATGGATTGGATAGTTTTGATAATGAATTTTTAACTACCTTTATCCATAGGTAGTAAATTTATCAATCTGTATAAGGACAAAACCAAATCCCTTATTTGATGCATTACAATATATCACAAATCTATTTTTTTCTAGATGGTAGAGTCAAAATAGGTGTATTCATAAATACAAAATTAAATTATCCAAAAATAAATTCTTCACATTCCTTTTCCCAAATGACCTTAACCCATTTAAGAGTAATATTGGTTAATGGGTTATCAAATTAGGTATAATTTTTAAAAAAACGTCGATTGTAACCTGCAGATCCAATGAAACTATGTACCTTGATTTTTTTGTTAGTATGGGACATTATTTTTCTTCCTTTTACTTTTAAGGAATGAATTAGATTACATAATTAGAGATAATATTGTTAGGACAAGATACTTTTGAAATCCAAAATTCACATTTCCTAAATTTACCATATTAATCATTTTACTAAGAGTCTAAAATATGTTACTTAAGTTATTCTAATGGTCATCATATCTCATATAGTACTACAAGATATTACAAATACATAGCAAAAAAATATTATTAAGATACTTCTTAAATAAACAATTCATTAGATATATAAAAGCTTTGGGTTCATTAGTCAATAAAAATGGCATTACTATAAATTTATAATATCCATACCTCATAGAAATGATGAATTTGAGATATATCCCTTTTTTACATGTAATTTATTAGAAGTAGAATGAATTTCAATCTTTGAAAAATATTTATCTTCATAAATTAGATTGATAAATTCATTTGTGCGAGGCATAAGATACTTTTTTTTATAGTAATATAACTAATTTACTATAACTAAAGAAAAAAAGTTATAAATCTATCTTTATTATTAATTAAAATAACAGAAGATACGAAAGGTGAAACAAAAGGGAGTATAAATCCCTTTTCCCAAATATTATATAGTCTTTTCTTCAACTCTGCTAACTCCATAGATTCTATTCTATAGAGAGTATTTGATATATGTATTTTATTTGGGATTAAATTACTGGAAAACACAACTTCCAGGTTTGGAGGGTTTCATGGTAATTCATTAGTAATTAATTCAATGTATTCGTTTATAGTAATAACAAACTCAATTTTAATATTACCCTTTTCAACCATAGATTGTTTCAAATATTCATCCCCAAGAGTATAATTCAGAAGAGATGTTGGGGGTGGATCTAGATATGATGTAGGTGATGAATTATCACCTCTAAAGATAAATAATTCTACACCCCCATCATGAATCAAAATTTCCTTCTATAGGAAATAATTTATATTTTATATTGTGAAATCTAATCCATACCATGTATTATATCATAGTATTCCATAGGTATAATAATAAATTCTATAAATATGGTATTTTTATGTATCGTAATGAGAACGGAATGACACATCCTTGTTGTGGTGAGACTTCTACTTGGAGTGTTAACTGAGAAATCCCATATAAATGTGTTGGGGAAATATTGAATTTTCCAAAAAAATAGAAGATATAAAAAAATGAAAGGATCCAAAATCAAATAATCGATTATATAAATTTTAAGAAATAAATAATGTATATTCTACCATATCTTTAGAAACTATATCCTCTATTTTAGTGATTGATTAATCTTGGAATTACATCCTTGCAATTTTCGGAGAAAAATAACCTTAATTCCTAGAAAATTCTTTCAAACAGTTCCCCATATCCTTATAGTTTAATCATTTAATATTGGAAGTTTATTTCTTTCCATTTAAATCACGATATTTTTGGAACATTTATACACTCTTAATGAAAATCATCAATCCCAAAAAGTATGTTATACAATATTCCTTTCCATATTTATTACAAGTTGTAAATTCCACTCTTCCCTTATTCACCTTTTACTTTTTTCAATTTATAGTGTTCTTAACCTCCATATTAATATCTTTATATTCTTAAAATTCATAAGAATTTAATAATTCTTTCTTTATGTTGATAACATATAAAACAATGTCATCATAATATGAGAAGGTTTGGGAGAAAAATTATCTTTGAAGGAAGGGACTCTTTATATTAAATATATAGCCTATCTAATTCCTTAATGATCTTGGAAAGTAGCTTTTATACTAAGAAACACTTTCATCTTCCATTTTTCTGAGTCTCTATAATTTTCTCTTCATATCCACTCATCTCTCACGAGGAAAATAATTTTCCAAGAAAAATAATTTAAAATCATTCAACTCTAGGATTTCTATTATCTCATCATCCTTAGGTTTTTGAATTAAGAACCACTAATGATCTGCATACCCCATGAGATAATAAACTAAAATGAAATCCTTTTCTATTTCAATACTTATAAATAAAGAAATATATTCTCTATGGAAATTATCCATTCCTTAGACACACATGTATTTTTATTCGTAGAAAATTATGGTGATTTATGATGTGTGAAGTAGTCTAAAATTGTTACATTGCATTTTATACCTTTAGAATTCTCAATACATGCAATGTTATTGGTCATAACCTGAGTCATCTACCCCAATATAGTTAAAATTTTCTCAACTCCAGCCCCACCATAATTATCTTTCTTTAGTGGGAAATACATACATTTATTAGATGCATTAATTTAATTTCCATTCCTTCCTCTACACGACACTTATAAAAAATTGAAAACAATAGATTTGATTAGAACATTTTGAAACATAATATATAATTTTGAAACCTGTGAAATATCTGAAGCCAATTGAGAATTTATTCATAGAGAATATTAGAATCATATGCTATGTCTCATTGGAAATATTCTCAATATTTTTTATACCTTTCATAATTGCTTGTATATAAAATCTGAGTTAACCCAAGAATACCCCCAAATTGTTTCAAACCAGGTGTGATGTGATGGAATACTCACCATGCACTAGAATTATGGTCAAGATATACTCAACAAATATTTTTATGGTTACTACCTTTAAATGCATTTATTATAAAACCAATTCCTTTTATTGTATATATATAAGAATTTATTATAAGTAAAACCACATAATATCTACCAAACCAAAACTTTGGGATGTTAATTTATACTTTGACTTATCATAAAAATAATTATAGGGTTATGATCCTTATTCTAGGTTTCCTAAAATATGGTTACAAAGTTTCCACTAATCTTCCACTGATACCAATTGTAACAACCTAGATCTATTAACCCCAATCAAGTGGTTACTTTATTACATTGGTACTAGATTCAGGAAATCACATCATGAAGCACTTAATAGTTTTGTAGTTTTTGAAGACTAAATACATTCATTATTGTCACATTAAATATGGAAACATGAAATATAATATAATAAATCATATGATAACATTTTTATTTCTCTGTGTAAATCCTTAAATTCATTCATAGCTCCATTCTTTTTATCTTATGGGAAGGGAAGAATAACAAAGGGTTAGATTATATGATCAATAAGTGAAATCATACAATAAAATCTGTTATAATGTAAATAAGACATGAACAATATGGATGGGCTAAAAAATAATCAAATATAACACATAAATAAAATACTAATAAGGTGAATAAATTAGTGGATTACATAACAACATTAATAATGACCTGGATAATAATATCCAGTTTCATAATGATATAATGCAATAAATTAGGGCATCATAATACTTCCATAAAGGACATGTGCTTAGACATCTTATGAAAAAAGGTAAGCCGTATGCCAAATAATTAAACTAGTTTTTATCATGAGACATAGAAATACATCGAGGGACTATAGTGGGACCCTAATATCACATACTAAGTCCAATTTATCCATCACATTAAAGGGGTAAAAGATAATCAACATAAAAATTTGTATCAAAAATCTCGAAAACAAAATGTTAATAATTTCAAAAAATTATTAAACATATTCATAATATATATAGAGTAATATAGGGAATGGTATCAAAATATTACATCTCTAGTAAATCCAAATACAAAACAAAGTATTTTTAAAATAATAACATACTTTTAAAATATCACTAGAATATTTCTTGATGAAAATGGACTTTTCATTTTAAAATCACTTATTTAAAATCTAAAAATTTCACAAATATTAAGGAAAACATTATATTTTATAGGAATCTTTGAAAATAATAAAGGAATATTGAAATAAATGGGAGTACATGATAGCAGAAAATTATATCGATGTTGTGTAAGTAAAAGAAAAGATTCTTTTCACATTTTCACCAAAAATTCAAAAAATATCTCGTTTGGAAAATGAAAAAAATATTTCATTAATTTTTTTTATAGAAAATAAAACATGGGTAAATTTTTTATTAAAAAACTTATTAGATTAATGAAAACTTTCAGGAAATAATTTTAATGAAAATATGAGTATGGAAGAAAAATATTCCAAACTAAATAGAAGACAAAGTAAATTTTTTCTAAATAAATAATTATTTTGGTCTCTTGAGTACTTAATAGAGGGGAATGGAATGAAATAATATCAATTTCTAATACAAACATAAGAGAAGAGAATATATTGGTTTTAAAATAGAAATAATATATAAATATATTAATGTATACTTAAACATAAACAATCCTGAATGATGATGAGATTGTAAAATAACCTTAACCTCAAGTCCGAATTATGTTGTAATTGATTTTAGGAACCATTATTAAAAATTTAAAAATTATTTAATTATATAATATAACTATTTAAATAATTATAATATCATATATTATCCAATTTTAATATTTAAATATCCATCTATCATTAAATATTTATTGAATTTTTCATTTTTGTGTGTTAACAATTTCATTTTTCATATAATTTTTTTTTGGTATTTCCATTAACTAAATTTAACTCATACATCCATAATATATAGTATTTTAATCATGATATTAATAGAATATATATTCCTTATATATGTATATATAATCATACTTGAAAGGAAGGCATTAAAAATGAATCACATCACTTTGTGGAGGTGGTAGTCCACTCACACTAATGAGCAACATTATAATTTTTAATGAGTTGAAGGGTAGAAAGATAGATATAAAATTATTATTATAGAATAATAATGATGTTAAAAATTTCATATTTAACCATATGTTCCATATTTATAACCACCAAAGTAAAGTGGTGATGAAAAGGAAATTACACAGCTACGTGGAAATAGTAAGTTGTATGTACGCATGAGTGATGTTTTTTATTTTCATATGATTGAAAAGATATGGAAAATGGAAGTAACATAATCATAATAAAATACTAGTATATTTTTTATAGTGTATTTCATATTTTTTTTGGTCACAACCGAATTATAGGATGCCAAAGAAGAAATAAATTTTAATGAGTCGGTAAAGACGATTACCTCTTCTATGAAAGAGCTTATTTATATATTCTTTTATATAATATAGAGTTTGTCTTTTAGAAAGAAAATTAATGAAAAAACATGTATTAGGATGTTTAGAAGATAGTTTTAAGGTTTTTTGTGAGGTAATAGTCTCTATGTGGTGTATAAAATGGAGGGTAGTTGGTTCATTTTTTGTATAGAATGAAAGGACACAAATGGAATTATAAAAAAATTTAAATATAATAAATTTAATTTCATGTAAATGTGGTAAAATGAAGATTACTTTTGAATAGAAGATTTTATATAGTGGAAATTACTTGAGAAAATAAAATTTTGACATGTTTATTTTTTATTTTAAACCAGACCTTTTGGATTACCCCCTTAGTTGACCTATTTTAAACTTAACCACAATAGCAACATTTTCATATTAAAAGTGTTATAATTTTACTTATATGAAAAATATTGGTCCATGAATTATAAATTAGTGAAATTTTAGACCTTATATTATCCCTATTTTCCTATTTAAATATTTGTTTGGTTTCTAAAATAATTTTATAAAATCTTATTTTCTTAAAATATCATTATTGTAATTTTTTAAAAAATCATTTAATTCGACTTTAATGACATGAAGATGAAAGTGTAATTTTAATATAGGAATTTAAAAAATATATAGTATGTCATATATATATATATCTATTAAATTCATAGGTCATTGTAACTCACTCAAAAAATGAAACTTTAATATTTTTTAAAATAATTTTTTTATATATTAATTGAATAAATATTATATCGGCGTTGCATTAGTTTTTATAGTAATTTTATAATGAAAAAAATTAGAAATAAATTAAAATGGAAAAAATTAGTTTATATTTTAATTAAAACTTTATAACCTAATGTGTCGCATTCTTATCCTCAAAATAAAATTTTGAGTTATTAAAAAAAGTGATTGAAATTTTGTATTTATTCTATTCTTAAGTTAATATAAAGGTTGTAATTATTGAAATATGGAAATAAGTGGCCATGTATTCTAGGAATTGATTGTAACGTCTGAACACCTCTATATTAATAGGTAATATTCAAGTGTTACAGTTATTTTTTAGTCTATATCATATTATTCTTAACCCTAATCCCCTATTTAACCATACTGTGGGGACAAAAATTTTCCATCGTTATTATTTATAATGATTCAGAATAAAAGGGATCTATTTAAAAAACGTTTACCTCTTGATTGAAATAATGTAATATATTATTAAATATTTTATTTCTATAAGTGGTTGAAATTAATTTAATATTAAAATGTATAATGCAACAAAATACTGTTTATTTTATAAAAATTCCATTTGAATTATTTTTTTTATAAAAAATTCAGCCATAAAATTGTCTAAAATGTAATTAATTAATTTATTCATAAAGTATTAGAAATAATTTAGTATTTAAACAATTTTAAAATAAAAATGAAAATTTTAAATTCTTCAACCAAAAATACATTTCAATAAAAAGAATTATTTTTCAGTATTCATTGGAAAATTATATATTTCAAAAGAATCGATAAAATTTACCCTAAGTTAATTTTTATATGATAATTTCAAAAAATAAATTAATTTAATGAAATTAAATATATTAAATTTTATAATTCATTTTTAATTATATTCTTTAATAAAAGTATGTGTGATTTACTGTTATTTCTTTAAAGAAAAGATTATTGTAATTAAAGCTCGGGTGTTAAAAACTTGAATTTCATTACATAGTTATTAAAAATGAATTATAAATGAAATTTTACAAAATAGTGGGAAATTATTTATCTATTATACTGAAAACAATATATTTTGAAATTTATTTCAAATAATTATATAAATATTAAATTCATGCATCAGTAATATCATATCGATTAATAATAAAAAATTATTATTAATTCACGCATCAAATTTTAATTTCATGAATAATAATTAAAATATTTATATAATATCTATTTTAGTGTATTTATGAGTCTTTTTAGACATATATATTAATTTGATTACTACATTAATCTTATTCATGTTTTATTTTTATATGGTAATTTTAATAACAATGAATCTATTGGACTCAAAATACTAACGTAGTATTACAAATGTTTTCATAATGATATATTAGATACATATTACCATTGAAATTATTCTAATATTGTTATATTATATTTTATTAAAAATAAGATAAAATAAATGGATAAATTGTTTTTCACTAAAATAATATAGTTTTCTCAATTAAAATTTTAAATAAATCCAATGTTTAAATTGTTGTTATCATATTTAATAATAAATTTTTTATACTAAATATTTCCTAAAAAATGAAAATAACATTTTTTTACATTGAAGTAATTTTTTTAAGTATTAATTATTTTTATTTAAAAAATATATTTCAAATACATATAATGCCTTATTATAAAAAAATAGACATTAAATTTGGAAAGGGTTTTCTCTAGAAGAGTAATTTATACATTGATATTATATTGCAACCACAATGTATAAAGTTCATCTCACAAACAATATTTTCCAAAATATTTTATTTAAAATATAAATTTCAATATATTAATATTTGGATTATATAAAATATAATTTATTTTTGAAATCATTATTTAAAAATATAATAGGGTTTTTAAATTTTTTTATAGCGATTCTTTTGAGATTTAAAAAATATTTACATATTTTATATGGATTATGATATCACCATGATATAAATTTTATTAAAGAAATATATTTTTTTGAATTAAAATTTATTTAATGATTAAAATAATTTATTTAAAAATGAAATATTCAATTTTTAAACTCGTAAATAAATTTTCAATGCCGACATTAAATTATATTCAAATAAAAAAATTTAACTAATTCTTTAATTTGTATAAAATATTTCCAATGTTCTATTTTATTTTGGGAGTGTATAAATGCTAAATAACCTATATTTGTTTAATCATAGACTATTAAAATTCATGCAAAGTAATAGTATTCATATTTTTGAGGCTAAATAATAAAATAATCAATATTTTATTGAAAGATATCCCTCCAACTTGGTTATGTAAGACCCCCTCCACATACCTTCTCATCACTCCTAAAAAGCTTTCCAATGAATTATAAGGATTTGGTGTATGTAGTTGTATCTCATTTAAATGATTTTGACACAATCCAAAGTTGGATTCTCCAAAAAAATATAACCATTCCCAAGCCTCTCTTTCATTTCTTATTTGAGATTATTTTTGATTAAAATTAGTTTAAACCACATATTATTTTATTACCATGATTATATTTAAAATTTATTAACCTCCCTTTGTCCCTTCATTGCCGATATATTTCGCATTCCATCTCATTGAACCCGTTTTCATAAGTTGTTAATAAGTTAGAAAGTATGATTTAAAATAAATGTCATTTCATTTCAATTTTCCTATTACCACTTTTGTCAACATAAGTAATATTTAAAAGTAACATAAAAATATTATTATAATACCAATTTAATTTATTTATCAAACATAAATATTTATTACTTTTCCACTTATTTTAAACTCTTCTGAGAAAATCATTCAATCGTGAATTTTTTATACCCCCATGTGGATGATGATATATTATTTTCAATTATGAATTTCATTAAAATTTGTAAAAATTGATTTCATGATTGAATATAAGATTAATAATAAAATAAATGCATGTCTATGATTTTTAGTGATAAAATATTAATGATAATAATCTTATTTAAAAGTATACATTCAAAGCCATTTTAATATTAAAAAAAGCTTATGAAGCAATTTTTTTTTAATTTGATACTATTTTTATATAACATAATGTAATAATTATATCCGATAAATTTTAAATGAAATAAATAAAATACATTAACATATATAGAGATCACAAAACCATTAGAAAATGAACTTTTACCATTACTTGGGCAGCAAAGCAATTTCGTAGACTATGAACCCAAAAAACATAAACAAGCAGTGCCTTCAAAATTAACCAAATTTATAAATAAATCATGGTAATAAATGTATTTAAAGAGATTTTTTTGAAACTAACTAAAATAAGTTTTAAAAATAAGTAATTAGATAATATAGTTTAATTAATTATGAAGTTAGTGGGCATACAAAGTGTGATGAGACTCTCATAAGTGGTTCTCACTCAATTTTTCATTCTTTCCATATGTTATTTATCAATGGTTGATATTTTATACTGTGGATTATAATTTTTTAAAACTATACTATAAAAATTTCAATTTATTATTATGTAATAAGGACTTCTTTCCACCCATAATAATTTTGTAGTCCATAACATATATTATTTGTAAGGGTTCATTCCTATTTTTTCATTCATATAGAAATATTTTTCATCTCTCACTATCTATGTTTCTTCATTTTTATCTCTATTAAAATACTCTATTTATTTTATTCATGCTTCATTATATTTACTTTTCTAGGTATATTCTTGTGATTATGGTCCCCTTTATATTTTTTATTCAAGTCATGACCTATCTATTTTATAATAAAATTTTTTCCAATTAAAATATTCCTATATACATTTATTTTAATTTAAGTCTTTTTATTTTGAAGGATAAATTATTTTAAAATTTTATTTTTTAAATAATGTTTCAAACAATTTAAATAAATGTTTTAAATTACTTTTTAAAGTGACATATTTCACTATTTTTATGACTGTTTCACTAAATGTTATCAAATCATTTCCAAGATTTCCTTTAATATTTTCCCCAATTATATGATAATGATTTTTTATAATATGATTTATATATATTATATTTTCTAATCATTATTTGTTTCTAAAATAATTTTTTTATTAAAATAATCTTACATTTATGAACTTCCTTAAAAATTAGGTTTTCTTAATTTTAATGATGCGTAAAACTATTAAATAATTTTATTAAAACATTTACAATTTATTATATTATTATAAAGTATTTTTTCTATTTTTCAATAAAAATTATCATTATACTCTTTTTAAAAGTTCATATATTTTATTTCATTGAATATTATATCTTTGATAAATGGATACCATGTTAAACAAAAATCCTTTGATTCGATAGTAAATTTTTTATATATCAATGTTATGATGGAAATGAAATATTTATGATAGAAATGATCCTTAATTTTCTTTATTATTACTTATCATTAACCATTCATCAAGATAACCTTTTAGTAAGTTCATTTCCTTAGTTAATAACATACAATTATTTCTTAAAATTGAATACTTTTCGATAATATAACTATACGAATCGATTGATTTGTTAAATTATAGACATTACCAAAAGCCCATTTTTTATATAAGGTGTGAATACCCTATAATTTATTATCATGATTAAGGTGTGTTTACCTCAATATATACATTATTTATTTATAAGGTCATTTTATTTCTATTGGTTAATCATGATAATACTTTTTTAGATTTAAGAATATTTTTATATTCATTAGGAAAAACTATGTGGTTATATCATTATAAATTCTGAGAGGACCAAAATTTTAGAACCATACAATAAAATGGGTGAGGATTAATATCATGAGATTCCAGGTATGATTCATGGGAATGATCCTTTCATACTATTATAATTTATGGGTAGTGATCAAACAAAACAATGATATGGGGATTGGGTAGTGAGCCAAGAACACTATGTTGTGGTGCATGGGAATTTAATTTAGCACACTATATTATGACATATTGGATGTTATCCTTGATATATACCCCTGATTTTATAATCATATATATGTAACATAAGTTAATTCTATGTCACCATGGTTCATTATTATTATATAATTATTTCACTTCCTTACACCATAGAATACTTTAAGTTTTATAAGATCACCCACTTTTAGATTTTATTCCATGATCTATGATTATGCTATTATTCCATTTGATTATTTCTTATGATCTTATGATCACATTCCATTTCTATCATGATTATGTCTTTAATTTAATTATGATATATTGATAAATTTCTTATATCCCATTGATTATATTTTACCCCTTAGTGATAATTTGATCTCACTATGCTACTATGGTTTTCAATTTAACTATGTGATTACATGTGTTAAATATATTTGATCATTTTATTAGGGGCCTATGGTAAAAGATTTTTTTATATTTTTTTAGTTGATGATGTCATATACCTAGTTTTGAAAAACACCAAACATTACATTTCCAAGGCTTGGTTGTATATCATGTATTATATAAAAATATATATGTTTAGTGACAGATCTAAAATGGAAATGTTAGAAGGTGATTAATTATCCTAAAGGTTTTAAACTTTATGGTTATGGTTGTAAATTGTTAAAGTTGAATGATGAATTTTATTGGCTTTAAAAATAACTCTAGAACGATATTCAAAGATGGATAAAAATTAATAGATTATTCATTTTATATAATTTAATGTATATAGTAATATTTATATCAAGCAAGGTGTTATAAATTCACTCATTGTGATTGTGTATGTTAATGGAATTATTTTTTCTATAAATTAAGTAAATATTTATGATTATTTTCCACACAAATGATAAATCTCCATTTTAAATCAATGACTGATAATATAACACGATTTTTAGGTTTTAAAGTCACAAACATAGTTGGTTCTATGTTTCCCCTACAAGAAAGTTATCCTTATGAGTAGTTAAAAAAGTTTTGAATGTAATAATAAAGAGATTTATCTACTCCTATAACACTTTGGAATAATTTTTACATAAATTTAATTAGATGGAATATTGATGAAAATTACTTTAGAAGGGCCATTAAAATAGTTCTCAACCAAATAACATCCAGATTGGAAACTGTGTTTAATGTTACTTTTTTTCAATGATTCCAATGAAATTCTAGAGAGAAACATTTTATGAATTTTAAATAGATCACATTATACATTAAAGGTACTCATGATTAATTCTCTTTGTATGAAAAATGAAAATCATTTTAACATTTTAGATTTCTCAATAGGCATTAGATATTTGACGTTGGTGATTAAAATAAAACTTATGGAGGTGAATTATTTATTATTATAAGATATGTTTCTTAACACTCTAATAAAGAAAAATTCATTTTCTATAAGTCTAATGAAATATTTTTATATATTAGGATCGTATGAAATGATGTAAATAACATGGTTGATGGTGAAGCTTTAATAAATGAGGCTGAATATTACACACCTATTAATTATTGGGTGTGATAATCAAAGTATAATAAAATTTTCAAAGAATCTACTGTAATGTTTTAGGTCTATGTATATTAATATCATGTGCTACTTCATAAAGTTAAAGTTGGAATATTTATATATTTCACTTGAATATGTTTTGATGAAATAGAAAGTTATAGATATATTGAATAAGTTGACTAATAGAAAATTAATTTTTTATTCAAAAGTACTTTTGAGGAAGAAGTAGGAAACCTGATACATGAAAATACCCAGATCAAGACTACAAGGAACTACCCATCCCCATCAATTACATCATTATGTTAAGCCTCTACCTCACATGACGACTAGACAAGTTGTCCCATGCAAGGTTGCATGGTCCTGGTACCAATATTGAAGCCATACTCTATCATTCATCCAAATCCGAATAGTCATGCACAAATGGAAGATTCCTGATCTAAAAACTCATTTGGCACTGCTCTTTATAAATTGCTGGTTTTATCACCATCAAAATTCAAAATAAAAAAATTCAAAAATTGCATCAAATCCCTCCAATTTCAGAATTCAAAAACTGCCATAGAGTAGAAACCCAAAACCAAATTCAAATAGTCACCAAACAACCAAGGAACCGATCATCGCTGATGATTTCCCTAAACTGAACACTCAAACACACATCCCAAAGAACCATGAAGACCACTCTACTGCTCCACCTTAGAGAGAATGGAGGAATCCTGGAACTAGAAAAGAGACCAAGAAAATAGAGGCAGAATGAAACGCTGGTGATGAGATGTCCTGAATTTCAATCAACTGTAGAAATCCATACATCATATTCCAACAGACACAAACTTCACGAGTTGATTTAGAAGGATCAAAAAACAATGAAGGAAATTGTAAGAAGGAAAACTATCTCCACCAAAACTACAACACAAACTCAAAATATATCTAATATCTGAAAGAAAAACTGCCACTGAATACTGGAAAAAAGGAGAACCGCTAAGATATCACTATTTCATCACAGAACCAAAACCCTCACAGTAGAAAAATCCTCAGACCAGATCTACAGAAACACAAAATAGATCCATAAAGATAGACCAACTGACCAAAATGCTAAAAAGGATTTGAGGTTTTGGAGACAACAAACCATCATCTTGAAGACTGGAAGCTGACAAGAATCACCACCCATACCGCTATTCAAAGCAGGAAACCAAGACGCCACCGCCGATGCCAGAATCCGAGACACTGTCGCTGAAATCCAATATGAGATGAGGCTGTTAAAATCCAACAATCCATGTTGGAAAGGCAAAGCTATAGAAAAACAGATTCAAAGACGCCACCACCACTGAAATCCGATAACCGATATGCCACCGCTAAAATACAGTCTGAGACGCTGGAAGCAGAAAACCGAGCCAAGAGACACCAAGCTGCCACCGAGTTAGGACGTCACCCAAAGACCCAAGAGAGAGCGAAGCTTCTGAGTGAGATGTGGCCAAAGAAAAATCTGCCTTGGACCTTCCACCTCACCGGGATGTCACTACCTTGGACCTTCTAGCCTGAAGATTACATGACCTTGGACCTTCCACCTCACTGAGACCCTGTGCCGACCCCATCCACGCCGCCAGATGTAAGCACCATAGAAGAAACCCTAGGGTTCTCCTGAGAGAAGAGCTCCTGATAGCATCCCCTTACCTGGATAATTCTTATATATTGAATAAGCTACCAATGAATGGTTCATTCCTACACAAGAGTGTGTTTTTGGAGGTAAGATTATCAAAAACTCCTATAAGTTCACTGTATTACTTTTCAATTTCATTATTTTTTGTTTTATTAAAATGTGGGAGAATACATGGGTGATATTTTTGTAAAGGGGTAGATAATTCATTCCCTTTTATGTGATTAATAAGTGGGACAAAAGAATAAATAATTTTCTTTAAAAGTGATACACAAAGTGTTGGTAGAATAATCTTAGAGATTTGATAAATCTCACATTATTTATGTATATATAATAGATATAAAGTGGGATAATGATGATCCCTTAGTGAATGAAGATCCACCATTAAGTAAATTAACAAATGGGTTGTTGTAAGAATATCAAAATTTATAAACGCTCAATATAGTATTGATATTCACACTAAGGGTCTAGGACCCTAATGTACATAAATTTATAAAATAGTGAGGAATTTAAATAACATTGACAATATAATATTACGATTAATTGTTTCTTGATATGATTATTCATTAGTTTTAATGATGGAATCATAATATATTTATAAATAACATGCTCATGGATGAATTGGAGGATTATTGGATGTAATATTATAGTAAAGTAATGTAAACATTATGATGTAGAAGAATTTATATTTTGGGAAACTCTAAAATATGAAGAGGTGGAAGCACTAAAATGACATGTGAAAAAATTATTTTAAAATGACCATTTTAAAGGATATAATTTAATATCATATTAGTGAATATATATGGGGATTCTAAAAAATGGTTTGGTGAATTAATATTATTCCATGGTCATAGAATGGAAACAACCATAAATGGGATACTCATAGTTCTTGGAAAATGAGTGAAGATGAATAAGTTTCACCCTAGGGAGATAAGCTGTACATTTTTTGGTTGGTAAGAGAAATATTTTTATAGCTCTCTGATAGAAAAAATACTTTTATAGCTAAACATTTATGTTTTAGATATGAGGGATACTATATAATTCATTAGATATCTATAAATTAGTTTCAATTGGGGATATGTTTGAGGTAGTACAACATAAAGTATGAAATATGTGGATTCCTATTTGTTGTTTTCATAACTAGATGATGTCATCCCGATGAAACCGTGATAGACACTAACATATCATTATAATATATATATATATGTTGTGTTTAATTAGTCTATGTATGATAAAATAATTTGATATTTGAAAATATATTCTAGCAATTATTATATAATGGTTTATTCTAGACTTGAGAAGACGAATAATGGTGTAAAATTTCTCTAAACTTGGTGTAACTTGAGGAAGGATAAAAATGATTTGTCTACTTATTTATGCTTGTTTTTTATATTTTTAATACATTTTTAGGACCAAATTTCTACTTCATTTCTTTTTCTTTATTGATAATAATATAAAAAATATTTAAAAAGATTGAGAACATTGGAAATCAAAGATTAAAATCATCATAAAAAAGTGTTTGTAAACCATATATAAACAATTTTTTATAGGGGTACTATCTCACCATATTTATCATCATTTTATTTTTTCATTTTAAGATGATAACATTAAATGTTATGGGAATAATTTAATAGAGATTTTGTGTTTTTGAAACCACTTATACACCCACCTCTTAGTAGTTGTTCATATCTCACTTGATCATTATAATAATGTTCTCACATATTAACGATGTTTATTTTTCATGTTTGAGGTCATTTTTTGTGGAAGATTTTAGTGGATATATCTCCAAGTGAGTGTATTTCCATGGATATTTCCAGATATAAACTATTCTATTGGTGTAGTTCATCTTAGTGTGAATGGATTCCATTCTTTTAGGATACTATTATTATGTGTATGTATTATACCTTTAAATGTATTATTCTTTCATGGTCTAAAAAACTATGATTTTGGTATATATTTATATTTAAATAAATTTTGTGTGACTGATAACTTGTTTCACACAAAACAATAAACTAAAAAAAACCATGATATATTATAAATATATAATTAAAATTATTAAATTCGACCAATAAAATATAGCCATTATATTATAGTGTCTAAATATAAGTAATCGTTTTATGTAATATTTGTAGGAATAAGAAGAAATAGAATAATGCACTGGGATTCATCCGTAGATTGATCATTTTCCAGCATGAAAATGAGGTATGGTCTTTAAGATTTACCCCTGACCAAGCCCATGATGAGATTCAACAAGTATAACTTTTTTGAAATCAGGTATAATAGAAGATTAATTCTAAATAAATAAATATGAGATAAATTTTATCTAAATCATCACCTCTGATGGCCACTATTTCCTATCTTTCCCTTAGATTTTTTGAGGTGGTCTTCATGGGTATCATAATTATAATATATGATGATATAAACATATAATTATTAATGTAATATATATTATCATTATTTTATTTGTAATTTTTATAAAAATAATATTTAAAATAAATTTAAAAAGTTTTATTTCATTCAATTTTTTGTTTAATTCTTACGAAATAAGTAATTAATTAAAAAAATTAGGAATAAAATCACTTAATGTTTAAAAGTCCTATTTTATGAAGAATTGGATTTTTCGATATAAAATGTATTTTTTTTCATATTAAGGTAAATTCATCACTATTGAATTATAAATTTAATGAAATTTATTGGAAATGTATATAAAAAACATATTATTACCCTTTTAATGATTTTTACTTGGAAAATAATAAGAATAAAATAAATGTTCTAAAAAAACATCATTTCTAATTTTTTTGGTCATTCATCATTATATTAATTTTAATTAATTTTATAAGCTAAATATTTTAAAATATATTTAATCTTATGAATAAACATATACAAATTAGGTAATATGGAGACCCTAATTTTTGATCATAATAAAAGTTATATAAGGTAAAACTTAGTCATCCCTGGAAAGGTTAAATAAGGTTAATGGGTAAAATTAAGAGAATTTTACACACCATTATATATAGACGAGTGGAAGAGGGATTGATATACCACTGATCATCTTATATCCCTTAATTATAAAATCTTGATCCACTTTCTTTGAATATGAAATTCTTTTTTATACTATGAAACTAATATTTACCAAAAATGACACCAATATCACTTATTAAAGGACCCCTTCACAAACTCAATTATCCCAACACCATAAGACTTTTATCTAAACAAATGTCTACCAAAACCCCTCCAAAACACTTTTAGTCAAATATTATAATTGTTTTATCATCAAATACCACCCTTTGAAGCCATAATTCACCTAGTAAACAATTCGTCCCCAAAAGTTAGTTGAGAACATCTAATTAACCATTTGAATTTCTATTTTATTACTTTACCCACCCTAATTCTATTCTACCCATGATAAAATAATAAAATATTTTCCCTTAGAATACAATAGTGTTAATATATTAATTAAATAAAAATTATCTACTTTCCTCACATCTATTAAAAAAAAATAGACCGTCATCTGTGTTATGGTCAGTTTACCACCTCCATGGATGGAATATTTAATTTTTTCATTTGAAACTTATATATATAATTTGACAAGTATATTTAATAATTAAATAAAAAATTTATATAATTATTAATATTTTTTTAAAGATAATATTTGAATTATACTTATGACATTAGAAATAAATGATCATAGTAATTTAAATCACCCCAAAATGAACACATGAATAAATATTTTATAATATGAATCCTTTTTTGATAAATTGTGTAAATTTATAACTATTATATAACTATAACGGTAATGAATTTATAAATATAAAATTATTGATATTATGAAACTATTTTATAACCCCTTTATCTCAATGTACCAAAGTAGTATAATAAAAATTTACCGAACGACGCCAAGTGGCCGATGAGAGAAAAAACTATACAATAAATAAATGAATAATAATGATAAATGGAAATTAAAAAAATTAAATATACATAGAAGTGGTTTTGAAAAAGATTTTTAATAAACAAAATTTGGTTATTTTGGAGGATATAATCATGAACCCAGTCAGTTAGGATTTGAGGTAAGGAAAATTCCAAACCACCATCATCTATTTTTATTTTTGATTTATCTCTATAAAACCCACTTTATCTCTCCATTTTTATCATTTATTTATTTTATATTATTAATATATTTTTCTAACATATATTCCTAGCCTAACATATATTTATTTTCTTGTCATATACATTCTTTTAAGGTTAAAATATCAGTTCATTATTTTAAGAAAAATTTATAAAATGTGAAATAATTTATTTATTATATCATTTAATATACCAATCTATAATTTTTTTTAATAATTTGTATTATATAAAAAAAATAATTGTTTATATAATTTTTTTAATATTTTTTGGGAAAAAAAATGTTACCACATTCTTTAAATATTCCTTACCTTTTTTAAAAAACACGACTTATGAGTTTCATATCAATACCCACTTCTCTAATATTTTTATATATAATTTAATCATTAATAATAAATTTCTAAAACAAATTATTCCTTATTTAAATATAAACATTAAAAAATAGTGATTATATATTTTTTTATCATGGGGAACTCTATGATACATTGTTTGGTTATGACTTATTACATGATTATTCAACCCATTTCCCTTTCAAGGGGTTTTCTTATCCTTATTTATTATTCAATATTTCCATATACAAAACACTCATATAAGTATATATTATAATTTTAATGGTATAACTATAATTATACAACCCACAATGTAATTTTTTCATCTCATGAGATCCCATAGATGGTGCATGGGTAGTTAGCCAGACACACTATGTTATATTTTCTTAGAAGTGATCCTTGACAGAGATTATAATGTTTTGTTTTATTTTATATCAATATATATATATATATGATTATAATATATATTTTTATTATTTCCATTATTATACGTTTCCATCCTTATGATCCTTCTCTTTATGATATCAAGTTTTTTCTCTTGAATCATATTCCTTAATTTTCTATCATTCTTCAATTTGATTATTCTCTCACAAGGATTTTAATCGCACCATTTGTTTATGTATATACCGATGGAATATGTCTAATTAATAAAATAATAGAGGTAATTAATATAAATTTATTAAGATCAAAATAATGTTTAAGTAGTTTATTTCCATATTGATTAATTTTTTATCTAATCTTACAAAGATAATAAACCTAAATATTTATTTGTAATTTTTATAGAGTTTTTTTGTTGAAAATAATAAAATAATTTTATTGAGACACGAGATAGCAGATATGGTATTTGGGAAATGTTTATTTATGTATGAGGATCAGAATTATAAATCATTAGTCAAAACCCTTGGGATAAAATTAATTAAAAGGAAAAACTGAAAAACATTGGTAACATAAAATGTGCATGGTTTTGAGGAAATGAAATCCTTGTTTGGATACTAAAAGTGGGATCGTTATCAAGATTATATAAACATATTGGTAATAAACCAGAAAACGTTGTTGGGGGTAACAAATTGATCTTCACTCAATGAAAAAATTAGATGTAACTGTACGTCTTGTTTGAAACATCTCGTGATTTTCTTTGGTTTATTCACATTATATTTAAAAAAATTATGAAAATTTTGTATATAAAATTAATGATTTAATATAAAATATGTTGGGTTAGATAACTTAATACAAATTTGACATGTATTACTTCGATTAAATCCAAGAAATTCATAAGTTATATTATACATGTAATTTATTAGTTATTCTTTATGTTTTTTTACATTTTATACAGCTATTAATTTAAGTATTCTCATCATAAAAACTCTTTTTTTAAAAAAATAGAAATTGGATATATCCTTCAAAAAACCTATGTGATGGAAAATATAATGATTTCCCCAATGAAATACCCAATTTAATTAGATCGAGAGTTAAAAACCTCATAAAAATACTTTAAAAACACATTCAAGTTAGGAATAATAACTTGTATCATATAGAATGACCTCATTATCTCAAGAAATAATGATATGTGGTAAAATCATTTAGGAAGAAAATGGATCTTACTTTACGTGGATCTTTTCAACCTTAATGGAAAAATAATGGATTAATTCCATTTATAATATATTCTTTATCCTAAAATGTTATGAGAAAGATAAATTAATATTTTTAGTTTATCATTTTGAGGGATAATTCAATGAGTGGTGGGAATTTATAAAGAAAAAAAACCCAAGGGGAAAATTGATTAAATGTAGAGTGAATGATTTAAGAAAAATTGTTTTCAATAAATAATTTCTCTCAAACATATATTTTAAATATTTATGGAGTTTTTTTGTCTCAAGAAAAGGGAAGATGCATCAACTAGGTCATAATATTAACATTTTACAAGGCTTTCAAGTAGGTCTCTGGCTTTTTCATTGACCATGTATTTAAGGTTGAATAAATTAGTGGACTAAATAAAATTCATTGAAAATATTTAGTGATTTTATAATTTAATAGTTTTTTATAAACACATTGTTGTTTCCTTAATATTTATATGGATATTGGTGATTCTCAAGGGTTTAGTGGGGATTAAGGTAAAAGTAGAGAATAAATTTCAATTCAAGATCATCAATAGTTAAATATCATGGATGGAAGAAAAAAAATTACGCAATTATCATAATTTTTGGAATAAACATATCAGAAACCACCTTAATGGAAGGAAGAAATGTTTTATGTATGGAAAAGTGGCGCATCAAGGTAACAAATATCGAAGGGAGATGAAAAATTCCACTAATATAATGAAACAAACATAGTACCAGATAAATAATTCACTTGTGATATAATATTTAGACTATAAGAATAATTTACATTATAAAAATAAGTGTACTTATCCAAGGGTTTTTGAGAATTAAAAACTACAACAACCTCTAAGGAAAAGAGATAAAGGACAAGCTTCTTCTATCACTATTACGGAGGTGGATTATTACAAATAATAGTTGATCCATATACCTATTAATCACTCAAGAAGAGATAATATTCAATTTTTGTATATTGTTATAAATTATTTCATATTACTCATGTTTAACATAAATATTCAAACATATGCTCAATACATGGAGGTTGTGTTATCAGTAAAAACAATAAGTGGTTTCATTATTGTATCTTGAGTATTTAACTCTTCAATAGTTAACATATGTGGGATAAATCCCCTAGAAAAACTTATTATACTCCCTATAGTGGAATTACATGTTATATAAGGCTCTTATTAGATGTAGTTTTATTGATAAAAAATTAACTATTGGTAGAATGAAATCATTTTGTATATCCCCAACTAACCTTTATGTCTATACTAGTGAAAATAGGATATTGAATATCCTTTATAAACTCATTAAAGACCATGGGGTTTCTTTCCCATGATTATGAATTTCTAAATAAAATTATTGAGAAAAAGGATAGGACTATCATAGAAAAAATTCTTATTATGATTGAATATAATTAGTTATTTATTGAAGAGTTTATTGACCTTCCTCATGGATGATAGGTTGAGTTTTTAATTAATCTTTTACCTATATCTATAACTATATACAAGATTCTATATAAAATACCCCATATTAAACATGAATAATTTTAAGAAAAGTATAAGATAATTTGGAAAATGGTTTCATATTCCCAAGTGCTTCACCCTAGGTTGCTCCAGTATTGTTGGTCAATAAGAAGGATGGGTAAAATAAAATCTTCATTGATTATCATGATCATAAAAAATTAATATCAAGAAAAAGTATCCTTTATGATATATTTATGATATGTCTTATCAAATAAGAGGGGAAAATACTTATAAAATTTTGTTCTTTGATCAGGATTCCTTCAATAAGTGTAAATAGATATGATATACCCAATATAGATTTCTATACAAGATCTAAACACTATTAATTTATATTGATGCCTTTTAAATAAAAAACTTCACTTGAAATCATCATGGATCTGATGAATAGATTAGTTATATATTTCCTCAATATTTTTTAGCAATATTTATAAATAAAATATTCAAATATTATAATATAAAGAAGGAAAATAATAGTATTTTAGTATTGATATAAATACCAAACGAAAGGATAAACTATATACTATTTCAACAAGTTTGAATTCAGTTACAAAAAGTATATTTATGGTTTATATAATCACAATTTAGAGTATATATATGGATCCTTCAAAGATAATAGTGATTAAATAATGGTTCAGACCAATTATTATGATGAAGTTATATAGTTGTTTTTTGTTTAACTGGATACTAAATATAGTTTTTGAGAAATTTATCATGATTGTTGAATCGGATATCCGAGTTAACATATAATAGAGTAATGTTACTATAAGAAAGTGTATGTAAAGAGATACTCAAGTAACTAAATAAGAAGATGGTCACCACACCTATACTCACATTAAAATACAATGTAGAATGGTTTGTATAATACAGTGATGCTTTGATGAAGGACTTGAGATGTATTCTAGTGAAAGTGATATGATAAATTCTTATGCCACTTGTAAAATAAAGTTCTATGTTAAAAATTATCAGTTTCATGATTTAGAGTGGGTGGAAGTAATCCTTACATTAATGATTTGGTGATATAATCTCCGTGGGGAAATGTGTGATATATATATATCGATCATAATTTCATAATGTATATCTTCACATAATATTATTTCAAAATGTGATGATGGATATTGTTATATTTAATCAAATAATATGATTTATCAATAAAAAACCATAATGGGAAGGGGAATAAGGTTGAAGCAAGTCTATGTAGATAGGATCATTATACCATATCCTTGATTAGAATTTAGAGGGACCCAATATATATAGATATTAAAATGATAAATATAGAAATCATAGTGTAAGGAAATAAATCTAATCTTTTCCAAATTATTTATCAACCATATCTCTAAAAAAAGATCATAGTGGTCTAGATAGATTATATAGAACTATAGAATAAGGTAGGAAATATTTTGGAAATCAACTTCAACAAGGAGGATTTATAAGATTTATGAAATGAATATGAATCCTTAAAAAAATAATTGAGTAATGAGATGTAAGTTGATTCACTTATATCATCTATCTTTATTTATCCTGGAATCATAAGTATACATAAAGTTCTTAAGCAACATTGTTGGTAGGACAAAATAATGGGTGATATTACTGAGTATAAATCAAGATGATATGTATTTCAATAAGTATATAAATAATATAAAAAATCTAAGGGTTTGATATATCTATGACCTATTATAATATATAAATGGGATAACATCACCATATATTTTTTTACCAGTTTTCTTAATACTTCTTAAGTAAATAATTCCATTAGGGTAGTAGTGGATCAAATTTTAATGATGGAAAAAATAATTTATAATCTATATGATTTATCAATTGATGAAAATGAAATATTATACACCAATGAAGTGTCAAGGTTGCATAGTGTACCACTTTCAATTTTATATGACCAAGATATAAGATTCTCATCAAATGTTTAAAAAAATATTCAGCAAGAACTAGACGTAGAGCTGAAATTTATCATGACCTCTCATCATCATACTAATGGTCAATATGAATTGAAAATTTTTAAATTGGGATATATGATTTGATCATTATCAAATTGTTTTAATAGATGTTGGGATAAAAAGTTTCCTCTGGTTGAGTCCTCATATAATAAAATGTTTCACTCTTATATCCAAATGGAACCATACAAGGCTCTACATGAGAAGAGATGATGGAATCCATCATGTTTGAATGAAGATAGATAAAAGATGCTATTATGACCGGGTATTTTAAATGAAATAATTCATAATTTTTAAATAATTTATTGATATTAAAACTATAAATAATTCATCATAATATATATGTTGATAATCATCGATAAGATTTTGGGTTTGAATTTTTTGAAAATTCTTTTCTCAAAATATATCATTAGATGAGGGTAATGAGATTTGGGATGAAGATAAATCTCATTCCTAGATTCTTCAGTACCATGGAGATTATTTCTAATATATGGACTATAGGATATCTCTTGGAACCTCTTATAAACCAATCCCAAGTGCATGAAATAGTCCATGTATCACTTTTAAGAACTTTAAAACCAGATACGACACATGTAGTAAACTAAGAAGAAGTTAATTTATAACATGATATACCTTATAAGGAATTAATAGTAGAGATATTAGATAAAAGGGATAAAGTATTACAGAATAGGACCACCCACCTGGTCAATGTTCAATGATGAAATCAAAAGTTTGAGGAACCAATATTCGAACTTGAGTATGTTATTTGAAAAATGTACCATCACTTTTTTTATCTTTTTAATGAAATTTAAAGGGTAAAATTCTTCATTAGGGGGATACAATGTAACAACCATAAATTTTATAACATAATGCTCCTTTAATAAAATTATTGTGATGGATAACTTGTTTCACATTAAACGTTAAACTAAAAAATCACGATATATTAATTTGATAGAATTATAAGTATCAAGTGTGATGATTATATATATCTATTAGATTATAAGGTATAAATAAATGTAACCACATTATAAAATTTATATAGAAAAGGGAATCAATGGAATCAACCAGTGGGGGTCATCCTTATGAGGCTCATTTTTTGATCTTGGAAAGATGAAAATGTCTCTAGGATTTTTCTTATCCATAGACAAATTTTAAAATTAATAGTCATTTCTTGATCAAAATGAGATATGGTATAATTTATCACTCATGGAAATGACTATGATATTCATTAGAGTTAAATCACCCCATGGAGTCCAATTTACGTATCTTTCCCTTATATCTTGTGCAAAGGTCTTATGTTTTTTCATTAGTATATGTTTCGATTATATATGAACATAATTATTAATGTAAAATATTTTCTCAATATTTTATTTTAAATTTTAATAATAAATAATTTTAAAATAAATTTAAAATGTTTTCTTTATTCCATATTTTTTGATCAATTCTAAAAATCTATTAATAAATTTTAAAATTAGTAGTTGAATCATTTAGTGTTTAAAAAAAATATTTTTAAAAGAATTATATTTTTCTATATATTTTTTATTTTAATATTAGTAAAATAAATTGATCAATACTGAAAAATGAATTTAATGAATTAAATTTATAATTTATAAAAAAAATTAACACCCACTTAATGATTTTTTACATGGTAATGAGTAAGAATAAATTCATTTTATACTTTGAAATACATTGTTAATAATTTTTTCATGTAATGTGATATTATATTTGAATTTATTTTATAATATTTAGGAATTTAATCATGTGAAATGTATTTAATATTTGGATAAATCATTTATAAATATGGTAATAAGGCAAATTTTATGTATGGATATAAAAATAAGTTACCTAATGTAAAATCTAATCTACATGGTAATGTTTAATTAAGTTAAATGAGTTAAATTTGGAGAAAATATTAAATAATCTTATAATTAAATGAGTTAACAAGGGTCTTATTAACCAAATATAATCTTATATCCCTTAATTATGAATTTTGGATCTAATTTCCTTAAATACGATATTCTTTTATATATTTATAAATTATTTTTTATAATAATACAGTCCCCTATAACATATTTAATAACCATTAACCCCACCAATTATACTCCAACCATAGGAATTTATATTTACCATTATCTATCAAAACAACTCCCCAACACTCCTAAAAATGTCCCAGAGGTTTTGGTATCATCAAAGACCACTCTTTTTAAGGCAAAATTTACAAATCAAAGGAGTCATACTAATAATTAAGGTGAGAACTTTTAATTAACACTTTTCATTTATATTATCTTCCTATAGCTCCCAAATATCAATATTAATCATTATAATACAATTAAATCATTTCTGAGACACCCGAGATTCAATTATGGTAACTAATCTTTTCTCTATGAAGAAACAATAATATAATGCACATTGGTTTCTTCAAGAATATTATTAAAAATTAATTGAAAAATCTTATAAATTGAATTGGATAAAAATGATATAAATTTTTGAAACCATTATATCAAAATTATATTTTTATGATGTTTTTTTATTTCTCTAAAAAGATTAATTCTTTAGTGAATAGTGGAAAATATCGTTTTATAGAAAACCACCCTTTCCCTTCAAGTATTTACAATGTCTCAATTTGTTTTGAATTGATTTGAATATTTCATTATTTAAATTTGATTAATAATAATCCAATTAATGTCATGTTAATCTAAATTCTTATTAATTATTTTATAAAAACATTTTTTTACATAAAGAATTCATTTTTATGGATTTTTTTTTCAACGCATTTTGAAAAATAATATTAAAATTAATTTACAATAATTATATAATTTTAATAATGAAAAATTGAATCTATATTTGGAATTATCATAATTAATATTAGTTAATAATGGTAAATTAATTTTTGTTCATAACTAATAGTTACTGTGAAAAATATTTATCACATCTTTTAAGGGTAAAATGGTTTAAAAATAAACGGATAAGGCTTCAAGATAAACAAATAAACTTCTTAAACACCATTGGTTGCTTTTATTTTCTCATTTCCCTTATATTATTTGATTCTATTTCATTTTTATCTATTTTTTAAGTAATACAATAATATATTTTAATATTTTTTAAAATCATTGTTTTCCTCTCCATCAATTATTAAAGGACACCACCACTCATATGTTCCTCACAATTGAATATCCTATAATTTCATCCATTAAGTAATAAATTTTTTTCCTAACATCCCTCCCCATGTACTAGGGGTCATAGTTTTATCACAACACCATCATAATAAGGCTTTTTATGTATAAATAATGTGTTTTTTGAAGAAGATTATAGTTCTTAACCAAGTGTTTTCAATTTATTTCCTCTTCAACCACGTTCAAATATTCTATATCCATGATAAAATAATAAAATAAGTATATATTATATATATATATATATTATTATGGTGGAAAAAACATATTAATATCCTTCTCATCTTTCCATAGCTAGAAAATGGTCCTACACCCATGGTTCTATATACAAAGTTGGGAGTTCTATTTCTATAGGGTAGACTTCTTCCAAAGGAAGAGTTATATCATAGATTCAGGGATACTTATCTCAGAATATATGAAAAATATATTTAGAACATTGCAATAAAAGATCATTCAACCACGGTTATGTAAAACTGTTTTGGTAGGTTGATGTAGGAACCACCAGTATTATGTGAGAACGACTATTATTATGCGGAAAATTAAAGGGAAATGGATATGACCTATGTTTTCTAGAATCGTGGTAGTAGAAATAAATATTGATATGGAAATGGTTTTCATGAAACCTTGGCTGAATAGAGGTCTTATGCCCATGATTTTCCAAATATGTATTCATAGGGCCTAAATTAGAAACCCGTGTCTATTTTTTTGAAAATGGTGGCTACAGGACTTTTTCGAAACCTCTACGACCATAGTCCACCGAAACCATGACCATTTGATACACAAAAAATTATAAATTTATATTTTATTTTATTGTTTAGAACTACAATTTTATATAATTATATATATACATATATGTATATATAAATACATATAGCTGATCATAGTGTAGTGGTAAGGTTCTAGAAAGATTCATGAAGAGGTCACATGATCAAAACGTGATGGATTTATTTAATTTTTAAAAGGATATATATTAAGTTTAGTAAATAATGTAAATAGGTCAAATTGGAATATATTGTGTAGCCTATGACCATGGCCCACATAGACCATTCCTATTGATCATGTAAGGCCACAGTTTGGACCCATAGATGTAACATAGAGCTATTTGAAATTAATATAAGGTCCATAGTATATGTAATTAAATTTTCATCACCAAATTACTTGAATGGTTGAAATATGGAACTAATATATATATATATATATATATATATTATTTTTGAAAAAGTATGATCATGGAAATAGAAGATGATATTTACCTTCTTACCCTTCCTCCTATTAAATAATGTTGACATCCCTTGTACATATATGTGGATTACCACCTTCATTAAGCAATGTGATTATTTTTTTCATATATTCATTTCAATAATGATTTTAAATATATATATATATATAATGATTATATAGTAAATTTATATTATTATTATTATTATCATTCTATATATGATGTAATCATGACAAATATGAAAGGAAAAAATACCAAACCAAAACTTACATGAAAAATGAAAGTGTTAACACTCTGAAACAATTATTTTAATAATTAATTTTTAATGAACATATATTGAAATATTATAAGTGAATAGTACATGATATAGTAAGTATATATATATTGTTCTAGTATAAAATTATAATAAAAATAATTTTATTATTTGGGAGGTGTACAGGACTTATGAAATAAGTCAAACTTGAGGTAAGGGTTTATTTTACAATTTAATCATTATTCAGGATTTTTATGTTTAAGTTTCCATTAGTATAATTTTATAAAATTTTAAATATAAAAAAATTTCTTTTCTTATCCTATGGTTATTTCATGGTTTTTGATTATTATTTAAAATTACCTTCTTTTTATCTCAAAAAATAAATTAATTAACATTTCTAAGGAAAACCGATATTGTTTTTCCATTGAATTAATGATATTTTTCTTCTATATCCATATTAAATTTAAAATTTTTTTAAGAATGTTTTTTTATTCACCAATTATTTATTAATGTAAATTTTATATATTTTTTACTTTCAATAATAATCTTTAAAATAAATCTTCATTTAATTTTCCAAATGAGTTACTTTTTACCGATGGTGTGAATAATATATTTTTTAACACTAATTTTATAAATGTATTTTCTTAAATTCATTACTAATATTTTAAATGAAGCTTAATTTATAGGATTATATAGTTATTTTTAAATAAAATTATTTTTCTTAATATTATATAATATTTTATATTTGAAAAAATAGACTTCAAAATGAAAAGGTTAATTTCTATAAGAATTGTTTTCGTGAAGTTTTAAAATAATTTTCATCTAAGTGAAATTAATTTGATGAATATTATATTTTACTATATATATTATATAATTTTACCATAAATAGTATTTTTCCATATGGATTATGATCACGTTTTCATATTTACTAATTATAAAAAATATAAAAATTTTGTATCCTAGTTTTTCTATTTGAATGTTTATATTGATTATGTATTGAATTGTTGTTCACACGTTTCATACAAAGAAAAAATTTCACTTAGAAAGTAATGGGTGGGAACCATTATATCACTAAGATACATCACTAGGTCTTATGGTATAAACTAGTTTGGGTATTTGGAATACAACTTAAATATTTATATATGATATCATTTTCATAAGGCCTTGATGGAAAGATTATGATGTTCGACATTATGAATTTTGTCAATATGAAACTAGTTATTATTATCCTTGTTATTATTTATTTTTCTATGTAATCCATGTATTTATTCTAGTTTTTATGATAATAGTTACATGGAGTATTTTATTATTATTTATCACTACAATATTATTCATGATTTATAAATTTTATTATACCATTTATTACATGATTTCCCTTAATGATAACATGATCTCATCCATTGTTTCTTCTTGATACAAATAAGGTATGTGATTAATTGTATTTTGTTCTGATATAGTAAAATAACCAATGGATATGTGTTACTGTATTTGGGGTGTTATAGTTTTTATAAAAGGAAGTTTTGTATAAAAATTGGAACTAGATATACGATAACATCGAACATAATCTTATGACAGACCATGTGTACAAGTCTATGAATAGAATAATATCCTAAAATTATGGTAAATTTGGTATTTTCTAGATTTACTAGAAAATAAATCCAAGTATGGATACTATAAATTTGATGTGGTTGTATTGTAGATTCACCTAGGAGGAACAACACTGAAAGTGGTTGATTGTGTAATAACTTTATTGTTACAGGTACATGATGAGTAGGAATAAGACTTCACACCTAGTCTGACACTCCCTAGGGATATGATTTGGTTGATTTACACACTCTTTACAAACCACTATAAAATACATGATAATATTTTTTATTTTAGTATATTCCCAAAGATACTAAGATTATAATTATATGATTAAATTTTCATTAATTTTCAATTTATGATAAGTGTTACACTAGAGTTACAATCATATGATAACATTTAAAATTCATATTGTTATTAAATTATTTTTTATATACCATTGTTTAGAAGTGGTTCATAGTAAAATTAATTGAAACTGAATCAATTAAAATATTCGATGGATGGATTTTTCTTCCAGGAAAGATAATGAAACTTGAGATAGACTTGAACAAATTATAACTATTTTGAGGCAGCTGACTCAGGTTATGACTAATGAGTTTTCCCGTATGAAGAAGAGTAAAATACCCTAATATGGAGAAACATTATTTGACTCCTTAATGTATTAGTGGCCTCCATCATTGAAATTAACTTCCAATCCATTATCAGGTAATAAATGGATCAATTCCACGGAGAAGATATTTCTCACTTTAGGAAGTATTAAAAAAGTGAATGTTATTATCACAATTTTTCTTCATAAATGATATTTTTTTCAATGGAACTCATTGATCCAGAACACTACAGTGTAAGAGGAAATAAATATTATTATGTAGAATACTTTTAAGAGGATATTATATGAAAAATATTCTCCTCATGAGTAATTAGAAGATATAGAGAGGTAGTTCTTTAATATAAGAAAAAAGTAAGGAGAAAACTTTTTTGAATACGAAGATAATATTACAAGGTTTTCAACTCACGATTTAGATTATGTATGAAATCGAAGAGGAAATATTGATAAATTGTTTTATTGGATAAATCCTATCCTTCACCAGGAATTTTTTTCTCAGAATATTTTTGTATAAGATGATATAATATCAAGTTTTATTAAGATAGAGAAATACCTTTACAAGTAATATGTTTTCCAAGGAAAATAGGATGATAAGAAGGAAACAAAGAACTCTATAAAATGAAATATTGAAAAAATAAATAAAGGAAGGGTAAAATTTACAGCTTTCAATAATTGTGGAATGAAACACTATTAAACATGCTTACATGGAATACGAGTTTTTTAAAGTGTGGTGAGAAATTCCACCATGATCATGATTATAAGGGAAATAAATAAGCTAGAAATGATCAATGAATTAAATGTAAATATATGGGGAACTATATGAATGGTTTCCCTAAGTATCAAGGGAATTTGACTCAGAAAAGGGAAAGGGAGTTAAGAAAACTTTTATATGATCACTAAAACTCATGTTGAAGTTCCTAATAATGTAGTGGTGGGAACATTAATTGTATCCCCAAATTTATATAATGATTTATTTTATTCTTGATATTTATATTATTTTATAACTTCCATGATTTCTATGAAAATATATTTGAACCTAGAATATTAATATTGTTTTTCCAATTAAGCCCCATTGTGAAAATATTACCATGACAAGGATATGCTAGTCAGTTCCAATTATGAAACATATACTTACCCTGTTTAAAAACATGATTATCATACACATGGTGAATTTGATTTAATCCCTTTTATGGATTGGTTTTTAAATAATAATTCGAAAATTGTTTACCAAGAGAAAGATATTACAATTTGTGATGGAGATATTAAACTCCTTATCCCCAGAGGGAGGACTACAACATTTAAATCATGTATGAATCCAACTCTAGTAGACTTATTTAATGAAATTAAAGGATATGAAGAATATATAAATTTTATGAATAGTAATGGTATACTTATAATTCATAATGTACCTATTGTACATAAACTAATTGATGTGTTTCTTAAAGAACTATCTGGACACCCACCTGAGTATGAAGTCTAGTTTTCCACTAATTTAATGCCTAATCTAAAATGTATATATAATAATCTCAATAGTATTGAGACCATGGAATTAGAGTAACTAAATGAAAAACTACCTATGTTTTGTGACATGGGATTTATATTCCCTAGTTTTTCACCTTAGGGATCCCTTTTTCTCTTGTTAAGAGGAAATATGGGTTTATGTGGTTGTGAGTCCATTATAGATAAATCAATATCATTGCTATAAAAAATAAGAATCTTATTCCCTAATCTAATGACTTATTTGATCAACCTCAAAGATGATAACATTTTTTATGGATTTAACTTTCTTCTCGGTATCATCAAATGTGAGTTAAGATAGAGGAAATTTCAATAATGACATTGCATACAAGGTATGAACACTATAAATTTATATTATTTCCCTTTATTTTGAGTAATGAACCCTTTATTTTAATGGATATAATTAAAAAGGTATTCATGTATTATATATATATATATATATATATTTATGGTGTTTATTTATTACATCTTGATATAATATAAAAGATATGATGATCATGAGATCTATTTGAAAATCATTGTTAAGACTATAGGTGAAAATAAGTTCTACTGTGAATTAAGAAAATACAATTTCTAGCTTTTAGATGTTTCCTTTATTGGGAATATTGTATCTAAGAATAGAATATCATTTGTTCTTTTATTGACAAAGGTAGTGATGGAATAACCAATGAAAACAAATATAACCAAGTTATATAGTTTCCTTTCATTAGAAGGTTACCATATATTATTTACTCAATATGTTTCCCGATTAGATTACCTGTTAAACTAGTTAACATGAAAAGGAGTTATTTTATTTTTCTAGATTAACGTAAAGAGTTTTTTATATAATTAAATAAGATATTTTTAGTGAAATCATATTTAATTTACTATCTAGAAGGGACAGATTTGTGATATCTCATATTACATTAATGAAGTGACGTGGATGTGTCCTTATGCATAATGGTAGAGTCTTTACCAATGCATAAAATTAGTTAAAAATTAACAAGAGGAACTATCAAACCCATGAACTTGAGTTGGTAGTCGGAATCATTTAATTGATAATATGGAGGACTTAAATTTACAGTGAAATATATGAAATATATACAGATAAAAAAAATTTGAACTAAATTTTGTTATTGAATGTGATTAACATGAATCACAAGTTATGGTTAGAACTATATAAATATTATGATTTATCAATACTCTACTATCATGAAATGCGAAATAAGGTGGATAATTTGTTGATTAGGAAAGATCATATAATTTTTGTAAAATATCATGATTTACAAAAATCTTATAATCATGTATTTAGTAATTTTATATATGAGAATCATTAATTATGGTGAAACATCAAATATATTATAAATTATTTTTAAACCAGCTGTATTAGTTAAAAAAAAATCACTAGCTTGATGATGAGAATATTCAAAAGAAAATGAAATCCTATAGTGATGATAAATTGGTATACTTAATCAATGAAAATGATATTTATAATTTGGAAAGATTCTATATGTTCCATGTGTTCCCAAAAAGAAAATTAAATTTTTATATGGATATCATAACTCAAATTTGTCAATGCACCTTGGTAGTAATAAAAATTATCAGTGTTTAAAATAAATTTTTTTATGGAATAATTTAAAATGAGAACTTTATGACTATATATCAAGATGATTTATTTTACAAAAGGTTAAGGCTAAAAGAAAATATACTAAATGAATCATGACACCTCTACCTATTCTTTTGTGGAAATGAGATGAAATTATAATGTAATTTTACACTAGAATACTAAATAATCCTAGAAATAATGATTTAAAATTGTTATTATTGATCTCATTAGCAATTCTACAAAGTTCCTTGATATAAGGGAAGATTTACATCTTGAGTTCCACCTAAGGAACCATGTTAATGATGTTTTGAGACAACATGATTCATTTATTTTGATCATATCTGATCATGATCTTAATTTTACATTAATATTCTAGAATATGATTTAGAATGATCTTGAAACTGACTACATTTAAGAACCACTTATTATCCTCAAACTATTAGGTAGTCTTAAATGTCTATCCATAGATTATAAGATATCTTGATGTCATGGTTTATAGACTTTCATGTTATATGAGATCATTATTTACCTTTGGAGAAATTTAAATATAATAATATCTTCCATTAAAGAATTAAAATGGAGATATATGAGGCATTTTACAGAAATAAGTGTCATAATTAAAATTATTGGTATTAAGTTGGTGAATAGAATATATTTTACCAAATATAATTGAGGATAGAAAAATAAAAGTTAAGTATACGAATAATAATTATAAGGTATCTTAAATTATAAAAAAAGATATATTTATAATAGATGGAAGGATTTATACATTTATCTATAAGATAATGATTTCTAAAAGGAGTCTTTAAGGATAGTTTTTTTCACGACCCGAACCATACCAGGGCTCGAGCTACAACTACCCCAAGCCCACCTCCATAGGCCAGGGACTGACGACTAACACTGAAGCCACAACAAACTTCTGGAGGCATTTTCATAAGAACCTATACACATACACGTAGCCAACTCAATGAAAAAGTGTAGAGAAAAATAAAACAAGGTACCACACTGCTATAAAAAGGTAACCAAAGAAAATGCATCAACCTATAATAGTACAAGTACAAGAAAAGTAAAGATGAAAGTAATTGGGGAAAAAACAAACACCCAATTAGAAAAGTGCCACAACACGACAACATGTGAAAAAGTAAAATAGTAGGAAGAGTCCTCTCTCGAATCCCAATCTTCGACCCCCGCACAAGGTCCAAGCACCCTGTATCCCTAAGCTCCTCTAATATCAGGATCATCCCATCTGTCATCTGTAAGGGAACACCAAATTTTGGAAAATCCCAAGCAGGGGTGAGTATAAGAATACTCAGTAGGATTCCCCAAAGGCTTGAGGGAGTAGTAAGAGAGGCACTAAAGATGAGACCAGTAAGAGATAACAAGGCACAACAAGAGTGAACTGAAAGAGTACAACTCCACCCAATAATAGATACGATCTCTCGAAGAAACCCAAACGAGAGAGTAAGGGGATCTCTATCCCACAGATCACACCATGTACATGCCCATACATATACCCAGGGCATATATATATACTCATAACTCCGACCCATAGTCTAGAGACAAGTCACAAAACTGCATACCCACTCTAGGGATCCAGTTGGAAGATTCCATGAAGCATTCATCTGGGAGAAATCACTCCACGAGTCTGATAGCTGTGATAATGTCTATCCAGAAAGTATAGTCCATTGGAAAGGTCATGGAAGATAGATAGACTCATTACAGGATAAAAACTCCTTAGAGGGGGAGATCATGATAAACATATGAGGATCACTGCAAGGGCCTTGCCAGATACCACGACTCATCCGGATTCACCTACTAGGTAGAGGATCGGTGCCCTGTGGGAATATTCATGTCCATACTTGACTATACCTAGGGTCAAGAATGGATAAAGGATCTCTCTCCAGGCCTGTTGGTGGGATACTAGACTATATCTCGGAACGTCCTGCTGAAGGGATCATACTTCTATCAAAGGAAATGATAATTGACCTTCAAGGGAATGAGAAAAAGGGGAACTACCCAAAATGAAACATGTCCAAGATACGGGGGAAAAGAAGATCAAGACATGTAATGAGAAGTACATGACGTGTAGATATGTCAGACATCGTGTATTATGACCCCATGTACTTACAATGTACAATGGCCCATGTCATAAGGCTTGTCATGTTAAACGCAACTACATGACCTGTTGAAAGGATCACCCTCCATGTCAAAGTATCTGGGGTCCACTCCGCGTAAGCTGGCCATGTGCCCTTACAGGACCTCAACCCAGGTATGCTAACCCATGTAATCAGTACAAGGGGTGACCTACGTTATTGGTCTCGCATTTCCATGTGGTGGAGTACCATCTCCAAAGATAGGAAAACCAACTCAGAGGAAAACGAACCCGCACTCATGAGGTGGGGAGTCCCATCTATACCAGAGTAGAGGAGTATAGAATACCCGCGACTTGAATTATCAAGGGAGAAACCATCCTAAATATCACTAAAAAACATCCAGGTTCTTCTCCTCAGGTTATCGATCATACCTCAACCACCATGAAGTTCTAGAAGGTAGTAACCCAAAGGACTTCCATGTCATAAGGGTTCCGACATGACAGACAATGCATCAATCGGACGATCAATCTATAAGTTATATGCATTTTAGTACTAAGGGCTAGGTAATATTCACGTTCGATCCCACCTGACAGTACTTCAAATGGTACCGGATACCCGAAATGGGTCACACCGTGGCAACCCTGACTAAAAAACACATGAGATAGACTACCCATTTTTCCAAAACGAATACCTGGTGAAAATGTTGCATTTCACCACCACATGCGCGAACCAGGCCTTGTGAGGACCGTATTTCAACCTCAACTTAAAATATCCAAAATTGGTCTTGAAAAATCCGTCTTAATTTTATGGTCACAACATCCCAGACAGTTCTCCATTCTGAGACCATATGAGGGAGATATGTCAGATATAAGATCCCGTAATAATAATAATGATATTATTATTGGGTGTTTCATGGACCCGATCCACAAACCGAAATTTTGTATCTAACATTAGACATGAATCAACCGTATTAAATATTGGGTCACCTCTCCACTAATAGCTAGTTAATCAGATGTCGTATGTAAGAGTTATGACGAGTCAAAGATTTAATAATAATATTAAATCTATTAATTTACGAACATTTCAGGTACACTATCCAAAACCCTGAAAATGAAATCCAATATTGGACTCAGAAAGTTCGTCTCGAAGTCAGGGTCATACTACCGCTGATGGTTTGTGAAACTGAGATCTCATGAATAAGTTATGGTCAAAACACTGTTTTCCCAAGAAAAATAAGAATAACATTATTATATTATTTTTTTATTTAACCATTTTTTCCTCAACAAAAATCCCACGATCAACCATCCTATATGTGCAGTGCATTAGGCCCATGATTGAATCCTATTTTAACTTATTTATTATATTATAACATTATTGGCATTAATTTCACAATGATTATTAGAAGTGAATAAATAATAAATCACTCACACACCTCTATTTCCACGCCTCCTCCTTCACCCAAGCACTGCTTGTGTGTGGCGCACCAACTCCATTATCACTTCAATGTTATTATTAATAAATTTAATAATAACAACACCCATCATTAATGTTCTTATTTAATCCAGTTAAATTAGTTTATCATGGTTATTCTCATATTTAATTAAAACCATTCCACTTAATTAATCACACACTAAAATCCACCATTACTTTTATTATTTAATATAATGGTAATAAATCCTCATTAAATTTTATCAACGGTTCCACATCAGTATCATCAATAATTATTGTTATTATTGACGCTCATCATGATAACTATATTCGACCACAAACATGCACCTGCGGTAATGATCTAGTCCGTTCACCCTACACCATACAGCCCGTTTATCAATTCATCCCTAATCGTCGATCCACATGTCATTCGTTCCACTGTAAAGAGTCTGGGGGTTCAACCACATTCAAACCCACGCTGAAAGAGTTGAATCATGACTCTGTGGTCCAACGATGATGAACACGAGGAACGGTGGGGGAAGAAGCACAAAAAAATGGTTTAAAAGTCTTCGGTCAAGCGTTATTGGCCGATGAATAAGAATGGGTCACTGTGGGGTTAGAACATACATTAAACAATGAGAAATAATTCAATTCTAGTATGTTGGAACATGAAAAGGCTACAGTGAGGGTTGAAGATCGAGGATCAAATATCAATATACTCAAAATTTTAATCCAGTGGTGTAAAACACCAAAAGATGAGTCCTACCTGGATTGGATTCGCTGTCTTTGATGAAGATAACACCTGCACAACGATAAGAAGAAGTTGTTGTGTTCTTCACACTTTGATTCGCCTGGATCCAAGGATTCATTGTTCTTCGTTCATCGTTCATCAATAAGAAGAGGTGGAGAGGGGAGGGGAGGAGAAGTTGTTGTTGTAATAAAGGGTTATGAGGCCAAGATCTCATAACCATGAATTTATAACCTCTCAAAGGTTAAAAGAAATTAATTAAATAACTAAATAAATAATTATTTAATTATTCCCCCACAATGGCGCATAAGACGAACACCCAACATCAATAAAGGTTACACCCTGATTAGGGTAAAGCCTACATTCTGAGCTCATCGGTGGCCTCAAAGTTTTCATCAGAGCCCTCATCTATGAGTTATTTGAGTTGAAGCTATTAAATGAATAAATTAATTGTTTAATTTATCCATTAAAAACACCACCAACAATTGAGGGGTCTGAACAACCCATGCTGACTTATTTTATGTAGCGCCTAGGGGAAACAATTGAATTCTGGACCCAACCATGGTCTCAGATATCCGCTCCAATCAACCATTTAAGAGATATCTCATTTTCTTTAGTTAACCTAATGTGAATAATATAAAAACACTTAAAATTTTTATAAAATTAATTCAGGGTACACCGTGCCCCAGAATTGCACGTCGTCTCAGCGTCCAGCTCTAGAAATATTCTTAAAAATATTTTAATGTCTTATTAGGCCAAAAAACTGGCCTCTACATTATTTCCTCCTTCAAGATTTTCATCCTCGAAAAGAAAAACAAGGGAAACCACTCAGTATACCGAGCCATCACTTAGCTCTCCTTCTCCTAGGGAAACCTGTACGTTTCTATGATTCCAAAGAATGTGGTCCAAATGGGTGGTCCACCCTCATAAAGCTTTCTTCAGTTGATGATGTGTGTAGGAACACACACGTATATACCCAGTTGCAACATGTGTAAGGCGTCATGTACCCACTCCAACTATTTGGGGTAAGGCATGGTGACATGCAACCTCACCATCTTCTTTCACAATCTCGAATGAACTGATAGAACTCAAGGGATAGTTAGACTCCCCGGACAAACCTATAAATGAAACATCACAACTGGAATCAATGTTTGACACTAGGATAGAGTATCATGATATCCTCCTTTAAAATATTCATACGGTGAAACAATTAAGGATGTCTTGTCACACAAGATTTCAAAGTCGATGAATCACAACCAAGACTCACTTAAACACTCGAGATGTGAAGTATTCAGCACCGTCGATTGAAGAAAAGTTTTACCCTTCCGTTCCACCAGGGTCAGCTGCAGGGAAGTTAACTTCTCTGAAACATCCCACAATAGGTGAGACAAGGACTTCCCGTACATCCCGCTAAGGGAATCTACTACACAACCACACCTTGAGTGAAAAACTCCGAGAGATTCTTCAACCACACTTCCACTGCATTGTCTAGGCCTCATATGACAACGTGCCTATGACTGATCATGAGAAGATATCCTACATTGAGGTCTCATTGTCTGACGTCTGCTAGCTGGAGTAGTCGTCTCAACTCTATTGTGCTCACTGTCACAACCATCTATATGGCGTGGCAGGAATATTTCTACCACTAGTTCCTACTCTCACACACAGACATAGTTGGGGATGCACAAGGGTACTATGATATCATAGATCTCTCTACAGAGTCCCCGCTCAAATGTCTGTTCTTGGAGACCACCGTTATAGATCAGCGGACCACTGACTCTAGCTAAACCTCTACTGTCAGACGACCTGGCTTACTGCGAACCTTAGTGGTCTCTAGTGTTGGAACTAAAGAAGTGCGCTCAACCCGCATACATCCTCATCCTGCTCAGCTGGGGCTGTCATCTTCTCAACAGGTAGGGGTGCTGCTACCTGCCCTGCTGGAGAAAGGGGCTCGTATGATGGGTCCTGAACTGAGTTCTCGCCTCTCACGGGGTCTTCATGAAAAACTAGAGGAAGTATCCTGGATAGATATCATCACTGATACATCTTCAATTTTATCAAGGAGAACCGCCGTAAAATTAGCATATATATATATCATCAATGATGGGTAGCAGACTCGAGAAGGGTTGTCAAAGACTCAATCCTATATGATGCATGTAACACTGGTCCCTGCAATAGGTGTCTTAGGGTGCCGAGTAGACAAGAAGGTAATCAGGGTCCTAGAGAATGGATACGTCGTCCACTCGTACCATCATTGGACTCCCTGTCCCGAGAGCCTCTCTTGAGACACTTCGACACTATTTCCCTAAACCCAACCATGATAATTTTAGGGAAACTTCCGAACAATATCCCAAGGGTCTAACCACATTTGATACCACTCCGTCATGACCCGAACTATACCAGGGCTCAAGACGCAACTACCCCAAGCCCCCCTCCATAGGCCATGGGCTGGAGACTAGCACAGAAGTCATAACAAACTCGAGGAGGCCTTTTCTTAATAACCTGCACACACACACACACAACCAACTCAATGCAAAAGTGCCGAGGAAAATAAAGCAAGGTACCAGAATGCTATAAAAGGGAACCAATGAAAATGCATCAACCTCTAACAGTACAAGTACCTGAAAAGTAATGATGAAAGGGAAAGGGGAAAAATACACCCCAAACTTGAAACGTTCCATAACCCGGAAACTTGTGAAAAAGTAAAAAAACTGGAAGTGTCTCACTCCTAAATCCAAAGCTATGACCACCGCACGCTATCCAAGCACCCCATATCCCTATGCTCCTCTGATATCACGATCAACCTGTCCAACATCTGCAAGGGAACACCAAATGCGTGCAAAGCCCAAGCAGGGTTGAGTATAAGAATACTTAGTAGGATACTCCAAAGGCTCGTTGGAGTAGCAAGAGAGGAACCGAAGAGGAGAGAAGCAACAGATAACAAGGTACAACTAGAGTGAATAGAAAGAATACAAATCTACCCAATAATAGATATGATCACTCGAATAAACCCAAACTATAGAGTAAGGGGATCTTCATCTCATAGCTCACACGAGGTATATGCCAATACATATACCTAGGGAATCTAGATATACTCATAACTCAAAACCACAGTCTAGAGACAATTCACACAACCGCATAACCACGCTAGGGATCCAGTTCGAAGATTCCAAGAAGCGCTCGCCTGGGAGACCTCACTCCACGAGTCTAATAGCTCTGATAATGTCTGTCCAAAAAGTATAGTTCATTGGAAAGGGAATGAGATATATATACACTCATTAAAGGTGAACACACTCTTAAGTGGGAAAGATCACGATACACAGATGAGGATCAATGCCAGGGCCTTGGCGGATACCAAGACTTATCAGGATTCACATGCTAGGTAGAGGATCGATGCCCTATGGAAATATTCATGTCGATACTTGACTCTACCAAGGATTAGTAATGGATAGAGGATCTCACTCCGGGACTCTGAAAGGGATAACCGACTCTATCTCGAAAAGTCCTGCTGAAGGGATCATACTCCTATAGAAGGGAAGGATACCTAACCTTCAGGGGGGCATGAAAAATGGGCACTAACCCAAACAAAACGTTTCCATGATATGGTTGATAAGATGATCAAGCCATGTACTGAGAAGTACACGAGTGAATAAATGTAACAAGTCATGTCTTCTGACCCTAGGTAATTCCCATGTACAACAACCCATTTTGTAAGTCTTGTCATGTAAAACGAAACTACACGGACTGTAGAAATGATCAAACATCATGTCAAAGTATCTATGGTTTGTTCCGTGTATGCTGGACATGTACCCGTACATGACCTCAACCCATGTATGTCAACCCGTGTAATCGGTACACGAGGTGACCCACGTTACTGGCCTTACGTGGCTTTGTGGTGAAGTAACGACTCTAGAGATAGGACAACCATGTTATAGGAAAACAAACCTGCACTCCTGAGGTGGGGAGTCCCATCTCTACTAGAGAAAAGGAGTAAGGAATTCTCGTGCCTTGAGTCATCAAGGCAGTATCCATCCTAACTCTCACTAAAAGAAACACCTTGGTTTTTCTCCTCAGGTTATCAATCATAACTCAACCACTAAAAAGTTCCAAAATGGAGTAACCTCAAGTACTGCCATGTCATAAGGGTTCCAACACGATAGACGATGCATCAATTGGATGGTCAGTCGGTAAGTTATAGGCATTTTAGTACCGATGGCTCAGTTGGATTCGTGTTCGATCAACCCAACCGTACTTCAAATGGATCCAAATAATCGAATGGGTCACACCATTGTGATTCACATGGGAAAACACACGAGATGGACTACCCATTAGTCCAAAACAGATACCCAGTGAAAATGTTTCATTTCACCGCCACACGCGGTAACCAGGCCTCATGGGTCCTACACATCGACCTCAACTTAAAATATCCAAAATTGGTCTCGAAATATCCGTGTTAATATCAGAGTCACAACTTCATAGACGGTTCACCATTCTGACACTGTATGAGGGAGATATGTCAGATACAAGATCCCCTAATAATAATAATAATAATATTATTATTATTTTTGGTGTTTTATAGACCCAAGCCACAAAACAGAGTTTTATTATTCAAGATAAAACGGTTTTTCAGCGCATTTTAAAAATTTATATTAAATATAATTTCTTAATGTTATAATAGTTGAATCATGTCAAATATATTAAATATTTGGATTAATCATAATTAATATTTTTTAATAAGGACAACTTAATTTTTGGTCATAATGAATAGTAACTATGGTGAATATTTATGACCTCACTTAAGGGAAAAAATATTTTAAAAGATTAAAAATAAATGGATAAGGATTCAAGATAACACAAAAAAATACTTAAACATAATTGGTTGGTTTTATTTCTACCACAAACATGCCATATTTGTAGCTATGTAATATTTAATCCATTTATCTTGATGAAACCATTAATATATTTGAATCTCTTGAATGTTTATTATGTTTATTCTCGCACACTTAAAAAAGGAATCCTCCTATACTCTATTAGTGACACTTTACGGTCTTATTAGTTAATGAAATACCTTAAAAAAATCCATCCCTATGTCCTAGAGTTCTTGGTCTGATCAGAATACCATCCTAGGAATGATCTAGGTATAAAGATATGAAACTTGTCTAAAGAAGAGACATAGTTCTTAAAATATATTTTCATTTTATTTACTCTTATGAAACCATACAATATTTGATAACCATGATCATATAACAATTTAATTATATTCCATATACTTGATTTTTTTATGGTTTAAAAATCCATATTCACCTCTTTTCCATCCTGCATAATATGAAAATGTCACTTGTGGGTACGTATAACCTACTTCCTCCAAATATCGGCCTAATTCATTTTTTATATCCATATTATGTGTACGGTTATAAATATTTAACTAATGAATATATATTATATTTATAAAATAATTACTATTCATGAAATATTATATATCATTTAACTTCTTACCCTTCCCCCCTTAAAAAATTATAACATTGCTCGTGCATACGTGTAAACTACCACCTCCACAAAGCGATGAAATTCATTTTTTATATTTTCATTTCAAAAATTATAATAAATATGTTAATAACGAATATATTTTAAATATATATCTTCATTAACATTCTTAATATAATTTAACTATAAGAAATATGCAAGGTCCAAACCTACTGAAAAAAACATACATGAAAAACAAAATAGTTAACAAACAGAATCAACAGTTTGAATGTGGAATAATTAACAAAAAGATGTTAAAATTTAAAAAGTGGATCATATATGATGAAATATGTATATATATGTTTTTTTATAGAAGTAAAATTAACTAAAATCTATTAAATAGGATTTTAAAATCACTTACGAAACATGTTGTACCCAAGGTAGAAGTTTATTTCACATTCCCATCCTTATTCTTGATTTATTTTTTATTTCAGTTTATATTTGAGAAATTAAATAATATTTTTTATCTTAAAACCCTTTTATTTTATTCTCATATAGTTAATTTTATATTTTTCAATTTTTATTTCATTTTTCTTTATTTTTCACTCAGAAGACCAAATGAATGTTTTTTAATTTTTTTTATATTCGGTCAGTTGTATTATTCTTCCATGTACATATTATTTTAAAATGTTTTCAACAATTTTTTCAATATTTTAAGATGATTTAATTAATACAATTTTATTCGTGTGAAAATTTCTATAAATTTTTTAAAAGAAATCATTACGTCAATTTCTGAATGAGTAACTTTTTAATGGAGTGAATGAAATATTAATTTTAAAAAATACCACTTGAAAGAATATTCTCACTATTATGACTATTATTTTACATGATGATTTCTTAAAATTTTTCTATTAGTGTTTTCAAATAATTTATTTCCCCAATTTTCGGAAATTTTATATATTTTAAATATGTTATTTCAATATTAAAATGGTGTTTTCCCCAAGAAATGTTCCAGTGATCTTTTAAAAGTATTTTAATCTATATAATAATCCTTTTATGAATATTATTATTTACTAGGGATATAATCTTATCTTACGATAAAAATTATTTCTATGAATGGATATGAACATTTTTTATATTAATTCATTGGGGGAAGTATTAACATTTTATATTCTGGTTATTAAATATGAATGTCTATATTGATAATTTATTGAATTTTTCTTCCCCCCTTTTATATAATAAATTTGTTTTCCATATTGAGTGATATGTATTTACCATAATATATCCTTGATTCATCATTAGTTCTCATGAGATATACTATTTAGAGTATTTTAAATAGAATATACAAATTTACATATGATGTCTTGGAACAAGGCCTTCATGGTAAGATTATGATGTCGAACATTATGTATTATATCAGTATGAAGCAAGTTATTATTATCAATGAGATTATTTATATTTCAAAATCATCCATGAACTTAGTCCAAATTTTTTATATTAGTTATATGGAATATTTTATCATTATTTATCTCTACCATTTTAATCACGCTTTATTTGTTTTATGGTAGCCTCTATTGTATGCTTTCCCTTATTGAGGATTTGAGCTCACCCTTTATTTTGTTGTACTTTCCCCAAAATACAATAAAGGTATCTGATAATTAATTCTAGTATTTAATAGAAGAAATAATAAAGTTATATAAATAATTTCATGTTGTATTTTAAACTTTTAGATATAATGTGGGAATTATATATGTATTTAGTCAACCAAGACTGTAAAACTATTTTATCCTTCATTCCCTTATATTTTGTGCCAATGCAGTTCAATAACCATCAGATTAATGTTTTGAGGATCAGTTTTTTTAATTATAATTGGTATACTGAAATTCTATCATTTTAATGGAATACCCATTATCAACATTCCTCTCATCGATTAAAAAAAAATGTCACCCATGTTATGGTCGATTAACCATCTTCAAGGATGACATATTTTATTTTTTATCACCAACACACATATATGTTTTCATGAATGGATTTAATTAATAAATAAAACATTCATGAAATTATTAAAATTCTATAGAGATATATTTTTAATTAAATTTATGATATTAACAATAAATGATCATAGTTATTTTAACCACCCAAAAATGAGCATAAAGGGACATCCTTCCTAATTTGAATTTATTTTGGATAATATATATGCCTATATAACTCATATATAACTATAATGATAAATAATCTATAACTATAAAGTTATCGCGAATATGTTAATATTTTACAACTCCTTTGACAGTAGTCAAATAACCAAATTGATTTTGGATAAATTGACTGAACAACCCCAAGTGGATGATAAAAGTAAAAACTATACAAAAAATTAATAAAATATAATAATAAATAGACCAAAAAAATGTTTCTTTTTTAAATTACATAATTAACATAATTTGGCCACTTATGTGGTTAGACACATGAACTGAGAAATTAATGACTTGTGGTATGTGAACATTAGAGCCACAAACTTTTATATATGCTTATGAATTCTATATATAAACATCACTGTATATCTTTATTCTTATCATGTGTTTCGTTTATATTATAAATATATGTTCCTTACATATTTACATAGTTTATCTTTCCATTATTTTCTATGGATATATTTTTTTAATTTACCCATCGCAATTCTATATTTTAAGAATATTTAATGAAATGGGAACTTCTCATTTTCCTATATTATTTCACATTTTACTATATAAAATGTTCTTAATACCATATGTTCCCAAGAAATAGTCATTATTTTATTTAAATTTTTACTAGTTTTATTATTTTTCATGGAATTTTTATACATTATCTAATGATTCCTTATGATTTTCATAAAACACCTCTTATTTGGTTCCATTCCATTCCCACTTCTATAATGTTTTAGTATTTATTTTCCTCTTAAAAATATATATTTAAGTTATATGATTCCATATTAAAAAATTAACTTCCAAAATAATTAATTATTTTTTATCATGGGAAAATCAATGATACATCATTGAGTTATGACTTATGACATGATTAAGAAACAATTTCACATTGATAGGTTTTTTCTATTCTTATACCTTATGTAGGATTTAATTACATGGAACACACCTGTATGTATGTATTTTTATGTGATGGTTGGGCCTATAATTGTTCATTAACTCAATCCATTGGGTAATATATTTATATCATTAGATTAAATGTGTGGTGAAAGGGTAGTGTATCAAACACAATATATTTTTTTATCGAGGAATTAAACCTTTGCTTATGTTATTATGTCATCAAATAATTATTATTCCATTATTTTGTTATTTTATTTCAATTATGAAATGTTTCCTGGCATATTATTCATCTCTGTATTCTTTAATGTCTGGCCTCTTGAATCATATCTATTAAAACTCTATCATGATTTAATTTTATTATTATATTACATGGGTTTTTAGTCCAACCTATTCATTATTTATGTCAAAAAATAATCCTTTTAAATAATAAAAGTTTAATGATAGTTAGGATAAAATTATTAAGATAAAAATAATAATGAAGTAGTTTATTTCCATGTTGTTTAATTTGGTATCTAATATTATAAAGACACTTGACCTATGGATTTTTGGGTTTTTATGGTTTTTTATGTTTAAAATTATGTAATAATATATGTTTGCGACAATGAGATTCTATAAAGCGGGTACTCCTAGTATTTTATAACCATATGTAGTGATTATAATACTAAAGGAGTTAGTGATATAAAAATGTGTCTATTGATATATAACTGCATGAGAGGTCTTTGATATCCACCAAGGGAGATCAATTCAGTCTCATGTGGTGATATCTTGGGAATTAAATTTATTTTTTGTTATGATATATAATTCTTAAAGTGTGTTATTATATGTAGACATTTTTCCAAGAAAGTCTTGCTGGGTTTTGGGAACATTGAAGAAAAAAATCTTTGATTTATGTGTGAGTATGTCTCCTTGATATTTATTAGTTTCAATATAACATTTTATATTATTATTTAGTTTTTTGTTGTTGAAAAATTATTATATATGTTATAGATGTTATTTTATCATGTAATCTTCATGGGATGGTTTGAATATTACCCAAAGACATTGAACATGGGTTCGCATTTATCACACGTACTTAATGTAGTTTAGGACAATGAGATAACCCCACAAGGTTGATATAATTTCCTTATTAAGAACCTATCTATTCATACATTAACATTATGTCATTTTTTTAAAATTCTTAAAAAATTTCATAAATAGACGCCCTAAGATGGTATTAGCCTAGTGCCTTTGGAAACATGGAAACATAAACCATAGAACAATAGTTATCTATATTATCTCCCACTAGGTCCTTCTTGACTATAATCCTTCTTAGACACATCATACATAATACATATCTTCAAAACCCAGGGATGTAAACATAAATAGTGGTGATCTTAAATGCTCATTAAGGGTAAATAAGTGTGATATGTAAGTATAAACATAAATCAGGGCATAAAGATTAACAATTCATAAAGCATGAATCATAAGGTAATAAAGATCATAATCTATGAAAGAAAAACATAGGAATAAGACATGTAATTGTTGAATATTCATAAACATGTAATTTTGTTCCCTATAAGTTAGTACGTGTTCAAAGAATCATTACGAAACTTTATAGGGATTATACCTACTAGCAGGGACACACCACTATTCCGAGTCACAGTCCTTTCCTAGTAAGGGATAAAGTTTCCCCATCTTATGATAGTGGATTGGGTTTTCACATTATCCCATTGTTAATTTTTCCCCATTTTCCCATAGTATATTTGGTTTCCCCATATAACCATAGTGGATCAATCCCATTGAATTGACTCTGATTATTTTTCTCTTTAGATATAAATATTTACCCAATGAATTGGAGGGAGATATAGGTCCGACTAATCTCATAATGAAATCATACATACATGTGCCAAAAAATCATAAATAGATAAATCATAACCCTTTAAATGGGTTTCAGAATCATGTATTAATATCATAATCTATGGTAAAAGGGATAGGTTTTATAATCATTTAATCAAGCATAAACACTAAAAAGAGAAGGGTTTCATAATCTTATAACCTATGGAGAATAAATGAGATTCATAAACATATAAACGTTAAAAGATAATTTTATTTCATAAAAATTACTATATAAAAAACACATTTAGAAAAAGAATATGAATGGAACCTTTGGATCATTTTCTTATAAAAAAATTAGCAACACTAATGGAAGTCATCAAATATAGAAAATAATTTTGAAATATATTTAAAAAATATTCTTAAGAAAAATATATTTTATTATTTGAAAAATTATTTCTAAAATATAAAAAAATTTTAAAACCAATTTCTTTGAAAAAACTTGAAAATATATAAGTAAATATTGAAACTTTTTGAAAACTGTTTCTTTGAAAAACATTGAAAAAATATAAAGAAAACATGAAAATGTTTTTAAAACCATTTCATTGAAAACATTATGAAAACTTATAAAGTATTATTTGCATACCATAAAACACATGTAAAATAGTTTTTCCATGAAAATTATATTAAAATAGAAGCTTGCATTTTTCTTTTGAAAACATGGTTTTTGAAATTCATGGCATGTCTTTCAAAGAAGGAAAATTGAGACAAAAATACATTATCGATTTGGTAACTTTTGAAACATAAAACCCATGAAAGTGAGTTCATAAAATAGATAAGTAAATAACCATATATTTAAGGTTAATATTAATATAACATATTTATGGGAATTATATACACCATAAAAAAGAAATAATTGGTGAATAAGGTATAAATCTCACAGAAATAAAAGTGAGACTATAAATTCACTTACCTTGTTCCTTGACTGTAGTTGAAGTCATAAAAACCTCATGTATAATAAATATAAGTTTATTATAAATATTTCAAATAATCATATACTTATATCTAATATCACATATTTTTTCACTATGAATTTATATTACTCGCTTATTAAAAATTCCATGTTAAGGTATTGCTTTAGGTAATATCCTCTTTGTTCTTAAAACTTGTTTTGAATTATTATTCTTGATCATAATACATAGATCATGATTTAATTATTTTGAAAATTTAAAAAATTATATAAATATCATTTATATTTAGTATATATTTATTTATGATAATCTATGAAATATATAAATTTTAAATGGAGTACACCGTTCATTGAGACATTAAGCCGTACGTACGCATGAACGTTGTCTCCATTTAATAATGGTATTGAAAGAAAGAAAAAAAATGAAATATATGAATATATATAATAATTAATGTTGTGTTATTATTCCATATATATCATATTGTTTTACTAAATCCATCCATAATATATTTCATGTAGAGTGTGAACAAATTACAACACTTTGAGGGGCGGTAGTACACACTTCCACAAATGAAGTTATCATATTTAAAAAAATTTAAAGGATGTAGGTACATGTTATATAATAATTAAATTATCATAAAGAACTCATATATATCATATATATAATTTAACAATATAGTGTTCAAAATAATTCACAGCCATGAGATGTGGTAAGGGAAAAATGAACAACATTGTTTTGTGAGGCGGTGGTTCACTGTACACAAGAACGGTAAGTTCGTTACCCATTATATAAAAGTGTGTGTTTAATGTTGGTATAAATATTTTAATAAAAAAATATAAGTATATTTATGATACTTAGGTTTTTATATAACCATGTAATATGAATAATTGAGGTGTTTTAGAGTGAAAATATTACAAAAGATCTTATAGAAGGATGCTACCTCTTCTTTGGGTAACTCATATTGGTTTCCAAAAAAGGGATTCCTTGGATGGATTTATGTAAATAAGAGAGGATTATAGGATGAAGGGATGGATTTTGGAGCTTATTTTATTATTTTTTTTGAGATAATTTTTTTTATAGGTGTGAATAATGGGTAGGATTGGGTACCTTTTTATAGTAGAGGAGGAGTGACATTTTTTGTAATGGTTTGGAAAGGGAATTCCCCCGATGTTTTCCCATGAATAGTGGATATAATAATGGACCAAACCTGATAAAAGTTATTATAAGGTATAAATATGGACATATAGTAGATTTAGACGAGTCTATAAGTCATTTTGGGCCTTAAAATCAAGGTTTAGTCCTTTGTTAAGACAATTTTTTTCTTAATTGCTTCAATTAATTTTAGACACATTCAATAATACTTTTTGGTAGAAAACTAAGTTGCCCTTATTAGAACATATAAATTATGGTAATTCAAAATATGTAATCAATTTTTCTAAATTATAATCACATAAGTGGAAGGAATTAATTTAAATTTAATCTTGCATATGGGTCATGAATGCTGGTTTCTAATAAAAAATGTTTTAATGTTTGGAATGTTTTTATTTCCAAATTCAATGTCAATTTTTTTGAAATAATCTAAATTGCATTAATTGGTGAAAAATTAATCTCAGTACAATTTAAAACCAAAATAAATTATAATTTACCTATATAAATAAATTATATGGAAAATTCTTTTTAAATTAAAATTTAGTTTTTTCATTATTGATCAAAAAATGATATTTTTAGAAAAATTCAAAAAATTCAACGAAATATAATTTGGAATTATTAACTAAAGAAATTAATTTTATTTTATCATATTTAATTTCTAAAAGGTTCTAAAATTTATTTTATTATTGTTCACATAAGAACATAAGAAAGATTTCATTTGAGAAAATAGTATTTTCAAACATAGAAAAAATTTACCAATATTAAATGTTTTATTATATTTATTTTTTATTTATATAAAACAATTATAAATATTTTTCCAAGTTTTTATTAATGTTCATATTACTACATTTATTGACTTGAATATAACTATCTCCTTTATTTAATTATAACAACAAAATGATGTTTTTTAGAAACTCGGTGATGCGTGTAATGTACACAAATTTAGTGTTTCGTCTAGAATTTTTTTCTTGGTGTAAAATATAATGTAATTTTGACATATTGTAGCATGAAATGCATTAAATTAGATAAAATTAAAATATTTGAGAGGTAAAAGGCTGAAAAAGCTTGGTGTGTTACATTCTACCTCCAATAAATTGAATTTCACCCTCAAATGCATCATTTTGATACAAAAAAGGATATTTCTAACTCATAATATCCTTAAGTACCCACATATATTACTATAACTGGTGATTTTTCCGTAGAAAATTTGACTAGGTGAGTGGTCTTGTTTCATAGAACATTCTCTCAATTATCCAGAATTTTAACTAGTTATTCCTCATAAGGAATATCCTTCTTAAGCAGTTTGACTTATAAGTTAAGTAAATGTGAAGGGTCAGGTATGTACTTCCTTAGGAGAGATACGTGGAACACATCATGTACTTGAGAGATATTTTTGAAGAAGTTCCAAGGGATATGATTCTGTTCCCGTGCGATCTAGAATATCAAATTGACCGATATACTTAGGGACTAGTTTTCCCTTCTTCTGGAACCTCATAACCCTATTCCTATGAGATATTCATAGATGATCCTTCTCACAAACTTCAAATTATAGATCATTTATATGGCGATTATAATATATTTTATTTAGACTTTGTGCTTCCTTGATATTCTATTGAATTGTTCTAACCTTATCAGCCATTTCATCAGCTATCTTAGGTTTGAATAACATTCTTTCTCCAACCTCATCCCAGTGTGCTGGATCTCTATATTTATTTCCATATAGGTCATTATAAGGAGAAATATGAATTCGTGAGTGAAATAAATTATTGTAAGAAAACTCAACTTGAGTAAGGTGTTTATCCCAATCACCATTTAAATCCAACGAACATGACCTCAAAATATCCTACAGGGATTTAATTATTCTTTGAGATTGACCATTTGTATGAGGATGATAAGAAGTTCAGATACTTAATTCTATATCATGTTCTTACAGAACACTTTGACAAAACATTGAGGAAAAAATTAGATTCTGATCAGATTCAATATAGTGTGGTACTCTATGAAACCTTACCACTTTCTTAACGTATATCTAAGAAATCAGATCTGGATAGTAGTATTCTCTGATAGCAATTATGTGTGTTGACTGAGTAAGGAAATTAACTACCACCCAAAGAGAATTAATTCCATTAGTGGTTTTGGAGATTCCAATGGAAAAATACACAATGATGTTATCCCTTTTCCATTATGACAAGGTTAATGAATGGAACATCTATTTAAAATTTTTCTTACAACCTTAACATGCTGGAATAACAAGAACTAGGAAAAAATAAATAAAAACACAATGATATACCCATTCATTCCATCCCATCAGAAGTATTCTCCCACACCTCTATTCATCTTCGTACTTCTCGGATGAATAGATAATGAAGAACTATGATCTTCCTCTAATAACACCTTCTTCAAATCTGGTATGAATGAAACACATACACTTTTCATAAACCTTATTATTACATCATAATCAATATTAAACTACTAAACATATCTAACATCATTTTTCACATCTACACCTTCATTATGAACCTATCGTTTCTTCAAATGGATAGATGGATGAATATTCAATTGAAAAATATAATATTTTTCCCATTCCATCATGATTTCAAAATCCAACTGTTATAAACTCAAAAATGTTGGGTGTTTTATTATCCTCATCATGGATAATATGGCGTGATCCTTTTGACTCAAAGCACCATCCACATTGTTTTCTTTCTCAGGAGTTAATGTATTGAGCAGTCATAATCATTTATCTTCTCTAGATATATTCTCTAGAACATTTTCACCTCTTTCTGTGTGAATATATATTTCATACTTTTATATCACAACTTTCTCTAAAAATATAATGTATCCATATCTTTAATGTAAAAATTAAAGCTGGTAACTCCAGGTCATGAGTTGGGGTAATTTTACATATGAATCTTCAACTTTCATGAGGCATTGGCTATAACCATATAATTTTACATTATACCATAACCTAATAAATTATTGGATGCATCACTATAGAATGAAAACCCTTCTCCACAATATGATAATGTATGTAAAGGTGTGTTGACTAATGTTCTCTTCAGTTCTATTAATTTTTTTACACATTCATCTATCAAGAGGAACTTGGCACCCATTCAAGTTAATTTTTGCAGAGGATTAGTTATTCATGATAAGTTATCCTTAAACCATCAATAATATCCATCTTAAATAAAAAATATTGATATTTGTCACCATGGTTGGTCTCGGTCAACATTCAATTGCCTCTATCTTTGATGGATCTACTTATATACCATCTCTTGAGATTATATAACCTAAAAATGGAAACTTTTGAGCAAAAATTCACATTTTTTAATTTTTTTCATACATATTATTCTTCATGAGGGTCTTTAATATAGTTCTCAAGTGTTCTTAATACTCTTCCTTTATCTTTGTAAAGATAAGAATATCATCTATAAAGATTACTTGAAATTGATCGAGGTAATATCTACAGATCATATTCATAATATCCATATTGATAGTAAATAAATTATAAAGACCAAAAGGCATCACTTTATATTCATAGTGTCCATACCTTGTAAGTAATTCCATCTTGGATATATCCTATTTCTTTACCCTCAATTGATGATATCCAGAATAAAGGTAAATCTTGTTAAAGTATTGAGATCTATTCATCTGATTAAACAAGTCATCAATTAAGGTAAGAGGATACTTTTTCTTGATCATGATCTTTTTCAAATCCCTATAATTACTGTAGAGTGTTATTGATCCATATTTCCTTTTCATAAAGAGAACATGTTCACCCCAATGTGACAGACTTGGCTGAATGAATCCCTTATCAAGGTTTTCTTGGATTTGTTTATTCAATTCCTACAACTCAATTGAGGCTATTCTATAGAGAGTCTTTGAAATTTGTGTGGAACCAGGTATGAGTTATATTGAGAATACAACTTCAAATTTTGGTGGAAAACTAATAAAATATTTTGTGAACACATCTAAAAATTCTCTAATAATGGGAATATCATTGATGTCGAGTTTCCCCTAACTATTTGAGAAAAACATTCCTTATTAATGGTAATTAAGACAAAAAAATGGATGTAATCTCTATTGGAAGTTCATAATTAGTGTCAAATTGATAAACAGTCATAAGTTGGTTTGAAATATAAAATTTAACTTCCTTTCATCAACAATTGATGTGTTATTTATATAGATAAATACAATCCATGCTTATAATGACATCAAAATTCATCCAGGGTATGAATTACAAGATTTTCAAGAAGCACATTCCTAGAAAATTCCATTGGAGAGGAATCATAGACTTGAGATGAAATCATCATTCCATTAGGGGTTTTCACTGATCATTCCATATCTAATCATTTGGGTGGAATCTTAATACACTTAGAAAATTATTTAGATATAAAACAGTGGGTATATCTAGAATAAAATAAGATATTAGCAGTTCTAAAGTGAATGGTAAGTGTACCTTTCACCATGTAATTATCTTACCCCTTGTATGAAATTGTGATCACACGAGATTTACCCTTACGCATTAGTTTATGAGATAGATGAAACCAATAATCATCACTATCCCTTGGGTTTGTGTACTAGTTAGCATAATTACCATCCTCCTTACACATGAAGCACTGAATCATGAGATGTGAATTTTGTGTATATTTTTCTCTATTTTTATCATTGGACAACTTCTTTCCATCCATGCGATAATCAATTACTCTATTTTCTTCCCTTATGCATTTAAAACACTTACTAGAACCCATAAGAAAATTTCTTCCATGTTTCATTCCATTCTTATAACATAAAGGAAGGCTCAAATTCTTCTCTTCATGGGTTTTATATTTTCATTTTAACTCTATCTTCCATTTCTGATTAAAAAGATGACATTGATATACAACTCCATCCTCCATTTAAACTTTGATTGTGAAATAAAAAATACGTTCATCGATAATAATTTATTTTATGGACAATTCCATTATTAGACTTGGATTTAAATACTGAAGAACCTACCAACTTTACGTTCAGATTGGATGAAAATTCCAGAAGCATACCAAACAAGTCTTGTGTAATTAGTCTCATATTTACTGACAGATTCCTCATCCCTTTGATTCAACTGAAGAAATTACCTTTCTATCATTGTACGAAGAACATGATGAAAGTTCATATGGAATAATAAGTTCTAAAACTCTTCCCAATCCATGGATTCAATTTTATATTACTTCGTCGTATTCTTGATTAGTGTCCAACATTGGTATTCTTCACCTTCTAACTGGTAAAAAGATAAAATGACTTTCTCATGATCTAAATACTAGAGAATAGAGAATATTTTTTCAGTGGAACTGATCTACTGTTCATAAATAAGTATATTAGAATAACCAATGAATGAAGGTGGATGTTTCCTCCGGAAGGACTCAATAGAACATTATTCCCTCCTTTTCTCATTTGGAAGCTCAACCTGATTCCTTGATTGAGAAAGTTGGGTGAGCATATTAATGAGATTTTTCATTCTAGATCTAATAGTATTTTTATTATCAGGGGGAAAATCATTGCATTATCCATTTAAATAACTATTAACGTTGTTCCTTCAGGTTCAATCCATTGACTAAAATAAAAAATCATAGTGTACGAAACCATTTTCATTGTGATGAACCACATAATCATGAAAAATAAGTTAAATGAGATTTGAGTTTTCACACCTTCCTTAATATATAACAACCTATGTTTATCCTAGGTTATTCATAGAAAACTTATTTTTAAACCCCTCCTGATGTTTTGTGAAGAGTGTGTGAATTCTTGAAGTATATCCCCCTAGTGTGTGAAACAAGGTGTGGATTAAGGTCGGTTGTTATGTACATTGTTACAGTTGATTCAGGAACAACAGAAAATGGGTAGAATTACCCTTTTTATAGTAAACAAGATCATGGTATAAGATGTATGAACAAAAAAAACTCAATGAAATATAAAGGAAACAAAAATCCATCCCATATGCATGTTTAATATCATGATTCTATAAATACAATGAAAAAATCCAATGTAAATACCAAAAGAAAAAAATATAAGAAGCGACACGACAACTATCCCAATGTCCGAGAAAGTAAGGTTCATCATGGTCCACGTAATATTTTTAGAAACCTAAAAATGGTTTTATGTACTTAGGGTGAGATATAAGTATACTGAGTAGGAAAATCAAAAGTCACTCATGCACAAGTGGGAGAAGCATACTAATGCCCCTGTGAGAAAACAACCGAAACTCAAAAGCACCTAATAATGCATCCACTCACAACCTCATCAATGAACTCTCACAGATTAAAGTAAGTAAATCAAAGTAAAATAGTAATCACTTCGATATTTTGGTACCCCGTACTACTTCAAACTGGTTTATTTCTCATCCCTAACAGTGAACGTCCAGACTCTACCGGTCACTTTGACAAGACCCACTGCCACAGCTTATCGGAAACACATAGGACTCCTATCACCTCATGACTAAAACACATTGGAAAAACTACATCACATCCAACCCAAAGAAACCTAGGAAATAACCACAACTTCATCTTGAAGAAACTTGGGAAGTACATCTTCCCCGTAGAAACTTGGGACACACAACCGCACCACAACCTACCCGATGAGTCTAGGGCTACCAATGCCTAGAAGAGGGGGCATAGAAGAGACAATGACCAACCATTCATCATCCCAATGGGATGTTGGGAATGGAAACCCTCCCCCATAATAATGGTGGTGTTTGGTACATAGTGATAAACATAGGTGGGGTTCATATAGAAATCACAAGGAACTACATGTATATATATAGGTACCAAACACTCATCCCGACATATGGGTTTTCAGAACGACAACCAGACCACACCAAAACTACCCTTTATTTCATCCCTACATGCACATATCTACAAAATTGATGGTCACTTCTGTAATTCGATGAATGAATACCGTTTCACTATAATCCACAACTCGAAACATACCCCAAGACAATTCATTTAACCAGTTATAATTCCGCATTATCAAATTATTTATTCATTTATTCCATCCCTGCCCAGGAAACTTCTAAACACTACAAATATTATAAGGTGAAGAAACCACACCAACCACTTCCAAATACATAGAAAGAAAGGCCAAGGTAAAAGAATCCACTATAATAACCATTCATAAAATAACCATCTCTAGAAACTCTGAGCGAAAGGACCATGCAAGGTAAAACCAACCTTCTTCAAAATCATCCCTCCTAACCCATCCTCGGTATCCCCACGAAACAAAAAACACCATATACAGTGAATCAAAACTCACCCACCTTGTAGCCCCACTACACAATCCCCCCTCTGGAACACCTGTTCAACCACTACCACCAACATTCTTAAATGTAATAATGATCTATCCTTCCTATCAACAGGAAGACCCCCAACACACCTCATCACGAACACACTAGGTATCCCCACTACGTAACAACGCCACACCCATCACATCAATAAACATAATCATATCATAACCTGATCCTGCAACCCTACTTCCAAACCACTACTCAGATGCAGTCCCAATTCATAACAAGTTCATCCATTCCACTATCAATTAATCTATCAACCTAAGATTCCATTACACTGCCCGTACCACCCCATACACACAATCACACTCAAGGCCACACCATCACACTACCAACACAAACGGAAGGTCGAACAGAACCATACACAACACATATCCACAAAAAATTCTAGGTTGTATCAAGATTTAATGTACTCATTCTTTAATTACAGTTTGATAAAATAGGGGTTATCACAATTCAAGTTTCATCACAGGGAATTAATTTAATTAACAAGATATACGTTATTATTAATGTTTTCCATGCTCACAGTTGTTCAAATGAAGATGAACAACATGTATTCATGTTTATGGTGAAAAAAACAAATAGCACCAACAACCATGATTTTCAGGAGGCCTAAAACCCTTACAAAACATCACATAGATCAAGGATAACATATTAAATAGAGGAATCATCATCATCATATTTTTCGCATCCACTCATTTAATACTTCTTATTATCTTAGTTATGTTTGGTTCCAATTATATTCACAAGGGTACATGATTATAGACATCCCACATAACACAAAAAAGAAATTGGGACAAAGGAATCCGTATATAGAACAATAGATGATTAATAGTTCATCTTTGTAAAAAAAAGAAGAGGGTCTCACAAGAAGAAGCAGAAAATACCTGGGAAAAACTGATAAAACTGATATAGCACAGGCACATGACTCATCGGAGAAGAAATGTTTTGGGTGCACCAAGTGAAAATAGAAACACAGTAGGAAGAGAATGTCTCAGCTTTGAAAATCTAGATCCTATATAAACGGGAGGGAAACAGTTTCGAGGGAAATTAAATGAGAATCGTATCCAAGACCACATGGTTTGACTATTTTAATGTCCCCAGAGCATTATAAGTTTAAGATATAATTAATATACTTTGAAACCCATTTAGAAACTCACAAACAAGGATTTAAACTCTATTTAAATCTATTAAAATGTTTGAGGGGGGAAACATAAAAAACTGGAAAAAACTATAAATGGCTCACCGATGGTTGAGTCACCGACACGAGTGACCGATAGTGAGTCACCGATGCCTGACTCATAAATGCGAGTCACCGGTGCGAATCACCGAAATGAGTCACCGACATGACCCACCGACAGTGAGTCAATGATACTACTCACTAATTCCACTCACCAAGGCCACTCACTGGTGCCACTTACCAATTACACTCACCAATGCCACTCATCGATGCCACTCACTGATGCACAACCAACTGACACCCATCATACCGATGCCCGACCTACCGACACCACGACCTACTGACACCTCGACATACCAATGGCTTGACTTATCGACGCCCTGACTCACTGACGCTCTATATCACTTTCACCCTGACTATTGGACACCTCAACCTACCGTTACTGAGCTAACGACACCAAGTCACTGACATGTCCTTCCATTAAAAAAACTATATGTTTATAAAACTCTTGAAATGAGCTATTGTTGCCTCATAGAACTCCCCAAACACTAGATTTTGTAAAATTAATGGATTCGCAGGTCCGTGCCATTACATCAGATACCTCTCAAACTATTATCACCATCATGAAATCAAAACCAAACTCAAAAGAAAGAGGGATCCAAACAACCACCCCATAAGATACCTTTTAAGGATAAACCACCCTATCTTGTTTGAAATCTGGAATGAAACGTCAACATCTAATAACACCTCCTCCCACATCTTCTAACCCAAACATCCACATGATAACACATAAGCACCAACTATCCGGACACATGAATCCGGGAATTCCTTCATCATTATCAATATACTATCTGATTTGGGTGGATCTAAGTCACTCACATGAGCTTAATCACATCTAAATTTATGCGTCTCTATTAGGAATCAAGCCTCCCCTTTTCACATTTTAGTACTTTTTCACACATTACAGAGCAAGGAAGCAACCCATATCATAGAAAAAAAGTTTCAAGAACTACATCATAATAAAAAAAACAAGAATAACTCAAAAAAACTCTGGGTATTGGGCCCTTATCTATGTATCCCTCTCCCATGTACTCTTCTCTAGGCCATAGTTCCTCCAAAACACATGAACCAAAGGAATTGACCTTCCACACAACACCTTCGCTCGATGACCCTAGACCTCTAATGGCCACTCCATGAACATTGCGGCATCCTTGATATCTGTATGTCCCCATTCAATGACATGGGAGTCATCGTGAAGATACTAAAAAATCTAGGAGGCATAAAATACATCATGGATCCTCTCTTACTGAGGTGGTAACACCAACTAGTATGCTACCTCACCAACTCACCCCAATACCTCTAAAGATTCAATAATCCTATGGGGAAGCATGATACTTCTATTAAATCTCCATTGTCCACGTTGAGGGGAAACCATTAAAAACATGTGGCCCACAAACTCGATCTCCAAGGGTCTTCTCCTATGATCGAAATACGAATTCTTCCTTTCCTATGTTGCCTTTATCCTATCATAGACAAGTTCACCATTCTTGATCGTACTATGAACCACTTCCAGAACAAGAATAGCTTCCTCCCCAACATCTATCTAGCACAAAGGAAAACAACATGGCCTTCTATATAATGATTCTAACAAATCCATGAAAAGGGAAGAGTGATAGCTATTATTGTAAGAAAACTCTACCAATGAAAAATGTCATACCCACGATCTGCCAAAGTACAAGAAACATGCCTGCAACATGTCCTAAAACTCCTTGATTGTCCTCTATGTCTTCCCATCTATCTGAGGATGGAAATAAGTGCTGAGGTGGAATTGAGTGCCAAAATAAAGATTCAATCCCCTCCAGACTCGCGATGTAAAACAAGAATCCCAATTTGAGATAATGGATCTCGAGATTCCATGTAGCAGCACCACCTCATCCATGTAACTATACTCTAAGGAATCTACTTTACTCGTCTCCTTGAACACTAATAAGTGATCCAATTTCATCATCCGATCTACTACTACCCAGATTACATTGCATCCTAGCTAATCCCTGGGTAATTATGTGATGAAATCCATTGAGATGTCATCCCTATTTTACTCGGGGATATCTATGTGTTGTAATAAGCCACTAGGAACAAGGTGATCAACATTCACCTCATTGAACACTATGAACATTTCCATAAACACCACCACTTCCCAATTCATCCTGAGCCACTAGAACTATTTCCTCAATCAAGGTTACATCTTAAAAAATCCCTGCTTCACCACTAGGGGTGATCTATGAAACTCATGGAGAACTCCCTCACACATCGCCACTGAAACAAACGCCTTATAAGGAATAGTTTCTGATTCTAACCATCCTCCACCCATCCCAATGGAGAATCTACATGGTCAATGAGATCACACACCTCTTTCTTTGAGTCTCCCACTGAGAATCCTCCACCTACAACCTCAGAGATGATTGAACAGTCATTTAAAATAGATAGCCTCTATGGCCTTCAATTCCCGCATCTATGTGAAAGTCATCCAACTCCTCCATCATCTTCCAAGAATCCATAGATTGATGAACCACCTATCTATGTGGATTCATACCCAAAAAATAATCCATAAAATTACCCTTTTATGAGGTGTAGTATATCTCAAAATCATAATCCTGAAGAAACTACATCCACTCCACTACTACAATTTTAGGTCTTACTGGGAAAAGATATACCTTAGGCTCTAGTGATCTATGAGGACCACACAACACTCTCCAATGAGGTAATTTCTACACATCTTTAGTGAGAACACAACTAATGCTAGCTCCATATCATGGGTGGAATAGGTACGTTCATGAGGATGCAAATTCCTAGATCGTTAAGAGATCACTCCTCACTGCTACATCATTACACACCTTAATCCCAGAGGGGAAGCATCAAAAAACAATTCGAACATCACACCTTATTTTGGAATCCTAAGAACTGGGGCACTGACAAAATTCCATTTAATATATCCAAACGTCACCTAGCACTGCATATTCTACACAAAATCTTGGTCTTTTCTGGTCTGATCCATCAAAAGAGCTACTACTATGGGGAAATTAGGTACAAATATCCTGTAATAGCTACTAGATTGAGGATTCTATTTACCAATAGAACATTCTTGGGTGATTCCCAAAAAAAAACTACCTCTACCTTCAACGGGTCCACTACTACACCCTACTAAGACACCAAATTCCCAAGGAAGTGGACCACCCATGTCCAAAAATCACACTTGGATAACTACCCATAGATCTGGTGGCATCAAAGAACCCCCAATACTATTATGAGATGTTTGGTATGCTCCTCCTATGAATATGAGTACATAAGGATTTAATCGATGAACACAACAATGAACCGATCCAGGAAGTCATTGAAGTTGAAGTTCATAAGACCCATTGACATTTCCAATGCGTTTATAACACAGAACAACATAACCACAAAATCGATGTGCATGTACCTGCTCATGAAAGCAGTCTTAGGGATGTCACCATCCTTCACCCTCAACTGGTGAAACCATGACCGTAGGTAGATCTTAGAAAACCAACATTCTCTCATTAGGTAGTCAAAAAGATCATATATCCCCAGGAGAGGTTAAAAATTCATGGTCGTCAACTAATTCAACCTCCCATAGTCTATACACGGCCTCATACCACCATCTTTCTTATTCATAAACAAGAACGGATCACCCCAAAGTGATACACTAGGACGTATAAATCTATTCTTCATCAGATTGTAAATCAGAATCCATAGATCTCATAGCTTAGAAGGCTCCATCCGAGAAGGTCTCATAGAAATTGGACTATCACCGAGTTGTATGTCAATACCGAACTCAACATCATTTCAAGGGGGGTATAGACACAACCCCCCCCCCCCCCAGAAAAATTTCCAAGAACTCCCTAAAAACTCCCAAAACCTACACCATCTCTGCCTCCATTGATTCTTCTAACATCTCATCCAACAATAAATGAAAAGACTCCCCATGCTGAATGCCCGAAAAAATGCTGCTCACCAAAAAAATCTACATGTTGTCCACCCATGTCTAAAAATAAGACTCTTATCCAAAAGAATTTGATAAAAACACACAAAGACTACAACCAGTCAATGAAAATTATAACACCGTATGACCTCCTTTGTTGCATAAAGAGATTCCCACTAGACTAATGTGTCCCCAACAACAGTCTACATCCCTAGAAAACATCAGAAAAGGTGGTATAACCTCTAACTGGCGTACTCAACACTAGGGGAAAACATTTCTCTCTATGTCTAGTCCCAATGTATGGGATAAACTGGGTGTAACAAAGAAGTATGAATCTTATGAATTAAACAAGGAAAAAAATAAGAGTACTAAAAAAACTAATCAAACCTCAAACGATCTCCGATGTTTCTAGAACTGATGCCTCTATGGCATACAACTAACCATGACTAAATCTTATACCCCTATGCTACTGACTGTCTCCCCGACCATATCCAGGTTGAGGTCCCTGAGGAACTCCCTGTGTTTGGCCTTTGCCTAATCCATCTCCCCTCAGTGGTGTAAGAGCCTACTTTCCCTACTATTGAAATGACATGGCCAAAAACTACTATTGAGGTGGGCCCTAAATCTTCCCACCTCCACTATAATAATAAAAAACTAGGAACTAACACTGAAGGTGACTACGACCATCAAGAGTGAAACACCTCAGTCCCAAGCCTATGGGAAAAGGAAAAGCTACATAACGTTGGAACTGAAACTACCGGGGTCAGCTCCCCGCTGGCTGAAACTAGAGAGGTCTTGTTGTCAGAGACCTACTATTGATTACCTTTCCTTTGAAGAACTAGGTGGCTTGAGTTCATCCTTTACACCACCCCATACTTCTTCTAAACCTCTAAGTATATCTACAAGTTGATGGTTGTAACTATGTATGAATATAAGGACATAGTGCTTCCTCTAAAAATATCTCTCTAGACTTTTCATCTAGAAAGAGGTCCAGGGAAAAGTAAAGGAGATAATTAAACATGATCCCCATCTCCCTCACTAAAAAAATCCCCTACTGTAGGGACATTAGATCCTACCACTTCTCAGCCTTCATGGTTAAAGAAGGGAATTCTTCCCATAACTCCATTTCAAAATAGATCCAAAAAACATCGACATCCTTTATCTCCCCCAGGTACAATGTCTAACACTGACGCAAAACTAACCTTATTAGAGTAAATGAAAATAGAATCCAGTACTTCTTCAGAGCCTGGATCAAGATGAAAGTGATCACAAGATTCTCCATAAAACTCACTTTATCTGTATTTGAGACGATGATTATGTACTTTCCTAGAGTCTGTTGCTATAAATAATAAATGGTATTCTACCACTTTCATCCACCCCCACATGGTCAACCCTCCATCGGTCAACCATATTAGTTCGGTGAGTCTCCAATGATTGACCCACCCATGGATAACAATTGGGTTTCATAGACGAAAGATCAAAAAGGAACTCCTATGACCGATTAGTATGGAATTTATTTATGATTCATTTTGACTCATTGTTTAATTAAAATTTCCCCGAACACCCAAAACAAACAAGAACATAAGCCATAATGATGCATGTACATTTCCTATGGGTATCTACCCCACAAACGGTGTAGCGTCACTTTGTCATTCAGTAAGTGCAGAGTCCTTGTATCGGATCATGTGGGCCCTTAAAATCCTGTGTCCTTAACAGTCATCCATGGACTATGTAACACTCCAAGATCACCTAGCAGTACTACCCTACTATCCCATAAAATATTTTGTATGAATAACTCCAAAATCCATCCTATCTCCCAGCCATCTACTCTGAGACCATCCTTTCACGACCCCCTCTATCCAAAGATACACTTCCAAAGATGGAAATGGAGAAATAAATATAATGACCCCCTCGAGTCCTGCATCTAGTAGGCCCAGAGGTGTTGACTAGAACCATGGGTATACAAATATCACAAAATGAGAGACTTTACCCATTTTATAATATCCATGATCAGTAAATAATATGTATCAACAAAAAAAAAATCCATGACATATATAAAATATTCCAAAATCCATCCCCCATTTTTGTTTAAATTAAATCTACTTGAACTACAATGAAAAAAATCCAAAGTAAATACCAAAAGAACAAAGCTATGTAGTAACACGAAAAATGTCCCAACATCCAAGCTAGTACGGTGAAACACAGTATGCGTAATCTCCCTAGAAACCTAAAAACACTATTATATACACACGATGATCATACAAGTATAATTAGTAAGAATATCCAAATTCACTCAAGCATAAGTGGGAGAAGCATACTAATGCCTTTGTGAGAAAACAACAAAAACTCAAAAGCACCTAACAAGGTATACTATCCACCCCCAAACTCACCAACAAAGGCTCACCAAATAATTCAAGTAATGTAAAGTAATGTAGTAAGCACATAGATATTTGGGTACCTTGTACCACTTCCCATTGGTTAACTTCTCATCCCTAATAGAGAACATCCTGATGCTACAACGCTCTTCCATAAGACCCACTGTCACAACCTTCCCACACACACCTAGGCCACATACCATATCCCAAATGCAAACACATGTGGAACAACCACATCACCTCCCTCCTACGAACACCAGTTCCATAAAAACATAACCTCATCCTAAATACACATGGAAAGCGCACCTTTCCCACATACAATCGAGCTTCACAACTGCACAAAAACCTACCTGAAGAGTCTTGGGGTACCAATTCCTAGAAGATGGAGTATATAAAAGACAATAACCATCCATCCATACTCCCACAAGGATGTTGGGAAAGGACACCCTCCCCCATAACAATTTATGTGCTCGACATGTAGTTATCAACACTGTTGGGGTGCATATTTCAATCATAATGAACTATATGCAGATATATAGGTAAAAACATTCTACCCAACCTATGGGTTTTCAGAACAAAAAACATCTCACCCAAAAATGACGTTGCTAATAACCCTATATGAATGTACCACCATGAATTATGGTCAATTCTGTAGGTTGATAAATGAACTCTGCTTCAATATAATCCATGACTCGAAACATACCCCCAACTAATTCATTTAACTAGTTGTAATTCTACATTATCAAATTATCTATTCATTTATTCTATCCCTACCTAGGAAACTACCGAACACTTCCAATGTTGTATCATGAAGAAACCATACATAACACTTCCAAATCCAAATAAATAATGAACGACCAAGGTAAATGAATCCACTCTAACACCGACTTAAAAAATAATTGTCTTTGGAAAATACAGGAGAAAGTCCCAGGCAAGGTAAAAACATCTGTCTTCAAAACCATCCCTCCCAAACCAACATCGGAAACCCCTATGCCTGAAAAACACCATATATAGAAAAACAAAACTCACCCAAATTGTAGTCCTACTACAAACTCCCTTATCTTGAACACTCATTCAACCACTACCAACATCATTATTCAAAGTAATTCTACCATATCCTTCCTCTCAAAAAGAATAAACCAACACATATTATCTCTACCAAAATCTACAGCCCTGTTATGTAGTAATTCTACTCCCACAACACCTATAAACAAAAACATAACACAACCAGGTCCTCTAACCCCGCTGCCCAACCACTGCCTAAATGTTGTCCCATTGCATAAAAAGTTCACTAATTCAACAATCAACAAATATCTCAACCTAATATTCCATTACAACACCCATAACACCCCATACAAACAGAAACACTCCCAGTGACAACATCACACTACCATAACAAAAACAAGGCTGAACAAAACCATACACAACACACAACAACACCAAAGAACAAAATGTATTCATATTTAATACACTCGTTCTTTAATTCAACTTTGATAAAACGTAGGTTATAACAGAAAAGGTTTGATCCTGGGGAATCCATTTAATTAACTAGAAATAAGTGGTTAATCATGTTTTTCATGTTCACAACCGTTCAGCATAAGATTAACAACAAGTATTCAGGAGTATGATACACAAATATAGACCACCAACAACCATGATTTTTAGGAGGCATAGAACCCATACAAAACAATATGTGGATCAAGGATAACAAATAAAACAATGTGATCATTATCATAATATTTTTCCCAAACCCTCATTTATTACTTCTTATTATCTTTACTAAGTTTGGTTATTACTATATTTACAAGGGGACATGAGTACTCCCACACTGCATGGTAAAAAATGAAAGAGAGATGAAGGAATAACTACCTAGAACAACAGACGATCAACAATTCCTCCTCGCACCAAAAACAGTAGGTCACACAAGCAGTAGGAGAAAATCCCACGACAAAATGAACATACCACTATAGCACCTACGCATGACTCCTTGGGAAATAAAGGTTATGGGTGCACAAAAAGATAACAGAAACACACTCGGTAGAAAAGGTCTTGACTTAGAAAATCCAAACACTATATCAATGGATGATAAAAGGTTTCAAGGTCCATTAAAGTCATATTGTAGAAAATACCATGCAGTTTAACTATTTAAAAGTCCCCAGAGTGTTATAAAATTATATATATAATTAATATCCTTTGAAAACACTTTATAAACACTCAAAAATGATTTTAAACTGTATTTAAGTTAAATAAAATGTGGGAGGGGTGAATCTGGAAAATCTATAAATGACTCACTGATGGATGAGATACCGACAAGAGTCACTAATATTGGGTCACTGATTTTTGAATCACCAATGAGAGACACCAAATCAACTCACCGAAATGATTCAATGATGTAACCCACTGACATTGAGTCACCGACACCACTCATTGACAACACTCACTGATGAAACTCTCCAATGCCACTCACCTACACCTGTCACACCAATGCCTGACCTACCGACGACTGACCTACTGACACCTTGAACTACCAATGCCTCGACCTACCGATTCCTCAACATACCGATGCCCAGAATCACTGATGCCTTGGCTCACCATAGCCCAAACTCCCAAACTCCCCAAGTCACCGATGTCCTGACTCACTTTTTCCTTGACCTACCGATGCCGAGCTACCAACACCGAGTCTCTAATGCTTCGTTCTGTTATAAAAACTATAAATTTGGAAAACTCTTGAAATGAGCTATCGTCGCCTCCCAAAACACCCCAAACCCTGGATTTTGACAAAGTAATGGACTAAGGAGGTCTGGGAATTAAACATGTCCACTTATAGTATCCAAATAGGGATGTATTTATAGGAAACCACTCACTCTACCCTTTACCAAAATTGAAGAACATTTTTATATACTTTTTATTATCCTTAGAATTATCCTTACACACGTCCTTAGAGTTCTCAGAATGTTTTTCCAATCCTATTTTCCAAATGTTAGCTAATTTTTTTTTCATATACCAACTATAGAGACCCTAGATTTTCATACATTAACATTACATTAATTTTTGAGAATACTTAAAACATTTCAAATATAGAAAACCAATTAACTATTCTCCTAGTGCCTTTGGAAACATGAAAACATAAAATCTTTTACATAAGTGTGATACAATACCTCCCACAAGATTTTTCATGATTATCACCCTTATTAAACACATCATACATAACACATATAATCATAATATAGGGAAGGAAACATAAAAAGGGGTGAGATTATATGTTGAGTAAGATAAAAAAAGGTAAATATGTAAGCATAAACATGTGTATAAGTGTATGAGTATATGATCATAACATTAAAAGTTCGTTCCATTCATATCAAAGATCACAAATGCAAATAATGGAATAAAGAATCACAGGTCACATGATATTAATCATAAGGGAATAAAAAAATTAAAACATGAATTCAAATCATAAGAATAAGACACTGAATTGTGGAATTTACAGAATCATGTAATACCATTACCTATAATGTCACGGAACATTGATATATCTTATCAAATAACATCATAGGGCCTACACCTACTGGGTATGACACAACACCATCACCAATCGTTTTCTTTCACTAATAAGGGATTAGTTTTCACCATATTCCTATAGTAGATCATGTTTAACCATATTCTTGTAGTGGATTGGGTTTTCCCATATTCCCATAGTGTATCAAGCTTATTGAATTTAATCCCATCATTATCTCATGAGATATAAATTTTTACCTAGTGCATTAGAGGGAGATATAGGTCTGACCCATCTCAAAATGAAATCATATATATATTTTCTACAGGATCATAAATAGTTATATCATAAACCTTGAAATGGTTTTCATAAAAATGTAATCATATCATAACATACAGAAAAGGTTCAAGTATCATAATCATTTCTCCAAAGCATAAACCTTTTAAAGTGGTGGGTTTCATAATCATGTAACCCATAGATAAGTAAATAATTTCATAATTATATAAATAGTAAAAGAGAAATGGGGTTCATAAAAATAATTACATCAAAACATAAACCATTAAGAGAAAAAATATTAGTTAATTCTTTGTATAATTTCCCTAGAAAGGCCTGATTTTACTCCATCATATGTCATCTTAGATGGAAAATATTTTTGAAATATCTTTCAAAAACATTTCTTTAAGAAAATATCATTTCTTCTTTGAAAAATTATTTTTAAAACATAAAACATTTTGAAAACCATTTTATTTGAAAATAAAAATGAAAAACTATAAATACAACTTGATCTTTTTTGAAAATAATCTCTTTGAAAATAATTCTTAGAAAATACTTCGAAATCTTATAAAGGATGTTTGAAAATCATTTTTCTAAAAACAATTTAAAAAATTATAAAGGATTCTTTGAGAAGAATAATTTTTTTAAAAATACATTTTCATGGAAAATGATCTTAAAATATCATATTTGAAAGCATTTTAAAAAACATTCTTTAAAACATGTTTTTGTAAATTCATGGAATATGCCTCAAAGAAGGAAAATTGAGGCAAAACTACTTTACCAATTTGGTAACTTTTGGAACATAAACCCCATGAAAAGAGATATCAACAAAGGAATATTTAAATAAACATATATTTAAGGATAATAATCATAGAATATATATTTGGTCAGTATATATTCTACACAAAATAAATGAGTGGTGAATAAGGAATATATCTCATAGAAATAAAAGTGACACTAGAAATCCACTTATCTTATGTCTTGAATCTAATCATACTCATACCAACCTCCTTTATAAAAAATATATTTTTGATATAAATATATTAAATAACTATATTTTCCTTTCTAAAATCATATTTGGTTTGATTATAACTTTGTATTAAATTCTTATTAACAATTACATGTCATGGCTAAGATTTGGGTAATATCTTCTTTATTGTTCATACATGTTTTGATTGATTAGTATTTATAATCTTATTGAGATACTGATTTAATTATTTAAGAATGTAAATAAATACATAAATATCATATATATTCAATATATATGTATTTATAATAATCTATGATGTTTATATATTCTAAGTGGAGTACACTATTCATTGAGACGGTAGGTCGTACGCACGCATGAACACCATTTCCATTTAATTATCGTACTAAAAGAATGAAATGAAATTATATATATATATATATACATATATACTAAATCAATTCTCATTATTATGTTAGATATATAATATATATTTACTAAACCTATCCTTAATAATTTCCATTCATAGTGTGAACAAATCACATCTCTTTGAGGAGGTGATAGTCCACACTTCCTTAAACAAAGTTATCATATTTAAAAAATGGAAATCATGAAGTTATGTGTTATATAATTATTATAGAAGAATAATTAAATAATATATAAATAATATATAGAATATAAAATTATATTTTACATCCCAATACCAAATGGTGATAGGTGGTAAAGGAAAAAACGAACAAACATCGTTCCAGGATACGATAGTTCGTCGTACACAAGAATGGTAAGTTCCTTAACCATTAGTTGGAAGTATGTTTAAGTATAGGTTGAACAATTATAATAAAAAATATTTGTATATTTAGGATAATTATGTTAATATATAATCATGGAATATGAATAATTTATGTGTTGGAGAGTGAAAATTAGACATAAGAGCTTGAGGAAGGATGTTACCTCTTATTTGGGTAATTCCTCTTGGTTTGCAGCAAAGGGATTTCTTGGATGTATATATGAAAACATTTATTATTATATTATTAGGGTAGGGATGTTGGGATTTTTTTATTATATTTTGGGTTAGAAATAGAGATTTAGATGTGTTAATTTGGGTTAGGGGTGAGTGCCTTTTTAAATTGGGGGAGGAGTGACATTCTTGTAAATTTTGGAAAGGGTATTCCACCCATGGTTTTTAGATTAAATGATGCTCCAATAATTGTATAAATATAATAAAAATAATTATATGGACTAAATATTATCATTCAATCTATTTTTTACAACTTTCTAGGAATTTTTGGGCCCTAAGATTAAGGTTTAGATCTTTGTTATGCTAATTATTCTCTTAATTGCTGTAATTAATTTGAATCTCTTTCACTAATATTTTTGGTAAAAATATAAGATGAAAATATTAGATACTATATTTTTTTATGAATCGAAATATTTAATCAAATGTTTTTAAATTATAATTATATAAGTGGACGAAATTAAATTAAATTTAATCCTGTCGATAGGTCGTGATAGTGGGTTTTTCAGCTAAAATGACTAAAAGTTTTGAATGTTTTGATATATAATTTAAATATACAATTTGTTTGAATTGACATAAATTGGATTAATTTCTGAAAAATTAATTTCATTAAACTTTTAAAACAAATTAAAAACAAATTTAACTATTTAAATTAATTATATTAAAAGCCTTTTTGAATTAAAATTCTGTATTTTTGTCTATTAATCCAAAAATTATGTTTTTTAGAAAAATCAGTAAAATTCAATGTAATATAAATTTTAAAATATAAATTTTAAAATTATGTTTATTTAATTAAAGTAAATTCCCAAAATTTCCATTTTATTATTATTGATCACACCAAGACATAAAAATCATTTTATTTGTGAAAATAATATTTTCAAACATATAAATAATATACCAATATTACATGTTTTATTATCAATGTGTTTTATTTATATAAAAGCATTATAAATAATATTTGAAAATTATTTATTACTATTCATCTTACTAAGTTTAAAGTCTAGGTTATAAATATCGTATTCAAATATTTATAAAAATAAAATGATGTTTCATAGGAACCTGGTGTTGCATGTAACACAATACAAGTTGGTGTTGTGTATAGTACTATATTATGTTGTTATAACATATAATTAATGTTATACTTAGTGTATAATTATGCACATGACCTCAAAGGAAACTAATTTATTTGAGAGAAAAAAGGTTCACAAAAACATAGGGTGTTACATATATCTTACACATGTGTATGTTATATTATCCATTTTATATGGATATAACATTAATTATTAATAGATTTAGTTTTTAAAATAAGTGGATCATTATCACATAGAGAAAGATATTTATGAGGTTGGTGTATCAATAAGTGGTTCTATTGAGTTAGGACATACACCATTTCAATTTTTGTTTATCTTTATTCTTGTATTGAACCATGAAACATTGATAATTGTTTTATATTAAGACTATTGCAGGTGTTCTATATATTCTTTTAGATATAATTTAATACATGATCCAATTTTTTTATTGTATCTGCCATTGTGACATACCCAAAACCACACTCCTAGATCTAGTGCTAAAAACAAAATATTTATATTTCTATCTTGATATTATTAATGTTGTCCAATTTCAACCGTTCAAAACTTATAGCCTCAAAAAGACATTTTGTATTAATTACATACCCTAATATATATTTGGTTTAGATATTTTTAGGATCAGAAAAAATTAATAAATATAATTATTTTAAAAAAAATTTATGAACACATATCTAACATCACTTGATCGAGACTCTTAATCCTAACCATTCACCATTGTTCTTATACTCATCACCATACCAGAGAAAATCATTTTAAATCTTAAGGTTAGAAACAAATTTCAGAGTAAGGGGTTTTAAAATAAGAAGTGAAAAACTTTCACTTTAAAAACAATATAATAATTACTTCATTTTTTTATATCAAATATAAATCGTTTGATATAATTAATAATTTATACTAAAATAAAAAATTATGGATAAATTATTTATTATATTGAATGATTTACATTTTATATAAAATTAAATGTTTTGGAATAATGTTTATTGTATTTTCTAAAGAGAAAGGGTTTTACTTTGGGTCTAAAATCTATTACCATGAAATGATTTTCTCACCCCACATTTTAAAATAAATTTCAAAAGTATTGTGTTGAGTAGAAGATCAATAGTTAATGGTCTCTGTTAAGAGTCTTGATTGAGTGAGCCGAGATAGGATTTCATATTTTTTTTATAAACTATGAAATTTTTTGAGGTTTCAAAATCCTCTAAAACTCTAAAACTAAAAGATATTAGGATATTTAAGTGACATAATATTTCAATTTAAGGGTGTATGTTTTTAAGGGTTTAATTTTGGACAAATTTATTAGTATCAATAAAGAAATGTAATGTATATGTTTGTAGCATCATATTTGAGAGAGTTTTTTCATGGATATCATAGTTTGTATGACAGAAAATTTAATATAAACCGTGGGGACTTTATTTTAAATGGAAATGACTAATATGATAATTATATTAATTGATTAAGGTATTTAGAACATTGAAAAATGGAGGGATATTTGTTTTGTGGGCCAATATTCATGATGATTAAGAGAAATATTTGTGTATACCATTATTTTGTGATAGAAACATTGGGAAGAGAGAGAATCAACACCCATGATTACTGTAGGGATTTACCTACTAAGAAATCCAATACTACTGATGTAGCAAGAAGGAAGATTATGGCTATATTTGGATAGCTAACTTTAGTTATGATGAATAAACTTTCTTATATAGGGGGCATATTATTCCAAAATGTGATTCACCTATATCTGATCCATTGATCGGAAAAAAGATTCTATATTTTAAAGTAACTATTACTCCATTAGTAAATAAGAAATGAATTAATTACCTCAAATAGATATTCTGGTTTTTAGGATGTATCAAAAGTGAAACATTTATTCTGGAAGTGTATTTTTGAAAGTAAACATCTATCACTGGTGTTCATTGATCCAAAAAACTAAAGATGATGAATAAATTGAAATCCTGAAATGGAGAAATTTTGATGTTATATTTTTTAAGGAAATAATTCCCTCAATAATTGTGAGATAAAATTGAGAGGATGTTCCTCACTTTAAAGTTGAAATATAAATAATGTGTAGAAGATTATGAGGATAAATTTACAATATTATCTAGGTGTGATTTGTTCAAAATACATAATTAAGAAGTTAATATTTACCATGTCCTTGATGGTATTAAAATTTTTCTATGAGAATAATTATTTGCTCAATCATCTTCATAATATGATTATATAAAATCACATGCCATTAAGGGAAAAAATTATTTTCCAGATCCTATATCTTCAACTGAAATAGAGAGAAGAATAGGTCAGATGAGAACTAAAAAAATGGAATATGTCGATGAAGAAGAACGTAATAGTGAAATTTACATCATGTAAAAATTATCGAAAGAAACGTCATGGAAAATGATTGAAAGGAATGTGAGTTTATTATAAGTGAGGAGACATGGGTTATATGAACAGTGATTGTGAGTTAAAGAAAGAAACTAATAATATAATGTTATTCAACTATAATGATATGGGTCATTATTCAATCCAGTACCAAAATATTAAAGGTAAATTTTCATAGAAAAATCCTTAGGGATAAGGAAAAGAATGTGGAATTACTAGATCCCAAGTGGATGTTCCTAGATAGGTGGAGAAAGGAACACTTTCAATCCAATCTATAAGTGAAAATGTTAAATTTTTTTCGATTTCATCCCACTAATTCATACCAAAACATTTTTATGAGCGTATCATATCACCACCTAAAAAATTAGTTTTTTTGTGGTAGTGAACACTCTTAATGGTAAGATGATCACATCTCAAGTCAATAATACCAATCCAATAGAATCTTTTTGGAATATACATAGTGTAAATATTATTATTCTTACACTAGTTGAATATAATGTAGTTTTGGGAATGGATTTTATCTCTCAGTATAGATCCCATATCAATAATTGATTAAAGTAAGTGACATTCAATATTCTGAATCAACATGTGATAGTCTATTGCTGAGAGGATGAACCTGAGCCCCCAATGGAAATAAAATATATCCTATGAGTTTTACTACCTATTCACGAGGGATATTTATCTCATATGGTTCAGGAGAAAATAAAAATTAACGATATATCCATTGTATATGTTTTTTTTGATTTTCTAATAGAAGATTTTCCTAAAAATCACCATAATCCGGAAGTCAAGTTCTCAATAGAACTCATACCTGGTGATATACATATTTCAAATACCCCATATCAAATGGACCTAATTGAGTTGCAATAATTGAAGAAGAAAATAAATGAAAATATAGACAAGGTTTTCATTCATACTCTTGCTACACCATGGGGTTTAATTATTCTTTTTATTGAGTAGAACGATGGGATAGTTTATCTTTTCATTTATTATAGAGAACTTAAAAAAATCACTATTAAGAATAGGTATCCTCTACCCCATATTAATGATTTGTTTATTAATATAGAGGAGTTTTTTATTTTTAAAAGACTGATCTTCAATCTGGATATTATTAGCTAAGTGTCAAGAAGGTGGATACACCCAAGGCAACAATTATTATGAGGTATGGTCATTATAATTTTAAATTAATTCCATTTGGGCTTACCAATACTGATACTATATTCATTGGTTTAATTGATATAATATTTTGAAATTGCCTATATCAGTTTTTAGTAGTGTTTATATATGAAATTCTTATACATTCTAAGGGAAAGGAGGAGCATGAATAACATTTAAAGGCCATGGTGATGACTATAAGGAATGATAATCTGTATTAAAAATTTACCAATTGTAAATTATTTCTACCAGAGTCTCATTATTTGGTTATATGATTTAAATTTAGGTTATATCAATTAATCATTAAAATATGGAAGTTAATGAAAACTGGCCTGTAACAATTATAGTAACTGATATATATTGTTTTCTTAGGTTTGATGGATACTACCATCACTTTATAAGAGATTTATCACAACTATCTAATCTACTCAACAACTTTAATCGAATGGGGGTTAATTTATTATGTACATATGAATATGAGGTGAATTTAAAAGAAATGAATACAGGGTTGGTTATTGACACAATTATTACACTCCCTATAGTATAGAAGGGTTTACGATATATAGTGATACATCAATGAAACATATGAGATACCTTCTCATTCCTAATGATACAATGAATGATTACGACTCTTTCCAATTTACTATTCATAAGGAAATTACCCGAATCAATATTTTTATGTGAGAGATATAATATTTTCATTGCAGATATGGGGGAATTATCTATTTAGTGATTGGTGTGATATATATACTAATCATAATCGATAAAATATATATTTGAAAAGAATTTATTTAAAATTCACCATAGAAGATGGTTAAAGGTAATCCAATATTATGACTACAAAATACATTTACACCCTAGGAGGGTGAATATGGTGGCTGATTCTCTTAGTCAGAAATACCATGCTAGTTTGTGCACGGTTATTATTGGAAGAGATATAATATTTAATAATTTTCAAAAGATGTATCTTCAAATATTACGAAATGGGGAAAAATTGTATCTTTCTACTATGAATTTTAAAATATAAATATATGAGTGTATTTTGAATGTATAGAAGGAAGATGTGTAATTATAGAAGAAGGAGATAGATGTTCCTCAGTTTAGCCATGATGATACTGGAATGATAATTTTCAGAAACCGAGTATGTTACATATCAATAACAATGTTAATGGATTTATTGGATGAATCTCATAGTTCCTCATTAACTATTCATCATAGCTCTAAAATTATATAGAGATATATAAAAGAGTATTTCTCTTTGGATAATATGAGATTTTATATTTCTACGTATGTATCCTAATGCTTAGCATGTCAGCAATTTATGACCGATAAAAGGTATAAATGACATTATAACCATTATCCATACCAAAAATGTAAATGAGAAAACAATACAAATTATTTTTTTCATTTTCTCCACAAAATATATAGAGAGAATAATTTTATTTGGATTTTAGTTATTCGACTTATGGAATTGGAATAATTTTCCCCATTTGAGAATAATTCTTTCTCACCCATCTTAATCAATCAAACATTAATGAAGTTATTAGATTTTATGGAGTACCACTATTAATAATATCTGATTAGGATTAAAGGTTTAACTCAATGTTTTATAGAAGTATTCCACATGAATGTGATATAGAGTTGTAGTTTTACTATTTCTAATCATTCTCATAGATATGGTAAATCTGAGAAGACCATTCAAACACTAGAAGACATGTTATAATATTTCATTTTGGATTTAAAAGGTAGTTGTGATCAAAACATTATTTTTTTAGAATTTTTATACAATAACCACCTTCCATCAAGCCTTAAAATGGATTATTGTGAATCCTTAGTTATAAGGAAGTGAACAGATACATTTTATTGGGAAAAATTTAGAGAATGAAAGCTATTATGGTTTGATATAATATAAGAAATATTAAATAAGGTTAGATCCATTAAACAACACAAAAGAGAAATAAAAATTAAAAAAAATTATAATGAATTTTTTTAGAGAGATCCAGATTTAGAATATTTTGATAAAGTATTATTATAAATATATACTCGGAAGAAGTTTATGAAATTTTGAAATAAGGGAAAACTGAACTCTATATATATCGATCACTTAAAAATTATTGATTCTATTGGGATTATTTCTTATCATTTTATCTTAAAATAAATACTATCTAGTGTGAAATATGTTCCATATATTTCTACTAAGAATGTAAACACCTTATCATTCAGATTTACTAAACTTAGAGGTAATACCAATGGATAAAGACATATATTATTAGGAACAACCAATGTAGATTTTCGATCGTTGAGATAATGTTCTAAGAAACAAGGCCAATCACCTAGTCAATGTTTTATGGAGAAATAATAAAATTATGAAAGCTATGTGGGAACCTAGATATTTAATATATCCAAATTATCCTTAGTTTTCTGTATCATCATGATGGAATTTCAAGTGATACATTCTTTCGAGTGGGGTTGGAAGTAATAGACTACCATTTGATGATATACCTCTCTTTAAAATAGTATAGTTTCCTTGAAATATTTATTTACGTATAAAAATGAGTTTAAAAAACCATGATAATATATTTATATATTATTATGTGATAATTATATCATTTTTCATCATTTCATTATTATTTTAGGTTAATTTTTTGTGAATTTTCTAAAAATATTTTTTAGTGAATTGTGGAAAAATAACATTTTTTGTAGAAATTTAATTTAATTTTTTAAAATTATTTAATTTAATAGTCTCATTATATTTTTTTTATTTTCCATTAAATTTATAGAATATCATTTTTTTTTACATTTGGGCCATCATTTTTCATTGTTTTTATATATGTCAATTTTTGTCTTAAAAGATATTTTTTTTGGAAAAACATTTTTTGATCATATTTTACGTGTTTATTTTTATATTAGTCTCTAAAAATTATAGGAATTTACTTTAATAAAATGGATTAAATATTTTTAATTTTGTGGTTAAGATTTATAAAATTAGTTCCTTTATTCTTTAGAATTATGAACACTAACCTTGGTAAACTTTATCACCTCAATGAATGGAGATTCGGGTAATAGAGGTTTAAAATAATGTAATAAGGAATTAATTTTTTATCACTTTAAATTATTTAATGGGATGATAATAATTTGACCATATCAATACAAACATGAAATATATATAATATTATTTTTATATTCCTTTAATAATGACATTTATACTATTTTAATTAAACAAAATTTAAAAATGTCAATCTCATGACTTTTATGTCTCTAAAATCGTAGCATGAGGATAAAATAGGATATGTTAAGTTATAATTACTTATTTTAAATATGAATTAATATTTTTATCATGGTTATTTATTTTTAATTTTAGTGAGGAGATTATTACCGTAAATTCATACACAACACTGACTCACTACATTTTCATATAGTAGAAAAATATTTTAAATGATTTTAAAAACTCTAAAAGTTATATATTTTTGGTGAGTTATAATTAACCAAGAAATTTATAGATAAATATAAAATATTATGGAATATTAAATATTTTATATTTTAATTCCATATTTTTATTGATGTTATAAAATTCAAATTAAGTTAATAGTGACTAAAATGGCATTAACAATATTTTATGTAAATAATATTTTATTAAATTTTATAAAAAATAATAAAAACCTTAAACTAGAAAAATGGGGATAATATATAGTCTAAGATTTTATCCCTTGTAAACTTATAATATAACATTCACCTTATATGAAAAATTATAACATCTTCATATTATTACCATGGTTAATGTTACAAATTACCAACATAGCTGTTCATAAAAAAGATATGTTTTAAAATGACATATCAAAAAGTATAAATTATATTAGATGATTATTTTAGGGGAATATTCTATTTATATAAATATACAAGTCAATTTGGAACCAATTTTTCATTAATTTTATGTCATTATATTTTCATATTTTGAAAAAAATACAACCATGACCCTCCCTTAACTTATAAAAGGATGCCCATTTTATATTGTGTTTACACCACCTTGTTCCTTATATATTGAAAAAATGATTAAATTATTTTTTAAACTTTTATATCCACGATTTTGAGGTTGTGTAATTCTTAGACGGCCACTCTGAGGGTCCTTAAGAAGGGATATAAAGAAATTCTATCGAGAAACTTGTAATCATCTTTATCGACTCTTCTATATTTTTGTCAAATTATAATTATTGTAAATAAATTTTAAAACTAATAAAATAATAAATACCCAAAGATGTTATTATGATTATGTGGAAACCATTTCACAACCCTTTTCCCTCCAACAAAAAGTGAATAACAGCTAGTGCATACGTATAACTTACCATCTTCAAATAGTGGTGTAATTCGTTTTTCATTACAAATTTATTTAGATGGTTATAATGATATAATTAATTAATATATATGATATTTATGAAATAATTATTATTCTATAAATAAAAAATCTTTTTTAACATATTACCTTTGAATATTGACAAAGGACAATGTCGCTTGTGCGAACGTGTGGACTACCACCTCCATAAAGCAATGTAGTTCGTTTTTCATTCCTGATTTACTTGGATGGTAATAAATATATATTTAATAAATATATATGATATATATGATATAATAATAATAATTTTAATTTGAATTATTTTTTACCTTCCTTCGGTTCTATCAACTAAAAAGTAAAGAAATTATTAATGCTTATGTACGACCTACTATCTTCATGAACAATATAATTCATTTTTCTTTACTTAAATTGTATAGATGAATATATATATATATATATAAATAGTTAATATATATTATATTTATATCATCATTAAAATTATATATATCATTTAATGATAATCAATTTACAATGATCAGAACTACCAAACCAAAAATTTCATGAAAAACAAAACAATTAAAACCGGGAACAATGATAATAATAAAATATTCTTAAAAATAGGTGATACGATTATATAAATGGATCATATATGATGTTATAGATATTTATATCTTTCAAACATGATGTAATAATTTATTTTTCAATCTCATTTTTTTGTATTTTCGTTATTTTGATTGAAGGAATATAATAATATATCCTTCAAAAGATCCGTATATTTTATTATCCTGTAGATATTAAAGTTTTTTACATATTTTTTCCAAATTTTCCAATATTTATCACTTGAATCAGTATAATAAAATTTTAAAATAAAATAAGATCTTATTTCTCTTTTAAATAATGAATAATATCTCTTCCATGTCCATAATTCCCATAATTATTTTTCAAAAGTCCTTTTTAATTTATCAGATGTCTGTTTAATGAAATTTTATGTTATCCTTGTGTTTTTATAAGGTTTTAATGTAAACATTTGATCATATTTCAATAATAATATTGATATATAGATTAAATATATTCATCAAGAACAACATTGATTAAAGTTTCCACCTGACTATTTATACAAGATTAAATGTTGAAATGAAAATATTTTAATAAATAATTAATATATTTATGTTGAGTGTATATATTTCTTTCTAGTATTTGAGATATTTTAAAAACCAAAGAAAAATTTTAGTTCACCCATCATTATCATTTAAAAATAATTTTTCAAATCTAGAAACATATATTAGAATTTTATTTCATAGTTAAACCAATAAAAATTTCATCAATTTTTATTGAATAATGATGGTTTCATTAAATTTTTTTTATAAAATTGTTGGATCATAACTTACCTTCTCAATTTTTTTGAACAAATATATTGTAAGTATATCATGTCATGTTCTTGGGTCTTGTTTATGTCCATAGAGTGCTTTGGCAGTTTTAGATAAATTTTTTAAAAAATTATTATCTTCAAAGAAATGAGGTTATTATACATAAAATTCCCTTGTATGCATCCATTAAAAAAAGAACATTTGAAATCCCTTTGAAATGAGGTAAAATTAAATGTTATAAAATGTTTAATAATATTTGGATATATTATAATCTCAATAATGATAAAAATGGTCCACTATAGTTTATATCATCATCTTTAAAATAACCCTTAGCCATAATTATTTCTTTATTTAAAATAGTATATCCATTTTCATCACATTAATATATATAAACCCACTTCATCCTATTACCACAGAATATTTAAGTCATTAAAATCAAATCCTAATATTATTCCATTCCAATTTATGGATCTCTTTTGGATATTCATTATCCAAATTTCACCACCGAAGAAATCATTAGGTGTTTTAGTCTAAAAATTTGATTACAATGCATGATGATGACATTTATTTCTATAGGAACTTATAGTTCTAAAAAGTTTATATACATCACCAATAATATGATTAGTATGATGATTCATTAAAATGTAATAGGTTTTAGGTATAGTGGCAAGTTGATCATCAATTATCATATGTACATATTCTGTTGGTGTTAATTATAGATGTTAGAAATTTTATGGTGTAAATTTGGTAGGATTTAATATTGATAGTTATGAAAAAACTTCCTGAAAACATAAAGGAAAATATTTAAAAATATCAACCATAGGATAATATTATATAGGGGTTTTGAAAATAAAAGGATTATATTAATCAAACTTTACGTGAATAATTTATTCAGTAACATTTTATCTTTTATTAAAAAATATTTAAGAATTACTAGTTGTAGAGTAAATAAGAAATATTCCTTAATCAGATTTATGGTCAAATTTATATAATTGATCTTTAGTATTCAGAATAAACACATTACACTGAGATACTCTATGGTAAAATAGTTTTGTATTTCGTCTAGCCCACAAACTATAAGGTGGTTTATTAAGAAATGGTATAATTAAAACTCAATTTTTACTATAAAAAATAGTTATCATAGCATCAAACCATAAATTTACAGATATAGAATCCAAACACAGAATGTTTTGTGTAATTTATTAAATAATTATATTACTTCATTCAATTATTCTTTTTTTTATATGGTGTTTTGGGTGTTGAAAAATTATGAGTTATACATTTCTTACTATAAAACTTATTAAAATATAAGTTTACAAAGTCAACAACATGATCACTATGGATAATAATCGATGGTTTATTTCTTTAATTTTTAATAGAATAATGAGAGATCAAAAAATGAATAAGATCTTCATATTTTCATGTCATAATATAAACCCATAAAATATAGTGTATATATTAACCCAGATATAATCATAGTGTTTCCCCCAATTTTTTTAGTTTTTTATAGGATCAAATAAGTCTTTATTCATTAAATGTCAATCTTTGGGAGTAGATAAATCAATTTTATGGTTAAAAATAGAATTGTTTCCTTTAAAAATTGATACGGATCCCATAATCTTGTTATATCAAACTTAATTTTTGACAGACACCTAACATGCCATTTTCTAGAAAGATTTATGTATGTCATAAATTTACAGTTTCCTTATTCATATATTACATAATTATGATAAACTACCAGTTACACTTAAATAAGTTAAATCCATTTTGACTTATTTATTCTATGTCAACAAATTATTCATTCTCACACCTATCATAAGATATAATGAAAAATCCTTTTAAAGTCAAAATAATACATTTATCATTATTAAAGTTCAAAATAAAACCCTTATCACATAATTAAATAATTATACTAAGGTTGTTCGTAGGGACTAAAACATATATAAAATATGAAATTAAAATTTTTATAATAAAATAAATATAACAAAGTCCCAGTATTCCATCCAGTGAATTGTATCTAAAAGTTACTTTTCCTCCTTTTGAAAGTTTCAAATTCCAAATGTTGGACTTTTATCTTATAATGCAGAATAGTAAACCAATATCTATAAACCATTTTGTTTAGTTAATGTTACTAAACATATTTACCTAAAAAATAAAAAACATAGTTTTTGGTACCAAGACTATCTATGGTCTAATTATGATAGAAAATAAAAATTATAGAACCCAGGTATTCCCAAAGTGTGTATATAGAAAAATTACCAGTTATTAAAAAATATAATATTTATGGAAAAAATTTTGAACATTTTTTAAAGATAAATATTTATTATAGGGATTACCCCTGTGACATTACTTACAAAGGGGTTCAATTTTAGGTATAAACTATTTTGATTGGAAATGAGACTAATCATATGTAAAAAAGTCTTCCATTTGATGTTTAAAATGGTATAAATTGTTTATAAATTTTATCAAAATGTTTAATCGATGAAGTAAAATTTGTAATACATTTTTTCCTTTTAAATTCATATTTAATTTTATCTACCAAATTTTTATCTACTATGTATGGATAATCATGTTTTATATCAAATAATTCAAACTATAATTTGTTATTGAATCAAATCTAATGGAATTTTTTAAATTTTGGTGGTTAATTTTTAAACAATATTGATATATTGAAAATGTTTTTCTTTAGAAAAATTATAGATATTCATCAAATTATTAGATTATTTTTCCATGAGAGTTACATATCTGTCCATTTCCTAAAATTTAGAAGAATCTTCCTCATTATACGATTTAAATATGAATACTTAATTGGATGGACTTTTACTTTCATCATCTAATGAAGCATAATAATCATCCTAAATGTTATAAGATATTATTTTCTATAGTTAAATATTCTGAAGCACTAGTTTTTAACTTATCATTGTAGCACTTTTTATTTTTTATCAATTTTGAATCCAATATAACTATTTTTAACTAATGTTTCCACTTTATTTTAATGAACCATCATTGGTTGTTTTGACATCCCTAGAACTCCATGTTTCTATATATTTCAATCAATTTTCCCCTTTAATTTTTGGATATATTATAGACTTTTGTGACTTAAGGTTTAATTTAAGAAATTTATTCTAGTAAGAACCATATTCATACATTCATTGAAAATAAATTGTGAAGAATCATTCTTATCATATAATTATTTCTACCTCTTCAATTTTTCTTCCAAAAAGTATTATTTAAATTTTTTTATTCATTCTTCTTTTAATGTGATCAGTTTCATTACTAATTTAATCTGAATAACTTTGAAGTTAATGAATAAATTTATTTGATGAATGTTGATATTTATAATAATTATAAAAATATGATAATGTATTAGAAGTTGTATTATATGTAGTATACAAAAAATCTCTTTTATTACTATTTTCTCTCTTATCTTATCTATTTAGTCTTGTTGTAATTGAATTAATGAACACATTTTGTAATATTGAAATAACTTAATTATTTGTTTAGTATCCTTGAGAATTGTTATATTTCATTCCCACAACTTCAATATTATATTGATAATATTTTTGATAATATCATTTTTCAATAATTTTTTTCACCTAATAGTTGTAAACTAATTTTGATATTCTTAAATCATTGATTCATATTAGTTACTATTTCACTAAGAAGAAAATAAAAGGCCTGATAATCCAATCTTTTCATAGCTCTTCATTTTTACAAAACAGTAGATCTTATAAAATGAGTAGTTTATATATTTTTCTAAGCACTATTTGTTAATTCATAATATGATATTTTCTATAAATGTTCTTTTTTGTAGAATAAAACTATTTGTTACAAACATTTTGATTTACCTGATATCCGAACACTTATCTATTAGAAAAATTAATAGTTTTTTGTCCATAAAATTATAATTATTTATAATTATGATAATTTTTTGAACTCGCATTTTAATAATAAAGGACTTTATATGATTTTATTAGTAATCATTATCTTCTCAATCAAAATTTTCTTGACTAGTCTAATTTAAATTTTCATGTTTTCCTACTGGAAAACATTCCATTACCAAAAAATCTCCACATCTACAACAAGATTAGTGTAATGAAATTTAAATTAAAAACCAATTATCTAGCATAAATTCAAAAAAACTCAGAATCAAGTAGAGTTTCACTTTTACACATAATGTAATTTAATAGTTCATGAAAAATAATCTAAATATAATATTCTAGTAGAGTCATGATTATATTCCTACTATTGGTATAAAATAAAAAGGTAAATAAGTTAGTGTTTCATAATTATATGGAAATTAGATTTGATTGAAAATATTTTCCCATGCATTTAATGGATGCAATCTAAAAATAGGCTACTAATTTTTTTTTATAAAAAATTTCCTATAATTTTTCAACACTCACTTTTTTTTGCTGAACATAATTAATAAATACTAGTCAATTCGAATATCAGACTAAAAATACTACATGAATTAGAAATATAAACTATATGAAATATAGTCATCGCAATAATAATATGAATTTGTAAATATTATGAAATTCCAAAAATAATAATGAATGTTATTGAGATAGAAAATTTAAAATAGCCGTAATTTAGGAATGTCTACCATTTTTTTTAACACAATGCGAGAATTATTTTTTAGAAACAAATACTCCATTTTTGGATATATTCATGACACTATTAATCCAATGTGTTGGGATGATATGTATGCATAATACAAGGAATCACTCACTTGAAAAGTTTCCTAAGGTATCCTTAATTTTATAACAATTAGACCATATTTCTTCTTATTCCAAGAATCCATTGACTTAACATATTGATAGGTGTAATGTTCGAGCCCTAGAAACTCTGTCTTTCTAGCCCCATAATACCTCAATCATAGAAGATTAGTAAATCATGTATCTTCCATTCCAAAAATTCCCTTGATTATTCTAGATATTTAAACTAACAATTACAAGGGATATATTATGATATTTCCAAAACTTCCTCACACTACATATCTATTAGTAAAAACAATTAAAAATAATATAATTAAAATGATTATTATCCCTTTTGGAAATAAAAAATTTGATGACTTGAAAATCATAAAAAACATTCAAAATTCTCAATTTCTGTTATATATCCATCTCTTCTAAAACTGGATGTTTCATTTCTATAAATATATATCATTATAACAAACTAAATAACTATATTTGACAAATCTCAACGTCATATTTACCAAAAATTATATCAATCTAATCTTTTTACTATGATCATATAATATTTCTATATTTACCCAAGGATTTTTTTAGGAACCACTATAGTGCATTAATATCTGGTGAATGTAATCTTCCACAATTGTTTTGAATTCAATATTTTCAGAAATTTTAATAAGATCTTTGGTATTTTAGTTACTATAAATTTATTCTTCATAACGACAACAAAAATGAATCTAAAGTTGAAATTTTTTTATATAGAGTGTATTGTGATTTCTAAGACAAATAATGAAAGTCGAAAAATAAAAAAAATAATATTTCTCATGGTATATATTTTCGTTATTTATCTCTAATGAGTATAAAAAAGTGCCACACTCTCACTTTTTTGTAGAAAGGAACATAGAATAGAATTAAATATGGATGAAATTAATCTGGAAGTAATGGAGTAACATAGATATATCCAATTATTTAGTGAATAATCAATCCTGGAAGCCCAACATAGAGAAAGTAAAATAGTGGGATCAATATAATCATGGGATCATAGTAAAACCAGGTACAATTGGTCAACATATTAATGGAAATTCCCAAGTGAAGTGGATCAGATGAGGGCCTAGGTAGTGGCGACACAACTATCTCAAACTGATAATGTATTTTAGGAAAACAAGTAACCTGACCAAAATAAAATTCAAATATATTATAAATAAATCCATTTAAAATAAAACATTTTTTAGAAAATACTTATATAATTTTAAATATATATAAAATTAAAATTAAATAATATCTAAAAGTTAAATTATAAAATTAATCTTAATCCTCATTATGTTAGTGTATAATTTATAAATTGAATTTAGAAACCATGAAAAGAAAATATGAAAAAATTAAGTATAAAATAAAATACACCAAGCCATACTATAAACAGAGTATTATATTATCATGCATAAAGGTTACATACAACTATCATTAATATATTTATAATCCTAAATATTGATCTTGACCTAAATATAAAATTAAATAGAAATAAAATTCAAATTTGGAAACATTACACCATATATAAAATTTAACAATGATGACAATGACATTAATACCCCATTATATTCCCTCTAACTCATATGATCATAAGTTTATATGAAAACATAAAACCTTTAACATAATTAAAAAAATAAAAAACACATTCAAAATGAATATCACTCATTTATGAACAACTCAATATGTTACAATTTTATTTGAAATAAATTATAAAATACAATCAAATAAAACTAATAATTAAAACACCAGTATCTACATCGATTTGAATAATATAAAAAACATGTATTTTATTATTTTCTTGAATGTAAAACATTTGGGTGTAACCACCTATATTTTTGAAATACTCTATAAATATATACAGTCCTACAATTTCTCTAGGTCCCAAATATCTTGTCCAACAAAAATCACCAAAACAACTTCATGATTGTGAAATATAGACCTCTTAAAGAGACTCAAGATTTTATGGATAATTACCCAAAATTAGATAATTATTCTTTTCATTGGACTCACATATTTGAAGTGAATCATCATACTTACTTCCAATTCTAGCTTTTACACTATACCAAAAAGAATTTTAGGCCTGAATGATTGTTTTAAAACATATTGTGGAGGTGGATTAGGAATAAAAATAGAAAAAAGAATCTGTATCAAAATTTGTTAAATAGAGAAGGATCAAAAGACCTTGAACTGAATTTTATTTATCATTACCCTATGATTCCTTTTGAAAATCATGATAAAAATTTAATAATTTGAAACCTTGAAACTTGACTTAAATCCATGTTATGTACAGTTCATAACCTTATGAATCAATAATTCATACAAATATGAAAATTCTCTACACCAAAATCCAATAATGATATACTACTAATTTTTATTCACTAAGAAATATATCCTTATGAAAATAATATTAGCATTTCCACTAATACAATTCTCCCATATATCTTTAATTAGTATGGATTTTCAAAATATCCTTCATCAAAGGAGATGAGACTATTAATTTGGATTCCAAACAATATTTCACTTTTAACTAGTACTATTATAAGATAGATGAATCCCCATCTCAAAATACAATCTCATAACCATGAGACTTTTACATTTATTATATAATAGATATTAATGACAAAAAAATCAATAAATTTCGTATATTTAAAAAAATATTAGGTTTAATGTCCTTTATATATCTCGAATTTCATTTAATGTGTTCCTAAGAGTACCATTATATTTTCCAGTCATCAATTAACTTATATCCATGACCTTGAATCTCTAGAAGTATTCAAGAATCAATAACATATTAGTTACAACTGAAAACTGATAATATAAATCTCTTAGGACACATGTGTAAAACACCTATATATGGATCCCATCTATATTTTTTTTCCATACATGATAGGTATTGGAAAATATTATTTATATAGGATCCACCTGCTCAATTTATATGGATTTCTTATAAATTTCCATCATAGACTATCCACACATTAACTTATTACCCTTGGAATTAACAAATATTGACTAAACAACACAACATGCCACCACAATGTTATTATCAAAAGTATTAAATAGAAACAACCATCGAAAACAACACTCTCCTTCCATTAGTGGAAATTGAAAAAAAATCAAATAATGCTACTAGTAAATCATTATTACACAGATAAATAGATATAAATTTAATAAAATCCACAATTTCCACATTTTAATTTTTTAATTCATTAATAATATACATTCTATTTTCAAATTTATAGGAACATTTTACTTTTTTTTAGTTTTTAGGTGTATTGTGGAAATTATTCTAAAAATAGAATATTTTCCGGATTTTTTTTGATTTAATTAATTTTATATTTTTATTTTCCATGTCTATAATTTAATTTTAGTTTTTTAGTGTCAATGAAGGTAGGGTAATACCCATATATATAAAATGGATTTCTGATTGTCTATGTATGATAAAAATGAATTAGAAACCACATTCTTTAGATTAATCAAAGAAGTTACATGTTGAGAAAGAATAAATGTAGAAGTCAAAACCCCATATATGAATAACTATAAGCTATGTGGGATTAAACATAGAATCCTAAAACCTATGTAAGACTAATTTAGGATACATAAATACTATGTAATGTTTTATCCTTTTAAACGACGATGATGGAGTTAATCCATCTACGAAAGATTAACCATAGAATCTTCCTACACAGTTATTATGAAAATTATAAATCTATAGAGAATTAACTATTGATTATATAATAATATAATAGAAACGAAACCATCTATATAAGATTAAAATTAACATATATAAGATTAAATTTGAGCATGTACCAATTATATAATATTTTTTACATGGAAAATTTTGATAATCCAGGCATGATGATTGAGTAGAAGAATCATGGGTTACGGATGAAAATGAATTTTCATGTGGCATAGATTCCACAACCTAATAAACAAAAAATTTTCTCTATACAATTTATGTTAATAATTTGGCTAATGTATTAATAATTATTCTATTTGGAAGGAAATCGAAAAGTGAAGGGAAGAATGAAACAAATACCCATAGTTCTGATGATTAATGTAGAAAAAATGAAAGTAATGTAAGATGCTATAATAGATAATGATATTTTTATTTCCTCTAGCTTCATCCATAAAAATAGGGTTTACCCTATGGAGGATTTGTTTAAAATTAAGCTATTTTGTTTTTTAATGAATTTTATTCTTTTTAAATAAATTTTTAGTGTTCTTCTCCCTTTAGACTATGATTTCATTATCAAACTATAATAAGTGGCTAAACCAATGAGTTATTCCTGTGAGTAATATATGTCTCTTACTAATAAATATATTATTATTATTTATTTTTATATTAAAAAAATCTAAGAAATTGGGGGTGGTTGAGGAGGGGGTTAGTGAAGGGAACACCACCTTAGTTTTCCATGGTTTTCCTTATTAATAAATGTTCCATTCTCTCAACCATAAATTGAGTATTGGTGTAAGATTGAACCATTTATAAAGTTAAGACGTATATATTTTTAAAAACCAAGGATATTAGTAATGTATTCACACTCAGTTGATTTTTTCCATTATCTCATCCGAGGAGGCAATGTAATAAAGTGTACACGGGTTTCCTATTTGTACTATGCGTTCACACAATATTAATACATCAAGGGTGGTCATGTGAATTATGTGGGCATGATGATACGGTTATATCAATCATTTCTTATATATATAATGAATTAGTGTTAGTTTAGTAATAGTAGTAGGTATATTTTTTATATTACTTCTTTATGATTGTATATATATATATATTTACATCATTTACATTTTTATTTTATTTCTATTGTATTTATGATTCCAATAATCTAAATTTTTTGATATTTTTTTATAAATTATTAAAATTATTTAATAAATCACATTAAGGATTTGTGTGTTTGAGTGACTCTCATTGAGATAAGACCATGTTATAAAACAATTTTATATTCTTGAATAAAATTTATTGCTATAATATAGGATTCCATGTCCAACTTATATATAATGTTTTTACCATTTTTGAGAGATCATCTAGAAAATTAATTTTTCTATAGTTTAAAAAAAATTATAGAAAAATATATAATAAAATATTCATCAAATGGTGGTTTTTAATTATAATTATTTATATAGATGAGATTTTTATTCATTGGTGTTCACCCAAAAGGGGAAATTGATCCTTTATAGGGAGGGAATTACTTTTTCAATTATATTTATTCTAATATTTTTGAGGTCAAATTGAGAACCTAGTTATCTCTTGATTTTATTTTTGATTCAGATAGTAGTTGTACACCATTGGAATATTTCAAATCAAAAGAAGAATAATTTTTTTTTGAAATTCATGAATATTTTCCATGTTATTGTGAAATTTTAATTATATAAAAAAATATAGTATGGTCGGGGAAACCACCTTGATATCCCCAATATTTCTTTAATTCATGGATAATTCTATTTGGATAGAAGAAAATTTTGTCATAGTTGAAGGGGGACTTGGTTTATCGATAAATAATCTATTTATATTACCCTTGTACACCTTTTCATTATAGAGTACTAGAATTATATAACATATGTGGGTTATTATCAAGAAAAACCATCACTATTTAGAATAGGTATAGCCTAGTATAATTGACTTTTCTGATAATAATAGAATACCCTTATTACGAGAGATATCCCATGTTAATTTCTTTGTAATGTTTTTTATTTTTAATTTTATTTTTATTGTTTTTTGGATGGTTAGTGGATAATAAATCTAACTAGAAGCAACCATTTTAGTTGATTCAATACAATAAATTAATTCCAAGTTGTATCACCACTTCTCATTAATATTTTATTTCCCAACACATATTATATATTCCCACAACCATTTCATGTATTTATTATAAATGTTATAGTTATAGATATGTGTGGGGGGGATTATACAAGTACAATATAATATATTTTAATGTTTTGTTATTTTTTGTGTTTTCAGGATGTTTTGGGATACACTAAATTCTGATGATGAATTTAAATCATAAAGGATTTTTATAGAAAAGTAATTCTTTTAAATTATATATACGTTTTTGGTCTTTGTGGAATATACTTTGTTCAGGTTTTCTGGTATCCCATAAAAATAAAAGAGTAGTACATCGTTTAAAAATACGTATAAAAAATCAAGAGATAAAATGAAATATATTATCCAAACTCATTAATATTTTATTTGGATAGAAATATCTAATATTTATAGGATATATCCCCAATATCATGATAATTATATTTCTAGATTTGATCCTCAATTTCATAGGTAATGAGTTCCATGAACACATGATACTCATTAAGGGGGAAGAGGTCACAACATGTTTTACAAAAATAATTTTTTTTTGACTCTAACCACTAATTTCTATAATCATCAAGGCCTTTGGGAAATCTATCCTTACTCAGTATTATAGAATCCATCACTAATAATTCAGTTTAGATGTTTCAATTTCAAACTCCATGGTCTCAGACTTTCCAAATTAGTGGTGGGTAGAATTCATTTTTATCAACATGTTATGGGGAAATAATAATTATAGATGTTCTAGATTTTATGGGGCCTCACTCACATAATTACAGATTATAAAAATTTAATTTGAAACACTGATTGATTTATACATCTAATGCCTCATCTTATTATTGGTTTTTATTTTATTGCTTGAGATTTGATTTTAAAATTTGATAAAACTTAATCAAATGTAAAATCCATGTTCTCAGATTTCATCCAACACCAATCATAACAAATTTATTGGTTTGTCAAAAATTTTAAAATATTGTTACATTTTTTATTTTTCTTGATAGGATTATGTAATTTTGTGTGATATATAATTTTTTAATTAATTTTTACTGTTTTTAGAATTATTAATTTTTGTAAAAAATGAATGAGGAATTATTTATATGACATTATTATCATTTAAGACCACATTTAAGTGATCCCACCATAATCTTTGGTGATTTACATGATTATGATTCAAGATAAGTGTTCGGGATATAATTTATTGGAATCTATTAGCAAGGAGTTCACTATTGGGAAAATGTGTGTGATGTTTTTATATGTTTTTATTTAGTGAGTTTTCATAATATAAAATATGTTATAATACTTATTTTCCCTATATTTATCTATGAAAAAAATTTATACCAGAATGATATATATATATATATATGAAGAAAAGAAAACAAATTTGAAAATAAAACATTGATAGTTCACTGTTTCTGTTGTATATTCTTGTGAACTTGATAAAAAATGAAATTGTTTGGGATGGGTGATGCCATTTTTTCAAAAGAGAGTGAGGAAAACCCCACTAATCATTTAATCTATAACATGTAATGTACTATAAAGAAAAAAAATACAATTTTAAACTTATGTTTTTCATATAACTACCCACCATACATATTAATTATAGAAACCCAAGTCTATGTCATCTTGATTAAGACACACTTTTTATATTGTTATGTGGATAAAATATAATAACAAAAATACTATTGAAATCATACATATTGTTTTGAAAAAAAGTATTTATACAAAATATATTTTTTATATTAAAGATTAATTTTTGAGAAGGTATTAGGAGATATAATGTGTTTTCATGGAGAAGAAAGAGTTATTTAATGGAGATTAATATTGGAAGCATGATATTTCAAATAATAGAAAAAATTAGAAATTACTATCATTAAATCATTGAGAATTTTAATTTTACATCATTATAAGTTATTTTTGTAGAAGATAAAACTTTATATGTGGGGGAGTGATATAATATATATATATTAATTTTATTAATTTTCAGATTCATTGATAATATCTAAACTATTTTTACATTTTCTATGTATAGAATAATTTTTATGTTTTTTTTATTTTATAATTGATTTTAAAAATGCAATAATATCATGAGTTGATTGAATTAATAAATATTTCGTATCATATTTAAATGATAATAAAATATTATTTAACATTTTGAGGTTAAATTGAAAAAAATCCATTCCATATATATGTAAGTGATATTTTAGATTAGTCATTTTTAATTAAAATTAATTTTGAACTAGCTGTGTATTTTGAAATAATGACGTCAAAAACTGTGTAAGAATAAATGTAAATGATAAAATAAATTTTATGAATAAAATAATTTTTTATATAATAAAATTAAATATTTAATACCCTAGGTAATATTAATTTATTCTATGCTTATTTAACATAAGGATTTTCCATTTCCATATGAGATGAATGACTGGGTCCATATATGTAACACTACACACATATTTTTAAATACTATATTTGATAAATATAAATATATATGAATGATTAATTTGATACTTTTTATAAATAAAAAAATATTTATGGGATACATAAAATAAAAATTTACACACAAGAGTAAACTCATGAATCAATCAATAACATATTGTTATTCACTCTAAAAACTTTTACAATACATATATGATGATGGAGGAGAAGAAGTAAGAACCATTGATGAAAATTAATTTCCAAATGTATTATATTGAAGCAATCATGGAAACAAAAATGAATCTATCTAAAAAGATTAAAACTAATATTAGGAAATGATGAATAATACCTCAATATGAAAATGGAACTAGAAGTTAGATGATGAATAACACCAAAACCGATGAAATTTATTTTTAGTGAAGGAATAAAATCCATTGAATCTAGATGAATATTGAACTATATTTTTATATATTTTATCCTAGACCAATTTAAAAAGGGTTCCAATATAAAGGATTAGGTATATAGTTTCATATCTTCATTGTATTATATTTTCTTCCACTTTTTCAATGGTAAGAAGTTAACTTGAGGAGTTATTACAAGGATGATTAGGTTAATTTTTCTACAACTTTTTTACTTATTAATTTTCCAATTGTATTCAAAATATGGATAATTCTAAGGGTTTTGAGGTTATGGTTCTTGAAATTTCCTTGTACATTATTTTTCCATGGATTTCTTTTAAGTTTTAATATCCATTCTCTATTATTTAGGTCAAGTATTAGTATATTAGGTAACTAGTGCTTATGGGAAGACTAGAATTTAGTTACATAATTGTGAGAAAAGTAAAGGATTTATAAATAGTTTAATTTTTCCCCTCTCCCAAGCCTAAGAAACTATGTTATTTTTTGTACTACGGGTCCATATGTATATTTTTTGTTAAGAAAATATCAATAAAAAAGGGTGGTCATGAACAAATGTCGTCATGGTCATAGTGTAATGTTTGTAATGATATTATAAATATAATTAGGGAGAATCAAGTTATTCCTAAGAGTAGTTTCTATCCATCTATATATTTATTGAATGCTATTATTATAATTATTATTTTATTTAAAGTTTTCATTTTCATTCTAAGTAACTTTTCATTTCATACCTTCTATTTTTCTTAAATTTTTATAAATTTATCTAGTAATTTGATAAATGATAAAAAAGAGTTGTGTGTATGATTGACTCTCATTGGGAGATTATCCTAGAATGATAATATCGTAGAGTCAGGGTTAAATATAAAATTTTATTGTCTAGGATTTCTTGGAAATTTATTATATCACATATGTTTTAACATATAAAAAAACAATGTTCACCAATTATGTTTTTAAAATTTGTAATTTTTAAACACTAGGTCAATGTTCAATTTATTTATGATACTAATTATTGTGGGTTATTTTGTTGGTAAAATTAATGTATCTACATTCTATTTCTATGTAGGAGATTGTATATACTATAGGTTATACTAATAAAAAAATAAAAAAAATCATTTTATTTCATGGTCAAATTTACTCTTCGAAAATAAATAAACTAATACTTCTTTAACAATTTATTTTAAAAACTATAACAAAATAATCCAGAAATGAACATAGTCATAGGAAAAAATAATAATTACATTGAAAACATAACTAAAATAAAAATAAAATGATATTTTTTACATATGATTTATAAATAAAAAATTTATCTTGAAAACAAATACTCCTTCATTTTTTTGGTGACAAAGTTAGTTGAAATATGATTTAGAGGGGGGGGGGGGGTGTGAAGCAGTTGTATATATTTAATAAATCCATTATAATTAAACTATATTAAATGATTAATGTCTTAATCTTATTAGAAAAACAACTCCCTCATCATGAGTGTAATAGTAAATTAAATTTTACACAAAAATAATGAATTTACATGGTTCAACCCTAATATGATATCTTAATTGATTCATGGTTAGGTCATGTTCAATGAGATTGATTATCACTAACACAATAGTGATTATAAGATAAATGTAGTGTATATCCTTGAACATTCCATTGTTTTCTAAGGAATGTACAAAGTATGAAATGTGAGTATCCTTGATATTAACCAATGAAAACAATACTTTTGGGTGTGGTTTTCTATGGTTCTTCCAACCTTTATATTATATACCCCATAATTATTGTGAATATGATCCTCAATGGAACTCCAAATGGTTTAACATTAATAATAAGATCTAATACTAAAGGAATTTCATCTTCTAGAAACAAAATGAGAAACATCATGTCAATTTTGTTCCCTAGTTATTCAAAATAATCCACTCATTCATAAAACATTATATATGGGATATTAACGTTCCTCCAAGGTAGAAATAATTTTTATCAATGATAAGGAATTATTCTTTCCTTAACCAAGTTATAATACATTTTTGGAGTGTATGTTGTGTTTCTAAATTATTCTCTTTCCTCTAAACAGATGATTAATAAATTAGAAATTTAGTTTACTTATCACTAAAAACTGTAACATAGTTATATTTCTCAATATATTAAATTTTAATTTTGGTTAAAAATGAATGAGAAAAAGTTCCTTAATGAAACTAAATAAATTCACATGATTTATAGGAATATAAAATTACCTAATAAATATCCCCAAATTTTCTTCCCATTCAATCAATAATTAATGTTTTCATATTTTTAAATATGAAATCACCATAACTAATGCATGATATTTTCATTTAACCCTATTTAATTATTCATATACAATATCCAAGAATCATGGGATAATTATCTCTTCTAATAAACTTTAATACCCATTTGAATTTAAATTTAATCCATGTTATAATGGATATGTCACATGACAAACATTATATGGTGTAACAACATCTTCCTATTCCTCTTGAACAAAATAATGTAATATTAAATTTAGTGTAAGATTTCACCTTAGATCTCATCTTAATCAAAATAATTTTATGAGACATGATGTTAAATTAGTGAAGAACTACACTTGTAGTATTGTTTGAATATATTTGTAATCTTTAGAGTATTTTATATTTTGAATTATCTAGCTTCTCATAATTACATAACGTCACAAACATTGATATGGTTATTTTGGAACCTTATAAAGGTTGTACCAACCTTAAAAGGTTATATTCAAACCATGCATGCATGTATCCCAACCATTCAAGGTCATATCTAAACTATATAGGGTGTTATTTGAACCTTACATTCATGTGTATCAACATTATGATAATGGATGAATCAATATTATTAAAAAATTTATATATTAATCTAGTGGTGGTCTTAATAATATATAATCGAAGACATATCCATATTTCATCACCTCAATATTAGAATTATTTAATACAATGAATAATCTTATAGTTTTTTAAAATTATAAATGACCCCTTAAAAAAATAAGAAATTACCTCAAGTGAATTATTAAACATATAAAAAAATGGTTGAGAAAAAATGCATTACCGCTTGAATAACAATTCCATGGAAACTTCAATATCCCCCATTTAATTTGTTTTTATCCACATAAAAATCAGTTTTTAAACTAAATATTTTATTCAAGAGACACCATATTATATCTTTTTACATGTTAAAATATTTTAACACCAAATACAAGGTTAAAATAATGTTTTTTATAGAACATAATCTCTTAGTGATATATAACATTTTGTAAATGTGATAAGATTCTCTACCCATCAACCAGGACACTCAAAAATTTAAATAGATCCCACTTTTCAGAAGAAACAAAAACAGTAAATTTATAATAGATAAGGATATAAATTCTACTCTCCCCCTTTTAAAATACCATTTCTCTCCCTTTATGATGTGAAAATGTATATTCATATAAAGGAGTTTTGTATTTTGTTCTTACAATTAGAAAAAAATAATGAAGTCTCATTGTGGTTTCTGTAAAGGTTTATCAATGCTTTGGGAGGGTTTGAATATTCAAGTTCATCTATAATGTCTCAAATCTATCATAAGGTAAAACCTTGGTAAAAATAGCTTCTAATTTGTCTTGAGTTAGGATAAAATATAGTTAAATATCATTATTCATAAATCCATGTTTGATGAAGTGAAACCTAATATCAATATTCTCATACCTAGAGTGCTGAATAAAATTTTTGGCAATGTCAATAGAACACTTATAATTACCATGGATTCTGAGAGGGTTTTCTACATTCCCTATAAAATCTTATAGTTGATCTTTAAATTAATTTTTATATAAAATACCTAGTAGCAACCGAATATATAATCTGTATGGTGATCAATATTAGTAAATTTTTATTTTTATTATGTTTAATTACACAAATATTTCATATAAAGAAAATTATACAAGTATTGGACGTTTAATCACCATAATTCATATTCCAATATACATTTTTAAATCACAAACTATTTAGGTTCTCCCTAGTGTTGTAAAATATCCTATAACACATAATCCTATTGATATTTTAATGGAAACATTTTTCATCCATAAGGTATGAGTTTTTGATAACTATGATATTTATCATATATATTATTAAAATTGTCAATGTATAGTATTGATATAGTGAGATATGAAAGGATTGAAATTAATTAACTAAATTAGCTTTGATTATAACATCAATTTAAGTATAATTTTAAAATATAAACCCCAATTATAAGGTTATTAATAGTGTTTTCCTATCCTCTATTTCAAAATTCATCAAAAACTCTTTATCATATTTCTCTTGGTATAAGAAAATAAAATTTTCCTTCTACATAAATTCTATTCCCATGAAGTATATAAACTCTATTATCTTGGAAAAATCATATTAGTTATTTATTTTCATAGAGAGATAATTAAAAACACATTCTTAATCTCATAAAAATGATTTCTTTAACAATAATAATTATAATGAGATTAAGTAGTTATAAATCATTTATGTACATGTTTTTCTTATTCTTTACCTTATCATAATTAGATGTACTTAAAGAAACTATCTATATTTTAATACCTATATCATGTGGAATATTTCAATTATAAAAAGTATAATTCAGTTTTCATACATTATAACCATAAAATTTAAGAAAAATTCTACAGGTTGCTTAATATACACATCTTTTTTCATCTCACTAGTAAAGGATTATTTTTTTTTAAATTTTATATAATAGCTTAATTGATTACAATTTAACAGTACCCCTACCTTAATTTTTTTTCATCTTTAAGTATATGGGAGAGAAATAATATACTATAAAATATAGGTGAAGTACCATTACATTTTTTCAAGAGGCTATAATTTTTTTTCAATAGTAAGTGATAAGTATTTTGGAATGAATGAGAATAATTTTGGAGGTGGTTTAAAAAGACTGATCGAGTTTTAAGAAGGTTCTGTGTATGTTTAGTGAAATCTAGAATTTTGATACTAAGGCTAAAAATAATCTAAGTCATAAAGGCCAATAAAAATTAATTATGTAGTGTATAGATTCATATTGAGATGAACATGACTTTGATATACTCTCTTTTATGAATTTCAAATGATCTTATAACACTTTTAGAATAAGAATACAACAATAAAGAGCCATGTACTAATTAATATCTAAATTTAAAATACTGTGAGAAGTGGAATTGGACTCAAGTGAGATGTTGATTAATTTTTAGGGGATTTTTATGACTCATGTTTGGAATTATACTTCACATCAACATATAACTATGCTAACATGTGTATTAATTTCATACCATAACATTAGACTTTGATTCCTAGTGATATGATGTGCATATAAATACTCTAATAGAGAAACCATAAGATATCATGGATCAAATTTATGTAATTTAAAGTCTTATAATACCACCATCACATGTTGATATTTATATATAAAAATTCTTTACTATCCAGTTGATTCAAAATATCAATGGCTAGTTAAGATCAGTGATTGAAGATGAAATTCAAGGATATTTGAATTAGATTTAAATTAATAACAAATTAGAGGAATTTATTGGTATTTATATATATATTTAAAATAAAATATATTAAGTAATTTATCTTTATTAGGATTATATTTTATAGGAAGTATCATGAATCAAGAATTATATGGAAATGATAATTATGTATAATTTTATTTATTTTTATAGATATAATCTTTGCATGAAATGTGAGAATGTAAGTGGAGATAATGATCCAAACAAATGTTTTTGAGAATTAATATAAGGTTCCAATACTTCTTTTCTCCCAAATAAAAAAAATAAATGGATATAGAGAACTTTAGAATCCAACTTGAACTCCATCAAAGAGTTCTAACTATGTTGAGACAGGTTGAATCTATTATCAATGATGTGATTGAGTTTTTTGTGGTGGAAGAAGATAATTCCATGAATGCATGTTCTCAATATAGTGATGATTATTTTAAATAAATGATCAGTTAAGATCGACCTATTGGTACACATTTTTATAATATTTAGAGAAATGTTTTATAAGAGGGTCATATATTTGACATTTAATCATGTGTAGTTACACTAAGAATCATATTCACAATAAATAGTGAGGAGGTAATCTGAAAGCTAGTATACTAGTATAAATAATTACTAGTACTGTAAATATCACTATAAAAATTATATGATTTCCCTTTCTATTAATTTTAATCAACTGTAGGAAACCAAATAAGATTCAAGGATATACTCTACCCATATATTGTAATCACTATTATATTAGTGATAATTATGGTTATGGAACTCATCTGGAACCTAGAGAGGATTATGCAATCATATCGAGTTTAAACCTTTTCAAATTTATGTGTATTGTGTATTCTCTATTTCACAACTGCAATCAAGATGAAGAGAGTTTGTATTGATAAAATTAATACTTTTATTATTCATAGAGGTTTAATTTTTATGATTTTATAAAAATTTTTACATTAATTCTCCCCCACTCAGTTGTATTCCTACTTATATAAGAATTTCAAATGGTATCATAGTAAACTATGTTCCATTTAAGATTATTTATTTACAAAAAGTATAATTGTGAGTCATATTTCAATGAAAAATAGAGTAATTCCTTTTTTCAATGGGAATAAGTTTGATGTGTGTAAGAAATAACATTTCTAATATTTTGTTTAACAAGGATCAGAGGTTAGTGATGTTATTACTTTTGGTTTCAAAAAATATTGTGAGGAATTATTATATTTTATTTGCATATAAAAGTGTTTCTAGGAGTATGAAATGTTTATGAGTGAAATTAAATCATTAATATTTGATAATGTTCTCTGAAATTTGATTGGTATTCTAACATCAAATTAAGTGTATGAAAAAATAGAAAATTGTTATGAGGGGAATGTGAAAATTAGAGAATCCAAAAATACATATATAGAGGAAAAAATTGATTATTTTCTGTTATATAATTATGTAACCATGAAAACTCTTTTAATATAATAAATGAAGTCGTATGTCTTATCAGATGATTTAGTGATGAGATGAAAGACTCTAGTGTTTTGAAAATATTAACGAGAAATTTCCCAGACAGATTCAACTCAAATGGTTTTATCCATTAAATATAGCGAAATTATTTCATTTTATAATCTTTAAAGAACCTCTCTAAAAAAATGCTAAAATAAATAATTTTAAAAAAATAATTCAATAGAATATATTGAATCGTATGCTATGAAAATTATAATGGTCAGGGTGGAGGAATTTGATTCCTATAGTGACTTAGAGGATGATTAATAAAGTGATTTAATCCAAAATACATTTATTGATTTTTATGAAAAACTAATAAGGAAGGTAAGTCAAATTATAAAGAAATGATTCTAATTAAATGATATATTTATGTGATCATAACAAATTATTCTAATATTTTTCTTGAATAAAGAAGAGTGTAGAGTAAAATGAGGAATGAGGTGTTGAGAGACCTCATAGATGTAAAAAAAAGATATTTCAAAGTATATAAGAAATCAAATGAAATGATAAAAAATTTATATAATTACAGAAAATAAGATATTGAGTAAAGATTTATAATATTCCTCAATACATGAATTTATAAAATATTATGCTAGATAAGATTGAAATTTCATTTCTCATTTGGAGAAATAAGATGACAACTGAAATATGAAAGGAGAATATTACAAAATTGATGGGTCTCATAAGGCAAACATGTTGAAAATTGAACTCGAATTATTTTTTGAGAGAGACACTCAAGTAAATAAATAATTAAAATATCTTAAGAAGAGTGTGATAAAGATAAATAAATTTTACAATCTATTTTTTATTATAAAAAATGATCACATTGAGGAGATCATGTGTCTAAAGGTGAAATTTGTTGAGCCTAAGATAATCAAACATGAATTTATGAATAAGAGGAATGATCATGAATAAATTATAAAAAAATAAAAATCAAGGAGTCTTAATATTGATTATACTATTATAAAGAAGAGTAATGTTATATTCCCAATGGATCATACAAACACACCTAAGAGGATGCAGGGTGGTGAATCATGTGTTTCCTAATTTTACCAAATTATAATTTATTCCTTAAACCATAATAAGCCTTTGAAACATGAATTTTCTATGTTGGTTAAGATGGTTGGAAATTATTTTTTAATATAGAAAACTATAATACTCAATAACGGTAATGATATATATTATATAGGTATTTAATAAAGAATAGATCCTCCTAAGAATCCTACTCATTACTTTCATGGGATTTCCATGTCTTGGATTGTCCCTCAAATCTTTTTTTAGTGAAAGAGGAATTTGTTATATTTTTTTTCCTAAACCCACTCTCGCTATTTTTCCCATGTGATGGTTCACAGTTTTATTCAAGTGAACATAAGATTCATCCCATAGATTCTCTTTAAACTTGCATCCCCCTGCTTGGATTTGTCAATTTTTCATCTTCTCATTCACCCTAGGATGAAAAATCTCTAATTTTCCATGTATTATTTTTATATATTATATAAATTATTTATGAGACTAGACACTAATATAGTGTGTGATTCTTTGGACTGGTGTTCCCGTAAAAATTTTTGGAAAAATATTAAAATATTTAGTAGCACACATGTAAAAGTTTCTTGAAAAAGTAGAATGAACCTAAACGGGTGACTAGATCAGAAATTTGAGGGCACCATTGAATTTAAAATGATGAATTTTCCCTAGGTGCGACCTATCATTGGTCGGTGTGAGTAGGTTGTAAAACATTTTCCACAGGTGTAAAACAAATAAAATAATTGAATTATTTTATTAACACGATTACAGATAGACTTGTTGTTTAAGTGTATTAGTATGTTATAATTACAGGGTTAAATTCATAACCCTAGAACATCAGGATGATTTTGGAGAGAGATAGAGAGATCTGGGAATTCTTTTCGGTGAATGAAAATAGATTGATGATTGAGTATCGACACACATTGATTTAAGGATCTCACCATTGATTACAAGACAACTTCGTTATTCATCAGAAATCTATCCAAATTTTGGTAGTCCATGTGAGTTAATTGATTGATTCCCTATTATTAATTACATTAACTAATGAAAATAAATCGATGAGTAGATTGATTTGTGGATCTATCACTTTGTGGGAGGGGTTTGATTCTATGGAATTTATTTGATATGGGATTCTAACCCAAGTTGCTAGTTCTTGGTCATTGGAGAAGAATGGTTGGATAATAATGATAAACCTTATTTCTTATTCGTTTCTTCCTCCTTGCTTGCTTTCTTCACTTGTTGGATCCTTATGCTCTTAGGTCGATGTTTCTAGGTGGTTCTGAATTCAATCGGACCCTCGGATTTGAGGGAAATTGACCACCGATGCTATATTAGTGTAGATCAGGACCCAAGGAGCTCAAATCCATGATAATTTTAATTTTTGAGCATCGAAGATAGCAAAATTGTCCACAAAAGGGAAATATGGTGCATGGTAGTGGTGGTGCACAATTTTAGCTCACGTGCATGTGGTGGATCCACAGGGTGCGTCCGAGAGTAGCAGATGCAGACACAGAGAGTGACTGCATGGGAAGTAGTAGTGGAAGCTGAGGAAGATGCCAGATCTGGGTTAGGTCAACATGTCAGATCTGGGTTGGGTTAATAGGATTGATCTGGGTTGGGCTAGAGGGTTAGGATCCATGTCGTATCAGACCCAGGTTTGATCTGTGGAATCCATGGTGAATCCCCATTTCGAATGACAATGGTGATCAACCACAGTGGCCAGTCAGGAGGAATATGTGGTCTTACTGTGATGGTTGGTCCACGGGTAGTCGGTCCATTAGGTAGGTGGACCGATTGGGGTGGTAGGTGGACTAACCACAAGGGTAGGTGGGCCGACCATGGTGGTAGGTGGACCTACCACGACAGTAGGTCTGTAGGCCTAGACAAGTCTCTGGGAATCTGAATTCAAATAGTCACGACTCCAAAATGGAGTTTCCAAATGATGCCCCATCAGTAGGAATGATACCCCGACTTTAAGATGCTTGACCTTAGATAAATGTTCGGTACCTTCTTCAGAGTTGAGGCTCTTGAATTTCCTAGTTTGTACCAGTATAGTTTGTGTACATTCCCTTTTTTCCTTTGCTCTAGGGTAAAATGTGACATTACATATACATTACTGGATTGTAATCCCTTATAGAGACCAAGTCTTAGATAGAGTTTTGGTGTCCCTCTGTGATACTAGATTGAAATCATCTATCATCCCTAGTGGAGTATTGGAAATCAGTGTGACCTCCCTGAGTAGGTCATTGATCCTCCATCTAGAGGGCTACAATGGTAGGGTTTGTGGAATCATTGGCATACATTATACAATGTAGCGTGCTAATCTACAACGCTCCAGGTCTGGGAGCCGCCCAGAGGTTCCCCATACCCGGTTGGTCACATAGAATCACGCTCATTTCCCCGAACTCCAGAGGATTCCAACTAGCAGCAAGGGCCTTGGTTGTGATAGTGGGGAAACTATTCCATCATTAGCACAGTAACACAACATATGTAAAACAGATAACAAAAGGGAAAGTAGTAAAAGATGCAATATGTAAAAAAACAAAAGTAATAAACAACCGGATCCCACCCATATATATAATTGATGCATGATAGATATGTCTAGGAAAGTAGCCAAACAAATCAGAATGCTGGAATACAATACTAAACCAAAGTAAAAAAGAAAATCAAGTAAACAGCTCCATAAAATCTTAAGCCTCAGCTTGGTCCCATGCTCCCTAGCCCCACAACAATGAATTTCCTGAAGTAGAAGGGTGATTCCCCTTATCTATACCTGCAACAATATAATCTGTTTGGGCCCAAAAGCATGACCCAAATAGGGTGTGAGACTAATCCTAGTAAGAAACCACCCAAAGATCTATGCCTAACAGTCAGTGAATATATATGGCTGGCAAACAGAAAAAAGAAGCAGTGAACACATAAGTACTCAAAAGTAAACAATCAACCACTTTAATTTACAAAAATTTACTTTTATGTATTTAATCAACCCAAAAAAATACAAGCAACCCTCTGGTTAGTTCTCACAGCCTAACCCCTCCGGTTTACAATACAATAGAAGATATAACAAAGACTCTCTGAGGAAGAACTCACCATCAATCCCCCCTATATTCATGTGTGATCAAAGACTCTCTGAGGAAGCACTCAACGTCAATTACTTCTATATTCTTTTAGAGGTAACATACAAACACTTTTAGGAAGCACTCAACATTAATTCCTCATGTGACCTAGTTATGTACCTATAGACACTCTAAGAGAGTACTCAACATCAATCCCCCCTATGGTCTCACAGTGTGATAATTATAACCGACACTCTGGGAAATCCCTCAATGTCAATTTCCCCAGCGGTCTCACTACAATAGGTTCCCGCATCCTTGTGTAAAGAAATCATGCACAAACGATAATCAGTAGCCAATTTAATCCTCAAGAACTACTTGGATAAACAAACTACAACATATCATAGCATGTCAGATATTAATAACTCCACCCTAACAATACTCTAAATGGATAGAAAAGCAGCAGCCTAACGGGCAAGGATATATCAAATTGTCAAAAAAAGAAAACATGGGAAAACATCCATATCTTGGTAAAGATAACCCTATTCTCAAACGATTAACCTTTATAAAATCAAACAAGGCATAAATGTAAAATAAAAGGGCTAAATCCATAAACACATAATACCCTGAACCAGGGTATTGGGAAATATTTCACATATAAGTCAAAGAATAACTACGGAAATGAAAGAAACACCTAACTTAGGGTTTGGAGATCGATATACGTGAAACATAGTCCTTGAATTGACCTAGAATGTTGTAGATCTACCAAAATGCGAAAAACATTTAACCCAGGATATCTCGTGAAAGAGGAGAAATCCAGAGATTAAGTTCATGAAGAAAGGAGAACTCATCAATGTGATTCCAATGTAATCGAGCAAGGTCAATTCTGAGAACGAATGGTGAGTCGGGGGCTCAGAGAAGATATGCAGCTGTACGGACACTCCTGGATGAAATAGGTTGAGATGAAGTGAATTCTTTCCATCAGATGCATCCACAGTCTATTTAATGAAAAAAAAATAAAGTACACAACGTGTATTCTAAAAGTACATGGCATGTACTTTCCTTTTCTAGACTCCTCTTTAGGCGGTTTCCAGGTCACCACACATGACCATGTACTCAGCCATTGCCCAGCCAAAACACGGTCACCCACGAAAACTGAATACACAAAGTGTACTTATATGTACATTGTGTGTACTTCTGAATTTTCGAAAAACTCATATTTTTCATCCAAATAACTAGAAATGAAAAAAACATACCAGAAAAGAAGATCTGGATTCTTACAAACTTACTCCCCTAAAGAAATTCATCCCCAAATTTCCCTAGGAAGGCAGTTTGGAAGAAGAATAATCTAACAACTCCAGACACTACAATTGTATATCGGCCTCCCTCTCCCAGGTCTTGTCTTGTACTCACCCTTGCTACCATAACACTCATACTAGAGGAACAAACCTTCCATGAAGAAGCTTTACACGTTGATAAATAATCTGAATAGGACGCTCCTTGAACGAGGAATACACCTCGAGCTCAACCTCCTCAGGTTGGAAAACATCAGACGTGTCTAAGAAGTAACTTCAAAGGTGAGAAATGTGGAAGACATCATGCATATCCCAGTACCTCTGAGGTAACTACAACTGATAGGAAACCGATCTTACTCTCTTCTAAACCTCAAATGTCCTGATGTACCTTGGCGAAAGCTTTCCCTATCTCATAATATTCCTCTATCCCAACCTTAGTGTGACATGTATGAAAACCTAATCTCTGACCTCTAAATCAAGAGGTCATCTTCGTCGATCATCATAAGACTTCTGTTATGACTTTGTAGTATCTTCTGAATCAACAATATATGCTCCATGGTCTCCTGGACAAGATGAGGTCCCAGCATAGCTGCCTCTCCTGTATCCATCTAGAAAAAGGGTGACCGACATGGACTGTCGTAAAAATCCTCAAAAGGTTTCATCTAAACAGTTGATTGAAAACTATTATTTTAGGAAAAATCCACAAGAGGTTTTTTCTTCTCCCAAGAACCTCCAAAATCCAGGATGCATGCTTGAAGCATGTCCTCCAGCACCTGAATCGTATGCTCAGACTAGCAGTCTATCTGGGGATGGTATGATGTACTAGGAAGAACATGTTTACCCAAATCCATCTGTAATCTCTGTCAGACCTGGGAAGTAAAACGTGCATCCCTATCTGAAACAATGGAGTGCGTAAATTCATGTAAACCTACAATCTCTCAGATGTACAACCTTCATAACTCATTAATACTGAAGGTCTACTTCATCGGCAGGATGTGAGAAACCTTCAAGAGTCTATTGACTACCCAAACTGTATCAATCTCTCAATGAGACCTCAAAAAACATGTCACGATGTCCATCACAACATCATTCCATTTCCACTTGGGAATGGGTAACTTCTGTAAAAACCCTACTGTTAGCTGATGCTCTGCCTTCACCTGTAGACAGGTGGAACACCTCATGAAAAAACCAGCAACATCTCCCTTTATACATGGCCACCAATACTAATGGTGTAGATCAAGATACATCTTGGTGACACTAGGATAAACTTCCCAAATAGAGGAATGAATGTCCCACATCAGCTCCTCATGTATATCTACTGACACCCATACACACCCTTGAAAACGCAAGATCTCTTCCTTGCCTACTATCCATCCAAGAATATAGTCCCATCCTAACACACTTTCCCATATGACTAGGCCTTATGAATTTGATAGCTGCCTCATTCTCACTCGATCATGTAGAGTAGAGGTAACAGCTACCAAAGAATGAAACATTTGTCCCTATCTATCGTGCACCTCCAAATGAATCTCAGAGAATTTGTCCATAAGCTTCCACTCACTACTGGTGTCTTGAACTTCCTATATATGATTCCTCCTGCTCAACGCCTCAGATATTGCATTGCCTTTCCAAGGCATATAGGCTAGTTCAATGTCAAAAGACTGAAGGTACTCTACCAACCTTCACTGTCTCAAATATAGGTCACACTGAGTGAAGATATACTTGAGAATTTTTTTGGTCGGTGAAAACCACAAAAAGATATCCCAGAATATAATGTCTCCAAAAGTGTAAAGCATAAACAACTGCATCCCACTCGAGATTTTGCATCGGGTAGTTCCTCTCACGTGGCCTCAACTGCCAAGACCCGTACACAACAACCCCTTCCCCTGCATATGCACAACTCCCAGCCCAATACCAGATGTATCACAGTACACAATATATCTCTTGTCTGACTCTGGTAATACTAGTATCGGTGCTTAATTAAACCTCCATTTTAGCTCCGGAAAGGCTAACTCAGAATAATCTTACCACAAGTACATCACACCCATCTTTGTCAAAACTATCATTGGTGATGCTAAGTATGAAAAGTCATGTATGAAACTTCTGTATTATCCAACTAGCCCTGAAAAAACTCCATACCCCAAAGATGTTCGCCAACTTCTCCCAAGAAACTAATGCTCTAACTTTCTCTAGGTCTACTGATACTCATGTCTCTGAGATAACATGACCTAAAAAGTGAATCTGGTCCATTCCAAAGTGTAATTTTGAGATTTTATAATATAAATGATACTCTCTCAGTGTACTCATGATGATCTCAAGATGGGTGGCATGGTTGTGTCGAGTGTGAGAGTACACCAAGATATCATCCACGAAGACTACCTCAAAAGAATCCATGTATGGATGGAACACTCGGTTCATTAGTTCTATGAAAACAAAAGGAGCATTCATGAGGCTGAACGACATAACCACATAATCATATAGACCATAACTACTCCAAAAGGATGTAAGAGGAATATCAGATGGTCTAACGAGCAACTGATGGTATTTGGATCTCAATTAAATCTTCAAGAACACCCAGGCTCCTCGAAGCGAATCAAAGAGATCATCAATCCTCAGTAAGGGATATCAGTTCTTGACCATCAACTAGATCAACTTCCGATAATCCATATAAAGGCCGAGGGTACTTTCTGCCTTCTTCGCAAATAGGACAAGCAAATCCCAAGGAGAAGAACTGGGTCGGATGAACCCCTTACCCTGCAACTCCTCCAACTGCTTCTTGATCTCCTCTAACTCCGGTGTAGCTATCCTATGAGGAGTAATGGACACCGGTGCTGCTCTTGGGAGAATCTCAATAGAAAATTCCACCTCTTTCTCTAGAGGAAAACCTAAAAAGTTCTTTAGAAAGATGTCTTTGAAATGATCCACCACTATAGGAAAGTCCAACTATTAAGTCCCCTAGTAATATGGATATAGACTATAAAACTGGGCTGTAACTCCACCAAACACATGATTCCCTGGTCCCTCTCTGCTCGCCTGGACACCCCCATTCATCCTGATGAAGAAACAATATGCACTCTGGTGATGTGAAACTCACCCTATGATGATATCAGTCAAAAAAGGCCTGGAAGGGAACTAACCACTCCATTCCAAGAATTACTTCATAGCCCGTCATCTCCAAGACATAAAGGTCCCAAAATAAGTGACACCCACTAACCAAAATATGGATCTCCTTGCACAAAAAATGCTATCCATCCTAGTCCCCAACAAAGTGTCTAGCATCAAGATATCAGTAGAGGAAAAGATACAGAGCCCATGGATCTCCACAACAAAAATAGATAAAAAGTTATAGGAAGCCCCTGTATCGAAAAGAGAAGAAGATAAAACAGAGGCAACTAGGATCATACCTCTAATAGTAGAGGGTCTGGGATCCTGCTCTTATTGTGTCTACTTCACCCAAAACATTTTACATCCACCACAACCATGTCACCCTGTCTGACCACTCTGAGCTGATCCACCCTACTATCTCTAAAATCCTGGCAACTGGTAACCATGACCACAACCTCCACCTTAGCCTAAATGGATAAAAGAACTTCAGTTCCCTGATTGATGAGATACTGGTGGTGCTTTTCCTAAATGCGGAGTCATAGATGTACCCCTGTCACCTGCTACCGATGAGAAAAAAATCATAGAAGCGCTGAAGATGACCCATCTTTACACAAGATCGGCACTCCATTGGATATCTAGGGCAATGATGCCTCGTATTCCCTACCTTCCCACATTGTTAGAACACCACCTAGATCCCTGATGGTGCATGCCGCCTACTAGGATCTCCCCGTGTAGACTCCCTGCAGCGTTTCCTACAATCAACCGGAGAATTTTCAACTCTGGATGCTAAACCACCTTGTCCAACAGCTCCAAAATCCCTAAGGTTGTGCTCCATGATAAGTGCTTGGTTGAATATATAATTGAATGAAGTCATCCTGAAGATGTTTACCTGAGATTGGATATCCTTCTTAAGACCATACTCAATCTACCATGCAAGGAATAAATCACCCCTAGAAATGGTGTAAAGCAATGAATCTCTATGAAATGATAAGAATACTCCATGACTGAAAGAGTACCCTCCTCCAAACTCATGAAATCTGAGGCTTGATCGGCCCTCAAGGTCTCCGTGTAGAATTATCTATTGAAGGTATGCTGAAACTCATCCCACTACATATCCTGCTGGTGCCCCACCTGTGAGATCACATCCCACCATCTCTTGGCAGGGTCCCGAAACATCTATGTAGTGAGTTTGACTCTCCTCTCTAGATGCATCTCCATATGCACAAAGATTGAAATCATAGATTCTAACCATGAATCTACAGCCCGAGGTCCTCCTACCTTTGTGAACGTGGGAGGATGTTCCTATTGGAAAACTTGCGTCAACTTTTACATAGATGGGGAAGGATGTGGTACTCCCTATAAGGTCCCCATAAACCTCATAATGTCATCTCGAAACTCTTCATCAACACTTGCGTCCAGAATGATGGTTGTTGCCAAGACTGGCACTATACGAGGATCTACTGGTAGTCCATGTTCATCCATGTCTGGTGTCTAATCACTACCCTATAATTGGAGGAAAACCAGAGGACATCTCAGTGGCATGATTGTGCAAGGTCAAGCCCACACATTAGATCAAGATTATCAAGGAATAAAACATATATTTGTATGAAGGAAAAAAGATAAATAAAACATTCAAGTTATTCAAATAATGGATACATGGCATGTATAATGACTACACGACGTGTTCCCTTAAGCCTTTACATGGGTGTGTATGTTTGCCAAAATTGGTCGTGTAACACCCCATAAAAATGGCGTGTATTAATAACACACTACATGTACTAGAATCGTCTTCCCCTTCTTGAGTACTTCTACATGATTAAGCCACACAGTTTCCGTAGAACAAGAATACATGGCGTGTTAGTGCCAGACACGACGTGTATTAGATAAACTTCACTGACCCGTGTTGTTCATCACACAGACGGCTATAGGGATGGCTTTACACGACATGTTACAGATGGACAGGACGTGTACTAGAAAAGACTCCACTGACCCATGTTGGTTGTCACATGATCAATTACACGGATCTACCACATGATGTTTTCCAGAGAGACATGGCATTTACTTGAAGGATTTCACTGACCCGTGTTGCTCGTTACATGTCCAGATTCAAGGGTCACACTACACAGAGTGTTTAATATTGACATGGTGTGTATAACCAATGTTTTATCCATCCTTGTAGTTAGTCACGTGAGTGGAAACATGGTCTATAAAACACGGTGTGTACATCCAGAACACGGTGTGTTGCACAAAATATTTTCCAACCCTGTATCTCTATCCACATACCCAGTGACAAGGTTAGAGACTACACGACGTGTACATACAATACACAACATGTACTTAAGAGAAACAATTCCTTCCTGAATAGATGCACACATGGAATGTATTTATCGTTAAACACCATGTATTTTGGGTTCTTCTGGACAGTAAGCCTCAAAAACTACTCTGGAACCCAAAAAAACACTGAAACTAACATTAAAGTGCCAAATTCCGATCCGTAAGGGCCCATACTCCCCGCGAATCAAGTCTTTTCATCTTATAAATGTTATATATAAACATAACAGAGCATTGATCCACCAAATTCAAGTCCATGAGGGCCTATAACACCTCAATAACCAATGATTGGAGTTCATTCGAACAAAATCTTAACACAATTAAACACCCTATAAAAAGAAAGTATTATTTTCAAGACATCTATCACAATAACAAGCATATCTAACACATCTTCTATCACAACAACATGCAATTTCTAATTCTTCCTAAATGGAATGGATGGAATGCATGAAATGTGTTCTCTAGAAAGTTCCTATATGATGCATGAGATGGAATACCCTCATCTCATCGGGTTGTAATAGAAATAAAACCTCAGTATTATTAACAATAACATAAAAAAACATGTTAATCACCTAACGATGAAATCAAATCAACTGTAAAACTGTAAACCCAAAAAAATTGAAATATATGAGGAAAATTGGATTTTCCCTGTACATGGGTTTGCTACTCCTGGGAACATAATATTAACAAGTACTTATTTACTTCCTATCGCAGGTTATAGTCTCCAATCAATAAGTCAAGAAGAAAATATTTCTTATGATACCACTTTGTAACATCCCGGTTCCGAGACCCTCCCAGAGGTGCCCTGTACCCGGATGGTCACATGGCCTCATGCAAATTTCCCCAAATTCTAGAGGTTTCCAACTAGAAGAAAGGTCCTTAGGTGTGATAGTGGGGAAACTAGTCCGCCATTGTTAGAGTAACACAATGGAAGTAAAACAGATAGTAATATCAAAAGTAGTAAAACATGCAACAAGTAAACAAAATAATTAATAAACAATTGGAGCACACAAATATATAAATGATGCATGATAAATATGTCAATGAAAGCATCCAAACAAATCACAACGCTAGAATATAGTACAAAACAAAAGTGCAAAAGAAAATAAAGTAAAAATATCAATAGCATCGCAAGCCTCAGCTTGGTCCCATTCTCCCCAGCTCCAAAACAATTAAGTACCTGAAGTAGTAGGGAACTTGACCTTATATATGCCTGCAGCAATATAATCTGTTTGGGCCCAAGAGAATGACCCAAATAAGATGTGAGAAAATATCAGTAGGAAACCACCAAATGATCTATGCCTAACAATCAGTGAATATATATGGTAGGCAATAATAAAAAAAGAAGCAGTGAGCACAGAAGTACTCAAATGTAAACAGTCATACATTTCATTTAAAAATATAAACTTTTATGTATTTAATCAACCAAATCAAATACAATCAACCCTCTAGGTAGTTATTACAGACTAACCCCACTGGTTCACAATAAAAGAGAAGATATAACAATGAATCTATAAGGAAGCACTCACCGTCAATCCCTCTGATAGTCATGTGTGATCAAAGACTCTCTGAGGATGCACTCACAGTAAATTCCCACTATATTCATTTAACTGTAACCTACAAACAATATGAAGAAGCACCCAACGTCAATTCCTCACGTGGCCTCGTAATGTAACTATATACACTATGAGGGAGCACTCAACGTCAATCCCCCCTATGGTATCGCAGTGTGATAATTATAGCAGACACTCTAGGAAATCCCTCGATGTTAATTTCCCTTATCGTCTCACTACACCAGGTTCTCGTAGCCCCGTGTAAAGTAATCGTGCACAAATGATAATAAACATTGAATGTAAACCTCAAGAACTACGTGGATAAACAAACTACAACATATCATAGCATGTCAGATATTAATCACTCCACCATAAAAATATTGGTCATGGAAAGAAAAGAAGCATCCTAACATGCAAGGATAGTATAAATGGTTAAAAACAAGAAAACATGGGAAAAAATAAATAGCTTGGAAAAGATAACCCTATTCACAAACAATTAACCACTATCCAATCAAAAAAGGAGTAACAAGAAAATAAGAGGGCTAAAACTATAATCACACAATACCTCAAATGAGGGTATTTGGCACTTTTGCACATATAACTCAAAGAATAACTACAAAAAATAACAAAACACCTACTTCGGCATTGTGAGATCGAAATAAGTGAACCTCATGCCTTGATTGACCTGAGAACACCATATATTCATAAAATGCTAAAAACGTTCAACTGAGGATATGTCGTGAAAGGGGAGAAATAGGGATATGAAGTTCAAGAAGAAAGGAGAACTCACCGATGCGATTCCATCACAATTGACAGAGGTCGATTTAGAGAACAGATGATGAGTTAGGGGCTTGGGGAAGATCCACGGATGTATAAACGCTCCTAGAAAAAATATGTCAAGAAGAAGTGCATTCTGTCCATCAGAAGTGAACTTGGTCTATTTAATGACAAAAAGAAAGTACACGTTGTGTATTTTAATAGTACACGACATGTACTTGGATTTTCTGGTCACTTCTTTAGCCGGTCTCCAGGACAACACACATTTCCATGTACTCGGTCGTTAACCAAGCAGTACATGGTCACTCGCGAAAACTGAGAACACGATGTGTACTTATAAGTATATAACGTGTACTATTTAATTTTCGAGAAACTCCTCTTTTTCCTCAAAACTAATAGAAAAGAAAAAAACATTCATGAAAAGAAGATCTAGGATCTTATATAATATAGATTGGGTTTGTGGTTCCCCCAGAGGCTTTGGGTGTAACCCCCTCTCTGTGTATCATAGTCCTCTCAGACTAGTGCATTCTTTTGTGGTAGGGAGAAAATGAGTTGGGCCTCTTCATCAAGTGTCTCTGATGACATCATTCTCTAAGGAGTGAGTTCTCCAAGAGTGATCATTGATTTGTGTATTATCTTATTGGTGGATTTTGGATATGACTTCTTGGTGGTGTGGGGTCATTCCTTAGTATATTTTGGTTCTATTTCTGCACTTATTATATTGAGATGACTACAGTTGGTTCTTCAAGTTTTGTATTTTTCAGGGAATCTTACTAAGTATTGTTATACTCACCCTGATATGAGCTTTTCCCGCACGAGTCATGTCTTATGAAAATGGTGTCCATTTTCACGGTGTCCTAGGAGGATCGGGAGCGGGTGGTGCATAGATGGAGCCAAGAAGGCCAAGGTGCTTTTTTAGGAGCATAACATTGACGTAGTCCTCACCCAGGGAGTCGGATGGACTCAATATAGTTTTTTTGGATGTTTTTATAGGATCATTGTTTAAGACTAAATTTGGACTTGTTTACATTTAATTTAATTCTTATTTCCCTCTGGTTATGGGATCTTAGTTATATACATGCATTCTATCACTTGTTTTATATTTTTTCATTGTGTGGGCTGGATATGTGTGAGTTGTTTCATGTTATTTATACTAATTCCTCATATTTCATGGAAATTATTTCATAGTACCAGTCAGAAGACCTTGGACTATTGAAGGTGGGATTGGGGTAGTCACGACACGGGCCCCTCTAGGATGTGTCATGAAATATTGATATCATAGGTGGTCAGTTGTACTTTAGGATTGAGATTCTGTGAGATTGGATTGAGAAAATAGTGTTAAGTGTTTCATATTTGGATTTTAGGTAGAGAGTGCAGTGTTGGTGTAGCGGCCGACATACCCATACACCAGTACTTTTCTCACCTTCTTTTTGACTCAGTACTTGAAAACACTATTTTCATTGAGAAACAATGGTACAAGAATCATATAAGAATGGTTGCATCTTTCATTTAATTCTTGAATCATCTCCCTAAATATACACTATTAACCATGGTACATCTTGTTTTATTTCAGGATTCCTCCACATAGATAGGTAGCCATGATTCCACTATATGATCATGAGGATGATCTAACTAGTGATTAGGCTTTGGTACATGGACCTATACCAGAGATAGCATCTCTAGGTGGTTTACCAGCTATACCACCACCCATTGATCAGTAGGTACTACCCACACTACGAGAATATGATGCACACAAGTTTGGTGTATTGAATGAGTTTCATAGGTAGTGACCTCACTTGTTTTCGGGGTATCTAGATCACCAAATGGATGATGGTTTGCTAGAGGAAGTCACCCGTGCTTTTTGCCTTGTGAGGATGACTACTGATTAGATGAATTTCTTTTCCGAGAGTCTTATTTAGGAATATGCAGGGTGATGGTGGGTCTTGGTGACTTAGTCACATGATGAGAAAAATCACTCTTGGATAGACCTTGGGAAACTCTTCAAAGTGGAGTTCTATCTATCCACGTTGCGATTGGTATACATATAGGATCCTCTGCATCTGTAGTAGGGTAGTATAACCATAGAAGATTATTTAGCAAGGTTTACTGGTCTTTCATGCTACTCCATGGATATAGTATGGGAATAGTTCTTCAGGGATCAGACCTTCTTGTAGGGCTTACTCTAGAACATCAGTGCATTAGTGGTATCCCTTATCATTTCTACCTGTGCTAGAGTACTTGAGTTATCCGTGTTGAAAGAAATTTTTTCTAGAAGAGCAGAGACTAGTAGTGGGATCTAGTAGTGGGAAACAGATAGATGAGACCTTGAGGGAAGGTTAACAATGGTAGTCCCATGGATCTAAGTGGGTTAGGCTCTTTAGGAGAAGATCCCAGGACACAAGGACAATAGTGAAGGGCTCCCGGGGAATCTCAAATCAGTAAAGGTACATGTGGTACTTCTCATGCGAAAAATGGGGACATCTGGAACGAAATTTCCTAACCTGCTGTATATCTAATTAAGAGAAGGTCAATGGACCACCTAGGCAGAGACAGAGACAAGAGAAGGGTGGTACGTGTGGTAGAAGACGTGGTAGAGGAGCCGACATGGAAGCATAAGGTTGTCAGAGGTTCAACCATTTACTACCACCACCCCCTGGTGGTCCACACAAGGCTTAGGGAGTTGGTGGATAGGGAAGAGGCTAAGTGTAGGCTATAAAGGATAATCACTATAAGGCTCCAAGGATGATACGAGCTATGATCTGTGTATCTTGTACCTTAGGTTCAATATCCATAGACACCAGTTCTAGTCATTCTTTTCTTGCCACAAATGTTGTTTGAGACACGAAGATTCTGGTGGAACCATTGACATGGATGTTATGCTTGGAGACTTTTACTGGAGGAGACTCAATGATAAAACACTAGTTCCAATAGTGTGATCTAACTCTTAATGGTTAGGGTTTCAGTTGGGATCTCTTGGTAGTAGTGTGAAGGCCTTGGGAAGTAATTCCTGGTATGGACTGGTCATCCACAATTCATGTTAATATTGACAATTTTAGGTGAATAGTGTGGTGTGTCTCTAGTTATGGGACCATGTTTTCTGTTTTTTGTGAAAGGGAAATCCATGCAGCATAGGATGGAATCACACATAGGATGGTGCAGCGTATTACTCATCATTTGACTAGCCTGACCCTCAGTGTAGTGGATGATATGAGTCCACAGTTTCCTATAGTAGTGAAGAAGTATGAGAAAAAATTTCCTAAAAAAGTTCTAGGTTTACCACCTTATAGATAGATATACTTATGTAATGATCTACACCCTAGGATTACACAGACATCTACAACTTCTTATCAGATGGCTCCTACAGAGTTTCATGAGAAGAGGGTACATTTTGAGGACTTTCTGGGGAAGGGCTTCATAGGACCCAATGTTTCACCCTTGGAAGCCCTAGTATTGTTTTAAAAGAAGGCATATATGAGAATGAGGTTATGTGTGGATATATAGTTCTTAAACCATGTGACCATGAAGAACAAGTATCCACTACTGAGGATTAATGAACACTTTAATCAGTGGAAGGGGGAACAATGGTTCTCGAAGAATGACCTTATATCGGGTTTTCACCAGTTGTGATTACAAGATGATGATATATCAATGATTAACTTTAAACGTCATTATGTTCACTATGAGTACTTGGTGATGCTGTTTTTTCTGAGGAACTCCTTATAATTATTCTTGGGACTCATGAAAAAAATATTTCATCCCTACTTAGACTAGTTCATGGTAGTCCTCATCAATTACATCATAGTTCATTCAATGTATGAGGACGAGAAAATGAGACACATGATGATGGACCTGGACCCACTCTGAGAGAACCAATTATTTTGTAATCTCTCGAAGATACACTTTTTTATTCAAGAGTTCCATTTTTCGGGAAAGTTACTCTCAAAGTATGGAGTATTAGTTGGTCTAGTGAAGGTTAAGGTAGTTCTTTCTTGGGATCGACCCCAAAGTGTTTCCAAGGTGTGTAGTTTCATTAGATTCATAGGGTACTATCGGAGGATTGTACTATAATTCTCTATAGTGGTAGTACCCTAGACAATATAAACTAGGAAAGGGTATCCATTCTTGTGTAATGAAAAGTGCAAGAAGTGATTTTTGAATCTGATGGGTGAATTGTTTTTCAACTAATCTAATCACAAGAGTCTCAAAGAATATATTCTCTATGAAGGATCTTATCCTGAGGTAGTGGTGATGGAGAGAGATTATCAAGGACTATGAAATTGATATTGTTTATACTCATATGAAGGTTATTTTAGTGAAATATGCTCTCATAAGGAGATCTAGTTCACATTTTTTGAATGAGGCATCAAAGTAGTTTTCATAATTGCAGATATCCATTATGGATGGAGATGGAATAACTTAAGACTAGTCGATGGTTTTCACCCCTCCACTCTTATATCAACTTAGGGGGGGTACATATTGGGGATACCTCTTTTGAAACACTAAAGGCTCAGATGTCCATAGGGCATGCTTCTGATGGATATTCAAAAGTTGGGGAGCACATTGTTCTCTTCAACAGACACATAATGGTACCAGTGACATTAATGGAGGAGGTTTTGAGGGAGATTCATACGTCCCCTTTAGCAGTATATCCAGGTGTGGAGAAGATGTACCCAGACCTCCAACATCAGTTTTGGTGGCCAAAAATGATGAAATGATTTGCAGAGTTTGTTTCTTGTTGCCTTACTTGTTAGCAGGTGAAGGTTGAGAACCAGTTTCCAACTGGATTAGATTAACCCCATGAGGGACCAGAATGATAGTGGGATGAGATATCTGTGGAATTTTTAATAGATTTACCATATACATCCAGGGGACAAGATTTTATCTACGTGATTGTTGACCGACCCAACAAGTCACCCAACTTCCCAGCTATATGAGAGAAGATTCTAGTAGAGATATCGAGATACCTGAACCTTTAGGAGATAGTTCGACTCCATGGAGTTCTATCAATTTTTTTTTCTAACCATTATTCTCTCATTAAATCATAGTCGTGGAAGGGATTATGGGATGTGTTTGGGACCCAGTTATACTTTAGCACATCATTTCACACAAAAAGGTAACTATAATGAGAAAACAATTATGGTTCCAGAGGACATAATTCCAGATTTAATGTTATATTTTTTACATAGTTGGGAGGATCACCTAACATTGGTGGAGTTTTCATAAAAAACAAATACCATTCCACCATTGAAATGGGACTATTTGAGGCTTTATACGGGTGATCCTGCAGGTCACCACTTTTCTAGACTAACCCAAGAGAGTCAATTCTCATGGGACCAATGTTGATGTAAGATACTAAAGATAAGGTTCAGATTTTCTAGGACCAGATGAAGATAGCACAAAGCCATCAGAATTCATATGTTGACAGGAAACGTAGGCCTTTGGAGTTTGAGGAAGGAGAAAATATCTTCCTATGTGTTTCACATTGATGAGAATTGAAATGATTTAGAAAGGGTGAAAATCTATCTATGATGTTAATCTGCCCCTTCTAGATATTGTATAGAGTTGTAATTTTTGTGTACCAATTGGATTTACCTTCACAGCTAGATCATGTACACAATGTCTTCCACTTGACGTAACTGAGGATGTACATGCATGACCTATCACACATTATCTATTGGGGATATCTCGACGTTGAGGATGGGGATACTTTTGTTGAGTACCCAGTGAATATCGTGGAATTATAGGAGATGATCCTTCATGGGAAATCGATTCCATTTGTGCACATTTGGTGGCCGAATAAGAAGATTCAGGAGAGCACTTGGGAGCGGGTGGCTCAAATACATGCTCAGTACCCCCATCTGTTTGAGTTTCTATTATTTTGTATTTTTAGTGATTTGAATCCTTATATTGAAGAGAATATAATTTCTTGGATTTTCATGTATTATGTTTATATGTTATATAGATTATTCTTGAGACTAGGTGTTGAGACGTCGTTCCATTCCAAGGCCCGATGTGCCCAAACAAATGTTGGAATAATATAAATGTATTTAATAACTTGGGAACAAGTTTTTACAAAAATGTGTAACAAATATTAAATGGTTTATTAAATATGATATAAATGGGAACGATTGAGTTTAGTATAACAGCTTCACAAAAGGTGCGGCCTAACATTGGTCGAAGCAGGTCATTTGTGAAAAAGTTATGGTGGGCATAAAACTATTAAAATAACTAAATTATTTTATTGATACATTGATGTGGTGAATTGTTTTTAAGTGTATCATTATGTTATAATTATATGGTTAGATGCATAACCCTTGAACATCTGGTGGATCATTGATAGAGAGATTTGGGAATCCTTTTCGATGAATGACAACAGATCGAGCATTGACCAATTGATGCATGTTGATTTTGAAGGATCTCTCTAAAGAACACAATGTATCTTCTTTCTTCATCCAAAATAAATCCAAATCAAGGTATTATGTTTTATTTAATTTGTTTATCCCCCTTTATTAATTTATATGATGAAAAAAATCAATTAATGAACAAATTTATTTTCATGATGATCGCTTTGCAGGAGGGGTATGATTATATGGGATTTATTTGATCTAGTTTTCTAAACACAATACCCCATTCAATATCATTCAAAAAGAATGCTTGAACAAAACAGATAAATCATCATTTTTTTTATTTATTATTCATCACTCATGTGATTCCTTGGTTGGATCCTCAAGGACATGGCTCAATGTTTTTGGCTAGTACTGAATTTGATTGGACCCCGAATTTGAGATAAATCTTTAGTTGAGTTTAGATCAGAGTAGATTGGGACCCAAGGTGCTCTGATCTACAATAATTTCGACTTTTGGATTTCTAAGGAGGTGAATTGGTCCATGAAGGGGACTTCCAGATCGCAGCATTATAGGTGGACCACATGTAGCCATTAGACCCGTGGGGTGTGGCCAAGAGTGGAAGAGGCCGATGTAGTGAGAGACCCCATGAGACATGGCAGTGGACCTGGGACAACGACAACACATGGGGGGTGAACACGACTGATGTAGGATCCAAGTCAAGTAAATGGGTTAGATTTGGGTTGGTTCAATTGGATGGATCCAGGTCTGGCTGGCGAGTCAAAATCATTGTCAGGTCGGACATTGGCCAACCAGGGCAGAGCCCCATTACGGTCGACTACAGTGATCAACCATGGTGATCGACCACAGTGGTTGAACATGGTGTCACTATAGCTCAAGATACCGTGAGCACAATGAATGTAGTGGCCGATTAGGAGTGGATGGTGGACCAACCATGATAATAAGTCCCTGGGTAGCCTGTCCGCATGGTGGGTGAACCGACAACAGCGATGGGGGTACCTACCATGGCGGCAGGTTGACCAACTACGATCGTAGGTCTACTGAACCCAATTGGTCTGCCAAAAGAATTTTTCAAACCGATAGAACTCCAAATAGGATCATCCAAATGACGTGACACCAATGGAGTTGTGACCTTTACATTAATATGGTCAACCCAAGTCAAATTTTGGGTACTATTTTTAGAGGCGAGTCTCTTCGATTTCCTTGTTTATACTAGTATGAGTTGAGTGTTTTCCTTGTTATTTTCCTCAAGGGTACAATGCATAATTATATCTACATCACTGTATTTTAGTCCCTTCTAGAGGTCTAATCTCAGATAGGGGTGTGGTGTCCCTCTGTGAGAATGACATACGATCCTCTATCATCCATAGTGGAATTTTTTGGATGCATGTGAGCTCCATAATAACGGTGTTGATCCTCCATATAGTGGTCCACATCAGTAGGGTTAGTGGAATCCTTATCATACGATCCACTATATAGTGGATTGATTCAAATTGGGTTCATGGTGTCCTCCAATGGTTATAGGCATAACCCCGTTTCTTTGTATCATAGTCTTCTAGGACCAGTGTATTCTATTTATGTATGGCCCAAATGAGTTTGATCTATTATTAGAGTGTCTCTGATGATATCATGGCTCAAGGAGTGATTTCTCTCAGAAGGAGAATTTCTTTGAGAATAATCTAGTGGATGGTAGTTGGTTATGACCACGTGGTTCTGTGGTGTCATTACTTAGTATGTGTGGGTTATTTTATATAGTTCTTGTATTGAGATGAATACACATGGTGCTTTATGTTTAGTGTTTTAGGGGTTCTATAAAGAGTATTTTAATACTCACCCTTGCACGGTCTTTTCCCACATGAGTTGTGTCCTATGTAGATGAAAACCCTTTTGATGGTTTCCTAGGAGGACCTAGAGCGGGTGGACCATAGATGGAGCTAGGAAGACCGAGGTGTTTTTTTGGGAGCATACCTTTGACATAGTCCCCGACCATAGAGCAGGTTGGTCTCTTTATAGTTTTAGTTAGACTTGTGTACATACTCTTAATGGAGGTATTCTATTCGGAATGGATAAATTATCCATTACATCCTATTGTGTTGTTGTTGTGGGATCTTAGTTGTATGGATGCATTCTATATGTTTTTTTAAAATTTTAGTATTGTCTGGCTTAGATATTTGTGCATGAGTATATGGAATTTTGGATAAGGCCTCCCATTTGGGGAAAATTCCTACTCGATGCTAGTCATAAGCCCTTGGATAATTAGAGGTGGGATTGGGGTAGTCTCAACACATGCCCCTCTAAGATGAGTTGCGACATAGGATGTTAGTGCATTATAAAAAATTACATCATTACTAATTTTTTTTATTTGAATGAATTTTCAATCCTCATAGATTAATCATGAAACTCAGACTCTATTTTTTCCTATATTTTGGATTCCCTAAAACTAAATGATGTCCTATTAACTCATAACTCAATAATTAATACCTAGAATAAAATTAGGTAATGCATGAGTCTTCTTAATTATTTCTAACAGACATGGAACTTTTAACACATGAAAAAGGATGTCATCAAATTATAACTACCCCAAGACTAGGAACTCACTCCTTTTTTATTCCTATAATGTAAATCACAAAAAATATAAGTTAGAATACTCAAAATATTCTTATTGTTTTATTACTTTTAAACCCATCTAGTAGCATAATATTTTCTTACTTCATTTCTCCCTCTCTATATGTAAAAGGAACCAACCTTAACACATTAAAAAATCATTTGTTTTAAATCATGAATTCATTTTCTTACATTCCCAAAGATCATTTTAGGTTTAGAGTTTTATATGACTATGTCATAATTCATACATGATAATCCAATATGTAAAAAAATTGAAACATCCACTCGATATCCATTTTTTTATAAATAAAAATCTTAAAAAATAATAAAATTTTGTTTCATGAAAAATTGTAATAGTTTTCAAATTGGCTTCATCATTGTTTATAAACATCCTAAAACACTATAACAAAACACATGAAAATGTGTAATGATCACAAAAATCCTATTATGGGGCACATAAAAATGATAAAAGAAACAACATAGTAAATTTTAGAATCATGAGATCAAAGAAGATAGTTTTCTTTTAATAAAACCAACATTGATATCAAATCATGGTTTACATACACTTCAAATTATCAAAAACCACTGATTTTTTTAATAAAATAACTTATAAGAAAACATAATGGAAAAATCATCATCATGAGGTTTTCTTAGTAAACACGAGAACCAATGTATTTTTTTATTTATAAAAAAGCACCTTTTGACCATTAAAGGTTATAATCATTCCATTAAACAAAATATAACCATCTTAACTTATGAAATAAATATATTTCTATTAAAAATAATTAGAATGTTTACAAAATCCAAATAGATTTCTTGGGACAACATGTTTGTAAATACCTTACAAGAACCATTAAAATAACCCTTAAAAATGAAATAACCCACTAAGTTAATTCCAATATAATTCTTCTGATAACATAATCACTACCCAATGCATTGGGGTTATATATCCACCTCAACCATCATAATAAACAATGTCCAATGAATATAACTTTCCCATAACAAATAAAGTCTTAAATTTATATCATAAAATGCATTAAAGTATACTTCTTAAACCATAAGTTTTTTGGATATTGATATATATGTTTATTTTAAAACCCCATTTCCAAAACTAAAAAACCTATAACAAATAGAAAGTATGTTTTTCTTAGAATAACGAATGAATTATTTGAAAGTAGGAAAAAAATAATATAATTGTTTTGAATGTGATTGAATATGTAGATTCTATATATGATAAAATATGACATTCCTTTTTTATATTTTTAATGAATTACTAAAGGTTCATTATAAAATATGTAAAAATATTGCTTTTGAGAACGTTTGAAATAATGTTGAAAGAGACCTAAAATTTCATTTATAAATAATTTATGTATATATAAAAACCTTTTTAAAATTAATCTATCAATATGTACATAGTATAAAAATATTTTGGAAATAAATATCTAAAAAATTTAAAATGAGGTTTCAATGTAATGTGTCTATTAACTTATGTCCGACCTGTAATATACAATCTTTATCTTTATCTTCTTCGTAAAACGTCATTATCTTTATACCTAAATCCATCATAGAATGATATTGCAATCAATATAAGATATATAAGACATGGGTAGGGATGTTATAAAGGTATTTGGATAGAGTTTGGTGGAGCTAAGAGGCTCTTGAATTTTGTAGAAGAGATGAGAGGTGGTTCCCTTTTACAAACGAGGGAAATGTAACACATAGAAATTATAGAAAATTCCAAAAAAATACATCTCTATGATAATTTTACCATATTTATATAAAAAATGTTATATTTTTACAAATTAATTTTCTAAAATTTTTAGATTATTATTTTTTCATATAATATATACAATCAAATTTATTGAAAATAAAATTATTTCCTTTTTTTATTTAAATATTACTTAATATTCTTATAATGAATAAAAATAGATAAAATATAATTCTTGAATATTAACAAGGAATAAATTTATTTACCATTAAAATAACTTAGGTTTTTATATTATTCCCATCTATTATAAAATTTTATACATTCAATTTTATTCATCACTTAAAAAAGTAAGGATATTTTTCATTCATATAATTTTATGATTCATATGTTTTCCTTAAATAATATTTTTTTTACCAAAAACCATAACAATTTGAATCATATTACTCTAAAAAACCGTTGTTATATGGCCATCAATGGGAACATTATATTTTTTATATAAAAGATTCTCTAAAAACTGTAGCATATTAGGGCTCAAATTTTGAGATGCATATGCTATATATTTCATTAACAATAAAACATTAAACATATAATATAATTGTGAGAAACTATGAGGAAATGATAATTAGTGGGACATAGATCCTTAATTTTCTATAATTTCATATGTTCCAATGAAAATTATACTTAACAATATCCTTTTTCCAAAACACATGCCATTCTTCAATTGAGATTATTTAAGAAAAAAATGTTCTCCTATATCAAATTAATGATCATTCCTATGGTTATCTTCATAACTTTTTGGCTTAATCTGTGCTATTTTCATATGATTTTGAATAACCTTTTACTTTTCAACCATCTATACTACCAAATATAGTCTGAAAAACAATTTTCAACTACTTCATCCCAATAGGATGTAATTCAACACTTATTTTCATAAAATTCCTCAAAAATTTCCTTCTATATGCTGGAATGATACTTTTTATTATAATAATATTCAAATTTTGATAGATTATTTGTAATCCATAGAATAAGCTCAAATATTTTCTTCTAATATCAAACAAATTCTCTCCGGTGTCCATTATATTGATGATGATAATCTATATTAAAATTTAATTTTGTACCTATTTACTTTTGAAGGCATTCCCAAAAATAAGAACAAAACATAGGATTACATTCAGATACAATGGATAGAGGATCTCTGTATAACCTCACTATCTTCTTATGATACAATCAAGAATGCAGTTCTAATGTTATAGTATCTAAATTAGAAATGAATATTTTAAATTTTTTCAATCAATCAATAATAACCCAAAATACATTATTTTTTTAGAGATTTAATTCATTATAAAATAACAAAATCCATGGTTATATTCTCCCATTTCCATTATGGGACTGGAAAAGGATGAAGCATACCCTTTCAGAATTATTATTCTACTTTAACATATTGTAATGTAAAAAAATTTAATTATGAATTCTACAATATCAATTTTCATTCCATCCCAATAGAAATGTTCTGAAGGTCTCTATATATTATAGTATTAATAGGTTGAATTGGAAAAAAAGATCTATGGGTTCCACTCAATTTTTTTTCTTGAAATAGGAACCATATGAAAAATTTATCCTATTTATAAATCTTTAAAAACCATATTTTTCAATGTTAATTTTTGGAAACGTATCTCTGGTAATGAATTATAACTTTTCCTATATAACACGATCCTCTTTATAATGTTGTTTAGTAATGTTTAACAATGATGATATTATTGATAACTAAAATAAAACATAGGAAGTCCCCGCATGACCAGTTTTTAGACCAAAATCTATCAAATAATTTAAAAATGTATCATGTTCCAAACAAAACATAATTAATGTTTCATTTTATTTTTGAATTAAATCAATATTCAGTTTGTTTTATTTTCTTCGATGGTAATAAATCCGGAAATTTTAGTCATTAAATTTTTCCAAAAATCTTCCTTGTCTTAGGTTCAACTGTTTATGGTTGAATATGTATATAAACATTTTGTGATCAATATATATTTCACACTTTAATATATATATATATATATATATTACATCTCTAGATTTTTATAATCAAGCACCAGTAACACCAGTTAAAGGTATTGTTTATTATAATTCATCCTGGGATGGTTCAATTGATGTGAAGCATAGGAAATTACTAGATCACATAGCATAAAAAATTATTAAAGTCCCATAAATAAAGCATCGTTGTTGATAAAAAGTCATCATTTCTAGATAGTAGGGCCAAACAACATTATTCAGCAATATCATTTTTAGTTCCTGGAAATATTCTTTGCATTCTTTCATCCATATTAATTTAATAAATTTTTGAGTTTATTTAGTTAGTGTCATAGATAATATTTAAATATTCTCTAAAAAACATCATGAGTAACCATAGAATACAATAAAACTAGGAATATTTGTGAAACTTTTAGGTGTTAGGTCTTCTTTAACAATTTTATATTTAGTTGGATCAACAAATATTCAGTATTTATTTATATTATTCCCATGGAAATAAATCTATCACAACTAGAACTCAAATTTAATAAATTTAACATATAACATTCTTTATTTCAAGGTTTTTTGAAAAAATCAATTTTCTTTCATAATCATCATAAATTTAAGATTATATTTGTATTTAATCAACACACACGGCAAAAACATCATCTAATAACTCATGAAAAACTCTATTCAAAAGGTCCAAAAATCTAGATAGATCATTTCTCAATGCAAAGGGAATTTACAAAACATATTAACACCTATACCTAGTTTGAAATATCATCTTAAAAATGTTATCATCCATAACAATCAATTGATGGTACCTAGAATTGAGTTCAACCTTCAAAAAATATTAATCTTTGTGGAGGTGATCAAAAAATTTATCTAAATGTGTAAATAAATACGTATTATTAACATTAATGTTATCCAATTGTCTACAATCAATGAAAATAATCATGAAACTATATTTATGTTTAAAAAAAACTTGGGAAACCCATGGCAATATTCTAGGATGAATGAAGCATTTATAAAGTTACTCTTGTAACTACTTTTTGAAATCAAACAATTTCAATTGATTCATTTGATAATGAGTTTTTTATATTAGATTAGCATCTGGCACTAATTGAATAATAAATTCATTCTCCCTAAAATGCATAATACCATATAACTCATTGAAAAATACATGAAGAAATTGTTTTACTAGTAAAACATCCCCAATTTGGACATTTCAATTCTTTTGAATAATACGTCCAAGATATCATTCGTTTCCAACATTAATGAATTTGTCATCTTCTTGATATGTAATCAATGTTATGAATTCATTTTTTTTATAAAAAGGAAATTAATTCAGAAAAACTTATTTGGTTATAAAATCGATCATTGAATGATAAATAAGATTCCAATTCATACACAGAAAAATATAAAACTCTACTCGGGGAATGAAAATAAGGTTTTTAGGTATATATTTTCCACAAACAATAAAATTATTATTACTATAATATAAACTTTCCATAATAATACCCCACCTATTTTTATCAAAAGGTATTACTTTATTTCATAAGGTGAAATTTCTGTTTTACTAGAGAATTTATGAAAAATAAAATAATGTGTATGCCTCGAATAAAATGATACATTGGAATGATATGAATAAATAAAAAATGTATATAACACCACATTATTGGATAGTCAAATATATTCCAAATTAGCCTAAAAGATAACCTTGAGATTCTCATTACTTCAATACTTTATTCCTATCTTTATAAAAATAATCATATAATGAACCATATCATTATAATTAAAACATATTACTCATTCCTTTTGTTTATTTGTCTGATAATTACCGTGATCCTTTTAATAGAAGAATAAATCCAAATTTCTAAACATACCACATCAGATTCACTTCCATGATTTTAGAAGACATTATAGAGGGTCAATTTTACCACCCTTATTAGAATATGAGAAGTTATTTTTCTTACAATCATATTTTTATGATGGATGACTCCCATTTTATTTCTACACAGTCCTCTTCTTTTTCTTATTATTGTATGACACATGATCATCAGAAAAATCCATTTATATCTTCTCAATGTATCTGTAAATTATATCATACCATTGAAATTTCTGAGAACTCAAATCCCTATAATATCTTATATTCAATTAAAAGAAAAATTTATAAATTAATTCTCATGACCTCATATATAATTCAGTTCATTCCTTTCAAATCTAGTGAAGTATTATTTATAAATAGACACTGAATATTCCTTTTTCAACCTCAATTCTATGAATTTAGTTTCCATCCTATGTCAAAAGATCATTAGGAAGACATTTCTAAATGAAAATATTCTTAAATTCATCAAATTCCAAGGAATCAATTTTTTCCATTTCATTGTAATTTCTTACCATTGACTTCCACTAATCATATTAACTTCAGAAATGATAAATACCAAGAGTTTACTTTTTTTATTATGAAAAAATCATGAATTCAAATATATTTTTTCAGGATTTAACCCATATTTCATATATAATAGGTTTCGATGATCTACTGAATGATGGAGGGTGATATTTAATAATATTCTCAAAAATGGACATGTTCTTATACTCTGAACATGGTTTCTATCACTCATAGATACTCCCACCATTTATAACCTATTTCAACTGATAAATCACAACAAAAAAATACTCTATTATAATTCCAACCATTATAGGTTAACGAATCAGAAGTATATTTTCCTCTTTGTACCTTCATATTTCAGCTTCCTTAGTTCTTTTTTAGAAAACAATTCTAAACATACATTGTTTAGATGAAGCATCATGGTAATATTCGAATTCTATATGATGATTACCATGAATCAAAATATCTTAAGGTTACTTACTTATATTATCAAAACTAGAAATATTATCTAAAACCTACTATGATACCAACTATAATGACCCAACTGAAAAAATATATTACATAATAATTTTCTATAAATAAATAATTTATTTTCTTTTATTCACAAATTCCTTTTTAAGATTAGAGTTTTAAAAAATTAGGTCATAATTTTACAAGAAATACTCATGTTTTACAAAGTGGAAACCTGAACCCATTATAAATGTTTTCCATAACATAATGATTTAAACTAAAACTTATTTTCTTTTTATAAATTCTATTTTAAAATTTTAAATCGACTTGATCATAGGTCCTAATCATCCTTAAACCCTATAAAAAACATTTGAAAATACATGATGAGGATAAAAAACTTGGTAAGGGACAAATAAAAATAAACAAATAAAAATTTTAGTCTATTTAAAAAACATGAGATCATATAATATATTGTTCCTTTAACATAATAAATTTTTTTCTCAAACAATCTTTGACATACATATGAAATAAGATTTACTACCAAAGGTTTTTCATAAAATAATTTAAAATAATACATAATGGTAAAATCATAATCATTAGAGTTTTTTCATGATACCCATTTTTAAAAATATACATTTTCAACATTAATGGGAATAATCATTCCATTAAATAAATGATAAATATATCCCATTATAAAATTAAAAATTTCTACGAAAACTCATTAACATGCATAAAAATGTGTTTTATTATCTTTGGGGAATCATCCACACAAAACCCTTTCAAAACCCATTAAAAATTTAATATCTTCCTTGGTTAATTACTACATAATTCTCCAAAGAACATAATCATTACCAATTACATTAGAGAGATATATTGGGTCCACCAATCATTATAAAAAAAGTCATGGACTATAAAATGAATAAAACACATAGAATATTTAATTTCCATTATAAAACTCACAAAAGCATTATTTTTAACCAAAAAAATGATTTATATATATTAATATACACCTTTTTTAAAAACCCCATTTTCAAAACTAAAATACCCATACCAAAGGGAATAATGGGTTTTAATAGAATAAAACATGGAATCTTGTATTATAATCCAAACATAATATAAAAATTTTAGCATAAATAAAATACATTTATTCCTTATATGTTAAAATAAAACATTATTTGTTAATAAAGAATGTGAAAAAATTTCTGATAAAATAATTAAAAAAATTTCTTTATAAAACTTTTTATATAAAGTCCAAAGAGACATAAAATGTATTTTATAATTGATTTTTGTTTATATAAATACATTATAAAAAATAATTTTAAGAATATGGTCATAAATTAATTTTTTTTAACGAAATATTTAAAACATTTAAAATGAGGTTTTAAGGTAATGTGTCCTTAACCTCGAGTTATACTTTTCTCAATCATTATTTATCTTTTTACTCATTGAAAAACATCGTTATGTTTAATCATAAACCCTTTATGATAGTGTATTTTTATAAATACATTGAATATTAAAAATTCTAATGGATACCAGAGAGGGATTTGGGTAGGTGTTGTCCATGAAAAGAGGATCATGAAATATGGGGAAGAGAGGAGAGGGGTCCACTATTATAGGTGATGAATAGAGAATACCTAGAAATTTTTGAAGGAATAAATTTTTATTAAGTAATTTTCATGGTCATGTTTCACAAAAAAAATTATATTTTTATCCAAAGGTGTTAGTTTCAAAATAAATTCATCTAATAATAATCAATATAAAATTTTAGGCATTACTACATAGTTTTAATATAGCTTGACTCAATTTACCCTTTCAATATATTGAACAATGTTTTACTGAAGTTACTTATCATAATGACCAAAAATGAAATTAACATAATTACTATATTCAGACATACTTATTCCAAATATAGAATATAATTTATAAAATTAAATTACTATATGTGATTGAAATTATTTTTAAAATGAACCCAGAAAATTTAATAAGAAATCGTTTTTTCATAAAAATCCTTTTTATGTATAAAAATGTGTATATACCAAGTTCAATACATTGTGGATTAAAATTACATTTATTGGATTTTTTGAATCAAATTTAACTAATTTCAACTTAAAAAAATCCAAAATATAACATGAATTTGTAAATACATGAAAATAAAAGACAAGTTTTCATAAAAATTAGTATTTTATACAATTCACATAAAATTCAAAATTTTCAGAAACATCACAAAAAATACTCAAAGATAATCTTAACATACTGATTTATAATTTTATATCATTTGTCAAAAATTTAATTTCTAATATTTATAAATTAATCACTTCTATATAGAACATATAAAATAATTTAGTAGAAAAATTATTACCTTCTTGATTGAACAATTTCTTAGTATTCTTATAATGAATATAAATGTAGAAAATTTAATTCATGAATATGAGCAAGGAATAATTTTTTTTATCATTCACATTACTTTTGTTATTCAAATACATTTCTTTATAACCTTCTTCTCATTTATTTTGAGATCTTTAGTATTCTGACCCTTTTTTATATTATAATATGAGATGATCTTATTCTCTCTCAACATATTATTTCTCTATTATATTTATCTTTATATACCCTTGTATAAATTATTTCCTACATCCAACACTACAACTATCACTCATGAGGTTTATCCAACCTTTACTCCAAGTTCTGGAGTTAAAAAATCATAAATTACACGCAGTCTTCGAGGCCAAGTGAGGTGAATGAAGCTAAAATTAGATTTATTATAAATAATTTCTATAATATTAACATTACATATAAAAATAATCACACATTATTAAGTCCATGGGTTTATTATCTTTTGTGATTAGCTATATAAGAGTTTTATTGTGAAAATTTATACATAATCACATCGTACTTGATCCCCTCTATGATATATCCTAGGTTATAATAATTATCATAACCTAGTCAATGGAAAAATTAGGAAGTGGAGAGCTAAAATATTAAATAATGGGAAAGCATATCCACACATCATCAAGGGTTATATAGTAAACTTGAGGAAATATAATCATGGGAGAAGTATCTTATTAAAAAGAATATTTAATAATAAGAGTTCATTAAAAGGAATAATATAATAACCTACAGTCTCAAATAATCTTACATATACCATGGAATATGTGTGTAGAAATATGTGGAAATAAAAATTAGCAATTTTTTCATAATATGAGTATATAAAATAGAATTTTTTATAAGAAAAATCATCAGAAATCTTAACCCATTAGACTAGAAATTCCAACATTATTCCCATGATATAGTGGGGTTATGCTAACAACCTATGTGCCCTTTTTGTCTTAGATTAAAAATGAGTGAACCATTTGGTGTTAGAATAATAAACCATATACCCTTTTGGGAATGGAATAATATATCTTTTACATTCTTTTTCTTGGGATAAAAACATATTTATCCCCTTGCATTTGGGATAAAAACCAATTTAAACGTTTGAGTTGATGTGATATAAAAATTCATGAAATTAAATGGAGGGAGATATAAGACCTCACCAAAAATCATACCTACAGACGTGTGACACTTTAAACTTATAATATTTTACATGATAAACCCCTGTGTGAAGAAAAATGGGGTTTATAAGATTTCCAAAAGGTATCACAAAAATTGAATTCATGAATATAGATAGTTCGTACTCAAAATTTAATCACAAAAAAATATTATTATATTATATAATTTATAATATTATTCTTAAAAACATAATTCCATACATGCTAAATATTTTATATTTAAAGATAAAAAAGGAAGAAAAATATAATGTAGTTTTTATAAAAAAATTATTATCATTGCAGTAAAAAATAAGAAGTTATTAATCACTTTATAAAAAGTCACTTTTAGGAAATTAATAAAAGAAAACATAAAAAATGTTATTTGGAATGAAATATCAATAATCGCTCGCTGAAAAATATATATTGATTTCCCTAAAATTATGGTTATTTTTCAAAAAAAACATTTACCTTTAAAATATATATTCTACAATGGATCCCAAAAAAAGCCTTAATGGTTTTCCAGAGAATATTAGGAGTTTAAGAATAAATATAAAATTATGAAAGGGAAAAAATTATAATATTTGAAAATAAGCTTGTTGAAAAACCAAATCATAAAAGGATAAATAAAAAATTTTACAAGTGGGTAAACAAAAAATACCAAGTTCAAATGAAATAATTTACTATTAGGGTTCCATTTATGGATAAAATTATAGGGAATATAAAATATTGCTATAGAGGAGAAATTGTCATTAAAGTTGACGTGACTTGTTCCCGACAACATTATACACTTATGATAAATAAATTTAAAAATGAAGATGACTTGATTTTAAAAAATAAATTCATAAAATAAATTAAATAAAGGAAATCATATGATATATAATAACATAGGTAACCTATTAGTATGATGTTAATGAAGAAAAATTATAACCCAAATAAAGTTTTAGTTAAACAAATATCTTAGGAATTTAAAATCAATTGAGCCGAAAGCCCTTAGAAATTAAACATGATAAGGATTTTTATATAAAATGAACCTAATAATTGAATGAAAAAAAATCATGGGGTATTAGTTAAACCAAATAGAATTAAACAAGTTTTTAATATTGAATGTTTTTCAAATACATAAAATTGAGACAATAAATCCCCTTATGTAGATAATAATTTTTATGTAGGAATCATTTTAATGTGATTTTATAAAAAAGATGTAAAAATTCTAGAATAAAAGGAAAGAATAAATCATAATATAATCCCCATTCATAATTTATGAAATATATAATAATAAATACCAAGAAAAATCATTATAACTTAATGATATGATATTGAGTGAAAAAACCATTTCTTTTTATTCTTTCTTAGATGAACATGATTTAAATTGATATATGACAATGATAAATCTATCAATAAATTATGTATTAACATTATTCATATCTATTATCTCTTTCAATCTTAAATTACTATTATTTATTATACATTTACTAGTTAGTAATATTTTATTTTCATTATGTGATGTTTGTAATTTTAATTTTCCTGCAATGGTTTTGTAATGTCGATGATAATCCCCATTCTATGACAAATATTTATTCATCCAAATTATATTTATTTTATTAAAATATATATTTTATAGTTATATATAGTGTTAAAATTTCGTTCCATGAGATGTTTAGTTATAGATCTCGGAGACGAAATCAGTAATGTGTTGTCTTCATTATTTATTATCAAACAAAGTGTTGTATACAAATAACATGATAAATATTAATAAAAAAATTAAACAAAATGATTTATCTAGAATAATATCACAATAAAATAATAATTATTATATTATTTATATTTTTTTAATATTTTGAATAATATTTTAAGATAGTTTTATATATATATTAAAATACTAGAGATATAGAAAACGATATACATTATTTTGTGGATGTTGTAGTCTTCTTTTTCTCACATTTAATGTTTATATTTTCCAATGTATATGAGATGGGTATAAGAAGTTTTATCAATTTAAAAATATAATTGTTTTTTTAATATCATATTAATTTATTATATACTCCTTTTGAACAATATTTTAAAGATGGTGAAGAAGGAAAAACACATCGCTTTATAGAGGTGGTAGTCGACACGTAGACACCAAACATGTTTTCATTATTTAAAGGAAAAAGGGAGAGGGAATATAATAATTATTAACTCAACATAATAAATTTAAATATACTAATAAAAATAATTTAATTATATATTAATTGTAATTTATTTATGTGTATGAGATAAAGGGAAAATGGCCTTTGAGTGATTAGTACCAACATTGAGATCTTGAGCTTTTCCCGGAGAGGATTTATTATACAGGAAAGAATTTATCAAATTTACTATGACCAGAGGCACATGGTAGTGAAATAGTGAAATAGGGGAATAAAAATATGTATAGTTTCATGAATAATTATAATTATTAGTGTTGATTTTATGGGTTGTTGGTAGGGTTTGGTTATAAGTGGAGAGAAAGACATCTTTGTTACTTTAACTTAATTATATAAAGGGAAAAAATTATTCAAATGGTAAGTGGACTAAAAAGTTTATATTAATGGATATTTAATAAGACTAGTTTAATATATACCTCAAACAACAATTTAGAAACCTGATTTTAACTTGTTTTAGCTCATTTACATCTAGTTAAAAAAACTTTACGATAATTTACCTTTACTATGGAAACACTATTTTCATCCCCAATAACTACTTTTTGTGGATAAAAATGAAAACAACATATTAATTAATTTTATAAATTTTATTTCAAACATGTAAACCATTTTACAAAAATAAATTTAGGGGTGTGAACAATTAATTTTAATATTACATCACACAACTCATAAAAACCATTTTTAGAGAGTCTTTTTTTATGAATGAAAATTATATTTAGGATAAAATTATCAATTGTTTTATTTACAATGACATTAATTGGTATGTTATCAATTGAATAAAATTTATTTTTATTTTAAATACATCCATAAAAAAATTTCAGCTTTTGAATAATTAATTAAAATAAAATATTTAAAAAGTTTTTAATAGAGTAAAATATAAATTATTTTCCTAATTATAAAATAATGGTTTAAAAAATTCAACATAGTATTTTAAATGAATAATTTTAAAATTGAAATATATATTTTTTGTTTTGATAATTTTTCTATATAATTTTTTCCCTTATTAGAACATGATAAATTTAAAAAAAATTATAGTGTTAATAAAAACTATATTTTTCATTATTAATATATGAATAAATCATTTAAAAAAACCATTGAACCTAATAAAATTTTGAAATGAAAAATTAATTTTTTTTTTCAACTAATCATATTGATGTTATGAAATATATAAAATTTTCTTTTAATGAAAATATAAAATTTTAATGAATAATTATTTATATAGAAAGAGAAAATTTAATATTTAAATGTCCATAATATTATTTTATATCAAGTTCAAATTAATTGAGAATTAATACAATAATATCAAATATTACTTATTATCAGAATCATTTTTTGAATGTGAAATTTTTTATTCATTAGGTAAAATAAAGGTCACTTAAAAAAATATTTATTGGAAAATATATACCTTTTATAGTTATAATTTTTTAATCGTATTTAGTTATTTCTTATCTTATAACCAAAAAATATAATAAAAACACCAATCATTATTTAAGAATAATAATATGTGATTATTATAAATATATGTTTTATAGTAAATCATTTTATTATCATTTTATTTACTGGAGGATTTATTGCTATTATAACATTCTTTTTGATGATTCATATCATATTTCCTTATTTTAAAGAGTTGTTTTAAAGTATATTTTGGTTTCATTTGTTTGTACCATATGGTATTCCGAATTTCATTTATTTAAAGTGAAATTAATACTAAAATCATGGGGTGGAACATTTTCCCCTTATTAAATAAACCAAATCCTTCAAATTTTCATTTCTACTCACCTAAGAAAAATTAAAAAGGGTATCCATAAGATATGAATAAATAAATATAATTTTTATAATTTGATAATATCCTCCCCATCTTAAGAAATATAAGAAAACTAATATTTTCTTTTATAATAGAAATAAACTTAAAATTCAGTTTTTAATCATTTGAGTTAAATACCCTTATTTTAATAATTAATATAGAGTTTTTATGGTGAAAACCATTGTATTTAAAAAATATCGTCAAATTTATCTAATAGATGAATAATATTGTTGCATAAATAAATTTCCCATAAAAATTAATATAGAATAAAATAATCATAAAACAAGAATATTTCTTTGATAAAAAAATCATCTGGGAGTTGATTTAATGTCCATATAAAACATCCTTGGTATTTTAGAATTCTTATTATAAAACATAAAAAATAAATACTCAATTTTATATGTGAAGATAAATTTTCCTTAAATATTATGAACCACTTAAATGACATTCATGGAATTGATTTCTCCTTGTATCCTTGGAATATGAGGTTGCTCATGGATTTTCCTCAATATTCCAGGGTTAAATCATCGATTGTTTAATGTTAAAACTATTTGAATTTAAAGCAATTAATTGTGGAAGGTGTATTATTAGAGACATATCGATTATATTATTTAACCCATATATCTATATTTTGAAATCATGAGATTGATGAGAAATCCTTCCACACATAAACCAGACATTCCCTTGGGTACAATTTACCACATTTTTAACACATTAGAAATTAAATATTCTTTCCTCCATCAACGTAATCACTCAAACATTCATGAGACTGAGTCCTTATCTTTCATGTGTTTGGGAGTTAAAATATGTTCACATTGATAATCATAATTCATGATACATGGTTTAGAATAATCAGAATATTTATCACCCCACTTCTTATTCAATTAGGCTTATCAATTGGAAAATATCATCATTTTCTATTGAAACCATCATTAACTTAGTTCCTTAAATATTATACTATTAGTAAAACTGAAAGGTTTTAACATGTACTATTAAATTCATAAACAAATAATTTTAAAAAAATTAACCCTTATTCTCCAATATCTTCATTTTCTATTGAAACCATCATTTTCTATTGAAAGCATCATTAACTTTGGTTAAATATTGTTTTATTTAGGTTGGGTTCTATCATACTCATTAACCTAATTCTACAAAAAAATTATTTCTTTGTAATGGTTCATAAAGTTAATGTGATTAACCAAATAATATCCCCCTCGAGTAGAAATAGAGGTCTTCAATTAGGCCCCATTATCATGCACTCTGTGTAGATAGAGTTAATAACCAACTAAAACATTTGAGGGTAATTACACAAGGTAGATCTACGATATATTATAAAACAACTTGTTGTATCTAGAGAGGGATGTAATTTTTATGAAATCAAATAATTTTTATTCAACAAAATTTTATGATGTTATCATATATTTATAATTGCAACGACCCAAACATTTATTAATGAAAAATCCTATTGATCTAATTAAATGTTTTATTTTGTAAAAATGGTTCTATAAAATATTCACTTCCTTGGTTTTATGATTTTGGATTTTAAAAAACTGTTCTGAATTTTTATCGTTGCTAATATAGCCTTTGAATAGTGATCACATGATTAGTATAAATATAGGGATTTGAAAAATCTAATTTACTCAGAAAAATGAAGATATGGACTCATCTAGTAAAATTTCTCGATATGAAACCCATTTTTTGGAGCTCGAAAAGGAGGTAGATTCACAACACTTCACTCTTGACCAATCCTAAGACATGCTTCAACACGTTAAGTTTGAGCGGGACCGCCTACGGGAGAAGTAGAAGTTAGTAGAGATTATCACCCAAGCAATGTTATCTAAGCCTCCCCAAGATTCTATCACCATCGAACACCTTACCCTTCGGTATTATATAGGTGTTATAAGGGTTAATGTAACAATACCCTAGAAATATGATTATGTACATTATTTTTGTATAGTTAATATATATTCATTTTATTTTTGTTACTTTGTAAATAGTTTTTAAAGAGAAAATTGTATTTCTAGATAATATTCAATTTAGAAATATATTTTTACGAATTTATGGATTTTTGAATTATATAATATTTAATTAAATATTATTTCTAAATTATTTTTTAAATATAAATTATCGTTTAATTTTTATGAATACAATTGTAATTTTTATTAAGGTTTGAAAGCTGTTTTTATCAAAATCCATGAATATTTGATAAATGTCAGTGTTTATTTTAAAATTAAATTTTCAAATGTTTAGAAAATTATTTAGATAAAATGAATATAATTTTTGGATTCATGATGTAAAAATTATGTAATTGTGATTTTTTATAATTTTCTATGAAATTCAAACTTTTGGGTAAAAATTAATTATTGTTTATTTATATAAGCTATTTTATGACATCATAATGTCCCAATAGTGATTTAATAAAATAATATAAATGGGATTTTAGGCCAATATATTTTTAACCACTAAAATAATGGTTTTTTAGATTTTTTTGATTAATTTTATGGTGCCTTAGTGGACCCTCCAAGACTTTTAAAACATTTTATATTTTAAAATGATTTACTTGAGTATGTGACTCACCTCCACAAAATCAAGCCTAATATTTTAATATGTCAATTCATTGGAATTATAAGATAATTTTCATCACTCCACTTTAAAAAAACCATGGGAAAAAAACATGGATTGGTTTGTGGTTTTGATTAGTTTAATGTGTGGTGTCCAAAACCTAAATAATAAAGAATTCCCTCTCTTTTCCTATATAAATCCACCCAAGATCCCACTTTTCTTCACTAAAAACCCTTGTATCACGTCCCTAACCATCCATACTCTCTCTAAAATCCTCCCAAGGTTCCATAAGCTCCTAATAATCCTCTCTCAAGACCCTCCAAGGCCTTTGGGATCCCACTTCCAAGTAAGGGAATTCTTCCTTTCTCTTTTTTGTCTAAATTTTTTTATGCTGTTATGCCCTTTTATTTTCAATTAAAAATGTTGAGGTATGATTTTTCACCTCTCCTATACCTCCCAATATATATTTTAAATTATTGGATACCAATTTCTTTCTAATAAATTCCTCCCACGTACACCCATTTCCATGTCGAAATTCCGTAAGGGATTTCTCCCTCCTCATTTACATTCAAGAAATTATTTTATATTATGCATACTAATTCAATAAAATATGTTGGGTATTGTACCTATATGACCCAAATAGTGTAAATTTCACGTTAATATTATGATATACCCCTTTCTCTATCATTAGCCATTTTTATGAATTCTTATGTCATGCCGTTATGCTGTCAATATTGCACGACGATTTTCCATGATAAAGTCATTGTGTAGTGAATACCATTACCATTTCTCTATTAAGGGTATTCACCTTCATGCACATTCACTTATTGGTTATATATTTTAATTTATGAATTCCAAATTCCATTATCATGGAATAAATTATGGTTTTTAATAAATCCATGTTGTAGGATCTATGTGGCACACTTTTGCATGAAATTAAATAATTAAGAAGGGTGCACCCTAATTGTGCTCCAATGCATTGGGTAAAGATTAATATACAAATAAATCAAGAGAAACAAGGGTTTAATCATGATAATTAAAGTGAAATGTGGTTTTAATCATTCTCCATGTTCAATGATGCTTGGTCGATGCTAATATCATGTTAAATATTGATGCCACATTTCAATGTTATGATAATCATGTTATATCATGCCTTTATGATCATGTTTCTCTTATGCTGCATCGATATGCCTATTTCCTAACATGTACTGTATTCATCATGTTTTTTCTGTTTTACCACCTTACTAGGATTTATTCTCACCCTTTTCTTATTCATTTCCTTAGGTTGTCCCATGAAATGCTAAGTACGAAGGAATGTATGTGGTCTTGTAAAAGACGTTTTCAATAAAGATGTGTATTTCATGTTCTAAGTTATTATGTTATGTAACTACTCCCCAAAGACACTAGACATAAAGATATTCTATTTTGTATGAATTAAATATTTTATGTAATAAATTATCTTTATGTTTGGAATAAAGAGCACCATTTTTATAATAATTACCGTAGAGTTTTTATAATAACCCAAATAACTCTAAAAAATTTATTTTCATTATGGAATTAGAAATTTAAATTCATTATAAATTTATAATGAAATAATTTATATTTATAGAAATTAAGGAATTTATATTAATGGAATTGTATCTTGACCTTATAAATAGTTTCATTACCATTAGGAATTTTAATGTAGCCAATAGAATAGTAAACTCATCTGTGAGAGTATAAATAATATTTATAAATCCTATAAGTTTAATCATGATATATTTATATCATGGAATAAGTAAATAAATGTTTTTTAAATTATAAATTAATAGTTTGTAAATTTTAAGTCACAAATATTTAATTTGAAATTTATAATTAATTTAATGATATAAAAGAAAAGCTATTTTTCTAAAAATAGAATCATAAATTAATATTTTATTGTCTTATGGTTAAATGATAATTTTATGAGAACTATAATTATTTTTCAATGGGTTATAAAATCAATAACAGTTTAAGAATTGATATATTATGAATAAATTATGATTTTATTTAGAAATTAAATTTATCATATGTCTAAAATCATTTTGATGATATGGAGTTCATTTTTTTAATTCTATATGTCAAAAAATGGTTGGGGTGGATTTTTCGAATTTCTATGAAATACATTAATTTTTGTGAATAGTGAAATACTATAATTTATACAATAAGAGAAATACATGAATTATTGCATCATGGATGATGTTATGTTGAGGTAAAAACCCTTGTTTTGAACTAACATTCACTTATTACTATATTTTTTCACAAGAACGGAAAATATTGCTTTTTTTTTGATCAAAATAATAAAATAAGGATTAAAATCATGGAAAACCCTCTCTTAAAAAAAGAAATTTATCTTTGACAGCATGTGACAATGATTCTAACAATAGAACATATCCTTCATGCATATAATCATAATCATCATCATTATCACACACCATTTAAACTAATATTCTAAAAACAAAAACCAATACTCCAGAAAGCCTCATAGTAGCTTCACCACAGGAGATACTATTAATGAAGATGATAGTGTAGAACAAACATCAAACCATAGAGAAATGGCAAAGACCAAAAAGAGAAAAAAAAAACAATATGAAATAAGACTCAAAACCCCTATATGAGAAATCAAGAGGGACAAAGAATCCTAAATAGTCCATTGTTTGAAAAAGAGGAACAAAAATCAAACCAAATTCTAGATCAAAACCAAGATAAGAGGAACCAGCAAACATTAAATAAGCTGCTAGGCACCATCACCAAAATCCATATCATTATTGTAATAGTTCATCCAATAATTCTAAAGATTATTGGAATAAACCCCACAGAAGATGGAAAATAGAACCCCAAACCCCAAAAGAACAACCAATCCCACAAAAAATGGTTCTCCTCCATCACATACCCCTGCACCAACATCATTAAAAAAACCATGAATATCTGTTAAACCAAACGTATCTAGCATTTATCATTTCCAACTTATGAAAAATCCTCCTCCCAAGCCTCTTCCCCATATCCTAGACCTACTAGACTCACCAAAATTCCAAAACCAAAGCCCATAAGGTGGTTCTCGATGAAAATAGTTCAAGAAGAAAAAATCCCCTTTAATTTTCTTGTATTTCATTTTCATTTTTTTTCTTATAATCTATTCACCTAAAATTTTCCAAGAGGCATTAAATCTATAGTGTCTTATATATACTATAATTTTTTCATGTTTATGATAAAATTCATTATCATAATTTTTCTCCTCATTCTCATGTTCTAAAAAATAAAAACACCATTTTTGATGTATCGATTTACAGAAATCATGGATGATGTGTTTTCAATTTCCATTATCACCTCTATTTATAGTCATAAAACCAATTTAATGTTTGAAAAATATTTTAATTTGTATGATATAACCCCTTTTATGTTCTATAATTAACATATATACATAATATTAAATTATTCAATGAAACTAGTTTGTGATTTTCAAAGGACCACCAAAATGATATAAATGAATATCATTAATGTTTTATGTAATGATTCATCATCCTATATAAAAAAATTATATATGGTTTAATTTAACAATATATAAACATATTAATACCATTTTATTCCACTATTAGTGTTTCTCTTCCATTCGACAAGAAAATCAATTATGAACCGACTATGGACACCATGTAAAGAATGTACTTGAAATATTGAAAATAACAAAATATAATTAAAAATTGGGTGGAATGATGTTATAAAATGATCATATATGTTTTTATCAAAATAAATATGTTTTGAGTAAATATTAATAAAAATATTTTAACCATTATATGAAAGGATGAAACACATATGATGTAAGATGAACCAGAAGTAAGGGAATTCCTAACCAAATTTTCATTCTTTAGGTTAACCATCTACTTCATTGATTTTTTCATGTTAATATTATTTGTGATATGAATGTTTAATATATTATGTTTTAATATGTGGATTTAGAGTGAGTATAAATATTATTTTCATTTTATTAATTTTCACCTCAATGATATGGTATATGTAAGGGGGTCCTCTTTAAAAATCCTCTTTTATGTTTATATTTTTAGAAAATTCCAAAGGAATGTTTTTATATAACTGTTCATGTTTTATGATTATATTATGGTTCTTGTGAATTTTTTTAATGAATAGTGGGACCTATATATCCCTTCAATGCATTGGGTATGTTTAATTTGGAGGTCAGAAGAATGGTTTCTCCTAGTGTTGCTGCGATGGTTACACCCTAAGGTAGCCATGGGAGTTAAATTGTATGGTATCCCAAGGGGTTTAAAATCATAATGAAGCAGTGATGGGTAAAATATTAAGTATGTAATTTCCCAAGTTACATAAGTTTATTTCTTTATGTTATCAATGTTTTATGGAAATTTCATGTTTTTAGAAAATAATTATATGATACTTTGTGGGTGAGATATATGTATTTATGAGAATGATTTCAAATGTTTATAAGTATTCATATACTAATGGGTTTTATCCATATTTTTACATCCTTTACTGAGCCTTTTATGATCATACATTGTTTTTAAAAGTATTTTTATTAGGTTTAATATAGGTAATATAAATGGAGAATCGAAGATTAATTTAGTGAAGACTTTTCATGAAAAAATTTCATGTTTTTTATAATAGATTTAATGTTATGAAAAAATGGATATTGTTTTAGTAGTATACACTGATAAGATTATGGGTTGATATATACGAATTATTTCTTGAATTCCTACAAATATATACCAAAAATTTCTTTGGTAATGTAAATAAGGGAATTCTAAAGGAATTTACGAGATTAGGTAATGTTTATGACTGGGTCCTTATAGTTGGTATCAGAGCATGATTTAGATAATTTTAGAGGTTAGGATGATGTTAATAAAATAAAATAAATTATTTTTACCATATTTTTTTTTTCTAAAATGATATATAATTTATATATTACCATGTTACTTAATCTAAGATATTTTTATTCATAATTTTGTTTCACAGAGGAAACATATAATCTGAAGTAAGAAGGCACTTAGAGGATGATATCTTTAGAAATCCGCAACCTTGAATGGTGGGAATTGTAACCACACAATTTGTGGTAGTAATGGATAAGTTGAAACATACTATAAAATGTAGTGGAATCCATGCAAGAGAATAAAGAGAGTTACCGCAAAGGATCATGATGATATTTGAACATGTTATGAGGCAACACCCTCTTGCTATTAGTGGATCTTAAGAACCATTGATTGATGAAGGATATATTACGGCCCTTGAAAAAATATTTTATGTTATGGGGTGTTTAGATAATCAAAAGTCCAATATTTCCAATTATTGTTTAGAAGTTGAAGTTGACCAGTGGTGGTTAATGGTCAATAATATGAGGGATAGTGATGAGATTGATTCCTTATAATGTGATCAATTTAAAATATTCTCCTTGAAAAATATTTTTCCAAGGTGGTTTGACATAGAATAGAAAAAAAATTGCATGAATTGAAACAAAAGGTGGAGGATTTAGTGCCAATTTATGAAGAAAATGTCACCCAACTGTCAAGGTATGATCCAAATATCATTCAAGATATTGATAGAAAAAAACAATAATTTTTACTTAGGATTAAAGAAAATATATGGAAGTTCATTTAACATCCATGATTTCAAAAGTTATGAGAAACTTGTCTAGTTTATTGAGAGGGTAGAAATGAGTTTTTATGATGATCACATGTAATTTGAAAAAATCTAAAATAATACGTCTAGATTGAACGTTACGGGTAATAATCAATCAATGAAATATAAAGGTAAGAAATTCCAGTTTCTAGTTTGTAAAAAATACGATAAAAAGCACACTTGGAAATGCCTTAACAAAACAAGGAATTCATTTTAATTTGGTAAGTTTAGACATATGTCATGATATTTTAATGAAATGTATATTAATATTTATTATGATAATAAAACAGTTATGTGTTTTAAATGTGGTGAGGTGGGTCATTATCCAAATAGTTTCCCAAAGAAAGATCCAAATGATTGAAATCATACATATTATAAGAATAAAGGTGTAGTGAGATCATTTTTGGCAATGTTAATAGATTTCAGGACATCCAATGAAATGGTATGAGGTAATTTATTTGTTTAATCAAATTTTTACAATGTCCTGTTTGATACAGGGTATACACATTCCTTTATGTTAGAGATTTTTTTTGGTAAATTGGGAATTTCACCTCAAGAAACCAGACCAGAACATATGGTTAAAACACATGGTGGAAGTCTTACAGAAGAAAGAATTACAATAATCTTTGTTTTATTATCCCTGGAAATACATTACCTACAAACCTCTTTGTTTTGTGTTTATTAGAGTTTGATGTCATTATAGGTATGGAATGGCTTTCTATTTGTCATCCTTAGATTGATTGTAGATCAAAAGAGATTGTTTTTTAGAAAGAGTTTTAGTATGTCAAGAATTATTAAACGATAAAATTGAAAATCTATTAAGAAGTTGTGAAACAATTAAAATATGGAAATGAAAGTTATATTTATAATATTGTTGAAAACCGAGGAACTGTTCAGATTAATGATGTGCCAGTGGTAAACAAATACCTGTCCTTTTTTTTCATGATTTTCTGGATGTTATACCTTATCAGGAAGTTGAATTTCCTGTTGAATTTGTTCTCTTTTCATATCCAATTTCAAAAACCCCTTGTCTAACCTATAGTGGAAATTCCTGAATTGAAAAATCTGTTGCATTAGTTTCTTGAAAAAGGATTCATTCATCCTAGCACTTCACCACGGGGTGTTATTATTTTGTTCGTTAAAAATAAAGATGGTTTCAAAAGACTTTTCATTGATTATTGATAATGAATTAAAATTAATGTTAAGAACACGTATAATTTTCCTCATATAGATTAATTTTTTGACAAGGTCCATGAAGATCATTATGCTTATGAGATTTACTTGAGATCTGAGTATAATTTGTCGAAGGTGAAAAAGGATGAAATTTTGAAAACAGATTATCATACTAGATATGGGAATGATGAGTTTTTTGTTATTCCCTTTGGTTGGAAAAATCTTCCTATTGTATTCATGGATATTTTTAATAGAATATTTCTTGAATATTTGGATAAGTTTTTTGTTTTTTTATTAAATATATTTTGTTCTTTTAGGATCATGAAAAAAATTTATGGATTGTTTTTAAGAATCTAAAAAAATATGCAGTATGAAAAATTTATAAAATGTAATTTTTGGTTATAATAGATTTCAATTCTTAGGATCATTGTAAATAAGGTGAGAATAACATTTTCTCCTTATAAAAAGTGTTCAATAAATTTAAAATACGTAAAAAAATTACAGAGATTTTTAGTTTTCATGGATTACCAGGTTATTACTTATGGGATGTTAAAAACTTTTCATAGTTATCTAACCCAAAAACTAAGATAACACAAAAAGGGGTTAAATTTATTTGGGTAGAAAAATTTGATATTTTTTTAAGAACTGATAAAGAGATTGGTGAAAGCTCTTGTTTTGGACCTGCCTTCCATAAATGGTGAACTTTTCATTTATAGTGATGCTTCATTGAAGGGAATTGGTTGTGTTCTGATTCATAATGATCACCTAATTTATTATTCTTCAAGACAACTAAAAACTCATGAGTTAAATTACCCCAAACATGATTTGGAATTAGAATGTTGGTTTCTCTTTTAAAATTTCTATTAATCTTTTATAAGTAACTAAATGTGTAATATATAATAACCATAAACATTTGATGTATATATTCACTCAGAAGGAATTAAATGTGAGGAATAAAAGATGGGTTGAATTGATAAAGGATTATGATTTTATGATCAATTACATTTCTAGAAAAGAAATCAAAGTGGAAGAGTCCTTGATTCGAAAGCATTATGCATCATTAACCATGTCACATTTTGAAAATGACCCCTTTATTAGTGATTTGATGAATTTTTTCTTAGATGTTATTTTTGGAAGAAATTAATTAAGTTTCTTTCCATTGTTAGTGTAGTGGTCTCTATTAGACAGAATTAAGAAATCACAAATGGAAAATAGCGAGTAATAGAAAAATGTTGAATTGCTTAAAAGAAGTATGTTTTTAGAATTTGATAGTGATAAATATTTTGTTTTATGATTTAGAAAGAGACTATGTATGTCTTTTGATTGATAATTGAGGAAATAGTTGTTGTGTGAATCTTATTGTTCTCCATTTTTAGTTCATCCTAGGTGTACTATGATCTACAAGGTCATTTGGGAGTGTTACTAGTGGGATTAAATGAAAAGGGATATTGTAGATTTTACTATGAAATGTTTTACATGCCAATAAGTTAAAGAAGATAGAAAACTACCAAAAGGCATTCTTCAACCATTTCTAGTACCATAGTGGAAATGAAAAAAATATATCCATAAACATAATGGTGGAACTACCAATGAATTCTCGATGTAATGAGGTGATTTTTTTATTATTGACCGGTGACATAATTTCCTTCCTATTCCCGATACTATATCTTTGGTTCGGATTTCTCATCTATATATAAAAGAGAATTTATGCTTACATGAAGTTCCTCTTTCCATTGTATCTAACCGTGACCCCTTGTTTAGTTATAACTTTTCGAAAAATTTAAAAAGTTGTTAGGAACAAAATTAAATTTTAGCATATCCTTTTATCCACAATCTATTGAACAATCAAAGAAAATATCTTAGACATTGGAGGATATTCTTTGATCTTGTTAAATATACTACCAGGGGATTTGGGATTATAATCTTTCATAAGTTGAGTTTTATTATAATAACAATTTTTATTCTAGTATAGAAACAACACCATTTGAGGCATTACATGGGAAGTAGTGTAAAACTCCAACCATTTAGAATGAAGTCAGGGAAAGGAAGCTGAAGGGACAAGAATTAGTTGATAATTTGGCTAAGAAATGTAATATGACTAAGAAATATATGATGAAATATTAGAGTAAGAAGAAACGTTATGCAGATAATAGGATGAAAGACTTTGCTTTTGGGGTAGGTGATTGGGTGTTTCTTAAAATCTAACCATGAAAAAGTTTTATGTGTATTGGAATAAAAAGAAAGCTAAGTCAATGGTTCATTGGACCTTATGAAATCCGGGTGAATGTTAGACCAGTCACCTACCGATTAGCTTTATCTCTGATTTTATCTTAGGTGCACAATGTTTTTCATGTTTCGATGTTGGGAATGTATGAGCTAGATTCAACACATTTTTTGAGCCCAAAAGTAATTTAGTTAGAATATATCCTTTCACAATAAGTGAATCTTATACAGATTATTGATCATAGAGGGAAAGTATTACAAAATAAGGTAATCAAATAGGTTATGGTTTTTTTGTTAAACCACATGGTAGGAGAAGCAACATGTGAATTTGAAAATTCCATTAAGGAATTGTACCCTCGCCTTTTAAATAAGTAAATGAAAATTGAAAGGAAACAGTTTTCAGAAGGTGGGTAGAATGGAACAACCCAGTTACTTATAAAATAATTTTTTTTCATTCTAGAATTAAATAATTAAATTTATTATTAATTTATAATGAAATAATTGATCTTTATAGAAATTAAGGACTTTTTACTAATAGAAAAGTAACTTGACCTTATATATAATAACATGACCATTTGAAATATTAATCATGACAAAAAAAGAGTAACCCACATATGAGAGTGTAAATAAAATTTATATATTTTAGAAGTGTAATGAGGATATATTTATATCATGGAATAAGTAAATAATTTTTTTTGGAAATGATAACTTAATTGTTGGTATTTTTGTATGACATAAAAATTTTATTTAAACTTTTATAATTAATTTAATGATAAAAAATATTATTTTCATAAAAATAGAATCATAAATTAATATTTTATTGTCTTATGATAATACTATAATTTTATGAGATGTTGATTAATTTTTCAAGGTGTTATAAAATAAATTATAGTTTTGAAATTTTTATTTTTTGAATACATTATGATTTTATTTAAAAATAAAATTTATCTTATTAAGAATTTTTTTTTGGAAAAATGGAGTTTACTTTTGAATTTCACACTTTAAAAAATGGCTGGGGGAAATTTTTGGTATTTTTCGAAATACTTAATTTTTGTGAATATTGAAGTATGATAATTTACAAAATTAGAAAAATACAAGAATTATTGAGTCATGGATGATGTTATGTAGTGTTAAGAACCCTTGGTTCAATATCACTTGAAATAATTATTTTATTTAGTCACTATAACCAAAACTATTTCTTGTCTTGAGTAAAATAATAAAATAATGATTAAAATAATGTAAAACCCCCTTCTCATCCACTATAAATACCACCCGTCACCCCCTCTTATTCTAACATCTCTCAAGATTTGATAATTTTCCAATTTATTCCCAATAATCATCCCATGACTCTTCCCCTAGTCCAAGACCTTGTGGTCTCACAAAAAATAAAAAACTAAAGGCATCAAGGAGGTTCTCAAGAAGGAATTTTCTAGAGGTAAAAATCCTATTTTAATTTCTTTTATTTATTTTTCAATTCTTTTTAATTTTTTATAATATCATCACCTCACCTATCCGAGAGGAATAAAAATCCATTATCTTATATATACTATAGTTTTATAATGTTTATGGAAAAAATTTTCATTTTACATTTTCTATCATCCCTCTTATTTCTATCAAATAAAAACATCGTCCGTGATGTGCCAATTTACCGTCATCATGGAAGATGTGTTTTAAATTTCTGTTACTACATTAATTTATTTTAATAAAATAATTTTAATATTTGAAATAGATTATAAATTATATGAAAAAAAATCATTTTTATGATATGTAATTAACATATATCCATAATATTAAATTATATAACAAAACTAGTTTGTCGTAATCAATGAACCACCAAAATGATCTAAACAAATAAAATTAATGTTTTATCAAATTATTCATTAGAAGCTCTGAAAAATTAATTTATGGAATCATTTAATATTCTATAGACATATATATAGCATTTAATCTCACTTCTGGAGTTTCTCTTCTATTCAAATATAATTTCCATTACAAACTGACCTTGAAAACTATTTAAAGAACGCACCAGAAATATTGTAAATAAAAAAATATAATTAATAATTGGGTGGAATGATGTCATAAAATGATAATATAATGTGTTATAAAAATAAATATTTTTCTGTCTTATATTAGTAAAACTCTTTAAACCATTATATAGGAGCTTTAATCACATATTATGTAATATGAACCTGAGGTAAGGGAATTCTTAACCAAATTTTCATTCTTTGGGTTAACCGTCTACTTCATTGATTTTTTAATGCTATGATTATTTGTGATATTAAAGTTTAATATATTAATTTTTTAATGTTTATTTATAGTGACTATACATATTATTTTCATTTTATTAATTATCCCTTTAATGATATGATATATGTAATGGACTCCTCTTTAAAATTTCTATTTTTACTCTATTCAAAAAGAAATATTTTATGAAAGTGCTCATGTTTTATGATTATGTTATGGTTATTGGGAGCTATTTATGATGAAGGGTGGGACCTATAACTCCCTCCAATACATTGGGTATGCATATGTTTGAGGTCTTTCGTATGGTCACTCAAAGTGTAACTACGATGGTTACACTGTAAGGAAGTAGTGAGGGTTACATAGTAAGGTAGCTGTGAGGGTTACAAATCATAAGGTAGACACAAGGGTAACAATATTTTGTATATAATTCCCAAAGATACCTATATGGATTTATTTATTTTTTATATGTTTTATATAAATATCATGATTTCACAAAGTAAGTATATGATAATTTTTGGGTGAGATTTAAGTCTTTATGAGAATGATTTCATATATTTATAAGTATTCATGCACTAACAGTTTCTATTTTTATTTTTATATCCCTTATTTATCTTTTTTTTATCATCCCATGTTATAAAATATTTTTCATACGGTTTAAAGATGGGAAAGAGAAAATGAGAATCCCATAAGAATGTTGTGTAGAATTTTCATGCAATGATTTCTTGTTTTTAATAAAAATTTTTGTCTTATTAAAAAATGGCTATTATTTTAGTAGTGTCCACTATGTATGCTTATGGGTTGACATGTATGAATTATTTCCTAACTGTCTAAAAAACTGAAAATTTCTTTGTGAATGTAATGAAGTGAATTCTTATGGAATTTACTAGATTATGTAATGTTTAATATTGGGTCCTTATAGTTTTTCCTAATTATATCTCATCAGAATAACCAAAAATTTATAAACTAATCCATAAAAACTAACTAAAAAATAGGTTATAACAACTGAGGAAATACATACCAGCACTCCTAGGTTAAGTTTTAAAAACTCATACATTAAAGACATTATTTGATACCATGTGAGATAAGAGAAGCTAAGTATATTATTATTTTACATAATTTCAAAATGATAAATATTATATTTTATAAAAATGAAAAAATCCTAAGATCTAAGTATTTTTCCTCTGTAGATATTAGCTACATTAGAATCCAATTTTGAACATTTCTATATAATCGCATCATACATATCCCATATTATTTATCTCCTAGTTTATACTCATTTTCATAATCTAGGGAGCAGAAACATATTAAAGGGGTTAGTTTAAATTCATTGTTAGGGAAAAATATGTTGACATGTCCTCAAGGGTTAAATAATAAACAAGATAAAACATGATTCCATATAAATATATAGTTAAACATTATGTGGAATAATAAGAGATGACTAAAAGGAAAAATTAAATGACATATAATCTCAAATGATCTAACAATTACCATGAAATAGGAGTAAAAAAACATTATACAATAAACTTGATCCATATTAGAATAAAATAAGAATACAACATAGAAACATGGAATAAAATAAAATAACAGGAAATCATACAATATAGGACGATGAATTTCCACTTGATTCCCATAATTTTATGGGATTGGGCTAACAACTTGCGTACCCTCTTGGGGTAGGGCCAACAACCAATTTACCATCCTATCCTTAGTTTACAACACATGTACCCTATTGTTTTTCGAGAAAACATAAACTCATGTACCCTCAAGGGATTATGGGATATAAAACATCAATGAATAAAGTGGAGGATAAAATAAAACCCACCCATCATCATCTATACAGACGAGTGCCACTTGAAACATTTATTCATCAAATTATAAAAAATCCTTGGAAATACAAATGGGTTTTGTAAAATTTATAATTTACATCAATAAAATCATGAATATTAATTGCTGATAATAAAAATTAATTCACTAAAAAAGATTATTTCATTAACATAAATTATTAAGTTTTAAATACTATCTATTTAAAGAAGAAAATGGGAGAAAAACTTAAAATAATTTTTCTAAAGAATTTAATATCATTGAAATAAAAAAATTATTTTCCAATATTAGAAATACAAATTTATGAGTAATTAAAAGAAGGTGTATCAAAAATAATTATTTATAAATAAACCTCAAGATGAATTCCTTGAAAAATATATAAAATTTTAAAAAAATGATGTTAAATTTATTAATTTTTTTATTATAAACATAATATTATATAATTGAGCCTTGGAGAAGAGATAAATTCTTTGTAAAGGATATTATTATTTAAAGATTAAAAATACATTTACGATAGGAAAAACCTTTTTAATATTTTAAAATAACTTTTATTGAAAACCCACATCATAAAAGTCATATTTTTTGAAAAGTGATAAAGAGAAATATTAAATTAAGATTAAAAATTAAAATACAGGTTTTCAAATAAGGAGATCGTTGGTGGAATAATAAAATATTTACCTAGAGGAGAAATCACCATCAAAGTCGATGTGAATTATTCTCAACCACATATTACTGTTATGAGAAGGAAATTCATCACACGAATATATTTTAATTTAACATTTCATTTTCCCAAGAGTGGAAATAAATAATATACTTAGAAATATAACAATATAAGTATATTCTTATTGTGATGTTTAATAAGTAAAATTATAACCCAGAGAAATTAATTTTGAGATAACAATGTATCTTGTGGATTTAAAATCACTATAATTGAAATTCCTTTTAAAATAAACATTATATGGATTTCCAAATCCATTTAGTTTCTAGAAATGTGTAATAAAAGTAACATTGAGGGATTTATATATACCTCACAAAATAACACAAGTGTTGAATATCACATGTATGTAAAATAATGAAAATTTAAATGAGAGAAACAGTTACAAACCTCATATTTTTTATTTAAAAATCATTTTAAATTTATTTTTTAATATAATAGTGAAAAAAATATAAATAATAATAACTAATAAATAATAATAAGATTATGGGGTAGGAATTAACAAAAATATTATAATAACATTCATGAAGAATAATTATAAGTCTAGTAAAGGATATGTAGTTTAAAAACACCCATACCATTTATTCCAATTTATTCAAACACTCACAAAATTACAAATAAAAAATATATTAATAATTTATTTGGGAAATATTTTTATATTTATAACCTTTTTATACAATTAAATTATAATTATTTATTTTACATTTACTTGTTAGTTATAATTTATTTTCATTAATTGGTATTTGTAAATTTAATTTTTTTTGCGTTACCTTTTAAAGTTAATGTATATATCTATTATAAGATACAATGTTCCTTAATAAATTTATATTTTAGGGTACCCGAATAAATTATGAAGTCATAATTTTATTCAATGTGATTTTTATTTTTTGTTACCAATGAAGAAATTAATGGCATTAAAGTCTCAGTAATATTTAACGAACAAAGGGTGGTATATTCATAATTGGTTAAATATTAATAGAACCCTTCCAAAGTCCTTCCCTACCTGAGGGGGGACCCTTTACAATCTCCACAGCCTCTCGACCTTCATTCTCACAATTGAAAAGCCCACACTTTCTCTATCATATTATGACCATCACCCTCATACCTAAATATCCATATCTCTATGATGGTTTCCCTAATCTCCATCTTTCATCATTGGAATTCAATGAATCCTTGGAATGCTTGAATCTATCCTTATAGGCTTTGTTTAGGAATCAAAGTCTCTCTGTAGACAACTTAGACATGTTCATTATTTGTTCCTCGAGACTACAAGACTGATAAACTGTGTGGATTTATGAAAAGCGTCAAATGATGATTTGTTTTTTTGTTGTTGGAGGACCTGATTCTTACATGTTCAAGAGATCCTTGATTATGAAATAGATCCAGATTCAACTCATCTCAGTGGTTTTGTGATTTTTATAAGAATCATGATGCTCTTTCGGTGTACATCGAGGTTAGTTTCCTCAAACTCCCTCTTCCCTTTCAAAAGAAAATAGTTATACGTATTCTTGGTTACCTGGTCAACCACTTCTTATGTTCAGATTGTATAACTGAGTTGATTTTCCATCCATTCTCTCCATATATATGCGTGGGGGTTTACATTTAAAAACCACCTATTTATTGTATTTGGATCATTGTTGGGGATGATTTTCAGTGAAATAATCCGGTGAACATCAAAATTTGGAATGATTTTTGTGATTATTTCCATCGAATGGGGAATGAATCAATTTTTTCTCATCGTGGCCACAAGACTAATTCTGGGGAGTTTGATGATGTTCTATGGGGTGTGATTTCCTATCATATGACTCCATAAGTTGATAATTTAGGTGTAAATGAACTATCATCCGTCTGTCACCTTTATAAGGAGAATGGCCCAGAAGATCCAAGGGTGTAAAAAATTTTCAATATCTTGAAGCAAGACATGGGTGTAAACAACCAGGCAAGGATGATAATAGAAGAATACCGACTACACTCTTTAGATTCTCCACCATTCACTGAGAAAATGAAGACTGGAGGCCCAAGCCCAGGGTAGCGGTGTGATCCTGGTATAGTCTCAAGGTGGATGTTAACAAGAACTAAATGTCTTATATACCATCATATTATTCAATGAAACCAAATCAGGGTTCTACAAGTGTCCAGGAAAGATCACCTAGACAGAAGGAGCACTAGTTCACCATGGTCAGAATTCTACGTTAGATGGGGCATCTCAGGTAGAAAGTGAGGTTTCTACAGGATGCGTGAATATGAATCATTATGGGGATGAAATAAATATAGTATTCAGGTTAAATTATAAAAAATATCTGTCTCACATCAATCTTTATAATCTATTTGAATGATTTGAGGAGTAAGGGGTGGCCCTCGAGCAGGGGGCTACTCCAGTTATGGATTTTCATATGAAATTAGGTAAGGTCTATCCCTTTATATACTATGGTATATATTGAAATGATTATGATGATGGGGTTTCTATAAAAATATATATTACTAGTGTGGATGGAATAATAGTGAGAGGGATTCATAGCCCAATGAACAAAAAAGTACATAAGTGGAACTCTGATGCGTGAGGTTGAATTATGGTTAAAGGGAAGGAAACCAAAAGAAGGAACAATTATTTCTAGATGCCTAAGATGATGAAAAAAGAACATCTCTAAAAATAATAAAATATAATTGAACTCAAGGTATCAAGAACATGAACATAATATGAATTCTGATATATGAAGTGGAATGTTAAATTCAAAGGGTGGAGCCATTAAGGTTAAACAGAAAGCTGGAGTGGCAAGAAAGAATTATTGGGAGAAAAAAAAGTATCTTGATAAAATATTTCATTATATAGAATAAATTAATGAAAAAATCTATCAAAATGAATTCATCAAATGGGGACTTGGACAGAATATTGTAAATAGAGTTTATAATTTATATTTGAAAGGTCCAAAGTGGCTAGATCAATCAACAAGATTTGATTTTGGTTCAGGTCCTAAATGAGAAGAAGTTATAAGTAAAGGAGTACATCCAAACATGGGACAAATTAGCAACTCACTTTGATGAATTAATATAAGAAGAACTGAGTATGAATATTAAAGCAATCCAATGGATATTATACTTGGTAAGTGATTCTATGAAACCTATCCCTTTTTAACGATTAAGTGACTTCCTTCTATGTTGGTTGTCCTTTTGACTTTCTTGGTTCCCACTTTTTCCTCGAAGTGAATTTTTAAATAAAAATATAACCTTTCCATAATCATAAAAAATATTATTTTATCATTTATTTCTAATAATAGAAGTATCTATGTCTCTATATTCATCCATGATAGAAATTTATTACATTGTTCATGTAGGTTGTTAATTCGATACAAACAATACCATGGTATAATCAAAATGTGATTATAGTTTAGGGAGAGACTATTTTAGAATATTATCATTATTAAATAATTATAATTATATTTTTTACATTTTTTATTTTTTAATCATATTTTTAGAGACGTAGATAATGATAAATATACTAGATACCTATAAGATGATATATACCACTTATTGGAGGTGGTTGTACACACATACACACACATGATATTTTCATTTTCAATATAACAAGAAAATGATAAGAAGATATTTATATTTTTAGAATATTAAAAGAAATTATAAAATATAATATATATTCATTAAATACCCTCCTTTAACCATCCATTTAAGTTGGTGAAATAAAACAAAACACATCACTTTCCAGAGGCAGTAGTCCTCACATAACCATGAATGATGTTTTCATTTTTTATGGGAATAATTAATATGGTGGATAATGATTATTCTATAAAATTAATAAAATGAAACATATTAACAATATTGGTATCATTATTTAACAATTTGAAATTATATTTTAATTATATGATAGAAAATAAAAGTGTAAAGGGAGTGATTGTACTCAGGTTGAGAAGTTTGGATTTTCTATTACATAGATTCTTAGAAATGGTTGTGTTTGGATAATTACTTATGAAAAGAGGATTTTGGTCAGGGAAGAGGAATATACGAGGAACAAAAATGGTTATTCAATCATATGGAACTTAGATTTTTATAGTGGCTATGAAGGGGTGGTGGAATACCCCTTTTATAAGTAGGGAGAATGAAATCTTTATCAATATAACATCTTAATATAAATAGATAAAACTATTTATATGAAAAGTTGAATTTGTAGTGGAAAATAATAGATATGATATATATTTTTGGTAAATATAGACCTCAATAACTCATTTTATTACAGATTTTTAACATTTTTATCTCTTTTTTCCTTGTATAAATAATTTTTAACCTCATCTACCTTTTCCACGATAACTTCTTTTTTAAACCATGGTAACATATTTTATTGAAAAAAAATGAAATTAAACACATCACCTAATTTTTAGATTATGATTTTAAGAATGTACAAAATTTTATCAAATAGACTATTTAAATGGGAGAAAAAATAATTTAATATCATTTCACAAAATGTATGGAAATCATTTTTAGGAAAAGAATATTTTAAAGCATAAAAATAAGAATTAGGAGAAAATTATCAGTGTTTTGTATTTAAAATTTAATTAATTGTTTATTTTAAAAAATTATTTTCCATGTGGTATTTAAAACTAGGAATAACAATATATCCTCTTATTAATACATAATGAAAAAAAAATATCAAAAACTATTTTTATTAGAGTGAAATATCACAAAAGCTGATACTATTTAACATGGGTTTTAAAACTAACAATTATAGTGTTAAATGAATTAATTTATAGCTTAATTAATTTTCTTTTTATTTAAAATGTATCTTAAAATTCTTAATCCATTCTTAGATTATGATAAATTCAAAAGCTCTATAGTTTTAATAAAAAATTTTTTTCCTTGTCATCCTAAATATCAAACATTTCAGTAAAATACTAAAAAAATTAAATGAAGATAATTTTTACATGATGATTATAAAAATTAATTTAAATATATATAATTAGCATTCTAAAATTTATAATATTTTTAAATATAAATAAAAAATATGATGAAAAATGTTGTTATAGAAAAATAAAATTTTAGTCATTAAATATTATTTTTATTTATTTTTATTTTTTAATTAAATTATTTTTAATATATTAGTTTAAATTATTTCATATTATTGGAATAATTATTAATAAGATATAAAGTTAATTAATTAGGTAAAAATAATATCACCTTAAAAAATAATTCTTTGAAGAATAACCAGTTTTAATGTAGAATAGTTTTAAAGTAATTTCATTCATTATTTATCTTTTAATCCCTAAATTTTTTCAACACATCACTAATTGTTTAAAATTAATAACATTTAAGCAATTTAAATATATATTTTTTATAATATATTATTTTATAATATTTTTATTTACCCGAGGCCTTATTATTATGATAAAATTATTATTCTGGTTTCACATCATTTTTCATTAATTGAAAAAGGTGTGTTATGGTTCATTTTAGTATGGTGTTGTGTGTGTCACAAGTTATTCAATAAAAAAATTTATTTTAAATGTAAATTAATACTAAACCATTGGGGTGTTATAGTTCTTCTTTATTCAACAAATTTTTATTTTTTATTCTTTCTTGATTTTCTCAGTGTGAATGCATGTATTCATTAATTTCCCCTGTCATTTCCAATGTCAACAAATGTAAAATGTCCACATTTACCATGGAAAATTATAAAACCAACATTTTTAAATTACCCACTCTAGGTCCCCATAATATTTTATGATGCCTTTTCCAACTCAAGGGATCTTCCATAAATAAAAGTAATAAATGCAACTTCCATAGCTGAAGAGATATTTATTTTTAACTTCCAGAGGAAAAAATTATTATAACTATCATAAAATACTCTAAAATTCCCACACTTAGACCTCCCAAACTGTTAAAAAATTATATTCCAAATCAACATCTTGTGGCATGGATACTTATTTTCATATTATGGAGTAGTTTTTTTCAGGGTAACACTCTTCATAACTCATCTTAATTTTATTATCTTCTAAAAACTTGAATAAATATTCTAAAGCGATATTTAATAATTATAGAAAAAATAAAAATTATTGAATGATTTGTTTTTCATACTTATTTATTTTTATTAAACATGGATGACCTCATTTATCACTCAAAATATATCTCTGAAGAATTTCCTTCCTAAATCTTATTCTCACAAACTATGAGATATATTGATTAATCAAGAACCTTGGTTTTTAGTTATTTTGGACTTGAAGGACAACTAAAAAAATTTAATAACATAATCATCAATATTCTTGAAAACCCATGAAATTAAATTTTCATTATCATTAATAATAATCGTGGAAGAAAGATTCCTGTAGAATGTATTATAAAAACTTCATGATGTTTTTGACTTAAAATAATGGATTCAAGATCAAACCAAATGATTTTCCACTAAATATAATCAATAATAATTTTTTAGAACTTATTTTTTATTTTAATGATGTTGAAAGTTATATGACCTGTTACATTATACTGAATTCCCTATGAGGGAAGAAACTTTGTTGGAATTTAAATTCATATGGTCTACATGCATGTTTTTTGCTTAGAAATATATAACGATAAAGTTATATGTTGTTCCCAACCTATGAATTTATAATTATTATTGTAGAGGATTATTATTTTCTCAAATTCATATGATCAAGAATGATATTGGTAATCAAATTAATGTGTTAAAAAAAGTATTATAGTGAAGGCTGAACTGCCAGAAAATTCATACACGCAAGTCTTATATACTCTTATAAAGTCATAATATGGTCTGTAAGTCATACTTTTAAGAGACATTGAAACAATAGGAAAAGTAATAAGCTCTGTGAATTTTCTAATTTTCCATATCCAAATCCAAATTACCGATTTTATCAAATAACTTCAGGTTTTTATTAATGTAACGCCAACACTTTTCCGTCCCTTAAAATTATCTCGAAATACATTTAGGAAATGTTCCAACCTTCTTAAAAATACTCCACATCATCCCCACAGACTTTTAGTATATAAATAATCCTGGTCGGTTATTTTAATCAATTTCAATACCTCTATGATACTAGTAGCACTTCAAAAATCATCCAATGATATTTTCCACAAACTTTATTAAATAGAATAATAATTATTCTAGGAATGAAGTCTTCCTAATTCTATCTAGATACCTATAACACCTTCAAACAATTTTAATCATTTAAATATAGCTTTACCATAATGTATAGTGTATTATATTGACTATATATTTTTCTTCCACTCCATTTAATTTTTTTTGAAAATGATGTAGACCTCAAAAATAATTTTCTAGAACTATGATACCATCTCAATAATAATATTATGTGATAGAAAAAACCTAAAATATATACATATAGATCATCACATATAGTAGAAAATTACATTTTTCATTACCCATCTGAGTATGTGCCTCTTCTTCACTGACCTTTAACCAATGAAATGGGAACCATCATTATCTTCTATTCTATATGAGATAAATTAACATTTTCATTTTAATGCTGGAAAACTCATCATTGTTTGTCAAACATTAAGTTAATTAATATTTACATAAAATTAAAATTATTATTCTCTAATCTTAAGGGAACTTTTATTAATATAGGTTGTGATACTGGGCACCAATTATTATAAGAATTCATGATACTATTCACTTTGGGAATCAAACCCTCAGGGGTTTCATCCCTAGGGGATCACATGTTCTCACTTGGGGAATACTCCTCATGAAAGGGGAGCGTCTCTACCCTTATTATTAGACGTAATGTGAATTATCATTTCCCAAATGTGGAATAAAAAGATAAAATAACCACAAATAATAATAAAACCAGTTATATATTTTCATGTACACCTGATGGAAGTGATACATAACCCTTGGAACAAAAATATCCTCCTCACCGTTACATCCCCAACATTAATACAAGGTACCTATCATGGATTCATGTCTCCAACTCTCATAGGGTATCACAATATTTTCCATTAGGGAATCTCACTATCACAGTTTTAACCAATGAGAATTTGACTCTCCCACTCTGAGAAAATTTATCATGAAAGGGTAGATTCCCTTTATTTATTTTTTGTTGTAGTGTGAACTCCCCCACCCCAATGTTAAATTCATTTGTTAAGATTTTTGTACACTAGCAACAAGGCGATTGGAATTTATTACATATACATAAGGGTTGTGATTAAAAACCCTCATTTCAATAGTGTGTCATTGATATAGAGATTTAAGGTTATGCTATGTGATCACATGGATATAAGAAATATTTTTCAACAACTCAAATAAAATCTTCACATGTGGCATCTGCAAATTTTAAATCTATTTCATTAAATGTGTAGGTTCAAAATGAACATATAGATAACCTGGGCTATGAAAATACCTTATATTGTAACTAATATAGCTAAGGTATCATATACTTATCATATAAATTATGGTTAACCTAATATATGAACAATAAGGTTGATGCTTCACCAAGATAATGAAAACATTTTTAGAGATGGTCCCAAATTTTTTTGTAGAACCAGATTAATTGGATAATAATGGTTTTGTGCTTATTATGAAAATATAGACTATATTTACTACTATAATATATATTTCCTATATAATCTTATAATTCATTAATTTATGGTGATATTTATAGGAAATATAATTAACAAATCCATGAGAATATAAAAAGTGAATGAAAACTCATATGTGATATATTTACAAAAGAAGATTAATTATCATGGAAATATTTTTGTATGATTTGACCATAAATTTAAATTTCAAATGTAATGTATGACCATGATATATAGTAAAAAATAAAATATTTCTAATGTAAATTAGGTATAACAGAAAAACATATCGAGATGCTACTCATTAATAAGGTGGATCTCAAAGAAAGTAAGAGATAATGTTATGGATCCTCAATTTTTTATGTTCATATCTTAATTTTGGGGATAAAAATCATAAACATATGAAAATAACATGATATTATTGAAATTTTTTTTGGAAAATAAATATCTATGAATATCAAAGTATTTGGAACAACTATAATTAAGGCCTAAAAGATGAATTAAATACTATTTTGTTTGTTGATGGGCTTAGAAAAGACCTATTAAGTTCAAGAAAGATGTGTGATTATAGAATTGAGATTATTTTCTAATTATTTTTTAATAAATGGAATTAATAATGGATGGATTATCATTATATTCAATAGAAGTAGTTGAAGCACATTTTAGATTGAGGAATAAAATAATTCATGCTATTTGTGCTCAAAATATGAGAAACAAATTTGGTACAAATGTTTGGGGCACATATATAAGATAATTTTGATCAAAATATCCAAAATAGATATGGTTAGAGTCTTTATTCACCTTATAGGGAAGAAATATATTTAATCTTACACAAAGTTAAAATCACATAAAGAAGTTATAAAAGAGTTGTTATCCAAAAATCTGAGACCGTTGATTTGATACATTAGGATTTGTGTAGAACCTTGTGACATCATTACTTTCAATGTGATCATTGTTTCATCATATTAAATGATTAATTTTGAATAATTAATAATGGGATGTTTATAAAAAAATAGTGCAAAAGATTAAAAAAATTTGAAGAGCATTTTTGAAAGAGTTGGGTACGTGAATCATGATCTTCATATTTGATAATGGGAGAGAATTCCAAATTAGATCATTTAAATAACATCTTGAAAAAAAGGTAAAAATAATTTATACATAACTCTATATATATCACAATAAAATGAAGTGATTTAGAGGAAAAAATGATTTTAGAGATAAGGATAACTATGTCAGCAGAACATAACCTCTGAATATTTCAACAGCGGAAGTCGTTTTTACGATTGTATACATTCCAAATAGATTCCCGATGAGAGAAAAATAAAATATGAAAACATATATGTTTTCGAATAAAATAAAGTAATTGTTGGAGGACTTTATGGTGTTCAGTAGTACATTCATGATATTGATAAAACTATAAAGATGGGTATGTTTGATGAGAATATAGAATGGGGTATAATTTTGAGATATCTATTAAGTATAAAGGGGTATAAATAATACAATTAAAAACATCAAAAAGTGTTTAAATATTATGATATGGAAATAATAAAAAATAAAACTAAAATTTAAGTTATAGAGGGAGTCAGTTTGAAGGATAAAACTAAATAAAACAATAGATATATATAAATTATGGTGTTTTTTATACTAGAATTAAAACACAACCTATTATAATTGAATCTAATTACAGTAGTGGTGAATATGGGTCTATTTAAAAAGAAAATCAGATATATCAAAATTTAAAGAGACATCTAATGGTATAAAATATCATTGGAGTTAAATTTACACTGATCCAAACTAGGATGAGAATGAGCTGTGATAATAAAGAAATTTAAATCTATCTAATTGATCCTCATTTAGTGGCTTAATATATCAATCATTATGAATATATCAGGACTATGAATGAGGAACTAATTAAAATTTAAAAAAATTACACTTTCGATCTTCCCTAATACTCGAGGAAATAAGTTTATTTTCACCAAGATGGTGTTCAGAAATAAAACAAAATACAAATTACAGGTTATAAGAAACAATTCTAGAAACATTTTGAAAGGGTAATCCCAGTTTTAATGGATTTATTTTGAAGTGTTCAATTCTATATTTTTAATGTTAGAATCCATAAAAATGTTCCATATTGTTACAACTCATATGTAGTATAAAATTTATCAAATGGTGGTTTAATTTAAATTTATTATTGGAGAACCAAGAAAAGAGGAATATATTAATAATCCCACAGATTTGGGGCTTGACCATGAAGGTTCTACAATTTGAAAATTGAGAATAAAAATATATGGTTTGAAATAGTCCACAAGGTCTTAGTATTCGAGGCTTGAAAAATGTAACGATGGATTATAATTTAAAAAATTCAAGGTGAATATCAAATTGAATATTAATGAAATTAATTATAGTTAGATCATAGTAATTGTTTACTTTGATGACATCATTTTCTAGAGGAGATCAAGTGAGTCAATAAAAAGGGTTTTCTAAAAAAATGAAGTCCCAAAATTAGATATCTAAATTTGGTGATATATGGTACTTTTTAGGATATATAGTTATAAAAAAATACAATTTTATCTTCTTATAAAAAGATAGGTTTTATAATGAATTATTGAAGAATTTAGAGATAGAGGACTCAAAACTAGTATTAATACACAACCAAAGATGCTGATGGTAAGAGTGTTGATGACAAAAGTCCAGAAAACATAGTAGTGGGATTATATATATAATAGCATTTGGACTAGATATTTTTGAAGATTTATGTCTCAATAGAGTCACAATTTATTTTTTATTAAATATTCCTTAAATATATGAATGGAAATATTTGTTTCGGCATGAGGTAGAAGAGATGAAACAACATAATTTTTTTTAATTGACAGATACAAACTAGTTTGGATATTTTGATGACATAAGGTATAATATAGGTGTAATTTTCCAATTCAGATATAGTTCAATGATTTATCATTTCAAGAAATATAACTCAATTACACATAGTACTAAAGAAGCTGAGTATGTTTCCACTTCTAGTGATTTTACTTAGAATATCCTGATGAAGGAATAATTAGATGACTTGTGTGTGATAATTGAAAAACCTATTATAATATTATATGATAATAATTTTTTTGTATACTTGTATAAAAATATTGTGTAATTTTTATGGTAAAAGGATATTGATATCATATTTCATTTAATCAATGATAATGTTGACAATTGATACATAAAGATAGAATTTATTCCTATAGAGAATAGCTGGTTGTTATCTTTTCCCTAAATATCTTTAAAGTTATATTTGAGACATTATGGTTTAACATGAATATTAAGTCCCTCCCATATCATCGAGAAATTTTTGGATGACCCCAAATTATCCTTGGATTATATTGTTAATGTAGTGAATGTAAATACACAACTCATATGATGGATGATAAATATAGGTAGATAAATTTTATGTCAAATAGAAAATTTATATCCTTATTTACTTTTAGTTTCTTGAATGTTTTTATTATTAAAATTATGTGTTATTTAATAATTGAGTTCCCTCATTTTGGGGGATTATCTTATCACTTAGAAAAAATGTTTCATGTCACCAGGAGATGAAGTTCTCTAAAAATACCATTCTAATATATTGTGTAGTATAAATATTTTTTCTCACATAGAGGAGGATATAATTTTACATATATTAGGTGAGAGTTTGTGTTTTAAGAAATATTTATATGAAGTTTCCAACAAATTTAAACTGGGATATAGATATTCCTTTACAATTGTTGAAGAAATTTTATTTGTTCCATAATTGAAAAGTATTATGGAATGAATGAATAATTTTTTTTGATGGATAAAGATGGATGACTGAGTTTTGAGACGTTTTTATGATTTTTTGGTGAAATATGAAATAATAATACTATATATGAAAATCAAATATATCTTGGTGTCTTTTAAAACCACATGATTTGATGTATGAATTTATAGGAATCTGCATATGACTTTGATATTTTTGTGTACAACTTTTTAGTAGAGCCTATAAGACTTTGAGATGTGATGTAAATCATCAGTGATCCATGCATGACTTTGTAGCTAATCCTATAATACTTTTATAAGTGGAGTAAGAAAATAGTGAGCCACGTTGTATTTTTTAGCTACATCATATAATTTTTGTCTCACTTCAGACCGTGCAATTACTTATGAGTTTCTCAATGGATTTTTCAATTTCATACTACATTGTTTGACCCTGATACCTTATGAGACTATGTGGATATGAATTTACTTTTAGAGAGTCTCTATGACTTTAAGGATCAAACATTCAACATTTATAGTCTTACGAGGTCACTAATAGTTGAATAAATATAAATATGACTTTGCTTTACTATGTGGTTAATTAAAAATATTATTAGTTGGATCAACAGTAGTGATTCATATAGAGATTGAAGGAATTTTTTCATGACCTTTATTAATAATAAATTATAGGATTTTAGATCATTTTGATGATATTTCAATTTAAATATTTGAAATGTTTTATCATGATCTTCCATCTATTTTTAGGATGTATTTTGACCCTATAATTCCAATTGATCAACAATTATAGGGATTATCCATTTTTTATTATATAAATAATATCCACATGAATTATGGGAATATAAAAACATAAAATAAATAAAGTAAATGTGTTCAATATTTAATAGAATAGGTCGATACATTACACCTCTTAAAAGAATCCATATTGAAGATAGAGACAACTCGGGAACACGACCAACCCTCAATATAGGAATTTTGACATATTAAACCAAGATGAATTCATTATCATTGATCTTGGATCTTGATGATGTGGAGGAATAAGATCATCATATTAAATCACGCACTAAATTATTAGATTATTATTCTGAAGAATTGATAAAGATGATTGACTTATTACTACTAATTATTTGTTTTTCCAAATGTTTAATCTTTTTAAAAACATGATCCTATTTCATATGTTAATGAATTTAAGTTCCATCAAGGATATAATTCATATTAAAGAGTGAGGAGATAATATAAAAGATGAATATTCTAGGATAATGGATTTACTACATTGTTTCTATCAATGTGAATGTTTATTGATATATTTTCTCCTTACATTGTATTAGCTATAGGTAGGTTAGAAATAGTTAAGGATATAAGAAAACCCATCTATTATAATCGATATTATATGAGTGATAAGGCATTCATTAAGAATCACAAAAAAACCTTATATGTATTAAGATATCATATTCATTTCGAACCCAATAAAATCCAAATGTGTTCTTTGAATTCTATATTTTACAAGAACACTCAATGTTAGGATAGTTTATGGTGAGAGGATTAACACTATAATTAATCACATAGGGTTAATTCAGAAGAAAATTTAAAACAATTATCATTGAATCAAACCCCTTTATTTGTATTATTACTTTTCTAGAAATTTCAATTGTATTTATTCCCTTAAGCACTAGAACACAAATAGTATTTCCTTCAAATGGACCTTCCATGAAACCAACGAGTCTTTAATTGAATATATGCTCGCTATATTGGTGAAAAATGGATTTTTTCAAGATAATTTTAAGAAATTTTGAATATTTTGAATATTTATAATATCATGAGATTTAGTAGTAATATTTCAAGGGGGTTTCATAGCCCATTCTTTCTTATATTAGAATTTAAAAATTTTAATGTTAGCTAAAACAAATTTAACATTCTGGGATATATCATGTTTATATTTTACCTAAATTTAGGCACATAATTTCTCAAAATTCTATGATGAGTCATATATCACTTCAATATATGTATCAAGGAAAATCCTAATATTTCCATGTGTCTTTTTAGCCTTAACACAACTTGTTTTATCATGGCGAAACCTTTATCCTTCATCATTATTCATCTTCTCAAATTATTGTATAAATATATCTAGACTATCCACTTTCAATCTGAGATGCCTAATATTATCAATGTGATTATTTTATATTATATAAAACTCATCATAATATTTTTTTTATTTTTCATAAATCCTTATTGATATATTTAACATCTTTCATGATTTTATTATTACATTCAAGATAAACATCATGCTTGGTTTTCAACATGTGAACCATATAAGTCACATTTATTAATAACTCTTCTTAATGCTTTATTTATCATATTTTTTATAAAAAAAAATCCAATTAATTTGAATATTTTATATACCACACATTTTTAGAATAACTACTTTATGAATAACGATCTTTTTTAGCCTTACTCAATATACTCATATTATTTCTTCCCTATATTTTCTTTCTGCCATCATCTGACTTATTATATTCTTGATAGGTTTTTCATATCAAACTCCTACAAGGCATCTCTTTATATTATTCCTAATTGGTGTCCAAACACTTCATTGTTATTGGACAATTTTTAGAAAAATATTATATTTTCTTATACTTAAATAATTTAAGTGGAATATTTCCTTTATACTATCCTCTACCTAGTTGTAATTTTTTTGATATAAAGTCCATAACCATCTTATGGAATTCATCATTTTTATAATAACCCTTAATGACACTAGAAGAATCAATTTAAACATTCTTTATAAAAAAATTACTCATGTATTTTAATTCCATATACTCGTAATATTTATTCAATAAAACTGGTTCTTTTTTTCATTTAAAAATATTAAAACTGTTATGGAATTCATTGAGGGAAATAATTTCACTTCCTTTTATAGCTAAAACCATACGTTCAAATATATTTAAATAATTTCTCATTAAATATTCAAAAAATAAAAGTAATTCAATATTTTTACTAAATTCTCTAATATGAACGAATAATTTATTTATCCTAATTAAATTATCAACCAACGTTTCATCTTAATCAATCATAAAATCTTTAATTTTCCCCCTCAAGATCTTTATTTTAGATTCCTTGATTATAAAATTAACTTAATTTATATTTTCTAGTTTTCCTAAATTTTTGTATCCATTATCATCCCCATCACTTTCTTGTAAACCTTTCCAAACAAGTATTATATCAAATCTTATTCTCCCTTCACTTGTACATCAATATTTGTATTATCTACAGTGGTCACATGATATTTCCCCTTAACAGATGAAAAAATCATAGTAATAAGATCACTATCATCTAATACATGTGAAATTAAATATGTAATTTTTTCCTCCAATAATGAATGTTAATCCCATAAAATATATGTACTCATGTACTATTGAATGAAATCAAACTCAATATTCCTTTTGAATATATAATTTGAATAGAAAATGATTTTCTTTATTACCACTTGAGGTTCCCAATATAGTTTATATAATAGGGGGATTCACACTCAGGTAGTAAGAACCAGTTATGGTACCCATTGATTTTTTTGGTTTTGAATTTTTAGTTTCTTATAGGATAAGTGCTGTTTTTTCCATGACGGTTGAAATAGGAGCCAATCAAATAGATGGCGTGGTTGGACAAGACAAATGGATTAATTCATGTTCCACTAGCTATCCAGGGGAATTACAATAGGTGTAGTAATTCTACGTTCACCAACCATCTAGTCGGCCGTCTTCCATCAATATAATGGTAGGTTTCCCATTGGTATTCGATTTATACCAACACCCACCCTCTAGAGGATAATGTTTTCGGGGATGAAGATTAGTATGGTCTTGATTGTCATTTTGTATTGAAGTGTTTTATTAACCCAATTAATCTAAATATATGACACCAATACTATATATCTCAAAATTAAGTGGCTCCACTATAAGATTTTGTCACTCTCCCCTAGCCTTTTGTGAATCGTTGTCCAGATCAAAGGACTTTATCTTTTATATTTGTAATCCAGTAAGTGGAATCTTTCTAATATGGTATCTTTTAAATTTCTCCTTGAAATTGTTTTAAATCGATATAAGAACATTTCATCTAGTGATAATATTTAATTTTCATATTGTATCCATCATATCTATGTGCTATTGGATATGATCTATTATCCCAACATCACTAGTAAAAAAGGGTGATGTTGTGTTCCTCAATTTTTTGTATGTGTATATATCATATGGTTTAACCCATCACACACCTTATTTTCTTAATGATTTAATTTTTTAATGAAATTTATCTCTAAAAATTGAATTGATCTTTGAGGGATTTTTTATGTTTAAAAAATGGGGTATTTATGAAAACCACATGATATAAATTATATGACTATGAAATTTCCTTAATGATGTTTTAAAAGGGGAAAATATTTCAAGCATGAAAAGTTGTGTGTATTAGTAGATTAATGATTGATAAATATGTGGTAATGGATTTTAAATGGATTAGTCTTTATAATTTGTTTGAAACTGATTTTTGGATTATTCCCTAGAAAATATTTATGAGACATTGTGTAGGTTTCCTATTAACGTAAAAATGATATAATAGTACACATTGGAGACCTTATGGAATGAGTAAAAACTCAAAACATACTATCCCACATGGAGTTATATGTAATTAGGGGATGTTTTTTAGATATGATGGTGACTAGATGTTACCATTTCAAGGCACAAATTCTCCAAAATTATTGGAGTCACTCACACCGACTAGTCTTACTTAGAGAGTATTGGATTTTTGGATGTGTACACCCTCATGTCATATATTTCCTATAAGTTTTTTTGAGGTAAATTTATATTCATGATCCTTTTATTTGGATATTTTCCTACTTTTTTATCATATTACTTGATATTTGAAAGAATTATAGTTATCTATTTATGTTATTGAAAATTTAATATGTTATATTGAGATGTGTTATAGATTAAGGCATTATTTTGAAAAGAAACCCAAAGTAAATTTTATAAATGAAAAAGGATTTATTATTATGTGTTTTAGAAATATTTTTTAAATTTAAATTAATGGATTCACATAGTTAGAAATTTTATAGATTATTTGGTGTTATTATCCAGGGAATGTTTTCTCACACCCAACTTTTTCCTTCAGGAAATTGTAACCCTGGGTTTTTAGGATAATATTAAAGGGAAGAGAATCAAGTAGACTATGAATCTCTATGATCATTTTTCTTTTTAGTGTGTTGGGATGGAGTTGAATTATGGTGACATGGAGATACACCCATGGGTTGTTTTAGGGTCATTATTTTTAATTGAATATTATTTTCTATTAAGATATTGTAATTGAGATATCAGATGTGAACTTTTATGTTTTTTGAACATATGATATTTTCATATTACCAAAAATTTTAACCTATTTTAATTATATCATATGTATATTGAATGATAAATCAATCTCATATTCTATTGTATGATACATACTTTCTTGTCGCAATCCTGTGGTGATCGGGAGCATGCTTTTGGCCTTATAGTAGTCCATTTTAAGGGATGTTATAGGTTTACCTAGGTCATTATATTAAAAATTGGTATTAGTGCCTCAGGTTACATTAATGCATATACTAAAGATTATATTTACCCCTCATGGCCTAGTATGTTATTTATAGTCTATAGATATAACTATCAAAACTTAAGAGGTAAAATGACAGTGTTCTTAGATTGATCAAATTCACGATAATCCTTGAATTACTATGGGTAGTCTATTTTCATCAAGTTTTATTGTTTAAAGAATTACTATTTTTTATTTAGTTCTATAAATATATATGTCAATAAAAGAATTGAATTCTATTTTATGTTTCTCCCACCCTAATGTTTCAAAGTTTATGGCCTCTTTAAGAAGATTGCTTCTTATTAGTAGAGATGATAATATGGAGAAAACACCATAGGAGAATCCTCTAGTTGATCCTATGATGGTAGAAACTATCATTAATATGATCTAATATATCTGAAAGTTCACCAATTTTGAATTGTAATGAAATGTAGATCATTATTTATATTTTACTATACATCATCCAATGAAATTTTTTTATGACAAGGGTAAAAAATATGTCGAGGTGTAGATCAAAAGGATCTATAAGATTTTAAAATTTATAAAAACTCCAAATAACTATATGGTTATTTTCAAAATTTATATTTTTAATGTTACAAGGAAATATTTATGGGAATCTATCATTTAATCCATGATAAATTAATATATTAGTTTGAATACATTGAATAATTCCTTCAACCAATATTTCTACACTGAGGTACTGAGGGTCCAGAAGGAATGATATTTTGATACTTCTGAGTATGGGGATATTTCTATTATGGTGTATGATACTATATTTTTAAGTAGGTAAAGTTGTATCTGAATATTTTCTAGTGATATTCTCAAGGAATGAAGGTTTTAAATTATGTTTATGTTATGATATCAAATATATGTTGATTCCTATGTGCCTAACCACCCATGAGAAGGATATGGATACGATATCTATGATAGATATAGACATAGAAGCATATAAATTTCTCCTTGGGGAATCCTTAATAGTAGGAGTTTACAATAGTTCTCATTCTAGTAGGAAAATGATGCATGATAGCCAGTTCGGAGGTAGAAATTAGATTTCACAATGACCATCAGAGCAGAGCCAGGTGGTCCATTAGAATTTTTATCAGAGGGATCCTCAAAATTGATTTCCATGTAAAACACAGAGTGCTTCAAACTTATTTAAAATTAAATAATTTTCAGTGCTTCTATAAGATAAAATCATTGGGTGGTAGAGAAATATCCACCCTCACTATGTGATCTCAGTTTGGACCTAGCATAGAAAAAAGAATGGGATATGAACTTGATACTAATGGAGATTTTTAGATGGAAAAATGGAAGTATGGGGATATATGTTTGTATGCACTAGAGTGTGACCTGAGCAGGTAGAAGTAGGATCAACTAGAATAAGAGGTATAATGTTCATAGAATCTTCTATCGTTATATATTCATTTTATATAGGTAAAACTTATTATTTTGTTTCACCCAAACTTATCAATATGTTGGTCTTGCGTTCAGAGCTAATTCCTTTTATAATTAATCTTTCCACTTATTTGGAAAATAAGTTAGGGTAGTGATTTAAATGGCATCAATGTTGGGTGATTATTGATGAAATTGAAACTATGGGATAATTTTTAGTTTTAGACATTAAAATATTTTGTCAAATCATTATAATTTATTGGTTAATTATCTTTAATGACCAGGACAATTTCAATCTCCTTCAGGTATAGTTTCTCTATCCAAATTTAGTGACACATATATTCCAGGTTGAGTGGGGTCCTGGATCAGGAAGAGGATGTCATGTATTTTTAAGTGATTAGTTGATCTCGTGAAATTTTTCATAGGTATTTCTTTATTTCATTTATCCATGTATTAGTGTTCATATTTTAATAGTGGTGTGTGAGTATATTGGTGTTTTCAATGATGATTCCTCTAGTTTATAATCCCATAGAGAAGTTATGTTTTCTATATAAATACATCCAAGGGAAATACCCATTTCTATAACTTCATACCTCATGGACCCTAGGGAATTAAATTAATTAAGTGTTAAAGTTCAGGATCTTGAGGCTAAGATATTTACACAGTTTAGTGTTTCACTTTGGGATACTCTATTACAATTTGAAAATAAGTAATATGGTAGTATCCAAATTTTCATTGATTATAAGAAACTCAACTAGGTGATGATAATGAAAAAATATCCCATAACGTGAATCAATGATATCTTTTATCATCATAAAGGGCCATGATGGTATAAAAAGATTATTTGAGATCAACGTACCATAAAATGAGGTTCTTTTAGGATGATATTCCTAATATGAAATTCAATATAAGATGTGAGTAGTATGAGTATTTGGATATTCCATTTCCCTTTCTAACACTCCTATGGTGTTTAATGGAATTTATGAAATGAATCTTTAATTAGTTCTTGGATTTATTTATTCTTGATTTTAGGGATGATATTATTATTTAATTACCGATTATTTCATGATTGTACTAATCACATAGATATCTTCCTAGTAATCATGATATAACATCTTATGAAATCTATCCGAATGTTTTTTCTAGATTCAAGAGGTGAAATTTATTTCTGATGTAATTTTGGAGAATGGTTTCTTAATTTATCTTGAAAATATTATGCTGTTTATGTATTTTGGGATTCTCAGGAATGATTTTAAGATCTAGAGTTTCTTAGGATTAACTATTTATTACAAGATATTTATTTATGAATTCTAAATGACTGATTCTCTAATGAAATAGTTTACTCATAAGGACGGAATTTTTATTTTTAAATGTCAACTCTAGAGTTATTTTAAGATGTTTATTATTATATTCACTTCAATATAAATCTTTATTCTTATAAATCTATGTGTTGGTTATTATAACGACCCATAATTTACATACATTTTTAATATATCAAAATTGAAGCATACTTATTACAACATATAACGAAACCATGAAAGGACCGTATAGGTATAGTGTCTTTAGAAACTGGCAAACATAAACAACTGGTTCATAAAGCGTCTACACTGTCTCCCATTTATTTCATCATATCTATAGTCCCTTTTGGCATATCTTACTTAATAACCTTCTTCCTGACCTGGGGAAAGAAAACATACAAAAGGGTGAGCTCAAATGCTCAATAAGGGTAAAAAAAAGAAATATCAATCACATCATATTCATAAGAACATAACTTTTGGAAATCTTAACCTGCAAAAGAGAGCATAATTTCATAACATGGGATAAATAATAGTAGTGAAATGGAATCCCAATAATCATAACTTAAAACTTGAAACTTTGTGGCATACACATATAATCATAGAGAATCATTTCTTATTAGTCAAGACTCATTTCCAAGACTATCTTAGTGGACAAAGTCCAATTCTGAACCGAGTTCACTCCTCGTTTCAGTCCTGTTTCACTGAACCGGTATAACCTACCATTCCAGCCATGTCTATCTCATGAGATATAAAATCTTTACCCAATGCATTAGAGGGAGATATAGGTTTTACCCATCTCATAATGATACCATTCTTATGTGTGCCACACAATCATAAACCATACATCATAGCATAACCCATGTAATAAAAATGGGAATCTTAAACATCGTGACATCTAAAACAACTCATATAAGATGAAGGAATTCATAAAAATAATTCCATCACAACATAATCAAATCAATGTAATAATAGGGATAAAAACAGAACCCTTTATTATCTTAAATGTGAAATAATTTAGATAAAACACTTGAACTCCATTCTTGAGGAAAATATCCTTTCTACTTCAAAAACATTTTCCTTTCTTAACATGTCATACAATTTTAAACTAAAAGATTTTTTTTTAAAAATAAACTTGAAAACATGTAAAGGAAGCTTCTTGGAAATAATGTTTTAAAAATCCATTCATGCTGTATAAGTTAAAAAAACATTCTTCTTGTACTTTTGTCAGAAAAGTCAAAAAGTACCTCATACAAAAAATGACAAAAGATTCCTTTCATATCTTTTACTAAAAACTCACCGAAGGGTAAAAGTGGATATAAACCATTGTAGAATGATTTAAATATTACATATTGAGGAAACATGGATGTGGATGATAAAATGCACCCTAGTAAATTCCAAAGTATAAACAATCTCTGATAAAAATGAGATTGTGATATTTCCCTTACCTTAGGTCCGATTTTCTTTGTAAGTGTCCGAACATCCTGTATAATGGTTTAAATAATGTTATTGACTTATTCCAGAATCATAATTATTGTTATGATATCATATATGGTCATATTCTTAGCTTCTTATTAGTAATATTTCATTATTACTTGTTATTAGGGTGTTTATTACTTTTTGTTCTTATGCGTGTTTTGTCGAATAAATTATTATTATTCTCTTTAGGATATAGATACCTCATTTCCAGAATGGTATTAGTGTAATATATATCATATTAATTTATTAAATTCATTTATATAATCATTATGAAATGAAGATCATGTAGAACGAGTCGCATCACATCGTGGAGACGGTATTCCGTACGTACGTACGAGTGATGATATCATTCCTATGATCGTGGAATTGTATTGGAGTGTATTTATACTATTTAATAATCAATATCACTTTATAATAGTCATATATAGTCATTATTTACACCATTATACCCATCCAATTAAGGTGGTGGTGGAAAATAGATTACACCACGGCGTGGAGATGGTATTCCGTACGTACGCATGCGCGGTGATTTCTTTTTCCGTAGGGTGGATAGATGGTGAAATAGGGTTGTTTCATACTTATAATAACATATCAGTATATGAGTGATACAGATGTTATTACTTCGTAATGAAACAACTAAATAATAAGAAGTGGAAGAAGAAATAAAGATGAAAGAATCGGTAACGGACATTACCTCTTCTTTGAAGTTCTTCTTTGAGACCTCCTTTTAGGGCACTAAAATAGGTCTTTTAAAAAGACCAGAACCTCTAGGATGTTTCTAGGGAAGTGGAGAGGAGAAATTTTCAGGGTTTGGCCGAGCTTTAAGGCTCAAAGTGGTGTGAGGAAGAGGGGGAGGAGGTTCCCTTTTATAAGGGAGGAGAGGGGCACCTTTGGAATAACAAAAAATATTATTTTATTATAAAGTCAAATTTGGGTTTTAATAGATCCAAATTGATATATTTATAAGCTAAGGTTGGTATGGGTCTAAATCATCTCATCCAATAGAATTTAGACAAGTATAGGTATCAATATTAACCTTATCATTTAGATTTAACTTTAAGTTATATAATTTAACTTTTACCGTGTCTTCTTGTTTTCTTACACTATAAGGTTAATAAACTTACTATATCAAGCCAAACGAACCCCAAGTTTATTATTATTAATATATATAACCTTATCTAATTCATTTGGCCGATCCTTAGATTTTTAGGAATAAAATAACAATTAATAATATAATATTTGTTTTAAAAAGTATTTTATGTCAATTTTGACACTATTTAGTAATTGATTTTTTTGAAAATCATAACAGAATGATTAGTTCAAAAAAAGTTATTTAAATCAATACTAACATGTCATTTTAACCTAGAAAATTAGTTTAATTCATTAAAAGTCTCAAATTACATTTATTTGTGTATTTATGACATCAATTATGTCAATATTTCATTAATAAGATAATTACTACATCATCGTTGTGTCATAAATAAATTAAATTATTTAATGTCTAAAAATTACAAATAAAACACCATTATGTAGGAAATCGTTTTATATTTCTAATGAATATTTATAGTCGAATTTATCTTATGTATAACCCCATATTAAAAATGAGTTACTTATTAAACTTTGATTTTAACTATTTTAACCCTTCTTTAAATAAAATAATAATAAATGTCCTAATCTAATCCAAGTGGGCCTAAATGGTCATAATTTATTCCTAAGGTTGTTTTTGGTCTAATTAAACTTATCCAATAGAATTAGGACATGTTTTAAGGTAATAATAATATCATTTTTACCCTTAATTACATTATTTACTTTTAACCGTGGTAAAAAAAGTAAAAAGTTACTATTCACAAAAAATTATTTTCATCTCATTGAACCACATTTAAGTCCTTGATATTAACCGTGTCTCTAGGATTTTCGAAATTCCACTCACAGAAGCGGTAAAATTAAGTTTTATGAAGAATTCAGTTTTTTTAACTACCACTTAGTGGTTTCACTATTCATTAAAAATTGAAAGTTTTCAGAAAAATACCAAAATTTCACCCTAGGATAATTTCGATATTCTGAATCCAAAAATGAAGTCCATTTTGAAAAATAAAATTTATAAAATTTTAAAAAGTGGTTATTACTATTCATAACGGCTAGTTTTAATAATATTTTAATAATATATCGTTGTTTAGTGGAACTCGGTATTGCATACTACACACGCTATCGAGGAAGGTTGCGATTGCATGCAGCGAAAGATTTCTTTGATGATTTATATAACATAAAAACAAAATATTTCACATAAAAGTCTTGGGTGTTACATTCTACCCCCCTTAAAATGAATTTCGCCCTAGAAATTTGTCACTTTGTAACAAACAGATGAGGATACCTCTCCCTCATCATATCCTCAAGCTCCCATGTAGCTTCTTCTAATTGGTGGTTCCTCCATAAAAATTTCACCAATCGAGTGGTCTGGCTTCATAGAACTTTTTTTGCTACGATCCAGAATCTCTATCGGCTGTTCTTCATAAGAAAGATCATGCTCTAGAGGTACAACTTCTGAGCTAAGTACATGTGAAGGATTAGGTATGTACTTTCTCAGGAGAGATACATGGAACACATCGTGAACTTGAGAGAGATTCGGTGGAAGCGCCAATCGGTAAGCTACCTTCCCAACACGATCCAGTATTTTTAAAGGACCGATATATCTAGGGCTCAACTTCCCCTTCTTTCCACGTCTCATGACTCTCTTCTAGGGAGATATTCGTAAGAACACTTTATCACCCACTTCAAACTCTAGGTCTTTTCTTCGGTTGTCGGCATAACTTTTCTATCAACTCTGAGCGGCTCTTATGTGTTGTTGAATAGATCTTACCTTTTCTGCCATTTCATCAACGAGATCAGGTCCTAATAGCTTTCTTTCCCCAACTTCATCCCAGCAAGTTGGAGTCCTCCATTTCTTTCCATAGAGAGCTTCATAAGGAGCCATCTGAATACTGGAGTGAAAGCTATTATTATAATAAAATTCCACCAAAGGTAGGTGTTGATCCCAACCACCTTTGAAATCCATAGAGAAATCTCTCAACATATCTTCTAGAGTTTGAATTGTTCTCTCAGACTGACCGTTTTTCTGAGGATGATAAGCAGTGCTGAAACTCAACTCTGTATCCAGAGTATGCTGAAGACTTCGCCAGAACTTCGAGGTAAATCTCCGATTCCGATTAGATATAATAGAAAGTGGTAATCCATGAAATCTTACCACTTCTTTTACATATATCCTGAAAATCTGATCCAGAGATAAATCCTCTATAATAGAAATGAAGTGTGCAGACTTGGTAAGACGATCAACTATGACCTGAATAGCATTATTGCCTTTGGATGTTTTAGGAAGTCCTGTGACAAAGTCCATAATGATGTTTTCCCATTTCCATTAGGGTATGAGTAATGGTTGTAACATCCCCTTAGACTTCTGTCTCTCAGCTTTAACTTGCTGACAATCCAAACATCGAGAGACATATTCAGCAACATCTCTTTTCATGCCATCCCACCAGAAGTACTCTTTCAGGTCCCTATACATCTTCGTGCTTCCAGGATGAATAGAGAATTAAGAACTATGAGTCTCATCCAGCAGCTCTTTCTTTAATTCCGGGATGGGAGGAACACAAACCCGATTCTTGAACTTTATTATCCCATCACAATCAAGGTTGAATTCAGGAACATTTCTCACCTACTTTTGTAACTCGACATATTCTTTCTGTGCCTCTTTATTCTTCACATGTGTATATGGTTGAACATTCATTTGAGAAAGATAAGAATTTTACCCTTCCATTATAATTCCAAGATCCATCCTTTGTAAATCCATAAATATTGGATCTTTTTTTATCCTCATCATGGATAAAATGGCATGGTCTTGTCGACTTAATGCATCTGCCACCTTGTTTTCTTTCCCAGGGTGGTAATGAATTGAGCAGTCGTAATACTTAATCATCTCTATCCATCTTCTATGGCGCATATTCAGCTCCTTTTGTGTGAAGATATACTTTAAACATTTATGATCAGTATAAATGTCACACCTTTCTCCATAAAGATAATGCCTTCAAATCTTTAATGCAATGATTACCACAGCTAACTCCAAATCATGTGTTGGGTAATTTTGCTCATGGATTTTCAACTGTCGTGAGGAATAAGCTATCAACATATCATTCTGCATAAGAACACACCCCAATCCCTTCTTGGATGCATCACTATAGATCACAATCCTTTCTCCACTACAAGGAAGTGTGAGCACAGGTGCATTGGATAACCTTATTTTCAACTCCTTGAAATTCTCTTCACATTCTTCCGTCCAAACAAACTTAACTCCTTTCCGAGTCAACATGGTGAGTGGATTAGATAATCGTGTAAAATCGTTCACAAAAAGTCAATAATATCCAGCCAAAATAAGAAAACTTTGGATCTCAATTAATGTTGTTGGTCTCGACCATCATTCGATAACCTCTGTTTTTGCTGGATCCACAGATATCCCCTCTTTTGAGATTTTGTGACCCAAAAATGCAACTTTTTGAATCCAAAATTCACACTTGGTAAATTTGGTATAATGTTTCTCCTTTATCAGGGTCTTCAATATAATTCTCAAGTGCTCTTAATGTTCTTCCTTGCTCTTTGAATAAACAAGAATATGGCTATAAAGACTACCAGAAACTGATCAAGATAGTCTCTAAAGACTCTATTCATAAAATCCATGAAGATAGTAGGGGAATTAGTAAGACCAAATGGCATCACTATAAATTCATAGTGTCCATACCATGTACAGAAATCCGTCTTTGGTATATCCTCCCTTTTGACCCTTAATTGATGATACCCTGAATGAAGATCAATCTTGGAAAAGTATTGAGCTCCGCGTAGTTGGTAAAATAGGTCATCAATGCGTGGGAGAGGATATTTGTTCTTGATAGTGATCTTGTTAAGTTCTCGATAATCAATGCAGAGTCTCATTAATCCATCTTTCTTCTTAAAAAATAGAATAGGTGCTCCCCAAGGTGACGCGCTAGGGCGTATGAATCCCTTATCAAGATTCTCTTGGATTTGCTTCTTCAATTCCTGCAACTCAATTGGTGCCATTTTATAAGGTGTCTTTGAAATAGGCAAAGCACCCGGTACGAGTTCTATTGAAAACTCAACTTCACGATTCGGTGGAAGACATGGTAATTCCTCCGGAAAGACATCATAAAACTCTCGTACAATGGGAATATTCTTAATCATGAGTTTCTCACCAACCATTTGAGATAAATAACCTTCATTTAGTGGAATCAAGACCCATAAGGTAGAAGGAATTTCCACTGGAAGGTTATGTTCTTCCTTGCATTGATAGACGATCATAGATTGATCTGGAATATGAAATGTGACTTCCCTTCAATGGAAATTGATATGATCTCCATATAAAGAAATCCAATCCATGCCAAGAATCACATCAAATTCCACTATAGGAAGGATCACAAGATTTGCAGGAAGCACTTTCCCACAAACATCGATCAGTGAAGAATTATAAACTTTTGATGCGACTGTTGTGCCATTAGGTGTTGTCACAGCTAACTCAACAACTAATTGTTGAGGTAATACGGTGATACCCATAGAAAATTCTTTAGAAATAAAAGAGTGGGTGGATCCAGAATCAAATAAAACATTTTCTACTTTACAGTGGATGTTAAGTGTACATTTCACCACATCGTTATCATACTCCACATCACTGATAGAAATTGCATGTGACTTTCCTTTGTCTTTAGCCTTTAGAGTTTGTTGACGTCGACCATCATCATCAACCCTTGGATTAGGGCATTTATTAGCATAATTCCCCATCTCCTTGCACTAGAAACATTGAAGTGTAGTAGGTTCATTCTGTGTATCCCTTCCTTTGTTTGCATCATTAGACATCTTCTCCCCATCATCGCGGCATTCAAATGCCCGATGACCTTCCTTTCCACATTTTAAACATTTACTTGTCCCTTTAAGACAACTCCCTTCATGTTTCCTTCCACACATTGAGCATAAGGGAAATCTCATCTTCTTTTCAGTGTGCTCTTTAGATTTTCCTTTGAATTCCATTTTCCTCTTCTTATCAAACCCATATGACTGATGGGTTACTCCAATCTCCATCTCAAATTTGAGAGCACATCGAACGATTTCCTCGTAGCTATTGAAGTCCCTAATGGCTAAGGCCCTTCGAAGACTTGGTTTTAATCCACTAAAGAATCGGTCGATCTTACTCTCTGGTTGGCTAATAATACCAGAAGCGTACCTTGCAAGTCTTGTAAAATTTGCTTCATAGGTACCAACAGATTCATCATCCTTTTGCTTCAGTTCAAGAAACTCTTTCTCCATATTTGTTCGGAGAATACGAGGGAAGTAATTATTGAAAAATAAGTTCTTGAACTTGTCCCATTCCATGGACTCAATTTCATCCCTTTGCCTCGTATTCTTAATAAGATTCCACCATTGATCAGCATCACCTTCCAAACGATACACTGCTAAGATGACTTTATCATGATCAGAACATTGAAGAACTGAAAATATATTTTCAGTAGTACTAATCCATTGTTCAGCAACTAATGGATCAGTAGAACCGCTGAAAGAAGGTGGATGCTACCTCATGAAGGATTCAACAGAATGTTGCTCCGTCCTTTGCTCTTTTGGAAGTCCTGCATGATTTATAGCTTGAGAAAGTTGTGTGAGCATGGCTACACGATTTTTAATTCTAGCTCCCATAACGTTTGGTTGCTCAGTGGGACAATCATTGCATTGCCCGTCGCATTCCGCATTAACATGGTTCCTTCGGGTTCCAGCCATTGACTAAAACAAAGAAGAATAGTGTGAGAAACACTAATTATAAAAGGAAAACCACATAATCAGGAATAAAATTTCATACTTAAGGTCTTATCCTAGGTTATTCATGGTCATTTCTAAAACACTAAGATTGTGTTCTATTCTTAGACTTATCCTTAGGGTTATTACTAAGGCTTTCACATCCTAGTTTCCAAAGGTTGACTATACCTTTCCTCTGATACCAACTATAATGACCCATACTTTACATACATTGTTAATAATTCAAAATTGAAGCATACTTATTACAACATTTAACGAAACCACGAAAGGACCGTATAGGTATAGTGTCTTTAGAAACTGGGAAACATAAACAACTGGTTCATAAAGCGTCTACACTGTCTCCCATTTATTTCATCATATCAATTGTCCCTTTTGGCATATCTTACTTAATAACCTTCTTCCTGACCTGGGGAAAGAAAACATACAAAAGGTGAGCTCAAATTCTCAGTAAGGGTAAACAAAAGAAATATCAATCACATCATATTCATATGAACATAACTTTTGGAAATCTTAACCTACAAAAGAGAGCATAATTTCATAACATGGGATAAATCATAGTAGTGAAATGGAATCCCAATAATCATAACTTAAAACAAGAAACTTTGTGGCATACACACATAATCATAGAGAATCATTTCTTATTAGTCAAGACACATTTCCAAGACTATCTTAGTGGACAAAGTCCAATTCTGAACTGAGTTCACTTCTCGTTTCAGTCCAATTTCACTAAACCGGTATAACCTACCGTTCCAGCCATGTCTATCTCATGTGATATAAAATCATTACCCAATGCATTGGAGGGAGATATAGGTCCCACCCATCTCATAATTATACCGTTCTTATGTGTGCCACAAAATCATAAACCATACATCATAGCATAACCCATGTAATAAAAATGGGAATCTTAAACATCGTGACATCATAAAACAACTCATATAAGATAAAGGAATTCATAAAAATAATTCCATCACAACATAATCAAATAAATGTAATAATAGGGATATAAAAAGAACCCTTTATTATCTTAGATGGAAAATAATTTTGATAAAACACTTGAACTCCATTCTTGAGGAAAATATCCTTTCTACTTCAAAAACATTTTCCTTTATTAACATTTCATACAATTTTAAACTAAAAGAAGTTGATTAAAAATAAACTTGAAAACATGTAAAGGAATCTTCTTGGAAATAATGTTTTAAAAATCCATTCATGCCGTATAAGTTAAAAAAACATTCTTCTCGTACTTTTGTTGGAAAAGTCAAAAAGTACCTCGTACGAAAAATGAAAAAAGATTCCTTTCATATCTTTTACTAAAAACTCACCGAAGGGTAAAATTGGATATAAACCATTTTAGAATAATTTAAATATTACATATTGATAAAACATGGATGTGGATGATAAAATTCACCCCCGTACATTCCAAAGTATAAACAATCTCGGATAAAAATGATATTGTGATATTTCCCTTACCTTTGGTCTGATTTGCTTAGTAAGTGTCCGAACCTCATGTATAATGGTTTAAATAATGTTATTGACTTATTCCAGAATCATAATTATTGTTATGATATCATATACGGTCATATTCTTAGCTTCTTATTAGTAATATTTCATTACTACTTGTTATTCGGGTGTTTATTACTTTTTGTTCTTATGCGTGTTTTGTCAAATAAATTCTTATTATTCTCTTTAGGTTATAGATAACTCATTTCCAGAATGGTATTAGTGTAATATATATCATATTAATTCATTCAATTCATTTATATAATCATTACGAAATGAAGATCATGTAGAACGAGTCGCATCACATCGTGGAGACAGTATTCCGTACGTACGCACGAGTGATGATATCGTTCCTAGGATCGTGGAATTGTATTGGAGTGTATGTATAATATTTCAGAATCAATATCACTATATAATAATCATATATAGTCATTATTTACACCATTATACCCATCCAAGTAAGTTGGTGGTGGAAAATAGTTTACACCACGGCGTGGAGACGGTATTCCGTACGTACGCACACACGGTGATTTCTTTTTCTGTAGGGTGGATAGATTGTGAAATAGGGTTGTTTGATACTTATAATAACATATCAGTATATGAGTAATACTTATGTTATTACTTCATAATGAAACAACTGAAGATGAAGAAGTGGAAGAATAAATATAGACGAAAGAATCGGTAACGGACATTACCTCTTCTTTGAAGTGCTTCATTGATACCTCCTTTTAGGGCACTAAAATAGGTATTTGAAGAAGAACGGAACCTCTAGTATGTTTCTAGGGAAGTGGATAGGAGAAATGTTCAGGGGTTGGCCGATCTTGAAGTCTCAATGTGGTGTGAGGAAGAGGGTGAGGAGGTGCCCTTTTATAAGGGAGGAGAGGGGCACCTTTGGAATAACTAAAAATATTATTTTATTATAAAGTGAAATTCGGTTTTTAATAGCTCCAAATTGATATATTTCAACAATAAGGTGGGTAGGGGTCTAAACCATCTCATCCAATAGAATTTAGACAAGTTTAGGTATCAATTTTAACCTTGTCATTTAGATTTAACTTTAAGTTAGATAATTTAACTTTAACGGTGTCTTCTTGTTTTCTTACACTATAAGGTTAATAAACATACTATATCAAGCCAAACAAACCCCAAGTTTTTTATTATTAATATATATAACCTTATATATGTCATTTGGCCGAACCTTAGATTTTTAGGAATAAAATAACAATTAATAATATAAAATTTGTTCTAAAAACTATTTTATGTCAATTTTGACAGTATTTAGTAATTCATTTTTGTGAAAATAATAACCTAATGATTAGTTCGAACCATGTTAATTAAATCAATAATAACATGTCATATTAACCTAGAAAATTAGTTTAATTATTAAAAAGTCTCAAATTATATTTATTTGGGTATTTATAAAATCAATTATGTCAATATTTCATTAATAAGATAATTACTACATCATCATTGTGTCATTAATAAATTAAGTTATTTAATGTCTAAAAATTACAAATAAAATACCATTATGTAGGAAATATTTTTATCTTTATAATGAATATTTATAGTCGAATTTATCTTATGTATAACCCCATATTAAAAATGATTTACTTATTAAACTTTGATTTTAACTATTTTAACACTTCTTTAAATAAATTAATAAGAAATGTCCTAATCTAATCCAAGTGGGCCTAAATGGTCATATTTTATGCCTAAGGTTGTTTTTGGTCGAATTAAACTTATAAAATAGAATTAGGACATGTGTTAAGGTAATAATAATATCTTTTTTACCCTTAATTACCTTATTTACTTTTAACCATGGTAAAAAAAAGTAAAAAGTTACCATTCACCAAAAATTATTTTCATCTCATTGAACCAAATTTTAGTCCTTGATATTAACTGTGTCTCTCAGATTTTCGAAATTCCACTCACAGAAGCTGTAAAATTATGTTTTATGAAGAATTCAGTTTGTTTAACTACCACTTAGTGGTTTCACTATTCATCAAAAATTGAAAGTTTTCAGAAAAATACCAATATTTGACCCTAGGATAATTTTGATATTCCTAATCCAAAAATGAAGTCCATTTTGAAAAATAAAATTTATAAAATTTCAAAGAGTGGTTATTACTATTCATAACAGCTATTTTTAATAATATTTTAATAATATATCATTGTTTTGTGGAACTCGGTATTGCGTACTACACACGCTATCGAGGAAGGTTGCGATTGCGTGCAGAGAAAGATTCCTTTGATGATTTATATAACATAAAAACAAAATATTTCACATAAAAGTCTCGGGTATTACAGTTATGATCTAGTGTGACGATTCATGTGTGGGCTTGGGTTTTGTTTGGATATAGGGTAGAATTTTGATATAATATGTCTGATGTTAGTTATCCCCTCAAGAGACGAATTACCCACTCATTATCTTTATTTGGTAGTGATTATGAATGTTCATAACAAATGGGTCAGCTACATCATCAAGGTTCAGGTTATGTTTTATTCTTCCAATATGAGTATGAAGTATATTTTCACTAAAATAGATCTTAAACTAAGAGAGATACATTGGTTTGAGTATCTTGAAACCTTATATTTTGATATATCTTACACCCTCCGTAAAGGGAATGTGTTTACAGACACATTGACTTGGAAATTACCAAATCATCTAGTGAAAGAATCAATGGAAGAGTTGTTCTTGATGTGTTTGTTCAATGATATTCACTTGGATAAAGATATATATGATGTTCATGTATTCTTGGAATTTACTCAGTTTAGACTACACATGGATGATCATATTAGTCTTATACATGACAAGGATGTTGAGTGGCAGTGTTTCAATAAGAATTTTTATGGTGGGGAGACCTCAAGTGAGTGTTATCTATCATCTCATGGGGTATTGTGATTTTATGTTTGGAGGAATGTTTCTAATGGTTAAGGTAGGAGTTTTTGGATCATCGGAATTTATATAGTTGCTTCATACACATTGAAGCTACCACGATGTACAATAATTTGGTACATCATTAATGGTGGCTGGGTATGAGGTGTTCGATTGCTGGTATTAAATCTCAGTGCCTCATATGTCAGAAATATCAAGGTGGTTCATCGTTAACCTACAAGGTTGTTGTAACTATTAACCCTTCTAGTATGGAAATGAGATAATATAACTATTGACTTTGTGATTGGTATACCTTAGATACCTAGTGGTAAGGATTTGATATGCGGGGTTATTGATCGGCCCACTAAATTATAAGTTATTTATTCTTATATAGAATCCAAAAAATGAAGAGGAACTTGGGAATGAATGTTTATAAGTGGTTCTTATAATTCATGGTCTGATACTGACTATCATATCTAATAGAGAACCCATCTTTTCAACTTCATGCTCATCTGTATTAAAGATAGTGAAGTGTACCTAGTTGACGTTGAGAATAGATTACCATCCACATATGGATTTCCAAACTTAGTTAGGCATCCAAATTATTTATGGAAATATTAAAATATTTTGTGATTAATTTAATTAGATCATATGAGACATAAATTCCCTTAGTATAGTATTCCTATATCAATAGTAATAAAGATTTTATCTGGATGGATTAATTTGTTTCATTGTACACGAGTTATTCTTGGGCACCAATATATTGGGTAGAGGTTAGAAAATGAAACTTGGTTAGACCAAGTATCATTTAAGAGATGATGCAATTCATTCAGTTAACCAAGAAGATGTTATATAAAACATATAGTCACACTAAATCTTACATCGATCAACATCATTGATTATTGTATATTGATGTAGGTGATCAAGTGTTTCTTAGAGTATGTATTGGTTGGGACATATGTTATTGGTAATCATGGTAAGTTTTAGCCTCATTATATTTTCCTATTTGAGATTATAGGGGAACATAGGAATTTGGATTATGTTTTGGACTTACCTTCTCATTTTATATCCATTTGTGATGTGCATCACATTTTACTACTGTAGATGTTTTAGCCGAATCCATCCAACAAGCTTGAGTGGGAGAAATTTGAGGTCGAACCTAACAACTTCATGATTTAGATACCTATTCAAATAAAGGTACATCTAGACGAGGTTTTACATGGTATGGTGATCCCATTGGTTCATGTAATAAGGTAGTCTGATAGGGACAACCATGAGTCCTTAGAGTGTGAGGCCTTGATGATACAGAAGTGGCCTTATTTTTTCTTTATTTTATGAGCATTTTTACATTCATGGTATAGATTGTTTTTATTATGGGTATAATTCTCACACCGAATAACATGGAACCATGTATAAAGACCATTAATGTTTTTCATATAGAATTTTCAGTCACTCATCGGATGGGGGTAGTGTTTTCTCTTGTTGGTAGCAGAAGAAGGCCAACAACTAGTTTATGGGGAGCACCAAATGACATTCATGGATGGATTGAACACCAATATGACTATAGGTTACACCATAAAATTTTTGGTATCCCACATTCCAACAGGTGGAATGATATTTGGTGGAAGACTTCTAGAATCACCCCACTTCCAACCGATGGGATACCTCTAGGAGCATACATTCCACATGAACCCACAAACATGATGACAGTGTCACTACAGAGTAAAATTATTATGGGAATAAGTGCCAGATTATATTAAAATATTTTTATAACCCATATTAATTTAAATTATGAAGATAATATTATTTTTCATCAATTAAGAGTCTAATTGGGGACTTTTTATCTCCCCCATATCCATTAGTTAATCATTTTCTAGATCAAGGGCTTGGTTTTCCATTATTCGTAATCTAGAAAGATGGAAAATTATAATATGGGGTTTCCTCTATTTATTCATTAAATTAATTTTAATGAAGAAAATATCACAGGATATAGGTAAGGAATGATGTTTTCATTTTTTTCTATCAGATCAAGGTGATCCAAGACTCGGTGTTTTCTCCTCCCATCATTGGGAAAAAATGGAGACATCGTTTTCATAAATCCTGGGAAGGTGTCTTTATAATATTATTTAACCCTTGGAATTAATTTTGTTCTTAAATGGTTTGATTTATGATTAATCATGAAATTTATTTGTAAAAACTGAATTTATCTTTAGGGAATTATTTCATGTTTTCAAAAAGGGATTTTTATGGAGACCATTTGAGACATGTAATATGTTTGTCAAATTTACTCAACGTTGTATTAAAAATGGAGATGATATTTAAAGAATGAAAATTAGTGTGGATCACATTATGAATTTTTTATAAATATATTGGAACAAAAATGAAATTGGTTATTCATTAATTTGTTTTTGAAAATTTAATATGTTAGCTCTATATGTCATATTTATTAAGGTATTTTTTTTGGAAAATAATCCCACATGATATTTTTTAAATTGAAAATTATTTCTTATGAATTTTTTAGAAATATATATTAAATGTGAACAAATTTATACACATGGGTAAATATTATATTAATAGTTTGGTGGTATCCTACATGTAACTTCTTTCTCACACTCTAATTTTTGTTTTTGGTGAATGAAACATTGGTATAATAGGATAAAAGTAAAGGGAAGATTATAATGTTGTGGATGAATTTTACCACATGTTTTTCCTGTAGATGGGTTGGGCTAGAGATGAATTATGGTCACATTAGAGAATGAAACATGGTTTGTTTCATGTTCCATGTTGTTTATGGTATTCATTATATGAATTTGGACATTATTATAGAGATTTTTCCCACCCAAATGGCCCAAAGGCATTCTTTTTTATTGATTTTTGATAACCCCCTTTCAAGGGATGAGGGGAAAGCCTTACAAGGCTTATTGGATTTGAGATTAAATGGCCCTTAGGTCTTATATGAAATATCCAAAATATAACTACATTGAATTTATCCTCCATAGCATCTGCATCGTAATATTAGATCTCCACCTTCACATGGTTGTTCGACTAGGCCTCATGTGCATGCACAGGCTGGTCCCGATGGAAATGTCATACACTCTGTTTCTTACTTGACCCGTATTTTTAGTTATTTCTTATTTTACATGTTTTATCTTATATCATTCGTTTTAATGATGAAATCATTCATATATTCTATTGTAAGATAGATTGGTTCTTTTTTCTAGCATTTTGTGATTGGTAATGCACAATGGGATTTTTGGAGAGACAATTCGGGTGAGGCTGTGAGCTTACCCTGGTTGGTCTATTATAGGGGGTTAGGGGATAAATCAATGAGTTATGTATATAATTTATTTTTAATTACAACAAAATTTCTAATTAATTTATTTATCTTATTATTATAAAACCCACTCACATTGAGTGGTAAAATAAAATAAAAAATCCACAAATAAGGATTTTAAATGATTTCACCTCACTATGAGTGCCTAATCCTTTCCATAATTGAGTTTAGTTTGGATATATTTATTTTTTTAGTACAATAGATATTATAAGAAAGGGGAATTTAATATACTCTACCATTTCTATGATATCTAATTCTTGTAAAAATAAATGGAATAGAACACCATTGAACATTCAAAATTAAAATAATAATATTGGGTGCGGTTTACCCTGGTACCACTAGCCTTTTGATTATCTCATCACAATTGGTTAAAAATAAAATCATTTTTATAGGTCTAGTTTCATTGATATCAATAATAGGTTCTTCTTTGGAATGACCTTCGACAACCATAAAAATAAAAATGATGATTTAAAAGTCAACCTTCCTCCTTAATTATTTAGAATAATCAACTCATACATGGTATAATTAAAGCATGGGGTGATATTAATCATCCTAATAAGCAAGTGTTAGGATCAATGAATACTGATTCAACTTTCTTCAAGTGGGTTAGAATACTCAGTTGTAGTGTGGGTGCTGTTCTGTAATTCTTTTTTCCCATGTACAGATTATTATAAGAGTAGTAAATTATTACTATATTCTCTAAAAACTAGATAACCATTATATACTTTATTTTATGTTTTTTATATTCCATTAAAAAAAATAAACACTATTTGAATAATTAATTTATATAAACTAAAATGATTTTTATGTGTAGAATATTCATTGGTTAAGAGTCCTGAATTTTAATCCCATAGAATTAGAAATACATTATTTTAGTTAGTTAAATTTTAAATCACCATGAATTATACCTAATAACCTCATTTAATCCTACTCAATACATATTTTTAAATTTCCCAGAATTTTGGAATAATTCTCTATTAAAACCCTCCATGAAATCCATAGGAATTTTGATATCATTCATAGTATTTTGACTCTACAACATGGAATAATTTATGTGGAATCAAAATATATTCCTCTTCCTTCATGCACAACATTATGTAATAATTCACGGTGTTAGAGTTCTCTCCTAGTATTTTATGTTGAATTAAAATCATAAAATTAATCATGGTGTAGTATTAGTGATGAAAAAAAGTGTCATAATCTAAATATATTTCCATTATTTGGAAAATTTTACATTTTTAAATCTTTATATTTATATAATTATAAAATATCATTAACCTTTTGAAGTTCAATATGGAACCATCATTAGTTTTTTCATCCTAATAGTGTCCTTTCAAAACCATACAAACATGTGTCTAAAAATCATATGGTCTTGTCTAAACCTAGATCTCATGTTACTAAACAGTATTTCAATGGTTTTATCCATATTACAAAGAATTATCTTTACCTCATGATAGTGTTTATCTAGACCTTGTAAGATATATGACATATCCAATAATCTTCAAATTAATATCTTAATTTTATAATACATTTTATAATAATATATATTCATGAAAATAATCCCAAAAACAACCAATGAATTAATAAATTTTAATATAATTCTTAAACTTATACACACATGGCTTACAACAAAGATTTGAAAAATTACTCAATAATTCATTTGGTATCTCAAATTCTAATTGAGAAAATCACAATAAATCTATTTACATAAATTTAATATATTAAAAACTAAAATTGGTAAAAATAATTTCAAAATATATCTATAATCACAAAAAAGTATAATATTTTTATACTCAATAATATTAATAGAAGAAAAAAAAGCCAATCTTGATATTTGAAACATTAATTAAATATATAATATAATATATATTAAATAATAAAAAATAAAAGTGATAATTTACCTCATTATTTGGTAAAAGTTTAAATTAAATTAGAAATAAAACCATAATTTTCATGCTTTGTTATAAAGGAATCCATTTTAATGGGTAATCTGAATCATGAAATTTCATAATGAAAAAATTGTAATATAATATGATATATTAAAGAATAAAGAAATAAATAAGTAGATATATTTTCTGAGATAATTGTTCATGTTAATCCAGGAGCACACGGTCATGTTGAAGCATATAATGAAACATATGAACTCTAATTTGATGTACTCATGTGGCCCAACATAGTTTTATACATAAAAAATCAATGATTATTGGAAATGAATGAAAACTTAAACAAACATCCTAATATGTAAAGACCCAGAAATTTTAAGGAAATTTTTTTCATAACTTGTTTTTGGAATTTTACGAGTCTGTGGCTTCTGACGGAACTTGATTCCGAGGCCCGGTGTTCCCGGAATCAATTTCCAAAGTTTAGCTCAGGTACGTTCAGTAAAAAAATGAACGGTTTTTTCTATCTTTTGAATTGATGCCCAGAATTGAAATCTGAGAGAACCGATGAACTCGCAACGCCTATAATTGCTTTGGAGGACCTTTTCGTAGTTGCGTTCTGAGTAGGTTGATGTTTAATAATTGGGGATTTAGAATAAAATAAATAAAAATTGTTGTGTACAATTTTTTTTTGTGGAAGGTGGTTATTAACCTACAAAGGGGGAGTTAGAGGTGGGGGCCCACACCCACCTAACCTCCCATGGGATTTTTTAGTGTGGTGTGGCCCAAATGAGACCCTAACTCCTCACCTCCCCCTCAACTCCCTAAACCCCCCTTCATTATTGTAAACTCATTTGTTTAATTCTTCAACCCTCTTAGTTATGAAATCTCTTCACTTTTCCCTCTCCATTAATTATGCCAACACTTTAATTTTTAAATGGAGTCTTCTTCAATTAATTAATAAGGATATTTGATTTTGAAAATTCTTGGCAAATTTATTAAAATAAGGGAAAGCCTTATTTTAATTTTGTTTTGGCCAACCTTGTGCTGAGGAAATCCTTGAAGAGTTAGTAAGAGAGGTTTCCTATATCAAAGAAGAACGTTCTCCCTCAATGAAGAAAAATCCTTCAACGGAGGTCAGATTCCGACGAATTCCCGACCCTCAAGCTAGGTTATGAAGTGAGAGGCGGATACAATGATCGACGTTAACTTCATCCTCTTTCCACGACGTCGTCAACAAATTTCATAATCGAGGTAGGGGTTGTTATGTTCATGTTTTAAAACCCTTCAACAACATTCTTCAATTCTTGAGTTTTGTTGGGCCGCTTGATATCATCTAGACGAGGAAGGTCTCAGACCGCATGAACACGGTCCGACCCTTCCCCATTTGTTTGTTGATTATGGACGATGGAGGCGGACTGCGAAGAACCAGCCGGGGTCGGACCGATCATGAGTGGATCATCAAAACTTGGTTGTCGGGTCACCGCAATGGCGCTGCACCGTCGTGCCGCGTGGAGTAGAGCTGGACCGTGGCCTTGCCGAGTTGCGGCGGAGGGGCGAGGTGTCGTCGCGCCGCGCCGGAGCTAAGGCGCCACGGTCGGGGTGGGCTGCGGTGGAGGGGTGCGGCGCCATCGCGTCGCGACGGAGCTATAAACGGCCGCAACTACGATGGGCCGTAGCGGTGGGGCGCGGCGCCGTCACACCGTGCCGGACGAACAGAGCCATGACCTAAGGCCGCGACAGACTTCAAAGGAGCCGCCGGATGCCGACGCCACCTCGAGGTGGGACCCGAGGGGATTCCATGGTTACCCAAGGGCCGACCATTAGGGCTGGCCGTTTTGAAGAAACCGGGGGGCGTAACCCCCCGGACCTGCGGCTAGGGCGGGCCACACTAGGCGCCGCCAGCCCCCCTGGTCGCCCACCCATGCGGCGAACCGCGTGGGACACGTGGACCGGACCACGTCGGCTGGTCCGGGCCACGCCAACTGGGCCGGGCCGCGCCCAACTAGGCCGGACCCGAACTCGGGTCGGGCCGACCCGGTTCGGGCCCACCTAGGGGGTGTTGGGCCGGGTCGGACCGGGCCCAAACTCCATATTTTCTGACTATCTTCAGTTAAACGCCTGTAACATGAGTTGAGGACCTCCGATCGATGAACCGTTAGTTGCATAGGATTTCTTGAATCGAGACAGTCATTTTGGTATATTACACTCAAGGTTTCAGCAATGTATGAGTATGGACGGGTTGGTTCAAACCCGAAACCAACCGGACCCTCGGAGCGAAAACTGTTATAACTTGAGCTCTGGACATCCGATTGACGGGATGTCGACTTTTTTGTATTCCTCCAGGTGAGACAGTTCTTTTGGTATTATTCACATGAGGTTTGGATGCAGTTGGAGTTTGTCTGGGTTGGATTGAACTCAAAATCCAACCAGGCCCCTGAAACGAAAAAGCTAATAACTCTTAGAACGGACGTCCGTTTAATGAACCGTCAGCGGCGTTGGTAATCACATTGAGAATCAGTTCCTTTTTTTGTACCCATGAGAGTTCGGGGTGCAGTTGAGAAACGGTCGGGTTGGTTCGTACACGAAACCAACCGGGCCCCTGGGACTAAAAGGATAATAACTCATAGATCGGGCGTCCGATTGACGCGGCATCTGTTGCGTTGAGATCCCTTCGACGAGATGGTTCTTTTGCGATACTCTATGTGAGTTTTGGACGACTATGGATATTAGACGGGTTAGAAATGAGCGTATTTCTAACCGGTCCCCTAGAATGGAAAAACCTTTATCTCTCAAACCGGGCGTCCGATTGACACGCTGTCTGTCACATTGAGTTCAAATTGACGAGACGGAACTTTGGGATACATAATCTCTGGACTTTGTGACAGTTGATGTATCTGACCTCTTGGATCGTGGAGTGGATCCTCCCGGATTCGAGCATGTTGTGTGCGGGAACCCTAGATCTGGCTATGACAGCGACGACGATGACGACCGTACTTGTATCCTACGTGGGTTCAACAGTGAGGATGACTGTACTTGGATCCTCCGTGGTTTCGACAGCGATGATGACTGTACTAGGTTCCTCCATGGGTTTGGCAGTGATGAAGACTATACTTGGATCCTATAAGGGTTCGGCAGTGATGGTTACTCTACTTGGATCCTATATGGGTTCGGCAGCGACGACTTATGTACTTGGATCCTACGTGGGTAGTATACCTGTGTGAGATGAGTCTTGAATTTCAGTCATTAACATTGATGTGATTGACTTGCTTTCTTGTGTGGACTGGGTTGTGCTTTCCTGTGTGCACTGGGTTGAACTTGGGCTCATGAGTTGGAGCCAAACTAGAATTGAAGACTTAGGTATATGTATGGGCATATACCTAAGTAGAGTTGGTTGATACTTTGGGATTGCATCTTTCCTTTGTGGTTTATCCTTTGTGGATTCTGCGAGACCTTCGAGGGTCTCCGGGTCCCTACTGAGTATTGTATACTCACCCCAGCACCGGATATGCCCGTACTACATTGTGTTGGATGCAGACGACAGACAACACCGATTGAAGTGGAGTCTTGTGGAGCGGGACGGTACCTAAATGTGGACCACTTGGCAGGAAGTACACCAAGAAAACGGCCGGACCCGGGGAGATGAGGAGATTATTTGTACCCACCCTTCAGGTGGGATATCCGAAGGATGACTCAGTGGTTACTAGTTAACTTTACTGCAGTTGTTCTTTCTTTTCTGTTGTACTGTACTTTTTGTTGGGTTTTTATTCTGGCCCATTTACTTTCCAGCACTTAAATTTTACTTAGTTTACTTAGTATTTACTTCATATTGCATACTCTGTTGTGTTTATTTAATTATATAAATGCAATACCTTCCCTATTATCGGGATCTACACCTTTGGTGCTAGTCGGCAGCCCCTGGCCTATGGAAGGCGGGCTTGGGGTAGTCAGGGCATGGGCCCCGAGGACGGGTCGTGACATAATCCCTCTTTAAAAATTCTTTTATTTGTGTTACTTAAAATATATTGAATCACCATTCCATAATAATGGTACATATTATTATTCCATCCTCCCGAGATTCCTCTATGAAGAAAAACCCTGAAAAAACTGAATTTTTTTGTCTAGTGTAAGATTATGATACCATTTTTATTATAAAATAATGTAAAACTGAAACCATGAATAATTTCTTTAACTGATAAAAAATATTGATAAGAACCTCTATATTATCCTCTTCTCCTAAGTGTCTCTTCTTTCCAAATTTCACCGGTGAATAAAATCCATCCCACCTTTTTCTATATTATTAGAAAAGGAAAATTGTAATCAAAATAAACATCCCTTATATATATATCGATGAATCCTAAAATTAGACTCCAAAAATGTATTCCATTATAGTTTCCCCTCCCACTAAATAAGAGATACCAAATAAAAAAACTACCATTGTAGAATTAATCAATGATGAATAATTGATGTTTTATTTGAGGTTATCTATGAGACATACATCAATATGTAATGTAAAAAAACTGAATTAAAATTTTAGAAGAAAATAAGAAAATTCTATATTAATGAAACACTCTTTATTTAAGGGAAAAAATAATAATGGTTAGACATGTGTATGGTAGAAATTATGTAGCAATGTAGTGACTTTGATTTATCCAACATCCATTATTATTTAACATAATATGAAGTTTATTTTAGAGTAAGGGGATCCGTCACATCACTATAATCAATATTGTTTGGACCCCACCTTTAAAATTATATATTATTGAGTTTTAAATTTGGATGTAAGACTCTAATATTTAAGTATATTTTCTAGTTTAGAGTTTTATAGAATTATTTCATAACTTATACATAAAATACATTATATTACAAACATGTCATTTCTAATTAGTATGTAATATTTCCATAATATAATAATTTTAAAATAAAACATGATTTATTCTCATATAAATACTAAATAATATAAAAATTAATTATTCCTTTATTCTACCCATATTTAAACCTGTTTGAAAAATTTTAAAACCTAGGATTATCTCAAAGACCTTAGTAGGGAACATAAAAGACAGAAAAACTGCTAGTTTAGTAAAAAACATGATAAACATGAAATATTTTTCATTTATTAAAATTTTCGTTGAGAGAGAGAAATAATTAATTTCCACAAGAATTTGTTTCTCAAATAAAATCATTAAATATTATATAAAGGAAATCAAAACACTTTTTTCATTATAGAGAATCACATTCATAACACATTATAATCATATTTTAAAAGTAACTAGATCCCAGTTAAATCTATACGAGAAACCATATAGTAACTCCCTACTTATTGAATATTATGAAATGTAATATTACCCAATGCATTAGATTTATATATTTGTGCACCCATAATATAAGCTATTTAGGCTCACCCAATGATATATGTGCGCACTAATCATTTATTTTATATGAGGCTCACCCGATGCTATCTATACAAACCCAACATATAAGCTATATTGGGCTCACCCATTTCTATTATAATACTCAAGTTCCATATCATTAATAATTTTCATTATACATTAAATTTTTCATCCTAAACCATTTTAAATACTCTTTTAAACTTTTATGAAAATTAAATTCAGATATTAAAACAACATATTCTTTTAAAAACCAATTTTCAATACAAAAATACCTTAAAAACCCATTTTAAATAAAAAAATTAATAGAAAAAGGGAAATATGGTTTTTCGTTGTTTAAAACATTAATGAATATTAGGTATTCCAAATGTGAAATAATGGAAATAGAGAAAGGAAATGGAATTTTTTCCATATACGTTAAAATAGAACACTCTTTTTGACTTTTATAAAGAGGAAAAACATTCATTTAAAATATTAATTTTTGAAAAAAATTCAACGGAAGAAATATATTTCCTTTTTCTGAAGATATAATATATATATAAGTTCATTCTTAAATTCATTTTAATAAAATGGGAATGAATGAAAAATAGTGTTCAAATTAACAATGGAAAAATTGGGGTTTGAATTAAAAGTTTCTTACCTCTTTGAAAACATTTGAATTGTAATAACCAAAAAATAATAACGTTAAAGAAAATTAAATATCATGATAATAAAGAAATTCATGATATAAAATGTCAAAGGTTTTGTATACAAACCTCATAACATAATATTAGTACATAACATCAAAATATGCCTCAACAAATGGAAATTATAACGATATACCGCACCCCAAGTTCGATCTGCCATGTTTTCTGTTTATAATATTGAATAATAAACATATGTTTATTATTTAATTTATTAAAATACTTTTTAAAAAAATTTATTTATTTTATTTTTCTTATATTTATATTTATGTTATGTAGAATTACCTAATCAATTAAGTTTACATCAGATGTTTTGATGGTTTTTGGATTATATGTCCAATAATGAACTCTGTAGGTTGAATATGGTGAATGATGAAATTAATTATACATCTCCAAAATAATAATCATTATATAATTATAATATTTATAGATAAATTATTTTTTTTCTGAAATCAATCATGTATGGTTGTTTTGAGAAACAAACCATGTTACAATCATGGAGATTACATGCCGTATGTATGCATTAGTAATATTTCCATTTTTCAATGATCATAATGTAAAGAAGTCATGTATTTTTTAATCTTTAATGAATTATAATGTTATCATAAATACCATAATATTTGTATCAATAATATTATATATATCTGCAATGTTATTTAGTGATGAAAAAAATATTCATATCACTTCACAGAGGTAATAGTCCACACGTACACACAAATGATGTTATCATTTTTGAGTTTATGAAAAAAATGATATATTATATTTCTATAATGATTAATATTTCATGAATATAATAATTGTTTCAATTATTTCACATATATTCATTTATATTTTTCTTATTACATTTTATGTAAATCATTAGATAAACACTAATTACATCACTTTGTGAGGCGGTAGTCCCCATAACACATGAGCGATGTTAACGTATCCTCATTAAATGTAAAGTAATAAGTTGTATGTCATATCACATATCTACAAATATAAAATTTTAAAAAAATCATATATATTTTTTAATAATTAATTATAACTATCCTTGAGAGCTTATAATGGAAATGAACGATATTGGTTCATGAGGTGGTAGTCCGTTGTACACATGAATGATGATTTCATATCTCATCTGATGGAAGAGGATATGGAATTATGTTTTGAAATTAACAGAAAAAATATTAGTATATGGGATATACTGGTGTTATTATATAAGAAAAATTGAAGAAAAATGAGATGGAATAATAAATAAAATAAAATGATCAGTTAAACATGATACCTATTCTTTGATCAACATACCTAGGTTATCACCAAAACACTTCCTAGGATGGATTCGTAATAATACTAAGAAGTATAGGTTTAGGTAGGGAAGTTTTAAAGGTATTTTTATAGGCCTTGGATGAGAAAAATGGATTTTAAAGTGTGAGGAGGAGATGATTGTGTATGGACATTTATAAGTGATGTGAGTGGCACACTTAAATGTATTTTATTGAAAATGGTGTACCCACATTTTTCACATGACTCAAGGATAAATAAATAGACCATTATTAAGTATTCTACCTAATAAGACCCGTATAATAGATTTTAGACAACATTTTATTTCATTTTAACCCTCATATTTTTAGTTCCACCCCCTAGTAAATCTCTTTTTATAACACCCCAAGAGTTTATGGTACGTATCATATACATTTATCATATTCAATAGATTATGTTTTATGAAATAGTATGTTTAAAACCATGATATACTATTGAATATTAACATGACTGTTGGAATATTAATGTGACCATTAAGAATATTAATGTGACCATTATGAATATCAATCTTCCCATTAGAATAATAACCTCACTTATAAATGTACAAATAAAATTTAGTTATCTCATAAATGAAAATATGATATATTTATATCATGGAATATATAAACAAATGTTCAAAAAATGATAAATTAAGTGTTGGTATTTTTGTGATGTGTAAATGTTTCTTTAAAATTTTATAATAAATATAATGATTTATAAGAAAATTTATTTTCGTAAAATAAAATCCTGAATTAAGATTTCTATCATCATATTTTTAAGATAATTATATGATACTATAATTAATTTTCAAAGTGTAGTAAAATCGCTTATAATATTATAATCGGTATTTTTAGAATAAATGATGTTTTTATTTAAAAATTTATATTATCATATTTATAAAATTATTTTCATAAAATGGTGTTCATTTTTTAAATTTACACATCAAAAATAGTTTAGGGTGAATTTGTTTTCAAATTTTCTAATATAGTAGAATTTAAATTGAATTGTGAAATACAAAAATTTATGGTAATTTAAATTTTAATAAAATAAATAAATTTTATAGTCATGGTTGAGCCATTGGTGATGAAAATTGACATTATATATAACTAAAATGCTCTATTTATTATATTTATTCACAATAATTAATACTATTGACAGCCTTGAGATAAAATAATAAACTGATGAATTAAATATTAATAAAAAAACTCATCTCCTTCACTATTAATACTACCCATAACTACCCATTATTCTCACACCTTCTAAGCTAGATACATTCTTATATTCTACCACTATAAAAAAATTATTTTAGAAACAAAAATTTAGTGACAAATATCCTAAATATTGGTAAAAAATGAACAATTAAAACTAATATGAAGTTTTGTTGTTATTAAATTCAAATACCTACATTTATTTTCACCATCAAATATATACATTTGTATTGATTGTTAAATAGAAAAAAAAACTTTACCAGCAACTAAATTTGAAACATTATCATATTAATACCATATTTTTTACGAACAAATCTATCCATAATTATTAATCATTGCTACAAATAATTTTTTAATAAAATCATATGTTTATAGATGGGATAAAAATATTTACAACCTTATAGTATATCATTATATGAATATATATATATATATACAAACATAAAATTATTAACAAGAATCAAAATTTATGAATATTTGAACCCAATCAGAAGTTCGCCTTTGATGGTAAAAACAGTGGAGATCAGTGAAGTGAGTGTAAGGAAAGAAATTTTTTGTTTAATATTTTTAGAAATATTATATATTTAATAAATGTTTTCTTATAAAAATTTTTAAAATGAATTTCAAATAAATAAAACATAATGGAAAATATACTTTTTTATAAAAAACATTATTTGAGATAAATAAAAAATTGACAACAAAAACCTAAAATTCTATGATGAATTTAAAACCCACTTGAAATAATTGACAAAAATTTGTAATTATATTATTTTGAAAAATACAATAAACCGTAAAATACTCAGAATAAATAAATTCATATTAATATTAAAAAAAGAAAAATAAATAAAAAATAGAGAAACTTATTTTTGATACCCAATTCTCGTTCATCTCTATCTCTACGACTTCCACTCCTACCTCCCCACCTCACTGACTCCCATCTTCTTCAATATACACCGGCACCCTCACAATGTCCACTAATTCCTCGATCATTCTCACCACCTCCCCTGCATCAGATCAATATCACCTCCCCCAGTGTACCCTCTTCCCCACCGACCTGCATCCCCATATCCTATTCTCTTTTATCCACCTATTCTACCACTACACATTCATCCATTAAAGTCACCATATTCTTATTAGACAACCTCCAGCTACCCGTTTCCCTTTCTTCCAATGAGACCTACTAAGCTAAAGTGATACTGGCTCGATGCCACACTCTGGGTCTCTCTAATGTCTTCCACATTCTCTCATAGTCTATATATATAAGGGATCCTAGATTCCTATGATATGGAACTTCTCTCATATTATGTTTATTGGTTTCAATTTCCAATATTAAATTTAATGTTCCATGATTTTAATATGATTTTGTATTCTTATATTTTTATTTTGAATATCATGTTTGTGATCTTGAACCTTGAGTTCATCTATTCTAGTTTATTTCGTTTCATATTTTGATAAAAAAAAATTATTCTAAATACAAAGCCTCCAATTATAAATATCGATTTACCATATCAAAAATTGAAGTATCAAGATTTAATTTACCAATATTTAGTTCTAGATTCTAATATCAGTTTTCTTGATTTTGAATAACATATTTCCAATTCATGTTTCTAATTTTTCAATTTTATTGCATTTTTACGTGGTATCAAACCTTTCATGTTGGAAACTTATGAATATATTATTTTAGTTATTATGATATTTTTAGATTTATCTATTATCATTTCATGGAATTATGTTTCTTATTTGAATGAATATCAATTCCATTAATAATGGAGATACTAGAATATGTTCACTACCATAGAAAAAAATAAAATATCCAATTTTAGTACCTAGAATAAAAGAATAAATACTCATCATTGTGAATTTTAGTAATTTTAAACAATTATTTTGAATCCTTCATTGTGCTTCTTTCCTCACATATGTGATCCAAGCAATCCCATGAAATTTAAGAGGTAATTTGTGTTTCACTTTTATTTCTCAATGTGTGGATCAAATATCACTGATGTTTTAGATATAGTTCACAAGTGGGATCATATGTGGTAGGAAAAAATGCAAACTATTCAATGTATGTACCTTATTCATTCATATTGTTTTCAAATAATTCAATATGTCTGAATGAATAATGAAATCAAATGAAATGGATTTTCCTATTCTTAATATAAATTAATTGATTCATATTATGTAAAATAAAATGATCTATATAGAATCAAAATTTTATTTTATGAACTAGTTTTAAACCAAGTCAATAATAATTTAGCAAAACGAATCATAGATATTGAAAAATTTAAAAATATAATGATTGGGAAAATGAATGTAAGAAATCTAGGTTGTATAATTAGATCTAATTTGGTTCAATAAGTGATGAAAACAAATTATATAAATGATTTTAAAACTATTGGTTTCATCACAAGAATCAATAGGTGGTGAAAGGCAATATTAGAGGTGGTGGCTAAGAGGATGGTCATGGTAGAAGGTAGAGCTGTAGAAGGGGGAGAAGGCGGTGTTGGAAATGGGTTTTCATAGTTTCAAAAATAGAGGGAAATGGTGGTCACAAGTAAATAGTTCTCCAAGAGATGGGATGTCATCTGGGTAGTGGGGAGGTTGGGCTAGCTCCATTATTAAGAGGGTAGGTCAGTCGACATCATCGATGTTGACTTGTTAAGTATGTCACACTTCAAAAAATTTCATACCCATTTTTGTTGTTGTTTTCAGTGGAAGGTCCATCACCTGGGCATGATTTTCTAGAGAATGAGAATTTAAGATCAATGATATGTGCTTACAAGGCAATGATATATTGTCTTAATTAACTTCTATATGATATGTTTTTTCCCGCATTATGATTTCTGAAATAAGCTAGAATAAGTGCCTCAATTCAAGGTATTTTTTGGTGTTAATTTATATGGACTAGTAACACCATGTTCAATTTTTTTCATTTACTGAATTCCTGTTTATAATTTTAGGGTTGATGAAATTTTTGGGCACAATAAAGGACATGTTTTTAAATTTAACAAGTCTGATGTATGGATAACTTAAAAATATAATTAACATTTTATTTTTAAACATTCCATTTGTAATATAGGGGTAATGAAACTATTTGGATTTTATTTCATTTCCTTTTAAGCTATTACCCAGAAGGTTCCTAAAGGGAATGAAAGAATTTTGGGCATCTCTAACACCCCTCTAGAGATGAGAATAAAGGAAATTATTGAAGGCTTATATTTTTAGTATTTGATGTATTCAATTATATGAAAAGGTGGATTTGTGTTTTAATAATAGTTATGAGCTTCCAATTTTTTGGTTTCACATTTCATTGATCAACATGCACTAGCTCTATTGAATTTACTATTTGATTAACTACTTGTTGAAGTTTTAACATTTTCACAAATCCTCAAGATGTCAATAGGGTTAAAAAAATGATCACTATGAAAATCATTTTTAAACGTGTATTTATTTATATTTTGGTTTCAATTAATGTATATATTTTTAACTGATTTTAATTTATACTTTTTTATTGTTTGTAATGCAGACATTGGATCTGAAGGGTGTGAAATATCAACAACTTCATGTCTCTCTCAATTATTGTACCTGGATGGATTTTTATCACTATTTATGGTTATTTTTCATTTTTGATATGATATTAGTTTTTGTGTATTGGAGATATTCCAACTTATGTTTTTGGTATAACATCTACTTATGGTTTCTCATTAGCGATGGAGATGGTTCGCTGGTCCTAGGGAATGGATGGGTTGCTGGTGCTAGTGAACTGAAGGCGGTGATATAACTGGAGCTAGTTCTCATGTGTTGGGGAATTGATGGGTTGTCGGTGCTGTATCTGGATCATGGTACTACAATAGGGATGGGTCATCGGTATGGATTAGTCATTGGTACTTGTTTGGGGGGGGGTGTGATGGATCCTATTGGGGTATGGATCCTGTGTTTTTTTATCAATTCATATTGTATTAAATTTCATTATTAATATATTTTTTTCTCTAATTTTGAACATTTGTGTATATAAACATCAGTTTATTAATTAAAAAAAAGAATTTTATGTGAGAAATTAATAAATATAATATTAAAATTTTCAAGAAATAAAAATTTGAATATTTTATTTAAATGTAATTTATAAATATTAATTATACATTGGTAATATTATTACCGAATGAAAAAAATTTCATCAAATTTGATGATAAAGTTTTTAACCAACACATATATAATTTTTTGGTATTATTATAATTGTAATAGTACCATTTTATCTATCACATAAACATTTAGTGACTGAGTTTTTACTGGCAGTTTAGTGACATGTGTATATGGGTTGGTAAAATGCTTTATAGACTGAAAATCTAATAATACCAACATATATGTCCCTATCGTAAAAAGTTAAATATTTATTAGTGCACAAAATTACTTTCAAAATCCAATTCCCAATGTTTTGGTCTTTATTGTATCACCAATTTATGACTCCCATGTTCCGTAAGGAGGTTATCAAAGAGACACAATAGAAGAGGTAAAATCCACCTTTATTTTCTTTTAATTTCATTTAGATTTTTTTAATTTCTTATAATATATTTAACTCCTCAATTGAATAATTCCCAATAACACCAGTATCTCATATATAAAATAATTTTATTATGTGAATAGAATATCAATCATAAAACCCTTTATCCTCTCCCTTTTATTATAAAAATGAAAACATTGTCTGTAATGTGTCAATTTAACACTATCGTGTATAATGCATTTTCATTTTCCATTAATGCAACTAGGGATGGCCAAAAAACCATTAATATGGTAAAAATAGATTTTATTATTCGTATTATTGTTTTTATAATGTTCCAAAACAAATATATAAACATGATATTAAATAAAATGATATAAGTTGATAATGGTCCTAAAAACCACCAAAATAAATTGAATCATTTACATTAACGTTTTTTATAATGAATTGTTCTCATAAATTTTGAAAAAATGATATATAATATCATTTAAACATATGTAAGATCATTAATAAAATACTATTTAAATTTGGGAGAACTATAAAATGTTTACATGATCTTTTATACTTTTGTATATAAGCGAAGCAATCATGAAAACCCAAGAAAATGAACATTCATAGAATGAAAAAAATAAATATTACAACTCATCAAACAGAAAATAAATAAACTAAATAAAATTATAATAAATTAAATATATGTAGAATAGGTTCATAATTACGTAATTAATCAATCTATTTTGAATATTTAAGAAATTAAGCACAAGTGGAGAACGCTTTTGGACAAAAGTTATGATATTCCCCCCAAACATCAATTTTTTCCTTTAGGTATCTTTTTATCTATATTTATCACAAATTTTATTATTAATTATTATTATTTATTTATTCTAAATTATTTATCTATGTTCTAAAATTATGTACATAGCTAAATTATTCATTATATTTTCGGTAAATACATGTTTTATATGGTTCCATTTTCAATTTATAATGATTAACAGACCTAATTAAAGGGATCATTCCAATTTCATAAAAATTTCCAAATATACTCCGTAATATAGTTTAATCCACCAATATTTTTATAAAATCAGTATTTCTATCATGAATTTATATATTAGTTCATTTCTGGGATTATGAAAACAATTATTCCTTTATCTTCTTTTATGACTCTTTTACATTTTCCCTTAAACTATAATAAAGTGGCTCATTACTAATGTTTTTAGACACTCTTTTTCTATTTTTTGACTTTATTTAGATATAAATTATCATCATATATTTCTATTTTCCTTTATTAATGTACAAGTATTATTGAAATCCATTCTCTTATAGACACATTTATGATACACTGATTTGTTATGCCTTAGTATATGATTTCAATACAACTTTATTTCCATGGGTAACCCTTATGTTAATTTGTTAAGATTAATTGAGGTTGATATATTATGATAAAATATATTAAATTTTATTGAAAGGTTTATGTTCATTTTGACTGGGGATTTTATATCCTCATACCATTCTCCTTATTAGTCTTGATAGTTTCTGATTATGTTTAACGATAAGAGAGATTATTTACATTCCATATTCTAGTTTCAATATGAATATATTTATTTATTTTGTTTTACCCCTTTCATATGAGTAATGAATTAGACAAATAAATTTTCATCTAGAACTTATATATAACTTTGATGTATAGGTAGGTCTCATGAGATAATGTACACCAGGTTTTGGCAGAGGCCTTACAAATTTATATAGAATTTGTGGTCGAGGATTTAATGGTATGTTTATGATGTCCTACATTAATACATCCCTAATAATGAGAATATTTATTGATAATTCATGTTATTGATAGAATAGTATAATATCTATGGTTATGTATCATTCCCATGTGATTATTTATAAGGTAATATTTGATTATTTTTTATTCCTGCCATCTTATGATCAAGATTAGGTTTTAATCGAATGTTTTTATAGTTATTAACATTGATTTACTGTTTATGTTTATTTATGATAGCTTCCACTATATTTATTACCCTTACTTTTAATCTATGATCACCACATTATTATGTTCTATTTTTCCCTGGGATGATAAGATGTATATTATGATCAACATGTAGGGATAATCTATTAGAGTAGGGATGTTTACATACGATATATATGTTATAATTAATTTCTAGTTGTATTGTAGAAATTACATTTTTATCTGGTTTTCTAAAGATACTTAACAATTAGGTTCTTATGGATGCAATTTCCATGTTTATTATTATAGTGTAATAAGGTACGACATTGAACCCAGGATACTGGGATCAGTGTCATTGTAGTTATTATTATAGTAAGCTTAGTAGATACATTGGAAAATAGATTTTGAAAAACATTGATTTGGAAAAAATAACCCTATAAAATAATTTAAAACTATTCCTAAAGTAAGTAATATTATGATTTATAGATTAGCTATACCTTAGTTTTCATTTTATGTTAAGTGTTTCACTAGTTTTATGTTAAATATTATTTTTCAAGATGTTATGACTTAATCTAGTGTGTCTCATTTTTTAGAAAAGGAGAATAATGGAGGGAATGAAAACAATATCAACACACATAATCCATTTAGGTATTTCCATCATATGGAATATAATGATGATGGAACTATAACTAGATCTAAATTAGTTATCACTATCCTAGGATAGGTGACTCATGTTGTGAGAAATAAACATACCCATATAAAGAAGCCTAATTCATAACATTGTGTCACAATGTTAGACCACTACATGTGACAACTACCTAAATTATTCAATGGGTATTGAAACCCTTTTTTAAATGAGTAGTGGATATGTTTTTAGAGAAGATATTTTTTCATTGGAAATTAATTAAAGGGAAAAAGTTATCATTATAGTTTATTGTCTCTAAAGAGATGTGGATCAATGGTGGTCATTGATTAAAAAACAAATGAGGAAGATGGAATATTAAACATGGAATGGATTGATTTTAAGGAACTTTTCTTGGAGAATATTTTCATAGTGAAAAATGAGTAGACATGGATAGAAAATTAATGATTCTTAGAGAAAAGTAAGAAGATAATGTTTCTATATATGGAGAAAACATTACAAGGTTATCAAGGCATGACACATACTAAATATTTAATCCAAAGAGAAATTTAGGTCATTTATTTGATGGATTTAAGGAAATTATATGAAGGTCACTTGTCTCCCAAACATTCTCATCATAAAAGGAAAAAATTTCCTGTGTTATCATGACACAGAATGAATTCTCCAAATTTCATGACATAGAAAGGAACTAAGAGGAGAGGAGGATGACATAGAAATTGACGGATAAAAGGATGAAATGAAAAAATTATTTTCGCAGATCTGATATTGGTTGAAGGAATCAAAATTTTAATTTCATGAAGGGAATGCGAGTTTGCAACAAGTGTGGAGAGAATATAAAATGATAATGTGATTTAAAAGGAATTAAACATGCAATCAAATGATTCAATTGTATGGATACATGGAACTACACAAATGAATGACCCAAGCATTAAGGGAATATAGCTTTAAATAAGTGAAGAGATCAAGGTCAAGATTATGCTATTACTATAGTAGAAGTGGAATAATTAAATTATTTGTGTTTATTGACTCATTAATTATGTTATAAAATTATTCTAGTTATATGAATCATGATAAATATAAGTATTTTACTTCATTACTTCATTACTTCTTCTATATGTAATTTAAAACCTGGGATGCACAAAACCAGTTATCGTGAGACGTGATTCTATTATTAGTTGATCTTTTTATACACATGAATTGGGAACGATAAACCTAAATTTATTATTTCTGTTGAGATAATAATAAATATATTTTGATGGGAATGTTTTGGTGACCATGAAGGTGGTTATTGATTTCATGGTTTATGTTATGCTGAAATTAATAGAATTTTGGATTTAGGGAATATATTGAAAATATGAGATTTTACTCATGTAAGAATGCATGTTATATAAAGGCTTAAAGATAAATAAGGTATTAATATAGTTGTTATGTGGAAAAGAGCTATATTATTTTTGTAATCTTTTATTAAGTTGATTTTGGAAATTTAGCTACGCTGTTTCTACATTTTAGGACATTGAATATAGAAAAATCTATTTTGAATGAGTCTTAAGGTAACTACTTATGGGACCGATTTTGTTAAACCTTAGTTAAATTATTATTTATCATAATTGATATTTTCTTCTCACAATTTTTGATATTTTTAAAAAATTTGAGGCCAAAGGACCGAATTATGGATCGTTTGATAAAAATTCCCTAGGGCTAAAAATTCATCTTAAATATCCATATTTCTGTTTGAGAAATTATTTAGAGATGGATCGAAGCACTAAAAAATCATGAGATTATTCTTATGAAGTAAAAATAAATTAGGAAAGTAAATTTTCTCATGTGCTTATATATATAGAGAAGTAATCCATGAACTCCCAAAAAATGATTTTTAAAAACGGGTTATCCATTTACATTTATTTCTAGATGATCAATGGTTTTTTAACTGATCAATGATTTACAGTTTTATGATGGTTAGATTTATAATTACCATGTTCACTATCACTCTCCATATGAAAATGATAGTTATTTACCTCCAATTTCCACGATTTCAGTTTTTTTACTAATGTTACGCATTTCAAAATCCTAATTTTGTGGTGATCTGAAAATTTCCTGTTACCTCATATTAAGGAGATATTTTTTTATCCCAATTTACAATGTGGGTTTCCCATAATGAAAATTTCAAGTATAAATTTTTATTAACGAATAACAATACCAAATTGTGAAGAAACAATTAATTTAAAGAGGGGATAATGTAAAAACCAATGATTTATTGTTATGTCTATTTTAAATTTAACATCTTCGATATATTATGTCGCATACAAAACCATGTTTAAAAATAAGATATACTATTAAATATTAACATTTCCATTGGAATATTAATGTGACTGTAAGGAATTGAATTCTATAAATTAGAATTATAACCCCACATATAAAAGTATAAATAAAAATTAGGTATCACATAAATAATATATGATATATTTATATAATGGAATAAGTAAATAAATGTTTTCAAAAATGATATAGTAAGAGTTTATATTTTTGTAAAGTGTAAATGTTTATTTCCAGTTTAATAATTATTATAATGATTTAAATTAAAATTTATTTTCACAATATAGATTCATAACCAAATATTTTATTTCATCATAATTATATGGTAATTTTTTGATACCGTAATTAATGTTTGGAAGTTTCATAAAATTTGATATAATATTAAATCAGTATTTTTTGAAGAAATGACTATTTTATTTAAAAATTAAATTTCCCATATTAAGAAAATTATTTACAAAAAAATATTCCGTTTTTAAAATATACAGATCTGAAAAAATTTTGGGTGATTTTTTATTTATCTAAATTATTTTAATTTTTAGTGGATAATGAAATACGATAATTTAAGGGTTTTTACATTATAAGTTAATAAATAATGTTTTGAGTCATGTTTGAGTCATGGAAGATTTATGTGACCATTATATAAAAATCACATTCTATAGTTACTATATTTATTCATGAGAATAAATACATTTTATATCCCTGATCCAAAATAATCTACTAGTGAATAAAATAATAAAAAAACATCTCTACGCCCACTATAAATAGCACCCCTCACCACCCATTCCACTCACACCGAATAATATTTGGTGAGTATATATATTATAACCAATTACACTCCCAAAATTATTCCCCATGTTTTGGTATTTTTGGTCTCACCAAATGACTAATCTTAAGTTCCCTATGGAGGTTGTCAAGGGGAGGCTATAGAAGAGGTGAAATCCTCTTTCATTTTCATTCATTTTATTTTAATTCATTTTATTTTATCATCTTCAAATTACCCATGACATCCAATAATAAATGATAACTCCAGTGACTCATATAAACTATAATTTTATTCTGTTTATGGAATATGTATCATCAAACCCCTTCTCCTCTTTCTTTTATTCTAAAAATGAAAACATCGTCTGTAATGTGTCTATTTACCTAAATCATGGAAAATGAATTTTTCATTTTCCATTTACACCTTTAAGGCTAGTGATAAAACCATTATATTGATACACCAGATTTTATTATAAATATTATAAGTTATATAATACTTTGGAACCAATATATAAAAATGATATTAAATAAAACGAGATAAGTTTGTGATGGTTCTAAAAACAACCAAAATATATTAAATCATTTCCATTAATAAATTATCTAATTAATAATTTTTATAACATATAAAAAATTATAAATTAGATAATTAAAACTTATATAAGTTAATCAATGACATATAATTTCAAATATGGGAAACTATTCCCATTTCACATGATCTTTCATGCTTGTATTCAACAGAACCAATCATACCAAACCTAGAAGAGAACACTCCTAGAATAATGAAAATGAATATTATAACTCATAAGAGGGGACATATAAAAATTAATAAAATATAATAAATAAAATATATGTTTAGGAGGTTAAGAATTAATTAATTAATGAATCAATTTTGACTGTCTAGGACATTATGCACAAGTGTCTAAAACTTTAAAACATAAAGCAACAGATTCTCCCCAAACCTCCATTTCTTCCATGAGTTTATGATTTTTCTTTATTTATACCAATATAATTATTAATTATTCTTATATGATCCTCGAAAATTATTTTTTTACGTTACAAACATATGTACCTAGCTCATTTCTTATTTCTTTGACGAGTAAATGCATTTTTTATAAGGTTCCTTTTCAATTCCTCCTAATAAGCAGACTCAATCAAAGGGATCTTCCCAAATTCTTACTCATTATGAAATACACTCCATAATATATTTTTATCCAATAATATATTTCTATAATAAATATTTTTATCATAAATATCTATGTTATAAAATTTATGTTTTTAGGAAAATAATTTTTCCTTATTCCTCATTAAAGACTCTTTAATATTTTCCCTTAAACCACGTTGAAGTGGGATATTTCTAAATATTATTAGATAGTAATTCTACTTTTTTTTCGCTTCACTTGGACATAAATTATCAATATATAGTAACATTTTCCATTAATAATTTACTTTTATTATTTATATCCATTTTTATGGTATACCTTTATGATATGCCCACTTTTAATGCCTTATAACATGATTAAGATACACATTTGATTCCACGAGTCACCCAAATTTTAAATTATTACGATTAATTGAGGTTGATATCTTATGATACAACCTAAAATATTTTTATCAAATTGTTATGATCATTTTTAATGGTGATTTAATACATAGATACCATTCCCTATATTATTATGAGTAGTTTTTAATTATGTTTACTTATTGGAAAATTTATTTACATTTCATATGATTGTTTCAATATTAATTTATATATTGATTATGTTTCACCCATTTCATATGAGGAATTAATTGGGCTTATTAAATGTTGTGAGTGGACCTCTATAGCCCCAAGATGAAACAATAGGTCTCATGATACAAACTAGATTGGGTTTTGGCTGAGGCCTTAGTCATTTATGTAGAATTTTTAGAAAAGGCCTTTATGGTATATTTATGATGTTTCAAATTATGTATTGCATCAATATGAGAATATTTATTGATAATAATGGTGATTTCCAGACTATTATCGTATATATGGTTAAGTAGTATTCTCATGTGATTATTTTTATAGTGTTATTTGATCAGATTTTATTCCTTCTATATTATTGTAAAGATTATGTTTTAATGGAATGAGTTTTTAGTTATTCACCTTACAATATTATTAATTTTTATTTATTATAGATTATTTTGTATTTAATAACCCTACTAATAATCTAATATCAAAACATTATTATGTTCTATTTTTCCTAAGGATGACAAGATGTATATTATGATTGACACATAGGGATAATCTAGGAGAATAAGGATGTTTCCAAAGGACTTTCCAGGGTGTATTTCCCTTAATTTTGTAATGGAAATATTTTATTTATATATTTTTACAATTATAATAAACTATTAGGTAATTTAGGGTGTTATTTCATTCGTTATTATTCCAATGTAATAAAATATGTCACCAACTCTGGGCTTCTGCTGTCGGGGTCTTAATATTTTTCACCACACCTTTGGTAATTAATTCATACAATTTTTAATATTCACTATGGTAAAAAAATTATTGGAACTTATTAGAAAATATATATTATTATGATTTACACTATTAAATCAAATTTAATAAATTAAATCCTAAGAATTTGGAAAATTAAATTTTAATTTAAACATAGAGATGTGATGAAAAATCGGGTTTTTAGGAAGTGTATATTTAAAGAAAATTATAATTTTATATTAACTCTATGATTAATATGTATAGAATCATGATATTTTGATAAAATGATTTTTTTTCAATAGAATTTATTGCATGTAACATCAGAAGTAGAAGAAAATATAACACCTGATATGTTATAATATATTTATTTTTAAATAAATTAAATTTCTTCGATTGATTACAAAACACACAACCCCGAGTCAAAATGAAATATAATATAATATACCTTTATAACATATCCATTAAATTAATATGTATGAAAAGTAATAAAACAAATGTTGAAAAAAAATGTTAATATATTCATAATAAATAAAATAAGAATCATTTAAAATAAAAATAATATTTTTCTTTCAGAAAAGATGAAGTATTTCTAGTGAAAGGTTTAGTCATGATTTTTGGAAATAATTTATAATTACATTTTATCAGTTTTTAAAAATTTATTGGATAAAATTATTTTAATTTTAAATTAGAATATCAAATTTATATTTGGGTGTTTTTTGGATTTTTCATCAATTTTTCATTTTTTATTAATAGTGAAAATACTGAATTTTAATTTAAAACTCTCTTTTCATTAAAAGTATTTATAATGTAAAATAAGTTGTTTATTGGATTTAATGTAAAATTATAATATATATATATATATATATATCGAATTTAGTTCTTTTGAATCTGTTTAATATAATTGTTTTTATGAAATCATTATATACTTTTGAACATTTTATCTCCAAAAACCCGCTTCATCATCATGTTTGTGAAATTAATTTTAAATTATGTTTTTCCTCTTTTATGAATGGAATCTATAATGGTATATTAAATAAATTTAACCAAAATAGTTTATATTTTAAATAAAGTTCAACTTAATTTTTTTCCAAAATAATGTTTAGGAAATAGTTAAAAATAATTACTAGAGTTAAGGTAAAAATAGATTTAACTAGGGTTAAACTAAAAAGATAAGGATTAAAATGTACTAAAAACATTTTTAAATCTTTTTTATGGAAATATTTAGACAATATCATTAGAAATTATCAAGTGTAATATATTTTTGAATCTTTTGGAATGTAAAAATCATGGGCATACATAAATTACAAATGTGCCACTCACCTCACTTATAAACGCCCGCACTCTCATCTCTTCCTCACACATTAAAAAAAACTTTGTCTTAGAAAATACATACCCAAATAAATTTTAAAATTTCATCATGTCATCCTATATTCCATATTTTTTGTATAATTCCATCATAAGATGTCTTTTGGTGCAAAACAAAGAAGGTTACCCGAAGAAGAAGAATCATTTTTCAAAGAGATTTTTTTTATTTCTTCATCTAGAGACTTAATATTTTGTTAAAACATTATGGTATAATTAAATAATTATCTTACAAATAATAATATTTTTTTTGAAGTTAATTATATAAAACCATCCCCACTTCCATAAAATGGGATACGAAATCATTATTTGTGTGTATAACAGACTACCACCTCACAAACTGATGTAATTAATTTTTCATTAAAACCTATCAAGGATGGGTATGATGATGGATATAAAGTATATATATGATATTAAACACATAATAATACTTAAACAATCATTTTATTATATATAAATTATTACTTTTCATTTCATAGTGGATATGATAACATCACCTCTGTGTATGGCGAACTACCACCTAGTGAAGCAATGTGATTTGTTTTTCAATAATGATTTATATGGAAGGTAATATTGATAATATTAATGAAAATATGTTATATAAGTGACATATATGTGAAACATTTCTCATGTGTACTTTTATTTCAATAAATAATTTGTTATATATGATATTGTGATCAATCAATAATGATAAAGGATTACCTATGTTCCTAAAATAATGATAATTTCAAAGTTGAAGCATTAATCATGGGTACGTAAGAAATACCATGACCATGATTGTAACATAATTTATTTTCTATAAACATATTTAATGATTGGTTTTAATTTTACAATTGATGTATAAATATTATATTTATTTCATTATTATTATTAGGGATGTTATGGAACTATATAATTTATACATGAACCATATCTTTTATAATGAATCCCCCATGAGAAAAAAAGGCAATCTACTCCAAAAACAATTAAAATAATGAATGATAATTAATGAACATCTGATGAGATGTTATAAAAGTATCATATATTATATATTAAATATTAATATGGTTATATTATAAATTAATAACATGTTGAAAACTTCTAAAGATGAGTTTAAATAATATTCAACCAAAAGGAAGTGTTAGGAGTGAGACTTTTTCTCAATCTCCCGTCATTGATGCATATTTTATTGTTGTGCATCTAATTTTATTTATATTGTCTAAATATTGACCATTTTAAATGGAATATCATTATTAAATAATAATTCAATTACTTTTATGTTTTAATTATAATTATTTAATCAACATTTATGTTCTTCAAAGTTTCTATAAGGTATATAATTTCATAAAAAAATTTCTTTTCATCAGGTTATATTATTTCATCATCATCATCAATGATATTCTAAGATTATATGTGTAAATATTTTTTATTATCATATATTTAATTTACAAATGATTTATTTTTATTTAAAATTAATACACAAAATATATTAATTCTTAATTCAATGTTATGGTAATTGTAAGGGTCTATATAAAAATCCCATTATAATAGAGATTGTTCATTATTGAATATCAATTGCTTGGAATTATTTTTCTAGTGTCAAATAAAACCATTTAAGTTTATTCTACCCTAATTATTAATTAAATTTCAAGTAATAATAACATATTCTACTATTTGATACTTAAAATAATTGAGAAAATGTTTTTATGAAAATATTACTTCATTTACCTCTTCGATCAGAAATATGATTTCTTTCAGAACAATGTTTTTTTTCCAGAAATTCATGTAACCTTTTCAAAATTATTTATTAGGTAAAATATTACCCATTTTTTACTTGTTAATTTTTTTAAATGAATATTATTTCTTTCTTCAAAATATGGCCTTCATGGATTTTTTGAAAAATGTGAAAGGATTCTTTATAGTCATTATGCTTCACTTTAAATATTTTCATTCCGATGATAATTAGACCTTATATTTACAATAAATATTAATAGTATTTACCATGTATATTCTTTTTTCTTAAAACCTATATCACATTAACATAAAATATTTTACTTTTAAGGTTATTATATTGATTTTGAAATATTGAGAATTTGTATTCTTTATTCAGTAGTGATATTTAATGGAAAGGAATATTTATTTGAGAATTGAATCTATCATTTGATATGTGGGGAATTATTTTGATATGAATTCATGTGATAAGATCGGTTATATATAACCCATTGATGTATCTATAGGTATCATGAGATGAATTAGTTAGAAAGAATTAGTTAAATGGGGTTCTAGTTTATACCTACCCATCAATTTTTAACTATCTCCAGGATATATATTAAAGATAGAGGGATCATGTTTCAGAGACATGAAGTATAATAATTAACTATTCCCATATTAATTATTACGTTATTTTTATCCTTGATATGTTCACAATGATATTATCTATGGCTGAATTTCCTTCTCATATTATTGAATAAATGTAAAGTGTTTAGTTATTTAACTTAAAATTTTGATTATACATTATCTATTCATTATTATTTAGATATTTAAATGGTATTTTAATTTAGTTATTCACCTTTTATATTGATTATTCCTTACCTTATCCTGACTGTCAATTTTTTTTAAATATAACGTGTCTTCATTTATTTAAACTTCTATGTTTATTACACTTATTGATTCATAATATATTCATATATACTTAACCAAAAAATTAATTTGAGATGAACCTTATTTTGTTTCCTTTTTTCAGGAATCCATGAATTATAGTATGTTTTATATACATAGATATTCATGGGGGATAATTTTACACTAAAAAAATATATAATAATTTTTATTTTTCAGTGGAATAAAGGAATCATAAATTTATCTAGTTTACCAAGACTACAACACCATTAAATCCTTCTTGATATGATTCCTTGTAACTAATGTTAATATAATAATGTAGACACCGACTCCAGGTTAAGGGGGGCGAGGTCTCTATAGTTGGTATTAAAGAGAATTGTTTAGAATCCTTGGAAAATAGATTTAGGAAAAAATATATTATAGAATATAACCCAATGATACACCTTTAGGATAATTATATAAGAACATCCTAAATTTTTATGTAAAGAAGATATTATATTTTTTTTCATAGAGCATAAACCAATTTCTAGATAAAACTTGTGGACATGGTTCTGTAATAGATATACTTAAGAGTAAAAACTCTTAATATGATGGATTGGGATTGACCCAATCATCACTCAGTGCATGACACCAGGCCTTTCTACAACCCTGGTTTGTTACCACCAGAGTATATTCTTGGGATAATTTATATTTTCATTATAAACCACTAAGAAAGATTTGAAATAAAGATATCCCCATTGAAGACATGATTAAGATTACATGGTTATCTATACATAAATTTTTCATACGATAAATATTTTATTTGTTTTGGGGTTATGAATTTTTTCATAATTATTTGTTCTAATCTAGTGTATTTCATTATATAGAAATGAAAAATTATATAAGGAATGAGAGCTGCATTAGTGCATGTAATCCAAAAGTGTGTGAATTTTCACTTCTTTGTGGGGATTAAGCCTATATTTTGATGGAAAATAACCTCCCAAACATTATAATCATATTAGTACATAGTATCATTTGATAAAAAATAGATAAATAATTCTATAAATTTATAGCTTTAGAGGGAAGAATAAAAAAAGAGGATGGTATGTAAAAAGGTGGATAAAAAGAATAAGGTAAAAAAGGATTTTCCCACATTTGGCAACCGAGGAAACACACATAATGATACATTCTTAAGTAGACTCAGAGTTTTATTGAAGTGTATAAATAAATCCCACTATTCTTGTGATTTAAAATAATTTAACTATTAGGAGATGTGGCATTATTCAATGAAATGTCTCAACCATCAAAGGAATATAACTACAAACAAGATAATAGTTTCTATACAAGATAATACTATTAATAAGGACGACATGGAATGATTATTGTAATTGTGTTTGGATTCAAGAATTATTTCATTTGACTATTATATCAATGATACCCCAGTCATTATAATTATGAAATGTATAAAGAATGATGTAGTACCCCCGGTTTCTTGTATGTAACCCTTTCTTTAGTCTTTTATTGGTTATAAAGTTAAGGGTGATGTATGGGAGAGTCAGGATAACTTGAAATGATGTTTTGAGGAAAAAGGGGAAGTCGCACGGGTTGTGCACATGTTGTCTAAACCGTGCGTCCAAACTGTGCATAGTTGATCTTGGAGGCAGTAGCTTTAGGACGGGTGGTGCATGGTTTTTCTAACAGAGCGGCCAAACTGTGCGAGATGGGTGGCTGAGGTAGTAGATAACACACGATTAGCGCACTGTTTGTCAAACCGTACGAACTAACAGTTCAAACACTTAAAGAAGATCCTATGAAGGTGGATCTCACGTGATTTTTCCTATATGTAGCCCATTTTTCCTCGTAAGCAGCCCTAACTCAAGATATTGGTTCTCCTATGGTCAAAAAGGGTTCTCCCATCATTCGGGAGGCAATCCGAAGACTTATCTTGACAAATCGAAGCAGGATTCTTGAGGTATGTGATTTTTCTTATTTGGTTTCTTAGATATACTTAGATCTACTTCTCCTATTCTCTCAGTTTATTATATCTACTCCTGTTATGGGTAGATCTAAGTGTGTCGATGCCAAACATGATGAGATTTGGACTTGGTTGTGTTAGGAGAAGAGATCTAAGGAGGATCCTTGGTGAATCAGACGGGTTTTCATGTGCGTTCTCCGTTTGTTAGGGTCTTCATAAAAAACCTTGAGTAGGAGGCTTCACTCTCGACTCCTCTTTCTAGAATTGATTGGATTATATTCAAATTGGTTTATTTGATTGGATTTTATTGTGAAAATTATAGAATAAATCTTATTTAGTGATGATTTATGGTTTTGATGATATTGTGAAATCTTGGTGAATTGATGTGCAATGTGATCTGGCTTGTTGAATTTAAAATGTTGATTTTAAATTAGGGATTTGCTGAAATTGTATACAGTTTGATGAAAATTGGGTTTTCAATAAAAATGGTGTTTTATTGAAATGGTTTGAAATTGGATTGATGTTGATGGATTTTTTTCAATAAAAAGGGAGTTTTATTGAAATGATTTGGTATTGAAATGGTTAAGAATTAAAATGGTTTCAATTGATTAAACACACTTGGTTTTTTACCTGATGGTTGTGCGTGTTCATAGGAACTGAGGACAGATACGTGTTAGGAGTCTCCTCCATCAGTTTTTAGACGGATATGGTTTAGGGATCTCCCCCGTCAAACATTCATATTGCATTCGGGACGGATAAGGGTTATGAGTATCCCACATCGGTGTTGGGATGGATAAGGGTTAGGGATCTCCCTTATAATGAATTCATGTGCATTTGGGTTAGATAATGGTAAGAAGTCTCCCCCATCATTGTTGGGATCGGTAAGGGTAAGGACTTCTCCCCTCTTCTAGGTAGCATGCATGGTTGGTTGCATGGGTTTGTGGAAATGGTTTGGTATGCCAAAAAGGAATGTTGTGAAATGGTTCTTAAACTTGTTTGGTCAGTTCTCTAGAAAAATCACTTGCAATAAAATTGGTTTCAATTGCTCTTGGAATGACTTTGGTTATGTATGGTTTTGGAAACCTGTTTATATTTAGTTATAAACTGCTTTTGATAAAATGTTTTATATAAATTATTTTTAAATAAACGTTTCTAACTCTTCAATCTTAGTGGCATGAGTAGGGAAGTCATTGGGGGAAAACCTACTGAGTTTTATACTCACCACTTCTTTGGAACTTTGGTTCTTTGGAGATGTCTTATTACGAGACATAGGAAAAGGTAATACATCTTATTACTAGTGGTTCGTGGTGATTCTTAGGATATGTGGAGGTTCTTGGTGCCTGGAGCTCAGTTTGGAGCTCTGGAGTCTATCTTGGCTTGTGTTGGGTCTTTTTTTAGTCTTCCTCTTGGTACTCTAATGTTGTATTGGTTATGTATTGGTTTGTGGAATAGTGTAGCTATCTTTCGGTAATGCATGAGTTGGTTGTTTCATTAGCATGCATCGTATAGTGGTTGTTAGTGAATTTTTTGGTTGGTTGATTTTTCAAAGGGTAAATCGTCCCCACTTGCATTGAAACTGTTCGGAATTTATTTACAGCCTTTGACACCTTGTGGATGTCCCTTAAGGCCTAGTAACGACTCGTTGTACTCCCAAGCCAATGGGAATTGGCGGGTCATTACAAAGGGTATCAGCTTGTTCGGTCCTTGCCTAACAAGTGGTCATCAATGTTCTTGGTATTGGAGTTGGAATTCATTCTTGTCTATTACTTGGATTGAAATCGTAGATAAGAATAGGATTTTCGGAACATGAAATGTATAGAATAAAAGGACGTAGCTAACCTGTTTATGCTGAACTTCAAGTTACCAGGGTGTTGGGTACATAAGTGTTTTGGGTACACTTCTAGAATATTGGAAATATCATTGTCATGGGTTTAGCCAATGATAGAAGCATGGAATGCATTGTAGAGGAATTAATTCCTACTAGGATTTCATATCTCATTGTGAGGAATGAGTAAGGATTTTGTGGATGGTTCCAATTTTTGAAAAATGCAGAAATTGTTTTCAAGTGAAAGATTTTGAAAACATGGTATTTGTTGTATTTTGAAAATGGGTTGATTTTAAAAAAGTATGTTGAATGTTTTCAAAAATGGTTCAACATGGAAAAAGGTTGTTTTTGGAAAAACAATGTTGTGATAGATGATGTGATAGAATTTGAATGATAAGACATCAGTTGCTAGAGGGTGATATTGATGAAGTTTGTTATTGGTTTAGAAAATAGCACCCGATAGGCATCGTCGGAACCAACCCAAATAAGCTGCGGAAAATGTGGTTGCACTAGAACCACGTGTAAACCAAGAGCTGGTTCAGAGTATTGTATAGGCTTTTCAGGCTGTGTATATGGGGAACTGGAGGAATGAACCAAGGCATGTGGATCATACCATCTATTTCATGAAGCCAAATCAACCGATCTTTCAGGGTGATGCTGAACCCTAAAAGGAAGAGGTGTTGCTAAGAAGGATGAATCATATCATCGATTTCATCGGCACACCATCAAAGCTCAAGGTCAAGTTGGTGACGTATATGCTCGAGGATCTTGCACGTCAATTGTGGGATTTATTGGTGCATGCTAAATTGGATGAAGACCTTACATGGGAGGATTTTGAAGAATTTTTCAACAAACAATTCTATCCTCACACGTTCAAGATCAAGAAAATAACGGATTTCTTCAGTCTCAAACAACATTGTCTCTCTGTCATAGAGTATGCAGCTAAATTCACGAATTTAGTCCGTTTTGCACCAGAGGTCGTGGAAGTGCGTCGTTGAAGGCACACATCATAGAATCGGGGATAAGGCAGGAGATTCGATCAAATATTGTGGTGCTCTGTATTACATATTATTCAAAGATGGTGAACAGAGCGACTGTAGCTGAACGTGAAAACTTGAGATCGATGGGAGGAGGCATGATGATACCTATGATAAATCCGAACCAGAAGATGGTATCAGTGAACCTTCCTCCACAACCCCAGAGTAAATCAGGTTGTTTTCAATTTGGTTCACTTGACCACAAAAGGATATATCATACGGTGCAACCTAGAGCATGTCACAATTTAAATAATATGGGACATCTACAGTTCCATTTTAGGAATGAACTCAGGTCGGGGGCACATGACACTCCTCAAGCATCGTAAGAATCATATGCTTCGATAATATGTAGACTGCAGAATCGGTCTCGTCAGCATAACAGAGGTAGCCATGGTGATTCTTGAAATACCACGAATCCTCAACCAGGGTAATCTCAGCAAGGTAACAAGAAGAACAGTGTAATGACGAAGCAATTGTATGGAGCTGATAAGATGATGGTCGATGATTAGGCTAGACCATCTATGGTGAGAGGTACAATTCTTTTGAATTTGACCCTTGTGCAAGTGCTCTTTGATACAGGTGAATCACATTCCTTCATTGCTTCTCGTGCAGTTAATCTGCTATGTTTAAACTGGAAATGATGCCTTTTGTTTTGAAAATAAAAACTCCTCTTGGTGAAAGAGAATGTCAATCCTTTATGTGTAGAAAATGTTCTATAACTTTTGAAGGATCTGAGATAAAATGGGTCTTCTTATTGTTGGACATGGATATATATGACGTAATCCTGGGTATGGATTAATTGAAAATGATTAAGGCTCACATCGACTGTTATAGATGAACAATTAGTTTCACGACTAAGGAGGACATCAACCATCTCTTTAGAGGATAGAGGATGGTAAAGAAAGATGCAAAGAGAATGTTTGCACCAATAGTGGGAATGATCTCTTACCAACTGGCAGCTTTGACTTTAGCATCAATGGATGAGATTGAGGAAAATAGTTTTCCAGCTGTTGTGGATCAATTTCCAGATGTCTTTCCCAATAACTTATCAGGTTTACCACCTCTAAGGGAAGTGGAGTTTACGGTTGATCTCCTTCTGGGGACCAGTCCTATTTCCCTTACATCTTAGAGGATGGAACCAATAGAGTTACAAGAATTGAATGTGCAGTTAGAGGAGCTGGAATGCAAGGGTTTCATTCAACCAAGTACATCTCAATGGGCATCACCGATTTGACTTGCGATTAGGATATCACTAATTGCGAGTTTGAAAGGAGGATATTCCAAAGACATATTTTAGAAGTAGATATGGCCACTAGGAATATGTAGTCATGCCTTTTTGTTTAACAAAGGCACCAGTAATATTTTTGGCTTTAATGAATCATATATTTCAGTGATATCTAGATTCTTTTGTTGTGGTGTTTGTGGATGATACCTTGGTGTATTCAAAGACAAGGGATGATCATGAGGAGCACCTTGAAAAAATGTTACAAATTTTGAGAGAACTTTGTTTGTATGCCAAATTATCAAAGTGTGATTTTTGGATACAGGAAGTAAATTTCCTTGGCTATGTCATTTACGAGAAAGGTGTTTCAGTTGATCATGAAAATATAGAAGCCGTTATCTCTTGGAAACCACCGAAGAATATATTTGAGATACACTATTTTATGGGTCTATCTGGTTACTACTGATGCTTTGTGTGTGATTTCTCATAACTAGCGTCACCAATGACTACTCTGAAAAAGAATAATGAACCATTCCAATAGACATATGAATGTCAGAAGTCTTTCCTGGAACTGAAGGTTCTTCTTACATCAACACCCATCTTGATCTTGCCTAAATCAGGACAGGGGTATGTGGTGTATTGTGATGCTTCGGGAATAGGGTTCGATTGTGTTCTCATATAAGGAGAACATGTGGTTGCTTTTGGCTCAAGGCAGTTGAGTGTGCATGAGAAACATTACCAAACACATGATATGGAGTTTTCTGCAGTCTTCCATGATTTGAAAACATGGAGATATTATCTCTCTGGTGAGAAATGTACTGTGTTTATGGATCACAAAATCTTGAAACACATTTTCTCACAGCGAGATTTGAATCTAAGGCAATAGAGGTGGATGGATTATCTCCAGATGTTTCACTTTGGATTTATGTTCACACTAGGAAAAGTGAATTCGGTGGTGGATGCATTGAGTAGAAATTCATACGATCATTTAGAGAAAGAAGATTCAGATGAATGGTAGTTGATGCCGGTCTTAGCCGACATGCATGTGGAATGTGAAAATGAAGGTGATGTTGCAGTTGTATTTTTATCAGTACGTGTTCCAAATTTAGTAAAGACGATAAAATAAGCACAAACATCTGAGGCATAATTTCTGGTATTAAGTTCCAAAATCAATGGTGGGGAGACCATTGATGGCTGGAAACATGATGGGGGTTCAATTTTATGTTTTAGAGATCAGATTGTTGTACCTATGGGTTTTCAAGAACAAGTCCTTCACGCTTACCACCATTCAAGATGGGCTATACAACCAGGTACACAGAATATGTATAAGGCATTGAAGACACAATTTTGGTGGAGTGGCATGAAAAGAAAAGTGGTCGAGTTCGTCTTGCGGTGCTTAACTTTTCAGTAAGTTAAAGCAGACCATCAGAAACCAGCTGTTATGTTACTATCTTTACCTATCCTAGTGTGTAAATGGGATCATATAGCAACGTATTTTGTTACAGGACTTCAATGAATGGTCTGGAAACACGATTCCATTTGGGGGATTTTGGATCATCTAACCAAGTCGGCCCATTTCATCCCTATTTGTGAAACTCATACGTTGGAAGTTCTTTTAAAAATCTACATCCGAGAAGTGGTAAAGAGGCATGGTGTACCGATTTCTATGAGCACGACGTATCATCCTCAGACGTATGGGAAATCCGATCGAAAAATAAAAATGTTGGAAGACATGTTGCGAGCTTGTGTAATGAATATTGGTGACTCATGGGAGGAGAATATACCCGTAGTGGAGTTTTCATACAATAACAGCTTTCAAGCCTCGATACGCATGGCTCCGTTTGAAGAATTGTATGGGCGTCCTTGTCGTTCTCCACTATGCTGGGTTGAAAAGGGTGAAACATCACTAGCCGGGCCAAGCCTTGTCCAAGAGACAACAGAGAATATCCAGTTGATTAGAAAAAGGATGGAGACGACTCAGAGTCATCAGAAATCTTATGTTAATCACCATCAAAGACTGTTGTTGTTCATTGTGGGTGATCATGTCTTCTTGAGGATCTATCCAAGACTCGGACATCGTCATTTCTAGAGGAAGGGAAAGTAATCTCCTAGATACATTTTCTCTTTTGAGATACAGGAACGGGTTGGAGAGGTGGCATATCGGTTGGCATTACCACCACAGTTTAGTTTTGTGCATAATGTGTTCCATGTATCCCAGTTGAAAAAGTATCAGCCTGATCCTGGCCATGTGATCAGATGGGATCACGTTGAACTTGAGCCGGATGCTTCGTTGATACATATCTTGGTATGGATTGTGGATAGGAAAGATATAGTCTTTCATGGAAAAAGCATTGGTCTAGTGCGGGTATTATGGCAGCATGGTCAGATTCAGGAAGAGACATGGGAACTTGAGAAGGAAATGAAAGAGTAGTGGATGAAACTCTTTCAGTTGGGTGATTGTTTTCTACTTTCTAAGGTCGGAAATACAAATGGTGGGGAGAATTTAGTACCACCGTTTTATGGTATGTAACCCTTTATTGATGCTTTTATTGGTTGTAAAGTTAAGGGTGACGTATGGTAGAGTCGAGAGAACTTCGAATGAAGTTTTGAGGAAAAAGGGGAAGTCGCATGGGCTACGCACGGTTTGTCTAAATTGTGCGGCCAAACCTTGCATAGCTGGTCTTGTAGGCAGTAGCTTCTGCATGGGAGGTGCATGGTTTGTCTAACCGTGTGGCCAAAACGTGTGAGAAGGGTGGCCGAGGAAGTAACTAACGCACAGTTAGCACACAGTTTGTCAAACTGTGCTAACTAACCATTCAACCTCTTAAAAAAGATCCTATAAAGGTGGATCTCATGCATTTTTGCCTCTATGTAGACTGTTTTTTGTTAAAAATCCCTAACTCGGGTTTTTTTTCTCCTAAGGTCATAGAGGGTCCTCCCATCGTTCTAGAGGCGATCTGAAGGCATCTATTGACTAATTGAAGCCGGATTCTTGAGGCATATGATCGTTCTTGTTTGGTTTCTCAGATCTACTTAGATCTAATTCTCTACTTCTCTCGATTTCTTAGATCTATGCTCGTTATGGGTAGATCTATGTGTGTGGATTCCAAACATGATGGGATTTGGTCTTGGTTGTGTTAGGAGAAGATATCTTAGGAGGATTCTTCGTGAATCGACTGAGTTTTCTTGTGTGTTCCTTGTTTGTTAGTGTTTTCATCAAAACCTTTGAGGTAGGAGGCTTCACTCTCGACTCCTCTTGCTAGAATTGATTGTATTAGATTCAAATTGGTTTATTTGAATGCATTTTATTGTGAAAATCATAGAATAAATCCTCTTTAGTCATGATTTATGATTTTGATGAGATTGTGAAATCTTGGTGAATTGTTGTGCAATGTAATTTCGCTTGTTGAATTTAAAATGTTTATTTTAAATTATGGATTTTTTTAAATTTTAGATGGTTTGATGAAAATTGGGTTCTCAATAAAAAGGGTGTTTTATTGAAATGGTTTGAAATTGAGATGATGTTGAAGGATTTGGTTTTCAATAAAAAGTGAGTTTTATTGAAATGATTTGGTATTGAAATGGTTAAACATTGAAATGGTTTGAATTTATTGAAGACAATTGGTTTCTGAAATGATGGTTGTGTGTGTTCATGTGCATTTGGACAAATAAGGGTTATGAGTCTCCCCCATCAGTGTTGGGATGGATAAGGGTTAAGGCTCTCCCCCATCAAACCTTCATATTGCACTCCGGACAGATAAGGGTTAGGAGCCCCCCCCCCATCAGTGTTGGGATGGATAATGGTTAGGGCTCTCCCCCGTCAAGCATTCATGTGAATTTGGGTTGGATAAGGGTAAGAAGTCTCCAAAATCATGGTTGGGATGGATAAGGGTTATGGCTTCTCCCCTCTTCTAGGTAGCATGCATGGATGGTTACATGGGTTTGTTTAAATGGTTGGGTATGCCAAAAAGGAATGTTGTGAAATGGTTCTTAAACTTGTTTGGTTAGTTCTCTGAAAAAATCACCAGCAGGAAAATTTGTTTCAATTTCTCTTAGAATGCCTTTGGTTATGTATGGTTTTGGAAACGTGTTTATATTTAGTTATAAACTACTTTTGAGAAAATGTTTTACATAAAATGTTTTAATATAAATTTTTCTAACTTCTCTATCCTAGTGGTGTGAGTAGGGAAGTTATTGGGGAAAACCAACTGAGTTATATACTCACCCCTACTTTGGAACTTTGGTGCTTTTGTAGATATCATATTATGAGACACAGGTAATGTTAAGGCATCTCATTACTAGTGGTTTGTGGTGATGCCTAGGAGATGTGGTGGTGCTTGTTGCATGGAGCTCGGTGTGAAGCCGTGGAGTGTGTCTTGGATTCTTTTGGGTCTTTTGTTTAGTCTTATTCTTGCTACACTGATGTTGTATTGGTTATGTATTGGTTTGTGGAAGAGTGTAGTTCTCTTTTTGTAATGCATGAGTTGGTTGTTTCATTAACATGCATCGTAGAGTAGTTGTTAGTGATGTTTTGTCTGGATTATTTCTCAAAGGGTAAATCGTCCCCCACTTGTATTGAAACCCTTCAGCATTTATTGCCATCCTTGGGTGACTTGGGGATTTCGTTTAAGTCCTGGTAATGACTTTTTTTACTCTCAAGGCAATGGGAATTGGCAGGTCCTTACAATTGTACTTTATTAATTTTTTATTTATGGATTTTAAATCTGATAGTAAAAAGTACCGTTGACAAAGAAGAATGATTCAATGGAATGTTTAAGTTCTTTGAAAACACATGATTGAGGGAATGAAAATTATTGATATGTTCCTGATGTTGGAATATTTATCTTTAAATAAATAAATCACTGATATGGATAAATTAAATTGGATATTACTAACTACCGTGGGACTGATTAATAATTTTTTAATAAATTATTTTATCATCTCACTGATGGAGTTTACAAAATCATAAGATATACGAAATATTTCTAATAATATATGTTTTACTTACGTAATTAGGAATTATTTAGGTTTTCAATAAGGTTTTAAGGTAATTTAGGTGATTACCATGTTACAAGAAAATAAATTATAAAAGAATTCATATATTTGGAATTTCATGATTAAGAGATACTTCATGTTGTTTGTGAGACTATAGATGAAATCATTTGAGTAATTTGGTGACAATCTCTATAAAGATATAGATCATAATATTTTGGAAGAACAACAAGGTAAACCATTTATGGAATGGTTTACATTCAAATTTGGAAGAGTTTTTTTAGATTAATATATTACCTTACTACGTAATGCCCCAACCCTATTTATCTAGAGTTTGTGAATTATTACATAACACTTTCATGATCACAAGAGATCATGTATTGAAATACAGAGTAGTTTATTATCCTTGGATGTACTAGATACTTAGAAAAGTATTACTTTACATCATGAAATAAAAAAACAACATCGTGTACCTTTTGAACACACTCATATCCTTTGGCCTATTCCTGTAGGTTAATCTTAATATACTTTTTCACATCCTGGGAAAAACAAAACATAATAAAGGGGTGATCTCAGATGCTCAGTATGGATAACAATATAGCACAAACTATCAAAAATATGAATAAACATTTAAGGCAATGTATAAGACTAAAATGAAAGCTTTTTTAAAATTTAACTTTAGAATAAAATGGCCAAGATAATTCAAATAATTCCATTTACTTATTCAAATGAATATTATACTAGTCGAATAATCACATGTAATATCCCTAGCTAATTTCATAATTATGGAATGGATAATGTTGAAAACAATTACCACATAGTCAAGGCCTCGTGCCAAGAATAAAAATAAGATTTTATTAAGGGCTTGTGACAAGACAATAGTTTTCTAATGAGAAATACTGATGCATTAGGGAGATATAGAGGGATCCACCCATCACACACTAAGTCCAATGAAATCCTCATATGAAATGATTGAAACATAACATAAAAATTCTTATTAAACCTAGAATACTAAATTTTAATAATTTAAACATAAAACATAAATATAATAAATATAACACATCCATAGTCAACACATCTCAAAAAACCTTCAATAAAATAAAGAAGATTGTATCATAATAAATCAACTTCAAATAAGTGTAAAATCGATCAAAATATGTTTACATAGATGAAATCAAAACTAATTGAGAGGAATTTTTATGTCATTTAAAAGTCACATAATTATAGAAGAAAAAATTTATTTTGAAAATATTATTATAAGCAAGTAAGGGATGTTTTGAAGGAGTTATAATGGTGGAAAATAGCCGCACCCAACGTATAAGCTAAAAAACATTCTTACCTTAATTTGTCAAAAATTTCATAAAGTACCCTATTTGGAAAATGACAGACTGATTCATTTAAAATAATTTTATATAAAGTCAAAAAAATAAATAGATTAATTTAACCCATATTCTAGGAAATATTAAAAATGTTTTGAAATAAATTTTTAAGATACATGGATGTTGATGATAAAGAGTTCCCAATAGATACTTACATATAAACAACCTTGGATAAATAAAAAGATTGTAAAATTAACCCTTACCTTGTAGTATTCCATATTTGAGGGTAATTTAATCTCATGTATAATAGTTAAATCATTGTTATTAAATTATAAAAGAACCACATACATAAATTTTTGGTCATATATGATCTTTTAATATAGCTCTGTTAATAATATTTCAGTAGTATCATTGTTTCGGGCGTTAATTGATTCGTTTTCCTTTATATGGTTTGTTATGTAAGTCATGTTTGTTATGGATAGGATGTATTTTATTTATATCCTGAATGATATTAAGGTCATAAAAATTATTTTTAATCATAAAATTAAAATTATTCTTGAATGTTATGATGGGTAATGAATCTCATCGCGTTCGTGAAGACGTTAATCCGTACGTACACATGAGCGACAATATCGTTATATTGATTGTAAAATAAAATTTAATTGGAAGTTATACCATATATACATAATCCTAAAATATTATATTTACTATTTACATCAATTATATTTGTTATTATACACATCAAAATAATTAAGTGTTGAATAACAAACTACACCACGACGAGGAGACGGTAATCCGTACGTACGCATGTATGGTGACTTTTCATTCATAGGATGGATATAGTGATGAATATGATTGTACCATATTTATAATCATATCACATTATGTTTTAGGTACCATATTTATTATTCTGGTATGGAATCCAAAAATAATGAGGAAGTGGAAGAAGAAAAGAACTTTGAAAGAGGTGGTGAAATAATTACAAATTCTTCCAGTTCTTTGTTTTGATTTGATCAGAAGGGCTAATTATATTTTCTTCATGATAAAATTAAGGCCTATATATTGAATTTTGGTTAGTTGGGAGGATATTTGAGTAGGGTTTGTCTGAGCCAAATGACTTTTTAGGTGTGATTTTGACATAAGAGGATGTACCCTTTTATAAGAGAGGTGATGATCACTTTAGGAAAAGATTGAAATGTTACTTTATTATACAATAATATTTGGATAATAGTAGATCCCAAAGGATTTATATATAGGATAATGTGGGTATGGGTAAAAAAAATTCTCATCCAATAGGTTTTAAACAGGTCTATGTCTCCATATTAACCTTATCTTTTAGATTTAATTCTTAGTTAAATAGTTTAACTTTTTCCATGTCTTCTTGTATTATTATAATAAATTGTTAATAAACCAACTATAAAAATACTAGATAACCCCAAGTGACTATTATTGATATATATATCCTTATCTGAGTCCTTAGGTCGAATGATAGAGTTTTAGGTATATTATATCATTTAATATTATAGTATTTGTTGTAAAAACTCATTTATGTCAATTTCGACACTATTTAGTATTTGTTTTTTTTCAAAGTCAAAAAAACATTATTACTTAGTAAATAACGAATTAAATCTATCGCAACTTATTAAATTAACCTATAAAATTAGTGGAATGCATCAAAAGTCTCAATTTACATTTATTTAGTTATTTATAATATCAATTATTTTAATCTTCAATTAATAAGGTAATTACTTCATCATCATTTTGTCATAAATAATTTTAATTGTTTATTGTATAAAAATTATAATAAAATATGATTAATTATAAGATAATTTTATCTTTCTAATGAATATTTATAGTCGAATTTGTCATATGTATAACTGAATATTAAAATTTTTTAGTTATGAAAATTTGAATTTAACACTTTCAACTCTTTTTAAAATAAAATAATAATAAATGACATAATCTAATCCAATTGGACCAAAAGGATAATATTCTATTCATATGTTTGGTTTTGCTCGAAATAAGCTTATAAAACAAAATTATGAAACGTGTTAGGGTAATTAGAATATAATTTTTACCTTTTATTCCCCTATTTACTTTTAATCGCGGTAAATAAAAGTCAAACGTTACTATTCACCAAAAAATTATTTTCATATTATTGAACTAAATTTTACATACTGATGTCAACCATGCCTATTAGATTTTTTAAATTCAATTTACAGAAGCAGTAAAATTATGTTTTATAAAAATTTTCAAATGTTTGTAGAATGCGGGTAAAAATATCAATAAAATTTTACATATCTAATTTTATTATAAAATGACACCAATGAATTACAATGAAAATATATTAGTATTATATATCAATTTTTTCTTAATATAAATTCATATAATGTAAATAATTATTTAAATAAAATGTTGGTTTTAAACAATAACAAAGTGTTTTTCACTATTCATCAAAAATTGAATGTTTTCACGAAAATTGTAAAAATTCACCCTAAACTTATTTTGAGATTCTGAATCAAAAACTGAATTCCATTTTGAAAAATAAAATTTATAAAATTTCAAAAATTGGACATTACTATTCATAACAGCTTGTTTGATTTGTCATGGTGTGCTAGAACTCAAAGTTGTGTACATCACAAGCTATTGTATTATTCAAATAGAATTATACCATGGAATCTTAGGGTGTTACATTCTTCCCTCCTTTAAATAATTTCATCCTCAAAATTTCAATAATATCATTTCCAAAAAAGAACCAAGTGGTTCCTCATCATAAGTTTATTAGGTTCCCATGTTGCCTCTTCTATTTTATGGTTTCATCAAAGAACTTTTATCAGACGAGTCGTCCGATTTCTTAACACGTGTTCTCTGGTATTAAGAATCTTGACAAGCTCTTCACAATAAGACATATCAGGTTCTAGTTCTAATTATTCATAGGTGAGTAGATGCATTGGGTCAGTTATGTATTTTATCATTAGTGATACGTTTAACACATCATGAACTTTGTAGAGACATGGAGGAATTACCAAATGGTATGTCACAAATCCAATTCGTTCAAGAAGTTCTAAAGGTCTGATGTACCTCGGACTAAATTTACCCTTCTTACCTAATTGTATGACACCCTTCCATGGATATACCTTAAAGAAAACATGATCTCCTACTTGAAATTCCATATCCTTCCTTCTATTATCGACATAGATCTTTTTCCTACCTCGAGGTACTTTGTTTTGCGTTCGGATAATATTCACATTTTCCACAGTTTCCTCTATATGTTCTGGGCCTATGAGTTTTCTTTCACAAATATCATCTAAAAAAGTTGGTGTTTGAGATATCTTTCCATATAACACTTCATATAGATCCATTTTAATACTTTAATTGAAGATATTGTTATAGGAAAATTATACTATAGGTAAATATTCATCACTCATACATTGAAAGTGATGTGAGAAAGATCTAAACATGCATTCTATGAATTTAATAGCCAGTTCTGATTGTCCATCAGTTTGATGGTGGTAGGTAGTGCTCAAATGATGTTTTTATCTAGGGACTTCTAAAGACTTTTTAAAAATCTTAATGTAAAATGGGGATCATGATCAGAAACAATAGATAGGGGTTCTCCATGAAGTATTAAAACATCATTATTATATAGTCTTGCTAAACGTTCAAGTGGTAAATCTTATCTTATATCAAGAAAATGTACTAACTTGGTAAGATGATCAACAATTACACATATTTCATCATTACTTATATCAGTCTTTGGTTGCCCCATGACAGAGTCCATCGTAATATCATCCCATTTCCACTTAGGTATTGGAAGAGGTTTCATGACTCCTCTAGTATTTTCTCTTCTAGCCTTCACCTGTTTACAAACCACACATCTTGACACATAATCAGTAATCTCCCTCTTCATGTTGTCCTACAAAAAATGTTCCTTCAAGTATCTATACATCATAGTTCTACCAGGGTTTATTGAGAAATTGGAGTAATGAGCATCATCAATAAATTCCTTTTTTTGATAAGGTATGTCAGGAACAAAAATTCTCTTCCAAAATTTCAAAATTCCATCATCATATATGAAATCAATAAATCTCCCATTATACACACCTTTGATTTTATTTTGAAACTTCTCATCATCAGTTTGAGAATTTTTTTTCTTTCTAGTAAAGATGGTTTGGAAACCATTTGAAAAAAGTATCGATGTTTTACCTTCCAGGATTTTTCCCATATCCATCTTTTCTAGACCAATGAACATATGATCCCTTTCAACTCTCACATTGTTCAAAACTCTATGATCTTTTCCCCTCAAAGCATCTTCCACCATATTTTTCCTCCCTAGGTGGTGGTGTATAGTGAAATCATAGTCCATGAGTAGTTCTAGGAACCTCCTTTCCCTCATGTTGAGTTCTTTTTATGAGAAAATATACTTGAAACTATTGTGATTAGTATAAATATCCCATTTTTTACCATAGAGATAGTGTCTCCTTATCTTAAGAGAAATGATTAAAGCTGCTAACTCAAGATCATGATTGGGGTAGTTTTGTTCATGATTTTTTAGCTACCATGAGGCATAGGAAATAACCCTGTCATTTTACATAAGGACACAACCCAGTCCTTTCATTGAAGCATCATTATAAATAACAATCTAATCATTCCCTGATGGTAGTGTCCATATAATAGGATTGACTATTATTCTCTTCAGTTATTCAAAATTTTCCTCAGACTCTTTTGTCTAAAAAAATCTAACCCATTTACGTGTGATCTTGGTTAATGGGTTAGCCAACCAGGAACAATTATGAAAAAATACATATAATAACCTGTTAAAATATTAAAAATTTATTACCTCTATTATACTCGTCGGTTCTGGACATTATATTTGGTCAACATTGTTTATATGGTTCTATTTGTTTTCAATTGTTTTCAATGAAGATTAAAATGATGGAGATCATGAAGAACTCTAATGAAATAGAGGAATGATGAGGCATCATCCATCTAAGGATGAATGAATAAGAATACTATGAAATTCTTCGTGATTGCATGAGAACCATGCCAGATCTTCCTTCAGGAATAGACTCATATGATTTTCATGAAGTAGATAATGATGGTTGATTAATTAAATTTTTCATGATTTCATTAGAACCATGCATGACCTTACTTTAAGAATAGAATCATATGATTTAAATTATGTTGAGAAAGATGGTTGAAGAATAAGAGAGTGTGTGGAAGGGCTTGGCATTCTAATATGTCCATTCATTTCACATTGTATCTAAATTAGATGATGATTTTCTGATTGTTATTTCACATATATCATAATTCAAGAGGACTTACAATGAATGCCTTATGAAGGAAAGGGGAGAAAAGGTGATTCTATTCATATATAGTTTTTATTCGATGGAAAGATGCTGGTGGATGACAGGGAAGCTATATTACTTTCCATGGAAACTCTGACGATACTAAAGCTAATAAATCAACATATATATATATCACGATAGTGGAGTTTTTGATGAAAAAAGAGTATTTTTTGAAGAATCCCAATCACCAAAAAGAAGCATGAATGTTATGGCTGAAGCATATACTGAAGGTGGCGCGTTCTCAAGTGTTTTCCAAATTTTTGGGCCTGAAAATTGAAAGATGAAAGACACTGGTTTTTAGTAGAGAAAGTTGCACGATATGTTCAAGGGGGTTTAAGCTTACAATTGATGTTTCATGATCAGAACATCGAATTTTGGAAAAGGCATGGAGTGCACAAAAAACTGGGCAAAGTGCGCAAAAAATGAGGTTGTGTGAAAGATTAGTTTTGCATGAAATATGGAACGAAGTTTACAATTTTGCGTGCAATTGGTGTTTTATGTTTAGAATGTAGAAAAATGGAAAATCCATAATGTGCATGAAAAACTCATGAATGTATGCGAAATATGACGTTGCGTGAAACAATTTTTATGCACATGAAGAGGTTTTTACACGCTGATTAGTGTTTTTCACATTAGGAAAAAATTCATATAAATATGAGGTGACCCCTCTTCATTTGATAAATCTCAAACTGTAGACAAATCCTGAGCTCTGACACATGGAAAAATTAAAGTATATAGTGTTGCGTGAAAAGAAGAAGTGTTGCATGAAAAAGAGAGTGCTGCGTGGAAAGGGCATGTTCTGTGTGATAAAGGAGAGTTGAGCAAAAATGATTTTTTCACTCCAAAAGGTTTTTTATGTGCAATGTTTATATTTTATTCTCAAGACACCTAGAAGGGTGCGCAATACAATTTGGGGTGTCTCAGGCCTTTAATTGGTGCTTATAACTATTAAATCTGCTTTTTGAAGAAGGAAGTATCGTGAACCATTTAGTTGTACGAAGAGAAGTAGTACCACACACAAATGACAGTTGTTTAACACCCTCTTTATGATTTGCGAAGAGAAAAAGAACTATACATGCAACTAAAATTAGATCTGCACTGAAATAAGAAAGTATACCGATACACTTAGGTGTTTCTATTAGGAATTAATGGAAAATAAGAAGAATAAGAATAGGGTGTTCCAAACTAATGACTGTGAATTATTTAGGGCAGTACAATTGTGATGAAACTTTGAGTATATGGTTTGTGTGTTCAGTGATTTCAAGTGCACCAATACATGAATTCGATGCAAGGGGTGTCTTTTGATGGATAGAGACAAAGATATCATTGAAAATATATTGAATATACCTTCATGTCTATAAACTGAGTGGGACTTCACCCAAGGAAGTGATCCAGGGGGAGTCAATGAGAGTGACCCAAGGGAAGCATTGAGCTATCCCTAAAAATTTAGGTAGTGAGCCTGGGCCAGAGTGACTCTGCCCAAACCATTGTAATCCAAATCTAGTGTTGATTAGTTGAATTTTGTATGACCAAAAACCTCTCGGTGTGTGCTCCTTGGACATAGCCCAATCTGGTGAACCATGGAAAAAGTGTTGTGTTGTCTTTTTGTGTATTTTAATTACTGCACATATCAATCATATAGGTTTAATCAAGCTCCTACCAATGTTGGAACAAGATCCAATAAAGAAGAAAAAATTTTGACACCCTAATTCACCCCTCTTAGGGTGGTCTAGGGTTCTTCACATTCTTGTATTTCTCTTGTCTTAGAAGTATCAACAGAGATTCCATTCGTAGAGACAATATATAGAGGAAAAGAAGTCTCTTGGAGCTAGAATTCAGACTTGATAAACTTCCTATATAGTTCATTACTTCTAAGAGTATATAGAATAGTTCCCAAGGTATTTTTATGATCTTCGTAGCTTTTGGAGTATAACAAGATATCAACTATAAATAAAACTAAAAATTCATGAAGTTATTTCTTGAAAACCCTATTCATTAGATCCATGAAGACAGAGGGTGAATTAGTCATTCCAAAAGGCATTAATGTAAACATGTAATGCCCATACATAGTAAGAAATGCTATCTTTGGAATGTCTTCCATCTTCACACACAATGGATGATATTCAGATTGAAGCTAAATCTTTGAAAATTGTAGAGCTCCATGATGTTGATCGTATAAATCATTAATTAAAGGCATGGGATACATGTTGTTTATCGTTAAAATATTTATCTCCCTATTTTCCTTGCACAAACTCATAGATCCATATTTCTTCTTAACAAAATGAACAGGGGAAACCCATGGAGAAACACTTGGGAGATTAAATCCTTTATTACCCAATTCCTCTAGATGTTTCTTTTTTTCAACTAATTCCCCATTGTTTATTATATAAGGGGTCTTCGATATGGGCCTTGACTAAGGAATTATATCAATGAAAAACTCAATTTCACATTCTGGAGGATGTCTAGGTAAATCATCTGGAAACAAATCAAAATATTCTTGTACAATAGTTACATCCTCTATTTGAGCCTTATTTTCCTCACCCATAGTTATTTCTCTCCCTTTCTCCCCAATAATTGAATTTAGTAGAGCTACGGGGGGAGGATCTAGATAAGAATCAAATTGAAATGTTTCTTATCTAAATAAAAGTTACTTCTTATCATCATCAAAAATTGTAACCCCCTTCATCTTATAATAAATTTTATCATCATGGTCCGAAAGCCATGACATACTGAGGATTATATCAAATTCAATCATGGGTATGAAGATGAGATTAGTAGATAAAGCACCTTTTATACCCTAATGGGAATTGATTCAGAATACATTATTTCTATGATTCTTCCCTTAGAATTTTGGTCTGAAAATCCCTTTTTAAATCAAATTGGAAATATATACGTTTCATAGAAAACTGTTAAGATGTGAAACAATGCGATGATCTAGAATCAAATAAAGCATTGGCTAAATTTGAGGAAACCATCAAAGTACCTGCCAACACATCATTAGGAGCATTATCCTCAGCAGTAGTAATCACATAATCAAAGCCTTTTCCTTGTTATTTTATAAGATAAGTTTACATGAAAATTAGTACATTCATTTCAATAATACCCCATTTTTCTACAATTCTAACATTCCACATTGAAAACCTCCTTCTTTCTCTTTCAATCACGTGATTGGTGGCCTTTTTCACCACACATGTAAAAGACTCCCATTACCTTCAGGAAAGTACGAGGGTGTTTCTTACCACATTTACTATAGGATGGAAATTTAACATTTAACTTCTTCCCCTTATTGCCATTTCCAGAGCATTCAACAGATCTCTTTTCAATTTCTTTGATTAATGGTGGTAATAGATTGAGAATTCATTTTATGTCTTGATAGAACATGAGACAAAATATTCACATTATGAGAAGGATTGTGAGACTAATTCTTGATGGTGAAATAGTTGTAAACCATAAAAGAATCAATCAATCTTACTCCTTGGGTTATGTATATAATCTACTGCATGCATTTCTATCCTTACAATGTTATTCTCATACACTGTGACATTCTCATTCTCATTTTACCTTAGACTCAGAAATTGTCTTTTAATATTAGCTCAATGGTAAAGAAGAAATCATTTTTATATGAAAATATCATTAATCTTCATCCATTCCATATTTGATACCTATTCATCCTCTATTGTGTTTTGAAATAATGACCACCAATGATCTACCTCTCCCTTGAGGTGATAAACTTCCATGAAAACTTTTTCCCTTTCTCTACTCCTCAAAGCATGAAATATTTTCTCTAAGGAATTTATCTATTGCTCAGCTACAAATGGATTTGTAGTCATATTGAATGATTGTGGTTGTTTTCTCATGAAGTGGTCTAACATTGATCATTTGTGTTGTAGATCAAGGTTCTATATATGAGTAATGTAGAGACCCGAAGCTTGACGTACATAGACATTACATTACTTCTGTGGAATACTTAGTACATTACAAAAACACACACACAAGGATCGTAATAATTTAGTGTCTTTGGAAATTCGGAATATAATCTTCTAATCGTGGTGAAAGATCTTCAAAATATCCCATAAAGATCTTCCTTTTTTTACCTAAAACCTTTCTTTATATCCTGGGGAAAAGAAAACATAAAAGGGTGAGCTCAAATTCTCAGTAAGGGTAAACAAAAGAAATATCAATCACATCATATCCATAAGAACATAACATTTTGGAAATCTTAACCTAAAAAAGAGAGCATAATTTCATAACATCGGATAAATCATAGTAGTGAAATGAAATCCCAATAATCATAACATAAAACAAGAAACTTTGTGGCATACACACATAATCATAGAAAATCATTTCTTATTAGTCAAGACTCATTGCCAAGACTATCTTAGTGGACAAAGTCCATTTTTGAACCGAGTCACCCTCGTTTCAGTCCTGTTTCATTGAACCGGTTTAACCTACCATTCCAACCATGTCTATCTCATGAGATATAAAATCTTTACCCAATGCATTGTAGGGAGATATATGTCCCACCCATCTCATAATGATACCATTCTTATGTGTGCCACAAAATCATAAATCATACATCATTGCATAACCCATGTAATAAAAATGGGAATCTTAAACATCGTGACATCATAAAATAATTCATATAAGATAAAGGAATTCTTAAAAATAAATCCATCACAACATAATCAAATCAATGTAATTATAGGGATAGAATCAGAACCCTATTTTATCTTAGATGGAAAATAATTTTGATTAAACACTTGAACTCCATTCTTGAGGAAAATATTCTTTCTACATCAAAATAATTTTTCCTTTCATAACATGTCATACAATTTTAAACTAAAAGAAGTTAATTAAAAATAAACTTGAAAACTTTTAAAGGAAGCTTCTTGTAAATAATGTTTTAAAAATCCATTCATTCTGTATAAGTTAAAAAAACATTCTTCTCGTACATTTGTTGGAAAAGTCAAAAAAGTACCTCGTACAAAAAACGACAAAATATTCCTTTCTTATATTTTAATAATAACTCACTGAAGGGTAAAATAAGATTTAAACAATTGTAAGTGAATGTAAATAATATTACATATTTAGGAAACATGGATGTGGATGATAAAATACACCCTAGTAAATGCCAAAGTATAAACAATCTCGGATAAAAATGAGATTGTGATATTTCCCTTACCTTAGGTCCGATTTGCTTCGTAAGTGTCCAAACCTCCTGTATAATGATTTAAATAATGTCATTGACTTATTACATAATCATACTAATTGTTATGATATCATATATGGTTCACTTATGACTTTATATTACCCGTTGTTTTGTAAATTCCATGTTAAAGAGCGTTTTGGGTAAAATCGTCTCATTTGTCATTCGTGTTTTAACCTGTAATTATTCATATGATTACATAGAAAATGGTTACTTAATTACAGAATATAAAACATGATTTATATATAATATATATTCATAATATACATATATATAATAGATCGATAAATGGAATGAAATACACCATTCATGGAGACGGTAGGTCGTACGTACGCATGAACGCTGTTTTCGTTTCCTCATTAAGTTGAATGGAATTAAGTAGATGAAATACATATATACATAAATCCATTAGTTTTATAATGTCATATATTTCATTATTATTGATTATATATACTTTGTAATCATTCTTAAATGGATAACATGGAGAATGAATCTCATCGCGTCGTGGAGACGGTAGTCCGTACGTACGCACGAGCGATGATATCGTTCTCATGATCGTGGGATTTTATTGGAGTGTATATATACTATTAAAGAATCAATATCACTATACAATAATTATATATAGTTATTATTTACAACATTATACCCATCCAAGTAAGGTGGTTGTGGAAAATAGATTACACCACGACGTGGAGACGGTATTCCGTACGTACGCACGCGCGGTGATTTCATTTTCCGTAGGTTGGATAGATGGTGAAATAGGGTTGTTTCATACTTATAATAACATAAAATTATATGAGTGATACTGATGTTATTACATCATAATGAAACATCTAAAGAAGAAGAAGTGGAAGAAGAAATAAAGATGAAAGAATCGGTAACGGACATTACCTCTTCTTTGAAGCGCCTCTTTGAGATCTCCTTTTAGGGCACTAAAATTGGTCTTTGAGGAAGACCAGAACCTCTATGATGTTTCTAGTGAAGTTTAGAAGAGAATTTTTTAGGGTTTGGCCGAGAATGAAGGCTCAAATTGGTGTGAGGAGGAGAGGGAGGAGGTGCCCTTTTATAAGGGAGGAGAGGGGTTCCTTTGGAAAAACTAAAAATATTATTTTATTATAAAGAAAATTTCGGTTTTAAATAGCTCCAAATTGATTTATTTCGAAGCTAAGGTGGGTATGGGTCGAAATAATCTCATAATAATTAATTTAGAGAAGTTTAGGTTCCTATTTTAACCTTATAATTTATATTTAACATTAAGTTAAATAATTTTACTTTTACCGTGTCTTCTTGTGTTCTTATACTATAAGGTTAATAAACATACTATAAGAAGACAAAAGAACCCCAAGTTGTTTATTATTAATATATATAACCTTATATAAGTCATTTGGCCGAACCTTAGATTTTTAGGAATAAAATAACAATTAATAATATAATATTTGTTTTAAAAACTATTTTATGTCAATTTTGACACTATTTAGTAATTGATTTTTTTGAAAATTATAACAGAATGATTGGTTCGATAAAAGTTAATTAAATTACTAATAACATGTCATATTAACCTATAAAATTATTTTAATTCATAAAAAGTCTTAAATTACATTTATTTGGGTATTTATAACATCAATTATGTCAATATTTAATTAATAAGATAATTAATGCATCATCTTTGTATCATAATAAATGAAAATTATTTAATTTATATAAATTCTCAATAAATTCCTATGATGTAGATAATTGTATTAGCCTTCTGGAGACTATTCATGTTCGAATTTTCATGAAGTTTATAACTAAATTAAAATTATTATACTTATAAGATTTAAGAAAGTGACATGTTGTCACATTCTTTGGATTTAATAATAATTAACTTATTTTCATGGACAAAAGTCCATTAAATGAATCTAATATGACCCTTAGATGATATGGGTATACTTTTAGTCATCCAATAGGATTCTTCCAAGTGTTACGGTAATTTTATAATCTTATTTTTACCCTTAATTACCAAATTTACCTTTAACTATAGTAAATAACATTTACCGTAGTTACTATTCACAATGCCCAAAAATAAAAAGTAGCTTATTAACATAATTTGGACCCATTGATTCACAATATGGAATCCAGTTTTCCAAATTCAATACACAAAATTTGCATAAATTAAATTACAATTAATACCGTTGTAAAAAAAACTGGTTTTTCTTTAAAACATTACAAAAGATTGAATTGTTTTAACCTACGAAATCAAGGTAAAATCAATGATAATGACATAAATTATATTAAATGGTAAAAATATATTCTATTTATACTTTAAAACCATTGAATATTATAATTTAACCACATAAGATATTATGATGAAAAAAGTTGTTTTTAATTAAAATATAGCGTGTTTTTACTATTCATTAAAATATGAAATCCATCAGAATAAAATGAAAAATTTATCCAAAGTAAATTTTTTTATTTCATGATTCCAAAGAATAATTTTATTTTGTCAAATGGAACTTATTAACATTTCAAAAACTATATTTAAATTGGGTGCGCCATCAAAAGTCGTCAAAACTGTATTTTTTGAAAAATACTTATTTTACCTGAAAAATTTATTTTGTTCTTATAACATGTTATAGAAAATGAGCATGATGAATAATAATGTTATAAAATTGAAAATTTAGTTAATAATATTCATAAAGGCTAGTTCAGAATAATATTATAATAATTTATCGTTGTTTAGTAATACCTGGTATTGCGTACAACACACGCTATCGAGGAAGGTCGTGATTGCGTGTAATGCAAGACAAGCCAAGGTTGCGTGTTGTGCAAGAATCCTTTTTTGTTTTTTATAACAAAATCCAACCATATTTCATTTATACATTGAATATATATATATATATATATATATACTCAATGTTGCGTAGAATAACAATTATCAAAATTGTGTGTAACACGATCCAAGAATAGTGTTGCGTATACTGCAAGCTAATACGGTGTTTCATATAGTGCAAGGTAATCATGGTGTAGCATAAAACACAAGACATTAATGAAATTAAAATAATATTTTTCATAAAATCTTGGGGTGTTACATTCTACCCCCCTTAAAATGAATTTCACCCTCGAAATTAATCGGGGTTATAAATGGTTTACTATTCGAAAGTCTATTTAATAGAAACCCACATCGTAAAAAGGAATTACAAAACGTGGATTTAAAAACTAAAGTATGAAATGTGACAGTTACCCAAATTAACTCATCACTCGGTTTCCACGTAGGAGAACAAAGGTGAAAATATGGATTTGAAAGAAAAATCTAACCATCAAGTTCTGATGGAGAGTGGTAGAGAACATGGATATGGAAAAGCCATCAATCACAAAGCCATAAATTTGTGACGATCTAAGGTACCATCTGATTCATCAGATATAAGAGCACTAGGACAACATTTTTGGTTTTCAAGATCATTTCCCTAAAGTTGATGAAATTGGAATTAGAAGAAATACTTTCGTGATTTTGGTATAGTCTCATAGTTGGTCATTCTTTGGACAATTCCCACTTCATCTCTTAATGAAATGAAGTTGAATTTGTCATTCCTGATGTGTTATTAGTTCATGTGTTAGAATGATTGGTCATTCCATCTGTCTCAAACAAAAGGTTAGAAAATTTATCAAAAAAATACATAAGTCCATCTATAGTGAGATTAATCATATATGGTTCCAAAAATGGACTTATACTTCATATATCATGATGCTTAATATAATAAAACTAGTTTCTACTAAACAGGGACTTCCTGTAGGCTAGTGGTAGGCAATATAGGCCAGTCGCACTTTGGTTGTGGGATCGATTCCCACGGCCTTGTCCGACGTAATGGGCGGTCGCCCGTCCTGCAGGTTGTCTTTTTTCTAAAACTATATTACTATAACATCCCATCAATAATATAGAAAAAACATCTATCCTTAAAAAATAATAACTTATTTTCAACCTAATCCATTCCAATCTTTAGGCTTATCCATAATACTGCAGTCCACTCTCATAGTATAGTGAAAATGATTACCAGAGATTTAATACCATCGTTGAACCCCATATATCATAAGATATGTCTTGTTGGTCACAATCCAAACATTAAAAGGCCTTAATCATGTATTCTCTTGAATACTCATTTAACCTTAGTGAAAACATGAATGTAGTTAAAAGTTAACACTTTCCACGTACCAAAATCCGCAAAATTCTATATACTCAAACCATGATATCACTTAGTCCTTATATCAATCATGAGCTCATGAATACTGTCAAATATTTCATTTTCTCGTTTTCCCTTCATTATGTGCATATAATATTTTTTTTCAAAAATATCTCAACAACTTTCCATGGTTATCGGTACCATAAAATTATTGAAAACCACAATAGACCAATACATAAATATTCCAATATTCCACGATACTATATACAACATTATTTTGGAATCCCATTACATATACACTTAATCATTCCACCACATCGTTTTCATATTCAACATCACCATTGGTGATCACATGTGACTTCCCTATGTCCTTTGCCTTAAGTGGTTTCTCATGTCGATCATCACTAACCCTTGGATTAGGGCATTTATTAGCATACTGCCCCATTTCCTTGCACTTGAATCATTGAAGTGTAGTAGGTTCATTCTCTGTATCCCTTCCTTTGTTTGCATCATTAGACATCTTCTTCCCATCATTGCGACATTCAAATTCCCGATGAACTTCCTTTCCACATTTGAAACATTTACTTGTCCCTTTAAGACAATCTCCACCATGCTTCATTCCACACTTTGAGCATAAGGAAACATTCATCTTCTTTTCACCATTATTTTGAGATTTCTCCTTGAACTCCATCTTTCATTTCTTGTCAAAACTATGAGATGGATATGTAACACCAACTTCCATTTCTACCTTGATATCACAACACACAATTTCTTCATAGCTACTGAAGTCTCTTATAGCTAATGCCCTTCGAAGATTTGGTTTTAAGCCACTGAACAATCGATCAACTTTACTTTCAGGTTGGATGATAAATCCAGATGCATACCTTGAAAGCCTTGTAAAATTCGCTTTGTATATACCAACAGATCCATCATCCTTTTTCTTTAGTTCAAGAAACTCCTTCTCCATCTTTGTTCGAAGAATACGAGGGAAGTACTTATTGAAAAATAAGTTCTTGAACTTGTCCCATTCCATGGACTCAATTTCAACTCCTTGACTCGTATTCTTGATAAGATTCCACCATTGATCAGCTTCCCCTTCCAAATGATATACTGCTAAGATGACTTTATCATGTTCAGAACATTGAAGAACTGAAAATATCTTTTTCAGTGGTACTGATCCATTTTTCAGAAACAAGTGGATCAGAAGACCCACTGAAAGAAGGTGGGCGTTGCCTCATGAATGACTCAATAGAATATTGTTCCCTTCTCTGCTCATTTGGAAGTCCATAATGATTCATAGCTTGTGTAAGTATATCAATAAGATTTTGCACTCCATCTCCCATAACATTTGTTTGTTCAGGAGGACAATCATTGCATTGTCTATTGCATTGATCAACACGGTTCCTTCGGCTTCCAGCCATCGTCTAAAACCCAAAAAGAATAGTGTGAGAGGCAAAAACCATGATAGGGAAAACAACATAATAAAAGGGGGAGTACCCTCAATATCTAACATCTTAGGTTTAATTCTAAGATCATTAGCGCAATTCTAGGACTATAAACTATACTTATACTTAACCTTAGGGACATCCCTAGACATACCTTAGAAATATCTCTAGGGATCTCACTAAAGTTATCGCATACTAGTTTCCAAAGGTTGACTAAACCTTTCCTCTGATACCAACTGTAGAGACCCGAAGCTTGACGTACATGGACATTACATTACTTTTTCGGAATACTTAATACATAACAAAAACACACACACAAGGCTCTTAAAAATTTAGTGTATTTGGAAACTCGGAATATAATCTTCTAATCGTGGTGAAAGATCTTCAACATCTCCCATAAAGATCTTCCTTTTTTACCTAAAACATTTCTTTATATCCTGGGGAAAAACATAAAAGGGTGAGCTCAAATGCTCAGTAAGGGTAAACAAAAGAAATATCAATCACATCATATTTATAAGAACATAACATTTTGGAAATCTTAACCTGCAAAAGAGAGCATAATTTCATAACATGGGATAAATCATAGTAGTGAAATGAAATCACAATAATCATAACTTAAAACATAAAACTTTGTGGAATACACACATAATCATAGATAATCATTTCTTATTAGTCAAGACTCATTTCCAAGACTATCTTAGTGGAAAAAGTCCATTTCTGAACCGAGTCACCCTCGTTTCAGTCTTGTTTCACTGAACCGGTTTAACCTACCATTCCAGCCATGTCTATCTCATGAGATATAAAAACATTACCGAATTCATTGGAGGGAGATATAGGTACCACCCATCTCATAATGATTCCATTATTATGTGTTCCACAAAATCATAAATCATACATCATTGCATAACCCATGTAATAAAAATGGGAATCTTAAACATTGTGACATCATAAAATAATTGATATAAGATAAAGGAAATCATAAAAATAATTCCATCACAACATAATCAAATCAATGTAATAATAGGGAAAGAATCATAACCCTATTTTATCTTATATGGAAAATAATTTTGATAAAACACTTGAACTCCATTCTTTAGGAAAATATCCTTTCTACTTCAAAAACATTTTTCCTTTCTTAACATGTCATACAATTTTAAACTAAAAGAAGTTGATTAAAAATAAACTTGAAAACTTTTAAAGGAATCTTCTTAGAAATAATGTTTTAAAAATCCATTCATGCCGTATAAGTTAAAAAAACATTCTTCTCGTACATTTGTTGGAAAATTCAAAAAAGTACCTCGTACGAAAAACGACAAAATATTCCTTTCATTTCTTTTACTAAAAACTCATCGAAGGGTAAAATAGGATTTAAACAATTTTAGGTGAATGGAAATAATATTACATATTGAGGAAACATGGATGTGTATGATAAAATACACCCCAGTAAATTCCAAAGTATAAACAATCTCAGATAAAAATGAGATTGTGATATTTCCCTTACCTTAGGTCCGATTTGCTTCGTAAGTGTCCGAACCTCCTGTATAATGATTTAAATATTTTCATTGACTTATTAAAGAATCATACTCATTGTTATGATATAATATATGGTTCACTTATGACTTTATATTACCCGTTCTTTTGTAAATTCCATGTTAAAGAGCATTTTGGGTAAAACCGTCTCATTTGTCGTTCACGTTTTAACTTGTAATTATTCATATGATTACTTAGATCATGGTTACTTAATTCCAGAATCTAAAACATGATTTATATATAATATATATTCAGAATATACATATATATAATAGATCGATAAATGGAAATAAATACACCGTTCATGGAGATGGTAGGTCGTACGTACGCATGAACGTTGTTTTCGTTTCCTCATTGAGTTGAATGGAATTAAGTAGATGACATACATATATACATAAATACAGTAGATTTATAATGTAATATATTTAATTATTATTTCTTATATATACTTTGTAATCATTCTTAAATGGTTAACATAGAGAATGAATCTCATCGCGTCGTGGAGATGGTAGTCCGTACGTACGCACGAGCGATGATATCGTTCTCATGATCGTGGGATTTTATTGGAGTGTATGTATACTATTACAGAATCAATATCACTTTACAATAATTATATATAGTTATTATTTACACCACTATACCCATCCAAGTAAGGTGGTGGTGGAAAATAGATTACACCACGGCGTGGAGACGGTATTCCGTAAGTACGCACGCGCGGTGATTTCATTTTCCGTAGGATGGATAGATGGTGAAATAGGTTTGTTTCATACTTATAATAAAATATCAGTATATGAGTGATACTGATGTTATTACATCATAATGAAACATCTAAAGAAGAAGAAGTGGAAGAAGAAATAAAGATGAAAGAATCGGTAATGGACATTACCTCTTCATTGAAGCTCCTCTTTGAGATCTCCTTTTAGGGCACTCAAATTGGTCTTTGAGGAAGACCGGAACCTCTATGATGTTTCTAGTGAAGTGTAGAAGAGAATTTGTCAAGGGTTGTCCGAGATTGAAGGCTCAAATTGGTGTGAGGAGGAGAGGGGATCCTTTGGAAAAACTAAAAATATTATTTTATTATATAGACAAGTTCGGTTTTAAATAGCTCCAAATTGATTTATTTCGAAGATAAGGTGGGGATGGGTCTAAATACTCACATAAAATATATTTTAGACAAGTTTAGGTTCCTATTTTAACCTTATCATTTAGATTTACATTAAGTTAAATAATTTTACTTTTACCGTGCCTTCTTGTGTTCTTATAATATAAGGTTAATAAACTTACTATAAGAAGCCAAAAGAACCCCAATTTGTTTATTATTAATATATATAACCTTAGATAAGTCATTTGGCCTAACATAAGATTTTTAGGAATAAAATAACAATTAATAATATAATATTTGTTTTAAAAACTATTTTATATCAATTTTGACACTATTTAGTAATTAATTTTTGTGAAATTTATAACAGAATGATTAGTTCGAAAAAAGTTAATTAAATCAATAATAACATGTCATAATAACCTATAAAATTAGATTAATTCATAAAAATTCTTAAATTACATTTATTTTGGTATTTATAACATCAATTATGTCAATATTTCATTAATAAGATAATTACTGCATCATCTTTGTATCATAATAAATGATACTTATTTATTCTCTAAAAATTCTAAATAAATTCCTATGATATATATAATTGTATTAGATTTCTGGAGACTATTAATTGTTTAATTTTTATGAAGTTTATCACTAAAGTAAAATTATTATACTTATAAGATTTAAGAAAGTGACATGTTGTCACATTCTTTGGTTTTAATAATAATTAACTTATTTCCATGGAAAAAAGTACATTAAATGAATCTAATCAGACCCTTAGGTTATATGGGTCGACTTTTAGTCATCCAATAGTATGTTTTCTAAGTTTTAGGGTAATTTTATAATCTTATTTTTACCCTTAATTACCCGATTTACCTTTAACTATAGTAAATAAAATTTACCGTAGTTACTATTCACAATGCCCAAAAATAAAAAGTAGCTTATTAACATAATTTGGATCCACTGATTCCAAATACGGAATCCATTTTTCCAAATTCAATTCACAAAATTTGAAGAAATTAAATTAATATTAATACCGTTGTCGAAAGAAAATGAGTTTTTCTTTAAAACATTGAAAAAGATTGAATTGATTTAACCTACGAATTCAAGTTAAAATCAGTGCTAATGACATAAATTATGTTAAATGGTAAAAATAAATTCTATTTATACTTTAAAACCATTCAATATTATAATTTAACCACATAAGATATTACGATGAAAACAATTTGTTTTTAATTAAAATATAGCGTGTTTTTACTATTCATTAAAATATTAAAGTCATCAGAATAAAATGACAACTTTATCCAAAGTAAATTTTTATTTCTTAATTCAAAAGAATAATTTTATTTTGTCAAATGGAAATTATAAACATTTCAAAAACTAGATTTAAAGTGTGTACGCCATCAAAAGGCGTCAAAACTGTATTTTTTGAAAAATACTTATTTTACCCGAAAAATTTATTTTGTTCTTATAAAATGTTCTAGAAAATGTGTAAGATGAATAATAATGTTATAAAATTCAAAATTTAGTTAATAATATCCATAAAGGGTAGTTCAGAATAATATTATAATAATATATCATTGTTTAGTAACACCTGGTATTACATACAACACACGCTATTGAGGAAGGTCGCGATTGCGTGTAATGCAAGCCAAGTCAGGGTTGCGTGTTGTGAAAGAATCCTTCGTTATTTTGTATAACAGAATCCAACCATATTTCATTTATATATTGAATATATATATATATATATACTCAATGTTTCGTAGAATAACTATTATCAAAATTTTGTGTAACACGATCCAAGAATAGTGTTGCGTATACTGAAAGCTAATACGGTGTTGCGTATAGCACAAGGTAATCTTGGTGTAGCATACAACACAAGACATTAATGAAATTAAAAGAATATTTTTCATAAAATCTTGGGGTGTTACAAGTAAGGTTATTATTCATAACCTGAGTGAGTTTTCCTAGTATGGCTCTAAGTTATTCAACACCAATTGCATCACCAGCTTTACTATAATTATATTGAGTAGGAGGGAAATCCCTACATGTATTACGTGCATTGATTTGGTTTCCATTACTTTTAGTAGGATCCATTTGTAAAAATTTCATACACCAGATTAGTTTATGAATCACAATATATAATTCCAAACTAGTAAAATACCTAACATAAATTGAACTGTTTATTCATATAATCGATAATCGTAAAAAAATGTTTTATTTGAAGAAGTATTTACTCATAAATCCTTCATAATGGTTTGTTAAGAAAATGTGAATTATCCTAAGCATATCCCCCGGGAGTGTCGTAATGAAGAGTGTAGGAATGACAATTTTCATGTACCAGGATATCTCGGGTCAAGCCTGAAACTCCTTGTCAATGTTTTCATTCATATGTACATCTGTTCTAGGGTTTCCTCTACCTGATCGTTTTCAGAAAGGGATGTGTTGTTTGGAAAACTCAAAAAATATCTACATTACGAAAATTCAATAATTTTCTTCTATAAAAAACCTCCATGTTTACCTTAGGGTAATTTTCTCTAATAAGAGTTTTTCTAAATCTAGTTTCCAATGTTTGTAATAAACTTTCTTTGATACCAACTGTAACACCCCGACCCTATTTACCCTTATTTAGTTCATTATTTCATAAAATTGGCATGATTAAAAGAGATGATGTCTTGATAGAATAATTAGTTTAGTAGCCTTAGACTTACTAGATACATACATAAGTTTTACTTTACATCATGAAATAAAAAAACAACATTGTGTCCCTTTTGAACACACTCCTATCCTCTGGCATATTCTTGCAGGTTAATCGTAACAAAGTTCTTCACATCCTAGGAAAAAGAAAACACACTAAAGGGTTGATATCAGATTCTCAGTAAGGATAACAATATTTCATAAACTATCATAAATAATAATAAACATTTAAAGAAATTTATAAGACTAAAACAGAAACCTTTTAAACTTAAACTTCAGAATAATATGAAAAAGGTATGTCAAAAAATTCCATTTTCTTATTCACATAGATATTATACTAGGCGAATAACCACATGTAATATCGATAGCTTATTTCATAATGATGGAATAAATAATGTTGGGCATCACAACCACATAGTCAAGGCCTCGTTCCAACACTACAAATAATATTTTTTTCAATTCCTTATGCTAAGACACTGTTTTGTCTCATGAGACAAACTGATGCATCGAGGAGATACAAAAGGATCCACCCTTCACTTACTAAGTTGAATACATTTCTCATATGAAATTATTTAAACATAACATAAACATTTTTATTAAAAATAGCATTCGATATGGTAATACTTTAACCATAAACCATGATTGGAATAAAAATAACACATCCACATCCAAACATACCACAAATCCTTCAAGACAATATGGAATATTTTATTATAATAATCCATATTCAATAAAGTGTAATATCAATCAAAAGATGCTGACATTGATGAAATCAAAACTAATTGTGATAAATTCTGAAATAATATAAAAGTCACATAATTATAAATGAAAACATTTATTTTGGAAATATTCTTATAAGCTTGTAAAGGAATATTTGAAGGTGTTATAAAGGTAGAAAATAGCTGCACCCTTTTTATTAGTTAAAAAAAATTCTTAACTTAATTTGTCGATAAGTTCATAATGTACGTTGTTTGGAAAATGGCCGAATGATTCCTTTCTAGACATTTTATAGAAAGGTAAAAAATGGAATAAATGACATTAACACATATTTTAGGAAATTTAATTGTTTTTTGGAAATACATTATTAAGAAACACATTTGTAAATGATAAAGAAGTCCCAGTAGATACTTACGTATAAACAACCTCGGATAAATAAAGGGATTGTAAAATTAACCTTTACCTTATAATTTTCCTTACTCAAGGGTAATTTAACTAATTTCTAAATAGCTAAATAATATTTATTAAATTATACAAGCACCGAATACATAAATATGATTACATATATGATCTTTTATTATTTATTTGTTAATAATATTTCAGCAGTATCATTGTTTCAGGTGTTAACTAATTCATTTTTTATATATGTTTTGTTACATACGTAATGTTTTTTGGGATAGGATGTATTTAATTCATATCCAGAATGATATTAAGTTCTTAAACATTATTTCTAATCATAAAATGAGAATTATTCTTGAATGGTTACGATGGGGAATGAATCACTTCGCATTCATGGAGATGGTAATCTGTATGTATGCATGAAAAAAAATATCTTTATATTGATGGTAAAATCTTATGTAATTGGATGGTATATCATATAAAAAGAATCATAAATGATTATATTTATTATTTACATCAATTATACTCATTATTATATCCATCCAAATAATGAAGTGTTGAATAACAAACTACACCACGACGTAGAGAAGGTAATCCGTACGTACACATGTATGGTGACTTTATCATTCATAGGATGGCTAGAATAATGAATATTTTTGTACCATATTTATAATAACATCAAATTATGTAGAAGTTACTAGAGTTATTATTCTGGTATGTAAAAAAAAAGAAATATGAAGTGGAAGTAGAAAACATCTTTCAATAATGTGATGTAATAATTACCTGTTCTTCGAGTGCTTCCTTTTGATTTGATAAAAATGGATCTTTATGTTGTCTTTCTGATCAATGTAAGGCCTATAGGTTGAACTGAGGGCAGTTGGGAGGATATTTGAGAGGGGTTTGGCTGAGACAAATGGCTTTGGATGTGTGATTTTGATAGAAGGGGAAATACTGTTTTATAAGATAGGTGAGGGTCACTTTAGGAAAAACGTGAAATATTAATTTATAATAAAATAATATTCTATTTATAATGGTTCCAAATGAATTTATTTAGTGTCAAAAGTTGGGTTGGGTCAAAAATATCTAAACCGATAGGTTTTGGAGAGGTTTAGGTCACCAGATTCACCTTATCTTTTAGATTTAACTCTTAGTTAAATAGTTTAACTTTTACCACGTCTTCCTATATTATAATAATAAATTGTTAATAAACATACTATAAAAAGACAACAGAACCCCAAGTGGTTGAGTATTAAAATATATAACCTTATCTAAGTCATTTGTATGATCCTTATATTTTTAGGAATATTACCTCAATTAATAATATAGTATTCATTTTAAAAACACATTTATGTCAATTTTGACACTATTTTGTATTTTGTTTTGTGAAAGAAAAAAAACATGATTAATTAGAAATAAATACATTAAATAAATACTAACATGTCATATTTACCTAGAAAATGAATCAAAAGCCTCAATTTTCATTTATTTAGTTATTTACAATATTAATTACTTTAATCATTCATTAATAAAGTAATTACCGCATCATCATTGCATCATAAATACTTTTAATTATTTAATATCTAAAAATTATAAATAAAATAAAATTATATAGGATATATTATGATCATTATAATGAATATTTATAATCGAATTTATCTTATTTATAACCCTATATTAAAAATGTTTTGGTTATGAAAATTTGAATTTTACACTTTTAACTCTTCTTTAAATAAATTAATAATAAATTACCTAATCTAATCCAAGAGGATAAAAAAGGATAAAATTTTATTCCTAAGGTTTATTTGAATCTAAATACACTTATAAAGTAGAATTAGGATATGTGTTAGGGTAATTATAAAATCATTTTTACCATTAATTACCGTATTTAATTTTAATCGTGGTAAATAATATTCAAAAGTTACTATTTACCAAAAATTATTTTCGTCCTATTGAAAAAAATTTCACTTACTGATGTCAATCGTGCCTCTCATATTTTTGAAATTCAATTCACATAAGTGGTAAAATTATGTTTTATGAAAATTTGCAAATGTGCCCAGAAGGTGGGTAAAAGGCGTTAAAAAGTTCAATAAAAATTTATACATCCAATTTTATTATAAAATGACTCCAACGAATTACATCGAACATATATTGGTACAATGTATTTATTTTTACTTATAATAATTTTAAATATAATATGTAATTATTTAAATAAAAAGTCGGTTTTAAATAATAACGTAGTGTTATTCAGTATTAATCAAAAATTGAATGTTTTAAGAAAAATAGAAAAAACACACGCTATGCTAATTTTGTTATTCTAAATCCAAAAAATGTAGTCCATTATGAAATTTTTTTTATAAAATTTCAAAAAGCGGGTATTACTATTAATAACAGCTAGTTTGATTGGTCGTGGTGTGGTAGAACTCAAAGTGGCGTACATCACAAGTTATTATATTATTCCAATAGAAGAATATCGTCGATGTTTGGGGGGTTACGCACCAAATGAAGATTCATGCATATTGGATAACCTGTGCTAACAATTTTTTCATCATAATGACTAGAGATTGAAGGAATGAAATATCACTATATTATGGAAATTATGATATATTAAATGCTAATTATAGTTCTTCAAGCAAAAAAATCACTTTTGGATATTCATTTCTTTTTTAGTTGATTTATTTGAAATTGATCAATGAAAAAATAAAGGCTAGAATTGTTCTTAGGAAATATGAACATATGAAGTAATTATATTTCCTTATAATTATGGACAATAAAATAATTCCTCAACATTCAGATGAAGATCTTAATTTTTTATCATATTACCATAATGTATAATGGATAATACGGTCTACTAAATAATCATAAATTTATGGTTATGATTTCATTAACTTAACACTAATCATTTAATTTCTTGTGATCATTGACATGTATCACTCTCTATAATTATTAACTCTTTTCTTCGATGCCCATTTTTTATTTTTCCACCCATGTTCTCATAATTGGTAAAAATATTTATGTGTCATTCAATATGAACTTCATAATTTATTTTAAATCACATTAATAACATGTTTTATTATCCATTTTACGATTTGGGGTTTTTTACAATGGTATTTTCACATGTAAAACTCTTGATTAATGAGATCAATTTTAAATTATAAGGATAAAATTAATTTAATGTGGGGTAGAATGCAAAACCTCATGATTTGAAAAGAATAAAATTGTTTTTATGTTTTGTAAGACTTGAAAAATGAATCGAAATATAAAATATAACATGTCATAATTAATGAAATATTTCATTTTAAATAAATTTAATCACTTTTGTAGCATACAGAACACAAAACCCTAAGTTGAAATAAACCATAATATGTTATAATATTATAACATATCCCCTAAGTTGTAAGGTATTAATAGTAGTAAAAAAATTATGAAAATTAAGTTTATCTATTAATTTGAAATAAAATAAGAATCATTTAAAATAAAGAGAAATGTTTTTTTAAAAACATTATTCTTTCTAAAATAAGGTTTACTCATGATTTGTGAAAATAATTTAGAATTAATTTCTACCACTTTAATTTAATTTAATTGAAAAGATAGTTTTTTTGAAATTATAATGTTAAAAGTATCATAGGGTGAATTATTTGTCTTTTTCTTAAGCGTTTTATTTTTCATGGATAGTGCAAAATACTAAATTTTAATTGAAAATATCATTTTCCATTTAAATTATTTTAAAAGTTAAATTAATATTGTAATTAAAAATTACAGTTAAATTGGTTTAGTTATATTTATATTAATATAATTTAGTACATTGAAATCATTTTTAAATTTAATGTAGATTTAAAAATATTATAAAATTTAGAATATATTCTCTTTAAAACCCCTCTTTCTCTTCACATCTTTATGAATAATTATAAATTAAAATTTACACTTATATAAATGTGTAATACCCTGAAATATGTGTCAGTATATACTAATTTAAATTTTAGATTTTTTATCTTATGATTGGATTATGAAAGTATTCATGAGAGTATAGAGGGCTCGAGGGTGTTTCATTGGCTCGAGGCATAAAAGGAGGGAATAGTGGGCCAACTTGTGGAAGGTGCCCAGTTGGCGCACATTTACGTAAAACATGCAGCCTTCCCTTGAAAACCATGAATCATTGGATAGTGGTATATCATACTATTGGATCATGGTTTTCCAAATAGTGTACCTGACCAAGGTAACCGTGCGACCCAACTCCCCTTAGATAGTAGCCTTCACACAGTTTGAGAATCGTTTGGAAAACCATGGGGGTAAACTGTGTGCTGCTTTAAAATATGAGAAAATTAAAAAATTTACACCTCAATATGTTTATATTCCATTAAATTTTCTTACCCATTATCCTAACACCATCACTAGTGACACCCAAAAAATCTCAAGAGCTCCTAAGGATCAATATCCCTAATCTCTAGACAGTTTGGAGTGTCGTCTATTGTGGAATAAAGCTACGCGTATGTTTAATCTCCATATTGCTTCTCATTTCCAGATTATGGCTTGTATGTTGGGATGTTTTATTTGGAAGCACTAAAACATTCATTATCCAGTGATTTCCATGTTGAGGATTAAATGAGTTTTTCAATCTGGATCTAAGGACATAATTAGGAGTGTGTTCATCAATGGATTTGAGGTAGGCACTCTAAAAGTTATATCCCATAGTTTTTCTGAAGATTTGTCAATGTTCAGTTTTTTCAGGGTTCTTCCATGTTGTGATTTTGATGACCTTGTTAAGAATTTGTAATGTGGGAATCTAAATAATGAATTTAACACCTCATGGTACTCATGGAATGCATTGAGAATGATTTGACTAATTTAGGCCAACCCATAGGGTGATACGATATTCTCAAACCTTGTAATTGGTAATGTAAGTGCATCAATGAAGTGTGATAATGCTGAGACTTTGTTGAACATGTTATATGTTTCGATTAATTGAAAATTGAGTGTTGTAATTGTGCCCATATTTGATAATGGATTATGGGGTTGTTTGGAATTTCACAAAAATGGGTTAATTGGGTTAATAGAGATCGTGTCAAGTGGATTATGAATTATGTTAAAAATAACTAAGAGACTTATTATTATGAAATAATGACTATTTTAATTTGATAATGAAATGTTAAAAAAAATATACATTAATTTGGTTTTCATAAGCGTATTTATGAATATGTGAAATGGGTGGGTATAAGGTATTTATTGAATATGCCTAGTGAGATATGAATGTGAATGGGAATTGGGATAAATTGGATATTTAATGTAAATTGGAAATGTGTTAATGGGTTTTTGAATAATATTAATTCTTGTGTTGATTTTTATAGATTATGATTTCTATATGTATTTATTGTGATTGAATGTGATATGGTTTGTTAGTGGTGAATGGAAAAATAAGCATGTGCACATGGATTGGTAGTGTGGGTTATTGACTGAGGTTCTACACCCATGAGTCGAGTTGAACTGATGATCTAAACTCTACCCTCCAATTCACAGGTTGGGGATGGGGAAAAATTTCTATTACCCTAACAATTTCATTCCACTCAGACTGAGGCTTCGAGGTGAGGAAAATGTGATTGTTGGGATGTGTTATCCTTGGTGAGATAGGTACGTGACTTTGTCTCCTATACTATGCGATTAATGAAATGAAATATTTTGTGAATGATATAAATTCCTAACCCATAGAACATATATTGATAATGTATTGAATAATGATGAATATGAAAATAATGAATTTGGTACTATTGTTAGTAATAGTTAATGTAAAGGATGTTAACTAATTTCACCTGAATTGTCTTCCATTTACTTGCCATTTATTTAGTACATACAAGCATTATCCTTTTTGACTCGATGATTTATATACACCATTGGTGGTGTCCTAATAAGTTGTACTCACACACTGCTTGGCCTGCGTTGGGGTACCTGAGCAGATTTCACGGTTGTAGGTCCGAATAAGGGAAAAGACGCCATTCATAAGAGTTGAGTCGAGTTTGGGATATACATGGATGAGGTTCTAGACATGGATTTTGGGCAGTTTGGGGGATTTTAATATTCTATTTATTTTGGGGTTTCTTCAATTGGCACGGTTAGCAGGACATGACATATTTACTATTGGATATGGTTTGTAGCAAATTTCAGGACATTTTTTTTGTTCATGTACATTGGTTAATATATGTTATTTGATATATTCTATTTATTTTCTATTTTAGATTACTCTTGTAAAAAGGGTATAGTCTCCCCATTTCTCCTTTTAGAGCCTCACAGGTAATTGGAAACCTTGGGTATACAGGGGGGTGCGCTTGGTGTATTGTGGTGACTCAGCCTGGGTAACTGGTTTAGTTTCTCCTAGGATGGGGACGTTATAAAGTTGTATCATAGGAGGTATTTTCTGTGAATTACTATTTGAGGATGATATATAAGAGGTTAAGAAGGAGTCAATCTATAGTAATGAGCTTGTTCTTGGGAGTATCTAACCCATGTATGAGGAAAAACCCATGCCACTCAGGGTGGTAACTGTTTTTCTTATTGTGAATTGTTACATTTGATGATATTTCACTATTGGGTGATTTATTTTTTGTGTGATAGGATAGTTTTATGATTTTTTTGTCATGGTTGAAATTTTATGAGGTTATGCATTCAAGAATCATTCTGGGAACCTATCAATATAAATGACATTCATCTTGGTAGGCACACACACAAGATGGGGTGTGGGACATAAAAGGAAGAATGCATTTTATTTTTTGTGAAAATTGATGATGATTATGTCTAATGAAATGATGAAATTCAGTAAGAAAGGGAAATAAAATATTATGAATGGTTATGAAATTAGGCTACAGGGAGGTTTTATGTGGGTCAAAATGATAGTTTTATAACATTGCAAAATTGGTAATGTTCATAGGAGGAATGTTTTTCATGGTAATAATGGAAAATATATTTGAAATGGTGTCCAATGTATGTTTTATAAAAATTTAATTTGGTTTACCTACATTATCCATAACCCTTAGTATGGATTGATGAGGGTAGTGTCTGGGATGTGAATATGATGTTTAGGAAATTGGATGAAAAGTATTTTTTATGACCATTAGAGATCATTATTTTATATAAACATTAGAACCTTTATGTTATCTGTTCAAAAGTTCATACTTAGTATTGTAGTGAAATCACACCATAAAGACACATGAAAGTAGTGATACAAGAGTATGTTGATGAGAATGATCCCCTAGTAGTGAAGTATGTAGACCTGGAGATTCAAGGAAATAAAGAAGCTCTATTTTGTGAGAATTTTTCTCATTTTAGGTAGATGATGGAACAATACTCATGGTGGGTTTTACCGATTATCATAGATATTACATGGGAATTTTAGTTGTAGTACCTTTGGACCTCTACTTGAGGGGGGGGGGGAGATAGAGGCAACCATGTTATGGATAAATTAAATCTAGAATATTCTCAATCACATGGTTAATCCTTCAGGAACTGAGTCATGTTAGAAACCTATATGTTATTAGGCCATGACAAGAGTTCGTGGGACATCATGGTTCATACTGAGAAGTAAAAAGGAATGGTATGGAAATAATTTTTGGAATGGTTTTTATAATAGTTCTATCAAGAGACCTTGAGGAAGGATATGAATGTCAAGTTTATGAGGAAGCAACAATTAATGCAATTGCGATATCAGATGTTAGGGTGTGTGTTATGGATTATTAGGACAAGAAGTTTCATTTTGGGGATTTCAATCACAAAAAAAGTGCACAATGTATTCAAAAGAGAGGGCCAATATCTCAGGATAGTGATCAAGCATTTTGTTACTAGTGTTGAAGGATGGGGTACATGCATGGATAGTTTCCATGACCACTAGTAAAGTGTCATCCGTGTGGTAGGTTGAGAAATATACATAGGTTCTATAGGAACCCTCGATTATTGGTTACATATGGAGGGTAAAGGCAGATTCCATGTGTGGGTAGGGGGTTGATTACCCTATATCAGGTAACCAGTTGGACCTCCATGGGTTGTATTGATAGGGGTGGTTGTAGTGGATATTTGGGGTGAGATCCTCCATACCAGTAGGGAATTACAGTTAAAGGTACTAAAAAAGTATCCTAGGGTCAAGGGGAAGGTTATCTTTAATAAGTATAGTTGAAATCAAGAGGTGGTGAGGGTGGAACATCTACCATTTGAGGTACGATTCTTATTGTTTCCATTCTTTCAAGTTCATTATTTTTCACATGAACAATACATTATTTTATTTATATACAATTTTTAGTTGTTTTTGGACTAGCCATGGAATGCCCATTTGGGGTTATGTCAATTAATACTCTGTTTGGGGTGTTATATGAGAATATCAAAAAATTAAAGGGTTTTTCTTTGGAGGTTTGTGGGTTTTGGTTTTTGTGGAACTTGTTTGTCCTCATGATTTTAGGTTTTTACCATATTTTGGGTATGTACTATCAAGTATTGTGCTAAACCCATTTTGGATGTTACCGATATTAGGTAATGTTCATGTATCTCGATTGATGCACTTATGATATTTGTAGTGAGTTTGATATTTTAGTAGGCCATATAGGTCTAGATTTTCATCAATTTAGAGAACTCAAATCCCATGTTGATTTTATTATGCTACATTAAGGAGGAATGCAGAAACTAGTCCTACCTCCCATAATGGATCCATTTCAATATTTGTTTCCTATGGACTTATCAGGGCTACCACCTAAGAGATATATTGAGTTTACAATCGAGTTTATACTAGGGGTAAAAACAGTTTCCATTTATCCATATAGAAGGGTTCTGTGTGAAATACTAGAACTTAAGGATTAATTGGAATAATTTGAAAATAAGGGGTTAATCCATCTTAGTAATTCACCTTGGGGATCTATAGTTTTGTTTTCCAAGAAGGTCAATGGATCATTGAAGTTGTGTGTTGACTATAGGATGTTGAATAAGATTAATGTTAAGAACAAATACCCACTTCCCTAAATTGATGCCCTATTTGACCATATTAAGGGTGTTTTTATGTTCACCAAGACTAATTTGAGATCATGATTTCATCATTTGAGTGTGAGAACTTATAACATAAAACAAAAATATTTCTGTAGCATGTATAGGTTTTATGAGTTTTTGGTGATATCATTCAGTTGACCATATAATTGGTTATGTACATAGATTTAATGAACCAAATATTTCACCCAAATCTAGATTAGTTCTTGTTTGTCTTCATTGATGAAATCTTGAGGTACTCAATAACCACTGGTGATCATTCCAAAAATGTTGACATCTTTTTAAATACACAAAGAGGGAATAGGATTTAAATAAGCCTATCATAATTTTATTTCCATGATTGAAAAAATTAATTTCTTGGTTCACATCATTTATGATGCAGGTGTGTCGGTGGATCTAGAGAAAGTGTGGTCCATGGTGTCTTGGAAGTAGCTGAAGAATGCTCTTGATGTTTGATGTTTTCTGGGATTGGATGGTTGTAACTGAATGTTCAAAAAAAATATCCAATATGCAAGCGCCACTCTTAGTATTAACCAATAAGGGAGTTATTTTTGAATGGTATGAGGCATTAAATAATGATTTTCATGATTTAAAGAATTAGTTGATGTCATCACCAAACCCGATCTTAGCCAATCCAGGTAATAGGTACACCTTGTTTTGTGATGTTTCTGATGTCGATCATGAGATAGTATTGATACAAGAGTATCCAGTTGTTGCATAAGGGTAAATATAGTTAGGTCCCCATGAAAAAAATTTCCCTACTCATGATCTTGGTTTGGATTCTATAGGTTATTCCTCAAATAGTTGGAGGCATTACTTGTTGGGAGAGTGGTTCACAGAGTTCAACGATCATAAAACATTTATGCACATCTTTTCTTATCATGATTTGAATCTTCAACAGTGAAGATAGATTCAATACATGCCTTATTTTTTTACTTTGAGTTGGTTTAATAAACAGGTAGAGGGAACACTGTTGCATATTATTTAACTTGGAAGGCTCAGAATGTTGTGTTTTATTAATCCAACAACAAGCGGAAAACGATGGACTAGTTCGCTGAGATGCACCTAGAGGCAAATGATGGGAAAGAGCAGATGACCCTTGAGTCTATAGTAGTTGATTACATGCTTTTTATTTAGTTCAAGAAGTGTAATATTGAGGATATATATGGTTTTTCTATGAAGAAATGTCATAATGGTGGGGTTTCACCTTCTAGTTGGGCTATTAGTAACGATGAGATAGTCAGTATGTGTGGTTGTGTGTATGTGGGAAACATTGGTGCCTGAATTCTATGCATTGAAGTGGGAATTGGATCCTGGTTTGACTAATATGTATAATGATCTTCATAGGTATTATTCATGGATGAGATAGAAGAAAAGGGTTTTTGGTTTTATTGTATGATGCCTTACATGTCAATAAGTGAAATCTGAGCATTAGAACCTACGTGAGTTTTTACATCCATTTCACATTATGGAGTAAATATAGGATGGACTAATGGTGGAATTCATAGTGGGTATTATGTGGATTCATCCGAATAATGATATAGTTTGGCTAGTTTTAGATCGATTGACTAAGGTGGACCATTTCTTTCTAATTCAGGAGACTTTCACTATTGATAGTTGTGTGAGTTATATATTAGAGACATAGTGAAATTTCATGGTGTGCCAAGTACTGTAGTTTGAGATCATGATCCGCATTTCACACCACTCTCCTTGTAGTGATTGACGAAGGTTCATGGTTCATAGGTGTTTTTGATTACAACTTATCACCCTATTACAGATGGGTAGTTAGAACATACAATTTAGGTGTTGGAGTATATGTTGAGAGCTTGTGTCCTAGATTTCATTGGTTAATGGGAAAAAATTATCACTTTTTGATTTTAACTATAATAAAAAATTTCAGGCCATGATTTGGATGTAATCATTTGAGGAACTCTATGGGATACCATGTAGATCTTCATTATTCTAGTTAGAGGTAGGGGAGTCTTAGTTGTTAAGATCGATTCTCACACATGAGACATTATAGAAGGTTCATTTGATTAAGAAACACATGACAAAGAATCAAAGTAGAAAAAATTCATCTTCATATATGCGTCATAGACCTCTTGAGATTACGGTGGGTAAATTTGTGTTTCTATAGGATTCTCTATGGTTGGGTCACCATTAAGTAAAGAATCATTGAATGTTAGCTCCCAAGTAAAAGGGCTCGTCTTAGATTGAGGAGTGGATCAGACCGATGGCCTACCAATTGGATCTTACACAATAGTATAGTGTAATGAATGATGTTTTCCATGTTTCACATATTTTTCAGTATCACCCCTATCAGTATCATCTGATCAATTCTGTGGATGTACTATTTAAGGCTAATGCGTCCTTTGAGGAGAATCTGGTTTGTGTCACGGATTGTTTTGCAAATGTATTTTGAGTAAAGACTGTTCCCTTAGTTCATGTTTTATGGAAACATGAAAATGTTCTGGAAGAAACATGGGAAAGTGAGTCAAATATGATGGCCTAGTGGACCAATATCTTTTCATCTTAATATCAATGACAATCTGGATCAAAGCTTGAGGATGAGCCCTTATAAGGTTGATAGGTTGTAAGATCAAAGAGTCTATGGATGTATAGACATGGTTAAATTTTTGATTAAATATCCTTTTTTGGATAATAAAATTATTCAGGCGGGTATGAGGGTCTTTGAGGGTGTTCAAGGGGTTCGAGGTACAAAAAGAAGAAAAAATCGGGAAACTTGTGCACAATTCATAGTCGGTTTAAAGTTAAGTAAACTGTGTAGCCTTCCCTAGAAAACCATGCAACCTTTGATAGTGGCATATCACCCGGCTAGTGCATGTTTTTCAAAACCCTGTGGATGAACCATGTAATTGTGCAACCCAACTCCCCTTAGAATGTTTCATGTGAACAGGTTTCACACGATCTGGAAAACCATATTGGTAAACTGTGCGCCCTATTAAAAATTGAAAAAATTACACTTTTTCCACCTTATGATTTTTATGTTCCACCCAATTTTCAATACCTTTATACTACCTTACTAACTAGGGGCTCTTCAAAAAACCCAAGGGATGTAAGGATCAATATCCCTCATCTCTAGGCCATTTGGAGTGCCTCCAGTTTTGGATCGATGCTCCAGGTAAGTCTAATCTCCCTCTTGCATCACTTTTTTTTTCTGATTTGGGATTGTATATTGAGAAATAATCTTCTAAATCCGTAAAACCATATATCTCCAATGATTTATAATATTAGTATTAAAGGGGTGTTTGAATCCGGTTTTATGTCCATTATTAGGACTATGTTCATCAAAAGATTCAAGTTAGGTGTTCTACAAGTTATATCTTAGTGTTTTGTTATATATTTGTGCATGTTTGGTTTTTTCTTGGTTATTACTTGTTGGGGTTTTTATTAATTTGGTGAGATTTGGTAAATTGGGAATCTAAATAATTAATTAAACCCCTCATGGTACTTGTGGGATGCATATAGAAATATTTGAATAGTTAATTCAACCCATGGAGTGCGTTGTCATTCCTAGACTTTGGAATTGGTAGAGTGTACGGTCTATGTGTGATAACATAGATCCATTTCTAAAAAAGTTATAATGAAAATAAAATTTTTACTTCAAAAGAACATTTACGGAAAAAGTGGGAAACTGAAATGAAATCAAAGTCATAAAGCACATCATGCCTCCACGGGCTAATATCATCATGACAACAAAAAATCCCAATCTAAAGCAAGGAAAATCTCCACCCTAGCAACAAAAAAAATATGATATGCATCAAACTTCATATCACTGCTCGGATAGCTATCCCATGCCAGGATGCACTGGGATAGTACCATTAAAAAATTCCATACCCTCTCAAAACGTCAAATCCCAGATAATGATGATAAGGAGAACACTCCCTACTATGAACCTCTTCAAAATAAGTTCCATGTAATTACATAGGATTCCATGAACCATGATCCATGGCCGCAGTCCCACACACAAAAATAAAACCACCAAATCCTCATCAAACATCCTTCACCAAGTCTGATGAAATATAATTCCGCATCCTCTTCTAACATCCTCTACCACAGGCCATAGGACCTAAATAAGCACATCAAACCATCAACAAATTTAAAACACACCACCAAAACCAAAATCAACGGGTCCTCCACAAAATCATACATCCGGAACAAACAATCCAAATCCAAATCACTCAGATAGAAATATGTAAACATATTCCATCACCACAAAACACTGAACACCAGTCTACACCGGAAGAATAAACACAGCAAGGGAGGATCACGACACATTTCCGCCTTTACATACACTTCAAATACCATCGCGAACCACCCCACACACTCCCAGATGACACCTGAGAGAGAAACCCTTGGACAACAAGATGGATATTGACTACTAGATCTCACCGCACCGCCAAATAAACCCTAGCCAATGAAGGAGGCAAAAGGCGTGGAATGGGCTAGAAAATGTTGGATAAGCCATGACAGCCCATGACACAATGGTAACAATTCCACTGAAGGAGAAACCACCCAGAAATCAAAGTGAATAAACACAAGGAAGGTGTCGAAGTGGACCTGAGGTGGGGAAGTAGGAAATGATAATTGGGGAAACCCTAGTGGAGAGTACCCCTTATGGGCTCATCTAAAAATCACCCTTACTAATTTTCTTTACTAGACATATTAATATGTTTTGTTTAATTGAAAATGGATTATTGGAAGTGTGACTAGATTTGATAATGGATAAATGGGTTTTTTGGCATGGCATGAAAATGGGTTAATTGGGTTAATTGAGATAATATCAAGTAGATTATGAATTATGTAAGATTTTCCAATAAGTCTTAGTTTATATAAAATGATTAATATGTGAAATTGTTAATGGTATGTGAAATAAGAAATATGGTAAATGTGTTTTCATTAAGAAATTGATGACTATGAGATGAATGTTGATATATGGGAATGATTGAATATGGTTAGTGATCTAGTCATGGGAATGAGAATTTGAATAAATGGGATATTTAATGTAAATAGAAAATGTATTAATGGGATATGGAATCATATTAATTACCATTTTTAATATTATGGAATATGATTTTTATTTTCATTGGTGGTGATATTTATTTTGTATGGAGAATGGATAATTAAGAATGTGCACAAGGATTTTCAGTGTGGGGTATTGATTGATTTTCTATGCCCACAGTTAGAATTGGAATGATGCTCCAAAATCCACACCATAATTCATGGGTTAGGCAAGGGGACTGAGCTCTATTCTCCCATTGGATTCATTCCACTCATTCTAAGGATTTGAGATAAAGACAATGTCTTTTTTGTGATGGGTTGTCACTGGTTTGAAAAGGACTTGACTTATTCCCTTATATAAAGTGAATAATTCCTTGAACCCTTGTCTGGTTTATGTAAATTTATAACCCATGTAAAACTTTTGGATAATGAATTATGAGATAAATAAGATGAATATAATGAATTTGGTACTAAGGTTAGTAATAATTAAATTAAAGGATATTAACCAATGATACCCAAAAAATGATCCATTTACTAGTCATTTATTTATAAATTTCATGCACTATCTATTTAGACAATATATTTTATAGAAACCAATGGTGGTTTCCTCATGAGTTGTAATTACACCATGCTCAGGTAGCTATTGAGTACCTGAACAGACTTCGTGCTTGTATGTAAGGATAAGGGAAAAGAATCCATGCTTGGGAGTTATGTTGGGATTGGGATGTAAATGGATATGGTTCCAAACTTGGAGTGAGGACCATTTTGGGGATACATCAATTGTATTTATTTTAGGTTTTTTCATTTTGTAATATTAGTAAAATATAACATATTTAATGTTGGATATGGTTTGTACCCAATTATCGGAGATAATTATTTATGATTTTTCATTAAATACATGTTTTTCAATGAAAAATGTCTCTCGAATCTGAAAAAAAATTCTAATATAGACAATTTGTCCATAATCACACATATAATGTCACCATTTTGAGTAGTATATAGATGAAATACCATAAAATCCATTATAAATTCATTCTAATTCCACTATAGAATGGGAAATAGCTATAACAACCCAACATGTCATTGCGGCTCAGCCTTCACCTACATACATGTGTAACATCATGTCCAAAACATATGAAATCTTTTTTGATTCCCATCCACCAATACTATTTATGAATATAATGGTACATATTGGAAAAAATAGGGTGCACTTCACACATTAATCATGAAACTCAAATATTATTTATCACCACATAAAAGTAGGCATGATAAAATGACCTTTAATATGAATAACCTCATCCTCATTAATCGTATAATAGAAAGGTGAATCCCCATCATAATGATTTTTCCTCAAAGAAATATAATATAAATACTCTAACTACCTCCCATTTACTAGGTTCTTATGTCTGGTTTCAGTGGATAAGGACATGATTTTCATTCTCTCATGCTCCTCCTAAACACCTATATGCATCTCAGTAAATATTTCCATAATTTTCGATATGAATCTAGATTCCGGAACTACCTAATGTATATGTTCTAACTCAATAAATCATCAATGTTTTTACCAATCCTTAGGGTATAATATTTCTCAATACCAAAGGATTGTATACAATCAACCCACCTTAGCTACCAAATATTTAAATCATGCTTGGAAATTATGTACTTAAGAATCTTTTGATTAGTATAATCCATAAACATCTCATCCAAATGATAATTCATCAAACATTACAATTATTAAGTCACTACAACCAACTCAAGATCATGTGCTGGATAGTTAGGTTCATGAAACCTCAGATTTTATAATCATAATTTCCTGACTCAATATCTCTTCATTAACACTTACCCAAGTCCAATTTCAACCGTGTCAGAAAAAAGAGTGTACTCTGTTTCTTATTTGGGTAATATCAGGATATATGTAGTGGTCAAACACCTCTTTTGATCATGGAAATCATTATCACATTATATAGAACATTCAATCATTACACCCATCTTGGTAAAGCCTCAAAACATCTCTTTCAAGTGGTAAAATACTTTGATGAACCTTATGGAGTAACCTGCTAATCCCAAAAATATTTTGAAATCAAAAACATTTTTGGAATAATCCCCCAAAACCACTACATAAACCTTATTAGGGTCCACCAATACAACATCATCTAAGTTTATATGGCCTAATAAACACAACTTATTGATCTATAATTGAAAATGGATATATTTTCATATATCCGTTTATTTATTAGATTACATAGGATGATTTTAAAATGTTGGTGATGATCGTTATCAGTCAGTGAGTACACCAATATGATATCCACAAAATGTGTAACCCTCAGCTCATGATACCCTAATTTTAGATCAATCTTGGTAAACATGCTGGAACCCCTCAACTAGTCAAAGATATCATGAATACATGAAATATTATGCTAGTTATTAACCATTATTTATATCCACTTCTGGTAATTGACAAAAACCCTCAATATTCCATCAGCCTTCTTAGAAATCAATTTTGGATAACACCAATGTGACATACTCAGTTAGATGAATCCCTTATCCAAAAACACCCCTAGTTGATTCATATTATTCTAAAATTATACAAGTTATATTAGGTATGGTGGAATGTATTCTAGCTAAGCAGCTCATATCATCTCAATTAGGATTTCAACCTCTCTATCAGGTGGCAGTCTGAAAAACTCCTTAGGATATACTTCCTAAAACTGGTCAACTAATTTTGGGAAGGCATCATGTTCTACTCCACCATCACCAAGAATAATAATTTCCACATGAGACATGACATTAGAAAATGTTAGATGAATTTTTCTTACACAGTCTTCCAAGATATTCTATTCACGCCGATGGACATATGTTTCACATTTAAGAGACATGAAACATACACTCCTAAGATAATATTCGTTGTGATCATGGTACATAACCAATAAATCCATTCAAAGTATTAGTTTTAAACATAAAATATCAAGTATTAAAAATAATCAAAGGAGATGATACGAATTTACCTCAAGGGAACACTCCTTTTAATTTAGGATACCCTCTGATCATTCCCCTAACGGTGTATTGGTCAACTTTACCACAAACATATATTCTATGGTCATACCCAAACTATTCAAAAAACCAATATATATAATAGATTGAGTGGTTCATATATCAAATATATCACTAATTATCATGGAAGCTATAAGAATTGCACCTCTAACGATCAATGGTCCAACCTATTCACCAATAAAAGTAGGCTAAATAGAATTCAACGATCATGAAACCCTTCCACGTTCTCCTTTTTGAGTCCACTATGACAAAATAACCTGTTTATACATACATTATTTTCCTTAAGTACCATGTCTCCCACTTCGACTAGTACATTCCGTGGAACTCCTACTTCTGTTATGATATAGGGTTTAAAACCTTTTCTATATTAGGCTAGGCCATCCAACATTACCTATTAGGCTTGGGTTCCTATATAACATCTTTACATTCCCCAATTATATCACATTCTTTTCACTCCATAAGGAATTAAATCACTGCCGAATTTGACTAATCCACTACACTTACTTCTCCTTCCACCGCCGCCCAAGATAATGGGATCATAATGGAATTTCATACTATCCGAGGTTGTACCACATGATCACCCAGTTGGAAACATCTCTACACCTCCATAATCCTATTTTACTTTCCCCTTATAAATGAGAACCTGATCCACCACCTTTGAAATCCAATTCAAATGGGTGATATTTACTTGTGTCTTAATTTCATACAAGATCCCATATTTTTAGTGTATCGCGATAGCCGACTCATCCCATTCCAATAATGGAACAATGTGATACAAATTGGATAAACAGATAACATAATCAATTATGGTCAATTTTCCATAGGTCAACCACACAACTAAAAGTCTCTATCTTGTCTTAGGGTCACTGGGTAGAAATTCTCCATGAATATCACTTTGGAGTCCTTTGAAGAAATTACTTCTATTTTTACAGCATGGACAAGAATATACCACCAGCTCTTTGTTGGTGTCCACAATATATACACATCGAACATGAACCTTCTCTCTAGATGAGTTTCTATGTGATCAATAATCCTCAGGATAGATTCAATTCAGAAATTTTCTACACTAGGAAAACCATTTATATAAATTGTTGGAGGGTGCTTCAATTGGGATACTATCTTTAAAAGAAACATACTCGGTGCATGCTACCTTGAGTATCTCTCTATAAAATTTATAAAATGAGTGAATTTATCAGGGAACTAATCACATAACCTATCACTCAGAACCAATTAGGGCTCTGGTACTACGACCGAGGTGCATTCATAGTGATTCCAATCTATATATATATTGGTAAACGTTATCATGAGAGCCTATCTCTACATTGACAAGAAGACATATTAAGAAATATAACATATAATTTCTACAGTTTATAAAAAATATGGCTCACTATTAGCCCTATCCAACCCAATTTATATAAGTTATGCCAACAGATATAATCATATATATGTCACAACCCAAAAAAATCCATATCACGGGCTATGGATCACTTAGGGTAAGCTTGCATTAAATTTAAAACCACAAATTTGACACTATTTTAGGATCTTTAGACACATAAAACAATTGAAATATCCAAATTAGTAGGAATATTAAGTATTTAAATTTATATTTTTTTAAGTAAAATATTTTGAATTTATTTATTTTTCACTATTTGCATAAATTTGTATGAATCCCAGAAAAATGTATCCATTTCCAACAACCATTAATAAACTTATTTTTTGTGAGTTCCTAATATGATTAATTACTCACAAATCTCGATTTACTAAAATGATACATGGATAAAAAACCTCATTCCATACAAGAAACTGAAGAGAACCATGAAAAATATTAGCATTACACAACATTTGTGTCGCCGAAGGTTAAATAAAATCCAATAGTAATAGAAACAATTAAGAACAAAAATTACACACTAGTGAACATCAGTTTCCCTATGTACATGTTTTTTCTAATCCCATTAATGTTCTCCTTGGAAGGGATACACACATACAAGTCTCCTATATACCATTCCCAAATGTGTAGACTATATAAATGAAAAACCCTCTTATATCACTTTATCAAGTCCCAGTCAGGGTTCCATAATTAAATATACCCTGAGCCATAACACCTAATGGCCCCAGGAACACCACCCTATATGCTAGTGGATGAAAAATAGCTGCGAGGCTTTAATTTGGTATGTGGGGATACTATACCCTCTTTACCATAGTGAGTCAATAGTAGAAAAAATATAATTAATTAGTATGTAATATTGATCAATGAACATGAATAATATAATCAATTTCCAAAAATAGGTAGCTTCCCATAACAATAAAAAAACATTCCATGTAGTAGTAGTGTCACATGTCACACAAAACCCCAAAATAAGACACACAAAAAAAAATTGGAGGGTACATCTTGTCATTTTCCCTTATCAATGCATTATCGTAAATCTTGACGCATACATCTAGCATTGGGATTTTTCCATATCCCAACCATATACAATATAGTTTTTTAGTACTCAACAACAGAACAAGAAGGGTGTAGTTACAGCTCATTAGGCTACCAACATTGATGGTAGAGGAAATATCTAGTCTATAATAGTATATGAAGAATCAAAGTGGAGGATAAAACACAATAGTAAAAACTATATGAACCCATGAAACCTATGAAACATTTTTCACAAATATTATAGTTATCAATGAACCACATATTCCCATGGGTTCCCAATTATATATGAACCCATGAAACATATGTTAGCTTTTTCCAGTCATCTGATCTATATATAATTGTTTCAAAAAAATACTACACCAGGAGTATCAATCAAAGTGTCAAAACTATGGAGAGGACTTCCATGACTATAACACAATCATTGATGTGGACCTTCATGTACACATCATTACCATGGTGTGGAATTCCATGACCAACACCTCTTCCTCGATGTGGGTTTCTATAAAAAATAACCTCACCATGGTGTGGATCAACATGTCAAACACCTATAACCATTTCAGAAAAATTATTTCAAATGTAAAATCACTTTACATTTATAACAAAAAATAACAAGGGTTAAAATTTTCATTTGACAACATTCCCATCTTTTTTTTCTCCCAATTAATCTAATAAATCACATAACTATCCCATTGTTATCATTTATTTAGTGCGACAATGATTAAACATACTTAAAAACCATTTTATAACATGAACATCCCCCCTATATCAACATAAGAAATTTATACATAATTATATCAGAACCCAATGAACATTCCATATTAAGAAAACCCATGATTTATACCACATTTACATTTGAATCAATAAAAATGGTTTCATCACACAAATTCATTTATTTATACATTTAAAAACTCACATTAAATACTGAGGGGAGTGGCCCCAGATATTGGTGGCCCTTGGCCCGATATGCTCTATCAACAGATCCCACAAGTTCTATGAGATTTTCATTACATCATTCAAAGACCCAATTTATCATTCCATAATTAAGAATAAACTATATACCATGACGTAAGAAATGTAGAAACTATATACACTTGGATATAAATTTATACTATGAGAAATAACTTAGAGAACACCTACATCAATCGTATAGAAACGTACTCATGCAACCTAAACCATTGATTCTAATTAAAAAAAAAAATTAAAAACACCAAAATAATGATTCCCTAGAAAAAGTATGGTATAGATGAATAAAAATATGATAGAATATTCCACAATATTTATTATACATAATGGTAAGATAAGGATCAGTAGACTCACCTAGAGCTTTAGTTCTTTATTAATGATTCTTCAAACATTCAATGATCAAAGGAGAATCACCCTTGGAGAGATTGGGATATCTTAGTTTAGAATTCTAGATGACGGAGGAGGAACGGGAAATACAATCTTGTAAAAAAACATAAATACAAAGGGGAAAATGTTTAAACACCCAATTTTAAGAGATTTATGGTTTTTATGTGTGGGTGGAAGAACCATGTGCTAACTGTGCAACCCCATCTATCCAATTTGGGGCCATACCACTAGGTTTGGCTAGGCCATCTACATGGTTTGACAAATTGTGTGGTGGGTGTGTACCTTCCTGTATCCATGGGACCAAGCCATAAATCCTCCCGATCCATTTCAAATGGTTTACCCTAATAATGGATCAACTATGCGCCATGTATTATGTGACCAATTTCTAGCATATTTCTTGTCCCAAACCCAAGAATCACCACTAATCCAATCACATTTTTACGAAACATTTCATTAATAAAAACGAAGGTACTTAAATACAATTAATGTGAAATGTACCTCATACAAAGGGTTTAATATTATAAATATAATAACCTAAGACATGTCATTAATAAATCATATCTATTGGAAAAGAAATTTAGGGGTATCGTATTTTAGTAAATATAATATTCCATATCTGACATACCTAGTATAGTGCATTTCACATTATAATATTTTCTAGAACTAGTGTATTTATATTTCCTCTAAAGGGATTTGAAATATTATCATCGAGGTAGAGACAGATGAATATTTTTTTCTTGGGGGAGGTAAAACCTAAATCATATCTTATTTCACGGTACCTATATAAATATAATTCTTAACATAAAGTATTTTTATTATTTTTATATCTTCATGGATTCTTATGTTATAATCGTTATGCTTGAAAATTTTCCCTATAATATCTTGTTTGAAAGATAATGTTTAATCTTTTAATAATACTAAAAAAATTTAAGCATCAGGAATTTAATGTATTCAAATAATTCATTTTATATAAGATTCTCGAAATCGAAACCAAAAAGAGTATCTAACAACTTCATCACACACGTATTCCATATAGTAACTATCCCACAAAGGGGGAACTCACAAACATTAACCCCGATCTATCTAAAATCACTTCTATGTAAATGAAAATCATGAAAAAAGGGTTTAGGGGAATGAAATATACCAAATCAAACTAATCTAATACTGACTATAGTGATGAAAAAATAACACCCGAACAAGAAAAAGACTAAAGAATACCAAAGTAATGATAAACTAGGTTCATACCCTTTTTTATTAAATGAGTATTCTATATTTTTAGGGAACATATCATATACCATAAACATGAAGGTGAAATTTTTATAGATATTTATTAATGGAATAATTAAAACAACAACCTAATCTTTTTACACATATTATAATATGAATTTTGAAACTATTATTCATTAAATAAAACCTATGGATCAAAAAGACTAGTATATTTGATAGACTAGGTCCATAATAAATAAAATGAAACTAAAATATTATATATATGTATATATATATATATATACTTTTTATTCTATATAATTAGATCCTATTAAACGTTGATCTCTTAAAATTGAAGAGGATTACCCAGGGGAATACATAACCAATGGGGTGAGAAATAAATGTCAGTAAGAGAATACACATGATAATAAAGCATAACATTTCAATAAAATGAAATGAAGGGATATCATAAAAGGGAAGGATCATGAATTATAACATTGTAAAATAAGAAAAAGGACATTATATTGTAAAATTGTGAAAATAAATGAATGTGGAAACAACATAAAAGAAGAAAAAGAAATAAGATAAGTCTAACTCTCCAGAGAACATCACATGGTGGACTAAGGCCTATCATATATTAGCTTCAATCTCTAATATTATTTATAATGTGTCATTGTAAAGACCCGTAAATTTCAAGGAAATTTTTTTCTTAATTTTCCTTGGAATTTTACAAGAACGCAGTTTCTGATGGCGCCTGATTCCGAGGCCCGGTGTGCCCGGAATTAATTTCTGATGTTTGGGTCGGGTACGTTCAGTGAACGGACAAGCGAGTTTTTCTAACATTTGAACTGGTGCCCGGAATCAAATTCTGAGGGAACCTATGAAATCGAAATGCCGGTATTTGATTAGAAACTCCTCTTCCGGAGTTGCGTTTTCTCGGCTGTGATTTTTAATTTTCGGGCTTAAAGTTAAGAAATAAAATAATTTTGCGACAACTTTATTTTATTTCACTTAAGCCACTTGAAAGCCAGTTAATCTGAGTTGAACCGGATAGGGTACCATCCAGAAATATCCTACCCTCTTGGTAGGATATTTTTGAGGTGGGCCCGCACGAGCCCCGCCGTTTCTTTCCGCTAAGTAACGCACCCGTGAAAACCCGTCATTATGAAAGTCAACTGACACATTTTCCTAAATTCTTAATAGAACATTTAATTGGTAGGTTTTCTTTGTGAATTAAATGAGCTGTTACTTTCGTTGAATTAATACAACGAATTGATGGGTCATTACTTACTTTTACGTTTGTTGGCGTAATAATAAAATAAGACCAACAAGTCTTTTTGGAGGATTACTCGTTGAGAGAGTTCTTGAGCCTTCATCCTCCTTCACGAAGAACACGAAGAACGCGAAGAACGCCGGCCTCCGACGAAGAACGCCGAACCCGTGGAAGTCGACGACGCGACGCCATGTTCCGCGACGCCGATGTTCTCTTCCTGCAACGTTCTTCTGTGATGTCTCTTCCTCCGCAACGAAATCATCGATCAGCTGTTTGAGGTAAGAGGCTTCGGGATTCTCTTAACTCTCCCTTGTATTTTTCTTTAACAAACACAGATTTAATTTTATATAATTAAATTAAATCTGTTGTTTCTTGGTCTGTTGAGTTCTCCGACTCAACGCCGGATTCCGCGACGACGCGACCCCCTTCCTCGACGACGCGACGATGCCCTCCTTCCGCGACGAGCAATTCCGCGAAGAACGTGCGTGCGATGACGACTTGACGAGGTAGGGATTTTTATTTTGGAAATTCCCTTATTCCCGTACACGTTTCTTTAAATTAAAGAACCAGATTCAATAAAAACAATTTTAATCCTTTAAAATTGTTGATTCATGTATTGAATATTGTTCCTCCCGTTGTTTATCACTAATGCGGAGGCTGCGGGCCAAACGAACACGGCCCGACAACCCTCTGCCGTTCTTCGTTATTGTGCGGATTTGACGGGCGACGACAGAACATGCCATAACAGAAGTGTGATGGTTCCGCAGTGAAGAGCGAGTTCCGGGAGGAGCAGCGGCGCAGACGAGAACAGAATCGGACCACCGGAGCGACTCCGGTGGCCCGCAGAAGCCACCGGCAGCGCGGGTCGCCAGCGCGGCGGCACCGGCAGCCGGGAGCGGCGGCGCCCCGACGCGCCGTCGGACAAGGCGACCATGGCAGAAGCCGCGGCGGCGGCACTCGCGGACCCGCGGCCGCGCAGGTACGGCGCGCGCGGGACGCGGCTGAAGCCGCGTCCGGTTGTCCGAGCGACACCCCGCGGGTGCCGCGGGGTTGTCCCTCGGGGGCGGCAGCTCCCCCCCGTGTCGCTTGGCTGTCCAGGGTGACCCCCCGCGGGTGCCGCGGGGGTGTCACGCGGGGGTGGCGTCTCCCCCCCGCGTCGCTCGGCCTAGCCGAGCCGGGCTGGCCGAGCCAGGCCGGTCCGATCGGCCGGACCGCGCCCTGGCCGGGCCGGACCGGGTCCTACCGGGTTGGACCGGGTCGACCCGGTTCGGCTGACCCAGGGAAGGGGGGGTAAGCCCGGGCCCAGACCCCCCATCTTCGGACCATTTTCGGTCTTTTGCCCGTAACATGAGATACGGGCCTCCGAACGCCGCGCCGTCAGGGCAACGCGATCCTTGGATCGAGACGGTCGTTTCGGTATATCGCACTCAAGGTTTCAGAATACTTTGGGTTTGGCCGGGTTGGTTCGTACACGAAACCAACCGGGCCCTCGGAGCGGAAACGCTCATATCTTGAGCTACGGACGTCCGATTGACGTGCCGTCAGCTTTGTTGAATTCCTCTATGTGAGACGGATCTTTTGGCTCACTCCGCCCGAGATTTGGATGAAGGTGGAGTAAGGTCGGGTTGGTTTTGCCTTAAAAATCAACCGGGACCCTGGGACGAAAAAACCAATAACTCTCAGACCGGGCGTCCGATTGACGCGCCGTCTACGACGTTGAGTTCCTGTTGACGATACGGAACTTTTGGATACATCAATTTCGGGCTTTGTGATAGTTGATTCATCAGCCTCTAGGCTCGTGGAGCGGACCCTCCGGAACGAGCTTGCTGTGTGCGGGAACCCTAGTGCTGGCTGCGACTGCTACTTCGACGACGACGACTATACAGAGATCCTCGGTGGATTCGACTGTGAAGATGATGAGAACAGTACGGGAATCCTCCGTGTTTTCGGTTGTGACCACTACGGTACACCTAGGGATACATCAACTCCGGACTACACGTCGGTTGATGCATCGACCTTTTAGCTCGTGGAGTGGACCCTCCCGGAACGAGCATGCTGTGTGCGGAACCCTAGAGCCGGTTGAGATTTGACGACTGCCGATCGAATGACTCGGTGTGTTACGGATAACCCAGTTAGGTGCGCTTGGTTGTAGCGGCACATGGGAGCGCTTGGTTGTAGCGGCAGACCCACGACAGAGGTGCGCTTGGTTGTAGGGGCACATGGGAGCGCTTGGTTGTAGCGGCAGACCCACAACAGAGGTGAGCTTGGTTGTAGCGACACATGGGAGCGCTTGGTTGTAGTGGCAGACCCACGACAGAGGTGCGCTTGGTCGTAGCGGCACAAGGGAGCGCTTGGTTGTAGCGGCAGACCCACCACAGAGGTGCACTTGGTTATAGCGGCACATGGGAGCACTTGGTTGTAGCGGCAGACCCACGACGGAGGAGCGCTTGGTTGTAGCGGCACGAGGGAGCGCTTGGTTGTATAGCAGGCCTACAGTACCCGATAGGCGGAGAACTACAGCAGTCCGAGGTAAGAGGGAAGGCCTTGGTTGTAGCGGCATAACCACTGTACTTGGTGGAGAAGGAGTTTCCCAATAGCTTTGGGTCCAAGTTCATGATTGATCCTATGTGGGTCATTGCGAGGGTTAGTACCTACAGATCCTTTGTGGGTCCGACGGATTAGATGAATCAGTGGTTAAATCTGATCATCTCTAATGTCATACGAAGAAGTACCTGTGTGAGCTGAATCTTCTGTTTACTCTCCTTTGTGGATTGTGTTGAACTATCCTGTGTGGATTTACTGTTTACTCTCCTTTTTGTATTGTGTTGTGCTATCCTGTGTGGGTATACATTTTGCTTTCCTGTGTGGAATGGGTTGTGCTTGGGCTCAGACGTTGGAGCCGAACGGGAATTGGTGACTTAGGTATTTGTAAGGGCATATACCTAAGCCATGTCGGATGTTAATTAATGATTGTATCTTTCCTTGTGGTTATCCTTTGTGGATTTCGGGAGACCTTCGGGGTCTCGGGGTCCCTACTGAGTAGCTTATACTCACTCCTACACGGGCTTTGCCCACACTACGTTGTGTTGGTTGCAGACGACGGACATCGCTGATCGTGGTGGAGGCGTGCGGAGCAGGACGGTACCTGGAGGTGGACCACTAGGCGGGACGCACTTGGAGCGGTCAGGTGGACCCGAGGAGCAGTGGAGGCTATCTGTACCCACTCTTCAGGTGGGACTTCCAAAGGACGGCTCGACGCTGCGGCTTTTTCTTTCAGTTGCTGTTTTTCCTTTCAGTTGTACTTTACAGTTGAGCTTGTATTTCCGGCCCCTTTTTACTTTCAGAACAGCTTGTACAGTTTTACTTAGTGTTTAATTTTCTGCTTTCTTACTCTGTGGTGCTTGTTTACTTTTAAAATGCAATGACTTCCCTCTTTCCAGGATTTACGCCTTGGTGGTAGTCGCCAGCCCCTGGCCTATGGAAGGCGGGCTTGGGGTAGTCACGACACGGGCCCCGAGGACGGGTCGTGACAAATTGGTATCAGAGCTGGTCGGTTCTACCGCCGACTCTGATCTTTCTTCTATGTGAAGCAATAGTGTTTAGCGTATTGGGTGTGGTTATCAGTCCAGGGAGTCCAGTGTTGGTGTGGCGGCCGACGTATCCATACACTAGGACCCTGACTTCTAATTTCCGACTTAATGAACAAAAACATTGATTGCATGTGTGTTTCAAGTTTCTTTGTGATTACTTGTGTCAGCTCACCAGGTATACAGTTCTGACCGTGGCACACTTTTTTCCTTTTCAGGATGGCCCCATGACAGCAGCCAGCTAGGGTTCCGAGCGATGTGCGTGGCGAGAGCCCACCGAGCGTCGAGGACTCGGTACAGGGCCCTTTGACAGCTGAGGCACTGGAGGTACCTATACCCGCCGAACCACCAATGCTACCAGCCCCAGCCGCTGACGATGCACGTCGCCTTAGTGCACTGCGTGAGTTCCAGCGCCAGCGACCGCCCAGGTTCCGCGGGGAGACGGACCCTCAGGCCGCTGAGGGATGGATGGATGCAGTTGTAAGAGTATTCAGATTAGTGAGGACACCAGCAGACCTCATGGTGATCCTCGCAGCGAGCCTCCTGAACGCGGCAGCAGGCAGATGGTAAATCTTGATGCTCCAGTTGCACGACGAGACATCTCTCCTCTGGACAGACTTTGAGAGCATCTTCCGCTCCGAGTTCGTCCCAGCCACCCTCCGAGCGGTGCGCATCCAGGAGCTACTACAGCTGCGGCATGGAAGCATGACAGTGGCCCAGTACTCGGCGAGATTTACTGATCTCTTGCGCTACTCCACAGATATGGTACGGGACCTATTCTTCCGGGCCCGGACCCTCGAGCAGGGACTGAGGCACAAGATCAGGGCTTCGATGATCTCCCTCAACATTCCAACTCAGGCTGGGGTGTTGGAGCGAGCCCTCTTAGTGGAGAGTTTCCTTGCTGAGCAGACTCCAGCAGCAGGACCCACCACTTGACGGCATGCGGTAGAGTCTTCTGCAGTGGGCAGTCGACAGATGACACAGGGGTCCAAGAGGACTAGACCTACAGGTGGTCGACAGCCTGACTCTGGATCGTTTGTGCGAGGCACTCGGGGTGGGAAACCACTTGCCATGAGAGGGCAGTGTTACTCCTGCGGAGGGGTTTGTCACATGGCTCGTGATTGTCCGACCTTCCATACGGATGACCAGAAGATGAACGAAGGACCCCCCAGGCAGAGGCAGAGGTTCGATCAAGGCGAACCGCAAGGAGCAGGCGGCCATGGCAGGAGAGCTGGCCGTGCAGCTGGAGGTGGACGACGCTTCGGGTTGTTGCCACCACCACCACTAGGAGGACCACCCCGACCGCAGGGAGTTGGTGGACATGTAAGAGATCAGCTTTAGGCAGCTGAGGCCTTCGATCAAGGAGCTCTAGGAGTAGATGGACAGGAGCGGGACTAGTGGATACGTCTTTTTTACATCTAGTTCCTTGTTGCTATGGTGTAGTGTCTTTGTATTATGATCTGCAATAATAAAAGACGAATACCCTTGTGATGTTTTTATTCCTGTCCACTTTTCTGTTGTTACTAAGAGGTTCTGGTTTAGACTGTTGACTTGACCCTCACTCGTGAGACATCTACTGGAGGAGACACAGTTACTACACACTGATGCCGACAGTGTGACTCAACCCTTAGAGGTGAGAGTAATGGTTGGACCTCTTGGTAGTAGCGTCGAGGCCTTACGACGTCATCCTTGGTATGGATTAGTACCATCCATGTCGGGATTGACTCTATTAGGCAAAGGAAGTGGTTCATACAGGGGATGAGACCAGATTTCTCTTATCGGCAAAGAAGAAATCTTAGCAGCTCTTGTGGGACCAGAGAGGGTCCATGCCACGACAGAGAAGGTCCAGGTCAACCAGGGGCGGATGAGTATAGCTCAGAGCCGACAGAAGTCCTATGCTGACAGGAGGCAGAGGCCACTAGAGTTCGAGGATGGCGACCACGTCTTCTTGCGTGTCTCACCTTGACGTGGTTTACAGAGATTTTGCCGAGGCAGCAAGTTGTCTCCACGCTTCTTCGGACATTTCCAGGTCCTCAGCAGGATTGGCAAGGAGGCTTATCTCCTGGCTCTACCACCAAAGTTGTGCCGGGTGCACGATGTCTTCCACGTATATCAGCAGAGGAGATACGCGCACGACCCGACGAAAATCATTGACCATAGAGAGATGGTCTTTGATGATGGGGAGATTTTTGTGGAGGTCCCAGTGGAGATCGAGGATCGACAGGAACGGGTCCTACGTGGACGATCGATTCATATAGTGGGCTTCAGATGGCAGCTCGGGAACCTCCAAGAGAGAACTTGGGAGCGGGAGACTCAGATGCGTGCTCAGTACTGCCTTTGTATCCCAAAGTTTGTGGTGAAGCTTTACGGGGACGTAAAGCCCTATGGTGGGAGTAATGTAAAGAACTGTAAATTTCAAGGAAAGTTTTTTCTTAATTTTCCTTGGAATTTTACAAGAAAACAGTTTCTGACGGTGCCTGATTCCGAGGCACGGTGTGCCCGGAATTAATTTCCGAAGTTTGGCTCGGGTACGTTCAGTGAACGGACGAGCGGGTTTTTCTAACTTTTTAACCAGTGCCCGGAATCGAATTCTGAGGGAACCGATGAAATCGCAGCGCCGGTATTTTCTTAGAAACGCCTCTTCCGGATTTGCGTTTACTCGGTTGTGATTTTTAATTTTCGGGCTTAAAGTTAAGAAATAATATAATTTTGCGACAACTTTATTTTATTTCACTTAAGCCACTTGAAGCCACTTGAAATCCACTTAATCTGAGTTGAACCGGATAGGGTACTATCCAGAAATATCCTACCCTCTTGGTAGGATATTTGTGAGGTGGGGCCCGCACGAGCCCTGCCGTTTCTTTCTGCTAAGTAATGCACCCGCGAAAACCCGTCATTATGAAAGTCAACTGACGCATTTTCTTAAATTCTTAACAGACCATTTAATTGGGCGGTTTTCTTTGTTAATTAAATGAGATTTTACTTTCGTTGAATTAATACAATGAATTGATGGGTCGTTACTTACTTTTACGTTTGTTGGAGTAATAATAAAATAAGACCAACAAGTCTTTTTGGAGGATTACTCGTTGAGAGAGTTCTTGAGCATTCATCCTCCTTCGCGAAGAACATGAAGAACGTGAAGAATGCAAATAACGTCAGCCTACGACGAAGAACGTCGAACCCGCGGAAGTCGACGAGGTGACGCCGTATTCCGCGACGCCGACGTTCCCTTCCTGCAACGTTCTTCTGCGACGTCTCTTCCTCCGCAACGAAATCTTCGATCAGCTGTTTGAGGTAAGAGGCTTCGGGATTCTCTTAAATCTCCCTTGTGTTTTTCTTTAACAAAACAAGGATTTAATTTTATATAATTAAATTAAATCTGTTGTTTCTTGGTCCGTTGAGTTCACCGACTTAACGCCAGATTCCGCGATGACGCGACACCCTTCCGCGACGACGCGATGATTCCCTCCTTCCGCGATGAGCGATTCCGTGAAGAACGAGCATGCGACGACGACTTGACGAGGTAGGGATTTTTATTTTGGAAATGCCCTTATTCCCGTAAACGTTTCTTTAAATTAAAGAACCAGATTCAATAAGAACCATTTTAATCCTTTAAAATTGTTGATTCATGTGTTGAATATTGTTCCTCCCATTGTTTATCACTATCGCGGAGGGTGCGGGCCAAACGAACATGGCCCGACAACCCTCTGTCGTTCTTCGTTATTGTGCGGATTTGATGGGCGACGACGGAACGTGCCGCAACGGAAGTATGATGGTTCTGCAGTGAAGAGCGAGTTCTGGGAGGAGCAACGGCGCAGGCGGGAATAGAATCGGACCACCGGAGCGACTCTGGTGGCCCGCGGAAGCCGGCGGCGTCGCGGGTCACCGGCGTGGCGACGCCGGCAGCCAGGAGCGGTGGCGCCCCAGCACACCGTCAGACAGGGCCGCCGCAACAGAAGCCCCGGCGGCGGCACCCGCAGACCCGCGGCTGCGCGGGTCCGGCGCGCGCGGGATGCGGCTGAAGCCGCGTCCGGTTGTCCGAGCGACACCCCGCGGGTGCTGCGAGGTTGTCACGTGGGGGCGGCGGCTCCCCCCCACGTCGCTCGGCTGTCCAGGGTGACACCTCGCGGGTGCCGCGGGGGTGTCACGTGGGGGTGGCGGCTCCCCCCCCCCCCCCCGCGTCGCTTGGCCGAGCAGAGCCGGGCTGGCCGAGCCTGGCCGGTCTGACCGGGTCGGACCGGGTCGACCCGGTTCGGCCGACCCAGGGGGGGGGGTGTCGGGCCGGGTCGGCCCGGGCCCGAACCCCCCATCTTCGGACCATTTTCGGTCTTTTTCCCGTAACTTGAGCTACGTACCTCCGAACGACGCTCCGTCCGCGGCAACGAGATCCTTGGATCGAGTCGGTCGTTTTGGTATATCGCACTCAAGGTTTCAGAATACTTTGGGTTCGGCCGGGTTGGTTCGTACACGAAACCAATCGGGCCCTCGGAGCGGAAACGCTCATATCTTGAGCTACGGACGTCCGATTGAAGTGCCCTCAGCTTTGTTGAATTCCTCTAAGTGAGACGGATCTTTTGGCTCACTCAGCCCGAGGTTTGGACGCAGGTGGAGTACGATCGGGTTGGTTTTACCTTAAAACCCAACCGGGCCCCTGGGACGAAAAAGCCAATAACTCTCAGACCGGGCGTCCGATTGACGCGCCGTCGACGACGTTGAGTTCCTGTTGATGATACGGAACTTTTGGATACATCAACTTCGGACTTTGTGAAAGTTGATGTATCAGCCTCTCGGCTCGTGGAGCGGACCCTCTGGAACGAGCTTGCTGTGTGCGAGAACCCTAGTGATGGCTGCGACTACTACTTCGACGATGACGACTATACAGAGATCCTCGGTGGATTCGACTGTGACGATGATGAGAACAGTACAGGAATCCTCCGTGTTTTTGGCAATGACCACTACGGTACACCTTGGGATACATCAACTACAGACTGCATGTCAGTTGATGCATCAACCTTTTAGCTCGTGGAGTGGACCCTCCCGGAACGAGCATGCTGTGTGCGGAACCCTAGAGCCGGTTGAGATTTTTCGACTGCCGATCGAATGACTCGGTGTGTTACAGATAGCCCAGTGAGGTGCGCTTGGGTGTAGCGGCACATGGGAGCGCTTGGTTGTAGCGGCAGACCCACGACAGAGGTGCGCTTGGTTGTAGCGGCACATGGGAGCGCTTGGTTGTAGCGGAAGACCCACGACAGAGGTGCGCTTGGTTGTAGCGGCACAGAGGAGCGCTTGGTTGTAGCGGCAGACCCACGACAGAGGTGTGCTTGGTTGTAGCGGCACAAGTGAGCGCTTGGTTGTAGCGGAAGACCCACCACAGAGGTGCGCTTGGTTGTAGCGGCACAGGGGAGCGCTTGGTTGTAGCGGATGTAGAGACCCGAAGCCTAACGTACATGAACATTACATTACTTTTGCGGAATACATAGTACATAAAAAACACACACACACAAGGATCGTAATAGTTTAGTGTCTTTGGAAACTCGGAACGTAATCTTCTAATCGTGGTGAAAGATCCTCAATATCTTCCATAGAGATCTTCCCTTTTTTTTACCTAAAACCATTCTTTATATCCTGGGGAAAAGAAAACATAAAAGGGTGAGCTCAAATGCTCAGTAAGGGTAAACAATGGAAAATCAATCACATCATATTCATAAGAACATAACTTTTGGAAATCTTAACCTGTAAAAGAGAGCATAATTTCATAACATGGGATAAATCATAGTAGTGAAATGAAATCCCAATAAGAATAACTTAAAACATGAAACTTTGTGGCATACACACATAATCATAGAGAATCATTTCTTGTTAGTCATGACTCATTGTCAAGACTATCTTAGTGGACAAAGTCCCTTTCTGAATCGAGTGACCCTCGTTTCAGTCCTGTTTCACTGAACCGGTATAACCTACCATTCCAGCCATGTCTATCTCATGAGATATAAAATCTTTACCCAATGCATTGGAGGGAGATATAGGTCCCACCCATCTTATAATGAATCCTTTCTTATGTGTGCCACATAATCATAAACCATACATCATAGCGTAACCCATGTAATAAAAATGGGATTTTTAAACAACATGACATCATAAAACAATTCATATAAGATAAAGGAATTCATAAAAATATTTCCATCACAACATAATCAAACCAATGTAATAATAGGGATAAAAACAGAACCCTTTTATTATCTTAGATGGAAAATAATTTTGATAAAATACTTGAACTCCATTCTTGAGGAAAATATCCTTTCTACTTCAAAAACATTTTTCCTTTCATAACATGTCATATGAATTTAAAATAAAAGAAGTTTATTAAAAATAAACTTTAAAACCTGTAAAGGAAGTTTCTTGGAAATAATGTTTTAAAAATCCATTCATGCCGTATAAGTTAAAAAAAACATTCTTCGTACTTTTTTCGGAAAAGTCAAAAAGTACCTCGTACGAAAAACGAAAAAAGATTCATTTCATACATATTACTAAAAACTCACCAAAGGGTAAAAATGGATTTAAAAAATTGTAGGTGGATGGAAATAATATTACATATTGATGAAACATGGATGTGGATGATAAAATACACCCCAATAAATACTTACGAATAAACAATCTCGGATAAAAATGAGATTGTGATATTTCCCTTACCTTAGGTCTGACTTGCTTTGTGAGTGTCCGAACCTCCTGTATATGATTTAAATCATGTTATTGACTTATTCCAGAATCATATTCATTGTTATTATATCATATATGGTCCACTTATGACTTTATATTACCCGTTCTTTTGTAAATTCATGTTAAAGTAGCGTTTTGGGTAAAATCGTCTCATTTGTCGTTCGTGTTTTTAACTTGTAATTATTCATATGATTACTTAGATCATGATTACATCATTCCAGAATATAAAACATGATTTATATATATATATTCATAATACACATATATAATAAATCAGTAAATGGAAAGAAATACACCGTTCATGGAGACGGTAGTTCGTACGTACGCATGAACGCTGTTTTCGTTTCCTTATTGAATTGAATGGAATTAAGTAGATGACATACATATAAATATAAATAATTCCAGTATCATTATTAGGTCATATATTGCATTATTAATTATTATATATACTTTATAATCATTCATGAATGGTTAATCATTGAGAATGAATCTCATCGCGTCGTGGAGACGGTAGTCCTTACGTACGCACGAGCGATGATATCGTTCCCATGGTCGTGGAATTGTGTTGAAGTATATGTATACTATTTCAGTATCAATATCACTTTATAATAATCATATATAGTAACTCATTACACCTTTATACCCATCCAATTAATGTGGTGGTGGAAAATAGATTACACCACGGCGTGGAGACGGTATTCCGTACGTACGCACGCGCGGTGATTTCCTTTTTCCGTAGGATGGATAGAAGGTTAATTAGAGTTGTTTCATATTTATAATAACATATCAGTATATAAGAAATACTGATGTTATTAATTTATCATGAAACAACTAAAGAAGAAGAAGTTGAAGAAGAAAGAAATTGAAAAAGATCGGTAATGGATATTACCTCTTTTTGACGCGCCTTTTCTTAGCCTCCACTTAAAGAACTAAGGATGGTCTTTGAAGAAGACCAGGACCTCTATGATGATACTAGGGAAGTGGAGAAGGGATTTTGGCAGGGGTTTTCCTAGCTTGAGTGCTCAAATTGGTGTGAGGAGGAGGGGGAGGAGGTGCCCTTTTATAAGAGAGGAGAGGGGCACCTTAGGAATATCTCAAAATATTATTTTATATTAATGTCAAAATCGGTTTATAATGGTTACAAAGGGTATTATTTCGAAGCTAAAGTGGGGATGGGTCTAAATCCTATCATCCAATAGGATTTAGACAAGTTTAGGGTATTATGTTAACCTTATCAATTAGATTTAACTCTAAGTTAAATAATTTAACTTTTACCTTGTCTTTTTGTTTTCTTACACTATATGGTTAATACACTTACTATAACATGCCAAACGAACCCCAAATTGTTTATTATTAATATATATATCCTTATCTAAGTAATTTGGCCGAACCATAGATTTTTAGGAATAAAATAACAATTAGTAATATAATATTTGATTTAAAAACTATTTTGTGTCAATTTTGACACTATTTGATATATGATTTTTGTGAAAGTAATGACAGAATTATATGTTCGAACCAAGTTGATTATATCAACAGTAATATATCATAGTAACCTAAAAAATTAGTGGAATTCATAAAAAGTTTCAAATTACATTTATTTTGGTGTTTATAACATCAATTATGTCAATATTTCATTAATAAGATAATTACTGCATCATCATTGTGTCATAAATAAATTAAATTATTTAATGTCTAAAAATTACAAATAAAATACCATTATATAGTAAATCTTTTTATCTTTCTAATGAATATTTATAGTCTAATTTATCTTATGTATAACCCCATATTAAAAATGATTTACTTATTAAAATTTGATTTTAACTATTTTAACCCTTCTTTAAATAAATTAATAATAAATATCCTAATCTAATCCAAGTGGGCCTAAATGATAATATTGTACACTTAAGGTTGTTTTTGGTCGAGATACACTTGTCCAATAGGATTAGGACATGTGTTAGGGTAATATTAATATCATTTTTACCCTTAATTACCCTATTTATTTTTAACCGTGGTAAAAAAAAGTAAAAAGTTACTATTCACCAAAAATTATTTTCATCTCATTGAACCACATTTTACTTAATGACATCAACCGTGTCTCTCGGATTTTTGAAATTCCATTCACATAAGCGGTAAAATTAATATTTATGAAGAAATTAATTTTTTTAACTACCACTTAGTAGTTTCACTATTCATCAAAAATTGATGTTTTTCAGAACAATGCCAAAATTTCATCCTAAGCTATATTTCATATTCCGAATTCAAAAATGATGTTTATTTTACAAAATTAATAAAATAGAAAATTGATTAATTAATTTTATAATTAAATCCCGCTGTTAAAACAAATAGCGTGTTTTTAAGAAACAATATCTATCAAAAGATTGACACTTGTTTATGTCTGGTTTAAATGTGAAATTACATCCAATGACCAAAATTGTATTAAATTGTAAAAATATATTCTAAATATACTTTAAAACCACTCAAATTAATAATTTATCACTATTAATTATATCGATTGAAAAAGTTGTTTTTAACTAAAATTTAGTAATTTTCACTATTCATCAAAATATGAAAGTTATCCGAAAAGTACCAAAATTTCACCATAGGCTAAATTCGATACTACGAATCCAAAAATGAAGTCCATTTTGAGAGCTAAAATTTCTAAAATTTTAAAAGGTGGTTATTACTATTCATAACGGCTAGTTATAATAATATTTTAATAGCATATCGTTGTTTAGTGAACCTCAATATTCCGTACTACACACGCTATCGAGGAAGGTTGCGATTGCGTGTAATGCAAGGCAAGTCAATGATGCGTGTTGTGCAAGCTCCTTTTGGTGTAGCGTACAACACAAGACATTAATAAAATTAAAAAGAATATTTTTCATAAAATCTCGGGCTGTTACATTCTACCCCCCTTAAAATGAATTTCGCCCTTGAAATTCGTCGGGGTTATAAATGGTTTACTATTCTAAAGTTTCTTTAATAGAAACCCACATCGTAAAAAGGAATATCAAAACCAATCTTTAAAAACAAAAGTATGAAACGTAACGGTTACCCAAATAAACTAATCACTGGGTTTCCACATAGGTGAAAATAAGGATATGGAAGAGAAATCTAACCATCATGTTCTGATGGAGAGTGGTAGAGAACATGGCTATGGAAAAGCCAGTAATCACAAAGCCATAAATTTGTGACGATATAAGGTACCATCTGATTCATCAGATATAAGATCACTAGGACAACATTTTTGGTTTTCAAGATCGTTTCCCTAAAGTTAAAGAATTTGAATAAGAATAAATACTTACTTTATGTTGGTACAACCTCACTGTTGTTCGTGCCTTTAACAATTTCCACTTCATCTCTTAAATAAATGAAGTTGAATTTGTTATTCGTGAAGTGTTAGCAGATCATGTGATAGATTGACGGGTCATTCCATCTGTCTCAAAAGGTTAGCAAAATTTATATACATAAGTCGATCTATAGTGAGATTAATCATATATGGTTCCTAAAATGGACTTATACTTTATATATCATACTGCTTAATATAATAAAACTAGTTTCTACTAAACAGGGACTTCCTGTAGGCCAGTGGTAGGCGATAAAGGCCAGTCGCACTTCGGTTGTGGGTTTGATTCCCAGAGCCTTGTCCGAAGCGATGGGCTGTCTCCCGTCCTACAGATTGTCCTTTTTCTAAAACTACATTACTATAACATCCCATCAATAATATTGAGAAAACTTCTATCCTTAAACAATACTAACCTATGCCCAACATAATCCATTCCAATCTTTAGGCTTATCCATAATACTGCAATCCACTCTCACAACATAGTGAAAACGATTACCAGAGATTTAACACCATCGTTGATCCCCATATATCATAAGATATGTTTTGTTGGTCACATTCCAAACATTCAAAGTCATTAATCATGTATTCTCTTGAAAAACATAGTGAAAACATGAATGCAGTTAAAATTTAACACTTTCCACATACCAAAATCCTCAAAATTCTATATACTCAGACAATGATATCACTTAGTCCTTATATCAATCATGAGCTCGTGAATACTGTTAAACATTTCATTTTCTCGTTTTCCCTTTATTATGTGCATATCATCTTATTTCCATAAATATTTGAATCACTTTGAATACCACATTAGACCAATACATAAATATTCCAATACTTTATGATACAACATTATTTTGGAAATCCCATTACATAAACACTTAATCATTCCACCACATCATTATCGTATTCAACATCGCCAATGGTGATCGCATGTGACTTACCTTTGTCCTTTTCCTTAAGCGGTTGCTCATGTCGATCATCACTAACCCTTGGATTAGGGAATTTATTATCATAATGCCTCATTTCCTTGCACTTGAAGCATTGAAGTGTTGGTGGTGCATTCTCTGCAGTGTTTGCTTTATTCACATCATTAGAATCCCTTTTTCCATTACTTCGACACTTAGCTACTCGATGACCTTCTTTTCCACACTTAAAACATTTTCTAGTCCCTTTAAGACAATCTACACCATGCTTCTTTCCACACTTTGTGCATAAGGAAACATTCATCTTCTTTTCACCATTATTCTGAGATTTCTCCTTGAACTCCATCTTTCGTTTCTTGTTAAAACCATGAGATTGATATGTAACACCAACTTCCATTTCTACCTTGATAGCACAACGCACAATTTCTTCATAGCTACTAAAGTCTCTTATATCTAATGCCCTTCAAAGACTTGGTTTTAAGCCACTGAAAAATCGATCAACTTTACTTTCAGGTTGGATGATAATGCCAGATGCATACCTTGAAAGTCTTGTAAAATTTGCTTCGTATATACCAACAGATTCATCATCCTTCTGCTTCAGCTCAACAAACTCCTTTTCCATCTTTGTTTGAAGAATACGAGGGAAGTACTTACTGAAAAACAAGTTCTTGAACTCGTCCCATTCCATGGACTCAATTTCATCTCTTTTCCTCGTATTCTTGATAAGATTCCACCATTGATCAGCTTCACCTTCCAAACGATATACTGCTAAGATGACTTTATCATGCTCAGAACATTGAAGAACTGAAAATATCTTTTCAGTGGTACAGATCCATTGTTCAGAAAAAAGTGGATCAGAAGACCCACTGAAAAAAGGTGGACGTTGCCTCATGAAGGACTCAATAGAATATTGTTCCCTTCTCTGCTCATTTGGAAGTCCATAATGATTCATAGCTTGTGTAAGTATAGCAATAAGATTTTTCACTCCATCTCCCATAACATTTGTTTGTTCATGAGGGAAATCATTGCATTGTCCATTGCATTGATCAACACGGTTCCTTCGGGTTCCATCCATTGTCTAAAACCCAAAAAGAATAGTGTGAGAGGCAAAAATCATGCTATGGAAAACAACATAATAAAGGCGGAGTACCTTCAATATCTAACATCTTAGGTTTAATTCTATGATCTTTAGCGTAATTCTAGTACTATAACCTATACGTATACTTAACCTTAGGGACATCCCTTGACATACCTTAGAAATATCCCTAGGGATCTCACTAAAGTTCTCGCATCCTAGTTTCCAAAGGTTGACTAAACCTTTCCTCTGATACCAACTGTAGAGACCCGAAGCCTAACGTACATTAACATTACATTACTTTTGCGGAATACTTAGTACATAAAAAAACACACACACACAAGGATCGTAATAGTTTAGTGTCTTTGGAAACTCGGAACGTAATATTCTAATCGTGGTGAAAGATCCTCAATATCTCCCATAAATATCTTCCCTTTTTTTACCTAAAACCATTCTTTATATCCTGGGGAAAAGAAAACATAAAAGGGTGAGCTCAAATGCTCAGTAAGGGTAAACAAAAGAAAATCAATCACATCATATTCATAAGAACATAACTTTTGGAAATCTTAACCTGTAAAAGAGAGCATAATTTCATAACATGGGATAAATCATAGTAGTGAAATGAAATCCCAATAAGCATAACATAAAACTTGAAACTTTGTGTCATACACACATAATCATAGAGAATCATTTCTTGTTCATCATGACTCATTGCCAAGACTATCTTAGTGGACAAAGTCCCTTTCTGAATCGAGTCACCCTCGTTTCAGTCCTGTTTCACTGAACCCGTATAACCTACCATTCCAGCCATGTCTATCTCATGAGATATAAAATCTTTACCCAATGCATTGGAGGGAGATATAGGTCCCACCCATCTTATAATGAATCCTTTCTTATGTGTGCCACATAATCATAAACCATACATCATAGCGTAACCCATGTAATAAAAATGGGATTCTTAAACAACATGACATCATAAAACAATTCATATAAGATAAAGGAATTCATAAAAATATTTCCATCACAACATAATCAAACCAATGTAATAATAGGGATAAAAACAGAACCCTTTTATTATCTTAGATGGAAAATAATTTTGATAAAATACTTGAACTCCATTCTTGAGGAAAATATCCTTTCTACTTCAAAAACATTTATCCTTTCATAACATGTCATACGACTTTAAAATAAAATAAGTTGATTAAAAATAAACTTGAAAACTTGTAAAAAATGTTTCTTGGAAATAATGTTTTAAAAATCCATTCATGCCGTATAAGTTAAAAAAAACATTCTTCGTACTTTTTTCGGAAAAGTCAAAAAGTACCTCGTACGAAAAATGACAAAAGATTTCTTTCATACATAATACTAAAAACTCAACGAAGGGTAAAAATGGATTTAAAAAATTGTAGGTGGATGGAAATAATATTAAATATTGATGAAACATGGATGTGGATGATAAAATACACCCCAGTAAATACTTACGAATAAACAATCTCGGATAAAAATGAGATTGTGATATTTCCCTTACCTTAGGTCCGACTTGCTTTGTGAGTGTCCGAACCTCCTGTATATGATTTAAATCATGTTATTGACTTATTCCAGAATCATATTCATTGTTATTATATCATATATGGTCCACTTATGACTTTATATTACCCGTTCTTTTGTAAATTCATGTTAAAGTAGCGTTTTGGGTAAAATCGTCTCATTTGTCGTTCGTGTTTTTAACTTGTAATTATTCATATGATTACTTAGATCATGATTACATAATTACAGAATATAAAACATGATTTATATATATATATTCATAATACACATATATAATAAATCAGTAAATGGAAAGAAATACACCGTTCATGGAGACGGTAGTCTGTACGTACGCATGAACGCTATTTTCGTTTTCTTATTGAATTGACTGGAATTAAGTAGATGACATACATATAAATATAAATAATTCAAGTATCATTATTAGGTCATATATTGCATTATTACTTATTATATATACTTTATAATCATTCATGAATGGTTAATCATTGAGAATGAATCTCATCGCGTCGTGGAGACGGTAGTCCTTACGTACGCACGAGCGATGATATCGTTCCCATGGTCGTGGAATTGTGTTGAAGTGTATGTATACTATTTCAGTATCAATATCAATTTATAATAATCATATATAGTTACTCATTACACCTTTATACCCATCCAATTAATGTGGTGGCGGAAAATAGATTACACCACGGCGTGGAGACGGTATTCCGTACGTACGCACGCGCGGTGATTTCCTTTTTCCGTAGGATGGATAGAAGGTTAATTAGAGTTGTTTCATATTTATAATAACATATAAGTATATATGAAATACTGATGTTATTAATTTATCATGAAACAACTAAAGAAGAAGAAGTTGAAGAAGAAAGAAATTGAAAAAGATCGGTAATGGATATTACCTCTTTTTGACGCGCCTTTTCTTAGCCTCCACTTAAAGAACTAAAGATGGTCTTTGAAGAAGACCAGGACTTCTATGATGATACTAGGGAAGTGGAGAAGGGATTTTTTCAGGGTTTGGCCTAGCTTTAGTGCTCAAATTGGTGTGAGGAGGAGGGGGAGGAGGTGCCCTTTTATAAGGGAGGAGAGGGGCACCTTAGGAATATGTCAAAATATTATTTTATATTAAAGTCAAAATCGGTTTATAATGGTTCCAAAGGGTCTTATTTCTAAGCTAAAGTGGGGATGGGTCTCAATACTATCATCCAATTGTATTTATACAAGTTTAGGGTATTATGTTAACCTTATCAATTAGATTTAACTCTAAGTTAAATAATTTAACTTTTACCGTGTATTTTTGTTTTCTTACACTATATGGTTAATACACTTACTATAACATGACAAATGAACCCCTAATTGTTTATTATTAATATATATATCCTTATCTATGTCATTTGGCCGAACCTTTCATTTTTAGGAATAAAATAACAATTAGTAATATAATATTTGATTTAAAAACTATTTTGTGTCAATTTTGACACTATTTGATATATGATTTTTGTGAGAGTAATAACAGAATTATATGTTCGATCCAAGTTGATTAAATCAACACTAATATATCATAGTAACCTAGAAAATTAGTGGAATTCATAAAAAGTCTCAAATTACATTTATTTTGGTGTTTATAACATCAATTATGTCAATATTTAATTAATAAGATAATTACTGCATCATCATTGTGTCATAAATAAATTACATTATTTAATGTCTACAAATTACAAATAAAATACCATTATATAGTAAATCTTTTTAGGTTTCTAATGAATATTTATAGTCTAATTTATCTTATGTATAACCCCATATTAAAAATTATTTACTTATTAAAATTTGATTTTAACTATTTTAACCCTTCTTTAAATAAATTAATAATAAATGTCCTAATCTAACCCAAGTGGGCCTAAATGATAATATTTTACACTTAATGTTGTTTTTGGTCGAGATACACTTGTCTAATAGGATTAGGACATGTGTTAGGGTAATATTAATATCATTTTTAACCTTAATTACCCTATTTATTTTTAATCGTGGTAAAAAAAGTAAAAAGTTACTATTCACCAAAAATTATTTTCATCTCATTGAACCACATTTTACTTACTGACATCAACCGCGTCTCTCGGAATTTTGAAATTCCATTCACATAAGCGGTAAAATTAATATTTATGAAGAAATTAATTTTTTTAACTACCACTTAGTAGTTTCACTATTCATCAAAAAATTGATGTTTTTCAGAACAATGCCAAAATTTCATCCTAAGCTATATTTCATATTCCGAATTCAAAAATGAAGCCTATTTTACCAAATTCATAACATAGAAGTTGCATTAATTAATTTTATAATTAAATCCCGCTGTTAAAACAAATAGCGTGTTTTTAAGAAACAATATCTATCAAAAGATTGACACTTGTTTATGTCTGGTTTAAATGTGAAATTACATCCAATGACCAAAATTGTATTAAATTGTAAAAATATATTCTAAATATAATTTAAAACCACTCAAATTAATAATTTATCACTATTAATTATTTCGATTGAAAAAGTTGTTTTTAACTAAAATTTAGTAAATTTCACTATTCATCAAAATATGAAAGTTATCCGAAAAGTACCAAAATTTCACCTTAGGCTAAATTCGATACTACGAATCCAAAAATGAAGTCCATTTTGAGAGCTAAAATTTATAAAATTTTAAAAGGTGGTTATTACTATTCATAACGGCTAGTTATAATAATATTTTAATAGCATATCGTTGTTTAGTGAAACTCAGTATTGCGTACTACACACACTATCGAGGAAGGTTGTGATTGCGTGTAATGCAAAGCAAGTCAAAGATGCGTGTTGTGCAAGCTCCTTTCGGTGTAGCGTACAACACAAGACATTAATAAAATTAAAAAGAATATTTTTCATAAAATCTCCGGCTGTTACAGCGGCAGACCCACGACGGAGGAGCGCTTGGTTGTAGCGGCACGAGGGAGCGCTTGGTTGTAGCAGCAGGCCTACAATACCCGATAGGTGGAAAACTACAGCAGTCCGAGGTAAGAGGGAAGCGCTTGGTTGTAGCGGCATAACCACTGTACTTGGTGGAGAAGGAGTTTCCCAATAGCTTTTGGTCTATCTTCACAATCGATCCTATGTGGGTCATTGCGAGGGTTAGTACCTACAGATCCTTTGTGGGTCCGACGGATTAGATGAATCAGTGGTTACATCTGATCATCTCTAACGTCATATGAAGAAGTACCTGTGTGAGCTGAATCTTCTGTTTACTCTCCTTTGTGGATTGTGTTGAACTATCCTGCGTGGATTTACTGTTAACTCTTCTTTGTGGATTGTGTTGTGCTATCCTATGTGGGTATACGTTTTGCTTTCCTGTGTGGACTGGGTTGTGCTTGGGCTCAGACATTGGAGCCGAACGGGAATTGGTGACTTAGGTATATGTATGAGCATATACCTAAGCCGTGTCGAATGTTACTTCGTGATTGTATCTTTCCTTGTGGTTATCCTATGTGGATTTCGGGAGACCTTCGGGGTCTCGAGGTCCCTACTGAGTAGCTTATACTCACCCCTGCACGGGCTTTGGCCGCACTACGTTGTGTTGGTTGCAGACGACGGACAGTGCTGATCGTGGTGGAGGCGTGTGGAGCAGGACGGTACCTGGAGGTGGAACACTGGCCGGGATGCACTCGGAGCAGTTAGGTGGACCCGAGGAGCAGTGGAGGCTATTTGTACCCACCCTTCAGGTGGGACATCCAGAGGATGGCTCGACACTGCGGCTTTTTCCTTTCAGTTGCTGTTTTTCTTTTCAGTTGTACTTTACAGTTGAGCTTGTATTTCCAGCCCCTTTTTACTTTCAGCACAGCCTGTACAGTTTTACTTAGTGTTTACTTTTCCGCTTGCTTACTCTGTGGTGCTTGTTTACTTTTCAAAGGAAATGCCTTCCCTCTTTCCGGGATTTACGCCTTGGTGCTAGTCGCCATCCCCTGGCCTATGGAAGGCGGGTTTAGGGTAGTCACGGCATGGGCCCCGAGGATGGGTCGTGACAGTCATGAGTAAAAAAGATCAATTTATTAGACTATTTTCTCTGTGAACCCATGATAACATATACATGCTTTTCTATTCCATAAAATAGGAATCAACCTGGAGGAATAATTATATGGAATTTGCGAAAAGAATATATGGCATTTATTACCCCTTAAAAGGAAGTGATAATAACATATTCATATCAACTTGACATATATATATTATTTATAATAACCCCAATGATAAATAGATAGTGGAATTGATTTAGAGATATAAATTTCATAACCCCATGAAACAGGGTGGTTCAGAGAGATACCTAACCTTATGTTCCAAAATAATTCCATGATTTCAATTAATGTCAACAATACTTAATTTGGATTCATTAATTACATAATTATTAACCAATTATATTTACTTTTTCTTCTTTTATCTTCCATTATAACAATTTATATTATATAAAATGTTTAAAATTGTTATTCTAGGGGCATTCATTTTATGGTTCAAAGCTCAGATCAATTTTGGATAATTTTGTAAGTTCTTTTAAAATGGGAATAAAATAATAGAAGTTATATTAAATGGAATTAACTAACTTATAGAAATTTATTTCTTCTCAATTATCCATTGTTTTTAGGCCTAGTGATAAATCATTGAGTAAAAATGCTAATGTTATGTGGTTACTTCATTTAGGCATTTTTACAGACCATCATCAACCAAATTTATTTGAATTAATATTATAGGAATATTTTCATTAAAAAACTAGAAATATGTTATAATATACTAATTGTAATATTATTTGTCTATAATAATAATTTTATGAACAATATTAAAGGCAGTTGAGGAAAATGATGTTTGTTGTTCACGAAGGTTGTGAACCAACCATATTGTAAACAACACTTGTGTTTTAGAAATGAAATAAGTGAGGGATTCGGATATAAATTTTATTAAAATAATAAAACTACATTAAATTTATGATAATGGAATCATTATGTAATTTTGGATGAGGGTGGTGAGGTGAATATAGATGAAAAAATAAAATAAAATTGGTAAATTGAAAAAATTACCTCTTAAATTTCACCATTGTGAAAGACTCCAAAAAAATGGATTTCGTATTTTGGTGATAATAGTGGCACTAGTAAATGGGAATTGGTTTGGGAAAATATTTAAGTAGAAATTTGTAAATACACAGGTCTTTGAAGGTGTTATGATATGGGGGTTATGATGGGTGGTATTTATAAGGGGAGTAGAGTGGTGTTTCTGAATATTATATTTATTATTTTATTATTTCTGATGAATACTAGAAGTACTGTTTATTATTGTGACTATATATAGGAAATTATTAATTAGTTTTTGGAAAAATTACTTCTTAAATTACTTACAATTTAACAACACTTTTATGTACCAAAGAATGTTAAATACATTTTTTAATGCACTTCACTACCAACAAAAATTTAACATGTTTTATAAAAATACCAAAAATTCAACTGAACCCTTATTCATTGTGTATATTCAAAAAATGATATTTATTATATTAAAGTAATCTTCTAAATATGATAAAATTAATTTTTAAAAAATATCCTCTTTTACTTGAATTCAATTCCAATATTATTGTTATAATAATCTTCCCGACCCTTTAAACAATTATGTATGGTGTCATACCAGAAAGATCAAGGGTCCAAAAAGACCAACCCTATATTATTAAAATAAAATTAGACAAAAAAGTTCACGAATTACAAGGAGTATTACATAATCGGGAGTGTATCACATCCCTTATATCATCCTCAGCCAACTTGGAAAAATAGTAAGGAATCCGGCAAGACCACACAGTGATTGGGTTTCCCAATTACTATTAATACCTCAAATTTATTTCATTATTAAGTCACTTGTATTTAATTATCATTTTTATATATATTTATAATTTTTTAATTGATATTGGATTACTAAAATTATGATTCATTATATAGTTTTTTTCATGGGAAAGGCTATTCTAGTGGATTGAGTAGATTCGAATTTTCATATTTTTGTTTTTAAATTTTTCTATTTTTTCTCAGGTTATAATACATTGAATTATTATGAAAATATTTGATATATAAATATAATTTATAATATTAATATAATAAACTTTTATTGGTTTCATGATGAGGTGAATATAAATTATAAAATATTACTAAATATAACACAAATATAAGAAGGAAAATTAAATTTATTAATTTCCTGGTCGTTGAAATTTCTAGATATGAGATACCTGAAATAACCTCACAATATATCATTCATGGAATCAATTTATAAATATGAAACAACATTTTAATAAACATTAATACTTTCATTCCTAATACTGTCATCATTCCCATACTTTATATCAGATAGAGTTCTTGGAGGAATTATGGCGGTGATAATGCTCTGAATGTAGAATGATGAATTAAAATAAAGGGATTCTAAAACCTCGTTATGATATTTATTCCTATTAATGGGTTCCTATTGCGAATAAATATATTTTGGAGTGATTAAAGAACAATAAACCAAGTCATCCTCCATATGAAACATTCTCTTAATTCACTTCAAGCCACTAAATCGGAAAAAATCCTGTGAAAATCGTTCTATGCATATGCGAAGAATTGATATTAATTCACTATCCCCTATTAAATTAGATCGTGATATGATTATCCATATCACTGTCTTAAATAAAATTATTTCCTTCATCCATTTTCTCTTATAAGAGTACTGTTAGATGGTTATTCCCCAACAATTCACTCAACGCCTACTCTGGATCATGAATCCATTGTATGTGTAGTGCCTCATCCTTAAACAATTTGTTATATTTATAGAAATAATTTGTTGTATTTTTCCATATTTCTCAATTATTAAGATTTTATTTTTACCCCCAAGATAACTTCCGCAAACAGTTAATTAATAGTTATCGTATAAGAGATATCAATCATGACCATATCCCCTCCATGATTTAAATGGTCTTCAATACTTCATCTTGTATTGAGTATTGAATCAAATGGAGTAACTGGGGGTGATAATTCATTACAAACGACAAGATTCATCAACCAATGTAGGATTTAAATAGAAATTTTTATCATGTTTATCTACCATCTCATTCCTACCAATGTGTTAAAATTATCCTAAATCATCATCCTAGATTGTTTTGTGTTATGGATGTTTAATAGTTAGCTTAGTAGATCATTTTTTAACATCTGACATTGAGTCTTAAATTTTCTAAGGACACCACTTAACTAAGGGACACATTAAATAACTGGTTTTCCATAAATATTTTAAAACATAGTCAATGTAATTCTAAAAAAGGAATTTCTAACAGATACCTTGTTAATTTCCTTACATAATACAATAGGAGTAAAAAATATAAATTCATAGAATTCTAAAGACATCACTAAACACACTCATGGGTTCCTCTAATAAAAATTATATCTTTTTAAAGAGGACCCTTTATATCCATTTTGATGAAATTTCTCAAAGTGATGGAGTGTTTTTACTAAAGGGTATGATCATGTAGCTCATACGAATCTACCAATTTTCCCTCAGACGGGTTTAATGATTGATAAATATTAGTATAGAAAACTAATCGTGGAAGGTATAGCCACATCAAATTGAATTTAGCACACTCTCTGCTATAAATTTCCCTCATCAATCTCATGATTCAGTTCTAAAAATGTTCGAAAATCATAACTTCTAATGACCAAAATAAGAAATAATTATCTTGACATTGGTGGTGAAAATACATGTGTCTCGGGTATTACATATCCATAATCACTGGTTTGGATAAACTCATAGAATAAATAATATTCCTCTCAAAGAAACCAATTTGAGGTCAATCAAAACACAAACTGATAATCAAAGTAGATTCATAGTATTCATTATCCTTGTTGAATTCTTCTTGAAAAATTTAAATAGTTGTCTTGTCATCATAGAAAAAAATTGGTTTTGGTTATAGTAAAATTAGAGGTATGGTTAAAAATTAATTAAGAAAAATATATAGGGAAGATGATGATATCCCTATCATTGACCTGATCGGTGAATTGGAGTAATAATTATGTTTTCTCGTACTCATAAAGGAGTATGTAATACACTCTCTATGACATGTTATTTTAGAAAAAAATGTTCAATTTTTTTTATCATTGTAATAAAAATAATGAGAGTAGAATATAAAATAAAGTGGTTTGTGATAATTATAAAACTATAAAATGTTTTAATAAGAATTATTTGTGAATTTCATCAAAAAAATATAGAGAAATATAATAATTTGATTATTACATAACTTTTTAAAATTTTTTTAATTTGTATATGAATAAAATTTCTATATATATAAACATGGTTTATCTTAAGTATTCTACCTTATGGTTTCAAAATTAGGAATTTTCATATCCTTCCCCAATAAATTTATTCACGAGAATAGTTGCGTGGTTAATTATTCAAATTATTATCATATATAAAGAAAAAAATTGAGATTTATAGTAAAAATTCATGTTGTTTTATGATTTATTATGAATAATGGTTTTCATAAACATAATAATAACATTTACTTGGGTATACACAATGAAACTCCCCATAATAGTAATAAGTCATTAGATATTAATGAAAATTATTTGGGTTGATTAGAACATGATTGAAGTGAAATTACATGGTGCTTTAATTTTTAATTTGTTTTTAAATCTTATAATAGATCTAAATATAATCTGGTTTATTTTTTCCATAATCTACTCGTAATTGATAATATGATTTTTTTGATACTAATTCCATATTTATAAATTTTTTTAATCATTTATGAAAGTCTTTTTTGTGGATATAATAATTTTTTAAGTGAAATGAAATATATGATATTTCAATTTTCTATAATGTTAAAAAAATATTAAATTTTTCGTTCTAATTTTAAATGTTTATATTTATGTGAATAACATATTTGTGAAATATGAAGGTGTTCATGTTAAATTCCATAAAAATAATAGTATGAATGTATTTATATAGAAATAAAATTCAAATATTAATTTTTAATTTTTAATGGCTTATTATTTCAATAAAATTGGAATATTAATGTTTAATTATAAATGGTATATATTTTTTTATTTTTTTAATGTTTTAAAATGTTGATATCATGTTTAAATTTTTTTAATTTCCCATTCATTTAGTTATTCCCTACTTTTTTAATTATTTAATTATTGTTATTATATTATAAATAAATTCATTATTTAAAATAAATTATTAAAAATTAATTATTTAATTGTAATTCTATTTATATTATGTGTTACACTAAGGGGATAATATAATTGATGATTACATTAAAACTTGAATGTGATTTTTTGTTTTTATAAAATATAAAATAGTGTTTTATTTGGATTCATATATGTAATACCTAGATTTTATAGATTATATTATTCTAAGTGAATATTTTTTTATTATGTGTTCCATATGAAATACCTATCATAAAAGTAAATTTCAATAGAGTATAGAAATGTTATTATTTAGATATGACTTTTATAACCAAGACATAAGATTCATCAGTATGAATAGGAGAAATAATAATGTGAAATATTAGTATAGAAGTTATATATAATAAAAGTACCTCATTAATACCTAGTAAATAAGAAAAAAATGGTAAATTACATCATAAATTGTTAAAGAAGTCATTTCGTTCAGAGATATGATTTTTAAGCACATGGAAATATTATTAATGTATTTTATGTTAATTAATGTAGATGATTTTTTTTAATGTAATTTGTGGATAGTATATTTAATAAAATATATTAAAAATAATATAAGGGTTTTTATTATATAACTAATGACTATAAATTTATTTTACACTTCAAATATTTTTTTTCTTCAAAAATGGTTTTAATTAAAATTTATATCTAGATACGGTGAATAATTTCTACCAATTTTAAAAAAATATATTTAATAAAATTTTCATAATTTTAGAATTATGAATTTAAAAATAATAAGATGAATAATGTGTTTTGAGTTTTTGGAAATATTGATTTTTTTCAAATAGTGTAAAATACCGATTCTGCAAAACCCATCTTTTAATTTATTTTAATAAAATTAATTTTAATGTTAATTTTGGATTTTGGACTTTTTTACTATCACATAATATTTATTTTATCAATTATAATTTATTTAATTTAATAGGAGTTAATTTTAGACTTAATTTTGGTATAATGTCTTTTTTATGTTTAAAAATGGTATTTTACTAAAAACAGTAGTTTGTTGTATTTTGAAAAAAATTATTTAATGTAATTTATTGAAATTAAAAAAACTAAAAAAATCCATATATCATATTTGGAATCATTTTATTCAAATGTTGTGATATGGTTAGTATTATTTTTAGTCAAAATGAATAGTAACCATGGTAAATGTTTATCACCATGATAAAGGGTGAATGTAATAAATGAGGTTAAAAAACATGGTAAGGTATAAAAGAAATTCAAAACCATCCTTTATTTAATTGGATGAGTAGAGTTATTTCATAATTATTCCAAATATAAATATCTATAATTTTGGAGTAACTTTTCTTTGATTACAACATTTAAATTATTTTAAGTAAATATTAATGACTAAATGTCACTCCTTATCAGTTATTATATTGTCTTTATATGAATATTAAAAATATTGATGTTTGAAAAAATATAAATTCAAAATTTTATGATTAATACACAATATTAATTATATTAATTTATTTTTAATATTTAATGATGGTACAATTACATAGAATGTTTCACCACGAATGCACAACGCCTGTGCAAACGGTAGAAAAATAAATATATGATTTAAAAAACATTTAATGAAAATTTATTATAATTAATTATGGGATTTTAGTAACATAATATATAAATGTTAAGTTATATTTATGGTGTATGTATTTATTTTCGAATCCCATTCTTATATTCATTATTTTAAAGTAAAATTCTGTTAATAGTGCTAAAAATTACCTTAAACGGAATTTAATGTTAAAAATTATATTAAAATCATTATAAAATAATATAAATAATAAAATTATAATTGTGTTTTTCGAAATTTTATATAATATAAATAATTATTAATTTATGTACCACTTATCATTTTTAAAATAACATTTATGACCCTTCAAGATTCAATGATTTTGAGAATTCCATTCATTTCTACCTATAAAGAGTAAATCACTTCAACCTTTTTCAAAAAACAAGTAAAGAAATTTTTCCATTCAAATTAAACCCAATTACCTCTAAAAAATTAAATTTGGACATCTCCAATCCCTTTGGAGAAACTATAAACCAATATTTCGACGGATTTTGTTTTAACTAGAAGGGGGATATAAAAGAAGAGGTATACATCTTATCCAGTTAATTTTATGATTTTTTGTTATGTTACCTATACCAATTTTTTTTAAATATTATGATTTTATAAAATTATTATATAATGTTTAATCTTGTGTTTTTATTTTTTTGGAAAAACATGACTCATCAGCTTTTCCATTCATTTGAAAATGAACACTTCACTCAAGCGTAGGTGTGGAATACCATCGTCATGAATCAATGTGTTTCATTTTTCAACACTTCGTTACATGGATATTTATAAAGAAGTATTTAATAAAAATATATTATATTTATTAAGTAATTATGGTACTGTAATTCTATGATATTACTTAACTTCTTACCCTTCAATGAGTTTGAAAATTATAATTTCTTTCATGAATACGTTTGGAATCCACCTCCATGAAGTGATGTGATTTTTTTTTCATGATTACATCAGATTGAAAGTAAAAAGGATGCTAATAATAAATAAATAATAAATTTATACCATATATATTATTTTTTAAAAGAAAAATATTATGTATATTTTTTTTCAACCAGTAGAAATAGGAAATTTCATTCATGCGTACCTATGTTTTATAATCTTCATGGAATGAAGTGATTAATTTTTCATGTCCACCATACATATATTTTACTAAAATTATATTTAATGTATAAAAATAAATACTATTCAATTTTTAATATTATTTATATTATGTAAAAATTTCCTATCTGACAATGATCAATGTACTGAAATCATTTTGAGGTCATCAACAAAATGACATAAAAACATATGAAATAACCTTAACCAATTTAGTATCTAAATAAAAAATAGTATTAAATAAAATAAATAGAATAATTTAAACCTTAACTTGAAAAATTTTAGGAATGATTTATAAAATTAAGAAAAATTTATTACTAAGAAGTGTATATGAACTTTCAAAATTAGTTGGGACTCATGATAAGATATTTCTTATCTCAATTTCCATTCTTAGAGACTTTTTCCATTTTAATGTCATGTTTTATTTTCAAGGGAATATGAAACCCCATAAGGTTTTATTTTATCATTAATTCATAAAATTAAATTATTTTTCAAATCCATTTAATTTTTTCTCCTTCAATATTATTTATTAAAAATTCATCAAAGACATATGAGATTTTTATAAAAAAATTGTTTTAAATGATTCGATTACCAATAAATTATTGTATATACTCTTTAATAATTTTCAAGAATATTATTATTTATGATTCAAATATTTTTAAATTTCACATTCAACTAATTTTTATTTTACTTTAAATGTTTTTTAATTCTAGGTTTTTAATGTTTTCTCTACTTGTCACTTTTGACTATTTTAAACAAAGATAAAATTGATTAATTTTAACATATAATACATGAACATATTTTCCCACCATTATTTAATAAAGTATTTATCAATACTAATTTACATTTTTTAATGTCCTACAAAATATAATCATTTTTACATTTTTCCATTAATTTTTAATTTAAATATTATTTCAAAATAAATGGGTATTTCTCCAAAAAAAATTGATATAACTGAAATTTATTTTTCTTGTCGGTTAAATTGAGTTCATAAAGGGATATCTGATGAAAAGATAAATATTTTTAAAAATTATTTGAAATGTTATTTGATATTTATAGATGATGATGGGCGATGGTAATATAAATAATGATAATGGTTGAACCCGATATATCTTTCTAATGTATTATGTAATTATTGGTCTTTGAATGGAACAATAAGTGAAATATATAGTTAGGTTACTTCCATTGAATGAACTGGTCCATATATATTTTTGAGCTGTGTTAATCATGGGTGAGAATTTCTTAAGAATTTTATTCTCAGTGATAACTATTTTAGTTTTGAGAAATGTGTTTATGTAAATATTTTGATTTTGTGATCTAAGAAATTTTTTTGAACTTTTAGAGGTGAATGGTTTTTTTCCAAGAGATATGTGAACCTGTTATCATGTTTCTTGTGAATCCTTTATACGTTTTTATGATTTCTAATGGGTTTGAATATTGTTTTTAAAAAAGTTTTATTTTGTAGTTTTTATATTTTTTATTTATGTTCTCAAATATTTATTGTGAAAATCGTAAGCATTTTCATTAGTTTTCATTCTATTTTTTGGAATAATAAGATTTATATTATTTTTACATCCATTACTAATATTTTTATTATCAATAAAAAATTTCAAATGTTTTTAGATTTACTAAGGATGAGTAGAAACTATTATGATAATGGTATTTGAATAATGTAAATTGGAATTGAACGAAGAAAGTGTGTCAAGAATGAAATAGAACTGTGAAATTAATAAACCTATTTTTGTTCATAAAATGGACATTATGTGTTAGTGTTCTGTTTGTAATGTAATTTCATTATTAATTATATTAAAATATAAACCAAAATGATCCCATAAATTTATTAAATTTAAACTTTTTTATAAATAATGTAATAAACTATTGTTTTGGAAACATGATTTTATAGTATATATGAAAACAATGATTTGGATAAATTTAGAGTATACAATGTTGTTTGATCAGAAAAATTTATGGTTTCTTATAATTTTTGGGAATTATAAGTTAAAATTATTATATAACATTAATTAATTAATATTTTGTGGATATATATGTATTTTTTTTAAAATTAAAATTGTTTAATATAATATGACATGTTTATGCGTATCTTATTTCTTATCCCCGGTATATGATGTTTTATTATGATTTTATTTTATATACAAAAAATAACTATTTTGATTTTAGTAAATTTTTCTAACAAATAGGATCTTCGTTAATAGTAAATGTGTAGGAACATATGGTGGTTTCCTGATTGTGTAACAAATCAGACAATATATTGAGTGAAAACTCTTATAGTTATACAAAAATCGATCCCTCGAGTTATGATTAACAATATTAACCTTGGAGAGTTTTCTAATTCCCCAATAAAAATAAAAATGGAGGTTTATGTATGTTAATGTGATAAAAATTGAAAAGGTAAAATGATTGATCATCCATTTTGTTAATAACTTTTTGAATGCTAATGAAAATTTATCAATGGAATATAAAGATGTTTAATATTTGTAAATAAAATAATAAATTAAGAAATTATAGAGGAAAATTGAAGAGCTCAGTTAAAAAAATAAAGGGGAATAACATTCTTACTATGATACCAATTTATTTTTTTATATGCGAGAGTATGGTCATTTTTGAAACTAGTGTATTAGGTGGAAAGATCAAGACGGGGATCAAAAAATCAAATGAAGAAATATTAATAATAGTTATATACAAAAAATAGAAAATAGAAAATAAAATATAAAAGTTACGAGTTACATTACTTGATTTTATAATTTTTATATTTTTTAACTAATTAGATTATGACTGTAAAATATTATGATATAACTCCTATTTTTTATTATAAGAAGAAACCAATAAATAATTATATGACAATATTTTGGTAAAGGATTGTGAATAAATTTTAATGATTGAAGTGTCTGCATAACGGTTTTCCATATTTATAGTGTAGAGATATTTTATTTAAATGTTCTTAAATTATATGAACCTTACATGTTTGAAGGTATTTATACCCTTATGATGTTTTACTTGATGAGAGTACTTTGGAAGAAATTATTAATTTTTAATGGATTTTTGATGTATATTTATCCCAAAAAATTGACATGTGATAATGTTATTTGATTAAGAATGTATTTATATATTTTGAGACTATTCGAGAGGTATTGATAATCATTATGGTTAATATGATCTTAAATTTTGATGTAATTAATGGAAATTTGTATATAAGTGTAATTACATTTTGGGAACACAATATATATCATATAAATAACCATAATATTGTATAATGAATTAATGATAAAGTGATTAAATTTATTTTTAAATAATATCTCCATTTATGGAACAATTTATGAATATATAAAACAGACATGATTGTTTTTTGATGTATAAAGGTTAAATTATATTTGGATTATAATATATGATTTAATTATGGTTTTATTGTGATTCTGGTTATTTGTTGATAAAACTTTCAAATTTACAAGATAACATGATGGGGGGATTTTTTTGGTATAGGAAAGTTTGAGTGATTTCTATTATTTTAAGATAAATGTCAACCGGATATTGAAATATTATGAAATAAAATGTTGATAATTTTTGTTTTCAAATTTTTTTTCTAGAATATTTTGTAGTGTTTCAAGGTTAGTTAATTATGGAATGATTTTTGTTCATATTTGGGTCTTATTTTTTAAGATTTATAGATTAATGTAGTAATCCTTAAAATGAATATTTATTCATATTGGATATTATATTAACTTGTGCTAACCATTTTTGGTTTCTGTTAATAGAAAGAAATAGGTGGAATGACTTGTTATCCATTTTTATATTTTTTTATTAGTTCAGTGTTAATTTAATTGGATCATGGATGAAAATTAATCATGGTTATTTACCATATGATGCCTAAAAAGATAGAAAAATTATCTAATAACATTAAAATGAGGAAATTATTCGTATTAAATGGGAATAAATTAAGTAAATACATTTTAACAAAATTTATATCATGATGTTAAAATACTTCATAAAATATATCAAGTAGTATATAGAATGTAACACTCCTCTATCAAGGCTTGTTTTAAAAAACTAGTATGAGGGATTTATTCTTATATAAATACATGAATTTATTAAGTTATATGTTTTTTTGATGTGAACCATATATTAAATTTCATAATTAAATATAAATTTGGTTTCATTAAAATGTCATGAGAAATTAATTTTGACTTAATTAATATAAAATTGCACAGATACAAATTCATTAAATTGGGGTTAAAGTAACACACAATTATTTTAGTTTCTATTATTTTGAACCTGTTGTACCACACCCAATTCTGATCATAAAGAATAACTATGATATATTTTAGAAATATTATAATTTAAATATTATTTATATAAGCTAAAAGTTTTATTGGTGGGTTTGAATATGTGTAACTGCATTGTGAAACATAGGTAGTATGTTTTATTTGAATAAAAATTTACTTAATATGACCTAGGAAATAGTATGTCAATTTCAAATAAGATCATATATGAGTAATGGATATATTCTTCTAAAAACTAATTTATGTGAGAAATGCATTTTTATCATTTTAAATTTAGTTTATAACTATAGTTCAATAATTTTAATGAAGTATAGAAATCATAAAATTATTAAACAAATTATAATTAATTTAATGGTTTCTAAAAGATATTTAATGTGTTTAAATTTATTTTTTAATAAATTTTTTTCTTAATAATATATTTTATTGCATTTTTTTGCGTTGATATTATTATTAATTTCAGCCACATTTTGATGTTAAATTTAAAAAAATGAACACAATTTTTGAAATGATAATTTTAAAATAATCGTAATATAATATTTTATTATTTTTATGAAAAGTTTGAGTTTTGGTTGAATAGTGAAAACACTGAATTTTGAGAAAAAATAGTCATTCATTTTATTTTTGATTCTGCGCACCACACACTATACATTTCAAAAAAGTTAACCAAGATATACTATATAAATATTTTTATTAAAATATTACCACTATAACTAATATAATATATTGTAGGGTATAAACCTGAGTAACCACATTAGGGAACATACATATAGATGTTTTTAGTAATACTGTTGTACTTGTTAACTCATAATAACAAAATATCAATTTTATATAAGATCATTTATGATTAAAAGGGTATTATTTGGAAACTAATTTATGTATGAAATGTATTGAAATCAAATAAAAATTATGTTGATCACTATAGATAAATGATTTTAATGAAATATATAGATCATATATTTAATAAAATAATTTACCACTCATCTAATTTTAGTTATTAGATAATGAATAACTATAAATTTAGTTTATAATTAAAAAATACAGTTTCTTTACAAAAAACTAAACCATTTTGTGAATATATTTTTCTATTAATTTATTCAAAATTTTAAAATTTTATTTCATATTATGGTAGTTATTTTTTAAATCTTTATTTCAAAATAATATTTATGATAATGTTTTTGGTATGTTTCTTAAAATATTATTTTTTGGGTGAATACTAAAAACCCCTTTTTTTTAAAAAATGGCCATTTATAATCATTTAATCAAAATAATTTCATTATTTCTTTTTTTATTTTTTCATTAAATATTGTAATTTTATTTAAACATAATCAAATTAATTCCATAATAATCTATATTATATTGATTTTGGTATGAAATCTTTTTTACACTAATAATAAGTATTTTTATACTTTCTTGTATTTTCAAAACATATATTAAAATTATTTTCATTGAATTATATAAACATAATATTGTATAATTGATTTCATATCTATAATTTGGATGTTTAAAATAGTTAACATACTCTATTTTATTTTTAGTAACAATGAGTTGTAACGATCGTAAAATAAATTCCTCATATTAAAGGGTAAAATGGGTAAAATGAGATTAAAACTATTGGATGGTGTCTAAAAATCAATGAAACAAATTCATTTATTTCATTTAATTAGTTTAATTCTACTATAAACAAAATTTCATGACAAATTTATCATTTTTTCCACATTACTTTGATTTTAAAATTTATATTATTTAAAATTAAGAGTAATTACAAAATGCTACACTCTCTCTCACTTAGTCTATTTCCATTATTTAGATTTCTAAAAAATATACATGAATATATATGATAAATTTTATGGTTAATATACTATATTAATTATATCAATTAGTTATTAATATTCAGTGATGGTATAATTACCTAGAATGTTTATATAACACTAATGAAATTCATGTGAAAGCAATTGAATTATAATGTGAATGTGTTTAAAAACAATAATGTAATATTACATTTATGAATTATGGTTTTACACGATTGATATAAATAATTATAAAGTATTTTTATGTTTTTTTTCATTTATATTATAATCCAATTATTAATTTGATTCCATTCAAATAAATATTTGTGAGGAGTGATGAAAATGACCATTAAGGGAATTTTATGTGTAAAAATTATTTTTAAATAATTATAGAATAATAAAAATCATATAATTAATTAAATAGATGGTAAATTTATAGAAATTTAATTTCTGTTTCACTAATTATAGACTTAAAATTTTTAAATATACATTTATGACCCTTAAAAATTGATTTTTTTAAAAACATCAATTCATTTTCTGTGATAAAAATGGTATAACTTAATCCTTTGAAACAAAGATAATGTTCGTTTTTCTATAAACAAAATATGGCCAAATACCTATATATATTTAAATTCTCGTGGCCATAATCCCCTTGAGGTACCATAAACCTCTCCTCTAATGGCCTTAATGTCAATAAATTGTAGGATATCAAAAGAGGAGGTATAATTCATAACTGATTTATTTTATGTTAATTTATTCTTTTATCTCATCAAAATATCTCAATTTTTTTGATATAATATCATAAGTATCTAATATGTAACGTTAATTTCATTATGTTTATTTGAAAACACATTTCCATCACCTTTTCCCTCTAATGGAAAATGAACATTTTTAATGTGCATACATGTTGACTACCACCTCCACAAAGTGATGTGTTTCATTTTTATCACCACATCACATTGATGGTTATTATTTAATATTTAATTAAATTATATCATATTTATGAAATATTTATGTCTATTGAATATTTTATTTACATTCTTACCTTTTCATCTTAAGGAAATTGGTAATGGCGCTTGTGCGAATGTGTGGACTAAAACACCTATAAAGTGATGTGATTTTTTTTAATTTCTATCTCAGATGGGTAGTAATTAAGATTGAAATAATTAATAAATATGAAATTTATACCATATTAATGACTCAGAAAAATATAAAAAATTACCAAATTTATTTCTTTATCCCCCATTAGAAAAATAAAAAAATTGTTCATGCTTTTGAAAAGATTACCATATCGAAGAAACAAGTTGATTAATTTTTATTAAAAATCTCACATGGATGGGTATAAAATTATATTTAATGTATAAACATGATAATTATATTTTTTTAATATTTTGTAGATAATGACACCACAAAACCTTCGATCAATGTCAACACATTGAAGTTATTTCAAGGTTATAATCCAAACAACATCATAATGGGGGATGTAAGTTTAACTAATTAATTAACTAAATAAATAATGGTAATAAATTAAATAAAATGGATAATAATAATGAAATAAACCCAAAAAGGTTCTGAAAAATATATAAAATTAACGTAGTTTTTCTACTTAGGATGTCAGACAAACATATGAAGAGTGTCAGGAATTGAGGTAAGTGAGTTCTCTTCTCAATTTCATTTCATTAAGAGGTATTCCATTATTACCACATGTTTTTTTACTTTGTGTATTAAATAAATTAGAGATGTATATTATCATTAATTCCTAAAATTTGTGTTTTTCAAATTCATTTCATGTTTTCTACTAAAATATTCATTTGATTTAAAAGTTATCATAGATATATGTGATTTTCAATAAAAAAAGTTATTATAAAATGTTTTATATGCCATTTCCAACATTCAAATGTTATTTGAAATGTTTTCAAGATTTTTTTATTTATTCATCAAATATTTGTAAAGATAAATTCTAAATAATTTTTACTTTCTTTACAAAGGATTAATATGGATTTTTTAATGTTTTCAATATTGGTGATTTTTGACTCTTTTTACCAAAGTGAAAATTAAGGTTTTAAAACATATACGACATAAAAATATTATATTATATTTTTCTAATTTATAAGTAATCAATATTCCTTCACAACCCTTAATATTATTTTAAATAATATCTAATACTTTGTTTTTATGATTTTTTAATTTAATCATGTTTTCAAAAGAAAGGGGTATTTCTTCACATTTATGTGAGATAACTGAATTTGATTTTTCATATGGTTTAAAATGAGTTTTTAAATTTATTATTAGTTAAATATGATATTTTATTAAAACAATCTCTTGAAATTGAACTTGTTTATTATAAATGATGGAATATTTAACCGATATAGTTTAGGACGATGAATGAGTCTTATATAACTCTCCTATGCATCATGTAATGATTAGTCTTTAAAGCTACAAAATGGGGTAGATATATAGGTAGGTTACTCCTACCTAGTTAAATTTATTGTTGTTATTTACAACATGGGTTAAAAATGAATGAACATGGGTTGTTAATATTGTTCTCTAAAATAATTTTTTTTTTCTTATAATGAGTTATTATGGAAATATTATTTTTCACGAGGTAAGGAATTCTTATAATAATTTATAACTAAATTGTTTGTATTTAAAATAAATTTTCCCATGATTTATCATTTCCCTATTGATTCCTTCTTGTTTTTATTATGATTTATAATGAGTTTCAAATGATTTCATTGTGAATAGGTTTATTTTCAAATAAAGATATGTTTTTTATGTGATTATATTATTATTTTTAAAAATGTAATTTTGTTCATGGATTTTCATGATTTCAATAGATTAATAGGTTTAAACTATATTTATACCCTTTATTGAGATTTTAATACTCATCCCATGTTTTAAAATATTTTTTATGGTGAATAAGGACATGTAAGAACTATCTTTAAGTATAGATTCATATAATGAAAATTGGAACTAAATGAAGATAGTGTGTCATGATTGAAAAACTACTACGTAATTTAGATTCATGTTTTTGTGGAAAAAAATTGCTCTATGTTTTAGTTTTACTAATGTAATGTTGTAGTTTTCTTAATTCTCTAAATCCATAAACTGAAGAGATCATTGAATTATAACGAACGTTAAATCATTTTAATAAATCATCCAATTATCAATTGTTTAGGAAACATGGTATTATAATATACATCACGTTTCAATATTAAATTGTTATAGAGGTTATTTTAGAGTATTGATCAATAAATAGTTAGACTTTATTAGATAATCATTTTCCTAGGGTATTATGATGTATATTTGAAATTTGTGGTTATTTATCTATCTCACAATACATTCACTTGTTGGAAATTTTGGTTCCATATGATCATAAAAAATTACTTGAATGTGTATGATGTAAATTATACAAGATATTAATTTGGATATTTATAGATATAAGTATATAAAATTTTTGGGTATGTTACACTGATCATTAGTTGTATAAAATTTCATACATTATATTGTTAGAGCATATTAATTTGGTAGAATGTTTTATATATAAATCACAATCATTTGATGAATTCAAAAATAAGGTTAATATATTAGATTTGATTATGATATTTGAAAAAATTATTTAAATATTGATTGTTATATTCCATTTAGATAAAAGGAAAGTCTAGACCATGATCATTCACAAGAAGTTTCCTTAAGAGAATTAGGTGCCCCTAAAATAACTCTTTTTATGGTATGATTGATAAAACATAAGTTAATGTGACTATGTCCTTGAATGAGATTTGGGGTACAGATTTTAGTGAATCTATAACAATTAACACACTAATGGAATAGTATAAGTTATATTTATATGATTAATTTGGGAAATAAATTTTATATTCAGTTATCCAAGAGTCAAACACGATATGATTGGCATGATGGTCTACCTAAATAACTATGAAATGGAAATGATCCAAAGGATAAACAAACAAATTTAAACTATGTATCTTGTATGTATATAGTTATGATTTATATAAAAATGTGTCATTATTTCAGTTGTATAACATTCAATAAATGTTATTATGATATGACTATAAACCATGATAGTTATCTGATAAAACATTTATTTAATAAAAATCTGTAACTGTAGTCAATTTTGTTTTTTAGATCTATTCTATAATGGTATAATATTAATAAAAACAACTTATCATAATTATATATATGAATTTGAGAATATTTATCATGTAATAAAAAATATTTAGGAATTAGAGAATCACCTAGCGGATTTATCAAATAAATAATATATTCTTAGGTATATCTACACACTTATGGGATTAACAATAAATATTCACATGATGTATCCACACCAAATATTATAGCCATGGAACCTAATTTTTATGATAAAAACGATAACATGGATGTCTTCAATATAAATAATTAACATGCAATTTTTTTATAAATAATTAACTAATAATTAGAGATGCGAGGCTTTTAAGAAATACTTTATATGTTATAGGACTAATGTAAATTGATTATGCTGTCATGTTTATTATATTATGGTTATGTACAGGGATTATATAAGTTATGGTATCGAATAAGGATTTATATGTCTATATAAATTATTTGTAATCATTATGAGAAATGATTTAATAACTTATTATAAACTAATATATGAATGAAATAAAAAAACATTATCTTCATCTCTTCTATTAGTATAGAGGATCATTGAGTAAATAATTTTATGATCAAGATTGGGTGATGTATTGTAATTTCCTAAATCGTCATAAAGGCATAGAACATTTTTATTTTTGTTCTAGTTCCTTTAATCATCCATAAATGTTATTCAAAAATAGTTCAAGGTGGTTTCAGGTGTATTTGTGGCTCATTCGATGATTGGAACCCCAAAATAGGAAGAGTAGAGTATAATACATGGTTTTTATACAACCATGCATCCATGAGAACACTACCATGCGAGCCATAAGAGGTCATTGATAGTGTGGGTTTTTATGTTTTCACACAGTTAGTCAAACCGTGCGGCCAGCCGTGCAACATTCCACCTATAGTAGTGAATGTTAGATGATTGGGGAACATTTTGGACAAACCCTATTCATTTTAAAAATGGGTAAAACTACCAACGTTACCCTCTTAATTTTTTTTGTTTTTCTCTATTCCTTCCCCTCTCATTTTTAGTTGCCAAGACCTATTCCTCCCATAAGAAAACCTTCTCCCCATCAATCAAAGAACTCATACCACAACTCCGTTCGAGCACTAAATCAATCACCACTAGATTATACGGAAATCTATTTGTAGGATCTCTAATACTTTCTAATCTAATTTATGTTATTCATACCTACCATTTCTCTATTTGAGTGGAATATCATTTTTCCGAATTTTAGAGAATTTAAAGGTTCTATTTATTTCATCCTACCAAGCTCGAACCAAATGCTGATACTAGACCAGGGAAGATGTATGATTCTATGTTAGGTTATCATTTCCTTTTCACATTGTATGTATGAATTTCATAAATTATTATATCATTTATCTCACCATACCATTCCAAGGATTTATAAAAAATTACAATTAAACTATTTCGAGTGGATTTTCATGTGTATTATGATCATAAAATGTGACAAATCACCTCTGAGTTTGATTTCCATGAACAATGGAACCCAATAGTCTGTTCTTATCCTTTAAGTAATATTTTTTACCTTTTCCATATCTTGTTGATCACCCTTTTGGGGTTTTCCCTTATAATAAATTCTTTGAATTGGTTTATTAAATTTATTTGGAGATGAGCCATGTTCATAAGAATTTATTTATCACGCAAGGAATAAGATGAATAAATTGAATGAACTATACTAGTTATTAAAGCTTTATATAATGTGCCTTAATTGAATTGTCCATTAGATTAGGATATGAACCTTACACGGTTTTCCCAATGGGTTTCCATGAAAAATTCCCCTGTTATAAATGAAATGATTATGTTTAATATAATGGTCATTTAATTGTTATTTTTAAATACAAAATGTTAGTTTGGTGATTTTTATCTAGTTATGATAGTGAAAAATGGGTATTCTAACATATGGACCCCTTGGATAGACTCTCATGGCCTACATTATAATTGATAATGGTTACTGGACATTCCATGAATTACACTAGCTAAGATTGGGATGGGATCACCGAGCATTGTTTTGGTTTACATCCATATAAGTTATTCCTGTTCTCTAGGGGATACCCCTTAGATGGGTGATATGGAATGACTAGTTGAATAATGCATAAACGCGAGCATAAATGTGTAATACTAGGAACTTACACAAAGGATAGTATTTGACTTTCCACCATGCTCTCAATGAGAATTGGTACTTCACCCTTGGGTTAACATGTATGGGATCCGTGTCATTAGTTACATGATGATCCCTGAAGCAGTACTTGGAATATCTTATTGGATTGTCAAGGATGGGTACTAGGTGTCTTGATGTATATTATATAACAGGTTTCATTAAAATTTAAAAAATTAAAATGAATTATTTCAAAATGAGAAATGGTCTTGGCTCGAATGAAATGTTTGGACTTGTCCTCCAAGACCAATCAAAGGATTGGTGATAGTCCACCCTCTTTAATTTATACTTCTTACTTTACCATTTAATATTCCTTCATTTCAAAGTCATCCTCTTAGGATAATGAAGGTAGATTGGATTTATATCAATGTTGTACCCAGTCCAATGCATTTATTTATTTATTAATTTTAAATCATTCAGTATAAAACATTTTTTTATTTCTTGAAATGGAATGGCCTAGACCCCATAGGAGTAGTCAAAAAAATACTTTATGTAACACCATTCTCATTCTTTGTTGGTACCTATGTATTATTTATGATTTTAGGTAGTGATAAAGGGACAAAACCATATTTTGATGCTAGATTTACCTTTCTAAGATGGAGTTGGTATCAGAGGACCGAGACTATTCTCAAGATTCTAGCTATATAAGATTTTAGAATTTGTATGTCTTGTCATCATGTTGTATATTCTAATATCCCATATCCCTACATGATTTATTTTTTATAGTCATATGAAATACTATCATCACCAATTTGAATGTTTATTTATTCAATTTTCTCTACATTTTTTTATTATCTTCCATATGTTATCTTCTGGTTTACACTACTATCTTGATATTGCCTTTGATTATATTTTTTCTATTATATATCTATTGATGATTTTTTCTCTTCAATAGTATGGAATAGTCTCCCCATAGACTTACTCAAGGTCCTCATTACTTGTCAGAATCCTCTAGCATTCCGGGTGGCACACTTAAAAAACGTTCAACTAACAAGGAAACCTATTTTGTGACACCCAGTGTCGGATTATTGATTTATGTCATTCTGTACGCACGGATAGTGGTGATGACCATAATTTTGAGGTGGCGTACCCTACACCACTTATGATACCTCCTATAGTTCCAACTAAGGCAACTCCTATAGATCCTCCACTAGGTTCTGATGACTTATTTCTTTATATATTCATACATTTCATAAAAATAGTTCAAGATGTTTTTAGACATTCACCTTTTATGATAGAGGTGACTAGGGAGTTTTAACAACAACATCCTCCCAAATTCATTGGGGGTGGAGAAACTAAGGCCACTGAATCATGGTTAGAGGATATATTATCCATCTTTATTCATATTGAGACACATCTATAGATGAGTGTCAACCTCACGACCTACATGTAGTGTTACTCCACAAAGAATTGGTTGGAATTTCATATTTAGGAAAATTAACGTTAGGGTGTGGTATAGGTGAACTTACAGAGAGCCTTCCTTGACTATTTATTCTCATAGAACTTGAGAAAATATAATATTTGTGACTTCATAAACCATGAGTAATAGGACATGTCATTAATGCAATACTCATATCACTTCACCGAATAACAGTGTTTTTCACTGACCTTGAATGGTGATGAGATGACTACTGTGATCGATTTGAGGATGGTATTGATTATTCCATACATTCTTAGTAGAATGAATTTTAGAAGACCATTGATCCAGGGATACTAAACAAGGACCTCATCACAAAGAATAACTTGAGGGATTCAGGTGTTGTGAAGAAGGGTAGTTCAACTTTTAGGAAAAAATAGCTATGGCTTATTCAGTAGAAATAAGCTGCACTTTGAGGGTACACATGGGGGTAGAACCATATTGGTGGCATGCACTAATAGATTTTTGGTGTGTCACCAGTGCGGGAGGCTATGGAACAATAAGCCTAAGGGTATGTCGATCTTAATCTAGTGTAGGTATTGAAACAAGATGGGTTAACACTAGTGTTTTAGTCAATATTTTCCCTTAATTCTATGTGAGTGAGGTTATGTGACAATATTTCTATTTGGTGTAGGGTCAGTGAGACCTCATCATATTGGAAGTATGTTTTATAAATTCCATTCATTCTAAGTTGTTGGTTGTGTCCAAGTCTAATAGGCATCACATTTACTTCGTTAGCAAAGAATAACTTCTCAGGATACTCAAAAAGCATCTGAGAGTCACGGTTCATGTCATATCTATGCTTTTCATCCTATTCCAGATGATAAGGGTACAATGCCATCTACAATTAGAGGTAAAATTATTAAAGCCTATACATTATTATCTTGTTTATTTGATATAGGTTACACTCATTATTTTTTATCTTCTACAAATATGGGTAGTATGGGCTTAGTGATCAAATAATCCATTGGAATTATCACCCTCAACATGCTATTGGGATTTCCGGATGAGGGTATAAGCCAATGCCTTTACAACCCCTACAAATATATTGGTACTATTGTTTTGGAGTTTCTTCATCCTTCAGATGACTTGCTTTGACTTAATTCTTAGTGTGGACTTTTTTGTGCCTTATCGAGCCTATGTGGATTGTTATCGCTGCTAAGTGTCCTTCAAATCACCCAAAAGAATCATGTATACCCATAATGGAGAAAGAGATATTTAGGACAATAATGATGGAATAAAGGATTCTAGGATGGGTGTGATGATAGCCCAGATGTACTGTCTCTTTATGAGGGATCCTAGAATGCATTTAGCATAATTTTCTTCTACTATGGTTCACTTCATGGACATATTCCCTAATAATTTCTCCGGCTTACCTATTGAGAGGGATATTGAGTTCACTATTGATATTTTTCTTATTATGGAACTAGTTTCCTTTACTCTTTATTAGATAGAACCTATAGAGATCTATGAACTCAGTAGGTATCTTGAATACAAAGGTGATAATGGTTTCAAAAGACCCAAAACATCACCATGGGGTTTACCTAGAATTTTCTCACTAAATATGGATGATACTCTTAGATTTTGTGTGGATTACCATCAACTAGGCCAACTTATGATGATGAAAAGGTATCCACTACCTCATATAGAAGACCTCATCAACCATCTATAAGGAGAAACTATTTTATATAAGATCAATTTGAGGTTGGGCATCAGTGAGGTGTGGGTGAGGCCAGTAAGGGAAAGAGTATCAGCTGACCCATAGAAAGTGAGAACCATTTTTTCATTGGGGAAACTAGAGAATGTATTTTACCCACATAGATTCTTAAGGATAGCTTATTATTAAGGGATATTCATTCATGACATCTCATTACTAGATGCACCGTTTATGGGATTATCCAAGAAGGGTTTAATGATTTATTAGAATGAAGAATGTGAGACATGTTTTGAAGAAATAATGAGAAGACTCAATTTATATCATATTATTATTCTTCATGATATAGTTAAAATTTATAAGGTTTATTATATTCTATTAGAATCATAATTCATCTAGTTATGGTGTAGGGTTATCTAGTTGTGGCATGTGGATCATTCCAGTGAAGGAATCATGAGTGGAAATATCCTACTCATATCCTTGAGGCAACATATGTGGTTCATTCTCTATGCTCTTGGAGGCATTACATGTTCGGTGAGTGGTTCATTATTTTCACAGACCATAAAAGTCTTAAATACATATGCACATAGCGAGACTTCAATAAGAGGTAGTACAAGTGGGTCGAATACCTATAGTCGTTCAACATTGAAATGGAATACACACTCGTAAAGGGATAGGTTGTAGCTGATTCCTTGAGCTGGAAGAATCAGAGATAAGTTGTCAAGGAGGTTAACAATGAGTTGAAATTGATTCCATTGTTCTCTAAGATTCATATAGAGGTTCATGCATGACACGATAATCCAATTCTAGAAGCTCTATTAGTGGCATCATCACTTCTAAAATGGGTTTTAAGGAGGAAGTTACTAGATTCAAAAGACCTTATAACAAGGGAGAGAATCACATGAGAGAACCTGCCTCCTGTTTGGGTTTTAGATGTGATTGAGACCCTCAAATTCCATGATTTTGTATGGGTGAATTAAAATATACATGGATATTTTGTGAGGTAATCTCATGCCTATTTTTGGGTATCTCATCATGGGATTTCCAAGAGGTACCATGATATTAATTGTCATTATTTGTGGCCCAATACGAAGAAGAAGATAAAAGACCTTGTCATGTGGTGCTTCACCTGTCTCCATGTGAATGGAGAACACCAGTGATCAAATATAATTCTATATACTATTTATATTCTTCAGTTTAAATGGAAGGACATAACCATGGATTTTATGATAGGATTTCTAACATTCCCTTGAGGTGGAAATCCAGTATGGTTGATGTTCGACAGGCTGACCAAGGTCGTACACTTCCTACCGATCCAATAAAACATCTATATTAATGTGTTAAGAAGGCTTTAAATATGGTAGATAGTTCAAATATTGGGTGTGACACATTATATAATTTCAGAATTAGAAATCTGGTTCACATCATAGTTCTGGTAATGGTTTTATATGACACTAAGTTCACATATCATATGGAGTACTGCATATCAATCCCAGAACAACAAGTTGTTCAATTGGACCATACGAGTGTTATAAGATATGTTGTAGACCTATATCCTAGAATATGGAGGTTTATAGGAAAATAAATTTCTTATGGTTGAGTTTTCCTACAACAATAGTTTCTTGGTAATAATTATAATGGCTCTATATCAGTTTCTCTATGTTACACCACACTGTTCTCTTATATGATAAAAATAGGCGAGTGGGGAAGATCCTTTAGGTCCCTGTATTGTTAAATAGACACCAGATAAAGTTATGATAATTCAAAAGAATATGGATATAGTTCAATCCATGTAGAATTATTATACAAATCATCATTGTAGTCCTCTAGTGTTTGAGGTGGGATATAGGTTCTTCATGCATGTATGAGCTAGATTGGGTCAGATATGTATCCAGAGACTGAAAAATTTATTTCCTAGATATGTTGGGCCTCTGAGATAGTGTATTTATTTGGGCCAGTATCATATTGGTTGTTATTACCTCAGTGGTACCATTCAATGTACGACGTCTCCCATTTATCTCAGCTTCAACAATATCATCCAGAATCATCTTATTCATTTGATGTTGAGGATGTTGAGCTAGAGGTGGATGTATCATTTGTGGAGTACTTGATATGTATCTTTGATCGAAGAATGATGGATTTCATTAGAATTTTTTGTCCTTTGTGCATAGTGATATGGAAGCACATAAGTTTACTAGATGAGTCCTGATAGTTGGAAGTGAATGTACGTGATCATTGGACATAAATCTTGTGAAACTATGTTATATTACCATTGGAAGGGAAACATGGGGACTATTTTGACTAAAGAGGGGAGTTTGTAATGATACGACTCTTCATAAAGGTAAATAACATTAATTTTGGGTTATTATTCTCTTAAACAGAACTAAATTTGATCCCTAAATACATCAAGGAGGGTCTAGTTTCATCTAGGGATCGTTCAGAGATCGAAACCTTGAAATAGAAATACCATACTCGGCCACAGGGTTTGTCTACAATCGTGTGGCCCATGGGGAACACTCGCATGAGCCATCTTAACTCCTTGACAGTGTGGTTTTTCATGGTTTTTGAATGGTTAGTTAAACCGTGTTACAAATTATGTGATGTTCCCTTTATAATAGTGAATGGTGCATAGTGGGAGAAGAGTTTTACCAAACCATGAACAATGTAATAATGGGAAAATTTAATAATGTGTCCCTCTAAAATTATTTTATGTTTTTTATATTCCTCCCCTCTCATTTACGAAAGTTGTGTTATCTTCCTCCCATAATAAACGCTTCTCTACCCTTAATATAGGAATTCAAACCACTCATACCTCAGAACTCCAAATTTATCTTTATTAGGTTCCTATGTAAAGAGAGAGATACCAATTCTTGTCCTATAAAATCTATTTTATGTTATTTTTCCTATACATTTCAATGTTTGGGTGTAAGAACATTTTCCCCATTTTAGGGAGTTTGATGGTTCCATTGATTTATTACATCTTAGCTCGAACCAAAAAATATACTGGATTAGGGAACCTATAAAATACTAAAGTAGGTGTTCAAGGACTTTTACTATCAATTTGTTGTGTTTCATTAATTATGGCCTTGTGCCTCTCATCGGCCCATTCCAGTGATGCCTCAAAAATAATAATTAATTTGTTCTGAGTGGGTTTTAGGTGTATGATGATCCAAAAACTTGTACAATGACCTCCAAGGTTGATTTCCTTGACCAATGGCACCCAATGTCCTATACCTAGACTATAAATCTTTTTTTTCCATTTTCCCATACTTTCTTAATCCCATTTGTGGGGTTTTTCCTGATAATAAATGCTTCCACATAGAAAACAAATTTTTTTGGGAGAAGAGCCATCTTTTTAGTCCTCTATATCCCATTCCCTTAATTATTTGGTTAAATTAAATAAATTGTTCTAGTACTTAATGTCATACACCACATGCCTTAATTTATTTGACCATTAGATTAGGTTATGAGCCTTATGGTTTATGCCTTATATGGTTTCCCAATGGGTTTTGTGGACCACATCTCTGGTTATGAATTAAATTCCTGAAATCAAGGTAATGGTCCTCCAATTGAGCTTGTTAAATAAATATATAAATATATAAATATATATATATATTACGTATCTTTATATTTTAGGGTAAAACAAGGGGTTCTGACATAAGGACCCATTGTAAGAACTATCATTCCATTTGATATAATTGATAATGGTTAGTGGACATTCCAGGAATGACACTTGCTATTCCTAGGATGAGTTCACCAATAATTATTTATATTTAACACTAGATGAGTGATGTTGGTTCCCAAATAGATAACCCATTAATGAGATATAAGGAATGATTGGTTGAACCATGACTAGAGGGAGACTCAGGCCCCAACATAAAATACCAGGTTTGTACTTAAAGGCTAGTATTTTACTTTTCACCATTAATTAATTTAGATGTATGAATTTATCCTTAGGTTACCATGTACAAGCTCATGTTATTTATTTATTTGATGATCCATCGTCCGATACTTGGAATGTATTCTCAAATTTTCAAGGACACGCACTTGTAGTCACATTGTATATTATAATTTTGTTTTCATTAAAACTAAAAAGTAAAATCAATTATTTTAAAATGAGAATTTTTTTGGTTCTAATGAAATGTAAGGATGGGTTTTCCAAGACCAATCACAATCTTGGGGATAGTCCATCCCATTTATTTATATTTATTACATTACTATTTAATGTTCTGTCAGTTCAGACACACAAAATTAGGCTCAAGTAGGTAGATTGTATGAGTCTGGAATTGGGACCTAGTCCAAGGAATTTATTTATTTATTCTATATTACATATAAATAATCATGAACCATTTATTATTTATTATTTTGTGAAATGAAAAGGCACAAAAACCCTAGGTACCGGCCTACTAAGACTGTGTCTCTCAACCTTCTTAGCCTACTTTGGCAGTCAATAAGACTTTATGATTTGAGGTACTTGTAATGGTAAGAATCAAGATTATAATTTTAGATTTACCATTCCATGATAGATTGGAGAGCATAGGTCCAAAACACTCCACAATATTTTATCTATAGACGTTTTTTTTTATTTTTAATGTTTTGTTAGAATGTGGTAAATGTTTGTATCTGCTATCCCTACTTACTCATCTTTGTATCAACATACAACATACTATCATCATCAGCTTCTCTATTTATTTTTTCGAATTATGCTACTTTATTTTATTATGTTAGATATTTATGATTTAAAATTCCACTTCTATATGTATATTATATTTTCTAAAAAATATTTATTATATAAATATATTTCTGTTCTTTACTCTAATCAGTGAGGGAATAGTCTCCCAACTAACTTACCCAAGGCACTCACTGCTATTCAGAAGTATGTTGTGTTTGGGGTGGTGTGTTTGAGGACTTTTGGAAAAACACCTTAGGTAACTATATAGTGGAACATGGGGAGGTTAACTATATATGTTGATAGTATATAAGGGTAAAATTTTAAGTTATAATAAGAAAATTTGATAATAAAATAATTATAAAAGTTCACTGATATCATAGTAATGTTTGAAGAAGGAAGGGTAATGTTTTTACTATGGAAATACTAGGAATTGTATATGATACACTTCATGGAGAGTACCGACTATATTTTTCTCTTATATAAATTTATTCATAATATTTTAAGGGTTTAATACACTAAATCTATATCACAAATTGGTTGAAAAAATTTATTGTGTATTATCATTAAATAAAAATGGTTAATGTCTGATTTTTTCATCCAAATACATTAGAGAGTTATTTTTATGGATATATTCAATGAAAATTAATAAATTATTCATAATATATATATAAATTGTAAAATATTTTTATTTTCATTAAATTTTCTCTTATGTTATGTGGAAAACTATTGATAATTTTTTTTCTATCAATAATCGAGATTATTATTTAGTTATAAATGGTTTATAATTTTATCCATTAAATAACATTATGTCATCTAATAAGATATGCATAAAAGAAAAACCTGTCTCGTGGTGGTACTTGAACCCAAAAAGAAATATTCTAGAATTATTCAGATCAAAAATAGGATGAGGGTCCGGAAAATTAAAAATGAAAATTCACAGAACCAACAAATATGAAATTTTTAGTAATGCAAATTTTTTTGGATAAATTTTATGTCTCTAGAAAATTAATCACTAATAAAATATTAACTCGACTGAACCACTACTTAAAATACTTCATTTTTTCCTAATTCATTTCATAGACAACCTAGTTTTTGTTAAATGATATTTGTTCCTTCATCTCATGGGACACAGTATGGCTTGAGGGAGGAGACATAAATGTCATCACAGATCTCTTTTAAATGATAGGAGGTGGATCCTACTCTAGGATGTTGAAAAAATATCTTTAATCATTTCAATATATCAACATCTTAATGTTTCTGGGATAAATGGGTTATAAAGTTATCTACTAAAATAATTAGAAGGGAAATTAACACACGAGGTTCTTCTTAGATCAATGCTTTACCAACATTAAATCAATATCCTCCCACCTAAATTCCAATGTTACCCACCCTATACATGACCATTCAAATCACTCTAAAATCATAGTTAACATAGTGACGAAATTTGATATGATTAACTGCCTTTTTATCTATAGTTAATGAACCTACTACACTAGCTTTCATAAAATGGAGCAATACTCTTAAACCAGACCAATAATTTTTTTAATGGAATGGCCATAATATAGGTTGTGGAATCTTAAGAGATAAATACCATAATAGATTAATAATAACCTCTCTAATAATGATGACTTCGACTGAACTAAAGATGAAGTCAGAAAAATAATGTCTATACTCGAAGAATTTTGTGATCAAGTCTTATTCAGTAAAATTATAAAAGGAAATTGAATTTAGAGGAAATTATCCTAGAATAAGAATAGATGGATTACAATAATTATAGAGCTATGTTTTTGAGGGATGGATATATGAATACATTATTTTTTTCATGTTCTTATAAAGGAGAGGGAGTGGGTATATAAGCTAAATACTTTGATGGAGGATATATCATTGTGAAATAATCTTGTATTGGATTGAGAATAGTTACCCATGGGGCCATGTATCTTTCTTTGACATGATACCATACGTGGTTTTGGAGAAAAACAAACCCCACAATGAAATCATTATATTGGATTAAGAAATATGTTTCTTCATGACCACTCTCAACCTGGAGAGCTGATCATTCCCTAAAAACATCCCATGTATATTTTATATTCCTTTTAGGGAGATCATCAATGGTGAACTTGTGCAAGTAGTGCATGTTTTTTTTTCATGGAGGAGCCATACCCTGAGTGGATAGTTCTACCATGATGGTACTCATTCTCAATGTTAAGTACCCATCTTCACTATGGAAGTACCATCCCATAATAATGTGAAATTTCACTTATAAGGTAATTTATAATATTATCAATATGACAATGTCTCAGTTCTGATTAGTCTGGATCATAGTAGAGTGACATAGACATTCATGGGTTGGTCTATCCAGGGAGCTATATGTGTCCCTCAAGAAAATTATTAATGAAATAAATAAGAAATAGCTGATATTTATAAATATCATCAATATACAAATGGGAAAAGAATCTGATTGGATGTAATGGGGTTTCATTTAGAACGTGTTGAACCACATATATTTCCCTTCATGTCCCACTAACCTAATTTTCATATTTTCTATATCCATATGTATTTAAAAATATATTTTTTAAGTAAATTGTAGTTTTTAAAAATCAGGGGGCATGTGGATGAGGCAAGTGCATCCATTATTTCACGGTTTATTTATCATAGAAAAGTAATCCTTCATAAAATCACTAAATAATAGTATGAAAATTTAGAACATTCGACTATTTTGGTGAAGACCCAATATTTATGGTGTATCCCTCCATATGTTTACAGATGATCTAGTCCTTTTACTTGAAATAAACCAAAATTCCATTCGAGGAATTAACATTATTCATGAAGAGTTATTAAAGTAGAGAAGAAAAATTATAATCCAAAATAATGTATGTTTTTATATATAGAAGCTATGTGCGAAGTGGTTGGCCTACATTATTGAAACCTGTATAGGGATCCATAGAATTAGTTTCCCCTTATAATACTTATGATATTTTATTTTGTTGGTAGGATCCACATTCATCGATTTGAGAGGGTGGTTGAGAATATTTATACACACATTTATAATTGGAAAATTAAATAGATCCTTTAATTCAGATCCATAAAAATTCATGTAAATATGGTAATATACTATATTATAATGAATTTCATTTAAGTTATCAAGGTACAAAAGTATATCATATGAAATATTGATAACATCGTGTCATATTTCATCTAAGATTCTTACTCTCATTGAATTTAACCCCAGTAATCGTGAGAAAGGATGGATAAACTGACAGGTGGAGGCGATACTAGATTGTGGAGAATCATTGACAAGATTCAAAATTTATGTTAAAGGATATATTCATAGGTGATTTAAGAATAGAATCTATTAAATAGGTTCATTGTGAGTAAATATGGAAAAAACCAATATTCCATGATGGGTAAGAATTCGAGGATATTAAAAACATGCACATGCTATATCCATAACCTAATGTTCCATGCTTGTTGGATTATTAGCTGGGGTGATGTTATTTTCTAGAAACAAAATTTGTTGAAAACCATACCTAGCTTTCTGGGAGTCAAAACTCCAGATTTGATGTTCAGGTTATCATGCAATTATACCTCCCTTTTCCAAGATGTTTTAAGAAAAGAACTTGACAGTATATTCAACCTTATTATGCCAAAAAATTTGTATGACTAGTGTTTTATATAGCCTCTGTATCAGGTTCCTTCTCTATTTTGAAATATATATCAATGTTTCATTTTATTGAAGTGAAGGAAAGTTGGGTAAATATTCTCTATTACAAATAAATCCCATAAAAAAGAAACATCTTACTCGGGTGTATCCAAAACAACAATTTTTCTAAAAATAAGAGTTTATATAGAATAGGATCAACCTTGGGTTAAAATTATTCTATTTCTTGATAACTAGTGAAGAGTCATCTACCCACCTATTCTTTGAGAGAGAGTGGTAAATAATAGTGTGGAAATAATTGGGTTACTTCCCAAGTTTAAAATCCATGGTTTTCAATGTAATCATCTTCATCCAATATTGGATCTAGGGAGTAGGTAATAAAATCCTAGTGGGGAAGGAATGATCAATTATTTTATAATCTAGATGATAGTGTATATTAGATGAAAGGAATAAGGCTCATCTAGAGGGGTTCTCCTACTCAAGGATACCTCTCGTTTAAATAACTAGGTTTCTGGTGTATAACAATGGGAATCTTCAGATATAGTGGTAACAATACCCCTTTTATGACATATATTGATGAACACTATCCTCCATACATTAATTCAAATGATTATTCCAAGGGATGGTTGGAATCTATATAGTATATACAAAAACCATTCCAAGATTAATATTGAAGGATCATATAGCATGGGAATCTTATGAGGGGGGGGGGGGGTGGGTTATCAAGGATCCTAGTGGTTATATTATCACTCTCTTTAGATAATCCCTTGAGAGAGAATAATCCCTCTAGGTAGAGGCACATATAATGATAAAAGGTCTAGAGTACTTCAGTTTTGAATAAGAAATTATGCTGGCGACCATTGAAATTGAAACATGACCATTTGAAACTCTTTCCAAGCCATTATCTACACCCATTAGTCCATCTAATATCACATTAAAATATGAAATAACATCATTAACAACTGGATGATGTTTCTCCACATATGGTGTGATGAGAACAAATTTTATCAGTTTGGATCCTCAAAGAATCCACAAGATCTCCTATTTATCTCTTTTTATAGTTTGTCCTCTCTTCCCATGGAGAGTTTGATCCTAGTTATTTGATATTCCATCATTTAAAACTACATCAAACCCCATTGAACTATCTTTCTAATATCCCTACCCATGTATCATTTCTTTTCATTTATGCTTCTATCTTATTCGTATAATTAAATATATTAACAATACATTGTATTATTGTTAATAATAAAAATTAATTCTCAATGTAATTAATTTGAAAAACCCTTGTACAAGTTGGAAATATAACTTATATCTATAGGTATATTATAAAGGATATGGTCAGACCACCTCTTAAGATAGATTTGTTATTATATTCAAAAGTAATTTAATTAACGAAAAAAAGATCTTGTAATATATAATTCATCACTATAGTATCATTCTATCATAAATGAAGAATATATTACATGAAGATAAATAATTACTATGCCCTAAACATTTATTTTCATATTATTCATAGTCGATATTCATCCTGGTAATTTAAATATTTTGATTAACTATAAATATTATAATTGTTTGGTTATAACATCCTATGTTTCTATATAAAAACTCCATCATCAAAACTAATATATTTCATTTTTAAATTTTTTATTTAAAACAACTAAGTATATAATCATATGAAACAATGTAAAAATATGTTTATTTCATTGGATAAAATTAATATACGTAGATGAATTAATTATATAATTTAATTTCATGCATAACGGGAAAATAATCATAGTAAAATAATGCAACAAAATATTGAAATTAGTTTTGTTATGGTCTCAAAGAAAACCCATAACCATGAATAAGACTCTGCGAAGAATTAAAAACCTTATTAATAGGAATGAAATTATATGAAAGATATATAGGAAAATATGAGGAATAATTCAGTGAAATATGAATAATAAAATTTAGTGGTATATAATGGTATTAAAAGTCTCACATGATGATTTTAAATATGAGAGTTATTTATTGGAATTATATACATTAAAATAGTGACCTGAACTTTATAATGTTAACATAACCATTGGAATAAAAAATGTTTGATAAGGTCTCTGTTGAAGAAAAAATATAAGTATTGTTTATTATGAATTAAATAATAAAATATAAGTATCCAAAATCATAATATAAATAATCAATCCATTTAATATGATAAACACATAGTCTTTAATAATTTTTTTTTTCATTTTTAAAAAAGAAAACTAGGTTTTATGATAAAATTTTATATTAGAATTAAATAATTGAATGATGAATTATTGTTCGATTACTAATAATTTTTTTTATTTTATTTTTAAATTAGGTATGGGTTATTTTTTTAGTTTTAATTAATTGTGAAGTATGGTGATTTATATAATATTATTACATGGAATATCGATGATAAAAAATTGAATCTAGGTTGTATAAATTTGGTCAAAAATGATTTTTTAGACCCACATACATTAATTATAGTACATATTTGAAAATAATGAAATCTATTTATAATTATGGTGTAAAATAATCTTTTAACTAATATTTTATTCAAAACCATCTCACTCATCAATAAATACAACAAAACTCCATGATTTTTTATTCACTTAAAAATTAATTGTTCCAATATATATTCAAAATAATCCCCCATTATCATCATATTCATGATATTGAATCCATGATCTAGCTAAAATTCCATTTTTTTAAACATTATCATATATTATAAATAAGGATAATTAAATAAAATGTAAATTATTCTTAACAAACCTCCTTAAATTTTCATTCACATATCAGATTTATAATATTATATGCAGGACTTATAATAATATGAGTATAATAATATAATTGTTCCTTAATATAATTAATAATATATATTTATTATTGTTTTTATTTCTTTTTTATTCTCTCTTAATATCATTGTTTGCCCGTGGAAGGATTGTACCACCATGTAGGTGGAAATGTTATATGTTAACATCCATCTTTCATGAATTTATTTTAAAATTTATTTTATGTGTAATTTTAAAACTAATTATCAATTCAATCCAATTTTTGATTTTGTGTTGATAAAATATGTATAATATTAGTGATATTAAAAAAATTCATAATGGTATGTTTTTAAATATAAAATGATCGTATCAAGACATGGTTAATGTTTTTTAAACATTCTATTATATGTATTAAATATGTATCATTTTCACTCTAAGAATTAAATAATGAAAATTAATTTAAAATTTTATAACTTACGGAAACATTAAACAATGTCCATCAAAAATTAAAATTATAATAATGTAGATTTGAAACTACACACAGAACCATCAAAAAAATTATCATGAATAAAATTCATAAAATTAATATAATAAATAAATAATAAATAATTAGAAATATATAATAAAAATGAAATAATTACTAATAAGGTTTTATAAAATTTAATTGGATTAGATAATTTTTCTATACATCTGATTATATTAGTATCAAAAGTTTGTTGGGACTCAAGGTTAGGGGTTCTCTTCCAAATCTCAAATTTGTCATATATTGATTATTTATGATATATTTTATCTTATATAAATAGTATAAAATTTGTTAATGTTATACATTATTTTTCCCATTTATTTTTATTATATTATTTTCCTCTGAAAAAACTTATATATTTATATGTTCGTAGTACATCCCTTATGTTGGTTGTAGGGAGACTCTAACACCTTCATTTTTTCTATTTAGATTATATTATCCCTCTATATCTTTATATTTATATCTTAAACAAATAACTCTAATGTTTTATATATACATTTGTATATGCTATTTGTCAATTTATTGATTTTTAGCTTCCTTTTCTTTATTTAGGGATATATGTTTCTTTTTGTCTCCCATCTAGTTATTTTGAAGTCAAAGCCTAGAAAAGGAAATTTTTCCATAACATATTCCTTTTTATTTATCACCCTTCAAAAGTAAATTTTTGTAAATTATTTCAAAAAACTATCTTTTTAGATATATGATATTATAGATTTTTTTGAGAAAAACAATAAGAAATTATTTCCCTTAAATGTTATTTTACAAATATCTTAAATTTTTAGTAATGTGGGTTTTTCTAAACTTATTCTTGTTTAATTATTATTCATTTTATTCCTATTAAATATCTATATTCATGAAATATGACCATTTATTATAATTTTGAAATAAAATGTACATTAATCACATATTACTTATGTGGAATTAATGGTAACCCATTACTATATGATTTGTTAAATTATTATGAATTTCATGTCCATTTCACAGGAATTTTATAACTATACATGATGTATGATTTCTTTTCAGTATTGAATTAAAATATATGACATATTTTGTGAAATTATGAAGTTCAAAATTATACATTCCATCAATAAATTAAGTAATGTATTCATGTCATGGGATACTATGAATGGTTCATGGGTATTGTTACATGAATAATATGTTATGATGTATTAGGTTTGAGATTTCATTAAATTTTATGATGAAATATCATATGTTTGAGTCACATTCTTATAATTCCGAATTTTAATATTTTTTATTATATATTTTCTCGTATTTAATTTTTATATGTGAATTTACATAGGATATGTTGATGGTTTTCATTTATTGTCATCCATTTTTGAGAGTCATCAGTTGTTGTTGAGATGTTTCTAAGGATATGTTAAATGGTTGTTGATATTATTTGTATAGTATTGTCATTACCTGATTTGGTTATGTTTTTATTTTAAAAAAATCTAAAATTATTTTTAGGCTACATTTATAATGTGATCATGATTTCATATAAAAAAGATGGTATGCCAGGATAAAGGCCCACATATTGATGATTTCCAATTATCATGAATACTTATAAAATTGAATGCCCAAAACGGAATGAATTACCACAATCAATATGGTATGTATGTATGAAGGTCCCCATAAGGATGGTCCCTTTAAGATGATTATATGACCTCTATGGATAATTCATCCTAAAGAACTGGTTACTTCTTGGCTAGACATATGGATGATGAGTAATGAAGTTCCTTTGAGGTTCATTTTATTCTTATGAAAGTTATGAAATCTATTGATACCATAAGGTTCGTTTCACCCTTATGAAAATTATATGTTTATAGAGTTCAAGGTTTCTAAATCTTAAAACCCGATGATGAAAAATTTGAGGTTCAATGATTGGAAAATTACCTATATATGATGTTATTCAAAACGGTATATTTGAAAAAAATGTAGTGATTTTGGAATATAATAATTTTTTTAAATTAATTAATCTAATAATTTACTATATTGATCAAATTTGATTTTTCTTTGGAATATATTAATAGTTTATTTAAAAAATTTAGGGTAATGATTCTTTAATGATATGATATTAAAATAATCACATAAAACGTATTATATAGTTATTATTAGTTAGTTTTTATGCATAGTAATTTAGGATGGGTATTTCTTGAGTTTTTGTCATGATGTAGTAGCCCATGCATTAGGAAAAATTAGGAAAATGAGAACTGATGTTTCATAAAACATTATTTTTCCTTAATATTTTTTATTACTAGTTTATTGGGAATATTGAATTAAAGGACACCAATTGTGTAATTTGTGAATTATTTTTAGAATATATGAGATGTTTGAGTTTTCATGAATATATTTGAAAAGTTATTTTTTAATAAATAGAGAATGTAATGTAATAGTATTTTATATGAGATATGTAGTTTTTTTAAAAAGATAATATTTTTGAGAAACTTGTGTATTTATGAGATCCTTAACAAATAAATAACATAATAGGATTTTAGGCTTTCATTCTATTGAGATAATTATTGAGAATATTGTGACAAAAATATTATTTAAAAATTATTTTTACTCGGAGATTTATAGGGCATCTGAATAAGATGATCTATAGAGTATATATAATATGTGCATGAAATATTTAGTGGATAACTGAATAATTAAACAATAAAAATAATATATCCTTAATATAGAGCTTTAACATGAAAAACATCTATCGGGAATAGAGAATTTGAGGAACTATGTTTGATAATTATCATAAAAAGATGATCCTCAATAGATATTGCACGAATTTTAGAATAAATGTTCTATAATTTTATAGTTGTACATCATTATTGGTGAAGATCTTAAAGAAGGGATAATATTATGATATGATCACCTCTAAGGTTAAAATTTGGTAGATCCAAATGGGGTTCTGAAGAAAAACTAATTCAAAATTTTTATTTCTCATTCATGTTTTATACAGAATAACCCATAGGATTGCTTTTTTTTCAACGTGATGATGAAGAACTCATTCAATAGGATGATAATTAGTCTAGAAATCTGTATTTGATGATAAAATCTTGTTTAAATATATGTAAATTAATAAGAATCAGATGAAATAATGAGTAGTACCTCATATTGGGTTAAAAAATATTTAAATTTTGTGTGTTTCTTGTTAATTTTGTTTATCCACTCCTTAGGTAATGTTGTGTTAACAAATTTTATAAGACATAATTCTAAAATTAATATCAATTGAAATAAAAAAGGCACACAAAGATTCATACCAGTCACACCATGTGTAAAATTGAGGTGATGTTGATTCCTACACATCAAAAATGACTTATGGATCATTTTTATAAAGTAACCAAGAAATTATAATGTGTTTTATTGTTTTTGAATATGTCAGTGGTTTTTTATTTACATTAATGACAATTTGAAATAAAAATACCCACTTGGAGCCTTATGGTAAACTCCTTGTATCATATTGAGTTTCAGTTGATTGTTATATGTCCCAAATGTCATATGGATCAATTTACTAAAGTATGAAAATAATATGAATTCATTTTCTTGGTTTTGAATATGCCACTTATATTTTTTTACTAAAATGTCATTTTAAACTTGAAAAAAGAACATTGAGTCACAAAGGGTGAATCGTGTGGTTGTTGGAAATGAGACTAATTCATAAAAATCAAAAATAAATTATGAATCATGGTCATGAATTATAAAGAAAATATGAGGGTGTTTTCTTAGTTTGAAATGAGTTAAACTCCTTTTGTGTTGAGCTATAAATTTTAAACTAATAAAAGAAAATAAGAGTTATACTGGTCACACCATGATTCAGATTGATGAGAAAATGATTCCATCACATGATAAATGTTATATGATTCATTTTTCTAAGAACCAACACAATATTATTTTGTTTTTGTGTTTTTAGTAAGTCAACTATTTCATTACTAAAAATAATGTTAGTTTTGAGTAAAAATATGCCCTTAGAGTAATACTAGTCACACCGTGAATCATATTAAGGTAAAAGTGATTCATACATTTCAAAAAGTGATTATGGATAATTTTTGTATAGTATAAAAATATTAAAAATGAATTTATATGGTTATGAGTACGCCACTTGTTTTTTTCTTGTCAAATTTCATTTCAAATGGGAAACATGTACTTAGATTTATGCAAGTTGTTTTATATGTGTGTTTTAAATGAGGCTAATTCATTCATATTAGAAATGAATTACATATTATTTTAATAAATTATCATGAAAATTGGAGGGTGTTTTCACGATTTTCAGTGTAACACCCCGACCCAAGAATCCTGAAGCCGGTGCATTATTTTAATACATTGGCATGATTACAACGAATGAAGTCCCAATCGATCAACTAGTTTAACAATCTTGGAAAGTATATAACATACATGAATGTTAAATTAAACATTCAAACGTAAAACCCAACATAAATAATATTTTGAGAATGCCATTATTCCCCTAGCTTAACCCTGCATATCAATCACAATAAACTTATTGAAATCCTGGGAAAATAAAAATAAGAAAGGGGTGAGCTGTGATGCTCAGTAAGGGTAAGTAATTTAGTATAAGCTATAAAATTTTATGGCAAGATTTGTAATAAAACAAATAGGCATTTAGATATACACGTGACCATAATTTGAAGAAAATTAATCAAACATTAACATATAAAAATTCATGTGGATATTCTACTAGTGAAATAATCACATGTAATAATTAAATTCAAAATGAGGGAATTCCTTAATTTGAACATCATTACCACATAGTCAAGGCTTCGTGCTAAGACTGTAAATAATTTTTTTGTTAAGGTCTTGTTCAAAGAAACTAATTTTTCTAATGGGACCTATTGATGCATCGGGGGGCTATATCGGGCCCCACCCAGCAATTACTATGTCCACTGCATTCCTCATATTAAAATGTTGAAACATAACATAAACATTATTATTTAAACTATAATATGAAATGTCAACACTACAACCATAAAACATAAATGGTATAAAAATAGCACATTCATAGTCAAGCATATCATAACTCTTTCAATATAATATTTAATATTGCATTTATAATAAATCAACCACAATAAAGAATAAAATCCAAAAACAATGTTGACATAGTTGAAAATAATTAGTAACACCCTTTGAGAGAAATATCTTTTTTTTATTTAATAATTTAAGAGTCTCACAATTTATAAAGGAATATTTTTAAAAATTTTTTTTAATAAAAGTGTGCCATAACCCTGTGGAACTTTGTAAAGGAATTAACATTTTAGAACATTTATGTCCATATAAATAAATCCTTAAAACTATTTTTAAAACATGGAAATTAATGAGAAATATTTAGAAGAAAAAATATTTGAAACATTTAAATTGATATTTTAGTTAAATAGTTCCTTAAAATAATTATTTTGAAAATACTTTTATGAAACATAGACCTGGATAATAAATATTTCCCTCAAAATTCATACACATAAACAATCTTGGATAATAATGATATTAAGTAATTAACCCTTACCTAGTACTTTCATTTGGAAGAGGGTACGTTTATACTACTTTATAATGACCTTAGAATATTATTAAATTATACCAGAACCATATTCATATTTATTATATAATACATGATTCATTTATGAATTTATAGAACACATTTAATAATGATTTCCATGATAAATTAACATTTTGGGTAATAATCACTTTCTTTATCGAATGTGTTTTAATTTTTTATTCTTGTTCGTATCATTTAGATCATGATTTAAATACATCCAGAATATAAAAAATGATCTATATATCTTATATATTTAGAATTTAAATATTTATAAATGATATATATATGAAATGGAAATCACCATTTATGGAGATGGAAGGCCATACATACACATAAACGTTTTTTCTGTTTTCATATCGTATTGAACCAAAGTAAGTGAATAAGATATATGTTAGTAAAAACACATAAATATATATATATATACAGTTGAATTATTATGTCTTATATTACATACTAAATAATAACATATGCTTTTATAATCATCGTTGAATAGTGAACATGGATATGATTATCATCGTGTTGTGCAGACGGTAAGCCTTACGTACACACGAGTGACGATATCATTTCATTAATGATTAAAATGTGTGAAATTGGATGGTATATTAATAGTACATAGAAATTATCATTTTATTTTAATTATTTATATACATATTACTCATCATTATATCCATCCAAAAAACAATTGTTGAATAACAAAGTACACTACGACGTGTAGACGGTAAGTCGTACGCACTCACGCATGGTGAAAATATCATCAATAGGATGGATAGAATAATGAATATGGTTATACCATATTTATAATAACATAAAATTATGTAGAAAGTTCTGGAGTTATTATTCTGGTATGTAAATAAGAAAGAAAATGAATGTGGAAGAAGAAAATAACATTGAAAGAGGGGATAAAATAATTATCTCTTCTTTGGGTGTTTCATTTTGATTTGAACAAAAGGGCTCCATAGGATCGTTTTATGCTCAAGGGAAGCCATCTAGGATGAATTGAGGGATGTTGGGAGTATATTTGGGTAGGGTTTGGATGAGCCAAATGGATTCAGAGGTGTGATTTTAAGAGGAGGGGAAGTATCCATTTATAGGAGTGGTAAGGGTCACCTTAGGAAAAGTTTGAAATATTATTTTATTATAAAATAATTTTCAGTTTTAATGAATCCAAATTGATTTATTTAGAATCTATGGTGGGTATGGGTCTAACTAATCTCAACCAACAATTTTTAGACAAGTTTAGGTCACTATATTTACCCCATCTTATAGATTTAACTCTTAGTTAAATAGTTTAACGATTACCATGCCCTCTTGTATTATTATAATAAATGGTTAATAAACATAATATTAAAATTATAGAAAACCCATGTAGTTAATTAATGACATATTTTTCATTATATATGTTCTTTTTCTAAACCATATATTATTAGGAATATTATATCATTTAATAATATAGTATTTGTTTTAAAAACTAATTTATAACAATTTTGACTCTATTTAGTATTTGGTTTTTTTGAAAGTCATAAAAGAATGTTTTTTTAGAAAAAAGTTTATTGAATCAACCCTAACATGTAATATTAATATATAAAATTCTTGGGTGGCATCAAAAACCTCAATTTACATTTATTTGAATATTTACAATATCAATTATTTTAATCTTTCAATGAAAAGTAATTACTGCATTAGCATTGTGTAATAAATAAATTTAATTATTTAATATCAAAAAATTATAAATAAAATACCATTATGTATGAAATAAAATTAGAATTATAATGAATATTTATTTTTGAATTTATCATATGTATAACCCTATATTAAAAATGGTTTAGTTATTAAACTTTGAATTTAACACTTTTAACTATTATTTAAATAAAATAATAATTAATGTCCTAATCAAATCCAAGTGAACCAAAATGATCATATTTTATTACTAAGGTTATTTTTGGTCTAAATACACCTATCAAATATAATTAGGTCATTTTTTGGGATTATTATAATATCATTTTTACCTTTAACTACCCCATTTACTATTAAAAGTGGTGAATAAAAGACAAAAGTTACTATTCACCAAAAACAATTTCATCTTATTGACCAAATTTTACTTAATTGTGTCAATCATGTCTCTTATATTTTTGAAATTGAATTCACAGAAGCATTAAAATTAGGTTTTATGGAAATTTCAAAATTTTCCTAGATGGTGGGTAAAAGACGTTAAAAAGTTCAATAAAATTTTATAACTCTAATTTTATTGTAATATGACTCCAATGAATTAAATTGAACTTATATAGGTATTATATATATATATTTACTTAAATTAAATTTTAATGAAATAAATAATTATTTAAATAAAATGATGGTTTTTAATAATAACGCAGTGTTTTTCACTATTAATCAAAAATTGAATGTTTTCATAAAAATACCGAAAATTCAACCTTATCTAATTTTTATTTTATGAATTTAATAATGAATTATATTTTAACAAATTCAAAACATTGAAGTATCATTATTTAATTTAAAATTAATTCTTGTTGTCAAAACCAAAAAGAGGGTTAAAAAATAAATAAAAACTATCAAATTATTGACATGTGTTTTTCTCAAATTTAAATATGAAATTACTTATAATGACCTAAATTGAATTAAATGATAAAAATATAGTCTTATTATACTTCCAAACTATTTAAATTCATAATTTTACACTATAAATTATTTATATTAAAAAATTTGTTTTCAATTAAAATTTAGTATTTTTCACTATCCATCAAAATATGAAAGCTATCAGAAAAGTACAAAAAAATTATCCAAAATAAATTTTTATGTCCATCTTATAAATAAGAATCTCATTCATGAAATTTTATATATAAAAGTGTAAAAGTTTGGTTTTATAGAGTATTCTCTATTAAAAGGTGGTAAAATTTATGTTTTTAAAAAAATACTTATTTTATATATTAAAAATATATTTGTTCTTATATTATGTCTATGAAACAAATTATATGGAGTATATAAAATTAAAAATTTAGTTAATGCTATTTATAACCACATTTTGAATGGCTAGTTTGGTAAGTCGTGGTGGGCTTGAACATGGTGTTGCATATAGCACAAGTAATTGAATTACGTTGAAGAGATAATGTACAACGAAATCTTGTCGTGTTACATTTAGTGATTGAAAATTTTTACTAAAATATATATTATAAACTGGTAAAAGGAACCTTGAGTCACAAAGAAACATATTGTTTAATATTGAGGATTGATTGATTCCTACAGTCAAAAATGACTTTTGTATCATTGTCCAAATGATCCAAAACAATTCATATTTTCTTTATTGTTTTTGTGTTTGTTATTTTTTTACTAAAATTTTAGTTAATTTTGAATAAAAATACACATTTGGATTCGTACCGGTGAAACCATACATTAAAAAATGATTATGTCACTTGTTTATTAACAAAAAGTCCATTTTAAATAGGAAACATCATCTTTTTTTCATACATGTTGCATCATGTGTTGGTTTTACATGATAATAATTCATACATGTATGAAGTTAATAGTGAATCACACTCATAAATTATTAATACAATCCAAGTGTTTTTTCTCAGTTTTCAGTGATTAAAAGATTTTTTGTAATAAAATGTCAATTTTAAACTTATAAAGAAACTTTTGGAATATCACGCACATGATGTATCAGATTGAGGCTCAGTTGAAATGACTTTAGATAAATTTCATAATGATCCAAAACAATCCAAAGATTTTTTTATAGGTTATGATTTAGTCTGTTGTTTTTTTCAAATAAATTAATGTCAATTTTTTATAAAAATACACACATAGTGTCATACGGGTTACACCGTGCATTGTATTATGGTACGAGTAATTCTTACATGTCCAAAATATCTTATGGATCCTTATACTAAAGAATAAAAACAATATGAATGTTTTTCCTCAGTTTTGAGTACTCTATAAGTGTTTTTACTAAAATGTTATTTTCAATTGGAATCACACAGTTTTAATCATACAGGTTAAATCTTGTGTGGTTTTGACGTCAGATTGATACAGACAAGTGACTAATGAATTATGAATCATTGTACTAAATTATCAACACAATCATAGTTCATTTTCATGGTTTTCAATGAGTGACACTTTTTTATATTATAATGTTAATTTTAAAATCAAAACAGAAACTTTGACACTAACCCTCTTTGATGACCATGATATAATAATGCTGGTTTTACTATAATAATTGTATTATACTCATACTAACATAGATTGTTTATTGCACCCACATTTAATCAAACATGTTTATTAGCATCCAGTGCACCCTAAAAAACAAAAACAATTATGTAATGAATTTTTTTTGTGATTATATTGTATAGTTTTAATTTATTGGATGAAAAAAGTGTCTATTTTTATACTTTCTAATTAGACACTAAGAGTAACTCAAAATTTCTCTTCTTAATTGTTTCTATCATCCAATGAATATTTTCTATAGAAATGATCCACGGATTACTGAATCAAAATCGAGATTCACGTTGTATTCACATTATATAGTTTTAATATAAGCATCTGTAAAAAATATGAATACATTGTATCTTTAATAAACATCTTATCTGACTATTTAGACACCTGTAATATTAATATGTACGTTATGTATGTTTTCAAAATTAACATTCCCAGCCATTCTTTCTTGAGAATCTCATTTATAGTCTCGAGTCCAATTACATATGTAAAGTAATTTAAATATATTTATTCTTCATATTCAATTTAAGATATAGTATTATGTTTCAATTTGGTCTCCCCATGATGTTGTATTTATATTAAATGTTTCTCTAGAACTTGTGGGGATAAGGTAGTCTTAGAAGGTAATTTCATTTTCTTGGTCAATTCACTAGATTTTGTTGAGTCAACCTTCTGTTTCCACACCAATTTATCGATATGTAATATCATACCTCACTTTAGTTATTTTATCATCAATCGTTATAGTTTTTCCTATGATTTATTTTCAAAATACATACCTCATATATCTTTATATGATTTTATGACAATTATATTACAACTCCAATAACATCATTGACCTTTGTAATAATTGAACCATCAAGTGGAATGGGCACCTCCACAGTCGACTCATGAGATACCCCAATCCACACACTCATGTGATCTTTTGGAAGGTATTGATAGTGTAGCTTATCTCTTGGTATATTATATATTGTACTAATCACAACACGTCAATTCATTGGTGTTGACAGATACAAATAACATACAATTTTACCATATAGAATTTTAAAAATATTAAGTTATCAGAAATTTTCTAATTTACATTTAGGAAAAAGAGAAATGAAAAACTTGATTTCCAAGGGTATTGTATATGTTTCAGGGGAATGAATAGACTCAAATATAGTTGGGTTATTTGGTTTATGTGTAGATCCTTTCTCCCCCACCAGTTCACTCTGATCCTTTCTCAAGCATTGGTCTTCCAAACCAGACCGACCAATAATATTATGCAATGAGTCTATTTCTATCTGGAATTATCTCACCATATTATATGTATCTTCATGTGGTTTAACTTCTTGAAATATGTTCTAGGAGATACTTCAAAACATAATCCTCTAATGCGACTATAATGTTTAGTTCACTTCATAGCTACTGAAGTTAGATTTTATTTTATTATGATTATTAACTATTATTGTGTCTAAAAGGTAAAAAAATATGATCATAAATTGATATTATTATTTAATATTTTTATGAAGCACAAAAAATTACAATTAATTCATGGGAACACATGTTTCCCACACTATTTTTGTGTTTTCATCAACAAATTTACCCACCTCATTTACATGATCCTCCTTCTATAGCACATGACGTGGGATGGATATAGATTTATATTTTGAATTAGAAATATACATATAAACAAGGAAACATATGTTGTTTCATATGTCATTATTATACTTTCATTTTATAATAAAAAAAATAACAATTTCATCTATAACGTAATGTACCGCATCATTATTATGTGAAAAGGGTAAATTGGTTTCAAATCACTTTCTATACTTTCAGAAGTCTTTTCTGTTTCATAAATTAACAATTTTGAATAATGTTTGAAAAAATAAATAATGTCAAATAAAATATTATTGACCTCAATGCACATGAAATTATTTCTCATTAGGACGATTGATTAATGAAATCCATGTTTCCATGTTTATAATATGTTTATAACTAACTGGAACTATTAAAACATAATCCTTTAATGACATTGGCTTTTATTAGCGTTATACAAAAGCACTGAAAAAGGGGAAATTTTTCAGCGCTAAAATAAGTGTTGATAAAGGGTACCACTTATTGGATGTTTTTAGCGCTGATAAAGGGGAATATTTATCATCACTTCTATTTGGTTGATGATAAAGGTCCGAATAAAATAAAATTACTATATTAATAAAAAAAGAAAATGAGTTCAATAATTAAATATAAAAAATTATATTAATTAAATAATAATTTATAGAAATTAATGAATATATTATACTATATATAAGTTATAAGTACTATATAATAGTATATATTAAATACATACACATATATATATAATAAAAATTATACAAATAATAATTAAAAATAAGTAAAATAAGAAACATATTAAAAAATTAATTAATTAGAAAAGTATTGTTAATTTATTAAATAGATTATATTATAAATATAGAAATATATGAATGTATATAAATATGATTTATATATTTAAAAATATTTCTTTATATTAAATAGTCATATATTTAGTGAATAATTGTTTATAATTAATGTTTGGTTGAATTCCCTAAGACCTTCGGGTCATATAATGTCTCTTAAGCCTACATTCCATGTAATCTCTTAATTTTAAGTGCCTTGTAAGGGTTCCCCCAAATCCCTTGAAAGGGGGTTATCAAAAATAAATTAAAAAATGAAGGCCTTTGGGCCATTCATGTCAAAAAAATTAATATGATTTAATATATTGAATAATTAGATAGATTAATGAATTTAATTTAATGTCATTTTATTTTTCTATTTAACATAGATAAAATGTGCGTCATATAGATTTAAAAAGTACATAATTAATTCATTTTTATAAACAACACACACACACCCTAAACATACCCATTTTTTCATAGTGTACGTATTTGTAATTTATTCAATTTCACTCATTTTTAGCATACCTGCACTTAAGAATAAATATTCATTTATAATGATAAAAATCAATTGTAAATAATTTTTTATAAATAAATGTACTTATAAATGCATATTTAATATATTTATAATATTATAATTATAAATAAAAAAATATTTTTAAAAAATATTTATATAATTATAAATAAATAATTAATTATATTTAAATAATTATTAAATTTATAATATATTAATTATAATTATAAATATATTACCTATATTTATAATTACTTGTATTTATTATATATATATATATAATTATCTATATAATTAAATATTTAAATAATTATGAAATTACAATAAATATATTTAAATTTAGAATACATTCAGTATATTTATATTTATATATATTATATATATATAATTATATATATATAATAAATAAATAAATAAATATATTTATATATACATGGAGGTGAGATGCTGGTGCGGGTGGGAGCTCTCCCATTGCGTCAGTGAAGGGTTTTTTGTTTCTGTTTTCTCATGTTGTCATCACACTTCCTTTTCATTTGGTTGTGTCGTAGGGGTTGAAGGATTCATCTGATGCTTCCTGACCTACAGATTGGGTGATTGGAGCGATGGGGGTGTCTCATTCTCAATTTGGATTTGATGTCACACATGAGAGTAGATCATGGAGAATCAAGGATGGTTTGCATTGATATACAATATTGGATATGTAAGGATGATATGTGAGTTCTATTAATAAGACATTCAATGATTTTTTTATTTCTTGATGACCCATGATGACAGATGATTATGAGATCAATATTCCTCAACCGAGAGTGGGTTTGGGGGATGTGGTGGGATGGATGCATGAAACCTGATCTTCTACAGTGGATGGGGTAGTAAAGATGGGTCAATCTTGAATGAAAGTTAGGGAGAATTATTGTTATTGTCTTGTGGTTATTGAATTTGATTTTAATAGATGAAATTTCACCAATCATAAGGATGTGTTGCAGAGTGTTTTATAAAGAATGGTGACAGAACGAGTGTATTTTCTAGGAATTAAGACATTCTTGAGAGAATAGTGATTTGCAAACATTCAATTGTTTCCAGAATGATTTTTCATGCTATTATTTTTCAGAATAATAATGCACTGGTTTTGAAGCAATCCACTCTATGGGGTTCTTCTGACTAGAAATGCATTCCCATGGGTCGGGGATTTTTTTCATAATATTTTTTCATATGAGGATCTAAATCAAATAGCTTGATAGATTGTATAAATTTACCTAAATATAGGTATTGTTTTCATTAATTAATTGATTTTTTGTTTTAATCCAGCAACTATACAAAATACTAGTACTCAATTATGGATTAAAATTGTTGGTCTTAACCATATTTTTTGGCATCAAAATATTTTATTCGATACTACCAATTTTTTTGTTAATAAAAACAATAATGGATAAAGCTAAATATGTTTCAATATTTGGTCATTATTTCAAATTTCTAGTTGAGGTTGACCTATTCTCTTTCTCGATTCATTATATTGGTGTATCAGCACTGGATGATTATATCCCTCTATAAGTAGACTATGAAAGACCGCCAAATCATTTAACAGATTTTCAAACTATTGGGCATGATGAGGATAAATATCAAAAAATATTTTATCATTTTATTATTTTAAATTCATTTTGAGGGCTATTGTAGGAGGAAAATGAGGAGACAGAATGAAAAAAATGAAGCTGCTTGTGAAAAACAATCCTCTCCCAAAAAGAACAATGAATATGGTAGGGATGGATTAACCAGTGATGAAGGTGATAAGAGGATATAAAATTTCTCTTCAAAATATTTGACATTTAGGAATTATGAAATTGGAAATCAAGGAAAAAATACATGGGCTAACTCTAGAAAAGGTGTAGAACTGCATGATCCTTTTGAATCTCTTATATAGTGTGCTGCACCAGAAGCTGTTGTTTTGCATCATGAAAGGAAAGGTTGTACGATTCCACCTATGGAAAAAGATTTTCAGGAGATGATACACATGATTATGGGTCTAGGAAATATGTTATTCAGTGGTATGTGTATTATTATTAGGAGATTCAGAATTCATTTTCCTTCACAAGTATTGGAATGTACGATAACATTTCTAATGATTTTAGTGATAAAGAACAAAGATTGGTGTTGTTTGATATTTATCATCTCAGGACTTCTAGTGGAATTTCTTTAAACAATTTTTTCACTGGAAAAAGAAGCGATCTTACTAAAATGATGCCAAGAAAGTATAATTCCAATCTTTCACATAACATGTCAACTAGATCTACTGAAAAGGCTTCAAAGATCATGCTCATTCCAGAGTAGGAATGAACCAGGGCAGGGATCCTAAGGATTCTCCATCAAAGAAACTAATAGTAGGAGTTAGAGAATATTGTAGAATAATATTATGATAATTGGAATGTTCCTTTATTACTATCACTAATAGACTATATTTTGGATGAGGGAATTTCAATATGATTGACCTAATCCATAAATTTTGTTATACTTTTTCATTCTTGAGTAATGGTCAGAAGGTTTGCATCTACATAGAGCTTTTTGATATACATATATTTACCATTTTTAATTTGTAATTATAATTATAAAACTTTTATCCTTATATATATAATAAGAAAGGATTAAAGGAAGAATTATCAGTGCTAAAAATAGTGGTAAAGGTTTTTTTATCATCTCTTTTTACTTAATCGATTATAAAAGGTATATTTTTAGCACTATTTTAGAAGCACTGATAAAATTACCCTGATCTATTTTAAAAAAACTAACCAGTTTTTGACCACTCTTGATATCCCAATATTTCTTTACAATCGTCCCTCATCTAGCGCTCCTCTTTGGTGAATGGAAGCTTCAATCAATCCTTAAAAAATCCATGGAAAAATCAAAGGCTCCAACTATTCAAAGGTCGAATGAATCAAAGCCTCATACATAATTCTTTTTGTCCATTCTCTTGAATATATGTCTTTATCAACTTTCTCTTATCATACTCAGGTTATATAATATTGGGTTTTCGCTATGGTGGAGGATGTTTTAAAAATATGAGTGTGGAGAGTTAGCCATTTTGGATATTTTTCCATGGAGATCATCCATTTTATTGATAAGAAATTTTAGAGTGTGAAAAAAATATACTACACGCCTTCTCAGCTTCACTCATATTCCATATGAGCATCACTATCCTTATGAATGTAAATTGTGAATTAATGTAGGTTATTTATGAGCAACTATTTTAGTTATAGGAAATTATGGATGAATCATGATTTATTTTCGTTGGATAAATAGTGGGATTACCCATATGGAAGAAGTCCCACCCCATTTTTAATCATATATATAATTTTATGTGTTACAATTTCCATGAAGATGGTTGGGTAGCTATGTCACCAATTTTGATCATATTAAACTGACTAGTTATTTTCATAAGTGTGGTGTAGAGACCTTATATGGGGAGTGATTTTTTATAGATCTGTTAATTTTTTGATTCAAATTAGATAAATGAGTGATGTAAGGGTAGTACACATAGAAAATGTGACCTCATTGGAGTCGTTCCATCTCAATAGAGGTTAGTGTGCATGGAATAGATTTTGAAATGGTTGATTTTTTTCTCCCTTGTTTGTGATATATCTTTTTAATATGTAATATTTCTTTATGAAAACGTCTTTATGGACCACTCTACATTCTAAAGGATGGGTCAATGTGTTTTATATGTCCTCTCCAGAATCCAACATATGGGTGGATCAGTTGTGATGACCTCCCAAGAATCATAGGGATGGGTTGTTGTGGTGATATGACATCCTAAGATTTTTATATATTTTCAAATATTTTATGTACTATTAATATTAAATGTAATAAATCCATAGTTCATTACACCAATTGTTTAAAAAAAAATAGAATTGTGGTAATAAAATGCTATATATTACAAATTATTTATAGGTATTCATCATTTTAGTTCTATATGTTTTTGTTCCACCCCTAGGAATCTTTGATTACTATCGATGTATATGAAATAACTATTTATTTAGTAGAATTTTTAATCAATACATTTTCACATCTTATAGTTGATTGAATGAGAGTTTATTATTCTTTTTTAATTATATTTCATTTTCTAATTAATCCTTAATTTCCTATATTATATTTTCATTTTTTGGGTATTTAATAAAGGCTTCATGTGTGTCAAATAATGGCAATTATTCAAATTTGTAACTTGAGACTCATCCCAAATCTCTTTTATAGACAACTTTCTTCTCATCAGTTTCGTCTCCCAAATAGTTATTGAGTTTTTTAGACACATTCCCTATATCTCTTTTGTTTCTTTCACTACTTTGAGTAGTATTCATCCTTGGGATGTATACCTCTTAGATTGTTTCCATCAACATAGGTTCATGTCCACACGAGTAGCTGGATGTGTGTCAAATGACAAAATACAATGATAAATGTTCGAGAGATGATCCATTGAGCGTGAAATTTGTATAAAACTTTTATATTTGAATGTGTTCATAAGATAACACCTACCATAATAGAGTAATTATTTTCTGAAATTGAAATACCCATTTTCATCAAAGCATACCGATATTCATTGAAACATTAAAATATTGGGTTTCCCAAATTTTAATTATATATAACATTCACCTTTTATATTCAATTTCTTATGTGTATTTGTTCATTTATTTATTGTAAAATATTATAATTTTATGAATCTAATTGGATGGATATGAATCTAAAATGGATGAATAGTAACCAATAGACAAATGAGTATGAAAATAGAGTTAAATATTTCATCATGGAATAAATAGAACATCCATAAAACCCTTCTAAAAAACATTTTATATGTTTACTTTGTTTTTATTTAAGGTAAATTAATCTGTATGATTTGGAATAAAATTTTCTTTGTCACAAAATAGATCAACGCAATAAATGATGGACTAAACACATGAAAAAATAGAACATGCACATTGATTGGGATGAGACTATGGTTCATTAATAATTTGATATGAATACTAGTGTAAATGATAATGGAGATCACATGAAAGAAATGGAAATTAAAATTGAAGATGACCTTCATGATTTTCCAATGTAGTTTGAGAAATCAAATAGTTCTTCCAAGAGACCATTGTATATTGTTTATACTAAATAGGAAATATTTTATTTTGTACTGAGGTTATATAAAATGAGATATGGTTGTGGTTGGTCTGACACAAGATTTTCAAAGCTACTTGGTATCCTATATGTTATGCTACCATAACTACCATGTAAAAGATATGATGATAAAGGAATGATATGTTCAATGTGAAAGATCTCTAAAAAATGAAAACTTTTACAAATTATTGTATATTGTTTCTCAAGGTCCAAGAACAAATCAAACAATTACCTTAGTGTGGTGTAGATTAATACAAGGAAAATGGATCATGTCCTTAGAACTCTGTATGGTACATTCCTACCCATCCATGGTTTATAAGAATACATGGATGCTAGGATACTACGAGTCAATTGACATGGCATGCTGATACAAGAATTAATAATGGGAACCCACGCCAACCAACAAATTCTCTTCCGGGGATGATAATTTATTACGAGTGTTGTGAATTTTGAAATGAGAAAAGAAAAATTAGTCTTATGTTATCTACATTTGGAATAAATACATTTAGCTTACTTATTAGTACTTATAGTACATGTCCCATTATGTGGGTAAAATATAACTTGTCTCCATAGATATGAATGAATCACCAATACATTATGTTATCTCAGAATATATCTAGACCCGATAAACCTAGTAAGGAAACTTATGTTTATTTATATCCATAGATCAAAGATATGAAATTGATGTGGGATACATGTGTTACAACGTATGATTGTCAAAGAACTGAAGAATTCACATTGAGGGTCATATTTTATTGGATGATAAATGACTTCCTCATTTATATAAATTTATCATGTTTTACAATTAAAGGAATTTTGGGGCGTCTCATTTTTTGGAAAACATACATAATATGTTTAGTTAAAACATTTCTTGAAGAATGTGTTTTAGGGGATCAATAATATTTACCTCAACGATATAAATATTGATCATGGATGATAATATTCGATGGGAATATAGAACAGGGTAATACACCATCATAAAAAATAGGTGATAAATTGTTTGATAAATTAAAAGATATTGAAAATTATTTTTTAGTTAACCATTTTTAAAATACCTTATAAAATCATGTTGGACTAAGAGATCCATTTTTATTGAATTGTAGTATTAAAATTGTTTGACTATAAGACATATTATTAATTTAATTATTATGAAGAAAATGTATTTGAATGTGTTAATTAAAACATTACTGAATGTTCAAATCAAAACGAATGATGGTATTATATCTAGGTTGGGCTTGATTGAAATAGGGATAAGGGAAGTGATGGCACCATCGAAGGGTAAAAGGAAAAATTTTCTTCCACTAGAAGCTTACACTCTATCCAGACAAGAAAATTTTCAAATGTTTATTTTCATTAATATTGTAAATGTTCCATTGGGGTATTCATCAAATATCAAGAATGTCACATAAATTACTAATTTGAATTTATAAGGGAGGAAATAAAACAATTTTCATGTTTTTATGCATGATTTGATGCATGTTACCTTCCATTACATTATGCCTCAAAATTTATGACATATATTAACCAGAATATGCTTATTTTTCTAATCCATATGCAGTAATGTTGTTGACCAAAAAAATTTTACAATCAGGAATAATTAGGTTGCCGCCATGTTATGTGAATTGGATATGTTCTTACCACTATAATTATTTGATATAATGGTTCACCTGATGATTCACATGGATATAGACGTTCAACTATATTGAAATATCCATTATATATGGATGTAACCTATTAAATGATATAAAAATATTTTTAAAGGGAATATCAAGAATCTAATTCATCTAGAAGGTTGTATTGAAGAATTATACATTATTGATGAAGCTATTAAATTTTGTACCGAGTACCTATCATATGTTGATAGAACCAGTCTCCTAATGTCTAGCTACGCCAAATTATTTATAGGCAAATGGATTTACGGAAGATATGTTGTTATAATTACCTTTATCGTGTAAGAGAATGTGAACCTTTACAGATTACATAATATTGAAAATTTTTATCCATACATTAAAGGCCATAATTTTTTTAGATATTTGAATCCATCAAGGAAAAAAGTTTGGAAATCAAATACACATAATAAATAGTTTATAAGATGGTTTTGAGATCAAATTTATAATGAGTTATCGGAAAATATGAATTCAATTTCCGAATAACTTTAATATCCATCATGGGGAATAAAAGAAAATTTTATATCTTACAGTAGTTTTGTAATCAATTGTTATGCATTCTATATAAAAGAACAAGAAGACGAAAATATGATGAAAAACAATGGTGCCACACTTGTGGCTAATGCAATTCATATATCTGGTTCTAAAGATATAAATCCAATTTTATGAAAAGATGAAATATTCTTCTATTATCAAACAAGGATATGAGTTGGATTATACAACATTTCAAAGGATGATTTTTGATTGCAAAATGGTTGAAAATTTGAGTGCTATGAAATATGAGGAAATGAGATTTTTGATGGTGAATTATAGGGTGGAAGGGGAAAATATGAGTCATTCAGAATGACATCCTAAGAAGTGCATGTATTTTATATATCAGATATAGTAAACCGGAATTGGTTGATTGTCTTATAGGAGACTATACCAAATGTCTGGTAAAATAAAAAATCATCTATGGATGCCACTTTCATTGGGAGATAACAATCATTTCATGATGGTCCCAATATAGAAAATGTATTGTAAATTATAGGGGATCATAAAAAGGGTATTCGGATTTATTATAGTGGAACCAAATCTATAAATCCTTTAAAAAATAAATATAGTTAAATGAGAAGGTAAATGTTTTTCTTATTAAACTATGTTTTTCCACATAATATTATATATTCTCTATAAAATAAACATAATCTAAATTAAATGTTTGACTACTATGTAGACAATATCTTCTTCCCATGATGATGTAACTAATCCCTTGGAAGAAAAAAACTATAAAAAAGGAAACCCTCTGGGAAGATGTAAAGGTAATGTTACGATATAATTTTTCTATTTTACCAAAAACATATAGAACAGAACGTTGATTTAAATTTCATTATTTATGGAGTCCTTTTATTTTAAAATATTTTTCCATATTTCATGACATTGTATGAAGATAAAAAATGATATCTCGGCTCAGTGTTAGAGATAATATTTATGTTCTAATAATAAAATAAATGTCCATGAAATTAATGTATTGTTTCATATTTATATTTAATTTGTTTATTTTTTTATTACAAATATAATAATTTTTTTCGTATAATAGTTATATATTTATTCATGTTATGGTGTTTTATGCATCATTCATGCCTTTCTGCGTAAAAATGTATAAATACTTCTCCCTCAAAACATTTTCACTAATACAATGTTGAAATTTATCACTTCCTTTCATGTTCCCTATACTATGCAATCAAAGAGGTAATATTGATGATTTTTTAGTAAAATCATCATCCGTAAAATTATTTAACTATTCCATTTTAATGTTTAATTTATTTTTTTTAGTATTACACACATAATAATTTTTTTCTTATATAATTGGAGTTTTCGGATCGAGTTAGGGTGGATTTTCCATCATTCATACCTTTCGGCACCAGAACTTATATATGCTACTTCTCCAAAAAAAACTATTCACCCATACAGTGTTGTAATTTATCACAATCTTTAATAATCCATCCACTACTCAATAACATATTTAATCATGATGTCTTCACATTAAAATAATTTTACATGGAATTAATTTATTATTTCATACTAATTTTTTTCTTTATTTCATTATAATGTTACTAATACAATAATTACTTTATGATATATGTGAATTATTTTTTTATGTTGGGGTGGCTTGTTCGATGCATCTCGTGAACGTGAGTGATTAGAATTAAAGTATATGATTAATTAAATTACAATAACAAACTAAATAAAGAATGCATACAACCATCATGAAAAAGTGAATCTGTACTAAAAATTTAATTAAAATTTTTAGCATATTATCTACTATTTATAAGTTAATTTCCTAACCATTTTTATCTAATAGTTATTTTTTTCACATATCTTTTTTCAAGTCATGTTGATTCGATGATAATTGAATAAAAACATATCTCATTGAAATACATAGGAGTATAAGAATGTCATGTGGTCATTATGGTGACTTCTCATGACATAATGGACAAAAAAGATTCTTGTACTATTCTTGATTTAAACAATGGTAATGGTATTTTGGATATGAACATTGATTCATTAAATAGTTTTGGTAGTTTGAAAAATAAATACTATTTAAATAATTTTATCATTGGAATTTATGATTTTTCAGGACATTGGGACATTTAAAAATATGAGACACCTCAATATGACACATGGTATGGCTGTTATGACTCCAAGGGATTCTTTTTATTTAAAATTGACATTAATTTTATTTGAAAATACAACTCTCATACTCAAAACTGGGAAAGAATCTTCATATTGTTTAGTTACTTTATAAAAAATATAGAAATGACATTTGTAACATGTAGGAATGTGACACACCTCAATATGATACATGAACAACATGATATGACTAAATGTTTCTCTAATTGGTTCAAAATTAATATTTTAGTATAAAAAATTCCACTCAATAAAAAAGGATTAAAAACACTCAAATTTTTATGGAAATTTTTGAAAATGATTAGTAATTCATTTGTGATGTATAGGAATCAGTTTCACATCAAACTAATACATGATGTGATCAGATGAGTCAATGTTTGTGTTTTAAGATTAAAATGATATATTAGTAAAAAATGTATGCAATTATCTCAATACATAGAAAATGAATTCACATTGTTTTTTAGTTTAGTAAAATTATCCATAAGACATTTGAGCTGTGTTAGAATCATCATAATATCAACCAATGCATAGTCTGAACGATATGACTCCAAGTGAGAGTTTTTATTTAAAATTAACATCAGTTTTAGTAAAATAGACAACAGACTACTCAAAACCAAGAAAATGAATTCAAAATTTATTTATACATTATCAAAATAATTCGTAAGTCATTTTTGACATGTAGGAATCGGCCAAACCTAATTTCGAGACATGATGTTCTCGGTATGGCTTGATGTGTCCATTATTAGTTTAAAATTGACATTTTAGTTAAAAAAAATTTCAATCAATGAAAACAAACAAGATACACTTTAATATTGTTTATAATATATAAAAAATGATTCATAATACATTTTTGATGTATATGAATATGTTTCACATCAAAACGATCAAAGATGTGATCAGAACGATTCGAAGTGCATGTTTCCGGTTTAAATTGACATTTTAGTAAAATAGAAAAATGACATACTAAAAACCAAGAAATCATATTCACATTTTCTTGATAATTAATGAAAAATATCCATTTTTCATTTGAGATATGTTGGAATAATCCTCACCATAATACAACACATGGTCTAACCTGTGTGACTCCTAGTGCATCTTTTCTATTTTAAATTGACATCCATTTTAATAAAATGGGAAACTATCCTACAAAAAACCGATAATATGCATTCTAGTTATTTTTAATCATTTATAAAATGATCTATAATTCAATTTTATATTTATTAGTCAGTCTCTCTTCATGCCGATACATGATTTTCCTGAAATATTACTCAAAGTGTCCATTATCTATTTAAAATCGATAGTTTGGTTGAAAAAGTATTAATCACTGAAAACTAAAAAAATGATATGATTTATTTATAGTTTTGTAAAATGATTCATAAATATTTTTTATGTTAAGAAATTGGGTTCAGGTCAAACCAATGCACAATGTGATTAGAATAAGTCAATGTAAATGGTTTCTGTTTAATATGACATTTTAGTAAAAAAACACATGTGACATAATAAAAATTGAGAAAATTAATTCAAATTATTTTGATAGAATATAATTTTTTTATGTTTTTTTAGATTTATATGAATCAAATACATCTCTATCTAATTCATGATGGTCACCTGTATTATTCCAAGTGTGTCTTCTTATATAAAAATGACATCAATTTTAATAAACATGACAACTAACGCACAATAAACCAATAAAACACATTTAGATTATTTTGACACATTATGGAAATGATTCATAAGTCATTTTTTGGTATAGGAATCTTCTTTACCTCAAAATAGTACAACATATGGCCAGTATAAGATTAAAAGAATCCACATCAATTTAAAAATTTTATTTTAGTTTAAAAAGTGTTTCTCATTAAAACTGATCAAACACACTTGGATTTTCTTGATAATTTTGGAAAATTATTCATAATCCATGTTGATATGTTTGAATCATTTTCATGTCAATCCAATACTTGATGTGATCAAAATGAGTCAAAGAGTGTGTTTCATGTTTAAAATTGAATTTTAGTTAAAAATAAATATGAAATATAGAAAAACTAAGAAAGTACATTCAGATTGTTTTTATTATTTTGGGAATAAATCCATAAGTTAATAGAGATGTTTCGGAATCAACTTCAACATAATCTGATATACTTTGTGAACGATATGGCCCCATGTGCGCGTTTATTTTTTAAAAAACTGACCCTAATATTAGTAAAAAGGACCACTAACATACTCAAAACTGAGATAAACCATTCACATTATCGTGATACTTTTGGAAAATGATCAATTTTTTATTTGTGATGTGTAGGAATCAGAAAAATGTCAATCTAATAAATAATGTGGCTTGTATGACTCAAATTGTTTATTATCAGTTTAAAATCGACATGTTAGTTCAGCAAATTTCACTAACTGAAAACCAATCAAACATTCTTAAGATTTATCATATAATTATTGAATTATTTTTCATCATGATAGTCCTTGAAAAAAATGATATTATACGGAAGAATCAACAAAAAATCAATCTGATACACATTGTTCCTAGCATCACTAAATGTTTAGTTCAAAATTAACAATTTCTGTTAATTTATTTCATTATATTATTATTAACATAGTTATTCTTTTCTTATAAAGGCGCATTAATTTTCTCGATTATGTGTGGTTTGTTCGAAAATAACATGATTTGGGTTAAGAATCAAGAGACAATATAATATTTATGTTTTTGAATGTATGTAATGATTTTTGCTTATATAATTTTATAATTTTTTTGAAATGTCTATAATATAGTGTTTTATTCTAGTATTTGTGTTATGAATTTCATTTCATTTTAATTATATATTAGTACCTTATTTTTTCGAAATTTGTTGGTGTTTAAGGTTCTACAGTGTGATTTTACTGCGCAAAATAATATGGTCATTTATCATCACTTTTTAAATCAGTGATAAATGTTTCCCTTATTTGAAATTTTAAAACTAAAAAAATATTTCCTTTAGCATTAATTTTAAAACAACTGATAATGGTACCCTTTATTAGTGTAGAGTAAAATCACTAATAAATTAGTCATTTATATGCACTAGAAAATCACTCATAAAGGACACCTTTATCAGCACATTTTTGTCATTGTTAAGTAACTCCTTTATCAAATCATTTTTTGGTGTAGAAAAAATAAATTGTCTTTTAATATCTCTCCGGTTGTCAAAGATTCTCTTGCCGTGATAAATTCCATTTTTACATTGTTAAAGTACTATTTTTTAGTAGTATGGTGGGTGGGGCTTTACATACACCTTAGAATCCATAAGATATATCTTTTTTAAGAGGATTACGAAAGACTCTATGAAATTGTAAGTGGACATTATGATAAATTTATTATATACATATTTGAAAATATATAAACACTGAATGAATAATGAACATTAAATTAACATTTCAATGTATAATTTTTTAGTATTATATAGAATGTGTATTATAATATTATCATGATAACATTCCAATGCATTTCTTTCATTACAGGTTATACGGGGATCCATGAATCAATATCAATCAACATATCCATCCCAATTTTGATCCCACGATAATTAACAAAAATTAACTTGATGTGGTCAACAGGTTGTCCACATTTATTCCAACCATCTTCAAGTTTTATACCCTGAATTATTTCCCTGATAATTTTATTCCACACTATAATGATGCATCGTTGTTGTTTTTTTCCTCAATATGATGTCTATCCCCTAATAATTCCACAGTTTCATCATCAACAACAAGTTATTCCTCAGGATTAGTAACACCATAATGTATAGAATAAATTTTCTACATGAGTAGAATAATATTTAATTTTTATTTTATAATAATAATAATACAATACACTCCATGCATAAAATCCTACATTTACATGAATCCTTCATGAAAATTTTTACTTTCTAGAATAGAGATATAATACATCAATACACCAGTACAACTAACTTCCACTACATTTATTTAATCTCTACCGAGACGCTTGATTGTCATCTATATCTTAGTGATGGAAATGGATCCTTATTTAGAACTAGCCTCCCTCCCTTCATTTTGGTTCCAGAGTTCCATAATTACATACTTACTGGAAGATTTATTATAGAATTTCCATTCTTGATACCCATAAAATATATTTTTTGGGCATACACATAGGTTTCTTGAACTACTCTAACCAAAATTCATCCCACACCTGATACTAGTGATCATTGTTTGTGACTACTTCTCAATGTATTTCACACAACATAGAAGATATGGTTGATTGGTCTCAAGAAAAAAATGCAATATTAACTATTCAAGATACAAGAGGTCTGTAACACTACCATGATAACATTAGCTCATACCACTGACCTACACAAACTATAAACTATGTTACCAGTCCTTTTACCTTACATGCATCACAAATATAAGATATTTATATCCTCTAGGGTTAAAAAATAACGTAGATGCATTTTTAATCATGTATTATAAGATATTGAATTTAAAATATGATGAAATGATCATTCATATCCACTTGAATTCCACTCACAGTCATTTACTTCCACTCAAAAATATTTACTATTTTTCACTTCTGCTCATATGTTTCTTATTTTTGTATGGCTTATAAGAGATTAAAAATTGTGGTGATATTGTTGTCAAGTGGATGGGATAGAATGATAATCATACTTTTATCTAAGATTACATGAGAAACATTCCTAAATATGAATATGGAAGTATGTTTATAGAGCTCTGATCATTGTGGTAGGAATACCTTCGAGAGTTAGATTGGATCCATTTTAATTTATCATGTTTGAAAGGGAAGAGGATCAAAAGGTGTGTTTGGCATGCTTTTTTCACAAAAATGTGCAACATATGTGTTTTCAATAGGTCCCACATCATAATAGTATTCACATCCATGTTGGATTAACTGTAGAGTTTCAATTGGATCCAATGTGATTGCACCCAAATTAAAAGTAAATATTGATGAAGTGTTGTCAGAAGTAACTGAGTGAGTCGTATAAGAAAATTACTATCAATAAACCAAAAAATAATTTATTATGTTTTCATGAATTTTTCAGATCCATTTTTTGTGTACTTAGGATGTAGTAAATGAGGAGCATAAAATGATGGAAGAGTTGAAGAATGATTCCGGAGATACGATATTCAATGAGATGATATAATATTTGATGGATATTGATGAATAAATTCCAAGCTGGAGGTGTGTGATCAATGAACCTTGGAACCAAAATAATGGGAGGAAGGCTAGTCTGAATGAGGGATTCCAATATGTAATCAAGAGATTAAATTCCATTAAGCATATGAGGATATATTAAAAAAAGTAGTGATTTTTAGATGTACTAAGTTTTTGAAAAATTATATCTCTACTCAAGATAGAAACAATATTCAAGCAAGATGCATGAAAATTTGGAAATTTACTCATAAATATTATTGTATTGTATATCTATATTATAAAAATGAATCCTTATATGTACAACCTTTTTCATTAAACCCATAGTCTTATTTTATGAAATGGTATTTATTTTTATTATATATATATTGGGTGGTATTATTCTTTCAATTAATATACATTAATAATATTTTCATAAACTAAAAATAAGATACATGGTTTTAATATAGAGATGTGGGGGATATAAAATCAACAGAGAAAACCTACCTAGTTACGTGAGTTAAGTACTTTATGTGAATCACAATGCACATGTAGTTGACGTTTACTTGGGTGGAAGGTTGAAAGGATTCATTATTTAATAGAAGGGATAAAGTATCAAATGATGACTAGTGGAGACTTTTGGAGTTTCTTTCATCAATGGTATGTTGGTTATTCCATCAAAGTTTAATTTTTGATTAATATTTATCAAATTGTTATGGTTTTTATGCCTATAAAAATTTATATTTTAGGGGATTATATGGTATACTATTATACATAGAAAAACTTTTTAACTAAGTTTGTTTTTTAAACCATTTCTAATGGATCATATCGAATGCAACTTATTTATAATCAAACCATTATAATTTAGTTGATGGTTACAAGGGTTGAGTGACATTTTGATTTAGAACATTTCATTTTATGAATATTTTTAATATATTTTTATGTTATAAGTTTATAAAATAGAAATTTATTGATAAGATAAAAAAACACACAAATAAAGAAAATAATTGTTATTAAATCAGTTCACATCTTCAAAAATCACTTCATTCTTGGAGAGGAATTTATTTATAAAATAATTTGATAAAAAAGTAACCTCATATATAACGTATTATATAGGTGAAACTAAACATGGAAACAATTCTACTAGAATCTGATCCAGTGTGTTTTCCATGAAACATTTTCATTTATAAATGTAAAATAATTTAAATTCATAAATTCCATTTACCATTGAATATCATATTCTTTCAAAAATTTAATATTTTGGTGAGTATATTTTTAGTAAATGTACTAATACTTGGAAAATATAAATCAATTATAAATACAATTGTTATTAACAATACATCCCAACTTTTGAGTTTGGTTCTAATAAATAACTGAAAAAGTATGCTTATTTTGATTTCAATAGAAAATTAAATAGTTTATTACCTTTTTAATGTTTTCTATATAATATATTGATAATGATAACAGATATAAACTAGAAAATTAAAACATTAGTACCTTACATTATATTAACCAACTCACAATAACAAAACATGTTTATTAACCCACATTATATTATTCATATCAAATAACATTCCCTATAAAAATATTCAAATACAATTTTAAACATGTTTTCATCATCGTGTGCATGTAAAACTACGGAAAAAAGATTCAAAAAATAAAAAACCAAATTATCAAAAAGGGTGAAAAATTAATATAATGGAAATTGAGGGAGATAAAATGTTGTGTTTTCAAATTATGGTGTGTTTTGTAAGTATAGGGAAGTTAGAGAGAGAGAGTGAGATGAGATTGATGGTCATAATGGTTAATAAAAGCACAAAAATGAAATCCATGAAACTCAAAAAATAAAATAGTGAGTGAGGAAAATAATAAAATAGCATTAAATGGATTTAGGACATGATTCCCTCTAAAGAAAGTGGAGGAGTAGCACCAGTAGTAGGGGAGTTCAATGAGAGCTTAAGAATCATGAATTACTGAGTCGTAGTTATGGTTATTTTAAATAGATAGATGACACTTTTATTAGTGCTTCTAAAAAATCCTTGATAAAGAGCACATTTATTAGCGCTAAATTGATAAGCATTGATAAAAGAAATATTTAAGAAATATTTTTTAAAGCTGATAAATATCTCGCTTTATCTACCATAAAAACGATGAAAAAAGAGAAAATTTTCTTTATTAACATTTTAGTGATGATAAATTTTGATCTTTATCGCACTAAAAATGTGTTGATAAAGAATTTATAACTACAAATATAGATAATTTTTTTAAATTTTTTAATAAATAAATATTTCTTTATTAAGATTTTATAGTTATTTTAATATATAATTATGTATATATAAGTAATATAAATAATTTTGAAAAAATTATTTTATATTATTGATTGTTATAAATATATAATTTTATAAATATTGAAAATATACATTTATAAATATTTTTTTTTATAATTATAAGTATATTAATATCATTACATATATTTATGAAATAATATATGTATTTAATAAATATATATAATTATTATTATATTACATATATTAACTCTTAAAATTTATTTATTATAATTTTATAATTAAAAATACACTTATATCATTATATATATATTTTAATATATATATATATATAATAAATATATAGACATATAAAAACATTAATTACATAAATATATTTAATATAATTTTATAATTATTGAAATATATATATATTTATTCATAAATATATGAATTATATTATAAAAATAATATTTATATATATACATCCCCTATTGTGCAGATTAGTGGTTGTTTCCCCTGTGGTTCTCGGCGAGGTCTTGAGTTCATGTCTGGTCAAATATATTATTTTAAAAAATATATTATAATTTTATAATTGTTTAACTTTGTATAATTATAAATTTATAATTACTTCAATACTTAATTAAAAAAATATTTTTTTTATTTGTAATAATTATAAATATATAATTGTATAAGTGTAGTAAATTACATTTATAAATATATTTTTTTTCTAAATATTTAATTACAAATATAATCTTCACATTATATGTGCATATATAATCTTAGATACATGAATTTTAAAAATGAGTAAAATTTAATAATTCAAAATGAGTAGACTTTGAAAATACTGAAAAATTTATTAGTTTAACTAATTTAATATAAATTATTAAAAAACATGTATATAAATATATAAATATATATATATATATATAAGTTTATGTATAGATGAATACATATTGAATATACTAAAACATTGTAAATAAATAGATACAAATAAATAATATAAAATTATCAAATTCAAAAATAAAAAAATGAAAAATATTAAAAATGAATAAATAATACATAATTTAGATAATATTTAAAATTAATAAATAAAATTGATTGATTAAAAAGATAATATATTAAATGTTTCATGTTATAATTAAATTTTAAAATGTATTAATATTTTAATATATTACATAAATAATATGTGTATTTGTTTCTATATATGATTTCTCAAATTGCGTTAATATTTGTTTGTGTTCTTTGTATATAAGAATTCATTAATTACATATATGTATGTGAAATCAACGTGACAAACAATGTTTTATATATATTATGTTAAAAAATAAAAAAACTTAAAAAGTGAACAAGACATTAATATGTTTTTAATTGTTTCATTTTCTTGATTTTATATATATTTATATTTATTATATACTATTAATTATGATTTATAGTTAATATATATATATATTTATTTTAATTATATATTTTTATTACTAAATGTTTCATAAATGATTTTATAAATAATTTTTTAATTTAATAATTTTTAATTTTTTAGTAAAATGTATTCATTTTATATATCTATATTTAATATATAATATTTATTAATATTTATATTATATATATATATATATTAAATTTATTCATTTTTATAAATAAATAATTAATAAATAATGTATTTAATATTATTTATATTTTATTAATTTTTTATTTTCTATTGTTTAATTATTTTATTTTATTCATTTTACATATCAATAAATTTCATATATACTAATTATTAATTTTTATAATTTATATTTATGAATGTTTAATTTATACATTTTTAAAAATAATTTTATAAATAAAAAAAATTTAATTTTTTTTAATTTTTTTTAATTATCTCATTTTACTCTGAACCTTTACCAGCACTAAAAATAATACGACGATACAAGGTACCTTTTATAAGCACCAAAAGAATGTTCCGAAAATGTTTAACCTTTATTAATTCCAAAAAGCTCCGATCATGGGTACCATTTTTCAGTGTTTTTCTAGCACACAGAAAAGTTTCCCTTTATCATCAATTCTTTTAGTACATATAATGGTGGCCTTCATTAGTCATTTTTTTATGGCTCTGATAAATTATAACACAGATAAAATCGTCTTTTGTAGTAGTTAAAGGGAAGCAACATAAAATATTTGTTAGACCTATCAATCAGAGAAGTACTAACAAATATTTATAGTTAATACATTCATATGTTATTAATACTACTACAATTTCTAGCATTTCTGGAATGAAAAATAATTAGTTATTGTCAAAATTTATAATTGATTTACATGGGTGTATTTTCATGCTAATTAAAGGACAATATATCTAGATTTAGTGCGTTTTGTAATTTAATTTAAAATAAAAATTGTTTTATGATTGTTTCTATTCATTCTGATAATTGAGGGGAATTTTATAATTTATATTTTAAAAATATTTGTGAAACTAATAGTATATTCATAGTTTTTTTCTCCCAACACCATAAATTTTTTTTATTGTTGAACGAGAAAATAGAACACTTATTGAAGTGGCTAGAACTATACAATGTGAATGTAATTTTCATAGATATTTTTTGGATAATGCCATTTTTATTGGTTATTATATTTCGAATATCATTATTTTTATAAATGTTTAATATAAAACACTATAAGAATTATTTAAAAATAAAAGGAATAATTTTTGTAATTTGTTGTTTTGGGGTGTGAAGATTTTATTTCAAAATTGAATGAAAAATTAGACAAATTTGAGGCTAAATGTGATGATTCTATTTTTAATGGATATTCAAATAATATTAAATTTTATAGAGTTTTTAATAATATAACTATGGCTACTGAAGAATCTATTCATGCTGTGTTTGATGAAAATAATGTAAAAGTAAATCCCAAGTCTATTTGTTTGTGAAGACTTTATATATTTTAATTTTGGGGAAGAAAAATATATGGATAAGGATGAATCAATTAAGGGGGAGAATCATCTTTATCCACATGATATATATATATATATATATATATATTAGGTACTTGGGGGTAAAATTATATTAAACATACACCCCCACACACAGGAAAGAAATGTAAGCCATGGCCCCCTATGGGATATCCCACCCATCAAACCATATTTCATTCAGTAAAAGGCCCAAAGTCCTAGTGGACATGAATCCCATTATATAGCCCAAATTCCCACAAAAAAACCCATTACATGGGCCATAGGTCCATAGGAAACTAAACCCCATTTCATGTCTCAAAAGGACCTTAGTTTTGGCCCATGTTCACTTTAGTGACTAATAATGCTACGATACCTACTATAGTACTTTCACAACTACAGTGTTATCAATGTGGCAGTACCCCCACTGATACGGTACCACTATAGTACCACTACAGTAATTCTACAATAAATGTGCATAATGGGTTTTGATCCCCCATCCTTGATGTAGTATTACAGGGTACATACCGAAAAGCCAAACCCCAACTACCAAAAATGTGTAAGGGTAATGCTGCCTCTCCATGGAGATCCCGCTAGGCACAAAGTGGCCCACACATCCCCATGCTTGGAAATTTTCTTTCAATCTCCCTATCAACAATATTCACCATGTCTGAGTTTGGAGGGACTCGAGCCTAGGATAGTTCCCAAGAAGAGAGAGGGGTATAACTATATCAACTTTATATATGATCATAGAAGATACAAAAATATAATCATGTTGAAAATATAATTGGAAATGTAGATTCTAGTGGTACAACTAGAAATTCTATTTTAATTTTTTCCCAATTCTTCATTTATTGATGATTTTGTTCCTAATATTGTAAACGATTATCTAAATGATTCTAATTTGATTGTTTCTATAAAATATGAGCTTAATAATATTTTTCTAAATAATGTATGGTCATTAGTATAATTTCCAATGTATAAGTAGGTAATTGGAAGTAAATGGATATTTATAAATAAGCAGGATAAATTTGGAAAAAATTTAAAATACAAATACAGACATGTTACTCGAGGATACTCTCTGGAAGAAGTATAGACATTGAAGATTCATTTTAACATATTTCTATGTTTCTAGTTATTAAAATTTTATTGGAATTTTCTTTTATAAGGGAATTAAAAAATATGAAACGGATGTAAAAAGTGAATTATTAAATGGTTTTTTTACCAATGAAGTTTAAGTTTCTCAAAATCATGATTTTGAAAATGAAAATGATCCAAACCATATTTTTATATTATCAAATGTTGTGTATTGCCTTAAATAAGTACCTTTTTATTGGTATAACGTGATTTATTTTTTGTATCGAATAATGGTTTCGAAAAAGGAGATGTTGATCCAACAATTTTTATTAAAAGAAATTATAATTATATTTTAATTATGGAAATATATATTGATGTTATAGTTTTAGGTCAATCTAATGAAATTATTTGTATTTATTTTTCTAATTTTATATCTTTTGAGTTGGATATGAGTTTAATGTGATAATTATTGAACTTTTTTGGAATTCAAATTTCACAATGAAAAGTCAGATTTTTTATTAATTAATATACATTTTCTAAAGAGTTAGTTTAATGATTTTTTCTTGATTCTTCTAAATATATGGAAACTCATATGGATACTAATTATAAATTAGATGCTAATTCATCACATAAATTTTTTGATATAGATGTTTTTAGTGACATGATGGGTATAATACTATATTTAACTATATGTAGAACTGATATCTTATTTAGTGTTAGTTTATGTGCAAGATTTCAAGATGATCCTAAATAAAATAATATTAAATATGTATAAATAATAATTATATATTTTTAATAATTTTTTGATTTTGGTTTTTTTATCCAGAATATAACTATTTTATATTAATATCACATTCTAAATCTGATTTTGGAGCATGTAGAATTGAAGAAAAAACACATCCAGAATGTGTTACTTTTTGTGAAAAGGTATATTTTCTTATTATTCTGAGAAACAACAATATATTTCTATACCTACCGTATAAGGTGAGTATATTTCAGATGCTAGTAGTTGTAATCAATGTTTATTGATTAAGAAAAAATTATGTGATTTTTAAAATTATCTTTATTAATTTCTTGTAGATTTTGATAACAAATTTGAATGTTATAATTATAAATTCTACTTAAAGGATTATAGAACATAACATATCAATCTTGGATTTAATTTTAGTTGGGATTAAGTTAATAAAGCTAATATTGTTTGGGAATATATACCTACTAAAAATAACATACTAGACAACATAACTATGACTTTAGACTCTATACAAGTTGAAAAAAAATCCATTTTTAACTTGGAATGATGAGAATTTAATTATCTTATTATGGAATTTGATTAAAGAGAGTTCTTGTTTTCTCTTTTTTTATTTACTGGAAGTGTTAGAAAATTGTTTTTAAATGTTTTTGTCTTGTAACTAAAGAAAAACTGGATGTTTTTTTGTGAATGTGAATCTATGCATTTATGTCTTTTGATTAAATATTATTTTATTTGTTTAAATATCCAAAATAATTTTATTATTTTATGTGAAAAAATGTTTTTAAAACCTCTATGTATTATGTTTTTAAATATCCAAAACCCTTTTATTATATTATACGATACAATATTTTTACAACCTCACTATATGTTTATTATTACATGAGTTGTAGGGATAAAAATTCATTAATTATTAACTCATTTCAATGCTAAAAATTTAATATAATTTTTATTAAACTACTACAATGTAAAATTACATCTCTAGGATGTTTCCTTTTAAGCTAGAAATTGATATATATTTTTTTTCTCATGTTTTATTTTAAGGATAAACCACTTTAATGTTTTCTTCCATTTGTTAATTATAAAATACACTATACTGATCATATTATTTTTAGACTTGTCCCACGTGAAATCAAACTCGTTTATCTAAATATCATTCATATAATAAAATGTTGGATTTTCGTATTTATGGGGTGCATCACTTAACAGAAGATCATGCAACAGATCTGGAAATCATAATTTTCCAAAATTGAAAATATTATTTATATATTTTATATCTCATATTTTTTATGCAATATCTCTTGGATTTTATTCCTTTATGAAGGTAACATGTTTTAATTAATTTCATTAAACTACACGAAACAATGAAAATATCTTTTATATACCTTAAAAAGTGGTCTAATTTTAGAATTTTTTGTCATTTCTATTCCATATTTTCATAGTATTTTGATCATATATCATTTAATACTAATCAAAATTATGATATTCATGATTTTTTGAAAGTTATAAAAATTAAATCCGTTTACTTATTCTGGAAAAACTTATATATCAGTTGTTTAGATGGCATATAAATTCACCAAATATTGTTTGTCTAGCTTGTACATGAAATGATGGACTAGTCGTCAATTAATATTGTAAACTATCAATTTATTTTTCATTAGTAAAGAAGAATTATTTTTTCATATATAGGGGTGAATTATTATTTTTATGTATTGATGATTTTTTTAAATGACAAATTAATTTTTAATTTCTAAAGATGAATTAATTTTTCCAGACAATGAATTAATTTTTTATTTCAAAAAATGAATTCTTATTATTTAATTCCAATGATGAATTAATTTTTTAAAAAATTATAGAAAGTTTTTATTTATAATGTTGACTTAATTTATTATTTGGATGGTGAATTTGTTTTTTTATTTCTAATGGTTAATTAATTCTTTATTTCTAATGGTGAATTAAAATTTTGTATGTAATAATGAATTAATTTTCATTAATGGTGATTTTTTTTTCATTTTAATGGTAGATCATTTTTTTTCATTTTAGTGATGGCAGATGATTTATGTCACCGGTTAAAATTTTTTTGTTTTGAAAACTTTTCGGTATTATATTTTTTTATCAATTTTTATGTTTTATTTAAATTCAAACTTATATTAATAGATTTAAGTATTTTACTAATTTCCAAAAATAATATATAAAATTTTTAATCTCAAAGACACATGTTAAAAATATATTATCATTGATTTTAAAAAATTGTATTAATTTACTCTTTATTCATGCATTCACCATCATCATATCTCCAAATTATTTTCTAATAATTTTAGTTAATTTCAACAACTTATTATTTTCTAAATTATTATTTAAGGACATTGAATTTTTTGAAAACACATTTTATAGTATTTAATGAAGATAAATTATATTGAATTTATATTTTACATTAAATATAATGGTTTTTAGTATTTTAATTTAGGAATTCAAATTAACATATTTTTTCGATAGGATTACCTTAGAAATATTATTATTATTTAATGGGTTATTTAAAATATTTCAAATTGGTCTTTAATTTTATAATTCAAATAATTATGGTTATGATCATTGTGGAAATCATTATTCTCTCTCTTGGATAGTAGTTTTTTGAATTTGAATTGTTTTACCAGTGGAATGAATTTCTTAATCTTTGGAGATATTTATTAAAGATGGTTTTATAGAAGACTAAAAAGGAATAAAAACCACCGGTTAATATCTTAGACTCTCTATTTATCAACAAGAAAATCTATAAACTTCTCAAGTATTGTACAGATTGAATCTATAGCACCCTAAATTCTATTAAATAATACTTTCATTACATTATACTAAATAGATGTTGTTTTTAAGTTTAGTTTCATGCATATAAGTTATATAATACCTGGAAACATAAACAATTATTCTAAAAAACATGAAAACATTCTTAATTGGTTTATCATTATATCTTTTACTACATTTTATATCTTGGGTAAATACATCAAAGGAAATGTTGAGCATAAGGTCAAGTAAGAAAAATCAAGGGAAATATTTTACTTGTGTTCTTAGAAATATCAACAAGAACTTGAAGAAATTAAAATATACATGAGTAATTGGTATATATAAATAATAATAACATGATTAAAAAATTGAAATTTTGCAAAAACATTCAATTGAGTCATTCATAATCATATCACCATGGTTTAACATTGAGGTGTTATAAAAATTACTAAGGGTATTCACCAAGGTATCATAAAACATGTCACATACAGAGATTAAATTATTTAACCAATGAATTGAAACACTATCAGGGAACACCATTCATATGTATTAATTAATTTTATACACATTACTAGGAAAAATCAGTTCATTAATAAGCTATGTAGAATAGATGAAATTATTTTCATATCAAAATCGTTGTGTTTAAAAAAATGCTTAAAGAAAAGATCTTAATGTCATTATTAACCCTTGAAAAAGGATGGTGGGTTTAATCTATGTTAATTCCAGAATAAAATAGATCATTCTGACATATGTGTGAAATCCCCTATAAAGGAAATTTTTTTTATTGAAAAAATAATATAAGATAATTTCGTGAGAAAAAATAAAGTTATTTTGAAAAAATAATCTACAGCATAACGGGTATGAAACATGGGCTTAGTAAATATTTAAAAGATATGGGAAAACGGTATACCATTATAAAAATAATATTAATATAGTAAATGGATATAAATAAATGGATAGAATAACTTTTTAGGAAAATTATAATGAAATACCACATAAAAAATAAACATGAAAGGAAAAGACAAGTTGAGATTTACCTTGACTCGAAGAGTAACTCCTAAAAATAGGTGATTGATACCATAGGGGGTTGCGGGAAACCATGGGATGGTTCATTGAAAGGGAAAACTATTAGATATTCACGGAGGATTAATTTCATGTGAATGTAAATGATGAAATTGTTGGGTATTTATAGCGAAGAGGAGGATTCGTTTGTTACTTTCCTTAGACACCTTAGTAGTGGAAAATTCAAAACCATGGTTTTGACCATGGTATTTTCTTATGGTATTGGCCAATTGGGACCCCTATTATGTTATTTTAATCCAAAATAGCTAACAATAATTTTATATTACATATTACTCAATAGTACGTCATTAAACATACTGAAAAAAAAACTGTATTTCAACTATTTATAAAAAACTAAAGTTTTTTTTAAAAAATTATCTTAAATTCACCAAAAACATGTTTTAATGTGATGATTATAAAAATGATTTTATTATAATAATTTTAAAAATATTTGATTTTATACTTTTAAGTATAAAAAACATTAATTGTATAAAATTATATCAGATAAAATATGCGTAGTAAAATTGCAAAGTGATGTTTCTAAAAATTTTAAAAAATAAAAATATTTTATCATTTACATTTAAATAATAGTGTTTTAATCATATGATTTCATTAAAATTAACATTATTTATAATTCCTTATTTTATAATAATAATTATATCTATTATGAAAAGTACCATTCATGTCTGAAAAATCAATTTATCAAAATTCAATTCAATTGTATTTAGAAAACTTATCCATAAAACAGAAATGATGGAATACAAATTTTATTTATAAAATTCATTATACATTATTTTATTATGGCTTCAAAACAAATCCCAATACAATTCACACATACGACCTAATGTTGAGGTTTGTGATGGTGGTAGACTCATTGGGTGTCTCTACTAAGATTGATTGAGTGGTAATTTCTTGTAACTTAAAATTTTCACAAAATCTATTTCATTAAAGCCTCATTTGTTGAATCTCATTTTGGGCTCGGTCAAGAGTGTAGACCAAAGATGCTACATCACTCCCATTTTATCTTAAATGGGCTTAATATGACACAAATATGATAGATGAGGCCATCAACTCTTAATTCTTCATAAAATATCCTTTTTTCCTTTCTAATTATAATTATTATTTATAGTGTTAAATTTTTTATTAAGCGTATAGTTTCCAAGGGTCATATTGACCAACAACCATAATTTTCCAATGGTCATATAACAGTTGAAACCTAGCAGTCACATATCAATTTATAAACACTTCATTATTAAGGAGATATTGTTTTTTATAATATAATATAATTTTTTTTTCATGAAACAATTATCATTTGAAAAGTTTGGTTCATTACATGCATTCCCCATTAAGAATATTTTACATCAAAATTTCATCTCATTCCCTCAGTTTGGAAAATGTGAGGGTATTTCTTCCTCATTGTTTCCTCTAGCTCCCATGATGCTTCTATGTATTTGTGGTTTCTCTAAAAAATTAAACGAGGTGGGTAGTCATGTTGTGTATAACCTTGTATCTATGGTCCAAGATCGCCACCACCTGGTCCTCATAAGAGAGGTCTTGATCCATTTGAACCACCTCTAGATTTAGTACATGTGATTGGCTGGGTATATACTTATTTAAAAGAGATATGTGGAATACATCATTATCTTTAGCAAGATTTTGTTTAAGTGAAAACTGATAGGTCACTAATCATTTGTGATCAAGGATTTAGTATGGTCTAATATACCTAGGGATGAGATTATATTTATTCCAAAACCACATGGCTATATTCCAATGTAAAATTATAAGGAATTACTTATCTTTAACATTAAACTCCATGTCCCTTCAACGCATGTAAGCATAAATCCTCTACCGACTCTGAGAAGACTTTATATCTTGTTGGATGACATAATCCTTTTCTATCATCTCTTGCACAAGAGAAGGCCCTAGATGAATCACTCACCTTATTTGTCCCTAGAATCTGGAGTTCTACTTCACATTCCATATAGTCCTTCATAAGGTTCCATTTGAATCTTTAATGGATGATGTTTTCTTATAAAATGTCAACTAATGTGAGGTTTTGATCCCAACAACCATTATATTCCATTTATCATGTTATCAACATGTCCTTGAGTGTTTGAATAGTCTTTTCAGATTGGTCATTAGTTATATGGATATACGCCATACATAAATTCTATTTAGTATTCATATCTTGTTAAAGAGTTATCCTGAATTTTAATGTAACCATTGGGTCATGATCATAAATGAAAGAAATTAGAACCCCATGAAACCTTACCGCATCCTTTACATATGTCTTGGTGAGATGGTCAAAAGAAAAATATTCCCGAATAGAGATAAAATGGGAATCATGGTGAGATGGTCTATTATTACCCATATCGCATTATTTTCATTGGGTGTTTTTAAGAGACCTGAAAAAAATTTCATAGTGATATTTTCTCACTTCCATACTATAATGCATATTATTTGTAATAGCCCTTTAGGAATTTGTCTCCCTACCTTAAATTTTTATCGCACTAAGAACCCTGTAGTGTAATCACAAATATATCTTTTTTATGTTCTCCCACTAAAAATAATCATGAAGGTCATTATATACTTTAGTGATTCCATGATGAATAGAGAAAGAGCTGCTAGGAGTTTTATCCATATAATCCTTCTTTATTTTTGGAATAGATGGAACAAATAGCCTTATATGAAAATTGAGTACACCTTCATGGTCATTATTGAACTCAGGAAACATCCCATTCTTCACAAACTATATCTTCTTCTATGATAGTGGATATTCTCTTTGATATTTATCGATATTATCCAGTAATAATTGTATATAAATCATTTGGGACAGTGTTTATGTTGTTCCTTCCCATATGATTCCCATATACTGTTTTACTAGATCATTCATCAAAGTTTCTCCTCAAATCCTCACAATTTCTAACACAATAGGGTTATTTCTAGTTAATATAGTAGTGAATTTTTTTTCTCTTATGGGGTGATATTGAATTGAAAAAGCAGGGTCCTTATGACGTTCCAACAATATCCTTAGTCTCATGTTCAATTCATTTTGTATAAAAATATACATCAAACTTTATTTTCCATTGTATATGTCACATTTACACCACTAAATATAGTTCATCCATATCTTTAGAGATAAAAAAACCGTAGTGAGCTCCAGATCATGCATAAGACAATAATCCTCACGAGGCTTAAAATTTTGAGAGGAATAATAAATAACATTATCATTTCACAAGAGGACACACCAAATAAATTTTATATATGAATTGATAATAATAATGAATCCCTCTATGATAGAGGGTATTGTTAACAGAAATGAAGTAACTATCTCATCTTCAGCTCTAGGACACATTCTTAACATTACTTTTACCAGATGAACATAACCCCAAATCAAGTTAACATGTTTAGTGGATTAGAAATTCAGGAAAAGATTTTCACAATCATCTAATAATATATTATTAAACCAAGGAAATAATGAATATCTGTTATAGTTTTAGGATGATGCTACTCTGGGCCAAGATTAGTATTTGTAGGGTTAACTAAGATTCCATCATTGCCTACAATGTTCCCCACTAAATCAACTTGTTTGAACAAGAATTTACATTTGTAAACTTTCAAAATAGACTATTGTTCAACAGAGTTTGAAATATAACACAAATATGATCCTCATAATCCTCACAAATTTTGGAATATACAATAATGTCATCAATAAAATCTACCAAAAATTTATCAAGGTAGTCTATGAAGACTCTTTTCATCAAATCCATAAAAATTGAGGGAAAATTAGTCAAGCAAAAGGGCATAACAAAAAACTCATAATTCCTATATCTTGAATGGAATGAAATATTTAGAATATATTATTTCTTTAACCTTAACTGTTTATAACTAGATCCAAGATCAATCTGTGAGAATAATTGAGCCCCAGGAAGCTGGCCAGATAAATCATCATTCATTGGATGATGGAACTTTCTCTTCAAGGTGATCCTATTAAGATCTTTATAATCAATTTACAACCACATTTAGTCAACATTCTTCTTTACAAAGAGAATAGGTGCTCCCCAAGGAGACATAGTTGGCCGGATAAACCCCTTATCCAAATCAAAATGGAGTTATTTATTTAATTCATATTAATATACATTTTCTATTACATACTAGGACTTTGATATCATCTTGGATCCATGAATGAGTTAAATATAGAACATCCCCTCTCTTTCTGAGGAGGTCCTGCTAAATCCTAATTAAATGAATTAATGTTTTCCTGAATAATGGGGGCATTATATATTCGTATAAATTCATTTAATTTGTCATATTTAATTATCATTTCCTAAAATATGGAAATGGTAGGTTCTTATAGAAAAATATCTGGTCGAGATATATCTCCTTTAAAAAAAAATTTATGTTTCCCATTGAAGACTTCTGATATTTCCTTTTGCTATAGTATCTATTATTATTATACATTAAGATCCAGACCATTACTAGTATAATGTTTCATTCTTGCTTGTGAATGACTACTAGATTTGCGATGAGATTATGCCAAAAAAAATAAATACAAGAGTTTCTATACAATTTACATTCTGAGATAATCCCTCCACGATTCTTCATAGATAACTATACTTCTAGAAGTTCAGATATGGATTATATATTCTTTGAAAACGTTGAAAAAATAATAGAATGAATAGAACCAAAATAAAATTAAGTACTTTCTCTCTTTGAGGTAACAATGAGATTACCAACCACTATATAATTTGGAGTTTCATCTTCATCCTTTGTGATAGGAAGACCAAGACCTCTCACACTTGCCCTGTGGTGAGGATTATAATGATTCCCCTTAACTGTCTTGAAATTTGGATAGTGATTGGAAATGTGCCCAAGCTATCCATATATGAAGGAATGGACTTCTGGATGGTCCCACATCATCTTCTCTTTTTTCATTGGGGTTTATAATTATTGGTTTCACCTAACGACAACTGTTCAGAGAAATATGGAAGTCTTTTCCAAACATTTAACAATTCCCCTCCTAAGAAAACTATTCCTCAAATACCTCATCCAATGATTGATTCACGTGGAAAGATTCACTTTCATTCCTCCTCTTCCATGAACAATGTTACCCCCTACGCTTGAATCCAATTACCTCTTCTTTTCATTCTATTTTTTTGAAAACTACACCTCTCCAAACTCCAGTACAACTTTTATAGTAGTTATAATTATATTCTCATAGTTTTCAATGTCTTGGCTGGCTAGGTTTTTCTATATATGGGTCTTAGTCCACTGAAGAATATATCAACCTTCCCATTAATATTCATGAAAAATAAATAGGTGTAATGGTAAAGTCTTATCAAGTCAATCTCATATCTTCCCAAAGATTCATTTCCTCCTTCTTCAACTCTTGGAATTCCTTATCTAGTTTTGTTTAAATTTAATAGGGGAAATGTTTTTTAAAGATGTTCCCATGGACTCTTCCTACTCCATTACATTAATCACAACTCATGGATTCTTATTTTTAACTAGTTTCTAACACTGGCCCCCTTCTGACTCTAAGAGGTATATATCCAGGGTTATTTTCTATTATTATTAACATCTAAGTACAAAAAAAATCTTTCCTATTGATCTTATTCAGTGTTCAATAATCAATGAGTCGGTAGATCCACCAAAAGAATGATTTCTTGGACGAATAAATAACTTAACAAAAAGTTGTTCCATTCAATTTCAATCTATTATGTCATTTTGATTCAAGTTATTATTAATTACTTGATTCAATTGATTCATTATTCCTAAGAAGTTTCCACTCCCTATTACATCAAAATTCCAATAGCGCCTAGTCCGTTGTGCTCACCATTTAGACGGTATCTTCTATTTCTCACCATTTTCAAAAAGAATAAAACATAGTGAGAAACTTGTTTAATTTGATAGTATTATAATTCTAAAGGAATTTAATGAATAAAAACAGATGTTTTTTATTCATTAACAACAATAAAATTCTTTATAAATAATTCATAATGGTTCATAAAATGCTTGTAATTACCAGAATATATCCCCTGAGAGTGTCAAACATTGTATGTAGCAAGAAAAGTTTCCATGAACTAGGTTACATTGAGTCAGGCCCGATGCACCTTGTCAGAGTTGTTACCCCTAAGTACATATATTTGAAAACCACATCTACTTGTTCATATCCTTACATGGAATTCATTTTTTGGAAAACCACTTACTTGGTCAAAGTGTTAAATTTTACTAATAAAGGAAAATAAAAAAAATAAAAAAATTCATGGAGGTATGAAATAATGAATACCAAGAGAATCTTCCCAAACTAAAGATGAAAATTCTAGGGTAACAGACACCAGATAGGAATAAATAATTAAGGGGTTTCTTTGGTATCCCTTCAAGGCAAGAAAAACCTGAATAACATTATCTTGGTGAAAAGTTTGGTTTAGATTCTCTCGGCCATTGATGTATCTACATATTCTAATGACATAATTAATAGACAAAGGAGGGTCATTTCTACCAAGAAGAGAGTTGGTAATTATTGAAGAGTTTGTTTCATTATCATTGGGAGAAATGTTATAGTAATGAAAAATTCTGCAAACATTGATAAGAGCCATAGAATGAACAATAAGAGAATCAAATTTTTCATAGAACACACTAAAAGAAATTACCACTAAGCCTATTTAGTATAGTACAATGTTATCACCTCTCTTGATGAAAATATTTCAAGAAAAATAATTATTGAGTTCAAAACCATTGTCTGGGGGATTTCACTGAATCCATTTTCCGGTTGAATCAACTATTTGGGTAGAAGTAATAGATCCCCTTCCATCCATGATTTTTTTCAAATAGGTAAAATTGTTCCAATTATTTAAAAAAGAAACTAGATCAATCACACAACTCCATGAATTAACCTGCAGTCCTAAGAAAGTGCATCTAATTCTATCCATCCAAGATTTATTCTCGGCAGTCCAGAATGTCCAACAACCAACTACAATTACAGTGGTCCTCAACTGACTCCCCTCCCCACTAGTATTAGTACCATGAAACCATGAATTGAAAAAGATGTAATTTTTTCATATTGAGAATATGAATCCAGTTAAATTTCCAAAACCACTATATATTTCCTAAGCCTAGTGGCCATCAAATAAAATATGGATGACTATTTGTTCTGAGGCAGTATGAAGAAAAAATAATTTAGAAACTGTGAAGATTCCTTTATGTATAATCATGTCATCCGTCAGAGTGGCCTGATGAAAAATACACCAATTAATGAAATAGAATTTTATTGGTACTGTATTACATAAATAACTAAACCATCCTTTGATAACGACTATGGAATCCCACTTTTTATTACATAAAATTATCATTACATTGAACAAAATAGAGGAAATTTTAATGTTTAGTTTCTTGGAAATATGGCATGTAATTCCTATGAAATTTAAACATTCTTTTAAAGAACATGATTTTTTTTTTCATTTTTTCACCATATTTACTTTTACTTCATCTCATAACCTAGATAAATACATCAAAATAAATGGTGAGCATAAGGCCTAGTAATGGAAAAAGGGAAACACTTTACTTTGATCTTGATGAATACCAATATAAACATGAAAAAATACATAAAATAATGAGGAAAAGGAATATACTACTAATATGAACATTAATCACAAATTTTAAATGTGGATAAAACATTTAATTGAGTCATTAATAAGAACACTGAAATGATTTATCACCATGTTGTCATAAAAATTTCAAAGGTTATTCACCATGGTATCATAAAACATGTCATCTCTAGAGATTAAATTATTTACACAATGCATTGGAGCACTATCAAGGAACGCCCTTCATATTTATTAATTAATTTTATACACATATATAATAAAATAAATTTCATAAATAACCCATGGGGAATAAAATAAATGGGATTTGTATCAAAATCATGGTGTTTTTTTAAATACATAAAAGACACAATCTTTGTGTCATTATTAACCCTTAAGAAGAAGGTAAGTTTTATATATAGTAATACCGGAATAAAATAGATCATTTTGAAATCTACATGAACAACCCTCTAATCTAAATAGGTTTTGTTATTCACAAAAATAAAATTAGATAATTTCTTTTGAAAAAGAGAGAAAATTTGTGATGAAAAGTCACCCACAAAATGGGTATCATACATGGTTTTAGAAAACAATAAAAATATTAGGGATAAGGGTATCCCATTAAAAATTGAATCTTATTAATATATAATGATTTAATAATATGGATATAAGAACATATTATAGAATTTTTAAATACATACCACAAAAAAAGTAAACTCGAATGCAAAAAGATGTTGAGATTTCCCTTACCTTGAAGAGTAACTCTTAAAAAAATTATTGGGAGCTTGGGGGATTGGGGAATCCTTCGGATGAGTACTAGGGTGGTAAAAATATCATATATTATGGGATGAGGAATTTTATGTGAAAGTAAATGGATAAATGGTTGGGTATTTACAGAAATGAGGAGGATTTGATTATTAATTTTCTTATAAGCCAAGGTAACAAAAAAAATCAAAACCATGGGCTTGGAAATGATCTTTTAGTATGGTATTGTCCAAATGGGAAACATGTTATGTTATTTTAATTCAAAATATTCATAAAATAATTTTATATTACATATTGCATCATTATGATTTCAATAATCATATAAGAAATCTCAAACAATATTTTTACTTTTCCATAAAAAATAAAGTATTTTAGAAAATTCAAATTAATTCACCCAAAAGAAATTTAGACATGAAAATTTAGAAACTATTATTTACTTTATTATAATAATTTTCTAAATATGATAACTTTTAATTTTTAATAAAGAATCCATAGTTATTAAAATATAGCAGATTTAAAATTCACAGTGAAAAATACATAGTTATATTTATATCTCTCGGAAAAAATAAAAACATATTTTATCATTTAAATTTTAATAATATTTTTTAATAATAACATTTAATTAAAACAAATATTCATCATATTACCTTATTTTTTTATAATAATCCTATTTTTTCTTCAAAATAAATTTTCGGTTCGAAAAATCAATTTATCATATTACAATTCAATTTTATTTACAAATATTATTCTTAAAATAGAATTGATGGAACAAAGATTATATTTTTAAAATTTAATTACACTTTATGTTACTAGAGTGTCTAAAAATAACCCCCCATAACACCCCCAAAAACCCTAAGGGTGAGGCGTGTGATGGTGATCAACACATGAGGAGGCCCGGATAACATCGCTCTGGTTATAATTTCCAATAACATGAACTTCTCCGATAAGAGATTTCGTTCGAGCCATATTTGGTGATGCTCAGCTTGGGCATGGTAAATAAGGAATACCAAAGATACTTCTTCGCTCCCATGTTTTGACAAATGCGATTTGTAGACTACGACTCTACTGGATGAGGCCATCAACTCTTCATTTTTTACATGAGTTTTCCTTTCCCATGTCATCTTATAAAAAATTATTATAACGTTAATATTATTATTTGGTGTATAGTTTCTAGTGTTCATATTTAATAATGGTCATAATTTACCAAAATTCATATAATATTAAAAACCCGAAAGTAAAATTTCAATTTATAGTCACTTAATTATTAATGAGATGTAGATTTTTTGTGTAGAATATAATATAAACGAAATTTTCATTACACTATTATCATTCAAAAAGTTTGGGTTGTTACAGAATCCATGTGTGATACACTTTTTTACCAATCAAACAATCTCTCAAGCTAAGCGAAATATTATTTGACTACTATTTCTTTGATGAGATGTCCATATTCCTCCAGAACTGGTACCCACCCTTTCATTTTTTATATTCCCTGACATCTAGTTTCTGAGTCTGTAACACTATTTCCCCTATTTCACACACAATCTCAATTTTTCTATTTATGATTTTATATTTAAAGTAATTTTTTATTCACTCTCTCAGGTTGTGACTCCCAGATTCAAATTTCACTATCTAAGGGTTCTGACATCCTGTATCTAAAGTAATTGTTGTAAGGGTTGTTACTCCCCACAAAAAAGTTGTTATCATTTTATCCCGATAATATAATTGGATTTGGTAATGGGTTTTGATTACCCATTAAAAATGACGTAGCGTACATACATATCTCACCAAGTAGAGAGATATAAGACTAGATAATATCCAATTTGGACCAAACCAATATAAAAAAATATTGTTTGTTACACTATTTCGACTTCTGATAGACCAAAATAAATAAAATTAATAATAAATTTAATTAATCAATTAATTTGATTGAAACTATTTATTTGGTCTATTCACCCGAATCAAGATCATCTATCATTACCTCATCTTATCTAATGTTATGATGTAGTGTTGTGAGTGTAGAAGATCCAAAGGAAATTAGTGTGTGGTGCCTTATTTATCAATATGATTGATATTATGTCCCTAAAATTAGAAGAATAATATGGTGATTTTTCAGGGAGGGGAATTTATTGGTTTGTTTACTATCACATGTTATATTGGTTCATCTATTTTGTCATGCGTAAATTAACATTATCTTTTCACATGATCACGAGTGAAGTTGGGAATGACCCTATTGAGTGTATATTTTATGATCACACCATGTATATATAGACTATTTTTTATGTTTCAACGAGGACCTTAGTGACTAAGCTAGGCCTTACTATCTTTGGTTTGGTTATGTTATTGGCTCACTGCAATTTGACAATTTCTTTTGGAATTAATTCAGAGAAACTTTGTATTTGTTTACATTAACCATGAATTGTGGGATGATATTACCCTTGTTTAGATTATTTCATAGAGCATCATTTCGGTTGATTTATCTTCTCCACTGATCATATATTACATAGAGTCTAATGGATCCCATATATTAGTTATTATACCCGCAATGATAGTTTCAATCCAAGGTCCATCTAGAGGCAGGTCCAACGGGTACTTTTTAGGAAGGAGGTTATGAAATGCTTGATTATTGTAAGGGTAAAAAGTGGATGTATTCTTATGATGAATTACACCTAGTTGGATCCTATAGTTTTTAATAACAATTTTGTTTTTAATAATTTAATATCCCAATCAATAATTTGATAAATATATGTGTAATGAAATAGAGTTAATGTGAAAAAATAACATGAGCTATAGGTTATTAGACATTGACTTATGAGTGATGTGAGTTATAATGATTTCAGTGGAAACATTATCACAAATAAGTATTTGAAACATTATTCCCTAGAGACAAGATAATCCTAATAAGGAGTTATATACTTGGCAGTATTCCTACTGTAACTCTTAGAGGAGAATTATTTTCAATATGTGTTATTTTTGACACCTATCGATTAATAATTTAGCTAATGTAAAAAAGTATGGTTACGACATGCATATCAAAATTTCCTTCTCTTAAAATTTAAAAAACCATTACTATATATTTTACAATAGATCACACACACACTCAAATTAAAATTCTTAGTATAACACCTAGAAATTTACATTCCTATCATGATATATAAGATGAGCTATATTCCTATTTTTCTTAATCATTTATACATACATGATTAGCGAATCAACCCTTGCGATATCCCTTTGGTGATGACCTGGTGTCTCACCTATTTTTTCTAAAAAAAGATGTTCAATGGAATTAATATTTTGTAGATGAATCTATTAAAATACTATATGAAGGAAATTAGAACAAATTTTGGGGATTTACAATTTTGTACCATTGAATCAAAGTCATTATACATTGAAAACCTCAAAAATAAAATCCTATTTTTTGTAAATATACCATATCATTAAAATTTATAATATTATTTGATTAACTGTTGATATTTTATTCTAGGATTAGTTTTTATACACTAGAATATCAATGTGTGTTGATCTAATTTCACTAATCCTTTTGATTCAGTGAGATTTTCATCCAATGATTTATAGAAATATTGAAGTCATTGTTGAGTAACAGAAAACGAGAGTAAAACAAAATAATAAAGCCCAATATTTTCCTTATTTTTCGGGACAACAATAACAAGTATCAAAAATACAAAACCATATACAATTCAAATGAGATTTGGGAAATCCCTCCTGTATAAAACTGACCCGGATTTCTTGGAACTATGAGTTGAGACATCACCATTAGACATATCATCTAATATGTAGTGGTTAGCACACTGCAGATGATTTATTTTTCTTTATGGATTTCCTAAAAAATTACTTCAACATTCCATTGATTAAAGTTTCCAAATATGAAATATGTATATGATTTGTTCCATTTTTTATAAATGTTCAAGCTACGAAATGGTTATTAAAAGAAGTAGAGAATTCTATTAGAACAAGTGATATTATTTTAATTATTTTATTAGGGGGTTTAAATTCAAAAAACATAAAATGGATATAATTGAATGAATATCTACATTTTTATGGATGGTTTTGGATATTCACTATAAAACATAGAAGAGATTCAGATACTACAACCAATAGTTTACACACTATCAGATTTCACATTTATTTTTCATGTAATTATTTTATAATAGACTCTATGAAGTGGGGAGATATTATGTTGATTTATATAAAAGTGGTTATTATGTATAAAAATAAAAAAGGAGATCAAGTACATAAGAAACATATTTTAATTAACTCATTAAAATTCATCATTAGTGGAGATGCGTAATTAATGAAATATCTTCTTGAAATAATGTAATCGTAAAGATAATAGTCTTTCAAAGTTTTATGAACTGATGGTTCTAAAAATATAATTACTCTAATGAAAAATTCATCTCAAAAATAAAAAATTAAAGTAAATAAATATTCTCGAGTATTTATGTAATGGTTTATGGTTCTCAAGATTTTATCCATTACCTAGAAAAAATAGAGAATATATGTGAGAATAATTAATCGATAGATTTGGGAAAACTCCAAGAATTTGGAGAAGTTAAACCTTAAGAAGGATTTATTTCAATCATAATAATAAGTTAGAAAATTATTGAAAGATATAATTAATAAGAATATATTAATAAATTCAAAAAAGGAAAAGGGTGAAAACTTTTACAAAGAAAATCAATCTGTTGGATGGAAGGAATTTTTTGATGAAACATAACCCAATGTAAAAGAAAGGAGATGAAGAATAATGGTTTCAATAACTTGGTAATAAATATATAGATTTTCAACACCTATCCCATTACCACTTAGAGATCTAAACCAGGTCAAGAATAAAGAAAAGAACTAAAATGTTTTCTTACATCAATTCCAGACTATTGATATCATCATTCTCATTACTAATGAATAAGAAATGATTCTTTACTGTACATAGTAAATAAAAACCATTATATCAAATATTTGGATTCTTGAGAAGTATAGAACTAATTTACTAATTGAATACTCTTGTGTAGAAATACATAGTAAGATTCCATAAAATCAATTATATTTGTATGAAATATCAATAAAATATCCAGAATTATTAATTGAAGATGTTTTTGCTAAGGGTTGGGTAGTTTTTACGTTTTATAGAACTTATAGTGAGGGATATAGAGATAAATAGAGAAATCCCTATCATACTGAGATGGGCATTCTTGGACACGTTTTGAGCTATGGTTTATGTGACTTAGAAAAGACTCAATTTTATAGTATGAGAAGACAAAGAAGATCTAATTGAGTTTAATATAATAAATAAACAAATATTAGTATAATAATTATCTAGGATTAACATTCTCAATGGTATTTTTATGGAATCACTAATTGAGTTTTTGAATAAAAAAACATTATGATGAACCCTTGAATTAAAAGGAATATATAATTTGAGAAATAAAAAGATGATTGAATGATAAAAATATATATGTTGATCATTTCTTGAGAGATCATGAAGAATTATGACTTGTGATAACACTATAGAATCCATTAGTTGTGGAAACACCCAAATTTCAAATCCAAAGCCACCCTTGAACATGAATATATTTATTTTCAGAATGAAACTAAACACTTATAGTGATAATGTCACAATGTCCAAACGATTGCTAAGAAATGAATTTATTGGAAGTGTTATAAATTATAATGAAAGATTTATTTTGACCTATGATAATCATTAAATTAATTATAACATTAGTACATATATAGAAGAAACTATAAAATTTCAAAAAAATAAAAGGGTGTAATGTCAAAGAATATTGAATACTATTACTATAGAAGATGGTAATGGTGATGTAATTTTGTTACTCGATTCTAGTATTATGTATCCCAATTAAGATAAATAATGAGTTTTCTTATGTGATGTGTTTTGTGAGAGGGCATGAATATTAGTGGAAACCACAGAAAATAAATACCTCATTCCTATAAATATTCTAAAAAATTTTAGAACATGAATATCATAGAGTGATTTGAATGAAATAACTAAAGTTGAATAGTTTTAACAACCCTTTATTGAAAAATATATATAGTGGATATCATGAAACTAATTATATGAATTCATGGAAAGACTGAAATTTTAAAACCAAATGGATATATGTCTCATTAACAAAGAAAAATATACACTTAGGTAACCTTATGTTACCTTTGATTATAGGTTAATTTTATGTTGATCATCTGGGGATTCTATTAATTCTCATATATTAATAATGGAAATGATCTCTCATTTTGGTGAGAAATGTATTGATATATTTCTAGAATAATGTTTTTTTGGGATAACCTTTCAAATTTGAATTTAGAATCTAAAATTGGTGTTGAGACGTTTTGAGGAGTAAAATTTTTTCTATAGTTGAGAAAAATTACTTCTTACTTTTTAAAAAGAAATTTTTCTTGAGTATATGATTTCATAGGAAGTAAGTATAGTAAAAAATTAAATACTAAAAATCATTTACAATATTCTGTCACCGATATGAGTTAAATAGGTTTGATGTTTCAATAATTATGCTAGGTTTTGTAGAAGTTTTATCTAATATTTATCGAATATTTCAAGAATCAAGTTCCATTTTCATGTATATTAATATCACATAGGTTTTTATAAAATAAATAATTATATTAATTTCAATTTCACAAGAAGAAGATAATCAATACTTTCATTAAAACATTATAACATTAAATACTTGAATTCAAGGTAATGTGTGATGCCATTTATTTTTTCCATTTTTGATGTTTATGGACAACGAAATAAAAGGAAACCTTATATGATATATTACTCAATAAAGTTATTAAATAGAGTCCAACTAAATAAATCTAATAATAAAAATGAAATACTTACCTTTTCCATTTCTTAAGGATGTTTAAATCGTATTTGATTGGTGTAATGGTTTTCGTGTTCAATGAACATTAAATACTCATTTAAATAATTAGAAAGATAGATGAGAAACTGAAACCCATTATATAGATGTTACTTATTCATAAATATGACATTGAAACTGAGGAAAATAACATAGGTAAAAACATGCAAGAAGAATTTTTTTAGGTACTCACAAAAAAAATTTCGATGAGTATTAATGAATTTAGACATAATTTTTTAATGACATAAACATTTATTAATGGAATTTATCACTTTTTATAGTAAATTCTAATATTATAAATCATATAAAATCACTAATTTACCTTAACAAATAAAATTATAAATGAATAATTAATGAAACAAGTATTATTTATAGAAGTTTAGGAACCAATACCCAAGAAATATTAACTTGACCATAGGAATAGTAATATGAACCTTATGAATAGTAAATTTTCCAAATGAATACTATCCTCACCCATTAATGTATAAATAAAATTTCCTGCATATTATAAATAAAAGTATGGTATATCTATATCATAGTCTATGTAAATAATTGTTTAAGACAAATATTAATTAAGTGCTAGTATTTTTGTAAGTCATAAATATTTAATTAAAGTTTTATGATTAATTTTATAATTTAATAGAAAATATATTTTCATAAAGATTATCACTAAATTAATATTTTTATGAGTTATGATTTTAATATTATTTAATTAGACGATAAGTAATTTTTCAAAGTGATATAAAATCAGTTATAACTTTACAATTTATATATCCATTGTAAAAGATGAATTTTAATTAAATATAAAAACACTCACATATAGAAAAATATTTTAATAAAATTGTGTTCACTTTTTAGTTATACAAATTAGAAAATGGTTAGGCTCAATTTTTGGGATTTTTCAGATATACTAGATTTTTGGGTGAATAGTAAAATTTGATAAATTTCAAAATAAATATATAAAAACATAAATTAACTATTCCGTGATTCATGGATTATGTACTGACCATTTTTTAATTCACATGGTCAAATTAATATAGTTAATCTCAATAATGAACACTATTACTTTTCTCGAGAAAAATAATAGATTAATTAATTAAATAATGTGAAAAAACCCCTCCTCCACTAAAAATATCACCCCTCACCCCCATCTCCTCACACCTCTCAAGCATTTAGACATCCAAAATTCTTCCCAATAATCTTACCTAGCCCATTACCCATGTCTATGACCTCTGGTTTCCAACAAAAGGCTAAAACGTTTTCCCTAAGGATGTTCATAGGGAGGATAAATTGAAGACGTGAAATCCACATCCTTTTTCTTTTAATTTCTTCTCAATTTCTTTTCTTTTATTATCTGATCCTCACATTATCTTTTAAAAATGTCATTATTACCCCCAAAATGTTTTATATGTTAAAATTATATCTTCTTAATGGAATATTGACCATTAAACTCCTCTCTCTCTCTCTCTCTTTTATTCCAAAAACGAGATCACCCCCGTAATATTACAATTTACCGAAATTGTGGGAGATGCACTTTCATTTCACAATAACACCATAAAGGTTATTGATAAAAACATTAAATGGTTGAAAACTGATAGTAAAATATATATTAAAAATATATTTATGTTCTATAACTATCATTCATACATAATACAAAATGATAACACAAAATGAGTTCATTGTGATCTAGAACCCACCAAAATTTACCAAAAATGATCAACATTAACTTTTATATAATGATTCATACTCATAAAATATAAAAAAATTATTTAAAATATCATTTAAAATTTAAGAACTTAATTAATAAAATATAATAAAAAAAGCATTATATTTATCCACATTTTACATGAACTTCCATTCTTGTATACAACCAAACCAATAATAAAAACCATGAATATAATACTCTTGAATGATTAAATTAAACTATACAACTCATTGAAAATACCATAAATGATATTAATAAAACCATAATAAATAAAATTAATGTATAAGAGGTTATATATTTCTTAATTAATTAATCAAATTTGATAATTGAATATATTATATTAAAGAATGCAGTCTGACATAAGGTAATGGGAATTCTCAAACCCAACACTCTTTCTTTGGGTTTTCCGTCATTCACACCATTTCATGTCTGTATATTCCTTAAATACAATTTATTCATCATTATCTTACCTTTTTTGGGATATAAATGTTTTCTAATTGATTTTATGACAAACCACGCTGTTTCTCAAAAGAACACTTATTAAAGAAAATACACATTTTACTTATCCAGATTGTTTATTCATCATTAAATGTTAATGATTCTTAAATAAATTATGTTATCCCCAATTTCATTGGGGAACCCAATGTTCACTAATATATTATATATTAAATTCACCAAATTACATTCCATTATATATTTAATTTTAATGATTTAAATATGCTCCATGTGGTATTCTAGATGATATACATATTATAATGCGATAGATGCACCTAGAATTATATCGCTCAATGTAAATGTTATTATGTCATGGGAACACCATAAATTATATAGAACTCTAATGAAATGAGTGATGTGATGTATATAATGAGAAAATTGAAATTTTCATGAAAATGATGATATATTTGATCATAACTTTGTGTGGTTGTTGATCAATAAGACATGATGTTTCATTTTTATGTATTTCCACATTCCATTCCATTATCTTATAATTCCTCTAATGATTGTTGTGAAGATGGTATGATTACTCTCACATGATGTTATATTGTTTCATGTTCTTATTTACCATATTTTTGGGATTTTATCTCACCCTTTTCATTGATGTATATCCTAAGGTGACTACTTGTACAAAGATAAATTAAGGGTTAATAAAAAGCTATAAGAGAAGGAATTAAATAAATGTTTATTTTTTATTTTAAAAAATTTATAAAAGGTCCTAATTTTCCCAATACACTAAACCTATATTTCATGGTTTTGTAAAACAATTATGTTGTCTTTAATTATAATTAAGTCACCATAATTTAAAAAAATAGTTGGGTCTCTATAGATGGTATTAGAGAACAATTTATCAAATTTTGAATTAGGATTAGATAACCATAGGGAAAACCCATAGTATGAGACTAAGTATAAGTGAGAACCAAAGAATATTTGTTTTATAAAATTTTAAACATAGGGATCCCATAATATATTCCTTTGTATATAATTTCACAAATGTATAAAATACCTATGAAATTTTGACTTATGTTTTGTTAAAAAATTTATATTTTCGAAAATAGTGGGAACCATGAGAAACTAGGCCAAGAACCTATGTGGGGGGAAATATAGTGATTTCCTTAATGACATACCCAGTTCATTAGGAGGTGGAGTTCAAAATTTCATGGAGATTATTACCCAGTTGTCTCAGATTATTAACTATAATTTGAATAATATGGAACTCCCCCCTTCACCTAAGAGGTAACAACTGGCTATTAGTTGTTTTATGTTGTAATGACGTCTGACATTTTTTTGGATTTTTTGATCCACTAGTAAAGAAATAAAGGGTCATGTTAAAGGAGAATATCTTTTCTATCCTTCACTATTCTGAGATGGAGAAGGTGACTCTATCCATTTACTGTTAAGATTGAGAGGCTGATAAATTGTGTGATTTGATTAATAATACTAAGATGAAGGAAGAATTTGAATATATGGAGTGGGAAGACTTTAATTGAATGTTTCTTAACAATTATTTCCATTAAACTCATTGATAAAATATGTATAGAGTATTCCTAGTGCTAATGCAAAAGGAAGAATAAGATATTTTGTCCTATGAAGAAAATTGTACAAGGAATTTAAAGTATTATTTGAGTTTTTATCAACAATGACAAAAAAATTGAATGATTATTTAGTGGATTAAAATCACAACTTTCAAATGGAACCTGAAATAAATGACATTGGGAGTTATGAAGACCATGTCCAATGTGATCTCAAAGTGGAGATGGTGTTTGGAGAATCATCACATTGATTTAGTGATAAGAAATGAATGATGGAGTTTCAATATGGATGATCTAATGAGAAATACGGTAGGGAAACTCAACCACCCACTTATAAAAAATGTAGGAAGAAACATCATGGTGAAAACCTCTAAGGGGTGGGGAAATGATTCAGGCGTTGGAGAGAATGTCACTAAGCTAACGAATGATGAAAATATATAAGGAGGTAGAGAAATGTGGTGGAAGAGAGGATATAACCACCCATGGTCCAATGCTATGACTTTAGAGAGCAATGGCATAACAAAAGATAATGCACTAAACCTTGAGTCCTGAAGAGAAATCAATGACATCAGCCAAAAAATCCAAAGTAGAAATGGAAGACATATTCCATCACTAATGTGGAATTGGATAATGAAAATAAATTCTTACAAGGTAATATTCCTATTCTTGATGGTTTTATGAAGTCAACAAGAACCCCATAAAGTGAAATAATACACTTACAAGGATTAATGACTTGTTCGATCAGTTATGAAGAGATCATTATTTCTCAAAGGTGGATCCTAATTTTGTATATCAATTACTAAAGGTGGGGACATATGATATAAAAAAGACCACCTTCCATACAAGGTATGGGAACTCTGAGTTTTAGGTGATGCCTTTCGGTATTATTAATTCTCCTCTAATCCTCATGGATTTGATGAATAGATTCACTAGAGATTACCTCGACAATTTGATGGTAGTGTTTAATGATGATATTCTCATATACTTAAATATAAAAGAGGAACATGAATAACATATTAAGATTTTGTTGTTGACATTAAGGAGAAATTTTATGCCATGTTTAAGAGGTGTGACTGCTGGATGGAGGAAGTCATATTTTTGGGATATGTGATCACAAGTGAGGAAACTTATATAGACCCTTCAAGAAAAAGGTAATTAAGGAATGACCCATACCCTCTAGTTTTAGGGAAATCCATATTTTCTTGGATTGGCTGCATTATCCCAGTATTTTGTGACAAATTACATGTGATTATCAAGCCTTCTATCTATGTTAACAAGGAATGGGGTAAAGTATGTCTAGATAGAGGAATCTGGGTAACACTTCAAGGAGTTAAAGTGGAGGCTTATCACTATACATTTTCTCACATTAACAGAAAGTGGAGAATGATTTTTGATATATAGTTATGCTTCAAATAATCTATTGGATTGTTCAGTAATGAAAAATGATAACATGATATGATACACCTCCTGACAGTTTAAGATCTATGAGCATATCTACCCAACACAAGATCTGATGTTAGTAGCAATAATTTTTTCATTGATATTCTTGCAGAACTACCAATATTGTGATAAGTGTGACATATATACTGGTTACAAGAGAAAAATTTATATATTAAAACAAAAGGATGTCATCATGCATCAAAGTTTATAGTAAGAGTTAATCGAATATTACAATTTCTCTATTCACTATCTTCTCAAAATGGAAAATTAGGTAGCCGATTCTCATAGTATAAAATAACCTACTACCCTAGACATGTTCAAGGTTGAGAAAGAACCTATCTTCATTGGTATAAAATGCATGTATTTTGAAATCATAATAGAAAGGAATTCATACTACCTTTACCAAATGATTTATAACACTCTATCATAGAGAGTATTAAGGAGGCACAAAGGGATGAACGATAGTTACCAATGAAGGTGAATGAAGTAAAGGAAAAGAAGCTGAAAGAGTAATATATATATGAAGATGGTGTAATTCTATTTGAAACGAGGCTTCGTGTTCCTTAATTACCTTTTATAAATAATGACATATTGTAAAATGTATATAGATCAACTTTATCTATCCATCCCTAGAGTACCAAGATGTTCTATGACCACCATGAACACATCTAGGGGGACAACATGAAAAATGAGATTGGTGTGTATATCTCAATGTGATTGATATGTCAACAAGATAATTCAAGTGAAAAATTACAAAAGTATGATGAAACCATTTCCTATACCCATTTGGAAATGGTAGAATGTTACTTTGGATTTTGTGACGGGTCTCCTAAAGACAGGCAATAGAAATAATTCAATATCGGCTATGGGGGACTGAATCACCAATACTTCCCACTGTATCTATATTTGGGAAGGTTTATCATTTGAAAAAAATGAAATAATATATGTGAAGTGGTGAGAATGCATGAGGTTTCAATCTCAAATATAGCTGATCATGATCGCAGGTTCATATCTATATTGCGGATGATTCATCAACTTAAATTAAGTACTGAATTAACTTTCATCAATGCCTATCACCCCAAAAATGATGGCTAATATAAAAGGAATATTTATACACATAATGATATTCTAAGATACATATCATTAGAATTAAAAGGATAATGGGATCATCATCTCCCATTGGTTGAGTTCTGATACAATAATAGCTTCCACTTTAGTATTCATATGCCTCTATATGATGATCTGTATGGAAAGCGATGTATAAATCCAAATTGTTGGGATGAAGTTGGTGAAAGAAAGAATCATGGACCGGATCTTGTGCAGGAGATAACAGAGAAGGTTCAAGCCATCCAATAACATATAAAATGTGCCTAGTGTTAGAAACATATCAATGATGAAAACCATCGAAGGGACTTAGGGTTCTACGTTGGATATATCGTCTTCCATCAAATATATCCATAGAATAGAGTCATGCAGTTTGAAAAAAATTGATGATAAGCCTAAGGTACATTGGCCCCTTTTAGATCATTGAAAACACATGATCCATGGCCTATCATCTTTCACTTCCACCAAATATTGATAATGTTCAATAATTTGTTGCACATATCACTCTTGTGGCAATAATAAAAAGATTACACCCATGTATTAAACTCAGAGGTGCCATAACTAAAAGATTCTCTATCTTATGTAGAGCAGTTAATAAATATTTTGTTCCAAAGATAATATATTCAATGCAACAAGACAACCCAAATTTTCATTGTATTCTGGAAGAACCATAAGCATGATGAACCAACATGGGTACTAGTGGAGATGATGAAGGATAATTACCCTTTCGAGTTTATGGAAAACAAAATTTTAGGGGAATAGTTTTAATAGGGGGAAGAATGTAATGACCTAAACATTCATCAATGGAATTTATCCCTTCTTATAATAATGTCATATAGTATAAACACAATAAGAACTTTATAAATGAAGAATTAATGAAATAAGAAGTATTTTTAGAAGATAAGTAACCAATACTAAAAAAATAATAACAAAACCTTTGTAATAGTAATATGACCCTTATGAGTACTAAACCAACCAAATGAATAGTAGCCTGACTGATGAATATATAAATATAATTTACGGATCTTAAAAATGAATGTATAGTATAAATATATCATAGTCTATATAAATAAATTTTTTATTATTAATTAATTAATTAAGTGTTTATATTTTTATAAGTCATAAATATTTAATTACAATTTTATGATTAATTTAATAATTTAAAACAAAATTATGTTTCATTAACTGCATCCACAAATTAATATTTTTATATCATATCATTTTAATTTAATTTTATGAGACCATAAGTAATTTTTCAAAGTTTTATAATATCAGTTATACTATAAAAAATCTATATTTTACATGTTAATGATGATTTTAATTTGAAATTAAATTAATCATATTTAGAGAAATATTTTCCTAATGTGGAGTTCAATTTGTAATTCTAAATGATGAAAAATGTTTTTGTTGAATTTTTGGAATTTTTCTTATATACATGACTTTTCGGTAAATAGTAAAATACTATATTTTCCGGTGTAAATACATTACAAATTAAATACAATATTTTTTGAGTCATGGATGATATATGAACCATTCATTAAAAACAAAATGATAAAATTACTATATTTAGTCTCAATAATCAACACCATTTCTTATTTGAAAAATAATAATAAAATAATGATTAAAATAATTAGAAAGCATCCCCTCCAACACTATAAATTCCATCCATCACCCCCTTTTCTCCTCCCACCTCTCAAGCATTTACCTCGGCCCAAATAATTCCAATAATCTTCCCTATCCCCTTACCCAGTTCCAGGACATCTTGGTCTCATCAAAATACCAAAACATTTTCCTGAATAACATTCTCAATGAGGATAAATCAATGAGGTGAAATCATCTTCTTTTTTCATTTAATTTCTTTTCAATTTCAATTTTATTATATTATCCTAACATTATCATAATCAAATATCATTATTACTCTAATATTTTTAATATATTATAATTATGTAATTTTAATGTATGATCTATCATTAAACTCATCCCTCTCTCAATTTTACTCAAAAAATGAATTCGTCGCTCATAATGTGTCAATTTATCAAAATCAAGGGAAATGCATTTTCATTTTACTCTAAAAACTTAAAGGATGTTAATTAAAATATTAAATGGTGTTGTTTTTTTTAAAAAAATTTATGTTACAAAAAATATATATATATAATACTGAATAAGATAACAAAATTAGTTCGTCCTAATCGAAAAGCGACCAAAATTTATCTAAAACAACCATCATTAACATTAATCAGATTATTCATCCTCATATCATATAAATAAATTCATTATAAGATCATTTAAAATTCAGGATGATCATTAATGAAATATAATAACAATTATTGATATTTATCCACATTTTACATAAACTTCCATTATTTTGTAAATGCATGCCAATCATGAAAACCACGGAAACGAATGATCATAAACGGTGAAATTAAACACTATAGCTCACTCAAAATATCATAAATGATATGAAATTACCATAATTAGTAAAATTTATTTATAAAATGTTCTTCATTTTTTGATTAATGAACCTACTACGGTTATACAGAATATTTAAGAGAATAAAGAATTCAAACATAAGGAAAGTGGAATTCTCGAACCCAACAATCTTTATTTGGGTTTCCACTCTTTCAGTACATTTTTAAAATGGATATAATGTAAATATAATTTATTCATCATTATATTACCTTTTCTGGAATATACATGATTTCTACTTGAGTTTATGATGAACAATGTGTTTTTTAAAATAACTGTTATTAAAAAAACACACCTATTACTTATCGAGATTGTTTGTTATTCACTCATGGATGATGATTCATATATCAAGTATGTTTTTACCTCATTCATTTCGGAACCCTATTTTCTGAATTTTTGATTTATTAAATAAAATTCATTCCTTTATATTGGTTATTTTGTTTCAATGATTGATATATGTTCTATGTGGCATGCACGGTAAATTAAATGTTATGATGCGATGTGTGCACCGAAAATCACATAGTAGTCCAATGAATTGGGTTATGTAATTTATCTCTTGAGAAAATTGAAATATTGGGGAACATGATCCAAACATTGTTCACAAATATGTTTGAATGTTTACCATTAGACATTAGGTTTCATTTTTATCCAGTGCCACATTTCAAGAATTTATCTAATTCTTTTTCTCAGGACTATGATTATAATGTTATTATTATGATCACCCCTTCTTATATTGTTTCAATTTCTTATCTATATGTTAATATGAATTTATCTTAACTATTTATTTTGGGTTTATCATTAGGTGACTACTTGTACTATGGAGAACTCAATGGAAAATAAGAAGCAAGATAAGATAGAAGTAAATAAGTGTTTATGTTTTAATTTTGAAAAGTCATATATGGTCCTATTTTTCCAAAGACACTAAACCTATGGATTATTTTTGTGTAAAACTATTATATTATTTGTTATTATAATTATGTAATAGAAATTTTTAAAAAATATGGGCTTCTATATAATTCAAAGATGATAATTTTTTCCTAAGAAGTTACACCAAATATCTAGGCATAAATACTTGTTCAATTAATTCTACATCATAATTATCTAAAAGAGTTTTACATAAAATTAAAATAACATGTTCATGGATATTTTTATACACTATTAATATAAATATCCATTTCATTTAATTGGAAGAGGAGAAAAAATAATTGAGATGTTCAATCCAAAGGGATATGTAACTTATATTTTGAAGTATTTTAAGTTTTTTATTCACATGAGAACAATTTAGTTATGATAAGATGATATAAAATGTACATAAATCTGTTATTTTACCCTAAAATAATTAAGGATAAATGGGACTATATGTTATCATTTTAACAATGTCAAATGACTAGAAATATTTATAGGAAATAAAATATTTCACAAACTTGTATTCTGAAAGTATAAAATTTTAGTACCCAAGGTATTTATTTTATTATAAATTATCTAAATGATAATAGAATGGATATATTTTTGTGTTTGGGGATTATGTGTCCACGTGAGTAAAATAATATCCTACACATGAATAATGAAACTAGTGTGGTGAACCTTCATATAGGAATATTTTAAATATATATATAGTGTCTCAAAATCTGGAATCAATTATAATGGAGTTCATTTACAAAAAAAATTAGTCATGGATTTATTTGTCAATTATTCTATTATTCATTGTACATTCCCTACATAAAATTAATAGAATAAGGAAAAATATGGGGTCTATAATAGTTTTTAAAAAGGAAATCTTGAAAAGCACTACGAATCTCTTAAGAAGGTATTAACCAATAAAGTTTGATTATACATTGTGGCCATATAGGAATGAATATAAATAAAATACAAATATGTCACTATATTGGATTTTATTTTTAAAATAATTTATTTCTCTTATCTAATTATAGAACAAGGGGTTTTAGGATATTAAGGCATTGAAGTAAAATCAAACTAATGGGGTTAATTTAAAAGATTCTGACCCTAATAGAGATGTATCATGATCATGTTTAAGTTTTTATTTAACATTTAATTTGTATTAGATTATTTGAGGTATGTATTGGGTGTTCTGAGGTTTCTTTTGGAGGTTTCAGGTGGGTTTTGGGTAGTGAATTGTTGGCACAAAGTTTTCCAAAACTATGTTCCCACTCTTATAAAACTGTGCAAACAAAAATAGATGTGGTTTACCTGGTTGGCACATATATTTTAAAACTATAAAACCTAACCATGATCCCCAAAAATTAAGGGAGCATGATTATAGTCTATGGATTGAAAACCCATGTAGTCCATATTGTAAACCATGTGTATGTTATTGTAAAAAACTTAAAAAATTTATTTGAAAACATTCTTACCACAATTTTATATCACTAAACTACCCAATTATAACTTGAATTTTTTTTCAGCCGTTGATTATCTCAAAGGGATTCATATGATCCTCAAACATCTTCTAGTGAAAATCATTGAATAAATGGATGGAACCAAACCATTTATGGTATGCAATTTCTTCCTCAATTATATTACTCTATCCCCCTTATTTATAAAAATTTAGAGAGTTATGGATTCTTCCATTATGAATGGTTTAGATATAGGTTTTAATTGATCCAGTTTCATTAGATATTGATACTTGGATTTGATTCTAGATCTCCTCCACCGCTGTGAATTCAAACATTCTACATAAAATTGAGGATCATGGTTTGGTGAGTGATCAATGATGATCTCGAGGTAGATGGTATAATTATTAATTACTATAGTAATTAATATAATATTTTTTTAATTTTTATATTATGTATCAATATTTTTTAATAATGTTTACATTAGAAAGGTGAATCAAATTCCCTTGAAACTTTGAGTCCCTTCAAGGATCCTACTGGATGATTGACGATTATAATAACATCCTTGATGGAAACCCATGGGATTACATTAAGGATTAATAGAAATAATCATTATTCCATATTTACAATTGGATTTAAAAGGATTTATTGGGATTACATTAAGGTTTAATTAGATGGGAATATGTTTTGATAAAAGGAATAATGATGAACTAGTTATGTTATTCCATATGATTAATTTAATGAACCGTGTTTTTTATTGATAAATTATATAGTGAACAATGATGTGAATGATTGATAATATGGTTAATGATGTTGAACCATAATATATATATATTATGATATATGTGATTGATCAATGAGGTGTCGTTCAGGGACTAATGCTCCAAAGGCCATTGGGGTGATTGAATGATGATTTGGACCCCTGATGCATTAATGTGAACAGTGAGGTGTGAGTCAAGGAATGATGATCCAAATTAACATGTGGTTTCAGATTGATTCTCCAGGCACCATGATATTGGAATATGACTAATGTTCTTAGTGCCAGAAATAATGGTACTCGGACTGACATTCCAGGGTACCAGATGAAAGTGGAAATAAATTAACAATTAAATCCCATGAATGATTGAATTGTCATAACCCTATGGGTTATGGTTCATACTCTAACATGGGAAGAATTAGGTATGACTGGATTGGGCATCACCGTGAACATGAGGACCTATGTAGTTGATTAAATAAAAATAATTGTGAAACTTTATTACTTTTATCAATTATCATTTATCGATTATATTTGAGCATACACTATTATAGAATGGATATTTGTTTATATTTCATTGGTGGTTGAATAAGGATTTTTACAGAAATTATAACTACAATGCCTAATTTTTACCCAAATAGGCTTCATGTTCATAGGACATGAAAATAAAATGTGTCATATGATATATAGATAAGTTTGGATTTGGGATGGATCAGAGATGAGGGATCCATACATGATATTGGGACCCACTTGGGAGATATCAGTGTGAATTTATTTTGAGTTTTCATTAGACACATTACACATGAATGGAATTTCAAGTATATTTCATTAGTTTATGGTCATTTCCCCTATTTTTGATTTTCCTAAGATGTTGATCATATTGGTTTTAGTTGGTTATTAATTATTTTTATTAGCATTTTTATATTTTTTTAATTATTTTTGTTGCTGTGATACTTTGATAAAGAGGGTATATTCCCCCATGTAGTATATCAAACCCTTGCTTCTAGTAAAAACATTAGGTGTACGAGGAGGTGTTCCCCAGGTCATGTAACGAACCGTCTCGGGGCATTGACATGTGGCACCCGTATCAAGATATTACATGTATTGAATAAATGATGTTTTAAAAAGTTTCATTTAAGATAGAATATGATATATTGGAGTTTTATTTTTTTATCACCATCTAATTTAATATAAATATAATGTGTATTAAATCTCACACATTCCTTAAGTGTATGAATTCTTTTAGTCAAATTAATTAACACATCTTATGTTAATAAATAAAATTAATATGTTATCATAACATTATTATATATATATATATAATAAAATATTTTTTCATTAATCCATTTTAAAATTTCATTATAAATTTATACTAATATCCACATGAAACATTTTAAAATGGGATGTAAAACTATTTCTTATAATGGATTAAATAACATAAACTAAATTCATACTCAAAATTTGTATAGTCAAAATAGTAGACTGTAGTAATTTTTTTATATGAAACCTCAACCCCATGTTAGTGAGATGTTTGACCCTATGTTCTGAAATATATATATTATTATTGACGATTTGTTTTATTTTTAAATTGATTTTTAACTCCCAAAATATTTTCAATAATTATAATAAATCTGATGTTAGAGTAATAACCATTAAACCACTAACTATGGTTGGATGAAGTTATTATTTATATTAGATAATTAATTAAAATCCATATATGCATGATATGTCATTTAATTAATTTAATATTCATAATTATATTAAATAAAAAAAGTTTAATCACAAAACAATTTCTTAAAAATGATTATTTAAATAAGGAATATATAAATAATTTTATATTTCATAAAATTAATTATGTGAATTTATAAATTAGTTTTTTTATGGAAAAAAATATACAATCAATATATATAATTTTTGAAAAATTATAATACAATTTATTTTTTAAAAAATACAATTTAAAAAATGTATATGACTAATTAATATTCAATAAATAATAAATATATTATCTTTAAAAAAAAATTAACATATAAATCGTGAAAATGAATAATCTACATCTCATATATATTATATGAACAATTCATATATTAAAATATAAAAAATTTATAAAATATAAAATCATAAGATTTTAAAAAATATTTTCAGACTAAAAATCTATTTAAATTCATATTATTTAAATCATAATTTTTAAAAAAAATTATATCATAGATGATGATATTTCACTTTCCCTCATGGGAGATATGTCATGCCCATATCATTTACCAAAAAATAAAATGATTTCAAATATCAATTTCCACATCCATATCCCATATCACAAGAATTAATATTTATATAAAAATTTATGTGAATGGAACTATAACTTTTAAGGAAAGATAATCAACGAAAAGCACTATATTTCTTTATAAAATAGGTAAAAAAAATTATATCTCTCCTAAAGTTATCCAAAAAAATATAATTCACAATTCAAAATGTATTTCATTATTATTAAAATGTAATAGTATTATGATGCTATATTTTTTAATACATGGCCCAGGAATATAATAGAATATAATAACAAATATTATTTTATTATTTATCCAAACTAATTGACATAAATTTATATATTATATAATAACCAATGATACCACTATATTTCTACCAATGATAGCATGTATTCTTCAAATTTTCAAAATTATATAAAAGATTGGATTTCCTCTATAGAACCATCTATTTGAATGTGATAGAACATATGATTTTCCATAACATAAAAAAAATCAATTTCATGTTAAAATTAAGTAATTATATTGCTTTATTATTTCATCATTAATGAAATTGATGATTATATATATGAAATATCCAAAAAATTCTTACCTCTATAGGTAACCAATTAGATATTTGAATTTTAGATCAAATCTATATGACCTCCCTTAATACATGGTAGGATTGGAACTTTAGATTTCATGGAAAGTGAAAATTGAAAGATTAATCCATGTTATATAATGTTTTATTAGATTTTATAACTTATTTATCATTTTTTAAAATTTGTTTATCAAATATAGGGTTCTTCGTAGAAATAAAATTTATAATAATTTTAAATTATTTTCCCAATGATTGAAATAAAATTACATTTTTTATAGATACTATAATGTTGAACATTTTAATCAGTGAATTTTTATCATTTAGAAATAAATTATAAAAATTTAGTAATCATATTTCACATTATCACATGATGATATTATAAATTCCTTACGATATACTATGTGAAAATAGAGTAGGTAGTGTATTTAGATATCACATATTGATAGATGTGCTATTCTATATCTCATTCCTTTATTCCAGTTATTATATACAAAAAATGACCCATATTTCTCCCCATGACATTAGGGTTAGTAAACATATAAATTTTATCATTATTATAAATATCTAATATAATATATCTAAAGCCACAATCCTTGATCAAGAGCTAATACATACTATTTACATATTAGGATTTGGTAATGAAAATTTTTATCCATGTTTTGACCAATAAAAATAGATAGATTCATGAGTAAATATTGTATCACTTACATACTTGAGGACCTTTTTGGTCTATAATTTTTTACAATTAATAATAAATATTACCTAATTACTTGGATGTATAAATAACCGATTCAAAAAATATATAATCAATAAGTAATTTCTTCCTATCTCTTAATAAACTTTGACATAACATACCAAAAACCATTATTCACATCCCGATGAAATGGAAAATATAAGATGAGTGAGATCAAATGAATAATAAGGGAAAATGTAGCCTTATTAATTAAATATAATTAGTCATAATAATTTGATCACAATATTGTGATGACATTATCAAATTTTACGACCCTAACATTAGAGAATTGGTACCCTTAAAAAGTATATCTTAATACAATATACCAAGAATAAATCATTTACATAAGACATAATTCATATAATTTGACAATCATGAGCCATATAAAAACAATCTGTAAGAAAAGGATCCATTATAACTTGATGAAATAATAAATAAAACCTATTTGTAAGTTAGAGCATTATTTCCATATAATTATTACAATCACATATACAAATGGAATTACCTACCTATTAAAATCAAATAATCTCTTCGTAGCATACAAATATGTCCAAATGAAAGATTATGTGAGCTGAATAACCATTAAAAAGATCATAAATTGAATTGGGAATAAATTAAAGTACATATTATGAGTAGAAAATGTAAATCCCACAAAATGTAAATAGATCATAAATCAATAAATGGTAATTCAAAACTTATTTTTGGCATAATATTACCAATGAATAAGTGATATAACCTAATAATTGAAACTTCAGTTTATAAATCCATTAATACATTGTTAACATCTGAATAAAAAACCCTTGGATGAATTGAAATGAGTTGTAACATAAAATAACATGAAATATAACTTATTCATCATGTAACATGTTAAATGTAATTTTATAAAATTGATAAAAAAATTAGGATTACAACATCAAAACAAGCCTCAATTACTAGAAGTTGAGATGAAATCACTTACCTAGAGTCTAGAAACACCACAAATTTTTGACAAACTAATATTTTATGCATATTTTTAAACATAAATTTAGGATTTGAGAAATAATTTAATTAATAATTCCCATGAAATTTATTTTTTATTAAATAATGATAAATTTGAAATATTATTTGGAAATGAATTTAGTTAAAAGGTTTTAGTGATTTTTTTTCAAATATTATGAATTTATTTTTTATGTACTTATGTAATGAACTAAAATGTTTGATTTTTTAATTGTTGAATTTAATTATGTTTTATGTTGGATTTTTAAATGATGTGTTTGAAACACTCTTTTTTATGAGTTAACAAAAAATTTCATGATCTGATATTGGGCGATCAAGCAAGTCCAACCCACCAGTTACCCATCCCACAAGGGCTAGCTGATAAGGCAAGCGCTGGGCGGGCTTGCTCATGTCTGAGTCTGTATAGGGGGATCATTCCCATTTGAGGCCCACAAGGGTGAATCTATGTTCATAGAGTGATCATGAGACTATATTATCATATTGGGAAACTCTATATTCCCATAAGAGGGGATAATCATATACATAGGGTTGTGCACGATGATATACAGGGCCCTCTTGCCCTACCTAACGACAATATGGTGTTGGAAACACAAATTGATTTATAAACGTTTTTATCTCTACATACAACTTCAGATGTGGGAAGAAATTGTTTTGGGTACTGGTCATTTTTATTAAAATATTAATGTTTCACTCATGCTCCCATTACCCTGCTCTCAGACCTCAAATCTCTACCCTACACTAGAATCTCTTCCACATTACCACATCTTGAATCACTTTCTGTAGTGGATTCTACAGATAATCACCCTAAAAACCCACTATGAATCTCATTCCTTAGTTGATGATCCACTTCCAGCACTGAAATCCACCATAGTTATCCTTTGGTGCCTCCTACGATCTCTATGATTCCCAATAGAGATGGTTGTCACTATGAACAAGGATGAGAGATCACTATGGAAACTGTGAAGGTCAAATGGGTTGAAGAATCTTTACCATACCAACTCCCCCAATGACCGCACTAAAGTACACATCTACACTACCACAACATCTGTGAACACATTGTACCATGTCGAGTTTCCATAATTCCATGCATACCTCCATACATGTCCTTGCTCTATAGAAGTCCATTTGAAATGTAACTCCATGATCCACACAATTACATCTTTCAAATTGTCCATGTTGTATCCACTATAAATGGAATATCTTATATATGATCACCCAAAATGTTTAGGTGTTTCCATTTTGAGAGATGATCAATTCGGGTCTTTATGGGGAGGTATCTTCGTTTTTTAATTTTAAAAACCCTTGATGTGGGATGATATAGAGAGGAAAGGGAGTCATAAAAGTTTCCCCCACTACATATAAATCAAGAAGAAGATCTGGAGGAATGGGAACCGGGACCTGGAGTAGAACTAGATACATGCTGTGAGATTGAAACGAGAACATGATAGGATGTTTTGGAGAAGAATAGGAGTGTAATCCACACTTCTTATACCCATAAAATATATAACCAATCTATTCAACTCTATATTCTTTTTAGTTTCATGATTTAGTATACCCATTATTCTTCAAATCCCCCCTTTAATGGAGGGGTAGTGTCCATTGTGGTTGGGTGATGGAAATGTGACCCCTTTGTGTAGATTGAGTTTCAATTGTAATGGAAAATAAAATTTTTTTTCTAATTTATTAATTATTTTTCCATTTATTATTATTTCAATCTAAATTTAAACTGATATCATGTTATTTAACATTTTTTTTTAATTTCTTTAATTAAGGGTTTTATTCTCCCACTACCTAGTTTTGGATCACACTGATTTGTTGATCTAAAATCAATTGGAGAAGTGTTTTACCGCTCACTAAAAACATGATATAGGAATAGTGGAATGATTTTAATATTTGGTGAATACCAATAATATTGTAATGGCCCGGAACTCTCTGGTCGAATACTTTGTAAAAACGTTTTTTTTGATGTGGTCAATGTGGCGAACATCAAAAATAATAATTATTAATAATAATAAATGGTGACATGTTAATAAATTTTTTGGGGGTTTTGTTATAAGTGTTATACTAAATAATTATAATAATAATGTTGGTTTTTTTTGATAGATCTGCTAATAATGATTTAATGAGAATTATGTTTTGAATTAAATGCAATGAGATTTGAGATATGAGAATAAATTAAATATGTTATGATAATTGTGAAAAAAATAAATAAATAAAGGGTTAAAATGAATTTTGGGTGTGCCACACGGAGAATGAGGAGGAGCCATTTTGTTGTGGGCTTGATGAATATTTTGGAGATAGAATTAGATTGTAGAGAGAAAATGTTTAAATGAAATAAAGATTTAACATTTAAACCAATAAAATAAATAATTTAAAGAGGATTCAATCATGGGACGTGTTGAACATGGAGAAAAGAAAGTGGGAGGCGCCACATGTGGAGTGAGTTAAAGATTTGAAATAAATTGGAGAGAGAGTGTGATAATTAAAAGAGAAGTAATAAAAGAAAAGAAAAAGAAATAAATGAAGGAGAAAAGGAGAAAGGCGCACCAAATTGGAGAGAGAGGGTTGGGTGGATTTAGGTATTTGAAATAAATCAATTAAAAATAATAATATATTAATCATGTTAATGTTTTTGTAGGTAAAACACTTTTTCGACCATAACTTATTCATGTGACCTCGATTTCACGAACCGTCTGCGGTAGTGTGACCCTGACATCAAGGCCGAAATTATGAGTCCCATATTGGAGGAATTTTTCGGGGTTTCGGATTGGGTACCCGAAGCGGTCGGTAAATAATAGATTTAATATTATTATTAAATCTTTGGCTCGTCATAACTTCCATGTGCGACGTCCGATTGGCTTCTCATCAGTGGCAATGTGATCCAATAATAAATACGGTCAATTCAGTATAATGTTTAATATTAAATTATGGTTCGTGTCTCGGGTCCACGAGACACCCAATAAAAACAATATTGTTATTATTACGGGATCTTGTATCCAACATATCTCCCTCATACGGTGTCGGAATGACGAACCGTCAGCGGAAGTGTAATCCTGTAATTAAGATGGTCATTTTAAGACCAGTGATGGATACATTTTTATGAGTTATGTCTCGGGTCAATGAAACACACATATTAATAAAATTAATGTTTTTTTTAAAACGCGTGGAAACCGCGTGACGTGTCATGTGTTGACCAGTAAAAACACGTAACGGGTGTACAGTCACACCGTGTATTCATAAATACACACTGCATACTGTTTTACCTATTCGTAGGCTATATAAGAAAGGGTCGCGGATTATTTCCAGACAAATCGCTTCTTCTTCGCACGACGACACTCTTGGCTGATCAAGAAGTCTTCCTCCTCTAACTTCTTTGTCCGAGCTCCGAATGACGATCTGTCAGCAGCCACAGGATCGTAGCGACGAGACGAAGCTTCTAAGTCTGGACTTGTCACCTTTCCTTCTGGCCTTCCTTCTCCAGCTTCCATCCTAGGAGGCGTTTTTTGGGTTTGGAGAAGGCGGAGGATACCGAAGGACGTCGTCGGAAGCGACGTGATCGGGACCTTTTGAGGTAGGGGTTTACCTTCGTCTCTATTTTTGGTGCAACATGCGGGGTGGGATATTTTTCTTTTGTTCCATGGGATGCAGTTGAACTTTAAATAAAGATAATAACCGGATAAAGAAGGGTTTGGGGTTTTGTGCTGTTTCTATTTCCTTCCAGTTTCTTTATCTTTTGATTGTGATTTTGGATTGAAAGGCCTTTGCCTACTAAAAATCAAGGTTGTTGGTGGCCTTTGCGTGCGCAATTGATATCTGAATTGATTGTGGTTGGTTTTGTTAAAACATGGAAAATGGATAAGCACGTAAAGACTGGCTGATTAAATGAGAATGAAAACCTTGTGTGATCACCCCGGTTGAACAAAGTTGGAATAATGAACATGTTGGTGGTTTGGTTGTTTTGTGGAAAATTCGTTTATTTATGAAAAGTGTTTTGATTATGAAATGTGTTTTGAAGTAAAAGGTGTTTTCAAATGCGGAAATTTTTTGTGTGTGGAAAGGGTTTTATGTGTGGAACTTTGAAATAAATGAATGATGTAATGTTGTATGGTTGTGATAATCTTTTGTAAATGAAATTGCATGTGGTTGCTTGCGTTTTACCTAACCTTGGTTGTGGATGGCAGGGATATGTTTGTGAAAGGTTTTGTCTGGATGATAGTTTCCCAGTAGTAATAATTTGTTAAACCATTTCATGAAACATGAAAACCTAAATGGGGTTGGGGGATGATTGTTTGGTTGTTGATGCATGCTTCGTGGTAGCAGTGCCGAGGCACATGCTCAGTTTCTCTTTTTAAGAAGCCATAGGTTGGGCTGTGTGTTTGGTATATGTATGTATATAATTATATCTTTGTGTTTTGTCGCACCACACCCATGTCAAGAACCTAGTGCCGAACACTCCCATTTTATGGGAGAGGGTGTTCCCCCTTAGTTACTAGATCCTTCCTGCTCCTTCTTCCATAGGCTATGATGGCTTGAGGTGACCTTACACCCAAGACTCTTCGGGTAGGTCTCAGAGGCTGTGATGGATTGAGGCAACCTTTAGCCCAAGACTCTTTGGGCGGGCTTACCGTTCCCAAGAACCTTCAGGAGGAGGCCCGGGTGTCTGCGGGCGGGTTAGTGGTTGTGGCCCAGGTGTGTGCGGGCGAGATGTGTGGTTGTGAGGCCCAGGTGTGTGCGGGCGGGATGCGTGGTTTGGCCCAGGTGTGTGCGGGCGGGAAGAGTGTGGTAGCGTCAGGACATTTGCCGTTAGGAAGAGCAACATCTAATTAAGTGGGAAATGGTGCGGGGTACCCAACACTTTTGTTCTATATATATACTAAACTTGTTTGTGTTACTTGGTGAGTGTGACCAGTGAGGCTGGGTGGATAGTTTTTCCTTTTTAGTTTCTGGTTCTTCTGTTTTTCTCACGGGACCTTAGGGTGTCTCCCCACTTGTGCACAAGAGCTTTAGGTTCTCTACTGAGTATACTTGTATACTCACCCTACGTTGTTTCAGGTTTTCAGGAGGACTAGCAGGGCCGTGCGGGACCCTACTAGTCAGGGAGTGGGAGCTGTGCAGTTGTTGTTTTCTTGTTTTTCTTTTGGTACTGTACTCACTTGTACATTGAGCTTATTTGTACTTGTACCTGTTTCAGTTTATTTATACATGCATATGGGACTGGTTTGGGTTTCTTTTCAGAACCTTTGTTCTTTTTTCTTTTTGGTGGTTGACTTGTCCTATTTCCGATCCTAACTATAAAAAGGGTAATTCCTCCCATGATTGAAAAAAAAATAAACTCATACCCTTGGTGCTAGTCGCCACCCCGGGGCCTACTGGAGGCGAGACTCGGGGGTCATTATCTCCCTTTCACCATTGCCAGCTCAGGAGGGGCATCTTTGATGGAAGGGGGTCGTGACAGAATGGTATCAGAGGTGATGGTTGAGAGAAAGGAGGGAGTCTGGAGTTAGGCATAGTGAGGATTGCATGGGATGGTAGGGCAACAATGTTCGTTAATCTTGGTGCGTGACATAGGCCAGGGAAGACCGGCTAGGAAACTGGATTTTAGGGCCCCCCGTGATCCGATGCAAGGACTCTGAGCCTACCGAACGACCAAGTGAGACTATATTGATTGCAGGGTAGAGACCCTAGGGAAGGTACATTCATCATAATGTTTGTCTTTTACTTGATTTGGGTGTTCTGGGAAAGAAATTGAAATAAAATGATAAAATAAAACTTTGAGTTTTTCATTACTACTTGGGCTTAGGCGTTCCATGTTTACCAAATAACTATGGCACCTGGACGTCAACAGAACGGCAGAGGAGTGGGACACAGACAGTTTCATGCAATAGAAGTGGCAACCCTAGCAAGGCCAAAGATCAAGAGACATGTTTCCGGTTTTACTTAAATGATCTCATTTATGTTTTGTTTAAATTCAAGATCATCACACTCCTTTGTTGAAACTCATTCTCGCCCATGCTTTGGGCCTGGAACTTTTTTTTTCATGAATTTATAATGCTATGTTGTTTCCCTCTTTCCTTTAAATGTGTGTGAAGAGTCATAACATGTGGGGAGAGGAGGACCTAATCCCTAATCAAAACGCATTAATGTGGATGCGATTAAACCCGTGTAGACGAGTCAGTGCCCCCTAAAGCGGATAATATCTCGACATAGGAGAGTGAATTCCTAACTCATAGAGATGTTGGTTGGTTCCTTGTCATGACGAGAGCCCTGAGAGGTATCTTCTGGAGTGGTTCTTCAGATCATTTCCTTCTTCTGGTTCAGTTTTTAATTCTCGAGGAAGAGAATGTTTTGAGAGGTATCTAATGTAATGGCCCGGACCTCTCCGGTCGATTACTTTGTAAAAACGTTTTTTTTATGTGGTCAATGCGACTAACATCAAAAATAATAATAATTATTAATAATAAATGGTGACGTGTTAATAAATTTTTTTTGGGGTTTTGTTATAAGTGTTATAATAAATAATTATAATAATAATGTTGGTTTTTTTTTGATAGATCTGGTAATAATGATTTAATGAGAATTATGTTTTGAATTAAATGCAATGAGATTTGAGATATGAGAATAAATTAAAGATGTTATGATAATTGTGTAAAAAATAAATAAATAAAGGTTTAAAATGAATTTTGGGCGCGCCACATGGAGAATGAGGAGGAGCCATTTTGTTGTGGGCGTGATGAATATTTTGGAGAGAGAATTAGATTGGAGAGATAAAATGTTTAAATGAAATAAATATTTAATATTTAAACCAAGTAAATAAATAATTTAAAGAGGAGTCAATCATGGGACGTTTTGAACATGGAGAAAAGAATGTGGGAGGCCCCCCTTGTGGAGTGAGTTAAGATTTGAAATAAATTAGAGAGAGAGTGTGAGAATTAAAAGAGAAGTAATAAAAGAAAAGAAAAAGAAATCAATGAAGGAGAAAAGGAGAAAGGCGCACCAAAATGGAGAGAGAGGGTTGGGTGGATTTAGGTATTTGAAATAAATCAATTAAAAATAGTAATATAATAATCATGTTAATGTTTTTGTAGGTAAAACACTTTTACGACCATAACTTATTTGTGTGACCTCGGTTTCACGAACCGTCTACGGTAGTGTGACCCTGACATCAAGACAGAAATCATGAGTCCCATATTGGAGGAATTTTTCGGGGTTTTGGATTGGGTACCCGAAGCGGTCGGTAAATAATAGATTTAATATTATTATTAAATCTTTGGCTCGTCATAACTTCCATGTGCGACATCCGATTGGCTTCTCATCAGTGGCGATGTGATCCAATAATAAATACGGTCAATTTAGTCTAATGTTTAATATTAAATTATGGTTCGTGTCTCGGGTCCACGAGACACCCAATAAAAATAATATTGTTATTATTACGGGATCTTGTATCCAACGTATCTCCCTCATACGGTGTCGTAATGACGAACCGTCGGCGGCAGGGTAATCCTGTAATTAAGATGGTCATTTTAAGACCAGTGATGGATACCTTTTTATGAGTTATGTCTTGGGTCAACGAAACACACATATTAATAAAATTAACGTTTTTTTAAACGCGTGGAAACCGCGTGACGTGTCGTGTGTTGACCAGTCAAAACATGTAACGGGTGTACAGTCACACCGTGTATTCATCAATACACGCTGCATACTGTTTTACCTATTCGTAGGCTATATAAGAAAGGGTCGCGGATTATTTCCCGATGAATCGCTTCTTCTTCGCACGACGACACTCTTGGTTGATCAAGAAGTCTTCCTCCTCTATCTTCTTTGTCCGAGCTCCGAATTACGATCCGTCAGCGACCACAGGATCGTAGCGATGAGACGAAGCTTCTATACCCAGACTTGTCACCTTTCCTTCCGGCCTTCCATCTCCAGCTTCCATCCTAGGAAGCATTTTTCGGGTTTGGCGAAGGCGGGGGACACCGAAGGACGTCGTCGGAAGCGACGTGATCGGGACCTTTTGAGGTAGGGGTTTACCTTCGTCTCTCTTTTTGGTGCAACATGCGGGGTGGGATATTTTACTTTTGTTCCATGGGATGCAGTTGATCTTTAAATAAAGATAATAACCAGATAAAGAAGGGTTTGGGGTTTTGTGCTGTTTCTATTGCCTTCCAGTTTCTTTATCTTCTGATTGTGATTTTGGATTGAAAGGCCTTTGCCTACTGAAAATCAAGTCCGTTGGCGGCCTTTGCGTGCATAATTGATATCTGAACAGTTTGTGGTTGGTTTTGTTAAAACATGGAAAATGGATAAGCACGTAAAGACTGGATGATTAAATGAGAATGAAAACCTTGTGTGATCACCCCGGTTGAACAAAGTTGGAATAATGAACATGTTGGTGGTTTGGTTGTTTTGTGGAAAATGCCTTTATTTATGAAAATTTTTTTGATTATGAAATGTGTTTTGAAGTAAAAGGTGTTTTCAAATGCGGAAATGTTTTGTGTGTGGAAAGGGTTTTATGTGTGGAACTTTGAAATAAATGAATGATGGAATGTTGTATGGTTGTGATAATCTTTCGTAAATGAAATGGCATGTGGTTGCTTGTGTTTTACCTAACATTGGTTGTGGATGGCAGGGATATGTTTGTGAAAGGTTTTGTCTGGATGATAGTTTCCCAGTAGTAATAATTTGTTAAACCATTGCATGAAACATGAAAAACTAAATGGGGTTGGGGATGATTGTTTGGTTGTTGATGCATGCTTCGTGGTAGCAGTGCCGAGGCACATGATCAGTTTCTCTTTTTAAGAAACCATAGGTTGGGCTGTGTGTTTAGTATATGTATATATATAATTGTATCTTTGTGTTTTGTCGCACCACACCCATGTCAAGCACCTAGTGCCGAACACTCCCATTTTATGGGAGAGGGTGTTCCCCCTTAGTTACTAGCTCCTTCCTGCTCCTTCTTCCATATGCTATGATGGCTTGAGGTGACCTTACACCCAAGACTCTTCAGGTAGGTCTCGGAGGCTGTGATGGCTTGAGGTGTCCTTTAGCCCAAGACTCTTCGGGCAGGCTTACCTTTCCCAAGAACTTTCGGGATGAGGCCCAGGTGTCTGCGGTCGGGTTAGTGGTTGTGGCCCAGGTGTGTGCGGGCGAGATGCGTGGTTGTGAGACCCAGGTGTGTGCGGGCGGGATGTGTGGTTTGGACCAGGTGTGTGCGGGCGGGAAGAGTGTGGTAGCGTTAGGACGTTTGCCTTTAGGAAGAGCAGCATCTAATTAAGTGGGAAATGGTGCGGAGTACCCAATACTTTTGTTATTTATATATACTAAACTTGTTTGTGTTACTTGGTGAGTGTGACCAGTGAGGCTGGGTGGATAGTTTTTCCTTGTTAGTTTCTGGTTCTTCTGTTTTTCTCACAGGACCTTAGGGTGTCTCCCCACTTGTGCACGAGAGATTTAGGTTCTCTACTGAGTATACTTGTATGCTCACCCTACGTTGTTTCAGGTTTTCAGGAGGACTACCAGGGCCGTGCAGGACCCTACTAGTCAGGCAGTGGGAGCTGTGCAGTTGCTGTTTTCTTGTTTTTCTTTTGGTACTGTACTCACTTGTACTTTGAGCTTATTTGTACTTGTACCTGTTTCAGTTTATTTATACATGCATATGGGACTGGTTTGGGTTTCTTTTCAGCACCTTTGTTCTTTTTTCTTTTTGGTGGTTGACTTGTCCTATTTCTGATCCTAACTATAAAAAGGGTAATGCCTCCCATGATTGAAAAAAAATAAACTCATACCCTTGGTGCTAGTCGCCTCCCCGGGGCCTACTGGAGGCGGGACTCGGGGGTCATTATCTCCCTTTCACCATTGCCATCTCAGGAGGGGCATCTTTGATGGAAGGGGGTCGTGACAAATATAATTACTATTTTGTGGATAATTTAAATAATACATACCATGTACTTATGAAAATATTAAATATTAATAAAAGCTGAGTAAAATAGAATTTTTTTTTACTCTGTTCATTTAATAATTTTTTAAAAAAATTCTCATTTTTAATAAATACCACGACATAATTATATAATTGGAAAACCTATCTTAAATCCAATAATATTTATGTCATCTGAATTTCATAAATCATACTTGAATTTATTTCCAGTCTTTCAAATATTATTATTTAATTATTTAGTCATAACAAAATAATTAAAAAACATATCCCTACAGATGAATTTTGTTCAATACTAACAATACACTAACAGGTGAATATAATTTTTTTTTCAAACTTTATGATTGGTGTGTGTCATAACCGATTCCACTACCAGTGTGTAAGTGTTAATATGACACAAAATGTTTAATTACTAGGCCCTTCTACGAGGAATTAGTTTCTTTCGACCCTGATATAAAGATGAATTTTACAAATAATCTTAGGAGTCTTAATCTTGAAATATATTTTGATGATATCAAAATATATGACATAAGTGAAACTTAAAGTGTTCACTTTCAGCAACTAAACAAGTAAATGAATCCATAACACACAATAATAGAACATTGTTCCCCACAATTTTCCAACCAAGATAATTAGTTAACCACTACATAAAAACAAAATGTTTTTTAATTACTTGTATACATGATTCGTATACATCAGAAATTCCATGGACTTGTAGGTAAAGACCCCAAATAAAATATTCAAGAATCCAACCACATCTACTCAAGATTCAAGAAGAAAGGAGAATCTGAAAATCATTTTTAGTGGAAGACATTAAATTTCACACTTGAAGGAGAAGATAAGGAATGGTTGTAAAATATGTAACTATGGGAGGTTAAGGTATGAATAGGTCTCAAAATATAATTCATGTAATTAATTGTTCCCACATATAGAAGCATGGTAACAAAAAAAGAGATTTATAGCATAGGAAAATCAACTAGAGTGTCACTCTATTAGATATCGAAATGGTTCAAAAAACTCTATTCCAATTTCCCACATCAGGAAATGGATGATCATTAATTACTTGTGTTATTATAGTAAGTAATAATTTTTAATGATTGAAATATAATATATTTTTCATATGGAGTGTCCCTAACTGAAAAATCACTAATGGATTCTATTGGAATTATTGGAATGATTTCTCAGAAATCGCAACAATTCAACATTAGAGGTACTAACACTAAAGGAATACACATGGTAGAAACATCTAATTAATATCTTTTATTTACTACAAGTATTGAACAATTTAAAATTATAGTGAGATAGATGGATGTAAGACAGGAATGTGAACAACCATTCCTACCTCAGGTTTATGGATTATGTTCATCACCCAATCACTACACTGATTAATGTTCTATGATATAATGTACAGAGAGTTGTGCAACTATATTAGAGTCATGTAAATTTCATCAAAATGAATAATTGAGAGAGGGGAAATCACCACATGGATTTAGTGTTCATCATAAAAAAACCTCCTTTTTCAAATCATCCACTGATACTATAGTTATATGAAAATCTCAAACACATCTATCAATAATAAAAATATCCATTCCAGTAACCAAAATCCTTTCAATCACCTCCATTCCAACAAATTAATTATGATTATCCCTCCAATTGTGCTTCATCAACTAAAGGCCAGAAGAGAAGAACCAATGTTCAAAAATTAGAGAATAATATTCATATTCTTGTAGAACAATTCATATGTTTTTTGGACTTCATGAGAAAAACCAAGGAATTTTTCCATCCCAGAAAATTCCGAATCTGAATTAGAATGTTAGTGAAATCAGATATGAATGTTGAAAACTTCCCAAAACCCAAAATGCGTTTCTTTGAATATTATTATACTAATAATGAATCTAAACTCATCAAACAAAAAGATATGCTGGAAACTCAATTAAAAAGGAAAAACCATAAGAATAAATACACCAAGTCACCATTCCCTAGTTCTTTAACTCAATCAAAAAAGTTTATTAATATTGAATTCAATGATAGATCTAAGAAACTTTCTAAAAATTTGAAATAATCATTACACTTCTAAAATAAATTTGAAAAATATAATCATATGAAATGTTTCAAAAATAAATATACACCAAGAAAAAGGGGATTGATGGGGTTGAAATAATATGTTTTGGAAGGAGTGTCTCATCCATGATGACACCACTATTTCCCAAAAAAATCAAGATCCATGGAAATTTTCTATTCCCTACATTATTGGTTATTTAAATAATTGTGATTAATTCTGTGATATTAGTGCTTCCATTAATTTAATGTATAAAACATTATTTGAATCTATGAAAATCGGTTATCATAAGACCATGGGAGTGATTTCCCAACTTGTACATTGTTCAACTATTTCTAGAGCTGTTGTATTAGAATATTTTATTTTAAGAGATGAATGACCAATTTTTTCTGAATAATTTATTGTACTCACCATAGAGGAAGACAATGTAATAGTGAATTAACCAATTATTTTCAGAAGACCATTCCTTCAAAAATAATATATGATATTGAATGTTCACAAAGGAACTCTCAATATGGATTATGAAGATATCAAGGTTAACTTTAATTTTATTGAATACAAAATGAACCCCTCAAACAATCATTCACTCTTTGAAATTTTCCATTAATAATATATTGATCACACCAAATATTTATGTATTTTTAGATAATTATTTAGCTTAATATTTCCCCTTGTTATTTTAAAAAACCCATAAAGAAGAGAGTACAAAATAATATAAAATTATAATTTTAAAAATAAATATTAAAAAACTTGAATTCATTGATAATGTTTTACAAGAAAATTATCTGATACCATTTACTAATGAAATTCATGACTTTTTAGGGTGGGAAATTTGAATTAACTATCACCCATATAATAACACAAAAATCTTGAATAAAACTTCTCCCATGTGACATAAAATATGTGTATCATATGGATAGATAATGGTTTCATATGATCATTGAAAATAATATATTTTAGAACTATGTATAAAATCTAATTGTAAATATAAAAAAAATTCCCAATCCATAGGATGGATTCTATGAGATATAATTTGAATAAAACCCAAGATCTCCTCCCATTGAATCTTTTTATACAAGACACCTATAATACCCTAGGACACACACTACATATTCTTTTGATCAAATCCATTACTTTATACTTACGTCTGTGATTCCCATAATTGTGACCCGATTTTTTCCATCAAAACATTACACTATCAGAACGAAACATGGATCACATAAATTTTTGAGTAAAATTTAGGGTTATAATTTTAGAAAACTTTGACTAACTCTAACATGAAAAATTCACATCAAAATTTGACTCATAAATAACTGTTTCATAAAGGTGAACATCACCTCACATTATTCACAATACTTATAATTTCACATTATTTCATCAACATTATCCTTAAGAAATCCATCATGAAAATAAATCATTCAACATCATTCATAGAACAAGGGGAATGGGTTCCATAACAAACGTGACCATAGATGCTCAGTAAGGGTAAATATAATCATTAATAACTGAGTGTCATCAATGAGTGTAAGAGTTCATGTGAGTATGAAGAAACAATAAAAGTGAATTAATTGGTCATAAAATAATGCATACCAGTCAATAATTGGATCATCAAATAAAAAAATAGAAATTTTGAGATTCATCATAATCAATAATCAAAATCCTTGGGATATCAATCTCGATCAACAGAATCATTGTAGACTTCATAGAAAGCAGAAAAAAAAATGTTTGTATATTCAAAAACCATCTATTTGAACCTATACAGAACCCCGCAGATAAACCTCACAAATTGGAATAACCATACAACTGAAATACAATATAATTATCTAGAGAAAATAATCATTACCCACCACATATGATCACTATTTGGGTGGACCAATCATATAAGCTATAATGGGATCACCTGATGCTATATGGGTGAAACAATCATTTATAATATCAATGAACCAAATACATATATATTTAACCAAAAAAACATAAAAAACATTATTCTTTTCATAATATTATTAACATATCGAATGTAAATGGGTTATAAAACAATATCTTTGAAACATGGTTATGCCATAGAAGTGAAACAGTTTTTATAACATTATCATTGAAACATGATTAATCCCTAGAAAAGTAATGGGTTCTATAAAAACTCATTGAAATATCACTAACCCATGGAAAATAAATGGGTTCAATGAAAATCTCTTTCAAAAATTATTTTCCCATGGAAAAGAAATGTTTTAGAAAATAATCTCTCAGAAACATGATTAAACCATGTAAAAGAAATTGGATACAAAAGAATCTCAATGAAATACAATTAACCCATGGAAATAAATTTTTTTATAAAATAATATCTTTGAAACATTATTAATCCATGTAAAATAAATTTATTAAAAAAAATATCTTTGAGACATTATAAAAACATGTAAAAAATGGGTTACAAAAAAACAATTTGAAATGAGATTAGAATATGGGAAAAAAATTTCGATGACAATATCTTTGAAAAATGATTAAACCTTAGAAAAGAAATGGGTTTTTAAAACAACTCAATGGAAACATAATTATCCCATGGAAATGAAATGGGATTCCAAAAAAATCTTGTTGAAACACGAATAACCAATAGAAAACAATGAGTTAAAAAATTATCTTTCATACATGATTAACCCACGGATAGGAAATGGGTTAAATATAAATATATTTGAAACAGAATTAACCCATTTAAATATAAACGGGCTCAATGAAAATATCTTTAAAACATTATTTACCCATGGAAATGAAATCGGTTTCCAAACAATCGCTTTAATCATGATTAACCCATGGAAAATAATTGTGTTCCAAAAGAATATATTTGAAAAAAAGACAACAAATCAAATGAATAAATAAGGATGGTATCATTAAAAAATACCCCCAATAAAGGATATTTATCTAAATGGTTTTTCTTCTTTAATTAATGTATATGATGCTAAAATATCATTAAAAACATTCTTGAGGAAAATAATCTTTAAGCAATACAAAGTGTCGTATACCAAATTGAATCATTTGAATCCAAATCCCCATGAATCGAATAAAATTAAATTTAACTTTTAATATACTCAGAATAAGGTGGTTCATGATATAACATATCAAAATATAATTATGTACACCTCATTAAGAAAATAGTATCATAACATAATTATCGTCACAATGAAATAAAATTGTGGAAAAAATAAATTCTTGATATGTTAACTTTGAAAATCTAAACCCCTTGAATGAAAAACAATTAAATGATACATTTAAATACCCTCAATATAAAATAATTGATGATATAATATTTCATGTTATTATATAGATACACCACAAAAAATAAGTAAGTATTGAAAATGGTGTACGCCTCATAGAAGTAAATATGAGGTAAAGAACTATTACAACTTGAGTAACTTTTGAAACATTAGATCCCAAATAGAATAAACTTAATTGAAACATATAATATCATGAAATAAATTAATCCCATGATATAAAAACTTATATGGTAATATATACACTATATATATTTAACTAGGTGCATAATAAAAAATAAGTCTCATCAGAATGTAAATTGAGACAAAACACTTTAACTTGTGTCCGATTTTTCATTCCTGTCATATATCTTCGATAATAATAATCATATATAAATTATATAATTTATTTATAACATTTTCCATGTTTTTATTAATTTTTTTACAATAAAAATCAAGTTATATAATATTATTTAATCAATAGTGTTTTTGTTAGATGTTTTGACCATATTTGGTTCATGTGATAGAAATGCATTTTGGTAGGTCTACTATGGAGAGAAGGGGTTATAATTAATAAATATAAAAAATAATTATATAGAAATAATCAACATATTAATACATAAATTATACATTTAAAACTAATATCAAGTATGGTTGTGAAAAATGATCCAACTTTACGATCATGGAGACAGTAGGCCATACGTACGCATGAGTAACATTCCCATTTCCTAAATGATCATTTTTGAAAGAATTAAAGTAATATTTAAATTATATAATTATAATTATATCAAAAATAAAATATTATTTAATAATATATACTTATTTATATAATTATTATTATGTTCAATTAGTGACATGACATCGATTAGGCAGTATTCCGTACATCAATTGATTTCGTTATAAATTTATTAGTGTATGAAAGGGTAATAAAAATGGTATATTTTTATTCTAGAAAATTAATTATGTCAAAAATTTAATTTATATATTTTATTTATGTCACAAATTTTTAATTAGAACCATCCTTAATACAATCCATGTAATGTGTGAACATATCACATTGCTTTGAGGAAGTGGCAGTTAACAAATCCACAAACTATGTCATAATATTTTCACAAAATGGAAAGAATAAAGTTATGTGTTATATAAAATTTACATAATTACTATGAATTATTTTATATAATATATATAATATAAAAAAGTTTTTCCATAATAATTCCCAACCATTATAGGTGGTAATAAAAAAATGAACGACATCGTTTCGTGAGGCACTAGTCTGTAGTACACATGATCAATATCTCCCTTATGAATTTGATGGATGTGTGTCTAGATGTCGGTATAAACCATAAAATAGCAACATATCAGTATATATCAGATTAATATATAATTATATAATATTATAATTAGAATAAATCAATGATTGGAGAAAGAAATAAAACATAAATGCTCGTAAAATAATGCTACCACATATTCAGGTAACTCATCATTGTTTGCATCAAAGTGATTACTTTATTGGATTTCATCCCAAAGTGAGGACTCTAGAGAGAGGGTAGTGATTTTGGGAGATTATTTTGTTAGGAATATGATGATCCATAGGTCTTTATTTTTTTGATTTCATGGGAGAGGTTTATTATCTTTTTTATAGTGTATTTAGAGTGGTACCCCTATAAATATAAAAAGATAAACACTATTGAGAGGAATACATTATATAATCAAACTAAAAATGGTAAAATAATGTTCTATATTATATTTATGTTCTAGGAATACTGATAACACACAAATATAAAATAATTTTTATCATTTCATTCCTTAGTCTTTATGTTTCCTTTTTTTAGGGTTTTCTATTTAGATTACTAGTTTTCTAACCAATGTAAATGATCTATTAAGCCTAAATTAAAGTGTAAATTATTATTAAATTTTGGATGAATAATTATAAGATATGAAATTTAGTTTATAATATAAAAATTCCATATGTCTTGGATATTAATTTTAACAGAAACACATGTAACATGCAAAAATACCACTTTTAACCTAATCATGCTAACAATGTTTTTTATTGATGGGTCGATATGTTCATAATAAATAATATATTTAAACATAAAATTCTGATATTTTATAATTATTAACATGCACTAATCACTTGTATGATGGTAATATTTTATGAAATTTTAAATCATTTATTAAAAGACCATTCATTTTATCTTATCTTTAACTAAATAATTCATGTGTTTGTGTTCCTAAAGAATTTAATATAATTATACATTTTATAAAAATTATATATAAATTATTATGATAAAAATAAGTCATTTAAATTCCAATATAATATTTATATACAAACCTATGTAGCTTCTTCCCTATTCTTAATATTTTTAGTGGGTAAAGGAAAAGAAGTTTCCTTTTTTGTCTTTCTCCTCACTTAACAAATTATATTGAAAAAATTCATGGAATAGTAACCAAATTACCCATAAAATACATAGTAATTTGTCTATTGTCTAAATATATCCATAAAATGAGTTTTGTAAAAGTGTTGGGTCATTTATGCAACATATATTCAACATTTAATCAAAAAGTAAGTTTGTTTTTACCATAATCACGATAAATAATTTTAATTATCATCACTATTATTTTTGGTCAGAAAAGAAGATGATATTATTAGAAGATAAATATGATAGTAATTCTAAATACCTAAATACATTTTTTGAAATTAAATTCAATAAAGGGTCCAATTATTTTTTAAAAAAATATTCATGTAGATGATGTGAGACAACGAAGTTTGAACTAGAAGAGTTCAGAAGTTTCATATGTTTTCATGTACAATTTGAATGTGAAAATTATTATATTGAACAAAATGGGATTTATTTATGTATAAATGAACTAATTATTCATTAAAACCAATTTTAAATATAATTTATCAATAAAAATAAATTAGATGAGAAAACATGTTTCAAATAAAATGCACAGATATTCAGTATTCATCAAAAAATGGAAAATTCATATAATAAATTCAAAAAATCAGAAAAATTAAATTTTATTTATTTATTCTTTAAAATAAGTTTATTTTTTCAAAAAAAAAAATTCGTATTTCCAAAAAAAATATATTTAAAATAGGTTCACCTTTAAAAGCCGATAAAACTTCGTTATAAAATTATACAACTTTTATGGTTAAAATTTCATGTATTCTTTTCTACACACTAGAAATCTTATTGGATGAATTTTAAAACAATTTTTGAAATAAGAACCTATAATTTTATTAATATATTTCACTAATAGTGTCTAATATAAATTATTATGAAAAAACAGCATTCTACTAAAATGGGTTTTCATTAAAACACAACCTTTATATTCAATTTCACTTTATTTTAAATTATTATTAATTGGTAACCAATGAATTCATTATATGAAAATTTTTAGTCCATATATTCATGAATTTAGATAATAATATTCGATAACACCATTCCAAAGACTTGGGGATAACTTTTATATTTAATATTGGTGTTATATTGTTGTTTGGTAAGACTCTGGAATGTGTGCAACATAACTCATCAATAGAACTCGATTTTCTATGAAAAAATATGAAATTTGTAATTCTAACAATAGTAGATAAATTTTTCATTAAGACTAACCCATTATATAATAAAATTTAAATTAATTTGAAATAATATATTTCTACAACTCTCTAAATGTTACATAGAACCCCCATTAAAATTAATTCCACCATTGAAATTCATCTTTGGTTATCTTGAGATTATCATTTTTATAATTAAATTAATTAAACCGACGTCATAAAAACAGTTAATAAAACATCCTCTTAAATGTTAAAATTGGAAACATAAAGGTCACAACTTATTACACATAACTAGGATTCCATAATGGTAGAATATTTGTGGGAGATTAAAATATTAATTTGGAAGGAAAAACTAAATACCATGGACTAATAGAGATTGATAGAGATCATGGTCAATAGGAAGTCAATGTTGAAAATAGCGATACCCAAATAATTGTGTAAAATGTCATTAATTTCATTAGAAAATATGGTAATATGGTAAAATTTTATTTCAAGATCCATTTTGTAAAGGTAAATAATTATCTTACCATATAGTCCCAGAGAAAATATACTTAATTTCGGAGTATAATTTTCTAATTTAATCAATTAACAACAAATTTAATCTTTTTCTCAAAAGGAGGATTATTTGAGATAGTTTTTCCAATATTGACTCACTTAATTCAACTTTTAATGACCACATAACCATAGAAGGGATAATCATGATATTAATCCTATATTTACACATTAACCAAAACCAAAATTATTTGAACATTGTAAGATAATTAAAAAAATAGTAAACCATCAATAAATAAAATAATATTAAATATTAAATAGTAATGACCAATGTTTAGAGAAAATTATTCCACAAATAACAATCTATAAAATCCATTAAATAGTTTCTTAAAATGTTCAAAAACCAAATATTAGATAGATTTGATTATATATTATTAAAAGATAAATAAACCATTATTCGAAAAAGAAAACACCAAAATTTTTCAAATTAAACATAATATTTACCTAAAATAAAGGTCTAACACACCTGGACATCATGTAGGCTAGTGAAAGTGGGTAAAACCCCTGTTTTTCTTTGGTCATAGGGTCAAGCCACACCACATTTCTAGATGTGATGGTTTATCACTGATCATATTTGTTAAATATTTTTCTTATATAAATATAGAAACTAATTCCCCCCAAAAAATACTCATTTTTATACTAGGTGATAAAAATAAATCATCCTAAGACAATATCTTCAAAAACCACATTAAGATCACATCGCTTAAAAATTCAATGGGGGTGTCACATAAATTGAACTCAAAATCATACATAACCTTATAGACCTACGATGGTATCCATAAATCATAATATATAAAAACATTAAAACATCAGAATCTCTAATGTTATCTAAAATACCCTTTGATACCAAATATAATAACTAATGACCCAAACTCCTGAATCATATGCCGAAATCCATTACATTACATTTCTGAATGTGATGATGATAATTGTGATGAATTTTTTTCACCAAATCCATAAAAAACCAAAGTAAATATTTTATTACTTATATTCTGGAGGACCTTTTTGGTTTTGAGTTACAAGTAAATTTAAATAACTCTACTATAAACAACTTACATCAACTTGGACTAATAAACAGATGGTACATAACGTTTAACATCATTATCCATTATACCGATCTATTATTATTTCAAATTATGTAATTAAAATTTTCCTCATAAAATCCTTTATCGACATAAATACTTCAATATCAATCTGTAGAACTCAGGAGAAAGGAAACATAAGAAGGGTGAGCTCAGATGCTCAGTAAGGGTAAACATAAGCATTACCAATTGTTTATCATCAATTAGAATAAGTGTTTATATGATTATAATGACATAATCAAAGGGTATGAGACATTTATAAAAAGAACTCATACCCATCAGTACCTAGATAATAGAATAAGGAAACATGGTAAATGAGGGATATATCAAAATAAATAATAAAAAATCCATCTAATATTAGTCTCGCTCATTAGGCGAATTATAAACTCATATAATTCATAAAGAAAACATGTTGGTATATTGGAATATCATTTTTCTTAATTCTTACATAACCCTTATAAATTTGAATAACCTTGTATCCAACTTACAAAATAATTTGCTAAATAAAATAATTATTTCTCAATTTATCAAAGATCTATCTCGGACCACCCCTTATATAATTTATAATATGATCCCTCAGTGCTATTTGCGTTGAAACATCATTTAAAATATCTAGGAAACAAATACAATGAGAATTCATAAAAACTCATTCAAACACAATTTATTATTTTTAAAATATGATTATCCCATGAAATGAAAATGGGTTCTATTATAATATATTTGAAACATAGTTAACCCATATAAATGAATACTGTTCAATAAAAGTACAATTCAAACATGATTAACAAATGGAAAATAAATGTATTTAATAACAATCTCTTTTAAATATTAATAACCCTTGGAAAATAGACGAGTTCAACAAAAATATCATTGAAAAATTAATAACCCATGGAATAAATGGTTTCAAATACAAAATAATTGAATAATTATTTAACCATTGAAATTAAATGGTTTACAAAATAATCACATGTAAACCTCATAAACCCTTTTGAAATAAATGGGTTACAAAAAAATATCTTTGAAATATGATTACACCGTGGAAAATATATGGGGGTTAAAATAATATCTTTCAAATATGATTTACCCATGTTAATGAAATGGGTTAAAAAAATTCAAAACATTGTTTTACCATGTAAAATAAATGGTTTCAATGAAAATCTATTTAAAACATGAATAAACCCAAAAAATAATTGGCTTCAAAAAAATGTTTTGGAAAACATGAATAACCCATGGAAATGAAATTAATTTCAAAGCAATCTATTCGAAAAATTTATTATCCCATATAAAAGAAATGGGTTCTAAAACCATCTCTTTGAAACATTTTTAACCCATGGAAAATAAATGTGATGCAAATAGTATTGTTGAACCATTATTATCCCTTGGAGAATAAATGGGTATAACAAAAATATCATTGAAACATGATTAAACCATGGGAATGAAATTGGTTCAATGAAAATATCAATGAAAAATGACTAACCCCTGGAAAAGAAATGGGTTCAAAAACAGTCTCTTTAAAACACGATTAACCCTTGTTAACAAATGGGTTACAAAATAATCTATTTGAAACAAACACAACCCTTCCAAAAATTGAATCAGTATGGAATAAATAAAAAATATCCCTAGTGGAGGATAAATATAAACAAAGGTTTTTAATTTTGATGAATATAGATAACCTTAGAAAATCATTAAAACATTATTGAGGAAAATAATCATTAAATATTCTAATCTATCCCATACCACATTCAAACATTCGAATCAAATTCTGTATTAATGTAATAACATTAAATTTAAATTATAATATCATGAAAATAATTATATTCATTATATAAAATCTATAAGTATAATAATATAAACCTTTTAAAAGATGATTTGGGTATAACATAACAAACATCGCATGGAAGGAAAATTTTGACAACAATCCATTACTAGTTTTGTAAATTCGAAACTATAAAACCCATGAAATAATAGCAATTAAATTAGTCATTTACAAAAATGAAGATAAAATAATTCATCATATAACTTCTCAAAAAATGTTATTATATACACTATAATAAAAATTATGTGGTAAAAATGTCTTATGTCTCATAGAAGTAAAATTGGGACAAGAATACCATACTACATGAGTAACATTTGAATCATGAGATCCACAAAAGAATAAAATCAATTGAAACATATAATATCTTGAAATAAATGTAAATCTTGATATAACTCTTAATTTTGAAGTAGGTACACCATATAAATGTAACTAGGTGGATTAAAAAAATAATCATCAATAGAATTTAATGTGTGGTAAATCCCCTTTACACGAGTCCAATTTGTAATTTTTTTCATCCATTTTCCTAAATAATAAACCCATATTAATTATCCTCCTTATTTATAATATTTTAATAGTTTATAATTAATTTTATTTAATCTATAATCATGTTATATAAAATTACTCAATCAATCATGTTTATGTCTGATGTTTAACCATATTTAGTTTATGTGTCAAAAATAATTTTTTGTAGGTCAACTATTTTCAAATAGGATCATTATTAAAAAATATTAATAATAATCATCATATAATAATTATAATTATTATAAATAAAATTTAATTTTAAAACAAATATTCAATTATGGTTATCAAAAATTATCCAACGTTACAATCACGAAGACGGTAGGTCATACGTATTCATACATGACATTCCCATTTTATCAATGATCATTAAAGAAAGATAGAAATTAAATTTTATATTTTAATAATTATATATATATCATAAATACCATATTATTTAATCATATATTATTTTATTTTGAATTATTGTGATATAAAAGGAATAACATCAGGTTGAGGAGGCGTTTTTGTACCTGTCCACAAACGACGTTATGAAATTTTCAGTGTGTGAAATAGAAGTAAAGAAAATGATTTAGTACTTTTCAATAAAGTTAATTATGTCAGGTATGTAATTATATATTATGTATGTAACATATTATTAATTTAAACTATCCTTAATACATTCCACGAAATGTGTGAATGTATCACATCTCTTTGAGGAGGCGATAGTCCACACATCTACAAATCATGTTATAATATTTACTAAAATTGGAAAACATAATGGTATGTGTTATATAAAAATTAAAAAAGTGTTAACAAAACATAAATACCATATAATTCATTAAAAAACCTGGTGTCCATCATAATTCCGAACCGTGAGTAGTAGTAATGGTAAAAATGAACGACATCGTTCCGTGACGTGGTAGTCCACCGTACACACAAAGAACAACTTCCATACCATTTGATGGAAGTGCATGTTGGTGAATTTTTAAACCTTAATATAAAATCATCTAATTATATTGAGTTTAAATATGTTATTATATAATTATTGAATAAGAATTATTCAATGGGTGGAGAAAGAAATAAAACATAAATGCATGTTAAAGAATGTCACCTCTTTTTCAGGTTATTCCTATTATTTTAATCCAAAGGGTTTATTTTATTGGATTTATGTCCAATAATAGGACTCTAGTGAGTAGAGTGATGTTGGGACATTATTAATTCACGGTTCTGATGATCCAATGGTCTTGGATGTTTTGATGAAATGCGTGAGGGTGATTTCATTATTATAGACGAGGGAAGTGAAAATTTTGTAATAATAAAAAGGTAAACACTATTGAGACGCCTCCCTTAAATAATGTGATTAAAAATATAAATATAATGTATTATAACTTGAATTATGGTCGAGACGCACTAACACCACACAAAAAGATATTCATTTTTTTAATTTTTTTTCCTAGTATTTATGTTTTTTATAATGTTTTGGTTTTTAATTTATGTTACTAGTTTTAATACCAATGTAATTCACCCATTAATAGTAAATTAAAGTTATAGTAATTATAATATTTTGAAAGAATAATTTTAAAATATTATATCGAATTTATAATATAAAAAACACATATGTGTTTGATATCAATTTTGTTAAAAAAAGCATATAACTTGCAAAAACACTACTTTAACCCTCTCTATGATAACAATGTTTTTAATATTAATAGGTAATCATGTTTATTATAAATTAAGAATGAGACAAAATGTTACACAGTTGTTATTTATTAAAACATAAAAATCACTTGTAAAAAGATAAGTCTTTTAGTAATTTTAAATTTGATAATAAAATATCAATTTTTTATTTAATAAACAATGAATAAATCCATGTATTGGAGTCTCATAAGAATTTATTGTATTTATATAGTCTATAAAATATTAAAATAAATTATTATTATAACAATAAATCATTTATATTAAAAAATAATATTTATAACCAAACCTATGTAGCTTTTTCCATTCTCTAAAAACTTATAACTATAAAGGGAAATAAAGATTCTTTTTTTCTTTTTTTCCATACTTAACTTATTATATCTGTAAATTTCATGTAATAGAATCCCATTAACTCATAAAAAATGGATCCTCATTTGGTTATGGTCTAAAAATGTAAAAAAATGTGTTTTTGACAACTGTTCGGTCCTTTATACACCTTACATTCTATTTTTTCTATTTAGTAAACTTATTTTAAATATAATCGCTGTAATTAATGTTAATTACATTATATAATAATTTTAGGAAAAATATATATTTGATATTATTATAAAAAAATTCCATAATTCTTCCAATTAAATATACCATTTTTTCAAAATCAATTAACAGTAGTGGATAAATTATTTTAAAATTAATTCGCCATTCGCTCTGAGGTAGTATGATTTGAAGGATAAAATTTCAAATTATTATAATGTTTCCATATCAATTTCAAATTTCAAATTGAATTTCATTATCAAAATTTATTTATTGATGTATAATTTAACTAATTATACTCTAAAACTAATTAAAAATATAATTTATTTCTATCACTAATTTAGATGAAAAATTAGTTTCCAATTAAAATTCCCAGTTTTTCACAACTAAAAAACCAAAAAATCTTCTTATAAAAATATCAAAAATTCACCCAATGTATAATATGATATTCCAATTTATAGAATTAATTTAATTTTATAAAATAAAATTTATAAAATTTCCAAAAATTCCAAAATTTCTATTTTATAAAGGCACACTATTAAAAGGCGATAAATCCTCCCTTTAAATATATACACCATTTTATGAATAAAAATGGATGTACTCTTATCTTAACAATATAGTACATATTTTATGATTTTTATAAAATATTTTTTTTCATAGGAAATAAAAAATTAATTATTATCATTCACAAATAGTGATTAATTTAATTTACTGTGATAATACAAAATTTGGGTCATAAAGTTGTTGTTCATAAAAACACATCATTTATATTAAATAAGATATTATTTTCATTTGTAATTTATTAGTGACCAATGAATTAATTATATAATATTCTATAAAAAAATATATAGTATTTATTTTCTCACATTCAATAACGCCATTCTAGTGGCTATTTGATAACTGTCAAATTAAGTATCAATTTTATATTGTTGTCTGATAAAACACAACCTTGTGTGAAAAAATACTCATAAAAGGAACTCTATATTGAATGAAACACAATATACAATTGGATTTAAATAAAATTAAAGATAATCTTCTCATTTCATGTAACAAATTCTGTCAATGAATTTAAATTAATTGGAAATACTATATTAACTTAAATATATGGATGTTACAGTCCAAAACTTTTAGCTAGACACATAGAATAATTAACCCCCCATCAACTAAGTTATAAAAATTAAATTCATAATTGTTGGTCGGAGTGGACACTCAACAGGGGGGTGAATTGAGTTCCAATTAAAATTTCTGTTAAAAACAATTTCTATTAAAATCCCCCAATTTCAAAAACAAATTAAACTGTAGTGAATTTATATAGATTATAAAGGTTCAATTAGTTTCTCAAAGATTGATTAATTCTCAGTTAACGTAATCTTATGATTAAATTAACTTTTGAAACTAACTTACTGATTTATAACAAATATAAACACTTGCGAATTTAATTAACAAAGTAGCTTTGAAGATAGATTATATTTCAAAGTAATAGCAGCGGAATATGAAATAAATATGTATAGTATGGATATAGAGTAAAACTATAAACACAGAGAATTAACCAAGAGGTTCAGTCTCAAGCCGAGACTTAGTCCTCTCAAAATTTTATATAAGAATGATCCACACCCTGGATCGGGGTTAACAACAGTGAACACACTGTCCAGGTCACAAGACCTCTACCACAGTTCTTCGTGGGAAAACAAACAACAGCAGCAAGCTGTCCAGGTCACAAGACCTCTACCACTATCCACAGTGGGAAATGGGATGCAAAAAGATTTGCTGAGGATTTACAGATCCTCCAGTGAAAGTACAGGAGTCAGTGTGTGTGTTTAATACAGCAGATAACACACACTTCTCAAAATGTAGAATAAATCACAGAACAAGAGATGAAGAGTTTAGAAGTGGTTCTTGTGATCTCAGTGTAGCTCTTGTATTCGATCAGAAGAGAGTTTGAGTCCTCTTCTCTTTTCTTTTTGAGAAACAGAGTGTCGTATGCTCCAGGTTCACAGGTAGTGAGAATGTAGTCGATGAAGTTCTTCAGGGTTCTTCTTGTATGCACAGAACACTTCTCGAGTATACTTGATTGTCTATGTGCTTTTCTGTGTTCTTGATGGAACTCGTTTTTATCTTCTTGTGTTTCTGGTATATTTCGTCCACGACGCACTTCTCTGGTTCGCATTCTTTTTGGGCAGCGTAGTCTTCTCGTATTTATCTCCCGACAGGGGACAGAAAATATTTCTTTTCAGCAGGTACGAGGTATGGGTTCCTGACATCCGACAACCTTTATCAGATATTTTACAAATCATCAAAATGTATGATATGACCGTTAGATAGATTAAATGTAGGAAATAAAGAAATTAAAACGTTGAGTCGAGAATGTATGTCACTGTTGACTTCAACTGTGGTCTTCCAACTGTGGACTTCCTTCTGTGGACTTCCAACTGTGGACTTCCTTCTGACTGCTGACTTCAACAAAGGGCTTGCTGTCTGTAGGCTTGCAATAGTAGATTTTACTCCATGTAACTGTAGCCTCTCTAACTGTAGACTTGTAACATCAAATTTGTAGAACTGTAACCTTTGTCAACTGTAGACTTCGATCATCAGTAGACTTAGTCGACAGAAGCTGTCTAACTGTAACCTTGACTGTAGACTTATGACTGTAGGCTTGTTCGACTGTGAACTTGTTCCAACTGTAGACTTGTTCGACTGTGAACTTGAGCAGAGAAAACTTTGAACAGATGTCTTGTAACTGTGACCTTCGTCTGTGAGCTTTGACAATAGATAACAGTAGACTCGTAACTGTAAGCTTGTATTAGTCTCCGACTGTAACCTTGTAACTGTGAACTTATTGCAAAAGTAACTTAAGGTGACAGTTAACTGTAACTGTGACTTTGAGAAGAAAACTCTGACTGGTAGCTAACAATACCAAACTTATGTAAATACTACTGTAAGCTATTACAGTAAAGTTATGAGAGTAAGAATATGAACTGTTTAGAATAAAATACGTTTAAGCATAGAATAATAAGATTAATGCAAGGTTTTAATACATCATACTTAATGTTTAAGCATGATTTGGGATTATCAAAACAGGTGATTCCAACAATCTCCCCCTTTTTGATAATCACAAATTTTGTCTGTATGAAATATAGAAGTATCAGAGAGAAGTGTGCAAAACACAGTATTAGCAATATGAGCACAAAAATTAGGTATAATCCGCAAGGATTTCTCCTCTTTGTATAGGTTCATTTCTCCCTTGAGTTTTCCTATTTCTCCCCATTTCTCCCCCTATCTATTTCTCTTTATTTCTCCCCCTTTGTGATTAACAAAAAGAAAGACAGAGAGAGAGAAAATAAACATTGTATTAATAAGGAGTACAATACATGACCCAAAACGTGAATACATGATCCCTATCAAAAAAAATAAACAGACTCACTCCTCTTCATCTGGAGGTAAGGGATCTTTTCCTTTGGAGGAAGAAGATGGAGCAGGAGGTGAAGGATCAACAGGCTGAGGAATGGCAGCAGGAATGTCTGGAGGGGCAGCAACAGAGGCTCCTGAAGGCCTGTAGTGAGTAGCTTGCCGAGGGATCAGTGGTCTAAGGCTTCTGAGGGCATCAGTAGGAGACATTATGGAAGAACCACTGGGGTTAGAGACAGGTAGAGCAGGAGGAACTATAACAGGTGTGCAGTCCACATGAAGAAAAGGTAGGAGCAGATTCCTGAAATCCATTATGATGTTTCCTCCTCTGTCCATGGCAGATAAGAAGTCATTTTTGTTTTCCAAGAATTTATCCAAAGCCGGGGTCAACTCTCGTAGCTTGCTAACTTGTTCTTTGAAGGCTTGAGTTACATGAGGCATCTTCATAGTTTCTAGCATGAGCTTGAAGTGATTGTTCAACTGATGCTTGGTGAAAATCCGATCAAAGTAATAATCCACTTTACTTTTGATGGCCTCCTGAGAAGCAGTAGCAGCCTGTAGGTGCTCACGAACAAAGCCACTGACTTCTCTTGTAGTAGCAAGGATCTGTAGGTCTGATGTGTCATTTGCACGGGCCTGAGTAAGCTCTTCTCTGAGCAGGCTTCTAAACTGCTCAAGGTCTACAGGAGAGCTAGATGAAGAAAGGGACTTGATTGAGAATGCCACCGTCTCCTTGAAAGACTGAGTCAGATTTCCAATCACTTTCTGAATGACAGCATCCTGATTGCTAAAGTGTTCTTTTACTGATTTCTTGAAAGCCTCAAATACTTCCACAAACTGCTTGACCACTTCTTTGATGTATCGAATCTCACTAGCCACTAGTGTCTGAGAACTGCTCAGGGCAGTTAAAGAAGCAACTGATTGTCTGAGGGCCACTACTGCTCCAGTCCAGCTTTCAATTTGGGTGTGGCACACTTTCATTTCATCCATCACTTCTTTGATTGGACTTCCCACAACACATCCTAGAGATAGTTCTAAGGATTGTTCCACATTTTTCAGCTCATCAAAAAGACTGGTTTTCAATTCAGCAACAGACTGTCTGATGGTCTCCTTCATTTCATTATTTAAGGATTCAAGGTCTTCCTTGGTGGCCAATCTTTCAGTTTCTAACACTGGAGAGCTGTTGGGTAGGATGACTGGATTTCTTGGTGGTTGGTTTTCCTCATCTTAATCCTCATAATTGAGTCCTAACACCATGTATCCTTGATCTGAGGTCCATCCTTCTATATCAAACAGTACAGAGACTGAACTAACACGCTCCCCCTCACTTGGAGGTCCTTCCTGAACACTTTCTACTATCTGCTCAACTCTGGGTAACTCTAAGTTCTCTTCTGTAGCTCTAGCAGGTTCCATACTTTCTTCCTCTATAGGTTCAGCAGTGAGGTTAGCCTCCTTCTCTGTTGGGTCATCAACCACTTCCATGACAACAGTAGTAGAGACCACTCCTGCTTCCTGGTCAGACATTGACTTGTCTGTATACCCTATCAGAGGGATCATACTAAGTTCTTCTGCAACAGTTTCTTGTTTGTCATTTAAAGCTCCAGCCTCTTCTGCTTCGACTGTATCACCCTCATCAGAGGTGTCCTTGTCAAAATATTGAGATTCTTCTTCTTCTTCTGTAGTCTCAGTCTCACTGTCTCTTAGAACTGGTTCTCTACTAGGTAGTTCTTTTGGAGGGCTTGCTGCCCCAAACGTCACTGTCCTGACAGGACTGTGAGTAGTATCAGGATCACTCCCTTCATCAATTGGGGTGTTCTCTCTTGCAGAGTTACCAACTACTGCAGTCTGTTCATCATCTGAGTATACAGGTTCAGGCTCATCAGGCTTTAAGCCTGGATCTCTCCTATCTCTCGGTCTAGAGGGATGAGTAGAAGGGCTAAAATTCTCATAGATTCTCTCCTCATCATTCACCCATGATTTCTTCCAGGGATTCCAACTGATCTTCATGAATTTGCAGATTACTTTCGAGATACATACACTGTTCTTTGCCACTATCAACTCTTCCTGACTTCCAGCTGCACCTCTCACTTTCAACATAACCGAAATGAGTTTAGCATGAAACAAGGCACTTGATTTTGATCTTGCCTTTATCATGTCCTCCATATGAGCCATCAGCAACCTACAAAGGTTGACCTTCCTTCCATGTTTTAATAAGTACATCAAGTAAATATCCTGATGCTTCAGAGTTGCAAAATCTCCTCTTCTAGGACTCAGTACATGCTGAATAAACTTAAACAGAAGCCTGTCCTCTCCACACATTTCAGTAGCAATAATCTTCCTTACTGTGCCATTACCTGTCAATTCTTCCAGAGCCGTCTCATGATCAAAGATTCTACTATTTGGAGGAGCCGCTCCAGAATAGTAGTTGTAAATACCCTCATGAGGAACTCTTAAACATGAAGCCCATTCAACTGATGAAAAACTGACTTCATTACCGTTTACTCTGGATACCAGTCTATGCTGATCATCCTCTTCCTCGAACTGTAGATATTCATAGAATTCCTTCACCAGCTTCGGCTAGTACGGTCCATTATTGTTTGCGAAGCATTCGGTCCATCCATGATCATTAAGCACTGCCAGCACTAATGATCTGCTCGATAAAATCCACTCTTCACTTAGCTCCTTCTCAGCAACTATTTCTCTCTTAGTCAGATGTGGATTAACAGGTCTTATCGAGGCGTTCCCAGTGCCACTAGATTCAACTTGAGTCCTCTTTGGCATTGGTGCATCTTCATTGACAGTCGGGGGTCGCTTTGTTCTGGCCATTGGAACTGAATGAGGTTTCGAGGTTCGGTTGAAGGTTTAGGGTTTAGGACTTGAGAGAGCAAGGGTCGAGATGAGTGGATTGAGATATGTTCGATGTTCTCAATTTTATCATTTAGGGATTTAGAAATAAAAGTATAAAGAAAAGAAACGGTTCGAATTCCCGCAAAAATAAAATAAGATTAAACAGCGAAACAGCCTACAGAGAGATGTAACAGTGAGGTACACCGGTGAGGTCTAACTGTGAGGTTTCAACTGTGAGGTCTAACTGTGAGGTTTCAACTATGAGGTCTAACTGTGAGGTTTCAACTGTGAGGTTTCAACTGTGAGGTTTCAACTGTGAGGTTTCAACTGTGAGGTTTCAACTGTGAGGTTTCAACTGTGAGGTTTCAACTGTGAGGTTTCAACTGTGAGGTTTCAACTATGAGGTTTCAACTGTGCTATAGTTAATCATACCTAACTCATGTTTGATGTAACTTAATCTCTCAGAATTCAAAGGCTTTGTAAAAATATCAGCTAACTGATGTTCAGTGCCAATGAACTCAAGAGTGATATCACCTTTTTGATAATGATCCCTCAGAAAGTGATGTCTCACATCAATATGTTTTGTCCTAGCATGAGATACTGGATTTTTTGAAATGTTAATAGCACTTGTATTGTCACACCTTATAGAGACATGTTTGAATTGATATCCATAGTCTAGTAAAGTGTGTTTCATCCACAAGATTTGTGCACAACAGCTACCAGCAGCTATATACTCAGCCTCGGCAGTAGACAATGCAACAGAATTCTGCTTCTTACTACACCAAGATACTAGTGACTTGCCTAAAATGTGACATGTTCCAGAGGTGCTCTTTCTATCTAACTTGCGGCCAGCAAAATCAGCATCAGAATAACTTAATAAATCAAATGATTGTCCTTTTGGATAAAATAATCCCAAATTGGGAGTATGTTTTAGATATTTGAAAATCCTTTTAACAGCAGTCAAATGAGACTCTTTTGGATTGGCTAGAAACCGAGCACACATGCATACACTGAACATGATGTCAGGTCTACTGGCAGTAAGGTACAGTAGACTACCTATCATACCTCTGTAATTGGTTTGATCCACTGGTTCACCAGTTTCATCACTGTCCAACTTGCAAGTGGTGCTCATAGGTGTGTCACTGCCTTTGGTGCCATCCAAAGAAAAACGTTTTAGAAGATCTTTAATATATTTACTTTGATTCAAAATAATACCATTTTTATTTTGAAAGATCTGAAATCCAAGGAAAAATTTGAGTTCTCCCATTAAACTCATTTGAAACTCATTTTGCATTATTTTTGAAAAAGCAACACATAAAGAATTTTTAGAAGATCCAAAAATAATATCATCCACATAGATTTGTACTATTAATACATCTTTAGAAATCCATTTAATAAAAAGAGTTGGATCAGCTATCCCTTTAGTAAATCCTTTCGAAATAAGAAAAGAGATGAGCCTATCATACCAAGCTCTTGGAGCTTGCTTTAAACCATATAAAGCTTTAGATAGTTTAAAAACATGATTAGAAAAATGGGGATTTGTAAAACCAGGAGGTTGTTCCACAAATACATCCTCAATTATATATCCATTTAGAAAAGCACTTTTAACGTCCATTTGATATAGTTTGAAATTCAGATGAGCAGCATAAGCAAGTAATATCCTAATGGCCTCTAGTCTAGCCACAGGTGCAAAGGTTTCCTCATAGTCTATTCCTTCTTCCTGACTATACCCTTGTGCAACTAGCCTAGCTTTGTTTCTGATTATGTTACCAAACTCATCAACTTTGTTTCTAAACACCCATTTAGTGCCTATGGTAAGAGTATCTTTAGGTCTTTCCACTAATTCCCAAACTTTGTTTCTTTCAAACTGATTTAGATCTTCTTGCATAGCTATTACCCAGAATTCATCACTGATAGAATCATTGACATTTTTGGGTTCAAGCTGTGAAAGAAAAGCTTGATGTTCAACCTGATTTCTTAGAGAAGCTCTAGTTTGTGTTCTTATATCAAGATTACCAACAACAGCATCTAAAGGATGATTCTTTAGAATCCTAGTTGATTTGGTAAAGGTTTGACTAGAGATTTCAGGTTCATCTATAGGTTCGGGTTCCACAGAGGAAGATTCTGGAAAAAGTCCAGAACTGGATGTTTTTATTGCAGGTTCTTTAGATTTGTCATTTAGGTCCAGAACAGATAAGTCTTCTTCAACATCTTCAAGAGAAGTTTTAGACTCATGTGGATCAGTCTCATCAAACTTGATGTGAACAGATTCTTCCACACATTTGGTTTTCTTATTGAACACTCTATAGGCTTTACTAGACATAGAGTAACCTAGGAAAATTCCTTCATCACTTTTTGGAGCAAATGTATCAAGATTATCTTTAGTATTCAGAATAAAGACTTTGCAACCAAAAACTCTAAAGTAATTAACCTTAGGTTTCCTATTATTCCACAACTCATAAGGGGTTTTCTTAAGAATCGGTCTAATCAAGACTCTATTAATAACATAGCAGGCTATATTTACAGCTTCAGCCCAAAAGTGAACAGGCAGGTCATATTCATTGAGCATAGTCCTTGCAATTTCTTGCAGGGTTCGGTTTCTTCTTTCCACTACACCATTCTGTTGGGGTGTCCTAGGGGCAGAAAAGTTATGAGAATAGTCATTGTGTGAGCAGTAAGATTCAAATTCTCGATTCTCAAACTCACGGCCATGATCACTCCTCAAGGTCTTAATCTTAAGTCCACTAAGATTTTCTACAGACTTAGAGTATTTAACAAAGGAAGAGCAGGCTTCACTTTTGTGAGCTAGAAAGTATACCCAAGTATATCTAGAAAAGTCATCTACAAGAACATAAACATAGTGCTTCCCATTTAGACTTGAAATTCTTGATGGTCCAAACAAATCCATGTGAACCAGTTCAAGTGGTTGAGAAGTTGAAACTTCTTTCTTTGGTTTAAAAGAAACTTTGTGTTGTTTTCCCTTTTGACAGGGATTACACACTTTGTCATTTGGGAATTCAAGATTAGGTAGGTCTCTAACTAGGTGTTTCTTAGAGAGTTTTCTAAGTGAGTGAATGTTGCAGTGTCCTAATCTTTTATGCCACAGCCAAGACTCTTTATGAAAAGCATTTAAGCAAGTAACGTTATTTTTAGCTAAAGCGTTTAAGTCAACAGCATAAACATTTTCATTTCTTAAGGCAGAAAATATTAAAGAATTTTTGGAATTATAAACATTACAAGAATTGTTTTCAAACTTGACATTAAAGCCATCATCACACAATTGAGAAATGCTAAGTAGGTTGTACTTAAGTCCATCAACAAATAAAACTTTGGAAATTAATACTGAGTGAGTGTTACCAATCTGGCCTAAGCCGATGATTTTTACTTTTGAGTTATCACCAAAAGTGACATATCCTCCATCAACCTTTATTAAGCTTTTGAAGCACGAATAGTCCCCAGACATGTGTCTTGAACATCCACTGTCTAAGTACCATACCTTCTTGTAATTGCTTTTCAAACAGATTTCCTACAAAACAGATTAGACAAGAAATGACTTTGGTACCCAGATTTTCTTGGGTCCAGATATGTTAGCAATCAAGGATTTAGGTACCCAGATTTGTCTTATGGGTCCCATACAATTAATAGATGCAACAGATTTAGAGAGATATACTTTACTTGATCGAAAACTATTTAAATAACCAGTTGAGGCATACGAATTTCCAAAACTGGAACTAGCAGGATTTTTTCCAGACTTGGAAATAAATCGGGTTTTAGTAAACTGTCTTTGTCCAGGTTGGTATCCCAAGCCAGTAGCATACTTAGGTACAACTTGCTTTCCTAGAAGTTGGGTTAGAGTATCTTTTCCATTTGTGAATGTTGCTAAGTCCTTTCTAAGTTGTTCATTAGATAGTTTCAGTTCTGTATTCTCCTTTAATAATTGAACATTTTTCTCTTTTTCTACATCAAGTGCAGACTTGACACTTGCAGTAAGAGCATGCTGTTTCTTTAAAGACTTATATTTATCCTTTAGTTCATTACACGTTTCTTCCAGCATATTACAGTATTCAGTCAATTCATCTTTAGACATATTTTCAGAATCAGAACCAGATTCTGCTTCACCTTCAGAATAATAAGAGTTTAAAGTGGGAGTGTCTAAGGTTACCTCAGATGTGTTTGTCATGAAACACATATTAGCACGATTTCTTTCAGAATCCCTGGACTCTGATTCACTTGTGATGTCTTCTGAAGCACTCCAGGTGGCCTTCATAGCTTTCCTATAATTCTTGTCCTTGTACTCATATTTCTTCTTGAATTTTAACTTAGGACAGTCAGCTTTGATGTGTCCTTTCCTTTTACATTCATAGAAAACTATGTCTTCTTCTTTATCAGTGTTCTTCCAATCTTTCTTCCACTTACCTTGTCTATCATACTTACCCTTGTAGTTTGGTTTTCTGAAGAACTTCTTCTTCCTATAGAACTTCTTAAATCTCCTTGCTATTTGTGCCATCTCGGCATCACTGTCAGAATCTAAGTCTTCACTAGATGAGCTTTCAGTTGGTATATGCACTTTCTCCTTGTCTTTGCTCTTTGATGCAGTAGACTTAAAAGCTACAGATTTTCGTTTTGGTTCCTCATCTTCCTCTTTATTCACCTTTAGATCTTCTTCATACATCATCAGCTTACCAATTAACTCCTTGACAGGCAAAGTTCCAATATCACAGGATTCTCTAATTGAAACGGATGTGCCTCTCCATCTGTCAGGCAGACATCTCAATAATCTCATGATTTGCTCCTTTGCTGGAACAATCTTCCCGAGTGAGCTCATTGTGTTGACTATCTCATTAAACCTGAGATACATATCAGAAATAGGTTCATCAGCTTTCATCTTAAAGTTATCATATTTGATAGTATAAGTATTTAACCGCATTTCCTTGACATTAGTTGTTCCTTCATGAGAAACAGCTAAGGTGTCCCAGATTTCAAAAGCAGTTTTACATGCAGAAATTCTATTGAATTCCTCATCTCCAAGAGCACAGTAGAGAGCATTCACAGCCTTACAATTATTATTGTAAGCTACTTTAGTAGGTTCATCCCAAGTTATTCTTTCAGTTTCTGGAATCTTGTATTGAGACTCTATAGCAGTCCAAATATCAAAACCCATACTTTCCAAATGAATTTTCATTTTGAGCTTCAATTGGGCATAATTCACACCATTAAAGAAGGGTGGCCTATTAGTAGAAACACCTTCTAGTCTATTATCCATAAGGAAATTTTAGAAAATGTTTTAAAGATATAAAATTTAGAACTAACAGAAATTTAAGATCTTTTAGATAAAACTACAATCACAGTTTAAAAACAGAGAGTTAAAATAAAACATTGAGCAAGTATAACAGAGATAAACACAACCTCTGATACCAAATGTTGGTCGGAGTGGACACTCAAGAGGGGGGTGAATTGAGTTCCAATTAAAATTTCTGTTAAAAACAATTTCTATTAAAATCCCCCAATTTCAAAAACAAATTAAACTGTAGTGAATTTATATAGATTATAAAGGTTCAATTAGTTTCTCAAAGATTGATTAATTCTCAGTTAACGTAATCTTATGATTAAATTAACTTTTGAAACTAACTTACTGATTTATAACAAATATAAACACTTGCGAATTTAATTAAGAAAGTAGCTTTGAAGTTAGATTATATTTCAAAGTAATAGCAGCGGAATATGAAATAAATATGTATAGTATGGATATAGAGTAAAACTATAAACACAGAGAATTAACCAAGAGGTTCAGTCTCAAGCCGAGACTTAGTCCTCTCAAAATTTTATATAAGAATGATCCACACCCTGGATCGGGGTTAACAATAGTGAACACACTGTCCAGGTCACAAGACCTCTACCACAGTTCTTCGTGGAAAAAAAAAACAACAGCAGCAAGTTGTCCAGGTCACAAGACCTCTACCACTATCCACAGTGGGAAATGGGATGCAAAAAGATTTGCTGAGGATTTACAGATCCCCCAGTGAAAGTACAGGAGTCAGTGTGTGTGTTTAATACAGCAGATAATACACACTGCTCAAAATGTAGAATAAATCACAGAACAAGAGATGTAGAGTTTAGAAGTGGTTCTGGTGATCTCAGTGTAGCTCTTGTATTCGATCAGAAGAGAGTTTGAGTCATCTTCTCTTTTCTGTTTGAGAAACAGAGTGTCGTATGCTCCAGGTTCACAGGTAGTGAGAATGTAGTCGATGATGTTCTTCAGGGTTCTTCTTGTATGCACAGAACACTTCTCGAGTATACTTGATTGTCTATGTGCTTCTCTGTGTTCTTGATGGAACTCGTTTTTATCTTCTTGTGTTTCTGGTATATTTCGTCCACGACGCACTTCTCTGGTTCGCATTCTTTTTGGGCAGCGTAGTCTTCTCATATTTATCTCCCGACAGGGGACATAGAATATTTCTTTTCAGCAGGTACGAGGTACGGGTTCCTGACATCCGACAACCTTTATCAGATATTTGACAAATCATCAAAATGTATGATATGACCGTTAGATAGATTAAATGTAGGAAATAAAGAAATTAAAACAGTGAGTCGAGAATGTATGTCACTGTTGACTTCAACTGTGGTCTTCCAACTGTGGACTTCTTTCTGTGGACTTCCAACTGTGGACTTCCTTCTGACTGCTGACTTCAACAAAGGGCTTGCTGTCTGTAGGCTTGCAATAGTAGCTTTTACTCCATGTAACTGTAGCCTCTCTAACTGTAGACTTGTAAAATCAAATTTGTAGAACTGTAACCTTTGTCAACTGTAGACTTCGATCATCAGTAGACTTAGTCGACAGAAGCTGTCTAACTGTAACCTTGACTGTAGACTTATGACTGTAGGCTTGTTCGACTGTGAACTTGTTCCAACTGTAGACTTGTTCGACTGTGAACTTGAGCAGTGAAAACTTTGAACAGAAGTCTTGTAACTGTGACCTTCGTCTGTGAGCTTTGACAATAGATAACAGTAGACTCGTAACTGTAAGCTTGTATTAGTCTCCGACTGTAACCTTGTAACTGTGAACTTATTGCAACAGTAACTTAAGGTGACAGTTAACTGTAACTGTGACTTTGAGAAGAAAACTCTGACTGGTAGCTAACAATACCAAACTTATGTAAATACTACTGTAAGCTATTACAGTAAAGTTATGAGAGTAAGAATATGAACTGTTTAGAATAAAATACGTTTAAGCATATAATAATAAGATTAATGCAAGGTTTTAATACATCATACTTAATGTTTAAGCATGATTTGGGATTATCAAAACAGGTGATTCCAACAATAATTTTTTGGCAGGTGACATCATTTACCCCATTTTAGACTCCATATGTGTCAATCCCATCCATGTTGTTCCAAATAAAATAGGCTTGACAACTATGGAAAAGAATAACAATAGATTAATTCAAAAGTGAGTCGAAAACAATTGGAGGCTATGTATTGATTAATGAAAGTTGAAACAATTCACCAGAAAATAAAAATTCCCAATCCAATTCATTGATAAAATGATTGAAAAGATAGAAGGTATAACGCATTACTTCATTTGGGATGGGGTTTATGTTTATTTTTAGGTACACGTTTCCTCAGAATCCTAACAGAAGATAGTACTCACCTATCTTTTTGGGGCCTTTTCCAATTAGATGATTTCTTTTAGATAATGGATTTACACTGGAGTATTTTTGTGATATATGGTATGAATTTTATCATATCACATTTTGGTCTTATTATATGTATTTATAGATGAATTTACTATTTTTGTAATATCATATGATTATAACTTATGGAATCTAGAGAATGTTTTGAAAACATGTAGAGATAAAAATATGGGTTTTATCATTGAGTAGTGTATGTTTGTGGGTGAAAAATGAATAATTCAATGTCATATAATTTCAAAAAAAAAATCATTGAGCTGTCTAATTCTATAGTTTAAGTGATCAATTATTTTATATATCCCACCTATTTTGGAGAAATTATATATTTTTTGGGGAATGTCGGATTTTATAGATGATTTATCAAGCAATTTAGAAATATTTCACTTCTTCTTTTTTGGTATCTTCTAAAAGAAGATGACAAGGATTTTTATGATAACGGTATGGAATAAATTGATGAGATGAACCCATAGTTGATTACAACAATGAATAATGAAAGTATTGAAAGAGTAACATCTATTAAACATAGACAATGAATTGAAGGAAAACATCAGGTCATATCTTAGGCCTCAAGAACATTGGATTCCACTCAGATCAATTATACAACAATTGAAACGCCATTTCATAATTTTGTTATTTTCATTAGAAAAATTTATTTTGTATTTACTTTGAACTATAGAAGAAGTATTTTCTTATCATGCACCACTCAGCTACATGATAAATATGGTCTATTCTAAATCTTGGATATTAATTTTGATAATATTATTTTATGACTTTAATTAGGAAATTAAAGTAAAAATAAGAGAATAAAGTGATGTGTCATATTTCTATAATATGCAACCCAACACTATTGAATAAAAAATTCTAGAACTGATCCCACTCAATGATCACATACATAGAGAGTAACATTAAGTCATTGAAGGTGAATTACCATGGTATTTCAACATAGTAAATTATTTGGCCACATATAAGGAACCTTCTACCCTTAACTCCCATCAAAATCATAAAATCATTGTTTAATATAGATTCATTATCTGGGAAGATAATTTTATCTAAAAAAATTTATAATGACCAAGTTATATGAATATGCCTCACGATAAGTGAAATAGAATCTATTTTTCAATTATGTTGTACCCTTTCTTGTGGAAGCCAATTTTGATCTCAAATAATAGAAATAAATGTATTAGAATTTGGAATATATTGGATGAACATGTTTAAATATACTCATGATTATAGTAAACACTATGAAAAATTTCAATTTTCTAGAATTAATTCAAATAGACAAGAGATACAAAAACAATCGGTTAAATCGTTGAAATATGGGGAATTTATTTTATGGGAACCAATTCCATGTAATTTAAAAAAATTTAAATTTTACTTGTTGATTATGTTTATATATGGGTGGTATCCAAGGCCACCAAGAATGATAAATTGAATGTTGTGTGTTGTTTTTTTAGGGCCAGCATATTTTTTTGGGTTGTAATTCCGTGATATATCATTTGTGACCCAAGGACACATTTTTATAATAATAAAATGGTGGTTATGCTAATAATGTATTAGCTGAACCACAAAACGTCTACACCTTACCATCCCTATACAAATGGACAAATTGAAGTGTACAACATAAAAAGTAAAAGTTTTTTAGATAAAATGGTCAAAAAAACCAAATGGATTAGAGAAAAAGGATTGGAGAGAGATTATGGGAATACCTTATAATATACAATACAATAATAGGTATGGTTCCCTAAAGGTTTATTTATGGAAATGGTTTTTAGGTACTAGTGTAATTAGAGAACCAATATTATTGAGCTCATACAAATGTGAATTTGAATTTAGATAGTGATAAAAATGTGAGAAAACATTAGTTACATGATATAGAATAAATCAGAGGAGAATATTCTAAAAATTTATGAATTTTCAAAGAAAGAACTAGAGTGGAAAATGAAAAACTGATGAAACCAAATTCCTTTCAACATGGAGACTATGTCCTTTTATAAAATTACTGACTGAAGATAATTATTAGTAAACATCTTTCTATTGTTACTAATTTCTATCCTTTTTGTTCCATTCATATCAAGAAATAAGAATAGGGAAACCCATTCAAAATAAATGGGAAAAGTATAAAAAAATTTCATTGAGGGTTACTAGAAGAGCCGATGAAACATATACAACTCATCAAAATCATATACTAATTTCTTCTCATGAGGCTAGTTCGAGGCAGAAAATTTAACCAAAGGTGCTTCTAGGATACACCCCTAGTTTTAATGCATTCTCATGATGTTGGATTCAGTTAACTCTTACATCACCCCATTGATCTCTAATGTAAATGTTCTTACCATAGTATTAGTTTTTTGTATTTTGAAGAACAATAATGGAAGGAATCCATAGAAAACCACAAATAATGGAGATAAGGGATCTAATTAATCATTTACAAAGGGATTTCCATTTTAATTATTATCATTTAAACTATATACATTTAATTCCAAAAGAATATTTTATATTTAAACTTTAATTTAATTCCCATTCTTGAATTCATTGTTTAGATGGATTTTTTAGGAGACATGAGTTTTTTAGGATTCTAGTTATTCCATGTTTAATATCTAAATTTTAATGACATTCAATGAGTAAAATAGACTATTGAATAATTAATATGAAGCATGTATATTAAAATGATAAATCATGATGTGAGGGAATAATTTAATTCATGTAAATGAAATTCCCCAAAAAATTTCGCAATTTTAATTTATGAAATTCATGTGAATTTATTTTTTATTAATAATCATTTTTGATAGATTTTCCAAATGTTATTTTTTGCACTATTAGAATATTTCTATACCATGTAATTCCTATCATATATTGTAAATATTTCATTAGTGGTCCTAAGACATGCCACATGCTATAATTTTTATTTTAACTTATCAAATCTATGAATGTGTAAAAACAAAATTATAATTATTGAGGAATCTTGGTAAAATAATTTATCCTTTTGAGACCACAATTACATCAATCATTATTCCAAAAATATAAACCAGGAATGTCCTTGTTATATATGATCTATATATCAATCCCTATTTTCCCAATAATACAAAAATCTCAGTAATTGCATTATATTTATAGTAATGATGTCAGGATGAAGGGAGTAATTATAGAGACCCTATCCTTTTACAGAAAACATTACATGAATTTAATAATAATTATACATCAGAAAACAATCCATGGATCATTATTTCTAATGTATTTTAAGAATAAGTGTGTAAAATTTAAAATTCATGATAGGAAAACATATTTATCTAATCTTTATAAAGATATCCTAACTTCATTTGAGACCTTACATATTCAATGGGTACCCTAGGGATCCCATGAAAGAAGGGATAAGCTAAGATCCCAGTAAAGGAAAATGTAGAGTAATAAAAAATTAACACATGCGTTAGATGGCATGTCATATTGTATATAAAAGGCAAGGAACACAAGGAATAATAACACATAAATTATGATCATATAAAACTGAATTCATTTTAATGTGGTTTTAAATAATATAATTAATTTAGTATGATTCCTAACTCATTTCACAAATAGGATCACATGTCAAGGTTAACCCCCATGACTATTGCACATGGTAGCACGAGTCATGTACAACCGCCAAGACTGTTTCACAATATGTATCATGAGATTAAACATTACCCAATTTAATAGAGTGATATATGGAAACACCCATATTAACATGTTCATGAGTATTCCTTCTACATATATAATCATACAGAAACAATCATAAAAATAAAATCACCCATGAAATGAAATGGGTATCATAATCATGTCATAAATCATAATGAATGAGTGTATCATAAAAGCGTCCATGAAATAAATTAATTAGACCATACATAGACATTAAAATGGTAAAATAGGAATATTTCATGGTACGTTATGTCAAAAATAAGTTACAACATTTGAAAAGAGTATTTAATAATTTTTTTCATTAAAACATTTTATTGTTGTTTTAAGGACAACATGAACAAAAATTTTAAAATGAAAAAGAAATAATCTTTTAAAAACCCATAACTGAGAAAAGAAGGATTTACTAAAAAAAATATCTGGTTTTATATAATACATTTTGGCTTAAAACATATGGTATAGTACACTTGAGATTGAGTACGAATTTTGGAAGTTCCCTTAAAACATGTTTTGTTATAGAGAAGTATTGAGGGGGGAATCATTAAAAAACATGTATAACCCCAAAATAGAATGATCAATGGATCATGATACATTATTTTGGATTTTATAAATTGAATTTATAAGATTTAAATAAATATAATATATAAGTTCATTTGGGTAGAATGAAATATTGAGCAACCCGAAGGAATAAAAGAGGTTCGTGTAGATTACCAAAAAGAATATTGGCATGGTATCAGTTGTACATAGGGGGATTAATGAAAAGGAAAGGGTTTCTCATATTTTATACATCATCAAGGTAGCAAGGGGAACATGTTAAATCATACCTCAACATTATAAATTATTCATAAAAATAAAAAACAAAGAGGAGATTCTTTAATAAATGTGAGAATGAGAGGATGCCTTACCATAAGCCCGATGATGTTCTTCACTTGATCTTAATGACCAGAATAATGAAATTAGGATCATTAATTTAAAATTACAGAACGTAAAATACATTTTAGTTATTTATTATAACCTTATTGAGTTTTCTAATGTCCTTTTTGATGAGTTAATATGTTCAATTTCAATGTTTTGGAGTGTTTCCTTTCATTGTTTTAATTATTGGTTCATTTATATTCATGTTTGTATAAACAAGTGGGATGACGATGGATTTCTATAAATGAAGTAATATTAAATTGGTTAAAATAAATAATATTACATGGTTATAAAATTCATTTATTTTTTGGAGTGAAGGTGAATAATTAAATAAAATATTAATGATAAAATGTGGGATTATTTTTGCGATTTTTCTTACAATTAAATTGTTTTGTATTATTATTTCACATCTTGTGTGAAAAAAGATTCCATAAAATAATTTAATATAAAATTAATTTTTAATAGTATGGTTCAACCATAAAATTGGTTTCATGACTAGATGATGGTGAAAGAAATTTATATCCCGTCATCCTGGAATGGGACAATTAACACATGTCGGATGGTTTTTTCATTTCTTTCATATGAAAGGAGTGGAAAAGAGATAGGATTATGAATTATCCAATTAAAATAAATACATTCTAGTACATTTATGGTATTGGTGTTTTCATACCATATGGATGAGTAGAGGTTACGAAGGAAAAGAGAACAATGGAACACGAAGAAAAAATGAATGAAAAGAAAAGAGGAATTTGCCTCTTGATTTAATCATCCTTGAGAGCCTTTTAAAGGGAGTGGATTTGGTATTTTTAGGAGACCATGGACTTAGAGGCATGGGTTAGGAGCATTGGTATAGATTTTGTTAGAATTTAGGTAAGACACAAGGCTTGAGAAGAGTGAAGAGAAGAGGGGGTTATGGGTGGTTTTCATAGTGGTGGGGAGGTAGGTTTTCTTAATATTTGAATCATTTGTTTATTATTATTCTATAAAAAATAAATATCAATTATTCCCTAACCAAAAATAGTAATAAAAGAATGTTATTTCGAAGTGAGGTTTCATTCATCGTCCACGATTCTAGGAATAGTCCATTTATATTATAATGGATATATATGGTAAATTACAATATTTCAGTATTCATAAAAATTCAAGTATTTTATAAAAATACCAAAAATTCCCTCAATCGATTTTTCAATACGTATAATAAATAAATGAAATTAATTTTCCAAAAAAAAATTTCAATGTACCAAAAAACTAATTTTTAATTAAAATAAAAAATTACATGAAAAATACATATTTTAAAATTATGACTGATTTTATAATGCTTCAAAAAATTAAATAAGATATTATAAAATTATCTTAATACCAAAATACATAAAATTGATAATTTATCTACACCTTTTAGGGAAATAATTTTTCTTTAATATCAAATAATTAATTTTAATTATTTATTTTTTACTTACAAAAATACCAATACATTTAAAATGGTCATATTATCACTTATAAGATGCATAAATTTTATTTATAAATTAATGGATGAGAATACTATTATTTAGGATGATTTATTTCTCATTACGGACATTTAAATATTCATAACTCTACTATAACTATTCATAAGGGTCAATTACTATCCACCAAACAATTTAGTATTTCTTATCGGACTTCAAACATATTACAAATCACAACCATGTATGTCAGATTTTTGAAATTCAAATCACAGAAGTTACAATATTATGTTTAAATGTATCATAATAAATTTTAGTTTATTGTGCTGTGATTTCATGTGATTATATGACATAATTATAAAAAGATAATTTCCATTGATAAAACATTAGGCCATTAAATTATTAAACCTCTATGAAATTTCACCCTAGAATTTTCATTTGACATTCTATTCCATAAATAGTTTTAGGTAAATTTCGTTCATTTCCTCCTCTAGTTCCCATTATCCCTCTTCATACTTATGGTTCCACTATAGTACATTGATCTGGTGAGAAGTCATGTTATGTAGAACATTATCTCTATTATCCAAGATCATTACTAGCTGCTCCTCCAAGGAAATATATTTTTCAAACTGTACCTCCTATAAAGAGAGTACATGTGAACTGTCTATTATATACTTCATTAAGAGGGATACATGAAATACATCTTGTACATTGGACATTTAGGTGGAAGTGATAGTCAATAGGCTACAACCCCAACATGATAAAAAATCGAAAAGGTTTTGATGTACCTGGGACATAAATTTACTTTATTCCCAATCCTCATGACCTTCTTCCCTAGAGATATGTGTAGAAATAGCCGGCCTTTGAATTTGAACTCATGGTCTTGTCGATGATTGGATACATAAATCTTTTTTTCAAATTTGGGATTCCATGATTTATGCTGAATGGTTTTTACCTTCTCCAAAATTTAATTGACCATTTCAGGTCCTAGAATCCTACGCTCAGTTACCTCATCGCAACACACTAATTTTCTTGCAACTTTTCCCCTAAATGGCTTCGTATGGTGCCATTAGGATTCTTGAGTAGAAACTGTTGTTTTAGGAGAATTTGACCAGTGGAAGATGTTATCCCCATCTTAATTTTATGTCAATAGAACATGCAATCAATAGATATCTTAGTTTGAGAAATGTTTTCTCAGATTTCCCATTAGTTTGAGGGTGATATGCCACAAATAAGTTCAGTTCAGTGCTTAGAGCATATTGGAGACTTTTACAGAACATCGAGGTGAATCTTGGATCTCTATTAGAAGAAATAAATAGTGGTACTCCATGAAGCCTTACCAACTCTTTGATATATATCAGTGAAATCTTATCCAATTATATGTCCTCTCGAATTGCGATAAAGTGAGATGTCTTTTTAGGATGATCCATAATGACACATATAGCACTATTTGCATGGGATGTCCTTAGAAGTCCATTGAAAAAGTCTATCGTTATGTTCTCCCACTTCTATTTTAGTATTGGTAGTGGCTTAATTACCCTTATAGACTTATATCTTTGTTCCTTCACTTTTTGACATTCTAGTCACATTAACGCATACTCAACAATATCCTTCTTCATATTTTCCCACAAAATGTTCTCTAGGATATTTCGATACATCTTTGTACTCCCTTGGTGAATAGAGAATGTTGAGCTATCTGCATCATTCAAACTCTCATTCTTTAACTCTAGATTAGATAGTACACATAATCATGACCAATCATTATAACTCCCTCCCCATTAATATTAATCTCTGAAGATTTACCACTTCTCTTGAATTATACCCTTTTCTGAATTTCCATATGTTTTCTGTGAGTATCCTTTATTTTCTCCAAGAGGAATGGTTGAGCAATAATTTGTGAAAGGATTGATGATATTCTTTCCTTAATTATTCCCATGTACATCCTCTACTAATATAAGAAGATCATATCATTTTAAATTCTCATCATTGAAAAAGATGCAGGATCATTTCTACACCGAGCAGCCAACACTTTATTTTTCTTACCAAGATAGTAGTGGATTGAGCAGTCAAAATCCATGATAATCTCTATCCATCTTCTCTATAACATATTAATCTCTTTTTATTTAAATATATATTTTAGACTATTTTGATCAGTATATATCTCACACTTCTCCCCATAAAGATAATGACTACATATTTTTAATGAAAATATCACAACCACCAATTCCAGATCATTCATAGGATAGTTTTACTCATGATTTTTCAGCTACCTTGAGGTGTGGGCTATCACTATATCATTTTCCATCAAAACATATCCAAATCCCATATTTTAATCATCATTGAACACCAAAAAAAGTTCTCCACTAGTTTAGAGTTTGAGTATTGGCACAGTGATTAAACTTTCTTTAAACTCCTTAAAACAATATTCACATTCCAGATTCTAGAAAAATTATACTCCCTTCCAAGTTATCTTTGTCATTGGGTTTCATAATCATGAAACATTCATCACCAATCATCAATAATATCCAACTAGATCCAGAAATCCATGGATCTCCATTACATATGTATTCTAGGGCCACTCATCAATCGCCTTTGTCTTGGAAGGATCTATAGATATCCATTTGTTTGTTATAACATTCCCCATGAATGATAATTCATCTATACAGAACTCACATTTACTATACAATTCATACATCTTATCCCTTCAAAAATTATTTAACAGAGTATTCAAATTCTCCTCTTGTTCCTCCTTGTTCTTGGTGTATATCAGAATATCATCGATGATGACTACCACAAATTTTTCGGGGTAATCTCAAGAGACTCAATTAATTAAATCCAGGAAAATTTTTGGAGCATTTGTGAGTCCTAAGGGAATCATAATGAGATCATAGTGTCCCTACCTCATTCGAAATTCATTTTTTGGAAGATATTCCTTCGTCACATTTAATTGGTCATATAGCGACTAAAGGCCCACTTTTGAGAAATAATTGGCCTCATGAATATGATAGAACAATTCATATATACATGGAATACGATACTATTTCTTTATCTTGATTTTATCTATCTCACAATAATTAATGCAGACCCATGTAGATCCATCCATTCTTGATTAGGAGGACTGGTGCATCCAATGTTGAAGCACACTTTCATATAAAACCATTCTCTAGATTCTCCTATATCTATTTATTTAGCTTATCTAGCTCTACGGAGGAAATTATATACGGTGACATTGGTATAGGTAGAGATCTAGGAATAAATTCAATTGAGAACTCAAACACTCAATCAGGAGTAAGAACATGAAACGTTTCATGGAATACATCCCTTTAATCTCTCATGATGGGCATGTCTTCAAGCATGATTCTCCAATTTGTCTCAATAATTTGATCTAGACAAGATTTATCATAAGGAATTAATATACACACTTTATAAAATTATTCTAAATGAGAACCATCTTCCTCTTTACACTTATAGTGAATTGGATGATGCTTTGTGATGTGAAGATTGATCTACAATTCCTGAGGGTTGATGTTGTATTTGTAAAAAAAATAGCCAATCCCTTCCCATGATAACGTCGAACTCCAAAAAATTAATTATTATGAGATTTTATAGGTGTTTAATTCCAAAAACGTTAACCAGGTAGTAGTTAGAAATAATGGATTCCATAAATTACCCATTTTATGTTATCATAGATAACTTATCCCCCAAATTCATAGGTTGTATTTGAATAGTTTTACTAAACGTGAACGATATGAAAGAATGTGTTGAACCATAATCAAGTAGTACATACACTATTCCTGAATGAATAACTTGTGTACCTATCACCACATCATTTTTCCGGATTGACCACGGTAGTAGTGATAGGATAAGTCCATATTTATTTCCTTGGAGGTTTTTGTTGATTTCCTTTGAAAACCCTTGGCTTTGAAAAATTTTCTTCACAATTCTCATGCTCCTTACAGATGTAACAATGCACTACAAGCTGCGTGTTGATATTAACCATCCTTTATTTTTCCATATTAGTGGGATTTTTCACATCTCTTTGGAAATTTATAGTCTAATGTCCCAACATTCCAGATTTGAGAAATTCCTAGTTCCAATTAATTAATTTCTAGGATGTTTCTTCCTAAAATATTTACACATGGGATGATTGAGATTCTTTCTAGTAGGTAATTTATTTGTGGAACCACCCACATTGGATTCAATTTTACTTTTTTTTCATCGGGATTTTGATACCATTTAGAGTCATTGATCTCAATTTCTAAATTAAGGGCACAATAAACAAGCCTCTCATAGCTATCAATATCTCAAGTCGATAACAATTTTTGTAGACTCTTTTTCATTATGCTAAAGAAGATATCGATCTCACTTCTTGTGTTCTTGAAATATCCATATGTGTACCTTGAAATCCTAGTAATGTTTTCTTCATACACCCCAATTAACTCATCTTCCTTCTTCTTCAGTAGGATGAACTCCATTTCCTTCAGAAGATGGAGGGTTCGGGGAAAATATTTATTTTAAACCATTCTATTGAATTCCTCTTAATCCATAAAATCTATTTCTTAATGTGGTTTCTAACATTTGATATGTTTCCACCTATGATTAGCATCCCCTAAAATTTTATACACAACTAGTATGAATTTCTATTCTTCTATGAATTGGAGGATAGATAATATATTTTCAATGGAGTTAATCGACTATTCTGTGAGGAGGGGATCAAGAGATACACTAAACATGGGAGGCCATTTTGGTATGAAGGATTCACGAAACAATTTATCTTTCCTTGGAGGAGTAGGGTGTTCTATATGATTGATGTTAGTATTCATCACTTTAGCCAACTAAGCAAGTACCATCTGGATGTTTTGAGCATCCGTTTACAAAATATCATGTATATAATTAGGGAAATCTTCACATTACCTATCACAATGATTATTTTCATGCATTTTTCTATTTCACACCATTAACTATGAAGAATAATAAACTATTAGAGGGCTTAAATACTTATCTATTGAGAAAAAAAGGAAACATTGAACATAAGAGGATAAAATTTTCAAGGAGAAGTATATCCTATATTGTGATTTTTAATGTTTCAATCTATGTTATCCTTCATCTATTTCATAAGTTATATTATTCTGATTTTTTTCATTCCCTTAATTATGTTTTGTACCATGATCCGGAATTTGACATAGAAAATCCCCTCTGAGTGTGAAACCAAGAATGTAGAAAAGACCATTATCATACACCTATTCTCATTCGAGTCTAGCTCAAAGTAGTGTTTTTGGGTTTTACCACTAGATACATCTATGACAGATCCACCTATACCTATTTGTACAGAAACATGGATTCATTTTCTTGATAAACCACTTAAAATATATTTACAAATATTTATGGGTGTTTTCTTATACATAGTCTCATCCTTACGGTTCTTACAAAAATTATCTATTCCTAATATCCAAAAATGAATAGACCATATGATGATAAAAACTATAGAGACCAAATCATTTAAAAAAATATTACATGATTTTTAGAATTATTATACATCAGAAAACATGCCAAGGATTGTGAAGACTAGAATCTTGGGAGACTTGGTAAATAAAATTGAGAACACATGACAAAAATACATGTTTATTTAATTTTCATAAAGAGATGAGAACTACGGTTGAGCCCTTACATATAAAAAGGGTACCCTAGGGATCACATGAACAAAGGGATGAGGTAAAATCACAGTATGGGAAAAATAATAGTAATAAAACATTAACACATGTGTCAGAAGGCATGGTAGAATGAAAATAAAATACCTGGAACACATGGAATCATAAAACGTAAACATTAGATTATATAAACATGAATTAATAGTAATTTTATAGAAACCTAAATCCTGAATTTAGCATCATTCAAGGATCATTGAACATAGAATAGCATCAATCAGGGTTAACCACCAAGACCATTCCAAAAGGTAGAATGAGTCAAGGATAACCGCCAAGACCGTCGTACATAACCTCTCATGAGCCTAAATTTTACCCAATGAATTGGAGCACTATCTAGGTGCACCAATATTAATATTTTCATGAATATTATTTCCTCTTATAGAATCATACATAAACAATCATAATAATACTGACACACATGGAATGAAATGGATATCATAATCAAGTTATAAAGCATAAGGAATGGGAATATTATAAACGTGTCCATGAAATAAAGGAATAATAACATATATAGACATTAATAATGTAAAAATAGGCATATATAATGGTATGTGATGTCATACAAAATTTAAAACATGTGAAATGTGTATTTAAAAATTTTTAGCATAAAAACATTTTAGTGCGACTTTGAGGAAAACAGAAACTAGTTTCTAAAATTGAAAAAGAAATTAACTTTTGTAAAAAAACAAGAAGTGATAAAAGAAGGTTTTCATAATAAAAAAATTGTTTCTATAAAAAATTTGGTGGATGAAAAGATATGGTATAGTGCACTTAAAATTGGGTACAAATTATGGATGTTCCCTTAAAACTGGTTTTCTTATCGGGAAGTGTTGATGAGGGAATCATTTAAAAACATATAAACCATCAAAGGAGAATGATGAATGGAACATGATACATGAGATTGGAGATTTTACGTAGAATTTATAAGACAAACATAAATAGAATAGGTAAAATTATTTGGGTATAAATAAAGATAGAGAAACCTGAAAGAATAACAGAGGTTTGGTATAATCCCATACAAAATACTAGTATAGTATTAGTTATACTTGGGAGTGATTATTGAGAGAGAAAATGGCTTTATAATTCATTATAAATCATGATGGAAGTATAGGGAAGGTGAAAGTTCATACCCAACATTGGAATTTATATATAAAAAGACATAACCAAGAGCATATTCTTGAATAAATGTCAGAAAGAGAGGACCCCGTACCTTAAGCCCGATGGTGTTCTTAGCTTGATATTAATGACCTAAATAATAAAATTAGTTACATTAATTAATAAGTATAGAACCTAAACTTGGTTTTATTGTTTTAGTATATCCTTATTAATATATTTCAAGTCCTTTTGATGAGTTAATAGGTTCAATTTCATTGTTTGGGAGCATTTGCTTCTTTTGTTTTAAGGATTAGTTCCATTATTTTCATGATCTGATAAACATGTAGGATGAAATTTATTTTCTAGAATTGAAGTTATATGACCTTAGAGAAAATCCATAGGACTTAATTTTTATAAAATTTATTTGTTTATTTTTAGTTAATTTGAATCATTATATAAAACTTAAATGATTATCTTTTGTATTGATTTTCCGATTTTACTCATAATTAACATTTTTTTGTATTATTATTTTACACAATGTGTGATAAACGATTACAAAACATAAAATGAGATAAAATAAATTGTTAATATTATATTGTAACCATAATAATTGCATCATGAACATAATTTAATATGGTAATAGAAATTGATAACCCATCACCCTTGAATGCGGTAAATTCACATATCTGGGACATTGTTTTCATTTCATTCTTATAAAAGGATGGGGAAGTTAACATGACAATGAATTATCCCATTAGAATCAATGATTTATAGTACATTTATGGTATTGGAGTTTTCAAACCATTTGGATGAGGATAGGTTAGGAATGAAAAGTGAACAAAGGAACATGAAAAGAAAATGAATGAAAAGAAAAGAGGTATTTACCTATTTTTTTATTCTTTCATGGGAGCCTCTTAAGGGGAGGGGATTTAGTATTTTGAGGAGATAATGGGATGATGGACGTAGGGGAGGAGCTTTTGGGGAGATTTGGGAATAATGTATGGATGGAACAAGGCTGAGATGATTGAAGAGAAGAGGGAACTGTGGGTAGTTTTTATAATTGAGTAGAGAAGGATTTTAATAATATTTTAATCTATAGTATTTTATTTTTTTAAAAAGACAAGAAGTATCAATGATTCCATGACAAAAATTGTAATAAGTGCATGTTAATTATATCTATGGTTTTTTAAATCATCCATGATGCTATGTATAGTCAATTTAGTTTATAATGTATATATACATTAAATTACTGTATTTTACTATTCTTAAGAAATTCAGGTATTTTAGAAAAATACAAAAAATTAACCATTACAAATTTTTGATGTGTATAATCCAAAAAAGAAATCCATTTTTAGAATATATTTTTCTAAATATGATTAATATAATTTTTTATTAAAATAAAAAATTACTTGAAAAATTTAGATTTTTAAACTATAATTGATTTTATAATGCCTTCAAAAACTACATAAGTCTTATAAAATTATAATATAAACAAAAGACATAAAATTGTTAATTTAAGAACACATTTTAGGAAGGTAAATTTTCTATTAAATTAATTAATTAATTATAAATAATTATTTATGAATTACAAAAATATCATTACTTTTACTACGGTCATATTATCACATATAAGATGCCTAAATTCTATTTATACAATAATGGATGAGACAAATATTATATGATGATTTAATTTTAATAAGGGTCATATTATTGTTCAAAAAGATAATAATACTATTCATAAGTCTTAGTTACTATTCACCAAAAATTATGTTTGTCTTATAAGACTCCAGACATCTTACCAATCACGACCGTGTATGTCATATTTTTATAATTCAAATCACAGAAGAGACAATATTATGCTTAAAGGTCACATAGTACATAATAGTTCATTATTTTTTGATTTCATGTGATTATATAACATAATTGCAAGAAGAGAATTTTCATTTATAAAACATTGGGTCTGTATAGTAATGATGAAATGGATGAAATGTGTTTTAATTAAAAATGATGGAGTGCATAATTCTGGTTGATTAGAAACATTTTTTATTCATTCATTATGCTTTATATATTTCCCTTATTGATTAAAAAAAATTGTGGTCTATGACATGGAATAATAAAAAATCACAATTACTAGACCATTAATTTTTATCATATGTGGTCAACTTGTGGAAGTGGGTATTTTTCTAAACATAGAATTCAGGTAAGAAAAAATGAAAAAAGTAATTTAAAAAAATGTAAAACATTATTGAAAAATCATGTGGGTGAACAAATCCTTCATTGTGATTTATTTTTATCATGACCTTCCATTGATAATGGAATGTTGGTGTCGATACAATTTTACAGGTATAATGATATTGAAATTTTACTTCTGATATAATTCTTTATGATTTAAGAGATAGAAATATTAATCGAGCCTTACTTTTTATCATAAATTCCAATCAAACTGATGAATTAGAGTAATTTGAACCTTTATTGGAAGTACTTAGGATTTTATGTTCCTTTTGTTTCATTACAATGTGGAGAAAAGAGATCATTTTCAATCCTATGGATAATAAGCATGGTCTCATGACATGATCTTAACTCTGTTTGAATTTTACCATGATTGATGATAGAAAATATTTAATAGAGGTAAATAATGATTTGTAATATATAATAATAATGAATTAAGAAACATTAATTAATGAGATGATATGTCCCACAATTTACAAAGGGAGAACATAAAATATTTTAGTTGATTTTTTCTTTGAAAATCAAAAATTTGAATTTATATTTTATGTGAACATTGAATGGTTGATTTAAAATTGATAAAAATTTAATTTCATTAGTTTGGGATTTTAATAATGGAAACATTGGTGACCTTTAATTTTCAATTTTGAAATATTGTGATTTAGGAAAACCAAGGTTTAAGTGTGCAGTTACTTGACATAATTAAATTTCAAACATATTTTTATGCATAAATAATTGATTTTTGAATTAATTTAATAAAAAGAAAACATGAAATTAAATATTTTAATGAATAATGAGAAATTATAAATAATGGATTGAAATAAATTTAAAACAAGTTGTTTAGTGATTTATTTTGTCAAATCATATGAATGGATATTTGATGGATTTATGAAATTAAGAACAATGTTTTATTTTTTTAAATGTGGAATTAAATTTTGATTTAAGTTGGGATTTTACATGATGCGTTGGAAACTCTTATTTTTAGGAGTAATTTTTTTTGAACTCAAGATATCTCATTATTTAATGCCATCCCACCTTTTATCTATCCCATAAGAGTTAGGTGGTCCAACAAGAATAGTAAGGTCCAACTTGAGCTAGAGGATGCACACGGAGATAAGGCCTATGATGGCCCTGCAAGGGTGAATCCAAGGGCATAGATAAGTAAGGGAATACGATGACTCATGAGGAGACCCTATGTGGTGGAAGGAGGAGAGCTACATCAGCATGGGGTTGTGCAGGATGTTTTTTGGGGTCCTCCGACCCCCACACGACTTCATTACAAGTGGGAGCTGCAGATTTATTTGTAAATGATGTGCTCCCCAAAGCCCACATCTTATGTTGTATGACACTTTTTTGGGAACTATTCATTATTTACAAAAATTAAAATGTTTCCCTCATCTTTTTTACCAATTCACTGAAACCCAAGTTTGTTCGTACACCACTGGAACTTCAACACCTCAATCTTAGTGACTCACCGGCTTCCACAATAGCAACCATGAACTACAATGGAAGAACACCAGGTAGCTTAGGCATAACCTGATGAATCATTACCACTACTGCACGTCATAATAGATCACCTCTTCAACCTTCGATGATTCTAATGATTCTTATTTTTTATCTAATATTCCATTCCCAAGGAGGAGATATCCCTCCAGACATTGTGGTGGCGAGAGGGGTTGTGGAAGTTACATTATAGTTGACGAGCACTACTAACCAACAAAGTCTACATCCCACAATACCACATCATCTGTGAAAACCCTATTCCACATGGATTTTCTATTATAGAATCCATACTGCCATGTATGACCATTAATGATTCATAGACATCCTCCATGATATTCATACCATTTCCACTATCTTTGGAAGATCTGATTTATGAACAACCTATATGTTTGAGTGTTTTCATTTTTAGAGATGACCACTATGGGTCTTATAGGGGGGTATCTTCATTTTTTAATTTTGAACACCTAATATGTCGGATGATTTGAAGAGGAATGGGGGGATGAAAATTATCCATCACTGTCTATAAAAGAAGAAGAACACCCGATAGAATGAGAACCATGACTTGGAGTATCCCCAGATACACAATGATACCATAAAGTGAGCATATAAGATCATTTCATGGGAATAAAATGAGGGTCACACCGGCTGACCCCCCATATTAGCTACATACCATCTATTCCCTTCAACTTTCCTTTTTTTCATTATCTCTTCTACCCATTTTTATTCAATTAACCCCACTTTCATGGATTTTTAATATTGTTTATGTTTGGGTGAAGGAAAGGGGACACCTTTGTGATGCTTTTTTCAATTGTATTCACAACTCAGAATTACTTTTTTTATTAAATGGGTTTCAATTTGATAATATAGGAATAAAAATTAAATAAGAATGTGTTTTCATTAATTCTAAAATTTTGAATTTATTTGGGAATGGTTTTTAATCTCCGTATACATTGTTTTTAATCACACTAATTGGTTGATCTAAAATATAGTTATGATGTGTTTTTGTTATTACTATATATGTGAGGATTTAATGATGAACTGATTTGATTATTTGGGGAATTTCAATATCAGATTTTGTATTTATTGAATAATTTCAACCAGAGATGCTATAAATTTCACAAAATGATAAATCGTAATAAAATTTTTTATAAAAGGGAAACAATTTTTACTATGATAATTCAATAATTTTTTTAAAAAATTATCATTTTTTATTAATAACATGATAAAAATATAAAAAGTGAAAACCTAACCTAAATCTAATCAGTTTTAACACTTTTAAACATCAAAATTCCAAATTCCAAATTCCATTAATTTCTATTATTTTTAATCTTTTTATTTTATTTTTATTATTTAAATCATGATTAAAATACTTCCCTATATTGATGATTTTTTGTTACCCCTAATACTTTACCCTATGCGGTAAATAAACTACTTATTCCACACCCAACGAGAGGTGTGTTTTAATTCCCTTAAAATCATATAAAAGAATTAAAAAAATTATATAGTTTTTCAAGAACCTTTTATAGTTTTAATATTTTTTCATTAATTTTTTTAATTTATTTTAGGGAAATATTTAACTATATCATTTGTTTTGTGCACATTGAATATTTTTGTGGTTGATGAGTTCATAATTTAAAGTATCATTGGTATATTTACCATGTTCAAAAGTGGTATCTGTTACATTATTTCCATAATAATAATCATTAAATAATAAATTTTTTATATTAATTATAAATTTATAACTATACATGAAATATGTTTACGAAAAATTAACTACATTACAATCATGAAGACGGAAAGTCATACATAAAGATGACTAATGTTATAATTTTTTGAAGGGCATCAGGGAAACAAGGTAACTATAAATTTTTCATTAAATAAGGATTAATATATAATAAATATGTCATTTTATAATTAAATAAACCTATATAATCTATCCATGTTATTTAGTGTTAAAAAATGACTTATAGCTCTTCAAGGAGGTAGTAACCCACACATACACATGAACGACATTATAATTTTACAATGGATGGAAATGTAAGAAAATAAATGGTATATCTTATTTAAATAGTTATAATTATGTCCTAAATAATATATATATATATATAGTAAATATATAATTATAAAAATTTGTAAGAGGCAGTTATGGAAGAAGAATTACCTTGGTTTGTAAGGAAATAGTCCCTCGAACACACAAACAATGGATTCATTTTCTCTTGGATGGAAAATGAGATCGATATGGGATCTTCCACTAACATAATAATATATTATTATTTAGAGTAAAATAATTTTATGATTCCCTCATATTCTAATTATATTTTATATAGGTATAATATTAAATTAAACTATAACATTCAGTTTAATGTTATGCATCCTATTTAGAGAACTTTCTTTCATTACCCCTTATGCACTATAAGGATGGTATTTCTAAAAAAAGACCTCTAAAACCTCAAAATCTTTTACAAGAAGGTATATGCATATGTATTGTCTTTACTAAAAGTCTCATGAACTATATAGAGGGGAGAAGATAGTGTGTCCTTATTTAAATGTGGGAGAGGGAAAACGTGATGTTTTTAAAATTATTATATTTTATTTTAATGTTTTACTTAGTGGAAATGGAATAAAATTATACCAATTAAAATTATTTTATTATATAGGGTCTAAATAATAACATAAAATATGTTTTAGAATATTTTAACTAATTCTAATTCAAACTCATTTAATTTTTCCCCCACTAAATATATTTTAACTTTAACCGTAATTTTTAATGTTTTTTCTATTCATTATAACCACAAATTATGTTGACTATATTATATAATACTAAATATTCATATATTAATATAGAATATATATTATGTAATTAAATTAAAATATTAGTATGAATTTATTTTACAAATAATCTAGATAAACATGATGAAAACATTTTTTATGGAAACTCCCTTTAAACTAGAAAAGAGATTTTATATGAAATTCTTGTATAAACAAGACTGAAAAAATAATTTTTGAAATATTTTTAATCATAATAACATATTAATATGTTAAAAATACTCTTAAATATAATTTAACATGGTAATTAATTGAAACACTGTCAATTTTCAGTTAAAAATTATTTTTCACTCTTCATTGAAAAATATATCTTTACATAATACTATAAAAAAAATACAGCAAAATAATTTTAATATACATAATACAAAATTTATATATTTATATCAAATACAAATTATAAATTTTCAGAAAATAAATTATAATATTATCTCATAAGAAAATACTAAAAATCATTTTTGGAGAAAACATATCTTTGCAGCATAAAATGACTTAATGAAAATAAATTGATTATTTAATAATAAATTTTCAATAATCTTTTATTGATTAGAACATTTAGATATATTTCATAATTATCCAAATTTTACTTATTGGAACCAATTTAATTTCTGGGCTATAATGATCATATCTAAATAATAATATTTCATGGTTTGATTAAGATCAGTGTTGCTTATTGTATATTAGATCAAATATAATCTTTTTTAAAAAATATTTACATGTTACATTTCGAATATTTAAGTAATTACAACCTCTAAATTTTATCTTAAGATAAGTAATTATGGTATGAAAATTTAAAAAATCATTTTTTGAATTACCACATCATAAAAAGGGGTAATCAAAATTTATTTTTAATAGATGAAGAATGAAATACATTGGTCATATGGAATAACATTGAACTTTTTTTTCAAAAATTAGATAATTTTTAGGATGATAAAATATAGACATGATGGGAAAAATTAATTCCTAAAAAATATTAGAGTTTAATAGAGTAAATTGATCAAATGAAGGTCAACGATCTTTAGAATGTAATTGAGGACATAACCATAAATTAATGATGAGTCCAAAAGACCATAATTTCATCATAACTAAAGGTAATTTGATAAAAGTTTAATTTTAGGGTCATTTTACATGATTTTATGGTCTCATTTACCATTTATACTAAGAACATAAGGAAAAACAATTTCCTGAGAAGAAAATTTTCATCCCTTAATAAGATTACACCAGAATGTCATCTTTTGATCTATAAAATGTTTACTGATGATGTTTTTTATTCATTCTAAAAGGAATAAAAAAATAACTGATCACATAATCCAAAAATTATAACAATATATTCCACCTATATTAATATATTAACCAAATCATTAATGGTTAAAATAATGGAATATAATATCACAATTGTATAAACTGTCAAATTAAGAAATAATACATTAATTATTTAATTCAACAGCAAAAAAAATGATAAAATTAAATAATTATGAAAATAATTAGTCCTATATCATAATTAACCTGAATAACCAAAACATTATTTCATGTTTTAACATAATTTTTTTTTTCATATATTTCAACATAATTCCCAGAAAATATAATAATATTTCCCTAAAATAATCATTCTTGTTATACCTAAGGGTTATATATACCTCAGTCGGATTAATCATCTCCAATATTATGATTAATTTTCTCAAAACAACATTACATGAAATATATAAAGGGTTTTTTATTATAATGTACTTATAAAAAACCTTTAACATTTAAAAACATGATAGTATCCATAACTACTAAGTTAATCACACATGAAAAAACCTATTCTCAAAATATATCTAAATCATCCTCTATAAAAAAATTTAGCAACACTCAACCCACACTCCTAACTTTAATGATAAATCACGGAATTTACATTTCTAGCCTTGATACTAATAATTGTGACCCAATTATAACCCTCCAAACTTGTTACGTTAAGATGAAATGTTTGATCTCTTATATACCCAACTATTTTTTTGTTGAGAGTTTTAAATAATTAGAATAAACATTTGAAAAAGAACATGTATTCATAAATAAATACATTTTTAAAAACTATATCATACCTAAAAAAATTTCATAACAAGAAACATTATTAGGAATAATATATGAAAAAAATTATTCATAAAATATGGTATTAGAAAATATAAGAAGGTATGATCAATTTGTTAGTAATGGTAAACATAATCATAGACAATACAATTTCATCTATGAGTATAATATGTGAATAATGGTATGAGGACATTATAAATATGAATGATCAAAACATATTATTTTTCATACCAATAAAAACAATGATCATAACTCATTAAGAATGACATAAATTTGAAACACAATTGACAAGTCAAATAATTAAAAAATCATGAGACCAATGAAAATTATCCATAAGAAAAGGATCCATCAGTAATTGACGGAATAATAAAGAAATTTATTTGAAACATAGAACAAAAATTTAATATCACTCTTAAAATCACTCTTACAAATGAAATAAAAACAATGGTAAATACTAATAATCTCTTTTAAGAAAAAAAATATCTGGTTAATGTCACCCCTTTACTAAATTAATTAGGGAGCTATATCTGAATTGGTTATAATTATGAGATACATAATCCTCACCTATCATAATAAAAATAATTTAAAAACCATAACATAAAACTATCACGTTAAATATTTTATTTTATAACATAATAATAACTATTTTTCATTTTTTATCATGGATTACTTATTAAAAAGAAATGTGTTCCAGGAAAATACCCTTGAAATAATATTAATCCATCTAGAAAAACAATAAGGATTGTATAATTACAAAATATTGTTAGTTGAAAATATTTAAAATAAATTGATACTATCATTGATGTATATAAATGACATAAAGAGATCAGTAAAAACATTCTGGAAGAAAATTCCCTTTATAATATAAAATCCAATTTTAACTAAAACATTATAGAATATAAGGGAAAAAATTTCATTGAAATGATCCATAGAAAATTTTAATGGAATTCTCTAGAATATGAAAAATTATGATGTTGGTATATTCCTTTCATGTTATAACCTTTAAAATAATTATTTTTTTCAAATATTTGAAAAAAATCACCCTTTTAAAAAATAGAAAGGTAATTATTTTTAAACCATTTATTGTAAAACTAAAAACTTGGGAAATAATGAATTGAAAAAAAGAATAGAATAATATTAAGAAATATGTTTTAAATTATTTTAGAAGACATGTATATGGAGGATAATGTTTTTCCAACCGAAAGGGAAGAAGTAATGGTAAATTATCATAAAAAATATTTTTGTTCCATTTTCATGAAATATCGATTCAAGTATTAGAGGTGCATCCTGGAACATGTCAAAATAAATGAAGGAATGAATTTTGATGTAATTTTTTATTTATATTAATGATCATATTCACTACTAATATGAGTATGGATTAATCTCAATAGTTCATAGAGCTCAGTCGGGGTGAGTTATCTATAATAGATTATACAATTAACTTTATAGAGTTAATGAATTTTCTATTTTTGTTGCGAAGAGATGATTTCATGATGGCATGATGGAGAAGGTGAATATTTATAATGGATTAAAAGGTGGCGAGGGATGTGTATCATAGGGTCATGGTTTTTAAATTCCTATTAATGAAGTAGTCATTTAAGTGTAATTTCAATAAATTAATACAAGGAACATAATTTGTATTCTTGAGAAAAAAGAGAGAGTGTTTTGATTATATAGAGATGGGGAAATCATTAAATTTTTGGAGGAGGATGAATCAACTTGGTATAGGTAGAGTCTCATAGAAGATAAAATATTCCTTGTTTAGTTTAGGATAATCACCATATATTAATAAGAAGGTGTCATTATATGATTAGTATGGGGTGGTATATTTTGACCTTAGGGATACCCCTAATAAATGTATTGTTTGATGTTTTTGAAGAGAATTCAAGGATATAAAGTAAATGAATATAGATGAGATTAATTCCAACATTTTTTACTAGATTGGAATTTATTTAATGACTAAAGCATCCCATTGATAGCTAAAGGAATGATACTGGTTAATCATATGTTAAATAATACCTTATTTGATAATAGAGCATCACATTTTTTGTTTCATATTACACAGTTTTTGAATTGGGTTTTAGTGTTCATAACATATTTAAATGTGATTTATATCCAATTGAAAATAATTTATAATTATCCTACGAATTTACAATGATTTTCTTTAGTGCATCGTTACCTTAGGGGACTTATCCATTATCGACTTTTCAAAATATTGATATGATTTTTAGTAATAACTAGAAGAATCGGTTATTGGTCTACATATATTTCTATTATTCTTAGGTTTAATTATCTTATTTGGTATGATTTTATTATATTAGTATTAATGAATCATTTGTAAGGATGGGTTTTCAAGATGGGGACCTTGAAAATTCTATTTTATTATTAGTCAAATGATGTGTGTGATCCTTGGGATGGATGATGGGATAACTCTACCAATATTTCCTGTATTTTTGGATTTCTAAAAAGAAAATATCTATTGTAAATTATTATGAGTTTTACCATAGGTAGAAATTATTTATATGATAAAATTTGAATTGGTGGTAGATCTCATGACAGTGTACTCATATCATATAAAGCTATAAAAATAGAGAGGGTTATATATCCAACATTATAACCTATTTTAGATGGGGTTAATAAGTTCTAGAATTCTATTACGGGGTACTCATATGTTATATTACAAGAAGGGTGGATAATAATTTTGTTTTCATATCGATTAATAAAGGATAGTGAATGTGATAGTGAATAATTGGAATATAATTAAAATAAATATCATATTTTTTTGATTAATTAATCATTGTATGGTTATTTTCTTAGAGAAAACTCTTATTATTCTATCCTACGACCAGTGTGTGCGATTTAGATGTATGAGAGATAATTTTTAATAGCACATATATATATATTGAAAGATTGGTGATTCCAATTGATCTAGAAAAACATGACAATATAGTTCATGGAAATAATGATCAAGACCAATCACAATAAATTTTATTCCTCCATGGTAGTATTCATGGATGAGATTTTTTCTTCCATTGGCCCAAAAGAATCACGATTGGTAATTAAAGTCACTTATAGATATACTATTTTACTTTTAAATTTATTCTAATGAATATAATTCACATTTATTTAATTTTATGTGCTTTTTTTGGGCATGAAATAATATATTATATAGTTTATAGAAATATAGGGAAGGTACATATATTGAATTATTATAAGATTCTTAATTATTTTAGTTTTAGTTTTTTGATTCATGAAAAATTATTGATGTTTCATTTGAGAGTCCTCTTTTTTGATCATTCAAATATTTTCATGACTAAGGAAAGTAATTTATTTGAGATGTGTGTATAGATATATATTTGCAATGATTTGTCAGAAGGAATACAAACTTATTCATTAATATTATAATTTCACATTCCTTCATATAGTGCATTTTTTTGATTTAGTAATATTATAGATGGATTATTATTGTTGAATTATTAGGTGTTTTCATTTATATATTTATAGTTTACTAAGAATGAGAGGAACTTCAAAAATAGAGATTATTAGTTTGTGGGTTTGGTTCATGAAAAAATTTCTACGAATAACTATATATTTTATAGGTGGTTTTTGGTATATACAAAAAAGATAAAAATATTTCATTTCTTATTGATATTTTAATTTATAATAGTGATTCTGTGTTTATTACCTTTATAAGTCTAACTATTAGATGATGTATTTCTTGGGGAAGGATAACACCATATAATATATAGTCAATAGAAAGTTATATTCCAGGAAAATACATGAGTTAAAGAATTGTACATGTTGATTTTACTTTTGATATATTAATTTTGATATAATGGGTATCAAGGGACCATTTCATTTTCTCCTTTTATAATTAGTCATTTTTATATAATCTGGTAATTGTAGTCAAACTCAAAATACTACATTTTTTTGAATGCCTATATTATAGTAATAAACATATTGGTTTTACATGGTATATAAATTACATGTTATAATTAAATGGAAAGTAAAATATTTGTCCTATAAATGTATATAATCAATATATGATTCAATTTATGAATGATAGGTGGTGTACTCGTGACTGATGAAAATGATCCATGAAATACAATGTTAATTTATGTTTACATTGATGAAAAGTGATTTGTGATGCTATTTTTCACTATACATCATAAATCAGAATGAGTGGTTGGAACATTAGAGACAAGCAACATTTCAAAAGAAAATCCCATCCCTATATTGATGTGCAATACATAATAGTATCATTTGTTGTCAACATGAATTCAATATTTGAATGAAAGGTATTGATGAAGAAGTTGGTTAAACCTTGAAGAATTGTGGTTGATTCAAATCATTGAATACTACACATCATCTATTATCAAAGAGAAAAATATTTCAGATGATTGTCGATCTATTCCTAAGTTCCAAGACATGTGTCACTGAAAGACACCTTATTACACCATTTGATGAAGGCCATGTAAAACATGATTTCATTAGGAATTTGGAAGATCCATCCAATATTTTTTTATTGGATAATGTTTTGGAGAATAATTTTTCAAGGAGAGAACACTCTTTACTAAAATGTTTCCATGAATTGTGTTTCAATGCATGAGGAGTTAAATAAGATCTCCATCCATGTTTAGATGAAGGTAGATGAGTAAAATGATTTGTAATGCTAATTCAAAAAAGGAAATAAATCAGAGGAAAATATAAAGAATGGATGTGGAATTTGAAGAGAGTAGGAGATGCGTTATTTATTAAGGAATTTTGTACACAGAAGACTTTTTATCTGGGGACTTACATAAAAAATAAGCCAACCAAGCAGGCCAGCTAAGGTCATCATCCTAATGCACATGTGGGACCCGAGGGTCAACCACACCAGAGGGAAGCCCTCAAGGCCATCCCCACAAGAGGCTGGATCATGGGCCATTTATTAGCCCCTAGGAGCATACAAGGGGATCAACACATGCAACAAGGATGCGTAGTGGGCACCAGGAGCGCACCCGAGGAGGTAAGAGTGGTCGCAGAAGCGCTCCCACAGAACTCCAGTACAGGTTGGCACTGGGAGAGGGGGGGATAACTTTGATTAAAGGCTACTACGACTTGATAGTTAAACTATGAGGATCCTGCATCCTCCTTTTTATGTGGGATAGATTTTATAAATGTGGAAGCCATCCGAGACGTTCATATGATCTCCCGTGAGATCTCGGTCGCAGACTCCATCCTGCATCCCACGATCTAATCCCCGCCATCTGTGAGTGATCTGAGATGATATGACAATCAACTATCATCTCCAATGTAGTATTAATATTCTACACATCCCATGAAGCACCCACACCACCCATGAACTAGTGATTAAGCACGACACCGTTCTCATTACTATGACCACCAAAGCTCTTTCGGTCAGGCCTGGGAAGATCGTCTCAACATGACGAAAGTCATGCATGAAATTTAACTTGATTTCATACAAATAAATGAATATTACATGTAATTTGAGTCACATGAACATATCAAGGCTATGAATAAATCTCCATGATTGATATTTCTTGGAGAAGATTACTTGAAAGCGTTTGAAAACACATGAAAGTGAGGATTGCACCGAGAAATAAGGAACTCGCATTGAACCAAAACAATCTGAGATATTTGGAAATATTATCACGCACTTAAAAATATTCAAATATAAAGAGCTTGTATGATCCTCTAGGAATATATCATGGGATTTGATCTCAGAGCAGTTTCCATCCTCACCTATAAATAAGATAGCCCTCAACTGAGTCTATGTTGTTGAATATATTGAGAAAGCACCTATTTTCCAAAAAACAAAGCACCAAGAGTTTCCATGAATCCCTGCTATGTGAAGAAGAAGAACCACATGAGTTCAAATCATGCTATACACTCCTGAATCCTAATTAAGAAGATGAACTACACCCTTATGTGAAGAAATCTTCAAGCACATGATAGGTAATTTTGAACCCTCATGTGTCATTGTTAGATGCTATCTTGTGGTTACAAAACCGGTGCATATCACACATGTTTTACCAATGCAACGACAAAACCCAGAATCCCTTTGTGGTTATATGAAGGATATCCTCAAGAATCATGTGCATGAAGGAGAATAACCAACACACTCCTCGCACGAATAAGAAGACCTCATGTACCCTACGGTTTTCATGAAGAAGAAATACTCGTGAACTCTTGGTTTCATGATGTCAAGAAAATTAGAGTTTAAAAATAAACAATGTACACATACACAACCCTTAGAGAAGTAGAGGAACCCTCTTGAAAAGAAAAACCCAGGCATAAACCACCCACATACCCATTTGGGTTTTCTGTGGTTTACATGAAGATAAAGGAGGGTTCATGCAAATTGGAATTCACGTGCAGGCAAGGAATAAAAAATATAGTGTGTGTGCAGTTATGATGAAAAACTAAATAAAAACACACGCATGATCATACACATTTAGGTTTTCAAGAAACACACGCTTATATTAAACCAAAATTTGATAATAAGTGTGTGTGTGTGTGTGTGTCTGTGAAGGGAACCAATGAAAATAAATTGTGTGTGATATTAAGTGAGGAAAATAATGATAATGTTTGTGAGCTCAAATGGTTATACCAAGTAAGGTTTCACACAATAAAAAGAGAAAAAAATGATTGTACATGCATTCATGGACCTTCACATGTAAAGACACTTAAAAGTATGAATCATAATTGTGAGTGGTCTTGTGTAAACATGAAGAAGAAATGCCATGAAAGTCATACATGATGAATAATTAACTGAGATTTGTAATACAAGAAGTTTGGATTCCATGAAATCCCTGGAAGAAGTTGATTTTAATTGAGACTAAAGCCAAAATGAGTTAATAGAGATATTTTATATGAGTTTACAGTGTTTGAGAATCCATATAGGTAGACATAGTTGATACGTGGTAGAATCATTCAAATATTCTTGAAGAGTATGTGTGAAACACTTGAACACACATGAGTGATGTTGTTTCTTTATCAAAATAAGAATGAATTTCTTGAGAAATGTTCAGAATGTTAAATGATCAGTAAAAGTGATAAAAAATATTGAGCAAGGCCAACTGACCTTACCAAAGGCTGTTGAAGGTTCATGAAGAGATACACATGAAAGTGTGATTCGTCAAGCCTATGTGGAGAGATCAGAATATAAAATAAATTGAATCAATTGAGAACATAAATAAGGAAGATACATGTTTGACTAGAGATATAGATGACCCCTTTGTGATTCAGGGATGATAAGAAGTCTTCAGTGGTACTCTAAAGTAGGCGAGTGGACTCTAGTAACACATTGGGATAAAGAATAATGACCCACCATTGGGACTGAGGAGTGATATAGTGGGACTCTTTATCGACCATTGTAATTGGTAATTAGATTATAGTGGAGAAATGTGTTGGGGCGAATAAATCACACATCAAAGAGTAGGTATTTGATTCAAAGAATGTAAATCCTTATGTTCACTGGCTTTATATTTACAACATCTTCCTCAGAAAGTATGATAGATAGAAGAAGAGTGAATCAAGGATCTAACAGACCATCGAGGATTACTATAAAATAATAAATTTTTAAAAAATTCAAAGGGATCACTAATTCAACCCCCCATTCAGTGATTCACAATAATCCAAGAACTTAAATTGATATTAGAGAAAGGTTCCCTCTAAAAGATCCAATGGAGTCTTTTTGAAGTTTAGATTTTAGGAAATGAGTGACCAAACTCAAATTAATATTTCAGATAAGAATTAAAAGTGCAGGAAGACGGTACATGCAAGGAAGCTAAAGAAAAATTATACTGCTATTGGGGATCCACCTTCTACTAAAGGTAATATGAAAGGTAAAACATGTGATTATTCTTTTTAATGTAAATATTATGATGAATACTATCGAAGAAATGATAGTATTTAGTCTTAACTCAATGAACATATAAAAAATATGCCTATATAATTGGATTTGAGATGAAAAGTTACAGCTGGAAGAAGTAGCATATCCCATGGAAGTGGCACTGGTTAAAAGGGTTTGCATTTCCAACACTCTCAAAATACATGTGATGGTAATGAAAGAAGAAAATTATCTTTGTAATAAAATACATGATCAAGTCTATGATGAATTGAAAGGAAGAATTTTTGAGAAATTATTCTTTGAGATTTTATTTATTTAATCATTCCATTCATGTGAAATATTACACAATATCTTTATGGTTGTCAAAGCCTCTCAAGTGGAAGACAAAGCTGACATGGTAAAGAAGCTTGAAATTTTACTGGACGAATTAAAAAATGATTCATGAGGAAAAAGTGATAAAGATGAAGGAGGAGTGGTACTGTATGCTGAGATTAGTTGAGGATGAAAATAACTCCCTCGAAAAGAAGTGTTCAGAGCTGGAGGTGAGATTGAAAAATCAGCAATCAACCAATACTAGAACATCACCAATAGATGAAAGAATACATGATGCCACTCAAGTCTTCATTAAGTAATACGATTCCAATAGGAACATCAGATCATCCCCTAATCCAATGGAAATATCCTATAAGAAGAAGGTATCCCATAACCCATTTATTTTTGTTTCTACGGATGGAGTTCCAGATAAAAGTATAAGTTCAACGATAAAATCTGGGAAGATATGTATTGATAAAAATATTAATACATCCCTCAAAATTTAATGTATCGATTCATGGATGATTAATAATAACAACACCCAAATGGATTCTCTAAAGAAATAAATACAATTCCAGAAACTACAAAGCACTAAATCAAGCCTGAAAAATACTACCAGAAAAAGAGGGGTATTTATTTTCTACTGTTGGCGTTTCTAAATGTTTGGGTATCCGGGAAATGATTTTTTGAATTATACATCATCATATGAAAATTATTAGAGGCCTACATTCAGGAAATATAGATTTGAATAAATGAAGCATATTTCAAATCAAAGGTAGAAAACACAGATAAAAAAGAGTATGTCTATCGAGAACAGATTTGATTATCTTGAAGACTTCTGTGATAATTGCTATAGAAGTGATCATAGTTATGATGAGTTATTGTTCAGTCCAACCATGACTCAAGCATATGATGATAATAATTTTAGACCAAAACAAATTCAAGAGTAATCTAATGGAGTAGAAACATATTTAATTGGTAATATGTAATATGATAAAGTCATGAAAACACTGAAAGAAATTATTCCCAAGAAGAAGATTAAGCCGAATTCCATGAATTTCATCTCAACAAAGAAAAGATGTTTATGTTGTGGAATCAAAGGACATACAATTGATCACTGGAAAAAAGCCCTGGAAATTAATGGAAGCAAGATGAGACTAAAAGTATAATAAATCTAAAAGAAGATTGTATTGATCGAAGAAATTCTGGAAGATAATATTAATATGTTTTCTAATAAAGATAACGTGAAGACAATGGAGAATCCACATAGAAGATCCAAATCAGAAATTGTTATGAATAAGTGTTTAGATATCCAGACTAATCAATTTAAAATTTCTAGAGAACTATTAAGAGAAGAAGATGAGGTTCTATTTCAAGAATGTAAAAAAGGAAACATGTCATTACACATGATGGAAAATTCAATTTCACGAGACGTTTTCAGAACATGATATCTCAAGTGGCTCAATACTACTGTGCGGAAGGTTCACGAAGGACGGACATCATGAAAATAAATGTATAGCTGTTTTACCTAGCCTACTGGAGATATTGAAAATTGAAAAACATGTACATTGGAGGATACTTCACTACTAGTAGAAGCAATGTCAAATAATCTACACAAGTTGAATGTGAATGGAAATAAATGTTCCATGATGATTATGAAATATCAGAATGTCAAATGGAGATAGGAAACCAGCATGAAGTGTACCGGACACATTAGAGCTACAAAGAAAGGAGTTCTTGGGTTTCAGGGAAATTCTTAGCATTGTTTCTCTTATTAAGAACCTCACATGTGTTCCATCTTATACCATTTTATTTTTGTTGTATGTGTATGCTTACATTTTAAGGAAATGGATGTGAAAGTCATTATCAATATGAGAATTAGAACATTAAATTGGAGAACGACAAGATGGACTAATAATTCATGATATGATAATCCCTTGAAGTGATCCATAGTTTGAGATTATTAACATGAATATCTTTAACTGTATCTCATGATATTCTCAACCATGGTAAATCAAAGGGAGTACACCACTTAAGGGGGGGACATGAAATAGACGATATCAAGGATTATTTCATGATAAACTAATAAATTTATATCATGACAAGAAGGTGAAACTTGAGGTATTCCAATAACACTTTCATCCCTTGTTATTATCTTTATTTATCATTTCAACAAAGGGGGAGTTCTTGATTGATGACAATATTGGATGAAAGGGGTAGATTTATCATTTCACTTGAACTTTTTCATATGTTTGGTGAAGTATATGTATGATTTTGAATTTCATTGATAAATATGATTATCTCCAAGAACATGACTAAGAATTGATACACTCTAAGCATTATTTCACATGTGTGGTTGTTTACGGACAGTATTGAAAACTATGCTCATATCTATGTTGTTTTCTACACCGAGTTAGTCCATGTAGACTTAGAGTTTATTTTCTAGAGGATCCTTCCTATGTGAACCAAGTGACATCATCCCAATCTCAGAAATATTCAAGAATAAATTCCTTAAATGAAGGAGGATTGGTTTAGAATACACCCCAATACACCTTTTCATTACGTTGTCAATAAGAAGGAGAAAATATTGGAACACATATTGACTAATAAAAATTTTTCTTAGGTGATATTGAAAACAAAATTCAAAGGGGGAGATTGAAGTGCAGAAGTGTTTAATTTGTTATCAATGAGATGTTAATATGTGAATGAATGTTTTTAATGAAGAAATTTGTGAATCCATAGAGAATTTTTGTAGATTCAATGATTTTAATGCAATCATTTACCAATTGAACAAGAGGATAAGAATTCAGACGATTGATGAGCTGATCCTATATTCCAAGACATGTGTCACTGAAAGACACCATGTTACACCTTTGAATATAGCCATTCAATACTTGATTCCATGATGACTTTGGAAGATCCATAAACTAGTTTATAATTTTATGAATATTTTGAGAATAATGCATTAATTAGAGAAACTTTTTTTTCTATAATGTTTCCATGAATTGTGATTCAATGCATGAGGAGTTTAAGAAATTCTCCATCCATGTTTTTATGAAGGTAGATGAGTAAAATTATTTGGAATTATATTTCAAAAATGAAAATTAAAAATATGAAAAGATAAATAAAGGATTTTTCATTTGAAGATAGGTGAATTAGTAAAGTATTTCATACTTATATGAATTTCTTATATGAGGCCTAACATAAAAAATAAGCCTACCAAGGAGGCAGCTGAGGTCCTTATCCCCCAGAAAATGTGGGAACTGAGGGTCAACTTTGCCTGAGGGAATCCATCAAGGCCATCCCTACATGAGATAGGAGTGCTGGAATGTATAAGCCCACAGGAGCATGGACAATGATCAACCTGTGGGGTAAGGATACATAGTGGTCACCAGGAGCGCACCAAAAGATGTAAGACTGGGTGCAGAATCGTGCCCTCAGAACACTAGTGCGGGGTAACACCTAGAGTGGGGGAGGAGAATTATGATCCAAGGCTACCATGATTTACTACTTAAACTGTGAGGATCCCACGTCCTAGTTTCGATGTGGGACAGATTTTTAAACCATGGAATTTATATGTTCCATTCAGCTGATCACATGTGAGATCTCAGATGCACGCTCCATCCCACATCTGACAACATAATTTCCACTGTATTTGAGTGATCTGAGTTGATCCAATGATAAACAATCCTCCCCATCATTGTCTTTATCCTCCGATCATCCCATAAAGAACATGCACCACCGATGAACCAGTGATGAAGCCGGAAATTATTCTCATCACTTTGGCCACAATAGAACATCTGGTCAAGCCTGTTGAGATATTCTAGACATGACTATACTCATTCATGAAATTCCATTTGCATGCATACGACTAAATGAAGATTCCAAGGAAGATGAGGCACAAAAATATGTCAAGGATATGAATAAAGCTGCACAATTGAGCATGCATGGAGAAGATATTTTGAATTCGTTCAACCACTCATGCACGTATGGATTATACTGAGAAATAAGGAACTCGCGTTGAACAGAAACAAACTAAGAGATTTGGGAAATATTATCCCACATTTGAAAATATTCAAAGAAGAAGACCTCTTAAAATCCTCTAGGAATATCTCACAATATTTGGATGCGGAGTAGTGTCCATACTTTCTTATAACTAAGAGATCCCTCAATCGAGGCTCTATTGTTGGACATATTGAGGAAGCATATTTATTCTGAAAAAGAGAGCACCAAGATTTTCCATGCAACCCTGCTACATGAAGAAGAATACCCGTAGGATTTTTACAAGTTCTACACTCTCTTGAAACCTCCTTGTGAAGAACAAACAAACCTATGTGTGAGGAAATATGTGAGCATGTGATAGTTTCTTCAGAACCCTCGTCTGTCTCTGAGAAGCTATCCCACTGGTACAAAACCGGTTCATATCACCCATGTTGTACCTTTGCGATGATAAAACCAAGATTCCCTTTGTGGTTCTTTGATGGAGATCCACATAGAACATGTGTGTGAAGGATAAGAACCTTCACACTCCTTCAACGAAAAATAATACCATGTGTGTCACACAGTTTGCATGAAGAATAATAACTTGTGAACCATTTGATTAACAAAAAAATGAAAATGAGAGTTTAATATGGGACATCGTACACATACCTACCCTTGGATAAGAAGTGGAACCCTCTTGAGAAGAAAAACACACACAGACACCACCCACATACCCATTCGAGTGGTGTGTGATTTAATTGAAGAAGAACCAGGGTGCATGAAAAGTGGAATTCATGTGCATGAAAAGAACATAAAATATAGTTTCTGTACACATGTGAAGAATGAGGAGGAAAAAAGAAATAAGAACACACACTTGATCATACCCATTTTGGTTTGAAGAAACATAGACTTATATTAAACCAAAACTTGATAAAAATATTTTGTGGGAAATAAACCAAAGATGAGAAATTGTGTGTGATATTAATTGATGAAATGAAAGAGAAAGTGTGTGTGCTCAAAAGGTTATACACAGTAGGGTTTTCAGACAATAAAGAGAGAATAATGATATTGTTCATGCATACATGCATGCACATGCACACGTGAATACACTTAAATGGAATAATCTTGTTTGTGAGTACACATGTGTAAACAAAAAGAATCAACTACATGAAACTAATGTATGAAACATAATTAACTTTGATATTATATTAATGATATTTTAATGCCATTCTATCCATGAATGATGTTGATATTAATTAATATTGATTCACAAAAGAGTTAATGATGATCTTTTATATGAATTTATAGTGTTTATGAATACATGAAGGAAGATAGAGCCGATACTGTGCACAATAATTCTAGTATTCTTGAAGAGATTGTGCATACTACTTAAACAAACATGAGTGAGGCCAGGAAATCATCAGAAGATGACATAATTGCCTAGGCATTGTTAAGACTATGGACTGATCAACAAAAGCGACCAGAAATACTAAGCAAGGCCAAACTACCTAACCAAAGGCTGTTGAAGATTGTTGAAGACATAGATAGGCAATTAAGATTCACTAAGCCTATGTAGAGAGAGAAGAGTATCAAATACAGTGAATCAAAAGTGAACTTAAGGAGGGAATATTCTTGTGTGACTCGAGAGCTAGAATACCCCAATTAGATTAATGGAGGAGAAGAAGTCTTTAGTGGCACACTGAAGTAGGCCTGTGGACTATGGTAACACTGTGTGATGTAATATAAATACCCTCTTGTGGGACTCAGGAGATATACAGTGGGACTTTGTATTGACCCTTAGATTTGATAATATTATTATAACATATAATCTGTGTTTAGGGGGATAACCAACCACGAATGGAGTGGGTCTTTGAATCGAACCCTGTAAATCCTTGTGTTTAGTGACTTTAAATTTATACCATCATATGAGGTAAGGTTGAGAGAAGAAAGAAGTGTGTATCGAGGATCTAACTAGAAAAAGAGATTTAATTGAAAATAATAAATTTTTAAACAGTTGAAAGGGATCACTGATTCACCCCTCCACCTCTTATTGGTTCACACTGATCTAGGAACTTCATGAATAATGAAGTAGTCACCATGGTCTTCTTAGAATGGGTTTCAAGATATATATAATGTAGTTATATTGTATTTTTTATCTATGACATGGTAACAAAGGCATCATATTTTATACCTTTCATAGTGACTAAGTTAGTAGATGATCCGATTTTACAATTTTTATGATATATATTTTATCATTATGGGGTACCCATGATATCCTTGAAAAATAATGATGAGTGGTTCACATATATACTTATGATGGGTTTATAAATGGTGTTGGAAATGTTTTTTTGTTAGAACACTTTATCAGACAAAAATTGTTGGGTAGTTAGATATATCCATCAAAGAATTCGAATATATTCTTTGGTAACTTTTCATACACATCTATGGCTCTAGGATGATTATAAAAAATTGGTAGATATCATTGAAAACAATTTGTCTAATGCGTTGATATAGAAAGAAGCATTTTATTCTATTAATGGATGATAATATTTATCCAAAATAAATTTCTTTAAGGTATTTTATTCAATAATTGTTTCTCTTAGAATTATTCTAGAGATTCGACAATGTTTATAATTGACCAATAAGTAGCTGGTTATCTCTCAGAGTAGGGAATGATTTCAATGAACAAGAGGAGATGACTACTAGTGATCTCTATGGAGGATCATTTATTCATGAGGGTGTTATTGTGGTTGATAGATCATTGATTTAGCAGGAATGAGTATATGATGTCGTAGTTTGTAGTCCCATTCATGATTTTAGAGGGAATTGGAATAGTTGAATTCTACTTTTTTCTTCCATTAAATATAGTGTGATGCATGACATATTTTTTATATCTCAATTTCATATATGTGACAAGATCCAATCACATTAATGATAGAAATGAGTTTGATAAATAATAAAATTAATAATTAATAGAATCACAATTTCAATGGTGAATTAGACAAAGAAGATACAACAAGGAACAAATATTCTTTAGGTATAAGAACCCTAAAAGTATTACTTTGTCAAGGATTATTTGGGATATTTAGAGGTGAATATAAGATCTTAGTGATAAATGATATTTAGGTAGGATTCTCGATGATACTTATCATACATGGGATTATAAATTTTGGAGATATTATAATGATATGGGACTAGTAATGAATATGTTTAATTTTTTTAGTCTTCCATTATGTATTTATGAATATTTTGATTAAATAAGTAATTTATTAGATATTTGAATGATTTAACAGTGAAATTAGACTACAAATAGATTCTATATGATTTGTTTTAATCCCACATAAACATCAATAAGAACCCATGTAGTTACTTTTAGGTGATATAGTGGGATATTAAGCCTACTATATCCTCTGAGACCCCAATGGATTCCTCTATAATCATGGAGGCCCACCAAAAGCCATATTAATGTTCATATGAGTTATAGTTAACCCCCCCATCATGTTTTTATAAGGGGAATATTTGGTATATTTGATCCCAAAAGTTATGTTATTGTACCATCATTTCTTCCACCTAAAATATATATATGTTAGAAATTCCTCTTATAATTATTCGATGGTTATGTCTCCCAACAAATCAATTTTTTTAAAATGATCATCATTAGTTTTATTGATGCCCCCTTAGAACAATTTACTCTATAAGCTCTTAAATTTCAATTTGATTTAATTTTTTCATAGGTAATACTTATAAATACATAAATTTTCTTTCTTATAATATTTCTAGATTTTATGAGATTAATTATTAATTGGATTGTGAACTTCTGTGTGTAACCTTCCATGGAATAGAGTTAAGAGGTCTTAAGAATTTGTTTCATAATTTTGTTGTGATTTTTATACTACAAGATACAAAAGATATGCAATGTCTATATGATATAGATACATGTAAATCTTGATTGTCAAGGTGGGGAAAAGAAAATAATAGGGGAATTATATAATCATTCAACTTCTATAATGATCCAAATCACGGAACCCAAAACATAATTTCTTGTTAGGACTACAGCATGAATGTAGACATGTTGCTCGATAACTAAGGAATCAAATTTTTTTGTTTGGGATAAATAAAATCAATGGGAAATTATTTTCATTAAAATTCACAATAAAATTGATGAACCATGACTATATATTTTAGTTGAAATCCAAAAATAGATTTTTAAAATACCATTTAAAGTAAAACGATCTAATAAATTTTAACTGTAAATATAAATTAATCATTTCTTCATAAGACCTGAAAAAATATATCAAAAACCAATTTAATAGGGATTGTCAAACTTCTCATGAATATATGGTCAAACGTGGATTTATTGTAATGCATCAACCCTAGTTACCCAGATTCAGTGCATTATTACATAAAAATGGCATGATCACAAGGAAATCATGTCCCGAAAGACTGATCAGTTTAGTATTATTGGAAACAGGATTCATACATAAGATCCAATTTATAACTTGAAAAAATAATCAACACTAATTTACTTCATTAGAAACATTAAAGCCTCCTATATTATGCATGCATGTCACTCATAGTTAAATTCTTTATATCCTGGTAAAATGAAACATAAGAAAGGGGTGAGCTGAAACACTCAGTAAGGGTAAGCAATACAGTGGATGACTACATAAATATTAGGCATGGTGAATAATTGAAAACAGATGCCATTACATATAAAAAACATGAACACTTTTATAGTAGGAATATGAGCTAAGAAAATAATTCCATAATAAAACACATTCATGGGTATTCCACTACTTGAATAACCACTTGAACCATCAATATTATTTTCATATTGAGGGAGTGTATAATGCCATGCATTATGAAACATTTTGTCAAGGCCTCAGTGAAGACGTCTAAAAATGATTAAGGCATAATCCAAAACTATATATCAAATTTGGAAAGGCCATGGCCAACAACACATCTATTTTTCTCATGTGACCTACTGATGCATCGAGGAGCTATAGCGGGATGCACCCGTCACTTACTACATCCAATGCATTCCTCATATGAAAAAGTTGAAATATAATGTAAACATTCATATTAAAACTAGTATTAGAAATGTCAATACATTAACCATACACCATGAATGGTATAAAAAAACATATCCACAGTCAAACCTATCACAAAACCTTCAATATAATATAGAGGAATTATATCATTACGTATCGACTTCAAACAAGTATAAAATCCATCAAAAGATATTGAGATATATGAAATCAAAAATATTAGAGGGAAATATCTATTTCATTTTTTGAAATCATTGAAAGTTACAAAATTATAATAGAAAACATTTATTTTAAAAATATTTTTATAAGTTTGTAAGGGAATATTCGACGATGTTATAATGGTAGATAATAACAGCACCCACCGTATAAGTTAAAAAAGACATTCTTACCTTAATTTTGTCGAAAAGGCCGTAAAGTACCTTGTTTGGAAAACGAATGAAAGATTCCTTTCAATGCATATAAGTTCAAATAATGGTATAAATGACTTAACCCCATTGTCTTGTAAATAGTAAAAATTTTAAATACATTTTTAAGAAACATGGATATGGATGATAAAGAGGTCCTAGTTGATACTTACGTAAAAACAACCTCAGATAATAAAGAGATTGTAGAATTAACCCTTACCTCGTAAATTTCGTTGGTAGAGGGTATGTTAAATTCTTGTATAATATTTATATCATTTTTATTAAATTATACAAGAACAATATACATAAATATAATATCATATATGATCTTATAATATTGCTTTGTTAATAATATTTTAGTATTATCGTCATTTGGGGTGTTAAATGATTTGTTTTCCTTTATAGGTTTTGTTACATAAGATGTTTTTTTTGGATAGGCTGTATTTGATTCATATCCAGAATGATATATAGTTCATAAAAATTATATTCAATCATAAACTGAAAATTATTGTTGAATGATTATGATGAGGAAATGAATCTCATCGCGTTCGTGGAGATGGTAATCCGTACATACGAACGAGAGACAATATAATTATATTTATTTAAATATTGTATGTAAATATATTTTATATCATATATAAAGAATCAATAACACATTATATTTATTATTTACATCAATTATACATCATTATTATACCACCCAAAAAATAATGTATCGAATAACAACTACACCACGACGTGGAGACAGTAAGCCGTACGTACACACGTATGGTGATATGTCATTCATAGGATGGGTAAAATAATGAATATGTTTGTACCATATTTATAATAATATCATAGTATATATAATATACTGGATTTATTATTTTAGAATAGAAACAACAAGGAAAGAATAAGTGGATGACGAAAAGAACTTGAAGGAGGTGATGAAATATTTACCTCTTCTTCGGGTTATTCCTTTTGATTTGATCAAAATGGGTCTTTAGTTTAGATTTATGACTAATAAAATTCCTCTAAGATGATGTTAGGACAGTTAAAAGGATATTTGGGAAGGGTTTGGCCATGAAAAAAAAGGCTTTGGAGGAGTGTATTTGAGAGAAGTGGGAGAGCCCTTTTATAAGAGGAGTGAGGGGCACCACAGAAAAATATTGAAATATTAATTTATAATAAATTCATATGCAGTTTATAATGGTTCCAAAAAGATTTATTTAGAGCATAAGGTGGGGAAGGGTCGAACTGCTCTCAATCAATTGTTTTTAGATAGTTTTGGGTCTCTATATTAACCTTATCATTTTGATTTAACTGTTAGTTAATTAGTTGTCCAATGACCATGTCTCTTTGTATTTTTATATTATATTGTTAATAAACATCCTCCAAAAATACAAGCGAACCCCAAGTGGTTCATTATTAGTATATATTACCTCATCTATGTCATTTTTATTAAACTTATATTTTTAGGAATATTATTTCAATTAATAATATAATATTTTTTTTAAAAACTCTTTTATGTCAATTTCACACTATTTGGTATTTTGTTATTTCTAAATTCATAACAGCATTATTACTTCGAAAAAAATTCATTTAATCAACCCTAACATGTCATATAAACCTAAATAATTAGTGTAATTCATAAAAAGTCTAAAATTACATTTATTTGGGTATTTATAATATCAATTATTTTAATATTTCATTAATAAGGTAATTATTGCGTCATCATTGTGTTATAAATAAATTAAATTAAATAATTTATGAAAATTATAAATAAAATTCCATTATGTAGGAAATCGTTATAGATTTCTAATTAATATTTATAGTTGAATTTATCTTTTGTGTAAGCCTATATTAAAAATGGTTTATTTATTAAACATTGATTTTAACTATTTTAACTCTTATTTAAGTAAAATAAAACAAATGTCCTAATCTAATCCAAGTGGACCTAATGGATTATATTTTATTCATAAGGTTTTTTTGGTCGAATTTATCTTATCCAATAGAATTAGGACATGTGTTAGTGTAATAATAATATCATTTTTACCTTTAATTACCATATTTACTTTTAACCATGGTAAATAAAAGTAAAAAGTTACTATTCACTAAAGATTATTTTTATCTTATTAAACCAAATTTTACATACTGATATCAATCATGTCTCTTGGATTTTTTGAAATTTTATTCACAGAAGCGATAAAATTACATTTTATGCAAATTTTCAAATGCTCCTATGAGGTGGGTAAAAGACGGTAAACAGATCAGTAAAATTTTAATATATCTAAACTTATTATAAAATGACTCCAACGAATTAAATTGAACTAATATAGGTATTATATATCTATTTTTTACTTAAAAAATTTAAATAAAATAAATAATTATTTAAATAAAAATTCTGTTTTAAACAATTACTCTGTGTGTTTCACTATTCATCAAAAATCGAAATTTTTCAGAAAAATTCCAAAAATTCACCCTAATCTTATTTCAATATTCCGAAATGAAAAATGAAGTCCTTTTTGAATGATAAAATTTATAAAACTTCAAAAAGTGGGTATTACTATTCATAACAGCTAGTTTGATTGGTCGTTGTGTGTTAGTATCTCGAAGTTGCGTACAATGCAAGCTATTGCATTATTCAAATGGAAACATACCGTGGATGCATGGGGTGTCACATTATCCTCTCCTTTAAATAATTTCATCCTCAAAATTTCTAGAATATTACTGCATAAAAAGATTCAGGTGGTTCTTCATCATAAGTATCTCGGGATCCCACATTTCCTCTTCCATATTATTGTTTCTCTATAGAACATTTACCAGACGAGTCATCTAGTTTCTCAACACATGTTCTCTTGAATCTAGAATCTTGCAAGCCTTTTTGAAATAAGACATATCATGTTCTAGTTCTAATTCCTCATAGGTGAGTACATGCATTGGGTCAGGCATGCATTTTCTCAACAGTGATATGTGGAACACATCATGAACTTTGGAGAGATTTGAAATAATTGCCAAATGATAAGCTATAGCCCCAATTAATTCTAGAATTTCGAGAGGTTCAAAGTACCTTAAACTCAATTTACCCTTCTTACCGAATCGTATAGCTCTCTTCCATAGAGATACCTCTATGAAAACAAGATCTCTTACATGAAATTCCAATCCTTCCTTTAGTTATAGGCATATCTCTTCTACCTACTTTGAGTGGCTTTGATGTGGGTTTGGATTACCTTCACCTTTCCATCAATTTCTAAACATGTTCTGGGACTACATGTATTCTTTCACCAACATCATCGCAACTGGTTGTTGTGCAACTTCTTTTTCCGTATAACACTTCAAATGGTGCCATATGAATACTTGAATAGTAACTATTTTTATAGGGAACTTCTACCTAAGGTAAATATTGATATCACATACCTTGAAAGTCAAGTGATTATGATCTCAACATGTCTTTTAATGTTCGGATAGTCCATTCTGATTTTCCATAAGTCTGAGGGTGGTTGGCATTGCTCAAATGAGGTTTAGTATCGGGGGATTTCAGATGAATTTTCCAGAATATTGATGTAAAATGGGGATCATGATCAGAAACAATCGATAAGGGTACTCCATGAAGTCTCAAAACTTCATTAATATACAGTCTTTCTAAACATTCATGTTGTAAATCTTCTCTTAAATCAAGAAAATGTTCTGACTTTATAAGACGATCAACAATGACCCATATTGCATCATTCCATTTAGGAGTCTTTGGTAGTCCCATGACAATGTCCATCATAATATTATCTCATTTCCACTCAATTATGGTAAGAGGTTTCATGACTCCTCCAGGATGTTACCTTCCAGCTTCCACTTGTTGACAAACCATACATCTTGACACAAAATCAGCAATCTCCTTCTTCATGTTTTCCCACAAAAAATGTTCATTTAAATATATATATATATATATATATATATCTCAGTGAAACCAGGGTGTATAGAGAAATTGAAGCTATTATAATGATCTAACAATTACCTTTTCAGATCGGGTATATCAGGAACACAATGTCTCTTCACAAATTTCAAAATATCATCATCATATATAATTTCAATCAATCTCCCGTCATTCACAACATTAAGCTTCTTTTGAAACTCATCATCAACCGTCTAACAACTCTTTATCCTTTTTAGTAAAGATGGTTTGGGAACAATTTGAAAAATCATTGATGTTTCACCTTCCATGGTTATTCCCATATCCATGTTTAATAGATCCATGTATATAGGATCTTTTTTAACACTCATATTGTTCAAAACTCCATGATCAGTTTTACTCAAAGCATCTACCAACTTATTTTACTTCCCCGAGTGGTAGTGTATAGTGTAATAGTAATCCTTGAGTAGTTAAAGCCATTGAATTTTCCTCATGTTGAGTTCTTTTTGTTATAAATTGTACTTCAAACTATTTTGATCAGTATAAATCTCACATTTATTACCATATAGATAGAGTCTCCATATCTTCAAACCAAATATTACTACTGCTAACTCAAGATCATGAGTAAAATGGGTTTTTACATCAATGTTTAGCTAGTGTGATGCATAGGCAATAACTCTATCATTCTGCATGAGGACACAACAAAGTCCTTTCATTGAGGCATCAATATAAATAAAAAAACCCATCATTCCCCAATGGTAGAGTCAATAAGGTATTATTTACTAATCTTCTATTCAGTTCTTCAATATATTCTTCACACTCTTTTTTCCAAAAAAAACTTTACCCCTTCAGGTGTGTGCTTGGTTAATGGGTTAGCCAATTTGGAAAAAATTTGGATGAAACATCGATAATATCCTGCTAAACCAATAAAGCTTTGTATCTCACTTATACTTGTTGTTTCTAGCCAGTCACGGATTCCCTTGGTCTCAGAAGGGTCAACACAGATTCTATCCTTAGAGACAATATGTCTAAGAAAAGAAAACTCATGAAGCCAAAATTCAAACTTGCTAAATTTCCCATATAATTCATTTCTTATGAGGGTTTTTAGAATAGTGCACAAGTGATTTTAATGATCTTCATAGATTTTGGATAATACTAGGATATCATCCATAAATACCACTAAAAAGTCTACAAGATATTCCTTGAAAATTCGATTAATTAGATCCATGAAAACAGAGGGTGCATTATTCATCCCAAAAGGCATTACTGTAAACTCTTAATGCCTGTAACTGGTTCGAAATGCTGTTTTCGTAATTTTATCCTTCTTCACACAAAAATGATGATATCCAGAATGAAGGTCAATATTTGAAAAATATTGATCTCCATGAAGTTGGTCGAATATATCATCAATGCGAGGTAGTGGATACTTGTTCACTGTTGTTATGCATTGATCTCTCAGTAGTCATTGCACAACCTAATTGATCCATCTTTCTTTATTAACAAAGAGAACAGGGGATTCCCATGAAGAATAACTAGGGAGAATAAATCCCTTATTACTCAATACCTCTTGTTGTTTCTGTAGTTCCACTAATTCCACAGTGGAAATTCTATTAGGGTTCTTCGATATGGGCCTCAAAACATGAATTAAATCAATAGAAAAATCAACTTCTTGTTCTGGAGGATGTCTAGGTAAATCCTCTAGAAACACATCAACATATTCTTGCACATTTGGTACATCCTATTTTTGAACATTCCTTTCCTAACCCACAATTATTTCATTATCTTCCTCCCCAATAATTTAATTTAGTTGAGCCGATGGGGGTGGATCTAGATAAGAATGAGATAGCAACGTTTCTTCTCTAAAGATAAGGTGTTCTTTATCATCATCATCAAAAATTGTAACTTTCTTATTCATACTATAAATTTTTTCATCATGGTTCTAAATCCAATCCTTGATGAGGATTATATCAAATTCAATCATGGGTGTGATGATTATATTAGAAGATAAATAACATTTATGGTCCTTAATAGGGACTAATTCACAAAACATTGTTTTAATGATACTTCCCATAGGAGTTTTGACTAACAAATCCCTTGTTAAATAAAATTGGAAATTTCTAATTTTCTTAGAAAACTAAGAAGATATGATACAATGCGATGATCTAAAATCAAATAATGCATTGGCTAAACATGAGGAAACCATAAAATTACCCGCCATTACGTCTTTCAGAGCTTCAACCTCTGCAGTTGTGATCACATAAGCTTGGCCTTGATCCCTTGTCCATTTCTGAGGCAAGTTTCCTTGGAGCTTAGGACATTAATTTTCATAATGTACCATTTCCTTGCTATAGTAGTATGAAACATTGGTAGCTTCTTTCTTTCCCTTACCTTCACCAGAAATATTTCCTTCACTATCCACAATAATAGAATACTACTTTTCCTTTTATACAGGCACCAGGGTTCTTCCTTCCACAATTATCACATGGTGGAAATTCAACTCTTCCCTTCTTCCCTATTTCATTATTTCTTTTCCAAGAGTGTTCAGCAGGTCTCTTCTTCTCTTTATTTTCTTTAATGTCTAAGACTTTGAGAATTACTTTTCTATATTGATAGTACATGAGGCAATATCTTCGTACAATGAGAAAGATTGTGATAATAATGCTCAACGGAGAAATGGTTTTAACCCATCAATTAAACAGTCAATCTTACTTCTTGGATTATGTATATAATTTTCAGCATTCCTTGCGAATCTTTTAAAGTTAGTCTCATAGTTGGAAAAATTCTCATCCTCCTTTTCCCTTAGACTCAGAAATTGTCTTTCCATATCTTCTTGATGGTCACGAGGAAAGAATTTTTCAATGAAAATTTCTTTAAACTCCCTTCATTCCATACATGATACTTCTTCATCCTCCATTGTGTTTTGAATTAATGACCAATATTGATCTGCATATCCTCTTAGGTGATAAACTTCCATGAAAACTTTTTCCCTTTCACTACTCCCCAATGTATGAAATATTTTCTCTTATGAAATTATCCATTGCTCAGATACGGATTTTTTTGTATTCTGATTAAATATTTGTGATTGTTTTCTCATGAATCAGTCTATCATTGATCCTCCACGTTGTTGATCAGGGTGCTCCATACTGGTATGGTTATTATTCATAAGCTGTGTGAGTTGTCCCGATATGGTGATAAGCTGATCAGCACGAGTTGCATCACCACCACTGCTATTATTATCTTGAGTAGGAGGGAAATACCTAGATGAATTACTTTCATTGATATGGTTTCCATTCCTTCCACTAGGTTCCATTTCTAAACTATGGCATAAACTATATTAGTTTATGAATCTAAATACATAATTTAATACTTGTAAAACACTTAACATAAATTGAAAAGCTTAAGGATATAATCCACAATCAAAAGAATGTTTTCATGGAGGAAATATATACTCATAAACCCTTAATATTACTTTTTAAATAAAATGAGAATTATCCTAAGCATATCCCCTAGGAGTGTCGTTACCAATTGTTCAGTAAGGCCTGTTGTCGTGCACCAGTTCTCGTTTGAGTCTAGCTCAAAGCAGTGTTTTCAGGTTTTACCCCATGGTACTTATGTGTTAGAGCTACCACTACATTCTTGTATCCATAAATGGATGTATTTCATTGAAGACTCCCAAAATTTCTACAATACCAAAATTCTAGGAAGATATTCTATAAAAATCATCAATGTCTATCTTGGGATACTGTGCTCTAATCAGAGTTTATCTAAATCTGGTTTCCAAGGTTTTTACTAAACTTCATCTAATACCAACTGTAATTCCCCAACCCTAGTTACCCAGAGTCGGTGCATTATTACATAGAATTGGCATGATCACAAGTAAATCATATCTCGAAAGCCTGATCAGTTGAGTATTATTGGAAATAGAATTCATACATAAGTTCAACTTTAAAACTTGAAAAGAAATACAACACTAATTTTCTCTATTAGAACAATCCAAGTTTCCAAGATTATTCCTTTAAGTCACTCATAATTGACTTCTTCATATCCTGGTAAAATGAAACATAAGAATTTGGTGAGCTCAAACTCTCAGTAAAGGCAATCAATATAGTGGAAGATAACATAAATATTAGGTATGGAGAATAATTTAAAACACATGCCGTTAAAAATAATAAAAATTAACACTTTTATGGTAGGAATATGAGATGAGTAAATAATGAAAAAATAAAACATATTCATGAGTATTCAACTAGTCGAATAACTACATGAACCATCAACATTAGGTTCATAATGTAGGAATGTATAATGCCGGGTATTCTAATATATTTTTTCAAGGCCTCAGCCAAGATGTATAAAAATGATTAAGGCCTCGGCCAAAACAATATATTAAATTGGGAAAGGCCTCAGACAATTCAATGTCTAGTTGTCTCATGAGACATACAGATCTATCGAGGAGCTATAGAGGGCTCCATCCATCACTTACTAAGTCCAATACATTCCACATATGAAAAGGTTGAAATATAACATAAATATTTGTATTAAAACTAGCATCTGAAATTTCATACTTTAACCATAAACCATAAATGGTATAAAACTAACACATCCACATTCAAACATATCACAAAACCTTCAATACAATATGGAATATTTGTATCATAATGAATCGACTTCAAACAAGTATTAAATTTATCAAATGATGTTGACATATATGAAATCAAAACTATTTGAGAGAATTATCTATTTTTTAAGTCATTTAATGTTACATAATTATAAAAGAAAACATGCATTTTGAAAATATTATTATAAACTTTTAAGGGAAGCTTCGATCATGTTAGAATAGCGAAGAATAACCGCACTCTCCATATAAGATAAAAAAGTCACTCTTACCATAATTTTGTCGAAAAGGTTGTAAAGTACCTTGTTTGGAAAATAACTAAAAGATTCCATTCAAAACCTATAATTTCAAATATGGCTATAGAATACATTAACCCATTGTCTAGTAAATAGTAATAATGTTTTGAAATTAATTTTTAAGAAACATGGATGTGGATGATAAAGAGGTCCCAGTAGATACTTACGTAAAAACAACCTCGGATAATAAAGAGATTGTAGAATTAACCCTTACCTTGTACTTTTCCTGGTTAAAGGGTACATTAACCTCTTGTATAATAGTTAAATCATTGTTATTAAATTATTCAAGAACCATATACAAAAATATGATATCATATATGATCTTATAATATTGTTTTGTTAATAATATTTTAGTATTATCGTCATTTTGGGTGGTAACTGATTTGTTTTACATTATATGTTTTGTTACATAAGACATGTCTATTTTAAAAATATGTATTTGATTCATATATATAATGATATTGAGTTCATAAAAATTATTTTTAACCATAAAATGAAAATTATTTTTCAAAGATTATGACCGGGAAATTAATCTCATTGTATTCGTGGAGACGGTAATCTGTACCTACACATGAGAGATAATATCATTATTTTGATTTAAATATCATATGTAAATAGATGGTATATCATATATACAGAATCATTAAAATTTTATATTTATTATTTAAATCAATTATACATCGTTATTATACCCATCCAAATAATAATGTATTGAATAACAACTACACCACAATGTGGAGATGGTAATCCATATGTACGCACGTATGGGGATATGTCATTCATAGAATGGAAAACATAATGAATATTGTTGTACCATATTTATAATAACATCAAAATATATATAAGATACTGTACTTATTAGTTTATAATGGAAACAACAAGGCAAGAAGATGTGGAAGAAGAAAATAACTTGAAAGAGGTGATAAAATGTTTACCTCTTCTTCGGGTTTTCCATTTGATTTGATCAAAATGGATCCATAGGTTGGCTTTCTGACTAATGGAAGGCCTCTAGGATGAAGGGAAGATAGTTGTGAGGATATTTGGGTAGGGTTTGGCTGATTTAAAACGATTTTTAAGTGTTCATTTGAGAGAAGGGTGAGTTCACTTTTATAAGAGGAGGGAGGGGCACCTTTGGAAAAGATTGAAATATTATTTTATAATAAATTCATACTCGGTTTATAATGGTTTAAAAATAATTTACATCGAGAATAAGCTGTGTATGGAGCTAAATCTTTTCAAAAATAGGTTTTACATAGGTTTTGGTCACTATATTAACCTTATCTTTTAGATTTAACTCTTAGTTAATTAGTTTTACATTTACCACGTCTCTTTGTATTTTTTGTATTATATGGTTAATAAACGTACACTAACAAGACAAGAGAACCCTAAGTGGTTCATTATTAGTATATATGTCCTTATATAAGTCATTTGGCCGAACCATAGATTTCTAGGAATATTATATCAATTAATAATATACAAATTTATTTAAACACTCTATTATGTCTATTTGACACTATTTGGAATTTTGCTTTTTCTAAAATCATAACAATATTATTACTTCAAAAAATTCAAATAATCAACCCTAAAATGTCATGTTAACCTATAAAATTAGTTTACATCATCAAAAGTCTCAAATTACATTTATTTGGTTATTTATAATATCAATATTTTAATATTTCATTAAAACTAAAATTACTGCATCATCATTGCGTCATAAATAAATTAAATTATTTAATGTCTAAAAATTAGAAATAAAATACCATTATGCAGGAAAACATTTTATCTTTATAATTAATTTTTATATTCAAATATATCTTATGTATACCCCTATATTGAAAATGGTTTAGTTATTAAACTTTGATTTTAACTCATTGAACCCTTCTTTAAGTAAAATTATAATAAATATCCTAATCTAAAACAAGTGGACCTAAAGGGTCATATTTTATTATGAATGTTTTTTCTGAATTATACTTATAAAATAGAATTAGGACATGTGTTAGGGTAATAATAATATCATTTTTACTTTTAATTTTCCGATTTACTATTAACTTTGGTAAATAAAAGTCAAAAGTTACTATTGAACAATAATTATTTCCATCTTATTGAACCACATTTTACATACTGATATGAACTGTGTCTCTCTAATTTTTTCAATTGAATTCATAGAAGCGGTAAAATTATGTTTTATACAAATTTGTAAATTCTCATAGGATGTGGGTAAAAGACGGTAAATAGTTCAATAAAATTTTTATATATCCAAACATATTATAAAATAACACCAATGAATTACATTGAACTTATATAGGTATTATGTATCTATTTTGAACTGAAATATATTTAAATAAAATAAATAATTATTTAAATGAAATGTTTGTTTTAAATAATAACTCAGTGTTTTTTACTATTCATCAAAATTTGAAAGTTATTAGAATAATACCAAAAATTCTCCCTAAGCTAATTTTGATATTTCAAATCCAAAAATGAAGTCCATTTTGAAATAAAAAATTCAAAAAAATTCAAAAAGTAGGTATTACTATTCAAAAGGGCAAGATTTATTTGTCACAGTGTATTAGAATCTTGATGTTGTATATAACGCAAGCTATTGCATTATTCAAAGGGAACCGTACTGTGGAATCTTGTGGTGTTACATTTGTCGACCATATAATATTTTATTATGATCCATGTACTGAAGGTGTATTATCCTTGTGTTGTTTGGGTATGGGTGAGTATGATTAACTAGTAGGATTTCCCTAATAATCTCTTATATAATTGTATGAGAGACCTATTTTAAACCACGTAGACAATTCCATTCTAAAATATTTAGAATACCTATGACCAAAAAATTTATCAAAATTCCAAAAAATTAAAATTTTTATAGGAAAATAATATAATGAATTATTTTCATAAATAAGGAAACCCTTCATAACCCCCTAGTATCTGGCCACCAGAGAACCAATATTACCAAAATAGATATGAAAAATAAATAAGTACATAACAAAAATTCCTATATAGTATCTTAACATAGACATTCTGTTTCATGTAACACATATGAGTGGTTGTTAATTTTCCTTGATATTCCAATATATATCATACAAAAAATTGATCTTTAAATCCTTCCCAAATACATATGCCCTTAATCCATACTCAAAACAACCCATATATTACTCATACCCAACAGCTTCATTTGAACCGAATAGTTTTACTTACTCATATTAAATTACCCAAATAATATTAGAAAACCACGTCTTGAATTAGTCAAATTGGGGATACCCATTTCTTTTACAAAACACCTTTAAAACCCAAATTTAATTGTTATGAAAAAATTCCAAACATACACATAATCATAAAATATCAAAAATAATAGTATATTAAATAAATTAAATGTAATTATTTATAAGTACCTAGAACATGAATAAAACCTAAAATAATATAAATTAAATAAAATAAAATCAAAATCCGATATCCATCAACATTTTGTAGGGTATAAAAACTGATTCTAGAATATAAGAGTTTTTTTATTAATTTAAATGTATCACACTAAAAAATTACAATAGGAACATGATAACATGTTCTGCCTATTAATGATTCAAATTAGTGATTAAAAACACTAGATCCAAACATTTAATGAATATCTAGAAAAGAAATAATAAATATATGGAGAGATAAATTTATATGAAAAAATAAAATAAATGATTGATATTAAAATAGAGTAATTTTATTGATCTGATCAATCAAAGATGGATATTTATTATTTTATTATCTATAATTTCCTATTTTTATTCTGAAGAACTGTAATTTCATCTCATGTTTTTTCAAAGTGTCTGATGAGGCTTATATGTGAATAAATAGTTTTAATGTAGAAATAATGGAATGATAACATGACTGCATGGTTGAGTTGCTGTATCTGCAATGATTATGTACTGTCCATTTAGATTCCCTTTCCTAAAAAGTTTTAGCTTAATTAGCCTCTTCCATAGACACATGAGTTTGATCTAAATCCATGAAATCATTTATAACTAACATAGGTTACCTATATGGTCTTTTTTCATTTTCATCGGAAGAGTACACCCTGACCAAGAAAAGTTCTCTACACCACAAAAACCGAAAACAAAATCCCAAAATACACTATAGTTAATGGTGACCTACCAAAAAGACATGGTGCGTCATAATTTTTATAATAATAAGACCTTCCAAACCATAAATGTCACTATAATTAAAACATTATATAAACAATTATTCATTACATCCATATCAAATCATCTATCTCACAAATTAATCCTCTTGAATTAAACCCTGCTACCATAAAACCCTTAATAACATAATACTCCATTCTCTCAAAATATTCTCCATCTTATTAAAAACTATCACATGTGTTTCACAATGGTAACATCTGATTCAAAATATACCACATCATAGAAAAAACATAGTACCGATCATGAAGTTAATTCCTTGACTTAGAGACATCGAACCCATAAATAACTATTATATACATTTTAGAAAACTCAATGTGATAAGAAAAATCTATTATTTTTAAGAAAATAAATAATCAATCCACATACTGAGGTTCCAGAATCCTTCATTTAAATAACATTCTAGGTTCCAACCATGTTTAAAATAATAAGAACACTCAATCCCCTACTATAAACTATAATATAAAATTATTAATATAAAATAAAAAATATTCCTAGTTTTACCATTTGATAACTATTTCTAAAATAGTTATAGATGATTTGAAATCATATACACTATGGTTTTCCATGAAAGTGATCTCTCTCCAAATTACACCCAATACAAAAAAAGGATTAATTTGATCTCTAATAGAACACTTCAAAGATACCAATAACAATATAATATTAATATATATTTTTATAGATAAACTATAATAATGGAACATGGTCCTCTTATGATCTCACAAAATCTATCACATAAGATCATATCATTTCCTCCAATGTCTATGGAGTTGATTATATATATTCATTTTTTCTGTGTGATATTATGTACTCATCATAATCTAAGTACCATATCTATATAATAATCTCCATAAAAGTATTATTTAAATCATGGATCTTTATCTGACATGATATAAAATATAACTCCATTATGATTAACCACCACATCCATAGGTAACTTACCTTTCTATTCAACAAAAAACATCTCTTTAATTACCCTAAAAATGGTCCAACGTCATTCTTTAATCCCAAGTCACCTATATCAAATCATTCATCCCTTGTTATTTTGGTAAAAATGTTATGATATATATTGTGAGGGCTTATGATATACAAGTCGGAATAATAAATGGATGAGAAATTCAAAAAGGTCATCAATTTTAAAACTTTATCCATTACCAGGTTAATAATAAAGAGAAATAATTAGTTTTAACCCAATACATCCCTTAAACAAGGATATTTATCTGATTTCATGATAAAAACTCACCATTTAGGATGAACATCTCAACTAGAGTCATGGAATTAACCGATAACACCCTCAGTCAGACAAAATGGAACAACTATCCCATGGTAAAGAAAGATTATTCTGACTGCCACTTTTTACATACCATTGATATCTTACCCATTATTTATGTTTTCATTATACTTAGATTATTTGGAATCATTCATTTATCTAACTTTTAGATACACTACAAGTGAGAAAGTAACATGTATTAGACATATCAAGATTTCACTTCCTTATTAGTAGGATTCAAAAATGAATAACTACCATAAAACAAATCAGTGAACATTCTTCATTCTATTATATCACTTCTTAAGATATACATCTCAAGGAATTAATTTTAAAATTAATACTACCTAGTGAATAAGATAAATCAAAACCAATGGTATGAAAATACCCCACCTACCACTATTATATCAGGAACAAATCCTATTATGAGAAAATATATATCTCATTGTCTTATGATTAAAATACATCATAAATCTCACAAAAAAATTTTAATGTCTCAAATTATTGTAACTCTCTAACCCCAGTTACCCAGATTCGGAGAATTATTACATAACATTGGCATGATACAAGGAATCGTGTCCCAAAAGACTGATATGGTCAATAGCCTTGTATGTACTAGATACATACATAAGTTTTACATTAATCAAGAAATAAAAAAACATTATGTCTCATTTTAACACAATCATCTCCCTAAGACTATCCCTATAGGTTAGTCATAATATACTTCTTCGCATCATGGGAAAAATAAATCATAGAAAGGGGTGAGCATTGGTGCTTAGTAAGGATAAAAATATAGCAGAAACATACATAATTAAGTATAAACATATAAGGAAATGTATAAGACTAAAACAGAAGCCTTTTAAACTTAATGAAGCGCATAACATGGATAGTATAAATAAAAAAAATTCCATTTACTTATTTACATGGATATTCTACTAGTCGAATAATCACATGTAATATCAATAGCCAATTTCATAAAGATGGAATGCATAATGTCTGACATCATAACCACGTAGTCAAGGCCTCGTGCCAATACTGTAAATAATATTTTTTCAAGACCATATACCGAGGAACTACTTTGTCTCATCAGACCTACCGATGCATCGAGGAGCTATAACAGGATCCACCCATCACATACTAAGTCCATTTCAATCCTCATATGAAAATGTTGAAACATAACATAAACATTCTTATTAAAAATAGAATATTGAATGTCAATAGTTTAACCATAAACCATGAATGGTATAAAAATAACACATCCAAAACCAAACATATCAAAGAAACCATAAATATAATATAGAATATTGTATCATAGTAATTCACCTTTAAACAAGTGTAAAATCTATCTAAGGATGTCGACATAGATGAAATGAAAACAATTTGAAAGAAATATCTCTTTCTATTTTGAAATCAATTTAATGTCCTGTAATTTTAAAAGAAAACATATATTTTGAAAATATTCTTATAATTTTATTAAGGGAAGCTTCTAAGGTGTTACAATCGTGGAAAATAGCTGCACCAGCCGTATAAGTTAAGAAGACATTCTTTTCTTAATTTTGTCTAAAAGGTCGTAAAGGACTATTTTTAGAAAGTGAAGGAAAGATTCCTTTATATAAATATCATAAAATGTAAAAAAATGGTATAAATGAATTTAAACCATAGTCTTGGAAATTGTAAAAATGTTTTGAAATACATTTTTACAAAACACTGATGTGGATGATAAAGAGTTCCCAATAGATACTCATGTATAAACAACCACATATAATGAAGTTATTGTATAATTACCCCTTAAATTTTAATTTTCCTTGATCAAGGGTATGTAAACCTCACATATAATAGTTAAAGAATTTTTATTATGTCATACTATAACCAAATATGAAAATATGATATCATATATTATCTTATAATATTTCCTTGTTAATAATATTTCAGTAGTATCATTATTTCAGGTGTTAACTGATTCATTTTCCTTTATATTCTTTGTTATGTAAGCCATGTTTGTCATGGATAAGATGTATTTGATTCATATCTAAAATGATATTATGTTATTAAACATTAATTTTAATCCTAAAATGAAAATTATTTATGAATGGTTATGATGGGGAATAAATTTCATCGCGTTCATGGAGATGGTAATCCGTACGTACGAAAAAGCGACAATATTATTCTATTGATGGGGAAATATTATGTAATTAGATTTTATATAATAAATAAATAATAATTAACATGTTATATTTATTATTTAAATCATTTATACTCATTATTATACTCATACAAATTATGATGTGTTTTAAAAACAAACAACACCCCGACGTGCAGATGGTAAGCCATACATATGCACATATGGTGACATTTCATATATTGGATTGATTGAATAATGAATATAGTTGTACCATATTTATAATAACATCACAGTATGCATAAGGTAATGAATTTAGTATTTTGGCATGTAAAAAAAATAAAAAATAAGTGGGAGAAGAAAAGAACATTGAAAGAGGTGGTGAAATTATTACCTCTTATTTAGGTGTTTATTTTTTAGTTGATAAAAAGGGCTCCATAGGTGGAATTTATTATCAATTTAAGGCCTCTAAGACAATTTTAGGGTAGTTGTTAGGATATTTGAGTATGGGTTGGCAGAGCCAAATGGCTTTTGAGGTGTGATTTAGAGAGAAGGGGATGAACCCTTTTATAAGAGAGGTGAGTGTTACTTTGGGAAAAGCTTGAAATATTATTTTATTGTACAATCATATTCAGTTTATAATGGATCAAAAATAATTTATTTAGAGGCTATGGTGGGTATGGGTCTAAAACCTCTCAACAAATAGTTTTTAGATAGCTTTAGGTCACCATATTAACCTTATCTTTTAGATTTGACTATTTGTTAAATAGTTTAACTTTAACAATGAATTCTTGTATTATTATAATAAATGGTTAATAAACTTACTATAAAAATCCAAAAGAACCCCATGTGGTTAATTATTAATATATATAACCTTATCTAAGTCCCTTGACCAAACCTTAAATTTTTAGGAATATTATATCAATTAATAATATATTATTTGTTTTAAAAAGTCATTTATGTCAATTTTGTCACTATTTGGTATTTTGTTTTTGTGAGAGTCATAACAAATTTATAACTTAAAAAACATTTATTCAACACTAACATGTCATATTAAGACATAAAATTAATTTAATTCATCATATGTCTCAATTTACATTTATTTGGATATTTATAATATCAATTATTTTAATTGTTCATTAATAAGGTAATTACTGCATCGTCATTGTATCATAAAAAATTTAATATCATTATTATCTTTAATTCCCCTATTTCATTTTAACCGTGGTAAATAAATGTCAAAAGTTACTATTCAAAAAAATTATTTTCATTTTATTGATCCAAATTTTACTTATTGATGTCACCCCTGTCTCTCGGATTTTTGAAATTCAATTCATAGAAGTGGTAAATTTCATTTTATATAAATTTGTAAATGTCCCTAGAAGGAGGGTAAAAGATGGTAAAAAGTTCAATAAAATTTTATATATCTAATATTATTATAAAATGACTCCAATGAATTACATTGAACATATATAGGTATTATATATCTATTTTTACCTAAGATAAATTTAAATAAAATTAATAATTATTTAAATAAAAAATAGGTTTTAAACAACAATACAGTGATTTTCAGTATTCATAAAAAACTGTATGTTTTCATAAAAATACCAAAAATTTCACACTAAGCTAATTTTGATATTCCAAATCAAAAAAATGAAGTCCATTTTGAAAAATAAAATTTATAACATTTCAAAAAGTGGGTATTACTATTCATTATTTCTAGTTTGATTGGTCGTGGTGTGTTAAAAATCCATGTTGCGTACAACACAATCTATTGAATTATTCAAAGGGAAATGTACCGTGGAAGTGTGGGGTGTTACAATTATTCAAGGCATGAATATTTATGTCAAAATCTCGATCATGCATGATATAGTCATTCTCGTGTTTTCATAATTACCTCATTCCATACAAAACCATAGTATCCCATTGCCTAAGAAAATACTGTAGTATAGCTCTGATTTTATCACATTACATGGATGACCCATTACTAAAATTCAAGAAGACCAAAGTTGGATTAAATGACAGCCACATATTTTAAAAACAAAAAGCTACTTGGCATTAATAAAATTAAAAATTCCTTCCCTTCTACTTCAAAATCCTTAATGGTAACTGTAATATCAAAAAGACTAGAGTGAAGCATAAATAGTATCATACTTATTTGAGGAAACTAAAAATCATCTTGGAGAAATCCACAAATTTCATATCCTTAAAGTTATATGAGTCATCTGAGACACTATTATGCAAAATCAAATATTATATTAATTTGACATCCCATATTAAAAACTAACATTAAAATAGCTTAAAAAATAATCCTCTCATAGAAATCCTCCAAATATGTTAAAATAATCTCAATTATTCCTATTGGATCCGTAAAAAATAAAAATTTCATCCATAAACACCTTGAAAAAGGGTCATGGTATTTATGAAAGACATAAATAATCATATCCATGGAAATTATAAGAGAATTATTAACCCCAAATGACAAAAACAATATATAATAATTTCATATCCTTGAACCCACACTCCTGGATCTTATTCGAAAAACATTATCATTAAATTTTAGTATATATTAAAATAAATATAAAAAAAGTACAACCATTGAAATAATATAACATCAAATTGAAATATTGTTTCAATTAAAAACGCAAGGATCTATTAGGTTTGAATTTTTTGACCATTAAAAAACCATAAAAAATCATAGTTTATATAAAATTTTATGAACTCTTACCAGATATCACATGATCTTGTATCTTAATTGAGACTATTCTCCATTTATCTTTAACTCATTAGAATACATTTGAAAATAATTTTAATACATTTGGAAAGCACTAAATGTAGTAGTAATGGGCTTTAAAACAAGAGGAGAAATCATTTTTATTTTATAGAAAATATTAAAATTATTTCCATCAAATTACATTTTTTATAAAATATATTCTATAAATATAACATATCCTAAAACACATAGTATTATCTATAAACCTGTTTTTTTTATAAAAATCCAAAATATGAAATGTTTTACAAAACATTCATTAAAAATACTAGTTATTTTGAAAACTATTTTATTTTAAAAAATAACATCCATTAAAATAGATATTGGTTTCATCTATTTTAAGTCAAAAAAATTTACTTTTAAAACAATACCTCTTTGTGGAATACAATGGTTCTAATAAAACATTTAGAAAAAATAATGAACACTAGGAATATAAAAGATATAAGCACTACTTTTAGGATACTTTCCCCTTGACGTCATAAGTTAACTCCATATTCCTCATCATTATAAAAAATTCCCACTTTATATATATTAATTTTTTTAAAAAATATTTCCTTTATCATTATAAATAAAATAAAAAAAACTTTTAAAAATGTCACATATATGTAGTTTATTTTTAATGAGGCAATGAAATACATATCTGAAAAACACATCCCAAGTTCCATTAAATGAAATTCGTTCCTTCATTAAAATTTGAAGTAATTAAAAATTGATTTGAATGAATTGTAAATGAGACATAAAAAAATATTTTCATAACATATATATAATTTAAATTATAATTATAATACATTGATATATAATAAATATAGTCATAAATTAAATACATGAATTTGAAAGAAAATTTAATTCCCAAAACAATAATTTATGAACTATATAAAACCATTTCACAAATATTTAAAGATATTTAAAATAGAATTCATAAGGAAAAACAATTTACAAACAAGTATTTATAAATACATAATTTTGAAAAAAAAAATTGTTAAAGGAAGGGGTTTTCCAAACTACAAATGATTTTCCCTTATAGTATGGGTTTTTATTAAAATTAATTAATATATGTTTATTATATTATTCCTTTATAATAAGGGGTTTCCTGAAATCAGAATGTGATTAAATAATTTTTACCTTAAAATAATGGCTTTGTTTTCCAATAATAAAAAAGAAGTTAAAAATCACATCCCTTACAAAAATGGTGTTTTAACTGATAAAATTAGAGTCTCTTGAAAATAATTTTCCTTTAACATTTTCTATAAAACTAAGTTGAAATCTATCACAGATCACATTAACATGGACTCTAGGAATCCTCCCATGAAACATCACTTCCTTGAAGATATGATTTCATTTAATATACCCTCACTTTACCTTACTATATCGCTTAATAATGAAACTAATGAAATATGCATAAAACATCCAAAGGAATAAATGAATATCTAAAAAGGTGAATCTTAATATTTTTATAGATGAATTATTAATATATCTATAATTATATATATTGTTTAATAATTAATTTAAATTAATCTTTAATGTGATTCGTTCATGAATCATCCATCATTCTTATAAAAAATATTGCCTCTTATTTTCATCTTATTTTGCACCACGCTAGTACATATAAAAATAATTTAATATAATATCTTAGATTGTGAAAAACTTTTGTTAAGGATAATACTATATAAAAATAAAACCATGATGTTTTCATAAAGGACGTGTCATATAGGCTTCTTATATAAGTACTGGAATTTCCAATAGGTAAGATAGTGATTTATAATGATCTTGTTCATTGTATTATCATACATCAATAATATTTTTTTTCAATAAAAATATCATGTAATGACATATATATATATATATATATATTCACTAATTTTTTCAATATTTTGAATGAGGAAGAAGGATACGATTCAGTAGGTTAACGATGAGAGTTACCTATTACCTTTAAATGGGTATCACCTTTACGTGGAGTGGTGCATACAATTATATATCTTCAGTGGTGTGGGATAACCTTATGTAATATAAAGAACACCATTAGGTGAAATTTTATTTAGTGGGATGACCTTTATGAAGGTTTTTTATTCCATTAAGGGATCCAAGGTTTACCAATACATGAGCCAGGGTTACCTGTTTGTTGATTTTTTAGTCCATGGATTACCATTACATGAGGTGATCTGTACCCTTACAAAACTCGGTTGTAAACTTACACTATGTTATCTTACCCATAGGTGACTTGTTTTTACCCTATTTTGTGCATGACGACACTAACATTTCTACAATTACAACTTTACGCAACTATGAGTACCTTTATATAGAATAACATTCTGTTATGGTTATGGTTATATGTGGTTGTTTTATCTTTACATTATTAGTAGGTTACACTTACATAATCCCTTGATAGAGAGGCATACCCTTACCCAGGTATTGGAGTACCCTTATGTTATTACCATATAAAATTTATTTATCCACTTCCTTACCCTCATGTGAGATGTTTCAACAAGAAATGTACCATTATATTGGTAATTACCATTAAATAAATTCATTTTTTTGAAAAAATAAACATTCAGTCATTAAATTATAGTATTAAATAATTATAATTCTATTTAAATTTTTATATTCAATTATTATATTATAGTAATATTATTAATATATTAATTACATATCTAAAACATAACATTATGTTTTCAATACTAATATTTTTAAATATCATAATAACTATCGTTAAAATAAAATTTTAATGAAAAATAATTCCCTTATAATCATTATATTTCATTCATTTATTTTAAAAAAAAATATTTATACATATAAATATTTATATGTCTATAAACCATTACAAAATTGTTTTTTATTTGGTCATACAATTATTTGTCAATAATATAATTCCATGTAATTAATTGATTTAAAAACTACTAATGTATTTGTTACAAAACAATGAATATATGAATATAATAATTTTTTTTGATGACTATGATTTTTGAAAATATATATATATATTTTTGGTAATAATAATAAATTAAAAATATAATTTATATAGTATGATATAATAAGGTTTGGTATTTTAGTAAAATCAAAACAATAAATTTTATATGGTTTAAAAGAATTTATATGTAGTTTATATTCACTTTCGAATTAAATACACTTTTATTAATATTGAAATATATATAAGAAATAAATTCATTAGATATCATTTTTTTACCTTTATAGAAATCCAAATATAATTATCGTAAATATATTTAACAATATATATAAAAATTTATAAATATTTAATGAAAATTTATTCAAAATATAGATAAAACATAATAATGATATGTTATTTAAATTTTATAGCGGTTTATTCTAATTTAGTTAATGTTTTAAACCTATTGTTATCTAATGAATGAAATTATGTACCAAATATCAATATATTACACATAATTATCATTCCCAATCACAAATTCTAATTTTTTAATTTACACATTGTTCTAACTCTGTTGGTGGTATCTTAATTACAAATAAATATATGAAATAAACATTACTCCATTTAATTAATCAAACACATCCTCAATCAATGGTATATAGTTTTTATTATTTAGTATTACCTGTATAAAAATTTCATACTCAATTCGAAATCTCAAGCTACCATAACACATTTTAGAAAATATAAAAAACTATACATATTATGAAATTTATTACAAGCATTGCATGATTTTTTGGACTTATTTTGAATCATATTTTTTGTGAAAAGTATGATGTTGGTTTCTATAATGGTAGAGTATTTAAATAATTTTGATATAGTATTATTTTGATGGTTTTATAAGAAATTTGAAATGTCATGAATATTTCCTCAGGAATTTTAATGTCATTTGGAATCATTATAAATTTCACTTTTATGGACATTTTAAAACAAAAAATGGAATGGAAGCGGTCTCCCTATGATCGTAAGGTTGATTTGGAAATCCATAATGTTCTTGTATTATATAACTCAATACATTCAAGGAACACTCTATGGTTATAAGGTTCATTTTTTCACCAAAGGTAATGAATTCGTAAGGTTGGTAAAATATTTAATAATGTTGAAATAATAAAAATATAGTTTAAAATTATGTTGATAAGCGAGCCTCATAATGATTATCTATCTACATAAGGATTATCATAGGTGTTTATGATGTCTTAGTAATATTGATTAGTGAGTATCCCATGATTGAAAACTAATCACAAGGTTCATCATAAGGTACAATCATATCATTTCAAGGATGATCCGGGAGTTCATAGGTTTATTTATGAAAATTACATGGTTCATTATGTTATGGAATTTGGTTAATTCAGATGTGTCTCAAGGAGACTTCATAAAGATAAATAGTGAACATAAAAATGTTATTTGTGTTTTTAAAAATGAAAGATAAGGGAAAAAGTAGGGTATTTCTTATGGTTTATATATTTTAAGACCCTTATCTCAGTGTTTACATATTTTGATGAATATAGTAAAATCATAGTCATCCACATGGATCCATTAAATATTACCCATCACAGATATTATTTTTTTTCTTCATCAATAATTTATTATGGATTAAGGTTTTTATTGAGAAATTCAATAAAAAATATTTTGGGAGTTATTTTATGATTTTATCTAAGATTTTAATAAATATTTCATGATTTGATATGAAATATAATTGGCTAAAATAATTTTAGAGATTTAAATTTTTTGAAATATTGTTATAATTTCATGAAAATACATCTTATCGGATGTACCAAATCAATAGTTCTTAATATTCAAATATTAGATTCATTAAGAAACAGTATCGATGGTATTTCATGAAAATATTTTTCTCTAAAAAATATTTATTCTATTTCATGTTAGTGATGTTTTTTAAATTTTTATTTCTGAATGGGACTTTATGTTACTTACTTTTGATACCAAATCACTGATTTTATTACCTGGTGCATTATCAATTCGGGTACACCTCAATGAGGTCACATGTTCTACCAAATCCTCTATTTGTAAAAATGTTAATTAATATTTCTATAGGTGAAAAAAGGACAATAAATAAATGTATCTAGTTTAAATAGAAAATTTGATAAGTTTATGATGCTTCCTAATGAAAATATTTATGGTTTATACAAAAACATTATTGAGGTGGTCACACAAATCAAAGTGGCTGGTAAAGAGATTAAATATTGATTTTTATAACAATATATTGATAAGAATTACACCCCTATATAACATAGACGTATCAACTCTTGAAGAGATAAATATGGTAAAACTATCACTTGATGATGTACATTATAGTTTTGTGGATTATGAAATATGGGGTATGATATATGGAAACAATAAAAAATTTACTACTAATTTTACATTAAAATACATATAAAAACATGAAATATATAAATATTTTGTTGACGTGGAAGATTTTGATAATAATTTTGTATCACTATTAGTATGAAAATTAAACATGGTTAAATATAGTTTTATAGTGAATTTACCACAATCTTATTACTGATGTTTCTAGAAGAGACTAAATAAATATATTTCTTTTGTAAATATGATTCAAGGAATGATCCTCATCAAAAGTGAAAAATATGATTATGAATATTACATGGAATAATGATAAATTGAGTTTAAATTAGTTTAATTGGTTACTATGATGGAAAAATTGGGAAAATTTAAGTTAGAATAAGGGAATGGTAAATTTCTTGTGGGAATGGTTGATGCGAGTGTTTAGTTAACGGTATATCTTAAAGTGATTGATATCAAATGAAATTTGAAAATAATAACTTATTCTATTTTATAAATAATTATGAAAATATTAGGAAATAATTTAATGTTTCTATTTATCAAATACCGTAGGAGTATGGAGATTATTATTCTGGTTAAAATATTTTAGTCAATGTAATTGATTAAATATTAAAAATTATTGAACAAGATAAATTAATTATTGATATCAATACATATAAAAAATAAAAACAAATCAGGGATGAAGATATGGAAGTTGAAGTGGTTTCCCTGAAAAGTATAATTAAAATTGATTTAAAATAATGAGAATCATTGAAGAAGTTATAGTTTTATGTATTCGTTGATATATAATTGTTCAAAAGTTACAAATATTCTTCAGAATTCATTTAGGAAAATTCTAGATGAACAAATGATGTAGTGTATTAGAAAACATTCAAGTGTACATGGGTCAGAGACCTTAATGGTCAATACTCTATTATCACATCACAAGAGGAAATGCAAAGTAGTGGAAAATGTTATGATATCAGAAATTATCTTTTGTCAAGGAATAATGACATGAAAAGATAAATGAAATAGTGTAAGAGAGGGAAAATATTCCCACTTTTGAAATTATAATTTTTTTGGATTTCATAGCTTTATAATGACATAATTTACGGAGGATGAATTCTACTTATATAGAGAAGAACTGCGTGTTAAAAAGAGTGTGCATCCATATCATTAGTCCAAATGGGAAAAACTCATATTATGGATTGTTTTTTAAATTTATTAAAATTATACATATATCTATTTATTGTGTGAAAATAAGAATTAGTAATGACTACCGTATAATGTAATTTCAGATGAATATAGAGAAACCATGACCTATTATTAGAAGAAATTAATTTTCTCTATTATAATATGAAAGTAAATGTAATGATACTACCCAAAAAAAAGAAGAACATTAATTATATTCTAATATCTCAACAAAATATTTTTCTATATTTTGAATAAATAAGGTTGAATGTGAAAATGGTTCAATAAGATACCAGAATAAATGAAAATATGAAAGATATCAATCATATCATTGATACTAGGTGATCTTCCCACAAGATTCGAATTGAGATTAAGAAACAGAATTTATAGGATAATGGTGTTGAAATTGTACATTTTGATATTGTTATTTCATTGAAAAATAATATAAGTGGAATTTCATATCTAGTGGGATAATAGATCAAGAAAAAAATTCACTCATAGTGAATTGCTTGTGGAACAACCACTTATTCATTAGTATGTTTCCTTACTCAGAACTAGAATTTTATTTTAATGAAAAATGGTTTTTAATCAATAATAAAGTAAAAAATTCCGTCATTATAGTATGAAGAATAAGCATTAATCTCTTCCATCATGATAGAAAAGAGAACTTGTGTTTTATTTTGATGGAAGAAAAAGTAAATTATGGAATCATGGTATGGAAATATTTATTAGAAAAAAATAAAAAAAAAATCTTGAAGAGGGTGGTGGTAAAAACTCACAAACTAATTAATGATAGGGAGATAATATGTGATTAATGATTATTGGTTCATATGGTAAAAAACAACTACATATAAAAGATGAATAGTGTGCCTGGTTTTTTAGATTTGGTTTACATGGGTGTATGTGGTATGATGACTGATTCTAGAAAAATAGAAGAATAATACTTCATTCTATCCATAGGTGATAATAATATAATGGAATGTGTAATAATAATAATAATTAATAATTACAAAGAGAGACATAGAGAGTTAATGGATGACATAAAGAGTTACCAAAGGGTAGTGGAGAACGAAATTGGTCACACTATCAAGACTCTTCAAAATGAAGATTGAACTAAATATACATCATTTGAATTTTAAAATTGTCTTGGAAAATATGGAATAAAATATGTGATAACCCATATTATAACACAATTAAAAAATTATGTGGTATAATTTCAAACCTTATGTGAATAATATATCAATTTCAAATCTAATTAATATCATATTTTCTTTCTTTTACTAGAATGTGAATGTTCTGTTTATCATGGACACTCAAAATTAGATTTTTCTAATCCGGTAATAAGATAAAACTCAATATAATATTTTCCATGGGTGGAATGAATCCCTGATTACATAGTGGTCATAATAGTGTTTTTGGAATATTCAATAATGATAAAATATAATGAATTTTAGGATACAATATATGGGTATGATTAATAGAATCAGTTATGCTGTTTTTATAAAAGATAGAAATGGGAAGTCAAAAAAGAAGATCAATTATGGATGATACATGTGAAGAAGATGATGAAGCAAAAATAATCACTCAAGAAATACTTGATAGGTTGAATGAAAAAGACTCAAAAATTCGAATTTGAGGAAGAATGTTTTATGAAACAATGTATATATATATCATAAATAAAAAATAATAGAATATATGATGATCCAAAATACTAATTATTATAGAGCTTCATAAAATCTGATAGGAATAATGATTTATTTATAGTATTTTTCTATTCTATCCATAATTGATCATACTTTTATGGAAGAATAAAAAAATAATTATCTTGGGAACTATTGGGGAGACCCTAAATTCAGAACATTATAGAAAATAATAGAGTATTCAAAAAAATATTTAATTAACATGGTGTTTTGGTTTCAAATAAATTCTTCATTCGTGTTCAATGACTGTAGAAAGGCTGAAGGTGGTGTTGTAATTGATACATTCATGGTAGTGTCACTACTTGATTAAATGAGGTTCTTGTTGGTGATTACTATACATAGAAGCTATAGAATATTTCAAATGGGTATAAAAATAGACTTCCTAAACCAGGTTATTAAGTAGAAAGTATATATTGTTCAAGAATAATTATTGATGATTTTAAATGATTATGATGTATTGTGTATTTTGAATAAGGAATTATATGGGTTAAAAAATCCAATTATTTGGTATACCTGACATGAATCATATTTGAAGAAGATGGAGTTTTAGGGGGTGGTTTGGATCATAATTTATATGAGCCACATTTTTTGGATGAAATACTCATGGAATTAGTCTATGTATATGATATTATATTTTGAGGATGAAAAAATCATGTAAAGAATTTTCTAAGATGACGATATGAAAATTGGTATTTTAAAATATTGATGATCTTAGAAATTTTCTTGGGATACTGGTGATTAAAAAATAGTTATACACATTTTTGTAATTGGAAATACCAAAAATATAAGTAGATAAAAAATTTTATATTCATGATTCAAATCCCATGTAATCTTTTATTACACTTGTAACCAATTTTTAAATGAATGAATAAATAATGGAAATAAATCTTAATAATTATTAACATCCTATTGAGATTCTTCTGTATTTAATAGACACTCATTCGATATATTTTAATTATAATAGTTTGGTAGTAAATTTTCATGGTTATCCCAATGAATAACATTTGGTGATAATAATTAAGATTAGGAGGTAAATTAGAGGAAGTCATAGATATGTAATATACTATATGGTTTGGAGGGTTCATTGTAATCATATTTATTTTATATTGATTGGCCTACAAATGTGGTGGAGAATAATATCAAAAGAAATGTAACCTTTTGTGTAGTTACTATGTTCATGGGTTGGTTTAGAAAAAATGAAAAATGTAAATCACTAAAAATATTTGACGTAGAATAATTGAATGATTCAATGGAATGAAACTGTATTTATTATATGATATACCATATTAAATATTGGGAGGACTTAATGAAATATACTATGGTTATTTTCCCTCACAACCAAATTTTTTTCAATCATACTTAAAATATTACAGAACACTATAACCTAAGAACATTAAACATTGTAGTTATTTTATTAACGAAAAAGTGGAAAAGGGAATTGTTTAGATGCTATTGTTGATCAAGATAAATAGGTTTCAGATATTTAGAAAAACCCCTGGATACAAATGTTTTTTGGAAATATATGTTAATAGTTGCAGTTCATCCATATGTTTTAGTATAAGGGGTTCTATCAGTTTCCCCTCTCCAAATTATATTATAGTGATAATTTTTTGTTTTCCCATTCTATGTATAAGTAAATATATTTAGTGTATTTGAGTTAAAATAGATATCCATGGAAAATTGTTTAGTATTAAATAAGGCATGATATGAATTTAGTATAGTTCATTGTGACAATTAGAATATTAAATTTATTCCAATATATTATAGACAATATTTTAGTCATATACGGCGTGTTTATGACAATTATATTAGTTTCAATTGTTATTTAACAAGGGGAATAAAATAATTCATTGAAAACCCAATTTTTGTTACTAAAAATAAGGATAAAATATTGATTAAAATGGAAATTTTCAAAAATGAAAAAATGGAATCCATTTCTTGAATACATGAACAAGGATCTAATAGAGAAATACCTTGGTAGTAATTCTTTTGATCATATAATAATGTCCCAAAAGGGAGAATGTTGGAGCCTCCAAATCAGATAGTTGGATTTTTTTCATTAATTTTATTTGGGAGTCATATTGGGAGGGTTTCTATCATGGTTGAGTTTTGGTAGAATTGCGAAGGATTTGACTTTTTAGGGGTTTAGGGGAAATTTCATAATCTATTAAGTGTTTTCTATAATTTTTTCGTTCTTTTTAAATAATGATAAGTTCGACTCTAGAAAGATATTATATGATGAAAAATGTATAGAAAGTGTATCTTGATGGTCATAAGGTAGTTTTGAAAAACCAAGAGGTTCATTAGTTTTAGAATAATGAAATGTCATAGAACCCCATGTGATCGTAAAATTCATTTATTTGTATCAGTAAATAATTTATAATATTGATTTATATTATTTTATAGTTTAAATGATCATCATAATTTTCATTATAAGGTTGATCAATGATAATTATAATATTTTTCAATATTAGTAAGGTTGACCATAAGGTTCAGAAATGTAACTATAATGTGTTTAGTCATCATCCTATGGTTGATATTTCTTTGTAATGATCCACATTAGGTTCAATATTATCTTCATGAGGTTCATTAGTGAGAATCGTAATATGGATTTTTGGAATTTCTATAGTTAATCAGAGAATCTTTATAAAATTTAGGAATTTATGTGTATTATTATGGATATTTAAAAATGTTTTACAAAAATCTTCAAAAAGTTCACTATATTTCTAAAATTTGAAGATTGATGATAACTAATGCAAATTTCATATGGTTTATTTATTATAAAACTTGAGGATTATTGCTTCCACATCAACATGAATTCAATCAAATCACAATTATCTACATGAGTTATATTGATTATTATCAATTATAAATTATTACTAATATCTCAGTAAAAAATTTATAATTGATATATGTTATTTTTTAGGAATTCATGAATGTTTTTAGGGGAGTTATTTTTTTATTGATGATTTTAATATAGAAATTATTTTGGGATTTTAATGTGATTATACTAAAATATTTCTATTAATTTAAAATATATGATGTTTTCATCAAGAAGTATGCTTGTATTTTTATGGAAATGGAACATTAACAGTGATCTATATTCAAATATCCAATTCTATAGGATTTAAAATTGGAAAATTAAATTGGAGGAGTTTGTAATAGATTATAAGAGGTAAACTATAGTGAAATTTAAACAAGTGTATAGATTATATGATATATATATTTAATGATTCTTTTATAAAATATGGATGTCATAGATTATGTTGAAATATTTGAAACACAACTAGGAGGGGACAATTGAGGTGCTACGTTGTTACTCTAAAGATCCATATTAAAGAAGAAGAAGAGGAATACCAAAATTAAACGAACAATGCCAATGTTTCTATGTATATTTAATTCATATTCTTCAAAACATGTAATCTACCTGTGAGTTACATCTCTATATTTTCCTGACTTAAGCAGAGTGAATGAATTCAAGAAGAGGGAGTGGTGCAGGAATAAATTGTGAAACCTCATATAATCTATGTAATTACTATAAGGGATAGTATTACCTATGGAATGTCAACATAATATCAAAGTATTTCCTTACAATAGCCTTTAGTGGGGAATAATATAAAAAAATGTGTCCTTGTATTTATTTCATAAATACATCTATTTCATGTTTTTATAGAAATCCAATAAACTCATACCACTCATCCTAAAATGATAAAAATACCTAAAAAAGTTGCTCACTATTTCACCACTCTCTATGAAAGTGTTTTCAAGTAGCGATAACAATAAAATTTATGATATAATAAATAAATTTCATTCTCAACCCCCCAAAGGAATCATTATGTCCCAAGAATCTATTGACACCATATAGAATGATGTAAATGGTTTTAGACTTATCATATGAAATAAATAAATAGATTACATAATATATATCATTGGTGTAATCCAAGATATGTCTTAAAAACATCCATTAATTATTCAACCACCTCTAATAACTAAAATGATTCACAAAATTTTTTACGATTCTATAGATGAACTATATAGATGACACAATAAATATCTAATTTCTAAAATGATATATACCATTCGAGTAGCATGGATGTTCCACTGAGCATCAATATTAAGAAATCTCACATCTAATGAATTAAAGGAAACCTTTTTCCCATATCTATCGAAAATGGACATTAAATTTTCAATATTACCCACATTCATTATGACATTTAAAATTTATAAATAAATTTCTAATAAGTCCCATAATTTATCTACAATAATAAAAAAATTATATCGTATGGATATGTAATCCTTTATTCCACCCATTCTCTAAGAGGTATCTCTTTCGTAAAAAAACACTACATTGACTATACATGAAGAATTATTTTATTGATAATAATTTCATATTATACTATATGATATGCAAACATATCAAACATAAATTAACAAATAAAAAAAATAAATAAGAGTATAACCACTCATAATGGCATCTTTTGTATTAGAATTCAATAGAACATAATCTATAGAAAATCGAATACTATGTCCTTATCATCATAATATTAATGAGGATTTAAAAAATAATTTCCTATGAGTCAACTCAATATTTATTTGGACACTTCATATTTAACCTTATTAACTATTTCTTATTATGACTAATAACATGAGCAACTCAAAAGAAAAAAATGTATAATGTTTTCAAATAACCAAATGTCTGACAATTGTTACATGTTTTAACATCATTTAATAGTCCAAAATTTATAATACCATACTATGACACTAGTATTAACCAATATGAATCTTCCCTAGATAAGGACCTGATCTTATTGATATCATATGGTTTCCTGCCATTTGAAAATATTCCCACTTCCTCGCCATGTCTCTAGTGTATGATTACATCCCTCATACAAGAAAACACGTTCACTCCCATTTCATCCATCACGATCACCTCATCCATATCCACATTATTTACCATCATATTATATTATGGTAAATCAGGTAGGATCACCCTTTACTAGATCAATAATAAATTATTTACCATGGACCTTTATTCATTAGAACTATATTTGGTGATCAAATCTCGTGTAAACATAACCAACTATACAAAATGAGTCACATACTCTAGAATAATCATTTTACCCATTAAACTCTCCCTAAATGACCCTAACTTGATAAAATTCAGGGTTCCATTATAGATTTACTTTCCAAAAATATTTTATAATCTTACCTATATAAGATCCTAAACTATCTTTTATTCAACAATCATCTCACACCACATATAAAGAACTACTAAAAGCAGGTAAGTAGATAAATTATCTAATGATGCTTCAAGGTTATAAAGAAATTATAAGATTTGGTTGCTACTATCTTAAAAATCCTCATCTCTATTCACTCCAAAATCTCCATTAACGATAAGAGTTTTTTTATTTTTAAACTTTGATGCATGATTCACTTTTGTAGGCCAGACATGATCTGGTCCCTGCCCGTGTGTATAGGATTCTTGAACTAGCATGTTCTGGGGTTCCTGAATATATCAATTTTCATAAATATTCCCCACACACTATCATGACCTTACCGATTAGGGGCCTTATAGATGGTGATAATATGGGCGTGATACCAAGACCGCCTCGAATAGGTTAATTGATATTGTCAAACATTAAGTAGGTAGAACACACGAATGGTAGGACTTCACCTAAGGTACTTATATTAACAAAAATATCTTAAAGCCCATAATATAATAATTTTTAAATAAAAAGGATACTAAATGAATGGAAACATCTATATCTCATAAGTAGACTATCATAATAGTACTAGAATGCATAATGGTCCAAATAAATTACAACAAAAGATGTAATGAAGTAAAAAATTATAGAAATATTAGACTATTTTCAAATGTGATTTATAGTATGAACCATAATTATTCCTTCAAAATCAATTCTTTATCTTCTCTAGGACCACTCAGAACCCCATTGAATTACCAATTGTCTGCATAAGGCATGAAATTTATGGGTCGAACCCTTGGAGGTGTGAGTATAAAGATTAACAGTAAGAAACCCAAAATAAATAAGAATAGAGAATCAATATAAGTCATAACATTATAGGAAATTTAAATTATAATATGATATAAATAATAAAATATCCTTTTTGAACCCTCATAGACATTTTGTCACAAGGAAATTTCACAAGTGATTTTCCATTCTAAGATTATTCTCATGAGTCTGTTGTAATGTTGGAACATGATCACTCAGTTCTCAAGTGTGATAGTATTGATTGATTCCATCCAATATTTCATGCTAATTTTGTCTCACCATTAGAAAGTACATTCTAGATGTTTTTTGATATTGATACACTTATGGGGATCATGTAGATGGACACAACATATATAAATAACCCAATATGAATTAATGCACAATGTAGGGGATGAAATCATGGGTAAATATGGTCTTGACAATTATAAGAACCCAATATTATGGGGATGATGAAAGAGTATCCCACAAAAGATCATGGTGGTACTTGAGAACTCTATACCAGAGAAAACCCATAAAGTCAATCAAAATCCAAGGCCATAATTCCAAACTATATCCTCATTGGGATTGATTTAGGGAACCCACCATTGGGAAAATGGTCAAAGTTATAGAAAACAAGGGACTAATCCTCTCTAGAAAAAATTTCATGGTATTTAATAGAAGCTAACAATTTTTATTTATAGTACATGGTCTTATAGTGTTCTCTGGTTCATGATTGTGTACTCAATGCCATTCCCATGTACATTTTTCCATGTCCATATACCTCGTCCCATGCTCCTGTATTTAGTTGTCTCCATGTATAGAAATACGCTTGTGTTCATTGTCTAAGTCTGAGTAAAATTCATATCCCATGTAATGTAGTCATTCCTTTTTACCTAAGGGTATGTGGTGTGTGACACATGTCACATGAGATGTGATTATTTATTTTCCATAGAAATAATAGCACTGCATCTAGAGCCACATGCAAATTGTTTCTCTTGATTACACACTATGTAACATGGGATTATCCAAGACCCCACAAGTCATCATGAGGTCTCTCAATTCAATAACTGAATCATCCAATCATGTATATGAAGCTCAATTCTAGGTTTGGTGTCTTTTTCCATTACCAATGGTTGAATTCTGGCATCTGATTTTTATGGAATCACCACCCATAACTTGGAAATAGTCATATGTACATTACCAGTGCCCAAATTCCTCATATCTAGTCCCAAATTATCATTTCCATAACCATATCATGATAATATATCCATGAATGAACCTAATTAATATAATAAATATGTTACAAAAAATAATGGGTTCTCAACAATTCATTTTTGGTTATTTTTAAAATTATTTGTGATTAAATAATGAAGAATGGGTTGAAGAAATGAATGGAACACCATCATGAGGAATGAAACTCATTGAATATAAGCTCTAGAATAGATCAATTTATTTTATAATTATGAATAATAAGATATATATATTCCACATAAAACCCCCCCAAAACCATGTTAAAACAATCCCATATCCACAATATGATAGACAAAAAAATTATTCCATTGGTTTATATATTCAAAATTTTTATGTTTGAAATAAAATAGGGATAATTCTCCATAAATCAAATTTCCTATATTGAGTTTTCAGAAATAATTAATGAATAAATATGAAGCATCGTAGTCATTGGCATGATTCTCACACTCTATTAGCTTAGACAATCCTAGCGTTATCAATCTATTCCCCCGATCCATTGATATCTGATGGCTTCACTCGAATGGATTCTCACTAGATATGCATGATTATGTGACTAACCATGACACATAAAAGGTAATTTCTAAATGATGAATTATGTCATTGTGTAATTATAATAAAATAAAATAATTAATTAATTTATTGATGATTTTTTTCTATGAAAAAATTTCCACAAATGCTCATTGGCAAAAAGGATGATGTCATGCATAAGGTAAATAACCCATTCCAAACTCAATGATAGGCTCATATTTATGATCCAATACACGTTTTATGATTAATTACCTAATTTCAAGAAAACTAAAACCCATTGATATTAATATATATAATATTCATTAATTATTAATTTTTAGGTCCCCAAGACTCCAAATCTCATACCGTCTCAACACATGGATATGAAAAATATTAATGGATGTATTTAAAAGCGTTATCTAAAACGAATATGAGATTTCAAATTCTCCCCGCCATAGGTATTTTAATCCTAAGAAGAAAAAAATGATACTCAAAATAGTATGGGTATTGAGCTCACAACTGTTTCCACCATTTCGAGGTGGTCCCCTAAATGTTCCCACACTGCCTCTGGTAACACACCATATGAATCACCCATCCAAGAAGGATATTCCCCTACCAATGCATATATCCATGAGGTATATCTCAAATGTAACTCCATCCATGATTTCTATCTTACCCCAACCGATAATATAAATATGTATTTCCAATATCGCCTGATCTATGACACGTGGGACACCACATGTACATGGTCTAAATAACATGTTAGTTCCAAGTAGTATTCTACCTCATCAATTCTATGCAGTATTAGTAATGGGAAAATGAATATAGTATATAACATGGGACCTAAACAAATATACCAAATCGAGGTCAATGTGAGTCCTTTTTGAACACTTGGTATCCCTCATTGAACTCCAAAGTCCTCCTTCATTGGTCCCAATAATAGTTATTATGCCTCTGTTTAGTCTTCATCCACTCCAGGAAGACCTGAACCTCCAATTTTAAAGCTCACATTGACTCCAATCCCATGATTTTATACTCTCATGTATCATTCCAAAAATGTGGTGACCTCCATTATCACCCATAAAAAGATTGAATTGTTCCATACTAGTGGGGAAATGGTAGTTGTTATTGTATGAAAGCTCCAGAAAGGGTATAAGATACTACTAACAATGGAAAAAGACCAACATTCAAGGCCACTACATGTCCTAAGATACCTAAATTGCCTTCATTGTCAGCCCATTAGTTTGGGGATGAATCCATGAGTTCAAATGATACTAATTTAAAAAGGATAGCATAAATCCAATCCATAAACATGATGTGGAGTGAGAATCATGATCTAAAATGATCATTACGGTAATTACATGAATCCATGATATATCATCCATGTAATAGAATCTCCAAAATTATAATGAACTCTACTCATGTATAGCCAATTTGTGGGATTACATGGGGGTCAGTAAATGATCATCTAGATGGAATCATGTCATTTGGATGTACATGGAAACCTTATCATGAGTTCTATGGATTCTATATCCCACCTCACCTCTATCACCTCAGGGGGTTGAGCTAATCCCAATGGAAGCTAGTTCTAATTCTGCACCTGCAGACATGTATGCCATCAAGGGACCAACGTGACTACTAAATTCATTATGCATGGCCACCAGAACTAAATGTAGAGGTATTTGTACAGCTTTTCCACACATGCACCGTAACACCCCAACATTTCATGGTACATTATCTCTTCAAATTAATCCAATAACTTGTATTATATGCAACAATGAGTTTGAGTGCACCATAAATTACTAATCTAGAAATTCAAAAAACGTATTTGAATAGTATTAAATGGATTTTTAATTTTATATACTCCATATAATTTTAAATTTTGTATTATGTGTTTATTAGATATATTAATAGAAAAAAAATCAAATTTTCTAATAAAAAAAATTATTTTTCAAAAAAAATCAAATTTACCACCATTTAATGGTGAAACTTTGTTAAATACAATATTTTCACTTTTAAATATTCAATTTGAAAAAATTAAATTCTTCTTTAAATAGGGACATCAAAATTTACTTTGGATGAAGTTTTGGTATTTTTCTAATAATATTCATTTTTTTATTAATTGTGATAAAAAATGAATTTTAATTTAAAACTCCCATTTAATATAATTTATTTATATGGTTAGATCATATTTTTAATTGGGTTTGAAGTAAAATTATATTATATTTTTACCATTTAATCTAATTTGGGTCATTCAAAGTAATTTCACATTAAAATTGAACATAAATGAGTATCAATCTTTTGACAGTTAATATTTTTTTTAAACACACTTTTTGTTTCGAAAAAAGGAATTAATTTTAAATTAATTAATCCAACTTCGATGTTTTGAATTTGGTTAAAAAGACTTCATTTTTGAATCAAATATAGAATAGGATGATGTTTTGTTATTTTTCTGAAAAACATCAACTTTTGATGAATAATGAAAACACTAAGTAGAAGCTAAAAACATGTATTCTTCACTTAAATAAAATTTAACCGCTTCTATGAAATTAATTTGAAAATCCGATGTACATGGTTGTTATTAGTATGTAAAATTTTGTTCTATAAGATGAAAATAATTTTTTGTGAATAGTTATTTTGAACGTTTATTTAAAGCGATTAATGGTAAATAGGGTAATTCATGTTAAAACGAATATTCTAATAATACTAAAGTACTTTAACACTTGTCCTAACCATATTGGATGAGTCATGACCGACCATGGGAAACATTGGGTCAATTTTGGGACCCCATGGAGCCACATAAGAGTGATAATGACATTATATATTAATTAATTTTATGTGAAGGCAAAAATAACTTAAACTTATATCTTTTAGCAAATAAATTTTTATATGGGGTCCTATATGTTATCTCTTTGACTATAAATATTTAAAAGAAAGATAAAAATATTTCCTAAATCATGATATTTTTTTATAATTTTTAGACATCAAATAAATAATATTATCTATGACATAATAATGATATAGTGTTTACCTCATTATTGAATGATTTATATAAATAAGATTATAAAGATTAAAAATATCCAAAACTTGTTCAATTTATTTGGATTATTTTATTTCGACCCTGAGTCATCTTTTCATCCACTCTAATTAGTTTTGGTCCTTCATAAACCAAAAATAATTATTTAATAAAATAATATTTTCACACTTTTTTAAAGAACCCCCTTATAAAACTCTGTCACCTCTAACCCATTACTCACACCTCTCAAGATCCTTTTCTTATCCAAAAAATACCCAAATAAGCTCTCAAAATCCATACCTTCCACCTAGAAGTCTTACCTTAGGCAGAAGGCACTTCAAGAAATCCTTTTGGTTCAAATGAAAGGGACTTACCCACTTTTAAGGTAACACCATCCCTAAAGTTCTCTTCTTTTATTTTACTTCTCCAACCCCCTTACTCTTTTTATTAGTTTATATTATAACAACACCAGTATCCTAAATATACTTGGTTGTTCTTATAAGAAGTATTCATGATACACTAACACACACCTCCATCTAATGGGTAAAGAATATACTATTACTGTTGATGGTGAACTAATGCCTCATGCAACGATGACCATTCAGTTATATCCTACCGCCTCTTATGGTGTCCATTATGATGGAACTGTATCTATATATTATATATATTATGTTTATGTTTTTTCTATGATTCTATAATCTTCATTTACAAAAACACCTTTATTATTTCCAATATGTGTGAACAAAATAATTTCATTGGAGAAAGTTCAGACTACCACCCCCTTAAGGTGATATGATTCGTTAATGACATACATTGAAGTTATAAAGGATGGAGTTAATTAAATTATGAAAAATATATATCATATGATATTATACTGAAATTATAATATACCTATGTATCATTAGGTTTTAATTTCATTAAATATGAAAAAGAAATGAAAGTAGCGTCCATGCATACGTACGACTTATCGTCTCCGTGAACGGTGCATTTCATTTATTATCTATATATATCATAAACTAATAATATAAATATATACTGGATATATATGATATATATGATATTCAAATCATGAATAAGATACTTGAGATAGTAGACATTTGACCACAGGGAATATTTGTAATTATAACCAGGTTATTTTTGACTCAAGTACCAAATATCGACAAGACAACCATTATTAACTTAAATTATTACATAATTTTTATTACATTTTAATAAGTGATATAAAAGAAATAATAAAATTGAAAAAGGTTCTTAAAAAAGTATAAATTATCTTTTATTTATTATTAAGGAGATTAAAGAACGAATGAGTTAAGTCGCACACGAGCTAAGGGGTTTCTTTTCTCACTTTTAATTTCGTGAGATTTCCATTGTTCACCACTTATTTATTGAACGTGGTGTATTGTGTAATAAAATTATATATATATTATTATTTTTCTATTTATATTCATTTTATTCTGTGATTCATATGGTTGTTATTAAATTTTGGTCATTCGACTCGATTGATCACAACGTGGTAAGGGGTCTTTATCTCACTTTTATTCCCGTGAAATTCAATTTATAATTTCAATTAATACCTTTTGTGTGGTTTATGTACAGCCCATGATTTTTTTTTCCATAATATACATTAATATATGGGTATTTACATAATCATTGGATGATATTTCGTTCATGGGGTGTATGTTTCGTATGTTACCAAATCGGTAAGGGAATTTCAAATTTCAATTTCCACTCATTTGATTTTACACAAACTTATTTGATTACTTTACCCCAAAATTATGTGTCAAATCACTATTTATTTACTTATGTAGTAATTTCCACTTCCCTTTGTGTGGATATTCTTTTGATACACATAATCACTCCATTGATAAATTCTAAAGTCATTGATATAAACATATAAGAGTAATTTTAACTCAATTTCTATTCATTGAGTTAAACAACCAAGTCATTGGTGTTGTTTTTAGAAGAATGTGTGTGAATGTAATATGATTGATTTACACTGAATATCCAATCATATTGATTGTATTTATTTTTTTCACACATAATTATGTCATTTATTTATCCTTAAACTAAGGATACGATCTTTTTAAAGGAATTCATCTCATCTTACATTCCATTGAGACTTCTTTGTTGTTATGAAACAATTCACTTTTATTTGTTGTATAAACTATACTATGATATATTATATCATGAATCCCTTTATTCTCATGATATTATAAAAATTTTTGATTACCTCAATTATTTGTATTCAAGCATTTGTCATTTGGTTAGTAACGATAACTAAAATACCATTTTAAATGTTATAAAAATGTATTCTTCTAAATCTTTCTCATTAATGTCCATGTTTTAAAAATGGATTTCAGTTTTTATTTACATGGAAATTAATGATTTAAAATTGAAATTCCTTTTATATGTTTCAATGTGTTTTGAGGCACTTCATTTAAAAATATATTTTAAACAGCTTCTTGATAAATAGTGAGGATTTTAAATGTTTTCATGAAAAAGAGATATTTATCTCAAAGTTTTTTTACCAATAATTTTTAACTATTCAACATCATTTACTAGATATTATTCTATATTGAGGTTGATTTATTATGATACAAATCTTTCATACTGTAATGATGGTCTTATGATCTGTTTGACTATGTATGTGTTATTTTTATACCATTCATGGTTTATGGATAAAGTATTGATATTTTGTATTCTAGTTTTAATAATCATGTTTATGTTATGTTTAAACCTTTTCATATGAGGGATACATTGGACCTAGTAAGTGACGGGTGGATCCCACTATAGCATCTCAATGAATTGGTAGGTCTCTTGAGACAAACTAGTATCTTGGAATAAGTCACTAAAAAATATTATTTGTAGTCTTGGCAGAAGGCCTTGACTATGTGGTTATGAAGTCTAGAATTATGCATTCCATTTTTATGAAAGTGGCTACTAATATTGGATGTGATTGTTCGACTAGTAGAATATCTATTTGAATAAGTAAATGGAATTATTTAATTTCATTTTTTCCATATTATACTTAAATTCATGATTAAAAAGGATTTTGTTTATGTCTTCTACATTTCCTTAAATGTTTGTGCTTATTTGTGAATGTTTCATGTATATTGTTATCCTTACGGTGCATCTGATCTCACATATTTCTATTATTTATTTATTCCTAGGATGTGATAAATTATTTTATAGTTGACCAGTAGGGATAGGCTAAGGATATAAGTTTGTTTAAAATGGGTAATAATGTTGTTGATGTCTTTATTTTATGATGTAATGGAAAACATATGAGTGTATCTAGTACTTCCAAGGGTACTAAATTGATCGGTATTTTGAGACATGATTCCTTGTATAATGCTAATGTTATGTAATAATCCACTGACTCTGGGTAACTAGGGTTGGGGAATTATAGTTGTTATTAGAGAGATGTTTAGTATAAACCTTAGAAACTAGATTTAGAAAAACTCTTATTAGATAACACTACCCCAAGATAGACTATGAGGATTAATATATATGAACGTTTTACAATATTGGTACTGTAAAGATTTTGTGAGTTTTCCAAGCAATACATCCCTGTCTGGATACGAGTAGGTAGATGCGGCTCTGACATAGTTGTACCAAAGGGTAAAACCTGAAAACACTTATTTGAGCTAGACTCAAATGAGAAATGGTGCATGAAAATGGGCCTTTCTGCACTCTTGGTTGCGACACTCCCAGGGGATATTCTTAGGATAATTCACATTTTCATTAAAAATTGATTTGAAGGATTTTAATATAAGACGAGAATATATAACACTGCTAAATCCTAAAGTATTTTAGATTTAAAATTAGGTGTTATGATATTCTCTATATTATTTTATGACTAACACTATGTTTTCTTGGGTTTGTTAATGACTGGATTTCATGTAATTCATAGTAACATTGAACATGATGTACAAGGTGGGAATGATGGTGTAAATGAGAAACGAAATGGAAATTTTAATGGAGTAAAATATTTTGTGTTCATACCGAATCAGTTTTCCAAAAATATGATCAGAAAAATATATATTAACCAACTCCTGTGCTCAACAAAGAAGATAATGGTGGTGAATGATAAGATCTCCCATAGTGGAGACCATGGAGAAAAGAAATCTCAATTTCCATCATGCATGAAATGTGGAAGGAGAATCCTAGAAAAGTGTCACAATGGAATAAAGAAATGATTTTTTTTGTGGGAAAGAAGGACACAAAGTAAATAATTTCTGAATAAAAATGAAGAGTACTATGGAAGAAAATACAAATGATCCTAAGAATCCAATTATAGTTATTTTCCATAAATATAAGGGACCTTGGCATTACCTGAGTCAGTACCCTATTTTATAGGTTAACCTCTATGTCATGGAAGAACCTATTTGGAAATAAATGGATGGAGAAATCTTTAAAAGTATTGGATTACTTTGGAAGACTATTCTATTTAATGTGTAACCATGTAGTTTGTTATGTGAAAATACTATTCGAGGAAGTTTTATCTTTTCTTTTGTGGATATAGTTCTAAATAACCATTTGGGTTTATATGATCTTTGAATTTGAGTCAATTATAGGTTATTAATTTTTAGGATGAAAATTTAAGGTATGAGATAACATTTACTGTTAAAATATGTTAAGTATATTTTTGAGGAATTTATCTCAGTTTTTTCGAATATTATAAAAAATATAGTTTCCGAAAAAGGACAACACGCAGACCGTGTGACAACTTGACGCATCGGAAAATGCTACGGGAATCGAACCCATGACTAATGTTTGACTGGGATTTATCACCTACCATTGGAATATGTGATGTCCCTTCTTAGTATGAGAAATTATTTTTAGTTAAATGATTTTATGGATCAATAATATGTAGATTTTAGGAACATATGATTTATCCTTTGTATATGAAAAAATAATCGGTGATTAAGTGATAAATGTTATTCTGGATGATGTTTACTCTTTTGGTAACAATATTCACCTATAGAAAATAAAATACAATGGGATTTCATTTGAAGAGTAATGGTGGGTTTTTATCTATGTTTATATTGTGGATTTATTGCGATATTAGTTATTTATGGAAATGATTGACCTATCTTATAGAATATTTGATTCAGTTAATTACTTTTATGTATGTGACTTTAAGAGTAGTCGATCTTATTTGGAGATACAATTTAACATGGAAGACTACGTAAGCAAATTCTTCTGAGTTTTGGGTTTCAATTTTAGTTTGGATTATATTCAATGATTTTAGGTAAAATTGATTATTGAAAGGTATTTATTGAACTTTGGGTATTGTTGGTTTAATTTTAGAAATTAACATTAATATTTATTTCTCTAATGAATTATCCTTTTTGGGGATCATCTGATCTTTTACTAACGAGTTTGGATTTGGTTAATCTATAAAGAAAAGGATAATATGTTGTTCAGGATTTGTGGATTATGTGACTCTATATAATTTGATTATAATGCTTTAGGTGTGACCAACTCATCTTGAATACTCATCGTTTGGAGTGAAAGATGACTTTGTTGTAAGAATTAAATGAAGGATGAATCTCTACTTGTCATGTATTTTATATCTCTTATTCTGTGAATAAAATAATTATTAAACATTAGGTAAGGGATCTTAAAACCAAAAATGTGTTATCCTAATGCTTTATGTTTTGTAGGAATGATGATATTTTAAATCATCATAGATCGATGGATTTGAGTCTATCAATTTTACACTTGTTTGTCATTAATGACCTCAATCACTCGATATAAATATTTATGTTTTTCCTACAATTCTGTGTTTCTATTTTCCAACAATGTTCTTTTAATAGAGATCATAATTTGGTGGTGAAATTTTCATTCCCTTTCCCTCATATTAAGACTAAATTTTATTAACCAAATTTCTGATGTTGGTTTTTTACAAAGGTATTTTTTCTATTTTTAACCACTTATTTTCGAAGAAAAATTTCAAATTGCGAGGATGGAATTTATTGAAGGAGGGGAGAATATAACACCCCCTGAATTCTTAGTATGTTATCTTTTCAAAGTAATTCAACAATTAGAACTATACACAACACTAAGTTCGAGCGCACCATGACTTACCAAACTAGAAATTCAAAAAATGGTTATGAATAATATTAACTGGATCTTGAAATTTATATAATCCATATAATTTTAACATATATATTATGTGTTTCTTATACATATTATAAGAAAAAAATCAAATTTTCAGATAAAAAATTTATTTAACAAAAAATGAAATTTTACCACCTTTTAATGGAGAACCTTTTTTAAATCAAATATTTCACACTTTTATATATTCAATTCTATAAAATAAATTTCTTCTTTATAATCTAGGCATCAAAATTTACTTTGGATGAAATTTCAGAATTTTTCTAATTATATTCATCTTTTTTTGAATAGTGGGATATACTATAATTTAATTCAAAACTACCATTTAAGATAATTTATTTTTATGGTTAGATTATCTTTTCAATTGGATTGGAAGTTTAATTAGTTTATATTTTTACAATTTAATCTAATGTTGGTCTTTGGAAGCAATTTTACATTAAAATTGAACATAAACAAGTAGCAATCTTTTGATAGTTAATATTTTTTATAAACCCGCTTTTTGTTATGACAATGGAAATTAATTTTAAATTAATTAATATTTTTTCTATGATTTGAATATGGTAAAATAGAAATCATTTTTTAATTCTGAATATCAAATATAGCTTAGGCTTAATTTTTGATATTTTTCTGAAAAACATCAATTTTTGATAAATATTGAAACCACTACATAGTAGTTAAAAATATTACTTTTTAATTTAAATGAAATTTTACCACTTCTGTGAATTAAATTTTAAAAATAATATATTCAACATTGTTATTAGTAAGTAAAATTGGGTTAAAAAGATGAAAATAATTGTTGGTGAATAGTAAATTTTGACTTTTATTTACAGCGGTTAAAGGTTAATATGGTAATTCATGATAAAAAGAATATTCTAATAATAAAAAATTACATTAACACTTGTACTAACCTTATTGGATGAGTCATGGGCGACCATGTGAATCTTTTTTGTCGATTTTGGAACCCCATGGAGCCACTTAAGAGCATTAATGACACTTTATATTAATTAATTTTAAGTATAGGAAAAAATGACTTAAACATATATCTATTGGTAAATAAATTTTTACATGCTGTTATATAAGTTATATCTTCAAATATAAATATTCATTATAAAGATAAAACTATTTCCTACATCATGGTGTTTTTTTATAATTTTTAGACATCAAATAAATAAAATTATTAATGACCCAATAATGATGTAGTGTTTATCTCATTAAAAAATAATTTAAATAAATAAGATTATAAAGAATAAAAAAAATCCAAACCCTGTCCAATTTTTATTGGATAAATTTATTTCGACCATCAGTCATATTATCATCGAATATAATTAGTATTGTACCTTTATGATCCGAAAATAATTATTTAATAAAATAATCTTTTCACACTTTCCTAAAGAGACCCTCCTCCCCCTATAACAAGCCCTCACCTCTAACCCATTACACACAAAACTAAAGGCAGTTGTCTCATTCAAAATCTGCCCAAATAAGCTCTCAATATCCATCCCTTCAACCTAGAATCCTTATCTTAGGCTAAAGGCACTTCAAGAAATATTTTTGGTTCAAACAATATGGAATTACTCAATTTTAAGGTTACGTATTCCCTAAAGTTATCTTCTTGTATTTTACTTCTACAACCCCCCTAAACTCTATTAATTACATTATTTTATAACAAAAAAACGTTTCCTCAATATACTAGGTTGTTTTTTAAGAGAATTATTCTACCTACACTCACATAGACCTCCATCTAATTGGAAAAGAACATACTGTTTCTGTGGACGGCGAACTACTTCCTCCCAAAACGATAATTGTTCTATTATCTCTTACCACCTATTATGGTGGACATTATAAAAAAAATGTATTTATATATTATATATATTATGTTTATTTATTCTCTATTCTTCTATAATTTTCATTTACAAAAACAACTTTATTCTTTCCAATATGTGTGAACATGATAATTTCATTTGAGGAAGTGCGGACTTCCAACCCCTCAAGGTTATATGATTCATTCATGACATACATGAAACGTATAAAGGATGGAGTGAATTAAATTATTTAACACATATATCAAATGATATTATACTATAATTATAATATCATTTTATATCATTAATTTATCATTAAATTAAATAGAAATAGAAATGGCGTTCATGCGTACGTACGACTTACCGTCTCCATGAATGGTGTATTTCATTTATTATCTCCAAATATCGTGATATTATTATATATATATATATACAAGATAAATATGACATTTAAATCATGAATTTGATTCCGAAGATAGTATACATTTGACCACATGGACATTTTTTAATTATAAAAAGTTCATTTTTACTCTTGTACCAAATATCGACAAAACAACCATTATTAACTTAAATGATAACATAATGTTTATATCATTGTAATAAGTGATATAAAGGGAATAATAAACATTAAAAGGGTCTTACACTATTATAAATTATCTTTTGTTTATTATTCATTAGATTAAAGAACGAATGAGTCAAGTCAGACACGATGTAAGTGGTTTCTTATCTGACTTTTTATTCCGTGAGATTTCCATTTTTCGCCACTTATTTATTGCATGTGGTTTACTATTTACCGAAATTTGATATATATTATCAATATTCCCTTTATATTCATGGTATTCTAGGATTTATTTGGTTGTTATTATATTTTGGTCATACAACTTGATTGAGTAAAATGTGGTAAGGGGTTTTCATCTCACTTTTATTCCCGTGAGATTCATGTTATATTTCCCACCACAACCTTTTGTGTAGTGTATATACTAGACATGATTGTATTGTTTTCATAATTTACATTAATTTATTGTTATTTACATCATCATTGGATGATCCTCCTTTCATGGGTTGTATGTTTTGTAAGTTACCAAATCGGTATGGGAATTTCAAATTTCAATTTCCATTCATTCGATTTTACGCAAAATTCATTGATTATTTTACCCCAAGATTATGTGTGAAATCACTATTAATTTACTTATTTAAAATTTCCACACCCCTTTGTGTGAATATTATTTTGATACACATAATAAATCTATTGATATATTCTCAAGTCATCAATATAAACTTGATAAGAGTAATTTTAACTCAATTTCAATTCATTGAGTTAAACATCCAAGTCATTAGTGTTGTTTTTACAAGAATATGTGGGAATGTCCTTTCATTGATTTAAACTTAATATCAAATCATATTTAGTGCATTTATATTTTTCACACATAATTATGTAATTTATTTATACTTAACCTGAGGATATAGTCTTTGTAATGAAATTCATCTCATCTTACATTCTATTGAGACTTATTTGTTGTTATGCAGCAATTAACGTTTATTTGGTGTATATACTATACTTTGACATGGTATATCATGAGTCCCATTAATTTCTTGATATTATAATGTTTTTATTACCTCAATTATTGGTATTCAAGAAAATCTCATTTGGTTTTGAATGCTAACTAAAATATCAATTTAAATGTTTTACAAATTTATTATTCTAAGTCATTCTCATTAATGTCCATGTTTAAAAATTGATTTTAACGTTTTATTTACCTATAAATTAATTTTTTAAAATTGAAATTCATTTTAAAAGTTTCAATGTGGTATGAGACACTTGATTTAATAGTCTATTTTCTTTAGATTCCTGATAAATAGTGAGACTTTTAAATGTTTTCATTACAAAGGGATATTTATCTCAATAATTATTTACTGATCATTTTCAACTAAGTCAACATACTTTATGGTATATTATTCTTTATCGAGGATGATTTATTATGATACAAATATTTCATACTATATTGAAGGTTTTTTGATATGTTTTATAATGGATGTGTTATTTTTTATACCATTCATGGTTAATAGATAATGTATTGACATTTTGTATGCTATTTTTAATAAGAAATTTTATGTTATGTTTAATCCTTTTGATATGAGGAATGAATTGGACTTAGTAAATGACGGGTTGGACCCACTATTGCTCCTCGATGCATCAGTATATATCATGGGACAAACTAGTGTCTTGTCAAAAGGCATTGACAAAATCTTATTTATTGTCATAGCACAAGGCCTTGACTATGTGGTTATGAAGTCAGGCATTATGAATTCCATCATTATGAAAGTGGATACTGATATTGTATGCAATTGTTCGACTAGTAGAATATACTTGTGAATAAGTAATTGGAATTATTTGATTTTATATTTGACATATTACAAAAAATTTCATGTTTAAAAATTCTTTTGTTTTAGAATTATTCATTTCCTCAAATTTTTATACTCATTTATTAATGTTTCATCTATATAGTTATCACTACTGAGCATCTGAGCTCACCCCTTTCTATGTTTTATTTTTTCCCAGGATGTGAAGAAGTATTTTATGGTTGAACAGAAGGGATAGGCTAAGTATATAAGTGTGTTTAAAAAAGGGAGAAAATGTTGTTAATGTTTTTATTTCTTGTTGTAATTTAAAAATTATGAGTGTATCTAGTACTTCCATGGCTACTAAACTGATCGGTCTATGGGACATGATTTCTTGTATCATGAAAATGTTATGTGATAATGCACCGACTCTAGGTAATAGGTGTTGGGGTGTTACATTGATGTAATGAAATAATTTGATTCATGGCACTTCATCATCATTTACTCTATAGACATTACTTGTATAGTAGTCCATCCTCATAACAATATAACATGATCCATACAATCAAAAAATAAATTAGGATAACATCCAATGGATATATAAGTACACAGTATGTGACAGTAGGTATCTCCCTATGGTGCCTCACTAATACTCTATATATGTAGTGTGTTAACAACCACATATTTTAGATATGATGCCCATTTATTTTTCACTATGGAAAATGAAAATTAGAGTAACCTCTCTGAAGCGTTAGATAAAAACTCAGAACATGATCTCTAACTCATATAATATACTACTGCATTACCCTTCCTAATAGTGTAAACTATTTCAATATCATTTCCCTGGATGATCTATATCCATAAACTCTATATCATGTTTTTATCCATGTAAGAGAATATATGCCTGATACTGTTATGATCATTGTAAATTTTATCCCTCCCTACCATAATGTAGTGTCTCCATATATTCAGTAAAAATTAAACCAATACAAAATCTAGATGATGTGTTGTGTATTTGTGCCCACAATGTTTCAAATACAAAGACCCCTATTCTGTCACCACCTTCAAATTCATTAAAACATAACCATGTTTGATCCCTAAAGAATTTTAGAATACTACGTACTAAAAAAAATCCTCTAGAAACCTCATGAAAGGGGTTATAGTCAGTCTTTACATCAACTCCACAAAATGATTTTGAAAACATTCCATCCAAAATATATCCTCTCCATCTAGTCCAACTAAATAAATGGTTCCAATATCCTAGAGAAATCGGGACTGAATCACTTGTAGTAACCTTCCATAGCGAGGAAGCTTAGAATATACCGCACAGTCATGGGTTTCTCCCTAGATATAACTACCTCAACCATTGTTTAGTCCACTTCTACCGCCTATTAAAAGATTAAATGTCCCAGAAAGTGGACCTCTTAGATCTAGAACTATGACATTGGGAGATTCCCAAAAATCTCATTCTCTTGTATTTTATCTAGGAACTTATTAATGTGTCTTGTGTGATACTATTTGTATGTCGAATACAATCTGATATAATTGATTAAGAGTCATAGAAACTAGTTTAAGAAATATTGAATGACCATGTTCATGAGCCTCATGAAAATTAAAATTATTTTCATAATAAAGAAGGGAATAAACCGGTACTCAATTTGAATATAGAGACATCAAAATGATGGTTACGGTATTTCCTCATCCCATACTAGTAGCTAGTGATAGCCAGGTCTAAGGTCCATCCTCAATAAATATTGTGCTAATCTAATATAAATACCCCACCATAAACATTAAATAATCTTGAATTATGTCAGGAATTCACATTGAGGATCTTTTCAGGTTTAGAGTTTTAAAGAATTAGGCCATAACTATTGCATTACATCTCAAAAAGTAAAAAGTAGACACATCTACTCGAAAACCATTTTTTTCATAAAATAAAGAAACATGCCTAGTTCCATGTATTAGAAAACATGATTTTTCCTTGATATCATCCATGAACCTTATTCATCTTTAATTCTTGTGGAAGACATTTAAAAAACATTGGATGTACATAATAACCTCAGTAAGGGATATAAAATACGGAAAAAAAATATTAACCCATCAATAAATACAAAGCAATGAAACCAATACATTTCCAATCATAACATACCTTATGAAATCATAAGATTTATGATTAACACATAGAAACCATAAATCATAAATCTAACATATGTAATTCATAACATCATTACATTATAGGTATCATAGATACATACGGAGTCAAATTTGGAATACCCATCACAGTATATTCCCTAAATCTCTTAGTATAAACTTTAACTTTTACCTCTGTCACTTTACCCAACACATTGGAGAGCTATCTCGGGCTCACCCGCCCAAGGTTTCTCATGGAACCACCTGTATACATAAACAATTTCCAATAAAAATAACATATTCATAACACATAACACAAGAATAATAGAAGGATAACATTTCTACATTCCAATCACAATATATCATATAAAGATATTCAAATAAACAATGCTTTATATATCTATTTTCAAAACAATAAAAAATGTTTAATAAAGGGATTTTTGAATCAAAGTGTCACATACTACTTTAAATATTTTAATGGAATTAAAATTGTAAAACAGTAATTTCCATATTAATAAATCCTTAAAACCATTTTTAAAACATGGACATTAATGAGAATGATTTAGAAGAATAAATCTTTAAAACGATATTTTAGTTAAGGAGTTTTTAACCAAATAACAGATTCCTGAATAAAAATAATTGAGGAATAAAATTTATTCAAAACATTATAATATAATGAGAATACATGTATTCATGATATAATTGGACAAAGGACAGTATATACACTATATAAAAGTTAATTTTCATAAAGCAACAATGAAGTCTCAATGGAATGCAAATTAAGACGAAATCCATTATAAGGACGATATCTGTAAATTAAGGATAAATCAACTACGTAATTATGTGTGAGAAATATAAATACACCCAATATAAGTTGATATTATTTGTAAAACAATCTTATGTCATTCACACATATTCATAGAATGAAATAATCATGAAGTAGAGGTTTAACACAAACAATTATAATTGGGTAAAGAAGTTCCTCTACAGAAATTCGACAGCCTAACAACATCACATTAAAAATTAAGAAAATGAGTTGATGAGAGATAAAATGGAATATCATCACTTGGACATTAAATTTAAATAAATAATGATATAAAAGAACATATCCTAACAAAATATTATGTAAATTAAAAGTCATAACAAAAACAAATTCTTTTAAAAAGAGGAGGGTGAAAGGTTCCATTAGAGATTGGGTAACTTTCAAAGCATACACCTCAAGAAAAAGGATCATACAATGATTATGTAATTACCCATAAATTAAATTATATTACATAATGAATAAAATCATGGGAATTGAATACACCACAAAAATGTAAATAGTGGAAAATATAGTGTGAATCTCACAGAAATAAAAGTGATATGAAAACACATTACCTCGTTATAATCAATCAAGTCGTACGACCAAAAGATTATAAAACCCAAATGAATTATAGAATACCATGAATATAAATGGAATCATTATAATAAATATCAAATGGCAGTAAATAATACACCACATTCAATAAATAATTGGCGAACAATCGAAATCTCATGGACTTGAAAGTGAGATAAGATTCCCTTACCACGTGTCAGAGTTGACTCACTCGTATGTTACATGTTCTCACTGAATGAAAAACTTAAGTTAATTTCTACTTGATTAAGAATATTATTGAATTTTATTATTCCTTTTATATAACTTATTACCCTGCTAAAACAATTAGTTAATTTTTTGAGTTCATATGAGACATTTTTTTGATGTGCAGAACTTGAGGAAAAATAAACATGTTATAATTATCAATTGTTCATGTTGTAAAAAATAAATTATCTACAGAATGATATTATTAATTTTTTATTTAATATATAAAATATATATCCATTATATATATTAATTTATAATAGTACATAACATTTGGAGATAATAAATGAAATGCAACGTTCATGGATACGGTTAGTCGTACGTACACATGAACGCTACTTTCATTTGTATTTCATATTTAAATGGAATGAAATAATTATGATACATAGACATATTATAATTAAATTATAATATATATGTTATATATGTTACATAATTTCATAAATTATATCCTTTATATGTTCCATGTATGGCATGAACGAGTCATATCATTTTTAGTGGGCGGTAGTCCACACTTCCTCAAATGAAATTATTGCATTTACCCATTATGGAAACCATAAAGGAATGCTATAAATGATAAATAAAGAAGAATAGAGACAATATAAATAAAATATATATCACATATAAATAATTTTCCATCATAATTTCCACCATGAGAAGAGGTAGGAGATAATTGAACAATCATCGTTTCGTGAGGCAGTAGTTTGTCGTCTCCAGAAATAGTATGTTCTTTACCCATTAGATAGATGTGTATGTTTGTGTTGCTCTAATAATTCTCATAAAAAAATTCTAGTATATTTTGGAAATAGGTTTTTTTATAAAATATAGGAATAAAGTTATTTTAGGGGGTTTTATACGTAAAATAAAACAAAAGAACTTAAGAGAAGACATTGCCTTTAAATCAGGTAACTCCCTTTTGTTTGAACCAAAAGGGTTTCTAGAAGTGATTTCTGCCTATGGTAAGGATTATAGAATGATGATAGGGACCTTGGGAGATTATTGGAGCAGATTTTGGATGATCCAAGTGCTTTAGAAGTGTGCGAAATGGGTAGAATGTGAGGGATTTTTATAAGGGATAGGAGGGGCTCTTTTTGGAATGTTTGAAAATATAATTTTATTATATAATGATTTTAGGTTTCTAAATATCTAAATATCATTATAGTAAAATATAAGGTGTCCCATGATCGAAATAAAATCATAAAATAATAATTGGACATGTTTTGGATATTTTTTTTTATTTTTTTCTTCTTATTTATTTAAATCTTTCATTAATGACGATAACACTACATCACCATTGTTTCGTAAATAATTTTATTTATTTGATTTAAAAAATTTATAAAATAATTACCAAGATGTTGGAAATCCTTTTAGATTTGTATTGAATATTTATAGTCAAATATATCAATTATATAACCCCATATTAAAATTGAATTTGTAAAACAATACATGTTATGACATTTTTATTTTCACATTAAATAAAAAGTTATTAATATCATTATCTGACCCAAGTGGCTCCATGGGGTCCCAAAAATAACCCATGTATTTTATTGGTCGGCCATGACTCATTCAATAATTTTAGGACAAATTTCTATGTAATTTTATATTATTATAATATTATTTTTACCTTAAATTACCTTAATTACCTTTAATCGCGGTTAATAAATGTCAAAAGATACTATTCACCAAAAATTATTTTCATCCCATTGAACACAATTTTACTTAATAATGGCAACCATGTATGTTGGAAATTTGATATTCAATTCACAGATGTAGTAAAATTACGTTTTATGCAAATTTGTAAAAGCACGTAGGATGTGGTTAAAAAGATATTAAAAAGTTCAATAGAATTTTATATATCTAATCTTATTATAAAATGACTTCAATGAATTAAATGTTATTAATATATGTATTATGTTTCTATTTTTACTTTAAAATGAATTTAAATTTAAAAATATTTATTTAAATAAAAATTTGGTTTTAAACAATAACACATTGTTTTTCACAATTCATAAAAAATTGAATGTTTTCAAAAAAAACCAAAACTTTTCTATATGATAAATTTGATATACCAAATATAAAAATGATGTATATTTTACCATATTCAAAACATATATTTTCATTAATTAATTTTATAATCAATTCTCATCATCATAACAAAAAGTGTGTTTTTATGAAATAATAACCATCCAAAGATTTATACTTATTAATGTTCAATTTCAAAGTGAAATTAAATTCAACGGAAAACATTGGATTAAATGGTAAAAATATAATCTATTTACACATTAAAACTAATTAAAAATATAATCTAAGCATATAAATAAATAAAATAAAAAGGTGGTTTTGAATTAAAATACATCATTTTCACTATTCATTAAAAATGTCCATTATCAGAAAAATATGGAAATTTCATCCAAAGTAAATTTTGATGTCCTGATTCTACAGATGAAAATTTATTTTTCAAATAGAACATATAAAAGTGAAAAAAAATATATTTAAAAAGGGTTCTCCATCAAAAGGCGGTAAATAAACCATTTAAAGAATATTAGTGTATTTATGGAGAAATTTAGATTCATTAACATTTTATGTCCTTAAAATTTATTGGGTAATTGTAAAAACATTTAACAAACATGTATAACCATATTAAAGATAGATATCTCCATTCCTACCATTACAATGGCTAGGCGTTAACTACCATTAAAAATAATAATATTATATTATTAGTGTGCAACGTATGATTTCAATGAAACTCGTTGTTGGGTATCGAGTACGCCATTAAAATAGTGTCCCCTTTAAAGTAAAATTAAAATTTAATTCACGAATAATAATAAATATAAAAATTTATTATTCTTTATTTACTTTGGATGTTACATCCTTTCCCCCATTTGGGAATTGCGTCCTCGCAATTTAAAAAATTTGGCTTGAAAACTCCATTGAATGTCCCACATCGGAATGAGAAAATAAAAAAATCACTTTAATATAAAGTAAGAGAAGTAAAAAGGTCATCCGAAACAAAAAATACTATTATTCCATGAAAACATGTATATGGAGGAGAAAACAAACCATCATGTTCCGATGGAGAGTGATAGAAAACAAGATTAGGAGAAAGTTAACCACCAAAAAATCTCAAACTTGCGATGGGTTAAACGGTCATTGATTCCCCTGTAAGAAAAGATAAAAGACAATTTTTTTTGTTTTAAGTTACCTTTCATAAAGTTGAAGAATCTATATAATAGATTAACTATAAACATAAGGAAATGTTCTTACTTATCATGTAGAATTTAATCCTATACTAAATTTCTACAAAAAACTCAACTTTTCTCCCAACGATTAGTATTGAAGCTGACTTGGTCACATCAATAGCTAAAAAATAAACTAATAAATAATCACATAATCCAAAAAAGGGCTATATATTTCCCTTGTCTATAGACATTAATCAAAACAAAAATTGGTTAGTATAAGATCAGATAATCCCCAAAAGGATAATCCTTTATAAAAAGAAATAGTACTCTTAATCTCCAAAATTAAACAAATAGTACCCAAAGTTTAGTAAATACCATTCAATACAAAATTATCCATAAAATTATAAAACATAATCCAAACCAATATTGAATCCCAAAACTATGAATTTTTTATCACATATTCTTTCACAATATATCTTATCATTTTTCTCCAAATAACATTGGATACTCTTAAAGTCTCATACTGAAAAGTAATTAACCTAATCACATATTCTTTAATATAGGTTAATCATTTCACTTAATAACCCATGTCATCATATGTCTACAATAAAAAAATAGATTCTTCATAAATAAAATGTCAACCATTACTCCACAAATGAAATCCGTAGTATTCCATTATACTTAGGCATATAGTGTTGTTAATAGCGCGAACATCTTCCAAAATAAAATTTATCACTTAATAAACAAATCAATATCATATAATAAGGATATCTATTTGATAAAACATTAGATCCAAACATCAACTTATTATTCATCGATAAAATCATTTAACTTAAAAATAAAAATTCAAACTAACCAGGGACTTCACTTAGTCCAGTGGTAGGCCATAAATCCCAGTCCCACTTTGGTTGTGGGTTAGATTACTATAGATTTGTCTGAAGCAACGAGTTTCCATGTGGTCTTCTTATTATCCTTTTTCAAAAACTATATAATTTTATAACATTCGTAAAAATAGATAAATTCATCAGAAATAACCATAACATATTTTAACCATGATGGTTATCTAATTACATTAATTTTACACCCCAAAATGTATTATGATCTAGTTTCCTCAAATTCAAGGATCATATAAACCCAAATGGTTCTTTATAACTATATCCACAAAATACAAGATAATTATTCCTTGAATAAATATTTAATATATCAAACATCTGGGTTACAAATACTGTAAAAAGTCTTGTAATGTAATCCCATCATCAAAAGAAGCCTTAATACTTTTTAGAATTACACAATCCAAAAAATACTATAACTCATGAATCCCTTATCTGTTGACTTATTACCCATTTAAAATTCTTCATGATCTGTTAACAATTCCTTTACAACTTAATCTAAAATAATTCTTTCTTACAAACAAAATCATGAATCATATCTAAAAATTCAATAATTTCAAAACATATGTTAAGAAATAATCCATACCATTCATTGGTCATGGTCAGTTTCTTCATCCTCAATTGGAATGGCATTAGGTATTAGTAAACAAATATTTGTATGATACTAGTAATACCATCTCAAAAAATCTTCGTAGGAAATGTGTTTGTATAATGAGCATGCACATCATATTTAAAACATTCAATTGATTCCTCATAAAAAACTTTTTTCCCTTTCCTAGAGTCAACTGGATGCATCCTTTTTCCATACTAGGTTCTGGAATTATGATCATCATTTACACATCTATAGAATCTTCCCTTCCCATTGAATCAATTTACTAGGTGTTTCTTTACACATCCTTGAAACAATGGTTTTTGAACATACATACCTTTATGATTATTACCTGAACATCCATAGGGATTTGTTTCTCCCATATATGTTGCCTTATAGAAATCACCATAATTCAGGTGGACAATCAGGACTCCAGATAGTTGGTTTAGAATAACCATAGAGTTCTCATTGAATCTCCCATTTCAATCAATTTCTCAAACCAAAAACTGTCATAGTTTTCTTTACATCCACTATTACTTTGGTGCCTTCTAGATCCAACAATTTACTGAAACCAAAAAGGTCAGTGTGAGAATATCAGTAAAGTCATCATATAATATCTTATGAGGAGGGTAAATAATATGATATAATTATTCATGTTATCATAAACTCATGCAATTTATCTAAAAAATTGTGACCCTTTCTGAAATCCTAACCCTTAAGGTGATATCACTTATGCCTAAAAAATACCATAACCTCTAATATTATCTAAACCGACCGTTGATACCAACTATAAGGACCCGACCATAAACATTACAAAATTTTGAATTATAAAATGAATTCACATTGATGATCTTTTTAGTTTTAGAGTTCTAGAGAATTAGGACATAACTATTACATTATATCTCAAAAATTACAAAGTAGAAACTTCTACTCAGAAACCCTTTTTTCATAAAATAAAAAAGAAACGTGTATAGTTCCATGTTTTAGACAGCATGAACTTTCCTTGATATCATCCTTGACCCTTATTCATCTTAAATTCATGTGGAAAGCATTTCAAAAACATGGGATGAGCATAAAAATCTCATTAAGGGATATAAAATAAGGAACGAAAATAATACCCTGTCAATAAATACAGAGAAATGAAACAAATACTTTTCCAATCATAACCTACCTTATAAAATCATAAGATTTATGAATAACACACAGAAATCATAAATAATAAAGGTAACATAGGGCATTCATAACATACTTACATTGTAGCTATCACAGCTACATAGGGAGTCACATTTAAAAAACCCATCATAGTATATTCTCCAAATATCATTGGAGAAACAATATCATTTACCTTTTTCACGTTACCCAATACATTGGAGAGCTATCTCAGGCTCAACTGTCCTAGGTTTATCACAGAACCACCCGTATACATAAACCATTCCCAATAACCATAACATATTCATAACACATAACTCAAGCAGAAAGGAAAGATAACATTTCCACATTCCAATCACAATATATCATATTAAGATATTGAAATAAACTATTCTTTGTCAAACAATTTTCCAAACCACTTAAAAAATTTAATAAAGAGATGTTTGAATCAACGTGTCTCATACCACATTGAAGCATTTAATGGAATTAAAATTTTAAAATAGTAATGTCCATATAAATTAATCATTAAAACCATTTTTAGAACATGTGTTGGAACCGGGCATGTAGTGGAAGCCCCAAACAGGTGGGTTTTTAAAAAAAATATCCACAAACGATTGATGTATACTTGTCAACATCGGTGAACAACAGCCTGATCTTAGCTGAGGACCATGCGTGAGGGTTTTTAATCACAAACCTAAACTATAAAATACATTGTTTATATCTGAAACCGCGCACGATGTCTATTCATCGTTGGTGAATGCTGCTCAATGATTTTGAAGTCAAATTCCTCTAGATTATCTACATGCGCTTCATGGAATCCGTGGGAGCGCTGTTCATCGTAATCTGGGTGCTAGCACGGATTTACAACGATGCCTTCAATGCTCCAACAACCACCGCATCGCTTCTCTAGTGATTACCTATAGAGATCTCCATCAATGCTCCTGGGATTTAAGGAATCTCTCTCTAGATTATGGAATAGAGAAGAGGAGAGAGAATCCAAATTAATTTTGTTTTGAAAATGTCCCTCCTCTTCTATTTATAGTGCATAATGAAAATACCCAGTATTGCCTCGTCGTCCCCGAATACTTAACGCACTATCACCAAAATTTTACGACTACTTGTCTGAGTCATAAATATTATTATCACTTGTAATATATTAAAATATATTTCATGATAATAATTAAGTCAATTACTCGACTCATCGCTCCCATAAATATTATTTGATCCTTGAATAATTTAATAATTGTCAATTAATATTTTTTCATGTAGTTACTTAAAACCTGTAAATACATTTAATTAATAAATTCAATTCTCATTATTCTAAACACGAATAATATGAATATATTTATTGCATTGGTGATTATTTAACTTTGGACAAATCCTGAACCCATTTGGTGGGGCCCACCATGTCCAAAACTCTTATTCAACTGAATAGGGCGGATTCGTGAATACACTATTGTGTGTGACCCTCTAGGAACTTATTTCGACAGCCGTGAATAGTATTCACAGACAAAGAGAGGGATCTAGAAACCCATCATGGCTCCTGAAGAAATAATGATTGTCACAACAGCGACAACCAACCTACAAACATGCACTATGTAATATAATATCTTTGTGTATAATATATCATAAAGCAGGACACACTAACTTGTCATCGCCCATTTCTTGCTTTAGAGTTTGTTGATTTAACTGGATGGATTTACCCTTGACTACCATGGCCAAGGACTTATAAAGTGTGTACCATCCATATCAACAAGTCTTGAGATATATTACGTTAATAACCCAGAAGCGACAAATCATTTCTTGACCATTCAATCAATGCCATGCCACAAATGACACACCAAACACAAACTACCTCACCACTACTTCATCGCCATGGTTTTCATCATGCATCAAATTACATAATCAAGTGACATACATTGGTAGTGATCTCATTTTAAGAGACCATTACACTTGATCATAGATAGAAACATCCAATGACACCCGAAACATGTGGTGTTCTTATTGGTGGGTAAGTCCTCATGATCTCACTACTAGAGATCACCAAGTGAGAACTTCATGAGAATAAGTCTCAATGATTATAAGCCCCCAGCACCTGATAGTTAGACATCTACTATGTCCAATCAGTAAGTTGAATTTAGACCATATAACATATAATTAAGTTTAATTTCATTGTATCTTGAGGTTCTCATTATATCATGGGAACTGCTATAACATTTCGAAATGACAATTAATCTTTGGACATTACCATTTGAATAGTGGACGCAAAAACATTTACACTATAACGGTAAAATGAAATCAGGAATAGCTTATTATATACATAATATGGTAATCAAAAGAACTGGATATTTGGGTCTAGGGAACCCACTATTTCAACAACATGGACATTAATGAGAAATATTTAGAAAAATAAATCTTTAAAAAGATATTTTAGTTACGGAGTTCTTAACCAAATAGGAGATTCATGAATACAAATAATTCAGGAATAACATTTATTAATAACATTATAATATCATGAGAATAAATTTTTTCATGATATAATATTCCAAGGGACAGTATATACATCATATAAATTTGAATTGGTGCATAACAACAGTGAAGTCTCAATTGAATGTAAATTGAGACTAAATCCCTTATAAAGAAGGTATCCTTAGATTATGGATTTATCAATTACATAATTATGTGTGAAAAAAATAAAGACACCCAATATAAGTGGATATTATGTGTAAAAAATAATATTTCATTCACACATATTCATTGCATGACATAATCATGAAGTAGAGGTTTAACCCAAATAATTGAAATTGGATAAAGAAGTTCCCCTACAAAAATTCGATAGCATAATGGCGTCACTTTAGAAATTTTGAATTTTTTTTGATGATAGATGAAAGGGAATATCATCCCTTGAACATAAAATTTACATAAATAATGATATAGAAGAACATATCCCAACAAAAAAATATGTAAATTAAAAGACATGACCAAAAAGAAGTCTTTTAGAAAGAGGAGGGTGAAAGGTTCCCTTACAAATTTGGTTACTTTCGGAATATATACCTCATGAAAGAAAGACCATAAAATGAATATGTAATTACACATAAATTAATGTCTATTACATAATGAATAAAATCATGGGCAGTAAGTACACCACACAAAAGGAAGTAGTGGAAAATATAGGGTGAATCTCACGGGAATAAAAGTGAGATGAAAACAGCTAACCTCGTTGTAATCAATCAACTCGTGTGAAAATAAGATAATAACCACCAAATGAATTACAGAATACCATGAAAATAAAGGGAATAATTATAACACATATCAAATGGTATTACATAATACACCACATTCATGAAATAAGTAGCAAACAATTGAAATCTCAGGGACTTGAATGTGAGATAAGAATCCCTTACCACGTGTCCGACTTGACTCGCTTGTATGTTCCTTGTTCTTCCTGAATGATAAAATTAAGATAATTTCTAATTTATTAGGTATATTTTTAAATTTTATTATTAATTTTATATAACTTATTACCCTAATTTAACAATTAGTTATGTTTTTGAGTTCATATCAGACATTTTCTCGATGTTCGGAACTTGAGACAAAAATGAACTTCTTATAATTTTAAATTTTTCCATGTGCTAAAAAGTACATTATCTCCAGAATTATATTCATCATTTAGATGTCATATATATATCATATATATATAGTATATATATCTATTTATAACATTACATAACATTTGGTGATAAGAAATGAAATTCCCCATTCATGGAGACGGTAAGCCATACGTACGCATGAATGCTACTTTCATTTTTATTTCATATTTTAAAGGAATAAAAACATAATGATAAATAGGTATATTATAATTACAGTATAATATATATGTTATATATTTTAAATATGTTCATAAATTATATTATTTATATGTTCCATACATGGCATGAACGAGTCATATCATTTTGAGGGGGCGGTAGTCTGCACTTCCTCAAATGAAATTATTGTGTCTACCCATTATGGAAATCATATTGGTACGCTATAAATGAAAAATACAGGAGCATTAAAAAATATAAATATAATATATATCACATATAAATAATGATCCATCAAAATGGACACCATGATGGGTAGTAGGATTTAATTAAACAATCATTGTTTCGTTAGGAGGTAGTTCACCATCCACAGAAACTGTATGTTCTTTGCCTATTAGAGGGAGGTGTGTGTATGTGTAGGTAGAATAATTTCCATAAAAAAAATCCTAGTATATTTATGTTACAGGTTTTGTTATAAAATAATGGAATAAAATGAGTTTAGGTTGTTGTAGAAGTAAAATAAAACAAAATAACTTAAGAGAAGACATTACCTTTAAATCGGGTAACTCCCTTGGGTTTGAACCAAAAGGGTTTTTTAAATTGAATTCTTTATAAGGTAGGGATTATAGGATGAATATAGGGATCATGGGAGATTTTTGAAGCAGATTTTGGACGATCCAAGGGCATTAGAAGTGTGAGAAATGGGTAGGAAGTGATGGCATTTTATAACGCTGAGTAGGGGATCTTTTGGAATGTTTGAAAATATTATTTTATTATATAGTTATTTTCAGTTTATAAAGGTCCAAAAATCATTAAATTAATAGATAATGTGGAACATGTTCGAAATAAAATCACCCAATAATAATTGGACAAGTTTTTGATATTTTTTTAATTTTTTTCATCTTATTCATTTAAATCATTCATTACTGATGTAAACACTACATCATCATTGTGTCATAAATAATTTTATTTATTTCATATCTAAATTTTTTAAAACAATTACCATGATGTAGGAAATCATTTTAAATTTATAATAAATATTTATAGTCAAATATATCAATTACATAACCCCATATTATAATTGTTTTAGTAAAATAATACATTTTTATGACATTTTTTCCAATTTTAATAAAAAGTTATTAATGTCATTATCTTACCCAAGTGGATTCATGGGATCCCAAAATTGACCCATGGATTTTCTTGGTCGTCCATGACTCGTCCAATAAGTTTAGGAAAAGTTTCATGGTAATTTTATTTTATTATAATATTATTTTTACCTTAAATTACCCTAATTACCTTTAATCGTGGTTAATAAAAGTCAAATGTTACTATTCACAAAATATTATTTTCATCCGGTTGAACCAAATTTATTCACCAATGACAAATATGTATGTCGGATTTTTTAAAATAAATTCACCGAAGTGGTAAAATTATATTTTATTCAAATTTGGAAAAGCACTTAGAAGGTTTGTAAAAAGACGTTAAAAAGTTCAATAGAATTTTATATATCTAATATTATTAAAAAACAACCTCAATGAATTAAATTGTATTAATATAGGTATTCTGTTTCTATTTTTATTTTAAAGAAAATATAAATTTAAAAATAATTATTTAAAAAAAGTCAGTTTTAAACAATAATGCAGTGTTTTTCAGTATTCATCAAAAATTGAATGTTTTTAGAAAAATACCAAAAATTCATTCTAAGATAAATTTGATTTTCTGAAATCAAAAACGATTTCTGTTTTTCCAAATTCAAAACATATTAGATTAATTAATTTCTTTTATAATTAATTCCCATTGTCGAAACAAAAAGCATGTTTTTAAGAAATAATAACCATTAAAAGGTTGATACTTGTTAATGTCCAATTTCAAAGTGAAATTAAATCCAATGGGAAAAATTGGATTAAATGGTAAAAATATAATGTATTTACACTTTAAAAACAATTAAAAAGATAATAAAACCATATAAATAAATTATATTAAAAGGCGATTCTGAATTAAAATATAGTAATTTTTCACTATTCGTTAAAAACTGAACATTATCAGAAAACTATCAAAATTTCATCCAAAGTAAATTTGGATTTCCCAATTCTATAGATGAAAATTATTTTGTCAAATAGAACATATAAAAGTGACAAAAACGATATTTAAAAAGGGTTCTCCAACAAAAGGCTGTAAAATGACCCTTTAAAAAATATTAGAGTATTTATGCTTAAAATTAGATTCATTCACATGTTAAGCCTCTGTCTTTTTTTGGGTTAATGTAAAAACATTTAACAAACATGGTGAATCATTTTGTTGTTAGTTCTATTCATTCCCCTCAATATAATGGCTAGGAGTTAACTACCATTTAAATAATAATAATAAATATTTAGTATGCAACGTAAGATTTCCAAGAAACCCATTATTGCGTATCGGGTACGCCATCGAACATAGAGTCCCCTTTAAAGTAAAATAAATATTTAATAACAATTATTAATAAATATGAAAATATATTATTCTTTATTTACCTAAGATGTTACATTTAATCTAATCGAAGTTTCTTTTGATCTTATGTAGTGGATATATATTCTCTAGTGTCACCTATTTTTGGAACTAATAATCCACTCACAACCTTAATATATATTGTATCTTCTTGAACAAAACAATTGGGATTTACAAGGGGAAACACTAGGTCTATCAAATCCCTTCCAATACAAGCCCACATAATGCACCCTTATCTCATGAATTATTCTGATAGATCTCTGATATTATAGTGTGGATATTGAGAGAAACCCTAAGTGTACGTACATGAAGAAGTCAATATCATAGGGTAGAGAAAAACCTTGCACATTCTCATGAAATATGTCCTTCTATGCTTCCACCATAACAATAAGTTGATAGCCCATATAATTCCATACTCTAAGAGTTATCCTACACAACTGGTGGGTATTCAGTTATACCATCCAAAAAATGTTTCCATCCTAAATTTCATCCCATCTCACCTATGTAGTAAAAATTATCGCATAAATATATACATACAACATCCTCCTCCTAAAATACTCAATCTATATAAGAACTTTTTATTGGAAGTCCAAGCATAAGATGAAATCGTGCAACCTTATCTATGCCTTAATGAAATTCTATGAGAAACAATATCATCTGATTTTAAAATAACTCTATTAGAAAAAGTCTGTGATCACTGGTTCATCTCAGATAGGATTTTCCATGGGTAATCTTCAAGACAAGTGCTAAACCATGCCCTCTAGGCCTCAAACTACATATGTATAAAGAAAAGTGTAACTGACACGTGTTTCTATAAAAAATATAATTAGGGAACTAAAGAGATATATCATATATATAACAATACATGTAGCCTCTATATCATAGGGTTATAAATCCTACATCTTCCCACTCCCTTGTCAACCAACATATTAAAACTGACAGGGTTATCCTAGGGGTGGTGGTGGAAAGTTGTCAAAATGCCAACCACCACCTATTTCTCTCCATGTTCCAATCCTAAATCATCCAACATTAAGACCCATATTATAATAAAGATGAATTTTATTTGGTATACCATACATTGTCTATTATTCAACAGTATGATGGGTAAACAAATTCATGACGAGATGTCCCTGATAATCACAAGAGTAGAACCACATATCCCTAGGATGACTAGATCCATTCTAAGAGACATGCACCTCAGGGACTCTATCATGATTTCTCCTTCTCAATCTTATTACATTTCTGGATCCTTATATCAGCCCTGATCTACCTACTTCCCAATTATCAACCCCTGTGTTTCAACTATTGAAACCCACTACCAGTGCTTGGATAGCCAGAAATTTTTCTATCAATGAGGCACACTCCATTACCCATGCATAAGTAGGTATGTATACAGGTATCACAATGGTCGAGATGTCTCTCTGTAAACCATTTTGAATGATATATTCCTGAATTAACATATCCTGAACCGTATACCTTGAGTAACATGAGTGGTTGGTCAATCTCGATGAAAACTAATCCATAGTCATGTTTCCCTAAGGTAGTTGTAAAATCTATTAGATTCACACTTCTCACTTCATAGCTGGAGTGTAAAGATTAAAAAACATGTGCATAAACTATGCACACAAAAGAGTTTCTTATCATATGATTGAACCAAAAGGCTCTAAAAACTCTCTATGGAACTATGAAATAGGCTCACCACCAGTTCCACCACCTAGTATAAAGGTATCTAGATGAGGTGAAAGACTCACATAACTACCTCAAGATTATACTAATCAACATGGGGATCTTGATATACCTAAAAACTATAGGTTTAATGACACTAAAAGGCATGAAGCATTCTCATACTAAAGACCTCATCCACTAGAACATCTAGAACTATCTACAGCTCGATAGTTAGAGGTATGGCTGGAAGAACACTTGGTGGAAGTAACTCTTAAAAAGGTACGTATATTTCAACCTCACAACTAAGTGTATTATCCTCATGATATTAATATTGAATAATAGGTGGAAATAATCATGGAAATCCTAAAATAGAAAATATTTCCCAGGGATAATGAGTACATCTTCGGAGCTAACTCATGAACGACATGGAATGCAACCCATTCCAACATGATGCATGTACCATTTCCTTTTATGTAACCAATGTTGATAATTATAGAGTTTAAATATAGTTATTTAGATTTGAGTGTAGAGAAAATTCATCCACATGACCAATATTTGGTTCCCTTTCTTGATATCCAAACTCGAAATACACACCCCTGTTTGCACAAAAACGAAACACATCTCACAACTAAAAAAACTAAAATTTATGTTCATAATATGGAAATACCTTTATAATAATATTTCAATACCCAAAACACTGAGGCATTCCTAGTTAGTTATAGGATGACCGTGACTAAAACAAGACTGCCTATAGTCGGCCATGGTTTAGTGAACAAATATTAATTAGGCCCAACACTCACATGGGAGGCCTTTTATTAAGTTGCCTTTACATATACACACTTATCCAAGCACATACAGCAATAAAATGTAAAATAAAAATAATCACCAAATTTGGTAATAATTATAAATCCCACAATCATATTATGATAATAATACTAAAAATCATAAAGGGGAAAATAGAGACCCACAAAAAACTATAAATAATTTCAACCTATAAGAAAGATGGGACTATAGTAAAATGTGATTACGCGTGTGAACCATATTCAATCGAGCATAATTTATGCTCTATTGTATCCTACTCCATGATGGATTCTATGGAATAGATGTTAGTCCATAAATGAAACAACATGTGATGGAAGATCCAATGTAGGGATGAGTAAATAAATTATCAATTGGACACCCTAAAATCACTATATGTAATACTTCTAATGTAGTCATCTAATTACAGGGAATGCCAATAATAATATGTGACATAAGATGAAACATACACATATACTCATGGAAGAAAATAGGTCTCAAGGTAAATTAACAACTATTTTTCCAGCCGAAGGTTCTACTAGATACTTCCTAAAAACACTTTCCTATGAAAACACTTTCATCGAGTCTGATAGCATGGATGGAGTCCGTCCTATATACCATGATCATAGAGTCCCTCTATAAGAAACCAAATGATGGATGTCTGAAAATATCGATAAACATATGGGGATCACACCCAAGGGAATGGGGTATACAAATATCCCAATATAGATTAATTCACTATGTTGTGGATTGATATTATGGTCAAGTTGGTGATGCCAATTCTGAGAACCCCAATTAGAGAAGATGATTAAGAGGATTCCGCCTAGGGACAAGGGGGGACATCAAAAACACAATATAATAAAAATCACTCAGAGGGGACCACAATACCTTATATAGGACATGATAGAAAACAATAACCTCACAACGATGGATTGGGGGAATGAACCCTAATAAAATTGATCCATGATGGAGAGAATAATGGCTTCATTCCTATATCATAAAAGTATATGGAATCTAATAGTTGTAAATGGTGTGTCATTATATTCATTGTTTCCACTTGTGTACTTTATCCCAATCTTGTTTACTCCAGGTCATGCCTGTGTACATTTTTCCATGTCATTAAACCCCAATCCATTCTCGTGTACATGTATTTTTACATGTATATAGGACAAGAATCTTTAATTGTACATGTCAACAAACATAGATTATCCCACTTATGCTATCCATTCCAAAATACTGGAGCCTGCATGGCTTGTCACCAGGTTGGGTGACAGAACATGTGATAAGTGTAACATAGTGTGTGATCCTTTCATCTCTATGGAAACCCTATCACTACAACCAGGATAAAACATGGATTTTATCTCAATATTACATGCCATGAATCATGGTGGTTTCCTAAATCTTGGGATTCTTAATGCAGTCTCTTAATTCCATCACTTCCCTCACAAATCATACCCTAGAAGATCAGATATGGTGGTTTATCAGAATTTCCATTTCAAGTGGATTATCTCCATCTTCTCATTCCTCGAGAATAGACCCCAACAATCATCCTTCTTCGTACACTAAAAATCAATGCATGAGCTTCTCTAATCTAGTCTTGAATCATCCATGTCACTATCATACCTTAATCCCAGCTCCATGATCAAACTGAATGCGTAGTTTCAATTTATTTAACCCAATAATGGGCGGACAATGATTGATTTCTAGGTAATAGTTAAACCACCAATAAAACTAAACACCATTTTTGAATAACCAATGATCATGGAAAGAAACAAAAAAAAATCATGAGGAATAGATATCATCCAATGTCCATGTTTACGTAAATTAATTTAATAATGAAGTAAAAATAGAAATAAGTAATTGAATTTAAAAATTCAAAAAAACCTGGTAAAAAAACCCACACTCATAGTAAAATCGACCCACCAATTAATCGTTTGGTAGATTGATTGACATTTTTCATTAGAAAAATCAAATGGTGATAAATTCACATAAATCAAATGTCTGAGATCAATTTTGGATCAATACCTAACAATTACTAATCATACAATATAGTTTTTGGTGAGAACCTGGATCTATATTCTCATAGACGATCCCTACGATATCATTATGATAACACAACTGGTTTCTGTCCACTATGTTCTTTCCAATATATCCTCTATTAAACTCAGAATATTTTTGGTTAACCCTAATAATTACTCCTAATAGGGTAATTATTGAGGATGAATTTGGACACTACATCATTATAATAAAATAAATAAATTCATATAATTATTATTTTTGCCAGCGGCATCATTTCCAAAAATTATTGAGGATGATAAATCTTATGTCCCACCTAGTGTAAATTTTACATTCCAGAATCAATGGTGGTCTCATATTTCTAATAGATGTCTTGGTTTAATAGTTATTAATATTTTATTAGAAACTTTTGTCTCCATGGTATTAATATATATAATATTGTTAAAATATGAATTTTTTATTAACATGACTTTGAATTTCATATCGTCAAAGAACCTAACACTGAAAATATCACTAGATATGTTTCAATTCTTTAGAATGAAAAAATATAATATGTCACATCCTCCCCATGTTGTGTTTTTTCATTCTAAAATGTGAAAAGGGATACTAAACATTGAGTGCATACCAAACTCACATATCTATCTCCTGATCCTAGGTTCTCTCATCACGATTCCCAGGTTTCCACCAGACATGCACCATTATAATATCTCTCCCACAGACAGTATTCTACTAATGATCAACATTCTCCATTTGTTACATCACAATAGTATCTTTTTCCTCAATGTATATTCCACCCAATTGAATATCATGTGATGGGTCCTAGAAATATCTCATTAGCTATGACACGTGGAAGATGTCATGTACCTATTGAAACATTGATGTTATAGTGAAGCGGTATGCTACATCACTAAAACAACACATTATCTATAAGGCCTCATGAATCTCGATTATAGATTTCCACCACAACAAAATATCCAAAATCAACATCGTGTCGAGGACCTTTAGAACACATGGTATACCTACTTGAATTAAAATGGCCTCATTCATCTGTCTCCTTAAGGTTTATGATGGCTCTGTGTAGTATTCATTATCTCATGGTTGACTTCCACCTTCTCTATCATAGCTCACACCAAATCGGAGCCAATGAAAATATAATCTCATAGATCATTCAAAAATATTGGTGATCAATAGGGTCACCCATACAAAACCTCAAATAGTTCCATACTAATTGTTGAATGTTAGCCTTTGGTGTGATAAAAGTACAAAAATGGATGATGATCCTCCCAAATGGGAACAATGTCCAAAATTCCAGGTCGTATCATGTCCTCTAATACATAAAAGGTCCTTTATTCAGGGTGGTTAGTCTAGGGGTGAATTTTTTTGGGTAAAGGTAACTGATTCCCAAGGAAGTCTTATAATCCTCTATGTAATTATGACATGAATCATGCATGACAATATGAAATGATCATTATGGGAACTCCATGAAGCCAAACTATATCCTATATGTGTAGGCATCTGAGTCCATCTACAAAAATATACTCTCATATAGCTCAGAATTGGCATGACATGGTGAGTCGATCTATGATAACTGAGATGGAATCCTATCCTCTTGAAATACATTGTAACCCAATTAAAAAGTATATAGATACACAATCCCACATAACCAATAGATCATCAAGGAGTTCAGATAAACCGATTTTTACATGGTTATCATCCATAACCTACTGACACATGAAGCATCAAGAGACAAACTCTACGAATGAATTCTTTATTTCTTGCAACCATAACTAACGCCAGAAGATCCAGTACATATTTCCCACACCTGTATGTACTTCCCATGGGGATGTATGAAACTCCCTCATCATATACTCTAAAAATTTCATTGGTACCATCATCTCTCCTCCAAAAATTATAATTGTATCCCCAAATTCAGATAATCCATCAGGAGTATGCCCAGAGGATATTTCAGTTTACATGGTCTAATAGTTGGTATCTCCCAATTGGGCCTCTCAAGAACATTGTAGAAGTAATAGGGTAAAACTATCAACTGTGGATATGAATCAGAATCCTTTTCCACTATGGAAAACATCAAAGAGGAAAACTAATCTAAAGCCTAATTGAACAACTATGAATAATATCTCTAACAAAGGGATTCATATACCATCTTCCTTATCCAAGTAGTTTAATCTATCTTGATGTCAGAGTCCTAGAGGAAAAATATCCATCACCTCTATCTCATGTTAACATACATATGAGATAGGAGTTACTTGAGTCCCTTCTGTTCTTTATAGATTATAAATCTCTCTACCATATGGTAATGTCACGACATACTCATTTAAAATACTTAAATGGAGTATTCCAAATTGTGTGTCACGTTGTTCTACTCATTAGGTGTCAAATTCCAAGACCCATAGGCAATCACTTCCAACCTATGCATTTTAGAACACCTATATCCCATCGATGAAGAATAATAGAAAACTACTTAATCAAAACCATTATCTGGAAACCTAAATATAGTATTTTTCTTCAAAATCATCCTCAATACATGAAAATACAACTTGAACCATTCCGTCCACATGAATGGATTCCACTTCAAGTTCAAAGTAATCAATTTTGAAAATAACCTATTGAAATTGGGAATTAATATCCAATAGTATCTTTATAAGAGAAGGAAGCTTAGAATGTCCATCACACACTTAGGTAGCTCTGAGGTGAACTCTACCACAACCATTGTTGGGAACTCTTCTACTCCATTTTTAGATGACATGTCCAAGTATATGGACATCCCGAATCCAAAACTAACTCTTCGATAGCTTTCCATAATGATAGTTCTCTTATAGTATGTCTAGGACCATCACCAAGTGTCTTGTATTCTCATCCTCATATATTGATTATACTATTATAAATTCGATGATGAATACCAAAAATGGTACATAAAATGTATAAGGATCTAGTTCGTGAGTTCCATGAACAAATCTTTGGTATTTGGCATGCCGAAGTGAATCATCAAGTATTCATACTGACCATATAAACATCTAAATCATATATCAGGTATATCATCATCCCGTAATCCCAATTGGTGACTTCCTAGTTTGAGGTCAATCATTTAGATCCATTATTCCATTCTCAACTTATAGAAGAGACCACTGATCCTTGGTGGTAGATATTTATTATTCAGGGTCTCTTGGATCATGCACTAATAATCCCTAGTAATTTTTATCATCTAATAGGACTTTTGAGGAAGAAATATAGATTTCCTAGGGTAATACATTTGTTCTAACAAATACCTTCCTTTTCACGTCCTCCAACTACACCCTTAGCTTGAGAATATCTACTGGAGACATGTGATATTCTAGAAAATATGTCCCCTTATACTATGGGGTGATGCTAATAAATAAGTATATTTCATAGTGAAGAAGTAATAATGGTATATCCTGTATAAACAAATCATCATACATAGCCACCATTATAGTAATGTGAAAGGCTATAATATAAAATACACCAAGATTCATTCTAGATAATTTGTGATTTATTAGTTGCACCCCCATATTTATGATTTTATCATAATACTCCTAGTCCACATTCTCTCTTAAGAGGAAATCATTCTAGAAAAAATATTTCCACACCATATCCTATTACTAATACATTTAATCTATTAATAAGATACTTATGTAATGTACACGAATAAGATGGCATCATTAGGCCTCATAATTTCCACAAAGAGATAACATGAAAAATTATCCCCTATAATTGTTAAAACACACATCCAAAAGAAGTGTGTGATCAATTATTCTTGTCTGGTAGGAGTCTCGAAGCTTAAGGGTCAATCTAGGGGCTCAACCAAAAAATCACTGTTTAAGACTAGGGCTATAGCAAGAAAATATTTTCTTTAAATTGTTCCTAAAAAGAGATATAAGGTAGAAAATAAAATATAATACAATTAATCATCCACATAGGCTTTGTATCATAGTCTTATATGGCCTATTGCTTCCTCACCCTAATCCAATAGCTCCCTGAGCTTGGAGAAGACTACCTTCGGAGTGGTGGTTGAAAAAATTCATTCTATCTTGTAACTCTAGTTGAATTCATTGATCATCCCCCACATATCTCTCCCTAAAGACCTCCCTTCTTCTGCTGCTGCCTCAGCCTTAAAATCCCATCCACTATCTCTCAATTCGTTATATGGTGGGTCATATAATCCCACGTTAGATTCTCCTGACCCATTACAGGAGTATCTATGACTCTCCCTGGGATGACTAGAACCATATTGAGAGCCGAAAACCTTAGACAAAATATCCTGGGATCACCACCTGAAATGTTTCTCACATTTATATACCTACATATTCCTTCTGCTACCAGATATAGAACTATCATATCCTGTGTGGCCATCATAGACACCTAATTATAGTAACTTATCAGCCAGAAATATCTTTATCACCATGGAACACTTCATTATCCACACATAGTCCAAAATACATAAATGTTTCACATTATATTAGATGTATCTAGAGGGAACTTATTAATTTTTCTGTGCCTAAAATAAAGGATCCCGAACAACATCTACCACATATCATCAATGGTTGTAAAACATCAGTAGATACTTATCTGCAGTGTTGTTTCCCTAATGTATTTTCAAAATCTCATGGATGTGTACTGCTAACACAATATATAGAGAGTAATACTCTCTATTTAGGAACTAAAAATATATCGATCAATGAGTAACCTTATCATATGATAGAACTACATGGATCCACCAAAGAACTATGTCACCATGATATAAAATTTCTTCCAGGACCACCATCTAGTCTGCATGAGCCACGTTAGGGTGAAAGACTCCCATAATTACCTTGAGAAAATCCTTGCCTTCCTGGGGATCTGGATCATCCTATAACATCAGGGATAAATAATTTCAAAACTCAGGGTAGAAATATTCCTATTTAATTAATCTGCTATTATTTATGGAATCATTTTATACATGATACTTGTAAATTTATTTACATTTAGAAAATGGAATGATGTACCAATTTAAAATCTATATACTCAGAGTCTGTTTGTTTAGATACGTCATCTTCAACCGCATCACTGGAGTCTGTGGCCTAAAATATGAACTCAAAAAACAATATTCTATTTCCAAAAATCCCATTTTATTTTGAAAAATAAACAAAACTAAAAACTCCAATCCTTGGATGGAAATTCTCTGATACCTTCTACTATGTCACAACCCACCAGGGCCTGCCTAACTGAAAATAATTCAACACATAAAACCCCAATCCTTCATCCAATAGGCGACATGTTGACAACCATTTCCAAGTAATAATAACAAAAACATGGGATTCATTATCATAGGGTACTTACACACATAGACACGCACATCTCCAATCCCATAAAACACTAAAATGTAAAAAAAATTGATACCAAATTCATACATACATCATTGTTATATAATACGAGTATGACAGCAATACGAGAAAACATGAAGGGAAAAAATACCATTAAAATTGTAATGAAGTGAATTGTTTTATAAAGAGGTGACTATAGTAAAATGTTACCCATGGTTTGAATCAGAGTAAGTCTAGCCATATCTATGTTCTGTTGGATGCTAGTCCACTGATTATCCATTTTTTGGCTTCTCATTAGTATAATATATGAAATGCATGTGAATAAACTATGGATGAGAAAATATATAAATACATAGTAGGAATCTATGAAATCACTAAGCATAAATCATCAATTGTAGTCATCCAATCATAAGATAATTCAATCATAATATGAAAATGAAAATAAAACATCCAGATATACCAATGGAAAACACTATGCCTCAAGGTAAGGTCCAAACTATATATCCATCAAATGTCCTTAATAAGGGTCCATAAAAAAACTCCTCTCAAATAAATCACTAATCCAGTCTGATAGCACCGATTGTGTCCATTTTATATTTCTATCTTATAATATCTCACCATAATAATTTAATGGTGAATGTCTAAAGAGATCGATACATAGATTGGGATCATACCAAGGGATATGTGGTATACAAAAAACCCAATCATAATTTAACTTCTCTGTATCATATCAATGCCCAGGTGCAGTTAGTCCTAATGTCCCGGATAACCCCACATAGGGAACAAGACTTCATAGGATCCCACCTAGGGCTGTGGAGGGGACACTAATAACACTATCAAATAACAGTTTCTTAAGGAGGATCAATATCCTTTTTACAATATGTATTTCAAAACTACACATTCATTGGGATGGACCCATGGATCCCACCCTATCTGAAAAAGTATATGCAGAAGAGAACAAGGGCCTCATACCTATTTAGGAAAATATACAAAATTTACTAGTTTTCTATGAAATATTTTTTTTGTCCCGGGTCTACCTGCATGCTCTGTTCATTTCACATATACTCAGGGACATTACGAAGTAGATCTAGAAGTGTATGGGTATAAGGACCCATTCTTAAACATTACATAATCATTAAGTAAAGGAATAATTCACATTTATGATCTTTTCTGGTTTAGAGTTTTAGAGAATTTGGTGATAACTATTACATTACATCTCAATAATTACAATGTATACAATTCTTCTATGTTTCCTTTTTTCATAAAATATAAATTCAAGAAAAACAGAGTCAATTCTAGTCCCATGTTTTAAAAAGCATGAATTTTCCTTGATCACATCTTTGACCATATTCTTCTCTGAGTCTTGTAAAAAACATTTGAAAACATGGGATGAGCATAAAAAGGTCGGTAACAGTTATAAGACAAAAAATAAAACAATAGTTCATCAATATATATATTACATTAGATCATTAAAAGACCTCATGAAATCATAATTTTTACATAGTAAACACAAATCATAAAGGTAACATGTGCCATCCATATGATACTTACATTGTAGACATCACAACTACATAGGGAGTTACGTTTGGAATACCCATCAGAGTATATTCCAAAAATATCATAGGAGAAACATTGATGTTTACCTCTTTCAAATTACCAAATGCATTGAAGAGCTATCTCAGGCTCACCAGCACTAGGTTTATAACGAAACAACTAGTTTACATAAACTATGCCCAAGAACCATAACATATTCACAACACAGAAAAACATTTAAGGACAGATAACATTTCCACATTTCAATCACAATATATAATTTAAATATGTTGACATAAAAAAACTTTATCAAAATAATTTTCAATACAGAAATACGTAAAAGAATATATGGAATTTATTTTCCTTTTAAAAATCATTATGGCCTGTTAAGGAAGCCAATGATCAAATAATACTCACGATGACAGAAAGGTCATTATCACTGCTTACCTTAAAAAGAAACATTCATTTTTTGACGTTTAGTAAAATTACCCATAGAAAAAGATTTCCATTGAATGAAATGATAATTAAAATGTTATTATACAATATAAAAAACAAATTCCTGTATAAAACAAAACATGCCTCAATTAATTGATATTGAGACGAAGTCCCTTCTCTCGTGTCTAACTTGACCCGTTGGTTCTTTAATGTCCAAGATAAAAAATTAATGTTAATTTAGACTTGAAAAATTAAAATTATCAAGTTTATTATTCCTATAATATCACTTATTACAATGTTATAAACATTATTTAATTATTTAAGTTAATAATGGTTGTTTTGTCGATATTTGACACTTGAGTCAAAAATGAACTATTTATAATTACAATTTTTCCATGTGGTAAAAATTCCATTGTATACAAAATTATATTCAAGGTTAATATATCATATATATCATATATATACAATATATATTTATGTTTGTATTTATTATAGTATAAAACATTTGGAGATTATAAATGAAATCCACCATTCTGGGAGATGATAAGCCGTATGTACGCATAAACGCTACATTCATTTCAATTTAATATTTAATGTAATGAAAACATAATGATACATAGGTAAATTATAATACCAGTAAAATATAATTTATAATTTCAGTAAATTCATCATTTATATATTCCACATATGACATTAACGAACCATGTCATGTTGAAGGTGCGGTAGTCCACACTTACTCAAATGGAATTATCGCGTTTACACACAATAGAAACAATAAAATTATGATATAAATGAAAGATACAGAATCATAGAGAAATTATAAATATAATATATATCAAATATAAATAATGTTCCATTATAATGGCCACCATGAGAGGTGGTTGGAGATAATTGAACAATTATCGTTTAATGAGGCAGTAGATCATTGTCCACAGAAATAGTATTTTCTTTACCCATTAGACGGAGCTGTGTGTAAGTGTAGTTCAAATAATTCTAATAAACATATCCTAGTATATTTAAGATACTGGTATTGTTATAAAATTAATAAATAAAAATAGTTTATGTGGTTGGAGAAGTAAAATAAAAGAAAACAACTTATGAGAAGATGTTACCTTTAGATCGGGTAACTCCCTTTGGTTTGAACCAAAAGGATTACTTGATGTTCCTTCTTCATAAGGTAAGGATTATAGGGGGAAGATATGGATATATGGAGATTAATTGGGAAGAGGTTGGAAAATCCAAGGGGCTTGAGAAGTGTGAGGAATGGGTTAGAAATGAGGGATTTTTAATAGGGGGAAGGGGGGTTCTTTAAGAAAGTGTGAGAATATTATTTTATAATATAAGGATATTCAGTTTTAAATGTCAAAAACTCATTAAAGTTGAAGATAAGATGAATCATGGTGAAAATAAAATCATCCAAGAATAATTGGACAGGTTTGGGATATTGTTTTAATTTTTATAATATTATTTATTTAAATCATTCATTAATGAGGTAAACACTGTATCATTGTTGTGTCATAAATACTTTTATTTATTTGAGGTAAAAAAATTATTCAAAAGATTTGATAATGTAGTAAATAGTATTATATTTCTAATTAATATTTATAGTCCAAGATATAACTTATATACCCCCATTTAATAAATGATTTACTAAAAGATAAAAGATCAAGTCATTTTTTATTTACATTAAATTAATTAATATAAAGTGTCATTATCAGTCATAAGTGGATCCATGTAGTCCAAAAATCGACCAAATGAGGTCCATGGTAGAAAATGTTTCAAAAAATAAAATTAGGACACATTTTAGGGTAATTTAATATTATTATAATATTATTTTTACCTTGAATTACCCTATTTAACTTTAACAACTCTAAATAAAAAGAAAAAGTTACTATTTCAAAAAAATAATTTTCATGTTATTGAACAACTTTTTACTTACTAATAACAAAAAATTATGTTGGATTTTTGAAATTAAATTCACAGAAGCGGTAAAATTTCTTTTAAATGAAATAGTCTATTTTTAATTACTACTTAGTGTTTTAACTATTTATCAAAATTTGAAGGTGTTCCAAAAAATATGAAAATATCAGCCTAAGCTATATTTGATGATATGAATTAAAAAATGATTTCTATTTTACCAAATTCAAAACATCTAAGTTTCATTAATTATATTTAAATTAATTTTCACTATCAAAACAAAAAGCGTGTTTATAAGAAATAATAACTATCAAAAGATTAACACTTGTTTATGTCCAATTTAATGTGAAATTACTTCCAATGACCAACATTGAATTAAATGTTAAAAACATATTCTAGTTTCACTTTAAAAAAATTTAAAAAGGTAATATAACCATATAAATAAATTATATGAAAAGTCATTTTTTAATTAAAATGTACTATTCATCAGTATTCATTAAAAAATAAATTTTATCAGAAAAATTCAAAAAATTTACCCCAAGTAAGTTTTGATAGACTTATTATAAAGAAGAATTTTATTTTGTCAAATAATATATAAAAAAGTTACCAAAAATATATTTAAAAAAGGTTCACCATCAAAAGGTGGTAAATCTACCATTTAATGAATATTAGAGTATTTGTGTTTAAAATTAGATTCATTCACATTTTAAGATTCTAAAATTTGTTGGATAAATGTAAAAAAATTTCACAAACACGTATAATCATATTGTAGTTAGTTCTATTCATTCAAACCATTACAACGGCTAGGCGTTAACTACCATTTAAAATAATAATATTATATTATTATTTTTTAGTATAACTCAATGTTGTGTGCAACATAAGATTTCAAAGAAACCAGTTTTTGCGTATCGATTATTCTATCAAACATAGAATACCATTTATAATAAAATTAATATTTAATTAAAAAATACTGAGAAATATGAAAATGTTTTATTCTTTACTTACCTTGGATGTTACATCCTTCCCCCAATTTGGAAATTGCATCCTCGTAATTTTTGTTCACTTATCAAATAAGTGGAGGTATTTATCTCTTATAGTATTTTCAGATTCCATGTTTCCTCTTCAACCATATGAATTTTCACAAAACCATTACCTAATAAATTACCTTATTATGTAACACTTACTCTCTTCAGTCATGAATCTGGAAAAGCTGTTCCTCATTAGAGAGATTCTCTTGCAATTGAACTACCTATGAGCTCAAAACATGAGATGGATCTGGTATATAATTTCTCAACATGGAAACATGAAAAAAATTGTGTACCTGGGATAACCATGTAGGTAAAGCCACTCTTTACACAACTGATCCAACTTTCTCTTGTATTTCATTGGGTTCAATGAACCTCATACTCAACTTTTCCTTCTTACCATAACACATCACACTTTTCCATGGGGAAACATTGAGAAATACCTGATCATCTATCTAAAAAGAAATTTCCCTAATCCTGTTATCCACATAACTTTTCTGCCAGCTCTAAGATGTTCTCATGTTCTTCTGAATTAGCTAAACATTTTCTACCATCTCTTCTACCAACTCTGGTACCATCAGTTTCCTTTCACCAACTTCATCCCAAAAGATGGAGTTTGGAAACGCTTTCCATATATTCCCTCAAATGGACCCATCTGTATACCTGAATGAGAACTGTTATTATATGAAAATTCAAAAAAAGAAAGATGTTGTTCCAAAAAACCCCAGAAATCTAGTGAACAAACACGTAGCATATACTCCACGGTCGGATTTGTTCATTCTAACAGTTCATAAAATTGAGGATGAAAAGTTCTATTAAATATTATTTATTACCCAAAGACTTATAAAGGCCTTTCCAAAATTTAGAAGTTAACACGGGATCACAATCAGATATATTGGAGAGGGGAACAACATGTAACCTGACTATCTCTTTAACATACCATCGAGAAAGTTGATCTAGAGACAAATTATCATGAATAGGAATAAAATGAGAAGATTTAGCCAATCAATCAACAATTACCCAAATTACATTATCACCACGAGATGTCTTCGGTAATCCCACAACTAAGTCAATGGATATATTTTCCGATTACCACTATGGAACTGGTAAAGACTGATGAATACATTTTAGTAAATTACACTTTTCTTTAACCAGTTGATAAGTCAAATACTTCACAGTAAAATAAAAAATTTCTCTTTTCATTCCATCCCACCTATAATACTCTCAAAGATTTCTGTACATCTTAGTACTACTATGATGAACTGAAAAGAGAGAACTATGAGCTTTACATAACAAGTAATTCTTCAACTGTGAATCACAAGGAACACATAATCTCTTCCCAAACCTCAAAAACCTATCATTTTCAACGTTAAAATTAGGCAACTTACCCTTCCAAACCAACTCTACCATTTTCTGAAACTCACTATCTTCCTTCTGCGCTTTCTTAACTATTTCTGATAGAGATGATTTCACTAACACTTGAAATAAAACATAGGAATTTCATACACCAACAACATCTATGCCAATGTTCATCAAATCTTTAATCCAAGGATTTTTTCCAAACGTAACATGGTTAATGTAGAATTACTTTTTCGACTCAAAGCAGCATCCAATTTATTTTATTTTCCTGGATGGTAATGTATTGTGCAATCATAGTCCTTGATTAATTCCAACCACCTCTTATGTCTCATGTTCAATTCGTTCTGAGTGAATATATACATAAATATTTTTTGGTCTCTATATATTTCAAATTTTAGTCCATAAGAATGATGACTCCAAATTTTCGAAGCAAAAAAACATCCACTAATTCCATATCATGTGTAGCGTAATTTAACTAATGAGGTTTCAACTGACAGGAAGGATAAGCAATTACCTGATCATTCTACATAAGGACAAAACCAAATCCTTTAAACAAAGCATCACTATAAATAACATACTCACAATTTTGAGAAGGTAGTTCCAAAGATGGAGCATTCACCATTCTTCTATTAAATTCCTGAAAAAAATCATCAAATTATTTTTTTCCAAATGAACTTCACACCTTTTCAAGTTAACATAGTCTTTGGACTAGATACCCTTGAAATATTTTCAAAAAACATCCGATAATAACCTACCAAACCAAGAAAACTATGAATCTCAGTTATATTTGTGGGACTTTCCCATTCTTCATCATCTTTTGATTTAGGAGGATCGACAGTTATGCCATTTTTTGAAACAATGTGACCAAAGAAGAAAATTTGTTATAACCAATACACACACTTTCTGAATTTCCCATATAGATTATTTTCTTTTAAGGTTTGCAATACAACCCTTAAATGACTTTCATTCTTCTATTTACTTATAGAATAAAGCAAAATATCATCAATGAACACAACCAAAAACATATCAAAGAACTAATGGAAAATTCTATTCATAAGATCTATGAATATAGGAGGTGCATTGTTTAACCCCAAAGGCATAACTAAAAATTCATAATGGCCATATCTAGTACGAAACATGGTCTTTGGAATGTCTTCTTTATTTACTTTCAACTTATGGTACCCCGACCTCAAATCAATCTTTGAGAAATACTGAGTTCCCTAGAGCTGATCAAAAAAATCATTGGTATGAGGAAAATGATACTTGTTCAAAACAGTGATGTTATTCAATGCTCTATAATCAATGAAAAGTCTCATTGAACCATCTTTATTTTTAACAAATAACACAGAAGCACCCCATGGTGATGTTCTTGTTCGAATGAAACCTTTATCTAATAAAAAATGCAATTGATTCTTTAACTCTAAAAGATCAATTTGAACCATTCGATAAGGGGCTTTTGAAAATGGCTTCGCATTATGAACTTAGTCAATAGTAAATTCAACTTCCCAATTAGGAGTTATACCAGAAAACTCATTAGAAAAAACATCAAGATACACATTTAATACTAGGACACCCTTAATCTGAATAGTTCCTTTGTTTTCAAAAATATGTGCAAGGAAACATTCATTCCCATCTTTTACTAGTTTCTCAGCTTCCTGATATGTTATCAAATGTAATGGTTCATTATTGTACACAAAGGGGAAATCTTTCTAAAAATAAACCTATTTAGCTCTGTATTCAATCTTAGCATGATAAATAGAAAGCCAATCCATACGAAAAATAACATCAAACTCTACTAGAGGAAAAAAATAAGGTTTGCAGGTAGATTCTTTCCACACACAAGGACATAAAGGATTTTATAATTTCTTTTTGTCTCAACATTTCCCACAGTGTTTTTACCATATGTTTATGATTCATATATTTAGATGGAGTTCCTAATTTACCAGAAAGATTCTAAAAGTTGAATGAATGTGTAGACCCTGAATCAAATAACACATTGGCATAATCTGAACAAAAAAAAGTTTAGCTAATACTACATAATTTTATGGCCCTACATCTGCTGAATTAGTTTCAATGTATTTCACCAACCCTTTATGCATGTGGATTGTCTGCTTTCCCTCAGTTGAATTCTTTGTTGGGCACTCATTTTCATAATGACCATTTCGTTGCACTTAATTTATTTACTAATTGTAAATCAGATGTTTTCTTACCATTACCCTGATATTTTTAGTGCAATTATGAGCTTTATGTCCCATTTTAAAACATTGGTAGCACATAGTGAAATTTGAATAAAATTCCTCAGCTTTCTTTTTACAAAAATCTTCACAAATGGTAAATATAATATTCTTAGCATCATCATTTTTTGAAGACTTCTTCTATTTCGTCTTCCACGTCGACCTCTTATTCTGTTGTTTTTTAAAGAACACCTGATCATCAGAAAACTCCACTTCCACCTTCTCTTCACATAGAAAAAGTTTTCCATAACTTTTGAACTCATGATATGCTAAAGCCCATTGATATATTTGCTTTAATACTGAGTAAAAACCCATTGATTTTACAATCATGATCTCGTATGAAATTTAGAGCATACCTTGCTAGTAGAGTGAATTTCTATTCATAATCATCCATTGAGTCATCCTCCTGACTCAATTCATGAATATATTTTCCATCCTAAGACGAACCACCTTTGGAAAATATTTCTTAAGAAATGTACTTTTGAATATATCTCAATCCAGAGCATCAATCTCTTCCACAACCGTGATATTTTTTACCATCGACCACTACTGATCGGCTACACCTTCAAAATAGTAAATAAAAATAATAACCTTTTGATGTTATGAACAACCCTTGACATAAAAAATCTTCTCTAGTGCTTTAATCCACCATTCAGCTAGCACAGGGTCAGATGATCCTCTTAATGATGGGGGATATTGGCTCATGAAATGATCCACTACTGACATGTTCCTCTGTGGTTGATCTGGATAATCTCGTTCATGGATACCACCACCATTTATATCCTGATCCCATAGTTCTATCACTACAACAACCTATTCAGTTCTGATTCTGGGAATCTAAGGTTGCTAATTTGGAAGGTTGACTTCCTCCTTATGTCGTCCGATCATAGCTGCCCTATTTCCTTTGTGGAAAAACATTCTGAACATAGATATATAATAGGTGAACCAACATGGTAATCTGTAAATTCCATATCATTTCAATCATACCATAAATTAATTTATTTACTTTAATTTAACAATATCCTAACATTTATAGTTGTCTAAATTGACCTCTGATACTAATTATAAGGACCCAGCCATAAACAATACATAATAATGAATTAAATCAATAAATCACATTAAGGATCTTTTTAGGTTTAGAGTTTTAGAGAATTAGGCCAAAATAATTACATTCCATCTCAAAAATTATAAATTAGACACTTCTAATCAGTTTCCATTTTTTTCATAAAATAAAAACTCATGAAAAAAAGGGTCATGTCTAGTCCCATGTTTTAGATAACATTACTTTTCCTTGATCCCATCCTTGACCATATTTATCATTATGTCCTGTCAAAAACATTTTAAAACTTGGGATGAGCATAAAAATCTCTGTAAGGGTTAGATAAAAAAGAATGAAAACATTAGTTCATCAATATATACATACCATAAGATCTTTAACAAACCACATTAAATAATAATATTTATATAGTAAACACGAATAATAAAGGTAACTTGTTGAATCTATATCATACTTACATTTTAGCAATCACACCTACATAGGGAGTTACGTTTGGAATGCCCATCACAGTGTATTCCCTAAATCTATTAGGAGAAATATTGAAGTTTATCTCCATAACATTACCCAATGCATTGGGTAGCTATCTCAGGCTCACCCTCCATAGGCTTATCACGGAACCACTCATATACATAAACAATTCACAAAAACCATAACATATTCACAACACAAAAAAAAATATAATGGACAGATAACATTTCCACATTTCAATCACAATATATTATTTAAATATATTGACATAAAAATCCATTTTCAATAAGAAAATATGTAAATGACTATATGGAATTTATTTTATTTTAAAAAAATATTATGGCTTGTTAAGGAATCCAATGATCAAACAATACTTGCAGCAGCAGAAAGGTTGTTTTCACCGCTTACGTTAAAAAGAAACATTAATTTTTTTTATTTTAGGAAATCGTTTCATAGAAAAATATTTTATTTAAATAAAATTAAATTTCAATGGTGTTTATATAGTGTATAAAATGAAGTCGAGTATAAAACAAAATATGCCTCAATGAAAGGAGATTGAGATGAATTCCCTTACCTCATGTCCATCATGACCCGTTCATTCTTTAATATCCTGAATAATAAATTAGAGTTAATTTTTAATTTCTTAAGAACCTTTTCAAAGTTTATTATTCCTTTTATATCACTTATTACCTTGTTATAAACATTATGTATCATTTAAGTTAATAATGGACATTTTGTCAATATTTGGTAATTGAGTCATAAATGAACTCCTAATAATTACAAGTTGTCCATGTGGTCAAAATTCCACTATCTCCATAGTTATATTAATTGTTTAGATATCATATATATCATATATATCCATTATGTATATGTGTGTATTTATAATAGTACATAACATTTGGAGATATGAAATGAAATGCACCATTCATGGAGATGGTAATCCGTACGTACACATTCATGATACTTTCATTTTTATTTCATATTTAATGTAATGAAAACATAATGATACTTTGGAATATTATAATATCAGTGTAATATCATATATAATTCCACTAACTCCATCCATTATAAGTTCCACTTATGGCATGAACGAGTCATATCACTTTGAGGGGGCAGTAGTCCGCACTTCCTCAAATGAAATTATCGCGTTTACCCATAACGAAACACATAAAGGTATGATAGAAATGAAATGTACAGAGGAATAGAGACAATGTAAATGTAATATATATAATAGATAAATATAGTACCCTCATATTGGTTACCATGAGAGGTGGTTGGAGAGAATTGAACAATCATCGTTTTGTGAGGCAAGAGTTCGTCGTCCACCGAAACAATATGTTCTTTACCTCTTAGATGGAGGTGTGTGAATGTGTAGGTCAAATAATTCTCATAAAAACATTCTAGTATAGAGAATATAATTTTTTTGTTATAATCTAATGAAATAAAAAGAGTTTAGGGGGTTGGAGATGTATAATAAAGGAAAACAACTTAAGAGAAGACGTTACCTTTTAATCATGTAACTCCCTTTGATTTTATCCAAAGGGTTTACTTGAATTATCATATTCCAAATGTAAGTCTTTTATGAGGAACAAAGGGATTCATGGAACTTAATTGGGAAGATTTTTGGTTAGCCAAGGGTCTTGAGAAGTGTGAGGAATGGGTTAGAAGAGAGGGATTTTTATAAGGGGGGGAGGGGCTCTTTAGAAATGTCTGAAAATAATATTTCATTATATAATTCATTTCAGTTTCTAAAGGTCCAATACTAATTATTGTAGAAGATTAGATGATTCATTGTCCAAATAAAGTCATACAATAAAAATTTTACAGGTTTGGGATATTTTTTTAATTATTACAATCTTATTTCTTTAAATCATTCATTAATGAGGTAAACACTGCATCATTATTGTGTCAGAAATAATCTTATTTATTTGATATATAAAAATTATAAAAAAATTCCATGATATTAAAAATCCTTTTAACATTATATTTAATATTTTTATTCTAAGAGATAACTTCTATAACCCCATGAAAAAATTTATTTATTTAAAGATATATGTTTATGTCATTTTTTTCTTTAATTTAAATTAATTAATATAACGTGTCATTTTAACTCTTATGTGGCTCCATGGGGTCCCAAAATCGACCGAAGGATGACCATAGTCAGAAATATATCAACCAATAGGATTAAGACACATGTTAGGGTATTTTAATATTGTTATGCTATTATTTTTACCATCAATTAACCTATTTACCATTATCCGCGGTAAATAAAAGTCAAAAGTTACTAATCACCAAAAAATATTTTCATTTTATTAAACCACATTTTACTTACTAATAACATCCATGTATGTCAGATTTTCTAAATTCAATTAAAAAAAGTGTTAAATTTTAATTAAAATGAAAAAATCGATTTTTTAACTACTACTTAGGGTTTTCACTATTCATCAAAAATTGAAGGTTTTCAGAAAGTACCAAAAATTCTGCCTAAGATATATTTGATATTATTAATTCAAAAATTATGTCTATTTTACCAAATTTAATAAATATAATTTTCAATAATTAATTTAAAATGAATTCTCGCTGTCGAATCAAAATGTGTGTTTTTAAGAAATTATAACTATAAAAATGTTGACAGTTGTTTATATCCAATTTCAAAGTGAAATTTCTCAAATGACATAAATTGGATTAAATGGTAAAAAATTAATCTAATAAAACATTAAAACCAATTTAAAAGGTAATCTAACCATATAAATAAATTATATTAAATGTCTGTTTTGAATTAAAATACAATATTTTTCAATATTCATTAAAAATGAATTTTATTAGCAAAAAACCAAAAATTTACCCAAGATAAATTTTGATGTCCTGATTCTAAAGAAGAATCTTATTTTTTTCATATTGAACATATATAAGTGACCGAATCTATATTTAAATAGGGATCTCCATCAAAAGGTGGTAAATCGACCTTTTAATGAATATTAGAGTATTTATGCTTAAAATTAGATTCATTCACATTTTAAGCTTATATCTTTTATTGGATAAAGGTAAAAAAATTAAGAAACATGTATAATAATATTTTAGTTAGTTCTATTCATTTGTGCCATTACAATGAATAGACGTTAACAACCATTTAAAATAATAATATTATAATATTTATTTTCAATGTAACTGAATGTTGTGTGCAATGTAAGATTTCAAAGCAAATTATTGTTTCGTATCATGTATGTTGTCAAACATAGAATCCCCTTTAATGTAAAATTAATATTTATTTTCCAAATATTAAAAAATATGAAATTGTCTTATTCTTTATTTTCCTAGGATTTTACACCGGGTATCCCAAGCCCTGCCCGTGTACTTAGATGCATCCATGTATATGGATTAAATCATATCCTCTATATTTATATGAGCACATTGTTTATCCCATTTTCTCAAGCCATTACCATGTACCACATGGTGCATAATGAGTATCCAGGTTGGGTCACAAGATGTGTGATCCTTTTTTCTTTGTGATACCCTAGGGTCGTAATTAGTTCACAAAGTATGTGTAACTCTGGAATACACATTATGTAACTTCTGATTTTCTAGACTATTTTAGTTCTTCATGTGGTCTCTCGATTCAATATTCTTCTCCATCAATCAGACCAATGAATCTCTGATTTGGTGGTAACCTAGCTTTTCTTCAACATGTGACTAGATTGTGGCTCCCGATTTTCCAGAAATCACCACCCATATTCATACCTTTTTTGTATGTCCAATACCCAAATATGAATATCTCTGATATAGTCTTGAATTATATTTTTCACTATCATAGATCGATCATTTTACATATATTAATCCCCATCAATGGTATCAATTCGTTTCATTGATGAACTAGTGCGCAATGATTGGTTACTAGATGTTTTTCAAACCATCAATCAAATGAAACACCAAATATGAATGCACAAAGAATTTGGGAAGAAACACAGAACAGAAAATCTTACAGAATAGACCTGAACCAATGTTCATATTTGTTTTGATTCAGTACCATAATATTGAAAAAATATTTATATCTTTTTAACCAAAAAAATGAATAAAATACAGGAAAAAAACCCATACCTGAAAAAAGATCAACAACACATTAATCTATTTGGTGATTGAGTTCAGTTCATTTTGGTAGAAATAAAATGGGGATATATCTATATAAATCAAACATCCTAACCCATTTTTGGATCAGTAAATTATGAATAATGATCATGCATCATAATTTCTAGTGAGATACTCAAACTCAGTTAGTGTAGACGATCCCTTCAGTATCTATTCGATCCCAGGATTTGTTGATATCTACCAAAGCATCCCCTATAACTGTTCTCTAGATCTCCAAGGATATGTAGATGAAACTAATATTTAATCATAATGGGGTATTTTTAGGGGAGAAATATGGGTTTTTACTTCATCATAATAAAAACAATAAATTACTTTATTTAGTTATTATTTTAACCTTTGAAAACGTATTAAAAAAAAGTAATTCCGAAAAAGATTATGTCCTACCTAGGGTAAAACCCACACTCCAGACTCAACGTTGGTATCAAATTTCTGATTTGAGAATCCATTTAATATCTATTCTACTTATTCAGTAAAACTATGTTCATGTAATATTAATATATTTAACTTTTTTTAAATAACAATTCTATGCTCATCAGGTCTTGGAATCTGATGTGGTCTTAATGCCTAGATCTAAATAAATTACAAGATATATTTCAAATCAGAAAATGGAAAAGGCATGAGATGTTACACACACATTCACACCTCCCACATTAATGGTGTATTATTCAAAAATAGTATCTCTACATGGAAACATCTCTACAACATCATAATCCATTATTGAAAATAACATTAGTCACTTCTTAAAAATTATATATAATTGTAGAGACTCGAAGCTTGACGTACATGGAAATTACATTACTTTTTCGGAATAATTAATACATATTAAAAATAGACACACAAGGACCGTATTAGTTTAGTGTCTTTGGAAACTTGGACCATAATCTTCTAATCTTGGTGAAAGATCCTCAACAACTCCCATAAAGATATTCCATTTTTTTACCTAAAACCATTCCTTATATCCTGGGGAATAGAAAACATAAAAATGGTGAGCTCAAATTCTCAATAAAGGAAAACATAGTGAACATAAAACAATCCATAAGCATTTGAAAGAAAAACTTGAACATGAATTTTAAACATCAAAATCTTGAGTAAAGACATAAATCGTGGAAGTATGTAAGGCATATATCATAATAGAACATCAATCATGATAAAATATAATTGGAATAAAACATGTAATTTTGGAAACCATTCAGCACATGTCATGATTCCATAGTATCCAAGGCATTGCTTCCAAGACCATCTTAGTGGACAAAGTCCCTTTCTGAATCGAGTTCACTCCTCGTTTCAGTCCTGTAACACTGAACCAGATTAACATACTATTCCATCCATGTCTATATCATGAGATATAAATCTTTACCAAATGCATGGGAGGGAGATATAGGTCTCACCAATCTCATAATGAAATCATTCTTACATGTTCCACAAAATAAACGTGAAACATTCATCATAACCCAAAAAATAAAATGGGTTTCATAAACATCATCCCATCATCTCATAATCCATATAAAACAAATGGACATTTCATCATAAGAAAAGTAAAACCATGTAAATCATATAGAAATTAAACCTGAAACATACACATATGAAATAATTTCATCTTATATGGAAAATGGTTTTGGAAAAACACTTGAAATTAATTCTTGTGGAAAATATCCTTTCTCCTTCAAAATAATTCTCTTTTCACAAAATGCCTTGGAATTTTAAAAGAATAGGATTTTGTTTAAAATAGTTATGAAATATTGTAGAGTAATATTTATTAAGAAAAAGCATTATGAAAGAGTAAAAATCCGTTCATGCCCTATAATTTAAAAAACATCATCCTCATACTTTTGTCGGAAAATTATAAAAGTACCTCGTATGGTAAACAAAAGAACGATTCTTTCCAAACATTGTGGTAAAAGTTAAAAAAGGGTAAAAATTACATTAAAAATTAATGGAAGAATAATAACATTTTATGAAAATAGTTTTAGAAAAAATGGACATGGATGATAAACATAACCCCAGTAAATACTTACGAATAAACAATCTCGGATAAGAATGTGATTGGAATAATTATCCCTTACCTTATGTCTGATATGCTTCGTATGTATCCGAACCTCCTGTATAATGATTTAAATAATTTCATTAACTTATTAAAAAATCATATTCATTGTTATTATATCATATATGGTTCACTTTGGTATTTATATTACACGTTCATTTGTCTATTCCATGTTAAAGTAGCGTTTTGGGTAAAATTGTTTCATTTATCGTACGTGTTTGGACTTGTTGTTCTTGATATTATTATTAATTATGTCATGATTTTCTTAATTCAAGAATGTAAAACATGTTTTATATATTATATATATTTAGTATATATATATAATAGATAGATAAATGAAATGAAACCCACCGTTCATGGAGACGGTAGGCCGTACGTATGCATGAATGCGGTTTTCCTTCCGTTATTGACTTAAATGGAAGTAATTAGATGAAATATATATATATACACACACATAAATCCAGTAGATTCATTATTCCATATATTTAGTTATTATTCATTTTATATACTTTATAATCATTCTTGAATGGATAATCATGGAAAATGAATCTCATCACGTTCGTGGAGACGGTAGTCCGTACGTACGCACGAGCGATGATATCATTCCCACGATCATGGAATTGTATTGAAGTCTATGTATAATATAAAATAATTAATATCACTTTAAAATAACCATATATAGTTATTTATTTACGCCATTATACCCATTCATGTATGGTGGTGGTGGGAAAACTGATTACCCCACGGCGTGGAGACATTATTCTGTACGTACGCACGCGTGGTGATTTCATTTTCTGTAGGATAGATAGAAAGTGAAATAGGGTTGTTTCATACTCATAATAATATATCAGTATATTAGTGATACTTATGTTATTAATTTATAATGAAACAACTAAATAAGAAGGAATTGAAGAAGAAAGAAACATGAGAGAATCGAAAGAAGAGATTACCTCTTCTTCGACGCACGTCCTTTAAGCCATCTCTTAAAGAAGTAGAGATGGTCTTTTGAGATGGCCAGAACCTCAAAAATGTTTCTAGGGAAGTGGAGAAGGGAAATTGGCAGGGGTTTGTCGAGCTTCAAGGCCCAAAATGGTGTGAAGAGAAGAGGTAAGGGGTGCCCATTTTATAAGGGAGGAGAGGGGCACCTTTGGAAAAACTCAAAATATTATTTTATTATAAAGTCATATTCATTTTTTAATAGCTAAAAATTGATTTATTTCAAATATAAGGTGGGTATGGGTCTAAATAATCTCGTCCAAAAGAATTTAGAAGAGATTAGGGTTCTATTTTAACCTTATCTTTTAGATTTAACTTTAAGTTAAATAATTTTAATTTTACTGTGTCTTCTTGTTTTCTTACATTATAAGGTTAATAAACTTACTATAAAAATCCAAAATAACCCCAGGTTGTTTATTATTAATATATATAACCTTATATCAGTCATTTGGCCGAAAATTAGATTATTAGGAATAAAAAAACAATAAAAAATATTATATTTTTTAAAAAACTATTTTATGTCAATATTGACAATATTTTGCAAATTATTTTAGTGAAAATTATAACAGAATGATTAGTTAGAAAGAATTTAATTAAATCAATACTAACATGTCATATTAAACTATAAAATTAGTGTAATGCATAAAAAGTCTCAAATTACATTTATTTGGGTATTTATAACATCAATTATGTCAATATTTCATTAATAACATAATTACTGCATCAACATTGTCTCATAAATAAATTAAATTTTTTAATGTCTAAAATTATAAATAAAACACCATTATGTAGGAAATAGTTTTATCTTTTTAATGAATATTTATAGTTGAATTTATATTATTTATAACCCTATATTTAAAATGATTTAGTTATTAAACTTTGATTTTAACTATTTTAACCCTTCTTTAAATAAATTAATAATAACTCTCCTAATCTAATCCAAATGGTCATAAATGGTCATATTTTATTCATAAGGGTGTTTTTGGTCAAATTACACTTATACAATAGAATTATGACATTTGTTAGGGTAATAATAATATCATTTTTACCCTTAATTACCCTATTTACTTTAAACGGTGGTAAAAAAGTAAAAAGTTACTATTCACCAAAAATTATTTTCATCTAATTGAACCAAATTTTAGTCCTTGATATTAACCATGTGTCTTGGATTTTTGAAATTCCACTCACAGATGCTATAAAATTATGTTTTATGTGAATTTGCAAATTTCCAAGGAGGTGGGTAAAAGACGGTGAAAAGTTCAATAAATTTTATATATCTAAAATTATTATAAAATGACTCCAATGATATAAATTGAACTTATATAGGTATTATGTATCAATTTTGACCTAAAATAAATTTAAATAAAATAAATAATTATTTAAATAAAAATTCGGTTTTTGAATAGTAACCTAGTGTTTTCACTATTCATCAAAAATAGAAAGTTTTCAGAAAAATATCAAAAATTTACCTTAGGCTAATTTTAATATTCTGAATCCAAAAATGAAGACCATTTTTAAAGATAAAATTTATAAAATTTCAAAATGAGGGTATTACTATTCATAACGGCTAGTTTATATAACATATCGTTGTTTAGCAAAACTCGATATTGCATACAACACACGCTATCGTGGAAGGTCGCGATTGCATGTAATTCAAGACAAGTCAGGGATGCATGTTGTGAATTCTCCTTTTTTTGTAGTGTACAACACAAGACATTAATGAAAATAAATAGAATATTTTTCATAAAAACTCAGGGTGTTACATTCTACACCCCTTAAAATGAATTTCGCCCTCGAAATTCATCAGGGTTATAAATCGTTTACATTCATAGAACCCCACATCTTAAAAAGGAATAATAAAACTTAATTTTAAAAACTAATGTATGAAAGGTAACAATTACCCAATGTAACTCATCACTGTGTTTTCGTATAGGGGAACATAGGTGAAAATATGGATATGGAAGAAAAATCAAACCATCAAGTTCTGATGGAGAGTGGTAGAGAACATGGCTATGAAAAATACATCAATCACAAATCCATAAATTTGTGATGATCTACGGTACCATATGATTCATCAGAGATAAGGTAACTATGACAAATTTTTTGGTTTTCAAGATCATTTACCTAAAGTTGATGAAATTGGAATTAGAAGAGATACTTTCATGATTTTGGTACAGTCTCACCGTTGGTCGTTCTTTAGACAATTTCCACTTCATCTCATAAATAAATGAAGTTGAATTTTTCATTCGTGATGTGTTAGCAGATCATGTGATAGAATTATGGGTCATTCCATCTATCACAAACAAAAGGATAGAAAAGTTATCAAAAATAAAGAAGTCCATCTATAGTGAGATTAATCATATATGGTTCCTAAAATGGACTTATTATTCATATATCATACCGCTTAATATAATAAAACTAGTTTCTACTAAACAGGGACTTCCTGTAGGCCAGTGGTAGGCGATAAAGGACAGTCGCACTTCGGTTTTGGGTTCGATTCCCACAGCCTTGTCCGACGCGATGGGTTGCCGCCCATCCTGTAGGTTGTCCTTTTTCTAAAATTACATCATTATGACATTCTATCAATAATATCAAAAAAATGTTCTAGCCTTAAACATTACTAACTTGTGTCCAACATTATCCATTTCAATCTTTAGGCTTATCCAAAATACATATGTCCAATCTCATAGTATAAAGAAAAATATTACTTGAAATGTCACATAACAAGCACGGGAATACCATCATTTAAATGATATATCTTATTGGTCACATTCCAAACATGTGAATCCCTTAATCATGTATTCTCTTGAAAAATGAATACCCATTGAACCTTAGAGAAAACATGAATGCTGTCAAAAGTTAATTCATTCCACATACAAAAATCCCAAAAAATCTATATACTCAAACAATAATATCACTTTGTCCTTATATCAGTCATGAGCTCATGAATACAATCAAACATCTCATTATCTTCTTATCCCTTCATTATGCGCATATCATCTAATTTCCAAAAATATCTGAATAACCTTTCATGGTTACCTGTACCATTCAACATATAATTTCAAATACTTTAGGAAAAACAATGGTGTAACAATCCTTAGATGATTCTTTATTCCATAGTACCATTAACTATAAAACATAAGTCTTGATAAACATACAATAATTCCACTACCTTCTTAAACAACTGACTGAGCTTCAACACTTCTTTCATCTCATATATAATTTTTAGTCTCCTCATCATCATCCACATAAATACTACCCATATGACTATGCTGATTCTCTTTATGAGAATTTCTGTTAGGGCATTGGTTTGTATAATTCCCATACATTCCACATTTAAAACATCTAATCACTGTTGATGTCATAGCAATACCATTATCCTTATCCATGGTGTTAACTGAACCTTTTCATTTTCACTTACTGGATTTGTGTCCTTCTTTTCCGCACCCAAATCATCTTCCAGTTCCTTTGAAACATTTTCCTTGATGCCTCTTCCCACATGATTTACATGATGGAAATTGAACTTTACTTCCTCTATGATCATCATGAAACGCCATCTTTCTCTTATTGGATGATTCGGGAAACTTACCAAAGTTGAGATTATTGATCATATTAGGAGATTTCAGATTAGGAATAATAATGATACACGGACCTCTATATCCAATTTCATTCGGTTGCTCATGAAGAATATCATTCCATTGTCCATTATATCCTCTATTATCTTGAATCTTCTCGTTCCCAGCCTTTTTCTAAAACACAAAAAAAGTGTGAGAGGCCAAAATCATAATCAAGGAGGATTACCTTCAATATCTAACATCTTAGGTTAAATTCTAAGATCGTTACTATAATTCTAGGACTATAACCTATACTTATACTTAAACTTAGGGACATCCCTAGACATACCTTAGAAATATCTCTAGGGATCTCACAAAAGTTCTCGTATCCTAGTTTCCAAATGTTGACTAAACCTTTCCTCTGATACCAATTGTAGATACCCAAAGCTTGACGTACATGGACATTACATTACTTTTGCAAAATACTTAATACATATCAAAAACAGACACACAAGGACCATAATAGTTTAGTGTCTTTGGAAACATGGAACATAATCTTCTAATCATGGTGAAAGATCCTCACCGTCTCCCACAAAGATCATACCTTGTTTACCTAAAACCTTTCCTTATATACTAGGGAAAAGAAAACATAAAAATGGTGAGCTCAAATTCTCAGTAAGGGAAAACATAGTGAACATAATACAATCCATAAGCATTTGAAAGAAAAAACTTGAACATGAAATTTATACATCAAAATCTTGAGCAAAGACATAAATCGTGGAAGTACGTATGACATATATCATAATGGAACATCAATCATGATAAAATATAATGGGAATAAAACATGTAATTGTGGCAGCCATTCAGAACATGTCATGATTTCCATAGTATCCAAGGCATTGTTTCAAAGACCATCTTATTGGACAAAGTCCCTTTCTGAATCGAGTTCACTCCTCGTTTCAGTCCTGTAACACTGAACTGGATTAACTTACCATTCCAGCCATGTCTATATCATGAGATATAAATATTTACCCAATGCATTGGAGGGAGATATAGGTACCACCCATCTCATAATGAAATCATTCTTACTTGTGCCACAAAATAAACTTGAAACATTCATCAAAACCCAAATAATAAAATGGGATTCATAAACATCATCCCATCATATCATAATCCATATAAAACAAATGGACATTTCATCATAAGAAAAGTGAAACCATTTAAATCATAGAAAAATTAAACATAAAACATACACATATGAAATAATTTCATCTTATATGGAAAATGGTTTTGAAAAAACACTTGAAATGAAATCTTGAAGAAAATATCCTTTCTTCTTCAAAATCATTTTCATTTCACAAATTGCCTTGCAATTTTAAAAGAATAGGATTTTTTTGAAAATATTTATGAAATCTTTTAGAGTAATACTTATTAAGAAAAGGCATTATAAAACCGTAAAAATACTTTCATGTTGTATAAGTTAAAAAACATCATCCTCGTACTTTTGTCGGAAAAGTCAAAAAGTACCTCGTGTGGTAAACAAAAGAAATATTCCTTCCAAACTGTGTAGTAAATGTAAAATAAAGGTAAAAATGACTTTAAAAATTCGCGGAAGAATAATAACATTTTATGAAAACATTTTTAGAAAACATGGACATGGATGATAAACATGACCCCAGTAAATACTTACAAATAAACAATCTCGGATAAGAATGAGATTGGAATAATTATCCCTTACCTTATGTCTGATATGCTTCTTAAGTATCCGAACCACCTGTATAATGATTTAAATAATTTCATTGACTTATTAAAGAATCATATTCATTGTTATTATATCATATATGGTTCACTTAGGTATTTATATTAACCGTTCATTTGTCAATTCCATATTAAAGTAGCGTTTTGGGTAAAATTGTTTCATTTATCGTACGTGTTTGGACTTCTTGTTCTTGATATATTATTACTTATATCATGATTTACTTACTTCCAGAATGTAAAACATGATTTATATATCATATATATTCAGTATATATATATATATAATAGATATATAAATGAAATGAAACACACCGTTCATGGAGACGGTTGGCCGTACATACGCATGAATGTTGTTTTCCTTTATTTATTGACTTGAATGGAAGTAAGTAGATGAAATATATATATATACATAAATCCAATAGATTCATTTTTCCATATATTCCATTATTATTCATTTTATATAATGTATAATCATTCTTGAATGGCTAATCATGGAAAATGAATCTCATCGCGTTCGTGGAGACTGTAGTCCGTACGTACGCATGAGCGATGATATCATTCCCATGATCATGAAATTGTATTGAAGTGTATGTATAATATTACAGAATAAATATCACTTTAAAATAACCATATATAGTTATTTATTTACACCATTATACCCATTCATGTAAGGTGGTGGTGGAAAAACTGATTACACCACGACATGGGGACGGTATTCCATACGTACGCATGCGTGGTGATTTCGTTTTCCGTAGGATGGATAGAAGGTGAAATAGGGTTGTTTCATAATCATAATTACATATCAATAAATTAGTTATATTTATGTTATTACTTTATAATGAAAAAACTAAATAAGAAGGAATTGAAGAAGAAAAAAACTTGAGAGAATCGAAAGAAGAGATTACCTCTTCTTCGACGCACCTCCTTTAAGCCTGTTTCTAAGGAAGTAGAGTTGGTCTTTTGAGAAGACCAGAACCTATAGAATGTATCTAGGGAAGTGGAGAAGAAAAATGGGCATGTTTTGGCCGAGCTTCAAGGCTCAAAACGGTCTGAAGAGAAGAGGTAAGGGGTGCCCTTTTTATAAGGGAGGAGAGGAGCACCTTTGGAAAAACTCAAAATATTATTTTATTATAAACTCATATTCGGTTTTTAATAGCTCCAAATTGATTTATTTTGAAGATAAGGTGGGGATGGGTCGAAATGATCTCATAAAATAGAATTTAGACAAGTTTAGGTTTCTATTTTAACCTTATCATTTAGATTTAACTTTAAGTTAAATAAATTTACTTTTACCGTGTCTTCTTGTTTTCTTACACTTTAAGGTTAATAAACTTACTATAACAAGCCAAAAGAACCCCACATTGTTTATTATTAATATATATAACTTTATCTAAGTCATTTGGACGAACCATAGTTTTTTAGTAATAAAATTACAATTAATAATATAATATTCGTTTTAAAAACTATTTTATCTCAATTTTGATACTATTTGTTAATTGATTTTTGTGAAAATCATAAAATAATTATTAGTTCAAAAATAGTTAATTAAATCAATACTAACATGTCATATTAACCTTGAAAATTAGTTTAATACATAAAAAGACTAAAATTACATTTATTTGGGTATTTATAACATCAATTATGTCAATATTTCATTGATAAGATAATTACTGCATCATCATTGTGTCATAAATAAATTAAATTATATAATGTCTAAAAACAATAAATAAAACACCATTATGTAGGAAATCGTTTTATCTTTATAATGAATATTTATAGTCGAATTTATCTTATTTATACCCCTATATTAAAAATTATTTAGTAATTAAACATTGATTTTAACTATTTTAACCCTTCTTTAAATAAATTAATAATAAATGTCCTAATCTAATCCAAGTCGGCCTAAATGGTCATATTTTATTCATAAGGTTGTTTTTGGTCAAATTACACTTATCTAATAGAATTAGGACATGTGTTATGGTAATAATAATATCATTTGTACCCTTAATTACACTATTTACTTTTAACAGTGGTTAAAAAAAGTAAAAAGTTACTATTCACCAAAAATTATTTTCATCTCCTTGAACATCATTTTAGTCGTTGATATTAACTGTGTCTCTCGGATTTTTGAAATTCCACTCACATAAGTGGTTTAATTATGTTTTATGTGAATTTTAAAATTCTCCTAGGTGGTGGGTAAAAGACGGTGAAAAGTTTAATAAAATTTTTATATATCTAAAATTATTATAAAATGACTGCAATGACATAAATTGAACATATATAGGTATTATGTATCAATTTTGACCAAAAATAAATTTAAATAAAATAAATAATTATTTAAATAAGAAGTCGGTTTTTGAATAGTAACCAAGTGTTTTCACTATTCATCAAAAATTGAAAGTTATCAGAAAAATACCAAAAATTTACCCTAGGCTAATTTCAATATTATGAATCAAAAAATGAAGTCCATTTTGAAAGAAAAAATTTATAAAATTTCAAAAAGTGGGAATTACTATTCACAATGGCTAGTTTATATAACATATCGTTGTTTAGCGAAACTCGGTATTTCGTACAACATACGCTATCGTAGAAGGCCGTGATTGTGTATAATGCATGCCAAGTCAGGGATGCGTGTTTTGAAAGATCCTTTTGGTTTAGCGTACAACACAAGACATTAATGAAAATAAAAAGAATATTTTTCATAAAATCTCAGGGTGTTACAATAATAAACCGTAAACCCAAAATATTGGATAAATTTTGTTGATATAGGATGATCTATTTACCTTAATATGATTCATTATTAATAACATATCTCACAAATAACATCCAATAATTTAAACCACATTATTTTGAAATCTGATCACTTTTTCTTTTTTTTGAAATATCCTTAAAAACCATTTTAGATAAATATATTTTGAATATCTAATGCACAAGTATATCATTTTGAAATATTCCTATCACGATTTAGGAATACACTACTCATCCCAAACCAGTTAGAGTATAAACACCTATAGGAAAAAACATATTCTCATTGTACAAGGGATCCTTTTTATCTATTGGGGATCCCGATCTTATAGTTAAATTAATTCATATCATAATTGGGATAAATATTATGTTTATGTGTATATATTGACATTATACTACACTTGTTTCAATTATTATCGAGATATTAACAATAAACACTAATAAAAACACATTGATACCTTTTTTGACGTCTATTAACACTTGTGATCATAATAGTTCCCCTTTTGTTCATAATGTTCTCTCAATTTTTTTTTTCTCTAGGGGAACCCATAGAAAATTCTTGGTAACAGGAGAGATAAACACACCTCCATATAGTTGAATGAATAATTATACACCTTATATAATGCGGAACTATTCTTAGTCCATCAACTTAAGTGACCAATATCTTTATTAGCATAATAATGGTGTTCTAAGTCTAACACGATTTTGCAATAACCCTAACCTAGGAACCTGAATATTAATGTCCATGTAGGCTCAACACATTTCCCGAGATGTTTTACTAAACCACCAGAGCTAAGAAAAAAAAATTTAGTGATAAATTAAGTTTCTTTGGTGTATTTTTCATCAACAAAATCCAATTAAATATACCTTTAATGTAGTGAATCTATCTTTTAAAAAAAATTATGAGAAAATAAATAGAAAATGATAGATTTATAAATAAAATAGATGTATTTCCACAAAAGACTTAATATCCCAATAAGAAATTTCAATATGATTAGAAGGGTGCAATTCCATTTATATTGTACCTTTAGAAACCACAACATCAAACTTTAACAATGCTCCAAATATCCATTACATAAGGACATCATAAAATTTCCATACATGTATCAAGATTTTATTATGACAGTAAGAGATGTATACCCCACTAAATTGTACTTTTGGATTAATAAATCAAGTATACAATATGTTTTTAATTCTGTACACCTACCACCACTAGATGTTTTTATATTTATGCATCCAATATTAAATTGTTATGTCCATATATTATTTTGCATATCAAAATGTTATACCATTTCCCTTTCTATAATGAGAACCTCAAGATAATATGATATTAATCATAATCAAATGTCCAATAGTCTAGATACATCATTCATATTAGACATAGATTATGTATTACAATCAAGTGATGGAGATAAAAAATATTGAGACTTCTTATCATGAAGATTCCACATGGTGATCTCGAGTGCACGAGAACATTACAACTGGCCCAGCAATAGGAACAACACATGATTCATGTGTAATTGGTAGTTTCTATATGTGAACAATTTGTAATGGTATATGGAATAGAGACTATTATTGATGTGTACAATATGATCATGCAAATTCATATAAGGAAAATTACATAATGATAAAGTAATGGTAAGGTATTTGTGTTTGGTTATTCAAGGGTGGTATTAAATTGATTGTATAATCAATAATGGATTTTTCACTTCTAATAGAAAAATATATCTACGGTCCAGTTGATCACTATAGTAGTATCATCAAAAAATCCATTTTCATTATACAAGAAGATATGTATATTCATTAATATAAATGAAAAACAAATCATGGACGGATGATGACAATTTATGCACCATTATTTATGATATATCACATGACAACGAGACAATGAAACATGGTGTGTGGTTATAGGATGGTTGTCATTTCTTGGAATATTCCATATCTTTATGGGCGTTTTGATGGGTTTCTCGACTATGGCCCAAGTCTCTAAATATTATTCATTACAATCAGGATAATTATTTAGATTTTCATAGACAATAGTTAATAAATGTATGCTCTATTCCAATGAATATGTGTTATAGGTTATGATTGGACCCACCACAAGGGTATGAGTGATGTCCGAGAGTAATCAATCTACAGGGAATAAATAAATTCATATTATTAGTGTAGAATATTTTTTTACTAAAATTATTTATTAGATCTGGAATTGGGTTACCTAAAAAAATTATTTGTTCATTGATTACCATTACATGTATACATTTTGATGTATATATGTGTTTATCATAACATAACAATATTGATACTTCTACATACACAATATTTATTGTAGTATACTAAGATTACATGTCATATAAAAAGGTTATTGAAGTTATTAGGATGTAATGAGAACTTAAATATACCTTGAATGTAATCCTAATGTTATATCCTATGGTATGATATATCATACTAACATGACATTGATGATATGTGGACGTCATGTGATGGGGGATTATAATAATTTATAATTCTTCAACTAATATTTTCACTGGGTGATCTCTAATATGTTAGATCATGAGGATAGACCCACCAATATCAAAAAAACATGTTTCAGGTTTCATTGGTTGTTCCTATACATAAACACGTGTACTGGTCTCCTGACATGAGAACATTATCAATGAGTGTTATATCATTGTGTACTTTAATGAAAGGAAAAAATAATATCATTGAATCCATTGCGATGTGGAATTTTTTTTGTGCATATTTTTTATCATGACATTGGTTTATTAGTCAAGATAGAATTTTTCACTGCCGAGTTGAAGAAGTGATATCTATAGCATAGTTGATCTGGATGGTAGTGTCATCAGAAATCCAGGTCCATGGTATTCAAAGGTATATTTATCTAGTTTGATAAAAAAAATAAATCATTTATGGACGATGAAATAACTTCTGCATCCTATATAATGATATAAAATGAGATAGAGAGATAATATTACAGAGTGTGTTTTAATATGATGGTTTTCATTGTTATGAATATTTATTATCTCGTTTGGGGCCTTAATGACTTTCTACACTCATTTATTGGTCGGTAAATAATATTTACTTCTATCGAGATAGGGGATAGGGGTCAATGGCAATAGATTATTCAAGACTGTACTCTATTTTATTGAATTAGTGTATAGGACATGATGGTCCCCGCCATTGGGTCTATGATTTCTCAAACTATTATCATTCATTATAGAATTAATAAATTCATTATTATTAGAGTACTGAATTTTTGGGATTAATTTATCTATTAAAATTTTTCACATGGTATTAATTGAACATGTGGAATGATATAGTATGAGCGAATATTATTTTCGTATTTAAGGCTATTCTAATATTAGTATAATTTATAATTTGAGTTAATTTCTCAGGTTTGTTACATAATATCTTTATTATAAATTAGAAAACAGATCTTTAAAATCTAAATGATGTTTTTGAAATATTTTTTTCATGGTGATCGTTGAGGGCATAGGATCATGGTGATCTTTGCGACAACGAAGGATTCTATAGAGTGATACTCTATCACCCTAAATTCAATTATCACTATTTTCCATGATTCTTGATGCACTTTTGGATGATCTAAAATGGTTAACATCAACTCCTTATAGAATTATTTGTCTGCAATGATCATAAATAAAATGTTCCAATGATAAGAACAAGGTATTCGTTTTGATTTAATATGGTGCTTTGATATTTGATGTGATTTCATCATTCCACTATGATGGCTCTGATCACCATAAGTGATTTTTTTCACTCTAGGGATGAATAACTTGAAATCCCTAGGCAGAAAATTTCATCCCAATTCCCAATTAAGAGAAATTTTTACCAAAGCGACGACATGAATTTTACATGCAAAAAAAATTAATATTTTGATAAATTGAAATAAGGGTATTTAATTCAGTATGAATCCTATATCAGATGGAATATTTATAATCATATAAAATATTCAATATAGAAAACAGTCAGTTTATTCATAAATTATAAATGAATACCATATATTTTATATATATGATATTTCATAATGGTGTAGAAGAAAATCACTCTGGATAAAATTATTTCAGGTGACCAGAATAAATTTTAGTGATGTTCCAGATAGAATCTAGTGACATAGATCCCACTGCTATGTCACACTTCTTATACATGTTTTTTGAACTAAAAAATCGGCCTATTGAATAGTATTTTATACAATTTAAATAACAATGTTTATAAAATTTTAAAGGGAATTTTGAAACCTTTGAAAAAAAAAAAAAAATTAAATGGTTTTTTGGTGGTGGAAATCTATGAAAGCATAATTTTTTAAATGATAAAAACAAAAACCTTTAATATATATATAAAAATGGTGCTTTCTAAGGATTCAATCATTAACTACAACTTCTCCTCACCAATATTAACATCACCTGTAACTACAGACACATTACATGTCGCTCGTGGATGAGCTATATGCTTCCACCATATCAAATAGCTATGCAAGATACTATTTCCATATTCTGAGATTGATCCCAATACTGCCAACATATCCCATTGATTCCACCACCTTCACTAACTAAATCACCAACTTTTGTGAGGTCTCTTTCCTAGGATATATACACCCTTCACCATCACCTTCTTTGGTGACTACCACACTGGACACCACCGACATAGACTTTATCAGTCACTTTTCTAGTGCACAGACTACCAAGATACCTGTACACTCGCTAAAACTAAATTCCCACCATGGTAAACCCACCAGATCAATCAATAACTAGCTTACATTTTTTTATGTTGGACCTAATTCATCCCAAAATGTCCTAGGGTTGGTTAAATAAACCCAAAATGGGTTTAGTTAGAATGAAATGGCCCAAAAATAAACTCTACATTTTCTTCTAGGCTTAGAATATTTCTATGTGTGATCGACCTAACCCGTAATTTCCATGTTCTAGGATTCTGGGCCTAAACAAATATTTTCAATATCTGAAATTATTTTTTAAATTTTTTAATTCCATAAATCATAATATCAAATAATTTGAACAATTTATTTTATTTTTTGAATATAACAAAATTTATAAAAATTTTAAATTTTTGAAAAAAAATTAATATATATTGGGACTGAATTTTTTCAAATTTTGATAATTCATATAATTTATTTAATAGAATTGACAAATAAAAATTTTACAATTCAGGAAAAATATAGATGATGCACTAGATATATAATGTATCATGTTTCCATTTATTATTATCCAATTATAAAAATATAATGTGGAAGAAGATGCCTACAAAATACTAAATAGTCACCCAGAATTAAAATATGAGAGTATAAGGTAAGGAAATTATGAGATATCTAGTGAACTATATAACTTTAGGCTTACCAAAGGGAATAGAAATGACCACATGAACTAAATATGATCAGGTACATTGAGAGACTTAATGCCCTTGGGTTCAAAGTGAACTATGAACTAGAAACTGTTCTCATTATTTCCTATTTACTTTCTAGACTATCATAATTTATTGTTAATTATAATATGAATAACATGATAAATTCCTTCACAAATATTTTGTATTTAGTTCACCAAGAAGATAATGATGTGAAGAATACAAATTATTCAGTTCTTAAGGATAATAATTAGAGGAAGGGAAAAACTATGGTGTCTAAGGTTATTTCCATGAAAAAGAAACCAATGAATCTTCCATCATGAAGGCCAAATATACAGTTTAATTGAAATGAATAGTAGGTTTTCTTCCTTTCATGTTGAATGAAAGGAAACTAGAATAATAATTTATGAGAAAGGGAAAAGAAGTATGGTGATGCTTTTACTTTATGTATTCGTTTTATTTTATAATATTTTTTTATCTGTAGGTTCTGTATCTAATATAGAATGTAGATTACATATTTTTATCCATATAAAACAGAATGTATATTCGAGATGATTGAAAATAGTGAGGTGGATCTCTGGTCCATGAATGGTGGGAGACTAGCATCCCTGATAGTGGGATATTATTATCTATATTTTACTTGTTGTTTGGTTATTGTATTTAATAATTGATATTATGTTCCTTTAGTTACTAGATACATAATCTATGTGTCATGTTTGGACATAATATGATTTTATCTCACATTTGGAAATAAATGAGGCATCTATTATAAGGATAACATAGTGTTGTGGTATGGTTCATCATAATAATAAATTATATATACCTGAACTTGAAAACCCTATAATCAAATTAAAAAAAATGAGATGAACGTGACTCATATTAACCTAGTATATGGACTATCAAACATGATAATTTAAATTATATGAATGTAAATAAATTACATCAAGTTCTGTATTTAGATTCAGATGAGTTAAAACCCCTTAATGCATGTCACTCCTTTTTAAAATTGAAAATAACCAAAGTATCCATATTTATGAAATGAGAAAGTGTCACTCAATTTCTGGAATCAATCCATAATAATTTACGGTGTCTGTTTCTAGTAGATGTAAGGGTTGGGTTTTCATATGTAATTAATTTTAATGATGACTATAGTAGGAATGGATATATCTAAATAATGAAATATAATAAATATTCCATATAAATTTTTATGGACTACCAACAAAAATTATGATACCTTGCTGGTAAGAAGATTAAGGAGATCCACATTGATAGAGGTAGAGAGTATCTTGACCAAAAAATTATTGATCACTTATAGGATAAATGGATAGTATAAAAACACATTACTCCTTATACACGACATTGGAATGGTGTTAGTGAAAGGACCAATAGAAAACTATTAGATATGGTCAGATAAATGATTATTCAAGAAACTCTTCCATTATCCTTAATGGGATTATCCTTATAGATAATTTTTGTATAAAAATATTTATGAAACCAGCTAAAGATACATATGGGATTCCATATAAGTTGTGGTACAGTAATAAACCTAGTCAATCACATATACATGTATGGGTTTATAAATTCTTTTTCAAGACAGTACATTTTATAAAATTAGAACCCTAAACCACAAAGATCATTTTTATAGGATTTTCTAAAGATACTAAATGATATTACCTATATAGAATTTCTGATAAAAATGATAATATGGAAATACTTGAACTATATAAAATTGAAATAATTGAAGAAATATTGACTTTGATGGATTTGATTCTCCTGATGCATGGGAGTTGGTATGTGAACAATCTCCTCAAGAGAGAGTTGGAGATGAAGAAATTCCTCATACATAATTACTGTGTAGGACTACAAGATATGATAGAGAACTATAGAGTTATGTTTTTATTATCAATGTTTTAGTTGAAATATTAATATTATATAATGATGTACCTCTTACTAATATAGTTTCAGTAAAAGTAATTGATGATACTCAATGTAAATATTCCATGAAATCTGAGACTGTGCCTATATACCAAAATGTTATTTTTATTTTTGTAGTCACATAATAAAATTTAAATCCCATTTAATGAAAACATGTATTAATAAAAGATGATATAAAGGAAGGGTGTTATTAAATTTTTTGTTTATTTGACTTATAAAATTCATAAATGATATCCATTTATAGTTATCTCTATTCCATTCATTGGTTACAGAATCTGATCATTAATCTTGTGTATGAGTAGATAACTACCTCTATAATAATTATATTTAAAATTATAGAATTGATTATTAAGAGGAAAATTGAAAACAAATACCATGAGGTGAGTAATACTCATGTCGAGAACATTGATATTCCATAGAATTATACATTGAAGAGACATACATAAGATAATTAAGGGTGTATATAGGATATGTATCACAATATATGTTAATAATATAAAAATGGAAATCTTTTATCCTTTTAATTCTATAGAATTGGTGTCTAAAGACATGGTGTAAATATTTCCTTTTATAATTGAGGTGAATGGCATTTTTAAATTACTTATACATATTAAATTATTTATTCAGAGTATTTCCAGGTCAAAGGTTCAATTATTTATAAAATATTTACTATGAGACTTGTTAATATATTATATAACCCAATAATATTATTTTGGAGACAACCATATGCGAGTTATCATATTTTTCTTTTACTTTTCACTCTTACCAAGTGCACTTTTACCTAGGTAAAGTTTATTTTCAACTGTGTCAATTAAATTAGATGTTCTATATTAACATTGAAAATACAACCAATTTAGAGTATTATAATTTGATAATGGATATTAGCTTTATCGATTAAAAATTAATATGATTATGTAAATTTAATAATAAAAATAATTAAAATAGTTTTATTGAGAAACCAGATTTAATTTAAAAAACTGTATTTAAGTTAAAATTATTAAAGAAAATAATATTTATGATCTAAATTTATTTATTTTATATAAAATGAAGTTCATGTGACATTAAGTTAAATTCATAACTTAATTTTACAAAAAAAATAATTATGTAAATGTAAAGGCGTAAACATTTTTTCTTTATAAAAGCGACCTTTTACTTTAATTTTAAAAAGAATTTCCATATGTTTTAAAAGTTCATATAATAGTTTAAAATTAAATAATTGTTTTATCTAATTTCTTATTTTATCCCTTCAATATTGTTAAGACTTTATGGTTCATTCTTATATGTTGATAAGGTCATGATAATTATTTTTTCTAAAGGATGCATTTTCAAATAAAAATTTTCTTTTTAGAAAATGTTAAAAAATTAATACCATGAAAATTTTTATATTCTAAAAAATAATGCTAATTTTATATAATTATATTAAAATTACAATAAATTTACAAATTAAAAGAAATAAAATAAAATTTTAAGATGTATTTCTTTTTCAAAATACATTCATAGACATCAAATGTTTTTAATATTATTTTATAACAATTATAGATGTTATGTAATTTAAATATTTTATATCATGTATAGACATATTATATATCATAAAAATTATATTTTCAAGATAATTAATTAATTCAACAATGTATCATGACAATGAATTTCTTTTGTGTTTATAAAGTTAACAGACTCAACATTATTTAATGAAAATTATATATGCTAAAATATTAGGATGTTGCATTATCCCATATTTGAATAAATCCCCCCTTGAATATTTTGAAAAAACATTCATTTTGGATGCAAGAAAAGGACTAACATGAAATTAGATAAAATTTTAAATGTAGTATCAACATAAATATATTAAATAAAATATGAAGATAAATATTTTTAATCTATAGAGTAAACATAATGATTAATTTTCCCTCAGTAGCTAGAGGCAATATGTCCTACATTTGCACACATAAAAAATTTTATATTTATATTAATATATTTTACTATGTGTATGTTATTAAATTTTTGACATTGAGGAAATTTTATATTTATCAGTTTATCATCTTCCCCACCCAATGGTTCATGAGAATCCATAATTAGCTTCTTTGGTGTTATTGGGATGCATCTTTTTCTGCATTGGTAATCATAATTCATCATATTTTTTTGGAATAATAACAATATTCTTATCCATAGTTCATGTACCAAAATATTTTATGTCATGAAATCACCATGTTTTCCATTTAGTCTATTATTATCTTGGTTATTTATTTCTCCAAACTTTACATTAAAATAATTTTTATTAAAAATAGTATATAAAATAGTAAATATATAGAGGGAAAATATGATATTAACTGAAATAATTCAAAAATTCTATGCATTCCTGAAATTATGAGTCTTTAGATTCATTAAATATTATACATGGAAAATTTAAAAATAGCTTAAATTTTCTTTTAACTTCCCTAAAATAATATATAAAAATTCATGATAATGGTTTTGAAAGAGAATGTCAATTAACCAAAAATAACCGCAGGTGATTCAAGATGTGTATGAACTTCGGGCCCATTCAGTGTGTACAAAAATGATAACCATAATGTATGTGACCAAATATTTTTTCGGTTTATTATGATTATATAAATATTTTATAGAACATAATCAAATTTCCAGTATATGTAAATGTTTTTAGTTGATTATAAAACCACTAAATATATACTTTACCAAAGAAATTTGGACCATATTAAATAATTAAACTTATACCAAGATCATCCACTATTGTTATATTATTATAATTTCCAAATGTTATAAAATTATCAATACAACAAACCTAAATCTATATCTATATCTCTATAATAACGAATATTATTGACTCAAGATACACTAATTTCATTCCAAAATCTTAAATCATCCTTTGCTAATAAAATTTTGACATCTGAAGTTATCAAAAAATGACTCTTATACCAATTTCAGTGACCATAGATCCATGTACATGGATTCATTACAAATAATAAATGTCTTGAAACACTTTTCAAGAAACATATATATGTTTAAAATATATTTATTACTTTTATAATCATGCTACTCTTTGGTTTATAGTTATAGAGAATTTGGAAAAGGCCAAATATTCTAAATATCATTTCTTATCAAAATATGATCATTTATACCACTATATAGAAAGATATTTTTATCAATAATGATTCTTTAAAATTAGAAATAAATTACTCATACAAGATACTTTTCTAGTTTTAACCTACATAATATTATAGTTCATCAATTAGGGAAATGAAAACATAAGAATGGGGTGAGGTAAAATGGACATTATAGGGAAACATAATAATAAAAAATAACATGAGAGGAGTGGGGCATGAAATGATAGAATAATGAAGATGTTCATAAGTATATAGTCATTGAATACAGATAAAATATCATGTGTACATGGATTAAACAATGATCATAGAAAAATATCATGGAATCAAAGGAATGTAGAGACATCATAACCATGAAATCATAAGTTGAAGATCTAAACCTTTTTAACATAAAATAACATACAAGGATAATAGCTCGGACAATATAGTTGGATATTCTCACTATACACACACCATGATAGCTCATGAGAAGGATTCACTACACATAATGAAAATATTACATATATGTAATGTCATTTTAATCAACATATCATAAAAAATGTAATAAATAAAATATAGTTTATATCATTTTCATGTTTTTACTTAAATAATCATTCAATACTTCATAAATAAACATGACATAATAAAATCATGGAAAATAAATGGTTATCTACTAAGAAAAAAAATTATAGGTAAATATAAAAAATAAATATGATTTTAAATAGAGTATTTTGAAAATATATAAACAATATATATAGGTTAAATAATAGTTTTCATATTTAGTCGATGTATTGTGAGTCATGCTGAATACAATTCCATAAATATAATGGAGAATAATACATTAGTAGAAGAATGATTTAGAAGAAAATAATACCCCAATAAGTATATGTTTTTTTAATAAAGAATTAGAGAGGTATTATCCCATATATGTGAAAGATAACTATATAATACATCCATAGAAAAAGTGGAGTATGATTTAATTTTAAGAATAAAATTTATCAAGTACACTAAATAAATGAAAAAAACACATATGATAATTATGAATATTACTTTAGAAATAAGAGATTCGCTTCCACATTAAATGAATTTAAATTTTAATATTTTATTAAATAATTAGAATAATAATATACTTTCTGAGAACCTGAATGTTTAGTGATAACTTTTATTATAAAACTAAAATGGTAGAGTAATGATATGTTCCCATAGAGATTTGTTAAACAAAATTATTTTGGACAAAAAAATCACATAAAGTAATATTTGATATATCCATATTTTCTTAAAAAAATCAATAGTTATGGTAGTTTAAAATTCCCCTTTAATACAATTTTGAAGGAATGTATTTTTTAATATTTCAAAACATCACTTTAGAAGAGTTTTTTTGGAAACTAACCATATAAAATCATTCAATTTAAAATAAAACAATGTAGTGAAACCATATCATTAAAAAATATGATAAAAACCTTCATTAATAAGAGTTAAAGGGAGTCTTAAGTTCACATTAAACAATATAAAAAATAATTTGAAAGTAAAAAAAATGGATATGGATGAAAAATATGAATTGGAATTTATATAAGATGATCATTTAAATATAGTGAATTTATTTCAGGAATAATTACATAAAAGGGGAGGATATTAATTAAGAGATTTAATAACCCCATATAAATTGGAAATCAAAAACTGAAAAGATAATGGTTGGAAAAATTACTTGGGTGATCAAAATAATGAAAACAAATTCCATCACTCATTGGACGAAGAATTTAGGTAAGAAATCAGTAATTTCTTGATAAAACGTTTAATCAGAACATTGAAGGATAATGAAATTTAATATGAAAATAAAATAAAATAAATAAATGATACATCACAGTAACATTAAAATTGGGTTTCATATAGACTATATAATAGATAAGTGGTGAATACAGAAAAATGTGTCTCAATGATGGTAGTTCGAGTAAAAAATCCATTACCTTATTTACTATATTAGTTGGTAAAATTATAACATCCTAATAAACAAAAAAAATATTAACAATTCCTATAATAACTAAATTCATCTCTGTAAAAATTTTATATAATTTATTTGTAATTATAAACAATAAATATAGATTTTCATTTTAGTTTATTTTTATCATTTTATTTTAACACTTTTAATCATCTTTCAAATGATTTGGAGAATCAATTTTGATCCATGATATTTATTTCAAATTTCATAATTCCTTAATATCGACAAGTTAAAAAATATATATCACGTTACTATTTATAATATTCCACTTTCATCCCATGATGTTTTTAGTTATGACTCTTGAAGACGAAGTCATAGACAATCATATTTTTTCATTATTTAAAAAATATAGTTGAAAAGTTATTAACTTTATTAGATGATAATTTTATATACCCATAAACTATAAAGAATTAGTAAAACTATATTATTAATATCCATTAAATATTTATAAAACTCTTTAGTCATAAATATTTTTTTTTAAAATATCCCTTAAGTAGCTGGTAAACCAACCAATACAAAAGCGTGGTGTAATGATTGAATGAGAAAGGTAACGATATTACATAATTTCAATATAACATATATAAAATAATATAAATTTAATAAAGAAAATATATCTGCATAAAATTAATTTTTATAAACATTAATGCTTATTGGCGATGACCAAAAAATCATCATTCATTGAGGTAGTCGTTCACATATACACATGATTAACAAACCCATTTCCCAATTAATGGTCCAAGTGATGGAATATAAAAAACTATCACCAGAGAATTATATGAAAATTATAAAATTATTATTATCTAACTCATTACATGTTTAGTTCCATGTATTGTTTTCGGTCTGGTGAAATAAGGGAAGTTTGTCATGGTGCTGGTAGTTTGCACATAGGCATGACTAACGTTCTCATTTCGTAATAAATATATAGAATAATGGTAAATGTAAAAGTTATTGATTTCCAAAAATTTTAATGTGACATAAAAATAAATATTTTTCATCTAACCCATCCATGATACCATACCTATGATGTAGTGTTGCAAAATGAACAATGTCATGTCGTGGAGTCGGTAGCCCGCACATATGCATGATATATACATTTTACTTTTTTGATGGATTATTTAAATTTAATTAATAATTAATGATAAATTAATATAATTAAATTTTATTATATTAATATATATATATATGATAATGAATTCAAAAAATTAATAAAATTTTTAATTATTGGTTAGAGGAAAATTAAAAATAATGACTAAGAGGAGAGTACTACACACATCAAGAACACTGTTTATCCATGGAATTGTCCTTAGAAATGAATATATTAGGATAATTAGTTGAATAAAAGGATATGTATAGTAGGAGAGGGTTATATGATGAAAACATATTGGGGAATTTTTCCATGCAATTTGGTGGAATTGATGATTAAATGTTTTGTGTAAGAGTTTCCTTTTATAATTGAAGAGAATGGTATTTTTTAAATTACTGTAATTTATTAAAATATTTATATACAATGTTACATGGTAATAATCCTAAAATTTCAATAATATTTAGTTTTTTTTTCATTTTATGGTCTATACTCCTCCCATTCACAATTTTTGGAAATATCCATAAGTGATTTTTGTGATTTTCCTTTTACTTTTTACTTTACAAAAATGTACTTCAACCTAGGTAGGTTTTCTTTATACCCATGTTAACTAATTTAAATATTCTTAATCGGTATTTAAATTGACATATAATAATATTATTAAAATCCTATATATTATTTTAATTTTATAAATTCAAAGTTACTATTATTACGAAATTTTAATTTCCCAAGTTAACCAACTTCACGTATTTTTTTAGGATAGCCATTTTTTCAACATAAAATTTATATGTGAGTTATATTTAAAATTTAAATAATTCTTATAACCCAAATGGGTTTATTATAAACAAAATTAATCTATTTTACATTGAAATAAATATGTTATATAAATTTATAAATATTTTTATTAATTAAAGGAAAACACTGAAAACAATTTTCTTTATTAATGTAACCTTTTATGTTAGTAAAAAAAATATTGGAAATGGGTTTTGAACATTAAAATTATATTTTAAAATGAATATTGATTTTCATTAATATAATATTTTATCACATAAATTTTTACATTACATTATAACTCATTCTTAAGTATTGATAATCTAATGAAAATTATAATTATAGTTAAAACTATATTTTGAATTAAAAATAGATATGTTTTGAAAATGTAAAAAAATTAACAGTAATTAAAAAAAGGTGATATAGATCTAAAAATAAAGTTAATTTTACCTATCTATATTTTTATGAATTATATATTTTACATTTATTAATGAAATATAATGGTAAACTACAGTTATTTAAATATATATTCTTAATCATTAATCATGTGTAATATTATTTCATAAAATTTTTATATTTTAATGAATTTTAATATTTTATATGATATATTGATATATTACATGTTATCTTATTGTTATTTTTAAAATATTTAATTTTATTTAAAAATTTATCACAGTCATTTTTTTGGTGGAGTGAATAAAGATTATGAACATAATTGTTTTAAAGATATATATATAAATATAGTGGAATCTCGTGATGTCTATTTATTCAAAATATTGGTTTCTCAACATATATGATGAAAAATAACGGTTCCCAAAATCTTCTATCTATATAAATATCATGTTTCTTATAACTATTCTTTTAATGTATGGGAAACTTGTAGGACATGTCGTTACATAATTTTATCTTTATTTATTATTCTTATATTTTATATTATGCACCTCCCTCAATGACAATGACTATTCATTATTTATACTTTTTTCAATAATATTATTCTTTATCTTCCTTGATATAGAATAAGTTTTTCTACCAAAGAAATATTGACTATAATTAATCTCTTTTATCTATCATATCTCTCTTCAAAACAGATGACAAATATATGTCAATAAATTTGTATTTATTTCTTCATCACCATCAATATTTTTAATTCATACTGAAACATTTATATTCATATAATAACAAGAATATAATTTCCATAATTTATATTTATAAACCATTTATCAAATTTCAACATTGTGATCTTAAAAGTCATGTCAATATGAAGAACTATTTCAAAAATATCATTATTTATATATAAACCACCAACTAAATCTCCTAATAAATTCTCTAGAATTGATCCCAATATATGTTGTTAAAATACCATATTGGTAAACCCTTGTATAATATATTAATGATTATCACAATTGTTCTCAATCACTATTCATTAAAATTTTCATCAATGATTCCTTAATTAAAGAACTGTGACATCAAAATCCATGAAGAATAGCTCAGTATCATCTGATATGATTCTCATGTAATCTCAAATTTTATTAACCACTAACCTTAGGTTTCATCCAATGATTTATCATTTACTCTTATAAGTTATTTTTAACATTGTTTCATGTCCTTTTACATCATCATATTACTTTTAAAAATGGGAATATCTTTTAGTATGAATATAGATATCAAATATAATGATTTAAATATTTATGAATTAGGACACTTATGTATTGGGAAACATATTCATACAAACATTGTTGGGATTAGTCATTTTTTTAATACATTTATTTAAATTACCAAAGAAAAATTAAATGATCTCTAATTAATATTATAATCTCATTTTATTATATAAACTATTCTAAAATTCAGTAATTTTCCCACAATGTACCACTATCTATTTACAATAACAAACTAGGATAACAATTACATTAGATTTATTTGACTATTTGGAATCATAGCATGTCTTATTTAATTTTACAAATTCATTTTATTATATGAAACGAATTAATTATGTTAATATTTTTTATGAAATATATTACAATTTTTTATTGTAATAGGGCCCACAAATATTTTAAGTTCTTCTTCATCAGTTCAAAGTTACTCATGCGTGTACTCATTCTAATTATTATGTATCTAAAGTAGTTTTCAAAATTTTTATAATTCTATGTCTAGGAGTTCTTATATACTCTAATATATTTTTAGTAACAATAGATCTTATTTTCTATATCATCGTATGTATCTATAAGTATCACCATGTTTTACCAAAACATTGGAAATTATGGTGTTTTGGTTCTCGACTACCCTTACATTATTGTTAGAGTTCTATAGTAAATATTTCATTTTATCACTGATTAAATGAGGTATTGATAAAATTGAAAAATTTCACCACCAACTCAAAATTATATAAAATAAACAAATCATCATAGAACATTAGAAAATATTCAATATATTTCCCCAGTTAATTTTATTGAATTCAAAACATCGAAAATGTCTTTAGGAATAGTTATAATGTTTAATAATCTATTAAAATTCATTTCCAATGACGTGTAGATAATGAATAATAAACTTTTTTTGATATAAAAAAACTAAATTCCACTAACCATTCAAAATTATTTAAGGAATTAATCTAATAGATAGTCACATTTTTAAAAAATAACCCTTATTCTTGATAATACATGGATGGATTCTAACTCTTCAAGTTAGTCTATGTGTTTATTGACTCAATGACCCCTATGATTTTAAATATCCCACTTATTCAAGTTGATAAATATATTTTGTATTGTTCTATTATCATATATCAACAATATTCATTGATTTATTACTAATAAATATTTAATCATTAGAAGATTGTTGTTTGAATCGTTCAACCTTCTCATATCTTTCAATTATCCATTAAAACATAATAATGGGTCTATAATATTATCTAATGTGTCTAAAAATATATTTATTAGTTGTATATCACACCATTAACCTATATAATTCATTTATATCTCCCTCCACAACTGGACACATACTTATACTCAACTAATTCATTGATAAAAAATATTTTCTACCATCCATTTTGATCTTTGAAACTAATAAAAATAACTATTAGGTATATATTTATTTCATTTTTATAAGGAAAACCATGAAAAAATCTATTTTACCTTACCCATAATTTATATTATATTGTTAATGAAATAAATTATAGAGATTATAATTCTAGAAAAAATTAATTAATAGGGTTTAATTAGTTGGATGTGATCTAGAGGTAATCGTTTACCAATGGAACCAATTTCAATAAAAGTATAATGAAGGGGATTATATTATTCATTCATCGTATATAGATACACATGGGTTCATGTATATTAATTTTAGAATCAAATTTATTTCCATTTTAGGGAAATATAAAATAAATATTGTTTGAACTCTTCATAATGGGGAATTGTTTTAGACATAGGGTGAAAAATATTAAATATAATGAATAATTTCCCATTCATGATGAATAGATAGTTTCTAAAACACTTAACTGAATACTATCAAGTAGGATAAATATTACCATTTTTATTTGATTAAATAATTTTAGGAATTTTGATATTTAGAACATATATTAATAACTTTTTTCCAGGGAACTTATGGTTTTTTTTCATTTCTTTATTAAATTTTAATTTCAATTATGTATTTTTTTAATAATTTTATAGTATATTTTTTATTATAGTGACTATAATGAATATGGCTCAAAATTTTCGTTGAATACCTCTAAATATCCCCTATGATGACTATAAATTTATTGTATAAGAATTGTAGGAATTTGAATTCCTTAACTAATGAAGAAACACATTTTAGGGATTTAAAATCATCAACCAATACCATTTTCCATTTAATTTTATAAATAGATCCTCGAAATATTAAAGGGTACATTAATTGATAACTAGTAATAAATAATGATTAGTGGCGAATGAATAATTTTTAGGTTATGTTTTAACAATGAGGTACATCAAGGAATAGAGAGGGAGAATTCCATGAATGATAAATTCATTACACTGAGCCATGATTATATATATAAGGGATAGTCATAACTTAAATTTTTTATAAGATCCATATTCTACAGTAATGATTTTGAGGAAATGAAAAATTAATTTCCTAAATAAACAATTTAATAATTTCATATGATAAAAGATGAAAAATAACGGGTAGCATAGATTATATATTTTTACATGGTATCTATCATTCCCCATTATGATTCTTAAATTTATTAATAAAATTTAAAATTAAGATTATGTTCCCCACCATGTCATAGTTTCAAGTTCCCTAGTGAAGGATAAAAATTTTGATGGGGTATATGTTGTGTTATAGTTCATCCTATAATGATTCAGAATCAATTAAAATGATAAATGAAGGACTTAAATTTCATAATAATACTAATGAAACAAATAATAACACCATATCCTATTTCTCAATGATTCCAATCATTCAGTTGATTATCATATAACATTTATTAGAAAAAGTCTATCATTTTCTGCTTTCAATTACCAAATTACATTAAAATTATATAATAACATAATAATATTGTGTCATGATACCAATCATTATATTCTTATTTATTTTCTAATGTTGTATATAGATGAGTACTTATTAAATACATAGAGTCTCTATTAAAATGTTCAAAATGACATAACATTCTATATACAATTTAATGATTGTATCATTTTCACTCATTGAATATCTATCATAGTTATCCATATATTTTATGCATTACACAACTAAATAAGAACCCAAATCCAGGAAATAAAAACATTTGAAAATTTAAACTCTTTAAAATCAATCCTTACTAATACAATTAATAATTCAAAATGAACTACTACCCATTTTTACTAAAAAACAGAACGATTTATAACCATATATAGAACCAATATTCCACTTATGAATCCTTTTCAATTGAGCTATTAATTTATCTATAACAAATTTATAATCTTATTCAATATCTTTTATATCCATGGGATTCAAGAATTATTTTTCCCCTCCCATGAGGATTTAATTGGATGATGACATTGTGAAACTACAATTTTTATGATACACGAAATGAAAACTAACACACCTAACCATACTAAGATTCCTCCATCCATTCCCAAACCCAATTGATACCCAAAAAAACATATATCATTTTCATACATTTGTAGACACGAATCGATGAAACCTATTCCCTTATGTCTACATTGAAAAATATAACCATGTGTGGTTGAGTAAGTTAGTACAAATGAATAGAGTTCCAAGATATATTCTAAATACACCATGAATAGAAATGATAATAATCATGGGACTATAATATAGTCTCTATATACTATGAATATGGAGAATATTTTTGAGCTAATAGTGGAGGTATACCATAATATTACATTAGGGTTACTCTATAAATTTGAACTTGATAATAGAGTTGTCTCATTTCATATTTTTAAAAAGTATTGGATGAATATACATGATGATTTTAGTATGGGATTAAGAATATTGTTGTTATTTTTCTGAAGATGGAATATTCAATGTTGATTATAGATCTAAGGAGGGACTTGGAATTTAAATGGAAAGAACATTTTAAATCAATCGCTAACATCACTCACGATCATATAAAAAAAGACCAATGATCTATAGAGTCCCCTACTCCATCTCATTTATATGGAGATCTTATACTCCTAAATCAAAAAGTCTAAATGAAATGGTAGTTTGGTCGATTTGGTTATTTTAAAACATTACTAAAACACCTATCATCGAACTCTCAAAATAGGTAGTTTATTCTCCCATTATTGTTTGGTAATTAAGAACAAAAAATATGGGTGATTATGATAGTTAAATTTATTACATATTATTCTAAAAATAATAGAGATTACTTACCTATTAAAATGGTTTCATCAATTTGATTGATTAAAATAATTTACATACCATTAATGGGAAACACAGTGTGAGTACCAAAAGAGGGAATTATGTTATTGTTGTTGTTGTTGTTGTGAGGAGTTCACATACATTGAGAAAAAGGATATATCCCGTTAGGGGAATTCCTATTCTATCTCAGAACATCACCCAACCCTAACACCTTAATCCAAATCAACCCATGCCTCAAATCCTATTATTTATATCCATTTATATGATATGAATCAATCTACTGAGGATGAGATAACTTATATTATTGTCTAACAGGATAATATTTATAAATTATAAAAGAATCTATTTGACTCACATTCAATTAAACCCCTGTTAAGAAACTCCACCCCCACTACCACCCCCACTACCACCCCCTATAAATTACTTATCGAGATGCCTAACCATTTTTTTTGATGTCCCCAAATTTTTATCGTCATAAAAATTATTCAAGGACTACCCATATTAACTCACCTATATCAAAAATATACTTGGAAGATACTAAAAAAATAGATGTTGTTTATCACTCATTCCATTTAACTATATACTCCCTCCTTGCTACACGTATATAGATAAATAAGATACAATAGTGAATGGTAATGGAAAACATTGTTGATCCCCTGTTATATATCCACCTCATTGACATTATAATATGAAATAAATTCACATTATCTATTTAGGCCAAATAAATTAAATATGACACATTTACAATATATTCTATACATTAAAATGCTATTTTATATTTTTCTTGGAACCTACTAAAGAGGTTCTAATTATTTTAAATAAAACACTACAAAGAACCATATTTTTTATTTCCCCTACAAACTAGATCCAAAAAATTACACTCCCAACCACTATTCATTGATATAATTACCAATTATCAATTATTAAGAAATTTTATGATAGGTGTAATTTTAAATCATTTATTCACCAACATGTTTAAATCGTAGTTTACTATGTCATATATAGCGGTACATCATTAAGATGACATGTTCCTATGCATTAATCCATTATAGCTAATTTTACTTGATGAGGATTGATATAAAAGGACTAAAGGGTTTCTTAGGTAGATCTTATAGTGTCTTCTTCCATCCATTTCCCCCATTTTGGTATTTTGATCATCACACTTTTGATACATTTTCTCATGTTTTTATTTTAACACATATTTATTTTTATCTCCATGGATATTTTATATCATTAATTATACATTCTTGATGTAATATATTGGATATGATATATTTTCTTATAAATACCTTATTATTTTTGAAATATTTATATGTTCCATGGATTTAAAATATGAATCAAGTCAAATTTTTTAGTTCTAAAATTCTATAAACGAAATCCCCATCTTCTACAAAGGACATCTATATAATATACTATTAATGATTGGATAGGGAAATTTTATTAAAGAATAAGAAATATAGTACAAAAAGGGGATAGGATAGGGACATACACACAACATTCCCTCTTGCCGAAATACACAACAATATATCATGAATCATAAAAAACTAATATGAATAATAATAGTCAACATACCAGTCAGAGTCAGATAAGGGCCCATGAGGCCAAGTGACCATAGTTGTCTTCATGTAAGAGTAGTCTTTCCTATTCCTAGATTTCTTGGGAGGAAAAGATTCAAATCCTTCATCATCGACAATATATTGTTTCCCTTGTAAAACAACAGAATATAAGATTATTTTTCGTGGAATCATCTCCGATATCATCCCACCTACTCCGGATGCCCTGGGTTTCCATTAATATTTTATTTTCCTCTTGAATCCTAGAAATGTTACCTTTATCATTTGGGATCTGTTTCTCTTCAGTTACATGAGAATCTTCTGGTGGAGCTTGGGCATTAACGTAGTGTAAAAACAATAAATTACCTAATTCATGAGTCTATATAGCCTTAGACGGCTGTGTTTTATCATCTCAACATCGCACATTTACTTGGTCAAGGGTGGTTCACCTACTTGGTGAAGTCTACTCCTTCACTTTATTCATAAATGAAGCTTCATGATACTCTTTTCAATAAGAAAAAGAGAAAACTAAATTCTTGTAACATTTAACCCTTACATGACCAATGATTTGACACTCCGAACAAAAGTGGGGAAGTCATTCATATTCTTATTTTAACAGAATTTCATTATACAATGCTGACAAAATTGCATTATGAATCAAGAAAGAGCTCAGATCAACCACTACCAAAACCCTGGCATAGTGACATTTATGGAAATCTTTGTATTCAAATCCATTATGATAGGAATTCAAAAAAAAATTCAATATCAAATAAGATTTTTGGATGCCTCAAAATACAATTAAGCCTAATAATGTTAACATCAATATAAAATATTCCATTAAAAAATCACGGAATAAAATAATTATGTAACACTTAACAGCATTAATTGATATCAAATTTTTATAACAGTTCTATGATTTTCAATATCAAAATAATAATTAATCTCTTTCACCATAGCAAATTATTAGAATTTTTTTTTCACTGAAGTGTAGTTGAAGGGTATTTGTATATACATGAATGTTTTAACCCTAAATGGTTAAGGGTACATAATCATTTATGCGATATTAATTTCCCAGTTCTATAATTTTATTTAGTAATGAAATAAAATATTAAATATATACATATGAATTTGTTTATATACTTATAACAAAAAGTTTTAGCCATTTTATTTTTTTCATTTAGTGTCAAATGGAGTTCTTTATTTGAGTGATGGTTTGTTAAAGAATTTTAGGGTTGGTTCGAAAGTGTTTTTAATGTGAAAAGTATAAATCATGGCATGATCATGATGATAAAAATTTTAAAGGATTAAGATATTAAATAAAATTTAATGGATAATATTTTTCCCACTATAGTGACTAGAATTATGATGCAATATTTATTTTTATACCACCACCTATTCTTATGTAGTAATTTTTGTCAAATATTTTGGATGATAAAATTCATCACATAACAAAAAAAAATTTCTTTATGCAATGAAATATTGGGTTATAATAAAAAAAAGGATAATGAGATGGCCACTAGTTGTAATTGTCCAGAAGAAATTTTTTTTTGTTATTTATATTTGAGAATTAAATGATCACCACCCAATAGTAGTTCAAATCGATATTAGGTTTCAGATTGTATAATTTGTTTATATTTGATGAGATGGCATTATTAGAAGTTTTTAATGGGTTTTAAATGATATTAATTTATCAAAATAATGTTAAATGGTTTTTATTTACTTGTATATAATAGAACTGATGAATGAAATACTACATGAAGTCTTATTTTTTGATATATTTATTTAAAATTGTGGTTTAAAATTATTTTAAAGAAATTTGAAGAATATTGTTGTTTATAAAAGAGGATTAATATATAATATGTAATGGATAATATCTTGAATATAAATTAAAATTATTGTATTGAAGAATGAGTTTTTATTAAACTAGAAAAAAAATAAAAAACAGGTTTAAAAAGTCGTATTTTTTCATGTTTCTGAAAATAAAAAAGACTAATTTTGATAGTCATTGATAGAATCCTATATTATATGGGATAATATTTTTCTCATAAATTTATGCATTATTTTCATTATTGTATCTATTATGAAATCAATTATTATAAGGGTGAAAGAGTCCATGAAACGTGGACACATATTGATTTTTTCTAAAATATTATAATAAACCCTTAGTGAGATATCGATTATTATGAATATTAATATATTATTGATATGTGATCATTAAATATAGTAAAATGTGGTTTAAATATAAAAAATATCACTATATATTCTTATATTTTTTCTATAGTTTGGTTATTTGAATATTGTTTCTAGTACCAAGTACCATTGAAATGGTGAAGGCAATTTTCATTCATGATTTAAAACGATATTGATAACACACCAATTCACCCCCTAATTTTGTTTATTTTATGTTACTAGGTTTTAACATTTGTAATCAGTGCCTCTAATAAATTCTTAGTGATTTTTTCAATGTAAATCTCATATAAAAGAGATGTGGTGAGTAAAAAAGGAATCCCACCACATGAGGGATATGATTATTTGGTTTATATGAATATTATGAGATTAAACATTCAGTATTTAAGTATTGATATATTAAGTGAAATGTTATAAGTCACACATGTTTGTTATGCATTATAATTTTCAGTGATAGAAGAATACATGAAATATTTAAATGTATATGTTAAGGACAAAAATAATTTTTTTGAAGGTATTAAAATAAAATATATTTGATTGATTATTTTTACATTGATGATAGGTATTTTGAAAAAACTCATAAATATTTATGAATGTGAAAATGAAATGAAATTCAAACACTATATTTTCTTTATAATAGATTTGATGAATGAATGAGATCAATTAAAGATGATGAAAATTTATTGAACTATATAATTTATTTATTTGAAGATTTATTTGATCATTTTTATGAGATGAATGAAATATATAGTTTAAAAGATAATATATAGAGATTTACATCAATATAAATCCAAATGGTCTCACTTCTAGATGATTTTAATAGTGGGTAATTATATTATCATGATTGATTTTACATGAAAGTCTGATATAAAATTTTATTGACGTAGAAAGGTTCCAAAAAACTATTTTCAAAGGAAATAGAATTTAAATATATAAATAATATTTCTAATCATTCGATTGTAAATAATTCATCAAATTCAAATGATGTGTTCTTATCACATATAACAAGAATAATTATGATTGGTATGAGAATATAAATGTAATGTTTCCATTATCATTTATTCATTGTGAAATGGTTTTCAACAAAACTAATCTGTTATTGAAAATATTTAATGGAGAGTATGATGAGATTAGAAACACTAAAACCAATAATTATGATCTTATTGGAATGAAATTTAAATTATATTAAGGAATGTGGATGGAAGGTCCGAGTAAAATTTTAAGTATGTTAAGAGGATTATAATTATTAAATATGATCCTTATAAAGGTATTGGAATTGAATTTTTCATAGATAGAAAAGATATTATATTGAATATAGTGGAGGAATAAATAAATGACATACAAGAGGTTGATTAGAAAGATGTATTTTTTTATCTAATGGTGGACATATAATGATATAATTATAATGATTACATAGAATGATAGAAGAATTTTAATATTAGTGTATTTTTTAAAATAATTTTAATTATTGTTCTATAATATTTATGTATACATTTATCTGATATATTTTTTTTCAAGGATAATGAAAATGATTATATAAAACATGGGAAATTGGTGAAAAATAAATTAAAAAGTTAGGAGCATGAGAAGATTAATAATAATCATATTATCTGTATCATAGAGAAAATAAGATCCAAGGACTTGAATATGATGTGGTATATGATAGTAATTATATTTAAACTTAAATGAAGTTAGTTGACTTGAAGGGAAAGATATACATTTTATGATTCTAATAAGAATAACTAATGGAAAGATTAAATAATTAGCATGAGGTGTTTATGAGATTATGTTTTCTCAAAGTCTCAACTTCATCAGTAAATGGGGACGTCAATTTAATTCTAAAATATAATAAAAAATAAAATTGTTTGATATATAATGGAAATAGGGTGTAGTAGAGAATTATAAACTAAAGGGATAATATTAACAATCATGGATATATGTAAAAAAAGGATATGTACATAGATGAACGTAAATTTTTTCCATTGGATATACTATCGATGAGATTTATATTTATTCCAATTTATGTCATATTGTGAAGAAGAAAAATAATATATGATATTTGAATTAATTTTTATTAAATAATAGAGAACAAAAAATATCATCCATATTATTTTGAAATACTTTCTCTGAATAATATTATAATTATCCTAATATTTTGGTGAAAATCACTGAATTAAGGGAAAAAAGTGGTTGACATTATTTGTAGAAAAGATATTGAAGGATGGATAGAAGAAAATCTCACATACTTCCATTAGGAAACTAATTTTAACCAATGGATTATTAATATTATTACTTTTTAACATGTGTTATAAAATGTAAAAGTGACCAACTTATATCATAACTAATCAAGAGATATCTGGGAAATAAAACAATTTGATAGAGAAATATAATTCCATAATTTCAAAACGTTCATTAGAGGAAAAAACATTATTTTAGGTGGATTCATAATAGTTTTGTTCATCCTAAATGATGTTAAATAAGAACCTTATCCATAATTTAATAGAATATTTTAAGAAAAAACTATTTTTTGTTGAAATTATAAAACATTAAAAATTAAATTATTTATGAAAATTTGTTAGGATATAAATTAATTGAATAATATTTATTTCCATGATCTATTTACTTATTTATCGAATTCTATTATGTAACGTGTGTTGGTAAAATAAGTTAAAATCAACAACAAAGGCTATAATACAAAGGAAAATGATTGAAATTTTCTAATGTAGGGATGGATAATGAACAAGAATTTATATCAAGGGAATAAAAATCGGAACACATATATTCTCACAATTGAGGGGTAATATAATATGTTAGATTGGAGTAATAACCACATTCAGAAATAAATATATTAAATACTATAAAAATGTGGTGACCTATATCCAAGGTTCGAATGAGAATAGATAAGAGGTGTGTGGTGAATGACATTGGATAAATATAGTGAGAAACAAGTAGCATCAATATAAAGAGAAGTAATCAAATATTCTGTATTTGGAACACTCTAATGAATGTGGTGTAATTAGTAATGTAGAAACATGAGATGAACAATATTTCAAATTATTATTTAATGACTATAAAAATCATGGATGTCATGTGTTCATGAAATCTATGATGTAAGTGATGAAATTCAATAATCGAACATATAATGTAGTTGAAAATGAAATAGCATTGATCCTACAGATTCTATGATTTAATAATTGAATTTAATATGCATAAATTAAAGTTTTTTAGGGAAAACCGAAATAATGAAAGAAGTGTTTAATTTATGGACCCCAATATTAAATATTTATAAAAAATTAATTTTAATGAAAAAGTCGAATAAATATTGTAAATTTAGAATGGAATATCTAACCACACTAGAAGAATTTTTTTTAAAGTGGCCAGGTATACCTAAAATCCATCATCACATTCTCATGTAGAATAATTAACAACATATAAAATTTATCATGGAATGAAACATTCCATTAAAATGTTTCATATTTTTGAAACCATGTGTTTCAATCAGAATAAATATAGAAAACAATGTAAAAATATAGAAATAGTTGTTTGAGGTATATGTTTTTGTGTATTCCTCTAAAATTAAATCCTATAAATTTTTATAAAATTGAATCAATTTTTTTAAATATGTGATGTTAATTTAATTTAAAAATAATATGGGAGATAACATATAATTTATACACATGATGAAATTTCTAAAGAAAAATAAAATATTCATAGGAATTTTAGAGAAGTAAAAAATCTCTAAAATAATTTTGATTCAATATTTTATTTAAAGGATTGATATTTTGTTGGTTAATTCCTATTCAATATCTATATAAGAAGGTGATGCGTTAATATTGATCAAATAAATATTACTAGAGACCAACATTCATCAAGGACAAAAAATAGAATGGAAATTATAGATTTTAAATGTATATTATGAAATATAAAATTGATTATATTTTATGAGGGAAAAAATAATGATTAACTAGTGAATATCATGAATAAAGAGAAAAATAAAATTAAGAGTATCCCTTAAAATAGATCATATAGGTACTGTAACACCGAAATGTTTTTTATGATAAAATTTAATTAAATGATTGTTATTCTTCATATAGATTGTGTAGCACGCAATCATGAGTTTAAATTAACTATGAGACACCCTAAGTATAAAATTAAAATTATAGCATATCTATTAGGTTACCGGGAATAATTATAACTAACTTATAAAAATGCATTCTGAATTCTTTATCTATCAATTATTTATGAAAAATATAAATTAGATATTTGTATTTTTGAGTGAATTACTATTTTTAATGAAATTAACGAGGTATAAATGTTGTATAATTTCTAAACTATTTTATACTCATCTAGTTGTTATTATAATAATAGGTTGTGAAAAAACCCTCTTTGTTGTATAATAGCCTACTTTTAAAAAAGGTAATCTTACCCCATTGAATGAAAACCCCTTATAAATAATGATTATCAGACATTAATAATTTTTTTAGGAAAACATAAACATATTCATAAAATTATGGAAAAAAATATTTGATTTGGATGAATTTATGATATTTTCTGATAACATTCAATTTCCGATTAAACGTAAAAACAAAATACATTTTTTTGTTAAATCCAGTTTTTCCATTGAGATATTTTATAATGTTAAATTATAATATTTATTTTTTTAATGTATAAATAAATTTTTTTTATCATTTAATATAATTTATTTCATTATCTTGAATTTTACATTGAATTCATATGTAAAAACATTTCAATCATTTGCAATGTTTTAACTTTTAAAAATAATGTTCACTCGTTCATAGTATGGTATTTATTTTAAATTATTTATTGCAACTTCATTGTTTTTAATTATTACAAATGGACTCCATATTTGGTATCATTAGGTGTAAATTATATTAATAGGCTACTATTATTTTTTGATATTATGAATTGTATCTTCGGTAATTATTTTTATTAGCATGGCTAAATGAAAATCTGGTAATTAAAGGTAAAAATAATATTATAAAATTACCATAACACCTATAAAAATACTATTGGATGAATAAATTCGACCCGTATAATCTATTTTTTAAAATGGAGATACTTGATAGCCACTTAACTATGAATATGTCCGGAATGTAATAAAAACTAATGAATTTGAAAAAATGTCACAATCTCATTTCATATAAGTATATTAATTTTAATTTATGGATAACTATGAGATAACATAGTCTATATAATCTATATTTAAAGATGAAAGAAATAACTAACTAATAGAAATTTATTAATAATATTTACAGATTAAATAATTACCATTAATGCTGACCCAATAGTGACGTATAAATTATTTTTTTAATATAAATATCAAATAAATGGTTATACAAATAATAAAATAAATATAATATGACATATTTAATTTGATACAAAGAATTGTCAAGGTGACTTTGGCATGTAAGATTTGTATTGAATATTTTTGTTAGAATTTATCTTATTTGTGAATTTTTTAAGTAAAATAATTGAATATTATCAAAAATTGACCGTATTGATATTTTACAGAAAAATTATTTAAATTTTTAAAAATCATAAAAATATTTAAAAATTACCATGTTATAATTATAATATCAAAACAATCATAACATTTCCATTTTTGGTCAATTAATACCATATTAGTAAATATTTATTACCATTAAATTTTTAGAATTTTATAAACACAATTAAAATTATATAGAATAAATAAGTGTCAATTTAAAAGATATGATTTAAATTAACAAAATAACTAGTCCAAAATTTATTTTTGTATGATATTAAATCCCTATCTCGACTCATATTTGAAATTTGGACTGTTTGAGTTTTTTTTAGGGTTTGATTTTATTATAAATTATTATTTATGTAGTTTCCAAAAGTGCCCATCACCTCAATTATAATAGGGCACCTCGTCCCTCATCTATTCACTTAATTTTGAGCCTTCTAGCTTGGAAATACCCTGAAAAGATCCTTTTCAACATCCATATTTTTATTCTAGGGGGTTTTTTCATCTTAAAATACCAACTATAGTACTCTATGAAAAGATTTAGAGGAAACACATCGAGGAAGAGGTAATATCTTCTACAATTTTTTTAAACATCTTTGTTCATAAACTTCCACTTCATTAGTAATTTAATTATAAAGTAATAACATAAGTATCACTAAAATACTTATATGTTATTATAAATATAAACTAACCGTATTTTACATTCTATCCATCCTATAAAAAATGAAATCACCGCATATGCGTACATATGGATTACCGTCTCTACAATGTGGTGTAATATATTTTTCATCAACACTTCACATGGATGGGTATAGTGATGGAAATAATAACTATATATTATTATTTTAATATGATAATAATTATGAAATATCCTACACTACCCACTTCAATACCTTTCAATAATTTTTGGAATTATATCATCGCTTGTGAGTACGTATGACCTACCATCTCCATAATGCCATGCGATTCATTCTACATGAGCTTCTTTAAACCATGATAATAAACATTAATTGAATTATTAATTATTATATTTATTATACTAATATCATTATTTAATTTTTTTTTAATATAACCTAATATGTGAAACATGAACTTATCCGAAAAATCATGCATAAGAACGTAATTCATTCAATATCCGAATAACGAGTGGCAACAAAATGTTTTTTAAAACAAAAGATGATAATATTATCATATATGATATGATAATAATGATTATGATTCTGTAATAAGTAAATAATATTATTTATATCATTATATAAGAGTTTTGGATACAAACAAAGGATATCATACCTAAGGTAAGGGATAACATTGCAAGTCTCATTTAGATCCGAGATTTTTTATTTTAAGTATTTTAAAATATATATTTATCATCCACATCTAGGTTTCCTAAAAATTTATTTCAAAATATTCATTATAACATTATATTTTTTTTAATGTCAATTTTACCCATTGTAAAATTTTTACTAACTGGTATGATTGGAATCTTTTTTCATTCTTGGTATGATGTACTTTTTTATTTTTATAGAAACAGTCTGTGAAGAGTGTTATTTAACTTGTACGGAATGAATATATTTCTACACTTTCATAATTACATATTTCCATGAATATTATCCTATAAGATTAAAATGTTATTTTCACATAAAATGACTTCCTCTAAAATTGGGTGTTATTTTTAAGAAGGAAAACAATTTTGAAGAAGAAAGGATATTTTCCTCAATAATATTTTTCAAGTGTTTTCTAAATATTATTTTCCATATAATATGGAATTATTTAGGTAGGGACACATTTTTAACCCTATTATTACTATTATTTGATCCTATTTTATTTATGAAATTTATTTATTTATAACAATTCTGATGCAATGATGTTTAAAAAACCCATTCTATTTCATTGGTTATCCTATTGTGAATGTTTTAATGTTTTTGTGGAACATGTAATAATGGTTTCATTATGAGATATTTAGGACCAATATCTCCATCCAATTTATTCGGTAAGGATTTATATCTCATGAGATATATATGATTAGAAAAACATGTAAAACAATTTCAGTAATATAGGGCTGAAACGAGGAGTGAACTTTGTTCGGTATTGGACTTTTTCTACTTTGATTTACTCAGCAATGAGCCTTGAATAATACGAAATTGTTTCCTATAATTATGTTTGTATTCCATGAAATTACATGAATTATTATATGACTATTGGTATTTCTTTACACTTTGATGATTTATCTCATTACATGATATTATGATCTTTTATATGAAAGATAAGATTCACAAATGACATGTTTTTATGATTATGATATGATTGATATTTACCTTGTTTACACTGACTAAGAATTTGTGCTCACCATTAAATATGTTTCCTATACCTAGGTCAGGAAGATATATTTTAAGTAATATATGTAAAAAAGGAGTCTAGTTATGATGAAATAAGTCAGAGACAATGTGAATGTTTTATGATCCTTTTGTTTATCTTTACCAGTTTCTAGAGGTAATGACCCTATACAGTCCTAGAGTAGTATTTGTTATATTATGTAATAAATATTTTTCAATGTTGAAGTAATATCTATATGTAACATATGGTCTATTATAATTGGCATCGGAGAAAAGGTATTGTTATCCATTGTAAACATGGATTTGCAATCCTTAGTATAAACCCTATGGATATATATAAGAATAGTATACAATCCTAATGTTTTATAAATGACCATGAATAACCTTAGATAAAACAAAAATTACATAAATTTAAATTTTATTATTGATTATGTGGTTCTCCTTTTATTATTAGTGTTTCTCACGTTATGCTTCTTGGTTTTAGTCAATGGAAGTGAATCTTAAGAAACTACGTTACTGCTGAATGTAACCGATAATGCAATGATTTTCCCCACGAGAAAAAAAGTGTTATGGGAGATGGAATGAAAAATATTGTTTCCATGATCACAAAAATTCTTCAAGATATGATTCATGCTGGTGTTCCAAATTATCAAATTAGGGAGAAAAATTCTGTTGAATCCTTCATGAGGTAGTGGCCACCTTCATTTAGTTGGTATTCTTCTCCATTAGTGGCTGAAAAATGAATCAGTATGACTAAAAAAATAATTTTAGTTATATAGTGATTTGATCATGATAAATTCATCCTCATTGTATATCCTTTGGAAGGTGAAGCATATCAATGGTGGAATCTAATCAAGAATATGAGGAAAAGAGATGAAATTGAGTCCATGTAATGGGGAATGTTCAAGATCTTATTTTTTAACAATTACATTCCTCTTATTCTTCAAACAAATATGGAGAAGGACTTCCATGATCTAAAGAAAAAGAATGATGAATCAATTGGTACCTACAATGAAAATTCTATAATACATTCAAGGATTTCTTCTGGAATTATTTTCCAACCTAAGATTAAAATTGATGGATTCCTTAGTGGATTAAAACCAAACCCCCAAATGGAATTAGCCGTAATGAAATTCAATAGCTAAGAGAAAAAGTTTCAATGTTCTCTCAAGGTTATGATGGATATTGGAGTAACCCATCAGTCATATGGGTTTGATAAGAAAACAAAAAAGGAATTCAAAGGAAAATCTAAAGGCCACACTGAAAAGGAAATGAGATTTCCATTATGATAAATGTGTGGAATGAAACGTGGAGGGAATTGTCTTAAAGGGAATAGTAAATGTTTTAAGTGTGTAAAAGAAGGTCATTGGGTACCTAAATGATGAAGTGATGGAAAAAAATATGTCTAATGATGCAAACAAAGGAAATGCTATATATAATGCACCTCACAAAATTCAATGTTACACGTTCAAGGAAATGGGGAATTGTGCCAATGAATTCCCTATTCTAAGGGTTATTGATGATGATCGACGTCAAAAATACTATTAAGGACAAATAATTTAACATGAAATCACTATCTATGACAAGGAAAATGAAAATGATTTGGTGAAAGGTACACTTTCCATAAACTGTAATTTAGAAAATTTTCAATTTCATTCTAGATTATGTGACTCTTCTATTTATGAAAATTTTCTATGAGTATCTTCTTATTACCTCAACAATTAGATGTTTGTTATCTATGATAACTTTTAATGGCATAATAGTCACATAAAAAGTTTATAATTCTTCTTCTATTGAAGATTTTCAGAAAGTTATTCACACAAGTCTTGTGATCCATAATTTTGTGTAATTTTATTTGATTATTGTCATGGATTGGATTCGTCTATATGGAGATCAAGTCAATTTCATAGGAAGGGAAGTCACATTTCATATTCCAGGTCAATCTATAAGAATCTATCAATGCAAGGATGAATATGACCTTCGAGTATAATTTTTTTTCAATCTTATGGGTCTTTATTCCTATACATGAAGGTAATTTATCTCAAATGGTTGGGGAGAAAATAATGATTAAGAATACAACCATTTTATGACAGTTTTATGATGTCTTTATATAGTAATTTCCCATTCTTCCAACAAATCATGATGTTTAGATTTCAAAAAAATCTCAAACCAGGTGTTATGCCTATTTCAAATACACTATATCGATTGGACATAATTTAGTTGAGTGAGTTGAAGAAGAAACTACAAGAAAATATTGATAAGGGATTCATATTCCATAGTGTGTCACCTTGGGGAGAACCTTCTCTATTTGTTAAGAATAAATATGGAACAATGAGGCTCTGCATTGATTATCGAGATGTTAAAAAAATCACTATCATGAACAAATATTTTCTTCCCTGCATTTGTGATTTAGTTGACCAACTTTGTGGAGATCAATACTTTTCTAAGATTGATCTTCGTTAAAGAAGTCATGAATATAGGGTGAAAAAGGATGATATACCAAAGACGACATTCAGTACAAGGTATGTACACTCTGAATTTAGACTGATGCCTTTTGGTCTTACTAATTCCCCTACTATCATCATAGATCTAGTGAATAGTGACTTCAGAGACTAAATTGATTAGTTTTGGTAGTCTTTATATATTATATTCATGTCTATTCAGAGAGAACAGAGGAATATAATGATCACTTGAGAATTGTACTAAAGACCCTATGAAAGGAGAAGCATTATGACAAATTTACCAAGTGTGAATTTTGGCATCAGAAAGTTTCATTTTTGGGTAATATAATATCAAGAGAGGGGATATATGAGGATCCAAAAAAATAGAATGTTTTGAATGTTTGACGAGACCAAAAATGGTAAATGATATCTGACATTTTCATGGGTTTTATGGATATAATTGATGTATTGTGAAATATTTTTCACGATATTATAATCAACTCTTCAGTTTGACTCGAAAATGAGTTATATTCATTTGGATGGATCAATGTCAAGATTATTTGAATGGGATAAAAATAAGGATAGCTAGTGCACCTATGGTCACACTACATTGTAGTATAGAAAGGTTTGTGATATACAATGATGCATCCAAGAAGGGGCTGGGATGTGTCCAGATGAAAAATGATATGGCGATAGTATATGCCTCACAATAGTTGAAAAGTCATGAGAAAAATTACCCAACTCATTATTTGATGTTAGTTGTGGTAATATTTTCATTAAAGATATAGAGACATTATGATTATGGTGAAAGGTGTGATATTTATACTGATCATAAAAGATTAAATTTTATTTTCACCCAAAAAGATCTGAATATGAACCAAAAAAGATGGCTATAGTGTATTAAATATTGAAACATCTCAATACATTACCACCCTGGGAAATCAAAAAAGGTGGCAGATGTTTTTAGTCGAAAAGAACATGCTAGCTTATCCATGATGAGGATAATGAAAGATACAAAATTTATAGACGATCAAAGGATGGATCTGGGAATTTTAATAGAAAGGGAAAAATCTTATCTTTCTCAAATTAATGTTCAACCATATATACAATTGATGATTAAGGGGGAACATAATGATGATATAGAGTTACAAAACAAGGTGAGAAATGTTCTTAAATTCAACCTTTATTGTTATGAAATAAAAAGGTTTAGGAACACAGTTTTTGTTCCTCCCATACCAAAATTAAAGAAGGATCTATTGGATGAGGCTCATAGTCCTTCATTCACTATTCTCCCAAGAATCACAATGATGTATAGTGACCTGAAAGAGTACTTCTGGTGGGATTTAATGAAAATAGATGTTTCCAAATATATCTCTTGATGCTTCATTTTTTTGCAAGTTAAGGCTTAGATACATAAGTCTAATGGGATGTTACAAACATTACCCCTACCATAATGGAAATGGGAAAATATTACTATGGAACTTGTCGTCAGACTTCCTAAAACATCATAGGAAATAATGCTATCAAGGTTATGGTTGATCGCCTTATGAAGTCGGCACAATTAATTTATATTTGGGTGGATTTATCTCTTGATCATCATGCTAGGATATTTTTATAGGAAGTGGTAAGATTTCATAGAGTACCACTTTCCATTATATCATATCGGGATCCATGGTTTACCTCAATGTTCTGGAAAAGTCTTTAGCATGATCTGGATTCATAGTTAAGTTTTAGCACTACTTATCCTCCTCAGACAAATGGTTAGTCATAGAGGACAACTCAATCTCTGGAAGACATGTTGAGATCGTGCTCTATGGATTTAAAAGGTGGTTGGGATCAACACAAACCATTGGTGGGATTTTAATACAATAATTGATTTCTGTCATTACCCGTCCCCCAGGTCCAATATCGTGACTACCCCAAGCCCTCCTGCCATAGGTCAGGGGCTGGCGACTAGCACCAAAGGCATAAATCCCTAAAACTGGGAAGATTTTTCCTTTATAAGAGTAAAAACACACAATAGAGTACACAAATGGAAGAAAAACACTAAGTAAAAATGTATACAAAATAAGTGAGGGAAAGGAAAAGGGGATAGAAGTACAAGCCCAACATGAATGTACAAGTACAACTGAAAAGAATGTACAACTAAAGAAAATTAAAGTAGCTACTGGGTCGTCCTCCGGGGTTCCTACCTGAAGGGTAGGTACAGATGGCCTCCTCAGCACTCCACGTCTTTCCGTCTCCACCGTGTACTGTCACACCGAGTGGTCCACCTTCGGGTACCATCTAGTACTGCTACCACTACTACAAATATGGCATTTATCAGTGCTAAAAAAGGCCTTTAACGGGAAAAAAATCATTGTTAATGCTGGAGAAGATAAAGGGGGTCCCCTTTATCAGCGCTCTAAAAATCGCTGATAAAGATCCTTTTATCAGCACTAAAAAAAGCGCTATTAAAAGGGGCCTTTTATCAGCGCTAAAAAAATAACTGATAAAAGGGTCCTTTATCAACGATTTTTTTAGCATTGATAAAAGTTAAAAAAAATTAAAAATTTTTAAAAAATCAAAAAAATCAAAAAATCTGTAACTCGGAGGGGGATTTTAACAGCACTGCCCCCCCCCTCCATTTATCAGTGCCCCGCCCCACCCACTCACCCAAAATCCCCACCCATGATGCCCCATGTTTTATCAGTACGTTTTAGACCCCTTTAACAGTGCTATATCCCCCACAAAATTCTCCCATGCGTGCACCACTGCCTGCCTCTACCAGGTTTTGAACTCAAGACCTCCCCCCATGCGTGCTAAGTCTTTACCACTCCCCAAATTTGAATTGTTCTCAAAATAGTGATATATATTTATTTATTTATTTATTCATGTATTAATATAAATTTATATATTTTTATGAATATATATATACATATATAGTTAGTTATATTTAAAAATGTATATATTTATATATTTATTCGTATATTAATATTAAGTTATAACTATTTATTTAAATATATTGAGTTATATATTTTTATCCATATATTTATTCGTATATTAATATATATTTATAAGATTAGTTTTCAATACAATTATAAGATATGTATTGTTTTGTGTGTGTGTAAATAAATACATATATACAACACACACACAAACACAAATATTTATGTGTGTGTTTCTATAAATAGTATTATACATATTTATAAATATATATAAATTTGTGTGTGTGTGTTTCTATAAGTATAATTATACATATATAAATATATATACATATAAATATATAGGCATATACATATTTTAGAATTTATATATATATATATATATATAATATATGTTTGTTAATATATAGACACACACAAATAGACACACACACGTTATATAGGTACTTATACAGTCAGATTAATATATAAGTATATAAATATTGATATATTGGTATTTTAAATAAAATGGATATTAGTTATTATTTAGATAAAGATAATAAATGGTATATGTAAATATGTTTAATTATTTATTTAAAAAATCAATTTGTATGTGTGAATATATAAAAAATATGTACATATTATAATATATATGATTATTAATAGCAGTCTATTATAAAAAACGGTAAAAAGTTTAATACATAATATCAATATGAATGTAATACCATGGAATAAATTTAGTCCCCACCAGAAAAGGCCAATAATACCCCCTTAAACGAGGCTGGAAATCCAAAAAATGTTAAAAATTCGGGGTACCCCGACTAAAAACTCAGTTTTGGAAGAATTCTAGGACTTTTTGGCCTAAAAAGAACCTTGACCACAGTCCCCCTGGTCACAGCAATGTACAGCTCATCGCAGGCTTCTATTTGATATGTGGTAGAGCTCAAACAGACACCCGAATCAAAAGTTATGGCCATTTGAAGTTCGAGTTGCGTTTTCAACATATTTTGGGTCTTTATTAATTTTTTTTGATTTTTTAGTCTTAAATTTGTTATTAAATTAATATTACTTCATAATATTTAGAAAATTAATAATTAAAAATATTATTTTAATTTTTTTTAAAATCCTTCACTAAATATCTTATATATTAAGTGTAACTGTATATTTACACATATCTAAAATATATTTAAAAAATATAAAGGGGTACCCTTTAATAGTGCTAAAAAACATTGGTAAAGGAGGTACCTTTATCAGTGCTTTTTTATTAGCGCTGGTAAAGGGTGGCACCAGGAATGCCCAGTTTTGTGGTAATGTACTCTCTGCCTCAGTCAGTGCTGTCCGTCGTCTGCAACCAACACAACAAGGTGCTGGAATAGCCCATGAATGGGTGAGTATAACGATACTCAGTAGGGACCCCGAGACCCTCAAGGCCTCACAAAATCCAACAAGGATAAATCAAAATGTATGAAATCAACGGATAGACATTACATAGGTATATTCCCATACATATACCTTATTTATCTAGTAACCCATTTCAATCATGAGGAAGACACAAAAGTCATTGACTTTTCTCAATCCAGGATTTTTATTATTGAAACCACGACTGGTGGCGTACTCCTCTACTATTGAGTAAAGTTGTCCTGCCGTGTCACACAGAGCCACTTCCCACTATTCTTGGACTACTGAGGTAATCCTCCTATCGAGTACCATGGATCTGCTGTGCTCACACAGAGGCGTCCCCCCTCATAGCCTGCTAAGGTACTCCTACTACCGAGTACCGTGGGTCTGCTGTGCTCACATATAGGTGGTCCCCATAGTGGGTCTGCCAAGTCACATAGAGGTGCTCCCCACTGGGCTATTCGAGTCACTCTGAGTCCAATTGGTCAAGTAGTCGTCAGGTCTCAGCCATCTACTGGGTCTCTGTATTTAGAACACTTGCCTCTGGATGAATCCGTCTTACGAGCTACTGGTTGATACTCTAACAGTCACGAAGTTCCACGAAAAAGTATCTCAAAGGTCTGCCACGTCATAGGTGTCTCAATGCAATAGATGGCGCATTGATTGGATGCTCGGTCTGTGAGTTATTGTCCTTTTAATCTCGGGGGCCTGGTTGGATACATGTACGATCCAACCTGACAGTAACTCAAAAATACCCCGAACTCTAGTGGAGTACTCTCAAAGGGACCATCGCGTTCAAGAATACTGGTGCCATTGACGGTTCGTCAAACAGACGTCCAGTGCCAAATATATTTCCCAAGAAGGTAAAAGGGTCATTAGTGGACCCGGGTCCGGTCAGACCCGGTCAGATCGACTGGGCCCATCCCAGTCTGGGCCACCTGGTCTGGGTCGACCTGGTCAGACTCCCAGTGTCTGATCCAGCCCGTTTGGCAGGTCTACCTTCTATGTATGGCCCGATCCGCTGGGCTCGGGCCAGCGGACTACATGGGCGGTCCTGCCTGGGCTCGGGGCCAGTTCGGCTCAGAGTGTTGTGAGGGAGCGGCCCGACGCGGCTCAGCCCAGAGGGCGCGAGGGTGTCTGGATGCCAGCTCGACTGGGAGTGTGCGGGTCCTGCGGAGGCCGGCTCGGGGGCATCCGGTTCAGGGGTCGTTCTTGGAGTCCACCTCGGCGGCGACCGAGCAGGCCGCGACAGGCCGCCGGGCAGGCCGTGGGGGCACCGGCTGGATACTTGGCTGACCGCGGGGCATAGGCAGTGCGTCGGGTAGGCCACGGGGGCACCGTTCTGGGAGCGGAAGGGGCTGGGCAGGCCGCGGGGGCACCGTGAAGGGCCCGGCAGGGCAACAGGAGGCCACAGGGGGCACCGGGGAGGGACCATCAGGGCGCCGGGAGACCGCATGGGAGCCGGGAGGGAGCCCCCTAGGCCGCTAGGTGGCTGAGGGGGCGCCGGGAGGCCGCGAGTAGGTGGGCCGTGTGCCGGGAAGGGCCCCAGCGGTGTTCATCCAGGTGCTTCGATGCGCTGCGGGGGCAGCACGATTTGCGGAGGCCGTGGGTAGCGCGACCTTCATCGTTGACGCCTTCGTCGTTGTTGCCTCATCGGCATGCTGTAGAACGACACAAGAAAATAGAAAATGACAGAGGATGTCAGGCCATGTGAGGTTGGCCCATACCATCCTCATTTAGGGAGGTATCATTTGGCCTATATTGAAAAGAATATGATCATTAATACGTCCACAACAATCCCATTTTATCCTTTGATGAAGGTCAAAAAAAGGTACAACATCAACAAGCCATAAACCCCCTACCTCTTATTCGTCGCTCGTTAGTGGAGTCGTGGAAGGAAGACGATGAAGACTGTCGTCCATTGCGTCCGCCACACATCCCCAATTATGTGTTGCATTGGTTCATTGATGACGTTGTGGAGACTAGGATTCGAGGAAGGAAGTTGAAAACGAAATCGTCGTCAGCGTTCTTCGCGTTCTTCATTGGATGAACGGTTATTCACTGAGAGCTTTCTCCAATAATCCTTTATTCCTCCTCTTCCAACAAAATGAAATATTCCCATTAAATAATAGATTTCCTTTTATTTTAATATTGGTATTTAATTAAAAAGGGAGAATTAAATTAAAAAGGCTCCTCCAATTTAATTCAAGAGGTTGGAACATTAGTTAAAGTGGGTTGCCTCCATTTTATTAAAGGGGAAGGTAGAGAGGCTCTGCCTCATTAATGAGGGAGAGTTGAGAGGTTATACTCTCCTCACAATAATAGGGGTCGGGTGGTTCCCATATCATAACCTCTCGCATATGGTTTTGTTCCGGTGGGCCCACCACCATAACCACTCATGGAAGGTTTGTGTGTGGCGGTCCCACCGCCAACTCCCAATTAGAGGTTTTAACCAACATTCACCCTCAGATTTCAGTTCCGAGAACCAGTTCAAAAGTTATAAAATCCCGCTCGTATGTTTACTGAACGTACCTTAACAAATCTTCAGAAATTAATTCGGGGCACACCGGGCCTCAGAATCAAGCGCCATAAATTTTTGAGGGCTCATAAAAATCCCATGTATTTAAGAAAAAACATTTCCATGGAATTTTCGGATCTTTACACTTTCACTCTAGTATTTCGATGGCTCATTATGAATCTCATCTATGAAAAAAATTGAAGAACTCCAACTTGCTGGGATAAAGTTAGGGAAAGAAAAATAATATAACCTGATCTAGATGATGAAATGGAAAAAAGGTCATATCTATCCAACAACACATAAAAGAAGCTCAGAGTCAACAAAAAAATTATGTTGAAAACCAATGAAAATACTCAGTACTTGAAGTTTGTGATAATGTGTTTCTAAAAATATCTCCATGGAAGAAAGTAAATTGATTTGGAAAGAATGGAAAGCTTAGACCTAGGTATATCAGTCCTTTTAAAATTTTGGAATGTTTTGGGAAGTTAGATTACTGATTGGAGCTTCCACAAAATCTTTGACATGTCATGACGTGTTCCATGTATCTCTCCCGAGAATGTGCATACTTGATCCTTCACATGAACTAAGCTTGGAAGTCGTACTGCTAGAGTAAGATCTTACTTATGATGATCAATCAATAGATATTCTGGATTGTAGAGATAATATTCTATGAAACAAGACCACTCTCATGGTTAATGTCTTATAGAGGAACTGTCAATTTTATGAAGATACATTGGAACATTAGGATATGTTGATGTAGAGATATCCCCATCTGTTTGTTTCTATGTGATGAATTTTGAGGGTGAAATTCAGTTTATGGGCGGTAATATTTAACACACTGATATTTATTTGAAAAATTTTCATTAAATAATTTTAATTCTTCATGTACATTTCGTTTCACACAATCTTCAGTTTAAATGAATTGTAAGATACTCTTAGAATAAAATTACATTTATATCCTAGCCATTATTTTATCTAGAATAATTATAAATAACTTAAGAAAATTCATTATCTATTCTTATGCTATAAATTATTTATGAAAAATATAAATTTGATTTTTTATTTTTTAGTGAATTACTATTGGTAATAAAATTAATGAGATACATTTTCTCTATACTTAAAAAATATTTTTTATTCATCTAATGGATATTTTAATCATATGTTGTGATAAAATTCTATTTGTTGTATAAAAAATCTACTTTTTTAAAAGGAATTTAATCTTACGCCTTTGAATGGAGAACCCTTTTCAATTAAGATTCTAACCCAATAATAATTTTTATATGAAAAAAGAATTTTTTTAAATCATGATATAAATATTTACTTTTGATAAATTTATTATATTTTCTAATAACATTCATGTTATGATGAATAGTAAAAACACAATAAATTTTAAGGGAAATAAACCTTCTACATAATTATTATTTTTATTGTTAAATTATAATATTTAATGGTATGAAAGTATAACTAGAATATATTTTTATCATTCAACATAATTTATGTCATTAGAATTAATTTTACATTGAATTAATTTGTAAATAACATTCAATCTTTTGCAATGTTTTAACTTTTAAAAAACATGTTTTCCCATTCCAACAATGCGAATGATTTTAAATTAATTTCTGAAAATTCTATGCAAAGAATTTTTAAAAATCGATTCCTTATTTTGAATTAGTACGTCTAAATTTTTTTAATATACTACTGTTATATTTGGGAATTATGAATAGTAACATTCGTAAAAAAAATTATTACCATTGTTAAAAGTAAATCGGGTATTTAACAGTAACGATAATATTATAAAATTATCTTAACACCTGTAAAAATCACATTGAAGGACTAAATTTTACCCTTAAAAACTATTTTTATAAATTTAATCACTTGATTGATACTTACCTATGAATATGACATGAATGTAACAAAAACTAATGATTGTGAAAAATGTCAAAATATCATTTTAAATAAGTATATCATTAATAACATATGTATATCTAGGAGACAATATCAACAATAGATTGTTATGGAAATCTAAAACAATTACATAAATCATAAATACTTATTTATTATTTTTATGATATTAAATAATTACCCTTAATGATGACACAACAATAATGTTGAAATTGTTTTGTTAATATAAATGTCATATAATTGGTATTAAAAATATTAAAATAAATATCATATTAAATAATTAATGAGTTCCAGGAATTTTATATGTTCATATGAAATTTTAGGAGTGTATTGAATATTTTGGGTTTTAATTTATCATCTATGTGTATTTTTTAAAGTAAATTATATTAATAGTGTCAGAATTGACACTATTTATATTTTATAAAAATAAAATTTTATTAAATTAGTTAAAAATCGTATAAATATTTAAAAATTCAAATGAAATATTTATAAAATCTATAATTTTATAAAATATAAATTTATAGTCAATTAATACCATATAAGTAAAAATTTATAACCATTAAAAATTCAGAATCATATTAAAAGAATTAAAATTAAATAAAATAACTAAGTGTCAATATTAAATATATGGTTTAAATTGACAAAACAAATTCTCCAAAATTTAAGGGATTATTATATTAAAACCCTATCTCTTTTAATCTTCCAAATTGAGACATTTTTTAGATTTTTTGGGTAGAGTTTGATTTTATTTAAAATTATTATTTATGGAGTTTCTAAAAGTGCCCCTCGCCTCAATTATAAAAGGGAACCTCCTCCCTCGCAAATTTAGATAATTTTGACCCATTATTCTATACCATAACCTTCAATTTTTCCTTCTCAACTTCCATATTTTCATTATTGAGGTCTTTGTAAACTTCAAATACCATCTCTTTTTCTCCAATAATAGATTTAGAGAAAGGGCGCCGAGGAAGATGTAATTTCTTCTACCAATTCATTCTTATTTCTATCTTCTTCTTCTTACTCATAATTATTTATTTCATTATAAATTAATAACATATGTATCAATAATATAATGATATGATATTATAAATATGAAACAACCACATTCTCACCTTTTATCCATCCTATGAAAATTGAAATCACAGCGCTCGCATACGTACGACTTACTGTCTCCATGTCGTGGTGTAATATGGGTTTCACCCCCACCTTATGTGGATTGGAATAATGATAGATATAATAACTATATATGATTATTATAACATGATAAAAATCATAAATATCATACAACATCCACTTTAATACCTTTCAATAATTTAGCGAATGATATCATTACTCGTGCGTACGTACGACCTACCGTCTCCACGACGCGATGCAATTCATTCTACATGATATTCATTAAACAATTATTATTTAAATAAATTGAATGAATAAATGTGATATATTTTATTATAATGTCATTTTTTAAATAATTTTACAATAATCTAATAATTGGCATTTGATCTTATCAAAAAAATATTTCATAAAAACATAATGCAGTCAATATCTGAATAACAGGTGACAATGAAATGTTACTAAGAAATGAATGATAATATAATCATATATGATATCATAAATATTATTATGAATCTAGAGTAATTAAATAACATTATTTAAATCATTATATAGTAATTTTTGATACATATGAATGATATCATACCTAAGGTAAGGGAAAACTTTGTAAATATCATTTTTATCTGAGATTGGTTATTTGTTAGTATTTAATGGGTTATATTTATCATCCACATACATGATTCTTAAATATGGATTTGTAAATACTCTTTACATTCTTCTATAAAATTTTAATGTCAATTTTACTAATTGAAAAAGTTTAACTAAATGTTATGAATGGAATCTTATGTCATTTTCAATACGAGGTACTTTTTAACTTTTCTAAAAAAAAGTACGTGGAGAATTTTTTTTTAACATGTATGGAATACACAGATTTGTGCCCTTTAATACTTATTATTTCCTTGAAGATTAACCTATAATATTACAAGATTATTTTCAAAGAAAATTATTTATTATAAAATTGTTTGGAATTTTTAGGAAGGAAAACTTTTTTAATTAAGAAGGGATATTTTCATCTGGAATTAATTTCAAATGTTTTCTCAAAAATTAATTTCAATATAAGATGACAATAATTAAATAGTGTCATATTTCAATCCCAGTTATTACTGTGATTTTATTTTTTGTTATTTAGGAAATCCATTTTTTTATATCAATTATTTTGGAATGACATTTAAGAAACCCATTTTATTTCATGGGTTATGCAACGATGAATGTTTTTATGTTTTTGTGGAACATGTAATAATGGTTTCATTATGAGATGGGTGGGACCTATGAATCCCTATAATTGATTGGGTAATTATTTATATCTCGTGAGATAGACATTAATTGAACAAAAAGTAATTCTGGTTCAATAATACTTGGCTGGAATGAGGAGTGAACAAGGTTCAGTAATGGACTGTTTCCACTATGATGGTCTCGAAAATGATCCTTGAATTATATGAAATGATTATCTATGATTATGTGTTTATTCTACGAAATATCATGTCTTATGTTGTGACAATTGATATTTCATTTCACTTTTATGATTTATCTAAAGACATGATATTATGATCTTCTATATACAGGATAAGATTTTGAAATTTTATGTTCTGATAATTTAGATATGATTGATATTTCCATTTTTTGCCCTTACTCAAAATTTGAGCTCACACATTAATATGTTTCTATTCCCCATGTAATGAAGATGTTTTTTAAGTATTATATTTCAAAAATTTGTCTAGCTATGATGAAATAATCTAGAGACAATGTGGATGTTTTATGAACCAGTTGTTTATCATTCCCAGTTTATAGAGACAATAAACTTATATCGCCCTAGAATGGTTTTTTTTATTTAATGTAATAAATTTTCTTCAATGTTATAGAAATATCTAGATCTAATGTATGGGTCATTATAGGTACACTAAATAATTCAAAATTTGATCGGTAAAATGTGGGTCTACAAAAGAAAAAATTATCTTATTGTTAAGGATTGTATCAATCATAAATTTATTGGAAGGGAATATTTAAAATAAATCTAATTCCTATCAATAAGATGTTAATATGGATTTTTTTAATAGATTTTGCAATGAATATTTATATGTCATGAAAATAGTAGAATTTTTTAGAGAATATGATGATACATAATTATTCATGTTGAAAAAGGTTTCATATGTCCCAAAGTAAGAACTCCATTTTTTATATACATAGATGTATACATACCAAATAAATATATTTTTTCAATGTTGAAGGGTTGATCACATCGTTTATGACAAAACCTTATACCAATATTAGATCATTGTGATGATTTTTAAGGTTGAAAGCATATTTGGTAGAAACAATCTAAATTATATTGAAAACAATTGAAAATTTAATGTTTTTATATTTATATAGTATAATTATTGGACAAATAACCAAATTTTTTAGGATACATGTACATAGAAATTAATGGAACACATTCAAATCAATATTTTTATACAAGAGGAAATTTTTAAGATGTTTTGAATTTAATACTGAATAATGGTTTGAACTCTCTTATTCATTAAATATATATTTTAAATTCATGTGGCTGATAGTTTAGTGTACTAAATATTATAGGGAATATTTTGTTTGAAGTACATTATATCCCACTACAATAAGATAAGATATATTTTTCACAACATGTTTAGAAGAAATGTTTTCCATTTTTTATAATGGAATAAAATATAATAACTATAATGATAATAATAAGGTATGTTCTGGGAATATTGTAGTACAAATTAGATTTCAATGATAGTGATGATTATGATTATGTGGATTATTATATCATAGATTGGGATAGATAAATTTTGGATTGAAAATACATGAATGGTGGAGAAATATTAATTAGATTAAATTGTGTTGGTTGAAACAGGTATAAATAGAAGAATATATCCATGAGAATAATGGATCTAGATTCCATTCATATAACGACCCATAATTTACATACATTGTTAGTACTTCAAAATTGAAGCACACTTATTACAACATATGAAAAAAAAACAACAAAGGACTGTATAGGTATAGTGTCTTTAGAAATTGGGAAACATAAACAACTGGTTCATAAATCTTCTACAGTGTCTCCCATTTATTTCATCATATCTAGGGTCCCTTTTAGCATATTCTACTTAATATCCATCTTCCTGACCTGGGGAAAAGAAAACATACAAAAAAGGGAGAGCTCAAATGCTCAGCAAGGGCAAATAAAGGAAATAAAAATCATATCATATCTTTTTGAAAATCATAACTTGCAAAAGAGATCATAATATCTTAACATGGAATAAATCATAGAAGTGAAAATGGGATCCCCATAATCATAACATAAAACTTGAAACTTTTTGGCATGCACACATAATCATGGAAAATCATTTCTTGTTAGTCATGACTCATTGCCAAGACTATCTTAGCGGACAAAGTCCATTTCTGAACCGAGTCACCCTCGTTTCAGTCCTGTATCACTGAACCGAAATAACCTTCCGTTCCAGCCATGTCTATCTCATGAGATATAAATCATTACCCAATGCATTGTAGGGAGATATAGGTCCCACCCATATTATAATGAATCATTTCTTATGTGTTCCACATAATCATAAATCATACATCATCGCATAACACATGTAACAAAAATGGGATTCTTGAAACATCATGACATCATAAAACAAATCATATAAGGTAAATGACTTCATAAAAAAAATTCCCTCAAAACATAATCAAATCATTGTAATAATAGGGATAAAAATGGAACCCTATATTATCTTAGATGGAAAATAATTTTGATAAAACATTTTAACTCCATTCTTGAGGAAAATATCCTTTCTTCTTCAAAAACACTTTTCTTTTCTTAACATGTCATACAATTATAAACTAAAAGAAGTTTATTAAAAATAAACATGAAAACTTATAAAGGAATATTCATGGAAATAATGTTTTAAAAATCCATTCTTGCCGTATAAGTTAAAAAAATTCGTACTTTTGTCGGAAAAGTCAAAAAAGTACGTCGTACGAAAAAACGACAAAAGATTCCTTTCATATTCTTTACTAAAAACTCACCGAAGGGTAAAATTGGATTTAAACTATTGTAAGTGGATGGAAACAATATTACATATTGAGGGAACATGGATGTGGATGATAAAATACACCCCAGTAAATACCAAAGTATAAACAATCTCGAATAAAAATGAGATTGTGATATTTTGCCTTAGCTTAGGTCCGATTTGCTTTGTACGTTTCCGAAGATCCTGTATAATGGCGTAAATAATGTTATTGACTTATTCCAGAATCATACATATTGATATTATATCATATATGGTCATATTCTTAGCTTCTTATTTGTAATATTTCATTGTTACTTGTTACTCGGGTCTTTATTGCCTTTTGTTCTTATGCGAGTTTTGCCGAATAAATTCTTATTCTTCTTTTAAGTTTATAGATACCTTATATACAGAATTATATTAGTGTAACATATATCATATTTATTCATTCAATTCATTTATATAATTACTATGTAATGATGATCATGTAGAACGAGTCGCATCACATCATGAAGACAGTATTCCGTACGTACGCACGAGCGATGATATTGTTCCCATGATCGTGGAATTGTATTTAAGTTTATTTATACTATTTCAATATCAATGTCACTTTATAATAATAATATATAGTTACCCATTACACCATTATACCCATCCTTTTAAGGTGATGGTGGAAAATAGATTACACCACGGCGTGGAGACTGTATTCCGTACGTACGCACGCGCGGTGATTTCATTTTTCCGTAGGATGGATAAAAGGTTAATTAGGGTTGTTTCATATTTATAATAACATATCAGTATGTAAGTAATACTGATGTTATTACTTTATTATGAAACAACTAAAGAAGAAGAAGTTGAAGAAAAAAGAAATTGAAAAGATCGGTAATGGATATTACCTCTTCTTTGAAACGCCTCTTTGAATCCTCCACTTAGGGAACTAATATTGACCTTTGAAGAAGACCAGGACCTCTAGGATTATTCTAGGGAAGTGGAGAAGGGATTTTGGCAGGGTTTGGCCGAGCTTGAGTGCTCAAATCGGTGTGAGGAGGAGGGGGAGGAGGTCCCCTTTTATAGGGGAGGAGAGGGGTACCTTAGGAATATCTCAAAATATTATTTTATATTAAAGTCAAAATCGGTTTATAATGGTTCCAAAGGGACTTATTTCGAAGGTAAAGTGGGGATGGGTCAAAATCCTATCAACCAATAGGATTTAGACATGTTTAGGTTATTATTTTAACCTTATTAATTAGATTTAACTCAAAGTTAAATAATTTAACTTTTACTGTGTCTTTTTGTTTTCTTACACTATATAATTAATACACTTACTATAACATGCCAAACGAACCCCAAGTTGTTTATTATTAATATATATATCCTTATCTAAGTCATTTGGCCGAACCTTAGATTTTTAGGAATAAAATAACAATTAATAATATAATATTTGATTTAAATACTATTTTGTGTCAATTTTGTCACTATTTGATATATGATTTTTGCGAAAGTTATAACAGAATTATATGTTCGAACCAAGTTGATTAAATCAACAATAATATATCATAGTAACCTAGAAAATTATTTTAAATCATAAAAAGTCTCAAATTACATTTATTTGGGAATTTATAACATCAATTATGTTAACATTTCCTTAAAAGGGTAATTACTGCATCATCGTTGTGTCATAAATAAATTAATTTATTTAAAGTCTAAAAATTATAAATAAAATATCATTATGTAGTAAATATTTTTAGCTTTTTAATGAATATTTATAATTGAATTTATCTTATGTATAAACCCATATTTAAAATGTTTTAGTTATTAAACTTTGATTTTAACTATTTTAACTATTCATCAAATAAAATAATATTAAATGTCATAATCTAATCCAAGTAGACCTAAATGGTCATATTATATTCATAAGGTTGTTTTTGATCGAATTACACTTATCTAATAGAATTAGGGCATGTGTTAGGGTAATAGTAATATCATATTTACCCTTAGTTACCCTATTTACTATTAACCGCGGTAAAAAAAAGTAAAAAGTTACTATTCACCAAAAAATTATTTTTATCTCATTGAACCACATTTTACTTACTGATATCAACCGTGTCTGTCGGATTTTCGAAATTCCATTCACAGAAGCGGTAAAATTATGTTTTATGCAAAATTCAGTTTTTAACCTACCACTTAGTGGTTTCACTATTCATCAAAAATTGAAAGTTTTCAGAACAATACCAAAATTTCACCCTAGGCTAATTTCGATATTCTGAATCCAAAAATAAAGTCCATTTTGAAAAATAAAATTTATAAAATTTCAAAAAGTGGTTATTACTATTCATAACGGCTAGTTTTAATAATATTTTAATAGCATATCGTTGTTTAGTGAAACTCGGTATTGCGTACAACACAAGCAATCGGGGAAGGTCGTGATTTCGTGTAAAGAAATCCAAGCATGTGTTGTGTAGAAAAATATTCCTTTGATGATTTATATAACATAAAAGTCTCAGGTGTTACATTCTACCCCCCTTAAAATGTATTTCGCCCTCGAAATTCGTCACTTTGTAACAAACAGATGAGGATACCTCTCCCTCATCATATCCTCAAGCTCCCATGTAGCTTCTTCTAATTGGTGGTTCCACCATAAAACTTTCACCAATCAAGTGGTCTTGTTTCGTAGGCCTTTTTTGCTACGATCCAGAATCTCTATCAGCTATTCTTCATAAGAAAGATCTTGCTCCAGCGGTACAACTTCTGAGCTGAGTACATGTGAAGGATCAGGTATGTACTTTCTCAGGAGAGATACATGGAACACATTGTGAACTTGAGAGAGATTCGGTGGAAGCGCCAATCGGTAAGCTACCTTCCCAACACGATCCTGTATTTCGAAAGGACCGATATATCTAGGGCTTAACTTCCCCTTATTTCCAAATCTCATAACCCTCTTCCAGGGAGATATTCGTAAGAACACTTTATCACCCACTTGAAACTCTAGGTCTTTTCTTCGGTTGTCGGCATAACTTTTCTGTCGACTCTGAGCTGCTCTTATGTGTTGTAGAATATATCTGACCTTTTCTTCCATTTCATCAACGAGATCAGGTCCTAATAGCTTTCTTTCCCCAACTTCATCCCATCAAGTTGGAGTCCTGCATTTCTTTCCATAGAGAGCTTCATAAGGAGCCATCTGAATACTGGAGTGAAAGCTATTATTATAAGAAAATTCCACCAAAGGTAGGTGTTGATCCCAACCTCCTTTTAAATCCATAGAGCAAGCTCTCAACATATCTTCTTGGGTTTGAATTGTTCTCTTAGACTGACCGTCTGTCTGAGGATGATAAGCAGTGCTGAAACTCAACTCTGTATCCAGAGTATGCTGAAGACTTCGCCAGAACTTCGAGGTAAATCTCGGATCCCAATCAGATATAATAAAAAGTGGTACACCATTCAATCTTACCACTTCCTTTACATATATCCTGGTAAGCTAATCCAGATAGAAATCCTCTCTAATAGCAATGAAGTGTGCAGACTTTGTACGACGATCAACTATGACCCAGATAGCATTATTGCCTTTGGATGTTTTAGGAAGTCCTGTGACAAAGTCCATAGTGATATTTTCCCATTTCCATTCGGGTATGGGTAATGGTTGTAATATCCCCTTAGACTTCTGTCTCTCAGCTTTAACTTGTTGACAAACCAAGCATCGAGAGACATATTCAGCAACATCTCTTTTCATGCCATCCCACCAGAAGTACTCTTTTAGGTCCCTATACATCTTCGTGATTCCAGGATGAATAGAGAATGAAGAACTATGAGCCTCATCCAGCAGCTCCTTCTTTAATTCGAGGATGGGAGGAACACAAACCCGATTCCTGAACTTTATTATCCCATCACAATCAAGGTTGAATTCAGGAACATTTCTCACCTTCTTTTGTAACTCGACATCTTCTTTTTGTGCCTCTTTAATCTTCACATGTATAGATGGTTGAACATTCATTTGAGAAAGATAAAATGTTTCCCCTATTATAATTCCTAGATCCGTTCTTTGTAAATCCATAAATATTGGATCCTTTGTGATCCTCATCATGGATAAACTAGCATGGTCTTGTCGACTTAATGCATCTGCCACCTTTTTTTATTTGCCAGGGTGGTAATGGATTGAGCAGTCATAATCCTTAATCAGCTCCAACCATCTTCTTTGAGGCATATTCAGCTCATTTTGTGTGAAAATATACTTTAAACTTTTATGATCAGTATAAATATCAAACCTTTCACCATAAAGGTAATGCCTCCAAATCATTAATGCAAAGATTACCGCAGCTAACTCCAAATCATGTGTTGGGTAATTTTGTCATGGATTTTCAACTGTCGTGAGGCATAAGCTATCACCATATCATTTTTCATAATAACACACCCCAATCCCTTCTTGGATGCATCATTGTAGATCACAAACCTTTCTCCACTACAAGGCAGTATGAGCACAGGTGCACTGGATAACCTTCTTTTCAACTCCTTTAAATTCTCTTCACATTCCTCCATCCAAACAAACATAACTGCTTTCCGAGTCAACTTGGTGAGTGGGTTATATAATCGTGAAAAATCTTTTACAAAACATCGATAATATCCAGCCAAACCAAGAAAACTTCGGAGCTCAGTTACTGTTGTTGGTCTCGACCATCTTTCGATAACCTCTGTTTTTGCTGGATCCACAAATATCCCCTCTTTTGAGATTATGTGACCAAAAAATGAAACTTTTTGAAGCCAAAATTCACACTTGGAAAATTTGGCATAAAGCTTCTCCTTTCTCAGGGTCTTCAATATAATTCTCAAGTGATCTTCATGTTCTTCCTTTCTCTTTTAATAGACCAGAATATCGTCTATAAAGACTACCACAAATTGATCAAGATAGTCTCTAAAGACTCTATTAATCAGATCCATGAAGATATCAGGGGAATTAGTAAGACCAAATGGCATCATTATAAATTCATAGTGTCCATACCTTTTACGGAAAGCCGTCTTTGGTATATCCTCCCTTTTTACCCTCAATTGATGATATCCTGAACAAAGATCAATCTTGGAAAAGTATTGAGCTCCGTGTAGCTTGTCAAATAAGTCATCAATGTGTGGGAGAGGATATTTGTTCTTGATTGTGATCTTGTTAAGTTCTTGATAATCAATGCAGAGTCTCATTGACCCATCTTTCTTCTTAACAAATAGAACAGGTGGCCCACAAGGTGACGCACTAGGGCGTTTGAATCCCTTATCAAGATTCTCTTGGAGTTGCTTCTTCAATTCCTGCAACTCAACTGGGGCCATTCTATATGGTGTCTTTGAAATAGGCAAAGCACCCGGTACGAGTTCTATTGAAAACTCAACTTCATGATTTGGTGGAAGACCCAGTAATTCCTCCAGAAAGACATCATCAAACTCTCGTACGATGGGCATATTCTTAATCGCCAGTTTCTCACCAACCATTTGAGATAAATAACCTTCATTTAGTGGAATCAATACCCATAAAATGGAAGAAATTTCCACTGAAAGGTTATGTTCATCCTTGCATTGATAGACAATCATAGATTGATCTGGAATATGAAATGTGACTTCCCTTCTTTGGCAATTGATATGAGCTCCGTATAAAGATAGCCAATCCATGCCAAGAATCACATTGAATTCCACTAAAGGAAGTATCACAAGATTTGCAGGAAGCACTTTCCCACAAACGTCAATTGGAGAAGATTTATAAACTTTTGATGCAATTGATGTGCCATTATGTGTTGTCACGATTAACTCAACATCTAATTGTTGAGGTAATACGGTGATACCCTTAGAAAATTCTTCAGAAATAAAAGAGTGGGTGGATCCAGAATCAAATAAAACATTTGCTACTTTAGAGTGGATGGTAAGTGTACCTTTCACCACTTCGTTATCGTACTCCACATCACTGATTGAAATTGCATGTGACTTTCCTTTGTCTTTATCCTTAAGAGTTTGTTGACGTCGACCATCATCATCAAACCGTGGATTAGGGCATTTATTAGCATAATGCCCCATCTCCTTGCACTTGAAACATTGAAGTGTAGTAGGTTCATTCTGTGTATCCCTTCCTTTGTTTGCATCATTAGACATCTTCTTCCCATTATCGTGGCATTAAAATGCCCGATGACCTTCCTTTCCACATTTGAAACATTTACTTGTCCCTTTAAGACAACTTCCTCCATGTTTCTTTCCACACTTTGAGCATAAGGGAAAGTTCATCTTCATTTCAGTGTGCTCTTTAGATTTTCCTTTGAATTCCATTTTCCTCTTCTTATCAAACCCATATGACTGATGGGTTACTCCAATCTCCATCTAGACTTTGAGAGCACATCGAATGATTTCCTCGTAGCTATTGAAGTCCCTTATGGCTAACGCCCTTCGAAGACTTGGTTTGAAGCCACTAAAGAATCGACCGATCTTACTCTCAGGTTGGATAATAATACCAGAAGTGTACCTTGCAAGTCTTGTAAAATTTGCTTCATAGGTACCAACAGATTCATCATCCTTTTTCTTCAGTTCAAGAAACTCTTTCTCCATCTTTGTTCGGAGAATACGAGGGAAGTACTTATTGAAAAATAAGTTCTTGAACTCGTCCCATTCCATGGACTCAATTTCATCCCTTTGCCTCATATTCTTAATAATATTCCACCATTGATCAGCATCTCCTTCCAAACGATACACTGATAGGATGACTTTATCATGTTCAGAACATCGAAGAACTGCAAATATCTTTTCAGTAGTACTAATCCATTGTTCAGCAACTAATGGATCAGTAGACCCGCTGAAAGAAGGTGGATGCTGCCTCATGAAGGATTCAACAGAATGTTGCTCCTTCCTTTGCTCGTTTGGAAGTCCTGCATGATTCATATCTTGAGAAAGCTGTGTGAGCATGGCTACAAGATTTTTCATTCCAGCTCCCATATTGTTTGGTTGCTCAGGGGGATAATCATTGCATTTCCCATCGCATTCCGCATTAACACGGTTCCTTCGGGTTCCAGCCATTGACTAAAACCAAGAAGAATAGTGTGAGGAAAACTAATTAAAATAGGAAAACCACCTAATTCAAGAATAAAATTTTCACACTTAAGGTCTTATCCTAGGTTATTCATGGCCATTTATAAAACACTAAGACTGTGTTCTGTGCTTAGACTTATCCTTAGGGTTCTTACTAAGGCTTTCACATCCTAGTTTCTAATGTTTGACTATACCTTTCCTCTGATACCAACTATAATGACCCATACTTTACATACATTGTTAATACTTCCAAATTTAAGCACACTTATTACAACATATGAAAAAAAACCACAAAGGACCGTATAGGTATAGTGTCTTTAGAAACTGGGAATCATAAACAACTACTTCATAAATCTTCTACAATGTCTCCCATTTATTTCATCATATCTAGGGTCCCATTTAGCATATTCTACTTAATATCCATCTTCCTGGCCTGGGGAAAAGAAAACATACAAAAAAGGGTGATCTCAAATGCTCAGCAAGGGAAATAAAGGAAATAAAATTCATATCATATCTTTTTGAAAATCATAACCTGAAAAAGATATCATAATATCTTAACATGGAATAAATCATAGAAGTGAAAATGAGATCCCCATAATCATAACATAAAACTTGAAACTTTGTGTCATGCACACATAATCATGGAAAATAATTTCCTGTTAGTCACGACTCATTGCCAAGACTATCTTAGCAGACAAAGTCCATTTCTGAACCGAGTCACCCTCGTTTCAGTCCTGTATCACTGAACCGAAATAACCTTCCGTTCCAGCCATGTCTATCTCATGAGATATAAATCTTTACCCAATGCATTGGAGGGAGATATAGGTCCCACCCATCTTATAATGAATCCATTCTTATGTGTTCCACATAATCATAAATCATACATCATCGCATAACACATGTAACAAAAATGGGATTCTTGAAACATCATGACATCATAAAACAAATCATATAAGGTAAATGACTTCATAAAAATAATTCCCTCAAAAAATAATCAAATCATTGTAATAATAGGGATAAAAACAGAACCCTATATTATCTTAGATGGAAAATAATTTTGATAAAACATTTGAACTCCATTCTTGAGGAAAATATCCTTTCTTCTTCAAAAACAATTTTCTTTTCTTAACATGTCATACAATTATAAACTAAAAGAAGTTCATTAAAAATAAATTTGAAAACTTATAAAGGAAGATTCTTTGAAATAATGTTTTAAAAATCCATTCTTGCCGTATAAGTTAAAAAAACATTCTTCATACTTTTGTCGGAAAAGTCAAAAAAAGTACCTCATACGAAAAAACGACAAAAGATTCCTTTTATATTCATTACTAAAAAATCACCGAAGGGTAAAATTGGATTTAAACTATTGTAGGTGGATGGAAACAATATTACATATTGAGGTAACATGTATATGGATGATAAAATACACCCCAGTAAATACCAATGTATAAACAATCTTGGATAAAAATGAGATTGTGATATTTTCCCTTACCTTAGGTCCGATTTGATTTTTACGTGTCCGAAGCTCCTGTATAATGGTTTAAATAATGTTATTGACTTATTCCAGAATCATACATATTGATATTATATCATATATGGTCATATTCTTAGCTTCTTTTTAGTAATATTTCATTGTTACTTATTATTCGGGTCTTTATTGCCTTTTGTTCTTATGCGAGTTTTGCCGAATAAATTATTATTCTTATTTTAAGGTTATAGATAACTTATATACAGAATGGTATTAGTGTAACATATATGATATTTATTCATTCAATTCATTTATATAATTACTATGTAATGATGATCATGTAGAACGAGTCACATCACATCATGGAGACGGTATTCCGTACGTACGCACGAGCGATGATATTGTTCCCGTGATCGTGGAATTGTATTTAAGTGTATTTATACTATTTCAGTATCAATATCACTTTATAATAATCATATATAGTTACTCATTACACCATTATACCCATCCTTTCAAGATGATGGTGGAAAATAGATTACACCACGGCGTGGAGAGGGTATTTCGTACGTACGCACGCGCGGTGATTTCATTTTTCCGTAGGATGGATAAAAGGTGAATTAGGGTTGTTTAATATTTATAATAACATATCAGTATGTAAGTAATACTTATGTAATTACTTTATCATGAAACAACTAAAGAAGAATAAGTTGAAGAAGAAAGAAATTGAAAAGATCGGTAATGGATATTACCTCTTCTTTGAAACGCCTCTTTGAATCCTCCACTTAGGGAACTAAGATTGGTCTTTGAAGAAGACCAGGACCTCTAGGATTATTCTAGGGAAGTGGAGAAGGGATAGTTTCAGGGTTTGGACGAGATTTAGTGCTCAAATTGGTGTGAGGAGGAGGGGGAGGAGGTCCCCTTTTATAAGGGAGGAGAGGGGCACCTTAGGAATATCTCAAAATATTATTTTATATTAAAGTCAAAATCGGTTTATAATGGTTCCAAAGGGTCTTATTTAGAAGGTAAAGTGGGGATGGGTCGAAATCCTACCAACCAATAGGATTTAGACCAGTTTAGGTTATTATTGTAACCTTATCAATTAGATTTAACTCTAAGTTAAATAATTTAACTTTTACCGTGTCTTTTTGTTTTCTTACACTATATGGTTAATACACTTACTATAACATGCCAAACGAACCCCAAGTTGTTTAGTATTAATATATATATCCTTATATAAGTTATTTGGCAGATCCTTATATTTTTAGGAATAAAATAACAATTAATAATATAATATTTGATTTAAAAACTATTTTGTGTCAATTTTGTCACTATTTGATATATGATTTTTGTGAAAGTCATAACAGAATTATATGTTCGAACCAAGTTGATTAAATCGACACTAATATATCATAGTAACCTAGAAAATTATTGTAATTCATAAAAAGTCTCAAATGACATTTATTTGGGCATTTATAACATCAATTATGTTAACATTTCCTTAAAAGGGTAATTACTACATCATCGTTGTGTCATAAATAAATTAATTAATTTAAAGTCTAAAAATTATAAATAAAATATCATTATGTAGAAAATCTTGTTATCTTTCTAATGAATATTTATAATAGAATTTATCTTATGTATAAACCCATATTAAAAATGTTTTAATTATTAAACGTTGATTTTAACTATTTTAACTATTCATTAAATAAAATAATATTAAATGTGATAATCTTATCCAAGTGGACCTAAATGGTCATATTATATTCATAAGGTTGTTTTTGGTCGAATTACACTTATCCAATATAATTAGGACATGTGTTAGGGTAATAGTAATATCATATTTACCCTTAGTTACCCTATTTACTATTAACCGAGGTAAAAAAAGTAAAAAATTACTATTCACCAAAAAAATATTTTTATCTCATTGAACCACATTTTACTTACTAATATCGACCGTGTCTGTCGGATTTTTGAAATTCCATTCACAGAAGTGGTAAAATTATGTTTTATGCAAAATTCAGTTTTTAACCTACCACTTAGTGGTTTCACTATTCATCAAAAATTGATAGTTTTCAGAAAAATACCAAAACTTCACCCTAGGCTAATTTCAATATTCTGAATCCAAAAATGATGTCCATTTTGAAAAATAAAATTTATAAAATTTCAAAAAGTGGTTATTACTATTCATAACTGCTAGTTTTAATAATATTTTATTAGCATATCGTTGTTTAGTGAAACTCTGTATTGCGTACAACGCAAGCTATCGAGTAAGGTCGCGATTTCGTGTAAATCAAGCCAAGCAAGTGTTGTGTAGAAAAAGATTCCTTTGATGATTTATATAACATAAAAGTCTCGGGTGTTACAATTCATTCACCAGCGTTTATACATAATTTATGTTTCTTAAGAAATAATATGAGTATCATGGAGAAATGGTCTATAGTTGATAATGATTTTGTGTAAAAAAGGGGGATATCATATTAACAGAGAACAAAATACAACAATACCAAACCAATTATATTGAAATTTTTTATCATTTTAGAAATTATAAGGTTGATTATATCATTTTAAACTTTCATTTTATTGGTACAAAAAATATAGTGGAGTATTTCATTGTGAGTATGATGAGTGTATAAATGTTCAATATTTATCATTTAAAAATCATAGTTCATCCAATTTCCTTTAGCTGTGATGGTTCTGATTTACCACTAGTTCCATTTTATATATTTTTCTATTCCAATTTTATTTTATTTATTTCATATTATATTAATAATGTTATATGAATATAATTATATAAATTTTCTCTAGATTCACATGTAAAGGGAAGGAATTTCTTTCATTTAATGAAACACATTTTACAATAACACCATTAGAAAATGCATACCTCACTCATGGAATTTTCATATTAAATTGTTTCTTACATTGATATTTGACTAAATTATAATTAGAGAGATTTTAAAATCCAGTATGATAAGATACAATAAAACATTAATAAAGAAGTTATTAATATTTCATCAAGAGCTTTAGAATTTTCAAAATAATTAGTCAAAGGTGGAATATAATATATTTTAATTCAGGATCAACTATATAGATAAGTATTATTTTGAATATATTTGTAAAATTATAAAATAACTAGACCGTAATGTATCTATCAAAGGCTATTATATTCAGTGGGAATAGTCTGATATGTCTAATGTCAAATACAATGGAGTAGTCTAGTAATGTTCTGTTGATTAAAAAACATATGGTGACTGAATTATGAATGTCATGACCAACAAGTCCAAATGGGGAGAATATTTCAACAATTCGATAAAAATTTGGATTTAGTTAGAGTAAGTGGTTGGAGTATTCATATTTTGGAGATGTTTTCAGAAATATTGAGGTTTTTTTTGTGGGGAGGACATACATTATGGTTCAAGAATTATTGTCAAACCACAAAATAATACTAACAAAGATTATTGAAATAAAAAAAGAAATATTCTCACACTATAGTGATAAAAATCATACAAAATCATCCAGTCTCACACTGTCACTCAAATTTTTGAGGATTTCACATTTATTTATTTTAAAATAAAAATCCATTATTACATAATAAAGTATTGGGTAATAAATGAAAATGATTTTTGGGACAGTCCCATGCTACAATTATTTTTTCATCACTGTTTTTCTAGTTTTTGTTTGGGAATTAAATATAAATCCCACGATGGGGAATATGATCAAATTGTAATGTGACTAGTATTTACATAAAATTAAATAATAATGAAACCCAACATACCGAAAGTAATATAATCACATCATGATATGTTCTAAAATATTGAAATCAATGATATTTGATGTCTAGGTATTAATATTAGTGTTTAGTTGTTTTAGAATAATATTAATTTTTTGGAATGGAGTTTAAATGTGTAAATTTACCATAATATGATTTAATGGATGACATGTATTATATGATGTTTTTAGTGGTTTCATTTTTTATTTTAATACTAATTCAGAATTCCATAAATGTAGATGAAATAAGTTTGATATTAATTATATAAAAGCATATACATAATATATATTGGAGAAAAAATTTAATGGAAAAATATTTGATTTAAGAATAAATTTTTATAGATAATATAACATTAATGATCCAATTTTAGAACACTTGTTCTCATTTTTCTTGTTTATAATGATTATTATGAAGAATATAGATCATAATGGAAAATACCCTTCATTGTTTGTTGTCATCCATTCACTATTTAAATTTTAAAATTAAATAATTTTTTATTACCATTAGCATATCACTTTTGAATGTATTGATTGGGAAATTGGAAGAGGCTATGAACCATATATTATCAATAGTATTTTCATAAATATTTTATTTATAATTTTTTTTAATAATTATTAGTTATATTAGATAATTTTCGATATGTCTTCTTTGGTTGTAACAAAGTGTGAATGAACCATGTAAAATATCACCTTCCATGTTACATTAATTTATAATAATATTTTTGGGTTTGATTTTTGTGATAGGTTCCTTGTGTCTTTTTAATCATAAAAATAAGATCAAATTTTCATTGATGAAAAACATATGTAATAAAAAAATACCCCACACATTTATGTTTCAAATCTATACCTCATTTTGAAAAGATATTTTTATTATAATTCTATTTTTTAGTTTTTGTTAATGTGATTACAAATAGGATTCATATTCTTAAATTTAATTATTTAATTTTTTCCTTACATAAACAATTATTAATTATTCCATGAAATGAATAGATAAAAAACCCCATTTCTAGTAGGAATCTTAAAACCTTGGATGTATTTTTCAGGGTAAAACAAATTCACATCGAATAACATAGAAATTGAATTTACTTTTTGATGTTTTTCAAAACATTAATATTTTAAAGACTATTATAGTGATTTTGGCTACATAATTTAATTATATACCACTTAAAATTTATAACTACAATGTTTTTGAACGTTTATTAATCCCATAGAATCCATGAAAAATATTATAGTTATGATTAATTAGAAACTAATATATCCTTCATAGTAAAATTCATTTGTTTCATTGAATTATTTTATTTTAGTTAAAATGTGGTAGATTTTTTTCATTGTTTAGCTGGGAAATAATGTATTTTAAAATGAAATCAGAGGTTCTATGTTTAATAGATATTTATAGAATGTTATATAATAATATATATTTTTATTTAAATGGTTTACCATTGATTTGAATAAAAAATAAGAAATAATAAAATATATAACAAATTCATAAAAATAAGCATTATTCACTATTCATCTCAAAATTAAGGTTTGTTTACCTATGTGAAAAATAATATGATCTATTATAATATGGTGATATTTATGAAAACAATGGTTTTCATATTTTACATGATCATTGTAAGAACCTGAATCTTCTTTTCAGGTATGTTTTTCCATTTTTGGTAGTTTTTGACTAAAAGTGGAAAATCTGGAAATTTTCGGAGTACACACCATGTAATTTTTGAGTACACACCATGTACTTTGGTGCCACTAGAAGATTTGTGTCGGTTGTGTCATGGCCACACACACGGCCGTGTAAGGGTGACTTAGAGGCCAACTAAAGCGGAGTACGGAGAATGAAAGTACACATCGTATACTCGAGAAGTACATGATGTGTACTTTCTTTTTATTTCGTGAAATGAACCGGGTTCGCTTATAATCCTTATTTCTATCTTCTTCTTCCCCTAATTCCATCCAAAGAGTCTGAGGAGGCCTAATATTCTCTGAGCCGCCAATCTGTCACCGGTATATGAATCGAATGACGTCATTTGCAATAGAATCACACCAGTGTGTTCTTGGTTCTTCCTTGGCCATGTTTTCTGATTCTTTATCTAATGAGAGTTATCGTAAGTTGAAATTTTTTTATTTATTTTCAGATCTACTCCGTTCTAGGTTGATTCATGGGCCGAAGATTAGTTATATTGATATCCTCGGATCGAGGTAGGTGGTTTGTTGCCTTACATTGAATGTCTTTGTGTTTTTCTGCAAAACTGTCAGATTCCCATGTTTCGGGTATCCCGAGTTAGGGATTTTGGTTCTATTGTTTAATTTCCATATATTACTTATTAGCTTATGATTAATTGATAATAATATATCCTTTTTTACATTTTTAGGGTCACTCTATGGGTTTTATCCTTGTTTGGATGTTTATCGCCGTTTGGCACATTTTTCCTACAAGGCAAACCCTATTGCAATTGCTAGTTTTCTTGTAATAACTGATTTCATGTGTTTCCTATTGTTTTAATTATTCTGATGCATTTTAACTTTTATCCATGTAGTTTGTAAACTTACATATATCCGTTGAATGTCGATTACACACGACTGGACTGCTTGGGGTTGTGAGAACCTGGTGGGGGATACCAAAGAGGGAATATACGATTAAGTGCATCCCAAGGGGGTCTGTTGGAATTAGTTACATATGCAGGACCTACGATAATTTGACTTGGTGTTTCCTAAGAGGGTCCTTAGTTTACGCGTGTATCGATAAAATAAAAGGAATTATACATAAGAGCTTCCACAGAGAGCTTGTTGCTATCTTTTCCAGACCACAGGGGAATCCACGTGAGTGCTTCCCATAGTGTCTGTGCCTTTGTATATTTACTTGACTATAGGGGTCTGCAAGTTAGAGCCACCCAGAGAGTTAGTGTGAATACAGATTGTTTGGTTGGTTTAGATGAGTCTACAAAGCCAATTCACAAGCTTGGATCAATTCCCATGCTTGTTTGTTTAGGTAGTCTTTTGATGCCTAATGCATTACCTGTTCAACTTGGAATAGAGAGCCTTTCTAGATTCCATGGTTTTTTAATTAAATGAATAAATTAATTGTTAAATTAATGTGAATGGAAATTGGTATGATTATTTACTTGTGTACTCCTAGTTCCTTACTACAATTAATTTCATTACTTCTGCTATATTACTCACTGACAAAAGGGCAATGATCTTGTGGTGGTTTCCTACTGGGATTAGTCTCACACCCTGTTTGGGTCCTACTTTTTGGCCCAAACAAGATATATTGTTACAGGTGTGGGTTGGAATTGTGGTCCTTCTACTTCAGGTAAATGATTGCTGGTTGGAGCTGGAGAGCATTGGACTGAGAGTAGGCTTGCAATGCTGCTGGAGTTGTTGTTTACATTTAGTACTTTGTTTCTAAGTTGTATTTCAGAACATTATTTTGTTTGGTGCATTCCATAGAAACTTGTACATGCTGCATCATTATCATCAATACTATATATCAACTGCTTCCACTGTTTAGTTTTAGTTATTGTATGTAGTTTATTGCTACATCTATTGACTATTACTTCCTTTCTCTTGTATACTTTACCAAATGAGGGAATAGTTTCCCCGATGACTCACCAAGGCCCTCGCTGCTAGTCGACAGCCTCTAGGGTTTGAGGAAATTCTCTTGAGGTCATGTGGCCAACCGAGTTTGGGGAACCAGCTGAGTAGCTCCAGATTCGGGTCATTACAAAGTGGTATCATAGAGAGGTTCTTTTAATTTCTATTGAATTACTGTTTAGAAACATTAGAAAGGGATAGTACAGAAAAGGTAAATGGAGAATAACTATTCCTGGGAGTTCTAGAACCTGTGTATAGGGAAAAAGCCAGGTTACCTCGAATTTTCCAATTTTTGAGTTTTGTAAATGTTACAGTTTAATTGACTTCACTGTTGGGTGGTGCACTTTTGTTTTGTTGTTACTATTTATATGATTATGGTTCTATTTTTTGGTACCCGGTGAGATTATGGTATTACATCTCATTCATCATATAGGCACTTGTTAGAAAATAAAATGTCATGCGTATTGCCATGCCTTCTAAATTGAATTAGAAATTGCATGCTTTAGTGATAGAATTTGTTATAGACTATGCATGTTGTCATGATAACTGTTGTGGTAGAATACCCGCTATGTCGATAGGGTATGGTTTGTTTAGAGATTATTAACATCGATGCCAAACATTGGTCTTAGAGGTGCATGGGCCCTTGAGGATCGGAATTTGGTGGATCATTGCATGGTTTCCTTGTTATAACATGTATAAGATTCCCAGGTTTGTTTCCGGGGGAGTATGGGCCCTCACGGATCGGAATTTTCCACCTTAACTCTTTTTTTCTGTGTTTTCTGGGCATCAGAGCAGTTTCAGAGATACTTCCTGGAAAAACCCGGAATACACGGCATGTATTTTATTACTACATGCCTTGTAGTTTTTAAACAGTGTCACTGACTATGTGATCCGAAAAAGAGGTTCTGAAAAATATTTTAGGAACACACAATGTAATAGTTTAGCATTCCGTGTAGTATGAAATATGTACCATGGTCGTGTCACGAACAACACGGGTTGTGTTATCTTTTCACATACACACCGTGTCTGAATCTTACATGTCGTGTAGTTTGATCTAGGTACCCGTCCGTGTCAAGAACAACCCGGGTCGGTGTTACTCTTCCTCGTACACGATGTGTCCATCTGAAACATGCCCTGTAGTGTCGGCCTTCTGTCAGGACATGTCTCTAACAACATGGGCCAGGTAAGGCATACATAGTACACGTTGTGTCTTCCTTGAACACGCCGTGTAGTAATGACTTAGAGGATCCGTGTGGATTAACTGTGTAGAAGGTCTCAGGAAGGGAAGAGGATTCAAGTACACCCTGTGTGTTAGGACCACACGCCGTGTATTTGGGGTGCTACACGACCAGTTTAGGTAGAATTACACAACCATGTGAATGAACTAAGGGAACACGCTGTGTAGGGAAAGATCATGTTGTGTAGTCATGTTTTCCATAACTTGAATTCCTTATTTTCCCCGTTCCTTATTGTGCCTTCAGTTTTTCTACCTTTGTTAATCTGGAATATGAGGTGTACTTTTGACCTTCATGAGCTATGGTACCGAGATGTCCTCCGGTTGTCCGTCAGTTGCAGGGCATTGATTGTACGCCTGATAAGATAGATCAAGGACTATCTGTAGTTCCACATATCGTTCCGGACATGGAACATGTAGTGATTCCAAACATTGGTGCTGACATTCAGTTCAGAGAAGGTTTCATGAGATTCATGCAGACCTTTTAGGGAGCTCAGCATCCTGCCAGATCTATGGAAGAGAAGACACAGGTTTTTTAGCATCTGCATCCTTCAATATTCACAGGGGATGGAGGACCACAGGCTTCAGAGTCATGGATAGAGGCCATGCTATCCATATTCGATCATCTGGAGAAGCCTCCGGATAGGGGAGTGAAGCTCGCGACTTGTATGCTGAAAAATTCCGCCAAAAGATATTGGGATGTGGAATCTCATGCAGGGCGCCAACAGACTATGTCTTGAGACGAGTTTCAGCGTACGTTCTACGACTACTTCTACCTGGTGACACTGAAGGCTGAAATAGCTAGAGATTTCATGAACCTATAGTAGGATACTCTCAATGTTATAGAGTATTACTCTCACTTCATAGAGTTATATCGTTTCTCTCCCGTTATGGGGAATGACTAGCTATTTTTAGCAAAGAAGTTTGAGGAAGGCCTTGGACTGGAAATCAGATCACAGGTGAACATATTTTAGTTGACTTATATTACTCTAATAGTCAACCAAGTGCCTATCAGAGAGAGAAATATGAGGGATACTGGAGTTGTGGACAAGGGCGGTTTAGAATCTAGGGAGTATTCATTTCAGATTGACATCAGGAAGCGCCAACGAGAGTCTACACGAGGTGACCCATGGAAGCGAGGTATTACTTCTCGTAGACGTGATCTTCCTTCTAGAAACCATGTCGTGTGCTATCAGTGTGGGAAAAGTAGGCATAAGAACCATCAGTGCCCGAGATACCTAGTCCAATGCCGATCTTGCGGCAAGATGGGTCATCTACAACATCTCTGCAAGGTTTTCCTTCCAGAAGCTAGTGATGCAGGATCAGTTTTGACTCTGCGTACAAGAGCAGGATTACCAGTTCCACAACAGACTAGGGGCTTGAGTTCTTAAGGTCATTCAGGCTAGGGTAGAGGCTGTGGAAGTAGTGTTTAGGCTCAGGGAGGGTTAGCTCAGGGATCTTAGGCTACTAAACAGGGCCGAAGTGCATGCCAGACTTTTGCGGTAGATCAGATTCATCAAGAGCAGGATCCTGTACCATATATAGTTCAAGGTACGATCTTAGAAGCCTCAGTTTTATCTTCATCTCTCTATGATACTGGTGCTACAGAAAGCTTTATCTTTGTTGTTGTTTTGGAGAGCATTGGGCTTTTTATCTTTTCTTCTGCCAACATGTTGACACTAGGCAAACCATTGGGAACTTGGATGGCTAGTGTAAGTTAGTGAATGGAGTTCCCTCTAGAAGTGGATGGGTATCATTTTCTATGGGATCTCTATGTCCTAAAGATGACATGATATGATTTAATTCTTAGAGTGGACTGTCTCATTCCCTTCCAGGCAGTCGTTGACTGTTATCACCGCAGGTTGAGTTTCATATCACCATAGGGTGAATCTTTTCTTCATAAGGGAAAGTGGGATGTCCAGGAGATTAAAGTAGGACTAGATAATCATGGGCTAGCCAGAGTTACAAATCAGATTTACAGTCTGCATCTGGATGACTAGGGGACTACACAGTTATACTTTCCTCTAGTGGTGAATCGTTTTAGGGTTGTCTTTCTAGAGGAATTTTCAGGTTTGCCTCTAGATATTGAGGTAGACTTTTCTGTTGATCTTGTTTCAGGAGAGGCACTCGTATCCATTCCTCCTTATAGTATGGCTACACATTAGTTGCAGGGTCTCAATATGTAGTTGGAGGAGTTGTTGGAAAAGTGTTTCATCGAACCCAGTACTTCTCCTTGGGGTTCGCCTGTCCGGTTTGCGAAGAAGGAAAACGATACCCTTAGGCTTTGTGTAGATTATAATATGTTGAAACAGTTCACGGTCAAGAACTGATATCCTTTTCAAGGATTTATGACCACTTTGATCAGCTTTAAGGATCCTAGGTGTTCTTGAAGATTGATTTGAGGACCGATTATCATCAGTTTCACGTTAGACCATCTGATATACCTCTTACAACTTTCTGGAGCAGGTATGAACTATATGAGTATATGGTTATTCCATTCTTCCCCACGAACGCACCTACATTTTTCATGGAATTGATGAAACGAGTGGTCCATCCATACTCAGACTCTTTCTTGGTGGTCTTCGTGGAAGATATCTTAGTGTAATATCACACTCAACACGACCATGCTACCCATCATGAGATCATTCTAGGTACACTGAGGGAGCATCATTTATATGCTATATTATCAAAATTCCACTTCTGGATGGATCAGATTCACTTCTTGGGTCATGTTATATCAGAGAAAAGAGTATCAGTAGACCCATATAAATGGAGAGCTATAGGTACTTTGGAGCCGACGAAGAACGTCTTTGAGGTGCGTAGTTTTCTAGGCCTGGATGGATACTACAGATGCTTCATACAATACTTTTCACACTTAGCAGCACCGTTGATAGGTCTGACCAAGAAGTGTGTGACGTTCATATGGTCTGGTTCTTGTGAGTCAGCCCTTCAGGAGCTGAAAGGGAGGTTGACTTCAGCACCGATACAAGTCTTTCCATAGCCTGGCAAGAGCTACAATATTTACTGTGATGCTTAGGGTATCACGCTGGGAGCTGTGCTTATGCAGGGAGATAGAGTCATTACATACGAATCTCGATAGTTGAGGCCACATGAGATGTACTACTGGATGCACGATCTAGATATGAAAGTAGTTGTTCATGCCTTACGTTGTTGGAGACATTATCTTATGGGAGAGCTTTTTGTGGTTTTCACTGACCAAAAAATTCTCAAGTAAATCTTCACTCAGCGTGATCTGAATCTGATACATCACAGGTTCTTCAAGTATCTTCAGTCCATTGACTTTGAGCTTTCCTATACACCTGGGAAAGGCAACGTAGTGGCTGATGCATTGAGAAGGAGGACTTAGATATAGGTTATTCAGGAGGCCAGCAGTGAGTGGAAGCTTATGGATCTATTCTCTAAGATGCATTTGGAGATGCACGATAGATAGGGGCATGCTTTTATTTCATCTGTAGCTATTACCTATACTCTTCATGAATGAGTTCATATGAGGAAGCTATCAGATTCCGAAGGCCTAGTCCTATGGGAATGCATGTTAGGATTGGACCCTCTTCCCGGATGGACCGTAGGTGAGGGTGAGATATTGCATTTCTAGGGTCGCGTATGGGTGCCAGTAGATATATGCGAGGAGATGATGCAATACATTCATTCCTCAGTTTGGGCAGTTCATCTTGGCGTCACCAAGATGTATGGTGATCAACACTTCCAGAATTGGTGGCCAGGTATGAAGAAAGATGCTGCTAGTTTTGTCATGAGGTGTTCCACCTGTCAGCAGCTGAGGGTGAAGCACCAGCGACCAGTAGGGCTTTTACAGCAGCTACCCATTCTCAAGTGGAAGTGGAATGATGTTGCGATGGACTTCGTGACAGGGTTACTGAGATTTTCTCATGGGAATGACGATGTATAGGTTGTCATTGACATGCTCTCGATTGTTGCTCACTTATTAACGATTAAATAGACCTTCATTGTTGATGATCTTGGACAATTGTACATCTGTAAGATTGTATGCTTGTACGAGGTTTCGAGTACAATCATTTCAGATAGGGACGCCTGCTTCACATCGCATTTCTGGCAAGGGCTACAGATGGATTTGGGTACACAGGTACTTCTGAGTACAACTTTCCATCCCTAGATAGATGGCTAGTCAGAGCGCATGATTCAGGTGCTAGAGGAATTGCGACGAGCAGGCGTCCTTGATTTTTGAGGTTCTAGGGAGAGACATATACCTATAGTGGAGTTTGATTACAATAATAGTTTTCAATAAACTATTCAGATGACACCTTATGAGGCTTTGTACGGTAGGTCGTGCCGATCTCCCTTGTGTTGGATGGAGGTAGGAGAGGCAGCTATGCTGGGAACACCTCTTGTTCATGAGACCACAGAACATGTGGAGTTGATTCAGTAAAGGACGGCTACTGCACAATCTCAGCAGAAATCTTATGCTGATCAGCGGAGATGACCTTTGGAGTACAAGGTCGAAGATATGGTTTCCCGATGTGTTTCTCCGAGGTTGGGACATAAGAGGATCAGGAGACAGGGAAAGCTTTCATCGAGGTATGTCAGGCCATTTGAGGTTCTGGAGAGATTCGAGCTGGTTTCTTATAGGTTGAAATTACCTCATAGGTACCAGGCTATGCATGATTTCTTCCATGTTTCTCAGCTTTGACGCTATTTCTCAGACCCGTCTCATGTTTTTCAACCTGATGAGGTTGAGCTGGAGTAGGATGCATCATTTGAGGATCATCCTACCAGGATTGTTGACTGTAGTAAAAATGTACTCTATGGCCAGTCTGTTCCTCTGGTACGGGTGTTATGGCAGCACGACCATGTATAGGACGAGACATGGGAGATGGAGGCCGATATGCGATCGCAGTGGCAAGAGTTGTTTGAGGTTTCTTCTTCACCACCTTGTTAGGGAAATTCCGGGATGAATTTATTTAATGGGGGAAGTTTTTAAGAACCCAGATCTTTTTTTCAGGTATGTTTTTCTTTTTCTGGTAGTTTTTGAGAAAAAGAGGTAAATTTGAAAATTTTCTGAGTACACGCCATGTTCTTTATGAGTACATTCCATGTACTTAGATTCCACTGGAAGCCTTGGGCTCGCTATATAGTGGCCAAACACACAGCTATGTAAGGGTGACTCAGAGGCAGCCTAAAGCGGAGTACGGAAAAGGAAAGTACACACCATGTACTCCAGAAGTACACGCAGTGTACTTTAATTTTATTTTGTTAAAAGGAACTGGGTCGCGTCTAAACCTTATTTCCATCTTCTTCTTCACCTAATTCCATCTGGAGCATCCAAGGAGGCCGAATCCTCTCCGAGCCGCCGATTCGTCACCGTTTATCAAATCGAATGTCGTCAGTTGCAATAGAATCACAGCGGTGTGTTCTTGGTTCTTCTTTGGCCACGTTTCTTGATTCTTTCCCTTATGAGAGTTATCGTAGGTTGAACGTTTTAGCCATTTTTGCAGATCTACTCCGTTCTAGGACAATTCATGGGCTGAGGTTCAAGTATATCGACCTCCTAGGATCGAGGTAGGTGGTTTGTTTCCATAGGTTGAATGTCTTTGAGTTTTTTTGAAAAAGTGTCAGATTCCCATGTTTCAGGTATCCTAAGTTAGGGATTTTGTCCTATTGTTTAATTGCCTTATATTTGGTGTTATATTAAGGTTAATTGATAATAAAATATTCTTGTTTTCATGTTTGAGGGTCACCCTATGGGTATTATCTATGTTTGGCTATTGATCATCGTTTGGGACAATTTGGCTGCAAGGAAAACCCTATTGCAATTGCTAGTATTCTTGTTATAACTATTTTCATGTGTTTCCTATAGTTTTAATGATTTTGATGAATTTTAGCTTTTATCCAAGTAGTTGATAAAATTACTTAGGGTTGCTGACAGTCGATTATGCACGACCGGACTGCTCAGGGCTATGAGAACCTGGTGCGGGAGACTAAAGAGGGAATAAACGATTAAGTGCTTCCCTAGGGGGTCTGTTGGAATTAGTTTTGTACGCATGACCTATGGGAATTAATGTTTCTTCTTCTTAAGAGTGTCCTTAGTTTACGCACGCATCGAGACCATATGAGGAATTAGACATAAGAGCTTTCTTAGAGAGTCTGTAGCTATCGTTGCAAGACCACAATGGAATCAACGTGAGGGCTTCCCAGAGTGTCTGTGCCTTTGTATGTTTACTTGACTATAGGGGTCTGCTAGTTTGAGCCACCCAGACAATCAGTGTGAATGTGGATTGTTTGGTTGGTTTAGATGAGTCTACCAATCCAAAGCACAAGCTTGGATCTATTGGCCTTCTTGTTTGTTTGGGTAGTCTTTTGATGTCTTCTGTTTTACCTATTTACCTTGGAATAGAGTGCTTTTCTAGATTCCTTGGTTGTTTAATTACATGAATGAATTAATTGTTAAATGGATGTGAATGTTAATTGGTAGGATTGATTACATGTGTACTCCTAGTTCATGACTACATTTACTTTCATTACTTCTTCTATATTACTCACTGACAATAGGGCACATATCATATGGTGGTTGCCTACTGGGATTAGTATCACACCCTGTTTGGGTCCTTCTTTTCGACCCAAATGGGTTATATGGTTGCAGGTGTGGACAGGGAATGTGGCCCATCTACTTTAGGTAAATGATTGCTGCTTGAAGCTGGAGAGCATATGACCGAGCTTAGGCTTGTGATGATACTGGAGTTTCTGTTTACTTTTAGTACTTTGTTTTTCAGGTGTATTTCAGTATGTTGTTGTGTTTGCTACTTTCCTTAGAAAATTGTACCTGCTGCATCATTATCATCACTACTATATATTCATTGCTTCCATTATTTAGTTTCTGATATTGTATGATGTATACTGCTTCCGCTATTGACTGTTATTTCCTTTCCCTTGTATACTTTACCAAATGAGGGAATAGTTTCCCCAATGGCTCACCAAAGCTCTCACTGCTAACGAGAAGCCTCTTTTGTTTGGGGAAATGCTCTTGAGGTCATGTGGCGAACCGTGTATAGGACACAAGTTGAGTGGCTCCAGATTCAGGTCGTTACAATAATTATTTAGAAGTATAAATTTCATATAAAGTATTTAACTTTTATCCATTTCAATTTTTATAAGATAAAACACCAACCCTGAGCATTTAGCAAACATTTCCTATAGTCCTTTAGATTGGTGTTTTTCGAATTATAAAGTGAAAATTAAAGAATATTTTACTCTTATGTATGGAGTTAATATATATTAGATTAATGATAACCCTAATTCAATGGTCATGAGGGATGATAGATATAATATTTTGATTATATATATATATAAGTGTTAGGAAATATAATAATTTATTGGATAATGAGTGTGGAAAATTAAAGGAGTTTTGAATTGGATTCATATATGAGGTATGATTGAACACTTTTAATTTTATTAATTTCTTGATCCAAACATTTTTATTTCTATATTACTATTTATGAGCTTGATATTTAGTATTAACCATGTTAAGGAATGCATTCATTATTAATTGATCTTTAAATTTTTAATGAGGACATGAAATGATCATATTTCATGGTAGTTGATAATTGTTTCAATTTAATTATTATCATACTTTTTTTGTATAATTTTAAATAATATATTCAATTATTTATTTATTTTTTATAATGTATAATTTCATTGAAATTGGATATAATAGGATATATTTGATATTTGATAAGAAGAAATCACATTAAATTTAAAAAAAAATTATGATGTTGTTTTTTTGGAGATATAAAATTTTTCATTTCATATGTCATAATGGTTTACACATTCATTATAAATCCTTAACTATTATAAGTGATTGATATTGTGGATGATCTGATCATAAACAAATTGTGTTATTTTGAAATCATATTACTCCATGGATATCACAATTGATTGAAAACAAATAAATTGGTAAAGAATAGAAATTGATTTATTGAGGTTGGTCATGTCAAAATTGAGATGTAAGAATGGAGAGGGGTGCATTTATTATATCCCTCTTTTATTAAAAAAAACTTATTTTAGGTAAGTTCTGGTATGTAGAAAAGAAACAAAAATAATGGATGAAAATATTGACTAATTTAACTTCGATTTTTTACCATTTAATGGCTGACCATAAGTGAACATGGAATTCAAACACAAATTCAAAACAATAAATGGTTATATTGGAATAGAAAATGATCATCTATGGAGATAAATGAGGTTAGTGATGTAATGATAAGAGAGATTTATAGGCATATCCATTACAATAAAACAAAAAACATCGTATAATGTGTTTTTAAATTAAATTTATTTTTAATATTAACTAGAGGTTAATGGGTATATATTTGAAAAAATTTCTATTATAGATAGAGCTAGAAAATCATGAAATCGGATATAGATCAATTGAATTAATTTCATAAAATAATAGATTTTATTCAATTATGTTAGATATTTATTTATATTTTCATCAAATCTTATGTTCTATAAGTCCTATGAGGTGAATTATTCAATTTTTATTGAATCGGTGAATAACTATTTAGTTGGTTTCTTATGTGCCGATGAATTAAGAGGATTAAGATAGATATTTAACATTATGTAAGTATTATTATATTGGATGATCTATATTTATTTATTATCCATTTATGAATAATTTATCTCATATAATGTTTGGATTCATGACGAATAATATAGTGTGGGGGGAGGAAAAGAAGTTTTGTCAAGAGGGATTATTTTAATGATAATATATTGTTTCATTATTTTTCTCATGATATTGGATGTAAATTCGTATTAGTTTTTGTATATTTAGTTGTTCATAAAAAAATTAATTATTTATGTTACTATTAACAGAAATTTATCTACTTACATTTTTTCACATAGGTATCTCATTGTAATGTTAGATTATATTTTTATATAAATCATACTATAAAAATTATGTACTATTTATTATTTTTATAGGATGTATTTGCAATTTTTTATTTTAACTTCGATGAGTAAGAAATTGAGAATTTATATGGTTTGGTTTTTGTAAGGTTTGAAGTTTATATTTGTTCATCCAAAGAATTTTATATATATTAAACTTAATTAGACTGAATAAAAGGTATTTAGTAATAATACATTCTAAAAGAGTTGTGTATGATATAATAGCATATAAATATGGAGTAAAAATAAAAAAAATAAAAATATTCATTAGACGTAATGTAATATGTTGGGTGGATGAGGTTTCATTATAACTATGATTTTGTGAACCTCATTAACAAATAAAACACTTCTCTATCTCAATAGATGTATGCTATATTTGTTTCATTAACAATGATCTTTAGCTTGAATAATACATAGGTGATAAATTAATTGGTCGAACCATTATGGATGGAATTATTGATGTATCATATCCTTACAAAATCTGATGTTCAATTTCATAGATACTGCACTATATAGGTCAATTACTATGTTTAAAATAACAATATAATGATCAAATAAGAAACAAATAATGGCACAACCTTATATAATAATTGTCTCTATTATTTATACAAGTTATATCAAAGAAGTAAAGACATCATCTTTTTTTAATAATAGACAAGAAATCTCATTTTAGGAAGCACAACTTATTTTGGGATGGTAAATTACTAACCATACATTCCCTATTTAAATCATTGATTCATCATTATTAAATTAAAATAAGTCGTCATTATTTTGTAAAATTTATTTATTATATGAGTTTAGTGTTTTTTCAATGTTATAGAAAGATTAAAAATTAATTTATTAGACATATATAATGATATCTTCACTAAATAATTTAAATCACGAACTCAATATTCTTACAGGGTTTAATATATTTCATGAATAAGTTAAAATTTTACAGAAAAATATATTTTTTTAGTTATCCATTAGTTGATATGGATACTCAGTAGGTCATGATTAACTATATTCACAGTGGCTTGAAATATTAAAGAAAATTGATGCATAGTAGTAACCACCACAATAGGATTTACTTTATAATTGTTAGAAACTTCACATTGTAGGTCTCTAATGATATTACTTATTAATATTTTAATAATCATAGACCTATTTCATTTTGAATTAAAAAACCTGTTATTTTAACAAAAAATTCAATATATCAATATATTAAAATATTATATAAATTTCAAATGTAATATAATAGTTTTAAAAATATAAAAATATTTTATATCTTACATATATCAATAATTCAATTTTTTTATTTTAAATTACAATTATATTTTATTGTAATTTTATTACACCAGAAATGAAAAACTATAAAAAGTAAAATATATAACAAATACATTTTAATATTATATATGAAAAATTATATTAATTATGTGTCATATTAGTTATAATAAAACCCTTACACTGGACTATTTGAGATAGATAAAAAATCATTGTTTAGTTCATTACGTTATTTCAGAAATTAATTGAAGATAGTCATCCTAAATAATTTTGATATTTGAAACATGGTCTCACAGATATAATTACTTGAATACTGTTGAAATGGTAGAAGAAACTATTTTTTTAAATAAATTTACAATATTTTCATCCACATAGAATATTTTGTGACCAATTTAATCCAACTTTTCATAAATGAATAAAAGTTATATTTTTAGAATTTTAATGAAATTTTAGCATATTTTATTAAATTTTAACATCATTCACATGTGTTGAACCTAAAAATAAATTTTAATTTTACAAATTAAACATGAATTATTTTTGATACATATAATATTATATTTATATGATATTTATTAATATATATTACAAATTAATTTAATATTATTATTTTCATTATATAGTGTTCTTAATCTGATTTTCTCATTTATTATTTTTTTATTATGATATTTTACATCAAGTAGTGTTATAATAAGGAAAATTAAATTTTGATCATTTTGAGAACACTAAATGTATTATTAATGTGTCTATTATTCATATAGATTAAAAATAATCAATGAAAATTTCATAGATATTTTTAACAATTTATTTTTTCTTATTTTTGATCATTTGACTGATGTTATCAACATTAAAATGATTTATAATATTAAAAGTGGAGTTATGGAAATTTTAAGAACATAAGATACCATATTTATTCATGATTTGTTACAACTAATAAGTTACTAATTAGAAATTATTTTTTAATTTTTCAATATTTACTAAGAATAGTTTGTCTATTTTAATCATTATATGAAATTTTGAATAAAAAATCCCAAAATTTTATAAATGAGATTTTGAATATTTATTGGATACTATGACTTATAATAATGTAAATTTCAATTCAAGATTCTTTAAATTTATTAAATATCACATTCCATTGTTTTCATGATATGAAAACCTAGTTCATTGTAAGGAAAATTTAAAATAAAATTATATTATTAAAAGTATATATTTATATATTAACGAATTTTAATAATTATAGAAATATATCAAAATGGAATGGAGTTTTTTATTAATAATGTTAAAAAATATTATAATATTTTTTATAATATTTGATGAAACATCGATATATTTTTATGGGTTTTGATTAAATGATTCTCATTTTTCACTAAAACAATTATATAATTCTAAAACATTTCATTTTATCATTTCATCTATATATATATTTTTTTATTGTTAATTTCATTGGAAAATAAAAAACAATAATCAAATATAAATTTTTAAAAAATAAATTTAATAAAATAAAATTTTGATAGTTTTGTTCATTTCATATATGTTAAATTATAGAAACGAGTTTAAATTGTAAAAATAATCATTCATTCATTTCAGCCACACTACATGTCAGATTGATATAATGTTCATTCATAATGTTCAATGATTAATCCATATTCATTTTTTATATCTTGATTAAAATAAAATCACATTTTCTTGTTTTTTGATCAGTTAATACACTATTTAACCATTAAAACTCTTATAATTTATGAAATTATCTTTATATCATTCTAGATATCTAATTGTCTCATTTTTTGTTATTAATAATACTGTATATATAGAATTATTCAATGATTGTACCACTATATTTTCAAAATAATGAAAAATGAATTTTGTGGTTTTAATCATTTTAAAAATGGATTTGAACAAAAAATGTGTTTAACTAAAAAAGATAACATTAAATAATTTCAATAATATTTCATATCAGAATGATAAGTGATTTATCCTGACTTATTATAAATTAATTTATTTTTATATCTTCACATTTTCATATTATTCTAATATCATTCATTTTATTCTTCATCATTTTATGAATTTTTTGATTCTAATAAATTTTTATAATTGTAAAAAAATAATTATGACCATCCTACTGATATTTATTATCTATATGACCTGGTTTTCATTTATATGAAAAAAATCATTCTATGATCGTGTTAAGTTTTTGAAAATTCCAAGTAATTTTTTTTAAATTATTTGGGAATATTTTGAGTCTGCAAAAATTGACAGCATATGATTTCGAGACCCGGTGTGCCCTGAATGAATTTACAATATTATTTTAATGTATGTTTAGTAAAAGCGTGAGCGGCATTTTATATATTTTGAACTTGGGCTCGGATTAAAAATCTGAAGGAAACATTGAATCTGCAGTGTTTTGATTCACTAAAGGGATGATTCACTTCAACCGTTGTAGGTCAGGATAAAAAGATAGTTTTTTACTTTTTAAAGAAAAGAAAAATAACATGTAATTGTAATTTTATTTCCTTTTTATCCAATGGATGAGCAGCATTGTGGAGACCAGTGACTTTTCATGAAAATTGATGGATTGACTCAAGAACTGTGTAACTCCACCATTGTTAATTAAATGAGGATCATTAATTCATTTAATCAACCTCATTAATTCCTCAACGCATTACTCACCATTCCCCATATGATTTTAATGAATCTCAGTGTGGGGTTTTGGAATAGATTCATCATGTGAGGAATATCTGGTGATGTTCTGTTGAAACATCCATTAACAGAGGATAGAAGCCCGTATGGCAATGATCTGGGATCTACGAACGCTGATGACTCCATCCAACGTGGACTCTCCTCTCACCGCAACTACGACACCTCCAACAGATGTTATGTTATGGATATTTTTTTAATAAAAACTATCTTTGATGAATTCTTCTCCTACATATTATCATGCTAACATGGAGGGAATGGGACAACCAAACAAGGTCCATACTCTATGCTGCTTCATTTATCATTGCGTTCTTCGAAGACTATTTTCCCATTTTCACAGCAGCATGAGACAAAGGGTCACGTTGTTACGATGACAGTCCAGAAATCCCATAGGCACAAAAAAAGTTTAAATAGAGCTCTAGAGCATCGCTAGAGCCCTGCGGAAGATCCTCCGTTGTCGTTGAGTGTAGGCGATGAATGACATTGGCCGGCCGTGGTGGGAGCAGGCGCTGCGCTATAACGCACCGAAGAGGGGAGCCACAACATCATGTCTTGGTGGCTATTAGAGGCAGTCGAACCTTGGCTGGTTGTCAAGGTATAGGTGGTATGATATCGTGCACCGCATCGAATGAAGCTACAACTCGAAGCTACGACAAAGGCAGGGGGACCCACGACCCATGGTTCCCACTGACCACGAGGCGGCACCGCATGGCGCCGCTAATTTATGTTGTTCGAATGAATCCTTTGAGTAATTTTTCAGGCGGATCGCACACCCTGAGTATGTCGCGCCAACAGGCTGGGCCAGGCTGGTCTACAACCGATTTGGCTGAGCCAGCCATGACCCAGTCCAACCGGGCTAGCCCAGGATGGTTTAGGATTGGTCGGGTCATACCCAAACCTGGTCAGACCAGGCCCAGACCCCTCTTAGGCCCAGAAATGCATAAAATGATAAAACATGTGTACCGAACATTTGTTTGACAAACCATCTGCAACGCAGGGATCCTTGTGGAGATATGATCATTTTGAGAAACTCCATGATCTTTTTGGAGAAAATTAGACTATGGAAGGATTGGTTCGAATCCAAATCCAATCGGGCCTTTGGCACTAAAATACCATTAACTTATAGACCGGGAGTCTGGTTGAAACTCCGTCTATTGAATTTGAATCCTTATGACATGTAAGATCATTAGTTTACTTCTTCCTAGGAATTCGTGCTGATTGAATTACAACTGATGGATTGAAGAGATGTTATCCCATAAACAAGCATACTACGAGCAGGAATCATGTGGCTGGATATGAGGTGGATGTTGGAGAAAGATCATACAAAGGTTAGTACCGAGCGATCCTCTATGGGTCATCACCAATTGATCATGTGTTGGTAAGATCCTATATGGGTTAGTGCTCTGTGATCCTATGTGAGTCAGCGCATACTGATCCTATGTGGGTAAGATCCATTATGGGTCAGCAGGGGTTAGTACCTATTGACTCCAGGAGGGTCCGATCCTGTGTGGGATTAGAGGGGGTTAGTACCCATCAATCCCATGTGGTTCAGACTCTGTATGGTCAACAGTAGTGCATGATGACAGAATAAGATGATCTAGCTTATTGACTATTCATCTGTACTTATGTTCATTACTTATACCTGGTTTGAGCTAAGACTTATGCTTTGTTTTTATGATTGAGATCATGCTCTGTGGTTTATTATTTGTGGAATTATGAAATACCTCTTGTGGTCTCGGGGTCCCTACTGGGTATTTTTATAATCACCCCTACACAGGCATCACCCGTACCATGTTGTGTCTTATGTAGACGAAGAGCAGCTTGGTTGAGACTTGAGGGAGCCAGGACCGAGTGGTACACGAAGGTGATTGGCTCACGTGGATAGAAATGGAGATGAGCAGTACCTACCCTTCAGGTAAGATACTTTGTATATTATCAAATGACTTGTTTTCTATTTTCAGTTCTATTTGTACCCTTTTCAGTTAGGCTTGTATTACGGTCCCTTTACTTTTAGTACACACCTTTACTACATAAGTTTTACTTTATGGGTTAAATCTTTTTTTGTTCTCGGATTGTGTTTTTTACATTTATTCAAGTAAATGCCTTCCCATTTTAGGGATACACCTTTCTGGTGATAGTCTCCAACCCCTAACACATTGAAGGCAGGCTTGGGGTAGTCAAGACATGGGCCATGAGGGACAGGTCGTGACAAAGTGGTATAATAGGAGTCGGTTCTACAGAAGAACTAGGATTGTGATAATTTTAATAGAGAAATAGTGTTATCTATTTTGAGTGTGTTTTTTAGTTCGGGGAGTCTAGTGTTGGTGCGGAAGCTGATGTATCCATACAACAGGACCCATAATTCGAATATCTAACTCAGTGCTCGAAAAGAATATTTGTGTGTGTTTTGGAAAGTTTTCCTTTGGTATCTTTTTAGTCAACTCACCTGTTATAACTTATTGACCATGGCACATATGTTTCAGATTAGGATGCATCCACGTAGACAACCATCTAGGATTCCTGAAAGAGTACATGATGACGACCCACCGAGCGACGAGGCATCAGTGCAGGGCCCTCTTACTATGTTGGCACCTTCGAGTGGTGTACTAGCACCAACACCTCCAGTTGGATTGTAGATGCCACCCACCCCACCAGAACACCGTTCACACCAACTGAGAACATTACACGAGTTCCAGAGATAGAGGCATCAAAGGTTTTTAGGCGAGATTGATCTCCAAGTAGGTGAGGACTGGATGGAGGTTGTGGATAGAATTTTTTCTAAGGTGGGACACCAACAAATCATATGATTATCCTAGCTGCTAGCCTTTCTAGGGAACATTAGGTAGATAGAGGAGCATGATTCTCATGACACATGATGAGGCAACCCTAACCTGGATGGAATTTCAGAGACTCTTTAGGTTGGAGTTTGTTCCAGCGACTCTACACTCAGTGCATATCATGGAGATGCTGCACTTACAGAAGGGCAGCTTAACAGTATCATAGTACTCAGCGAGAATCACTGGCCTCTCATGAAACCTCACCAGCATGGTAGAAGACACATTCTTTAGGGCCCGGACCTTTGAAAAATTTCTCTGGTGGGAGATCAGAGCATCAATGGTATCACTGAATATCCGGATGAAGGATGGAGTGCTCAAGAAAGCATTTTTGGTGGAGAGCTTCATAGCTGAGTAGGAACCGATGGTGAAAGAAACCACCAGACGATTGGTAGCTGGTCATCTGCATGAGGCAGTAGACAGATGATGAAGAGGTCCAAGCGGGCCATACCCACCAGTAGATGGCCTCGAGAAGTAGGGTTGGAAGTGCTGAGTTCGCGAGGCAGAGAAGGTCAACTCAGAGGCAGATTGTGCTTTAGGTGCGGCAGAAGGTCAACATGGCTTGCAACTGCTCAACACGTCGTACTGATGATCAGGAGACGGTTGAGGGACCACTAAGGCAGAAGTACATATTCGAGTGAAGAGGTCCACAGGGTGGCAAACCAGTCTGGGGAGTAGGATGTGAAATAGGTGGTGGGTATAGATTTGAGGTTCTATCACCACCACTAATAGGAGGTCCACCCCATCCACAAGGATCAGGTGGAGAGGGTCAAGCTCAGATATAGGCAGCTGAGGCCTATGACCATGGTGCTCCGGAAATGACTAGAGGTATTGTAGAGACCCGAAGCTTGACGTACATGGACATTACATTACATTTGCGGAATACTTAGTACATTACAAAAACACACACACAAGGACCGTAATAGTTTAGTGTCTTTGGAAACTCGGAACGTAATCTTCTAATTGTGTTGAAAGATCTTCAATATCTCCCATAAAGATCGTCCATTTTTTTACCTAAAACTTTTCTTTATATCCTGGGGAAAAGAAAACATAAAAGGGTGAGCTCAAATGCTCAACAAGGGCAAATAAAGGCAATAAAAATCATATCATATCTTTTTGAAAATCATAACCTGCAAAAGAGATCATAATATCTTAACATGGAACAAATCATAGAAGTGAAAATGAGATCCCCATAATCATAACATGAAACTTGAAATCTTTGTGGCATGCACACATAATCATAGAAAATCATTTCTTGTTAGTCATGACTCATTGCCAAGACTATCTTAGTGGACAAAGTCCCTTTCTGAACCGAGTCACCCTCGTTCCAGTCCTGTTTCACTGAACCAGTATAACCTACCGTTCCAACCATGTCTATATCATGAGATATAAAATCTTTACCCAATGCATTGGAGGGAGATATAGGTCCCACCCATCTCATTATGATACCATTCTTATGTGTGCCACAAAATCATAAATCATAAATCATTGCATAACCCATGTAATAAAAATGGAATTCTTAAACAACATGACATCATAAAACAATTCATATAAGATAAAAGAATTTATTAAAATAATTACATCACATCATAACCAAATCAATGTAATAATATAGATAAAAACAGAACCCTTTATTATCTTAGATGGAAAATAATTTTGATAAAACACTTGAACTCCATTCTTGAGGAAAATATCCTTTCTTCTTCAAAAACATTTTTCCTTTCTTCACATGTCATACAACTTTAAACTAAAAGAAGTTGATTAAAAATAAACTTGAAAACTTGTAAAGGAAGCCTCTTGGAAATAATGTTTTAAAAATCCATTCATGCTATATAAGTTAAAAAAACATTCTTCGTACTTTTGTCGGAAAAGTCAAAAAGTACCTCGTACAAAAAACGACAAAAGATTCCATTCATATTCTTTACTAAAAACCCACTGAAGGGTAAAATTGAATTTAAACTATTGTAAGTGGATGGAAACAATATTACATATTTAGGGAACATGGATTTGGATGATAAAATACACCCCAGTAAATACTTACGAATAAACAATCTCGGATAAAAATGAGATTGTGATATTTCCCTTACCATAGGTCCGATTTGCTTTGTACGTGTCCGAAGATCCTGTATAATGGTTTAAATAATGTTATTGACTTATTCCAGAATCATACATATTGATATGATATCATATATGGTCATATTCTTAGCTTCTTGTTAGTAATATTTCATTGTTACTTGTTACTTGGGTCTTTATTGCCTTTTGTTCTTATGCGTGTTTTGCCGAATACATTCTTATTCTTATTTTAAGGTTATAGATACCTTATATCCAGAATGGTATTAGTGTAACATATATCATATTTATTAATTCAATTCATTTATATAATTACTATGTAATGATGATCATGTAGAACGAGTCGCATCACATCGTGGAGACGGTATTCCGTACGTACGCACGAGTGATGATATCGTTCCAATGATCGTGGAACTGTATTGGAGTATATATATATTATTTCAGTATCAATATTACTTTATAATAATCATAAATAGTTACTCATTACACCATTATACCCATCCTTGTAAAGTGATGGTGGAAAAATAGATTACACCACGGCGTGGACACGGTATTCCGTACGTACGCACGCGCGGTGATTTCATTTTTCCGTGGGATGGATAGAAGGTGAATTAGGGTTGTTTCATATTTATAATAACATATCAGTATGTAAGTAATACTGATGTTATTACTTCATCATGAAACAACTAAAGAAGAAGAAGTTGAAGAAGAAAGAAATTGAAAAGATCTGTAATGGATATTACCTCTTCTTTGGAACACCTCTTTGAATCCTCCACTTAGGGAACTAAGATTGGTCTTTTAAGAAGACCAGGACCTCTAGGATTATTCTAGGGAAGTGGAGAGGAGACAATGGCAGGGTTTTGCCGAGCTTGAGTGCTCAAATTGGTGTGAGGAGGAGGGGGAGGAGCTTCCCTTTTATAAGGGAGGAGAGGGGCACCTTAGGAATATCTCAAAATATTATTTTATATTAAAGTCAAAATCGGTTTATAATGGTTCCAAAGGGTCTTATTTCGAATCTAAAGTTGGGATGGGTCGAAATAATATCAACCAATAGGATTTAGACATGTTTAGGGTATTATTTTAACCTTCTCAATTAGATTTAACTCTAAGTTAAATAATTTAACTTTTACCGTGCCTTTTTGTTTTCTTTCACAATATGGTTAAAACACTTACTATAACATGCCAAACGAACCCAAATTGTTTATTATTAATATATATATATACTTATCTAAGTCATTTGGCCGAACCTTAGATTTTTAGGAATAAAATAACAATTAGTAATATAATATTGGATTTAAAAACTATTTTGTGTCAATTTTGACACTATTTAATATATGATTTTTTTTTGAAAGTCATAACAAAATTATATGTTCGAAAACAGTTGATTAAATCAACACTAATATATCATAGTAACCTAGAAAATTAGTGGAATTCATAAAAAGTCTCAAATTACATTTATTTTGGTGTTTATAACATCAATTATGTCAATATTTCATAAAGAAGATAATTACTGCATCATCTTTGTGTCATAAATAAATTAAATTATTTGATGTCTAAAAATTACAAATAAAATACCATTATGTAGGAAATCTTTTTATCTTTCTAATGAATATTTACAATCTAATTTATCTTATGTAAAACCCTATATTAAAAATGTATTAGTAAATAAACTTTGATTTTAACTATTTTAACTCTTCTTTGAATTAAATAATAATAAATGTCCTAATCTAATCCAAGTGGGACTAAATGATAATATTTTACACTTAAGGTTGTTTTTGGTCGATATACACTTGTCCAATAGAATTAGGACATGTGTTAGGGTAATATTAATATCATTCTTACCCTTAATTACCTTATTTACTTTTAACCATGGTAAATAAAAGTAAAAAGTTAGTATTCACCAAAAATTATTTTCATCTCATTGAACCACATTTTACTTACTGACATCAACCGTGTTTCTCGGATTTTTGAAATTCCATTCACAGAAGCGGTAAAATAATGTTTTATGAAAAAATCAGATTTTTAACTACCACTTAGTAGTTTCACTATTCATCAAAAATTGATGTTTTTCAGAACAATGCCAAAATTTCATCCTAAGCTATATTTCATATTCCGAATTCAAAAATGAAGTCTATTTTACCAAATTCATATCATAGAAGTTGCATTAATTAATTTTATAATTAAATCCCGCTGTTAAAACAAATAGCGTGTTTTTAAGAAACAATATCTATCAAAAGATTGACACTTGTTTATGTCTGGTTTAAATGTGAAATTACATCCAATGACCAACATTGTATTAAATTGTAAAAATATATTCTAAATATACTTTAAAACCACTCAAATTAATAATTTATCACTATAAATTATTTCGATTGAAAAAGCTGTTTTTAATTAAAATTTAGTAATTTTCACTATTCATCAAAATATGAAAGTTATCCGAAAATCACCAAAATTTCACCATAGGCTAAATTCGATACTCCGAATCCAAAAATGAAGTCCATTTTGAGAGCTAAAATTTCTAAAATTTTAAAAGGTGGTTATTACTATTCATAACGGCTAGTTATAATAATATTTTAATAGCATATCGTTGTTTAGTGAAACTCAGTATTGCGTACTACACACGCTATCGAGGAAGGTTTTGATTGCGTGTAATGCAAGGCAAGTCAAGGATGCGTGTTGTGCAAGATACTTTTGGTGTAGCGTACAACACAAGACATTAATAAAATTTAAAAGAATATTTTTCATAAAATCTCGGGCTGTTACATTCTACCCCCCTTAAAATGAATTTCGCCCTCGAAATTCGTCGGGGTTATAAATGGTTTACTATTCGAAAGTTTATTTAAACGAAACCCACATCGTAAAAAGGAATATCAAAACCAATCTTTAAAAACAAAATTATGAAACGTAACGGTTACCTAAATAAACTAATCACTGGGTTTCCACATAGGTGAAAATATGGATATGGAAGAGAAATCTAACCATCATGTTCTGATGGAGAGTGGTAGAGAACCTGGCTATGGAAAATCCAACAATCAAAAATCCATAAATTTGTGACGATCTAAGGTACCATCTGATTAATCATATATAAGAGCACTTGGACAACATTTTTGGTTTTCAAGATCGTTTACCTAAAGTTAAAGAATTTGAATTAGAATAAATACTTACTTTATTTTGGTACAATCTCACTGTTGTTCGTGCCTTTAACAATTTCCACTTCATCTCTTAAATAAATGAAGTTGAATTTGTTATTCCTGAAGTGTTAGCAGATCATGTGATCGAATGACGGGTCATTCTATCTGTTCTCAAACAAAAGGTTAGCAAAGATTATATACATAAGTCGATCTATAGTGAGATTAATCATATATGGTTCCTAAAATGGACTTTATACTTCATATATCATACTGCTTAATATAATAAAACTAGTTTCTAATAAACAGGGACTTCCTGTAGGCCAGTGGTAGGCGATAAAGGCCAGTCGCACTTCGGTTGTGGGTTCGATTCCCACATCCTTGTCCGACGCAATGGGTTGTCACCCGTCCTGCAGGTTGTCCTTTTTCTAAAACTATATTACTATAACATCCCATCAATAATATCGAGAAAACTTCTATCCTTAAACTATACTAACTTATGTCCAACATAATCCATTCCAATATTTAGGCTTATCCATAATACTGCAGTCCACTCTCATAACATAGTGAAAACAATTACCAGAGATTTAACACCGTCGTCAATCCCCATATATCATAAGATATGTTTTGTTGGTCACATTCCAAACATTAAAAGGCTTTAATCATGTATTCTCTTGAATACCCATTGAACCATAGTGAAAACTTGAATGCAGTTAAAAGTTAACACTTTTCACATACCAAAATCCTCAAAATTCTACATACTCAAACCATGATATCACTTAGTCCTTATATCAATCACGAGCTCATGAATACTGTTAAACATTTCGTTTTCTCGTTTTCCATTCATTGTGCGCATATCATCTTATTTCCAAAAATATCTCAATCACTTTGAATACCACATTAGACCAATACATAAATATTCCAATACTCCATGATACAATATTATTTTGGAATCCCATTACATAAACACTTAATCATTCCACCACATAATTGTCATATTCTTCATCGCCAATAGTGATCGCATGTGACTTCCCTTTGTCCTTTTCCTTAAGTGGTTTCTCATGTTGATCATCACTAACCCTTGGATTAGAGAATTTATTAGCATAATGCCCCATTTCCTTGCACTTGAAGCATTGAAGTGTTGGTGGTGCGTTCTCTGCAGTGTTTTCTTTATTCACATCATTAGAAACCCTTTTTCTTTTACATCGACACTCAGCTGCTCGATGACCTTCTTTTCCACACTTAAAACATTTTCTAGTCCCTTTAAGACAATCTCCACCATGCTTCATTCCACACTTTGTGCATAAGGAAACATTCATCTTCTTTTCACCATTATTCTGAGATTTCTCCTTGAACTCCATCTTTCGTTTTTTTCAAAACCATGAGATGGATATGTAACACCAACTTCCATTTCTACCTTGATAGCACAACGCAAATTTTTTTTCATAGGTACTGAAGTATCTTATAGCTAATTCCCTTCGAAGACTTGGTTTTAAGCCGCTGAAAAATCGATCAACTTTACTTTCAGGTTGGATGATAATGCCAGATGCATACCTTGCAAGTCTTGTAAAATTCGCTTCGTATATACCAACAGATTCATCATCCTTTTGCTTTAGTTCAAGAAAATCCTTCTCCATCTTGGTTCGAAGAATACGAGGGAAGTACTTACTGAAAAACAAGTTCTTGAACTCGTCCCATTCCATGGACTCAATTTCATCTCTTGGCCTCGTATTCTTGATAAGATTCCACCATTGATCAGCTTCACCTTCCAAACGATATACTGCTAAGATGACTTTATCATGTTCAGAAAATTGAAGAACTGAAAATATCTATTCAGTGGTACTGATCCATTGTTCACCAACAAGTGGATCGGAAGTCCCACTGAAAGAAGGTGGGCGTTGCCTCATGAAGGACTCAATAAAATACTGTTCCTTTCTCTGCTCATTTGGAAGTCCAGAATGATTCATAGCTTATGTAAGGATAGCAATAAGATTTTTCACTCCATCTCCCATAACATTTGTTTGTTCAGGAGGACAATCATTGCATTGTCCATTGCATTGATCAACACGGTTCCTTCGGGTTCCACCCATCGTCTAAAACCCAAAAAGAATAGTGTGAGAGGAAAAAAATCATGCTTAGGGAAAACAACATAATAAAGGGGGAGTACCTTCAATATCAAACATCTTAGGATTAATTCTATGATCGTTAGCGTAATTCCAGTACTATAACCTATATGTATACTTAGCCTTAGGGACATCCCTAGACATACCTTAGAAATATCTCTAGGGATCTCACTAACGTTTTCGCATCCTAGTTTCCAAAGGTTGACTAAACCTTTCCTCTGATACCAACTGTAGAGACCCGAAGCTTGACGTACATGTACATTACATTATATTTGCGGAATACTTAGTACATTACATAAACACACACACAAGGACCGTAATAGTTTAGTGTCTTTGGAAACTCGGAACGTAATCTTCTAATCGTGTTGAAAGATCTTCAATATCTCCCATAAAGATCTTCCATTTTTTACCTAAAACCTTTCTTTATATCCTGGGGAAAAGAAAACATAAAAGGGTGAGCTCAAATGCTCAACAAGGGCAAATAAAGGAAAAAAAAATCATATCATATCTTTTTGAAAATCATAACCTGCAAAAGAGATCATAATATCTTAACATGGAACAAATCATAGAAGTGAAAATGAGATCCCCATAATCATAACATGAAACTTGAAATCTTTGTGGCATGCACACATAATCATATAAAATCATTTCTTGTTAGTCATGACTCATTGCCAAGACTATCTTAGTGGACAAAGTCCCTTTCTGAACCGAGTCACCCTCATTCCAGTCCTGTTTCACTGAACCGGTATAACCTACCGTTCCAGCCATGTATATCTCATGAGATATAAAATATTTACCCAATGCATTGGAGGGAGATATAGGTCCCACCAATCTCATAATGATACCATTCTTATGTGTGCCACAAAATCATAAATCATACATCAATGCATAACCCATGTAATAAAAATGGAATTCTTAAACAACATGACATCATAAAACAATTCATACAAGATAAAGGAATTTATACAAATAATTTCATCACATAATAATCAAATCAATGTAATAATATAGATAAAAACAGAACCCTTTATTATCTTAGATGGAAAATAATTTTGATAAAACACTTGAACTCCATTCTTGAGGAAAATATCCTTTCTTCTTCAAAAACATTTTTCCTTTCTTAACATGTCATACAACTTTAAACTAAAATAAGTTGATTAAAAATAAACATGAAAACTTGTAAAGGAATCTTCTTGGAAATAATGTTTTAAAAATCCATCCATGCCATATAAGTTAAAAAAAAGATTCTTCGTACTTTTGTCGAAAAAGTCAAAAAGTACCTCGTACAAAAAACGACAAAAGATTCCTTTCATATTCTTTACTAAAAACTCACCGAAGAGTAATATTGGATTTAAAATATTGTATGTGGATGGAAACAATATTACATATTGAGGGAACATGGATGTGGATGATAAAATACACCCCAGTAAATACTTACGAATAAACAATCTCGGATAAAAATGAGATTGTGATATTTCCCTTACCTTAGGTCCGATTTGCTTTTTACGTGTCTGAAGATCCTATATAATGGTTTAAATAATGTTATTTACTTATTCCAGAATCATACATATTGATATGATATCATATATGGTCATATTCTTAGCTTCTTATTAGTAATATTTCATTGTTACTTGTTACTCGGGTCTTTATTGCCTTTTGTTCTTATGCGTGTTTTGCCAAATACATTCTTATTCTTCTTTTAAGATTATAGATACCTTATATCCAGAATGGTATTAGTGTAACATATATCATATTTATTCATTCAATTCATTTATATAATTACTATGTAATGATGATCATGTAGAATGAGTCGCATCACATCGTGGAGACGGTATTCCGTACGTACGCACGAGTGAAGATATCGTTCCTATGATCGTGGAACTGTATTGGAGTATATATATATTATTTCAGTATCAATATTACTTTATAATAATCATAAATAGTTACTCATTACACCATTATACCCATCCTTGTAAAGTGATGGTGGAAAAATAGATTACACCACGGCGTGGTGACGGTATTCCGTACGTACGCACGCGCGGTGATTTCATTTTTCCGTGGGATGGATAGAAGGTGAATTAGGGTTGTTTCATATTTATAATAACATATCAGTATGTAAGTAATACTGATGTTATTACTTCATCATGATACAACTAAAGAAGAAGAAGTTGAAGAAGAAAGAAATTGAAAAGATCGGTAATGGATATTACCTCTTCTTTGGAACGCCTCTTTGAATCCTCCACATAGGGAACTAAGATTGGTCTTTGAAGAAGACCAGGACCTCTAGGATTATTCTAGGGAAGTGGAGAGGAGAACATGGCAGGGGTTGGCCGAGCTTGAGTGCTCAAATTGGTGTGAGGAGGAGGGGGAGGAGGTGCCCTTTTATAAGGGAGGAGAGGGGCACCTTAGGAATATCTCAAAATATTATTTTATATTAAAGTCAAAATCAGTTTATAATGGTTCCAAAGGGTCTTATTTCGAAGCTAAAGTGGGGATGGGTCGAAATACTATCAACCAACAGGATTTAGACAAGTTTAGGGTATTATTTTAACCTTATCAATTAGATTTAACTCTAAGTTAAATAATTTAACTTTTACCTTGTCTTTTTGTTTTCTTTCACTATATGGTTAAAACACTTACTATAACATGCTAAACGAACCCAAATTGTTTATTATTAATATATATATCTTTATCTATGTCATTTGGCCGATCCTTATATTTTTAGGAATAAAATAACAATTAGTAATATAATATTTGATTTAAAAACTATTTTGTGTCAATTTTGACACTATTTGATATATGATTTTTTTGTGAAAGTCATAACAGAATTATATGTTCGAACAAAGTTGATTAAATCAACACTAATATATCATAGTAACCTAGAAAATTAGTGTAATTCATAAAAATTCTCAGATTACATTTATTTTGGTGTTTATAACATCTATTATGTCAATATTTCATAAATAAGATAATTACTGCATCATCTTTGTGTCATAAATAAATTAAATTATTTGATGTCTAAAAATTACAAATAAAATACCATTATTTAGGAAATCTTTTTATATTTCTAATGAATATTTACAATAGAATTTATCTTATGTACAACCCTATATTAAAAATGTTTTAGTAAATAAACTTTGATTTTAACTCTTTTAACTCTTCTTTGAATTAAATAATAATAAATGTCCTAATCTAATCCAAGTGGGACTAAATGATAATATTTTACACTAAAGGTTGTTTTTGGTCGAGATACACTTGTCCAATAGAATTAGGACATGTGTTAGGGTAATATTAATATCATTCTTACCCTTAATTACTCTATTTACTTTTAACCATGGTAAATAAAAGTAAAAAGTTACTATTCACCAAAAATTATTTTCATCTCATTGAACCACATTTTACTTACTGACATCAACCGTGTCTCTTAGATTTTTGAAATTCCATTCACAGAAGCGGTAAAATTAAATTTTATGAAAAATTCATATTTTTAACTACCACTTAGTAGTTTCACTATTCATCAAAAATTGATGTTTTTCAGAACAATGCCAAAATTTCATCCTAAGCTATATTTCATATTCCGAATTAAAAAATGAAGTCTATTTTACCAAATTCATATCATAGAAGTTGCATTAATTAATTTTATAATTAAATCCCGCTGTTAAAACAAATAGCGTGTTTTTAAGAAACAATATCTATCAAAAGATTGACACTTATTTATGTCTGGTTTAAATGTGAAAATACATACAATGACCAACATTGTATTAAATTGTAAAAATATATTCTAAATATTCTTTAAAACCACTCAAATTAATAATTTATCACTATAAAATATTTCGATTGAAAAAGTTGTTTTTAATTAAAATTAAGTAATTTTCACTATTCATCATAATATGAAAGTTATCCGAAAATCACCAAAATTTCACCTTAGGATAAATTTGATACTCCAAATCCAAAAATGAAGTCCATTTTGAGAGGTAAAATTTCTAAAATTTTAAAAGGTGGTTATTACTATTCATAACGGCTAGTTATAATAATATTTTAATAGCATATCGTTGTTTAGTGAAACTCAGTATTGCGTACTACACACGCTATCGAGGAAGGTTGCGATTGCGTGTAATGCAAGGCAAGTCAAGTATGCGTGTTGTGCAAGCTCCTTTTGGTGTAACGTACAACACAAGACATTAATAAAATTAAAAAGGATATTTTTCATAAAATCTTGGGTTGTTACAGGTATGATCTGTGTCTATTCCACACTAGATGTAGTTCTTACAGACACAGGTTTCAATCACTCTTTCATTGCCACAACACTAGTTCGGAGCTCTAAAATTATAATGGAGTCTTTGAATCGATCCCAATGATTAGAGACTACTATGGGAGAGGATTCAATGATTACACAATGGTGAATGATGTTTGAGCTCACTCTAATAGGCTAGAACATCAGTTGGGCTCTCCCAGTAGCAGTGTCAAGGCCTTGTGAAGTCATCATCGATATAGAATTTCTATCTATAGTTCATGCTCAGATCTACTGTTCTAGGCACAAAGTGTGGTATGTCCATGAGGAAGGGAAGAGGTTTACCTTCACCGGTGAGGAGGAAACCATTTATTCATAGGATGGACATTCTCGGAGGGGGGTGCATCCGATCACTCATCAGTTTTATAGACTTAACCACAAAGTAGTTGGCATGTGGTGTTTAAGTTATCATTTAGTGGTGAATCAGTATTTTGATGTTTTTACTAATGATTTTCCGGGACTACATCCACTCCAAGAAGTATACTTTTACATCTAACTATATCCCAGGATGACACTGATATCTACACCATCATATCGGATGGCTCCCATGGAGCTTCGAGATTTGCGGGTACAACTAGTTTACTTGCACGAAAAGGGGTTCATATGGCCCAATGATTCTCCTTGGGCATCCTCGATCTGATTCACCTAGAATTAGAATGGGATCTTCAGGCTTTATGTGGAATATTGGCGCCTAAACCGGGTGACCATGAAGAACAAGTATCCATTCCCCGGGATTGATGATCTCTTCGAACAGCTGACAGCAGCTAGATGTTTTTCGAAGATAGACCTCAGACCGGCTATCACCAGTTAAGAGTATAGGACTAGGATGTACCAAAGAAAAACTTCAGTTTTTGATATAGCCATTATGTGTTCTTGGTGATGCTTTTCGACATGACCAAAATTCCAACAGTCTTAATGGGGATCATGACTAGGATCTCTCACCTATACCATGATCTCTTTGTGGTGGTCTTTATCGATGACATCTTGATATAATCGGCATCAGAGGTGGAGCATTCCACACACCTACATATAGTCTGGGATACACCCCAAGAGAACCGGATTTATATAAATCTCTTGAATTCCTAGTTCTAGATATAAGAAATTCACTTCCGGGGGAAGGTTATCTCAGATGGTGGAGTTATAGTGGATCCGATGAAGACAGAGGTTGATCTTGCTTAGGATCCACATGGGAGTGTGAATGAGGTGCAGTGTTTTTTGGGATTGGATGGGTGCTTCAAGAGATTATAACCTAACTTATCCTAGGTAGTGGCACCCTTATCAGCCTTAACAAATAAGGGGCATGCTTTTTTTTGGATAGAGTACTGCCAGCACAGTTTTGATGACCAGTGGCAGAGACTGACGAGTGCCCCCATCTTGAGGGTACCTGAAGAGGGAGTTGGGTATGTAGTTTACTACGACGCATCAGGGACCAGACTAGGTTGTGTCCTGATGTAGGAGTGAGCGGTGATCGCCAATGGCTCATGATAGTTAAGATAGAACGATAATAACTTCACTACCCATGACCTGGTGTTAGTAAAAGTGGTCGTTGAACTGATTATATGGTGACACTTCTTGATGGGTGAACATTTTACTACTTACTCTGATCACAAGAGTCTCAGGTATATCATCTCCCAGAGGGACTTGAACTTGAGACAATGATGATGGCTAGAGTTCCTTGAGGACTATGACTTTGAAATAGTCTATAATCCTGGGATGAGGAATGCATTGGCAGACACACTAAGTAGAAGGTCTGGTCTACATCTGCTGAGTGAGGAGACATTGCAGCTATCCACGTTGCAAATATCATTCATGGATAGAGATGAAATATAATACCTCGAGTCTAAAACTATCACTCCCCCACTTCTACCATGACTCATGGAGGCACATCTTGGGGAAATTGACTGTGAGGCCCGACATGTTCATATATCTGCAGGAAAGTCTCCTGAGGCATTTTCTAAAGGTAGGGAGCACATCATTCCCCTCAGAGGACTCACTATGGTACTAGTGATGATTCAAGGGGAGGTGTTGAGGGAGTTCCACACATACCCTTTAGTGGTACATCCCTGAGTAAAAAATAAATATCAGGACCTCCATTATCAGTACTGATTTCGAGGGATGAAGAAAGTAGTAGCATAGTTTGTATCCCAATGCCCCACTTGTCAGCAAGTGAAGGTCGAGAATCAATTACCAGGAAGCATAGCCGAGACACATAAAGTACCTGAGTGGAAGTGGGATGGTATATCCATAGACTTTGTGATAAAGATACCACATACTTCTAGGGGCCACGATTCAATCTGGGTGATTGTTTACAAACTCACCATGTCGTCCCACTTCCTACCCACCTGAGAGAAGGGATCAGTAGAGTAATTGGGATGCCTATATGTGCAGTAGATTGTGTTACTTCACAGTGTGCCGTTGATGATAATGTCATATCACGACCCGCGTTTTACATCCCTCTTGTGGAAGGGATTATAGGAGCGATTTGGAACATAGCTATGCATGAGCACCGCCTTTCACCCTCAGATAGATGGTCATGAAGAGCATACCATACAGAAACTCGAGGACATGATTCGTACTTGTGTCCTCGATTTTGGCCACAGTTTGGAGGAGCACCTTCCACTGGTGGGGTTTTCATACAACAACAATTGTCACTCCACCATCAGCATGGCACCATTTGAGGCTTTGTAAGGGAGACCATGCAGAACACCTCTTGACTGGAAAAACCTAGGGGAGTCAACACTTATGGGTCCAGAGTTGGTATAGGATACCATTGAGAAGGTGTAGGTCATCCATGAGTGGATGTAGACAACACATAGGTGGAAGAAGTAATTTTCCACTAGGATATGGACAGCCTTGTGTTTTGAGGTGGGAGACCATGTCCTCCTACGGGTCTCACCCCAACAAGGATTATGGAGTTTTGGCCGAGGAGGCAAGCTATCTCAAATGTTAATCAGACCTTTCCATATCTTTTGTAGAGTAGGCGAGGTGGCCTACCGACTAGAGCTTCCCCCCACAGATGCACCAAGTGCATAATGGATTATATGTATCACAGAAGAGGAGATATATGCATGATCCATCGCACATTATCAATTGGGGAGAGCTAGACATCGATGATAAGGAGACTTTTGTGGAATTATTAGTGGATATAGAGGATCCAAACGGGCGGGTCCTTCATGGTTGGTTTATTCCTATGGTTCGAGTTTGTTGGCAGTATGGGAATATCAAGGAGATAATATGGGAGCGGGAAACTACGTTGTTTGCTCAGTACCCCCATTTTTACCCATAGTTTTGTTGTATCTTTTAGGAACGAAAATCCCTATGGTGGGGATAATCTAATGACCTAGAAAATTCCGTGTAATATTCTTTAAATTATTTGTGATTATTACAAGTCATCTAAAATTAACAGTGCTTGATTTCAATGCCTAGTGGACCCAGAAATAATTTTTGAACATTTTTAAGGTATATTCTCTAAACATGTGTATGGAGTTTTCAAAATTTTGAATCGGTGCTCAGATTAAAAATATGATGGCACCATTGAATTTAATGCACAATGATTCTCTTAAGGGAAGCTTCACATTGACTGTAGTTGGTCGAGAGAAAAATTTAGTTTTTGGACTTTTTAATGAAAATTAAATAAAATGTAGGTGTTATTTTATTTTATTTTTCTCCAATGGATGAGTGGAGGGGGTGGGACCAGTTACTTGTCATGTCAATTAATGGCATGAATCATCAACTATATAACTAAACCATTTTGAATAAAAAAAGGATTATTAATTTATTTAATGAACCTGATTAATTCCTCAATGCCTTACTCACCCTTCCCATCCAATTTAAATGGGACTTGGGGAGGGATTTTGGAATGGATTATTCAAGAAAGGAAACTCTGGCGAAGTTCTACAGTAACATCCAACAATGAAGGATGGAATCTCGGGCGACAATGATCGAGGATCGATAGACAGAGATGACTCTATCCAACATGGATGATCATCCCGCCTCAACTACGACGCCTCCAAAGAATCTCGAGGTAGGGGGATTTTTTTAATAAAGCTTATCTTCGATCATTTATTCATCTTCCTGTTATCATTCTAACACGGAGGGCGTGAGACAAATGAACTAGGCGCAAACTCTCCGCCGCTTCATTTATAGTTGTGTTCTTTAGGGAAAATTTTCCCAATTTCAAGGCAACATGAGACCGAGGGTCATGATGTGATAGTGGCAGTCTGTTAGGCCTGTAGGCACATTAGGGAGTGGAAATAGAGCTCCAGAGCATCGCCAGAGCACCGCAGAAGATCCTTCGGTGCCGAGGACTGGCGTGAGTGAGCGATGGTGGTGGGCAGCATCGACCAGATGTGGAGGCAGTAGGTGGCGTGTCATCGTAGGGTATTCGAATCACCACGCTGGGACAACTGGAAAATTAAGGTGACCCTCGGTCGACCGTAGAGGTGGATGCACCGCACCGTCGTGCACTATGGCACAAAGTTGCAGCGAAGGCATGGGTGACACACATCCCACGGGTCCTGCGGACCACATGGAAGAATCACATGGCGCAGCTGAGTGAAGGGGGCTGAATGGATTCTTTGAGTTGTTCGGTAGGTAGAATGCATGCCCCGCAGAGAGCGCCCTAGCAGGTCGGGCCGCTTCCCCTGGCGGCACAGGCCGGTCCGTGGCCCAGCGGGACGAGCCCGACATGGACTAGAGCAACTAGGCTGGCCCAAGATGGTTTTTTCTATTCCGGGCCGGACCCAGACTAGGTCGGATCAAACCAGGTCTGGTTGGGCTGGGTCAGACCGGACTTGGACCCCTCTCACACCCAAAAACGCATAAAATGCCGTAACTTTCAAACTGGATATTCGTTTGACGAACTGTCTATGGCGCTGGGATTCGTGGAGCAAGGAGGTCCTTATAAGATACTTCATGTGAGTTTTGTAGAAATTTGTTGTACGACCAGGTTGGATCGACTATGAATCCAACATGGCCATCAACAAAAAAAACCAATAACTTACATGTTGGACATCCGGTTGACGCACCGTCTGTTATGTTGGAACCCTTATGATGTGATAGATCATCGGGATACTTATTTTTTGGACATAGTGCTTGTTGAATTATGACTGATGGCTTGAAGAGAGGTTCTACTAGAATCAATATTACTATGAATAGGAATCCAGTGGCTGGTAGTGAGGAGGAGGTTTGAGACAGATCAAATAGAGGTTATTACCGAGTGATCCCATGTGGGTCAGCACATATCGATCATGTGTGGGTCAGTGCTAAGTGATACTATGTGGGTCAACACAAATCCATCTTTTGTGGGTTAGATCCTGTGGGGGTCAGCGGGAGTTAGTACCCATCCACTCTGGGTGGGTCAGATCCTATGTGGTTCTTGTGGGGGTTAGTACTTATCGATCCTGTGTGGGTCAGAAACTTTTTGGTCAGTAGTAGTGCCTCTCGACAGAATAAGATGATCTAGCTTCTCGACTAATCATATGTACTTTTGTGATTTACTTATACCTTGTCTGAGCTATGTCTTATGATTTGTGCTTTGTGATTGAGATCATCATTTCTGGTTTTTCCATTTTGGAATTCTGAGAGACCCTCGGGGGTGTTGAGGTCCCTAATAGGTATTTTTATACTCACCCCAATACGGGCTTCACATACTCCTTGTTGTGTGTTCTTCAGACGTTGATTAGCATGGTTGATACTTAAGGAAGCCAGAAAGAGGCGGTACATGGAGAAGATTCGATGCCGTGGAGAGCTATGGAGACGAGTTGTACCTACGCTTTTGGTAGGATCCTTGGTGGATGATCATAGAAGGTTTTTTTTTCTGTTTTTAGTTTTATTTGTATCCTTTTCTGTAACACCCCATGATTTCATAGTGTGTTATTTCTTCAAAATAATTCAATAACTTGCACTACACGCAACACCGAGTTCAATTGCACCATGACTTACCAAAAAAAAATCCATTAAAAGAGGTCATTAATAGCATTAACTACATTTTTAACTTTATATATTCCTTATAATTTTAGAATCCATATTATGAGTTTCTTAGTCATAATGCAAGAACAGATTCATTTTCTGTATTGCACTTTTATCAACTTTTGATAGTGAAACCTTTTTAAATACAATATTTTAAGCTTTTTGACTAAATGGAGACATCAAAAAATTTAGAATGAAACATCCCAAGCTTCCACGGTACGCTTTCCTTTGAATAAAACAGTAGCGTGTGTTGTACGCAACGTCGAGTTTTAACACACACCACAACCGATCAAACTAGCCGTTATGAATAGTAATACCTAAATTTAGAAATTATATATATTTTAAATTTGAAAATGGACTTCATTTTTGGATTCGGAATATCGAATTTAGCCTAAGGTGAAATTTTGGTACATTTCGGATAACTTTCATATTTTGATGAATAGTGAAAATTACTAAGTATTAATTAAAAACATCTTTTTTAATCAAAATAATTAATAGTGATAAATTATGAATTTGAGTGGTTTTAAAGTATATTTAGAATATATTTTTACCATTTAATATAATGTTGGTCATTGGACATAATTTTACAATTAAACCGAACATAAACGAGTGTCAATCTTTTGATAGTTATTATCTCTTAAAAACACGCTTTTTGTTTTGACAGCGGGAATTAATTTTAAATTAATTTCTGCCACTTCTGTGTTTTGAATTTAGGAAAATGGATTCCATATTTGGAATCAGGATGTTCAAATTGTGTAAATAGGTAACTTTTATTTTTAGACATTTTGAATAATTACTGCGGTAAATATTTTATTTACCATGGTTAAGGGTAAATCCGGTAAATAAGGGTTAAAAAATAATATTATAATAATACTAAATTACCCTAAAACGTGTCTTAACCCTATTGGTTCACACATACCCGACCATGGGCATCCTTGGGTCAATTTGGGGACCCCTTGGAGCCACTTGTATGTGGTAGGGACACATTATATTAATAAAGTTAAAATAAAAATAAAAATGGCATAAGCTTACATCTTTAGGAAGAACAATTTTTACATAGGGTTATACATGTTGTATTTTCGATTATAAATATTCATTAGAAAGCTAAAAAGATTTCCTACATGATGATATTTTATTTTTAATTTTTAGACATCAAATAAGTTAAATTATTAATGACACAATAATGATGCAATGTTTACCTCATTAATAAATCATTTAAATAAATAAGATTATAATGATTAAAATATTATCTAAAACCTGTCCAATTCTTATTGGTTGATGTTATTTAGAATATGAGTCATCTTATCTTCGACCTCAATGATTTTTGGACCATTATAAACCGAATATAATTATATTATAAAGTAATACGTTCACTCTTTCCTAAAGAGCCCCTCCTCTCCCTTATAAAAGGAGACCACTTCTACTCATTCTTCACACCTCTCAAGCCACTTGGCTCATCCAAACTCTGCTCAACTAAGCTCCCCACATCCCTCTCCTCCTCCTTGAAGCTTCCCCTTAGGCAGAAAGCATTTCAACAAGTCCTTTGGTTCCAACCAAAGTGAGTTACCTAAATTAAAGGTAACGATATCTCTTAAATTATTTTCCTTTATTTTGCTTCTCCAACCCCCAAACTCTTTTTATTTCCTTTCTTTTGTAACAACACCAGTATCCTCAATATACTAGGATGTTGTTATAAGAAGGATTAAAACTACACATACACACAACTCCATCTAATGGATGATGAACATAATGTTTCTGTGGATGGCAAACTAACGCCTCACGAAACGATGATTGTTCAAATACATCTTACCACCTCTCATGGTGGCCATTATGATGGCACTGTAATTAAATATGATATTAATGATATATATTTTATATATAAGCTTCTGTAATTCCATTTTATTTCATACCATTATTCATTTCATGTTGTATATACATACGATAATTTCATTTGAGGAAGTGCGGACTACCGCCCCCTTAAAATGATATGACTCGTTCATACCACACATGGAACGTATAAAGGATGGTGTTAATGAACTTAAGTAACATATATAAAATATTATATTATACTGGAATAGTAATATACCTATGTATCATTTGGATTCGATTCTTTTAAAATAAAAATTAAATGGAAGTAGCGTTCGTGCGTACGTACGGACTACCGTCTCCACGAACGCGATGAGATTCATTCTCCATCGTATCCATTCAAGTATAATTATCATTTAATGATTTAAAAATGATGTTTAAGGACTTGATATCATTCTGGATATGAATAAGATACATCAAACATGACTTATGTAACAAAACATATAAAAGAAAATGAGTAAGTTAACACCCGAAACGGCGATAATACTAAGATATTATTATCAAATCAATATTAAAAGATCATATATGATATCATATTAATGTATATGATTCTTGTATAATTTAATAACAATTATTTCACCATTATACAGGAGGTTAACCTACCCCAACCAAGGAAAAGTACAAGGTAAGGGTTATTTCACAATCTCTTCATTATCCGAGGTTGTTTATACGTAATAATCTACTGGGATCTCTTTATCATCCACATCCATGTTTCTTAAAAATGCATTTCAAAACATTTTTACTATTTACTAGAATATGAGTTAAATTCATTTATACCCTTTTTGACTTTTTATAAGAGGTTTATAAAGGAATCTTTCTGTCATTTTCAAAACAAGGTCCTTTTTAACCTTTTCGACAGAATTGAGGTAAGAATGTTTTTTTTAACTTATACGGCGGGTGCGGTTATTTTACGCCGTTATAAAATAGTCAAAGCTTTCCTTACAAGCTTACAAGAATATTTTCAAGGAAATGTTTTATTTTATATGGCTCTTAAATGATTTCAAAAATAGAAAGAGATATTTCTCTAAAAAGTGTTTTGATTTCATCTATGTCAACATCCTTTAATGGATTTTACGCTTATTTGAAGTTGATTTATTATAATACAAAACTTCTATATTGTATTGAAGGTTTTGTGATATTTTTGACTGTGGATGTGCTATTTTATACCATTCATAGTTTATGGTGAAACTATTGACATTTCGTATGCTAGTTTTAATCCGAATGTTTATGTTATATTTCAAACTTTTCTTCAGATGAATGTGCTAAACAAGTATGTTCCGGGTTGGGGACCGGTAAAAGTAAGCCCTCCAGGTTGGGGACTGGTAAAAGTAAGCCCTCCAGGTTGGGGACTGGTTAATGTAAGCCCTCCAGGTTAGGGACTGGTAAAAGTATGCCCTCCGGGTTGGTGTCCGGTTATTAGAGGCACTCCGGGTTGGGTTCCGGTTAGAAGTAACCCCTAGGTCTTGGGATGAGGCCTAGACAAAGAAATTAACGTTTAGCATTATGCATTCCAACATTATGAAAGTGGTTATTGATATTGCATGTGATTATTCGATTAGTAGAATATCCATGTGAACAAGTAAATGACATTATTTCATTTTACTTTTTCCATACTATGTTGAAGTTCAATTTTAAAAGGCTTTTGTTTTAGTAATTCATTGCCTTAAATGTTTATGCTTATTTTGAATGTTCCGCTATATTGTTATCCTTACTGGGCATTTGAGCTCACCCCTTTTCTATGTTTTATTTTTCCCAGGTAGTGAAGAAGTAAATTATGATTGACTTGCAGGGATATTATGAGGGGTTTATAGTGTGGACGTTGGAAACATTATGTTGTTGTAGTAGTTTTTCATTTTATGATGTAATGTAAAACTTATGAATATATCTAGTGTTTCCAAGGCTACTAAACTAATCGGTCTTTCGGGATTTGATCTTCTTGTGATCATGCCAATGTTATGAAGTAATGCACCGACTCTGGGTAGCTGGGGTCGGGGCGTTACAGTTGGTATCAGAGGAAGTTTAGTACAAACCTTGGAAGCTAGATTTAGATAAACTCTGATTAGAGCACGTAGACCTAAGATGAACTTTGAGGATTAGTGTAGAAGAACTTCCTAGAATTTTGGTATTGTAGAGATTTTGTGAGTTTTCCGAGCAATACATCCCTGTCTGGATACGAGCAGGTAGAGGCGGCTCTGGCACAGATGTACCTAGGGGTAAAACCCGAAAACACCGCTTTGAGCTAGACTCGAACGGGAACTGGTGCACGACAACGGGCCTTGCTGCACTCTTGGTTACGACACTCCCGGGGGATATGCTTAGGATAATTCTCATTTTCTTTACAAACCATTATGAAGGGTTTATGAGTATATACTTCCTCAAAGAAAACATTTTTATGATTATGGATTATATCCATAAATAGTTCAATTTATGTTAAGTGTTTTATAAGTATGGGATTATGTATTTTGACTCATAAACTAATCTAGTTTATGCCATTGTTTAGAAATGGCGCCCAGTAGAAGGAATGATAACTCCAGAAATTCACATGATTCAAAGAGAAGGAAGGATCATATCTCTCATGGTCTTAAGCTAGAATTTATAAGAGAAATAGTCTCCCATGTATTATCATCATATGAAGAAATAATATCATGTGTTGATAAGATAAGTAAAGAGTTTACTGAGTCCTATGGCTTTGAAGGGAAGCAAGAGAAGAAAAGGATGGAAGAGAGAAAGATGGATAAAGGGAAGAGGGAAAAGAAGAATTTTCCCATATGTGGTAACTGTGGAAAGAAACACCCTGGAACTTGCCTGAAAGGAATGGGAGTTTGTTATAAGTGTGGAGGAAAAGGGCACAAAGTACGTGACTACAAGGGTAAGAAAATGGTTTCAAATGTACAATGCTTCATTTGCAAGGAGTTTGGACACTACGCGAACCTATGTCCCAGTCATCAGACTATGACGCAAATGATGCTATTTGATAATAATCAAGTTATGATACTACCACAGATGAAGAGGAATGATTAGAGTTCTTATGTTGATTATGTCAATTGAGTGTTGTATCAACAATGTACTTGTTATAATAATTATGGAGTATATAAGGATTGTACTGCAGTACTATTTCATTAAGGACTTGAGATGGTGTGGAACAAAGAAAAGTGACTTAGTAGCAGGTTAAATGTTTGGAAAATATATGGTTGAGAGAAGGATAAACCATAATATGGTTCAGATACCGAGGTGGTGATTTTAGAATAATACATGATTGATTTGGATAAATTATATTGGATATTATTGACTACCTTGAAGCTGATTAATGATTTGTATATTCCATCATTTTTGGGGTTTAAAACATTTTTGGATTAATGAAGTATATCCAGCATTCTATATGGAATAAGGGAACATGAATGTAATCAATAAGGAATATGGTAATACATGATGAAGGTATTCATATGCTATTGCGGGTTAAAAAGGATCTATATTATGTTTAACTTCCTTATAAATGTTGGACTGTGAGTTTGGACAGAAGTATTTTGGATAGTTCTAGATTGGATTATTTTGGATTACCATAAAAGGAAAACCCGGAGGTTGGGCGGCAACCCGTCACGTCCGGAAAGGCTGCGAGACTTGAACCCGCAACTGAAGGGCGACAAGGGTGTATCACCTACCACTGGCCCATGAGATGTCCTGGATTAAATAATGTTGTTTTTTTTAAGATCTGGTAGATGAATTATAAATTCATTTATTTTGGAACCCTGTACGAATAGTATAAATAAATAAAAAATTACATTCTATTATCTTTTAGAGTGAAAGATGAGTTTTTGGTAGAAACTTATTAATGGATAAAACTCTGATTATAAAGTAAGTATATCTCCTTATGATCTTAGCCAATCTCATAAATAAATTCCTCAACATTAATAAAAGGAACTTAGAAAAAAAATGTTTCCCTAGATGGTACCTTAAATCATCACTAATTTATGGCTTTGGGATTGTTGGCCTTTTCATAGCCATGTTCTCTACCACTCTCCATCAGATAATTGATGGTTAGATTTCTCTTCCATATCCATATTTTCCTACATGGAACCCTAGTATGTGTTATTTTCGGTAATCATCATACTTTCCACTCTTTATTTTAAATAGAGGCCTCATTAATTCATTTTTCGATGTGGGATTTCAACTAAGATATTTTGAAACGTCAAAAATGTGTTATCCTAATACCCTATGTTTTGTTGAACCGATGGTATTTCAATTCATCATAGATTGATGAATTTAAGGACCTCAATTTTATACTTGTTTGTGATTGATGGCCTCAATCACTACCTATAAATATTTACGTTTTTCCTCCGATTATATGTCTCTAATTGCCACCAATGTTCTCCTAATCAAGATCATAATTTGGTGGTGACCCTTTCATTTCTCTTTTCCTCATATTAAGACTAAATTTTAGTAACCCAATTTCCGATGTGGGTTTTCCCACAAATATATTATCTATTTTCAACCTTTTATTTTCAAAGAACAATTTCAAATTGCGAGGACGCAATTTATTGAAGGAGGGGAGAATGTAACACCCCAAGATTTCATAGTGTGTTATTTCTTCAAAATAATTCAATAACTTGCACTACACGCAACACCGAGTTCAATTGAACCATGACTTACCAAAAAAAAAGCCATTAAAAGAGGTCATGAATAGCATTAACTACATTTTTAACTTTATATAATCCTTATAATTTTAGAATCCATATTAGGAGTTTCTTAGTCATAATGCAAGAACAGATTCATTTTCAGTATTGCACTTTTATCAACTTTTGATAGTGAAACCTTTTTAAATACAATATTTTAAGCTTTTTGACTAAATGGAGACATCAAAAAATTTAGAATGAAACATCCCAAGCTTCCACGGTACGCTTTCCTTTGAATAAAACAGTAGCGTGTGTTGTACGCAACGTCGAGTTTTAACACACACCACAACCGATCAAACTACCCGTTATGAATAGTAATACCTAAATTTCGAAATTATATATATTTTATATTTGAAAATGGACTTCATTTTTGGATTCGGAATATCGAATTTAGCCTAAGGTGAAATTTTGTTACATTTCGGATAACTTTCATATTTTGATGAATAGTGAAAATTACTAAGTATTAATTAAAAACAACTTTTTTAATCAAAATAATTAATAGTGATAAATTATGAATTTGAGTGGTTTTAAAGTATATTTAGAATATATTTTTACCATTTAATATAATGTTGGTCATTGGACATAATTTTACAATTAAACCGAACATAAACGAGTGTCAATCTTTTGATAGTTATTATCTCTTAAAAACACGCTTTTTGTTTTGACAGCGGGAATTAATTTTAAATTAATTTCTGCCACTTCTTTTTTTTGAATTTAGGAAGATGGATTCCATATTTGGAATCAGGATGTTCAAATTGTGTAAATAGGTAACTTTTATTTTTAGACATTTTGAATAATTACTGCGGTAAATATTTTATTTACCATGGTTAAGGGTAAATCCGGTAAATAAGGGTTAAAAAATAATATTATAATAATACTAAATTACCCTAAAACGTGTCTTAACCCTATTGGTTCACACATACCCGACCATGGGCATCCTTGGGTCAATTTGGGGACCCCTTGGAGCCACTTGTATGTGGTAGGGACACATTATATTAATAAAGTTAAAATAAAAATAAAAATGGCATAAGCTTACATCTTTTAGAAGAACAATTTTTACATAGGGTTCTACATGTTGGATTTTCGATTATAAATATTCATTATAAAGCTAAAAAGATTTCCTACATGATGATATTTTATTTATAATTTTTAGACATCAAATAAGTTAAATTATTAATGACACAATAATGATGCAATGTTTACCTCATTAATAAATCATTTAAATAAATAAGATTATAATGATTAAAATATTATCTAAAACCTGTCCAATTCTTATTGGTTGATGTTATTTAGAATATGAGTCATCTTATCTTCGACCTCAATGATTTTTGGACCATTATAAACCGAATATAATTATATTATAAAGTAATAATTTCACTCTTTCCTAAAGAGCCCCTCCTCTCCCTTATAAAAGGAGACCACGTCTACTCATTCTTCACACCTCTCAAGCCACTTGGCTCGACCAAACTCTGCTCAACTAAGCTCCCCACATCCCTCTCCTCCTCCTTGAAGCTTCCCCTTAGGCAGAAAGCATTTAAACAAGTCCTTTGGTTCCAACCAAAGTGAGTTACCTAAATTAAAGGTAACGATTTCTCTTAAATTATTTTCCTTTATTTTGCTTCTCCAACCCCCAAACTCTTTTTATTTCCTTTCTTTTGTAACAACACCAGTATCCTCAATATACTAGGATGTTGTTATAAGAAGGATTAAAACTACACATACACACAACTCCATCTAATGGATGATGAACATAATGTTTCTGTGGATGGCAAACTAACGCCTCACGAAACGATGATTGTTCAAATACATCTTACCACCTCTCATGGTGGCCATTATGATGGCACTGTAATTAAATATGATATTAATGATATATATTTTATATATAAGCTTCTGTAATTCCATTTTATTTCATACCATTATTCGTTTCATGTTGTATATACATACGATAATTTCATTTGAGGAAGTGCGGACTACCGCCCCCTTAAAATGATATGACTCGTTCATACCACACATGGAACGTATAAAGGATGGTGTTAATGAACTTAAGTAACATATATAAAATATTATATTATACTGGAATAGTAATATACCTATGTATCATTTGGATTCGATTCTTTTAAAATAAAAATTAAATGGAAGTAGCGTTCGTGCGTACGTACGGACTACCGTCTCCACGAACGCGATGAGATTCATTCTCCATCGTATCCATTCAATTATAATTATCATTTAATGATTTAAAAATGATGTTTAAGGACTTGATATCATTCTGGATATGAATAAGATACAACAAACATGACTTATGTAACAAAACATATAAAAGAAAATGAGTAAGTTAACACCCGAAACGGCGATAATACTAAGATATTATTATCAAATCAATATTAAAAGATCATATATGATATCATATTAATGTATATGATTCTTGTATAATTTAATAACAATTATTTCACCATTATACAGGAGGTTAACCTACCCCAACCAAGGAAAAGTACAAGGTAAGGGTTATTTCACAATCTCTTCATTATCCGAGGTTGTTTATACGTAATAATCTACTGGGATCTCTTTATCATCCACATCCATGTTTCTTAAAAATGCATTTCAAAACATTTTTACTATTTACTAGAATATGAGTTAAATTCATTTATACCCTTTTTGACTTTTTATAAGAGGTTTATAAAGGAATCTTTCCGTCGTTTTCAAAACAAGGTCCTTTTTAACCTTTTCGACAGAATTGAGGTAAGAATGTTTTTTTTAACTTATACGGCGGGTGCGGTTATTTTACGCCGTTATAAAATAGTCAAAGCTTTCCTTACAAGCTTACAAGAATATTTTCAAGAAAATGTTTTATTTTATATGGCTCTTAAATGATTTCAAAAATAGAAAGAGATATTTCTCTAAAAAGTGTTTTGATTTCATCTATGTCAACATCCTTTAATGGATTTTACGCTTATTTGAAGTTGATTTATTATAATACAAAACTTCTATATTGTATTGAAGGTTTTGTGATATTTTTGACTGTGGATGTGCTATTTTATACCATTCATAGTTTATGGTGAAACTATTGACATTTCATATGCTAGTTTTAATCCGAATGTTTATGTTATATTTCAAACTTTTCTTCAGATGAATGTGATAAACAAGTATGTTCCGGGTTGGGGACCGGTAAAAGTAAGCCCTCCAGGTTGGGGACTAGTAAAAGTAAGCCCTCCAGGTTGGGGACTGGTTAAAGTAAGCCCTCCAGGTTAGGGACTGGTAAAAGTATGCCCTCCGGGTTGGTGTCCGGTTATTAGAGGCACTCCGGGTTGGGTTCCGGTTAGAAGTAACCCCTAGGTCTTGGGATGAGGCCTAGACAAAGAAATTAACGTTTAGCATTATGCATTCCAACATTATGAAAGTGGTTATTGATATTGCATGTGATTATTCGATTAGTAGAATATCCATGTGAACAAGTAAATGACATTATTTCATTTTACTTTTGCCATACTATGTTGAAGTTCAATTTTAAAAGGCTTTTGTTTTAGTAATTCATTGCCTTAAATGTTTATGCTTATTTTGAATGTTCCGCTATATTGTTATCCTTACTGGGCATTTGAGCTCACCCCTTTTCTATGTTTTATTTTTCCCAGGTAGTGAAGAAGTAAATTATGATTGACTTGCAGGGATATTATGAGGGGTTTATAGTGTGGACGTTGGAAACATTATGTTGTTGTAGTAGTTTTTCATTTTATGATGTAATGTAAAACTTATGAATATATCTAGTGTTTCCAAGGCTACTAAACTAATCGGTCTTTCGGGATTTGATCTTCTTGTGATCATGCCAATGTTATGAAGTAATGCACCGACTCTGGGTAGCTGGGGTCGGGGCGTTACATTTTCAGTTTGGATTGTATTATAACCCCTTTAATTTCTGTACACACCATTACTACTTCTGTTTTACTTCGTGGTTGCATATTTTTATATTCATGGATTGTGTGTTTGTACAGGTTTGAAGGAAATGCCTTCTCATTTTAGGGACACACCTTTCTTGTGCCAGTCACCAACCTCTGGCCTATGGAAGGAGGGCTTGGGGTAGTTCGGGCAAGATCCTCGAGGTATGGGTCGTGACAGATTATTAGGGTAATTTTTTAAATCAATATGTAGTAATTTGATTATTTTTCATAGTTTTCCACATATTTAAAACATAAAACAGTTATAACATTAAAAATATTGTTTTTCTTATTCTAAATTTTTTATAAAATAGATTGATATAAGATTCATTCAAAAGTAGACATAAATTATTTACAATTTTCTATTATAATATTTTCTGACATGGTGATGATGATAAATTTATTTTTATCCATTGGGGAATTAATTTTCATAGAAAATATTAATAATATTAAAATTAAATATTTAATAATTTTTATTACAAAAGATATTATATACATGTTTTGCGTTTATTCGCCACCTGAAATTATTCAATGATTTTTTACAATATTGTTCTTCATAATATAATATTATCTACATAATATTGACAAGTTGAGGATAATTTTTAATAAATCATATAGTTCTATTTCTTAATATTATATTTTAATTATTTGGGCACCCCAAACATTACATTGGTGTTTAGATCCTCAATAAATGAAACAATTTATATGAGGATTATGGTTCAAAATTTTCAGGACCATCTAAATTGAATTTCAATATTTTTTATATTATTGCATTTTTTGAGCATAAATACGTGGTATAATTTTAATAATATTGATTCAATAATTTGAAGAACATGAAATAGTAAATAAACATGATTTTATAGAAACTAATTTCTTTTCATTGGTCAAAATTTAAAAATTTAATGGAACTTAAATCTTGTTTATTTATAGTTTAATCAGTTAAATAAATATTTTGACATTAAAAAGATTCATAAAAAAATTCATATCATTATACATATATCATAGATTTTAATGTTGTTTTGTTCATTCATATTAGTCGGAAATTAATATTTTATCATTATGAAAAACTATCATTATAAAGGAAATCAATATTACCTGATTCTTTTCATCTGATTTTTAAATTTAGAAAATAAATTTGATTATAAAAAATATATTTTAATTTTTTTAGGGTACAAAGCTCAAATTATTCATATGGTTCCAAAATTAATCTATAATCAATTTTTAATGAAAATTTTTACTCATTTATTTGGTATTTAATATTTTGATTCGAATTATAAACCTAAAAAGTTATTATCATGTTAAAAATAAACTTTTAGTAAATTCAATAAACTTGAAAATTCAATATATTTTATTTTGATTACTAAAAGTCTCAAATTAATAAATGATTGCTGAAAAAATATTTTGTATATTTTAAATTCATTTGCAAAATAATGATTTTATTATTCAAGATTTATATATATAAATATTTAAAATTATAAAAATGTAGTATTTATCTTTACAAAAACATCACATGACAAATTTATATTGTGAAACATACCTGAAGTCACATATTTTTCAATGATCTTTATCATATTTTTTTTAAGAAATTTCATCTTCTTTCACTCATGTTTAATCATTTGAAACATGCTTCTTACATAAAAAGTATCTGTAATTACACAAATTCAAATTCAATTATTATGGTAATAATGTTAAATTAATGAAATGGAATTTAACATTAAAATGTTACAAATTAAATGATCATGATTTTCTATATATTCATAATAATAAAAACATGATTTCATTGTTTTCCACATATCAAACATGTTTTGAATATAAAATTAGTTAATGTATAAGAAGTTATGTTTTAATAAATATCAGGAAAACAAACATCATTTTAATTCCTCAATTATTCTTATATGTAAAAAGTTGTTTGAAAATCATTATTATTCATTTCCACCTTAACCAAAGCATGTTTTTATGGTTTGGGAAAATAAATATACATGTGAAAAATAAATGTAGTTAAAATCCATAAATAAAATTTTAAGAATCAATGTTGAAAAGAATTATCCTATGATATAGATTTTAATCAAAATGATGAAACTTAATCAAGAACTATTCTAGTAAAAATACATGAAAATTTATATACTCTAGCATATTTTTTTATGATAGTTTTTAAATTGAAAAACATAAATAATTCTAAAAATTGCATATTGTTCTGTATAAAATGAATCAACATTATATTGTATAATGAAATATTATTTTAGGTTAATGATTTAAAATGTATTGATTTTACAACATTGATTTCCAATTTTTTGCCTTTTATATTTTTCTAAATATAATTAGATTTTAAAAAAAAATAGTTTTTTAAAAATTTGGATCACATAACAGGTCTGACTAGAATGACATTCATTAATATAAATAAAACAATATTTAATGATACATTTTCTAAAATTTTGAATGAATATATGATCTATTTCTAATTTATGATCATATGAAACCTGTTTCTGGCAAAAAAATGAGGTGTAATTTTAAAAATGAACAATCAATCCCTATTTTTATTTCAATAATATAATTTATGTGTAGTTCATTCATATATGGTACAATTTATTCATTTATTTTTAAAAATATTTCATAATGATCAAATATAGTTTAAATATATTTTAAATTATTGTTATAAAAAAATTCTTACCAAACAACATATAAAATTTAGATAAAATTTATTCCCAAAATATAATAGTTTTCAAACCTTTTACGATATTCCCAACAATTTTTTATTATTATTTTACAAATAATTTGGACTTCAGAAAGACTAAAATTATATAATATAACATATGATAAGTAAGGTATATCAATATATCTTATTAATATACGTTAATACTAGAAGTATATAAATTATTATAGTATCATTTTATATTATTTAACTATAATACAAACTCATTTTATCATTTTTTAGAAATTTATTAATATTTCAAAATTAAAAATGAGTTACACTTTTAAAAAATATGATTTTTATTATTCTACGTCTATCAAACAACATATTTACTAGTGATTCATTCTTGTTATTCAAAAATTAATCTAACACCACTGGACACACTATTCATGAAATATAAAAGACTGATTTTCTAATTTTGATAGCAGAGCTCACATTGATACTTTAATGGAGTTATGATAATAAAAATGAACCTTTACCCATTATGGACACATTTCAAGTTGTATTTATATGTGACTTATTCTTACATTTCAAAAATATTATCTATGTTCATTATATTAATATCTAATAGATATTAATGGAAGTCTTACGGTACGGCCTAATCAGTTGATTTTTTATTCTCTTAGAATTTTGGCATAGTGCTTGGCATGTTCATGTCCCAAGGAATCCTGATACATAACCAAAATAATTGTGTTTCCTGCTGTAAGATCTCGATACTTTATGCAGTTTTCTCAGGCCTTATTCTGGGTAATATTTGTTTGTATGTAAGTACCTTTGATGAAATTTATTTCTTAGAGTCTGTTTAGGTGATGTCTAAAAAAAATATGTCGGAAAGGGGTACACATGGTTGGTGCACAATTTGTACATACTGCATTATGGCCTATGAGAAACCGCGTGATATCTATCCTTTTGAGGTAGTGGATTTGACACAATTAAATAATTGTTTTATAGGTTGTGTGGAGTACCCATGAGAATTTACCATTAATGTACTTTCAAACACATCATTAGCACAAGATTTGTCTGACTATTTAAATAAACCGTGCATGAGACGATAGTGATATCATAAAATTTTGGATCTCCCTCATTTTCAACATTTGATAGACGATTTCACCTTATCTATGGCCCTATATCAGGATTTTACTTTCCTATTTGTAATGTAAGGTTCTCTCATCGAATCGAAGTTATTCCAAGGCCTTACGAACACCATTCTTTGAGATCAAAAGCACGATTTAAAGATGTACTCTTCACAGAGTAAGTGAATTTAATCCTAATGGTTCTCTCATTTATTCATCTATCATTCCATGACCGTTTCATGGAATTTATCCTATGATTCCATGTGTCAAATCCTATGAGGTGAGCTATAGATCTATTATTGTGGATCTAGATATTGATTTATGAGATCTTGATGTATTTGATCCCGATTTCAGTTTAGGGATTTAGATTTGGAACTTTTCTCAATGTCTTTGGGTTTCTCTGGTTTTGGGGATTTTTGTTGCGAAAGAATCTACCTACGAAGTGAGGTAGGCAGTGAAAATTTAATTCCCATCATTTTGGATTTGATATGTATATTCAAAATTGTATAATTCCTAGAATCTTTTAGCAATTTATTTTCATGAATTGGGTTAATTGGATTGACCAATTGATTTATCAATGCTTTGTGGAAATAGGTGATTAAATATGGAATTAATCACGAGACTAAGGGGACACCTTATTAGACAATTAATTTTGGGAAAATTATTATAATTGTTAGGTTTTTTAATCTTGATAAATAATTGGCAGATTAATTATGATATTTTGAAATTCATAAGTTGAGAAAATTAATTGTAGATTAATTATGTTCCATTAATAATATGATAGAGATAATTTATCATGGAATTAATTTTGGAATGTTGACATTAGAATGAGATAATTTATTCCAAAAAAATAATGTATGGAAAATGAATTGTGATATTGATTAATTAATTGATGAATTAATTAATGGTTAGAAGCACTAGGTTAATTGTTGAGATAACTAATGGAATGGATGTTTGTGACTAATTTTTGAATTAGTAATGGGATTGGGGAAGTTAAATAATTGGTCAATTAATTATGTCATAATGAATGGGAACATGTTCATCATAAACTGAGAATTGAATCAGTATCATGGTCATCATACTTAGGAGTGAAGAGAATAGGTACATAGTCATTCTAAAATAAGAGGTATACATGGTAAAATGGTAATTATACTTATGAGTAAATAGAATGGTAACATGGACATAATATTGAGGATAAAGCATGGTAACCTAGTCTTATTAGTTACATTTGTGAAATTGGTAACATTAGCAATGTGGATTTTAAATGAGAAATTAACGAATGAAAATAATGGCAGTCTATGTTATGGACACACATAAGAATATTCGAACCGTGGAATGTGTTAATTAGGTATTGATATATCATATAACCTTTTAATACATATATCTTCATTATGATTTAGGTATTAAAAAATCACATTTCATAGGGAACACTTCGGGCTCTGGAATGATATGAATTTAGTATTGATGTACAAGTATTCTTTGGAACCCTGGAGTTTGTCGGAATGTCCCAAAGGCCTTTATTTTTGTTATTATTTTTTTGATAATCCACCTTTTGATGGGTGAGGTGGAACCCTTACAATGCCCAACGACTTAGAGACAATTACATGACCCATAAGTATTGGTGGGAATCACCCAGACAAGACAACTTGGAACTGATACTCCCTAGAATATGTCATGATATCAGCACTCCACCTTCACAGGGATGGTAGGCTATTTATCCTATAGAAGGTTTCATATTCTCAGTACTGATGGAAATGCCATACCCTTGCCTTCATTCAATTATGGTTAGCTATCCTCTTGTGAATACACCTTTCCTGATACTCATCTAAAGCCTTATCTATTTTAGTCTGACTGGTAAAACTATATCATGTGGACAGAAGGCCTTGGGGTGTCCTTAAGTCCTTAAGGTGTCCCTAAAGACCTTAAAAAAAACTCGGTCAAAGGCCTTCGTTGGCCCAAATGCCTTGCAGGATTTGATGACCAAACTAGTGGCCTAGTGTCCAAGATGGATGAATAGTTTTAGCTGCTACAATACCGAACAATGCCTGCCAGAATACTGCTATAGTTCCTCATATAATATGCATCCACCCGGATTTGATCTCGAGTCTCTTGAATGCACTTGATGAGTCCTCACCAACCGGGTTAAAAATCATGTGCAAGTTAGATTAGAATATATAATAATTTAATAACTAGTTATATATTCGTTGAACTTATTTGTTATGGAATGAAAAACACTATATTTTGGTTGGACTTGATTTGGACACCATTTTTGGTGGCCAACTGAGTTGTACTCACATCCTATTTGGGATGCGTGATTAGTACCAGATTGGATTATATTTTCATAGGTCTAGATAAGGTAAAAGGCCATGGGATAGGTGGTTGATTGTAGATGTATATTTTAGAAGTGAAACATGAATGGTTTGGGACATGTTTGGGGAGTCTTAGTGTCTTAACATTTAGTTTCATTATAGAAATATGATGCTTTTATTAGAATAAGATGTTTTCCATCTCAGTTGAGTATTATATTTCTTGTTTTTTTATCTTGTGACATGGGTATTGTTCTGGTTATATGTGATTCTACATTTTTTTGTTTATTTCTTATGTGGTTTTACTCTAATTAATGTGGGTATATTATCCCCATGTATGATTTACCAAACCCTCGCTAATAGTTAGTGGCATATAGCATACATGGAGGTGTGGTTATGGTCATGTAGCGAATCGGCTTCAAGTACCGTCATGTGGTACCCTAGTCATGACATTAAAAACTTTTATCAGTGCTCCAATTTCCAATTTTCTTATTTTGTCATTCTATTTTTGGAATGGTATACATCAGACTAAGATGAGTCGGGGCTTCATATTGAGTTCATGCATGGGAGTTGCAAAACCATGTATGGGGGAAAACCTATGTAATTGGGGTGGGATTGTTGTCTCTATTGCTTGCTGTTATAGTTGAATAATATTTCACCATGGGTGACGAACTTGTGGTGTGATTTGATTATTGTTTATGAAAATTTTGGATTATAGATTTGTGGCACAAAATTAAATTAGATTTGAGTCTTCATGCATCATTCAAGGAAGTCAGGGTTATTGTGACATGCCTCATTTTAGGCATGTAGGGGAAAACATGAAATGATTAAGTTGTTAGCATGAATAATATTCTGTGTTTGTGATATTAAAATAAATAATAGTGTCTAACATGAATTGTAGAATGTTTTAAATATTACACAAAATGAGAATAATTGGTTTTCCAAATGTGAAAATTTATTATGATAGTGTTTTTACCATTATTAAACAAAACCCAAGGGTAGGATAGTTATAGGTAGTGATAGTTCCTCAGTTTTGACTGTGTTGTGTGGTGGGAGAAGAAGAATTGTTGGGATTATTTCTTCTTACATAAATGCAATAATTTTTTGTGACTATAGACATGTTTTTTGAATTCTGGAGATAATTCATCAATGATTCTTGTTGATTGGATGATCGATGGGCATGCCAATGAATTATATTCCAGTTAAATTACTAAAGGCACCGATCATTCCTCCTAAAGTTGAAGGGGATCATTTTCAAGAGAACATTGATTGATTCATTAATTTCATGGAAAAAGACCAAGGGGGATTTGTGAAAAGTGTGTATGAGTTGACAAGGGGGTTTAAGTTATATGACCCTCTAAATTTTACTAGAGATTGTGGACCTGTGGGAGATGAATTCTAGGTTGAGTCTAAAGAGAAGATATGTGACCATTTTTAGACTCCATCTAAGAGGAGGGTTAAGTTGGAAGCTTATATACTACATGGATTGACGAAGAACTGGTTGAATATTCATGCAAGAACTGGACAGACTGATGATATGTAATGGAAGGACTTATTGGATAGGTTCTTGGAACACATTTATCCCTAGATGTTGAGACAATATAATGCTGTTAAGATCATGCATCTGTCTTAAGGGAGAATGTTAGTGATGTACTATTATGGACAATACAAATATCTACAATTATTTGATTCAAATTTATCAGGGGATGTGGCTTCTCTAGTAATACTTTTTCAGGATGGACTAAACTGTGAGATTAGGTCCTAGGTTAATATCTTCCCTGTAAAGAAGTTTATGGATGTGGTGGATCAGGCTCTCACAGTTGAAGGGAACCCAAGGGAGGCTTCCCATGCTTGATAGGTAGTTTTTACTAGATGATCAGGTGCTGAAACGTCTAATAGATGGAAGCGCCAATATGAAATGTTTATCCAAGGTAGTGGGAAGAAGAGTACTCAGATTAGAGGGTCGGTTGGACAATACCTTAATGGGTTAATATGTCATCAGTGTGGTACGATAGGACACTATCATCGACATTGTTACCGACATTCAGTAGGTTTGCAATCTTACTGCATGATAGGACATCTACAGAAGTATTGTAGGTCTTAGTGACAAACATGTGTTGAAGGGGAAGCTATCCAACATTATATTGGGGGAAGAGGATCTTCTACAAAATATTGAGACGTAAGTTGATGTTCTAATGGCTGAGGTAATTGAGGTAGTGGTAGTGGAGATTCTAAGATGGAGCACCCACATCAGTAGAGTGGGGATACTCATCGTATTCAAAAAAACATCATAGGGAAGATGGGTAGCACAATTACTTGCAGTACAACCTACAATTGTGGATAGTGAGGCTGGACCATCAACATTGAGAGGTACTATTCTAGTAGCTTCCACATTATCTATTTTATTGTTTGATACTGTTTCCTATCATTCATTTATATCCGCAAAATTTATTAATGGTTTGAGTTCGGTGGTGGAGATTGTGAACAGGGAAATGACTATCGACAAAACATTGGGAGTAGAGTCTAGAAATATATACCTATTCAAGGTATGTAAGTTATTGATTGGGGGATATAATTTCTTATAGGATCTCTATGATCTTGATATGATTTTATTAGACCTAATTATGAGTATGTACAGTCTAGTCACATAAAAAGCCGACATAAAATTTAACTGTAGGATGTTTACATTTACATCTTCTAAGGGTGACCAGTATATTCATCAGGGAGAGTGGGATATCTAGGAAAGCCGAGTAGGTCCAATAAATCAGAAACTAGGAGAGATCACATCCCATGTTTCTATCCTTTTTTGGATGTTGAGGGTGTAAGGAAATATGTCCTTCAACCATTTATGGAACAATTTCAGGATATATTTCATGAAGACTTCTCAGTGTTACAACATGAGTGAGATGTGAAATTCATTATTGAGATCATGCCGGTGGCTGAACCAATATCAATTCCACCGTACAGAAATGAACCGAATGAGATTTAAGAGACTAAGACATAGTTAGATGAGTTGTAGGATAAGTGATTTATCCATCCATGTACATCACCTTGGGGATCACCTATTTTGTTCCCAATGAAGGCGAACAGGTGTTTACATTTATGCACCGATTACAAGAAGTTGAACAAAATGACAATGAAGAACTGATATCATCCTCCACATATTTATTATCTGTTAGAAAAATTTAAAGGATATTGTGTGTTCTCAAAGATCTATTTGAGATCATGGTATAATCAATATAGTGTACGGACTTTTGATATACTAAGGACTATATTCAGAAGAATGTATGACCTTTAAGAGTTCTTTATAATGCTGTTTGAGTTGACAAATGAACTAGTTGTGTTTATGGCTTTAATGAACATGATATTTCATCCGTATCTAGATCTTTTCATGGTGGTGTTTGTAGATGAAATCATGGTGTACTCCAATACTCATGAAGATCAAGCCCAAAGTCATGGAATCATCTTGGGTACACAGAGATAACTTCAGTAATATGCCATGTTATCTAAGTTTCAATTCTGGATTCAATAGGTATACTTCTTGGGAACATCATCTTGGAGGAATGTCTGTTAGTGGACCCATATAATGTTTAGGAAGTTGATTTTTGGGAGCATCCCATTAAATTTTTGGATGATTGATGCTTTCTTGGAGTAGTTGGAAATTATAGGAGGATCATTTAAGACATTTACTATTTTAAAGCACTTCATTTAGTATAGAAAAAAATGTTGTAATGTTTTATTGGTTAGAGGACTGGAGATGTATTTTCAACAGTTGGAGAAGCGCATAACATCAACACAAATTTTTATCATACCCGATTTATGTGAGTAGTATATGGATTATTATAATACATCTGGGATCGAACATAAAGCTGTGATGATGAATGGAGATAGAGTTGTGTCATATGGGTCTTGACTATTGAGGCCTCATGAATGGAATTAGCCTACACATGACCTCGAGTTAGAAGAATTGGCTTATTATTTTAAGTATTGGTGACACAATCTTTTGGGAGAAGATTTTACAATCTATATATATCAAAAGAGCATGAATTATATATGATCACAACATGATTTTAATCTTTGAAATCAGATATGTGTTATGTATATGAATTAATTCGATTTTAAACATTAATATATACCAGGAAGGGAAATAGTGTGGTTGATTCCTTTAGCTGGAAAATGTAGACTCATATTTTTTTGGAGTCGAGTGCTGAGTGGAAGATGATGAATTCACTTGATGAATAGAATATGTTGGATTAGGATACTCAAGAGTATATGGTTGTTGTTTTAGTTTTAGTTGATTTTATGATTTTGAGATAGATCAGGGATAGACAATATGAGGATCCATAGTTTTTGTCCTTGAGGGAAATAATTTAAGGTGGGGAGTCATCATTGGGAAAATTGATAGATGACGATAAGATCATCTATGTGAAGAATTTAGTTGTGGTACCTATGAACACGCATGAGGAGCTTAGGTGGGAAATTTATTCCTAGAAATGGGAATTACAACTAGGTGTAACCAAAATTTACCAAGACCTATGATGATTGTTTTGGTGACTATGCATTAAAAAGAAGATTATGGGGTTTGTGACAAGATGCCTCACTTTTCAGTAGGTGAAGGTGGAGCATCAATGACCGAGTGTTTTGCTATAATAGTTTTACATTCCAGAATGGAAGTGGGATGAAAATACCCTGGATTTTTGGTGGGCCTAATAATGATTCTTAGGAAAAAATACGCTATTTTTGTCATTGTGGATAAACTAAAAAAGGTAACACTTTTTATTCCTATAAGGGAACCCTTTATAGTAGAATAGTTGGGGGTACTATATATTCATGAGATCGCCTTTTTTAATGGATTCCCAATGAATATAGATTTAGATCGTGATTCGTTATTTTCATCATTCTTCTTGAAGGCATTGAAAAATATAATTGGGACATAGGTATTATTGAGTATTTTTTTCACCCAAAGAAAGATGGGCAGTTGCGACGTACTATACATCTGCATGAGGATATGATACGGTAATGTGTGCTTGACTTCAGTGGATATTGGGAAAATCACTAGGATATAGTGGATTTCATAAATAAAAAGAAGATACCAAGAAACTATATTGATGGAACAATAATTGATCATTATAGTAGGCCTTGTAGATCACCAATATCTTGGATGGAGATAGGTGAGCTGAAGTTGTTGGGACCAAGTCTTGTGCATGATACATATGACCACATACAATTGATTCAGAAACATAGGGACGTTTCTCAGATTAGATAGAATTTTTATACTAACAGATCCATATGACCCCTAGATTTTATAATGGGTGACCGAGTATTCATTCTGGTGTCCCCTTGGTTGGGTAACCGTAGGATACAGAGGTAGTGCATCTCAGCACCAAGGATTGTTGGACCCTTTAAGACAGTAGAGTAAATTGGACTATTGGTAAAATGATTAGATCATCCATATAAATAGAGTGCCAAGTATGACATTTTTCACATTTCAAAACATTATCAGTATCACCACAACCCTTCTCATGTGGTCAATTTGGTTGAGTTTTACCTTGAGTTAGATACATCCATTGAGGAGCATCTAATTCGTATGTTAGATCACAGTGAGAATGTTTTTTTGGGTAAATACCATTCTAATAGTTCATTTGTTATAGAAACATGGATGTGTAAAATAGAAAAAATGAGATAGATAATAAGATATGAGGGAACAATTGCCTGAAATTTTTGGCTCAGAATCATAGAATAGTTTGGAGGTGTTGCTCGTGGGTGATCTGTTATATGGTGAGGAGATTTAAAGATCCCAATATTTTATAGAGTTATATCAGGCCCAATTATAGGGAAATTTTGTTTATAATTACGTAGGTTTTATGTGAGTTGTGGGTTGGGGTTCTTTTGGGTGATCACTAATTACATTTTGGAGAAAAGATTTTGTGCACTGTTGGCAGACAGTTTGTACAAACCATACAGATTCCAAGAACAAATCATGTTCTCCCTAAAATTTTGAGTTAGTGGATTCATAATGGTTAAATAATGGTTTGAGAGTCCATGCGAGGTATCCATGTGATGTTCTCTCTTAAAGCACTGGCTAATTCATGGTCAGTGCACAGATTGGCTAACCGTGTCACTAAATCCTGTGTGGGTTAATTGTGAGATCCCAAAATTGTGGATCTCACTAGTTTTAAACTTTTAATTTTATGTATCACCTCATAAGTATCTGTAACTCAATATTTTAATTTCCTAAGGATAAAAAGGTTATCCAATCGACTTGGAGGGATTCCAAGGCCTTAATAAATCCGTTCTTTGAGATCAAATGGCCGGATTGAAGATCCACTCTTTACTCGGTAAGTGGATTTCATCTAGATGATTCTCTCATTCATTCTTATATAATTCCTTGATATTTTCATATAATATTTTCTATATTTAATTGGATATAAAACTACACGATCAAATCTAGATCTTGGATTGTGGATCTATATCTTGATTTTTGATTTCTTTATTTATTTTCTCTTGATTTCAGTTTAGGGATTTTGATGCAGATATTTTATCAACATCGATGTGATGCTTAGGTTTTTGGGATATAAATTAGGAAAATATTCATCTACGAACCAATGTTAGTGTACTAAATTTTATTCCAATTTATATAGATTTGATATGTATATGAAAAATTGTATAATTTCTGGCATCCTTTAGCAATTTAATTTCTAGAATTGGGTTAATTAGAATTCCAAATTTATTTATCGATGCTTTATTAACATATGTGATTAATTAGGGAATCAACTATGAGACTAAGGGGATAACCTATTAGATAATTAAATTTAGGAAATTTATTATAAGAGGTAGGGATTATAATATAGATAATTAATTAGGGGATTAATTATCTTATTTATAAATAGCTAAGGTGAGGTAATTAGTTGTGGATTAATTATGTTCCATTGATAATATGATCTAGATAATGACTAATTATGGAGTTTTGATATTAAAATTAGATAATTAATTATGGAATATGAATGGTGATATTGATTAATTAACTAATAAATTAATATATAGTTTGATGTACTTAGATAATTTTTTATTTAACTAACGGAATTGATGTGTTTAACTAATTATTGAATCAATAATGGGATTGGGGTGCATAATTAATTTTTAAATTAATTTTCTGTTAAATAATGGGATGATAATATTTCTAAATTGAGATGTAAAAATATTAACATGGTCATTACACTTATGAGTAAATAGAATGGTAACATTGTCATTCTAAATTAAGAAGTATACATGGTAACATGATCATTATACTTATGAATAAAGAGAATGGGAACATGGTAATTCTATTGAGGGGTAAGCATGGTAACATGGTCACTTTACTAAGGTTTATAATGTTGGGAACTTTGGAAATATGGATTTTAAATGAGAAATTATATAATAGAAATAATGGCACTTCAAATTATGGATTCACATGAGAACATTTGAACTCTGACATGATTCGAATATGGTACTGACATATCATTGCACATTTGAATTCTTAGAGCTTTAGAACGAAGCACATATTAAGATATGATATTACTTAGGGAACACTTTTGGATATGGTACAACCTGAAGTAAGAATTGAGGTATGGGTATCCTTAGGAACTGTAGAGATTGTGTAGTCAGATAAAAATAAATGATAATGTAAAAAATAGTTATTTATACATTGTACATATTTTTTATAGAATTGGACACACTATCATTTGACTGGACTTGTTTTAGACATAATTTTTGGTAGACTACTGAGTTATAATCGCACCATATTCAGGATGCCTGATCAGTACCTAAATATATTATTTAAATATAGATTGGAAAAGGAAAAAAGAGATTGGATAGGTGGATGATTGGGTATGGAGCTTCGAGGAGGGAATTAGAAATGGTTCGGGACCCATTTGGGGAGTCACAATGTCTTTACTTCAAGTTCCAGTGTAGAAAATTGTAACATGTTTTTGAATAGCACAATTTTACTTTCAGTTGATTATTTTATTTCCTATTTGGTTATCATATGACATGGGTACTGTTCTAGTTATATATGATTATGAATTTTCTTATTTATTTCTTCTAGTGTTTTACAATGATAAATGAAGGTATAGTTTCCCCATGACTGACTTATCGGGCCCTTTCTTCTAGTCGGAATCCTCTACCATACGAGAAGGTGCGTTGGAGGTCATGCAGTGAACTAACATGGGGAACAACCGCATGGGACCCAATTCAGGATGTTACAATTACCTTTTTTGGTTTTATTATATTTAAAATAACAAAAATCATTATATATGTTGTTTTTTGTGTGTGTAAAGTTACAAATAATGGAATACATGTAAGAATTAATAACATAAGAGAAGAAGAAAGTGCAAGGACCATGCTTCTACTTCAACATTTCCATTACAAGATTATTTATTTTCCAGAACTTATTCATTGAATAACATAGAATCATTTATTTAGAACCTTCATCTACATATGGTTGAGGGAATCAATGCACCATGGAGATATCTTTATAACAAAAAATACACTTCCACTATAGAGGAGAGTAAATAAAAAAATCAGATAAATCTCAATCCTCAACCACAAATTATATATATTTTGTATTCATCACTCAACTCCCCTAATACCTACATAAATTTGAAATATTGGAAGAAGAGTTTATTCATGGTTTGGTAGAAAAAGAAATGATAATTACATGTAGAGATAGATAATGATTGTTGAATAAAACCTCTCACAACATTTCTTCCTAAACATGATTTGGAATTATAACATAAAAACGAATAAAAATGATTGGCAAAACCATTCCTCTCACAATGATCAATTCATTGGTATTTTCCTCCATTATCAATGCATGTAATAGATTATGTTGAATAAATAGAAAAAGAGTAGAGAAAAAGAAACATATACATGTTGTTTAATCTAAAATATTGTAGAAAATGTAAAATACAATCCTACGATTGGGGATTGTTATTATCGTGGAATCACCAATAATTAACACACACTATAATAAAAACACAAAATGGTGGAATTTTTATTATTTATGTAGTGGTTTAAACTATTGGTAGTTTATTGAAATAACATTTCTAAATTGTTATGTTATATTCAATCCACTATTCGTTATCACTGGTATTTTTATAAGAGATTGAATCATAGAATCACTAAAAATCCATATTTAGTGGTGGTTTGAACACCACCACTATATTGACAGTTATGATTTACCATTTAGTAACATTACAAAATAATGTAGTCTTAAATAAAATTTTCTATTTTTTCAAATTTAGTATCACTTATAAAAACCAAGAATTAAATTGAAAAAGTTAATCAGTATATAGAGGTAGATAAATTTTTATATATAATTAGAGGGGGTTCTTATCACTACTAAATAGAAAAAAAATCTTTGGGAATAGGGGTAATTGGAATATTCCACTACCAACATTTAAAAATACAAAGATAAAAAAATGTAATGAATTCAATTATTTTTATATCCAACAAACATAAAATGAAAATAATTATTGAAATTACATCACAATATTTTTAAATTTTAAAATTTATACGATTTCTTCTAATGATAAAGATACAATATATATACATATTAATAACAAATAAAATACATAATAAGGGGGATTTAATGTCAATATTTCACCCATAAGCCAAGATAAATAACCCAATATAATAGAATCTCCAATAGCCTCATTATAGTAATTTTTACACATTATTACATGTTGATGAATTCCTTATAAATTCTCTATCCATTCCCTAAAACATTTCATATGAAAAAACGATCTACTAAATATAGGGAACATTCTCGATGAATACAGTATCATATCATTTTTCATCAAATGAAAAGAAGGGGTCATACTAAATGTATAAAGCATATTATATATATGTGGGATTATATTAGATGGGTCATCCAAAAATGAAGGAGTTTTTTAAGATAACATTATATCATAAAATCATTTTTTCCCAAATTCCAATTTCAAAAAAATATAATAAAAATTATATAATGATATATTATTTTAAAAAAATATACTTTTGAAAATGATGTACATATATTTAATGAAATCATGTATTTTTAATATAATAAAATAAAATTTAATTTAAATAAGGACTTCACATATAAGAAATTTCATCTTCAATGACCATGCATTTTTACCATGTTTAATCAACACATTTCTATAATCAGTTCCACCATTGTAAGACTAATCATTTGAAAGTTCCTATGGAGAGATGGATTAATATACTATTATTCTTGGAGATCAATATCATAATTTTATTCTTCATAATCATTACACGTGTCAAAAAGGTCTCTTGGATTTTCATCAAATACAAAAATACACCATATATCAACCCCATAATCAATGCAATATAACATTTTTTCTTGTTAATAAAAAATAAATGGATTTTTTTCTTCACAGTCCCTATTATTGACCAACTAAGAGAAGTGAACATAATTAATTTTTAATGTATATTGCTCCTAGCCCATTTGAACATTCTAAAAAATTAATTTTAATAACACCAATAAATATTTTACGTGTATTTTTAATTTTATCATGTCAGTCAATGTTTAATAGTATCCTTACTCTATAAATTTTGTGAAGATTCACATATTTAATGTGATTCCAACCTTCCGCATCAAAAAACTAATACATATTGAATCCTTAAATATTTTGAGATTTGAATATCCATGATTGCATCAGTGTCCATCAATCTAAATTTATTATACCACATATGTGATCATGTCCTACACATAACATAATGAAAATACTTCATTTCAATACAGTACCAAGAACATTTAATTTTAAAACATTAATGAATTCTGTAAAAAATAACTATAAAAATAGTGTTATTTGTATTAATTAGACCTTTATCCCATTATATATGAAACAACTCAGCCCTTAATGTTTTTAATATATCTATCCAATATCCTTGAAATAATAATCCATTATATAAATATCATACTTTTCCAATCAACATTACCTATGGAATTGTATTCATATGTTAGGAGAGATCTCAGATGATCAATAATTTCACCCTCAGTTATAAAAATAAAATATCATTGGTGATAATAAGATAAGAATATGGGTATAATCCAGATACAATAAATTTTTTTACCCAAAATGAATATATCACACATCATTGATTAATTATGGGAATAATATAATTAATTTATGAGTCATTAAGAATGATCAAGGAGATCATATCATAAGAATGAGAAAAAACATAAAATAGTTATATCATTTAAAAGGGGGAGAACATTGTTATAATAAAACATAACTTCTCTGATCCCTCCTATATATTACAATTTTATGAAACTAAAATGTACTCATAAATAATTATCATATGAGAAGGAAACATTAATCTACTTTAATAGATGTAGATATAAGACCACACCAATCAATCATCAATACTTATGATTACCACTTGAAAGTATTTATCTTATCATTTCATTGTCAACAAATATAAATAATCTGGGTTCCATAAAATATTCAAATATAATGAATTCTATTTTTATTTCATATATAACACATGGAAAGAATTTTTTTTCCATTTATCTCACCAAAGATATTCCAGACATTGATAACGTGTTTCATTACATTTATAAATGCATCCACTTATATAATTTATTAGTAATTCCATAAATATTCTAATTATGATAAGATCATGTAAAAGTAATTGGTTTTCAATGGAATCATGTTACATTCACTGTAAATACCATTCAATCGTGACAATAAAGAATATGGTATTTAAACTGCATAAATAAATATTATACAGTTAAGATAATAATTTACCCAATTAATAAATATATATAACATTGGAGAAAAATCATAAATTATATGACGTAAATTTAGAGTTCTCAAGGAGGAAAATAATTGGAGGATAGATCATATTTAGGTAGTTTAGATGATTAGGAAAGAAAAAAAGAAATGTATCATTTCACCAAAATAGAGGGGAATTACATAATCCCTCTATAATAAATAGAAGATGTTATAATTTTAAAAACATTATTGATAAATTATAATATAGGTCAAAAACAATGATATAAATGAATGAGAGTTTTTTTATGTTTATGAAAACCCACTTTGGAAATATATGATAATCACTTTCTTTTTGATGAATTTTGAGTGAAATATTTTATAAATGGAGGAGAAAATAATTTCCCTTGAATACATGAGAAAACATTTATAATTAATCATATAAGATAACAAAGTTATAAAAATTAAATAACATTAAAAATAGATTCTTTTCACATTTTGATGAAAATGTCCCATGTGAAAAATGATAATTTTTCATTAAATCATAAATATAAGTTCATGTAGTATAAAATAATAATATATAAGGAATCATTCAAATGAATAAAATGAATACATATATTAATAATGGATATTCTTAATAATGAAGAAGAGATTGTGTGAGTTTCACATTAAAGAAATAATTAACAAGAAATATGAGTCAAATAGAGTAGAAATATTGAAGGGAAAATAATTAACCCATTAATTTATAATGACAATAATGAGGTAATTTATAATTAATACAAGTCACATATATGAATTATCATTATAAAACAATATTTATATAAACATATATTTACAGTTGAATCCATTACAGTTTGAGATACATTATAATCAATGCCCATTTCAATATTTGTATATTTTAAATTAATGTAATTTTAAAAAATTTACAAGATATGGAGATTAAAACCCCATTAGTTTGGTATGAAAATTTACATTAGTATGTATTTAAAAATTTATAAATTTATCGTGATTCACATTAAAAAATATGTTTCATAAAATTATCTTTGAGATAATGAACCCCTTACCTCCATTCATTTATATTAAATATAAACTGTAAAATCAGTTATACAAAAGTAACTATATTAATAACCTATTTTAGATCCTTATTATATCCATATAATTTTATAAAAATTATTTATTATTTTTCTCCTTATGAATTTCAGTTATTCATTATTAATTTTCGATATTGGGTGTGAGTAATCCTAATCTTTTGAGCTAGTTTCATTATAACAATTTTTTTATTCATCTAAAAAAATTCATCTTTCCAATATCAACGAAGGTAAAATAATTGATGTTTTAAAATTATTTATAATTTTTTAAATTCATTATATGTTAGTTGATGTTTTGAACATTATATATGAATTTGGAATTGATCATGTTTTTATGATTCTTATCAAACTATGTGAGTTTTTAAAATAAGGAGTTACAAGTATTTATTCAAATTCCATAAAAAACACAATATTTAATAATTTGTATCATATATTAAGTGATAATAAATTACCATAAACATCTAGGATATTAATTTATTTAATTTTTGAAGTAATATCTTAATGAGACTTATTAAAAACATTCAATAATTAATGGATGTATATGGATGGATTTAGTTTTAATATAGTTATAATAGAAGAATAATTTTATTATTTATTGTTTAATAGTGTGATATATATGAATATTAATGAATTATAATTGAATATAACCAATATTAAATAATTTCAAAGAATAAATAATTTTATTTTTCTCATTGAACATTCTTTGAAATTATTTAATCTATAGAGATTATTTACATATCCTATTGTCAAAAGGAATCACTATTTTCATTTATTGGACCAAACAAACATAAAAAATTCAGATATATCCATAAAAGATATCTAATACCATTCATCTAATGTATTTATGGAAATAAAATTAAAAATTAATCAATCTATAGAGGAGATAGTTCATATGTATGAATGGATCACCATTTCATTTTCAATTGAATAAAGAATAGGAATAATATGATTTATCATTCAAGAATCAAATATATGTCATAAATATAAAGAATTCATATTAAACTAGATATTTTCACTATCCTTTTAATGTGGTTAAGGAAAATGATACATAAAACACCAAGGAGTCGATAGTCCTCAAAACACATGATTGAAAGTTTGTTTTTCATAATAGAAAAGGGATATATGGTTAATGAACCATGCCATTTTCTAAACCAGTATGTTCATCTATAAAATATTTTTTATCCTTTTTAATTATGTGAATAGGATAATTAATATCTAAAATTGTGGTTTAGAGTTTATCAAAGGCTCATGGAGACAAGCTAGAAGAATGATTGAGGTGTTATAAAACATTTTTGGAACTATAGTTCCACCAAATCACTAGTGTGGTCTACCTATTAGTCTTTGGGATATAAATTATATTTGTAAAGTTACAAGAATATCACTGAATTCCTGATGGAACTCCCAGAAAAAAAACCACACTTATATAAACAAGAGTCTATTTGATTAAACCCAGTGGTTAGTCGGTGCCAACTAGTATATAGAAGATGATGTTGGGATAGGAAAGATTAAAGATGAGAATAATGATATCTTCTCTCCCTTACAATTTTAACCTATTGTTATCCCATCATTAAAACATAATAATTTATTAGACATGGGAAGTATTCCTCAAGTCTCTATGGATTTTCCAGTTCCATTCCTTTGTTCTTAAATTCTCGGTTTGATCTAGATGCCTCGAAATGGTCATTGCAACTTTGAATTGGGATTTCCCTATTTATTCCTCCTTGATTTAAATTCTTCCAGCATTAATAGTATGCCTCAATAACTTTTTATAGTTAATTTTATGTATTTTATGATTATAGGTATTCTCATTCTCTAGAGTTATTTATCATTGTTTAATGTTGGTGGTCTAAAATATCTACTGGAGGTATGCCTTAGTTTTAATAATATGGGTATTATGTGTGATTGGAAATGAATATTATTAACACAAATCATTTTGATTATAATTCACATTCATTGATTAATTATATATAACTAGACATCCCATACTTAATTTTGGGTTGGTAAACATTGAGACTATGAATTTACACCTTTAGAATGGTGTGAATATATTTTTCCCTATATTGGAACATGGAACATACAAACATATATTTGTATGTTTGATCAAGAATTTTACATCAAATGGATTAATATTTAAGTGGATTAACATATGAAATAGATTAAATTTGGTTTTAAGAATAACTTATAGTATAAGTTGTTATTTTTAATGATTTTTTTATCATACTAATTGTAATATTGTATAAAATCACACCTTTCATGTGAAATGATAAATGGGAATAAATTAATTATGAAATAGAATTGTTATAATTATTGTAACAATATGAATATTTTTAGTAAAGAATATTTTTTGATAAAGGTTATAGTATAATGAAACAAAAGTTGGAATGATAATTAGTAATTGGTTTTAAATAACTAACAATGAGTATGTTATAATATTTTCAATGCTTGGTAAACTTATATAATTTGTATATTATTTAAATTTATTTAAAAAAAATTAAATAAAATCTACTATGGGAAATAAATTTGTTCTGAATATCATACTACCATGTCACTATCCCTGGAATGGAAATTCTCAAGGGGCTAATTCATACATTTTTTCATTGGAATCACTTTTTCTCATGAGAAGACAAAAGAAGATATAACAAGGGAATTCACAGAGTCTAATAAACCATGAATGTACATCTTACCTTTTAATGGTAATCAACCATGGGATTCGTTAAGCGACTCCAGCATGACATGTTTCATAGATAATATTCATACATAAATATATAATTAGCCCTTGGAAAGAGAATAAATAAATATGTAGTTATGTTATTGACAAAAATAGAATATACTATTAAAATTATGGTATTGGATGACTCAAGGTACCAACAAAGAGCTCGAGGGTCGACATTATGTTTGATGGTTTTCATTAATGTTTGATTTAATTTCCTAGATTATGGTACTATTTCAAGCTTTAATATTTGATCATGTTATTTTAGACACCATGGGTTTTGGCATAATTATTTTTACTCAAACCCTATTCATGCACCATTTGGTATGCATAGAGACTTCATGGAGCCATTTTTGGGAATGTTAGATGATCCCTATACCTAATTGGATGCTATGATTGATATATATAGTTCTTGGAGACATGATTAATCATAGATTTTGAGAACATTTTTCTTTATTGAGTATAATGTTAGTTAGTTTCTTGTATGAATTTTATAATGAAATTTAGTTTGGAATAAAATATTTCATGAAATAGATTATTGTTTTTATATTTTTGTTTCAATCTAATTATAAGTTTGAGTTGTATGTTTTGATTGTTTTATCTTATTTCTATTTTGATTTATAATCTTTTCCATAGGGTATAGTCTCCCAACTATATTACATAGACCCTCATTGTCAGCGGGAAACAACTTTAATATTTGGGGGAATTCATAAGGTCACATATTGTCTTATCTCACCCTCATGAGTAATAAAAGGCTAGGGGAAATTAAAAAATAGTATCAAAGATGTCGTATTTTTTATTTTCTAACAAATTTGGGATGAAAATATTGATTATTAGATGTTTCGAGTGTTCAAAATGAGTTTTTGAATTAGATTATATAACCTATGTTTGAGGGAAAACATATGTTTATTGTGATGGGATTGATGTTCTTGAGAGTTTATTATTATGGATGTGTTGTTATTTCCCCATGGTAGATGAAATTGTTGTGTGATGTTATTATTCTTTTGATATTTAGCTCATGGGATAGAATTTAATGATGTGCGTATGCATGTACAATGGCAGGCACATAGGTAAAATATTTTTAAATTAATTAATAATGAAATAGACCAATTTATGAATGATGATATATATCCCAATTTAAAATGTGTAATATAGTCCATTTACACATTGGAAAATAAGGAATAAATTAAACCTTTGTATAATTATAAGTCACTCGTGATTCCATGTTTTGGACAGACCTTGTGTCAGTGGTTCTCCATTATTATATTGTTCTTGTTTATTTCATCTTGAAATGTATCTTTTTATGTGAAGAGTGATTTCAGCCCTATTGAAAAAATTACTTCATGTTATCTTTGGATTGGGCATTAGGAGAGTATTAATATAAAAACCCCAACCTTCCCTCTCAGATATGGTATTAAAATCATAAGAATTAAATTTTTGTCTTTGATACTAATTAAGGTTTCAAATTGTTTCTATTCAGAACATTAAACATCCAACTGAAATATTGTATCACTTAATCTCTCATATTACAATTATACGTAATTATTATAAAATTATAATAAACTCTTACCAAAATAATTTTATTATCTTCAAAATATTTTTTCTACCACTAAAACATTCTATTCTTATTTTAAATTATGTCATCAAAATCCATATAAAACCCTTCTAGAAATAATTCATTAAACATTGTTCTTAGTAATTTCGGGACAATTAAACATAAGAAGGGTGATCTAAAATTCATAGAAAGCATAAAAACTGGAATTATAAATGAAATTTAATTAGTTAAATTAAGATGAGTTTAAGGAGATGATGACATAATTAATGAGTATGAGAATAACATTATATAACTTGAACCATTTAATACTTAGATCATCACACATGACAACATGGATGAAATATTTAAAAGGAATGATACACTAAATTATTAATCATAAACCATTTTAAATCAATTTAAATCAATGGAAAAATTTATAACCTTGGTAAAGAATTATTAAAATGAAATGGAATATTGGAAAATCAAATTCATAAATCATTGTAAACCCATTTTATAAATAAATGGGACCATGTTCAATCCATAGGATAAACCCTTTAGTAACTACATCCTTATTGGCTCCCAAGACAGGGAACACTATCCAATGTGTTTGATCACTATATGGGTTCCCCCATCTTCTAATCAATACTGGGCTTACCAAGTAATTTCTAGGTTTAACCATTAAATAAGATATATCAAGCTCACCCATGACAATCTATTTGGAACATGATTTCTGTAACAACCCAGAATTGAATAAATAGAAATTTCCCTTCTTATAAATATTCATTATAGGATAAATAACATAAAAATCACAAAAAAAAAAATTATAAATGAATAATGAAAACAATACAAGGTATTTCTGAATGTATAGGAACCTATAACAATGTAATAGTAAACCAACCTTTAGAATAGAAACGTGTCTCTTATGAATAGTAACTAGAAAATAGAATAGTAACTTCACATATGACATTTTACAAATATTTTTTAAATAATTTAAATTAATATTGAATATAATTAGTTTATTGAATAATAAAATAAATGTTTTATAACTTATTAATTTTTTTTTAGTATTTTATGAAATACATGTGTTGATTTTGAATTTTATAATTGTTAAATTTTTATAAATGAAATTTAATTTCAAAAGAATGAATTAATATGTTAATTTTTTGTTTTCTTATGATTATAAGATAATTTTAGGAGATATTAATTAATATTTCAATGTTTTATAAAATTAGATATAGTTTTAAATTTTGTATTTTCGAATTAAATAATGATTTTAATTAAAAATTAAATTTATTGTATTTATTAAATTATTCTAATAAAATACTATAAATTTTTTAATATTATGTCTTAAAAAATAGTTGGGATGTATTTTTTAGATATTTATAGAATAGTGGAATATTTGTGAATACTGAAATACGACAATTTGCAGTATAAGTTAATAAATGAATTTTTGTGTCATGTGGAAGTCATTGATTATGTATGTGACCATTGGTTTGATCTCAAATGCAATAATTATCTTATTTAGTCACATTAATATTCACAATTTCATTTCATTAGTTAAATAACAATCTAATGAATAAAATAATGAGAAAACACTCCTCCAATCCCCTATAAATACCACATCTCACCACCTCATCTACTCACACCACTCAAGCTTTGAGAATTGTCCAAATTGTTTTCAAATATCTAAAAAATACCCTTCCCTTGTACATGATCCTTTGGTGTCAACAAAATACCATACCCAATCCCTCTATGGAGGGTTTGAAGAAAGAGGATTCAAGAGGTTCCTCTTTCTTTTGTTTTAATTTCATTTCAAGTTATTTTTTTATTATCTCTTCAATGACCTTCATCGAAATGTTATAATAACTCATGTACCATACATATAATATAATTTTATTATTATAGTGTAATAATCCATCTTCATTTGTTTCCCCTCTCTATTTGTACAAAATAAAAAGAAAACACTACCTCAGATGTGTTAGTTTATCACATTCAAGGATGAAAAAGTTTTCAATTTCCATTCCCTAATTCATGAATACTCGTAAAACCCTTTTTATGTTTAAAAAATATTTTGATATATTTATTTATTTCTATGTAATGATATGGAAACATTTTATAAATATAATATTAAGTAAAAAAATACAACTTTTTAGCAACGACCAAAAAATAGCCAAAATAAACTAATAGATTATCTCCGACATCTTATCTAATGGTTCATCCACACCAAAAATTACCAAATGAATTTTTTAAATATTTAATATTCTGAATTTTTGTTAATATAATATAAATTCAATTCTAAATAACCATTCTCATTTTTAATGATTTTCAATACTTCTATTCATGTAACTGATCCTAAAAACGAAGGAAATGAATGCTCCAATAAATGATCAAATTGAATCTTACAGCTCATCAAGATAGACATAAATGGACATAAAAAACTATAATAAATTAATTTTATCTACAAAAGTTTCTTAAAAAATTAATTAATGAATTAAATTTTATTATCCAGGATATTATGGTCATGTGAAGAACACTTTCAGACATATGGTACGAGTTTCTTCCTGAACATCAGTTTTTCATTCATTTTACACTTTCTCTTTACCCTATTGTAGATATTCTTTATTTTTACATAATTATTATAAATTCTATGTATATAATCATAAATAATGTATAATGATCATGTAATCCTTATTTTTTAGTGATATACGTGTTTTAAAAAGGATCCCTTCTCAATTCTCCCTGACTATCATGCCCAAATAAAGAAAACATATTGATTTATTACCAATTTTCAAGTGCACTGAATAATTTATTTTAATCCACCTTTATTTTGTTAAAATCAATAATTTTATCATTAAAAATATCATGGTTTATATTTGGTTTTATATAAACAATTATTCCTCTTTACTCTCTAATGTCTCTTTAATATTTCTCCAAAATCTTTTTAATGTAACTCATTTCTAATGTTTCTTAAAAAAATTTCATATTTTTATAGTTTATATTGTGATAAAATGACATTATATATGAATAATTTCTATTATTAATGTTCATGTATTTTTTAAATAAATTATTTCATGGATAGTTTTGTTATATGCTTATTTTTTATGCTCCATGACATGATTATGATACACATTTCATTCCATGTGTAACCCTTATGTTTATGTTTTATTCATCATGTGGTACACGTATTCATGACCTTTTTGTTTTGGGTGAACCCAAATAGAACTCCAATGAATTTATTAATGTTTATTCTCCTACAATGTCTTCATGGGATAAGGAGTTAACCTGATTACATTATGCAACTTTGTCCACCGTGTGATATAGTCTTGGAAGTTTGCCTTGACATTTGTTAATGTCATGTTATATGTTATTTCCAAATTTATATGTTTCGTTGATTATATGATCCCATGATATAAAATTTATTCTTCCTTTTTTTATGTTCCATCCATTTTATTCCAAAAGGTTTTTCTTCTAACCCATGTGATATGTTTTATTCCCATGTGTATTCCTTTACCATGTTTTTTAGCTCATCACATTTTATCATGTATTTCTCAGGTAGTTCTATGAAAGTTTAATAGATCAATTGAATTACGATCTAATTTGTGGGATTAAATAAAATATGTTTTTAATATGCTTTCATGTTTTCAAATTATGTACCAAATATTCCAAATACACTTGAAATTACGATCCATGGTTGTATTTGATTTTTAAATATTCATAAAATAGTTTAATTGTTTGTGTCAAAAGGATATTCTATTTATTGTTTATATCATAGAAATGGCCAGTTATTCTTGTATATTAATAATGTATTAAATTTTTGAGAACCCTAGGTTTAATTATACAACCACGGATAACCTAAATTGAATCTAAGGTATCACAAGTTAGGATATACTTTTCATTTACAAGTTTATATATTTATTGTAAATGTTTCCCTTTATATACTTATTTGTTATGTATTAAATACCCCAATTTTTTTTAATATTTATTAGAGAAATTATTAAAGGAGTAAGAACAGAAATAATTCTTCTATCTCTACTTGAATAACTACTTTTAATGATTATCCTGAATTCATTCTCATATTATTTGGAAACATTTTCCAATATCGAGTTATATGCCATCAATTTTAGGAGGAATTCAATACATCTATCCTCATCCAATTCATTTAAATATCATGTATCGTCTTATGGATAATCCTGAAATATCAAATTTCATACCATGATATGTATGGGATGTATCATCAAGGTCATTTAAAATTGTTCTTTTTATTCAAATAGAAGGTACAATAAATGGTTTTCTAGATAATGTATAATAGGGAGACCTCCATCAAGACTACATATATCTAACTACATATTCATATCCCCAAGGTTATACCAAAATTGATTTTCCAAAACCCGATTTTGGAATATTTGATGATGAATTAGTAGATATATTTTGTAAAAAACATATCCAATATGATTTTTTACAATTTTATGTAAGAAATTATTTTTTAATTACTTGTCGATGCTTCAATCGATATAATCCAGGACGTCTGAGGTGTTTTGGATTTATGTAAGTATATGATTTTGAAAATATAATGAGTAACCACTATGACGCATGAACCCTTTCCCCTTAGATGAATATCCAACATGAAATAATTAAGACCTCATTTAAGTGATTAAGTATAAGTACCATAACTATTTTTGAACATAACATGTAAAATAGAATTCGATGTGCGAAATTTCATATAGGGGGAAGAATGTAATAACAAGGAATTATATAAATATAAATTTCCCTTAATAGAAATATTCCATATAGTATAAATAACATTAAAATAATATAGATAACATAATAGATACTCTATTAATGACGAATTAATGTAATAAAAGGTATTTCAATAACTAAATGATCTTACACTAATGAAATGGTATGATGACCTTTGGAAATAGTAATATTATCCTTATAAAGAGTAAATCAAACAATAGAATAGTGACTTCACATATGAATTTATAAATAAAATATTTCAATCTTGTAAATAAGAATATGATATATTGATTTCATAGTATAAGTAAATAAATATTTTAGAAATTATTAAATAATTGCTAATATTTTATAAAACGTAAGTATTTATTTTCAATTTTATATTTAATATACTATTTTAAAAAATATATATATTTCCATAAAATTTACTAGTATGTTATTATTTTGTTTTTTATAATCATAAAGTAATTTTATGAGTGATTAGTTAATTTTTCAAAGTGTTATTAAATAAGTTATAATTTTAAAGTCATCATTTTCCATATTAATGATGATTTTAATAAAAAAATAATGTTCCTAAATTTATAATTTTTTTGATAAAATGTAGTCTATTTTGGATTTATACTCATAAAAAAAGTATATTGGTTTTTTGGTATTTTTTTTAAAATAGATGAATTTTTGGTGAATAGTGAAATACGGTAATTTACAATATAGGATAATAAATGAATTTTAGAGTCATTATTGAGTCATGAATGATGAAAGTGGCCATTGGTTCTAACTCAAATGCACTAACTAAAATATTTATTCAAAATAATCCTCACTATTTCTTGTCTTAATAAAATAGTAAACTTAAGAATATTATAATGAGAAACAACCGCTCTCCTCCACTGTAAATTCCTCCCCTCACCACCTCTTGTCCTCAGACCTCACATTTTTCGAGCATTTTAAATATTATTCTAAATTTTTTTACTTCGTGTATACGCCATTCCCAAAATCCTTTTCTCATGAATAAATTCCAAAACTAATCCCATAGGAGGAAATCAAAACGAATAATTTAAGAGGTAAAATCATCTTTATGTTCTTCAAATTTCTTTTCATGATCATTTAATTTATTATTCTTTCCTTTCCTACCATCATCAAAATGGTATGATAACACTAGTACCATGCATATACTAGAATTTTATTATGATAATGGGATAATCCAACTATATTTCTTTCCCCTATACTTTTTTAACAATAATGAAAACATCACCAATGATGTGTCAAATTATCACATTCAAAAACGAAAATGTTTTCAATTTCCATGAACTCATTAAATAATGATCATAAAACAATTTTTATATTTACAATAAATTATAATATATATAACATTATTTTTAATGTTATATACACATTTTTTATACCTAATATTAATTCATAAATCAATTGTAGTTTGAGAAGATAAAAAAATGAAAAACTAATCTAATCAATTATCATTAACATCTTATCTAATGATCCTTCCTCACCAAAAAACTACCAAATGAATTATATAACTATGTAGTCTTATAAATTATCATTAATAACATAAAAATTCAATTATGGAAAACCATTCTCATTTTATATGATTTTACATACATGTATAAATTGTTTCGAATTTATCAATTAGCAGATTTAATTTGATTACCTATCACATTAAGATCATGTTTTGAACACTTTCAGAGATTAGGTAAGGGTTTCTTATCGATAATCCATTTATTTATTCATGTTATTATCTATATCTCATTACAAAAATGTATCCTTTCTTATTAAATTATAAGAATTATAAATTCTATCTATATATATATGTTCCAAACACAGGTTTTCAGATCACTTCATCCTTTTTGGGAGGATGTTAATGTTTCAAAAATGATACCCTTCTATTTTTCCTGATTATCAAGCCCAAATAAATGGAACATATCTATTTATTATCCATTTTCAAGTGAAATAAATAATCTATTTTAATCCAAATTTTCTATTATAAAATCAATAATTTTATCCTGATAATTGTTTTGGTATATTTATGGTTTTATACAAACTATTATACATATTTACTCAATAATTACTTTTTAATATTTCTTCTTAAACAACATTAATGTGTCTCTTTTATAATTTTTATTAACAAAAATTTCCAATATGGTTATTATTAATATTGATATAACATATCATGATATATTCCTATTTGACATTATGAATATCAATGTATGTTTTAAATCAATTATTTCATGGTCACATTTTTTATATACCCATTTTTATGCTCCATGAAATAATTACGATTCCCATTTAATTCCATGAGTAACCCTTATTTTTATGTTTCATTTTTAATGTGAAAATAATATTAAAGAACATGTTATGAATGGTGTCCCTAAATAGTTCTATAATTCATTAGGTAATGTTGAGTCTCATTTGATGACATGTTGGGACATGTAATTAAACAGATTCATTTATGGGACTTTTTCTATGATGTGATATTGTCTTGGAATTTATCCTTTACTCATTTTTATGTAATTTATATGATGTTTCCACATTTCAATGTTGCATTGATTATTTTTCCCATGATATGATTTTTATTATTCCAAATTTTCATTCACGTTACTTGGAATTTATGTCAACATGTTATTCCTTCTTGGTAATGTGCTATATTTTATTTATATGATTACCCTATTATTGGGTTTTTTCGCTCATCTATTTTGTCCATGTATTCCCTAGACTATCCTATGCAGATGTAAGAGCTCAATAGATGTTAAGAGCTTATTAAGAAGATTAAATAATATAATTTTTTAATTTTGATCCATATTTTCAATTTATGTACCTAATCTTAATTATACACTGTACTTTAGTATCCTTAGTTTTATTTGATGTTTAAATGTTCAAAAAATAATTTTACTATATTTTTAATAATATAGGGTCGCTATAATTAACTTATAAGGAAGGAAACATTTCCATAAGAATATTTTTGATATATGGTTTAACCATGAAAAATAAATGGTTTTGATAAAAATATCATAGAAACAGGATTAACTGATGGAATATAAGTATTTTACATACCAATATATTTGAAACAATATTATCAAGTTGAAAAAATATGGGTTCCAGAAAAATATCTTTTAAAAATTATTAAAACATGGAAAATAAAATTATCTTATACCAATCTATGTGAATCAATCATAATACATCCAAAGAATTAATGGGAATTGTATCATTAAAAAATATCCCCATTGTATAAAAATTAATAATAAGGGATGTTGATATTGTTGAATGGAAATACCATTAAAATATCATTAAAGTTTTTTAGGAAAATAAAATTTTAAATTGTAATTTTTAAAATCACATATTAAAATCAAAAATTCACAAACTAATTTTACAATCCTTTGCATTTAATGTAAAATTTGAAATATATAAAACCTACATTATGTAATTTAATGGATATGATGGAGATAAAATATGTGGATGTCATAAATATTATAAATCCACATTATTTACAATTGTTTTTGAAAAATGGCGTAAAATGTGAAATATTTTAAATATACAAAGATACATCATTATAGAACATTTTAAAATATTGTAAAATTCCATGTAAAATGGATTTGGAAAATAATTTATATTTATAGAAGAATGTTTTTGAAAACATTTTAGAAAACATGGATATAGAAGTGAATGATTCCCGATCTAGGGGAAGAAACAAGATTAGTATAACATAAAAATATCTTTGTTAACGTTTCATTAATAAATTTGGATTTAAATTGAAATAAAACATGTTACCAACATTAATAACTATTGTATATGAAATATAGTTGGATCTCAAATATTTTATATTTTTATTTCGTCCAAGGGAATATTGGACATTAACAATCCCCAATGAAAGGAGATTCTATTAGTAAGCCTTTTCCACATTGGTAACACTTCATTCCTTATCCACATGAAGTAATAACTTCAAATGAAACATTATATATCATTATAATAATTATAACCATGATATAAAATTTAATATTCATATATATATACACTACAAAATTATTATATGTGCCTATCCTAAATGCGCATCATAGAATAGGGAATTTCAGATACCCATAAAATAATCATATTATTGAACTAGATAATTAATTAATAAATATAATATTTTTACAAAGATTTAAATAAAGAATGTTTAAATCGATAATAAATATATTTATAGGTCAATTAACATATAATAATTTCATCACAATGTCGATGAAGAAGTGTTATAACCCAACGAAAAAATTGAGCTAAGAAACCCTATTCCACAAGGTAAAATCAAAACAAATCCCATTGGGTCAAATAATTAAAATTTAATATTAATATAGAATTATGTATTATAGATGAATGTGTGTAATTGTAAAATGTTATGTATATACACCACATTATAAAAACAAGTTGTGAATATGGCATATGTGTCATTGAAATAATATTTGAGATGAGACATCCATTCTTATTTGGTAATATGTGGATCAGAACCTAATTAAAATGAGAACCCTATATTTTTTTAATTCCATGTAATTATAATTTAATTATTAATAATATAAATTAATGGGTCGTATATAACCACAAAACAAAAATAAATCTGGAATATTGAATATGTCACCTACAAAAACTACTTTTTAGGGTAAAACCCTTACCTCAAGTATAGAAATTCCTTGTATTTTTATTAAATCATGTATAATAATATGCTATAAATTATTTAATTTTGTAATAATATATTACAAGTTTAATAATATATCATTAAACCATTTAATTTATTTACTTTAATGATATATTAAAATATGTAATCAGTTATGTCCACTTTGGGTGTTTTTTTAACGTTCAGTTCATTATTTGGAAACATCCATAGTGACTGGTAAACTTTAAAATAGTTCATTATTTAATATAATATAGAATAATAATAATGAAATATTCATCATATTTATAGATCATTTATTATTTTAACCCTATAACTAAATCTGTTTTAGAAAAATGTACTATGTTATAATCATGAAGATGGTTGGTCGTTTGTACACATGAGTAACATTTATTTATTAATGTGGTCATTACAGAATAAAGGTAAGTGATATTTTTTCATAATATAGTGAAAATAATATCTTAAATAAAATATTATTTAATTAAATATAATTATATATATTATCCATGTGTTGTGGCGTTGAGAAATGAATTACATCACATTATAGAGTCCATATTCTAAACATGTCCCCAAACTACATTACAATATTTCATTGTAAGAAATATTTTTATATTATAAATTATTAATTATAAATATGACATTAATTCTGTAATTATTTCATTTGTATAAAATATATTCCTTAAAATTATTATTATTATTTTCCACGTAATGTTATAGTGAAAAACAATCAAATGGGTTCCCAATGAAGTAGTCCGCCATAAACATGTGTGATTTTATCGTATCCCTTATTAAATGGAATTTAAGAAGGTATATTTCATATCATAACAAAATAAGTATAAATATTTTAATAGAATTATATATTTACTTAAAATACATCACTATAACAAACTGTTAGAGGCGATGATGAAGAACAAATGTCATTGGTTAGCGAGGTAGTTGTCTTCCAAACACACGAATAATGATTTCCAATCAAATTTATCTGAATAGAAGATGGATTTTTTAATCATGTTAACATAATAATTTCATATTATATGGGATATATATATAATAGATTTAATTATATTTTAAGGAGGTGGAGTAATAAATAAAAAAACTCACAGTTAAAAATGATACCACTTCTTTGGTGAACCTACTTTGGTAAGAACCAAAGGAATCGTAAATATAGGATTTTGATAAAATAATAGATTTTTCATGGGTATGGTTGTTAGGAATAATTTTTATGGTATTGGAAATTACAAATTGATATGAAGTTGTCAAGTGGGGATGATAGGGGGTGTCCCTGTATAAGTTTGGTGACTATCACACTTGGAATTTTTCAAATGAAATATTGAAACCCATATTTTAACATTACAAAATGCTAAAAAATGTCACATTATCATTACTTATAATTTATAACATTAAAATATGTCATGAAAATAATTTTTATACCATTTTTTGGGTTAATTTAAATCATATATTTTTAGATTAGAACCTCAGGTAAATCTATTTTTTAAATTTACCAAAGTAAATAATTTTATATTATTTTCACACTTAATTATGGTAAAAAACTACATTGTACTTCTAAGATAATATAAATTATTCGGATACCAAAAATGGATTAAATTTTACCGATTAAATAAATATAAGTGGTAAACCCAGAGACGTAATGGAAAAGTAGATTTTCATGAAGTGTATTTTTCATGAAATCGATGATTATATATTTACTCGACGATGAATATTAATTATTTATGTAATATAAAAAAATATTTAATAATATAAAATTAATAAATTTAAATATAAATTTTAATTACTATTAGTTATTTTAAATAATTAAATTATAAATTCAATATTTACTATAAAATAGTTTCTCTGAACAATCAACATTTTAATACCAAAAAATTCACTGAAATAAACAATAAATATGATTCATAATTTATTAATTGGATTAAATATAATGAAATAATTATTATGTAATTTTATATATTTTTCGAAAAATAATTTTAATTTATAATTTATTAGTTTAAAAATTGTAAAAGTTTGTTTTACAAATATCATTATTCATCAGTATTCACTAAAAAATGAATATTTTTAAAAAATATGTATCAAAATATTAATTAATATACATTTATTTAAATTATGAAATTTATTTTATAAAATTAATTTCCTAAAATATATTAAATTTAATTATATTATTTTTATGTAAAAATAAATAAAAAACTTTTTCTATGAAATCACACTATGGAAGAATAAAATAGCACCACTAAAAATGATTTATTATTTGTGAAGAATTAATCAAAAAATTACATTGAGTGGAATATATTTATATATGTTTATTAATTTAGTTTGTAATATTCATACCCACCAACTTTACAGCTTGTTTATAATGGTTATATATATCATGGGTCGTTTGAGATCTGTATTGTTTGTTAAATATACTATCGAACATAGTTTTCTTTTGGAAAATATTGGGGTGTTACATACTACCCCATTTAATAAATATTTTCCTAAAAAATTAAAATTTATCATAGTAATAAAAGTTTTGACATTTTAAAATAACTTTTTAGTTAACCCACACAAAAAAAAAAGATTAATAAAACATACCATTGATAAGTAAGGAATGATTTACAATGGTCAACTACTGTAAAATATTCTAGGTTTCCAAATTGGAGAACATCAATGGGATGTTAATATTTTGAAATTGAAGGAAAGTGTAATTTATAAATAATTATGGATCGTTATAGAGATTATTGACTTAATGAAAGTGAATTTTCATGAGGAAACAAACAACCACCGAACATAAAAATTTGGAACCATGGAAATGGTAATTGATATTATCATAGATAAAGGTAATAGGATAAAATGTTGTTTTTAGACTAATTACTTAGAGTTGAAGAACTAATTACCATATTTAATAATAAAATAATGAAATATACTTAATTCGTATGATACAATTCATTGAATTAAAACATTTCCCCCACAATATCAATATTTTCTCCAAAGGATGATTATTCAAGATGAATTTCTGATGTCTAAAATATTGAAATAAAAATTTTAAGGACTAAATTACTCTAAAAGGAATATGTATTCAAAAGAACCTTTTTTATACATTAACCAAAGAAAAAAGTAGTTATCATGTGGTAATAAAATTACCATAATCAATAAACCATTATATAATACATTGATATTCAAATTTCAACTATAATTTACAATTTTCAAATAAAAATATTCCATAAATAAATAACCCCTTATCCCAAATAACCTTAATAACCTCAAAATTAATTGGTATTTTGACCTCAAATTTTATCTCCATCCTTAAACCATAATAGTAAAAAAATATAGATATCTTTCTTAAAATAACATTAAAAAATTCATTAAATATGTTTTCAATCCCATAGTCATCAATGCGATAAATCTTGTTTCCCCATAGATACATCAATTTACAAGATCATGTTAACCATATTGGTTCTGAAAAACATAAAATATATTTCCAGGAAAACTAAATTCATAGTTTATTGTTAATCCGATTATTTACATAAAATTAAACCTAATAAAATGTCTCCCATAATTTAATTAACCACTTTATGATCTAATCACATAAAATCTCAAAAGGGGTTTTTAAAATATTGAATATGTTATGAAACATAATTTTATAGTCCTATTATAGTATAAATAATATTTAATATAATCTCTCATAAAGACATATTAATATAAAATGTTATCTTAATCTTCTGTTAATAAGAACTATAACATTCCCAAACCCAAACTCCTGGAGCCGGTGCTAAAATCACAAACTTCACATTTTAGGATTTCATATCAATTAATAAGACCTAATTTTTTTTCAATTGATACATAAAACATTAAAATTAAATATTTTAATACTTATGTTTTCCAGTACATTTTATTTTTATACTATTTTGATATTTAGGAAAAACTCTTAAATTAAAAACACACATGATTAAAGCAGAAAATTTCTTCCACATAAAGAATACTTTTGTATCTCACATTATGTCATCATAATTTTCTATATGGAACCCTTAGAGGAAGAATTCATAAAAAATTATTCTTAATAACACGGGGAAACTAAAATATAATATGTTTATTTAAGTTGAATAATAAGGGTAAACATAAGAATTAAATATTAAATGTCATTAGTTAGATTAAGATGAACATATGGATATGATGAAATTATTGAATTGAATGATCATAACATAAGATAACTAATACCCAAAAATTCTTATTTCATAAAACTTTAAAAAACAATAAAAGGATTTTAAAAAGTCTAAATTCATCAAATTCAATACTCATAAGCCATGTGATATCATTGTCAATAAAATGAAACATTTGTAACCCATATTAAGGATAAAGAAAACATATATGTATATTGGAATGTCGTCTTAATAACCCATATCAACACATGTTAAAAATAAATAGTTCACAGTTAAATATATTAGAGAAACAATCTAGTAACTCCCTTCTTATTTAATCTAAATACAAGGAACATTTAAAAATTCATTGATGTACTATCTCGGTGCACCCGTCATATATATTGTATTGATCTCGCTGAATTCTATAATGGTTAAACACATTATATAAGCTATATTTGGATCACCCTATATTATATCGGTGAACACATTGAATAAATATGTCCATAAACCATAAATAAAATACCAAGAGTTTCTATTTCACCATAAAACACATATAAACGATCACAGTTCCTTTCAAAAAAGAATTGACCAAGAGGGAAGAAACTTGTTCAATGATAATATCATTGAAACATGACTAGTATTTGGATAATAAACAGGTTCTAAAAAAGTATCCTTGATACTAAATTAATATGTGGAAAAGAACAGGGTTCCATAAAAATCTATTTCACACAACATGAAACCCTATAAATTAAACGGTTCCACTAAATATCTATTTGAATCATTATTAAACTTGTTAAAAAGAAACATGCTCTATATAAATCCTATTGAGAAAATATAAACCCCCAAAAAAATAAATTAGTTCAGATTACATATCGTGGAACAAATTTAAATCCATCCAGAAAAATAAATAGGATAGTATCATTAGAAAATATCACAATTAGATCATAATTAATATCAAGGGTTATTATTATTGATTAATAAAAATACTATTAGATGATCATTAATTATTTTGAAGAAAATAAACAATTCATTTTGAATTTTTTTTTCGATAACTACAAATGAATATAATATAGTGAAATTTATTGTATTTGAAAATATAATTGGAATCATAGGAAGGAAAATATTTGGATAATAATATATATAATGGTGAGGAAATTCGTTAATGTCATAAATGGTAATAGAATTGTTAAAAAAAATTTAAAAGGGAGTCAAAAGTGACCCATTTGAAAAAAAAAGATTTATTATTTTACGACCATTATGGAATGAGGTAACAATTATTGCAAACATTCTTTAATAAATAATTTATTTTTGTAAAATAACACTTTCATTTTCTTTAAAAACAAGGATATATAATTTAATGATTCCCGACTAGGAAGAGGATATGATATCGGTATAACAGAAACATGACATTCCTGATGTTTAATTAATCTATAATAGAGGAAATTGAATTAAAAAATGGTAAACACGTTTATAATTAGTGAATAACAGAGATATGTTAATCATGAAAATAAGATCATGAGAAGTTTAATAATATAAATTTTAAGATTGATAATTCTAAAATAATATAGATTGTGATATAAAGCCTTTTCGTCAATGGTTATTGACATCATAAATGAATATAGGTTTATATCACAATTCTTTGTCTTGATGAAATAGAATTTGATATGAATAACGCTTAAAAAAATTATACCATTGAATTTTAGAATTAATAAAGAATAAATTTTTTAATCAAATGTAAATCCTCCAAAATATAATGTATATATAAAATAAAAAATTTATATAAAAAATTATAGATAATTACTTCCTAGAAATGTCATTTAAGAAGAGTTATAAACCAAGGAAAAGAAATTGAGTTAGGAAACACTTTACCAGTTGGTAACATTCCAATGAAATAACAATGCATAAAATAATTCATATTAATACAAAAAATACCATCATATTTGAATGATTTATAATATTAAATTTATATTTGGTAGTATATACACCACATAATAAATATTATTATTTAATATGACCTATATCTCGCTAAAATAAAAAGTGATATGGGAAACCCTTACTACATTGGTTATCTATAGATAAAAATATCATTAAATCGAGAACCTAAAATTAATTTGTTTATCTAATTAATTATAACTGAAATTTTCAAAAAAAAAATAAATTCATTTGTATTATATAACCAAAAATACAAAATTTAGTGTTAAAGATGGCATATGGCTCACAGAAATAAAAAAGAGATCCGAAACCCCATTCCTTAAGTTCAATCATTCCATGTGCTTCTTTTAACAAATATATAATAATATTATATCACATATTTTACTTATTTATAATTTTTTATAGGTTTAAAAAGTTATAATTAAGCATTTTAGTAATTTTTGTTAAATACATATCTAAATACATAATTTGTTTAGTCCAAATTGGTTGTTTAATGGAAGCTCGATTCAATATTTCAAAACAGATTTTATATGTTGAAAATAGATAAATATGTCATTAATTAAAAATTTCTTGAAAAATAATCATGAAATATATATAATATTTTTACATTAATTATTTTTTTAAAACCATTCATGAAATATGGTAATGAAAAATAAACTATGTTACAGTCGTAGAGACGATAGGTCTTACATATGAATGAAAAATGTAATTATTTTTCAATGATAATTATAGATAAAAGGTAAGTGATATATTAAATTTCAAGATATATTATAATATCATAACTAAAATATAATTATTTTGAATATACTTAAATATATCATCCATGTGTTTTTGTGGTGAAAAAATAATCATAGAACATTGTGGAGGTGGTATTTCATACATGCACACGAATGATGTCATTATTTAGAAGTGTAAGAGAGTAAATAATATATTATAATAAATAATGCTGATTATTTCTTGGATATCATAATTTTTAATGTATTCTTTATATATTCATTTAAATTATCATTATTAACATACATGTAAAGTGTTAGTCAAAAAATGAGTCACATCTCTTCGTGATGAACTAGTTTGTTGTACACTTGAGCGGTGTTATCATGTCTTGCAATGAAAGGAAATTATGAATATATATGTGATATAATAAATAAATAAGTATATATATGTTCCAAATTAAATCATAAAACTTTAAATCACTCATTATGAAATTAATTGATAATTTATGAAGAAAAATGAATGACATAGTTTCCAGAGGAGGTGATACGTTGTACAGAAGAATTATGATTTCATATTTTATTTGACAGAAGATGAGATAAATTTAGTCCATTAAATTAAAATAGTAAAATCTCATTAGATCTTATATACTTGTGTCTATATATATGTAAAATTTATGAATATTTTAATGATGTGTAATACCAGATAATATAAGAACGCACTTGTAAGAAAGATACATATTCTCTGGAAAACCTCCTTAGGTAAGAAAAAAAAATGTAATATTTTGAATTTATGATAAATATAAGGGATACATATTTTTGGGAGAGATTTTAGGAATATATTTGTGTATTTATTGGTATATAAAAATGGATTATAATGATTCATGATGATAAGAGAGGGTATAACCTTTTATATTTGAGGAGTGTGTCCCACATATACTTTTTGAAAAGAAGAAGATATACCAAGGTTTTTACATGATAGAGAGATAGAAAATAATCAATTATCAAGAATTTTACAATTAATTGTCAAAATATTCCTATAAATTAGATTATAGATAATTATATACGTCTTTCTAACTATAATATTTTTATATTAATCCCTGGTAAATACATTTTATCTATATTGACTATAATTAATTTCATACATCGTTCACTTTTATTTACTACAAAGAATTAATTTAACGTAACTAGATAATATAAATTATTGTTATTCCAAATATTTAATTTATTTTTCCAAATTAATTATACATAAGTGGTTATTTTTTTCAAATGTAAACCCACAGATGCGACGAATGAGTGGGACATGAAAAGTATATTTTTCAAGAAGATGATGATTTTATATTTACACTATGACTAATAATAATATTATGTTAAATATAAATTATTTATTTTTATATAAAAAAAATATTAATATCATATAAAACATTCAAAATTTTGAATTATTTTAAAATGTTTAAAATGTGAAACAACATGAACATGATATTTTTGTAAGAAAAATCAACTTTTTAAATCTGAAAAGTATACATACACTAGAAATGAATATAAAGATAATTGAACATTAATAAAGTTGATTATGTATAACTAAAAAATATTTATGCTACTTGAAATCATATTGAAAACATTAGGGGGATTTTTAATTGCAAAAATTATTGAAGAGAAATGATTGTTTACAAAAATTTGTACATTTACTATTTATAGAAAAATCAATATTTTGGAAATAAAATTCAACAATTTAACCCCATGTTAATTTTTATATAATTATTTCAAAATGTATTTTTCTAATCCAATAACGTATTTGAAATTTCTATAAATTAATTAATTATTTTCACACAATTTTCTTTAAAACATTTTTTAACGAATAGAATAACTTTACTAAAAATAAATTTATTATTTATTAGTAATTTTTAAATAATTTAAATTTGAATGGAATATCTCTTTATATATATATATATATCAAATATTATTTAATACTATTCATAAATAAAAATTTAATGGCTACTTTATAATTATTATATATTTATTGGGTCATTTGTGTTTGGTGTTACATGGTGAATACTCTGTAATATATACTTTTCTTTTCTAAAATATTTGGGTGTTATAGGTAACTAACATACACCTCCCAAAATAGATATATTACCTCCTAGATATTTTATTAGCCTGAAGGATGAACATATTGACTATTATTTTCTTCAATTAGTTTGTTCCATAAAGAATGATACTACTCATATTAGGTCATTAATGTATGATTCTACAAGAAAATTCTTGCTGAAACACCCATCTACATTGATGGGGGAGGGGAGGTCACTTCGAAGCTATGTTCTTGATTGAATCGATATAGACGATCTTAGAAAACCTAGAGAAACTGGTATACATGTGTTTAATGATTAATGATTATATCTTGGGAGAATCATCCATGCGCTTAGACATGTCTTAGAGAATAATAGTTATCAAGAGGAGAAATCATATAAATTAATGGTGATGTCATGGACACTTTTATCTTGAGACTCTATGGCAAGAGTGGACAAAGGAGTTGATGCACATGAAATAGGGCATCCTATTAGTGATGGACTACACCAGACATTTTAAAAACCAACAACATTTTCTATTTATTTGGTATTAAATGATATAGTTAGTGAAAAAATCCTGAGGATGAGAATCCGTATTAGATTATGTCCTATGTGAATATCCTTCACTTGAATTACTTCCCTATAATGATGACTCAGACTCTCATCACTAAAGGGAACATAAAAGAGGTCCATCGTGGGAGATAAGACATCTCAACAGGATGACCTGTGAGTTCTTTTTCTAGTAGATAGAAGTTTCTCTATGAGATGGTCAGATAAGGAATTGGTGGGAATAGAATCCAAGGGAGTGTACATCTATATCATGGAAAAAATGGGGATGTACTTTTAGTATCAAAGGGAAGTCCATAAGGAAAACCAGTGTCCATTCCCTACCAAGGAGTTCCTCACATGTTGTAATATGGTCCATCTTCAAATGTTTTATAGGTGAAGTTGATAGATTAGCATTGGGATAAAAACATGGTATGCACTATAATTTGGAATTTTAATAGATATACCTCAATGAATAGGTAGTTGGAGTTCTACTAATTGCATGAGATGAGTAGGTGATGTGGTACCCTTAAACATGAGTGTAAATATCAATAAGATGGATAATCACAAGGGATTAATTATATAGCTAATGTGTGACATCCCAGACCCAGATACAACTTAGAGGTGAACAAAAGCCATTTGGACACGTTGCCTCCAGAAGATATATGCAAACACAATAGGCTATCGACAAAATTGGAAAGCCTAGGGTGTGTCCATAGGGGGATTATGACCTCATTACGATAGTATAGAAAATAATATAAGTAATATTATAGATAAATGGAGGACGTAGGATAACATATATCATAATAGAAATTGAAATAATAATAAATAACATGAACAAATTGATAATAATATAAAAAATGAGATGCAACATATTATGTCTCTAAAACTAGAAAACATGGATACAAGGAAGCATGAAATACATGCATTAAAAAATTAGAAAACAAAATCCAAAATCTATCCAAGAAACCTGAGATTTGGATCTATCTTCTTATATCTAGATATATACAAAGAATGAAATTTGTAACATATGCACAAGGCATGAACATCCATTTTCAACACATGAATACATATTGATTTCTCTGTTTACAATGGAGGCCCAAATTGGTCATGATATTAATCTCATTATGACACCACCAATGATAGTTATGATTCCTAGTCCATGATATATAATCTGAAATAGTGTACAAGAATGTGTATTTAAAATTATAATAATACTGTAATATAAATATCCAAGTACATTCCTCATCCTCAGCTGATGTCTGATCGTGTAATTGTTTCATTAATAAGTTATATTCCAGTTTATATAGTAGGTAACAAGAGGTATAAGCAGCACTGATATCTATATATGATAATAATAACAATAATGGTTTCATACTATAATAATTAATTTAGGATGATAATAATAATGATGAGGATCCAAGGTAACAACCAAGGAATCCTTCCACTCAGGTGTTGATCCAACTTAATAATAATGTATATCTCGTATATATTGGATAAGATCATAATATAATGGTTAACACCCATTGAATTATAGAATAATTCAATTATCAGATAGTCTGAAGAATTCGCCCCATGTAAAATGGATTAACAATGATTTGGCACATTGAAGTATCCATACTTCCACGTGTCTATAGATTTCATGGTAGATCCATGGAGTGAATTCATAGAATACTATAATAATAATGAAGGGATCCTTTAATGTCATAATAGGAATCCACTACGAGGAATGGATCGATTATAAAGCTGGGTATCAACCATGGAAAATAATATCCCTAAATCGGAATGGATTCCATGAGTGATCAAGTCATTCCCTTGAAAATACAATGGTGGAACGAGTTTGGCCACTACTATAATGATTTCATGGTATATATACATTAGGACGATTATAATCAATTAATTAAATTAATTATTCAATGTATTACTCATTAAATTTAAAATGTAAAAGGGTTTAGTAAATATATTTCACTAGTGTGAAAAAGGTAAAGAACAATCAACCATTTCAGAAATTAATTGAATTTCATTTTTTGGTTCACTCATTTACCTTTCCCAAACATGAAATGTTGGGATTATGATGATAAACCATAAGGTATTAATTTATAACGAACTAGGCGAGGTGATATCCATAATATACCTCCCAATTAATAATTTAAATGTTAATTAACCTTTATAACACTTAACATATAATGTGAAAATGAAATTAAGATTTTAAAGGATAACAATAACAATTCGTTTATTTAATTAAACACTTAATTTTATAACGTCTTAGTTGACGCACACCCGAACAGTGGCATAAATAGCCATAACAAGCTACAAAAAAGAAAAATTAAGGAAAAAAACCTACTTGTGGTGGTCAACGTTGTGTTTATAACCTCCAACTGTGGATAACATATTTCATATGGGTCTTAGAAAAAGGTTCTAAAGACTAAAATCAAGGCACATGAATTTGATATTCCATAACCAATTAAAATATCATGCACAAATGGAAAATTATAAAATGAAAAAATATGAGGGATGAGTTATATAAAACCTAAATAATGCTCATATGACTCGGCTCATCCAATATTAGCTTTAGTTTCTCCATGATTCTATGATATCTAAATAACACAAAAACACTTAAAAAATAGGGAATATGACCATGAATCTAAATAGCATTGTCACGGGGAAGAAGAAATATGAATAGAAAAAATTGATTCAATATATTACTAATTCACATTCAACATGATGAATTGGGACCAAATCAAATTCCATATCAGAGATCATGACCAAAATATATGAATGATTGAATTGGGAGCCCAAAGATGGAGAAGTGAATGTGTTTTATACTAGAATGAACAAAGAGGAATAAAATAATCTATAAACATTTCATTAAGGGTTAAATTTTAATTTTATTTAAAACAACAAGGTCACATGGTTGGGCTACATGGATGGTCAATGTATGTGAAAACCTCATTCCGACCACTTCAAATAGAGGGCATCCACATAGATAGGTTTCATGGTTAGATAAACCATATGCCAACCATTGGAAACACCTATTCTAAAAAAAAATATATTTTTCATATGTGTATGGTCCCCAACATGTGGTTTGGATAAACTATTCACCCTATTACACACCACAATCCATCCATTACTGTTAGTAGTAACCATAAATCGTTAATCACAATGTTTCTACAAATCATGCACTAATTTTGGTTTTCCCACCGACCGAGGATTCAAACTCTGAACATACCATGAACACTCCCAAAACATTGCCAAACTCATTATGCATCCATATTAGGTCTAGAATGAAAAATAGATACTATTTAAAAGTATCCAACCCGTATATAAAGACTATTTTCTTACAGTCATCCCCAATTAAAGAAACTCATCCACGAGTTCACCTTCTATGGGAGGTGAAACACTATTTGAGAAAAACAATGGACACTAGGCATGCACGTCAACCTCGCCCTCTAATGACACGTCCTTCACCTGGACACACTGCAAAAACAATAATAATAAATGTAAATAACTTAATCAAATATCTTTCATGATTTGATCAATGATACACATTGGATACTCATCAAATGAATAATCACCATATGATTCATCCTCCATGACATCAAAAGTATGAGATAGTTTGATATGATAAAAAAATGTTGTAAATCATGGATGATTCCATGCATGGAATGGTACCTATGATTTAGTGAAAAATTATAGGCTATTTTCCCGACTCTCTCTGGAATCTTAAATGATTCTACATAATAGAGTGACATTTTCTCTTGGCTCTATATTTCTGTATTCCCATGTCTACGAGATACACATAGGAATAAATTATCCCCAACCTAAAACTATAGAGGGAATCAATGATGATCTGAATAAATTTTATGTCTATATTGAGTAGAATATATACACATCTCTTATCCACTGAACATGATTTTAAGTCCTTATATGATATGATTGCCTATTAGCACCGCCTCATCTCCCTCTAACTAGAAAAGAGGCGAATCAAATGTCCAACCATACAAGCCCTCAAAAGGATCCATCAGAATTCTATCATAAGTGATATTATTATATGATAACCCAATGAGAGGGATATTCTTATATGAAGAACCAATTAAATCAAGTAATCATGCTCAGATCATGTCCTCTATAATCCGTCTCTTCCGTTCCGAATGACCATCAATATGAGGGTGAAAGGCTACTCTCATAAGAACCTGTGTACCCATAGCCTTTTGAAACCCTACTAAAACTATTACAGAAAGAGAGAATACCTATATTAAATGATATCATGATGGACTCCATGTTTTCAGATGATCTCATAGGCATACAATCCTTCCATCTCATTTAGTGATAAAGTCTCTTAGATTGGAAGGAAGTTTTCTACATTCAACAATTAGACAACGACTAACCATACTGCATTTCTACCACTAGGATACCTTGGTAAGGTGACTAAAAATTCTATGAAAATTTTTTCCCATTTCCAATCTAGGATTGGAAATAGTTTTTAGAATCCTACAAGTATATGGTGACCCCCTTCACCCAATGACATGTGGAAATCCTACTAATAAAACCTACTATCCGATGTTTCAACCCAAGATTCCATTAATGGTGTAAAATATATCAATAAAGCTTAGAGATTACGAGATGAACCTCCCATTGAGAAGCATGTGACTCAAACATTAGTATTTCTCTCATATTTATAAGAATATAGAAACATCCATGTATATGTAGGATTTCCTTTGTGCCCCTAGACTAGTCTGGAGGAGGGTTGTCTCCAAAAATACTCCCATGGAGAACAAAACCATTAAAATATAGAAATGTATTTTTCATTTCCTTATGAAGAAGGGAAGAGGTTATTAACATGTCTAAGAGATAATATGATCATGAATACCAAGAAATTATTTATGAATCTCAAAAAATAGGTTCATCAATTTTCATTCATCACTAGCTTCGCATATGACCGATAGTTGATTTTTCTATAACAACTCATTATCTAGATCATTGAATTTTATTGGTGTATAGGCTAGATCAAAATCTATGTATTGAAGATATTATAAACATCTCCACTGTTTGTGATTCAAATCACATTGTATAAATATATATTATAGGATATTTTGGTGTGTATACACCATAAAGGTGTTACGCATCAGATAGTGTCTCCAACAACATAAAGCATAACCAATTTCTACTAACTCAAGGTTGTGTATATGTTATTTTATCTAAAAATGCCTAAAATAAAGGGATATGTACACAAATAATCTATCCTCTTCCATCACCACTACCCCTATCCCGATGGAGGTTGGATTAAAAAGCACTGTATAGATTCTTCTAGGAACTGGTAGTATCGGAATTAGGGTTGGGAAAATAATTCATGTTACCTCTAGAAATTCTTTCACGTACAATCATAACCACCAAAACATGAAATCCTTATTTAAAGGAAATTTAATATGTATAAAAAGTTATTTTAGGCCTTCTATGAAACACCTATAACATCAAACCATTCTGAAGAAACTTAGTTTAGCAGACATGTCTATGGGATGATCCTATAACACAACAACAATCACCTTATCAGATACAAAAGAGACTCCAAATTCAATGATAATATGTCCCATAAAGTGTTAATTGTAGATCTAGTAATGGGAATTAGAAATCATAGAATAAAGATGATGCTATCATAGTTCATCAAAAATGATATCATGGTTCTTAGAATGGCCTCAATGAGTGTGAGAATACCCCAAGATGACATCCACAAAGAGTCCTACAAAATAATCCCTAGAGGGGTTGAACACCCTATGCATGAAATCACGGAAAATGGCAGTAAAATTCACGAGAAAATTAAATATATAAAGATACTCAGAAAGATCATACTTACTATGAAATCTGGTATGAGGTATGTTTGATGTCCTGACTCACACTTAATGATATCTTGATCTTAGGTAGATCATGTAAACCACCATAGGTTCTTTGAGTTGGTCAAAGTGATCATCTTTTTTAAGTACACGATTCTAGTTCTTGACCATATGATGGTTCAAACATCTCTAATACATTCATAAATGTGGTGTCTCTTCTTCCTTCATGGATAAAAGCATGGGTGAATCCCATGAGGAAGTGTTAGGATATATGAAACCTTTGGCCTCTATATCATCTAATTGCTTTTTGAGATCATATTTATCAATATGTTCCATCATGTTCAAAATAATTTACATTGAATCTACTCCTCAAATCAACACAATCGAAAAATCTAACTCTCCCTCATGATGTAATCCATAGAAATATTCCAGAAATACATCCTGAAATAATCTACTACCAGAGGTATTTCAGCCTGATGTTAACCCTAATCCTCAATGAAAAGAATAGAAATTTGGGTGGTCACTGCCCTTAGACTAGGATATTGTATTCCAGCTAAAGACATTACATGATTTTTAATGATATGATGCAGTGTGAAGCACCTATATAAAATAAATAATATAATTCAGTTGAGTGTACTAGAATATCACGCCATACTATACATGTTGATGCACTTTGATCCATGTGTATCAGTTGTAATAAATGAAATTGACCTAATCCATGACCCTATTCTATAAAAAAGCTACCCCAATAATAAACACTCAACTGGAATTTGTGATTTGGAGTCTGGATTCCATGATCATGAAATCCTCCTTAGCCAATCCTTCATGTGAAACTCCAACTCTCCGCTGAACATGGAAAAATAAAACCTTCCCCTAAAGTCAGGGAAGGCACAGATCCTCTTCCACTGGAAGAAGATGGAATAGTATAATTCAATCTATACATATGGTAAATATTTCCATAATCATGTAACTCCATCCGTTCCCTATCACATAGGGTCTTCAGATGCCCCATCCATCCATATTTATGTCTTACAATGGAGCTTCCAGTGCGATTAATATGACCACCACTACTTTAAATTGAATGCTCAATGGATCATTTCCTACTACTGGAAGAACTACTAGACATCATCAAAACTAATCTTATATGCATGATATTTTTTCCTACCCATAGGCTACCCTTAGTGATAATATACTTATTAATAATATCCTAGAATGTAGGAAAGAAAATATGTTTACCTAATTACGGATGGAATACTGAAGCTGATCATCAAAGCATCTACCTTGATAAAGGTCATTACTGGATATATGAAATGAAAATAATTATTAATAATCAGTGAACATTGAATAATTCATGAATGGAATAGAACCGTACACTAGATTCATCAAAACTATTCCTCAGTAAACTCTTTGCATCTGCAGAATGAAGTGATACTACAGAGTACTCTGAAAGAAAGCACAAACAATTCTGTGATGGCAACCAACCTGGGTAATCACATCCTACTGAAATTGCCTAAGTCACACATCAGGTAATTAGAAATATTGAACCTATTCTGTGGAGGCATATCCATATTCTCAGAGATAGATAGGGTGGCCTTTATCCAATACTCAATATCATGTGGACCGATATACCCTGAGAATACAGAATAATGCTACTTGTAGAACACATGAGTCATATTCTCCATTGTATGTGTAGTCCATGGAGTACCAAACTTATACTGCATCGAATGCCAGAAAATCAAACAAATCATAGAATTAGTGCCCAAATCCGGTATAAAAAGAAAATTTCCAAGTGGAACTAAAGGCTATAAAACTGGAATCCTAGGGCCCACCACTTTTGGAGAAAGTTCATCACCACCCACCTAATTCACATCATGATGATTTCAAGGAATAGTCGGTCTAAAAATTCCAATCACATGCCTCAGAACATGATGGAGGAGAAAGAAACACTAACAAAATAATAATGTCAACATATGGGCTTAGTACCTCAGGAATATTACCCAAACTACCCTCATATAAGATCGGTATTGGGAATTGTCAAGGATTATTTTACTTGGGGTTCGGTATATGTAAGATAAATTGCACCCTACCTATTCATTTAATAGAAACCAATTATTTCCACATTATGTTTTAATTTTTAATTTTAATTTTCTTATAAACTCATATCAATGTATAACAAAAATGGGTTGTCACTTACAGTGAATCAGGGCTCATACACCTTATCACTAAAAGAGACACTGATTTAATCTCAATATAACCTAGACTATATCTATTCTCAAAATATAATAGGTTATATATGATGAATTAATTGGGTAATGTACCCATTCTATCCCATGAGGGCCTATATAATTTATGTATTGAAACTAGAAATCACTAAATCATAGCTAGATATCAATACATTCAAACATATATATATATATATATATATATAACAAGTCTAACTAAAATATTACAAGAAATACATGAAATGTAAGAAATAAAATTCACCTATATGGAGTGTGATATACATGGAATGAGAATTCATGGTGCCTACAATGATGCATGTAATAATTACCCATTCCCTCATATCATCGGGCTAAGGATGAAATATATTTTTGTATAATAGTATTAATAATTTCTGTCAAACAGAATCTTCCTCACCCATTAATTTAATGATATCAACTTTAATAGGTAAAGGAAGAATAAAAATCATTTTGTAGGAAACTCAGTATTAACATCGAACGTGGGTTTGTTACGCAATATAAAAACATGAAACCAAATTCTAAGCATTATTAATCTCTTTTCTGTTGTATCAAAATAGAAAAGAAATAATGGAACCCATTTAGTAACACATTTTTATTTCCTAAACCTAGATTCAAAATAGAGGTGTCCTGAGGTCGGTTGGCTAGATTGATTCATGTGAATCTCTCTGAATGCTAGAGGCATCCGACTAGTAGTGATGTCCAAAGTTTTTTCCATAGGGAGACTATTCCCTCAGTTCAAGAGTGAATCATAATAGATATGTAATATAAAATGAATATATTGAAAGTATTATTACATATGGAACAATTTATTATATAATAATAATAAAAAAACATGACAAATGATAACAATATACAAAATCTGATGATACCTTCCATGTATCGATAAAACAGTAAAACACAAATATGAAAAAGTAGGAAATACATGCTATATAAAATAAGTAAGAATGAATCCAAAAAACCTCAGAGCATCCTGAGCACTAGCTCAGTCATCTACCACTAATATCCACCCTATGTAATAAAGCAGTATCAGATGTTTATGGTGGGACACCTACATCTGTCAACACCTACATACATGTAGACTTCTTGGGTACCAATGGAAGCCCAAATAAGGTGTGAGATAAATATAAGTATCCCACCACCAAATAACTCTAAAACTCCATTCCATGTAATATAATCTGAAACAGTGTATAAGCATGCATATATAAAAGTAATGCAATAGTGTAATGTTAATACCCAAGTACTTTCAAAATCCGTATATGGTGTTTGAATGTGTAATATTTTCATTAAATAATTATGTTCATATTTATATAGTATTTCACAATAGGTATAACCACCACTAGAATCCTAAAATGATAATAATAAAGAAAAAATATCCAAGATATAACAAGGCCTCAGTGATGATAAAAATTAAGAGTGTATAAGGTAATAACTAAGGCATCATTAACCTTAGGGGTCAAGAAAACTCAACTATATTATGTATTATGGGTATTATGGTTATGAGTGTAATCCAAGGGGAACCACTGATGTAATTAGAAAATAATTTGATTCTAACCGAGTCTATGGAATTTGTCCAAAGTAAAAAACGATATGAAATGACTATAAATAAGGGTTTATCCAAGGCACCACATGTTCATATATGTTACACTAGATCCAAGGAATCCTATAATAATAATGGAATAATCCTACAGTGTCATTCTAGGAATCCACTAGTCGAAAATGATTGGGTTCAATCGTGTGTATCGAATGTGGAAATAAGAATCCTTAAAAGAGAATGGAGTCCACAAGTGCAAATGTAATTACCTCAGGAATCTTTGGCCAACATTAGTTTAACCACTTTTAAAAATATGTCACAGTCTTTATGGATATAGAATATTATAGTGAATTAAGTAAATTAATTAGGACTTGTCTTACTCATTCAATTAAAAAATTCAAAGGGTTAATTTCATACCATTCATTGGAGTGATAAGGTTAACGAAATTGAAATTGGTTTGGAAATTAATCACATTTCATTAATTTGGTTCATTCCATTAACTTTCATTAACATTTTAATAATGGATAAGGATGTGAAACCATACGAAATTCATATATATCAAACATTTACAATTCATATCCATAATATACTTTTCAATTATTCATTTAAACATTCATTACTTTAGTAGAATACTAACCATTGAAGGGTCATGTAATATTATAATGCTTAATGAGAATTATCACAATTCAGTTATTTAATTAAACAATTTCCTTTATAAAGGTCATGTCATAGATCACTAAAACGATGGATTAGAAAGGCTTAACAAACGACTAAAATAATAACCAAGGAAGACACCCTATATGTGGTGGTTTATGTGGATATAATATCCTCCAAATATGGATAAAATTCTTAATGATGGTATTATAACATGATTATAATGACTATAATCCTGGAACATGAATTTAATAGGCAATGACCGATGAAATATCCATCAACACATGGACAATTATAAAATGAAAATAATGGGGGATGAGTTATAAAACCTTAAACATAATCTAGTATGACCCTCCTCATCCAGTATCATCTTTTATATTGTAATATATTAGAAGATATCTTAAGAAAAGATAAATGTGATGAACATAGGGTGTATGATCCTATATTTGAAAAGAATTTTTGAGGAGAAGAAGAATGAATTATTGCTAAAAAGGAATCGAGATCTTACTGATGTGCATCCAATATAAAAAATGAGGATCGAATTAGATACTAGATCAAAGGTCAAGATAGAATGATATAAAATATGGATTTGATGAAGAAAGAATTAGAAGAGAAGGTGTTTTAATATAGAATGATCAAGGTGGATGAAAATAAGGGGTAAAAAATACATTTAGTGTTAAATGGTCATTTTACATAAAAAACTATGTTTTGTAGTTTAGATGTAAGGTTTGGTGAACAGTTTACCAACCATGCACCTAAACTAAATTAGGAGGGCACCCGAACAGTTTGGAAGCACATTTAGATAAAAAATATGCCAACCTTTTAAAAAACATCCCCTAAAAATTGTTGACATTTTACATTGGCATGTATCCCCTATCAAATAGTTAGGGAAAACCGTGCACCTAGACCCAACCCACTATCCATCAGCATATGGTTTCTACTAACTAGGTTTCTTGTATTTTTTCACACACCACAAAGTTCTGAGAACCAAATAAGCCCCATACATCTATGAAACCTTCATGATCTCATTAGATTTTCATATTAGGTCCAAAATAACAAATTATACTAAATTTATAAGGATCAATGACTAAGATAAAAACTGTTTTATTACAAAAGGGTATTGGGGTGAGTTAGATTCATTCTCTACACTTTAATCCTAACAATTTTGAAGGAATATATCCTCTTTTTAGACATACAATTCTTATTTCATCTACCCTTTACTAAATTGTTTTGAATTGGGGCATCACATTCCATTTATATCTTCTAAATTTTACCTTGACTTGGGTTTCTGATGTAGAAAATATTGGACATGGTTATAACTATTGATACACCTTTATGGGTGTGAGCATATGGAAATATATGTTGAATGAAGTGTTCTCAAAAAATTTGTGATGAACCTTTCCTTTGGGAGATGTGTGTACTGAAAATGAGATTGTTTTATATTATTAATGGTATGTATTTGTAATGTTTTGAACTAGAGTCACATAGACTATTATCTGAAGAGAGTTACATTTAATAATTTTGAAGGGGATAAATATATCCATTATTGTGAATGTGATCATCTGGAATTCGGTGTTGTACCAATTAAAATAATCTTGATTTATCTCATGACTTTGGTAGCTACCCTTTTTAATGAGGGAGATATGGACTAGAGTATTGTTCCTCTAGAAGTAGACTACTATGAGGATGTATTACCTAAATTATTCTATGGCATACCACCTGAGTTGGTGATCAAGTGGGATATAGAGTCCACGGTTGAATTTGAACACAATTATATGGCTCCATACAATATGGATCTACTGGATCGTCACAATTTGATAGTTTGGTGGGTACATAATGAAGCTAAGTTATTCATATGGCTTAATAATTCACCATAATGTTCTAATATACATTTTTCCAATAAATATGATTTATGTTTCAACTTATGTGTGGATTAATATATCGTAACTCGACTGAAATTAGGAAATGTATCCCATTACATGAATCAATTGTCTCTTCAATTTTCAAAGAGGTTCCAAAATTTTATCAAATAATAAATTGAGGTTTGTGTCATAGTATTTGGGGGTGAGACTATCTCACATTACCCATAATTATTTTATGAGATGGTATCTCAAATTTGATTTCATGTTATTCTAATTTGGTCTGAAAAATAAAATGATGGTATTGATGTACTTGATGAATCATATATTCCATACATTTATCAATTTATTTGTAGTGGCTTTCATCGATGAAATGTTGGCATAATCTTTTTCTAGAGATGATCGTTCAAAACATATTGACATCATAATGAGTACATATTATGAGTTCCTACAATATGAAACGTATCTAAATATATTTTATTTATTGAAAATTTTAACTTTTTTTGAATATTTTATCTCAAAATGGTAGAGTATTAGTGGACCTATAGAATGTGGTACAAATTATATCTAAAGAAAACCCCATGAATAAATTTTTGATTAAGAGTTTTCTGGGATTGTAACGAAATTACTAAAATATCATCATGGAATTTTCACATATGGTATAATCAATGTATGTCCTGAAAAAGAATGAAAAAAATGTTTTATTATTTTTATAAATGAAAAGATTCATTCTTTGTATTGAAGGGAAGATCGAGCTCAAAATCAATCCTCACATTAATAGAAATAGGTAAGGATTATAATTTAATTTTCAATGCATTACGAGTCTGGAATAAAGTATTTATTATGTTAGAGAATCTAGTTATTTCTTATGGTTATATAGATGTGAGGATGACCGAGTGGAACTAATATTACCAAAAAAATTTGTTTTCTTTATTGTTGTACTATATAATATGTCAGAGGAATTATCAATTAGGAAAGAGTATTGTGGTGTACACAGATCAAAATATACAGATGTGTATCTTTTTACAGAAGTACCAAAACATCCAGCATTTGAGGTGGGATGGGTATTCAAATACTTTTATGTTTTAGTTCGTATACACACTTGATATGGGTAATATCATTCATGGTGACATGAGTAGAAAATTCAGTACTTATCAGTATAGGAATCTTATGATGATTGGTGGATGATGGAACTCTTTACAAACATGAATTTGGATATTCCTGTGTCCCAGTGGAGAGCGACAATGATGTCAAAAAATTTCTCTTCTCCTATATTAGATCAAGTGTGTGTTGTTATTTAATTGAATGATCTTATCCCCATGGGAAAAATAGATGGTGGTGATCAACCATCATGTTTATCTTTTGGTAGTGATGAGGTTATTCATGACAATGGTTGTATCTATGGTCAAAAATATTTGTGTGAGGATATGATGCAAAAATCAAATTCAACTAAATGGGTGATAAAAACCAAGTTGATTAAAATGTATCTAGATCATTACAACAAACTATATATTCCAAGGACTAAAAATGTTATAATGGGATTTGTAAAATGATGATTCGCCTGTATATAAGTGATGACCAAGAAGCATATTATTTCATTGTTATTGATGCCTTTCCATATTCATGAATAGAAGTGGGATGATATCACTATGAACATTATCACTGGATGAACCAAGATACCAATGAAAAATAATGTAGTATGCGTGATTATGGATCCATTGAAGAATTTATCCCACATATTTCTTATTGGGGAGACACTCGCCATCAACAATATAAGAAATACATATATGTGGGAAATAATTGGTTTACTTGGGTTTTCAAGAGTATATTTTTTGATAAATATCTATAGTTTATAACATTGTTTTAGAAAGGAAATTCAAAAGGAATTGGAACATAGTTTCTTATGAGAAAATATTACCACCCCTTTGGATGATTACATATCTAAATGGATGACTCAGATTCATAAGCATATACAATGAACATTGGATTTACACTGTAGTGGTTTTGGGATGAAAATTATAAAATTGTGGATTTTTTATAAGAATAGATCCAATGAATTGATACAAATGGATAATTTAAATTTTTTTTGAAGATAGTTTCGCTCACCTGTGTAACAGTATGTTGTAGGAAAGTCAGCACTCATTAGACCTTGTATTATATAAGATTCATATGAGCCTGTTTGGTTGATCAAAAAGAGGTGTGTTACCATTTCTAGATGGTAACAATCATATAAATTACATAAAAAATGAACTCTGGAGATTTATTTAGGTCATTATGTCCTTTTTTGGGTGTCACCATGGAAGGGGAAACACCATATCCAACGAATAAGGAAAGATAGTTTCTAGAAATATTTGGGTTGTTGAGGCAGTGTAGAGATTTTATCTAGTGGTGTACCAATTGGATCATCCTAAATGCTACATTTATATTCCTAATTTCTATCATGTGACACATTTTTAGAGATTTCAACATGATACTTCTCACAATTTTGTGTCTATGGGGTTTAGATTGATGTATATTAATCCTTTGGGAAGTATCTAATCCATAGCATAAACAATTGTGAGAGGGAACTCTAAGTAAAAAATGATATATTATTTTGAAATTAGTGGTATAATGGGAATGTGTATGAGGAGAATATGGAGAGGGGATTACATTTTGGGGCTCATTGGACCAACTTTTTCATTAATACCTATTAGTGATGTATGGGATAACAACATGTGGATGAGATATTATATGGTGGGGAGTTTAGAATATCCCATTTTTTTACCCAAGTAAAATCTATAATAATATGGATAATGTGTTGTAGTTTTGGAGATTTCATCGTGATCCTTGTCACAGGGTATATTATTGTGATGTTTGGATTTATGTTGTGTCATCCTATGAGGAGAATATGATCCATATCTTTGAATACATTTAGAGGATACTCTAAGGAAAGAAAATTCTCTTTGATAGAGTGTAGTGGTATAATGGTAATGTGTTAGAGGAGCATAAGGAGAGGGATTTATATTTTGTGTCAGAGTAGGCTGAATTGTTCATTTATACCACTTAGTGAGGCATGGGATAAAAACATGTGGATGGGATGTTATATGCTGGGGAGGTTGTATGATGCCCTATTTTACCAATTTAAATTCATTTTTAATGATTTATATATATAAATATATTAATGAAGCATGTTCTAGGATGTTAATAGTTATTAGATGACATTGGAGGATTAAAGAGCCGAGATAAAATGAGGATGGATGTGGCATACAACATTGGAGGTTCTGTAGTGACACCAGATGGAAGTGAAATTCCACTTGCAATATTGTGGACTATCCAATATCTTGGAAAATCTATAATAATATCACTATCCAACCAAAAAGGGTACCAACTAGGGAAATAAATTATCATACCCCACCTTTTATCTTATGGTATCTAGCTTTTAACCGAGTGCATTGGGATGGACTACAATATGTAGTGAAACAATTGTATATAGTCCATTCTAAAATTATTTTTACCACTAATTAACAACTCCTCTAACCCTAAAATGTTATTATCGATTATTATGGGTTCCTTAATCTTCCATGGAATTATCTAACAGATTTTCTCACATCCTTTATTCATTTTTTGATATGGATTCCATGGAATGATGATTTCTATTTGGAATTGGTAATTTATGATTACTTCTTCCTTGAATTCTCATATTACATCTTTGAAGAAATGTTTCAGCCACAATCCATAAGGTATTATAGTGTTGTGATTTTATCCATGAACCTGGTTATTGGAATTATTCATAATTTTTTTAGTTTTTTTCTAAACCAAAATACTATTTCCTACCATGGATTTTCATGTATGTGCACCGTGTGAAATTTAAACGGTACAACATTTTAATGATCCACATAAAACAAAATTATCTTGTATTGTATGATTTATTATATCGTGACCTATCACAAATACTATTTTCCCTAATAGTCTTGATAAGTGGACTTTCAACCACCCAAAAGTTTTGCTTAACTTGGGAACTAGTTTGGAACATGGAATAATATGCATAGACCCCTATGTTGAATTGGGAATTTATTATGGAATGAATAGCCTGTAAATTGGTGTAAATGAGTTTTTTTTGGATTCACATAGAATATAAGTGGGTTTTTTATGAAATTATAATTACAAAAATTGAAATATGGATTAAATACATAACTTACTTGTAAAATTTTGATTATTCCTAAATTCATTGTGAAATTGAATTTTTAAAATAACAATGATTACTAGTATCATGAGATGAAATATTTTTTGTATATTGGGAATTACTTCATGTAACTATTTTTGAAGTGAAAATCAGTAATTTGAAAGAATTTACCAATATGGAATATATAATTTTTTTAATTTTTAGTAAATTAAATTTTCATTATCTTATAACATTTTATTTTTGAAATGTTAAATGAGATATAGAATGGGAATTATCATAGATTATATTTTTTATGTTTATTTGTATATCCCAATTATTGGAATAAATGATGGTTCAATTGATACATTTTTCATGGTATGGTCTTGCATAGTGGAAACACATAAGTAGATCAAGCCTAGGAATTACCATTAAGTCCATTAAATCTTGATTGTACGTCTTCCCCTTTCCATTGAAATGTTCCATGGGAATATGTAAGTGTAACTATATTGGGAATTATAATACATCCTAGTAGATCATAAATCAGTTATTTCCCATTTGCATGAGAATCTCTTGGTATTCAGTTATTGTATTGACAAAGAGGTCAAGCATCATGCTGAAGATGGTATGGGATGCCCCCATCTGACAACTAGGATCTTGATGGTTACTAGGTCATATGATGTTATGAGATAATTTATGAATTAATTCCCTTAATTTTTATATATTTTCATGCATAATTATTTCATAATATATTTCTCAGATGTCATGGGTGTAGGCCTATTATGTTTTACACACACCCTATTCAAGAACCGCATTGAACTAGAGTAGTCATCCATGATACAGGTCCATAAATGTGAAATAGGCCGTATAATTGATTGGTTTTTATGTTAGATGGGATTATATATTTGATATCGGACCATGAAAGGGAATATGGGCAAGGGTTTCTATTATTGACTATATCATTTATTTTCTTTGTTATTTGAATTATAGTCTGGCATTTAAATTGGCTTAACTTATGGTGTGGAATGATTTATTATATTTGGATTGTTATTTCCATATATTTATTTACTATTTTTTATTATTTTATTATTTTATTTTATTTATTTTCATATTTTCTCTTTTTTTTGTCGAGGTTATATACTTCCCATTGCATTACTTACATCCTCGCTTCTAATATAAAACCTCTGGTGTATGTGGACGCGTTCTTCTAATCATATAGTTATCTATCTTAGGCATGTGAATAAGAACTAGGTAGATATGTTATATATGGTTCTTATAATATCATTATAATAAAATAATAACATAATAATGGAACAAAGTATATTATATTAGGATTATTTAATAGGATTTTAGGGAAAATAAATGAACCTAAAGATATATAAATAATAAAAGAGAATCTATAAATTTACGCATCACTTCATGGATAATATAATTTTTCAAAAATGATAACCATTTTAAATATGTTCTTATTGTAATACCAAACCCATTTAATGGAGTCTATGAATGTTTATGATTGGTAAATTTTGGGTTTTGGGCGAATTACATTTGGTGTGATGTGAGGGGATGTGAGGAATTGAGTGTCATTTTAAAAGGTCAAATGGGTAGTTATTTTTGTAAACACCCAAACATTTTATTGATAGAGAGTCATTTTAAAGTAATTTAGCTCCAAAATGGGGAAATAATGGATATGGTATGGGATAATAATGAGAAATTATACAATTACTAATTATAAAAATCCCATAAATGGAACAATTTACTATTTTATGTATGATTGTGTTTGTTGACCATGTAGGATAAAAAGGTAAGTTGTGGAGTTTTATTAAAATTTATGTAATTTTTTTAAAGATGATTCAAGAAAGGGGTATTGATGATTTATAGGTGGTATAGAGAATTCAATGTAGAAGGCGGCACCATTTCCCAGTGTTTTCTAAATTTTTGGGGCCCAAAATTCGGAGGATGGATAGAGTTTCATGAAAGTTGTATTTCTAGGATGGTGTCATAAAAATATGGAAAGTTCAGTAGTTTTTTAAATAAATAGTGTTGTTAGGGCTTGGATATTCAAATAGATATGGATTATTTGTCAAGTAAATATAGTAAGATACGCAATTTCAAGAACATTCATGAATCTAATATTTCCCTATTTTTTCAATTATAGGGATATTCATGAATAGGTATGAAGAGTTTTTTTAAATGGAAGTGGAATGAATGAATATTTTTTATGGTGAGTGAACTCTTATAAATAGGTGGATAAACCTCATTTTGAAAGATAAATAGTTAATGAAAATTCAATGTCTCGTAATTCATGAATTTTTTGTACAAATGTGTTTTATTATGTGATGTGTTTTACATGACCAATAGTATTCAAAAAAAGGGTTGTTTATAAAACGTTTTTCATGATTTGTGAAATTTTTGAACTTTGTGAATGTTTTAGGTTTTAGTGAAATGCTTGGGTTTATCTAAAGATGAATCTTTTTTATGATTTTTTTAGTTTCATGAATGTTGGGAAGTGGGTTGGGTGAATGAAAATATTACAAAAAAAGTGATTATCATGTAATTACATGGTATATTGGTATTCAAAATATAGTTCATTGAAATTATATCTTCATGATACACCAAATGGGGTAATGAAAATATCTATTCATGTGATCAAAAAAATAATCTTTTGAAGGATTAGTGATCATATTTCTATTGATATGGAAGAAATCATTCAAATTGTGAATGGTAGTAAAATAAGAAGGATAGGGATTCTACTCATAACATTATAAGGGAAGTGTGATTTGGTTTATTTTTTATATAGGCATACTTCCATTGTATTATCCTTCGACATGTCCAATTGTGGTTGAACCATGTAAAACATTGGTGTCCAATGTTTGGATTCATTTTCTCTAATACATATTTATCGTAAAGGGAGAGAAGGGTAATTTTGTTAATTGAAGAAACATGATCTGAAAGGGATGTTATTTTATATACCTTACATTGATTCAGCACCCCCCTATTAGGGTATTCATACTGCTTTAGATAAAAATTAGTATCATAGTGAAAGGTTAAAATCAGTGTTTCCAATGCAATGGTTTAATTGGTAGATGATAATACCAAAGGGTTTCCGATCATCGATAGAAACCATTTTTTAGTATTGGGATAATGATATGAATCACTACATAAATCATTCAATATAGATGTATTTATAGATGAAATATATGGCATTTATACTATTCTGGAGGGTGTAGTTTTATTAAGAGAATATCTCATATATTTTAATGCATATTCTAAAGGATTAAACACCATAAGATAAGCATTATCTAACAAAATATAGATACAGGTGATGTCATGTATGTTATTTCATGCCATGTGGGGAAATCTACAAAATATTTATGAATTTGATTTGAATGTCATTGAATGAAAATTAGTCATTCTATGAATGAAATACAAGGACCTAAAAATGAACCCTAATTAGTCTGAAAATGATTTCTTTTTTGAGGAGAATTTTTTTGGGGGAATACATACATGGTCTCTAAAAAAATATTTAGTATTTACATATTGTTAAGTGAATCATGAGAATACATCCACCATATTACAGTAAAAAAATTCTATATTGAATTTTCAATATCTAAATGATTTCACAACGAATAGTTCTATAATACCCTATTTGGATATAAGATGTGATATGATAATAATGAGTCTATGGAAAATGGAAGTCCAAAGTGGTGGAATTCAATGCTAGAAAGAATCTCACTACGGAATATGGCCAGGAAGAAGAAGACATGGATGGGGTTATGTCATTTATTTTTTAAATATACAAATAGGAAATGATTTAGAAATTTCCCTCATGATGATTCAATATGATTATGATTATTAATTTGAAATTACCAAGAGTATGGATTCAGCCTATTTGAAATGTATGAAAAATTTTAAGAGAATATTACTTAAAAATAATAAAATTATTTAACAATAAAATTTCCATCCAAAGAATATGTGGTTAATGATATGTAGAACCATAAGTATTATGAAGATAATTCTATTGTGGTAGTTATAGGTAACTCCTAGATAAGGGATAAATGAAATAATGAAGAAAGATAATTTGATGGAAGGTTTTATCTCTAGGATGAATTATAATCTCTCTTGAAAAGATAGTGGTTTGTTGATTCAAAATGTTGAAATAAAATAGGCTGGTTCATGATGAAATGACATATATGTTGTAGCACGTATAATTGAAATCTTATATTTAGAAATAAATTGAAAATATAATATATTCAATTCTTTTTAAAATAGAATAGGTTATTGAGTACAATATCAAAATTTATGAATAGGGAAGAGTGATCAATGGAATGACTATGAAATAAGAAAAAAATTATTTATGTTTTTGAAATTGAAGAGGAATTTTTTACAATAAAATATAATTTAAAAATCATAATTAACTCTCATCTCATGGTATGAATTTGGGAAATCATACAACTGTAGAGATAGAAAATATTGAAGTGGATAATGGAGTTCTAGTAGTATATAATTAATTGTAATATCCAAATGAAAATGATTTTATGAGTCACGATCATAAAAAATATATATAATGATTGATGCTAGACTAAAAGAAACCACTTGGAGGTTGAAAATTTATTTAGGGAAAAATCAGAATCAAAGGGTTCAAAGTATCAATGGAACAACTTGTCATATAATAAAGACTGACCAGAAATCACATTTTATTAAGTGCTATTTCAAATGAAATAGGGGTATTCAAAAAATGTATGTTCCACAACCCCAATGTACATAATGGAATAAGAGAATAAAAAGAGACTAGAGTTCAATATTCCAAGAATGATTTTGATGGTCATAGTTTTTTCCTATGCAGTATGTGGAAACATGGTTATATATTTATCATAAATAATGAGTTGGAATATACTGAAGGAGACCCAATGTAGTCATAAATAGAAACCAAATAAATCATTGAATGTAATGAGAACAAAAAATTGATTTGTAGCTCTACAAAATGATGTTGGTCCATCATACTGAAGAGAAAGTAAATAATATCATTACAAAATAGGTACTAATTTAATGACATCGATCCAAAAGAATTTAGTTGATAAGGAATTGGTTGTTGATATTGTTCATATAGAATCATATCTTGCTAGTTCATGGATCCTTGATAGTTTATGAATATCCCAAATAACAAGAAATAGGGATATTGTTACAAGAATCAAATATGACAATGATGGTATTGTAAAATTTTGAAATGGTGAAGGCCTGAAGATTATTTGATTGGAAAAATAAAAATTTCAACTAAAATATATGATAAAATCTCTTGAATTGGTTTCCAAAGGTCTATGTGACTACTATCTTTATTTTAGTCAATTGTGTGAGTTGGGCCATCAACCAATGTTTACCAAGATGTTTTTTTATCATTAATGGAAAAGAAGGTGAAACATTTTTACAAGGAAATCACTGGAAGGGATATATATTCTGTTTGAGTGGAGAAGAGTATACGTTCATTCTAAAAAATAGAATGAAAATTGGTTTTAGAATAAACAACATGAAAATTTATGCCTACATCACTAGATGATCTAGTCAAATTTGATGTATCTCATTATGTCCCCAAGTTATCATGTGATTATTCATGCAAAAGTGATGATATTCAGCAAGGTAATATTATCAAAAATATGAAAAGGAGAAATCACAATAGACAATTAGAGTTATTGAAATCTTGTATGTAGAAGTGTGTGGACCAATCTCACTAATAGCTTTTGATGGGGAGAGGCATTATAATCTTTTCATTGGTGATTATAGTAAATTGGGATGTATATTTTTTATTTTCTATTAAAATATAATAGTGAGAAAATATTTACAACCAAGAGACATTTGAAGATTCATTGATAAACATTTCATATCATTATCAGAAAAAAACCAAATAAAATAACCGGGAGGGGAACAAAATACACAACTAAACCACCATTAAACAAGAGGGCCATCACCGTCCTTCCACCAGCACTAAGACTTTTAAGAAATGGAATACTAGAAATTATATCCAGCATCACCACCGTGATATATCATTAACATACTCTGGTTAAACAATGCAGTGTCTACAAAAAACTAACAGTGTTTGTATCGTGTGTGACAATGACTTGTAGGATATCTTCCAAATAGAATGATTCCATTCTGAAACATTACAAGAAAAATCAACATTCATGTTTTAAGTAATAAATATGGGAATATATTTTATAAAATCATTTTATGTATAACTATTCCGTGAAAAGTATTCTTTGTAATTAAAAAAAGAAAGGTACACCACATGCCGATAATATTCCCAAAATAACATGACCACCTTGTGTAATCCATAATGTCACAAGAACTATTGAGACCTTGGGAACCTCGTATCTCAGTGAAATTCTATAGAAACCATGGCCCAAAACAACCTCTAGAATCATCCACTAGAGATGAATCTATCGAATGTTATATTGGTCTCCAATAATTTCCATTTTTTAGTAATTGTTTTAGAGTCAATCCATCTACAAGGCACCAGATCATGGGCCTATTGATCCGACTTGTGTACTGGTCATAGTCCACCATCATTGATTCATCATTTTAGAACATAGATATTTATTTTCATATATGGATCATTATTTTGGGGTTTTTTATGGAAAAGTATGAAAGGTAAAAAATTTATGTACTCACTGTGTACTTTTGAGTACACTCCATGTACTGGGTTGCAGCATATAGCCATGTACTAGTCATGTAACGGGCGAGTACAAGGCCATGTGGGAGACATGGAAGACAACCTAAAGTGGGGGTCGGTTGAGGCTAGTACACAATGTGAACATTAAAGGAACACACAATGTACTTTTCTTTTTATTTGATTAATCGTAGTGGGGTCATGTCTAATATGCATAATGTTCTTATTGTCTACATGTATCATACAAAAGAGCCATATACGACCACAAACATTGATGTCCTCACGTTTCTCCATTCGAGCTCTGATTGTGATGCCGCCATGTGAGTTAGACTCCCACTAGGGAGTTTTATCTACCCCTAGATTCTCTCTTCTTGATTTCTCATCTCTAATGAGTTATCGAGGTTTGATCATTTTTATCCTTTTCTTAGATCAACGACTATCTTGTCTGATTCATGGGTGAATGTTCAAGAGTGTTCATTGTACAACACCAAGGTAGGTGGTTTGTTCTTAACTTTTATTGTGTTTTGATAATATATGATAAAAGGGATGAATACCCATTTTTAGGGTATTGCGTGTTTTGGAATTAAACGGTAATTAATACCTGTTATGTTGACTTTGTTTTAGAAAGGGTTTTTGATTATGAATATGGTTTATAACCATGATAATGGGTAAATTTTCCATGTTTGATTGATTATGGCGGTTGGTTCTGGAAAGCATGTAAGGTTTACATTTTATTCCATGTCTAGTGTTGTTAGTGTGTAGTTACTATTTATATGAGATGCATGTGATTCACATTGTGAATTTGTGGCCATGGGGAATTGACCGTCATAGATTCATGAGGTAGGGTCATTTATGTAGAGTTTATTGTTATGTTGAACAAGATGTATTGACTGTGACAAAAACTAGGTGGTCATAGACCAGATGGGTATTGAATGTCATAGCTTCCCGAAGGGTTGTTGTTAAATGAACATTGACCCAAGTGATTTGACAGTGTGAGCCTCCAGGTGGTCATTAATGTTATTTGTTGTTATGCAGACCAAATGGGTATTGACCATGGGAGCTTCTCTGGTGGTTGTTTTTTAATGTTTAGTTATTTATGTGACCAAAGGGGTTAGATTATGTGTTCTTTCTCAGATGGTCATTATATTATTTATTGAATTGATGATATGTTAAACCAATGGTGTTAGATTGTGAGAACATTCTCAGATGGTTGTTTTTTTGAATGATTGTACGATTATGAAAAGTTGTCCATGCAAAAAAATTATCTTGGAATGTGTCTTAATTTATAGTTTTTATAGTCTATTGAGACATATGTGGTTACTACTATACATGGGGATACATTTCTTATTCTAGATATCGAGGTTACATCATCCAAAGGTATGAATAATAATAAATGAAAATGAATGTAATTTAAAACTATAGGATTGTTTATTATTGAGTACTTCTTAGTTTATTGCTTCATTTATGCATATTTAATGCTATATATATTCATTGACTCTTTGGTATAGATATTTTCAGGGTTTCCAATGAGGATTCATCTCACACCATGATCAGTTCATGATTTTGGATGAAAACAAATTATATGGTTGTAGTTTTAGAAAATAAAAAACACCCGCCTTTATCAGGTACTTGATTGTTGTTGCAGTCGGAGAGAATGGGACCTAGCTGATGCTTGCAATGCTGTGGCAGTCTACTATTTTATGTACTTTGCTTTCATTATTATATTTCAATCATTGTTACTAGTTTGGATTCATTCCTCAATACATGTGAAATACATCATTTATTTATATATGCTTCGGTTGTTTATATTATTAGTCTTCCAATGATTACTTCTATTGAGTGGTTTTACATCTTATGCTGCTATTTAATATTTGTTTCTACTGTGTTACTATACCAATGAAGTAATAGTATCCCGAATATCACACCCAAGGCCCTCATTGGTAGTGTGAAGCTTCTATCATTTAGAGAATTGTTTTTGAGGTCATGTGACCAACCCGACACGGGGAACCTTTCGGAGGAACCTAGAACTGGGACATTACGAAGTGGTATTAGTGGAGTTTCATTTATTCTTTTTCATACAATTTGGATCATATAGACTGTGATATAAAGGAATGTGTGGCTTGTAATAAGTTTTTCCCAAGAGTAGATAACCCGTCTACAGGGAGAATCCAACTTACCTCAAATAAATCCATTTTTCTAGTTTTGAAATTGTTATAGTTGATTTTATTTCACCGTTGGGTCACACACTTGTTTTGGGATATTATGATTTATATCAAATTGGTTTTATTTATATTGAAACCTGATGAGATGAGGGTATTCCGTCTCATGCATCATATAAAAACTTTATAGAGATCACATTTCATAAATTTTTTTCATGGCATTAAGGATGCATTACGAATTGTGTCATGTTGTTATATATGTTGTGGAGGATATTCATGCTGTTGAAATAGGTTCCATGATAGAATAACTTCTATTTCTAAAGGGTATTGTAAATTATAATGTTTAATTTGGATGGATGAAAACATTGGTCCCTCAAGTGTTATGGGTCCTCTTGGATTGAAATTTGGTGGATCGTGAATGAATTTTAATTGATTTTTTTAATTTATGTGATGAATAAGGATTCCAAACATTGATTCATGTGTTCTTGGGCTCTCACGGGTGGGAATTTTTTTATTCCTTGGATAATTTTTTATGTTTTTAAGGGTTCCATTTAAGGTTCAAGGGATTAATGTCTCGAATCAAAGACAAAAAAAGAGATTGGTGTTATGAACACACACCATGCATTATTCTATTTTGGAGGAATGAACTTTTCATAAGTACATGTTGTTTACTATTAGAACACCACATTTAGTGTTTAACAATGTGACTTAATGTGTTAGAAAAGGATTAAGGTTAAAAGAAATTAGGTTTTACACTCCATGTATAGATTTTACCCATCGTGAAGTTATCATCCAAGTGTCTGGTCATGTGACTAACAACATGGGTTGATGAAACTAAGGTTGTACAAATCATACCCCATTCTTGCACACTATGTAGATTTGACCATGTCTCTAATCATGTGATTAATGACATGGGTGGTTAGAACATAATAGTACACACTGAGTCTAGGGTGAACATGCAATGTACTTTTACCCATGAGAGAACTGTGTGGTACGAGCCATGTTGATTTACTTGGGCAGGGGGGATGGTCATGTAAACTTCATGTCTCTGGCGGAACATGCCGTTTATAGGGTTGTTGCATGGCCAGTAATGGATGAGTTACATGCCCGTGTTGAAACATAAGAGAATACGTTGTGTGGGGGTTGTACATGCTGTGTAAACCCTATTTTTATAAAACATGAATGTTTCTTCTCAGGGCCCTTTATAGTAAGTTGTTGTCCTTGATAATATTGAACTGAGATGTGCGCTTGACCTTGTAGTGTCATTCCACATAGACATCCTCCAATTGAACGCTAGATACAAGGAAATGACTAGACACCATAAATTGTAGATCATGGACTACCAGCAGATCCTCCCATCATTCCTGTCTTGGCTCCAGTTGTTATACTGGACACATGTGATGATGCATAGTTCTGTGGATGATTTTTGAGGATGTTACTGACCATTCAGGTAGCACTGCATCCTTCCCCATCTATGGAAGAGTTGACATGGGTGTTCCATCACTAACATCCTCAATAATTTTAATGGGTGGGGGACCACATGCTATACAATCATGGATATAGGGCATTATTTCTATCTTGGAGAATTTGGACATGCCTTCGGAGAGGATGGGGATGCTCATGACATACATACTACGTGATTCTTCCAAGATAAGGTGAGATGTTATCTCATAGGTGGGATTTCATAGAGATATGGCTTAGAAGGAGTTCCATATGACCATCTATGACTACTTCTACCCTGATATGTTGAGGGCCGATCGAGCCAGAGAGTTCATACATTTGGAGCAGGGTTATCTTTTAGTGATGGTATACACTTCTCATTTTGTAGAGCTTCAACTCTTCATACATGTTCTAGGATGTGATGAGTTATCATTGGCTTGGTGGTTTGAGGATGGTCTCAGGTATGCCATCCAATCACTGGTGAATGTATTCAGTTTAACTTTGGTGGCCACTATAGTGAACAAGGTGTTGAAAATCGATCACAATTTGAGGGAGTTAGGAGTTGATATCCAGGGCGGTTTTGCATCCAGGACTAGTACTCCTTCATCAGATAACACGACGTTCTGTTGAGATCTTCTATGTGATGTTTCTTCATGTAGGTCAGTGGCATGTTACTAGTGCGGGAAGTGTGGTAACACGAGACCTTAGTGACTGAGAGACCTTGTTGTGTGTTGGGATTGTGGCATTATAGTTCATATTAAATGTTTTTTCTAGGTGTTTTCACTAGCATGAAGTTATAGGGGTTCTACTATGACTCCACATTTCAGAGCAGGACCTCAAGTTTCTCATCGGTCGGGGAACTGGAGTTTACCAGGACATATAGGATGAGGTGGTGGTCATGGTCATCATATCCATGATATAGGTTTTTTGTGACAACAAGGTTGATCAGGTTAGAGTAGTCAGGCAGGGTCATAGGGCTGAGATACAGGTCAGATGATTTCAATGGAGCAAACCATGAAAGAGCAGGATCCCAAACATTATATGTCTAGAGTTATGATTCTATTTTCCGTAGTTTTAGATTCTTCCCTTTTTAATATATGGACATAACATAGTTTTATATTTGTTTCAATTTTGGAGAGCCTTGGGATATTTATATTTACTTTTGAGGATGTTATGATGCTAGACACTCCACTGGGGATTAGGATGGGTAGTGTATGTATGTGCATAGAGAAACCTCTTGAGGTCGGTGGGTGTAACATCTTATGGTATGTTTATGTCTTAGAGATTACCAGATTCAATTTAATTCTCAGAATGAACTGTATAGTATCTTTTTAGGCCTTTTTCGAGTGCTATCTCCATAGTGTGAGTTTCACAACACCATTGGGTGGGTCTTCTCTACACAAGGGTGAATGGGATGTCCATGCAAGAAGAGATGGACCATAGCATCCTGGTTTGGTAGGAATTATATACCATATTGGTAGTTTATATCTGGATAATCAGGGAACTTCACAGATGGTCTTTCCTCTAGTCGTGGATCATTTCAAATATGTTGTTCGAGATGAATTGTTAGGTTTACCTCCAGATCAAGAGGTTGATTTCTCAGTTGAGTCTATGCCAAGAATGAAACTAGCGTCCCTTCCTCCATATAGGATTGCTACACCAGAGTTAAAGGAACTCAAGAAACATTTAGAGGAGTTTCCAAGAAAAAGGATTTATCTGACCCAGTACATCTCCTTGGGGTTCCTCTTCCTATTTTTGAAAGATGGCAGATGATACCCTCATTAATTGTGTGAATTATTGGAAGCAAAAACAATTGACAGTTAAGAACCGATAGCCCTTTCCAAGGATTGACGATATCTTCGATCTACTTTGAAGAGATAGTATTTTCTCAAAGATTGACTTGAGATTTGGTTATCGTCAGTTTCATGATAGACCATCAGATATACAACTTACATCCTTTTAGAGAAGGAATGGTTTATAAGAGAATTTAGTTATGCAGTTCGGTCTCTTGAACATTCCATACGATTTCGAGGCACTAATGAACTAAGTGTTCCATCCTTACTTGGATTCTTTTGTGGAAGTCATCGTGTATGATATATTGGTGTACTATCCCACTAGACAACCCATTCCACCCATATTGATATCATATTGAGTACACTGAGAGAGAATCATTTATATTCTAAGATCTCAGAATGCCACTTTTGGATGTACCTGATTCACTTCCTGGGTCATGTCATCTCATAGAGAGTAGTATTAGTAGATCAAGTTAAAGTGAGGGTATTAGTTTCTTGGAATAAGTGGAAGAACATATTTGAGGTATAGAGTTTTCTCTTGCTAGCTGGTTACTACATGTACATTATTTAGGAATTTTCATGCTTAGAAGTTCCACTGATGGGCCTAACTAAGAAGGGTGAAAAGTACTTGTGGATTGATTCATGCGATTCGGCCTTTTAGGAGCTAAAAGGGTGATTGAAATCAGAACTGATACCGATATTGTCGGATCTGGGAAAGAGTTACAAAATTTAATATGATTCATTATGTATTGGGTTGGGATAAGTTCTTATATAGTGGGAGGTGGTCGTTTCATATGGGTCTCAGTTGTCAAGGCCACATGAGAGGAATTATATGACTTACAATCTCAATTTTCTTGCAGTTGTTAATGACTTAAATTGTTGGAGACACTATATAATGGGAAAGAGATCATTGTTATTCACTAACAAAAAGAGTCTCAATAATATATTTACTTGGCATGATTTCAATTTGAGACAATGAAGGTGGGTTGCCTACCTTCATTATTTTGACATTGAGCATTGTTATACCCTTGGGAAAGGCAATGTAATGGCTGATGTGTTGAGAAGGAGGACTCATATACTTGCAGTTCAGGATGCTATATGTCAAGGGAAGATTATGTCTTTGTTTCCTGAGATGAATTTGAAGGTGCATGATAGACATATGAAGACATTATTTTATTCTATAGTTGTTACATCTACTCTTCTGTATCAAGTGAGAATGAGACACCTATTAGATTCTGTAGACATTATCCTATAAGAGAGAGTGCCATGTGATGACCCTACTCCAAGGTGGACCATAGGAGACACTGAGATCTTGAAATTTCTATGGTCGTGTATGGTATTTAGTAAATATATGTTAGTAGCTGATGTGAGGTTTTTATTCCATTGTTTGTGCAGTTCATCCTGGTGTCACCAAGATGTATCAAGATCTACACCAGTAGTATTAGAGAACAGGTATGAAGAGAGACGTTTCTAGTTTTGTCATGATTTGATCCACCTATCTGCAGTAGAAGGAAGAGCATCATCGATAAGAAGGGTTTTTATAGCAGTTACCCATTCCCAATAAGAAATGGAATGCAATTGTGATGGATTTTGTGATGGGTTTACTGAGGTCTCCAAGAGGAAATGATGTGGTTTGGGTTTTTGTTGATTGAATCGTGAAGGTTTCACATTTCATGTAGATTAAGGAAACCATCAGTGTTGATGAGAATGTACGGTTATACAGTCTAGAGATTTTACATTTTCATGGGGTTCTACAGTCTTTCATAAGATGCATGGATGCTCATCTAACATCTCGTGTCCAGAAGGGACTGTAGAGGGATTTTTGTATATAGGCACTTCTGCGTACAGCTTACCATCACTAGGTAGATGACAAGATTGAGCGTATTATTCATGCTTTGGTGGACATTCACTGAGCATGAGTCCTTGATTTTTGGGGTTCTTGAGAGAAAAACATACACTAAGTGTATTTTGCCAATAATAATAGTGATCAGGAGACGATTTAGATGGAACCTTATGAAGCTTGTACTGTAGGACATGATGATAACCCCTATGTTGGTTGGAGGCATGAGAGGTATCTATAATGGGACCTCATCTTGTCCTGGAGATCACTATGTAGGTGGAGTTGATACCGAAGAGTATGGATAATAGAAATTATTTGTAAAAATATTATGGTGATCGACGGAGAAGACTACTCGAGTTCGAGGTTGGAGATTAGGTTTTAGTACGCATCACACCGAGGTTGGGACAAATGAGGATTAGGAGATAGGGGATTCATTCACCGAGATATGTCTGGTAGGTTGTGGTTTTGTAGATATTCGTTCTGGTTGCCTATCGGTTGAAGTTACCACAATTGTATCGGGATATACACAACACGAATTGTGTTTCATAGCCATGATGATACTTTTCAGATCCGTCTAATGTTTTTTGACCTGATGAGGTTGAGTTGGAGATGGATGAATCCTTCTTGAAGCACCCTATTCGGATATATGATTACATCCTGAAGCTTCTCTATGGTCGGTCCGTTCCTCTAGTACTGGTGCTATGGCAGCACGAGCGAGTATAGGAAGAGACATTGGAGGGGGAGGCGGATGTGCGACCATAGTGGCCAGAGTTGTCTGATGTTTCTTCTTCAACCCCATTGGATTGGAAATTCAGGGAATAATTTCTTTAAGGGGGAAGATTGTAATTACCCAAATCATCAGTTTCATGCACGAATATTTATTTCATGTTGTTCTTGAGGGAAAAAAATTGAAATTTTCTATGTACAATCAATGTAATTTTGAGTATAAGTCATTTAATGGGATGCCACATCAAGTCATGTACTGGCCATGTAATGTCTATGTAAAAGGCCATGTGGGAGACCTAACAGCCCACCTAAAGAGGGGTCTGATTGAGGCAATTACATGGTGTATACCTTCAATAATCATGTTGTTTACTTTTCTTTTTCATTGATTAATCAGAGAGTGGTCATCTCTTAATTCTATAACACTCTTCTTCACCCCATGTCTCATACATGAGTGTGATGTACGACCGATAAATTTGAGCTCCTCACATTCCTCAGTTTGGGCTTCGATTGAGATGTCGCTGGGTGAGTTGGATTCCTACCGGGGAGTTCTCTCTTCGCCTAGAGCCTCTCTTCAATATTTCTCCTCTCTTATGAGTTATCAAGGGTTTGTTGTTTTTATCCTTTTTCATATCAATGGTGGTCTAGGCATATTCAAGGGCCGATGTTCATGATTGGTCATCATACAACACCAAGGTCATTGGTTTTTAATTTATGTTGATATTATTTGTATTATATATGCTAAAAGTGATGAATATCCATGTTTAGGGTATGGATTGTTTTGGAATTAAACCATGTTAAATACCTGTTATGGTGTTTTTGTTTGAGAAGGGGTTATTGGTTATGCATAGTGTTTATTTCCTTAATAGTAGGTGTGTTTCTCATGTTTCATTTATTAATTCCCTTTTGTTGAGAAAACATGTTTGGTTTACATTTTTTTCGTTTCCTAGTGTTATAGGATGGAGTTACGGTTTATATGTGATTCATGTGTTTCACACTGTGAAAGTATGACCAATGAGAATTTATTGTCGGAGATTCTAGAGGTAGGGCCATTTATATATAGTTTATTGTTATGATGACCAAGAGGTATTGACTATGAGGGCGACCAGGTTGTCATAGACTAGAGTAGAATTTATTTTGAGAGATACCCAGATGGTTGTTTTTAAATGAACATTGACCGAGCGGCGTTGAATGTGAAATCTATAAGGTGGTCATTTTTTTATATTCTATTATGCAGTCCAACGGTGTATTGACCGTAAGAGCTTCCCAGGTGGTCGTTTGAAAATTTTTAATTCTTTGTGGAACCAATGGGGATAGAATATGTGAGCATTCCCAGGGGTTCATTATATTTTTATTGAATTGATTATATTTTAAACAATCGTGGCTATACTGTAAGGACATTCATATACAATATTATTATGAATGATTGTATGATAGTGACATGTCTGGAAAGTCGAAGCACATGTTTGGCCTCAGTCATACTTGATTGTTTAGATGGTATTTTGAGAATTATGTGGTTACTGCTATAGAAGGGGATACAAAGCATAGGCTAGATCCCAACGTTACACTATTCAAAAGTTTTAATAATTAATAAATGAATAAAAATTTAATTTAGAACTATAGGATTATTTACTTTTTAGTACTTCCTAGTTTATTGATTCATTTTTGGATACTGCCTACTATATATATTCACTAACTGTTAGGCACAAATCATTAAGAGGTTACCTACTATGATTTGTGTATCAACCTGTTTTTGTCATAAGTTTTATCCCAAACTAACTATATGGTTTCAATTTTAGATAAGGCCAAGAAACCTTCTTCGTTAGGTACTTGATTGTTGTTAGAGATGGAGAGAATGTGACCATGTTGATGCTTGCGATGCAATGGAAGTTTACTATTTCTTATTCTTGGGTTTCATTATTGTATTTCCTACATTGTGACTTGTTTTTATTATTTCCTTGGTACAAGTGACACACATCATTTATTTTTAAATTCTGATTTTGTTTATACTATCAGACTTTTGATGTTTACTTCTACAGTATTGTATTACTCAATCTCCTACTATTTACTATTTATTTCAAATATGTTACTCTGATAATGTGGTAATAGATTCCACACTATCACACCCAAGGACCTTCATACTAGTTAAAATACTATGACATTTTGGGAAATGAGGTTGAGGTCATGTGACCAACCAGGTGTGGGGCACATTTTGGCGGCACCCAGAAACATGACGTGACACCCAGTATTCCCATTGTTCTCAATTTACTAATTTCACATCACATTAAAAAATTCTTCTCAAATCACATAAATCAAACTATAAAAAAGGAAACCACCATTTTCTATAAGAAAAACCCCTTTCAAAATTCACACACAAACTATATCCATTCGAAAAAACACTTCTCACATCTTATATTGTTAGCAGAACTCAAATAGAAAGAACAATTAGAATGCACACATGAAACCTAACCGATTTCATTTGAAAGATTATCTTTCATCCCTTACACAACTAAAAAACATTTTAGAAAAATTTAAATCCACTCACAGAATCCATAATACACATTTGAGATGCGAGAAAGCACACCAAAATCATTTAATAATGAAAAATAAATAATCATATACCTAAATCATGGAAACCTTTAAAATTCAGTGGAAACCAAAAACCTCTCCACAAGGAGACCCTATAAATGAAATATCAAAATAGAAACCTCATAAAAAAATAATGAAAAAAAATATCACCGATTTTTGGATGAAAACTCTGATGAAGAAACAATAACCAAAAGATGAAGGAAGAAGGATCCAATAAGATGGATGAAACCAAGACTGAAGGGGCTTACATGAGAATTATTGAATATCAGGTACCAATTATACCCAATGAATGAATTCAAAGGGACCCATGAGGGATAGGGAGAGGTTCTCAGTGCTAAAAATCTCAAATGGGGAGATAAAGAATGCATTTTTGTGTTAAATTCAATGTATTGAAATGGTGTAAAATATAAATTTTTAATCACATAGACATGCTGCACGACATTCCCAACCATGCGACAGTCGTTTCTATCCAAGAGGAACCACCAAATCTATTTTTATTAGGAGGTATGCCTCCAATGTGATAAGAAGTTTGTCCTAGTAAATTCTCTTGCCTATGGTGCATGATGTCTTCCAGGGTAGCACACTATTTTTACTATTCACGCACAAACTATTTTCCACTTTATATTGAGTATAAAATATCTCTTTTTCATAAAAAAATCCTTACTAACTCAGGAGACAAATATATTACCACAAATAATAATATAAATACAAAAAAAATCATGGTTGTGATAATAAATAAATATTAAATTCCACAATGATGCATTCATTGCTAGAATAACTTGATTCTAGATTTATCCCAAAGTACACGACATGTATTCCAATAAATGAACACCATAGGACCAACATTTTGAGACATGAAACCAATTTATAGGTCCTGAACTAGTTTATATGAATTGAATTTCATTTTTTACTTCATGAAAAATTATAATATGAAACATGATGAATAAAAATGAAGTGAGATGTTCAAATTTTAAATCCTCTTGATGATAAAATATGTGAAATACCTGAGATCTATGATCTTCATAGAACTTTTTAGGTAAAAAAACTATGTGAATCCCAATTTCACATCATTTAAACATCAAAATTTTTATTAAAGAATAAAAATGATGTGTATCATTTACACATATTGAAATAGTTGAATGTATAAAAATCAGCTGAACTTGACACATAATATGGAGTTTAGATTCCCAGATTCCTTTCTCCATTCTTCATAGTTTATTTACCCGTTTATTTCCAATTTTCATCTATGATATTATTTTATTGGTTTACTCATTCCTTCGTTAGCACACTTCCTTCCAAGATTCATTCGTTTCAAATTTTATCATACATCAATTCTAATATCATATATTGTGAAACTTCAATCATCACTACATAATTCATTTTTTATCATTAATATTAGTTTTTATTGATTTTTCAGAATATCAATTAAAGATTTCATTGAATTAAACAATTTATTAATCATTTCAATAATGATGATGTCAATTTCACTCCTTTAATTTCATTCCATCGTGTTTGGATAATATGTTTAGATATAGGGTTTCAAGTAAGGGTGGATTTAGAAATAATGAATTTCTATATCAAATCATGGTAACCCAATTTATAGTGATTAGGATTATAATATTTATTTAAACTCATTATTTTACAACTACACTTTCCATCATAGGAGAAAATGATGGATCATTTACCTAATTAATATTGATATTTGATGGGAAAATAAATTTTTATTCTTTCTCCCTGGAAGATAAGCAGCCTAGCCTTAGGTTTTTTAACATCTCTAGCCCTTGGAGATGTTACAAGCATAGGTAGATCCAATTGGATAGACAAGGATTGATTGGTGACCATTTCAATGCTTGGAATCCTAATCCATATGTGTATCCCCAAGCTAGATATAGGATTATCATTCACCTAATGACTTGAAACTTATCATTATCCCTTTCATATTACCTAATTTTAACCCCTTCCTTTTAATTAGTTAAATAAATAAAACTTTAATTGCATAAACAGATCATTTGGTCCAAAGACATCAGATGTGTTCCTTGGTCTCTACATGATCAACCCCATACATAAAATTTACTATACCGTTATTTTTAATGTGTTTGGGTTTCATATAAATTGCTAATATGATTATTATGGATAATTTAACAACATATTCAGGATGTTTGAACAACCAACAATAACTTAATAAGAAGAGAAAACCCAAATAAATTATAACGAATTCTTATCAAAGGTGAAAAAATAAAAACCAAGCATTAAACATAATATATATTATTTAAAATAAAATTGAAAATAAAATCCATATGGGGATTGAATAAGATGGATAATGATGAGGAAATATACAAGGTACTATAAAAAGAAACAAATAATAGAAGATAAAGGTAACCATACATATTTGAAAATAGGTATTCTTATAATATAACCACATCCAAAACCTGATCCAAATATATGTAAACATTCTATATCAATGTTTCGTCTTCAATTTCCATTATTTTTTTTAAAAAAAGTTCTATATAAACCATAATTTTATATATAGTGTGTGAGCATGAGATCATAGTTGGACTCTATAACATAATTACTTTGAAACATTTATAAAATATAATATTTTATAATAGTTTAAATTTTACTAAAACAAAAACCCATTTTAATTTTATATAAAATACATAACATGAGATAAAACTATGATAAAATATTTTTTGGGTAGAAATACCTCACGGTGTCCTCTCAGTATGTTTTGGGTGTGATTTTCTCTGCAGAAAAAGTCAGATGACCGCAAATGAGTTTGGTTGGGGATTACTAAAGAATGATTCAAAAGTGACATAGTTTCCAAGTGTGTTTCGAACTTTTCAGACTGAAAATTATGATTTTTGTTTTTGGAAATGTTTTATTTCCTCATAAGGGAACAAAATACAGGGACTATTAAGCATGGTTTGCGAGAAGAAAAAGCAGTACGCGGAAAATCATAGGAAAAAAGCTAGGGAACTACAATGAGTGGTATTTAAACCACTTACGAGAATGGTTCACAAGTGGAAATAGGTGCACAGTGAATTCATGAGGTACAAATAAGGATTGATGTACACAAACTTGATTGTTGTTTGTGGAAGATCCACAGTACGTGGTGGAGGTGGTACCAAATTAAAAGTTTATGTAATCCCTGATTAGTTGATTTTTCGTCTCTAGTGTATTTTATATGGAGATATAATATAATAATTAATGAAGGAAAATTCAATTAGATAAAATCATTTCTCTGGTAATTCAGGAATATATGAATGTAGTTTTCAAGGAACAATTTCGCAATGTTGTTCGTGCAGTAGCAATTCCACCAATCATTTTTGTGGGGTACTATTTCCCACAATGGAAGTGGTACATGGAGGAGGATGATGCATTATGTGAAGGGGGAAGATCTTGTACACAGAGGGGAGATAATAATCCATAGTGTAGGGGATGTTTGCAGGGGAGTAGTGGTCCTCAAAAGAGGGAGTTGGAAGAAGAAAGAAGATTGGTATACATATATAGTATGTGAAGTTGGTATGTGGTTGCAGAAGTTAAGGCTGTACATGGAAGAGGTGGTCCGGATATAATACTCACTAATGAATACATGCAGCAGAAAGGTGGTATGAGAAGGAATATTGGTTGTTCTCGAAGGACTCAATGATTCTTGAAAAGGCTCTAGAACAATGTGTTAAAGCAAAATCCGCTAACCTAATAGTACAAAGAACTGTGGACTTCATCTATGAGAGAAAAAGGAACATAAATGGAGAATATATATAATTATAAGGATATGTGTTTTCAGGATTACTAAGGTACCTATTTTCCATATACTATGAGTTGATCCCTTATAAAATCATTGAGAAAAGGAAGAAGAATATAGTGATCCTTCCCCATGGTAGTGATCTAGGGGAAGATATATAGGGTGTGAACCTTGGGAATTCAGTGAGAAAACACATAACCTCGTAAATATTGTATGCCTAGGTATAGAATATATATCACTAAACTAGTAATTGATAGTCACCATTAGTTAATATTGTACCTCAGAACATCGCTATTGTATGCTCGTAGGATGTAGCCCAGTGGGGGTGAACCAACTAATAATTGTTCTGTCATGTGAATTATTTAATTTTTTCATATGTTTCTACGATATGAAAATAGTAGACTATTTTTTTAATGATGAAAAAGCATATGAAGGTGAAGTAGTTTTAATCTGTCGAACCCTGGCCTCCCCCCCCTCTTAGGGTATTTGACATAATGGACCTAAAAATTTGTATCTCAGTGAAAGGATAAAAGGCATCTGTTCTATCTTAGTAGAAGAAATGGAGGGGGTGAAACAAAAATATAATTTCAATATTTGATAAAAAAATTCAAATATTGATTCATATAATGCAGCACTACTTCTGATCATTAGTAATAGATGTCTTCACGGCAGCTATGCATGGAAAATTAGCCGATGTAAATAGTGTTGCATTATCAGAATATAAAGAAGAGAACTGGATATAGAAGCTAAAGGGATCAATGCTTTAGAATGATCCCAATGAAATTCAATTTATATGATGGTAATGTCATATTAAATTTCACATGCTATGTGGGTAATGTTTCTGAATATCATTGATAGAAATTCAAAGTTCATAGAGGAAAAGATGCAGGTTTTGTAGAACATGTATGAAGATATGAATGAACCAAAATAAATATGTTGATGCATTCATTGATAGGGTTACTGTTTTAGTGTAAGGCATTGGTGGTCTTGTATAATTCATTAAATATTTAAAGAGTGTGATGCATATCCTGGGAAAAATTCCACCTCGTTTAAATCTGAATGTATCTGTAATAGAAGATAAATATCCAAGGAGTTGACATTGGATAACTTGAAGCCAACGAGCTTGTACCCATGTGGTACAAGCTCCTGCTTGGCATCCAAAAGACCTGGGATAAAATCTGGGTAGGGATGAATTTTCAGGGGGTACTGTTGTAGTAATGGAGCGGCGACATACTGTAGCAGAGGCGGCACTGTAGTGGTGGAGGCACTATTTCAGGGTATTGTAGTGGTGGCGGGTACTCTTGCAGGAACTGTGGCAGCATGGGTACTGTAACAGTACTGTTCATCGAGGGGTCCTTTGGGCAAAAAAATGGGCTTTCATGCCTTGTATTCAGGCCACATGGCCATGGGCCTTTGGGCTTTGTAATGGGTCTCCCTCTACCCACACTGAAGAGGTATTTGCTTTAAATAATAAATTGAGGATTCGGCCCCAACCTTTCTAAAAAAAATGGATAACTTTAATTGTACCCTTGTTTCATATGAAATGAGAAATGATGATAACGATGTTTTGTAAAAGGGGAAGCCCAATTAAGTGTTATTCAAGGACATGCAGAAGAACACTATTGAATATTATTACGAAGAAAATTATTTGGATGATATCTTGTCATTTCTCGTTTAAAATATGTAAAGAGGAAGATGAGTTTTCAATTGTAAGCATCCATTTCCATGCTTATGAAGTGGAAACATTGGAAATTTTGTAGTAAAATTGCTTATTAAGTTTGTAGGTGATGATGAAGACAAAGATTTAATTCTATAAAAGAAGTATCCAAGTAACGCCCTGACCCCAGAATCTAGGAGCCGGTGCATTATTTTAATACATTGGATTGATAACAATGAATCATGCCCCGATGGACCGATCATTTTAGTAGTCTTAGAAACATGATACACACATATGTTCAACACTACAACTTGATAAGTAAGACAACATTAATTTATTTGATTAGAAAAATCCATTCTTACACGATTATTCCTGCAAGTCACTCGTAACTAACTTCTTCATATCATGGGAAAATAAATCATGAGAAAGTGGTGAGATCAAATGCTCAGTAAGAGTAATCAATACAGTGGAAGATAACATAATCATTAGGCATGGTGAATAATTGAAAACACATGACTTTACAAATAATAAACATGAACACTTTATGGTAGGAATATGCGTTGAGTAAATAAGTCCACAATAAAACAAAGTCATGGTTATTATTCTAGTCAAATATCCACATGAAATATCAATATCTAATCTCATAAATATGGAATGCACAATGCCAGACATCATAACCACATAGTCATGGCCTTATTCAAAGACTAAAAATAAGATTCTGTCAAGGCCTTGTGCCAAGACACTAGTTTGTCTAATGAAACCTACCGATGCATTGAGGAGCTATAGCGGGCTCCACCTATCACATACTAAGTCCAATGCATTCCAAATATGAAATTTTTGAAACATAAAATAATGATTGGTATTAAAACTACCATACGAAATGTCAATACATTATCCCGAAACCATGAATGGTATAAAAATAGCACATCCAAAGTCAAACATAACTCATTCAACACAATATGGATGATTGTATTATAACAGATTAACGTCAATCGAGAATAATGAAGGATATCGACGTAAATGAAAATAATCATCATAACTATTTGAGAGAAATATCCCCCTTTTCATGAAAACATTTAAAAGTCACATTATTTTTCCAGAATCCATTTAAAAATATATTTTTGAATCATAGTGTTCCATACCACATTGAAACTTTTAAAAGAAATTTTTATTTTAAAACTTTAATGTAGATATAAATAAATCATTAAAACCATTTTAAAATCATGCACATTAATGGGAATGATTATAAAAAAATCATCAAAACATATAAAATGATATTTTCATTAGAGTTCCTATCCAAAAGAGAGACACTTGAATACAAATAATTCAGGTAATAAAAACATTATAATATCATGATAATAAAGGGATTCATGATATACTATGTCAAAGTACATTATATACACCATATAAAAGTGAATTTGTGTATAACAACAAATAAGTCTTAATGGAATATAAATTGACATAAATCTCTTATAAAGACTATATCCTTTGGTAAAGGATAAATCAACGACATAATTATTTGTGAAAAATATAAATACGCTCAATATGATTGGATATTCAGTGTAAATAATTCAGAAGACATTCACATATAATCTTTTAGAAACAACACCAATGAATTGGATGTTTAACTCAATTGAATGGAGATTGAGTTAAAATTACTCTTATTAGGTTCATATCGATGACTTGAGAATTTATCAATCGAGTGATTATGTGTATAAAACATTTATACATATAATGGTGAGTGGAAATTACTATATAAATAAATAATATTTTTTCCACACATAATCATGGAGTAAAATAATAAATGAAGTGTGTGTAAAGCCCAATGACAGGAAATTGAAATTTGAAATTCCCTTACCTATTTGGTAACTTGTGAAACATACACCCCATGAAAGAAGGATCATACAATGAAGATGTAAATGACCATAAATTATAGTATATTACACCAAGAATACAATCATGGGAATTACATACACCACACAAAAACAAATAGTGGTCAATATATCATGAATCTCACGGAAATAAGAAGTGAGAGGAAAACTATTTACCACATTGTAATTAATCGAGTTGTAGAAAAAATGTTAATAAACATAAAATAAATCATAGAATAACAAGAATATAAATATAATCATGATAATATATATCAAATAGAAGTACTCAATACAACACATGCAACAAATAAGTGGCGAACAATGGAAATCTCACGGAATTAAAAGTGATATAAGAAACCTCATAACTCAAGTCTGACTTGTCTTGTATGTTCCTTGTTCATCTAGAATAATAAACTAATGTTAATTTATATATTATTAAGATCATTTTTCATTTTTATTAATCCTTTTATATCACCTATTACCTCACTATAACAATTATTTAATTATTTGAGTTCATATTGGATATTTTATCAACGTTCAGAACTTGAGTAAAAAATAAACTAGTTATAATTACAATTTTTCCATGTGGTCAAAAGTACATTATCTCCAAATTTATATACATGATTTATATATCATATATGTATTATATATCCACTATATATATATATATACCAATACATATCATTTGGACATTTGAAATGAAATGTACTGTTCATGGAGACGGTAAGCCGTAGGTACGCATGAACGCTACATTCATTTATATTTTGTATTTTAATGGAATTAAAACACAATAATAAATAGGTATATTATAATTACAATATAATATGATATATAATATTATTAATTACATCTTTTATACATCCCACATAAGGCATTAGCGAGTCATATCATTTGGGGGGGCGGTAGTCCGCACTTCCTCAAATGAAATTTTCGCGTTTTTCCCATAATGAAAGCATAAAATAATGATATAAATGGAAAATACAGAATCATAAAGAAAACATAAACATAATATGTATATCATATATAAATACAGTTTCATCTTAATGGCCACCATGAGAGGGGGAAGGAGATAATCGAACAATCATCATTTCGTGAGGCGTTAGTTTTCCATCCACATAAACATTATGTTCTTCACCAATTAGATGGAGGTGTGTGTATGTGTAGTTCAAATACTTCTCATAACAACATCCTAGTATATTGAGGATATTAATATTTTTATAAAATAAAGTAATAAAAAGTGTTTAGGAGGTTGGAGAAGTAAAACAAAATAATAATAAAACAGAAGAATTTAAGAGAAAGTGTTGCCTTTAATTTGGGTAACTTCCTTTGGTTTGAACAAAAAGGTCATATAGAAGCGCCTTCTTCTTGAGGTATGGATAAAAGGAGGAATAGGTGGATCTTGAGAGATTATTTTGGAAGGGTTTGGATTAGATAAGGGGCTTGAGAGGTGTGTGGAATGGGTTAGAAGTTGTGACCTTTTACAAGGGGAGGAGGGGCTCTTTAGGAAAGTGTGAGAATTGTATTTTATTATATTGTGATATTCGTTTTCTAAAGGTCATAAACAAATTAAAGTTGAATGTAAGATGACCCACTATCTAAATAAAATCATCCAATAATAATTGGACAAGTTCTCGATATTAGTTTAATAGAAATAATCTTATTTATTTAAATCATTTATTAATGAGGTAAATCCTATATCATTATTGTATCATAAATAATTTAATTTATATGATGTATAAAAATTATTAAAAAATTACCCTAATGTAATAAATCTTTTTAAATTTCCAATTATTATTTATAGTCTAAAAGATGACTTATATAACCCCAAGTTAAAATTGATATACTAAAAGATATTTGTTAATGTCATTTTTTTCCTTTAATTTATGTTAATTAAAATAAATTGTCATTACATTCTTAAGTGGCTTCATGTGGTCCCAAAATCGGCCCTATTATGCCCATGGTCGGCCATTACTCATCAAATAAGGTTAACAAAAATGTTAAGGTAATTTTGTATTATTATTATATTCTTTTTACCCTAAATTACCCTACTTATCTTTAACCACGGTAAATAAAAGTCAAAAGTAACTATTCACAAAAATTAGTTTCATCTTATTGAACCAAATAATACTTACTAATAAGAACAATGTATCTCATATTTTCAAAATTCAATTCACATAAGAGGTAAAATTTCATTTAAATGAAAAAGTCGTATTTTTAAATACTACTTAGTGGTTTCACTATTCATCAAAATTTGATTTTTTTCAGAAAAATACCAAAAATTCAGCCTAAGATATATTTGAGATTCCAAAATAAAAAATGATGTCTAATTTAACAAATTAAAAACATTGAATTTCGATTATTCAATTTAATATTAATTTCCGTTGTCAAAATAAATAGCGTGTTTTTAAGAAACAATAACTATAAAAAGATTGACACATGTTTATGTGTAATTTCAATGAGAAATTAATTCCAATGATTGTAATTGGATTAGAGGGTAAAAATATAATCTAATTACACTTCAGAACCAATATAAAATTTAATCTATCCATATAAATAAAATAGAATAAAAGGCAGTTTTGAATTAAAATACATTATTTCTCACTATTCATAAAAAAATGAATATTATTAAAAAAATACCAAAATTTCATCAAATGTATATTTTACTGTCCCAATTCTAAAAAAGAATTTTATTTTGTAAAAATTAATATGTAAAATGGTCAAATACTTTATTTAAATAGGGTTTAGCATTAAAAGGTGGTAAAATTAATTTTTTTTGAAAAATACAATTTTTATCTAAAAAATTGAATTTGTTCTTATAATATATCTATGAAACACATAATATATAAGATAAAATTATATGGAGTATATAAAATTCAATATCTAGTTAATACTATTCATAACTGATTTTGAACAGCTATTTTGGAATGTCATGGTGTGCTCGAACTCGGGGTTGCGTGTAGCGCAAGCTATTGAATTTAAATAAAATAACATACTAGGAAATACTTGGTTGTTACATTCTCTCCTCCTTCAATAAATTGTGCCCTATCAACTTGAAATTTTTCATCGAAAATAAAATGGTAAAAATAGAAAAAAATACCTTTGTTGAAAACCCACATCAGAAATCGGGTTAATAAAATTTAGACTTAATAAGAGGGAAAAGGAGATGGAAATTTTACCAGTAAATAATTATCTCTATTAACAGATCATTGGTGAAAATTAGAGAAACATAATTGGAGGAAAAATATAAATATATAGAGCGAGTGATTGAGGTCATCAATCACAACAAAGTGTAAAATTTAAGGCCTTAAAGCCATCAATCTATGACGATTTAAAATAACATCGGTTCAACAAAAAATATTGCATTAGGGTAACACATTTCTGGTTTTAATATTCCTTCCCTAAATTTTAGTAATTAATTTATTAAAAGAATAATAAAACAGAAATATATATGACATTTAGAGTTTCATCATTATTTAATTTTGACCACAAAATTATCTTTCACTCCAAATGATATGTATTAAAGATGACTTGGTCACACCTGAACCACTAGAATGATCTTATAGAGAATCACATAATCCACAATGCATGAACTATATATTTCCGTTTTCTTTAGAGATTAACCAAAACTAAAATGGTTAGTAAAAGTTCAGATGATCCGCAAAAAGAATAATATTTAGAGAAAGAAATATTAATCTTAATTTTAAAAAATTAATCCAAAAATACACTATGTTCAATAAATAGCAATCAATAAACTGTTTTCCATAAAATCTTGTTATATAATCCAAACTAATAGTGAATCCCAAAACTCAGATGAATTTTATTACGTAGTTTTCTACGTTAAATTTATATATAAACAATATCGACTACTCTTAAAGTCACATACTTAAAAGTTATTAACATAATCACATATTCTCCAGGACAGGTTAATTATTTCCATAAATAACCCCAATCACAATAAATCCACAATAAAAAAATAGGTAAAAAACACCTTTACTCTATAAATGAAATCCCATAGTATTCTATTTTCCTTAGGCATGTAGTATTCCCAATAGAGATAACATCTTCAAAAATAAAATTTATCACTTAATCACCAAATCATTTTCCTATACAAAGTATATCCATTTGATAAGACATAAGATTCCAAATCAACTTAATATTTATCAATAAAATCATTCCACTAAAATTAATTAGTCACACTAACCAGGGACTTCAAGTATTCCCACTACTACAATAATGGGCTTTATCAGGGCTCAAGACGGGCATTATCAGCGCTAAAAAAGCACTGTAAATCTCAGTGCTGATACAGGGGGTCCCCTTTATCAGCGCTTTTTTACCGATGATAAAGGAATCATTTATCAGTGCCCTTTTAGTGATGATAAAAATTACATTTATCAGTGATTTTTTATCGATGATAAAGGATTCATTTATCAGTGCTAAAAAAGTGCTGGTAAATGCCCAATCTGCTGCAAAAAAAATTCTCCAGCGGCCCACTCAAACAGCACCTGCAAATAATTCAGCATCTCAATAATCATACCCATAAAAAATTAACACATAAATCATAATATATTTACACCAAGTATTCCCATAAACCATTAACACATAATTTATAAGTTAAAATTATATATTAAGAATTCTATTCAGAATTCCAAGGGTTGGGGAAGTTGTTCAGGGGCTTCAGGTAGTTGTCCAATGGGGGGTAGGGATGTTCGGGGGGATGGGGATGTCCAGTGGGGGTGGGGGCGGTCCAGGAGGTTGGGGGTTGTCCAAGGGGGTGGTGGTGTCTAGGGGGTGTCGGTGTCTAGTTGGTGGGGTGGTGTCTTGAATGGGGGGGTGTCCAGGTGGGGTAGGGGGGTGTCCAGGTGGGGTGGGCTGGTGTCTAGGGTGTCCGGGGGGGGGGGGGGGGGTTTCTGGGGGGTGGGGGTGGGTGGGGGGGTGGGGTTCCGGGGGGGGGGGGGACCGGGGGTTGGTGGTGCTATCCAAGGGTGGTGGGGTGGTGTCAAGGAGGGTGGAATGAGGGAGTCCAGGGGGATCGGGGTGTCCAGGGGGGTGGGGTGTCCAGTGGGGTGGGGGCGGTCCAGGGTGTTGGTAGGGCTGTCCAAGGGGGGTGGGGGTGGTGTCAAAGTCTGGGGGTTTGCAAGTGGGGGGGGGGATGTCTATGGGGTGTCAATGGGGGTGGGAAGGTATCCAGGGTGTCAGTGGGCTTTCTAGGGGGTGGGGGATGTCGGGGTTCTTGGGTCCAAGGTATTGGTGGGGTTTTCCAAGGTGGGCGGGAAGATGTCTTGGAGTGTGGGTGTGGCTGTCCATGGGCGGGGGGTGACCAGGGGAGTTGGGGGTATTCAGGTGGTGGGTTGGTGTGAAGGAGGTGAGGGGGTGTCGTCCAGGGGGTGGTGGTTGTCCTGGGGGTGGAGGGGTGTCCGGGGGGGGGGGGCTGTCCAAGGTGGGGGGGGGCTATCCATGAGTGTGTCCAGGGGGATGGGGGTGTCTAGGGTGTTGAGGGGGCTTTTCAGGGGGTGTGGGGTGTCCAGAGTGATGGGGGTGTCTAGGGGGTGGTTTGGTGCCTAGGGGGTTGGTGGGGTTGAGTCTTACACGTCACAAAAGATCCATGTATCGTTCTCATAAAGTATCAACACAATCCGAAAGCGTTTTGTTGGATTTCCGTAGGTCAGTTGTTTTTTTCACTTAAAATTTTGTCCAGTTTAAACAAAAGAGAGATTCTTTTAGTAGTACCGGCCACACCGTGCCTCATATTGAGGTGGGGGTGACTCGAAAAATAAAAAAGGACCCTTCAGTCATTCTCCTAAATGATCAAGACAATCTGAATGCGTTTGGACAAATTTCTGTAGGTCACTTGTTGTTTTCACTTAAAATTTTTTCCATTTAAAAAAAAATGTGAGACCCTTTGAGTGGTACCGGCAACACTGTGCCTCGGATTGAGGCGAGGATGACTCATGCACATTACAAAGGACTCGTGGATCATTCTCCTAAAGGGTCAAGACAATCTAAATGCATTTGGTCGGATTTCCATAGGTTAGTTGTTGTTTTCACTTAAAAATTTGTCCATTATAAACAAAAGAGATATCCTTGGAGTGGTAATGGCCACACTTTGCCTCATATTGAGGTGGATATGACTCGTACACGTCAAAAAGAACCCTTGGTTCATTCTCCTAAATGATGAAGACAATCTGAATTCATTTGGTCAAATTTTCGTAGGTCAGTTGTCTTTTTCACTTAAAAATTTGTCCATTTTAAACAGAAGAGGGACCCTTTGAGTTGTACCTACCACACCATGCATCAGATAGAGGCAGGGATTACTTTTACAAATCCCCAACGCACACGTTGATTGTTATCTTAAAGGATCAAGACAATCTGAATGCATTTGGTCAGATTTCCATAGGTCAGTTGTTGTTTTCACTTAAAAATTTGTCCATTTTAAAGAAAAGAGAGACCCTTTGAGTGTAAATGCCACATCTTTCCTAGGATTGAGGTAGGGATTACTTGTACACATCCCCAAAACACCCATGGGTTGTTATCCTAAATGATCAAGACAATTCGAATGCTCTTGGTTGGATTTCCGTAGGTCAGTTGTTGTTTTCAATTAAAATTGTGTCCATTTTAAGGAAAAGAGAGACCCTTTGAGTGGTACCAGCCACACTGTGCCTCATATTGAGGTGGTGATGACTCGTATACGTCAATATGACTCTTGGATCGTTCTCCTAAATGATCAATAAAATTAAAATGTGTTTGGTTGGATTTCCTTAGGTCAGTTTTTGTTTTCACTTAAAATTGTGTCCATTTTAAACAAAAGAGAGACCCTTTTAGTGGTACCGGCCACATCGTGCCTTGTATTGAGGCGAGGATGACTCATTTACGTCACAAAGGACCCATGGATCATTCTCCTAAAGGATCAACACAATCCGAGTGTGTTTGGTCAGATTTCCGTAGGTCAGTTGTAGTTTTCACTTATAAATTTGTCCATTTAAAACAAAAGTGAAACCCATTGAGTGGTACCGGCCACAATGTGCCTCAGATTAAAGAAAATATGACTATTTCAAATCAAATAGGACATGTGTATTGTTCTACTAATGTATCAAGATAATCCTAATTTGTTTGTTCATATTTCCATAGGTCAGTTGTTATTTTCACTTATAAATTAGTTCATTTTAAACAGAAGAGAGACCCTTGGAGTGGTACCGGCCACACTATGCCTTTTATTGAGGTGGGGATGACTCGTACATGTCACAAATGATTCTTTGATAGTTATCCTAAAAGATAAAGGAAATCAAAATGCGTTTGGTCGAATTTCTGTAGGTCAGTTATTGTTTTCACTTTAAAAGTTGTCCATTTTAAACTAAAGTGAGACCTTTTGAGTGGTATCAACCACACCGTGCCTCATATTGAGTCTGGGATGACTCATACACATCCCCAACGCACCCTTTGATCATTCTATTAAATAATCAAGACAATTAGAATGTGTTTGGATGGATTTCCATAGACCAGTTGTTGTTTTCACTTAAAACTGTGTCCATTTTAAAGAAAAGAGAGACCCTTTGAGTGGTGCCAGCCACACCATGCTTCAGATTGAGGCAAGAATGACTCATGCACATCACAAGGGATCTTTGGATCGTTCTCCTAACAGATCAATACAATCCGAATTCATTTGGTTGGATTTCTGTAGGTCAATTGTTGTTTTCACTATAAAATTTGTTAATTTTAAACCGAAGTGAGACAATATTAGTGGTACATGCCACACCATGTCTCAGATTGAGGCGGGTATGACTCGTTCACTTCACAAAGGAAACGTAGATCATTTTATTAAAGGATCATGAAAATCCTAATGCTTTTGGTAGGATTTTCGTAGGTCATTTGTTGTTTTCACGTAAAAATTTGTACATTTTAAACAAAAGAATACCATTGGAGTGGTACCGGCCACACCGTGCCTCGGATTGAAGCGGGTATGATTCATACACGTCACAATGGACCTGTAGATCATTCTCATAAAATATCAGGACAATCCGAATGTGTTTGGTCGAATTTATGCAGGTTAGTTGTTGTTTTCACTTAAAAATTTGCCCATTTTAAACAAAAGAGAGACCCTTTGAGTGGTACCGGCCAATCCATGCCTCATATTGAGGATGGGATGACTCATACACGTCACAAAGGACCTGTGGATAGTTCTAAAATATCAATACAATCTTAATTCGTTTGGTTGAATTTCCATAGGCCAGTTTTTGTTTTCACTTAAAATTGTGTCCATTTTAAACTGAAGAGAGACCCTTTGAGTGGTACTAGCCACACCGTGACTCAGATTGAGGCAGGGATGACACGTAAACTTCACAAAGGACCCGTGGATCACTCTCCTAAATTATCAAGACAATTCAAATGCATTTGGTCAGATTTCTGTAGGCCAGTTGTTGTTTTCACTTAAAAATTTGTCCATTTTAAACAAAAGTGAGACCCTTTGAGTAGTAGCAGCCACACCGTTCCTCGGATTGAGGCGGGGATGACTCGTACACATCTCCAACTAACCCTTAAATCGTTCTATTAAATGATAAACACAATCCAAATGTTTTTGGTCAGATTTCCATAGGTCAGTTGTTGTTTTCACATAAAAATCTGTCCATTTTAAACAAAAGAGAGACCCTATGAGTGGTTCATCATTCTTGCATGTTTTTGGTGCATATCATCTGTTAAAATAAGAAATTGACTCATTAGATAAAGGATGTTTTATTTGATTACAATTACAATATTCCTACGAATATTTACGTACAACAATGTGTTATTTTTGATCCCCTAAACCCCTCTCAAAAAATGACCGCTAATTGTACACGTCCCCAAGTCAGATCTTCATGTTATTTGTATACAATATGTCATCAGGTATGAGGCCCACTCATTTCTGATCATATCTATATCATCTTGTGAGTATGAGGATTTTTGGTAGTTAGAGTAGTGCTACATGTTATAAAAATAATGAATTAATAAATAAATTAAACGAACTAGTATTTTTTATTGAAAATACATCTTTAGGGATTCTTGATTCATGATGAAAAACGTTCTGCTTCATAAATTTAAAAACATAATAACCACAATCATTATCGTTTGTTTACTTTGGACACTGCAAAAAAATTGATCATTAGTAGAATAAGTAACTTGTGTTGAGATGTGTTTGGATAGTGAAATTTTATTATATATACCCTGATATTTGTCCAGACGTAGTACTTTCTTGCCTCCTTATGCTTAGCCCATGTCCTCATTCCTTTTTTAGACGATAATGATACACCACTCTATCATAACAGAATCTTTAGTAATAGATAATATAAATTATATTACTTGATTTTTAGACCTAAAACATAGGATGTAGTGTCATACAGATTAACAAACTCAATCATGTGTGGTTGGTTTGATTGATATCTTTTCTTTGAATCCATAAATGAAATCATTGGAGTATCCAATTTTACTGCAATTAGCATCCAATGTTTCCAAAAAGCACAAAAAGGAATAAGTAGTAAAATATTTCAAAATATAATTGATATGCATTAATCGTAGAGTTTTACCCCTGCATAGTTGGTATTAAGAAGAGTCTGTCATCTGTAATCTTGCTTTCAAATGTTTTCAGCAAGCCGTTCACTATTTCATTTTTTATGGCTCTATTTTCGTTAGATGTGATGATGTGATATGAGGACTAACGAGTCCAAATTTTGGCTCATGGGAAAATTCCTTCAACTGTTTTTCATATATACTTCTTTCAACAATATAAAATGCATTTAGTCATAATTTTCCCATTAGATCAGCTTTAAGAAAATCAATTCAGAGAAGCATACCTCATATATATATTTACAACTGTGACGCCTAGCCAACCATTTTCAAGGCTCTCAGCAGTAATGATATCTTGACATTCCATGTCGTATATATTCTCTTCTAAAACCACTATATGACTACTACCACCTCTTATCTTCATATCCACATGAGTCTTCAATGCTAGTAAATGTGGTTAGAGAATAGGTGGAGTTATTGTGCATTCAGTAGCTCCTTGGGATCTGTTGGTCTATCCTTTAGATGGTTTTGAGCCGACGTTCATCACCCCCTTCCCTTTCTCCGTCTATAATAACATTCATTGGTTCAGACCCTTTTTTCATTAATTATTAAATTTTTAGCTTGAAAAAAGGAAATAAATACCTCTTTGGCATCATGTACTCTTACAAGTTGTGACGGCTATGCAATGAATTCCCCAATAGCCTTTTGGACCATATGAATATCATCTTCATCAAGTGGAAAAGGTAGCTATGCATTTGGATCAAGAGATACAGTAATCATCACTTTCAGATGATCTTTCGGTAGTGGTCTATTATGTAACATGTCATCTGGGATGTTGAACACTATAGCTCTCTCTACAAGGTTATTGGTGGGTGTTGATAGATATAAATCAGAATCATTATCACCCTGTAGAAGATCAGTATAGGAAAAGAATCAGTGTTTGTCTGATTCACATTTTATTGGAACAATTATTAGAATATTGATTACCACGTCTAAGAAAGCTCTTTAGGGGGAATGGCGTGCCTCAAAGTTGGTGGTGGGTGGGGAGGGATCTTCACACACTGGTTTTCCTCAGTTGTCTCTTCTCCTTGCTTCCTACCCATAAAAGTTTCTATCAACTCTCCCTACTATTGTAATAATTCTTCAAGGGTTGCTAGTTTTTTTCTCATTTGTTTCAATGTTTCATCTATTTCATAAATTTCTTTTTTCTTCTCAAAATATAATCGGGGTGTCACCCCAAATCCCGCACCCCTGACACGACAGTATTTATCTAGCTACTTCAATACTGACGATAATAGGTCTGCATCCACTATAGGAGTAGTTGATTCATGTGACTGTCAGACATAAAAAAAATAACTAATCATTTTTATGCAATTTCAATATAAAACAAATGTTTTTATTGTTGTATCATACATAAACAAATTTCCCACTCTTTGTGTTTTCTCATCTACTAGATTCTCTTCCTTATTCACACATGCCTCCATCCAAATCACATGACATGGGATGGACGTGTATTTGGTTTTAGACTCATCAATCTACATATAAACATAGAAAAATAATTATGATTTTGTTTGTTGGAACCTAACAATATTACTAAAATTTTTAAATACGTTGCATTTTCTTTTCTAGTAAAGCATACCCCATCATTGCTTTATGATAGTGGTATGTGGGGTTTGATGCACGTTCCTTATTTTCTTTATAGGGTTTTTGTTTTTAATAAATGAAATATAAACAATCAAAGTGATGAATACATGTATCCTTTAACAATGTATTATCACCCACAATGTACCTACATCTTCTCATCCCCACGGTCGCCAATAAATTTCTCCCATGCATCTTGGGATATCAGTTGAGTGTAGACAATGGGTGGGTGAAAGTTTATTTTACCTTTGGAATCTTTCAGGTGACATCTTGTTAAAATAGTGCAAAAACCTCGATGAATCCTTCTTGTAAGCCTTAGTACATAATCCTTGTGTGAATCGTCTACTATAAATGTATTCTACAAGATATTTAGAAAAGTAATACATTGTTTCATTATTTTATTTTCTGGTAAATTAATTATATAAATTCATAATGTTTCCATAATTTCTTCACAGATCATAGCCTTCATCCCGGACACAACATGGTGCCTTGAATCTATGTCAATCGGCTCACTTTGCCAAGTGACAAGTCCAATTAAACTACTAAACATAACCTTTTTGGGATTCACATTTTGGCCTCATGCATTCCATCCAACGTCAAATTTGATGGCTTTGCTTTTCTCCTTATGATTCTTGGCTAACATCGTCAAACTATGACACAACATTGTTTTCTGCGACATTGATCCTTCATTCCCGACCATTTCATTGATATCAACATCATCTATATGTTCATATGAAATGGTATCAATGACATGTGCTGATGGTTGTTGGACCTCAATACTAGGAGCAGCAGGAGCCTCAAGATTCGTAGCAGTAGGAGCAGCAGGGGCAGTATGAGCAGCCGCAAGAGCAGCAGGAGCAGCAGCAGGAGTAGCAGCAGCAGTCGTAGCAGCCACAACAGTAACTTGAGAGACTAGTTCAGCCTCAAGTTTACGAGGACCAGAATGTGCAAAAGTCATTATATGCAAAAGTGGTTGAATAGTTAATTTAGATTACAAAAATCCAGCACTGATAAGATAATAACTTGAGATAACAAGATCTATATTACAATCAAAATATAACATGTTTATTGAACTCCATTTATTTTTTTCAAAGGATGAAGGGATTTTCAACCTCTATCGATTATCAAAATCCCATTATTTTGGTCTCCTCTAACATACAAAACATCATCTACATTGGGACCACTCCAAAATGATTGCGACGTACCACTAAAAGGATCGTCCTCAACTGAATTTTCATTAGAACATTCAGTAGTTTTGGAAGAAAACAAAATAATCGACCACTTTCAGTTTGTAGGATCTAGAACATAAAAAACTTGTACTACTTGTGATGACATAATAAACTGTTCGTATTTGTACCCTTCTTCACTAAAATCAACTTTCTCAAATCCCCATTCATCTATTTTAACACCACTGTTGTTATCAACCCATTTGCATTGAAAAATCGGCAATTGGAATGTCATATAATCCAACTCCTACATTAGTTTGATAATGGAAAAGTATGATCCAACTCCCATATGCGACACTAGTACTAGGTGGTGAAGGTTCCTGAGGAGGAAGGGGTGAACATGAACCTATCAGGGTTCGAGGTCAGGTCACTGTGGTTGTAGGTGGCCTGATACTCATACAAGGGTTCATTCCATATTTCAAAAACCATGTCCTGGTTCAAGGGTTCCTACAGGGGTTCCTGATGATCATGCCAAGAAGAAATGGATACCAAGATGGGGGATTAGATCAAAATACCTCTATAATGATGAAAAAACATGATATTTTGAGAACAGTTTAGTGGCTTTCAAGTTGGCTAGACAACTATCCAATAGACTCCACAAGCGGTGATGGCCCCTGCAGTTGTTGTACCTGGTGAAACTGTCACCTGAGAAGCTGAGATCAATGAGGCCCTTCCCAGCCATGAACTGAACAAACTCCATGATGGCCATCCTCTGGAATGGGATTCAACCTTTCCTTTCATTTGGGTTGGAAATGGCATTAACGTCACCCCAACAAACAATGGATGGAGGTCGGGATCAAACATATTTTGTTAACTCTATAGAGATTCCCTTTGAGGAGGGTCATAGCTTCCAAAAACAAATGTCATAAGGAAGAAGGTGTCACCATTAGACACCTTGGTAGTGATGAATTGATTGAAATATTGAACAGTCTCAACATCATATTTATTGTGCCAAAATACCCATTTGTGTTTTTTGGAGGGGTCAGAGTGTAGAAATCCATGCAACTAAATATTGGAGGAGAATTATATGATTATTATAGGGTTTTGTCTTATTTGACAACAAAATCAATGAAATTTTTCTTTTTGATTTCTATGGTGAGGATGTCCGATTTAACATGGGCACTAAGACCATGATCATTACATATGATGATTAAAATGATTGGCAGGACAGGGCTCTGGCATTGGATATAGAGCTAGTAGCCTTATTTAAGTGGGAGGATGATCTCTATTTTAGGTCCCTTGATTTTGAACATGTTGATAATCCCTTATGGTTTATAAGCTTCATATGAGTGGGAAATAAGGATCCAAAGGGGCAGGGGAATGATGGGTAATGAAACATGGGGGCTGGTGAGGGAGTTCTATCTAGATCAATAAGTATTTGAAGCTAGATGACAGGCTCAGAGCCAAGGGAGATAGAACAAACACTGCCAGGAAGGGGACTGACCACTACAGAGAAGCAGTCAGTAACCTCATCGAGAGAGAAGGACAGAGATGGAGGTAGGGGTGGAAAGGCTAGAATTCTTGGTGGTCTGGGCATCATGCAATACAAGTGCACTTCCATACAAAGTCACATAGATAGCATGAAGGAAAGAGGGGGGAACCCATCGAAGAAAATAGGGTTCAAGCATTGGATGACCTAGAAATGCATCAGAACCGGGTGGCGTTGTCCATAAAGAAAAAGGTTATCAATTATTCATTACATATGGTGACATGGTGTTGGATATAAGGGAATCGATGACACCTAGGAGGAATCTAGTGAAACTGGAATCCAAGTGGGAAGGACCTTAAATTTTCCATAAACTTCACTCTGATAGTGTAAACTCATTGATCACCATTGAAAATGAGTATATCAATATTTCCACCAATACTAGGTTTCTCAAGAGATATTTTATATGAATAAACCATCCATTTAGTCTGAGATATATGGATTTGAACTAAAAATCCAACATCCAAGTTATATGTTGTTTCATTTGGTGTTGAGCCGCCAGAAGCCCCTTCTCACGTCAGGTCGTTTTTCATTCATGACACGAAAAAAATTCTAGGACACACCCCCTTTGTTCCATGGATCATGAACTTAATCCTCTTTCATCCTCGACCCATAGTTTTACATGGTATATGGTCTCTATGGTTGGAAAATTCACCTCACCCTCACTATATGTTCTAGTTGCATGATATGAAACCGTGTGACATTTTGGTAAAATATATTCTTCCTTAAAATACATTATCATAATCCTAATCACAATATATTAAAATGTGTGTACAATGTTCTCATTTCATGAAGTTAAAAAACATGGTTCATGTCCCTATTGTGTGATATAAAACTTTGTAATGAAGTTATCCTTCAACAGAGAGGGATCCCTCTTTCTGATGCTGATCACTTACCACACCATGTTGAAGAACTAAATAAAGATTGATTCCCATCTAATATCATGGGATATCATGAGAATGAAAAATTATATATCATTGGCTCAGCTCACTCATTGAACTACCTCAACACATCAATCAATGAAAAAAAGTTTTTCTCTCACTCATGGATGCACTCCATCTATTAACAAATTGTATTCAATCAATTAAAAAACAAAACATTGTGGTCAACCATTTTATAAAATATATATTTCATTTTTATAAAAGAAAAAATTCACAAGGAATTCTATTTTACTAATATAATCTACTTTTATAAAAAGAACAACACACATATTAAGAAATACCTTTTAAAGAAAATCAACCCATGTCATACATTCCCCATAGATTCCACATTTGGATTTATAGTAAAAAACTATACTAATAGAAAATCATAGAATAATTGAGTAATGTTAAAAGAAAAAATAAATAATAAAGGTTAGATAAAAACTAAACTGTAGAAAAAGTAAATAATAAAGGTAATCAATGGGAGTAACTCATAATCACAAAATCATCCATTAAAATAATTATGGGAAAGAAACTAATTTTAATTAGAGAAACCTAGGATGATTTCTGAACTATAGGTTCTAATGGAAATTGACTCACTCACGGAACAACACATTGTTATGTGACCAGACAACCAATATAAACAAGGCCTCTTGGGGACATCAAAAATGGACTCAACTGATCACCTCGAGGATAACTAGAGTAGAACCCATTTTATTACTCACAAATCTAAGGTCTCCCATGTACCAACTACCAATCATAAAGCAAAGTATTTATCACAATCATCAATAGTAAAATCCCAATATCAAAAACTAATTTGGAAAACATGACTTAAACATTTCATTAACTTATTTCAGGTATATCTAGAACCATGTTTTGGTCTCCTTATATTTGGAGATTATCTAAATATGTTTTGAGTGAATTTTGAGAAATTGTGGTGGTTTTTGGTCGGTGTTCACGATTGGATTATTGTTAGGGAAAATCATTTCATTGGGCCAAATAAACCATTCATCCTATGATGAGCCACTACAAGGGGGTTCATATATTTTTTTGACCACAGAAAGCAATGTTCTAAGGGCGGTGGAGGTCTGACACGCAAAGCTCAGTGGGAGGCAGAGGACTGGCAACATAAAGCTCGTGGGTGGAAGAGGTCCGGCAATGCAAAGCTCAGTGGGTGGCAGAGGTTCAGCAAAGCGGAGCTCAAGGGTAGTGGAGTTCCGGCAACATGAAGCTCGGTGGGTGATAGAGGTCCGGCAACGAGAACCTCAAGAGTGGCAGAGGTCCAGTAACGCGAAGCTCAGCGGGAAGCGGAGGGGAGTCACAGGGTTCCAGTACTACGAGAGATTTAGGTCGTGATAAAACTAGGGAAATATGCAACAGACATTATAAAAAAATGGAATACGGTTTTATCAATGCTAACAAAGCGCTGATAAAGAGGACCATTATCAGCGATAAAATTTTAGCACTGATTAAGGTATCATTTATCAATTCATTGTTTAGCACTGAAAATGGTCCTCTTTATCAGTTCTAGAAAAGGGCTGATAAATCCTTCCTGTATCCGCGCTAACATTTTAGCACTGATAAAGGGACTCTTTATCAGTTCTTTTATAGTGCCGATAATGGTTCATTTTATCAGCGATTTTTTAGCGCATATAAAGGGAATCTTTATCAGCGCTATTCTAGCGCTGATATAGGGACCCTTTATCAGTGTTAGAAAATCACTAATAGAGATTCCCTATATTAGCGCTTTTCTAGAGTTGATAAAAAGTACCTCTATCAGCACTAGAAAAGCACTAATAAAGGGTCTCTTTATCAGTGCTAAAATTTGAGTGCTGATAAAGTGTGTCTTTATCAGTGGTTTTTTCATAGCGCTGATATAAGGTGGAACTTCCCTTGCCTGTTTTTTGTAGTAGTGTCCATTAGTAAGTGATAAATCCCAATCACACTATGGTTAAGGGTTTGATTCATGCAGCTTTGTCCGAAGCGACGGGTTGTCACAATGTCTATGTGTTGTCCCTTTCAAAAACTATATAATTTTATAATATTTTTAAAAATGAGATAGATTCCTCAAAATAACTATAACATAATTTCATCATAAATGATATCTCAAACCTCGCATTTTGATTCCAAAATTTAATAACTTGTAATTTCCTCACACTCAATCATCATATAAAACCAAATGGTTAATAATAACTATATCCACAACAGAAAAGATAATTCTCCCTCATCTATCATTTTCACCTGACAAACTGCAGGGTTTCAAATACAAGAGAAAATTCATCCAAAGTAATCCCATCAACAAAGAGCACTAATAATTTTTAAACATTTCTCAATCCATTTAATTGAACATAGCTTCTTCCATGACCAAGAATATATCCTATAGAATATTGCATTCACTCAGGTAATGGCCAGGTCCCCTAAATTTATGGAAAGCGACTGTAAATGGATTCTTGGGTCCTTTTTTATTTTCTTCTATAGTACTCTTCATTTTTCCTTAGAAATTATTTACATTATGTCCTTCTTTCCCTTACATATATCATTTATTCATTCCATTAAGACACCTTCCTAGGTATCTCTTTCCCCATTTCCTGTATGATTGAAAATGAGCTTTTTCTTTCTCCATGGTCTCTACTATTGGAGCTCTTATCATTCATAATATTTCTCTTCCTTGTTGAGTCCATGAGTTGTTTAATATATATGTTGTTGATAATATTTTTTGAAAACTGATTCGGACTGAACACAACATATTTTATGCCTATCATCATTCCATTTTTTTCTCATTTCCACCACCGTTCAAACCTTTTACATCATGCTCAAAGTTACTATGGCTTCCTTGGAATCCAACCATTGACTAATATGAGAAAGCATTGTGTGAGTAATAATAGTCATAAAATCATTTAGAGAATATCATGACACTTTATTTTCAATTTAAAACACCTTAGGAATAACCAAGGTCATTTATTCTGAATTTATATTAAAATCCTTCAAATTATTTTATAAAGATAATGTAAATTATCCTTAGCATATCCCCTGGGAGTGTCATAACCAAGAGTCTAGCAAAGCCCATTGTCATGTACCAGGATACCCTGTTATGAGACCAAAATTCCATGTTAGAATTTTCAATCATAGGTACATCTGTGCTAGAGCCGCCTATGCCTGCTCGTATCCAGACAGGGACGTAGTTCTTGTAAAATACACAAAAGTAAACATTATAAATATTCTAGGAAGTTCTTCTATACTAATCCTCAAAGTCCATCTTAGGTTAATGTGCTCTAATCAGAGTTTATCTAAATCTAGTTTCAAAGATTTGTATTAAACCTCCCTATGATACCAACTGTAATTCCCCAACCCTAGAATTCAAGAGCCAGTTCATTATTTTAATACATTGGCATGATTACAAGGAATCAGGTCCCAAAGGACTAATCAGTTTAGTAGTTTTTGAAACAAGATACACACATAAGTTCAACACTACAACTTGAAATGTAAAACAACACTAATTTTTTCCATTATAAACATCCATGCTTCCAAGAATATTCTTACAAGTCACTCATAACTAACATCTTCATATCCTGGGAAAATAAAAAAAACAAAAAGGTGAGATCAAACGCTCATTAAGAGTAAGCAATACAACGGAAGATAACATAAACATTAGGCATGGTGAATAATTGAAAACACATGACTTTACAAATGATAAACATGAACACTTTATGGTATGAATATGAGCTAAGTAAATAATTCCATAATCAAACATACTCATTGTTATTCTACTAGTCGAATAACCACATGAAATATCAATATCTAATCTCAAAATGATGGATTGCATAATATCAGACATCATAACTACATAGTTATGGCCTTGTTCGAAGACTACAAATAAGATTATGTCAAGGCCTTTTTCCATGACACTAGTTTGTCTACTGAGACCTACCAATGCATCGAGGAGCTATAGAAGGCTCCATCTGTCACATAGTAAGTCTAATGCATTAATCATATGAAATTTTTGAAACATAACATAAACAATCGTATTAAAACTACCATATGAAATGTCAATACATTATCCACAAACCACAAATGGTATAAAAATAGCACATCCACAGTCAAAAATATCTCATTCAACAAAATATGGAAGATTGTATTATAATAGATTAACCCCAATCAAGAATAATGAAGGATATTGACATAGATGAACATAATCATCGTAACTATTTGAGGGAAATATCCCCCTTTTACTTGAAAACATTTAAACGTCACACTATTAGTTAAGAAGCCGTTAGAAAATATATTGTTTAACCAAAGTGTCCCATACCACATAGAAACTTTTAAAAATAATTTTAATTTTAAAAATTTAAATTCGATATAAATAAATCCTTAAAACAAATTTTAAAACATAGACATTTATGAGAATGATTTCGAAAAATAAATCTTTACAACATTTGAAATGATCTTTTAGTTAGAGTTACTAACCAAAGGAGAGACACTTGAATACAAGAAATTGAGGTAATAAAAACGTTATAATATAATTAGAATAAATGTATTCATGATATATTATGTAAAATTACATTATATACACCATATAAAATTGAAGTGTTGTATAACATGAAATAATTCTCAATGGAAAGTAAATTGAGATAAAATCTCTTATAAAGACCGTATCCTTAAGTTAAGGATAAATCAATGAAATAATTATGGGTGAAAAATATAAATAAAATAAATATGATTGGATATTCAGTGTAAATCAATCATAGGGTATTCACATATATTCTTCTAAAAACAACACCAATGAATTGTTTGTTTAACTCAATGAATGGAGATTGAGTTAAGATTACTCTTATCGGGTTCATATTAATGACTTTAGAATTTAACATTGGAGTGATTATGTGTATCAAAACAATATCAACCGAAAGGTGAGATTAAATTAATACATAAATAATAAATATTGATTCCACACATAATCTTGGAGTAAAATAATCAATGAAGTATGTGTAAATCCCAATGAGTGGAAATTGAAATTTGAAATTCCCTCACCGATTTGGTAACTTATGAAACATACACCCCATGAAAGAAGGATCATACAATTATGATTTAAATACCAATAAATTAAAATATATTACACCATGAATACAATCATGAGAATTACATACACCACACAAAAAGAAAATAATGGCCAATATTACTTGAATCTCATGGAAATAAGAAGTGAGATAAAAACTCCTTACCACATTGTAATTAATAGACTTGTATGACCAAAAGTTAATAAAAATAAAATGAATCAAATAATAAAATGAATATAAATAGATTCATGAAAATATATTTAAAATGGAATTACTCAGTATAACACATGAAATAATTAAGTAGAGAAAAATGGAAATCACATGGAATTAAAAGTGAGATAAGAAACTCATTACCTCAAGTCCAACTTGTCTTGTATGTTCCTTGTTCTTCCTGAATAATAAACAAAAGATAATTTATAGTTTATTAAGACCATTTTAAATTTTATTATTTCTTTTATATCACTTATTACCTTTTTGTTACAATTACTTAACTATTTGAGTTCATATTGGATATTTTATCGACGTTCGGAACTTGAGTCCAAAATGAACTTGTTATAATTTCAATTTTTCTATGTGGTCAAAAGTCGATTATCTCTATGATGATATACATGATTTAGATATCATATATATATATATATATATTTTTTATATCCAGTATATATATCTATTTATAACAGTATATAACATTTGGAGATAATAAATGAAATGTACTATTCATGGAGACGGTATGCCTTACAAGCACATGAACGCTACATTCATTTCTATTTTGTATTTTAATGGAATTAAAAAATAATTATAAATAGGTATATTATAATTACAGTATAATATCATATATATAATATCATTATGTACATACTTTATATCTCCCGTATATGGCATTAACGATTCATATCATTTTAAGGGGGAGATAGTCTGAAATTTCTCAAATTAAATTATCGTGTTTTAACCATAATGGAAATCATAAAATAATGATATAAATGGGAAATAAAGAAGAATAAAAAAATAAACATAATATAAATATCATATATAAATACAGTTCCATCATAATGGCCACCACGAGAGGCAGTAGAAGATTATCGGACAATCATCGTATCATGAGGCGTTAGTTTACCATCCATAGAAACTGTATGTTCTTCACCCATTATATGGAAGTGTGTGTAAGTGTAGTTAGAATGATTTTCATAAAAAAATCCTAGTAATTTTAGCATACTGGTATTATTATAAAATAATGTAATAAAAAGTGTTTATGCAGTTGGAGAAGTAAAATAAAACAAAATAAAACAAAATAATTTAAGAGAAAGTGTTACCTTTAATTTGGGTAACATCATTTGGTTTGAACCAAAAGGACTTCTAGAAGTGACTTTTACCAATGGTACGGATTGTAGAAGGAATAGGGGGATCTTGAGAGATTATTGTGACATGTTTTGGACAAGGAATGGGGCTTGAGTGGTGTGTTGAATGGGTTAGAAGTGGTGTCCTTTTATAAGGGTGAGGAGGGGCTCTTTAGGAAGCTGCGAAAATATTATTTTATTATATAGTGATATTCAGTTTCTAAAGGTCATAAACTAGTTAAAGTCAAATAAAAGATGAATCATGGTCGAAATAAAATCATCCAATAAGAATTGGACAGGTTTTGGATATTAGTTTAATATTAATAATCATATTTATTTAAATCATTTATTAATTAGGTAAATACTACATCAGTATTGTATCATAAACAATTTAATTTATATGATTTTTATAAATAATAAAATATTACCATAATGTTAGAAATATTCTTCTCTTTCTAATGATTATTTATAGTTGAAAGGACGAGATATATAACCCCATGTAATAATTTATATACTAAAATATATTTGTTAATGTCATTTTTATCTTTACATTATGTTAATGAAAATAAAGTGTCATTATCATTCTTAAGTAGCTCCATGGGGTCCCAAAATTGACCCAAGGATTCCCATGGTCGTACATGACTCATTCAATAAGGTTTAGACAAGTGTTAAGGTAATTTTGTTTTATTATAACATTCTTTTTACCTTGAATTACCCTATTTATCTATAACCGTGGTAAATAAAAGTCAAAAGTTACTATTTACCAAAAATTATTTTCATCTTATTGAACCAAATTTTACATAAAAATTACTACCATGTATCTCAGATTTTTTAAATTCAATTCATAGAAGCGATATAATATCATGTAAATGAAAAAGTCAGATTTCGAACTACTACTCAGTCGTTTCACTATTCATCAATAATTGAAGTTATTTAGAAAAATACCAAAAAATCAGCCTAAGGTATATTTGATATTCCGAATACAAAAATGATTTCTATTTTACCAAATTCAAAACATATAAGTTTAATTAATTATGTTAAAATTAATTTCTATTGTTAAAACAAATAGCGTGTTTTTAAGAAACAATAACTATCAAAATATTGACACTTGTTTAAGTATAATTTCCAAGTGAAAATAATTCCAATGACCAACATTTGATTAAAGGTTAAAAATATAATCTAATTACACTTCAATACAAATTTAAAATATAATCTAACCTTATATAAAAATTAGATTGAAAGGAATTTTTGAATTAAACTACATTATTTCTCACTATTCAATAAAAAATGAATATTATTAGAAAAATAACAAAATTTCATAAAAAGTAAATTTTGATGTCCTAATTATATATAAGAGTTTTATTTTGTCAAAATGTATATGTAAAAGGGTCAAATATTGGATTAAATTTTTTTCTCCATGAAAAGGTGGTAAAATTTATTTATTTTGAAGAATACATTTTATATATGAAAAATTGAATTTTTTTCTTATAATATGTCTAAGAAACACATAATATATAAGTTAAAATTATATGGATCCTATGAAATTCAAAATCCAGTTAACACTATTCATTACCGCTTTTGAACAACTATTTTGGTAAGTCGTGGTGCGCTCGAACTCATTGTTGCGTGTAGTGGAAGCTATTGAATTTGAAGAAAATAACTTAATATTAAATCTTGGGGTGTTACAATCAATACAATGAGAAAGTTAGGATAAGTGATAAGATAATGTTCTTCAAAAAGAAGAGTCTACTTCCAAAGAATATCAATGTTCGAAAGAATCTAAGATAGAAGAGTTGGAGGACTGGATGGATCATATAGTGGATTATTTGGTGGTAGTTGTTGGAAATTCCATATAAAAAACGAATGAGATAGTGATGTGGACTAAATAGAAGGAATAGTTTATATTTATGAAAAATCACATGATCCTCATGAAGAGATAGTTTTTTGGTGAGAAAAAACATATAACAATGTGGATCATAATGAGGAACTCTATATGCAGTAGTAGAAAGAAGAGAAGTATAAATTGAATGAATAAATTGAAAAAATAAATTATTCTATGCTAGAATGCTCCTAAAAAGTGGTATATTAAAAACTCAAATTTGAAAAATAGAAAATATGATTGATTATTTAACAGAAACTCAAATATAACATATCAAATGTATTAGAGAACCTGAAGTGGAAGTCATTGGTTTGCGACGAAGTGTAAAAGATAATTAAAAACTGATGACTCTTGGTACGACATCTTGAATTCAGATCATATAGACATCAAAGATGATAAATATTGGGCATAGTGGTCCAAAATAATAGAAGAAATAGTCAAATCACAATTTTAAGACTATCACATGGCTTGATCAAAAATAGAAAGTAGTAACAGTTGAAATAAGTCCACCAGAACCTACTACCAGATATAATATTTTGTTTCTTGTGAAGAATAATCATAATATTAAGAGAACCAAACAGATAAATAGGGGTGAATTATTTCCTCACATGAATATACTCCACAAAAGATGAAATTTTTGTGGATAGAGGGCACAATACAACATGTTTGTTCTATAGAAAATTGGTAACGAAGGAAACATGACCAAAAAATGCATTCATACAGTGCAAAATTTTCTAGTTCATCATTTTATGGTCACTATTTTTGATGCATAGGATTTGAAAAAATGGAATGATATTTCTCATCAATAATAAAGTGTATTGTGCTGATGTAAATTGTGGTTGGTTATATGCTACAGATAAAATGTATCATCAAATGATCTGAAAATGAATAATCGATTTTCAAATCTAAAAGATGAAGTTGGTCCATCATATTTTGAATAATTTCAAGAGTATCAATCCATACTGTGTTTGAAATAAGGAACATGGATTACAAATAAAATATCATTGTTGCAAGTGGTTACAGAAATTTCAATCATGGTATAAAATCGCTTAGGGATATAAATTATTGAATGTGGATGCACCTCCCATTTGACATGAAATAAAAATGTAGTGATGATATTCAGTTATGATAAAGAAAGTATCATAGGATTTGGTAGTGATGGAGGGTTAAAAATCCTTGGCTCTCAGAAATAATAGTTGGTGGGAAAATTAAAGAGACGTGAAAATGTTTGGGTTGTTGAAGGTCTTATTCACAATATATTAAGATTATGTTAATTGTTTGACTTAGGAAATTCCAGAAGCTTTTAAAAAATTTATGTGTCCTAAAAATAAATGGTTCTATTGTATTGCAAGGAATTAGTAAAAAATAAATCTTTATCTCATGATTTGGGAAAATGATATGAGATTTTTTTCCATGGATGAAGAAAATATGTTTTTCCATAAACGTATTTTCTATGTGATCCAATCATCCTTGGACGATCTGGTGAAAGATGATACCGATGAAGACCTACCTATATTATCATGTGATCTTACACAATCATTTGATTCCTACCAATAATGGACAATAATTCTAAAGACATATATGGAAAAATAGAAAAGGTTAACTAGATTCATTGAGTTAATTTATATTGATGTGTGTGGACCAATTTCCACAAGATCATATATGGGAAGATATATTATGTTTTTTGATTGATGATTATAGAAGAATGGAATGGGTTTCATTCATCACCCACAATTATAAGGTATACAATTTCATGAAAAAATTTAATTGGAAGTTGAGAAGATGCTGGGTAAAAAAATATGGATTTTCTGAACAGATAATTGAATAAAAATCACTAATTATCAGGAAGAGGATTATATCTGGAATCATGGGATAATGCATTATGTTTTAGAGGTAAGAACTCCACAAAAGAATGTATTAGTTGAGAGAAGACATCAAATTGTCAACATCATGGTCATATTAAATCTTATTGGGATAGACCTTCTAAAGAAATCTTGGAACCAAGAATTCATTACAATTGACTAAACAACAAATAGAGTGTTACTATGTCCAAATGAAGATAGATAATCTATATGATCTAGGGTATAAAAATAATCCATCATTTATGTTCTTTAAAATCTTCAAAATTATGTGTTTTATTCTCAATAAAAACAAACATAAGAATTATTAATCCTTTGGAGATGAAGGGATATTTATTGGACACTCAATGATTATCAATGAATATAAATAATTCATTAAAAGGTTAGGAATGATTTTTGAAATTAATAGAATAAAAATAGTGGATAATGAGAATAATATTCAGTAAATACATGGTTAGTCTCTAGAGTACATAGATGAGAAAATAAGAAGATCATGGGATTCTCTAGTTCTAAACGATGATTCAGAAGATCACTCAAATGATGATAAGGAAGAAGATAAATCAGTATCTACATAGATACCATCTAGAATAGATAAATGGGATAGACAAAAAAAATTGGTAACACAAGTTCTAACAATGAGGATAAATACTCTACACAAAGCATCATACTTATCATAAGTAGAGGCAAAATGTTTTAGTGAAGCAACTAGAGATGAGAATTGGGTTTATGCTATGAGTAGAGATATTGACCAAATTGAGAAGAATCAGACATGAAAGATTGTTTGGAGGCCAATAGAAAAGAATGTAATCGAGAATAACTGGGTCTTTCATAACAAAATGAATGAATTTTGTTTTGTGATTCGAAACAAATTATGACTTGTGTGAAAAGGATACTCCCTAATAGAGGTTATTGATGTTGATGAATTATTTTAACCTATTTCAAGGTTAAGGAAAATTCAATTATTCTTGGGAATAGTAGTGTAAAAAATTTCATGGTTCTTCATATGGATGTGAAGTCATCATTTATAAATTGGGTTTTGGAAAAAGAATTATATTTTGAGCATCTAGATGGTTTTCTTATTCATGAATATAAGAAAATAGTTTTTTATCTGAAGAAGTCTTTATATGGTTTGAGTCAAATAGCGTGAACATGGAATTCAAGGATGGATTGGTTTCTATATAATCTTGGTTTTAAGCACGGTGAAGTTGATAAAAATGTTTATTTTATACATGATATTAATCAAATTATGTTGGTTATGGTATATGATATTGACATAATCATTAGAGGATCAGATAAAGCACAATATATATAGTTTTTTGAATTCTAGAAAAATGATTTTGAAATTTTATTGATTGGTTAGTAGAAGTTTTTCCATGGTTTATATCTAACACATGGAAGAAATGGAACTCTCATTTCTCAATCCTAATATTCCAATGAATTTTTAAATGATTTGGAATGGATAATTCCATGGAGATGAAGAATCTTATTCCTACCTAGATGAAACTATCAAAAGATGATGATGGAAAGCCATTTACTGTTATAGAATACAAGATAATATTTGGTATTCTACTGTATAGGAAAATAACAAGAATTGGGACTATTTATTCAACAATAAAAGTATCATAATATCAAATTAATCCTAATGAAATCCACAAGTACGATATACAAGGAGAAAAATATGGTATAATAATGGCACTATTGATTTCAATTTGATGTCAAATGATAAATATCAAAAATTGTTATTAGGATAAAAAGATTTATATTATGTTGGATCAGAAGATAACATAAAATCAATGATGGGGGTTGCTTTATATATTTATGGGTTGTTTATTTCTTGTTTAATATTGAAAAAATATTGAATCTTATTGAGCGCCGTAGAAGCTGAGTATATTGCTGCCACCAAAGAATGGACATAATTATTCTAGATGAAATAAAAACTTGAGAAAGCGGGTTTGATGTAAAATAAATGATAGGAATCCATTTATATAATTAATGTGCAATAAATAATAGAAAAAATCTAGTTCGTCACTCATTAAAAAAGACAATTGAAATAAAGGTTCATTTTATCCAAGAGACGGTGGAGAAAGGGAATGTGAAGTCAACGTATCTGTAGAGAGAACAAGAAGTCACATATATTATAACAAAGGTCATAAACAAAGAAACATTTGGGAGATATCGATAGTTTATGGGAGATAAGTCAACTCCCCACACATGATTTGTTTTGATGTGGCACCCTCTCCCCGAGGTATGGTGTCTTTTCCCTTAATTTTCTAATTGTGTTCTTTACACTATTATAGACCCAAAAGGAAGGGAATCTGGGTTCATTGAAAATGGGGGAAAATTTTAACATTTAAATTGGATAAAATATCATAATAATGACAAAAGAAGAAGATGTTAGTTAAAGTAGTGAAATTGTTGGAGTTGAATCTATTAGGGGGATCATTGACATTAGGGGGATTACTAAATCTGACAATGCTAGACGTGATCGATCAATGTATGCATATTACGATAGTTGATGTTAATGATGAAATAGGAAGAGTGGTGTTGGAATAGAATGAAGTTATTAATTGATAAAAAATTCATTATAGTATTGTTTCTCACACCAATCATAGATCCGGTGGTGTTAGAGTATGTGTTGAGTAAATCTTTTATCACTTTCTTAATCGCAAGAAGCGAATTCTTGACAAATATATAAGAATCTTTAATGAGATATCAAATTACGAAAGTGTTTTCAAGAAACCCAAAGGGGGTATTGTTAGGTTAAAATCCATTATTTTTTCCTCCTGGTATGTTTTGGATGTGATTATGTTAGTTGAAAAATTCATATTCCCCAAATGAGTATTGTTGGTGGTTTTCAAAGCAGGTTGTTAAGGTGGCACAATTTCCCACTATTTGAAAAATTTGTAGTCCTTAAAATCCTGATTATGGTTTTTAAGAAAGGACTATTTCCACATTTTGGATCACATTATGTTAACCATGAAGCATGATATATGGAATGAAAATCGTTATACAAAATTTCAATGGAAATCAACAAAGTTAGGGAATCGCGATGTGAGGATATTGACTGCGTACGGGAATGGTTCACAGGGAGCAATCGGTTCGTGGTGATGTAATGAAGTATGAAAAAGGAATGTGGTATGTGTAATGTATTTTCATTCCTGGAGGGACGATTTTTGTTCACGGATGATTCATGGTAGGCAGTGGAGGTACCACCATATTGATTATTTGGGTAATCTCAGATTAGCAAATTTTGTGGATCTATTTTTTTATATAAGGATCCTTCATCCCAGAATAAAAGAGAGGAAATTACATCAAAGTAAATCATCTCTTATAGAATTATGAAAAGATAGAATTATGTCTTGGAGGTATAATTATGATAGGCTGTTCACGCGGATTCAATTCCATTGAAGGTTTTTGTGGGTGAATATATCCCAAAAAAATAGTTTTAAGTGGATGAGGAAGATAATTTATTTGATGTAGGAAGATCTGGTAAATAGAGGATAGATCGTTGAATTCATAGTATTAGAAGTTTTCAAAGGCGGAGCAATCTGCGAATGAGGCATTTTGTGTATGATGGAAGTTCGGTATGTGGAGGAAGTACACAAGGACGACATGTATTAGTGGTAGTGGAGGCAGTATGTGGAAGATGTGGTCTACATATCATACTCAATAATAAATATTAAGGGAATAAAGGTGGTATGAAGAGGAATCTAGGTGGTTCACGAAGAACATAAAGAATTTTGAAAAAGATCTAGAAGTGTTTACAAAAGAAATTTTGGCTAACAAAACAGTAGGTAGAATAGTGAATCACATCTATGTGTGAAAAAGGATCATCAACAAATAATCTATCTAAAGATAAGGATTCATGTTTTCATTAAATTTAAGGGACCTAAATGTCCATAACCTTTGAGTGTATCCCTTCAAAGAGTAGTGAACAAATGAATAAGATGAAGATAATCCCTCTCATCGAAAGTGATCTAGAGAATGAGACATAGGGAGAGACCCTTGGGAATGTAGTGATTAGAACCTAATACTTGTAAAGGAAGTAATAATGGTTTTTGATGATCTATCCCAAACCTTTTAATTTTTAGCGAGATTTAGTGGATTTGGTACATCAGCACATTAGTGATGTATGCTCCTTAGACGTAGCCCAGTGAGGGTGAACCAATTTAAAATCAAAGTGTTTGGGGAATGATTTAATTTTTGTTCATATTTTTCTACTGGAGAAAAAGAGAAGTGTGTTTTGTTTAATGATAAAACAAGATCATAAGGGTCATGAGTTTTAATCTATCATAATTTGATTCACCCCCTCTTAGTGTATATGACCTAATGGACCTAACATTATTAATTAAGGATATCAATGTGAACAATATTGGTTTTCATATGTTTAGGTGATAAATGAATCCAATGATCGAAATAACTAATATAATTTTCTATTCATCAAATTATAATAACATGAAATACTTTAAAAAATTACATAATTATATAAAACTCATACATATCATAACATTATCCCAATAGAATCCATATTTTTTCTAAAAACACTAATAAGTTCCTCCTCTATTAGAATTACTATAATTAATCTATCAATTTTTTCCGAAAAAACTAATCCACCCCTAGTCATTATATCATCATTTCTATGAGGAATACATTTAAAAGGTTATATAAAATACATTTCAAGGTACTTGTATTATATTAAAAACAGTTCTAGATGGGTTACCTTGAAACTTAAATATAAAAAGATATTTAATTTCATAAAACAAACTATTACATGCATTACATTATAAAACCATTTCCAAAATACATTATATAATATAATTAATAATTATCATATCCCATTTTCCCATTTCAGAAGAAAAATTAAATGGATACTTTTCATCAATCATGTTTTTTTCATTATAAATTCCAAAATTATGTTGTATATTTTCTATGAATTCCCCTATCCATAATTTTGGTTAAAATGGATAATGAAGTTATTATAATATAAAGAAGTCACCCTAGACATTCAAAAATAATATATTTTCTTCAATATAAATTTTTAATTTAGAAAACATAATTGGTGATTCTGGTAATGTGAGTCAAATAATGTCTCCTATCAAAATATGTGGAATTTTTTTATGAACAATGTTTTTCCACCACTAGGGATGAGAGGGAATTCTAATAAGAAAAAAATCGAAAATGATGAAATAACCAAATAAAATCGATGTTATTTGAAACCCTATTTGACAATTTCTATTTATTGAAACAAAATATAAGAAGGTTTAGGAATGAGGGAAAAAATTTATTACATATATGGTTAGATCAACCACATTACAAAATATTTCAACATGAAATTAAAATGATATTAGGGGATCCCATCGGGGTTGATGTGAGGGAGGGGATGAAATTAACTTGATGTTTGATAGGGAAATAGTGATGGGGTTCCCATTAACATTAATTTAAAAATAAATAAAATTAACATTTTAAAATGTTAATCATCCCCCATTCATGAACAAGTACTTATTTCAAAATACCTAGATGGCATACTTTATAAAAAGTGTAGAACAATTTTTCATGAACACTAACAAATTAATATGTATAGTAACTTATTCTACCAACGAATATTTCAAAAATCCACAAAATTCTTAATTTTAAATGATTATAACTAATTGAATATGAAAAATATAAATTAATATTTTTTAAACAAAACAACGACATCATAATTTTAAGAAGTATTGCCTCAATTTAAATTATCTTAGCAATAAATAATTTATAATAAATATTGATCTAGAAAGAGATAAGTCCATTAATACCCAATTAATGAATCATATTCCCAGCTATCCTGGCTATGATTACCACTATTTTATATAACAGAAAATAATGAAATATATTTTCCATGAATCACATTATTCTAATATGAAAGAGTATTTCGTGTATCCCCACCCCTGAGATGTCAGGTTGCAAAGTTATGTTCCCCCATTCCACCATATATGGAGGATCTGACTGATATATATTTTTATAAGAGACATGGAATGAATCATCAATAGAAAATAATTAATAATTAATAGAAAACTACTACACAACATTCCATAAAATAATAAAAACATTACAAGCAAAATACATTCCTTTACATTTGAATTTCAAATGTTTCAGTCATTGGTATTCATTAAACAAAACCTTATTTCCAATTTATATTTCTAATTGAAAATTTTAGTGGATAGAATATATATTTTATTGAATCTGAGTCATTACTCTTCAGTTATAATTGACTTGAATTTTGGTTATGATTTTGTGATTGATTATCGTTCTCAACACAAAATTGTTAACAATTTCTGTGCAAAAGGGGGGATACCAGTAGGGGAAACAACACAATTCTTCATATAGATCCATTTTATTTAATAAATGAAAAATGATATTATTGGAATTTTTTAGTAATTATTGTTCATTCCAGGATCATTCTGAATAAAAAATGAATTCATCTACTATAACGTCAAAAATCCCAATCACCCTCACATTATGTCCATCTCTTTGAGGGATTTATGATATAATTGGCCTTTAATAACATCCCCTAGCCTCATAAATGAATTTATAATCATCTGAGTTAAAATAAATATCACTTTCGGATATAATTAATTATTTTATTCTATGAAAGATTAAAAAATAATGGAAATAAATTTTTATATGATCTTTAGCCTTAATATTAACCGTAACTAGATATTGATTGGAAAATTTGGTATCCTAATTAATAACAACCCATAATAATTTATTTCTATAATGGGTACAAGTATAACTAATTATGATTTCCTTGGATTTTTCATCCTATTTCAATGTGGGAACTTGTGATGGCCAAAGCATATTATATATATATTGATGTGAATCCTACATTGTTTGACAAGTGATCCATCAACACAAAGTTTTCATTATTTATTTTTTCATAATCGGAATCCAATTATTAAATTCCATGCTATCTTACATCATTGTTGACACATGATGAACTTCTCATGAAGAGTGGTTAAATCCTCCAAAAAAATATTCATAAAATGGAATAGAAATTCAAGGTGATCCTATAAATGGATTTCACCATTATAAGATATAGATCGATAAAAATTGGTATCCCCAGAATCTTTAATCCTATTATATGAAACTATTAAATATATATTGTGTTTTTTTAATATATTTATGAATACAGGGACTGGTCTAAATATTGTATAAAAATCTCTTCATTTAACATTTATTACATAACTATAAGAAGTCTCATCACATTCCATCCTTCTCTAATATCAATCATATAGAATGAAGATAATTTTCTACAATTATCTTTAGTAACAACATTTCTACTTCTATGTGTATAGATGAGTTCAATATTATATTCATGATGATATTCTATCCTTTTAAATTCCCAAAAATTTAGATAATTTTGGAAAAATTTAAATGTTATGATGTTTTTATATATATTAAAACAATATGAAATGAAGAAATAAATTAAAATATATATGTAAAGAAACATTGTTTCTAATTTATGATCACAGTTTTGGTATGTTTTTATACGATGACTTCACTAGTGAGAGTCATAGGATTCCATATTATCATCTTATTTTGAATAAATTCCTCAAACCCATTGATGAGGAATCAATATATAAGTTAGACTCCTTATCTTCATTAGAGAGATTATGCACCAAATAATATTCATGTAAACTCTACATGTTTTCAATGGATTCTTGGAATTTAGAGATCCTAAAAAATTTCACACATTTACGAGTCACAGTATTTAGTGGAGTTGAATTATTAAAGAAATCTATCATGGACCACTGATATTAACTATATAATTCTAAATCGATATATATAATAATGAAATTATATGGGTCATGCAAGGGTTAAAAATTTTAACTGCCCTTGGGTCTATAAAAGTACACAATTTTCCCCCATATGTTAAATGAACATCATTTCCTGAAAATAATATTGACACATTTATAATTTTATATAACTATTTTGTTCTCATATTGTGACACCTTGATACTATTTCACATTTAATAACAATATCATGGTTTTATTATATTCAATCTTCATGCTAACTGAATAAAACATTCTAAATAAACACAAGGAATTTTTATTAAATTAAAAACCAAAGTGATTACATTACAACAAGATCAAAGGAAACCGTACTTCCCCAGGATACCTAATAAAAGTAATATCATAACCACTGGGAGTAACCTTTACACAACAACCATATCCCATAAAGGGTGATGATCCTTTAGGTCGTCCGTAATGAAAATAACTATTTCTTGAACCATGATAATCGTACTGATCATCCGTGGAATGATGAGTACCATTATCGCTAATATGTTTTGAAGATGGAACACCCTAATTCAAGTTATTATAAGGCCTTAATGTAAATCCAACAATTTCTTCTTTTGGTTATTGTGGAGTTTTAACAGCTATAAGACCTTATAGCTGTTGGACAATCTGTTGGTTTAATTTAAAGTATCAAGGTATAATGAGTTTTCCAATGTGTTTAAAATATGCATTAAAGTTATAAAATTAAATATGTCTATAATAATCTATTTTTTAATATTTTAGAGGGATAATGATTTAATGTTTAAAGTCGGTTTGAAAAATAACCCATTTGATTGGAATGAAATACCATGAGAAACAGACATTTGATACTACCTAGTTTTAGAATAAGAAACATATTTTTGAGTTTGAAATCGTGTTTATGAAAAATTAAATTAATGATTATTGTTGTGTTTAGTATTTTACCTATACATAGTGAATTATGTATTTATGTATTCGAAATGTTTTAGAAAGTCACCTAGAATTTTTATTAACATTTGATGTATAAAAACAATGTTTTAATTAAAATTAAAGTTGTATTTTAAATACTAGTTGGGATTTCTTTTATAAAACATTAATCCTTGAGTTTATGACCTTGATGTTTTCAAGACTAAATGTTTACAAACTAATGAAAAGTATGTTTTATGGATTTTGTTTAACCATGATAGGTAAATTATATTCGTTGTTTATATAAATAATAATTTTATAATATTATGTATTCTAAAACTGAATTTTTCTTTGAAAAAATGGGTGAGTACGCCACATACCTGAAGGAAACCTAGTCTGCTGCCACTCAAGGACATAGTGGGTAACTCAGTCACATCCCCTGGAAAATGGAATAAGGATGTGAATGCATGAAGCAGTCTATCTCACGTGCGCAGGTATGCATAGTAAGGCCCAATCACACACGGGCGTGCATGTGTAAGGGTGCCACAACGCGCCAACATGCGGGGTGGCATAATGGAAGGGGTTGGAATAGGAGCACGCCCACAGAGTCTTGGTATGGGGTGGTACTGGGGAGGGGGAGGGGAATTTCAAGACTAATTCCAGGAGCCCATGGGTTATATGGAAGCCATGAATCCCACCCCATTTCGATGTGGGATAGGACATTTGTGCAGGATCCCATCTAAGCTGCCAGATCTCGCCTCCTAAGATCAGAGACGTCCTATCAGTTTGGTTCTTGATTCCTAGCAGTGGTGGTTCCTCCACCATGTTATTATCAACCTTATAGTCCAATAAGGATCTAATCATGGCCATTGAGGTTTTTTTAATATGTTGCGTCACTCGCAGCCACCCGATTAAATCTAATCTAATCATGGTCGTTCATCCCTTTTAAATAACCCTAATTATTTCATAGTCGTCTGGTCTAATCCTCCTCAATTCTCAACCATTCATCATTTTTAAAGCCCACATATGCACCTCAGATTCCTGATATTGTCGGTTAAATCCTGACTGACCATTTTTATTCACCTAACATGTCGCCTTATTTTTCTTCTTTTTCCCACGTGCACCGCCCCAGTAGCTTTGATGCCATTATTTTATTTGTTTTTCGACACTGATGACCTCAGGTGGACACTCTTTTCTCTCAACTTCCACAATACTAGACTCCCTCAATCTTATTTTAATTTGTGGTGCCTCAGTTTTCCATAGAATTGGCCTTAAAAATATATTATATATGATTTACAAATATATATTATTTTTTACCTAAACCCTACGATATTAATCATCTCCAGTACCTCCATCAAGCTCCTCCTGACCACTTCTCCTCCATCAAACCAGGTAAAGGAACAAGTTTTTCTTCCCTAGTTTCGTTTTTGATATATATATTTATATAAATATACATACAGGTTAGTATAATACCGACATACTTTCTATATGTTGGTGAATTTTGGGTCATAAATGTGTTCTAATCCTTTTCGAAGAAAAGGACATAAGATATTGTTTGTTTGATAGATATATATATATATATATTGACATATATATATAAAATATATGAGTTTTTTTAATAAATAAACCTCTTAAATTTTATTTCACTATTCAAAATTTATGAACCTTTGTTAATAAATGTTCCCAATATATATAAGTCATATAATTGTCATTGGATTTTTGGTGTAAAACACTTTTATACATTATTTATATTCAGATATGTGTATATATTATTATATATTTATTTATACATAAAAAATTTGATCCTCAATCTTATTTATATTTTCTATGGATTGTTATTAACGAATAAAAAATGATGTTTTTCTTGAAATATAAATTTCTTATAAGAATCAATTTGATTATACAGTCTTTTATATACACCATTATGTATAAACAGATTATAAAATACTCAATCCTTGATAATTTCATATTCTTAAAATATTATTTATATATAAAATTTTTGTGTATGAATATATACATATATATCACTCCCTTATTTTCATAAGTACTTAAATTGTATTAGTTATGTTAGTTCGAGGTATGTTGATTTTCATGCTTCTCTATTTTTAACATTGTGTGTAAATAATTGAGAGCAACCTTATGGTATATTATACATAAACAATAATGTAATGATTGTTTAGATAACTATTCGTTTAATAACTCACATGAAATATATTTTTTACCTTAAAAGTTGTTATGTATTCAATCCATGATGAATTTTCATTATGCAATATTGGAACCTAATATGTGTACTCTCATTGTATGAATTTTAGAATTTAAGGGTAATCACTTTATGTAAAAAAACATATATTTTATGTTCTTTAGTTATTTTCCCATGTTCTATAATCTTCCTACCATACTAGTCATTTATTTTTGTAGCCATACAGTTGTCAGTTATGTTATTGATACTTTGATGCATGACTCACTATGTATATGCAATTGCTAAAGAATGTAATAACAATTTTTTGTCCTTTTATGGAGTTAAGAAAAAAATTTATAATTGGTATGGGACACATAGAATAATATGAAATGAGAAACCATGTAATATGTGACACTTGGAATGTTATGCAATGAGTAATTTAATAAATTAAAGTGGTATAGGTCACATTGAATTAAAGAAATGAGGAATGAATTGGACTTTGAATGTGACGGGTGTGGCCCAATATAACCCCTCGATGCATCACTAGGTCTCCTGAGACAAACTACGTTCTTGGCACAAGGCGTTGAAAAATTGATCATTTATGGTCTTGGAACGATGCCTTGATAGAGAGTTTATGGTCTTGGCAGGAGGCCATGACACAGTCCGGCATATGCAGTTTTCTCATTATGTTTTTGAAATTTAATTTACATAGTGAATATTCAACTAGAATAATATACATTATTAAAGAGATTGTACTTATGAGAATAATAAGAAGTAAATGCTTAAGGCATAATGTTTATTCAGCACTCTGAGTTTTATTATCCAATTTATGTTTTACAGTTAGTGGGGAGAGAAATTGAAGTTAACATTTTGTCCCCACATCCGATCATGTATTACATCCATGTATAAATTCATTACTTTCACATTCACATATCACTCATATTATATCTAGAATAACTCTTTATTTATATATTGTACACCATATATTTTGTATGAGCATACTTATGATTGGAACCTGTTTCATTGTAACTCTGTAAATATTCCATGAAATGTTCACTTGTGTTTATTGGGAAAAAATGTTATGTTATGCTTCATGTAATGTACATTTCCTTTAGAAATTGTTAATTTAATAATTTAATGGAATATCATAAAAAGGTTTAAATTTAAATAGTATTTTATTTTTAAAACACCCTACTAGGAATTCGTATGTTCACCCTACTTTTTAACTGAAATTTTAAATATTTATAAGTTTTGATTTATAATGATTGTTTGAAGCGTTCTGGAGATTATTTTCCCTTTTAGTTGTTTATTGATTGTAATTTTTGAATCTGGTCTTCTAGCACCTAAACCGAAAAGGTAATATTTAGTGGAACAAGATGTGTGGCTTACCAGTATTTATATATTTATAAATAAAAATTAATTACACAACATGTTTTATTTAAAACATTACTAGTTGTAGGGAATTCTGGGGATGGGGTATGACAGTTGGTATTAGAGGATTGGTTTAGACAACCCTGTAAAATTAGAAAAACATTAGAAAACATGTTTATGTATTTATAAAGAGACGTTTTCTTAAAATTTTAATATGGAAGACATGTCGAGCCTTCTATCTCCCCCAATGAAAATATTAGAAACTACAGTGGCCAAGTCATGTTTAGAGGGCAACGAGACTTTTGAAAACCATTGGTTTTCTTATAAACACTATTACCATGTATCCAATTATCTTCTTGTACTCCAACTTCACTATGGATCTCGCTTAGACTACTTCCTGATGATGCATACCGAAAATTAAATTTATACATGAAAGGGAAAGTATTATGAAGGTATATTCTAATATATTACCTTGAACAAAAAAATTTAATCACTAATGAATTTATTGGAGTCTACACATGAGCGTGTCCTCTGAGTAGCATACATTTGTCAAATTGTGACCTACAGTCTTTCTGGTAAGGTCACAGAATTCGAAATTCTCGAGGACGAGTCTAAAAATTTTCATTATAGACAGAATGTTCATGACGATGTCACCCAACACCATACACTTTCCGCTTTAATTTTTTGGAACATTATATTTCCATATATGATTGATCTGAGCATCCTGTGCTGAATCTGGACTAAGGATATTGAGTATTTTGAAACCATATTGGGGATCCATTTAATTGGGAATTGGGTAAATCTCCATCACCGGTGAAACATGTGAAGTGTCATTTGGAGGACGTTTGGAAATCCATTCTAGTGTTTTGTGGGAGGGAGTGAGTCGTTATATAACAATTTTGGTTTTATGAACCTTTTATAAATGTATAATGTTATATTTTAAGTTTTAATACTTTACCCTGCTTTTAAAAATAATAGCTATCTTTTAATATGATTATTTCCAATTGGGTAAAACATGTCTCTTGAAAATTTTAAGAATAAAGACATGATTTCACCAACAAAATCTTATCTTTCCATACCAAATTATTAGAACCCATAATTGTTGAGTAATGGTTAGAGGACTATGACCCATTTGAAATCATATGAATGACTTAAAAACACCTTTATAAAGTGTCCATTAGATAAAATATCATATGTTCTTTCAAATCAGAGAGTAATATATATGAATTAATACAAATGAAAAATTTGGAGAGTGTAATAAGAGGGGAAATACTACGAAGGTCATTTCTTATGATTCACCTTATCTGAGAAGTATCAATCTTTGGAAAAGTTTTGGGAATCTACTTTGTAGGGTGACCTTTGTGCAACATATCTGTTACATACCCTAGGTTTATATATGTATGGAGTTCTCAATGACCTCGAGGTTTTCAAGCATGATGTTTTCTGATGAATTTATAGGGAACTATACCACTCTCAAATTTCTGAGCACCACACCACACAAGACTCCCTCTGAAAACCCGAATGCGTTATTCATAAGGATGATCCTAGATTCTCACGGTGAACTCTATGTATTTGGTTAAATGAAGATGAGGTACTGGAAACAAATATAGGGATCCACCATGGGGTAATTAGCAGATTGACCATGTTGGTGGAATTTTTGAAGGGATTTGGGAAGTAATGTGGGTCAAGTTTTTCAGGTTCTTGTTTACAGGTGTTTTAGAATTGCTAGGATGAAATTCTTTGAAGCGGGGAAGAAATGACTCCCTAAACCTATTTCACATGTAATAATAATTTCATGGATTTATTATGATTAATTTTCATTCTATTTGAACAAAACTTGAAAAATAATGACAAGGAATTTTTAATTTATTATACACTAAAGTGATTTAATTACAATAAGATCAAAGAAAACCATACTATCCTTGTATAAATACTAAAATTCATATCAGATCCAATAGTAGGCCAAATAGAACAACAACTATACCCATTAAAAGTGAATATTCTTCAGGTCAGTTAGAACGAAAAACATTATGGCCAGAATCGCGTCACCCATACTGAGAATTAGTGGAATGATGAGCACCATCATCCTGAAGACATTTTGAAGATCAAACAGCCTAATTAATGTTTTTATAAGACCATGAAGTAAATCTGATCATTGCCTCTTTAGGTGATCATTGAGTCTCTAATGGCTATAAGACATTATATTTCTTGGTCATTCTTTTGGTTAAATTTATAGTATCCAGCTATAAAGAGTTTTCCAAAGTGGTTAAAGTATGAATTTTAGTTATAACTTCAAAAATTTCTTTAATAATATCTTTTTGTATATTTTATAGGGATAATGATATAATGTTTAAAATTGGTTTTAAAAATATGCATTGTTTTTTGAAAGAAATTCGAAGAGAAGTAGACATTTGATACTACCTATTTTTGGTATAAGAAACATATTTTTCAGTTTGAAATCTTGTTTTGGAAAAATGAAATTAATGATAACTATGGTGTTTAGTATTTTACCAATACATATTGAATTTGGTATTTATGTATTACTAATGTTTTAGAAAGTTACGTTGAAATTTTTTTAACCATAGATGAATAAAAAATGTTTTAATTTAAATTATTCTTGGTTTTTTAATACTATTTGAGATTTCTTTAATGAAACATTAATCCTTGATTATTTAACATTGATGAGTTGAAACTAAAATGTTTACAAGCTAATAAAATGATTGGTAAATGGATTATTGTTTATCCCAGATATGGAAATTATATTCCTTGTTTATAAACACAATAAATTTATAATATTATGTATAATAACAATGACTTTTCCTTTGAAACAAATGGGTGAGTACCCCACCTAGTTGAGTTAAACCTAATAGGATACCAATCAAGGCCATGATGGGAATATCACTCACATCCCGTAGAAAATGGCCCTCGTATGTGCATGCATGGATCGTTCTATCTCACGTGCGCAGGTATGCATAGCAAGGCCCAAACACACATGGGAGAGAATGTGTAAGAGGGCTATAGAACACAACTGTGTGGGGTGGAACGATGGAAGGGGTCGGTGCAGAAGCGTTTCCATAGAGACTTTGTACGGGGCGGTACCAAGGAGGTGGGATGGGGATTTATGGACTAATTCCTAGAGCCCATAGGTTATAAGGAAGTTGCGAATCCAGCCCCATTTCGATGTGGGGTAGACCATTTAAGAGAGATCACATCTAAGCTACCGGATTTCGCAACACGAGATCTAAGCTATCCCATTAGTTTTGTTATTGATTCTGAGCAGCAGTGGTTCTTCAAGAAATTTATTATCAACCGTACAATACAATCGGAATCTAATCACATCTGTTCATGTCATTTTAAAATTCCATGTCACTCATAGTCGCCCGATCAAATCTGATCTAGTCGTGACCATTCATCCCTTTTAAAAAACCCAGAATCTTTCATAGTCTCTTTATCTACTCCCCATTAGATCTCAAACGTTCATCATTTTTAAAACCCATATATGCACCTTATAAGCTAGATCTTCTTTGGATAAATCCTATCCTCCAGTTTTTTTCTACACCTAACCCATTTCCTTATTCTTCTTCTTCTTCCCATGTGTGCCACCCCAGTAGCTTTTCTACTATTATTATATTTGTTCTTCCACACCTGTGACCATAGGTGGCCTCTCTTTTCTCTCATCATTCATAATTATAGACAGCCTCAGTCTTATTTCAAATCTTGGTGGATCAATTTTCAATATAATTGTCTTAAAAAATTTATTATATATTATTTATAAATATATCTTAATTTTCACCCAAACCCTATGATGTTCATCCTCTCTAGTGCCTCCATCAAGCTCCTCACGACCTCTTATCCTCCTTCAAAGCAGGTAAGGGACCTAGTTTTTCTTTCCTGGTTTTGGTTTCGATATATATATATATATATATATATATACAATTGAGTATATAACCCAACGACTTCTTCAATGTTGGTGAATTTTCTGTAATAAATGTGTTCTAATCATTTACAATGCAAAGGGCTTGAGATATTATGTGTTTGATATATATATATATATATATGTATATATCAACACATATATGATTTTGTTTAATAAATAAACCACTTAAATTTTATTTCACAATTAAAAATATAAGAACCCATATTAATTATTGTTCCCAATATATTTAAGTCATATAATTTTTATTGTATTTTTAGTGTAAAACAATTTTATACATTATTTATATCCGGTTATGCATATATATTATATATATATATATATATATTTATTTATACAAGTAAAATTTGAACCTCAATCTAATTTATATTTTTTATGGATTGTTAAGAATGAATAACAAATTTTTTTGAAATAAGAATGGATTATAAAAACATTTAATGATACAATCCTTTATATACACCCTTGTGTATAAAAGGATTATAAAATACTCAATCCTAAATAATTTTGGATATTCCAAATATTATTTATATGACAACCTTGAACTTTTATTACACAAGTAAACATAATTTATTAAATAAAAATTATTTGATACAACATAGAAGATCTATTGGTGTAGTGTATTTGGGGATTAGGATCATTACATAAATATTTAATACCTGAAAAACAACATCTTTGTTGAAAAAATCCTTTACATGACCACTACATTTCCCCGTACATAGCATTGCATGGGATAACATGGCGATATGCATAAGAAAATGGTGAGCTATAAAGCCCAATAAGGGAATAATCATAGAATAACATGAGAAATAAAATACATGTCAGACATTAGGCATAACAATATAGAAAAAGAGATGCATAAACATAAATGCATGATAAATAATGATAATCATAACATGGAAATGTGGCAACAACACGTAACATTGAATTAGCATGAGCCAAGGCTCATTGCACATAGAGCATGAGTAAACCCACATTGCAGATGAAGAATGAGTAAAACCTTGTTTCACTTGAATTATCATGAGTAAACACCCATTTAACTTGATGTAACATGATAAAATACTTTACCCAATGCATTGGAGCGCTATAAGGGATCACCCTTCTTAAACATTTCATTTCATACATAAGTGTGCCACATCGATCATAAAACATTGAATCATTAAACATAAACATTAATTATATGAAAAAAGAATGTGGAATAATTAAATGAAACTCTTTAAACAATAATTAAATGTGCATAAAGTTTAATACCCTTGATAGATAAATGGGCATGGTATTCACTACACAATGACATTAGCTTGGAAAAGCGCAGTGCAATTTCGACATAACGACGTGACATAATATCTCATAAAAATGGTTGATGAGAGAGAAAGGGGTGTATAATCATATATACATGACATGGATAGTAAATAGGTCATTTAGATACATGTCCCAACAAATTTAATGTAATTTAGATTCATGATACAAAAGAATTTCTGGAATGAAAATGAGGAGAGAGAAATTCCTTTCAGAATTTTGTTATCGTAACGGGTGTTCATGGGAGAAATTTAATGAGAGAGAAATGGGTCTCCCATTATTGAAACATAAAGAGGGAAGTATGGGGGTGGTGCGAAACAATACCCCAACATTTATTACTGAAATTATATGGGCATAACAATTTAATGAATATTGGACAAAAATGAGAAAGGAAGCAAAACCCTTACATGGAAGTGTGCTTCCAAAGGCTTGAGAGAGGCTTGAGAGAGACTTATTGGGAGGTTGGGGCACCTTGCAAGGATTGTAGAGAGAGTAGGGATGATTTTAGACAAACTCCAAATGCATTGAGTGAGGTTGATGTGGGAGCTTGGGTGGGTTTATATTGGAATGGTGAGGGAATTTTTTATTATTTAGGTTTGGGACACCTCACATTAAAATAATCCAAACCACAAACCAACAGATGGTTTTTTCCCATGGTTTTTGGAAAAGAGAAGTGGAAAACTATATCTTATAATTCTGAAGTCCATAATTCTTAAAATAATGTGTTTGCTTATATATAAGTGAGTCACACTCCCAAGGAAAACAATTTAAAATGATAACATTTTTAATAAGTCTTGAAGGGTCCACTAAAGCATTGTAAAATAAACCAAAAAAACCAAAATCATATTATATTAATGGTGAAACATATATTGGCCGAAAAAAGTGTATAGTGTTTTATTACATCACTATTATGACATTATGATGTCCTAAAACACATTATATATTAAAATGATATTTAATTTTTACCCTAAAATTTGACTGTTTTGGAAAATTATGAAAAATTCACCGAAGATAATTTAGAAATCCTGATTTCATAAATAATATTAATTTTAGATAAATTATTTTCTAAATATTATATTTTCAATTTTAATGTAAAACCAAATATTTATCGAAAATTCATGGGTTTCGACAAAAATGGCTTTCAAACCTTAATAAAAATTATAATTTCATGCATAAAATTATAAGATAATTTATATTTAATGAAAATTAATATAATAATAATAATAATAATTTATTAAAATATTATTTAATTCAAAAATCAAATAATTAATCAAAATATATCTCTTAGTTGAACATTAACTAAAAATACTATTTGTGATTTAAAAACTATTTACAAGGTAACAATCATAAAATGAAAGTGTATTCATTATTATTTACAATAATAATGTACATAAACATAGTGACAAGGGCTTGTTACATAACAACTTTTAACACCTTCATAAGACCAAAGAGTAAGGTGTGTGATGGTAACAGACTTTTGGGTGGCTCAGATAACATTGGTGGGGTGGTAATCTCTATCAAATTCTATTTCTCTTGTAGGTAGTCCCACTCGAGCATAACATATTCAATCTCAGCTTGGGATTGGTCAAGAGTTAATCCCAAAGAGGTATCCTCCTTTCCATGCTCTGACATATGGGCTTCATATGGGGCACATCTACTGGATGAGGCCATCGCTTCCTCTTTATGAGTAAATTGGATTTGTTAAAGCCTCATATTTACACTAATCATGTGATCACTATTCAATGGATATATTATAAATGGTATCAATTCATAAAATTATTTTAGAATCTTAAAATATAAAACCAAAGAAGATTACAATCTATATAAACATTTTACTTAAATGGACATTTAATTAAATCAAGTGGGATTTCCATTAATGAAAGTTTGGGTCATTATAATCTGCCCACTTAAGAAATTTCTCCCTAGAAATTTCCTTTTCCCACACAAAAAAAAGATGTGGGTAACTCTTCATCATCATTTCCTCTAATTCACACGTTTCTTCCTTAGACTTCTGGTTTCTCCACAACAACATGATAAGGAGCATTGTCTTATTTCATAGAACTTTTTCCCTACGATCTAAGATCATCCATGGTTTCTCCTCATAAGAATGATCATCCTCTAAATGTACCACCTCTGAAAAGTGTACATTTGATGGGTCCGGTATGTACTTCCTTAATAGGGATACATTAATGAAATATTGTACTTTGGCCATGGTAGGTGGAAGTGCTAGTCGATAGGCCATCACCCGGACATGATCAAGAATCTCGAAGGGGTAGATGTACCTTAGACTTATGATCTCTTTATTTACAAACCTCACGACCTTCTTCTATAGAGATATTCATAGAAATACCATGTCTCCAACTTTAATCTCATGGTCTCGTCCACAGTTATCTTCATAACTCTTCTATTGACTCTGGGCTTCCTTTATATTCTGTTGAATGGTTTTCACCTTCTCCACCATTTCTTCGACCATTTCAAGTCCAAGCAGCTTACACTCACCAAACTTGTCCCAACACGCCAGTGTTATGAACCATTTCCCATAAAGGGCTTCATTTGGTGCCATTTGGATGCTCGAGTGGAAGCTTTATTATAAGAGAACTCAACAAAAGGAATATGTTGATGTCATCCTCCTTTAAATCTATTGAGAATGATATCAACATGTCCTCAATTTTTTGGATAGTTCGCTCGGATTGGCCATCATTTTGAGGATGATAGGCCTTACTAAAGATCAGTTCTGTATTCAGAGCCTGTTGATGAATCTTCCAAAACATAGAGGTGAATCTTGGATCTCGATCAGACACAATAGATATTGGTACTCCATAAATCCTTACCACTTCCCTGATAAATATCTGTTCTAGTTGTTCCAATGAGAAATCCTCCCGAATAGCTATGAGGTGTGAAGACTTTGTAAGATGATCCAGAACAATCTTGATTGCAATGTTTCCTTTGGATATCTTTGGATGTTCGGGGAACAATTATATGGTGATGTTCTCCCATTTGTATTCTGGTATGGGAAATGGTTGCATCATCCCCTTAGACTTCTGCCTCTCTGCCATCACTTTCTGACACCCTAGGCACATTGATCTGTATTCAGCGATCTCCATCTTCATATTATTTCACCTATAATGCTCTCGGAGATCTCGATATATCATCATGTTTCCTGGATGAATAGAGATATATGAACTATGTGCATCATCCAAAAGTTCCTTCTTCAGCTCCAAACTTGATGGAACACATAGTCTTTTCCAAAATCTCACAATCCCTTCTTCATTAACTTTAAACATCAAGGATTTACCTTTTTTTATAGGTTCCACTTTTTCCTAAATTCCCACATCATCCTTTTGAGCATCCTTTAACCCTTCCAAAAGAGACGATTGAACAATCATTTGTGAAAGGATTGATGATGTTACCTTCTTTAAGATTCACATGTCCATCTTCATCAAATCTAAAATGATTGGGTACTTATCAATTCTCATCAATGATAGAATTGCTGGGTCCTTTCTAAATAGAGCATCTTCCACTTTTTTCACTTTATGACGGTGGTAATGGATTGAGCATTCATAGTTTTGGATTATCTCTAACCATATTTTTTGGCGCATGTTCAACTCTTTCTGTATGAATATATACTTGAAGCCTTTGTGGTCCATATATATTTCACACTTCTCCCCAAAGAGGTAATTCCGCCATATTTTTAAAGCTAAGATCACTTCAGCCAACTCGAGGTCATGTGTTGGATAGTTCCGTTCATGAACATTTAATTTCTTTGAAACATATGCGATGAATTTTCCATTTTTCATCAACACACATCCCAGGCCATTCTTCAAAGCATCACTAAATACCAGAAATGTTCTCCACTTGTGGGTAAAGTGAGCACGAGCGCAGTGATAACCCTCTTTTTCAACTCCTTGAAACTTTCTTCCTATTCATCACTCCAAGAAAACATTACTCCCTTCCGAGTTATCATGGTAAGAGGGTTTGACAATCATAATAAATTTCTAACAAATCATCGATAATATCCAACAAACACCAAGAAGCTACAGATATCCATTACCAATGTAGGCCTCAACCATCCCTCAATTGCATTTGTTTTGGAGGGATCCATAGATATCCCATTGATTATTATGATATGGCCCATGAATGAGACCACCTGCAACATGAACTCACACTTTTTGTACTTTTCATAGAGCTTCTCCTTCCGCAAGGTCTCTAATTCAGTTCTTAGATGCTCTTCATGATCCTCCTTGGTTTTGGAGTATATTAGAATATCATTTATGAAGACTACCACATATTTGTCAAGTGAATATCTAAAGACTCTATTCATCATGTCCATGAAGATTAAAAGAGTACTTGTGAGTCAGAAATGAATTACTATGAATTCATTCTGCCTGTATCTTGTACGAAAAGCAGTTTTGGGGATATCTTTCTTCTTCACCCTATCTTGATAATATCCTGATGGTAAATCCACCTTGGAGAAGTATTGTGCTCCATACAGCTAATCGAACAAGTCATCAATTCATGGGATAGGATATTTGTTCTTTATCGTGATTTTTTGAGCTCATGATAATCAATTCAAAGGCGCATTAACCCATCCTTCTTCTTGATGAAGTGGACTGGTGCACCCCATAGCGAATCACTTGGGCGTATAAACAATTTATCCAGATTCTCCTATAGTTGTTTTTCAGAACCACATGCTCTACAATATCCATTCTATACAGAGTCTTGGATATTGGCAATTCCCCAGGTATATGATCAATTGAGAATTCAACATCTCTTATAGGAGGAAGACCGTACAATTCCTCAGGAAACACTTCAATGAATTCCTTCACAATAGGCATGTCTTATAGAATGGTTTCCTCCATATACTCAATCATCTATGACAGATACACATGTTCATAAGGCAGTAATATCAATGCTTGAGATGGTAGAGCTAAATAAGATTCATCTTCCTCCTTGCACTTTTATAGAATCGGGGGCCGATTCTCCACATGGATAGTGATTTCCCTCTCATGAAAATTTATGTTGGCTCTATATACGAAAATCCAAATCATGCCAAGAATTCCATCAAATTCCTCCAGAGGGAGTATGATGAGGTTCTCCAAGCAGTTCAATCCACAGATTATTATAGGGGATTAGTTATATTCATTGGATGCAATGATATCCCCATTTTCCGTACTCACTGACATCTTCAATTCCATGATTTGTGGTGGTGATGGTATTTTTCTTCTAAACATTGGAGTTATAAAAGTATGTGTAGAAACTGAATCAAGAATTATGTTCACTATTCTTTAATGAATAACTCGTTTACCTGTCACCACTTCATTTTTGGGGTTCACTTCAGCAGTGTTGATGAAAAAAGCTCACCCTTGTTCCCATGGAGGTCATTGGTTACCTCAGAAAACCCTTGTCTTAGGGAAATTATTTGCAAGATGCCCTGTTTCTTTGTTGTTGTAGAAATAAAACACACGTTGAGGTTCGAATGGAGCATTCCTATCCTCTATCGCATCCGAAGGTCTTTCTTGTTGACAGTTAAAATCCAGGTGCCCTTCGCTTCAACACCTAAAGCATTTATTTGTCCCCTTCAGGTAATTTACAGGGTGCTTCTTTCTGCACCTTTGGCAAGTGGGGTGTTGGATCTTCTTGCACCATTGGATTTATCCATCGGACAAAAAACATTGAAGTCTGCCTTATGCTTCTTATCCACATGATACTCTTAAGATTCTCTGACCTCCATTTCATCCTTGAGGGCACATCAGACAATTTACTTATAGCTGTCAAAGTCACAGAAATCCACCGCTATCCGCAGCCAAGATTTCATCCCACCATATAAGCGGTCACCCATGTATTCGGGGGAAAAAACAAATCTAGAATCATATCATAAAATCCTTGTGAAGTTTTCCTCATACACTCCAACACATTCTTTGTTTTTTGCTGGAGGGAAAGGAAGTGATTTTCCATATTAAGTAGGTTGTTGCGCCTGAAATATTTATCAAAAAATATCTTCTGGAAATCCTTCCATTCCAATGCCTCGATCTCCTCCTCAGGCATCATATTTTTGATCGACATTAACCATTTATCAGCTTCACCCTCCATATGATATGTATCCAGGAGAACCTTCTCTTGTTCAAAACATTGGATAATGGATAATATCAAATCAATGGAGTTGATCCATTGTTCAGCGATTGAGGGATCAGATGATCCATTAAAAGTAGGAGGACATTGTCTCATGAAGCTCTATATAGAGACTTGTTCTTTCTTAGGGGGTGTGGAACGTTCCTCTTGACAAATATTTCTATTCAAATCTTGAGTTAGCTGAGAGTGAAGCGTGACAAAGTTCAAGATTCCCACTCCCATTGGAATGGGCATCACATTAGTATAGTCATCACGTTGATCTTAACATCAGTTGTAAGCCTGAGGCATCCTATTACATGCAATTGTACAAAATAAAAGGAAAGTTAGGGGTAACACATAAAGGGTAATACACAGACAAAATTGATGTATAATAAATAACTTTTATTTCCTTAACATATCAATCTATTGGCTTCAGTCTATGTTATCCATGATCTACTTTCTAATATATATTCTTAGGGAATTTTTTTGTCCCTTAATAATGGTTCAAAATAAGCATATGAATTTACCTTAGAATATCTCCCGGGAGTGTCATATCTAAGAGTGTATGACGGTCCATTTTCGTGCACCAGTTTTCGTTCATGTCTAGCTCAAAGTGGGTTTTTCAGGTTTACCCCTAGGATACATCTGTTTCAGAGCCTCCTCTACCTGCTCTTATCCAAATAGGGATTTATTTTCTTTATATACCACTTATTCAATACTCAACAAAACATAGGGATTCATTTATTATACATTGTCTTTTCTCTCAGGCTTTACTAGGGCATTCTAATCCTAATCCCAAAAAATAACTAAACCTATCCTCTGATACCAACTATGACAACACTGATATTTTATTAAACAATTAAACCTAATTTATTACATAAAATTCATTTTATACAACATATAAGATCGAGAGGTCTGGTTTATTTGGGGCATAGGATCATTACATAACAACTTAAAACCTGTAAAAAAAATATCCTTATTGAAAAAATCCATTACATGACCACTACATTTCCACATACTTAGCATGGCATTGGATAACCTTAGGACATTCATAAGAAATGAGTGAACTATAAAGCCCAGTAAGGGAATAATCATGGAATAATATGAGGAATAAAATTAATGTTAGAAAATAGTAATATATATAGAGTACAAGAGAAGCATAAACATAAAGGCATGATAAAGCATGATAATCATAACATTGAAATGTGGCAACAACACATAACATGGAATTAGCAAGAGCCAATGCTCATTGCATATGGAGAATTAGTAAACCCCCATTGCACATGAATCATGAGTAAACCCTATTTAAACTTGAATTAGAATGATTAAACACCCATTACACATGACGTATCATGATACTATACTTTACCCATGTAGTTTGAGTGTTATAAGGGTGCACCCTTCTTAAACATTTCATTTCATGCATAAGTGTGCCATATGGATCATAAAACATTGAATCATTCAACATAATATATTATTACACATGAAAAGAAAGTGTAAAAAATACATGAATCTCTTTAAAATGTATGTAAATGTTCATAATGGTGAATAAACTTAATAGGGAAATGGGGATGGTATTCACTACACAGTGACATTGGCACGGAAAAGTGTGTTTCAATTTAAGCAGCATAACAGCTTGATAGTAGAACCCATAAAATTGTTAATGAGAGAGAAAGGGGCATCTCATACTATTTACATGAAAATGAAAGTATGGGGTGATATAGATACATGTCATAACAAATGTAATGGAATTTATATTCAAGATACAAAATAATTTATTGAATGTAAATGAGGAGAGATAAATTCCTTTCGGAATTTCGGCATACTAACAGGTGTACATGAGAGGAATTTAATGAGAGATAAATGGATATACCATCATTAAAACATAAATATATAAGTATGGGGGAGTTTTGAAGCCATACCCCAGAATTTATAACTGAAATTAAAAGGGCATAACAATTTGAAGAATATTGGACAAAAATGAGAAAATAAGAAAAACCCTTACTTGGAAGTGTGCTTCCAAAGGCCTGAGAGAGGCTTGAGGGAGACTTCATGGGAGCTTGGGGAACCATGTGAATATTATAGAGATATTATGGAATTGGTTGGACGAACTCCAAATGATTTGAGTGAGGATGAAGTGGGAGCTTGGGTGGGATTATATAAGAAATGTGAGGAAATTATCTATTATTTAGGTTTGGGACACGTCACATTAAACTAATCCAAACCACAAACCAGACCATAGATATGGCTAATGGTTTCCGGGTAAAGGGAAGTGGGAAGAAATATTTTATAAGTCCATTGACTGAACTTATTAAAATAATGGGATTGCTTATATGAGGGTGAGTCAACTCCCAAAGAAAACAATTTAAAAAGAAAAAATGTTTAATAAGTCTTGAAGGGTTTACTAAAGATTTGTAAAATAAATCAAAAAAACCCAAAATAAAATTAATTTTATGGTGAAACATATATTGGACGAACATATAGTTTATATTATTTAATTTCATCACTATTGGGTCATTATGATGTCATAAAACACATTATATATTTAAACGGTAATTAATTTTTACCCCAAAATTTGACTGTCTCTGAAAAAAATGAAAAATTCACCATTGGATAAATTCAACATCCTGATTATAGAAATAATATTTATTTTATCTAATTAATTTTCTAAATATGTTAATTTTCACTTTTAAAATAAAACCGACATTTATCGAAAATTCATGGGTTTTGACAAAAATGGATTTTTAACCTTAATAAAAATTACTATTGCATTCATAAAATCATATGATCATTTATATTTGATAGAAAAAAATTTAATAATAATAATAATAATAGTAATTCATTAGAATATTATTTATTTCAAAAATCCATTACTTCATCAAAATAGATTTTGTAGTTGAACATTAACTAAAAATACCATTTGTGCATTAAAAACTATTTACAAGGTAACAATAATAAAATGAAATTATATTCATTATAATATAAAAAAATAATGTACATAACCATGGTGATGAGGTCTTCTTACATATCCCTTTATAACACTAGCATAAGACTGAAGTGTAAGGTGTGTGATGGTGACATACTCTTGGGGTGGCTCAGATAACATTACCCGTGTGGTAATCTCTATCAACTTACATTTCTCTCAAAGGTGGTACCACTTGAGATTAACATATTCAAGCTCATCTTGGGATTGTTCAAGAGAAAATCCCAAAGACACATCATCCTTTCTGAGCTCTGACAAATGGGCTTTGTATGTGGCATGTCTAATGGATGAGTCCATCGCTTCCTCTGTATGCCTAAATTAGAATTGTTAAAACCTTATATTTATACTAATCATGTGATCATTGTTCAATGATGATATTATAAATGGTCACAATTATTAACAATATTTTAGAATACAAAAATATAAAACAAAATATATTTACAGTTTAAATAATCATTTTACATAAAGAGACATTTAATTAGATCAAGAGGTATTTCATTAATGAAAGTTTGGGTCATTACAATTTAGTTATAAAATTTGTGTGTATGAATATATACAGATGTATGACTCCATTGTTTTCTGGAGTATATAAATGTTAGTAGTTATGTTAGTAAGATTTATGGGGATTTTTATGATTCTCTATTCTTAACATTGTGTGTAAATAATTGAGAGCACCCTTATGGTATATTATACATAAACATGAATGTAATGAGTGTTTAGAAAACAATGCATTTAATACCTCACCTGAAATATTTTGTTACATTTAAATATTTTATATAGTCAATCCACGATGAATTGTCATTATCCAATTTTGGATCATAATATTTTAACTCTCATAGTATGAATTTTAGAATTTAATGGTTATATTTTAGGTGACAAACTTATATTTTATATTATTAGTTACTGTCACATGTGCTATAATTTGACTACCATACTTTTCATTTATTTCTTTATCCATGAAGTTGTTAGTATTAATATTGAAACTTGGATTCATGACATACAATGTATATATAAATTATAATAAATGTAATAAAACTTTTTTTCCTTTTATGGAGTTAAGAACTAAATTATTCGAAGTGGTATGGGACACATTGAATAATATGAAAAGAGAAACCAAGTACTATGTGCTATTCGTAATGATAAGTAATGCATAATTTAATAAATCAATGTGGTATGAGGCACTTAGATTTAAATAAATATAATGAATGAGTTGGACATAGTATGTGACGGGCGGGGCCACTATATCCCCTCGATGAATCAGTAGGTCTCATGAGACAAACAATGGTCTTGGCACGAGGACATGACAAAATTATTATTTATGGTTTTGGAACGCGGACTTGACAAAGAGTTTATGGTTTTGGAAGGAGGTAGTGAAAAAGTCTGGCATATACATATCCTTCATTATGTTTATTAAATTTAATTAACAATGTGAATATTCGACTAGTATAATATACATGGTTGAAGAGATTGTAATTACGAGAATCATAAGAATTAAATGCTTATGGAATAATTTTTATTCATCACTCAGAGTTTTATCAGCCAATTTGAGTTTTACAATTAGTGGGGAAAAAGATTAAAGTTATCAGTTTGTGTGAATATCTGATTATGTATTACTTACATGTATAAATTCTGTACTGGCACTATCAGACGTCACACAAATTATAGTAAGAATAACTCTTGATTTATATGTTGTACACCATATATTTTTTATGTACATAATTATAATTTGAATATTTTTCATTGAAACTATGTAAATATTCCTTCAAATGTTCACTTGTGTTTATTTTTATATAATTTAATTTTATGCTTCATGTAATGCAGTTTTCCTTGATAAATTGTTTATTGAATAATTAAAAGGAATGTTTTAAAAAGGATTAAATTAAAATATTATTTTATTTTTAAAACACCATACTGGGCATTTTTATGATCACCAAACTTTTTTACTAATATTTTATAGGTTTATAATATTTAAGTTACACTGATTGGTGGAACCGTTCTGAAGATTATTTTCCCTTTTAGTTTTTAAAGGACTATAATATTTGTATCAGGACCTCTAGGGCCTAAACTGAAAACTTTCTCTTTAGTGGAACATGCTCTGTGGCTTACCAGTATTTATTTAGTTATTTAAAAATTAATCAAAAACCATTTTTCATTTAAAATGGATCCTTCTATGAGGAATTCTGGATCCAGGGCGTGATAGTTGGTATCATAGCATTGGTTTAGAAAACACTGTAAAATTAGAAAAACATTAAAAAAATATATTTATGTTTTAATAAGTATAAGTTTTCTTAAAATTTTTATATGGAAGACATGTAGAGCCTTATATCTCTCCCAATGAAAATATTAGAAACTATAGTGGCCAAGTCGAGTTTAGAGGGCTACGAGACATTTGAAAACCTTTGGTTTTCATGTAAAGACTATTACCACGTATCATATTCTCCAATTGTAATCCAACTTCACTGAGGATCTGGATCGGACTACTTCATGATGATGCATTCCCAACATAAATTTTATGCATGTAATGGAATTTATAATGATGTTATATTCTAATACTTTACCTTGGCTGAAAATTTTCATTCACTAATAAAATTCCAAGAGGCTAAACAATAGGGTGACCTCTGGGGAATATACCATTGTCAAATTTTGACCTACATTATTCAAGTTCAATTAATGGACTCTGAAATTCTCAAGGATGAGTCTTCCCATTTTCATTACAGATATAAACTTTAAGCTGATGTGAACCAACACCATACACATCACGCTTTACTTTTTTGTAACTTTATATGTCCACATCTAATTGATCCAAGCAGCCCGTGCTACATTTTGACCAAGGAGATTGAGGATTTTTGGAACCATCATTGGGATCCATTTAACTGGGAATTTGGAAAATCTCCAACACCTATGAAACAGGTGACATTTCATCTTGGAGGACGTCTAGAAATCCATGCTTGTGTTTTGTGAGAGGTAGCGAGTGGTTATGAAACACTTTTGGGTTTATAAACCTTTTATAAATTTACAATGTAATATTTTAAGTTTTAGTACTTTAACATGGTTTTAAAAATAACATCTCTATTTTAATATAATTATGTCGTACTGTGTAAAAAAATTCTCTTGAAAATGTTTAGATGGAAGACATGAGTTCACAAACAATCTCTTACCTCTCCATACCAAATTATTAGTACCCATAATTGTTGAGTAATATTTAGAGAACTATAACCCATTTGAAAACCTATGCCTGACTTAAAAACACCTTTTTAAAGTGTCATTTAGATAAAATAAAATATGTCCCTACAAATAAGAGATCTATATCTATGAATTAATGCAAAGGCCCAATTTGGAGAGTTTTGTTAGAGGGGGAAATACTACGAAAGTCTTTTCTTATGTATCACCTTATCTGAGAACTAACAATATTTTGAAATGTTTCGGGAATATACATTGTAGGGTGACCTCCGGGTGGTCTATAAGTTCCAACTCCTATGTTTTTATATGAATGGAATTGTCTATGACTTTGTGGTTTTCAAGCATGATGTTGTCAGAGGGATTTATAGGGAACTAGACCACTCTCAAATCTCAGACCTCCACATCGCATAAGCCTCCCATTGAAAACCCGGATGCATTATGAAAAGTGATGATCCTAGATTATCTTTGTGCTCTCTATATATTTGGTTCAACAACGTTGAGGTACTGGAAACCATTCTAGGGATCCACCATGGGGTAAAGGACATATTGACCATGTTGGTAGTCTTTGTGAGGGGATGTTGGAAGTGATGTGTGTCTGGATTTGCTGGTGCTTGTGCACATGAGTTCTAGAATTGTGAGGATGAAATTATTTGAAGTGGGGGATAAAGTGATTCCCCATACCTATTTCACTTTTAATAATAATATCATGGTTATTTTTATAATTTTCATGCTATCCGAACAATGCTTCCAAAATAATAGAATGTAATTTTTATTTTATGATACGCTGATGGGATTAAATTACAACAAGATCAAAGGAAACCATACTATCCTAGTATACCTACTAAAAGTCATATCAATGCCACTGGGAGGCCACCTAACACGAAAACTTCACCCAATAAATAGTAAAGATCTTTCAGGTCAGTCAGAATGAAAAACATTATGGCCATAACCGCGACAACCGTACTGAGAATCAGTGGAATGATGAGCACTATCATCTCCAAGATGTTTTGATGACCGAACACCATAATTAATGTTTTTATAATTCCATAAAATAAATCAAACCATTTCCTTTTTAGGATATCATTTAGTCTCTAATGTCTATAAGACATTTTATTTGTTGGTCATTCTTTTGGTTTAATTTAAAGTAACTAGCTATAATGAGTTTTCAAAAGTGTTTAATGTATGCAAGGAAGTTTGAATGTCAAACATGTTTCTAATAATCCCTTTTTTTATATTTTATCTGGTTAATGAATTAATGTTTAAAATGGTTTTGAAAAATAACCCGTGTGTTTTGAATGAAATACCATGAAAATCCCAAATTTGATACTACTTAATTTTGGTATAAGAAACATATTTTTGAGATTGAAATCGTGTTTTTGAAAAATAAAATTAATGATTATAGTTGTGTTTAGTATTTTACCCACATTTAATGAATTAGGTATTTAATTATTCAAAATGTTTTAGAATGTTACGTTGAAATTTATTTAACCGTAGATGAATAAAAAAAGTTTTAATTAAAGTATTTTTGAATTTTAAATAGTAGTTGACATATATTTTATGAATCACAAAACCTTGATTTTTTAACCTTGATGTTTTGAAACTCAAATGTTTATAAACTAATAAATAGATTGGTTTAAGGATTTTTTTTATCCCTGATAGGGAAATTATATTATTTATTTATAAAAATGACAAATTTAAAATCTGATGTAAAATAAAAATGACTTTTACTTTGAAAAAATGGGTGAGTACCCCACCTAGCCAAAAGTAACCTAGTTGGAAGCCACTCAAGGCCTTGGTGGGAATATCACCCACATCCACTTGAATATGGCCCAGGGATGTGCACTCTTGGTGCATGCTATGTCATGTGAATAGGTTTCCATAGTCAGGGCTAAACACCCAACAGCATATGTATGTAAGGGTGCCAGAGCACTCCACAAGGTGGGGTGACATGATGTCAGTGGAGGGTGCAGAAGCACACCTGTAGAGGCCCGGTACCCGGAGGTACCAGGGAGGGAGGAGGGGGATATCTGGACTAATTCGAGGAGCCCATGGGTTATAAAGAAGCCATGAAACACATCCCATTTCTATGTGGGGAATATCTTTTAAGAGGTATCACATCTAAGACGTCAGATCCCGCCGTGCAAGATCTGAGCCATCCGATCGGTTCAGTCCTCGATTCCCAGTTACGGAGGTTCCTCCATCATGTTTTTGTCAACTGTTTGATCCAATCAGTATCTAATCACGAATATTTAAGTCATTTTAAATGAGGTGTTTCTGATAGATGCACGATCAAATATGATCTAATCATGATCGTTCGTCCGTTTTAAAGAAACCCCAAATCATTCGAATACATCTGATATACTCCTGATTATATCTCAACTGTTCATCTTTTTTTAAGCTCACAGAGGGACCTCAGCCACTGGAACATTTTAGGTTAAATCCCGACCGTCTGTTGTTTTCTGCACCTAACCCTTCACATTCTTCTTCTTCTTCCCAAGTGTGCTCCTCCAGTAGACTCACTACTCTACTTTTCATTGTTTTTCCACACTCGTGGCCTTCAGTGGGCCCTCCTTTATCTCATCTTCCACAAGATCAGACACCCTCAGTATTATTTTATTCCAAGGTACCTCAGTTTTCCATACAAGTGTCATTAAAAATATATTATATATGATTTATAAATATATCTCATTTTTTCACCTAAACCCTATAGTGTTCATCCTTTATAGTGCCTCCATAAAGCTCCTCCTGACCTCTACTCCTCATTTGAACCACATAAGGGACCTAGTTTGTATTTTCTTATTTCAGTTTGGATATATATTTTAATAGATGTACATATATATATATATATATGTATATACAGTTGAGTATAATACCCACTGAAATCTTCGATGTTTGTGAATTTTTTGTCATAAATATGTTCTTAATCCTTTTCCATGAAAAGGCTTGATATATTTTGAGTTTGATATATATATATATGTAAACAAAAAACATATATTTGAAATTTTTTGATAAATAAAACTTTTAAATTTTATTTCACAATTTATAATTAAGGATCCTTTGATAATTAATGTTCCCAATATCATTATGTCATATAAGTGTCATTGTATTTTTAGTGTAAACCCATTTTATACATTATGTGTATTCGATTATGTGTGTATATATATATATATACATATAAACATTGATCCTAAATATTATTTAGGTTTTCCGAGGATTTTTAAGAATTAATGGTATATGTTGATTTTTTTTGAAATATAAAGTGCTTATAATAAACAATTTAATTATAAAATCCTTTATATAAACCCTTATGTATAAACGGATTGTACAATTATCAATCCTAGATAATTTTTTTTTATTTTTGAAATGTTATTTAGATGTAACATTTGTTTGTATGAATATACAAATATTTATGACTCACTTATTTTCATAAGTACATAAATGGAATTAGTTATGTTAGTAAGAGTTATGGTGATTTTCATACTTCTCTATTCTTAACAATGTGTGTAAATAATTAAGAGTAACATTATGTTATGTTATACTTAAACCTTCATGTAATGAGTGTTTTGACAACTATGTGTTTAATACCTCACCTGAAATATAATTTTTACCTTGAAATTAGTTTTGTATTCAATCTGTGATGAATTTCCATTATTCCATTTTTGAAACTAATATGTTTACTCTCATAGTATGAAATTTGGAATTTAAGGGTTATCATTATATGTGGCAATCATATTTATTTTGTGCTTTAGTTATTGTCACAAGTGATGTAAAATTCCTACCATACTTGTCATTTATTTGTATATCCATGCAGTTGTTAGTAATGTTATTTACATTTATATGAATGAATCACTATGTATATATAAATTCTAAAGATTTTAATCAATATTTTATGGAATTTTATGGAGTTGAGATCTAAATTCTTCCAAGTTGTATGGGAAACTTTGGATAATATTAAATGAGAATCCATGTAATATGGGACACATGGAATGAGAAAAAATGAGTAATTTAATAAATCAATGTTTTATGAAGCACATTGATTTTATGAAATGAGGAATGAATTGGACTTAGTACGTGATGGGTGGGGCCCACAATATCCCCTCAATGCATCATTAGGTCTCATGAGACAAACTACGATCATGGAATGAGGCCATAACTAAATGATTATTTATGGTCTTAGCACGAGGCCTTGACAAAGTGTTTATAGTCTTAGAAAGAGCCCTAACAAAGTCTGGTATATGCACTTCCATCATTACGTTTATGAAATTTAATTAACCATTTGAATATTTCAGTAGTAGAATATACTTGGTTGAAGAGCTTGTACTTTTGAGAATCCGATGAATTAAATTCTTATGGAATAATTTTTATTCAGCACCTATAGTTTTATAAGACAGTTTATGTTATATAGATCATGAGGAAAGAAATTGATGTTATCATTTTGTACACAGCTCTTATCACGTATTACTTCCATGTATAAATTCAATACTTTCACTTTCACATATCACACTAAGTATAGTCAAAATAACTCCTGATTTATATATTGTACACCATATATATTGTATGAGAATTCTTATGAATAGAACAAGTTTCATTTTAACTCTGTATATATTCCTTGAAATGTTCAATTGTGTATATTTGGAAAAAATGATATGTTAGGATTCATGTATTGCAATTTTCCTTCAGAAAAGTTTTATTGATTAATTTTAATTGAATGTTTTAAAAAGGATTTAATTGAAATATTATTTTATTTTTAAAACCCCTTAATGGGCATTCATATGGTCACACTATGTTTTAAATTAAATTTACATGTTTAGTAGATTTGAATTACACTGATTGGTGGTTGCATTGTAGACATTCTTTTCTATTTTAGTTTTTGAAGTATTGTAATATTTGTATCTAGTTTTCTGGGTCCTAAACTGAAAATGGTCCCCTTTAGTGGAACATGATATGTGATTTATTTGAATTTATTTTTTTCAAAAATAATTAATTACAGACCATGTTATATTTAAAACTACACTGGCTTCAGGTCAGTCTAGGGCTGGGGCTTGACCCATAGGATTCCCAATAAAACTCATATAGGATGTCCATGTTCCACCAATGTATTTTTTGTATTTCAAAAATTTTATCCATATGATAAATGATTTTGGAGTTGATGTATTTGTGGTTGTTATAGTCTATAAGATCCATAAATTCCACATGATATTGGGTCATGTCTAATGTTATCAAAATTATTTCAAATTGAATATACCAACTATAAAAGTTGGTATTGTGTATATATTATTCATTGACCCGTATATAATGATACCCTATCCAATGACAAATATCATAAAATAATTTCCTCCCTCGTCACTATTAAAAATGACATTTACTATGTTCCATAATGTGTCTTTTAATGAATTTCACTTTTGATATATTCTTATCGTCTAAGGAATGGTTCAAGATTCCATTGAAATTCTTGTTAATCTGAAAATTATCTTCCCATGGAGATACATAGGTGTTAATGAACCCATTAGTCTTAAGTTAATTTTTCAATATCATAAACACCATCTTTTCTATGTAACAAAATAAGGTTTAAATGAAATGAAATGAGTTACATCATGTGAATGATATAAATAGAGAGTTTGTTTTCACGTTCTTGTGGAAATCCAAAATGTATTCCACAAATACCTCATGTAATTCTGTTACCACCAGTGCTAGGTCACTTATGCAATTTCCTAAAATATTGAATATCAATATTGAAGATATGGAATTTGAAAATATTATAGTATTTGGATGAATATTTAAATCCATATTCAACCATGACTTGCAGTCATGTTGGAATAGTTTAAAACCTATATTGAATGTAATAATTGATACGCTCTAGTGTAGACAATAAATGAGAAACTTTAAATATATCAATTCATATGAATAAAAATATTACATTAAAAGAACAAAATCATAGTTATTTGGAATCAAATAATATTTCTCCACAATTTTTATAGTAATTAAACAAGATATTAACTGATGTTTTTCGTCATTAATATTTTTTAATTCATTTTTTATCTACATCATGTATGGAATAATATCAAATGGGGGAAAAATTAATTAGCCAGAAATTTGTTTCATGCACATATATGGAATATTAAAATTGATTTAGATAATGGTATATCTATACTTTCATTCAATATTTATTATTTTTTCTCCAATTTCATATAATATTTGATGTAAAAAATTAAAATTTCTTATATTTAATATGATTAAAATACCCCCTATGATTTAAGGGACAAAAATCAATTAGATCTATCTAGGGGGAGAATAATTTCACCCATAACCCTAATATAGTGAAGGTCCTTATATTTAAGAATCATCATTTTATATTCGGTATCAATTTGGAACAAATAAACATAAAATAATTATCTGTGAGTGATTTTATTTTTGGTAACTTTAAATGTGACCCACACACTATCATGTATGAAAAGTCAATGGTGCCTTCTAATTGAATTGTTAGAGGTGTACATGTTTTTATAGTGGTGATAGAGAAGAATTATATCTCACATAGGTATGAGGAAGTGGATTTTGATGGATTTCTTAAGATACCACAACAAACCCTATTGAACTCATATTTCATATAATTTGCTTGCATAAATCCACCTTTAATTACTGGTTTGACATGAGAAGCATATAATATTTCAACTGGCCTAACCCTATCCACATGTACTATCTAATCCTAATATAAAATCTCTATATAGAAGCAGATTTTAATTTGAAAAAACATAAAATAAATGAATGGTTAAAAAATTATATTCATAATGAATTCAATGTTTCATATGGTGTAATTTCTAGTGAATAATTACATATATATAGAATTTATTATGTATATTTTATTACCACTCGACCACCTTATTTAATGAAAAATATCCATGCAATTTCCTAAATTAATTATATTGAGATCGATTTGCTGATAAAAAATATAAAAACAATTAATTCTATTCCAGTTTGTTAGGGAATTTATCTATCCTTATAATCTTGCTCTAGTTAAAGTTAGATCCCTCAAGCATAAATGTTGTTGTTTTTAAATTTAGGAATCAAGTGTCTTATGAAATTTTTTATTTTTCCATGATTTTAAGAAATGTATATTATGAATCCATAAAGCCCCAAAAAGATAGTGTTGTATTTAATGAATTTTAAAACATGAACCCAATTTTATTTAATAAAAGTATTTCCTTCTAAAATATTGAATATGAATTTTTGACCAATTTCTTTGTAATATTTGGATCAATTTGTGGGTTTCCTCATTGAATCATATCAACCTCCCCTTCTTGAGGATTCTTTGAGACTCTTATTTGTGGTATGTCACTCTAGGTTTTCTAATAAAAAATTATCGCCTTAAAAAATAATATAAATTTATAATACTAGAATGATTTCATATTAAATAAAATTTATCATAAAATATATTTTAAAAAATCACAATTAATGTACAAAAAAATATTAATTATAATTGAACACCTTCTTTCCAATGGTGTATGACCTCCATCCACAGTTTAAAGACCATGAAAACATCCCAGGAATCTATCTAGCTAGGATTTTATCTCCCCTTCTCAATATTTAATTTCACCACAAGACATTGATTCATATTGAATCATGAGTTAAAAATCTATAAAAACTCCTTGTAACTCATATTTCATCATGAGAGATGTTATATAGAAACTTAATCGTAACACATCTATTTTGTTCTGATTATCCTATCTCATGTATATTTTTAATTAAAAAATAAAAATAAACTAAACTAGTATATAATGAAATTATATAATATAAAAACTTGTATTAAACTACCACAACTCCAATTTCATCCTACAATAAGGAATGATACATGTTTATGATCACCCCTGGATAGAAACTACTCTCACGACATCATTTATCCAGGACTTGGAATGATATCTCCTGATGATATGAAAACAATTAATTTCAAGGAATAAAATATGAGAAACACATATATTGATTTTTAATTTAAAGCATTTATGAATATTTTGAAATAAATTCACAAGCATACATGAGATCAAAATTTAATTCCCATATAACCATATCTATGTGACAATGGGATAATCCTAACACATCAACAATTTGGATTTGATTTAATATAGGATTTTATAATCTATTTTCAGATAAAAGTTGAGTATTGAATACACAAATTATCCTTATTTAAAGAATTGATGAATCATGGCCATTTTATAATGAAACTATAATTCTTTGAATCTCATGATGAGAATTTGTTCTTTTAGTGATAATCAAAGAGAGTGCAATTGGAGATAATTTTCCTATAATAACTGATCATACAAATTTATTGGGGGGATAGTGATTTAGATTTATTTTAAGAAAATTAATAGTATTATTGAGTTTGGAATTTGAATGTTCAAAATTAAATGATTTTATTAGGAATTATATTTTACTGAGTTCCTTTTTTGTTGATCCGTTGATGTTTCTAAATTCATGAAATTTTTTAGTTTTTTTAATATGACTTTCACCCATTACTATATTAATATTAACATTTTTATGACTTCTATGTAGTATATATTAAATGGATGGAGCTTATAAGACTTGTATATTCTATCACATTACATTAAAATTTAAATATAATAAATCATCTTCCAATAATCGTTAGACCTCTAATAGGATATTGGGATATACTCACTGAATACTCCTTTGTCGTGTGACGATAATTACGAAAAATAGTAGTCTATTCTCAATTAATGAAATAATATTGTAATGTACTGACCCTAGAGCCATGCGACAGTGCCCTAATCTTGTTCACCAGATGACCTCAAGAGCACATCCATGTATAATAGTGGTATATGACTAGCAGCTGGGGTTTGGTAAGTCACTCTTCGGGATACTATACCCAGATTTATTAGAGTCAACACCAGAGGAAAAAAATAAACAAATGCATAAGAATATATAACCAGAAAATAATCATGTTACAAGGGAGACAAATTGGAAATTGGATTCTCAACTGAATGGTAATCATGCTCTGCTAATATAAGTGTCATGTGTCTATAATTCAATTGAAAATAAAGCCATTGGGACTCCACCAGTGGGTCCCAAACCATGTCAGGTTCCCTCCTCCAAGATCCATCCCCAATCATTCACTTATCTCAATGCCATTAACCTAATCTATTCTTGAAACAATATAACATATTTGGGAACCAATTAGGAAGATGGAGTAAGGTTTCATTACAACTCTATTATCAGCCACAAATGGTGTCTTAAACAATTCCAGTCAAATGATTCTTTATGATTTCCAATAATAAATAATGACACTGCATAAAAAAGTATTTATTACATTATCGTTTATTTTTATCTAACAATATTAACTGTAGGATTCCAAAGGATACCCGTACCTCAATACTAACTTCATCTCATATAGTATCATGAAGTGTTCCTAAGTTAATATCATATCATAATAAGTTCTTATTTATTATACTTGAAGTATTAATAGGTGCTATGATATATCAAAACTATATTTGACTCATTCTAGAGTTTTAATATTCTCATGTGAGGCAAAAACTCAGGATTTACGTTTTTCCATTAATTATTTTCACCTTTATAATCCACATTTCCAAAGATACCAATATTATACTTTCATGTAAAAAAGCAATCTTTGTCATGACCCGTCCCCTGAGACAGGTGTCATGACTTCCCCAAACTCGCCTTCCATAGGCCATTGGCTGGTGACTATAACCGGAAAGTTGTATCCTTATATTGGGTATGCATTTCCATTAATCTTATACAATCACATAGACTAGAACGCAACAACAGGCAACCACAAAGAAAAACTAATGTTCTAAAAAGAGTTCTTAAAGTAAAGGGTCTTGAATATGAGCCCATTAGAAAAGTACCAGTATAACCGAAAAGAGAAAAATAGCTCTTGGATATTCTACTAGGGATCCTACCTGAATGGTAGGTATGTATCATGATCTATAGTCTATGAGTCACGTCACGCCAAATGGTCCATCTCTGAGCACCATCCAGTCCTGGATCCCTCATCCTCGATCAATGTTGCATGTTGTCTGCACAAGACAAAACAAGGTATGGGAATATCCCATGCAAGGGTGAGTATAACAATACTCAGTAGGGACCCTAAGACTCCCCCTAGGTCTCCTAGTGTTCCAAAAAGAAAATACCACAAAGAAAGACCTACACATCAAAGCACGAAGTGATAGAAATAAAATCTACATTGGTACATGGCCACAAATATACCTTAGTTTTCAAGATATACTCAACCCATACATGAGGAATGAATACGAAAAAGGTAATACCCCGAAGGTAGAAGTTTGACACATGTAACACCACAAAGATAGAAGTACCACACATGTAACCCCACGAAGACAACACCATGAAGGTAGAAGTAACACACAGAAGGAACCAAATAGATGGAATTACCACAAATTTAACACCATGAAGACAACACAACGACGGTAGAAAACTAATTTCACACCACGAAGATAGAAGTACCACACATGTAACACCACTATGATTACTCTACGAAGGTAAAAGACTCGGATCACACAATAATGATAGAAGTACCACACACGTACCACCATAAAGACAACACCATGATGGTAGAAGAATCATCTCGCACCAGATATAAGTTAAGTACATAATTACAAATGATTAGTAGTACGTTAATCATATTAATCTTTTATGAGGAACTCCTACTAGACCACACTCGATCAATGGATAATAACCCCTTATGACCAACACAGGATCAGTATATGCTGACCCACATAGAATCACTGAGCGCTGAACCACCAGGTTCAGATAGATGATGACACACATAAGATCAATAGATGATAACCACCTTAGGATTGATGTTCTGTCTTCACGTTACATCCTACCACAGGTTTCCTTGCACCTGGAGCACTCGAGTTCTCTAGAATCATCCCCTCATGAATTCCCTCATACCTCTACCATCACTAATCTCCATAAAGGAGTAACCCAAAGTCCCAAAATATTTTAGGGGTTCCAACGTGATAGACGGTGCATAAATCGAACGCCCAATCAGTGAGTTAAAATTGTTTTAGTTCTGAGGGACCAGTTGGTTTCAAGCTTGATCCATCCCGACCATACAATAACATTCTCCAAAACACAAGTGTGGTGTACTGAAAATACCGTCTCGATCCAATGATCCCAATGCTACATATAGTTCATAAAATAGTTGAGTGGTTCTCAAGATATGGCCCTTTATGTGTTTCTAGGTCCAGTTTGGCTTGGGTCCTGTCCGACCCAGATGCGCTGGGCCACGGAGGGGTCGTCCCACTGAGCCGCATTCTGGCCTTATCCATAAGGGGAGGCCCGACCCGAAAGGGGGCTGCCACCCCGCAAGGGGGATGTCAGGCCTGCAAGGGGAAGCCCAACCCACAAGGGGGCACGGCCCGTCGGTCCGGCCCGTGGTGGGGTCCACCATAGTCGCCACCAGGGGAGTGACCCCCCGTTTTTCCAAAATGGTTGTGAGGGATTTTGTTTTTTTCAAAGTGGGGCACCTCGTGGAACTGCCAAGTGGCATGCGGGACCCACATGAGTGGATCCTCCCTCCCATTGCGGTCAGCCAATGCCAATCACTGTCTCCAATAGCACACCATCGGTCGGCCGCCTCCCTCGGTCCACCACATATGAGAAGCTGCGACCTGAATCCTCGAGCAGTGTGCTGGTCACACAGACCTCTTCTTTTGTGGCCGACCGGTGGGTTGGCCATCTCCTCTGACCGCCGCTGCTGATGAGCCATGACCGGTTCCTCCGGCAGCATGGGTGCACCGCATTCTCCCTCATGGCTGGCCAATGCCAGCCACTGCCTTGGTCTCTACCGGCTCTGGTTGCCGGTACCATCTCACCAGTGGTCTTCCACGGAGAACGAAATGTTATGAAGGTAGTGGAGGTTCTGGGATGGGTTCATTTAATCCATGCCCTATCTGTTAGCCAAAAAACAACACGAGGGAGAAAAATTATTCTACAACTCTAGAATTAGAAGCGAATGTAAACCCTACCACAAGAACGATGGAGAAACTATCATGATTGAGGAAATGGGTCATTGTTCATCATCCCCTACAACTATCCTCCAACTAAGTTGCTCAATCATCGATCTTTAGTTCTAGGATTCAGTGTTTCTAGTCACTACATGCCGAAATGGGCTCCATCTTCCAAGGGTTTAGTGTCTCGGTACTTTGTCAGCACATTTTTTCTTGGTGAAGTAGTGCTGATTCCTCCCTACCAAGTTCCATATAAATAGGAGTGGGGGAGGGTCTAACCCTCGTGGGATTTTATAGGGGATCATTAAATAAGAACCATCCTAATTCCCCAATGGTTTTGTTACATAGGATTTACATTTTAAGACATTTATATGGTTGACACATCACAGGTCTCACGTTTCCATTTGTCCATTGGAAGAAAAATATTGGAAATAAAATTATAATGTTATTTTTTTTATTAATAAAAAACTTCCAAAAATTAAACATATTCTCCAAACCTACTACAGTCGAAATGAATTCTACCATAATAGAATCCCTGTGCCACGGATTCAACGGTTCCCTCATATTTTTAATTCGAGTATCGGTTCAAAAGTTAGAAAACACCGCTTACACATTTACTAAACATACCATAAAAAATGTTTACAAATTCATTCTTAGCACATCAAGCCTCGGAATCACACATCATCAAATTTCAACGATTCATAATAATCTTATATAATTAAAAAAATTTACATGTAAAATATAGGCCATTACTTTCTCCACACTTTTGGGATTTTCGTCTTTGAAATCCCAACAAAGACTGAGAAAACAAATGTCAGTACTGAGCACAAATTTGATCCTCCCACTCCCATGTTCGCTCTTGGAGGTTCCCGTGCTACCAGAAAATATGAACCAAAGATATCATCCCCCAATGAAGGACCTGATTTTTTCGATCCTCAATCTCTACTAGAATCTCTGTTAACCTCACCTCATTATCGAAGTCAATCCCGAAGTGGTCAATGACATGAGATGGGTCATGCATGTATCTCCTCATCTGGGATACGTAGAAGATTATGTGCACCCTCTCCAATTGCATTAGAAGTTCGAAGAGGTATTCCACCTTGCATATCCTACAAATATCAGAAATTTTCCAATAAACATCGGTGACAACTTTCCACCTCGTCTAGATCTATATAAACCTCGTCGAGTGGAGACACTTAAAAAATCATGGTCTCCCATCTCAAACTCCAAAGGTCTCTACCTCTTGTTAGTATAAGAATTTTATCTTCTCTGTGAAGTCTTCATCTGCTTCTAGATGATCGGTATAATCTCAGGGGTAGCCCATACCAACTCTGGACCCATAAGTGTTGTCTCCCCTAGTTCTGTCTAGCATAAAGGTGATCTGCATGGTCGACCGTATAGGGCCTTGAATGGTACCATACCAATGGTGGAGTGATAACTAATATTGTATAATAACTCCACCAAGGGAAAGTGATCCTCACAACTGCTGCAAAAATCAAGGATGCAAGAACGAAGAATGTGCTTCTGTGTCTGTATGATCCTCTATGTCTGACCATCTGTCTATGGATGAAAGGCAGTGCTCAAATGTAGCTATGTCCCGAATACATCATGTAATCCCTTCCACAACTTGGTTGTGAAATGTGTGTCATAGTCAGAGATGATCTTCAATGGAACACCATTAAGTCACACAAACTCATGTACGTAGAGGCATCCCAAGACCTCTACTGATCCCTACTCTCAGATATGTAGTAAGTGGGCCGATGTGGCGAGTCGATCAACGATCACCAATATGGAATCATGTTCCCTGTATGTACATGGATTCCCTGTCACAAAGCCCATGAATATTCCATCCGACTTACACTCTGGAACCACTAGTGGATGTGCTAATCCTAATGGAACATAATTCTTGGCCTTCACTTGCTGACATGCGACGCACCAAGAAACAAACTCTGCCATAGATTGCTTCATCACCGGCCACCAATGCTGACCTTGGAGGTCCTAGTACATATTATCCACACCTGGATGTTCTTCCAGAGGGGATGTATGGAACTCCCTCAACACCACCTCTCGTAACACCACCAGTACCATGGTATATCCTCTGAAGAGAATGATGTGCTCCACAACTTCATAAAATCCATCAGGTGCATGTCATGATGATATCTGAACACGTCAAGCCTAGAAGTCAATTCTCCCAAGATGTGCCTCCATGAATCGTTGAAGGAGAGGGGGAGTTCCTGTCAAAGACTGGATGTATGATACACCATCTCTATCCAAAAAGGATATCCACAATGTGGCTAGCTAATCTATCACCTCACTCTGAAACTACAGACCAGACCTCCTGCTGAGTGCATCTGCTACCACATTCCCCTTTCCAAGATTATAGAAAATATCAAATTCATAGTCATGGAGTAGCTCTAGAAATCTCCAGAGTCTCATGATTAGGTCCTTATGAGAGATGATATACCTGATACACTTGTGATCAGAGTGTACTATAATAAATTAGCCCATCATGTAATGTCACCACATCTTCAAAGTAAAGTCCAGTGTTCCTAACTCCAGGTCATTAGTAGAGTAGTTATGCTCTTTCTATATCAGCTGTCATGATCCGTAGGCAATCGTTGCTCACTCATGCATCATGACACACATAGTTATGTTCCCTGATGCATTGCAGTAGACTAAATACCAAACACCAACTTCTAATAGCATCAAGATGAGGGCACTCATCAGTCTCTACTTCATTTCCTAAAAACTCTACTAGAATCTCTCATCCCATATAAAGGGTTTCCCCATTTTTTTCAATGCTGACAAGGGTGGTGTAACTCATGAAAATTCAGGCACGAATCTCCAGTAGTATCTAGCCAAACCTAGAAAACTCTACACCTCAGTCACTCTTCTGGGTGGCTCCCATGAAAGTATAGCCTCTATTTTCTCTGGATCCACTGCAACTCCAGCCTCCGAGATAATGTGTCCCAAGAAGTGGACCTATCACATCCATAACTTTAACTTCAAGAGATTACAATAATACTAGTTCTCTCGAAGTGTATCCAGAACTCATAGTGGCTATATCAACATCAGAAGACCGTCTATAACGACCCATACATTACATACATTGTTAATACTTCAAAATTGAAGCATACTTATTACAACATATAACAAAACCATGAATGGACTGTATAGGTATAGTATCTTTAGAAACTGGGAAACATTATCAACTGGTTCATAAAGCGTCTACACAGTCTCCCATTTATTTCATCATATCTATAGTCCCTTTTGTAATATCTTACTTAATAACCTTGTTCCTGACCTGGGGAAAGAAAAAATAAAAAATGGGGAGCTCAAATGCTCAGTAAGGATAAACAATAGAAATATCAATCACATAATATTCATAAGAACATAACTTTTGAAAATCATAACGTTCAAAAGAGAGCATAATTTCATAACATGGGACAAATCATAGTAGTGAAATGTAATCCCAATAATCATAACTTAAAACATGAAACTTTGTGGCATACACACATAGTTATAGATAATCATTTCATATTAGTAAATACTCATTGCCAAGACTATCGTAGTGGACAAAGTCCATTTCTGAACCGAGTTCACTTCCCGTTTCAGTCTTATTTTACTGAACCAGTATAACCTACCATTCCAGCCATGTCTATCTCATGAGATATAAAATCTTTACCCAATGCATTGGCGGTAGATATAGGTCCCACCCATCTCATAATGATACCATTCTTATGTGTGCCACAAAATCATAAATCATACATCATTGCATAACCCATGTAATAAAAATGAGAATCTTAAACATCGTGACATCATAAAACAATTCATATAAGATAAAGGAATTCATAAAAATCATTACATCACAACATAATAAAATCAATGTAATAATAGTGATATAAACAGAACCCTATATTTTCTTAGATGGAAAATAATTTTGATAAAACACTTGAACTCCATTCTTGAGGAAAATATCCTTTCAAATTCAAAAAACATTTTCCTTTTTTTAACATGTCATACAATTTTAAACTAAAGAAGTTGATTAAAAATAAACTTGAAAACTTGTAAAGGAATATTCTTGGAAATAATGTTTTAAAAATCCATTCATTCCGTATAAGTTAAAAAAACCTTATTCTCGAAATTTTGTAGGAAAAGTCAAAAAGTACCTTGTACGAAAAACGACAAAAGATTCCTTTCATATATTTTACTAAAAACACACCAAAGGGTAAAATTGGATTTTAAAAATTGTAGGTGGATGGAAATAATATTACATACTGAGGAAACATGGATGTGGATGATAAAATACACCCCAGTAAATACCATAGTATAAACAATCTCGGATAAAAATGAGATTGTTACATTTCCCTTACCTTAGGTCTGATTTGCTTCGTAAGTGTCCGAACCTCCTGTATAATGATTTAAATAATGTTATTGACTTAATCCAGAATCATACTTATTGTTATGATATCATATATGGTCATATTTTTAGCTTCTTATTAGTAATATTTCATTACTACTTGTTATTCGGGTGTTTATTACTTTTTGTTCTTATGCGTGTTTTGTTGAATAAATTATTATTATACTCTGTAGGTTATAGATACCTCATTTCCCGAATGGTATTAGTGTAATATATATCATATTCATTCATTCAATTCATTTATATAATTATTATGCAATGAAGATCATGTAGAACGAGTCGCATCACATCGTGGAGACGATATTCCGTACGTACGCACGAGTGATGATATCGTTTCTATGATCATGGAATTGTATTGGAGTGTATGTATACTATTTCAGAATAAATATCACTTTATAATAGTCATATATAGTCATTATCTACACCATTATACTCATCCAAGTAAGGTGGTGGTGGAAAATATATTACACCACGGCGTGGAGACGGTATTCCGTACGTACGCACGCGCGGTGATTTCTTTTTCTGTAGGATGGATAGATGGTGAAATAGGGTTGTTTCATACATATAATAACATATAAGTATATGATTTATACTGATTTTATTACTTCATAATGAAACAACTAAAGAAGAATAAGTTTAAGAATAAATAAAGATGAAAGAATCGGTAACGGGCATTCCCTCTTCTTTGAAGTGCTTCTTTGAGACCTCCTTTTAGGGCACTAAAATAGGAAATTGAAGAAGAACAGAACCTCTAGGATGTTTCTAGGGAAGTGGAGAGGAGAAATCGGCTGGGTTTGGCTGATCTTTAAGTCTCAAAGTGGTGTGATGAAGAGTGGTAGGAGGTTCCCTTTTATAAGGGAGGAGAGGGGCACCTTTGGAATAACTAAAATTATTATTTTATTATAAAGTCAAAATCGGTTTTTAATAGCTCAAAATTGATATATTTAGAAGATAAGTTGGGTAGGGGTATAAATCCCCTCATCCAATATAATTTAGACAAGTTTAGGTATCAATTTTAACCTTATCATTTAGATTTAACTTTAAGTTAGATAATTTAACTTTTCATCGTGTCTTCTTGTTTTCTTACACTATAAGGTTAATAAACATACAATATCAATCCAAAGGAACCCCAAGTTGTTTTATTATTAATATATATATCCTTATATAAGTCATTTGGCCGATCCTTAGGTTTTTAGGAATAAAATAACAATTAATAATATAATATTTGTTTTAAAAACTATTTATGTCAATTTTGACACAATTTAGTAATTGATTTTTGTGAAAATCATAACATAATTATTAGTTCGAAACAAGTTAATTATATCAATACTAAGATATCATATTAACCTATAAAATTAGTGTAATTCATAAAAAGTCTCAAATTACATTTATTTGGGTATTTGTAACATCAATTCTGTCAATATTTTATTAATAAGATAATTACTGCATCATCATTGTGTCATAAATAAATTAAATTATTTAATGTCTAAAAATTTCAAATAAAATACCATTATTTAGTTAATCTTTTTATCTTTCTAATGAAAATTTATATTTGAATTTATATTATGTATATCCCCATATTAAAAATGATTTACTTATTAAACTTTGATTTTAACTATTTTAACCCTTCTTTAAAAAATTAATAATAAATGTCCTAATCTAATCCAAGTGGGCCTAAATGGTCACATTTTATTCCTAAGGTTGTTTTTGGTCGAATTAAACTTGTCCAATATAATTAGGACATGTGTTAGGGTAATAATAATGTTATTTTTACCCATAATTACCCTATTTACTTTTAACCGTGGTAAAAAAAAGTAAAAAGTTACTATTCACCAAAAAATTATCTTCATCTCATTGAACCACATTTTACTTACTGACATCAACCGTGTCTCTCAGATTTTCTAAATTCCACTCACCAAAGCTGTAAAATTATGTTTTATGAAAAATTCAATTTTTTAACTACCACTTAGTGGTTTCACTATTAATCAAAAATTGAATGTTTTCAGAAAAATACCAAAATTTCACCTTAGGCTAATTTCGATATTCCGAATCCAAAAATGAAGTCCATTTTAAAATATAAATTTTATAAAATTTCAAAAAGTAGTTATTACTATTCATAACAGCTAGTTTTAATAATATTTATAATAGCATATCATTGTTTGGTGAAACTCGGTATTGCGTATGACACAAGCAATCAAGGAAGGCCGCGGTTGCATGTAAATCAAGCCAAGCTAGTGTTGTGTGTAGTGAAAGATTAATTTGATGATTTATATAACATAAAAACAAAATATTTCACATAAAATTCTCGGGTGTTACATTCTACCCCCCTTAAAATGAATTTCTCCCTCAAAATTCGTTACTTTGTAACAAACAGATGAGGATACCTCTCTCTCATCATATCCTCAAGATCCCATGTAGCTTCTTCTAATTGGTGGTTCCTCCTTAAAAATTTCACCAATCGAGTAGTCTTGCTTCGTAGGACTTTTTCGCGATGATTTAGAATCTCTATCGACTATTCTTCATAAGAAAGCTCTTGTTCTAGCAGTACAACATCTGAGCTATGTATATGTGATGGATCAGGTATGTACTTTCTCAGGTGAGATACATGGAACACATCGTGAACTTGAGAGAGATTCGGTGGAAGAGCCAATCGGTAAACTACCTTCCCAACATGATCCAGTATTTTGAAAGGACCGATATATCTAGGGCTCAACTTCCCCTTCTTTCCAAATCTCATGACTCTCTTCCAGGGAGATATTCGTAAGAACACTTTATCACCCACATCAAACTCTAGGTCTTTTCTTCGGTTGTCGGCATAACTTTTCGGTCGACTCTGAGCTGCTCTTATGTGTTGCTGAATAGATTTGACCTTTTCTACCATTTCATTAACGAGATCAGGTCCTAATAGCTTTCTTTCCCCAACTTCATCCCTGCAAGTTAGAGTCCTGCATTTCTTTCCATAGAGAGCTTCATAAAGAGCCATCTGAATACTGGAGTGAAATCTATTATTATAAGAAAATTCCACCAAAGGTAGGTGTTGATCCCAACCACCATTGAAATCCATAGAACAAGCTCTCAACATATCTTCTAGAGTTTGAATTGTTCTCTCAGACTGACCGTGTGTCTGAGGATGATAAGCAGTGCTGAAACTCAACTCTGTATCCAGAGTATGCTGATGACTTCGCCAGAACTTCGAGGTAAATCTCAGATCCCAATCAGATATAATAGAAAGTGGTACTCCATGAAATCCTAGCAATTCCTTTACAAATATCCTGGCAATCTGATCCAGAGAGAAATCCTCTCTAATAGTAATGAAGTGTGCAGACTTGGTAAGACGATCAACTATGACACAGATAGCATTATTGCCTTTGGATGTTTTAGGAATTCCTGTGACAAAGTCCATAGTGATGTTTTCTCATTTCCATTCGGGTATGGGTAATGGTTGTAACATCCCCTTAGACTTCTGTCTCTCACCTTTAACTTGTTGACAAACCAAGCATCGAGAGGCATATTCAGCAACATCTCTTTTCATTCCATCCCACCAGAAGTACTCTTTTAGGTCCCTATTCATCTTTGTGCTTCCAGGATGAATAGAGAATGACGAACTATGAGCCTCATACAGCAGCTCCTTCTTTAATTCCAGGATGGGAGGAACAGAAACCCGATTCCAGAACTCTATTATCCCATCACAATCAAGGTTGAATTCAGGAACATTTCTCACCTTCTTTTGTAGCTCTATATCTTCTTTCTGTGCCTCTTTAATCTTCACATGTATAGATGGTTGAACATTAATTTGAGAAAGATAAGATTTCTCCCCTTCCATTATAATTCCAAGATCCATTCTTTGTAAATCCATAAATATTGGATCTTTTGTGATCCTCATCATGGATAAACTGGCATGGTCTTGTCAACTTAATGCATCTGCCACCTTGTTTGCTTTCCCAGGGTGGTAATGGATTGAGCAGTCATAATCCTTAATCAGCTCCAACCATCTTCTTTGACGCATATTTAGCTCCTTTTGTGTGAAAATATTCTTTAAACTTTTATGATCAGAATAAACGTCACACCATTCTCCATGAAGATAATACCTCCAAATCTTTAATGCAAACATTACTGCAGCTAACTCCAAATCATGTGTAGGTTAATTTTTCTCATGTATTTTCAACTTTCGTGAGGCATAAGCTGTCACCATATAATTTTTCATAAGAACACACCCCAATCCCTTCCTGGATGCATCACAGTAGACCACAATCCTTTCTCCACTACAAGGCAGTGTGAGCACAGGTGCACTGAATAACCTTCTTTTCAACTCCTTGAAATTCTCTTCACATTATTCCATCCAAACAAACTTAACTCCTTTCTGAGTCAACATGGTGAGTGGATTAGATAATCGTGATAAATCTTTCAAAAAATGTCGATAATATCCAGCAAAACCAAGAAAACTTCAGATCTCAGTCACTGTTGTTGGTCTCGACCATCTTTCAATAACCTCTGTTTTTGCTGGATCCACAGATATCCCCTCTTTTGAGATTATGAGACCCAAAAATGAAACTTTTTGAAGCCAAAATTCTCACTTGGTAAATTTGGCATAATGATTCTCCTTTCTCAGGGTCTTCAATATAATTCTCAAGTGATCTTCATGTTCTTCCTTGCTCTTTGAATAGACAAGAATACCATCTATAAAGACTACCACAAACTGATCAAGATAGTATCTAAATACTCTATTCATCAAATCCATGAATATAGAAGGGGCATTATTAAGACCAAATGGCATCACTATAAATTCATAGTGTCCATACCTTGTAAGGAAAGCTATATTTGGTATATCCTTTTTTACCCTTAATTGATGATACCCTGAATGAAGATCAATCTTGGAAAAGTATTGAGCTCTGCGTAGTTGGTCAAATAAGTCATCAATGCGTGGGAGAGGATATTTGTTCTTGATAGTGATCTTGTTAAGTTCTCGATAATCAATGCAGAGTCTCATTGATCCAAATTTCTTCTTAAAAAATAGAACAGGTTCTCCCCAAGGTGACGCAATAGGACGTATGAATCCCTTATCAAGATTCTCTTGGAGTTGCTTCTTCAATTCCTGAAACTCAATTGGGGATATTCTATAATGTGTCTTTGAAATAGGCAAAGCACCCGGTACGAGTTCTATTGAAAACTGAACTTCACGATTTGGTGGAAGACCCAGTAATTCCTCTGGAAAGACATCATCAAACTCCCGTACAATGGGCGTATTCTTAATCGTGAGTTCCTCACCAACCATTTGAGATAAATAAACTTCATTTAGTGGAATCAAGACCCGTAAGGTAGAAGGAATTTCCACTGGAAGGTTATGTTCATCCTTGCATTGATAGACAATCATAGATTGATCTGGAATATGAAATGTGACTTCCCTTCTTTGTAAATTGATATGAGCTCCATATAAAGAAAGCCAATCCATGCCAAGAATCACATCAAATTCCACTATAGGAAGGATCACAAGATTTCCAGGAAGCACTTTCCCACAAACTTCGATCGGAGAAGAATTATAAACTTTTGATGCGACTGTTGTGCCATTAGGTGGTGTCACATCTTACTCAACATCTAATTGTTGAGGTAATACGGTGATACCCCTAGAAAATTCATCAGAAATAAAAGAGTGGGTGGATCCAAAATCAAATAAAATATTTGCTACTTTAGAGTGGATTGTAAGTGTTCCTTTGACCACATCGTTATCGTACTCCACATCAATGATTGATATTCCATGTGTCTTTCCGTTGTCATTAGCCTGAAGAGTTTTTTGATGTCAACCATCATCATCAAACCTTGGATTAGGACATTTATTGGCATAATGCCCCATCACCTTGAACTTGAAACATTGAAGTTTAGTAGGTTCATTCTGTGTATCCCTTCCTTTTTTTGCATCATTAGACATCTTCTTCCCATCATCATGGCATTCAAATGCCCGACGACATTACTTTCCACATTTGAATCATTTACTTGTCCCTTTAAGACAACTCCCTCCCTTTTTCTTTCCACACTTTGAGCATAAGGGAAATCTCATCTTCTTTTCAGTGTGCTCTTTAGATTTTCCATTGAATTCCATTTTACTCTTCTTATCAAACCCATATGACTGATGGGTTACTCCAATCTCCATCTCAACTTTGAGAGGACATAGAACGATTTCCTCATAGCTATTGAAGTCCCTTATGGCTAAGGCCCTTCGACGACTTGGTTTTAAGCCACTAAATAATCGATCGATCTTACTCTCAGGTTGCATAATAATACCAGAAGCGTACCTCTAAAGTCTTGTTAAGTTTTCTTCATATGTACCAACATATTCATCATCCTTTTGCTTCAGTTCAAGAAACACTTTCTCCATCTTTTTTCGGAGAATACGAGAGAAGTACTTATTGAAAAATAAGTTCTTGAACTCATCCCATTCCATGGACTCAATTTCATCCCTTTGCCTCGTATTCTTAATAAGATCCCACTATTGATCAGCATCACCTTCCAAAAGATACACTGCTAAGATGAATTTATCTTGCTCAGAACATTGAAGAACTGAAAATATCATTTCAGTAGTATTAATACATTGTTCAGCAACTAATGGATCAGTAGACCCGCTGAATGAAGGTGAACGCTGTATCATGAAGGATTAAAGAGAACGTTGCTCCTTCCTTTGCTCGTTTGGAAGTCCTGCATGATTCATAGCTTGACAATGTTGTGTGAGCATGACTACAAGATTTTCCATTCCAGCTCCCATAACGTTTGGTTGCTCAGGGGGACAATCATTTCATTGCCCGTCACATTCCGCATTAACATGGTTCCTTTGGGTTCCAGCCATTGACTAAAACCAAGAAGAATAGTGTGAGAAACACTAATTATAATAGGAAAACCACATAATCAAGAATAAAATTTCACACATAAGGTCTTATCCTAGGTTATTCATGGCCATTTCTAAAACACTAAGATTGTGTTCTATTCTTAGACTTATCCTTAGGGTTTTTACTAAGGCTTTCACATCCTAGTTTCCAAAGGTTGACTATACCTTTCCTCTAATACCAACAATAACAACCCATTCTTTACATACATTTTTAATACTTCAAAATTTAAGCATACTTATTACAACATATAAAAAACCACTAAAGGACCGTACAAGTATAGTGTCTTTAGAAACTGGGAAACATAAACAACTGGTTCATAAAGTGTCTACACTGTCTCCCATTTATTTCATCATATCTATAGTCCCTTTTGGAATATCTTACTTAATAAACTTCTTCCTGACCTGGAGAAATAAAAAATACAAAAGGGTGAGCTCAAATGCTCAGTAAAGGTAAAAAACGAAATATCAATCACATCATATTCATAAGAACATAACGTTTGGAAATCGTAACCTGCAAAAGAGAGCATAATTTCATAACATGGGATAAATCATAGTAGTGAAATGTAATCCTAATAATAACAACTTAAAACATGAAACATTGTGTCATACACACATAATCATAGAGAATCATTTCTAATTAGTCAGGACACATTGCCAAGACTATCTTAGTGGACAAAGTCAATTTCTGAACCGAGTTCACTCCCCGTTTCAGTCCTGTTTCCCTGAACTGGTATAACCTACCATTCTAGCCATGTCTATATCATGAGATATAAAATTTTTACCCAATTAATTGGAGGGAGATATAGGTCCCACCAATCTCATAATGATACCATTCTTATGTGTGCCACAAAATCATAAATCATACATCATTGCATAACCCATGTAATAAATATGGGAATCTTAAACATCGTGACATCATAAAACAATTCATATAAGATAAAGGAATTCATAAAAATAATTCCATCACAACATAATCAAATCAATGTAATAATAGGGATATAAACAGAACCCTATATTATCTTAGATGGAAAATAATTTTGATAAAACACTTGAACTCCATTCTTGAGGAAAATATCCTTTCAAATTCAAAAAACATTTCCCTTTTATTAACATGTCATAGAATTATAAACTAAAGAAGTTGATTAAAAATAAACTTGAAAACTTGTAAAGGAAGATTCTTGGAAATAATGTTTTAAAAATCCATTCACGTCGTATAAGTTAAAAAAACATTCTTCTCAAACTTTTGTCGGAAAAGTCAAAAAGTACCTCGTACGAAAAACGACAAAAGATTCCTTTCATATATTTTAATAAAAAATCACCAAAGGTTAAAATTGGATTTAAAAAATTGTACATGGATGGAAATAATATTACATATTGAGGAAACATGGATGTGGATGATAAAATACACCCCAGTAAATACCAAAGTATAAACAATCTCAGATAAAAATGAGATTGTGATATTTCTCTTACCTTAGGTCCGATTTTCTTCGTAAGTGTCCGAACCTCCCGTATAATTATTTAAATAATGTTATTGAATTATTCTAGAAACATAATTATTTTTATTATATCATATATGGTCATATTCTTAGCTTCTTATTATTAATATTTGATTACTACTTGTTATTCGGGTGTTTATTACTTTTTGTTCTTATGCGTGTTTTGTTGAATAAATTCTTATTCTTACCTTTAGGTTATAGATACCTCATCTATAGAATGTTATTAGTGTAATATATATCATATTAATTCATTCAATTCATTTATATAATTATTATGCAATGAAGATCATGTAGAACGAGTCGCATCACATCGTGGAGACGGTATTCTGTTCGTACGCACGAGTGATGATATCGTTCCTATGATTGTGGAATTGTATTGGAGTATATGTATACTATTTAAGAATCAATATAACTTTATAATAGTCATATATAGTCATTATTTACACCATTATACTCATCCAAGTAAGTTGTTGGTGGAAAATAGATTACACCACGGCGTGGAGACGTTATTCCGTACGTACGCACGCGCGGTGATTTCTTTTTCCGTAGGATGGATAGATGGTGAAATAGGGTTGTTTCATAATTATAATAACATATCAGTATATGAGTGATACTTATGTTATTACTTCATAATTAAACAACTAAATAAGAAGAAGTGGAAGAAGAAATAATAATGAAAGAATCGGTAACAGACATTACCTCTTCTTTGAAGTGCTTCTTTGAGACCGCCTTTTAGGGAACTACAATAGGTCTTTGAAGAAGACCAGAACCTCTAGGATGTTTCTAGAGAAGTGTATAGGGGAAATTGGCAGGGTTTGGCCGAGATTGAAGGCTCAAAGTGGTGTGAGGAAGAGGGGGAGGAGGTTCCCTTTTATAAGGGAGGAGAGGGGCACCTTTGGAATAAATAAAAATATTATTTTATTATAAAGTCAAATTCAGTTTTTAATAGCTCCAAAATGATATATTTCGAAGATAAGGTGGGTAGGGGTCGAAATCCTCTCATCCAATAGAATTTAAAAAAATTTAGGTATCAATTTTAACCTTATCATTTAGATTTAACTTTAAGTTAGATAATATAACTTTTCACCGTGTCTTTTGTTTTCTTACACTATAAGGTTAATAAACATACTATATCAAGTCAAAAGAACCCCATGTTGTTTATTATTAATATATATAACCTTATCTATGTCATTTGGCCGAACCTTATATTTTTAGGAATAAAATAACAATTAATAGTATAATATATGTTTTAAAAACTATTTTATGTCAATTTTGACACTATTTAGTAATTGATTTTTGTAAAAATCATAACAGAACGATTAGTTCGAACCAAGTTGATAAAATCAATAATAAGATGTCATATTAACCTATAAAATTAGTGTCATTAAAAAAAGTATCAAATTATATTTATTTGGGTATTTATAACATCAATTATGTCAATATTTCATTAATAAGATAATTACTGCATCATCGTTGTGTCATAAATAAATTAAATTATTTAAAGTCTAACAATTACAAATAAAATACCATTATGTAGGAAATATTTTTATATTTCTAATGAATATTTATAGTCGAATTTATCTTATTTATAACTCCATATTAAAAATGATTTACTTATTAAACTTTGATTTTAACTATTATAACCTTTCTTTAAATAAATTAATAATAAATGTCCTAATCTAATCCATGTGGGCCTAAATGGTCATATTTTATTCCTAAGGTTATTTTTGGTCGAATTACACTTGTCCAATATAATTAGGACATGTGTTAGGGTAATAATAATATCATTTTTACCCTTAATTACCCATTTTACTTTTAACTGTGGTAAAAAAAGTAAAAAGTTACTATTCACCAAAAAATTATTTTCATCTCATTGAACCACATTTTACTTACTGACATCAACCGTGTCTCTCGGATTTTCTAAATTCCACTCAAAGAAGCGGTAAAATTAAGTCTTATGAAAAATTCAGTTTTTTAACTACCACTTAGTGGTTTCACTATTCATAAAAAATTGAATGTTTTCAGAAAAATACCAAAATTTTACCCTAGGCTAATTTTGATATTCCGAATCCAAAAATTAAGTCAATTTTAACAAATAAAATTTATAAAATTTTAAAAGGTGGTTATTACTATTCATAACGACTAGTTTTAATAATATTTTAATAGCATATCATTGTTTAGTGAAACTCGGTATTGCGTACAACGCAAGCTATCAAGGAAGGCAGCGATTGCGTGTAAAGAAAGCCAAGCTAGTGCTGTGTCTAGTGAATGATTCATTTGATGATTTATATAACATAAAAACATAATATTTCACATAAAAGTCTCGGGTGTTACATCGTCTTCTGCACATCTTCATCTCATACCCTGAATGATGATAGCTTGATCTGAGGTCTATCTTCGAAAACCAACAAGTTCCCTTCATCTGATCAAAAAGTTCATCAATCCTCAAAAGTGGATACTTCTTCTTCATGGTCACCTGGTTTAGGTTCCGGTATTCCACACAAAGTCATAAACTCCCATCTTCCTTCTTGGCAAACAAAATCGGGGCTTCCCATGGAGAAACACTAGGCCCTATGGTCCCCTTCCTCTATAAGTCCTCCAATAGTGGCTGTAACTCATGAATCTCCGTATGAGACATCCAATATGCTGGCATAGATAATTGTGTCATCTCGGGGTATAGTTTGATGTAAAATTATACATCTCTATAAGGAGTTTGTCTTGGAACATCATCATGAAAGTCATCGGCATACTTGTCCACTACTATAGGATAGCTTGGACTCTCAACATCTACTGCTCCAAGGGTAAGGATAGAAAACTAATGTATGAATGGTTTCACCCTCCTCTTGGTAAGTCTATCCTCCATTGAAAATGTTTCATTTTTTCCAATAAAGGAATAATTGGTCCCATCCTCGCGGACAGACCACAATTTGGGCCTAATACAGTCAATCTGGGCATGGAATGTTGATTACTAATCAATATCCAATATAATGTAGTAAGGCCTCGATGATTCTACTAAACGATCCCAACTGAAGCTCTTTCCTCCTAAAGTAAGCTCACACTACCATCACCAATGTGTAATCGTCATATATCCTACCATAGGAGTCTCTAGCCATAAGGATCGAGCCAACAGCTCTACCAGAATCTCTAATCTCCGAATGAGGGATATGGAAATAAATGAGTGACTGGAACCTGTGTCTATAAGTACAGAAGCTAAGGTGGAGTAGACACATATCATACCTCTAATCATATCTGAAGGATCATGGTTGTAGGCCTCACCTTCCTTGAGTTGAGCTCATCCTTATCCACTAGATCCCTATGTTCAGGGTGGACCACCTGGAGGTGGTGGTGGTAGAACCTCGAATCACTGCCCACCACCTACTATAGAGCCACATCCTCTGCCACGTCTGCCTGCTGCCTACAGAAATCCCCGATCGAATGTATGACTCTTCCTCCACAGTCCCTCAACTGTTTGATGGTCGTCCGTATGGCGGTTTGTCCAGTCGCGGGCAATTTGACCTCGCCCACCGCACGAGTAGCACTGCCTTCTCCTAATCTATCCTCCATTGTCTGGTGAGCCACACACCACTGACCTGGTTTCCTAAGGTATTCCACTAAGAGGAATGACCCACTTGGGCCCCTGTATCATCTTTCTACAAATTACTGTAGAGGAATCCTCTACTAGATGTCCGATTGTTTCTTTCGATGATGGTGCCTGATCAGGTTGGAATCTATCCACCAAAAGCGCTCGCTCTGGCACCACAGCCTCTGTCGGAAAGCTGAGCGATGTCATTGATGATCTGATCTCCCATTGGGGACACTAATAAATGTTTTGTGCCTTAAACAAAGGATATGGTACCATGTGAGTGGATTAGTGAGAGATATCAATGAACCACTTTGAGTACTAGCCCACGATCAAGATTCCCTAATGTATGTGAAGCAGATCCTGTATTTGCACTGAGCATAGAGTCATTGGAAAAAAATCGTCATTAAAAAGGCCCTTGAAGTCTGAAAAGGAGAGGGTATCTTCATCATGTATCTGGAGTGTTAGATTCGACCATCTCTGTACTACTCCTTATAAGAGACTAGCATCTAGGATAATAATTTGACAACTACTATACCAACTAAGTGAAATACATTGGCCACAACCTCTAGCTAGTCCTCAGCTGCATGTGGATCTGTCTCTCCTCTGATCCTAGGAGGTCTCTGCCATTGACACTCATGCAATGCGCCCAGTCGGCATGCACCCTCTTTTGGTGGGGATGGTGGAAATGGTTTCCCAATGGGTATTGGTGCTTCTAGTACACCACCTGAAGGTGCTAAAGCCGTAAAATGGCCCTCCCCTGAGGCCTCATCGCTCATTGGGCCTTCATCACATACTATCTCAGTAATCATAGCTATTTTTCTACATAGAGTTATCCTAAATGAAAACATGTATTCGATGTTCAATATGTCATACCTGTTGAGATGACTAAAGGAGATCATAAGGGAAAACAATTTCCAAAACACACGCAATCAATGTTTTCGTGCTCTATGTCGGAAATACGAATTCAGGGTCCTGGTGTATGGATACATCAGCCACTGCACCAACACTGGGTTCCCCAAACTGAAAACCACACTCATAACACATAACAGAAATTCCATATAGAAAATATCATAGTCCACGTTCATCAGTAGAAATGACTCCTGTGATAGCGGTTTGTCACAACCCGTCCCCATGGGCCCGTTCTGTGACTACCCCAAGCTCGCCTTTATTAGGCCTGGGGATGGAAACTTGAACCCAAAAGGTTTATACTTATAAATGGAAGTCATTACCTTTAAGCCAATAAAAACACATAGACTAGAATGCAGCAAGATGAAACCATGAATAAAAACCGTTGTAGTAAAAATACTGCTAAAAGTAAAGCGGATGGAATACAAGACCAACTAAAAAGAACAAGTAGAACTAAAAAGTGAAAAATAGCATCTGGATCATCCATCGAGGATCATACATGAAGGGTAGGTGCAACTCACAATCAGTAGTCCATGCATTACGTCACGCCAAATAGTCCACCTCTGATAACTGTCCAGTCCTTTCTCCCTCAGCCTCGATCAATGATGTATGTCTCCTACACAAGACACATCTAGGTGCGGGCATAGCCCACATAGGGGTGAGTATAGCGATACTCTGCAGGGACCCTGAGACCCTCATAGGTCTCCCAGAGTTCCACAAAGTAATAACCACAAAGCATGACCTCCATATCAAAGGGGGAAGCGATAGATGTCAACTCTACTTAGGTATATTCACATACATATACCAATGCTATCAAGATATACACATCCCATACATGAGGAAAGAGTACCATAAAGGAAACAACATGAAGGTAGAAGTACCACACAGGTAAAACCATGAAGATAGAAGTACCACACATGAAATACCACAAAAAAACATCACGAAGGTAGAACTACCACACAGGAAACATGACGAAGATAGAATTTCCACACAGGTAACACCATGAAGACAACACCATGAAGGTAGAAGACTAATCTCACACCACTAAGATAGAATTACTACATAGGTTACACCACTATGAGAACACCACGAAGGTAGAACACTCATCTCACAAAACAAAGATAGAAGCACCACACATGTAACACCACGAAGAAAACACCACGAAGGTAGAAGAATAATCTCACACCATATATAACTTAGGTATTAAATTAAAAATGATTAGTCGTAAGATAGATCATCTTATTCTATTAGGAGTCACTCCTACTGACCCAAAAAGGATTGATAAATAATAACCCCACTGACCCACACAGGATCTGACCCACACATGATTGGTATGTGCGGACCCACACAAGTTTTCTGAGCGCTCACCCACATAAGATATGATAGATGCTGACCCCCATAGTATTGATAGATGCCGACCCGCATAGGATCAATGTTAATTTTTCACGTTACATCCTCCCACATGATTACTCACACCCTATAAGCTCGAGTTCAGTAGAATATGCCCCTGATGATATCAGTTGTACCACGACCTCCACTATGCTATGGAAAGGAGTAACCCAATGGAAATCCATGTTTTACGGGTTCCAACGAAATAGACGGAGATCCATTTAGACTCTTGGTCTGTGAGTTATAATCATTTTAGTTTTGAGGGCCCGGTTGGATTTAGGTTCGATCCAACCCGTTTGTACACCAAATTTATCTAAAACACATTTGGAGTATACCAAAATTACCATCTCGATCCAAGTATCCCAACACCAAAAATGGTTCGTCAAACAGACGTTCGGTTTTCACGATATGGACATTTAAGTGTTTATTATTCTGGTTGGGTCCAAGTCCGGTCCAACGCAGCCTGGGGTGACCTGACCTGGTATGAGTCCGACCCGGTTTGGAGGGGCCACGACAGGCTCAAATCTCTGAACGGAGGTCCGGTCTAGCCCTCTAGGGGGTGGCCCAACTCGCAAGGGGATATGCCAGCCAGTAGTGGGTGCCCAGCCCGCAAGGGGTCTACCCGTCCCGCAAGAGGCAGCCTGTCCTGGAAGGGGGCATGACCCTCCGGTCCGACAAGTGGTGGGGTCCACCATAGCCACCACTGAGGGAGTGATCCCTGGTTTTCCCTAACGTCCACGAGGGCCGTTCAGTTTCTTCCTCTACGGTGGTGCCACGTGGGGCCGCCAGGCTGTGCGTGAGACCCACAGGAGCGGGTCCTCCCCTTAGTCACGACCGACCGATGCTAGAAGCCATCTCCAGCGGTGCGCGGTGGTGAAAAGATCCTCCATTCATGGTCGGCCAGTGTGCTGGCTGCCTCCGTCAGTCCGCCGCGGCTGATGAGTCGTGTCCCAGATCCTCCGACAGCTCGCTAGTCGCACCACCCTCTTTTTCCAGTACCGACCGGTGCACTATCCAACTCTTCTAACCACTACGGCAGATGAGCCATGGAGGTTTCCTCTAGCATCATGGGCACACCTCCTCCTCCGACCACTGTAGAGGGCGTACCGCGACCGGTTCCTCTGGTTGCGCGGGTGTGCCATCTCATCCCTCACGGCCGGTCAGTTCCGGCGAATGCCTTGGTTGCTATTGGGATCGGTCAGTGGTACCTCCATGCATGCGGTCTTCCATAGAGGACAAGAGGGTATTAAGGTATCAGAGTCTCTGGTCCGGGTTCATTAGACCTGTTCCCTCGGCGTTAGCTTGAAAACAACACGAGGGAGGAAAAGGATTACACAACTCTTGAATTTAAATAAAATTAAACACTACCTCAATAATGATGGAGAAACACCCACGATTGAGGAAGTGGATCGATGGTCCCCATCCCCCGCAACATGCCTCCAAAGACGTTACTTGATCATCGATCTTCGGTTCAGGGTTTCACTGCCGCTCGTCACTGCTTCCCGAAACTGGCTCCATCCTCCAAGCATTTGGCGTCTTGGCACTTTGTGTGAACTTCTTTTCTTGGTGAAGCATTGTTGATTCCTCTCCCAAAGCACCATATAAATAGGAGGGGGGTTTCTAACGGTCGTGGGATTTAATGGAGGCTCATTAATTAGGAACCTTCCTAATTCCCCAACAGTGATGTTACATAGGATAGAAAGGTCAATCCATTTATTTGTTTGACACGTTGTTGGTCCCACGTTTCCTCTTGTCCATTGGAGGAAAAAAATGGTAACAAAAAAACAATTTTATTTTGTCTATTCTTTTAAAAAGACCCAAAATATAACTTTTTCTCTAGACCTGTAGTGGTCGATGTGACGTCTCCCTTAAATGAATCTCGGCGCTATAGATTCAATGGTGCCCTATGATTTTTAATCCAAGAACAAGTTCAAAAGTTAGAAAAATCCATTTTTTTGATTACTAAACACACCATAAAAATGTTCATAAATTCATTCCGAGCACACCAGGCCTCGGAATCACGCACCGTTAATTTTCGCAGACTTGTGAAAATTATAAATAATTTAAAACAATTACAATGATAATATATCTCTTTACAATGTTACCATGATTAATCCTCAATAAAATTTCCATGTTCCCATTATCTTTACTCATAAGTATAAGGATCGTGATTCTATTTATACTTTTTAATTTGTAATGACAATGTTCTCATCCCCTTTGCTCATATGTATAATAACCATGTTACCATATTAACTTTTAAATTTTTAATGACCATGTTCCCATTATTTATCACAAATTAATTTACCAATTAATTATCCACCCCAATCCTATTACTAATTCAACAATTAGTTAAACCCATAAATTCCATTATTTAACTCATCAATTAACTAAGTGCATCAAACCAATAATTCGTTCATCAATTAATTATTAAATATTACAAATCATTTCCATATTTATTTTTTTTGAATTTTTTATCTCTTTATAATCTAATATTTCCATTATTAAAGCCTCAATTAGTTATCTAGATCATTTTATCAAAGTCCCATAATTAATTCACAATTAATTATATTATTCCTATTATCAACGGCACAATATTAATCAACAATTAATTATCTCCACAATGCTATTTCAATATCTCCAATGAAATCCCTTGATTAATTATATAGAATAAAACCCCCTCCCCTTATAATAAATTTCAACAAATAAATTATCTAATTGGGGGGCCACTTAGTGTCACGATTAATTACCCAATAAATCCTTTATTTCAACAAAGACTAAATATATCAATATGACAATCTAATTAAAACAATTTATGAAAATTAATTGCTAAAACATGCTAAAACTCTGTAATTTTTCATATATATATATATATCAAATCAATGAAAATGTGAACTATATTTAGACCATCTACCTCAATTTATATATGGATGTTTGCTTGAAGGAAACCCCGAAAAACCAAGCTTCAAAAAAACGTATATATGAGTTTTGGATATAAATCCCTAAAATAATATTAAAGGAATCAAGATAAAATAAATATTTATATAGATCAACAATAATAGAACTAGACCTAAAATAATAGGATTAGAACCATGTTAATAGAGGATATCATTCATGAAAATATAAAAGAAAAGATAGAATAATGAAAAGAAGAAGCATTGGGATGAAATCCACATACCATCTGAAGGAAGGATCTTTAATGTGGGCATTTGGTCTCGAAGGGTAGTTTTATTAAGTCATTTTAATACTTCCAGGTCAATGGGAGAATCATTTTTTCCACCAATAAACTAAAATACTATGTTAGGGCTGCATTTAAGGTGAAATGTTTCATTAAAAGTTGAAAATGAGTGAGATCCATGATTTTAGGATGTCAATATTGGCCATCACATGGTTTGAAAAACTGTACGCTAACTGTGTTTCAACCACTACTTCAAGGGGGAACTTCACACAGCCACCTCGAACGAAATCTCAAACCATTCAGTAACCATTCCAAATCTACTTCCTAAAAATATCAGGGAGCAGACAACTTCTCCAAGGAATCCACACCGTTTGCACAAACCATTTTCAAACTATGCAGAACCTCATTTCTCAAAAATATTTTTTAGACTTCAGCCAAACACACATTAAGACATTACTCTAATCATTGATACATCTGTGAAAACAATAAACTATCTAAAATCTATACGAAGATAACTCTAGAAAATCATATCCATAACTCAAATAATTGGAACATAAGTAAAAAAAATTACCTAAAATTGGGCCTGAAATAACTCTAGAAAAGTTCAAGATCATAAAATCTCCCCACCTTATAACAAATCATCCTCAAGATTCACCTCCCATTATTTATAAGACTCTTAGGAAAAAAATATCCAACCATTGATCCATCATACCTTCTTCTATTTTCCCTTATTCATCTTTCACACATCCATGTTTCCATAACCCACAAACTATCAGCACAGTCATTCCTCGCAACACTTTCTCACTATGATACAACACCCATATCAGATGCTCCTGAACAAATACATCTATCTCAAGTTCATCCACATCCACATAAATCAGATGATAAGGGTTAGGGTGATACCTCAGAAGTAGCGATACATGGAAAAAATAATGTGTGGCACTGTATAAATGTTGAAGAGACAATCAATACTCCATCACCCTGATTCTCTCTAATATATAAAAGGTTCTATCTATACTTGGAGACAACATGCCTCTACCTTCATACCCTGTGGTGATCCATCCTGGGTGACTCCCTAAGTGAAACACAATCACACTCTACAAAATGCAGGGGTCATATCTATCTATAATTATATGACTTCTATCTACTCTGAGTAGTATCAATGCATTTCCGAATCAACTATTCCTGCTTAGATGTCCGATGCACGACACTTGGTGATGAAAACTCGGAATCACCAGCCTCCGTCTAGAAAAGTGGTGATCTAAAAGGCATACAATAAAAGACCTCATTCGGTTCCATCTATATATATTTTTAATATCTTTTGTTATATGAAAAATCTACTAATGCTAGGTTATATTCCCAAGATCCACTGAAGTCATGCTCACATGCATGTAGCATGTTATGAAACACCTCTATAGTATATTACGACTGCCCATATGTCTATGGGTGGAAATCCATACTCAGTAATACCTATGTTCCCAGAATGACCTACTAGCCCTTCTATAAGCATGATTTAAAGCATGAATCATGATATGAAACTATAATATGTGGATCTCTTGGAAAATGGTCTATCTCTTAAATGTATAGTTCTCCCAAATTTATACTTTAATGGTTTCCCTTCCAGTCAGGAAATGTTTGACCTTTTTCAGTCAATCCCGATTGACCCAAATAGTGTCATTATTTCAAAGTGTACTTAGGAGACCTTCCAAAGAATATATGGTCATGTCATCCCACTTCTATTCTAGAATAGGCAACATTTTTAATAAACGTCTAAGACATTGATGCCCTGCCTTCACCTATTGACGGGTGATGTATATTTTCACTAGTCCTTATATCTCCCTTTTCATGCCTGGCCAACAAAAATTGTCATCATAAGTAATGGTACAATTTTCTTACGACTAGTGGCAATACCCATTTTGAGGCATGAAATTACTGCATGAGATCCTCTCGCATTCTCGTAAGTACCAAAAATGGATTTGTAACATTGATGATCTATTCCTCATATATCAAAAATTCTAAAGATGTCTCCCCAGCTTCAAATATTTCCCCCAAGGCTATGAACTCTAGATACTCAAATTGGCTATCCCAAATCTGTCTCAAAAGCATTGAATGAACTAAAATTTAAAGAAAATCCATCTACACCCGCCCTCCGGATCCACCACATAAATTTCATCCATTAAGGTCATCATCATCCACTTTGTACTCGACACTTTTACAACCTGATTATGATTTTTATTTCTCAAGTAATATTACACAATATTTACATTCCTAGGAACATATTCCAGTGAAAGATATAATGAAAACAAATACTCAACCCCTCTCTACTACTAATGATTCAAATCACTCTATGAAAAATTATATAATTTAAACTCATGTGATCCGTATAGACTCTAATACTTTCCCCAAAAATATAGTTTCTCCTACACTTAATAGCATAAAACACTATGTCCAACATGAGGACATACAGAGGGTAATTTTGTTTAGGAGGTATCATTTTCTAACACACATGTTCCAAAACTCTTATTCCCTACATCAACATAGATCCAAGTATGATCCAATATGCATCACAATAAACTATATACTCCAGCCCTAACATAGGTATGATCAAAATTGATTTTTATGTTAAGAACATCATCAAATACTGAAAATATATCCAAAAAGGATTTTAAAATGAAACCATTAATTAATTTTTGGTCCAGCTCGAATGTGGTGAGGCATTATGGGAAAATTCCTCGATGAATTTCTTGTAATATCCATCTAATCCAAAAAATCATTGGATATAAAAATAATTATGGGGATTCACCCACGAAACCACTTCCTAAACCTTCATTGGGTCCACTGACACACATTCCTCTGAGATGAGGTTCCCCATGAAGTGTACATGGTCGATCCAATTATAAAAAATAGATTTCCTGGCATATAACTGATGCTCTCTCTTTGTACCTAGTAAGATTTCAAGATGTTGGGCATGATCGTCCAGAGTATGAGAGTAAACCGATATGTCTTCCACAAACACCACCATGAATTGATCTATATATGGATTAGTGATAGTATTTATTAAATCCATTAACACTATTAGAGAATTTTTTTTAACACAAATAGAATTATGAAAAAATCATAAAGGCCCTAAATGATTTTTAACATAGTCTTCAGTATATAAAAAGTCCACATTATCAACTTATAATACCTGAATCTGAAATCAATCATTGAGAATAATCATGCTCCTATAAACATGTCATACAAGTCATCGATACACAGAATATGATATCATTTATTCAAATTAATTTTTTTCAACATAAAATAATCGAATCACAATTTTAAACTCCCATCAACCTTCTTTTCGAAAAAAATTGGTGATCCCCAAGGAAATGTTCATTGGTAGATAAATCCCTTATCCTCTAAATCCTCTGAAAGAGTATTATAATTTTGAATCTTTATTGGTGACTATATTTATAGTGTAATAGATTCTAGTTGAGTTCCCAACATGTGCTCAATAGTGAATTCCACATTTCTCTCTGGTGGAAGGCCTGAAATGTCTGGAGGAAATAATTACCAAAACTGTTCCACTACTATTGGAAGGACATTTTTCCTATCACCCCTATCATCCAACAAAATACTAAAAACTTCGTATATGATATATTACAGGTTCTAAGTAAGTGACCCTGCTTGGACTTCCTATATATACTTCTCTCCATGATGAAAATACTGGCCACCCTAATGCGACACAAAGGTCTCCCACATACGGTAACAATCGATGTGGGATCTGTATGTGACTAGACAGTCCATCCTTATAATTTGGTCGAATTCATTCATATCATGATCATAAGTATCCCATAGGAAATGATGTTCCCCAATATCTTGTGAACAACCCTTTTCATAGACTGATGTATCTAGACTTCACACCCAATGGGGTATATATAATCATTAACCTGCTCACAATCTCCACTACTAGGATGAAACCATTAACATGTTTACAAATACAATGGAATGTGAGGTACCAATATCAAATACGAAAATAGATAAAGTATAATATACAATACAATCCTTTTTAATCCTCGATATCAATATCCACATGTGTAGGTCTTACTGAATGTAAATATGCTTCCCCTCATCCATGTGATGTTGGGCGACTCTCCTGAATATAACCACTCTATAGATGCATGCACTCTTACCCAAAAGAACCAAATTCACTACCCCTACCACATCAACTAGTAGAACTCAAAAAGCTATCCTGATTTTTTTGTTGAAGACCATCTTCCAATATTATGACTCTTCCCAGTAACTCCTTCACTACAAGTATGTCAGTACAACCTAAAGAACATGTATAGATGTCACATCATTCCACATGGTCAACACTCTATTAGTGGTCGATAAATTTTTTGACGATAGTGTAATGGCGTAACAAACTGATGAAATATCACCCTAGCAGGGTAATGTCAAACTGACCCTTCTTGGCATACAATTCTTCCCACTACATAGACTAATGTTTTCATAATTTTACTTCATACTCTTAGAAGATGAACCACTTGATTTTTTAGTAACAACTACCCATCCATCAATTAAAACCTCTCTCAGTATGCCTTCAACATTGAGATCCAAATCCACCACTTCAGTAAACTTCATCATCCTAATGATATTAACCCTGAAATTATTATCACACTTACCTCCATCCAAAAAAAATTTCTATATCCACCCCATCCGCTGCTAATGATGGAGAAAAGAATTATATGTTTTTGTAACATTTATCATAGTCCATTGTAGACATGTTCCCATGTGCCAATTTCATGATATGTGTAGGTTTCTCTTGTCACAACATCTATGGGTAAAAGAGTTACAAGAACATCTATAAAAATTCCTCTTATAACATACCTTCTGTTGTCTAGTTTTCACTTGAATGTCCCACTAGTTCTTCGCTTATCCATATAGCATATAAGCAACCACAGATGAAATCTCAAAATGTTCATGTTTTTTTTTCTATAGACTCAACCCAGAATTCATCTCCCCAAGTTCCACCTTCTCTAATCAGTGTCGTAGGGTGATGTAACTGAGACTCCCTATTAAACTAAGACATTCTCTTCAAAACTCACCCGCGATATCATTCAATTAATTTAATGACGAGATCAATGTTCTCTCTAAACTACTCAACTTTATTTTCAGTAGGAATGATCAGTGCGTCATGTTCCCAAACTGGAATAAAATTACTCGGCACACTCCTTTTTCTTCCCCTCAACAAGAATCATGGAGGCATAACCTCTAAAATTCCAAACACGTATCTCATGTTTCATAACACTACCTTATAACATTTACGTATGAGGAAAAAATCATAATAGTCATTTTTCCCCCACCTCCCCACATAGTAAAAACCAAGTCACTATCACTACTATTACCCATACTACTCCTAGGGTTTGGTTAACAAGGGTAAAACACTATCATTAATATGTTCCTGATATAGACACCAAAATATATTTTTTTTTCTTTTTTCAATATTTATCAATTTATTTTAGGAACCATTATTCATTATAATCTCACACCATGGAAATATATTGATTCTCAACAACATAACCATATCCCATTTCACCGTTCACCAAAAAATGAAGCATGTCATAATAACCATGGGTTCCTAGAAATATGCATGAAGACTCAACTCTCGTTCCATTATGGGCCTCAAATAAATACTCAAAAATTCTCAGCAATAAAAATAACATCACACTATAAGAACTTCACCGAAGGTGAAATAATATTCAATTATAACAAAAATCAATAATAAAAACAATCCCACACTGAGAGCATGGGTTTCCCCATGTACATGGGTTTGTAACTCTCATGAAATAGATCATAACCAAGCCCTGAATCCTTTTAGTCTCCTATATAATTTCCTTTAAACAGTATTTACAAAGAAGTATAAATAAAACTAGATCTATGATACGACTTTGTAACATCCCAACCCAGGATCCACATGATATTTCCCCAAGCCAGTTCGCCACACGACCTCAAGAGAACCTCCCCATAGAGTAGATGAATTTGATTATCTGTGATAGTTATATATGTCATTCATGTGGGGACTATTCCTTAATTTTTCAGAGTATGGATCGAGGGAAATAAATAAAAAAATGAGATAGAATATATAACCAAATTAATACTCTTGTGATAAAATAACCAAATAAGAAATAAAATACTCAACTAAAAGGGAACACATTATGCCAATATAAGTGTAAATTATCTACAATGAAACTGAAAATAAAGACCCTACGATTCCCCAATAAGGTCCCAAACCATTTCTGGTCCCTCTTGTATGCTCCATCCCCAATAAGCCACCTATCGTAGGGCCTTTTCACTTATACAATCCTACAAAAATATAATCTATTCTAGTACCTATCTAACAGTTTGATTATGGTGCTAGTACAAATCAATACTCCACCTCCAACGGTGTCTAAAAAAGTCCAGTCAAATGATAGTGTGTGTATCTATAGAATAATTAAGCACAATTCACTAAAACCATGATATTATATTATCATTTTTTATTATCTAACTACATTAATTATATGTTTCTAAAGGATACCCATATGATTATATTATCTTTATCTCTTACCAGAGCCAAAAGTGTTCCCTAGGTAATATAATATCTTATTTCATTGATCTTACCAAAGCTCATAGAATTCAAAGGTGTTATGATATCTCAATACCTGATTTGTATCATGTAAGAGTTAAAATATTCTTGTGTGGGGCCATAATTAAGAGTGCCACAATTTCCATTCATTATTTTAAAATTTATAAGACATATTTCAAAAAGTAACCAATATTCCTGCTAATAATTTTTTTTTCATTTTAAAAGGCATTTTATGGGTTGACGGTACCAAAAACAAGGTTCAAAGCAAGATTCAGAACAATGAAAAACAACCTACAACTCCACAAACCAACACATAAAATTCAACCATAAACAAACTAAACAACACAAGACTACAGATCATTGTACCCATATTTGACTCTGCATCCCATTCAATATTCATCTTCTATAGTGGTCGATTCCATAATAGAATTCGGTCCATGCTGCATCCTGATATTACTGAACTCCCACCTCCTTGACTTATCTAGAGGCAGTTGGGATAGACATGACTGTTTGACTAAGCTATATTTTTTAATGGAAAGAATCGTCATGCTATCCTGCTTAAAAAATGATCTGTTTCTTACCAGACATGGAAGATAAGAGTAGTATTTCATAGTTCTTCTTCTTGGAGTTGCAGACAAGGTTACTTCACACTTGGCCATTCTGTTATTCCCACATTGTACTATATCGTTGTAGGAATGAATAACATGACCTTTCATATTTTCTTTATCTCCCCAATTATGATCCTTCCCTTTACCAATGAAATCCTCAGAAAAAATACCATTGGCCTCGCTATTACTCCTCTTTCTTTGGTTCGATGTATTAATTTCAATATTAAAATGGAACCGAACCCCATTAGTAGGATTTTAGATAGCACTAGAGACTTCCCCTTATCCCATAAATCCACCAATATGCTCTTTCATGGAGACCCCAACACCTACACCCGCATCCTATGGATTTTCACATAAACCAGATTCAAAAATGACACTGGTAAGGCTTTCAAACCTGTTTCTTAATGGGATAAAAGGCCTGTCATAGATATATATACCTCTAGCCCCCTGTAAGGTTAGCTTTCATAAAATACCTAGACCCCTCAGCCCCCACTGACTGTATTAGGGGAACCTCCCCCAATATGTGATCCTCAATCCGATCCACTTCAACAACCAACACAGACCCTACCAAGGCATTCACCATAGTAAAAGTAGCCACAGCTCCTTGACCATCCTCGACCAACTCCCTACTGACATCCTCCATATGTTCGGCCACCACTTGAGGCTGGACCTCCATACCACTTCATTCTTTTTCTTTCTGCTATAGAACAGGAACCACCCTCACACCAACCTCAAACCCCTTGCCCATGTTACCTTGTATACTTCTCAATTTAGAATGACCACATTCCAATTCCCTTTATACATAAGTCTGATGACCATTTCACCATTTTTACATATCAATTTAGAATGACCATGTTCCCATCCTTTATCACAGAAATAATTTCCCAATTAATTATCCAGCCTAACCCATTACTAATTCAACAAATATATAACAACATATATTCCATTAGTTAACTCAACATTTAACTAGGTTTATTCAGAACATTAATTAATTCATATTTTAAATAAGAAATATCAAAATTCATTTGAATAATTAATTTTCTTAATTTAAATAGATCATTACAATATCCACACTCCATAATTAATCACAAAATTAATTATCTATATCATATTATCAAAAGCACATAATTAATCTAACATCTATTATCTAAATCATGTTATTAGAGTCACACAATTAATTCACAATTAATTATCTCAACTTTTCCATTTTAATATATCATAGCTTATATCCTGATACATTGTCTACATTACACCCCTTACCTATTACAATAAATTTACCCAAATTAATTAACTAATAGGAAAGCCCCATATTATTCTCATTAATTCAAAAATTAATCCCATATTAAAACGGTGCTTCAAATAATTTATTTCTCAACATAATTAACCCAAATCATGAAAATAAATTGCTAAAGGATGCTACTAATTATAAAAATTTTCATATACATATAAAATCCATGACTATGGGAATTATATTTATAACTCCTAAATCCATTAGTTGATGAATTTTCATTCAAAAGAAGCCCCCAAAATCAGAGAATCCCAACACCATAGAAATGATTTCTAGATCTAAATCTCTTAATCAAAATAAATATTAGAGACATTAGGATAGCATAAATCTAGATCTAGATCGATAATTATAGATCTATATATCAACAAATAGGTTTATATCCAAGTTAATATAGGATATATTCTATTAAATGATCAAGGAAATAAAGAAGAAATAATGGTAGAATTATTGGGATGAAATCCACATAATAAGAGAAGAGAAAATCATCAATTTGGGTTTTCGATCCCCAATAATTTATTTTTTAAGGCCATTGAATCCATCCATGTTGATGGGAGAACATTACTTTAACCATATAAAATTTAAATCCTTTGATAGGTCTACATAGGGGTTGAAGCTAGTCATTAAAAGTTGAAAACTAGTGAGATACACAATTTTAGGATCTCAAGTTGTCACATTTATAGTTTAGTTGCATGGGTTGACAAAACATGGACTAATTTTGCATTATCCACTACTTCAAGGGAGAACATTGCACAACCAAATTGAATGGCCTCTCAAATAGTGTGTTTACCATATGAAAGCTACTGCCTCAAAAGACCATAGAGCACATGGTTTGTCATACGAATCTGCATGGTTTGTAGAAATCATTTTCCAATGGTGAACAACCTATTTTCTCCAAAATGTTTCTTACACATCACAAAAACTCCCACAATCCATAAATCCAATCAATGGTACATAAGTTAAAACAATATAATCCTGAAATAGGGCCTGAGATAACTCCATAAATGTTTGGGATCATAAAAATATCAACCATAAACACAATGATATCAATTAATAGAAAAATATATCAAATATCAATGATGAAAATCCGTATGAACTATTTAACCAAATCAAGAACACATAGTCATGTTTTCATAAGATACCAATTTTGTCAGTATCTATGCCCATTTGAAGTATGGATAATAAATTTAAATCATATTCATTGATGATCTATACTAAGACCAATGATTGGATAAAATGTCAATGAAAACCCCCCTACCTTGAAAATATCCTTAGATTGAAGACCTTAGAAAAAAAACGATGTTCAGCACAGAGTCATGATTGAGGGTAAAATATTTATACATGAAAAAACATTATTCAAGAAGCTGATAAGGTCTAGTTTCAAATAATTATGTTGAGAAGTTAAATTTTGAGATGGATATATAATCATGATATTTTTTAAAGATAATATTTGTTTTTATGTTATGATTAGATAAATGAAAAATGGATTTCATAAGTTATCTAATGTTATTACACCGATTTGGAAGATAAATACAACCAATTTAATTTAAAAACGTACATAATGAACAAGTTTTAGGATTCATGAATTAGTTTGACATGTTTTGTTCATTTTCACAATTATATAGATTAATTATTTTGTGATTGTTGGGTCATAAATTGAATGAATATTATTTATTGAATTTGATTGATCATGGATAGGGTCATCACATGTGAAATCAGGTAATTAATGAATGAGTGTTGGCATTTGAGAAGGTAAATAATGTCAATTTTAATATATGTATATTTTACTTTTATAAAATGATGCTAGGTGACATTATTTTAATGAAATATAATGCCTAAATCTATGAAATTTTGTTTATGTTGAGGAAAATGAAGTTAACTAATGTGATGAACCTTATCCCCTAATGTTCAACCATTCATCTTGAGAGAGAAATATATTGATCGAACATGAAGAATACACCTTGACTATGACTTACAATAAACATAATATTTTTTTATTCAATAACATTTTAATGAAACGTAGATTACTATTGATCATTGATAACATAATGGTCACAGTTACAGGAGGAAAAATAATTAACTCTAACATCTAGTTATGAATTTTTTTTGATAAAGAGTTATGTCAGTGAGTAGGAAAGTAATAAAATATTCTTCAAAGATATTACATTTTAGGATTCTACAACACCCTCTATATGAAATTAATTGCACTCATGACAGAGGAGTGAGGTCAGATATAACAACCCCATAATTTTTATTAAGAAACCACTATTATTCACTATTAATGTTCACAATTTCAAAAATATATATTATTTAAACATTTATATATTATTAAATAATATTTAAAATTGTAATATATTATCAATAATATATTAATTATAAATTTCAAAATATTAAGTAATCATTGTGAATGAAAAAGTATTTTATTATATAATTAAATATGTTTTCACAAAATGATATCTTACCTTATATTTTATATATGAATATTTATGTTATTTATATTTAATCATTGTGATGTTTATTATTGTCTATTAAATAATTATGTCACAGTATGAGGAATTAATATCAATTAATATTTGATTTTTTTTGTTTAATGAAATTAAATTTTTTCTATGTGGTAGTCATTTTTAATCAGATGAATAAATTTATTTTTTTATCAAATTTAATGTGATAATATAAAATAATTCATGGCATTAGTATACAAATATTAATTTAGAGTGATTTTAAGTGGTTTTATGGGTAATAGTATTTTTATGTGAATATTTATAATATCATTATTTATAGAACACATAATATTTTATGATATTTTAACAAAAAAAGTATGAAATAAATAAAATTATAATTAATAGAAGTACTAATTAAAAATAATATAAATAGAATATAATAAATATTAATTCAATTTATTTATATATATAATTATTCCATGACATATATGAAAATAATTATTAATGTTGAAATATTTCTATCATGACATTATTTATGTTCAATAACATTCCCTTGGGATAATATTTGAGAATGGAAACTTTTATAGGCTATGCGAGATACATATATAATCAAAACATAATTATTTTGTAGATAGTTATTAATTTTGGAAATATATAACAAGTATCTTATACAAAATATTCCACAATGTTTCTATAAGGAGAACCACACCATAATAACATAATAAATATGTTTCCATTATATAGAAGTGTATAAATATAAATTTTGAAAAAATTTCAATAACAAAAAATAATGGTATAAAATATTATTTATGTTATTAAAATATTTTTTATTTTAAAAAATAGTTACATTTTTTAAAACGATTCGGCAGCATCAACACAACTCTTGTGAAAGCGGAAGAAAAGTTAACGTAGATGATATAAAAATATTAAAAGATATATGATTGAGATGAAATGGGTTACCCTGAGATTTTTACAGATACCCATGAGTGATATTTTAGTACGTAAGTTTTTATATTTTGGTTACATTTCTATATAGATATTTATAAATATGAAACTTCATGAAGAGGATATAAAAGTAATATATGGATATTTGATGTTAAGAAATATTGTATTATTTTAATTAAAGTTCATAAAAATATAATGATTTTTTATTTTCGATAATAAATAGTCTAATATAGAATCTATGGTAAATGTTTGAGGTACTTATGATTCTATATATACATTTCTTCCCTTCAAGATTAAATATTTGGGAAAATAAAATTGATTTTTTCCTTTAAAAATGGAGTTCATATATCATACACAAATACATATATGATTATTTTTTCCCTTAAAATATATTACAAAAAAGATATTGTACATATTTTTTCTTGTAACTATGATAGTAGTGTGATCAAAATTCAACTCTCCAACTCCCTTATGCTATTTCGAACTTTAGAGACTCAATGTTCGAGGAAGGGTTTACCGAGCCTCTTTCTAATTTCATAATTGTGATACATTATACTGAAAAAATATTAAAATTATATATATATACTTCCAATGATTACATTCCACGCCCATTGGTATGTATTTTAACAATTTTATGATTGGAAACAAATTTTAACCCCTCACAAAACCATTTTTTATAAAAATTTACAAATTCCACAATGTATGTTATACAAATATAGACTTTTAGTTTCAATTATTATCATAATATTTCATTATTGAATATAACACATAAAATTTATTATAAATTAGTGTTTTCAATAACATACTTACATTTATTAAAAAAAATGAAGAAATAATATTACATCTATTTTAATATTTTTTGAATGAAATCTCTCACAATGGTGGTTTTTTGTAAGAAACATAAATGATGATGTTTTATTCAATTTTAGTTTCTTTTATGTATTCTAAAAATTTAATTTAATGTAAATTATAACTTTAATAATAAAATAATTTTATTAATAAAATTCTTGTAATACATGGCATCCATTATAAAAATTAAATTAAATGGAATGAATCATAAAAATAAAATTCATTAAATATACGCTTATTTTGGGAGGTTCTCAAGACTGAAACAATTTTATGAACAACTAAAAAAATATATTTATATAATAATATGAAAAATATTCCATGAATATAGTGTTTATGTTTCCTTTAGAGAAGGAAATTTGATTCACCCAAACACACTGATCTTTTTTAGAGATTATAAATCAAACAAATCCAAAACAATAAACATGGGTAATACTTATTTAGTAAATGAATGGAAAATGATAATAAATTAAATGAATGGAATAATAATTAGTCAATAAACATTAAAAGGATCAAAGGAATGTAAAAATATATAATTTCATTATTATGAAGGTTATAAGTTTAATGACGTTAGTTGGGATTACATGTTAGGTATTTCTCTTCAGAACACTTTTTAAATGTTTTAAACACATCTCTCCCATAGCCATGATCATAAAAATGATTCAAATATTCAATTTCTTATAAAAAAAATTAATTAATTAAGTGATTTTCATCTATTTTTATTGTATTTACAATGGGCTGTGGGTTATGTGTACCAATTTATAAATGGTATGGTTATGAACATTATATAATGATATGAAATGATTGGTTTTTATTATTTCCTGAAAAACCAATTCACCCTGCACATTCCATCTCATGAAAATTAAACATTATCAAGACATTAATTACATTTTTTAAATTGTTCAAAATTAAAATTCAACACAACTATTTTTTGGTAATTTTTTATTTCAACAAATTAGTAATATAAAATGATATCTTATATTATTTTAATGATCTATTAAAATGTGCATTCCATTGGGGGTTTAAATGAGTGTTTTGACGAAAAGTGAATGATATTAATTTTTTATAAAATTTATTAGTTCTTGTATATTATAGATCAACATTGGTGGGATGGAGATATAACTCTATAATAAATCCTGTAAGGATTTATTCTCAATTGAAAGGATTTTTTGAAATAACTAATATTGTGTTTTTACATTGTTGTTGAATTACAAGTGAACCTTTGTAATGAATATAACAGTGAAAGTAAACTATTTTTTTATAATCATTGGAATATTTTTAATGGAAATATTTTTACACTGATTAGATTTTAGATAAACTGTTAAAATTAAAATATTTTTTAGTTTATTGATTTTTTCTTGGGTTTTCATGTTTCTCCCAAGGTTCTTACATAGATTTTAAATTCTTGTGGAGATATACAATGGAAATTATTTTACTTATCTCAACATTTATTTTAGAATTTAAAAACATGAAAATTTACCTTGAATAAATTATTTATTACTTCTCATTATATTCCAAGGTTCTTAAATCATGTATCTATGATTGTGATGAGTTTAAAAGGACATCATTGTATTTGAAAATAAATTTATACTAGGTTATCAAAGTGAAATGTTTTTTAAGGATTATATTCACTGGTGATCATGTTTTATCAAGCTTCCAAGATGGTTTTGGAAATATTTTGATTTTTTGTAAAGAATATTATTTTCTTTTTTGAATAATTTATACACATATTTGAATGTGGAAAATAATCGTGGAAAAAATTATTGTGTGTTCATGGTTTCCTAACGTTCCAATATATTTTTTCTATACATGCAGTGAGACTTAATGGAAATATTTCGACTTCAAGAAGAAGGTAACAAAGATTTTTAAATTGAAAATATTTTTTTAATGAGAATATTAGTCAAAGGATGAACTATTTTACAAGGATAACATTATAATTCTTTGATTTCACTGTGTTTTATATGTTTTTATGGGAAAATATTTTTTCCACTTGTGGATATGTTTTATTAAAGAGGTAAAAATTTAATTTTTTGAAAACATATTTTTTGTCAGGTGTTTTCATTTTTTTTTTGATTGAATTATGGGTTAACATTCCTTCATAACCCTAAATAAACATTTTTAATCATTCATGATATTCAAATGTTTTTCCTAGGGAATAAATATATAAACTATCTATATTATTTCTGTTTATTTAATATTTTTCATTCATCTGGAATATAAATAATATGTCTTGAATGAAATAAACGTTGAAAAAAAATATTTTATTGAAAAAATTGTTTTTTTATCAAATCAACACTCTTTGATATGTATTGAATTTATAGATTCCCTAAAACTAAAAACATAAACTATAATCGGAATAGTTGAAAGTATAATACATTAAATTAAAATTCAAATTATTATTTATTTATGTTATTTGTTTTTATAGTTAGTATCAAATATAGTATGTAAATAATATGTTTTTAGAATAATATTCTTGTGTATAAGTCTGAGGAATTATAGTTTCTTTAACATTAATGGTTTATATAACATTATATATTAGTTTATTTTTTGGTTGAACATTGTTTATAAAATTGTGAAAAATAAAATTGGTTTATGTGTTCATTATATGTCATAATTTATAATAATTACATAACAATACGGTCTTTATGTTAAGGGGGATAGTTTTTTTCGTTGATTCAAAATTATTGAATTTAAAATGACATTGATTAAGAAACATTATTACATAAAATATGGAATTTTGTTTTTTAATATTTAAATTATTAGAATATCCATCTTGGTTTTACTAAATGGAACAATGTTTTAAGAACTGGGTTAACAAGGTTTTCAGTGGTCAATGTTGGGGTTTTCTGAATTAGAATACAAATAGGCTAAATGATGAGATAAAATAAATTATGGATGTTAAATAGTATTTATCTTGAATTATGAATTACATCATATACTAATTGGAATTTACCAACACGCCAAATTTTAGAAAAAGTATATCATTGAAGTTATAGAGATAATTAGATTGGAGGAAACAATATTCCTATTTATATGTGTTAAGATTATTATAAGAATTACTATTGTAAATTAATCAATTTAAATAGAAGGTATTTTAGATTTTTAAATTTAGGGAATGAATCAGTAGTATTCCACGTTCAAATGAAATGATGGATTAACCCAAATGGGGGAATAACTATCTACCTAATGTATAACTCATAATTTAATGTTTTAAATAAGGAATATTTTGTATTTATGTTAATATATTCCATATATGGAATTATCTTGCAGGGAATAATTATGGTCACATAGATAAATTCAATTAAAATTCCTATATCATATAATTGATGATGGAGAAAATTAAAATAATATTTAAACAATTAAAATTATTTTAAAATTTTTCCTCATGTTTATTCTAGGAAACATTAATTCATTGAGGTTGATGACCATTTTAAAATGAATCATTTTTAATGTTATAATAATTATTTAATAAATAATAATTTGACAATTTATTTATATATCTTTATAAATGACCATGAATGGTTGATGTTTAATAATATAGTACTTAAAGAGTAATAAAGTAGTAGACATTTATTCATGGTTTGGTATGATTATAGATGACCATAAGTTCAACAAAATAGTTTAATTAATAGTCATTATTCAATTGTTATTTAATAAGAATAATAATATTTTAGATATTTTTAGTAGGTTTTAATAACATATTGAGGTATATATAACCCCAATTTTTATGAATTGTTTTGTGTTTCATTTTTTTGAGGAACAATATTATAATTTATTTTAGCGATATAACCTGAATATATTAAATAACATTTGGGGTTAATAAATTCATTGATGTTGATAATAATATATTTAATTGGGATAATATTTGATTTACTTATATAAAATTATGTGAATATTTTTAATGTAATATTATTGGGTACTATGAATATTATATCCAAGTAGGTGTTCTATTCATGAAAAATAATGACTTTGTAATCTTTTAGAAAAATATGTGATTTTATGATTCCATTATTCCTTAGTGATTTATTTTATTTGATAAAATTTTATAGTATTTCAGAAAATTTATGTTTAGTGTTCATACATTTTCAATATTTATATTGTTGATCAATTAATTTTCTGTGGAGATTAATTTCATATTTATTTGGGATGAATCGGTAAAATAATAATTCTAATTATGTATTTTTTTATACATTATGATGAGTTTTATTTTTGTTTCGAATTATTTGTATTAAAATTATATTTTTATTATATATGATTAGGATTTTGATATTTTTTTGTTATCAAATTATGGAATTGTTACTTCTTCTTATTCTATCAATTTTACTTTTTATAATCATATGGAAAAAAAAGAGTAATATGTTGTCTACTATATTTTGGATCACATAATACATTAAAATTTATTTTTCCTTTTTCAAGATTGAGAAATTAATCATTCTCATTCATCATTTCAATGTGAAACAAGTCATAGGTGAAAATTTAAAATAACATAATGGAAGAAGTTAATATTCTGAATTAAAATAAAACAAGTATATTTTCTCATATTATTGATCTCAATTTTAAAATATATCATCAAACTCATGTAAATATTAGAATAATATTTCAACTCATACAAGGAAAAAATAAACTAACTATAAAAGTACATCCGATAAATTTCATTCCAGTTATATATATGATATCATTTGGTTTTAAAACCTTGATGTTATTTCATTCCACTAAATTTTAGTTATATCTTCATTCCCTCCAAAATTTTAATCCTTACATATAGTTCATTACAAGGTATCATATTTATCTTCAAATGAAAAATATCATTTTTCAATCCACTTTTTCCTTATGTATTGTATTTTTAAAAAGATTTCTGTTATTTCTATACATTTTAAACCCCAACCCTTAAAACTTAACATATAATTAGTCTGAAAAATTCTCATTAAGAGGGGGATAATGTGAAAATACATATACATTTAACATGATACCACTATTATAGTTATAAATATTCATTATATTGAATTCATGTATAATATTGAAATATAATACTTGTTTATGTTTTCATGTGAAATTATACAATGATTTAGAATCTAATTACACCTTAAAATTACTATGTTATATTTTTTATTGAAAAAGAATTTTTTGTAATGATTCAAAATATTTTCATAAAATTATATTTATTTTAATATTTTATAATTGAATTATTATTTTATTATTTTAAAATTATATTTATATTTATTAATATTATATACATAATTATATAATTGTATATGGTACGAATATTAGTTTTTAATCGAAAATATATAGTTTTAATTTTCATATTTTCCATATATTGTATGATATTATTTAAAATTATAATTTCTAAATTGTAAAATTGGATTTTACTAAATTAATATTAATATTTTTATTGATTTTTTCAAAATTATGTTATGTTAAATTTTTGTTCTTTTTAAGTGTACGAAGTTTCTAATATTTGAATATATAGTTTGTTAATAATATGGTATACTTTATCATATAATCATGAACCAAATATAGAATAAATAATATTTGAACTTATATAAAGACCCAAACATGAATATACACTCCAATATGATAGAAAAATTATTCAATTCAAATAGATTTATATTTAACCGAATGGAAATATACAAAATTTTATCAATGCTTATGTAATAATTACACTATATTGAAAATTCATGTTTTCTTTTCAAGAAATATAATTTTATATGGGAAAACACTATTATAGACATGAAAAATAATTATGAGTAATAATTTTTTTATTGTTTTGTAATTTTTTGATATTTTTTAATATAAAATGTATCGTATCCAAAATCTTATTCAATGAATATAGATGTTGATAAATTTAAGTATAACATAATAATTTATTTTAAATGATATTAAAGAGGGTAAATGTACATGATAAATTAAATTTAAATGAAAATATTAATAGGTACGAAATTTTATTTACCATATTATATTATATGTATATTTATGTAACTTTAGAATTGTCTTAATGAAATACACAGAGTCAAAACAAATCTTCTGAATTATGTTGAATGTTTAATTTATAATTATTTTAAATGATCCACCCAAATTTTTAAAAATAATTATAACATATTCATTTAACGATGGGACACAAAAAACGAATCATTGAAATTAATATAATATCTTAAGAATATCTGATTTATTTACTTTATCAATTAAATTCTATCCTTGATACAGCTTGCAATGAACCTAGAACCAATATCTTATTCTAGTACACACAACAACGACTATCTTTAACAGCTTTCATTTAACACAATATCGAGTTTAAATGAATACAATTAATATTATTAATTAAAATGTAAATTATCTCATAGAAATAAAATTATTGAGTATCATTACTGTTAAATAACATATTAAAATAAATGGTTTACAAAATAATAGAAATGCATTAATTATTTTATAATTAATAATTAATTAAAATAAATCCCAATTTAATATAAACTTTATATATATATAATAATATTTAATTTCTCAATGGGTTTTTATCATCATATAATATATTAACTATTGTTATAGAATTATCTCAATGAAATTGTCATGACCCATCCTCAGGGACCATGTCGTGACTAACCCCAAGCCCACCTTCCATAAGCCAGGGGCTGACAACTAGCACTAAAGGAATAATTCCCTATGCTGGGAAGACATTGCCTCTATAAATGTAAATACAAAAATAGAGTATGCAACCGGAAGTAATCACTAAGTAAAAATGAATACGAAAGAGTGTGCGGAAAGTAAAGGGGACGAAAATACAAGCACAACAGTAGAGTATAGATGAAAAAGAGAGAAACTGCTCATAGGTAAAGAGCAGCTCCTGGATCGTCCCCCAGGGTTCCTACCTGATGGGTATGTAAATATGGCCACCTCAGCACTCCATGTCTGTCAGACTCCTCTGTGTTCTGACTCATCATAAGGTCCACCTCTGTGTGCCATCCAGTTATGGAGCTCTCGTCCTCTGTCAGCGTTGTCCATCGTCTGTATCCAACACAATGAGTTGTGACATAGCCCATGAAAGGGTGAGTATAAAGATTCTCTGTAGGGACCCCGAGACCCTCATGGTCTCACAATTTCTAGAAAGGATAAACCATAGCAGTACGATACAATCACGAAGTATCAACCATCCCTACATAGGTATATTCCCAAAAATATATCTAAGTTACCAATCAGAGTCTAGCTCCAACACTCGAGCCCAAGTAAAACCAATTACACAACGGAATTAAAGTCAATCACCATGATGATAATGATTTAAAGTCAAGACTCAACTCTCATAGGTATACAACACAAGAAGAGGTGTAGAGATTATTAGATGTATCCTCTGAATCATCTCCTCTGTCAAACCCACATAGGATCCTGGAAAATTTCCAGTGCTGTTGAACCCACATAGGATCCTAGTACAGAAGTCATCACTATCGAACCTACGTAGGATCCCGATACAGAAGTCACTATTGTCGAACCCATGGAGGATCCCGGTACAGAAGTCATTGATGTCGAACCCACGTAGGATCCTGGTACAGAAGTTACTGCTGTCGAGCCCATGGAGGATCCCAGTACAGAAGTAATCATTGTCAAACCAACATAGGATCCTGGTACAACAGTCACTATTGTCGAACCCATTGAGGATCCTGGTATAGAAGTCATTGTTGTAGAAGCCACATGGGATCCTAGTACAGAAGTCACTGTCGAACCCACGAAGGATCCTGTCATCTTAGTCGCAGCCAGCCTTAGGGTTCCCGCACACAACACGCTCGATTCTGGGAGAGTCTGCTCCCCAAGGCAAGTGAAGATAAATCACTAAGATGACAGGATACTTTGTGGGTTCGACAGTGACTTCTGTACTAGGATCCTATGTGGGTTCGACAACGATGACTTCAATTCTAGGATCCTCCATGGGTTCGACAGTAGTGACTGTTGTACCAGGAACCTATGTTGGTTTGATAATGATTATTTCTGTACCAGGGTCCTATGTGGGATCGACAGTAGTAACTTCTGTACTAGGATCCTACGCGGGTTCGACATCAATGACTTCGGTACCGGGATCCTTCATGGGTTCGACAGTGGCAACTTCTGTATCGGGATCCTACATAGGTTCGATAGTGATGATTTCTATACAAGGATCCTTAACCTACATAGGATCCCGATACAGAAGTCACCACTGTCGAACCCATGGAGGATCCCGGTACAGAAGTCATTGATGTCGAACCCACGTAGGATCCGGGTACAGAAGCTACTGCTATCGATCCCACGGAGGATCCTGCTACAGAAGTAATAATTTTCAAACCAACATAGGATCCTGGTACAATAGTCACTACTATCGAACCCATGGAGGATCCTAGTATAGAATTCATCGCTTTCGAACCCACATAGGATCCTAGTACATAAGTCATTGTCAAACCCACAAAGGATCCTGTCATCTCAGTCGCAGCCAGCCTTAGGGTTCCCGCACACAGCATGCTCGATTCCGGGAGAGTCTACTCCCAGAGGCAAGTGATGATAAATCAACTACCATGAAGTCTCGAGTTGAATTATTTCATAGTTCCCTCTCAACATATGGAACCCAACGTGACAGATGGTGTGTCAATCCTACACCCGGGCTGAGAGTTATTGGCATTTCCATTCTAGGGACCCAGTTGTATTTACGCTCGATCCAAACCTGTCCATTTTCCAAATTTTTCCAAACCTCACGTAGAGTATCCCAAAAGAACAGCCTCATCACAAGGGTCCCAGTGACGTAGACGGCGCGTCAATCAGACGCGGGTTCTAGGAGTTACTTGCATTTAAGCGAAGACAGGCCTGAACCGTCAAGCCTGGTGGGCTGGTGGGTCAGCCCGACCCAGCTAGGTGGGTCCAACCCGACTGTGGGTCGCCCCGTCCTGATGGGGCATGGCCCACCCGCAGAACCAGGATATACAGTGGGCTACTCCAGTTTGCCCGACGGTGCCACGCGGCGCTGCCTTCTCCTCGGCCTCCGCCGGCCGTAACCGACCGGTTTGGCCCAGCACACGCGGCCCATGCTGTGGGCCCCGGTTCTCCCCACGTGGTGCCTACGAGCGACGCGATTCTCCATCCGATCTAGCACACAGCTGGCCAGTTTTCCCAGCAGAGCGTCCCTTGGATGCGGGCCCCATCCTCCTCCACGCGGCACTTGCGGGTGCCGCGGTTCTCCAGTGGGAAAACCGGATCTTCCAACCGGTCGTCTAGTGGATCGGGTTGCCCGAGCGGCCTCTGGTACCTCCACGTAGCCAGCGCGAGGCCATGGGAACCTATGCCCAGCGACCCACCTTCTATGGACCACCGGGTTCGCTCCTGTCGTCCGAAATTGGATCCAGCTGCACCGGGGGTCCTCCCAGGATGACGCCCTCTGCGGTGGACCGTCCATATTTTTTCGCTGCCACGTTGCCCCATCACCCACGTAGAAAAAAACAGGTCGAAGAACATCACAATATCAGCAAAGAGAATAAAGCCATGTTCAGATTGGCCCTCACCCTACACGTTAGCAGATCATAACTGTGTTCAATAAAGATCATCAACAAGACGGATCCATTCCAGATCTAAACCCCACTTGAAATTCTTCCCTTACCTGCAAGAACGATCGAACCACGAATCAGCCTGTTCGTTGGCTGGACCACGTTCATCGTTTATAAATAAGAATGGAGAATTTAAATCACAAGAAAGTTAAATCACCCTACCTCAGTTCATTTTTCATTGACGATGTCACGCGATGAATATGGAGTTGACGTCGATCGTCGCGTCCACCTCACACATCAGTTCCGAGCACGAGCATCGGAGACTCTTCAGGATCCTATCTCCTTTGAAGGATTGATCGTCGTCGATGATCTGGGGAGATCTGTCATTAGAGAACCATTCTTCATCAACAAGCCTTTCATATAACACTCTCTTTTCCAATGAATGGTCTTCCCCAATCACAATTAACTCAAAACATAAAAATCACCTTAAGTTGGGATGTGCTTTTAACATAATTATTTAGTTCATTATTTGGGAGGTTACACCTCTAGTGTACCCACACTCGTAATTATCCTCATTAAATGAGGTGTTACAATTATCGGGAGGTCCCCACACCGAAGGAGTTTCAAAACTCAAAATACAAATAAAAATAAAGTAAATATTTTATTTTATTTTTATCCCACAAAACCTCAGTCGACCAAACTTCACCCCGACTTGACTGCGATCGAGGTAATGGCCTACTTAAGAGTATACTGGTGCTATGAGTTCAATTGTGTCCTCAGATTTCAATTCTGAGCACCAGTTCAAAAGATATATTTTCCCGCTTGCACATTTACTGAAAGTACCCAAACAAAACTTTACAAATTGATTCAGGGCACACCGAGACTCAGAAACAAGCGCCGTCAGAAACTACGGACTCGTAAAATTTCAATTTATTTAATTAAAAAATTTCCCGAGGATTTTTGGGTCTTTAAATTCTCCCCACCTCAGGGATTTAGTTCCGTGTATTCTACTAAACACACTAGGGGAACAAATGGGGATACTGAGCATGCATCTGAGCCTCCCGCTCCCATGTGCTCTCCTGGAGGTTCCTATGATGCCAGCGAATATGCACTAGAGGAATAAAATGTCCACACATGACCCTCCCTTGTCAATCCTTAATCTTCACTGGAACCTCCATGAATGTAACACTGTCATTGATGTCCAGCTCCCGGTGGTTGATGATGTGGGACGGGTCGTGCATGTATCTCCTCAGCTGAGATACATGGAAGACATCGTGCACCTGGTGCAACTGAGGTGGAAGATAAAAGTGTTATGCCACCTCGCCTACCATACTAACGACTAGAAAGAGTTTGATGAATCCTAGTGGTAACTATCCACCTCGGCCAAATCCCCACAGACCTCATCGAGGTGAGACATCTAGAAAGATGTGGCCGCCATTCTCGAACACCAATGGTCTTCATCTCCTATCAGCATAAGATTTATGTCTACTCTGTGCAGTCTTCATCCTCTACTAGATGATTTGCACCTTCTCCGTCGTAGCCTGTACTATATTCGGTTCCATAAGTGCTGACTCCCCTGGGCCAGTCCAGCATAGAGGCGATCTGCAAGGTCGGTCGTACAGTGCCTCGTTAGGTACCATCCAATGGTGGAGTGGCAGTTGTTGTTATACACAAACTCTAACATGGGTAAGTGATCCTCCCAGCTACGACCGATGTTGAGGATGCGTGCACAGAGCATTTCCTCGAGTGTCTGAATGGTCCTCTCAGTCTGGCCATCCGTCCAAGGATGGAAGGCAGTGCTCACGTGAAGCTGCATCTTGAAGTCTCCTACAACCCCTTCCATAGCTGGGAACTGAAACAATCATCTTGATCGGAGATGATCGTCGATGGAACAACATGGATCTGTATGATCGCTCTTATGTAGAGGTGTCCCATGCTCTCCACTGAACCCTACTCTCTGATCGGTAGAAAGTGGGATGACTTGGTCAGTCGGTCGACAATCACCCTGATAGAGTCTTGTCCTCTGGATGTACATGGATTTCCTATCACTAAATCAATTGTTATCCCATACCACTTCCACTATAGGACCTCTATGGGCTGAACCAAGCCTTCTGGTACCTAGTGCTCCACCTCCACTGGCTGAAATGTGAGGCATCCTAAGACAAACTCTACTACTACCTTCTTCATACCTGGCCACCAGTTCTGTCGTCAGAGGACCTGATACTTCTTTGTCACTCCAGGATGTACCGCTAAAGGAGATGTGTGGGACTCCATCAACACTTCCTCCCTAAGTGATACGGGTACCATTTTCCGTCCTTTTAAGAGAATGATGTGGTCCCCACCATTAGAAAATCATTCTAGTGCATGCCTTTGGATATCTGAGCACGTCACATCTCATAGTCAATGTCCCCATGTTGTGCCTCCCTGACTTGATGATGAAGTGGAGGAGTGACTGTGCGAGACTACAGAAAGGCTGATCCGTCCCTATACATAAATGATATCTAAAACGCGGACAGCCTCTCCATCGCCTCTCCTAGCAGCTGAATGCTTAATCTCCTACAGAGATTGTATTCTACAGTGTCCCCCTTCCCAGGAGTATAGAATATCTCAAAGTCATTGACCTGGAGGAACTCGAGCCATCACCGTTGTCTCAGGTTTAGGTCCTTCTGGGAGAAGAAATTCCTAAGACTCTGGTGATCAGAGTAATCCATAAAACCGCTGTCTCAACAAATTATGGGTGACACTAACCAAATGTAAAGAACTCTATTACACCCTTCTTCACATACGTCCTACAAGAGCTGCTAAGATTTCTCCTTTTTCTGAAGAGAGAAATCAAGTCTCATCCCCTGGATGAACCAAATCCTTTTCTTAATATAGTCAATCCTGACATGAACAGTACAAATTCATGCCATGGATGACATCGTAAGGCATCAACACTAATACCAATATATCCAACAGTTACTCTCGCCTCCAAGGGTTGAGTCACACTGTTGTCATCTGTGTGTAGTCACTAGGTCTCCTCCAGTAGGAATCTCAATCATGAGGGTCAAGTCAATGGTTTTAACTAGAACCTCTTAGTATCAACCACACAAAAAGGCATGCAAAAAAACATCACAAGAAAAAGTTTTTTTATTCCTGTAGCTCAAAGTACAATGACACAAATCAACCACAACAAAAACATCAATGAAGATAGAAGAATCAAAAACAATGTCCTCTATGCCTGGAGCTAGTCCCGATCATATCCACCTACTCCTAGAGCTCGAGGTGGACCATCTAGGGGGTGTGGTAGTGGTAGGGCCTCGAAACGTCGTTCACCACTTGTTGCTCGACAGGATCCTATGCCACATCTGCCAACTTCCAGTGGACCACCAAGGTCAATCCTCTGCCTCATCCAGGGAGGTTCATCAACAATCTGCTAATCATCTGTGCGGCGGGTCGGATAGTCATGTGCCATTTGACCCTACCCTCCTCACGCATAGCACTGCCTGCTCCTCGTATGGATGGCTTTATCTCATGTCCCCCACACATATGATCCTTTATCCTGGGGTTTCCCACCTGATTTCCTGGTTCTCTTGGACCTCTGCGACATCTACCTACTACCTGCTGCTGAGGACTCTGCTACGTGTCACCCTATGGTGGGTCTTGCTGCTGGTGTCTGCTCAGCAAGAAAACTCTCCACAAGAAGGGCTTGCTCCAGCACCCCCACCTCTGTTGGGATGTTGAGGGAGATCATCACATCCCTGATCTCATGCCTGAGTCCCTACACGAAGGTCTGAGCCTTGAAGAATGTGTTCCATACCATATCTGTGGAGTAGCAGGAGAGGTCGGCGAACCTTGATGAGTACTGAGCTCATATCATGCTACCCTGCTGTAGATACAGTAGCTCTGGTATCCGCACCACATGAAGGGTGGCTGGAATAATCTCTGATAGGAAGTGAATCTTGAAGTCTGCCCAGATTAGTGATGCCTCGTCATGCAACTGGAGCATTATGCTTTACCATCTGCCTGCTTCTGCATGCAAGAGACTCGCGACAATGATCACCATGAGGCCGGGTGGTGTCCCTACCAAAATGAAAACTCTCACGAAAGCCTCCAGTAAATCATCAGCTTCCTTTTGGTCCGTGTCTCCACGGAACCATAGTGGCCTCTGGTGGTGAAACTCATGCAACATACTCAGGTGAAGTGCACTCTCTGCTTCAAGAGATGGTGGTATCGGTGGACCAGTGGGTAGTGGTACCGCTGGTACTACTGGTACCTCCGCTGTGATGGGCCCATGCACCGAGGCCACGTCGCTCGGTGGGTACCATCTCATATGAAACTCGGAACCCTAGCTGGCTGCCTTCGTGGGGCCATCCTGAAAAGAAAAATGTGTGCCACGGTTAAAACAATATACCTGGTGAGCTGACACAAAGTAATCACGAAGAAAACTTTTTCAAAGGAAACACACACGCAAACGGTTTTTTCTTACACTAAGTTGGAGATCATAAGTCAGATTCCTAGTGTATGGATACATCGGCCGCCACACCAACTCTAGTTTCCCTAAACTGTTAACCTCACCCAAATCACTTAACACTATTTCCACAAAAAAATTATCAGAGTCTATGTTCAGTGCTTGAACCTACTCCTTTGATACCAATTTTTCACGACCCGTCCTCTAGGCCCGTGCTGTGACTAACCCCTAGCCCGCCTTCCATAGGCCAGGGGCTGGCGAGTAGCACCAAAGGCATAATTCCCTAATCTGGGAAGGAATTGAATTTATAAATGTAAATACACATAATAATGTATGAAACTAGAAGTCTACACTAAGTAAAATTGAATACAAAAGCATGTGCTGAATGTAAAGGGGCAGGAAATACAAGCCCAATAGTAAAATACAACTGAAAAAGATACAAATTACTTAAAGGTAAAGAGATGCTCTAGGATCATCCTCCTGGGTTCCTACATGATGATTAGGTACAGATGTCCACCATATAACTCCACATCCATCAGACTCCTCTGTGTTCCGACACGTCGTTAGGTCCACCTCCGGGTACCGTCCAGTCGTGGCGCTCAATGCCTCCACCAAAGTTGTCCATCCTCTGCATCCAATAAAATGAGGTGGGGCATAGCCCGTGCAGTGGTGAGTATAAGGATACTCAGTTGGGACCCTGAGACCCTCAAGGTCTCACAATATCTATATAAGATAAACCACAGTAGTAAGATACAATCCCGAAGTATCCACCATCCCTACTTAGGTATATTCCCATACATATACCTAAGTTACCAATCACAATCCAGCTCCTACACTCAAGCCCATGCACAACCAATTCTACAAAGGAAGTAAATTCAATCACCACGATGATAAAGACTGAGAGTCAAGAACAAGCTTACAAAGGTATAAAACACAAGAATAGGGGTAGAGATGATTAGATATAGCCTCTGAATCATATCCTCTATCGAACCCACATAGGATCCTGGAACAGTATCAGTGCTGTCGAACCCACGTAGGATCCATGTACAGAAGTCATCACTGTCGAACCCATGTAGCATCTCGGTACATGAGTCACTACTGTCGATCCCACGGAGGATCTCGGTACAGAATTCATCGATGTCGAACCCACATAAGATCCAGGTACAGAATTCACTGCTGTCAAACCCACGGAGGATCCCGGTACATATGTCATCGCTGTCGAACCCACGTAGGATCCTAGTATATAATTCACTGATGTCGAACACATGGAGGATCCTAGTACAGAATTCATCGCTATCAAATCCATGTAGGATCCTGGTACTGAAGTCACTGTCGAACCCACAGATGATCTGGTCATCTCAGTCGCAGCCAACCTTAGGGTTCCCGCTCACAGCACGATCTATTCCGGGAGGGTCCACTCCACGAGCCAAGTTTCGATACATCAACTAAAACTAAGTCTTGAGTTGACGTATCCTGTAGTTCCTTCTCATCATAAGGAACCCAACGCGACAGATGACCCATCAATCAGTCGCCCAGTCTGAGAGTTATTGGCATTACCAATCTAGTGACCTGGTTGGATTTACGCTAGATCTAAACCTGGATATTTTACAAATTTGTCCAAAACTCACATTGAGTATCCCAAAAGGACTGCCTTGTCACGAGGGTCCTAGTGCCATAAACGGCGCGTCAATCGAATGCGCGGTCTAGGAGTTATTCGCATTTAAGCGAAGACGGGCCCGACCCGTCAAGGCCAGTTGGCTAGAGGGTCGACCCGACCCTGCTAGGGGTCGGCCGGCCCGGTGGGGCGCGGTCAACCCGTGCACCCGGTCTGCACTGTGGCCCGGTCCGGTTAGCCTGGCAGCGCCGCCTCCTCCTCTACCCTGGTCGGCCGGTTCGGCCCAGTGCATGTGGCCCGTGCTGCGTGCTGCAGATCTCCCCACGCTGCGCCTGCGGGAGCCGCGTTTCTCCAACACGGCCGACATGCGGCCGACCGGTTCAACCAGCCATGAGTCCTGCGGATGAGGGCCACATCCTATTCCACGCTGTGCCTGCGGGCGCCGCGGTTCTCCAGCAGGACGACCGGATCGGGTGGCCGGTCGACCCGCAGACTGTGCGAGAAGAGCAGCCGCCAGTCCATCCACGCGGCCGGCGCGCGGCAGTGGCCGCCGCCCAGCGAACCACATTCTTCGGACCATCAGGTTTTCTCCGGTGGTCGGAAATTTGATTCATCTACCCCGTGGGTCCTCCTGGGATGGCGCTCTCAGCGCTGGACCCTCCGGATTTCGTCGCTGCCAGTTTGGCCCGTCTCCCACGAAGAACGCAACATCCCGCAGAACATCACAAAATCAACAGAGGGAATTGGACCATGTTTGGATTAGCCCACACCCTCCACATTATAAGATCATAAGAGTGTTCAATAAAGATCATAAATAAGACCGATCCAACCCTGATCTAAACCCCGCATGAAATTCTTCCATTACCCGCAAGAACGATCGAACTGCGGAATAGCCTGTTCATTAGCTGGTCCACGTTCATCATTTAGAAATACGAATAGAGAACTTCAATACCATGAAAGGTAAATCGCCGTACCTCGGTTCTTTGTTCATTGAAGAATTCATGGGAATAATATGGAGTTGACATCGATCGTCACATCCGCCTCACACTTTAGATCTGAGCTTGAGATTCGGAGACTCGTCAGGATCCGATCTACATTGAAGGATTATTCTTCGTCGAATATCTTGGGAGATCTATCGTTGGAGAACAGTTCTTCATCAACATGCCTTTAACATAAGTCTCTTTTTTCCAATGAATTATCTTCCCCCAACACAATTCAAAACATAATTATTACCTTTAGTGGAGTTGTGTTTTTAACATAATTAAGTAGTTCATTTATTTGGTGGTTAAACCTCTAGTGTAACCACACTCTTAATGCTCCTCAATAAATGAGGAGTTTCAATTGTCAGGTGGTCCCCACACTAAAGGAGTTTCAAAAATCAAAATCAAAATCAAAATAAAATAAAAAGTTTATTTTATTTTTATCCCATGAATCCTAAGAAAACCAACATTCACCCCGACTAGACTACGATCGAGGAGATGGTCTCTTTAAGCGAATACTGACGCTACGAGTTCAACGGTGTCCTCAGATTTCAATTTCAAGAACCGGTTAAAAATAGAGATTTTTCCGCTCGCACGTTTACTGAACGTACCCGAACAAAACTTCATAAATTGATTCTGGGCACACCGGGACTCAGAATCAAGTGTCGTTAGAAACTGCGGACTTGTAAAATTACAACGTATTTAGGGAAAAAAATTTCGACGAGATTTTCGGGTCTTTATAGAAATATATATATTTACTATTTATAATAAATGTTTTTTTATATTCATCCACTTGTTTTTATATTTATAATTGAAGAAATAAAAATCCAAATTTTTATTTAAAAATATGTATTTTTATAAATGTAGTTTTTATTCATTTTAATGGTGTACTTTTTTTAATACTAAATTGAAACAATTTTATAAATTTTATATTAAAATATTAACTACATTTTTTGAAATTTTAATCTATAAATTATGTTATGGTGAATTTTCAATATATTTATGAGGAGTTTCATTTGTAAATGAATATTGAAAATACTAAATTTTAATTTGAAAATGACTCTTTTTTTATATGATTTAAAAAGTTAAATTAGATTTCAAATTGGTTTTAATTTGTAATTAGTTCCAAAATAAATCATTATATTTAATATATGTTATTTAGTTAATTTAATATGGGAAATGGATGTAAAAATATTTTAATATTTTTAACATTTTTCCTTTGAAAAAATACATTTTCATTAAATATAATCGAATTTGTAAACTAATTGTAGCAAATTTTTTTAATTTAATTTTTACAATGTATGTCATATTTGGGATAAGAATATTTTAAAATGTATAATATGTTAAACATATATTTATATCTCAATTATTAGTGAAAATAGATAAAAATAATTATAACGATTAAGGTAAAACCTAGCTTATTAAAGGCCTAAAAATTAAACATTCAGAAGAAATTTCATGGAATGTTTTGACAAACCCATTTTATGACCATATTTATAACATTTCCCCTATAGGGAAGTTTTTTTTTCAATATTTAAGACATTTTAGGAAGAAATAGGTACAAATAAATTCAATTCATTGTTGAAAAGTTTGTCTCAAGACCACTTATAAAAGGCTACCAAATATCCTCCCTAATTAACATCATCAAGTGACATTTGTTTGACGAGCACCTTACTAAATCACACCCCAAAGTTCGGCTTGTAATCCTTGAATATTTATCATTTTAATAAATCTAAACAATGAAGGATTTAGTTAAAACATAGAGAGGAATACCAACACATGTCATTGTTTTATTTCATTTTCCATGTATATAATTTCTATTTATTAGAATATTATATAATTATATTAGTAGAATCCATATTCTATATTGATTTTATAATATTTTAATTGCTTATATCCCTCCTATATACATACAAAATAATTACTCGTGTGTATGAAAAACTACAGAATCCTGAATTGGTGTGGTTATTTCTACCATTATCACCTTTTAATGTTAGGTATTATGATGTATATATTGTATATAGGTGATATTTACCATATTATTATACCTTAAATGTATATATATAATATACATATTATTACCATCCATTTTTTATGAGACATGATAATGTCACTCTTGTGTGTGGTGGACCACCGTCTCACAATGTAGTTTAATCCATCAGTCACTGACACATCTCATGCAATGTGATAATGATAAAGTTATAGATTTTATATAAAATAAATAATTATATTCATGAAATTTTATCACTATTTAAGGATAAATCTATATGATTTTATTTTATTTTAAACAAAATGAATTACGAAGATATCATTCATGTGTTTGGGGAACGTCGCCTTCATGAAATGATTTCAATCCCATTTCATTACAACCCCACATAGATTATATATATATTTATATTTAAAAAGAGATCTTTATATATATATTTTTTGATACTTCTTTAATGATATGATATTTATTGAGTAAAGTCCATGATGGTCATAGAAAAATGAAAATGTTACTCATGCTTACACACAACCTACAGTCTCAATGATCATGAATTACTTCATTTTCATAACCATAATTCTTGATCAGATTCAAAAAAATTATTTATTATCTAATATAGTAATTATTTGATCAATAGTATGGTAGAGTTTATTTAACTATATATTATTAACAATATCAATAAAATTCGTAACAAAACATACATGAGAATTAACAAATTCATTAATAACATGATTAATTGATACATTATGTTATTATAACCATCAATTAGAATTAACTCATCAAATATGATTTTACATGAAAATTAAAAATTGTTAAAAGTAGTGGGGAAAACTCACATTGTATTGCAATTTTATCACTCTCTTGAAACAATCAAATACTTGTGATCATTTTTCATTGGGAATTTCATTTCTATAAAAAAACCATATTATTGTATGATTTAAAATAATTTTTAAAAATCCTTATATCATTTTTAAATATGAAGTTAACATTGTATTTTTTGATCTGATTTGGACACTATATATGTTGCTGGCATGAGTTCCTATTAATGTTTTTCTAAATTTTTTATTTAAAATCCACAGAATATGAAATAAAATTTACCTAGTTAACCAATGTAGCCGATTTATAAAAGTTTTGATATTTTATATTATTTCTCGAAGGGTGATTAATTCTCAGTTGAGACAAAAATAAATACTATTTTATCTCTTGAAATTAATTTACATGAAAAAACTCAAATATAAACTTTATCAAAGATTAACTATCAAATTGAACGAAATAATTTATTTTGTAAATATATAATGTAGTTAAAATAGTAATTTGAAAGGCACAAAGTAATTAACAAGAGTATTAGTCTAAAGATGGTACTTAATCCTATCTACATGGTTTTCACATCCAACCATGAAGATTATATAAATAAAATTCAATCGATGGACTAGATCATGGTAAAAAACAACATAAAAAACTGTCCAGGCGAAGTAGACTTCTTCCACTATTATCAACACAGTAACAAAAAAAGGCCACAAATAGATACATTCGACTGTTATTTATGGGTGTGTATGGTGTATAGGATATTTTTTGAAGATATCTATCTATATTCTAGTTTTCTATCGGAGTTGGTGTGTGTAAATAGAACAGGAAGACACACACTACTGATAAGAAAAAAATAGTAATCAAACAGAGAAAAAAATAGAGGTAATAGTGTTAGAATGATCTTTGTGATATGAAATGCATCTTGTGACTCATGGAATTTTTTTAAATTGAAGCTAGAGTTGAAATTTAGAAACATATATGAAAAAAAGTTGCATGAGAGATTATGTATTCTATTTCCACGGATGTATTGATTTTCATGTTGTGTTCTTGTACTCTCTTTGTTTTTTGCTGCGAAAATTTATTTCCTTTCACTTCTATATTGTATATCCACAATACTTAATTTCCAGTTTTCTTTTAGGCACACGACTTCAGGACATAGACAATATCATTTCAGATCTAGTATTCCCTTTATACACTATAGTTGACAAGAAGCAGGATCTCAGTCATGGTCTTGAACCATGTACCTCATACAATGGTCTAAAATTGATTTAAATTTTATATGAAAAACATGGGAAAAGTCGTTAAATTTATTACTAGTACTAATCTTAAAAAATATGATATTTATATATAACTGTAAAAGTAAATGAAAAGGTAATAATTGACGATGTCTATGAATGGTGAATTTGTAAAACTTTTTCACTGATCATGGTAGTGAAATTATGTCTCTTGAAATGTGTCTCATAGTTAATGCATTCTACAATATGGAATGGTGATTCATGTAGCGGTGGGTCGTCATGTTTTTAGTTCTAAATGATGGTGGAATGTATATAGTAGAATGTCGAATTATCGGTGACTCATGAAAATAGTAGGCCATAAATTGTGAAAATAATGAAATGAGTCTGTTGGTAGCTTGATGAAACTGTGACTCATAATTATCAAATATCTGAGAGGCAATTGGTAGCTTGATAAAATAGTGTCCCGTCTATTTTCTTCATTCATCATCTGTTTTGATGGTGATACAATTTACTATGATACATCTTACAGTAATTCCATCACAATGGTAACTCATAATTAGCCTATTTTGTTCCATCCATGAGATGACCAATAGTCAGTCCACCTTAATGATGCCTCTGCCATAATAATGAATGCGAGGCCCCTGTAATTATGAGTAAACATTTCCGGTTTCTAATATTTTTTATACCTCTATTATATTGTAAAATAATAATATAACATATTAATATAATATATAAAAATGAGAAAACAAAATTAAACATGATTTAACATGATGAATCATGATTTTTGGGCATTAAAACTACGCGATTCAAACAATCTCCCCTTTTTAATGACCACAAATCATAGCTTTATACAAAACACAACAACTCATTCATAATGATAAAATTACCAATGGAAACTGTTATTCAAAACATGTAATCAAATAATGATAAGTTAAATTATTAGAGATGCATAATAAAATTAAATTAAATATCACACTCATTCTCAAAATTCTATACACATTCCCCCCTTTGGGTTATAAAATAAGGGAAAAAATAACAACACAAATAGAACTCAAAATATATAAAAAAAGATAATATACTTAATGATAAAAATATAATACATTGAATGTCTAAAATCTCAAAATACATACCTATCAGAGGACTATAAAAAATCAATTATTCTCCAAGGAAGGATCCATGATTTATTTTCCCTTATCAGAAGAAACATATGGATGAATAGGATGTATATAAGTGGTTTAGGTATAGGATTGGGGAATGGAAACTCTAGAATGTATCATAGGGGTAAAAATTTGAAAAGACGAAGGAGGATATATATGTTATCAATATATAACATGTCTTAGGATACTATGATCATGAGTTGGAGACATAAAAAATGTTAACGGGATAGAGGAAGAGCAGAAAACAGATCTCAAGTTACAGTAGCTATGAATTGAGGATCAATAGACTGGTATATAGATCCTGAGGGAATAATCTCAGTTATTTGTTAAAATTGATTAGGCCTCTAGATGTAAAATAGAAGTAATATAATCATGATAATAGGCGTTTAAGATGATGAAACAATCTATGATTATATTCCCATATTAGTCAATTTACATTGTAAAATCATCGTTTTTACATGATATCTTGAGGGGAAGGAGTATGCTCCTCGATTTGACTAAATTGTTCCTTAAAATCATAGGTGATAACGGGTAGGTTAAAAGTCTCATCGTATCATTAAAAAGTGAAGTGATAAGATTCATTGTATAAATCTTAAATAATTAATAATCCATATTTTTTGTAATGACCTCTTGATATTCCTTGACCTCTTTAATGTAGTTTCGTAACATGACACATACATGATTACCTTTGTGTTGGAATTTACTTAATCCTGATTGATAAAAACCACCTATAAATGAATATGCTCTTGTATTATCAATCATATCATCATATCAATGTATTGGTTCTGAGAAGCAGGAGAAGATAAGGTTGAGGATAATTTTAATTCCTCCCGTACAACTAATCTTAACATATCCCCATCAAATGGTGGAGGCTAAGGTGTATCATCCTCATTAGATGTATCTAAAATTATTTTGACAAAATTTTCCAATGATTTTATATATTAATATGAATTTCCATTAATAATAGGAATGATAGAATCCGTTTCATCAGTCAACCATTTATTCTCTATTGACATTACATGATATTCAAAAACCATTTGAAGATGAATCTAGAAGACAGCTTTCTATGAAAGTATCACAGCATTACATTCAATAAGATGAGATATTGGTGCATTTTTATGTTGATGGATATCTCAAATTGTTGAGAATAATTATTCTCAAAAAACACTAATACCATTATGACTTACATAGTCAGAATGAAAAGGTGAAAAATGAAGGAGTCAGATCTAATTATTGATCTATTTCAACTTGAACTCTTTGAGTATGATCAAATTATTTAAAAATATATACCTTCGGATCATAGTTTTCAACATTATAATATTGTTAGTCAAAACCCAATGTGTCATATCTAGGTTATTCTTCCAATTCATTAACTATTGTCCAATCAAAAGGGGTAAGGGTAACAACTTTAAGTCTACAAGACAGTTTCTCTAACACAATAGTTTCTATGTTTTCAACATGATCGTTATATTTCTATTTAAAAAATGGAACTTCTTCCATTTCTAATACTGGTCCTGGATTTTTTTATGGTGCCAAGTCTAGATTTTTTGCACTAAAAAGGTTATCAGTAGGATCTAATGGATCTACAAGAGGACCTTGATCGTCATCCGAATGATCTGAGACACCATCACCATTACCACATTCTCATTATTCTCATGCTTCATCTTCAACACTTTCCCTTTTTGACTAGATGATTCTTAATCTAATTCATCCCATTACTAATTTTCATTTTCTTCCCATACTTCATTACATTATCTTGCTTTTATTTCAATTACACTAGAGTATTCAATATCCATAGATTCTTATTCATCATCATCATCATCCTGTTGAAGATATTAACTTTTAAAATAATAATTTGTAGGACTTTGAGAGCCATTTGTAATCCCTTCTAAACTTCTTTTATTTTCAAGATCAAATCTATCATCAATAGGGACTTTTTTTCTTTCTTCTCCTCAACAACATTTTCCTCTTCACCTGAGTACTTTAAAACTTCCTTTGGTCCTAAACCACAGTCAATTGTATCCTTTGGTCTTGTGGGTTGTTGAAATTGATTAAACACTTCATAGATATTCTCATTATCTTGAACACACTATTTCAACAAAGGATTTAGGATTATCTTAATTATTTTTCATATATCCATGGTAATGAAGAATCCATCACAATATGTGGCAGATTCCTCATATTCATTAACCACTCCAATATCTTTCAACATTATGGAGATAATATTTTAATAAAAAGGGATGCTGACTTTGAATGTTGGTTGATGATATCATACATATTATCCATAAGGTATCTAAACTAGTTGATCATGTCCCCTTGTATTTTAATATAGTGAAAATAAAAATTTGTTTACTTTAAAGAGGAATAACCAAATTTCCTTGTGAATAATTGATAATAAATAAACTGAAACAACATTTCTCATTCTCCAGAAAGTTCAATGGATATGGGTCTTCAAGGATTAAAATCACATGTTACCATTGTTAAGTAAATTTCATAAATAAATATATCAATTACAGGAGGATCACAGACTTGGAAATAATAATGAATACCTTCATGCGGTACATTCAAATATTAAAACCATTTCTTAGATGAATATGAATTTTTTTCCCATATATTATAGACTTTATCCAAAATTAATATATGCCCTCAAGAATGATATCCTCATGTAGATAAACTCAAAAAACTTCTTCTGATATAGAGTTTTCTTTTTGTAGGAGAACCATTCCAAACATCCTTTTTTATTTTAACACCTTCAATACAAGAGACTTAGTTTATTAGAGCTAGTTTGAACGCATTACCTTTTTTGGAAGGACTACATGGTTTTCAAGGTAAGGGTTAACATGTTGGGGTTTAGGATCAATCAATTTTACATTTATCATTTTTGAATTTTGACAAACATTCATAGAATCCTCACAAAAATAATTTACTTGACCCATTTTAATGATTCTTAGGGTTTGGATTGAAGGATGAAGAAAGTAGAGGATAGAGATTGAATTGTTTAGTTTTGGGAGAGTGGTAAGTGGTTAAAGATTTGGATTGATTTGATTTTTATCATTTCAGGATTTCAAAATCATGAATTGAAAATAAGGAATGAAATATTGTGAAATAAATAAAATAGTGATTTTAATTCTATGAAAGAATAATAACAAAGTAGTGTTCTCAAAGACATAATGGTGAGTCCTATCGGTGATTCATCAACGATGTTTCCCAATGTTGAGTCATCAACGTAGGCTCCCAAAGGAGATTTATTAATGGTGAGTCCAAATGGATAGTTGTCGATAGAGATTCCCAATGGTGAGTCATAAATGTTGAGTCCCAATAATGAGTCATCAATAGATAGTACCAACGTCGAGTCATCAATAATTAGTTACAATTGTGAGTCACTAAAAATTGATCATCCCCAAATCATGTCAGATGTACCTCATTCTAACTTAATTTAATGTCTTAGTAAATATATCTGTATGATGATGTTTAGTGCTAATGAATTAAAGAGTTATATCACTTTTTTGATAATGATCTCTCAAAAATTGATGTATTACATCAATATTAATTGTTATTGAATGAGAAACTGTATTCTTAAAAATGATTATATCACTTGTTTTGTCATAGTTTATAGGGAAATTCCTAAATTGATATACATAGTCTTATAAAGGGTGTTTCATCCACAAAATATGAGCACAAAAACTAAAAACATATATGTATTCATCTTGAGCAGTATATAATGCAACAAAATTTTGTTTCTAGCTACACAATGAAGCTAGAGACTTTATTAAAAAGTGACATGTTCTAGAGTTCATTTACTATCTAGAATGAATCCAATAAAATCAGAATTGAAATAACTAACTATGAAAAATTGTTTTCCTCTAGGGAAGAATAGTCATGTGTTTTTATTATATTTGTAGTATTTTCAAATTATTTGAACATCATGCATGTGTGACTCAATATTATTTTTTTTCAAAATGAGCACCCATACACCCAGTAAATATAATATTAGGTTTTCCAAAATTCAAGTAGAGAAGACATCCAGTCATAGCTATATAATTGGTTTGATCCAATGATTTTACATCTTCATGTCGGTCGAATTTATAGGTGGAACTCATAGGTGTATCACTACATTTTGTTCTATCTAGTACAAAATGTTTCAATATATATATAGTATATTTAATATGATTTAAAATAATTCTATCCTTATTTTGAAAACATAGAAATAGAATAAAGAATTTGAGTTCACTCATGAAACTCATTTCAAATTCATTTTTAATCCTTATGGAAAAGATAATACATAGATTATAGTATGAAGAACAAAAAAAATTTAATATAAAAATATTTAAACAAATAAATCATATTTATGGATTCTATCTATGAAAAGGATTGGACTAACTGTACCTCTATAAAAAATTAGAAATAAGATATTTTTTGTGCCTATAATACCATGCTATTAGAGCTTGTATTAAAATATACAAAACTATTGTTAACATGAAACCATTATTTGGAAAATGAGTATTTTTAAAACTAGTTTTTTTGAAAAAAAATATATCCTCAACGATATATACATTCAATATTTCATTTTTGATAGCCATTTGATAAATTCTGAAATTTATATGTGCAATATAGGATCATAGTTTTCTACTAGAATCATGTCAGACCATAGGTTAAAAGGAATCATCACAGTATATTCCTTCTTTATGACTGTAACCATGTTCAACTAGTCTGGATTCATTTCATACTATAGTTCCCGCTTCACCACATTTATTTATAAACACCCACTTTGTGCCCTTGGTCACAGTTTCTTTTGGTATATAATCAATTTTACATAAATTTTTTATTTCAAAATGATATAATTATTCCTTTATTGACATCATCTATAATTCTTCATTGATTGAATCATTGATGTTATTTGATTCAAGATATGATAAAAAGCCTTAATTTTCACCCTTGATTCTTAGAGAAGCACTAACTTATGATCCTTCGTCTATGTATCTAACTAAATCATAAAATGTATTGTTTTAAGTGTAATCATAGGTTTTGAAAAATAATGGATGGTCACTCTGGGTTCTTTTATAGGTTTGGGTCCCTCTTGGTCTGAATTTTGAGATTTTATAGAACTAGATGATCTTTATTCTTGTTTAACAACAGAATATGAAGATGTAGGATTTATTTATATATTCAATAGACTATTCTCAATATTTTCGAAGGAGGTTTTGAACTTTTGTGGGCCTGTGTCATCAACTTTTTCATTAACATATTCTTCCACACATTTTGTCCTCTAATTAAGGACTCTATATCATTACATGAGATTGAATAACAAAGGAAAATTACATTATATATCTAGAAGGAAACTTTTCAACATTATATTTACTATTGAGATTAAAAAACTTGAATAAAAAAACATTGATGTTATTAACCATAGGATTCATATTATTCCACCTCTCTTAGGGGGTTTTATTTAGGATATGTCAAAATTAGACTTCAATAATTATATAGAAATATGTATTTATAACTGTTAGATCAAATTAAATAGGTATAACATATTCATTATGAAATTTCTGAGCTATCTCTTGTGATGTTCTATTTCGCCTTTATAAAAATCCATTCTACTGTGTTGTCCTAGGAGTTGAGAAGTTATGACTCTAACTATTTTTTGAGAAAAAGGTTTCTAAATCATTATTTTCAATCATTATCTCATATTTCATCATGTACATCAATTTTGGACTGTCAACCTTCACATGTCCTTTTCATTTGTATTCATATCTGACCATCTCATTTGTATTCTAACTTATTTTCCAATACTTTTTTTAGTTAAATTTATTTTCATATTTCCCAATGTATCTAGGATTTATAATGGCCTTTTTCATTCTGTAAAATTTCATAAATCAGCTAGCTAGATTATCCAATTCCTCATCACTATCAGTTGATTAAACATTATTTCGGAAACATTCAGCATGAAGTAGAATTTTCTATTTTCATTTGGATGTAGTGTATTTGAAGGACACTCAATTTATTCAATGTTTATCATCATCCAATCAATTAAAACTCATCTATTACTCATAATTAAACAATTTAACTCACATATTATTTACAAGTAGTGCATTTATGTGACTTTATTATATAATTGAAACTAATTTCCCTATCCAACTATCTTAATGTCTTCTCAAGATGCACATGATCTGTTCTTTTACAGTGATTATAATTCCCAATGAGATCATTGTATTTAAAATCTCATTCAACTTGTGGTACATGTTAGATAATGGTTCAACATGACTTATTTTGATGTTAACAAATTTAATATTATATTTGATAATCCTTTTTTTCTAAAAATGGGTGCTTTCATCCTGAAAAACAACTAAAGTATCCCAAATCTCAATGGGGTTTTTACATATAAAACTTCTATTGAATTATTCGTAACCTAGAGGATAATATAAGGCACTGATATCTTTTCAATTCTTATTATAGGTAGCCTTATTTTGTTCATCCCAAGTATGTATAGCTATAGAAGGGATATTATATTCATCAACAATAAAGAATAGATTTGATAACCAATGCTTTCTAAATGTATATTCATTTTAATTTTCCACTAATAATAATTCGAGCCATATAATTTTTGTGTTCTATTGGTAAAATAATATTAATCTCGATTATAAATTATAATGAATATGTACATATTTTAAGGAACTAAAAATTTTGAACTGATAGAAATTTTGAGATCACTAAAAGAATATAAAAAACATAGTTGAAAATATTTTAAAACTATAAAACACAAAATCCCAAAAAGTAATACCCTCTAACATTAAATTCTTATCATAGTAGGAATCTCAATTTGGGTAAATTGAGTTCCAAAAATTTCACTATCTCACAGATTTATTTTCATGTCTCTAAATTTGAAATAAAATCCAACTAGTTAACTAAAGTAACAGATTTATAAAATATTTAAACTTTTAAATGATTTATCAAAGAGTGATTAATTTTTATTTGAAATTTTAGTATACAATATTTCAGAATTTGAAATAAATTTACTAAATCAATGTCTAATATAAACACAAAATAATAATTTCTATCATTGTGAAAGTAATTATTTATTTTGTAGATAGATAATGTAGTGAAATTAGAAATTTGAAAGGAGCAACAGAACTAAAAAAATGAGTTTAGTATCATGTTGAGAATTTATACACTCGACTTTGTGATCACCTACAACAAAGAAGTTTATATAAATAAACTTCAATTCCAACACTAGATCATGGTAAACAACAACATTCAGAATTGTCCTAGTGAACTAGACCTTTTCCACTATTTCTGTGGGAGTACAAAACAAAACATGTCAAATAGGGAACTCTTCCACTGTAATCCATAGGCGTGTAAGGTGTAAATGATATTTTTTTGAAGATATATGTGTATCTTATAATTTTTCATAGGATTCTGTGTGTGTTTATAGAACAGAGAGAAACACACTTCCCAAAATAAAACAAATAGTACAAAAGAAGAGAAAAAATAGATATAATATATTTAGAAAGATATGTGTGATATGAAATCTATCTTTAGACTCCTGTAAGATATCTTGAATGGAAATTTCTGTCAACATTTAGAAACCAAAAGAAAAAATAGAATTTCATTATATATTATATCTATTTTTTCAAGCGAGGTATTGATTTCTCGATTAGTTCTTCTACTCTCTAAGTTGGTTGCTGCAAAAATATACGTTATTTTAACAATTATCAGTGTCTCCAGAGAAATAATTTCTCTTTTTTTCTCCAAGTATCTTGACATAAATAAATTTGAATCATCATTTTTATCAGTTATTCTATTTATACACTATAGTTGAAAAGGAGCACATTCTCGATCATGAGATTCTATATAGTACCTCATACTGTGGTCTGACATTGATTTGAATGATGTATTCAAAAGACAGAAAATTTTATTAAAATATTTAGTAGTAATAAGATTAAATAATATGACTGTTAGAAATAAATTAAAATGTAAATGAAAAAGTAAGAATTGACGTTGTCTCTAATACATGTATTGGAATGGGTTATCGTGAATGATGTCTCATGCATAATGCATTCTGCAATCAGGAATGTTGAGTCATGTATCTGTTGTTCACTCTCTCGGTAGATGGACATGATGATGAGTTGTATATGGATGTATGATAGCTTATTGTGGAACCATTCAAATAATAACTCATACTTTGCGAAAATTATTAATTGATATTCGTAGTAGTTGGATGTGATGATGACTCATACATAGCGAAAATTCTGTGAGTATGTCTGTAACATGGTGTAATAGTGACTTTTACTTTGTTATATTTCATCATTTGTGAAAACAGTGAGACATTTGACCGCGAGACATCATTATACTGATTTTATCTCAATGGTAACATATACTTTGTCTATTTTCTTCCATCAATGAGATGTTCAACTATGAGTACATCATAATTGTGTCTTATCCTTTACAATGATGGTGAGATAAACATAATAGTGACAAAACCTCAATAGTTTCTAATATTTTTCAAACCTATATTATGAGGTTAAATAATAACCTAACAATTTAATATTATATTTAATCATGAATAAACTTAATTAAACATGAATAAACATGATAAAGCCTAATTTTTTAGCCTTAAAACTAGAGGAGAGAAATATTATAGTTTATCATTAATTTAAAAATATTGATACGTCATTATCCTTTAATCAATAATGATATTTTATGAAATGGAATATTATTAATGAAATAAATTAATTATTAGATACATGAGGATTTTTATCAACGTGAATAAATTGGTCAAATTTAATTAATGTGACCCCTAAATGAATTGGTGGTCTCCTGAGATGAATATGTTTTCCAAATTAGATAGGTTTTTAACAAGTATTTTTCAACTATATTGAGAAAAGATCATGGATGTAATCGTTTTGTTGTACCTTATACATGAGGTCAAATATGTAAGTATTTCCATCAATCTAAATTCAGTTATTATTATTATCCATGAAAATTTTAATCTAAATTAAATCTATGCTGTAATTTCTTTCTCATTACATTATTTAAATGGTTGTTCTTTTAATTCATATACTATCCCATATTTATTATTCCATATGTATTTATGTAGTCAGGTTATTTAAATATAATTATTATTATATAATTTACATTTCCAGAATGAAGTTAATTATTAATTCATGAATGATTTTGATTTAATTAACCCTTACTAAGAAGTTGAGATCACAATTATTTTTCATCCTTTTCACATGTTAATTATAAGAGATCATTGAAAATGTTTTCTTGAATGAAGTTCCATAGATTTTTTTTGTATTTTTTTCATTTTCTATTCCCACTATGAAATGGGAATCATATAAGTATCTTTTTCTCCCAAACTACTAAACTAATGGATCATTCAGGATAAGACACATTGTAACTATGACAATGTAATAATTTAACATACTGGGTCCTGTATGATGTGGTTGGGGTCACATAACCCTTTTATATAATTTTAGGAAAATTATTGAATAACATCATACTATTTTATTAAGGAGGATACTATGAGTTTTTTTAAAATATAAATCCCATCAAGTATATTAGAATTAAAAATGGTTCTATAACAGTTGTACAAAAGGGTAAAACTATTTAAAATGAATTATGGGCTTGTATCGAGTGTAATATGGTACTAGATAGTGTGCATTGTTAAGAACCTATTTTAATGATCTTACTGGATATACCTAGGATAATTATTGTTTTATTTTCCATTATTTATAAGGAATTGTATTGGATTGATATCACCAATTAAAAGAATGGTTTTTATTTTGAGATTAAAAAGCCATAAATTTTAGGTTATCTTTTCTGTTACAACAAACATAAAAAATAAATTATTATTTAATGTTCCTTATATTATGATATAATCCTTTATGTTTCGATATTTAGAAAGATTTCTAAAAATTGATTGTTATATATACTTCTTTCCAATGTAATGTTTTATTTGATGTAGAATCCAATATAGATAATATTAGAACATATCATGTTATGAATACATTAGGTATGATTAATGATGTTAGGTCAAATAACCATTCCGAGATGGACAGTCTTATTTCACAATCAGAATATATTATTTTTTACTTATTTATGTGACAATGGCATTAATCATTTAGTGGGACTAGTAATAGAATAGAGGTAGGTATATGTATTATGTCCTTATAGAGGATCATTTTATCATTGAGATATGGAAAAAAATGTTACACTTACTATTTATTTTCTCAATGAAGATATTGATAAATTATGGTTGTCAATAAATAATTATAGAGAGTAATAAGAAATATAAATAATGGAATGGAAATATTTGAAGGAGATATTGTCAATAAATATTTCCCTTATTTGTAATAAACTGAGATAAAAAATATATTGTATTATAATGAAAAAATTACACAATTTTGTGGATTATGAAGATAAATTTAAATGGTTTTACAACTATATTATGTAATACAAACAAAACAAATAATTCATGATTAAAAATTTCATTGAAGCAATTAAGGAAAAAATCTGAATGGTGCTGGCCTATCAATATTCTTCTAATAAAATGAAATAGTGTTATGGGGTATCAGGAAAGGCAATGAATTATCTATGTCATATGGATTCAAATTTTATGAATTATAGAAGAGTAAAGAAGAGTAAATGTATAATTTGATGAAGGTAATGAAGTGTTTTATCACATATTATAATTTTGGGAAGAATAACCATGGTAAATTTGTGATGGTATTTTATGTTTGCTGTATGTTTGGTGGAAAGTGTCACCTTGAATAATAATTAAATATAAATATAAAATAGAAATATTCATAATTTAAACTATATGGATATAGGGAACCAAGAAAATGAATTACAAAATCATCAAGGAAATATACCTCATTATAATCTATGGGATTAAGATCCAGATTATTCTATTGACACGACTGAAGTGGAGTAAAAAAAGTTCATCTAAACATGAATCCAATAAATCAATTTAAAAATAATTTATTGATAACGATATCATCATTATATTTATAAAATATTTAAATATTTTACAATAGTAATTTTTTATTAAGGATTTTAGGCAAAATTTGTAATGGTATCGATGTCCATGAAAAATGATTCCGTTGAAAAAGGATTTTTTGTAGAACAATTGATTAAGGGAATGATTACTCAGAATATTTTTTTGATGCTCAGATAATGATATTGGGTTAAAGAGATTATTTTTATGTATTATTTAATGACTACCTTGAAAATGAATCATGATTTTTTGAAAAATATATATTTTTTTCTATAATTTATTGAGTTAAAATAATTTCTGTAATACATCCATTTATTTTCCATTCACTTATCGAATTATAATGAATATATATTTTTAATATGTATTTATCGTAATTAATTCTATTATAATATTTAAAAAATAATATGCTATGATGAAATTCACATGTTTGTTATTTAAGGATTAAGATCTACTTCTGGTTGTTTGAGTTATTAATGGTGAGTTGATTTTAGAAAAATAGTGACATTGTTTCTAATGTTTTGGGCCTGAATATTTTTGAAGTGTCAAAAGGACTTCCATTAATGAAATTGTTTATGTTGAACATTAGACAGGGTTTTAGTGATTAATGTATTACATAATCATAATAACGTTTACTTATATTATAAAACCATTTCTAACAATTTTTTATAATGTTAACTTGATATCAATGGAATTAATTAACATTCTAATATGGATTTTATGATTTATTCTTTCCTCAGGTATTAATAATTCATTCTTTCGAGTAAGACATGAAGTTAAAATTGATAAAGTCATAAAAAGGATTAGATTTAACTTACAATATAGAATTAAATCAACTATGTTTTTCATCAAATGAAATTTCACCACCTTAGGGAAAAGGATCATGAAATATAACATTTATCATGTTTCAATCATTTTTGAACATATTAACAATCATTTTAAATGAATTTTGATTCTATTTATTTGTAATTAAGATTCACTTGATTTCCCATATTCTTATAATAAATTTCCTCTATAACTATCCATTTTTCATTTTTCATTTGTATTGTCACCCATGTCTAGGTTTCCATTTCCCACCTATATTTTCTTACAGAGAAACCCAGGTATAGGGCTATTCCAGATTACATTTATAATTACCTATATCTTTTATTAAGTGGATATTTTATTAAACCTTTAATGATCTGGGTTTTTTAAAATTAAAATTTAAAATACCTGACCATCGATTATAATGATCATTTTAAAATTTGGAGGATTTAGTTTATATAATGGTGTTGGGGGTGAATCCAACACCCTGAATTGTTTATTTTAAAAAATTTCATCTTAAAGATTCATTGTGAAATGCACAACCAAGTGGTAAATGGAATATAAAATCCTAATACATTATGATATATATAAATTTTTAATTAAATAAAATTTATGTTATACATTAAAATGACTGAAACATTAGGTTCATCTTTTATTATCTTTAATAATGACCTTTTAGGGACCGCCTACATTACATGCGAGAAGTAGTTTTAATGTTTACAATTTATACTATTGTTGAAAATTTAAAATATCTCTTAGGAATTTAATTAATGATTATAAAAAGAAGTAACTATCTTATTGAAATATTATTTCTATCAAAATATGAATCAAATTCAATATTTACTAATTTGTTAGAAAAGAAAAATCAATTGAATATAAAGAAAAAATTTCTATAAAAACAATATTTTATGGGCCCAAAGGTGTTTTTTTCAAATAAAATAAATGAATTAATATTAGTGACTGAATGAACTGAAATTTATTTTTTATTAAGTCAATAAATTTTTTTAAATCACCAAATTTAAATTATATACCTAATATAAGAACAAATCAAATTTTATGCATAATAAGGATGTATAATTCTAAAGGATGTTTTACCATTATTTAATAATGAACAAGTTATGAAAAAAATTCCGAAACATTATGAAATATTAAATAAAAATATATACCTTTAATTTTTGAAAGACATAGTTCAAAATTAACATGGGTTTCTCATTTTGTATTTTTTTGAGTAGTTTCATTTTTCGGTGAATGGAGAAAAATATTAAATTTTAGTTGAAACTTCATTCTAGGTTATGTTATTCATAAATATATGTAACATTTTAAATTATTTTTAAATTATAATAAGTTAATAAATAAAACTATTAATAAAATTTAGTACATTTTAATCAATTTCATATTAAAAGTTTATATAAAAAGTTTGTGTACTTTTCAACATTCTAATTTTTAAATCCACCATTCTAGTCGCATATAGAGGATTGATTTTAAATTAATTCTATCTAATTATAAGATTTTGAATATGAAAAAATGGGTTCCATATTTTTTATCAGACTAATAGATAATTTCAACTATTCTTAACTTAATTGTTTACCAAAATTATTTTTGAAAATATTTATAGTTAATCACAATGATTAATGTAAAAATATGATTGATAGGGGACTAAATGTTAAACATATAGATAAAAATCAGTGATAAAATTTTCAAATACCCATTTTATTGACATATTACGACCATTAAACCTCATGTATTTATTGTGGTTATTTATTTAATCATATTTTAAGGTAAAAATGATGGTTCACAGAACTTCTTTACAAAAATTTAAAGTTTATTCTCTCCCTCGCTTATAACATTCCACCCCTATACTCTTATATTCACACCATCAGACCATATTTTTTCATATAGTATATATAAAAATCAGGCCAAATCCCTATTCTCTTCCTAAAATCCTTATACTGTAAAGAAAATCCATTTTATAAAGGCTTTAGTGAAAACCTATATATGAATCCCAAAGATGGGTTGACATTCTTAAACACACATCTTTATTTTATTTACTTATACAAATAGTTATTTTCATATAACATGTTAAAATACTACACTAAATATAATAAATATGAAAATATAATTTTATAATAAGGTAATTAAATATATCACGCCCCTCTTTTATCAAATGGTTCACAAAATCATCAATCTTGTGCATAAAGGATTAATACCTCACAAACCTTGGTAATTTTTCATCGATTACCTCCATTCATATTTTGGTATTGTTAAAGATATAAAAAATATATTTGATATTTATATAATGTTTATACCTATGGAGTTATTATATCATAATCATCATTTTAACATTTATTTCAAAGGATCCATGATAACGTTTCTTGTGTTTACGATGGACTCTCACCTCCCGATGCAATGTGATTCATCTTTCTCTAACACATCATATGGAATGTGATCAAGAAAAGGTTTATGATTATATATTATATTCATGGCGTTACTATGATATTAATGACATATTTATCAATATATAAAGATAAACTATATATGTCAATTTATACACTTTTACATTTAACGAAAGATGATAACATTTTTTGTGTATGTGTGGATTACCACCTACATGAAATGATGTGTCAATCTTTCCATCCACACAACACATGGATGAAATATATAAATATATTTAATGAAAAAATATGTTTCATATGGCGTTATGTTCATTATTTAATGATAATATATTACATAACATTTATACATAATGATCATTGAAAAATTAAAATTTTACTCATGCATTTGTATGGTTTACAGTCTCCATGATCGTAGAATACATAATTTTTATAACCATCATTCATGATTTGATTTAAATGTAATCTTGTTTTCAAAATATGATAATTTTTTGATTATTTTTATTTAATTAATTATGGATATATAAAATTTATACAAGATCATGTACATTAATAACAAAATATTGATCGAGGGAACATGAAAATTAACACACAAAACAGTCGAAACAATAAATGATTAAAAATAAACGAGTGAAAATAATTTCTGAATGGATAATTTATATTATTATAAATATTAATATGGTAATATAATTTGATAATAACACATTTAAAATCACTCTATAAGAGGATAAATAATGTTTATCAGAAAATACAGTGTAATGAATGGATTTCATCTCAATTAACATTCTATTGGGACTTTTTTGTTATTATGACCCAATTCAAATTTATGATTTTATATACTACCCCTATACATGTAATTTAATAATAAATTACTAATTTATGGTATTTTTATCTTCACTTTCAATTCTCTAAACCACATAAAAATGAAATGAATATTACATTGTGGTAAAAGATGTTTTTATATTTCTATTTTGTTTGTAATTGTTATCATCATGATGAAACAATCACATCAATGTGATCACTTTTCCTTGTAAATTTAATTTATCATATATATAATATTTCATGTATAATGTATGTGACTAATTAATGAAATATATATCATTTATATGTAGTGATTACCTTGTAAGTTATCAGATTAACTAGGGGAAATGCTGATAAATGTGTATAAATTACATAATAAATATATATAATGATAAAGAAAATATTCCATAAATTAAATTGACTATTCAAATATAAGGAATGTTATAGACCTGCATACAATGGTATTCCACTGTTATTTATTACCCATTAAATCATTGGGGTTCTCATGAGATGACTTTGTTGAAAAAATTAGATGGGTTTTTAACTAGTGGGTTTAAATTATCTTGAGAATAGATTTTGATGGTAAATGTTTTCATGGGCCTTACACACAATGTATTATATTTATGAATTTAATTCATTAATAATTAAGTAATTATCATTATCCATTGTATTTTTACTATGCAAAAATCCATGGATGCATCTCATTCATAGATTGTTGATTATATAGAATGTGTTTTAGTTTTTTACATTCCCATATTGATTGTACATTTTCAATTCTTTCAATCATGTAATTTAAAATGCATATAAATTAATTTATTTACTATAACATAGTAATTATTCATTATTGATTCATGATATCTTCAATTAAACATAACCATTACTGATTACTTTAGCTCACCCTTATTTTTCTCCATTTACCCATGTTATGATGATGAGATCATTGAATATGTTTCCAAGGGAATCAGTTTCATAATTTTTATTATTTTATTTAATTTTCTATTGCTAGTGTATAATGGTTATCATATATGTATCTATTTCTCAATAAATACTAAACCAATCAGTCCACAGGGATTCGACACATTGTATATATTCTAATATAACATAGTAAGACAGTGTATATAGGATGGTAGGGTTAGGATCCATATATTGAAAACAATAAAATGTATATTATTTAGATGGTTAATGGTGTTATAAATTATATTTATATTTTTATGAATGATTCATGATTATTTTTTTTTGTCATATTCTAATTTCATATATATTTATATATATTTTAGGAAACTCCCCGACCCCAATTACCTAGAGTCATTCAATTATTACATAAAAATGGCATGATCACAAGTGATAATTTCTTGAAAGACTGATTAGTTTAGTATCCTTTGATGTAATTTATACATTCATAAGTTTTAAATTACATTATAAAATGAAAAACTACAAAAAAGTTGTCCCCATAGACCACACTCATATCCCTTAGAAATTCTCTGTAGGTATGTTATAATATACTTATTTGTTTCTTGGGAAAAATAAAACATAGAAAGGGGTGATATCAAATGATCATTAAGGATAAAAATATATCAGAAACATTCAAAAAAATAAGCATAAACAGTTAAGGAAATGTATATTACTAAAATAGAATAGAGGTAGGTAAATGTATTATGTCCTTATAGAGGATCATTTTATCATTGAGATATGGGAAAAAATGTTACACTTACTATTTATTTTCTCAATGAAAATATTGATAAATTATGGTTGTAAATAAATAATTATAGAGAGTAATAAGAAATATAAATAATGGAATGGAAATATTTGAAGGATATATTGTCAATAAATATTTCCCTTATTTGTAATAAACTGAGATAAAAAATATATTGTATTATAATGAAAAAATTACACAATTTTGTGGATTATGAAGATAAATTTAAATGGTTTTACAACTATATTATGTAATACAAACAAAACAAATAATTCATGATTAAAAATTTCATTGAAGCAATTAAGGAAAAAATCTGAATGGTGCTGGCCTATCAATATTCTTCTAATAAAATGAAATAGTGTTATGGGGTATCAGGAAAGGGAATGAATTATCTATGTCATATGGATTCAAATTTTATGAATTATAGAAGAGTAAAGAAGAGGAAATGTATAGTTTGATGAAGGTAATGAAGTTTTTTATCACATATTATAATTTCGGGAAGAATAACCATGGTAAATTTGTGATGGTATTTGATGTTTGCTGTATGTTTGGTGGAAAGTGTCACCATGAATAATAATTAAATAGAAATATAAAATAGAAATATTCATAATTTAAACTATATGGATATAGGGAACCAAGAAAATGAATTACAAAATCATCAAGGAAATATACCTCATTATAATCTATGGGATTAAGATCCAGATTATTCTATTGACACGACTGAAGTGGAGTAAAAAAAGTTCATGTAAACATGAATCCAAGAAATCAATTTAAAAATAATTTATTGATAACGATATCATCATTATATTTATAAAATATTTAAATATTTTACAATAGTAATTTTTTATTAAGGATTTTAGGAAAAATTTGTAATGGTATCGATGTCCATGAAAAATGATTCCATTGAAAAAGGATTTTTTGTAGAACAATTGATTAGGGGAATGATTACTCAGAATATTTTTTTGATGCTCAGATAATGATACTGGGTTAAAGTGATTATTTTTATGTATGATTTAATGACTACCTTGAAAATGAATCATGATTTTTTGAAAAATATATTTTTTTTCTATAATTTATTGAGTTAAAATAATTTCTGTAATACATCCATTTATTTTCCTTTCACTTATAGAATTATAATGAATATATGTTTTTAATATGTATTTATCGTAATTAATTCTATTATAATATTTAAAAACTAATATGTTATGATGAAATTCACATGTTTGTTATTTAAGGATTAAGATCTACTTCTGGTTGTTTGAGTTATTAATTGTGAGTTGATTTTAGAAAAATAGTGACATTGTTTCAAATGTTTTGGGCCTGAATATTTTTGAAGTGTCAAAAGGACTTCCATTAATGAAATTGTTTATGTTGAAAATTATACATGGTTTTAGTGATTAATGTATTACATAATCATAATAACGTTTACTTATATTATAAAACCATTTCTAACAATTTTTTATAATGTTAACTTGATATCAATGGAATTAATTAACATTCTAATATGGATTTTATGATTTATTCTTTCCTCAGGTATTAATAATTCATTCTGTCGAGTAAGACATGAAGTTAAAATTGATAAAGTCATAAAAAGGATTAGATTTAACTTATAATATAGAATTAAATCAACTATGTTTTTCATCAAATGAAATTTCACCACCTCAGGGAAAAGGATCATGAAATATAACATTTATCATGTTTCAATCATTTTTGAACATATTAACAATCATTTTAAATGAATTTTGATTCTATTTTTTTGTAATTAAGATTCACTTGATTTCCCATATTATTATAATAAATTTCCTCTATAACTATCCATTTTTCATTTTTCATTTGTATTGTCACCCATGTCTAGGTTTCCATTTCCCACCTATATTTTCTTACAGAGAAACCCAGGTATAGGGCTATTCCAGATTACATTTATAATTACCTATATCTTTTATTAAGTGGATATTTTATTAAACCTTTAATGATCTGGGTTTTTTAAAATTAAAATTTAAAATACCTGACCATCGATTATAATGATCATTTTAAAATTTGGAGGATTTAGTTTATATAATGGTGTTGGGGGTGAATCCAACACCCTGAATTGTTTATTTTTAAAAAATTTATCTTAATGATTCATTGTGAAATGCACAACCATGTGTTAAATGGAATATAAAATCCTAATACATTATGATATATATAAATTTTTAATTAAATAAAATTTATGTTATACATTAAAATGACTGAAACATTAGGTTCATCTTTTATTATCTTTAATAATGACCTTTTAGGGACCGCCTACATTACATGCGAGAAGTAGTTTTAATGTTTACAATTTATACTATTGTTGAAAATGTAAAATATCTCTTAGGAATTTAATTAATGATTATAAAAAGAAGTAACTATCTTATTGAAATATTATTTCTATCAAAATATGAAACAAATTCAATATTTACTAATTTGTTATAAAAGAAAAATCAATTGAATATAAAGAAAAAATTTCTATAAAAACAATATTTTATGGGCCCAAAGGTGTTTTTTTCAAGTAAAATAAATGAATTAATATTAGTGACTGAAAGAACTGAAATTTATTTTTTATTAAGTAAATTAATTTTTTTAAATCACCAAATTTATTTTATATACCTAATATAAGAACAAATCAAATTTTATGCATAATAAGGATGTATAATTCTAAAGGATGTTTTACCATTATTTAATAATGAACAAGTTATGAAAAAAATTCCGAAACTTTATGAAATATTAAATAAAAATATATACCTTTAATTTTTGAAAGACATAGTTCAAAATTAACATGGGTTTCTCATTTTGTATTTTTTTGAGTAGTTTCATTTTTCGGTGAATAGAGAAAAATATTAAATTTTAGTTGAAACTTCATTCTAGGTTATGTTATTCATAAATATATGTAACATTTTAAACTATTTTTAAATTATAATAAGTTCATAAATAAAACTATTAATAAAATTTAGTACATTTTAATCAATATCATATTAAAAGTTTATATAAAAAGTTTGTGTACTTTTCAACATTCTAATTTTTAAATCCACTATTCTAGTCGCATATAGGGGATTGATTTTAAATTAATTCTATCTAATTATGAGATTTTGAATATGAAAAAATGGGTTCCATATTTTTTATCAGACTAATAGATAATTTCAACTATTCTTAACATAATTGTTTACCAAAATTATTTTTGAAAATATTTATAGTTAATCACAAGGATTAATGTAAAAATATGATTGATAGGGGACTAAATGTTAAACATATAGATAAAAATCAGTGATAAAATTTTCAAATACCCATTTTATTGACATATTACGACCATTAAACCTCATGTATTTAATGTGGTTAATTATTTAATCATATTTTAAGGTAAAACTGATGGTTCACAGAACTTCTTTTCAAAAATGTAAAGTTTATTCTCTCCCTCGCTTATAACATTCCACCCCTATACTCTTATATTCACACCATCAGACCATATTTTTTCATATAGTATATATAAAAATCAGGCCAAATCCCTATTCTCTTCCTACAATCCTTATACTGTAAAGAAAATCCATTTTATAAAGGCTTTAGTGAAAACCTATATATGAATCCCAAAGATGGGTTGACATTCTTAAACACACATCTTTATTTTATTTACTTATACAAATAGTTATATTCATATAACATGTTAAAATACTACACTAAATATAATACATATGAAAATATAATTTTATAATAAGGTAATTAAATATATCATGCCCCTCTTCTATCAAATGGTTCACAAAATCATCAATCTTGTGCATAAATGATTAATACCTCACAAACCTTGGTAAATTTTCATCGATTACCTCCATTCATATTTTGGTATTGTTAAAGATATAAAAAATATATTTGATATTTATATAATGTTTATACCTATGGAGTTATTATATCATAATCATCATTTTAACATTTATTTCAAAGGATCCATGATAACGTTTCTTCTGTTTACGATGGACTCTCACCTCCCGATGCAATGTGATTCATCTTTCTCTAACACATCATATGGAATGTGATCAGGAAAAGGTTTATGATTATATATTATATTCATGGCGTTACTATGATATTAATGACATATTTATCAATATATAAAGATAAACTATATATGTCAATTTATACACTTTTACATTTAACGAAAGATGATAACATTTTTTGTGTATGTGTGGATTACCACCTACATGAAATGATGTGTCAATATTTCCATCCACACAACACATGGATGAAATATATAAATATATTTATTGAAAAAATATGTTTCATATGGCGTTATGTTCATTATTTAATGACAATATATTACATAACATTTATACATAAGTTAACATTAGATCATTATTATGTCATAAATTATTTTATTTATTGGATATCTAAAAAGTATAAAACAAATACCATGATGTAAGAAATATTATTATCTTTCAAATTATTATTTATAGTCGAAAAGAAAACTTATATAACTCCATGTAACAATTGTTTTACTAAAATATATATGTTAATGTTATTTTTGACTTTACATTAAATTAATTAATATAAAGTGTCATTATCACTCTCAAGTGGATCCATTGGGTCCCAAAAATGACCCAAGGATGCCCATGGCCGGACATGTATCAACCAATAGTAATAGGACACATGTTAGGTTAATTTAATATTATTATAATATTATGTTTTACGCTTATTTACCGAATTTACCCTTTAACCATGGAAAATAAAATATATACCGAAATATTTATTCATAATGTTTAAAAATAAAAGTTTCATATTTACAAAATTTCTACCCCATGATTGAAAATATTGAATCTATTTTTCCAAATTCAAAACACATTAGTGGAAGAAATTAATTTAAAATTAATTCCCGTTTCAAAAACAAATAGTGTGTTTTTTAAAAATATTAAATATCAAAAGATTGACAATTTTTATGTCCAGTTTAAACGTGAAATAACATAAAATGACTTAAATTATATAAAATGAAAAAAATATAATCTATCTATACTTAATAACTATTCAAATTTATAATTAAACATTGTAAATTATTTCTAATAAAAAAGTTGTTTTTAATTAAAATTTTTTATTTTTCACAATTCATCAAAAATTGAATGTTTTCATAAAAGTACCAAAAATTTATGCTATGCAATTTTTGATATTATAAATCCATAAACTAAGTCCATTTTGGAAAATAAAATTTATAAAATTTCAAAAAGTGGGTATTTTTATTTATAACGGTTAGTTTGATTGGTCGTGGTGTGTTAGAATCTCGTAGTTTCATACATCGCAAGCTGTTGCATTATTCAAAAGAAAATGTATCATGGATCCTTGGGGTGATTTATTTTTCCCTCATTAAAATAATTTTATCCTCTAAATTTCTAGATTATTAATGCATAAAAAGATTTAGATGGTTCATCATCATAAGATGCTCTGGTTCCCACATTGCCTCTTCCATCATATGATTTCTCCCAAGAACTTTTACCAGACAAGTCGTCCGGTTTCTCAACACCTGTTCTCTTGAATTCATAATCTTGAAAGGCTCTTCACAATGAGAAAGATTGGGTTTCAGTTCTATTTATTCATAGGTGAGTACATGTGTTTGGTCAGGCATGTATTTTATTAACAGTGATACGTGGAACACATCATGAACATTGGAGAGACATAGAGGCATTTCAAAATGGTAAGCTACATCCGTAATTTGTTCTAAAATTATAAAGGTCTGATGTACCTTGAACATAATTTACCCTTCTTACCGAATCGTATAACTCCCTCCTGGGAGATACCTTTTATAAAACACGATCTCCCACTTTAAATTCAAAATCCTTCATTCAGTTATCGACATATCTATTTTTCCTACATTGATCTTTGATGACGTGGGTTTGGATTACCTTCACCTTTTCCATCGTTTCCTCAATAAGTTATAGGCCTATGAGTTTTCTTTCACTATCATCATCCAAAAAAGATGGTGTGCGACATATCATTCTATATAACGCTTCATAGGGAGCAATCTGAATACTTGAATGTAAGATAATGTTAAAAGAATATTCTACAAGAGATAAATATCGATCTAATATACCTTGAAATTCATGTGAGAATGATCTCAACTTGTCTTCTATTGTTTTAATAGAACATTCTGATTTTCCATCAGTTTGAGGGTGGTAGGCAGTGATCAATAGAAGTTCAGTATCTAGGGGTTTTTGAAGACTTTTCCAGAATCTTAATGTAAAATGGGGATCATGATTAGAAACAATAAATAGGTGTAATCCATTACTTTGTACAACTTTATTAATATATAGTCTTGATAAAAATTCAAGTGGTAATTCTTCTATTATAACCATAAAATGTGTTGAATTGGTATGATTCTTAACAATGAACCATATTTCATCATTCCTTATAGGATTATTTGGTAGACTAATGACAATATCCATCATAATATCATACCATTTCCACTCAGGTATGGGAAGAGGTTGCATGAATCCTATATGATGTTTTCTTCCAGCTTTCACTTGTTGACAAACCATACATCTGGACCCATAATCAGCAATGTCTCTCTTCATGTTGTCAAACCAAAAATGATCTTTTAAATCATTATACATGTTAGTGCTACCTAGGTGTATAGAGAAATTAGATCCATGAGCATCATCCAACAATTCCCTTTTTAGATCATGTATATCTGAAACACAAAGACTCTTCCCAAATCTCAAAATATCATCTTCATATATGAAGTCAATCAATATCCCTTCATTCACATATTTAATTTTCTTTTGGTATTCCTAATCATCAGTCTAAGAACTTTTTGTCCTTTCTAATAAAGATGGTTTAAAAACCATTTGAAAAAGAATTTATGTTTCACCTTCCATGATTATTCCCATATCCATTTTTACTATATCCATGTTTATAGGCTCACTTTCAATTCTCATTCTTTACAAAACTCTGTGATCCTTTCTTCTCAAATCAACTACCACCTTATTTTCCTTCCCCGAGTGTTAGTGTATAGTGCAATAATAATCTTTGAGTAGTTCAAGGCATCACCTTTTCTACATGTTGAGTTCATTCTATGAGAAAATATACTTCAAAATCTTGTGATTAGTATATATTTCACATTTTCTCCATATAAATAGTATCTCCATATATTCATAGAAAATATTATAGATTCTAACTCAATATCATGAGTGGTATAGTTTTATTCATTAATGTTTAGCTGTCGTGATGCATATGCAATTACTCTATCATTATGTATGAGGACACAGCCAAGTCCTTTATTTGAAGCATCAGTAGAAATATCAAACCCATCATTACCTATTGGTAGAGTCAAGATAATAGAATTGAGTAATCTTCTCTTCAGTTATTTAGAACACTATTCACAGTCTTTTGTCCAAACTAATTGAACTACTTTATGTGTGAGCTTTGTTAGTGGGTTAGAAAATCAAAAAAAATTCTCGTCCAAATGTTGATAATAACTTTCTAAACCAATAAAGTTGCATACCTCAGTTATACTTGCCGGTGTAGGCCATTCATGGATTTCTCTAGCCTTTGAAGGACCAACAAAAATTCCATCATTATAGACAATTTAAAAAATAAAAGAAATCACATGAAGGCATAATTCACAGTAGATAAATTTCTCATATACTTCATTTCTTCTAAGATTCCATAGGATAATGTGCATGTGATTTTCATAATCTTCGTAGATTTTTTAGTATACCAAGATATCATCAATAAATATAACAACAAAGTCATTAAGATATTCATTGAAACCCATGTTCATTAGATCCATGAAAATGAAGGGTGCATTAGTCATCCCAAAAGGAATTACATTAAACTCGTTATGCTCGTACCTAGTTCGGAATGATTTTTTTGGAATTTATTACTTCTTCAAACACAACTTATTATATTAATATCGAAGGTCAATATTTGAAAAATATTGAGCTTCGTGATGTTGGTCGAATAAATCATCAATGTGAGGTAGGGGATACTTTTTCTTTATTGTTATATCATTGATATCCCTATAGTTAATACCCAACCTCATTGATCTATATTTCTTCTTAACAAAGAGAACATGGTCTCCCAATAGAGAAACACTTGAGAGAATAAATCCCTAATTACTCAATTCCTGTAGTTCTTTCTTCAGTTCCACTAATTATATAGTAGAAATTCTATAAGTGGTATTCGATACGGGCTGTAAACTAAGAATTAAATCAAAGACAACTAATTTCTCATTCGGAAGGATGTCTAGGTTAATCCTATTGAAACACATCAACATATTCTTGCACAATAGCACCATCCTCTATTTTAACATTTCTTTCCTCACCCATATTTATTTCATTCTCTTCCCCCCCAACAATTGAATTTAGTTGAGCTAATGGGGGTGGATCAAGATATGAATCATGTGGTGATGTTTCTTCTCTAAAGATAATGTACTCATTATCATCATTAAAAATTGTAACCTCCTTCATCATACAATAAATTTTCGTATCATGGTCCAAAATCCAATCCATATCTAGGATTGTATAAAATTAAATCATGGGTATAACAATGAGATCAGCTGAGAAAGAACATTTATATTCCCTAATGGGAATAGTTTCAAAATACTTTGTTGCAATGACACTTTCCTTAGGGGTTTTTAATAACAATGGCATTGTTAAATAAAATTGGAAATATCTAATTTTCTTATCAAAACAGGAAGAAATGAAATAATTCGATGATCCATAATCAAATAAAGCATTCGATAAACTTGAGGAAACCATTAAATTACCTACCACGATGTCTTTTTGAGATTTAGCCTCAACAGTAGTGATCACCTAATCTTGGCCTTGATCCCTTGGTATTTTCTGAGGTATGTTTCCCTGACGCTTAGGAAATTAATTTGCATAATTCCCCATTTCATTACAACTAAATCATTCATCATTGACAACCTCTTTCTTCCCTTTACAATCAAAAGCATGGATGACTTTTTCACCACACTTGTAACAGAATCTCATTACCTTCAAGAAAGTACCAGGGTGTTTCATCCCACATTTACTGCAAGATGGATATTCAAAATTTTCCATTCTTTACATTACTTCCATTTCCAGAGTGTTCAAAAGATATATTCTTCTCCTGTTTTTCTTTAAAGTTGCAAGATTTTGAGAATTCATTTTTTTTCAAGATATCGTATGAGAAAATATCATCGAATAATGAGAAGGATTGTGAGACTAATGTTAGACATATAAATAGTTTTAACCCATCAAGGAATCGAGCAATCATACTCCATAAGTAACATAAATAATCTGATTCTTGCCTTGCTATCCTTGTAAAGTTAGCATCACACTTTGCGACATTATCATCCTCCTTTTGCCTCAGAATCAGAAATTTTCATTCCATATCTGCTCGATTTTAACAAGGAAAATATTTTTCTATGAATATTTCTTTAAACTACCTTTATTCCATATTTGGTACTTCATCATCGTTCTTTTTATTTTGAATCAATGACCACCATTTATCTTCCTCTCATGTGAGGTGATAAACTACCCTGACAAATTTTTCCCTTTTATTACTTCCGAAAGTAGGAAATATTTTCTCAAAGGAACATATCCATTGCTTTTATACAGATGGATTAGTAGTCCAATTTATTTTTGGTGGTTGTTGCCTTATGATTTGGACTAACATTGATCTTATGAATTGTAGATCGTGGTGCTCCATTTGGTAAGGTTATTATTCGTAAACTAATTGAGATATTCTAGTATGGTGATAAGATGACCAGAACCAGTTGCATCACTATCTCCACTATAATGATCTTGAGTAGGAAGAAAATCTCTACATAGAATTCGTGTGTTGATACAGTTTCAATTCCCACCACTAGGTGCCATTTCTTAACAATGGCATTCACTAGATTAGTTTATGAATAAATGTACATAATTCCAAACTTGTATAACACATAACATAAATTTAACAGTTTATGGATATAATAAATAATCATAAATATGTATTCACTGAGGATGTATATAATTATAAATCCTTCATAATGGATTGAAATGAAAATGTAAATTATCCTATGCATATCCCCCAGGAGTGTCGTTACCAAGAGTAAAGCAAGGCTCGTTATCATGTACTAGGATTCCCCGGGTCAACCCCGCAACTATTTTTCAGAGTTTTCACTCTTGGGTACATCTGTTCCAGAGCCACCTCTCCTTACTCGTATCCATACTGGGATTTATTTCTTAGAAAATACACAAAATCTCTACATTACCAAAATTCTAGGATGGTATTATATACCAATCCTCATAATCTATATTAGGGTAATGTTTTCTAATTAGAGTTTTTCTAAATCTAGCTTACAAGGTTTGTACTAAACTTCCTCTGATACCAAATGTAACACCTTTACCCCAGTTACACAGAGTCAGTTCATTATTAAATAACATTGGCACGATCATGAGAGATCAAGTATCAAATGACCGATTATTTTAGTAGCCTTATATGTACTAGATACATTCATAAGTTTTACATTTCATAATAAAATGAAAAAATACAACTTTATTGTCTCCATATACCACACTCATGTCCCTTAACATATCCCTATAGGTCTTTCATCATATACTACATTTCATCCTGGAAAAAATAAAAAATAGAAAGGGGTTAGTTCAGATGATCAGTAAGTATAACAATATATCAGAAACTTTAAAAAAAACCACAAACATTTAAGGAAACATATAAGACAAAAAAAACTTTTAAACTTAATCTAAATCATAATATGTCAAATATAAATTGAAATAATTCCATTTAATTATTCACATTGATATTCTACTATATGAATAATCACTTGAAATATCAATATCCATTTTAATAATGTAGGAATTCATAATGACAGTCTTCATAACCACATAGTCAAGTCCTGTGAAAAGACTACATGTAAGATTTTTTCTAGGCCTTGTGGCAGTAAACTATTTTATCTCATGAGACCTAACGATGCATTGAGGAGCTATAGCATGATCCTCTTGTCACATACAAGGTCCAATTCATTCCTCTTATGAAAAGGTATAAAATAACATAAAAATTCGTATTAAAACTAACATACGAAATGTAAACACTTTATCCATAAACCATGAATGGTATAAAAATAACACATCCATATTTAAACATATCACAAAACCTACAGTACAATATGGATGATTTGTATCATAAAAAAAGTCAACTTCAAACAAGTTTAAAATACACAAATGAATATTGATATATTTGATATCAAAAATATTTGAGAGAAATATCTCTTTATATTTTCAAATAATTTAAAAGTCATATATTTATAAAAGAAAACATTTATTTTCAAAACATTATTATAATATTGTAAGGGAAGCATTGATGATTATATAATGGATGATAATATCCTAGCCCTACGTATAAGTTAAAGAAACATTCTTACCATAATTTTACAAATAGGTCATTAAGTACCTTGTTTGAAAAAAGACATAATTATTCCTTTAAAACCATTTAATAAATAGTCAAAAAGGGTATAAATTAATTTAACCCATATTCTAGTTATTAGTAATAAAAATTTTGAAATAATTTTTCATGAGACATGGATGTGGATGATAAAGATGTCCCAATATATAATTACATAAAAACAACCTCGGATAATGAAGAGATTGTGAAATTAACCCTTACCTATTAATTCTCCTTGGCCGAGGTTACGTTAAAATACATTATAATAGTTAAATAATTGTTATTAAAATATAAAAGAACTATATACCTAAATATAATATCATATATGATCTTATAATGTTTATTTATTAATAATATGGTAGTATTATCATCGTTTCGGGTGTTAACTATTTCGTTTTCCTTTATATGTTTTGTTATGTATGTCATGTTTGGTAGGGATAGTATGTATTTGATTCATATCAAGAATGATATTAAGATCTTAAACATTATTTTTAATAATAAAAAGAAAATTATTCTTGAATGGTTATGATGGGAAATGAATCTCATTGCATTCTTGGAGATGATAATTCATACGTACGCACGAATGCTCCTTTGATTTCATATATTTTTTAAAAATAAATAAATCCAAATGATATATAGGTATATTATTATTCCATTATAATATAATATTTTACCTATGTTCATCAACACCATCCATTATACGTTCCATGTATAGTATGAACGTGTCGTATCACTTTGAGGGGGTGGTAGTCCGTACTCAGTACTGGAAAAGGGACTTTTCCCAACACTTGTATACCAACGGTTCATTGAAACATTGGTATATTTTATCTTCACCAATGGTTTGTGAAAACCGTTGGTAATGATTTGGGACATGTGACTTTTCCCAACGGTTTTATCAAACCATTGGGAAAGATTGGGAAAACAATTTTCCCAACAGTTTCATCAAACCGTTAGGAAAAGTGGAGAAAAATTTAGGTTTCCCAACAGTTTTATAATACCGTTGGGAAAGATTGTGTTTTCCCAATGGTTTTTAAAAACTGTTGGGAAAAAATCCTCAAATTCTCCAAACCTAGACAGCGGCATCCTGATGATTCCAGAACCCTTCCGCTGGTCTCCAGAAGCGATTCCTTCGCAGAAGCAGTTCAGAAGCCCCACCTCTTCCATCAGATCACCAGCTGCCATGTTAGACTCTTTCCATATTTTATCAGGGATATAGTTCCACCTCTTATGAATCATATCCTTCTATTCGCAATGATTTAGTTATTCCAAATTTTTAGTGTTTTTTTAAAATTTTATGATTGTTCCACGAATTGTGTACTCAAATCCCTATATCGGTGTATGTCTAATTAATGTTTTCATTACACATTTACATTTATAAAGCAACGATGTCTCTTTATTGTGTCTTAATATTAAAGATTCATAGTTTTTTAATCTCAATGCTTCAAATATTATAGCTTCATGTATATGAACTAATAAGAAATTGTTTGTAATATTTATTGATATTATTTCATGAAAATCACTCCTTTCATTAAGATCATGTCAAACATGAAGATCCTGTTCATCTTAATTTTTATACACTATGTGTATTACATAACAAGTATGTATCATGTTTCTATCAAAATATATATATATATATATAAAATGACACATTGTTCACTTATACTTAGCACAATAGAACATATAGAGTATGTTACTGAACTTTTCAAAATAGTATGTCGTCCCTAATTAATACTTCTTCCTTATTCATGAAACAAATTCAGAGAATTTCAAATTCGCAATATTAGTGAATATGATTTTTTCTCATATAGTCATTAATCATTCTGCCTTCGACATCATTCATGTGTTATTCAATCACCTTTTTAAAACACAATGACAATTTTCACTGATTTGGTGCTCCTCAAAATGCATGGGAAAATTAGAAAAATGCATGTATTGAATCGTGTTTCTCATATTGTTTCATGGATACAAGTTCATCTCAAAAATCATCACTGCATGGTTCAAATATAATGAGGACCATGAGATTATTATCCTTCATATAAATGAAGTTGTTTTCTGCAACTAAGTGTTTTTGTTTTCACTTTTGATTTCGCCGAAAGGGGAGAATTGTGGTCATTAATCATGGTTGTGGGTGGACATTTAGGATGTAAGATAGTATGACCTCATATTACTTGATATATCTAATATTATTATTGATTTATTTTAAATTTGAATATATTTAACAAGTGATTTTATTTAATAAGTTTTTAATAATGGTTGTAATAATGACGATGTGGTATAAGTGTTCATATGGTGTGTATAAGGGATCACATGGTGTGTATAATGGTTGACATTGTGTTAGTGAACCCCAGACAGCCCCCCGGATAGCCCCCTAGACAGCCCCCAGACATTCTCCCAACCCTCTTCCTTGGACCCTGGACAACCCCCTGAACACCCCCCAGACAGCCCCTGGACAGGCCTCCGAACAACCACCCGGATAGCCCCCCCACCCTCCTCCATGGACCCCGGACAGCCCCCGGACAGCCACCCAGACAGCCCCCACCCTCTTCCTTAGACCCCAGACAACCCCCCGAACACCCACCGGACAACCCCCCCCCCCCCCCACCCCACCCTCCTCCTTAGACCCCGAACATCCCCCCAGACAGCTCCCCAGATAGCCCCCCGACAGCCCCCCCCCCCCACCCTCTTCCTTGGAACCCGGACAACCCCCCCGAACACCCCCAGACAGCCCCCCAAACAGCCCCCGAATAGCCCCCCATCCTCCTCCCTGGACCTCGGACAACCCCCCCTGACATCCCCCACAGACAACCCCCCACCATCCTCCTTGGACCCCAGACAACCCCCCAAACACCCCCCGGACAGCCCCCCGCATAGCCACCCCACCCTCCTCCTTGGTCCTCGGACAGCCCCCCCCCCCCCCCCCCCCCCGACACCCACCGAACAGCCCCCCGGACAGCCCCCCCGCCCTCCTTGATTTCATTTAAAACTAGAAAATCTATAATATATATTTTACTTATTTTCATCATGATATCCAATTTAAATCACATTTACTCATCTAATCAATATCATAGATTCTTGGTATGTAATAAAAGAGATGTATTCATTGGGCATGACATTGTTAGCTCCGAAGTCTTTCATAGCCTGATAAACTAAATTCTAATCCATACTAAGAATGATATAAAAATATTTTATATGAATGTCCACAAGATTTTTTGTAAATACCATTCCACTAATAGACACATGAGGATTCTCATAAAATTGACAACATTTTAAGTACATATGGAAAACCGTACAACACATTCGGTTTCCATTGAAACAATAGGAGAACGATTCATTGGTCATATGTGACTTGTACAAATCAAACCCGCCTCAATTTGAGATGCGGTGTGGCCGACACCACTCAATGTGTATGTCTTCTGTTTCAAAAGGACGTCATTTTAATTGAAAAATATCAACTGGTATACGGAATACCGACCAAATGCATTCGTATTGTGTCAATACTTTAGCACAACGATCCATGGGTCATATGTGACGTGTACGAGTAAACCCCACCTCAATCCGAGGCACGGTGTGGCCGCCACCAATCAAAGTGTCTGTCTTTTGTTTCAAAAGGACGTCTTTTTTAGTGAAAAACATCTACTAGCACACTGAAAACCGACCAAACGCATTCGGATTTTCTCGATACATTATAACAACGATACATGGGTCATATGTGACGTGTACAAGTCAACCCCACCTTAATCTGAGGCACGGTGTGGCCGAAATCACTCAAAGTGGCTCTCATTTGTTTAAAATGGAAAACATTTTATGTATATACGGAAAACTGACCAAACACATTATTTTCCATTGAAACTTTAGGAGAATGATTCATGGGTCATATGTGATGTGTACGAATCAACCCCGCCTCATTCTGAGACGCGGTGTGACTGGAACTACTCAAAGTGTCTTCTTTTTGTTCTAAAAGGACATTATTTTAATTGAAAAACATAAACTGGCATATGAAAAACCAAACAAAACGCATTCGGATTGTGTCGATACATTATCAAAATGATCAATGGGTCATATTTGACTTGTACAAGTCAACCCCACCTCAATCCAAGGCGCGGTTTTCCCGCCACGACTCAAAGTGTCTGTCTTTTGTTTCAAAAGGATGTCATTTTAAGTGGAAAACATCAACTTGAATATGGAAAACTAAACAAACGCATTCTGATTGTGTCAATACTTTAGAAAAAAGATCCATGGGTCATATGTGAGGTGTACGAGTCAACCCTGCCTTAATCGGAGGCACGGTGTGGCCGGAATCACAATAAGTGGCTCTCTTTTGTTTATAATGGACAACATTTAAAGTACATACGGAAAACTGACCAAACGCATTCGGTATTTGTTGAAACATTAGGAGAACGATTCATGGGTCATATGTGACGTGTAAGAATCAACCCAGCCTGAATCTGAGATGTGGTGTGGCCAGCCCCACTCAAAGTGTCTGTCTTCGGTTTCAAAAGGACGTCATTTTAATTGAAAAACTTCATCTGGCATACGGAAAACCTACCAAACGCATTCGGATTGTGTCGATACTTTTTCACAATTATCCATGGGTCATATGTGACATGTACGAGTCAACCCCACCTCAATCCGAGGTATTTTGTGCCCACCACAACTCAATTTTCCTGCCATTTGTTTCTAAAGGACGTCATTTTAGGTGAAAAATATCAACTGGAAAACTGAAAACCGACCAAACGCATTCAGATTATTTCGATACTTTAGAAAAACAATCCATGGGTCATATGCGATGTGTACGAGACAATCCCGCCTCAATCCGAGGCACGGTGTGGCCGCCACCACTCAATGTGTATGCCTTTTGTTTCAAAAGGACTTCATTTTAAGTGAAAAACATCAACTGGCATACAGAAAACTGACCAAACGCATTTATATTGTGTCAATACTTTAGAAAAACGATCCATGGGTCATATGTGACGTGTACGAATCAACCCCGACTTAATTTGAGGTGCGGTGTGGCCGCCACCACTCAATGTGTCTTTCTTTTGTTTAAAATGGACAACATTTTAAGTACATACAAAAAACTGACCAAACGCATTCAGTTTTCGTTGAAACTTTTTGAAAATGATTCATGGGTCATATGTGATGTTTATGAATCAACCCCGCCTGAATATGAGACACAGTGTGGCTGACACCACTCAAAGTGTCTACCTTTTGTATCAAAAGGACGTCATTTTAATTGAAAAACATCAACCGACATATGGAAAACAGACCAAATGCATTCGGATTGTGTCAATACATTAGTACAATGATCCATGGGTCATATGTGATGTGTACGAGTCAACCCCACCTAAATCCGAGGCAGGGTGTGGCCGCCACCCCTCAAAGTGTCTACCTTTTGTTTCAAAAGGACGTCATTTTAATTGAAAAACATCAACTGGCATACAGAAAACTGACCAAACACATTCGGATTGTGTCAATACATTGGAACAACAATCCATGGGTCATATGTGACGGGTACGAGTCAACTTCACCTCAATCCGAGGCACGGTGTGGCCGCCACCACTCAAAGTGTCTGCCTTTTGTTTCAAAAGGACGTCATTTTAATTGAAAAACATCAACTATCATACAGAAAAACGACAAAACGCATTAGGATTCCATTGAAACATTAATAGAATGATCCATGGGTCATATGTGACATATACGAGTCAACATTGTCTCAATCTGAGACACAGTGTGGACGACACCACTCAAAGTGTCTGCCTTTTGTTTCAACAGGACGTCATTTTAATTGAAAAACATCAACTGGCATACGGAAACCAACCAAACACATTCAGATTGTGTCGATACTTTAGAACAACGATCCATGGGTCATATGTGATGTGAATGATTCAACCATGCCTTAAACTAAGGTGAGGTGTGACCGCAACCACTCAAAGTGTCTGTCTTTTGTTTAAAATGGACAACATTTTAAGTACATGCGGAAAACCGACCAAACACGTTCTATTTTCATTGAAAATTTAGGAGAAAAATTCATGGGTCATATGTGACATGTAAGAATCAACCCTGCCTCAATCTGAGACGTGGTGTGGCTGGCACCCTCAAAGTGTCTTCCTTTTGTTTCAAAAAGACGTAATTTTAATTGAAAAACATCAACTCGCATACCGAAAACCGACCAAACACATTCGGATTGTGTCGAAACTTTAGAAAAACAATCCATGGGTCATATGTGACGTGTACGAGTCAATCCCGCCTCAATATGAGGCATGGTGTGGCTGCCACCACTCAATGTGTCTGCCTTTTGTTTCAAAAGGACGTCATTTTAATTGAAAAACATCTACTGGCGAAATGAAAACCGACCAAATGCATTTGGATTGTGACAATACTTTAGCACAATTATCCATGGGTCATATGTGACGTGTACGAGTCATCCCCGCCTCAATTTGAGGTGTGGTGTGGCCGCCACCACTCAAAGTGTTTGCCTTTTGTTTCAAAAGTACGACATTTTTACTGAAAAACATCAAATGGCATACAGAAAACCAAAAAGACGCATTCGGATTGTGTCGATACTTTAGAACAACGATCCATGGGTCATATGTGACGTGTATGAGTCAACCCCACCTCAATCCAAGGCGCGATGTGGCCACCACCACTCAAAGTGTCTATCTTTTCTTTCAAAAGGGGGTAATTTTAAGTGATGAACATCAATTGGCATATGGAAAACTGACCAAACACATTTGGATTGTGTCAATACATTCGAACAAAGAACCATGGGTCATATTTGAAGTGTACAAGTCAACCCCTCCTTAATCTGAGGCATGGTGTGGCCGAAATCACTCTAAGTGGCTGTCTTCTGTTTAAAATGGACAACATTTTTAGTATATATGGAAAACCGAAAAAACACATTTTGTTTCCATTGAAACTTTAGGAGAACGATTCATGGGTCATATGTGACTGGTACGAATCAACCCCACCTCAATCTGAGACGTGGTGTGGCCAGTACCACTCAAACTGTCTGCCTTTTGTTTCAAAAGGACGTCATTTTAATTGAAAAACATCAACTGTCATACAAAAAACTGAACAAACGCATTCAAATTCTGTCGATACTTTAGAACAACGATTTAATGGTCATATGTGACATGTACGAGTCAACCATGCCTTAATCTGAGGCGTGGTGTGGCCTCCACCAATAAAAGTGTCTATCTTTTGTTTAAAATGGACAACATTTTAAGTACATACGGAAAACTGACCAAACACATTCGGTTTTTGTTGAAACATTAGGAGAAAAAGTCATGGGTCATATGTGACGTGTACGAATCAACCCCGCCTCAATATGAGATGCGGTGTGGCCGACACCACTCAATGTGGTTGTCTTCTATTTCCAAAGGACGTCATTTTAATTGAAAAACATCAACTAGAATACGAAAAACCGAACAAATGAATACGGATTGTGTCGATACTTTAGCAGAATGATCCATGGGTCATATGTGACGTGTACGAGTCAACCCCGCCTCAATCTGAGGTGCGGTGTAGCCACCGTCAATCAAAGTGTCTAACTTTTGTTTCAAAATGATGTAATTTTAATTGAAAAAAATCTACTGGAATACAGAAAACCGACCAAACACATTTGGATTGTGTCGATACTTTAGAAAAACGTTCCATGGGTCATATGTGACTTGTACGAGTCAACCCCGCCTCAATACGAGGTGCGTTGTGGCCTCCACCACTCAAAGTGTCTGTCTTTTGTTTCAATAGGACGTCATTTTAAGTGAAAAACATCAACTGGCATACGAAAACCGACCAAACGCATTCGGATTGTGTCGATAATTTAGCACAACGATCCATGGGTCATATTTGACGTGTACGAGTCAAACCAACCTTAATCCGAGGCACGGTGTGGCCAGAATTACTCTAAGTGGCTCTCTTTTGTTTAAAATTGACAACATTTTAATTACATACGGAAACCCGACCAAACGTATTCGGTTTCCACTGAAACTTTAGGATAACGATTCATGGGGAATATGTGACGTGTAGGAATCAACCCCGCCTCAATATAAGACACGGTGTGGATTACACCACTCAAAGTGTCTGCATTTAGTTTCAAAAGGACGTCATTTTAATTGAAAAACATCTACTGGGATACGAAAAATTGACCAAACGCATTCGGATTGTGTCGATACTTTAGCACAACGATCCATGGGTCATATGTGACATGTACGAGTCAACACCGCCTAAATCGGAGGTGTGGTGTGGCCGCCACCACTCAAAGTGTCTGTCTTTTGTTTCAAAAAGATGTCATTTTAAGTGAAAAACATCAACTGGCGTACGGAAAACCGACCAAACGCATTTGGATTGTGTCGATACTTTTGCAGAAACGATCCATGGGTCATATTTGATGTGTACGAGTCAACCCCGCCATAATCGGAGGCACATTGGGTCCGAAATCACTCTAAGTGGCTTTCAATTGTTTAAAATGGACAACATTTTACGTACATACGGAAAACTGACCAAACACATTCGGTTTTCATTGAAACTTTAGGATAATGATTCGTGGGTCATATATGACGTGTAAGAATCAACGTCACCTCAATATGAGACGTGGTGTGGCCGGCACCAATCAAATTGTCTGCCTTTTGTTTCAAAAGGAGGCCATTGTAATTGAAAAACATTAACTGGCATACGAAAAACTTACCAAACGCACTCGGATTGTGTCGATACTTTAGCACAACGATTCATGGATCATATGTGACCTGTACGAGTCAACCCCACCTTAATCAGAGTTGCGGTGTGGCCGCCACCACTCAAAGTGTCTGTTTTTTGTTTCAAAAGGACGTCATTTTATGTGAAAAACATCAACTCGCATACATAAAACTGAACAAATGCATTTGGATGGTTTCTATAGCTTATCAAAACAATCCATGGGTCCTATGTGATGTGTACCAGTCAACCCCGCCTCAATCAGAGTCACGGTGTGGCCATAATCACTCTAAGTGTCTCTCTTTTGTTTAAAATGGACCCCATTTTCAGTACATACGTAAAACTGACCAAACACATTCGGTTTTCATTGAAACATTAGGAGAACGATCCATGGGTAATATGTGACGTGTAAAAATCAACCCCTCCTCAATCTGAGACGCGGTGTGGCTGACACCACTCAATGATTCTGCCTTTTGTTTCAAAAGGATGTCATTTTAATTGAAAAACATCAACTGACATACGAAAAACTGACCAAACGCATTCGGATTGTGTCGATACTTTAGTACAATGATCCATGGGTCATATGTGATGTGTACGGTCCAACACCGCCTCAATCCTAAGCTCAGTGTGGCCGTTATCACTCCAAGTGTATGTATTTTGTTTAAAGTGGACATCATTTCAGGTAAAAATATATGGTATACAAAAAACCGATCAAATTATGAATTGACTTCCAGATTCCACATATAATTGTCATCTAAATTTTAAATTGAATTCTAAATTAATTATGTATGTTTATAATTACGTTATGAATTCTAATTTAATTATGGATGTGTATAGTTACAGGATGCATTATATGTTAAATGTGTATGAATTTGTTCTCTCTATGTATGTGTCTGTTGGTTATTGTAGGTAAATTAATTGTAGATGTATGTGTTAGTTTATTGCAGGTATAATAATTGGATTGAAAATGGGAGGGAATGCACAATTGGAGGCATGCTTTCCAAATTGGAGACCTGCTGTCCAAATTGGAGACCTGCTGTGCAAATTGCAGGTTGCTGTGCAATTTGCACAACATAGGCTATGCCCACCATTTCCCACCGTTGGCATAACATCTCTGATGCGTTTTTACCAACAGTTCATTGAACCGTTTGTAAAAATCCTTTCCCAATGGTTTAGTAACCATTGGGAAAGGGGAGAAACCTTTGGATTTCCCAATGGATCATGCTAAACCGTTGGAAAAAACTATCCCAACGGTTTGGAAGAACCATTGGGATTTGTTACCTTTCCCACACTCTATACCAACGGTTCAAAGAAAACCATTGGTAATAGCTTTCCCAATGGCTTAATTCCCTACTGGTTGCATAACCGTTGGTATAACATATACCAACAATTCTGCAGCCTTTCCCAACGGTTCAGAATCGACGGGAAATACTGAATTTCCAGTAGTGACTTCCTGAAATAAAATTATCATATATATATACAACATGAAAAGAATAAAGGTATGACATAAAAAGAATAAAATAGCTTATAGATAAAATAAACCTCCTATATATCATATATAATTATAGTTCCATCATAATGGCGACCATAAGAGGTGGTAGTAGAAGATTGGACAATCATCATTTCGTGAGACCGTAGTTCACCTTTAATAGAAACATTGAGTTCCATACACATTAGATGGAGGTGTGTGTAAGTGTAGTTCAAATAATTATCATAAAATCATCCTAGTATATTTATAATACTATTTTAGTAATAAAGGAAAGGAATAAAGCGATTTTAGGGGGTTGTATAAGTACTATAAAAAAGATCTTTGGAAGTGATGTTACCTTTAAACCAGGTAACTTCCTTTGGTTGGAACAAAAAGTCTTCCTTGATGTTCCTTCTGCCTATGTTAAGGCTTTTAATAGGATGAAAGGAATGAATGGAGATTGATTAGGTATAGGTTGGTTGAGCCAAGTGGCTTGAGAGTTGTGATTAATGGGTTAAAGGTGATGTCTTTTTATAAGGGAGTGTAGGGGATCATTAGGATAGTTTGAAAATATTATTTTTTTTATAACAATATTTTGTTTTAAAGGTCCAAAACATATTAATGTCAAATATGAGATGACTCATGTTCGTAATAAAATCATTAAATGATTATTGGATAGGTTTTGGAAATTGTTTTAATTTTAATAATCTCATTTATTTAAAACATTCATTAATGAGGTAAACACTGCATCATTATTATGTCACAAATAATTTTAGTTTTCAGATGAATAAAAATTATAAAAAAATACCATGATGTTGGAAATATTTTTAGATTTTAAATTAATATTAATAGTAAAAAATATAACTTATATCACCCCATGTAATAACTATTTTACTAAAAGATATATGTCAATGTAATTTTTTTCATTACATTAAATTAATTAGTAAAAAGTGTCATTATCACTCCCAAATGGCTCCAATAGGACCCAAAATCAACACAAGGATGGCCATGTTTGGACATGTATCCTCCAATACGAATATGAAACATTTTAAGGTCATTTAATAATATTATAATATTATTTTTTACCCTTATTTATTGGATTTACCATTTATCCATGGAAAATTATATATTTATAGAAATAATTATTCATAATGTTTAAAAAAAAAGTTACATATTTACACAATTTGAACCTCCTGATTCCAAATATGGAATCCATTTTTCCAAATTCAAAACACATAAGAGGAAAAAAATAATTTAAAATAATTTATCATTTTCAAAACAAAAAGCGTCTTTTTTAAGAAATAATAACTATCAAAATATTGACAGTTGTTTATATCTAGTTTATACGTGAAATTACATCCAATGACCTAAATTATATTAGATAATAAAAATATAATTTAATGATACTTAAAAACCATTCAAATGTATAATTAAACACTATTATTTATTTCTATTAAAAATATTATTTTAATTAAAATATAGTATTTTCACTATTAATCAAAAATTGAATGTCTTCAGAGAAGACCCAATAAATCACCAAAAGCTAATTTTTATATTAATAATCCAAAAATGATACCCATTTTAAAAAATATAATTTATAAAAATTAAAAAAGTGGGTGTTACTATTCATATCGGATAGTTTGATTGGTTGTGGTCTGTTAGAATCTCGATGTTGCGTAAATCCCAAGCTATTGAATTAATCGGATGGAAATGTATCGTGGATTATTGGGGTGTTACAATTTACAATAAAATTATTGGTATAGTCCTGAAAACTAAATTTATCATATTTATTATAAAAAATTACTCGATTAATTGATTAAAAATATATCATAATATAGGAAAATAATAATGTGAAATGATCTAAAATGTTTTATATGTTCTATTTTTAAACCACGTCACATATATTTAGTACATTTTTGACACTTAATGACTAACTAATTTCAAATAAAACCTTTAATTTTCCGCTAAAAGTTAAAAAATTGTACCTTTCAATTGAAATACGTGTATTTGAGTTTCATTGAATAGACTTATGAGATACCTCTATATTCATCTATTATAGCAAAAAAATCCATTTATGTTATTTAAAGATTCTCTTATATTGGACATAATATGAATCAAATGATTGTGACACAAATATTTATGTAAGAATTTCCATGTCACATTAACATTTGTTAATTATTATTCATTGTCCCAAAACCATATTGATCCATTACATATTTTTCATCCTTGAGAAATATAATATACCATTGGAATATATTTAATAAATTTATTATGGGGTGTAAATTTTTTCCTCTCTTCACCAAGTCTTTAATAACTCATTACTTTATCAAAATATGATGTGTTAAAAGGTAGAATTTTCATTATAACTATCCTTTTACTCAAACCATTATAATAGAATCGATCAAAATTTATAAAAATAATCTATTTCTTATAATAAATTATCTCTTCATAAAACTCACATTCTTTTTTCCATATTTTAAAATATATGAATGATGGTTCCGTCAAAAGTGGTTTTACGAATACAAGATGAATGATGTAATTTCCAGGAATTTATGATTCTAAATGGAATTCCTAAAAACTATTTTTATGATGGTATATAAAATTATAATACAAATTGTTTTAATATTATTATTATATAAATATAATTTATTCATTATAATAATGATTTTTAATGTAATCAATATTATACATTATTATCATTAAAAACATGTCTATTGAGGACGGTTTTTAGAATGGTAAAAATATTATTAAATTTTAATGTTCTGTAATTCTATAATGATATAGAAACTATAACATGACACATATATAGATTATTAATCTATTAGAAAAATAAATTTTATTGTAACAGAAATATTGAACATGTCTAGAAATTATAAATTGAACAACATGAAAAAAATACATTATAACTATTCATATTGTGTAAATGAAATAAACATTATAATAAATGTAATAAAATTTATAATAATAATAAAAATAAATTTCCTTTTTTAAGAAAACTAAAATTTAATATAATAATATTTTAGGAGGGTATATGTTTTATAAAGCATGTTGGGAATCTATGTAAGTTACATTTCATTAAAATATTGTTTTAAAATTTTTATTATGTTTCGATTTCATGTACATATTTTTTTTATGTGTGATGATTATCTCTAATTATACTCATAATGAATTAATATGGTCATTTTAAATTATTTTTCCTTTACAAACAATGAAATATAATGTAATCATTTTAATTTTTTTGTAATGGCCTTTAGTGATATTTGTATAAGTATGTAAAGAAAGTAATTTTTAAGGTTTATTTTATTATGGAAATTTCTCACCTACAATCCAATTACTCCCTATAATGCATAATATTCATCTTTTCAGTGTTTTAAAATTTAAATTACACTCCCATTGTATTAGTGAATTATTCAATTTACAGTGATATCAAAACGAAATGATATGGAGACATATTTTGATTAGATGTTTGATTGATATTTCCATTACATGTTCAAATTCATTTTATGCTATAAAATGAATTCTAAAATAATTTTTTTCCATTTAGATGTTCTTATATATTATATATGATGATGGGTGCACTCATGATATATCCGCCATTAATTTGGATGATTATATATTCTCTAGAAAAATGATGATTGAAATTAACTAATTTTAAGAGATTCTATTATAACTGAAATAAGGTTGAACGTGGTTGATGAGTTTAATTTCACATGTTTTATAGATGATTTTTTTTTATTTTGATTATTTTCAATTAAAATAATATTTTTTTAAGATTTTATTCACACTTAGAAAAGGGTAAATTTTGTTTTCATGGAGAATATTTCTCATGGGTTCTCATATTTTCTCTTGGTCCATATCGAGTTTTTTATCCAAGTAAAAATTTCCATTAGAAATCATTTAAATGTAGTATAAGATATATTATATATATAAATATGAAGTATTGTATTGAATGAAATAATTTTACATGGGTTCTCATTTTTTATTTAGGATCCTATATGATTTCTGAACTTTTATTATGAATTCTCAATGAGGTTTTATGATTTCAATGAGAAAGTATATGAGCTACTGCTAGTGAAAAAATTCATTAAAGGAAATATTTTTAATTTATTATTGTTAATTAATAGTGTCTTTAAATGGAATTTAAATTCATGAGACAAATTATTATAGAAATTATTTATTTCAATAAGAAGGTATACATTCATTTAATAAACAATATTTTATTTTCATGTAAAATATTTTTCTAGGCTCCCATGATTTCCCAATTTGAACATTTTATGTTTATATTCTTGTGTTGTGATTTGTTAGAAATAATTTTATTTCAAAAATATTATATATAGTAAATTAAATGTGAAATATATTTTTTTCACTGGAAATATGTCACATGTGTTCTCAATTTCTTACACACATATATTCATGGGTATTCAATAACAAAAATGGGTTTCAAATTTTATAGTTTAGAAAATATTTATTTTATAAGATGTTTTGTTATATTCATGATATTTATATATTATATTTTGAAAATATATTTTATCTCATGTGGTTTTATGATTTTCAATTGACTGATGAGTTTCCATTTTTTTACACCATATACTTTTTTTCTCATCCCGCAATTTTAAATAATTTTCATAGAACCTAATGATGTATATAGACAATAGAATGATCAATCTATCAGTATTTTTGAATCATCCTAAATGAATGAAAAATGTTTCCAATAAACAGATGTTTAATCATATAAATATATTTTTGTGTAAAATATTCATGATATTGGGTAGTTTCTATATAGTTATTTAATAGATTTCAAATTTCTATAAAACAATTAACCTAAAATATCATGGGAATATACTAATGTAAATTACATTTTATTAAATGAAAATTTATGGTTATTTACGTAAATGTATTTAATAGATGTTATCATGGAAAATATGTAAAAAATATTGTTTTTCCACAAGATACTTGTATATATGAATAGTTAATTAAATATATGATTGTAGACATACATGTGGTAGCAATTTGGAGGAGCTTAAGATGTGGAAAGGACTGATCATGATCAAGAATATATTTCTCCCATTCATGTTATTTCTTTAATAATATAATTATGATATTTTTTATTATGAATATTTGTCATTGATGCTTCCATGAATATTTGGAACAAATTATTTTATGGGGTTGTATCAGATGTATTGTTTTTTCATTCCTATTAATATCTGGATTTTCATTGTAAAATATTGTTATTAATGGATATTGTTCACTACCTTTTTTTATTTTTCTCTACTGAAGTATTTTTAAATGAATATATATTTGGATTGTTTATTATTTTAAAATTAATATAATATTCCCATAATTTAATAAATATTTTTTGTGCCCTTAAGAGTTCATAGTGGATAATTTTCATTCATGTTAATATTTTATATTCTTTATAAGATCCATTTCTGGGATCTTTCATATCATAACATAGGATGAATAATGGATCTTTTTCCATTGAAATATAAAAAAAATATATTAAATTTCAGTAGGATGAGTACTATTTCTCTATAAATAATAATCCATTCTCAACTTTTTATAGGCATGTAAATCCAAAGGTGAGTCCCTTGGAAAGGTTGATTTATAAGAGACAGTTACGTGTTTCAACCCCCATAAGAAAATATATATTTAATCTTAATAAAAGAGAAGATATATTTTCATACTTAAATTTATTAGTTTTTTTTCTAAATCAATATTTATTCCATATATATTCAAATAATTTTATTTTTCAAAAATCTAATTACACATTTCCCAACATATTTTTAATTTTGACACCAATGTTTCAAATACTTCAACAACCAAAATTTATGTCATATTCTTTAATTATTTTTTCAAAAATTTATGGAATTAACGCAATATATTCATATATTTTGACTTATGATATGATCTACTATTTAGTCTTCAGTATGTTTTTAAATAAAAACCAAAGTGCATAAATTATCACAAAACAAGTTTTTTGAAAAATAAATCATTGGTTTTCCTCACGAAATAAATTTCATCATATTCAATGGTAGATATATGACATAGAGAATAAAATATTTGTAATTCCAATAAAGAATTAATTTTAAAATAATATTCCTTTAATGGTATCCTTTAATTATGTATGCCTAATTTCTCCTCCCAGAATAATGTGTTTAGCCAAAAGTTAATTTCTATATTTATAGATAATATTCAATTTTAAAACCATTAGTTTAATTTGAAAATCTTGAAATTTCCATAAATTTTCTCCAAATAATCATTTTTTACTAATAGTGAACAAAATAAATTAATTTAATACATATAATATTTTGACATAACTGTTATATGGATGCTTTTAGAAATTATATTAAAATACAAAATACAAAATAAAAAATCTTTTTTATAATTAAATATTATTACAAAATTTACCAAGAGATAATTTCATATAATTTTAAATTATAAAATATTTTATTTAAATCCCATAAATTAATTTTTAATTAAAAAAACATTTTTAATTATTACTCTAAAAATTTGAAAAATAAGGAAATTTGAAAAAGGTGAATTTAAATGATGATACTGTATTGAATCCATGGGGAAATATAATTGGACAAAATACAATATAAAAATAATCAAGGTAATGAAAAATATAATACAATTTAAAAATAAAAATCTATACATCGAAACTGTGATATTTTAAAAAACAAATTAATGGAATATAGATATATTTTGTAATGAAATAATTATTTATAAAATTTTTAATCCACTCTACCGTAAATAAAATTCACATTATCCAAAATATTTAACCCAAGGCGTAAGCCATAATTTAAAACAATAGAGTTCATATAATATAAAAATTATTTATTTAAAATAATTGATTCATGTTCATAAGAAAACTCCAACATCCTGTTTACTAAAAATTCTTAAACACTATACTTTTATAAAAATTCACTTTATTTATTATAGTTAGATTAAAATGATTTTTAAAAAAGGTAAAAAATCAACATTTTTTTGTAATTTTTCTTATAAAAATCATTTTTAACATTGAATCATAAAATCATAAAATAAATATCTTTAGAATGATGAAATTATATTTAACAATGAGTTACCTTGACCAAGATTAAAAAATTCATAGAAAAAATAATTCAAAATTGATTTCATGTTTTATTCAGATTCAATGATTTAGTAATCCACCACAAAACGCTCACAATCAATTAATTTATACCCATTATTAGATTTTAAATAATCGAAAATTTTTGTTTTATCCAAATTAAAAAATTATGATAATATGCAATCAAATATTGTAAATAAAATTTTAAAAAGTAATGAATAATATTACTCAAATGACAATTTCTTTAGTAATTTATCATTATGCATGAAATAAATCTACATAGACACATAAATTTCATCTTCAATTCTACAATTAAAGTACATAACTATGTAAAAAATAATTCATGGAATACAATAATTGATCAATAAATTATATTACCCATAATAAAAAATTTATCATAAAAGGAAACTATGGCCATATAATTTTTAATTTTTTTAGAGAATGTGGTCCGAAGGGTATATACAATTGGAATAAACAATGGATAGAAAATTAGAAGGAGGGTATTTTTTTGAGAGGATAAAAAAATAAAGTATTTAAAAACCATGGGTTCCCTTATATGTAGTGTTATATTTAATGAAATAATCCGCAATTTCCCCATAAATCATCAATAATGATAATTTAGAGGTATGTTTTATTGTTGATTGTTTCTTCAATAATTTAAATTTAAATTTACTTTTAATATATTATAATTTCATGAAACCCACCTTCTAATAATGTTCTCCATAATTCTGACCAAGCCATAGGATAATGATTAGTGTACACTACCATTTCATGTTAGAAAATAATAGAAAAAAAAAATCAAATTACTTAAATTAGCCAAAAAACCAATGAAATAGAAAATTTTACTATCATAACATTTCATAGTACATATGGAATAAAAAAACTTATATTTATCTATAGAGACTACAATAACCCTCACACTGCATTTTGAATGATAACGTTCACATTAATAATTTTTTCTTTTCCATAAGATAGAAAGTCATTGTAACACCCCCGTAATTTTCTTTATAAATTTAATTACATTAAGATTTGAAATATAATAATTTAAAATTATGTTTTATTAAAAATAATAATACTTATAAATAATTATTATTTATAGATAACATATTTACTAATTAGTTATCTAAAAACAAATACAAATTTATGTTATTATTTTGGGTAAATGAATATTTTAATTTTACTTTTATTCATTTTTATTAATATATTAAATAATGATTTTTTTAATAATAATATATATAATGACTATTATAAATATTTGGGTAATTCCAAAATTATTTTACAAATATATTCTCCATTAATATGAAAACCCATCAGATTACGATATATTTTTCACATATAATTTAAATTAATTAGATAGGTAAAATGCATATAAAGATAAGCCTCTATGAAAATAAAACTTTGTTATAACATATCCACTGAACACACTTTTCTCATATCTCTGTTTTGAATTTCGAAAAACTAACATAAACGATTACGATCAGTAAGATATTTTTTGTCTGATAGGACCAACACAAATTTTAGGTAAATATTAACTTAACCATATGAATTTTAACATAACATTGTGAATAGTATCCACTCCCATGTTTATATAAATAATATTTATTCACCTTATAAATGAAATATAATTTTTGAAAAAATTAATAATTAAGTGTTGGTATTTTTGTGTGTAGTAAAATATTAATTACAATTTTAAATTAATAAATTAACAAAATTTGTTAAATTAATATGTTTTACTAATATTATATTTTTTCATATGATTTTAGTAAAATTTTATGAGAGCACATTTAATTTTTTAAAGTGTTATGAAATTAGTTTGTAATTTAATATATGTATTTTTCAAGTAACAATAGATTTTATTTAAAAATAAAATTTCACATATTTATAAATTTATTTGGATAAAATGGGGTCCATTTTTTAATTCTAATCATTGAAAAATTTATATAGTTAATTTTTTGGATATTTCTAAAGAACATGAATTTTTGGTGAATAGGTTAATTCGATAATTTACGATATACGCTAAATTAATGAATTTATGCATCATTTTTGAGTCATGGATGTGGTAAATGGTTACTATTTCGAACTCAAAAGAAGTTATTACAATTTTTAGTCATAATAATCAAGACTATTCATAGTCTTGAACCAAAATTATTAAATAATGATTAATATAATATAGAAATCATCCTCGCATGCACTATAAAACAACCCTCACCCCCTCTTCCTCTCACACAACTCAAGATTTGAGCCTTAAATATGTTCTGCCATATTCTATTAACAAACCCATTTTCCCAAGTCCGAGAGTTTTTAGTCTAACCAAAATGGCAAAACCAGATTCCTAAAGGCGGTTTTTACGGTGGAGTGCTCATTAGGTAAACCACTATTCCCATTTTTCATTCAATTTGTTTTAGAAGTTTCGTTATTTTGATTCAATATCCTCACATCCCCTCATCAAAATTATATGAAAATTTAATTACATAACATGTAATATAATATTATTATGCTAATTTAATATTTTATCATCATCTCTATTTCCCCCTCCTCTTTTGTTAGAAATGGAAAAATCGTCTGAGATGTGTTAATTTACCACCTTCATGGATGATGGGTTTTCATATTACTATTACCACATTCAATTCTGGTTATGAATCTTTTTTATGGATGAAAAACGATAATAATATATTATATATACTCTATTTAATGTTATGTAATCATTTTTTACTCTTGTTCTTAAATTATTAAACAAAATCTCATTATTGTGATTTAAAAACAACTAAATTAATGCAAGTGTTTATCATTAAAATTTAATATATTGATTCATCCTTTCCAAAATTATCAATGGATTTATAATATAATTTATCCTTTTGTATGATCATTAGTAAAAAATAAATTCAATTATATATATCAATTTCCATTTTTCATGAACATCCGTACTCTTATACAAGTGAACCGATCATGAAAACAATGAAAACACAGAGTCCCATATGATCTAATTGAATGTATGAACACATATAAAAGGCCAAAAAATTATCTTAAAAAAGATATAATAAAAAAATTAAATTTATATAAGGTTTTAATATAATTAACTAATAAATGTTATTTTATTATTTAGAACATTAAGAGCAAGATCAAAAAATATTCTAACATATGGTAAGGGTTTCCTCATCTCACTTCAATTTTTGTGAGATATTCCTTATTCACTACTATTACATTATTATGGGGTATTTATAATTCAAATTTATTTATCAAATAATGAATATATTTACTTTAACTCTATTTAATGTATTATATTATTGTTATTAATTGTAGGTCATATGAATGCATTGGTTACAAAGAGGTAAGGATTTTAGACCTGAACCTCTATTTTCATTTGGGATACTCTTATTTTATTCTTACCTTAGTGAAATTCTTATTTATAATTTTTTATTCCTCATAAAATCTTTTCTAATGTTCTAAATATATGTACCAATTTTATAGTGCAATGTATATTATATTTTAACCCATGATTATGGTTTTAGATAAAAAAATTTATTATGAAAACCTATCTTTATTAATTTATAGTTTTATGAATGAAAACAATACCTTATGCTTTGAAATCTCTTTATTATTTTTCATAAACAATAGTAAATGTTTATATTTCTAAAGCTTCATTAAAAACTCATTTACTATGATATCACTTATGTGGGACAACATTTATACCCAAAATATAATTTCATATTAATTCCATTTTCTTCTTTGGATATACAAATTTACAATTTTATTTCATGAAAAATACAAATTAATTTTCAAAACAACTCTTCTTTCCAAAGTAAAAAAGATTTTTCTCATCTCACATTAACTTTTATGAGATATATGCCTTATTAACAACTTATTCTGTTCATGTGGTAAATGTAATTTCCTTTAGATTATCATATAATGATTCTCATTATCCTCATGATATTCTATTGTATTATTAATTGAATGTTTCATAGTTTGATGGGACACTTTGGAATGTTTAAGGATTATTTTCTCATGGTTTTTTAATGGGATCATTTGTTAGTATCTTCACCTGTATCAACATCCTTTGATAAATCATATAAATATTTTTTTTATATCTTAATATATCATATACAATATGTTTCTTGAAGGGTGTATTATTAGTATGACTATGGATGTGATATCATTATAGCATTTACCATATTACTCCGACTAGTTGGTGTTTATGATTAATGATTGGGAAAGATTTTTACATTTCATATGGCAGTTTTAATATAAATGTATGTGTTGATTTTGTTCAATCCTATCATAATTGGAATGCATTAGACATAGTAATTGATGTGTGAGGCCCATTTTTTCTCATTGATGAATCTGTCGGTATCTTGAGAAACAAATCGATATGGACATGGTGGAGGCCTTTCCCGTTTTTAGACATGGTTTTAGTCGATGACTTTATCATTTGTAGATGTCTTGCGTGTGGCCCAAATGGTATGATTCATAATTTATATAATATTTATTCATTCATTATGATATTTGTAATGAAAAATCATGTGATTTTTCTACTAATATAATACATATGGTAACGTATCTTGTGATCAGTTGTATGGATTTATTTACTCATCTTTCAATCCAACCATATTATATTCAATTTTAGTTTTAAATTCAAATTATTTAGTTGTTCACCAAGCCTAATGTTTATGTTTACGATAAATTATGTTCTATTACATACCCTTATATAGAATCTGATCCCACCCTTTTATTATGTTTCTTTTTCACAGGATGTAAAGATGAATGTTATGAATCACATGTAGGGAAAATCATGGAGTCATATATGTTTCAAATGTATTTTATATTATGTATTTCATATAAAGTAGTAATGTTTAACATATTTTTGTATATGGTCTTCCAATATTTCCAAACTGATTAGTCTTTCAGTACTTGAATCCTTGAAATTATTACAATGTAATAAAATAATGCACTACGTCTGGGCTTTTAGTGACAGGGCATTACTGTCATGAAATAAAAAACAATGAATTCCCTATGTTCACTGAGATAAACCATATAATTTGATAATATCATTATAGTACAAAAATACCTATTATACATTCTTATAAGACTCTATAGATATTAATTATTGAAACATTTTACTTTTTCGGGAATTTAACTTCAACATAAAATTTAATAGAATACATCTTATATATTTCTTAAACCACTAACCATACATTTTCTACTTGGAATACATATAAAATAGATCTACAATACTAATGATGAAATGTTTTCAAAACATAATTTATATATTTTTACCGTGGTTGATTTTTTTTTCAAAAAAAGGTATACGAGTGTTAACTAATAGCCTATGAAGAAATATAAAATTAATATCATTGATCATATTTGACAACCTCTTTATCCTTCTCATTAAAATTTATATGTTCACTGTAATGTCCAACTTATAATTCATGTTTATTGGTAGATTCATATTCAAATAAATATACCAAAAATTTCTCAACAGGTAAACACTAAATATTTTATAAAAAATGGTAATAATTTTTATTCCTATATTTATTCAAATACACATATTTAGTCATATCATTTAGCATACAAAATAAAAAATATAATTGATTTACAAAAGAAAATAAATTCCTCTTTATCTTTACTAACTAAAAAACCCAAATTCCCCCTTAAAATCATTAATTAAATAACCAATTTCAATTAATTGCCTATAAAATATGATATAAACCTTACAATAACACATCATTGTAATAAAAAAATGTTTTGATACATTTAAGCATCGATAAATTGAATAATAGCTCACCCACAATTAAATAAGGTCATTTGTTGGACCTATCAGCTAGGTATAATGAAACTGAATTATATTTCATCTATCTTAAACATTTATATTCTAATATTGATAAATTAATATGATTTAAAATAGATTATATGTCCCACAATCTTCTTTTGGGGTCACATTCATGTATTATTTATGGTATAATAGGGATTTGTGGGTATTTTTAATTTTAGAGGAATCCATTTGGGATTTAATGCACTGTATTACTCAATTAATCTTATGGTAGTTATGTATTCCTACTTCATTTTCTTATCCATATCTTTTTTTGAGTCATCACATATGATAGGGTTTTTTAAAGCCTTGTCAATGGTGAATTTTACTTTTAAAATATTTAAACATATCATGTAATATCACTTAAAGAGGTTTATCATTTTCTTTGTTGAATCGTTTCTGGAAGATGAATTTGATGAGAATGATTATGTAAAATATATTGGACCTTCTCCTCTACCCAACCAAAAATTTATTTCATTACACAATTGATTAGTTCCGACAATAACAATCGTCAATCCATTTATTTTTCAATTGTTGATATTATTTTATTGTAGTTTAGACAACATTGATTAGTTTTCAATATTTTTTTTAGGATTTTGATTTATTGAATCAATTTAATAATTAATAACATATTCCCTATAAAACAATATAATTAAAACTTATTTTTTATAACATTTTCATATTATATATTTTATGTAATTTTCATTGGGATTAAATTTAAGTAATTCAAGTAAGATTTCCATTAACCATTCCACCATGGTCTCATACGAACATGGACTAGTCGAATATCATGTCTCATAATTATATATTTTAATAAATCTTCCTTTTTTATTATCTTCCCAATCAAATATTATAAATCCCAATTTGGATAATAAAATCCTCTAGTGTTTTTAAAATTTTTCCATTGATAATTTGACTTTTTTTCTATATGATGTTTCAAAACCCCTTGCCATCTGCATTAATTTTTTTGGGAGTTCATAAATATATGGTCATAGTTATTCCAAAATAGGACATTATTGAGATGTTTTCTTATAATCATGAAAATTTTTGGAATAAATTTATTGATATCATATATCCAAATTAGAAAAAAAACTTATACCATATAAAAACATTGAAAAGAAATTTTATTACTTCCTAAGAGAACTATTGGAAATATTATTATAAATTTCTATATAATTATTTATTATCTCACTTCTATGGATATTATCTTTATAAGAAAAAAACTTCTATGACTTAAGATCCATTCTAATAATAATTTATATCATATTATTTTTATAAGTTATATAAATTATTACCATATGATTGATGCATTATGGTTATATTTGGGGAATGAAAGAATTATTAAATGTTTCAATCAAGGATTAGGGGAGGAGTCTGGTTATTTGTATACTACCGAATACTACCTTTAAAATTATATATTCTTTCATTGATAAATTCACAAATATATAGAAAATTATAGAAATCGTAGTCCTCTAGTCATTTATCATATTAATAGTTTAAAATATTTCTACAAAGGCATTGAATAAATTTTCAAAACTATAAAATAATTCCATACCAAACTACTGAAAATAGACCCTAGAGATAATATAAAAGAAAAAAATTCCTCTCATAAAAATAACCCCTTTCATAGTCCATGTAATGGTAATTATTAAAATATAATATTAAATTCTAAATCAGATAATATGGTATCCGCAATGGAATGGGAATTAATTTGTGTACCATTTAGATTTAAGATTATTGCATCTCATAGTTCCATAATATTGGAAAATTTATATGATATATAGGTTTTATAAATTTTCAGAAAATTATAAATCTTAAAATCAAATCCATTTGAAAATATGATTTCTAGGATTCAGTAGTACAAAATTTTGAATTTTATTACGGTTCTCCAAAATATATATCCCCAAGTAATATATTAAAATTTTCTTATTCCCAAGGGACCTATAAAATTTTTTAGTTCCTTGTACAAAATAATATATATACCATTTATCTTTCAATCCCAATTCAAATAATTATAATTTGTTTGTATTCATACTCTATCACCTCCTAAAAATTCAAATCAAAATATTCAGGATCTATTTTCACCAGTTTGGTTTCACTCTTACATATATATCAACCAAATAATGTTTATAAATAGCCAATGTGTTTATATATGGGTGGATCATAACAATAATAGCTATATTCCAACATAAACACTATGTTAAAACATTAAGAAATAAACCATTAAAAATAATTTGAATTAAACATAAGAAAAGTAAATTTTAATTTTATATAAATAAAATAAAACAAGAAATGGAATATTTATAAAAGATATTCAGAAATGAATAAAATGATTTAACTAAGTGAATGTGTTAAATGACACATATGATGGAAATTTGTAATAAAATTACCAATTCATGTATATATCATGGGAGTAAATCATAGGGAACAAATTTAAAAAAATATAGTATCCTCATAATTAATATAATAAAATTCAAATTATATCTAATTACATGATGAAACTCAAAACTATGGGTTTTATGATGAACTAAAAAGGATTATAAGGTTTTTATCTTGCTATAACAACTAAACTATTCCACTTTTAGAAAGAGTTGCATTATAAACAAGGAAAATAGTAAGGTAGAGTCCCATAAAGTACATATTATGTACTTATTCCTTATTATCCACCTATATAACTAAGGATTCACATGAAACATTACTATTTGGAAGGATTTGTTGATTGAAATATCATTTTTAACATGAATGACATCAAAAATTATTCTCACAATTCAATATAACTGATCATATATCATTTATATTAAATATTTCCTATTATTTTAAAAAGAAAACCATAGTTTCATTTCATTATAAAAACAATTCCCTCTAGATATTAAAAAAAATAGTATTTTTTATATGAAATCTTCATTATATATATTTTTTGAAACATAAAATAGGTTATTTTAATTTATAGTTAAAATCGTATACAACCTAAAAAATTATATATATCCTTTTTAAAGATTTTATAATCCTATTGAATTCATTATTAATAATTTAAAGAGATACATATAGTGTCACCTATAGTGAAATGAGCATTCTACTAAAGATAAATATTATTACATCAATAGAGATGAGAATGAATTCAATCGAGATAACAATAATATGTGACAATGAAAAACCCCAAAAATTAAATTGATGATATTCATAACATTATATCCTGAACGTTTGTGGGTTATTTTTTAAATAAGATGGATCAACTACAAGAGAGAAAATTATTTCAAAATCTTAAATTGGTAGATCAACCGATTTGGAGATAATTACATAAATAAACTAGAAAGAGATAAAGAGAAAATTGGGTTGATGTGAGGTACATGGATAAAGGGTTATGTAAGTTTCATATAGAAAATAGTATGGATCCCCTTTAATTCCAATAATACTATCACTAATGTAAAATTTTATGACCTATATCCTAAAATGAGCATATATATTTATAGTATTCACTGTGAAGGGCATATTCTTGGGCGTGCACCATATCTATCTATGGTGGAATACCCACGAAATAATAGAAACATTTAACTGAAAACTAAAATTGTATCCGAATATCAAAGAATAACATATTAAACAATTGGAAATGACATTATTGGTGGTAACCCGTTTTGATTTACATAAAAAATTACATATATTTATATATAATTTTTTTCCTGATAACATGCTTTGATATACAATAACATTTTAGATTAATTATAGAACCATGAGGTATATCAATGTATATTGGTGGTGAATGTTTTTAAGTGAGTAATTTAATTTGTTTTAAAAAAATTATTTGTGATGTTTGATGTTAGAAGAAAATAAAAAATTATTTATAATTAATTTTTTAGAACTTATTATAATGTTATACATTAATCATTAAATATCCAGGATTATAAATTTTTTGTATTCATACCTTGAATATATGGGAAATTTAATTTGTTATTGTTTTTTTTACAAAATTTGTATTTTATATTTTTCAAAAACATCCATTATTTATATAAAAAAATTAAATTACATGATCTGAATAGTCACATGCTATGACACAATCAATATTAAATTATGGACAAATTTGCATTACCAAATTTCTAGGGGATGAGATACATTTATAAGGTATAAAATAAATCCTTCAATAATTATATTGAAGAAATTAATTATAACCAACTATTCATGATATGAAGAAAACAACTAATCATTTAAAACATTTCTAAAGAATTAAAAACCATTCAATGTTACCTAAATCGAAACATATTTAAAAAAATTCCCAATTAGACTCTGAAAATAAAACTAAGACAAGTATTAAATTTTTTAAAAATAATTTAAATCTATGAAATGTAATATAAATACCAATGTGGATAATTTGATTCCAAAATGGTGAAATAAATTAAATCAAGAAAATGAATACATGTATAAAACAATCCATTTATATACAATAGGATACACTACCATATATCCCTTTATGAACTCTATGAATCATTTCTATGAAATATGTATGTATTTGTATATTCAATATCATTTCCAACATTATATATATATATACACAAATGTATACCTGTAATGGGTATGTAGAAAAATCCATTGTATTTCTCCAATATCACCCCTATATTCCAATTCATGTGTAATTTAAAAATGTAATAATAACTACAAATTATTAAATAATATTATAATAAATATTTTATTGAATCAATAAAAAGTAAATGGTAAATTATTCCAATAGATTATAATGAAATTTTCATTATCAAATGAAACAAATATCATTCATCTAAAATTCGACAGATAATAACAGGAAAAATTATAGTAAATAATATACCACAATTGAAATAAACCTAAATACACATAATAAAAATAATAATGAGGTTTAAATTAGAAAGATCAATATAAATAATATAATATATGATAAAATATATGGGTTCTTTTAAGAATCCATATCATTAAATGTAATTAACTCTATTTTTTCTGTTCATTTTGTAAGTATAGATACCAAATTCCCCTAAAGTAAGTTATATTTTTAAATCTACCCCAATCATACACACTATATATAAATAATGGAAATCATATTTTACATTATTTGGGTTACAACTAAAATTTCCCATCAATAACCCAGATATTCAAATAGACAAATTCATAACCCTTCCATATACCCTAACTCCGTATCATTTATTATAATGGTTATAGAAGAATTTGGAATTTTTCCTTGATGTTAATCCATTTATTCAGTTTAAATAATTTAAATCATATATTTTTAATTATGTTAAAAAATATAAAGTGGAAATTTATTTTTTTTGGTTCAAATAATAATCATTATTAGTTTCATTTGAAAAATTTTTAAACTAAAAAAATTAAAATCTAGTATTAATGTGAGTAATTTTAATAAGAATTATCATTTACATAAAATCCCAAAACCTACCAATCCATAGAAAATATATCAACATATAAATTTGTAAAAAAATATGATAAGAAAAACATGACGTATATCAATACACAAAAGATTTATACGAATCATTACTTTTTCGTAAATAATCATTCACATTTCATGTTCGAATATTTTATAATAAAAATTAAATATTATCAATATTTTAAAAACCATCATTATATTATATTTTCACTAAACCAAGATATGAATTGAATAGATTCACTTACTTACCTGTTCCTCAATATAATACCACTGGTTCCTAGTTCGTTTATATAAATTGGGTTTATTATCATGTATCATCATAAATGTTTTTATAAAACATTATTCATAAATCAGTTAAATAAATTCACAATTAAAATGATATTTTAATGAATTTTTTACATTTGGAATGGATCCATAAATTAATTAGAATAAACCTTAATAGTTTTGAATAAACCATATCATAACTTAATAAATAAATGTATATAAACCAAATTTGGGGACATTTTCTCCATTTATCATGACCCAAATACTAGGAAACTGATTATTTTTGGCTATTAATTGAGAAACATTAATATCTGTAAATATTTAAAAATGAATGGTCATGGATCCATTTAACACAATAGATTGTAAAAAATTCATAAAATATACTTTTAGTCACTCAATATTAAAACAATTATCAATATAGTACAAAGAACATGGAAAACCATTGTCAAATTAAAATAAAAAATACTAAATTTTATCACAATAATAAATTTTCTAAATATTTCATTCCATGGACCTTAAAAGCATAACTAATTTTATTTTCATTAGAAATTATTTATCACAATATCATCATCCATATAAAACTGATGTGATATAATGGGGGGATAGTTTAGATTTTTAATGAACTGCTCCTTTTTAAAATCCTTTCAATCAAATTATACCATTAATAAACCATTTTATATAATCATAATTTTTTAGAAAAAAATAATCTTTATATCTCCTCCATTTTTTCCTTATATTTTTGTTATGTCAATACTATATATAGATCTTTTATTTCCATCTATGACTGTAATAAATTAATAGGTAAATATTTTTAATATAAAATCATCTGAACAATTCCTTTATATATAAAATTATTTAACCTTTCATTCTATATGTTTTTTAACCTATATTATAAATAAAAAATTATTTATATTAAATAATAAATTTTTAATCAAAAATTTATCTATCAACACAATATTTTTTCCATCAATAAATAAAACAAATGGTTTCAAAATTCAACCCACCATAATGAATTTATACCGGCTGAAATTCAATGAAATTTCCTAAAAAATATCCCCACTAATATATCATCTTACATACCTTCTCCACTATTTCATAGATGGTTTTACAATGTGATCATGCACGTCTAACAAGGAAAAAAACATCTATTCAAAAATATTTATTAATTTTATACAAATCATATTAGTTTATGAATTAATGTCATATATAGTTCCAACTCCACAAGTTTTTAACCTAGAAATAATGATTTACTATATAGATAAATTCTCAACCATGATCCAATAAAGTGATTATTAATTTAATTATATTGTATTGGTAACTCATCATAGTTTTTTGTTTCATGAATTTTTAAAATTTATTAAAAATATATTATGTATTTTGGTACATTATTTAATTGGTTTTCAAATAGTTATTATTATATTTGAGGATAAAACTATATCAAATAATGATCATTAACATTATAATATATAAATAATAATTTATTAATCAAATTATATCATTTTTGGACCCCATATTATCTTTATGTTATCAGATATTAATTTCACATATGTATATATTCATGCACACTAATCTCAACCTAAAGACTAAAATTCAGTAGTTTACAACTAATAAGATTTTTATCAATATAAAATTTTATATTTGTTGTCAAATTATTCTATAAAATAAAAATATTTAATCGAAAAATCAGAAATGAATAATTATCAACATATGATATTCAAAAATAAATGTAACATTCCGAAAGCATATTTTCTAATAAAATTATAATTAATTTCTTTAATGTATTATTTTTTCACTAATTTTTATCTATTTCTAATTAATATTGAATTAATTTATTTTATATAACGTCAATGATAATCAAAAAATGGATATGGTTGGGGAATTTAAAAAGTAACACATATAAATATCTAGGGTATATAGGTTTGGTTTGGATCTTTTGTAATTTGGATATGATAGAGATGGATGGATATTGAAGAATATTTTTATGTTGGTAAAAAATATAATTTCATATATGGATGGAGATATTTTCTTTTTTCCATTGCTATAGATTAATATATTTTATTTGTATGGAGTTTTTGTAGACCAAGACATTGGGTGATAAGATAATATAGGATCAAATAGTTGTTAGAGAGGATAGTAAATTATGAAAAAATGTATGAGGGTGTCAATTTGTGAGGATAAGTTCAATGATAGTAAATAAAATAATAATTCATATAATAACCATCATGGTCTTAATATGTTAGTGAAAGTGAGGTTGATAGATAACTCACTTGAGTTTAGACATCATTGAATAGTGTAAACAATTTATTAAAGGCACCAGAAGGACTAAATAATATAAAATTATATTGAAAAATATATTTCATTGGTTATCACACACATGATATATGAGATTATATTTTATAGGAAAATTTCCTTCAAGTATTTTTGCATCATAATTTATAATTCATTTTAAAATTTTATTCTTTTGTGCATGATAATAGTTTCAAAAAAATTGTTGAGTACCCCTATCATTTGAGACTCCCCTCTAGAATATAAATGTATAAATATCATATTCTCCCAAATCAATGACCCATGAAATTATATAGTTTGATAAAAGAAGTAAAATCTATAACATTACATTATCCTAAATCGAATCCATATTATCAACATGTATGTAGTGTATTGGCTTCATAATCAAATCTAAGACCCCCCAAATAACATCATACTTCCTCGATGAATTGGGTAATACCTTCATGATGCCCATCAAAATTTTATTTTACTCTCATGACATTATAGGTAATGGTTTTAATAGTCTGTATTATCATTGATAATACCCCTTCACCAACTAATAGACCAATCATCATGAATAATTCATTAAAATAACATTTTTATATGTGATAGCTAAAATAAATTCCTGATATAATTGTATATCAATGTAATAATACAATGTACTGCTGAAAATGAATCACATAGGATTCTTTTAGACTAATTTATATAAAATAATTATAATAATTAGTTCTTATATGAAAAAGGTGTTATTTATGATTCCATACTCCAAACATTAGTACACTCCCCACCAGTTTAGTTGTAATAAATTTCCTTACATACTATGTTATCGAAAAAAATTCATATTTCAATTTTTTATAATGTTAATAAAATGTACAATAATTAAGTAACCACACCATAATTTTATTATCTATCTATAAATAAAATTTGACTAACATGACTATAAAATACAAATTCCTTTTCACATACATAATATATTGATTTATATTTTTTATTAATGAACCATCTATAGTGTTTCTCATTTGTAAGGTATGTATGTAAACTATATTAATAGATTGATAATAATAATAACAAAATCAATACCTCAATTTATGATCCTGATGTGGGAAGTTCTATATTAAACTATTATGATTATTATACACGCTGAACTTCACCAGAAATAGATAATGTATCCAACTCGTCAATATTTGATCCATTATTGAAAACATATAATTTATATTTTTTTATTATTATCTTGTGGTTTAAAACTAAAGGATAATTATGTCACATATTTATATCTTTTTCTAAGAAAAAATCAAAATAATCTTTTTCTATAATTACTATAAAAATCATAACAATTAAATTTCTCTAATAAAATAATAACATTTACTAAATAATTTATTATTTTCCTTTGTCAAAAGAAATCATTAAACAGTTCACTCCACTCCATAATTATTCATTTACAATTAATATCCATCAAAATTAATGAAAACATAGATAACTCTTGATTAAACCATATATACTACCTATAATATCAGATAAATATTTTTATTTTAATGAATTTTTTTTAAAGAAAATGCAGGGTCAAAGCCCCAAAAAAATTATTAAAAAGTGGGAAAAAAGGAGTGAGGATGGGGTCAGACAGGACATAAAATCCCTCATCAATGAACATAAAGAGCATGTTTTTTCCTAATTTTTGCTCCAATAATTATCTCTTCTTCTCTATATTCATTCTGATTTATACGTCATCCACGACCCCTACCATGACCTCGACCTCCTGAATAGCTATCTTCTAATCTTTTGGTCTATTATAGGAGGATATCAATGTCGATGTCATCAGATTCATACTCATTGAATGGTTTTAGTAATTCATTTTGAGCATTTTAATCCATACACGCATGTCCCCGACCACGACTTTGAGGTTGGCAACCTCGCATGCATGTTTTAGATTGCCTCCATGGTTCTTCTGACACTTCCTTTCCTGTTTCAGCGAAATGATTCACATAGAGAGTTTTTGTATTAGAATCTTGTACCTCATTTTCCCTCAATTCGGCCACTCCTTGATCTTGAGCATCCACTCTAGTAATTTGCTTGCAATTGTCAATGAGGTATCATTTGGAAGAGCCACCAAAATTCATAGGAACACCTAGATCATGATTATTCACACCATCATCAGCATGAGGTGTGTTAAGTAAACCGTCATGAGAATTCTTCTATTTGAAATTGTGAGGAGAAAGTGGTAGAATATCCACCTTCGTAAAATTCATCTATTTTTCATCACTGCATTTTGAAGAATTTTTCCAAATTGTAAATGAGGTAAGATCCTTGAAGGGTTCCTAGAAGGGCCAATATTGATTCGGTTATTGCACTTCTCTTCTCATTGTAGAGGAACAAACAACATTAAAAGGATCTCCATGTAGACCATAGGGGTACCCAACAACAAAATGTTTGATTTATTTGGATGTTTCTTAAAACAAAATCTAAAAACCATTACTACCAACCATCTTGGTCTTACCATTTATCTTACAATTTACCAAAATCTCTTTCCTTGTGTCATGATCCACAATTTCTTGCACATGGTCTTCCAGGTCATATTTTCTCCTCTCCTCCTCGAATGATGTAACAAATGATGTACCAGGTTCTATTCCTTTGATCAGTTCGGCATCCTGCTGTCCAAGAAGTGTGGTGGCCACTTTATGCCCATACATACCATGTGATTCCCACTGTCCTGGATGTGTGGTCACCACCAGTTACCAATGCATACCATGTAAATCAACAAGATGATTCCTAGTTGTGTGGGTGTTAATATCAGGGACAGTTCCTCCAGTACCTTGTTTGACAATAACTTAAAGGAAGGAGCTCTAATATTTTGCGAGATATTTGCAGTGGATTTGTGCCGGTACACTTCCTTAGTACCTCTCCATCTCCTATAGTTTGTACCAGCCAATATGAAAACATCAAGAACATGTCCATGTTTGTTGCAAATATGAAACTTTAAATTCATGTGAATGTACACTAGGGATTGACTAATACAATTTCAGAAATAAAAAAAATATGGTATCCATTCAAACCGTATATCAAGCTCTATTTTGAAATCTCCAATAGATAAAAAACAATTTCAATCAGTTCGTGTGAGAGATCAATTTCGACAAGAGATTTGGCATAGTGACCATACCGCACCCTCTCAGTTTCAATCTCATGTTTCATCAGTTTCCCTACAGTGGCAGCCACATCTATCAGGATTCCAAGATGTCAGAAGAACTAGTTAAGACCATTTATTTGTATCCATTCTTGAGAAAATGTGTTCTTAGAGGAGAGAGGATCACTAAGAGGATCCCATTCTCAAAGGGATAAGAAACCAAACATCAAATGTATTGGACCAAATCCCCAAGATAGGTATTTACTTTCCTCCAATGAGAAACCAACATGAAATATCCCACTACCAATTGAAATGAGGAACCAATCATCAAAACCACAGTGTTGATGAAGACGATTCTTAAAGTCTTCAATCATCCATTGAGATTTTTTTTCTTCAATGAGATTCTGACTACTAGAGAGTGTCAACATAACATTATTCAATATTCATGTAATTTGGGATTGTATTCCACAAAATCCATGGAACCATTGTGAGTGATTATTTTACAAAGAGAATATGATTCATCTATTGAATCTGAGAAAAATTGATTAAACAAGGTCTGAATATTTTTAGGGGAACTCGTCATAATTGATCCAATCACCGCTTATTTCATAGATAATACTCCAACCTATACATCGTTGACAATATTGGCCATATTATTCGAAAATTTTATTAAATAAATCCTGAATTTCCATGGTTTAGTGCTCGCTGAGTATCACCATTGCGTCTCCAGGAAGCGCACTCCCTATCCACCTCTTTTAATGATAGTCATTGGTATTTACAATAAAATATTTAATTTAACATTTTAGTGTATTTATAAATTCCCTAATATGAAATTATACTCCAAAAAAATATTAATGTTGAAACAAAAAGTTTTTTGTAATAGGAATTGAGTAAAAAATAATATAACAAAAATTGCATAAAATAATAGTATGATATATCTAATAATCTATAATTTTAATTGTTTAAATGAAGACATCATCTAAAAAAACTTACACAATGGTGTTCAAATAATAATAAAATATTTTTTTAATAAATCAATGAACTATATATGTGAATTAGTAAAAAAAATTAATCACTAAAAATAATGGGTTCTAGACAAAAATCAAAAAGTTAATTTATGTTAATAATATTACTTTACAATTAATTTATAATATCCATATCAATGATCCATTTTTAAAAACATTTTGAAACATTTAATTGATTAAAATATCATTAGTATCATGTAATTCTTATTACTTTTTAATTAGCAACTGATTCAGTTTTCAGTAGTCAATATAAAAATAAAAACTAATGAATTCTATAGATAATCACTATAGAAAGAATAAATTTTATTCCCATTATATAAACTATAACATTAAAAATAATATTGATGATGTATCCACATGGTATGAAGTAAGATAAATAATATTCGATTAAAGAAAATTATTAATAAATTATTCTATCAATTCTTTCAATGAAATGTAATCAAACTATTGGAAATAAATTTTGTTACTTATCCAAAAAATACAATGTTTTGGTTAGATGACTATCATCAAGTATTCCATAACTAAACAAAAAACTAAATAATAAATGAATAAATTTTTTAAATAATTATACAAACTCTCCATTTATTAACATCCCATTCAAATTGGAATATATAAAGAAATCTATATTGTTTATCAAAATAAATATTTGAATGCAGTTTATTGTTTCAGGCATGTACAAGGTAAGGCCATTAATTCCAATAATGTTATTTTTCTAGTTATCAGGAAATACTAAACCATTAGATTTATATTTTACCTTCATAGTGTCAAATAATGGACATTTGAATCAATTTTCATTACGTTAACCCAAAAAGGTATAATTGTTTATAGGATATGGTAAAAATTTACCATTTAATATAATGATGAATGGGAACATGAATATATGAACAATGGTATTTTATAGAATAAATTTATTCCTTAGTTAGTATGGAATAAATATGATATTATATTTTAAAGGGAAAACCCCTCCCTTAACACAAAATATATATTCTATTATTTTTTCTGGAAAAACAACTTGTTTCTATATGAGCTATGTAAAATATGATAACAGTTATTGAATAAATGTATTAGTTTTTTTAACATATTTTTTGGTCTAAATATATTTTATTACACTTTTAATGTCTCTCAAAATAAAACCTATAAAATATAAAAATATGATCCATGTTACAATATTGATGACAATGTTATTGTGAAGCCACGAAATATGTTTTTACAAGACCATTTCCCCCACATGGATAGAATAATGGTAACATCCAAACATGAAAGGATCCTTAGATTCACATAATCAGTATTCCATTAATAAAAATTCTACTTCTCTTACATTTATTGGATTAGTTGTTTACACAAGGTGGCTTTAAAAAATTATTTTTTCCATTATATTATCTTTTATGTAAACATGATTTTTAGTATCCATACTACCAAAATATATGTAAATGATATTATGAAATGAAAATTTTAAATAATATTTAAAATAACATAATAACCATGAACTAGTGTTTCTTGTTTTTATCATTATTCACTAAATCTAATACATATCGTACATGTATCATACATATTAATTCAAATTCAATCAGTGACCTAAAAAATCGTAAAATACATATTTTTCTGGGATTTATCCATAATTTCATCATTAAAAAATAATTATCCATAAATATTATCTTCAAATTATTTTTTCCAAACATCTATATGAATATATAATTAAATCATCATATCCTGAAATTTTCTTCCTAGATGAATAGAAAAAATAACACACAAACTAAACTTCTAATGTTTATGTTGTCTATAAATGATTTAATATTTAGATGACCTCTTCCAATTACTCCCTATAATGCATAATATTTGTCTTTTCAGTATTTTAAAATTTAAATGACACTCCCATTGTATTAGTGAATTATTCATTTTATAGTGATATCAAAACGAAATGATATAGAGACATATTTTTATTAGATGTTTGATTGATATTTCCATTACATGTTCAAATACATTTTATGCTATAAAATGAATTCTAAAATAATTTTTTTCCATGTAGATGTTCTTATAAATTATAGATGATGATGGGTGCACTCATGATATATCCTCCATTACATTGTATGATTATTTATTCTCTAGATAAATGATGATTGAAATTAACTAATTTTAAGAGATTCTATTATAAATGAAATAAGTTTGAACGTGGTTGATGAGTTTAATTTCGCATGTTTCATAGATGAATATTTTTTTTATTTTGATTGTTTTCAATTAAAATAATATTTTTTTAAGATTTTATTAACACTTAGAAAAGGGTAAATTTTGTTTTCATGGAGAATATTTCTCATGGGTTCTCATATTTTCTCTTAGTGCATATCGAGTTTTTATCCAAGTAAAAATTTCCATAAGAAATCATTTACATATATTATAAGAAATATTATACATATAAATATGAAATATTGTATTGAATGAAATAATTTTACATGGGTTCTCATGTTTTATTTAGGATCCTATATTATTTCTGAACTTTTATTATGACTTCTCAATGACTTTTAATGATTTCAATGAGAAAGTATATGAGCTACTGATAGTGAAAAAATTCATTAAAGGAAATATATTTAATTTATTATTATTAATTAATAGTGTCTTTAAATGGAATTTAAAATCATGAGACAAATTATTATAGAAATTATTTATTTCAATAAGAATGTATGCATTCATTTAATAAACAATATTTTATTTTCATGTAAAATATTTTTCTTGGTTCCCATGATTTCCCAATTTGAACATTTTGTTTTTATATTCTTGTGTTGTGATTTGTTAGAAATAATTTTATTTCAAAAATATTATATACAGTAAATTAAATGTGAAATATATTTTTTTCACTGGAAATATTTCACACGTGTTCTCAATTTCTTACACACATATATTCATGGGTATTCAATAATAAAAATGGGTTTCAAATTTTATATTTTAGAAAATAATTATTTTATAAGTTGTTTTGTTATATTCATGATATTTATATATTATATTTTGAAAATATATTTTATCTCATGTGGTTTTATGATTTTCAATTGACTGATGAGTTTCCATTTTTTTACACCACACATTTTTTTTCTCATCCCGCAATTTTAAAAAAAATTCATAGAACCTAATGATGTATATAGACAATAGAAAGATCAATCTATCAGTATTTTTGAATCATCCTAAATGAATGAAAAATGTTTTCAATAAACAGATGTTTAATCATATGAATATATTTTTGTGTAAAATATTCATGATATTGTGTAGTTTCTATATAGTTATGTAATAGATTTCAAATTTCTATAAAACAATAAACCTAAAATATCATGGGAATATACTAATGTAAATTACATTATATTAAATGAAAATTTATGGTTATTTACGTAAATGGATTTAATAGATGTTATCAAGGAAAATATGTAAAAAATATTATTTTTCTACAAGATACTCGTATATATGAATAGTTCATTAAAAATAAGAATGTAGACATACATGTGGTAGCAATTTGGAGGAGCTTAAGATGTGTAAAGGATTGAGCATGATCAAGAATATAATTCTCCCACTGCTGTTATTTCGTTAATAATATAATTATGAGATTTATTATTATGAATATTTTTCATTGATGCTTCCATGAATATTTGGAATTTTTTTGGGGGTTATATAAAATGTATTGGTTTTTCTTTCCTATTACTATCTGGATTTTCATTGTACATTATTTTTATTAATGGATATTGTTCACTACCTTTTTTTATTTTTCTCTACTGAAGTATTTTTAAATGAATATATATTTGGATTGTTTTTTATTTTAAAATTAATATAATATTCCCATAATTTAATAAATATTTTTTGTGTCCTTAGGAGTTCATAGTGGATAATTTTCATTCATGTTAATATTTTATATTCTTTATAAGATCCATTTCTAGGATCTTTCATATCATAATATAGGATTAATAATGGATCTTTTTCCATTGAAATATAAACAAAATATATTAAATTTCAGTAGGATGAGTATTATTTCTCTATAAATAATAATCCATTCTCAACTTTTTATAGGCATGTAAATCCATAGGTGAGTCCCATGGAAAGGTTTATTTATAAGAGACAGTTACGTGTTTCAACCCTCATTAGAAAATATATATTTAATCTTAATAAAAGAGAAGATATATTTTCATGCATAAATTTATTAGTGTTTTTTCTAAATCAATATCTATTCCATATATATTCAAATAATTTTATTTTTCAAAAATCTAATTACACATTTCCCAACATATTTTTAATTTTCACACTAAAGTTTCAAAATACTTCAACAACCAAAATTTATGTCAAATTCTTTACTTATTTTTTTAAACATTTATGCAATTAACGCAATATATTCATATATTGTGACTTCTGATATGTTCTACTTTTTAGTCTTCGATATGTTTTTAAATAAAAAAAGTGCATAAATTATCACAAAACAAGTTTTTTGAAAAATAAATCATTAGTTTTCCTCACGAAATAAATTTCATCATATTCAATGGTAGGTATATGACATAGAGAATAAAATATTTGTAATTCCAATAAAAAATTAATTTTAAAATAATATTCCCCTAATGGTATCCTTTAATTATGTATGCCTAATTTCTCCTCCCAGAATAATGTGTTTAGCCAAAAGTTAATTTCTATATTTATAGATAATATTCAATTTTAAAACCATTAGTTTGATTTGAAAATCTTCAAATTTCCATAAATTTTCTCTAAATCATCATTTTTTACTAATAGTGAACAAAATAAATTAATTTAATACATGTAATATTTTGACATACATGTTAGATGGATGATTTTATAAATTATATTTAAATTCAAAATAAAAAATAAAAAATCCTTTTTATAATTAAATATTATAACAAAATTTACCAAGAGATAATTTCATATACTTTTAAATTATAAAATATTTTATTTAAATCCCATAAATTAATTTTTATTTCAAAAAACATTTTTAATTATTACTCTAAAAATTTGAAAAATAAGGAAATTTGAAAAAGGAGAATTTAAATGATGATACTGTATTGAATCCATGGGGAAATATAATTAGATAAAATACAATTTAAAAATCATAAAGGTAATGAAAAATATAATACAATTTAAAAATAAAAATCTATACATCGAAACTGTGAAATTTGAAAAAACAAATTAATGGAATATATATTTATTTTGTAATGAAATAATTATTTATAAAATTTTTAATCCACTCTACCGTAAATAAAATTTACATTATCCAAAATAGTTAACCCAAGGTGTAAGACATAATTTAAAACAATAGAGTTCATATAATATAAAAATTATTATTTAAAATAATTGATTCGTGTTCATAATAAAACTCCAACATCCTGTTTACTAAAAATTCATAAACACAATATTTTTATAAAAATTCACTTTATTTATTATATTTAGATTAAAATGATTTTTTAAAAAGGTAAAAAATCAACATTTTTTTGTAATATTTCTCGTAAAAATGATTTTTTACATTGAATCATAAAATCATAAAATAAATATCTTCAGAATGATGAAATTATATTTAACAATGAGTTACCATGACAAAGATTAAAAAATTTGTAGAAAAAATAATTTAAAATTGATTTCATGTTTTATTCAAATTCAATGATTTAGTAATCCACCCCAAAACATCCACAATCAATTAATTTATACCCATTATTAGATTTTAAATAGTTGAAAATATTTGTTTTATCCAAATTAAAAAATTATGATAACATGCAATCAAATATTTAAAATAAAATTTAAAAAAGTAATGAATAATATTACTCAAATGACAATTTCTTTAGAAATTTATCATTATGCATAAAATAAATCTACATAGACACATAAATTTCATCTTTAATTCTATAATTGAAGTACTTAACTATGTAAAAAATAATTCATGGAATACAATAATTGATCAATAAATTATATAACCCATAAAAACGAATTTATCATGAAAGGAAACTATGGCCATATAATTTTTAATTTTTATAGAGAATGTGGTCTAAGGGTATATACAATTGGAATAAACAATGGATAGATAATTATAAGGAGAGTATTTTTTTGAAAGGATAAAAAAATAAAGTATTTAAAAACCATGGGTTCCCTTAGATGTAGTTTTATATTTAATGAAATAATACGCAATTTCCCCATAAATCATCAATAATGATAATTTAGAGGTATGTTTTATTGTTGATTGTTTCTTCAATAATTTAAATTTAAATTTACTTTTAATATATTATAATTTCATGAAACCCACCTTCTAATAATGTTGTCTATAATTCTGACCAAGCCATAGGAGAATGGTTAGTGTACACTTCCATTTCATGTTAGAAAATAATAGAAAAATAAAATCAAATTACTGAAATTAGCCAAAAAACCAATGAAATAAATTTTTTTACTATCATAATGTTTCATAGGACATATGGAATAAAAAAACTTATATTTATCTATAGAGACTACAATAACCCTCACACTGCATTTTGAATAATAACCTTCACATTAATAATTTTTTCTTTTTCATAAGATAGAAAGTCATTGTAACACCCCCGTAATTTTCATTATAAATTTAATTACATTATGATTTCAAATATAATAATTTAAAATTATGTCTTATTATTAATAATAATACTTATAAATAATTATAATTTATAGATAACATATTTACTAATTAGTTTATCTAAAAAAATACTAATTTTTGTTATTATTTTGGGTAAATGAATATTTTAATTTTACTTTTATTAATTTTTTATTAATATATTAAATAATGATTTTTTAATAATAATATATATAATGACTATTATAAATAATTGGGTAATTCCAAAATTATTTTACGAATATATTCTCCATTAATATGACACCCCATCAGTTTATGATATATTTTTCACATATAATTTCAATTAATTAGATAGCTAAAATGCATATAAAGATAAGCCTCTATGAAAAGAAAACTTTGTTATAACATATCCACTAAACACAATTTTCTCATCTCTCTGTTTTGAATTTTGAAAAACTAACATAAACGATTACGATCAGTATGATATTTTTTGTCTGATAGGACCAACAATAATTTCAGGTGAATATTAACTTAACCATATGAATTGTAACATAACATTGTGAATAATATCCACTTCCATGTATATATAAATAATATTTATGCACCTTATAAATGAAATATAATTTTTAAAAAAATTAATAATTAAGTGTTGGTATTTTTGTGTGTAGTAAAATATTAATTACAATTTTAAATTAATAAATTAATAAAATTTGTTAAATTAATATGTTTTACTAATAATATATTTTTTCATATGATTTTAGGAAAATTTTATGAGAGCACATTTAATTTTTTAAGGTGTTAGGAAATTAATTTGTAATTTAAAATATGTATTTTTCAAGTAACTATATATTGTATTTAAAAATAAAATGTCACATATTTATAAATTTATTTGGATAAAATGGGGTCCATTTTTTAATTCTAATCATTGAATAAATTTATATAGTTATTTTTTTGGATATTTCTAAAGAAAATGAATTTTTGGTGAATAAGTTAATTCGATAATTTACGATATATGCTAAATTAATGAATTTATGCATCATTTTTGAGTCATGGATGATGTAAATGGTTACTGTTTCAAACTCAAAAGAAGTTATTACAATTTTTAGTCATAATAATCAATACTATTCATAGTCTTGAACCAAAATTATTAAATAATGATTAATATAATATAGAAATCATCCTCCCATGCACTATAAAACCACCCTCACCCCCTCTTCCTCTCACATAACTCAAGATTTGAGCCTTAAATATATTCTGCCATATTCTATTAATAAACCCATTTTCCCTAGTCCGAGAGTTTCTAGTCTAACAAAAATGGAAAAACCAGATTCCTAAAGGAGGTTTTTACGGTGGAGTGCTCATTAGGTAAACCACTCTTCCCATTTTTCATTAAATTTGTTTTAGAAGTTTCATTATTTTGATTCAATATCCTCACATCCCCTCATGAAAATTATATGAAAATTTAATTACATAACATGTAATATAATATTATTATGCTAATTTAATATTTCATCATCATCTCTATTTCCCCCACCTCTTATGTTAGAAATGGAAAAATCGCCCGAGATGTGTTAATTTACCACCTTCATGGATGATGTGGTTTCATATTACTATTACCACATTCAATTCTGGTGATGAAACTTTTGTATGGTTGAAAAAAGATAATAATATATTATATATACTCTATTTAAATTTATGTAATGATTTTTTACTCTTGTTCTTAAATTATTAAACAAAATTTCATTGTTGTGATTTAAAAACCACTAAATTAATGCAAGTGTTTATCATTAAAATTTAATATATTGATTCATCCTCTCCAAAATAACCGAAGTATTTATAATATATTTTATCCTTTTGTATAATCATTAGTAAAAAATAACATCAATTATATATATCAATTTCCATTTTTCATGAACATCTGTACTCTTATACAAGTAAACCGATCATGAAAATAATGAAAACACACAGTCCCATATGATCTAATTGAATGTATGAACCCATATAAAAGGCCAAAAAATGATCTTAATAAAGATATAATAAAAAATTAAATTTATATAGGTTTTTTAAATAATTAACTAATTAATCTTATTTTATTATTTAGAACATTAAGATCAAGATCAAAAAATATTCCTACATAAGGTAAGGGTTTCTTCATCTCACATCAATTTTTGTGAGATATTCTTTATTCACTACTATTAAATTAGTATGGGGTATTTATAATTTAAATTTATTTATCAAATAATGAATATATTTACGTTAATGCTATTCAATGTATGATATTATTTTTATTAATTGTAGGTTATATGAATGCATTGGTTACAAAGAGGTAAGGATTTTAGACCTGAACCTCTATTTTCATTTGGGATACTCTTATTTTATTCTTACCTCAGTAAAATTCTTATTTATACATTTTTATTCCTCATAAAATATTTTCTAATGTTCTAAATATATGTACCATTCATAATACTTATTTATTATGGAGAGTTACTTGTTTTAAACTAATCATTCAAAACAATCCCGAATAACAAGGCTGATTCAAGGGAAATTCTCATATTCTTACCCATTTTCAAGTGCAATGTATATTATATTTTAATCCATGATTATGGTTTTAGATAAAAAAATTTATTATGAAAACCTATCTTTATTAAGTTCTAGTTTTATGAATGAAAACAATCCCTTATTCTTTAAAATCTCTTTATTATTTTTCATAAACAACAGTAAATGTTTATATTTCTAAACCTTCATTAAAAACTCATTTACTATAATATCACTTATGTGGGACAAAATTTATCCCCAAAATATAATTTCAGATTAATTCTATTTTCTTCTTTGGATATACATATTTACAATTTTATTTCATGAAAAATACAAATTATTTTTCAAAATAACTCTTCTTTCCAAAGTTAAAAAGATTTTTCTCATCTCACATTAACTTTTATGAGATATATGCTTTATTAACCACCTATTCGGTTCTTTTGGTAAATGTAATTCCCTTTAGAGAATCATATAATGATTCTCATTATCCTCATGATAATCTATTGTATTATGATTTGAATGTTTCATAGTTTTATGGGACACTTTGTAATGTTTAAGGATTATTTCCTCATGGTTTATTAATGGCCTCATTTTTTAGTATTTTCACCTGTATCAACATCCTTTGTTAAATCATATAATTAATTGTTTTTTATATTTTACTATATCATATACAATATGTTTCTGATGTGGTGTTTATGATTAATGATTGGGAATGATTTTTACATTTCATATGGTAGTTTTAATATAAATGTATGTGTTGATTTTGTTCAATCCTATCATAAATGGAATGCATTAGCCATAGTAATTGATGTGTGAGGCCCATTATATCTCACTAATGAATCTGTCGGTATCTTGAGAAACAAATCGATATGGACATGGTGGAGGCCTTTCCCATTTTTAGACATTGTTTTAGTCGAGGCCTTTATCATTTTTAGATGTCTAGCGTGTGGCCCAAATGGTATGATTCATAATTTATAGAATATTGATTCCTTCATTATGATATTTGTAATGAAAAATCATGTGATTTTTCTGCAAATATAATACATATGGTAATGTATCTTGTGATCAGTTATATGGATTTATTTACTCAGCTTTCAATCCAACCATATTATATTCAATTTTAGTTTTAAATTCAAATTTTTTAGTTGTTCACCAAGCCTGATGTTTATTTTTATGATAAGTTATGTTGTATTACATACCCTTATATAGAATCTGATCCCACCCTTTTATTGTGTTTCTTTTTCACAGGATGTGAAGATGAATGTTATGAATCACATGAAGGGAAAATCTTGGAGTCCTATATGTTTCCAATGTATTTTATATTATGTATTTCATCTAATGTAGTAATGTTTAACATATTTTTGTATATGGTATTCCAATATTTCTAAACTGATCAGTCTTTCAGTACTTGAATCCTTACAATTATTACAATGTAATAAAATAATGCACTATGTATGGGATTTTAGGGACGGGGCATTATTGTCATAAAATAAAAAAACAATGAATTCCCTATGTTCACCGAGATAAGCCATATAATTTGATAATATCATTATAATTCAAAAATACCTACTATACAATCTTATAAGACTCTATAAATATTAATTATTGAAACATTGTACTATTTGGGGAATTTAACTTTAACATAAAATTTAATAGAATACTCCTTATATATTTCTTAAACCACTAACCATACATTTTCTACTTGGAATACATATAAAATAGATCTACAATACTAATGATGAAATGTATTCGCAACATAAGTTATATATTTTTGCCGTGGTTGATTTTTTTTTCAAAAAAAGGTATACGAGTGTTAACTAATAGCCTATGAAGAAATATAAAATTAATATCATTGATCATATTTGAAAACCTCTTTATCCTTCTCATTAAAATTTTTATGTTCGCTCTAAAGTCCAACTTATAATTCATGTTTATTGGTAGATTAATATTCAAATAAATATACCAAAAATTTCTCAATATGTAAACACTAAATATTTTATAAAAAACGGTAATAATTTTTATTCCTATATTTATTAAAATACACATATTTAGTCATATCATTTAGAATACAAAATAAAAAATATAATTGATTTACAAATGAAAATTAATTCCTATTTATCATTACTAACTACAAAACCCAAATTACCCCTTAAAATCATTAATTAAATAAGAAATTTCTATTAATTGCATATCAAATATGATAGAAACCTTACAATAACACACCATTGTAATAACAAAAAATGTTTTGATACATTTAAGCATCTATAAATTGAATAATATCTCACCCACAATTAAATAAGGTCATTTGTTGGACCTATCAGCTAGGTATAATGAAAATGAATTATATTTCATCTACCTTAAATATTTATATTGTAATATTGATAAATTAATATGATTTAAAATAGATTATATGTCACACAATATTTGTTGGGGTCACATTCATGTATTATTTATGGTATAATAGAGATTCATGGGTATTTTTAATTTTGGAGGAATCCATTTGGGATTTAATGCACTGTATTACTCAATTAATCTTATGGTAGTTATGTATTCCTACTTATTTTTCTTATCCATATCTTTTTTTGAGTCATCACATACGATAAGGTTTTTTAAAGCCTTTTCAATGGTGAATTTTCCTTTTAAAATATTCAAACATATCATGTAATATCACTTAAAGAGGTTTATCATTTTCTTTGTTGAATCATTTCTGGAAGATGAATTCGATGAGAATGATTATGTAAAATATATTGGACCTTCTCCTCTACCCCACCAAAAATTTCTTTCATTACACAACTGATTAGTTCCGATAATAACAATGGTTAATCCATTTATTTTTCAATTGTTGATATTATTTTATCGTAGTTTAGACAACATTGATCACTTTTAAATATTTTGTTTTTTTAGGATTTTAATTTATTGAATAAATATAATAATTAATAACATATTCCCTATAAAACAATATAATAAAAACTTATTTTTTTATAACATTTTCATATTATATATTTTTTGTAATTTTCATTGGGATTAAATTTAAGTAATTCAAGTAAGATTTCCATTAACCCTTCCACTATGGTCTCATACGAACATGGTATAGTCGAATATCATGTCTCAGAAATATATATTTTAATAAATCTTCCTTTTTTATTATCTTCCCAATAAAATATTATAAATCCCAATTTGGATTATAAAATCCTCTAGTGTTTTTAAAATTTTTCCATTGATAATTTGACTTTTTTTTCTATATGTTGTTTCAAAACCCCTTGCCATCTGCATTAATTTTTATGGCAGTTCATAAATATATGGTCATAGTTGTAGAGACCCGAAGCTTGACGTACATTTTCATTACATTAATTTTGCGGAATACTTAGTACATAACAAAAACACACACACAAGGACCGTAATAGTTTAGTGTCTTTGGAAACTCCGAATATAATCTTCTAAATGTGGTGAAAGATCTTCAACATCTCCCATAAAGATCATCCCTTTTTTTACCTAAAACCTTTCTTTATATCCTGGGGAAAATAAAACATAAAAGGGTGAGCTCAAATGCTCAGTAAGGGTAAACAAAAGGAATATCAATCACATCATATTCATAAGAACACAACATTTTGGAAATCTTAACCTGCAAAAGAGATCATAATTTCATAACATGGGATAAATCATGGCAGTGAAATGTAGTCACAATAATCATAACTTAAAACATTAAACATTGTGGAATACACACATAATCATAGAGAATCATATCTTATTAGTCAAGACTCATTGCCAAGACTATCTTAGTGGAAAAAGTCCCTTTCTGAACCGAGTCTCCCTCGTTTCAGTCCTGTTTCACTGAACCGGTATAACCTACCATTCCAGCCATGTCTATCTCATGAGATATAAAATCATTACCCAATGCATTGTAGGGATATATAGGTCCCACCCATCTCATAATGATACCATTCTTATGTGTGCCACAAAATCATAAATCATACATCATTGCATAACCCATGTAATAAAATGGGATTCTTAAACATCATTCCATCATAATCCATAAACAATTGATATCATTTCATCATAAGAAAATTGAAACCATTTAAATCATATAGACATTTTACTTGAAACATACATATCAAATAATGTCGTCTTAGATGGAAAATAGTTTTGAAAAAAAATACTTGAAATGAATTCTTGAGGAAAATATCCTTTCTACTTTAAAAACATTTTTCCTTTATTAACATGTCATATTAATTTAAACTAAAACAAGTTAATTAAAAATAAACTTGAAAACTTGTAAAGGAAGCTTCTTGGAAATAATTTTTTAAAAATCCATTCATGCCGTATAAGTTAAAAAAACATTCTTCTCGTACTTTTGTTGGAAAAGTCCAAAAAGTACCTCGTACGAAAAATGACAAAAGATTCCTTTAATATCTTTTACTAAAAACACACCGAAGGGTAAAATTGGATTTAAACCACTGTAGGTGGATGTAAATAATATGTCATATCGAGGAAACGTGAATGTGGATGATAAAATGCACCCCAATAAATGCCAATGTATAAACAATATCGGATAAAAATGAGATTGTGATATTTCCCTTACCTTAGGTCCGACTTGCTTTGTAAGTGTCCAAACCTCCTGTATAATGATTTAAATAATGTTATTGACTTATTCCAGAATCATACTAATTGTTATGATATCATATATGGTTCACTTATTACTTTATTTTACCCGTTCTTTTGTAAATTCCATGTTAAAGAGCGTTTTGGGTAAAATCGTTTCATTTGTCGTCCATGTTTTGACTTGTAATTATTCAAATGATTACGTAGATCATGATTACTTATTCCAGAATATAAAAAATAATTTATATATAATATATATTCATAATATACATATATATAATAAATCAGTAAATGGAAAAAGATACACCATTCATGGAGACGGTAGGCCGTACGTACGCATGAACGCTATTTTCGTTTCCTTATTGAGTTGAATTAAATTAAGTAGATGACATAAATATATATACACATAAATCCAGTATCATTATTATGTCATATATTTCATGATTACTTATTATATATACTTTAAAATCATTCATTAATGGTTAAAGTGGAGAATGAATCTCATCGCGTCGTGGAGACGGTAGTCCGTACATACGCACGAGCGATGATATCGTTTTCATGATCGTGGGACTGAATTGGAGTGTATGTATACTATTTCAGAATCAATATCTCTTTAGAATAATAATATATAGTTATTATTTACACCATTATACCCATCCAAGTAAGGTGGTGGTGGAAAATAGATTTCACCACGGCGTGGAGACGGTATTCCGTACGTACGCACGCGCGGTGATTTCGTTTTCCGTAGGATGGATAGATGGTGAAATAGGGTTGTTTCATACTTATAATAACATATCAGTATATGAGTGATACTGATGTTATTACTTCATAATGAAACAACCTAAGAAGAAGAAGTGGAAGAAGAAATAAAGGTGAAAGAATCGGTAATGGAAATTACCTCTTCTTTGAAGCACCTCTTTGGGACCTCCTCTTAAGGCACTAAAATTGGTCTTTGAGGAAGAAAAGAACCTCTAGGATGTTTCTAGGGAAGTGGAGAGGAGAATTTGGCAGGGGTTGGCCGAGCTTGAAGGCTCAATGTTGTGTGAGGAAGAGAGGGTGGAGGTGCCCTTTTATAAGGGAGGAGAGGGGCTCCTTTGGAAAAATAAAAATAATATTTTATTATAAAGTCATGTTCGGTTTTAAATAGCTCCTAATTGATATATTTCTAAGATAAGGTGGGGATGGGTCGCAATACTATAATCCAATAGGATTTAGACATGTAGAGGTTATTATTTTAACCTTATCAATTAGATTTAACTTTAATTTATATAATTTAACTTTTAACGTGTCTTTTTCTTTTCTTACACTTTATGGTTAATAAACATACTATATCAAGCCAAAAAAACCCCAATTTGTTTATTATTAATATATATAACCTTATCTAATTCATTTGGCCTAACCTTAGATTTTTAGGAATAAAATAACAATTAATAATATAATATTTGTTTTAAAAACTAATTTATGTCAATTTTGACACTATTTCGTACATGATTTTTATGAAATTCATAACAGAATGATAAGTTAGAAAAAAGTTACTTAAATAAATACTAACATGTCATATTAACCTATAAAATTATTTTAATTCATAAAAAGTCTTAAATTACATTTATTTTGGTATTTATAACATCAATTATGTCAATATTTCATTAATAAGATAATTACTACATCATCTTTGTGTCATAAAAAAATTAAATTATTTGATGTCTAAAAATGACAAATAAAATACCATTATGTAGGAAATCATTTTAAATTTCTAATGAATATTTATAGACGAATTTATCTTATTTATTACCCCATATTAAAAATGTTTTAGTAAATAACCTTTGATTTTAACTCTTTTAACCCTTCTTTAAATAAATTAATAATAAATGTCCTAATCTAATCCAAGTGGGCCTAAATGGTAATATTTTATTCCTAAGTTTGTTTTTTGTCGAATTAAACTTGTCCAATAGAATTAGGACATGTGTTAGGGTAATAATAATATCATTTCTACCCTTAATTAACCTATTTACTTTTAACCGTGGTAAAAAAAGTAAAAAGTTACTATTCACCAAAAAATTATTTTCATCTCATTGAACCACATTTTACTTACTAACATCAACCGTGTCTCTCGGATTTTTGAAATTCCACTCACAGAAGCGGTAAAATTATGTTTTATGAAAAATTCATTTTTTTTAACTACCACTTAGTTGTTTCACTATTCATCAAAAATTGAAAGTTTTCAGAAAAATGCCAAAAATTAGGCCTAAGCTATATTTGATATTATGAACTAAAAAATGATTTCTATTTTACCAAATTCAAAACATATAACATGCATTAATAAATTAAAAATTACTTCCTGTCGTCAAAACAAAAGGCGTGTTTTTAAGATATAATAACTATCAAAAGATAGACACTTGTTTATAACTGGTTTAAATGTGAAATTACATCTAATGACCAACATTGTATTAAATTGTAAAAATATATTCTAAATATACCTTAAAACCACTCAAATTAATAATTTATCAATATTAATTATTTCGATTGAAAATGTTGTTTTTAATTAAAATTTAGTAATTTTCACTATTCATCAAAATATGAAAGTTATCCGAAAATTACCAAAATTTCACCCTAAGATAATTTTGATATTCCGGATCCAAATATAAATTCCATTTTAAAAATTAAAATTTATAAAATTTCAAAAAGTGGTTATTACTATTCATAACGGCTAGTTTTAATAATATTTTAATAGCATATCATTGTTTAGTGAAACTCGGTATTGCGTACTACACACGCTATCAAGGAAGGTCGCGATTGCATGTAATGAAAGGCAATTCAAGGATGCGTGTTGTGCAAGCTCTTTTTCGTGTAGCATACAACACAATACATTAATGAAATTAAAAAGAATATTTTTCATAAAATCTCGGGGTGTTACAATAGTTATTCCAAAATAGGACATTATTGAGATGTTTTTTTACAATCAAGAAAATTTTTGGAATAAATTTATTGATATCATATATCAAAATTAGAAAAAAAAAACTTATACCATATAAAAACATTTAAAAGAAATTTTTTTCCTTCCTAAGAGAACTATTGGAAATATTATTATAATGTTCTATAAAATTATATATTATCTCACTACTATGAATATTATATTTATAAGAAAAAAACTTCTAAGACTTAAGATCCATTATAATAATAATTTATATCATATTATTTTTATAAGTTATATAAATTATTACCATATGATTGATGCATTATGGTTATATTTGGGGAATGAAAGAATTATTAAATAATTCAATCAAGGATTAGGGGAGGAGGCTGGTTATTTGTATACTACCGAATAATACATTTAAAATTATATATTCTTTCATTGATAAATTCACAAATATACAGAAAAATTTAGAAATCATAGTCCTCAAATCATTTATCATATTAATAGTTTAAAATATTTCTACAAAGGCATTGAATACATTTTTAAAACTATAAAATAATTCTATACCAAACTACTGAAACTAGACCCTAGAGATAATAGACAAGAAAAAAAATTCCTCTCATAAAAATAACCCATTCCATACTCCATGTAATGGTAATTATTAAACTATAATATTAAATTCTAAATCAGATAATATGTTATCCTCAATGGAATGGGAATTAATTTGGGTACCATTTAGATTTAAGATTATTGCATCTCATAGTTCCATAATATTGGGGAATTTATATGATAGATAGGTTATAAAAATTTTCAGAAAATTAGAAATCCTTAAATCAAATCCATTTGAAAATATGATTTCTAGGATTCACTGGTACAAAATTTTGAATTTTATTAAGGTTATCAAAAATATATATCCCCAAGTAATATATTAAAATTTTCTTATTCCCAAGGGACCTATAATATTTTTTAGTTCCTTGTACAAAATAATTTATACCATTTTTCTTTCAATACCAATTCAAATAATTATAATTTTCTTGTATTCATTCTCTATAACCTCCTATAATTTAATATCAAAATATTCAGGATCTATTCTCACCAGTTTGGTTTCACTCGTACATATATAACAACAAAATAATGTTTATATATAGCCAACGTGTTTATATATGGGTGGATCATAACAATACTAGCTATATTCCAACATAAACACTATGTTAAAACTTTAAGAAATAAACCATTAACAATAATTTGAATTAAACATAAGAAAAGTAAATTTTAATTTCATATAAATGAAATAAAATAAGAAATGGAATATTAATAAGAGATATTCAGAAATGAATAAAATGATTTAACTAAGTGAAAGTGTTAAATGAAACATATGATGGAAATTGGTAATAAAATTACCAATTCATGTATATATCATTGGAGTAAATCATAGGGAACAAATGTAAAAAAATATAGTATCCTCATAATTAATATAATAAAATTCCGATTATATCTAATTACATGATGAAACTCACAAATATGGGTTTTATGATGAACTAAAAAGGATTATAAGGTTTTTATCTTGCTATAACTACTAAACTAATCCACTTTTAGAAAGAGTCGCATTATAAACATGGCAAATAGTAAGGTAGAGTCCCATAAAGTACATATTATGTACTTATTCCTTAATATCCACCTATATAACTATGGATTCACATGAAACATTACTATTTGGAAGGATTTACTGATTCAAATATCATTTTTAAAAAGAATGTCATCATAAATTAGTCCCACAATTTAATATAACTGATCATATATTATTTATATTAAATATTTCCCATTATTTAAAAAAAAAACAATAGTTTCATTTCATTATAAAAACTATTCCCTCTAGATATTAGAAAATAAATAGTATTTTTTATATGAAATCTTCATTATATATATATTTTTTAAAAAAAATAGAATATTTTAAGTTATAGTTAAACTCGTATACAACATAAAAAATTATATATATCCTTTTTAAAGAATTTATAATCCTATTAAATTCATTATTAATAATTTAAAGAGATACATATAGTGTCACCTATAGTGAAATGAGAATTCTATTAAAGATAAATATTATTACATCAATAGAGATGAGAATGAATTCAATATAGATAACAATAATATGTTACAATGAAAAACCCCAAAAATTAAATTGATGATATTCATAACATTATATCATGAACGTTTGTGGGTAATTTTTTAAATATGATGGATGAACTACAAGAGAGAAAATTATTTCAAAATCTTAAATTGGTAGATCAGCCGATTTGGAGATAATTTCATAAATAAACTAGAAAGAGATAAAGATCAAATTGGGTTGATGTGAGGTACATGGATAGAAGGTTATGTAAGTTTCATATAGAAAATAGTATGGATCCCCTTTAATTCTAATTATACTATCACTAATGTCAAATTTTATGACCTATAACCTAAAATGAGCTGATATATTTATAATATTCACTGTAATGGGCATATTCTTGGGCGTGCACCATATCTATCTATGGTGGAATACCCACAAAATAATAGAAACATTTAACTAAAAACGAAAATTATATCCTAATATCATTGAATAATATATTAAACAATTGGAAATGACATTATTGGGGTAACCCTTTTTGATTAACATAAAAAATTACATATATTTATATATAATTTTTTTTCCTGATTACATGCTTTGATATACAATAACATTTTAGTTTAATTATAGAACCATGAGGTATATCAATGTATATTGGTGGTGAATGTTTTTAAGTGAGTAATTTAATTTGTCTTAAAAAAATTATTTGTGATGTTTGATGTTAGAAGAAAATAAAAAATTATATATAACTGATTTTTTAAAATTTATTATAATGTTATACATTAATCATTAAATATCCAGGATTATATAAATTTTTTGTATTCATCCCTCGAATATATGGAAAATTTAATTTATTATTGTTTTTTTCACTAAATTTGTATTTTATATTTTTCAAAAACATCCATTATTTATATAAAAAAAATTAATTACATGATCTTAATAGTCACATGCTATGACACAATCAATATTAAATGATGGACAAATTTGCATCCCAAAATTTCTAGGGGATGAGATACATTTATAAGGTATAAAATAAATCCTTCAATAATTCTATTGAATAAATTAATTGTAACCAACTATTCATGATATGAAGAAAACAAGTAATCATTTAAAACATTTCTAAACATTGAAAAACCATTCAATGTTACCTAAATTGAAACATAATTAAAAAAATTCCCAATTTGACTCAGAAAATAAAACTATGACAATTATTAAATTTTTTAAAAATAATTTAAATCGATGATATGTAATATAAATACCAATGTGGATAATTTGATTCGTAAATGGTGAAATAAACTAAATCAAGAAAATGAATACATGTATAATACAATACATCAATATACAATAGGATCCACTAGCATATATCCCTTTATGAACTCTATTAATCATTTCTATGAAATAAGTATGAATTTGTATATTCAATATCTATTCCAACAGTATCTATATATACACCAACGTATACCTGTAATGGGTATGTAGATAAATCCAATGTATTTCCCCAATATCACCCCTATTTTCAAATTCATGTGTAATTTAAAAATGTAATAATAACTACACATTATTAAATAATATTATAATAAATATTCTATTGAATCAATAAAAAGTAAATGGTAAATTATTTAGATAGATTATAAGGAAATTTTTATTATCAAATGAAACAAATATCATTCATCGAAAATTCAACAGATAATAACTGGAAAAATTATAGTAAATGATATACCACAATTGAAATAAACCTAAATACACATAATAAAAACATTATTGAGGTTTACATTAGAAAGATCAATATAAATAATACAATATATGATAAAATATATGGGTTCTTTTAAGTATCCATATCATTAAATGTAATTAACTCTATTTATTCTGTTCATTTTGTAAGTATAGATACCAAATTCCCCTAAAGTAAGTTATATTTTTAAATCTACCCAAATCATACACACTATCTATAAATAAATGAAATCATATTTTACATTAGTTGAGTTACAACTAAAATTTTCCATCAATAACCCAGATATTCAAATAGAAAAATTCATAACCCTTCCATATACCCTAACACCGTATCATTTATTATAATGGTTATAGAAGAATTTGGAATTTTTCCTTGATGTTAATCCATTTATTCAGTTTAAATAATTTAAATCATATATTTTTAATTATGTTAAAAAATATGAAGTGGAAATTTATTTTTTATGGTTCAAATAATAATCATTATTAGTTTCATTTGAAAAACTTTTAAACTAAAAAATTTAATATCTAGTATTAACGTGAGTTGTTTTAATAATAATTATCATTTACATGAAATCATAAAACCTACCAATCCATTGAAAATATATCAACATATAAATTTGTAAGAAAATATTATAAGAAAAACATTATGTATATTTATACACAAAATATTTATACGAATCATTAATTTTTCGTAAATAATCATTCACATTTCATGTTCGAATATTTTATAACAAAAATAAAAAATTATCAATATTTTTAAAACCATCAACATATTATATTGTCACTAAACCAAGATATGAATTGAATAGATTCACCTACTTACCTGTTCCTCAATATAATACCACTGGTTCATATTTCATTTATATAAATTTTGTTTATTATCATGTATCGTCATAAATGTTTTTTATAAAACATTATTCATAAATCAGTTAAACTAATTCACAATTAAAATGATATTTTGATGAATTTTTAACATTTGGAATGGACCAATCAGATTAATTAGAATAAACCTTAATAGTTTTGAATAAACCATATGATAACTTAATAAATAAATGTATTTAAACCCAATATGGGGACATTTTCTCCATTTATTAGGACCCGAATACAAGGAAACTGATTATTTTTGGATATTAATTGAGAAACATTAATATGTGTAAATATTTAAAAATGAATGGTCATGGATCCATTTAACACAATAGATTGTAAAAAATTCATAAAATATACTTATAGTGACTCAATACTAAAACAATTATCAATATAGTACAAAGAACATGGAAAACCACTGTCAAATTTAAATAAAAAATACTAAATTTTATCATAATAATAAATTTTCAAAATATTTCATTCCATGGACCTTAATAGCATAATTAATTTTATTTTCATTAAAAATTTATTATCACAATATCTTCATCCATATAAAACTAATGTGAGATAATGGGGGATAGTTTAGATGTTTATGGAACTGCTCCTTTTTGAAATTCTTTCAATCAAATTATATCATTAATAAACCATTTTATATAATAATAATTTTTTAGAAAAAAATAATCTTCATATCTCCTCCATTGTTTCCTTATATTTTTGATATGTCAATACAATATATAAATCTTTTATTTCCATCTATGTCTGTAATAAATTAATAGGGAAATATTTTTAATATAAAATCATCTAAACAATTTTTATATATTTAAAATTATTCAATCTTTCATTATATATTATTTTTTAACATATATTATAAATAAAAAATTATTTATATTAAACAATAAATTTTTAATCAAAAATTTATATATCAACACAATATTTTTCCCATCAATAAAAAAAATGGTTTCAAAATTCAACATACCATAATGAATTCATACCGGCTGAAATTCAATGAAATTTCCTAAATAATATCCCCACTAATATATCATCTTACAAACCTTCTCCACTATTTCATAGATGGTTTTACAATGTGATCATGCACGTCTAACAAGGAAAAAACAACTATTCAAAAATATTTATTAATTTTATACAAATCATATTAGTTTATGAATTAATGTCATATATAGTTCCAACTCCACAACTTTTTAACCTAGAAAAAATGATTTACTATATATATAAATTCTCAACCATGATCCAATAGAGTTATTATTAATTTAATTATATTGTATCGGTAACTCATCATAGTATGTTGTTTCATGAATTTTAAAAATTTACTAAAAATATATTATGTATTTTGGTACATTATTTAATTGGTTTCCAAATAGTTATTATTATATTTGAGGATACTACTATATCAAATAATGATCATCAACATGAAAATAAATAAATAATAATATATTAATCAAATTATATCATTTTCGGACCCCATATTATCTTTAAGTTATCAGATATTAATTTCACACACACATATATATATATATTCCGGCACACTAATCTCAATCTAAAGACTAAAATTCAATAGTTTACAACTAATAATATTTTTATCAATATACAATTTTATATTTGTTCTCAAATTATTCTATAAAATAAAAATATTTAATGGAAAAATTGGAAATGAATAATTATCAACATATGATATTCAAAAAAAAATGTAACATTTCGAAAGCATATTTTCTAACAAAATTAAAATTAATTTCTTTAATGTATTATTTTTTCCCTAATTTTTATCTATTTCTAATTAATATTGAATTAATTTATTTTATATAACGTCAATGATAATCAAAAAATGGATATGGTTGGGGCATTAAAAATGTAACACATATAAATATCTAGGGTATATGGGTTTGGTTTGTATCTTTTGTAATTTGGATATGATAGAGATGGATGGACATTGAGGAATATTTTTATGTTGCTAAAAATATAATTTCATATATGGATGGAGATATTTTCTTTTTTCCATTGCTATACATTAATATATTTTATTTGTATGGAGTTTTCGTAGACCAAGCCATTGGGTGATAGGATAATATAGGATCAAATAGTTGTTAGAGAGGATAGTGAATTATGAATAAATGTATGCGGGTGTAAATTTGAGAGGATAAGTTCAATGATAGTAAATAAAATAATAATTCATATAATAACCATCATGGTCTTAATATGGTAGTGAAAGTGAGGTTGATAGATGACTCACTTGAGTTTAGACATCATTGAATAGTGTAAAAAATTTATTAAAGGCACTAGAAGGACTAAATAATATAAAATTATATTGAAAAATATATTTCATTGGATATCACACACATGATATATGAGATTCTATTCTATAGGAAAATTTCCTTCAAGTATTTTTTCATCATACTTTATAATTCATTATAAAATTATATTCTTTTGTGCATGATAATAGTTTCAAAAAAATTGTTGACTACCCCTTTCATTTGAGACTCCCCTCTAGAATATAAATGTATAAATATCATATTCTCCCAAATCAATGACCCATGAAATTATATAGTTTGATAAAAGAAGTAAAATCTATAACATTAGATTATCCTAAATCGAATCCATATTATCAACATGCATGTAGTGGATTGGATTCATAATCAAATCTATGACCACCCAAATAACATCAGACTTCCTCGATGAATTGGGTAATACCTTCACGATGCCCATTGAAATTTTATTTTACTATCATGACATTATAGGTAATGGTTTTAATAGTCTTTATTATCATTGATAATACCCCTTCACCAACTAATATACCAATCATCACGAATAATTCATTAAAATAACATTTTTATATGTGATAGCTAAAATATATTCCTGATATAATTGTATATCAATGTAATAATACAATGTACTGCTGAAAATGAATCACATAGGATTATTTTAGTCTAATTTATATAAAATCATTATAATAATTAGTTCTTTTATGAAAAAGGTGTTATTTATGATTCCATACTCCAAACATTAGTACACTCCCCACTAGTTTAGTTGTAATAAATTTCCTTACATACTATGTTATCGAAAAAATTCATATTTCAATTTTTTATAATGTTAATAAAATGTACAATAATTAAGTAACCACCCCATAATTTTATTATCTATCTATAAATAAAATTTGACTAACATGACTATCAAATACAAATTTCTTTTCACATACATATTATATTGATTTATATTTTTTATCAATGAACCATCTATAGTGTTTCTCATTTGTAATGTATGTATGTAAACTTTATTAATAGATTGATAATAATAATACCACAATCAATACCTCAATTTATGATCCTGATGTGGGAAGTTCTATATTAAACTATTATGATTATTATACACGTTGAACATCACCAGAAATAGATAATGTATCCACCTCTTCAATATTTGATCCATTATTGAAAACATATAATTTATATTTTTTTATTCTTATCTTGTGGTTTAAAACTATAGGATAATTATGTCACATATTTATATCTTTTTGCAAGAAAAAACCATAATAATTTTTTTCTATAATTACAATAAAAATCATAACAATTACATTTCTCTAATGAAATAATAACATGTACTAAATAATTTATTATTTTCCTTTGTCAAAAGAAATCATTAAATAGTTCACTCCACTCTATAATTATTTATTTACAATTAATATAGATCAACATTAATGAAAACATAGATACCTCTTGATTAAACCATATATACTACTTATAATGTTAGATAAATATTTGTATTTTAATGACAAATTTTTAATAAAAATATAGGGTCAAAGCCCCAAAAAAATTATTAAAAAGTGGGAACAATGTTGTGAGGATGTGGTCAGAGAGGACATAAAAGCCCTCATCAAAGAACTTAAAGACCATGTTTCTTCCTGATTTTAGCTCCTATAATTATCTCTTCTCTTCTATCTTCATTACGATTTATACGTCATCCACGACCCCAACCATGACCCCGACCTCCATAATAGATCTATTTTAATCTTTTGGCCTATTGTAGGAGGCTATTAATGTCTATGTCATCAGATTCAGACAGATATAATGGTTTTAGTTATTCATTTTGAGCATTTTAATCCATACGTGCACGTCCCCGACCATGACTTTGAGGTTGGAAACCTCGCTTGCATGTTTTAGATTTCCGCCATGGTTTTTATGACACTTCCTTTCCGGTTTCAGCGAAAATATTCACATAGAGAGTTTGTGTATTAGAATCTTGTACCTCATTTTCCCTCAATTCAGCCACTCCATGATCTTGATCATCCACTCTAGTAATCTGCTCGCAATTGTCAATGAGGTAGCATTTGGAAGAGCCACCAACATTCATAGGAACACCTAGATCATGAGAATTCACACCAGTATCAGCATGAGGTGTGTTAAGTAAACTGTCATGATAATTCTTCTGTTTGAAATTGTGGGGAGCAAGAGGTAGAATATCCACCTTCGTAAAATTCATCTATTTTTCATCACTACATTTTGAAGCAGATTTTCCAAATGGTAAATGAGGTAAGATCCTTGAAAGGTTCCTAGAAGGGCCAATCTTGATTGGGTTCTTGCACTTCTCTGCTCATTTTAGAAGAAAAAACAACATTAAAAGGATCTCCATGTAGACCATAGGGGTACCCAACAACAAAACGTTTGATTTCATTGGATGTTTTTGAAAAAAAAAATCTAAAAACCATCACTGCCAACCATCTTGGTCTTACCATTTATCTTACAATTTTCCAAAATCTCTTGCCTTGGGTCATGATCCACAATTTCTTGCACATGGTCTTCCTGGTCATATTGTCTCCTCTCCTCCTCGAATGATGTAACAACTGATGTACCAGGTTCTATTCCTTTGATCAGTTCTGCATCCTGTTGTCCAAGAATTGTGGTGGCCACTTTATGCCCATACATACCATGTGATTCCCACTGTCCTGGATGTGTGGTAACCACTTGTTACCAATGCATACCATGTGAATCAACAATATGATTCCTAGTTGTGTCGGTGTGAATATCAAGGACAGTTTCACCAGTACCTTGTTTGAAAATATCTTAAAGGAAGGTTCTCCAACAGTTTGCGAGATATTTGCAGTGGATTTGTGCCGGTACACTTCCTTAGTACCTCTCCATCTCCTATAGTTTGTACCAGCCAGTATGAAAACATCAAGAACATGTCTATATTTGTTGCAAATAGGACACTTTAAATTCATGTGAATGTACACTAGGAATTGACTAATACAATTTCAACAATAACAAAAATATGGTATCCATTCAAACCGTATATCAAGCTCTAGTTTGAAATCTCCAACAGATAAAAAAAAAATTTCAATCAGTTCTTGTTAGAGATCAATTTCAACAAGGGCTTTGTCATAGTGACCATACCACAACCTCTCAGTTTCAATGTCATGTTTCATCAGTTTCCCTAGTGTGGCAGCCACATCTATCAGGATTCCAAGATGTCAGAAGAACCAGTTTAGACCATTTATGTGTATCCATTCTTTAGAAAATGTGTTCTTAGAGGAGAGAGGATCACAAAGAGGATCCCATTATCGAAGGGATAAGAAACCAGGCGTCAAATGTATTGGACTAAATACCCATGCCAGGTATTTACTTTCCTCCGATGAGAAAACAACATGAAATATCCCACTACCAATTGAAATGAGGAACCAATCTTCAAAACCCCAGTGTTGATGAAGACGATTCTTAAAGTCTTCAATCATCCATTGAGATTTTTTTTTCTTCTATGAGATTCTAACTACTAGAGAGTGTCAACATAACATTATTCAATCTTAATGTAATTTGGGATTGGATTCTACAAAATCCATGGAACCATTGTGAGTGATTATTTTGCGAAGAGAATATGATTCATCTATTGAATCTGAGAAAAATTGATTAAACAAGGTCTGAAGATTTTAGGGTAACTCGTCGTAACTGATTCAATCACCACTTATTTCATAGATGATACTCTAGCCTATACATCGTTGACAATATTGGCCATATTCTTCGCAAATTTTATTAAATAAATCCTGAATTTCCATTGTTTAGGGCTCGCTGAGTATCACCTTTGCGTCTCCAGGAAGCGCACTCCCCATCCACCTCTTTTAATGACAATTATTGGTATTTACAATAAAATATTTAATTTAACATTTTAGTGTATTTATAAATTCCCTAATATAAAATTATACTCCAAAAAACTATTAATGTTGAAACAAATAGTTTTGTGTAATGGGCATTGAGTAAAAAATAATATAACAAAAATTGCATAAAATAATAGTATGATATATCTAATAATCTATAATTGTAATTGTTTAAATGAAGACATCATCTAAAAACACTTACACAATGGTGTTCAAATAATAATAAAATAATTTTTTTAATAAATCAATAAACTATATGTGTGAATTGGTGACAGAAAAAGTAATCACTAAAAATAATGGTTTTTAGAAAAAAGTCAAAAAGTTAATTAATGTTAATAATATTACTTTACAATTAATATATAATATTCGTATTAATGATCCATTTTTTAAAAAAAATTTGAAACATTTAACTGATTAAAATATCATTAGTATCATGTAATTCTTAATAATTTTTAATTAGAAAATGATTCAGTTTTCAGTAGTCAGTATACAAACGAAAACTAAGGAATTCTATAGAGAATCACTATAGAAAGAATAAATTGTATTCCCATTATATAAAAGTTAACATTAACAATAATAGTGATGATGTATCCACATGGTATGAAGTAAGATAAATAATATTCTATTAATAAATATTGTTAATAAATTATTCTATCAATTCTTTTAATAAAATGTAATCAAACCATTGGAAATAAATTTTTTTACTTATCCAAAAAAATACAATGTTTTGGTTAGAGGACTATCATCAAGTATTCCATAACTAAACAAAAAACTAAATAATATATGAATAAAATTTTTAAATAATTATATAAACTCTCCAGTTATTAACATCCCATTCAAATTGGAATATATAAAGAAATCTATATTGTTTATCAAAATAAATATTTGAATGCAATTTATTGTTTCAGTCATGTACAAGGTAAGGCCATTAATTCCAATAATGTTATTTTTCTAGTTATCAGGAAATATTAAACCATTAGATTTATATTTTACCTTCCTAATGTCAAATAATGGACATTTGAATCAATTTTCATTACGTTAACCCAAAAAGGTATAATTGTTTATAGGATATGGTAAAAATTTACCATTTAATCTACCGATGAATGGGAACATGAATATATGAACAATGATATTTTGTAGAATAAATTTATTCCTTAGTTAGTATGGAATAAATATGATATTATATTTTAAAGTGAAAACCCCTCCCTTAACACAAAATATATATTCTATTATTTTTTCTGGAAAAACATCTTGTTTCTATATGAGCTATGTAAAATTTGATGACAGTTATGGAATAAATGTATTAGGTTTTTTTAACATATTTTTTGGTTTAAATATATTTTATTACCCTTTTAATGTCTGTCAACATAAAACCTGTAAAATATAAAAAGATGATCCATGTTACAATATTGATGACAATGTTATTGTGAAACCACAAAATATGTTTTTACAAGACCATTTCCCCCACATGGATAGAATAATGGTAACATCCAAACATGAAAGGATCCTTAGATTCACATAATCAGTATTCCATTAATAAAAATTCTACTTCTCTTACATTTATTGGATTAGTTGTTTACACCATGTGGCTCTAAAAATGATTTTTTCCATTATATTATCTTTTATGTAAACATGGTTTTTAGTATCCATACTACCAATCTATATGTAAATGATATTATGTAATGGATATTTTAAATAATATTTAATATAACATAATAATAATGAACTAGTGTTTCCTGTTTTTATCATCATTCACTAACTCTAATACATATCGTACATGTATCATACATATTAATTCAAATTCAATCAATGGCCTAAAAAATCGTAAAATACATATTTTTCTGGGATTTATCCATAATTTCATCATTAAGAAAATAATTATCCATAAGTATTATCTTCAAATTATTTTTTACAAATATCTATATGAATATATAATTAAATCATCATATCCTAAAATTTTCTTCCTAGATGACTAGAAAAAATAACACACAAACTAAACTTCTAATGTTTATGTTGTCTATAAATGCTTGAATATTTAGATGACCTCTTCCAATTACTAATCACTATATTTTTCAATGTATCAAACCAAAATAATGATTTATTATGATTCTAAAATGTATTCTCCATATAGATATATCCTAATCTCTAATTATTAGTTTATATTCAAATCTATTAAAGATCATTAAAATGAATAATCATATTCTAAGAAATAATAGAATATTTTTTAATTAATGTCCTCATATATACAATAGAAATATCTGAAATAATATTTATATAATACTCATATAATTATTACAATAATAAATAATCAATATAACTATTATGGTATATGTCTTAGTGAAAGTAAATGAACATTTTGAAATAAAACCCAACATAGAATAATCAAAAATTATATTTTATTTAGAATATCTAAAACAACCTTGAAAATCATAAACAGTTATGTCTTTTGAAATTCATTTTCAGGTTATGTAGTTATATATTGTATAAAATTATTATTGGAGATCAAAATATCATAACCTATCATGGTATGAATCATACATGAAATATATATGAACAACATTTAATGTATCGATAAACCTTTATTCTTCATATAACTTCTATTAATATATTGTTAACCATAAAAAATCTTATCTAATTTTACTACTATATGTTTTTCACAAATACCCTATTCACTAAATCATCATAAAAATTACATGAAAAGACCCAAAACCATCAATGTCAGTAATTTTTTCAATGAATCAATGTTAGTTACTACATTATGGGGTGTTATCAAGATAATAACATAACCTCATTTACATCATACACATATCTAAAGAACATTTATCTATGAGTAAAAAACACATATGGATTTTTTCAACAACAATCATATATTATCTAACATTACTAATCAAAATTAATAATTGTAAGGGATTATATATATAATAATTATTAAAAACTATTTTCTTAAAATATTCAAAATAATGTTCCATATTATCAATATAAGTAATACATATGTAAACATTGTTAAATGAAATTATAATGTTTATTTATAAAAAAATGAAGATAACACCACATTGATTAATATTCCAAAATAACCTCAGATTGTCAGAAAATATAATCTCTCTTTTAAATTTTATGTCATTGGTCACTAGGTAGACAATTTCTATAATTAAACATTTATATGAAAAAACAAAAGTGTTTCTATTAATTATTCATATCAGTTAAATTAATTATCAATTATTTTCATTTTTATATAATAATTCCATAGGCCTACCATCCCTGAGGTAGGAAATAATATTTAATATACACTATCAAACTAAGGTATTATTATTATAAATAAAAAAACATTGAAAACTAATTATATAAAATATATCCCAACCAAAAATAATATTTCCTAATGATAATACATGGATAAAGAAGGACCACATAGAGGAGTTGGGTGAAAATATTATCTCATAGATTGTTATCAAAATAATTATGTTTATATTAATCATACAAGTTATATACAGTCTAAATCCACTCTTACATAGGCAATATATACTCATCTAGATAGGTATAAAATAAATGTATAGGAATAACTGGATATTTAAGAGGTTCATTAAAAAAGATATACTCTTGGAAAATATTTCTTGTCTATTCCCATCCATGATTCTCCACTATAATCTATTTTATTCAATTAAATGTAGAGGGTTCTTCAAAAAAAAATACAAGATCATAGTCACAATAATTTTATTTTGAAAAAATTTTCTCCATAAATTTGAAAAAATATCCTAAGACATCAATTTCAAAATCAAATATGACTACTTTTATATCCTCACATTATTGTAATTGAATAAAACCATGTTCTTCATGAATATTATGTATCCAACAGTTTCAATGGATTCAAACCATGAGCACATAAGTGTGTATTTCTATCTCAGTCTTAGATGATGAATGTTAGCCAGCCATACAATTTCTTTATATCCCTATAATAGATCCCTTGATTCTCACAAACTACTTTTTAGAATGGAATAATGTATTTAAGAATACATCATGACATGGAAACTAATAATAGTTTTTAATTAATCAATCCATGTTTTCCCTGAAAAGGATACATATTATAGTAATATAATATCCGGAAGGGCATTGTCGATACCAACATGCGTTTAAAAAGAATATAGAAATCATTAAAAATGGAAGGGGAATCCTTTATCCCATCAATTGTAAATATGAAAATACAATCAATGTAATTTAAAATCAATAAAAGAATAATATTATATATTCCATAATAAAAGAATCAATATTATTATAAAAAATTCTATATAAGACCCATGGTATGTACAACAAAAAAATAGAAACATATAGAATTCCCTAAAATTTCCTAAATGTGAATGTGATGCAACATTATATGCACCTCCACCACAACTCGATCCTAATAATATTTTGATATATGATATGATCGTGCCACTTGATAAACATTCAATGTATATAAGTATGGTATAATAAGAATAATTGGTCTTGGTCAACCACCCCAAGGCATAAAAACTAAAATTTAATGTTATATCTGGATATTTTTAAAATATATAGATATAAATAGTTTTAGAAGTTTCTAATTGATAACATTGGAATAAATTTTTTCCCATTTAAAACAATCATTTTCATACATAAAATCTCTTTCTAAAAATAAAAACAAATTATATTATTATATAAATATAAACCAAAAAAATCATTTCAAGGATTTATAAGAAAAATTGTGAAGGAAATATGTATATCATTTACCAAATTTCCATTAAATAATACATTGAAAGAATTAGATATTTCATGGTTTTTTAATCTACGGTGATAAAGTTATGTTATCTATAAGAAAGATAATATTGTCCACAATATGGTAAATTCAATTTTTTGGAATGAAACTAAAATATCAATAGACCCCAACCAAGACACTAGGTCCACAAATTAATGGATTAACTAAGGGAAACATCCCATATGTTTATTTAAGTCTCACTAAATTTCTACGAAACAAATCATAATTCTAAAATAGTTCCCCTATGTACCGAGAGTTACAACCTTTCATTACAATTATTCCATTAACATTTAAAAAGGGGAGTAAATTTTAATTAAATATAATATTGTACCATATTATCATGAAAAACATTTATTTCACTGACACCAATTAACAAAAACATATATATTTACCCTTATTCAAAACCTGAAAATGCAATTCTTTTCCCTTAATTTTTCATGAAAATTTAAAACACACCCAACCTATCCAAAAATATTCCAATCATTTTAGTATTTAATTTAAAAATGATAAAAAAAAAATTTTAATGGGAAAACTGGGCATGGTAATTTCCAAAAATACATATTTACTTAAAATAAATGTTAATAAAAAAACTAATATGAAACCCCCCATATTTATATATTAAACTATTAATCAAAAAGATATAATTCATTCATATTTATAACCAATGATGACTGAACATATTAAAATACATATAAATCAAACATTTAAAGAGAAATAATAAATATATTAAATTTTAACAGGATGTTATTGAGATAAATAATAGAAATCATTCATCTTTTTCTGACTACAATGTTTATCAAGTGTAACAAGACCCAAGAAACCCAAGGTAATAAAGAGAAAATCATTATAGAAAAGCACAAAAATATGAGGTATAATTAAAAAATAGTTCAGTGAAAGAAAAAAATAAAACACTTATTTTGAAAGTCAACAAAAACTCAAAAATTGATCAACATATCTATGATAGTTACTTCTTATCTCAATAACAAATAAAAATAAAATCTAATTATTTAATGAAATAAACCACAGAAATGGATATAATATATGGAATTAATTATTATTTATAAGAAATAATTTTGTATAACTAGAATAATGATCTAGAAAAATGAAAAATGGATCCATACTAATGATTTTTAATACTAAACACACATATATAAAAAATAAACTCTCCAAAAGACTAAAATAGCAAATATTGTACAATAAAATCCCTATATTCGAGAGCCTAGGATATAAGGTCAAGGGGTTATGAAAAATGAGATGGTTTAGGGATTTAAAATATATTTTTGGATTAATTAGTTGTCCTAAAATTGTTTCAACATATGTTTTAGAAAGCTATTAACCACATGTTAGACTAGTTTTGGAAACTAGGAAGATTCCCATGTTTTAATCATATTGTTAGACTAACCATTGTTGAACCATGTTAAAATCCTTAATTACACGATACAATGTTCTTGGAGAGGGGTTAATAGTGAGTATTATTCAAGATCTATCTTCTTAGACCCCAACACAAGTTACCAGGATTACTAGAGATGGATGATGGTTTCCCATAACCATTCACCAACCTTATAACTCCCAAAAATACTCTATAATTATAGGAAAGGACACCTGGTAGGTTAAAAAAACAAATTATAATGAAAGAAAAATTAGAAATACGTGATATCCGTGGTTCGTATCTAAAACAATGTTGCATCACCAATATTATAATGAGTAGTATAACCTAGATAACACATTCATTGAGTTCATCTGATCATCAAACATAACAAATCCACATAAAACATATACAAACAAGTATAAAATGATATATTCATCTTCTACATTTCATTGACACTCACATACTAATCTCATATTTATGGTTAGTTTATACATCTTCTTTATTGCTTAAAAATATAGACCATTCCTCTTTTAAAACAATTAGAGAATAAGTTCTATTGGATACTCAATGTTCATGCACACGTGATTCATGAAACACAATAACAAACATATTTTCTCATTTCATCTACATTATCTAATTTTCATATCATTCTGATGGGGGGATAAATTAAATTAAATAATTCTACTCATGGACCATATATGTTATGTTTATAAAATAAAATTGTTTTTAGTTCAAAATATCATTTATAAAATACTCATTATAGGTTTCCATGTATTCCAATGAATAAATTTTTCTTCTTAGGTTGTATTCAAAAAATATAAATAATAAAATGAATATTATTTTGAAAAATGAACCAAAATATCTTCAAGAAAAATCTATAATATTAATGGATTCATCTTCTTAATAGGATCATATAAAATACATTTGTAACCTCTATAATATTACATTGATTTGGAGAAACCATATTTTGTATTGTGGAAATGTTATTTTATTTGTAGATTTAGGAAATATATATGTCTTCTCTTAACTCATTTATTGGTTGATTTTCCAGAATTATATCATAGGTCCTTACAAGAACATGATCTATAAAATTTCCTAGTATTGTAGGCTAAGACAAAAAAATATATTGAGGTTCTATAGTAATTCAATTTCATTATTCTTGAAAGGATAAAATTTTTGTTTTTATCATCAATGAATATGTGTAGTGGATATATTCTTTTGATTATGTTCAAAATAATAATAGCTCATGGATTCTCTTATCTTTAAATTTTTTAATTGAAATAATAACATCAACATCATTATATTTTATTTTTCTATGAAATAATGAATTCATCATAATTCCAATTACAGTTTTCATGTCTTGTCACATTCAATAAATGACGATGATATTCTATTTCATCTCATTGTTGTGGAAAATGTCATTAAATATTTTGTTGATGTTTATACCATAAATGAACATCTACTGTAAAATTAAAAATAATTATATCATTATTGTATTCAATATCATGATGAATTATTATTTATCTAACAAAAAATGATTTCATCCAAAACTCATAAAGGCTTTCATAAGGGGATTCAATGACTTCCATTCACAACGAATCATGAAGAATATTCACATAATTCATAGGGTACATCTTTAGATACACAATATTAACAAAATCACTATGTTATTATGAGTTATTATTAGCCAAAGAAATATTATGATGGAATCATGACCTATGATCTATATTAGATTTTGTTGGATAAATTTCTTTTTCAAATCATACAAGAATTAAAAGTCTTTCCATGAAATCATATGATAATTAAACCCTTTTTTTCATCACCCTAATTATTATGATTACATAGATGTCAACAATTGTTATTGTAAAATCCCTACACTTAAGGAATAATCATTTTTTGTGAACTCCAAAATTCAAATTTCTATAAGTATAATAAAAATGAAAATTATTTTGTTTTAGGGATTTTCAAACCTCAACAAATCATCTAAAAAAATAACAAAATTGTTTTTTGGAATTATTATAATAATACCAAATTAAATATAACACATTTATAATGTGTTGAAACAAAAAAATACCACAAAATAATATTTTAGTTATTATATATGCTATATAATGTGTGGATAAATTTCAATAAATCATAATCCATCTATATTAACTCAATCCTCAGTCTAGAGGTTTATAAAAACTGATAAAAACAGATTGTTGTATCCAAAATACATTTGTACCTCATATGATTTATACTATTTCATTTTTAATCACCAATACATTGATTCTGTCAACCCAAATATCCCATGGTACTAACTACTTCCACTCAACTAGTTTAAGAAAAAGTTCATTCTTAGAAAATTATCATATATATGAAGATCGACTCGTTCAATTGAATGATTTAATTTGGGATAAGAAATTTAATATGTGAAATTATATATTCAATGTTTCTTAGCTCCCATTTTCTTTTTTATGAATATTTGGGCCCAAAATATCAATAAAATTTCCCATGTACCCATTATGGGAGCACCTAACAACAACTATATCAAAAAACATGGTCACATTAACATATTTGTTAATGGGTGGATACTCTAATCCAAAACCAATCTCAAAAATAATTAATAATGAAATTTTTAACGAATAAAACAAGAAGTGATAACATATAAATAATTATTCCTAATAAAACATCAAATATAACACTTCATATTAGTTTTCAATTCTAAATTTACTCCATTTTTCAATGAAATACAACTCCCTCAAATTTACAATGAATGAAAAATGGGTGTAAATTATTCGTCAATTATTTGTAGTGGAAATCCAACTTTTCCCTTACTATCATGGTATACATTTTGAATGACTTCATCATCAATAAAAATATTATATATAAACATTTTTATAGCACTAGATAAATGATTCTGTGTGAAATAATATACAACTCGATTGTTAAGGGATGGTATTTAACCAAAATCATCTACAATTTATGATTTTATCAAAGAGGATTTAAACAATAAAACTAATCTTTAATTTAATTGTGATCCAAATTTTGAAATACATATACATTTTACATGAGAGATTTATTTCTATAAGAATCTCCTGTCAGCTATTATATGTGATTGTAATAGCTTTGTAAGATCAAAACATTGTCAAATTTTAATTTTGAATAAAATATATCGTACGAAGGTGTAATCAATCAATAAACATTAAGCATACATGGTCAAAACCATTGTATACATAAAGAGAGAAAATTCTATAAGGCATGGGAATCCATGTTTCTAAAGTGATATATGTTATTTATTCATCAAATCCTTATATATAGATAAATATATTTTAAATAAATTTCATGAATCTTCTATCACATGAAGAAATACATCAGCACATTTTTATGTGTGGTATTCCCCATATAGTTAGATAAAAACAAATCCTTGATGGAAAAAACGAATAATTGATAAAAATGTGAAAATTTAAATATCATATAGGATTATATAATATTAATCAAAATTACGTAGAATTATTACTTTAAAATTATCATATTTCAATATCTCCCACCTCAATAGAACCATCCAATTAAACAACAACTATAATTTCCAAAATATAAACTAAATACATATAATAATAACGGAATCAGGTGGGTACTTGATTATCTTGATTGGGTGATAATTAGCATTTAAAAAAATTTCCTAACCGATAATTTTATATCGAATTATCCTCATGCATCCAAGTATATTGTTTCAGGCCTGTTCAACTTTACATAGAATGATATTCTTCTATTTTTTTGTGTTGTTTTTCTCTTTCGAAAACATTATTGACCACGATATCATTAGTACATTCGTTTTAATCATAATAACATTACATTTTGAGGAAAATATTTCATATATCATATAACATAGAGTTGAACCTTATTGATCATTCTACACACATTATTACCAACATCAATTATTTGGGGAATCTTCTCTAGTTATTCTCAATGATTATCAACCTCTAATCTAATCCTATAACCCCTCATATTGATGTAATAATTTCTTACATTCCTCTTTTCATACTTTTTCTTCACTTTCATGTTAATTTTTAATTGAAAAATTATATATAATATCCATACATAGTATAATTATCACATTCCATTATTATTGGCCTCTTAATAATCTATCTTTTCATAAATTTTAGGAGTAAATGACATAGATTCAAATAAAAAAAATTTCTTCCCAAGTATGATTAAATAAATATCATCACATTCATCATATTATATCATGGTTATCAATTATATTTAGTTTTTGTATGATACCTATAGGTATTTTACTAGGATTTGATATAGAATTTATAGCTAATCATAAACAAATCACCAAGATCTTAAAATATATTTATTTTTTCCTAATTAAATTAATCACAGCTACGTATTATGTTTTCTTATTTTATACATGTTTAATATATTAAAAATCCTTTTCCCTATTGAATTTCGATTTCATCGATTTCTTCAAACTGATATAGTCTTCTTGCAGTCAATAGCCTTGTGATTGAAAAATGAGCAGAACTTGTACCTTCCAATCAATCATGTGATGGAGTAAGGTCATAGGACCAACTATTTTCGTAATTATTAAATCTATATTTGATATTTTTATATTTATAAATCTTATTAATATATTTTGTTCTCTTCATGAATTTAATTTAATAATGTCCTAGATTATATGTCAAATAGTTAAGGTCATCACTGTTCCCCTTTATGATGAGAACCTTGATGTGCTATGATGAAATATTAAAATAATGTTTTTTTATTGGATAACGTACTATGATAGGAAAGATAGTTCATTAAATTTCATGTGAGGTTAATAATATGAAGATGATTATTTTTATCATGATTTTTGATGTTAGCAATTTACAAAAATGTAGAATATAATAAAGGACCTCCCAAATGGAATTATTCATGTTTTGGTGTCAATGTATATTCATATACATGAGCATGTGTGATAGCCCTTGGGCCTTATGAATATTATTAATGCAAGTTAAAAATCATGTACATAGACTTATTTTGTAAACCTTAATGATAAATGTTCATGGTAAAGTTTTATATGTTGGGTGTGTTATGAGTGAAATGTAATTAATGAATATGTAGAGGAATGAATTGTCCATTCCATCATTATGGATACTGATATATAATCCATTTGATTGGAATATAATCATCACATTATATTATATGCCCAATGTTTATGGACATGGTTATTTTTGATAGATAAAGAGATAAATGTTGATTATATAGGTTGGTGACATTGTTTTTCAACTTCATCATTTTATATTGTGGGAAAGGTATTATATTACACATTGAGTGTCTGTATGTAGTTTTCAATGTTGTGACAATAAGTGATTTTTCATGGTTTCCATGACTCATTTCTTTTCAATAATATGGGTATTTTGGAAATCCCTCCAGATTCCATTGAGAAATAATACTATATGATCACACACTATGTTTTTTCATCTATATCAATTAAATTATACTTGAATTTCATTAATGGAAGAAATATCTTTCTCATGTCCAATGAATAATTTTAATCACATTATATTGATCAAATAAATTAAATAAATATTCATTTTCCTTCAAAAGAATGAATTTAATTTTTTTTTGAAAATTTTAATAAATAATTACTATATAGATTCTGAATAAAATATTCATTTATGAATAAATTATTAATTATTATTTTCAATAAATTCTAGATGATTTCTCTTAGAAGAAGCCCATATCTAGTGAAAATTATTAATTAATAATATAATTACAATAAATGTATTATTTTGAAATTTGGAACACAACACAAAATAATAGTTATAAAATTATTATTATGTTTATTGTATTTATTAAAAGGAATAAATGGAATTTAATGGCCTCTATGAAGTTAAATAATATTTGAACATAAATATTATCCCTATAAATAAATGACTATGTCGATTGTGCATTTTATCCAAAAAAATTGGAATATAGAATTATGACAATCAAATAATTCTCTTTCGACACTTCCTCTTATTTCCCTATCCATGAAAGAAAATTCAAGATATATTTCTCCATTAATAAGAAAAGATTGATCAAGAATGAACAATTAAATACATTTGACTCACCATTCTAGAACCTGGAGATTGAGTAGTGTTTCTTGGAGATCATATGAGTATGCATGGATAACCTCTAGAGGGATTATATCCTTGGATACTCATATTTCAAAAATGTAATGTGAAAGAGTCTTTCCAGATGATAAAAATTATCCAATTAAGAATGTTACTCAAGTTAAGAAAATATTTTATAAAATATAAAATAAATTAGTTATAAATTTTATGTGAAAGATCCTCACTCCTGGTTTTATGAAATGATTACCAAACTAAATTTTATTATATAACTAACCTATGTAGGCTTCTACTAAACCTTAATTCATGAATATATATCATAACAGTGATGTATAAATTAAACATTATTAACATTATTTTTGATCTATGTGAAACTGGAGATATATATTAATTTTAGGTTATTTATTATTTAATATTCTTTTAATTGACATGTTATTGGAATAATAATAATGATAGTTTTGTGTTAAATTTTATTAATGGTTTAATAAAAAATATTGATTTAAAATTGATTACCTTTCCCTGTGCATAATCAATTGAAAGGAAAACATGGTTAAATGACTTGCATTCAACACATGCATTGTATACCCATTCACATTGTATCATGATTCCCTATGGAATTAATTACACACTGTGATTTTATTAGACACGGTGGTCAAACAAAGCACACAACAAGTGAATAGAGGGTGTGTAACTATTATTTACACACCATGTAGACCAGATGAATTAGTATACAAAATTCCCAATATTGTAACAAAGATATACATCAATTGAGAAACATGAAATATAGTATCATGTAAAATCCATTTAGTCTTATATTAGTGGAAAATTTTAAAATTAAGTTAAAATTTTGAATTTTCCATTAAAAAATTATTTTATTGATTGTAACACTATTGTGTATTTCAAAATTTAAGTTTTTAATTAATATTATTTGATACATTTATTTATTATAATTTATATTTCATTGTTGGTTAATTAATTTAACTTTCATGAATTCCATTAATGATGGGTAACATCAAATAAAAACATATGATCATTATGAAATAAGGTAATTGATTAATTAACTAATTTATTAATGCATGATAATTTATCTTATGTAATAAAATAATGATTAAATAATATTATTCTATAAATTTACTTTTTCATTTTTATTGCATGTATGAAAATTAATATCTTAACAATGACCTATGTATGCATTTTATGTTTTAATTTGTTTAATATCATGGGTTTTGAATTATTGAATATGGTTTTAAATAATCTTCTTTGAGTCCAAACTCCCACTATTATTCTGTAGGACCTACATGTGCAGTGATATTTATATAATACACTTTCAAAAATCCATTTGTTCCCTCACGAGCATGTGAGTAATAAATATTTTTAATTAATGGAGAATTCCATGGTGCATGGAGGTGGTTCAAAAAAACCATAATGATTTCATCCTAAGTTATAAAAAGGTGGACATATGGGATATTTTAACTAATTAAAATCCCATAAAGAGAGGTTATGTCCACTATGTCAAATGTTGGTTTGTTATCCTCACATTAAATATACCATTACATAAATCTCCAATATGGGTCATTTAAATAATTATTTAATTTAGTATGTGGGATTATTTATTTCTTGGAAGCAATGACACAATCAAATCAAAAAATTAATTAATGTGTGGAGAAAAAAATAAAATAAATAAATTAAGTTTAAATTAATTACCCAACATGGATAAATAATTTAATAAATTCTAGATAATATTAAAAATAAGAATAATTTTTAAAACAACATAAAATTTATTCATAAAAAAATTAAAATACCTCAATTAAATATTATTTCATATTATACAGTCCATTACATGATTGGAAATGAAACCACATAACACGCATTGGTAAATTGAAAAAGTCTATAAATGTTATTTTATTGGGTATTTTTCATGATATTTTTTGTTTGAGATTAAAAATGTTGTATTTTTTTAATGACCAGTGTCTTTTAGATAAAAATATAAAGATAAGTGTTCATGAAATCAATTTCTAGATTTTTGGATAGTGGAATCCATTCAACAGTAAAAGGAGCTTCAAGTTTATAGTTAGAAAGACCGCCTGGCTAATTTCACTATTCTGGTTTTTTGGAAAAATTAAGGATCATTTTGAAATTTAATGGGGTTAATTTCCACTAGAATGATAAAAATACTAGACATTCTGATTTGAAATTTGATGGTTATTGATAATTCATAAAATATTGGGTTATCATACAATAAATACATTTAATTTATTATATATCACTTATTTTTTAATCATGAAATGTAATAACAATATAATCATTTTAATAGTAGAATAACATTACAAGGTCATAATACACACTATCCATATGATCAATATTGGATAGTGATAAACTACATATTTTTTTGTGTGGCTTTGACACCGTTAGGTTGTTCTACCCCCATATAAAATAATATGTTCCAGAATCCTCAATTCCTATGCTAAAAAAAGAGGCTAGTGATGAGGAGTTCATTTTATATGAAAACATTAGAGTGATCTGGATGAAATTAATTGTTTAACGAATCCATCGATGTCTCGTGATCCAATGAAGTCTCAAAAATACATGCATGTGTATAGCATGCTTGATCAACACTATTGTCGCTACTAGGAGAGGGAGATAGATAGGATAGGTTAGAGATTTCCATGTCACTTATGCAGATATTCCTTATAGAGGGATCCCCACCTATGACACACATAATCAAACATATTTACTTCCTTGAGTGCTTGGAGGTTATAGGGTTCAATCATCCTGAATATATGGGCACCAAACTCATTTTGGAATTAATCCTTAAGTGATTATCCTGTATTGGTGTGAATTTCAATATAATATACATTTATAAATCTCATCCAAATCTTGTTACTCATCCCTTCTATGTAGTTAAATATATGAAGTTAGTGAATTATATTATCCATATGGTGATAAAAAAGGGAAAGTAAAGAAAAATTTTCCTTAATCTTCACCTCCCTCTTCCAATAAGAGGAATATTATGCGGAGAGAATGGGAGCATGGAGATATATATTTGGCACATGGAAAGAAGGTCCACTAGTAGCAAAATTACACTCATCTAGAGACCCATGGGGAAGCTTTAGGTGTATTTTTTATCAAGTGAAATTTATTTGTTTCTAAAAATTATGTATTAGATACATATTGTGGATCTCACTTATGTATTAAAATACATAAAACTTGTATACATATAATTAGTTTCAAAGGATAAGTTGAACTTATTTCAACCAATGGAGATAAAATTGCTAATGTAGGTAACCAGGATATCCACCTGACTTTTCCAACTAGGAATATATTGGTTTTAAAGGGACATATTATGTTCCATTTTTAACCAAAAACATAATTTGTATATCAAAAAATGATTCTGATGTATTTATTATTAAATTTTGGAATAAAAGTTTCATCTTTTTTAATGATATAAACTGTTATTGTAGTGAACATTTGAATGAGTGTCTTTATGTGTTAGAATACATGAACCAAATAATGGAAATGGATAATGATGTTACTTCACATGACTCACTCCACATCCAAATTTTTCATATCTATCTTGGAATTAAAATTGAAATTCTATTGAATAAATTACATCAAGATGGATATTGAGATTCAATTTTTACTAAAAAGATAAGGATTATATCACACATGATTTCATGGAATGTTGAAAATTACCCAATTAGTGGGAGAGGTGAAAAATATAAATAGATTATTGAATTGGTTCACATAGATCTATGTGGACCATTTCATTTTTATTCAAGTGATTGGTACTAAAACATAAAAAATTATACATATGAATTTAGAAGATATGGATGTGTCTGATAATTAGGTATAAGTTAGACTCTTATGATAAATTCAAAGATTATAAATATTATGTTTAGAACTATCTTGGTAAGAAGATTAAGAAACATCACACAAACCATAGTGGATAATATATTAATAATCACATCATTTATTATTTTTGGGAGTTTGTGATTTTCTCTCAACTCACTCTTATTTATACTCAATGAAATGGTGTACACAAAATGAGGAAGACCACCTTATTGAACATGGTGAGATTAATGAAATGATACAAAAATATTTCACTATCATTTTGGGGAAACACATTATGAAAGTTAGAATACATAATAAACAGATTTCAAACTACAGTAACTGAAGGTGTACCATACCAATTATTGAATGGAATTAAACCTAATTTTTATAACATACATGTGTGGGGTTGTGAATACATTTTTATGGAATCTCTTGGTAACAATATTTCACCCCTTGTAAATGTGTGTAACATTAATTAATATACAAAATTAAAAAGGGATACAACCTATACATTCGTTCAGAACAAACTATTTTTCCTAATATAAGGACCACATTTATTGAGGTTGATCATATCACTAAAAGATATAGTGGGAGTAAGAATGAGTTCAATTATGACACGACCTGTGATAAAAAAGAGTTAGAACAACAAAAAATTCCGCAAATCCCCATGTAAGATGAAAATTTCTAGATATATTATTACAATGTACGAGAACTAGAGAGGCTTCCAAACCACAATTGTATGGGTTTTTAGTCATCGGGGAGTGTGACTCCTTATTAGTTGATAATATTGATCATAAAACCTGTAAGGAATCAGCATGTTTCACATAAATTTCCTAATTGAGTGAACACATGAATTCTGAAATGGATTTCATGAACCAAAACCATGTTTGTATTTTGGTATACCATCCCATAGATGTAATTTGAAGCTGTTAAAAATGAGTGTTCATTAAGAAACTGGACATGGAAGTAAAATTTGGTTCCTATAATGAGTGAATATTTTTAAAATTATTTTAATAGTAGAAATTCATTTGCAATGATGATTCATATTTACCTTCTGCACTATAGAAATAAAGAAATCCATAATAATTCTATATTCAATTTTTACATTCCATGATTTTGATATTTGGAAAATATATTTCAAAATATACTTCATTAAAAGTAACCTTTATAAAGATATCTATTTGACACAACCCAATGGTTTTTTACTCAAAAGGATTCCAACAATTTATTAAAGGTGTAATGATAAATTAATTGATTAATGTATGTATACATATAAAATATCAATCCTTTTCATGAGGTCATAACAAAATTTTTCTCACAATGAATGAATGAGTGTTTTGTGCCTATTAATGGGTTTTTTTAGTGTAGTAATTTTCAAATAGAATATATTGATGAAATATTTTTTCATTTGAATCAAACTATGATTTTTATAGTATTTTAAGTTACTTCTGAATAGAATATTCTTTTATGAGGACTTTTCTAAGGAAGAATAAATTCATGGGATCCAGATCTACTATAAAATATCCAAGTGGTTTCTTAGCCTATGTCAATGTATATACATTTACTAGATACTGAAGTGATTCAGTATAGAGCAATCGAAGAGGGAAATTTTTCTAGCATCACATGGAACTAATCATTCATGGAAAATGAGTCATCAGTCACAATATGAATGAATCATAATCACAATTATTATATCAACATAATCGAATGGGTTAGTCATGTATGGTGTGGTATGTTCTAATCCAGATTTTTCCTACACATTATGTGCAGTAGGAAGATATCAAGATGATCCAGCTGACCATGAATCTATGGAAGTCAAGAATATCCTTAAGTATTTGTGCTATACATATTATATATTCCTAGATTATAGAGGAGATATGGAAAATCATCATAGGATATTCATATTCTAGTTTCCAAACAAATAATGATGAAATAATGTCAGAACATTATACATCATCACATTGAATGGAGGTCTTGTGAGCTATAAAATCTCAAAGAAGAATTTAGTTGTATATTTTAATATAGTGTCTGAGTATACCTCATCTTGTGATGAATATAATGTAACACCCCCAAATGATAAAGGTTTAAATGACTAAATGATATTAATAATTTTATAAAGGGGAACCTTCCTTTTGAAGAGGCTATCTGATTTGAATTCCACAGTTAAGTGTTCTTGGCCTGGAGTATTGATTAGGATGGGTGAACTTCTGGGACGTTTCCTAGGATGTGTGTGAAAAATGGAAATGTGTTGGCCTCTGGAAACTGTCCTTAGTTAGATGAACCGTTTGGGCACATGGGGACCACGTGTCTGTGGGGAAACTGGTGGAACTTGGTGGTCCAGTACCCAACAACCATGTTAAGGCGAGGTGGTTGTACGGTCACCAGGAGTGAGTTTTCACATTTGGTATTAGAGGTGGTACCCAGCTATATGTGTGGTGCACTACCTGGGTTGATATGTAGGGCCCACAATAAGGACCAATGTAAACAAGGTGCACTTTCCTTTTCAGGAGTCTATCTGATTAGAACTCCACAGTTAACCATGCTTGGCTTGGAGTAGTGATTAGGATGGGTGACCATCTGGGAATTTTCCCTGATTGTGTTTGTGAGTGAGGATAAAATAGATTGAAAAGGAGATTTGTTGGCATGTGGGGACTACCATTAGTCAGATGACCCATTCAAGAACGTGGTTGGCCCCTATGGTTTGGATCACCTGTCTGCGGGGAAAATGATGGTAACTGTAGGGCCAGTACCCGACAATTAAGTTAAGGCGGGGTGACTATGATGTCATCAAGACCCAATCCTCACCTCTAAAGCTGCATTAAGGATTTAAAATATCATCTAATGGATTGGTGTTCAATCATCCGATGACCATGTTAAGGTGAGGTGGTTGTGTTGTCACGAGGAGCGAGTGGTAACATTTGGTATCAGTGGAGGTACCCAACCTTAAGTTTGGTACACTTCCTTGGTTGAGATGTAGGTCCCACAACGAGGACGTTTTTCTCCAAATGGGGGGGGGGTGATTGTAACACCCCCAAATGATAAGGGGTTAAATGGATAAATGATATGACCAATGAAAACAAGGTTCACTTTCCTTTTCATGAGACTATCTGATTAGAACTCCATAGTTAAGCATGATTGGCCTAGAGTAGTGATCAGGATGGAAAACCTTCTGGGATGTTTTCCATGGTGTGTGTGTGAGTGAGGAAAAAATAAATTGAAAAGGACATGTGTTGGCCTACGGGGACTGTCATTAGTCTGATGACCCATTCAGGCACGTGGGTGGCCCATATGGTGGTGATCACATGTCTGTGGAGAAATTGGTGGTACATGGAGGGCCAGGACCTGATGGCCAGGTTATGGAGGGGTGACTGTACTATCATTGTGACCCAATCCTCACTTCTAAAAACTCATTAGGGATGGAAAATATCATCTAATGTCTTGATGTTCTATCTAGAAATGAATATCTCATCACACTACATTATGATAATACTGCAATGGTCGATCTTGTCGAAGAACCAAGGTCAAAACAAGGGAAGAAGCAAAATATTTTGAATTATATTCTAATGAGGTGCACTTTCCTTATCATGAGACATTCTGATTAGAACTCCACAGTTAAGCATGATCGGCCTGGAGAAGTGATCAGGATGGAAAACCTTCTGGGATGTTTTCCAGGGTCTGTGTGAGTGAGGACAAAATACACTGAAAAGGACATGCATTGGCCTACGGGGACTGTCATTAGTCTAATGACCCATTCAGGCACATGGGTGGACCCTATCATGGGGATCACGAGTCTGTGGGGCAATTGGTGGTACATGGAGGGTCAGGACCCGATAGCCATGTTAATGAGGGGTGACTATAATATCATTGGGACCCAATCCTCACCTCTAAAAATGCATTAAGGACGGAAAATATCATCTAATGTCTTGATGTTCTATCTAGAAATGAATATCTTATCACACTACATTATGATAATACTGTAATGATGGCTCTTGTCGAAGAACCAAGGTCACAATAAGGGAGGAAGCATAATATTTTGAATTATATTCTAATGAGGTATTTTTTAAAGAGGAGAAGATTCAGTGATTAATATTCCAATAGAATACTATGTGGTGGATCCCTTGACGCAATAAATGGCTAAAAACATGATTAGGAATAAACATGACTATCAGGTGAGTGAGGGAAAAACACCCTGAAAAGGATATGTGTTGGACTTTTGGGACTGTCATTAGTTATATGATCTTTTCGGGCACATGGGTGGCCCCTAGGGTGCGGACCACATGTCTGCAGGGAAAATGGTGGTATCTGGCATGCCAGGAACCGATGACCATGTTAAGGCGGGGTGAATTTACTATTACTAGGACCCGGTCCTCACATCTAAAGATGGATTAACGAAGGAAAATATAATCGAATGGCTTGATGCTATATCTATAAATGAATATCTCATTACACTACATTATGATAATACTACCATGGTGGCTCTTGTCGAAGAACCAAGGTCACAACAAGGGAGGAAGCACAATATTTTGAAATATATTCTAATGATGTATTTTTTAAAGAGGCGGTGTTTTAGTGAGTAGAATTCCAATAGAATAATATGTAGTGGAAACCATGAAGAAATAAATGCCTAAAAACATGATTAAGAGTAAACATGACCATCATGTTATGTCCAATGGACTTTTGTTTGTAGGAAGTTTTCTCTTGTCCTTGTGGGAGTTTGTTGGAGTTGATATCCTATGACCAATAGTTTTTACATTTATTACATGTAAAGTTGATGTATTGAATATTAATAAAAAAATTTATCACATAATATTTGTTTTTCAGTATGAATATTTTATAATAATTATCTAGACTATACATTACATTGATATAGTTAGAGTAGTTCCCCACTATTATTAGAACCTTCATGTGATATGATGATATTCCAAAATAATATTATATAGTTGGATAACATATTATGATGGGAGACATAGTACATAAAATACCATGTTTGAGTACTCATAAGAAGATTGGTATTTTTCTCATGATTTTTATTCATAGTAATATCTACGAAATTATATTATTAGAAGAGCCCCTCTAGTAGGTATTCCACATGTTTTAGGGTCATATGATATTTATATATATTAGTGTTTGTGATGGTATAGAGATATTATTGTGAATATTAATTCATTTAAAATCTACTTACATAGACGTATTTTGTAAACCATAATATTAATAGTTCATGGTGAGGTTGGAAACATTGTGTGCAATACAAGGTATATGTCACTTATAAATAATTCAATGCATGATTTGGACCTTCTATCATTATGGATGTTGACATCTCGTGCCTTTGATTGTAATTGTACTATCTCATTAAATACCTTTTCCATGGAGTGATGACGTATTCATTGTAGATATTAAATAAAATACATATCGATCATATAGGTTGATAATAAGGTTGTGAAACATTATTAATGAGATGTTGTTAAATAATCGATTAAATTACACAATGACCATTCATATTTGGTTGTTGAAGTTAGGACATTATGTTTATTTTATATGGTTGCATGAACCATTTCTAGGTAGTAATCTTGAAATTTAGGTAAGACTTCCTAATGCCAATGGGGAATAATCATAGAGGGCACACAATAAGTATTTCTGTAGATCTTAGTTTAATTTTATTTGAGTATAATTAATGGATAAATATAATTTTCTAGTTTGAGAAATAATTTTATTCATGTTATATTTAACACACAAATTAAATTAATATTTATTATCCCCCTTGTGATAATATATTTATAATATTTATAGAGTAATTTCATAAATATTTATTTTCTATATATTGGTGGAAATATTTATTTATTAATAAAATACTTATTCAGTTTTTCAGTAAATTCTATATATGTTTAAATGTACTATCACTATTTCAATTGAAAAATATTAATAAAGAAGGCCATTACATATTATTTCTTATAGTGTACGTCTTTTACACCACAAAATAATATTAATATAGTTATTATTATGTGGAATGGGGTTTCGTAAAGTTAATATATGTTATTTAATGGATGATATGAAATTAATTAATATTTTACCATAAATCATATCTCTATAAATAAAAAGATATGTGTATAGTGTACAATATCCAAAAATTGAAATACAAAATTGTCACATACAATTAATTCTCCCTCAAATCCTCCCATACTCTCTCTCAATAAATAGAATTCAAATATAGATTTATTCCGGACCAAATAACTGGATATGAAGAATGAAAATTGAAAGGCATTAGATTTCCCACACTATCACCAACATATCAAGTGGTGTTGTAGGAGATCATAGGAGAATATGTGGATCACCGTTGGAGAGATTCTATACATGGATCATAATAGCACAAAAAATTTATTGTTAAAGGGTATTTTCAAAAAACTAATATTTACCAACGAAGAAATTGCCTATGAACATGTATTTATTTGATTAAATATTAAATTGATTTCATATAAATTTCATGTGGAATATCCTTACTCTTGGTTTTAGGAATCAATTATTAATTGAAATTTAATTAAATTTCCTAAATCATCATGCTTCCACTATGACTGGAATCATTATCATATTATTCTCATATTACATGCAGGCTATCCACAATTATATACATTATATTTTTGTGTTGGAAACCTAAAATAATGAGCTCCATAAGGGGGAAAATATCTCCAGAATTTATCCACATAATTCCCTAATATATTTGTTCAAGTCCCATATTTTTTCATCTACCTTCTTTATATATAAATTAATATTATACTAGAAGGTCCAAAATTTCAATATTTAGTGAAATTAAATTTTTTCACTTTGAGATAGTTTTTTCCATGAGATACAGCTGATGGATTCTCCACATAACCTTGTCAACTAATTACTATCTAATGGATTAACAATTTATTTAAAACTCATCTCAAATCCATTTTTGTAAAATTATTCATTTTAGGATATTAAAATTTACACCATATAATTATTCCATATTTTTTTAATATCCTACTCTTTACATATGAATTAAAATGGATTTCTATCATAATAAATATAAGTGAATATAAATTTCTAGTACATGTTTGTATTCTAAACATTTTCTTCATTCATAATAATTTTCAATTCAAGTGATTTATCAATAAATTTTAGATCATATATTTTAACTCTAGTTTATAATCATATAAATTAACAATGAATATGTGTAGATTCATATATTCATGAAGTTCCATGGTGACAAAAACATAATTTAGTTCCTTATAAATAACTATTATTTTTTATTTATCATCAATACAATAAATTATGCAATTACATTGTGAATAAATATATATTTCATAATTCATTATTTTAATCAAATGGTATTGAATAATTTAATTTAATTTCCCAATGAATCCCTTTAGTGTTACCATCTGTCGGTAAATATGATTTGACATAAAATAATTCATTGGTGATATTTAGCATATTGGTAAAAACCATAAAAGGAAAATTCTCTAAATATATTACAACTAGGGAGTAATATTATAAAACTGGTCTTATGTACCTATTTTCACACAACTTTATATTATGAAATTATACACGTGAAAGAATTAGAAAATTATTGAATATTTAAATAATTATAAATTTTATTCACCTAAACATATTCCCTCATCATAAATAGAAATTTATCCATAAATGACATTCTATTAAAACATTATATTTATCAGTGTCATAGATATTAATTCTATGTCTTTGTTTATTGATATATAGGAAATACTGTTTATTTTATTCTCCCATTCAAGATCCTCAAATACTCATATTATCTAGATTGTTTTGATGGGATCATGGGTTAATATGATATAAATTTACCAACCTAGACTACTGATAAAACACCAAATCAGGATGGGTGAATCATTGGTCACCTAAACCATTTTTTAATTTATATTTATCTCAATTAATCTCTTAATATTTATTAAATCATGGTCAAATCATTTTTGTATCACACAACCTCTTTAACATCCCATGTAATTATTGAATATAAAATTTTCATATATAATAATATTTATGAATTAGATCTGAGTTTTATTTTAAAGAGGACACTATGTGAAATAGTGTACAAAACACACAATAATGGGTTTCTCCAAAATCTTATGTTTCAAAAAATACCAAGATATACCAAATAATAATACATTATTAGTATTATTATTTTTAATGGTTGTTTCCTCCAAGATGTTTTATTAAAAATAATAAATAGAATTAAATATATTATGTTTACACATGTTTATTAAATTATTTTCTACACTATTATAATAAATATTGTAGGTGTATAATAAGAATAAATCTAATTTTAGGCATAAAAGTTCAGATATTATTAAAAGGTAGTTTTAACACTTCTTAATGGAGAACCCATTTGAAATATATTTTTACACCATTATTTTTTTTGAAAATAAAAACTACTTATTTGGATAAGGACATAAAAATTTAGTTTTGATAAATTTTTCATATTATTCAGATAACATTCATATTTTAGTAAATAGTGAAAAATATTTCCTTTTAAATCAAAATTTTTTTCACTCCTAAATTATTTATATTACTATATTATATTATTAATTGATTTTAGAGTATATTTAGACTATTTTTTACAATATAAAGTTTTTTTGGTTATTGAAATTTATTTAAAATTTACATGGTTAAGAAAATATTTCAATATTTTGAACATCTTACTTTTAAAACCCTCTTTTTAGTTTTGTTGTGTAATTAATTTTAAATAATATTTTTTCAATAATATGAATTTAATTATATAAAATGGATTCTATATTTGGAGTTAGATGTTCCAAATTATTTTTTAATAGCAATTATTTTAGTTTTAAAAAATGATACAATGGAATGATAAAATTTTATAGCATTAAAAGTAAAATTTTATTAAGGGTTAAAGTTAAGAGTTCAAAGCATAAGATATCTAAAAACTACAACATTTAATGGTTTGTTGAGATGTCACTAGACCAAAATACCCTAAAAAAATTATTTACATTCCAATTTTTTATAATCTTAGGAAGACCTCTATATGGTAGGAATTTAATATAAAACAATAAATAATTTAATCATTAGATCCCACCTCACCTAATGTATAATTACTACATAGCTGCCAGCTTATTTCGAACAAAAAATGTTTTTTACTCATAAAATATCTTACAAAACCTATCCTCATATCTCTCACCATGTCTACGTTTTTCTGGTGACACCAAAATACCAAATATATGTTCCTTAGGGGTCTATTAAAAAGGGATGTTTACCTGGTAATTTTCTCAAATTACCTCCCTTAATTTCATTTATTTTTCTACATTATTCTCACCTCCTTAATCCATCAAATAATAATTACTAAATAAAAATTTATGTAATATATTTTTATGTTAATAATGTAATATGTCATATCCATTTCATTTATCACCTCCCCTTACTCAAATACACAAAATTGTTGTCCAAGTTATGCTAGTTAATCACCTCCGTGAAATATGGTTTTAATATTTTTTCTTTGCTCCCTTCATGGATGGTCATTATAAGATCCCCAGTAAATTAAGTATATTATATTTTAAAATTTCTTAATATTTTTTTATTAAATATTTATTTTACATTAAAGGGGATTCTATTTTCGATGGCGTACCTGATACGCAACAATGGGTTTCTTTGAAATCTTACGTTGCATACTAATAATATCAAATTATTATTTTAAATGGTAGTTAACGCCTAGGTGTTTTATTTGATAAAATTAATAATATCTAAAAAAATATGATAATAAATTTTGGTTAAATGTTTTTACATTTATCCAATACATGTTAGTGGATTAAAATGTGAATGAATCTAATTTTAAACACAAATAATCTAATATTCTTTAAAAGGTCGATTTATCTCCTTTTAATGGTGAATAAACATTAGATCTAGTTTTTTAAACTTTTATATGTTCTATTTCAACATGATAAATTCTTATTTAGAATTGGGACATCAAAATTTACTTTGGGTAAAATTTTGGTATTTTTCTCCTAAAATTCATTTTTTGATGAATATTGAAAATGCTGTCTTTAAATTCAAAATTTCCTTTTAATCTTATTTATTTATATTTTTATGTTATATTTTTAAATTTATTTAAAGTGTAATTAGATTATAATTTTACCATTTAATCCAATTTTTGTCATTGGAAGTAATTTCACTTTGAAATTGAAGTTAAATAAGTGTCAATATGTTGATAGTTATTATTTCATAAAAACATTTTTTTTTGTTTTGACAACAAAAATTATTTTTAAATTAATTTCTAAAACTTATATGTTTTGAATTTGGAAAAATGGATTTCATATTTGAATCAAGATGTCTATATTGGTAAATAGGTAACTTTTATTTTTAGACATTATGAATATTTACTTTAGAAAAAAAATTATTTTCCATGGATAAAGGGTAATTTTGGTAAATATGGGTAAAAAATAATATTATAATAATATTAAGTTACCCTAACATGTATCCTAATCCTACTATTTTATACATTTTCGACCATGTGCATACTTGGGTCGAATTGGGGACCCCATAGTGTCACATGGGAGTGATAATGACACTTTATATTAAATAGTTTAAATTAAAGATAAAAATGACATAAACATATATCTTTTAGTAAATAAATTTTTACATGGGGTTATATAAATTATCACTTCGACTATACATATTAATTTTAAAGATAAAAATATTTCCTACATCATGGTAATTTGTTTATAGTTTTTAGACATCAAATAAATAAAATTATTTATTACAAAATAATGATGCAGTATTTACCTCATTAATGAATGATGTAAATTAATAATTTTTTAGAATTAAAATAATATCCAAAACTAGTCCTATTATTATTGGAAGATTTTATTTCGACCATGATTTATCTTATCTTCCCATTAATATGTTTCGGACCTTAAAAAACTGAAAATCATTATTTAATAAAAACATATTTTCAAACATTCCTAATGAGCCCCTCCCACCACTTATAAAAGGACACCACTTATAACCCATTCCTAAAAATTATCAATCCTATTGGCTTGTCTACACACAGCCAAAATAATCTCCTTACATCATTCTCTTAATCATGGAATCCTTACCTTAGGCAGAAGGTACTTCAAGTAAACCTTTTGGTTCAAACCAAAGGCATATACCCAATTTAAAGGAAATGTCTTCTATTAATTTCTTTTGTTTAATTTTACATATCGAACCCCATAAAATATTTTTATTACATTATTTTATAAAAACAACAGAATAATAAATATAATATGTTTTTGGAATGAGAATGATTCAAACTACACATTACACACACCTCAATCTAATGGGTAATGAACATACTATTTCTGTAGACGGCAAACAAACACCTCACGAAATGATGATTGTTCAATTATGTTCTACCACAACTTATGGGGTCCATTAATATGTTACCATATTTATATGTGATATATATTTTATTTATATTTTTTCTATGCTTCTGTATTTTATTTTTATAGAATACTTTTATGGTTTTCATAGTTGGTAATTATGATAATTTCATTTGAGGAAGTGCGGACTACAGCCCCCTCAAAGTGATATGACTTATTGATTCCATACACGGAACGTATAAAGGATTGATTAACTAAAATTATATATGATATTATAGTGGAATTATAATTTAATTATGTATCATTGTTTTTCATTACATTAAATATGAAATAGAAATTAAAGTAGAGTTCATGCCTTCAGACGGCTTACCATCTCCACAAATGGTGCATTTATATTATTATCCCCAAATATTAGGATCTATTATAAATTCATACATATACGTTATATAAATGATATATATAATATCTACATCATGAATATCTTTATGAATATAATGGGAAATTTACCATAGGAACAACATGTAATTATAAGAAGTTCATTTTTAACTAATGTTCCGAACATCGATAAAATGTATGATATGAACTAAAATAATTAATTAATTGTTATAGAACGGTAATAATTCATATAAAAGGAATAATAAACCTGAGAAAGGTTCTTAATAAAGTAGAAATTAACTTTAGTTTTTTATTTACGAGATTAATGAATGATCGAGTCAAGTCGGACATGAGCTAAGGGGCTTCGTCTCAATCTCTTTACATTGAGGAATATTTGGTTTTATACACGACATTCTATTATACAGTGTACAGACACCTTGTAATTTCCTTTCATTCAATCGGAATCGTTTTCTAAGAGGCATTTTACTAAATGACAAAAAATAATATTTCATTTTAATGTACACCGTGATAATGACCATTTCCGCTGCCACGTGTATTATTTGATCATTGGCTTCCTTAACAAGTAATAGTGTTCTTAAAAGGAAAATTAATACCAAATACTCTTTTTAAGTATTTTTTTAATGAAAATAGTTTTGATAATGTACTTTTTATGATAATATTTATAAATGATATATTATGATTGAAATGTGGAAATTTTATCTTTCATTTATGATTGTTTTAGGTGTTATGAAGATGTTACGATTATTTGGCATTGTTTACGTATACGGGTGGTTCCATGAAAATCCTAGGGTGGGTGAGCATATGATAGCTCTCCAATGCATTGGGTAATGAGAAGGTGGAAAATTTAATTTTTTCTCCTAAAATATTTAGGGAATATTCTTTGATGTGTATTCCAATGTAACTCCCTATGTAGCTGTGATAATTAAAATTTAAGTATGATATGGATGAAACAAATTACAATTAATATTTATATTTTCTAAGTGTTATTCATTAATCTTATGGTTTCATGGGATATGTTAAAAAGGATACGTTTTTCTGGACTAACAATTCCTTTCTTTGTTTTATAACCCTTACTCAGCATTTTATCCTCATCCCATGTTTTGAAATATTTTTCACAGGACTTAATGATAAATAGGGAAAAGGATGTGATCAAGGAAAATTCATGTTGTCTAAAACATGGAACATGACGTGAATCCTTTCTCAGGAGGGTTATTTTGTGAAAAAATGGAAACATGGTAGAAGTGTGTACTTTTTAATTTTTGAGATGTAAAGTAATAGTTATGGATTATTTCACTGAAACACTAAACCTTAAAATATCCTCAATGTGTATTATTCATTTAATTCATTATTATGTAATGCTTTTTTCTTGATCATTATTATTGGTGTAAGAGGTAGGTCTAGACAACTTTAGAAGTTAGGATATTGTTAAAATAATGTCCATAAATTAATTAATGGTAATATTGAAATGATATAACTTTTAAAGATTACAATGACTATTCGTCTAAGGTATGACTGTTCAGAATGGGTTTTCATAGAAGAAATAGGGAAGTTGTGCTAGTAAGGCATACAGTGGGAAATAAACTTCCAAATCAGCATCCTGAGATGGTCTGAATCAGAATTGAATAGTTTTTTGCAGTTATGTATTAGTTGAATCCGTTGATAAATGGAGGTTGTGTTTATTGATGATATTTTGGTTTATTATAAAAGTAAGGAGGACCGTGAAAGTCATTTATGTGTTGTTTCAAAAACCAAAAAATAAAAAGAACTTCATGGTAAATTCAGCAAGTGTGAGTTTTGTTTACAAAAAATTTCATTCCACGGTCACATTGTTTAAAAAAATGGAAAAATTGTAGATCCTTCTAAAACAGAAGTTGTTGAAGAATGGACAATACCCACAAATTTAACCAAGATTAGTATTGTTTTGGTTTGGCATGTCATTACAAGAGGTTTGTTGTAAATTTTCAAGGTTATCTAGTCAAAAGACATAGTTAAATTGAAAAGGTGTTATGTTAATACAGATAAAAGAATGTGATTATTTTTTCCGGAATTGAAAAGAATATTTTTGAATTCTCCAGTTTTTCAACTAACTTTTAGAAATGGTGATTTTGTTGTCTATAAGGATTATTCATTGAAAGGATTTGGTTGTATCATTATGCAGAATGATTAGTTAATTGCTTATGCTTCACATTAGTTGAAACCTCATGAGTTAAATTACCCTAAACATGATTTAGAATTATCTGATGTTGTTTTTGCATTAAAACTTTGGACACATCATTTGTGTGGAGTAAAATGTGAAATATGTTCTGGGAAAAAATGTTTGAAGTATATATTCACCCAGAAGGAATTGAACATGAGTCATATGATATGGTTTGAATTAATCAATGATTATGATTGCACAATCCATTACCATCACAGAAAAAAAAATAAAGTGGATGATACTTTGATTAAAAAAATTAATGTTTCATTAACCATGATACATTTGCAATGAGATCATTTTGATTTTGAATTGAAGAACATTATAATAGAATTATTTGGTGTAGGAAACTCCTCGGTTTTGTTTTAGGTGTCAGTAAAATCATCTTTAATAAAAATAATTATGAAAGTAGAGAAAGAAGACAATGAGTTTGGGAAAAAGGTAGAGTTTGTTCAGAAGGGTATGTTTCCTAATTTTATCATTTATAGGGGTCGTGTTTTGAGGTTTGGAAAACGAATATGTGTTCCTTTTGATTAGTAGTTGAAGAATGAGTTGTTATGTGAATCTCATAGTTCTCCATTTTATGTTCATCCTGGAAGCACCAAGATGTACATGGATCATTGGGAGTATTATTTGTGGGATGGAATAAAAAGGAAAATTCCTATTTTAATATGAAGTGTTTGACATGTCAGTATATTATAGTAGAGTGGAAGTTACCAAAAGGGATGCTTCAGCCATTACTGATGCCAGAGTGGGAATGGGAAAATATATCCATGGGATTCATTTTGGGATAACTAAATACATCTCAAGGTAATAATTTAATCTGGGTTATTGTTGATTGATTGACTAAATCTGGACATTTCCTTCAAAATCAAGATAATTTTCTTCCATATTAACTTTCTCAGTTGTATGTTAAAGAAATAGTCATCTTCCGTGGAGTTCCCATCTCCATTTTATTTTTTTCGTGCTCCCAGGTTTACTTCTATCTTTTGGAAATGCCTTTAAAATTCATTGGGTACTTAATTAAAATTTAGTAAAACTTTTCATCTACAATCTGTTGGGCAGTCTGAACGAACAATTTAGACCTTGGAGGATACGCTACAAACTTGTTCACTAAATTACTGGGGAATTTGGGACCAAAATTTTAATTTGGATGAATTTTCTTATAATAATATATTTCATTATAATGTTGAGATTTCTCAATATGAGTAATTATATGGGAAGTAGTGCCGAAATCCATATTTTTTGGATGATGCAGCTGAAAGGAAGCTGATGGTACCAGAATTGGTAGAAGTTATGGAAGAAAAAGTTATGTTGATTTAGAAGAACATGAGAATAGCTCATAGTAGGCAGAAATGTTATGCGGATAACCAACAGATGGATCTTTCTTTTGAGGTATGTGATAATGTCTTTCTCAAAGCTTCTCCCTGGAAAAGTTTGATGCATTTTGGGAAGAAGGGAACATTTAGTCTGAGGTTTTTTGGACCTTATGAAATACAGGAGAATGTTTGATCAGATACCTACAGTGTGGATTTACCTCAATGTTTATCTAAGGTACACAATGTTTTTCATGATTCAATGTTTAAAATGTATATGCCGGATCCATCTCATGTTTTGAGACCAAAGGTAGTTTAGTTGGAAGAGAATCTCTTTTACGAGGAACAATAAGTCCAGATTCTTTACCATAGAGAAGAAGTGTTGCGGAATAAGGTAATTCACTAGGTAATGGTTTTTTTGAAAAACTATATGGTTGAAGAGGGAACATATGAGTCACAAAATGATCTGAGGGATAAATTGCCCCATTTATTTGATATGTGAATAAAATTGCGAGGCTGAAATTTCAAAAAGGGGGGAAGGATGTAAAATCCTAGGTAAATAAAGGATTTGATATTTTAGAATTTATTAATATTTTTTAATTAAATATTTATTTTAAATTAAAGTAGATTCTATGTTCGATGGAATACCTGATATGCAACAATGAGTATCTTTGAAATATTATGTTGCACACTAACAATATAATATTTTTATTTTGAACGGTCGTTAGCGGGTAGGCATTGTATTGGAGAGAATGAATGAAAAAAACTAAAATATGATAATATATGTTTGTTATATGTTTTTACATTTATCCAATAAATGTTAGAGGCTTAAAATGTGAATGAATCTAATTTTAAGCATAAATACTCTAATATTCATTAAAGGGTCAATTTACCGCCTTTTGATGGAGAACCCTATTTAAATCTAGTTTTGGTCACTTTTATATGTTCTATTTGACCAAATAAAATTTTACATTAGAATCCAGACCTCAAAATTTACATTGGGACAAAATTTTCATATTTTTCTAATAAAATTCATTTTTTGATGAATAGTGAAAAATACAGCATTTTAATTCAATACTGCCTTTTAATATAAATTATTTACATGGTTCTATTATCATTTTAAATAGTTTTATAGTGTAATTATATTTTATTTTTACCATTTAATCCAATTTTGTTCATTGGAAGTAATTTAATTTTGAAATTGGACAAAAAAAAGTCTCAATATTTGGATATTTATTATTTCATAAAAACACGTTTTTTGTTTTGACAACGGGAATTAATTTTAAATTAATTTCTGCGACTTCTGTGTTTTGAATTTTTAAAAAATAATTAAAAATTTGTAATTAGGAGTTCCAAATTTTGTAAATAGGTAACTTTTATTTTTAGACATTATGAATATTAACATCAGTAAATATTTTATTTACTATGGTTAAAGGGTAAATCAGGTAAATAAGGTTTAAAATAACATTCTAATTTTCTTAAATTAAATAAAAAAGTGTCCTAATACTATTTGATGATACATTTCTAACATAGGGAAACCTTGGGTCTAATTTTGGACCCCATGGAGCCACATGAGATTGATAATGACACTTTATGTTAATTAATTTAACGTAATGAAAAAATGACATAATCATATATCTTTTAGTAAATAAATTTTCACATGGGGTTATATAAGTTATATATTAGACTATAAATATTCATTTGAAATCTTAAAATATTTCAAACATAATTGTATTTTTCTACAATTTTTAGATGTAAAATAAATTAAATTATTTATGACTCAATAATGATGCACTGTTTATCTCATTGATGAATGATTTATATAAATAAGATTATAAAGATTAAAATCAAATCCAAAACATGTTCAACTATTATTTGATTATTTTATTTTGACCGTGAGTCATCTTATATTCAAATTTAATAAGTTTTGGACCTTTATAACCCAAAAAAAATTTATAATAAAATAATACTCGCAAACATTCCTGAAGAGCCCCTCCTCCCCCATATAAAAGGACAGTACTTCAAACCTATTACTCACACTCATAAATCCCTTTGGATCATCCATCCTTTGACCAATTACTCTACTTACATCTCTCTATTCATCCTAGATGCCTTACATTAAGCTGCAAGAACTTTTAGTAAACTTTTTGGTTTTAACCAAAGGAAGATACCCAATTTAAATGCAACATCTTCTCATAGATTCTTTTGTTTTATTTTACTTCTCCAACCCAATAAAATATTTTTATTCCTTCATTTTATAACAAAAAAAATATCCTAAATATACTATGTTGTTGTTATGAAACGAATTAGAAATACAATTACACAAAGCTCCATCAAATGGGTAAGGAACATATAGATTCTGTGGATGGCGAACTAACGGCTCACGAAACTATGATTGTTCAATTACCTCCTACAACCACTCACGGTTTCCGTTAATATGGAACTATATTCATATGTGATATATATTATATTTATATTGTTTATATGATTATGTATTTTCTATTTATAGAATACCTTTTTGGTTTCCATAGTGGGTAAATACGATAATTTCCTTTGATGAAGTGCGAACTACCACCCTTCAATGTTATATGACTCATAAATGCCATATGTGGAACGTATAAAGGATGGAGTTACAGAAATTAAAAATGATATTATTATAGAACTATAATAAACCTATGTATAATTATTCTTTCATTCAAACAAATACAAAATAGAAATGAAAATAGCGTTCATCTGTACGTATGGATTACCATCTCCCGGAACGGTGCATTTCATTTCTTATCTCCAAATGTTATGTACTATTATAAATACATAAATATACATGATATATTTGATATATAAGATATATAAATCATGAATATAATCCTGTAGACAGTGGAAATTTGACCACATTAACAACTTATAATTATAAGAAGTTCATTTTTAACTAAAGTTCCTAAAATCGACATAATGTCCTATATGAACTCAAATAATTAGCTAATTTTTATAACAAGGTAATAATTGATATAAAATGAATAATAAACTTGAAAAATTTTAATTAAGAAAATATAAATTAACTTTAGTTTATTATTCAGGATTTTAAAAAACAATCGATTCAAGTCTGACACTCGGTAAGGGACATCGTCTCAATTTCCTTTCGTTGAGTCATATTTGGTTTTATAAACGAATTTCTTCTATACGGAGTACAAACACCATTTAATTTTCATTTCATTAGAAGGTAATATTTTTCAACAAAGATTTTTACTAAATGACAAAAAAAGAATGTTTCTTTTTAATGTATTCAGTGATAATGACCTTTTCTGCTGCCGCAAGTTTTATTTGATCTATGACTTCCTCAACATGTCGTAGTGTTTTTAAAAGGAAAATAAATACCATATACTCTTTTAACGTATTTTGGTATTGAAAATGGTTTTGATAATGCATTTTTATGTCAATATATTTAAATGAAATATTGTGATTGAAATGTGTAAATTGTATCTTTCCTTTATGTTTGTTTTATGTCTTATGAATATGTAATGGTTCTTGGGAATTATTTACATATACGAGTGGTTTTGTGATAAACCTAGGCATGTGAGCCCAAGATAGCTCTCCAATTCATTGTGTAACATGATAGAGGTAAATTTCAATGTTAATCCAAAGAGATTTATGGAATATACTGTGATGGGTATTCTATTGATTGTATTATATGGAAGCCACAAGATACCAATAATATTAAGGTCCTCTAAGTGTTATTCATAAATATTATGATTTCATGATTTATGTTAAAAAAATTTATGTTTTGATGGAATAATGTTTCCTTTCTTTTTTTATTACCCTTACATGGCTTTTTATGCTCATCCCACATTTTTAATTTTTTTCACGTGAATTAATTATTAATAGGGTCATGGATGAGATCAAGGAAAAGTCATGTTATCTAAAACAAGGAACACGACATGGCTATTTTTTAAAGTGTTTTTATTTTGTGAAAAAATTGAAACTGAGTAGAAGTTTCTACATTGTAATTTTTAGATGTAATGTAATAGTTATGACCTTGTCCTCTAAATCTATTAACCAGAAAAGATCATAAATATGAATTATTCATATAATTCAACATTTTGTAATGTTTAAGGATGGGTCCATATAGTCTTAAACCCATTATTATAATTAAATAATGTATAATACAAATATTATAACACATTTAATATTCATTATATGTTATATTAAATATACCTTCATACATTCAATATTTTTGTTATACAATAACTTCATTTGGGGATGTGTGGACTACTGATTCCTCATAATCATATGATTCGTTCACACATCACATGGAATGTATTATGGATTTATTTATTAAACATATATGATATAAATTAAATATTAATTATAATATAATTATATTTTAAATTTATATATATTTATATTCATATCATTTAATTCCACTCTTTCAATACAACATGAAAAATGAAAATAGCGTTCAAGAATACATACAACCTACCGTTTCCGTGAATGATGTTCTTAGTTTTTCATCACATATTATTATAAATACTTATATCATTAATACATAAGATATTTATCTCACTTTTAATATTAGGGGGATATTACACATATGGAAAAAATGGTAAATTTACCTCACAACAAGTATATTTTAAACTCGTGTACCGAATATCAACAAAACTTCTGATATGAACATAAATAATTATATAATGTTTATATCATGTTAATAACTGATATAAATGGAATTATAAAATTTGAAAAGGATATCATGAAATTTTAAATTAAAATATGTTTATTAGTCATGAATATAATGATTTTACTTTATGACTCAGACTCATGATATGGGATTTTTCTAACATAATTTCCATTCACTGTTGTATACGCATTCTATGTTTATTTTCGTATAAAAAGATTATGAGTGAAGTCTATTTTTTGTGGTATTTAAACATAAAATATTGTGGGTAATATATTTTTATACATAATACCCTCATTTAAAAATTCTTATACCATTGACACACATGATGTAAGGGAATTTCGCAACCCAATTTCAATAATTTGGGTTAAACTTATACTTCTGAATTATGTCATTCAATGATTATGTGAGAACTAAATTTTTGATATATTATCTGGTATTTATAATTTCTTTTTCATGAATTATATTAAATACAAAAAATCGATCTATTTGATAAACAAAATTATCATTGTAAGGGAATGTTTAACTAAAACATTATTTCAAATGTTTTAATGTTTGATTGTTCAAAATCATTTTATTTAATGTCCATGTTTTCAAAATAGTTTTAATAATTTGTTTATATGGAAATTAATTTTTTAAAATGATAATTCGTTTCAAAAATTTCAATGTGGTGTGCGACAAGTTGACTCAAAAATATTGTTTTTAAATATTTTAATTATTTTATTAGAATGTATATATTATTTAAATAAAATGGAATGTTTTATTTTAACATATATGTCATGAACTAAATTTCTCACATTTATGTCACTTAATTATTTTGATTCTGGATTGACAATTTTTTAATTTAATTTTCAAATAATATTCCATCATTTATGAGTGCATGGATTTCCAAAAATGAAATGTGATTTCAATATAGAACTGTCATTTTTCTATTATGTGTGTTTTAGGTGTTAGTATTATTTTATAGTTATTATGAATTGTTTATGTATATAGGAGGTTCCCTATTAAATGGAGGTTGGGTGAGCATGTGATAGCTTTTTAATGCCTTGGCTATTGAGACAGAGTTAAATGATAGGGTTTCTCATATGATATTTAATGAACATACAATGATTAGTACTCCAAATGTAACCATAAATCTCACGACCTTGTAGTTTTCAAAGATACAATGTATGTATGACATCATTCCATAAGTTACGTTATTGATATATTATTGCTTAGAATTTTTTTTAGGAATCTTATGATTTCAATAGTTATGTTAAAGAGTGTATGTTTTTTGTGTGAAAAGTATGATTTTATGGAAATGTTTTCATGGAATAATTGATTAATTTCTTATTTTATACCCATTACTGTGGATTTTTTGTGCGCATCCCATGTTTTATAAATGTTTTCCATAAGGATTAATGATGGTTAAGAGAAATTAAAATGTCATGAAAAATTTCACCAATAAAGAATATCATGCTATATATTATAATGATTTATATTATTAAAAAATTTGGATAGTGTGTAGACTTGTAAACATTATAAAATTTTAGATGATATATAGTAGTTATTTCCTAATTATCTAAAACTATAAACCTAAAAAATGCTCAATGTGAATTCCTATCATAACACAATATTATGAAATATTTAAGGATGAGGCCTTACAGTTGGTATCAAAGAATGGTTTAGATAATTATAGTGGTTAGGGTGATATTTAGGTATATTTATAAGTTATATAAAACCACAATGGATATCATAATAGACAAATTTATAGCTATTTTAGATAAATTTATTGACTATGAGATATCATGAATAAGTATATCTTGGTGTTTGTGTACCTCATATGATTATTTTATTGATATAATCAAACTAAACACATTGGTTTTATTAAATGGATGGATCTAGTAGGCACAATACTAATAATGGACGTGAGGTAAGATTAGGAGATTCTCTGAATAATAGACTAAATGAAATCAGATATGTAATGAGGAATCTCTTAGCAATTTTATACAAACTATCAGGAGTTATGATTAACCACTTTAACATTGGTTATTTTTCTAATGCATCATATAAGAGGGAAATAAATCCTTGTGGAAGTTAACATAATAATTAAAATAAATCAAATAATATTCAGCAACATGTGTGTCAAGGATGATGAAACAAACACCTAGGAAACTGGATTAAAGGTACGGGAAGGTGTTATAGATGTGGTAATGAAGGCAAATAATAAATAATCTTCCAATGTAAAAAAGAATCCCTCATTTGACTCTAGGAAGGGAATTATGTTCATATCGTGATATTAAATTAAATGTTTTAAATTTGGTGAGTATAGTCATTATGAAAGTAGACGTCCAAAAAATAGGGTTCATAAATGGGATAAACGAGCCCATAAAAATATATTTTTAGAAATACCTAACATCATTCCAATTGAACGTGAGGAAAGTGAAAATGACACATGAAAGGTATGGATTATTTCTTGACTCATGTTATGACATTATTTAATATTAGTACATGATTCATGTTTTTTTAAGAGAGAGGTATTATGGATTTTGTTAAGAAATTATGGTTAATTGAACATTAAGAATGATGACTGATTTATGAGTCTACATATAAGGGATTAAATTGTTATGTTAGATCTATAGATGATGAAAATTTTATAAGTATTAATGCTCTTTTAATTGTGGGATTAATTTTGAAGACTTTATCTAGTATGTGTAATCCTAAACTTTTTAGTTGAAAATTTTATTCCATTAATAATTATTTTTTATTTTTTGGAAATAATTAAAAAGGGTTAAATAACCATTAGGGTTTTTATGATCTTTATTTTGAATAAATTATCAGCTATTACATTTTTTGATGCAAAATTAAAATTACGAGATAATATTTGAAGTTGAAGTATATTATGGTTATATTTTCATTATTTTATCTCATTTTTGGAATGTTATACGAATTATAATGTTTTTATAAAAGGAAAAACATTAGGATGGTCTACAACACATCGCATCCTCCAAGGCCGCATGAATCAAACCCACAAATGAATGGAAACAACGGTGTATATCCTACCACTATCCAACGTGAATTCACTAGTTAGTATTCCTTTTTTATGGTAATGTAGTTGATGGTATAAGAAGGATAATATTTTGGGAACAAATTTTTTATAAAATAGGCATCCATAGAATTAGAAACTACTTTTTTATTTTGTGATTAATTTTATTTTCTAATTCGTTCACTCTTTTGGAAACCATATACGAATAAGGATAATATAATACAATGGAATTTTTTGAGGGGTAATGGTTTGATTTTATTTTGGAAGAATGAATGTTTTTATTTTGTACATATGGAGTTTCTGGTTATTTAGGAAAATGTATTACCTATGATGGAGGATATGTTATTTTGTAATTTAAATTTTTTGTATGAGGCATTAAAAGTGATTAATGTTATTTGGATATACATATTAAAATTTATTTTGGAAGACTATATTATCCATTCATTCTAATTTTTGGGTTTCACTTTTAGTTTGTATTATTTTGGGGAATTTTGTGGATATTTATTTATCAAATGGTGTATATTTAGTTATGGATATTCCTTTTGAATTATAGATATTAAATTTATTATTTTATCATATAATGGTTTTTTTCTATTTATGTAATTATCTGATATTAGCCTAACATTTTTTCTGTTAATGATTAATGGAAGAATAAATTTGTATTTAATGTTTATCATTGTATGTGAGTTTTTAAAAGTTTATTATAGTGCATAAGGTGTGAAAAAATAATCATAAATACTCACTATTTGTAGGGAAATATGTGTTTTTGGTGGAATTAAATTAATGGATAAAACTCTACATTTCAAGTATATATATTTCCTTATCTTCTTATTCTATGATGTAAAATAATTACTCATCTTTTTGAAAAGTATCTTAATAATAAAATACAGTTTAATTTCAACTACAAAATCAATGATCGTTTATCTAATCAATGTTTTGTGGTTTTCTAATTGTTAACTTTCCTCGGAGAATGTTTTCTATTTCTCTCCGTTAGAACATGACCATTATTTTTTCATCTGTATCCATGATTTACTAAATAGAATCCAATATTTTGTTATGTTGGGTGAAAATTGTACATCACATTCTATATTTTAATGTGAAATCTTTATTGACTCTTTTTCTGATGTTTTATTTTAATGAAATAATATTTGAAAAGTCATACCTTATTAATCAACCCTAAATTAAAAGTGTGAAGATATAATTTTTTAAAAAGGAGGATATTGTAATATATAATGTCATTAAAGAATAAGACTTCTCACATATATATTAATATTTATTAATAAGATATTAATTTTATTTTATAGGGGAAACTATGTGTTATAGCTTCCCAGACACACAACAAACTCTTCCTCCAAAATCTTAGGTTGCACACAAGATCGAGATATTACGAAAAATAATACAATGTTAATATTGTTATTTTAAATGGTTGTTATCACCTAGATGTTGTAATAGCATGAATCAACAAAAATAACTATATTATGTTTATACATATTTGTTAAAAAAATTTACTTTCTTCTACTTAGTTTTAGAGACTTATAATAAGAATGAATCAAATTTTAGGCATAAAGGCTCTCTAATTTTTAAAAGGTAGTTTTACAACATTTTGATATTGAAACAATATTAAATATATTATGTGAAAACATTATATGTTCTATTTTACAAAATAAATTCCTTATTTGGATGATGGACATCAAAATTCAGTTTTGTTAATTTTTGGGTATTTTTCTAAAAACAGTCATATTTTAATGAATAGTGAAAATAATAATACATTTTCATTTAAAACAATTTTTTCTCTAAATTATGTATATTTTTAGATTATGAATTTACTTTATATTAATGTCTATTTATAAATTTTTTACCATTTAATATAATTTGGTTCATTGGTATCAATTTCAAATTGAAATAATATATGAAAATAGTTCAAAATTTTGAACGCTCCACTTAATGAATGAGTTTTTAGTTTAGTTTGATCAATTAATTTTAAATAAAAGATTATGAAATATGTGAAATTAATTAAAAAATAAATTAAAAATATTTAATTATAAGTTACATATTATTTTGTAATGTCAATTTCATTTTTAGGTAAAAAAGATACAATGGTAAAAAAATTAGCATAGTAACAGTAGACTTTTGACAAGGGTTAACGTTAAAAGTTAGAATCTTAAAAGAAATAGAAAATTAAAAATTTAATGAATGTTTGAGGTGATTATAAACCCTAAATATTCAATATAACAATAATTACAAGTAAAATTCATGGAATTTAACCCACCTCTATTTGGTAGGAATTTAATATTAAGTAATCAATAAACTGATCACCTGAACCCACCTCACCTAAAGAATAAATACCACATATCCAAAAACATATATTTAACCAAGAAGAATTTTATAACCTGAAATATCTATCCAAAAGTATCCTCCTCACATTCCAAACGTCTATGTAATTATGGTATCACTAAAAAACCCAATCCAATGTCCTCAAAGGTCATTCCATGAGGGGATATTAAAGAGGTAATTTTCACACTCCACCTCTCCTAATTTGTTTTATTTTTCTAATTACAACTCATTTCTTTCATACATAAATGTATGATTACTCCAATATCATTTATATACTATTGTCTTATGTTAATAATAGAACATCTCATATCAATTTCATTTCTCTCCTCCTATTCAAATAAACAAAATTATTGTTCATCTTATGAAGATTAATCATTTTCGTTAATATTGTTTTTTTGTTTTTACATTTACCACCTTCCTGGATGGTAATAAAATAATATTCTAGTAAATTATTATTTTAATACATATAATATGACATATTATATATAATGTATATGTTATATTTAACGTCCTATTATACATTTATATTTTTTATAATAATTTCTTTTAGGGACGTATGGACTACGACCTCTTATAAATGATGTGTTTCATTCACATATAACATGGAATGTATTAATGATTGTTTTAGTAAAAAAGTTATATAAATTAGATATTAATTTTAATTATTTATATTATATATGTATACACATTTATATTCATTTCATCTAATTTCGCTATTTCAATATGACATGAAAAATGAAAACTGTGTTCATGCATATTTATGACCTACCGTCTCAATGAATTTTTTTTATTTTGTCGTAAATGATTATTATAAATACATTTAAAATGAATATATAATATATTTTTATCATGTTATATTTTCAAGAGATGTTGGACTTATGATCGCATGGACAATTTACATCATAAAAAAGATTGTTTTCGTCTCATGTACCGAATATCCACAAAACGTCCAATATTATCCTCAATAATTATGTAATTTTTATGAAATGGTAATAATTGATATAAAAAGAATAGTAAACATGAAAAAAGGATTCAATAAATTAAAAATTAACCTATGTTTATTATTCATCAATATAATGACAATACCTGACAAGTCGGTCTCAAGGTTTTGAATTTTTAGAACTCAATTTCAATTCAATAGGTTATACGTCTACAACCATGACATTATTATAAATATATAATCTGTAGAATCCATTATTGTTAGTTTATGTTATATTCCAAATTCTATTTTTTTGATATATTATTTTTTAATAGAATCACATAATTTATAAACTCTTAAATCCTTGTTACGCACATTGTAAGGGAATTTCATAACCCAGTTTCCCATATTTGTGTTAAACTTATACTTCATGATTATATCGTGTTATGATTACATGAGTAATAAAATTTGATATATTATCTTTTAAATAAAGTTTTTTATTCATATTTATAGTTAATACACATAATAGATCTATTTTATTACCAAAGGATCATTGTAAAGGACTCTTTAACTAAAACATTGTTTTAAAGGATTTTAAGATTTATTCTTATAAGTCTTTATCAGTAATGTATATTATTTAATAAAATATGAATTTATTTAAATGAACATGAATGTATTAAAATTATATTTCCCTTAATAATTTTCTATGTGGTATGGAACCATTTTATTCATAACTTATCATTTAAAATATTTTAATTGTATTTTTAAAATGGATTGATTATTTAAATAACATGGAATGTGTTATTTGAAAAAATATTTCATAAACCCAATTTATCACTTTTATGTCACTTTAATATTTTAATGATTCCATTACATGTTAACAATTGTACTTTAAAATAATTCTCTTTCATTTATGATTGTTAATGTTTTTAAGAAAAAAACGTTACATCAATGTGGGTATGTTATTTTTTTTATTGAAATATGTGTTATGATTATGTTATGATTCTAGGGAATTGCATATAAACAAGGGTGGTTCCATGATAAACTGAGAGAGGCTGATCCCACAAGATCTCTCTATTTTTTTATGCAATGATATGGTTTTAATGAAGATGGATTCTCCTAAGAGATTTATGGAATACAGTGCGATGGGTATTCCAAACATAACTATCAAAGATAATCCATGTATAAATGTGAAATCAATAAATGTAAGTATGATATGGATGGACCAAGGTACCTTTATGATTTTGAATTAATAAGATGTTTTCCAGTAATCTTATTGTGACATGAGGTATGTTATAGAGATTATGTTTTATGGGTGATAAGTATGATTTTTTTGAAATGATTCAAATGACTAACTATTTAATTCTTTATTATATATCCCTTGTTAATTATCTTGTGCTGCTATTAAATTTTAAAATGATTTTATCATGGTTTAATAATGATTAATATAATGGAATAAGTTAAGAATATAAATTTCAACAAGGGAAATAATTTATTATTTTATAATGTTTTATATTAAGAAAACAATCGATATCATATTGAATTTCATACATTGTAAATTTTGAGATGTTATGCAATAATTTTAGCCAAATTATATAAAAAAATAAACTTAAAAAGATACTAAATGTGAATTTTGTTCTTCAATCAATATTATATAATGTTTAAGGATATGGGATTATAATCTTACTCAAATGAGAAATTAATAAATCAGTACAAACATAAGTATTTTTAAACGGTTCTGTATTATTACCTTTTCACTTTTTTGATTTTTCATTCAACCTAATAAAAGTTTATCCTCTATAATCAATATCAATTAATTTCATGTATAGATTTCAATGCACTCCATACCCATATCAGAGTCATAATGTTCTTTTTTAGACATAGTATCACTATATACATATATATTTCTTAGAGGTCTTCACCATCAATATTACCTTTAGTCTTCTTCAAAACTATCAAACAATAGTCACTGTGTAAAAATATTTCCGTCTTGTAAGCGTTATGATCAACATTATTGATTTCATCACATAATGTATGAAAAATATTTTATATCCAGATCCTTCAGGGAAATAGATCAATGATCTACATAAGGATGAATCTACATAAACTAAATAGATCTCATCCATCAAAACCAAAACTTATTGTAATGCTAAATATTATTGAATAATTCCATACAAATTGATCACTGATAAAACATCATCTTTTGTAAAAATCAAATCAATAATCTGACATGAATGTATCACTCTCTAAGCTCATATGATAAAAAAAACAGATGCTCATGAATGTTATGAAATAAAAAAATTCATTGAATCTTATTCTTCTCACTTCCTTGGGTATATGAAACTAGTCTCAAAATAATTACTTACATCATATTCTTAGTCCCTATAGCATACGTCATATTCCTATTTCTCTCATTTGAGGGCTTCATTTCACTTGAATAATCATGTATCTTTCACTATATATCTTGAAAATAATGGTAGATTAATTTTTTAATTTATTCTCATCTGTCATATATGATACAAGTATATAATTATGTTCAATTAAATTAAATTAAATCATTCAAAAATTAAATATTGGTATATTCACTAGAAAATATTTTCTCTAGTGAAAAATAAAAATTGGAGAAAAACCATTTCTGAACACCATGTATTCTCATGAACCCATTTTTTTTAACTCTGTGTGTTTTAAAAAAATACCACATTAATTTATTTTTTATTATATAACATGGCCCAATATATTTTCATATAATATATTTCTTAAAATAATATTAATCTTCTAAAATCCCTCTAAATCCCCCTTCTCAGTTAGAACAACCATTCAAATTTCTAAATAATACATATATATATATATATATTGTTTCAAGAATAATTTTTTATATTCATGAAATATAGAAGCCTTATCATTACAAAATTATTTATAAAATTCCCAAAAACCTTCTCCGATCCTAATGAAGAATCAAACAGCCTCATGGAAATATACTATAGGCTATTGAAAAAAATAAATTTATGTATGGTGGTTCGTTATAAATTTTTTTATTGAATCCCATATGATTCCTTTATTCATCAATGAATTCATTTATTTAAAGAAAGGTAAAGACCTTGGGAAATACATATTTTAGAATCTTTGAGATGAAAATAAATTTCTTGAAATCCCAAGGTTATTTTTGGATTATATTTTAATATAACTGGGTCACAACTCATACATAACAACTCATATATTATAGAGTAAACACATCTAATAAATATTATTTTTTTCATAAATTATACTTTTAAAACAAAACATGATTTTCGTTCATGAAAAATCATCATGAATTTAAACATGGATTATTCATTTCCTTTACCCATACATAATAATGGTGAATTAATTATTAAAAATTTCACATGAGCACAAAAATAATAGTATTAGATATAAAATAAGAAATATTTTTGTCTTGTAAAAAAATTTGAAAACCCATTAAAAATTTCCAAAAATACCTACCTTATTATCTAAAAATACACATTTTCCCATGAAAATTATTATCGTAAATATTCAAATAAAAATATTACATTCAAAGAATATTATATTTCAAAGGAAATTAATATATGTAATTCATGAAATATTCATCATATAACCTATATAAAACATATAAAAATTGGAACAACCATTAAACAGACATTGAATATAATTATCTAGAGAAAAAATTCTTTTCCCAATGCATTATAGTTTTATCTATGAACACACATCATATAATATATAATGGAATCACTCATGATCCATAATGAGGATGAACCCATAATAAATAATATAAAATGAAAATATCATAAATAAAACCCAAGAAAATGCCTTTAAACTATTCTGTAAAACACATTCAGATATCAAAATTTAATTTCTTATAAAAACAAATTTAAAATAAAAACCCCATAGATATTAGTGAAAAAAATTCCATTGAAAATAACTATTAAATATTTGAAATGAATAATTAAATATTAAAATCATTATGTTTTTGGGAAAATCATCTATTTTTTTTGTTTTTAAAAATACATTCCATTTGATTTTTGTAAAATGATTTTTCATTTGAACTTTTAAAGAGGATTTTTTAACGGACACTCACTACGAGCCTCCCTTATCATGTATGTTCATTATCATCATGAATAATAAACAAAGTTACGTTATTTAGATTTCTAAAACAAATTCCATGTTTATAATTCTTTTTTATCTCAAAAAATGATATATTTGGTTTTTTAATTTATTATAATCACATTATTATTTTTTCAGTATCTGGTATGTAAATCCGAAATGGAAATCAGGAGGTTGAAAATTTCCATGAAGGCCACTATTCCATCATATATAGAATATTATTCATAATAATTTTATCACTACTATTGTAACATCCCAGTTCCAGGTGTCACACAGAGGTACCCCGTACAAGGTTGGTCACATGGCCTCAAGAACAATTCCCCAAATGCCAGAGACTGCCGACTAGAAGCAAAAGCTTTGGGTTTGATATTGGGGAAACTATTCATTCATTGGTAGGGTAACATAGTTAATGTAAAATAGATAGAAATAACAGAAGTAGTAAAACATGAAATAAGTACCCAAAAAAAGTGTAATGAAATAAATAACTGGATCACATACGTAAAATTTTGCATGATGAATATGTATAAGAAAGAATCCAAACAAATCACAATTCCAGAATATAGTAATAAACTCATTTAAAGAAGAAAATAAAGTAAAAAACTCCACAGAATCACAATCATCAGCTTCATCCCATGCTCTCCAGCTCTAAAGAAGTCATGTACATGAAGTAGAAGCGCAATTTCCCTTATATAGACATGCAACAATATAATCTGTTTGGCCTCAAACGTATGACCCAAATAGGGTGTGAGATGAATCCCAGTAGGCAACAACCCAAATATTTGTGCCTAATAGACAGTGAATATATATGTTAAGAACAATTCAAAAAGAAGTAATAAACAAGGAAGGATTAAATAGTATATAATCCTACCATTTAAACTGCATTTAATATCATATAAATATATCAATAAAGAAGATAATCACAAATAGGTAACCCTCTAGGAAGTACTCACATCCGAACCCCTCGGGTTCAACCAAAAGAATACAAGCAACCTTCTTGTAAGTACACACAATTTAACCCCTCTGGTTTAACTATAGCAAAGACACTTTGAGAAAGCACTCACCGTCAATTCCCCCTATGATCTTGTATCGGTATGTAATAAGAACTCTGAAGAAGAACTCAAAGTCAAATTCCTCCTATGTCCCATATCATGGAAACTGAAGACACTCTAAGGGAGCACTTACACCCATCCCCCATATTTTCTAGCAATGTAAAAGTGAACAGACACTTCGGAGAAGCCCTCAATTTCAATTCTCCCTATGGTCCACTACACCTGGTTCCCACATCCCTGTGTAATTTAATCGAGGAAAAATGATACATGGAATCCAAAGTAAACCTCAATAACTACATGGCTAAAAAATCTACAACATATCCTAGCATGTTAGATAATAAATAGTCTATCCTAACAATAATAGGCATGGAAAGAAAAATCCTAACAATCAAGCTAGAGCAAAGATTCCAAACCAGAAATCATGTGAAAAAAAATTTATAGCTTGGAAAAGTTCACCCTATTCACAAATAATTAACCTTTATCCACAGAAACAAGGAAAATGAGGAAATAAAATGGAAAAACCCATAAACACACAATACCCTATTGATGGGTATTGGGCACTTTTACACATAAAATTGAAAGTCTATCTACAAAAAGGAACAAACCTCTTACCTCGATATCGTGAAATTGATATACGTGAAGCTCTATCCTTGAATCTCCCTAGAACTCCGTAGATATACTAAAACATTAAAAATTTTCAACTGAGGATAACTCGTGAAAGAATAGAAATCAAGAGATGAGGTTCTAGAAGATGTAAGAACTCACCGATGCGATTCCAACGCAACTGACGGAAGTGAAATTGGAGAATGGATTGTGAGTCGGGGCTTAGAGATGATTTGTGGTCGTACGAACAATCTCGGATGAGACGGTCGAAGAAGAAGATGGTTTTGTCCATTAGACGTGACCATGGTCCATTTAATGAAATAAAAAAAAGGTAAAAGTTGTGTATTCTAAAAGTATACTCTTTGTACTTCCCTTTTCTAGCTGCCGTATTAGGTGGTCTCCAGCTCACCACACACAGCCATGTACTTGGCTGTCACCCGGCCAGTACACGGTCACCCGCGGCAACGATGTACACGACGAGTAATTATAAGTACACGACGTGTACTCTTGATTTTTCCAGAAACACCTATTTTTCCTCAAAAACAACCAAAAAACATGCCTAAAAAGAAGATCCTGGTTCATAAAAACTTCCCCCCTTAAAGAAATTTGACCCCGAATTTCCCTAGCAATGTGGCGTGGAAGAAGAATCATGAAAAAGCTCTGACCACAACAATCATACATTGGCCTCCCTCTCCCATGTCTTGTCCAGTACTCGCCCGTGAAGCCATAAATCTCGTACTAGAGGAACAACCCAGCCATAGGGAATACTCACACATTGATCAAAAATCTAGATAAGAAGATTCTTGAATGATGCGTCCACCTCGAGTTTAACCTCCTTAGGATGAAAAACAAGAGATGAGTATGAGAAGTAACGTCGAAGCTGAGAAATGTGAAAGCTTCCACGCATATCTTGGTACCTGTGAGTTATGTGAAATCGATAATAAACAATAACGACACTCCCCAACACCTCAAACGACCCGACGTATCTCTCTGAAAGATTACCCACTCTCATAATACTCATGTGTCCCATACTTTGTGTGACATGTTGGAAAACATAATATATGACCTCAAACTCAAGAGGTCGTCTCCTTCAATCAGAATAAGACTTCTATCGGGATTGTGCAATATCCATCATCTTCTAAATCAATGGTATCTGCTATGTGGTCACCTAGACAAGATGAGGTCCCAACATAGCTACCCCTCCTACCTCCGTCAAGTATAAGGGCGATCTATATTTCCTACCGTACAAAGCCTCATAAGGTTTCATCTGAATTGTTTCTTGAAAACTAATATAGTAGGAATACATCACATGAGGTCTTTGCATCACCCAAGAACCTCCAAAATCTAAGATGCATGCTCAAGCATGTTTTCATGCACCAGAATTGTATGCTCAGACTGGCCATATGTCTGGGGATGGTAGGTTGTACTCAGAAGTACCGGTGTACCCAGAGCCCTATGAAGTCCCTGTCAGACCCGAGAAGAAAAACGTAATTCTCTTTATGAAACAATGGGGTATACAACCCCATGCAGATGTACAATCTCTTGGACATACAACCTTGCGAACTCATCAAAACTGAAGGTCTCCTTAATCGGCAAGAAGTGAGCAACCTTCGTGAGTCTGTCAATGAAATCTCATACAGCGTCATTACATTGAGGTGACCTAGAAAGAATGTCACGAAGTCCATCACAATATCATTCTACTTCCAATCGGGAAATGCTCACTGTTGAAAAATCTATATTGTTCGTCGATGCTCTGCCCTCACCTACTAACAGGTGGAACACCGCATGAAAAAACAAGAAACATCTCTCTACATACCTAGCCACCAATACTGGCGATGTAGATAATGATACATCTTGGTGACACCAGGATGAATGCCCAAAAGGAGGAATTAAAGTCCCAAATCATCTCCTTGTGTATGTCTCCTGATACCCATATGCACCCATGAATAAAAAAGATCTCATCCTCTCATATTTTTTATCCCGAAATAGGGTCCTCTCCTGACACGATCTTCTATAGGACTAGGACTTCCGAATATGATAGCTTCCTTATTCGCACTAGATCAATAATAGAATAGGTAATAGCTACAGAAGATAAAAATGAATGCACCTATCATTCATGCACCTCCAAATGCATCTCAGAGAATATATCCATAAGATGCCACTCAATGGTGGCCTCCTAGACTTCTTGCTTTTGAGTCCTCCTTCTCAACGTATTTCCTGCTATGTTGCTTTTCCCAGGCGTATAGGCAATCTCAAAGTCAAAGGACTGATGGTACGCAACCCTCCTTTGCTATCTAAAATTTAAATCGTGCTGAGTGAAAATATATCTATGACTTTTGTGTTCTGTGAAAACCACAAAATTCCCTCCCAACAGATAATGCCTCGAATAGTGTAAAAAATGAACAACATCATCCAACTCGAGATCATGTGTAAGGTAATTCCTATCATGTGGTCTCAACTGTCGAGACCCGTATGCAACGACTCCTTCCCCCTACATATGCTCATCTCCCTACCTGATACCAGATGAATCATATTACAATGTATATATCTTTCACAGAACTAGAAATACTAGTATTGGTTCTGAATTCAACCACCCTGTCAGATACTGAAACGATGAATCACAAGAATCTTACCATAAGTACATCACACCACTCTTAGTCAGACCTGTCAGTGGCGCTGCCAAAATGGAATGTCCTGTATAAAACATTTGTAGTATCCAGCCGGCCTTAGAAAACTCTATAACACAAAGACGTTATTTACCTCCCCCTAGGAAACTACTTCTACCACTTTCTCTTGGTTTACTCATACACCATTCCTTGAGATAATTTGACCTACGAAGTGAATCTGATCCATAAAAACATGGCATTTTGAAATCATATCATATAACTGATTCTTTCCCAGTGTACTAAAAATTATCTCAATATGGGTAGCATGGTCTTTTCGATAGTGAGAATAATCCATGATATCATCCATGAAGACTACCACAAAAGAATCCATGTATGGATATAACACATGGTTCATGAGGACCATCAAGAATACTGGAGTTTTTGGTCGACCGAACGACATAATCACATACCCGTATATACTGTTCCTGCTACGAAAGGATATAAGAGGTATAAAAAATGATCTAACGTGCAACTGAAGGTATCTGGTCCTCTTTTCAATATTTGAGAACACCCGGAATCCTCAAAGCTGATCAAAGAGATCATCAATCCTCAGAAAGGGATATTGGTTCTTGGCAATCAACTAGTTCAACATCTGATAATCCACACAAAGTCTGAGGGTACTATCTTCCTTCTTTGCAAACAGGATAGGAAAACCCCACAGAGAAGAACTACGTCAGTTGAAACCCTTTTCCTACAACTCCTCCAACTGCTTCTTGATCTCTTGTAACTCTAGTGAGGCCATCCTATAAGGAGGAATAGACACCCGTTCCACTCTAGGAAAACAATCAAAAGAAATGTCCACCTCTCTCTCTGTAGAAAACTGGAAATTTCCTCTGTTAAGAGGTCCCTGAAACGATCCAACATAGGAGGAAAGTCCATATGTGAAGTCCCCTGATCATCCATATATATAGAAGCGATATGGGGTCTAATTCCTCTTAACCCATGTTTCTTGGGTCCCACTCTGCTCGCCTGTACATCCCATTCCCTGGTATAAAGACACGATATGCCCTCTAGTGATGTGAAACTCACCCTACGATGATAAAAATTGAGAATATCTTGTATGGGTACTAACCGATCCATTCTGATAAGGATGTTATACTGTTACCTCTAGGACATAGAGGTCCCACATGAAGTGACACGCACCATCCACTAGGGGACACTCCTTGAACTGGTGAAAACTAGCCATTCTGGTCCCCAACAGAGTGTCTAGCGTCAAGATATCAGCAGAGGAAACGATAAAGAGGCCAGTGTTATCCACAAAAAAACATATATAAAGATATGGGAAGCCCCTATATCAAAAAGAGAAGAAGCTGAAATTGAGGAAATAAAATGGTACCTCGAACCGTAGAGGGTTGGGGATCCTTCCCTTATTAGTTTTGCTCCACAGAAAATGTCTGACCTGCACCATGGCCCTGTGACCCTGTCTGACCACTCTAAGCTGATCAGCCCTACTATCGCAGAAATCATGGTGACTAACTTCCACGACCACAACCTCTACCTTTTCCCGAACAGCCGAAAGTACTCCAAATCCCTGACAAATTATGAACTGCTGGTGCTGATCCTGAATGAGGACTTATAGAAAGAACCCCATTCACTAGATTTCGGTGAGGAAAACAAATAGATGCACTGAAGATGACCCATATTTCCGCAAGATCACCACTCTACTGGGTCTCTCGGGCAATGTGGCCTTGTATGTCAACTCTTCTCGCACTGGTAGAACCCCACCTAGCTACCAGATGAAGTGTCATTACTCATCGGATTTCCACATGAAGAAACAATTTGGTGATTCCTTCTCTCTATAGGAGGGACAAAAAACATTGGATGTCGATCCACCATGGCTCACAACTCTAGAATCCCTAAGATTTCTCACTATGATTAGTTCTTGGATGACTATAGATGTGATGGAAGTGAACCAGAATGTGTTCACCTGAGATCAGATGTTGTGACTGAGAACATCCTCAATCTCGTTGGCAAGAATAACTCATCACCTCCCGATATGGCTGTGAAGCACTGCAGCTCTGTGATGCGATAAAAATACTCCATTACTGAAAGAGTACCATTCTATAGAATCATGATCTATCGGGCTCGGTCGGCCCTCAAATTCTCTATGTAAAAGAATTCATAGAAAGAATTGTGTAACTCATCCAAGCCATAACCTATTTGTGTCCTTCCTGTGAGATCACATCCCACCACATCATGGCATAATCCTGATGAATATATGTATTGAGTTTCACCCTCCACTCTGGAGGAATCTCTAGATGCTAGAAGATATATAACATGGCAATAACCATGAATCTATAGCATGGGGTCTTCCTTCCCCAGTGAATGTTGGAAGATGCAGCTGCAAGAAAACCAGCGTCAACTCTTCCATAGAAGGGGAAAATGAGTTACTCATTAGAAGGTATACATAAACCTTATAAAGCCCTCTCAAAACTATTCATCTACACATGTGTCCAGAATGATGGCTGGTGCCAAGACTAGCACTACAATAGGATCTACTGGTAGTCTATGATCAGCTATGTTAGGTGTCTGTTCACTTCCCTGTAACTAGAAGACAACCGGAGGACGTCTCGGTGGCATGAATTTGCAAGGTCAAGCGTATACCTTATTTCAATATTATCATGGACTAAAAACTAAATGTTTAAGAAGGAATGATGAGAAAGAAATCATTCAAGTTTCCTAAAACATGGATACATGGTATGTATACTTCCTACATGGCATGTTCCCTTAATCTTTCACATGGGCATATAATTCTTCCAAAATTGGCCGTGTGACAGCATATACACAAGGCGTGTTGTCCTAACACACGACATGTACTTGAATCCTCTTCCCCTACCTGAGTTCTCAAACATGTCAAAGCCACACAGTTCTACTAGAACATGACTACATAATGTGATAGTTCCATACATGGTGTGTACGGTACGATATTCACCAACATGTGTTGTTAGTCACATAGCCGGTTACACAGCTCACTCTACACTATGTGTTATAAATGGAGAAGGTGTGTACTTCTTATCATTCAACTGCCGATGTTGTTAGTCACATGGGTGAACACACTGCTAACTATACATGGCATGTTTATTCCAGAAACAACATGTACAAGAAGTTTTCCACCATCCAGTGTTGTTCGTTACATTGTCAGATACATGTGTTACACTACCTGGTGTGTTTAAGCTTATCCTAATGTGTATAACTTATGTTTTATCCATCTATGTCATTAGTAACACTGGCAGACACATGGACTACACAACACGATGTGTACATTTGGTAAACGATGTGTCCCACGAAGAATTCCCACCCCACTATCTCTATCCACACATGCAATGACACGGTTACATATTGCCCAGCTTGTACATATAGTACACAGCATGTACATAAAGAAAAATAGTTCCTTCCTAAACATAATGACACATGGCATGTAATAATCATTACACGCCATGTATTCTACGTATTTCTGGACCGTAAACATTAGAAACTACTCCGACACCCTAGAAAACACTAAAACAAGCATCAAACTGCCAAAATTCTGATTCGTGAGAGCCCGTAATCCCCGCCAATCAATGATTTTAATCTTATACATGTTATATAAAATGAGAGAAAGGCAATGATACACCAAATTCCGATCCATGAGGACCCATAAAACCTCAAAAACTAAATTTTTTACATTCATTCAAACAAACCTTACAAAATCTAATACCCTATCAAAAGAAGGTATTCAGTCAAGGAATATATCACAAAAGCATGCATATCTAGCACAACATCTATCACAAAAACATGCAGTCACTAATGTACCATAAATGGCATGGCAGGAATGCATGAAATGGAATCTCTTACCACTGCCTATATGATGCATGAGATAGAATACTCTCATCTCACCAGGTTGCAACAGAAATAGAACCTCAATAACATCACAAAACATGTGAATATCCCAATGGTGAAATCAAATCTACTATAAAAGTGAGAAACCGAAAAAATTTCAATAAAGTGGTAAATATGATTTTCCGTGTATATAGGTTACCTACTCCCAGGCACAACTTATTAACAAGTACATATTACTTCATATACCTAACTATAGTATCCAAACAGTAAGTCAAAAAGAAGAGAACCTCCTTTGAAACCACTTTGTAACATCCATCTTCTGGGTGCTTCCCAGAGGAGTCCCGTACCGGGATGGTCACATGGCCTCAAGAACATTTCCCTGAATACCAGAGGATGCTGACTAGTAGAGAGGTCCTTGGGTGTGATATTGGGGAAACTATTCTCCCATTGGTAGAGTAACAGAGATGAAGTAAAACATATTTCAATAGAATAATCATTAAAACATGCAATAGGTAACTAGCAAAAGATTGATGATACAAATAACTGGATCACATACATAAAATGATGCATGCCATATATGTCTTGGAAATCAGCCAAAGAAATCACAATGCAAGAACAATGTACAAAACTCAAGTACAAACGAAAATCAATTAAACAAGTCCACATCATCGCAATCCTCAGCTTTGTCAGAGGCTCTCCAGCTCCAAAGTTTTCATGTACCTGAAGTAGTAGGGTGTTTTTCCTTATCTATACTTGCAACAATATAATCTATTTGGGCACAAAATTTTTACCCAAATAGGGTTGGAGAAGAATCCTAGTAGGCAACCACCCAAAGAGCTATTCCTAACAGCCAGTGAATATATATGGAAGACAGTAAGAGAAAAGAAGCAGTAAACAAGGAAGTACTCATAATTAAACAACCTGACAACTTCAACTGCATTCAATTTCTTATATATATATATATCAAGTAAGAAGATAATCACAAATAGGTAATTCTCTTGGAATTACTCAAAGCCTAACCCCTCTGTGTCAACCAAAATAGCACAAGAAAACCTCTTGGAAGTAGACACAGTCTAACCCCTCCGGTTCAACATTAGAAAAGACAATATGAGGAAGCACTCACCGTCAATTCCCACTATGGTCTTTTATCAGAATATAATAGGCTCTCTGAGAAAAAACTCAACATAAAATCCCCCCTGTGTACCATTTCGAGGATACTACAAACTCTCCGAGGAATCACATTAAAAGTAAACATGCACTATAGTGAAGCCATCAACGTTAATTCTCCCTGTGGTCTACCAGACCAGGTTCCCACAACCCTTTTTATGTCAATCATGCACAAACCGTACATGTCAGATAATAATCACTCCATCCTAACAATACTATGAATGGAAAGAAACAACCTAAAAGGAAAGCTAGACCAAACAATAAAAACAAGCAATTAGGGAAAAAACATACATGAAAAATTTAACCCTATTCACTAACAATTAACCTCTATCCATACAATCAAGGCCTAACAACAAATAAAAGGGCTAAAATCCATAAACATACAATACTCCCTTATTAGGTATTGGTCTATTTTGAACATAAAATTCATAGACTATCTAGGAAAAGGAACAAACCACCTAATGTGGTGTCATGATATCGATATACGTGAATCATAGGCCTTGAATCTCTATAAAATTCTATAGATCTATAAAAAATTAAAAACGTTCAACAGAGGATAACTCTTAAAAGACAAGAAATCAAGAGGTGCAGTTCTAGAAGAAGGAAGAACTCACCTATGCGATTCAAACGCAACCGACAATTAAAGAATCAGATAACAGACAGCGAGTCAAGGGGGCTCAGAGAAGAATCACAGACATATGGATGCTCTTGGATGGGGCATGCAAAGAAGAAGGCAGTTCTATCCATCAGATGAGACCCCGGTCCATTTAATGAAATAAAAAGAAAGTACGTAGAGTGTATTGTAAAATTACATGGTGTGTACTTGCCTTTTTTGGTCTCTACATTAGGTGGTTTCCAGGTCACCACATACGACCATGTACTCGGTCGTTACCCGGCCAGTACACGGTCACCCATGAAAACCTTGTACACGATGTGTACTTATACACGACGTGTACTCCTAAATTTTCTAGAAAATCCCCTTTTTCCTAAAAAACAACTAGAAAATAAAAACATACCGGAAAAGAAGATTCGGGTTCTTACAATTATTTAGAAATTGTACATTATAATCATACAATGATGTATAGTCATGAAATAATGAAATATATTATAATAATGGAGAAAATAGTCTGTACATATGCACGAGTATCGTTTCCATTTTTCAGTGATCAAAATATAAAGACGATAATTAATATTTTTTCATTCCATAAAAAATAACCGTAATATATATAATATTATTTATTTAAATATAATTATATATATAATGCATGTGATGTTTGGATGTAGAACAAATCAGATTATTTCATGGAGGTAGTAGTCCACACAGACGGGTGAAAGATGTTATCTTTTTTCAATAAATTGGAATGTTAAAAGGTAAATTACATATTATAAGTTAATTATGATAGATTTTTAATTAATATAATATAATAAATATTTATTCCAAACTTATAATAAATCAATGATATAAAGTTGTGGAAAATTATTTTTTAGTGGTTCTGGAGGTGATAACCTACCGCACATTGGATTTTTAGATTAGTTTATCATTTGATGGAATAGGATATGGTTATAGGTTATGAAAATAACATATCAATACATATTTATGTGGAATGAACAGACCTTATTATATAATAATGGATGATAAATATTTTAAGTAGGTGGATGAAGAATCAAAACTAAAATAGGAAGAAAATAAATACACCAGTTGTTTAGAAAACCCCCATCAATAAACACAATAAGCCTTCGATGTATTTATTTATTCCTAGAATAATAATAGTTTAATTAGGTTATAGAAAATATGAATATATTTGGGTAGTTACTAGATAGAAAAAATTGGATTTTATCTATGACTAAATCATCAAAAGAGGTTACCTTTTATAAGAGAGGGGAGGGTCACTCATTAAATTAATAAAAATTATTTCATTAATATAAATTAAGATTCACATCCAAATACATAAAAACTAATATTTATGGAGTATATTATGCTTATGGGACATAATATTGTCATACAATTATTTTATGACATGTTTTGGTATCATTTTTAGCATTATATTTTGGATTTAACCCATCTTTAGTCATTTTAAAAAAGTATCATGATAATAAGAACATTTACTTTTTGAGGGTCAATAGAGTTCCTACAATGGAAAAAAGAAAAAAAAGTGAAAACTGTGGATATTTTTTTCCATTATCCTAATATGTTGGATGAATTTAATAATTTATAATTCCTTATCATTTAATAAAATACTATTAACCATATGATAAAATTAATGTCAATTGTTTAATTTTTTTTATGTTGAATTTTATAAATTGAAAAAATAAATAAATTTAGAAAAAATTATTATATCCCAACAATGATATTATAATCAATAAATTTTTTAATGAAATTATTTCTCTCAAATTATATTTATGATAATATTTTTAATATATTTTATTTGCATCATCCATTAACTAAATAATTACTCCATTAGTGTCTTGAAAGATATCAAGGATTTTTTTAATCACAAAAATTTAATAAAATTTTCATAATAATTATGAATATTATATATTTTGATAAATTATTTCTTGTAAATATTATCATAAGGATGACACCATATTCCAAATATTTATCTTATTACAAATTAAATTGTGATATGTTTTATATTTCATCAAATAAAATACAATAAATGCCATAATCTCATCCGTGTGGTACTAAAAGGTCATACAATTGACCCTAAAATGATTATGGTTGAGATATAACCACAAAATAAGATTTAAGAGTGTCTTTGGGTCATTGAATATTTCTTATTATTTTATAATTAACCTAAATTACATAATATACCCTCTACTATTATAATAACAATTTCAAATGTTACTATTCAAAGTATCTGAAATTTAAATGGACATATTTACTAAATTTGGACCCAATGATTCCAAATATGGAAAAATTGTTTTTAAATTAAATATAAATATGTTGTTGAATAAAAATAAAAATCAAATCAGAAAAACAATAAGGAAAAACATGTTTTGGGAAAAAATAACTTTTTACATATAAAATGATTAAATAATAAATTAAAGTATAAATTCCATTTCAAATTCCACATTTAGTTTATTTTAAATAAATAAGATCTATTTATAATTTATAAATAATATAAAAGATTACTTATACATATAAAAACATTGAAATTAAATACTTTTTCAATTAAAATAAATATTTTTACTATCCCCTAAATATCTATTTTATTTATAAAATTATCTAATATTCATCCAAATATAATTTTGATATGATTAATCTAAAAATGTAATAGGTTTTTTTATAAAATAATTTTTAAATTAAACATTTCAATCAAATAGTATTTTATATTGTTAAATAATACAATTTCTATTATTATTTAAACAATTTCATAATATAATTATAATGAATATAACAACAAATATCAGTCATTCAAATATATATTAAAATTATTTAATCCATCCATAAATGAGTTTATATATATTCCCCCTCTTGGAAATTATTTTTTCATAATTTTATACTCCATCTCGAAAACCGTACATTGACATTTCAAAATACCTTTGTTCAAAACCCATGTCGTATAAACGGTCAATAGAACAACCCCCTAAAAAGATTTAAAAAGTATATACAAATGTAATATGTAACAATAAATAACAGGTTACCATATATAACCACATTATTATAAAGTTATAAAATTCATATAGAAGAGTTACATAACTCACATGGACAGATAGATAGTGACATAGAATGTAAACATCACAATATTAATAAAAAATCATAAATATTAGTATTAATAAAAGTCGTTGTATTCTTATTAAGAAAAGTAATGGTATAACATTTAAAAAAATTAATATAAAAAATTTGAGGAATTATTTTACTAACAATAATTTTTACACATATAGAGGTATACGTACATAAAAAATAGAATATCTTCCATTTGTAAATTTCAACCATAAAAACAAATTCTTCTACATATTATGAGTATTGTAGATGATTTTTTCATCAATTGATCCCAAGAATCAACAATTATGGATAAAAAAATCCAAATATTAATAAATATCTATCCCTACAATATTTATAAATTATCAAAAAAATGTTTAGTACACGATATGATAATTTTTGAAGAAGAATATACTATTATATGATAAAAACACTTTAATATCTAATATTCATCGTATTGAACCCAAGGGTCAACTTCTAACACTCACAACATAAATAGCCATAAAATTGCTCCAAAATATTATATACTAATATTTAACTGCAAAAACAAACTAGTTTTCAGCACATGGTCATCAATGATAAGATTTATATTTATCTACAAATAATACAAGTCACTATTAAAGACTCATACCAAAATATAATTTCTCAAATCACATAATTTCCATGATATGCAAAAAACTCAATAAATATTTTGAATCAACATAAACACAAAATAAAATTTCATATTATTACAAAAAATATTTCATCCATTATTACCCAACTAAATTAATATAATATTATATTCACCATAATCCTTTAATTGTCCCAAAAATTATAGACATCTTTATTTAAAATTACATTAATCCCTAAATAATTATTCAATCATAGTTTTTTTCTATAAGATAAAATGTATGTTTTAATAATAATACTATACTTCATCTATAATACCATTTTCATAAAAACTAAATTTCATAGAAATTGGTATTTCATGTAGGCATGTGGTATCTGTGGTACCCTTTTCTCTCTTCGGTCGAGGGATCAAACCCCACGACCTTGCAGTATACAAATGGTTGTCTCCAAAATCCTGAGCTATAATTTTTCTAGAAAAAATAAATATAATCCATATAAAATAACAATAAATGTGATAAAATATTCATAATAACATTTTTAAATTTATAATTAATAAAAAAATTATCTCCAATGGTTATCTCATAATTTTCATTTTTCATCCAAAATAGAAATAATCTATAATTAACAAAAAAATTATTTCCTCAAAAAATAAATTTATAGCCATCATATTTAATAAATTAAATCCCTAAAATGGTTTTATATTTCATTGAACATATGAAAATAAACATATAATTTCATAATGATATCGATAACTTTTAAGAAAACCTCAAAAGAAAATATTATTATCTCTAATGTTGTGAACGCCCACCTATGATACCAAATCCAAAGACCTGAACATAATAACTACATATTCTAGTTTCTTTGAGTGTGGATTCACATTCATATGATCCTGAGTATATTTTCATTTTAGTTCATAAGATAAGTATTTCAACACTCACACATAATAAATAAAATGTTTCAAAGAAGAAACATCTAATCAATATCCATTTTTTACAACATGAATATTTTATAATAATATGATTTATCTTTAGGAAAAATATTCCTTACATTAGTCATTATATAATATATGCTTTAACACATCCTTAAAACCTATTCAGAACATTATATAAATTTGGGAATTTAAAGAAAATAATATTAAGGAAGATTAAAATAAGAAATTTTTTATTCCAATGATAATCATGGAAACCCAATAAATACATTTTATAAAAACCATACAATTTCTTCATAAAATATTACATTTTTCATCATAGAAACATTATCATTAATTTTAGTATCAAATAATTAATTGAGAACTCATTAAGAAGAATATAATATTTATTTAGTTACCATGTGATATCATCATCATATATCCCTTAATTAACCCTTAAAAAATATAATATCTGTACAAAAATCATCAAATATAAATTTACGAAGAACAAAATCAATACTCTTTGTATTGGAGAACTATTTTGGTGCACCCATAATATATTTTATTATGGGATCACTAATGATTAATAATGGAGATCACTGATTGAAAAATTATTTCCATGGACCATATCATGAATAAATCCCATGAAATCTCTTTTAAACCTAACTAAAAAATTGAGATATAAATTTTCCATTTTATTGGAAAATTTAGTTATAAAATCAAATAACCACGCAAGTAATAAAGAAAAAATATTCATTATAAATAACTACGAATACTTATAATGTTAAAATTAATGAAATTAAGAATCATGGAGGAAGGGAAATATACTCATTCAATATAATTAAAAAAGTTAAATTACAATTTAATTATGTGAAAAGCATTGAGAGAGGAACATTAAAATAGGGTTGTTTTAAAAAATACACTAACATTGAGTCTGACACACCACAAACATTATTCGTCCTCGTGATTAATAAGAATATGTTAATTATTGAGTTTTTCCATAACCTTTAATATTTTTATAATTTATTTTACATTTTCAATTTAGATTCTATATTTATTTAATTATTTAACATAAAATCACCACGTATGTTTTTTGGATATTATTTACATGAATCAAAAATAAAATTGGTGGGTAGAATATTGTGAAAGTGGACATTGTTCCATAATCTATAGAATTATATTCACAGAATAAATATAAATTTTATGGAGATATAATAATTTAAAATCACAGAATGAAATATGTATATGAAAAATGAACTACATTATAACATGGTGATAGTACGTTGTACGTACGTATGAGTACTATTTCTATTATTCAATTATTTTTATTAAATTATGGTGAATTTTATTTTTTATTAACATAATAATCATTAAATAATATATATATAAATATTTCTTTAATTATAAATATTTTTATCATCCATGTAATGTGGTTTTGAAAAATGAATCTAAATGATATTTGGATGTTATAATAATAAAATACGCACAAACGATGTAATCATTTATCAAGGAATTGAAATTTAAAAGGAGAAATGATATATTTGATTTTCATAATGATTATTATGTCATAAATATCATATAAACATTATTTTTTTTCTGACATATAAAAACTTAAATATTACAAGAAGAATCATCGACTCAATATTAATTCATTACAAAATGAATATTTTTCACTTAATAACATATTTATAACTATAAAATATCCTAATTGGGAATTTTTTGAAGTATTTATTACATTGAATTTTAAAATATAAAAAAACCTTTATAATTATATTTTTTTTATTATATCCCAATAGTATATTTCTCATCAACAAAATTCTCTAACACCATTATTTCCTTCAAAATATATTTATTAAATATTTTTAATATCATTAATTTGATTTTTCATATACTAAATAATTACTGCATCATCATTATGCAAGTAGTTATGGTTATTTTTTCTTTCCAAATAATTAAACAAAAACGTCGATAATGAATATTAATATTTTATATTTGAAAATAATTTTTATATTTGAACATAAACTCCAGATATCATCATATAAAAAATATAACAATTATTAGAATCGTTATTTTGACATGTTTGACATTTTTAAAAAAAATACTATAAACGTCATACTGTCATCAATATTTCCCCAAAAGTTCATTGATTTCACACTTTCATGATTACGATTGAACTATTCTCATTCCAAAACATTTGGATTTGTTTTTGGGGAATTTATGATATCAAATCATGTTATTTTTAATATAAATTATTTTTCTTTCCCATTGCCTTGGTAATAAAAATTTACTAAGGATTCTATTATTACTATTGAAATAATAAATTGGATATATTTAATAAATTTGGACCCATAAATTCAAAATATGGATTCCTTCTTTCAAAATTCAAAACACTTATGATTCATAATTTATTTTTAAATTTTATCATCAAAATGTAACAAAATAAATTTTTTGTATAAATTTCCTTTTAAAATATAAAATATTTTTATATTAAAATCATAAGTAAAATAAATCTAAAAAATAGTTGGATTATTTTAAATTAAATTGAGATAAGTAAAATTGAAAACTAATAAAAAAATTAATTTCATAGAAATAATTAATTTTAGTAAATTTTTAAATAAATAAAAACATTTATAACAATTCCATGAAAAATCAATATTTTCACTTTATTATAAAAAAGACATAACATAATTTGTCTAATCTAAATCTAGGAATGAAAAAAATTATTTTTTCAATAATAAAATTTTATTATTATAAAATTAAAATTTTGAATAAAATATATTGAAAAAAGTTTTTCATTAAACAATTTATCTTATTTTATTAGGAATTAAATCATATATATATAATGAAAATAACTACATAATTGAGAAATAATTATGAAATTAAAATACATTAAAATACCATTAAATAGGTTTTTACATTTTAAATATTAATTTTTTTTTCAATAAATAATTGTTGAATCATGGATACACATAACAACATGATGTACTAAAATTGAATGAATATTTATAGCATTGTCAGATTTGTATTTCCTAAAAATAATAAAACTCTTAAAAATAAAAATGTTATTTATATTTTATCTTTCCATTCCATGTTTAATGATCACAATAAATTTATAATAAATTTTGGATCATCCCCAATTGTAGTTGTTTATGTTTTTTATACCATTAATGTTATGTTATTGGTTCATCATATATAATTTTATCTTCATCTGATACAAAATCTATAAAAATTGATTTTTCATCCAACAAATCACTAGAAGTCTCATAAGTATTGAAGAATAATCTTTGGGATCTCAATTAAAATACATGTTAAAAATACATTTTATGAATCATTAATTTTTCTCGAGGTACTTGTTTTCAACATATAGATTTATAAAAAAATATCACTTTTATGCAAACCCAAATAATTACTATTATGACATTGAAGTCTAATGATAAATGGAATAAGCCTTATGATCAATTCTATTTGAATGTTTCATGAGATATAAAATAATTATGGTGTAGTCATGTGATTTATGAATAGTAAAATTCATAACATTAAATCAATTTTTCATAGGCAATTCATATATACTAACAGGCATATGAATACTATTAAGACATAATCAATTTTATAGTAAACATGAAAATCAAGATTTATACATGTATCTTAAACATTACTTCTAATTTTGTATTTGGATTCCATGGGCTCTTAAAATCAATTTAAAACTTTTTCAAATAATTATATGAGTTACTAAAAATATTTTAAACTCATTACTCATCAATTTTAAGGATTTGGAGGATATAAATTACCTATAAAATATTATATTAGTGAATACATATATAGTATTATATTATGATTTGGCCCAATTAATCCAAATAAATATTTATTAACATCATCCTTCATACATTATTATAGAAACAATGGTAAAACATTATTACAAAATCCAATAAACTTATTTAAACCACATGTGAGTACTCCTCTTTCAACTACCTTCTCCACTAACTTAAATCAGTCCATATAGATATCCATAGGCTATATCATCTTCAACTCAACATTTTGACGGCATCTAAATTACCCACAAACATTCCATTGACTTGGACATCTGATAATTCAGTCATCTGATTTAATATGGGATAAACACCTTATATTTATATCCATATGTTAATGGGTGTACATATCAACTCTTCACATTTCCTAGTATGTGGGAAAGAGATTCTCGATAATCATTCCAACATGTATGTCATATGATAACCTAACAAAAACTTTATCCAAAATAATTGTAATTTTAACATATAACATAATAAATGAATACATTAATCCATTAAAAATCACCCACCTCTGAAAAAATATATTTATAATTAACAAAATAATCTGTTATAAAAAATTCAACCATCAACTCAATTGATCATTAGTTGACCAAACTTCTCACATAGATAATGCCTTTATACATTTATAAAACACCCATGGATTCTTCAATGAAAAAATAATTACTATATGTATAGGATTTATACCATAAGTTCAGATTTTATTTTCTAAATTATATATACCATTGATCGACACATTTATTATAATCAATAAATTCTCTACTCTAAATTTGATAACTGGTTATTTAAAAATATTTTAAATAAGTTTTCTTTGATAAATATACAAATTCATATATATATATATAATGCATGGAATAAATATTAACATAAATTATTATTCAAATTAAACCCAAAACCCATCCTAGAATTTTATATCATTTTTTGAAAACCCATATTAAATAATAAATATATTATAAATGAAACCGTTAACTGGGTAAAACTGATGTTAAATATAAAAAACCACATTTTACTATATGTTTTATTTTTTTAATTTTACAATAATAAAAATGTATAAATTATTTATTAAATATCATTCATAAATAATTATTATTTAAATATACATGTACAATTTGTATTCTAATACCCTAATATCTGAATCAATTGAAGTAACATTCAAGGATTCACTCCAACAAAATTCAATAGGATAACAATATGATGTTATTAATATAAAAAATCATTTAGTATAATCATTAATTTTTCATAATAAAAAAAAATTTATAAAAAAAAATAATTAATCACCAATTAATAGAATTATTATATGGATTGCGTACATATTTTATATCCCCCATCCGTAAGTAAAATAACTAGATACATTTTTTTCAAATACCATAATAAATCAATGGATAAATGAACATGGGCCTCAATATATGGTATGAATTCCCTTAATATAATTATTTTATGGTTTAAAGAAAACAAGTATATTGGATTAAAACATATAATGTGAAATTTCCTCATTACATTTGGCATGACCCTATGTAAAAATTTATGTAACATATATTTAATTACTTAAAAAGGAAAGCATTAAACTAACTGTTAATATAACATAACACATTATCAAGAACTCAAAATGAATAATATAAAATATTTTTTACTATTTAACAAATATACCCTATCAATTTTATTGAATTTACAACCACTAATTATTGTTTATATATTAAATTATTTCAATAAAGTTAGAGATGTTGGGATGGAAAAAATTATAATATCAAAACACTACCTCTATTAAAAAACAATGACATCTACTCCAATAGTAAAACAATCATTGGAGTTCTATTATAAAATTTGAAAAACACTTCCCCCACTAACCAAAAAAATATTTTAATCTTCCCTAAAAATGATTAAATATGTCTCTAAATACTATGAATGTACTTATATAAATAATTGATTCTTAAGTCCATATCCATAGCATAAAATCATAAAATAAATTCCATTATCATTTATATATTTATTCTTATATCCATTTCATTACAATAATTTGATTAGATAATAATGGATATTAAAATTTACTTTCGAAACCACCATTCCATAAATAATTTATATTTTTTCTTCATATAAATTATAGAAACAATAAAATCGATTTTATAAAATTGAAGGGAATTTGAGATAGTATAAAAATTATATATTATTAAATAAAGAAAAATAAATTTCTTACCATTATGTGTTTATATATATTATTCTATATGGATAAAGGTATGGGAAATTATTCAATACTCAACTAAATATATCATTATGTATAAGGCTTTTTTTAATAGTATCTACAAAGGAGGGAAAATATTTGAAGCCACCTTATTGTATGATCTATTATTTTATTCTATTTATAAACTATTTCTTCATGAATTATTAGTTATTAACAAAAATACGACAAAATAAATAATTTTTCTTATGAATATGTGCTATAAAATTTAATTTGTCTTTATTTTTAAATCCTTGGAGTGTGAAGATTATTATATTTAATAATACTAAAGGTTAAAATTATGAAAAATCATTACTATCATAGTATTTTAACAATATGGATAGAATTTATCACCCTATTCATCATATTATTACTTAATACCTGATTACAAACAATAATAATTTCACTGAATGTTTATAATGTTAGAAAATAATTTTTCGGACATGAGTATCTATATACTATGTAATATGATAGAAAAAATGTACAAGTGGATAAAATTATTGTGATATGTTGGTAATAAAAATTAATATCATTCAAAGAAAAAATTATATTTTATTAATTTTTGTATTTCAATAAAATATTCCATTGTTTAATGTAATTTAGAATGATTATAATTTTTATTTAATTCTAGTGAGGAATATAGAGAATCATTAAGTAATAATTATTTGATATTATAGAGTATATTTTTTAAGGTGGTTATAAAATGTGGCCCCCACACACTCGGTATCCTATCACTGGGTACCCAATAGAAACACATATAGAGTTTTCCCAACCAGGTAGATGGTGGGACACCATTGGGTACTTAAGAGAGTTTTCCATATCATTTTCATTAAGGCTTATATTAGAATTGTTATTTCCTCCCACGTTTCATTAACCCAAAATTAGATACCTTCAAACCACACTATCATAGGATATACAAAACACAATGAGATATCCAACATTTTCTTTATTAACTTATTTATTCTTATATTTTCATTAATTAGTTTTTCTAAAAGATTTTAGGTTCTTAATTATATAGTAAAATTTATCAAACATTATCTTCTACATTATTTATTCAATCAATTTTGTTTGTATAGAGGGTATAAATATATTTTATTATTTATTTCATCAAGTCATGTTGCACTCATTTAGTTTATTAGTGACTCCTCTTTTCTTTACATATATAATCATAAATTATTTTTTTATCGTTTATTGGTTGTTACTTTTTTTGAAGATAAAATTGGTTTTATATTCTTTTTGAATATCACGAGATTTGGATGAAATTTAAGGATATCATCTTGTAATTAATTTAGGGTAATTTTTATTATCTTACATATGCTATTATAAAATAATTACAAATTATTTTTTGGTGAGTATTGTTATTTTTTAACTATAGATAATTATTAATTTGGATTCCAGTTTTATAGATTTCAATTCGATGAATATTATGTGTTATTCTGTGGTCATCACAGTATATAGATAAGTACACGGATTTTATATAGTATTTATTATCAACCATATATGATATTATATAGTTATTTATTCAACCTTAAAACCATTTTTGTAAAATAATATAAATTCATAATCACATATTTTCTTTGTAATGAATTTCTAGTTTTTAAATAAATTTTTATCCATCTCGTTTGATTTTTAAATAGGACATCAAATAAAATTAAATAATGTTTTTGTTTTATTATTGTTCCTTTTAATCCATAATTGTTAGTTATATATAGTGTCTATTTTAAATTATTCCTCATTTATTTATTACCATTTTAATATTTCATCATTAGTCACGATAGTTCTTAGCAATGATTAATTTGAAAATAAATCATTCAATATTTTTTAGTGGTTTTCATTTATTATTTTCTTTTAACATATTGATGTCGATAAAAATTTAGTGTGAAATAAAATAGAATCCAATTTTGAGTCTATATTATTTGAAAAAGAAAAAGTAAAATTGCTACAAATATAATAATGTATTTCATAAATGAATGATAAATTTGGGACGAAGTCCTTCATGTGTTACCCCATTGTTTGTGAGGAAGAACCCTATGGAGCACCTTAGTTATTCATGATTCACATTAATCATCCATGAACCAATACCATATTTTATATCATAGATGGTGATCCCAGACCGCCCCATTGACACTATTATTCTAACATTTTATCTTCGTGATCCGTTAGCTTTTTCAACTAATGGGTACTCATTTCATTCTGATAGTATACTCTTATATTTATCCATCCTCGTTTGCAGACATGCATTGTGAAAAAATATTCCTTATATGACTACCCATTTTTGGATGGATATTATTTAGGGTGTCCATTAAATACCTAGAATCATATGATAGTGAAAGCCTCGAAATAGAGACTTTACCCTTTGAAAATCAATTAATAGATTAATATAATTCTATCATGATGAATTCTCTTGGAACACGAGGAGACAAATAAAATATACATGGAACGAAAGACACCATAAGTCTCCTTATTGATGAGAGGAACAAGATAACCCTTCATGAATGGGACATCTGTTGGGGACCTCTATGAATAAAGGGACCCTAGAGCCCTGCCATGAATTCATATCGCCACTAAAATATGGATCCTTCAAAAAACACGAGGCCCCTGACTAATTTTTTTAATATCCCTTGACATAGTCCATCCACTATCTTATCTTCTATAAATTGAATTTTATCTTAAAACATTGATGGCTCCATATGTTACTAAATTCCCCCTTATATTGGAACCCCACATCAAACTCTTTGACCCATATTCGATCACATGATAACGAATTTTAGATGGGGAATTTTAAATAATCAACATTTTTTCATCTATCCACATCACATATGCAAAATATATCACCCCAAATAACCATAATTAACCTTTAATAATGAAATTTTAATATTATAAAAATTCCATTCTTGTGAGTCATCATCACCAACCACATTGTATACTTGATCATTACTATGCACACTATCATTAACCCTTTCTCTCATGTATGAAGTCGATAAAAGGTATCTTATGAGTTTTTCTCCAAATATAATAGTATTATAATGGTAATAAACATTATACATTCCACTAATATATCATACTAATATCATGAGGTTTCTAGTGAGTTATTCCAAGGATAATACAAGTCATTTTTCAATCAAATTTTCTAGTTTGAAAATCTTATCCACTCAATATCATTGTCACATGATAATAATCATCAATGTATGATTATTTTACATAATCTTATTATATTAAAATTATAATACATGATATTTTATTTTTATTGGTGAGGATATAGTGGATTCCTAGGTAATTTTCTAGAACAATGTCCAAAACTATATCTTCATTTTACCTCATTCCATAGGAAACCCATACAATCACCCATTCATATTCCATATTATATGTATCAATCCTATTTATTAAGAAGTATTCTAGTTGAATCACGAAATAAATTATCACACTGTCCATATTCCATTGTCAACTAATCCAACCTTCTCCTATCATGTAACTAATGGATATAGTACACAATAATGGGATTATAAGTCATAATCCCCACCCTTATGATTATAAGGATCTAGTCTCATTAAAATCTACTCCACCTAACTATAAACATCATGGATGTTTTTGTTAATATGATACCACAAAAGGAACATGAATATTATGTGTCACTTGTTTCTAATATATATCATGTTACCCATTATGTGGTGTTTAAATACATTAAATATAATTTCTTTCAAATGTAAATACTTGAATCCCTATAAGGTTCCTAATACTAAAACAATTAACACCTACAATATCTACCAACACTGATAAATTTTAAATGTAATAACAATGTGTCCTTTAAAAATATTACCACTAATTTAAAACAGAAACATAGAGAACCTATAATTTATAAATACGGTATCATCTACAGAGAACATTTACATATAAAAATAGTCACATAAATAGAGAATCTATAAGGAAATTAATATTAACATTAACATGTGGATTTGATCATATCATCAGTATGGTAGTATGAAGTACCACATTAAAACATTGTATGATTTCTTTGACTTGTCATGAGTATTTAATGGATAACTAAACTAGGATGTATTCCCCATAAAAATGGTGGAATGACCCTAACATAACCTTATCTTGAGGAATATTCATTCTATGTGAGTCATTAGTTGAAAAATACTAACCTCTTACCTTCATATTGTAGTTCTATAATGATGTTGATGTGTCATTGAGAGGGTGGTACATCACAACTTCTTCATAAAAATATACTTTCCAACCCTATGTTAAATATTTACATCTGATTGTGTTAGAGCATGTATTTTCTTAGTTTTCAATCCTACAATAATAGGTTTTTTGTTTGTTGATGTTGGTATTTTTGTTGTTGTTTATTTTAGGAATCAATATAAGAGGCGCTATAAATCAAATGAATTTTACTAAACGAATAATCAGAAATATTCATCATCTAATATGAAATACATTTCCTCATAAGGAAATGGGACAAATTCTTCTATGAAATATCTATAGAAATGGATAATCAATACAGTAGTGAATGAATATGAAATCAATGGTATTATCCTCAATATAGAGAAGGCCTAGGAAATACATCTTGAATAAAACAGATTAGGTCACTTTTTTGATAATGGACTATAAATCATCCAATATCACTGATCACTACCTGTTATCAATTAATTAGTCTATCTCTATAGTCAAACAACTCCTACCAATTGTATATAGGGATGGTGGAAAATATGGATGACTACATCTACATGACATTCCATGAGATTTATATGGGGGTCATGTCAATCACCATCGTATCCAACACAAGAAATATTTAATCCTTCATGAATCATATATGGTGACTACCCATTGAATCCCTTCTCAATTCACATTTACCAAGGATCTGAGTAAGAGGTCCTCCTAGTGGAAGTTTGATTTATATGGAGAGGAGTTGTATCCCATAACTCTAACAACATTATCATAAATTACTTGTTTTATAATGGTATAAAAATGGAGTTATTATATTCCAAAAATATCAAAATAATTATAAACATTTATCATTTATATATTGGAATAGGTATATAGAATACTTTGATGATTATCTGGCAGCAAACCCATAACCCCTCCCCCATATACAAAGTATTTCTGCACATTCTGATGGTAAATGAGGACTAGAGTGGTATCATATCACCACTCCTGAGGAATATTTTAAATAAATTTTGGTTCACTTTGAATATTAATCTCACAACATATTGGATATTGTAACAATTTAAGATTATATAACTATTATGACATGTAGTGTTTTTGGTATTTTTTTATTTTATTGGAAGTATTTTGTCACAATATAATTACCGAAAAAAAAAGGAAACACAATATTTATGATCCAACCATTTGTGAGATTTATTAGTAAATTATAGAAAATAAATATGGGTTATATTATATTTTACCCCCTTGTCATGAAGACAATTGATGTCACTTGAAAAGAGATAAAAAAATTTATTGGGCCCAAATTCCCATTTCAACTGATGTATGATGACATATTCTGAAATCTGCTACTAGGTGTTCAAAAATAAACTACAAAATCATTGAATCCTTCTTATATATCTCAAAAATAAATTATGGTAAAACCCATATTTGTTAACACACTTATTTAGAGGATGGAAATTAGTATATCTTTATGTAAATCATGTAGAAGGTTCATATTCCCACACAATCATAGGAATCATGTTGTCATATTCCAATGATAGGAATAAAGTATCCTAGAAATGATTTTACCCATGATGTTATTAGTCCATAGCGTGTGACCCCAAATGCCTAATGGTGAATGTCCAATGGGAAATATTATACATGGTAACACACAATGAAGGTTTTTCTCATATACCATCCCTATGAAATACTAATTTTCATGAATCACATTGACACCTCATGATAGTGAATGAATAAAATATTGTATATTCAATAGAATGTGAAATTAGTTAAAATCACTTATCTCATATTAATGGATCTATAAAGATAGATCATGAGAAAAAATCTCATGGATCAAACTAGAAAAAACATCCTTTCATCCAAAAGGTGAATAGATAGCATAATCATTCGCATGAAAATAAATAAAACTATGGTAATAAAAATGGTATTATCAATAAAAACTAGACAAATCTACAATGGTGGTCCACTCTATCATCATTTTCATTGAGGTACTCTATATAAGCAGATATTATGATTGAATGGAATTCCTCCTGTTGATAAAAAATATGAATGTGAAAATGATGGTACTAACCATATAATTCACTATAATATTCCTTACTATATTTAAATCCCCATATGAAAATAAATTCAACCCATTTATGTAAACTAATTTATGAATTCCCTAATTTTATGAGGTACTCCAGTCATTAAATCTCAATACACTAAGTTCCACATCATTGGATGGAAATTACTCTTCTCAACTAAGCGGTGGTCTAAGAAAACAATCATTGAATTCACCACCCTCATTATACACAAAAAATAATTATATAGTTTAGATTACAAATTATCATATACTATACATAAGGAAACTAGGATGTCATCACTCTAGTCAAATAATGTTTTTACATCCCTATCAGAAGATGATTGTTTTTATGGTCATCCGAAAATATCTGGATGAAGATAATATACATTTTTTGTATTGTACTATGAAAAACTATCACCATGAAATATATAAAACATTAAAATGAATAAATTAGATTCTGGTATATTATAGATAAATTATACACCATGTTAGTTAAAAACTGTTATGAGGAATATGATAATAATGTTATATAAATAGGAAAAATATACCATCAAATTAACTTGGACACATTTTCATCTATAAAATATTAATTGTTAGGAAGGCATTACAAATATCATGAGTATATATTCATAATCATTTAAAAATCCTTTTTAATTAGTAACTGAAATTGTGCACCATATAAACATTATGTTGTTTTGAACATGCAATGTTGATTCTAACCCACTGTATAGCTAACAAAGAACAACAAGAAAAATATTCTGTATGAACTATAGATATTTTTTCACCTTTATTCATAATATTTTGGGGATAAAGAGTGTAGATACTATAATATGGGTCTCAAGACGCTTCTTAAATCAAAATAAGGAATGGTAGATAAATGATTCTACCTCTAGAATCAATATTTCTATAGGTTATATGATCATGTAGTGGAGATGATATTGACATGGACAGTAATATAATTGAAAATACCTTTATTGAGGGTTTTTAAGTCTAAAAAACACATGATGGAAATTTTAATTAGTATGAAAATAGTGTTATATCTATCATATATGCTATTATTAATTTTGTAATAGTGTAATTCATATAGGTAAAACCCAATTATTATAATATTTTATTGTAATTTCATCTTCATAGTTATGGGTTTTCCCCTTGTATTAAAAAATTATACATTACTCCCAATGATGTTAGGGTAGTGGAAGGAAGATTAATGTGGTAATAACATATAGAGTTAAAATTAAAAATACAATTTGATCATGATCACATTGGTATCCAATCTGAGGTTCCCTACAAATTGATAATAGTTGATGAACATCAGGAACATTACAAGGATTTGAAGAAACAACTAACTAATTGTTTTTCTAAATATCTAACCAGTCTATTGGTCATCATTATAATTCTCTTGAATTTACTTATTTTATTGAATCCCATGAAAGAAAAATCAATATAACATAGAATAATATTGTTTTAATTACTTATGATATTTGAGTGTATTGAAAATTTTCTCATGATTCCTTATCCAATGATTCTAGAATAAGAATTAGCACTAAAAATACCCATGATCACATGAGATCCATCAAGACATTAAATATATTGAGCTGTATTTTATGGTTTTATGGCATGGACTATACTTACCATTAGGAACAGATTGAACTTAATGAACATTTGGATGATAATGAGGTGTGTAATTCTAATGAGGAGTACTGAAATTTTGAGACTGATGCGCTGGATGGACTAGGAAAATATAAAATCCTTAAATAGAGGGAGGAATAATGGGAGACAAATGAAATGGGAAATACATATATAAGAGGAAAATAATATAGGGTCTATATATCACACCCTAACCATATAAATTAATTAATTTGATTACTTTAATTTTTTTATTCATTGTTTTGTATTGGGGTATCTCGCAGGTCCAATTTTTAAAAAAATAATTAGAAGCCTTTTTATAGTTGCATAGTTATCCTGAACTGTTGGGGGTAACAGTACAATGCTCTTGAGGATTCCCTACTGTATCTATGTTATGGTGCATGAAAATATTCATTCTTTATTATATTGTAAGACAAATGGGTCACTCAGGTTTGTAATGGGCCATGTCGGGTGGTGATTTTTGAACACGACTTGGTCACCCATGCGTTAGGCTCGAGGTAACCGTGCACAGACCGCACAGTTGAAAAGTTTATATAATGAATAAATTAAATTAAATAAAAAATAAAACAAAATTAGATAAAAATAAAATAAAATTGAAATGGCTTAATATTAATAATAATAATTTTTAAAAAAAATTATTATTATTACTATTATTATTTAGAATATTAATATTAATTTTATTAATTTTTATTATTATTTTTAAGTTATTCTTATTATTATTAGGTTATTATTGTTTTTGGTGTTGGAACCCCCATTATCACCCTTTCTGCTCTTCTCCCTCACCTCCCCCACACACCAGCCCCACCCAACATCTTCGTGCACGACCCATTGAAGACCCTCCTCTCCTCCCTACGCGATATCGGAGATGACTTCCTCCTTGATCGGCACCTTCTACGATGACCAAAAATCCCTACATCTACCCCTCTTACAGTTCCCCCCCCCCCCCTCGCTCGACCTCCGACTCACACAAGGCTTCCCCAGATGAACCTTTGATTGACCTCCCTTATGCAGAACCTTCATCATCCGATGACATCTTCTCCCTCATGCAGCTAGTTGTCTCTCCAATGACTCTGTTCTTCCCCTCTATTTTTTGGTTCCCATGGGAGGGAGTTGGTTTGGTTGAACTGTAGAGTTTATGGGTAATTCCTTTGGCATTATTCATTTTATTTTATAGTGTGTGTATCATACGGTGGGTTCAATTCTCCCGTCCATTGAGGTTTCGACACTATCAAAACCCTTTGAAGTAGGTGTTTTAATGGGTTCCTTTTAAATTTATTCCATTTGGGATTGTGTATTCTTTTTAATTAATGTGAAACTTTTACTTTCATACCCATTGTGTATTCACTTAAACTTTTCCAGTTTTTATATGATTGAAGACATTTGATTTTTTTTATGTGATCAACGGTTCATCATCATGTTTTTCATTGTTAAATGTGTAGATTAAGTTCCCAATATTTCAAAATAATATTTTATATTTTATTTTCAGATAAATGGTTTCATTGTCTAGACTAGTTTGTTTTTTGGATGTGGTAATTTTCTCTAAAAATATGATTTTATATGATTTTTCTAATATACCTACGTTTTTATGTAGCCGTTATATTGATAAAAAAATTTCATTAAAATTTATATCCGGCCTTATTATAGCATTTAAACTTGATATTTCTTGTCAATTAAGATTTAATCTGTATATATTGAATAATTCTTGTATTTTATATCCTTTATGGAATGACGATTGGGCTAGTTATGTTTTTGAAAGGATACTCATTTTTTTAATGGTATTGTTTTCTTTTGGAACTAAATGGAGTCATTGGGGGTGTTTATTGTAAATTGTGAATTTATGAAAATGGATTCAATTTTATTTCTTGATTGATCTATATTTTCCATTGGATGATGGAAAATACATGGGTGAAAATGTTACACAGATTGATGTTACCTCAAATAAATATTTCATATGAAAATGGAATTTCTCTTTATAAGATTGTTCTTTAAATCACATTTCTGGATTCTTAGTGGTATTGTTTACCTGGAATCATTTCTAAATATTGTTTGAAATGAAATATTAAAAAATTATTTAATTTGGTATTTAGAGTATTTTTGGAAAAATTTTTGATATAGGGACCATTTGGCATGTTCTACAGAGTTGAATGTTTTCCAAAAGCACGAAATGGCTTGTTTGGTATGTCCTTGGAAAGGTGGTGTTCCTCGGGTGGTTTAGATATTTTTTAGAAATATTGATTCTAAATTTTATTGGGTGCATAATATTATGGACCAATTTGATAGTAAAAAAGTAAAAGAAGTAATGATGTTGTCATGGAAGTTGTTTTTAAATGATTTTTGTAATGGAATTTATTTAGGTAAAAAATGAAATGTTTAGAAACATTATATTTTCAAAGTGGTGATTTAAAATTCTAAATAAAATGTAGGCCTTGCTAGCACATATTTTGATATAATATTAGAATATGTATATGAAAAGGGAAAGTCTATAGTAGGGATATCTATTTCTAGGTTATTTTATTGTGTTTCTATGTTCGGGGTAGGCAACTACGGTGATTCACATATGTGAGGGCCTCCTACTTAAATTGTTTATGTATATCTACCATGGGTTCCTAGGAATATTTTAGAGGGTCGAGTTACATTTACTGATCATCCTTGATTAGACAGGTTGGTACCTCTTGGATTTAATATAAGCTTTGTGGGATATAGCACTAGATTGGCTAGATTATGGAGGATAGTTGGTTATTGACATATGATCTTCACAGTATGCTGGGAAGGCATTCCGAACCGAGTATTTATAGGGGTCTTCTAGGGATATTGAGGATTACTTGTAGAAACGTTTATATCTACTTTTTTAATTGTTTTTTAGGTTAGTTTTAGCATTCCATCTTTACGTACTTATTTATTCCTTTTTAAAACAATCTTATATATTTTTTATTATGTTTTTGGGTTAGATTTTTTTATAAAAAATAATGTTTGTTTTGAAAATGAAAAATTTTACAGTTTCATTTTTGAAAGAGGTTAATATTTTATTAATAATATAGGAAATACTTATTTTTATAAATTTATTTCAAACTAATATTGATGGAATGTTTTTGGGAATGGAAAATATGTGTAATCATTGGTGATTTCCTGTTGATTTATTAGCTCACACCCTACTCACACCATTCGGTGTTGGTAGGCCCACAATTTTTTCCAGTTTAATTTCATTATTAGGTTTTCTGGTTCTAGGTTTTTCTTGTAGATGATAACTATCAGGATGGTGGTGACAATGAGGTCAAACAGATATTGTTGGTAGTAGTTTTTTTCAGTTTGGTTTAGTTTTGGTATTATATTGTTCATGTTCAATATTATTTTTATCTTGGCTAGTTTGGTATTTTAATATTATCAATGATTTTTTATCAACATGATTAGTTTATTTTATTTTATCTTTGTTTAGGGATGAAACCATTCCCATTTTGTGTATATTTATTGATCGACACAATTTCTCGGCCTGTAGTGATCATGAATGCCCTCCAGGCCATGCTGCGGACCAGGTCAACTGCCGGACCAGATGGAAGCCAGGACTGGTTAATGAATAAATGGTATCAAAGTTTTACAATAGATACCCTAGACATTTAAAAACTTCAATAGAATATTTTAATAATAATAATGAATCACATTACAAGGAGAGGAACATAAAATTTAGTGTCTTAGATGATTAGGTACATAATTAGACATCATAAGCAATATTATGTAATCCCTATAGTGAGATCCTATCATCTATTGTGCTCATAAATTTATATAGGATAATATGTGTAAAACATAAAAAAATGGGATGATCTAGAAATCCCTGTATGGGAATAATCATAAGAATAAATATTAGCACATGGGTTAGAAGGAACGACATAATGATATAAAAAACATGAAACCTGTAGAAAAATAACATATAAACATCAGATAATATAAAAATAGATTCATAGTAATGTGGAATCTATATAAAACATGAATTTATAATGATTCAATTCTCATTTCAAGTTGCAGATTACAATTCATGGTCAACTACAATGACCATTGTAGATGGTAGCATGAGTCAAGGCTATCCTCCAAGACTGTTGAACACAACATCTCATAAGACTCAATGTTACCCAATTCATTAGATTGATATCTAGGCACACCCATAATAACATAATCATATATATGTTTTCAATATATATAATCATTCATAATCATTTATACATAATCATAAGGTTTACCCACAGAAAAAAGTAGGTATCAAAATCAAGTTATAATGAAAAAAATTGTTGTATCAATAAAATTGTCCATGAAGGAAATAAATTAGTTCATTCATAGAAAATAAGAAGTTATAATAAGAATATAACATGATAATTGTGGTCATTTTTAATTTATAACATATAAAATGAGTATATATGAAACATTTGAATTAAAACAGTTTAGCGTGGTTTAATGAAAATATCAAAAATCAATTAAAATAGAAAAGAGGAATAATAATTTATATAAAACCATATGTGACCAAGAAGGTTTTCATAAAAAAAAATAATTATTTCTTGAAAATATTTTTGGCATAATAATATATTAAAATTTGCACTTGAAAACGAAAGAATTCGGGAAGTTCCCTTAAAACGAGTTTTCTTATCATGAAGTATTGAAGATGGAACCACCTAAAAACATGTATATCCCTGGAGGATAATGTTTATTGGATATTACTACATGAGTTTTTATTGTATATAAATAACTTATAATATTTACATAAAAATACTATATTACATTATTTATGTTAAAATAATGATAGAGAAACCTGAAAGAATAATGGTGGTTCGGGTGGAATCCCTAACCTTATGTCTGATGGTTCCCTCCAAAATTGATATTAATGTCATATATAACCATATTAAATTAATTAAGTATTATTTTTATAACAAATTTATAATTTAATTGATAATTATAGCGTTATGACCTTCATTCTGAACCTTTTTTATGGGTTAATTGGTTCAATTTCATTGATTGGGATAGTTTTTTTCATTAGTGTTCATGATCGGTTTACTTATAAACATGTAAGGAAAAACATGTAAAATGAGAGTGGTTTTCGGTAATTGGATGTATATGTTATTATTGAACATCCAAAATATTAAATGGTTATAAATTTTATTTGGTTATTTGGAGTGAATATGAATCATTACATAAAACTTTAACGATAACCGTTTTTTTAATTGGTGGGTTTTAATCACAACAAACTAGTTTTTCAATAAATTAATATCATGTGTACAGAATATTGTAGACACATAAATAATATATTATACACATATCATAGTCTGTTTCAACCTTAAATATAGATTCATTACCAGAATTTAAGATGGTAATAGAAATTCATAACCCATAGTCCTTGATTGTGATTAATTACAACATCTCGGATGGTGTTTTCATTTATAGTATAAATTGAGTGGAAATGAGAGATGATATTGATTTATGACCTTATCATAATAAAATTATAGTAAATATAAGGTACTGTAGTTATCATAACATTTGGATGAAAGGAGGTGAGGAATGAAAATGAAAGAAAGGAACAAGAATGATAATAAAACAAATGAAATGAGTAATTTACCTCTTGAATATATATTCCTTGGGTGTCTCCATATGGGAGTGTTTTTGATATTTTTATGAGACCATTATCTCCTAGATGAGGAACAGAGGATTAGGGAGATATTTTCAAATAATTTTTATGAGGCAAAAGACTAGAGAGGTGTTTGTAACGGAGGTTAAGAGGGGTGGTATTTATAGTGATGGAGAGGAGGGGTTTTCCATTATTTTAATCATTAGGTTATTATTTATCCTCAAGACTATGAATAGTCATGATTCTTGTGACCATAAATTGTAATGTGATAATGTTAGTTAGAAATATGAGTTCTTACATCATCCATGATGTTAGGAATACTGTATTTTACTCATAATTTTTATAAATGGTAAATTATCGAATTTCACTATTCATGCAAAATTAATTTTTATAGAAAAATACCATAAAATCACCCTAACAATTTTTCAATATGAAAAATTAATAATTGAATTCATTTTTTTAAAAATAATTTTCTAAATAACAGGAAATTAATTTTTTATTAAAAGTATGATTTACTTAAAAATAAAAAATTTGAATTTTATGATGCATTTCTAACACATTGAGAAATTAATTACATTCTCATAAAATTACAATATGTTAAAAAGGCATAAAAATAAAAATTTATGAATTAATTTTTGGAAAATAAATTTTCTTTTCATTTATTATATTAGTCATAAAATTGTAATTAAATATACAATACTTACAAAAACAAAATAATAATTTATTTATTTTTAAAAAAATTATTTACTTATATTATGATATAATGATATCATTGTGTCACATATAAGATAAATAAAATGTATTTAAACATTACTCAGTGAGGTTACTCTTGCATTAGATAGTTTACTATTCATAAGGGTCATATCACTATTCCAAATGTCAAGTTACTATTTAATTGGTATATGATCCTTAATGTCAATATATACCATTTATTTCACTCATTCACAATTTATAAGGTTTTAATTGTGTTTGAAAACTATTATTATGTGATTATACTATATGAAAAAATTATTTGAAGGAAATTCCATTGATAAAACATCGGTTCATTATATTCTTCCCCACTTATGAAATTTCCCCTTTGAAATTTCTTTTTACATTTTATGTCGTAAATAGTTTCTATTACTTTTATTTCATTTCTTCCTCCAGTTCCCATGTTTCCTCCCTGTACATATGGTTCTATCATATTTCATTGACCAGGTCAGCTGTATTGTTGTGTTTAACATTATCTCTATGATATGTGATCTTCATTGGATGCTCTTTGTAAGAATGGTCATTCTCAATCGATCCTACCTCTGAATAGAGTAAATGTGAATGATATGGTCTGTAATTTCTTAAAAGGGATACAAGGAGAACATCATTTGCATTAGACAAGGTATGTCAATGTACTAGTCGATGGGACATAGATTCAACATGATCACGGATCATGAAGGGGCCATTGTACAAGGGACATAGAATTCCTTTCTTCCAAAACCTCATGACCTTCTTCCCTGGAGATATGTAGAGGAATACCATGTATCCAACATTGATCTTGAGGTCTCATCGACGATTGTCTACGTAAATATTTTTTTAACATTGGGATTCCATGATGTACTACTGAATGTTTCTCACTTCGACACCATTTCATTGACAATTTCGGGTAATAGCAGCTTACGATCACCAAATTCATCCAAACATGCCAGTGTTCTTCACCATTGCCCATAATGTGCTTCATATGGTTCAATTCGAATGATCGAGTGGAAACTATTATTCACTTGAATGGTTCTAAGGCCTTCATTTTTATTGATTTTTGATAACCTCCCTTCAAGGGAATAATGGGAACCCTTACAAGGTTAATAGGGTCAAATATTACATGGCCCGTAGGCTCAGGAGATAACATGACACGAAGGTCTTAGGGAATTCAACCAAACAATCTACAAGGAACTGCCCCTCCCTAAAATCTGCTTGGTGATTGTAGCTCTACACCATCGAATTGTCATCTGGATAGGCTTTCCGTGCAAGCACAGACTGGTCCCGATGTCATATCCATACCCTATAATTCTGAAAAATCCATTTGGATATACTCTGGTGAGTGAAACTTCCCTGAATCATCTCCTGGGGCTGATTCTTTTTTATAAGGTCTATGTGGGCCAACTGTATGTGGCCTGAAAGATTATATCCTACGCAGACACTCAACCCAGTGCATTGATCAAGCATGAGACTCTTCAAAAAACATTGGGGTGAATTATGGATCTCGATTGGATACAATAGATAGGGTTAATCCATGGAGCCATATCACCTCTTTAATATATATATATATATATGTATATATTCAAGTTGATCCACTATAACGTCATCTGGAATGGTGATTAAGTGATCTATATTCATATGATGATCCAAAATGACCCATATTACATAGATTTATTTGGATGTATATGGAATTCTAGTGGCAATGTCCAAGGAAATGTTCTAACACTTCCATATTGGTTTGGGTAGTGGTTTCATCATCCCGTTATACGTTTTCCTTTCACTCTTGAATTATTGACATACCATGAACGTTAATGTATATGAAGCTATCTCATTCTTCATATAGTCCATCCAAAAGTTCTCTCGATGATCTATATACATCATTTGGATACATAGTGAGAAGATAATGTTGGGATACACGTGTGATTGAAAATATCATTATTTATCTCTAGATCAGATGATACACGTAATTGTTACCCAAATCGTACAACACTTTCATTTTCAATCCTGAACTCATAATATTTCCTATTTCTTATAGCTTCCCCCCATTCCAGAATTTCCACAACATTTCATTAATAATCCTTTATTTTCTCCATGAAGAATAGTTGAGAAACTATTTGATAAAGGATTGATGGTGTTCCTCCCTTAATGATTCCCTTTTCCATCCTATTAAAATCTAATATGATTATATCCCTCTCAAATCTAATCAATGAAAATGATACAGGATCCATTCTATATAGAAAAATGCCACATTATTTTCCATAACAGGATAGTATTGGATTGAGAAGTTATAGTCCTTGATGAAATCTAACCATTATCGCTGGAACATACAAATATCCTTCTATGTGAATATGGATATGATAATCCTATGATAAGTATATATCTCACACTTCTCCCCATAGAGCTAATTCTACAAATTTATCAAAGTAATGACTACCACTACCAACTTGAAATCATTTAGTTGATAGTTTTGTTGATGGATTTTCAACTGCATTAAGGAATATGATATCATTTTGCTATTTATCATTAGTACACATACTAATTATTTATTTTAAGAATAACTCTACACCAAATATATTTCTAAAATTTTTGGGAGTCTTAGTACTGGTGCATTGATAAGCCTCGTTTTTAGCTCCATAAAGCATTCCTCACATTCTTGAGTCTATAAAAACACTACTCCTATCCATGATATATTTTTAAAAGGTTTTGTAAATCATGAATAATAATTCCAAAATAATCGGTAATATACACAATGACCAAGGAACCTGGGATCTCAATTAGAGATTTTTTCATGGACCACTCATCGATTTCCTTTGTCTTTGAAGGGTCAAAAAATATCCATTTTCTGGTGATAACTTTCTCCAACTGTGATACTTCCTCTATCTAGAACTCGGAATTACTCTATATTGCATATAAATTGTCCATTTTCAATTTCATTATCATAGTATTAAAATGCTCGTCATGTTCATCCTTTATCTTGGAGTATACCAAAATATCATCAATAAAGACTTTAATAAATGTTTTTATGTAATCTATAATTACTCGTTTCATTAGATCCATGATATTTTGTGGTTACATTAGTGAGCCTAAAGGGAATCACTATGAACTCATAGTTTCTATACCTTGTTCTAAAAGAAGCATTGGATTTAACTTCCTTTCTCACCTTTATTTGGTTATATAATGAAGGAAGGTCCACCTTTGGGATATAATTGGCCCATATAGAAAATCAACCAATTAATATTTCTGTGATATGGGGTTCTTGTTCCTTATAATGGTTTTTTATGTTCACGATAATCAATGTAGTGGCGCCTGGAAAAATACTTCTTCTTAACAATGAGGACTACCGCACGAAAATGTAAAGCACTAAGTTATATAAAACACCTGTCTAGATTTTCATGTAACTCCTTATTCCACTCCTCCAACTCTACATTATTAATTATATAGAGTGTCATTGACATAGGTATAGATCCAGAAATAAGTTCTAATGGGAACTCATGAAACAAACCAACCTAGGATATCATCTAAACTTGTTCCCGAGCTAATTTCCCACTAACCGAAGAGCATTCTTGATCTCCATAGGGCAGAGACAAGGACCTTGGAATTAACCATATAACTATTGGAAATGATTTCAGAAACAAATCACAAAAACAATAGAGTAAAATACCAAAACATCATTATATATTTATAAACCCATACATGCATATCATGTACAAATAAGCACTTGAAATTGAAAGAGGAACATAACCACCAAAACACATCTACTAGTGGTCCAAAACTAACCAACTTGTTCCATTTCACCTATCCTTTGTCACCAAAGCACGAACTCACAATGGGAGGATATACAATGAACACCTTAAATAAGAAAATAACGGTTTCAAACACCAAATGGTGCAAGAAGGGTGTAAGCTAAAGACCCCTGTAGTATTCCACTAATGATTCTATGAATTTATTTCATTAGGAAATTCGTATTTGATAAATTAGGTGTACAAATGGGTGTTCATGAGGAGTAGTTTAAAAATATTTATTTAAAATTTTAATATCATTTATTAATATAAACCTGTAAAATTTACCATTTTACCAACTAAATCTAAACATTTTCTGGAGATTCATTGAAAAATGTTTCACAAGATAAAGTGAACTAATCAAGAAAAATTTGAGAATATGATGTTGATTTGTAAAGATGAAGATGAATCAACACAATTGAGTCAATGTTCATAATGATAATAATTGAAGCAATCAGTTTAACTCAAGTGACATATGTTATGACAACAATGAAAAGTGATTTCCATTTTATATAAATAGGTTTTTTAATTTCAAAATCTTATTTACAGAAATCATGATTTAAATTAAAAATGATGGAAATACTTTAATCAAAATCATTACATTTCAATTGATAGAATATTTCTAAAACAAATGTGTTGATAAAACATTTTATATAATATATTTTATAAAATTTATCAAGGCATGTGAAACAACATACAATAATGGCATATGTATACTTTCCAAATTTAATAAAGCAAGAAAACTGGTCATGCACCACATACGTATGGTTGACCAGGTTAAAGAAAGAAACATTGCGAACAAAAAAAGTATGTACATATTCTCTTTATCAATAAGGTAAAAGGATTAGTCACCATTTCCTATAGAATGATATGTGATGATATGCTGTTTTAGAATGTTGTAAAATCATACTGTGCAACAAAAAATAACTCAATAACTACATATTCTGTGCATGTGAAAAGTACGAAATCAATTTGGGGAAATTCATTTTATAAATGTAATTCATGGAATCCCATTCTCCTATTATTATATGCTAATTTTCTTCTTAAAATCCTGGTTGTATTTTTATTCAAAAAATTCCTTTTTACCAAGATGAGACCTTAAGGTTTCCATCACAACATTTTAATCTATTTCAAAAATATGGCTTTGAAATCAATTTCCCATTGAATTTCAAAATCCAATTACAAATTTAAATTAAAAAATTTAATTTTCAACGAATTCTACTAGTTTTATAACAAACCCCAAATTCAATGGAATTGGGGTTTTTCACAATTTTCCATCAAAAATCCATTCAAAACCCTTTTATAGAATTTAATCATATAAAATGTGTAACCACCCACATCAATTCACTATTAATCATTAAAAAACCAAACAACCCATTAGAGAAACCATAAATTGACAACAAATCCTGTTGAACAATTCAATATTTAAAAGTGTAATAATACCCACATCCTTTCACAACGAATAATTAAAATACCAAATAGTCCTTTATAATAGTAATTTATTTCAAATAATCCCTAATGATTTTAATGAAATCATTACCATTCAAAAAGGATGGAATAAATTTCAAAAAATTGCTCAACACCCTATTTCTATGAAGGTAAATAATTTATTCTAAATAACACAAGAACACCAATTTCATGAAAAAGTGGTAAAATAATTTTAAGTGTGTACTTGATCACATTATAAATTCATGAATTTGAAACTATTTATGAAAAATCAAATAGTTCAATTATATTAATTCAAATCATGCATGTTCATTTTGTAAATCAAACCCCAGTCAATTAATTCAATTTCCCCATAAAATAGTTTAAAAAATATTATTATAATAAATCCAAAAATTAATTTCATTGATCAATTAATAAAAATGTGATAGAAATCAAATTCAATGACATTTAATTCATGTCATATCCAATTTCAATGAAAATTTCTCAATGATGATTTTATCAGGGATTAAGAAGATAAAAATCATAGAACATGTGTTGGAAATAATAATTCATTTATATATGAATTATCTAGAAACAACGAATCACAAAATGAATGAATAAAATAGAACCACCTACATGAAAATTAAGGAATCCAATCGCAACAAATTTGATATGTGTCACATTCAATTTCGATCAATGAATCTAAGAATATTGATCTTGAAAGAGGATAGAGAAGATACTATATCTACAATCCCACAACAATACAACCAAATAAATTAAAATTAATGGCTTTCAAAAACATTAGGAAGATGTAATAAAGAATAGAAGGGAGATCCAAGATCACAAAGAAATGAACATACCTAAAGATGATCACCACATTGATTGACACATCAATCTGCCAATAAATGGCGTTGGGAGAGACAAAATTCCTATGAAAGGATCCTAGAAACCTAAGTATCAGTTTAAGGTCATGTAGGAGAAGATTGATGTTATTTAGTATTTAGTGTAATTAATTACTTGTTTTTGAAGATAAAATACAATGTACACAATTTCTTGGGTTAAGCCATGTAGTTTTAAATAATTGTGCACAACCCGTGAGCTTAGAATAGATCCCATAGAAGTGTTTCATGATTTTGATGCACACATTTTCAATCCATGTGCCAACCGTTCCAACCCCACTATCCGGTATTTAAAATTTTTTCAAACCGTACATATCCCTAAACCCCCCCAATAAATGTCCAGAAAACTCCATAAATGAATGTAGAAGTCACCCAATCATTTGTAAATAAAATAAATTGGTCAGGATACATAAATAAAGTAATGTGATGTTATGAACACCCCACCATAAGACTTTTTGTCCTGAGAAATAATCCATTCTTAGAGATAGAACATGATGACCCAATAATAACGCCCTCACTAATCATGTGAGGTGAATAGTCCATTGTCTTGAAGTGAGACTCACCAAAACGTTGACATAACACACAATGACATGATAATAAATGAATATAAATACATTTATACAATCAATAGATTGAATGGAGACCTCACATTTAACTCCCCACCATTTAAGATTCACCAAGATTGTGTAGTACCAGAAAGTAATGTCCCCTAAACCCAACGAATAGACTTCAACCACTCATCATGGTGAAAAATAAATGATCAAACATCTATAATAAATGTAAATAAACAAAAAAGATTTATACCATGGATATGTACTCAATAGTAACCATAATTGTTTCAAACCAAGCGTCTTTCATCAGTGAGCTGATTAAAATAAACGCATGCACCACCATGTGACCGGTCTATGAAAAATCCAGACCATCTTTGTTACCAAAGTATATACCCAAGGATTATCTAAGTCCAAATGGAAAGAGCTACAACATAAAGGCCCCGCAATAAATTGCATTACACTCACACAAGGGGGATTATAAAATATATTATAAATGAGCTCTTACCATCATGTCAATCAAGAAGAACATCATGAAAAAAAATTATAGAGAAGGAAAACTTCCTTACATAACCAATCCATATATGACCCAAACCATGTTACAGAAGATATAATCTCATATATCCCAAAACAAAATGTTTCCAAAAAAATAGACAGGACACATGAAGGAAAACTCTAACAGTTTCCACTCAGATATAAAAAACAATATGTTGGAAACCAAAATCTCCATCAATGCCAGAAAATATGCACTCTGAAGCCTATGAATCTAGCCTTTTTATCATGAAGCATTTGCTAAACCACATTAGGATATGAAATTCCAGACAAAATTCTCTGTTTCTGATCACCCAAATTGTAAAACCACTTGATGTGGCCAATGTGGACACAAAATTTATAAACTATAATAGATTTCATATACAACATCATAGAAATAAAATTTTCTCCAAAATGAAAAAGAAACTAGGACTATTCTTTTTCAAATAATTTTGTCCTTTATAAAATGAGGAAGAGGTATTATTCCCTTAACATTGTTTCACTAGCTCTACTTCATCCAATAAATACTTATCGAGATTCTCCTAATAAGAGATCAAAACTACTATTGGAATGGTGGTTAGATAGTATAAGAGGAGAAATTTTAAAAAACCTAAATCCTTACATTAGTAATAACCAATAAGACCAAGCATGAAACAAACCAAATGTGAGAATTTCATGGCATAAATTGAAAACGAAAATTAGTCTTGACAAAAAACACCAGAACTCATAACATTCTGAATCTTCAACTCCTATGGATACTGCCACTAAATGAATACATACGTGGATAATTACCAAGATAATATTTCAGTCATTCCATAGGTAATTACATGTTCCCACCACTCCTATAAAGGTCCCTCCAACAAGGATGGCAAATAGATGACCATTAAAGATTTTAGAGTAATGAGAGTATCAAAGATCACATCAACTTCTTGTAGCCACTACATGTAAGAACCTGGTTATTAGTTTTGAGGTACGGGCTTCTTCTTTTTCCTTTTCCTTCAGTGTTTTTGAGAAAATATGGAAAATGGGGAAAAATTCTGAATTTTGGAACTACACGCTGTGTACTTTTTCCACACATCGTTTACTTCTGGAAGTGTGGGGATGAGTACACGGGGCATGTACCCATGCCGGCGACGATGGGTGCAGGAAACAACTACACGACGTGTAGTGGTACCTTACACATCGTGTAGTCAGTCGGCATGCCTAAATAGTAAGGTGGTGGAGCAGCCGACAGCTGGGCGATAGTACAAGCCGTGTACTTTAGAGTACATGTCGTGTACTCATGTCGACGGTTGAACAATGTGGTGGTGCCACCAAATGAACATTTAAATGAAAGAAGTACATGCCGTGTACTCAGAAGTACATGTTTTGTACTTTTTTTTTCATCTTAAAACAGATAGTAGCCTCCTCATTTGTCAGAGGAGGCGTTTGAGCCATTCTGGAGCAAAGGAGGACGACTGGCCCTTTGAAGATCTGTCGGGTGATCTTATGGACTCTGATTCGGCTTCAGACGATTTCGTTTGAACCGCACGGGTATTCCCTCTCATCTCCTGGTACTTTTTGTACCAATTATTTCTTGAGGGGAAGTTATTTACGTTTTAATGGGTTTTGTTCTTCGTCAGATCTACGCTGTTCTTGGGCGTTTCTGGATTCGGTGTTCGGGTATAACGTTCGTTGGCGCATAAGGTAGGTGGCTTTGTGTTTATTTTCCAACTGTCGTGAATTTTTGTGCGTTTTTATGACATGAACCCATGTTGGGGTGTCATGTGGCTGAGCCTGTTGCTATATTTAATTCCTAGAATTGCATAGGTGATTAAATTTTGATAATAAAATGAGGTTTGGGATCGTTTCTTGGATCCGGAACCACCCCAGGGGTGTGTTTCACTGTTTATCCATTTGGCCAGGATACCCGAGGGTATGCCATTAAAGTAGTAATCATAGAATTGCCTTGAGAGGAATTTCTTGTTTACCGCTTTTGGCATGTTGGGCAAGGACCAGTTAGCTATTTAGCCTGAGGGCGTTGTTGTGATTAGCCTGAGGGCGTGACTTTTTTATCATGAGGGAGACGTTCTATTTCTCCTAAGGGCAGCCCTTCAGGCCTGAGGGCTTGACTTCTGTGCCTGAGGGTGACACTTCCTACGCCTGATGGAAATTTCTGTTACACATGAGGAAGATACATGCGGGTTGGATTCTGTATGGCCTAAGGGCAAGCCTGAGGGCGTGGTTACTATTTTCGCCTGAGGGCACGGTTCTGGTTGTTTGCCTGAGTGCTTGGTGATGTTGAGCATAAGAATGTTACTAAATTAAATAAATTAAATGAATAATAAAATGGAAATTTAATTGTTAAGTTAGTTACTTTTTAGTACTGCTTACTTTATTGCATTTTACTACTGCACACTATTGTTGCATGCTTACACGCAGTTGGGCTTGGGCCTTTGGTGGGTGCCTACTGAGATATATTTCTCACACCCTGTTTGGGCCACGCTTTTCGGCCCAACAAATTACGTTTCTGCAGGTGTAGATAGGGGCAAGAGTCCCTATACAGGTACTTGACTATTGTTAAGGAGTATGATGGCATGGGACCAAGCCTAGGATCGCGATGCCGCTGCTAGCTATTTTGCTTGTTTTTTTGTACTCTGTATTTCGTTGTACTGTATTGATGTATAACATGTTCTGGCTATTTTCGTAGAACTTGAAAAATGTAGCATCATCATTTATATATTGTTGGTTATATCCACTGCTGTAGTTTATTTCAGTTGTGTATGGTTTACGGATTCCACTGTTGTTGTATGTTTTATTTAAATTCCATTGTGCTACACTTTGACAAATGAGGGCATAGTTTCCCCACTATCATACATGGGCCCTCGCTCCTAGTCGGCAGCCTCTGGAGTTTGGGAAAATGCGCTTGAGCTCTTGTGGCGAACCGGGCTCAGGGCACCCGTTGCGTGGCACCCGGGTCTGGGATGTTACAAAGTTGTATCACAGGGGATTATTTTCATCGACATACTGTTTGGATCCATAGTTAGGGATAGGACAAACAGTAGTTGGTAATAAGTTGTGCCCGAGTGTAGCTAACCCGTGTACAGGGAAAGGACAATATACCTTGTGTTTCAATTTTACAGATTTTGCAAATTTTACGGTTGATATGTTCTCACCGTTGGGTGACACAAATTGAGATTGTGCAGTTTATATTTTATCTATGGCTTCTATTTAGTTTCAAACCGATGAGATGAGGGTATGCTGTCTCATGCATCATATCGGAACATGCTAGAAATCACATTCCATGCATAGTTTCGATGCCATGTAGGTGCATCAGAATTTTCATGTTGTTGTGATAGTTTTTATGCTAATAAAGCATGCTGTTGTGATAGATGATTGATAAATACTTGCCTTGTGATATGGTATTTTTGTTTGAGCTTGTTTATAGAATGGATTCCAAACAATGGTTTTTGGGGAGTATGGGCCCCCATTGACCGGAAATTGGTGTATCATTGACTGTTTGTTGGTTATAAGACATATATGATGTCAAACTTTGATTCGTGGGGAGTATGGGTGCCCACAGGTCGTAATTTGACACATAGGTGTTTTTTTCAATATTTTCTTGGTTCGGGGAAGTTTCGGAGACATACTATCCGGAAACCTAGTATACACGCAATGTATTATTTTTACACACGCCGTGTATTCTCTTCTGTTTGGGAAGAAAATGAACTTTTTGAGTACACGTCGTGTACACTGAGTACACGCCGTGTACCGTGAGTACACGCTGTGTAGTCTCTTCCCATGTCACAAACCGTGTGGGCAGCGACACGAGGTAGGGAAAGTCTTGGGTAAAACACGTCGTGTACCGAATGGACTTGCCGTGTTGTATGACCAGGAGTCTGGCCGTATAACTAACAACACGGGTCGGTGAACTCCTTGACAGAAAACGCCATGTCAATTATAGACAAGGCGTGTAGTGTGACCTGGGGACTCGGACATGTAACTAACAACACGGGCCAGTGTCACCTATCCCAGAACACGCCGTGTACTTGTGGGACACGCCGTGTAGTCTTGTCCGAGGACAGACCATGTGGAGTTAGCTGTGTGGCTGGGAAACGGTGTGGTGTAAACAATGTGTGCGGGGGTCACACGCCGTGTAGTGTCAAGCCGAGTAGTCTTCCATGTCACAGATGACACGGGTAGTTGGAAAATAACACCGTACATGCCATGTAGATATTATACGCACCGTGTAGTTTTGTTCGATGGAAGCCATGTGGCTTAGCGGTGTGTAAGGACCCGGGAAGGGGAAGAGAAGTCAAGTACACACCGTGTAGTCAGTGTACACACCATGTAGTCTTGTTTTGCATATTTTGAAATTCCTTCTTCCTCTTGTTCATTTGTGGTTCCTTCGTTTCAGTCTTAATAATATTGAATCTGAGGTGTCCTTTTGACATTGTAGTGTCATGCCGCCTAGAAGACCATGAGTTGTTTTCTAGGAGAGCGGCGACGATCCTACTCCGGAGATGGTGGGACATGGGATACTAGTTGATCCACCACCAGTGCTAGATGCGGCGCCAGCTGCTATACTGGACATAGGCATGGAGGTGCAGTTCTGTGAAGGCTTTATGCGGTTCATTAAGTCCTTTCAGGGAGCACCGCAGGCTGCCACATCTATGGCTGAGCTGACACATATCTTCCTGCAGCAGCATCCACCCACATTTTCAAGGGATGTCGGACCACAGGCTTCAGAGTCTTGGCTAGGATTGATGCAGTCTATTTTTGAGCACTTGGAGACGCCTCCCGGGCGAAGGGTCAAGCTCACGACTTACATGCTGCATGATTTCACCAAGAGGTGGTGGGATGTTACCACCTAGTTAGACCATCACAGAGATATGTCGTGGGAAGATTTTCAGGCAATCTTCTATGACTTCCTCTTTCCCGAGACGCTGAGGGAAATTAGAGCTTGAGAGTTCATGAATATGCACCAGGGTGCTATGTCAGTGATGGAATATTCCGCTCATTTTACGGATCTTCATCTTTTTTCACTCGTGCGGGTGGGTGGTGAGACGTTGAGAGTCTTCCGTTTTGATGATGGTCTTTGGTATGAAATCCGAGCACTGGTGAATGTTTTCAGGTTGCCTTCAATACACGCTATTGTAAACCAGCTGTTGATTTCTGAGAGGAACCTACACTAATCTAGTGGTGCGGGCCAGGGCGTTTCAGCACTTGTTAATGGTACTGTTTCTACTTGCAAGAGGAAGAGACATATGTACTTCTCTTAGGGTGGTAGTACCAGCTAGGGAGCTTCATCAGGTGGCCCGATCAGGTGCTACCAGTGTGGCAGAGAGTGGCACAAGAGGACGTAGTGTCCATGAGACCAAGGAGAGTGTCGAGCTTGCGGCAAGATGGGTCATATGCAATGCTTTTGTAGGGTGTTTCTACCAGTGGATAGTGAGAGGGGTTCTATGCAGACACTACGTGCGGAATAAGGACTAGTGGCTTCTTACCAGTCGGGGAACTAGAATACGTCAGGGCATGCTAGCCGTGATGGTGGTCGTGGTCGTGGTAGCCAGACACCAAGATCGCAGAGGCAGCAAGGCGGGACAGCTCAGGGTAGCCAGGCTGTGTCGCACGGCCACGACACTGGGTAGGCATATGCAGTGCATCAGACCCAGCAAGAGCAGGATCCCGGACCTTCTAAAGTCATAGGTACTATTCTAGTATCTTCTGTCTTGTCTTCAATACTTTTTGATATAGGTGCTACACATAGTTTTATATCGGTGCCTATTGTGGAGAGCCTTGGTCTCTGTGTTTCTTCTTCTTCTTCTGATATCATGACACTAGACACTCCATTGGGGACTAGAACGGCTTGTGTGCGTCAATGTAAGGAGTACCCCCATGAGGTTGGAGGGTGTCCCTTCCTTTGGGACCTCTATGTCTTGGAGCTGAAGATCTATGATTTCATTCTCGGGATGGAATGGTTGGTTCCCTTTTTAGCTTTGTAGACTGCTATCGTCTCAGGGTGACTTTCAAGTCACTAGAGGGCGGAGAGTTTCTATACAAGGGCGAATGGGATATTCAGGCGAGTCGAGCTAGACCAGAGCATCATGGGTGAGGTGGAGACACAAACCAGATAGTGAGCTTATATTTGGATGATAAGGGGACTTGTCAGATGGATTTTCCTCCAATTTTTGATCATTTCATTGATGTCTTCCCAGACGACTTTTCAGGTCTACCTCCTGTGCGTGTGGTAGATTTCTCTATTGAGCTTGTGCCAGTCGCAGCACTGGTTTCCATTCATCCTTATAAGATAGCCACACCTGAGTTACAGGAGCTCAAGAGGCAGTTAGAGGATTTACAGGAAAAGGGCTTTATCCGACCCATTACTTCTCCTTGGGGTTCTCTGGTCCTTTTTGCGAAAAAGGTGGATGGTACCTTCAGAATTTGCGTGGATTATCAGAATCTGAACCAGTTGACGGTTAATAATTGATATCCCTTTCCAAGGATAGATAATATATTTGATTAGCTTCATGGATCACGAGTGTTCTAGAAGTTTTAATTGAGATCTGGATAACATCAGTTTCACATGAGACCATCGGATATACCGCTTACAGCTTTTCGGAGCAGATATGGTCTGTACGAGTACTTGGTTATGCCGTTCGGACTCACAAAAGTGCAAATGATTTTCATGGCACTGATGAATCATGTGTTTCATATGTATCTTGATTCTTTTGTGGTTGTATTCATGGACAACATCTTGATGTACTCTCACACTTGAAAAGACCATGCCACCCATCTTGAGATTATATTGAGTACACTGAGAGAGCATCGGCTATATGCTAAGCTATCGAAGTTCCACTTTTGGATGGACTAGATTCACTTCCTAGGTCATATCATCTCAGATGAAGGAGTTGCAGTAGACCCAGAGAAGGTGAGAGCAGTAGTTTTCTAGGAGCAGCCTAATAATGTTTTTGAGATACGGTGTTCCTTAGGGCTGGCTGGTTACTACAGACGCTTCATACAATTCTTCTCCCACTTATCAGCACCGTTGACAGGTCTGACTAAGAAGGGTGTGAAGTACCTTTGGTCAAAAGCTTGTGACAGAAATTTTCAGGACCTGAAGGGAAGGTTGACATCAGCACCGATCCTGATACTCCCAGATTAGGGGAAGAGATATACAGTTTATTGTGATGCTTTAGTGATTGGGCTGGGAGCCGTTTTGATGTAAGGCGACCGAGTTGTTAGGTATGGGTCTCAGCAGTTGAGGACATATGAGAGGAATTACACAACGCATGATCTCATGTTGGCTACAGTTGTGCATGCGTTGCGTTGTTGGATACATTATCTATTGGGAGAGCATTTTGTGTTTTTCACCGACCACAAAAACCTCAGGTATATCTTTACTTAGCATGACCTGAATCTGAGGCAGCGAAGGTGGGTTGAGTACTTACAATCCTTCGATTTTGAGCTTTCCTATAAACCTAGTAAAGGTAATGCAGTAGATGATGCACTGAGCCGGAAGACTCAGATACAAGAAGTGCAGGAGGCTAGTGGTGAGTGGTAGCTCATGGATTTGTTCTCTGAGATGCATCTGGAGGTTCATGAAAATCAGTAGCAGACTTATCTTTCTTCGTTAGCTATGACTTCAACCCTCCTGGATAGAGTGAGGATGAGGCAGCTATCTGATTCATAAGGCCTAGTTCTATGTGATTCGGTGGAATGTGGGGACCCTTCTCCTGGTTGGACGGTAGGCGATGATGAGGTTTTTCATTTCCATGAACGGGTATGGGTTCTAGGGGTTATACGCGAGGATATGGAGCTGTAGTTTCAAGCTTCAGCTTGGGTAGTTCATCATGGGGTAACCAATATGTACCGTGACTTGGGACGTCAGTACTGTTGTCCAGGTATGAAGATAGAGATAGTTGGTTTTGTTACGAGGTGTTCCACCTGTCAACAGGTGAAGGAAGAGCACCAAAGGGCAGCTTGGCTGTTAAATCAGTTACCCATTCCAGAGTGGAAATGGGATGATGTTGTGATGGATTTCGTGACGGGATTGTCGAGGTCACCTCGAGGCAACAACACCATGTGTGTTGTTGTGGATAGACTCACAAAGGTAGTTCTCCTTTTTCCGATCAAGGAGGCCTTCGGTGTTGACGAGCTCGGAAGGCGGTATATCCGAGAGATCATACGTCTTCATGGGGTCCCTCGTTCTATCGTTTCAGATAGGGACGCCAGCTTTACGTCTCATTTCAGGAAGAGTTTTCAGGGGGTGCTGGGTACATAGGTCCTTCTGAGCACAACATACCACCCTCAGACAGATGGCCAGTCGAGGAGGACGATACATGTGCTAGAGGACATGCTGCGTGCATGCATCCTAGACATTGGGGGCTCCTGGGAGAAGCATATACCCTTAGTCGAGTTTTCCTATAACAATAGTTTTTAGGAGACTATTATATGGCACCATACGAGGCTTTATATGGTAGGCCATGTCGATCACCATTGTGTTGGTTAGAGGTAGCTGAGACAGCTTTACTAGGGCCACAGCTCGTGCTGGAGACATCTGAGCAGGTCCAGTGGATTCAGAAGCGGATGGCTACCCTGCAGTCTCATCAGAAGTCTTATGATGATCATCGTAGATGGCCTTTGGAGATCGTTGTCGGGGATCATGTTTTCTTGAGTGTTTCGCCGAGGCTGGGACACAAGGAGATTATGAGATTGGGTAAGCTTTCACCGAGGTATGATGGACCATTTAAGATTCTGGAGAGAGTCGGGATGGTTGCATATCAGTTGCAGTTACCGCAGCGGTACCGAGCCATGCACGACGTCTTCCACATGTCTGAGTTGCGTCGCTACCATTCAGACCTGTCTCACACCTTTCAGCCAGAGGAGGTTGATCTTCAGCATGATGCATCCTTTGAGGAGTATTTGATACGTATCATTGACAAGATCAAGAAGGTTCTCCGAGGCTGGTCAGTTCCTCTCGTACAGGTGCTATGGTAGCATGGCCGAGTGCAGGACAAGGCCTGGGAGTGGGAGGCCAACATATGTGCTCAGTGGCCAGAGCTGTTCTGAGCATTATCTTCTCCACCATGGGAATGGAAATTCAAGGTCGAATTTCTATATGGGGATGTTTGTAAGAACCCGGTTCTTAGTTTTTAGGTACGGTCTTCTTCTTTTTCTCTTTCCTTAAGTGTTTTTGAAAAAATATGGAAATGAGGGAAAAATCCTGAATTTTGGAACTACATGCTGTGTACTTTTTCCACACGTCGTATACTTCTCGCAGTGTTGGGATGAGAACACGGGGCTTGTAGCCGTGCCGACGACGAAGGGTGTAGGAACTGACTACATGCAGTGTAGTGGTACCTTACATGCCATGTATTCAGTCGGCAAACCTAAACAGTAAGGCGGTGGAGCAGCCGACAGCTAGGCGACAGTACACGCCATGTACTTTAGAGTACATGCCATGTAATCATGTCAACGGTTGAACAGTGTGGCGGTGCTGCCAAATAAACAGTTAAATGAAAGAAGTACACACCGTGTAATCAGAAGTACATGCCATGTACTTTGTTTTTTTGGCATAAAAAAGGAAGTAGCCTCCTCATTTGGAATAGGAGGCATTTGAGCCATTTTGGAGCCAAGGAGGATTGCCGACCCTTTGAAGATCCGCCGGGTGTTCATCTGGAATCCGATTCGTCTTCAGATGATCTTGTTGGAACCACACGGGTAAGCCCTCTCCTCTCCTGGTACAATTCTAACCAATTATTTCTTGAGGGGATATTATTTAAATTTGAATGGGTTTTGTTCTTCATTATATCTATGCTGTTCTTGGGCGTTTCTGGAGTCGGAATTCGGGTATAATGGTCGTTGGTGCATAAGGTAGGTGGCTTTGTGTTTATTTTCCAACTGTCGTGTGTTTTTGTGCGTTTTTGTGCCACAAACCCATGTTGGGGTGGTGTGTGGATGAGGACGTTGCTATATATAATGCCTATAATTTCATAGGTGATTAAATTGTGATAATAAAATGATTGTTGAGATCTTTGATTGGATCTAGAACCACCCTAGGGGTGTGTTTCACTATTTAGCTGTTGGGCCAGGATACCCGAGGGTATGCCTTAAAAGTAGTAATTGTAGAATTTCTTTGATAGGAATTACTTGTTTGCCACTTTTTACATGTTGGGAATTGTCCGGTTACTTGTTTTTCCTAAGGGAGTTGTTGTGATTAGACTGAGAGCATGACTGTTTTAGCCTGAGGGCGACATTCTATTTCGCCTGAGGGAAACCTTTCGTGCCTGAGGGCTTGACTTATGTGCCTAAGGGCGACACTTCCTACACCTGAGGTCAATTTATGTTACGCCTGAGGGAAATACCTATGGGTTAGATTCTGTATGGCCTGAGGGCAAGCCTGAGGCCGTGGTTACTATTTTAGCCTGAGGGCACGGTTCTGGTTGTCCTGAGCACTTGGTGATGTTGAGAACAAGAATGTTACTAAATTAAATAAATTAAATGAATAATAAAATGGAAATTTAATTTTTAAGTTTGTTAAATTTTAGTACTACATACATTATTGAATTTTACTACTGCACACTGTTGTTACATGCTTACACGCAGTTGGGAACGGGCCTTTGGTGGGTGCCTACTGAGATATATTTTTCACACCCTGTTTGGGCCACGCTTTTCAGCCCAAATAGATTACATTTCTATAGGTGTAGATAGGGGTAAGAGTCCATATACAGGTACATGACTGTTTCTAAGGAGTAGGAGGGCATGGGACCGATCCTAGGCTCGCAATGCTGTTGCCATCTGTTTTGTTTTTTTTATGTACTATGTATTTTGTTGTACTGTATTGATGTATAACATGTTCTAGATGTTTTCAAAGAACCTGAAACATATAGAATCATCATTTATATATTGTTGGTTATATCCGCGACTATATTTTATTTCAGTTGTGTATGGTTTACTACTTCCGCTGTTGTTGTATGTTTTATTTAAATTCTGTTGCGCTACACTTTGACAAATGAGGGCATAGTTTCCCAACTATCAGACCTAGGCCCTTTCTGCTAGTCGGCAGCCTCTGGCATTTGGGGAAATGCGCTTGAGGTCTTGTTGCGAACATGGCTCAGGGAACCTGTTGTGTGGCACCCAGGTTCGGGACGTTACACTAAACTTCTTCCAAAAATCATTATACACCATAATATGAAGGTGGAAAATATACATAAATTGAATGATAGGGTTCTATTTCTAAACCACTCGACATGGAGTATGGGTAGAGTCATTGATAAGGGGTAAACTTATGTAAATCATCAATAACTACCTCAAGGACCTGACCATATGAGCAACATTATATATTTATTCAAGTGAATTATTTAAGAAATTTATGTAAATGAGAAAACACATGCATATCTACAATGGAATCAAATAATACTTAGAAGAGCAGAAAATCCATTAAAGAATGTCACAGCCTATTTCAATTAAAAAATTTCTCTGCCATTTAAAAATGATATTTCTTGTTATAAATCAATTATAGGTTCAAAAACCATATACCATTTTTTTTAAACTATTCCATGTTTTCAAAATCATTATCCCCCTTTTAAAATTAACAAAACCATTTCCATCTAAATCCATCACAAATAATAATTTATTTTTAAAATAATTTTTTACCACATAAAATAATTTCCTTTGATTATTTTTCTTTCAAACCAAACGTTTCATAAAAATTATTTTGTGTAGTAGATTTTTTTAATTATTTATTGAAAACATGTTTTATGAAACAATTTTGTTTTCATAGAGGATTTAATATTTTCAAAAAGGGAATTAATTTTAAGGAAACAAACAATAGCTCTTGACAACCCAAATCCATAACCCACATAAAAAACATCAAATAAGTGCAATAACATTTAAGAAAATGTATAAGTATTAATGATTAGTAAGATGTTATAACTGTAAGAGGACGAGTCATTTGGGTAGGTAAAACATATAAAAACCTAACTACTTTTAAAGGTTGTTTTTCTAAATCATCCACACTGATTCAATGCAATTTACTAGACCATGAAAACATGGTTCTAGTATAGTTATCAATCCATTTGGATTCCAAAAATCATAAGAGATTCCCCAAATCGATGATAGTCTCATAGGGAATCTAAATAAAATTTTCATAAGGAAACCAATAACTGAAAAGAAATATTCAAGTCCCAACAGCCCTCGTAACTCAAGTATCACCCTAAAGGAGTGGTGATCATGCACCCACCCACAAACTACCTTTTAAGTCCCGAAACATTGTAAATATTCTCTCTACCATGAATAACACCTAATAAAATAAGGATTTAAACGGAATGTATTTCCATTCATGGAAAACCCCCCTTTGATAGCATTTATAACAAACCAATTTGGGATTCCATCTAAACCAATACCCAAGCTGATTCACCTCTAACTCGAAGAGCATTCTCGATCTCCATGAGAATGTGATAAGATCCTGGGCATTAAATAAATAAATGATGGTAATTATTTTTCCAACAAAATACAACAAAAATAGATTACAATGTGGTAAAATAATTATATATATATATATCAATGAATGCAAACATATCATTTACAAAAAGACACTTGAAATTGAATTCGGAACATAACCAAAAAAACCCACCTCATAGCAGTCCACGACCACCCACCATGTTCCATTTCACCCGCCCATGGTCACCCATTCACGAAATTACAAATGGATAAAAGATAATAAACACCTTCTATATGTTAATAATTTCTACAACCACTAAAATTACATGAAGGGTGTAATCTAAAGAGACTTGAAAGATTCTGAAAAACATTTCATGCATTTTTTTATAGGGCAATTCTGATATTCCAAAATAGTACTACAAATGGGATTGTATGAGGATTAGTTTAAAAATATTGTTTCAAACATTTAAAATAATTTATTAAACTAAACCTGTAAAATTTTTCATTTCACCATTTAAAATATATACATTTTATTGAGAGTCTTTGAGACCCATTTCACATTATATAGTATGGAAATCAAGAAAAACATTATAATATTCACCTGATACATAATGATGAAGAGGAATCAATAAAATAGAGTCGAGGTGCATAATCACAATAAATAATGAAAGTAGGGAAACTTCAGTGAACGATGTTATAAAAACCAAGAAAAGAGAATTTTATTATATACAAAGATGTTTTTAAATTTCAAAAGCATATTTATACAAATAATGATTTACATTTCAAATGATGTAAATACATTAATCCAAATAATTACTTTTCAATTGATATAATATTTATAATACAAATGTATTAATAAAACATTTTTCGTAAAATAGTTTATACAATTTTGTATGGCATGTAAAATAGTTTACAACAATAAAACACATAAACATTCGAAATTAAAACAAGAAAATAACATGGTCATGCTCTACAGAGGTACGATAGTCTAGGTTATGGGGATCCAACACTATGAACGGTAAAGTATGTTCATAAGCCCCTTTATTCCAATGATAATGGGATTTGTTACCATCACATATGGATGGAATGTGCGGATATAATGTTTTAGAACATTGTATAATTGTAATGTTCCACCCAAAATAACTCAATAACTACGTAAGGCTTGCATGTTCTCAAGTGAAAAATAAATTATAGTAAATTTATTTTATAACACAATATTAAATTCATCACATTACACATTTCAAATATGCCAATTTTGTCTATTAAAACCATAATAGTGTTTTAATAAAAAAAATTGATTTTCATTAAGATGATACCTTATGTTTTCCATTAATATATTTTATTCAATTTTAACATATTGGTATTTAAAATCAATTTCCCATTGGATTTTACAATTTATTTATAAAATTTAATTCAAAAATTTAATATTAAATAAATTCCACCCATTTCATAGTAAACCCCCAATTCAATGGAATTGGGGGTTTTCAAAATTTCCCAACAAACATATATTGAAAATATTTTTGTACAATTTCAACATTCAAAATCAGTAACCACCCACATTAATTAACTATTAATCAACAAAATACCTAACAACCCATTACAAACAACAATTCATTCCAAATCATTTGGATCAATTCAATATTCAAAATGGTTAGAATACCTACATCATTTCACAACGTATCATTGAAATTCCCAATTTTCCATTCAAACCATCATTTATTTCAATGAATCCGTAAATAATTTTAAGGATGTATTACCATTCAACAAGTATTGAATAAATTTAAAAATAATGGAATACACCCTCTTTCAGTGAAGATAAATAATTTACTCCAAATAAAAAAAGAACACAAATTTCAAAAAAGGGGTAAAAATTTTTAAATGCGGTTCTTAGTCATTATTAAATAAATCTATTTTAAATTTTTTTTGGAAACATCACTTATTTAAATTCAAATAACTCAAAACATTTATGTTCATTTTTTCAGTCAAAACCTAGCCAAAGAAATCAATTTCACAAAAAAATCCTTCAAATGTTATTTTAAAAAAAATTCAAACAATACTAGAATTTATCAATTAATAAAAATGTGAGTGAAATCTACGTCAAAGGCATTTAATTCATTCCACATCCAATTCCAAGGAAAAATTTCCAAAGGAGATTTCACGAGGGATTAAGAAGATAAAAATCATATAATATGTATTGGAAATCAGGAAACATGTATCCATAAATTATATATTAACAATGAATCACTAATCTAAAGAAGATAATAGAACCACCTACTTGGAATTTAAGAAATCAAATGGCATAAAATTTGAGATGTGTCTCTTTTGATGGGAACCAACTAATATAATAAGATAAGTGTTGAAAGAGGAGTGGGGAGATCATAGATAAAAAATTAAACAATAATCAATCAATATCCCTTAAAACTCCTGTGTTTCACAACCATTAATAAGAATGAATCATTAAGAGAAGGTAGATCCATGATCATGAAGAAATTAACTCACTAGAAGATGATCACCGATTCGATTGGAACTTTGATCCACCATTAGATCGGGTTGAGAGAGCGTATATTCCTGCAGAAGGATCTTAGAACCCTAAGGACTGGTTAAAGGACAAGTGGTAGATGTTTGGGGATATTTTCTAGTGCATTGGTCATTAATTAAAATTTTAGATGTTAAAATATAGCATGCACAATTTCCTAGGTTAAGTTTCACGATAGGAATGAACCATGCGCAAACCGTGCACCAAGAATAGAGCCCATGGAAGTTTTTCAAGGTTTGGTTTCTCATTTTTTCAAACTGTGCTCTAATCATGTGACACACATTGTCAGGGATGCACACTTTTTTAAAAATATGCTCATACTATGGGAAAACAATGCACAATCCCATAATATATGAAAAAAAATCTAGAAAACTCCATTAATGACCCTATAATATACCCAATCATTGGGTAATCAAATCAATGGGACTAGTTACATAAAAAATGTAATGGGATGTTTCAACTTGACCAGTTAATCTTGAAGAAGGCCAAGAAACTCATCAGGGAATACATATGTGTAACCCCTCATGATGGACATATCTTTGGTCATGATTCTCTCTATTTTCTCAATCATTTGAGAAAGATATGAATTATCAAAAGGGAAAAATATCCACGCATTATACAATGACTCTAAAAATGATTCATCTTCCCTCACAAATGTAAAGAATTATAGGATGCTTCAAGAGGTGATGATTGATCTCCCTTTCTTGATAGATGATGTTATATTTATATAATGATAGCTAATCTATTCCCAAGATAATGTAGAACTCCATTGAAGAAGTATGATAAGAATGTCTGTGAGGTTCAGTACACAAATGTTTTCCCAGGAGAAATTATATACATTGGTTCTAATAATTTCCTCCTTTTTTATCATAGATAACTCAATTCCCAAATTTTGAGGTAGGGTTTGAATAGTTTTATTAAACTTCCATGAATTGAAAAAAAAACAATTGGCACCATAATAAAGTATTATGTTCCCTATTGAGGACCGAATGACTAGTATACCGATCAACACATCATTTACTAGATCCACCTCATCATTAGTGATATTGTATTCTCTTACGTATTTACTCGGAGGTTGATTTTGATTTCCTCTGACAACCCTTTTCTTAGGAAAAATTATTTCATAATTCCCATGTTCACTAGTTAAAAAACTGTACTACTACACGACCATTGATGTGAACCTTCTTTGTTTTCTTTCATATTAGTTGAATTCTTCATATCCCTACAATAGTATTCATCTAGATATACCATTCTTCCAAATTTTAGGAAATTCATGGTTCCCTTTAGAAAGTTCCTCAGATTCTTCTTCCAACAATTCTAACTTGAAGGATGTTTGATCTTCTTTCCATCATTTAATATTTTCTCCAATCCTCCAATATTAGACACCATTTTCCTTTTTTTTCACTTGGCCCATGAGGCCATTGATAGTCTCTATTTTCCATTTCATCCTATAGGGAACAATAGACAATATCTTCATATATTTCAAAATATGGGATGACTAACACCCTTTGTAGACTCATATTTAGTATATTAAATATGTTAGCTACATTTCATTAAGTGTTCCTGAAAAACAATGAGGTGTATCTTCAATTCCTTGTAAATTTTTCATCATACACTCGGATGGACTTGTCTTCCTTCAACTTAAATCTGGGAAACCCTCTTTCCGTATTGAGATAGAGGGTTCATAGAAAATCTATATTGAAAAACATTTTCTAGAATTACGCCCAATCCATGTAATAAATTTCCTCTTGGGACATTGTATTCTTTGTTAGTTTCCACCACTAATCAACTTCACCATCCAAACAATTGTCCTCCATCATAAAATTCTCTTCCTATAACTACTAAAGGAAATAAAATATATTTTTAATGAGGTTAATTAATTGTTCCACATAAAGGTGACCTAAATATCAACTAAACATTGGAGGCATTTTTTGAATGAACGATTCTATGACCACATTATTTTCCATGGTGTAGGTGTCTGTTCCAATGATTTTAGTAATTATTCAAAACAAGAGATAGATGAGAAAGTATTATCATAATGCATTTAGCACCCATACACATCATATTAGGATTATCATTGGGAAATATTCACATATCTTATCACATTGATTGTTAAAATCTTTTCATTTATTTACTGTCATTAACAATGAAAATGAACGTAAATTTATAAGGATTGAATACTTAGATAATAAGTATAACATAAAAACAATAAACATAAAAGGATAAAATTGAAATGTCAAAGTATATCCTAACATGTGATTCCATATGTTTCAATATAGGTTATATGTGATATATTTCCTCACATTTATTCTTATGGGATTCTTTTTTTGATCCCTTAATAATGGATCATAATAATCTTATGAAGTTACCAAATCATATCCACTGGAAGTGTCAAATCAAGAGTACATCAAGGCTCGATGTCATGTAGTAGTTCTAATTTGAGTCTAGCTAAAACTAATGTTTTTGGGTTTTACACCAAGATTCATTTGTGCCATATCCAAACCAACTTTTTCATATCTAGAGAGGGATACTTTTTCTTGATAAACCACTTACTCTTTATTTACCAAAAATTAAAGATGATTTCTTATACATAGTATCATACCTAAGGATCATAATAAAATTATCTATTACAAATTTCTAAAAACATATTATTTCCTATGATAACATCTATAGATACTCTCAATATTTAAACATATCATTACAAGATTTTATGAATAATAAAACATCACATTATAATCCCAGGATTGAAAAGTCTAGTGTCTTGTATAAGTAGGTACATAATTAAACATCACAAAAATATATTTTATTTCATATCCATAATGAGATCCTAACTTTCATTGTGCTCATACATATCCGTAGGATGACATGGGAATAACATGAACATAGGGATGAGCTTTAAATCACAACTAGGGAATAATCATACGAATAAATCTTGGGACATGTGTTTGATGGAATGAAATTATGATATAAAAAACATGGATCATATGGAAACATAACACATAAATATGGGATCATATAAACATGGAGTCATATTAATTTGGTATTAACATAAAACATTATGTTGTATTAATGTCAAGTCATGTTTCATATAGATGATAAAAATTAATAGATAACCACCAAGACTGTTGCACATAGAAGCACCGGTCAATGGTAACAACAAAGACTGTTGCCCATAATGACTCATGAGACTAAAATTTACCAAATTAATTAGGGTTATATCTAGTTTCACTGATCAGAAAATGTTCATGAATATGATTTCTACATATTGAATAATATATAATCAATCATACATAAACAGAAGGGTTACCCATGGAATGACATGGGAATTATAATCATGTCATAAAGCATAACAAATGGGTGTATCATAAAATATTCCACAAAGTGAAGGAATTAGATCCTCCATATAGAATAATAAGGTATATTAGGTACATAACATGATATGTTATGAAAAATTAAAGTGACCAGAAGTAAAAAGATTATATAAGAAACATCTGAATGAAAACATTTTAGTGTGGTTTAAAGAAAATATCAATGAAAATATAAAATACACAAGGGGAATAATATTACATATAAAACCCGAAGTGAACTAAGAAGTTCTATATAATCAAAATATTGGTTATATAAAAATATTTTTTTTCTCAAAATTATACTATATATTGTACTTGGAAAGGGTTAGAATTTGGAATATCCTTTTAAAACGGGTTGGCTTATCAGAAAGTATTGAGGTGGAAACCACATTAAAACATTTATATCCCCATAATATAAAGATTAATGGATCATTTTACATGATTATGGGGAATATAAAAAACCCCTTAGAATATGTATATAAAAAATAGATAACCTCCCTTGGGTAAAAATAAATATAGGGAATCATGATTGAATAATGGAGGTTCTAGTAAAACCCCGTAACATAAGTATGATGGTCTCCTTCACTAGATATTAATGTCCTATATAACCAATACACATTCATTAATTAATATTTATAGAAAATATTTTTCATTTAAAGGATTTATTAAGACCTTATTAAATTTATTCATATCCTATTTGATGGGTTATGAGGTTAAATTTCATTATTTGGCTCTGTTTGTTTCTTTGTTTTTCATGATTGGTTTACTTATATACATGTAACCATAAACATGTATGATGAGAATGGGTATCCATAATTTATGTTAAAGGTTATTATAGAACATCATGAATATTACATGGTCATAATTTTCATTTTGTTTTTTTGGAGTGAAGATGAATAATTTTCTAAAACTCTATTGTTACCCGTTTTGGTAAATTGGCGGTTATTAATCACAAAAAAAAATCATTTTTCATTATAAATAAATATAATGTGTAAAAACGAATCTAAGAACAATAAATAATAAATAATAAATATATTATACTATGGTTCAAAAATAAAAATGGTTTCATGAATAGAAATTGGGATGGTAACAGAAATTGAAAACACATCGTCCATGAATGTGATAAATTATCACATCTCAAATGGTGTTTTCATTTCTAGTATAAACGGAGGGTAAAGGTTAGATGATGATAAATTATTACATTATCATAAAAACATTTTAGTAAAATTATGTTATTATATTTATCATAACATTTAGATGAAAGGATGCGAGGAATCAAAAACAATGAATGGAACAAGAAAAAAATAAAAGAAATGAAAAGAGGAATTTACCTCTTGAATATATCATCTTTGATAGTATCTTTAGTGAATTGGTTATGGAATTTTTATGAGACCAAGAGATCATGGATGTGTAATAGTTTATTAGGGAGATATTTTAACTTAATTTTGACTAGACACATGGCTTGAGTGGTGTTTGGATAGGAGGCAACAAGGTGTGACACTTATAGTGGAGGAGAGGAGGGGTTTCCCATTATTTAAATCATCATTTTAATATTTTTCTTAAGAATATGAATAGTATTGATAATTATTATCAAAACAGTAAAGATACATGTTATTTATGACTAAGGTTTCTTTAAATAGATATGATTCCAACAATAATAACTTTAAATCTAAACGTATATATATGGTAAATTACCATATTTCACTATTCATAAAAATTCAAGTATTTTGGAAAAATAAAAAAAATTCATCCTAAAATATTTTCGACTTGTGTAATTAAATAATAAACTCTATTTTTAGAATATAATTTCATAAATATGATAAATTTAACATTTAATTAAAATCATATTTTCTGTAAATAATTAAAATTTTATATAAAACTAGTTTTCTGAAAAAATAAAATAAAAACATAATTAAGGTATCAAAAATTTATATTATCATCATAAAATATAAAAATATTAATTTATGAAATCATTTTATGAATATAAATATTATTTTAATTTATTAAATTAATCATTAATTGGGAAATTTCCCTGTCAGAGTGTTGTATCACTGAGAGGTGGAGGGTTGAATCAGTGATAGACTTATTATTTTGTATTTATTTTAAATTGAAACAACCTTAAACTACTATTAATGACTTTAATTCCCTTATGATAAACTAAATAACACACATCAGAAGTACAAAAAAATAATGAGGTTTAATACTCAATAAGTATAGCTATGTACTTGGAACGTTTTGGAATATATCCAATGCCATAAAATCCACTTGAAATCAATCCTTGAATTAAATTTAGTATGATGTACCCTTTCAATCCGGTAGAACTAGGAAAAAAACAAGTCTATGTTAATCCTCTTAGATAAATAAGGAATTATAATTGATTTGTAATAACTCATGTTACATGTGATTATTTTAAATTCAACAATTATATTCAATTGAAATACAATTCATCAATTCCTTACCCATAAGAAAGGTAAGAACCACCCGGAAATTGTTATGAAACATTGAGTTTGATATTTTCATTGTTTGATTCCTCCGTGTTTGATTCTTACAAAACTGCACACCCAGTCTGTTTTCAGATAGAATACAATAGAGTATATTCATCCCCACTTCAATTCCCTAATAAAAATTTCAAGCTAAATAGAATGTGAATGTATTAGTACCACTCAAAACAATTTTCAAGATGAATAGAGTCAATCTCTTCTTCCCTCTCGAATCCCAAATCATCTCTCCCTTCTGCAGTGAACAATGCATGCCCCTAAAATTACAATGTATGTTTTGCTTTTATAAGTGACCCTAATAAAGATTATGCGGGAATCCTCAAACATTTTCTTGATCACCTAAATTCACCCGGAATTCCATTTTCTCTGAAATTTTTGAATACATTTTGACTACTTTAGTGATTCTCGAATCTTCTCAAAACATCCAAAATATTCACCTATTCATCTTCAGAATCCAATTTATACAGATAAGACTGATCTCAATTATTAGGAATACATTGCTCTGATCAAATGGGTTAGATTCTTCATGCTGATTAATTAATATAATTCTCAGAACTAATTTGAATGAAAATATTGCATATTCTAGTTCAACTCCCCCTTGAAAAATTATTCAGTCATCTCCTTCCCCTTTCTTTTCTCCTAAGCCTATTGAAAAATCATACATCCAACAAGAACCAGTGCTTGCATCATGTCTTTCTTCATGAATTTTAAATCATTGAGGATCATCTTTAGCATTGTCTGACTTTAATAGGAATGTATGGTAACTATCCATTAATTAAGGCTTCTTTATTTTCATCTCAACCCAAGCATGATCTGTTTTAAATACAAATGGATTGGATTTGATCTTCTTGAATATGATCTTTTATAGTTACACTAATTCTAGTTACGATAATTATGCTTACGATCATTCTAGATACGATCATTCTAGATATGATCATTTCCTATTAAAACCATTCGGGTAATGATGATTGGTTACAATCAAATAAAATATGAAAAAAATGATCTAACTGGATACGATACAATACAATCTAAAAATGATGATCTAGATAGATATGATAAAATGAAACTTGAATAGGATTCCTCATTGATCGGTATCATCTCTTCTCTTTCACCTTGATTTGATCAATTACAATATGATAACGATGACCTTTGATCAGTACCATGTATATTCTATCACATTCACCCAAAAAAATATCATTTTGAAATAAAATTAGCACAATCTCATTCTATTAAATCACCACCCCTTTCCCATCATCACCCCATTTCAACAAGACAACTTTTCATCTGCACTGTCTTCTATCAGCACCATCTATTCAATGGGAATCACCTCTTCCATCAGCACCACATTACATTAGAACCATCTAAATAAAAATTGGTACAATATATTTTACCCCCACTCATTATCCAATTGTTTTGAATGAAAATAAGTAGTGTATATTTATCTACTTTTCTGAATGCCTTAATTCAACTGGCCCTTCCTATTCTATCTGGATACAATTTTTTTGAAAAATAATCTTCACCACCTCTTCAATCATGATATGAATTTTCTGATAAAAACTTTGTACCACTTTATTCTATCTACCATTCGAAGGAGATAAATCTAAATATGATTCTTTTCTGATGGGTAGCATCTCTTTCACTCCCCATTTCTCTTATCAACATTGCATGACAAGTTCCCAATACAAGTCATTGTTTTTAGGAAATTCAAATCAGAAACTCATCGTCACAATTACATAAGAATGTATCATAACATTAAATTCACTCTTGTTTCTTTCTTTTCTTCTCATTCTCATCCTAAGAACAATATTTAAGAATACATGAGTCTGATTGTTATAGATTGTAAGAACCCAGATCTTTATTTCAGGTATGTCTTACCTTTTTCTGGTGTTTTTTATAAAAATGGAATTTCTGGAAAATTTTGAAGTACACGCCATGTACTTTCTAAGTACACTCTGTGTTCTATTTTCCCGCTCGAAGGCATGTGTTGGCCATGTCTGGGCCACACACATGGTGTGTAGGGGTGATGTGGAGTCTGGTTAAAGTGGAGTACGAAAAAACCTAGTAAATGTTGTGTACTCTAAAAGTAAATGTCATGTAATTTATTTTTCATTAAATGGATAGGGGTCGCACATAATTGACAGAAAGTTCATCTTCTCCATCTTCTTCTTCTGAGAGCGCCAGGAATCTGAATATCTTCGATGAGCCTCTGTTCCTCCATACATTCTCCGAATTGATCACAGTCAATTGCGTTAGAATCACAGCGGTGAGTTATCCATTCTCCTTGAGCCTTGTTTTCCAATTCCCTTTTTTTTCTCATGTTAACATGGGTTGAGAGTTTTTGACATTTTCTTATATTTTCATTGTTCTAAGGAGAATATTTCGTCGTGATTTACATATATTGATCTCCTAGTATTGAGGTAGGTTGTTTGTACCTTTATTTAGTAATTCGTTGAATATTATTGGCAATTTCCACAAATACCCTTGAACAGAGGTATTGCGGGTTTCTTGTTTTTCCCTTGTTGTTTGCTTGCCTTGCTAATATGCCTGTGTAGTGGTCGTTGCTTGTGAATATAGGAAATTTATGTGGTGTTCTGGATGCTTTTCCATGCTTGTTTTCATGTTAGTCATTTTCCAGTTGCAATGCCTAGTTTTAGTATAGTGGAACTGTTGCTTTGTTATGTTGATAATCCTTAGAATGATAGCCAAGTAGTTCTTGAGGTTTACATGGAAAATACACACGCGCTATACATGTTTAATTTAAACAGGGCTACGAGAACCTTGTGTAGTGGACCATAGGTAGAATGGATGTAAGGTATTCTCTAGAGTGTCTTTAATTGCGATGCGAGACCGCAGGAGGAATTGGCTTTGAGTGATTCCTCAGAGAGTATGTAGTTCCTCGACGCGGGCCACATGGGGAATTGATGTTGAGTGCTTCCCCAGAGAGCCTTTAGTAAGATACGAGACTATAGGGGGAATTGACGGTGAGTGCTTCCCGAGAGAGACTATTCTTTAGCTTAACCAGGGGGATGAGACTGTGTGTGCCTCCCAGAGGGTTTCTAGTACTTGTAGGTTTAACCTTAGGGGTTACACTGTGAGAACTACCCAGAGGTTACCCCTTTTTATTCTAATATCTTGAGTGGTTATTTCTTGTTTGTGGATTGTTACTACTATGAATTATCATATTTCCTACTTACAGTTTACTACTTACTGTACTTTACCTGCCATATATTTACTAACTGTTAGGCACAGATCTTTTGGTGGACGCCTATTGGGACATTGTCTCACACCCAGTTTGGGTCATTCTTTTGGGCCTAAACAGATTATATTGTTGCAGGTATATATAAGGGAAATCACCCTTCTACATCAGGTTCTTGATCGCACTAGGACTGGAGAGCATGGGACCAAGTAGAGGCTTGCGATGATGAGGAGTTTCTCTTCTGTTTTTCTTTTTCACTTTGGTTTAGTATTTTATTCAGCATTGTGACTTGTTTTACTGTTTTCCTTGACACATATGTATCATGCATCATTTACAAAGATTTCAGCTCCAGTTGTTTATTTATCAGTCTTATGTTGTTTACTTTGGTATGGATGTCTATTGTTTCCGCTATTGTTGTTATTTGTTTTCTCTTCCACTGTGTACTATGCCAATGAGGGCACAGTTTCCCCACTATCACACCAATGTCCCTCGCTGCTAGTCGGCATCCTCTGGAATTTGGGGAAATGCCCTTGAAGCCATGTGACCAACTAGGTACTGGGCGCATCTAGGTGTCTTCAAGAATCTGGATGTTATATAAATCATGGTTGTAATTCTTTTCAAAACAATATCAATACAAATGATTCCGAAAAATAATGTTATGTGATTTCCTTTCTTCAAAGCATACCCTAACAACAAAATACGACACTTGAATACAAAAAAAACCTCAACATCAGCTTGGTCCTAATAATATCCCACTTTATAGTTGGTTTTCAACAATTTTTTATAAGGAAATGAAGTTTTTATCCTCGAAAAATTGATTACATATTAATAATTCAATGCCTATGTGTGCTAAATCATTATAGGAAACCAAGATCATTAATAGACCGACCATGCTATCCCAAGAAAATGATCATGAAATCCACTTTATTTTATCTTTTTTTCTTCATTATCCCTCAAAAAAATTCAATTTTATTTCCTATAACAACTCCAACAAAAAGTTAGAATTGTTTACATACTAAACAATGTTGAATTCCCTGCATTCCCACAACTCTATTTTTTATGCAATATCATTATGAAACAAACCAATTAACCCCCATGAAAAAACAAATTAAAGGTAAGATGTGAGAGGGGACATATACACATACCACAACCATGGAGATAAAGTTGTTTGACACCCATGTTCAACCACATTTTTTATAATGATTCCTTTTATAATGGTTTTGTGAAAATATCATCCACTTGTTCTGATGTTGGAACATACTCTAGATTCAATTCATTATTCTCCACATGAAATTTGATGAAATTATATTTGATATCAATATTATTTGAATTAGAATGTTTCAATGGATTCTTGGAGAGATTGATTTTACTTTGATTGTGATAACCCTATAGAAATGGAAGCTTCACATCTATAAGTAAATCATCCACAAGTGTTTTCATCCACATAATTTGAGTTGTGTCTTGATTAGAAAAACATACTCATCTTTAGACATACTGATATTTACTGTATTTTGTTTCATTTAATTCCTACTAAAAAAATTATTTCTAAATGAATACCCCACCATAGGTGGATCTTCTATCGACAACATTTCCCACACAATCTTCATATGAGAACCCAAACAATATAACGCAATTTGAGATATCATTATTGATTCCAATGTTTGTTGTGCCTTTTATGTATCTAGGAATTCTGTTCCCAACATAGAAATGTTATTATTTTGAAGCGCTATGAATTATTTCACATATGTTGACATCATAAATAATGTCAGGTCATGAGGCAGTCAAATACAATAGACTTCCAATCACCTTCTAATACTCTTTTTGATCATCTTCTTTTCATTCTCCATCATTAGTCAACTTTTTTCCCACTAAAATGTGTGTGGAAAAAGGTTTTAAATTATCCATTCCAAAACTCATGTGATGTTATTTTGAAAAAAATTCAAGGTAGAGGAAAATGTATTATTTATTTTAATGAATTTTTATCCCATGAATGTATTTCATTTCTCCTAGAATAGACATTTCAAATACATTCATCCTTACTTCAGTATTTTTTTAACATCTTTGTTCATCATTCCCGGCAAAGATAATATCATCAATTTAAACAATTTCAATGAGGGAATACTATTGAATATATATGATGTAAATATTTCTACCCACTCATCCTTTAATAAAATTCATCTTTCTTAAGCATGTATTAAATGTAGAATATCATGCTGTCAGATCTCTTTTTAAGCCATAAAATTTCATTTTCAATATTCAAACATAACCTTCATATTTTACAATAAAAAATCCATATAGTTGTTCAATATAAAAATTTTCTTCAAGATTACCATTTAGGAATGTAGATTTAACATCCACTTGAAAGATTTTTTAGCCTCATTGTATGGAAATAGCAAGAATGATTTTGATTATTTCAAGACTTTCCACTAGAGAAAACATTTCATCAAAATCAATACACTCAATCTATAAATACCATTTTCAAACCAGTATTTCTTGGTTTCTTATAAAATCAACTTTTTCATTTATGTGTTCTAGTATAACCATTTTGTGCCCATGATTTTTCTGTTTTAAGCCTTGGATTTAGTTCCCATATGTTATTCTTTTCAATCTTGTCCAATTTTCCATACACGACTTTAACCCATTCCTGATTCTCAAAATCATTTTTCACATCATTCGGTTAAACATTTGAATTAATAGAAGTATTGGTAATGGAAATGAGTTTTCTTCTTGGTTGAACCTTATGATATTGATCAAAAATTACATTTTTTGATTCCACATGTTTCTTTAGCTTTAGATAAGTTTTTGATTGTCTTCATCAGTAATGTAAGTAGATGAGTATGATTATTCACCTTTATAAGAATTATAATCATTTGTATTTTTATCATAATTATCTTCGTCAACATGCTTAACTTCATTGTTTACCTGAAAATGTTTCTCATACCTAGATACTTAAATCACATTTATATCTATTGAATCAAAAATTCTAATTGTTTCTTTTTTGATGAATTTTTATGCTCTTCTTTCCGGAGAATATCCAATAAATAATCCATCATCACCATTCTTCTCAAAAATACCATAGTTTCCAACATTCTTCTTCGTAATACATGGAATAAAAAAACTCTAAAGTGCATAAAACTAGTAGTTTTTCATAGAACAATTCATAGAGAGTCATACCTAATAGAGGCATGAAGAAACAATAGTTCTAAATATAAACTGCAGTACTCATGGATTGCCTCCAAAAGTAATAAGAAAGTCCAGGATCAAGTATCGCAGTTCTTCCTATTTCCAACAAGATTCAATTCTTTCTTTAAACAACCCAATATTTTGGGGACTATATAGAGAACTACACTAATGCTGGAATTCATGCTTCTCAAGATAGACTTCAAACAATTCAATTCTGTATTCACCATAATTATAAGTTCTCAAATTCATCACAGTATACTCACATTCTATCTCAGCATTTATACTGAAACTTTGAAACATTTTTAAAGCGTTTGATTTTTGTTTCATGTACATAACATAAGTACTACGTGTAAAATAATCAATAAATATAATAAAAAACATATCTCCATGTGTTGATTTTTTTCTCATTTTCCCTCATATATCTAATTGGATCAACTCTATGGATGTTTTGAACAAATAAAAATTTTTTTAGGAAAAACGTTTGTAATCATTCATGTCTTGAAGATAGTGAAACACTAATATAATCTTCATGAAAATGAATGAATGTCTCAGACATTGAATCTTTTGGATAACATTCTCATGTTTTTCTAACAAATATATACAAGCCTTTTATGAAATAACTAATTCTCTTCCACGATACTCAGGTAACAATAATTTTTTGAATCACCAACCAGAAACAAATTTGCATTCATACATTGGCATCTTGAAAATATCTTCCCATATTCTTCACACTTTACAAAAAATAAATATTTCATGACGATAACCTATTTACCCTCAGTTATCTAGGTTCATTTTAATTTTATGGATTTTAATTCAGTTTCAACAAAATGTGAATTTTCTCCATTATATTAATTCTTCATATTTGTCTTTTGAGAATTGACAATCTTTAGTTGTGTTGGTAACAGAACAAGACATTATTTTTTATGTTTCATTGTTTTTCACATCTTTCACAAATAGTTTCCATGGGAGGAACTATATTTTCAACATTCACATCATTCTATTCATATTTCTTCAATAAAACACTCTAATTCTTCATTAATTGAGGATATTGAATCCCCCTAAATGTGTTCAATTCATAAACTACGGAATAATAGTAATGTTGTTGATTGAACCAACACATACGTATAGTGTGTTTCAATCCCGCCCAATACTGGCTACGCACAGAGGAAGAGTATTTTCCTTTGAAACATTTTTAATTATTAGAATTGTGAAAAAGTTTTCAACCATCTTCATTTCATATTCAATTGGATTATTTTTCATCTTTTCATCCTTAATATAATCAGGATTATTTGAAACATTTTTAGATCGAGAGTCAACCTTTTCAGACTCAAGATGCTTTGTGACTTCTGAATTTATCTCTTTGACCACATATATAACATTCCATGCATTATTCTTTACATAAAAAGATTTATTTGCCTTCTCAACTTTTGAGGGTATATTTTGTTTAACTGTATCAAGTTTCTCCATACATGAACATTCACCAACTTTAGTGATAGAGATTTGGAAACACATACATTTATTTTCATCTTTAGGGAGTTTTGGTTGGACAAGTTCCAAAACTTCTTATTTATCCTTCATCTACACTTAAAAATTCACATTACGATTCCATTCATATTCAAAAGACTTCTTCAAATCATCATTCTCTTTTACCATATTTCTTTCTCACTAGAAAAACATTCTTGGTTTCTTGAGCATTCATCTTCTAAATATTGGTTTTTCCTTTCATGCATGAGGATCCTTCTTATACATTCTTTAAACACTTAAATCAAATAAATTACAAGCTATGTATCTTATTCTTTAAAACTAATGATTCCAAATTATTCATCATTCACTGTTGAAATGAATGTATTTTAATTACCACACAAAATGGATTTTTCAGATTTAACATGACTCTCTTCTTCTTCATCATTTTCTTTGGACATAAAATATCTTTTTTTATTTGAAGTGTTTATATTTTTTCAATCATCTCCCTTTTTCATCCATGATATTATTGTATTTTTTTTCATCAATATCACTACCCTTTTATATATCATTTTAATGAAAATTAGCTGCATCGTGACAAAAAAAATTCATAGTCAAAAAATTTCATGGCAAGTTTCCATTTTTATTTCCATGTACATATTTTCAGATTATTGGAAAACAAGGATATGATTTCATTGATATATTTACATTCCTCATTTTCAAAGTCATAATCGCCAACTTCAGCTTGCATAAAAATCTTTTTTTGAAATTTACTTATTCATTTCCTAGAAATAAATTTTCTTATCATCATTTATTTTTATCTTCATAGAATTATCTCTTCTCATTTCATAAATGATAAGAGTGCTACGTAAATAATCAAGGGATAATGTTATAGGATCTCTTCTTCCAATGAATAATGATTTTAATCAAATTTGTCAAGAATGATTCAATGGATATTTTCAACAACTATAGAGTTATTTAGAATTTCCCCAAGACATCTGATAATACTCACAAGGTCAATCACCCCAGTAAATAATTCCCCAATAGATTCATACTCTCCTATATTCAAATCATTATACTTAAATCTCCATATTTTTAAATTTTCATTCATCACTTTTGTAATTCCTTCCTTTATATTTTTCAATTTTTCCAACATACCATTAGTATTCGAAACAACTTTGACTCTCAAGAATTCACTTTAAAAAAGTAATGATAATATAGAATTATTGGCCCTTCCATCATACTCAATAAGAATCTTATCAATAGGAGTAAGTGGAGCACTATAATTAATGGGAGGGAACCCACCTATTATAGCTTCAAGAAAATCATAAATCATAGACATAAGATACAGAAGCATTATATCATTGTAGATATGATAGTTATTTCCATCATAGACTGAAATATCTTTACTATTCACACATTTCACGTTCTCAATCAGTATAGAATAGTGAAGGGATCCTAGTCTCTGAAACCAATAGAAATTTACCAGTCATACTAGAGTGTCACCTGATAGGGGGAGCGGTGAATCAGTGATACTCTTTTACTTTTATTTTTCTTTTCATCTAAGACAACCTTCACATCCTGTTAATGATTTTAATACCCTAATAAAAAAACAAATCAACACACATCCAACAGAACATAAAATTTTACATGATTCACTATTCAAGAAGAATAGCTACGTCCTTTGTATGGATTGGAAATGATCCAAAACCATACAATCCACTTAAAATTAGTCATTGTAATTCAACTAGTAGGATGTACCCTTTCACTCATGTATCACAATGAAAAAAAAACAACTATGGTATGCGCATTCTCTTATAAGAATATGTTTATAAATATTTTTAGAAACTCAAGTTACATGTGTTCATTTTCAATTAAAAAAATATATTATATTAAAATAAAATTAAACAATTCATTACCCTAAAGAAAGGTATGAACCACAAGGAATTTGTTAGGAAACACCGAGTCCGATCATTTCGGTGTCAGATTCCATCGAATATGGTTATTACAAGACAAAAATATCAGTCTAATTTCCAGATAGAATACAATATATTAGAACCAGCACCACATCAATAGAATTGGAAAGCTGAATAGAATGGATCTCTTCTTCTCTACAGAAAACTAGGGCTTCTCTCTCTTCTACAGTGAATAGTGAAATCCCCTAAATGTAAACAGTACTCCCGCCTTTTATAGGTGACCCAAAACATGTTTCGGTGAGAATCCCAAAAAATTGAACCGGTCACCTAAGTTCACCAAAAATACAATTTCCATGAAATCTAAGAATTTATATTGAATTCATCAATGCTTCTCAATTATTCTCAAAACATCCAAAATCATTACATATTATTCTTCAGAATCCCATTTTAATTAATACGACCAATTTTAATTATTATGAATACATGGGTCTGATCAACTGAGCCTAATTTTTCATGCTGATTGCTGAATACAATTCTCAGAACCGATTTGAATGAAAATATTGTATATGAAAGTTCAGATCACCCATGGGAAATCATTCAGAAATCTCCATCCCTTTTCATTTTTCTTGACCCACTTGAGAAATCATACATCATTCCAAAAACATTTCTTTTATCATGAATGACTTCATGAATTTGAAATCACTGGGGATCATCTTTATCATCGTCTGAAATCAATTGGAATGTATTTCAACGTTCAATTCATTCATGCTTATTTATTTTCATATCAACGTAAGAATGATATTTTCTAAATAAAAGTGGTCTGGATACGATCATCCTGAATAAGATCATTTCTGGATAAGATCATTCTGGATACAATCATTCAAGTTATGATCATTCTGGATATGATCATTCTAGATATGATCTTTTCTAGTTACGATCATTTTGGTAACCATTGCTGGTTACGATCAAATAAAATATGAAAACAATAATCTTCCAATATTCGTTACAATACAATCTAAAAACAATGATCTTCACGAATATTATAAAATACAATTAGAATATGATTCTTTTTAGATCGATATCATATGATCTATTTCATCCAAATATGATCAATTACAATATTATAATGATGATCTTTGATCAGTACCTTGTCTATTCTTTCACATTAACAGAGATAAGGCTATTTTGAAAAACAATCAACAAAATATCATACTCTTATATCATCTCCCTATCCAATTGACACCAATTTTCAACGACACCAATTTCCAAACACACCACTTTTCATTGGATCCATCATTCATCATAACCACCTATTTCATCATAATATCCTATTTTATCAGCACCACTTGAATAAAAATCAGCACCTGATTTTTTTATTCCACTAGTTATACAATTTTTTTGAATTGAAATAAATAATTTCTCTTTCTCTTCATATCTTAACAACATAAACACCGCCTCTTCAATCTGGATACCATTATTTTGAAGAACAATTAGTACCACTTCTTTCTCTATACTATTCTGATGCTATAAATCTAAATACAATTCTTTTATGAATGGAAGCATCTCTCTCATTCCTCTTTTATTCTATTATGCATGAATAAAAAGTTTTTAATACAACTCTTGATTTATATGTAATAAAAATCATCAATGCATCATCCCAATTACATTAGAAAGTATCATAACTTTCCATTAACTCTTGTTTCATTCTCTCATTATCATTCTCATATTGAGAACAATTTTCCTAAATATATGAGTCAAATTTTTAGAAAACATGGGTCATATTATTTTCTAAAAAAAATACAATAGTTTCAAAAAAACAAAGTGAGGTGATTTACATTATTCAAAACATACCTCACCAATAAAAGAAAACACATGAATACAAATCACCTTCATCCTCTGCTTGGTTGAAACAAATAATAATTTAAAATACAAGGCTTATAGAAATACCCACTCTTTATTAATATTTTTTGAAAAAATCAATTACTAGTACTACGTTATAATTATATCATAGTTTCACATATAAGGTGAATAAAGTTTATTTATAGATTCATTATTGAGGTTACTATTACATTGGATGGTTTACTATTCATAAATTTCATATTACTATTGAAAATGTCACATAACTATTTCATCAGTATATGTTCCATAACATCAATAGATACCATTTAGTTCACTCATTCAAAATTTATTAGTTTTTTATTGTATTATATAAGTGATCATATAAAATTGTGCTATAATACTCAATTATAAGAATGTAATTTCATTGAAAAATCAGTAGTTAATTACAATCCCATTGTTATTTGGGGTGTCTGTTATATGGATATTAAGACTATAGAGACTCTGGTGGTAGATATTGGAAGGTATTAATGTACCCTTGCTCATTCAGATCCTCAAGTTTCCATGGATTGTCCAATAATTGACTCTTTTTCCTTTTTTGGATTGTGGGAGGACAACAGAGGTGATCTGATGCCACGTTGTGATCCCACATGAAGTAGTGATGCATGTGGATTATAGGTGCATGGTTCAAGTCCCTATTAGAATTATAACATACATAGGGCATGTAGAAATACCATTTCACTTTGTTAAGAGTAGACTCTAGTCCCTACTTTTATATGTTTGGTGTATTTTCTGATTTTTATTGGTTTTGTTTTGTGTAAGTGAGATTTTGAAGATGAAAATGGTTTTAAAATTGATATTATTATTTCCAAATGGTAATAAATTAGATAAATGGGTTTTAATGAAAATTTTCTTGTTGGAAAATTTGGTACATATTTGGAATTGGTAGAGAAATGTGTTATCTGAATCATAGGGTTATCCTTATGAACTTTATCACATGTGAGGGAGTGTATGGAATGTGTGTGTTTGTATGTATTAATGAAAGTGGATGAACATGTGAGAAATGGATCATGGGATACTTTGTTTGTGAAATTGAGATCAAGGACTTGGATTTGTTTTTATATAGTGATTTTGATAGTGTAGATGATTTCGGAAAATGAATTTGGTTTTATAAGTGGGTTTATGTTATATGAAAAGTGGCCATAGAAGAAGGTAATTTTGAAAAAAAATTAAAATGGTGTATTTTGAAAAGAAATGTTTTTCTAAGGACATTGTGTGGTTGGAATATCATCCTATTTTTTGCGGTATATTATTGCATGTTTTGTTTCGTATTGAAGTTCAATTTGGTTTTATGTTTCTGGTGTTTTTTAAAAAATGACTCCCAGAAAGTTCCCTATTGATTCTAATGATTCATTCCTAGTTCCTAGTTCTTCTTGAATGCTATTATTCCTACGAGGTGATACAGGTATGTTTTAGAAATCTACGTGGCTTGATAATGTGGATCATGTTTTTAGGGTATTGGGAACACTTGAATATATCAAATTGAGTTCAATATTTGGTCTATTTGAAGGCCCAACTCTATAAGAATGGGAGTTGTTCTCACCAATATAAATCAATGTAGGTATGATGTGGGATTTGATTAGATATTTATTCATCCAATGTATCATACCTGATGAGGTAATGATGAATAAAATGGAAGATATCATGCATATTCAACAAGTCAATCGATGGTGAAGGCCTATGTTGACTGTTTGAGTGAGCTGCCTCATTTTTATCTGAAGGTAGTGTTGTAGGATCTGATGATGAATTCTATTTTCCCAAGGGTATTCATCCATAGATCGAGGAGTGGGACCTCTTTTATAAGTACATTTTTTTGAGAATATTATGTACGAATTATTCCTAGATTATTTGGTTCATGGAGCATTGATTGTTGGTAATATGGTGCATCTCATAATTCACGATGGTTCCCCATATAGAGATGAGTTGATTATTGAGAATCCAGTACCTAACTTGTTATCCTCATTTATTATTACTTCTATTTTGTCAATCCACTTTTATGGTATGCTATCATCGTGGTCATTCCATGCATTCAAAACCATCTTTTCATATCTCTCTAATGTCCTTCAATCATTGTGTCCATTAGGGTCACTTGTAGAAATATTTATGGGATTATTTCTTGAATAAGGGGTTTTTACCAGGGGGTTATCATATCTAAATGTGTGGTAGGGGATTATTCAACAATATTATCCTCAAACACATGTTTTAGGGTGGATCTCTTGGACAATCAAGAGTTTCCATGTCTGTGAAAAATCATGGCCCAATTTTTGGTTAAATTGTTCGGATGGAAATATATAAGGATTCCTTGTTCTTGTTTCCCTATTAATGAAAGTTCATATTTTTCTAACATGGTCTGAAAACACATTATATTGTAATTCAAGATTTTTTTAGGTTTGAATATGATTTTCTGAATCAATATTTTTTATTATAAAAGTGTGTTTTCCTTCAATTGGATGGTTTTGGTTTTGTGGTTCTCATTTGGAGTTTTTTTAGGTTTTATAAGATATGTGAATAGTGTTTATGATACATTGTTTAGTCAATGGTTCTTTTAGTGAGGTTTCACCAAATAAAGTGGTCTAGATAGTGTGTGAATAAATTCTAGTTATAGTGGATGAGTTTTTTCACTCATGAAATGGAGTTTGTTTTGGATCAGTTGGGAGTTCCCGTATTGTCCCCTTCCAAAGGGGGGTGTGTTTGGGTTTCATGATTTCATGCTAGATGAGTTCTAATGCTAGGAATAACCACAATTTCCCTCCACCATTATTAAATTGTTCCTCCTTCTTCATTTTTAGGATGTGACTTGTGGAGTAAATAGTCACCCAAAGGTCCATGTTTTCTCTCTCGGCCTTTTTTGAAAATGCACTCCATTTTGGATATCATTCATATTGTTGACTTTCTAGCCACATAACGTGTCTATGGTAGGTATAATTGATAAAAAAACTTTTATATTAATTCTTTTATTAATTAAAATCATTTCTAGTGTTTATTTTGAGTTTCGGTACCTGGAAGGACAAATTTTAAAAAATAAATTGGTATTCTTTTTAACGTTTCATGGTTAGCCCACTTGGTTGTAGGAAACACTTTGGCTTCCTAGGTGGCTCTATGTTGTGGAACACAACATACATATAATTAATCAACACAAGTTTCAAGTGACTTACTTGGATCTATAAGTTGGTAATGAAGAGTGGTGAAGTTTGAGCAAGACCTTCTCAACCATGCATTGGGCCGCAAGTAACCAGGTGCAGACCATATATAGTTTGACTTATTGACATCATGAATAATGAAATTAATATTATTATAACTAACTATAATTGATATATATATATATATTTATATTTATTAAAAATCTGTTGGTGATGGGAACATGATCATTATAAAGGGTTCGAAACATCCAAACTGTAATTCTAATGAAGATCTAAATAGTTTACAAGCTAAAACAAGGATTTAGAAATGGAATAAATGATAAATAGGTGTTCAAATGATTAAAGGGATCATATATGATAATATAATTATTTAAATTTCTATTTTATTTAATTATAACAATTTAAAATGTTTTAAAGAGGAGGTTATATTACATTTAAAAAAGATGATCCTATGTTAATGGATTAATGTTACAATATCATTATTTATTAGAATTGAAAATGATGAATATTTAATTAATAAAATTTCATGATATTCCTTTAAAATTCATTTAACATTTCTCATACTATAGTAATTTAAAAATAATACATGTTTTCCTTTTATATTTATTCATTATAAAAACAATATTTAGAAAGAAAATTTATATGGATAATCATATTTATTTCACTCTTTGGTAAAAAAAATCTTTTCTCTTCTATGTACATGATTAAATAATTAATTTTATATAATTCTATAAATATTAAAATATGTTTTATTAAAGGAATTTCTACACAATTTTAATTTTTTTTTAAAAAATTCATAATGAAATTTACTTTTTTGAATGTGTTGCATTTGAATTTTTACAGAAAATGTGAAAGGAATCAGTATTTTACTGTAGATGGAATGAATTGAATTTTAGTCCCATATGACTGAAAAATACTTTTTATCTTCAATAAAAATTTTCATAATTTATTTCTAATATAATTTTCCTTATTATTTATAAAATTTCTAGATTTTTTGACAATATTTTTAGAGGGAAAATAATGTTTTCATTATAAAATGTTATAGTGATATTTTTAAAGTAATTTCACATCTAATAAGGAATTAATGGATGTTACATAATCCTTAGTAGGGATATAATATTATAATACCATATTTATAATTACATTGGGTTTTTTATGATTATTTTGAAATGTTTTTTATGGATCCAATATATCTTTAATGTGGTTTTTATAATGAACGGATGAAAGGTTTTTTAAACAAATTTCATTACATGGGTTATGAAATTGAAAAAAAAAAATTATGATCCTATGGAATACATTTGTATGATTTTAATTATTTTATATCATGGATAAAAAATATATATCCCTCTATTGCATTAGGAAATGAAATATATTTCATGGGAAAGAATTTCATGTCTTAGGGAGTGAACCCTGTTGAATAAGGGACATTATGCACTATTATAGTGAGAGGAGTAAACTTTGAGTTATACAATTGTCTTCAAAGGGATCCAAATTAAATGTTATAATTCTGGATATGATACTTGATTACTAAGATAATGTTTTTATATGCATTTCTATACGCCATAAAATTTATTCTTATGCCAATGTTATGATATAAATTCTCTTGTTAATTGATTCCATAATGATCCATATCTTATCAATTTACATTATTTATTCCATGACCCATGATTATGATCTTTAATATCAAGGTAGTGATTTTCAAATAATAATTTCATGTTATCTTACCCTTATTCCCTTATAATGATGTTTTTATCATTGATATGTCCCTTGTAATCCCTTACTAAGTATATGATGGCACCCTATCTTAAATTTCATTTCCATAGGTAATGAATAATGGTATTATGTATCATATGTATATTAATGATTCTAGATATTAATAATGGTTGGGGATATGTTTAGTTCACATTTGAACCATTTGTTTATGTATCCATGAATCTAATGATACTATACCTATATGATTCTTCCTTTGATCATTATGTTATGGAAATAATATCCATATAATAAGATGTAATACCTATGTATTGGTATCTATAGTTGGTATCATTTAATGTGCTAGTTACCTAAAGAAACTATGATGGGTAAACATTTGTTACAAACCTTATAGTTATCTTTTAAAAGGGTAACATCCTATGTTTTGGTAAACAAAGGAGTGTAGTTTTACTTGAATAATATCACTGTTATGAAACTGCAAGATGGTGTAGTTTTATGATATATCAATCTTGGGAATAGATCACAAAAAAGTGATTTTATTTCTATGTATTGGGAATCGTTTTTAGTGGAATGTGTTTCCTTATTACACACCATTTCTAAAACTACATGTATATATTCATGGATAATTTAACATTTACATTACAAAACATTAAGAAGGATTATAATTAATGATGATCATTTATGACCTAGGTTAATATTTTGGATTCATATATTGAAAAAACATTTCAATTATTTATACATCCTTTAATTTATTTTTTATTATTGTTTCTTCTTATTTAAAATACATGATTTCAATACTATCCATTTCAGTTTTAGTATTGTATAAAATAATGAATAAAAAAGTAAAGGTGGTAATATGTAACATTAAATATTGATTTAGGATATTTGAGATTAGATATATGAATTCATGTATACGAAAAAAATATCTCAATGAATTATAAATAATATCCTAATTGACTATATGAATAATTTTCTAAGAGAATTCTAAATAGTATTATGATCATATATCATGCATAATATTCTTTATTGATTTAATTTCATGGGAAAATAATTCCAATGATTTCTATAATTCTACCTATATTAAAATTTTATATTTTAATTGGAATTTATTGTAATTTTTACATACACGGTGTGTTAATTTTTTAAGGGAAGATAGTTTTTATATTAACGAAATTGTTATACATCTCTGTGATATGAATTATAAACATCTAATTAAATTTAGATAAGATTTATTAGTTTTTTAATATTGAAAAGCAGATTTGACTACTTTTTCAGGGGATAAACTAATCATATCGTATATTCCTATTTTGGGGGAGTTTTTTAATGTATTTTTGGAAGATTTTCCTTGTCTACCCTGAAATATTGTAGTGTTTTTTTTCCATAAAACTCATGCTTGGTGATTATCATTTTTAAAGTACGCAATATAACACGACACTGAGAGAGTTACAAGAATGTAATGAGAATATCTAGATTAATAGTGACAATGTATTTATTCAAAACCATGTTCGAATTTGGGTATACCTGTTTTATTTTTTATTAAGAATGGTAGATCAACGAATTTGTATATTGATTATCTGGAACATAAAAATCATAATATGAAGAATATTTTACTTTTTATTGATGAAATTATTTATCCAATATGATAGGATTATTATGTTTTTATGATTATTCCTCATTAAAGGTATCATTAATTATAGTGAGGATGTTATATAAATCTTATACAATATTTCTTACAATAAATAGAAACTATGAATATATTCTGATTTCGTTTCCCCTCACTAATTCCATCACTATCTTTATGGAATTAATGAATCTAGTCTTTAGATATTACAATTATTTGTTGTTGTAGTATTTATAAATGATATTCATATATGTTGAAAAAGAAAGTAATATCTTGAATATCACATAAGTATTTTTTTTAGACTATATGGAAGTAGGCGATGTCTACGAATTTAAAAAAGTAATAATTTTGTCTAAAAAAGATTAATTATTGGGTTATATAATCTCATGCAATGATATATCGAGGGGTATTTCAAAGATACTTGTTATTGACTATTGTCATAGTAAAACCCTTGTAACTGATATATGTATATATATAGTCTTCATTGTTATTACATACATTATTTATTCATTATTAGTATTTCTCATGACTATCAAATCCGGTTACTAAGCACACTCAAAATGAACTATTATGATTTGGAATAAAGAATGTGATGACAATTTCATGGAATTGAAGACAATATTAGTCCACACACCTACTAAAAATTTACAATGATGTAAATAAGTTATTTGGATTTATAGTGATAAATAGAATAAGTGATTAGTATTTTTTCTCAAGAATATGTTATGGTTATAGATTCTTTAGAATGAAAATTGGATCTTCAAGAGAAAAGAGACCCTACTTTTTATTTGGAGTTAGTTGATTTAATATATCAGTACTAGTTTTAATGAATATTCATTATAAGGAAATATCTTATATGGATAATGATCATAAATGATAAATGTATGTATTACCTCAAAAATAGTTACATATTCACCAGTCATTATTTTAATAATTATTTAGAGATTATGATTGCTTAATATATTACAGGATGTGAATACAAACAAGGTGGTAGATTCTCTATGTTGAAAGTATAATTATATATATTTTTATTATGGTAATAAAAAATACAATATTTCAGAAATTTAAAATGATGGATCTGAAAATCATGAAGGAAGTTTAGAAATATCATATTTCTTAAATGAATGTTCAACCATATATTTATATGAAGAATATAGAGAAACTGATAGATGATATTGAACTATAGAAAATGGTATGAAATCTTCATGATTATAGTCTTTATTTTAATGGAATCATAATTTGCGGGAACATTGTATTTTTTACATCTATAATGTATTTAAAGAAGGTGTTCTTGGATAATGCTCATAGTTCATCATTATCCATTCATAAATAGAGTTAGAAGAAAAATATATATATATATATATGTGAAATATATTTTGTAGAGGGATTGAATAAAAAAGACACATTGTTGAGTATATATCTCAATTCAATGTAAATTTTTTTTGTTAGGGATGAGGTACAATAACCTAATTAGAGGATACAACAAGTATCAAAACTGATTGGAAATTGTAATTCATCAACATGAATTTTTATGTTAAGATCCCTAAATCTTACGAAATATATAATTCAATATTGGTTGTAGTTCGTCGATTTTCAGATTCATCACACTCATGTTCTATCCAATAAGTTATTTTTGTTGATTATCTTATAATAATTAATATTATGTAACTTGGAAGGATTAATTATGTAATACATTCAATTTTATTTTATTGGGATCTGAGGTTTTCCTCATTGTTCTCGTGAAGACTTCCACATTATCTGGATATAGAGTTGATCTTCACTACATCATGCAACCCTGAGACATATGGTTATTATGAGAAACCCAATAAACCCTTGGATAATATGATATGATCTTGTTTTACAGATATTAATGGTGGTTTGGATAAAAAAACACCGTCCTTTTGTGCTGTCATAATACAATATCAATAACTCAATCATTTATGTGGATCTTTATGAAGTCATATATATAGGGATTTGTAGAAATCCTTTGTTTTTGGTTGAATATGGAGATATTAATAACATTATACTTGAGATATAAAATTAATTGGTAGAGGAATGAAGATCCATTTAGGGGATTATTGAAAAGTTATACTCACAGTCATCAAATAAATCTAGATTTTGATGTAGGTGAGTAGGTATTTTTTTTAAATTTCTCTATGGATTATCTTCATGATATTTTGAAATATAGGAATGAATATCACAATGTATATTGGAACCATCATTATTAATGATCTATTTGGGGAAGTATATTAGCAAATGGATCATCCAAAAAATCCATCTCTACTTCACGATGTGTATCATGTATCTCTCCAAATGTGATACCCACTGAATCCCTCACATAGAATAAAAAAAGACTTAATACCCCGATAGCATGATATTTTCATTGAATTCAATCAAATAATAATTATAGATCATGTAGATCAAATTATACAAAACATGAATACCCATATGGTTAATTTTATCCATAGTAATAATAAATATGAATAATATAATGAGGAACATAATGATGTTATGTTCTAGAGAGATCATAACTTGTTAGTATTAGAGTGAATAAATATAGAGCATGAAATTAAATTTAAATGGGGTAGACTGTGACACCATAAAATTTTATGTTATACATCATTATGATTAATTTTTTTTCTATGAAAGAATTCTTTACAAGAAATGCTATGTTTAAATGAACCATAAAATAATGTAAAAATATAATTATTTTATTTGATTGTTAATTACCAACAATTTAATTATAGGTCTTCAATAATACTATCTTAATTATTTAAAATTTAAGGGAAAATATAATCCTTTAGTATTCAATTAATATTTGATGGAAGAAAAAATCATTTGAAAACAATAGAGATAATTTACTGAGAAAATATTGTTTATGATTTGAATATTTTTTCATCACAATAGATTAATGTAATAAATATTTTTGAGTGATTTTACTGATATTAATATATAATATATTTAGTAATTTTTTTCCTAAAATTCATTTAATATTTTCTATTGGCATGAGATAAGAATAAATCATGTTTAATGCATATAAAGTATTTTTTAGATAATATTTGTCATCACGTTTTGAAATACTCTTATAAAAATATTATATATAAATTATAGATATTGTATGTGTAAAATAGTTTTATAATATAGAATTATGAGGGATAAATTAGTTAAATTGTTGATGTTTATTTTTAGGACTTATGTACACTAACGGTGGTAGAATGTTTATCCTTAGTATAAGAGAAAATAATTTTAATCAATTAAAAATAAAAAAATTACATAATATAACTCTCATAATCTAAAATATCGTATCTTTGCTCACAAAGTAAAAAAAAGAATTGTGTGAAGGAAAATTTACTATTAGTTTGATCAAAAAGAATTTATTTCAAGGTGTAAATTTTTTTGTAGTTTTTAGTAATTTTAATATTACCTTAAATGTATATGCATCAATGACGGTGTTGTTCTGTAATTATAATAAAAATAAAATAAATGATATATACAATTATTATATTAATATAATATGAATGATGTATAAATATTTTAATTCCATCATTTTCTTAGAGTCATTAGTTTCAAATTAAGTGAATATTCTAGAAAATGATAGAAATAATATTTACTGAAAATAATGTTAAATTAAATTATTAAAATTTAAAATAGCATGTAAGGGGATAACATGGATATGATACTGTTGAATATTTCATCACATTTATTTTTATGAGGAAATTTTCACCTAATAAGTAAAATTATAACCCCTTAGAAATGCAAAATATGTTTCCCTGAATATAGTTAAAATTAGTTTCCTATAGTGTTAAACAAAAATAGAAGGTTAAAACACAACATTAACGCATTTATATTTTACTTTTCGATTGTATTTACACAAAATAATTACTTATAATAAATGACCTTGTATTTTATATCTTATTTATATAGAATAAATTTTTTATATGAATCTTTCCTGAAATTTCAAGACTACCCTTCCACTAAATTCTAAAAGGGACCTATATATTCTATTTTTAGACCACATTTCTCCTTTTACATCAAACCAAACCCTGAAAAATTATATTTTCAACTTTATTATAATTTTTATAGAGGTTATATATGTTTAAATTTCCAATAATAGAATCATTAATTGGATATTGATGTTAGTAATTTCAATGTACATGTAATTTTCATAAATAATCTATTTTTTACTTCATCATTTAGCTCTCATAAATCTGTTATATTAATAGTAAAAAAATAGCATCAATAACCTCAAAATAAATTTATTTAAATTTTTAAACCACCATTAGACATCCTCTTTCCCATCAAATGGGATGTGAATGTATCACTCGTGCATACACAACTACTAGATTATAGGTTATACTAATAATTTGGAGCCACTCATATAGCCACTGAAACATTTTTTCTAGACTATAATAATAGTTTGAGGGATTATTTGGTGATTTTAGAAAGATATAAATCAAAAACAAGATTTTTTCTAGTCCATTTGTAATAATGACCTATAAAAATTGTAACACCCCAAGCTTCTACGGTACGCTTCTCTTTGAATAATGTGATAGCGTGTGTTGTACGCAACACCGAGTTCTAACACACCATAACTAATCAAACTAGCCGTTATGAATAGTAATACCTACTTTTTGAAATTATATATATTTTATATTTGAAAATGGACTTAATTTTTGGATTCGGAATATCGAATTTAGCCTAAGGTGAAATTTTGGTACATTTCAGATAACTTTCATATTTTGATGAATAGTGAAAATTACTAAGTTTTAATTAAAAACAACTTTTTTAATAAAAATAATTAATAGTGATAAATTATGAATTTGAGTTGTTTTAAAGTATATTTAGAATATATTTTTACCATTTAATATAATGTTGGTCATTGGACATAATTTTACAATTAAACCGAACATAAACGAGTGTCAATCTTTTGATAGTTATTATCTCTTAAAAACACGCTTTTTGTTTTGACAGCGGGAATTAATTTTAAATTAATTTCTGCCACTTCTGTGTTTTGAATTTAGGAAAATGGATTCCATATTTGGAATCAGGATTTTCAAATTGTGTAAATATGTAACTTTTATTTTTAGACATTTTGAGTAATTACTGCGGTAAATATTTTATTTACCATGGTTAAGGGTAAATCCGGTAAATAAGGGTTAAAAAATAATATTATAATAATACTAAATTACCCTAAAACGTGTCTTAACCCTATTGGTTGATACATGGTCGACCATGGGAATCTTTGGGTCTATTTTGGGACCCCATGGATCCACTTGTAAGTGATAATGACACTTTATTTTAATTAAGTTAAAATGAATACAAAAATGACACAAGCATATATCTTTTAGAAAAACAATTGTTACATAGGGTTATATATGTTGGATTTTAGATTATAAATATTCATTAGAAAGATAAAACGATTTCCTACATAATGATATTTTATTTATAATTTTTAGAAATTAAATAAGTTATTTTATTTAAGACACAATGATGATGCAGTAATTACTATAATAGTGAAAAATTAAAATAATTGATATTATAAATACTCAAATAAAGATAATATGAAACTTTTAATGAATTAAACTAATTTTCTAGGATAATATGATATATTAGGATTGATTTAATTTACTTTGTTCGAAGTAATCAATCTGTTATGAGTTTCACAAAAATCAACTATTGAATAGTGTCAAAATTGACATAAAAGAGTTCTTAAAACAAATATTATATTCTTAATTGATATTAAATTCCTAAAAATCTACGGTTCGTCCACGAGACTTATATCATGATAGGTCCATCATTAATGTACCACTTGGGGGTCTCTTGGATGTATATAGTAAGTTTATTAACCATATTATATAAAAATACAAAGAGACATTGTAAAAGTGAAACTAATTAACTTAGAGTTAATACTTAAAGATAAGGTTAATATAAGTACCCAAACCTGTCTAAATTATATTGGTTGAGTGTTTTTTGACCTATACCCACCTTAACCTTTTAATAATAAGCTTTGGAGCCATTATAAACCGAATATGAATTTATTATAAATTAATATTTCTAGCTTTTCCAAAGGTTCCCCTCACCCCTCTTATAAAAAGGCACTCCTCCTTCTCATTTCTTCACACCTTCAAAGCCTTTTGGTTCGGCCAAACTCTGCCCAAATACTCTCCCAACATCCCTCACTACAACCTAGAGGCCTTAGTTTGATCATAAAGCCAACCTAAGGAGCCCTTTTGATCAAATCAAAAGGAACAACCCGAAGAAGAGGTAATGATTTCACCACCCTTCTCCAAGTTCATTTCTTCTTCCACTTCTTCTTCCTTTGTTCTTACCATTCTAAAATAATAACTCCAGTATCTCAAATATACTGTGATGTTATTATAAATATGGTACAACCATATTCAGTATTCTATCCACCCTTTTAATAACAAGTCACCATACGTGCGTACGTACGGACTACCGTCTCCACGTCGTGGTGTAATTGTTATTCAATATAATATTATTTGGATGGGTATAATAATGATGTGTAACTCATGTAAATAATAAATATAACATGTTAATGATTCTGTATATATGATATACCATCCATTTATATATTATTTTAATATCAAAAGAATGATATTGTCGCTCGTGCGTACGTACGGACTACCGTCTCCACGAACGCGATGAGATTCATTCTCCATCGTATCCATTCAAGTATAATTATCATTTGATGATATAAAAATGATGTTTAAGGACTAGATATCATTCTGGATATGAATAAGATACAACAACCATGGCTTATGTAACAAAACATATAAAAGAAAATGAGTAATTTAACTCCTGAAATGACGATAATTCTAAGATATTATTAGCAAATCAATGTTAAAAGATCATATATGATATCATATTATTATATATGATTCTTGTATAATTTAATAACAACTATTTCACCATTATACAGGAGGTTAACCTACCCCAACCAAGGAATAGTACAAGGTAAGGGTTAACTTTACAACCTCTTCATTATCCAAGGTTGTTTATACGTAATAATCTACTGGGATCTCTTTATCATCCACATCCATGTTTCTTAAAAATGCATTTCAAAACATTTTTACTATTTACTACAATATGAGTTAAATTCATTTATACCCTTTTTGACTTTTATAAGTGGTTTATAAAGGAATCTTTCGGTCGTTTTCAAAACAAGGTCCTTTTTAACCTTTTCGACAGAATTAAGGTAAGAATGTTTTTTTAACTTATACGGCGGGTGCGGCTATTTTCCTCCGTTATAAAATCTTCAAAGCTTACCTTACAATATTATAAGAATATTTTCAAAGAAAATGTTTTATTTTATATGGATCTTAAATTATTTCAAAATAAAAGGAGATATTTCTTTAAAAAGAATTTTGATTTCATCTATGTCAACATCCTTTGATGGATTTTTAAGATTATTTGAAGTTGATTTATTATGATACAAAACTTCTATATTGTATTGAAGGTTTTGTGATATGTTTGACTGTGGATGTGCTATTTTTATACCATTCATAGTTTATGGTGAAAGTATTGACATTTCATATGCTAGTTTTAATATGAATGTTCATGTTATGTTTAAACCTTTTCATATGGGAATGCATTGGACTTAATATGTGACGGGTGGAGCCCGCTATAGCTCCTCGATGCATCGGTAGGTCACATGAGACAAACTAGTGTCTTGGCACAAGGCCTTGACAAAATCTTATTTGTAGTCTTGGCACGAGGCCTTGGCTATGTGGTTATGATAGTCTGGCATTATGCATTCCAACATTATGAAAGTGGTTATTGATTTTTTCATGTGATTATTCGATTAGTAGAATATCCATGTGAATAAGTAAATTGCATTATTTCATTTTATTTTTGCCATACCATGTTGAAAGTTCATATTTAAAAGGCTTTTGTTTTAGTTATACATTGCCTTAAATGTTTATTCTTATTTATGAAAGTTTCCGCTATATTGTTATCCTTACTGGGCATTTGAGCTCACCCCTTTTCTATGTTTTATTTTTCCCAGGATGTGAAGAAGTAAGTTATGAATGACCTACAGGGATTTTATTAGGGGTTAATAGTGTGGATTGTTGAAACATTATGTTGTTGTAGTAGTTTTTCATTTTATGATGTAATGTAAAACTTATGAATATATCTAGTGTTTCCAAGGCTACTAAACCAATCGGTCTTTCGAGATTTGATCTTTCTTGTGATCATGCCAATGTTATGTAATAATGCACCGACTCTGGGTAACTGGGGTCGGGGCGTTACAGTTGGTATCAGAGGAAGTTTAGTACAAACCTTGGAAGCTAGATTTAGATAAACTCTGATTAGAGCACGTAGACCTAAGATGAACTTTGAGGATTAGTATAGAAGAACTTCCTAGAATTTTGGTATTGTAGAGATTTTGTGAGTTTTCCAAGCAATACATCCCTGTCTGGATACGAGCAGGTAGAGGCGGCTCTGGTACAGATGTACCTAGGGGTAAAACCCGAAAACACCGCTTTGAGCTAGACTCGAACGGGAACTGGTGCACGACAACGGGCCTTGCTGCACTCTTGGTTACGACACTCCCGGGGGATATGCTTAGGATAACTCTCATTTTCTTTACAAATCATTTTGAAGGGATTATGAGTATATACTTCCTCAAAGAAAACATTCTTATGATTATGGATTATATCCATAAATAGTTCAATTTATGTTAAGTGTTTTATAAGTATGGGATTATGTATCTTTATTCATAAACTGATCTAGTTTATGCCATTGTTTAGAAATGGTGCCTAGTGGAAGAAATGGAAACCGTATCAATGCACGCACTCCATGTAAGGATTTCCCTCCTGCTCAAGATAATTATAGTGGGGCTGGTGATGCAACTGGTGCTGATCAGCTAATCACCATACTGGGACAACTTACTCAGGTTATGAATAATAACCTTACCCGTATGGAGCACCCTGATCCGCAGCGTGGAGGATCAATGTTAGATCGATTCATGAGGAAACAACCACCAACTTTCAATGGGAATACAAATCCCTTAGTAGCTGAGCAATGGATATTTTCCCTAGAGAAAATATTTCAGGCTTTGGGGAGCAGTGAAAGGGAAAAAGTTATCATGGCAGTTTACCGCCTCACTGGAGATGCTGATCAATGGTGGTAATTGATTCAAAATACGAAGGAAGATGATGAAGTATCAAATATGGACTGGAGGGAGTTCAAAGATCTGTTTTTAGAAAAATACTTCCCTCGCGAACATCGAGCAGATATGGAAAGGCAATTTCTGAGTCTGAGACAAAATGAGGATGAGAATGTCACAAAGTATGAGGCTAACTTTACAAGGTTAGCGAGGTACGCTGGTGATTATATTCGTAACCCAAGAAGTAATATTGATCGTTTCTTTGATGGGTTAAAACCATTTCTCCGTCGAGCGTTAGTCTCACAATCCTTTTCATCGTACGAAGACATTGTCTCATGTGCTATCAAGACCGAAAAGGAATTCTCTAAGTCTTATGACTTTAAAGCAAAGCAAGAGAAGAAGAGACCTGCTAATCAATCTGGGAATGGAAATAAGGGGAAGAAGGGAAAGGTTGAATATCCATCTTGTGGTAAATGCGGGAAGAAACATCCTGGTACTTGCTTGAAGGGAATGGGAGTCTGTTACAAGTGTGGTGAAAAAGGCCACCAAGCTCATGATTGCAAGGGGAAGAAGGAAGATACCAACGTTCAGTGCTATAATTGCAGGGAGATGGGGCATTATGCAAATGCATTTCCTAAGCGTCAGGAGAACTTACCTCAGAAAAGGCCAAGGGATCAAGGCCAGGCTTATGTTATCACTACTGCTGAGGTAGAAGCTCCGAAAGATGTGGTGGCAGGTAATTTAATGGTTTCCTCAAGTTTAGCAAATGCATTATTTGATTCTGGATCATCGCATTGTTTCATATCTTCCCAGTTTTCTAAGAAAATAAGATATTTCCAATTTGATTTAATAAGGGAGTTGTCAGTTAAAACTCTTAAGGGAAGTATCGTTGCAACAAAGTTTTGTGAATCAGTCCCCATTAGAGCACATAAATTTTCTTTATCTGCTGATTTCATCATGAAACCTATGATTGAGTTTGATATAATCCTCGGTATGGACTGGCTTTCGGACTATGATGCGAAGATTTATTGTAAGAAGAAAGAGGTTACGATTCTTGATGATAATGATAAGGAGCACCTTATTTTTAGAGCAGAATCGTCACCACCTAATTCTTATTTAGATCCACCCCCAGTAGCTCAACTTAATTCAATTATTCGGGAGGAAGAGAATGAAATAACTGTCGGTGAGGAAAGGAATGTTCAAATAGAGGATATACCTGTTGTGAAAGAATTTGAATATGTATTTCTGGAAGATTTACCTGGACATCCTCCAGAACGAGAAGTTGAGTTTTCTATTGATTTGATTCCTGGATCAAGGCCTATATCGAAGACCCCTTATAGAATGGACACTGTAGAGTTAGTCGAACTAAAGAAACAACTAGAGGAATTGAGTAATAAGAGATTTATTCGCCCTAGTGTTTCTCCATGGGGAGCCCCTGTTCTTTTTGTTAAAAAGAAAGATGGATCTATGAGGTTATGTATCGACTACAGGGAGATCAATGCTATAACGATAAAGAACAAGTATCCCCTACCTCGTATTGATGATTTATTTGACCAACTGCATGGAGCTCAATACTTTTCAAAGATTGACCTTCGATCTGGATACCATCAGTTGTGTGTGAAGAAGGAAGACATTCCGAAAACAACATTTCGAACCAGGTACGGGCATTACGAGTTTACTGTAATGCCGTTTGGATTGACTAATGCACCCTCTGTATTCATGGATCTAATGAATAGAGTTTTCAAGGAGTATCTCGATGAATTTGTGGTGGTATTTATTGATGATATCTTGGTATACTCCAAAACCTACGAAGATCATGAAAATCACTTGCGCATTATCTTGAAGACTCTGAGGAGGCATGAATTATATGGGAAATTTAGCAAGTGTGAATTCTGGCTTCAGGAGATTTCTTTTCTTGGCCATATTGTCTCTAAAGATGGAATCTCTGTTGATCCTTCTAAGACCATGGAAATCCAAGAATGGCCAGCACCTACGAGTATAACCGAGGTACGTAGTTTTATTGGTTTGGCAGGTTATTATCGACGTTTCGTCCAGAATTTTGCCCGATTGGCTAACCCATTAACGAAGCTCACACGTAAAGGGGTTAAATTTGTTTGGACAAAAGAGTGTGAAGAATGTTTCGAAGAACTGAATAGAAGATTAGTAAATGCTCCTATATTGACTTTACCATCGGGGAATGATGGGTTCGTTATTTATAGTGATGCATCGAAGAAAGGACTTGGCTGTGTCCTTATGCAGAATGATAGAGTTATTGCCTATGCATCACGACAGTTGAAAATTCATGAACAAAACTATCCTACTCATGATCTCGAGTTAGCAGCAGTGATCTTTGCTTTGAAGATATGGAGGCACTACCTCTATGGTGAAAAATGTGAGATTTATACTGATCACAAGAGTTTGAAGTATATTTTCTCACAAAAAGAACTCAACATGAGGCAAAGGAGATGGCTTGAATTACTCAAGGATTATGATTGTACGATACACTACCACCCAGGGAAGGCAAACAAGGTGGCACATGCTTTGAGTAGAAAAGACCATGGAGTTTTGAACAATATGAGAATTGAAAGGGATCCAATTTTCATGGATCTAGTGAAGATGGACATGGGAATAACCAGGGAAGGTGAAACATCAATGCTTTTTCAAATGGTTGCCAAACCATCTTTACTAGAAAGGATTAAGAGTTCTCAGACCGATGATGAAGAATTCCAAAAGAAGATTAAAGTTGTGAATGATGGGAGATTGAGAGACTTTGTGTATGAAGATGGAATTTTGAAATTCGGGAAGAGACTTTGTGTTCCCAATATACCTGATCTAAAAAGGGAATTGTTGGATGATGCTCATAGTTCCAATTTCTCTATACACCCTGGGAGCACCAAAATGTATAGATATTTGAAGGAACATTTTTGGTGGGACAACATGAAGAGGGAGATTGCTGATTTTGTGTCAAGATGTATCGTTTGTCAACAAGTGAAAGCTGGAAGGCAACAGCCTGGAGGAGTCATGCAACCTCTTCCCATACCGGAGTGGAAATGGGACAATGTTATGATGGACTTTGTCATGGGGCTACCAAAGACTCCTAGAAGGAATAATGCAATATGGGTTATTGTTGATCGTCTTACCAAGACAGCACATTTTCTTGCTATAAGAGAAGATCTACCCCTGGAACGTCTAGCAAGACTATATATTAATGAAGTTGTGAGACTTCATGGAGTACCCCTATCGATTGTTTCTGATCGTGATCCCCGTTTTACTTCTAGATTCTGGAAAAGTCTTCAGAAATCCCTGGATACTGAACTTCATTTGATCACTGCTTACCACCCTCAGACAGACGGACAATCAGAACGGACTATTCAAACCTTAGAATACATGTTGAGATCTTGCTCACTTGACTTTCAGGGTATGTGGGATCAATATTTACCTTTGGTAGAATTTTCCTATAACAATAGTTTCCATTTGATTATTCAGATGGCACCATATGAAGCGTTATACGGAAAGAGATGTCGCACACCAACCTGTTGGGATGACATTGGTGAAAGAAAACTTGTAGGCCCAGAACTGGTGGAGGAAACGGTGGAAAAGGTGAAATTAATCCAAAATCACATCAAAGCATCTCAAAGTAGGCAGAAGAGCTATGCCGATAATCGAAGGAAGGATTTGGAATTTCAAGTCGGTGATCATGTTTTTCTGAAGGTATCTCCGTGGAAGGGAGTCATACGTTTTGGTAAGAAAGGTATATTGAGTCCCAGGTACATCGGACCATTCGAAATTCTAGAACGAATTGGGGTTGTAGCTTACCGATTGGCAATGCCGCCAAGTCTCTCCAAAGTTCACGATGTGTTCCACATATCTCTATTGAGGAAATACATGCCTGATCCGACGCATGTACTCACCTATGAGTAATTAGAACTGGAACCCGTTCTATCTTATTGCGAAGAGCCCGTCAAGATTCTTGATACGAGAGAACAAGTGCTGAGAAACCGGACGACGCGTCTGGTAAAATATTTGTGGAGAAACCATAAGATGGAAGAGGCAACGTGGGAACCCAAGGAAGTTATGATGAAGAACCACCCGAGTCTTTTTATGCAGTAATACCCTAGAAATTGCGAGGACGCAATTATTTGAAGGAGGGGAGAGTGTAACACCCCAAGCTTCTACAGTACGCTTCTCTTTGAATAATGTGATAGCGTGTGTTGTACGCAACACCGAGTTCTAACACACCATAACTAATCAAACTAGCCGTTATGAATAGTAATACCTAATTTTTGAAATTATATATATTTTATATTTGAAAATGGACTTCATTTTTGGATTCGGATATCGAATTTAGCCTAAGGTGAAATTTTGGTACATTTCAGATAACTTTCATATTTTGATGAATAGTGAAAATTACTAAGTTTTAATTAAAAACAACTTTTTTAATCAAAATAATTAATAGTGATAATTTATGAATTTGAGTGGTTTTAAAGTATATTTAGAATATATTTTTACCATTTAATATAATGTTGGTCATTGGACATAATTTTACAATTAAACCGAACATAAACGAGTGTCAATCTTTTGATAGTTATTATCTCTTAAAAACACGCTTTTTGTTTTGTCAGCGGAAATTAATTTTAAATTAATTTCTGCCACTTCTGTGTTTTGAATTTAGGAAAATGTATTCCATATTTGGAATCAGGATGTTCAAATTGTGTAAATAGGTAAGTTTTATTTTTAGACATTTTGAATAATTACTGCGGTAAATATTTTATTTACCATGGTTAAGGGTAAATCCGGTAAATAAGGGTTAAAAAATACTAATATAATAATACTAAATTACCCTAAAACGTGTCTTAACCCTATTGGTTGATACATGGTCGACCATGGGAATCTTTGGGTCTATTTGGGGACCCCATGGATCCACTTGTAAGTGATAATGACACTTTATTTTAATTAAGTTAAAATGAATACAAAAATGACACAAGAATATATCTTTTTGAAAAACAATTGTTACATAGGGTTATATATGTTGGATTTTAGATTATAAATAATAATTAGAAAGCTAAAAATATTTCCTACATAATGATATTTTATTTATAATTTTTAGAAAATAAATAAGTTATTTTATTTATGACACAATGATGATGCAGTAATTACTATAATAGTGAACAATTAAAATAATTGATATTATAAATACCCAAATTAATATAATATGAAACTTTTAATGAATTAAACTAATTTTATAGGATAATATGATATATTAGGATTGATTTAATTGACTTTGTTAGAAGTAATCAATCTGTTATGAGTTTCACAAAAATCAACTATTGAATAGTGTCAAAATTGACATAAAAGAGTTCTTAAAACAAATATTATATTCTTAATTGATATTAAATTCCTAAAAATCTAAGGTTCGGCCAAGAGACTTATATAATGATAGGTCCATCATTAATGTACCACTTGGGGGTCGCTTGGATGTATATAGTAAGTTTCTTAACCATATTATATAAAAATACAAAGAGACATTGTAAAAGTGAAACTAATTAACTTAGAGTTAATACTTAAAGATAAGGTTAATATAAGTACCCAAACCTGTCTAAATTCTATTGGTTGAGTGGTTTTCGACCTATCCCCACCTTAAACTTTGAATAATAAGCTTTGGAGCCATTAGAAACCGAATATGAATTTATTATAAATTAATATTTCTAGCTTTTCCAAAGGTGCCCCTCACCCCTCTTATAAAAAGGCACTCCTCCTTCTCATTTCTTCAGACCTTCAAAGCCTTTTGGTTCGGCCAAACTCTGCCCAAATACTCTCCCAACATCCCTCACTACAACCTAGAGGCCATAGTTTGATCAGAATGCCAACCTAAGGAGCCCTTTTGATCAAATCAAAAGGAAGAACCCGAAGAAGAGGTAATGATTTCACCACCCTTCTCCAAGTTCATTTCTTCTTCCACTTCTTCTTCCTTTGTTCTTACCATTCTAAAATAATAACTTCAGTATCTCACATATACTGTGATGTTATTATAAATATGGTAAAACCATATTCAGTATTCTCTCCACCCTTTGAATAACATGTCACCATACGTGCGTACGTACGGACTACCGTCTCCACGTCGTGGTGTAATTGTTATTCAATATAATATTATTTGGATGGGTATAATAATGTTGTGTAACTCATGTAAATAATAAATATAACATGTTAATGATTCTGTATATATGATATACCATCCATTTATATATTATTTTAATATCAAAATAATGATATTGTCGCTCGTGCGTACGTACGGACTACCGTCTCCACGAATGCGATGAGATTCATTCTCCATCGTATCCATTCAAGTATAATTATCATTTGATGATTTAAAAATGATGTTTAAGGACTCGATATCATTCTTGATATGAATAAGATACAACAACCATGGCTTATGTAACAAAACATATAAAAGAAAATGAGTAAGTTAACTCCCGAAACGACGATAATTCTAAGATATTATTAACAAATCAATGTTAAAAGATCATATATGATATCATATTATTATATATGATTCTTGTGTAATTTAATAACAAATATTTCACCATTATACAGGAGTTTAACCTACCCCAAACAAGGTAAAGTACAAGGTAAGGGTTTACTTTACAACCTCTTCATTATCCAAGGTTGTTTATACGTAATAATCTACTGGGATCTCTTTATCATCCACATCCATGTTTCTTAAAAATGCATTTCAAAACATTTTTACTATTTACTAGAATATGAGTTAAAGTCATTTATACCCTTTTTGACTTTTATAAGTGGTTTATAAAGGAATCTTTTGGTCATTTTCAAAACAAGGTCCTTTTTAACCTTTTCGACAGAATTAAGGTAAGAATGTTTTTTTTAACTTATACGGCGGGTGCGGCTATTTTCCGCCGTTATAAAATCTTCAAAGCTTCCCTTACAAGCTTATAAGAATATTTTCAAAGAAAATGTTTTATTTTATATGGATCTTAAATTATTTCAAAATAAAAGGAGATATTTCATTAAAAAGAATTTTGATTTCATCTATGTCAACATCCTTTGATGGATTTTTAAGATTATTTGAAGTTGATTTATTATGATACAAAACTTCTATATTGTATTGAAGGTTTTGTGATATGTTTGACTGTGGATGTGCTATTTTTATACCATTCATAGTTTATGGTGAAAGTATTGACATTTCATATGCTAGTTTTAATATGAATGTTTATGTTATGTTTAAACTTTTTCATATGGGAATGCATTGGACTTAATATGTGACGGGTGGAGCCCGCTATAGGTCCTCGATGCATCGGTAGGTCTCACGAGACAAACTAGTGTCTTGGAACAAGGCCTTGACAAAATCTTATTTGTAGTCTTGGCACGAGGCCTTGGCTATGTGGTTATGATAGTCTGGCATTATGCATTCCAACATTATGAAAGTGGTTATTGATTTTTTCATGTGATTATTCGATTAGTAGAATATCCATGTGAATAAGTAAATGGAATTATTTCATTTTATTTATGCCATACCATGTTGAAAGTTCATATTTAAAAGGCTTTTGTTTTAGTTATACATTGCCTTAAATGTTTATTCTTATTTATGAAAGTTTCTGCTATATTGTTATCCTTACTGGGCATTTGAGCTCACCCCTTTTCTATGTTTTATTTTTCCCAGGATGTGAAGAAGTAAGTTATGAATGACCTGCAGGGATTTTATGAGGGGTTAATAGTGTGGATTGTGGAAACATTATGTTTTTGTAGTAGTTTTTCATTTTATGATGTAATGTAAAACTTATGAATATATCTAGTGTTTCCAAGGCTACTAAACAAATCGGTCTTTCGAAATTTGATCTTTCTTGTGATCATGCCAATGTTATGTAATAATGCACCGACTCTGGGTAACTGGGGTCGGGGCGTTACAAAAATATTTTAAAAACTATTTTTGTATGAAATATCAATGTAAAGAACAATAAAAATTATTTGTTCATACTGCTTGTTTAGGGATTTTATTAATAATGTACATTGTTAATAATTGATCCTTAATCCTCCAATTTAATTTGAAATTACTAAACCCATATTATATAATATATTTAATGTAAATAATTATATAGATATATTAAAAAAATCTCTAAATTATATTTTGTTATTAATATTATTATGAATTTCCAATCAAAATTCATATTTCTACGTTTTTTAAATTGAGTTGGTATACCTATAATATTGAAAAGAAACCAGTGATGGTATTTGATTGAAAAACGTCCCTCATTTATGACAACAAATATACCACTATCATATGACATATTTTATGCTATTATATATATAAATAAAAATATTTATGTCCGATAAATTTATTTATATTAACGTATTTATTGTTAATGTTTTTTCATGAACTTTCAATGGTATGAACTATATTTACGATTTGGTAAAAATATTGGTAATGGAATTATATTGAAAATTACATCAACCCTAATATTTCATCCCACATAAACCTTCTAAAATTACACAGATATTACAACTATAATTCCAGACCTTTAATGTTATTATATAATATATATATATATATGTGTGTGTATAAAAAAGAATATTTATATTATTATTTATATTATTATTTTTATTATTTTGAATTATAATCCTAATTACTAATAACAATGATTTTCTTAATCCATTTTTATGCATCTTCTATTGAAAAAAATACAATTCTATGATTTCTACCGACATCCCCCGACTAATATTCCAAAGACTATCACATTCCAACAACATCTATTTTGTTCTAAAATACAATTATATAAATATGAATTTACATAAAAATTATTTAGTATTTTTTTTAATATTATACATAAATTATGGTACCCTATTTTCCAATGGTTTATTCAGAATATGGGAATAAGTGACATATACCAGTAGTTTTGGAAAAAAATTCAAATTGTTTTCTAGAATCAATAAGTATACCAACCGTCCATTCAATCCAATTTTATATATTCCATACATGATCCATAAATTATGCTTTCGATATAATGATTTTTATTTGTGTCCATAATCAATACTTATAACAATTTTTATGAAAAATTGTTAGTAAATAACCATTTTTATATATCATATTTCAACTAGTGGCTTATGACTTATCGTCTCTACATAGTGATATAATTAATTTTTTATCCAAAATTTTTATGGCTTGTAATTAAGTTGAGTATAATTATTATATATGATATATAGGAAATAAATATATATATGGAATTATTATATCATATATACCTTCTTGTATTCTAATCTATTCAAAAATAATAATGTTTCTCTTGAGTATGTTTAGAGTAAAACCTACACCACGAAATTTGATTTGTATAATATTTTCAATTTTTTAATGACGGTAATAATAAAAAATTTAATAAATCCACTTTTTATATAAGAAATAATAATGATTATAGTGGGGTGATTTATTATTTATATTTCATTTATTTCATCTATTGAAAAATGAAAACACCATTCATATATGCACATGGTCTACCATCTACATTAATAGAGAAAATCATTTTACAATTTCTTATATATTTGGATTACTATAAATTTTTTTATAATTTTATATATTATATCTAAATAATTTTTACAAAAACATAAACTGTGGATACTTTTTCATTTTAAAATTATAGGAACGTCTTAACCCTAATTCTCATAAAGGAAGAAGTAGATGTGCACAGTCCTTCGTTTTTTAACATGAAGACAATCGAAAGAAATTTGATTTTTTGCTTTACTGGATGGGCCATTTTTCAAACTAAGCATCAGAAAAAAAATTATGAGAGTTGCAACAACATTAAATAATGTGTTCATTTTTTTGGAAATTAATGAAATTAAATAAAAATAAAAGTAAAATTTAATTAAATGAGGATAATTAAATATAATGATAATAACGAAATGTTTTAATAAAAATAATAGTATTATTATTATTATTATTATTATTTTTATTTTTATTTTAATAATAATAATTATAATTAGGTTTATCATGTAACACTCAAATAGGGGTCTCCCCCAGGTCTCCTGTAGAGCTCGTGATGCACCCCTATGTCTCCCTGGATTTGCACGTAACCTCCTCCACCATCCCTCTTGTTCATAGATTTATCGTCAAATTTTATCTGGTTTTTTGTCCGAACCATTGAGGATTTATCTCAGGTCCCCCTTTCTGTTATTTTTGGCTGGATTTTCTTCCCTAGTTGGGCGATTTTAGTTTTTCCAAAACCATGTTTTAGAGATAATTATGTTTTCAGATATCCTTCTAGTGTTATGGAAAGTGGTGTCCCTCCCGGAACTCTTCATGTATGTTTCGGTTTTCTCCACCAATGATGAGGGGTTTAAGACCACATTGAGATTTTGTCCTCCATTATAGTTAAGGTTTATACTTGATGTTTGGTCACATGCTTTTTATTTTAATCCTATTAGTTGTTTTAAGTCCCCAGTTTTATATCTATTGAATTTTAACCCCAAAATGTGGATTTGATTCTCCATAGTTAAATTCAACATCCCAAGTATTCATAGGTAAGAATATATATATATATATATATATATATATATATATATAATATACCCCATTATAGGTATATCTACCCCATAAAGGTGAATATATATATGGGACCTGGTGCTCATATGTATAAATAGGAAATGAGAATTCGTGTGTGAATATAAATGACTATAAATATATATGATATATGAAAGGATCCCCTTTTACAAAATAATGGCCATGAGAATATGTACATTAGAGATAGGTTTCCCTATGTATATGTGTAGGTTCATATTCTCATAAGCATGAAGGATCCTCATCGAGTGGTTTCTAATTGATATTTTAAGAACTAATGAATTTAGCTTAGTTATCTTCTCATGAGGTATGATCCTTTTCATTTTTTGCATTGAATTTTATAATTTAATGGTTTTATACTAAACATTTCCACTAAAAATTGAATTTTAATATTTTTTTATTTTTCATAAATATGATATTTGATTTTTTTGAAAAACATAGTTATTTTGTTATAGTAAAACCCCTCAATGGGTGTTTCATATCATCTATGATACAAAATAGTGATTCGAAATTTATTCTTGGTTTCCTTCATTTGGGTTTTTTATGCTTTGATGTCTTGATGAGACATGTAATTATTGGATCATTGACTTTATTCTAATTAAAAATATATTTTCTCTAGTATAAGGTCTAATAATTAATTCCCATAGTCGCGAATTTGATTTTTGTATGAACATTTTAGAAATTTTAGCGTTCTTTAGCAATTTTAATTTCTTAATTTGGTAAATTAATTTGGTGAATTGATTAATTAATGTATTAGGAAAATAGATAATTAATTGGATTCATTATTTTGATATTTAGGTTCTTTCCAATTAGATAACTAAATGGAGGAATCATTTTTTAGATTTAGGGATCATGATTTAGATTATTAATTGGGAAACATATTATGACCTATTGAATTGGTTGGATTGATATAATGATATATGGGATTAACATTGTTATATTGAAATTATAGACATTGATATAATTATTTGTAGATATAATTATATGATATTTGGGTTATTTATTCTATATTCTTAGTAATGTGATATTGATATAGTTGACTTGATATTTTTAATTATTGAATTAATTAATGGATTTTACGGAGATAGTTAATTATAAAATTAATTAAGGGTATTTAGTTAATAATATAATATTTGAATAATTAATGAAATTGATATTAAAAAATTAACTGATTAAGTAATTATTTTTAATGGATTTGGAATGTGTCCATCAAAAATCGATAGGTATAAAAGGTAACATGGTCATTTTACTTGTGAATAATGAAATGGGAACATATTCACTCAATTGAGAATTATAAATTTTATCATGGTCATTGAATATGTTAGTAGTGGAATGGGAACATCCTAATTCAATTGTAATGTATATATGGCGACATGGACTTTGTAATTTTGAGTAACAGAATTGGAACTCAGTCATTTTATTGAGATGTATGAATTGTAACAGGGTTACCATACCTGTGAATTTAATGTGTGTATGATGGGAAATCAAGAATGAAATATGTAATTCTAGAAAATTTAATCTGAGATATGACCTCAGTTGATTATTATTTGGGTTCTATCAAGGGGAAAAATATATATTGAGATATAACATCAACTTTTAATTCTTCAATCTCTGGAATAAGCAGATGAAGGTATTATGATATGATATTACCTAGGAAAACATCTAGCTCTAGAATTTTCAGAAGAAGGAATTGAGGTACGAGTGTCCGATGTAACCCCATAGTTAATGAGGTTATGTTATTAATTATTGATTATATGATAAAAAATTATTTATGAAATATCCGTATTTTGTTACATAATTTCATAAACAGATATCATACTAAATTGGACTAGACCTACTGGGTTCCATCCTACTGATATAATTATATCACACCATTATCTGGCTGGCATTGCATAGGGGTACCCATGTAGACATTATTTTTGTAGGACCCATGATGAATTTTTTATGTTTTCTAGTACCAAATAGTTATTAGTAGAAGAATGAGATGGAGCTTCAGATTTTCATGTAGGTAGTCACTATTATGTCTTTCTTTCATTGCATTGTAGTTATTAAATTTAATTTTGAATAAATTTACTTGTATAATCCTCTTTCAATCATGAATTGATTTAAATTGGCTTTTTCCACATATATTTACTAATTATAATTAAATTTTCATGATTTATGCTCCTGTTTATGCTCCCAATATTTATTATCTATCGTTTATCATTTTGAATAAACTAATGTGTAATAGAATAGTTTCCCAAAAAACAAGCTAGTACCATGCTGTTCGTTTACAACCTCTTGGATTAGAAGAGATATGTTTGAGGTCATGTGGCTACTAGCCCAGATATCAGTTAACTGGTTAGTCAGTCTAGGATATAAAAATGTTTTATCAGTGCTAACATTATTTGTTTTCATAATATTTTTGGATGGTTGAAAGGATACTAAGAATGTCATGTGCTTGGTAATTTTTTTTCCTAGGACTGATCACCCAAGTTACTAGAATAGAAAAAGTGTCCATTGTTGGGATTTTTTATACTATTTGATATTATAGTTGATTTGATTTGACCTATAGTGGATTTTTATAATTCCAATGATAATTTATTTAAAATTATTGTTTTATATTTCCCCTTGTCCTGGTTTTACATGTTTGAATCATTCCATGCATTATATTAGGAACATACATAATTTACAAGCCAGACATACTCCATGTTGATCCATTTGTAGTAGGTTTTCTGTTTTATATTGTGTATCTTGATTGTTATATAATTATTATTTATTTATACCTAATTTATCTATGTTAGCTTGTTGTGATTACATGCTTGTTCAGATAAAAAAACTGTTTCATGGGAAAAATATAATAGCTTCTATTGGATGAATTAAATGATTACTATTATGACATGAATTATTTTTCAATCGTACGTGTATGTGACCCTGATAAATGAGAAAAGGTAAAATGTGAAATAAAACCATCCTTGAGAATTATTTTATATTTAGTGTCTTCTTTGAAATGTGAAGGGTTCCAAATTAAAATTCTATAGTTAATTGGCTTTGATTAAAGAGGTACAAATTCCATACATTAATGTGTATGATCAGTTTATTGATTGTTAGAGGGCCTCTAAGATAATAAAAAAAATTATATATGACCATTTTATGTTTTAAATGGTCATAATAGTGTAGGATGACTAATTTAAATTTTAAATGAATTGGATAACATCTAAAATACACAATAATACCCATCTAGGTCACTTGGGTAATGTACCTTATGAAATAACTCGATAGGGTTTTTGTAATTTCAATAACTAAAAAAACTCTCTTGGGTGTCATTCTAATGGACCCTAGTTGGCTTAGCTGGACTCTCATATGTCCCCTTATTTAAAAAAAAGATTTTTATTGTAAATAGTCTAATAAATATTGGATTTCAACAAAATATTAAAATTACAAATTTTGTTTGAAATAACATTCATGTTTGTCCCGTGGGGCGTTGTTTAAAATCATGTTCCTAGTGCGTTTGTTTCAAAATTGTACTTGATTTTTTGAATTAAATATTTTAGATATTTATGAAATTAAAATGTGAAAAAATGTGATTTTATTAAAATGTTACCCGAGGTGGTTTCCTTTGTTTAAACTTTGGGGACATGTTTTCTTTTTATTTTTTTATCCTCCTTGTGGAAAAAACATGAGTGTTTTCAATATGCCTTATTTATTTTTATAAATTTCATATATTGTAGGATCATAATGATTGTGACTTTCTATTTTTCATTAAATAGTTTTAGAGTAGATTAATATGATTTTCTATGGGTTATCCTGTTGTTGGTAGAATCCTTGAGTTAGATGCCTTTCGAAATTACTTTAATTTTCTGATGTATAGTTTTTTTGGTGACTTTTTACTTTGTAAGACTCTTAAATTCTATATGAAACAGTCGTTCATATTGGTGTTCATTTTTTATATTACTTCTTTATGGGTTTCATCATCATGTAATCCTCATTTTTAACATATTAGACATTCTTAGGGCATGGTCAACTACTTCATATGTCTCATGACCCCTTCCTCTTTCCTATGGGGACTCCATAAGTCATCAGTTTGAATTATATTCATATGGGATAATTTATCTTGAGATTATTATCAGAATATCCCATCTAATACAATAATTCATTGGTCTGATAATAACATTGGTAGTATTCATTATATAACATTTTCTTTTGTAATCTTGAGGATAATATTCATACACGTACTCGATGCTTATAATGAGAAAAAATGATGTTACAAACTCGCAGAGTATTGTGTAATCACTCAGCCTTTTTCTATTGATCACGTTCTTATGTCATCTCCATTATAGTGTTTCCTTGACTTTAATTGAGTTAAGATTATCCCAATGCCTGAGATTACTTCTTTTTGACTTGTTTCTTTTTACATGCCAATCAGTGGGGTCTTGGTTTTCAAGACAAATGGGTTTAGTTTGTGTTTATGGTCAATATAACCTAGAATTATTATGAGTGACTAGCCTACCTATTCCTTTGACTACTAGGATATTACTATGGTGGGGAATTTTAAGTTAAATTTTATATAAGCTTCATCCCTTGTATAAGGAGAACAATGTATGGGGACTAATATAAAATGATATTTTTTTTTAATTCCTATCAGGCCATCATGTTGAATTTTTTTTATGACTTATGTGGTTAACTACAAATAGTTAGTGGATTACTTGGGAGGTTTTGTCTTCTAATTTGTTTATGGTGGTTCGTTGGCAGGTAAATTCGAGCTTCATTTGGGAAGTCATCCAGTAGTGGTTTGACTAATCTTCATTTATTATTATTGGGTTCCTATTATTACAATCCTCCTTAGGAGAAGATAATTTCCCATATCTTGATGTCACCCTTGATGCACTAAGAGAATATCTGTCTTAGCACATTCTAATGTTTTTATGCTACTGGAATTAAGATGTAATCCTTAATCAGATTCATATAAAAAACATGGTTTTGTTTTAGGTTTGGTTGGTCTAGAGCGGACATGTGATTCCTTTTAATAATTCCATTTATGAACTACTTGATTCTATAATTTCATTCCTTTCACTCAAACTCGATATGAAAACATGACCAGGCTCAGTTTGTGTTCACATGAGGACATTTTGGCTTGTATCGATGTCACACTTGTGTGATTGGAAAATAGAATACTTGGGATTAGTACAATGAACATAAATTTGATAAATTATAGGTTATCCAAAACTATTTGATATCCACATAGTATTTTATTAATGTTAAATGATTATAGTGGAATAAATATAGGTTAAAACCCTGTTCATGATAATACAAGACTATTTCTATTATCAGGTGATTTATTCACCCAAAGAATGTCAACGAAAGTTATGTATGGAATTCAATGAATATGGTTTTATTAAATTCATAATGGATTGGAAGTAAAAATTTCATTTTTGTTGAAATAACATGGATTTATAAGCCCGATGTTTGACAATAGTAAGTTAGAGTTGATAGACCTATTTCCTTCTTGTTCAGCGTATGTAGATGGATATAACCTATTTTAAAACTACTGGTTTGGATATGGAGAGTGTAATTTTAGGGTGTTTAGTGTCTCCTAAGAAAAATTTCATACCCAGTTTTAGTTTTGTCGATTAGGATTCAACCATTCAGTTAATGTGAGGTCTATCACATGTCCTCAAATGTGATTTGGTTATCTTGTTTTGGTAAAATGTTTACTAGAGTATTGATAGAATTCTTAAGGGAAAGCATTGTATGTCAATTCCAATGGTGGGCAAAGAACAGGTCAATAATTAGTCCCTTTTAAGGTTAAATCCTAAGGTGAGTAGAACCATCATTTAAGGATTAAGGAGATGATGATGTGATTGTGTTTCTTTCATACTGTGCTCTAGAAAGATCCAGTTTGTTATATGACATGTAAATTGAGTGTTAGATTGGATTTTGATGGCATCGATTTCATGCTCTTAAGAAACTCAATGAGGCTCATTTTTCATTTGAAAATTAAAAAATGACTTTTGAACGAGACTTGATGACCCATGTATGTCAGAAAATGTATTATTTGTTCTTGAAGACTTATCTAGGTTGAGAAGTTCTATGGTGAGGATATTATAGAGTCCCATGTTTTTGATCGAGACTAAAATCCAATGAAATTTGATTTTTAAATTAATTGGATGTTAATTTGTTCCAAAATGAGCCTCAAAAAACATTTAAATGATGTGTTCTTTTTAATGAAAACAAATAGATTAAAATAAAATTAAATTATAAAATTAATTAAATAGGGATTAATGTAAAATAAATAAAATAAACAATTTTTTAATATTATTATTAATAAAAATTCTATTATTATTGTTATTATTATTAGGGTTAGGTTATAACCATAAAAAAAGCATATCCCCCTTATCTCTCTCAGGTCACATGACACCCCTGGGTCTCTTTCCTGCACGTTACACCACTTACCGAGAACCTCTTACTACTCAATTTCTCATTGGATTTTTTTCTAATATAATTATTGAATGTATAATCTCAGTTTCCAATCTCCTTCATTTTTTTCTATGTTTTCCTCTCTCATTGGTTGATTTTAGTTCAGCTAAACCCTATGGTTAAATATTAGAAAAAAATTCTTTCAGGTGTTAGGGAGTGTGTTGCACCTATTGCAACCTCTTCATGTATGTTTCTTTGTTCATTTCCAATGTCTAGTCATTCCAGACCATCATTAGTTTTATGATTCTGTTCAAGGAATAAATTAAATAATTTGTTTGGATGAAAACCTTTTAAGGTTCTTTTAGTGGTTATATGTCCCTATATTAATTTGGAGTTTCTTTTGGTCACCCTATAGGAGGGTTCGAGTCACCAAAGTTAACGGAGACTTATGATGTATTATTAGATATTAATATATATATATATATATATATATATATATATATATATTCCCCTCTTTTTTATATATCCTTCCATGTAAGAATCAATATATATGTGGGGTGTGGGTTTTATATGTATATATATGAAAATTGATTACATTTGTGACTGTAAATAAGTATATCAATATATAAGATATATGTAATGATCACCTTGTACATATTCATGGATATGAGAATATGTACATAGGGGCTATGTTTCCTTACATATATTTTAATGTTTATATTCTCACATAACAAAATGAGAATCTTCGAGTGGTCGACAATAAAAGTGTCAATATTTGAAGCATTCACCTTGGATCCCATCTCTTAATGTAGGATCCCTTTCATTTTACCTAATGAATTTTATAATAAACCATTTTACAAGTTAATTAATCCATTTATTAATTTAACTATGATCATTATTTGAAATTATTAAATAGTCTAAATACTTTTATTGATAAACAATGTAATTTTTTATAATATAACCCACTGATGGTGGTGTGATATATTCTATGCTGAAAATTAGTGATTATACTTTTATTCATAGATTACTTTTCCTGGTTTTCTTTATACATTTATTTCTTGTGGGGAATTGTAAATTTTTGACAATATTCATCATTCAAATTATTAAATTTATTTTCCCAACTAGGAGGTCCAATATCTAATTACAATGGTTTAAATTTCATATATGTATGAAAATTTTAGAATTTCTAGCTTTTCTATAGAAATTTTAATTCTTAATTTGTGTTCGTTAATGTTCCCATATGATTACATGAATTATATTAGAAAATAGATAATTAATTTGAGAATTAATTATTAGATTGAAGGTCTGTCTAATCAGAAAAATCAGTGGGTGAATAATTATGAGATATAGAGATCATGATTTAAATAATTAATTAGGGAATTAATTATGAGGTATCATATTTGTTGAATTGAGATAACTAATTGTGTGTTTATTTTTGTGATATTTACAATAGAGACATTGAGTTAATTAATTTTACTACAAATTATGAGATATTGGGGTAATTTTGAGTTAATTAATTTTAGAATAAATTATTTGATATTAAGATGATTGACTTGAAATAATTTATTTAGGAATAATTTAATTCCTTTCCCAAACATAATAAATTGGGGAATTAATTTAAGGTTTTTATTTGATAAAATTATATTTCAATTAGTAAGGAAATTGATGATGAACAATTAATTTATGAATTAAAAATTCAAAATGTAATGGGAACATAGTAATTATAAATATGAAAGAATAAATGTTAACATGGATATTGTACTTATGAGTAAATGAATGGGAATTTTGTCATTAAATTGATCAGTATAAAATTTATCATCTTTATTGTACTTGTGAGTAAATGAATGGTAACATGGTTATTTAATTTTGATGTATTAATGGTAACATGGCCATTGTAATTTTCAGTAAATTAAGGAAAATATAGTCATTCTATTGATAAGTACGAATTGAAACATTGTCATATTAGTTTTGAATATATTATGGGTATCATGGAAAATATTTTATTAATTATAGAATAGTGGAAATTGTACTCCGATATATGACCTCACTTGATAATTCTTCAGGATCTGATATGAGCAAAAATAAGTAATGAGGTTTGATATCACATTTGAATACTTTGATCTCTAGAATTATCCAACCTAGGTATTAATAAATGATATTACATATGAACACTTTGGGCTCCAGTATAGTCCAAATATGGCATTGAGTTAAGGGTGTCCTTTGTAATGCTGGAAATAATGTGATTAAGTAAATAATAATTGATAATGTGGTAACTATTTATTTATGAATTGTAATTTTCATTATATAATCATGTGAAGATTTAATGGACTCGATTTTGGTAGACATAATTAGTACCAGGATACATATATTTTTATCTCACAACCTTCTCAGACCACCATTTCACTTTGGTACCAGATTATATATTATATTTGTAGGACCACAAATGATTTTTTGTGTTGTTTTCGTATACATGGGAGTTAGGAGGGAAGGATCAATATAGATATTGGGATGAACATAGAGATAGTCATTGAGAAATTATTATTTCATTACATTATGTTATATATTTTAATTTTCACTGAATTTACTTGTAGCAACTTTTGGATGATGTGAATTTTTTAACATGGAATTAAGAACTTATATTTAGTTATTATAATATACTTTTGATACAATATATTATTTTTAATGATTCCTCTATCTATTATCAACTTTTTTATCACTCTAAAAAATCTATTTGATGAGGGTATAGTCTTTCTATGGACATACCAAAGTCCCTCGATACTCGTCAATAGCCTCTAGCATTTGGGGGGAAGCGCTTGAGGTCATGTGGTGACCGGTATGGCTAACCATTTATTGGTTAGTCCGATTTTAACATTAAAAGATGACAACCTAAAAACCAATTTGAATAAGTAGTAATAAATAAATTTTTATTGAAATGTTAGAAAACTAACATATATTATTTTATAAGTATTTCCTGGTCACTAGTATAAAATTTAAATAAATTGAAATTTATTATATGGGATGTTATATTCTTTTATAAAAAGTGGAGCACAATGTATTAGATTTTGTTTACAATATCCTTGTTTATCAAGAATTTTTTATTATGTTTCTAATGTCTAAATTTTATTTTATAGTTCCCATGTAACTGTTAAAATATATTGTCATATTTTTTTATAGAGGGTACATTTCCCATTTAATTTTCATATCGTTATGTATTCAGGATACTAAATGAATATATTTAGGGAAAGTTCATTTCATTACTATATTCTTTAACAAGTATTTCCCATTTCATATCAATGTTTTCTAAATATATTTTCAACAATTATTTTAATTTTATCCTATTATTTGATATGATATTTTCACACATATTTTTTTCGAAATGGTTTAAATATAATTTTCTTGTCCTAATCTAAATGATTTACTCTTGATATTTATTATAAAATTTAAAAGGAATCATAGTTTTAAATTAAACATCATGAATATAATTTTCCACCTTTATAACCTATAAATTTTATGAATATTCTTGTACATGTTTCTATGATTCATTTTAATAATTTTTTTCCTAAATATATGGGAAATATTTATATGTAAAAACATTAAATTCAAACTCTAATGTTTATTTTCTTCCATAAATGTAATAGTGTAATTTTTGAAGAATTATTTTTCAAAAAATGAAATCTATTTATGTGACTAAATATTTTCATTGAATAATGTCCAATGAAACAAAAATATTCTTTATTTGGATGGTTACTGAATAATATGGTAAGATATTTATGATGTACTTATATTTTTCATTGGTTATACTATGATGAATTAATGAAATGTTTTCTTAAGGGGGGTATGACATGGAAATTGTTTTATGAAAGTTTGGAAAAATAATATCTTATTTTAATTAATTTATAGGCTGGTAAAAAATTATTTATTCCCCTAATGCATTTGGTAAATATAGATATCCTATGAGATAAATAGTCTTGTAATGGTGAGTGAACTAAATTTTTAATGGAATCTATCCACTATGAATTTATTGGCAGAAAACCAATGCCACAATAATGTATTGGAGAGTGAAAAAATTTAACTATCGTAATACTGGGGGTGACCCTTGAATGATAAGGTAATTATTTTCATTGAAAATGTGTATTCTACAATCCTAAGCCATGTTTCACTATTTTTTTGGAAATGTATCTTGTTCATTGATTCCTAAATGAATCATTATTTTTGAATTTCGAACCATTATGATATGTCACTTGATTATGATCCTAGATTTGTAGGATATTGTTTTGTATTATTATGATCACACATTCACACAGTTATTCTTAAGTTATTCTTATGAAATCATAGATATCTCCGTTTTTTACCAATAATGACCATCTAATCATACAATATATTATGTTTCATTTTGGTAGTGTATGATGAAATTTACTATGTATGACATGTACTAGATGGTTTATAGTTTGGAATAAAAATGTGGAATATTACGTAGTTCACTTATTAACATGTTGTTTATGTATAAAACATTGAAAATATGATAGAAAAAATATAGAATAGATTATTATAATAAATAATGTATATTAATCTAGTGAAATGAAATATATATGTATGAAACTTATAGGTTTTTATAACAACCATATTTTTCTCAATCACTTTATAAAATAAAGTTTCTATTATGTCAATAACACATTTTGAGATTATAGACTCTATTTAGTGCAGTTATTTTCAAATGGATGCCACTGAAGGGATATTCACAATACTGAATCATTAAATTATGGTATATAATGATTGGGTATTTATAACCCATCCTGTATGAAAAATTGGAAAACCAATTTTTTTAAATATAATGTATATAGGAATATATAATGAAAATAATCATTTTAATGTGTTTTGATGTTTCTCTATTATGGGTACTCTCGAAGAATAAGAATAAGTCATGATCAAATGCATCATATAGAAAACAGGGGGACCAAATATCATCTTGCAAAATAACCCACATACATGGGTCATCATAGATTGTTTCAAAAAAATTCGAATATTTATCTTTCAAATTATATAAATTTGTACAAAGGTAGTGATCCTACATCTAGTTAATTGTAAATAAAGTGATAATGATATAGTCAATGATATTATTTTCATATTTAATGGTTTAACTTACTCCTTAGTAATTAAATTATCATATTATAATCAAGATGAATGTATCTATAATCTATTTTTTGATTTAAAACCACCATTACATGAATTTTAAAAACCCATTCGGTATCATGAAGCTATGAAAATTTCACAAATATTAAAGGATATTATATAATATTCTAAGGAAACATCCTAGAAAAATTTAATAGATCATATAAAAAATGTTCAGAAATACATAAGATGGTTTGTTTACTCATAATCCAGTGACATCACTAGGTATATCCTCTATGTATATAAAACAGCATGAAGTTGTACCTCTAAAAAATATACTTTATAATCCAATGATGGGGGAAAATGTTCTAGATTTTTTTAAAAACAATGATTTAATTTCTAATATAGTCGACTTGGGGAAATTGGAACTAAGAGAAACAATAGCATAAGTGAATTATATAATTTTAAATTCACCATAGTATGAAGAAGGATATATTATAATTTTCACTAGAGTCTATTAAAATTTTGAGGTCTGAATGTCCAAAAAAAATTCAATCAAATACTTATCACACTTACAGTGAAACCAGATAGAAAAGTTATTATTCCAGTTCCCTCTGTAATGACTTAGCCAAATTCTTAAATATCATAGTCTCCTACAAATTTATCAACCATGAATTAGTGTATCTTTGAAAAACAAATGTTTTTATGCAATATTAATGATCTATATGAATTTCAATTAATGTGTAGATTGTTCATAACATACATCTTCAATCATTGATAAGATATTATCTATTTCCTCAGATGAGTCACAGAAATAGCACTGCTAAATAGGATCCTTATCAAATCAATATTTATTATACTATTTTGTAATTTATATTAACATCATAGATCCACTTTTCCTTGAATTAGTAATATACAATGAAAAATCCACAACCAATAAATAGGAATTATGTAATAGATGCTAAGGATGTCAAATATGCATAGGAAGAAGAGGTAGGTATAGAACATAAAAGAATTATTTTTTCCCATTGTACATATATTACACCTAATCATGGAGAGAGAAATTCTATCATGATGAAGAAGAGAACCAATTTAATCATGAATCATTCAAATCCTATTTGATCCCAATTATATTTCAGGAGAGAATGACTAATTTTTTTCCTTCATATAAATGCTATAATACCATATAATCCCAAACTTAATTACATAGAAATATATTAAAAAATTTATAAAAAATGGTAAATAAAAATACATGTATAATGAACCTCCAAACCTCAATAAAATGAGAATATACATAGTGGAATGAATAACACTTTGGTTCTAGAATATTATATTTAAAACTATTCATTAAACCAATTAATATATATATTTTTTGATTCACTTATCCACTCCATCATTCATTTGTATTCACACTTTGAGTAACTTATAATACCTCAAATAGTTTTCGATAATGTTCCTCTGGTATAAGTGTGTTATCTAAAAACTAACTTTGATGAGTGTCACACATTTATCTCCTTAAACTAATTGGATAATGATACAACTATATAAGGGCACATTATACCATAGTATATATATAATATTCAATGAGAAACTGATGATTTTTGTGTTCATATAGGAGATATCTCTAAAAAAGATATAATATCGGTTTAGAATATCATAATCCAAGTATACAAAAAAACTGAATTCTCACCCTCCACCTTGAAAACCAAATGGTAGGACAAGAGAGAAAAAAAATCATCATAATGTCAAACACATAACCCTAATTGGTGGCTTCAAATTTAATTTCATTTATATAGTACTCTTCTAAAATACCAATTTCAATTAATGGATAAGGATTAGTGGATATATATTTATTATGTTGGTCCTTTAATTATACCATTAATGTCTCAAATACTCCATAAATTTTAATATAGGGGCGCATTATTTTAAAAATTACCTCCTCAAATCATCTGAATGTCAATATATATACAACATTATATAACTGAAAGTGTATGTTACTAGTGGTAGTATGAAATGTTTAGATCGTGAAGAAAAATGTCCTAAAAATATTTATTATAAACCCATATAATATGCTAAGGGAATATTTTTTATTACACATATATCTGATCAAGGAAATAAACCACGGACTTCATTATCACTATCTCTTGAGAAATCCATTTGATGTTTCATATCAACTAATAACCATCCATTATTTTGATATTTATAAAACTCTCCTTTAATATCATCAAAAACCATTGGATTTAGAGATTGTCTCTCCATCACTGAGAATAAATAACTCTCATGATCATATATACTACATGTTTATTCTAACCAATATTATGAACACAAAGATGAGGATCTCCAATTATGTGGACCTCATTCCTAATATAAAGAGGCTATCATGGGGCATGTGCATATTTTACACTATCTTTATGACTTCAATAGAATCCATAACATATAAACATGACAAAAAGGATTCTTAAATTTAATAATATATTTATTTCCAAGATAAATATTATACCTCATTATTTATGGGATCCTAATACTCCCTCACATAATTACTTTTTAGGATCCAATGATTATTCATCATTATCAAAAGTAGTGGATAATTCCCCCACAACATCCCTGGAATTACAAGTCCTCGGGGAATTTTTCTACCTTAATGATATTGGAGATGAAGGAGTAAATAACTATAATAACCACAATAATGACACCCTAAAATAAAAATAAACATGATGAATAGAAACAATCAATTATTTTATAAGTGATTAAAATTCCTCTATTTTATTCTACATCTAAAAATATCCAATTTTATATCACTTCAGCTATTACTAATGTATAATAAAGAGATAATTATTATCTTAGGGATTCCCCTAAAACATTTGATTATGGAATATCTACAACTATTGATGAGCATAGGCAAGTGAATCTTTGTAAAAAGGAAGGCATGTAACTCCCATTGATCAGTGTCTCAATGTCATTATATTAGAAAGGTACTTATATCTTAATTATAAATAAGAGAAGGATTTATTTTCATTGAAATATATGTACATTAAAATATTATATAATAAAGTAGATACCAATCATTTAGGTGTGTCATATGATAAAAAATTTAATAAGAAATAATCTTGCATAATGGTCCATACCCATGCTTCCATGGTGTATTCAATGGACGATCATATCATCGAAGAAGAATATATTCAAAATCGTTAATACACAATGTAGATTGGTAATATTTCCCACATAATTAAGGAGTACTAGAAAATTTGTTATATATTATCATAACTTATATACATGAAAAAGTTTTATGGAATATTTCATGATCTAAACCATAGTGTTTTGAATTGATTTAATGTTTTTTTTTCTAGGACCTCCAATTAATGGATGAGTATCTAACATAAAAAAAAATTTGGCCACCAATGAGGTGGAGGCCACCATTCTCAGTAAATACCGATAGGGAATCCTTTGATATTATAATTCCTTTTGACTTGGAGAATATTGGTTCCATTTACCAAAATTACATGTTTCATATTATTAACACCACAATAGAAAAGTCCATATGACAAATCAGGGATAATATTATGCGAATATGTCAACATAACTATTATTATAAAGTTTATAATAATATAATGTGATCCATAAGCTATGGTAACACAACATTAATATGAACTAATTAAAATAAAATTTATAGTACTATTCATAAATTTCACTGGATTCATCATCTTTCATCAGAACATCGATGCCAAATCAAAGAAGGCCAAGATGATCTATTATATGCTAGCCTATGAAAGAAAAATATATTTAAGGTACTCTAGGAATGTGTCATTTATATATGATTACTATATATAATAATGAGTTAAAGTGTATTTATTTTAAAATTATCATTATTATGGTATTCACCTTTTAGGTGGATGAATATTATCAGAGGGCCTTCAAAAATCACAAGAAATATTTATTGATTAAATAGGAATTGATGTAACCTATAGAGGGAAAGTCTCTAATTATGTATTTATGACCAATTGACTGATATCATGGTTCCATTCTTCTAAATTGGAATTATTTATGGATGTAAAATTTTCTATACTATCTTAATAGGATAATGATGGAAACTGAAACATAGTATTTTAATATAATAGTGAATTCCCCTATGATAATATCCATAGTGAAAAATAGTATTGCCATTAATATATTATAAAAATGTTTACCTAGTCTCTTTCATTTATTTTGTCAAATATATTCCTTGTCATAATATGATAAGTGGATATCTAGCATGGTTTGTTTTTATTTTCATATAGATTTTCATTCAGAACTTTTTATAGAAGTATGAAAAAACGAAAAAGTTTGTAGATTTTAGAGTAGAACACCTCGTCCTAAAAGTGCATATGTTAATAATGATCATTTTTATAAGGGAATATTAGCATTCTAAAACACTACCCAGGTTAAGAAGTTGTATTTTAATGGTTCATCTAAATGTTCATAATGAATAAAAATTTAAAAATTTAAACTAAAGAGTGTTTTATGGGTAATAATTTTTATCTCTCTAATAAAAGTTGTTGTTACAAATGAATTATCTGTATCAAAAAGTTTCAAAAAAAATTCAAATACCAAGCCCTCATTATAGGATTAAAATTCACCTTGCAGATACTGGTTACCTACTTGAAATTGAAATATGACTCCAAATTGGTTATCAAGTATATTATTAGTGACTATAATATATAAAATTAGGAAATTATCCATACATATTATTATATACAGGTGTTTAATGATAATTTACCCTCTAATAATTTTTTTAATATATCCCATTCTAGTAGAATAAACATATCGATTAATTTTATAATTTAACAACAACCGTAAAAAATCACGACCATGAAGAAACTATCATTTAAATTAGGCATCAAATAGTGGTATATCTATTAATTTATATAAATATAGTAAATAAAATATATCAACACTACCCTTGATCTTGTGACCCATTACAATATAAAATTGATACCATATTCAAATTTATTCCTCACATATTAGAAAACATTAATAGTAACATAGGACTCTTAGACTAGTCCAAAACAGAACAAATCTGACATCAAGTTGTAAATATAATTTTTCTGACGGCATGGGCTGCTATATTATTCTCAGCATGTTCTCCATTGGTTGAATCCTATATAGATTCATTAATGAAGGAGATTCCATCACTCTAGTTCATTAAGGCTATGTTGGTTCTTATACTTCTCATCAATCATGAACAAAACAATATCATCACACCAAGAGACTTGTATACTTATTATGAAGAACGAGTCATAACTCTATAGTGTTTACTAGGAAATGACCAGTATTCAAGGGAAAAAATCATATATCAAACCCTAGAACATACTCATTTGTTAAAATATTCATATCCATTTACCAATTAGAGTAATAGATGTTATGTAGACATATTATGAAGTTCATTACATGGAATTTACATGTATACATACTACCATATACTTCATCTCCAAATGGTTGAAGTCTATATCAGACCTATAAATTGTGATTTTTTTGGAAGTAAACAATCATTTTAATATTTGATATCCCTCAAACAATATTTATTTAAATGAAACCAATTTACATTATTTTAAAAATGAAAATGTTTTATATAGAAAAAAATCATCATAATCATTCATCTTACATCCATGTAGTGTAGAATGAATACATATAGTCTTTTAACATGGAGCAATATAATTTACAACTATAGATAGTGTAAAAAAGACAATATGTTATTTCAAAAAAGACCTTCATGCTATATAGGACTATCACAATACAACCTATAGTACAATATTAATTTCCCCAAATATCTATGTACCTATAAAAAATGTAGCCTACCAATATATTATCAAATGAGTTACATTTTTTTCAATATCTACAATCAACATTTTTATGATGATCAATCATATATGTGATTAGATTTGTTAGGAAAAAATTATGAGAAATGGTTACAAAAACCGCACTACTAAAATCAATCAGAACTCGTGCATGTGAGTAATCTATAAGAATGTTATCATTTATACATTAATTTATAAAGAACATGTTCTAACTCGTATAATTCTAATGATATATAGGAAAAGGATCTAAATATAAAACAGATATACAAGAGACCATATGTTATTTATAATATTTTCTTAAATGGATCCTACTCAAATATACTTATGAAAAGAGAGAACATGTCATCATCCATAAAATGTATGGGTTCAAGAACATTTCCTTATATAAAATCACATATTTTCACCAGGTCCTCATTTTAACACAACAATATCCAGGTGATAATTCTAGTCCATACTGCTGTAAAATTCATATCACTCAATTCCATTTCACATTATGTTAATATATAGAATTAAGTCCCAGTAAAATGATGCAATACTGTCTAGATATTTCTTATATTATTTTTATAATAGTAACAAATATGAGAATATTATTTATACGTGATGTAAAACTGAATGTTTTTTGATAAATTCAAAACAAATATATTATCTAATGTTATAGGAGTACTATTCCAGTATACTCTTTTTTATCACACCAAAAATAAATCACAATAGATGAAATGTTATAGTTTTTTCTAGCTATTAGTGGTTATTAGATATATCTTATTTAAATTTATGAATTCCATCCCAATTAACCCAATATAAAACTTATTGGTCTACGATTTTCCAAAAAATAATATCATAAACTATTTTTCGTGTGATATAAGACATAGTCTCCTCATATGAGATCCATATATATGTTATATTTATCATTGGAAATTATTATCATTTATTGGTTTGATGTCACTGGGTTGAAATTCACATCATAATAATTACATGGGGACAGATTCATGTTTTCACAGGATATATATTGATTTTGGGATATTTTTTTATAATTCCTCCAAAATATTCTACTTGAATTTATTATTCCCCAACAGGGACACCCTTGTATATCCATATAGTTTTTAAAGATCTATGGGTTAATTTATTCATGATGTTTCAAAATATGTAGTGATGTTTAGATATCCTATAATAGGTATGGTGGCATATTCTAACAAATCCATAAATTCATTGAACTGACTAGTCAACTTCATTCATATTTGTTTCCACTAAATTTTTTCGGTTTTGACACAACTCCAATAACTTTTATGAAAATGTAGAATCTATGTAAATCCTTCAATAATATGTTCATCACCATAAAAAAATCCTACATAACTTATGTATCACTACCGTATGACCAAAAATTGATTAATATATTTTCCATCCTATAAGACATGAAACAAAAAATATTGGTCCATCACATAGGTTCTAGATTCATCTCTATATATACAAGATATATAATATGATCTATTTGGTGGTTCTTTTATAATATTATATTTTATTAATTTATTTCGTTACAATTTTAGGATCCCAACAATAGCATTAGATGGTTCTATTCATTATCACCCATATCGACAATCCCCATATATCAAAGACCATGATCAGGATTGTGTTCTATTATATGAACAAAATGTATCAAGATTCTTATTACAACTGGATACAACATGATTACCAGATCACTTGTCCTGAGGTCATCCGTGAATCCAAAAAAATCCCATCAACATGATAAATTTTTCATATCTGTTTAAACCAGGTTTCCCCTTAACGAATCCTATCCTTAGATGAATTTATATTATTCTATGAATGAGCATGATTAGTGTTACCCTCTATGTAATGTTTCTTATTAGATGACAAATCCATATCAAAACATTTCTAAAAAAATTGACCATTTGTCTTTTGAAAATAACTTACACGACAACCTAGTCTTAGTTTCAATTCTATAATTTGTTTCTCTCATTGTATGTATCATATGATAACAAACATATCGTAATTTGGTCCATACAATAAGACCTTAAATTTCTCAAAATATCATACCATGTACTACTTATCATCCATTAAAGTGATATTTATCCTTGTAAACTCATTACAGGAATATAGATCCTCATTTGTATTCTATATTGAAATTGAAATCCCCCCTCTCAAAGTTATATATTGAACTATATTTTATCATTTAACATAGAGTTATTTTACAAGGACTACATTCTATAAATTACCCCATCAAAATGATATCTTTCTTCATAAACGCTATGGTATTTTCACATTTCACATTACTGGTTTCTTTTTCCCATAACAGATGACCTAAAAAATTCCTCCAATCTATTTGAACTATATATGAATTGATTCATATTCTACTGAAATAAGTATTTATGCCTAAAATATATATTTCATATCCATATCCATGTCATCAGTCATGTCTATTCTTTTTTATTCATCACTAAATACCATAATCATTGTTAGTTTTACTACTAATTTCTATTAGTATCATGAATTTTTTATTCCATATAGTATAAATCATTCCATAAGCGATTGATTCATCATGAATCATTTAATAATGTCAGTGTCAACAAAATTCAACAAAGTGGGATCCTCTACATATTAGTTTTAATGACTCTATATATGATACATTAAACTAGAGGCATATTCATCCTATGGTTATTGTTGTATCAACCCTGATTCTTGAATCCCAAATATAGTGTCTTATTTATTACATTATTATAATATATATGTATTCACGTCTAAATATTCCAAATAGTATATAATTCTTGGTAAACTAAAAACATAGTTTAAATTCAAATGACATTTTAAATCCTAAAATAAAAAAATTAATTTTCATTGAGAATTCCATTAAATATGGTTAATTTATCTTTGTATATACATCAAAAATACATCCTATTATCTAGGTGAAATAAAAAAAATGGGTAAGATCCAATGCTTAGTAGGGGTATGCATATTGGGATGTTATTCATAAATAAGCTATAATAAATAAGTAAAGGTATATAAATGATTCAAATTCTATTTTATAAATTACATGATATTAATATCATATGAATTTATAATGACCAAATATTCCCATATAAATAATTACAACATCATTAAACATTAAAATGGATATTCCAACTAATCAAATAATAACACAGAATATGAAAAAATTATTTTATAATGATGGAATGTATAATCCGATTAATCTAAAAAATACCATCAATGAATTAATCCAAGACACATTATATGCCCAATAACTGTGCAAGGACAAGTAATTTCATCAAGTATTATTCTTGAAATCTATATAAAATCGTAGGCTTCCACGAAACCCATATCTAGTTTATCTCACTAGATATATCGATACATCAAGGGAATGTAACGAAACCCTCTTGTCACATAAATGACTTATTTTAAAGGTAATTTTCATTTAACTTACAATTATGCTTTGTTTTTGGGGTTTCTAAAGCTTTTATGGTGGAATGGGTGAGTTTTTGTGAGTTGGGCCAAACCATGAGCCCGATTCCAGATTTAAAAATAAATTTTGTTTCTTTTAAAACTACTTAATTTTTTCATATTTGGAACCCATTTCAATTCCTAAATGGTCTCCCCTAATATATTAAAACCACCATTGTAGTTTAGAGCCTTTATAAATCCATAACCAAGGTGTATATAGGTTTTTATTTAAGGGATTAGGTCTTCCCAAATAACCAAATCTAGTTTTAAAAATTAAATTTGATTAAATAATAACAAATTCAATTGTAAGGATTGTTCGGCGATTCCAAGCCTCACACATGACCATTTAACCCAGATGTGCGCACAACATCTATATCCCCTCGTTGGAGCTATTATTCATTGCAATTGAATGTTGAACTTCTTAGTGTTTTTAAAATCGGGCATATTTGAGGAGGTAAGTTCTTTACATCTTAACACTCACTATTCTTACTCATTATTCTTTATTCCAATTCCTAAATTACCTCTTCATCCTTCTTAGAACATTCCTTGATGTGTTTACTATTTTAAATTTCAGATACTGGTGTATTAGGGGCGATTCTTCAATATCTTTCATGTAAGTGAGTCACTTCCATTCCCATTTCAAATTGCTTAGGGTCTCATTCTATTTTCATGGGGTTTCTTCCTTTTAAATGAAATAACAAATGAACATGATGTTGGGTTTCGAACCTAGGATTTATCCTTCGGTTTTCCTAGTCCAATATTTTGGTTTTAGGTTTGTTTTAAGTCCCTCTTGTTGCAGTGGTGGTGCGACTTGATTTTCGTACGTTGATTCAAGGGTTTTCATTACTTTGGTAGGTGATTCCACTTTTTATGAAATCATTGTGACACAGATAGTATGTTTATTATATTTTCTTATTTAATCCACGATTTTGTTCTTCAAAAATTGTTTTTACTATTGTTTATAATGCAAGTGAATTTTAAGGGCCAATTTCATGTGAAATTTGTGATTTTTTTATATAAATATTTTATTGGTTGATTAAAGAATGCATATTTATTATTTAGTTGACCTTATTAAAATTTATTAGGGATGAAAATAATTTTTTAAATGTCATTATTCTTTGTTTGTTTCTGTGAAATTGGTTTTGGGTCACATTTTTTAAGAAAATGGGTTTAGAGTACCAATTTGGTGTTGAATTGGGTGTTTTACATTGGCATTCTATGTTATGCTTATTGGGGTAGTTTTATAAATAATTTAATGAGTTTAAAGAAATATTTAGAGTGTTTTGGATTCTGTTTTGATAAATATTAGTATGAATATGGTTTTCAAGTGGGGGTTTAAAACAGTTTTGGGTGCAAAACAAAGAAAGATTTGGAGAAGTTATTTTATTAAAACTCTAAGTGTTTTGTTGTGTGTTTTAAATGGTATAAAATGTGTGTAGCTACTGTAATGATTATATGTGACCATTAGTGGTGTTTTATATGAAAATGGATATATTTCTCATTTTTAAATTGTTTGAGCACAACAGGGGAAGCCCGGGTACCTAGGTGGGGCGGATGTGTACTAGTATGGCTAGTGGACCGAATGGGTTTTGTCCATGTTTCAAATAGAATTTGGATAAAAAATAATCTTACTAGAATATGTGGATGATTATTGGGGGAAAATATGTTATGGTTATGTTTCCTACTATTTTATCATGCATGATAATGTATTTTACTATGGTTACATTACACTGAGGTATTAGGTACATGGGGCCCGAAACTATCTAGTGCATAGGGGTGTTCCCAATTTTGTTGATCATTGGTTTTGTGGTATTTTACCTTCTATTGGGGTGTTTTTGGAAGTACATTACAGTAGATAAAATGTCTATTTAAATGTGTGAACATACTGAAAACTCTATCTTGAAAAAATTTTAAATTGAAAGTTACATTTTGTGGATTTTATCACTGCTTTTCTTTGCGTATTAAAGCTGATAGCTTTTTTACATTGTATTTCAAGTTCTTTGTAATAATTTGGTGATATTATATTGTAATTAGGCTCAAACCCTAATTAAACCCCTTAGGTGTATGTAGACATGGTCATGTTGGACTCAGGTAAAGGAATGGCTCAGGGTGATGGTGGTTCAGGGTGTTAGTCCCCATCCTTGTGGTAGAGTTGTGGAGAAGGCTTGGGGGTGATGACCCCTTGTCCTGTGGAGTAAATGGGGATGTTTTGATGCTATTTCATTGTGTATTTATAACTTTTATATTGCATTTGAACTTATTTATTCAATTCTGGTTTTTTGTATAAACCTCATTGGTATGAATTTATCAGATTCATTTTATCAAATATTTTTGGTGTTTTATGTTTAGATATTCGGGTTAATCGTTCCCAAACCAAGATATATGATACCCAATAACTTTTTCTAGCCTTTGGGGATATGGAACGCCCCTCAAAACATGTCACGGGCTAGGTTTGGTTCCGGTTTTGGCGGCGACCAGATTCGGTTCATGAAAAATTGGTATCAGATGAGGTTCGCTCTCTTTGGGTCACGTTATTTGGGGAACAGTTGGATAGTCCAGAGTTATGATTGTCCGGACATGCATTATAGTTATGATTAATTTGTATTATCCCCACACCACATGATGGGATTCAATTATCCAGGGGATGTTGGTATTTATATGAGTCCTTTGGATTTCTTGGATTGATGATGATTAAGAGAAATGAAAAGAATGTTGGGTTACTGGTATCGATGAGCTCGTAGGGTCTGGCAAGCCATGTGGAGCAGGGGATTTTTACCTAGAACACTCTCTGTGATGGTGAAGTGATTTGAATATGGATTCCAACCATATGTCCAACTCACCCACTGAAACTAGTTTCCTCTCTCTTTTCCTTTTATTCTTTAGTTTTGAAATCTTGGATCTTTGGTTTTAAAGTGACTTGGTTTTAAAAAGTGTAACGTTTTTGTGAAATGATTATCTAATAAATAGAGAATGGTTAAATTTTTTAAAATGGAGAACTGAATTTTCATAATTGTATTGGAATGGAAAATAGTGTGTTTTCACCTCTTTTGAAAGTATGAACTATGTCAATGTTGGTTTGGAAAAGTTGTTTCCAATAGTGTTTCCAAAACTATTGAAAGGTGTTTTAATGGGATGAGATGTTTTGAAATTGATGTGTATGAATTGAAAGTTTGTTTTCTTTTAAATGATTGTTCCTTTATGAAAATATTGTTAAGATGTAATTTAGGTTTGATTTCGTGGTTAGAGGTTTTGAGAAAAGGAGGTATTGGATGACCGTTATGGTTTTGAAAAGTTGAAAGAATTTATTTATTTCAACCTTTTGTATTACCATGAGTGACCACATGCATGGGGTTATATGGGATGATGGATGTTTAATGGAATGGATGAATGAGTTCTCGGATGGATATGAGTAGGGATCCCATTATGGCACAAAAACATGCATTTTTATGGCCCATGGGGTACCATTGGTGGATACGCTAACCGTTGAGTCATTTACTTTTAAATAGATGATTTTAAATGAGAAACTTGATGTATTTATGAGTAGTTTGGGATGGTGTGTATTATTTTTTGTTTAATTGTTGATGTTTTGGGATATTTTATGTCCAAGAACCCCTCTTGTTTATACTGTGTTTTGGGTTTGTGTTTGGTCGGTAAGCTGTGTTGAAGGGCTGGTTAGTGGTCTCTTCTGAGAAATGTTTTGGGATGCATTTATGGTGTTTCCTTTCTTGTTTATGGATCTGTTTTGTGGTATATAATTACCAATGGACCACCTTGGTTGGGTTCATAGGTTAAATAGTTGGATAAGGTATGCCCCATTAAGGGATAGTGCACCACTGAAGTGCATCCTTGATTGTTTCTCCATTCAAGGACCCTCCAGTTGATCAATATAAGTAATATTTTTCCTGATATTTTTTGATTGAGTATACACCCTTTCCATTATTGGTTTTGTGTATCCTCTTGTAATGGGAGAGTGATCATTGAAGTTTGAAAGAGACCTTAGCCTCTTAGGTTTCCTGATTTTCTAGAGGTGGAAGTGGTATTTGGTGTTAGCATGGATGAGTATCTAGATGGTGTCTAAGAGGTCCTCTCGGTCCTTCGTAGTCTCTTTAAAGAAGGAGTTTAAAATAAACTACCACTGTGATAAATATGGCCACAAGAAGATATTGTGTCCACTTACTAGAATTGAGTATTGTTTGGGGATGTTGTATAAGGTCCCACTCCATGCATTGTTTATATCAGTCACAATGGTCATGTTCAGCGAAGCCTTGTGATTCCGTGCACTCGTTTGACTTTAAAGGTGAATGTCGTGAAATCCTATGAGAGTGTATTTATGTTGGGAGAATTTCTCCTGTGGAAAAAAATCAAAATCATCCATTTTAGAGGAAGGTGATTATAGGTGTTATTTACTTGTATAGTTTCTCACTCGTATAAACAAGGTGTGATGTGTGTTTATTTTATATGCCCTTGTTTCAGTGAAATATCATGTTAGGTTAAAGAGAGTTTGTAATGTGTTACGTATTGGGAATCTTATCGGGGATTTAAATATAGTTGTTAGTGGAACCAAAAGAAGAATTCTTATTCGGGGGGTTTCCAAAGCCTAACTGCGAGGTCGAAGATGTGTCAATAATTTGAGCTCCATACATAGGTCTCAGAGAGTAGCTGACTCGTAGTCAGGGGAAATCCCAAGGTTGTTTAAACCCATTTAGAATGTATTATCCTTAGTATTAAATATAGTAACAGTTTAATCCTTTAGTTTCATCATCATTCTTCTGTTGTTCCCATTCAGTGGAAATAAGTTTAGGGCCTTGTACCCATGTCATCACCTAATGTCATTCCCTCCCCCATTTGGTTTCCATTGAGTCATTATAGAATGGTTGGAAATTTGGATAGACGTGCTGAGGATTTAGTTCTTGTTTGATTATTAGTGACCATGTTCGAGGAAGCCATGTGAAAATAATTATCTACACAGTTAGTGTAGAATTTCCCAAATAGTGAGGACTAACCCTTCACCCTACCAAAATCATTAAAAAAAATTGGTCTTTCTGTGTCACCCCATGCTGGTCGGTTAAGATGATTGATTATTATAGTGGGGAGACCCTCTATGATTCTCATGTATGTTCCTTCATAAACTCTGAATGGAAGTTTACACTTTGTACTTGGGAGTTCGTTCAGGCCTCCCCCTGTTAGTTTCTTCATTATGTCTCAGAAAATTATATAGGTTGCCTCTTATGGTGGGGTGCCTATTTGGGTCCCACCATACCAATAGCTCAGATTCATCCATGGTCTTATCTTGGTGGTAGGTAGTATCATTCAGAACTGTTTAGATACCAACATCTTCCTTGAGTAAACGCTGGGATTGGAGATCTCCCAATGTTTTATTTAATGTAAGGTAAGTGTAAACTTGTTCGAAGTTGTTGTTCTTTTGGGTGAATTTCTTGAGTCTTGTTTGGATAGTGTTTGAGGAGTTTTATTTTGGGATAATGTATGAATGTTACTGATCAATTCAGGAAAGTGGTGTATGTTTGGGTTGTGAAATTAATCATTCCTTAATTGATCACTAGAGGTGTTTTTACCCTTGGGGGTGGTGCTTGGCAAAGAAGTACATCTTGGTTTATTGGTTGGGTTTGGTTTTGTAATTTGGTCTTGTTGTAGCTTTCTTGGGACGAAAAGTTTTCATGGTGGGGATAATTGTCACATAAATGACTTATTTTAAAGTTAACTTTAATTTAATTTCTATTTATTATTCTTTTTTGGGTTTTCTCAAGATTTTATGGTGGAATGGGTGAGGTTTTGTGAATTGAGTCAAACCATGAGCCCAATTCCAGATTAAAAAATAAATATTGTTTCTTTTATAAAATTTTAATTTTTTAATATTTTGCACCCATTCCGATATCTAAATTATATCCTTTAACATAGTAACACCACCATTGTAGGTTTCAGCCTTTAAAAATCCATAACTAAGGTGTATATGGGTTTTTATTTAAGAGATTGGGCCTGCCCGAAAGCACAATTATAGTTTTAAAAATTAAATTATATTAATTAATAACTTATTCAATTTTAAGGATTATTCGGTGATTCCCAGCCTCACACATGCCCATTGAACCCAGACGCGCGCCCAACCTCTATCTCTGCTCTTTGGAGCTATTAGTCATCGGGATTGAGTGTTGAACTTCTTATGGTTTCTAAAATCAAGCATATTTGAGGAGGTATGTTTTTTCCTTCATAACTCTCTCAATTATTACACTTTTTCCTCCATTCCATTTCCTAAATGACCTCATTATATTTCTTCAAAACTCCCTTGAAGTTTTTACTATTTTAAATTTCATATACTGGTGTGTTAGGGGAGATTCTTCAGGATACCTCAAGTAAGTGAGTCTCTTCTATTCCACTTTCAAATTTCTTAGTGTTTCATTATATTATCATTGGGTTTCTTCCCTTTTCATTGAATTACCAAATTACCAAGAGGTAGGGTTGTGAACCTAGGGTTTAACCTTGGGTTTTTGTGGTCCAATTTTGTGGTTTTAGGTTTTTTTAAGTCCCTCTTGGTGCGGTGGTTGTGCAACTTGGTTTTCACAAGTTGATTCAAGGGGTTTCATTACATTGGAAGGTGATTCCACGTTGTATGAAATCCATGTGACATATCAACTGTGTTTATTATATTTTCATGTTTAATCCATTGATTTGGTGCTGCAAAATTTGGTTTTATTGGTGTTTGTAATGCATGTGAATTTTAAGGGCCAATTTCATGTGAAATTTGTTCTTATATATATATATATATTATTGGTTGATTAAGGGATTCCTTTTAATTATTTATTTGAAGTTATTGAACTATATTATGGCATAAAATAGTGTTTTAAATGTTATTATTCTTTGGTTGTTTCTGCGATATTGGTTCTTGGTGGCGTTTGTTAAGAAAATGGTTTTAGAGTACCAAATTGGTGTTTAATTGAGTGTTTTACATGGGTATTCTATACGATGCTTATTGGGATTGTTTAATAAATAAATTAGTGAGTTTAAATAAATTTTTAGAGTGTGTTGGATTCTTTTTTGATAAATTTGAGTATGAATATGCTATTTAAGTGTGGTTTTCAAAGAGTTTTGGGTCCAATACAAAGAATGATTTGGAAAAGATGTTTTATAGAAACTCAAAGTGTTTTGTTGTGTGTTTTAAATGGTGTAAAATGTTTGTAGCCACATTACTGATTATATATGACCATAAGTTGTTTATTATAACAAAATGGATATATGTATCATTCTGAAATTTTTTGAGCACAAAGGGGGAAGCCCGGGTACCTAGGTGGGGAGGATGTGTACTAGTACGACTAGTGGTTCTGATGGATTTTTTACCTATTTCACATATCATTTGTATAATGATAAATGTAAATAAACTATGTGGATGATGATTGGGGACCACTAGTTTATGGGTATGTTTTTTACTAGTGTATCATTCATTAGAATGTATTTTACTATGGTTACATTACACCGAGGTATAAGGTGCATGGGGCCCAAGACTATCTAGTTCCTAGGGTTGTTTTTGATTTTGTTTCTCATTGTGTTTGAGTTATTTTCCCATGTATTAGGTTGTTTTTGGAAGTATATTATAGTAGCTAATATGTCTATTTAAATCTGTGAATATTCTAGAAACTTTATCTTGAAAAAAAATTCAATTGAAAGTTGCATTTCATGGATTTTATCACTTCTTTTCTTTGCATATTAAAACTGCTTGCTTTTTCACATTGTATTTCATGCTATTTGAAATCATTGGGTGTTATACTATTGGTCTTATGATCACACCCTAATTACACCCCTTGGGTGTAAGTAGACATGGTTATGTTTGACTCAGGTAAAGGAATGGATAAGGGTGATACTGGTTCAGTGTGTTAGTCCCCATCCTTGGGGCGGAGTAGTGGAAACAGCTTGGGGGTGATGACCTCTTGTCATGTAAAGTCCATGGGGCTATTTTGTTTCTATTTCATTGTGTCTTTGGACCTTTTTTATTGCATTTTAACCTATGTATAAAGTTATGTATTTTTTTATAAACCTTGTTGGTATGAATTTTTTAGATTCATTTTATCAAATATTTTTGGTGTTTTGTGTTTACATATTCTGGTAAATTGTTCTCAACCTGAGATAAATGAGACCTGGGAACTTTTTTTAGCCTTTTGGGATAGGTAACACCCCTCGGGCCTTGTCACGGGCTGGGTTTGGTGCATGTTTTGGCGGCGACCAGATTCGGTTCGTGACACCTCTATTCACTTACAAAATTGAATGCATTCCTCATATGAAAGGGAAGAAACTTAATCAATAAAATCATTAATATTTAAAATATAATATGAAATTTAAACAATTTCCCCAATAAATAGTCATTATCATATACCATCAATAGTAAATTAATGGTATCATCATAAAAAAACCCATTCAAACTAATCATAATCTATCCAGAGGAATAGTAAGGGTTGTATCATTAGAGTTAATTCCCATTAAATTATAATTAACATCAAATAAAGTTTTCATATATATAGAAATTTATTTCTAAATATCACTTGGAACATTTATTGGGGAAAACAATCTTTATTTTAATATTTTATTTAATTTAATACTGAATAATTCGTAAAATAACACTGAAATCCTTTTTTAGTATCATTATCATAAAATTAGAATATCAATTATATGATAAAAATATTTTCATTAAAAATATTATTTTATAGTTGAAATAAATTCTTCAATGAATTTATTGTTATAAATTACGTACATTTATAATAATAATAAAAAATACTAAATAATTATATAAAAGTGAAACATTCAGAAAATGACAAGAAGATTGTTCTCAGATCATTTTGTAAAAAGTCAAACATCTATAATAATACCATTAGTTTTTCATTTTATATGATTAAAAGCAGATGAAATTGTTTTCATAAAACATCGTGTTTTATGATTATATATTTTCAACTAAAGAGTGAAATAGTGTCAAAATTTCATAAAAACATTTTCCTAATAATTTTATGTACATAATAGTGGAAAAATATTATTATTACATTAATAAAATAACGAATTACTAAAATCAAATAACTAAAATTTATTTTCAGATAGAAATACCAAAATCATTAACAAGGAACACATAAATAACCTAAACAATAATGATATTGTGAAATATACTCTTATCACACAAGTAGGATTTGAATGAGAATCCTCATTAATGAAATAAATTTTAATGGGAAATTAAATACAATATATAAGAATGAATTAGTTATATAACATAAAAAAGGTCTTATATACACAATATAAAATAAATAAGTTGTGATTATGTTGTATTTCCAACATATATAATGTTGTATAAGAATCTCTTTCCTTAATTATAATTTGTCACGTACATTTTTTATTCAATTAAAAAATATAAATATAGAAATTATTTAATTTATTGAGAAACATTTTGTTGATTATAATTCATCTTATTTATCTTATTATAATTTCATATATGATTACATATTCAAATATATTTATGTCAGATGATTCTAGGATATTTTTCTTATGTGACAAAAATTACATTGGTTGGTCAAATATGGTCTAATAATATATTATTTAAACATATCTAGAATATTATTCGTGAAATAAATATCATATTTATACTGAAAATATACTTTAAAACCAATAGTGAGGTATTTTTATGAATAATGAACTACATTACAATCACGTAGATGGTTGGTCATATGTATAAATGAGTAATGTTTCAATTTTTTAAAATATATTTATTGATATAAGGTATGTAATATTCTATTAATCTAGAATGAAAAAAAAAATTATGGATTATTATTTATTACAAAAAAAGTATAAATAATCAACTTACTGTGTTGATGAAAAGAGAGTCACAACACTTTATGGAGGTGGTATTTTACACTTAAACAACTGGGTCTATATTTATTTAGTTTAAGGAATAAAAATATATATAAAATTTTTAAAAATATACATATATAATGAATATAATAAATACTTTATTTATATCAACCATATTCATTAACATTATCCATATTAAACTCCATGTAATGAATTAGTAAAAAAATAACATCATTGCGTGAGGTGGTAGTTATCCACACACATGAGTCACATTAGTGTATCCCATATATAATGGAATGTATGAAAGGTACAATTTGAAATGTAGACTCTAGAGGAATTATAATGTTACATATACCATATATATTTACTATGTCCTTGATAATACGCAACACTAAGTGGTGGTAATAGATAATAATCATATCAGTTTGTGAGGTGGTAGTCCACCATACACACAAACAATAATGTAATAACCCATTTGATAGAATTGGATATAGATTTATATCATTCCAATAATATATAAAATTTATATAAGAGTAATATAATTATGTTATTATATCATAATGGTTTAATTGTAATTTATGGGGGTGGATAAGGAAATAAAATAAAAACAATAGATGAAGAACATCAACTCTTCAAAATGTATCCTCCTTCGAATTGTACCAAAACCGTTCTATGGCTAGTATTCTACCAAAATAAGGATTATGGGTTTATATGAATTAATTTTGGATGTTATATTGGTTTTTATTGTCATAATTAAATATATTTTATGTTTTGAATAAGGGGGGATTCTGGGTGGCCTTTGATAAGGGAGATGAGTAGCAGATTTGTAATTTTTTGAGAAGAAAAAGGTCATTCCATGTATGACTCGTGCCAAAAAGATAAAAATGGATTATACATGTTCTATATAAAATATAGGGTTGATATATAGTAGAAAATATATATGATATATTTTTATATCCTTTTATTCCATTCCATTTATGATCATCCCACCGGTAAATCCATTTTTACCTTAACTAAGGAAAATGTTTTATTGATTTTCAATATGAAATTTGGTAAAAAAATAATATTACCATATTATATTATATAAATTATTTTTATTCTTGATATATTATATATTTTTTCAAATTCAATTAATATAATAGAAAAAAATATATTACAAAATTAATCTCCCAAACGTGATTCGAACGTGGGTTTTCAGTGGAAAAATATTGCAATGTTTACAAATATTTTAAATAATAATTAAATATGAATTTAATTTTATTTAATGATATTAGATAAATATATGAAATATTTATTACATTGTGTTTAAATGGATTTATTTAATAATTAAACATCAAAATAAAATATATAAAAATCAATTTTCCATTAATATTTATTATCATCACTATTTATAAATAACTAATCATTCAAAATAATTCTCAAAATATCATAAAAAGATAATTTTTATTTCAAAAATTAACTAAATTTTATCTTATATGTTTTTTAATGCATTATAAAATATATTTAAATTATAATATATATGAATCACAAAATACCATTTTAGAAAGATAATGTTTTTTCATAAATGAATTCTCATTCTTTAAAATGCATGTTATTTAATTTATATTGAATAGATAACCATTGAATTTAATTAATACATGTTTAATAAATATATCATATTTATTTATTTATTAGTATTCATACACTCCAACATAATTGATAGTTTATAATGGTAACGTTTTAAAAAATGGTTTTGTGTTTCATTTAAAACCAATTATTCGTGCATTGTGTGATTTCAAAGAGATTGAATATATTGAAAATAATAAATATTAAAAAAATTCCCATTATATTTTATATTAATCTAAAATTGTTATTTCATGTTATACATTAAATACAATAGGATATTAACATGTTAATAATCTAGTGGTTTTACATTCTCCAACCATAAATAAATTATGTCTTCATAATTTAAACTTGATCTCGATTATGAAGGTTTTGACATTAGAAAATACCTTCATTGAAAACTAACATCATAAAAATGTTAAATATAAAATCACCTTAATAGGAGAAAAATGGTTTTACAATGGTAATATGGAAGAAAATAGAACTTATTATCTATATATGAGGATATTGGCAGCATGTGAATAAATGGTAATAAATGAAAATAATAAATTACTTTAGAGAATGACATAGGTGCAACTGATTCAAAGAATGTAAATGCACAACGGACTTTTCTGGGCCTCAAAATGATTAATATTTGATGATAAAAAGTACTATTTGATTCATCATATATGATACTAATAGGGATTTTTTTTCAAAATCATCTTTTGAAAATTTTGGTAAATAATTTACTGACTACAAATCTATTGAAATATAATTTCTTGATATGTTTCAGTATCACTAGAACAATTTCATTAATTGATTTATCTTTGATCAATTTCCAATTCAACACATACAAAAAAGATAATGTCAAAAAGTTAATTATTATTTCTAAATCTCGAAAATTTACTTTCAATAGTGAATAATATCAATAAAACGGTGAAATTTAATCCTACATATCTATTACATTTTCCAAAACCGATATGGATATCACAAGTTATACAATATAACATATTAATTTCTAAAAATTAAAAATTATAGCATTGGATGTAAAAAAACATTCATCCATAAAATTGTTCGATTAAAAATAATATCATATTAACCGGGACATCATAGGCGTCAGTGGTAGGTGATAAACCCTTACTACCTGTAAAATGGTGGATCAAGCCACATGGCCTTTCCAGATGTGATGATTTTTCACCTAGAATGAGTGTTTTTATTTTTTCTAAAATCATATTAATATAATACATATAATGTTTCCAAATTTTTAATTCCCAAAACTACCTACATATTATGATTTGGGAAACATTAATGGTTTGAAATACAATCATAAGAACATATTTAACATTATTATATCAGGACCAATAACATATTATGTTTTATCTTCAATCAATATTTTTTTGTATAGGTTTAAATTTTCACAAATCATGTTACTAGGTCATTGGTAAAATAAGAAATAATAACTAAAATATATGTAGAAAATATACAATAGTACAATCGATATAGATTTTATAATTTGTTTATCTAGAATTCTATTGATACAAATTCATCAAAAATATTATTTGTATATCTGAAAAAAGGACATTAATCATTCCACTATATCCATAGTAAAAACTTAGGCCTAATCATGATCCCATAGATTATTTTTTGGTATATATCTTTGATCCATTGGGTATTCATGTTCATATTCACCCATCATATTACTTAAAAGTGTTGTCTTTATGATTTTCCACGTATTGTTTTTTGAAATTATATGGGTTGATTTCAAGACCAGGTGTTGAGATGGCGTACAATTTTGAGGATCGATGTTTCTATAACAAATGATTGAAAAATATTAAAATATTAAATTGCATGCACACATGGTGTTTTTGAAAGAGTGGAATAAACCCCAATTGGGTGAATAAATCAGAAACAAGAGGGTATTGTTGAATTCAAAACATTTGATTTTCCCTAAGAATGATCTAACCATAGTCGGTGCATGAAATCTGTAGAAAAAGTCAACATGGATCTAACCACAAAAAAATAATTAAATAAGATTTATTTTTTTTAGATCCAAATTACTCATGATCGGGGATTTGGGATGGAAATATAATACCATAGTTGTCTTCATAATTCAATACTTTTCCTAGGAGTGACATAAACTTTTTTCGTCATGAGGCATTTAAGAATTTTTTTTCATGTTTTAAATGTAATAAAATAATATAATTATTTTATTGACGTGGTGACTTGTTTCCTTAAAAACAACCTTATGTAATAATTCTAGGGTTAGATTCATAACCCTGGAATATTTGTAGGATTGTTGGATAGAACCTTGGATAATTCTATCAGATTAATGAAATCAAATTTTCAAATCGTGGTTTGATAAATCAATGCAACCTTAGATCTGACAGATGCCACCTAAGAAGAAAATGCAATGATCATTCTTCAACAGTGATATAACATAATAGAGGCAGGGTGTGTGTGTATTTTTATTTATTCCCGGTTCAAAATTCTATGATGAATGTAGACTAATACATGAACATATTATCCCAAAATCTATTTTATTTGTGGGGTGAGTTATTTTTTGGGAATTATTAGGAGTTATTTCAAGAGTTGTGTCTGGATTCATTTTTGGTTCTAATAGTAATGATCTTAGATCTGCACAAATATTGATTGATATTCATACCTCTCTATTTATTTTTATTTTATCCCCAAATTCTATGTTTCACCATGGGAATTATTCATTGGTCAAGGGTTCAACACATCTTGATCAATAAATTATTGTGAACACTATTCTTGTATAAATTTTCTGCTGTCATAGATATGTGATCAGAATGAAATGAAGGAGGTGTGATGATTGAGATGGATGAATTAGGATGATATATGATTCTTTAATTCACATTATTCAACATTCATCATAAAAAATGGAAGATGAACCATATAAGAATGTTTATATCTTAGATGTCCTTCTTGAGCCATCTCCCCAGATATACTGTACTGACTGTGGTACATGTTATTTTTTTCCAAATTTCTCTACATAGAAAGCTAGCTAGGATACCACCATTTAATCATGTGGTTGATCCCTTGGGTATGAATTATAGAATCATTGACTTTTATTGAATATATTACCTCTGGGTGGTGAAAAATCCCTAAAACCAACTTTATATAAGCACATGACACTCATAGTAATAGCGGATGAGGGGAACAAACTGAACGCGCTTCATGGGGTTCAGTAGTAGAAACCCATGAGGTTCTTATGATAGTAGAAATCCTAGGTAGATGATGGCTTGATTGATGTGGGGACCCGAGTTTTTCTTCATTCCAGGAAACCAGTGTATTATTTAGTGGTTGTAGGTGTGAGTCGTATATATGGCTTAATTGGGTCACATTGGGGTTTAGTTACCAATTCATATTATGGGGCGACTCTTCTTTGGATAGAGTTATAGAACCTTTTTAGAGAAAGTTTTTCAATTTGTAATCTAAGGGATATGCATATCCAGTAGCTTATACTACTCTAGAAGGATATCATATCAATAGTTGGGTATTCATTGAGGCATGAAAACCTCTTATGGTACTCGATGGATATTTCAATGGATTAACACTTCTAGGCGTAGACCTTCCGGCGAGATCTACAAAGAGTAATTCGAGTTTTTGTAATCCCACTAGGAATTCCTACATACAATATGGTGAAAGAGCAAGCTATGGTGATCAATTTTTTATGGCCTAAGCATATACAACCAGTTATTTCCATTAGTGGCCATGAAGGAGCTGAGACCTCGAATGCAGGCAGATGACATTAATCACATGGACATAGATGTATTTGAAGATTCAATAGGAGGTCTAAGGGGATGGGATTTATAGGTTATGGTTGATTGGGTGGGTTCATTAGTCCTAGAGAGGGGCGACATTATTCTTTTCATGGTATGGGACATTTCACATGAGATTTTACAACCAGTCGTACTTCTAACATGGAGACTATGGATGGAACCCCGATGCAGAGGAAATGAAAATAGAAGATAGACTTGTATAGTGGAGTATGTAGAATATGAGCCGTGAGAGCAGTATATGGTGGTCGATGTTTTGACATGTTACCACCAACACCCCTATGTGGTCCACACATGGCATAGTGAGCTAGAGGAATCAGGATAGGAAAACATCATATAGTCAAGGCATTTTACTATGTTCATATAGGAATGATTCAATCTACATTCAATGTATTTATAACTTCATATTCCATATTGATAGACATAAGTGGTATCCATTATTCTCTTTCCATGAATCTTGTTCGAGACTGGGATATTTTTTTTGAAACATTGACTCAACCCTTATTCTTGGAGACTCCTATTGGAGGACACCCAATGATCGCACAATTGTGCATATGGTCTGAAAAAACCCTTTGGGGTGAGTGCTCCTATTGGTATCTCCTGGAAGATTCATCGAGGACCTATGACTTCATTCTGGGTACGGACTGGTTATCCAGAGTTCATGCCAAAGTTGACTATATTAGTTCAATAGTGCAGTGTTTTTTTCTAATAAAACTAAATTATTCTTTGGCGTTGGAAAAATATAGGCAATGTAGGATTGACTCATACACAAGAGGGTGTATCCAATTACTAAGTATTTTTCTAACCACACCCTAGGTACTATGGACGGTATGGGTCCTCAGTATTATATAGTTATGGAAAAATATGATGAGGTATTTATAATATTTGTTCCAATTTTACCTCCCTACCAGTTGATGGACATATTCATTGATCTACACCTTAGTATGTAACTGATACCATTTCCTACATATCGGATGGCTCTGACATAGCTTTGTGAGATTAGGGTATAGTTAGTGGACTTACAGAAGATGGGATTCATGAGACCAAGTGTTTCATCAAGGGTAACCCCTATGTTGTTTTCCAAGAAGGAGAACTAAATATTGTAGTTATGTGTGGATAATTAGTGCTTGAATCATGTTAGATGGAAGAACATGTATCCACTAATGAGGATTTATGACCCCCTTTGATCAGTTGATAGGTTGATGGATAATTCTCTAAGATCGACCACAGGTGAAATATCTCATGAGTAGAGGTAGAGTTTGATATGTTCTCCATCCATGACATTTTCAGTGGAGGGAATCAAGTTCGTAGTATTCTACGATCCATTAGGATATACGATTGTTTGTGTCCTAATATAGATCCAAGGAGATATTTCCTTCGGTTCAAACCAGTTGATACCACACATGCTGAACTACAGAACCCAATATATTGAGTTATAGGAGGTATTCTTTACAATGAATTTTTGGAAACACTTCCTAGGGGTGATTTTTCAATCGTCTACTCCGATCACTATATTCCCAAGTATATCATATCCCAGAATGATTTTAACTTGATACATATTAATTGGATATAATTTATCCAAGACTATTACTTTGAGATTATCTATACTCATTGAAAGCAGAACATGTTGGAGGATTCTCTTTGTAGGAGATCCATTTTTCAATTTCTTAACAAGGATTCCGAGAAGTTAGACTCGTTGTAGATATGTTTAATGGGAAGAGATGGAGAAGCATAACTATAATCAATGGTTTTCACCCCACCACTCTTACAACATGTTTGTGAGTTATAGATTCAGGATACCAACAATGATACCCATCCTTCTTAGATATCCATAGTGAATTCTCCATATGGATATTTAAATGGTGGGGGTGATGTTGTTATATTCAAAGGATGCACATTAGTACTGGTGATGTTGCACTAGAAGGTTTTGATAGAGATTCATAAAACCCATTTGGTGGAACATCCGGGTGTGTTGATGATTCACCTGGACCTCCAACATCAATTTTGGTGGCCAGGTTTGAATAAATAATTTGTAGAGTTTCTTTCTCAATGCCTTACTTTTCAGCAAATAATGAATAAAAAACAAGTTCTATTAGGTTTATGTCAACCCCTGAGGATTTAGAATAGAACTGGGATGGAATATTGATGGAAATCAAGATGGGATTAACATGTACATCTAGTGGATTCCATTCATACTTAGTGATCATTGAAACAATCCCTAAGTTGTCCCAATTCCTGTATATTCTAGAATATAGTTCATAAAAGAGAATGTGACGCCTCTATATTTAGGAGATAATATAACATAATCGAGTTCTAGAAAAGATAGTTTCATATCATGATTCTCTTATTACATCCTGGTTGTGTAAGGAATTACATGAGGTAATTTAAACCAAACTACGTTTGAGAACATTATTTCACCCACTAATTGACGACCATAATGAGCAGACCATTGAGGTTCTAGATGACATTTTGTGGTCTTGCATGATAGAATTTGGTTGTAGATGGGAGGATCACTTATCAATGGAGGAGTTTGTGTACAAATAAATCTATCATTCCACCAATTGGTATGGAACCATTAATTTCATTGTACGGGTGACCCTTCTTGTCACCATGTTGGTGGACTAACCCTGGAGAGTCAATAATCATGGGGTCGGAGTTGGTTAAAGCTACTAAAGAAAAAGTGATGATATTCTAGGAGAATATGATGATTGAAAAGAGCCATCAAAAGTCTGATGCTGACAGGTGAGAAATTCCATTGGAGTTCATGGAATGAGACCATGTTTTCCTTTGAGTTTCAACTGTATAGGGATTACATCTTTTTTTCCGTGGGTGGGGTATGCCATCTCTAAGGTTTATCAGTTCTTTCTAGATACCTTTAGAAGTTTTGGAGGGGGGAATACCACTTAGATCTTCCACCACAGTATGATAAGGTTCACAATATCTTCCACATGTCGCAACTGATGAGATACATGCATGACCTATCACACGATATTGTCTGGGGTGAGATAGAAATCAAGGATAGAGTGAATATTTCTGAGTAACCATAGGAAATCAAGGATCAGAAAGGAGGTGATATTTTTGGTAGAATGATTCCTTTATTGTGTGTATAATGGAAGCATGTGAATATCATGGAGTTCACATGAGTGACGAAGTCTCATATTCATGCTCATTACCCTTATCTACTTGAGAAGTCCTTATTTTAAATTTTTAGGGACAAAAAGCTCCAAGTATGAGAGAATGTAATCTCTTAGAATCTCCATGTAATTTTTTTGATATTATGTGGGATGAATTCGAGTCTAGGAACTGAGATAGTTTGATATTTCAAGGTCTAGTGTGCCCGGAACAAATGTTTGAAAAATATTATAATACTAAATAGCACGAGTGAATGGTTTTCTTAAAAAAGTGGAATAACTCCCAAAAGGTTGATCAGATTGTAAATATGAGGGAACTATTTTATTTAGAATAATGGATTTTCCCTAAGGGTGATCTAACCATAATCAACAAGAGTCATCTATAGAAAAATTCACCAAGGATGTAATTGTAAATAAAATTATTAAATAAAATTATATTATTTTGAAATACTAATATCTTATGAAGGTGGGATCGGATTGGAAATCAGAGACCAGCATTGATTATTTATTATTATTTTTTCTAGAGGAATAAAATAATTATTTTTGGTACATGGAGTTTGTAAAACAATTTCCGTAGGACATAAAAGGAAGAAAGTAATTTATATATTTTATTGACACAGCGACGCATCGACGTTTTCATTTAATAAAATAATTAATTTAAAATTATAGTTAGAGATGCCTAAACCTATAATATATAGAGGATCACTGAATATAACCTTGTATATTTCTCTCAAAGGAATGACAATGACATCGTGGACTATAGATTAATCAATCGATGTGGCCTTAGATTCGAAATATATCTCTAACGAACGCAACAAAATAATTGTTCTTCATTAACAATAAAACCTAATAAAGGTATGGAATGTGTTTAGTTTTATTTATTCCTCATTCATAATTAATATGATGAACGCCGTATAATACATGAAAATATTACCATAGGGATCGATCATATTTTTAGGATTGTATATTTTTTGGGATTTATCAGGAGTTGATTCTTGAGTTCTGTTTGGATTATTTTACTGTTCTAACGGTTACTAACCAAGATCGATAAGAACATTGATTAAGGTTTTCCCCTCTCGATTTTTTGTTATTTTCCCCCATTATTCCATGTTTTACCATTGGAATTCTTTGTTGTCCCAGGATTCGACACATCCTGATCAATCAATCGATGTGTACCTTATTCTTAGAGAAACGACATCGTATCATAGATCTTTGATTGGTATGGAACAAAATAGGTGAGATGATGGAGATGAAGTGATTTAGATGATGGATGATTTCTGAATTCACATTATCAGGGTTTCTTTGGAATATAATGAAGAATAAATATTTTATCTACTTTTTGGGTAGATCAAAGTTGAAGCATGTATATCTTGTGATTGAATAAATCAATGTTCTCATATCTATGATGGTTTTTATTTTCAAACAACAGAGGAGATGAGGTTACTTGTAGAAGTAGATGTGGAAGCCATCGCAGGTAGAATCGCATGGTGGAACATAATAGGCCAGGTGAGTTGGGCAACGTGGGTCGGGTGAGGATGATGGGTCGGGCTAGATGGTCCATGTTGGGTTGGCTGGTAGGGTAGGGCGGGTGGGAAGGGCCAGAATCAGGTGGGCCATGGTAGGTCAGCCTTGGTATGCAGCTTTTGGTAGGTTGGTAATGGTCAGTCAACCATGGTTGGCCGATCAATGTCGGTCGGTCAAGGTAGTTCAGCCATTGTAGGTTGTCCATGGTAGGTCTGCCTAGGTTGGTTAGCCTCAATTGGTTATCCATGGTTGGTCGGCCACACTTGGTTGGCCATGGTCGATTGGTCACATGTAGTTGGTGACTGTTAGTTGGAACAATTGATCGGCCATGGTCGGATGGCACAATCGATCAGTGGTAATATGTTGGAATGGTAGGTCATGAAGGTTGGTTACTCCGGTAGGTCTCTACGATATATCGCAACGGTTGGTCACAGACCTAGTGTCCTATCCAGTTTCAAACACCAAAATATTTTATAGGATGCATCCAATGGACAAGTCCTCTATGGAGTTGGGACCTTAACATAGAGATTGTCCTTTTGAGACAATATGAGAGTTTTTAGTTTGGACAAGAATAAGTTGACAATGATCCCTTAGACCTTCCCTTAAGGTATCAATATGAGATTTCATCCATATCATTGGATTATAATACACTCTAGATGAAGAGTCTCAAATATAGTATGGTATCCCTCCCTGAGACATGAATGTGATCATTTACCTTTCCTAGTGGAGCACGTGCAATCACATAACCTTTGTGAGAAGGACGTTGATCATCCATCTAGAATGTCACATAGGTAGCGAAAGTGGAATACCTTGGCTGGTTATGCGCACAATCCACTACATAGCGGTGTAATCTATATTGGTATGTGGTATCCCCTAGTGAGTCTAGGTGTGAACTATAGTTTCCCCTATTTTGTTTATGGTGTGACCACTTATTATTCTATCACAATATTCTTGGAAAATAAATTCTCATTTTGGATGGAGAAAAATGATCTAGACATCTTCCTGAGTGTCTCTGATGATATAATGGCTCAAGTAGTGACATATCATGAAATTAGGGAGATTCAAGAATATTCAGTTGGCTTGTAGTTGGTTGTGATTGCCTGATGATGTGGTGCTTGAAATGGTTATTTATAGATATTATGATTATAAGTTATATAAACACACAACTATGTAGAGTTGGTCGTAAATTCATTTTCGATATTAATTTTTAGTATTCCCTTGGGATATTACTTTGTGATTACCGGGTGTCAAACTATGTATTGATATACTCACCCCTAGATGGGATTGGATGGTCATGTCATGTACAGACCATGGACCTTTGGATAGTGTAACATCCCAAGTATGTAATGAATAATAGATATTTTTATATATGTCTATTAATGAATTAGATAGTGTTTTAGAGGCTTAAAATAAAAATAAATCCAATCTTAAGCATGGAATACACTAATATTTGTAAAAGATTTTTTTACTGCCATTTGATGGAAAACCATTTTTGAATCTATCTTTTGACAAATTTATAAGCTATTTTTGTCAAAATAAACTTATTATTTATGATTGGGACATCGAAATTTACTTTGTGTGAATTTTTTGGTATTTTTCGGACAATGTTCATTTTTTAATGAATAGTGAAAAATACTGCATTTTACATTAAAACTGCTTCTTAATCTAATTTATTTATATTATTATATTATCTTTTGAATTGGTCTTAATGTGTAATCTAAATATATTTTTACCATTTAATCCAATGGTGGTCATTGAAATCAATTTCACTTTGAAATTAGACTTAAACTGGTGTCAATCTTTTGATACTTATTGTTTTATAAAAACACGCTATTTGCTATGACAGCGGGAATTACTTATTAAATTAATTAATGTGACTTATATGTTTTGAGTTTTGTAAAATAGACATCATTTTTTAATTCGGAATATCAAATATAGCTTAGGGTGAATTTTTGGTAATTTTCGGAAAAACTTCAATTTTTTATGAATAGTGAAACCACTAAGTGGTACTTATAAAAACTGATTTTCCGTTTAAATAAACTTTTTCCATCATTCTGTTATGAATTTCAAAAATCCGACATACATGGTTTTCATTAAGAAGTAAAATATGGTTCAATGAGATTAAAATAATTATTTGGTGAATAGTAACTTATTAAGTTTTTAATCGCGATTAGAGGTAATTAGTGTAATTTAAGGTAAAAATGATATTATAAAAATATGAAAACACCATGAAACTTGTCCTACCCATATTGTAAGAGTCATGGCCGACGAAGACAACCCATGGGTCGACTTAGGGGACCCTATGGTGCCTCTTGGGTGAGATAATGACTTTAATGCCTTTTTTTTAAATAAAGGTGAAAATGACACTAACATTAATTGTTTTACTAAAACAATTTTTAGAAGGGGTTATACTAATCATAATTTTGTCTATAAATACTCTTTGAAAAGATAAAAAGATTTCCTACATCAGGATAGTTTTGTTATAATTTTTAGACATTAAATAAATTAATTTAATTATGACATCATGATGATGCAACGATGACCTCATTAATGAACAGTTTAAATAAAATGAAACGATAATATAAAATCTAAGACCTACACGTGTCCAAAACATATTGGATGAGTGGATTTCGAACCCTTATCACCTTTTCCTCGAATTATATCAATTTGGGACCTTTTTAATCCGAAAAGCTTTTTAAAATAAAGTAACTTATCTTTACTTTCCAAGAGTGCCCCTCCTCTCCTCTTATAAAAGGCCCCCACCTCTACCTCATTTCACACACTCCTCAAGCATTTGGCTCGGCCATCCCCTTTCCATTTAATCTCTCCACATCCCTCTACTCATCATAGAGTATTCCCTTTGGGCATAATCCTTTCAAAGGAAGCCTTTAGGCTCAAATCAAAAGGAGTTACACTTTTAAAGGTAATTCATTCTCCCATGTTCATTTGTTTTATTTTGCTTCTCCAACCCCCTAAACTCTTTTTATTTACTTATTTTGTAACAAAACCAGTATCTTCAATATACTAGGATGTTTTTATAAGAATTATTCAAGCTAAACTCTCACACAACTACATCAAATGGTTAATGAACATACGGTTTCCGTGGATGGCGAAATTCTGCCTCCCGAAACGATGATTGTTCAATACTCATTTAATACCTTCAAAGGTGGCCATTATGATGTCACTATTTTTATATATGATATATAATATGTTTATTCTTTCCTTAAGCTTATGTATTTTTCATTTATGGAATACCATTATTGTTTCCATTATGGGTAAACACGATATCTTCATTTTAGGAAGTGCGGACTACCGCCCCCTGAAAGTGATTTGATTCGTTAATACCATATGTGGGATGTGTAGAGGATAATGTTAATGATATTATATATTTTATTATACTGGAATTATAATATACTCTTATATAATTATGATTCCATTCCAAAAATACGAAATAGAAATGGAAGTAGCGTTCATGCGTACGTACGGCTTACCGTCTCCAAGAACGGTGCATTTCATTTCTTACCTCTAAATGTGATGTAATATTATATATACATGTATATGCTGAATATATATGATATATATGTTATCTAAATCATTAATATCATTCTGGATATAACGAACCTTTGACCAAATTAACAACATGTAAGTGTAAGAAGTCTATTTTTGACTTAAGAACCAAACACCGACAAAATGAACATTATTAACTTAAATGATTACATGATGTTCATACCATCGTACGTATGCGGCGACAACGACTTCTCCTCCGCCGTGACCGTTATTTGAGTTTCGGCTTCCTCTACAAGCCATACCTTCTTTTTAAAAGAAAAATAAATACCATATTTTAATTTTATTTTATTTTGGTATTGAAAATGGTTTTCATAATGTTTTTATATCAATGTGTTGTATTGATATCTTGTGATTGAAAGGTGGAAATGTTATGTTTCCTTTATGCATGTTTTATGTGATACGATTATGTTGAGGTTCTTGGGAATTATTATGAAGACGGGTGGTTCCGTGATAAACTAAGGGAGGGTGAGCCCGATATAGCTCTCCAATGCATTGGGTAACGCGAAGGAGTGAAACATTAAGGTTTTTTCGAAGAGATTTTAGGGAATATGCTGTGATGGGTATTCCAAACGTAACCAAGAGGGTTACTACCTATGTATGAATGTTATTAATGCCTGAAGTTACCTTTATGTCTTATGATTTCTATGATTTATTCATGATTTGATGAGGTATGTTAAAGTTTTTATGTTTTATGGGTAATGTAAGATCTCATTCTTATGTATATATGTACCCATGTTTCCATTCCATATTTTTATATCCCTTACTGAGATTTTTATGCTCATCCCAAGTTTTGTTTTGAAATGTTTTTCACAGGTCAAGGGAAAGGTACATGATATGATGATAGTGTCAAGGAAGTGTCAAGAAAGAATCCATGTTTTATTTTAAATATGTTTCCATTGATGGGAAAAAATAATACTATCCTTATGTAACCACTTTGTTTATATGTGGAATGTAATGCATGTTTTATGATCTAATTATCTAAAACTGTAAACCTGAAAAGATCATCAACGTGTAATCTTGTGATAACTCAAGATTATGTAAGGTTTAAGGCTGGGGCCTTATAGTTGGTATCAAAGGTCAGTTTAGATAACTTTAGGAGTTAGAATTCTATTAAATGATTCTCCATTTTTTTAAATGATATAGCATTTGAGGATTACCATGTTGCTTCGCCTAAGATATTTTTGTGTTAAGAATGGTTTTTCGTAGAAGGAACATAAGAAATTTTCTGGGAAGGCATACAGAGGGAAATGACCCTTCAAATCAGTATCCTAAGATGGTCAGAATCAGAACTAATGAGTTTGTTGTAGTGATGGCTCAGTTGAATCAGGTGATAAATGGTGGTTGTGTTTATTGATGATATTTTGGTGTTTTCAAAAAGTAAAGAGGAGAATGAAAGAAATTTAAGGGTTATCTTGCAAACCTTAAAAAATTGAAACTGTATGGAAAATTCAGAAAGTGTGAGTTTTGGTTGCAACAAATTTCATTCCTTGGTCACGTTGTTTCTAAAGATGGGATAACTGTTGATCCTGCAAAAACAAAACTTGTGGAAGACTAGCCAAGACCCATAAATGTAACGGAGATTCGTAGCTTCCTTGGTTTGGCAGGATATTACCGATGGTTTGTTAGAAATTTTTCACGGTTATCTAGTCCAATGACTAAGCTAACTCGGAAGGGTGTTAAGTATATCTGGACAAAAGAATGTGACGTTTGTTTTCAAGAATTAAAAAGAAGATTGGTGAATGCTCCAGTTTTGGCACTACCTTCCAGGAATGGTGAGTTTGTTATATACAGTGATGCTTCATTGAAAGGAATTGGCTGCGTCCTAATGCAGAATGATTCAGTAATTGCTTATGCTTCACGACATTTGAAAACTCATGAGGTAAATTACCCTACACATGATTTGGAATTACCTGTTGTTTTTTTTTCTTTAAAAATTTGGAGCCATCATTTGTATGGAGTAAAGTGTGAAATATATACCGATCACAAAAGTTTAAAGTATATATTCACTCAGAAAGAATTGAACATGAGACAAAGGAGATGGCTAGAATTAATCAAGGATTATGATTGTACAATTCATTACCATCCGGGAAAAGAAAATACAGTGGCTGATGCTTTGAGTCGAAAAATTAATGCTTCATTAGCAATGTTGCATTTGGAACGTGATCCTTTGGTTAAGGATTCGATGAACTTTGGAATAGAAGTTGTGGGTGCAGGATGTTCTTCTGTTTTTTTTTTCAGGTATCAGTGAGATCATCTCTATTAGATAGAATCAAGCAAGCACAGAAGCAAGACAGTGAGTTGCAGAAAAAGGTAGAGCTGGTTCAGAAAGGTCAGTTGCCTGAATTCAACATTGATAACGATTGCGTTTTGAGATTTGGGAAGAGATTGTGTGTGCCTTGTGATTCACAGTTGAAGAGATAATTGTTATGTGAAGCTCATAGTTCTCTGTTTTCAGTTCATCCTGGCAGTACTAAGATGTACATAGATCTGTGGGAGTATTTCTGGTGGGATGGAATGAAAAGAGATATTTCTGATTTTACTATGAAGTATTTGACATGTCAATAGGTTAAAGCAGAGCGGTAGTTACTGAAAGGGATGCTTCAGCCTTTACCAGTGCCAGAGTGGAAATGGGAGAATATATCCATGGACTTGTGGGATTACTGAAGACATCTCGAGGTAATAATGCAATCTGGGTTATTGTTGATCGCTTGACCAAGTCTTCTCATTTCCTTCCTATACGAGATACTTTTTCCCTAGATCAAATTTCCCGTTTGTATCTTAAAGAGGTAGTCAGGTTACATGGAGTTCCCCTCTCCATTGTATCTGATCGTGATCCCAGGTTCACTTCTATCTTTTGGAAAGGCCTTCAGAAGTCGTTGGGTACTGAATTAAACTTTAGTACATCTTTTCATCCTCAATCAGATGGGCAGTCAGAATGAACAATTCAGACCTTGGAGGATATGCTACGTTCTTGCTCTATGGATTATCAGGAAAGTTGGGACCAACATCTTTCTTTGGTTGAATTTTCATATAATAACAGTTTTCATTCCAGTATACAGATGGCACCATTTCAGGCATTATATGGGACGCGGTGTCGAACTCCAGCTTTCTGGGATGAAGTGGGTGAAAGAAAGTTGATGGGACCAGAATTGGTAGAAGAGATGGCAGAAAAAGTTCAGCTGATTCAAAAGCACATGAGAACAGCTCAGAGCAGGCAGAAGAGTTATGCGGATAACCGGAGGAAGGATCTATCTTTCGAGGTAGGTGATCATGTTTTTCTAAAGGTTTCTCCTTGGAAAAGTGTGATGAGATTTGGTAAGAAAGGAAAGCTGAGTCCAAGGTTTATTGGACCATATGAAATTATGGAGAGAGTTGGATCAGTTGCATACCGGGTGGATTTACCTCTGATTTTATCTCAGGTACACAATTTTTTTCACGTTTCGATGTTGAGAAAGTATATGCCAGATCCATCTCATGTTTTGAGTCCAGAGGTAGTTCAGCTGGAAGAGAACCTATCTTATGAGGAACAACCGGTCCAGATTCTTGACCACATGGAGCAAGTGTTACGGAATAAGGTGATTAATAAGGTAACCGTTTTGGGGAAAAACCACATGATGGAAGAGGCAACATGGGAATCTGAAAATGCAATGAGGGATAAGTACCCCCATTTATTTGATAAGAAAATAAATTGCGGGGACGCAATTTTCTAAAGGGCTGAAGGATGTAACATCCCAAGTAAGTAATGAATAATAGATATTTTTATATATGTCTATTAATGAATTAGATAGTGTTTTAGAGGCTTAAAATTAAAATAAATCCAATCTTAAGCATGGAATACACTAATATTTTTAAAAGATTGTTTTAATGCCTTTTGATGGAAAACCATTTTTGAATCTATCTTTTGAAATTTTTATAAGATATGTTTGTCAAAATAAACTTATTATTTATTATTGGGACATCAAAATTTACTTTGTGTGAATTTTTGGTATTTTTCTAAAAATGTTCATTTTTAATGAATAGTGAAAAATACTGCATTTTAAATTAAAACTGCTTCTTAATCTAATTTATTTATATTTATTAAGTTATCTTTTGAATTGGTCTTAATGTGTAATCTGAATATATTTTTACCATTTAATCCAATGGTGGTCATTTGAATCAATTTCACATTGAAATTAGACTTAAACTGGTGTCATTCTTTTGATACTTATTGTTTTATAAAAACACGCTATTTGCTCTGACAGCTGGAATTAATTATTAAATTAATTAATGTGACTTATATGTTTTGAATTTTGTAAACTATACTTAATTTTTTAATTCGTAATATCAAATATAGCTTAGGGTGAATTTTTGGTAATTTTCTGAAAAACTTCAATTTTTGATGAATAGTGAAACCACTAAGTGGTACTTATAAAAACTGATTTTCCGTTTAAAGAAATTTTGCCATCATTGTGTTTTGAATTTCAAAAATCCGACATACATGGTTGTCATTAAGAAGTAAAATGTGGTTCAATGCGATTAAAATAATTTTTTGGTGAATAGTGACTTATTAAGTTTTTAATCGCGATTAGAGGTAATTAGTGTAATTTATGGTAAAAATGATATTATAAAAATATGAAAACACCATGACACTTGTCCTACCCCTATTGGATAAGTCATGTCTGACCAAGAAAACCCATGGGTCGATTTAGGGGACCCTATGGAGCCTCTTTGGTGAGATAATGACTTTAATGCCTTTTTTTAAATAAAGGTGAAAATGACACTAACATAAATTGTTGTACTAAAACAATTTTTAGAAGGGGTTATACTAATCATAATTTTCTCTATAAATACTCTTTGGAAGGATAAAAAGATTTCCTACATCAGGATATTTTTGTTATAATTTTTAGACATTAAATAAATTAATTAAGTTATGACATCATGATGATGCAACGATGACCTCATTAATGAACAGTTTAAATAAAATCAAACGATAACATAAAATCTAAGACCTACACTTGTCCAAAACATATTGGATGAGTGGATTTCGAACCCTTATCACCTTATCCTCGAATTATATTAATGTGGGACCTTTTGAATCCGAAACTCTTTTTAAAAGAAAGTAACTTATCTTTACTTTCCAAGAGTGCCCCTCCTATCCACTTATAAAAGGCGCCCACCTATACCTCATTTCACACACTCCTCAAGCCATTGGCTCGGCCATCCCCTACCCATTTACTCTCTCCATATCCCTCTCCTAATCATATAGGATTCCCTTTGGGCAGAATCCTTTCAAAGGAAGCCTTTAGGATCAAATCAAAAGGAGTTACACTTTTAAAGGTAATTCATTCTCTCATGTTCATTTGTTTTATTTTGCTTCTCCAACCCCCTAAACTCTTTTTATTTACTTCTTTTGTAACAGAAAAAGTATCTTCAATATAATATGATGTTGTTTTAAGATTTATTCAAGGTACACTCTCACACAACTACATCAAATGGTTAAAGAACATACAGTTTCCGTGGATTGCGAAATTCTGCCTCCCGAAATGATGATTGTTCAATACTCATTTAACACCTTCAAAGGTGGCCATTATGATGTCACTATTTTTATATATGATATATAATATGTTTATTCTTTCCTTAAGCTTCTGTATTTTTCATTTATGGCATACCATTATTGTTTCCATTATGGGTAAACACGATATCTTCATTTTAGGAAGTGCGGACTACCGCCCCTGAAAGTGATTTGATTCGTTAATACCATATGTGGGATGTGTAAAGGATAAAGTTAATGATATTATATATGTTATTATACTGGAATTATAATATACTCTTATATAATTATGATTCTATTCCAGAAATACGAAATTGAAATGGAAGTAGCGTTTATGCGTACGTACGGCTTACCGTCTCCATGAACGGTGCATTTCATTTCTTACCTCTAAATGTGATGTAATATTATATATACATGAATATGCTGAATATATATTTTATATATGTTGTCCAAATCATTAATATAATTCTGGAAATAACGAACCATTGACCAAATTAACAACATGTAAGTGTAAGAAGTCTATTTTTGACTTAAGAACCAAATACCGACAAAATGAACATTATTAACTTAAATGATTACATGATGTTCATAACATGGTATAAAAGGAATAATGAACTTGAAAAGGGTTCTTAAGAAAGTAGAGATTAACTCAAGTTTATTATTCAGGAGATTAAAGAACGGTCAGGTAAAGTCAGATACGAGGTATGGGACTTCGTCTCAATCTCCTTTCATTGAGGCATATTTTGTTTTATACACAACCTTCTTTTATACGGTGTATAAACCCCTTTGAAAGTTACATTTATCCAAAAGGAATCTTTTTTATACGAAGCATTTTACTAAATGACAAAAGGAAATGTTTTTGTCGTACATATGCGGCGACAATGACTTCTCCGTCATCGTGACCGTTATTTGAGTTTCGGCTTCCTCTACATGCCATACCTTCTTTTTAAAAGAAAAATAAATACCATATTTTAATTTTATTTTATTTTGGTATTTAAAATGGTTTTAATAACGTTTTTATATCAATGTGTTGTATTGATATCATGTGATTGAAAGGTGGAAATGTTATGTTTCCTTTATGCATGTTTTATGTGATACGATTATGTTGAGGTTCTTGGGCATTATTATGAAGACGGGTGGTTCCGTGATAAACTAAGGGCGGGTGAGCCCGATATAGCTCTCCAATGCATTGGGTAACGCGAAGGAGTGAAACATTAAGGTTTCTCCGAAGAGATTTTAGGGAATATAGTGTGATGGGTATTTCATACGTAACCAAGAGGGTTAATCCCTACGTAAGAATGTTATGAATGCCTCAAGTTACCTTTATGTCTTATGATTTCTATGATTTATTCATGATTTGATGAGGTATGTTAAAGTGCTTATGTTTTAAGGGTAAAGTATGATCCCATTCTTATGTATATATGTACCCATGTTTCCTTTCCATATTTTTATATCCCTTACTGAGCTTTTTATGTTCATCCCAAGTTTTTTTGAAATGTTTTTCACAGGTCATGGGAAAGGTACATGATATGATGATAGTGTCAAGGAAGTGTCAAGAAAGAATTCATGTTTTATTTTAAATATGTTTCCATTGATGGGAAAGAAGAATACTATATTTATGTAACCACATTGTTTATATGTGGAATGTAATGCAAGTTTTATGATCTAATTCTCTATAACACTAAACCTGATAAGATCCTGAACGTGTAATCTTGTGATAACTCAAGATTATGTAAGGTTTAAGGCTGGGTCCTTATAGATAGTGTCCTCGGAGGAACAAGACCATATTGTTCTTAGTGAGACCGTAAAGACCGAGGTGTCTTCCTGCATCATTCAAATCGTGTTCTCTATAACTTTATTTATAGTATTACTTGTGTCACATTCCCATTATGGTGGGATTTTATTTGGACGTTTTTAATTTCTATTAATTTTACTATCATACTCTATTTTCATATATTAGTGATATATATGGATTGCTAACATATAGGTTTTTACATTTCAACATTTATTATTCTGTAGATGTGTGTGTGTGTGTGAATCTACATAGGAAAATTCATCCCATTTTCGAGATATGTTTACATGGTTCTAGTCACCATCCATAGGCCTATTGGAGGCGGTCATGGGGTTGTCATGACATAAGACCCTCTAGGATGGGTCATGATAAGAAGTATTCCACGATGGATGATTTTTTCTCTCCCTAGAGATCATGAAAATGGTAGAATTTTTCTACACTCCTAAAGAAAACACATTTTCATTTTAAGCATATAACATGGGGTTCCCTTTCATTATAATTGTAGGTAGGAAAATACTTCTCTCCCATCTTTTCATTATCCATTGTTTCATGTACATTTCTCTTTTTTCCCTACATCCCTTCACAAACATAAGACATTAATAATTATATATCTGTATTTATATTAGATTATACTATGATATTTTTGGATGATAACTTCTTGGATTCTAGTTCCCTTTGAAAGATTAGTTTAAATCCACTAATGAAAAGTATAGTTAGTTTAAAATGATTATGTATGTAGTCCACAACATGCCTTACTAATAATATAATTTTTTTAAATTTTTTCTAGAATTTTATCTAGATTTTTACTTATTATAACTAATTGTGTCTCCATATTTTATCATTGATCACGAGGGAAAAAAATATCCATGAATATTATATTTAAATCCATCAATTCAATGTTTTCTATTTCATCTTCAATTTTTTAATTATGGGCCATCGTTGATCAACATCTCTTGATATGTGGTAAGAAAAATGGAATCGTTATCCCTATCATTACATCCAATAGTGATAAATATCTTCTCTATGGATCAAATCCATTGTCCGGCTAAAAATTTATATTTACCATTAAATGATTGCAGATTTGAAGTCATGAAGTTATCTAACCTTGTTACCTTTCATTTTGGACCACTAATATTCACCACATGGGAATGTTTATTACACATAAACAAATTCATTATCCCCCAATATTATTATATTATGATAAATTATAGTTTGAGCACTTTCTCTATCTTCATGATCCTTCGCAGGTGGGAAATTATTATATAGTATACGGGAATTGATAATTTCCATGTTCAATTGTTTTGGTTCATTTTATAAAAAATGTAATACACTATATTAGATCATTGTATTATGAAACAAAATTTATAAACCCCAAACTAGTAAAACACATATCATATATAATCTGATTATCATAAACATGATTTCTTTTGGAATATTTTTTTTTCAACTCTATCATAAATGAATTTAAATAGATTTTAATTTATAATAAGAATATCAATAGGGAGATAAATCCCAAGGTCATTGTTAGGTCCATTTTCATTCACTATATAATGCTTTTATTATGAACAATGCGCCCTTTATGGTGTTATTATTGATTGGTACATATGTTCCATAACCAAATCAACTTATAGTATCATGAAAAGTATGATTTTTCTAGAAAAAAAACATAATATATTCCTTTCATGAAAATTAGGATGTTCTTCCATACATAACCAAAATTTTATCATTGGGTTTGGTTCCCTAATAAATTTCATCATCGATATAGATCATGTGGTTTCTATTAATCATCCTCGGATTCCAAAAATAGCAACCCCAACACCAGTGGCTTAATAACAATGTCTTCTCTTTTACATTGTCATATGATTAATAGAATTGCATCCTGAAGGAACAAATAGTTTAGTAGTCCTGGTAATCTAAATACTTACATGAAATTCACATTACATTTTCAATAATATAAAACACACATTATTTTTATTGATAATTCCAGGATTCATCAAGATTATACCTCTATATCAATCAAAATATACATCATGTTACAATATGAAAAATAAAACATAAGAAATAAGTGATCTCATATACTTAGTATGTGTAAATATACAATGTAATCTATGAATAAATAATTAATAATAAATATTTAAATGTAGATAATTGAAAAATATTTCATTTATAAAATAACATGATTATTATATATCATGAATAAATGATGATAAATTAATTCCATATAAATAATAACATGATCGTGAAACATAGTTGTTTGTATTTTAACAAATATAATAATAACATGGAATATAAATAATTGAATTCATAAAGATGGAATTCATACCGCTGGACTTCTAAAACATACCATCGATTATTTTTCTAAGACATCTATTGTAGTTGTAGATTTTTACAATAAATTTCTTTAATTTGACACATTTTCTAAGACATCTATATAACTGGTTATGAACGCATCCAAAACAATATCTACTTTGACTCAGAGGACATAATGATTTATCTCGGGGATAAATTAGCCCATTACGATCACATAAAATGTACAATTCATTCCTAAAATGAAAGGGGTGAAACGTAATCAACATTATCATTCATATTATAAATAGATTTAAAAACGTATTTACATTCCCCAATTAATAGGTATAATCATAAACCATCCAAATTAAAAGGAATTGTAATGATATTGTAAATCCCCAATCAAACTGATTATAATCCATCTGAATATATAGTATGGGTTTTATCATTAGAGTGTATCTGCATTAAATAATATGTATCATAAAAGAATAAAATCATATATGGGTAATGATTTTGAGAAATTGGTTGGAAAATTTCATTGGAAAAACAACCATTCATTGAAAATAAACCTTTTTAAACTATTAAATTCATTAAAAATTAATGAAATAATTTTATATTATAATAACATTTAAGGACTTACATCTTCCTAAATATGTAGAAAATAAATGATTAAAAAAACTAGAAAATTTTAAATGGAGGATCTATGGAAATGATGGTGGCTAATTTCATACATTTTGAGTATGTTAAAATAGAACATCCATTTTCCCAATTAAAAAAATATAATGAACTTGACCTAGGTATCTCGAGGACAGTTTCTTACATTTTTAAATTTGAAAGGATAAATAATTCAAATCACAAATGACCAATCAGTTTAGAAATTATATAAATATAAATATATACATGATACACATTTTACACCAGGAAATGAAAAATAATCATTATACAATACAATATAAATTAACATTTAACCTTTAATACACATTAAAATAATTAATTTTGATGTCTAGGTGAAAATAAAAAAAATTGTGAGGTAAATTACTCAGTAATCTTTGTGTACAATAGAAGATATCATGAATCAATAATCAATAATAACATTATAATGCTAAATAATAGAAAAAACATTAAATTTATATAACATTACTATTTGAATAGGTAATTAATAAAAAATATGGTATGGGAAAAACTAAAAAAACATTACATTTAATCGAATACTTAAAATGTACATCCCAGTATTTTTACATAGTAAATATATCATGGATAATTATAATTGATTCTAAAATAGTTGAATTACTAATTATTATATGTCATGTTTCCCGTGAACAAGATAACATTCCCATTAAGAACTATTCTCGAGAAATATTAAATATACAAGGTAAAAAATCATTAGAACTAGAAAACTAATTCATCACATGTGACTATTGATGCAATGAGGAGATACCGTCATCTAGACATAACACATATATTTAGGTCCAATAAATTCATTATATACATAATAATTTTTTATTAATTAAGGGTTATGATTTTAGTCTAGAGTTTTGGGTATTTTCCCCATGGCGTCGATGATGGGATCTTGGGTTTTCATGTTCAAATTTAAATAACCCATATCATGGTATTTAAATTAAATTTTGGAGGAATTCTACATTAAACATTGTGACTGATGGTCACTTTGGGAGGAATAATTGAAGCATCTAGGCCATGTGGGGTAAGGAACACATCATAAGAGGATGCTATCAAAGACAGTATAACATACATGAAGAATGAAGCGCCAAATATTTCAAACCAATTGGTTGCTTATATAAATTAGGATGAATGAAATTCTACGTATATGAATCATAGAATGTTCCCTTCTATGAATGATGCTGATTCAAATAGGGTTTTTAATAAATTTAATACAACTCTCAGGATTTTAAGGAAATATCCAATACATATATATTAAAGATTTTTCGATATTAAAATTTTGGATGAGTGGTGCTCTTGAAAACTAAAAACCATGGAAAATAAATTAATTGGGTGAAATTTTTTCTTGAATCTAGGGTTTTTCAAAAAATAAATTTATTCTAGTATTGAGGATCTATTTTCACTTATTGCTTCTGAACAATGACCTAAAGATGTGGGAATAGTGCTTTGGATCATTCTTATGGAATCCATGTGCTATATAGATCATAGATTTGATTCCACAATTCAATCCATTCAAGGTTATGAAATATTTTTTGAAGGTATTTTTTCAATATTTTTGCCTAAATAGGAATTTTTGGCATCTAAATGGCATGTTTGACATTTACTCATCCATCGAGGTTCCAATTAAAATTGATAATCATACTGATAAGGCCACCATTGTTTTTATTTTTAGAAATACTATTGATGTATATTTAATCTAAACCAAAACTAATATGGTTTTTATACATGAAATATGATTATGTTGACTTTCGTGTTCAATATCAGAATCTTGTATTTTTTTGTGATATTCATAGGATTATTGGGAATGATAAGAATACTAATAGTAATTCCCTATTTTAAAAGATTCACCCAATCAATGGACATGATACTTATATTTTTATAATGTTAATGAAGGGTTAAGGGATAGATAAAAATAGTTTAGGCCATAACAGTCAAAATAGGGATGATAATTTTCAATCCTGTGATACCGCAAGGAAGGATGACACAATGTATATAATGAAATCAGTTAGGATTCCTGATTCTTGTGACCATAAACGTTATCCTAGTCTGATATAACAATATAATATTTTTGTAATTATATATCTATGAAAGGGAATGATACAACTTCAATGTGGTGATATGTAGATGATGACACTATACAGGTTAATGAAGTATGTGAATGTCCTATTTAGAAAAAATGATTGTTTTATCCATGGAAATATGTTCAAAAAGTAGGGTCCTAAAAATAATTGTTGTCTAAAAAGTCCATATAGTTATTCAATAATGGGAATTCTTTGATGATTTATGGGATGATCTGGGTATTGACATTTAAATATCTACTTCCCGCTTAGGAGAACATATATTTCGAAAACATGGGACAAACAATATGGTAGCTGATGATGTTGTTCACTCCTTGGTTACAGGATTCCCTTTTTAGGGTGAAGGTATTTAGTCTATGGATGTTTAATAGGATCTAATTAATCTTGATCCCACATTACTATACCTGAGGGGGCATTACTCCCACGTTTTGGTGATTTCAACCAAACTAAGGTTCATCCAAATTTTGATTTCTGTCAAGATATCCATAACATATTCAAACTTACATGAGACTTTGTTAAGTGGGGAGGGGGGAATTTATGAGGATGGAATTAATGGATTTAATTTTCTCTAGGGTTCATGAATTGGGGACAAGGCTTCGTTTAAGGATTATATCTTAATTTTTGATGATATCTCTTACATGACTCATCCTTTTAGTGTATGTTTTTTAAATTCATGTATGGTTGTTTTCTAAATTTAATTAACTTAAAACATAACCATAATAATATTTAAAATATAATAAATGTTCCTTTTATCACATTTTAATATTCTTTAGTTAATAATTTTTTATTTTTTTAATTTTTTCATGTGTTAATCGTTCATTTTAGTATAAGTTGTTTTTCATGAATGTTCTCATCCTTCAATAATTTATATTAATTAATAATCTATTGAATAATAAGATGTAAATATTTATCATATTTAAAAATAAATTATATTTTTAAAACTAATAATTAATTATTGTTATGTAAATTAATTATTTTATGATCATTGTAATGGTAGGTTGTATATATGCAAGAGTAACATTTTCATTTTTCAATGATCACTATGGAAAAGAGTAAGGAAATATATTATCCTTATGGAATTATCATAATAAAATATATATCACATTAATTAATTAAATGTTAATATATATATATATATCATCCATGTGATGAGGGGATTAAAATAGTGTCTCATTATTTCATTAAGGTGGTAGTTCACAGATACATGATTCTTGTTATCATCAATAATTCAGTGTAATTGTATAAAAAATGATAAATATATCTATATATATATATATTGTATTTAAAAATATATAAATATGGCATTAATATCATAATTATTTCAGTTATACAACATTTAATAGTTAACAATATCTTTATCACATTCCATATGAAGTGTTACTGAAAGAACAATCACATAGCTTCCCTAGGTCATAATCCACCGTATTCATGAGAAAATTTATCATCTCTCATATAGAATGAATGGTATAATATATATATATATAATGAATAAATATAATAAATATCTTATATATATATTTAATATATATTATGTATCCATAATCATACCCATCCCTGAGAGGTGGTAATGACAAAACAAGCTGCATCAGTTTTTTAGGTCATAGTCTATCGTACAAATGAACTACAATTTTTTATCCTATTTAATTGAATTGGTAGGGGATACATATCAGGAAATTATCATAACAGAGTCACTATATATGGAAGATATTGATTTTATTATGTTCACATCTTTTAATAGATATTAAACGAGTAGTGGGATGAATTAAAATAAAGAATCTTATTGGAAGACATTACCCCATCATAAGGTTTCATCATTTTCCATTCATAGAAATATTACAATGTATGATTTTTGTCAACTAGAATTATTATTTTAAGACATTAGGGAATTTTGGAAGATATTTTTAAAGGAATATTCAAGAAAAAATTACAATGTTTGAGGAGAGGTGGAAAGGTGTTGGACTTTTATTATTATGGTGTGTAAGACACATTTATTATTTGGAAAGGGTAAATAAAACCATTATTTTGTTCTGTTAGAAGGTCAATATAATGATATATTATTAATAATAAATGGTATAAGATTAATATATGGCCTAAAATAGGTTTTTACTAGTTTCTAGGTCTTTATAACAATATGATTAAAGTTTCAACCCTTGGTAAACTCATTTTTCTCTTAATAGATGTAATTAATTTTCACTAATTTTACTATTGACATTGGTAAAAAATTATCTTATACATATTAGATATTATAATTTATTTTAATTAAAAATATTTAATCTATTTTTACAATTTAATCCTATTGATGTTGTCAAATTTTAAATGAAATTTATCCTAAAGATGTGACGACAAACCATGTTTTTAAAGTGAAAATGTTCAAATGATTACAACGTATTTACATTAAAAATCAATATATAAATGATTCCAATCGAAAAATTTGATTAATATATATTTGTTTTAACATTTTTTTCTTTATACCCAGTTAAATATATAATTAATAATTATAAATTATTTATATGAAAAAGATGTTTTTAATTAAAATTTGAATGTTTCATTAATCAAAAAAATGAATCCTTTTAAGAAAATCCCTAACAAATCACCAAATGATAATAATTGTATTGATATTTCATTAATAAGATATTATTTTTAATATAATTGTTCTGCATTTGTTAAAATTATTTTTAAATTGTCTGTACCAAGCTCTACTAATGATTCTTTTTGGAATAAAAAATTCAAAAAAAAATTCATTTTAATTTTCGATGATTATTAATTTTAATAATAATAAATAGATATCCAATAAATATCAATAAAATTTATATTTTCATAATTCATTTAATCATATCGATACCCAAATATCATATATAAAGGTTATAACTATCAGATTATATAATAATAATAACAGTACATCATTATTCTGTAAAACTCTTACATGTATAAAACAACATATTTCTTATAAACACAGTATTTCAAGTAATGAAAGGAAATATGAATTATTAATATAGTTATAGATGTTATATTTTTTAATTTATTTATGATTGTAAATATTTTTTAATCTATCATGCTATTATATTCTTTTCCATGCTTGGTACTGAGTTAAATACACATCATTCAATAGAATGTTTTTATTTGAAATTTTCATGTTATTACAAAATAAAATGGCTCATTCTGAAAACCAAAAGGTATTCCAAAATTTTTTTTTACAAAAGGGTACATATTTAATTAACTAATCAACTGAGATGATTATTTTGTTTCCAAACAGTTTTATAATACATGGGTATTTATGAAAATATATTTTAAAATGAAGTGAGAAATTGAGTATGATATTCTAATAAAATATTATCAACAATTTTATATAAAAAAGAGTATAAAAATGGGTTTGTTTCATGAAAAATTTAATTAATAAACATATGATTAAAAAATATAGTTATTTTTGGATATAAATGACAAATAATTCTACAAATGGAGAAAAAAACTTAAACAATATATAACCTACAAAAAATTAATATGTGGTGAATATGGTGTAAGTCTCCTAGAAGAAAATTTGAGAAGAGAAAATGTGACATTATGTATGAATCATGTTGTTAATTCTTAATAATCTTCAACAATAATGATAGTTTAATTATATAATATATTAGAATAAAATAATAGATTATATTTTATTATTTAATTTATAATATTAATATATACGATTACATATCCAATTATGTTTACATTCGATATTTCAAGGTTATTTGTATTATATATCAAAAACGAAATTGGTTAGGTGACATTCAAAGAAATTATTACTTAAACATCTCAAGAATAATCATAATTTCTTAATTATCATAATTATAAAGAAATTAATCTTTTAAATTTAGTCATTAATTATTGTTATGTACCTGTAAGAACAATGAAATTATGTAGGTGATAGGTCGTATGTACGCATGACTAATACATTCATTTTCAAGGATTAGTATGGAAATAAGGTATGTAATATTTTCATTTTAAAGAAATATTAATATTCAAGTTATTAAAAATTATTCTTCATATATATATATATATATATATCACTTCTGTGGTTTGGTGATAAAAGAGAGTCCATTATTCAGGAAGATTGTAGTCCACTTTTACCTGAACGATGATATCATTTTTAGTGTTATTAATAAAATAATATATTTTATTTTCATAATGTAAAATATGTAATTAATATCATAATTACTTCATTTATATCACACATATTCATTAAAATTACCATTATTACCCTCCATGTAAATTGTTAGAGAAAAAAAAGAATAACATCGGTTTAAAATGAGACAATTCATCGTATACACAATTGACATTATCATATTCCTTATATAATGGAATGTATAATGTAATATATGAATTAATGACTAAATGGTTGTAATGTTATAATAAATATCATATATATTTTTTATATCCATCATCAATCCCAACTGTGTGATGTGGAAATGGATACAATAATGACAATATCATTTATGGAGGTAGTTCTCCACACATAGGAATGATGATTTCGTAACCAATTTTATGGAGGTGGAAATAGTTTCAGTTCATTAAATTAAGATACATTAATCATATTATATTTATAATATTGAGTCAATTTTTCAATTAATGTTTAATAATAATTCACAGAGGCAGATAATGGGAAAAAATACAAACTATACTTGACGAATGTTGACTCTACTTCTAGTATCCTTCTCATGTTTGCACACAAATACATCATAGGTCTGTTTTAACTGAGACTAATAATTATAGGTTGATATGAGGGAAATTTTTGAGTTATTTGTTTAGTATTGACTGATTAAATATTGTTTTATGTTGTGATTAAGAGGGGATAGGTGATGTCCTCTAATAAGTCAAGTGAGGTGAACATATTTAATTCGTTTTAATGAAAATGGTGTACCCATGTTTTTTTAATAAAAAATGATCAAAATAAATTATTATAGAGGAATATACATTATTGGGTCTAAATATTTTTATAATATAAATGTAAATAATTTTTAGGTCATTTTAACCATTCTCTTCACGGATTAACAACCTGGTAAACCATTTTTACCTTAATCTTGAGAAATAATTATTTTACTATTTCAATATTTTTTTGTTAAAAATTTAAATTGACATTACTAGATATTATTAATTATTCTGAATCAAATTATTAAATCCACTTATAAAAATTCAATTTTCATAAATGGGAAATTTTATTTTAAAATTAATCTTTCCTATGCGACAAAAATTTATGGTTTTCAAATAGAATATGGTCCAAAAGTTACAATGTTCCTATATAAAAATATAATATATAAATGATTAAAATGATATAAATTATACAAATTTATTTATAATTTTAAAATTATTACTTTAAAAGTAATTTGAAAAAAAATTATCTTAATAATATTTTAAATAGGAATATATTTTTCAAATAAAATTCCATATTTTCACAATTTATTAAAAATAAATCATTTCAAAACATTGTCATCAAAACATCATAAGATAATTTAGGTATGAATATTATATAGATTAAATTAATTATTTTTAAATAATATTCAAAAATTTTTAGTTATTAATTTTATATTATGTGAGAATATCACATCTAAACATTTTTTTTAATAAAACATTTCAAAAAATATTTTTTTTCTTCCAACCGGTTTATATATTATTAAAAATTACTCTATAATAATTAAATTTAATTTATAAATAATTATAAAATATAATATTAAAAATTTATTTATTTATAACCAGATCCTTAATGGATAGATTTTAGTGGTAATATTTTAAATATGATTATTGTGTATTCTATTAACCTAGTGTTTCATGAACTACAAGCAATTAAAGAGTTTGAATTAATTTAAAATAATAAATTTGTTAAATTATTTGGGTGTTATATTCTCTTCAATAATTTCTTCTGTGTTCCTTACATGTTAAGGAATATGATGATAATATTTTAAAAATATCAAGGGGTTACAATGATCTTCTAATCTAGTACGTTGCTTGAAACATTGACATGGAACTCATTATTTTAATTTTTTCCATTTTCATCAATGTATTACATTTACTAGATAAAATATGTTAATAAAATAAATTATATCATGATTTAATTTATTTTCGTTCCTCAATCGATGAGATTTGTATTATTGTAGCCTTAAGTTCCCATGTTGGTTATCATATCAAAACCCCTCTTATTGTTTAAGCATTATAATGTTAAATTGAATGTATATCCACTAAAACTTTATTTCTCATGTGTATTGATCTCAAAATCAAGTCACCAAAAAAATTCTCACATCACTAGGTAGAAGAGATATTAATTTTGTATTTAAATGTGTTTGAACATAAACATGATCCATTTGGGGTTCAATACCTATTACATTGATAGATTTTAGGCCCTATTGATACAATATATAAAATCATTGGGATCTCAATTGTTTTTTGATTTTATATGTTTTTTTCAATGAGGAATTAAATTAATCCCCATAGATAATATTCAATTATATACATCCATAATTTATTGAAACATCAAGTCAAATAAATGATAACATAAAATCTTTCCCAAATGGTCCAAATTTCATGACCCATAATCTATAGATTGTAAATAAATAAAAAATATTTATTAAAAATAACTAAATTTTATGATTGATTAGACCTCAAGACACCAACCCTTATTTAATCCTTTTTATAATTTATGAAAATGTTCTACTATAAATGAAATGAGGAACACAATTCACAGGTCCAACTATATGGCCCTATAATAATACAATATACGCTTGATGGAATATGTTTTAGAAAAAAATGTAATATTGATCCCAGGTCTTGGATCATCACCGTGATTATTTGTTTAATACAATGTGGTATAAATTTAATGGAATATAACCTCAACTCAAATATAATATTCCCTATATTATTTCATAATTCTATAGGAATTATAATTTTCGTGAACATTTAATTGGATATCATAAATGAGTTAATTTGAATAAATGTTTCACAACAAAATTATAATGTTCATTCCCCCATATACATGAATACCTACAAGATATATAATCATTTTTTAGGGGAAGGTTCTTAGTTATTGGTACATCCTAGAAGTATCACAGTGGAACTCTCCAGTCTAATTCCGTCAATATTCATCCAATGTGGACCTATTATATACCACCATTTCATGATTCAAATATCTCATGTTATGATTTATACATTTCCCAATATGAAATTTCATGTGGATAAGAATAAAATTGATGATACACATTAAAGAAATATAACATTATCAAACATTGAATCATACATACTATTTTTTAATCATTTCCTTGTTATAATCACATATCCCTAAAAATTATTACATAGAGGCCCAAAAAATATGAAATTAAACAATGTGCCTCAATTTCGATAGTGTTGTGTACTAGTATAGGGACCTAATTAATTTTCTAATATATCCATTCAATATAGGTCTTCCCATTTTTTGGGTAATGATCTGTAACAGTAAATATCATCTATATGGTTCATGAGTCATAACAATATAATATATTCACCAACCATTAAGGATGTATACATTTGTTAAATTGGGAACTTCATTCATGTTATGTATTATTTTATTATATTTAAAAATACAAAAACTCTCTTTTTTGTCAAATTAGTCTAAAATTAATCTAGAACTATAATTCCCTCTCTTACAAGAACATAAAAATCCAATGAATTAGATGTAACACATTCCAATCTGAAATCTTTTGAAAAGACGCCTAAGAAAATAGAGATTTTAACATTGATGTAAATTCACCTCACATTCCCTTTGAAAACATGATCCCATAATTATGAAATGTCAAAAAACATGTTAGGTAAAAAACACATTGAGGATGGCCATAGTAAAATAATACTCCACGAATTCTATATCTCCCGCATATTATTGTTAGGAATAAGATATGGTAGAAAAATACACATGATGCTTATGGGGTATATTATATGATCTCAAAAAAAATATGTTCTACTGAAAAGATACATTTAATTGAAACAAATATGACCACATTTATATTCCTATGATACATTGGTTCAAATGGAATATGAATAATGTGAAAAGATATTGTTTTAGGGAACCTAATACATTTTGAACATTTTAATTCACAATAAATATTACCCCTTTGAAAAATTTGTTATATTCATCTATTTATCTCAAAATCATAAATGGATTAACTATAGTGTTACAAAGATAATTCACATTCCAATGCCCATATATAAGAAAACATCAATGGGGAAACCATGATCTCAAATTCTGAATTTCACAAATAATGGTTTAGTGTAATGGTATTCTAGAATATAACTATCTAGGAGAACACATTCAAGAATAAAACACAATCTCTATATCAGAATGGAAAAATATAATTTTCTAATTATTATTTATTATTATAACATCCTATGAGTGCATGTTTATGATGATATTTTAATGGATTAATAAATTGTTCATTATGTTTCAATTATTCCATTGTCATTAAATGTCAAAATTTTATTCAATTTTCATTGGGTTGTTCATTTATGGTTTCAAAAGTCATCATTACTTTATTACCATGATAAAAAATAAAAAAATTTGACAATAGTTGGAAATTTATTTTTTATTCTTCTATCAGAAGAATTTGGTAACATTGAAAATTGTATTTTCTATCTCTTATATATATATATAATGTATTTAAATTATATTACATAGTGTGTGTGATCTAATATTAAAGATTGATAAATTTATACACCAACTTATTTATGGTTTGTCATAGATCTAAAAAATTGTTGTTTTTCCATAATAATTGTGCCCAAATTTCATTTTCCATTTTAATAAATTTCTATTATTATCAACATCCTCTACTAACTATTTCTTCTTCTATACCACCTTCTCAATATAAATGGATTCCTGGAAGGTTCCATCCAACTCTATCCCTAGTAGATCAACCCTTGTTCATATGATCTAATAACGAACTCCATTCCCTAGACTTGTATTTATGAATTGATTATTCCACTATATGTTGTGAATATTCATTACTCATTATTGATATATGATCAATTGTATGGTTTATAAATTTTTTGTTTTTCATTTATGATTGTAGTGCACTTGTTCTCTCTCAAGTGGTAATAATATTCATCCTTCTCACATAGACACCATGATAGTGATATCTACCATTCCCTATGATGATGAAGATACAGTGGATGGAAAATTTGTTGAAAAAACACACTAAATTGGGACCCAAATACTAGCCTTGATAATAAAATATACACTCACTATGGTAGAAATTTATGAAAGAGAATCTAATTCATGATTGAATAGTGATCTCTCATATGGACCCAAATAAACATTGAGTGTAAATAACTCAACTTTGTTGAATGAAATTGGATATTTACATGTCTCCAAATTTTCTACTTAGTATAATATTTGAGAAATAAAAATCTATGTTTCCATTTAATTTAGAATGTTTTTTGAATATAAAACACTTTATTTCATTTTAAAAATATATGAGGAGATATTGAATGCTGATGATAATAAATATTTTCATTCATTAACAAAATAATTAACCACATTAATTATCACTTCTTCTAAAATTTCATAGTTAATTGGTCCTCTAAAGGTAAATATTTTGAGGGATACTGAGTCATGTTATAGAATCCGACTGTGATTCAACCTAAATATGGGAAACAATCCAAGTCTCCATTCCTAGCCCATGCACAACTAGTTCACCATCCATGAATGATTCTGAAGGAAACTAAAATATATATAATTTAAATTAATGTTATGGTTATATATTTGGATTAATAATATTCTTAAATGGGTGTACCTATGAAAATGATATTATTTCTTTATTAAGAGTGTGTTCTAAAACATCCAAATGGTTATTGTATATCTTTGGATCAACCCGACATAGTTTCCAATTAATCTAGGTGAATAATTATGTCTATCGTCTAACGAGATTCGACCTTTTCAACATTCATATAATCCCACTTTGAACGAATATGGTATATATTATCATGGAGAGGACGTTCCATTCCGTATGAGGACCCAATGACATTATCCTCAAGATTATTATTTATATGGATTAAGTCTAAAACATCCAATTAAAATGTTTATGAAAATATTCTCTTAGCTTATCCCATCACCATTCCCATAAAGTACACTTCAAGGGGAAATTTGACTTTTTTATCCTTAGTATTCCAGAACAATAAACCTATGGGGCTCAGACCAGAATATAAAAATAAACAAATATCAACATGAAGTTAAAAAGTAAAATATAGTATGAGTGATTGAATATGATACTTACTCATCATTTTGGAGATAAGAACCATCTGTGATTACCCCACTAGTATTCACTTAATTATTTACATTCAAATAGTTACATATATGGAATCAATAATACTCCCATCAAAATAACCTCTATGAGATTATAGATTATCAATTTAGTATGATACATCATGGAAAGGGATAATTCATCTTTAGATAAATTGTTGGGGTGAGAACATGGTTAAAATTTATTGGGATGTAATAAGTGATTTTGTAAACATTAAATAACAGTTGAAAAATAATGTTAATAAAAAATTAACATTAATGAAAAAAATTAATGGGGTATTTTTAATAAATATATCCATGAGATGTTGTGACCAAATACCCATTCTCTGGTTGTGAAATCTATAGACATCAATATTGTAGACAACGAATATGTGTGACTTAATTTTAACATGAGAAAACAAAACAAACTAATAATATGAAAAATATAGGTATACCAATAATATGGTTTGTTATCCCTAGATATGTTCACGAGTGGTGATAATTGATGAACCCCAATTAACGAAATGTCTTTAAATTATAGGTAACCCCAGACATCCTCAAAAATAATATAGTGCCTCTACACACCTAATTCCTTCCAATATAAAATGAATGTAGCTTTTTTATAGATATATGGTTGTGGAAGGAATATAATATTTGAGGGAGACACATAAATATATTATATCTATATTAAAATATCCAGAAATGGATTCTCTCTTATAGAAACCCACTTTTAAGGTATTTTTTCATTCATCAATACCTCTAATTCCTTTCTGCCTTAATTCACAAGTAGTCCCCACATATGAGGCACTAGATAATGATATGTACCTTAAATTTAAAATAAAAATCATTCATCAATATACATATATATTTCGAAAACCTAATGGATTCCACAACGGGTGGGAGAATTATTGAAATCACTACATTCTCTCATATATGCATCAACAAAAACTGATGTGTGGATTTGGGATATTTTTCATTTATGATGTTGTGAGGAGAATTATTAAAATTTCATATAAAAATAATTTTATGGATTAAGATACCAAGATAATACTCAAAACCTATGAAAATCATGTCAATCCTAGTAGAAAATATACCTTAATTCAATGAAATTATATATGATATTTCCTTAATGTTTTCAATTGCATTATCCTTATTGATTCTATTTGTTACATAACATAGTTTGAATATGAAACTAATTTATTTTTTAAAATTTGATTAATGTCTTATTCATTCAACATGAGGGGGATAACTCAACCCATAAATTTATGGATGAATATTAGATTAGAATTTGAAATGGCTTGTTCAATAATAATATAATATACTGGAATAATTGTGTACATCCATCCCTATTTTAATTTGATGGACCATAAGATTCATAAAAGACAATTTTCGGAACTTATTTGTTTAAATATGTAAAACATAATTTTTGAGTACTTATACCAATATTTCAATAAACCTCTTGGTTTCTAGTTGTGAAATTATAAAAAATGTCATATATCGGACCCTATTATGTGAAACATGAACTAGAAGAAGATATCAACTAGTAAATATTTCATGTGATTCCCCTAGATAGACTAGCCAATTGATCTGGAGGATGTCCTCCCAAAACAATAGAGAGGAGTATCATTTATCTGGGGTAATCCAATATACATCATGAATCGAATGTGTATTATGGGATAGAAAGTCCCATGGTCTCTTTACACATAGTTCGTCACCATTTGACATCATGAATTCCATGTTCGTGGTACTAAAATTGATATTGATCATTGAGTGAAGAAACTCCCCCATGAAATATCTCTTCATCACATGAATATACCTAATTGTTAAAAAAGATCTTTATATATTATACCAAATAATGGATTGAAGGAATAATTATTTATATATATCCCCCAGGTTTAGGGATCTAATGATTATTTGAAAATCCTAGAGTATTATCCCAAATTCATTATCAACTATATCTAATTTATTTATATCTAGGATCTAACTATTTACAATATACAATATGATGTCGTTTTTCATAAAAAGGATTATGAGACCTAGATAAATTCAAATTACCCAACATCCGTAATCTCTTAGTTGAATTAAATGAATCATTTCTTCATCGGGAAAGGCTGACCGTTGTTTATACTGAAGATACCACTGATGAGAATATCCAATAGGAAGGCCAGTTTATTTTAGTATTACATAAGTAATTTTAAAAATAGGTAAAAAATTTGAACAATTTTTTCTATAAAAACTCTTTTTTCAACTAGTTTCATGATATTATATCATAGAATATATCCATTTCTATTACTGGCATCACCAATGACACACCCCACAAACAAAAAATGTTTGTTCAAGATAGTTATTGATGATAGATGGCCTAGTTAATAAAATCATTCAAGGGGTGATGAGTATGATTAATTTTTTTAGTTTGAGCCCATAAAAATATATAATAAGCCTTTATAATACTATGTGGATTCTAAATCGTCTTCCATTATGTCCAAAGAAATATTTTATTTTAGTATAATGATATGATGATGTAAGGAATAAACATGGATGCTAATTTATTCTATAATTTACCATAAAAATATAGTAATATTCTACAGATTAATTTACTCCAAATAAATGTAGATAGATGTGGTTTAATGAACCAAAATGATGAAAACTAAATTAAATGGGAAATTTGTGTAATCCATAGAGTACCAATGAAAATCATATTGGTGAAATATTATCCAAAAATATTTATATGAATCATTATTTTTTTTATTAGTATTGATGGGTTTTTAAAGTATTAACATTAATGTAAATTAATTTCATAAAGAAATACATTTATTAAGGATATTACCATTGATTTTCCATCTGTTTAAATAGAGAGAGTTAGTTATTGACTGAAAAAAATTAAAATTATTAGAGAAAATTTAATGTTATATGTATCCATTTATAGATCATTATAAAATTTTAATGGTCTATACTACTTCTTAATGATCATATAAAAATAATACCAATTAGATCAAATTTTATTGGGAGGATTTGTTAATACAAGAATAATTTAAAATCACAATATGAATTAGTCAAATTGAAAATAAATCATATTAAAAAAGGAAAACGGAAAAAATCTAAACAGTTAAGTTCAGTTATTCATAAAGAACCATATTTTTAATTTAGAATAGATTCATGATGCTCCTGTTGTTTTCATAGAAGTCCTACAAGGATGACATGGGAAATTTTCAAACCCAAACCATTTCTATCTCTGAGGTGATGATTCTATTATTGCAATATAAAACTTATGTGGTCTATACTACCACCTTATATGAAATTTTCAATTGTGATCTTGGGATGTTATTTTTATATAACATTTAATTCCTTTATGATCCTTCATCATCATGATTTTCTATTGTGACCATGTACTCCGTAAATTACTACCAATTTTGGGAAAGAGTCTATTGATGTTTCAATATAAATATTAGGAACATATAATATAATTGATAGAAAATCTATATATCTTCTAAACGTGGAATTTTTCCGCTAACGTGTCACCACCCTAGCAAGCCACATCTCCAAAAACATGTCGTCATTCCTCATATAACTCTCACGACCCCGACTACCTCGACCCGCCGCTTTCATTTGGCCTCCGATTCTTCTAGGGTTCAACCGCTCGCCTTCTTCCTCTCCCTCTCGCGTCTTCCGTCCACAGCTGCCTCCACAATCTTTAGCTCCATCCCCCTCGCCTACTCTGTCCTCTCCACCTCTGACCTTGTCGTGACTTATCTCTCCTAATCTCCAGTATCTTCTACTCAAATATTCCTTTGTCATTGTCAAAATATCTCGCTCCGCATGCTCGATCTTCAGTTCCCCCTCATTCAGTTCCTCCACCACCAACTCCTCCAACAGAGGCCCAAAATTCCCTAGTTTCCTACTCCATAATCGGTAAATCCAACCCCTGACACTCCTGCCTATCCACTACCCATCGCTTTGCTCCATCGTATGCAGTGGATGTCATTTAGGGTTTCTCCTCCTCTGCAGATACCCGCCTCCTGCATTTCTATGGCTACCCCCCGACACTCCTGCATATCCACTCCCATTGGATTACCTCTAGAGTATCTAGTGCCCGACGAATAGGGTATCAGATCATCCATCAAAATCCAGCTTCTGCATATCTGCGGCTACCTCTACATCAATGGTATAATCTAAACACTATCCCATCGGTTCTGATCATATGTTTCTACCTACAATTAGTATATTCTAAAAGTTAGTCACGGTTTCAGCAGGTGGGAAGGTACATCACACATCATCCTCCTATACTACGCATAGAAGACGTATTCAATATTCCGTTGTTGGTTAACCCGTTAAAAAGATACAGTTTGAATTTATTTAATGTGTCTCCATTTTCACTGCTTACAAAATCATCAGCCTGGTAGCTGATGCTCATAATTTCTGTGTATACCTCAGTATACCCAACAAAACGTTTAATATCTCCTAGAAAATTGATTATTTTTTAAACCCGTTTCAATTGTTTCCCATCTATTGAGAATTACTCTTGCCTAACATTTCTACAATATTCTCTGTTTATGGAGTCCTATTTCTCTACTGTAATTAATGTTATAATTTCTATGTAATTAGTTATTTATTGGACGTTACATTTCTTCCTACCTTCACAGCAACACAACTAGGACATTAGCTTTATTTTTATGCAAATGAGGATGCCAGTTCATTACTCATATGTCTGCATTCATACATTGACCATCAGAAATTCATTCGGCTACACACGTAACGGTAAGCCTGATTAAGTACTCTGGTCCATTAAGCTGGTTAATCCTTTGTAATGTGTACTAATATGAATGGACAAATTACTTAGGTTATCCTTGGTCAACAACTACGGTACCTACTGCAAGGTATGTTATTTAAGTCCATTAGGATATCTATCCATTCAATACTATAATATATTGTTAACAGGTTTACATTACTTTACTAAACTATCATAGTACTTAATCCTACTTAAATAGGATCAAGTCTCATTTTTTGGAAGGCATCTATGTTCTCAGATTCTAAATATGTGAGTACAACTGTTCAACTAATCGTAGCACTTACTACATGAACAATCTATGTATTACTTGACTGCTGATTTTTACATGAACTATGCTATATGCACATTAGAACAACTAATTATACAAAATTAGTAGTATTGACGATTATTTATTTGAAAAATTATTATTTTAATGGTTTACATTATATTTATCATATTATACTTATTCTGTTAGAGATGAAAACACTGTTTATCATGGTTACGCGGTCCTGTTCAGTTTCTTAACACACAAATAAATAGATAAACTGAACAAATATGCACTCACCGTCAAGATAAAAAGATGCACGATTTCAAAAAAGATTACTATGACAACAATGTCAAGCGGGTTGTCTTCTAAATACTGTCCACTACTGAAATAGTTTCTTTATTTAAGAATCAATAACTTACATGATTACTATATTACCAAATCGACAGGTTTAATGACCACTGAAAACATTACTGCACCTGAACCTCTAACGCCATATGAGAGGAAACAAACAGAAAGTGGTATGTCTTCATTTTACATGACTTTTTCAACACTGATCAATATAGCCAAACATTATATTCAAACTGTTTAAACAATTTCAATGATGTATGATAGGGAATATTCTTACACTAATGACAGTTTTATGTTAATAATGCCTATAGGAAATTGTTTTACACTAGAACTGGTCACACTAGCTACTGACATTGTATTACATCGCCGCATTCCTTTATCAAATATATCCATCAATGGTTAGTTCTGATTACTATCCCCCATTGAATTATTTATGATTACTATCTGAAAATATACTAACCATATATTCGTACATCTATGTCATTACCTGTTCCACAATCCCTCGAGAGTATTCAGAGCTATCAATAACAGATTGCGGCTCAAAAACAAAAAAGCGAACAAACACCACGATATGACATGGGATTCCTTTCAGTAAACATCACTGCATTAAAACTTCTATTACATTTATTATGAATACTATACATTAAAATTTCACAATGTACAGTCCTAATAACAATCTTACAAGGTACAGATTCTATTCATTGAACTATTAGGGGGTCTAATGATGCATCCTCATCATAGTAAGCACCAAACAACCCACTACGTGTAGTCTTCTATACAGTAAAATATTCACTCTTACGAATACTACTACTTTTTCAAACAGTTCTAATTATACTATAACTGAAAAATGTATACATATGTCATCCATAGGTATGTTTCACAATACATCTTTTGTCTCACATTTATTATGTATAAATCCCTTCATATATATGCCCTTTTTTATATCATCTAAAATCTTGACATATCGTTTCTTCCAAAAGAGAAATTACCAACAATGCAGGATTCACAGAAACAACTGTTGAACATGTTTCAATGATAGGTATATACATGGATACTACTCCTTCAATGACGTGTGAGATATATCCTGCAATCAACAACGAAGGTATTCCATGTTGGACATACTATTAACAATATTCCACTTTTTAACTCTTTATAATAATACTAAATATTCACCAATAGAAACTAACTAGATGATTATGGATGCAACAATGCCAATACATCATCAAACTGCTGAACAAATAGGTGGTTTACATTAACTAAAATTATTAATTACTACACATTGTCCTTGTTGGATTTAAAGTTAAATAGAATCTATATTTTTCATTTCATATTATCTATTCCAATCCTTTTCTCTTCAGAATATTTTGACTGCGGAGACCCTTCGAACATATGCAAAAACTGCGGTACTACCTTCTGGATTGAAGAGAGGAATAAAAAATATAGCCATAAACATGTCCCCCGTTACTCAATATGTTGTTCACCGGGAACAATATATTTACATCTTTTGCCTACATGTGCCCTATACCTTAGAACTTTGCTATTCAGTAAAAGCTGTCCAACTTCTGAATCATTCCAAGATCACATGCACATATACAACTCTATGTTTTCATTCACGTCATTGGGAGGCAATGTAGACAAATATCTGAACTATGGTGGGTCTCCAAATATTTTTAGATTAAATGGAAAAAACTACCATCGCATTGGTAGTTTGTGTCCTTCCGATGGACAACTACCCATGTTTTCTCAACTCTATGTATATGATACTGCAAATGAAGCTTAGAATAGAGTACGGGAAATCAGGTATGTAATGTTGTATATTGTAATACATAAACATTGTCTCTTTCATTTCTCACCACTACTTGACACTATCTTTTGCAGTTTTGATGAAAAAAACAAAGAGTGTAATATTGATGTCAATATTGTTCAAAAGCTACAGAATATGCTTCATCAACATAACAGTTTATCACATCATTTCAGAACAGCAAGGGATATTATTGAGACGCAAGTCATTGCAAATTTAAAAATGTGACTACATAGAAGAAGAGGAAGGGATGCACATACATACAACTTACCAACTTCTTCTGAGATTTCAATGCTCATTATCAGCGACATTGAAGATCTAAATAATGAAAGAGATATCATCATTCAAGGAAAAGATGGAGGCTATTAGCAAATTGTTGAGCTTCACCCACTATACCTTCCTCTTCAATATCAATTGATTTTCATGAGTGGAGAGGACAGATTTTTTGACAATATATCCCATCGCACTACACCATTTAATGATAACGCAGAAGTCAGGAATGTTACAATGTGAGAGTATTTCTCCTATCACCTTCATTCACGTTCCAATGATTCTTCCAGCCTTCAATTCTCTAGGAGGCTTCTTCAGCAGTTTATTGTAGATGCATACACAATGATTGAGTCTTAGAGATTATCTTTTATTCACTACAACCAGAAGCGCTTAAGGGTAGAACTATACAATGGGTTTCAAGATACTTTCCTTAGGGGTGATCGGGATGGTTCCTTATGTGGGAAGCATATCATTTTACCTTCAACATTTACAGGTGGCCCAAGATATATGATTTAGAATTACTAAGATGCAATGTCAATCTGTAATTGGGCAGGGTATCCCGATCTTTTTTTAACATTTACATGCAATCCAATGTGGCCTAATGTTTATCGATATATTAAAGTAAACAACCTGCGCCCATCGGGCTATCCTCAAATACTATCGCGAATTTTCAACATAAAGGTCCAACAACTCAAGGATGATTTATGAGAAGGATCCTTCTTCGGAAATTCTCGAGAATGTGTGTAACTATGTCGCTAAGCTATTCGTGTCTTTTTATTACAATCTCAACCAGAATATGTTAGATCTTTTTTAAATTGTCATCTTTTGTTTAATTTTCGACGTTGTTGTTCGTACAGTAGAGTTTCAAAAAAGAGGAATGCCGCATGTGCACATTCTATTATTTCTTAGTCCGGAAAGCAAGGTCGTCACTCCAACATACATTAAAATAATTGTTTCAGTAGAAATACCAAAAAAATGTGACTTCACAAAACTACATGTAGTGGTCGGCAATTTTATAATCCATGGACCTTGTGGTGAAGCCAACCGTCACTCTCCTTGTATGAGGAGTGGAAAATGCTCAAAGCATTTGCAAAGAAATTTTCTCCCCAGACAACTTCAGATGATGATGGTTATGTTGTCTATCAGTGAAAAAATACAGGTTTTAGTGTTCTCAAAAATGGTTTAGCATTAGACAATCGGTTTGTGGTGCCGTACAGTCCTACTTTTCTTTTAAAATATAAAGCTCATCTGAATATCGATGTTTGAAATAAATCTTTTTCTACCAAATACATTTTTAAATATATTATCAAGGGGAACAATCGTGTTACCAAAACGCACTTTGACAGTGGTAATAATGATCTTCAGCACAAGGGTGTCGATGAGATAAAAATGTATTATGATTGCCGGTACATCTCACCTTGTAAAGATTCTTGGAGGATTTTCTCTTATGATATCCACTATAGATATCCTCCAGTTGATAGACTGGAATTTCATTTACCAGGAGAAAACAATGTCACATATGCAGACTGTGATAAAATTGAAGATATCTTGAATAAGGCCAATATTTCTGATACCATGTTCATAGCATGGTTTAATGCAAATCAATTGTATCCAGAGGGTAGAAATCATACTTATGAAGAATTTCCAACACGGTTTGTCTACCACTGTCGTGAAAAGAAATGGTACTCGTGCAAACAAGGATTCAGTATTGGGAGACTTTACTATGTGGCACCCTCTTCTAGGGAACTACATTACTTGCGTATTCTATTAACAAAGGTTAGAGGATCATCTTCGTATGAATCTATCAGAATAGTGAACAACATTACTCATCTTACATTTAGAGAAACATGTTCAACAATGAGACTTTTATCTGAAGACAATGAATTCATACAAGAACTACAAGATTTATCTGCTTGGGGAATGGGATATTCTTTGCGAATACTATTCACCGTAATGTTATTCTCAAATTTCGTTTCTCGACCTGGCATTGTTTGGTTTGCAACCTGGAAAATCCTAACAGAGGACATTTTATATGCCCAACAACAGCGACTACAACTACAGGGTACAAATATCTTAATCTATTGACTGCAATATATTGAAATTTTTCTAGTTCTTTCTAACATTAATACACTATCTTTTAGACTTGACGTTGACAGATCATAAAAAAAATGTATGCGCTGTCTGGAATAGACAACATTCTTCGCATCAATGGAAAATCTTCATAGTGTTATCCTCCAATGCCCCTTCCAGAGTATACAATGTCTCCTCAACCAAATCGAATTATTGCGAAAGAGCTAAATTATTATAGGGATAAGATGCATCTTGAATACAAAACATTAGACAATATGCTTACTGATGAACATAAAAATGTATTCCAAGAAATTATGTCTATGTTATCTTCTCCAAATGGTGGATTATTTTTCCTACATGGATTTTGAGGTACGGGTAAGACTTTAATCTGGAGAGTTTTAATATGTATACTAAGGTCTGAAGGAAAATTTGTTATTGCAGTTGCCTCTAGTGGAATAGAATCATTACTCTTACATGGAGGTAGAACTGCTCATTCAAAATTTCGAATACCAATTTCTATAAACGACCTGTCAGTCTGTACCATTCAACAGGGGAGTGATGTTGTACAACTACTACAGCAAACCAAATTGATTATCTGGGATGAGGCTCCAATTATTCATAAACACTGTTCTGAAGCTCTTGATTGAACATTAAGAGATATTATGTCATTAAATAATGACAACTCTTCAAATCTAACTTTTGGTGGTCTAATAGTGGTCCTGGGTGGAGATTTCAGACAAATACTACCGGTAATCCCTAGATGAGATATAAGTGAAATTATCATTGCACGTATACGCTCATCATATCTATGGCAGAACATTCGGGTTTTAACATTGACACAGAACATGAGGTTGAAATCACCCGATACTGTTCACGATCCAACCAAAGTTCGAGATTTTGTAAAGTGGATTTTGGACATTGGCGAGGGTCGCATTAGAGAGCATGCTGATGGGGGCACGTGTATTGAAATACCATCCACCTAACTTCTTGCAACAAATAAATCCCCTCTAATAGCATCTGTTGCATTTTCTTACCCGGATTTCATTGAAAACTATTCAGATGTTTCGTATTTGAAAGGTCGTGCTATATTAGAACCAACACGTGACGTTGTGCAGGAAATAAATGACTACATGTTATATATTACTACTTTTGAAGGAAATGATTATTTCAGCTCTGATTCTGTTTTCAATGCCAGTTTTGATACAGATCAGCCAGAGAACATATACACAACTGATGTATTGAATGGTATCACTGCCTCTGGGTTACCTGGACATAAAATTACTTTGAAAATTGGAGTACCCATTATGTTGCTTCGAAATGTAAACCAATCAGTGGGGCTATGCAATGGTACATGTCTTATCGTTAGACATTTGGGTAACCATATCATTGGAGCGAAGATTTTAACTGGTTGTCATTCAGGATTTCTTGCATTCATCCCATGAATAAATATAACACACAATGACATAAGATGGACTTTCAGATTACAAAGAAGACAATATCCTTTGACTTTTTCTTATGCAATGACTATTAATAAAAGTCAAGGCCAGTCTCTATCTTTTGTATGTTTATATCTTCGCAAACCTATGTTTTTTCATTGGCAACTTTCTATTTCCGTATCTAGAGTGACATCACTAGGTGGTTTAAAAATTGTAGTTGATGATAGAGAAAAACACACCACTAACTGTACAGAAAACTATGTCTACAGGGAAATTTTTGATAACCTATGATAGGTATCTTTTCATTTTAAATTAATAAAATTTGATTCTTTGATTATTTTCTAATATATCGTCACAAACCATTATAATGGATGCTTCATCTGTCATATCTGTACAATATTTGTAATCATGCAGAACTGTAAGCAAGTCACGCAGAATCTGTCCTCTGAATGAGATTATTGTTGATGCTGACGAAAATTGGAATATAGAAGTGCGTGTATTGAATTTGTGGCTGAACTCCTCACCCAAATACGGTGTTTCGGTTGTCGATCTTATTATCTATGATGCCCAAGTGAGTTTATCCATTGCAAAAATTATAGTTCATGTACTATTTCCATAACACCAACTATATGTATTTATTCTGTAGTATGTTTTTTCATCTCTCATAAATGTGACAACCAGTTTTGAAATATTCACCTTGAAATTTAATTATTTTATGCAGGAGACAAAAATTCAGTGTACAATAAACAACCGCCATGCAATTAACAAGAACAAACCAGTCCTGTGCGAAGGACTTTGCTACATTATACAGAACTTCCAGATTATTCCAAATCAAAGAAGTTACTTGGGGGAAATACATTCTTGCAGATTTGTTTTCACAACAACAACATTTTTTCGATCAACGGATGCTCAGTTACCATTCTTCTATTTCGATTTCATTAATTTTGATGACATCATCAATAAATCTATTCTGGAACATCATCTAATAGGTACATTAAATAACACCAATTTCTAATTATAGTATATGATTCAGAAAACATTAATTCTTGCATGTTAAAATTATTTACTTTCTACATAAACTTCTTTTTCTAATTCTATTCAATTTCTTTAAATTATATAGTCTTGATACACTACATAATAGTAATACACTCTTCTTGAAAAAATACTCCTTCAAAATCATTCATACCTGTTATAGAAATTATTGGACATCTACGACAATCATACCCCACACATTTTGCTGGTACTACAAAACAAAAGCTTCAAGTCATTTAAGAGGATGATAGGTTTGCATCCTACTCTTCACACTACAATTTACAAGTACTATTGTTATTACCAAAACATCTACTATGATTTCTTCCATAGGATTGCAAATAAATTGTAGCTTGTGGGGGAAGTTTGTGAACATAATGTCAGAGTACTTGGAGAACAACATGGAAACCTCTATAGTAGTGATCTTGTCGTTGGTTAGGGAAAAGTGGATGACATGTAAGAAATCTATCTATGTGTTAAAAAAATTTTGTTACATGTTTATCTTAAGGAACTATATTTTTCTTAATATGAAAACTTGATTTCCTCACATTTTTTTCTGCATGTCCCAGCATCTGTTATTATCACCACTTAAATTAATGCTTCAAAAATAAAACTCAACCTTGAAAACCCAGTAGTCCATGAGTTTAGGAGCAGGTAAACTATCAATGTCAGTATTTTCAAACTTATTCTACCTTCAAATAAGTTCCATATGTCTAAAATTAAGATTATTTATGTTCCTAATTAATGATTTTACTTCATTAATCAGAACTGGCTTCCTAAGTCATTCCCAGTTTCAAATTCCTCCATCAACAAGATCAAACTAATGCATTACAACGATTCCTTATTGGAATAACAAAAAATGAATTTCTGATGTTAAACAAATGCTGCAGGTCAGTATAATATCCATTTACCATTATTTCAGGATGTGAACTATCATGCACTACATGTAATATCTTCTTTGATAACTCAATTAATATTAGTAATTATTTCATAGCTGCAAAGGTGTCTGATTGATGCAACAATAGTGAAACTTAAAAGCACTCATCATTGGTATTTTGAATCGTGCAACTCATGCACAAAAAAATAAAAGTATCTGATGGAAAATTTTGGTGCCAAAGTTGTAAGAAAACACTAGCTTTCACGACTCCCATGTATTTTTCTACTTTATACCATCTTTTCTAACTATCTATTCATTAGTATGGTTCTTATACGACAGAAGTTGTAAAGAGAGTACAAATGTATAAATATATCAGGTTTAGAGTACAACTGCTGATTAAAGATGACATCTCGCTATCTATTATTCTCTTTGATAAGAAAGTCATGCAGTTTATAAGTAAATCAGCTTCACAATTGAGAGATGATATGATATAAGTAAGCTTCATCACATTTCTATTTTTTTTCATGTAAATAATGTTATTTTACTCAATTTCCCATCTTATTATAACTTAAGACCATGATGAGTTTGGTTTCTCCCCTAAGATAAATGTTTTCAAATCAAAGAAAGTTTTGTTGTCACTTGATGTAACAGAGTACAACATTCAATCTCGAAAACGCAGTTCTGAACAGAATACATACAGGGTGCTCTTCATCAGTGATAAAGAAGATTTTATCATGAAATATAATCAGAGTTCTGTACACAATCAGGTATGCAGTCTCAAACTTCCAAAGAAAATTTGACGCAGCATGCTGAAGATTACATAACAACATTGTTTTTATAGTTTCTTTTTTACAATTCAATTATTTAACGAAACATAGACCACATACTTGAAATGTTCTAACCACTTTTAACCATCTTTATTAGGAACATCAAAGCGCTTCTTCTTCAGGACTCAGCTCAAACATATCTGCTGTTGTTGATATAAGTACTACTTCTGTCTCTTCAACCCAGGTATAAATTTTCAAAATTCTAACTCTGTAACACTGATGTTGTACATCTTTAATACAGTAAAGTATATTTCATCATATTTGTTTCCCATTACCTATAATCTTCATAACACTCTATTTTCAGTGATTTTCCATCTGTTAAAATATAATATCATGTTACATTGGTATTACAAATACGTATTGGATTCTTCCCATTCGTTATAGTTGAAGCATCATGTAGAAAGAATTGATGACTAACTTCGATGCTGAAGCTATTGTGGAAGGCTCCCTGTCTCCAGACTCGAAGCCTGCATCATCTTTTTCCAATGAACATCATCTCCAAATAGTGGAAATGACAAACAAAAAACAGCAAAAATAGACTAAATGTATGTATGCCTAACCCAAGGTAGTTTTTACAACTAACTCTATCTAATTGTTTGAAATTTCCATTAAAAATCTTACTCCAAACATAATTCATGCGAAGTCTCTAAACTGTATTAAGGTTGTGTTTGTAAACCTTTTATCAGTAAGTGATCCTTGTCGGTTTGTTTATTTTTCATATCTTAAAAGTGAAAAAACTACTATATTCTGTACTATGTAATTGGTTTACTAATGTTTAGTTTGTCTCATTCATTAGCATTGTTGTGTGATGTTGCATGTTGTCTGTCATATTAATTAGCTTTTCTTCATTCTTGAGATATGAAGAATGTCGATTTTTTATTACTTTTGTTTCATTTCCAGCTATCTTTATTTAATTCTATTGCAATGCTTGCTGTTTGTCTTTGGTGATTAATTGGGTCTGTGCATTGCAGTGTGGATTTGCCTCTTCATATAGATTTCTACCAATGAAATTCGACAACTTCTCCCTAAATCCTCATCATGGAATTTTCTGTTCAGCATATTAAGTTGAAAAATTATGATCTGGTCTTTCTTTGGATACATGAATTTTATGTAACCTAGATACGTTATCGTATCAATTTTCAAGGATCTTTATGGATATGTTTCCCTATTGATGTTTTTAATTACTGTTTGGAAGACAGTGAAAATAAATTACGGTTTATTTTTCAGGGTGCATTCCATCATATTCTTCTAATGTCAAAACATGTTTTCTGAATACTAAATCATTTGGATACCTTGTCGTTTGCCATTTTTTTCACAGGTCTTTTTCATTGAGGTACCATAAAAAATCGTATTTAGAGACAGCTGTAATTTTTCAACTATTCTAGTACAACTTATGGTGGTGCTATTAACGTCGAATGTGCATCTTCAAACTGTAATCTCACTTCCAGTTTCCATTTCTAGGCAAAAAACAGGGCTGGAGGTACTGATTATTATAATACCTTGCTTTCTTTTTTCCTTCTTTTGAATTTTTTCTTAGTAAATATGTGTTCCTCAAATCGTTTTCAGCTCATGTATGATTACAAAGATAGTGTACACACTGAACTTTTACAATTTTCATGTTTTCAACAGATTTCAATAAATTATTTTTATGAATTTCTATCACTGCTTACAGTATATAGTGCTGTATACACTGTGAAATTTTATAATTTTTGAAGTTATATAAATGAATACAATACATATAGCCAGTTGTATGTGTCCTGGTTGTATATAGTGCATATACAGTGCTGTATACACATAACTTTTGTAATTTTCATTTTTGCAATAGATTTATATAAATGTACCCATATATTTCAATAAATACATACATTACACAGTGTTGTATACACTGAACTTTAAGAATTATTGAATATCTATAAATGCATAGAGTACATATAGCTGGTTGTATGTGACCTTCTTGTATACATTACATATAGAGTGCTGTATACTATTCATTTCATTTCAATTCTTTTTTTTGAACCATCAGTCACTGCAGATTATGGTTGACAGAAGTAGGTCTCATATAAAGCGCGCATTTCAGATTTCATAGCCATGCCATGTTCCCAATCAAGGTTTGAACAACGTGTTTCTCACCCCGCAAGAAGTATGTCTTTCTATTCGCTATCTAAATATTGTACTCACTATTTGTCAGTTCATTAATAATATGGTGTGTTTCTACCACATAAGTTTTTCTATCTTTATATGTGTTTTAATAGTTTGTCCTCATAGTATATGATTTTTTCATTGTATTTTCACACATAGTATAGATCCAATATTTCTCTAACTACCTTAAATTGTTAATTGTGTTTTATATACAAATCTGTATGACCGAAATTAATGTCGCTGACTCATCCATTTTTCTTTAAAGAAACGGATAAGATGAAGTTTATTCATTTCAATTGAGACTTCTTTGGGTGGTGATAAAAGAGATCCTATACCATACTATCTCTCAAGCCACATGAATTATACGAAGCAGGTAGACTCAATTATATCATTGTTGTTTATTATACATACATAAGTTAGGCTAAAGGGTTTTATTTTTTATTTGATGGAAATGTAATTTCAAATGATGTATTTCATTTAAGTTTCTTTATTTTCTTATTTTAATGAGCCGTGTGTATTGTATATAAGGTTTGATATTACTATATTGATCTATATTAGTTTTATGGTTTATTTATTTTATTTTATCCTTTGAAATTGAATATGAATTCTATCAGCTTATCTGATTTGAAGTAACATTACTTCACCATGTGTTCATATGGTAACCACGTAGGAACTTTTACCCCACTATTGTTATATTCCAATGCTTAAAAGGTTTCAGTACGAACTACACTATCCCATTAAAGTGAAATTTGAGAAAACTCACTGATTTTAGTAGCTGTAATTACAAGTTAGTACGATTGTTTGATTGCTTCATATATTTTTATATTTGATTTCAACAATATTTTTTATAGTAATCACTATATTAGACTATTTCCTTTACATATGGGTTAATGGATTATGTATACCCTATTTTTTGAATGAACCTCTTGCTTGGATACTGCAAAACATATGTTCCCTGTTTATGTGTTTCCTATTGCAATAGAATTTTATTTTCTCATATACATGACATATCAACTGCATAAATATCAGTTCATCATGTTTCCATTTATGTTCCAATATAATTTTATTTTGTGATTTTAGGCTATAGACATGCCATGTTTCCATACTATTAGAGTATTCAAATTGAGTATTAAGTTGCAAGTGGAATTTTCAAATTTTTTCCTTCACATTTTCTTTGTTTTTCCCCTTGAATATGATGTAATTGGTTGCAGTTCGGCAAGGAGTATGTTATTATGTGTACTTAGATGGAGTGTGAATGTTTTTTAAAAGTTCTGACTGTCTTGAGTGAGCTACCAATTATTCTGAACCAATTTTATCTTAAACTATTAGTTTATAGGAACGGTTAGCAGATTTCCTGGCAGAAACATGAGAATAAAGATGTCCATGTTTGTTATCTAATTATATCGTTGCATTATTTATTGTCTTTGATTTTGGCCCGTGAGGTGAATTAGGTATCACTAGCCCAAGAGGTGCATTATGTATCACTGGCACTCAACCAAATGAGGGAATGCAATGGAAAGAGCACACTGGTTTTCATTGTAGGCTTCAAAAGGTAAATTGCGACTTCTTTTATTTTGATTTCTAATTATTACATTTATGTAATCGTTTTTTTATTCTAAAAATTCAGGTGTTCTAATTATAAGGATATTTTTCTATGAAAAAATGTTTTTTAGGCATTTGATGTTGGATATTTGTACACTGTGTCATAGTTTCTCGATGACATAAAGACTTCTGATGTATGTCTTCAAATGTAATTGTCCAGTTGAATTTTATTTTCATTCGTGTTCATTGGAATATTGTGTTGTTTATAGAATTAGTGTATAATAATTCTTTCATGTACTTGTCATAAAATCTCAGTGACATTAATACTTATTTAATTTCATTCATGTTCCTTTTTTAGTGTACTTTTGTAATTACTATCCACTTCTTCTTTCAATTCATGTATTTGAAAATTGATACTTCTATTTTTTTCTACATCATGAGTTATTTACTTTTCCTTATTATTTAATGTTTTAATGTACGTTCATTTTATTTTTTTCAAAATTGTTTTTCTTTTCAAGTGAATGTTATCCACTATTTTCTCCATTATGTTTTATATGTTTTCAAATAATTTTACATCCATTATATATTCTACTATATGATTTCCTTATATTCTCACTCTTGTATTTGTATGGTTGATTTTTTAGAGTGATGGGATGTTAATGTTTTTATTATATAATATTATATATTCTCTAATATGTTTTCAATATTATCCTACATATTATTCTATGTTATTTTCTTTTTCATATTTTCTTATGTTTTTAATTCTATATATTATATCCTATTACAGTTCAATATTAAGTATCACTATTTTTTTCAATATATACAGTATTTATGTTCTTTATTAATATTGAAGTACAATTTTGTCTTCTTGAAATTAAGCATTGAACGTATTGTCGTGCGAATGCATGGGTAAGTTCAAGTTTTATAAAATAGAAACCCACTTAAGAGTGTCTTATCACATTGTGAAATAATGATATGATCAAAATAATTATTCTTTGAATGAATCATTATAAATTTGAAGACATAAAATAATGAAACCATGATATATAAAACCTATGACTCCACTTAATAAATGAATGGTTAAAAAATTAGAATTTGAAAGTTGATATAAGCAAGTGTCCTTCATTAACAAGATACACTGATTTAGCCACTATAAGAATAAAAAATAACATAGTGAAAGAAATACATGTTTGGTTCCTTTCATAGTGGTTAGTTATCCCATTTCTCATATGAAATTATCATATTCAGGGGACATGTTCTCTGACATGAGTTGATGTGTCATTGTGTTACTGAATAAACTCTTTCTAAAGGATCTTCAATATAAAATATCAAAATAATATTTAGTCACTTAACAAAGCATCATAGATTAATAATTTGACCTCTATAGCAAACTTTTATCCTATCAAGACTTCTACATGGAATACATTGTACCAAAAGACCTTCACAGAGTACATCCAAGAAAAAAACACATTAAAAATCCCCTTCCTATTAATAATCATCTAAAACCTCATGAGATGTGTGATTAGAAAATACCCATCATTGTAAACCCTTTTTATTTGGTATCCCCGTTATAAAATTTTAATATTTTGTTTTTATCAATAATTTATAGGTTCATCATGTTAATAAAAATATTGTATTCCTCTGATAAGATGGATTTCAATTTTTAGCATAGCTGCGACATCATCCATATCTCAAGATGCACATTTTTTCTATTGATGATTCAAGTTGGATAACCTTATTCACATAATGTGTCAAGGGATCATAGCTTATAAACTTGGGGTAAATCATATACATGATTATGTTATTTATTTAATTACTAGGATTCATCAACAATATGTGGACAACTGAAATGGGAACTAAACATGATGCACCAAAGAATCCACATAGGGCCCTATTCTTCATGTGAAAACCATCCGTAGGGGGTTATATTCATGATGATGACATAACTAAGATTATATGTTATATCAATAACCTTCACAGAAATTACCACATTCCATATGATGAAAAATATAAATGGATTCCCAATTAAAAGACCCACTTATGTTATTTTGGTCAAACATTTCATGATGAAAAAAATATTATAGTATGACATATATCGTTATGAGAATGTTCTTGTCACATTATGATAATCCTTATATGTGACAACTGGAAATTGATAATTAATAACATTTTATTAAATAGAATGTATAACATGAAAAACCAGCTGTAGAAGGTAATATAAATCCTAATAAATTATAATATATTTATTATATTAAATAAATTCAATCTATGTAATAACATTAAATGCACACAACATTCAATTATCATTCAATACAAATACCAGTTACCTTATTCGATTGCTTTTCCAAGACACCAGATTGTGTTTAATCAGATATTATTTATATTGTTTAGAAATTTATCAACTAGACATTAAATTGGTGTTTATTAGTACGATTGAATAATTTACGAGAGCATATGGACGAATTCATTTTATTATAATTCATTGAAAATGATACTAAAACCCATTTGGATATAATATAATTTTTTTATAAGAAAATATTTCAATGTGCCCAATGGTTCATTATAATAATAAATTAATGTAATTGAGACTATTGAATGAAATTAATAATTTCTACATATTCTGTATTTAATTTTTCTTTTAAATTGTTATAAAATATTTTATATGAACAAGATAATTATAAATCCAATTTAAGCATACAAAATATGTATTTTTTTTAAAGGCTGCATTTATGCCTTTTAATGCCATGATTGTTTAAAAAATAAATTATGAAAAATTAAAAAAAATTTATTAATAAATAAACAATATTTTGAAATAAAAATTCCAAAAAAAATATTAGGTTAAATATTAAATAATTTTCTAAAAAGAAACATTTTTATGGAATGTGAAAAATAATTAATTTTAACATAAAACTAAAATTTCATCCAAAAAATTTTAAATGATAATTTATATTTCAAACTATTGTTAATGTAATATTTGATCAATTATGTGCATATTAATCCAATGATTTTAATTGAAATAAATATCATATTGAATTTAGATATTAAATCACAGTAATCTTTTAGACATTTTCAGCTTAAACCAGTGTTTGTCATCCTGTCTAAGAGATTAGTTTTAAATTAAAATTGTCCACCTCTTGGAATTAATTTTAAAAGAATATAATCAATATTTTTAATCATAATTATATATAATTTATAATATATTCACCTCAATTTTTTATCACTGTGATTAATTAATATAGTTAAAATAAATTATAACGTTGAAGAGAAAACTAATTTTACTGAGGGGTTAAAAATTAAACCGAAAGGGGTCAAATTACCTAAAAACATTTCCAAAACACATTTAATTTCCACATATAGAATATTTTGATTTATTGATACAATTTATGACTTTGGGGGACACATTTATATGAATGTTACACATATAATATGTTATTTAATGAATAAAAATTATTTTCTTATTTTTAATTTTTATTAAGACATAGTATAAGGACTAAAACCTCATTGGTATAGTTATATATATTATATTAAAATATTATTTCTTTCTATAATCATAATAATTTATATTTCATTTTTATAGATTATTTCATTACATATAATGTAAGGAGGGACATGAATAGCTTCTATGTATTGTTCTTGAGAATTTTTGAAAGGATAAATTTCATATTATTTGCATAATGTGATACTTTTGGATGAAAAAAGACACGTTTTTTGGTAATGGGATCAAAAGTGGGGGGATATTTCTGGATAATCCAGCAAATAGTGAAATTTATGATCTAATATAGCCCTCATGTACCACTGAAAAATGCCATTTTCTTATTTATCATGGGTACTACAACTAATTTGTGATAAATATATCATTACTATTTATCCTAGTATCAATGATTACATATAATGTGGTAATACAAGATATGAGGGAATAATATTAGTAATGTTTTAATTAGGTCATGAAAAATCCAGTCACAACACCTATATTCATAATAGAAAAATGATGGGTAGTTTTTGTGATATACATTGATGATTCAATGAAATACATGATATTTTTATTAATGAAACACCAAAATGATGTAGAATATGTAAAATTATAGTTGATGATCAACAAAAAAATTACCTAAAATATTAAATATATTTGTTTTTTGTAATATTTTATTTGATGTATTGGAATCAATACCACTATTGATGGAATATTTACATTTATACAGATCACAAAATCAAATATATATATTCAAAAAATGGGATCATAAAATGGGTCAACGATGATTGATATGTCCTAGTATTGAATTATTAATCTCTCCATTAATTATCATCCTGGAAAATAGCATAATATTTCGGATGAACCTTATAAAAATCAATGATCTTAAATAAATATAATTCCAATTTATCAATACCCTATCTTTATGGATATGAAATTGATGAATTGGGAAATTATATTTGTTGGAAATATATTCTATACTAAAAAAATTTATTTTGGAATAAATTGTCTAGGAATAGTTCGTGGAGGTATATAAGATGGATTTGGATATTTAAAAGGATGATGAAGATGTTATATAATAGAATCTTAATTAATTACATTTTGACAACGATATAGTCATTCAATTTTGAATTATACTTATGTTTACATCATCACTTTTGAAATATAATGATCTATTTGATAATTATCACAACACATCTTTCTATATGAATATTTGATGTAAAATTAATAATGTAATCATCAAGATAACATATTGAGTGAGAATATGAAGGCAAGTACTTTTCTGTACACCTTAAGGATATTTGTAACTCACCATGTTAATGATGAGTGAAAAAATTCTAAAGGAATTATGAAACAATTAACTACACTAGTATGTAAATGAGCTAACATCACCATGGACATAGTCAATAGTATACAGAAGAAAATAAAATAATTGATGTTATATGAGTTATCGATATTCAACTGTCAATGAACTCCCACTTCATTATTATTTAGTATGATTTTATTTCTCAACAATGTTACATAGTATATGTAATGGATTTCATAATGTATAATTGTGAAAACCAATCAATTATTTATGATCCTGATCGATAGTTTCCATTTATGTTATTGAGAAGCAATAAATATTCTCTGATTACTAGGATGAAATAAAGTATTTCCTAACACCCTAAAAATGTTGGCCATTTTAAAATGAATATTTAGAAACTCAATTAAATTATTATAAAATTATCAATGTAATTTTAATGTGGTTGGGATCATCATATCCTTTTTGTTTAATTATGATACCATAACAACTTACACTCATGTATTCAAAGGCCCATTATAGTGAACTATATGGGAATCGATGTTTAACTCTAATATGATGGGTTGACTTTTGAAGTAGGATTCTACATGGACTAGAAAAAGTGTTTGAAATAATTGATATCTTTCACGCAATCAATAATTAAATAGATCCTTATCAGTGTCAGTAGAATATGTATATTGAAAATTATCAAAGCTACACGCAGTTTAATGATATAAGGGAGGATGAAAATAATATTTTTCATAGTTGGGTTTCCGCTGCTTCAATGTGGAAAGAAATTGAAGATTTTTTTTGAAATATCAATGCCACTGACAACTCTCATTCTAGATTTCATTCAGAGTTGGTGGTCCCTCTATCTTTCCATAAAACTTTTTGATTTATTCCTGGTTGCTGCAACAGAATCGCTACATTATATATGGTATGTATGCAACCAGATTCTACATTCTGATGTCACCTTCTCGGCCCGCAATTCTCTTTCTCTCATTCTTGGTTCTACTTGGGAGCCCAACATTCCCAGTAAACACTTCTACTCCAATTCAATAGATGACTTATCTATTCTTGAATGGCATGGAGTTAATGGTTTACATTATGCCTCTTTATGGTACATTGGATGTTTTATGACAACAACCCTTTTTGGTAGGATTAAAGTCAACTATGTTGGGGATTTTTCAAGGCAACTCGGGTCCCTCCTTCTATGGTGCTATCTTTAGAGATCACCAAGGTAGTGTTCTTGGCTTTATTAAAGGTTCTTCTGGAATCGCCTCTTCAACTCAAGATGAGATGATTGCTGTTATTGTTGCAATGGAACAAGCTAGGACAAATGAGTGGAACAATCTCTTGCATGAGAGTGATTCTATGACTATTGTTTCAGCTATCAGATTGAGATCACTTCATATATCATGGAAGCTCACTAATCGCTAGATCAATTGCTTGGATTATCTTTACTCAATGCATCACATCATCACTCACACTTATCAAGAAGAAAACTTGGTTGTAGATGTCCTTTCAAATAAAGGTGTTTTCGATGTTGATTTTCTTTATTATGATCATCATTCTTGTGTGTTTTTATCACTTATTAAGAGATATTGTGATAAGACTCCTTTTTTTAGACTGGTGTATGTTATTTGTTTTTTTTCAATAATAGATCCAGGATTTTCTGGGAAAAGTCTTGTCACCTTAAAAAAATGTTTGAGATAATGAATTCCAAAAAATATAATCACTCTAGAATATCATCAGTTTTTTTAAAATATGAATTATTATACCTACGTAGATTTTCCAATTGTATATTGTTGATAACCTAATTATGTTTTCTTTTAGATATAACATCAACCAACCATGGATATATTTTATAATGTATTTTATGTTTCTCTCCATAAAATATACCTACGTTATCACTCACACGTAATAAATCCGATTTTCAAAAAATAGAATGTTGGCCACTCTTATAAGGATATATTTTTACTATTTTTTGATCATAGAGACATTGTTTTATGAAACAAGACAACTCAAAATATAAAAAATTTATATAAGATCCACAAATCTGAAGGTCCTACATGTGATCCAAAGGAATAAATTAAACCAATGTACCCTCATCCATTCTCAACCATTATATGAGTTAATTTTTTTGGATGAAATTTATAAATATAAAAAAATATAAAAAACCATAAATGATCAAGTATATATTTTTAAAATAAATTTTTGTGATATAGTAAATTTAAATACACAAAAAACACCTCGAAATGAAAAAAATGTATCATTTTAATATTTGAGAACATTAAACTAGTTTATAATTAGATTCATTAAAATAAAAATTATTAGAATTGGAAACAATTATATGATTTAAAACATTTAATTTAAAAACTTAGATCATCCAAATATTTTATCATTATCTCACCCAAAAATGTCAAAATTTAATTGATAAAAAACATTAGTGAAAAAACTAAAATTTATGAAAAGAAACTAAAAATATAAATATTTTAATTATGTTAAATAAATAATGAAGTATTGAAAAGGTGTTTATTTAATGTATTATAACAATTGGATACTACTATTACTATATTAATAGATACATATTTTTTATGAATAATGACCTCTGTATTTAGAACTTTATCCTGACATTTGGAATAGAAAACATACAATAAAATAGTAAAATTTAATTTAGAAAATATTTTTTCTTAGTATTTATGAAAACATTAATATTAATCTTAAATAAATTAAAAATCAAAATTTGAAACATAATTTACAAAAATTATAGGAATGTTAGGTGTGTTACATGTTTTGATGGCTAGAAGTAAGTAAGTGTCAAAGATGGTGGTGGTGATGGTCCTGATGATTTAAGGCGAGGTAGCTTGGGCTTTACTAGGTTTCTTCTGTTTGTGATAATGATGTGAGTTCTCGGGGGTCTTTGGGATGATATGGGGACATAATTTCAAATGTGTGAACTGGATGAGATGTGACGTATTCAGGGAAAAATGTGTGTGTAGGTGGTATGTGTTGTTTCATCATGTGTTTGCCGGAGGGATGTGTTGTGAAGCCTATGTGTGTGTAGAAGGGATGTTTTGTTAGGCCCAGGTGTGTGTGGGTGGGTAGTTATATGGGTTGTGGCCCAGTTGTGTGTAGGAGGTATGTGATGTGGTAAACATAAGGGATGGGAGCACCATGACATATGACATTGGAAGAGATATATACTATTTGAAACTTTGTCTGGGGTACCCTACCACTGACGTTCTTTATATAAATTAAATTACATTTATTACATGGGGAGGATTCCTTTGTTAGTATAGGATGGTCTGTATTCCTGTTTTGTGTTCTTTGGTGTTTTGTTTAAACATTGAGGAATTTTTATGCTTATTTCACATGTTATAGATAGAATTTGGTTTTACTGCTGTGTATAAATGTATGCTAACCATACCTATATAAATTTTATTTTTGGTTTCCAAGAGGATTTCATGGACTGTGATGGGTGTTACTATCTTAGACCATTGAAATGTTTTTGTGTTGTGGATTATCTTTTCTTTTGGGTATTTATACCTGCTTCCAAGTGGTTTTCATTGGATTTATTCATTGAACCGGAAACTCCCAATAGTTCATTATCCAACAGGTACATGCTTTCCTAATGAAATCATTTTATAAGTTTGAACATTACTATACATAGGAACATGCGTTGTTTGAGAGGATGGGAGTTTGGACTCATTACACTCCTTTGGGGGGATGTATTATCTACTCCGGGACTCTCATTATAAATTTAATATATTTTAATGAATCCTTATTAATTCAACATGTAAACAGAAGTTTCCCCTTAGAATTTCCAATCACTTATTAACAACGGTAAAATATATAATCATCATTATGTATTTAAGGTTCTTCATTAATGGAAATATTTGTATGTATTAGAGGTTCTACATCAGTGGAATCCTCTCATATACTATCAATATATTCGTTTAATCATTTCTAGGGGGATACAAGTTTTTAAGACACTCAGTGGGGAACTATAGACTTTGTTGTCATCCATAGAGACCAGGTTTGTTTTGATATTGGGATCTTACCCATAAAATGGCCTACCTATATTTCCTTGTAAAAGAAATCATATCTCTCACAATATAGTGCCACTTAATTAGACACATCATACCTTTTATGGTCATGCGATAAGGAACTAAAAGTACAGTTTAATGTCATGATGTAAGGATATCTAAGAGAAATGTGCTTATTCAATGTTTGGTGTGGGACTTAATCCAAAGCATCCCAACGAACATTGAAATGATATGGGTCTCCAAGTATGATTAGACCCTATTGGGAATGTGGCCAATGGAGAACATGTTTTATTTGAAGTGTTGGGTTTGAACCCCATGGAGTCTTGATACATATCCCATGTGGACGGTAATAAAATCCCATGTGGTTTGATATGTCTCATAAGAGAGTATAGTCCTTTGAGGGAAATCAGTTTGGGATTATTTCCTAAAAAGGTTTCCTTTGGGATTTGGGGGATAAATTTGGTGATTATTTCTATGGGAGATGCCCAAATATCAGGAAATAGTGTTGGATTCATGAAGAGGATATCCAAGAGCATCATCCCTAATGAGGCCTCTTACATATCTCAATTATGGTGTGAATCAGAATTTTCAGAGTTCATTAACTGTGAAGATGTTGTTATCATGAAGAATCTCTAAACCCACATGAGTCATGCTTGGGGTGAGAAACAATAGTATGAAACAAATTCATAAAAAAGGAACCCAAACATTTTCTCCTTAATTGGTGGAAGAGGGTGTGACTATGGTGGCTAGGGTGGAGGAGGTCAAGAAGAACTGGGAAGAGTGAAAGGCAATGAGCCTTCCCTCTATTCCCTTTACATTCGAAAAGGGTCCAATGAAAGGAAGAAGGGACAAAGGTTAGGGGATGATAACAGGATGGATTCCCTTTTTAGGTTTGGTTGGTGCATAACCCAATAGAGGATTCTTATTTGGTAATTGGTTGGGGATTATTATTAAAGAGGATTCATATTTGTGAATTGCTTGGGGATTACACCTTTAAAAGGATGCCTGTTTGGGAATTTGTTGGGATTACTCCTATGGAGGATGCGGGTTTGGGAATTGGTTGGGGATCACTCCTAATGAGGTTTCCCGTTTGGGAATTGTTTGGGGATTACTCCTAAGAAGGATTCCCATTAGAGTATTAGTAGGGGTTATGCCTAAGGAGGGTTCCAATTTGAGAATCATAGGTGGATTACTCCTATGTAGGATTCCCATTTTAGATTTAACATCGAATATGAGTCAGGTAATGAGGTTTAATGAGTTTCTTGAGGAGAGTATCGACTTATGTTACTCAAGGAATACATAAGGATAGTCCAAACTCATAACATGTTAATGGAACAAAGATGACTATGTCGACTCTAGGAACATCATTGAGTGTGATGGAGTATCTCAAATCAGGGTATTCTGAGGTTGGAAGTTGTTCCATATAAAGGGTGAAATAGAAAATGTTGTTGACCGGATCTGAAAACATCACAGTGCGACTCTCTCTTATTTTCATGGGGGTTGTGAGGGAAGTGAAGGGACCGAACCAGAGGGGTATGACCATATCCAGAAAGTTATACCGCACATGGGTGAAGGGGTGCATCCCCTTTTTTATGGACCAATGGGGTCGTTCCAGTGCTTTTCCAAGGTTCCTCACGTAGGTTTTTCGCACTGGTGCACCGTGCAGGTGCTCCGCGCAGGTGTTTCACCCAGGTTATCTATGAAGCTCCATGTGTTATAGACCTTTATTGGACTTTAAACCAAGTTTCCCCATTTACTTCTCTCATCTCTCACGTTTTAGAGTGCTACCTAATTTTTTTTGGGAATCTTGGTGAAAAAGAAACGCAACGGAGCATTAGGACCTATTCCATTGTTTCTTCCTCTATGAAGTTCATATCCTAAGGGTCATATTTATAGGCATGGAGGGACCTAGTCGAAGGTAAATTTTCCGTGTAGGTCTGCCACATAGGTCCTCCGCGTAGGAATTCTACGTAAGGGTGTATAAATTATATTACAGTATAGGTTCTCTACAAAGGTCCTCCGTGTAGGACCCCTGTGTAGGTCCACCCCGTAAGTCCCTTTGTGAAATTTTATATGTCTTCATAGTTCCATAAGATCTGATCTATATGTTTGTTTGGGATCCAAAACCATTCAAATAGATGGACTTCAAGAGATCTAAACTTCATGAGATGTTAAATAAACCATGTCTTCTTAAAAGAAACTCATATATTGAATATAATGTGTCAACAAATTTTATCATTGATATTGGAAATCACTACCTATGCCTTGATGGGGAAATAATTCCATCAATCCGTCGGTATGGAGCAGTGTTTTGGAACATTGAAATTTTCTTGCTTCATCTTTCTTCATGGTGAAATCATATTCATTCATACTTGACATTTTTTATCTATGTGAGAATCATATCATCACTCTTTCGAGAAGTGCAAGGAACACATTTCATGGTGTCTACTACTTTGGAAACATTTATTGTATTAGATCTATTTATACAATAATTTTCGGATGGTTTTTGGAATTCCCTTTTATATTATTCAATGGAGTTATTTTGGACGATTCATTCTATCTATCGATCCTATTTTTATGAAGGTTTATTCCAACCATTTTTAGTGTTGTATACCCTTAGTTATTGTCCCTAACTGGGTCCTATAAGAAGCAGGACTCGAGATTCATTTTCACCCATTATTCATTTCCATCCTAAGAGTGGTACCCATGGAGGGAGGGGGACATGACATAGTGGTAACAGTGGTGATTATTGATATATAGAATATAGTTTGGAATTGGACATAGTGATGGTTTCATAGGATGATATGGTAATAGTTCTAGTTGACCATGGTGCATGACATGGGCTTGGGATACTAGCTAGGACTAAGGATATTAGGGCCCCCATGATCCAGTGCATAAACATTGATATTATTAACCAAAAATTTAAGATAGAACTTCTTTCTGAGGTAGATACATTATAGAGGTACTTGTATCATAATTAATACTATTCTTATTTAAATTTTTCTATTTTGGGGAGGATAAAATTGGTTAAATTGATGAATGAATTAAAATAAATCATAATTAAAATTATAAAATAATGGGATTAGAAAATCCGAGTATACCATTCATATATTTCTACTGGTAATCTTCCACATGTATCTTAGGTAGTGGAGGTTTAGTATTTATATCAACTTGATCATTGTAGGGTTGATTTAATTGAGGAGGATGTACAACAATAAATGATGTTTTGTGAATTCCTGTAACGGGATTTGGGAGATTATGTGGGAACTATAATAGATGGTAAGAAAGGGAGTTTTCTTGAAGATATTGAGAACAAATTTAGTAAGATATGATCCGTGATGAGGTATTGGGTCCATTTGGAAGTTATTCATAAGTGGGTAGAAATTTATCAGTGGTGTAAAATTTTTCTAGGAGAGTTTAAGGAGGTAAATGTTTTGTGGTTATACATAAAAAATGAGTTTTTAGGAGTGTTACTTTCATAGACCATGAAGGAAGTACTGTGTAAGGATCTTCATTCCCTTTAACAGGGGACCATGTTAGTGCATGATCATGTAATCATGGATAAGAACCCTATGAATTTTTTCCCATTCCTTTATTTGGATGGTGAATCTTTTGTGAGATGTCTTGAGAAGGCACTTATTCCTTCTATCTCGTATGAACTTAATACATCACATTGCCAATGTATCTTGAGTTTTAGTAGAATGATGAGGTTATTTAGAATATTACCTCGTGTAGAGGTATACCTTTTTAGGGTATCCAAAATAGTTATTCGAGAGGTAGTGTTGTCAGTGGTAGGTCTCAAGTGCCAGGACTATCGTAGTATCCACCATCATAGAGTCGACCTTTGTAGCTTCAATTCCAATGTTCGGGTGTTAGTGGGTATTGTACCTTTCATGAGATATTTATGAATGTTTTTATGGTTATGGGGTATGTGGTCATAACTATATGTAGTTACTATTGGTTTCCTATGCTCAGTTAGTGGGGTTGCATAGATTTAATTCAATCCATAGTCACAGTTTCCAGTGATTTCATTTCAACAGAATGGGAAACAAGTTTTTTCTACGCCAAGGGGAGTTGGATCAAGTAGAGGCCAGCACCAATATGGTCCTCAGGTAAAGGGACCATAAACCAAACATAGGCAAGGTGGTGGTCATCATCCGAGTGATAGATTATATAGGTCTGGTCAATTTCAAAAAGTGGAAATTGCAGTTCATGTAAGGTTATAGACCGTTAGTGGTACAATCCATTTTTTTAGTACCATTTCTTCATCCTTTTTTGACTCAGGAGACTCACTCTCAATTTTTTCACCAACTCTATCCCATGATCTGGGACAATATTTTGAGATGATTCCCATGCTTATTCTATTGATTACACTATTTGGAGGTGACCATCTTTTTTATGAGTGCTAGGTGTATAGGTTGATTATGGGACCACATTAGTCTTATGGGGATCTTTATTTCATCTGATGCATTCACACGATATCATTCTAGAATGAATTTTTATTATTATGTATATTCTATTTTTAACTCTTGGTAGAAGAGTGTTCCGTTTTCTAATGTTTATGTCCAACATGTGGTTTTTATTGGCAAGCGGGGTTATCAAGTGTGTAGTAATTGTGTGGAGCCTATTCCATGTTTTTTGTCTGATTTGTCAGTGTAATCTATGGATTCTGTGATTTTTTGGATCCTAAGGTCATTGGTGTGTTCCTGTATGTTTCCCCCATGGTGGATGTGTTTCTCCCCCTTCGAAGGGATGATGAGTTTATGATAGGATTTCAACACAGTTCTTCTATAATTTAAATGGATCCTTGTCAAATGAGACCTTATATGTGGATGAATTTTAGGATTCCAATAGGTGATCTAATCTAGAAGGGTTTAATTTGTCCTTCTATTTCATTGATGGTTGTTCCTGTGCTATTCTCAAGGAAGACCGATGGTGTTTTGTTGTTGTGCATACACTACTAGAGACTCAATCAGGTGATAAAAAATAATTATCCTCTTCCAAGAATATATGATCTCTACCACCAATTGAGAGGGGTGAGTTGGGTTTATATGATCGATCTATTGTATGAATATCACAATATGAGGGTGAAGGAGGGAGATATCCTGATGACTACCTTTATATATAGAAATGTGCACATCAATTTTGTAGTCATTCCATTAATTGTTACGAATGCAGTAGTTGTGTTCATTGGACTTATGATCTCTATGTTCCATGAGTTCTTGGGTAACATTGTCATCATATTCATCTATGATATCTTGATCAACTCGAAGTATGAATAGGATCATTTCAAGCCTCTCAGAACTATCTTGTAGGTTCTTTGATGCCACCAACTCTATGAAAGGCAGTCCAAATTTATGTTCTGGACATGGGAGGTGCATTTCCATAATCATGATGTGGCTTATCATATTGTGGTAATAGAACCATTAAATGTAGAAGTAGTTTTTTCATTGATGATCGCTAGGTCGTCTAAGATTTTTGAAATTTTCATGGTCTTATAGGCTATTATTGTAGTTTTTTACTTTATTTACCTTGACATTCATCCCCATTGTTATCCATGACTAATAATGACCAAGAATATTAGTAGAGGTATTAGTTTCAAAAGTTTTCGGTTGAATAAACGGGTTGTGGGTCAGTTCCCGAGTTCTCTGGTTTCCTGGGGAAGTGGTGATGTATCTGGTGTTTTTTTATATTTATAATATTTTATTTGGATGCATTATTATGAATCATCTAGGAGTGATATCTTATGGTTCTAGAAAGATATGACCTATTCAAAATAACTATTCCACCCCAGATCTATAATTATCATCCCCCGTGTTAACACTAATGTTGTAGAGGCATTACATCATTTGAAAGCACTCTATGGCCTTCACTGATAACAATAGTTTGAGGTATGCCTTTTCCCAGTGTGGTCTAAATTTACAGTAGAGGATGCTTTTGGAGTTTCTTATGGAATATAATGTGGATATATCTCATTCCTCAGGAAAGGTAAATTTTGTGGCTAATTCTGTGATTAGAACGTCGACAAAGGAGGTTGTTCAAGAATCTACGTATGCTTGGAGAGAGATGTAGGAGTTGTAAGGAATTCTCCTCGATGTAAGAGAGGATGGTGGTAGAGTACATTTTTTAGATTACAGTATATTTTTCTCTATTGATGTATGTGGGGGAGACCCAATGGGAATATACAATAGAATTTGTAATGCACGATCTTGGTTGTCATTGTAATTCTCCAAGGGTATGGTCAGTGGATGTTCAGAACCATATTTTGGATCGTGGAATGATATTTATTTCGATATAGAATCCCAATGGAGTAATTTGTGAGTTACAAACATCGTTATCAGAGGTATACCCTATTATTCTGGAAATGTATTGTGGCGTGAGGATGCAGATTTTGTTGTCAAAGATGAAACGACTAGTGGTTGATTTTTTTAATGGCGTTGGGTTTTCTAGTAGGTGAAGGATGTTTTTGTGTTATAGGGAGTTTGTTTCAGACCAAGGATGTTCCTATGTGGATACGAGAATACATTGTTTTGGATTCTTTTATAGTTTTACCCAGATCTCAAGGAGGATTTGATTCAACCGGGTTGATAGTGGATATGTTAATCAAATTGGCCCACCTCTTAGCGATCAATGAGTCGGGCATATAGGAATCCATGTCCAAGAGTTATATGGATGAGGTGGTGTGGTTTCATGGAGTTCAAGGGTGTGTTTTATTCGATCAGGGCACACTATTAAACTCACGAGTCCTTCTCGGATTGTAGCAAACTTTTGGGACCCAATAACACATCATCGTTACTTTCCACCATCATACAAATTGTAAAATACACATTGATGGATCCGGAGTAGGACACCTTACCTTGGTAGAGTTTTAATATAATATGAGTTAACACACATTCATTTTCATGGATACATATGATGTATTTTATAGAGATTGTTTCATTCTTCAGTGTTCTTGAATGAGGTTGGGGGTATAGTTTTTCCAAGACCATATCGAGTATAGACCATGAAAAAGATATTTCATATTGTTTTGTAAATGTTTATAGAACCATGAGACTTGAATAATTATTTTTCTGATTGTAGAAGGAGACCATTGTAGTCTGTGGTTGCGAACTCTATGTTCATGATGTCCTACACTCGATGAGTTTAATAGAGGTTTGGACTATTGGGTAATCTTTCACACATGTTTATTAGTCCCTTTGATGTGTTGGGATGAATTGGTGTGTTTGTGTATCAGTTGGAATTTCCACAAAAAATAGATAAGATGCATGATGAATTTCATGTCTCTCATCTTTGTCGAAATCATCATGATGACTCCAATGTCATCGACTAGGGAGAGTAGAATGATGAGGACAAAGTTATGTATATGGAGTATCTATAAGTGTTCAAAGACCTTATGGATAAGTAGGTGTGAGGATGGATAATTTCATTAGTTCATGTGTTCTGGAGTCATGGTGTGATAGAGGAGAGTGCATTAGAGAAAGGGATGAAGATGTGTCCCCAATACGCAGAGCTGTTTTGACTTTTTTATTTTTTATTTTATTAGTTAATGTATTATTTTCATCCCTTTTGTTTTATGATATGGGATGATTTATTTAGTTTGTTATGTATTTGGTACGATGTCAGAAATATTCCTCACATAGAAAAATTTACAGACTTAATTCATATTTAGTATGAATTATATATTTTGTTATTAAACATGTGTCGTTGAGTGAGTGCTGCATAGAGTGTATTACATCTTGTCCTGGATAAACAAATTCCATGATTCATGTGTTAATGACATTGTGGTATTTTTTGTATTGTTTGTGTGGTTGTGTGGTTGTGTGATGGGAGATGGTTAGATGTTGTGTTTGTTTGGTGATGTGGTTCTATGGTATTGTTTTGGTAAATTTTTTGGCATCATTGGTATGTGGTTGAATATGTGGTATGCGGAGATCCATTATAGGTATTTCACAAGGTGGTTTCTCACACCCTTTTCATCTTGGATTGGTGTTAGATTATCATGAGAAAAAATTGATTGGTAAGTATCTGATGTAACAGTATGTGACTTCTTGTTCTTTTATTTTGGTAGATTTTTTGAGGTGTTCAGAGGTGGCTCAGAGGGGGTCTAGAAAACATTATTTAAGAACCCTAATTTTTTCAGACTGCTATTTTGAGAAGAAATTTGAATTTTTTTCAACAAAATGCTTGTTAATGGGAAAAATGGTCTTTTACCCTAGCATATAAACTAAAATAAAAATTCATACCACCCTTTTGGTCCCATAATATGGAATTTACCTTCTGACAAGCTTTTAGTAAGAATATAATATGTTCAAATTTGGACAAAAAATTAATATTTAATTATAAGTAAATTAAATGTTATGTTTTTCATATATTTTCATTTGGATTTAAATTTTGAATAGAGTTTCAGCATGATATTATGTCTTTGTCCTTTTGTCTGTAATGTGGATTCTTGCCTAAGGGGTCATAAACTTGAGTCGGGTGATTGGCCCGACCCGAGCCTATTTTTAATTTTTTATTTTCCATTTATTTTCATTCTTTTTATTTATTTTCCCTTGTTTCCTACTAATTCTCACACATTCCCATCCTTAATCTCTTCCTACACCATTTTACTGAGGGATAAAAGGAGGAATGGAGATAAGTGGGAGAGGGAAGGAGTGGGCGGTACCATCGTGAATCCCATGACACGCTGAGTCTGCATATGAAGACCATGGATTTAAAATCAAGAGAATCTTCGGTGGTGTCCACCCGAAGGTAGTAACGTATATGTTTTAACAATACATCCATTTTAATAGAATTTTATTATGTTATTATATCCAAATATAGTTTTTTTGTGTCCTCTTGAGGACTGATCTATTGACTTGGGGGAGAAACGAGTGTTTTGGGAAATCTGAGGTTTTCCAATTCTGCAAAACAAGGCCACATAGCATGTTGTCTATAGTGACATGTTGTGTGTTCTTCATCATTGTGGAAAAATTATTTTTGATCTATACATCGTGTATGGGTTATATAGGTCATGTACTGGTACTTTGTCATGTGGTTGAGTACTCTGGCATGTCTACCCTTGTTAGGGTACATGGCCATGTAATGTAAAAGGCTAGAACCCTTGTTGGTAGCTTTCCTTATAAAAGAACAAGGCTAGGAAAAGTAGATGGCCAATCCAGTTGAGGGACATGGACATGTACCCCATGTCGAGATCACATGGTGTACCTGTTTCACATGCCATGTAGATGGGGTTTTCACACACCCATGCTGGTAGAAGTACACGACCAATTCGGAGCTCGAGGGTACACGCCACGTATGGTCTCTACACGGAGTTTACTCCTCTCTTGGTACCATTTGAGGGTATTTTAATGTTTCATGTCTCATTATTGATTTGGAAATGTCAGTTTTCCATTATGATTAGTTTTATGCGTAGATCCCATTGGTGAACCCCATACAATGATTTGAGTACTCATGATGGGTGTTATGGGGATCAATCTAAATGGAGAGGTTATTCTTCCATTTATTGAATTCAGTTGTCTCTTGATAGGGTGATACTAGAGCGTGAATGGTCATTTGGGTTTTCAGAAAACCTAGTTGAGTACTTAGTTCTAAGATGAGCTATAAGATATCTATTGTGATGTTTTTCATTTGAGGATGGTCCCTTGGTGAGACATTCCATTCTGGACTATGAGGCCATCAGACCTGTTGATTCTAAGGATCCCCAAAGTGATGCCTTTTCTTATATGCCGGTATTGGGAGTCCCTTGTAGGATCGCTCGCTTGTGTATCATATAGAGGATCCATGATATAGGATGTCTCTTTGGGTTATCTGTCAAGGATATACTGTATAATTCATCATGTACCTTTATAGATAGGGATTCCATGTAGTATTCCATCACTCATGCTTTTCATGGGGACCCCAAGTAGGATTCCTCTTAGTGCTTGCTTTAAGGGACCCAGTGGGTTCCCATTATTTGAGTGTCCCCAAGGTGTTCTGTTGGGTTTGTGTAGTGATGGTGTTCATTTGTATCCTTGAACCCATGAAGAACTAGCATGAATGTTTTCCAATGTATGGAGTGTTGGGTTGAGAATTCAAGCCAACCTAGCTCATTTGTTTATACAATGAAATGTTTATTTATTGTACAACGATTTTCACCAATGGTTCTTCATACTTGGTGGATTTTGACATTGATGGTAGGAATCTATCTTTATTTTGGAATGCTATATGTCCTCCAAGGTATTTGTATTGCTTATTGGGATGCACAAACCTGCTTACCCGAGGGTTGGATTCATAGCCACAAAATATTTTTATTTACATGTGATGCTTATTATGATAAATGTTCCCATATTAGTAACTGGAAGTCCTAGCCTTATGAAGTCGTCTCATTCTTGAGACTCCTGTTGGTAGTGATTTATAATTGATTCCTTTGGCATTTTACCTTTGAATGATTAATGTAATGTTTAATATAAATCATAAATGAATAAAGGGTGAATAGAAATGGGAGAACCGTGGTATCATGTTAAAAGGCCAGTGAATTGATCATATGATTATTGTACCGTATAACTTGGGTGAACCGTGTATTCAAATAAGAATTCCATGGATGGACTCAAAGGGGGTATTATGTTAAAGACATGATAAAACCGTGTATATAGTGCACATGTTCAGGGAGGCTATAATTAAATGTCGATAGAACCAATGATCTAATAGTGGATTCCTTGGGTGGGTTGTATTGGAATTTTTTATGAACCATTAGTGATACCAAGAACTTGTTTATGGAATCTTGGGACGTTCATAATGGTTTTTTTATAATTAGGCGTTGATAGAACCATGGAAGTAGTGGATGGGATCATAGAGATTATCAATAAATGTTGAGCGAACCATGGATCCATTGAGGGAATTTTGGGATTGGATCTACTATAATTGTTTATAGTTATACCCGGAGTGATACTTGGATCTGGTTGAGGGATGCATTGGATAGGCTCATTGAGTGAGAACGAATGTGATTCGATTTATACTTGGATTTAGTGGAGGGATTCCTTGGGCAGGCTCAGATGGATGATGACTTCCACTCATTGAGTGACTTATTGATCTTGTTTAAAAATTCATTGTATACGAAGATGGGTAGATATTCTGGATGATATATGATCAAAATGATTATTCTCTCATAGATTAGTTACATGACTAAAGGGGTTGCATGGTGTTTCCCAGGATGACCGGATGGATAATAATAAATTTTTCTTGAAAGGATTAACCATCTGCATATCGAATCCCTGTTTTAGGTGATTTAAGGATATTGCATGAGAACCCTAGGCATTACATGCAGCATCCTACGGTTACATTCCTTAATCAGATATATTTCTGGCATTGTCCAAAGAAGGTATATATCGATCAATATTACAGACCCAAGGATCAAATGCTTATTTGGCATCATGTTATCTTATTCACAAACTAATGAATGTTCATATCTATGTATATAGTTATAGGTATGTGACTATACATGTGTATGCATATAGTTTTTTAAAATAATTCTGGAACATTCCCTACTGAAAGGGATTACCATCCATTCTATTAATTGTGGGATCACCTTTTGTTTTACTACCTTTAGGATATGCTTCATCTAGGCTGAGTATGTTTATTTTCCATACAATTTTAGAATCACATTTACAGGATAATTTTTGGGGGGCCTACTGATATTCTTTCTCAACCCTTGATGTTTATATTATTGTACATGTATAAAATATGTTTAATTTTTTGGATGATCACATTTTTAATAGTTGATAGGGTTTAGGAATAGCACTACATGATCGAGTAGAGCTGCTCATGTGGTTGTTCTGATCGGGTTGGTGTTTTTCAATAGTGTCTGGGGACCGGGTATCTGGCCTAGATTGGAGATATTATTAAAGCCCTATACTTTTACATTCACCTTATTTTGTGTTGTTTTATTAGTATGGTCGTCCTGGTGGGTGACCAGTGTTGTGTTGTATTAAAAATTTTGTTTTGGTTTTTATAGAAATTAATTCATTTATTACAATGATTTACTATTTTATATTTTTATCACTTCCAATCATTTGATAAATTTCACTATCTTTGATCATTTATTGTTTTCCATTGCTTAAAAACATTGATATGTTGGAATAGTCATCACCCTATCACTACAAAGGCCCTCGTTTCTAATTGGTAGCCACTAGGGTATAGGGAGGCATGATTGTGACCTAGTAACCCACTGGATCGGAGCACCAGTTTAGTGGAATCCATATTGTGATGTTACGAAGTTGTATAAGAGATATTTCTATTTCTGATCATTGCTATCCGGGATATGGTAGACATGTTTATTTGGATCAGTGAGTGGCAGGGTGCGAGATGAGTAATGATGTTTCAGGACATGTTGTGGTCTTGAATCCCTGATGTTGTATTGGAATGTCCCTCCATGTAGAGGTGACATCGTGAATGATGGGTTACCATGAGATGGTTGACCCATGACTGAATCCTGGTTAGGTTTTGACCGGATGTGAGTGTGGCTTGAATGGTATTGTACATTCCTTTTTGTAGAATCATAGTTTACTTCTATTAGAGATGATCATTCCCTATCTTGAATTGTATTGAGTATACTAAGATAGAATCATATCTAAACTGAGAACTTTTTTAATTCTATATGTTCATATCTATTGAGGAAGGTAACATGTAGAGGTTTCTCTCTAGGAGAAGTGTAAGGTAATCCATATTGTGGGGATTTAACCATTTCCCTTTTCAAGGTGGTGGCCCCCTTTTTTGTTTCTCTTAAAAAAATTTCTTTGGGTTTTTGAGCTCAGAGTATGTTGTTGAGTAGACGTCAAGGGTGTCATTTAGGAGGGGAGTATCAGATCAGTCATAGTTAAATGTATTTCGTGTTTAAAGAAGTGGTTGGAACTTAAGGGATTGTCATTGGATAGTCAAGATAGCTTTTTGTGTAGATTCATGTGTTGATAAAATGGATACTGGTCCTTTATCTATGACTCTCATGGATTGTATGTTTAATGGTGGGGAGTTTTTAAGAACCCATATTTTTCAGGACTCAGTTCTGTTAATAAATATGAATGTTTTCATTTACGCACTTATAAAGGGGTAAAATGATCTTTTCCACTAGAAGATGTCGATATATAATTTTTCAACATCTTTGTTGGTCCTATAATATGGTATATTCCCTTTTATATGATTTTTCTAAGAATATGTGTCATATCACTTTTGAAGGAATATTTAATATTTAATATTTAATAAATAAAATATTATATTATTCACACAAGTTCATTCAGTCATATCTTTTGAACAGATGTTCTGATTGAGATTCTACCTCTACCATTGAGTTTTGAGTGCCATGTTTTTCATAGTTGAGGAATAAACTTGAGTCGAGCGTTGGGGCTGGCTCAAAGCCCTTTATATTCTTTTCCTTTTTCTATTACATTTCATCCCTTTTCTTTCCTTTCTCTTATTTCCTCCTCCTTCTCACACATACCTCTTGTGCAGCTCCTCCTACACTGTTTGACCAAGGGTGAAAAATTCTAAGGGATAAAAGAAGAAGTCGAATGGAGGGAGTGGTACCATCGTGAATCCCTTGACGCACTGCGTCAGCGTATGGAAACTGTGGACAGCTAAATCAAGCGAAGCATCAGCAATTTCCAATCGATGGTAGTCCTATTTACGTTTTCACTGTTGATTACACTTAAATAATTTTTTTTTCATTTTTATATAGCCTTATATAGCATTCTTATGTCATATTTAGGCGCAATCCATTGATTTGGGGGTGAAAACAAGTATTTTGGATGATCAGTGGGTTTCTCATTTAGTGAAACCATGTCACACGATGTGTAGACCTAGGTGACATGTTTTCTATTGTTTCTATTCGGGGATGATGTAGTTTTAAGGATTACATTCCATGTATGTGGTATATATGTTTTGTACTATTACATGGTTATGTGGCTATGTACCAGGATACAGAAAACTGTGTAAGGGTACATGGTCGTGTAAAGTACACAAAAAAACCTTTGTGGGTAGACTTCCGTGTAGAAGTACACTATTTTGCAATGTAGAAGGTTGTGGCTAATGAGGGACACGTGTATATACCTTGTTTCGGGTACACGTCGTGTACCCATGTCCCACACCGTGAACCAAGGGTTTTAAAATTATTGGGTTAGTGTAATTACATTCCCATGTTGGAGATAGAGGGTACACATCGTGTATGGTCTATACACGTAATGAACTCCCCTTTTTTGTACCCTTTGAGAGTCATTTCTGGTTTCATTCCTCAGGGTCATATTTGGTCCTTTGAGTCATAAAATCAGATTATTTTTCATGTAGAACACAATGGTGAAACCCTTGGAGTGTTTTGAGGACTCATAATTGGTGTTTGGGGGACTATATCGATATATAGAGGTTTCTCCTCTAGTTACCGAATTTATTTGTCTCCTGAGTGTTAGATCATAGTCTGAATGATTGGATCTATGTTCAAACCTCCTTGTTAAGACCTTTGGTCTGATGTGAGATATGAGATATCTCCCAAGATGTTTTTCATTTGAGGATGTTCCCCTAATGACTCATTCCATTTTTTCCTATAAGGCTATGGGACCTGCTTCTTCTTAAGATCCCATAAGGGATGAATTTTATTACATTTTGATCTGGGAGTACCTTGTAGGATTCCATGCTTTTTCATCCTCTAGAGTATCGCTGGTGTAGGATGTGCATTTGGATTATCACACGTGGATCCCTTATATTATTCATCTTTTAACATTACAACTAGGGATCCTGAATAGGATACCATTGCTCGTGTTAACCTGGAGGATCCCGAGTGGGATTCTACCAAGTGATTTGTTTGAAGGACCTAGAAGGTACCCTTTGATTAACGTACAATGATCATTTTGTGTCGATTTTGGTTAGTTATGGTGTTTGGGTGTCTCCTAGAACCTATTTCAAACTACTAAGCATGTGGGGTTGTGGCTGGAGTGTTGGGTGGGGAGTTCAGGCAACCATCAATCAATTTTTAAAAATTGACTTGTTTATTCCTGATGAAGCGATATTCACAAAAGGTTCTTCCTGGTTGGTATTTTTTGTGCATGACATGAGGCATATTTCTTTCTTTTGGTATGTCTAGATGTTTCTCTCAGATCTGTATTACTTATTGAGATGCTTCGTCATTCTTATTCAAGGTTTAGATTTTTAGCCACAAAATTTTTTAATTTCCATGTGATGCTTCATATGAGAAAAATTCCCATGTTAGTGACTATATTTCCAAGACATATGTTGTTGTTCCAAGAATGATGCACCATTTGGTAGTGGTTTATATTTGATGTTTTTGTATTTTGAAAATTTCATTCATGATGAAATGTTTAATTAAATAAAAAATGATTAAAAATTAAATAGAAATAGGGGAACCATTGTATCAAGTTAAAATTATATGGTTGGTCTCATATGGCTATTGTATCATACACCTTAGGTGAACAATGGATTCAGGTAATATTTCCATGGAAGGACACGAAAGAGGGTATTATGTAAAAGCCATGAGAAAACTATAGATATGTTGTATGGGAACATGGAGGCTTTAATTAAATGTTGTCTGAACCATGGATCCATTGAGGGATACCATTGATGCAATGTATTACCTTTTTTTATGATCCTTATGTTATACCTCGATGTAGTTTTGGGATTCCCGGGTAGGTCACATTGTTGTCTTGTATTTATTCTGTGAGCGAACCACAAATGTAGTGGATGGCCTCATAAATGATATACATAAACTCCTAGAGAAACATAGATCTATTTAAGGATTTCATGGATATGTTATACTATCATTGTTTATAGTTATACCCTGAGTGATACTTGAATCCTGTTGAGGTAAGCCTTGGATATGCTTAGTAGGTGGTAACTGATTTTTCTGAGTGATACTAAGATATACTTGAGGGATTCCATGGATGATGTTATAAGGATAATGAATTATGTGCCTTGATTGATACTTGGAGTTATTTGACGGATTCCTTGGATGAGAAAACAAGTTGTAATTTTGATGATCTGAATGTTGATGCACTTCTAGATTATTCACTTGACTTGAGGGGGAGCATGGTGTCTCCCCATATGTCTGGACAATTTTTCTCAAATAATTCATTGCAGGATTGAATGTATGTATATTGAATACTTTTTTTGGTTGATTAGAGTTGAGTATGTGAGAGCCTAGGGTAGGATATGTATCCTCGGTGGTTATGTACCGTTCTCAAATACTTTTCCGACATTGGTCGAAGAAGGTAGATATCGACCGGGATTATGTACCCCTGGTTATACTGCTAATGTGGTTTTATATTATTTGATTCACACACCAATTAATTTTCATATATATCTAAATATATAGGGATGATACTATAAGTCTGTACGTGTATATAGTTATCAGATACAATGGTGTCACTTTATCATTTGACAGAGATTATGGACCTTAGAATCGATGTTGTGATCATTTTTGGTTTTACAGATTTTTTGGATGTGATTCTGCTAGACATAACTTGCTGATTTTGCATACACATTCCACAAAATAGTTATAGGTTTCTTTTTGTGGTTTCCTACTGAGATTATTTCTCAAACCTGAACATGAAAATAAGTTTACATATAGAACATATGTGTTCATTTTAGTTTTTTCATATGTTGTATGGTAGATAGGGATAAGTCTCACTGCTACAGGATCGAGAAGAGCAACTTATGTGGTACATGTGATTGCGTTGGTGCAATTAGACATTGTCTAGATACCAGGTATGTGGTCTAGATCGATGTTATTAGTAGATCCATGCAATTTTGATTTTATATTCTTTTATAATGTTGTATTTTTATAGTTGGCCCAGTGGGTAACTAGTGGTGTATTGTATTGCACAATTGTACAATTTTTTATAGAAATTATTTTATTTATTATAGAATGTTCTATTACATCTCTTTACTGATTTCACACATTGTTTACCTTCCATTTTGAATGATACTTAGTAGTTTTCCACTACTTACAAACTCTGATAGGAGGTAACAGTCTTCCCACTTTCACCTTTTAGGGCCTTTCTTCTATTAAACAACCTCTAGTATATAGGGAGGAACTCTGGAGTATTATGATCCCAGCAGCTCAGAGCACCGGTTAATGAAATCCCTGCTGTGAGGTTGTAGTTCAGTTTCTAAAGGATAGGAGAAGGGGTATTTCACATGAATTTTCCAAATTACATGACGTGAAAATCTGTTTCTCGTATTTTATAGGATGTTTCACGGCATTTTAATAATTTACACACTGTTATGAAGAGTTTCACGATGTGTAATATTTCATTGTTAGAAAAATAAAACAAAATTAAGTGTCAGCGCATTTTTCGGTGACAAATAAACCCCATGTATTACACATCTTGAAAGGGAATTAAATGTCATGTAATACACCAATGGTATGCTATTTTAAAATAATGTTTTTTATTGAACATCATTCATTCAGTCAAGAATTCATTTTTGCTATCATTTTGAACAAACCATAGTATCATCATGATAATTAATGGGACCTTTTTTTCCCTCTTTAATCTATTGATCATAGTTTGTGTTCATTGGATATGTTTATTATGTTATCTTATTTTCATGTTTGTTTTTAATCAGTTCATCTTACATGGTTTTTATATTGAAATGTTTCTTTGGTTTGGGGTATGTTTCGAATTTTGTTTTGATGGATCCTTGGTGCAGTATAAGTTGATATGAATTTTCTGGGGGTGCGGTTGTGGTTCGCGAGAGTTCTTCTTCTCCCTACAGTGCACAAAATTAGTAAATATTCCTTAAGGTAGTATGTCCATTATTTATATTTATTAGGCATCATCCAAGATGGTTTATAGTTATTTTTATACATGAATCATGGTTTCGTTGGCTTAATTGTATAAATATAATCATTTATTCGAATTAAAAAGGTCTCTTAGGTTTTGATTCAAATATTTGTTTCTTTGATACTGATTGTAATATTTTTATTATACCAGCTAAATGCCCTAGTGAAAATTAAGGTTATTAGTGGCATAGTTTTCAATGGATACATCTGTTGTGATTTTTAGTTGTTGATATTTTTCAGTATCACCAAAAATAATTGGTAAATTCGAAAACAACATTTACTTAGCTAATGAATTAGTTTCTACATTATATTGGTTTCTATGACAAAACCATAAATGAATGTATTGGAATGTAATAAATGTTATTCCATGCCCACACTACTTTGAAATATGTTCTTTTAATGACTCCCTCATATCCATCATGATCACTCTCCATAGATCCTATTTTTTTGGCTCCCTCATAATAATTTTATAGAGCATTGTGGAAGCAGTATCTGTGGGTCACACAAAACCTTTTGTCGAAGCCTATGGGGAAATAACTAGGCCCACAAACTACTCAATCAAAAAATGCCCACATTGATTTGGTTTGCAAGAACGGAAATCAATGTCTCAATTACACGAAAAAAATTCATCTTTTTCTTAGGATGTCATTCGCACAGGCTATGTGCATAGTGGATTTTTCAACCTCAAATAATTCAATGACACGGTTTTTGGGAGCATGCTTTTTCATCTATATTCCATGAACCAATTGGTTTGAAGAGTCTTAGTGAAGATGTTGACCACCATGTAGAGAGATGGGCCATGAAGGACATTCAATTCATGACCCCTAATTCCCTTTTCTCAAACCCAGATTTTTTGTGTAGAGTCCCAAATCTTGTCGTACATGAACATTAAATTACTATTGTGGAATACTTAATACATAAAAAAAACAGACACACAAGGATCGTAATAGTTTAGTTTCTTTGGAAACTTGGAATATAATTTTCTAATCGTGGTGAAAAATCTTCATCATCTCCATTAATGATCTTCCCCTTTTGTTTTCTTACCTAAAACCTTTCTTTAAATCCTGGGGAAAATAAAACATGTAGAGGGTGAGCTCAAAAGAACAGTAAGGGTAAGAATAGAGAAAATCAAACAAACCATATACATTTGAACTTAAAAACATGAACATAATATTTCAACAACAAAATCTTGAGAAATGACATAAAACATGGCAGTATGTAAGGAATAGATCATAATGGATCATCAATCATGATAAAATAACCTCGAAATAAAGTATGTAATTGTGGCATCCATTAAGCACATGTAATGATTTCTATAGTAGCCATGGCATTACTGCCATGACCATCTTAGTGGACAAAGTCCCTTTTTAAATCGAGTTCACTCCCCATTTCAGTACCATAACACTAAACCAGATTAAAATACCATTCCAGCCATGTTATCTGATGAGATATAAATCTTTACCCAATGCATTGGAGGGATATATAGGTCCCAACCATCTCATAATTAAATCATTCCTACTTGTGCCACAACATAAACTTAAAACATTAATCATAACCCAAAGAATAAATTGGGTTTCATAAACATCATATCATCATCACATAATCCATATAAAAGAAATGGATATTTCACCATAAGAAAAGTGAAAGCATGTAAATCATAGAGACATTATATTTGAAACATACACATATGTAATAATTTCATCTTAGATGGAAAATGGTTTTGATAAAACACTGGAAATGAATTCTTGAGGAAAATATCCTTTCTTCATCAAAATCATTTTATTTTCACTAAATTCCATTCAATTTTAAAAGGAAAGGATTTTGTTGAAAATAATCATAAAATATTGTAGAGGAAGCTTCATGAAAATGAGGCATTATAAAACCGTAAAAATCTGTTCACGCCATATAAGTAAAAAATAACAATTTACTCGTACTTTTGTCGGAAAAGTCAAAAAGTACCTCATATGGTAAACAAAATAAAGATTCCTTCCATACAATGTGGTATGAGTTTGAAAAATGTAAAAATTTCTTAAACATACATGGAAGTAAATTAAACATTTTATGAAATCATTTTGAGAGCATATGGACATGGATAATAAACATAACCCCCAGTAAATACTTACGAGTAAACAATCTCGGATAAGAATGAGATTGGAATAATTATCCATTACCTTAGGTCTGATATGCATCGTATGGATCCGAAACTCCTGTATAATGATTTAAATAATGTCATTGACTTATTACAGAATCATATTAATTGTTATGATATCATATATGGTTCACTCATGACTTTATATTACCCATTCTTTTGTAAATTAATGTTAAAGTAGCATTTTGGGTAAAATATTTTCATTTGTTGTTCGTGTTTTAACTTGTAATTATTCATATGATTACATAGATAATGGTTACTTACATCCAGAATGTAAAACATGATTTATATATAATATATATTCAGAATATACATATATATAATAGATCTATAAATGGAAAAAAATACATCGTTCATGGAGATGGTAGGTCGTACGTACGCATGAACGCTGTTTTCGTTTCCTTATTGAATTGAATGGAATTATGTAGATGACATAAATATATATACATATACATAAATACATTATCATTATTATGTCATATATCTCATGATTACTTATTATATATACTTTATAATCATTCATGAATGGTTAATCATTGAGAATGAATCTCATCTCGTCGTGGAGACGGTAGTCCGTACGTACGTATGAGCAATGATATCATTCCCATGATCGTGGAATTGTATTGAAGTGTATTTATAATATTTAAGAATCAATATCACTTTACAATAATCATATACAGTCATTATTTACACCATTATACCCATCCAAGTACGGTGGTGGTGGAAAATAGATTACACCAAGGCGTGGAGACGGTATTCCGTACGTACGCACACACAGTGATATCGTTTTCCGTAGGATGGATAAATGGTGAAATAGGGTTGTTTCATACTTATAATAACATATCAGTATATGAGTTATACTGATGTTATTACTTCATAATTAAACAACTAATTAAGAATAAGTGGAAGAATAAATAATGTTGAAAGAATCAGTAACGAACATTACCTCTTCTTTGAAGTTCCTCTTTAAGACCTCCTCTTAGGGCACTAAATTTGGACTTTGAAGAATACCAAAACCTCTAGGATGTTTCTAGGGAAGTTGAGAAGATAATTTGGCAGGGTTTGGCCGAGCTTGAAGGCTCAAATAGGTGTGAGGAAGAGAGGGAGGAGGTTCCCTTTTATAATGGAGGGGAGGGGGACCATTGGAAATCATAAAAATATTAATTTATAATAAATATAACCCCACATAAAAACCTCCAAAAATGACTCCTATTTGAATATTAGATGATATAGGGTTGTAATATCATCAACCAATAAATTTTATACATGTAAGGAAATTATTTTAAACATTATCAACTTGATTTACCCTTACTTAATCAATTTAATTTTATTTGTGGTAATAACATTATATATTTTAAATTATAACAAATAATTACTTATTTGTTGTTGATTGTCCATAAATGGATACTTTATAAAATGTTAGACCATATAAATTTACAATTTTTATTTTTATATATTTTCTGTAATTTTTAAACAATTTTATGATATGTTATGTTTATAAAATAACAATAGTGGCAATTTTGATACTATTCATTTATTTGAATTTAAATAAAATATATACAGAATATAAGTTCAAAATAAAAGCATTAATAGATTCATAAAATGTCATATGTATCTATAAAATTAGTGGGGAACATTAAATAGTTCATATAATATTTAGTTTATTATTTTTAAAACCATTTATTTGGTTTATCTCTTAATAAAATAATTACTACAACATTTTTGTATAATTATCTGATATACTTATTTGTTGAATGAAAATTAAAAATAAAATCCTATGATGAAGATAAATATATTACCTTTCACAATAATACTTTTACTAGAATTTATCATCTTAAAATCACAATATGTAAATTGTTATATTTATTAAATTATGAAGGTGACAACTTTGACATCATTTAAAATAAAATAATATAAGTGTCATAATCACTTTTATAAGACTCCAAACGGTTATATATTAGGTCATTGTATGATTATGGTGTATATATACACTAAAAATAAGTTTTGGTTAGGTTTTTGGTCCTTTTAATGGGTATTATTATTTCAATAAAAACTATATTACTGATTTTCCACATAATAAATAATTTATGCATCATTAATGTATCACCATTAATGATAATTATTTAATCCCTAAAAATTCTAAATAAATTATCATGTTGTAGATAATTTTATTATCTTTTGGGAGACTATTAATTTTCGACATTTTATGATTTTTATCACTAAATTAAAATTATTATACTTATAAGATTTAAGAGAGTGACATGTTGTCACTTTCTTTGGTTGTAATAATAATTAAATTATTTCCATTGTCAAACGTCCATAAAATAAATCTAATCCGACTCTTAGGTGATATGGGTCAATTTTTAGCCATCCAATAGAATTTTGGAATGTGTTAGGGTAATTTTATAATATTATATTTACCCTTAATTACACGATTTACCTTTAACTATGGTAAAAAAAATTTACCGTAGTTACTATTCATAATTCCCAAAAATAAAAAGTAGCCTATTAACATAATTTGGACCCACTGATTCCAAATATTGAATCCATTTTTTCAAATTCAATACAAAAAAGTTTCAGAAATTAAATTAAAATTAATCCCGTTGTCGAATGAAAACGGGTTTTTGTTTAAAACATTGCAAAAGATTGAATTGATTTAACCAACAAATTCAATGTAAAATAAATGATAATGACATAAATTATATTAAATGGTAAAAATATATTCTATTTATGATTTAAAACCATTCAATATTATAATTTAACCATAGAAGTTATTACGATGAAAAAGTTGTTTTTAATTAAAATATAGAGTGTTTTTATTATTCATTAAAATATGAAAGTAATTAGAATAATATGAAAAAATTATCCAAGGTAAAATTTTATATCCTGATTCCAAAGAATAATTTTATTTTGTAAAATTTAACTTATAAACATGAAAAAACCTAGATTTAAAGTGGGTGTGCCATCAAAAGGCGGCAAAACTACATTTTTTAAAAAATACTTATTTTACACAAAAAATTTATTTTGTTCGTATACCATGTTCTAGAAAATGTGTAAGATGAATAATAATGTTATAAAATTCAAAATTAAGTTAATACTATTCATAACAGATAGTTCATAATAATATTATAATAATATATCGTTGTTTAGTAAAACTCGGTATTGCGTACAACACACGCTATCGAGGAAGGTCACGATTGTGTGTAATGCAAGCCAGGTCAGGGTTGTGTGTAGTGCATGACTCCTTTTTTTCTGTGTATAACAAAATACATTGAATATATATATATACTCAATGTTTCATAGAATAACTACAATCAAACAAACATGAAATTGTGTGTAACACGATCTAGGATTAGTGTTGCGTATACTGCAAGCTAATAAGGTGTTGCGTATAGAGCAAGATAATCTTAGTGTATCGTACAACAGAAGATATGAAAGAAATTAAAAAGAATATATCTTATAAAATATAGGGTTATTACATTCTACCCCCCTTAAAATGAATTTCACCCTTGAAATTCGTCGGGGGTTATAAATGGTTTTCTACTTGAAAGTTTCTTTAATTGAAACCCACATCGTAAAAAGGAATACCAAATATTATCTTTATAAACTAAAGTATGAAATGTAACAGTTACCCAAATAAAATAATCACTAGGTTTTCACATAGGATATCATTGGTGAAAATATGGATATGGAATAGAAATCTAACCATCATGTTCTGATAGAGAGTGGTAGAGAACATGGCTATGAAAAAGCCAACAATCACAAAGCCATAGATTTTTGATTATCTATGGTACCATCTGATTCATCGGATATAAGGTCACTAAGACAACATTTTTGGTTTTCAAGATCATTTCCCTAAAGTTGATGATTTAAAATAAATACTTACATGATTTTGGTACAATCTCACTGTTGTTCATGAATTTAATAATTTCCACTTCATCCCTTAATGAAATGAAGTTGAATTTGTTATTCCTGACGTGTTAGCAGATCATGTGATAGAATGATGGGTCATTACATATGTTTCAAACAAAATGTTAGAAAAATTTATAAGTCCATTATATGGTTAGATTAATCGTATATGGTTCCAAAATTGAACTTATACTTCATATATCATACAGATTAATAAAATAAAACTAGTTTCTACTAACCAGGGACTTCCTCTAGGCTAGTGGTAGGCGATAAAGGCCAGTCGCACTTCGGTTGTCGGTTCGATTCCCACAGCCTTGTCTGACATGATGGGCTGTCACCAGTCCTGCAGGTTTTCCTTTTTCTAAAACTACAATACTATAACATCCCATCAATAATATCTAAAAAAGTTTTATCCTTAAATAATACTAACTTATGTACAACATAATCCCTTCCAATCTTTAGGCTTATCTAAAATACTTCGGTCTAAGCTCATAGTATAATGAAAATGATAAATTGAAATGTCAAATAACAATCACGTAAATTCAATCATTTATCCCCCATATATCATAAGATTTATCTTGTTGGTCAAATTACAAACATGTGAATACCTTAATCATGTATTCTCTTGAAAAATGAATACCCATTTAACCTTAGTGAAAACATGAATGCTGTCAAAAGTTACCTCATTCCACATACCAAAATCCCAAAATTTCTATATAATCAATCCATAATATCACTTAGTCCTTATATCAGTCATGAGCTCATGAATACAATCAAACATCTCATTATCTTCTTATCCCTTCATTATGCGCATATCATCTACATTCCAAAAATATATGAATAACCTTCCATGGTTACTGGTACCATTCAACATATACTTTCATATACTTTAGGAAAAAAATAGTGTAACAATACAGAGATGATTCTTTATTCCATAGTACCATACAATATTCTTTATAAACATACAATCATTCCACTAACTTCTTAAACCAGTAGATAAGCTTCATCATTTATTTCATCTCAAATTTAATTTGTAGTCTCTTCATTATCATCCACATATATAATACCCGTATAACCATGCTGATTCACTTCATGAGATTTTCCCTTAAGGAATTGGTTTGCATAATGCCCATACATTCCACATTTAAAACATCTCATCATTATTGATGTCGTAACAATACTATTATCCTTTTCCATGGTGTTAACTGATCCTTTTCATTTTCACTTACTGGCTTTGTGTCCTTCTTTTCCACACCCAAAGCATCATTTAGTTCCTTTGAATCAATCTCCCTGATGCCTCTTCCTACCTGATTTACATGAAAGAATTTGAACTTTCTTTCCTTTATGATCATCATGAAACTCCATCTTTCTCTTATTATCTGAGTTGGGAAACTTACCGGAGTTGATATTATTGATCATATTATGAGATTTCTGATTAGGAATAATAACTATGTTTGGACTTCCAAATCCCGTTTCATTTGGTTGATCATGAAGAATACCATTCCATTGTCCGTCGTATCCTCCATTATCGTGAATCTTCCTATTTCCAGCCATTTTCTAAAACTCAAAAAGAATAGTGTGAGAGGAAAAAATAATGCTAGGTAAAACAACCTAGTAAAGGGGAATTAACCTCAATATCTAACATCTTAGGTTAAATTCTATGATCGTTACCATATTTCAAGGACTATATCCTATACGTATACTTATCCTTAGGGATATCCCTAGATATACCTTAGAAATATCTCTAGGGATCTCACTAACAATTTCGCATCCTAGTTTCCAAAGGTTGACTAAAACATTCTTATGATACCAACTGTAGAGACCCAAATCTTGACGTACATGGACATTACATTAATTTTGTGGAATAATTAATACATAACAAAAATAGACACACAAGGATCGTAATAGTTTAGTGTCTTTGGAAACTCGGGATATAATCTTTTAATCATGGTGAAAAATCTTCAACATCTCCATTAATGGTCTTCCCATTTTTTTTATTACCTAAACCCTTTCTTTAAATAATGGGGAAAAGAAAACATATAGAGGGTGAGCTCAAATGCTCAGTAAGGGTATGTATAGGGAAAATAAAACAAACCATATACATTTGAACTTAAAAACATGAAAATAATATTTAAACATCAAAATCTTGAGCAATGACATAAAACATGGCAGTACGTAAGGCATAGATCATAATTGATCATCAATCATGATAAAATAGCATAGGAATAAAGCATGTAATTGTGGAATCCATTAATAACATGTAATTATTTCCATAGTATCCAAGGTATTACTACCATGGCCATCTTATTGGACAAAGTCCCTTTTTTAATCGAGTTCACTCCTCGTTTCAGTCCTGTAACACTGAACCAGATTAACTTACCATTCCAGCCATGTCTATCACATGAGATATAAATCTTTACCCAATACATTGGAAGGAGATATAGGTCCCACCCATCTCATAATGAAATCATTCTTACTTGTGCCACAACATAAACTTAAAACATTCATCATAACCCAAAGAATAAAATTGGTTTCAAAAACATCATATCAACATCACATATTCTATATAAAACAAATGGATATTTCACCATAAGAAAAGTGAAATCATGTAAATCATAGAGACATTATACTCGAAACATACACATATGAAATCATATCATCTTATATGGAAAATGGTTTTGATAAAACACTTGAAATGAATTCTTGAGTAAAATATCCTTCCTTCTTCAAAAACACTTTCATTTCACAAAATTCCATTCAATTTTAAAAGGAAAAGATTTTGTTGAAAATAATCATAACATATTGTAGAGTAAGCTTCATGAAAATGAGGCGTTATGAAACCGTAAAAATCCATTCACGCCGTATAAGTAAAAAAAATAACAATTTCCTCGTACTTTTGTCAGAAAAGTCAAAAAGTACCTCGTATGGTAATCAAAAGAATGATTCCTTCCATACGATGTGTTAAAAGTAAGAAAATATTAAAAATGTCTTAAAAATACATGGAAGTAAAGTAATCATTTTATGAAAACATTTTGAGAGTATATGGACATGGATAATAAACATAACCCCAAGTAAATACTTACGAGTAAAAAATCTCGGATAAGAATGAGATTGGAATAATTATCCCTTACCCTAGGTCTGATATGCTTCGTAAGTGATCCGAACCTCCTGTATAATGATTTAAATAATGTCATTGACTTATTACATAATCATATTCATTGTTATGATATCATATATGGTTCACATATGATTTTATATTAACCATTCTTTTGTAAATTAATGTTAAATTAGTGTTTTGGGTAAAATTGTTTCATTTGTCGTATTTGTTTTAACTTGTAATTATTCATATGATTACATAGATGATGGTTACTTACATCCAGAATGTAAAACATGATTTATATATAAAATATATGTTGTAAATAAAAGAATTAATAGATTCATAAAAGGTCATATGTATCTAGGAATATAGTGTAGAACATTAAATAGTTTATATAATATTTATTTTATAATTTTTAAAACCATTTATTTGGTTTATCTCTTAATAATATAATTACTACAAAATTTTTGTATAATTATCTAATATACATATCTATTGCATAAAAATTAAAAGTAAAATCATATGATAAAGATAAATCTATTAACTTTCACAATAATAGTTTTACTCTAATTTATCATCTTACAATCACAATATTTAAATTGATATATTTATTAAAATATGAATGTGACAACTTTGGCATCATTTAAAATAAAATAATATAAGTGTCATAATCACTTTTATAAGACTACAAACGGTTATATATTAGGTCATTGGATGACTAAGGTGTATATATACACTAAAAATAAGTTTTGGTAAGGTTTTTGGGCCTTTTAATGGGTATTATAATTTCAATGAAAACTATATTACTGATTTTTCACTTAATAAATAATTTCTGCATCATTAATGTATCACCAATAATGACACATATTTAATCCCTAAAAATTATAAATAATTTATCATGATGTAGATAATTTTATTAGATTTCTGGATACTATTCATGTTCGAAGTTTTATGATGTTTATCACTAAATTAAAATTATTATACTTATAATATTTAAGAGAGTGACATGTTGTCACTTTCTTTGGTATTAATAATAAATAAATTATTTTCATCGTAAAAATTACATAAAATGAATCTAATACAGCCCATAGGTGATATGGGTCTTCTTTTAGCCATCCAATTGAATTTTGGAATGTGTTAGGGTAATTTTATAAAATTATATTTACCCTTAATTACCGGATTTACCTTTAACTATGGTAAATAAAAGTTACCGTACTTACTATTCATAATTCCCAAAAAAAAGTAGCCTATTAACATAATTTGAACCCACTTATTCCAAATATGGAATCCATTTTTTCAAATTCAATAAACAGAAGTTGCAGAAATTAAATTAAAATTAATCCCGTTGTCGAATAAAAACATGTTTTTGTTTAAAACATTGCAAAAGATTGAATTGATTTAACCTAAGAATTCAATGTAAAATAAATTATAATGACATTCATTATATTAAATGGTAGAAATATATTCTATTTATACTTTAAAACCATTCAATCTTATAATTTAACCACATAATTTATTACGATGAAAAAGTTTTTTTTAATTAGAATAAAGCATTTTTTTACTATTCATTTAAATATGAATGTTATAAGAATAATATGAAAAATTTATCTAAGGTAAAATTTTATATCCTGATTCCAAAGAATAATTTTATTTTGTAAAATTGAACTTATAAACATGTCAAAAACTAGATTTAAGGTGGGTGCTCCATCAAAAGGCGGCAAAACTGCATTTTTTGAAAAATACTTATTTTACCCGAAAAAATTATTGCGTTCTTATTCCATGTTATAGAAAATGTGTAAGATGAATAATAATGTTATAAAATTAAAAAATTAGTAAATAATATTCATAACGTCTAGTTCATAATAATATTATAATAATATATCGTTGTTTAGTAAAACTCGATATTGCGTGTAACACATGCTATCGAGGAAGGTTGGGATTGCGTGTAATGCAAGCAAAGTCAGGGTTGAATGTAGTGCACGACCCCTTTGTTGCTGCGTATAAAAAAAATAAATTGAATATATATATATACTCAATGTTTTGTAGAATAACTACTATCAATGAAACATGAAATTGTGTGTAACACGATCCAGAATTAGTGTTGCGTATACTGCAAGCTAATACGGTGTTGTGTATAGAGCAAGATAATATTGGTGTATCATACAACAGAAGATATGAAAGAAATTAAAAAGAATATATCTTATAAAATCTTGGGTTATTACGCTTTGATATTGTTCATCAATAGTTCAGTCGAGCATATATTTTTTCCTTTGTCAAATTTATAGTAGTATTGCCTTTCCCTTTATAATGTTTTCACAACCCAGAAAAGAGATAAAATAATATATATATATATATATATATATATATATATGTATATATATTTGAAAATATAGTCTTCATCTAGGTCATAGACATTGGTGGGGCTTAGGTTGATTGATTAGGGTTGTCTCAGTTTTTTGAAAACAATAGTTACCACTTCGGGATCAGAATTGCTCCTTTTGTGACATTGTATGTTCATATTGGGAAATGTCTACTGAATTGGTTGGAGATTGGTGAAATTTTATCTGTTGGGCCTATATTCAATACTTAGATGAAAAATTATATATATTATTATTCATAGAACATTTTTGTCACATATTTGGTTTAAATCATATGTTGATCATCACTTTAGACCATTGTAGTTTTCGTTTTATGACCAAGTGTTCTTGTGTGTTTCTCTAAATTTGGGTCATCAATGGCTTGAAAGGTAAGGGAAATATGATACTCTATTTTTGGGACCTTTATATATTTTATTAGTGTGGGAATGTCCCCTTACCATTTATAACAGCAACCGTAGATTAAATTGATGCATAATGTCTTCTATTTATTTGAGCTACAAAACTATCTTTCAAATCCATCTCCGGTTCATTTATTGAGTGATCTAGAGGATGAATATGATTTATCTATGTCTGAAAATATAGTATGTATATACTATTATAAAACTCTGTTTCTTTATGGGAGGATGATAAATTTGGTTAGAGTGTTATGGAAGTAATATTATCTTTCTCATGATAAATAGGAGAGGGAGGCACCGATGAGAGAATACGAGCATCATATTATTGACATGGAAGCCTTTTAATAGAATTTCTATTAATAGAATGATTGTAGGATTTTGAGACTGAAGTAACATGTTATTATTTTTTTTGTTATTCCAAAACCCTCATTTTGAACATTTTTTGGTTTTGTATCTTTTATATTTATTTCAGGCGATAATTTTGGAAATTTTGAATGCTTCTGGGTTGTGCACGGTTGGTGCATGTTTTTGTTCAAATGGAACTTCCTATAATTTGAAACAATTCAAAACTAAATAGTGGATATTTTCATAGAAATATCATGGTTTTACAAACCATGATCCCACCTCATTGAAACCATTAACCATAGAAAAAATGGTTACACAGTAAGGGAGCACATTTTGTCTAACAATGTGGCCCTACCAAAAAACCCATGCATACAAGAAACAATTAATCTAAATTTCCTAAAAAATTTCATGAGACAGTACTGATAGGCTTTTTATGGTACTCTATGACCATATTTCATTTTTTTCTTCTATATAGGCTCCCAACAGGTGATTTTTCAACTATATACCCTTTTGGTGGAAAATTTAATATAAGATAATGTTGTTTGACCCCTTCTATGTATGATTTATCTTTACATTATCATACACCTTTAACTCTCTCATATTTCATCAGTAGTGTTTTATAGATATATGTGACATTATGAGGATCTAATACTCATTTTTAGTATCATGTTTTTATATATTATTCTAGGATCCTTATTGCCATATTTCTTAAATTTAGTTTCTAGAATTTCACTTCTTTTAGTTTCTGTTATCCTGAGGTAGGTAGTTCAATTTCTGATATGAAATAAGAATAAACATTAATTTATTAATTTAGATAACGTTTTTTATTTATATTTAATTTATTTAAATTATTTTATTAAAACCCTAGTATCATTTAATGTTGGGGTTGAATTGGGATTTGGAATTAAATTTGAAAACCCCATAATTCTATTGAATTTTGGTGTGTTGTGAAATTGGAAAGAAATCTTTTCAATTTCATTGTGAAATTAAATTTTTGGATTTATATTGTTAACATTATTTATTGAATTGATTATAAATTTTTGTTTAATGAAAATGGATTAAAATATTTTTTAGAATCCCGGTGGTCTTATCTTGAAAATGTATAACTTGATTGAAATCCTATGTATTGGTTTTTAAAAAGAAGTTTTCATTTTAGAATCGTAAATTGGATGAATTTTATTTTTAATTGCTTTCAAAAAAATTCCTATTTTTGATTTTTGTCAAAGAACATGCATGCCTTGGTAGTTAGTGAGTTATTAGGTTTGTAATTTTGTGACACATCACAACTGATACAAAATGTAGTAAACATGGTCATAGTCTCGTTGAAATGGTTATGATAACACTTTTACCAGTGTCCGGTGGATATATATATAACCATATATTCCTTTTTCACCGTTGACTATGTGTGGATCATGTATCCTATAAATATCATACCTCTAGGGAGATGGCCATGATTCTCATTTTAAATGTTCTGATATATATGTTTTTTCCTATAAACTATTGTACACATTCCTTAAGAATTTATATTTTGGATTTTATATAAAATGTATACTAACAAATTTGTTTATTTTATTTCCATCATTTAAAATGGTAATCATTATTTTCTTTTAAATATGATTTCAAAATTATTTTATATTTATTTTTAATTGATGGAATTATTTGGTTAATTAAATGTAGGGACTTATTATGGAATTATGTTTGAGACCCTATTAATTTTTTAGATCACACCCTCCTAGTTTCATCAGGTGTTTGTAGGTTATCTACATCTAGGTTCGATAATGGGTAAATCACCGCTTGGATGTAGTTATTATTGTTAATGATTGTTCTTGGAGAGTTTTCTCTACTATGACTTGGGTTGTTATCCAATTTTATAAAAATAATTTGTTATACATTGGTTGTTTTTTCCCTGTTTGACTTCTGGAGTAGTGAACCCTAAAGAGTTTTTCTTTTTTCATACTGACAAGTATCTTTATCTTCCATTGTCTTTGTGTAAAATTTTTTCCCAATTTCATGTTATTGGATGCAAGGTACCTGTAATAGCCTAGAAATTCCAAACATGATGAAATTCTAAAAATATTATATTAAATGGTTTAATTTGAAATTACAACAAAGTAATAATTTTTTTTATGTTGGTTCTCTTAAAAAATAATAAATGAAAATTAATTTTTTAGTTAATATGATTATATGTTAGTTATAATACATTTAATTTTATATACATATTAATTATTGTTTTAAAATTAATATTCTAAAACATTATTTTCTAGTAGAATTTTGTTTAATGATTATTTTAATATAAATATCCATATTTTAATATATGTTAACGATGATAATAATTATTTTATATTATAAACTTATTAATAATTATATTGGAATATAATAAACATGGTTTAATAAATTTTGAATTTCAAAATGACACATATATATATTTGGAATTATATTTTTTTTTTGGATTATAAATTGTAGATTATTTTTTAAAAGTATTAATTTTATAAATATTGTTTACAAAAATTATAATTATAATTATTTTGACATAATATCTAAATTATTCAAATAATATTTGATATAACTATATTATGATATAAATTATTATGTTTATGTTTTATAAAATATTTAAATGAACATATTTTTTATATAAGAAAATATTAAAAAAATAAGAAATGGATTAAAAAATGAAATTAAAATAACATAAAAATGGGAGAAATGTTTTTTGAGTGGAGGAACTATAGGTTTACTAGGAGTTAGCTTGGATTCACGCATGATCATGGGAGAAGGAGACGAGGGAAATTTGAGCCACAACTTCCGTGAGGGAGTTGATCAAACCATGTCAGAGCGGTTTGGTTCATCCATGAATGACGTTTTCAGGTCGATTGAGCTTGAGTGGGACTCGACACGTATGGAGTTCTGAGTGGGTTATGGTTTCGACTAAGATGAAGATCCAACGGTCTCAAATATTCATTGATCTAGAAATTTAGGCATGTGGTTTATTTTTTAAGAGTCTTATTTTTTGTTTGGTCTAACTCAGACATTTTTTTGTTTTGTTTTTATTTATTTAATTGATGTAACCAGTCAAATGTGGAATTTATGTATTTTACTATTTTGAATTCGGTCTATGAACATAAGATGTTATGGTTTTACTCATTTTTTATATCCATGTAGTGTAATATTAATATGAATTTGTCCACATTTTCTATTTATATAGAAGAATTAATTAATATATATCTTTGCTATGTCAGTATTATATGTTTTTTTCATTTCTATGAATTTATTAAAATGAAAAATTGATCAATGATATATTTTAATTAATTTGGTGCTACTGTATCCTTAGCTAGATTCACAATCGTGTGTGTGTGTAACCATGTGAGGATTTAGCAATAAATTTCTTGTATCTGTGTGTAAATGATTTAGGAAACCCCACCTATTTCTTAATCTCAAGCAGTAGACCCTTAGAATTTTTTTTAAACAGATTTGTATTATAGTCTGTATTTCTAGAGGGTGCTTGAGTGTGTGTTGAAAGCCAAGAAAATATATTTCATTTTTCTACTACAATCCAAGTAAGGGTGTATAAATATATTATCATATATCATATTTTATTTATGAAAAGTGTATTTAATTTTGAATTGTTCTATTGAAAGTAATATATATATTTATATATATATACCAGAACTATTTTCTAATCTATGATTAAGTATATATAATATGTATACATGAATGATTTTATAATTTATTTAATAACATTTGGTTTTATGAAAAATTAATATTTTAAGTGTGAAATTCTCTTTCATAATTGTGGTTTTTAATTTCTAAATAATGATTTTTGATTATATAATTAGTAATTAATTTTAGTCATTTTTATCAAATCATTTCAAAATTAGTATTTTAATTTATATTATTGAATTCAAAAAAATTTCCTCCATTAAAAATTTAATTAAAAGGGATATTTTTTTGTATCGTAGATTTTTTCATCACGAATTTAATTTTGTATATAATATAATATATATATATATGTGTGTGTGTGTTTTTGTGTGAGTTGGAGAGAGAAAGAAAAAAAATTATTATGCAATATCATGTTCTTTAATTTATAATTTAAACTCATAATATATATACATTTGTATATATGTGAGGAAAAAATGATTAATGGCATGTTATAATTTTTATTATGATATTTATAAATAATTTAACATATCATTTCAACATGTTATATAAAAATTAAGTATGTTATATCTGCATATAATCACAGCCATGTGTAATTCCTAACATCCATATACCTTGTAGATTATTCTATATAACATCATGATTTCAAATTAAAATTTAAGGTATTCATTTTAGATTATTAGGCACATGGATTTCATAAAGTATTAAAAAAAATTATATAATATGTTTCATTTTTCATTTTATTTGTGATTAATATATATTTATTATGATGATTTATTTATATGAATTTTAACGTATTTCATGAATAGGAGTTTGAATACATGGATGGTTCATGAAAAGGCCTTTGGCATGAATTTTGGTTGTAACCAAACTCACAATGATATTCGATGAAAAATGATAATTTTAGTTCTATAAATAATTGTATACAAATTTATATGTGAATGGATATTTAAATTATTTGACATGTTTTCAAAATCAAGAACTCATGTGAAATTATATATAAGAAAATGAAGGTTAAAATGCTTTTAGAAAATCCCACAAATGAACATTGTAAATATGGAAGGGAATTAGGTATAGAACCCATCCATCGTCAAGTGGGTTGGCATAGGATATCCTTAAATGATTCAACAAGTCTGAGATCAGTGTTTTGAGTATAGATATTTTTATACAATATTCAAAAACATCAATGGAATGTGTTTAATACAAATTTTGAACGTATGTAATTTCTAAAGTGAATACTATTTTTAAGGATTCTGTAATTTCAAAAATTGTTTTCAAAATTATATTTATAACTTTATTTTTTAAATTAATTTTAAAAAATATTATTTAAAATGATATATCAATGAATTTAAAATCCCTTACTTGGCATATAATGTGATAACGCTATTTTAAATTATCATTCAGCAGAAAATTAGAGATTTCCGAAGTAATTCACTTCGCTCATGGAGTTATTACATGCAATGTTTTTTAATTTTTTTTATATTCTTGTAAAACACTGATAAAATTTTATGGTGTGTTTGTTATCCAGAACCTAATCTTAGAAAGGTCCTCGATTATGCAACATGTTGTGAAAATTTTCAGTTTCTTTTAAAAAAAAATTACAAAACAAGTGTTGGCACCGAATCCAGAACCACGGGATCATGGCACTATAATATTAATTAGATAATCTATTTAAAAATCATTGGAGATTAGATGTTTTCATCTATGTGGTAGTGCTTAGATTTTTTCATTTCATTTTTTTAATAAAAATATGGTGATGAAAATTTAAAATATTCTAAAGTCCAACTAATGAATTGAGAGGGAGCAATTTTATTAAGGGGGAATAGTTTAAGAGCCTAGAAATTCAAAATGTGGTTATATTTTATAAATCTTATATTAATTGTATTCATTAAAATAAAAAGAAATTGATAAAAAAATTTGTCCAGCCTCTTAAAAACAACTTAATGAAATTGCGTGTTTTAATTAATTTGATTATAAGTTAGTTATAATAATTGTAATTAAATATAACTTTTAATTATATTTTTGAAATTAATATTATAAATCATTTTTTATAGTATTATTTTGTTAAATTATTATTTTAATATAAATATAAATATTTTAATATATTCAAAATATGATAATAAATATTTCTTCAAAAATAATAATAAATTATTATTTTTGGTTATAATTAATTAGGTATTATAAATTATTATTTTCAAAAACATATATATATATATATGTCTGAAATTATAATTATTTATTTTAAAAATATATTATAGATTATTTTTATTAAAGTGTTTCTATTAGAATATATTCATAAAAAATTATAATAATATCTATTTTTATTAAATATTGAAATTATTCACATACTATTTGAAGTTTCTAAATAATGATATAAATTATAATTTTTATGTTTTATAAATATTTAAAATGATGATATTTAGAATTAAAAAATTAACAATAAAAAATTGGAAAATGTAATGAAGAAAAGAAATGAAAACTACATAAAAAAGGGAGAATCATGATTTGGTGGGAGGCATTGTAGGTTTTACTAGAGTCATAGGGGATTCAATCTTGGCCTTGGGAATGCAGAGAAGGATGACTCGAGCCGGAGCCACCATGATGGAGTTGATTCGAGTAGTACAGAGTGGTGAGGTTCAACCATGATAGATGTTTTCATGTCATTCAAGCTTGAGTGGGTCTCGACGTGGATGTAGTTTTGAGTGGGCCAGTTCTTCGACTAAGATCTAGATCTTGCAATCTCAAATCATCTTTGATATATCTTAGTAGTCTTGTGGTTTAATTTTTAGGAGTTTAATTTCTTTTTATGGTCTGAATCATATGATTATTGTTTTATTTTAATTTACTCAATCGATGGCACCCATCATCAATGGTCCATTAATATTTTAGTAGTTTCCTTTTACTCTACGAATAGAATATGTTATGGTTTTTCTTGTTTGGGATGTCCTTATAGCATATCATTAAATTGAATATGGCGACATATTCTATTTAGTTTTGTGAATTAATCAATGTACTGCATTTTTTGTCAATGTTATATGCAGGTTTTTTCATTATATGAATATAATAAAGAGAAAATTAGTGCAATTGTATATATATGTCAAATTTATGCCACTGTATCCTCATCTTTCTATACAAGCTGGTGTGTGTGTCCATGCATAGTGGTTTTCCGATAAATATATTGTTTCTATGTGAGAATTAATTTGGCAATACAACCTATATCTTATCATATGTAGCAGACCATGAAACCAATGCATAATCAAATTCACATATTAATCAATATGTACGGTGGGTGCTTCAGTGCATGTCCAAAGCAAATGAAATCCCTTGAATATTTTCTAATACAATTCATGTAAGGGTGTATCGATTTTATTTTCAGATTTAAAATTTGTTTTACTCAAAGTCTATTTAATTTTTAATTTCTCTACTAAAAGTATTATATATATATATTCCAAAACTGTATTCTAATTCATGATTAAATATATATTTTAGTTATAAATGAATTGTTTTATTAAATATCTAATTAAATTTTATATTATGTAGAAATAATTTTTTTTTTGTGAAATTATAATTTAAATTATTGTTTTTGATTTTCAGATTAATAATGAATTGTATTCATTTTTAATTAAATTATTTCAAAATTATTATTTTTATTTAAATGATTGATTTCAAATACTTTTCCTCCATTAATAAATCAATTACAAGGGATATTTTTTATATCGTATATTTTATCACAAACTTCATTATATAAATATATATTAATTATATATATATATATATATATATCTGTTTGTGTTTTTGTGATTATTATGCAACATCAAGTTCATTTATTTAGAATTTAAATTCATAATATATATATATATAGGTATATATATATATGATTGTATATATATATATAATGATAAAATTTTTAATGACATGTTATAATTTTTTTTGTAATGTTTCTAAAAAAACATCCATAGCATGTCATCATGTTATATTAAAACAATGAATGTTACATCTTCACATAATCATTTCCATCTATTATACATAACATTGACATACTATTCATGTCATTCATATATGATATCAAAAAGAAGGGGTTTTTTTAATTGGTATCATCAATAATCTTTTTTAACCAGGGTTATGTAATGATAAATTAATGAAATGGAAATGGTATGTTTTTTTATCTCAATTTTATTTCGATGAGATATTCCCTATTCATCACTTATTTATTTCTTGTTCTGTACTTCACAGTTGATATATCATATAACAAATATTCTTATATTTTTATTGTTCAATGTTTCATTTGATAATTATTTACTTTTACATGGATTATGATTCTAATATATCAACGTCGTAGTTGGACCTTTGATATAAAATTATATTTTTAAATAGACTATTCAATATATTATGAATTCTTTGATAATTGAAGACTTGTGTTGGAGACCAGTTAATAAAATACCTGTGATGCATTGGCAGTCTCATGAGATGAAATTAGTGTGTTAGAAACCCTTCACATTTATTCCCACACAGAATCATTTGGGTTTCTACCCATAGACAAAAACTACAAAGATGATAGATATGAATAGAATATATCTTGAGGATATATTTTAATTTTTCAGATATATGAATTTATGCATTTATTTCATTTCAATTATTACTATCCAAAACAGTTTTACATTGAAAAGTATATGGATGCATTTTCATTCCTAATATATTGGATACTTGTAATCTATTTTCAGTTATTTACCTCCCTATGAAGTTTATTCTCATTGATTTGAGTTAGCTTTTATTATACATTACCACTATTGAGCATTTGAGATCACCCCATTATTATAATTTATTTTCCATGGAATTCCAATAAATTTATTATGGCTAATATTCAAGGTTCATCATGGAGAATAATTTTGTTCCCATTGAAAATACTTGTAGTATTTTATGTTTATGATGTATTTTAAATTTTAAATATGTATATACTTTACCAGTACACCTAAAATACTTAGTCCTCTAGGATGAAATTCATTTTATCTTATACCAATGTAACAAATTATGGCACCACCTGTAGGATACTCGGGATTGGTCTACATAGATAATGGTGAAATTTTTAAAAAATATGAAATGTTTCATTTATCAATTAATAATGTAAAATAATGATTTTTATTTTTAATTAAATTATTCATGTTTTTACATGGAAAAATTATGTCATGAATAGTCTTTTATTATCAATAGTTCCATTTTATTTAATATGAATAATAAATGGTTTTTGTATTGTATTTTACAATTGAATTTTTTATAAAAACAATTATATAAAAATTTTCATTTTTTTGAAAAAACATGTTTTCATTGTGTTGTATAGGTTTAATATTATAATAAAATATTAAACATTGATGTTTTGAATTTTCAAAAATGTAGTTCATATCTGGAATCAATATTTCAATATTTAGAAAATATACCCATATTATTATTAGACAATTCGAATAGTAAACATTGTAGTTCTTGATACCTTGATTGGAGGTAAATTAGGTAATTAAAGGTGAAAATATTTTGATAAAAAATAATAAATTACCAAGAAACGTGATTCAATTCATTTTAGAATTAATAAACATCCTTAATAATCTATGTTTCAAATAAATGACCTTTTATCATTTTTAATTCATTATGAAAATTATAATATTCATTTAAAGAATAGTCAAAGATGTCACACACTTCTAGTTAATGAATATAAATTTTTTAATATAAGTTTATCTTGAGGTTTTATTCGAATATAAAAATTCATTTGAATGATGAAATATTTATATTCATCATGCACTTTATCTTTAAATTTTATTTATGAAAAATTTAAATTAAATTCGTATTCAACACTGTTGGATTAATTATTTAACTAATGAAAATATCAAATAAATGTTATTAAAATATTAAAATAAATTTATTTTCATATAATTTTTTTAATAATAAAAATTATATATTATCCTAACATGTTAATGATGTAATAATTTATATCCAATTATATGTGTTATGTTGATATTATTAATTTCAATGTAGTTTAAGTTCTTCAAAATTGATATTGTAATATTTTATGGTGGATATTATTTTACTAAATATTATAAAATTACAATGAATAATAAATATAGAAAAAATAGTTGTATATGGTTTTAAATTTTATACATAAACCATTTATGGGATGTTTTAAATTTTATAATATCTATGATTCCCTTAATTTTTAAAAATCCAAGTTTTCATGGAAAGAGTAGAAATGGTAACATAAGGGTATGTAATAAAAGATAATTGTATAATACTGAAATAAACATTGTACAAAAAGAGAATATAAATTTGAAATGGCTCTTATCACCTTAGGTTGTAATTGGAGTTTTTTTAAAGGACACTTGTCCTTTAGAATGACTTGTATAGTATTTAGGAAAATGATCACTTAAACAATTTCACTTTCTTTGTTTTTAATATATTTTATGTATCTACATGAGGAAAAATACAAGTTATTAATGAAAGAAAATTCATTTTTTTATATAATAGTTAAATTATTACAGTTATATAACTTTATTTTAAATTTTTAGAAATTAAATAATTAATGGAAATGTTTATTTAATAGTATACTATATTTTTTTTATTTAACGGAGAAATAAAATAATTCATTTTAAAAACATTAATTTTGACATATTTTGGTTGAGTGAAAGTGTGTAAAAAATATCATAGATGGATATTATATATTATATAATTGTGAAAGAATATTTAATTCCCTTTTTTTCTTTATATATGTGATGTCAAATTAAATGGGTTGTGTGAAAATTGAAATTAAAAATAATAGATCAAAGGAATATATTATTAAATTATTTAAATTTAATATAGAAATATTATCATCATCCATATGAATGTAATATATTTTAAAAAATCATTAATGGATGATTAAGGATCCATTTTTAAAATTTATAGTATCATTATTAACACATTATAACAATAATAATGGTTAACACAGCTATGGGAATAATTAATTAACCAAGGGGTTAATTAAAAAGAATAGTTTTAAAATTTCACCTAAACATATAATAATTCTATTAGTTTTTTAGATTACATTCATATCCTTTATTATTAATCAAATAATTTCAATTTTGAGGTATTTTGGATAAAAAATTCATTTATTATAATTTAATATTTTGAGAAATTCAAAAAGGGTTCATCCCCTAAAATAGAAATGTGCATATCCTCTCCCATTTATTCACATCATATTGAGACATTCATATCAACCAAATACTGACCATTTATCCTCAAACCATCCATAAACATGTTTTGGTGGTTCTATTATCACAAAATACATACCCTATGTTACATAAAAAGATATTTAAATGATGTCTCTCGAAGGTGAGGTAATCAGATTTACCGATTCAATAATGTTTTTTATTCTATTACTTTATCTTCATGTGCTATTTACATTGTAACTTATTACCTCAAATAACTTATATATATATATATGTTATCAAAAATGTTATGGTACAATCATATTCCACCTTTTATCCATCATATGAAAAACAAAAGCACCACACTGACGTAACTATGACATTCAATCTCCACATAGTGGGGGAATTATTTTATCATTGCCAATTTACAAGGATGGTTATAAATAAGTAAATAGTGGATAAATAAATTTCATATTAAAATTTAGTAATTATTTAAAATTAACATCATACCCACATCCTTACTATTTCAACCATTATGGGAATAATAATGTCACTCGTGCGTGCATATGATATACCATCTCTACGATGTGATGTGTCACATTTTCCATAATAAAACAATCATGTATTCTTAGAAAAATGTATGTAATTATTAAATACTATATCCATGACATTAATATAATTATATAAATGATGTAACCACATCATATTAACCTGAAATGGGACTTCTATGAAAACATTCATATGAAAATGTTGTCGTGATCTCCTGAAAAAATGTAAAGCTCTTTGTAATTTACTTTCTTAACTCCCTTTTCATTTGTTAGGTTAAACATATACTATATTGATTATTTCATTTTATGATTATTTGTTTAATAAAATTTAATTATCTTTTGTTTTTTTAAATATATTATTTTATTTACAGATAATACACACAATCAATTCTTTTTATTATATCTCACACCAATGAAATTATATTTTTTATTATCTCAATAATTATAAACCATCATTTTAAAATTCATATATATTATATTTTAATGCACATTTTTTACAATAAATGTTATTCATATATAAGGTTTTTATTTTTCTAATTAACTATGAATTAATTTCTTAAAAATATAATTTATGTTTACATGTTTAGTTTCAATTATTTTTTACAGAGTTATGTAAAAAACTTTTCAAAAAAGAGATATAAAAAATGAAGGGAAATTTTCATGAAGAAAATTTTTATGCATGTTTTCCTGATATGATTTTTTTATGGTTCCATAATTTTTTAAGGATGGGTATTCCAATTATAATCCAATGTAGGGTGAGGACCTTATATATATAATTTTTTGAGTAATTATTTGGAGTTAGTTGATTAGGATTCTCCTAATAGATTATTGGAATATAATGTCATGGGTATTCGAAATGTAACTATGATTGTTACTCCCAGTGTAGGAATGAGATATATATTATATGTAAGAGTGATATTAAAATAATTCGAAATTATAATTTTATGACATATTAATTCTATGTACATTATATGAAACATACCTTTTCATACAATATGATAAAGTGTGTGTAATTTACGGATGAATTTTATACCTATATGAAAATTTTTTTGGAAAAATTATGATTTTCTGTTTTTAATTCAATATATATTTTGAAAATAATTATGAATAAAAAATTTCAGAAAAGGTGACTTCTAGGGTATGATTTCCTTTTTCCAAATGGTTATTTAAATAAAGTCATCTTATTATATGTTTTTAAAAATTAATTAATTTTTTAATTAGTTTTTTTCCCTAACAAATATTATTTTGTTAATTCAAATATTTAAAAAATCATAATGTTTATGGGATAGTAAGAACATAAAAGAGTTCATGAAAGAATATTTTGAAAACATTATCATGAATATATATCATTTTTTGTTTTAATGTTTTTTGTTTTTTGAAAGAATGGATAATATGTAGATGTTTCCACTTGTAATATATGGGATTTTTTCATAATTATAAAAAAAAGTAAACAAAAAATATCCATGGGAATTAATGAAATTTAATTATATTAAAAAGTTACTAGAATATTTAAGGATTATAGTCGGGTCCTCATAGATGGTTTAAAATTCTTTAGATGGGCAATGAATACCACTTATATATATATCATATAATGTCATTCCAAATCTACAATTAATTTTCTATTACAAGAATGGTTCTATTTCAACACATAAAATCACATCGATATTAATATATGTATTGGTTTGGTTGGTTTATTGAAAATTGGTATTAATATTTTTACTTTAGTGATAGGATACATGTTACGGATAATAATCTATGAGGATTCTATATCCAGGTGGGGAAATTTTTGATCATATAATTTTGATATAGTATAATAGAATGGATAATATAAGGGAATTTAAAGCCTCATATGTTATAATGAAATAAAATAAATTATGTTGAATGTTCCAAGAGATGTAATTTGTTTTCCAGGTAGAGATATAGGTAATGATCACATGTCATAATTATTTGAGAGGATTTTCCAATAATCATGTCTATGGGAATAAGAACAAAGTATAATTTATTTAACATTAAACAATCTATATTCTTTGTTTAGTGAGTCTATAATATTTCCCAATTTTGTATGTATAAATATAACTACATATCCTCAAATATATTATGTTCGTCATGGTGGGTATGTTACACCTCTATATAATCTTAGATTTGACTTCGATAAAGACCAAAATAAAAAGAAAATAGTTCAAGACTATCATAGCTAGATCTGAAAAAGTGTAAGGGTTATATATTATATTATTATACCATAGATTGTATATATGTGAAAGACATTTCTTAATATCTAATGCAGAATTTATAGAGCACTAAATTCAATTGGTAGTTATTTTATTTCATGTGTCGCATGGAAGTGAAGGTTATTTATCAATAATTTTACTGATAAGATAGTTGTATCATGGGATAACTTAAAACATAAGTGTATTTTTATTATTAGAACTTTAATGAATATGATCTTTCTTAAAAATGGAAATTAATTGAAAAAGTATATTGTTCCCATGTGTAGGGTTTTTTAATTTATTTCATTTCAATTTTAGGTTATTCTTTAGATCATATTTGCGATGAGGGATCTAGAGTGATGAATATTTTGGACCATGTACATGTAAAGATAATGTTCTAGTTTCCCCCATTAAAATTTCTAAAATTTCAGACGGTTTGATTGAATATATTTTTTATTGATAGAATTTTATCTTCTATCATAATATCATATAAGATGATCCATCATAAGTTTATGTGTATTAGATTTATATCTAGATTCCATTAATTTTCATTCCAACATTTTTTTATACAAAAAAGACTTGGCTCAAACATTTTTATCACAATCCATGATAGATTACAATTCTCTTGAACTGATTAGGATGTCAGAAGTTTAGTTTTTTATATTTCAAATTAAGGAAATCATAATAAAAAAAAATTATTATTATTCTACCAGTTTTGATACAATGTATCAGTTTAATTTTACAAAATTTATAATGATTTTTTGATATAGATGTATGGGATGTAGTGTTCTTTATATTATGGTTAGTTGTGATGAGTTATAGAATTCCAAGAATAATATTTTCATCTCCCTTTCACATAGAGATATGAACATGAGCATGAGGTGGGTACCTTATAGGAATGAGATGATTTTTATAGTGACATGATAAAATATAACCACATTGGTTTTATGAACCATTTGAGAAATTTTTCATCTGAGGATAAATTTTATTATATTTCTCGTGGGAGCATGTATTTTTTAACAAGGGAGATCAAACTCTGTCATACATCAGACACTATTCCAGGCATTGAAATATGTGGTGGAGAGGATTCTTGTTCCATTAGTGATGACTTAATCTTCTAGTGGATAATATAGCTTGTCTGGTTTGACAATGAATAGGAGATGATGAATGTGAAACATCCCCCATTGACTGATTACATATATTTTTGAATAAATTCCTATGATGTAATCCTTATCATGTACTTGTTTAATTACCATAATAAAACCATTAATTACATTATGAGTACAGTTACATTCTTGAATGATTAAATATACCACACCATGTTCATCATTTATTGAGGATATCGAATGGGATAAAAATGTTCTATGATACATTGTATTTAGATGTTTGAGTTGTAGAAATATTTAGTGGAGGTCTATCTAGTAGTGTCTCAAATTATTATGTAACAAAACCCTTACGACTTACTAATTGTTTTTCTGAAACTACCCCATCAATGAGATATCAAGTTTTATTTTGTTTTCAATTAAATTCATTATGTTTATTTTGTATATATATATATAATTTGTATCTATTTTAGTTTTAGTATCTATAAACCCTTATTTATGACCCCATGTAGTATGTTATTATATATACTATTGTGTTTTAATAATAGTCCTTAGAATTGTTAATGATGAAATATGATAGAATTATATAAATATATATATATTATTATCACTTAATCCAAGTGAAAATTAAGATCAGTTTACCATATATAAGTATTAATTATATTTCTGATTGGCATAGGGGGTTATGATCAATCTTGAATGCATATTTTTTATCATTTTGTACTCAGATTCGAGTGATGGATGATAATATTTCAATGTATAAATTTATTTGATGTTTTATATTAATTGATTTCATTGTTGTTATATTTGTTAAAGACCATCCAATACATGTTCAGGGGACTCATGAATTTTATCTATAATAAGTGTTTAAGAGTGTTTTTTTAGTTTTTATATATGATATCCTTTTGTATTTTCCTTAATGGTAGAGTATATTGATAATTTTTTATCCCATATAATGTTTTTTCAACCACCTAATATATTTTGGAAGAAATAAATGTGTAAATATATGTCTTATTAGATGATATTTATGTGACATAATTTCTAGAATCAATAAGTAGTTTTGGATCTATCATCGATCTTGAATGTTTTTTTGGGCTGGGCACAAATAACGTTTCCATAGGACAATGTTTTTTTTACTTTCTTATTATTACAAGATATCCATTTCTATGTTCTCATAGTTTATAAATCAATTTATATTACTCAGATAGTATCATCCTGACATCATTTTGTGTGACTAGTCCCCGATATATTTTAATTATTTTTAGTTAAACTAATTATTGATCATGTTTAACTGTTTTTTAAAAAGCGGTAAATTTTCATGGTTTATTGGGATAATTCACATCATGCAATGTGCTTTATTATAATTTAATTTGGAGTAGATATATATTATGTATATATAAAATTCTGATCAAATGAAAATATCTATTCTAACCATGATATTAAAGGCACTTAAATAGTGTTATCTATGAATTCATAATGAGATTAGATCATTGGTAAATTCATGTAGTTAATTATAGATCACAATAGTATTTAATACATTATATTAATGTATGATAAGAAAATTTAATAGTGGGGTGAATGAAATTGATATAGTATTACAAATTATCAATATATTGTACATGGTAAAAGGAATGTGGATGTTGAAATTTTTTGTAAACAATAGTTTAGAGAAGGTATTCATCAATACAAAAATTTTGGGAGAGTGATTGTTGAGATTACAAATCTTATCCATTATATAAGGGATGTCAATGATTGTTCATGTATCTATCAGGAGAACATTAATTCAAATATAATGTAGTTTTTATGATATTTCATATTTATATTGTTTTAGTTAATATTGGGTGAAATTGAGTTATTCATATAGATTCAATAATGTATTTATATGATTTTATTCAATAATGTTTATTATAATAGGGTATTAAATTATTTACATAGTGGTCTTTGAGGAACATTTCCATGTATTTCAATGTTTACCCATGGAACTATATCTTTTTGTATAAAATATGTAACATACTAATGGGATAATTTTGTATTATATGAACAAATATTTAAAATTATAAATTATTATCCAGTTGGTTTTTCTCTATTGATGTAAATTTTATATATCATATTCCTAATGAAATTATTTATAAATTGGATGTTACCTAGTAGAAGTGAAATTATATCTCTATGGACTTAACAAGAAATTTTTGATCAGCTCTTGGGGTTTATGATTGTATATTTTAGATTATAGGTCATTTGAGGATGTCAATTTACTTCTATTGTGTTATGGAGTTATTCTTAGTGGTTGTATTTCAGATGAAATATTTTAATGATATGTTGATTATATTTGGGGTTTCGAATATAAAAATCCATATTCAAGATACATTGTTTACATATCTAAGGTGGATAGGCCTCAAAAATGAATTTTCGCTCAACTCTTACATAGATTCAATTTCCATACATAGATCAATTGTATAATAGTGAATAATTTATTGATATTAGACTACCTTATGTGTTTGTGAATTATATATTTTGGTGTATATTGTCCAAATATCCTATAATTGAATGAGTATTATTATAACTTTTTTTAACACTCTACACTTTTGTATGGCTCTATTCCGTTTACTCATTGTACAAAATTATAGATATCAATTATGTTAGGGTTTGGTTGGATATTTGTATATTATTAGACTAAAATAGTTTCCAATAAAATTTGAGATATTGAATGTGATTGATGAGTGACTTAAAGTATATTATAATCATTAGATGTCATATATTCAACATATTGAATACTATTGATTTTTATATTAGATATCATGTGGTTTATAAGGTGTATCCTCCTCCTGGGATGGTATGGTTTGATATTTGGAGCAATAATTAAAGATGAATATTTAACCAATTCTATTTGTCCATGTATAATGGTGTACTTATATATTTATTTATTTTAGACCTCAAAAATAATCATTATTTTAATATCATTCATATGATTAATATTATTCATTTTCTTCATGATGATTCACATGTCATTAACTAGGTAGAGATTGATGTTGAAGATTATGGGGTGATTATTGAATGCCATGCTTTGATAATTGATAATCAATAAATGGGTTTTCGATGGAATGTTAATCTATTTAATATTTTCTAATGGATATATAAAATTTAAGGAGAGTTTACAAGAGAATATGATTAATAGATGAATGATAAATATCCCATGTATTTATGAATGTTTTTTATTGTGATCATATGTATGTCTTATCCTTTCTTGATATTCTCATTAATCATGTTGTGTGATTTATTTTCTTTTATTCAGTATAGTTATTTTTTATTATGACATCCTCATTTGATATGAATCTCACAAGGTATTTATTTCTCTTCCCTATATTATATTAATTCATCCCAGGTTTAGTTTTCATTCTATAGGGACTGAATCATATGAAATGTATTTGATGTAAAGGTTTACAATTTTCTATATCCATATCTTCTAATTTCCCATATTTAAACAAGTTATTAGTATTTATTCTATTAGTATATTTGGTATTATTATTTTATCATATTAATATTGTGAAATATATTATATTTCAATTTAATTATCTTTTAAAAATATTTCATATAGTAACTATATTTCGCATGAATATGGAATCCCACCAAAAAAATTAATTTCACTATTATGGATTTAATTGAAACACTAATGATTATAGTTTTTATTGTTAAATATAACTTTTTCATAATAACTTTTCCTTTTCATTCATTCCAAAAAATATAGTTTTTATTAGTTGATAAATATTATATAATTAATTATTGGAATTTATAAAACCATACACATTGATAAATATTTTTGTCATCAATTAATATTATTACATATCATTTCTTTTTTAAAATATTTATATTCTTGAATATAAATGAGTTTAGACAAGTGAAATATATTATGATTCAAATATATAATAGTAAATAGAACAAAAATATTATGAATTGATATATATATATATTAAATAAGTTTATGTCATTAAAAAGTGTGTTATAAAAATATATTTTTATATATATTAAATGTTGTAATATATTATACTATTTCATAAAAACAGGTTGAAATTTTTTGAGTAAAATATATTTGAAAAATAATCCTGAAATGAGACAAATAAGAAATTAATATTGTGTATAAAATTTGGATGGTATTTTTTAATAAAATAAATGAAATGACAATTAAGTGTATAATGTGTGATTAAAATTAGCAGAAAAACATGTGAAATAACATTATGAGAGGATCCATGATATAAAAAATATATTAATAGATTCTAACTAATTATAGAGAGGAACGATTTGATATAAAATTATTTAGTGATAAAAAATTGTTTTAAAAAAATATTCTTTTATTAAAAAAATTGTTTTTATGATTCATTCCATATGACTAAACAAATTTAGTGGATTTAAAAATTATTTTTTAATGATTCACTCACTTTATCTTATTGTTTAACATTAATACAGGTGATTGTTAATTGGGACATAAGGGAGATACTCTATAGATGTGGATGGGATGTTTGTATGGATCTCCATTTTAATGATTTTCTTCTAAATTCCCTTCCATTTCCTAGAATATACAATGAGTTATTGGAAAATATCTATCACTACAAGTAGTATAAGACCTATATTTTGGTATTTTCCGTCATCATTATATATATATTTTATCATCTCCCTCCTCTCTCTTACTTCTAATGTCTAACACCATTTGATTCAGTATTGCATTATAGATTTTTATCCAAAACTTTTGAACTCTCTTTTTCCAATTTTATTGGGGTTTCAAAACATGTTAGATGATACATGTCCTTATTTTTATTATTCCATGTGTGTGTTTATAATTCATATTTATGTGTTCCCAATGGTTCACAAGTGTAATCATCCGAAATAATCTAATAATATAAATATAATAAAATTAAACGGGTATGTTATGTTAATCACATACAATTATAATTAATTTCATAAAATTTTCATTTTTTATTTCATGGATATATTTTATTGAGATCCATTTTTCCTCACAATTCACAAATCACATGTGTTTATACCGGAATAATCAATTTATTTGGAAAAGTTAAAAAATAAATAAACTGAACAGTTTTTAATTAACATTATTTCCTAAAAATTAAAAATACATTTTTAATTTCTTTCTTATTAACATTATATATATTACCACTACACATTGTTTTTATTTTATATATCCTAATTCATTATATAAATTGCATATAAATACACGAATGATGGTATCTATAAATTATGGATTAATAATATAATTAAACTAAGTATTGAATAATTTCATAACAAATTTCTTAATAGAATTAATGAATTAATTGAGAAATATTAATTAATATTTATATATATCACTACTAATGTTATTAAAAATTTATTCAACTAATTTATATAAATATTAATGTAATTTTTTAAATTATAAGAAACCATTGGATTATTATAGAATGAATTGTTCTCAAGTAGCTCATAGCTGATTGTTATATTAACGAATTATAGTAATATATTAGATATCTCATCCCAACAGATAAAATAGATTATCAGGACTGGAAAACCTAATACATACATGAACCTCACATTATATATAAATATATATATTATATGAATGTGAAGGTAAATATTCTGAATAATTATACATTTTTTTATTCCGTCTTCATATCCTATGGAATGGAAAATAAATAATGGGTGATCTATTATTCTTATTAATGGTTAACTAAAAAGAAATATATATTGAATTAATATTTCATAATCATTATATTAATTTAAATAATTGAAAATTAATTTCAATTATCAATAATATCCGCAAAAAAAAATAATGATGGAATAAATGATCAAAAAATAATTCCATATTTATAATATTATAATCCGGAAGTCAATACATGGATGACATCAATTCAGTAATGTGAATGAAAATAAAAATTATATTATAAATGAGGAAAATTATTAATATTGAATTTCATGATCTTAAAAATCATTATGTATACAGAAAAACTGTTACAAAATCCTAAGGCTTAATAATCATGGATATTATATCATTTTTAATTCAAATAAACATAATAATTAATCAAATAGATAAGTACATAAATAGATTAGTGTCTCTATAAAATTTTTCCAAATCGTATTTCATGGTGAAATATCTTATCTTTCTCCCAAAATGATCATCTCCTTTAGTAGTAATCAAAAAAACACCCTATGTAAACCATTCATGATAGCCTAGTGTAAGGAATCATAAGAAATGGTGAGTGAAAATATATTATAAGTGAAAATAATGGAGAAACTTATGAAAAAAACATAAGGGTTTTATTAAATTTGAATAACCTTTTAAGATCATACCTTTCATTTGAAATATAATAATATTCAGTCATATCATATGATTTCAAGATCATATGACATTAATAAAAGAATTAAAAATGAACATGATCCATGAGGGAATAAATTTTTTATTATTCATATAATTTTTACATACACATATTCATATAAAATAATTCTTTATTTGTCAAGGAACATGAAAAAATATATCAGAATACATCACAGGGGCAACACATACCGGGCAGGATAGAACATGATCCCCATTGGATTCCCTTTTCATAGAGGGTATGTTTTATACTCCCAAAACAATCATGGGAACAAATTACTTTATATTAAGGAGTTAAATCCCTATTTTATACATTTCAGTCTCATGAAATAAATAAATCATTACTCAATTGAAAAAAGGTAGATATAGATACCACCCATAACAAATTTAAAATCATATTTATGGAATACATAAGATCATAAAAATTAATCTTATCAAATCCCATGAAATGAAATGGGTATGATAATCATTTTATAAAATTATATCCTATATAAATGTCACAAGATTCCTAATAATTTCATCATATTATATTTCCTTATAATAAGATGGTATCTTAACCATTTTATCATGGTATAACCATACAAGTTGAATAAGGTTTCATTACAGTAATTCTAAAAAAACATAAAACATTCAAATAATGAATATGAATTTTATACTTTTATAATTTCCCCATTATGAATTATAAAAACCCAATAGATAAAATCTTAGATAGATGGTAATTTTTGAATGATAATTTATTCTATTTTTGGAGAAAATATCTTATACGCATTGAAAAATGTGATTAATGACTAAAAAATAGAAATAAATTTTCATTGAATATATCAATGAGTAATTATAAATGAATATTTTTAAAAAATGAAATCATTTATTTATGAAAACAACATTTCTTTAAGAAATTCACTTTTTAAAACATAAAATATTTTTTATAAAAATTTCAATGAAAATACCCCTCAATACATATAAAGTGTGATTCGAAAAATATATTTAAATAGATTTCATAACTATAACATTTTCAAATTACTTTTTTTGTTAATTTATGTTAAATGGTGAATTTATTTTCCTCTGAAAACCTATTGATAAATCATGTTTTTGGATGAACATATACTTATGACTAAAAAGTGAAATAAACTTTTATTTTATTAAAAACATTTTCATATTTCTCTTTATTATCAATGTGTGTAATAATTTTACCATTTACTAAAAATATAATAATGAACTATGGGATAAAAAATTTCATGAAAATTATTTACACAAAGATCTTAATTATTTATCATTAAAATCATAATAAATAATAATCCCAGTGAATTATGAGATTGTAAAATAAAATCATTTCCACGTCGGCAAACCAGACTAGTTAGAAAAATGATGGAATAAAATATAATATAATATCAAATACCATATGGATAGGTAAAATGATGATATTTAATGTCATAGGTGTTGTATATAATTATCATGAATGAATATTCGATCATATCATATCATACGTCTAAAATATAAAAAATTAAAAAAACATCATTACCGATTTGGATACATTTGATCTATTAAACCCATGGAATAGAGGATCTAAAAATTATTTTTAAATACTAATATATTTTAGGATAATAATAATAAAACTCATATTTCTGAATTATGTACAAAACATAGAATAATGATGTGGGGAATATAACACATGTCTTACAAATGTAAAAAGTGAGATGAATTTCCCTTCACCATAATTATTTATTTCATACATACACAACAAAAACCTCATTTAAATGTCTCATATCATCAAAAAATTACCATATTCATATATATAATATTTTTTATCATTTCATTTTTACATTTTAATATCATTTACTAACAATTATATTTTACATGTATGTTTAAGGGAATAACATCATTGTATTTCGATTTTGTTTTGACTTACAATATTTTGAATTCTTTTAATTTGATACTGGTTCAATATTATCTAGTTTTTTTTAAAATAAATAAATATCATAAATATAATTTGTAATTTTATTTAGAGTAATCCATATATTTTAGTTATTTGAGATGATGTATTCTATTCATGGAGATGATAGGTCGTACATATGCAAGTTGATTGTTTCAGTTTTCATGTCACGTTGAATGAATGAAAAGTGCATAATATATAAATATATAATAATTGAAGTATTTTTATTAATTACATATATTATATATATTTCAGTTAAACCTCATCATAAATAAATTCCATGAAATGTGGGAATTAATTACATCGCTCTGTGAAGGATTAGTCCATCTCACAGAGGAACAATATTATTTATATTCACAAAAATTGATTTCATGATGGAATATTTTATATAATAGTAATATTCTAATAATAACATAAATAATATCATATATATATTTAATATATTTCCATCACTAATTTCAACCATTATAGGTGGTAATCGAAATACTAATGACACTAGTTCGTGAGCCGGTAGTCCTCTGTAAACATAAATGATGATTTCATAACCCGTTTGATGGACATTTGGGTGGTTTTATGTTATAAACACAACATAACATCATGTAATTATATGTAAGATACTAATTATATTTTATAATAATTATATTAAATAGTATATAGGGTTTTAGGATGAACTTAATCGAAAAATGTTCATTGGTGAATGTTTTATCTTCTTCGGGTATCACAATTTTTATTTCACCAAAGGACATTAATGGATTAATTTATACAAAATATAAGGATAAAAAGATAATATTAGGGCATTATATAAGGCATTTTTGTATTTATTATCTTTTAAAACATGTTCTACATGTGTGAATAATTGGGTAGATTGTGTTCCCTTTATAGTTGATGACAAGTCACATTCTGGTTAATATTATAAATTAGTTATTATTAGCATTTAAATTTTAATTTAACTTGATAATATAGTGATAAGTAGTTTTATTTTTAATTATATGATCTATGAATACTTCCACCACATAACATAACAAATTTTTTATAATTTTGTTCCATAAAATCTAAGTTTCCATATTTTTACAATTTCGGGTTTTCAATACATTAACTTGTTTTATAACCTTGGTAATGTACCCATTAAGACTAAATTAATGTTATAATTGTTATATTATTTATAAAAAATTATTAAAAATATTATACTCAATTTATAAAATACAAATCACATGTGTCTTTGAAATTATCTATAATAGAAGCACTTGTAATGCATGAAAATGCTACTTGAACCCTAACCATGTTAACAATGTTTATACTTTTTGGGGGTTAATATATTCATTATAGAAAATGAATTGTCCATTTAATGAAGAATATTATATATTTATTAACATTTATAAAATATTTTGAATTTAATTGTATTTTTAATAATATTAAATAATTTAATAAAATTTCATTTACATCAATTTAACATTAATTTAAATTTTGACATTATCTATATAATTTTAATTTTTAAATGTCATGAATATAATAGAATTTTAGTATAATAAAAAAAATCTAGTGTAACATGATATATTTGTTGAAATATTAATTTAATATAGTGTTTTATTCATTTTACATCACTTTTAATATTTTTAGTATCAATTATTTTTGTTAAATATTATCTATGTGATTAATGCATTGGTTTTTCATAAGCATTTTAAGGTACTAATTAATGTTTGAAACTTAATGATAATTTATTTGGATAAAAAAACTCATTTATAATTCACTTAAATCTGTATAACCAAGTCATTTTTTCTTTTTCCCATATAATTATATATATTAAAAGCAAGTAATGATCCTTTTTTCATTTTTCGATACAAAATTTCTTATATAGGACACATTCTTGGAAAAGTAACCCTCAACAAGGTAAAAATATGTCCCAAATTATAGTGGAAATAAATATGGAAAGAAAATGTGTTTTGAAAATGTTTTGGGTCCTTGTAAAACATTATATACTATTTTTACCCACAATGTATTATCGTTTATACCTCGATCTTTATAATTAATTGTAATCATTTTCACTAATAATTAAAGAAAAAATTAATGAACTATTATTATATAATATATATTATGATGATTGAAAATATGGATTCAATTTGGATAAATTAAACTCAACAAATTAATATAATTTATTTTAAAATCCATCCCATAGATGTGATGAGAAACATGGTTTTTATATTGAGAATGTTCAAACGATTATATTTTTTTAAAATATTATATAAAAGATTTATTCCAATAGACAAAATATGACTAATTGATATAAAAATGAATTAATTTAATTTTTTAAAAAAATTAAATAATAATGATGAATTATCAAATATTGAAATGAAATTGTAGTTTTTATTTCAAATTAGGTATTTTACATTATTCAGAATAAAATATATATTCCCAAAACAATAAAAGAAATTCATGACAACATTATTTTTATATTTTTGTTGTAAATTTTTTTTATTTTATAATAATATTTAAATAATTGTGAAATTTTATTTTTAAAATATTTTCCCCCTAAAGAGTGGAGAAAACATCTTTTTTAGAAAAATTAATTATTTTCAGTAAAAAAGATTACATAGTTTTCTATTTTAAATAAAACTAAAAATATGAATAGTTTAATAAATACACACTATATTAATATCATTAAAATTATAAATCAAAATTTATTTGGTTACATTTTGTTTATATACCATATTATTGTTAATATAAACATTTTGTTTATAAAAAGATTCCCTTTTATTTTAAAAACGTTTTTATTTTAATTTCTGATAAATTTTTCAAAAAATAATTCATTATATAAACAAGTTTAAACCATATATTCAGAATTTATTTAATAATACTAATACCCATCATTCCATTATCTATTTTATAACTATAATATTTATTAAAAATAATTGAATAGTATGTCATGTTTGGTTAAAAATTTGTGTTGCGTGCAAAGCATGTTAACCTCGCTAAAATGTGAAATAGATTCAAAAAATAGAGATTTGGTTAATGAAATATTAAATATGTGTTTTTTTATAATTATGGAAAACATGGTTTACCATGAAATTAAATCTGTCAAATAATATTAATTTATTCAAAAAAAATTAATTTCCAAAAACTAAGGGTATTAGATTTTACCACCCTTAAAATGAAATTCTCCAATGAAATTCATCAATATAATAATATAATTAATATATGAATTCTACTTTCATAGAAACCCATAATGTAAATAAGTTTCAGAAAAGCACCGCAATAAAAAATAGAAAAATTATTTGTGAAGGACAATTAAAAATAGATAGATAAGGTATCCAAATTGGAGGGCATGGGTGGGATGTGAAAACCGAGACATATATGAGAAAAAAACCAAATACTGATGGAGAGTGATAAATAAAATAATCATAAGACAATTACAAATCATAAATACATAAACCAATGCTTCATGGAAATGTTCATTTACATCATAAAAAATGATGATAAGAATATTACAAATTGCATCAATACTATTTACTAAAGGATGAATAATTTATATGAGTTGATACTTACTTGATTTTTATAAATTTCATAATCTCAATATCACCGTGTCGTTTTTCCTTATTAAATTTCTACATCATCTACTTATCAATTAAATTAATGTGAATTTATTTTTAATTATTTATTAATGGATTATTTGATCCTTATATATAACACCATGTCATTCCATCTAAAATTATTTATCATATAACATTGACTAACCCAAGATTTCTAGTATTCATAATTCATCTAATGGAGAAAAAAATTAATTTCTAAAAAAACATTCAAATTTCACTATAAACTATTTCATAATATGTTAGTCATTTAATCCTTTCAAAAGATGAAAAATTTAAAAAATTGAAATGAGATGAAAAAAATTATAGAATGAACTTTTCATTAATTCCTAAATACCATAATGTAGATCCTGATTTTTACATTCAAAATTTTTTAATACCTTCATCATGTGTTTTAATGATGTTTGGTAATAAATAAAATTACCATATTATCCTATTGAAAACATTATATCTATATTACTCTATATGTAATTGACTATTATATATCTTCCTTAAATTAGAACAATGATGTAAACTCTCTCCATAATTATATAATCCATTTATTAAAACAAATTAATATTTTTTAGTGAATAAATATTAAACAATTTAAAATTTTATTATCAAACATTTCATTATCTAGACTGATCACCATTTTCTCAACACCGGGAACCGATTAAGGGTTATCACCCATAAATCATTTTATTTACAAAAAATGTAACCATTTAATAAAATAAATTTTCATGAACATCAAAAAAAACATTCAATATGTTTATTCAAATCCATAATAAATAATATATACTGAACATTCCAAATACATTTCATAATTCAAATAAAATAATATTTTAATTTCAATACAAAAAAAGATTATTCATCCCAATTCGTTCTCAAAAATTTAACCACCAATCATCATTTTATTATTTAACACTTATGTCCTTTCACATATCATTTTTTGCATCTTAATCATCATCAATATAACCATTAATCTCACCACCTTTCTGATTCCCTTAATATGGTTTCCCCCATGGACAATAATTTTTATAATTCCCATAATTTCATAATTAAATTCATTTATCCCTTGATAATACAATTGATAAAAATATATTCCCATCCAACTTGTAAAATATACCATTAATTCTTACATTTTAGTTATATTCATTCTGTACTTATTGTAAAACTTAAAAGAATAATTTTATTCTTATAAGGAATGTACATGTTTTTTCCTTCCCAGATTATCGACACTTATGAATCCAAATATTCTTTTCTTCTTGGTCTCGCCTATGAGAACACTCATCAAAGTGTTTTATTCTATTATATGGTGAGATTATGAGTTGTTAAAGGTATATGTTGTTAATATGTATTTATGAAATGTGATTATGAATAATCACAATTTATGTTAGTCCCCTCATCATCCCATTTGAACTCTCATCATTAAATTTTATATCACATTAAAATTTAACCCATTTTTATCATTTTCCCACCATTGAATAAAACTAGATATCATTGGGTGATAAACTCTAGTCATAGATGAAATAACCTAATATTTGAAAATTAATTATATTTCATCTATATCAGGACCAATTATTTTAAATATATAAAACACCTTATATTGACTATTTAATGCATGATCAACACCGAATATATACATCTTTATTATTTCTAAAGTGTTTGTAAATTTCCGAAGTATATCACATAATTGTGTGAAATATGGTGTGTTTTATAGCCCATTTTTGTGCACAAGTTAGTAATCAATTCTAATACAATATTTTTTTTGGGGTTATTACCCCAAGGTACATCTTTTTCAAATACAAATCCACTTATATTATGATGACAGGGATGTAATATCATAAAAACCAATTTCCTTATCATTTAACAAAATTCAAATACATTTCATATACATGAACTCGTCCATATACTCATCCATATAAACATAAATACATATTTCAATAGAAATATCCCATGTTATCTAACAAATGTTGTGTCTTCCAAATTTCTAAATGTTAACTAATCCATAACTATGGAAGAAACATTTGTGAATGAGCTCTGAGAATAAATAAATATGACATCAAATTTGATTAATAATAATAAAAAGCACAGAAACATTCTATAAGTCCATAATAGACTAGTTTCTATGTGTAATAGTTAAAAAATATTCTATCGTAGTGAAATATCTTATAATTGTCCTATAATTATATTCCCCATTATTACAATTCATAAACACACCATAGAGAATACCATTATTCATAAAATATAGAAAAAATGAATAATAACACGTGAGATAAAATTCTCAGTATGGGTAATTTATTGATATATGTATGAGTAAAGTTAACATAATTGAATAAGAAAATGATCATAAAATTGGAATACCATTCATTATGTATCACCCCTATTTTCAAGTATGTACCATATTATTTATGTATTTTATGTTTGTTAATTTTTGTACTAAGTTTTGGGAGAGTTTTGATGTATTTTGGATTGTTTATTGGTCTTTTATGAGGATTCATGGTTTGACCATAGATATATAAAATAGTTAAAATCTTACTAAGAACCTTAGAATGTTAAACAAAGGCTAATAAGTAGGCCTACAATTTTTTCAAAACCATGGGTAAAATAATGAGTAATCAAATCATGTGGGATATAGAGATTTTATATATTTTGGATCTTTGATTTCCTAACTATGTCGTCCAACCATGTGAGGTGATAATTCAGGTAGATTTTAGTGAATGATTTTTATACTGTTTTCGTGTCTCTGTGAGATAACTGTGCACAAAAAAATGCAAGATCTAAAAGTTTTTGTTCTCAATTAATTTAATTTCTTATCTGTATTCATTCCCAATTATGACCTTAACTCAGATTTCTATCTTCCCAACAATTGTGGAGGCTCTTCGCATTGATCTGGGAGTTATCTATTGTTTAATTATGGTTTAATGAATGTAAGATATCATGGAAAGTCACTGTTCATTAAGGCTTGCATAGATCTCTTCATCTTTACACTATTGGTTTTATAGATATATTATTTTGAGGATAGATATATGATATTTTATTCCAATATTGAGGATATTTGGTTATGATGAAGACATTGAATGAGACTAGTGCGGGTTTTTGGACCATTAAGCAGTTTTTGTTAAATAATTTGTTCCATTCCCCATTTCGTCAATAGTTTTAGAGGTAGGTGGAATCACTCTCGACTCCAATTAGTAAAAAAATGTATAGTAGACTACAAAACTTGGGTATTTTATGAAATTTGATGTTAAATTGTTGTTTGAAACATTTAATAAACCATATTTTATTTATGTTTTTATGTTTTGGAATTATTGTGTAAGGATCATTTGTAATGTCCCGGTTCCAGAAGCCACCCAGAGGTGCTCTGTACCCGATTGGTAAGATGGGGTTAAGAACATTTCCACAAACGCTAGAGGCTACTGACTAGTAGTGAGGGCCTTTGGTGTGATAGTGGGAAAACTATGCCCTCATTGGCAAAGTATACAGAAGAAGAGAAACAATATACAATAGCGGAAGCAGTAATAATCCATACAAAAGAAATCAGTAGAAGACTATAAGTAAGAAACAACTGGAGAACATATATATAACTGATGCATGTCACTTATGTCTAGAAAATCGTCCAAACAAGTCACAATGCTGAATACAGTACTAAGACAATGTACAAAAGGAAATAGATAAACTCCCCAGCATCGCAAGACATAGCTTGGTCTTGTGCTCTATAGCTCTGCAACATATATGTACCTGAAGTATTCTTTCCCTTTTATATACCGACAATAACATTGTCTGTTTGGGCCCAAAATCATGAAAAAACAGGGTGTGATACTAAATCCTACTAGGAAACCACCCGAAGATATGTGGCAAACAGTCAGTGAGTATATGGCAGTTATATATACAGTTACAGTAAATTGTAAACTAGAATGTACTTAGCAGTAAACAATCCACAGTTTGAATAAGAAATGGTGAGGAAATCAGCGAATCAAAAACTGGTAACCCTCTGGGAAGTACTCACAGCCATCCCCTCTGGTCCTACCTAATTAGTAAAGACAACCCTCCGGGTTTCACACTAGGTCTTACCACTCTAGTTCTGTATAGGAATTCAATAAGGACTCTCTAAGGAATCACTTTCGGTCTATCCCCTTATAGTCAAAACTAAGGCAACAAACTCTGAGGAAGCTCACACAATCAATTCTCTGCATAGTCTAAGGTAGTCAATGACTCTCTGAGAAAGCTCACATGTCAATTCCACTTATATCCCCAAGGTCTAGGACTCTCTGAGGAAGATCACTCGGTCAATTTCCCTTGTAGCCCAGGCCGTTCAAGTGAAATACAGACTCTCTGAGGAAACTCACCCAGTATCTCACCTTTTAGTCTAAAGCAATCAAGGACTCTCTGAGGAAGCTCACTCGGTTTATCCCCTTTTAGTCTACTACACTAGGTTCTCACGGCCCTAGGTAAGTCAACACATAGTAATGATATATGGATAAGGTAAATCTTACAAAATTACTTGGCTAATCAGTCTATAGCATAACAAGCATGTCAGAAAACAGCTCTCCATCCTACAAAAACATGCGTGGAATACAGGTAAAGCATCCAAAGACTCAACAAGACCAAATGCCCATAAACAAAGAATCCAATGGTAGAACACATCCAAAGCATAGTGATCAGCAAAATTATTATCCAAATTACCTCTAAATAAGAAAACATGCATGGAATGAAAACAACAGGGGTAAAATGGTAAACACACAACACCTCATTCAAGAGTATTGGTGGAATTTGCACATAAAACTCAATGTCTTCGAACAAAAAAGCAAAAACTACCTACCTCAGGGTTGAGAGATCAATATACTTGAAACACGAAGCTTGATTCTTCTTGGAATGTTGTAAATTTAAGAAAAATCCCAAAACATTCTGCCCACAATAACTTGGAAAAGAAGAGGAATTGGAAAACATGGCTCAAGTAGAAGGGAGAAATCACCGATACGATTTAAACACAATCAACGGTGCTCTAAATGGAGGATGGATGGAGGATCAAGGGCTTGTCTAAGATCCACAGATACTCGGTGCTCTCAGATGAATGAAACCTAAAAGAAGTTGTTTATGTCCGTCAGGCGCGACCCTGGTGCGTTTAATTAAAAAAAAGTACATGATGTATACTTTTTCAGTACACGAAGTGTACTCTCCTTTTCTGTACTCTGCATTAAAAATCCACCAAGTCACTCCCACGCAGCCGCATGTGCGGATACTACACGGACAACACATGGCCTGCTATGGCAAGAAAGTACATGGCGTATACTCATAAAGTACACAACATGTACTTATAAAATTTCAAGAAATTCTTCTTTTCTCCAAAAATGAATAGAAAGGAAAACCATACCTAAAAAGAAGATCTGGGTTCTTACAAACTTCCCCCCTTAACGAAATTTTTCCTTGAATTTCCCTAGCACTGCGTAGAGGATGAAACCCCAAACAGCTCTGACCACAGTGCTCGTACATCGGCCTCCCTCTCCCATGTCTTGTCCTGTACTCGCTCGTGCTGCCATAGCACCCGTACCAGAGGAACATACCGGCAATGAACAACCTTTTTACTATGATCCACAATCTGTATAGGATGTTTCTCAAACTACGCATCCACTACAAGCTTAACATAAATGGGATGAAAGACATGAGATAGGTATGAAAAGTAACGTCGAAGATGAGAAATGTGGACGACATCGTGCATATCCTGGTACCTCTGAGGTAACTACAACCGATAGGCAACCGGCTCAAATATCTCCAACACCTAAAACGGTCCGATGTTTATCAGTGAAAGCTTGCCCGATCTCCTAATCCTCTTATGTCCCAACCTCGGTGTGACTCGCAGGAAATCCGAATCCCCGACCTCGAACTCCAGAGGTCATCTCCACTTATCAATATAAGTTTTCTGAAGAGACTTCGCAGTAGCCATCCTCTTCCGAATTAACTCTATATTTTGTGTGGTCTCCTAAACAAGATATGGTCCCAACGTAGCTGCATCTCTTACCTCAATCCATCACAAGGGTGATCGGAATGGCCTATCGTACAATGCATCATACGGTGTCATCTGAATAGTTTCTCAAAAACTACTATTGCAGGAAAACTCCACAAGAGGTATATGCATCTCCCAAAACCTCCAAAATCCATACTACATGCCCAGAGCATGTCCTTAAGCACATGAATCGTACACTCGGACTGGACATCTATCCATGGATGGTAATTTGTTCTCAAAAGTACATGTGTACCCAAAGCCATATGAAGCCCCGGGCAGAAACAAGGTTTAAAACATGCATCCCTGTCTAAAACGATGGAGTGTGGAACTCCATGTAGACGTAAAATATCTCAGATGTACAACCTCCACAACTCATCAACACAGAATGTCTTCTTTATCGGTAAAAAGTGAGAAACCTTCGTGAGTCTGCCAATTAAAATTGAAACTACATCATTCCCTAGAGGCAATCTCGGGAACCCTGCCACAAAATCAATCACAACATCATTCCACTTCCATTCGGGAATGGATAACTACTGTAAAATACCTACCGGTCACTGATGCTCCGCCTTCACCTGCGGAAAGGTGGAACACCTCATAACGAAACCAAAAACATCCCTCTTTATACATGGCCACCAATACAGGCAGTGTAGATCATGATACATCTTCGTGAAACCAGGTTGAACTCCCCAAATAGAGGAATGAAAGTTCCACATCAGATCCTCACGTATATCAGGTTGCACCCACACGCATCCCTGGAAAGGTAAGATCTCAACCTCTCATATTGTCCATCCATGAATATGGACCTCTCCTGACACACACTCCCATAGGAATAGGCCTTCATAATCTGATAGCTGTCTAATTCGTACTCAGTCAAGAAGCGTAGTGGTAACACCTACAGAAGAAAGTAATGTTTGCCCCTATCTGTTGTGAACCTCCAAATGCATCTCTGAGAACAGAGCCAAAATATTCCACTCACTGCTGGCCTCTTGAACTGCATGTATCTGAGTCCTCCTACTCAACGCATCATCCACTGCGTTGCCCTTTCTCGACGTATAGGAAAGATCAAAATCAAAAGACTGAAGATACTCGACCCACCTGCATTGTCTCAAATTCAGGACATGCTGGGTGAAGATATACTTGAGTATTTTGTGGTTGGTGAAAACCAAAAAATGCTAACCCAAAAGATAATGTCTCTAACAATGCATGGCATGAACAATAGCTGCAAACTCTGGATCATGTGTCGGGTAATTCCTCTCATGTGGCCTCAACTGTAGGGACCCATACAAAACGACTCCTTCCCCATACATAAGCACTGCTCCAAGCCCGATACCTGATGCATCACATTACACAGTATAGTTCTTGCTCGGATCTAGAACTACTAGTATCGGTGCCGAAGTCAACCTCACTTTCAGCTCCTGAAAGGTTGACTCACAAAAATATGACCATAAGAACATAACACCCTTCTTGGTCAGACCCGTCACCGGTGCTGCTAAGTGTGAAAAGTCATGTCTGAAATGTCTATAGTATCCAACCAGCCCTAGGAAACTCTGAACCTCAAATACGTTCTTCGGATGCTCCCAGGAAACTACTGCTCACTCTTTCTCTGGGTCTACTGATACTCCTATATTTGAGATAACTTGACCCAAGCAGTGAATCTGGTCAAACCAAATGTTGAATTTTGAGAGCATAGCATAAAACAAATGGTCTCTTAGTGTACTCAAAATGATCTCAAGATGTGTGGCATAGTCATGTCGAGTATGAGATTACACCAAGTTATCATCCACAAAAACAACCTCGAAAGAATCCAAGTATGGATGGAACACTCGGTTCATTAGTGCCATGAAAACTACTGGCGTGTTCATGAGAGGGAACAACATAACCATATATTTGTATAGACCATACCTGTTCCAGAAGGCTGTGAGATGTATTTCAGATGGTCTAACACGCAACTGATGATATCCAGACCTTATGTCAATCTTCAAGAACACATAGGATCCTTGAAGATGATAAAAGAGATCGTCAATCCAAGGCAAGGGATATCGGTTCTTTACTGTCAACTGGTTAAGCTTATGATATTCCACACAAAGCCTAAGGGTACCATATGACTTCTTCACAAACAGGACATGTGAACCCCAAGGTAAAGTATTGGGTCAGATGAAACCCTTGTCCAGCAACACCTCCAACTATTTCTTGAGCTCCTGCAACTCTGGTGTAGCCATCCTATTATGAGGAATGGACAATGGTACCGCCCCTAGCATAAGCTCAGTCAAAAAGTCTACATATTTCTCCGGATGCAAACCTGAAAAGTCCTCTGGAATGACATCCCTTATGAGATCCACCACTGGCGGAAAGTCTATCTGTGAAGTCCCCTAATCATCCAGATATAGACTAGAAATCTGGGTTATATCTGCTCCCAACCCATGACGCTCTGGACCCAATCTACTTGCTTGGACATCCCACTCAACTTTATTATGAAAAGATCCACCCTATGGTGATGTAAAACTCACCCTGCGGTGAAAACATTTGAAGACAGCTTGGAATGGAACTAACCATTCCATCCTAAGAATGACATCATAGCATGTCATCTCTAGGACAAATGGGTCTCATAAAAAGTAACACCCACCAACCTCAAGAGGGAACTTCTCGCACTATCTTACATAGCCGTCCAAGCCCCCAACATTATTTCTAGAATCAAAATATCGGTAAAAGAAAAGATGAAGAGCCCAAGGCACTCCACGACAACAATAGAGATAAAGAAATGAGAATCCCCTGTATCAAAAAGAGAAGAAGCTAAAACTGAGGCTACTAAGATCGTATCTCGAATGGTAGATGGTCTGTGATCCTGCTCCTACTGGATCTACTCCACTGCAAAGGTCTTGCCAGTACCGTGGACATATGACCCTTGCTAACCACTCTGAGCTAATCCACCAAGATGTCGATGAAAACTGGGTGACTGGCTACCGCGTCCATGACCTTTACCACGACCCGAATGGCCGTAAGAACACCAGTTACCAGACAGGTGAGAAACCGGTGGCACTTCTTCAGAGCAAGGAGTCATAGATGAAATCATGTCACCAGCTGCTAGTGAGAAGAACTAACAAAAGCGCTGAAGGAAACCCATATTGTTGCATGATAGGCACTCCACTGGGTCTCTTGGGAAACGTGGCTTCGTATTCCTGCTTCTCTCACACTGGTATCATACCACCAGGCTACCGGAAGATTCATCTCACCAACTCTAATCTCCTCACATAGCCTCTCTACGGTGTTTCCTGCTATCAGCTGGCAGAGCACTAACTATGGATGCTAAACCTCCCTAGCTTGCAGCTATAGAATCCTTGAGATTGCGCTTTGTAATCAGTGCCTAGTTGATGATAGATGATATCGAAGTCAACTTGAAGATGTTGACCTGTGATCAGATGTCATGCCTTAGACCATACTCAAACTTCCGTGCAAGGAAAAACACATCAGATCCTGAGATATGCGTGAAACGTTGTAGCTCTGTAACGCGAGAGGAATAATCCATAATAGAAAGAGTACCCAGCTACAGATTCATAAACACCCGAGATCAATCTTACCTCAACATTTCCGGATAAATGTAATCATAAAAGATGCACTGAAACTCATCCCAAGCCATATTTTGCTGGTGTCCCGCCTACGAGACCACATCCCACCATCTCATGGCACAATCTGAGAGCATGTAGGTATCAAACATCACCATCCTATCTCAGGGTGTCTTTAGATGCTTGAAAATCGTTAGTGTGGCCTCAATCCATGACTCTATAGAATGGGTTCATCCATCCCCTCAGAAAGTAGGAGGCTGCTGCTGCTGAAAGACCTGTGTCAATTCTACCATCAGCGGGGTAGGAAACAGCGCTCCCTGAAAAGTCAGCATCATACTCAGAAAGCCATCCCTAAACCGTGCATCAGCACTTGTTCCAGGTATAACGGCTGGTTACAAGGCTGGTGCAACAGGAGGATGTTTTGGAATTCCCTAATCAGCCATATCCAGTGTCTAATCACTGTCTGGAAACTGGAATACAACCAGAGGATGTCTCGGTAGCATAACTCTGCAAGGTCGAACACACACCATAGATCAAGATATCAAGGACCGAGAACAAGGAGTTTAGTGAGGGAACAGGAGAAAATAACCTTCATGTTTTACAAAACATGACTACAAGGTGTGTACATTTACAACACGGTATGTTCCATGAATTCATTCACATGGGTGTGTACTTCTGCCACAACTGGTCGTGTAACAACCCAACCAGATGGCATGTTTTCCATACACACGACATTAACTTGAACTCTATTACCCTTCCCATGTCTCCTTACATGGCTAACCCAAACGGTCCTCTTAATCCTAGACTACATGGCGTGTCCACGAAAGTCACGGCGTGTACTAGACAACCTTCACCTGGCCCCTATTGTTAGTGACACGGTCTAACACACTTCTGTAACTACACGGTGTGCTCCAGACGGACATAGTTTGTATAAGAAAGGATACCACTAGTCCGTGTTGTTCGTGACATAGCCGGGTACCTAGGTCAGTCTACACGGAGTGTTTAAGGTAGACACGACATGTATAGGCTTAATTTTTATCCATCGATGTTTTTCATTACACAGTTGGGTACTTAGGTTATACGACATGGTATGTTCGATCCTCACAAGGCTTGTATATTTCAAGTTTCTCTAATCCGTGTTGTTAGTCAAATAGGTAGACACATAATCACTACAAGACGGCATGTACATATTGTACACAGAATGTTCCTACATGATTTTTACAACCCTATGTCCCTTCTCACATAGTAAGTGACACAGTTATAGACTATAAGACATATATTTATAAATCACACACAGTGTATTCTAGGTTTTTTCTCAACAGTATCCTTAGAAACTACTCTGGATCCCAGGATATAGAGAAAACGAGCGTTAATGTGCCAAATTCCGATCCGTGTGGGCCGATACTCCCCATGAATAAAAGCTTGGAATATTATACATGTTATAAACAAGAAAAGACAAGCTAATGACCAACCAAATTCTAATTCATGAGGGCCCATAACACCTCAAGAACCAAAATTTTGGGTTCATCCAAACAAAGCCTTACACAATGCAATATTAATCAACATAAGTATTATATCAATACATCTATCTCAATAGCATGAATATTCTACAAAACATCTATAACAACAACATACAATTACTAATGCACCATAAATGGCATGGAAGAAATGTTTGGCATGTGATTTCTAACAGTTGCCTAATTATGCATGAGATGGCATACCCTTATCTCATCAGGCTGCGACAGAAATAGATCCATAATAGAGTCAAATGTAATAACACAAAACAGATGAATCGCCAAACGGTGAAATCAAATCAACTGTAAAATTTCAAAACTCGGAAATTGAAATAAATGAGGAAGATTAGCTTTTCCATATGAACAAGTTAGCTACTCATGGGAATAGATTATTAACAAGTACCTATTACTTCTTATCCCTGGATAAAGGCACTAAACATTAAATCAAGAGAAAGGAAATCCTCTGATTCCACTTTGTAACGTCTCGGTTCCGGAAGCCACCTAGAGGAACTCCATACCTAGTTGTTCACATGGCCTCAAGTGCATTTCCCCGAACACCAGAGGCTGCCGACTAGCAATGAGGGAAGTTGGTGTGATAGTGGGGAAACTATGCCCTCATTGGCAGTGTAAACAGTAGAAGAGAAACAATATACAATAGCAAAAGCAGTAATAATCCATATAGAAGCAATCAGTGGAAGACTATAAGTATGAAACAACTAGAGAACATATATATAAATGATGCAGGACACATATGTCTTGAAAACTAGCCAAAAAGCCACAATGCTGAATATAGTACTATGCTAAAGTACAAAAGGAAATATATAAACTCCTAAGCATCGCATTCAATAGTTTGGTCTCGTGCTCTCAAGCTCCGCTGCATATCACGTACCTGAAGTAGAAGGGTTCTTTCCACTACCTATACATGCAACAACATAGTGTGTTTAGGACCAAAATAATCACCTAAACAGAGAGTGAGAATAAATCCTTGTAGGAAACCACCCGAAGATCCGTTCCTAATAGTCCGTGAGTATATGGTAGGTAAAAGTACAGTAACAGTAAACAATAAATAGGAAAGTACTCAGTAGTAAACTATCCACAGTTCGAACAAGAAACAGTGAGGCAATCAGCTAATCACAAATATGTAACCTTCTAGGAAGTACTCACAGGCATCCCATATGGTCCTACCTATGAATTATCGACAACCCTCCATGTAGCAAACTCGGTCTAACCCCTTTGGTTCTGTATATAAATTCAATAAGGACTCTCTGAGGAAGCGCTCGTGGTCTATCCCCTTATAGTCAAAAGTAAGGCAATACTGTGTGAGGAAGCTCACACAATCCATTCCCCGCATTGTCTAAGGTAGTCAAGGACTCTCTCAAGAAGCCCACATGTCAATTCCCCTTATCTCCCCAAGGTATAGGACTCTCTGAGGAAGCTCACTCGGTCAATTCCCCTTATAGCCTAGGTCATTCAAGACAAATACAGACTCCTTGTGGAAGATCATGCAGTCTCTCCCATTTTAGAGTAAAGAAATCAATGACTCTATAAGGAAGATCACATGGTCTATCCCCTTTTAGTCTACACAGTTCACAGACTCTCTGAGGAATCTCACTTGGTCTATCCCATTATAGTCAATAATGTCAAAAGACTCTCTGAGGAAGCTAACTCGGTCTATCCCCTTTTATTATACCATACCAGGTTCTCACAGCCCCAGGTATGTCAACATATAGTAATTCTATATTTCCAAATAAATCCTTACAAAACTACTTGGATAATCAGTATATAGCATAACAATCATGTTAGAAAACAACTCTCCATCCTATAGAAACATGCATGGAAAACAGGTAAAGTAGCCAAAGACTCTACAGGAACAAATGGGCATAAATATAGCATGAAAAGGTAGAACACATCCAAAGCATGGAGATCAACCCAATTCATATCCAGATTATCTCTAAACAATCATGGAATCATGGAAAGAAAACAAAAATGGTAAAATGGTAAACACACAATACCCCATTGGTGACTATTGGTGGAATTTGCTCATAAAACTCAACGATTGCGAACGAAAAGGTAAAAACCACCTACCTCGGGGTTAGGAGATCGATATACTTGATCTTCAAAGCTTGATTCTCCTTATACAGTTGTAGATCTAAGAAAAAATCAAAAACAATTAACCTATGATAACTTGGAAAAGAAGAAGATTTGGAAAACAAGGCTCAATAAGAAGGGAGAACTCATCGATGTGATTCCAACGCAATACAACAGTGCTCGAATAAGAGGATAGATGGAGGATTGGGGGATCATCAAAGATCCACAGATACTCATCACTTGAGGATGAACGAAACCTATAATAAGTGGTTTCTGTCCGTCAGACATGACCCCGATGCATTTAATGAACACAAGAAAGTACACGGAGTGTACTTTTGGAGTACACAACATGTACTCACCTTTTCCATACTCTGCTTCATGAGGCCTCCAAGTGACTCCAACATGGCCGTGTGTGCGGCATATACATGTCCATCACATGGCCTACTGCAGTAAGAATTTACACGACATGTACTCATAAATTACACGGCATATACGTGGAAAATTCCCAAAAATTATTCTTTTCTACAAAAATGACCAAAAAGGAAAAAAAATACATTAAAAGAAGATCTGGGTTCTTTTATCATTATTAAATGACTTTAAAAATATGATTTTAAAATAGTTCTTGGTTTTATTTATAAAAAGTTAATATTGAATGTTGTTAATAAAATTTATTTTTTATTGAATTGACTTTGAAAAAATGTATCAGATTTATTTTTTTCATTAATGATAGTGTGTATTTATGTTCATTCGAGATAGCAAAGGGTATGAAATTTCTACAATAAAAATTGAGATTAATAAGGGTTTGATCATTCCCACATCAAAATATTTCACCAAGTGATTAATTTTTTAATGAATGACTTACGACTATCTAGTATAGACAGGTCAATGGTTTCATTCATGGTTCGATATATGGATATGCGGAATGTAATGGGTTATTCAGAAATGGATGTTTTTCATTAGTTTTAACTTATTATTTGGTATCAATGTAAGGAAATGGATTTGGTTTTTGTGAACATTTATAGTATGTCAATTTTTTATATTCATATAAAATATTTTTTAATTTGTTAGATAAATTTTTTCATATACATTTGAAAACGTATTATATCTTAGTGGCATGAGTAGGGATGTTTCTTGGGAAAAACCCAATGAGTTTCATTAATCCCCACAAGGTGGGGCATGTTGGTTCATTTTAAGATATCATTAATTGGGAAATATGTAAAATCTATGTATCACAATATTTTATATGTTTATTATGATTTGGAAATGGTTTTGGAGTATTGGTTTAGAGAAATGTCGGTGTTTCTCTGTTGTTGTCCTTATAGTCGTTGATTTTTTATGATTTTCTCATCCACTTTTTATTTTGATATTGGTATTGGTATTTTCTTGGTACTCTAATATATTCTATTTGGTTTTTTATACATTGAGTTATACAACATTGTAATCACGCATTATATAGTAGCTACTGTATATGGTGTTGTTGGTTGTGGTAGTTTTATTTTCAAAAGGGAATATCACCCCCACCTATTCTAAATCCCTTTTCATATATTTCCATCTGTTGGTATCTAGGAGATGTCACCTAAGAGAAATTATAAATTCTACCTTGGCTTAAGAAAATGATATAGTAATATATGTTACAAACAATATCAGTAATGGTCGATCAAAATCATTTTTTACAAGTTGTATTAGTTGTGTCCATCTTGGAGTTGAAAATTCATTCTGGTTAGTACATGAGTTGGGATAGTAGAAAGGGGTTTGACAATTGGGATATGAAATGTAGTGTATAAAAGGCGTTGCTAACTTATTTATGTGGTTCATTATGTTACTAAGGAGTTTGGTGCTTAATTGTTTTGGAGATAATTATACATTTTTTAATCTCAATGTGGTGGTTTAATCTAATGAGAAGAGTATAACATGAATTTTATAAGTGACTTAACACAAGGAGTGTATAATTCATTTTGAGTAATTATATCTAATTTGTTGAAAAAATATGGATTTTCCATAAAGTGTTGGATATTTTTTTTTAAATTTAATATTTTGAAAATAAATGAATTTTTTTAATGATATTATTTTCAAAAATATGAAGAAATTTTAATATATTGCTCAACAATTGAAATTTTTGAATTTTGGAAATCCTTGTAGTGATAGTTGTGATTTAGTAAATTTCAATTTCAATGGACACAATTTATTAAGAGTGAGATTTGTTGATATTGTTCTATTTATAGAAAATGAAACCTGGTATGCATCATAGTAACCAAATGGATGAACCACTTAAAAATGTGGTTTGACATGAGCCACAAATAAACCAATATTTGGATCAGTGTATTAGAAAGTCTTTTCAGGTCATGGATAGAGGGAAACAATGGGATAACCCATATAAATTTGATCTTCTATTCTGTTCTAGATGCAAATTCCACCAATATTTTGAAGTAATTTATAATTACGTAAGGAAGTGGTATGGATTAATAGAATTAATCTAATAAATGATTTCCTTATCACCCTAACAGATTTGAAACACAATATTGTGTCATGTATGTTTCATGATACATCATGAAATTTTTGGGATTCATTAGTGTAGGAAAAATTAGGAAAATGAATTTCATGGGATTATTATGAATAATTGTTCAACAAAAAATTATATCCTCACACATTCAATATTTCAAAAACAATATAGTTATTCATATTGATGAAAAATATTCTCATGGTGATAGAATATGTGGCTATGTCAAATAATTTAGTCATCCTTTCACCAAAATATACTTTTACTACATCCATTATGTTATGAATTTTAGAATCAGGTCAAAGTATGGATATTCACATGATGATTCCCATGTATTCTATAATGGATTATATTGAAATTTCACCATGATCAATGGGGGTAGGAAATAATATATCTGGAGATACATGTTAATGATTCTTATAGATACCAACTAGAAACAATGGGAAATATTTATTTTAAAAGAAGATAATGTGCAGAAACTATTTTCAAGGTAGTTGGATAACTCTGAATCAGGAAGAAAGATCACTAAATATTCATATAATGAACTATAGTTATTCTAAATGTTTGTATTGTTGGTATTTTGATCAAATGAAACTATATAGTATAACACCACCATGATATATCATAAATTGTAATAAAATGGTTCCCCTTCATTGTGATTTTTGTAGTTCTCTAATGTACATTGAACGAGACACATATAATGTTTAGAAAATGTTGTATGATTTGATAAGATGAGGGAAGTATAATATCTCTAATTATTAAAATCATAATTTCCATGGTGATTCTAGAAAAAACATGACACCACAACTATGGAGAAATCAATAGGTAAATAATAAAAAAATTGCATCATGTAAGAAGTTATATAGAGCAGAAAAGGTGATTAAAGATGATAAATATGGATCATCAATGGTGAGATGTATTTTTATATTTAATAATACCCATATGATATAAATGGTAGATATATGTCCATAATAATAATTTATTTCTTCTTAGGATATTGATTCCCTATGTTTTCATATTGATATGACACATTCTATTTGGAATCATCAATATCCTCATGGTTAAGGGGAATGTTAATACATTATGTGTAGAGAAAGTACTAGAACTATTAATAAATTTAATATTATATGGTATTTATATGTTATTGAGATGGATGTTAATAAAAGGATAGTTTAATGATTTATTATGGAATCAAGAATACCAATAATGGAGACCACAGTGTCAATGCTGGTGAAACGATTTTTTGGAACCAATATTTGGAATGATATCATATTAGTTAATAAAAACGACATTGGAATAAATGAATGACATCAACAATATATGTCCTCCAGTTCTTTTTGATTTGTTTATGATTTTTTTCCCAAATATTAATTTTTTTTCCACACACAAATTATAGAATCCATGCTTTTTATCACAAATACTTTCATTACATTTTACAAAACCAAGGATCTTTAAGGATTAGTGTCTTGGAAACCAGGAACATAAAACATGAAAACATAAAACATTCTTCTTAAAAACTTGAACAGATTCTCCTTATTTTAATCCTAGGTTCATTACTGCATCTCATAACCTAGGGACATACATCAAAAGAATGGGTTAGCAGAATGCACGGTAAGGGAAACAAGGGGAAACATTTACATGTGAACTTGAGATATATCAACAATGTCATGAAAAAGAACTTTAAGGAATGAGAAAGAAAGCACGAGGCAAATCATAATAAAAATAAAATTTCTCATAACTTGAGGATGTGTCTACAACATTTTACAAAGAGAATCATTTCCATTTCACCAAGGTCTATCCCCAAGGTGTCAATAAAAACATTACCAAGGGTATTCACCAAGGTATCAGTCTAAATGGTCATCTCTAGAGATTAAGTCTTTACCCAATGCGTTGGAGGGCTGTCAGGGCGCACCCTTAAATTGGCCTTTATTATCATGTGAGCCACATATATCATCATCTATAATTTCATAAACAACCCATATAGCATAAAATAAATGGGTTTCATTTCAAAATCATAATGTTTTAAAAACTTATTTAAAGACATGATCTTTGTGTCACATTAAAACTCACTGAAAATGAAGGTGGGTCTCATGTATGTAAATCCCAGAATTTAAAATAGAACATTTTGGTACATATGTGAATACCCCTATAAAATATAGAGCTTGGAATATTCACTTAATAAAATAAAAGAACATTAGAACAAGAGAGGGAGACATTTTGAGGCGGAAATTCCGCAACATAACGACTATGTTTCGGGGTTTTAGAAAACATTGAAAAGAAAGGGGAGATGGGTAAAACATTCATAAATGACCCATAAAACAGTATAGGGACCGAATATGAAGGATATATTAACATGGTAATGTAATTTGAAAGATATACTGTATGAAATGAATAACAAGAAAGGATGAAAAAAATAAGAATTCTTTTATGAAAATTCGGCATCATAATGGCGTCACATAAACATCAAAAAAAATGAATTGATGAGATCAAATAGGGTCTCTCATAATATGAACATAAAAGATCAGTATGATAGATATTGATATTATACACACACAAAAAAACGAACTTGAAATACTTGACATGAAAGTAGAACTTTGAAAAATGAGAAAGGTGAACGAATCCCTAAAAGATTCGGCAGCCTAACGGCGCCACTTAAAACATCAAAATACTGAAATGAAGAGATCAAATAGGGTCTCTCATAATATGAACATAAAATATCAGTATGATAGATATAGAGATCATACCCCAACAAAATAAAAAAACTTGACAGACTTGACATGAATGTATAACTTTGAAAAATGAGAAAAGTGTACGAATCCCTTAAAAATTCGGCAGCCTAACGGCACCACTTAAAACATAAAAATACTGAATTGAAGAGATAAAATAGGGTCTCTCATCATATGAACACAAAACATCAGTATAATAGATATAGAGATCATACCCCAACAAAATAAAAAGGAGCTTGCAAGACTTGACATGAAAGTAGTACTTTGAAAAATGAGAAAGGTGAACGAATCCCTTAAAAATTCTGCAGCCTAACGGCGCCACTTTAACATTATTAAAATGAAATGATGAGAGAAAGAGGGGGTCTCTCATCATATGAGAATGAAAAATATATTAGGATGAATATAAAATAACATCCTCTAATATTAGATAATGGAGCATAAAAGAAATGACTTAAAAGAGATTACTTGAAAAGAAAGAGGGAGGTAGGATCCCTTACCTTAAAATGCAACTCTTAAAACTCAAAGTTTAGGACCTTGAGGTCTTGGGAACCTTGGAAGGACTCATTGGGAGGTAATGAGACCATAGATTCGTTGGGGAAGAGTTGAGAGTCTAATGTATTAGAGGATGGATTGGTATTTATAGGGAATGTGAGGGGACAAGGCAATAATGGCCAAGGGACACCTCATTAGTGGTTTTGGAAAAACCATGGGATTTCCCACGGTATTTGCACATGGTATTGGCCACTTGGGGCACCTCATAACTTATCTTACTATTCATAAGTCGACCATATTGATTATATACTTAATACATCATTTAATGATGTCATTAAACACCCGTAACTTAAAAACTGTATTTTCACTATTCATCGAAAATTCAACTTTTCAGAAAAATCCCAAAATTTCACCTTAACCAAATATCGATGCTCTGATTTCAAAATATGTATTCCATTTTATAAAAATAAATTTATTAAATATTTTTAATTTAATTTTTATATAATACACTATTCACCAAAAATTCATTTTTTTCATAAAAATCCCCAAAAATTATCTTAACATAATAGTGATGCTCTGAGTTCAAAAAAGAAATCCATTTTATAACAATAATTTTCTAAATATTTTAAATTAAATTTTTAATTAAAGAACACTATTCACCTGAAAAAACTAATACTTGGTTAATAATTTATGAAACTGTTATTTAACCATTCTATTGAATCAGATTACTTAATCAGGGTGCTAGATTATATTATGCTTTATTGAAGTGAGATTACTAATCCATTTTGTCACATTACTAATCCTAAGAATAAAATCACTATTCATAATTTCCTATTCATCAAAAATTAAGTTGATCTTATTAGACTCTAAATTTCGTACTGAACATAATTTTAGAAGACCATTTTTTGAAAATCATTACACATTTTTAATTATTTAAGGTTTACATAAACATTTTTTTAAAATATCCATTCTCTAAAATTCACCAAAAATAATCATACTATATTTATCCGGACATTTGAAAATTCATAAACTTCATCATAAGAAGAAATCAAATTTTTTATTTTAAACAAAGGATTACACAAGGCAGTTACGGTCTCCTTACATAGCCCCTTATCACACCATCATAGGACCTAAGTGTAAGGTGTGCTAAGGTGAGTGAATCCGAGGGAGGCTCGGGCAACATCGCACGAGTAGTAATTTTATTAGTTTGAACATCTCGCCAAGGAGATTCTGTTCTAGCTTCACACGATGAAGTTCGGCTTGGGTTTGGTCCAGAGCAAAGCCATGTGTTGCTACCTCCTTCCCATGTTCTGTTAGATGGGATTCGATCGGTCCAAGACTACTGGGTGAAGCCATCACATCATCTTTCTATATTAATTAACAAAGATCACTTCTATTTAGAGACAAATATCAAAATGTTCAGTTTCCAGTGGTCATATTGACCAATGGTCATATAACATTTAAAACCCAACAATCTCATTTTAATTATACTCATGTTATCCAATGAAACAGTTTTGTTGGGTATAAAAAATTAACACACAAAATTAGGAAACAAGATTTATTCAAAATATCCGGTCGTTACAATCTTCCCCGAATTAGAAATTGCGTCCTCACAATTTTTAAAACTATGTTTTTAAATTTCATTGAAAATAACACACCAGAAATGGAGTCAGTAAAACTATTACTTTAAAATAAAGAAAGGGAATTAAAAATGTCACCTGAGTTAACCCATACTAGGATCCCATATAAAAAAACATGGACATGGAGGAAAAAAATGCTCACGTTCTAAGGGAGAGTGAATGAAAACCTGATTAGGAGAAAGATAACAACAAGAAAATCACAAACTTATTATGGGTCAATAGGTATTTGATTTCCTAGTAGGAAACGTTAATAGAAAACGTTTTTTGTTTTATGTTCCTTTTCATATTATTGAGGAATTCATTTACTACATAGAATAAAAACGTAAGTAAATATACCTACCTTCAATTAGAGTTTAATCCTTTAATACGTTTCTACCAAGACTAATCTTTTCTCCAAATGATGAGAATTAAAAAACACTTGGTCTCATCAAAAGCACAAGAATAATCTTCTAGAGAATCACGTATTCCACAAAATAAAAACTATCTATCTTTAAACATTTATCCTAAAAACATATAGGGTAAGATAAAACAACTCTTCAAAAAAATACCATAGGATGGGAAACTACTTTAAAATCTTCAAAGTTACATGGTACTACCCAAAGTTCATCATAGACCATTCCATAAATTACTGTCCTTAAAATTCCGCAAAATATCACAAACTAAGATTGAAACCCAAATACATGAAGGGCATGATAACATAGTCTTCCAAGATAAACTTTATCATTCATCTCCAAACAACATCAACCACTCCTAACATATTATAACAAAAGTAACTAACCTAAACATATTTTCCCCGAGATTGGTCAATCATTTCCATAAGTAACATATAATACCGTAAGTTCACCTTAAATTCATCGATTATTCAAAATATAATTCAACCTTTACTCCTCAAAGAAAATACCGTAGTAATCTATTTACCTCGATCAAATAGGGTTCCCAAAATAGTGAACGTCATCCAAAATAATAATCATCTTTTAATCCCCTAATCATCTCTATCATATTAATACTGCAATCGTCACATTTCTGTCACATTGGTTGTTATAAAACGTTCTTACATTTCCCTCCATTTACTAAGAAAAGAAAGAACAATTAGGGGCTTAAATACTTAGCCAATAATCATTAAAAGGAATCTTAAAGCATATAAGGATAAACTTGTAGAAGAAAAGTATACCCTAACTTGTGATCCCCTAGGTCCCAATCTATGTTATCCATTATAATATATTCTTATGTAAATCTTTATTTTATTTTATATTTGTTCATTTAATAATGGTTCATACTAAGCTTATGAATTTACCAAAGCATATCCCCTGGGAGTTTCGTAACCAAGAGTGCAGTAAGGCCCGTTGTCGTATACCAATTCTCGTTCGATTCTAGATCAGAGCGGTGTTTTCAGGGTTTACCTCTATTGTAGAGACCCACAGTTTGACGCACATGGACATTACATTACCTTTTCGGAATACTTAATACAAAACAAAAACAGACACAAAAGGACCGTAATAGTTTAGTGTCTATGGAAACTCGGAATATTATCTTCTAATCATGGTGAAAGATCTTCAACATCTCCATTAATGATCTTCCCCTTTGTTTTCTTACCTAAAACCATTCGTTAAATCTTGGGGAAAAGAAAAAATATAAAGGGCGAGCTCAAATGCTCAGTAAGGGTAAGCATAGAGAACATAAAACAATCCATAGACATTTGAATATAAAAAAACATGAGCATAAAATCTAAACATCAAAATCGTGAGCAATCACATAAAACATGGAAGTACGTAAGGCATAGATCATGAAGAAACATTAATCATGATAAAATATAATGGAAATAAAACATGTAATTTTGGAAGCCATTCAGAACATGATATGAGTTCCATAGTATCCAAGACATTGCTGCCGAGACCATCTTAGTGGACAAAGTCCCTTTCTGAATCGAGTTCACTCCTCATTTCAGTCCTGTAACACTGAACTGGATTAACATACCATTCCAGCCATTTCTATCCCATGAGATATAAATCTTTACCCAATGCATTGGAGGGAGATATAGGTCCCACCTATCTCATAATGAATTCATTCTTAAGTGTGCCACAACATATACACAAATCATTCATCATATCCCAATGAATAAAATGGGTTTCATAAACATCATCTCATCATAACATAATCCTTACAAAACAAATGGATATCATTTCAACATAAGAAAAGTGAAACCATTTAAATCATAGATACGTTATACTTGAAACATACACATATGAAATAATGTCATCATAGATTGAAAATGGTTTTGATAAAACACTTGAAATGAATTCTTGAGGAAAATATCCTTTCATCTTAAAAATCATTTTCTTTTCACAAAATGTCATGAAATTTTAAAATAAAACTATTTTGTTGAAAATATTCATGAAATATTTTGGAGGATGATTTAAGAAAATATGGCTTTATAAAACCGTAAAAATCCATTCATGCCATATAAGTTAAAAAAACATTCTTCTCGTACTTTTTCCGGAAAAGTCAAAATGGTACATCATAACATAATCAGAAGAATGATTCCTTATATACCATGTAGTAAAAGTCAAAAATGGGTAAAAAGGACATTAAACATACATGAAAACATTTTTAGAAAACAAGAACATGGATGATAAATATAACCCCAGTAAATACTTACGAATAAACAATCTCGGATAAAAACGAGATTGGAAAAGTTATCCTTTACCTTAGGTATGATATGCTTCATACATATCCAAACCTACTATATAATTATTTAAATAATTTCATTGATTTATTAATGAATCATATTCATTGTTATGATATCATATATGGTTCACTTATGACTTTATATTACCCGTTCTTTTGTAAGTTCCATGTTAATGTAGCGTTTTGGGTAAAATCGTTTTCTTTATCATACATGTTTGGACTTTTTGTTATTGATATTATTACTTATAATCTGATTTACATAATTAAATAATTTAAAACATTATTTATATATATTCAGCATATACATATATATATATATGATAGATCGTTAAATTGAATGAAATATACCGTTCATGGAGACGGTTGGGCGTACAAACGCATGAACGCTGTTTTCGTTTCGTTATTGAATTGAGTGAAATTAAGTAGATGAAATACATTTATATATACACATAAATCCAGTATCATAAGTATGTCATATATTTCATGATTACTTATTATATATACTTTATAATCATTAATGAATGTTTAACAAGGATAATGAATCTCATCGCGTCGTAGAGATGGTAGTCCATACGTACGCACGAGCGATGATATCATTCCCATGATCATGGAATTGTATTGAAGTGTATGTATAATATTTCATAATCAATATCACTTTACAATAATAATATATAGTTATCTATTTACACCATTATACCCATCCAAGTAAGGTGTTAGTCGAAAACAGAATACACCATGTCGTGGAGACGGTATTCCGTACGTACGCACGCACGGTGATTTCATTTTCCGTAGGATCGATAGATGGTGAAATAGGGTTGATTCATACTTATAATAACATATCAGTATATGAGTGACACTTATGTTATTACATCATAATGAAACAACTAATGAATAAGAATAAGAAGAAGCAATAAAGTTGAATGAATCGATAACGGACATTACCTCTTCTTTGAAGCGCCTCTTCTTATCCTCCTCTTAGGGCACTAAAGATGGTATTTTAAGAAGGCCAAAACCTGTAGTATTTTTCTGTGGAATTGTAGAAGAGAAATTTTCATAATATGGCCGAGCTTCAATGCTCAAAATGGTGTGAGTAAGAGAGGGTGGGGTGCCCTTTTATAAGGGAGGACATGGGCACCTTTGGGAAAACTAAACATATTATTTATTATAAATTCTTATTCGGTTTTTAATATCTCCAAATTTATTTATATAGAATATAAGATGGGGATGGGTCGAAATTATCTCATCCTATAGAATTTAGACAAGTTTAGGTTTCTATTTTAACATTATCATTTAGATTTAACTTTATGCTGAATAATTTAACTTTTACCGTGTCTTCTTGTTGTTTTACACTATAAGATTAATAAACTTACTATAACAAGACAAACTAACCACAAGTTGTTTATTATTAATATATATAACCTTATCTAAGAAATTTGGCCGAACCTTAGATTTTTTGGAATAAAATAACAATTAATAATATAATAATTATTTTAAAAACTATTTTATGTCAATTTTGACACTATTTGGTAATTGATTTTTGTGAAAATAATAACAGAATGATTAGTTAAAAAAAGTTAATTAAATCAATACTAACATGTCATATTAACCTAGAAAATTAGTGTAATTCATAAAAAGTCCCACATTAAATTTATTTGGGTATTTATAATATCAATTTTTTTAATATTTCATTATTTAGGTTATGACTGAATTACAATTGTGTCATAAATAACTTAAATTATTTATTGTTTAAAAATTATAAATAAACTACCATTAGGTAGGAAAACGTTTTATCTTTCTAATGAATATTTATATTTGAATTTATCTTATGTATAACCCTATATTAAAAATTAATTAGTTATTAAAATTTGATTTTAACTATTTTAGGCCTTCTTTAAATAAATTAATAATAAATGTCCTAATCTAATCCCCGTGGACCTAAATGGTCATATTTTATTCCTAAGGTTGATTTTGGTCGATTTAAACTTATCCAATAGAATTAGGATATGTTTTATGGAAATATTAATATCATTTGTAACCTTAATTACACTATTTACTTTTAACTGTGGTAAATAAAAGTAAATAGTTTCTATTCACCAAAATTAATTTAATCTCATTGAACCACATTTTAGTCCTTGATATTAACCTTGTCTCTTGGATTTTTGAAATTCAATTCACAGAAGTTGTTAAATTTCATTTAAATGAAAATGTCAGTTTTTTTAACTACCACTAAGTTGTTTCACTATTCATCGAAAAATGATGTTTTTCAGAAAAATACCAAAAATTCAGCCTTAGAATTATTTTTTATTCAAAATTCAAAATTGATGTCTATTTTTCCAAATTAAAAACATAGAAGTTGCATCAATTAATTTTAAAATTAATTCCCGTTATCAAAACAAATAGCATGTTATTATGAAACAAAAACTATCAAAAGATTGATAATTTTTTATATCCAATTTCAAAGTGAAATTAATTTCAATGAACAAATTGGACTAAATGGTAAAAATATATTATAATTACACTTTAAACCCAATTAAAATGATAATCTAACCATATAAATTATTGCGAAGAAAAAATTTGTTTTTAATTAAAATATAGCATGTTTTATCTATTCATTAAAATATGAAAGTTATCAGAATTATATGAAAAATTTATCCAATGTAATTTTTTTATGTCATGATTCCAAAGAAGAATTTTATTTTGTAAAATTGAACTTATATACATGTGAAAAACAAGATTTAAGGTGGGTGCGCCATCAAAAGATGGAAAAACTGCATTTTTTTGAAAAATACTTATTTTACCCGAAAAATTTATTTTGTTCTTATACCATGTTCTAGAAAATGTTTAAGATGAATAATAATGTTATAAAATTCAAAATGTAGTTAATACTATTCATAATTCCTAGTCCATAATAATATTATACCAATATATCGTCGTTTAGTGAAACCTGGTATTGCGTACAACACATGCTATCGAGGAAAGTCATGATTGCATGTAATGCAAGCCAAGTCAGGGTTTCATGTTGTGCAAGACCCCTTTGTTGTTTCGTTATAACAGAATCCAACCATTTTTCATTTATACATTGAATATATATATATACACTCAATGTTGCGTAGAATGAATATTATCAAACAAACTTGAAATTGTGTGTAACACAATATAAGAATAGTGTTTCTTATACTGTAAGCTAATACGATGTTGCATATAGGACAAGATAATCTTGTTGTAGCATAAAACACATGACATCAAATAAATTTAAAATAATACATATCATAAAATATCGGGTTGTTATATTCTACCCCACTTAAAATGAATATCGCCCTCGAAATTCGCCAGGGGGTTATACATGATTTTCTTCTTGAAAGTTTCTTTAATTGAGACCCATATTGTAAAATGATATACCAAAACGTAACTTTAAAAACTAAAATATGAAACGTAATGGTTACCCAAATTAACTAATCACTGGGTTTCCACATAGGATAACATAGGTGAAAATATGGATATGGAAGAGAAATCTAACCATCATGTTCTGATGGAGAGTGGTAGATAACATGGCTATGAAAAAGCAAACAATCACAAAGACATATATTTGTGATGATCTATGGTACCATCTGATTCATCGGATATAAGGGCACTAGGAAAACATTTTTGGTTTTCAAGATCATTTCCCTAAAGTAGATGAATTAAAAGAAATACTTATATGATTTTGGTACAATTTAACTATTGGTCATTACTTGGACAATTTCCAATTCATCTCTTAAAGAAATAAAGTTGAATTTTTCATTCGCGAAGTGTTAGCAGATCATATGATAGAATGACAGGTTATTTCATCTGTCTCAAACAAAAAGTTTGAAAAAGTTATCAAATATACATAAGTCCATCTATAGTGATATTAAAAGTATATGATTCCAAAAATGGACTTATACATCATCTATCATACCGCTTAATAAAATAAATCTACTTTCCACTAACTAGGGACTTCCTGTGGGCCAGTGGTACGCGATAAAGGCATGACACACTTCGGTTGTGGGTTCGATTTCCACAGCCTTGTCCGACGCGATGGGATGTTTCCTGTCCTTTAGGTTGTCATTTTTTTTCCAAAAATACATTATTATAAATTTCTATCAATAATATCGAAAAAGTTCTAGCCTTAAACAATACTAACTTATTTACAACATATTCCATTCCAATCATTAGTCTTATCCAAAATAATGTTGTCCAATCTCATATTATAGTGAAATGATTACCAAAGAGTTCATATAACAAGAATGTTAATACCATTGTTGATCCCCATATATCATAAGATATGTCTTGTTGGTCAGATTCTAAATATTCAAAGGCCTTAATCATGTATTCTCTTGAAAAAGAATTTATACCCATTGAACCTTAGTGAAAACATGAATTCAGTTAAAAGTTAACACTTTCCACATACCAAAATCCTCAAAATTCTATATACTCAAACCATGATATCACTTAGTCCTTATATTAATAATGAGCTCATGAATACTGTCAAACATTTCATCTTCTCATTATCCCTTCGTTATGCGCATATCATCTACTTTGCAAAATATTTGAATCACTTTTCATGGTAATTGGTACCATAAAATTATTGAAAACCACCCTAGACTAATACAAAAATGTTATAATACACAATAAAAGTACCTCAACAGCATTATTCTTGAATACCAATACACAAACACTTCAATCCATCCTCTTCAATGATTGTCCTGGAATATGTCCTTCCTTGATTTAGAAGTAAAATTTTAGGTCAGGGCATTGAGTTGGGTAATGCCCATGTTCTCCACAAATAAGACATTGAACTCCATAAAAGTCTGTCACTCTATGACCCTTTTCTCCACACAGATATCATATGTCCCTCCATTTGAGTTACTCCTCATGGTTTTTCTTCCCTTCTTCAGAAATCTCAATCTTCCATTCTTTATTCTCCTCAACATGAGAACATGAATAAAATTCTATCTTCCTCTTATTTGATTAATTATGCATACCAATAAATTTCACCTTGTTAATCATATATCGCGATGACTGATTCGGAATAATCACAATATCTTTCTCTCTAGGCATTACTCAATTTTGTTGCTCATAGTCACCAATTTGTCCACTGGATTCAATGTTAACCGAATTCCTTCTGGTTACCACAATTGACTAAAACAAAAAAATTATTCTGTGAGAGGCAAAAATCATACAAGGAAAATAACATAATTTATGGGGAGTACCTTCAATATCTAACATCTTAGGTTAAATTATATGATTGTTAACATAGTTCTAGGACTATATCCTATGTGTATACTTATCCTTAGGGACATACCTAGATATACCTTAGAAATATATCTAGGGATCTCAATAACGATTTCGCATCCTAGTTTCCAAAGGTTGACTAATCCATTCCTCTGATACCAACAGTAGAGACCCAAATCTTGACGTACATGGACATTAAATTACTTTTGCGGAATACTTAATACATAACAAAAACAGACACACAAGGACCATAATAGTTTAGTGTCTTTGGAAACTCGGAATATTATCTTCTAATCGTGGTGAAAGATCTTAAACGTTTCCATTAATGATCTTACCCTTTTATTTCTTACCTAAAACCATTCTTTAAATCCTGGGGAAAATAAAACATATAAAGGGTGAACTCAAATGCTCAGTAAGGGTAATCATAAGGAACATAAAACAATCCTTAGACATTTGAATGTAAAAACACATGAGCCTAAAATCTAAACATCAAAATCATGAGAAATGAAATAAAACATGGATGTACGTAAGGCATAGATCATGAAAAAACATTAATCATGATAAAATATAATGGGAATAAAACATGTAATTGTGGCAACCATTCATCACATGTTATGATTTCCATAGTAGCCAAGTCATTGCTGTCAAGACCATCTTAGTGAACAATGTCCCTTTCTGAATCGAGTCCACTCCTCGTTTCAGTCCTGTAACACTGAACCAGATTAACTTATCGTTGCATCCATGTCTATCTCATGAGATATAAATCTTTACCAAATTCATTGTAGAGATATATAAGTCCCAACCATCTCATAATTAAATCATTCTTGAGTGTGCCACAACATAAACATAAATCATTTATCATAACCCCAAGAATAAAATGGGTTTCATAAACATCATCCCATCATAACATAATCCATAAAAAAGAAATGGATATCATTTCAACATAAGAAAAGTGAAACCATGTTAATCATTGAGACATTATACTTGAAACATACTCATATGAAATAATTTTATCTTAGATGGAAAATGGTTTTCATAAAAAACTTGAAATGAATTCTTGAGGAAAATATCCTTTCTTCTTAAAAATCATTTCTTTTCACATAATGTCATGCAATTTCAAAAGAAAACGATTTTTTTGAAAATTTTCATGAAATATTTTGGAGGATGCTTCAAGAAAATATGGTTTTATAAAACCTTAGAAATATTTTCATGCCGTATAACATAAAAAACATTCTTCTCGTACTTTTGCCGGAAAAGTCAAAAAAGTACCTCATAACATAAACAAAAGAGAGATTCCTTAAAAACCATGCAGTAAAAGTAAAAAATGGGTAAAAATTACTTTAAACATTCATGAAACGATTTTTGGAAAACAGGAACATGGATGATAAATTTAACCCTAGTAAATACTTATGAATAAACAATCTCGGATAAAAACGAGATTGAAAAAAGTTATCCCTTACCTTAGGTCTGATATGATTCGTACGTATCCGAACCTCCTGTATAATGATTTAAATAATTTAATTGACATATTATAGAATCATATTCATTGTTATGATATCATATATGGTTCACTTATGACTTTATATTACCCGTTCTTTTGTAAGTTCCATGTTAAAGTAGCGTTTTGGGTAAAATTGTTTTATTTATCGTGCATGTTTGGACTTTTTGTTCTTGATATTATTACTTATAACCTGATTTAATTAATTCCAGAATGCAAATCATGATTTTTATATATTCAGAGTAAACATATATATATATATTTGATAGATCGATAAATGGAATGAAATACATCGTTCATGGAGATGGTAGATCATACGTATGCATGAACGCTGTTTTCATTTCTTTATTGAATTGAATGGAATTAAGTAGATGACATAAATATATATACATAAATCCAGAATAATTATTATGTAATACATTTAATTATTAATTGTTATATATAATTTATAATCATTAATGAATGGTTAGCATGGATAATGGATCTCATAACACTGTGGAGACGGTAGTACGTACGTACGCACGAGTGATGATATCATTCCCATGATTGTGGAATTGTATTTAAGTGTATGTATAATATTTAAGAATAAATATAACTTTACAATAATCATATATAGTTATCTATTTACACCATTATACCCATTTAAGTAAGGTGGTGGTCGAAAACAGATTACACCACGGCGTGGAGACGGTATTCTGTACGTACGCGCGCGCGGTGATTTCGTTTTTGATAGGATGGATAGAATGTGAAATAGGGTTGTTTCATACTTATAATAACATATCAGTATATGAGTGACACTTATGTTATTACTTCATAATGAAACAAGTAAAGAAGCAGAAGTTGAAGAAGGAATACAGTTTAAATAATCGGTAACAGACATTACATCTTCTTTGAAGCGCCTCTTCTTAACCTCCTCTTAGGGAACTAAAGATGATCTTTTAAGAAGACCAGAACCTCTAGGATGTTTATATGGAATTGGAGAAGAGAAATTGTCAGGGTTTTCTGACCATCAAGGCTCAAAATTTTGTGAGTAAGAGAGGGAGGGGGTGCCCTTTTATATGGGTGGAGAGGGGTACCTTTGGGAGATCTAAAAATATTATTTTATTATAACGTCATATTATGTTTTTAATAGCTCAAAATTGATTTATTTAGAAGATAAGGTGGGGATGGGTCGATATCCTATCACCCAATAGAATTTAGACAAGTTTAGGTTTCTATTTTAATCTTATCATTTAGATTTAAATTTTTGTTAAAAAATTTTACTTTTACCGTGTCTTCATGTTTTCTTACACTATAAGGTTAATAAACATACTTTAACAAGCCAAACGACCCCCATGTTGTTTATTATTAAAATATATAACTTTATCTAAGTCATTCTCCCGAACCTTAGATTTGTAGTAATAAAATAACAATTAATAATATAATATTTGTTTTAAAAACTATTTTATGTCAATTTTGACACTATTTGGTAATTTATTTTTGTGAAAACCACAACAGAATGATTAGTTAAAAAAAAATTTAATTAAATAAATATTAACATGTCATATTAACCTATAAAATTAGTGGAATTCATAAAAATTCCAAATTACATTTATTTGGGTATTTATAATATAAATTATTTTAATATTTCATTATTTAGGTAATGACTGCATTACCATTGTGTCATAAATAACATAAATTATTTAAGGTCTAAAAATTATAAATAAAATACCATTAGGTATTAAATGTTTTTATATTTCTAATTAATATTTATAGTCGAATTTATCTTATGTATAACCCGATATTAAAAATGAATTAGTTATTAAACATTGATTTAAACTATTTTAACCCTTCTTTAAATAAATTAATAATAAATGTCCTAATTTCATCCAAGTGGACCTAAATGGTCATATTTTATTCATAAGGTTGTTTTTGGTCGAATTATACTTATCCAATAGAATTAGGACATGTTTTAGGGTAATATTAATATCATTTTCAACCTTAATTACCCTATTTACTTTTAACCGTGGTAAATAAAAGTAAAAAGTTAATATTCATCAAAAAGTATTTTAATGTAATTGAACCACCTTTTAGTCCTTGATATTAACCGTGTCTATCAGATTTTTGAAATTCAATTCACAGAAGAGGTAAATTTTCATTTAAATGAAAAAGTCAGTTTTTCTTAACTACCACTAAGTGGTTTCACTATTCATCGAAAATTGAAGTTTTTCAGAAAAATACAAAAATTCTGCCTAAGAATTCTTTTATATTCCAAATTCAAAATTTATGTCTATTTTTCCGAATTCAAAACATATAAGTGGCATTAACTTATTTTAAAATTAATTCCCGTTATCAAAACAAATAGCGTGTTTTTTAGAAACAAAAACTATCAAAAGATTGATAATTGTTTATATCCAATTTCAAAGTGAAATTAATTACAATGAAAAAAATTGGATTAACTGGTAAAAATATATTCTATTTAGACTTTAGAACCTATTAAAAAGATAATCTAACCATATAAATTATTACGATGAAAAAAGTTGTTTTTAATTAAAATATAGTGTGTTTTTTTTATTCATTAAAATGTGAATGTTATCCGAATAAATTGAAAAATTTATCCAAAGTAAATTTTTATATTCTGATTCCAAAGAAGAATTTTATTTTGTTAATTTGAACTTATAGAAATGTCAAAAATAATATTTAAGGTGGGTGCTCCATCAAAAGGCGGCAAAATTGCATTTTTTTAAAATTACTTGTTTTTCCCGAAAATTTTATTTTGTTCTTATACCATGTTCTAGAAAATATGTAAGATGAATAATAATGTTATAAAATTTAAAATGTAGTTAATAATATTTATAACAGCAACTCCATAATAATATGATAATAATATATCTTTGTTTAGTGAAACCTGGTATTGTGTACAACACACGCTATCGAGGAAGGTAACGATTGCGTGTAATGCAAGCCAAGTCCGGGTTGCGTGTTGTGAAAGACTCATTTGTTGTTTCGTTATAACAGAATCCAACCATTTTTAATTTATACTTAGAATATATATATATATATATATATAATTAATGTTGCGTAGAATGACTATTATCAAACAAACGTGAAATTCTGTGTAACCCAATCTATGAATAGTGTTGCGTATACTACAAGCTAATACGGTGTTGTGTATAGCACAAGATAATATTGTTGAAGAATAAAACACATGGCATCAAATAAATTAAAAAGAAGACTTATCATAAAATATCGGGTTGTTAAACCTATGTACATCTGTGCTAGAGCCACCTCTACCTGCTCGTAACCAGACATGGATTATTTTTTTGGCAACCCCTTACTCAATACTCACCAAAATTCCAGGAAGGTTTACTATATTTAATCTTTTCTATAGGGTTCATCCTAAAGTTTTCATATCCTAATTTACACAAATAACTAAACCATCATTTTATACCAACTATAGCATCCCGCCTTTTTATCACATAATCTTTCATTACATTTTACAAAACCGAGGATCTTTAAGGTTTAGTGTCTTGGAAACCAGAAACGTAAAACATGAAAACATTAAACATTATTCTTAAACACATCAACGGCTTATCTTTATGTTCATTCTAGGTTCATTACTACATCTCATAACCTGTGGAAATAAATCAAAAGAAAGGGTGAGCAGACGCCCCAGTAAGGGAAACAAGGGGAAACATTTACATGTGAACTTGAGATTCATCAACAATGTAATGAAAAATAACTTTAAGGAATGAGAAGGATATAATGAGGCATATCATAATAAAAATAACATTTTTAATAACTTGATGATGTGGTTACAGAATTTTACAAAGACAATTATTTCCGTTTCACCACGATCCCACCCCAAGGTGTCAATAAACAAAATTACCATGGTTACTCACCAAGGTATGAGTCTAAATGGTCATCTCTAGAGATTAAGACTTTATCCAATGCATTGGAGTGCTATCAGGGATCACACTTAAATATGCCTTTATAATCATGTGATACACATATATAATCATCAATCATTTCATAAAAAAAACCCATATAGAAAAAAAGAAATGGGTTTCATTTCATAATCATAACTTTTGAAAAACTGCTTTAAAGACATGATCTTTGTGTCACTTTAAAACCCACAGAAAATGAAGGTGGGTCTCATGTATGTAAATCCAAGAATTTAAAATAGAAAATTTTGTTATATATGTTAATACTCCTATATAATAGAGAGCTTTTAGTATTCAATTAATAAAATAAAATAACTTTAGAACAAGAGAGAGAAATATTTTGAGATGGAAATTCTGCAGCATAACGACTATGTTTCGGTGTTTTAGAAAACATTGAAAAGGGAGGGGAAATGGGTCAAAAATTCATAAATGACCCATAAACCAGTATAGGGACATAATATTAAGGATACATGAAAATGTTAATTAAATTTGAAAGATATAACATATGAAATGAAGAACATGAAAGGAAGACAAATATAAGATTTGTCTTATGATAATTCTGCAGCCTAACCACTTCACTTAAACATCAAAAAAATGGATTGATGAGATCAAAAAGGGCCTCTAATCATTTGAAAATAATAGATAAGTATGATAGATATAGATATAATACCCCAACAAAAATGGATCTTGAAATACTTGACATGAGAGTAGAACTTTGAAAAATGAGAAAGGTTAATGAATCCCTTAAAAATTCGGCAGCCTAACCACGCCACTTAAAACTTCAAAATACTGAATTGAAGAGATAAAATAGGGTCTATCATCATACGAACATAAAAGATCAGTATGATATATATAGAGATCATACCCCAACAAAATTAAAAGGAACTTCAAAGACTTGACATGAAAGTATAACTTTGAAAAATGATAAAGGTGTACGAATCCCTTAAATATTCGGCAGCCTAACGGCGTCACTTAAAACTTCAAAATACTGAATTGAAGAGATAAAATAGGGTCTCTCATCATATTAACATCACATATCTGTATGATAGATATAGATATCATACCTCAACAAAATAAAAAGGAACATGAAAGACTTGACATGAAAGTAGAACTTTGAAAAATGAGAAAGGTGAACGAATCCCTTAAAAATTTGGCAGCCTAATGGCGCCACTTTAACATTATTAAAATGAAATGATGAGAGAAAGAGGGGGTATCTAATCATATGAGAATGAAAAATAGAGTAGGATGAATATAAAATAACATCCTCTAACATTAGAGAATGGAGCATAAAAGAAATGACATAAAAGAGATTACTTGAAAAGAAAGAGGGAGGTAGGATCCCTTACCTTAAAATGCAACTCTTAAAACTCAAAGGTTAGGACCATGAGGTCTTGGGGGCACCTTGGAAGGACTCATTGGGAGGTAATGATACCAGATCTTCGTTGGGGGAGAGTTTGAGTCGAATGGATGAGAGGATGGTTTGGTATTTATAGGGAAAGTAAGGGGACAAGGCATTAATGGCCAAGGGACACCTAATTAGTGGTTTTGGGAAAACCATGGGCTTTCCCATGGTATTTTCCCATGGTATTGGCCAAGAGGGAAACCTCATACCTTATCATACTATTCATAGCTCGACCATATTGATTACATACTAAATTAATCATTTAATGATGTCATTAAACACGTGTAACTTAAAAACTGTATTTTCACTATTCAACTTTCTCATAAAAGACCAAAAATTCCACCTTAACCAAATATCGATGCTCTGATTTCAAAAATGAAATCCATTTTATAGAAATAATTTCTTAAATATTTTTAATTTAATTTCTAAATAAATACACTATTCACTGAAAATTCATTTGTTCAGAATAATCCCCAAAAAGAACCTTAACATAATATCGATTCTCTGAGTTCAAAAATGAAATCCATTTTATAAAAATAATTTTCTAAATATTTTTAATTAAATTTTTAATTAAAAAAAACTATTTACCCGAAAAAACTAATACTTGCTAATAATTTATGAAACCATTATTTAACCATTTTATTGAATTGCATTACTTAATCAAGGCCCGTAGATTATATTAATTCTTAATTTAAGTGAGATTACTAATCCATTTGGTCACATTACTAATCCTGAGCATAAAATCACTATTCATAATTTAAAATTCATCAAAAATTATTTTTATCATATTAGACTGTAAATTTCATACTGAACATAATAGTAATAGACCATTTTTTGAAAATCATTACACATTTTTAATTATTTAAGGTTTACATAAGCATTTTTTTAAAATATCATTTCACTAAAATTCACCAAAAATAAGCATACTATATTTATCCAAACATTTGAAAATTCATACACTTTATCATAAGAAGAAATCAAAATTTTATTTAAAACAATGGATTACACAATGCAGTTACGGTCTCCTCATATAGACCCTTATCACACCAGCATAGGACCTAAGTGTAAGGTGTGCTAAGGTGAGATAATCCGAGGTTGGCTTGGCCAACATCGCACGAGTATTAATTTCTATCAGTTTTAACATCTTATGAAGGAGATTCCGTTCTAGCTTCACACGATGAAGTTCAGATTGGGTTTGGTCTAGAGAAAAGTCCAGTGGTGCTACGTCCTTCCCATGTTCTATTAGATGGTCTTCGATTGGTCCCTGACTACTGGGTGAGGCCATCAAATCTTCTTTCTATATTAATTAACCAATATCACTTGTATTTAGAGAAAAATATCGAAATGTTTAGTTTCCAGTAGTCATATTGACCAATGGTCATATAACAGTCAAAACCCAACAGTCTCATTTTAATTATATATATGTTCTCCAATGAAATAGTTTTTTTGGGTATAAAAAATATAAAATAACACACAAAATTAGGAAGCAAGATTTATTCAAAATTTCGGGTCGTTACAATCTTCCCCCCTTACGAAATTGCATCCATGTAGTTTTTAAAACTATGTTTTGAAATTTCATTGAATGTCCCACACCGGAAAAAGAGTCTATAAAACTATTACTTTAAAAGAAAGAATGGGATGTGATAAGGTCACCCATGATAACCCATACTAGGATCCCATGTAGGAAAACATGGAAATGGAGGAAAAAACAAAGGGTCACGTTCTAAGGGAGAGTGATAGAAAACATGATTAGAAGAATGTAAACAACAAGAAAATCACAAAAATATGATGGGTCAAAAGGTATTTGATTTCCTAGTAGGAAACATTAACAGACAAAGTTTTTTGTTTTATGTTCCTTTTCATAGTATTGAAGAATTCATTTACTACATAGAATAAAAACATAAGGAAATATATCTACCTTCAAGTAGAGTTTAATACTTTAATAATTTTCCAACAAAACTAATCTTTTCTCCAAATGATGAGCATTCAAAAACACTTTGTATCATCAAAATCAGAAGAAAAATATTCTAGAGAATCATGTATTCCACAAAAGAAAAACTATCTCTCTTTTCAAATTTATCCCAAAAAACAGAAAGGGTAAGATAAAACAACTCTTCAAAAAGAAATAATCCCATAGGAAGGGAAACTACTTTTAAATCTTCAATGTTCCACGATACTACCCAGAGTTCATCATAGAACATTCCGTTAATAAATGTCCTTAAAATTCCTCAAAATAACCCAAACTAAGATTGATACCCAAATACCAGAAGGACTTGATAACATAGTCTTCCAAGATAAACATTATCATTCATCGCCAAACAACATCAACCACTACTAACATCTTATAACTAAAGTAACTATCTTAAACATATTTTCCCCAAGAATGGTCAATCATTTCCATAAGTAACCTATAATGCCATAAGTTCACCTTAAATTCATAGATTCCTCAAAATATAATTCTACCTTTACTCCTAAATGAAAAAACCATAGTAATCTATTTACCTTGATCAAATAGGGTTCCCAAAATAGTGAACAACTTCCAAAATAATAATCATCTTTTAATCCCCTAATCATCTCTATAATATTAATACTGCAATCATCACATTTCTATCACATTGGTTGTTGGGACATGTTCTTCCATTTCCCTCCATTAACTAAGGAAGGAAAGTATAATTTGGGGCTTAAATACTTATCCAATAATCATTAAAAGGAAACTTAAAGCAAAGAAGGATAAACCTGTAGAAGAAAAGTATACCCTATCTTGTGATCCCCTAGGTCCCAATCTTGTTTATCCATGATAATATATTCTTATGTGAATATTTATTTTATTTTATCTTTGTTCCATTAATAATGGTTCATACTAAGCTTATGAATTTACCAAAGCATATCTGCGGGGAGTGTCGTAACCAAGAGTGCAGCAATGCCCATTGTCATGTCCAATTCCCGTTTGAGTCTAGCTCAAAGAGGTGTTTTTGGGTTTTACCCCTATGTAAATTTGTGCCAGAGCCACCTCTACCTGCTCGTATCCAGACAAAGATGTATTTTCTTGTAAATCCCTTACTCAATACTCACCAAAATACCAGGAGGATTTCCTATATTTAAACTTTTCTATAGGGTTCTCCCTAAAGTTTTCATATCCTAATTTCCACAAATAACTAAACCATTATTTGATACCAACTATAGAATCCCGCCTTTTTATCACAGAATCATTCATTACATTTTACAAAACCGAGTATTTTAAGGTTTAGTGTCTTGGAAACCAAGAAATTAAAACATGAAAACAAAAAACATTCTTCTTAAACACTTTAAACGCTTCTCCGTATGTTCATCCGAGGTTCATTAATGTATCTCATAACCTGGGGACATACATCAAAAGAAAGGGTGGGAAGGAGGCCCAGTAAGGGAAACAAGGGGATACATTTACATGTGAACTTGAGATACGTCAACAATGTCACGAAAAAGAACTTTAAGGCATGATAAAGAAATAATGAGTCATATCATAATAAAAATAATGCTTTTCATAACATTAAGATGTGTCTAAAACATTTTACAAAGTCAATTATTTTCATTTCACCATGGTCATTCCCCAAGGTGTCAATAAAAAAATTACCAAGGTTATTCACCAAGGTATTAGTCTAAATGGTCATCTCTAGAGATTCAGTCTTTACCCAATGCATTGGAGCACTATCAGGGTGAACCCTTAAATTTGACTTCTTTTTCATGTGAGACACATATATCATAATTAATCATTTTATAAAAAACCCATATAGTATAAAATAAATGGGTTTCATTTCATAATCATAACGTTTTAAAAACTTCTTTAAAGACATGATCTTTGTGTCACATTAAAACCCACTAAAAAGGAAGGTGGGTCTCATGTATCTAAATCCCAGAATTTAAAATATAAAATTTGGTATATTTTTGAATACCACTATAGAAGAGAGAGATTTTAGTATTCACTTAATAAAATAAAAGAACTTTAGAACAAGAGAGAGAGACATTTTGAGACGGAAATTCTGCAGCATAATGACTACGTTTTGGGGTATTTGAAAACATTGAAAAGGGGGGGACATGGGTTAAACATTCATAAATGATCCATAAAATAGTAGAGGGACAGAATATAAAGGATATATGAACATGGTAATGAAATTTTAAAGATATACTATATGAAATAAAGAACATGAAAGGAAGACAAAAATAAGATTTCTCTTAAGAAAATTTGGCAGCCTAACGGCATCACATAAACATCAAAAAAATAAATTGACTAGATCAAATAGAGTCTCTCATAATATGGACATAAAATATAGGTATGATATATATAGAGATTATACCGAAAAAATGAACTTGAATGACTTTACATGAATGTAGAACTTTGAAAAATGATAAATGTGAACGAATCCTTTAAAAATTCGGCAGCCTAACGGTGACACTTAAAACATCAAAATAATGAATTGAAAAGATAAAATAGGGTCTCTCATCATATGAAAATAAAATAAAAGTATTATAGATATAGATATCATACCCCAACAAAATAAAAAATAACTTGAATGACATGACATGAACGTATAACTTTGACAAATGAGAAAGGTATACGAATCCCTTAAAAATTCGGCAGCCTAACAGCACCACTTAAAATTTAAAATATTGAATTGAAGAGATAAAATAGGGTCTCTCATCATATGAACATAAACGATCACTATGATAGATATAGATATCATACCCCCCAAAAAATAAAAACGAACTTGGAAGACTTGACATGAAAGTAGAACTTTGAAAAATGAGAAAAGTGAATGAATCCCTTAAAAATTCGGCCGCCTAACGACGCCACTTTAACATTCTTAAAATGAAATGATGAGAGAAATAGGGGGTCTCTCATCATATGAGCATGAAAAAGACAGTAGGATGAATATAAAAGAACATCCTCCAACATAAGATCATGAAGCATAAAAGAAATGACATAAAAGAGATTACTTGAAAAGAAAGAGGGAGGTAGGATCCCTTACCTTAAAAAGTAACTCTTAAAACTCAATGGTTGGGACTTTGAGGTCTTGGGGGAACCATGGAATGACTCATTGAGACGTAATGATACCAGATCATAGTTGGGTGAGATTTGAGAGTCGAATGGATTAGAGGATGGCATGATATTTATAGGGAAAGTGAGGGGACAAGGCATTAATGGCTAAGGGACACCTCAATAGTGGTTTTAAAAAAACCATGGGCTTTCCCAAGGTATTTTCCCATGGTATTGGAATCATGGGGAACCTAATACCTTATATTAATATTCATAAGTCAGCCATATTGATTACATACTTAATAACTCATTTATTGATGTCATTAAACACCTGTAACTTAAAAACTGTATTTTTACGATTCATCAAAAATTCAACTTTCTCAGAAAAATCCCAAAATTTCACCTTAACCAAATATAGATGCCCTGATTTAAAAAATGAACTCCATTTTATAAAAATAATTTTCTAATTATGTTAAATTTAATTTTTAAATAAATACACTATTCACTGAAAATACATTTTATTCAGAAAAATATCCAAAAATTACCTTAACATAATACCGATGCTCTGAGTTCAAAAATGAAATCCATTTTATAAAAACAAATTTTTAAAAAATTTAATTAAATTCTTAATTAAAAAAACTATTCACCCGAAAAAACTAATACTTGTATAATAATTTATGAAACTGTTATTTAACCATTTTATTGAATAACATTACATAATCAAGGTGTCTATATTATATTAATGATTTATGTAAGTGATATTACTAATCCATTTGGTCACATTACTAATCATAAGCAAAAAAACACTATTCATAATTTACTATTCATCAAAAATTAAGTTGATATTATTTGCCTCTAAATTTAGTACTGAACATAATTGTAGTAGACCATTATTTGAAAATCATTACACATTTTTAATTATTTATGGTTTACATAAACATTTTTTAAAATATCCTTTCTCTAAAATTCACCAAAAATAAGCATACTATATTTTTCCGGACATTTGAAAATTCATAAACATAATCATAAGAAGAAATCAAATTTTTTATTTAAAACAAAGGATTAAACAAGGTAGTTATGGTCTCCTTACATAGCCCCTTATCACGCCAGCATAAGACCTATGTGTAAGGTGTGTTAAGGTGAGAGGATCCGAGGGAGGCTCTTCCAACATCGCACGAGTAGTAATTTCTATCAGTTTGAACTTCTCACGAAGGCGATTCCGTTCTAGCTTCACACGATGATGTTCGGCTTGGGTTTGGTCTAGAGAAATCCCAATGGTGGTACCACCTTCCCAAGTTCAGTTAGATGGGCTTCGATGGGTCCAAGACTACTGGGTGAGGCCATCAAATCTTCTTTCTATATTAACTAACCAAGATCACTTGTATTTAGATAAAAATATCGAAATGTTTATAATCCAGCGGGTATATTGACGAATGGTCATATAACAGTCAAAACCCAACAGTCTCATTTTAATTATACTCATGTTATCCAATGAAACAATTTTGTTGAGTATAAAAAAAATAAACTAACACACAAAATTAGGAAACATGATTTATTCAAAATTTCAGGTCGTTACACAAGTGAATTGGAATTTACAATAGATATCATTCCAAGGAAGATTAATATTACCATTATATTTTATAATATATGACCAATGGAATTAATATAATTAATGGTGTAGTGAGAATAGTTTGATGTTTGGGGGTTTATTCCTCCCATCATGCCTCTCTAGGATGCACCACATGTGTTTGTAAAAATATAGGATTGAACATACTGATTGTGTATAGATTATCATATGCGTAACCAATATATGACATATTATCAGTATCCATATCTATCTATTGATGATCTATTTGATTAATTAATGGTATCTTAGTGGTTCCCTTGAATTATCGTAGGATTAAGATATCACAAATCAATGGTTTAGAAAGAGGATATTCAAAAGATAGTCTTTTAGAGTAGATATGGCCATTATGAGTTCATAGTTACTCCAATCTATCATATGAATACATCCTCAGTATTTAGGGAAATTATGAATATAATATTTCAAATATATGTATATTCTAATGTGGTGGGGTTTTCGAATGACATATTTGTGTATTTAAGGATAGGGATGGAGGATGAAGAAAAATTGGTGACCCTGTTTGGAATATTAATGGATTTTTGTTACTATTAAATTTATAAAAGTGAGATTATTGGATACAAGAGGTATATTTTCATTTCCCTGTAATATCTAGAATTGGTGTCCCCAAGAATCCAAAAAAGATAATGGATTACATCGATTGGAATCGAAAAAAATATTTTCTTTTAGATACGTAGTTTACGTGTTCTTGTGGTTTATTATCGAAGATTTTTTCATTGGATTTCATTAAAAGATTCACCTAAGAAGTAATTTAAGAGGAAATATGACCTATTGAAAATGACTCATAAATTTCGTAAGTCATTTTAGAAGATTAATTATCTCCTTAATTAAGCACTAATATTTATTTTTCTAGAATCATGATTATTGTATATTGTGTATTTTGATGCTAAAGTATCTAGGATGTAAATTATTCTCATGTCGGGAGATTAGGTTATTTCTTATGGATCGTGAAATTTAGTCATTCATGACTAAAAAAACTAAAATCCTGATTTGGGGATATCTAGTATAGTATATGCTTTTATATCAAAGAGGCTTCATTTCATTAGTGAGAAATTTAAATTATTTATGAAACACATGTTCTTGAAACACATTTTCACTCAACTGGATTTGAATCTATGATAAAAGAAGATGGATAGAATATCTATAAATTTTTCACATTTTCTCATTGTATAGACATGGAAAAGGAAATTCAATGGATGATTCATTAACAAATAATTTGTATTATCAATTGGAAAAAGTGGTATCATATAAGATGTAGCTGATTCTAGTTATAAATTACATGCACCTAGATTATGACGAATGGCTAAGTGAATATATTTTATTCTTGGTTTCATTGGTTCCAATTTTCGTATAGATTATAGAAGAGGTTAAGACATCAGATCCTGATTGTATTTACTTGAGGAAAAAACTAAATAGTTGGAGGACCATTGAATAATGTATTCTAGACATGATTTCACTGATGTGGTTCAAAAATCAGATGGTCATACCTTTGTCTTTTTGGGAACAACATTATATTATCACCACCATTCTATATGGGATGTTATTTATTGAATATATAATACTTATAAGAAATTGAAAGTACATTTTTTGTGGGATTTCAAAAATGGTAACGTGGCTGAGCTTGTTTCAATATTCCTCACATGTCAGCAGGTTAATGAATTTCATATTTGACTGGTACTTATGTTGTAGTCCTTACCTACTATAATTTTCAAAATTAATGAAGGTAATCATGTATTTTATAATAGGTCTCCCAATAATGATTCAGAAACAAGTCTGTATATGGTTTCTAACTGATCAAATCACAAATTTGGATAATTTAATTCCTATTCATACTTCTCATATGGTGGAATACATTTCAAAAATCAATCTGAGAAGTTTTCTAGTGGCTTAGTGTACTATTTTCTATAATATCATGCCACGATTTGATGATTATGTCTACATTATGGAAATCCACTCATGGATCCTTTGAGACTCTGTTGAAAATATGTTTGGTTTATCATCATCAGAATGATGGAAAATATTAATAGATGATATAAAATTTTAAATTAATTCTTTAGGATTCTACAATAGATTTTTTTAGATAATGGGGTGATGGAATACAATTATTTGAGATCCAATGTATAAATAGTTATCCAGAATCGATACATATTGATCCTTATAAAGTATTTTATTTGTGCCATTTTCATTTTCTAATTTCATAGGGGGAAACATGTGACACATAACTAGTTCGACCAATCCTTGTTCAAGAGACAAAGAAGAATTATTAGTTGATCTAAAAAAGGATGTATATGAATTATATTTTTCAGAAATAATTTGTTGATCATGGTTTATGGATGTTTTAATTCATGGGGAGTGATCATGTGATCTTGTAGATCACTCCAAGGATTCTGTATCTCCATTTTCGGAAGTCAGAACGTTATATTCATGATATATATGCCCTTTTGAGACTCATAAATGGTTCGGTGAGGTGGAATATCAGGTTCAATTTATACAATGGACCAATTAAGTGAAAAATGAGTTTCTTTTATCTTAGTTGAAGAAGATTCAACCTGACTATGACCATGTGATTTGATGGGAACATGTCTACCGAAATATATATGGTTTGTTGATTCATATGTAGGTGTAGATAATGTATAAATAATTTAATGTCTTGTCTAGTAAATGAATTGGTCTCATGTAAGGTTTTTTTGGAATCTAATCATATTCTAGAAGATTATTGGCAATGTCTTAATGACATTTTTGATAAATTTCCCACACTATTTAAGGACAATGTTTGTTTTCTATGGTCCAGGGAAAAAAATTCCAATGGTTTCAATAATTTAGAACCCATGGATTGAGGAATGATCCCATTTTATTATTTATTAAAAATATGTTATTTGGTTGGGTGATGTTTGGTAGTGTTTGGGAGACTTTTTTAATTTTAAGGGGATTTTACAGAGGTTCACAGTTTAATAAGGGTTACATCTGACCATGAACCTCATTAAACAAACTGGGAAACATGAAATAGAGGATATTAGGTATGTTCGTGTTCATACCCAATGTTTTTCCAAACCATGAACCACCTGTGAGCAACCTTTTGAATTGGGATAGTTGGACTCGACATGGTTGTCACATTGTTTGTCTAATTGTGTGGTCCAAATGTGAATGGTTCTTCTTGATCATAGTAACGTGATATTTTATCATATGTTTTTCCATACCGTTCAAGATAACCATACCCTGATAAAATGTTGATCCAAATTTTTTTAATCTCACCTAGTTAATCCACATTACCCCTCTTTTTATCACTATTACAACCCTAATTTGGGGTTATCCCATCCCAATGGATGTGGGGACTATTACCTTCATTGTTATAGTGATCTGTTGTAGAATCAGGGTGTGTTGAAGGACATATTTCATGGTAAATCTACATTCATAGTGGGTTTTCATAGATATATTTCTCTTAACACTATTGATTTAATTGATCTAGTCCTTTGAGGATAGATTCTTTATAGTTTATATTATTTTAGAACCCACACTCCTAGATATAATGATCAAATCCATGACTTTCCATTCTAGTCTATATTGCTGATAATTGTGACCATTTTTTTTACATTAAAACATTACAACATAAAAAGGAAAAAATGGTTCACATATATACTGGAGGACCTATTATGTTTACATATTTAATGAAATAATAAGGAATACTAAAAATAAACTCATTCCAATGTGGACTCATAATTCATTATATGAACAATTCAACCATTTAACCTATCATTGATTGTTTCAAAATAAATCATTTAAAACGTACTTGGGAACTCCTTTATTGACATAATGAATTTATAATCATTATTAACAACCCATTGAAAAGAAAACCAAACACGGGTGATCTCAGATTCTCATTAATGGTATGTATAAGAATTAACTATTTAAGGACATCAATGATAATAAAGGTGCATTAGTGTATAAAGACATAATAAAAGTGCATGATGAATCATAAAAGAAATCAAAACGTTCAATACCTATACTATAAAAAATTAATACATGGAAAAGGAAATATGCATTAGAATGAATAATCAATATCAATGTTATAACTATCTTGTTTATTATAGAAATTATAAACTCATAGAAATAATATAATACTTGTAACGGTATCTTGGGAGATCATTATAATTTTCTACTAGTATAAATGTGTGGTATAATTCAATACATTTCACTCTTATAAATGGAATTCCAATATAACCATCTTCCATACCAAAGGAATTAGTGTGCCATCCTGGGACAACCAATGAATTTTCTGTCACAAAACCACTCATCATTCATATATAACGTATCCACCCTTAAAATTTCCATGTACCATGGAAAAATCATCAGAAATAATTAACTTCTGTGGAAGAAATGAGTGTAATAAAAATATCATAGAAACATGATTATCCAATGGAATAGAAATTACCTAAATAATAATATATTTAAAACATATTAAACCAATGGAACATTAATTGGTTCTATAACAGTGTCTTTGAAACATGATTACCCAATGGAAATGGAATGGGTTCAATAAAAATATATTTGAAACATGATTAAATAATGGAAGTAATTTAGTTAAATGAGACCATAATTGAAACATTATAAACCACTAGGAAATAAATGGTTTAAATAAATATCTATTTGAAAAATGTTTAACCCATAGAGTGAAATTGGGGGAATAAAAATATATGTGTCAAATGATTAACCCCTTCAAAAGGATATGGTTAACTAACAATATAATTAAATCAATAATAATGCACATAAAAAATTAATGAGTATCATATCAATAAAAAATATCCACATTATAGGATAATTAACAAAATGTTTTTTTGACATTTATGAAATTAAATACCATTAAAATATGATTAAAACATTATTGATAAAAATAATATTATAACATTTCAAGGAGTCCAAAACCAATTTGAATAATTTTATGTATTAATAACATGAAATAGTAAAGTTAAATTATTGTTACAATAAAATCAGAATATGTATAATCCTGATACATCATGTCAAATATGTAGTATAGAATCCTTATAAAATAATATAGGTGTATAAAATTTTAGATGTCTTATAGCATTTAAATTGTTACAGATATACATTAACTACATAGTAACATGGAAAAAACAAAAACTATTAGACAGATAATGAAAAGGATATGTTAAACCGCAAAATTTTATGTATAATAGTCCTAAAATACATTCATGGGTATAATATACACAAAAAAACTTTGTTCAATCAATACATTATTCCTGAATAAAAATAAATTGCAATGAAATCCATTACAACTAGGGTAATATCTGAATCAGAAACCCCAAATGAAATAATAATTAAATGAATTATTAAAAGAAAATGATGATAAAATAAGTAATAATATTATATATCAAAATTGGTTGAATATACACTACATAAGATAAAAAGGTTGTGATTATGATTTACACCCAGTGAAAGTAAAAGTGAAACAAGAATCACTTACCTCGAGTGTTATTATTCATTATTTTTCTCTATATTTATGAATAATAGTCTTATATTATCCTATATAATATCTTTTTAAAATTTTAAAATTTTTTATTAATATTATTTCTCTTATAAACAAGTTATATAGAAATTCATTATCAATGTTTTTTTAGCTGGATGTTTTGACCATAATTGATTTTCTTGTTAAAAAAGACATTAGTTGGTCAACTATTTTCAAATGGGACATTAGATATATATCTCAAGAAAAATAATAATGACATAAATATAATATGTACACTTAAATATTACTTTTAAAAAAAATCATGAATGATGATTCTGAAAAATGAACCAACGTTACAATTATGGTGATGGTAAGTCGAACAAAAGAGTAACATTATCATTTTTGAATCATCATTATAGAATGGAGGAATGTAAGATTTATCTATATATTTTGATTAAAATATAATTAATATCATATTGTTTAAATATATATACTTATATATATAATTCATCTGAGGAAAATGAATCATATCACATTGAGGAGGGGGTAGTCCACATGTCCACGAACGACTTTGTCAATTTTTTAGTGTCTGAAATGGTAATTAAAAAATTATTATATTTTATTTATTTGATGTTAATTATTTAATTAATATCACATATTTTATTATATTACATTTATTTAGTTAAATTAATACATAATACATTACATGTAATGTGTGAACATATTAAATCACTTTGATGACGCGGTAGTCCACACGTCGATAAAACGAATATGTTATATTTATACAAAATACAACACATAAATGTAGGTGATATATTGAAATTAAAAAACTATTAACATAACATAAATATAATATATATCATATAAATATTGGTTTTACATTATAATTCCAAACCTCGTGAGGTTGTAATTTAAAAATGAACGGTCTCGTTTTGTGAGGTGGTAGTCCATCATACACATGAATGGTAAATTCAAAACCCATTAGATTTATATGTGTTTTATAGTATGTCTAATCCATATAATAACATCATATAAATATATTTACTATAGTCTGGTGATTGTATAATCAGGGAATTAGAATATTTTAGGTGTGGAGATTCAAATATACAAAGGATCTAGAAGAATATTGTAACAACTTCATTGGTTTACTCCTCTTTGTTTACATAAAAAATATTTTTTTGGATGGATTTATTCCCTCATATAGGTTTATAGGCATAGTTAAGGGAAATTGGTATAATATTTTGGAAGATTTTGTATGATCTAATTTTGTATTATAGGTTTGAGGAAGTGGATTACTAAATGTTTTTTATATTAGAAGAGGAGTGGTATTCCTATAATTACCAAATGGTAATCACTATTGGGAGGTCTAACTTGATTAATATTATTAAAAAATTGAAGAATAATGGTGAAAATGAGATTTATGGTCATTAAACGGTCTCATAAAAAAAATTAAAATTTTTTTTTATATTTTTCCGTAGTATGTAGGTTTCTCCATGTTTTCATTATTGTTTTCCTTAAAGAAACTAGCTTTATAACTTATCTAATTTTACCGTAATGAATATATTAAATTTTTACATATTATAAAAAATATTATATTTTAATTATAAATTTCATAACTAATTTTGAATATTAAAATCCCATGTTTTTTATATAAAAATACTAAAGCATGCACATTTAATGCGTAAAAACCTTGTCTTAACACGAACTGTGCAAACCATGTTTTTACTATCTGTGGGTAAATTTTTTTATTATAAAAGATAAATTGGGCCATTAATATATATAATTTTATATTTATTAATTAATAATATTTTTTTTTCAGAATTTATGTTTTTTATTTATTTTATATTATTCAATAAAATATCAATCATTGTAAAATAACGTTAATGTCGATTTTGAAATTATTTAACTCATTTTAATTTAAAAATATCTCAAATATAATATAATTCAAATATATTTATTTATCTAATGTGTATAATTATATATTCATATAAAAAAATTGAATGAAATTATTCATTAAATTATCTTTTAAATTATTGTTTGTAGAATCATATATTATGTATACCGTTTAACTAAATATTCACTACGTTTGTGATTCTAAAGAATTTAATGTAATTATATCATATCAAAAAATCAATTTTAAATTATAATTGTAACATCCCAAGTAATTAATGAATAATAGATATTTTTATATATGCCTATTAATGAATTAGACAGTGTTTTAGAGACTTAAAATGAAAATAAATCCATTCTTAATCATGAAATACACTAATATTTTTGAAAGATTGTTTTACTTCCTTTTTATGGAAAACCATTTTTAAATCTATATTTTTATAATTTTATAAGCTATTTTTGTTAAAATAAACTTATTCTTTATGATTGGGACATCAAAATTTACTTTGTGTGATTTTTTGGTATTTTTTCGATAAAGTTCATTTTTTAATGAATAGTAAAAAATGATGTATTTTAATTCAAAATCTCTTTTTAATCTAATTTATTTATATTATTACATTATATTTTGAATTGGTTTTAAAGTGAAATTAGAATATATTTTTACCATTTAATACAATGGTGGTCGTCGGAATCAATTTCACTTTGAAATTGGACTTAAACTACTGTCAATCTTTTGATACTTATTATTTCATAAAAACACGCTATTTGTCATGAAAGCGGGAATTAATTTTTAAATTAATTAATGTGACGTATATGATTTGAATTTTTTAAAATACACATAATTTTTCAATTCATAATATCAAATATAGCTTAGGGTGAAGTTTTGGTATTTTTCTGAAAAAGTTGAATTTTTGATGAATAGTGAAACCACTAAGTGGTAGTTAAAGAAACTGATTCTTTTGTTTAAATGAAATATTGTCACATATATGATTTGATTTTCAAAAATCTGACATACATGGTTGTCATTAATAAGTAAAATGTGGTTCAATGAGATTAAAATAATTTTTTTGGTGAACAGTAACTTTTAAGTTCTTAATCGCGATTAGAGGTAATTAGTGTAGTTTAAGGTAAAAATAATGTTTTAATAAAATGAGATGAGCTTGACACATGTCTTACCATCATTGGATGTGTCATGGCTGACCAGGAAAATCCATGGGTCAACTTGGGGACCCCATGGAGCCACTTTGGTTGGGAAATGACATAAATACCTTTTTATTAAATGTTAAAGTAAAAATGACACAAACATGAAATGTATTACTAAAAAAAATTTACATGGGGTTATACAAGTCAGATTTTTGACTATAAATATTCATTAGAAAGATAAATATATTTCCTACATCATGATATTTTTTTTATTTTTATACATTAAATATATTAAATTATTTATGACATCATGATGATGCGACGATTACCTCATTAATAAAGGATTTAAATAAAATGAAAAGATAATGTAAAATCTATGACCTACACATGTCAAAAACCTATTGGATGGGTATATTTAGAACCCTTATCACCTTATCGTCTAATTATATCAATGTGGGAACTCTTAAATCCGAATCTCATTTTAAAATAAATTAACATTTCATTACTTTCCAAAAGTGCCCCTCCTCTCCTCTTATAAAAGTCCACCACATCTACCTATTTACCCACATTTCCAAATCCTTTTGATCAGCTAAACCCTACCCATTTTGTCTCTCCACATCCCTCTCTTACTCCTTGAAGCCTCACTTTGGGAAGAAGTCTTCCCAAGGATGCCGTTGAGCTCAAATCTAAGAGAGTTACCCTATTTTGAGGTAATGTGTTCACTTGTGTTCTTTTGTTTTATTTTGCTTCTCCAACCCCCTAAACTCTTTTTATTCATTTATTTTGTAACAAATACAGTATATTCAATATACAATTATGTTGTTATAATAAACATTCGGGCTACACTTACACACATCTACATCTAATGGTTAAAGAACATACTGTTTCTGTGGTTGGAAAATTTATGCCTCATGAAATGATGATTGTTCAATATTCTTTTAAACACCTTTAATGGTGGCCATTAAGATGTAACTATATTTATATATGATATATATTATGTTTATGTTTCCATTATGCTTCAGTATTTGTCATTTGTGGTATACCATTATGGTTTCCATTGTGGGTAAACACGATAAATTCATTTTAGGAAGTACGGACTACCGCCCCTAAAAGTGATTTGATTCGTTAATGCCATATGTGGGACGTATAAAGGATGGATTTAAAGTTATTATATATGATTTTATACTAGAATTATAATATACCTCTATATAATTATTATTTCTTCCCATTAAAATAAGAGATAGAAATGAAAGTAGCGTTCATGCGTACGTACGGCTTACCGTCTCCATGAACGGTGCATTTCATTTCTTATCCCCAAATGTAACGTACTATTATAAGTACATATATATAATGGATATATATGATTTATGTTACATCTAAATGATTAATATAATTATGTAATTAAAATATACATACCTCTCATTTAGTTTTAATTCCTTTAATAGGACATAGAAATGAAAGCAGCGTGCAAGCGTACGTACGACTTATCGTCTCCATGAACGGTGAATTTAATTTCTTACCTATAAATGATTATGTGATATTATAAATACATGTATATGATAGATATATATGATATATATGATATATATATCTGGAATTTCATTCTGGATATAAAGAACCTTTGACCACACGAACAACATGTAATTGTAAGAAGTCCACTTTCGACTTAAGAACCAAATATCGACAAAACAAACATTAATGATTACATAATGTTTATAACATGGAAATAAGTGATATAAAAGGCATAATGAACTTGAAAAAGGTTCATAAGAAAATAGAAATTAACTCAAGTTTATTATTGAGGACGTTAGAGTACGATCGAGTCATGTCGGACCCAAGGTAATGGACTTCATCTCAATCTCCTTTCATTGAGGCATATTGTGTTTTATACAGAACATTATTTTATATGGTGTATAAACCTTTTTGAATTTTACATTTATACAAAAGGAATCTTTTTCTATGAAGCATTTTACAAAATGACAAAAAGGAATGTTTCTTTTAACGTACGCGGTGACAACGACCTTTTCCGCCACCGCGAGTATTATTTGGTCTTTGGCTTCCTAAACAAGCCGTAATGATTTTTTTAAATGAGATAAATACCATATAATCTTTTATGTATTTTGGTATTGAAAATGGTTTTTTATAAAGGATTTGTTATGTCAATATATTTAAGTGATATATTGTGATCAAAGTGTGAAATGTTTTCTTTCCATTATATTTGTTTTATGTCTTATGATTTTTATAATGGTTCTTGGAAATTTGACGGGTGGTTACATGATAAACCATATGACGGGTGGTGTCGTGAATACCAGGATGGGTGGTTACGTTATACCCTCCAATGCATTGGGTATGGAAGTCTTCCGTATGGCTATTCCATTAAGTATGTATGGAAGTTGGTCGTATGGATATTCCATTAACTGATATGTGTGGAAATCGACCATATGGTTATTCCACTTAAGTATGTTTATGTCCCAAGTTACCTTTATATGTTATGTGATCTTTTTATGAGATTTATGGTAATATTTTGGTTACAAAAGGGTAAGTAATGATCTTTTATTCAGTGAAGAGTTTTTAATACTTCATAAAGGTGAAAAGTATTACTTTGATAAAGTATACATGGTTTACTTGTTGTTTTGATAAACTAACAGTTTTCATTCTTTGTGTATCCCTTACTGAGCTTTTTATGCTCACCCCAAGTTTTTGAAATGTTTTTCACAGGACCTAATGTGGAATAGGGTCAAGGATGGGATCAAGGGAAAGCCATGCTATATAAAACTTGGAAGTAGACATATTTCTTTTAAAGAGTTTTTTATTCTATGGAAATTTAGAAGAAGTCTCTACTTTGTAATCTTTTGAGATGTAGTAGTTATGTTCTAATTCTCTAAAAATCTAAACCTGAAAAGATCCTCAATTTAAATTATTCATTTAATTCATTATTAAGAGATGTTTAATGCTGGGGCCTTATAGTTGGTATCAAAGGTTGGTTTAGACAACATTAGGAGTTAGAAAATTGTTAAATTATAAATTAATTAATTTATAATATGATTGAAAAGATATAGAATTTATGGATTACCATGTTTCTTTGCCTAAGATATTTCTATGTTAAGAATGGTTTTTCATTGAGGGAACAAAACATATTTTCTGGGAAGGCATACAGAGGGAAATGAACTTTCAAATCAGTATCCTGAGATGGTCAGAAACAGAACTAAACAGTTTGTTGCAGTGATGGATCAGTTGACTCCGGTGAAAAATGTTGGTTGATTTTATTGATGATATTTTTGTCTTTTCTAAAGGTAAATAGGAGCATGAATGTCATTTAAGGGTTATTTTTCAAACCTTGAAAGAAAATAAATTGTATGGAAAATTCAGCAAGTGTGAGTTCTGGTTGCAACAAATTTCATTCCTTGGTCATATTGTTTATAAAGAAGGGATAACTTTTGATCCTACAAAAAAGGTTGTTGAAGAATGGCCAAGACCCACAAATGTAACTGATATTCGTAGCTTCCTTGGTTTGGTAGGCTATTACCAAAGGTTTGATAGAAATTTTTCACAGTTATCCAGTCTAATGACTAATCTAACTCGAGAAGGTGTTATGTTTATCTAGACAAAAGAATGTGATGATTGTTTTCAGGAACTGAAAAGAATATTGGTGAATGCTGTAGTTTTTGCACTTCCTTCCAGGAATTGTGAGTTTATTATATACAGTGATGCTTCGTTGAAAGGACATGGATGTGTCCTTATGCAGAATGATCAAGTCATTGCTTATGCTTCACGTTACTTGAAAACTCGTGAGATAAATTACCCTACACATGATTTGGAATTAGCTGCTGTTGTTTTTTCTTTAAAAATTTGGACTCATCATTTGTATGGAGTAAAGTGTGAAATATATACTGATCACAAATGTTTAAAGTATATATTCACTCAGAAAGAATTGTACATGAGACAGAGGAGATGGCTGGAATTAATCAAGGATTATGATGGTACTATTCATTACCATCCGGGAAAAGAAAATAATGTGGCTGATGCTTTGAGTCGAAAAATTAATGCTTCATTAACCATGCTACGTTTGGAATGAGATCTGTTGGTTTTTGAATTGATGAAATTTGGTATAGAATTTGTTGGTGCAGGAAGTTATTCTGTTTTGTTTCAGGTGTCAGTTAGATCATCCCTATCAGACAGAATTAAGCAAGCACAGAGGGAGACAGTGAGTTGCAGAAAAAGGTAGATCTGGTTCAGAAGGGTATGTTGCCCGAATTCAACATTGATAATGATTGTGTTTTGAGGTTTGGGAAGAGATTATGTGTGCCTTGTGATTCACAGTTGAAGAATGAGTTGTTATGTGAGGCTCATAGATCCCCGTTTTCAGTTCCTCCTGGTAGTATTAGGATGTACAGAGATCTACGAGAGTATTACTGGGGGGATGGAATGAAAAGGGATATTGTTGATTTTACTGTGAAGTGTTTGACTTGTCAGTAGGTTAAAACAGAGAGGCAGTTACCATAAGGGATGCTTCAGCCTTTACCAGTGCCAGAGTGGAAATGTGAAAACATATCCATGAAATTTTTTGTGGGATTACGGAGGACATCTCAAGGTAATAATACAATCTGGGTTATTGTTGATCGCTTGACTAAATCTGCTCATTTCCTTGCTATACGAGATACTTTTTCACAAGATCAACTTTCTTGTTTGTATCTTAAAGAGATATTAAGGTTACATAGAGTTCCTCTCTCCATTGTGTCCGATTGTGATCTCAGGTTTACTTATAACTTTTGGAAAGGCCTTCAGAAGTCTTTGGGTACTGAATTTAATTTTAGTACAACATTCCATCCTCAATCAGATGGGCAGTCAGAACGAACAATTCAGACCTTGGAGGATATGCTATGAGCTTGTTCGATGGATTATCTGGGATGTTGGGACCAACATCATTCTTCGGTTGAGTTTTCGTATAATAACAGTTTTCATTCCAGTATACAGATGGCACCATTTGAGGCATTATATGGGAAGCGGTGTCAAACTACTGCATTTTGGGATGAAGTGGGTGAAAGGAAGCTGATGGGACCAGAATTTGTAGAAGAGATGGCAAAAAAAGTTCAGTTGATTCAGAAACTCATGAGAACATCTTAGAGTAGGCAGAAGAGTTATGAGGATAACCGGAGGAAGTATCTATCTTTCGAGGTAGGTGATCATGTTTTTCTCAAGGTTTCTCCATGGAAAATTGTGATACTATTTGGTAAGAAAGGAAAGCTGAGTCCAAGGTTCATTAGACCATATTAAATTCTGGAGATTGATGGATCAGTTGCATATAGAGTGGCATTAGCTCTGAGTTTATCTCAGGTACACAATGTTTTTCATGTTTCGATGTTGAGTAAGTATATGCCAGATCCATCTCATGTTTTGAGTCCAGAGGTAGTTCAGTTGGAGGAGAACCTATCTTATGAAGAACAACCACTCCAGATTCTTGACCGAAGAGAGAAAGTGTTTCTAAATAAGGTAATTCACAAGGTAAAGGATTTTTCATAAAACCATATGGTTGAAGAGGCAACGTGGGAATCTGAAAATGCAATGAGGGATAAATACCCCCACTTATTCGATAAGTAAATAAATTACGAGGACACAACTTTCTAAAGGGCGGAAGGATGTAACATCCCAAGTAAGTAATGAATAATAGATATTTTTATCTTTTCGTATTGATGAATTAGATAGTGTTTTAGAGGCTTAAAATGAAAATAAATCCAATCTTAAGCATAAAATACACTAATATTTTTAAAAGATTGTTTTACTGCCTTTTTATGGCAAACCATTTTTTAAATCTATCTTTTTAAAATTTTATAAGATTTTTTTTTCAAAAAAACTTATTATTTATGATTGGGACATCAAAATTTACTTTGTGTGAATTTTTAGTATTTTTCTGATAAAGTTCATTTTTTTAATGAATAGTGAAAAAATGTTGTATTTTAATTCAAAAACTCTTTTTAATATAATTTATTTATATGATTAGATTATCTTTTTAATTGGTTTGAAAGTGAAATTAGAATATATTTTTACCATTTTATCCAATTGTGGTCATTGGAATCAATTTCACTTTGAAGTTGGACTTAAACTAGTGTCAATATTTTGATACTAATTGTTTCATAAAAACACGCTATTTGTCATGATAGTGGGAATTAATTATTAAATTAATTAATGTGACTTATATGATTTGAATTTTTTAAAATAGACATCATTTTTGATTTCAGAATATCAAATATAGCATAGGGTGATTTTTTGGTATTTTTCTAAAAAACTTCAATTTTTTATGAAAAGTGAAACCACTAAGTGGTGGTTAAAGAAACTGATTTTTTTTAAATGAAACTTTGTCACTTATGTGATTTGATTTTCAAAAATCTGACATACATGGTTGTCATTAAGAAGTAAAATGTGGTTCAATGAGATTTAAATAATTTTTTTTGGTGAATAGTAACTTTTAAGTTCTTCATCGCGATTAGAGGTAATTAGTGTAGTTTAAGGTAAAAATAATGTTTTAATAAAATGAGATGAGCTTTACACATGTCCTACCCTCATTGAATGTGTCATGGTCGACCAAGAAAATCCATGGGTCAACTTGGGGACCCCATGGAGCCACTTTGGTTGGGAAATGACATAAATAACATTTTATTAAATGTTAAAATAAAAATGACACAAACATGATATGTTTTACTAAAACAATTATTACATGGGGTTATACAAGTCAGATTTTTGACTATAAAAATTAATTAGAAAGATAAAAATATTTCCTACATCGTGATATTTTTTTTAATAATTTTTAGACATTAAATATATTATATTATATATGACATCATGATGATGGAGCGATTACCTCATTAATAAAGTATTTAAATAAAATTAAAAGATAATGTAACATCTATGACCTACACATGTCCAAAACCTATTTTATGGGTATATTTAGAACCCTTATCACCTTATCCTAGAATTATATCAATTTGGGACCTCTTAAATCCGAATCACATTTTAAAATATAGTAACATTTCTTTACTTTCCAAGAGTTCCCCTCCTCTCCTCTTATAAAAGGCCCCCACCTCTACCTCTTTACCCACACATCCAATGCCTTTGGCTTGGCCAACCCCTGCCTATTTTGTCTCTCCAAATCCCTAACTTACTCCTTGAAGCCTCACATTGGGCAGAGGTCTTCCCAGGGAAGCCTTTGAGCTCAAATCTAAGAGAGTTACCCGATTTTGAAGTAATGTGTTCACTTGTGTTCTTTGGTTTTATTTTGCTTCTCCAACCCCCTAAACAGTTTTTATTCATTTAGTTTATAACAACCCCAGTATCTAAAACATAATAGGGTGTTTTTCTAATAATAATTTGAGCTACAATTACACATATCTACATCTAATGGTTAAAGAACATATTGTTTCGGTGGTTGGAGAATTTTTGCCTCACGAAACGATGATTGTTCAATCTTCTTTTAAACACCTTTAATGGTGGCCATTAATTTGTAACTTTATTTATATATGATATATATTATTTTTATGTTTCCCTTATGCTTCTGTATTTTTTATTTGTGGTATACCTTTATGGTTTCCATTGTGGGTAAACACGATAATTTCATTTTAGGAAGTGCGGACTACCGCCCACTCAAAGTGATTTGATTCGTCAATGCCATATGTGGGACATATAAAGGATGGATTTAAAGTTATTATATATTATGTTATACTGGAATTATAATATAACTCTATATATTTATTATTTCTTCCCATTAAAGTATGAGATAGAAATGAAAGTAGCGTTCATGCGCACGTACGACTTACCGTCTCCATGAACGGTGCATTTCATTTCTTATCCCCAATTGTAATGTACTATTATATGTACATATATATAATCGATATATATGATGTATGTTACATCTAAATTATTAATATAATTCTGGAATTAAAATATACATACCTCTCATTTAGTTTTAATTCCATTAATATGACATAGAAATGAAAGTAGCGTTAATGCGTACGTACGGCTTACCGTCTCCATGAACGGTGCATTTCATTTCTTACCTCTAAATGATTATGTGATATTATAAATACATGTATATAATATATATATATATGATATATACGATATCCAAATCAGTAATTTCATTCTGGATATAAAGAACCTTTGACCACACGAACAACATGTAATTGTAAAAAGTCCACTTTCGACTTAAGAACCAAATATCGACAAAACAAACATTAATGATTACATAATGTTTAAAACATGGAAATAAGTGATATAAAATGTATAATGAACTTTAAAAAGGTTCCTAATAAAATAGAAATTAACTCAAGTTTATTATTCAGGACGTTAAAGAACGATCGAGTCAAGTCGGACCCGAGGTAAGGGACTTCGTCTCAATCTCCTTTCATTGAGGCATATTTCGTTTTATACACAACTATCTTTTATATGGTGTATAAACCCCTTTGACTTTTACTTTTATAAAAAAGGGATATTTTTCTACAAAGTATTTTATAAAACGAAAAAAGGAATGTTTCTTTTAACGTACGCGGTGACAACGACCTTTTCTGCCGTCGTGAGTATTATTTGGTCTTTGGCTTCCTAAACAAGACGTAATGTTTTTTAAAGTGAAATAAATACCATATACTCATTTATGTATTTTTGTATTGAAAATGGTTTTTTATAATGGATTTGTTATTTCAATATATTTAAGTCATATATTGTGATCAAAGTGTGGAAATGTTTTCTTTCCATTATATTTGTTTTATGTCTTATGATTTTTATAATGGTACTTGGACATTTGACGGGAGGTTACGTGATAAACCATATGACGGGGTGGTGCCGTGAATACCAGGACGGGTGGTTACATTATAACCTCCAATGCATTGGGTATGGAAGTCGGCCGTATGGCTATTCCATTAAGTATGTATGGAATTTGGCCACATGTCTATTCCATTTAGTGATATGTGTGGAAGTCGACCGTATGGTTATTCCACTTAAGTATGTTTATGTCCCAAGTTACCTTTATATGTTATGTGATCTTTTTATGGGTTTTATGGTAATCTTTTGGTTACAAAAGGGTAAGTAATGATCTTTTATTCAGTGATGAGTTTTTACTACTTCATAAAGGTGAAAAGTTTAACTTTGATAGAGTATACATGGTTTACTTGTTGTTTTGATAAACTAACAGTTTTCATTCTTTGTCTATCCCTTACTGAGCTCTTTATGCTCACCCCAAGTTTTTTGAAATTATTTTCACAGGACCTAATGTGTAATAGGGTCAAGGATGGGATCAAGGGAAAGTCATTCTATATAAAACTTGGAACTAGACATGTTTCTTTTGAAGATTTTTTTTATTCTATGGAAACATAGTAGAAGTGTCTTCTTTGTAATCTATTAAGATATAGTAGTTATGTTATAATTCTCTAAAACTCTAATCCTGAAAAGATCCTCGATGTGAATTATTCATTTAATTCAATATTAAGAGATGTTTAAGGTCGGGGCCTTATAGTAATGATAATAATAAATCATTTAATTTCAATAATGATTTTTATAACCGAATATATGAATACTCTAGAATGCTAGAGATCATAATATATGTTAATGGTAAGGAATATTCATTTTTATCATTTTAATATACATAAATTATTTATATGTAACTATCATGAAATAGTATCAAACTGACTCGTAATATTTGAACAAAGTCATGATATAGTCTATCTATTAGTATCCAATTGATTTTTGAAATTTTATAGGTCATTTTGTCTATAAAAAATAGGTTTTAGTCCCTTATTATGCTTATTTTATTCTTAATCTCTCTGATTAATTATAATGACTTTAAATAATTTTTTTACTCACATATTACGTGGAACTTATTTGAAAAGAAATATCATTCACATTACAACTATGTAGTTTTACTTTTATAAATTTCAATTCATTGTTGCAGATAAATTATGTTTATTGGTAATACCACAGGAATCGAAGGAAATAAAGTTTTTAAAGAGACAATGTACAATGCATGATTAAGATCTTATACAAAAATTCAATACAAAAATGATACAAATTATGAAAATTGGATTAATAGATTTATAATTGATATATTGTGAATTTAAAAATAATTTAATATATAATTTAACATTAATAGGTACATTAATGAAAATAATGTTCTTATCTAATATTCAGTGTTTTTCCCTTTGACACAAAAAAGGAAACTTCGTAGAAAACATACAAAAATTTAACCAATGTATATTTTTTACTCCAATATCAAAAAAGAAGTTATAATTTTCATATAAAAAATATAGAGTTTTAAAAACTAATATTTAAATATAACCATTAAGTGGTAGAAAACATGGTCATTAGTGTAATATAAGTTATCTAAAAAACCAATGTCACATGAAAATAAAGATAGAAAATGTTGTATTCATAAAAAAAATCCAACTTTAAATAGAATGTAACTCAGTAAATTTAATAATATATATTAAATGGAAGTAATTTGTTTCATAAAATCCCAGGATGTTACCTCCCACCCCCATTTAAATGAGTTTCACCCTCAAAAATAGTTTTGGTAAAAAAATGATAATCATTTATAGTATTACTATACTGAAATTCACATCACCAAATGAGTTAATAAAAAATATCAGAAAATGGAATCTGGAAAACATATTTTCATTGAATGTTACACATTATCGGTATTCTAACTAGGGAGAACATAAGTGGGAATAGTGTAAAAATATAAATAATTATATAGAGTGATATATTTATTGATCACGAACAAGATAATGATCAATGGAATGTTAAGGTCCTCACAAACATTAATATTTCATGATCTAAAAGACCATTTGTTCATCCTCATTAAAGGAGAAATGATAATAATTTTTTACCTAATCTTTTTCATTTATTTAAATAAATATCTTACACTCTATAGCAATAAAAAAATTAAATATACATGATGATGAGTATAATTTAATACTTTAGTGAATTTCAACCAAAATTTAATTATTTTATCCCAATGATGAGTATAAAAGATGAATTATAATATCCTTAAGCACAAAATAATCTTTTAATTTCCACATAACCATAAATAGGATTGTGAGGACATTTTTGATGTCATTAGACAATATAAAAAACTGAAATTATTATCAAATGGTATGAAAATTTTCCAAATGATAAATCCAATCAAAATATCCAAAAATCAAAAAACATAAATAGTAATACCAAAATTATAAAAACATATTCCATCAATAACTATCCTTAATAATCATGAAACATTTTCTAACTAATTTTTCAACCCAAATATTAGAATGATTCGATCATATATTCTTCCACTATAAAAATCGATTATTCCTCAAATAAAATTCTATGTGTTTTCCAAATTAGAAAATTATTTACCTAAAAATTGGTGATAATAATCTGGAAATAATTTAGGTGAATTGGTAGTGTATGAAAGAATTATCATCCTTCGATCATGGGTTTAAGCCCCCACCACATTTCTAGAGTTGAGGGGTTATAACTGAGCATATTTGATTGCCCATTTTTAGACATGAAAATGAATACAACTATTAAAACAATTCATTGTGATTCTAGGGGTTAAAAAAACCTCATCATAAAAAAAATATCCAAAAATTACATTAACATGTCGTAAAAAAATCCTCAAATGGGATTCTAATAATAGGAACATAGGACCATCCTTATGCTCATGTGCCTTTAAAGGTATAGATAACTATTAATATAACTACAACTGAAAACATCATAATTTCCAATGTTATCTAAACCTATCCTTGATACCAACTATATCATCCTAGATATCACACCCATGTATGCAGTAATGAAATACATAAATATAATTTTCTGAATATGATATTAATATGCGGGACATAAATTTTTCTCTCAAATCATTAAAACAAAAATTAAAACATGGACCACTTGTATAATATAGGATCTAATACATTTATAGTGTCACATAATTATGAAACTAAATCATACAACAAAAAATCATTTCAATATGGAATATTAATTTCAGAAAATAACATTTCTCCTGGTTATCCCAATATTCCTTATTTCAAAATAATTCATCAACTTTATCCGTGTAAAATTCAAAATAGACATAAATATTTCCACATAAATATTTAAATCATAGGGAAAATGATACAAAACACGGGTGATCACAAAAACTCTTAATGGTTAACAATATGTATTAAAAGAATCAGCAATGATCATTAGAGTGCACAATAGTATGAGGATACAATCAATGTTCATGAGAAACTCATAAAATAACTCATACCAATCAATACATGGATAATCAAAAATGAAAACATGGAATAAGAAATACTTATCAGAGTCAGTATTCAAAATCAAGTTTATATGAAACTCTATAATTACCCATATTATAAACTTATACAAATACTATAATACACAAAATGGTATCTCGAGACAGCAATATAATTTTTAATGTTATAAATGGAATAGGAATATAGTATAATTTCATACATGTAACTTTTAAAATTGAATTTTCATATGGGTGACTTATGTACCCAATTCATTAATGGTCTATCATAGACCGACCCATCATTGGTATGTCCCAACACCAACCATTATTTTTTTAAATTGAAATGACCAATAAAAAATCCATTTTCCATTGAAATATCAACCCACATTATTGAACCATAAATAATACTGGGGTCCATAAAAATCATGTCAAAACATGATTATCAAGTGGAATAGAAATGTGTTCAATATAAATCTATTTGAAAAATTATTATCCCATGGAAATGAAATGGGTTCAATAACAAATTATTTGAAACATATTTAACCAATATATATAAAATGGGTTCAAAATTTATCTTTGAAACATGATTAACCCATGGAATGAAATAGTTCAGATTAAAAAATATTTGTAACATGATTAACCCAGAGGAAATGAATCAGTTAAATAAAAATCTCTATTTAACAATATTAACATGGAAAATATGAATGAGTTAAATAAAAATATAATTAAAAAAACAAAATTTATCAAATTAATTTACGATTATCATATCAATAAAAAATATCCGTAGTGGAGGATAGGTTACAATAATGGGTTTTCACATTGATTAATGAAAATACCATTAGATGATCATTATAATATTCTCAATGATGTTTATCATTAGTCATTCCAAAGAACCACATACCACTTTTAATCAGCATAACAATTATCCCCCAGAATTAGTAATGTTAAACGATACATATAATATAATAATAATAATAATATTCATGATATAAAATATCAGTGAAGAATTATATCCTAATTCTAAAAGAAGGTAGGTCTATAACATATCAAATGTCTCAATGAAGGATGATTTTGAAAAACTCCATTACATATTTTGTAACAACGATACCATAAAACCCTTGAAGGTGAGATCATAAAAATGATATGCTATACGATGTAAATTTACATGTAAGAGTCGACAAATACATTCAAGGGAAGTATATATTCCATATAATCGAAACTATGTTCTATCAATACAATTTTCCTTAATGACATGAAATTTAGATGAAATATCTCATGTTATGGCCATATCCCCACAATTTGTACCCCTCTTAGGCCATCATTGTGAGAATAAAGATAGTGAAACCCTACTTTCACATCTAGTAGTTCCCATGTTAGTGACTAGCATTGAGGGTATAGTAAACAAACAAATGGGGCAATTACTCTCTAAGAGAACACCAGCGAAATAGTGTGATAAGAAAAAAACAACCAAATCCTACATAGATTATAATAGAAATTATATCACATGTTCACATATGTAATAACACGAAAAAACAACTACACCTAAAAGAGAAAACAACATGTACCAAAATAATGAAAAAAGTCGGCGACCAGAAAGTTCATACAACTATCACAACCCCAATATTTTATTAACCATAGAGATCATCAACCCCCTAGAATTGACCTGAAAATAGTTTATATATATGTAGGTTGTGTATAAAATTATAATCAGTAATATCCTCCCCATAACATCTCCTTACAAAGTATGTAAAGCATGCTAAAGCTCATTGGACAACAAGTGAAACAAACTCATTACCTAAACATGTATAATATGTTTCCATACTCACCATGGATACTCTCACATGGCATCACATACAAGACAATATACTATAGTAATGAATTTAGAGGGTACCTCTCTACCACTTCCCTATTGGTTTTCCACATTACCTTAAAATAGCACATCCAGAGCATCTCTCTCCGAAAAGGCTTTCTCGCAAACACCTAGGCGAAGCACCACAACATGAACCTTATGCTACAAAACCACCATTTCCACGTAACCAATGTAACCAGGGTTTTATCAGGAGCCACCAATGTTCTCATAATGTGTATCCTACATTTATAATTATACCTCAAGGCATTAAAACCCAAACACCGAGTAAGGATCCTTAATCCATCATATCTTATACATGTTTCACATATAGTTCTTCATATGAAACTATATCCAGAATATATGTTTTTTAATAACCACGAGACATTACATACTTCTATACACTTATATGTTGTTAATTAAAAATCGTTTTCTCTATCAAAAGTAACTACCATGATAATAGAGTAGTGCCAAAGGGGGTGGTCCATCATCCATCCTCCCATTAAGATGTTGGGGAAAAGACCATCCAGGGATCAGAATCTATGGGGTGTTAGTTTCCCTAACTAACATGGTGGAGAAGCATATGGAAACAAAAAATTAATAATTATATTGTTGTTGACAAACCAACAATGGTAATAACCTATTCTTAGACTCAATTATTGATGATGACTCTCAGACTCTCGACTGCCAGAGCTAAGACTAGATATCCTATAACGCAGAATTATTTAAAGTGATATATTAAGTAAATTTATAAATTTTAATCAGTTATAATATAGGTTAATTAATTTTGTATCCATTAATTAACCATTATAATTTCCCCATTACATTTAATTATAATCACAACATAGTTCCATGACCTACAAGAATAACAAAACTAGGTCCACAGTTCAATTAAAAAGTAACTTCATCATCACATCTTGGAAATCTCCAACTACACATGATAATATTATTTATTCAATTATTTATTTACACCATATCCAATTTAACATTATTCCCAAGAAATCTAAAAAATTATTTCTATTTTAACAAACACAATGGGCTCAACATGGTGAGTTAGTGAACTACTCGCCGTGTATATTCCACCATTAGTAAGAGTGTAGACCCATCCATCCTGGAGAATATAAACATGGAATGAATGTGGAATACCCTACACATATTCATCTCCTTTTGAATGAGTGTAATAAAAACCATCTTCTTCAAAAATGGTAAATGTAAATAAGACAAAAAAATATTCAAATATTATCTAACATTCACAAACAACCTGTTTCATCATCTCTGATGTCCACCATGAAACCCATCTGCATAAACTGAAGCATCTCAACTCTATAAGCATTAACAATTACCACAACCACTAGGCCTCCCATCCCCCACATACCACAACAGGTCTCCATTCTCATCCATCCTACTCTCACATCAAATCATAAAAACTAGGAAATAAAAAAAAATAGAAACTGGGATATTGTCCCTAAACATGACATTCAACATTCATACACATTGAGCTATTATAGATCCAAAGCATAGGGTTCTTTTCATTCTCAAGCAAGAGGGTAACTCAGGACCCTTGAAGGGATTATATCTATCACACAAAACATTCATTATTCTATATTTAATTAAAATATTCATTTAAACATGAATAACTACATCCATTTGATTGTCATAAAAGAAAAAAATAATAAAAAAATTCATGAAACATGCATATTTAACTTTAGATCATTAAGTTACAATTAATCCCAAATGTATGATATTTAACATTTCCCAACCATAATGACATGATAAACAAGAAAGGAAAATATATCACACAATCTAGAGAAATAAGAGGCAATAACATCTCTACGAAAAGATAAAAAATCTTTAATCCAGTTTAAATATTTAGTCTGTCAATTTCATTTTGATCCGGTGGATAAAAAATGATAACTATGAGGCTTCACATTAAATAATATAGAATCCATGAATCCCCTTCCTGAAAAAGTTTTTGATGTTATTTAAATTATAATAGGAAAAAATCAGATAACACTCACCTCTTTAGGAAGAATACATCCACCCAAGGATGCAAAGACAACACCACACCAACCATAAACTAAGAAAATACCCTTAGAAACTGGGATATAAATTGTCTTAAACATGGAAAGGAGAAACTAAAGGAGTGGAAACCATAAGAATGTAGGTTGAGCGTACATTATATCAAGGAAAGATAGAAACTTCAATATTGCACCACAATAGGGGATGCAGTTGTAGTAAGAATAATCCAAGTAAAATAATATAAAGATCATAGTTCAATCAAATGAATCATATGGGAGGAAGAACATTGGGTCTCTAGTGCCAAGGGAAAAAAGAATAAAGATTAAGGGAAAAGGTATATCAGCCTTTATAAAATATATATGGAGTATCTATTTAAATACAATTTTATATTTCCATTAATGGGGGATCATATAGATATTACATAGTTTGACTATGTTATAGATCTCGAACACTGATGAATATTATGATGTTAGTTATGAGATTTTAATTGGCCTTGAATCCCATGAAACAAGGTCTGGAATGCATTTTACAATAATGAAACGTCAAAGGAGAAAAAATTTTATGAAGCTAGAAACAGTTTTTAACAAATGACTCCCTGAAAACACTTTTTAAAAATGACACATCAACCACAGTGTTCACAATCGACCCACTGGAAACACTTTTCACAAATGACTAACCAACAACACTATTCAAAAATGACTCACTGACAACACTATTCACAAATGGATCACCGGAGTATCTATTCATATATGACTCATTGATAGAGATTTTCACACATGTCTCACTAAATGCACTGTTAAAAAATGACACATCGACCACAATATTAAAAAATTACTCACCTATAGGACTGTTCAAAAAGGACTTACATACACCACTATTCACAAATGACTCACCAACATCACTATTCACAAATGAATCATCGAAATCACTATTCATAATTGACTCATCAACATCACAATGCACAAAACTGGAAACACTATTCAAAGAATTGTAAATCCTTCAATGACGTGGGAATAAGACACATTTAATTCCCACAAAAACTAAAAAACCTTATTTACATTAATGAATGGACTAGAGAGGTTTGGGTAATTACACCTTATAACTATGGTAACATTTTAAACGAAATCCAAAACATATTTATAAAATAATAAACCACTAAAATAGCGTGATTATAATATAAAAAATGATTTAATATACTAAAATTTGTATAATATATAAGATAATAAGACAATATGTGGTGATTATGATATATGCCGACTGAATGAAAATGTGTAACAATAATCTCTTTACTCAAGTATAATTTTTCATATTTTTTCGATAGAATCTGGAATAATGAAATCATGTTAATTTATATAAATAGTTAATAACTTTTCTCATTTCTACAATTTTATTAATTTTACTTGCAAATAAGTTATATTAAATTAATTAATCAATAATGTTTAAGCGGGATGTTTTGACCATAATTGATTAGTGTGTCAAAAATGATGTTGATATGTCGACATTGGTCATAGTGGTAATTATTAAAACATATCCATAATAATCTTCATGAAATTTAAATCATAATTATTTGACTTTATTTATTTTATAACGATTCATTAATGAAGGGTTTGAAAAAATTTACCAACATTACAATCAATGAGATATAAGCTCATACTTATGAATGAGTATTGTTTTCAATTTTCATTGATCAATACGTAATGAAGGAATATGAAATTTATCATTAAATAATAATAAATATATCATAAATACAATTTTTAATGATATATAATTATATATAGATTTTTTATCATATAAAATTAATCTTATCGCGTGGAGAATGTGATATTTCACACATCCATGAACAACGTTATCACTTTTTAAGCATGTGATAGGATAATAAATATATTGATATATTATATTTTCAAAATTAAAATTCTTTCATGAATAATATATATAAATATATATATAATTTATTTCACATCCGTTTAATCAAACACAACTATAATACATTCCAAATAATGTGTGGATGTATCACATCGGTTTGAGGAGTTGATAGTCCATACATCCATAATCGTCGTTATTGTATTTACACAAAATGGAACGCATATAGGTATATGGTATATCAAAATTAATAAAAAAGTAAATAAAATTAAATAACATATATATCATATAAAAATAATTTTCCATCATAATTACCAACCATGAGTGGTGGTGATGGAAAAATGAACAACATCGTTTCGTGATGCGGCATTCCGCAAAACACACAAATGATAAATTCAATAGCCATTATATCGAAGTGTGTATAATTGTAGGTAGTAAACATATAATAAAAATTCATAGTATATTTAGGATAATTTTTTATTATATAAGAATGAAATTAGAATATTTGAGGGGGTGGACATTGAAAATAATGCTAAGGAGCTAGAGGAAGAATGTGACCTCTTATTTTGGTAACGCCTCTAGGTTTGCACAAAAGGTATTTCATGGATCGATTTATTCCAAAATACTGGCTTATATAATGAGTTTACGGATATTGTGAGGCTATTTTATAATAACATTCATTATCTAAAGTTGATTATGGGGTGTGAGGAAGGGGAATATTTAACACCTTTTTTTAGTCGAAGAGGCATTGCATTCTACAAATTTCTCAAAGGTAATCACATTGGGAGGAATCATTTGTATAATGTTCTTAAAAAATAAAACACCGATGGATTAACTGGTAATTATGATTGATTCAAACTGAAGACACACAAAAAGAAAATCATTTCTTTTATATTTGTTAGTCATTTTTCCCTATTTTTTCATTCTGATTTATTAGATGGAAACTATTTTTCGTACATATGTAATTAACCATAAAGACTAAATTAATGTGATAATTGTTAAAAAATATATTTAAAAATAAAAAAAATATTATAACTTATTTAAAAAATTTAAATCACATGTCTTTTGGAAATAAATTTAAAAAAAACTGCATTTAACGTGCAAGAATGCCGATTTAACCCAAACCATGCTAACAACATGTTTACTATATATGTGAAATTATAATAACTTTAAATGATACTTTTTTCATTAATAGAACATATTTTATATTTAGTAATATTTAAAATTCACTTTTTATAAGATAGGGATATCATTAATTTTATATCATTTAATAAAATATCATTTATTAAAAAAACATTAATCTAAATTAGGATACTATTTACATAATATAAATTTAGTAATATTTATAAAATAATTTAAATTTAGAATATTAATTTATCAAATGTATATCATGATATATTCATCTTAAAAAATAACGGAACATAATAAATAATTAAATTTAAATTAATTTTAATGTTTTTAGCTTTATTTATTATATTTAGTTATTAGTTAAATATTAAATGTGTTGGCGATTCATAAATAATCAATATTTTTATAACTTCTCAAAAAGTTAACGATAAATTATGTAGATAACATTAAATCATATAGATTTCATATTAATGTTTATAACCAAAATTGTATAGCTTCTACCATAATCAAAATCTTTATAAATGATAAAGGTAAAGGAAGTTACTTTTTTTTTATTTTCTCATAATGTATTTATGTGTCACCTTTGTAGAATAAAATCCCAATAACTACTAATGTTCAGAAAAATATATTATATTAATTATCTATTTGAATCCATTGGATATTGTACTAGTTTAAAATTAATTTTTTCTAAATTGTGTATTATTTAGTTTGCTTTTATGTTTAGTTTCACCTTAATCATTGTAGTAATTTAAAATTACTATTAGTAATTTATACAAAATTAATGTGTATTTTATTAGAATACTTATGTCATAATTATTACAACCACTTATGTTTATTTATTAAAATTCAATTCATTGATGCAATAAATTTATATTTAATGCTAAACTAACAAACTTTGCATGAATGGGTGTTGTTATTGTAAGACCATTACAAACACCATCAATATTTTATCTGTAGATTAAATACCAAAATGATTTAAATAATGAAAATTGTATAAATAGATTTATAATTTAAATATTTTTAAATTTAAACATATTTAAAATATTATAGAAAAATAATATTTATTTAAACAAAAACTATGTTCTTAACTAACATGTATTAGTTTTCAATTTTTATAAAAAAACCTAATATTTTAAAAAAAATTAGCCAAATTTAACCCAATGAAACTTTAAATGTTCCTATTTCAATATATATATATATTTAATTTTTCTTATAAAAAATATAAATTATTAAAAAAAAGTTTTATATGGCTTCTCTATTAAAAGGGAGTAAACATAGTCTTCTTGTGTAAGACATTTTATGGATGAAACACAGTGTTACATGAAATGAATGATAACAATGATTTTTTATCTAAAAAATAAACATTTTCAATTGATTGCATGTAAATATATTAAAAAATAATAATAAAATTGGGATAATATGTTTCATAAAATCTACGGATGTCACATTAGACCCTTCCCAAAATGTGTTTCGCCCTGGAAGTTCTTCTTAGAAACCAAATTATTTACATTTATAGTTTTTATTTACAGAAACAAGAATTGTAAAATGAGTTAATAAAAAATAATGTTAATAAGGGAATGTGGAAGACATAACTATCGTTGTGATTAAAGAATTACGGGATTTTTCCTATGTAGAACATTGGTACGAATGGAGGAGACATGCAAATAATTATAGAAAGAGATTTATTCCATTAATCACATACATGTTTATGATCAATTATATTATAAGAGAATCATAGACATAATATATGTGATAATAAAAAAGAAAATTGGTTTATCATACCTGAAGGTAATATGAAAATTAATTTTTTATTCTCCATTTTATGGAGTTAAATAATTTTCTTAACATCTCGACCAATAGAAAAAATATATATTTACTTGATGAGTATAATTCCATTCTCCAGTCGAATTCATCCAAAATAACAACTTTTTATCCCAATGATGAGTATTCAAGAAAAATTCTTAACTGTTGATGTACTAAAATATAATTTTAAATACCTCCTAACCATTAGATGGATTGTTAAGATATTCAACCAGTATTTATTCATTAAAAACAAAAATTTTATTTCATTGTGATATAATTTACTAAAATTACTAATAATTCAAAGATATAATAGTGATGAATATTCAAAAGTAATACCCAATTTAGAAAAAAACTTTCTACAAAAAATTATCCCTAACATTATTAAAACATTTTTATATGATAAAATCCAAAAAATTATAAGTATTTAATCATATATTTATCAAAGATAAATATACTATTATTATTCAAATAAAATAAAATCGATTTTTTAAATAAAAATAATCATTACTTGAAAAATGAACATAATAACCTCGACATCATATAGGCCAGTTGTAGCACGGGAAACCCTTATCATCATTCAGGCATCATTTCATGCCCCACTACCTTTAAAAATGATGTTTTTATCATTGCGAATTTTTTTTTACCTTTTTAAACATTAATACTAATACCTACATAAAAAACATCATTTTGATCAAAGGAATTACAAATATCCCATCCTAATAGAACATCTCCAAATTTTTCTTTAAGATCTCATCACTTAAAAACTTAATTGGGTGTATAATGCATTAATATTATGATCATACTTATTCTAATATACCTATGAATGTATCAAAAACACTTAAGATAAACTCATATGAAAAAATCGTTATTTCAACTTTTATATAAACCGATAGTTGATAAAAACTATATATACTAGAACCCATAATCCCAAATCCTTTGCTGAAATCAACGATGTTACATTTTTGACTATGTTGCCAATAAATTTGTCCCGATATTTTCCATAAACACCATAAAAGATCTAAAGGAAAAAAATATCACTTATATACTATAAGACTAGTTATGTTTATAGTTTTATAGAATTAGGAAAAAATATTACATAAAAATTAATATTATCTTGGACTAATAATTTTATATAAAAACATTTCTCTCATTTAACCCAGCATTCATCATTTCACAAAAATTCATCAACATAATCCATGTGAAATAATTTATAGCCCTAAATCATTTATGAGAATTCATTAAAAACTATAGAAAAGATATCATGGGGATGGTTATCTAAATAGCTCTGTATTGGTGTGAATGTGAACCAACAAATAATTTTAATTAATGGGAATAATAGTGAATAATTGTTTTATGACATAATCAATGTTCATGAAAAAATAATAAAATAACTCATTGACATCAATACTGGAATATAAAAATTAAAACATGTAATAGAAAATAGTTAACAGAGTGAATAATAAAAAATGATGTGATATCAATCTCATAAATCAAAAACATTATAAAATCATATAATACACATAATTTTATCTTGAGAAATCATTATGTTTTTCAAAATTTTAAATGGAATAATCATGTGGTATCGTTCAATACATGTAACTTTTAAATATAGAATATCCATACATCTTACATACATACCCAATTAATCTAAGGGTTATCATAGACCCAAAAACCATTTCTATATAAAAAAACACTTTTCATGTTTTTATAACTTAAACACCCATAAAATGTCAAAGTACCATGGAAAAATCATGAAACAAAATTAACCCATGTTATTTAAATGAATTCAATAAAAATCACCTCAAAAAATGATCAACATATGGAAAATAATTGGGTTCAATAAGAATCTATTTGGAACGTGATTAACCAATGGAACATAAATGGGTTCAATAAAAATATCTTTCAAATTTTTTTAACCAATATAAGTAAAATGTGTTCAATAACAATCTATTTGAAAAATTATTAACCCATCGAAATAAATGGGTTAAATAACAATAACATTGAATCATTTTTAAAGCATTGAAAATTAATGACTTCAATAAAAATCTCTTTTAACCAAGATTGACCCATGAAAAAATGGGATAAATAATAATAGCTTTGAAACAATAATAACCCAAGGAAATAGAATGGGTTAATTAAAAATCTCGTTGAATAAAATATATTTCATCAAATGAATGCATAGTGATGATATTGATAAAAAATATTCAAATGGTGGATATGTTATAATATGGTTTTTTACTTCTATGAATTAAAATACTATTAAAATATCATTAAAATAGTCTTGAGGAAAATAATCATTAAACATTCTATTACATCCCATACAACATTGAATAATTTGAACCCTTAACCCATTGAATAAATAATGATATATTACTCATCTAACGTCATGAAAAAAATTATATTCAGGATATATAATGTAAAATATGAAGTATGTACTCCTTATAAAGTAATATATGTTTATAACATATCAAATATCTCAAATAATGAAACTTGTCACAAACTTCCAGTACAGTTGCAGCTAATTTGAAACCATATACATAATGAAAGAGAGATCATTAATAGGATATGTAAAAACCCTTAAATTTAATAATTATATTCCTCAATTTAAATAATGGTATGTATATAAACCAAAAAAATTAAAATAGGTGCAATGATTAATATATGGCTGAATGAAATTATTTTGCGAAGAAATCCATTACAACTATGTTAACAAATGAATAATAACCCTCAAAAGGAAAAAATAATAAAATGAATGAATTAAGTACCATGATGATACTTTAAATCATGATATAATATATCAAAATGGGTAGTATATACTTCACTAATAATAAATAAGGGGGGTCGGGGTAATGATGTACACCTCGTGAACGTAAAAGTGAAACAAGAATCTCTAACCTTGATACTGAATTTCTGCGATTTTTTTTCTATCTTCCTGAATAATAAACATATAAAATTTTATATACATGGTTCATAACCTTTTATATAAATATCAATAATTTTAATTATATTATAAACTTCTTATATAAAATTACATATTTAATAAAGTCTAAGTTTGTTGTTTTGACCATAATTGTTGTGAGTGTCAAAAACTACTGTGGTAGGTCAACTATAGTAAAGATTGCCATTACTAAAAATAATAATTAATAATAATAATTAATTAATATTAATATTTATAAAATAATTTTACTTTTAACACAATTCATGAATAATTTTTATGAAAAAGGAACCAATTTTACGACCATCGCGACAGTAGACCATACATACACATGAGTGACGTTCTCATTTTCCAGTAAATATTAATGATATAAGTGATGTATAATTGACCTTTTAAAATTATAATTATATAATAAATATAATAAAAAATCATACATATATATAAAATTATTTATATTTTAAAGGAGTCATATTGCTTCGAGTATACGGTAGTCCATACATCCACGAACGAAGTTATCATTATCTCAGTGTGTGAAAGGGTGAAACATAAAATGATATATAATATTTAAAGAAAGGTAATAATATCATTAATATCATATAAATTTAATTTATATCAAATTTTTAATCAAAAAAATCCTTTAATACATTTCATGTAATGTTTGAACATATCGCATCGCTTTAAGTAGACGGTAGGGAACACATCCACAAATGATGTTATCATATTTACAAAAAAATGTAACATATGACCGTATGTTCTATAAAAAAATTAAATAAGTAAAAAAATAGGATAAATTTCATTTATATGTTATAAAATATAGGTTGTACATCATAATTATTAACCATAACGTGTGGTAAAGGAAAAAAAAGAATTACATCATTTCATGAGGTAGTAGTCCCCTGTAGAAATGAATGATAAATTCAGTACCCATTAGATGGATGTGTATATAATTATAGGAATGAACAATATAATAAATTATATATGAATCCTTTGGATATTGTTTTTATTATATTATCATGGAATAATAATAATTTAGTGGGAGGAACATCAAAATAAAACAAGGGATCTTGAGGAAAAATGTTACCTCTTCTTTGAGTAAATCATCTTTGTTTCACAAAATGGATTATTAATGAATGTATTTCTGCACAAATGGAGGCTTATAGTTTTATGGGAGGGATAATTCGATTACATTTTTGATGATATAGGATGAGGAAAAGTGGAAAGATATGTGTATGTAAGGGGAAGAGTGAATTCATTTTTATAGTGGAGGAGGAGTGCAATTCAAGTAATTACAAAAATTTAATCACTATAGGGAGGTCTCTCTGGAATTATATTATTAATAAATGGATAAATAAATTAATAAATTGGAATATTTGTTTAAAATAATTCAAACTACAAGAAAATAAAATTATTTGGATCAATTTTTCCATAGTCTTTAAGATTCCCCAATTTTTAAATTTTGGATTTTATTAATGTAACTAGTTTTCTAACTTATCAAATTTAACCAAAGAGACTAATTTAAAATATTAATTATTATTCAATTTAAATATATTTATTTTTTATTATTAAAAAAAAAATTAAAAATTAAAAAATCTATATTTTTCAATGTTAATTTTAAAATAACCGCATGTAACGCGCAAAAACACTACTTTATCCCAAACCATACTAACAATGTATTTTATGTCTATGGTTCTATATGTTAATTATAAAAGATAAATTGGTTTATTAATATATAATATTAAATATTTATAAATTCATAAAATTAACTTTTATGTATCTATGAGTTTTAATAATTTTATTTAATTAATAAAATATCATTTATTAAACCACAACGCTAATGTCATTTATGAATTTTTTTATTTAATTTTAATATAAAAATATAAATAAATCTTTTGAACTAATATATGTTAAGTTCACATTTTTTTAACATGATATATTCATCTATAAAGATAAGGAAACACAATAATTCATTAAATTTACTTTACTTGTAATTTTTTTACCATCACTTATTTAACATAATTATTATCAAAATTTTCAATAAATTGGAATTTCCTATGAGTTTAATATAATTATATGACAAGTAAAAATTAATTTTATATTATCATGATAATAATACCTCACTTACCTTTCAAAATAATTTTTATAATTGAAAACAAATTGACCATACATGAAAGCATTATAAATTATAATGTTCCAGAATGTTCTTTGTTTTTTATTTTTTCATGAAATAAATTATTTATGTTTCGTATTCATTAAATAGTTTCCTAGATAGTCATAAAAGTAGAAAAATTTATTATCTGATATTTTTTTAATCCAATGGATTTTGGAGAATTCACTAGTTCATTTCCCTTTCCCATTATAGAGTATTCAATTATTATGTTTAATTTCACCTTAATCGATGTAATCAATTTTAATCCCCTTTACTAATATTTTTGGTCGAAAATTAATTTTTTCTTATTAGAGTATAAATAAAATATTGATTGAAAATTTGTATTTCCATTTGTCTAAACTCAATTCAAAGAAGAGGGAAAATCATGTTAAAATCTAATCCCGTTAAAGTGGAAATAAAAAACAATTTTAAAGTTATAATGTTCAAATGATCTTTATGATTTTATATAAAAATTATATATAATAAGATTTACAATGATAAACATTAGATCAATAAATGTACTATTGATATATTGTGAATTTAAATCAAATTGAAAATATATTTTGACTTTTAAATTACATAAATGAAAATTTAGTTCTTAACTATGATGTTGTAATTTTCAATATTATTCAAAAAGGTAAACTTCTCAAAAAGATACTAAAAAACTCACCCGATGAAAATATTAATATTATTTATTCAAAAATGAATATTCATTTTTTTAATTAAAAATATTAAATTTTATAAATTTATATAAAAAATTTATTCTCAATTAAATTGAAGTAAAGATCGATTTTAAAGGAAAGACATGTTATTGATGAAACTAAATGTTGCTTTAAGTGAATGATAGAGTAGGGGTTTGTGTATAAAACAACATAAAATATAAATTTAATGACCACTAGTCTATAAATGAATTGAAATTTAATTTTAATGATATTTTTTGTTAACTCTATAGAAATTTCATATTTGATTATGATCATGATGATATTTTAATATTTTGATTATAGGGAGTGAGAAATATAGTTGGTTTTCTAAGATTCAACCTGGTTTCTATGAATAATTTGTTCATTTCTTCATTTTATGTAGGTTTATTCAGATAGTTGTCTTCAATCTCAACTCTACAAATTAGTACATGTTATTTATATTTCAAATTGAGATTATTAATTGAAATTAATTTTAATAATTTTATGCACTACTTTGTAAAAAAATTCTTTAGTGGTGGGTTTTTTTTGTAATTTTGTATTTTTTATGAAAAGTGTGTTATTGAACTATTCCTAAATAATGATGTTAAGATTTTTTCCTTTTATTATTCAATGAAAAAAAATTTGGAATGGTTTTAAATAAAATACTTATTGATTTAAATGATATAAAATTTTTGGTTTGATTGATTTATGGAATAATGGTTGGTGTGTGTTCCTGAGTTTTCAAGATGGATAAAGATATGATATTTCCACCATAAAAAGTTCAATGGATAAGGGTATGAAATTTTTCTAATTAAAACCTTCAAGTAAGTGATTATTTGGAGAATATATGACTCACCAAACATGATTATATAGAGGTCCATGCGTGAATGTATGGTTGTATGTATGTATATGTTGAATGTAATGAGTTATACAAAAAGATTATTTCATAAAATGATATTAATTATTTTTTGTTTCTTTCCTTATTATTTTTTTGGGAAAATGATTTGGTATGCTAATTTTTATATATTCTTATATAAAATTTTAAATTTTTTTGTATATGTTTTAAATAAATGTTGTAACATGATTTTTCCAGGTGGAATTATTACGAAAGTCAATTGGGGAAACCGTAAAAGTTTAGTTTCTCTCCCCTTACAGGGTCACATTGAAGGATATGAGGATATATTTTATCTAGATAATGATAATGGAAATATATCACATTTTTGTAGAGATTCGTCAAGATACTTTATGATTGAATGTGTATTTATATATTAAATTAAATCAGGAAATTTTCTATAAGTATCCTAAAAGTCATTGAGTATTATTGGTTATTATTTAATGTTTTATTTTAATATTGGTCATTGTTCATGTTTTTTAATATGATATAATGAGGTTTGGCATATTATAAATTGAGTAATATTTCACTTTTATCATGAATCATATAGTAGATGGGGTTTATAGTCTTGTGGTAAGTGTCTATTTTCTTCTATAAAGGGTAAATCATCCCAAAAAATTATAACTTCCTTGTAATTTAAATATAGGTCTAATCTTATTGGGGGTGTACCAAAAGTCCATTTATCAATTCTATATTTACTCATGCATAAGAGGAGGTGGGCGATGTTACACTATTCATAACAGTAATCATATCATTGTGTCGTGGAATAAATATAGGAATATCATAAGACATGAATCATAACATAATCAAATAACATGATATATAGTAGCATAATATTGGAATAGTAAATAGATTTCTGTCATACACTTAGGAGTAGAATATCATTCAATATAATTCAAGCCTCTATTGCAGAACATATCATTGTACTTCATGGGGGATAGACCTACTGGGTGGGACACACCACCATCCTCAATGCAAGACCATTTCATATAGTGCAATGAGTTTTCTAGCTAATTCGTTATAATGGAAAAATTACATTAATTTATCAGTTTCACTCCTCATTCAATGAATGTATCTCACATGAGATATATAAATCATTACACATTTCATTGAATGAATATATAGATCCAATAATTAACATAATTAAAACCTTATTTTTAAGTGACACGATATCATAAACATTAATCATATCAAAGTCTGTTAAGTGAAACGGGTATCATGAATATTTCATCACGTCACAACATAAATAAGATATATTGGTTTAAAACTTATTTCATAATCAGATAACCTATGAAAATATATGGGCTTATTAATCATTTTATCAATGTATAACATGTTGAAGAGAATATGTTTTCATAAACCTGATTTTATAATATCATAAACCATTTAGGGAAATATTCGAATTGTAACCTTGGATCTAATGACATGTATTGAATATGTAATAATAACAGAAGAAATAATAGATGGAAAATAATTTTGAAAGATCATTAATGTATTTTTTTCTGGAAAATTTAATTTCAATATTAAAAATTCATTATGATGGAATTAATCATTTTATAACTGTATCCATTATAAATAATCTTTAAAATTTATAAATGGATATTTTAATAAAAATTCAAAAAAATTATTTATGAAAATATCATTTCATCTTTCAAAAATAGTTTTAAAAAAAGATATCAATTTTACGTCTTTTATATTTGATAAGAAACATGATAACATATAAGAGGAAGATTTTAAAAATAATTATAACTATTTTTCAAAAAATTTAAAAATACAGAATTCTTTTATATGAAAATGGTATTAAAATATAATTAAAATATATTTTTTATGAAAAATTATTAATAGATTATATTGCATGAATATAGGTTTTATGATATGAAAGTGAAACAATGTTATATATACTAATTTTTTTATCAATTGCATGAAAGACTAAAAAACTGGTTCCATTAAAATAATAAATCATGATTATTCATAAAAATTATATTAAATTAGATTTATACATTTATATAACATAATATATTATCTTTCGAATTATAGTCATATAGATGCCAATAAATCATGAGATTGTAGCAACGATTCATTATCATATGGGTAAGAATGAATAATTAGTCACATGTAGGAATAAAATATAAAAGAAATATAAAAAACATGATGATATTTATTTTCATCATATTTATAGTAAAATAGGATGTATATATATCTCATGATTGAATGTATGAAAAAATCACGAAATATGTCTCAAAGAAGGAAAATTGGGGAAAAAATCTATTACCCACATGGAAACATTATACCCGTAAAACCCATGAAATATATTTCACAAAATGGATATGTAAGTATGAATAAATTTTATTATATGAATCATTAAATATATTCAGGTTTAGTAAATATAATAGATTGATGATTTATGTGGTGAATATAGTATGTGTTTCAGAAAAGTAAAAAGTGAGATGGAAATCTCATACCATAATTATTGAATACATCCATACATGTTAAGACCTCAAGAATAGTTTTATTATAAACACTTAACGAATAATATTCGTATATATCAAATCATATATTATTTGATTAGGAACTTTTGTTTCACATTTTTTTACAATTCCATCTAATTTTTTTCAGGTAATAACAAATTTGTTTTCATATATGCTACGATATTCTATTTTTGATCATTTAAAATTTATCATGGTTTCATAATATTCATAACGTAATCCATGAAAAAAATAAAATATATATATTTCTCTAATAAAAATATATATATTTAGAGTAACCCATAAAATTTAATTTTATGAATTGAATTACATTATTATAGGATATAATGGGTCGTATTTCTGCAGAAATGTTGCCTCCATTTTCGTTTCATATTGAATAAAACTAGAAAAAATGGTTTATATTTTTATATTTTCATTCCAATATAATTATTCTATTATATATCTCAAATATTTATATTAAACCCCATAATTTATCCATTCCATATAATGTGTTAATGAATCACATAACTTCTTGAGGGGGTAGTCTGTCATAGAGATGAATGACATTATAATATTACCAGAAATGGAAAAAAATAAAGCCATGTGTTATAAAATAAAAAAAAAATCATAAAATATATATGTATATATACAATATAAATAATATTTAAATCATTATTAAAAACCGTTAATGATGGAAATGGAAAAGATAATGACAATAGTTTTAAGGGAGATTTTCAATTGTATAAATGATTAATGATTTCACAACCCATTATATGGAATTATGTGTTGTCTGATGTATTAATATTAAAATAAAAATGTCTAATTTTTTGTAATATATATCATTTGTTATATAAATATTATAATAAAAAATTATGGGATTTTATAATGAAATAAAAAAAATATTTGTTGATGAACATTATCCCTTATTCTAGAATGTCATATTGGTTTGTACCAAAGGCCTTCCTTGGATGGATATAATCAAAATTTAATACTTCTAGGATGATATGGGGGTTGTTTTTAAGTGAATTGTTCAGTTTGTTTCTGATACCAAATTCATTAGAGTATTTAAAAAGTGGGGATAGTGAGTTCCATTTTATAATTGAGGATGATTGGGTTTCTTGCCATTTCTCAAATTTATTCAAATTTGGGAGTTCAATAACACCTCAATTGGATACAATATTGATAATTAATGTATTGGGTGAACTATATGGTCTATTCACACCCCGATCGTGTAATTTAACACATGTTTTAAAAAGATTCATTCCATTGGTTTTACGTTTCACTTTTCTACAATTTGTTTAATATGTTAACTAGTTTATTAACATTGGTAAATTTAAATTCAAGTATAAATTAAAATTTTAATTATTTTAAAATAATATCCCAATAACAGTAAATAAGATATATGATTTAAAAAATCACAGTTTTTTGGAAATTAATTTTAATAGAAGCGCATGTAATGCCTAAAAATACAATGTTAACCATACCTGAGTAAATTATATTTTTACTATTTAGGAGAATATAAGATCATTATAGAAGATATGCATGTCTATTTATATGTTCATATTGTTAAAAGTTATAAAATCTTAAAATTTGGACATTAAATTACTTTCCTTCATAGTAAGGATCATTTTATGTTTAATGTTTCATATAAAATATTACAAAAATCATTCATAAGAAAACAATATAATAAAAAGTGGACAGTTCAAAATGATATCCATTTTTTCCACAATATAATACATTTAAAAATATAAATTATTATTACTTTTTGAAAAAAAGTCATCATAACATTAATATTTTCCTCTTTTAATCCCTCATACGTCATTAAATTCTATGAAAAATGCTTAAAAATGTGCGATGAGCATCAAAATCTCAATAAGTGATATAAAATAAATAAAGATACTATTAGATTAAAAAATTATAACTACTAAAAAATCATGAAGGTTCCTTGAGAAATCATCACTTACAACCCTTATAGTTCTATTTTATAAGCCTTTCAAATTAGAATTAACCAACATTCATCTTTGAATTAAATTGTTTGGATTATATAATCATTACCCAATGAATTATACCACTATTTGGGTGCAACAATCGTTTGAGCTATAACCGACTCACCTGGTGTAATCTGGTCGCAACCATTATTTTTAAATTCATAAAACCATGGTATTCATCATTTAAAAAATATATTTTAATCTAGTGTGATAATTACTATAATATATTAAAATACCATTTTATCAAAAATAAAATTATAGATACATATTAAATCATTATTTAAAAAAACATTTAAAAAAATCCCAAAATGAAAAAATGTTTTTTATTTAAAAAAACATGAAATAGTAAAATGGAATCCAAGAAAATATTATTTCCATAGTGGTTGAAAAATCCTTTTCTCTGTGTTTGTTAGGAATAGAACAATCCTTTTGTTATTTTTCAAAACATTCAATATGAAACACATAAAAAGATCCATTTCTAAATGAATATATAATTAAATTCAACATATAAATAAAATTTTATTTTATAATACCACTATAAATTTTAAAAAACAAATACTATCATGAATATTGACATGGACAAAAATATTTTTAATTTACTCTTCAAATATCTCAAAATTCATATTTAAATAAATTTTTCCCATACCACATATGAAATAATTTACGGAAAATCAACATGAATGAATGACATCTAAAAAAGATTAAATAATCTGAGAATAAATATACTCATTATATGATATGTCTAGGTTATTTATATACCCCTCATAAAATATCATTGGTGTATAACATAATAAATTTCCTCAATGAAATGATATTAGGATCAATTCCATTACAATGAGTGTGACTTTTCCTTTACTTATTTATCATCAAAAATAATAGTCTTATGTTAATTATTTACATTAAACCTAAATTTTTTTATATTTTTCCATAATTTTATTTCACTAATTAAAATTTTTAAACAACTATTGAAATAATTAAATTTACTTCTGATGTTTTTTCTATATTTTTTTTATCTGTAAAAATGACACTGACTGGTCAACTATCCTTAAATGGTCCATTATATTAATATTTTTCCATAATCATCATTGCATATTTATAATATTTATAAAATATTATAGATTTATAACCAATCTATAAATATGGTTATTAAAAATGAACAAATATTACAATCATGGAGACAGTATGACATACATTACATGAGTAATTTTTCCAATTATTCACAATTAATATATAAATATTGTAAGTAACATTTATTTATTACATAATTATAATTAAATAATAAATAAATTACTTTTTAATAATATATACATATATAAATATTTCCTCTGTTGTAAAATAATTTCATCATATTGAAGTGGCGGTAGTCCACATGTCCATGAATGACTTTATCATTTTGTGTGTGTATGAAATGATAACAATGAAAATTATATAATATATTTAAATAACGGTAATTATGTAATTAATATTTCATATATTTCTTTTCTGTGTAATATTTTTATCTAAACCCATTCTTATTACATTAAATGTATTGTGTAAAGATATCACATCACATTGAGGAGGTGATAATCCACCCATCAAAAATAATGTTATCATATTTTGAATAAATGGAAGCCATCGTGGTATGTGTAATATAACTATTTAAAAGGTCTTATGAGAAAATAAATATAATATATATCAAGTGAAAAAATTATTTACATCATAATCCCAAAACATTTTAGGTGGAAAATGAGAAATGAACAACATCGTTTCGCAAGGTTGTTGTTCACTGTAAATCCAAATGGAATTTTTGTTCAGGATTTGATGGAATTTTTTATAGTATTAGGTTCAAATAATAACATAAAATAATGTAATTATATTTAGTTTAGTGATTTCATTACATAATTATGATATAATGTTAAATGATGGGTTTTTAAGAGGAAGCAATGTAAAAAATGACTCATGATGAATGATGCCTCTTATTTGGATTACTCCAATTGGTTTCAGCCAATGGAATTCTATGTTATATATAATCTAAATTTAATTCTAATAAAATTATTTTAGTGATAGTGGGATATTATTAGGGTTGAGATTCTATTTGAAAAATCATATCATTATTTTAAATAAATGAGGGACGTGATTACCATTTTATATTGGGGGGAGTGACATTCTTGTAGATATAAAAATGTAAATACTATTAGGAGGTATACCTTTCATAATGTGACCCCAATAATGAAACAAATTAAAACAAATTGGGATACGGTGTAATAGTTTCCATCAAATTGTATATGTACATGTTTCTACGTCATCTTGACTGTTAAGAATAATGTTTAAGCACAAAGTAAACACATTTGTACTTTAATAACAATAATAAAGTTTAATTACAGTCAGTAATATTTTCCTGTAAACAAATAATTTTACCTTATTATTAATTATAAATAATTATTATTTTATTTATAGTAACCAATTTTCTAAATTCCAATATCATATGCTTCATAAAATAATTAAAAATTAATCTCACATGTAGAATGAGAATACATGGTTGTAATATAAATATATTCAAAAAAATTCTGTTCTTTATATATAAACTCTATGTGAAGTTTTACAAATGACCATAATTTGATTAAATGATATAAAATTGATATAATTATTCTCTAAAAAAATTCTAAAAACATTATAACTATATCAATTTGTTATATCAATAATAACTTTTCAATTAAAATTCAGTATTATTTAATATTCATTAAAATATGAAAGTTCACAAAAAAATACAAAAAATAAATCCAAAAAAAAATATAATATCCTAATTTTAAAATGAGAAAATAAATTTCATATAAATATTAGAAATGTTTCAATATTTATTTTTAAGACATGTTCACCATTAAAATTTGTTAATGTATATTTTAGAATGAAATAGAGCTGTTAGGAGTAAAACTACATTAATCATAATCTTATTCCTATAAAATTTAAGGGTTGAATATAAAAATATGCATAAACATGTGTCAACATAACATAGATATTTCTATTAAAACTAAATAATATAATAAATAGGAACTACATAACACTTATAACAATAATTGTAACAGTATAATACTATTCAGTATAACTGACCCTTGCATGTGTCTCAAGCTTTCAGGGAACTCGGTGTTACATATAAGTTATATGATTTTATTTATCATCACATTTAAAGTTAAATTAATATATAATTAAGACCAAACAATGAATAATGAAAAATTATTTTATCATTACATGGGTTGTTACTTCCTTCCATCACTTTTGAAATTACACCCAATAAATTTTATTCACTTCTCAAATGAGTAAGGATATTTTCCCCTCATTGAGTTTTCCAAATACCATTTTCCACTTCAATAACATTTTCTCCCAGAAAACCAAATCCTAATTAGTCGCCTTATTTAAAAAAACTTTATTTCTATGGTCATGAACCAGAACAATTTGTTTCCTATAAAAATGATTCTTTTCCAAGATGAAGTACATCAGGCTCAAAAAATGAGATTAACTAGGTATATATTTCCTTATCATTTAATCATGAAATAAATTTTATAATTCGAACAAATTAATAGGAAAATATACATGGTAGTAAATTATTCCATCATTAAACATGATTTCATATGGTCTAATCAATTATAGAATAAACTTCACTATATCACTAGAATCCATCACACTTTTCCTAGAAAATTATTGATAATGAAATTATCATCGACAATGATTGATAGTTATTTCATCTCGTTATATGCATAACTTTTCTTCGTACTATGATCTTTCCTAAATATCCACAGAATTGCCTAAAATTTATAAGTGGATTCATTTACCAAATATGGACCCATAAGAATTAATTCCCCTATATCATCCAAAATATATTTTTTCTAACACCACATTCAATATAATGCCTGAAATGATTCCATGTATATTCTATAAGGAAAATGATTAGTATAATAAAACAAAACCAAAGAAATATGTTGATCCCAATTTCCCCATTGATTTATTGAGAATGAAAAAATCATGTCTTCTTTGGTCTAAATCAACTGCTTGGACTGTCATTCATATTTATCATGAAAATGCTATGAAGAAATTTAAATCACTACACATTGACTTTGGATGTCCTTTTGAAATAAAATTTATACTGAGATCACAGTCTAATACAATGGATAGAGAAACTCAATGTAACATAATAATATATCATAGATTAATCTTAACTAATAGAGGAAGAAAATTTTTAAATATACATATTAAATCAATAATAATCCATATTGTATTGTTAACATGAGTTGTATTTCTAAATCCAAGAATGAAATACACTCATTAATTATCATATTCTAACAACAAAAATTACAACGGTTGAACCACCCCCTTCGGTAAATATCATTCTCGTTTAACCTCCTCACATGTCAAGAACATCATGGTAAATTTTGAAATGTCTCCTCTTATTCCATCAAAATAGTAATACTACTGATGGACTCTATATATCATAGTGATTCCTAGATGAATCTAAATTTGTGAACTATGATTCTTAGTCAAGAAATATTTTGTAACATGTGAATCATAGGAAAAAAATCATTTATGTTTTTTTAAAACTCCTTCGTCATCAATATTAAAATCAATATAATGACCATTAATAATATATTCCAAATTTTATTTCAATAATTTATCCATCTTTAATGACCTATTAAATATTTATGAAAATTTTTATTCATTTGAAACATGAAACAAAATAAATTAACTACATTAACAAATTTTATGAAAACACTAACCAATTCATTTACATTATAGCTGCATTACAAACACAATATGGTAAACATAGAATTACATTTTCAAATAAAAGCATCATCTTACATGTTTTCTTTTCTAGGATGATAATGAATTGTTACACAAAAATATTTTATTAGTTTCATCCACATCTTTGTATCATTTTAGTTTTTTTCTGTATGAATATATAATTTAAACAATTCTTATCACTCTATATCTCAAATTTTTCCATAAAAATTATGCCTCTTAATTAATAAAGAAGAAACATATACAAATATATCCAAATCATGTGTAGTGTTACTTAATTCATGAGGTATGAAATAACCTAACTCAAAAGGAAGTACCTAGTAATTATTCATTATGAAACAACCAAGTCTATTTAAAGAAGAATCATTATAGATGATACTTCATAATTTATATATGCGGATGAAAAATATAATCATTCTCTAATCATTGTTTTAGTTTCTAAAAAAAATTCACATATGTTTGTCTAGATAAACATAATTTAATTTCAATTTCAAAAATTTAATAGTATATACGACTAAAACACTTCCCAACCCCCCCCCCCCCCCCCAATAATATCCCGCTAAGCCATGAAAAATATAAATCTTGATGAAATTTATGGGTCATACCCATTATTGAACAACATTTTTTTAGAAAGATCTATAATTTTTCTACCTATAGAAACAAAATAACCAAGGTATGAAATTTTGTGTAACCAAAATGCACTCTTATTAATAATTCCACATAGTTTATTTTAAAATAATTTTCACAAATAATCCTGGTTGTGAATTTCAGGATTCTCTTGGATTTTAGAATATTAAAAAATATCATTTATAAAGACAACAAAAAACATATCCCTATATTTATTTTCTATCATGTTCCAAATAGCCTTAGGAAACTATCATCTGATGGAACCTTTTCATAAATTCATCCTAAACCACTAATCATATTTAAATAAAAAATATTTTATTGAATTATTTTCCTTTTGGGGATCTAAAAAACCCATTAATTTGAATACGTTTTATAGTGATTTAATCCACCCTTCATCTAGAATAGTGTCTGATGATCCTCTATAGGATGTATTATATTGAATAATAAAATGTTCCACTATAACAATGTATCTCTCAAGTAGATATTATTTATCTCTAGAGTGGGAACCACCACCATTATATCATGTGTCAACTAATATAATTATTTAAAAAAAATCTTCCATTTAAATCTCAACTATCATGAGATATGGATCTAGAAAGAAATTTTCTACTTGGTTCTTTCCAAGTATCGCTTCCCTATTTCCCCTACAAAAAATCATTATGGAAAGTGAAATTTGAAATAAATCTACAAGGTAATATTTAAATTCTATAACATTTTAGAATTACCATACTATAAAATACATTAATGTAAAAATTAAATTTTTAAATAATTAGGCCATAACTCAAAAAAAACCAAATAAAAAGGTGGATTCATCCCAATAGTACATATTTTTTACACCATATAATAATCATAAAAACATAACATAATTTATTAAAACCTTATATAACCTTCAAATTGTCCTCATCCAATCCTTTATTCTTCATTAAATTCTATGAACAAGTCTACAACAAAGTGTATATACAAAAAAATATTTGTAAGGGATATAAAATTAAAGAAACCATCAGTCCATTTATAAAAATTATGAATCATGAAAAATAATTTTTCCAAAAAAATTACATTTTACCCAAAAATGGAAATAAAAAATATAATAATATAATTTATTTTTACTTTTGAAGAAAAATTCCATGAAAAAAATTTAGAAAAAATAAAATTTCATCTAGATAAATTTGGATATCATCTCATTAAACCATTATAAAACACTTACAAACCCCTAGCATTATGAAAAAACCATAAAGGAAAATTCTAATATAATAATATGAAGAATATAATTCTTACCCAATGTATTATAGTTTTATCTAGTATCACCCATTTTTTAATTTATAACAGTCTCACATGGTTTTATATAAGAAGAACACATAATTTATAATATACAAGAACCAAATCATAAAATAAAACATTTATTCATTTGAAAAAATATTTTAATCACATTTGAAAATCACATTCAAGTATAAAAATAAAATATAATTTAATGAAACCCATTTTCAATAAAAAAAATAAATATTTCATTTGAAAAGTGATTTTCAATTATAAAATAACCAATAAAGGAATGCATGGTTTCCATTATAAAATAAGGAAATATTTCAATTGAAGGAAAAAATTATTTAATCTCCACAATGATATAAAATTAATTGTCATAGATAATTATTAGAATATAACATTCCATTTTCAATTATTAGAATGTTCTTTATAAATTAAATAAAGATATTATTTTTGAAAACATTTAAATGAAATTATAGATATAAATTAAATGACCTTTATAATATCATTATATAAATTAATATATAAATTAATATCACTAATATGTACATGGATGAATAGATATTGAAATTATAATAAAAATCATCTAAAATATATTTATAAAATTATTTGTCGTAAACCACATTGAAATATTTGACTCAAAATCCCCCTGAAAGAATATAATTTAACAAAAAATAAAATAAAATGACAATGAATAAATTAATGATATGATAATTCAAATGGGTTTTATATAAATCTCATTAGTGAATGTGGGTTTATAACATCCATATATTTATCAATGAAATCAGATTGCTACAAAAGCCCATACCTTTAGTCAAACTTGTCACATGTGTCTTTATATACAATAATAATAAAATTATGTTTATAATTTAATTTCATCATAAAATTTTCTCTATATATAAATAATTCGATTTCAAATATTAATTTTTTTAGCAATTACAAAACAATTAATCTTACATCTCTTGTTTCGACCATATTCAGCATATGTGTAAAAACCAAAAATGGTATGTAATCTAGTGTTAAAATGATAATTATATATAAAAATTATGAGTAATAATAATGGAATAATTACATTATTTATAAATAATGTACATTTTTCAAACCAATCAGAAAAATTAGTTATGAAAAATGAACCAACATTATAATCATGGAGACGGTAGGTCGTACCTACTCATGAGTAACATACCCATTTTCAAAGAAAATTATGGAAAGTATCAAAGTAACCTAAATCAACAAATAATGATAATTATATCATAAATATAATTTTATTTAATCATATCTTATTATTATATATATATATATATATTGTGATCTAAATGTAGTCACATCGTGTCGACGTGGAGGTATTCCACCTATCCATGAACGACGTTATCAATTTTTTATTCTATTTGAAGATAAGTTAAATATATGTTATTTGTATTCCCTAAAATTTAATTATGTCATCAATATAATAAATATTTCATGTTTTTATAATATTTTTACATGAATCCATTTTTAATACATTTCACGTAATGTGTAAATGTATCACATCACATTGAGGAGGCGTTAGTACTCACGTCCACCAATGAGGTTTTTTTAGTTATAGAAAATAGAAATCCTTAAAATAGTGTTATATAAAAATTTTGATGTATTAATGTATGATAAATTTAATAAATATCATATTAAACTAATTTCCCAATTATTATTACCTACCATGATAGCTTGTAATTGTACAATTAATGATATCGTTTCATTAGGCGGTAGTTCACCGTACACGCAAGCAGTGAGTTTGTTACACATTTGATGGAAGTCGGTGTAGGTGTATTTATAACCCATTACATAAAAAAACTAATTAAATTTATGATAATTATGAAATTATATAATATTTATATAATGGGACATTAAGGAGTGGAAAAGAAAAAATGATAAAATAAATTCATGTTTATTAACAATACCAATTTTTCTGGTAACTCCAATAGGTTTGCAACAAAGGACTTATTGGATGGAATTATTCCCAACGTGAGGCCTTAAGGTGGAGGTTGGGATTTTGGGATATTATATTGGTATTTATTTATATTTTTATGGGGCTTCAAATGTGTCAATCTGTGGGGGTGTATTTTTTATTGGAGGTGGAGATGCATTCTTGGAAATATAAAAAGAAACACTATTAGGAGGGATCAATTATATAATGTTACAACAATAATGAATTAAATTACTTAAAAGTGGGTATATTGTGTAATAGTGTATATTTATCTGGGTTTTTATATGTTTCCTCATCATTTTAACTCTATGATTAATGTTTAACCACTATATAAACAATTTATATTTATTAATATAATTAATTGTAATTACCGACAATAATTTTTTTTGTAAAAAACAAGTATTATATCATTACAATTATAAATTATAGTGGTTAAAATATGTAATTAAATTTTCCAAATTACAATAACTTAAATGTAAAATTTTAATTTAATAATAATCCTATAGAAGGTGGAAAATGACGGTTTATAATGTTAAAATATTCAAATGTTTTCAATGTTTTGTATCTAAATTCACTGTGAAATTATTTCAACTGAACCAAATTGGTTTAATGGATAAAAAATAATTCTAATTATTCATTAAAACAAAATAAAAACCTAATTTAGCCTTATAAATTATTTAGATGAAAAAGTAGTTTCGGTTATCATTCCAAATTATTTACGATATTTAAAAATAAGAAGGTTTTAAAAAGTATCAAAATTACACCCAAAGTAAATTTTTATATAAGAATTTTAAAAATATAATTAAATTTACATTTTAAAATGAATAAATTATCAAAATCTATTTTTATAACATGTATTTCAATAAAAGATGGTAAAACATATTTTAAAAAAATAGTACTTTAATGGGTAAAACATAATTTATTCTTATATGATGCTTATAAAAATTATTTGATTACTGTAAAAACATGTATATAGATATGCCAAAAAATATAATTAGTTTTATTTATACTCTCCAATATAACATATAAGTGAAATTAAACACGTAAAAAATTACATTAACATTATATATTGTTTAGTATAACTCAGAATATAATAAAACACAAGATTTTGAAAAAATAATTATTTTATACGAGGTATTTGTTTTACATAAAATCTATTTCATAGTAAAATTACTATCTAATTCATAAATATTAACAAATATAAAAATTATTATTCTATCATTACCAGGATTTTTACAACATAATTCTACATGATTTTATATTTATTAAAATTTTAAAATAATTTTCTATAAGATAGAATTTTTACAAATTATAAATAATTTTATAAAATATAATATATATTTTAATAACATTAATGTCGTTTCGGTAAAGTTTTATTTAATTATAAATTTAAAAAATCATAAACAATATGTAATACGAAAATATTATGTTCCAAAATGTTTATATGAATTATTCAGTTAATCAAATAATTTCAGAAATTTTCTAAATTTAATTAACTTTTAATATTTTAGTATCATTTATTTTATTTTATTATTAACTAAATAATAATTTTTGGGAGTGTTTTAATCATTATATTGTACTAATTCATTTCATAATGGTAAAATTTAATTAAAATGATGAAAACATTTTCATTTATCTATAAATATAATATGCATAACCGGACCAATGTTATTTTCCCCATCAAATGGCACTTCATATATTAAAGCCAAGGGACATTCAATTTTTTGTTGTTTTATTTATGTAATATATTAAAAAGTTCCATGTCAATGGAAAATGTCTCTAAAAGTCATAAAGACATTCCAAATGCTAAAAATATCAAGATATTTCCATCCAAGTGGGTTTTTATAAGTATTAATTCATTCGTACACCTTATAGTCTAAGATAAACCAATAATTAATGCATTTTAACCTTAACCAGTGTAATTATATTTAACCATTTTCAAATAATTATTGTAATAAAATAATTTTAGATAAATATATAATAATTATTATATAGATCATAACTATAGAATCCATTTTTAGAAATTTATTTCACATAACTTGTATAATTTAATTTAAAATTATTCACATAGTGGTGTATCAAAAGAGTGGTTTTAGTGTGAAAATTTTAAAATTATATTATGATTTTAATTAAAACATCAGTATTAAAATTATTCTAATATTCTAAATTGGATTTATGTATATAAATTTGAAGAAATTTATGTTTAAAATAGATTATTATTATTATAAATTATAATTTATTTAAACAAAAAGGCAGTTTTCAATTATAATTTATTAGTATCTACTATTCTTCATAAAATGAAAATTTGTAAAAAAATCTCAACAATTTGACATTATATATATATATATTGACAATTGATTGAATATATACTATATAAAATTCATTAAAATATCTTATTAAATTATTATGTTACGTTATTCAAAAAAACATAGTTTTGAGCTTAATAATAGTCATTTTTGCAAAAATATTTTCCTTTATTTTTAAAAAGACTTTATTTTCATTTATAATTAAATAGTAACCAAATAATTCATTAGGTAAACATATATAAAGCTTTTCTAATAATTAATTTTATAATATTAATTCAATCCATTATAATTACCTTTTGATAACAATCATATTAAATAAAAATAATATTTAAATATTATGTCTTGTTTTGTTTAAAATCAGTGTTAGGTGTAGGGAATTCTAAACATGGTACTATTTGTAAAACATTTAAAACATATTTTTTGTGTAAAATATTAATTACATAGTTTTTTAATAAGTCAATTATAATGTGTATTATCATGCAATAGAAGACAACAATGAATTTTAATTTATTCAAAAATATATATCATAAAACACTGGGTGATACGATAATGCACCAATACAATTTATTCTAGGGGTATATAAAATTGAGAACACCATTTAATCGAAGCTTACTGATTTGTATCATGATACCATCCAATTCATGTATGATACATATATTTATTATCCTTAAACATCACACAGAGTCTAATTCATTCTTTATTTATCGAATGATATATTTAATTAAATCACACTATTATATATCCACAAATATTTATATTGATTAAGTAATTTAGAATAAAAAATTTACCCAGTCAATTAAATAGCATCAAATTTATAATATTATATTTATAAATAATATATTTTTATATAAACAAGCATGCTAATGATAATTACTATGGATATTTAAGGGGAATCTAATGTCCAATGATCGTAAGAAGGTAAATGTATCAATAGAAAGTGATTTTCTTAAAAAAATCATTATTTTGAATTTGAATACATTCCATGGAGAACCTCATAAAAACCCATTCATATTTTCATGAAAAAACATGGGTTGACCCTGAATCGGCCACCTGATTCAGCCCACGGCATGGCTCGTGGGTGTTCCCAATCCCCATGGGCTGGAAACTAGTGTTAGGAATCCAAATTCAATAGGTGGGAATGATTTTGGATATAAATGAAAACAAATATACAATCAAAAACTAAACAATGAAAATAAAACTAGTAGCTTCAAGAAAAAAAATTTCAATATACCTCCAAATGACTGTACAGGTCAACACTAACCTCAAACTGATGTCACACTATGGCGACTAAATCCAAGAAAGGTGCAACACCCATGGAAAAAAATATAAAACTATAGGCTTGAGAATTATAACTGAGTAGTAATGAAAAAATAATCTGTTCCCAAATACATTTCCATTAAAAAAAATATTCAACAATTTCAAGTTTGAGCTAAAATATATAAATGTATGTTTCCACACATTTTCCTATAAATGAAAATCATGGTTCATTTCCATTTTTTAATTAAAAACTTGATTCCCTTTTTGTGAAAACATTGGAATTTTAAAAGAAGTGATGTTCACACTAAAAAGGGAGTAGTTAAGTGTAAATAATTTTAAAAAATCTTTTTATATTAACACATGAAACCATTTTTTCACTTTTTTCATGAAGCTACACTACGCAAAGAAACAACATCAACAAACTTGCAACACGGGAAATGGAAAAACATCACACAACAGCAACCAACCAGCACATGCATATCAATAATCTACCATAGATTACTATGTTCTAGAAAACATTGTATAACCTAGGATATCATAAATAATCTAGATCATACTATACATGTGACTCACCCCAAAGTCATTCCCAATTGGATGATGTCATAATGCCCAAACACCCGTCCATCAACCAACCATGCCTAATCAAAAGGCCCAATCCCATATCAATGATAAGGAAATTACAACCTTATATGGGCCACTTTAATAATATAAAATATTATGAAATAATTCTACATATATTAACTATCTATTAAATTTTCCCATGTTCAAAAAAATAGGTGGGGAGTCAATAAATTCCAACCAAGAAATCAAACACATTCATTTTCAACTTACACCATTAACACAAACAGAACAAAATCACCCAATAACCACTCAAAAGGATTTTGTACCTCATTCTTTAAACCATCAACACAGGAGGGATGTCCAATCCAAGGACCACCAATTCTCATAAAAATATAACAAGGAAAAAGGTGCATTGCAAAGAGGGGTTTTAAGGTAATTAATTTTACAAAAGTACTAAATGGTCCTTAAGATAACATTTGACACCAGATAATTTCCAAAAGAAGAAACACACAACACATTAACAAACCAAAATCCACTTAGACACTCATTTAAGGACCCCATGTAACCCATTTAAATCTAACATGGATTTATAGAGGTCAAATTGGAATTTTACCAAGCACTTGATATTAACATTAAATAATAAATTTCATGCAATTCACGTACAAAAGAAGAATCACTCATTTTAATTTTAAACAAATATTATAATAATAATACAATACTAACTAACATTAAATAACAATTTTGTAATAATGAAATAAATAATGATATAAATTTTAAGGATAATGAATTTGAAAACCAGCATCAAAGGACCTCCACTCTAGAGATTTGTAACTCAAGCAGTAGCTCGCTCACACAAATGTACTTCCATATTTATATATATATCATTAAACTGATTCATGAGTTCCCCCTACCATGAGGGAACACACACAAAGAATATATATATATATATCCTTATTTTGGATATACATACATTCCTTAGAAGGTGACCACAACTCCCAATGAAAAATACCTAGGGCACAAAACACAAAAAATCCATAAAGAAAATTAGTCCAAAAAAGTCAATTAAGATACAATTCCGAAACCAATGAAACATATAATAAAAAAAGAACCTCTTAAAGAACCATGGTTTTAAGAAAAATAAAAACTCAAAGCACCATAGTCATTTGAGGGGACATCCATATGTGAACCTACTGCACCCCTGGATTTGACAACATCCAATGGACATCAAACCTCCAAGAGACATTCAATACCATTTCCAAATAAACTCAAATTTCTTTACAACTATATCCAACCACCCAAATTATTTAGAGAACAAAAACAATTTACCCTTAAAACTGAAAATCCAAGTATAAAATACTTTTATACAATTTTAAAGATATATCATTGTAAAAAATTCACACACGGCTAAGTCCCCAATAAGAAATTACCATCACTACCAAAATAAAATATTTTATAAAAACATATTTCATAACAAAGAAACTATTATTACATACAAAATAGACCATTAACTATATATAACAAAATACTCAACCAAAACAAACCATTTCACTCTTCTATAAAATCCCACCGAAGTTCTAAACCATGAAACTCTTCTCAAATCAAATTCCAATCCACTTGAAAGGAAATCGCCTTGTGTCATATATAAAATACCAAAACACGAACCAAATAAGTTTAACAATACATTTAAAATTGTGAAACCACAATCATTCAACCAATTCCACCTAAATGGATAAATTAACATTTAATCAAACACTTACAGCACAAATACATATGGGAAATAAACAATATTCTTTAAAAAATCTATTATTAGAAAAATGAACCCATCAAAAAATTCTACAAATAATGAACCATAATTATAATATTGGTGGAGAACATGTTATAAATATAAATTTATAAAATCCAAGCATCAAATGGATTGAAATTGAAATTAAAGTTATAGAACACCAACCTCAACCTTTACGAATGCAATGAAACATTATCAAAAAAGAAGAACTTCACTTTGCCGACCAATCACATACCCTAGACACTGACAAAATTCTCACAACATGACTATATGAATTACTGTTTTTATAATTTAAGAAATAAATAAAAGATAGAGGATTTCACTAGAGATAGTGGAGGGCGGCAAGTAAGATGTGGCCAGAACATGCCACCTGACTTGCACTGGTAGCTAGCCCCCGACAAAGGAGGAGTGTCCAGAAGTGGGTAGAACATATAGGCCAGAGTATGGGAGGGTCACCGAAATCTTGGTGGAGTTCTAGTGAGGTTCTTCGAATTTTAGGAGATAGAGATGATTATAGACCACTGGATGAGATGAGATCATGTGCACATCACAACGCAAAACCAAGAGAAATGGGTGGGGGGGGGGGGGTTGAACCTGCGGTGCACTAGGAATGGGGGGTGGGAGGACTACCCCACTAGGGTTAGATTCTATTTTTTTCGTTTCTAGTATATCACAATTTTATTAATAATAAAATATTATAATAATAAAAATACATTGTTAAAACAATTAAATTACAATAAATCATTTCATATTAATAAAACCTCCTTATTAAAAAATATTCCTTATTTTTTAATAATTATTAAACATTAATAAGACAAGCTTCATAATTTTTTTGATCATTATTTTAATCAATTATTTTTATGTCTTGACATTATTGTAAAAATTTAATAATAAAAAATTTTAAAATAATTTTACGAACCAATTAATATTAATAACAATATTAATTGAATTTCATATAAATAAATATAATATTAATAACACATACAATAATAGTAGTAGTATTATATCCAAAATTCTATTAATATTAATATAGTAAAAACACGTACCGTATTTTATATGTATCAAACATCATTTATTTTAAACATTTGGAAACTACACAGGCACCAAGGATGACTGCACGGTTATCTCCAAATTTCCGACATATTGTCACCAAGAAAATAGTGGACACACTTGAGTCCATGCCTAAACAAAACCAACTAGAATAGAGATCCTCAGGGTGACCATTACCAACCCACATCACATACAGAATAAATAATGAAAAAATGACAATCTGATATTGAGTGGAGAATATGTGATTGTTTTCCCCACCATAAGAATTCCCCGACATAGAAACATTGAATCCCAAACACACCACCCCCTAGTGGAGGGCAAGGCAGTAACTCGAAAACCGAACTATTACACATCTACACATGGACCGAAAACACCCATGATACTTAATCGAGAAGCTTGCATTGAAAAAACCCACCTACCTGATGATAATAAATTAACTCAACTCCTCACCCACCGATGAAATAAAATCCTCCCCATAACTGAAGACATGTAAATTCCTATCATGAACTAAAAAAAATTCATAATGCAAACATAAAATCTCCACCACTTGGATTAAATCCATTGTGGTTAAAAACTGTCAAACCGGGACAATGGGACAAATAAATCCTCTACAAAACTGAAACACACTAGAGGAAAATCCCCAGAGAGGTGCCTAAACTATGAAAAGGCCCAAAAAACAACCAATTATTTTCAATAAACCAAACATTACCCAAACGAAAACAACTAATATAAAAATAAAAATCATAATGGGTCTATTTATTCATGGGCCCAACACCATTCAGGGAATCCAAATGATTTAAAAACCTCACTAAGTTTAGATAAGTCCACTTTTACTATGTTATAACGATATCATCACCCCCCCCCCACAACAAGGACGACAATGCGATGTCGATACAAAGTGAATAGGAAAACATTGTATAATTCCTTCCCAAAGATGAAAACATCATCCAAACAGAATTTAAACACCCCCTCGACAACACCTTCCTATGCACAAGATTCACCTAGAGACTAGAGGCTAGGTCCCTTGTATAACCCCATGTTTCCATGGTACTCTTATCTTTGAATAACTTAATAGCTTGCGCTATACGCAACTTCGAGTTCTAGCACACCACAACCAATCAAACTAGAAGTTTAAAATAATTTATGAAATGTAAAACTCACTTTTTGACATTTTATAAATTTTATTTTTCAAAATAGACTTCATTTTTTTATTTGAAATATCAAAATTATCATAGAGGGAATTTTTTGTATTTTTTTGAAAATATTAAAATATTTATGAATAGTGAAAAACACTGCATTATTGTTAAAAAAAGACTTTTTAGTTAAATAATTTTTTATTTTTTTTATTTTAAGTCAACATTGACACATAATACCTATATTATTTTAATTTAATTTATTGAAGATATTTTATAATATTATTATATGCGTAAAATTTAATTGATCATTTTAACGCATTTTACCCACCATCTAGGCACACTAGAAAATTTTCATAAAAATTAACTTTACCGCCTATATGAATTGAATTTAAAATATATGAGAGACATGGTTTACATCAAAAAGTAATAGGTGTTTCAACAGGATAAAACTAATTTTTGGTGAATAGAAACTTTTGAATTTTATTTACCATGGTTATAAGTAAATTGGCTAATTAATGTTAAAAATGATATTATAATTACCCAAAAACATTTCCTAATTCTATTGGATACTTTATTTTTCAACCATAAACAACCATAGGAATAAAATATGATCATCTTTGATCAACATGGATTAGACTAGGACATTTATTACTAGTTTATTTAATGAAGAGTTAAAAGTGTTAAATTCAATATTTAATAACTAAATCAATTTTAAAATAAGTTTATACATAAGATAATTTCAACTATAAATATTTATTATAAATCTAAAAATATTTCCAACATCATGGTATTTTTTTATAATTTTTTGTTGTTAAATATTTAAATTTATTTCTGGTACAATGATGATGCAGTAATTGCCTTATTAATGAATTATTAAAATAATTGATATTATAAATTTCCAAATAAATTTAAATTGAGACAATTGATGAATTAAACTAATTTTCTATGTTCATATTACATGTTAGGTGTTATTTAATTTATTTTTTATTTATGTAATCATGTTATGTTGACATTCAAAAAAAATGAATACTAAATATTGACAAAATTGATAAAATTGAGTTTTTAAAACGAATAAAATATTATTAAATGATATAATATTCCTTAAAATATAAAGTTCAGATAAAGGACTTATATAATGATATATATGTCACTAATTAACTACCGAGGGTTCTCTTGGAATTTTATAGAATTTTTATTAACCATGTAATGTAAAAATACAAGAGGACATTTTAAAAGTTAAACTATTTAACTAAGAGTTAAATCTAAAAGATTAGGTTAATATGGGGAATTAAACGTTTCTAAAACCTATTGATTGAGATGATATCAAATCATTCCCACCATATCCTATCAATAAATTCATTAGGAGCCATTATAAACTGAAAATTAATTTTTAATAAATTAATATTTCATGCTTTTCCTAAAGTGACGCTCACCTCTCTTATAAAATGGTACTTCCCCTTATCTCATAATTACACCACCAAATCCATTTTCTATGGACAACCCCTACTAAAATATGATTACAAATACCCACAACTCAATCAATATGCCTTAAATTTATCAGAAATTTATCCAAAAGATCCATTTTGATCAAATCAAAACGATGAACACGATGTAGAGGTAATAATTTCATCACCTCTTTCAAAATTCTTTTATTCTTACACTTCCCATTTCTCTGTTTTTTCCCATACAACAATAATAACAATAGTAAATTCTTTATAATTTTATGTTATTACAAATATGATACAACCATATTCATTATTCCATACATCCTATTAATGACAAAGTCACCATATGTGCGTATGTATAGCTTATCATCTCCACGTCGTGGTGTAGTGTTTCATTTATCACTTCATTATTTGGAAGGGTATAATAATGAGTATAATTGATGTAAATAATAAATTTATCATGTTAATGAATATTTATATGTATTATACCATCATATTACATAATATTTAACCATAAATAGGATGATATTTTTCTTTGTGCGTATGTACAGATTACCGTCTCCATGAATTTGATTAGATTAATTCCCCATCGTAACCATTCATGAATAATTTTTATTTCATGATTTAAAATAATGGTTAATAACTTAATATCATTATATATTTTAATAAAATACATCCTATCCCTAAAAAAAGTCTTATGTAACAAAACATAAAAAGGAAAACAAATAAGTTAACACCCAAAACAATGATACTACTGAAATATTTTTATCAAACCCATATTAGAAGAGAATATATGATATCATATTTATGCATTTAGTCCCTGTATAAAATAATAAAATTTATTAAAATATTATAAAGTAGGTTAACTTAACCACAAATAAGGAAAAGTACAAGGTAAGGTTTAATTTTACAGTCTCTTTATTATCCGAGATGTTTTTATGAAAGTATCTACTGTGACTTCTTTATCATCCTCATCCATGTTTTTTAAAAATATAGTTAATTTTTTTTAGTATTTCCTGGAATAATAGTTAAAGTCATTTATAAACATTTTTGACTTTTTATAACAAAATAATGGAATCGTTCCATCGTTTTCCAAACAAGGTACAATATGACCTTTTTGAAAAATTATGGTATGAATGTTTTCTAACCTATACGGTGGGTACTGTTATTTTCTGCTGTCATAACACCATCAAAGATTCCATTAAAATATTATATAAATAATTTCAAAATAAATTTTTTCTTTTATATTTATTTTACAATTTAATGATTTCAAAATAGGAAGAGATATTTCTCTCAAATAGTTTTGATTTCATCTATGTCAACATCCTTTGATGGATTATACAGTTGTTTGAAGTGTATTTATTATTATACTATCTTCCATATTGTATTGAATGTTTTGTGATATTTTGATTGTGGATGTGTTATTTTGATATGATTCGTGGTTTATGTTTAAATTTATAACATTTTTTATGCTAGTTTTAATATGAATGTTTATGTTATGTTTCGACCTTTTCATATGAGGAATGCAGTGGACATAGTAATTGATAGGTGGATCCCGCTATACATCCTCGATTCATCGGTAGGTCACATGAAAAAAACTAGTCTCTTGTTATAAGGAATTGAAAAAAATTAATTATTAATATTGTAACGAGGCCATAAATATGTTGTTATGATGATCGACATTATGCATTCCATCATTCTGAAATTAGAAATTGATATTACATGTGATTATTTGATTAGTAAAATATCCATTTGAATACATAATTGGAATTATTTGATTTATAATTTCCATATTATATATAGTTTAAGTTTAAAATGATTTTTTTTAGTTTTATGCATTTCCTTAAATGTTTGTGCTTATTTATGGTAGCTTCCACTATATTGTTATCCTTACTGATCATCTGAGCTCACCCCATTCTTATTTTTTCGTTTCTCCCAAGATGTGAAGATGTACATTATGATTAATTAGTAATGATTGGCCAATGGATATGAGTGTCTTCCAAGGGGTCACAATGTAGTTATTTTATTTCATGATGTAATGTAAAACATATGTATCTATCTAGTACTTCCATGTCTTCTAATGTAATCAGTCATTCGAAATGTGATCAATTATGATCATGCCAATGCTATGTAATAATGAAATGAATCTGGGTAACTGGGGCGGGGAGTTATAGTAGGAATTAGAGAATTATCATAATAATAATTGGAAATTAGATTTATAAAAACTCTGATTATACAACATTACCAAAAGACAAACTTTGAAGATTAGTAGAGAATAAAATTCTAGAATTTTGGTAATGTAGAGACTTTGTGAATTTTCCAAGAAATACATCCATGTCTCGATATGAGCAGGTAGAGGTGGATCGGGAACATATGTATATAGGGGTATACCCAAAAACATTACTTTGATCTAGACTCAAATGGGAACTGGTGCACGCCAATGGGCCTTGTTACACTCTTGGTCAGGACACTCTAAGTGGATATTCTTATGATAATTCACATTTTATTTTCAATCTATTATGAAGGATTAATGAGTTAATAATTCGTCCAAGAAAATGATTTTTTATTATTATGGATTACATGCATAAACTGATAAACTTATATTAGGTCTTTAATAGTTTGGAATTATGTATTTTGATTCACAAACCAATCTAGTGTATGACTTTTATTTGAAATGGAGCCTAGTGGAAAAAATGGATACCGTATCGACAAACATAATCAATGTAGGGATTTCCCTCCAACTATAGATACTTATAGTGGACATGGGGATGGAACTAGTACTGAAAAACCTATAATGAGACTGAGACAACTAACTCGGGTTATGAATAATAACCTTACCCGTTTAGAGCGCCCTGATCCACAACGTGGAGGATCAATGTTAGACTGATTCATGAGGCAACAAACTCTAACATTCAATGGGGCTAAAATCTATTTGTAGGTGATCAATGGATAAGTTGCTTAGAGAAAATATTTTATGGATTTAGGAGTAGAAAAAGAAAAAAAAAATTCATGGTAGTTTATCACCTCACAGGATATGCAGATCAATAGTGGTCATTAATTAAAAACACAATGGAGGATGAAAAAGTATCAATTATTTAATGGAGATAGTTTCAGGTTATTTTCATAGAAAAATAATTTCCTCATGTTAATCGAGTGGATATAGAATGACAATTTCTGAGTCTTAAGAAAAAGGAGGATGTGAATGCCGCAAGGTATGAGGTATACTTTACAATGATAGCCAGTCATGTTGTAGAATATATACGTAACTCATGGAGTATAATTGATCAATTCTTTGATGGGTTCAAACCATTTCACCATCATGGATTAGTCTCACAATCCTTCTTATTGTATGATGATATAGTCTCATGTGTTATCAATATAGAGAAATAATTCTTTGTATCTTACGACTTTAAAGTAATGAAAAAGAAAAAGAGATCTACCGAACCCTTTTGAAATAGAAATAATGGGAAGAAAAGAAAACAATGAATTTAAATACTGTAGTAAATGTTGGATGAAACACCATGGTAATTTCCTGAAGGGAAGGGTAGTTTGTTATATGTGTGGTGAAAAATTCCACCAATTAGATAATTGAAAGGGAATGAATGAGGTTTTCAATGTGGAATGTTGCAATTTGTAGAAAAATGGGGAATTATGAAAATGAATGTCATCAGCATCCATGAAACATATCTTATAAACGGACACGGAACAAGGCCAAACATATTCGATGAAACTTATAGAGGTTGATTTTAAAAATGATATGCTGGAAGGTACATTAATTGTTTCCTCAAATTTAACAAATGGTTTATTTGATGTTGTATCTTCTCATTCTTTCACATCTTCCTAGTTTACCATGAAAATTATATTTTTACAATTTTATTTAACAATGGATTTGTCAGTAAAAAGTCATAAGGAATGTACCATTGGTACAAATATTTGTGAATTATTTACCATTATGGTATATAAACTTGCTTTATCATCTGATCGCATCATCATGGCCATTATAGAATTTGATATAATCCTCATTATAGATTGGATTTCAGGCCATGATGCAAAAATATATTGTAATTAGAATGAGGTTGCAATGTTTAGTGATGATAATGAATATGTTATACATAGATAAAAAACATCCCCATCACATTCTCATTTAGATCCACCCTTAGTAGCTCTATTAAAATCAATTATTGGGGAGGAATAGAGTGAAATAAATATGTGTGACGAACAAAATGTTCAAATAGAGGATGTTCTTATTGCATAAAAATATATTGATGTGTTTCCAAAATATTTACTTGGACATCCTCCAAAACGAGAATTTAAGTTTTCAATTTACTTAATTCTTGGTATAAAGCCCATATCCCGGACCCCTTATAGAATGTACATTGTTTAATTAGTGTGACTAAAGAAACAACTTGAAGAATTATAAATAAATAACTAATTCTCCGTATTGTTTCTCCACTAGGAACCAATGTTAATTTTGTTAAGAATAAATAAGGTTCAATGCAGTTGTGCATTGACTACATGGAGATTAATTATTTAACATTAAAGAACAATTATCCTATACCTCGCATGGATGATTTATTCAATCATCCTCATAGAGATCAAAATTTTTCGATGACTGACATTCATTATGGTATCATTAGTTATGCGTAATGAAGGAAGACATTCCAAAGACAACAATTCGAACTAGGTATGTGCATTACAAGTTTACAATAATTCCATATGGACCGACTAATTCACCATCTATTTTCATGGATCTAATGAATAGAGTTATATTGTAATATATTGATAAATTTTAGTGGTATTTATTTTTGATATCTTTCTATACTCTAAGATCTATGAATACAATGAAAATCACATGCACACTATTCTAAACACTCTTATAAGAAATTAATTATATGGAACGTTTAGTATGTGTGAATTATGGATTCAAGAGATTTCATTTCTTTGTCATATTGTCTCAACAGATGGAATCTCTATTGATACTTCTAATACAAGATCAATACAATAATGGCCTGCACCAATGAGTACAAATGAGGTATGCAGTTTTATTGGATTAGTAGGTTACTATCGGAATTTCGTCTAGAATTTTTCTTTATTGGATGACCCATTAACCATGACCACACTTAAAGGGGTTAAAGTTTTCGAACAAAATAGGGTGAAGAATGTTTTGAATAAATTTATAGAAGATTATCCAATGCTTTTATATTGACTCTACCATTGGGGAATTATGGGTTCACTATTTATAGTGATGCATCAAAGAAAGGACTTCCTTGTGTCCTTATACAGTATGATGGATTAATTTCCTCTAAATAATTACAACTATAAATTAATGAAAAAAACTATCCTACTCAAGGTATTGAGTTATTAGCTGTAATATTTTCTATGAATATATAGGGACACTATAAAATATGGTGAAAAAAGATGATATATATACCAATCATAAGAGTTTGATGTATATTTTCTAAAATAAATAACACAACAAGAGACAAATACGATGGCTTGATCTACTCAAGGATTATGATTTAACTATACACTACCACCCATGGAAGGAAAATAAGGTGGAATATGCTTTGGGAAGAAAGGATCAGGGAGTTTTGAACAAGATGAGAGTTTAAAGGGATCATATGTTCATGGATCTAGTAAATATGGATATGGTAATAATCACTGAAGGTTAAACATCAATACTTTTTCAAATAGATGCCAAGATGTCATTACTAGAATGGATAAAAAGTTCTCATACTCATGACGTGGGCTTTCAAATGAATATTAATGCATTGAATGATGTGAAATTGATCGACTTCATATATGAAGATGGAATTTTGAAATTTGGGAAGTCACATTGTGTTCCCGATATACCTGATATAAAAAGGGAATTGTTAGATGATGCTCATAGCTCAAATTTCTCTATACACCATTGTATCATTAAGGTATATATATAATTGAAGGAACATTTTTGGTGGGGAAAATGAAGAGGGATAATGATGATTATGTGTCAGGATGTATGATTTTTCAATAGGTGAAGTCTAGAAGACAACATCATGGAGGATTCTCGCAACCTCTTCTTATACCTGGATGAAAATGGGATGATATTATGATGGACGTTGTCAGGGGCTACCAAATAATCCTTGAAGGAATTATGCAATATGGGTCATTGTTGATCGACTTACCAATTATTCATATTTTTTTTCTATAAGAGAATATTTTCCACTAGTCTTTTTAGAAAGACTATAAATTAATTATGTTTTAAAAATGTCCTGGAGTACCCCTGTCGATTATTTATGATCGTGATCCACATTTTACATCATGATTCTAGAAAATAAAATATAAGGTCCTTGAAACTAAACTTCATTTAGGCACTACCTACCACCCTCAAACTGATGGAATGTTAGAACAGACTCTTCATACATTAGAAGACATGTAGAGATATTTCTCACTTGACTATAAAGGTTTGTGGGATCAATATTTACCTCTATTATAATTTTAATATAATAATAGCTTCCATTAAAGTATTCAAATGGCACAATATGAAGAATTATATGGAAATAGATGTCACACATCAACTTGTTGGGATAATATTGGTGAAGGAAAACTCAAAGGTCCAGAACATGTTACTGAAATAATGTAAAAGATGAATATTATCTAAACCAACATCAAAGGTTCTAAAAGTAGGGAAAATAGCTATGTCGATATCTGATGGATGGATTTGGAATTTCAAGTGGGAGATCATGTTTTCACGAAGCTATCTCCATGGAAGGGTGTTAAACAATTCAGTAAGATGGGTAAATTAAGTCCCAAGTACATCACACAATTCGAAATTCTAGAATGAATTGGAGTTTTAGCTTATAATTTGGAAATTCCTCCATTTATCTCAATAGTTCATAATGTTTTCGACGTATCTCTGTTGAGAGAATACATGCCTGACCCAACACATGTACTCACCTATGAAGAAATAGCACTGGAACTCGATCTGTCTTATTTTGAATAGTATATCAGGATTATTGATACAAGAGAACAAGTGTTGAGAAACCGAATGACTCATCTGGTGAAAGATATCGAGAGAAACCAAAAAATGGAAGAGGTAACTTGGGAACATGAGGAACTAATGATGAAGAACCACCAAAATCTTCTTATGAAGTAATATTCGATAAATTTTGAAGATAAAATTATTTGAAGGATGTGATAATGTAACACCCCATGCTTCCAGGGTACACTTCTCTTTTAATAATGAATTAGATTTCTCTATATGAAACATCCAATTCTAGAACACCACACCCAATCAATCTAGACATTTAAAAAGACGTTATGAATAGTAATACTAAATTTTTTAAATTTTTTAAATTTTATTTTTCATAATGGACTTCATTTTTTTATTCGGAATATCAAAAATATCTTCGGGTAAATTTTTGGTATTTTTCTAAAAACATTTAAGTTTTAATAAAAGGTGAAAACACTACATAATTGTTTAAAACCAACATTTTATTTTAATATTTATGTATATTATTTTTATTTTATGTCAAAATAAATACATAATACCTGTATTAGTTTAATGTAATTCATTGGAATAGTTTTATAATAAGATTAGCTGAATACAATTTTATTGAACTTTTTAACGTCTTTTACCATCCTTTTAGGCACATTAGAAAATTTGAATAAAATGTAATTTTACATCATTTGTGAATTCAATTTTAAAAATCCTAGAGACACAGCTGGCATAAGTAAGTATAATATGGTTCAATAGGATGAAAATTAATTTATGATCAATAGAAACTTTTTTTATTTTATTTACCACGGTTAAAATTATATAGGGTAATTCAATGTGAATATGATATTATAATTACCCTAACACATGTCCTAATTGTATTGGATAATTATTTTTCAAAAAAAATAAAGCATAGGAATAAAATATGAGCCTCTTTGTTCCACATGAACTAGAGTAAGACATTTATTATTATTTTATCGAATGAAGAGTTTAATTGTTATAGTATACTTTTAATAACTAAAAAATTTTAAATATAGGGTAATGCATATGATAATATTGACTATAAAAATTATTTATAATGCTAAAAGGTTTTTTATAGCATGATATTTTATTTATAATTTTTATACATTAAATAATTAATGTTATGTATGACATAATGATGAAGCAGTAATTACCTTATTAATTAACAATTAAAATAATTGATATTATAAATGTTATAATAAATTTAAATTTAGGACTTCTGATAAATTCCACTATTTTATATGTTAATAAGACATGTTAGGGCTTATTTAATCTATTTTTTTATGTAATAATGTTTTTTGACTTTCTGAAAAATAATAAATAATGTCAAAATTGATAAAAATGATGTTTCAAAAAAATATTATATTATTAAATTATATAACATTCATAAAAATATAAGGATCATCCAATGGAATTATATAATGAAATTTATGTCTTTAAAAACAACTTGGGGTTATCTTTTAATTTTATAGTATGTTTATTAACCATTTAATATAAAAATACAAGAAGACATTGTAAAAGTTATACTATTTAACTAAGAGTAAAATTTAAATATAACATTTTTATGGGGACCTACACTTGTCTATAGCCAATTTTTGGGTATTATTTATCCCTATCCCAACCTTATCTTCTAAAAACCATTTATATCCATTATAAACCGAAAATTATTTTATAATAAAATAATATTTCAAGATGTCCCTTAAGTGACCCAAACCTCTCTTATAAAAGTGTAGTTCCCCTTCAATCAAAATCACACATCAATATCTATTTGGCTTGGCCAACCCCTGATAAAAATTCTACCCAAATACCCTAAATTAAACATATATGCCTTAAATTAATCATAAAGCCACCTAAGATCCCTTTTCAACAAATAAAAAAGAAGCACCCGAAGAAGATGTAATTATTTTATCGCCTATTTCAATGTTCTTTTCTTCATCCTCTTCCACATTCTTTGTTGTTTCAATACCAAATTAATAAATCGAGTACCTTTTACACATTTTAATGTTATTATAGATATGGTACAACCATATTTATTATTCCATCCATCATATGAATGAAAAAGTAACCATACGTGTGTATGTACGGCTTACCCTCTACACGTCATGGTGTAGTTTGTTATTCAGCACTTCATTATTTGTATGGGTATAATAATGATTATAATTGATATAAATAATTAATATAAAATGTCAATGAATAAATATATGTAATATAGCATCCAATTACATATTATTTCACCATTAATATATTGATATTGTCACCCATGCGTACGTATGGATTACCTTCTCCATGAATGTGATGATATTAATTCCCCATCGTAACCATTCCAGAATAATTTTCATTTTATGATTTTAAATATTGTTTATGAACTTAATATAGTTTTTTATATGAATAGAATACATCCTATTGATAACAAACATGACTTAAGTAACATATCATGTAATGGAAAATGAATAATTTAACACATGAAATAATGATAACACTGAAATATTATTAACAAAGAAATATTAGAAGATCATAAATGATATAATATTTATTCATGTGGATCTTGTATTATTTTATAATAATTATTTATCTATTGTATTATAGGTTAATTTAACCTTGACTAAGGAAAATTATAAGGTAAGGGATAATTTTACAATCTCTTAATTATCCAAGGTTTTTTTTCTAAAGTATCTACCATGACTTCATTATCATCCTCATATGTGTTTTTAAAAAATGTAATTCAATTTTTTTTATTTACTATAATATGTGTAAAAGTAATTAATACCATTTTGTGTCTTTTTATAAAATGTTTTAAAGTAAACTTTCCCTAGTTTTCCAAAAAAGGTACTTTAGGACATTTTTGACATAATAAGGTAAGAATGTTATTTATTTTATACAGCATGTGAAGCAATTTTCTGCTGGTATATCACATTCAAATCATCCCATAGAGAATTATAATAACATGTTCAAAATAAATTATTTCTTTTATAAACATGGACTAATAAATGATTTCCAAATAGAGAGAGTTATTTCTCTCAATGTTTTTTGATTTCATATAGGTCAAAATCTTTTTTTGTATTTATCACATGTTTGAAGTTGATTTACTATGATATAATCATCCACATTTTATGGAACGTTTTGTGATATGTTTGATAGTGGATGTGTTATTATTATTCCATTCATGTTTTATGGTTAATGTATTAGCGTTTCATAATCTAGTTTTAATGCTACTGCTTATGTTATATATCATCCTTTTCATATGAAGAATGCATTGGACTTAGTAAGTGATTGGTGGATCCCAATATAGCTCCTCGATGAATCTGTAGGACACATGAGACAAACTAGTGTCTTAGAACAATTCCTTGACCAAATATTACTTGTAGTATTGGCACACGACTTTGAATATCTTGGTTTGAAGTTCGGAATTATGAATTCCAGCATTATTAAATTATATATTTATATTACATGTGATTATTAAACAAGTTGAATATCCATGTGAATATATAAATGGCATTATTTGTTTTATCATTTCCTTATTATGCTGAATTTTATGTTTAAAAGGATTTTTTTCATCTTATATAATTCCTTAAATGTTTATGCTTATTTATGATAGTTTCTACTATATTGTTATCCATACTATGCATCTGAGCTCACCACTTTCTCATGTTTTCTTTTTCCCAGGATGTGAAGAAGTATTTTTTGATTAACCTGCTATGATAGGACAAAGGATATGATTGTTTCCAAAGGGGACAAAATGTATCTTATTTATTTAATGATTTAATGAAATACTTATTCATGTATCTAGTACATTCAAAGATACTAAACTAATCGATTTTTCAGGACATGATCTCTTGTGATCATGCTAATGTTATGTAATAATGAACTGATTCTGGGTAACTAAGGATGGGGCATTATATCCCTCAAGGTGGAATCATCTCTAGACTGACATTGAGGTTGTTTTATTCTTTGGTTCCCAACTCCTTATTCTACCTAATGATTCAAATGACCACAATGCTGGTTTATCTTCAATGGGATTCATGTTGACATATTAAAAAACCTTAACATTCCATTTTGGAAGCATACAGGTGATTTTCTTGAAACAATGGTAGTCATCACCGTTGAAGAAGATTCTTTAGTAACATTTTCCACTTAAACACCCCACTTACTAGATGGTGAACCCTTACAAAAACTAACTACCATTTAGACACCCCAAATCCTACTTAAGATGAAGCACCCAATCTTTACTAATCAAAAACCAGACCCTCCATTAAACCTAAGATAAAACCGACTCCAACAAAACAAGGATTTACCAACCACACTAATACATTATCTTCTCTAATCAAACAAGTCCAATACATATAACATACTTCAAACTCCTCGAAAGAAAATAAACACCCAAGAAGAACCAGATACCAGGCATGACTCACTGAAAGCATCGGCGACCTGTCTAGGTAGAATACTCCATACAACATGAAAAAGATAATTAGAATTGCAATTAAGGAAAAATTAAATCAAAGGAATAACCTAATCTAAGGGAAACAAGGTCATAATCCAAACATATACATACAAAGGAAAAAATTCACATTTCCATAAAGTGACATTTTATAATGTTTTAAAACTCACCTATGGATCCTTAAAAACCATAACATGTGTGTTCATCCAATCTTGCATACATCATCCATAGAAAAGTTCCCCCATAAACTCTCCATACATACCCAGGAACTTGTGATCCTCTATAAGGAGTGCCAAGTATCAACCCTCTATTTTCCTCAACAAATCCAGACACATAACAAATTCTACAAGTTGAAAAAATTCCTCTTTAAACCCCACATTACCCATTAAAAATAATTTGAGGAAATAGATTCCATTACAAAATAATTTTCTCTTTATAATTAAACATTAAACTTCAACACACTCCCCTAAATTGAAATCAAAACAAAACACATCCAACATCCAACTATCGGAATAATGAACTAATTTATTTACCTAATCCATTGACATCGAGGTGAGTCATGACCAAAGTGTTGAATAAAAATAAGTGGTCCTTGAATAAGGAACTTGGCCTCTAAATAGGTCACCACCCCATGTGAGTCTGCAACATAACTCGATTCGCCATCGTTGTCATCCCTCAATCCAAAAAAAAACAAGACAAAATACTCAAATCATGGACTACCCCTTATAACTCATTGATAATTGTGAAAAAGAGTTCGTAACGCTCATACAACACCTATCTCCAGAGTCCCATCAGTCCTAATATCCATCTACCGGACACATAAAATAACAATGGTCTATTTTGATTCCATTTTTCATGAACCAACCTAAGTAAACCCTGAACCGGTCATATAATCTAGCCTATAGAATGGCCCGAGATGGGTTCTTAATCCCCACTGGTTGGGAACTAGTGTCGATAATCAAAATTATATAGGTGGGAACGAATTGGACCATAAATAAAAAAATTAAATAAACAAAAAATTATCCATGGAGACAAAGTATTTAACTATATATAAAATAAATCTATACAGACCTCCATGTGACCCTATGGGTCACCACCGACCTCAAACCAACATCGCACTTCGATGATTGGATCCTAGAAAGGTGCAACACCCATGGTCTAATCAAAGATAACAAAATAGGCATGATTATTAAAACTCAATAGATGGGACCAAATAATCCATTCCCAAATTCATTTACTTTAAATAAAATAATAATCACTTTATGGTTTGAGCTAAAATATATAAAAGTGTGTTTTACAAACTTTTTACTGTAAATAATAATATTTACCCAGTGAAAATTTTCAGTTAATAACTATATTCAAATTTTAATAATAAGACATTTTTATGTTAAAGGAGCTAATGTTTACAGTAAAAATGGAGTAGGGAAGTGTAAAACATTTTCAAAACCTTTTTCCATAAATACTTGTATACATTTAATCATTTTTTTCAGGATGAAACTCTATACAAGAAACAAGTTAAAAAAATGCAACACAGGAAATGCAAAAACACCAAACAACAGTAACCAACTAGCACATCCATCTTAATCACCTATAGTAGATAACTCAGTTCAAGAAAAAATGGGAGAACCTAAGAGGTCATGAATAATTTGGTAGAAACTACAAATGTGACTAATCTCGATGGAATGCTCTACCTGATGACGTCATAACGCCCAAACACCAAATAGTTTACCTACATATCATAACTGAGGGTCTCAATCCCATAGAAATGATAACAAAATAACCCCCTCATATGGGACCCTAGCACATTCAAACTAGTTTAGAAATCATTCACTAAAAATTCCCTCTACATGATTGGTTTCAATGTTTATACTAGAAAATTGGGTGAGTCCACAAATACCAAAAAAGAAATCAAACACATTCATTTTCATCTTAGACCATCAACACACAAACAAAAAAAATCACCCCAGAATCACCCCATGGTCTTTTAAGACAATTTACATTAACCATCAACACACGGGCTTTGTCCCATCAAAGGAACACCCATTTCCGTCAGCGTCCAACAAGAGAAGGGGTGTATCCCAAAGAGGGGTTTCAATGTAACTAATTTTACAAAAGTACCAAACAAGCCTGATGAATCCATTTAAGAGAAAATAATTTCTAAAATAAAAAACACATGCCAGATTATGAAACCAAAATCCAAATGGACGCTAATTTAAGAATCCCAACTCACCCTTTTTAATCCAACACACATTTATAATTTCTAAAGGGGAATTTCACCAAGAACATGATAAGCAAAAATAATAAAAAATTCATTCAATTCCCACCTGAAGATGGAATCACTCAATTTCACAATAATCATTCATTCTAAAAACAATACAGTACTTACTAACATTAAATAATGGTGAAAAATGAATAAATCAATAATTCAGTAAATTTAAAGGCTAATTCATAGGAAATCCTACCTCAAAGGAGATCCAAGCCAGAGCTTTCTAACTCAAGCAACAACTTGCTCTATCGAACACACTTCCATATATATAAATATATATCCTTAAATTGATCAATGTTTTACTCATGACATGAGGGAACAAGCACATAGAATATATATTTATATCTCTACAAATCCAAACATAGGAAATGTGTGCATGCCTTTGAAACCAGCCACAACTCCCTAGGATAAATCATCAGGACTCAAAAAACCACAAATACCTAAAATAAAATTAATCCAAAAAAAGAAATCAAGATACGATTCACAAACCAAAGAAACATTTTAAAAAACAGGAACTGCTAAGAAAACGATGGTTTTGAGAAAAATACCAATTAAAAGAACCATGTTCATTTGAGGGAACATCCATGTCTGCAACTAGTGATCCCATAGATGTTCCAACATACAGTGGCACATCAAACCTCCAAATAGACACTCAAAATCATTTTCAAAAAAACACATATTTCATTGCATCGATATCCAACCACCCCTTTATTTATAGAATATAAAACAATTCACCTTAAAAATATAAATCCCTACCTAAAATATATTAATACATTTTCCAAGATATATCATTGCCAAAACACACTCACTCGACCCTGTTCACCAACAAGAAATTACCATCACGACATAATAAAAACTAAATATTTCATAAAACCCATCTTCGGAGAAACAAGAAATTAGTAAAACATACCAAATGGATCCTTAACGGGAAATAACTAAGTACTCACCCAAAACAATCCATTTCACTCATTTATAAAATTCCTCCCAAGTTCACAACCAAGAAACTCTTCTAAAATCGAGTTCCAATTCACATCAATGGAAATCACCTTATTTCACATATAAAATCCCAAAACAAGCACCAAATGAATTTATAAATATATCTCAAATAGGAAAACCACACAAAATCTCCCAATTCAAACCAAATTTCTCGATAAAAATTTTATCAAACACCTATGACACATATATACAGGGGAATAAACCATTATTCATGTAAAAACCTATTTTTAGTCAAATCCACATATAAGAAAATTCTACCAACAATGAACCATACTTCTAATAATGGTGTGAAACTTGTTTTAAATATAAATTAACAAAATCCAAGTATCAAATAGAATAAAATTGAATAAAAGGCATCAATCACCAACCTCATCCCATGCGAACTCGATGAAACCTTAACAAAAGGAATAAAATCACTAATCGGGCCAATCACATACCCTAGACATTGATAAAGTGCACACAACATGACCTGAAGCATTAGTGTTTGGAGAATTGATGAAAGTACCAAAAAGAAAGTGGATATTACCGAAGTTGGAGGATTGTGTAAAGGGAGGCACAATCAAAATAGGCCTCCAGAATCATGCCAATAGTAAGCCATTGAGAAGGGAGGAGCAGGACCAGAAGGGGATCATGCATGAATAGGCCAAAGCATGGGGGTTTCACTTGATATACACCTGAGCGCTTGTGAGGGTCTTTAGAGGAAAAGAGGTGGCAAGGAGTAGGGTATGCTAGACAAGATGGGGTTTGGTATGTTTCTCAATGGAGAACCATGTGAATGGGGGGACCGGGTACATTGTTCATAGGGAACAGGGAAAAGGGGGGACACCCCCTAGGGTTAGCTTCTCTTTTTCACCTGTTTAACATAATTATACTAATATTAACAATAATAATAATTTATTTTAAGAAATTTATAATGTAATAAATCATTTACTATTTTAAAAACATTATTATTAATATATGAATATTATTTGTTTATAATTATTTAGCATTAATACATAATTGTTGTTATTTATTATAATCACAATTTTATCCAATTTATTCTAAATCATAAAATCATTGATAAAAATATAGTCATAAAAATATTAAAAATGAATTTAATAACCATATAATAATAATAATAATATGGACAATTAATACTAATAAAATAATAATAATAACACTTCCAATAATAATAATAATATTATATACACAACAATATTATTTTTGTTACTACGATGAAAACATTTACCATATTTTATTTTTATTAGAAAATATTTGTTTAAACCTTAGGAAACTACATGGGAACCCAGGATGATCTAAGTGGTTAAAGATAGTCATGTGGTGCCCTTACACCAGTCCGAAACCCCCCAAAATTATCAAACATCAATTAATTTAGTTGTACACTCAACCCACATCTTGGTGAGGATAACCTAAGTCAACATGTAATAAAATAGATAATTTCAAAATATTTTTATGTGACACATATAATGTATAAAGATGGTATAATAACAACATAACATTTTTGAAATATATATAAATTAATGGGATTTTTTACTGATGAATAGAAATACATTAAAAGTCCATTAATAAGAATCTTACGTAAAATACCCTTTCACGATGAAAATTAATGTTTTAAAAATAAATTTATATGAAATAGTAGGAGAAAAAATTTCATTGATATTAAAATATTATCAATGTAATGTAATCTTAATAAAATTGTGAGTAAATGTAAGTTGGAATACTATCTTTATTAAAATAATTATTACAAAATTATTTCATTCACAATTTTATTTAAAAATAAAAAAGTACATTATTTAGAAAATTAAAAATAGTATTCATTTCCATAAATTTTGAAAATATACAATCATTGTAAAAAATTATTTAATAGAGTAATTATAATATTATTTAAAAAAATATAAGAAAATATGCATATAGAATAACCATCATTTTCAAATGAAAATTGATATAAATTTGGATTTCCATAAAAAACATCTCAATAATATTAATTAACAAATAGAGAAACATTTTAGAATTATATGAATATATTATGAATACATAGAGAAAAGAAAACTGAACTGGTATTATTAGATAATAATTAATAAATTTACTTTTCATGACTATTTATGCATGAATAATACACATTAAAATTTGATTGAAGCATTAACCAATACTGCTTTATTATCATTTGAATCATGATGATCAGAATGAAATCTCATCAAAATAAACATTTAATGTCTATAATATAATGTTATTAATGATATAAAATATCAATGAATTATTTTGTAAACAAAATAAAATAATGTTTATAATAAAAAATACATCTCGATAGAGTGGAAAATTGATATGAAATCTCTTATAAAAATAATTCTATTCATGTGATAATTAATATATTCATTTATTTCGTGTATCAAATGTAATACCAAAAAACACTATAAAATACATCATAGTATAATTAAATGTGTTTAAATACATAATCATATAAAATGAAATAAAATGATTAAGTAATATAAAACAATAAAACAAAATTAAGTTACGAAATTACAACCTTATCGTAACATTCATGTAAATTGAAATTGATTAAAATATTTAATATTTTATGATAAAACACAATAAAGTACAATGGATTAATTTTATAGAATTTAAAATTATCCATATATTCATTCTATTAAATAAATTATGTGCATACCATTAAAATATATAATAATGACGGAAAATTGAGACAAACCATGTACATCAAGATTTTATTTAGATTAATGTGAATCATAATTTTTTATAATGGTTTTAAAAAATGTTATGAATTTATAGAAGAATAATATTCAATATTATAATGTAATATATTATTATCTTATTACATCATATATCCACTTTGTTAAAATTATTTAATTACTACAATTATTTGGGGTGTTAAATACAATATGATCTATTATATGTTTCTCACTCATGATCAAGTTCTTATGAATAGGATGTAGTTCTACAATCTATTGAATTGTATTAAATTTATGAATAACATATTTATATATTAATTATATTTTTATAATAATTATCTAAATGTAAACATGGAAATTGAATAAAATCCCTTCAAGGAGACAGTAGGCCATACGTACGCACCTGAGAATATATCTTTTACTTAGTTGGTGAAATAGTAGGGTATTGTGTGATACATTAATAGTATAAAATTAATATCATGTATTCTGTATATTATATATTTATTATTTCCATTGTTTTGACTATCTAGATGAGTTTATGATGGAAAAATATTTCTACTAGTTCATGAGGCATTAGTTAGTTGTACATAGTATAAGTAGGTTTGTATTCCATATTATAGAGATATAGGTGGATAAATTTTATTCCATAAACAAAATTGAATTTTAGTATATAGTATATAATGGTTTAATTTTATTGTATGTATTACTTAATAATTTAGAGTTTAAATAGAATAAGTAATAAGTTTTTTATTATTGAATAAAATATCCATCTCATAGAAATAATTCATTTGGATATATAATTAAGGACAATAGGGTTGGTATATTCAAATAAAAATATATATATAACATGAATGGGTATTTTAGGGTGATATTTTGGATTATTATAGGAAATATAAATTATTTGTGATGTTTTTAATATGGTATTTTAGAGGTCATATTTATAATTCTGATGGTGTTGAATTTCTAGAACCTATGGATTCAAGTTATTAACCTTTATGTTTTTATTTTTATCTGTATAATATTTTTGGGTTTGGATTGGGAAGGTTTTGAAAACAATTGGAATATTTTTGTTGCTTTTATATAGGTTATGAGAATGGCTATTCGAAAACATGAATCTCTTATCGGAAATCATACACAGTGACACGTGGTCTAATAGGATAGAACACGAGATGGCACACAGGTTATACAAACCATCCGACCTAAAAGAAGAATCATTTCAAAGTGAGATAGTGATTTTTTTCAAGGTTATGCCATGGTTTGTGTAACCGTGAATTCCAACCATGCATGGTCCTCCTTTATTGACTATATGAAACATTGTTGGCACACAATTTTTTCTAACCACGCGACAATCTATGCCCGATTTCCGAAAAAGAACCTAAAAAAGTTGATCTGGGCTGAGATTGATTTTCAACCCCACCCCTTCTCCAAATCAATCATGGATCAATATCTTCTTGTTTCAATAGATGGGGAATATTTCTCAATCAAATCACATGCGATCTAGAGTCATTTTATGTTGCGTTGAAGCCCAATTCTCGTAGTAAGTTGTTGTTTATGATATTTGTCAATGGTTTTTCTTATATCTACTTCCCCATCCTTCGATTTGAAAGATCATTCCCACAACAAGATAGATGTAAAGTTGTTTTTTTCAGTTATGGATTGTTTTTCTTTGTGGATGATATGTAAAGAGATGTAATGCATGTTTTTTGAGAGTCATCATGGTTTTTAGGATGGTTTTATATCATTATTCACACTCACTATAATTTCTGTGGTACATTGATTCACTCATGACTCCTCTTATTGGACCATGAAGGATTATTTTCAAATTTTAAAACTTCATTGAATATGGTTGGGAATTTAGTGTGTAAATAATGGTAGAATCCGACTTTTGAGATTTTTTTAGTCGTTTATGGATTTTCATTAAACTGTTGAATTGTTGTGCAAGTTATTTGATAAGTGATTTTGACATGTTGATTTTAATATAGAGGTTTGGTTATATTCATAAAAAATATATTTTAAAAATGGGTTTCAATAAAAAATTGTTTTATTATAAAAAAAATTAGATTTGTTTTGGAATTTATTGACATAATGGGTCTACATGTGTTCATATTCCATCTTACTAAGCCATGTTGAAATATGAATTGGTGGCCGGTGCCAATTATGACATGCAACTTGGGATTTTAATTACCTTTCACCAGTTTGGTAGATTGACTTGAAACCTCTCATGAGTAGATAACTATCATATTTCTATGCATGTTTTGATGTCTGTATTTGAATGGGTAATTCCATATGGATTGTGAGTTAGTTTGGGAACATTCATAGTTCATTTTCATTAATAACAATTTTTATTTTTAAAAAAAACATTCTATTGAAATAGTTTGGGTTTGTAACTATGTTTTTAAAATTGGTTAAATAAGTTTTTTTATATAAATTATCTAACATGTTATATCATATTAATGTTTATAGGGATGACATTTAGGGAAACCTACTAAGATTCATTACTCACCCCTACATTGGATCATTGGTAATTTTTCATATATCATTTGTTGGGAAATAATAAATGTTAAAGTATCACACTTATTTAGTTGTGCATCAGGATACATGAGATTGTTTGGGAGTTATATCATAGACCCTGTTATTTTTTAGTCCAAGCCCCATCTTATTGAATGAAAGATAACAAAACAATGTGAAAGAAGAAAGAATTTTCAGTCAAGATAGCAAAGCCCATTTCACGGGATCTTAATTTTTTTCCAAATCATATTTTTAATTTTACATTCAGTATCCCACAAGGCCCCCCAATCTGTTTCACATCCTCTCCCTCTTCCACAACACTTGGAGTGAAGCTCTTCAAGATACCATTCATGTTGAAGAAGGCCTGCAATTCCTGTGTCATCGGAGCTCAAACTTGCAGCATGTGATTCATCTTTTCTTACAATCAGATCTTCTCGGCCACATCCTCGACCATAAATTTTTGGAGGCGTCCTCGTATCCATGGTTTGGTCTATTTCCAAGATCCATAAAGGACTCCTTCACCTGTGGTAGGATTTGGGTACTTCAATGGCCTGTCATTTGTCTTCTACAGAGGACCAGACTACTACAATGGCATATGTGCCAAGGTAGCAGGTCCCCTATTTATTTCTAGGGAGGGAAAAGAACCTCTGCCTCCATTTTCCCAGTATCACTATCATGATAAAAAAAAATAATTACCTGCAGTAACCCACACATCAATGGATGTGAGATCCAGATATGGTTGCTTAGTCATGGCGTGAGCATTTGACACTGAAGGTTTAGAGAGAGGAAAAAGGATCCAACATCAGCTACAATAGGTTGGACTTATTTTAAAAGAACCATAGTAATGTTACCATTCTGAGAAGTAAGCACCAAATTCTTCTCAACTATTGGGAGCATTGGCCTCTTCCTAGAATTCTTATAAATATCGATGTAAAAGAGATTCAGAGGTAGGAAAGTTCTTGGAAATAATATATTTATCAGCAGTGGGAACACATTGTTCAATTCCAAAAGTGGGCCCCTGTGCTGTCACAATGTGCCCCACATCTTCCAGTTCTGGAGTGTGAGCAATATCCTTCTGAGATTCACCACAATTTCCTTCCTCAACAATTTTATCCCATGATCGAGTATTATGAGTTTGCACAAATACATCTGCGGTTCCTGGCTAAACTCTACCGTGGTATTATCAATTTCCCTAACATCATTATTCCCAGCATTGAGGGAATATGATTTTTCCTTACTTTGATTGTTCTTTATATCAGGATTATTATTCAGTACCCCATCCTAAGGTGATTTCTGAGTAGCATGACCAGGAGAATGTAAAAAATTTCCATTATACACAATAGAATGATAGAAAATGACACATGAGGTTCCATCATCCCAATATTGAATCTTTTTGTAGCAAGAGTTGTTGTCATTCCCATGCAAGACTAGAAATCACATGCAATAGATCTCCAATATTTTGAGGCATCATGGCCTATAGTCTTACAATTTGGATAGAATCGGGGGGAGGTTTGCATATGAAATTTTCAATTCAACATCCTCTTCATCAGTAGAGGGGTAATCCTTATCTATTAATGTGACAAAGATATCATCTTCTACTAGAAATATAGCATAGTTCCCATATCTAGAAACATCCTTTATTTTGTACATTTTTATCGGTACTCCTAATGACAAGGCAATGTCATAATGTATCCTAGGATGCCAAAGTATCTAGTTAAACCCAAAAACATTCACCCAAGATTGAAATGAATAGTTACCTACTTAAAATGGGTTGAACCTTAGGTCCCATTACCTGATGGGTAGTGCAACAGGTTTGAATGAAATTGATTTATATCCTTAGCCACGTAACAAGAGTTCATCAGATGGGAAGAGGCTATGAAAAAAACCCTTCACCAATGAGAAACACCTCCAAGAGGGGAAGTCGCAGATGTCTGTCAGCCACTGTATAAGATAATTTAGCTTCCATGGTACATATCCTCTAAGAAAGTTTAGTTGTCCATTGATGGAGTGTGCTCTAATTTCAAGCCTTTTCGAAATCGCCTCCATATCAGCTTTTACATGAGCAACAGATCCTTTTCTACATATACTTATATTCGAACATTTGAAATTGGAAAAGTGTGATTTTGAGAGCTATCCTCATTTAGGTTAGAAAACGGGGATTGTTGATTCACGACGAGTGAATACATCATGCATCTATGATAATTGAAGCATCATTAAAGAATAATATCAGCCATCGATTTCATGCAATGTTTGGGGACAGAGGTTGTGAATCCCAAATTTACATTTCTATGGGACTGGAGATGCCCCGAGCTAAGCTCTATCCATTGTAATAATTTTTTATCATGGAACATGTTGTTGATTTGTAGTTATATGGGTTTTTATTTTCTGTCTTCACCAATTTACATATATGTTAGTTTTCTTATATAGTAACACTTTTTTGTAATTTTATTTTCGATATCAATTGTATTAAATTGTGTTGTTTTATATTGTTATCATGCATGATGTTGTGGTATTTTTGTGGTATGTTTTCTTGTTTTATTTTATCATTAAAGGAAAAAAAATCATCCCCATCTATTAATTATGAGATTGTAATTTATTACCAGTCATTTTCCCATTAGGTATGTCAGTTAAGTCCAAGTATAAATTTCTCTTAAACTCAATTGAATGAGGCAAGGTGGGATGTTATAAGTGTTATCATCTGGTTTGGTCCTTGACTAACATGTGGCTGTTATTTTTTACATTCATGGAGTTGAAATTCATTCGGTTCTATACCTGTAGTTGGGATGGGGTAAAGGAGTAGGATTTTTGGGATTTCAATTATAGAAATTAAAATATGTAGCTATCCTTTTTTTATTTAACATAATGTTAATAGGGATTTGGGAACAATAGTATTTTGGAGAATAATAGAGGATAATGAATCTCATTTTCATGGGTTTATCCAATGAAAATATCATGTCATGGATTTTTGAATTGACATCTCACTGGATATAGATATTTAATTTTGAGTAGTGATATATGATATGTGTAAAAAGTTTATATGTTATGAATCTAAAAATTTAGTTTACAAATGTGAGATTTTAAAAAGGGAATGAAATTGTAATTTTGAAAATGGTATTCTTTTCATTTTTTGGGGAAATTTTCAAACATGTATGAACATGGAAAATATTGATATTATTAATCCCCTAATGTTATTTTTTTTGAATTGTTTGAATTTTATATTCTTAAACCATTATTTTAAAGATAATGAGACATATTGTGTATGTTGTCTATAGAGAAGATGGAACTCGTGAGGCATTGGATAATCCAATTAAATTAATCTTATTAGAATGTGGTTTCACTTGATCCATGTGGGAACTAACATTTGGTTCAATGAATAGTATATTTATTTCCTAATGTGGACATAGGGAATAATATAAGTGAACCAAGGAATGTGGATGATTTTTCTAGTTCATGAAAAATAATCCTCCAATATTTCAAGGTGATTCAAAATTAGAGAATCCATATTTGAGGATGAATTGGATGAATAAAATCATCAATTTACATAGAAAACCATAAGGAATGAATGTAAGATGGAGATGTGTATGATGGAGGATCTTACATTGAAATGGTTGGATATTGCAGTTTCATTTATTTTTGACCAAGGATTGGATTGTGGAGATTTTTAATATTGGTAAACAAAAAAAATTCAATCCTCATATGTTTTAGATCACAATAGAAATGAAAATCTTTAGCATGATGTTTGAGATCCCAACAGTGGTAGAGTACATGGCTAAATATATGAATTTAATATTATTTTTCACCTGAGGTTTCTACTAGTGTCTGCTTGAATGAATGAATATTTTAATTTAGGACGGTGAAAGATAAAAACTCAAATATTTTCATAATATGAAAAATGGATTATATATTGATGGTTAATCGAGATATGTTGGATGAAATGGAAATCATAGGAACTATGGGTAAAGGGATCATCTTGAAACATTAAGTAAATAATGGAAACTCTAATTTGGGTTATAATTGGTAGAGGGACACTTATTTATAAGGTTGTGGATTGATGCAGAATAAAATTGTAGGAAAAGTGAATCATCCTACAAGACCCACGACTAAATATAGATGTTTCCAATGTGGTTCCTCTAACTACATGAAGTTAGTGTGTTTGAATCAACCATGATAATGACATAATTTCAACATAATTGGGAATCATTAATGATAATATTTCATTTCTCTGAGGTCAGGTGTTCAGGAAACTTATTAGTTGTCATCTTCATCAGATTTTTTGATGGGATGAGGCCAGACCAATAACTCTCATCTACATAATAGAGTAATCCATGGTGATTCTAAAAATAAAAACACTTATCATGAGAGTATATCTCAATTTTTATCATCGGTGGTGAGAAGTATTATTTTTTTAAATTATACCCTTATAAAATATTTTTTGATATTGCTACATCCAATTAATTTGTTTCTTCCCATGCTATTGATTTTCTGTGTTTAAATGCTGAGATGATTCCTCTATGTTAAAACATCAAACATCTCTTGAACAAACAAAATGATGATCGTTTATGTGTGGAGTATAATCTATATCTATTTATGGGAATGGACAGATATGGGACTTATATGATCTTGAGATGGATGTCTATGATATAATCTTGGGTATGGATTTTTTTGAAACATTCAACGGTGACATCGACTTTTATACCCGATGGGATTTTTTGTGGAATGATGATGGTGTCGATCATATATTTAGAAGATAATAGAACTTAAAGGTATGTGCACCGATATTATTGAAACCAATATTTTGAATGATATATTTGAAGTGCGAGTCATCGACTTTGGAATAAATTTAAGAGATCTTGGATAGTAGTTTTTAGTAGTATTTTCTTAGTTTCCTGATGTTATTCAGATGAATTTATCTAGGATTCCACATAAAACAGAAATTTAGATTAATGGTTCTCTTAGATTTAATTGAAGTCACATTTTCACTAATTGGGTGTTCAGACAGAGGATATTCTAAAAACAGATTTCATGAGTACATATGACCACTGTGATTTTTTTGTAATGATTGAAATTCTTACAAATGCATCAACATTCATTATGGAATATGTGAAAAAGATATTTTAGATATATCATGATTTTAATTTGGTGGTGTTTGATGAAGATATATTGTTGTATTAGAATACAAGTTATATCATTAAAAACACAAGTAGAAAGTTTTGTGAATCTCGAGAGATCATCGGGTGTATGAAAAATTATCAATCATTTAATTTTGGATATAAGAGTTATATTTTTTTTTCCATGAAATATCTGAAAATAGATGTTTGTTGGGATAAATAAAATATATAATATATTATATCCTTGAAAAATCCATTGAATTCCTTAATAAAATAAATATTAACTCGATTATTCTTGTTATTACCCATTCTTTGTTCATGAATTTTCATGATTTGAAACTACCTTGATAGCTTGTAAATAGAATAATTTTCCATTCTAATGGATTGAGGAATTTTAGAAATCTTTTCAACTGATTGATATTATTTTCGCGTCATGACCTATAATGATATTTTTGAAATATGGACAATGGTACGTGTTTTATTGTGATTAATCATGGTTATTAATGGAATGTGTTATAATTTAGGGAGATCATGTTGTTGATTGTGGCACAATAGAGTTATGGTGGATTAAGAAGAACAACCCAACACATGATTTTTGAGTTTTTTCTATAGTCTATGTTTTTTGACTATGTGTAATTAACACTTTTTTGGGAAATTAAATGTTTTTATATATAATTAATGATTTATAAAAATTTTCCTACAAATGGATTTAAATCAAAGACAATGAAGAATGATGTAATATCTCCAAATTTTTTACCATGAAATTATCTATACACCATTTCAATGAAATATGGTGGCATATAAATTAATAAGAAATTTAACTCTTTAGGTGGAAGAAGAAGTTCTTATTAATGGTAGTCGATGTCGTCCATAGCTAACATGCACATTGAATGTGAATACCTGGGTGATGTTGCAGTTTTTCTTCCAGTTTTGTTTGTCCCTTATATAGTGGAGACAGTTAAAGAGTAACATTCACTAAATTATGAATTCTATTATATGAGTAATATACTCAGTGGTTTGGATAACAATGAGAGATGGAAGTTATATGAGAGTTTAGTGTTACGGATTGGATATCATATGGTCATACCTATGGATTTTCATGAATAACATCTCTAATTTTTGCACTATTCAATATAATCAATTCTTCCTATGATAAAAATGATATATAAATAATTGATAGCACAATTTTGGTCGCTCGACATGAAAAAGAAGGAAAATGAGTTTTTTTAGATGCTTAACATGCCATTTGGTTTATGTAAAACATCATCGAACAATAGGTTTGTTGCATTCATTACCTATTAATGCATGGAAATAAGAGGAGATATATTTTTATTTAGTAACAAGTGTCCCAATAATGTTCTAGAAACATGCTTCCATATGGTATATAGTGGATTAGCTCAAAAATATATCGTATTTAATTCATATTAAATATACTTATATCCCTTAGGAATTTTAAAAAATAAATATCTGAGAAGTGGTAATGAGGAATGGTTTACCATTGATGATAATGTTTAGAAAGTGATATGAGGTTTACATGTCATTTCTATAAATCTTTACAGAAATTACCAAGGACATAGTTTAGTTAGAGTATGGTGTATCATCCTAAAATGTATAAGAAATCCAAAAGGATGATGAAAATTTTGGAGACATGTCTACGAGTTTATGTTATGGATTTTTTGGGCTCATGGGAGGAGAATATACCCTAAGTGGATTTATCATATAAAAAACATTTTCAATACTCAAGACATGTGTCTCATTTTGATACATTATATGGTTGTCATTAACATTCTCATCATTATTGGTTTAAAATGGTTATGCTATAGTAGTATGTTTTATCATTTTCATAGATATAATGGATAATATTTAGTTAATCAGAAAACAAATAGATATGGATCAAATTTATAATAAATCATATGTATATCATCATAGATGGCCATTGCTGTTCATAATGAGTGATAATGTGTTCTTGATGATCTTAATATGGCATGAAAACCATAATTTGGGGAATTATGCCATGTTATCTCCTATATTAATAGGCCCATTTATGATACTTGAAGTAGTTTGTGAGGTGGAATATTTGTAGGATTTCCTACCATGGTTAATAAGTATGAATAACATGTTTCATGTATATCAGTTGAAAAAGTATTATCATTAACCTGACCATGGGATTAAATTGGACCAATTGACCAAGAGTTGAATGCATTGTTGTTGAAAATTCCATTGTGGATTATAGATAGGAAAGAGAATTTATTGTGTTGGAAAAGCATCGGTTTACTGCAAGTTTTGTGGAATCAAGTTAATATTATAGAAGAGACAAGAATATTAGAAAAATAATTGGCCGAACAATTTCTTGATCTCTTTCAGGATAATTTTGTTTTTACATATTCTATGGAAGGAATGAAAAATTATGGGGAGAAATTAGAAAAAAAAATGTTTTATATTCAACCCTTAATTTATTCTTTTTATGTATATATAGTGTTATAGTGATTTTTGGGAGGACTTTCAAACATTTTGAATTTATTAATAGAGCTTATAAATGTGAACTGTTTGAGAATGATTAGTGGAAAATTTGAAGCGCTCAAAGGAAATTATTCTCAATTATACAGAGGCTATGGGGTAGGTGAAAAGGTAGGTGCACAAGTTTTCTAAACCATTATGCTGCCTAGTAGAAACTGTGAAAATTGAGACAATGAAATTTTTCGTTGCTTGTGCACATTTTTTCTATCCATACAAGCCTACAATGCGAGGTCCTCCTTGAGGTAGTTTTTGTTTCATATTTAGTGCACATTTCTTCTAGATTATTAGACTAATAATGAAAAGATTAAAAATAGGATCCTAAAAAAGTGTATATGGGTCATGATTAAGGATTGACCACACTATCTTCCTTAAAGTCAAACAGAACTAGATTTTTTCTCCCCTAAAAGTCTTTATAATATCTCCCCATTGAATTGGAATCGATATGGAGGCATCATTAGGTGCGTTGAAGCCCGATTCCCACGGTATGTAAGCATTAATTTATGTTTTCATGGTTAGACATAGATCTAGTTCACTCACTCTCTCGATTATTTAGATATATCATCATGGGGATATTTCTAAAGTCTTTGACTCTATTGAATGTTATTTTTGACATTTTTAATGATAAAATAAGATTTATAAGGTGGGTTTTGATAATTTAACCTAGTTTTGTGGGATTTTTCTGGTCATTAATCATTTTTTCCATTTTTTCTTGGTAGGTGGAACACCATCGACTCCAATTATTAAAACACGAATTCATTGTTAAAAATTGACTATATATCTTTACTAATACTAAGAAAATCATGGTAAAATAATGGTTTGAAAAAATTAGTAATGGTTTTAGTAGATTTTTGTTATTCTAAAATTTTGGAATTATTGTGAATGTTTCCTGATATGTGATTTTAACAAGCTGATTTCAAAATACTGGTTTGGTTTGATTTACAACAAATGGTGTGTGAAAATTCTTTCTATAATTTTTTTTATGAAAATTGATTTAGAATGGTTTTACCATTTTTTTGGCATAATGTTTTATCTTATGATCATATTTTATTTTAAGAGACCCAATTGAAATATGACATATTGTTGAGTGCCAAAGTTTTAATAGAAAATTGGATTTTAATTCCCGTTTCATGACTTGTTGAATCAATGAGAAACCACTCATGAGTGTGGAACTGTGATTTATGAAGTCATGTGTGGATTTGTGGATTTGAATTTTGTTATGAAAAATGGTTGGTAATGTTCTTTACAAATGTTTTTTCTTTCTTTTTATAGAATATATTTTTGTTATGTAAAAAATGTTTTGATTTGAAATATTTTTGGTCTATGATAACTTGATTTAAATTCATTTATATATATTATTTTATTTAAATTTAATTACATATTATATCATAGTGTTTTGAGTATAGATTTAATTTTTGGAAATATTATTGAGTTTCATTAATCCCCCCTATATTTTACACTGGTTCTTCTAAAAATATCAATTATTGGGAGGCTTGAAACTTGTAATTACCGCATTTCATTAGTGGTGAATCATGATAGTTGTGTTGTTTTGTGGGGTTTTAGCAAGGAGAATGTTCTATATTTGATGTTAGGTGGGATGATATTGAGTTTCATGGATTTTCCTTCGATTGTGTATTTTGGTGATATTTTTCTTCCATTGTAGAATTTTTTTTGTTTAATTTTTTATATCAATTTTATTACATTGAGTTGTTTTACATTATTATCAAGCATTATTTAGTGAAATATTTTTATGGTATGTTTAGTTGGGATGTTTAATATTTAAATAAAAATTATACTATATCTATTAATGAGTGGGATTTATTTATAGCCTTTGGATCCTTTGGGATGTCTCTTAAGGCCAACTAGCAATTTCTCTTCGACTCAATCCAATGAGGAGCGGTGGGATGCTAATTTTTTTAAATTTTTTATATAACCAAAACTATTCAATAATTAAAAGTAACTCTAAAAAATGTGTCCAAATAATATAAATAATTGATTTAATATATTATATTTTTTATTCAACCCTCAATGACAAAAAAATAAGTAATTTTAATCTCATTATTCCCTTAACATCTAATGTTAATAATTTTTACATTTTTTATTTTCACCACTATAACATGTATTTTTTTGGTTATGTAATTTTTCTGTTATAAATAAATTAAAATGATCCTTTATGGATAATTTTGAACATATAATTATTAAAATGAATATTTATATTTTATAAAAATTTCATATGGCTGTATAATTTATTTTTTCACATGCACATATAATGCCAAAAACCGAGTTCAAATATTAACAGTGGAATTTATTTTTATATTTTTCAAAATATATTATGAATAAAATATGTTTAAATTCTTAATTAATATTAAATATATTAATTGAATATATTATATCTATATCATAAAGTAAAAATAATTTATGATTAATATTTTAATTTAATGATAATCTCGTAAATCCGTTTGACAATCGATTATTAATAATTTCATTTTTCACGAATAAGAAGAACATACATTGGCTATATGATTTGTTTTCATCATTATATAAAATTAAATTTCTTTATTTAGTCATATATTTAATAAATTTCTTTTTATTATTTCCTTATTACTTGATATTTTAATCAATAAAAATTGAGGATAATTATTTAGTGAAAAATTGTTTCAAAAAAATGATCTTATAAGAATAACATTAATTTATCACAAATCCACTATAATGTTTTTTAAAATGAAATTAAAACTTTTAAAACAAAATATATAATATTTTTAATACATTTTAAAAAAGACACAATATTAATAGGGATTTGAAATTACATATTTCATTGAATATAAATGATAGTTTTGCAATAAGATGTATATTTCACTATTCATTGAAAAATATATATTTTCAGGAAAATAACACAACTATTACCCTAATATATTTTTTAAATGCTAATTTAAAAATTTATATAAATTTTTTTGACATAAAATAAAAATAATATTTATATAATAATAAAAATTCCATAAAAAATGAAAAATAAACCTTTATTTGAAGAATAAGACTATTTCTAAGAAGTAATTATTAAAACATATATTTTATAATACCAATTCTAATATTTTCACAATTTCATTAAAAAAATTCATTCCGTCGTTTGTAACAACTACGTCATAAGAATTTCATAAAATAATAATATTTTATTATTATATAATAGTTCACTTAAAACACGGTGTTGCATGTCCTATTTGATATCGAATTCAATGTTATAATTTTTAAATCACAGGTTCATATATTTTTAAAAAATTCAATTTGTTGATTCCACTAAATTATAACTTTCTATTAGAATTAATGAACATTACAATAGATATTTGTTTTATGAAAATACCACATTGTTAAAGTGTTAAGAAACATATTCTTACAAAATTCCAATACAATGGGCATATGGAATAAATTATAACCAGATTTCTATTTATAAAGAATAATGTCTACTGGGGGGTCCTGCGTGCAACTTTGCACGGGGCTGTCTGCTGAGGGGTAATGCATTGCTGAAGGCTTCTCATCATGGCACAATTGCCCGGGTAGGGTAGGGCTGGTTGATTACTTTGGGTGTTTTTGGTTGTTTAGTTAACTTTTTTGGTTTCTCACGTTTTCCACAAAAGTAAATTAATAAAAAAAAGTAACTTTTAGTGAATAGGAGTAAAATAATATCCAAGGAGTAATATAGATTGATTAAGAACATGATATATAGAATGATAACCTGTACAAAACCATAAACATATGATTGGTTAAAAAACTAATGATTCATAAGATATAAAGATAAGATGTTCACATTTTGATTCAAGATCCTTTTCCTATAGTTTAAAAATTATTTTACCAACCTGAATAATAACATTATGAAATATATTTAAACATTATATTTCTATTCTATAGGAACAATTTCATCCATTATTTATTTTATCATTTAACACTTCATCTCTATATTTATGAAATCAATATCTACTATGAATTTTTATTATAAATGAATGAAAAGTTACTTTTAATGGAATTTGAGATCCATGAATTTAATTTCCGTATACCTCTAATTATTAACAAATATTATTTACAATTTTATCTAATATAATAAATTAATACATACAACCATAATACCAACACAAAATATTCAACACAATCATTTTCATAAATATCTATCAGTCAAATAATTTATGTAAAAAATGTCATACAAACATGTATATCACGTAATCTAGTGGTATGCGCCACAATATTTTCCCCCATGAAATTTTTTATTATGGCCTATCTAATTTGCATATTCTATTTTTTTCACCATACATGTCGGTTGTCCTTTTTATAAAACTAAATTTATAAAACTCTTATAACATTACAAAATACTATATAAAAATACTAACAAATAATATTATAAATCAAATCACGTATTAACAACAACTGTTTTATATGATAATTAATTTTTGGATGAAATATATTATTCTGAAATGACTATTAAAAACTCAACATAAATTCTAATATTCTCTCTAATCGATATCAATACCTTTAAATATATGATAACACAATTCTTCATCAAATAATACTTCCTATTGAAACTAAGGGTTTCATATACATCAACCATAATACTTATCTTCGAAAATGAAAATAATCATTTGAATACCACAACCCATAAAACCCCCTTTGTGATTTCTTATAATTTGAACATACGATTAAATTTTATCATATAAACTCATGATGGTATCCGTATTTTTTAATTGAATCACATATGATGACATATATCTTTCCATAAAATTTAGAAAAATCCATATATGGTTCATGATTTATATAACAAAAAACCCTTAATAACAATACCCATATATTATATTTATTAAATTTGAATACATAAATACATATACAATGTTACATCAATTACTATCTTCACATAGACTATGAGTTTACATTTAAAAGGGGGAATTGTGTCAGTTAATTCCCAAGATCAAATCATTCCTGGACAAAACTAAATATTGACCTATAGAATGAAATATATTTCTCTTTACAGAAATACTCACGTTTAATTTGTAAATCATTTTCTACTCCATTATATTCTGGACATAAAATATTTTCCTATACCTTAGATATATTATTTTGGGTTTGTTGATAAACATTTATTTCAGAAAAGATATTGACTGGCCATTATTCAATTATTTCCACCACCAAAGACAATATAATATTGTATCCTTCTCCAATTTGGTGAGTCTAAGAGATGGATATGTTATATGTTGATAATAATACATAGGGATAACTAAATAGTCCAAAGCACAAGATCATTACCTCATGTTATCTATCTATTTGTTTTATCCAATTCATCACACTTTAAATAATATTTTCTAATAATATTATTCTTTTGCGATTTATAAATTTATTAAATCCCAAAAGCATTGTTTGCGCAATAGATAACATAATGAAAAATAATTTAGAGGAAAAAAATTTGTTAAAATTTCCTCTAAAACTATGAAAACATAGGTTTATCCTAGGTTATTCAATGAAATAATCTAATCAAATCCATAAAAAAAATTTACGGAAAATGTGTATTAACCTATCAATTTCTCAACAATAGTGTCATGGTAGGTGTGATGCAATGATTGGTTTCATTCACTATGTCATCATCGAGTGAATTCCAAAAATTAACACTTTGGAGTTATTAACGGTGTGTCAAATTATGTCCGAGCCGCATCCACTTTTAATATAATTATAGGGCTTTATTTATAGGAAAACTATATAATTTTATTCAGATAAAAATATTATAATGTTGTATCATACATATAGTTAAAGTCAAATTCATTTATAGGGAGATATTCTCAAATAAATATTTTCCTAAATCCTCTTGCCAATTTTTCTAATAATGATCCTATATTACATAATATAAAGACCCATACAATTGTATCCATGATGCAGCTATTACATTGCTACATTAGAATATGATAAAAGAGAACACATGACTAAGTAAAAAACATTATAGTGTTTTTGGTAAACCAGAAACACAATATTTTATTAAATTACATTCAAAAAATATATATTACAACATGGTGAATGAAAATATTATGTATCCTTACAGTCATATAAAAATTTATTCTCTATAACCAACATAATGGAAAATAAATAATGGATGATATAGATTTCAAAGTAAGTGAAACATACAATGAATGATATGATTACTAATTTTGGTAAAATAAATATATAAAATGTATATAATTAATAAAAATTAAAATTTCTGTATAAATTTATCATAAATAATAATTTCAGTTGAATAAATGAAGATAAAATAATTCCATATATATAATCACCTGAAATTTAATCTAGTCCATAGATAATATCATTTTAGTAATCCCATGGAAAAAATAACTATATTCTCAATGATGGAAATTGATGATATTGGATTTCAATAACTCCAACATTAAGATATTTTTACCATTAAGATATTGATCCATGATAATTTTAATGATGGGTAGGTCTAAATTAGAAGAAGGTTAAAAACTAGCCTGCTTATTAGTATCGTGAATATTATTGATGCATAGAAGGGATATATATTGTTTTGATCATACTTTATAACATCATGTCCATTGAATACCTCAAATATTGAATTATTTATTTCATTAATGTGCCCTGTTAATTTTCAAAAAAATTCCTATTAAGTATAGAATACATAATATCTATATCTCCACATTTAATGATATAAAATTAAATGAAAATTTCTATTTTTAGAAATTATATATGGGTTAATAAATAATAATATTCATTATATATAATATTTCTATTTTGGATAATATAAAGTATAATTATAAAAAGAAATTTAATGTTTCAAGAGAATGTTAATGACGAGAGAATAAATCATGATTTCGAATGTGATTACACCACCTGGTCAAAGAGAAAAAATATATATAGAGAGATAATATGTATTTTATCATTTTTTATATATACTCATTCGAGTATTTGTAATTTAAAATAATTTTTTTATTGATGAATATTAATTTCATAAATTAGATCAATATGAAACTCTTGAAGAAAATAACTTTTTCAATTCAACTATAACTAATAATAATTAAAAATTTCTAGAATAATGATATTTTTTTAAAAGGATTCCTGTAACTTTTTGATGTTTGATTCAAAGAACTGTTTTTCATGAAAATGGTAATATTTTATTCAAGCTACGAATGTGAGAAAATATTCATTTGACATTAATTATAATAAATTAAATGTGACTTTTTTGGAAATTGGCAATAATATTTCATTTTAATTTTTTAATCCCACATTCATATTTATTAATAACTACATGAATTCATTCATGAATAATAAAAATATTATTTAATTGAATTTTTTAACATATATCCATGGATTAAAATTCATTTTCAACCAAAAATAGTAATAAATATTGTTTCTCTTAAAAAATTTATCAATAATTTTCATAACCAAATAGAGTGAAATGGTAAAATTACCTTACAATTTCATTAATAAATACATGAGAATGGAATAAATTTTTTTATCATATAATGAATTTTTTTTCTATATATTGAATTTTTGGAATTTAAAATTACTATTAAAATGAGATATAATCATAAAAAGATACAACTTTGGTAAAAATTTTATAAAATTTAATGAATCATATTTCCATTAAATTTTTAGAAACATTCTACGAAAATTCCCCGACTAGGCACTGAGACGACATGTGATTCTGATGCCCAGTGTGATAAGAATGGTTCGGTGAAAAAGATATATTTTTAATAGTGAGAAAGAGGAATTTTTTGATATTTTGGAATAAAATTATAATGGGTTCTTGGATCAGAAACATTAGGTCCCCATTGAGCTCAGAAAAGTGAATTTACCCAAGGCATGACTTATCATTAGTCAGTGCAGGTCCCTTGTGGAAAAACTAGAATATAGACTAACCAAAATAAAAAATTATTTTATTTTATTTTATTTTTTAAATCCTAATAACTACTAAATGAAAACAAAAATTATCAATCAGATATCACCATTGAGTTCGTAATGGGGTGTTTTTTTTAGGTGAGGCCTAAACCTGTCCATCACATTCAATATGCGAACAAAATTTTTTGGATGTTTTAATGCATAATATTAGAAACATAAAAATATTACTTTATTTCCTTTGACATTTTCTAGCATCACAGTAATACAAAAATGATGAAATATGATTTTTTTTCATTTTAAAATTTTTTAGGGATACGGGATTAGATTCAAAATCTTGTAGAAATTCCATGGAATCTATGGTGAAGAAAAGCATTGGAGAAACCACTTATTAGGGAAAAAATGAATATGAGACAATATAAGAAGATAGTTCATGTATGGATCTACAATGAAAACAAACATTTATAAATAATTTATCCAAACTGTAATTATGGTGTGAGTTTTTTTATTTCCATCTTTCTATATCTTTATGATGAATTTGGTTTATTCAACGACCTAGTCAATGGGTTGTGCCTATTGCAGATTGAGTTTTCTCTATTGTGATAGTTGTTATCCGATTGATTCTTTTTATCATTTAAATATTCCTTCTTCATTTTTTAAATTCTAACATAGGAGGATCAAAGCCGACACTAAAAAGGCCAAGATCCATCCATTTTGGGTTTTTATGTTGATTTCCATTATCCCTTAATCATTCTTCCATTATCTCATTTCCAAATTCAATTTATATTTTTTTAAATATTCGTGTTTGGATCCATCCTCGCGGAGGTGAAAGGCAATGAAAGCGCAAACTAGTGGTCAGAAGATGAGGCTTAGACCATTTCAGGTGGAGCATGATGATGTGATGCCACCGACAGGGTGACCAACGACGAAGGTGGCACCATACTAGCAGGGTAGGCAGGTTGGGTAAACGCAAAAGAAAGGACGTAAGAGGGGAAGCTGGCGGAGGATATAACAGTAGCCCGGTAGGGAGGCCAGGACGGGAATACCGGTCATGATAGCTGCTTTTATGGTGAGATGGTCAATGGAATGGTGGCCGATAATGGTGTAAACCCGTGGTCCAAGAGGCACAATTTGAGCGAGATGGGCCAAGGTGTGGAGGACATTGGTGGAGTCCACACAACCTCATCACTAGAATCCAGTAGAGGATGACTGTGGTAGTGGGACGTGTTCAATACTGACATCATCAGAACAGGGATATATGTGTCATGACTCATAGGATGTGACCATGAGTTCGCAATGGAGCTAGCGACATGACTCGAGCCACATCAGTCAATGGACTCATGGTAGAGCCGTGGGATACTGAGGGTTACATGTATTGACCATACTACCCATCCCAGTGTCCCCACATGGTCGATATGAAATTATTGAGAAATTCACTAAGATGACCCACATGTAGTGATGGGTTGTCCCACATTCCGTTGGCTGAGCTGGAGAAACTCTGCCATCTAGGGTGGCCTAGTGGGCTGGACCCCGCATCCCAGTGAGTCGTGTTCCAGTGGCCCAACAGTCTGTGTCCTTTAGTCAGGGTTGGTTCTGGCCAACCTAGATCGATTATGTCAGGTTGATTAGGCCGGACCAGGTCTGGTCAGACCCGTACCGGTTCAGATCAGTTTTCACTAAATTAGTCGTAACATTCAAATGGAATGTCCATTTGAGATCCTTCTACGGTGATCAGAAACTTCCAATGAGGTGGTAATTTTTAGATGGATTGGTTGAGTTTTATTACGGGACTGCGTATGTGTGGAGTTTCCCTTGGTTATTTGCTTCAGGGTTCATTACAAAATTACATACACATCTGTAGATACAAATCCCCTATAGAGTTTGAGACCTAGACAGAGTTACGGTACCCCTCCTTGTGACTATAGCAATCCTTTATCATCTGAGAATGATTTTTATGGGTATTTTAGTGACATATGAGTATAGGGAATTAATACTCCATCCACTGTGCCACATCGGAAGGGTAATCATTATCCTCGGTGAAGAATACCCTATGTTATGCACCACATTAAAAGGGTTTTTGGTATTCTCTTAGAATAATCCCTTATGTTTGGGATTAACATAGATTGGGTTGTTAGTATTCTCTTGTAAGAATCCCATATTTGTATACCATGACAGTGAATAATGTATTTCTCTTTGTGAAGCGCCCAAATTAGGAGGACCTATTGGTAAGGGTCTACGATGTTATCAATGCTTGAGGATTGGATTCTCTCGATTGAGCATCTCATGAGCAGAATCCTATGGCTGCTGTATGTTTTTTAAAATGATACATCATTTATTTGTTATAATAGATGTATCAGGGAAAAAAAGACATATTGATTCCATGAGTTTTCTTGTATACATTCAGTAAACCTGTTCTATGTACTTACTATCGAATAGATCTATGAGTGAGTTCTCCCAGAACAAGCATACTGTGAGGACAACCAAGTGGCTGGTAGTGGATGAGTCCTTGTGTCTTAGAATCCTTTACGAGTATAACTAGGTATTCTTGAAATATTTTTTGTAAAAATATATTAATGTTGAGATGACATTATCATCTTAGTGATGTTTCCTTTGTGGTCATATACTTTTTGTTTTGGGGGTTTCCTATAGAGCATTGTTTTAGTAACCCATGTATGAGATTTAACCAAATGTGGCGTGACTTGTGATGATGATTTGGGCTTTGATAGAGTCCTTGTTGTACCAGGGCATAGTTTTCATTAGAGTAACCCAACTGAAGAGGTGTGCTTTTGTGATATCGGAGAGTTTCTTATGTACCTGCCCTTAAGGTAAAGTTTTATTTGGTGGAGTTCAAAGGACTCATACTTTTTATTTTCCTTTTTGTTGGGATTTTATTCTGACTATGTTTACTTATAGTTTTCTACTGTCATACTCATTGTTGGTATCATATTGTTACGCATATTTTTTTCTTATCATGTTCAATTTCTGCACCATCTCTTAGAGATGTGTCAATGTGTACAGGTACATATGAAAACTCCTCCCAATTGAAGTATATACCTACTCTGTGGAAGTAGACAACCCATAGCATATGGGAGGTGGGTTTTTGTTTGTCATGGCATGGTCCCCTTCTGGGAGGGGTCATGATAGAGTTGTATCAGAGGAGGTTTTTATTTGATTAAGTAAAAAGAGACAATAATTTTGGACTGGGGAAGTAGTGTCAAAAGTTTTGAGTTTTTCATTCAAGATGAGAAATCCAATGTTGGTTCAACAAATGATGCATCCACACATCATGACATTGAATTATTTTATTGACTTAGTTCATGAAAAAACTAGTTTTCAGGGGGGAATGAATGATCCTACATCCAATAGGAATGGGTTGTTATTTCCATATCCATCTCGAGTTATATCACCCAGTATAATCTATTGACCATGGAACATCATATTGTTCTTTTGTATTCCTCCATGTAGACAGCCAACTAGGATTCAACCGCATGATCACGAAGATGATAACAAGATACTTGTATAAATATTTTTACAAGATACAACTCCTCCGGATGGTGTTCCCACTATACCATCACTAGTAGAGTAGAAAATTGTACACGTATTAATAAAAGATGATATATATAGGATGAGTGCACTTCAAAATATTCAGTGATAGAGACCCATCTGTTTCTAATGTAATCCCAACTTATCAATGGATGATGAATGGACTAATGTGGTGATTGAGTTTGCCATCTAGTCAGGGAACTAGTAGATCAGATGGTAGTCATGGCGGTGATCCATCTACATGGCTCGATAGGGTGATGGTGGGGTTTAGATTACCCAATCAAATGATAATCTGACACTTTCATTGATAGAGTTTGATAGCCTTATTAAGATATGGAGTTCTCACCTTAAAAGATAAGGTATATTCATGCCCAGAAGATTCTTTAGATCCTTTAGGATGACATGTCAGTATCTGATTATTCATTGAGGCATACCCCTCATTACATGAAATTTATGAATATGATGTATGCCTAGTGCTTCCAGGATTATACCATCATGCAAGGTATTTTTAGGGCCATATTATCCTGTTTTATTTCTCTTTGTGTTTCGATTTATGCATGGGTTCTAGGGAAATCAATTATGGTTGAAAGTCCCTTGGGTGAGCGGATACAACCAGTGAATGTATATATTGAGAAAACAGGGGTAGAGACCTCAAGAGAAAGAATCCAATGTCAGTATCAGATAATGGATGTGTGAGAAATTTCATGAGTGGGACCCAAGAATTGGGATTTACATCTTAGGGATCATAGGGTGAGTACAATTGTTTTAGAGGGAGGAAATGATTTACATATGGTGGTTGGGGACATCTCTCTTGATATTTTCCAGTCCGTCATAATATGGGTAGGGAAATCGTTGGTGGGCCAGCGGGGAATATATTGTGACATGAACATAAGGATCATGAGGTTGGTATATGTGCAAGAGGATATGTGAAATCATTATGAGGGGGAATACTTTTCAACATGTCACCACCACTACCCCCATGTGGTCCACACCAGGATCAAGAGGGTGGAGGAAAAGGGAGGGGACAACTGCACGTGATCGATGTCGATATCCCAAGGGCTCTAGGAATGATATATGGAATTTTATGTGTATACTATTAGCTACTATATGAGTAGACAAAATGAATATTAATTATATTAGACCACAAGTCTTGTTCAAGACCTAGAGATTCTATTTAAACTATTGATATGGACCTTATTTACAGAGATTCCTAGGGGTGGAGTCTTAATAGTCATACTTATATCTTCAGTGTTATTTGGACCTTGATGTGAGAGTTTTGGTTGGAACCTATTGCTGGTAGTGTCGAGGTATTACAATGTCATTCTTGGTATGGATCAGTTATCGAGAGTCCATGCCCAGATTGACTATTTTGAAAAAAGGTGTTCTATGTACATAGAGATGGAAAATGATTTTCCTTGTTCTATGAAAAAGTAATGCTATACCTTATGGGATAGACTAATTAATTTGAGGGTGTAGCCGATCATTCATGAGTCAACTATCCTTACCATTGTAGTAGTACATATTAAGAGTTTTCAAGATCCCAGTAGTAGTGGCATTGTACGTGGATGTCTTCACAAAAGATGTTACAATATTACCTCCCCATATAAATAAAGAAGTATTTATTTATTTAAACCCTAATATTTCACTAATATAATCATAATCATATCAGATGGATAGAGTTTGACAACCATCGATTGATCGATTGTTAATGATGAAAAATTATTGAAGAAAACTATCATATTCATCTAGGGACACTATGAGTACTTGGTGATTCCCGTCGACTTGAAAATTTCCAAAACAGGGCTCATTGGACTCATGAATCAGATATTTCATCCATGACATGAAAAGGGAAACCATTCGTGTGGATAGAGAGGTTCTATAATGATTTTAACCAATTGATACAGAGTTTGATGAGAGTCCCAATTGTTATATTTCTAGAGGAGGGATTCGAGTACATTGTGTTATTTGATGCATCAGGGAGTGAACATTATTGTGAATTAATACAAAAACAAGAAGTGTTTGCATGTGGTCCATGCCAATTGAGACCACATAGGTATAACTACATGGCCCTTGATCATAGTAATTTAGGGGTTTCCTTTACATTGTAGATGAGGAGACACTACCTGATGGGTGGGTGGTTTATCATCTACCCTGACCATAAGAGTCTCATGTATATATTATATTACTAGGACATGACAATGTGATAGAGGTGATGTCCAGGGTTCCTCCAGGACTGTAAAATTTAGATGGTATATACTCATGGGAGGAGGGATGTGGTAGAAGATTCTCTAAGAAGGAGATCCAATTAAAAGCTACGGAACGAGGACCCAGAGAAGTTGTCCCCATTAAAATTATCCTTCATGGACCGAGATGATACATCATACCTCTAGTCGATAGTTGTTACCCCTACACTCTTAAATTAAGATAGGGAGGCAGAGCATGACGATACTAATGATGAAATATTAAATTATTAGATGACCATGGTGGACACATGTTATGGATATTCAAAAAGAGGGGATATTTTTTTTTATTTTCATAGGATGCATAGTATTACCTATGGTGTTGTAGGTGGTGTTTTGAGGAAAATTGATAAATTCCCATTTTTAGACTTGTTGTTCCCAGTTCTCATGTCAAATTTGATACCTAGAGTGGTGAGATTCATTTGGATATGATGGTGGGTGTGAAAACAGATAGCATGGATGATTAAAAGGGTTGAAACTGGGAATACCTATTGATATGAAAGCTGTGTGATTGTATGTATCAAATTCATTGTTTATCAACTCATTATTTCAATCCCCCAATGCATTAGTGGGGTCACCCCTTTCTTTTGTTTGTTTCTAGAAAGGATGTATAAAAGGATAGAGTAGTAAATTTTGATGGGTATACAATTTATGTATACGAGACACAATACTATCACAGTGATCATCGACTAACTAACCATTTCTCCCACATCTCATCTTTTCTAGAGTAGAATTTAATACTGATCTAGGAAGGAATCTATGTGAGGGAGATAGTTCGACTCCATAGAATCCCATCAATGATACTGTCTGATCACGATGATCATTTTTCATCCTTGTCATAGATATACAGGATCCCCATGAGAGGATCCTCTGTGGGAAGTCGATTCCTTTACTTCATGCCTGGTAACAGCATGAGAATCTCCTAGAGAGCAAATGGGGGCATGAGTCTCGGATTCGTGGGCTTTACTCTCATATATTTGGGTATCCCTTAGATTAGATTTAGTGGAATTAAATCCATAAGGTGTGGATAATTTAATTAATTGTATTTTCCCTATTTTTTATGAATATTTTAGAAAAAAATACTAGATTATGTGTTGAGACGGTGTGCAATCCTGAGGCTTGATGTCCCTAGAATGGTTCAAAAAACAATATTTTGTTTTTAATAGATATTATGAGAAATTTTCATAAAAATTGGAATAACATTAAAATGGCATCCCATATCAGAAATATGATGGCACCTTTGAGCTCAGAAGAGTGGGTTTACCCTAGGCATGACGTAACATTGGTCTCCATAAGACTTCTGTGATAAAAATAGTAAAATTTAATAACCATTAATATAATCATTAGATAATATTATTTTATTTTTAAAAACCTAATAACACATAAATTATAACTCTGATTGGAAAACCAAGATCACCTTTGAGTACATAAGGGGGTGTTCTCTTTAGGCGAGGACTATCCTCGACCAGCATAGGCCAGATGTGAAATATTATTTTTGGAATTTTTAATGGAGAACTAATTAAACTTAAAAAAATTACATTATTTATTTTTACGTTTCATAGAAACTTAGTGATGTTGGGATGCAATGAAAGGAATTCGAATTTCATTCATAAATAAAACAATGTGGAAAACCTACAACACAACAATATAGAAATGCGGAAACACGTTTTCTTCACTGAGAATCTTATAATAGATATGAGATTAGATTCTAAATCCTGTAGAAACTCTTTGACAATTCTAGATAATAATATCATTAGTGAAACCTCTCATTAGAGAATAAAGAACAATAAGTATATTATAGATTGATCTTTCCAATGTCCAGATCACTGAATATGACAAATGTTCTTCAATGATCGATCCAAACTCTATGTCGGGTGTGAGTTTTGTGGATTTTTCCAGACCCGTTATATATACCTATAACAAATGTCGAGTAGTGAAAAAACACTCTAATACACGGATTGTGAATATTGCGGGATGATTTTATACTATTACAATATTTGTTATCCGATTGATTCATGTTAGAATATAATTATTCCCTATTAATTCCTTAAATTATAACATAGATGGATCAAATTTGAAATGAAAAAGGAGAAGATCAACCCATTTTGTGTGTTAATTTTTATTATATTTATCACTTACTCTTTAATTGATTATTTTGTTTTACCAATCAACGGATCATTGTGCCTTTGATCATTGGCGCAAGGATCCGGGTTGGGATCCAAACCACTATTGTTGGCATGCTGCAGTTCTTAGAGGTCGTAGCTAAAATAGTTTCAGGTGGGGTGAGATGAGGTGAGGATTCCTGTAGGGAAGCTAGTAGAGGAGGTGGAACAAGCCCAAAAGTGCATCCGGGCAAGATCATCGTGGAAATATGGCTGTCTGTATGATGGGTGGAAGCAATGGAGATACCGGCCCAATAGGGATGTCAGTGGTGTTGGAAAACCATGGTCAAAGATGGATCACAATGACATGTTGGACTACAGCACAAAGGAAGTGGGTAGGGAGGCTGGTGATAGTGGGACATTTTCCATCCAAGCAACATCGGAGGATGGGCCATTGTGGCATGGGCTACTAGCAGTGACTGGGAGGTTGTGGCATGCGGTTCTTGTTGATCTAGTGGAACATCTCAAGTCACATCAGTGGAGGGACCCATGATAGAGCTGTGGGATCCAATGGGTCACACTGACCAACCACACCTCATGTTCCAGCAGTTTTGAACGAGTAGTGCACGTGGTTGAGCCGAGTCCAATAGAATGGTTGGCCCACTCCACCCATTAAACCACAATCCAGTGGGACAACGGTACTCATCCATTGGTATGTGCTTGTTCAGGATGACCCAAACCAATAGGTCTGGTTACGGTCGGAAAAACTGGGTCAGGTTGGGTAGGCATGTACAGGTCTGGTGGGATCTTTTTCACTAAATTGGTGGTAACATTAAAAATGAATGTCTGTTTGACGAGCCGTCTACAGTGTTGGGGAACTTGTGGAGAGGAGTTCCTTTTAATATGTCTTGGTGGTATTTTATTACAGGGTATTATTGGTGAAAATATTACCTTTTTTCTTTCTGCGAGTGTTCAATAATACATTATTTCCACATCAATAGATAGTAATTTTCTATAGAGGCTGAGTCCTAGATAGAATTATGGATTCCCTACATGGGAATGGAGTGATCTTCTATAAAACCTAATAGATTACAGTTGGAATTGATGTGATCTCCAAGAGCATGTTGTTAATCAACCATTCATTGTGCTTCATCGGAAGGGTTGTTGTTATCCTTGGTGAAGGATCACCTCCATTACGAGACACAAAAATAAAGTTGTTGTTATTCTGTTAGAACAATCTCGTAAATTTTGGATTAATCTAGAATGGTTTATCCGTATTCTTTATGAAGAATCCCCTCTCTGTATATCATTACATTGACTGTTGTATTTCTCTATGGGAATGGCTCGAATTAGTTGTTCCTCTTTGTAGAAGTCTTCAAGGATATCAAGGATCGAGAAGTGAGTTCTCCCAAAATAAGAATATATTGAGAAGAATCCTATGGATGATGTTTGGTTCTGATATCAAGACCCTGTGTCATCGAGAGATCAGATGCCTCATGGAAACTACATGAATTATCGATATCATGTATTCTATTTGATACTTTGGGTAGACCTCTTCTACGTGGTTACTATCATCCATGTTGAGAAGTGAGATCTCATGGAACAAGAATGATATGAACGAAACTGTATGGCTGGAAGTGGATAAGACCTTGAGTCTTGGAATCCTTTATGAGTATACCTCGTTTTTCTTGTTATATGCGTTTTAGAAATATACCTGTATTGATATGACAGTTTCATCATAGTGATGATTCATCTGTGGTATTTTGCTTTGTGGTTTGGGTGTCCTATTATGTACTATTTTAATCACCCCTGCATGGGATTTACCCACATATGTAGTTACTTTGGAAGACAATAAACACCTTAACTGAGTCTTTAGTGGACTGGGACTAGGTGGTTCATAGAGTGAACTTACAGATGAGTTGTTCTTATGAATATTCAAAAAACAATTTCTATATGCACCCTTCTGGTTGGATTATATGGGAGAGAGTTCTCGTGACATATACAGTTAGTTTTCTTTTTTTTCGGTCATGTATTCTCACTATGATTACGTTCATTTTTCTACGGTCATAATCTATGTTGGATTCATTTTTGTATGCCAATTTTTTTACTTTGATTTTTTATTTTATAACTCATTCTAGGAGAATTTTTTCTACATTGAGGTACATAGGAAAATGACACCCGGTTTTGGGATATACCTACTCAGTGCGAGTCGCCAGCACATAACCTGTGGTTGGTGGTCTTAGGGTAGTCACGACATGGAACTCTCTAGGAAAAGATATGACATCGTACCCCCATTAAAATAAATAACTCAATTGAATCAATAATTATCATAAATATTAATAGATTCATTATATTACATAAAATTTATTTTTGATACACCTCATAAAAATAAATAAGTACATATTACCAAATATATATAAACAGGGTGGAAAATTTTAAAAAAATATCATGGAGGGACCATATAACTGAATTGAGTATTAATCAATGAACCAATTAAATATATCTAATTTAAAACTAAATAAAATAAGAGAAAATGGGTAATAAATTAATGAAAACAAATTTGATTAATAATTATATATTATCAAACATAATGATGAAATAATATAACCCAATGAAAATAAATTGAGTTATGAAATTCCTTACCACATGGTAACATTTCTGTAAAATACCAATTGATTAAATTATTAAAAAAAACATAAATAAATTTAATTAAAAGTAATTCATGATAAAACATTTAAATGGTGATGTTCATTAATCATATAAAATTACTTATGTTGAGAACATTAAAATATTCCTCAATAATGGGAAATTATGATGAAATCCTTTACCCCACATTTAACATTAATTTAACACTATTTAACAAAAATTGTAATGGTCTTATCCATTTAATTAAATTTTTATTGAAGTGTAATCTTATATATAAAATCATATATAATTTTATTATGTCATTTTATTACACAATCATTAATATTTATTCCTTTTTACAATTATTTCGGGTGATAACTTTTTTGTTTTCTTGTACATTTTTTGTTATAGAAGATATATTTCGTTTAAATATGATATAGTTACATCATCTCAATAATGATATTCATTATTTAATGATAAAATTTTATAATTAAATTTATTTTTAGACTCATTAATGAAATTTAATCACAGAAAATAAATCACAATGATTTATGGAGATAGTAGGACAAACATACAAACCAACAAAGAAATAATATCATTAATGGGTGAATGGGAATATAAGTGGATTATATACTACATTTTATGAATTACTAAATTTTTTAATAAATAATATATATTTATTGATTTTATAATTATAACTGTTAAAGTTATTCTGTGATGGAGAAAAAAACACAATCAATTCTCATGATAGTAATCAGCTGTACACAGTAATTATGGTTTTTATTATCATAAGGTGGAGAAGGAGAAAATTAAAATTTTATCCGAAAAAATAATACCATGTCAGAATATTAGATAATTTGTTATAATTTTATTGTATTCTAAAAGAACTAATATAATGTGTAAAAATAATTATTAAAGAAACGGAAATTAGTGAAGATTGATAGATTTTTCAAGAAAACCTAATATGGAATTTGTTATTTAGGTCCCAAGGTACAATTATTTGGAATGAAGATTAGCTATATAAAAAATATATGGATATTGGGGAGACATATATGTAGTTTACGGTGGATATAAATTTCGTAATATATGTGTAGATGTGTGGGGATGTCTGACTATTTATAATTGAGAATGTGATGAATTTTTTAAAAACGCAAAACAATTAAATAATGAGATGTCACTCTCAATAAAAATTACTCTCAAATTAAGAATTAATTTATTAAATTAATATATATTTTATCCACACTTCTAAAACTAAATAGAATCATTTTAATCATTTAATTAAATTATTGTATAATTTTATTCTATTTTACAATTATAATAATGAGCATTATAACTAGATTTTTTTATCCTAGGTAATATATTATTTATGAATAAAAAAATTATTATTATTAGTTAATTTTCAATATTAAATTACATTTATTAAATAAATACTACATGCAGGTTGAATTTTAATTTGAAATCATGCAAATGTAATGTCCAAAATACTTTTTAGAGCTAAATGGCAGCATTTTTTTAATATTAATTAGGAATTATAATTTTATTGAATTTATTAGAAATTAAAAAGTATTATAATTTAAAATATGGAATACATTATATAATATTTTATTCATAGATTTTTTAAATTTTAATTTAAAATAAGCACATCAATCATGATGAAAAACAGTTATTCATGAAATGATTTTCTCACAAATGAGATTACATTATAGTAATTATAAGACATGTAATCTTAATTATATTGATGTAAATTGATATATTTAGGTTAAAAAACAATAAATACCTTATATGAAACCTCTAAAAAAAATTTCATAATTTTATTAACTTTTTTTATTTCCACCATACTAACAAATAAGTTAAAAAGATTAAAATGAAGATAACTATTTTAATATGGAAACATGGATTGCATAAAACTAGGTTTTGTGGGACATATATAATATTATAAAAATATTAATCCTTTAAAATAATGGTTTATTCAAATTAATTAATGGGGAATTATAATGGTTGCCTTATTTTAATGTATGTGTCGTTGAATATTGGTATTGTGGATAAAGTGGGAACATAATGATGACATTATTAGATTTATATCATGGATTGAGAACCATATTAATGTTTCATTATTTTTTCATGAATGGAAAATTTATTTAAAAAAAAATATTGTTAATTTTCCATAACAAATATCTATATCTTTATATATATCAGAATAAATGTCTTATTGATGGGAAATAAAGATTTTTAATTAACTAAACATATTAATTGGATTACTTTTTTAATAGTAAATATTATATTTTTATAGTAATAAATATATAAATATAAAAATTATAATATAGAATGGGATATAATATTATATTATTATGTAATAATATTAAATTATTAATAAATTAATTAAAAATATTTTTATGGGATTGCTCATTTTTTATATGATAATTTCTTACTATGTCTATATTGATTTTTAGGTGATAATATGAGATTATATATAAAAAACTCAAATATTTGGTAGTTTCACTAATTTTTATGTGTGTTATATTTATCATTGTGTTTAATAATTTTTTACGCCTGAAAATTAAAGTAACATTTTGTGGTTTATACAAATATTTTACTTGGGAATTCAGTGTTTCCCAATATATAGGTTATTATTATTATAGGTGTATAACTACTCTTTATACACTATACAATCCTCTATACATAAACATAGTATGTGGAGTATATGGAGTAGATATCCATCTATAATCTGCACAACCTATATATTGGGTTAAATTCTTTTGTATAACTATATATGAAAGTGATAGATTTCAATCATAGTTTTTGATCATATATATGTGATAGGACATGGTTGTCAAGTATTTTCATGGATTTTTTGTATGACTTATTGGGAATATTGGTGAACTAAAAACTTTATAGACAACACTACTAAGTATACATGCATGATAAATATGATATATATATATATATATATTCCATGTTATTAAGAGGTTAATAATGACCGAGTAGGACCATACTATCTCATGAATGTCACTTAAAGAGTAATGAGTTCTTTATGTAACATCCATTGGATTCGATTTTTATTTTTTAAATTATTTTTTTGTTTCTATTTTATTTACATCTAACATATCATGATTTAGACAATTTATTTATTGTACTAATGTTAAATAATGGATTATTTTTCATTTTACATGTAATGTTATGAGGATAACTTGAATTTATATATATTGTATAATATTTGTGCTAGTTTAAAAACATATACTATTGTAGGAATGTTTTCAAGGTCGCTCATCATCACTCTAAGGCCCTGTGGTGAACACGTGATGGTGGATAATTATAGAAAATCACATGAACAAAACCATGAATATAGAAGTTATAAAATTATTGTTAACAATAGTTCCCATTCATATTTAAGAATCACAATTAATTTTCACATGAAACACCTATATTTTCAATTAATAATTTTTTTTAAAAAATAATCTATTAAATCCAAATGTTATAATCATTATAAAATTATTTTAATATAAAAATCCTATTTTTAAAAAGATAAATTTTAGAAAATTCAATACCATGTTCGTTTAACAATATTTATACAAAATAAAATTATGATATGAATTTTTTTAGAGAAAACGATTTATATATTCCATGTAAATGTAACAAAATTGACATTAAAAAAACTGTAATATGTTACTTTTTTCATCAAATATAATTATATTATAGCACTAAATACACTAATTATATTATCATAGAAAAATAAATATTATGAATCATATTTTGGATAGTTTATGATAAAAAATAATATTTCATATTATTTTATCTTTCATAGACACAATTTGTTTTATTAAATACATAGATATATAGAAATCATACACTAAGGAAACTAGTTTACTGTGTAATCAATTATTGTGAAGTAAAATCCCTCATCATAAAACTTATCCACCCAAGGATTCCTATGATATCGAGTAGGAGATAAAGATAAATTTATATTTATATTTATATAAATCAATCATAATCAATATATAAGTCAATCCTCACCTTAGAACTCCCGCATAATTAAACAATCCCATTACTTGATTATAAGAAGAAAATATAGATTAAATGAACAAGTCGTACCATAAAACAATAAAAATGTAAGAATAATAATTTTAAATGACAATATGGGATAATGTTCATAGAGAACACCACTATCATTTTTATATGGACATTGTAAATATATGGAGAACTTCATTATAGAATAAAACTGAAACTATTTTTTTAATGAATTTTAATATGGAAAATAACATATCTAATGATGGAAAAATTAACCTTTATATATAATACAATAACTATATCTCATGAAGAAATTATTAAAAAAATTATTTTGAGAATATCATGGAGAAAACACTTTATGGATTCCATTAGAGACATATATAGAAATAATGTAAAAAATAAAAAATTCAACTAATAAATCTCTAAAAAAATTTCTTTTATGAGATTTTTTTACTAAAAATATATATAAATATTAATAGAAATTATATTCACCTCTATATAAATATAATACACCTTAAATTATCATCTATAAAAGAAAAAAAATAGTATTTTTATAACAAAAAATAATAATCAGTTGCCACCTTTAAATAGATTATTTTATTAATGATAGGATACATAACCTCAAAAGTAACTTGAATTGAACCATATAATAACTTTAAAACCCAGAAAATTAATGTAACTCATTTCAGAAATTGTTTGAAAATAAAAATAAAGTCCCTATGACTATTATATGGAAGGAACATTACAGGATAACAAATTAAAGGAGAAATAAGTTTGAATAAATCATTATAAGAAGAGGACATCCATTCAAAAAAAACATAAAAAATATCACTAAATTATCACGGTGGAATAGTGTTCTATAACTTTTCTTCTCTGTGTAAATAGAACTATAGAAATTAAAAGGAGGGGTTTACAACATAACATGGGCATTGAGTAAATTTAAAATTTTTAAAAATCATGTTAGATTATTTTTTGGAATTACCACCAGTTATCAAGGAATATCTCTCCCCACCAAATCCCATTAAAATATATGTTGTACAAACTATCTCCATTCATAACATGTTAAACATACAAAGTGTTATGGATCACCTCCAATTATAATTACCCAACTCTAGTATCTCTCATTGTGACCACCCTTAGTCACTCCATGATTCACACAAAAAGATATGTCCTCTCAGTTTGAGCTCCCCTGGTTGTGGTGTGAAGGGATATAGTCTAAAATAATATCTTATCCAAAATATATAAATTCTTATAAATATATGATATTATGTAATTATATAAATATTTAAAATGTTTAAATTCAAAATCATTAAATGATAACATGGTTGCAGTAGATATTGAGTGTTTTAAGACTCCAAAACAACAACAAGAATATAATAAAACATGTTGGTGTCCAAAGTTACAATAAAAGCCAGTATTTAATCCATAAAAATTATTTCATTAAAAAATAACAAGAAATTGCAGAAATTATAACAACTACATGACATAAATGTAATAAAATATATATAGTAAAACACTATAAAATAATATACTATGTTAAAAATTCTCACATAGTAAAAAATAACTCATAGGAATATAAATTTCATAAAATATAATATCATATAAATAATGGATTAACAAAATATTAAATTAGTCATAAATCCATGGGAAAAAACTACAACATTGTTTACTTTAAGGAAATTTTATAATAGTAAAAACAAGATTAATAAAACCTCTACATTTACTGATAACCACAAAATTTCATGATATAGATATAATTGGTTGAACCCCACAATTATATTTGGATAAAATATTTCGAATAACACTACCATCCTATTATATGTACAAGGGAAACACCATTTTTTATTATAATTATTTTTGGATAAGTGACATTTACATGAAAATAAATATTTTATATGGTCATGTTATTATTATACAATAATATTTTGATCCCCAAATGTCATCATTTATAAAATACCATGAATTTAAACCACATATAACCCACAAAAACAAATATATATTATAAATAAATATATATATATATATATCATCAAAACCATTGACTATGAATTATCTGTTGAAAACATGGACTTTGAGCCATCAACCACAGCAGGAAATCCCATTTCACATCAATAAAAATTAGGATAAATAAATCTTCTTGATATGATATATAATTTGATAAAAATTAGGATCATGTAAGTGGATTAATATTTACTAGTACGAACAACCATGAGTCAGAATGTGTGGTTGGTAAACTGATTTCAGATTAATGTGTGATCGATCTTATATGAGAAGTTCTAGATGGTATTATAGTGTAGATATTAGTTGGATTACACCCATGTTCGAGATGGTATGGTCAATTTCAAGATAATAGAGAAAGGTTTTCTTTTTATAGGGATCATTCACTGACATATAATGTACACATTATGTACATAGATGAAATATTCCATGGAGTGACTCTATATTATATAATATTTGATTAATCATTTATGTTCATGTATTAGATTATCTTTGTTAGGATATATATTACATAAACATGTAATTTTCTGTGTTTTGAGAGTTATGCATCTTGTTTGGTCAGTTTCAAAAGTATTTCCTTCAGATATTATATCTATTTAAGATAAAAATGTTTTCCCACAACAATATTTACTAGGATGTGGAATTTGGAATTCTTTTTGGATTAATATACCCACCCCATACACATGTAAATAGTCTGGTTTTCTAAAAAAATTGGTAGACTATTATCATTTCTTCCAGGAATAGTTTCTTCGTAGACTTATCCAAATTTGTTTTGTTATATAATATAATTTAGGTCGATTAGCTAGGAGGTCTATAAGTGTGTTGGTATAAATTATTGTTTTGTTATTTTTAAATCATTTTTTGACAGGTTTATCAGCAAATGTTTTTTCATATTTAATATAATTATATTTTCAAATGTTTTTATTATTATTTATTTTTAAATTATTTTATATATATATTTATTACATGTTTATTAGTCAATAATATTTGGTCACTATTAGATCCTTATTTCATGTATATATTATAACAACAGAACACTAATAAGATGTCTTTAGATGTTATTTTACTATATAAGATCAATTACAAGGGATATCATAAAAAATCATTTAATATTTTTTATAATTGGGGGACTTTAGAAACAAATGATTCTAACATTATATTTTATAACATTAAATAGAACATCAAATTATAGTGATACAATTTTAATTCCTTATGTCAAATCAGGAAATAATTCATATGTATCATCATCGTATCCTAGGTAAAGGAATAAAATAATAATGTATCATAATCAAAGTAGAAACTATTATAATTTAACGGTGAATATGTCATTAGTTATAACATGAACTTAAAAAATGGCATGGAAAATAAAAACTGGTTTTATATTTAAATAAAAAATAATTCCATATATCATAATAAAACCAGAAACTCTTTATTCCATGACATCACAAACAATCTATTGAGGATTCATTCGAAGACAACATAATAAATTACAAATGTAACACCCCAAGATTTTATGAAAAATATTTTTTTTAATGGTTTGTGTTGTATGATACACAAAAAAGAGATTTCACAACAGACAACCCTGACTTGGCTTGCATTACACGCAAGCGTGACCTTCCACGATAGTGTGTGTTGTACGCAATACCGAGTTTCGCTAAGCAACGATATGCTATTAAAATATTATTAAAACTAGAAGTAATGAATAGTAATACCCACTTTTTGAAATTTTATAAATTTTATTTTTGAAAATGGACTTCATTTTTGGATTCGGAATATCGAAATTAGCCTAGGGTGGAATTTTGGTATTTTTCTGAAAACTATCAATTTTTAATGAATAGTGAAAACACTAGGTTACTATTTAAAAAACGACTTTTTATTTAAATAATTATTTATTTTATTTAAATTTATTTTAGGTAAAAATTGATACATAATACCTATATAACTTCAATGTAATTCATTGGAGTCATTTTATAATAATATTAGATATATAAAAATTTTATTGAACTTTTGACCGTCTTTTACCCACCTCCTAGGAGAATTTGCAAATTTACATAAAAATTAATTTTACCGCTTTTGTGAATGGAATTTCAAAAATCTGAGACACACGGTTGATGTCAGTAAGTAAAATGTGGTACAATGAGATTAAAATAATTTTTGGTGAATAGTAACTTTTTACTTTTTTTTCCACGGTTAAAAGTAAATAGGGTAATTAAGGGTAAAAATGATATTATTATTACCCTGACACATGTAATAATTCTATTTGATAAGTTTAATTCGACCAAAAACTACCTTAGGAATAAAATATGACCATTTAGTCCCACTTCGATTAGATTAGGACATTTAATAATAATTTATTTAAAGAAGGGTTAAAATAGTTAAAATCAAAGTTTAATAAGTAAATCATTTTTAATATAGGGTTATACATAAGATAATTCAACTTTAAATATTCGTTAAAAATATAAAAATACTTCCTACATAATGATATTTTATTTGTAATTTTTAGACATTAAATAATTTAATTTATTTATAACAAAATGATAATGCAATAATTATCTTATTAATGAAATATTGACATAATTGATGTTATAAATACCCAAATAAATGTAATTTAAGACTTTTTATGAATTCCAATAATTTTATATGTTAATACGACATGTTATTATTGATTTAGTTAGCTTTGTTTGCGATAATCATTCTGTTAAAAGTTTCACAAAAATCAATTACCAAATAGTGTCAAAATTGAAATAAAATAGTTTATACAACAAATATTATATTATTAAATGTTATTTTATTCCAAAAAATCTTAGTTTTGTCCAAATGACATAGATAAGGTTATATATATTAATAATATACAACTTGGGGTTCGTTTGGCTTGTTATAATAAGTTTAGTAACCTTATAGTGTAAAAAACAAGAAGACACGATAAAAATAAAATTATTTTACTTAAAGTTAAATATAAAGGATAAGGTTGAAATAGAAACCTAAACTAGTCTAAATTCTATTGGATGAGAGTATTTCGACCCCTCCCAACCTTATCTTCGAAATAACTCAATTTGGAGCTATTAAAAACCGAATATGACTTTATAATAAAATAATATTGTTAGTTATTCCAAAGGTTCCCCTGTCCTCCCTCTCTTACTCACACCACTTTGAGCCTTAAAGCTCATCCAACCCATGCCAATATCTATTATCCACTTCCCTAGTAACATCCTAGAGGTCATGGTCTTCTTCAAAGGCCAATCTTAGTGCCCTAAGAGGAGGTTTCAAAAAGGTTCTTCAAAGAAGAGGTAATGTCTGTTAGAGATTCTTTCAAATTTATTTCCTCTTCTACTTATTCTTCTTTAGTTGATTCATTATGAAGTAATAACATCAGTATAAATCATATACTGATATGTTACTATAATTATGAAACAAACCTATTTCACCATCTATCCGTCCTACGGAAAATGAAATCACTACGCGTGCGTACGTACGGAATACCGTCTCCACGCTGTGGTGTAATCGGTTTTCCCACCACCTCCATACATGGATGGGTATACTGGTGTAAATAAATAACTATAAATGATTATTGTAAATTGATATTTATTCTGAAATAGTATACATACACTCTAATACAATTCCACGATCATGGGAATGATATCATCGCTCGTGCGTACGTACAGACTACTGTCTCCACAAACGCGATGAGATTCATTTTCCATGATTAACCATTCAAGAATGTTTATAAAGTATATATAATGAATAATATTGAAATATATGACATAATAATGATATTTTATTTATGTATATATATAGATATATATGTATGTCATATACTCAAATCCATTTAATTCAATAAGGAAATGAAAACAACGTTCATGCGTACATACGACCTACCATCTCCATGAACGGTGTATTTCACTCCATTTATCGATCTATAATATATATGTCTATGATGAATATATATTATATATAAATCATATTTTACATTATATAATTATTTAAATCAGGATATAAGTAATAATATAAAGAACGACGAGTCGAAACACATATGATAAATGAAACGATTTTACCCAAAACGCTCTTTAACATGGAATTTACAAAAGAACGGGAAATATAATGTCATAAGTGAACCATATATGATATCATAAAAATGAATATAATTAATTAATAAGTCAATGACATTATTTAAATCATTATACATGAGGTTCGGATACATACGATTCATATCACACATAAGGTAAGGGATAATTTATCAATCTCAATTTTATCCGAGATTGTTTATTCGTAAGTATTTAATGGGGTTATCTTTATCATCAAAGCCAATGATTTCTAAAAACAATTCATGTATGTTTAAAGTCATTTTTACCCATTTTTGACTTTTACTACATGGTATGTAAGAAATATATTTGTGTTTACCATACGAGGTACTATTTGAATTTTCTAACAAAAGTACGAGAAGAATGTTATTTTTAAATTATACGGCGTGAACATATTTTTACGGTTTCATAACACCTCATTTTCATGAAGCTTAATATTCATGATTTTTTGACTATTTTCAACAAAATACTTTTATTTTAAATGTTCATGGAATTTGGTGAAAATAAAATGATTTTGAAGAAGAAAGGATATTTTCCTCAAAAATTCATTTCAAATGTTTTATCAAAACCATTTTCCATCTAAGATGACATTATTTCATATGTGTATGTTTCAAGTTTAATGTATCTATGATTTACATGGTTTCACTTTTCTTATTACGAAATGATATCTATTTCTTTTATATGGATTATGTGATGATGGAATTATGTTTATGAAACCCATTTTATTCTTTGGGTTATGATGAATGATTTATGTTTATGTTGTGGCACAAGTACGAATGTTTTCATTATGAAATGGGTGGGACCTATATCTCCCACCAATGCATTGGGTAAAGATTTATATCTCATGAGATAAACATGGCTGGAACGGTAATTTAATGCGGTTCAGTGTTACAAGACTGAAACGAGGAGTGAACTCGATTCAGAAAGGGAATTTTTCCACTTAGATGGTCTTGGCAGAAATGCGTTGGCTACAATGAAAATCATAACTTGTGAATAACAGTTTCCATAATTGAATTTTTTATTCCCATGCTATTTAATCATGATTGATGTTCCCTTATGATATATGCCTTACGTACTTCCAAGATTCATGTCTTTGCTCAAGATTTTGATGTTTCGATTTTATGATCAACTTTTTGAATTCAAATGTTTATGGATTGATTTATGTTCTCTATGTTTACCCTTACTGGGCATTTGAGCTCACCCCTTTTATGTTTTCTTTTCCCCAGGATATAAAGAAAGGTTTTAGGTAAGAAAAAAAGGGAAGATCTTTATGGGAGATGTAGAAGATCTTTCGCCACAATTAGAATATTATATTTCGAGTTTCCAAAGACACTAAACTATTACGGTCCTTGTGTGTGTGTTTTTTGTTATGTACCAAGTATTTCACAAAAGTAATGTAATGTCCATGTACGTCAAGCATAGGGTATCTACAGTTGGTATCAGAGGTAAGGTTTAGTCATCCTTTGGAAACTAGGATGTGAGAACTTTAGTGAGATCCCCAATGATATTTATAAGGTATGTCTAGGGATGCCCCTAAGGTTAAGTATAAGTATAGGTTATAGTACTAGAATTACAGTAACCTAAGATGTTAGATGTTGAAGGTACTCCCCCTTTATTATGTTGTTTTCCCTAGCGTGATTTTTTCCTCTCACACTATTATTTTTGGCTTTTAAATGATGGCTGGAACCCGAAGGAACCGTGTTTATCATTGTAATGGACAATGCAATGATTGTCCCCTTGAACAAACAAATGTTATGGGAGATGGAGTGAAAAATCTTATTGCTATACTTACACAAGCTATGAATCATTCTGGACTTAAAAATGAGCAGAGAAGGGAACAATATTCTATTAAGTCCTTCATGAGGCAACGTCTAACTTCCTTCAGTGGGTCTTCTGATCCACTTGTTGATGAACAATGGATCAGTACCACTGAAATGATATTTTCAGTTCTTCAATGTTATGAACATGATAAAGTAATCTTAGCAGTATATCTTTTGGAAGGTGAATATGATCAATGGTGGAATCTTATCAATAATACGAGGCCAAGAGATGAAATTGAGTCCATGGAATGGGACGATTTCAATAAATTATTTTTCAATAAGTACTTCCCTCTTATTCTTCAAAAAAAGATGGAGAATGAGTTTCTTGAACTAAAGCAAAAGGATGATGAATCTATTTGTATATATGAAGAAAATTTTAAAAGGCTTGCAAGGTATGGATCTGGCTTTATCATCCAACCTGAAAGTAAAATTGATCGATTCTTCAGTGTCTTAAAACCAAATCATCGAAGGGAATTATCTATAAGAGACTTCAGTAGATATGAAGAAATTGTGTGTTGTGCTATTATGGTAGAAATGGATGTTGTTGTTACATATCCATCTCATGGTTTTGACATGAAATGAAAGATGGAGTTCAAGGAGAAATCTCAGAATAATGGAGAAAAAGGTGAATGTTTCCTTATGCTCAATGACTGGAAAGAAGCATGGTGGAGATTATCTTAAAAGGACTAGAAAATGTTTTAAGTGTGGAAAAGAAGGTCATCGAGTAGCAGAGTGTCGATGTAATGGAAAAAGGGTTTCTAATGGTGTGAATAAAGAAAAGACTGCAGAGAACGCCCCAACAACACTTCAATGCTTCAAGTGCAATGAAATGGGGAATTATGCTAATCAATTCCTTAATCCAAGGGTTAATGATGATCGACATGAGCAACAACATAAGGAAAAGGACAAAGGGATGTCACATGTGATCACTATTGGCGATGTTGAATATGACTATGATGTGGTGGAATGATTAAGTTTTTTAAGTAATGGGATTCCAAAATAATGTTGTATATAATATCGTGGAATATTGGAATATTTATGTATTGGTCTATTATGGTTTTCAATAATTTTATGGTACCGGTAACCATGGAAAGTGATTGAGAAAGTTTGGTAAGCAGATGATATGCACATAATGAAGTGATAAGAAGATAATGAGATGTTTTATTCTATTCATGAGCTCATGAATGATATAAGAACTAAGTGATATCATGGTTTGAGTATAAAGAATTTTGAGGATTTTGGTATGTGGAATGTGTTATCTTTTAACTACATTCATGTTTTCACTAAGGTTCAATGGGTATTAATTTTTCAAGATAATACATGATTAAGGTATTCACATGTTTGTAATTTGACAAAAAAGATATATCTTATGATATATGGGGGATAAATGATGGCATTTAAGTGATTGTTATTTGAAATTTCAGGTAATCATTTTCTTTATACCATGAGCTTGGATTGAAGTATTTTAGATAAGCATAAATATTGGAATGGATTATGTTGGACATAAGTTAGTATTGTTTAAGGATAGACCTTTTTTCGATATAATTTATGGGATTTTATAGTAATATAGTTTTAAAAAAAGGACAACCAATAGGACGGGTGACAGCCCATCGCGTCTGACAAGGCTGTGGGAATCGAACCCACAACCGAAGTGCGACTGGCCTTTATCGCCTACCAATGGCCTACATGAAGTCCTTGGTTAATAGAAACTAGTTTTATTTTATTACACGGTATGATATATGAATTATAAGGTCATTTTTGGAAACATATACGATTAACCTCACCATATATGGACTTATGTATATTTGATAACTTTTGCTAACCTTTTGTTTGAAACAGATGGAATGACCCATCATTATATCACATGATCTGTTAACACTTCATGAATAACAAATTCAACTTCATTTCATTAAGAGATAAACTGGAAATTGTTCAAAGCATGAACAATAGTGAGATTGTACCAAAATAAAGTAAGAATTTATTCTAATTCAAAATTTTCAACTTTAGGGAAATGATCTTGAAAACCAAAAATGTTTTCCTAGTGCCCTTATATCCGATGAATCAGAAGGTACCCATGATCATCACAAATTTATGGATTTGTGATTGTTGTATTTTTCATATCCATGTTCTCTACCAATCTCCATTAGAACATGACGGTTAGATTTCTTATCCATATCCATATTTTCACCTATGTTCTCCTATGTGGAAACCCAGTGATTAGTTTATTTGGGTAACCGTTATGTTACATACTTTAGTTTTTAAAGCCATGTTTTGGTATTCTTTTTTACGATGTGGGTTTCTATTAAAAAAAAATTCGACTAGTAAACCATTTATAACTTCGACAAATTTCGAGGGCGAAATTCATTTTAAGGGGGGTAGAATGTACCAACCCATGATTTTACGAAAAATATCGTTTTTAATGTTTTGTGTTGTACGCTACACCAAATGGATTTTTCACAACACGCATCCCTAACGTTTCTTGCATTACACGTAAGTGCGACCTTCCACGATAGTGCGTGTTGTACGGAATACCGAGTTTTTCTAAACAATGATATGCTATTAAAATATTATTAAAACTAGACGTTATGAATAGTAATACCCACTTTTTGAAATTTTATCAATTTTATTTTTGAAAATGGACTTCATTTTTGGATTCAGAATATCGAAATTATCCTAGGGTGGAATTTTGGTATTTTTCTGAACACTTTCAATTTTTGATGAATTGTGAAAACACTGGGTTACTATTTAAAAATCGACTTTTTATTTAAATAATTATTTATTTTATTTAAATTTATTTTTGGTAAAAATTGATACATAATACCTATATAATTTCAATGTAATTCATTGGAGTCATTTTATAATAAATTTAAATATATAAAAATTTTATTGAACTTTTGACCGTCTTTTACCCACCTCCAAGGAGAATTTGAAAATTTTCCTAAAACGTAATTTTACCGCTTTTGTGAATGGAATTTAAAAAATTCGAGAGACATGGTTGATGTCAGTAAGTAAAATTTGGTCCAATGAGATGAAAATAATTTTTGTTGAATAGTAACTTTTTACTTTTTTTACCATGGTTAAAAGTAAATAGGGTATTTAATGGTAAATATGACATTATTATTACCCTAACACATGTTCTAATTCTATTGGATATGTGTAATTCGACCAAAAAAACTTAGGAGTAAAATATGACCATTTAGGCCCACTTGAATTAGATTAGGAAATTTAATATTAATTAATTAAAAAATTGTTAAAATAGTTTAAATCAATGTTTAATAACTAAATCATTTTTAATATAGGGTGATACATAAGATAAATTAGACTATAAATATTCATTATAAATATAAAAATATTTCCTACATAGTGATATTTTATTTGTAATTTTTATACATTAAATAATTTAATTTATTTATGACACAATGATGATGCAGTAATTATCTTATTAATGAAATATTGACATAATTGATGTTATAAATAACCAAATAAATGTAATTTGAGACTTTTTATGAATTCCAATAATTTTCAATGATAATATGACATGTTATTATTGATTTAGTTAACTTTTTTAGAACTAATCATTCTGTTAAAACTTTCACAAACATAAATTACCTAATAGTGTCAAAATTGACATAAAATAGTTTTTAAAACAAATATTATATTATTAATTGTTATTTTATTCCTAAAAATCTTTGGTTCGGTCAAATGACATAGATAAAGTTATATATATTAATAATAAACAACTTCGTGTTCGTTTGTCTTGTTATAATAAGTTTATTAACCTTATAGTGTAAGAAAACAAGAAGACACGGTAAAAGTAAAATTATTTAACTTAAAGTTAAATCTAAAAGATAAGGTTAAAATATAAAACCTAAAATTTTCTAAATTCTATTGTATGAGAGGATTTAGACCCATCCCCATGTTAGCTTATAAATAACTCAATTTTGAGCTATTAAAAACCGAATATGGATTTATAATAAAATAATATTGTTTGTTATTCCAAAGGTGCCCCTCTTATCCCTTATAAAATGGCACCTCCTCCCTCTCTTACTCACACCACTTTGAGCGTTAAAGCTCGTCCAAACCCTGAAAAGTTATCTTCTCCACTTCCCTAACAACATCCTAGAGGTTGTTTTCTTCTTCAAAGACCAATCTTAGTTCCCTAAGAGGAGGTTTCAAAAAGGCTCTTCAAAGAAGAGGTAATTTCTGTTACCGATTCTTTCAACTTTATTTCTTCTTCCACTTCTTCTTCTTTAGTTGTTTCATTATGACGTAATTAAATCAGTATCACTCATATAATGATATGTTATAATAATTATGAAACAACCCTATTTCACCATCTATCTATCCTACGGATAATGAAATCACCACGCGTGCGTACGTACGGAATACCGTCTCCACGCCGTGGTGTAATTAGTTTTTCCACCACCACCTTACATGGATGGGTATAATGGTGTAAATAAATAACTATATATGATTATATTAAAGTGATATTTATTCTGAAATAGTAAAAATACACTCCAATACAATTCCATGATCATGGAAATGATATCATCGCTCGTGCGTATGTACGGACTACCGTCTCCACGAACGCGATGAGATTCATTTTCCTTGATTAACCATTCAGGAGTTCTTATAAAGTATATATAATGACGAATAATTAAATATATGACATAATAATGCAACTTGAATTATGTATATATATATATATATATTTATGTCATATACTCAATTCCATTTTATTCAATAAGGAAACGAAAACAGCGTTCATGCGTACGTACGGCCTACTGTCTACATGAACAGTGTATTTCATTCATTTTATTGATGTATAATATATATGTATATGATGAAAATATATTATATATAAATCATGTTTTACATTCTAGAATTATGTAAATCATGATTTAAGTAATAATATCATGAACGACGAGTCGAAACACATACGAGAAATGAAACGATTTTACCCAAAACACTCTTTAACATGGAATTTACAAATGAACAGGAAATATAAAGTCATAAGTGAACCATCTATGATATCATAACAATGAATATGATTCTATTATAAGTCAATGAAATTAGTTAAATCATTATATTGGAGGTTCGGATACATACAAAGCATATCGAACATAAGGTTAGGGATAATTTATCAATCTCATTTTTATCTGAAATTTTTTATTCTTAAACATTTACTTGGGTTATCTTTATCCTCAAAGCCCATGTTTTCTAAAAATGTTTTCATGTATTTTTAATTTCATTTTTACCCATTTTTGGCTTTTACTCCATGGTATGTAAGGAATATTTTTTTGTTTACCATACGAGGTACTTTTTGACTTTTCTGACAAAAGTATGAGAAGCATGTTATTTTTAACTTATACGGCGTGAACAGATTTTTACGATTTCATAACACCTAATTTTCATGAAGCTCAATCTACAAGATTTTATGACTATTTTCAACAAAATACTTTTATTTTAAAAGTTCATGGAATTTTGTGAAAAGAAAATTATTTTGAAGAAGAAAGGATATTTTCCTCAAAGAATTCATTACAAATGTTTTATCAAAACCATTTTCCATATAAGATGACATTATTTCATATGTGTATGTTTCAAGTTTAATGTCTCTATGATTTACATGGTTTCAATTTTATTATTATGAAATTATATCTATTTCTTTTATATGGATTATGTGATGATGGAATGATGTTTATGAAACACATTTTATTCTTTGGATTATGATGAATGATTTTGTTTATGTTGGGTCACAAGTAAAAATGATTTAATTATGAGATGGGTGGGACCTATATCTACCTATAATGCATTGGTTAAATATTTACATCTCATGAGATAGACATGGCTGGAACGGTAAGTTAATCTGGTTCAGTGTTACAGGACTGAAATGGGGAGTGAACTCGATTCAGAAAGGGACTTTGTCCACTAAGATGGTCTTGGTAGAAATGTCTTGTCTACAATGGAAATCATAACATATGATTAATGGTTTCCACAATTACATGTTTTATTCCCATGTAATTTTATCATGATTAATGTTCCCTTATGACATATGCCTTACGTACTTCCATGATTCATGTCTTTGCTCATGATTTGGATGTTTTGATTTTATGTTCAAGTTTTTGCATTCAAATGTTTATGGATTGTTTTATGTTCTCTATGTTTACCCTTACTAGGCATTTGAGCTCACCGATTTTATTTTTTCTTTTCCCTAGGATATAGAGAAAGGTTTTAGGTAAGAAAAAAAGGGAATATCTTTATGGGAGATGTTGAAGATCTTTCACCACGATTATAAGATTTTATTCCTAGTTTCCAAAGACACTAAACTATTATGGTCCTTGTGTGTGTGTTTTTGTTATGTACTAAGTATTCCCAAAAGTAATGTAATGTCCATATACGTCAAGCTTAGGGTCTCTACAACAAAGTAATATACAAATCATCTTGAATAATGTATCACATGAGACTAAATAATTAATCAATTAGATTCTGTAATTCTAGGTCCCATAAATCACTTAATATATCCAAATATTTTATGTTATGAATAAAAATACAAACCTAGTCAACATAACAAAATAATCATTGACTATAATTATTAGATGATCTATCCGAGGGAATGTAAAATCATCCCCAATTTAAAATGTTCATATGTAATACATAGAAATATAAAGAATGTTATCCATAAATTATATCTCTATAAAATAATAATTCGAATCAAATAATTTAAACCATGATGAACGTGCTATTAAAATGTATCAATAACATTTCATGGAGAAATGAAAGTTTCATTTTTAATGTTATTAAATAAAATTTAAAAAACATCATTTTATTTGGAAGAAAATTTCATTCTAAATAACCATGGAATATTGTAATATAATATTCATGGAATATAATATTCAAGATAGTGAATATTTTAGTTTATGTAGTATGAATTTAAACAATGGTATTATTCACTCCATTCAGAAATAGTCATCATTCAAAGATAGATAATATTATTGAATATGAACATTTTTATGGACAGTAAAAAATTGATAATAATTTATTTTATAAAGCATTGGATAACTCAAATTATTGTTTTTATAATATTATTATGGGAATATGGATAAGAGAGAAAATTTCCCTAAAACAATTAATTTTAAATGATGGATTTGAGTGAAGAATATTTTTTTTAACATTTGGGATCATATATATAGTTTACTTAATTTAAAATATGTAATTAAAAAAATTGTGACTAAAATAAAATATATTATTATTATGATATAATGATCATATAATAGTGAGAATAGAAAAATAAAACTAGAATACCTTTATAATATTGATAATTTGAATTAAAAAAATTTCGCTATGGGTACTTTTGATATATCTCCCAGTTGTATTAAATAACATCAAATTAAAATTGTTATGAATTTTAAATAATATAATTAATGATGTAATATATAAAAATGGTTATTATATAAAATAGTAAAAAATATAACATTTCTGATTGCTGAATATTTATCATATAAATAAAATTTATATTATAAAACATTTGAAAGATCATGGAATTATATTTTTAATTTATGTGTAAATTGATTGTGTGAAATAAATTAATACAAAACTAAAACAACAAATAAATATTACATAAAACCATCAAATTTTATTACTCATATAATTATTTCATTATAGTGTCAATGAAATAGTTATATATACAATGGAAATGACGTTTTTATGTGAATATACCTATATCATGTAAAACTAAACATGTACTTAAATTGTCTCATACATAATATTGATATAATTGTTTTCTACTATATCAAATACCATTTCCATATGTATTCTTGTATTATTATACATTCTATTTCATCTCTTACTATCACTCCTTGATATTTTTTTTAAAATTATTTTGAAATAAATTTATTCATTTTTTATATTTAGTGTTACATTCAACACTGATTTTCGATTTCAATACATAAAATCATGATTTTAACTTGTGTTATATAGAACACTGAGGAAAAAATAACATGACATACTATTATGATTTTTTAATATTATAGTCTTCAAATATTCCATTATCTTCGTGGGTAAAATAGAATTATTGAAAAAATGAAAATATATTTCTTAATAACATATATAATGAATTCAATGGTTTTAAATAAATTATAAATTAAATTAGAAAGCTATTTTAAAAAAGGAAATCTTTTTCTAAAGAATTATTTTTATGAAAATAATTATGTAGTACATAAATAAATTTAAATAATAATTTTGATAATTATTTTATTGGAATAAATTTATTATATATTTAGTTAAATTTTTTATGATTCATCTTAGGTGTTTTCTAGGAAATATATATGAAAAAAAAATACGTTTAAAAATATATTTTTCTAAATAGAAATTTTTTCTCACATTGAAAAAAAATATTAAAAAATATATTTTACCATGTTATGAAATTTTTTAATAAAATTAGAATCATTTATTTAATTTAAAATATGGAAATTTTCTTGGGAAAATCTTATTTGAATTTCGTTAGATGATATTTATTTCAATGTATTGTGAAAATAAATTGTTTTACGAAACATTGTTAATTATATTGAGTAATAGAATAAAAATATTTTTCAAATTTCATTGAAATAATATTTTTTAAAATTATACATATATTATTCAAATATATTTCATTAGAATTATTTCCATATAATTTTCTTATATAAAATCATTTTAAACTATTGAATAATTTCAATTTTAAAACCTACTTTCTCATACCGTATTTGGGATTAATTTTACAATAAATATTGAATCATTGGATAGTCTAATTTGAAAATACGAATACTATATTTTTAGTAAATGTAATTTATATTATCTTATATCTTCCAATTATTTATTGACCGTAATGAATTTTTATAATTGTGAATTATGTTTTCAGTCATTATGCTAAAAAATGTTTAATAAGGGGATAAAAATGATATCAATTAAAGCCAACCCAAAAATATTTTAATACCCATTATATGAATTTTTTTATATTAAATATTATAGGTTATAAAATTTCTACATTCGGTGTATTTTTCAATGTGAAAAATTAGGGTACACATTTTTTTGTTAAAAATTTACAAGTGTCCCAGTCACCTATTATATAAAGGGGAGCCACCTCACCTATACTCATTACTGTTTATGAAAAAATTATTTCAAAAAAAATATAGTAATAACATAAATAATATCATCATCTAGTCCCAGATTTCATATATTGTTCATAAATCCATCATAAGAATTTTTTATGTTCAAACCAAAAGAAGTCGTCCGAATTTGAGGTAATATCCCAACTATGATTCATATATCTTCATTCATATACCTCTATCAATTATTTTTTCACTATGATGGTATAATTTCTTTTTTATTTTCCATATACTCAAATTTGTAAGGGATTAACCTACCACCATATCCTCTACTATCAAATGAGCTATGATATCAATATTCTTGTTTATGGATGACTACCTCTTCATGGACCATTGCCATTCATTTTACAATAAAAACATCTCACAATAATATATTATCATGGAATAAGTGGTTATACATAATATGTATTATTTTATAATACTTGTTTTAATTTTATATCAGATATACCATCTTACATTCCATTTTGTGGGAATACGACAATGTTGATCATTTGTATGGTGGACTACCACCTCCTGAAGAAAAATTATTCGTTCATGATTTACAAGTGAGCTATTAAGGATATATTTAATGATATATATTTATATATAATAAAAATTATTCTAAAATTATAACATAGTTATTAACATGATTTCAATCAACCTTTTGATAATATTGAAACTACATTTAGTTGTACATATGGCATAACATCCCTATGAATGGAGTATTTAATTTTCTATTTCTAAAATTAATAGATCACACAAAAAAACTATACAATAAACATATATGATATTTTTATCATCATTATCATTTTGGATATTATTTAACCATTATTAAATTTTAATTGGACCGAAAATATAAAATCAAAACATGCATAAAAAACAAATCAGTTATTTCTAAAAACATGACATTAACAAAGAATTGTTAATAAATTAATAATAATTGGTAAAAAATAAAACATATATGGTATTATCTATATAATTATTGTTCAATAGTAGATATATATTAAAATTAACCTTATTATAATAGTAGTTTTAATGTTTTTATAGGGTGACAAGAGTAGAGGTAAGGGAATTATGTCTCACATTTTACATCTGTGAGTGGCATTCAATATTCCCCACCAATTTCATCGTGTTGTGTCTATATATCCCATGAATTTTTATATGATTATTCTCTAGAAAATTATTTGAATATTCATATTTTTTTAGGATATCCCTTTCATGTTGTATATTGTAAAAATGTTACCAAAGTGGTATGAGATTGTTTTTAAAATATCATTATTTGGATCAAAAGTTATGTATTAAACCTATCTTCTTAAATGATGACAATAAAAAATAACATATTATATATTATATCATGATTCTCAATAATTTATGATATTAAAAGATTTATTTTAACTTTTTATTTAATTGGGAATTTTATTTTAATGATACCTATGTGGTAAATGTTTGATGTTATAATGACATTGTTTATGGATATTTTTTATTAGCATGATTTGGTAAATGAAATATTTTTAACCACAACTGAATAATCTCAGGAAATTTTTTAAAGTATTGTTTTTAATTAAACACTATGTTATCCATTAATTATACTCTATGTATTCATATGTTTGAAAAAAATATGAAAAATTATATGTACTATTTTGTTTGGTTGAAAACTATTTTCACCCTAATGATGCATTCTAATTTTTTTCATGAAAATGTTTTATCAATTTTGAAATTAAATATTAATGAAAATTATAACCATTTTATAATTTATAATTTTTTAAATGTAATATTTATATAATATTCAAATCTATTTTTTTAATTAAATGAAAAACTAATATTTGTTTTAACATGTGTGACATGATAAAAATTTCCCACTATCAATAAAATTATTTTATTTGTATATTAATTAGTAAATATTGAATGTTATTTTCAATGAAAATTATTTGGAAAATAATTTTTATTTTAATAAAAAAAATTGAATTTAGATGATTATTTTTCTTATTAACTTTTTATTATTATTTTAAAGCATTTTTTATAATTTTTACCCATATATTCTCAATGAAATTGATTTATAAAATATTTTATAATGTTTTTTTTTTAAAAATAATTTTAAATTAAAATTTATTTATCTCTATAAAAATTGCACGTTATTTTTCTTTACAAATAATTATACCTTTGTGAATTTATATAATTATTTTACTTATACTTTTCTATAAATATGGCTGATTGATACGATTCTCATTCTTTATATGAATATTTTATGTTTATAATGAAATGAGGTTTATAAAACCTGTTTTACTTACACTAGTTATACCATGAATGAATTTTAATGAAACAAATTTTTTTTCCCTAGGATATTTCATAGTGAAATATTGAAATAAAATTAAATCTTTTTCTTTTCCATTGGTTATACTGTGATAAAATGTTTAAGAAACCTATTAATTTTAATGGCATTTAATATGATCATTATTTTTAAGATCTCATTGTACACATGTGTATGATATTTAATTTTTGATTAGTTGTCAATATATTTTCCAATAAATAATTGAATATGGATTAATGTTATATGAGATGACATGGTAAATGGGAGGTCATCCCAAGCACAAATTCAGGTAAATAGAGGTTATCCTAGGATCGAATGTGGTCATATAGAAGATTATCCAAAACCTGAATGATGTTAATTGGAAGGTTATACCATGCATAACATGTAATGAGTGTATTGGAGTTATCATATTAATAATATGTTCTATGCGTATCAATATGAAGAAAATCAATGACTTATTACATTGTGATTCTCCCAAGGATAGTTTTAATTTTTTCCTTATGATTCATACATTAAAAAATTAGAATCATTACACCATGAATCAAAATTAATATATTTTATATGTAGGGTATGGTTTTAAAATTTAATCATCCAGCTATCGTACCATCATTCCCATGTTATTCTTTTATATCTTCTTTATTTACCCTTGATATGAATATGATCTCACCCAATCATACATTTAATTTTACCATTTTTCGTATAATTGTCATAATTATTATATATATAATAAAAGCACTACGTGAGAAAATAATTTTTTTAATTTGTTTATATTTAAAAAAATTAAAATATAGTTTACATTGTCTCTGATGATGCTAAAAATATGAGCCAAGAAATTGTTTCTATATTGCAATAAATATCCACTTAAAAAGATGCAATATATAATAATTTTATGATTAGTTAAATAGATATTGTATCAAAATATATTTTTAGAAATCATTTGTAAATATTATTAAAAAACATTAGTGAGATTCCAATGGCTGTTTCTTTGTATAATTTAAAGGATGATGAATTTTAAAGGAAAATATCAAGGAATTTTATTGACAGATAAAAAAATTTATTCCAAAGAAATTGATTCAATAACAAGATACTAAAAGTTGATGTAGATGTAGATCAGATACATATATGGGTAATAACTCTAAAAATATTAAATTTTGATAAATCTAATATTTAAATAGTTCAAGATAATGGGCCCTATTACACTCAATGTCTTACACTCAATGGGGATATTCATTGGAAATTCAAAAACACAATACAATCATTGATGAAGGATTTAAAAAATTAATGAATGTGAATTAACAATGATAAAACTAATGTTTTATAGATTAAAAATATTCATTTATACCTTAGACATCCAATAGGTTATTGTTATTATTATTATATTCCACATATTGGTTAGGGTTTCTAATACCATGCAGTTGGTTTTGGGGGATGGAAAGAAACTAAATAAATTAGGTTAATGATTAATGTTATGGGATATTATATGATCTTCCCCTTATGTAAATTTTTTTGAATGTGACGGAATGAGAAATATCATATTTAACCTCACACAAAATTCTCATTCTATGTATCCCAATGGGATTCTAAATGAGAAGTAGAGGGAATAACAATTTCTGAGACCTTCATGTTGCAACATCAACATTATTTTTGTGGGTCTTCTAATCCAATATTATTTAAGAATATTGTAATCATACATGAAATCATATATTATATCCTCCTATTTTTAAGGATGAGAAAATAGTATTGGATTTATTACATTTGGAATGTGAATTAGAAAAGTGGTGGAAACATATAAATATTCTGACACAAAAACATCAAACTATCTCCATAGATTAGGATGAGTTCTACATATTATATTTCAATAATTACAAATATTTTATTTTTAATATGTATATTTACCTCGAGTAACATGCGCTAAAGTAAAAGGATAATGAACCTATTGGAACTTACAAGGGATGTTTTACAATACATGTCAGTTTAGGTTCTGATTTTAATATTCAACATAAATATATGTTTTGTCAGTTATTAAATTTAGTAAACAATGTATCTGATGGTTTTTATAAATATGAGATATCAGTAACTATGTAGTAATCATATTTTCTGATATCAAGGTGGATATTGATATTAAAATGAGCCATCAATATCATGGTCTAAATTAGGAATGAATTGTGGATTTCAATGAATACTCTAAAACCTATGGGAAGAAGGACATTATATTTCCCTCATGCTCAAAGTAAATGAGAAAAAATAGAGGAAATTGAATTAGTGGTACTACAAAGTGATAAACCTGTCACCGAGAATATCATCACGAATTTAAATTTCAATGTGATTAGAATATGATAGCTAATGATTAAAATAGAGATAAATATGAAAAAAATTATCTCTACATATTATAGTGTTTCAATTGAATGTATTATGTGAATAATATGAAAAAATTCCAAAATCCATGGGATACTTAGGATGAAAAATCACAAAAATATTTAATGTTACAGGAAAAAGGGATACTATATGGAATTTTGGTGGTTGAAGAGAATCATGATAATTAGATAACACATATCCTCAACTCCATAATAGGGAATTTGAAGTTTGATTTTTTATGAAGGATCATAATGAAAATATCATTGTTCAGCATTTTATGAAATATTTTTTGATTTTGAGGTTTTAAGACCTCATAATACAAGGACTATTAAATAATGAAATCACATTTTATATTATATCAGTACAGGTTTTATCCCAATATTCAAGAGGAAATATATTATAATATATGATCATATATATTCATTAGATTGAAAAATTATTTGGAATGATATATTTATCCATGTAATAATATAATTATACTTGTGGATAATATCATGGTTTTATAAGTTAATGTTTTATATTAATTTTAACATCATTGTAACACACATTGAGGTTTTATGAGAGAGTCTTCAATCATGAATAATGATATTTTTAATGAAATTTATTGCAATACAACACATTGGTTTCTTAAATGTATTAATTAAAATTTTATTTGAGGTGGAAGGCCTACATACATTTTGGACAAATGATGATTGTTACTATCATCATTTGTTATTTATTTTATCTTTGATGTTGGGATATATATTGGTTTTATTTTCTCACAATAAAAACTCAACTCACCATATTTCTATATGAGAATATTTCTTCCTATATCAACATAAGATAATAAAAATTGAAAAAGTCATAAGGTTTCCTATATTTCCACATTCAATTGAATATTATATTTATCTTTTATTTACCTCTATGTTTTGGAGAATTATTCACCGATATCATGTTGCATAGTTCAGTTTCATCACAATGCATCATCATTAGAAAAATTGTTAATGTGATAGAAAAAATAAAACTCTCTAGGATATGATAACATATCAATAAATAGATTTAATTTTTCTGGGATCAGCACCTTGAACATTATGAATATTATTTAACAAATGAATATCAGTTGATAATTTAAATAGATACTTATATTTCACTTTATGGGACAATGGGATGAACATGAACTTAATATAATGTAGTTATAAAGAGAATTTTATTGGGAGACAAGATAAATTAAGAAATATAAGAGAAGGTTATAGAAATTCAACAACACATAATTTAAGAACAAATTCAAATGAATTGTTATAAAGATAATTGTTATTGTGATCTATAATTTGATATTGGTGTTAAACATTTTCTATGTATTTATCTAAAGAATAATCAATGGAATAATATATCCTCAGTAGATCTGTCTATTTGACATACTTCATAATATTAAGATAATGTAAAACCTTCTTTAATTTCCAACAAACCACTCTCAGGATCATGATCTATTCCAGGTATCTCTCTCATAAAGGTAGATATCTAATCTGTCACATGCACTAAACATAGCCTCCATATCGATTTAGCATAAAATTTTTAATGAGGAACAATTGGTGGTTATTATAGATCATATTGGGAATATTCTTCAGAAAAACAACAGTTACCTCGAAAAATGTTTTTTATTAACCAATAGCTTGAGGATATTACATGGGATATTAAAAAGGTAATGAAGAAAAATTACCATCAATTATTTTTACCAAAATGATGAATTTTTATAAGTAAATACCTTCTATCTGTGTTAGAGTACAATTCACAATATTTTTGAGATAAAATTTTCAAATAATTTAAATATTCTATTATGTTTTTAATTAGATACACAGTGGTTACATGTCATTACATGTAATAAAATTTGTATGTTACATTACACACAACAATGAGTTTAAATTAAACATTATTTATTAATATGAATAAGTTATTTATTATTATTGTTTTCTAAAATTCTATTGGGATGGCGTGAATTAATTAGATTAACTAAATTATGAAAATATAATTTTTTATGATGGATAAATAATTATTTATTTGGTGAGAAAATAATTATAAATGAAAATAAAAAAATATTCAAATAATGGAATTTTAAATCCATAAAAACGATTTTTATGAGGAGTATTATGTTATATATTATTAGAATAAATAAATAATGTTTTTTAAAATATATAGATTAATATCAAATTTTATATATTTTATTAAAAATTTAAAATTTATATTGTGTGTTTTCTATGCTAAAGATAATAATAAATCCAATTTTACGTAAAAGACTTTATTTTTCAAAGATTTTTTATACATTTTTTTAAACTCATTTTAAAATAATTTTTTAAAATTTTAGAATGATTTTATAAATGATGATAATTTTTGAAATCTGTATTTGTTATTTATCATTGGTTGAGTTTTTTAAATGTTATGTGAAGAAATTGTTTTTAATGAATAATAAAATGTAAGGGTTTTAATTATATATTTTAATTACCATTATATGTATTAAAAACTTCTAAATATATTAATCCTACTTCTAAAATAAACATTATTTGTTTTTTTTAAAATTCAATGAAATATTGGTCATTGTAAAAAATAATATTTAATATAACAATAATTACACATTTGAACATTTTCTCTCTGAATACCATCATTTTCATTGCATAAAAAAAATTTCTAAAAATATTCAATTTTGTGAATGGAATTTTTAAAAAATATTTAAATATTTTTAATAACCATATATCATATTATGTATTATAGTAAAACTAATTTTTTACCATAAAAAATAGTATAAATTGTAATTATTATTTCCCATGATTATGTTAAGAATGTTTTTTCCCGATGTAAACCTAAAAAGATAAACGATTAAAATGGACCATCAAATTACAAAAACCAATATTTGGTACGTAAATATTAATAACAAATATTTTTAATATAACTTATTATTTTGAGGACATTTTTTTATATAAAAATATTGTTAAATCTCTTTGTTTTTAAAAATTATAAGTGTTCCACTTACCTCACTAATAAAATGACACCCATTATGCTCTCCTCCTAACACCTTAAAACCCCATTTTTTCAGCCAATAAATTCTCAAATATCCTTCCAAGTCCCATTATATTATACTAGGATCCTTATTTTGGAATATAATATTTTTTATGACGGCTTTTGGTGAAAACAAAATGATGTTATCTCAAGATTTAATATATCTAATATATAATTTTACATTATTTATTCCTCCACCACCATCAATTAATATTAAACCACTAGGATTTAATAAAAATATTTTTTCCCTATAATATTAATTTTTTATGTTAATTTTATTACCTACAACTATCTTCTCTAATATCACATGGGTTATACAATCATTATTCTTGTTTGAGGTGGAATACCTCCTTACGAACCGATGTAATTCATTTTTCCATTACAACTTCTAAAAACTATATAGAATGATAGATTTAATTTTTATGTAATATATTTTTATATTTTTTATGATATTTTTATAATTATTTTATTATTATATTACATATTCATTATTAGAATACATTCTATGGGAATAAGAAAACATTATTCAGGTCTACGATGGACTACCATAATGTGAAGAGATGTGATTCATTAATTATTTAAATTAAATGTAATAATTATGGGTTTTATTAGAGTATGTGAAATATATTAAATCGAATGTATTTTTTTATATTTCATTCAACCCATAAATAAAATGGGACCAACGTTCATGCATAAATATATCCTACCGTCTATATGAACGGTGTATTTCATATTCAATATCACGAATAAATGGATCAATATAAATACATATAAATTGAATATATATGATATATATATGTTGTTTATAATTATGGATAATTATAATCCATTATTATTTTATGATTCCCATATATAGAAAATTGAAACATACCCAATAAACAAAGCAGTTATTGATTGAAACTCATCATTAACATGGAATTGTTATTAAATGAGTTAAAACATTTCTTATTTCAAAAATTTATGGCATGATATGTTACATCCCAAGTAATTAATGAATAATAGGTATTTTTATCTATGTCTATTTATGAATTATATACTGTGTTTGAGGCTTAAAATGAGAATACATCCAACCTAAAGTATGGAAAACTCTAGTATTTTTTAAAGATTGTTTTACCTCCTTTTGATGGAGAACCATTTGTAAATCTATCTTTTGACAATTTTATAAGATATATTTATCAAAATAAACTTATTCTTTATTATTGTGACATTGAAATTTACTTTGGATAAATTTCTGGTATTTTTCTGATAGTGTTCATTTTTTTAGGAATAGGGGAATTTTTTGTATTTTAATTCAAATCCACTTTTTAATCGAATTTATTAATATAGATAGATTATATTTTTAATTGGTTTTAAAGTGTAAGTATAATATATTTTTACCATTTAATCCAATGGTGGACATTGGAGTTAATTTCACGTTGAAATCGGACTTGAACTAGTGTCAATCTTTTGAAACTTTTTGTTTCATAAAAACACGCTATTTGCTCAGACAACGGGAATTAATTATTAAATTAATTAATGTAACTAATATGTTTTTAATTTTTTAAAATAGAAATCATTTTTCAATTCGTAATATCAAATATATATTAGGGTGATGTTTTGGTTTTTTTGTGGAAAACTTCAATTTTTGATGAATAGTGAAACCACTAAGTGGTACTTATAAAAACTGACTTTTTGTTTAAATGAAATTTTACCACCTCTGTGTTTTGAATTTCAAAAATCTGACATACATGGTTGTCATTATGAAGTAAAATGTGGTTCAATGGGATTAAAATAATTTTTTGGTAAATAGTAACTTATTAAGTTTTTTATCGCGAATAGAGGTAATTAGTACAATTTAAGGCAAAAATGATATTATAATAATATGAAAATACCTAGACACATGTCCTAACCTTAATTGATGTGTCATTTCTGACCAAGGAAATCCATGGGTCAACTTGGGGACCCCATAGAGCCTCTTTGGTAGGAAAATGACATTAATATATTTTTATTTAATGTTAAAATTAAAATGACACAAAAATGAGTTCTTTTACTAAAAAAATTTGTAAATGGGGTTATACAAGTCATATTTTTGACTATAAATAATCATTGAAATTAAAAAAAAAATTCAAACATCATAGTATTTTTTATAATTTTTAGACATTAAATAAATTAAATTATTTATGGCATTATGAGGATGCAGCAATTACCTCATTATTTAACGATTTAAATAAAAAGAAAAGATAATGTAAAATATAAGACCTACACTTGTCAAAAACCTATTGTATGGGTATATTTCAAACTCTTATCACATTATCCTCAAATTATATCAATATGGGACCTTTTAAATCCGAAACTCATTTTAAAATAAAGTAACATTTCTTTACTTTCCATGAGTGCCCATCGTCTCCTCTTATAAAAGGCCCCCACCTCTACCTCCTTACCCACAATTCCAAAGCCTTTGGCTCGGACAAACCCTGCTCATTTTGTCTCTCCACATACCTCTCTAACTCCTAGAAAACTCACTTTGTGAAGAAGTCTTCCCAAGGAAGCCTTTGAGCTCAAATCAAAAAGAGTTACGCGATTTAAAGGTAGTGTCTTCTCTTGTGTTCTTATGTTTTATTTTTCTTCTCCAACCCACTAAAGTCTTTTTATTCATTTCTTTTGTAACAACACCAGTATCTTCCATATGCTAGGATGTTGTTATAAAAAGGATTTGAGCTACACATACACACACCTACATCTAATTGTTAAAGAACATACTGTTTCTGTGGATGGTGAATTTCTGCCTCACGAAACGATGATTGTTCAACACTCATATATCACCTTCAAAGGTGTCCATTAAGATGTCACTATATTTATATATTTTATATAATATTTTTAGGTTTTACTTAAGCTTCTGTATTTTTAATTTATGGCATATCATTATTCTTACCATTATGAGTAAACGTGATATCTTCATTTTAGGAAGTGTGGACTACCGCCCCCTCAAATTGATTTGATTCGTTAATACCATATGTGTTACGTATAAAGGAATATTTAATGATATTATATATGATACCATACTAGAATTAAAATACTATTATGTATCATTAGGTTTTAATTCCATAAAATAAGAAAAAGAAATGAAAGTAGCGTTCATGCGTATGTACGGGTTACTGTCTCCATGAATGGTGCATTTCATTTCTTACCTCTAAACGTTATATAATATTATAAATGAATGTATATACTGGATATATATGATATATATGATATATACATCATGAGTATAACTCTGGATATAATGGATACATGAACAACTTGTAATTATAAAGAGCATATTTTGACTCAAGTACCAAAGATCGTTAAAATAACCGTTATTAACTAAAATAATTACATAGTGTTCATGACATAGTAGTAAGTGATATAAAAGGAATAATGAACTCAAAAAATTTTCTAGAGCAAGTATAAATTAACTCAATTTTATTATTCCAGAGATTAAAGAACTATCAAGTCATGTTGGATACGAGGTATGGGACTTCGTCTCAATCTCTTTTCATTGAGTCATATTTTGTTTTATACACAACCTTCTTTTATACGGTGTATAAACCCCGTTGACTTTTACATTTATTCAAAATGAATCTTTTTTATAAGAATTATTTACTAAATGACAAGAGGGAATGTTTTTCTGTCGTACGTATGCGGCGAGAATGAATTCTTCACCGCCGTGACCATTATTTGAGTTTAGGCATCCTCTACAAGCCATAATTTTTTTAATGAAAAAAAATACCATGTTTTACATTTCTTTTTTTTTGGTATTGAAAATGGTTTTCATAATATTTTTATATCAATGTGTTGTATTTATATCTTGTTATTGAAAGGTGGAAATGTTATGTTTCATTTATGCATGTTTTATGTGATACGATTATGTTGTGGTTCTTCGGAATTACTATAAAGACGGGTGGTTCCGTGATAAAATAAGGGGGGGTGAGCCCGATATAGCTCTCCAATGCATTGGGTAACGCGAAGGAGTAAAACGTTAAGGTTTATCTAAAGATATTTAGGGAATATATTTTAATGGGTATTCCAAACGTAACCAAGAGGGTTACTCCCTATGTAAGAATGTTACGGATGCCTCAAGTTACCTTTATGTCTTATGATTTCTATGATTTATTCATGATTTGATTAGGTATGTTAAAGTGCCTATGTTTTATGGGTAAAGTATTATTTCATTCTTATGTATATATGAACTCATGTTTCCTTTCCATATTTATACAACCCTTACTGAGGTTTTTGTGCTCATCCCAAGTTTTTGAAATGTCTTTCACAGGTCAAGGGTATGGTACATGATATGATGATAGTGTCAAGGAAATGTCAAGAAAGAATCCATGTTTTATTTTAAATATGTTTCCATTTATGGGAAAAATGAATACTATCTTTTATGTAACCACATTATTGAAATGTGGATTATAATGTATGTTTTATGATATAATTCTCTAAAACTCTAAAAATGAAAAGATCCTAAATGTGTAATATTGTAATAACTCAAGATTAAGTTGGGTTTAAGGCTAGGGCCTTATAGTTGGTATCAGAGGTCGGTTTAGATAACTTTAGGAGTTAGAATTTTATTAAATGATTAACCAAAATTATTTTTTTTATGGTCAAATTGAAATGATATAGCATTTGAAGATTACCATGTTGCTTCATCTAAGACATGTTTGTTTAGAATGGTTTTCCACAGAGGAAACAGGGAAGCAGTGCTAGGAAGGCATAAAAAAGGAAATAACCTTCCGAATCTGCATCCTGAGATGGTCGGAATTGGAACTGAACAGTTTGTTGTAGTGATGGCATAGTTGACTCAAGCGATAAATGATGGTGGTATCCATACATGAGATCAGCCAGATCAACTGCAGAGGAACATGTTAGTGGTGGAACATTTCATGAGGAAACATCCCCCATCATTCAAAGGATCATATGACCCTGTGGTAGCTGGAGGGTGGATTAAAGAACTAGAGAAGATTTTCAATGTCATGGGGTGTTCAGAAAATCAAAAGGTTAGTCTTGCTATTTACCATTTGGAGGGTGAATCAGATCAGTGGTGGTCGATGGTTAAAAATATCAGGGACGCGGATGAGATTGATGCTCTCAACTAGGATGAATTCAACGGTATGTTTCGTGAGAAGTATTTTACTAAGGTTGTTTGACTTAGGATGGGGAAAAAATTCTTGGAATTGAGGCAAGAGGAAGACTCAGTGGCTGCCTATGAAGAAAGGTTCACTTGATTGGCAAGGTATGCTCCAAATTTTATTCAAGACCTTGATAGTAAAATCAATCGTTTTTACTCAGGATTAAATCCAAAATATCGAAGGGCATTAGCTTCTCGTGAGTTCAAAAGTTATTAAATGCATGTTCGATGTGATGAGAAGGTGGAAATGGAGTTTGTGGATGATCAAGTGTTCTATAACAACTAGCAGAAGAAGAGACCGAGGTGGCAGGAGAAAGGGAAAAAAACTTTCAAAAATGTATGATTGTAAGAAAACTAAGTTTCCATTTTGTGATAAATGTGGGAAAAGGCATGCTAGGGAATGTCTTCTAAATTATGGAAAGTGCTACCAATGTGGTAAGTTAGGACATAAGGCTCATGATTGCACTGAAAAATATTAGGGTGATGGTAAGAGCAAATTTGATTTATAGTTAGTGAAATGTTTTATGTGCAATGATATGGGTCACTATGCAAACGAGTGTCCAACAAAGAGCATGAGTGATGAGAAGAAGTTAGACTACAAGAAGAAAGGGGTGGTGAAACCCTTTGAAACTACTTCAGCAGATGTCGGGCCATCAAATGAAGTTGTATCAGTTACTATGTTTGTTTTTTCTGATTATGCCAGTGTGTTGTTTTATTCGGGGTCTACACATTCTTTCATATCTGAAAACTTTTCTAGTAAAATGGGATTACCATCTCAAAAAAGGACTCCTGAACTTGTGGTAAAAACACCTGGGGGAAATTTTGAGGCAAAATGAATTTATAAGAATCTTCTTATCCTTATCTGTGGAAAGAAGCTACTTGCGAACCTTATTGTTTTACCTCTAATAGAGTTTGATGTTATACTGGGTATGGATTGTCTCTCTATTTACCATGCTAATATTGATTATAGAGATAAAGAAGTTTCATTACAAAAAGACTTTCAGTTTGTGTACAAGAATGAACCCTTACTGCTGATAACATATCAAAAGGCTGAGAAACTTGTAAATGATGGAAATGAATGTTACCTTGCACATATTGTTGAAAACAAGGGAACTGTTTAGATTAATGATGTACCAGTGGTAATTGAGTATCCGGATGTTTTTCCTGATGATTTTCCTAAAATAATACTAGATCAAGAAGTTGAGTTTTGCTGTTGACATAGTTCCTTATGCTAAGCCAATTTCAAAACCCCCTTATCGAATGGCTCAAATTGATCTTTTAGAGTTGATGGAGCAATTGCATGATTTATTAGAGAAAGGTTTCATTCGACCTAGCACATCACCATGGGGTGATCCTGTTTTATGTGTCAAAAATAAAGATGGTCTTATATGTTTTTTCATTGATTATAGAGCCTTGAATTACATCACTATTAAGAACAAATATCTTTTGCCTCATATCGATGATTTGTTTGATAAGCTCCAAGGAGCTCAGTATTTTTCAAAGATTGACATGACTTCAGGATACCATCCACTGAAGGTAAAATAAGAAGATGTTCTGAAGACTACATTTCACACAAGATATGTCCATTAAGAATTTTTAGTAATGCCTTTTGGGCTAACCAATGCACCTGTTGTATTCATGGACATAATGAATAGAATTTTCCATGATTTCATGGATAAGTTTGTGGTTGTTTTCATTGATGATATTTTGGTGTTTTCTAAAAGTAAAGAAGAGCATGAAAGACATTTATGGGTTATTTTTCAAACCTTTAAAGAAAAGAAATTGTATGGGAAATTCAGAAAGTGTGAGTTTTGGTTGCAGAAAATTTCATTCTTTGGTCATATTGTTTCTAAAGATGGGATAATTGTTGATCCTACAAAAACAAAGGTTGTTGAAGAATAGCCAAGACCCACAAATGTAACTAAGATTCATTGCTTCTTGGTTTGGCAGGATATTACCGAAGGTTTGTTAGAAATTTTTCACGGTTATCTAGTCCAATGACGAAGCTAACCCGGAAGGGTGTTAAGATTATCTAGACAAAAGAATGTGATGATTGTTTTCAGGAACTGAAAAAATTATTGCTGAATGCTCTAGTTTTGGCACTACTTTCCAGGAATGGTGAGTTTGTTATATATAGTGATGCTTCATTGAACGGACTTGGTTGCGTCCTAATGCAGAATGATCAGGTAATTGTGTATGCTTCACGACAATTGAAAACTCATGAGGTAAATTACCCTACACATGATTTGGAATTAGTTGTTGTTGTTTTCACTATAAAAATTTGGATCCATCATTTGAATGGAGTAAAGTGTGAAATATATACTGATCATAATAGTTTAAAGTATATATTCACTCAGAAAGAGTTGAACATGAGACAGAGGAGATGGCTAGAATTAATCAAGGATTATGATTGTACAATTCATTACCATCCGGGAAAAGAAAATAAAGTTGCTGATGCTTTGAGTCGGAAAAGTAATGCCTCATTAACCATGATACGTTTGGAACGAGATCCTTAGGTTTTTTATTTGATAAACATTTGCATAGAAGTTGTTGGTGCAGGAAGTTCTTCTGTTTTATTTCAGATATCAGTGAGATCATCTCTATCAGACAGAATCAAGCAAGCACAGAAGCAAGAAAGTGAGTTGCAGAAAAAGGTAGAGCTGGTTCAGAAGAGTATATTGCCTAAATTAAACATTGATAATGATTGTGTTTTGAGATTTGGGAAGAGATTGTGTGTGACTTTTGATTCACAGTTTAAGAGAGAGTTGTTAGGTGAAGCTCATAGTTCTCCGTTTTCAGTTAATCCTGGTAGTACTGAGATGTATAGAGATCTTCGGGAGTATTATTGGTGGGATGGAATGAAAAGAGATATTGCTGATTTTACTGTGAAGTGTTTGACATGTCAACAGGTTTAAGTAGAGTGGTAGTTACCGAAATGGATGCTTCAGCATTTATCAGTGGCAGAGTGGAAATGGGAGAATATATCCATGGACTTTTTTTTGGTATTACCGAAGACATCTCGAGGTAATAATGAAATCTGGGTTATTGTTGATCACTTGACCAAATCTGCTCATTTACTCGCTATACGAGATACGTTTTCCATAGATCAACTTTCCCGTTTGTATCTTAATGAGATAGTCAGGTTACATGGAGTTTCTCTCTCCATTGTATCTGACCGTGATCCCAGGTTCACCTCTAACTTTTGGAAAGGCTTTCTGAAGTCGTTGGGTACTGAATTAAATTTTAGTATATATTTTCATCCTCAATCAAGTGGGAAGTCATAAAGAACAATTCAGACTTTGGAGGATATGCTACGTGCTTGTTCAATGGATTATCGGTAAAGTTGGGACCAACATCTTTCTTTGGTTGAATTTTCATATAATAACAGTTTTCATTCCAGTATACAAATGGCATCGGTTGAGGCGTTATATGGGAAGTGGTGTTGACCTCCAGCTTTATGGGATGAAGTGGGTGAAAGGAAGATGATGGGACCAGAATTGGTATATGATTTGGCAGAAAAAGTTTAGTTGATTCAGAAACACATGAGAACAGCTCAGAGCATGCAGAAGAGTTATGCGGACAATAGGAGGAATGATCTCTCAATTGAGGTAGGTGATCATGTTTTTCTCAAAGTTTCACCGTGGAAAAGTGTGATGTGATTTGGTAAGAAAGGAAAGCTGAGTCCAAGGTTCATTGGACCATATGAAATTCTGGAGAGAGTTGGATCAGTTCCTTACCGAGTGGCTTTAATTCTGATTTTATCTCAGGTACACAATTTTTTTCATGTTTCCATGTCAAATAAGTAAATGCCATATCCATCTCATGTTTTGAGTCCAGAGGTAGTTCACCTGGAAGAGAAACTATCTTATGAGGAACAACCGGTCCAGATTCTAGACCACAGGGAGAAAGTGTTCCAAAATATGGTTATTCATCTGGTAAAGGTTTTTTTGGAAAACCACAAGATTGAAGAGGCAACATGGGAATATGAAAATGCAATGAGGGATAAATACCCCCACTTATTCGATAAGTAAATAAATTGTGGGGACGCAATTTTCTAAAGGGGGGAAGGATGTAACATCCCATGTAAGTAATGAATAATATATATTTTTATCTATGTCTATTTATGAATTAGATAGTGTGTTTGAGGCATAAAATGAGAATAAATCCAACCTAAAGCATGGAATACTCTAGTATTATTAAAAGATTGTTTTACCACCTTTTTATGGAGAACCATATTTAAATCTATCTTTTGACAATTTTATAAGATATATTTGTCAAAATAAACTTATTCTTCCTGATTTAGACATTGAAATTTACTTAGGATAAATTTCTGGTATTTTTCTGATAATGTTCATTTTTTTAAGAATAGTGAAAAGGGTTGTATTTTAATTCAAAACCACTTTTTAATCGAATTTATTTATATAGTTATATTATCTTTTTAATTGGTTTTATAGTCTAAATAGAATATATTGTTACCATTTAATCCAATGGTGGACATTGGAATTAATTTCCCTTTGAAATCGGACTTGAACTAGTGTCAATCATTTGATACTTTTTATTTCATAAAAACACGCTATTTGCTCTGACAACGGGAATTAATTATTAAATTAATTAATGTAACTAATATTATTTTAATTTTTTATAATAGAAATAATTTTTTAATTCAGAATATTAAATATAGCTTAGGGTGAAGTTATTGTTTTTTTCTGGAAAACATCAATTTTTGATTAATAGTGAAACCACTAAGTGGTACTTATAAAAATTGATTTTTCGTTTAAATGAAATATTACCACCTCTGTGTTTTGAATTTCAAAAATCCAACATACATGGTTGTCATTAAGAAGTAAAATTTGGTTCAATGGGATTAAAATAATTTTTTTGTGAATAGTAACTTATTAAGTTTTTAATCACGATTAGAGGTAATTAGTGCAATTTAAGGAAAAAATGATATTATAATAATATGAAAATACCTAGACACATGTCCTACCCATATTGGATTTGTCATGGACGACCACGACAAGCCATGGGTCAACATGGGGACCCCATGGAGCCACTATGGTAGGAAAATGATATTAATTTCTTTTTATTTATTGTTAAAATTAAAATGACACAAACATGAGTTCTTTTACTAAAACAATTTGTAAATGGGGTTATATAAGTCATATTATTGACTATAAATAGTCATTGGAAAGATAAAAATATTTCATACATCATAGTATTTTGTTTATAATTTTTAGAAATTAAATAATTTAAATTATATATGACATCATTATGATGCAGCGATTACCTCATTATTTAACGATTTATATAAAATGAAAAGATAATGTAAAATCGAAGACCTAAACATCTCAAAAACCTATTAGATGGGTATATTTAGAACCCTTATCACCTTATCCTAGAATTATATCAATTTGAGACCTTTTAAATCCGAAACTCATTTTAAAATAAATTAACATTTCTTTACATTCCAAGAGTTCCCCTCCTCTCCTCTTATAAAAGGCCCCCACCTCTACCTCTTTACCCACACTTCCAAAGCCTTTGGCTCGGCCAAACCCTTCTCATTTTGTCTCCAAAAATCCCTGTATAACTCCTAGAAGCCTCACTTTTGGCAAAAGTCTTCCCAAGGAAGCCTTTGATCTCAAATCAAAAAGAGTTACCAGATTTAAAGGTAGTGTCTTCTCTTGTGTTCGTATGTTTAATTTTGCTTCTCCTACCCCCTAAACTCTTTTTATTAATTTATTTTGTAACAAAAAAGTATCTTCCGTATTCTAGGATGTTTTTATAGGATGGATTCGAGCTACACTTACACACACCTACATCTAATGGTTACAGAACACACTGTTTCCACGGATGGAGAATTTCTGCCTCATGAAATAATGATTGTTCAACCCTCATATATCACCTTCAAATGTGTTCATTAAGATTTCACTATATTTATATATTATATATATTATGTTTATGTTTTACTTAAGCATCTGTATTTTTCATTTATGGAATATCTTTATGGTTACGATTATGAGTAAACGTAATATCTTCATTTTAGGAAGTGTGGACTACCGCCCCCTCAAAGTGATTCGGTTCGTCAATACCATATGTGGTATGTATAAAGGATATATTTAATGATAATATATATGATAACATACTGTAATTAAAATACTATTATGTATCATTATGTTTTAATTCCATAAAATACGAAATAGAAATGAAAGTAGAGTTCATGTGTACGTACGGCTTACCGTCTCCATGAATGGTGAATTTCATTTCTTACCTCTAAACATTCTGTAATATTATAAAGTCATGTATATACTGGATATATATGATATATATGATATATAAATCATGATTATAACTCTGGATATAATGTATACATGAACAACTTGTAATTATAAAGAGAATATTTGGACTCAAGTACCAATGATCGTTAAAATGACAGTTATTAACTAAAATAATTACATAGTGTTCATGACATGGTAATAAGTGATATAAAGGGAATAATGATCTTGAAAAAGGTTCTTAAGAAAGTATAAATTAACTCACGTTTATTATTTAGGAGATTAAAGAACGATCAAGTCATGTCGGATATGAGGTATGGGACTTCGTCTCAATCTCCTTTCATTGAGGCATATTTTTTTTATACACAACCTTCTTCTATACGGTGTATAAATCCCTTTGAAATTTACATTTATTCAAAAGGAATATTTTTTATACGAATCGTTTAGTAAACGACAAAAGGGAATGTTTGTTTGTCTTACGTATGCGGCGACAACGACTTCTCCACCGCCGTGACCATTATTTGAGTTTTAGCTTCCTCTACAAGTCATACTTTCTTTAAAGAAAAATAAATACCATGTTTTAATTTTCTTTTATTTTGGTATTGAAAATGTTTTTCATAATTTTTTTATATCAATGTGTTGTATTGATATCTTGTGATTGAAAGGTGGAAATCTTATGTTTCCTTTATTCATGTTTTATGTGATTCGATTATGTTGTGGTTCTTGGGCATTATTATGAAGACGGGTGGTTTCGTGATAAACTAAGGGCGGGTGAGCCCAATAAAGATCTCCAATGCATTGGTTAATTAGAATGAGTGAAACGTTAAGGTTTCTACGAAGTGATTTCGGGAATATACTGTGATGGGTATTCCATACGTAACCAAGAGGGTTACTCCCTACGTAAGAATGTTATGGATGCCTCAAGTTACCTTTTTGTCTTATGATTTTTATGATTTATTCATGATTTGATGAGGTATGTTAAAGTGCCTATGTTTTATGGGTAAATTATGATTTCATTCTTATGTATATATAAACTCATGTTTCCTTTCAATATTTTTGTAACCCTTACTGAGCTTTTTATTCTCATCCCATGTTTTTGAAATGTTTTTCACAGGTCAAGTGAAATGTACATGATATGATGATAGTTTCAAGTAAGTGTCAAGAAATAATCCATGTTTTATTTTAAATATGTTTCCATTGATGGTAAAAATGAATACTAACTTTTATGTAACCACTTTGTTTAAATGTGGAATGTAATGCAAGTTTTATGATTTAATTCTCTAAAACGCTAAACCTGAAAAGATCCTCAATGTATAATCTTGTAATAACTCAAGATTATCTAAGGATTAAGGCTGGGGTCTTATATTATATTTATATTAATATTTCACATATATATATATATATGTATAACAAAAATTAATGTATTATATATGAGTTTTTAATGTGTATGAAGGAAGTCAAGACTTCAGTTCTAAATTTCTCTCTCAATTTTTTATGTCCTGAGACACATGAAATATTCACCACCAAATTCATTAAGTGATATATATATACGAAAAATATATGTATCATATTATTCTTCCACTGAATATTATATTTTTTTAAATATCCATTTCACGATATATCATTAATGGGGTTTAGGGGTCAAATGAAACAAAGTTGATAAGTAATTTTTGTCTAAAATTTTCTTCTTCTGGAACTAATATATATGAATATTAATTATTATATGATACATATATACAACATATTTTATATGTTATTTGATGAATATAATTATTTTATTATACTAAATTTATAATGCAATTTTTGTCTTCCATGGGGCATGTGGTTAAAAAGATACAACATTGGTAATGGTTTGATGTAAAGATAATATTTTATCACGGGGTTGTTTGTCATTATAGTTTTGATGATGAAATATTAACAAAAATATATTATTAAATTATTAAATATGTTTTTATTGTATTAATTTGAAAATAATATATGCCTTTTCTTTATTATCCTCTCCTTATAAAATAATGTTTTAATGATATTTTTTTTAAAAAATATCCTTCAATTTTATATTCGGTAAAAAACCTTTTATTCTAAACCCATGCTTTCTAATATACAATAAAACATGATTTAAAATTATTTAAATTATTTTTTGAATATATATTTAAACTTTTATTACATTTGGAAAAACAATCCAATGTAATATTCATAATGTTTTCAAACAAGTATCATTTCATAAAGTGTGAAATATATAATTGTTTTAATTCATATATCATAAATTGAATTTATAACCATCATGGACATTATTTCATTTAGATATTAATTTATATTATCTATATTTTATTATCAATTAAAATTATTTTTTTTATTTCTTTTATTTTTTGAACATTTATTTTGTAAGTATAAAATAATAAATTCAAAAAAATGTTTTAAATAGTTATTTAATATTGATGTATAAATTTTAAATGTTTAAACTAAATTAAAATCATTTGAAATATATTTTACAATGATTATTATGTAAAAAAATAATTTCCTTAAAAATTATATTTTTATGATAATTTTCACATGATTTTTCATTTAAAATCAATATCCTTCTATGATGACATATTTTGAGGATACACATTTTGTAATGGGAATATTATCAAATGATAAAATTCTTATTCTTTATTTTAATGGATTGTTTTTACCACGATGAGTTGTAATGAAACCAGTTTCCCTTCAACACTTTATACCACTATAGATATCTAATGAAACCTCATTATTTTTTCCATGTATTATGTGATTACTAAATGACTAAATGATTATGAACTTATTCCATTTCCACAAGTAATTCTATATTGAAATGTTTTTTAAACTAATTTATTTCCTTGGGTTTTGATAAATTGAATTATTTACCAAAAAATCGGTCAAAATCAATGCCTATGACCATTAATTAAAATAATAAAAACGGTTCGAAAATAAGAGTAGATGGGGTAGAAAGATTTTATACATCTAACATATTAAAATTTAAAAATATGAATATGAAAAATACTTACATTAACCATACTCCTCAGCAGTTTCCCATTTAGATTGAGATTTTCCTAGATTAAAGATCATGAGAATATCATAGTTTACCTTTCATGTTGAACATAGGTGTATACATTTAATTTTTTTGATGGATGTGTCCTAAATATCCCTTCAATAAATTTGTTAATGATTAATGTTATATGGGAACAAAGGTTACATATGAGGTTATTTGATTCCGGATAAGGGGTATATGATAGGTTATCCCATGACTGAAGAATAGTATATAGAAAGTAATACCATGAATAAAAGTGGGTATATGAGATTTTATCCCAATACTATATTAGGTATGTTGGTAGTTATCCTAAGACTAACATGTTACGAATGTCTTAATGGGTAGCCATTGTATATGATTTCCCATGGTTATGTATATTCTAGAAGTCAATGTTTGATGATATTGTTTTCCAATAATGGATCATGATCTTTGATTTCCTCATTATTCATGTCTTATTAACATCCAATCATTATTTAACAACCAAATTTTCTGATCTTTGATATGTAGGGCTTTTTTTCAATTATTATTCACATATTATAATAATCATATTCTCTTTTTAGGCATTTGTATCTACTTTTTTATCCATACTATGAATTCAAGATAACTATTTTTCATGATTTCATTCTATAGGATTAGAAGAATAGTTTTCTATTTTTTATTTATATGTGGAGTATTGTATTCGAAGGTATTTATGGAAGTTGTTGAAGAGATATCATAAAATTAGAATATTGTTTACCCCCTCTCCATAGAGAATAATGTATTTTGGTCCATATTTCTATTTATATGTAAGGTATTTAATATACTAAAAATATAAGTGATACATATGAATAAAATTCATGGTAAATTTTAATAACCACACAATATAAATATATTAATTCATGTATATTAATGTCATAAATTTTAGTGTATTTTGTCTTTAATCGCTAAAAAATATTGTTAGGATTACCATTGTCAATGGGACTTGTTTAAATAACACACATAATGATAATAAATATATAAATATCATATTTGACATTTTAGAGTCATATTTGAAATCTGTTCATGAAAGATGAATCTCAGTGCTTTTTGGGGGTGGTAGTTCAAAAATATTCATGAGAGTTATTATTATTATTTTTATGCGTGGATCGGTAAAAAGTATAAAATATAATATTTATTTGTAATGATTTTCATTTTTCTAATAACAACTATATATATATATATCTATATTTGATCATAATAACCATTATTTTATGATGATGATGATTTTAAAAATGCATCACTTAATGGTGGTGGATTATTGCACATATGAACAAATGGTGATTTTATTCCTCTGAGAATAGAATAACATACGAAAAAGGGTTGTAAATTATTCATTAGAACATTTATGTGTATTTTATATATAAATTATATATTATTATAACTATTTACAAAGATTTTATAAAATAAGGATAATAAATTAAATGAAAACTCTTTGTTAAGAGTCATATTTATTCTTTAGAGAACAATATATGGCCATGAAATAAAACATTATTTGTTGGTATTTTTGGAAAACCATAAATTCAAAGTGAAGAGTGTATGGTTGAATATTATTTTATATATATCATTTTCAAGATAAATAGAACATCATGTGTTAGTAAAGGAATAAATTTTATAACCTTAAATAAGTGACGGAAGGATCACCTTTTAGTTATGTAATGTATTAAAATTATACAAATTAATTATAATTTAATTATTGATAAAAACTGAAATATTTAAAATCTAGGATTGAGATATTTGTATTTCCTCATAACCAATTAAATTGATTCTTGTCTAAGATATGTTTAAACATTATATCATAAGATTAAATCATACTAAATAATATTAATGATTACTTTGTGAAATTTTTTTACACATTAGGTAAATAAATTAGTAAAAAATAAAATGGCACCATAAAAGGAAAATTTTTGATTTTTTTGAAATTTTCCAAATCACTTGGAAAAATATAAGACATTCATTATTTTAAATTTTTTTAAAGGATTAAATTTTTGCCATAAAATACCACTAATGTAATCATCTAAACCACTCTTATAATTAGTCATTAAAAAATATCATGATTTTAAATTTAGATGAATGTAAAATGTTAACACACTAATAATGTATAACATTTATCTTAAAATTTCAGGTTACTCTATGACACAAAAAAATTGATAGTCATAGTTTTTTAAAATCATTTTAATGATTTTTTTCTAAATGGAAAACTAATTTGTTGGAATTGTGTTAAAATTGAAGATAATTATTTAATGATTAAATATTAATCTTCAAAATTAGTAATAAAATATAATTTTTTATCTTCAAGATAGCATTTTGTAATGATTAATAGTATTTTATTATCCCAATAAAAAACAATATATATAGTAATATTTATACAAATACATTTTTGGACAATTACTAAAATGTTTTTATCACTTTTAGAATATTAATAAATAGTTTGATGAATATGAAACGTCTTATTTTCAAATAAATGAAGATAGATTAATCATAGTTGATACATATCATCAATGAAGGGATTAAATAATCTCCATAATTAATGAAGGGTTATGAACAAAGAAAAATTCTGACATAAATTACATTTCATGGAAATGATTAATCATTTAGATAGAATGGTATCCTTTTTTATTTTTTAATCTGTTTTGTATTATCTTGTCAATTAAATACGAATAAATTTCATGTTATATTATTTTATAGTCATTTTGTGGATGGGATTGATTTTGTGGTTAACATATTTAGTTTTCATTTCATGTGACTTGGTGTTGATTGATGAAATATAATGTATTTCATGATCTAATTTGATCTACCTCTCACCATGGATATTATTTCTAGAAAAAATATTTAATTATTAAAAAACTAATTATTATCCAAAAAGGTAGTGTGTATGGGATTGTTAAGGATTATTCTGAATAGTATTTGCCTAATTTTTTTAATAATAAAACCATTGGTTTTACTTGAAATTGGAAATGTTTTAGGGATTGCATTAGAAATTTGATTTGACTCTTTGATTTATATTATTATGTGACAATTATAATAATTTAATGTTTTAATGATTATTACAAGTTTTTATTTTTCGTGAATTATTTTTTCTTGAAGCACTGGGTATTGTAGGATTGGGTATCCAATAATGGAATCTTCTATGTTTGGATTTTGTGGGAAATTTTTAAAATGAAAAGTTTTTTTATAATGGTAGTGGTTGGATTAATAGACTATGTATTTTAGATGGGAAACTATTGAAATTTCCTACAATAATTTGTATTCTTTTTCTTAAGACATTTTTTGTAGCTTTCTAACATGATAATTATTTGTCTTTTAAAGGGTGTCCAAATTTGAATGGATACCATGGTTATCTGAAATATATGAATTTTTTTATCATTCATAGTTATGATATCAAATTATCTAAATCATTATTTAGCATTTTGGTTATTACAACTCCACTTTTTATTTTTCATGATTTATTTTTTGGATTTTCCTTTTACATCATCACATGTGTATATTTTACCTAACAACTTTATTAAATTAATATTTCTTTTAACCAAATATTTTATTTTCCAAATCAATGGTTCATGGTTTCCATTAATTTTAAAATTGTATTTAAGAAGAAAGAAACAAATATCCTTGTTTTTTTATATATGAATGGATAGTTTAATTAAACTAACAAAATATTATAAAGTCAAATGTAAGAATGATTTGTTTTGGAATATGTCATGGTATTTTCCTCGTTTTTCAAATCATACTATTATTGGGATAAAAATATCATTTCCATGGTTGCTATTAATTGCTATAATATAAATATAACATATTTATCAAAAATTTTACATGTTGATTAAAAATATTGAACCCATTTTATAATATTAACATGATTTAAATGGATGAAATTAATTTTAGAGTAAACCCACAAAACACAAAAAATAAATACTTTTACAGAAAAATGAATTTTTATGCATAATAATATTATTCTATAAAAATTAGTCTAATATCTATTAGAATAAAAGTAACCTGTGTATTAAAATAATAAATTAAAATATAATTGAAATAAAATTAAAAAAAATTGAATCTTTTTAAGCACTTGGATGGAAGACAATGTTTACAATAAAATCTTTATTTTTTATATATGAACCTTAAAAATTATATTTTTAGAAATATATTAATTTTTAATCATTAGATAATATTAATATTATAAATTCTGAATTATTTAATTTTTATAAATTATAATTTTAATATATTAAAAACTAGTTATAATATGAATGCATAAAATATATTGATTCCCATTTTTATACAAACGTATTTTTTCAAATAAATTAATGTATTCTAATTGCATGCATAATGAAAATCACCAAGTATGTGTAAATTCACATTATTCGATATATAGTATACTAATTAAAATCTAATAATTTTTTGAAATTTTTTTAATTTATTCATATAGGATAAAAAATAAATTTTTCACATAAGTATAGTTTTATAAAGATATTTTTCAACCAAAGTTGTAAGGAAGAACTATTATGTTCAATATCGTACATGATACACTACATCGAGCTTAAAAAACTAAATATTATTATTTTAATGATACTCTTATAACCTAGATATTGGAATGGATAAAATGAATAGTATTAACTAAAATTTTAAAATATGGTTTACACATGTTTATATAGTGATTCTATGTTTACCAAATTAATTAGAAATGGAAATAAAAACCAACTAAATATACAGTATTTGTTTTTAAGAAACTTTTTTTAAATTAGAATACATTTTTTCATAAAATAATATTATCTCCCATTTTATATTATATTAGTTAAATATAAATTAAATGTGATACTTAAAATTCAACTTATATGTTTTCTATAGGTGATATAAGAAATAAATAAATTCTATATATAAAATGAGTATTTTTAAACTAGGCATCTTTAACACTTATTAATAGAGAAACCACATAAAATATAGTTTTATAAACAATTATAATCTATTATTGGAAAAATTAACTTATTATATGGAACCAGGACAACCAAATTTACTTTGGTTTAGTTTTGGGCATTTTTCTGTTATAATTATTTTTTCAATGAATTGTGAGAAATACTTATTCATAATTGAAAATAACTTTTTTGTCTAATTTATTTCTAGTGGTAGAAGTTCCTTGTAATAATTTTTAAATTATATTAAGATTATGGTTTTATAAATTAACAAAAAAATAATTTAAATTAATTTCTAATTTAAATTAGATTTAAAAAAATTTCATCCTTTTGAATATTTCACATTAAAAAAATGAGTTTTTATTTTTGTCTATGGAATTAATTTTAAATATAAATTTCCAAATTTTGTGAATTAAAATTTTTATAATTTATTCTATATATAGAATAAGAAATTACAAAAATGGGTTTTTATTCAATTTAAAATATATATATATATATATATATATGTCACCATGGTAAAAAAATATTTATCGTAGTCAAAGTAATATTTTGATCGAGATTAAAATTAAATGTTACAATCTTATCAAACATAAAAAATAGAAAATATAAAGGGTGATTCATGTGTGGATAGACCCAAAATAGAGAATAAAACATTAATTACAATCACATGTCATTTAATTTAATGGAACCACTATATTGATAACTTTTAATAAAAATATTATCAACAAATTATTCGCTTCAACCCACCACTCCTCAAGTATAAATAATAACCCTCACCGCCCCATTTCTATCCCCAATGCCATGTACCTCCTCAAATATCTTTCCAAACCTCTCCTCATCAATATATGAACTTCTATGTTCTATTGGTCTCACCAATATTCAAAATGCATGGACATGAAGGGTCTATTATGTATGGGGTGTTGAGGAGGTAATTTTCTCAAAGAACATCTCTTAATTTTTTTCATTTTCTACGTTTTCCTTACCACCTTCATCTATAAATTAAATAGAAATACATAATAATTTATATAATATATTTTAATGTTTTTAGTTGAATATCATATGTCCATTTCATTTCTCAACTCCTCTTATTCATAGAAACGAAATTGCGGTCCAGGTTTTGATGGTCAATCACCTCCATAAATATTGTTTTTTTTCCTTTTTCAATTACTGCCTACATGTCTAGTCATAAAACTATTTCTATGGTCAATTAATAATTTAATATTTATATTCATACCTATTTAATATTTTTTAAATATTATATTAATAATTCCATCGTACTTCCCAGATTGTGGTTATATGATAACATGGTTTGGGGATGTTTGGCATACTGCCTCCCAAAAATGATTTCATTAATTAATATAACTAATGGAATATATTAAGGATTTATTTAGTGAAAATACTTGATATAAATTATATATTATTTCTACTGAGTTGATATTATATATGTATACATATTTACATTCATTTCATTTAATGGTTGTTCTTTTAATAAGACTGGAGAAACAAAAATAGAGTTTCTGAATATGTAAAACCGACTGTCTACATGAAATGAGTTTTTACTATGTATTGAATGATTATTATAAATACTTAAATAATGAATATATAAGATATTTATATCTTCTTTTATATTCTTGGTATGATGGATTTTAGACCACATTGACTATTGACATCATATAATGTTACTTTTCGACTCATGAACCAAATATCGACAAAGCATCAAACATGAATTTAAATTATTATGTATTTGTTATAATACAAAAAAAATTATATAATATGAATTATAATCATGAATATGTTCTTAGTAATGTTTAAAATAACCTATGTTTGTTATTCACGGAGAACAAGGAACATATAAGATGAGTCGAACTCATGGTAATGAGTTCATAACCCAATTTCTATTATTTGGGATCAATGTCTACTTCATGATTATATCATGGTATGACTATATTATGCTATGATAATGTGGGAAATAAATTTTGGATATATTATATTTTATGTATACTTTATTTATTTTTATATATATTTAATACACATAATCTATCTCTTTGATTAACAAAAGGATCATGGTAAGGGACATCTTCTCAATATCCTTTCATTGATTCATATCTTGATGTTATGCTCTATTATTATCCTTTAAGTTGTATATAATAACATTTTAACACATTTTATCATGAATTAGTATATTCTCATGATATTTAATGTTTATTTAAAAAATTTCTTTATTGATTTTTATTCAATTTTTTCTTAGGTGTTACGAGACTCTTTAACTAAAACATAACCTTAAATGTTTTGAAGATTTATTCATCTAAAAACTTATATTTCATTTCCATTAATTAAAATAAATTTTATTAATTTATTTATATTGAAATTAACATTTCAAAATTAAAACTTCATTAAAAAGTTTCGTGTTGTTATGGGACAGATTGATTCAAAATTCCCTTTATTAATTTTTTTAAATGGTTTTAAAAATTGATTGAATATTTCAATATTTTGAATTTATTACTAGTGATTGGGAATATAATTTTATGATTGAAATATTGAAAATTTATTTTTTTTACATTTCAGGATTATATAATGGCACTTGTAAATTTGATGGCTTGTTATGTGATAATCCATATATGGATTGTTTTGTGATAAATGAATTTCGGGTGTTTAGATGATTATCGAAAGTTGGGAGGTTCTATGATAAACAATGTATGGGTGGTTACGTTATAACCTAAAGTGCATTGGGTATGAAAGTTGGTCGTATGAATATTCCATTTGTAAAATTGACATGTGTGGATGTTGACTGTTTGGTTATTCTAACAACTATGATTCTATCAGAAATTATCCTTATATGTCAGATGATATTTTTATGTGGTTTATATTAAAATTATAATTACTTTAAGTGTAAGAAATGATCTTATGTTAAGTGAAGAGTATTTACTACTTATTAATGGTGAAAATTATTACATTATGATAAGTGTTAATATGATATATTTTTTTCAATGGATAATAGTTTTTTCTTATTTTTGAATCCCTAAGTGATGTTTTTTATGATCAACTGAGGTTTTAAAATGATTTTTATAAGATTTAATAGAGGTTAAAGACAATGATGGAATCAAGGGAAAATTTCTGATATTTAATCATGATATGAATTGATGAATCTTTTAATGAGTTTTTGTTTTATAAAAATGGATAATGAGTAGAGGTGTCAATATTGTAATATTTATGTTTTTATGAATGAGTGATGGCCTAATTCCCTAAGGATATGAACCAGAAAAGGTCTTTAATGTGAATTCTTATAATTACTCAAGATTAATTAACATTTAATTCCAAGGCCTTATAGTTTGTATCAGAGGTAATTTAGATAACATTAGAGGTTATGGTGTTATTTAATCATAAGTTACATGTTGTAAACAACAAAAAAAATTCAGCATATTAGAAAGATTCATAGATATTATAAATAAATTCAATGAGTTTTATATTACATACATAGGTATATATTACTTTTTTATCCTCATAATATGATTGTATATGATGACAAATTGATATAATGACACTAACATTTATTTTGGTAACTTGATTGATCAAGCATGCACCAAATTAAAATTCATTTGGAAAAAATGTGGGGGTTCTCGGAATATTAAACTGAATGAAATATGAGATGAAATGAGAACTCTTGTGGTTATTCTAAACAAACTATCAGGTTTCATGGTTAACAACTTGAACCCTGGTGTGTTTTATAATGCATCATATACGAGAAAAATGAATTTATGTGGATGTTCTGGTAACAATTATCATAATGGAAAATATATTCAATTACATATGTGCCATGAATGTTTAAATAAATAACTTGTAAAATTTATTAATGATACGGTAAGATGTTATAGATTTTGTAATATAGGTCATAAGGCAATAATCATCCAAGGAAAAAGGAAGCATTTAGATGACTCATGGATAAGGAATGAGGTTCTTTCCAAGTTATCAATTTAATTTTTTAAATGTGGGGATAATGGTCATTATTCAAATTGATGTCATGTTAGGAAGGTTCAGAAATGGGATATGTAGGACCATACAAATATATAGTGATAAATACAAAATTACATTCCAATTCATGATAGCCAAACCAAAAATAAAATATGAATGGTATGGATTATTTCATAACTCATGTTATGTAATTATTGAATCTTATGATATGATTTATGATTTTATTTTTAGAAAATATGTATTAAAGAATAAGATGGGAAATAATTTTTAATAGAGCATGAATAATTATGAATGATCAAGATGTCTAAATTTTTAGAATTCAACCGTCTTGTTAGATCTATGAATGATTTTTTTTTAAATTATTAATACTATTTTGATGATACGATTACATTTGAAGACTATTTTAAAACATGTGTAACCCTAAATTTTCTTTTCTGATAATTTATTTTAAATGTGAACCATGTTTTCTTGTATGGACATAATTATAAAGGTATAAATAACCTTAATGGTTTATATAATACTTGATTTTGAGGTAATTGAGAGATATTAAATTTTAGGCATACAGAATGAATGGCATGAGATAAATATTGGGATGAAAATATGTTATTGTTATTTTAGAGAAATTTATCATATTTTTTTAATGTTATAATAATTATATAGTTTTTGAAAATTTAAAACACACATACTATTTGACAAATCAACACATTAGACAAGGTTGTGGGAATCTAAAATAAAATTTATGTGAGACAAGGGTTTACGTCCTACCGCGGGCCTTTGTAAAGTCTCTACATAGTATAAAATATTATTTTTGGTTAAATGAAATGACAGATTAATTTTATATTGAATTTATAATCCCATTTTTTATCGAATAGATAATCATGAGATTGATTTTCTTTGATTAAGTGATTAATGTTTTTTGGAAGATGTTTACTATTTTGAGAACCCTTTAGGATTGGCTAAATCAAATACAATATAATTTTATTTGATAAATAATGGTCGAATTATAATTTAGAAGAATATAAGATTGAATTATTTTGATATGAGTTATTTATGGATACAGTTGGCATATCTTGATGATAATTAGGAAAATTACAAGTTGTTTGATATTTTAGGATTAATTGATGATATTTGTGGATAAATGATAAAATTTATCTTATTGGACTATATTATGAAATTCTTCTGATTTGGGGTTTGATATTAGTTTGGTTTTTTTAATGAATTTTAAGGTTAGTTTCTTATTGTAGGGTCTATGTAGACCTTGGGTATTATGGATGAATTTTGGAGATTGAAAGTATTTTTCATCATAAAATGGTTTATTATTTAGGGGACATAACTTCTCAAGAAATAACCCTTTTTGGTTTTGGAAGATTCCTAATATATGATAAATATATAGATCACTTTTTTGATTATGTGATTCTCTAGAAGTTTATTCCAGTGATTCATGGGTGACCAAGTCATATTGAATACAAATATTTTACTATAAAAATGTGTTTTTGGTAAAAAATGATTAAATAATGAAACGATATATGTTTATAATGTAGATTTATTTATGATCTTTTTCCATGTAGTAATATTGCTTTTCAACTCTATGAAATGGATTTTGATGCATAAAAACATTATATTCATACTTTTATCAATGGACATTTTCCCATCACATATTTATGGAATTATGATGGTTAACATTCCATGATCGAGTTTTCTATCACTCTATATTATTACATGAAATATATTATTATCTTCCATATCCATGTTTTCTTACATCTAACCCTAGTATTTGTTACCTAAGTGATCTTCATACTTCATATTATTTCTTTTAATGTGGATGTTTTATTAATACTTTTTAAAATATGGGATTTCCTTAATAGTATATTGAAAAGTCATACCTTAGTTACCAACACCAAATTAAAATTTTGGGGTTTAAATTAATTAAATGGTTGGATGATGTAACATCCAGAGTTTTATGAAATAATAATTATGTTTGATAGCATAAATGATATATAATATAGAGCTTAGATGAACAAATTTATATTTATATTTATATGATACAATTATTTCATATACATTGGAATGGTGGTAATGAAAAATATTAACTGAAATAAGAAAATATGTTATACATATGTTTATATAGTGAATATTTAATTACCAAATTAATTAAAACTATAAATAAAAAGAAATTGAATATAAATGATGTATTTTTATGAAAAACTATTTTAATGAGAGTAATTATGATTATCAAATAATTATATAAATATTAAATCATAATATTATTTAAATTTAGAATAAATATTATGTTTAAAATTAATCTAATTTATTTGTAGACATGATTAAAGAACAAAAAAAAATTGCATGCATAAAATGAGTATTTTTTATAAAAAGGAATATTTACCTCCTTTTTATGATGATCCCATTTTAACTCTATTTTTGACACATTTAAAATTATTTTATGACAAAATAATATTCTTCCTTAGAAGAGGGACAACAAAATTTACTTTTGTTAACTTCTTGGTTTTTTTTCTAATAAATTCATTATTTAAATGAAATGAATGAAATATTGAGTTTTGATTCAAAATGGATTTATTTTTTAATTTATTTATATTTTTAGAAAATATTTTTAATAGTTTGTAATATATAATTTTTTTTATCAATTATCAATATTTTTTTCATTGGAATAAATTTCAAATTTTATTTATATATAAAAATATTCCAATATGTTTAATGTTTCACTTTATAAACCTTCTTTTTATTTTTTTCTACGAAATTAATTTAAAATATAAATTTCACAATTCTATGAATTGAATTAGTTAAAATGTATTAAATATTTCGAATACGATGGTCAAAATAATTTTTTATTCTCAATTTATTTTTTATATTTAATAATTTTTACATAGTAAAAAATTATTTACTTTAGTAAATGTAAATTTTTTTTAAATGGTTAAAATTTAATGTTATAAGGTAAACAAAAAAACTACAACACATGAATGGATGATGAGGTGCAGATCAACCATAACTTGACTATACAACCTTAATTACAAGAAAAATTCATGAAATTTTTTTCCAACTCTCTCTTGAAATATTAAAATATTAAATATTAAATATTAAATTAATTAATCACTTAAACCCACCTATCCTCAAGTATAAATAAACAAACATACCTCGCATTTAAATTCACAAAGCCTTGTAGATCAACAAATCTCTACAAAAACCTCCCCTCCTCTCTCTTCCATCTTTCAAATTCTTCTAGACTCACAAAAATTTCAAATCCATGGTTGTCAAGGGTCTTTAAAGAAGCGATAGTAAATAAGTAATTTTCTCAATGTTAATCTCTTAATTTCATTTATTTTTCAACCTTCCTCTGACATCCATCATACATAAACACATGAATAATCATGAATCATGTATATTCTGGTGTGTAATGTTTTTAATTTATTATATCATATACATTTAATTTATAACACCATCTTATTTGATGAAACTAATTTTTTTTCAATCTTATGATGGTTAATAATCTCCCTAAATAAGGATTTTTTCCTTTTCACATTACCACCTTCAAGGATGGTCATAAAAAAATTATTATTGTAGCATCCAGAATTCTGGAGCCAGCCAAAAGTTCTCAAAACTCACTTGGTCACATATCCAATAGCACATTTCCCCAAATACCATAGGCATCCGACTAGTAGGGAGGGAAAAGGTGTGATTTTGGGGGAATCATTTCCCTCATTAGAAGAGTATACACAGATGAAAACAAATAGTAAACAATATTGGAAGCAATAATACCATTCAACAGTGTAAGAAATAGAAGAATGATAGTAGTAAGAAAACTATATCATTTATATAAATGATTTATGTCAGATGTTTCTAGGGAAGAATCCAAAGAATTCAAAAGGCTGGAAATAAATTATGGAATCCAAATTAATGAAAATTAATTAAACTTATACTTTATGGTAAGCCTCAGCTTGATACCATTCTATCTATCTCCAACAGAAATCATGTACCTGATGAAGGCATGAGATTTCCCTTATCAATTCATGAAATAATATAATCTCTTTGGGTTTAAAATCATGACTCAAAGAGGGTTTGAGACCATTCTAAGTAGGAATCCACCAAAATATATCTGTATAACTATCAGAAAATATATATTTAAGGTAATAGAAAAAATTTTGCAATAAAATAGGATATACAAAAAAATAAAAAACCTATAGTTATCAATTACTTTCATTTACATATAATATTCAAATAGTTGAATCATGTAAGCCTTGGGATATATCATAAGTTATGTATCCCCATGGTATGTAAAATCATTTGTCTCTGAATCCCATCTAAATAATCAAACATGGCCAAATCCATGATTTTTCATTGGCTTGGAAGACTCTTAACAATAATTCAATCATTCAAAAATTACCCTTTGGTAAAGTTCTCACTATTTAAATCCCATATGGTCAAACATAACATCAATTCATTTAATAATAACCCTCTTGGAATAATCTCACCATCTAACCCCTTTGGTTTGGCATAGCACTAGAAATTTAAAAACAGCCACCTGGGAATCTCACATGTCCAATACCCCGTGGTCACAATATCATCAATAAATTATAAACAACCACCTAAGAAACTATCACAATCTAATCACCTAGGTCGATGACCACCTAGATGCTGTCATTGTCAACACCCCTGATTCAATAAAACAAAATAATAAAATAATAACCCTACCTTATGAAGCTCTCATAGTCAAATTCTGCTAGTTCAAACGTCTAAAATTAATATCAAACGAATCACATACAATCTCTAACTCCATCCAAGAAAACAAGGCATGAAAACAATGTAGGACTAACCAAAAACTATTCCAAACGACTATAAACAGCCAAACAAGGGAAACACACCCACAAGGTGTCTCGTAACCGATGTATTCAACAATTAACATATTCAAATACCCTTTATAAATCAACCAAACTATAACAGGTAATAAACTAGGATTAATTTCAAAACACAGAATACCACAATGTGGGGTATATAGAACATTTAGCATATATAATCCAAAGACAAACAATGAAAACAAAAAAACAAACTACCGCGATATATAACGATCGATATACGTGAACTTCATCCCTTGAATTGGATTAGATCATCGTAGATCTACAAAAATATGAAAAACACTCAACCTTGAATAACACACAAGAGATAATAAATCATGAAGAATGTCTCTAGTGGTTTTTGAGAACTTACCGGTGGGATTCTAACACACCCGTCGTCATATCAATCATATATCAGAAGGAGTATTGGGGGGGGGGTGGAGTTACGTAGTTGTTCTACCACAATCTTGTAAAAACCACATGAATGTAACACCCCAATATTTCATAGTAGATTATCTGTTTATGATTATTCAATATCAAGTGTTATATGCAACTCCAAGTTCAGGCGCATCAGGACCTATCAAACTAGATGTTTAAAAACTGGTTATGAATAATAGTAACCACATTTTAAATTTTATATATATCCTTTATAATTTTAATAATAAAAATTTTTCCTTATAAGTAATATAATGAAAATTTTAAATTTTCAGATAAAAAAAGTATTTTTATAAAATGTTTTTTTCCAATATCTAAGAGAGAACCCTTTCTAAATCCATTATTTGAAACTCTTGTATATTCAATATAATGAAATTAAATTTTTTATTAGAAGTTGGATATAAAAATTTTGGTGGGATAAACATTTGGTACTTTTCTGATAACTTTCATATTTTGATGAATAATGAAAGTTAATAATTTTTAATTGAAAACGAATTTTTTAATCGTAATAATATATATTGTAAATTTATAAATTAGAGTTGTTTTAATGTATTATATGATTATATTTTTATCATTTAATATAATATTGTTAATTATAATTAACTTCACATTCAAATTTTTCATAAACACACTCCAATCTTTTTATAGTTTTTAATTCTTAAAAACCCATTTTTTGGTTTAGACCAGAGAAATTAATTTTAAATTAATTAATGTTACTTATATGTTTTAAATTTGGTAAAACAAACATCTGTTTTTAATTTTGAATCTCAAAATTATCTTAGGGTGATTTTTTGGTATTTTCTGAAAAATTTCAATATTTTCTAAATAGTGAAAAACACTGCATTATTGTTTAAAAGAGACATTTCTTTGAATAACTATTATTTTTATTTATAATTATTTTTAGGAAAAAATAGATACATAATACCTATATTAGTTCAATCTAATTCTATTGGTTAATTATATTTTGACCAAAATCAAGCGTTGATAAAAAATATGACATTCTTTTATCCACGTGGATTAGCTTAGGACATTTATTATTATTCTATTTAAAGAAGTGTTAAAAGTGTTAAATTCAAATAAAAGTAAGAAAACCAATTTTAATATAGGGTTATATATAAGATAAATTCGAATATAAATATACATTAAAAAGATAAAAATGTTTCCTAAATATTGATATTTTATTTATAAATTTAAGACATTTAAAATTAAATTTATTTATGACATAATGAAGATATATTAATTAAATTACTAATGATAGATTAAAATAATTGATATTATAAATATACAAATAAATGTTAATTGGGATATCTGATGTAGTCCACAAATTTTATGTGTTGATATGACATGTTAGTATTTATTTAATTTATTTTTTCCAATTTAATAATTTTTTTTACTTTTACAATAACCAAATACTAAATAGTGTCAAATTGACATTAGTGAGTTTTTAAAACAAATAAAATATTATTAAATGAAATAATAATACTAAAAATCCATGGTTCTTCCAAAGGTCTTATATAATTATAAATATGTCATTAATGGACCACTAATAGTTCTTTTGTTATTTTATAGTACGTTTATTAACCATTTAATGTAAAAATAAAAGAGGACAATGTAAAAGGTTAAATATTTAACTAAGAGTAAAATCTATGAGATAAGGATAATATGGTGACAAAAACATTTCGAAAACCTATTAGTGGAGAGTATTTCGATCGATAACCATCATATAATTGAAATAAATACTTTTGGAACCATTATAAATAGGAAATTATTTTATAATAAAATAATATTACAAGCTCTTCTTAAAGTGACTGTCACCATTCTTATAAAAGGTTACCTCCCCTTATATCAAAATCACACCTCTAAAGCCATTTTACATGGCCAAATACAACCCAAATATCCTCAAAACTACCATAACTTCATAATAAAGGCCTTAGTTTGATCGAAATGTCATCTTAAGTATCCATTTTCATCTAATCAAAAATAAGAACATGAAGAAGAGATAATAATTTAATCACCTCTTTCAAAAAAAATTCCTTCTTCCACTTCACCTTTATTTGTTGTTTCCATACCAAAATAATAAATCTAGTTACCTATACATAATTATATCTTGTTATAAATATGGTATAACCATATTCATTATTTTATCCATCCATTTTTTGAAAATGTCACCATACGAGCATACATACGACTTACTGTCTCCACGTCATGGTGTAGTTTTTTATTCAACAATTCATTATTTGGATATGTATAAAAATTAGTTTAATTTATGTAAATAATAAATAGAACATGTTAATTAATATTTATATTTGATATACCATTCAATTACATACAATTTTACCATCAATAGAATGACATTGTTGCTCGTGTGTACTTACGGATTACCGTCTCAACAAACGGGATAATATCCACTTCACCGCCATAACCATTACTGAATAATTTTCATTTTATGATTAAAAATAATTTTTAGGAACTTAATATAATTATTTATTTGAATCAAATACATCATATACATAACAATATGACATACGTAACAAAACATATAATGAAAAATGAATCAGTTAACACCTGAAACAATGATACTACTGAAATATTATTAACGAAGAAATATTAGAGGATCCTATACGATATCATAATTATGAATGTGGTTATTGTATAATTTAATAACATTTATTTAACTATTTTAAAGGGGGTTAAAGTGCCCTAGACTATGGAAAAGTACAGGGTATGGGTTAATTTTACAATCTTTTTATTATCCAAGGTATTTTGTACGTAAGTATATACTGGGACCTCTTTATCATCCATATATGTGTTTCATAAAAATTTATATGAATTTTTTTTCAATATTTCCTAGAATATGGTTTTTGGTCATTTATACCCTTATGTTACTTTTTACAAATAAAATTAAATGAATCTTTCTGTCGTTTTCCAAATAAGGTACTTTATGAAATTTTCATAAACGTAATGTAAGAATGTTTTTTTCAACTTATATGGAGGGTGAAGATTTTTTCCACTATTATACCACCTTCTAAGGTTTTCTTAAAAGGTTATATGAATATTATCAAAATAAATATTTTTTTTATAATTACGATACTTTTAAATTATTGAAAATAGAAAGGGATATTTTTCTCAAATTGTTTTGATTTCATCTATGGCAATATCCTTTGATGGATTTTACACTTATTTGAATTATATTTGTTATGATATAATCTTCCATATTGAATTGAAGGATTTGTGATATGTTTGACTTTGAATGTTTTATTTTTATACCATTCATGGTTTATGGTTAAATTATTAACACTTCGTTCACTATTTTTAATACGAATATTTATATTATGTTTCATATTTTCTATATAATGAATGCATTGAACATATTAAGTGATATGTGGAGAATGATATAGCTTCTCAATGAATCAATAGGACTCATGAGACAAATTAGTTTCTTGGAATAAGGCCTTGACAAAATATTATTTGTAGTCTTGGAACGAGGTCTGGACTATGTTGTTATGATGTTCGACATTTTTCATTCCATCGTTATGAAAATAGCTATTAATATTACATGTGTCTATTCCACTAGTATAATATCCATGTGAATATGTAAATGGAATTATTTGATTTATCATTTCCATATTATGATGATTTTTATTTTTAGAAGTCTTGTTTTTTAGTATTATACATTTCCTTAAATGTTTATGCTTATTTATGATATTTTCCTCTATATTGTTATCTTTACTAAGCATCTAATCATACCTATTTATTATGATTTCTTTTTCCAAGGATGTGAAGAAGTATATTATTATTAACCTAAATGGATAGGCCAAAAGATATGAGTGTTTTTAAAGGGAACACAATTATGTTTTTTTAATGATGTAATGTAAATCTTCTATATTGACCTAGTACATACAAGGCTACTAATCTAATCAGTATTTAGAGACATGATATATTTTGATCATGCCAATGTTATGTAATAATGTGCCAACTCTAGGTAACTAGGTTCAGGGGGGTTATTTTTGGTATTAGAGGAAGTCTGGTAAAAACCTTGGAAACTAGATTTAGAAATACTCTGATTAGAGAACATTACCCAAATATAAACGTTCATAATTAATATAGAAGAACATCCTTGAATTTTATAAATTTATAGATTTTTTTGAATTTTCCAAGAAATACATCCATGTCTGGATCTGAGCCAGTAGAGGTAGCACAGGCACATATGTATCTAGAGGTAAAACACAGAAACACCACTTTGATCTAGACTTGAACGGGAACTAGTGCATGACAATGAGCCTTGCTGCACTTTTGGTTACGAAACTCCCGAGTTATAGGATTAAGATAATTCAAATTTTCATTACAAACCAATATAAAGGATTTATGATTAAATTATTTCTCAACGAAAACATTTTTAAGATTCTGGATTATATACATACACCATTCAATTTAAGTTAGGTATTTTACATGCTCTGATTTAGGAATTGTGATTCATAAAATATGCTAGTGTATGTCATTTTTTATAAATGGTTCGGAATAGAAGGAATGATAAATACAACAATACACATGATATAAATAGTAAGAAGGATCATATATTTCATGGTCATAAGACATCATTTTGAAGGTAAATAGTCTCCGACATATTCTTATCATATGAAGGAATAATATCATGTGTTAATAATATAAGTAAATAATTCTATGAGTCTTATTGATTTGAAGGGAAGCCATAGAAGAAGGGGATGGTAGAGTGAAAGACAGATAAATGGAAGAAGGGAAAGAATAATTTTTTCGTATGTGATAACTATAGAAAGAATCACCCTTGGAATTACATGAAATAAATGGTATTTTGTTATAAGTGTGGATAAAAAGGAAACAAAATTCATGATTTTTAGGGTAAGAAAATGTTTCAAATGTATAATGCTTCATCTGCAAAGAGTATGGACACTACAAGAATCATTGTCCCAATCAATATAGTATACCCCAAATGACATTGTTGGATAATAATAATGTTATGATACTACTTCATATGAAGATAAATGATTAGTGTTATTAAGTTGTTAATAAATAATTGTGTAATTTGATTTTTGTATTAACGACGTCCAAGTAATAAGAATTATAAAGTATGTAAGGATTTTACTACCACACATTTTCATTAAGTATTTGAGATTTTATGGTACCTAGTAAAGTGAAACAGCATCTAGTAAAATATTTTGTAAAATATATGGTTGGGGAATATATAACTCTTAATATGTTTTTGAAACTGAGATAATGATTTCGGAATAAGATGTGATTATTTCAGACAATTTTTTTTTGATATTCTTGACTACATTAAAACTAATTAATTGTTTTTTTATTCCATAATTGGTGAAATTTAAAACATTTTGGGATATAAGGAGTATATATAGTATTCTATAATGAATATTGAAGAATGAATGTAATAAATAAGTTTTATGTTAATTAATGGCGCTACTATGTTTTAAGATAATAAATTATGATGGTATTCTGATGTTATTATGTGGAAAAATAGATCTTTAATATGAAAACCTTCATTATATATTTTTTACTATGAGTTTAGATATATGTATTTTCGATAAGTCTAAATCCTAGAAAGAATTATGTTGGAAATTTGATACTATTATTTAAGTTGAATGATTTTCTTAAGATTATTTCTGTATTGTTATAAAAAGGAAAACCCAGAGGTCGGGTGACAACCCGTCACGTCGAGAAAGGTTGTGAGACATGAACCTGAAAACTAAGGGCAACATAGGTGCATCACATAAAAATAGCCTATGTGATTTCCTAGTTCATTTAATGTAGTTTTTTAAAATTATCTGATAGATGAATTATAAATTTATTTTTTTTAAAATTCTATTAAACTATAATAAAAAGAATATTTTGGATTTCTATTATCTTTCGGAGTGAAAGATGTGTTTGTGGTTGAAATTAATAAATGGATGGAACTCTACTTTTCAAGTATTTTTTCATATTCTTGGAAGAAATTAATTATCATACATTAGGGAAAGAATATTAATACTAGAAATCTGTTATACTAATACCTTATGTATTGAATAACCAATAATATTTTAATTCATCATAGATTTACTTCTTTGTGGCCTTAAATTCTCTATTTATTGTTCCCTTTTTTGAGATTGATGACCTCTATCACCCCTATAAATATTTACGTTTTTCCTAAAATTAGGTGTCTCAAATTTCAACCATTGATCTCATATTTGAAATGCTAATTTGTTGGTGAATTTTTCATTTTTCTTTCCCTCTTATTAAGACTAAATTTTAATAACCCCATTTCCGATGTGGGTTTTCCACAAAGGTATTTTCTATTTTTAACAATTTATTTTTGAAGAAAAATTTCAAATTACGAGGATGCAATTTTTTGAAAGATAGTAGAATGTTACAGAGCAAAATTTCATAGTAAGTTATCTCTTTTTGGTAATTCAATAGCCTGTGCTCGATGCAACACCGAGTTCAAGTACATTGGGACCTGCCAAAATAGCCGTTTATAAAGAAGTTATGAATATTATTAACTGAATTTTGAATTTTATATATATCCTATATAATTTGAAATTCAAATTTTGTTCTTCTTATATATAATATAAGGAGAAATTTAATTTTTCAGATAAAAGATGTATTATAAAAAAATGAAGTTTTCCCGCCATTTAATGGCGAAACATTTTTAAATTGAATATTTGACACTTATATAAATTCAATAAATTTTAAATAAATTTTTTTTAGAAGCGGGACATAAAAATTTAGTTTCGATACTTTTATTAAATTTATGATAACTTTTATACTTTGATAAATAGTGAAAAATACTAAATTTTAATTGAAAACAAATTTTTTTATCGAAATAATTTATAGTGTTAAATTATAAATTTGAGTGGTTTTAAAGTATAATTGAATTTTATTTTTATCATTTAATATAATATAGTGAATTATAAGTAATTTCACATTTAAATTGGTCATAAACACATGTCAATATTTTGATAGTTTTTACTCCTTAAAACCCCTCTTTCTAGTTTTGACAATGGAAATTAATTTTAAATTAATTATTGAAATTTAAATGTTTTTAATTTGGTAAAATATAAATCATTTTTGAGTTTGGAATTTCAAAATTAGCTTAAGGTAGTTTTTTTTTATTTTTCTGAAAAAATTCAATTTCTGATGAATAGTGAAAAAAAACTACGTTATTGTTTAAAACCAATTTTTTTTAAATAATTATAATTAATATTTAAATATATTTTAATGTAAAAATATATTCATAATACATTTATTAGATCCATTTTACTCATTGGATTTGTAATTCAACAAGATTATATTTATAAAATTTTATAGAACTTTTTGACGTCTTTTACACACCATCTAGGTATAGTTGCAAATTTGTATAAAATGTAATTTTACCACTTATGTGAATTGAATTTAATAATTCCAAGAGACATGGTTGATATATGTAATTATAATGTGGTTCAATAAGATGAAAATAATTTTTGGTGAATAGTACCTTTTGAATTTAATTTACCATGGTTAAACGTAAATTGGGTAATTAAAAGTAAAAATGATACTATAATTACCCTAACACAAGTCATAATTTTATTGGATAAGTGTATTTCGACCAAAATAAAATTTAGAAATAAAATATGATCCTCTTTGAAACACATGGATTAGATGAGGACATTTATTATGTTTTTAGTATAAATATTGTTAAAACTGTTAAATTAAAAATTGTAATAAATACACTACAACATAAATAGCATTTTGAGGTGGTATTTTAGTTGTGGTTTATTAAAAACCGCAGCTAAACCCCCTTTTTTACATTTCCAATACTTCCCCCCACCACAAGACCCCCGACTCCCCTTTAACCCCCGACCCATGTGACACCGCATTCTCCCCCGACACAGACGATCCCCAAACCCCACGACGACACCTTCTACACTCAACCCCGGAGAGCCATGACCCCTGTGACGCCGTCTTCTCCCCCCGGTGATCCCTGAACACTAGATCGGATCCCCACCCCTACCACTGATGACCTCTCCACCCATAAGTGCACCCCGCCACCCATTAATATGCATCACCGCCCATCGCCGCCGACCCCTCGAAGCCTTAGCTTGGCTCCCAAGTACGTAATTGATACCTAGTGAGTCCCCCAAGATGCTATGTTTATTTCTAGTATATTTTTATGTATCTAATATAGTGCATTATTTTTATCCCCTTTTTGACAATTTTGAGAAATGAATGAGTGTCTAATATTATTTTCTGTTCTGTTCCAGATATCATGGTGCAAGATATTGAATGTATTTTCCCATGAGTTTACCTTTGGTTTGTTTTCAAAATACATTATATAATCATTTCTAAATTGAAGTATTAAATTTAAATCCTATTTTTTGTACCAGTGGAATTTTTTTAATGTGTTATAAAATGTGGGATGATTAGAAGAAATTGATTTTTAACAGTAATTTTGAAATAACTCTTTCTCGTGTTTCATAATGTATAAGGAAAGTGAGTTTTCCAACCCCTGTATTATATTATAAATGATGGGTGTTTTATTATCATGAAATAAATTATGGCATAGTTTAATTTTCACGTGAAGGTCAAATATATACATTAATATTTTAGTTCAGACTAGAATATATTACATTTTTTATAAAAGTAATTTCCTTGATTCCATACGAAGATCCCACATGGAATGTTTCATTCACACCATACATACACATATATCTGTATGTATATCTTAGGTTTCTATTCTAGGTTCATAGTTATTTTTTTCATTGATTCTATGTTTGGACCATTTATGGATGAGTGGTATATATTTAGTGGATACGGTTCATTAGTGGTGATATATGATATGTTCAAGTTCTATTTATTTTTTCCCTTGGTATGTTGTATTGGAAATTATTCCCATGTTTACATTCTAAATCTATTATATTTAATAAATTATTATTTATTTGGAATAATTTTTCTTTAATAATTATCTATTTTATTATTAATCTATTTCATTTATGATTTTTTGATTTGCATAGAATTCCAATTCTTGGAAATATAATTATTATTTTTTTATATATTAATATTTTTTTATTATTAACATATAAGGGTTATACCATTGTCATGTTCATAGACTTGATACACCTGAGTTTCATTATATCATATAGGTATCGAGAAAGCCCTTTATCCCTTATGTAAAAATGGTTTGGGTAACATATCAACTCATCCAGGATAGGTTCATTAAAAATGGTATCAAAAAATTGGTATCCCAAAAGGGACCCAAGTTCTAAATTAAATATATTATTATATGGGTGCATTAGTGATTGAATGAGTTAGTATTATTATTGGGACTCTAGAAGTAGTTTATTATCATGTTTTTTATCACCACCCATTATGATGGAACATCAACCACTATGGTTTGTTGAGATTTTAATATTGAATTTAAAAGTTCATATTGATTAACAGTTATGGTTTATATATCCTAATTTTAATTTTGTTGGGTTTCATAGGGGTTTCCTTGGATTTATTATGAAAATGGAAATGGGATTAATGGAATCGGTTTTGTATGCACAACCAAATAAATGGGGCAGTGACTTAACTCAAGCTCATAGACATGTTTTAAAAATTAATGCCTGAATAACTTCCATCCCATAAAACCATGTGGTTGGTTCTAGCATAAATTTTCTTCACATTTTGATTTTTTACTTAGTCCCCTTTTTTATAGGGTCATTGGAATCATTTCATTGAAAAAGTAAATGATCTGATGTGGTCCTTGTGATTTTTAAGGGGGGTTAGATTTTGATCGGAATTTTCGGGTCCCTTTTTTTATGTGTTATTTTTTTGGACATTAATGATTTTAAAAAAATGAGTATATAATGAAATATGTATTTAGATTGAAATGATAAATCCAGAATTATTTATAATATATATTTTTTAATTATGAATACTCTTTGGAATTGGATGATTTCTTTATGTAATATAAAATATATATTATATTTAAAACCAGTTGGTGATTTATTTATTAAAGTATATTTGAAAATTTTGGATTGTACATTTAAAAATGGTAAATTTAGAAGTGAAAAACGTATTGTTTATATTTATTTAAAAAGGGGTGATGTTTTGAATAAATAAATTCTATTAAAAAGATAAATTTTGTTGTTCACATCAATAATGTTAGTAGTTCAAAAAAATATTTATGGATGTTTATTAATCTCCTAGGATTTTCTTCTATTATACATGGATAATTACCAAACACTAAATTGGGTGTAAATTTATATTTGTTTCCTTTAAATTTTATATTTTGTTTTTATTTTTCTGTTTTTGGTATATTTTCCCATATTACTTAGTTGGTATGGTGAATTGATGAGGTATAATCTTTTTTAATTTTATGGTGATGCTATTTTTTGGGGAATTTATGATCAATTGATTTATTTAAATTATGGAATTTAGGTGGATTTGGTTTTATGCGGTCAATGGGTGATATTTTACTTACTCTTTCATGAGTTGTGGTAGTTGGGATGTTCAAGAGTCACTATATTATGTTTCTGTAATCTTACACTATATTATATGTTTGGTCATTTTAGATTACATGTACTTCTATCATGACATGGGATCAAGTTTCTTGAATCCTTCAAGTTTAATTTCTAATTCATATGGGCCACATGCTCTCTTACTAGTAACACCCTGAAAAGAGATTACAAATGGATTCTTCTACTTTCCCTTTCTACATTCTAAAATAACAACTAATTCAAACCATTTATTATAATAAATTTATTTTGTCATGGTAAGACTTCACTAAAATTCCATGAAAGTCCACCCAAGTACCAAGAGGAACAAAGAGGAAAACCCAACCTCTATATATCAAAGAAGACATGGATTTTTCAGATCCCTGTTATTCCACTACCCACTAATGGGTCAAATAATATATTGTATACTTACGTATCTACTTATATACTAAATGGAAAACATCATAGTGCCAACAATGATTTCTTTTTGACAAATTTCCACATTATGTTTCGACCCCCATGGATGTTCCATGATCCACCAAATATCTGAAAATTTTAAACACACGCAGGGTCACAACATGTTTCTTCCCATAACACTTCACCATGACTCCCCAGATGTTCGAAAATTCTCAACCCCAGACCATACCCAACTCTTTGAATCCTAACATGAGGCCACTAATTTAAGGTAAGAGTTTGTTTCCATTTCATATTCATAACTTCTGTTAAATTATTATATGATTTACCATTCCCTTACCTTAGTGATATCAATTTAATGGCATCATTAGTTTATCAATAATTTTTGGTGGAGCATGAAATACAAAGAACTACAAGGATGGGATCCTTGTTCTCATCTTCTTTTATGGATATTTTTAATTTTCATGCTTTGGTTATATAATGGGTGATTTACCATATATATTTATATATGAAAACCTTATATATCATATTTTTATATGTTTCAAACTAGTATATATGAATCTCTTTCCCTATTTAGTAGTAAACATGTATTTAATTTTTTTTAAATATTGTGTAGGCACATTGTGATATACATGGATAAAAGTTAGATCACATTACAGAGGAACACACCTTATTATGTTATGGGTTTGAATGAATTTTTAGATTTTACAATTTTCAATCGATCCTTTGAAGGGATAATAGGATTTCCAAGTCCTAAATGTAAATTTAGAAGATGGTTGAAGAGAGATGATGTTTATGAACATTTAATACTATAAAAATTCCCTTGTCAACATTTTTGTTAGATTTGGCATGGAAAATAGAACGTTGCAGAAAGGTTGAGAACTGATGTTAATCCACAGAATGAGCTCCCACCTTCGTTGACAATGGAAAATGAAATGAAAAACATCATAAATGATGCATTAGGAACTGCAAGACACCATTATCAACATCAAAACACACCAAAACAACCAAATGAGGGTGCTACAAATTGCATCATGACTAGTGATGTTTTTGAGACAGTAACACAATCATATCAAGATTGTAACATATCATTGGATCCTTTAATTGATTGTCTGAATAAAAATGTATGAGAAAATCTCACTGAGTAAAATACGTTTCATGATTTAGTTGACGATGGAAATAAAGAGTTTTATTGAGTATGTTTGAAAGATTCCAAGCTTTATTTTCTGCAAATGTTGTACTATATCAAATCTCTATATGGAATTACAAATAAGGAAATGTCCATGATATTGTAATTGTTGGGTGATGCATTTCCTGAAGAAAAAATTGCAGATTCTATTTATGATATGTAAAAATTTGTTAACAGGCTAGGTCTGAATTACACAAAAATTTAACAAGTAAAAATGATTTTATATTATATTGACGAGAGGATACAAGTAGACTGAATTTAAAAAAAATGTTCTTATTCTATATGGTAGTCAATGGGTGATGATGGAAGTATGAATCAACATAATTTCATGAAAAAGAATAAATGGAACACACCAGCAACATTTTTCTGTTACTTTTATTTAAATCCTCGATTGGAATGATTATTAATGTCATTGAAAAGTGCCGAACACATGATGTTGAATTCTGTAGATAATAACAATGATGGGTTAATGATACATCCACAATATTCAAAATAATGAAGGGCATTTGATTCATTGAATCCTAATTTCTCATCTGGTCATAGAAATGTTAGATTTAGATTAGTTTTTGATGGATTCAACCCATTTGTGTCTTTGAATACCAGTTATAACATTTGGCCAGTTGTTTTAATCTCTTACAATCTGCCTCCATGGATGAGTATGTAACATACATCTTTTAACATTTTGATGATTATTACTGGAAAAAAAATGCCTCAAAATGATATTGATGTATACTTACAACCTTTGATTGAATAATTACTAGTGATCTGGAGCAACGGTGAGGAGAAATTTGATGATTCCTCTAAAACAATGTTTTCAAAATGTATGTGCCTTTAATATGGACCATTAGTTACATCCCTGTGCTTGAAAATTTATTAGGATAGAACATTTACATGAGTTTGTCTTGCCCTATTTGTAACTTTGAGTCTTATCCCAAATGGATACCTCACTGTAGAAAATTGCATTTCTTTTTCCATCAAGAATTATCGATGCATATCATTGATTCTTGATGAACAGATCAAACATGAATGGTTTCATTGATCGTAGAGAAACCTTCAAAGATTTTAACTAGTTTTGAAATATTGACACAAATTGAAATTGTTGAAATAAAATTTTGGAAGGTTCATCATTTTAATGATAGCGGGAAACTAGTTCGAAGTGCATCATCAAGTGAAATCATAATGCAACAATGGAAGAAAAAAACTATATTCATCAAACATCCATATTGGGAGTATAATTTGTTACAGCTTAATCATTATTTGATGCATATTGAGAAGAATTTCTGTGAAATTTTGATTTTCAAATTGCTTAATGTTCATTTAATGTCGAAGGATCATTTCAATGCTCCCAAATCCTTACGCATAATGAACAGGAAATGTCATATCTGGCCAGATGAGAATGAAAGGTATGTTATGTTAATTTTTTCAATGAAAAATAGGGATAAAGAATCATTACATTGATTTTTAAATAATATTAAGGTATCTGATGAGTATTTAAGTAACATCTCAAGGTGTGTTGACTTGAATAATTATATGTTACATGGATTGAAAAGTCACGATTCACAAATTTTGTTACAACAGTTTCTACCATTTTCATTACATACATTATTACCTAAAAAAGTTACTGTTGTTGTACACTAATTCTTCACATTTTCAAGACAAAAATGTGAGATATCTCTACACCCATTTCATCTTGAAAACCTCAAGGAGAGGTTTTAATTGACCCTTTGTGCAATAGAGATGATCTTTCCTCCATTGTTTTTTTACTATGATGATGAATTTAACTATGAACATGGTTGAGGAAGCTAAATTAGGGGCCCCGTTCATAATCAATGGTTGTATCCAATTGAGAGGTAATTTATTTATATGTTTTAAGTTAGGTCAAAAAAAAATTCACTGAATTAAATGCATAATTATGTTTATTTTGTTTCACATATATCTTGGGAATTTGAAATCATACATGAGAAATAACACTCAACCATAAGGATCCATTTTTTAAAGGTATTCGGATGAGAAGTATCTTACCTTTTGTTCTAGAATCTTGGATGATATTGAGAAAATATTTAATCGAGTGGGACGGGTTGACGACACATCGACTTAATATCAAATACAGCAGAAATCAAAAATATATCCTGTTATTGGCCGATCAGTTGGGAGGACCTCAAATGTGACACTGACAGAATTGAAATTATTTCAGGCACATACATATGTGCAGCTAAATAGTGAAATTGAAGATCTATTTATTGAAGAGTTATGGAAATAAAAAATGATACAAATGATATTCCAAACACAAAATGAGAAATATATAACAAAAGCTATTACTAAAGATTTTGTAGAATGGTTTCCAGGACTTGTATGTTCATTAATATTGCAATAAATACGAATATTAGTGTAACACATATATTTTGTAAATCTAATAAAGTATATTTCTTTTTTAATAACATGAATACTGATACTCGAGCAGAGTTGTCAGAATATTTGAAGTTTATTGTTTGATATCCTCTAAAACAAGTTAGAATGTTTTATTATTACAACATGAATGGTTTTAGATTTCATATAGTTGATCGAGAAGAGGGTTTGAAAACACTGGAAAATGGTATATTTAGATTATCTAAAATGGGATACTATGGTAAGATGAATTATATTATTGAGTTATATTGCCACAGACATTTTTCAATTGTTTTATTAAAATGAAATTGGGTCGATATTATCATAGGTGTTAAAAGAGATTCCATTCAATTTACTTCTGTGAACATATCTTTCTTGATGGATGTTGGTGATAGAGAAGTGCATGATCCATGTATCATATCATCACAAGAGAAAATGGTATATCATGTGAATGATGTTCTGGAAGAAGTTTGGAGTGTAGTTTCTCAAGAAATACAAAGATATTTGTATGATATGGGTGATGAAGTGGAAGATTTGACCTCTGAAATTTAATATCATCAACAACAAGAAGTAGAATTATTTGACTATATTGATATTGAAAATATTATTCTAGCTGGGATGAATGAAGTGGATGGAGTAATGTATCATTAAACTAACACGATTGAAGTGTAAAATGATTGTACGTATAGTAATTAATTCATTCAGCATCAACTTATTTCATTTGTGTAGTCATTCATTATCATTGTTATGTATATTTTGTTTGTCAGTATTGGGAATCTATTATTATTTAAAAAAAATCTGCATTTTTTTGAAATATATGTTTTGAACATTTTTTTTATTTTATTAAATGACAAGAATGTCGAGGAATCTATACACTATTTCAACCACTACTATGAAATATGATGATCCATATGTCTCCCTCTCTATGGAATCTGAGCCACCAGATGCCTACCCCCAACATCATATCACCCAACAACATCTCTCACACCCTCTATGAGTGTCCCTTTAGAAGATGAGTCATTGAATTCCCCTTCAGTAGCCTCTGCAGTGGGGTGACGATGGGGCACTTCATGTTCATTACGTGTATACTAGAGGGTCACTATTATAGGTATAAATTTTAATATAACTAATTTTTTTTCATTCGTTTGTACTAGTAGTTTTTTCATTAAATCTGAAAAATGAAACTGTATAGAAAAATATAAAATGTGCAGATATGTGGAATATTAAGGGAGAGAATATATTTTTCCCATTTTATTCATATGGTGTCCCTAATGATGACGATGCTAGATTACTTGGACAAATTCTATGCCAACTGGCAGAGGATCCCATGTCCCTCCTATTTCCTATGAGGATTGGAGACATATTCCTCCATGTTCGAAAAATGAAGTCTTTTATTAACAAATAATGTTAAATTAAATAAAATATGTTGGAATTTAATATCTTTTTATTAATACGTCCAAAATTAATTTCTGTATACAAATGTTTTTTCACTTTATAGTTGCAGATGTGATAACATGAAAGTGTCCATTGAAAAATCTTGGGAAGAAATGGAATGAAATCTAATGGTGATTGTGGAGTGATGTCAATGAGACTTCGTTGACTTCCCAACAAATGTATGAGAAGCAACCAAATTGGGTACCCAATGAACATGGGAATGTTTTTGTTGACAATCATCATGATTTGATGTAGATTGTATTTAAAAATATATTATAATATTAACCTCATTTAACATTTATATTTGTATATGAAGAGGAGATGATATTTAATACATTACTACTAAATTTTATTTTTATTTATTTCATGATATCTCATGAAATAATGCATCAAGATGGGCTAAGCAAGTCATCTCTCACACTGTTGGGTCAAAAGGCATTTCTAGAAGCCGATTGAATCTGGTAATCATTCCCTTAGTTTAAATATTTATAAGAAAATATTATATAATTAATATATTAAATTGTTGGTTTATATTTTTTTAATGAAGTCATTGAGTTTAGCGCACGAATCATCCCGAACTGAAGTGTGGTTGGATCTTCACAAAAAATTTGATGGAAGTTTGGTTAATTAGATTACCAATGAAGTAGGGGTATGAACTCATTTTTTCATTCTAATAACTTATTATCAGTTTTTACTATGTTAATATATATTTATATTTTATTTATACTTAAAAATTAATTAACTATGGGATTCCAATCATGGAAAGTCCTACTTTGTCTCTCAAGATAACCTGGTTGCTATTGTCTTTAGGAAGGAGAATCCTGGTATTGTGTGCGGGATGAGTTTTTGGAATCATACCATCTAAATAATTTAATAGTCCATCGGGGATTTCATTTGCATCTACTCATAGTTTTAGTCAGTCCATACCCAGATATGCTCAAAGAGGAATTGTTTCTCTATAAAAAACAGTTCAAGCCCAGGGGGCTCGAATATTAGCTTTGCAGAAATTCTTGACCAATATATGTCAGAAGATGAGCAGATATCCCCCCTGTGGTATTACATCGACTGGTGGTGAGAAGGTAAATCACAAAAATTCAAAATAAATTAGTATTTAACCTTTTATTGGTTTTAATTTTAAATATAATATGCAATACTATTTAATTTTCAATATAATGTTCTTACAGGTGGTAGTACGATGTGGAGATGGATGTGTAGAGGGTGAAGATATCTGTTAATTATTGGACAATGATTAGTAGAATTGTTGATATGTTGGAAAAATATTGTAACAGTTGGTTTTTATATGTATCATGTTTGGCTCGTAGTTTCCATCAATCATTTCCACGACCTAACATTTTCTTGAATTTAAAAGTTTCCTTTTATGTATTTTACAGATTTATAAAGTTTCCTTTTATGTCATGATTTCTCGAGTGTGGTATGCACCATATATGTCCACTCATTATTGTGATGATTCATTTTTTATGATTCAGTTTTCCTAAATTAACTTTTTCATTATAATAACTTATCCTACATTTTATAGCCTATGCATTTACCAATACATTTCCATTTCTAACATTTAAAAATATTGTTCGTCAAAATTTTCTACTTTCACTTATATTCATGATACTCTTGGACTGTTCTATATTCCATGATACACATTTCTCTCAAATATTCCTTATTTTAATATGATATTCTAGTACATCATCATTGAATGAATATTCTCATTTGGCAAATTATATGTAAACAATTATTTTTTCCTCTATTTAGAGACACATGTATTTCAAGTTAATTTATTCATAATCATCTCTAATTGTGTTCTAACCATGCCCCCACTTAGTATGCTTATTCAACCAAGCCACATTGTTTTATAGGGTGAACTACATGGTTTCCCATGCCTATGTTCATATCACGAAACCATTTAGAGGCCTCTATAAAGCTTAAAACCCAAAAACAAACAACCTACGAATTCACCCAATAAAATAATATCTCAGAAATAATTAAAGAAGGGTAAACATTAAGGGTTAAAGCCCCTGGAAAACATCAAGACATTATAATCTCCCCCTCTAAGGATTTGTCATCCTTTAGTAATTACTCTATCTTTTACACACAAAAACATGGGCTATTGGGATCTCTCATCATATTATCACTTTTCAGACTCTTCATGGATACGTCCATGATCCCATATGACTCTAACAAGTTACATCAGCTTTCATCAAAACATTTTCTCACTATAGTCCATGATTCACACCACACACTCCACATATGTTTGTAAAGGCTATAACTGAAATTCTTCATAGTTGATTACATAATATTAACCGAGAATGTACAATTGAATATAAGAGAGTTAAAAAACATCACACATTCCATGATATTGTAGAGGAATTTCCAAATACAATTACATTATCACTACACACTTGATAATACCGTATAGACCAATAAACTTTTGTGTCAGAATCCTTTTCTTCTACAATCATTGAATCCTTTTTTTATGAGTATCCCATAAAATAACTAAAACACCCACAATTAATTCCATGTCATTATCATGTGATCACTATTTTAAATGTGAAGTGATTAAATTATTCTTGATCTTGTACAATCTCAAAAATTCCTCTAAAAGAACAAACAACCCACAATTACTACCTCCCATCCTAACGCTAACATATTAGTGAATGAAACATCAATCCATAAAGTGCATAAAAATGTGTCATTCGAAATGAATTCAGGTTTTTTTATATGAAATCAATCATCGATTGGATATAAACCCATGTTACCTTAAAGTATATTATGATGAAAATAATTGTACAATGTAATTATAGTTATAATTGGTCTCCAAAATAATAAAATCTGTATTTTTTACTACTATATTATTAAATAGAATTTTATCAAAATAAATTTATGCCTAATGGACATGTGATATTTTTATCTGTATTCCTTTACTCACTGAACAGTTCATTATGTTGTTGTTAGATTATCATCTCTTTCTATACTGATTATAGTATGTATTCTGTTGGCCTTTTTGTATTATTGTAATGGTTATTTTATGGAAGTGGTACAGGGGCACCATAAACTAGTTTTTTTAATTTGTGTTTTAATGGTGGTTTAAACCCCTGCTAACTGTAGCAGGTACATTTAGAGATGGTTTTAACCACCGATAAAAGTTGTTATTTTTCTATTAGTCGTAGTTTTAATCACCTCTACGGTCTTATATTTAGAGGCGATTCCAACTTCTACTATAGTTTCCCATCCTCTATGATTTTTTCACGGTGGTTATAATGTTTTTAATGGTGTATTTTTTGGACAAGACATCAATTTTTTTAGCGGCGGTTAAAACCACTGCAAAAAAACTATTCCCATGCCTGAAAAAACATTGCCATGAAAGTCATTACAACCACCGCCAAAATGGTCCAACTATGACGGTTCACATAAACCACCTCAAAATTCATTAACCACCTCCAATAGTTTCTAGATGTGAAATTTAGTATTGGTTTTCCGAAACCACCACAGAAGCATATAGTGGTTGTTTTAACCTCCTCCATATCTAAAAATTACCGCCACGAAATTGCAATTTTCTTATATTTCCAAATCAATTTTAATAAAGGTTTATACAAAAGATAAATTATATTATAAATATTAATTATTTAGATAATATTATTTAATACATAATGGTATTATATTTATAATTTTTAGAAATTAAATAATTAAATTTACATATGACACAATGATGATGTAGTAATTACCTTATTAACGAATGATATAAATAATTGATATTTTAAATATATCATTAAAATTAAATTGAGAATTCAAATTCATTCGATGAATTTCTAGGTTAATATGACATTTTTAGACTCATTTAATGTATTTTGTTATGTAATCATATTTTTATTACTACAACATTAACCAAATACTAAATAGAGTCAAACATGATGTAAATTAGTTTTTCAAACATATATTATATTATTAAATTGAATAATATTCCTAAAATTATAAGGATTGACCAAATGACATATATAATGATATATATGTCATCAGTGAACCAATTGTGGTTATCCTGGCCTTTTATATAATGTTTATTATCTATTCAATATAAAAATACAAGAGGACATTTTTAATGTTATACTATTTAACTAAGATATAAATCTAAATGATATGGTTAATATGGTGACATAAACATCTCTAAAACCTACTAGTTAAGAGTATTTATACCCATCCCCACCATATGATCAAAATAAATTCATTTTGGATCCGTTATAAACCAAAAATGTGTTTATAATAAAATAAAATTTCATGCTTCCCCTAATGTGACCCCCACCTATCTTATAAAAGGGTACTTCTCCTTCTCTCAAAATCCCACATCCAAAGCTACTTGTATTGCCCAAAACCAGCTCAAATATCCTCACAACTACCCTAACATCAACCTAGATGCCATAATTGCATGATAAATCCAACCTATGGAGCCCTTTTTATCAAATAAAAGGGATGCACCTGAAGAAAAGGTAATAATTTTATCACCTCTTTCAATGTTATTTTCTTCTTCCACATCCTCTTTCATTTTTGTTTCCATATAAAAATAATATATAAAGTACGTTATACATACATTGATTTTATTATAAATATGGTTCAACCATATTAATTAACCTATCCATCCTGTGAATGAAAAAGTAACCATATGTGCGTACATACGACTTACCATCTCTACGTTGTGGTGAAGTTTGTTAATCAATAATTTATTATTTGGATCAGTATAATAGTGAGTATAATTGATGTAAATAAAAAATATAGAATTTTAATTTATTATATATATATATATGATATAACATCCATTTACATACAATTTTACCATCAACATAATTATATTCTCGCTACTGCGTATGTACGGATTACCATCTCCTCGAATGGGATAATATTCATTTCCCCATCATAACCATTCAAGAATAATTTTAATTTTATGATGAAAAATATTGTTTTAGAACTTAATATACTTATTTATATGAATCAAATACATCCTATTCATAATATACATGTCTTATATTACAAAAAATATAATATAAAATGAATTAGTTAACTTTGGAAACATTGATACTACTGAAATATTACTAACATACCAATATTAGAAGATAATATATTATATCATATTTATGTATGTGGTTCTCGTATAATTTAATAAAAATTATATATCTATTATACAGGAGGTTAACATACCTCTGATTGAGGAAATGTACAATTTAAGGGTAAATTTTACAATATCTTTATTATCTGAGCTTGTTTGTATATAAGTATCTAATGGGACCTCTTTATCATCCACATCCATTTTTCATTAAAATGTAGTTTAGAACATTTTAACTATTCCCTATAATATGTGTTAATGTAACTTATACCATTTTTTGACTTTTTTATAAAAAAAATTAAAGGAATCATTACATCTTTTACCAAACAAGGTACTTTATTACCATTTCGATAAATTAAGGTAAGAATATATTTCTAACTTATATGGTGGGTGTGTCAATTTTCCACCTTTATAACACCTTTCAAAGCTTCCCTTTCAATATTACAAGAATATTTTCAATATAAATGATTTATTTTATAATTAAGTGAATTTTAAATGATTTCAAAATAGAAAGATACATTTCACTAAAATAGTTTTGATTTCATCTGCGTCAACATCCTTTGAGGAATTTTACACTAGTTTGAATTTTATTTGTTATGTTACAATTTTAAATATTGTATTTAAGGTTTTTTGATATGTTTGACTATGGATATGTTTTTTTATACAATGAATATTTTATGGTGAATTTATTAACAATTCATATACTTGTTTTAATAGGAATGTTTATGTTATGTTTCCACTATTTCATATGAGGAATGCATTGGACATAGTAAGGGATGGGTGGAGCCCGCTATAGCTCCTCGATGCAGAGGTAGGTATTAAGAGACAAACTAGTGTCTTGGAACAAGGCCATCACAAAATTTTATTTGTAGTCTTGCCATGATGCCTTGACTGCATGGTTATGATGTCAGACATTATATATTCCATCATTTTGAAATTAGTTATTGATATTACATGTGATTATTCGACTTGTAGAATATCCATGTGAATAAGTAAATTGAACTATTTTATTTATCATTGCCATATTATTCTTATGTTTATGTTTCAAAATCTTGTTTTTTAGTCTTATAGAGTTCCTTAAATGTTTATTCTTATTTATGATAGTTTCTGTTATATTATTATCCATACAGAGAATCTGATGTCACCCCTTTATTGTGTTTTTCTTTTCCCAGGATGTGAAGAAGTATATTATAATTAACCTACAAAGAGTGGTCAATGTATATGAGTGTGTTCAAAGGGGACATAATGTTGATTTCTATTTCATGATGTAATGTAAAACGTATATATGTATCTAGTACTTCCAAGGATACTAAACTAATAAGCCATTTGAGATTTGATCTCTTGTGATCATTCTAATGTTATTTAATAGTGCGCCGACTGTTGGTAACTAGTTTTGTGGCGTTGCAAGGATGAAAAATACACATCCATACATATGATGCGACCCCGCTCATATATATAAATTTAAAGTAAAAGTCCATGGCGTGTTCATTTAAACTACACACCATGTATTAGACTCAATCGGTCCCCGAATTAAATGGTCTACTAGGTCAACACATGGCCATGTACTCGGCCATTACATTTCCAGTACACAGATGAATGTGTAAACCTAGTTTAAAAAATGTATATATAAGTATACAACATGTACTTAGAAAATCCTCATTTCTTCCTTTTTCCTAAAAAACACAAAATCAAGATCCATTCATGAAATGATGATATAAGTTCTTACATTTATCATCAAATAATATTTTAATATTTATATTATAACTTATTTAAAAATTTATAACTTTTATATTAAACATTCCTTCATTCTTTCCAAATTGTGGTTATATGTTAACTTCAGTTTGGGATGTGTGGCCTTCAACCTCCTCAAAATGATGTTATTCGTTCATAAATTACATGGGATGTATAAAAGATTGATTTTGTATGTATATATATGTTTTAAATGAAATATTAATCCTACTTTAATGATGTAATATATGTATACATATTTATATACATTTAATTTAATGTTCATTCAATCAATACAATAGGAAAAAAATAGCGTTCATGCGTATGTAAGGCCTACCATATCCCTGAATGTTGTATTATGTTTTTAATCAATTATTATTATTATTATTACTATTATAATTAATAAAAAAATATTTATATCATGTTCTATATTCTGTAGATAACAGAATTATGACCACATTGTCTATTGACATCATACCAAGTACAATTTCAAATCATGAACCGAATATCGACAAACAATATGACATGAACATAAATAAATCTGTAATTGTAATAACATTGTAATTTAATATATAAAAGGAATAATAAAAATTAAAAGGTTCTTAAATTATTTAAAATTAACCTATAATTATTTTTCATGAATAATATGGAAAATAAGAGATGAGTCGAACTCGAAGTAAGGGAATATCTTTACCCAATTTCCATTTTGGATTAAAATTATACTTCATGCTTATGTCCTCCCATTATTATTTGAGAAATAAATTCTTGATATATTATAAAAAATTTATAAATTATTTATGTAGATTTATAGAGAATATAAATAATCTATCTATCTGATAAAAACTGATCTTTGTAAGGGACTTGATCTTAATCTACTTTCATTGAGGCATATCTTGATGTTATTCACTATTAATATTTATAATCTATATATAAAAACCCTTTTAACATGTCATATCAAGAATTGTTATATTATTAAGATATATTATTTTTTTTAAAATATATTCCGTATTTTTTTTAATATTTTTTTCTCAAGGGGTAAAGAATTATTTAACAAAAACATCAATTTAAATGTTTTTATGATTTATTCTTCTAAAAAATCTATTTACATTCCAATTTTTACAATGAATTTTATGTATTTAATTTTATGTACAAGAACTTTTTAAAATGTTAATTTATTTCAAAATCATCAAAGTGGTATTAGACACTATGATTCAAAATATCTTTATTAAATTTATTATATTGTTTTCGAAATGGATTAAATATTTCAATATCTTGAAATTATTTCTTTTGATTGGGACTGGAATTATATAAGTCCAATGATGAAAATTGAATTTTTTTTATGATTATATAATGGTACATGGATAATTTATTTTTGGTTACGTGATATACCAAAGGTTGGTGGTTATGGGATTAACCAAACATGTGGTTATGTGATAAATAAATGATAGGTGGTTTCGTGATAAACCATTAATGGGTGGTTATGATACCACCTCCAATGAATTGGGTTTGGAATTCGGATTTATGGTTATTCCATTTGTAAGATTGAAATATGTGGAAGTTTACTGCATGTTTATTCCATTTAAGTATGAGTATTTTTAATCTACCTTTTTATGTTATTTTTTCTTTTTATGGTATTTATGAAATATTTTTATTATAAAATGAAATATAATGTGATTATATTAAGTTAAGAGTGCTTACGATATCTTAAATTATATACTTATTACTTTTTTCATCATTATTGATGGGTTACATGTTTTTTCAAAGATAATAGTTTTCCTTATTTTTGTTTCCCTCACTTTTTTTTCTCATCCAAGGTTTTAGAATGTTTTTCTATGATTTATGGGAAGATTGAGACATAGATGGAATATAGAGAAAATTTGTGACGTTTAATGATTAAATAAAACCATTTTTTAAAAATGTTTTTTGTAAAAAAGGATAGTGAGTATAACTATCCATATTGTATTATTTAAGTTTTTATGTATGAGTTTGAGACAAATTTTCTAAATCTATAATCTGGAAAAAATCCTAAATGTGAATTCCTCAAATAACACAATTTTATTCATTGTTTAAGGATTATTCCCTATAATAATATAATTTTTATTTTAAAATGATTTTTTCTTCATTTGTAATGAATTAATAATAAATATATGAATGATTACTCATTTTATTAAACGAAAAATATCATTATATATTTCAAAATATGGTTATTCCTAATAATACCCATGAATCAAATGTATTTGATATAATCGTATTATTTATTAAAAATATTTCGTAATTATTTAAAAGTTTAATTAGTCTCTATGTAGTGTAAAACAAAAGTTATTGAATATATATCTTAAATAATATAAATTAATGAAAATTATAATAGTCATTAAACTATAAAAATTTAACATCCTGAAAATTTTATCATTCGTTCAATATTATTAATGATAAAAATAATATTTTTCTTCATTTCCAGGGAGTGGAATATAAACCTTGTAATCACAAATAGGATACCCTCTTGTAAAATAAAAAATTCAATTTTTAAATTCCAACCGTAAAATTGGGAAAATAAAAAATCCATATCAAAATTTGAAATGTTTATTATTAAGTAAACCAATAATAAGACATTATCGGGTCACCAAATTGGAAATACATTGGACTGAATTGAAGATATTGACATTGATGAAACAATAATGTCCATAGAATAATATAGAGTGATAGAGAATATAATCTCGAGGAATTTATTGATAAAAAACAATAGATCCACAAGGGATAATGATGTATATCAATTCCTCAAATATAAAGGCGAAAGAATAAAAAAAATTAGACTTATTTTTAATAGTTGGGGTATTCTTTTACTAGTAATATAAAAAAGAAAATAAAATATACATACTTTATATCAATAATTTCATATTCACCAATTTATCCTTTGGATGTGATTTGATATGTGTTCACTTTAATATAAACCCTAACTCCATTAAATTAAAATTCAAGAATACATTTTCAAGAAAGAGGGAATAAAATCTAATTTCAACATCTCATAAAAACAAAAATGTTAGTAAAACAATTCCTCAAGATATTCTCTATTAACTAAAACTGAGATGATTTCTATAGGATAAGAATATATTAAATAATAATAATCCATTATTTATAGAAATACTAAATTAATATCAAATTAATCGATCCCACTAAATATTAAAAAAACATTAAATCAGTTGAAAAATGAATGTCCAAATTGAGAATCAATTATTATAATGATCTAATTACATATTTTTTCGATTATAAAATTAATATTAATCCTATAAAAATTTATCGATCATATTCCAACATGATAAAATTTATATACTCTAGTCATATATACCTTGAATATTTGAATCATTTTAAAAAAACTAAATAACAATTAAAACACTAAAAACATTTATGAAATTATATGATTTTTAAATATTTTTTCCAAAAAATAAAAATATATGTTTTAAAATAATATTTTATTAACATTATCATATAATGTTTCAAAATTATAAATAAATATTATTATTAAAGATCATTCACCACCTAGTAACAAAAACAAATCTATCTAATGTGTATTTATATAGTAAATGATATGTTTTTTATTTATAATTACCAATAAATACTAGAATATCAATTATCATATTTTTATATAAGGTTATGAAGACCATTAAAAGTATATAAAAAATTAAAAATGAATAATTCGTAAAATAATATTTCCACAATAATATATACAACACTTATTGGTTTTATTTCTATATGTCTCTATCAAAATATTATTTGTCAAATCAAACAACTATCACAGAAAAACGAAAATGTTGCATATACATATAATTAAAATATTTATCAACCATATACATTTCAACCAATGGAATGTAATTTATTTCCCATGTAACAATTAAATATTAATGTTTTCCATTTTTCATATCCCATCATTCATCATAATGGTTTATAATAAATATGTGAAGTAAACTGGGAATATCTCTATAGAGTGTCCATATAACATTGTAATAATAATCCCACTCATCATGTATCAGTGAGGATTATGTTAATAACAAATCTACCCCTTCTATAGTCATTATCACTATGTGGATTAGTTCCACATCTAATAATACAGTTTATTGAATAGTCATGTGTTTTTATAGGAAAACAACAACGTATCTAAACATCCAATGATACATGATAATACTATATACACATAAATATACCATGAACTAATTATAGGGTTATATTATATAATATATATTTTTCAAAATATAGTTTCTCAAGTTCTTATTTATCATCCATTGACACAAAATAGAACACCCTTACTATAGTAAATATGATCTTGTTTTTTTATGCAGTAATTTCATAATATGAAAGAAATATCATCTACAAGAATCAAATATATTATTAGTATTGGGATACAATACACATTAATTCATCACATATTATATATTAAAATATTAAATAAAAAATTAAATTTTATGGGAAAAGATTATTATATATTATATTATAACACTGAAAGCATTAAATTTTTCATTCATGATATCATGGCGAATGGAAAAAATAATAGAGTGTCATAAAAAATAATCAATATGAAAGGTAAAAATAATATATCCTATCATAGAATAACAAAATCCTGAATAATGTGGTAGAGATTATAGGTTTTGATATATATTATAAAAAAATAATTTTTTAAAAAGAAGAATATATCCATGAAAAAGTTAAGAACATTAATAACATCTAAAATGATAATAAATGGATTTATAATAAGAAAATGCTTGATTTTTTACATCATAAACATTATATCAAGGTAAGTATCTATGTTATTATTAACAATACATAAGGCCTTATTCCAGAACACATTAAATAATTTTGATCATAGATACAAAATAATTACAATAGTTTTTCTCATTAGACCTATAGATCCATCTAGTTAATAAGATATTTTGGGACCCATCCATTGAATAATATTGTAATTATAGTAATAATATGAATAATCATTAAATATTAATCTTGTTTCATTTATTATTAATGTAAACCAATATTGTGTGATCTATAAAATTTAATGTCAATACATTCCTAGTGGAAATGATCATAAATCACTAAAATAAATATGGTAGATGGTGAGATAAATTTTTATCTCTAATAAAATCTATATTATCCCATGGAATGAGATATCTATGAATATATGATTTAAATATCAGGAAAAATATTATTGAGGATATTATAATTGTAATTTTGGAATATTTTACTAAAAATTGCTATTTTTTGGAATCATTGTTAAATTATTTAAGTTAAAAATTTCCATGGAAAAAATTAATAATAACATCAATGAAAAAATTGAAATGAAGTGAATTTTATTCATTCATAATTTTTTAAAATAATTATTTCATTCACACCATTGTTAAAAATGAATTCTTTTCCAAAAATGATAATAAATTCATTTCAATAATTTTTATAGAAGTTAATAAATCCTTAAAAAGTTAATTAATAATTAATTAAAAAAATTAAAAAACACCCATGGAATAATTTTAATGTAAATATAAACATGAATGAAAATTATTACGAACTGAATAGAAATGAAATGATAGATTCGTGTAAAAACATTCTGTTTTAACATGTTAGTACATAGAGATTGAAAAATGAATGGAAAACCATCATAGTTTGATGAAATAAGTAGACCATAAGAATATAAATTAATTTTTTGGTACAAATATCATACAACTCCCATGATAAAAATAAAAACATAATCAATCTTGAATATGCAGACAATAGTAAAATAAACCATTACCACATTGGGTACTATTGATTCAGAAAACGAATTATTGAATAAAAAGAGATTCCAGTATTAATTATAAGTATTATAAATATATTTTTGAAATAAAGTAACTAATTTTTAGTGTATATAGATCATAAATGAAATAGTTTTTGAAGAAAACATGATTCTAAATGAAATGAGAGTGGGATGAGAAATCATTTCAATGATTGTAATAATTACATGAAAATTACTAAATGAAGTGATTTTTTGAAAAATCTAAATCAAAATAAAAATAAAAAAATGAAATATAATAAAATAGGCATTCATTACACACATAATTGTTTTATTATATTGATATTGAGGTATTGATAATACCCGATGGATGCTAATTTAGATAAGAAACCCCTTACCTCAATTCAAATCACAATGTACATTCATTTTCTAATGTATCATAAATATATATATATTTTATATTTTCTAAATATACTTTTATTTAATTTAATTGTTATACTCTCTTATATTTCATTTATTAACATTACTTGTATTATAAATATATTATATAAGTTATTTTTAGACATTTCATTGATGTGAAACTCAAAATTTGAAAACAACTTCGGTTGGATGACCATTATCAAATTGTTATTGGTACCATCATATAAACATATTAATCATGAAATTATTATAAATTTTATACATGTAAAATAATTTTATAAAAAACCATTAAAATTATAAACTATAAAATAAATAACAGAAGTTTGGGTACGTGTTATTTCATAGGTATTCATAATATACGCAATCCTTTTTTAAAAAGGTGGATTGTTAATAAGGTAAGTCTAATTTTACATTTAGAAAATCATTCATTATTTTCATACATATTCAATAAATATATCATTACAATCTTCAACATTGGTGGTTATAAAAGAGGAATAATATCATATTATGTGGGTGGTAGTCCACACGTTTGCAAGAAGAATGTTTTCATTCTATATATGACTTAAAATGAGATTGATATAGATTTACAATATTCATTATAAAATAATAGTGTGATAGATAAATAATTTTTTATATCATCAACATTTATAAATATTTTAAGAAGGAAAATTAAGAAAGAATATGCAAACACCTACTTTACTATTTTAAATCTTCTTTGTAAAATCACATATGGATTAAAACATTATACTTTTAATATTGAATATAGTTTCACATGAAACTGTAGTTAATCTTCCTAATAGTTGTGAACATATTGGGGGACTTATTAGTGGAGGTTAATGGATAATAGATTATGATTAATAGAGGGTAGGTAGTATCTATTTAAATGTTAAGGAAGTATCACCATTTGAATTTATAAATGTATTAAATCAATATAAATAAATTTTCATTTCAATTTTACGCACAATTTATATACTTTTATTGTTGTATTAGTATTTTTATACTACCTTTTAACCATAAAATGTTTATAAAGTTTATAAGATGGTTTAACCCTTATATCATAGTTTTGGCCCATGTAAACCCTATTTTATGTTTACCATAATGAAAACATTATTACATGTTAGGGGCCATTTTTGTAATTATTAATGAAATAATAAATCATATTTGGAAAATTATTGACATGAATGGACATCTCACATTAAATGAGACAAATATAATATTTTTATGAGTTCTAATCAATTTAATATCAAATAACTTATAAAAACATCCCTTATAGTCATTTTTATGACTACTAAATTAACATCACTATTATAATATATTACAAGTGTAATGTTTCCATAATATAATCATTAAATATAAAAATACATTACATTTATGTAAAAATTTTGAGGGACACTATAAATCACCCTAAAATATAAGAAATCATTATTTTAAATTTATATACCAAATTTTTGTGTTGCTATCACAATCATTGCTTCGGTGTATCATAATAATCTATGATAATTATTTTATTAGTAAAAATTTAAAATATGATTCTATCATAGAATAATATTCTTCTTTATAATTATAATTTATAACAATATATATCATATTTCTATCGTTATATGAATACATTATAAAGAATAATAGTATGAAAAATATAATTTTGAAATTTCCATTAACTAAAATAATATATTGTAATTAAGACTAAAGAATGAAAAAAATGGAATTTTTTAATTTAAATTGATTTATATATATATTATCTCCAAATAATATATAGTCACATTTATGGATGATTTGGAAATAATATTTCATACTTTAACCTATTCATACATGTTTTACCTTAACTTTGGTGACAACATTTTCACCCAAATTATGAATTATAATTAATGAAAATAATGAAAATTTAATTAAAATATATGGTAATAATTATTCCAAATATTTATCATCATAAATCAAATTCAATTATTATATTTTATATAAATTAATGTTAATAAAATCCTGCAAATCATTATGTGAAATTTTTTTCTAGATTAATGAATTCTTATATATAAAATTCTATCCATACTAGCATAAAGCATATTTTTGATTCATAAATAATTGGTATAATTATTTATAATCAAATTAAATAATTAAAATTTTAAATTAATTCAAAAAATGGACCAATGAAATAATTTAATGGAAAAAACACATTTTTATAACATCAGTGTATGTTAAATAATTTATTCTTTTTTACAAAACTCCAATAATTTTATTTGATTATAATATTGATATATAGATATTTGAAATGATATACTATTTGAAATTTAATATTTAAAATCTTGCTGAGATTATATATAATATCAAAACACAAAACACAATAAAATAATGTTTTTGTTTAAAAAGATTTTTTATAGAATAAAATGCCATTATCATAATTACATCAATAATAAACTCAATTAAATGAATATTAATATATTTTATTATGTATAATATTTTTTTTTGAAATATCAACATTTTTGAATTGTGATTAACTAATTTATTTTAGAATATAATACATTTCACAAATAAATAATTGTTTATGAAAATTATATTTACCATAAAATGATATTATCATTACTCAAAACCAATTAATAATAAATGAATTATTTTTTACTCAATATTTTAATGTAAATAGTTCTTCATATATTTCAAAAAATATGAAATCATGTTTATACGCATTCAAAAAAAAGAAATATATATAATAGTGAAATTTGAATAATAATGTTTGTATAGTATATTGTGGTTCATTTTATCCCTCAATATCGTATACCAAAAACTATCAAATATATTAAATTAATATTTTATAAAATATATATTTCTTTCTAAATATATAATTTTGGAAAATAGGTTATAAAGATAGGCCAGTCTAAATTCAATTTACACACAGTAATGTACTTAGGGTATTTTTTGGTGTTCATAGTCTCTCCATGATTATTTTTGGACATTAAAACATGTTAGATGTAATGACCCACCAATTCTCATTGGCCTGAGAGCTCAATGAGTCATTAATAGGCCTTTGAGTGACATCCCCAAGATGCCAATGTCTAGAAATATATGTCGAAGGGTTTCAGATACATGTTGGGGGATGATTTACCCTTTATGAAATAACCCAAAAACCATCCTAGTATTACCAAAAATTACCTAAATGATGCATGAGTAGAAGAATAACAAATAAAAAGCATCATTTAGGTCAAACCACATCATGTACACAACAACAAAAGTCCAAAACAAGAATCAATGAACACAGAGGATGGACAACTGAAGACACTCAGAAGAAACCATGAATCTCTGCTCCACAAGCTCCAAGCTCCACAACATCTCCCAAGAATCACCACGAGACACTAGCAATATGATTCATTACCTTTACCTGTATCTCGGAACCTGACATCTGTAAAAGCACCAAAGTGATAATGCAGGGGTGAGTATAAAACTCAATAGGTTCCCCTAATGACTTCTCTACTCACGCTACTAGGATAGTAAATTTAACAACGTTTATATAAATACAGTTCATATAAAAAAATTCACCAAAAGAATTTTGTAACTAAATTTAAACAAGTTTCCAAACCCATTCATAACCAAAGGCATTCCAAGAGAAACTAAAACCAATTTTCCAGCAAGTTATTTTTCTGGAAAAATAACCAAACAATCTTTAGAACCATTTTACAAACATTCCTTTTTGTCATACCCAAACATTCCATAAACCCATGAAACCAACCATGCATGCTACCTGGATGAGGGGAAAAGCCCTATCCCTTATCCATCCCAACCATGATGGGGGAGACTTCTTACCCTTATCCAACCCAAATTTACAAGAATTTTTGATGGGGTAGATCCCTAACCCATATCCATCCCAACATTGATGGGGGAGACCCCAAACCCATATCTGTCCCGAATGTAATATGAATGTTTGATGGGGGAGACCCCTAACCCGAATATGTCCAAACACTGATTGGGGAGACCCCTAAACCTTATTTATCCCACATTCCAATGAACACATACAACCATCATGTCAATGACCATGTGTGTTCAACCAATTCAACCCATTTCAATTCCTAACCATTTCAATAAAACTACCTTTTCATTGAAACCCAAATCCATAACTGTCATTTCTATCATAAAACATTTCAATAAAACAATTGTTTTATCAAAAACCCATTTTTCATCAAACCATTTACAATTTCAGCAATCATAATTTAAAATCAACATTTTAAATTCATGAATCCAAATTACATTGCACAACAATTCACCATGATTTCAAAATTTCACTTAAATTATAAACCATCACTAAAGAAGATTTATTCTATTATTTTCACAATCAATTCCACCCAACAAACTCAATTTGAAGGCATTCCAATCTGTTCTATTATGTGGAGTCGAGAAATAAGCCACCTGCCTTTATGGTTTTGACAAAAACCAAAACGGTTGAAGAGCGCTCAAAATAACCGGGTAGCTTTTTCAAGAACCCAACTTAGTTCTCTTCTCCTAGAAAGATCAAGAACAAATCTCATCATATTTGGAATCTAAAAACATAGATATACCCAAAATGGGAATAGATCTAAGAAAACAATAGAATAGGAGAAGAAGATCTAAGTAGATCTATGAAACTGATCAAGAACTATGAAGAACGATCACATACCTCAAGAATCCAGCTTTGATTATCCAAGAGAAGCCTTCAGATCACCTTAAGAATGATGGGAGAACCTTCTCTAACCTTAAGAGAAGAAAAATATTGAGTTAGGACTACTCAAGAGGAAAAACGAGCAACATAGAAGAAAAAATGCATGAGATCGACCTTTTTAGGATCTCGTTTAAATGGTATCATATTTTTCTCGCATGGTTTGACAAATCGTTTGCTGACCGTGCATTAGCCACTACCTTGGCAGACACTCCATGCACAGTTTGGCCACACAATTATACAAATAGTGCACCGCCCGTGCGGAAGAAAATGCCTCGAGGGCCAACTACACACGGTTTGGCCACATGGTTTAGACAATCTGTGTGCCACCCATGAGACTTACCATTGCCTCAAACATCAATTAATCTTCTCTTGACTATACCATTCATCACCCATAACATTAAAACAATTAAAATAATCAAGAAAGGGTTACATACCAAAAACTAGGGGTACTACATTCTACCAACCATTATCCTTTCCGTCCTTAGAAAGTAGAAAAACTACATTCAATTAAGAGAGTTTCAGCCAGTGATCTTTCATTTCCATTTCACATTACCATGTCTCTTCCTGAATCTGACCATACTGCCATAAAACCTGCACTAGACCGATGATTTTTCCACACATGACATTCTCTTTTCTATCCACAATTTGTACCGAGATATGTATCAATTAAGAATCTTGGTCTAGGTCGATGTGATCCCATATGATCAAATGGTCAAGATCAGGTTGATACCTTTTCAACTAAGATACATGGAACACATTATGCACCAAACTAAACCATGGTGGTAATGCCAACCGATATTCCGCCTCTCCAACCCATTCTAGTTTCTCGAAAGGGCCAATGTATCTAGGAGATAACTTGTCATGCTTCCAAAAACAACGATGTCCACGCCTTGGAGAGATCCTAAAGAAGACATGATCACCCACCACAAACGACAATGGTCTTTGACGGTGATTTGAATAAGATTTATGGCTACTATGAGGTGTCTCCATCCTTTTTCTATTCAAAATGATCTTCTCCGTTGTTTCATGGAAAAGGCTTAGCCCATCTATTGAAATTTAACCCATTTCCACCCAGCATAATGGATAATGACAAGGATGCCGATACAATGCTTCAAATTGAACCATGCATATCAAGGCTTGATAGCTGTTATTGTATGAAAAATCCAATATGGATATATTCTCCTCCAACCACCCATCAAAATCTATTACAAAATCCCACTACATTTCTTCCAATGCTTGTATCATTTTCTCAGATTTCCCATCCTTCTGAGGATGATACGCCGTTCTCATAGTCAACTGAGTCCCAAGGGCATGCTGTAATGATTTACAGAAACGAGAAGTGAACCTCTAATCTCTATATGAGACTATAGACACTGGTACACCATGCCTCTTTACAAATTCTCTGATATAGGTTATTGAATGATCTTTGACCGTATGAGTTTCATGATTTGGGATTAAATGGGCCGACTTGGTTAGACAATCCAATATCACACAAATGGCATCATGTTTACGAACTGTTCTTGGAAGACCTGTAACAATATCCATGTCTATTTGATCCTATTTCCATACAAGGATGGGAAAAGAGTGTAACGTACCATCTAGTATCTGATGCTCTGCTTTAACCTGGTCAAATGTTAAGCACCATGAGACAAATTCGACGGCCTTCCTTTTCATGATGCTCCATAAAAACTATTCCTTCAACGCTTTATACATCTTCTATGTACCTAGGTGTATAACCTATCATCAATGGTGTTAATCATAAAGGAGTTGTTCCTAAAAAACCATAGGTACCACCATATGATTTCTAAAACAAAAAACTGAACCCACATCAAGTTTCCAACTATCAATGGTCGCCCCTACATTGAGTTATGAACTTACTACCATACATTTTTCATCAGATGTTTGTTCTTCTTTGATCGTCTTTACTAAATCAGGAACAAGTGTAGTTGAAAATAAAATAGCAACTTCACCCCGGTATTCACATTCTACATGCATGTTGTCTAAGACCGAAATCAAATTCCATTCATCTGATTATTCTTTCGCTAATAGACCATATGACTTTCTACTCAATGTATCCGACACAGAATTTCATTTCTCAGGTGTGTACATCAAGTCAAAGACAAACATTTTGAGATACTCCATCCACCTCATCTGCCTCATGTTCAAATATCACAGTTAGAAAATATTTTTCATGATTTTGTAATCTATAAACCCAATGAAATTCTCACCAAAGATATAATACCTCTATGATTTCAAAGCATGGATGACTGCAGCAAACTCCAAATCAGGCTTGGGTAATTATTATCATGCACCCTCAAATGAATTTAACCATAAGAAACCACATTATCTCTTTGCATGAGAACATAACCCAACCCTGATCCCAAAGCATCACAATACACCACATACCCCTGTCAGGATTTTGGAAAGATCATGATAGGTACCAATGTGAGCCAAACTTTCAGTTCCTAAAAGGATTTAGGACATTCTTCCGTCCATTGGAAGAGAATATTTTTCTTAGTCTGAGCTGTCATTGGTGAAGCTAGTCGTGAGAAATCACGCACAAAGCATCGGTAGTAACCAGATAGACCATGATATATTCATATCTTGAACACATTCTTCAGTGGTTGCCTCGAGATAACGGCTTTAATCATTTCAGGATCAACAGAAAAACCCTTCTTAGAAATGGAATGTCAAGAAAACGTACTTCTTGTATCCAAAAATCAAACATTGATAATGTGGCATAAAAATGATGATCTCCCATGATTGTTAACACTATTTCTGAGTGCACCTCATGATCAGCCCTTGTCTTTAAATATACTAAAATGTTATCTACAAACACTACAACAAAAGAATCCAAATATTGTTGAAATATTGGATTCATAAAATCCATGATGGCCGCTAGAGGATTCGTTAGACTGAAAGGCAAGACTACATATTCGTAGTGGCTATATCTTCTTTGGAAAGATGTCTTTTAAATATCCTCCTTCTGAACTCGAAATTGGTGACATCCAGATTGCAAGTCAATCATGGCGAACCACTGATATTCCCTTAATTGATCGAATAGATTATCAATGTGTGGAAGTGAATATATATTCTTTATCATAACATGGTTAAGCTTATGATTATCAGCACACACGAGAATAGTTCCATCTTCCTTCTTCATAAACAACACCAGTGATTCCCATGGAGAAATACTTGGTCAAATGAAACCCATGCATTCCAGCTCCTCTAACTGCACTTTCAATTCACATAACTCTTTTAGTGCCATCCTATTTGATAGACGGGAAATAGAACTGGTCGCTGGAAAGAGATCAGTCATAAACATCACTTCCCATATAACTGGTAACCCTGGGAAGTTATTTGGAAAGACAAATGGAAATTGATCCACAACAGGTGGAAAACTATTTTCCTCAATCTCTTCCATTGATGCCAAAGTCAATACTGCCAAATGGTAAGAGAGTGTTCCCTCCATTAGTGACAATAATATCTTTGCACCTTTATTTATAATCATCTCTCCTCTGAAGAGATGGTCGATGTCGTCCTCAGTCGTGAAACTAACCATTTACCTGTAATAGTTGATGTGCGCCTTAAACATTTTCAACCAATCCATACCCAGTATTACGCCATAGACATCCATGACCAACATCGAGAAGTCCCATTTTAACTCAGATCCATCAACAGTTATAGCCCATGCTCTAAACACCAAGTCTTGACATTCTATTTCACTAAGAATAGTTTTCTGTTTCAAAACAGAAGGAATCATTTCCAATTTTAAACATAGCAACTCAACAACATGAGAAGCAATGAAGTAATGTGATTCACCAGTATCGAAGATCACTTGCACAAATGTTGAATTCAAATGAATCGTACCTCTGACTATAGATGGTCCTACATGATCATGGAATATAATCTGCTCAGCTCCATAAAATTGCTTCATCACTGCATTGTTCTCCTTGTTGCCTTGCTGAGATTTCCCTAGTTGAGGAATCATGGTATTTTGAGAATCACCAATTCTAGATAGGTTATGTTGACTAGACCGATTATGTTGTCCATGTCCTGTTGTGGAAAATGATGCTTGTGATGCCTGAGGAGTGTCACGAGCACCCATCCTCGGTGCATTCCGACAACAACGCTGGAGATGCACCATCTCTTTGAAATTGGGACATGCTCTAGGTTGCACCATAAAATTTCGCCTTTTGTGGTCATGCAAACCACTTTGAAAACAACCTTCTTTGCACTAGGGTCATGGAGGAAGGTTCACAGATCTCGCTTTCTGATACTGATTTCCACTCGAACCATGGAAATAGGTGTCCCTTGTACTCTTGTTCCCATATGTTGAGTACCCAACATTTTCTGTAGGTATCATCATTCCTCCTCCTATTCATCCGAATGTATCACATTCAACAATAGTCTCTATGTACACCATCTCTGTATAAACTGTAGTACAGAGCACCACAATCTTTGATCGAATCTCCTACCTTTGCCCCGATTCGAAGATGCATGCCTTTATTGATTCACCTGATGCGACCTCTGGTGAAAAAAGGACTAATTTCATGAATTTAGCCGCATTCTATGTGACAGAGAGAGTATCTTGTTTCATGCTGAAGAAGTCCTTTGTTTTCTGGATCATGAATATGTGAGGGTAGAATTTTTTTTTGAACAATTCTTCAAAATCCTCCCATGTAAGTCCTTCATCCAATTTAGCCTACACTGCTAAATCCCACCAATGACGTGAATGATCATCAAGCATATATGTCACCAACTTGACCTTGAGCTCGGATGGTGTGCTGATGAAATTGAAGATATGATTCATCCTACTTAGCCACACATCCACCTTTTCAGGTTCAATATCACCCTGAATGTTCGGTGGATTCTACTTCATGAACTCGATGGAATGATCTGCATGCCTTGGTTCATTCCTCCAATTCCCCGTATCCAGAGCATGAAAATCCAAGACAATACTTTAAACCATTTCTCGGTTCACACATTGTTCTGCTATGGCCACATTCTCCACAACTTCATTGGGATGGTTTTGATGATGACTACCAGGTGCCATTTTATAAACCAACAACATTCTCTGTCAATATTAATCTCTAGCAACAGATGTCTTAGCATTTCAAATTCTATCACATCATCTATCACAACATTATTTTCAAAAAGAACTTCTTCCCATGTTCAAATTTTTTTGAAAACATTCCTCATGCCTTTTGAAAATCAACCCATTTTCAAAATACACCAAATATCATGTTTTCAAAATCATTCATTGGAAACATTTTTGGAATTTTTTTTAGAAAATTCACACCTTGGAAAAAATCACAAATCATTCCTCACAATGAGATATGAAATCCTAGTGGGAATTAATTATTCTAAAATTCATGTCATGCTTGTATCATTGGCTAAACCCATGACAATGAGATTTCCAGCATTCTAGAAGTGTATCCAAAACACTTATGTACCCAAAACCCTGGTAACATTATGTTCAGCATAAACGGGTTTGCAATGTCCTTTTATGCTATTCATTTCATGTTCTGACAATCCTACTCCTGTCTAAGATTTTGACCCAAGGAATAGACAAGAATGAATTTCAACTCTAAGACCAAGAACATCTATGAAAACTTGTTAGGAAAGGACCAAACAAGCTGATACTATTGGTAATGACCCCCCAATTCTCATTGGCTTGAGAGCGCAACGAGTCATTACTGGGTCTTAAGCGACATCCCCAAGATGCCAAAAGATGGTAATAAATGCTGAATGGTTTCAAATACAATTTGGGGTATGATTTTCACATTAATAAATAACCCAAAAACAAACCATGCATAACCAAACATTCCCTAAATGATGCATGAAAAAAATGACAACTAAACAGCTTCATTAATGTCAAACCACATCATGTACACAATAGTGGACGACCAAACCAAGCATCAAATTACACAGTGGATGAACAACTCAAGACTCTCAAAAGACACCATGAATCTGTGATCCAGAAGCTCTAAACTCTACAACATATCCAAAGAATCACCACCACCCACTGGAAATAAGATGCTTTAACTTTACCTGTATCCTAGTACAGGACATCTGCAGAAGCACCAAACTACTAACGTAGGGGTGAGTATAAAATACAGCAGGTTTCCTCAATGACTTCCCTACTGATACCACTAGGATAAAAAAGCTAGCAACATTTATATAAAAATAGTTTATGTACTACATTTTCCCAAAAGTTGTTTATAACTAAATATAATCAAGATTACAAAACCATTAATTACCAAATTAATTCCAAGAAAAAATTTAACCAATTTTCCAAAAAGTTATTTTTCCATAAAAATAACCAAACATGCTTTAAATCCATTTCACAAATATTATTTTTTGGCATACCCAACCATTCCACAAACCCAGGCAACCAACTATTCATGCATCCTGGATGAGTGGAAAAGCCCTAACCCATATCCTTCTCAACCATGAGGGGGGATAGTTCTTTCTATTATCTAACCTAAATTCACATGAATATTTGACGGGGGAGAGCCATAACCCTTATCCATCCCAACTTGGTTAGGGAGACCCATAACCCTTATTCGTCCTGATTGCAATATGAGTGTTTGATGGGGGAGATCCATAACCCTTATCTATCCCAACACTGATTGGGGAGACACCTGACCCTTACCATCCCACATGCCCATGAACACACACAACATTCATGTCGAAGTTCACATGTGTTCAACCAATTCATCCCATTTCAATTCCAAACCATTTCAATAAAACTCCATTTTTATTGAAAACCAGATCCATCAACATCTTTTCAATATCAAACCAATTCAATAAAACACATTTTTTATTGAAACCCCATTTTTCATCAAACCATTTAAAATTTTATCAATCATAATTTAAAATTAACATTTTTAATTCATGAATCCAAGTCACTTTGCACAACAATTCAGTAAGATTTCACAATTTCACTAAAACCATAAATCATAACTAACAAAGATTTATTCTATGATTTTCAAAATCAATTCCACACCGCACATTCAATTTGAAATCATGAAAATCAGTTTTACTAAGTGGAGTCAAGAATAAATCCCCCTACCATTAGGGTTTTGATGAAAACCTCAACGGTTGAAAAACGCTCATGAAAATAGGGTTTCTACTTCAAGAACCAGTCTAAGATCACTTCTGCTAGAAAAATCAAGACCAAATATCATAATATTTGGAATACACTATAGAGACTCGAAGCTTGACATACATGGACATTAAATTACTTTTGCGGAATACTTAGTACATAACAAAAACACACACACAAGGACCATAATAGTTTAGTGTCTTTGGAAACTCAAAAATATTATCTTCTAATCGTGGTGAAAGATCTTCAACATCTCCCATAAAGATCTTCCTTTTTTTCTACCTAAAACCCTTCTTTATATCCTGGGGAAAAAACATAAAAGGGTGAGATCAAATTATCATTAAGGGTAAACAAATGAAATATCAATCACATCATTTTCATAAGAACATAACATTTTGGAAATCTTAACCTGCAAAAGAGAGCATAATTTCATAACATGGGATAAATCATAGTAGTGAAATGAAATCCCAATAATCATAACATAAAACATGAATATTTGTGGAATACACACATAATCATAGAGAATCATATCTTATTAGTCAAGACTCATTTCCAAGACTACCATAGTGGACAAAGTCCATTTCTGAACCGAGTCACCCTCGTTTCAGTCCTGTTTCACTGAACCGGTATAACCTACCGTTCCATCCATGTCTATCTCATGAGATATAAAATCATTACCCAAGACATTGGAGGGAGATATAGGTCCCACCCATCTCATAATGATACCATTCTTATGTGTGCCACAAAATCATAAAACCATACATCATAGCATAATCCAGGTAATAAAAATGGAAATCTGAAACATCGTGACATCATAAAAAAGTTCATATAAGATAAAGGAATTCATTAAAATATAATTACATCATAACATAATCAAATCAATGTAATAATAGGGATAAAAACAGAACCCTTTATTATCATAGATGGAAAATAATTTTGATAAAACACTTGAACTCCATTCTTGAGGAAAATATCCTTTCTGCTTCAAAAACACTTTTCCTTTCTTAACACGTCGTACAATTATAAACTAAAAGAAGTTGATTAAAAATAAACTTGAAAACATGTAAAGGAAGGTTCTTGGAAATAAAGTTTTAAGAATCCATTCATTCCGTATAAGTTAAAAAAAACATTCTTCGTACTTTTTTCGGAAAAGTCAAAATGTACCTCGTACGAAAAACGACAAAAGATTCCTTTCATATCCTTTACTAAAAACTCACCGAAGGGTAAAATTGGATTTAAACAATTGTAGGTGGATGAAAATAATATTACATATTGAGGAAACATGGATGTGGATGATAAAATACACCCTAGTAAATACCAAAGTATAAACAATCTTGGATAAAAATGAGATTGTGATATTTCCCTTACCTTTGATCCGATATTCTTTATATGTGTTCGAACCTCCTCTTCATGGAAGTGCTTATTTGAGACCTCCTTTTAAGGCACTAAAATAGGTCTTTGAAGAATACCATAACCTCTAGTATGCTTTTAGGGGAGTGGAGAAGAGAAATTGGCAGGGGTCAGCCGAGCTTGAAGGCTCAATGTGGTGTGAGGAAGAGGGGGAGGAGGAGCCCTTTTATAAGGGAGGAGAGGGGCACCTTTGGAATAACTAAAAATATTATTTTATTATAAAGTCAAGTTCGGTTTTAAATATCTACAAATTGAGTTATTTCTAAGATAAGGTGGGAATTGGTCGAAATACTCTCATCCAATAGAATTTAGACAAGTTTAGGACATTATATTAACCTTATCTTTTAGTTTTAACTCTTAGTTAATTAGGTTGACATTTACCATGTCACTTTGTATTTTTATATTATATAGTTAATAAACATACCATATACATCCAAGCGACCCCCAAGTCATGTTTTATTAATATATATAACCTTATCTAAGTCCTTTGGCTGAACCTTATATTTTTAGGAATAAAATAACAATTAATAATATAATATTTGTTTTAAAAACTATTTTATGTAAATTTTGACACTATTCAATAGTTGATTTTTTTGAAACTCATACCAGAATGATTACTTCGACAAAAGTTAATTAAATCAATCCTAACATGTCATATTAACCTAGAAAATTAGTTTAGTTCATAAAAAGTCTCAAATTATATTTATTTGGGTATTTATAACATCAATTACGTCAATATTTCATTAATAAGATAATTACCGCATCATCGTTGTGTCATAAATAAATTAAATTATTTAATGTCTAAAAATTAAAAATAAAAAACCATTATGTAGAAAATCGTTTTAGATTTCTAATTAATATTTATAGTCGAATTTATCTTATGTATAACCCCATATTAAAAATGATTTACTTATTAAACTTTGATTTTAACTATTTTAACCCTTCTTTAAATAAATTAATAATAAATGTCCTAATATAATCCAAGTGGGCCTAAATGATCATATTTTATTCCTAAGGTTGTTTTTGGTCGAATTACACTTTTCCAATAGAATTAGGACATGTGTTAGGGTAATAATAATAACATTTTTACCCTTAATTACCCTATTTACTTTTAACCGTGGTAAAATAAAGTAAAAAGTTACTATTCACCAAAAATTATTTTCATCTTATTGAACAATATTTTACTTACTAACATAAACCATGTCTCTTGGATTTTTGAAATTCCACTCACAGAAGCGGTAAAATTAAGTTTTATGAAAAATTCATTTTTTTAACTACCACTTAGTGGTTTCACTATTCATTAAAAAATGAATGTTTCCAGAAAAATAACAAAAATTAGGCCTAAGATATATTTGATATTATGAACTAAAAAATGATTTCTATTTTACCAAATTCAAAACATATTAGTTGCATTAATTAATTTAAAAATTAATTCCCATCGTCAAAACAAATATCGTGTTTTTAAGAGATAATAACCATCAAAAGATTGACACTTGTTTATGACTGGTTTAAATGTGAAATTACATCCAATGACCAACATTGTATTAAATTGTAAAAATATATTCTAAATATACTTTAAAACCACTCAAATTAATAATTTATCACTATTAATTATTTCGATTAAAAATGTTGTTTTTAATTATAATTTAGAAATTTTAACTATTCATCAGAATATGAAAGTTATCCGAAAAGTACCAAAATTTCACCTTAGGCTAAATTCGATACTATGAATCCAAAAATGAAGTCCATTTTGAGATCTAAAATATCTAAAATTTTAAAAGGTGGTTATTACTATTCATAACGGTTAGTTTTAATAATATTTTAATAGCATATCGTTGTTTAGTGAAACTCGGTATTGCGTACTACACACGCTATCGAGGAAGGTCGTGATTGCGTGTAATGCAAGGCAAGTCAACGATGGATGTTGAGAAATATCCTTTTGGTGTAGCGTACAATACAAGACATTAATGAAAAGAGTATTTTCCATAAAATCTCGGGGTGTTACATTCTACCCCCCTTAAAATGAATTCCGCCCTCGAAATTCGTCGGGGCTATAAATGGTTTACTAATTGAATGTTTCTTTAATAAAAACCCACATCATAAAAAGGAATACCAAAATCATTCTTTAAAAAACAAAAGTATGAAACATAAAGGTTACCCAAATAAACTAATCACTGGGTTTCCACATAGGTGAAATATATGGATATGGAAGAGAAATCTAACCATCATGTTCTGATGGAGAGTGGTAGAGAACATGGCTATGGAAAATCCAGCAATCACAAAGCCATAAATTCGTGACGATCTAAGGTACCATCTAATTCATCAGATATAAGAGCACTAGGACAACATTTTTGGTTTTCAAGATCATTTCCCTAAAGTTGATGAAATTGGAATTAGAAGAAGTACTTTCGTGATTTTGGTACTGTGTCCCCGTTGGTAATTCTTTGGATAATTTCCACTTCATCTCTTAAATACATAAAGTTCGATTTGTCATTCGTGAAGTGTTAGATGATCATGTGATAGAATGATGGGTCATTCCATCTGTCTCAAACAAAATGTTTCAAAAGTTATCAAAAATACATAAGACCATCTATGGTGAAGTTAATCGTATATGATTCCAAAAATGAACTTATACTTCATATATCATACCGTATAATAAAATAAAACTAGTTTCTACTAACCAGGGACTTCCTGTAGGCCAGTGGTAGGCGATAAAGGCCAGTCGCACTTTGGTTGTGGGTTCGATTTCCACAGCCTTGTCCGACGCGATGGGCTGTCGCCCATCCTGCATGTTGTCATTTTTCTAAAACTACATTACTATAACATCTGATCAATAATATCGAAAAAAACATTTATCCTTAAACAATACTAACTTATGTCCAACATAGTCCATTCCAATCTTTAGGCTTATCCATAATACTACTGTTCAATATCATATTATAGTGAAAATTATTACCAAAGAGATCATATAACAAGCATGATAATACCACCGTTGATCCCCGTATATCATGAGATATGTCTTGTTGGTCACATTCCAAACATTCGAAGGGCCTAATCATGTATTCTCTTGAAAAATGAATACCCATTGAACCATAGTGAAAAAATTAATGTAGTTAAAAGTTAACACTTTCCATATACCAAAATCCTCAAAATTCTATATACTCAAACCATGATATCACTTAGTCCTTATATCAATCATGAGCTCGTGAATACTGTCAAATATTTCATTTTCTCGTTTTCCCTTCATTATGAGCATATCATCTTTTTTCCAAAAATATCTCAATCACTTTCCATGGTTACCGGTACCATAAAATTATTGAAAACCACAATAGACCAATACATAATTACTCCAATACTAAACATTATTTTGGAATCCCATTACATAAACACTTAATCATTCCACCACATCATTTTCATATTCATCATCACCAATGGTGATTGCATGTGACTTCCCTTTGTCCTTTGCCTTAAGTGGTTTCTCATGTCGATCATCACTAACCCTTGGATTATGGCATTTATTGGCATAATTTCTCATCTCCTTGCACCTGAAACATTGAAGTGTAGTAGGTTCATTCTGTGTATCCCTTCCTTTGTTTGCATCATTAGACATCCTCTTACCATCATTGCGGCATTCAAACGCCCGATGACCTTCCTTTCCACATTTGAAACATTTACTTGTCCCTTTAAGACAATCTCCACCATGCTTCTTTACACACATTGAGAATAAGGAAACATTCATCTTCTTTTCACCATTATTCTTAGATTTCTCCTTGAACTCCATCTTTGGTTTCTTATTAAAACTATGAGATGGATAAGTAACACCATCTTCCATTTCTACCTTGATAGCACAATGCACAATTTCTTCATAGCTACTGAAGTCTCTTATAGCTAATGCCCTTTGAAAATTTGGTTTTAAGCCACTGAAGAATCGATCAACTTTACTTTCAGGTTGGATGATAAATCCAGATGCATACCATTCAAGCCTTATAAAATTAACTTCGTATATACCAACAGATTCATCATCCTTTTGCTTTAGTTCAAGAAACTCCTTCTCCATCTTTGTTCGAAGAATACGTGGGAAGTACTTATTGAAAAATAAGTTCTTGAACTCATCCCATTCCATGGACTCAAATTTCATCTCTTTGCCTCGTATTTTTGATAAGATTCCACCATTGATCAGCTTCACCTTCCAAACGATATACTGCTAAGATGACTTTATCATGTTCAGAACATTGAAGAACTGAAAATATCTTTTCAGTGGTACTGATCCATTGTTCAGCAGCAAGTGGATCAAAAGACCCACTGAAAGAAGGTGGACGTTTCATCATGAAGTACTCAATTGAATGTTGATCCCTTCTCTACTCATTTGGAATTCCAGAATGATTCATAGCTTGTGTAAGTATAGAAATAAGATTTTTCACTCCATCTCCCATAACATTTGTTTGTTCAGGAGGAAAATCATTGCATTGTCCATTACATTGATCAACACGGTTCCTTTGGGTTCCAGCCATTGTCTAAAACCCAAAAAGAATTGCATGAGAGGAAAAAATTACGCTAGGGAAAACAATATAATAAAAGGGGAGTATCCTCAATGTCTAACATCTTAGGTTAAATTCTATGATCGTTATCATAGTTCTAGGACTGTATCCTATACGTATACTTATCCTTAGGGACATCCCTAGACATACCATAGAAATATCTCTAGGGATCTCACTAACGTTTTCGCATCCTAGTTTCCAAAGGTTGACTAAACCTTTCCTCTGATACCAACTGTAGAGACCCGAAGCTTGACTTACATGGACATTACATTACTTTTGCGGAATACTTAGTACATAAAAAAAACACACACACAAGGACCGTAATAGTTTAGTGTCTTTGGAATCTAAGAATATAATATTCTAGTCGTGGTGAAAGATCTTCAACATCTCCCATAATGATCTTCCTTTTTTTATACCTAAAACCTTTCTTTATATCCTGGGGAAAAGAAAACATAAAAGGGTGAGCTCAAATGCTCAGTAAGGGTAAACAAATGAAATATCAATCACATCATTTTCATAAGAACATAACATTTTGGAAATCTTAACCTGCAAAAGAGAGCATAATTTCATAACATGGGATAAATCATAGTAGTGAAATGAAATCCCAATAATCATAACTTAAAACATGAAACTTTGTGGAATACACAGATAATCATAGAGAATCATATCTTATTAGTCAAGACTAATTTCCAAGACTATCTTAGTGGACAAAGTCCATTTCTGAACCGAGTCACCCTCGTTTCAGTCCTGTTTCACTGAACCGGTATAACCTACCGTTCCGGCCATGTCTATCTCATGAGATATAAAATCATTAGCCAATGCATTGGAGGGAGATATAGGTCCCACCCATCTCATAATGATACCATTCTTATTTGTTCTACAAAATCATAAAACCATACATCATAGCATAACCCATGTAATAAAAATGGGAATCTTAAACATCGTGACATCATAAAACAATTCATATAAGTTATAGGAATTCATAAAAATATAATTCCATCATATCATAATCAAATAAATGTAAGAATAGTGATAAAAAACCCTTTATTATCTTATATGGAAAATAATTTTGATAAAACACATGAACTCCATTCTTGAGAAAAATATCATTTCTACTTCAAAAAAACTTTTCCTTTCTTAACATGTCGTACAATTATAAACTAAAAGAAGCTGATTAAAAATAAACATTAAAACTTGTAAAGGAAGCTTTTTGGAAATAATGTTTTAAAAATCCATTCATGTCGTATAAGTTAAAAAAACCTTCTTCGTACTTTTTTCGGAAAAGTCAAAAAGTACCTCGTACGAAAAACGACAAAAGATTCTTTCCATATCCTTTACAAAAAACTCACTGAAGGGTAAAATTGGATTTAGACAATTGTAGGTGGATGGAAATAATATTACATATTGAGGAAACATGGATGTGGATGATAAAATACACCCCAGTAAATACCAAAGTATAAACAATCTCAGATAAAAATGAGATTGTGATATTTCCCTTACCTTTGGTCTGATATGCTTTGTACGTGTCCGAACCTCCTCTTCTTTGAAGTGCTTCTTTGAGACCTCCTTTTAGGGCACTAAAATAGGTCTTTGAAGAAGACCAGAACCTCTAAGATGTTTCTAGGGAAGTGTAGAGAATAAATTGGCAGGGTTTGGCCGAGCTTGAACGCTCAAAGTGGTGTGAGGAAGAGGGGGAGGAGGTGCCCTTTTATAAGGGAGGAGAGGGGTACCTTTGGAATAACTAAAAATATTATTTTATTATAAATTCACGTTCGGTTTTAAATAGCTATAAATTGAGTTATTTCGAAGATAAGGTGGGGATGGGTCGAAATCCTATCATCCAATAGAATTTAGACAAGTTTAGGTCATTATATTAACCTTATCTTTTAGTTTTAACTCTTAGTTAATTAGGTTGACATTTACCATGTCACTTTGTATTTTTATATTATATAGTTAATAAACTTACCATATACATCCACGCGACCCCCAAGTTGTGTTTTATTAATATATATAACCTTATCTAAGACATTTGTCCGATCCTTATATTTTTAGGAATAAAATAACAATTAATAATATAATATTGGTTTAAAAAACTATTTTATGTCAATTTTGACACTATTCAATAGTTGATTTTTTTGAAACTTATAACAGAATGATTACTTTGACAAAAGTTATGTAAATCAATCCTAACATGTCATATTAACCTAGAAAATTAGTTTAGTTCATATAAAGTCTCAAATTATATTTATTTGGGAATTTATAACATCAATTATGTCAATATTTCATTAATACGATAATTACTGCATCATCGTTGTGTCATAAATAAATTAAATTATTTAATGTCTAGAAATTAAAAATAAAAAACCATTATGTAAGAAATATTTTTATCTTTCTAATGAATATTTATAGTCTAATTTATCTTATGTATAACCCCATATTAAAAATTATTTACTTATTGAACTTTGATTTTAACTATTTTAACCCTTCTTTAAATAAATTAATAATAAATGTCCTAATCTAATCCAAGTGGGCCTAAATGATCATATTTTATTACTAAGGTTGTTTTTGGTCGAATTAAACTTATCCAATAGAATTAAGATATGTGTTAGGGTAATAATAATAACATTTTTACCCTTAATTACCCTATTTACTTTTAACCGTGGTAAAAAAAAGTAAAAAGTTACTATTCACCAAAAATTATTTTCATCTCATTGAACCACATTTTACTTACTAACATCAACCATGTCCCTCGGATTTTTGAAATTCCACTCACAGAAGCGGTAAAATTAAGTTTTATGAAAAATTCATTTTTTTAACTACCACTTAGTGGTTTCACTATTCATCAAAAAATAAATGTTTCGAGAAAAATACAAAAAATTAGGCCTAAGATATATTTGATATTATGAACTCAAAAATGTTGTATATTTTACCAAATTCAAAACATATTAGTTGCATTAATTAATTTAAAAATTAATTCCCGTTGTCAAAACAAATAGCGTGTTTTTAAGAGATAATAACCATCAAAAGATTGACACTTGTTTATGACTGGTTTAAATGTGAAATTACATCCAATGACCAACATTGTATTAAATTGTAAAAATATATTCTAAATATACATTAAAACCACTCAAATTAATAATTTATCACTATTAATTATTTTTATTAAAAAAATTTTTTTTAATTATAATTTAGTAATTTTCACTATTCATCAGAATATGAAAGTTATCCGAAATGTACCAAAATTTCACCTTAGGCTAAATTCGATACTCCGAATCCAAAAATGAATTCCATTTTGAGAGCTAAAATTTCTAAAATTTTAAAAGGTGGTTATTACTATCTATAATGGCTAGATTTAATACTATTTAAATAGCATATCGTTGTTTAATGAAACTCGGTATTGCGTACTACACACGCTATCGAGGAAGGTCGCGATTGTGTGTAATACAAGGCAAGTCAAGGATGCGTGTTGAGAAAGCTCCTTTTGGTGTAGCGTATAACACAAGACATTAATGAAAAGAGTATTTTTCATAAAATCTCGGGGTGTTACATACACACACTTATATCTACCTATACTGGGAGTAGATCAAATAAATCAATAGAAGAGGATAATTAGATCTAAGTAGATCTAAGAAACTGATCAAGAACGATGAAGAAAAATCACATACCTCAAGAATCCAGCTTTGATTCAACAAGAGAAGCCTTCAGATCACCTCTAGAATAATGGGAGAACCTCCTCTGACCTTAGGAGAAGAAAAATCCTGAGTTAGTGTCGATCAGGAGGAAAAGAGAGAAACATAGAGGAAAAACACATGAGATACACCATTATAGGATCTCGTTTAAGTGTCTGCATGGTTTTCTTTCACGGTTATACAAACTGTGTGCTAACTGTGCGTTAGCTACTACCTCAATAGACACTCCATTCATGGTTTGGCCACATGGTTTGACAAACCGTGCACCGCCTGTGTGGAAGATTCTACCTCGAGGCCCAACTACACACGGTTTGGCCGCACAGCTTAGACAACTTGTGTGCCACCTGTGTGACTTCCCCTTTTCATCAAACATCAATTAAAGTTATCCCGACTCTCCCATTCACCACCCTTAACTCTAAAACCATTAAAATCATCACGAAATGGTTACATACCTAGAAAAGGGGGTACTATATTAGAAATGTCTATCAAATGTGTATATTTTTTATATTCTTTTATTGTACCAATATCATGTATCATTGGGGAAATATTGTTTTGTAAATTACATCACAATCTGACTTAAGGGATTCAGGTATGTGTTTTTCAAGAATGTTTTCTACATGGAGATTGGTGATTTTATGATCAATATAATGATTTTGAGAAGAATAACTTTTTCAAATTCCATTAGTTTAGTCATAAGGATTCCAATTTCACTAAAAATAGTTTTTTATTACATTTTTAAATAAATTATTTGACATCTTTGTAGTATTTTTAAACTAACCACATAATTTCACTAATGAGTTATAGTTATGGAGAAAAATAACATTATATCACATTATATATATGAACATGTTGAATTATATCAATAATTTCATTTTTAAATATAAAAACAACAAATTTTATAAATTTATCATGAAATCTCATAAATTGATACTTAAAATGTATGATATTATGTGAATCTATGGAATTTTTTTTTAAAAAATATTATAGATTAAATTTGGGCAAGTGTTCATGATTTGTAATAACCCATTATTGGAATAACAGATCCACAATACAAAAAATACATTATGTTTCCTTATAGGATGTTTTAAAATTTTAAAAAAACATTAATTACCTAATGAAATTTTATAATCAAATATAATCATCTTAAAATAAACAATTCTACTGAATAAAAATAGATCTTTAGAATGATCATTATCAATCAAAATTATCTAGATATTTATGTCCACCAATTATTTCATATAATGTTATATGTAATCGTGAAATCAATTTTTCAAAGATATTGACTGAACATTTAAAATATATTATGTCAGTCACGTATATTTTACATTAAAATTTCTAACTAATAAATTATATAATAACAATATGTATGAACTAATTCAATGTTATTCATATATGGGGACATATATAGAACATGTACCTCAAAAAATATTCGACCATTAAATATAAAACATATTATAGTATGGACATAAGATCTCTTATTTCATATCAATCATTATGTCATATGTCATACACGTTATACCATAAGATATAAAATCCAAACATAGTTAATCCTAGACTAATTACATTATTTATTTCACACATAAGTAATCTATAATTATATCATCATCAGGTATAGTATGAAAAATGTTTTAATGTTTTCAGGTTATCAAGTTATGTATTTGTTTATATTCATTTAAAGGGATTCAATTTGAAAAATTATAGTATAGCTTAAAAAATATTTTAATGATAGTCAATGTGATATTCATCATGGGTCACCTAGTGCATAAAACGCATTCTATACCTTATAAATGAATCCCATATCTATGTACACAATGTATACCATTATAATCTTAACATGTTATCATAAACAATTATAATCCATAATAAGCCTGAAGTAGGAATAACTCAATATCATACATTTATTGGTAAATTATCATTCCACAATATTTTATACAATTATCCAATATGAAATCATGATAATGAGGATTCTTCCATTCATATAACATGACACATTATTTATTCTATAACAAATTCAAGACAACTAATAAAATCATTTAAAATTAAATTTTAAATAATATCACATATAATTAACTACTTTATAAGATCGTTTATTTTGTTTAAATATTTTTACCTTCAGCTCATTAATGGTATATATAATTTCATTGAAAATTCAACACAACATTATGAAAATTACAACCATTAGATACCTTAAATGTGTAAAATATATGAGGATATATTGTTTGAATGATGGAGAGAGAATAATATATAACACTCATGTTCAGATCGTTGATCAAAATATTAAAAATTATTATATTCTTTAAAATAAATTTAATGTTAACATTTACAAATTTTTAATAAATAACATAACTTTTAATTTCAAAATCACGATTTTGTAAATTTTTTATTCAAAATTTTATTTTGAGTTTATTTTTTCATAAATATAAATTTTAATCATTTCATTTTATATAATTATTTACATAAATATCCTATAAATATTTTTCATATAATGTGACTTTTAAAATTAATTTGGTATGTATAACTATTTATTTGATATTTTTATACTTATATTTAAATAATTGTTGTTTCATAAAATCCTGTAAGGAATTATTTTTTATTTAATATATATTTATTTGAGATCAGCTCTATATTATTAGGAAATAAGGAATGCTGACATTAATTGTAAAATTTAATAAATAATCTATCTATTACAATTTATTAGATCATGAAATGAAATGGATTATTTATTTACTTAAAATATTAACATTATAGATGATGGAAACACATTCTATCATGTTATAATAAATACTATGAGGGAAATAATTTATCCTAGAAAAATGTACAATTATTTTTTACTAGTTTTCATACATATATTTTAGAATATGTAAAATAAAATCTTTTATTTAGAAATAATATACACATTTTATACAAAAAAAGAGGAGTACATCTATATCATATAAGAATAGAAATAGAAAATGTTATAAAATACATGTACTATATTTTTCAGACTCAAATATATCCTTTTGATAATCTTTTATTGTCCATTAAGATATCACATTAACATAAGAATTTTATAATATAGATCTAACCATGAATCCTTATATTTTGAAATATTGTAGATATCTATTCAAATATTGTAATATATATTCATTTTTATATATCCTATAAAGTAAAATGATAAAATTTTATAAAATTAATTAATTAAGGGACTATATACATTGTTTCTTGTAACCTATTAGTTATTCATATAAATTCATCCTCTCAAGAATATGTTTTGTCCAATGGAATAAATCCCACATTATTGAAATTTCACTTGGGTTACAATTACGTAGTCTGTTAAGATCACTTCATGAATATCATGACATATAATGGAGATTGAGTAATCCTAATGAAACTAAATTTTTTAGAGGTTATTTGAGTTAATAAGAAAATGAATAATATATTATTGATATTTAAAAAATGACATGGATTGTGTTCATAATCATCAATGTCATAAACAATCCAATCATTAAATTTTATAATTATTAAAAAATTATAATTTCAAATAATATAGTTGTGAAATAACTATGGTTTTTTTATTATTATAGGGATTTTTTTGGAATAATTTTATTTAGTATTTTATTGAAGAAGAAAATTCATTCTAGAATGTGGTGTCTTCTAATATAGTAATGATCATATATAAAACAATATTGAATTAATCAAATAAAAACATTCATGGAGACTATTTTATTATTATTTGGTGTTGGGATAGTTAGAGTATTTCATTATTTTGTATAACGTCACACAACAATGTTAAAAAATATTTGAGTTTTTTTCAATGTGGAAAAAGGTTCATATCAAATTATGTATATTGTTCAATAAAGAGGTGTTATGCAACGTAATATGGATCCTACCAGATCTTTGGGTTTCTCTCTTTGAACAAAATTATTCCATTGAATAATTTATTATTTTTTACATGTTAATGAAAGATATATTTTTTAAAATTGAGATATTAATACAAAAGTTGTAGATTGAATCTATTGAGACAGTTTTTTTGAGAAATAAGTAATTTCATTGATAATATTTTTGTAGTATCATCATTTCCGGGATCATGAAATTTTAATATATTTTTAATTTAAAATTTTTGTGTATTACCTTGTCATCCAAATATGATGTTATTGACTTAGATTTAATTAATAATTAAGAATCAAATTTCTATTAATATTGATTATGAATAGAATAAATTAATGGAAGAAGTATTAGGGATTGTATTTGTGATTATTTATATATCATATATCCAAAAATAGAACAACTATTAATATGATCTAATAATAGAAAATAATATTGTATTTACTAAAATAAAATGTTCTCAAGAAGTGGTCAATGAGATTTGTTGGAGACCATTCAATAAAGTTCCTATAGATAAATATATTCATGAATAAATGGAATATTGTTTTATCTATCATGGAGTAAATTATATTTATTAGTTTATGCATGGTCGATAATTAATAATTAAGAAGTAATGAGTTATTATATTTAGGATAGTTATGATTTTTATAATAAAGTATTCAGTTTTATATAATTGGGAAAATGTGTTCTATAAAAAAACTATAAAAATGATGTGTAAATGAGAATTACATTTTAAAATTGAACCATTATCTACTATATTATATTTATATAAATCCAGAAAATTGTAAATCATGTAATATAAATGTTACACTTTTTCCCTTAGATCAATTAATGTGTATGAATGAAGTTAGTTTTAACTAATCATATAACAAGATCACTATGAAGGGTATATTGATGTTGTTATATAATTATTCACCCACTAAACCACCACTAATTTATTCCATTTTAATGTGTGTAAAACAGTTGCTATTGTTGATGGATCATTAATTTTTATTATTTTTTCTATATTTTTGATGTCATGGATATATTTTCCAATGAGGAATGTTTTATTACATTTATCCTTGAATACATTCATCAATAAAATAGTAAATTTTGAAACATATTACAGTTTGATTGTATAGATTTATAAAATGATTTCATATTTGTAATTATTATCAAGATTTAATGTTAATAATTGTCAAATAGGGAATACAATGAAATTGATTGAGATGATGAAGAAATGAGATAATTATAATGATATTTATCAAAGGTATTTTATTTGAATTTGGGATCATGTATATCCTTCTTCATGGTTGGAATTTTTTTCATATGTATGATTTAGAATCTAAGGTGTGTAATGAAAAATTATACTTTCTATTGTAACATCCTAGCCCAAGTATCCAGTAAACTAGTTTCCGGAATGGTCGCCACATGACCCCAAGATCACCTCCCCATAAATCGTATCCCATCAAAAATAAGATATAGTCTAATGGTGATATGATGGGAAAAATATACCATTGTTTTATGAGTCAAAAATCTTTTTATCTAGAATAAATCAATGAAAAATAGAAATATAACTAATAATAAATAGAAAATCAGTTGACAAAAAATATAATCACTAATAAAATAAAATTTCCAACCCCATTACAAATAATGATTCATGCCTGCGTAGTTGGTGAACATGGATATAAAAATCATTTACAATATAAATATAGTAAAATGAGATGAAAGGCTAACTATATGAGAATATTGTAAACTAGATTAGTTATGTGCTCCCTATATCCCAGGTACAGAAAACATCAGACGAAATAATTCCATGGACTATAAAACATGAATATCTTCTTCTATACCTAAGTGAAATGGAGGTATGGGCAAGGTATGAGATATAGTCCATGTTGGATACCACCGACAATTTCAAGATCAATATGATTAGATAAATATAAAATTAAAATTTTCCCAACACAGTTTAATCTATGGTGATAAATAAACATTAAAATAACACTTCGGTTTAGGTCCCAAGATGCATACCCACTGATTGTGCATACTACAACAATGAGGGATGTTAGAGACAATGAATCATATAGAATAAAGTCTGTCGAATACATAGAATCATATATGATGAAACATATGTGGTAAAACCACAATCTTTTGAACTAGATTGTCGGACTCTCCCTAATATATTAATCAAGCATTCTATTACTATAATAAAAATAATAATAATAGTTTGCCACAATAAATAAATGTAAATAACCAATCAAATTCTGTAATGGATTTCTAATCCAGTCGAAGGAGATTCATAATTGAATCCCTTCAATTGTAATAGGTTCCCTCAATACAAACAATACCATAGAGTCCATCAAAGGTGACCTGTAAAGACATCCATAATATCACTCATGGTATGGAAATCACTGAACCTATAACAAAGAACCTCAAAAGGGGAATAAATTATTTCCCGAGGCATTGTGTAAATATATTTCCAATGAGTTTTTTAATGATTTGTCCCCTGGGGAATCAATGTAACTCATGAGTATAATAATTTTCCAGGATTGACCTTACAAGGAAAACCAAATTATCACTACCAGTGCATCAAGTTGCACAAAACTAGTCTGGGAATGTCCATACGCATCATACTAATCTTAGGAACTATTTTATATACCATCCCATATTAAAGGAGGCATATTATTCACAATAATATCACATCACATCAATGAGGAAATGACAAACAAATTCAAAACATTCTAGAAAAATAATTTCATACAGTCAAAGAATCTATGGCATGTGGACAATGAAAATAGCCATTAATCCAAAGCATAATCACAAGGATACATGGTAACACATGTATAGAATTCAATGTAGGTATTTAATGAAATTAATAATGAATAATCCAAATCATATAATTTATAATCACATAAGATAAATAATTTTCATATGGTATAAATAAAAAAGGCACATGTGAAGGTTGAAAAGATTATAATTAAACCATAATGAAAATTAAATAATAATTTAACATCATTTATAAGAAACATGGATAATAGTGTTGGGAATAAATAGTATGTGAGATTAATAAAGCCCATGAACATGTTAAATGTTAAAAGACATAATCGTAAAAAATTTTGAATTACATGGGTTTCATTCATATAATTAAAAAAAATTCATTTCATTTAATATGTTCATCCATTGATAGAAAAAAAAATAATGATAGTCATTACCCATGACCAACAATCCACCTTAATTGAATATATTAGTATCATTCATTTTTATACGGGTGAATTTCAACATCATGGTTTTAAATAAATCACGGAATAATGAATGGCGTTTCAAAGGGGGTCACACTAAAAAAAGTGGTTAATGTAAATGAGATCACCCAAATTTTTGATTTAATGCTCAAAAGTTTCACACATTACATGATAATGGTATTTATTTATATTATTTGACAAAAAGTAAGGTGTCACGGTATGTGTCTAGTATGTGGAATAATATCACAGTATATAAAACAAAATATATCTTTAGTAAAGGATATAACACAAAAATATTATATAGAATATGACCCACATATCCAATATAATGATTTAATATGTTCTATTTTAGGATAAATTATATAAAGGGAATAATTCACTAAAAAAAGGGAAACTTTTCTCTCACCGTGATAAAATCTTCTTCTAGAGAGACAAAAATAATAACATTAAAGAGGAATGTAAAACATTCTAGGAGAAATCTATAATAACAGTCATCACTCAAAACTGAGTTCAGAAAAATGAGAAAGGGAAAAGACAAAGTCTTGTGTTAGAGGAGCCTCATGCAATAGTGGGGTAGGATATCATCTCGTTTAAAAGTGAGGAAGGAAGGAGGAAAGTGATTTTATGTTCAATAAGGGTAAAATTTTAATTTCATCCTCAATACATTCCCACATGTTTTGGATACACAGTTGGACAGACCATGAACCAATTGGTCAGATCCCATGGTATGAAAAAGACACCTTGAATTTATTCCCCACATGGTTTGGGAAACCATTCACCAAATTATGTTCCAAACATTCAACATATAATGTTTATGTGGAACTAACTGTGTTGTCTTGGATCATTGTTTTTGAAAACAATGCATTGACTTTGTTTGAAATTTTTATCATTGCACATTTTACCAAGTGTCAACATATGAGCCACACCGTTTCAGACTAACCGTGGGTCTTTAAGAGTCCAACCAAACTTTAGTTTCTAGGCCTATCACTCCCGAAACAAAATGAACCACTCTTGAAAACACTTGTGCTCCCAACCACATCTATGAAAACACTATTAGATATTCCAAAGCATGGATTCACACACTGAGGATTGTTTTAAAAAATGAACTATCCACCAACTGATGAAATAAAAGTTACATGGGAACTTCATCCTTTCAAAAAACATAGGATTCTATAATCACTGCACATTAAAACACATCTTCCACAAAATCTACATTGAAATGAAGAAAACATCATTTGAGCTACTCAGTTCATGACATCTTGATCAAATGGAAGTCTGGTATTGCCAAATTCTAGACCCACTAATGGGAATCATCTTTACATATAATACAAAATCCATAGAAACTCAATCTAGAACATCTGCTCCCAAATTTCTACCATGATATGGAATCCACCCAAAACATTCCAAATAATGACATGTAGACGTTTTCATCTTTTTATCCACAAGGATATAGGAATTGTAAGTCCAAAAAAATCATAGTCTTGCAATACATGATGTATTGATTTTAGAATTCCTTATTTATCAAATAGTTCCCTTATCGTGGTTGAATAATTAAATGGTTGGATTACTCCCCGTCAGCCTTAGAGGCCTAGTCACTCTGATATTTCTGGAAAGGACATGGACAAAACTCCCCATGATTTCCTAAACTCGAAAACATGCTATTTAGAATTTTTTCAGCGAATATGTAGAGACCATGGATTTAGAATATAAAACATTTGAATATCTCTAAATATTATTCCACATATAGGAACTGAGGGAATGTGAAATTATGAGGCCTAGTTCCCATGGAATTAATTTTCTATAAAATATTGAAAATATTTTATATTACCCACACCCATTTAATTATAAAAATTGCGATATCTCATAAATGGTTGATTGGATCAGAAATCTAAGACCATGGTTGGGTCTGAAACACGATTATTCCCCTGGGAATGACATTAAATGAGTCGTTGCGGGACGTTCATACCCCTCTATTTTTGGTGGTATATTATGTGGTTGAATTAAATTATTAATTTATTCATTTGAGAGATCAAACACGAATAACTCACGAGAAAGGACTCAAATGAGAAATATGAGTCCAACCTTGTGTTAAGAATATGAGTTTTAACCTAGTTAGGGTATAAACTTTTGTCAGAATTGGGATATCGACTTATATGTCATCTTGGTTGAGTAATTAAATAAAGACATAATTATTTATTTAATTTTATTATTTATATCTGGACCAAATTTTTGAGTATAAATTCAAAATATTGGGAATTTTCCTCATAATCCTTTTTAATATGGAAAATATTTATCATATCCCCTCTATTCCCTCTCATTTCCAAATAATGAAAAATGATGAACGAATGAAAAATCCTTATATCTAAATGGTTCAAGGTGTGAATAACGCAACCGAGCTCGGTGAATGAGTTCTTCACCAAAAATCGATCAAATATCCACATATGACTTATTCTGGGTGTTCATATGACTTGAATTATATTTTTATCATGTTGGAATTCAATTATTCATATTTTTTCCTTTCTCTTAATATCTTCTAGAGCCCAAGTACAATTTTCCATATATTAACCGATTGTTCTAACCATAGTTCTCAAACTTTAATGCCAAAAAAGTACACTTGGTCGATGTTGATTGATAAAATTTAATCTTTCTACATTTATCCCATCAATTATCCGTATTCATCACCTAGTAATCCACACAGAACCTAGTTCATGAATTGGCGGGTGACCCAAGTTCGATCGGGTTCTCAGATTCGAGGAGAATCAACAAAACAATGAAGAAATCGCAAGAGAAGATTGGTGATGCATAGATCGTCACCCAATAATTATAGACATGTGTTCATTGTTTTGTTTATATTTAGAATAGGGGTTCAGTAGCTTACTGATGGTGCGACAGTTCTTGGTTCAGGAGAGGCCAGCACGGAAGAGCAGGACAGTGGTTCGGTGCGGCTCCAGGAGGTCCTGTGATGAGAAGGATGGCAACCAGACTGTGGTCTGTTGAGCACGTCAAGCGGCTTCTAGCCATGATGGAAGTGGTGGGTGTGGCCTAAGGTGATAGTGTAATTTTGGATGTAGTGGAAGTGTGATGAGGCATCGCAGATGATAGGAGAGGATGAGGATACACAATGGATGACGTCTTCTGAGGCAATGGCTGATGAGGTAGGAGATCAAAGGGACAGAAAACAACGGATGGCCAGAAGGGCGACGACCGGGTGCAAAGGGGTATCAGACCAAGTGAAATATAGGGAGGTTGAAATCCTATGGGGTGTTGAAAAATGAAATAAATAAATAAATAAATAAATTATTTTATTATTATTATTATTATTATTATTTTAAACCAATGTAAATACCATGTGTTGCGTCAGATTGAGGTACCATTAGCGGTGACATGGACCCATATATGTGGCATCCATTTTTATGTAATTTTAGTGAATTTAACCTACCTCAAAACCATGTCCCCCAATATTCCCGAAAAATAATAGATTTATTAATATTTTTATATCATAGTCCTATAATAACTCTTGCGTATGATGTCCAATTGGGTGTCGTTTGTAGCACCATAACCATATTTTAGTATATTTCATTCATTTCAAATGTTGGATATTAAATTTAGGTTCATTAATTGAGTCCATGAAATTCCAACAATAATAATTTTATTTTTGTTATAGAATAATTCATATGTCGTAACTCTTCCATACGACATTAGAATGGCATGCCATCAGCGGATGTCTGACCCTGAAATTTAGGAGGAAATTTTCAGAAAAATTTTAGGTTTTTAAACCACAGATGATGTGTGGGCGCCATGGGTCCGGGTTCATGCATGTTATGGTGAAACTTATCTTTTTCATCTGATGACTGTTTTGAGAATGTGGATAGTCTAGATTAGGTGTTTTACTTAAAGAATAGAAATGGTGTGAATGGTTTGGATGTGAGGGTCCTTTTTTGTGATCTCATGAAATTTGGAAACATGATTAGAATATCGATGGGTGATTTTTTTTTTGAATTTTTTGAAGAGAACACATGTCTTGGTTCAACCTAGACTATCTTGATAGTGGATAAGATGTATGATAAAAAATGTTTAATTTTTTTGGTGTGACCCCTATATGGGGTGGCAACCGATTCCTAAAATAGTTTTCTATTCATAGGTACCATCTAACAAAGATGGCCAGTTTTCCTTGGTGTTCATTCAAGTGGTATCATACATCAGGGATAGCTAGTGTTCTTCAGTGGTCTTCTGAGTGGTACCAACCAGCATGGATGATCATTTTTCATCATTGTTCTTCTGAGAGTTACCATCTAACAGGGATGTCCATTGTTACTCAATGCCCTTCTGAGAGGTACCATCGAGTAGGGATGACCTGTGATCCTCAATCATTTTTGATTCAAACCCTCTAGGGGTGTTGGGTATGGGTCCTCGATGACATTATAGCAGAACCCTATAGTAGGGTTCGTGAGGGGTCCCTCGGCGACCAAAGAGTAAAACCCACCAGTCGGGCTGCGGATGTGTCCTTGAAAAAACTAGAGTAAAAACCTCAAGATGGGATGTCTATGTGTCCTCCACTTTAAAACACAACCTCTCAACTATGAGTCAGTGATGAGGTGTGCTCAAATGTGACATTGTTCTCTCAAGAAAGAGGGACACTTTTCCCACTAAGATTTGATTTTTTGATACAATCTAAAAACATAAGGGAGAGATAGTTCCACCCAATGTGGATATTATCATGGTGTGGTGATTTACTCCATTTAACATGTTTTTAGGAGTAAATGTATGGGATTCTAGGCATCGATGGTTACTTATGGAACTATTGATGAATGAATTTTCATTGGTTGATATTTTTAAATGGAGATCCCCTTACTCTCTCATTTGGATTTCATTGACTGAGCTTATATATTATTTTACAGTTCCCACAACTTCAGTTTCGGCTACTCTCCATCCATGTGAGGAGAGGATTCATGGGGCATTCCACATTCTTTCGATGTTAATTTTATAATGGTTGGATGATTATACTCTCCTACTAATGGTAGTGAAGACACTATGTAAAGATCATCATCTTAGCATTTCTAACTCCTTGTGTTTGGATGAGCTTACTTCACTCACTAGTTGGGTTGAGATGCACTCATTTTACTATTCCTTTTCATATATACTGCTTTACTTTTCATAGTTTCTCTTATGGGACCCTTAACCATTTCAAGGAATCCTACTACGTATTTAAAAAAAACCCTACATTGGATTTTCCCGCATCTGTCATGCCCTGTACATATGACGAATTGGTTGATTGTGACTTTAGAGGAGTATATTGATATGTGTGGTTGGACCACATAGTGTGATCATATCATGGGTTCCCTGAGAAGGTCTCTCTCAGGTGTTTAATTTTTAGTTACTACTTGGTTGTGGAACGTTTTTGGTTGGGCGTGAATTTTTTCCTTTTTCCGCTTTCAGTTAACTCTACTCAACTTGTACTATATATTGGTTCATTCATTTTTTTATTATTTATTAAAGTTTTTCATTTTTTCCATTAATCTAAACGTTCCATTGAGTTGGATGTGTGTGTTTACAGTTTCTTAGGAAAAGGGATCCTTGATATTGTTCTGCCTTCGGCGCTAGTCTTCGGCACTTGGTGTATGGATTTAGGCATTGGGTAATTGTGAATCGAGCCCCAGGATGGGTCGGGACAAGAAAAAGTGTTATCATAGGTAGTTCGACCCTTCAGAAGTTATTAAAATGTTTCCCTAAAAATTTATTGGATGGATATAGGCTAGTAGTGTTGAATAATCGCAAGAACGACTCTCAGGCTAGGGAGTCAATTGATGGTATGGGAGGCTACCATATCAATTAACTAGGACCCTGATTACCCTTGTTTTGACTCTGAACCTTGAGATTCATTCTTCAAGTAATAATGGTACTTGAATCATATAGGATTGAGTATTTGACTCTCCTACTTGGGTCAAATCCCCATTTTTATTCATATATAATTATATATGCGATTCTAAATATAGTACTCCGTAGTAACATTCAGGATGTCTCTACGACAAAAACTAGCCAGGATACTTGCAATGGTTCATATTGACGATCCCAAGAGCGTATATGCCTCAGTTGGGGATCCATCATGAATGCTATTTTATCTAGGTGGATAGGCAGTAGCACACCTACCTATTGAGAAATAGACAGCCCCAATGGAGTGTGATGAGGACGTGTGTAGGCTGATTTCACTTCGCGAGTTCCAGTGCCAGAGACTACTGATGTTATGCGGTGAGCTAGACCCACAGACAATAATTGTTTGGATAGAGTCGGTGGTTTTCCCCTTCTAGATTTTACCGAAATAAACTGATCATATGGTGGATTTGGAAACCGAAATTTCCCATGGAGTAGCAAGATGTTGGTGGAGCTTTCTTGCATTGATACATGATGAGTTCGAAGCATCTGGGGACAACATCCAACATCTATTTCGTGAGGAGTTATACCTCTCCTGCATGCCATCTATTTGACTTCAGGATCTGATTTAGTTACAAGGAGGGATGATAGGGATTGAGTATGCGACAAGGTTTATAGACCTTGTGCACTACCAATTGGACATGATCTATAATGGTTACTTTTGAGAAAGGAAGATTGAGAATGGAATCCATAGAGAGATCAATGTGACCATAGTACCAATGTACATCCCCACCTATGATGGGGTACTAGAGCAGGATCTGCTGGCAGAAAACCCTTTATAAGAATGATTCCATACAACTATTTGTGGAAATGAGTGTGAAAGGTTTGAGTTGTCTATCGTAGCTTGAAGACGTGAGATGACGAGATGTCAACGTAGTATATCTTATCATGATAAGCCTCAAGAACCCGGTAAGCCTGGAGAGGGTTGGTGATATTATTGTGATAGGTGATGTCACTAAGCACAAGAACACCTGACCAGACATGCTGAGAATAGCCGGAGAGCAGCAGGTGGACAACCATGGTAGAGACAATGCTTTGATCTAGGTGGTCCCTTAAATGGTGGGCTGGTAGAGGATCAGGAGGAGTTGAAAGTGGGAGCGATGTTTTATGGACTTTTCAACACCATCATTCGTCTCACATCATGCTCTTGTGGTTGGAAGCTAGGTCTATGGACGACCAAAGATTTGGATTACTATGATCCTACATATCATGGGATTATAATAGGCACACATTCAATCTTCTCAATTTTTTATAACAGAAATTATTAGTAACTATGTGATGTTCTCTATTATAACTGCTCCAAGATTAGGTTTTATCAGGGTGAAGCTGGGATTCAATGTAACCTTGTGTTGATAAATTCAATATAGAATTGAATACACAAATAATATGGGTCCTTCCCCCTTTGAGATGTGTTTTTTTCTGAGAAAAACAGTGAGGGTGAGTCACTTCCGCTCAAAAAGCATAGTATCATGATGTGGTGGAAGTGTCCCCGTAACTTGAACACTTAGGGAAACATTGTTTAGAAGACTGATTGTTTTTGGGGATTAATCTCCTTCTAAAAGGGGTGATGACACGTGGGGTATTCCATGTGATTTTCGTGTTTATCTGTGTTGGAATCACCTGTTTTGATAATCTGAAATAATATTTTTTATCATCCCAAATCATGTTTTGATAATCCCAAACCTTGTTTTCATTTATGTGAGAGCCATGTCTTCATTATATTCCAATCGTGTTTCATTATAATTTCCTATTCCTATAGAGTAATATTCATATATCTTCAATATCACTGCTTGATTGGTTAGGCTTACAGTGTATAATTCATCTAAATACAGAGGTCACCGTTACATGGTTATAGTTACAAGCTCACTGTTATATGGAGAACGATACAAGGTCACCACCACATGGTCACCACTACAAGGTCACCGCTATATGGTCACTGCTATATGTTCCCCGTTACAAGGTTAGATCTACAAGGTCACCAATATATGGTCAGCACTACAATGTCAATGTTGCAGTTTTACCATGATAAGGTCACTGTTACATGGTTAATGGTGTGAGATTACTGTTAAATGTTATAGTTTGAGATTGTCGATGTGCACCTACATTTGAAGGCGAGTGATATGAAGGCTACTATTACCAGTCTACCGACACATACTCTTTCATACTTAGTCAATTTATTAATATTAACGCAACTATAATTTTTGATAAATCAAATTCCGTGACATTAATTAATGCTGATTGTAAATGTTTTTGGAGATAATTTCGTAGATAGTACGTGGTACGAGAACTCATGCACGTGATCTACTCATTCCCATTTTTGGACCTCAAATATATAAAGGGATAAAAATAAAAATTAAGGAAGGACACAAAAATAGGGAAACATATACACAGACATGAAGAAAGGGTTGCATGAGAAGTGTCATAAAGCTTACTCTCCAGATCAAAAAGTTGAATCATCCAGCACTCTGATCCTGAACCCACAAAATCCAGAATGATCATTCGGGGATAAACTCATTCCTTCCTTCTGTTCTTCATCAACTCTTTATCATCATCAGAAACATAACACTGGAAGCTAGAATCTGGAGTTACAACACTCTGTTTTGGAAACAACTTCCAAACATTGACTCGAACTTCAATGTTTCTCATTCTAAGGAGTGAACAGCTGATCTGGAAACACATAGATCCTTCTAAACTATTTCTCATCATAACTGCTCTATTTTTTCTTTATTTTACATATTTGAGAAGTGTGTGTCACTATTTATATCACACACTGTCTCTTATGCATGAACTAGAGGTTATTGAATATCCTCACATAAAACTTCACCTTATCTGTTATTCCCATGTGTATCTATGGAAGATACCATGTGTGGTCTGAGTTGTTTGTTTTTTCCACGAAGAATAGTGGTAGAGGGTGTGTTTCCTGGACATTTTGTGAAAACTGTTGTAAAGCCCGATACAGGATGTATATCAAGTTTTAATATAAACTTCTTGGTGGTAGGTGATGACCAAGTGGAGAGGATTAGGTCTCCACTTGAGACTGAACCTCTTGTTTACATTGTTTTCCATAATCTCATATACTCTGTTTTTATTTTATCCACTTCTTATATTTCCTATATCATAAAACTGTTTTTTCTTACTCTTTGATATTTAGATTTACTTAATATGTGCATTTTTTTAATTCAGTAAACATGTTTCAAAAGTTTAATTGGTGTTCTACACTAATTAATTTGAGGATCAATCAACCTTTGAGAAACATGTTGATCAAATGAACATTTACCTTTATATTGCATTAATTAACTATACTATTTTTAAATTGGGGTTTTTCTTAACCATGAAGTTTTTAATAGAAATTAAAAATTCAAACTCAATTCACCCCCCTCATGAGTATCTAGTCGGACCAATATTTGGTTTCATAGGTGTATTTATTTCCAATATTTTCATATTCTTTTTAACTATGTTTTTAGTTTCATCATTAAGATCTTAAATTTTCTGTCATATCTACATTTTCAGTTATTTAAATTCAAAGTAACTATGGAAACTAGAGTTTAGGGTGCTGATACATACATGCCACCTTTCTTTAATGGTAATAACTATGCTAATTGGAAATTAAAAATGAAAATGTATCTAGAGGGCATGGGACCTGAAATCTGGTACACCATTGAAGCACAACATACATTCCCTACTATTGTTGGGACACAAGGTCTCAGTTGACTAAAGAAACATATAACAATAACTGTAAAGCAATGAATGCCTTGTATTGTTCTCTAGGTGATGAAGAATTAAATAGAATATCTGCTTTTAAAATTTCATATGAAATTTGGGATACTTTATCTATTTCTCATGAGGGAACACCCAATGTTAATAAAATGAGACTAATTACATACACTATTAAATATGATAATTTTAAAATGAAGACTGATGAAACTAACTTTTAAATCTATCTCAGGTTCAATGAAATAGTGAATACTATGAATCTTGTTCAGAAACCTGCGGACAACATGGAAAAGATTATGAGACTGCTTTGATGCCTACCTAACAGACGGAGAAGGACTTCTATTTCTATCTAAGAATATTGTGACATAAGAAAGATACCATTGAAGGAGATAATTGGAAATCATATGATGTATAAAGAAGAACATAAGGTAAATCATGAAGTTGATGATGAAGCAATGAAGAAATCTAGAGGATTTAAAACTACTGCCTCAAAGAATAAGAATAATGAAAAATTTCAAGCTTATGTAGACACTTCCATAATTCAAGACTCAGACAGTGATGAGGAGATGGCTCATCTTGCTAGACGATTAAAAAATAGTACCAAAAGAAGAGATTATTTAGGGAGTCAAAATACAAGGGAATGTATGATTGTAATGGACAATGGAACATATATTGAAAATGGAATAACAAATCAATTGAAATAATCTGTTATGAGGGAAAATCAAAAGGTCATGTGATGGAAGACTGCCCCATGATGAAATTTAAGATGAAATGTGATGATAAGGTAAAAGGTTATAAACATGCTATGAATGCTACCTTGTGTGTTTCAGAAGACATTTCCTATGGATATGATGCTTATAATAGTGAATAGAATAATAATTACAACTTATGTTTCTTCACCGAAACATCTGAGGTAACACCCAATTCACCTATACCTAATGATTATTATTCTGGGTATGAAGGTGAATCAAACAATAATCAAAATATGACTAATGATGAAATATTTGAATACTATGGAATACTTGAGGATACTTTCAATGAACTCAAGGATAAATATAAATTATTGAAAAGGAAACATACTCTAAATGAAAATTATAAATCTGATTGGTAAATTGAGAAATAAAAATGTGCTCAGCTATTAAATGAATACAGAACTCAAATTTTGTAATGAACTATTAAAGAGAGATCTTGAACAAATTTATGCTGGTGGAGATACCTTGACTCGGTTTCTAGTACAACATATTTACCCAAAATAAACAACTGGCCTAGGATATATTCTAGGATATAAAGGTATTATTAAAACTAGATTTATTAAAAAAATCAAGAAAATTCATAGGTAGATCATGTTCTAGACCATTTCTTGAAAACAAAATCTATAAAGGACCGAACGAAGTGTTTATGTATAAAAATATATCTTTTTATTATAGGAAATCTGTGAGAAAATTTTGGGTTCCCATAGTTCTCCTTGATAACCTCTCTATACCCAAGAAAATCTGTGTACCAATGTTAACCCATGTTTAATATGTTTTTCCGGGATGTTTCCTAAAGATCTCATGTAATGCTCTGTGGTACATATACAGTGGATGTTCAAGACATATGACAGGAGACTATTCATGTTTAAAAATTCGGATTAACGTTTATGGTGGATATGTCACATTTAGTGATAATGTTAAAGGTAAAATCATCATCCCAGGACAGATTGGTAACCCTAATATTGTATAAATTTCAAAAGTACTTTTTGTTGATGGGTTAAAATACAATCTGCTATGTATTTATCAGTTGTGTGAAGATGGTTTTAAATTAATGTTTGAAAATGATGAATGTAATGTTTTTAATTATAAAAAATGTTTAATATTTACTTCCCTCAAAAATGAGAATGTATATGTTGTAGATTTAGATTATTTAGTTATGAAATATGTTTCTTGTTTAAATGCGTTTCATAAGGAATCATGGTTGTGAAAAAAAAGAATAGGACACTGCAATGTACACTCAATTATAAAACTTACTAGGAAAGGGTTAGTTAGAGACTTACCTAAATAGGAATTCCCACTTAACAAAGTGTGTAATACTTGTAAAAATGGAAAACAATACAAAGATTCTTTCAATCCAAATCAAAAGATTCTAATTCTCAACTTATTGAGTTGGTTCACATAGATTTGTTTGGACCATCAAGAGTTTAAAGTATATATGGGAAGCACTATGTTTATGCTCATGTAGATGAAATCTCTAGGTACACTTTAGTATAATTTCTTCCTCACTAAATTGAAGCATATTTTTTTATCAAATACTCCAAGTTTGTAGAAAATCTTAGTGGACATAGAATCAAGACATTGAGAATTGAGCATGGCTGTGAGTTTGAAAATCAAGAGTTTGAATCTTATTACTCACACAATGGCTAAAGTCACAACTTCTCTACCCCTAGAACACCAAAACATAATGGATTCATAGAATAAAAAAATACGAATCTTCATGAGATTTCTAGGACAATGCTCAATGAATATGATTTGCCAATTTACTTTTGGGCTGAAGCTTTTAATACATCTTGTTACATTATCAATAGAGTCTTTATTAGACTGATTCTTAAAAAGACCCCTTATGAGATTTGGAACAATATGATGCCTAAGGATAATTACATTAGAGTTTTTGGTTACAAAGTCTTTATCCTTAATACTAAAGATAATCTTGACAAATTTACTTCTACAAGTGATTAAAGAATTTTCCTAGGTTACTCAATCTTGTGTAAAGCCTATTTCATATTCAATAATAGAACCAAATGTGAGTAAGAGTAAGCTCATGTAAAATTTGATGAGACTGATCCACATGAACCCAAAACCACTCCTGAATATCTTGAGGAAGATATGTAAATTCTGGATCTTAATGTTAATGATAGTGAACCTCCTGTAAAAGTAACCAGTTCGGGGAATCTTCCAGAATATGAACATGTTGAGTCTGAACCATTAGAAAGCCATGATGAGTCTAGTTCAACTCTTTCTATATATATTCTAACTCTAAGGAATCATACTTTAGATAATGTAGTATCTGATTTAAATCGGGGAACATGAATGAGAGATTCTCTGAGAAACAAGGTTGAACATCAAGCTTTTATTTAAAATCTTGAACATAAAAATCTCAATGATGCAATAAATGATGAATTTTGGGTATGGGCTATGCAATAATAATTGAATCAGTTGGAGAGAAATACTGTTTGGAAATTAGTAAAAAAACCTAAGGACACTTTGACTATATGCACTAAATGGGTGTGTAGGAACAAAGTTGATGAGTTTGGAAATATAGTTAGAAACAAGGCTAGACTAGTTGTACATGGGTATTGTCAAGAAGAAAGAATAGACTACAAGGAAACCTTTTCTCCTATATCTAGGTTAGAGGCCATTAGGATTCTACTTGCTTATGCAACTCATCTGAATTTTAAAGTTTATCAAATGGATATCCAAAGTTCATTTCTAAATAGATAAATAATTGAAGTTGTATTAGTTGAATAACCCCCTGGATTTACAAATCCCCATTTTCGAAATCATGTTTTTAAATTTTCTAAAGCCTTATATGGTTTAAAGCACGCTCCAAGAGCTTGGAATGACAGACTCAGTTCTTTTCTTATTTTAAAAGGTTTTACTAAAGGGATATAAGATCCTTGTCTCTTTAATAATAGGTTTTCCAAAGACGTTTTAATATTAAAAATCTATGTAGATTATATAATTTTTGGATATTCTAAACTTTATTTATTTACTAATTTTTCAACAATGACACATGATGAATTTGAAATGAGTTTAATGGGAGAAATAAATTTTTTTCTTAGATTTCAAATTTTTCAAAACAAATATGGAATTATTTTAAATAAAAATAAATATATTAAAGATCTTTTAAAATGTTTTGGTTTGGATAGTGGTAAAGGTAGTGATACACCTATTAGTACCACCTTCAAATTGGATGCTGATAAAATTGGAGAACCCGTGGATCAAACCAATTATAGAGGTATGATTGGGTGTCTACTTTTTCTTACTGCTAGTAGACATGATATTATGTTCAGTGTAAGCATTTGTGCGTGATTTCTAGAAAATCACAAAGAGTTTCATTTAAATATTATTAAATGAATTTTTAAATATCTCAATTATACTATAAATTTAGGTCTATTTTATCCAAGAGCATAGCTGTTTGATTTAATAAGTCATTCGGATGATGAAATTTCTTATTACAAGTTAGACAGAAAGAGAACCTCGGTAACATGTCACATTTAGGCAAGTCACTAATATCATGGTGTAGTACGAAACATAATTCTGTTGCATTATCTACTATAGAGGATGAATATATAGCTATTGGTAGTTGTTGTTCTCAAATTCTATGGATGAAACACAATTTAATAGACTATAGATATCAATTCAAACATTTCTCTGTAAACTGTGACAATAAATGTGCTATTAACATTTCTAAAAATCCATTATCTCATGCTAGGAAAAAACATATTGATGTATGAAATCACTTCATGAGAGACCATTTTCAAAAATGTGATATCACTCTTAAATTCATTTGTACTGAACACCAATTCACTGACAAATTCACAAAGCCTTTAAATTTTTAGAAGTAAAATTACATCAGACATGAGTTATGTATAATAAACTGTTACTATTAGAACCATACCGTTAGAACCTTACTGTCAGACCTCACTATTAGAACCTTACCTTTAAAACATTACCGCCTGACCTCACTGTTTGAATCATACCTTTAGGACCATACCATTAGACATCACTATCACAACCTTACCGTAAAATCCTTACCGACAGACCTCTATGTTAGGACCTCACTGTCAGACCTTACAGATACCTCCTTAACAATAAACATTCGAAGTCTGAGTCTTTGTATTTTGTATGCTCTAAACCGGAATCTGAATCATTTTTTTGATATTATTTATTTATTTTATCTATTTTATTTTTTGGTCCCTAAATGATAAAAATAGAACACAGACCACATTTCTATCCACATTGAAACCACTTTTGAACCTCTTGATCTAAAATCTCAGAACCTAAACCTCCACCGAAACCTCGAACCGCTCCGGATTAATGGCTAAATTGAAGACGCTGATGGTCAATGATGAAGGAGATACGACTGATCCTCAGAGTCCCAGAGCGGAGTCGAGTAGTGGAATCCAGACAATAGAAAAGGTACTGAACTCGTATTTATCCAAAAGGGAAATAATAGTTGATAATGAATTAAGTTCAGAGTGGCTTCTTTCGAGTCGATCTTTTGTTCTTAAGGAAGTGTAAGCTCAAGGCTGGGTGGCTGTTTTGCAAACAATAATGGACCCTATTACCCAAAATTGGTGAAGGAGTTCTATGTGTATCTGATGTTTGGATAGTCTGAGAATGGGCACTGGATTACCTCCAGAATAAATGGAGTAAATATAAGTTTCTCCTCTACTGAATGGGATGATTGTATAAGGATTACTCGTGAATGAATTTATGAATATTACTCAAAAGTGGTTCATCCCACTAGAGATTTCATCTGCTATGAAAAAGCTTTAGCTGAGTTAACATGGAATTGAATTCATAATAAAGTCATTGTTGCTGAAATGGAAAGAGATGATAAGCTACTTTTTAAATTTGTTCAGCATGTGATAAGTCCCAGGAGTGGGGAAATTACTATTTTAAAGTACCAAGACAAATTCAAATTTTATTCGTTGAAGCATGGACATAAGATTAACCTATATAGGATATTAGTGATTCAACATGAAGACATGACCAAGCCTAGTTCCAAATCTAATTCCCTATTCCATGCCAATATGATATCTCTAAAGTCGAAAGTAAAAGAAGATGGTGGAGATAAGGAAGAAATTGATGTTGTACAAGATAACCATTGCATCACCAAAGTGATTTTCAAGTTGATGAAGATTAACTGGAATCCATGGATGAGGAGATGGGTGAATGATAATGCTAAGTTGTATGAAGAGTTTAATATTCTGACTCATCCTACTAGGCCTATGAATAAGAGATACCCTGGCCTTAAGCCGGATGATGTAGATCCTACATACTCGGATGAAGAAGAAGAAGAAGATATTGTTGTGAATGGAAGGGTGGACTCTCTTATAGATGACAGGAGTTACCCTGACCTTCCATCCTATCATCATGATACTATTGTATCCTTTGGTGAGCCAATACACCAAAGTGATTTCCTAGAAGGGAAGATATCCTGAGGGATAGTGATAAGGAAACCACTGAAGAAAATGTGGATGAAATTGTCTTAAGAGAAGTCAGAGATACCTCAGATGAGGATGAGGATGAGGAATCTGAATCAAGTCATGGCGACCTTGAGACAGCTACTACTAAAAATGAAGAGGAATGTCTAAGTCATAGTCATCTAATACAACATACAGAAAGGGTATAAAATTGTGAACAAGAAGAAGCTCTTGATTCAGTTGAGGATGGACCAGTTTTTGAAGTGGTTGAAGATTATGAGTAGGAAGTGGAAGTGAACCTTCCTGATGATGCATTTGATCAAGGTGGACTAGAGGAAATGAATGTGGGTGATCAGAAGATTTCTCAAATTGAGGGGGTGGAACCTGATGTTAAATGATTAGTTGCTATTTGTCATGAGATTGAAGGCTAGTCTAAGGACCCTGGATTTATGGTGTTGGGTATAGAATATGATGACTCAGAAGATGAGAGGCCTAACAGAAGACCCTTAGTGCCAACCCTCAATTTTTTCCCTCCATAATCCTCTTTCCATCAAGACAATGTGACAAATGAGGATATTGATTCTTTGAAATTAGACCTGGAGAGACACTTTGATGAGAAATCCACTGAAATAGAAAGAAATATAGTAGTCAATCAAGGACTGGTAACATCTACAGTGTAAAAGATAGTCCCTGACACTAAATCATCTGTGTTTCATGAGGTCAAGGAGTGTCAGAATCAAGTAAAAGTGTTGGAAAATTCTATGGATTTAGTGAAACAGTCTATTGTCAAATTAGATGGTTATATGGATTCAAGGACTCAGGTGGACATTGACCTTGCATATGTCAAAGGTGTAGTTCAGAAAATGGTCACAGTGTTTGGGGATTTTAAGAAATATATGGAAGCACATGTGAAAGGGAAAGATGATGATGTACAAATGTTGATCAGTGGCTTCACCAAATCTTTCATTGAAATAGTGACCTTCTCTCTAGCTCCTCTAGCTGCATCTGCATCCACTTCATCCTCTCCTCTATTTGACACTGAAGCCTTCAAGACCGTTCTTATAGAAGAAGTTGAAAAATTCTTTGGTGTTAATTCCTCAATGTCTCAGGTCATTTCCATCACTATGGAAATGCATAATCTTGTGGGAAACTATTTAAGGGAAGCTGATCAGGATCAAAAGTCCATCAAAAATCAAGTTGACTTCTACTACAAATGGGTGTACATCAAACATCAGATGGATGGTCAGTTCAAGTTGCTGTTGGAAAACATAAGGATCCCACCTATCACTCGGTCCTTCAAGGATCAGGTTTGCATACTCAGAGAATTGACTCTTTCTTTGGAAAAATTCATGGAGAATATGGATTATTTTATTTCTACTGTGGAAAGAGGTTGCGGTATCATTATGGACTTGAAGAATCTTCTCTTTACTTTCCTCCATGTGGACTGCACTCCAATCATAGTACCTCCTGCTCTGCTTAATTCTTCAGTAGCTTCATGTTCCACTAGTGTTTCTCTTTAGATGACTCCTTCCTAGGATATCAGAAGCTTGACCCCCACAATTCCTCAGAGATCTACTCCCTACAGGTCAACAAATGCTTCTGTTTTATCTCCTCCTACCTTGCTAACTACCATCCCTCGGCCTATCCCTCCACCTTCTACACCAGCATCCGCAACCTCAAATGTCAAAGCTTTTATGGGAATATCTGATGTGGATTGAGTGTGTACTATCTTCATTGATAGATATTGGTGTATCAATTTTTTTATATTGTACTACACTTTTATTAACAAATATTCTCTCTTTTCACTAATTTTTTTGTTCTGTAAACTTTTTGTTAATCATAAAGGGGGATAAAATATTAAAGGAGAGAAAAGGTAGAGAAGACATTCATGAGGGAGAAAATATTGAAAACATAAATATTTTGATTCAATGACATTATCATATGTGTTTACCTTGATTGAAATCTATTATTAATGGCATAATTTGTGATTTTCAAAAAGCTTAAGATTGTTGGAATCACCTATTTTGATAATCCCAAATCATATTTTTTATAATCACAAATCTTTTTTGATATTCTCAAATATTTTTTTCATTTATGTTAGAGACATGTCTTCATTCTATGATAATCATGTTTCATTAATGTTTCAAGTTCCTATAGAGTAATATTCATATACTTTCTATCTCACTGCTTGATTTTTTAAGCTTACAGTGAAGAACTCATCTAAGTACAGAGGTCAGCGTTACATGGTTACAATCAAAAGATTACTATTACATGGTTACAGTTACAAGCTCACTGTTATATGGTCACCACTACAAGGTCACCACTAAATGTTCACCGCTAAAGGGTCACCACTACATGGAAACCTCTATACGGTCACAGTTACCAGGTTACAGTTACAAGGTCACCGCTATATGGTCACCACTACAAGGTCACCGATACAGGTTTACCGTGACAAGTTTCCCGTTACATGGTTACTGGTGTGAGCATACTGTTAAATGTTAAAGGTTGATATTGCATATGTGCACCTACTATTGAATACTACCGATATAAAGGCTACCCTTACCAATCTACTGATACTTACTCATTCATACTTATTCAATTTCTCAGTATTATTCTAACAGTCATTTTTTTTAAAATAAATTCTCTGATATTAATTAATGTTGATTGTAAACATTTAAGAAGACAATATCATGGGTAGTACGAGGTATGAGAAAGCATCCATGTGATCTAATCATTCCCATTTTCGGACCTCAAATATAAAATGTGAAGAAAAAAAATAAGAATATTGATGGAAGGACACAAAAATTGAGAAAAATATAAATAGACATGAAGAAAGGGTTACATGAGAAGTGTGATAAAGCTTACTCACCAGATCCTAAAGTCAAATCATCCAGCACTAAGATACTAATCCCACAAGCTTCATGATGATCATAATGGGATAAACTCATTATTTCCTTCTATGCTTCATAATCTCTTGATCAACATCAAAAAAAGAACACTGAAAGCTAGAACCGGGAGTTGTGAAACTCTCTTTTGGAAACAACTTCTAGAGATTGACTCGAAAACTTCAATGTTTCTCATTCCAAGGAATAAAGAGCTGATCTGAAAACACATATATCCTTCTAAACTCTTTCTCACCATAACTGCTCAATTTTGTTTCTTTCTTTTACATATTTGAGAAGTGTATGTCACTGTTTATATCACACATTGTATCTTGTACTTGAACAGGAGGATATTTAATATCCTCACATAAAATTTCAACTTATCTGTATTTAACATGTATAATTGTGGAAGATTCCATTTGTGGTTCGTAATTTTTGTTTGTCCCTTGAAGAACAGTGGTTAAGGGTGTGTTCCTTGGATCGTTTGTGAAATCTATTGTAAAGCCTGATATAGGATGTGTATCAAGTTTTAATATAAACTGATTAGTGGAAAGTGATCACCATGTTCAGAGGATTAGGTCTCGGCTAGTGACTAAACCTCTTTTTTACATTATTGTGAAAATTCTCATATACTCGTTTTTGATTTTATCTGCATCTTATATTTTCTAAAACATAAAACTATTTTTTCTTACACTTTGATAGTTAGTTTTGGTAAGTGTGTGATTTTTTTTAATTCAATAAACTTGTTTCAAAATTTCAATTGGTGTTCTACACTGATTCATCTGAGGATTAACCACCCTTTGAGAAACCTGATGATCAATTTAACATTAATATTTCTAGAGCCTTAATTAACTTGTTTGTTTTAAATTTTGGGTTTTCTTAACCATAATGTTTTTAACAGAAATTTTAAATTGGAACTGAATTCACCACTTTCATGAGTATCCACTTCGACCAAAAATCCTGTTGTGTTGGATGTTTCTACTCACATTCGATATTCATTATTGCCTTTCATACTCTATATCATGACTTGATATTACAGTTATCAAGTACAAGTTGAGGTGATGGAGATCCCATGAATATAATGATTAAACTCACTACCTAGTGCTAATTGTTATGGTATATACCATATGAATGTGGAAACATATCTTATGGGAGAGCACATTGTGGTTTTCTCTAACCCCCAATATCTATTGTACGTCTTCACCCAAATAAACATGATCCAAAGATGATGATGCTAGATGAAAATCTTGTAGGACTACAACTTCAATATAGTCTATACTATGGTAAAGGGTAATGATGAATTAGAATAACTATGTAGGACGTGAGTGAATTTCCAAACTCAACTAGTGTGGGCAGTTTCAGAGTAGTTAACTTCCCTGTAGCTAAACCCCGTAGAGCAGGAGGGTAAAAAAAATTCTAGTCAGTAGTGTTGACTCCTTTGCCTCTCGAGCATGTAATAGAGTTTCAGTTTTTATTAATCAACTATGAAATCCTATATGATCATATATCCTTATGTGTTTCCCCATATGTATATTCTAATGTATGGAATCAGAAGACCCTATTATAGCGAAACACAAAGATTCTAATCACGATAAGGTATGGCAAGGTTTCCATCCACCTTTCCCTATCCCCAATAACTAGACCAGGAACATGATTATTCTCATGTGTGTCCGCTAAGAATATACCAACATGTTCCAATGCACATCATCAATAGATTATGGACTTATAAGGACGAATCATCCTTTTGGGTTTATGTGATTTGGCATCATGGTGACATATAGGTTTTCCTCGGAGTGGGAGAGCTAAGTGCAGGCACGATATCCTGAGTTGTTTCAACAGTTTTTAATTTTTGGGGAAGAAAATATTGAATGAGAGAATATTGTAGTGACATTTTTTTACCCTATATGACTTTGGAATATTAATCAATATTATTCCGGAGCTAGGCGCTAAGATGACATGAAATTCCATAGACCTTATTGCTGTTAATAAATTCTATCAAAATATTGAATATATTTTATATTACGCATTGGTATTTATTTATATAAAATGGGATATATCCTAATCATTCGTCAGATCCTAAATCCAAGACCATAGATTGGTCCAAAACATGGTGTTTACCCTAGGTGCGACATGAAATGAGTAGGCGTGGGACATTCAGACCCCTCACTCATTGGAAGTATGTTAAATGGATGAATTAAATTATTAATTTATTCATTTAACAAATCAAATCCAAATAAATCATGTAATGGGACGTGGAAAAGAAATCAGATACCACTATTGATTTCAGAATGTGGGTTTTACACTAGTCAGGGTATAACCTTTTTCTACTTTGGAAGATCAGCTTATGTTCCATCGTAGTTGAGTAATTAAATAAATATTTATTTATTTATTATGTTATTTGATTTATATATTATCCTAACTATTGAGTATAAATTCAAAATTTATGGAGTTGGCAACATAATCACATTTCCAATAATGACCTCTCATGATATCCTCTCATTTTCCTCTTGTTGTCAAACGACGATCAATGAAGAAAAAATGCAAAATCCTCTCTTCTATATTGATTGAGGTGCAACGAATGTAATGGAACATGGGTAACACCTTCTTCTCCAAAAATTGATCCAATTTCTAGGTAAGAACTTCTATTTGTATTCTTACACACTCAATTAAGTTTTGAGCATGTTTTTAGTCAATTCTACTACCTGCACCCATGATCTTAAACTCTTCATGATCCCAAGTACTAATTTCCATTTGTTTAACCAATTTTTCTACCCCTAGTACCCAAACATGATCACCGGCCAAGAACACCTAGATGGTGATGGTTGAAAACATTAAGTATTAGTAAATTTCTCCCCTCGTTTCTCCACATTTGTCTTTAAGGAATCCATTCAGAACCTTGTTCCACAATTTTCGGGCAACCCAAGTTTGATCAGGAGCCTGAATTCGAGGTGGATCGATGAAATCATGATGAAATCATGATAAAAGTCTAGTGATGTGAATATCTCCACCCATGGATTGTATATATATGCCATTTGTTTCATTTATACTTGAATGTGGTTTTTGTGGTTAACTGATGGTGTGACAGTTTACAGTTCTTGCCAGGCTAGTGCGACAGAGCAAGACGGTCGTCCGTTGCTGCTCCAGGCTATCCAGCGATGAGTAGGACAGGGGTAGATGGTGGTATTGTGAGGGAATTAGGAGGTATAAGGCTGAGAAGATGCTTGAGGGTTTGGTCAAAGGTGGTGGTTACAATAGATTGGAAGAAGGCTGAGGTGGCACAGTAGATGGTGAAGCCCGAGGAGACACAGTAGATGATGCGTATCGAGGTGGTGGCTGGAGAGGCAGCAGACTGGAGTTCCTGCATACAGTCGCGTGCCAGAAGGGAGGCAACCAGGTGCGCAAGGGCGGTGGCCTACGTGAAATAAAGGGGGAGGAAACCCTAAGGGGTGACAAAAAGGGAATTAAATAATTAAAAAATTAATAATAATAATATTATTATTATTTATTAAAAAACTTTAAATCCCATGTGTTAAGTATGATCCTGGTACAGTTAGTGGAGGCGTAACCCCATTTACAGGTTGATCTTTTTAGGAACTCTTTGGAGAATTTACCAGGACCCAAGGCCTGGGCCTACAAAATTCCTAGAAAATAATAGATTTAATATTATTATTATATCATCAATCCGCAAATACACTTGTGTATGACATCCGATTGGGGTTCTAGCAGTCGCAAAAGAACCATGTATTTTTGACGGTTGATTCATGGCCAATGTTGGATATTAAATTCTGGGTTATGAATCAGGTCCATGAAATTCCCCAAAAATAATAATAATATTATTGTTACTAAATATTGCATCAGTCATAACTCTTTAATACATCATCAAATTACCGAGTTGTCAGTGACATCATGACCTTGAAATTGAGGTGAACTTTTGAAGTTCAATTTTAGGTGTCTATACCACTAATGGGGTGTGGGATCCAAGAGGCCTGGTTCAAATACATTACTATGAATTGATACCTTTTCATATTCTGGCTGTTTATAGTGAGTGGATAGTATACCTCACTTGTTTTTTAGGCATCTAAATGGTGTAATCCATTTGGATATTCCGAGCCTTTTTTATGACCTCATTAGATTTGGAAATATGGAAGTAATACCGATGGATGATCCTTTTTATGTGTTTGAAGATAACACATAGATTGGGTGAGCTTAGATTCCTGAGAGAGTAGATAAGTTTTATGAAGTGATATGTTCAATTGTTCCAGGTGTGACACATATCTGGGGAGGAACCCAAAAATTGTAAGAGTTCTCTTCTGAGAGGTACCATCAAGCAAGGATGAACAATGTTCCACCGTGTTCATTTGAGATGTATTATCTAGAAGGGATAGAAATGTTTTCCTTCGTGTTCTTCTGAGAGGTACCATCTAGCAGGGATGTCCAGTGTTCCTAGTTGTTCTTCCAAGATGTGAAATTCAACAGGGATGGATAGTGTTCCTCAATGTCTTTTGAATAGGTACCATCCATCAGGTATGGACAGTGTTCCTTGATCTTTTCCATGTCAAACCCTACAGTTAGGCTATAGATGGGTCGTCGACGACATTAGTGTAGAATCCTCCATTGGGGTTGGGGATGGGTCCTCGATGACACTAGAGTAGAAAGCCCCCCTCCCCCTCCAGCTAGGCGGGGTATGGGTCCTCAATGACAATAGAATAGAACCCTCCACTAGGCTTGCTATGGGTCCTCAACGCTGAAACATAACCTCTCAACCTTGCGAAGGTGACAAGGTGTTCTCTTACGTGACAATAGACTCCCGAGAATGAGGTATTCTTTTCCCACAAATATGAATTTTTTAACACAACAAAAAATAGGGAGGGTTAGATAGTGCCACCAAATGTGGATAGTATGAAGGTGTGTTGAGTTAGTCCCATTAACATCTAGTTCAGAGAAAATGTATGTGACTCTATGAATCGAGGGTTACTTCTGGATCTATTGGTGACTCACATTTCCTTGGATGATATTTTGATATGGGGACTCCCATACTCTCTCATTTTGGTTTCAGTGACTGAGTATATATATATATATATATATATATTATTTTCTAGGACCCATTCCATGTGGTTTAGCTACTCTCAATCCAGTAGAGGTGGAGACTCACAGCATTTTCCACATGCTTTCCATGTCTAGCTTCTCATTGTTGGATGAGTCTAATATCATACAAAAGGTAGAGAAGACTCGATGATAATATCATATTCTCGCCATTTCTATGTAATTGTGTTTGATGAGAATACTTCACTCTTGGGTTGGGTGGAGCTATACTTTTTTTAGTGTACCTTGTCAAATATACTACTTGCTTTGTCATAGTATCTCTTACGACTACCCCCTTTTACTTTTTGGGGCTTCCTACTAATAATTTTTTATAATCACTCCTACAAGGGCTTTGACCGCTTGTGTCGTTCCTTATAAAGTTGATAGATAGGTTGATTGTGACATTAGAGGATCATAAGGATACATGTTCTTTGACCTCACACGGTGATCATAGCACGGGTTCCAGGACCAGGGCTCTCTCAGTTGTTTACTTTTCAGTTACTACAATGTTCTTCCACATTTCTGGTTGTGGTTGTATTTTCCCCATTTTACACTTTCATTTTACTCCACTGTACATGTACCATTTAGTAGTTGATGCATTTTTGGTTTATTTATATAAGAGTTTCATATTTTGTTCATTTCACCATACACTTATTCAGTGAGTTGTATTTTTGCGTGTATACAGTATCTTAGACGTAGGACTCCCCATTTTTATTGTGCCTTTTGTTCTAGTCTCCATCCCCGAGCATATAGGTGCGGGCTTGGGGTTGTTTCTGCTCAATCTGCAACATGGGTTGGGTCGTGAAAACCCGCATATGACAATAGTGAGGGATAATAAGTCCGATCATCCATTGTCAAATACTCTTGAAACACTCAGATTATAATATCGGTTTACAAATAAATATATTCCCCAGTTCCCTTCAACAGAGGAATCTAGATATTTCTATGATAGTTCTCACTAAATCCATCAACCATATTCATGTGACATCTCCTTCTAAAAGACCCACATTAAGTTGTCGTTCCCAAATAGGAACATGGGTGAATTCCTGGTCCATCATTCATGGACCGATATCATTTTCAACCATCCCTTTTGTGCTGGATTAAAATATGGGGTATCACTGTTGTGATACATAGGGTTCCTAGAATATTACATATGAAAAAACATAATTTTTACTTACAAGTGAAATTATGGTATTAGTCTACACATCCACATACCAATAATTTTGTTTGAGTCCAAAAAAAAATTCCCCTAGTTATAATATCAAATGGACAATAGTTTGTGTCCATGAGTTCATCCATGGAATTACATGATTGGATTTTAGGTATGAATCAGGATTAAATATGCTTCTCTAGAAAACCATGATTCTAGTGGATACTCTGATAGATACCACTCAATGATCCTAACGACCCTGAAATTTTACAATGATGTATAACTGACACTCTCTATGCATTCCGAGTTAATATCAAGAGAGTTTAAATAACCATAATAATGTTGAGAGTACAATTAGTGGATTTAAATAGTTCCTAAAAGGACTCAAGACACTACCTGTACCAAGATGGAAATGCTCTTAGAATGGTTTCTACCCAACCATTCAAAACCATTAAAAAGAAGAACATTCTATCAATTAATGGATGAATTACTCTAGAAAAATATCTTATTCTCCTATAAATTCATAAAAATAATTACAATGATATTGTCACCACATGAAGCATCCTATGATCAATCAATAATAACAATCATGGCCCATCCCAGACCTAATTTTTTCTCAAAACATTTTTTTAATGAAAAACCTAAGAGCATCATTCTGTCAAGAAATTACTGAATTAAATGAAATATTTCTAGCCACAAAGAAGCTTATGCATGTCCGAGGATATCCAAAAATTCATTTCATGGATTTACTACATATAACTATAGGACATATTACCATTGAAATTGATATGATGATTCCAAAATTAGTAGTTTCTTAGTCATTGAATCTCTCGATGATGGAATCTCATCCCATGACCCAAACTTCATAGACCACTGACCATGGTTCCTACATGCCGTTATAATTTCATAGATTTCATCAAAAAAGTGATTGAAATCAAGATTAATGTGAGCTCTATATAATATTCACATCTATATGTTCACATAAATATCCTCACGATTTGCATCCTCAGATTCCATTTAATTTGGCATAATCGAAAAAATAAATGACCATCGTGTCAAGAACCTAATCATTGTAGTACGTCATCCAATGAATTTGGTTGATATTTATTTCATCATAAGACCAATTCAGTCAACTTCCAAGATGAATAATGAACGTCACAAAACAACATAAGTCTTACAAAAATACAACCAAAAAAATGTTTACTTTCCCATTTCAGCAACACGATGGGTACTACAAGAACTGATGCACACTACCCAAGACTAAATGTGCTGAATAAAAACCCTGATACTATCCATAGTTTTAACATCCATATGAATTTAAGTATTAGATGCCCTAGAAATGACCTAACATGAATCGATATTACCAAAATTTGACAATTAACCTAAATGAAGATGCATAAATTCATCCTTTACCAAATATGAAGAAGGGAGGGTCGGATGACCTACATTGGTGGGTGAAAATTACCTTTAAATATCTAGCGTGATACAACATATCATTCTAGAATTCCCAAATTCATTAAAAAGGTCAAAAAAAGACCACATGTTAAAGAAATGATTCGTTTTGGAATAACAGATTCATACAAGGGTATTACCCCCCAAAAAATAAGATTCATTCGATAAAGGGGTGCATGTGACTACTAAAGTCTTGGAATAGAATAGGAATATACCTATAATATGATATACACTTAGAAAAATATGAATTTTTGACCCTAACTAAGGATCATCATGGAAATGGTCATTAAGATAAGGGGTATGTCACTTTGTTTTCACTTATAAATGGATATAACTACAGAAAATGATCATGTTTCTACTTGAAGGGAGTTACTTTAGGGATCATTTATCTACCCATACATGAGGGTCAATATAAAACACTTCTTATGGTTCCATTTTTTGTCATTAAAATTAAATTTTTTTATTTCAATAAAAATATCAAAGTTTAATCTTAATTAACACTAATAATAGTCATAAAGGAAAATAATCTGGTCATTATCGCAAGAAAAACATGAATATTATATTTTACTATTTTAAACATTATCATTTATTAAAATCCCATTATATTTACTTCATTTTATAACATAATCCCATTTGAAACACAATACATTTACATATAAGGCCACACAAAATTTCAACTCAAAAAAATTCAGAATGAATTATATTAATTAAAGGTGTGTTAGTCAAATGTATTCCACAATAAAATTAAATGAAAACACATATATACTACTATGACTCATTAAATTTACCTCAACACATAACATAAGAACACCCACATGGGGTTAAGTTCTATGGTGTACCAAAAGTAAGGGAAACTTATAAGGGTCTCATTAAGCCATTTTCGGTTAAACTAAAACTACCCCATTCATATGAAAAATTTAGATTTTTATACACCCTTATAGTTTCATTCTTGATGAAACATACCCTAATTTGTCTTTTTTGTTTTTCATTATAAAATTATCCTAAAATTTCATTAATTATATTAAAAAGAGGTATAATTCCTCAATAAGGAAACAAAGTAATTTAAATAGAAAAACATTCATATGTACATATCACTCTCTATATAGAAGTCTCATAATATATGGTTAAATTTTAATGGGTTACCATATCTCGTTCTAAAAATCACCCATACCGTTTAAATGTTGGATGAAGCTCAAATATAACCATTCCAATTTCATCTACAATTCATTAGACAGTTCAACTACCTTAACATATATGAGAAATCAAGTAAATATATATAAGGAAAATATAAAATGGTTTAATTATATTGGTATTGACGATCCAATTCATAATGTGTAAATATAATTTATTAATACGATAAATTTTATCCCATTTAACATAAAAAATAATGGTTTATCCATTGGAACCCATGTTTTATGGATCAATCATGTTATAATTTATTAGTGAGATGTCACCATAAATATTCAATTTCACTCTTTAAAATATATCACTAATAATTCAAAGCATATCAATTTCATAGAGTTTAACATGGGAAGGAATAATATAAGAATAACAATTATCCATGGTAGGCTATAACTTAACCATAACATAACATAAGGATACTCTTCGTAAGTCTAAAATCATGAATTCTTGGATTAACACATAAAGAAAACATAATAATTAAACAATTTATAATGTTACACATAATAATGTAATGAAATACCTTATAAGTTAAATTCTTATAAAAATAACCAAATCAACATGCGTTGCATATAACAGTAGGAAATAATGCACAAGAAGAAGAAATTTTTTTGAAATAGATAAACAATGAAATCTACATGGAATAGAAATTTCATGAAATGTGAATTACTAAGTTCATTTCACAACAAATGTAATGAAACAAACTTTTCATAAAATTAAAATTGAAACTAATTTAAATATCATAAATATGTAATGTAGAGGATTTCACTCCAATCAGTCGTGGTGAATTTAAAATATACATTAACACTAAACAACACATATAATATTATAATCACATGACATTGGACATTTCTCCAAATTTTTTATGATCATATCCATTGATGGATATTAAGAAATATCTAACACATTCCCATTATCTTGTTTATAATCCAGAAATATTAAGATAATGCAAAAATCCTATAATACAACTTAGCAACATCTAGACATGACTGACCACAAAAATGGTTTCTAGAAAAATCACCATATGGACTCAAGTACACCTCGACATATGATAGAGGCATCCGACTAGCTATGATGGTCTAAAGATGGTACGGTGGGGGAAAATATTACATCATGTTCAAAGTCAAATTTCAGTATATCAAGTGAAAATAAATAGAAAATATATGATGAATTAATAATAAATGGAAAGGTAGTGGAAGATAAATTTACTGAACACATTTTTTTTCCAAAATAATAAAATATATTGAAACATGCATGTAAATATGGTTCTACCAGATATAAGAAGGAGGAATGATTAAAATAGTAGGAAATTTCACAATGTATAACACTTGATGAAATAGATGTATTATCTTGGTCTTGTGCTCCCTATATTCCTAGTATACAACACATCACAAGAAATTATTCAATGGACCATCAAACATGAATATCATCTAGGGTAACCTAGATCATTGTAGGCCCATTGAAGATAATATATAAAATACTAGTAATATACCTATAATGATGTCGAGATAAATCCATTCAATGCACTATAAATTGAAGAGTGTTCCAACATTTGTGAATGGAATATGATAAATTGAAAATTTAATAAAACATCATTAATGGATCATTGATGGGTACCGGAACAATTCTTCCTATATCAGAAAAATATGGAAGTTAGATACATGGAATATTGTAGATTCAATATGGTAAAATACAAAAAATCATATATGAAGAAACAGAATAGCACAAACCCCTAACTTGTGTTTTTTCATTGGTGATATCACTTTATGACATCATGCAATTATTATCTTATTATTATCATTAAAAAATTAACAATAGGATACTAGAATAAATCCATCCAAAGAATCCATAAAATCCTTAAATGGATTCTTGAGGCCATCTAGGGTGATACAAAATGGAATCCATAGTTTAAATACATGATCACTTGATATGAACAATACAAATGAGTCCATCTAAGGTGACCCAAAATGATATCCCTCATATAAATGGTGGCATGGTAAACACATATATCATACCAATTATCTCACAAGGGGGACCAAGTATCAATCAAGGCATGTCATATACATCCTTAAAATGAGTTTATACATGGTTTCTTTATTGAAAAACGTGTGTCACTCATGAGTATAAGAAGATTCCCAGAGAGCCCATACATATAATGAAAATGTATGACCCCCAGAATATCAATTAGTACTATTCTAAGAATAATTATTACATTGACAACAATCTTAGGTCATTACCCATGTCTTCTCATGACCTTCAGCACTTGAGGTATAACATTCACATTCCCATCACACCAATGATTGAAGGGGTCATACATTCTAAATATGATATCCCGAGAATTTCATAAATTCTATGAAACTATGGAATATGGAAAAATAAAATATGTATTCATCCTATGGATAATCAAATGATAAATGAAAATGAATGCTTGTATAAAAGATATTAATTTAACAATTTGAATGAAGTTGGTGGAACGTCACGCGATTCATAATCACATAATCATGAGATTTAGAATAACACATAACAAAAAATGAATAATGAAAAAAGTAAAACGGTGTAGTAAAGGTGTAAATCACAATTCAAAATCATTGAAACACTTCCATAAGATACATGGAAAATGATATAGGGAATTAATAGTATGTGGTTGAAATAAAGTAAGAGAACATGGTAAAAGGTAAAAATAACAAGCATAATGAATTAAGGATTATGATATAAATACTCAACCAATTCAATAAAATTAATTTAATTTCAAAAGTTCAATCGTGGATTCAATATCAAGGCTTAATCAATGGAAAATAATAAACATTCATTCAAATCATTAATATACGTCATTTTGATAATAGTGAAACACCTCATCAAGGGTGTTCAACGAAATGAGGCTCAACGCATTAGGTCCCAAAGGATAAATCACACCATTAAGAGATGAAAAATTAAAATAATTCACCTAATGTGGAGATTTTACTCACACATGTGTCATTCAAGACTTGGTAACATGTTCAATTTAGTTTATTTGAAACAAAAATCGAGGCACCACTAGAAGAGTCTGACATGATAAATAATGGTGCACCATAAAATTGAAAATAATATTTAGGAAATGATTTATTTCCCATAAAGGTTTCAAAATAAATTCATACACATCATATATAATGTTTTTATTTGGTACAGTTTGGGAGAAATGAGAGAAATGGGAAAGATGCCAAAAAAATAGGGAACATTTTATCTCACAATAATACTTATTCGAGAGTGAGAGATAAACCAAAAAATATTAATAATGAATGTATTTATTATTGGGATGAATCCAAAGGATCAAAAAATTCCTTAACCTTACATTAGATAGTTGTTAAAGGGATAATGATAGCTTCATATTTGGAGGAGCCTCAAGGAATATGGGAGGAAGAATATGTCTGCATGAAAATGGTGGTAGGAATGTGGGTATAAGCTTTAAGTTCAACATGAATAAAATTGTAATTTAACCATCAATACTAGGTTTTACTATTTCCACACATTTTTCTCCCAATCCTGATGAAATCGCGATTCTACAAATATATGAAAATCTCACCATGTATGGTTTCCCTATAGGGTTTGTCTAATCGTGTTCCGAAAATGCCCGAAACAGCGCACAAATATGTCCAAAGTGGAACTAAGAATGAGAAATACGGGTATTGTTTTTTAATATTATGGACATCCCTTGCGGGTCAATTCTTCCCATCCACAAAAGAAAAAATGATTACATTGGTGGTCCACATAGTTTCAGAAATACTATGTTCCCATACCAATCCGAGAAATGTTTGTTTTTGAGACCTAGTGCTCCTGAAACTCAACGAACCATAGGAGAAACATATCAAGATATCAAAAAATTATAAAAACAAAACATTTATGTGTTAAAACTCATATTTACACAAAACATTTTGGTTTACAAAAAAAAATTCCACCAAAAAATAAAATTCAAATTCCTTTCAAATATTATCGAGTCTATAAAATTGGATGCTACACATTAGAAAAATTATGAGGATTTTTTGAATGAATGAGATGTATAAATCATAATATTAATTTATTTGGAAAATTTTATTATAGAGGACATGTAAAGACATAGTGAAACACATATTTATTTCAAATTTATAATTTGTATTTTAAATAATATCCACCTTTATTCAATTTGATTGTTTTGGTTTCTGATGTTAAGGATAAAAAATAATGTGACATTTTATAGTTTTCAATTTTCTCATATATGGAATAGGTGTAGGTCTAATGATTATAATATAGTTGATAATAAATAATAACATGAAATTAATTTTGATTCCTTAAATATGATATTAGTTAATAATGATCCACATGAAAATGAATTTGGTGAATTAATTACACTCTATTAACATAATTTTAATAGGGGGAATCTGGATGTAAAAAATGGAATATAATAGTATTTTGTTTTATTAATGTTGATTCATTCTGAAACTAAATTAATTTTGTCTATATATGTTCTAAGATGAAAATAAATGAGTTACCTATTATGAAATCTGTAAAGATGTTAATTGTAAATTGGAAAACCTTCATTAATTTATATATAACTTAGAACATTCATTCAAAAAATAATAATATATTAATAAATAGATGTGTTGTTGTTGAGAATTTTTTGTACCATAATTTCAATATTTTTTGTGGATTTTATAGAGAAACATCAAACTCTAGAGTAATGTGTGGTTGATATTACTGATGTAAATGGAGTAATTGAGTAGGAAAATTAGTTAATGGGTTATCCTATCAAAATTTCACTATATAGTGATAAAATATGAAATATTTATTATACATGGAACACCACTTACACACACAATAATATCCCCACAGTTGAGTATGTAACCATTTAATTATTCAATATAAGTATATAATCAATATGGGTGATGTTTATGAGTGTTTGGAGAAAATTTGATGTGTTTTTTTGACTTTTTTACATATTCATGGATTTTTTAATATTTAAGAAAACTGTTCATCGTCTTCCAAATACCGTGCACTGTGAGACACGAGAAAAAAAAGGTGCACAGGGAGGGCATAGATTATCCAAATTGTATGTATTCCTGGAAGAAATTGTGCACTTTGAACAATGGAATTTCAATTTTGAGGTAGTGTCTTCAACATTGATGGTGAATGTCTTGGATATCATACGAGAAGACCATGGGATCCTTTACCTTAAGGACATGGTTGGTTCAATGTTAGTGCATAGTTTTCCAAACCGTGCAAATTAACCATGCACAACAAATTAACCACTTTCCTAAAACATTATCTCACTCATATTTCTCTACAAACAACATTTTTTCCTATGAATCCCTAACTCTATATTTTTCTTTCCCAATGATCAAGGAAGGATCTACGATCAATCTAAAGTGATCTAAAGGCATCCCATGGTGAATGGAATCTGATTCCTCATTATAAGTGATATTTTACCGTCGTTCATGAAGTTTTTGATAGATCTAATTTTCCACCTCTCTTAGTTTCTTATATCAACCCATAATGTGGGTATATATAATGTTCTATATTCTAAATATGATTATATTTATCCTTTTTGATGATTCTAGAGGAGATATGTTGAGGGTTTTTATAGATTCTCCAGGTTTTGTGACATTTTTCTTACTATGTATCGTTTTTCGCCAAAACTCTTGATTTAGTTTTCTTTACTAATGACTAAAATTGATATTACTAATTGATATATTTTCAGAAAAATTTAATTGATTGATTTTTATTGTTAAAATGTAGTTAAGAACATGATATAAATATTATTTAGAGATAATTTTGGGTTTCTGGTGAAATTGTGGAAATTTTGTAATTTTTTGTGAAATGTGATTTGGATTCATGTTTTTAAAATACGGATTTTAATTATGGATTCGATATATTGTTGAAATTAATTTCTAAAAAGTGGTTTTCAATAACATGATTATTTTATTTATCTGATTTTTTAATGATTTAATTGGAATGGTTGTTTTGGAATACTTGGTGAGTGTGTTGAAAATGCATTTATGAGGCTTGGTTGAAATATGAACTTATGGTCATTTCAAAATGAGTGATGGAACATGGGATATAATTACCTTTTGATGACTTGGTAGATAGATGAGTGACCACATATGATAATGGAACTATCATAATGATGAATTCATGGTTAGTGTGTGTATATGTGGAATGGAATAGTTATCCAAAATAAAACCTTTGAAATGGTTTTAAATCATTATTTGGTTGTTTCTATAAAAATGGATTTTCATGGGAAACCAGTTGATATGAACTTGTTTATATATAGGTATAATATTTGTTATAAATTATTTTACATTAATTTTTTTATATAAATTTTGCTAATTTTTCAATCCTATTGGCATGAGTGGGGAAGTCATTTGAGAAAACAAACAGTGTTTTAGTACTCTCCTATGCTTTTTCACTTTGGTGATTTTGCAGATTTCATCTACTAAAATGTTATAAATTGTAATGTATGAACCATTTTTGGAAATACATAATGATACAAGGGATATTTGATGAATGTGGACAATGGAGTTTGTTTAGAATTTACTCATGTGGTTTTCTTGGAGTTTTCTCATATTGTCTTATATTTTTTACAATTATATTGAATCCTTATACTATGGTACTTGATTTTAGTATTATTTTGATGAATAAAATATTGACTATACTTTATTTGTTACCATGAATCATATACTAATTTGTTTGGTTATTCATTTGATTATTTTTTGTTTTATATTCAACGAAAAATCAACCCACACATATATTGAATCCCTTTGACCTTTATTTCCATCCATCTCCATATTGAGGATGTCTCTTATATCATAGTAACATCTCACCACCCTATTATGCCAATAATATGGTGTTGGAAGATAATAATTCATTCAACTTTGTCCAGTCAAAAGATTTGTTTTAGTTAAATGGAATCATTTTTTTGTGGTCCAAAATATGATTGAGACAAGTTGTTTTGTCTGGGTACTTCCTTTCTGGAAGAAGTCTTCATTGACATGGTCTGGGTTGTCGGTAATGGAGTAGAATTATTTCTTGATTATTCTATGTGATGGGATCATAGAATGACGTGGGAGTGTTTTGACATGACATATAGATCATAAAAAACTAGTAGTTGACCATTTTATAATGAACTTTATATTACCAGGGAGTATCAAAAAATGTTGGTTTGGGAGTTATTTACATGAGATTAGAATCATTTGACAACCAAGGATAATCAATAATCTAAATCAGAAAATTAGCAACCAAACATGTTGTAAATAAATTTTATAATTGAATGCCTGGTCTGAAACATGAAACAAGTTGTCTAAATATATATAATTAGCATCGAATCAGACAAAGGAAACCCACTTGACAAGGGTTCATCACCCATGATTCGTGTCCTCAACACTGCACAATGGAAGGAAACATTCAACCCGAACTACCATCACCCAAGGCCATGCCTTTACCAATGTCAAACATGATCATGTCAGCTTACAACGAGATGTTTAATTAGGTTTTTATCCTAATACCAATAATATTTCACCCAAATATAAGATTTAGTATGAAATAAATGATAAAAATCATGAATGTTTTAGTAATTAATAAAAGGTGGGAACAATTTCAAAAGAAAAAAACAATTAAATGTAAAAAAATTTCAAAGGATAATATAAAAGGATGAAAACATTTCAATAAACCATATAATCTATTTAATTTACCATCCAAAAACTGCATAATCAAATTACAAATACAAAAGAGTCAAAGAGCACTAATCCTGGGAACATCACAATGCACTAGTTAGTTTCGGGTCCCATATACCTTGTATCTAGGTGTATTATAACCAAAAAAATATTTTCTCTCATGCATGAGAAACTACTAGGGGACATACCCATAACCCAATGGTCCCCCAATTATTATCAGTATCATTTTTTTATTTTTTTCAATGTCCATCTTTTAATGTGAAACAGGGACAAAACCACTCCAAATCACTACCATTCTAGTACATTTCTACCCACTTTGATACCCAGGTTTCTCACTTTGTGCTCAAAAAATATCCAAATTATTTTGAATAAAATTTTCATATAAAAAACCATTTCTGGTTATACACACTCAAAATAGTAGGTAGATATTCTTTCAACCATTTATATAACTCAATAAACAATTTATAATTTCAATAAAAAAAATTCAAGGAATATATCCAATATTTGCACATAAAATCCTTCTAAAATCCCTATTTGAAAACCAAATTCACCCAAATATTACCCCAAACCTTAATTTTCAACAAAAAAACATTTTAATAAGACCCTATTATGAATTTTAAAGTTTCCAAATATGGTACAACTTGGAATGAAAATGTAAAACACCCATTTTCACACAAAAAATCCATTTAAAATAAATTAATTAACAAATCCAACCAAAAATAATTTTCATAGAAATAAAATTGAATTAAAATTATTCCAAAAATAGAAATCATGATAGGATAACTCATATAGTAGATATTACACATGGAATCACCTTCCAAAAGTGTTAGAAATACCAAATCCTTCTACGAAAGTGCAACTGCACCACCACTGCACAACAAGGGTGTTAAATCTTACAAAAAACCACAATTTTAGACAAATAAACCAATAATCAAACCACAGTATCTAAGCCCTAATTTTTGGACATTAGGAAATTCCTAAAAATGGAAGAAATACTAAAGAAATGGTTGGGGGAAGGAAAGAACCTCACTTACTTAAGAGATCTTGGAGAAATCACCTCAAATACCGTCATAGGCGAATCTCCAAGCATCCAAATCATGTATGGAGATTTCAATAAGGGTGAGTAGGTTATGTGGGAACTTAAATGGGGGAAAATGTAAAAAATTAAGGAGTTGTGAAAGAATAAAAATTACCGTTGAAAATCATGATGATTTGAGAAATCCTGATAAATTTTACCTCAGTCCATAATAGAGATGATCTCTAAATAGGGGGAAATGAACATGCGGGTTCTCCTATGGTTAATGTGCTATAGTGAGAGGTGGAATAATAGAAACAAATTGTAAATTTAATGATATATGAAGGAAATAATTATTTTTAAAACATGAAATGGGATTAATGGTTGGGCCAATGCCTTAATAAATTACCCAATTCAACGATTATTATTGATTACTAAGGGGTCAAAATGGATATTGCAGTTTTCATATTTTAGGGGAGTCCAATTTGGAAGTTTAATGAGTAAAAATTATTGATAATGTAGGAGTTATAAAAGAAAAGAATAATTTCTAAATCTAGAAATGGGCTCACAGTTTTGTCCCAATCTTGAAAACTCACCCTTTCCTCAAAAACTACTTGGGAAACCCCCACAACAAAGTAAAAAAATTAAATTATATAAATAATAATTTTTAAATGAATCATGTACATTAAAATTATCCCAACCAAAAAATAATTTCCTCCCCAGAAAGTCAACCCAATGTTTGATCGGACAACAAGACTGAGTACTCTTTCTCAACCCATAACTCCTACTCCCTTTTTTAGAAGTGTCATTCGCATGCTTCCAAAAGAACCCAAACTAGGTTAATATAATTCCCATGAAACACCTTATCTTTTAAATTACTATTCACACTGACCACTCAAAAATAGACAAATCATGCTGTATATCCAACTCATCCCAATTCAGCACATAGGATGGATCCGGGTTGTACTTCTTCAATTGAGAGACATGGAAGACTTCGTGGATAAATGTAAACTATGATGGTAAAGTTAACATGTCTTCCATCATTCCAATCCTCTCCGTAATTTCAAAAGGTCCAAAATATCATGGTTTAAGATTTCATTGCTTTCTCTAGCGATGATGTCCTAGATGAGGGGCCACTTTCAAGAATACTTGATCTCCCACCAAAAACACTATGTCTCAATGCCTCTGATCCATGTATGATTTTTGTGACTATGAGCTATCAATAAATTCTTCCTGATCAACTTGACCTTCTAAGACATATCATAAACACGGATTATCCCCAATAGTGAATTCTCACATATCATAGAACAACATAGTGGGGACCGATAAGGATGACCATAGAAAACCACAAAAGGACCCATTTGAATCGAGGATTGGAAATTGTTATTATAAGAAAATTAAACCAATCCCAAATGGTTATCCCAAGATTATCCAAATTCTAAAACACATGCATGGATCAAGTCCTATAATATATGATTTTTCTGCTCTATCTGACCATCTGTTTGAGGATGGTATGTTTTACTCATCATAATCTATGACTCCGAGTACTTCTAAATTCCTTCAGAATATCTAAAAGTGAAATGTGGGCCCCTATCTGAGAACACTGATGATGGAAAACAACAAATCATTAACACCTCTTAAATATACAAACGACCCAACTCACCCATCATAGTTGTATCGTTGATCAGAATGACGTGGAATGATTTGGTGAGACGATCAATAACTAACCATATGAAATTATTACTCTGAGGTGTATGAGGCAATCCAATAATGGAATACATGGAGACCTCTTCCCATTTCCAAGAAGGAATGGTTAAGATCTATAGCAAACCATAGGGCTTTTGGTGCTCCTCTTTCTCCTCTTGACATATGTACCATCTCAACATGAAGTCAACTATGTCTTGCCTCATACATGGACACCAGAACAGCTGAAGAACATCATAATATATCTTGGTGGCACCAGGATGGATCGAAAACTAATAATGACGGATGTCCTACATCACCACCTTCCATAGATATGACATAACTACAAATCATCCATTGAAACTAAAGATTCCCTTGTGATATGACGACACATCGTAAGACATCTCTCTACATAGAAGAAACTACCTCGACTTCTGAAAAAGGTCACCACTGGGATTTTCTCATTGAATCAACTCTAAGAAAGAAGGAGTCCACTGAATTATTTCTGTAACACCCGAGAATTTTATGTTATATAAGTCATCAAAGGAATATTTTTCTACACACAACACTTTCTTGGCTTTCTTTACACGAAATCACAACCTTCCTCGATAGCTTGCATCGTACGCAATACCGATTTTCACTAAACAATGATATGCTAATAAAATATTATTAAAACTAGCCGTTATGAATAGTAATAACCCCTTTTTGAAATTTTATAAATTTTATTTTTCAAAATGGACTTGATTTTTGGATTCGGAGTATCGAAATTATCCTAGGGTGAAATTTTGGTATTTTTCTGAAAACATTCAATTTTTGATGAATAGTGAAACCACTAAGTGGTAGTTAAGAAAACTAAATTTTTCATAAAACATAATTTTACTGCTTTTGTGAGTGGAATTTCGAAAATCCAAGACACATGGTTGATTTCAATAAGTAAAATGTGGTTCAATGAGATGAAAATAATTTTTAGGTGAATAGTAACTGTTTACTTTTTTTACCACGGTTAAAATAAAATAGGGTAATTAAGGGTAAAAATGATATTATTATTACCCTAACACTTGTCATAATTCTATTGGACAAGTGTAATTCGACCAAAAACAACCTTAAGAATAATATATGACCATTTAGGCCCACTTGGATTAGATTAGGACATTTATTATTAATTTATTTAAAGAAGGGTTAAAATAGTTAAATTCAAAGTTTAATAAGTAAATTATTTTTAATATGGAGTCATAAATAAGATAAATTATACTATAAATATTCATTAGAAATATAAAAAGATTTCATACATAATGGTATTTTATTTGTAATTTTTAGACATTAAATAATTTAATTTATTTATGACACAATGATGATGCAATAATTATCTTATTAATGAAATATTGACATAATTGATGTTATAAACACCAAACTAAATGTAATTTGTGACTTTTTTATGAATTACACTAATTTTCTAGATTAATATGACATGTTAGTATTGATTTAATTAACTTTTTTCGAACTAATCATTCTGTTATGATTTTCACAAAAATTAATTTACTAAATAGTGTCAAAATTGACATAAAATAGTTTTTAAAATAAATATTATATTAGTAATTGTTATTTTATTCCTAAAAATCTAAGGTTCGGCCAAATGACTTAGATAAGGTTTTATATATTAATAATAAACAACTTGGGGTTCATCTCTCTTGATATAGTAAGTTTATTAACCTTATAGTGTAAGAAAACAAGAAGACACGGTAAAAGTTAAATTATCAAACGTAAAGTTAAATCTAAATGATAAGGTTAAAATTGATACCTAAACTTGTCCAAATTCTATTGGATGAGAGTATTTCGACCCCTACCCTCTTTATCTTTTAAATATATCAATTTTGAGCTATTAAATACCGAATTTGACATTATTATAAAATAATAGTTTTAGTTATTCCAAAGGAGCCCCTCTCCTCCCTTATAAAGGGGCACCTCCTCCCCCTCTTCCTCACACCAAATTGAGCCTTCAAGCTCGGAAAAACCCTGCCAATTTCTCCTCTCCACTTCCCTTGAAACATCCTAGAGGTTATTTTCTTCTTCAAAGACCTTTTTTAGTGCCCTAAAAGGAGGTCTCAAAGAAGTACTTCAAAGAAGAGGTAATGTCCATTACCAATTCTTTCATCATTATTTCTTCTTCCACTTCTTCTTCTTTAGTTGTTTAATTATGAAGTAATAACATCAGTATCACTCATATACTGATATGTTATTATAAGTATGAAACAACCCTATTTCACCATCTATCCATCCTATGGAAAAAAAATCACTGCACGTGCGTACGTACGGAATACCGTCTCCACGCCGTGGTGTAATCTATTTTCCACCACCACCTTACTTGGATGGGTATAATGGTGTAAATAATGACTATATATGACTATTATAAAGTGATATTGATTCTGAAATAGTATAAATACACTCCAATAAAATTCCACGATCATATGAATGATATCATCACTCGTGCATACGTACGGAATACCGTCTCCACGATGTGATGCGACTCGTTCTACATGATCATCATTTCATAATGATTATATAAATTAATTGAATGAATGAATATGATATATATTACACAAATACCATTCTGGAAATGAGGTATCTATAACCTAAAGAGAAAAATAAGAATTTATTTGACAAAACACACATAAGAACAAAAAGTAATAAACACCCCGAATAAAAAGAAGCAATGAAATAATACTAATAATAAGCTAAGAATATGACCATATATGATATCATAACAATAAGTATTATTCTGTAGTATGTCAATAACATTATTTAAATCATTATACAGGAGGTTCGGACACTTACGAAGCAAATCAGACCTAAGGTAAGGGAAATATCACAATCTCATTTTTATCCGAGATTGTTTATACTTTGGAATTTACTAGAGTATATTTTATCATCCACATCCATGTTTACTCAATATGTAATATTATTTCCATACACCTAAAATTGTTTAAATCCAATTTTACCCTTTGGTGAGCTTTCAGTAAAGGATATGAAAGGAATCTTTTGTCGTTTTTCGTACGAGGTACTTTTTGACTTTTCTGACAAAAGTACGAGAAGAATGTTTTTTGTAACATATACGTCATGAATGGATTTTTAAAACATTATTTCCAAGAAGCTTTATTTAAAAAATTTCAAGTTTATTTTTAATAAACTTCTTTTAGTTATAATTTTATGAAATGTTAAGAAATTAAAAGTGTTTTTGAAGTAGAAAGGATATTTTCCTCATGAATGGAGTTCATGTGTTTTATCAAACAAAATTTCCATCTAAGATAATAAAGGGTTTTGTTTCAATCCCTATTATTACATGGATTTGATTATTTTGTGATGGAAATATTTTTATGAATTCCTTTATCTTATATGAAATGTTTTATGATGTCATGTTGTTTAAGAATCCCATTTTTATTACATGGGTTATGCAATGATGTATGATTTATGATTTTGTGGCAGACATAAGAATGGAATAATTATGAGATGGGTGGGACCTATATCTCCCTCCAATGCATTGGGTAAAGATTTTATATCTCATGAGATAGACATGGCTGGAACAGTAGGTTATACCGGTTCAGTGAAACAGGACTGAAACGAGGAGTGAACTCGGTTCAGAAATGGACTTTTTCCACTAAGATAGTCTTGGAAATTAGTCTTTACTAATAAGAAATGATTCTCTATGATTATGTGTGTATTCCACAAAGTTTCATGTTTTATGTTATGATTATTGGGATTTCATTTCACTACTATGATTTATCCCATGTTATGAAATTATGCTATCTTTTGCAGGTTAAGATTTCCAAAAGTTATGTTCTTATGAATATAATGTGATTGATATTTCTTTTTTTTACCCTTACTGAGCATTTGAGCTCACCCATTTTAATGTTTTCTTTCCCCAGGTCAGGAAGAAGGTTATTAAGTAAGATATTCCAAAAGGGACTATAGTTATGATGAAATAAATTGGAGACAATGTAGATGCTTTATGAACTAGTTGTTTATGTTTCCCCGTTTCTAAAGACACTATACCTATACGGTCCTTTCATGGTTATGTTAAATGTTGTAATAAGTATGCATGAAATCTGATGTAATAACAATTTATGTAAAGTATGGGTATTTATAGTTGGTATCAGAGGAAAGGTATAGTCAACCTTTGGAAACTAGGATGTGAAAGCCTTAGTAAGGACCCTAAGGATAATTCTAAGCATAGAACACAATATTAGTGTTTTAGAAATGTCCATGAATAACCTAGGATAAGACCTTAAGTGTGACATTTTATTCTTGATTATGTGGTTTTCCTATTATAATAAGTGTTTCTCACACTATTCTTCTTGGTTTTAGTCAATGGCTGGAACCCGAAGAAACCATGTTAATGCAGAATGCGATGGGAAATGCAATTATTGTCCCCCTGAGAAACCGAACGTTACGGGAGCTGGAATGAAAAACATTGTAGCCATGCTCACACAACTTTCTCAAGCTATGAATCATGCAAGACTTCCAAACTAGAAAAGGAAGGAGCAACATTCTGTTGAATCCTTCATGAGACAACGTCCACCTTCATTCAGTGGGTCTACAGATCCATTAGTTGCTGAACAATGGATTAGTACTACTAAAAAGATATTTTCAGTTCTTCAATTTTCTGAGCATGATAAATTCATCTTAGCAGAGTATCGTTTGGAAGGTGATGCTGATCAATGGTGGAATATTATTAAGAATACGAGGAAAATGGATGAAATTGAGTCCTTGGAATGGGACAAGTTCAAGAACTTATTTTTCAATAAGTACTTCCCTCGTATTCTCCGAACAAATATGGAGAAAGAGTTTCTTGAACTGAAGAAAAAGGTTGATGAATCTGTTGGTACCTACAAAGAAAATTTTACAAGACTTGCAAGGTACGCTTCTGTTATTATTATCCATCCTTAGAGAAAGATCGATCGATTCTTTAGTGGCTTAAAATCAAGTCTTCTAAGGGCGTTAACCATAAGGGACTTCAATAAATGTGAGGAAATCGTTCGATGTGATCCCAATGTTGAGATGGAGATTGGAGTAACCCATCTGTCATATGGATTTGATAAGAAGAGGAAAATGGAATTCAAAAGAAAATCTAAAGAGCACACTGAAAAGAAGATGAGCTTTCCCTTATGCTCAAACTGTGGAAATAAACATGGAGGGAGTTGTCTTAAAGGGACAAGTAAATGTTTCAAATGTGGAAAGGTAGGTCATCAAGCATTTGAATGCCGCGATGATGGGAAGAAGATGTCTAATGATGCAAACAAAGGAAGGGATACACAGAATGACCTACTACACTTCAATGTTTCAAGTGCAAGGAGATGGGACATTATGCCAATAAATGCCCTAATCCAAGGGTTGATGATGATGGTCGATGCCAACATACTCTTAAGGCTAACGAAAATGGAAAGTCACATGAAATTTCAATCAGCGATGTGGAGTACGATAATGATGTGGTGAAAGGTACACTTACCATCCACTCTAAAGTAGCAAATGTTTTATTTGATTCTCGATCCACCCACTCTTTTATTTTTGAAGAATTTTCTAAGGGTATCACCGTATTACCTCAACAATTAGATTTTGAGTTAGTTGTGACAACACCTAATGGCACAACAGTCGCAACAAAAGATTATAATTCTTCTCTGATCGATGTTTGTGGGAAAGTGATTCTTGGAAATCTTGTGATCCTTCCTATAGTGGAATTTGATGTGATTCTTGGCATGGATTGGCCTTCTTTATATAGAGCTCATATCCTTTGCCAAAGAAGGGAATTGACATTTCATATTCCAGATCAATCTATGATCGTCTATCAATGCAAGGATGAACATAACCTTCCAGTGGAAATTCCTTCTATCTTATGGGTCTTGATTCCACTAAATTAAGGTTATTTATCTCAAATGGTTGGTGAGAAACTCATGATTAAGAATATGACCTTTTTACGGGAGTTTGATGATGTCTTTCCAGAGGAATTACCGGGTCTTCCACCGAATCGTGAAGTTGAGTTTTCAATAGAACTCGTACCGGGTGCTTTGCCTATTTCAAAGACACCTTATAGAATGGACCCAATTGAGTTGTAGGAATTGAAGAAGCAACTACAAGAGAATCTTGATAAGGGGTTCATACTCCCTAGTGCATCACCTTGGGGAGTACCTGTTCTGTTTGTTGAGAAGAAAGATGGATCAATGAGACTCTGCATTGATTATCGAGAACTTAACAAGCTCACTATCAAGAACAAATATCCTCTCCCACACATTGATGACTTATTTGACCAACTACGCGGAGCTCAATACTTTTCCAAGATTGATCTTCGTTTAGGGTATCATCAATTAAGGGTCAAACGGAAGGATATACCAAAGACGGATTTCCATACAATGTATGGAAACTATGAATTTTTAGTGATTCCATTTGGTCTTTCTAATGCCCCTTATATCTTCATGGATCTGATGAATAGAGTCTTTAGAGACTATCTTGATCAGTTTGTGGTAGTCTTTATAGACGATATTTTTGTTTATTCAAAGAGCAAGGAAGAACATGAAGAGCACTTGAGAATTATATTAATAACCCTAAGAAAGGAGAAACATTATGCCAAATTTACCAAGTGTGAATTTTGGCTTCAAAAAGATGCATTTTTGGGTCACATAATCACAGAAGAGGGGATATCTGTGGATCCAGCAAAAACAGAGGTTATCGAAAGATGGTCGAGACCAACAACAGTAACTGAGATCCGATGTTTTCTTGGTTTGGCTGGATATTATCGACGTTTTGTGAATGATTTTTCACGATTATCCAATCCACTCACCATGTTTACTTGGAAAGGAGTTAAGTTTGTCTGGACGGAGGAATGTGAAGAGAATTTCAAGGAGTTGAAAAAAAGTTTATCCAGTGCACCTTTGCCCACAGTGACTTGTAGTGGAGAAATGTTTGTGTTCTATAGTGATTCATCCAAGAAGATATTGAGGTGTGGTCTTATGCAAAATGATATGGTGATAGCTTATACCTCACGACAGTTGAAAATCCATGAGAAAAATTACCCAACACATGATTTGGAGTTAGCTGCGGTAATCTTTGCATTAAAGATTTGGAGGCACTATCTTTATGGAGAAAGGTGTGACATTTATACTGATCATAAAAGTTTAAAGTATATTTTCACACTAAAGGAGATGAATATGCGCCAAGGAAGATGGTTGGATCTGATTAAGGACTATGACTGCTCAATCCATTACCACCCTGGGAAAGCAAACAAGGTGGAAGATATATTAACTCGACAAGACCATGCCAGTTTATCCATGATGAGTATCACAAAAGATCCAATATTTATGGATTTACAAAGGATGGATCGTGGAATTATAATGGAAGGGGAACAATCTTATCTTTCTCAAATGAATGTTCAACCATCTATACATGTGAAGATTAAAGAGGCACAGAATGAAGATGTCGATTTACAAAAGAAGGTGAGAAATGTTCATGAAATCAACCTTGATTGTGATGGGATAATAAAGTTCCGGAATCGGGTTTGTGTTCCTCCCATCCCCGAATTAAAGGAGCTGTTGGATGAGGCTCATAGTTCTTCATTCTATATTCATCCTGGAAGCACGATGATGTATAGGGACATGAAAGAGTACATCTGGTGGGATGGCATGAAAAGAGATGTTGCTGAATATGTCTCTCGATGCTTGGTTTGTCAACAAGTTAAAGCTGAGAGATAGAAGTCTAAGGGGATGTTACAACCATTACCCATACCCGAATAGAAATGGGAAAACATCACTATGGACTTTGTCAGAGTACTTCCTAAAACATCAAAAGGAAATAATGCTATCTGAGTCATAGTTGATCATCTTACAAAGTCTGCACACTTCATTGCTATTAGAGAGGATTTCTCTCTGGATCAGCTTTCCAGTATATATGTAAAGGAAGTGGTCAGATTGCATGGAGTACCACTTTCTATTATATCTGATCGGGATCTGAGATTTACCTCGAAGTTCTGGCGAAGTCATCAGCATACTCTGGATACAGAGATCAGTTTCAGCACTGCTTATCATCCTCAGACAGACGGTCAGTCTAAGAGAACAATTCAAACTCTAGAAGATATGTTGAAAGCTTGCTCTATGGATTTCAAAAGTGGTTGGGATCAACACCTACCTTTGTTGGGATTTTCTTATAATAATAGCTTTCACTCCAGTATTCAGATGGCTCCTTATGAAGCTCTCTATGGAAAGAAATGCACGACTCCAACTTGCTGGGATAAAGTTGGGGAAAGAAAGCTATTAGGACCCGATCTCGTTGATGAAATGGCAGAAAAGGCCAGATCTATTCAACAACACATAAGAGCATCTCAGAGTCGACAGAAAAGTTATGCTGACAACCGAAGAAAAGACCTAGAGTTTGAAGTGGGTGATAAAGTGTTCTTATGAATATCTCCCTGGAAGAGGGTTATGAGATTTGTAAAGAAGGGGAAGATGAGCCCTAGATATATCGGTCCTTTCGAAATACTGGATCGTGTTGAGAAGGTAGCTTACCGATTGTCTCTTCAACCGAATCTCTCTCAAGTTCACGATGTGTTCCATGTATCTCTCCTGAGAAAGTACATACCTGATCCTTCACATGTAGTCAGCTCAAAAGTTGTACCGCTGGAGAAAGATCTTTCTTATGAAGAACAACCGATAGAGATTCTGGATCGTAGTGAAAAAGTCCTACGAAACAAGACCACTCGATTGGTGAAAGTTTTATAGAGGAACCACCAATTAGAAGAAGCTACATGGGAGCTTGAGGATATGATGAGGGAGAGTTATCCTCATCTATTTGTTACAAAGTGACGAATTTCAAGGGTGAGATTCATTTTAAGGGGGGTAGAATGTAACACCTGATACTTTTATGTTATATAAATCATCAAAGCAATCTTTTTCTACATACAACACTTGCTTGGATTTCTTTACACGAAATCGCAACCTTCCTCGATAGCTTGCGTCGTACGCAATACCGAGTTTCACTAAACAATGATATGATAATAAAATATTATTTAACATAGAAGTTATGAATAGTAATAACCACTTTTTGAAATTTTATAAATTTTATATTTCAAAATGGACTTCATTTTGGGATTCGGAATATCGAAATTATCCTAGGGTGAAATTTTGGTATTTTTTTGAAAACTTTCAATTTTTGATGAATAGGGAAACCACTAAGTGGTAGTTAAAAAACTGAATTTTTCATAAAACATAATTTTACCGCTTTTGTGAGTGGAATTTCGAAAATCCGAGAGACACGGTTGATGTCAGTAAGTAAAATGTGGTTCAATGAGATGAAAATAATTTTTTGGTGAATAATAACTTTTTACCTTTTTTTACCCCGGTTAAAAGTAAATAGGGTAATTAAGGGTGAAAATGATATTATTATTACCATAACACATGTTTTAATTCTATTGGACAAGTGTAATTCAACCAAAAACAACCTTCACAATAAAATATGACCATTTAGGCCCACTTGGATTAGATTAGGACATTTATTATTAATTTATTTAAAGAAGGGTTAAAATAGTTAAAATCAATGGTTAATAAGTAAATCATTTTTAATATGGGGTTATACATAAGGTAAATTCGAATATAAATATTCATTAGAAAGATAAAACTATTTCCTACATAATGGTATTTTATTTGTAATTTTTAGACATTATATATAGTAATTTATTTATGACACAATGATGATGGAGTAATTATCTTATTAATGAAATACTGAAATAATTGATGATATAAACACCAACATAAATGTAATTTGAGACTTTTTATGAATTACAGTAATTTTTTAGATTACTCTGACATGTTAGTATTTATTTACTTAACTTTTTTCGAACTAATCATTCTGTTATGATTTTCAAAAAAATTAAATACTAAATAGTGTCAAAATTGACATAAAATAGTTTTTTAAACAAATATTATATAAGTAATTGTTATTTTATTCCTAAAAATCTAAGGTTTGGCCAAATGACTTAGATAAGGTTATATATATTAATAATAAACAACTTGGGGTTCATCTGGCTTGATATAGTAAGTTTATTAACCTTATAGTGTAAGAAAACAAGAAGACACGGTAAAAGTTAAATTATCTTACTTAAAGTTAAATCTAAATGATAAGGTTAAAATTGATACCTAAACATGTATAAATTCTATTGGATGAGATTATTTCGACCCCTACCCACCTTATATTCTGAATATATCAATTTGAAGCTATAAAAAACCGAATTTGACTTTATAATAAAATAATATTTTTAGTTATTCCAAAGGAGCCCCACTCCTCCCTTATAAAAGGGAACCTCCTCCCCCTCTTCCTCACACCACATTGAGCCTTCAATCTCGGACAACCCCTGAAAATTTCTCCTCTCCACTTCCCTAGAAACATCATAGAGGTTCTGGTCTTCTTTAAAGACCTATTTTAGTGCCCTAAAAGGAGGTCTCAAAGAAGCACTTCAAAGGAGAGGTAATGTCCATTACCAATTATATCATCTTTATTTATTCTTCCACTTATTCTTATGTAGTTGTTTCATTATGAAGTAATAACATCAGTATCACTCATATACGGATATGTTATTATAAGTATGAAACAATCCTATTTCACCATCTATACATCCTACGGAAAAAGAAATCACCGCGCGTGCGTACGTACAGAATACCGTCTCAACGCTGTGGTGTAATCTATTTTCCACCACCACCTTACTTGGTTGGGTATAATGGTGTAAATAATGACTATATATGACTATTATAAAGTGATATTGATTCTGAAATTGTATACATACACTCCAATACAATTCCATGATCATAGGAACGATATCATCACTCTTGCGTACATACGGAATACCGTCTCCACGATGTGATGCGACTCGTTCTACATGATCTTCATTTCATAATGATTATATAAATGAATTGAATGAATGAATATGATATATATTACACTAATACCATTCCGGAAATAAGTTATCTATAACCTAAAGAGAAAAATAAGAATTTATTCGACAAAACACGCATAAGAACAAAAAGTAATAAACACCCGAATAACAAGTAGCAATGAAATAATACAAATAATAAGCTAAGAATATGACCATATATGATACCATAAAAATAATTATTATTCTGGAATAAGTCAATAAAATTATTTATATCATTATACATGAGGTTCGGACACTTACGAAGCAAATCGGACCTAAGGTAAGGGAAATATCACAATCTCATTTTTATCCGAGATTGTTTATATTTTTGTATTTAATGGGGTGTATTTTATCGTCCACATCCATGTTTCCTGAATATGTAATATTATTTCCATCCACCTACAATTGTTTAAATCCAATTTTACCTCTCGGTGAGTTTTTAGTACAGGATTTGAAATGAATCTTTTGTCGTTTTTTGTACGAGGTACTTTTTGATTTTTCCGACAAAAGTACGAGAAGAATGTTTTTTTAACTTATACAGCATGAATGGATTTTTAAAACATTATTTCCATGAATCTTCCTTTACAAATTTTCAAGATTATTTTTAATAAACTTATTTTAGTTATAATTTTATGTCATGTTAAGAAATGAAAAGTGTTTTTGAAGTAGAAAATATATTTTCCTCAAGAATGGATTTCAAGTGTTTTATCAAAATTATTTTCCATATAAGATAATAAAGGGTTCTATTTCTATCCCTATTATTACATGGATTTGATTATGTTGTGATGGAAATATTTTTATGAATTCCTTTATCTTATATGGATTTTTTTATGATGTCATGTTGTTTAAGAATCCCATTTTTATTACATGTGTTATGCAATGATGTATGATTTATGATTTTGTGGCACACATAAGAATGGTATCATTATGAGATGGGTGGGACCTATATCTCTCTCCAATGCATTGGGTAAAGATTTTATATCTCATGATATGGACATGGCTAGAACGGTAGGTTATACCGGTTCAGTAAAACAAGACTGAAACGAGGAGTGAACTCAGTTCAGAAATGGAATTTCTCCACTAAGATAGTCTTGGCAATGAGTCTTGACTAATAAGAAATGATTATCTATGATTATGTGTGTATGCCACAAAGTTTCATTTTTTATCTTATGATTATTGGGATTTCATTTCACTACTATGATTTATCCCATGTTATGAAATTATGCTCTCTTTTAGAGGTTAAGATTTCCAAAAGTTATGTTCTTATGAATATGATGTGATTGATATTTCTTTTTTTTACCCTTACTGAGCATTTGAGCTCACCCTTTTGTATGTTTTCTTTCCCCAGGCTAGGAAGAAGGTTATTAAGTAAGATATTCCAAAAGGGACTATAGATATGATGAAATAAATGGGAGACAGTGTAGACGCTTTATGAACCAGTTGTTTATGTTTCCCAGTTTCTAAAGACACTATACCTACACGGTCCTTTCTTGGTTATGTTAAATTGTCACGACCCGTCCTCGGAGCCCGTGTCGTGACTACCCCAAGCCCGCCTTCCATAGGCCAGGGGCTGGCGACTAGCACCAAAGGCATAAAATCCCGATAACTGGGAAGGCATTGCCTTTATAAAAGAAAAGAAGCACCACAGAGTACAAGCGGAAGAAGTAAACACTAAGTAAAAACTGAGTACAACAGTAAGTGCGGAAAGTAAAAAGGGGCCGGAAATACAAGCCCAACTGTAAAGTACAACTCGAAAGGGAAAACAACAACTGAAAAGTAAAGCAGCTACGCCGAGCTGTCCACTGGAAATCCCACCTGAAGGGTGGGTACATATAGCTCCTCTGCTCCTCAGGTCCCGCCGTCCGCTCCGAGTATGTCTCGCCCAGTGGTCCACCTCCGGGTACCGCCTCATCGTCACGTCCACCTATGGGTACCGTCTCGTCGTGAGGTCCTCCTCCGGGTACCATCTCTTCGTATAGTCCACCTCCAGGTACCGTCCAGTCCTCGAACACTCAGCCTCTGTCAGCACTGCCCGTCGTCTGCAACCAACACAACGAGGTGTGGGCATAGCCCGTGCAGGGGTGAGTATAACGATACTCAGTAGGGACCCCGAGACCCTCAAGGTCTCACTAGACCAACAAGGATAACCAAAAAGAATATCTCAACAGATAACCTCTACTTAGGTATATGCCCATACATATACCTAAGTTATCAAGTAACCCATCTCAATCATGAGGAAACACAAGGATTGTGAAATCAACGGATAACCACTACCCGGGTATATGCCCATACATATACCTAAGTTAGCAAGTGACCCATCACAATCATGAGGTAAACACAAGGTCAAAAGTCTCAGCTCAAACCAGGATTTTCATTATCGAAACCGTAACTGCTGAAGAGCTCCGTCTCTGGAGTGTACAGTGGTCCTGTCACGACTCCGAGGTACTGCTCACTAACCTAAGACTGCTGAAGAACTCCACCCATCGAGTACTGCGGGCCAGCTGCTACAACCAAGCGCTCTCATGTGCCGCTACAACCAAGCGCACCTCTGTCGTGGGTCTGCCGCTACAACCAAGCGCTCCCATGTGCCGCTACAACCAAGCGCACCTCTGTCGTGGATCTTCCGCTACAATCAAGCGCTCTCATGTGCCGCTACAACCAAGCGCACCTCTGTCGTGGGTCTGCCGCTACAACCAAGCGCTCCCATGTGCCGCTACAACCAAGCGCACCTCTGTCGTGGGTCTGCCGCTACAACCAAGCGCACCCATGTGCCGCTACAACCAAGCGCACCTCTATAACACACCGAGTCGTTCGATCAGCAGTCGTCGGGTCTTAGCCAGCTACACGGTCTCCGTACTCCGCACGCTCGTCACTAGGAGGGTCCGCTCCACGAGCTATAGGTCGATACTCCAAGTATCTCAAAGTCCCACGAAGAAGTATCTAAAAGGACCGCCACGTCATAGGGGTCTCAACGCAACAGACGGCGCGTCAATCAGACGCCCGGTCTGTGAGTTATTAGCCTTTTCGTCCCAGGGGCCCGGTTGGTTTTGTGGGCGAACCAAACCTGGCCGTATCTCAACTATACCCCGAACTCTCAAAGGGTAAACTCATAGGGACCGTTTCTCAACGCGATCACCAACGACGCTGACGGTTCGTCAAACGGACGTTCTGTCAGAAAGATATCAGCTTTTCCGTTCCAGGGGCCCAGTTGGATTTCGGTGCGATCCAACCCGGCCACTATCCATCTGCATCTGAAACTCGGGCGGAGGATGCCAAAAGTTCCGTATCGTCAACAGGAACTCAACGCAACAGACGGCGTGTCGATCGGACGCCCGGTCTGAGAGTTATTGGCTTTTTCGTTTTACATCCACCCTGGGAATCTTCCCAGGAGGTCACCCATCCCGATCACTACTCTAGGCCAAGCACGCTTAACTACGGAGTTTTAACCACGTAGGCTCCCGAAAAGGAAGGTGCATCTTGAGTATAGTATACCGAAACGACCGTCTCGATCCAAGGATCGCGTTGCCGCTGACGACGAGTCGTTTGGAGGCCCGTAGCCCAAGATACGGGCATTTGAACAAACCGCTCGGTAACGGGGGTTTCGGGCCCTGGCCGTCCCGGCCCGAGACCCCCCGGATGGCCCGAACCGGGTCGACCCGCCTCGGACGGGGTCGACCCGGACCGACACAGCTCGGCCCGGCCCGGCGCGGCGCGGCGCGGCTCGGCGCGGCGCGGCGCGGCCCGGCCCGGCCCGGCGCGGCTCGGCCCGGCGTGGCCCGGCGCGGCGAACCGGCCAGGCGCACCGGTTCGGCGCAAGACAGCGCGCTGGGCGCGCTGCCAGCTGGGCCGAAGGCCGAGCTTGGTGGAAACGGAGGGTCGCCTGCCCCCCCTTTGTGAAACCGGCCCCCCTCATAATGGGGGGCCAAATAACTGCCCGGCGGAATTAAATTCCCCAGGTTTCCACCAACCCGGCCGGCCCGACCTGGCCGGCCGACTTCTTGTCAACAGGACCGGCAAGGGCCGGTCCTCTTCCGTCATCCAGCATCGACGGCCCGGCTGGCCGCCGGTCGTCATGATCCGCCGCGGCCCGGAACCGGCCGCGGCCTTCGTCATCCGGCGCGGTGCGACGGCACCGCGCCCCTCCGCCGCGGCCCCGCTCTGGCCGCTGCGTCTTCGGTTTCCTTCGACGCGGCGCGACGGCATCGCGTTCATGATAATTCTTTCCACGGCGCGGCGCGACGGCGCCGCGCAATAATTTCCGTGTGATTCTTGCGTGTTGCGGCGGCACCACGCTATCTCGTTTCATCCACAAGAAACATTCAAGAACAAAGGAGGGGGGTTCGGCCGTGTTTGTGTGGTCCGGTCCCCCTCTCGTTAGACGATAACACTTAAACGTTCATCCTCAAGTTTGTCATGCTAGAACCAAGAACGGAAAATAATTAAATAAATCAACAACAAACCCCTACCTCGCTTTTCGTTATGTGTTGACGAAGTCGCGGAAAGGCGGCGGCGATTCGTCGACATCGGAAAAGAGAAGTCGTTGACGACGTCAGCGTTCTTCGTGAAAGGCGCTCCCTTCTTTATTCCGGAAGGAGTGGGAAGGAGTCATCCAAGAAGGGATCGACGTTGGAAACTTCACGTTCTTATTTGGAAAAGGCATTCTTCGTCGAGAAGACGTTGTTCCATGTTTGGAGATGTCCTTCGTGTTCTTCGTCGAGGGTGGAATTCTCTTCAATCCTTCCATGACTCTATCACAAAGATTTAGCCAACCCCATACAATAAAACAACACACCTTATTATAGTGTTAGCTTAATGAATTCAAAATAATTCAAATTCATTAAGTTACATCCTTCATTAATGGGTGGTGAGGCTCCAAAATTGATGAAGGTGGAAGTGAAGAGTCACATTTAATTGGGGGGGTTCAAGGAAGTTAAGGAGTTTAAGGAGTTAGGAATTTGAGGGGTTTTGGCACATTAAGTGCAAGAGAGTTTAAGGGGGGTAGAAGAGAGTTAAGGGGAAGGTGAAGGGTCGGGGCTCGTGTGGGCCCCACCTCACCCTAATCCTCACTTGGTTAGTTAGGAACTTGTGATTCCACCCCAACTTCCACACTTAGGATATAACCACTAAAGAAGATAAATAAAATTTGTAACACAAATTTTATTTTTCTTTACACTTAAACCACAACCTTATTAAACAACTGCTCCCAAGAAAACGCAACTCCAGGAAAGGCATTCCTAAGCAAAAACTGGCGCTACGGTTCCATCGGTTCCCTCAGAATTTGATTCCGGGAACCGGTTCAAATGTTAGAAATTCCCGCTCGTTCGTTCACTGAACGTACCCGAGCCAAACTTCGGAAATTGATTCTGGGCACACCGGGCCTCGGAATCAGGCGCTGTCAGAAACTGTGTTCTTGTAAAATTCCAAAGAAAATTAAGAAAAAAATTTCCTTGAAATTTCCGGGTCTTTACATTACTCCCACCTCAGGGCTTTACGTCCCGGTAAAGCTTTATCACAAACTAGGGTCACAAAAGCGGTACAGAGCACGCATCTGAGCCTTCTGCTCCCATGTGCTCACATGGAGGTTCCCGTACTGTCAAAGGAAGTGCACCCAAGGAATCGATCATCCTCGTAGGATCTGCTCCTGCTTATCCTTGATCCCCACTGTAACCTCCGTGCATGTCTCTCAATCATCGACGTCCAACTCCCTGAGGTCGATGATGTGTGAAGGATCAAGCACGTATCTCCTCAATTGAGTTACGTGAAAGTCATCGTGCACCAGGTGCAACTGAGGTGGATGGGTCAAGCGATAAACAACCTCGCCTACCCTACTGGGGACCTAGAAAGGTCTATTGAACCTCGGAGATCTCTTGCCGCCTCAGCTACATCTCCGTAAACCTCGTCGAGGTGAGACCTGTATAAGAACGTGGTCGCCATCCTCGAACTCTATTGGTCTCCATTTTTAGGTTAGAACTGAAACTCAAAACTCCTTCTACCACAAGGGTAAGGTTGGCCGACCCAAGAATGATCGGCTACACCCTCCCATGCACGAGTTTGTCTTGTGCTACCCAGGGTTTCCTTTTTTCCGACCAAGGAAAACCCATCCCAACGTTTGCCTAATACCGTCAATTTGAGTATGAACAGTGATTGCCAAATACATACTCAAACTAATGTCGTAAGGCCTCGACGCTGCCACCAAGAGGTCCTAACCGAGACTCTCGCCTCAAGGGTCAGATCACACCGTCGGCATAAGTGTGACTATCGAGTCTCCTCCCAAAGGTATCTCCAGACGTGAGGGTCATGTCAACGGATTAACCGGAATCTCTAGGTCTGGGACTAGATTCATGGAAGGAAGGGATGATTCGTTTCGATGCCTGTGGCTACGACAGCTAGTAGAAGATAAATTCCACACTTCGAATCATCCTTAGAGCCCCTTTTTGGTCGCACTCCATGACCGCAAGTAGCTACCCTCTTTCCCTGCTCTCCAACTCCCTGAGTCTAGCGGGGACTACAAAGGCGGGTGATGGTAACATGTTGAAATGTACACCACCACGAGCTGCTCTCCAAGCTCTGCCTCCATGTCTGCTGCTCTGCAGATTCATCAGTCCTTAACATTTCCTCTTATTGAAACATTTTACATGCCTAAGTCGCCGAGACTGGTGTCAGTTTCCTGCTATCCAAACTTCTAACATTCTCTGGCTGTATTCGATCAACAAATAATTCTCAACCATAATGGTTCCTTCTAGCACTCTAGCCTAAGTAGAAATGCATAGAGAAAAGGTGCTGGCTCAGAAGCCCTTAAACATACCATGCTCAGAGGTCCGACCTCTATTGCACGGATTGAAACACTTCCATCGAGTACCCGATATGTTCGGTACGCCTCGATGAATTCTCAGCTATCAACACGTCGTCCCGCCGAAACTGTAAAAGTTCTAGAAAATTCTCGGCCACCTCCTCAAGATAGCCCTCAGCCGCCTATGATTCAGGTTCACCTCGGAACATGAGGGTATCTGAATTTAGAACACATGTAAGGCAGTAAACTTACATGTGTCACCTACCGGTACCGCCGGTCGTAACTGCTGACCAACAGGTAGTGATGTATAGCTGACACACTACCCAAAGGCACTATCTCAGGCATCGGTTCACGTACCGAAGCCTCATCACTATGCGAACCATCCTCATGGTCATTCACTGGAAAAAACTAGTGGCCAAGTCCACCATCCACTCTACTGATGTCTCATCTAGGCGGAAAACTCTAGCAATCGCCTCCAGCCACTGCTCTGCTGTCTGGAAATCTGCCTCGCCTCGTAACTTCTGAGGCCTCTACTGCTGGAACTCGTGCAACGCGCTCCGCCAGCGTGCACAGTTTGCTAGTATAGTCGTTGGCATCTACTGCCCAACAGGTGGTGATGTACTGGTACACCACCCGAGGGTGCCAACATAGTAAAAAGGGCCCTGCACCAGAGCCTCGTCGCTCGGTGAGCCGTCATCGAGTACTCTCTCGTAACTCCAACTAACTGTCTGCGTGGAGACATCCTGAACAGATGTGACACGGTCAACGTCTTATACCTAGTGAGCTGACCTGGTTTGAGCTGACATTAAAACTTTCGAAACACACATGAAATCAGTGTTTTTGTGTACAAAGTCAGAAATCAGTAGTCAGGGTCCTGGTGTACGGATACGTCGGCCGCCACACCAACACTGGACTCCCTGAACTGAAGACCACACTCGGTACCCTTAACACTATTGCTTCACATAGAAAAAGATCAGATTCCTGAGTTCTGCGGTAGAACTGAACTCCTCTGATACCAATTTGTCATGACCCATCCTCGGAGCCCGTGCCGTGACTACCCCAAGCCCGCCTTCCATAGGCCAGGGGCTGGCGACTAGCACCAAAGGCGTAAAATCCCTATAACTGGGAAGGCATTGCCTTTATAAAAGAAAACAAGCACCACAGAGTACAAGCGGAAGAAGTAAACACTAAGTAAAAACTGAGTACAACAGTAAGTGCAGAAAGTAAAAAGGGGTCGTAAATACCAGCCAAACTGTAAAGTACAACTCGAAAGGGAAAACAGCAACTGAAAAGTAAAGCTGCTACGCCGAGCTGTCCACTGGAAATCCCACCTGAAGGGTGGGTACATATTGCTCCTCTGCTCCTCAGGTCCCGCCGTCCGCTCCGAGTATGTCTCGCCCAGTGGTCCACCTCCGGGTACCGCCTCGTCGTCACGTCCACCTCTGGGTACCGTCTCGTCGTGAGGTCCTCCTCCGGGTACCATCTCTTCGTATGGTCCACCTCCAGGTACCGTCCAGTCCTCGAACACTCAGCCTCTATCTGCACTGCCCGTCGTCTGCAACCAACACAACGAGGTGTGGGCGTAGCCCGTGCAGGGGTGAGTATAACGATACTCAGTAGGGACCCCAAGACCCTCAAGGTCTCACTAAACCAACAAGGATAACCAAAAAGATGATCTCAACAGATAACCTCTACTTAGGTATATGCCCATACATATACCTAAGTTATCAAGTAACCTATCTCAATCATGAGGAAACACAAGGATTGTGAAATCAACGGATAACCACTACCCGGGTATATGCCCATACATATACCTAAGTTAGCAAGTGACCCATCTCAATCATGAGGTAAACACAAGGTCAAAAGTCTCAGCTCAAACCAGGATTTTCATTATCGAAACCGTAACTGCTGAAGAGCTCCGTCTCTGGAGTGTACAGTGGTCCTGTCACGACTCCGAGGTACTGCTCACTAACCTAAGACTGCTGAAGAACTCCACCCATCGAGTACTGCGGGCCAGCTGCTACAACCAAGCACTCCCATGTGCCGCTACAACCAAGCGCACCTCTATCGTGGGTCTGCCGCTACAACCAAGGGCTCCCATGTGCCGCTACAACCAAGCGCACCTCTGTTGTGGGTCTTCCGCTACAACCAAGCGCTCCCATGTGCCGCTACAACCAAGCGCACCTCTGTCGTGGGTCTGCTGCTACAACCAAGCGCTCCCATGTGCCGCTACAACCAAGCGCACCTCTGTCGTGGGTCTTCCGCTACAACCAAGCGCTCCCATGTTCCGCTACAACCAAGCGCACCTCTGTAGCACACCGAGTCGTTCGATCAGCAGTCGTCGGGTCTCAGCCAGCTACACGGTCTCCGTACTCCGCACGCTCGTCACTAGGAGGGTCCGCTTCACGAGCTACAGGTCGATACTGCATGTATCTCAAAGTCCCACGAAGAAGTATCTCAAAGGACCGCCACGTCATAGGGGTCTCAACGCAATAGACGGCGCGTCAATCAGACGCCCGGTCTGTGAGTTATTAGCATTTTCGTCCCAGGGGCCCGGTTGGTTTCGTGAGCGAACCAAACCCGGCCGTATCTCAACTATACCCCGAACTCTCATAGGGTAAATTCATAGGGACCGTTTCTCAACGCGATCACCAACGCCGCTGATGGTTCGTCAAACGGACGTTCTGTTAGAAAGATATCAGCTTTTCCGTTCCAGGGGCCTGGTTGGATTTCGGTGTGATCCAACCCGGCCACTATCCATCTGCATCCAAAACTCGGGCGGAGGATGCCAAAAGTTCCGTATCGTCAACAGGAACTCAACGCAATAGACGGTGCGTCAATCGGACGCCCGGTCTGAGAGTTATTGGCTTTTTCGTTCCACACCCACCCTGGGAAACTTCCCAGGAGGTCACCCATCCTAATCACTACTCTAGGCCAAGCACGCTTAACTACGGAGTTTTAACCATGTAGGCTCCCGAGAAGGAAGGTGCACCTTGAATATAGTATACTGAAACGACCGTCTCGATCCAAGAATCGCGTTGCCGCTGACGACGAGTCGTTTGGAGGCCAATAGCCCAAGATACAGGCATTTGACCAAACCGCTCGGTAACGGGGGTTTCGGGCCCTGGCCGTCCTGGCCCGAGACCCCCCGGATGGCCCGAACCGTGTCGACCCGCCCCGGACGGGGTCGACCCGGCCCGACACAGCCCGGCCCGGCCCGGCGCGGCGCGGCGCGGCGCGGCGCGGCCCGGCGCGGCCCGGCCCGGCGTGGCCCGGCGCGGCGAACCGGCTAGGCGCGCCGGTTCGGCGCAAGGCAGTGTGCTGGGCGCGCTGCCAGCTTGGCCGAAGGCCGAGCTTGCTGGAAACGGGGGTCGCCTGCCCCCCCCCCCCCTTTTGAAACTGGCCCCCCTCATAATGGGAGGCCAAATAACTGCCCGAGGGAATTAAATTCCCCCGGTTTCCACCAACTCGGCCGGCCCGACCTGGCCGGCCGGCTTCTTGTCAACAGGACCGGCAAGGGCCGGTCCTCTTCCGTCTTCCGGCATCGGCGGCCCGGCTGGCCGCCGGTCGTCATGATCCGCCGTGGCCCGGAACCGGCCGCGGCCTTCGTCATCCGGCGCGGTGCGACGGCCCCGCGCCCCACCGCCGCGGCCCCGCTCTGGCCGCGGCGTCTTCGGTTTCCTTCGACGCGGCGCGACGACATCGCGTTCATGATAATTCTTTCCACGGCGCGGCGCGACGGCGCCGCGCAACAATTTCCGTGTGATTCCTGCGTGTTGCGACGGCACCACGCTATCTCGTTTCATCCACAAGAAACATTCATGAACAAAGGAGGGGGGTTCGGCCGTGTTTGTGTGGTCCGGTCCCCCTCTCGTTAGACGATAAAACTTAAACGTTCATCCTCAAGTTTGTCATGCTAGAACCAAGAACGGAAAATAATTAAATAAAGCAACAACAAACCCCTACCTCGCTTTTCGTTATGTGTTGACGAAGTCGCGGAAAGGCGGCGGCGATTCGTCGACATCAGAAAAGAGAAGCCGTAGACGACGTCGGCGTTCTTCGTGAAAGGCGCTCCCTTATTTATTCCGGAAGGAGTGGGAAGGAGACAACCAAGAAGGGATCGACGTTGGAAACTTCGCGTTCTTATTTGGAAAAGACATTCTTCGTCGAGAAGACGTTGTTCCATGTTTGTAGATGTCCTTCGTGTTCTTCGTCGAGGGTGGAATTCTCTTCAATCCTTCCATGACTCTATCACAAAGATTTAGCCAACCCCAAACAATAAAACAACACACCTTATTATAGTGTTAGCTTAATGAATTCAAAATAATTCAAATTCATTAAGTTACATCCTTCATTAATGGGTGGTGAGGCTCCAAAATTAATGAAGGTGCATGTGAAGAGTCACATTTAATTGGGGGGTTCAAGGAAGTTAAGGAGTTTAAGGAGTTACGAATTTGAGGGGTTTTGGCACATTAAGTGCAAGGGATTTTAAGGGGGGTAGAAGAGAGTTAAGGGGAAGGTGAAGGGTTGGGGCTCGTGTGGGCCCCACCTCACCCTAATCCTCACTTGGTTAGTTAGGAACTTGTGATTCCACCACAACTTCCACACTTAGGATATAACCACTTAAGAAGATAAATAAAATTTGTAACACAAATTTTATTTTTCTTTACACTTAAACCACAACCTTATTAAACAACTGCTCCCAAGAAAACGCAACTCCAGGAAAGGCATTCCTAAGCAAAAACCGGTGCTACGGTTCCATCGGTGCCCTCAGAATTTGATTCCGGGAAACGGTTCAAATGTTAGAAATTCCCGCTTGTTCGTTCACTGAACGTACCCGAGCAAAACTTCGAAAATTGATTCTGGGCACACCGGGCCTCGGAATCAGGCGCTGTCAGAAACTGTGTTCTTGTAAAATTCCAAAAAAAATTAAGAAAAAAATTTCCTTGAAATTTCCGGGTCTTTACATAAATGTTGTAATAAGTATGCTTCAATTTTGATGTAATAACAATTTATGTGAAGTATCGGTCATTATACTATCCAAGAATGCACCTTCACTATGCTCCTTTTTCTCCAGATGTATCTGGGGAAAGAGCCCAATTAGATTCCACTCATCACTGGACTTACTCATGTATTTAACTGATATTATTCTACTCAAATAATCTTCCACATTGTTTCCGTTTCCCAGGGTATATACAATTTCTACGTCGAACCCCTATATGTACTCAATCTAGTATCACATCCTCATATTGAGATCCTTTTGTGAGAAGATATATACCATGATTTTGTTATCTGATTATACAACAAACATCTCCCCAAATAGGTAGTGACTTTAAGTCTTCAAGGAATCCATCACATCTGCCAACTCCAAGTAATGGGTCAGCTAATTATTTTCATGTGGTCAGATTTGGTAGGAATCATATGCCACCATGTGATCACCCTACATAATCATGCATCCAATACCCATTCTAGATATTTTTCAATACACCACATACCCCATTACAACCTCTAGAAAAATTACCATGTGGTGGTAGTAAATCTCCATTTAAGTTACTCAATGGATTCCCGACACTCTTGTCAACATAATAACATCACCCCTTTATAAGAGAGTGTTCTCATGGTTGAAGAAATCTGAGAGAAATCCTAGACGAACTGCCTGTATTATCCTTCCATGCTAAGGAAACTCCTGATATCAAACATGTTCTTTAGATTCTCTAATGAAATCACCGTACTAATATTCTCAGGATCCACTGAAACTCTATACTATGAGATCGCATGCCACATAAATAGCACATGCATGATCCAGAATGCTCAGTGGTACACCTATGCATCAATGCAGTGATCCCACTATGTGACCAACATGATCCACAAATGATGCTCATGATCTTCCTCAAATCTGGAGTAAACCATGATTTCATCCGTGAAAACAACAACGATAGAGTCCAAATATTCTCGGAAAACCGTATTCATGAGTAACATAAATACTTTTAGAGAATTGGACAAACCAAATGGAATTACCAAGTAATCAAAGTGGTCATACCTACATTAGAATGTTGTTATCGAGATATCTAACTCTTTCACCATGATTTTATCATAACCCGAATGAAAATATAATTTATAAAACCACTTTCCCCGTTCAACTGATCAAATAAGTCATCTATTTGGGGTAAAGTATATTTTTTATTGATTGTTACATTGATTGGATTCTATGAATCACAACACTACAAGAAGGACTCGCCAAACGTTTTTTCAAAGAGAATATGAGTGGCCCAATGAGAGATGCTTGAGTGAATGAATCCTTTGGATTCTAAATCATCCAACTGAATCCATAATTCCCTCAATTCATTGGGGTTCATATGATATGAGAGATGTGATATTATCTATGTTCCCTATGCCAAATAAATCGAGAACTCCGTATCCTTATTTAGAGGCAATCCCGAAAAATCTCTAGGAATTCCTTCGAAAAGCCGTCCACTACATGGGGTAGTACACCTTCAGAAGCATCACCATAATCCTCTAGAGTAAATGAAAATAAATGGAAGAAAATTTTCCCAAATATAGGATTTTATATCATGCATGACCCAAACAAGAATCCCAATCCCCTAGGAAAATCTGACAACTCCAATCAAGTGCTGTGAAAATAACCCATCGCCTATAGCAATCAATGTGCGCTTGAAAGTGTACCAACCAATCCATGAAATGTATCACGTCAAATATATCCATACATAAGACCAGAAGTTCCCACTATATCTCAATACATAACATGGAATGGGTACAAAATGGGGACCTAAGAAACTTATTTGTATTCTTTCCCAGTGGTGTCACCAAATCCATAGGAAAAGAAGAAATCTCAGTTGGAAAATTCAGCCTGTTCACAATACGTCCAAGGATGAATAAAATAGAATCACCATTATCAAAAAGAGTCGATGCTATAGAAGAGGAAATCAAAATGGTACCTCTAACTATTGACATTATTAGCTCTGATCCCATTAGTTCCTGATCCACTACATGAAGATTCCTAGAATCTAACTGAGAATAACTACTTTCATGGGGATCGTCCCTAAACTATATCTTCTTAGAAGATTATTTGGACCATCTTCCACAACCACCAATGTGAGGTCCCCCCGTCCTTGACAATTTCAACTGAGCTGGAACTCCCCTGGAAGTCACTGATCCTTCCACCCTATTGATTGGACATTCCATCAAGCAAAAATTCTTCAAGTGTCCCATACCTCCATACTAATAATCAGTCTTTATAGGATATGTGAATTCTGTCCAGATGTGCCCTGCCCACCCACAATGGTATCACACAATAGAACTCGCATCCAAAGAAACTGAATAAAACTACCCAGAAGGTTGGCCTGAGATACAACCTTCATGCATTTCATACTCATTGAGCTTCCTTTTCTTCTCAGAAGTGCCACCACATACCATCATTGGCACCTTCCTGTTGACTGTATACCTCCCCTTATGTTGTATATCCACCATGAAATCTCTATAAACCACTTTAACATAGGTATTCATCTTGAATAGGATGACCATGGAATATATTTCTTATTTCCAACCGCTCTTAAACATCTGGGCCTTCATCTTGACATTAAAGACTATTTATAGAGAATAAAATACAAACTTAGCAAAATGGTTGGAACACTAAATCACTGAAATATTCCCCTGAACACATTCCATAAACTTTTGAGATCGAGAATATTCTAAAAATTCAGGGTAGTAATTGTCATTGAGGATACCCTTGAAGTCCTTCCATCTCCTCTACTCGGGTTTCCCAGCTTGAAGGACCGATTCCCCCCACCTGCAGCTGATACCCTATAACAGGAAAGAAGAACATTTTTTCTGACCTCCTCATGTGTGCCGTGGAACTCAAATATGCACTCGATCTTCATTGGCCACTCCTCTACTTCCTGGGGTTCTGTGCTACCCTTGAAAGTATGAGGCTTGGTCATTAGGAACTCTATGGCTTTTTCATTCCTAAGAGCAGACTGCACATCCCAAGATGGGGAAGAAGAGGGTGATACACCCTGTCTTAGGGATTGGATAACTCCAACCACATCTTTTACGACCCATTGATCAATTAGTGAAGGATAACTCTCTTCGGCATACTCCCATGGGTCCATGGGTACCTTCTGGGGATTCATTTTGCTACAGACGGAAACAGACATAAATTAAATCATCTGTAAATAATTCTTAGAAATTTCTTCAATTACACAAAATAAAAATAAGTCAAACCCATAAAATTAAATAAATAAAATAATACAACACTCCCACATGAAGTATACGTGTAGTATGTAGCCTACGCGCCCCACATGGAAGGTAGGTCAAACAAACAATCACAACATCTCATGGAGAATATATCTTTGTCATAAGAGTTACTAGCCAGGAACCCTACTCATAACAAAAACTATATTCCTCAATAGTCTTAGATCATGTATAACAAGACTCACCCTAAAATAATAATATTACCAAAAAAGATAAACCTACTCTCATACCATTTGGTCATGAACCAAATTTGATCGCCATCAAAAATGGAACTTGACCCAGCACATGGAAATGCCCGATGGGAGTTCATTATCCCCACAGGCTGACACAAGTTCTCGGGTCACATAAATATTTGTTTATGAATGATTTTCCCGAGTTTAGAATCATTTAAAAACCAAATACATTCAATAATATAAATATGAAAATTACCATCCAAAAAAACGAAAATAAAATTCAGAACAGAATGCATGGTCATAAACATGAAAAATGACTTCCATGATATATAAATGTAGCGTAAAAATACCATGGAACACTAAATGACAAGGGGTATCACTCACAAGACTTCTCCACAACAACACCCCATGGAAGGAATCTTACATCTCCGACCACCATCACTAAAGGCCTTGCCTTTACCCATGTCAAACAAGATCAGGTCTACTTACACCCAATGGGGTATGTAGGTTGGGATCCTAATCCCAATATTATACCACCCAAAAATTCAATATAATATGAAATACAAGATAAAATGCATGAAAGTTTTAATAAACATGAAATGGTGGCAATAATTTCTAAAGAAAAATACTATTAAAAGTATACAGTTTTCAAATGCTGATTTCAAAGAATGAAAACTATTCAATAAAAAATTTAAGCTAATGAATTTTCCAGCCAAACATTCCATAATCCAATGATAAATATGAAATATTAAAATATCACTAATTGTGGGAACATCCCTAGAAAATAGTTATTTTCGAGCCCCATGTACCTCGTATCATGGTGTAATGTGACCATACAAATATTCATTCTCTTTCCCGAGCCACTAGTAGAGAACATAAACATATCCTAGTGGTACCCCAATCAAAACAATTATATTTGTTTTTCATTTGGTCAATTTCCAACATTCTAAGTGAAATAGGGAAAAAACCACTCCAATCAACAAGTATAATAGTTCATGTCTGCCAACCTAGATATTCGAATATCCCCATTATGCTAAATAATATCCAAATGATACTAAATTCCATTTTTAAATAAAAACACCATTTTAGTCATAGACTCTCAAAGTAGTATCTACACATGATTTTCACATTTAAATAACCCATTAATCCATTTTGAATTTCATTAAAAACTTTTCCAATTAAAATAAATGTACATTTCACGTAAAATCCATCTTAAAGATTTCTTTGAAAACCAAATGCACACCAATATTACCCCAAAAAACAATTGGAAGTAGAAAATAAAATAAGACCCTCTCATGAATTTTAAAATAGCCCCAAATGGTACAAAATGGATTGCATAGGTAAATGACCCATCTTCAGACAATAATGGCATTTAAAAACACATTTCCAAACCAAATGGCACAAAAATAATTTTTCCAGAAATAAAAATGATTTAGAAGTATATTACATATAGAAATGAAGAATTTATTACTAATTATGTAGTTCTTACACATGGAATCACCTAACAAAAATGTCAAAAATAAAAAATACTAATGAAAAAGTTCAACCAGAATACTGCCATACAACAAGGGTCATAAATCAAACATAAAGCCTCAATATTAAGCCAAGAAAAACATTATGAAACCCTATGTGTGATGTCCTACATGATGGACATTCGGAACATCTAGAAAAATGGATGAATCCCTATGAAAATTAGAGGAGGAAGGAAGAAAACCCACTTAAATGGAAAATCCTGAAGAAATAACACCAAATACACAAATAGGTGAATCTCCAACCAGAGAAATCTGACATGGAGTTCATATAAGTCTAAGGAGGTCATGTGGGAACTGAAATATGGTAAAAAGTGTAAAAAATGAAGGATTTATGAATGAAACAAATTACCTTTTCAAATATAAATGATTTGAGAAAGCCTGTGAAATTGTTCCCTAATCTGCGATGAAGATGAGCTCCAATACAGGGGAAACGAACATGAGGGGTGCGCCTAGGGTTTTTGGGCTTACGTGAGAGGTGGAATCATCAAAAAATTAAAAATACAATGATATATCAAATAAATATGTCTTTAAGACAAGAAATGGGCTTCGGGTTTACCTAATTCCATAATAAATAACCCAAATCCACCATGATAATGGATTTATAAGGGCTTTAAATGGATATGGTAGTTTTAATAGGTCAGGTGAGGCTATGTGGAATATATAATTGGTAAAAAAAATGTTGAAATATTTAGGAGTTATAAAAGAAAAAAAATATTTTTAAATATGGAAATGGGCTCGCGGTTTGGCCCAAATATTGAAAACTCACCCTTTCCTCCAAAAATGATTGGAAACCCCCGCAACAATGCATGAATGGAAATTACATGAAAAATAACATTAAAATAAGTCATGTATGTGATAGTTTGGGAGACTCTTATAGGTTTGAAATGTAATTTTTAGGGGTTTAGCCAAAGAGATGGGCATGATATTCATTAAAGGAATATATTTCCCAATATGAGTGTATATTTGATTTTGAGTAATGAAATAAGAATTGGTGAAAAGTGTTTTTTTAAATTTATGAAATTTGTTTCTAATGAATGACTCTACATCATGTTTTTGGTATTTTTAAATTGGATTTATTTTTAATATAATATATGTAATTTTTAGAAATATTTGAATTTGAAATGGATGATTTGGGAATGTAATGTTGTGATAATTGATGTGATATAATATCAAATAATAATAAATAAGTATCTAGAGAGTGATACTTGTTGGATGTTTTTTTTAAAAACTAATTGGTAGGCATTTTAGAGAAAAAAAACTTTAAGAATCCACGGAGAATGTAGTTTCTACTAAGACAGATGTGTATGAAAAACAAGTTTAGAGTTACATAAAATCATTTCATGATATTGTAATGGGAACTCGAGGGATGAACTAACTAAAAATGGATCAATCCTTCTAGTTCTAGAATAAGAATCCCTACATATTCTAATGTGACAATAAAAATAGGCAGAGGTGTGGATGAAGAGAATGAATTTAATCTTCTATTTCATTAACACACAAGTATAGTTGAAATACAATATTGTAATTTATATTCTTGAGGATCATTCTTGCTATTGGTGGAATCTAGTGGTGAAGGCTATAGTGGATCAAGGCCTTGGTTTGGAGGATATTTTGGAATTATTCAACATACAATTATATCTTCACACATTCAGGATTTAAATAACAACATACTTCTTCAGAATGATGTCAGAAAATTATTTTTTCACATAGTGTGTGAATAAATTCATGAAATTATTTTTCTTTTCAAATGATGTTTCTACGAGTTCATCCATGATGGAACACATCATTTACTTGGGGACAAGGTAATACCTTTTCTTGAGTATTTCAATATTCTTTATCACTAACAATATAGAGATAGTAAATAGATCGATGGTCGGTGAAAGGGACATCTCATGTACTATGAGAGGAGTCAGTATGTTGATAACTATGGGAAAAGTTGGGTACTCTAATGATGGGAGAATGAGGAAGTGGAAAACATGTTATCAAGATCAAAGAATTTATAAAAATCTGACTGGTGGATCAATGAGTCTTCCTTTACGACCCATGACTAAAGCTGAATGTTTCTAATTGGGTTCACTCAACCACATGAACAGGGATTTTAAAACACCATAAAGGGCGTGCCAAAATTTCATCAATATGGGACATCATTAATTCTTTTGACATTGTGTGATGAGTATAGGTTCCCAAGAAACTTCCCAGATATTGCATGCATCATATTTGTTGAAATTTTGTGGAATGAAGAAACAATATCATCATTAGAACATAGATATACATGGTGAATCTAGGTAAAACTTGACTCCTTTGAAAGGGAAATCTCAGTAGCGCACCAATTAAAAATGTTCTGTGGTAATGAAATTATATGGTTGTTAAAATGTGATTGTGGATGATTAGGATAGACCATATACAATAAGTGGTATGATTTATTTTCATTATATAAATATAAAAATGTTGTTTGATACTGTTGTTATACATTTTATAATTTATTTTGATGTTGTTTATTTTCTATGTTAGAAACATGAGATGATTCCTTCTAGGATTAAACATCAAACTTCTATTTGTCAATGTGAATTCGGAACCTTTCTATGTACACCATGTTTTATAAATATTAATGGAGATAAAATGAAGTGAGACTTCTCATTTCTAGAGTTGGATATATATAATGTATTCCAAGGTTTGGATTGGTTGACCACAATCAAATTTCATATCATCATTTATAGAAGAATATTTAGATTCAGGACATAGGATTGAATATAGCCTCTCATTTTATGAGAAAGGGAAATAATGATAGGTGTAATGATAATTTTGGCACCAAAAGTGGGAATTATCTCTTACTGGGTGGTATCGGTTAGATGGAATCAATGGAAGAGATCATGAATATATGTTTTTGGTAGAATTTTTTTAGTTTCTAGATATGTATCGTACAAATTTCACTAGGTTTACACCTGTAAGGGAAATAGAGTTTAAGATTGATATCCTCCTGGGGACCAAAAATATCCCACTTCCAAAATATAATATTGAACCAATAGAATTAAGGGGGTCGAAATTGTAGTGGGAGGAGCTATGAAAAAAGGTTTCATTCAGTCACAGTTGACTTTGTGGGTATCATCGATATTGTTTGTGGAGAAATTAAATGAAATGATAAGGCTATGTGCAGATTATCATAAACTTACCCAAGATATGATCAATAATTGGTATCCACATACTTTCATTGATGATGTATTCAATAAATTGTGGGGTGATCAGTAGTTTTATATAATTTCCTTGCAATAATGATATCAAAAATTGACTGATCAGATGAATGTTATACATAAAATAGATAATATAAGTATATATGACCATTATGAATATCTGTAAAAACCTTTATGCATTACTGATGTATCAGCAGTATTTATAGTATATATGAATCATATATTTTTGTGATATGTGGATTCTTTTTTGTGGTTTTTTTGGTGGACATGTTTTTGTATTCTAGTACAAGGTCTATGAATTATAAGAACATTAAGACAATGATAGAAATAATGGGAGACCAAAATTTGTATCCCAAACCATAAAACTACAATACTTGAATAAAATATGTATGATTTTATGTCCATGTAATTTCAAAATGGGGTGTTTTATGGATATGGAGAATATATATGTTCTTATGTCCTTGAAAATTCTGAATAATGTCATTGATATAAAATTATTTGTTGGTCTAGAAGGAACTACTTATTCAATTATCATGATTTTTCAAGAGTATAATCACCTATGAAATATTTGAAAAAAAATAATGCTTCATTAAAGAGGAATGAAGAATGCTGTAAATAATTCCATGAACTAAACGATCCCCTTACATTAGAACAAATAATAATTTTTATAGAATTAGGACAAGGATACATGGATAAATCTAGTGATTCCGGATTGTTTTTTGTGAGTTCTTAGGAAGAGAGACATTGTTGTTACTTATGGCTCTCGGAAATTAATTTTTCCTGAGAAGAAGAGCCCAAAACACAATTTAGACTTATATACATTTATTGAAACTCTTCCCATGTGGATGGTGAATACCAAGTTGAGGTTGCAGTTTTCTATCCATTTTCACATGTTCCATATTTGGTAACAATTGTAATGGAAATATAGAAATATGTTGCTGATTGTGTTTTAATGTGTTCAAAATAGAATGGTGGGGTGACCATTGAGGGATAGAGGCTATACAAATGTTCAGTTTTGGGGTTTATAAATCAGATTATTGTACCTATGTCTTGTTAGTAGAAAATTATTCATGCTTAACATCACTCAAGGTGGGATATTCATCTTTGAATACATAACATGTATATTTTTTTGAATGTACAGTTTTTGTGGGTTGGATTAAAAATGAAGGCGTATGAGTTTATTTCTGAAAGCTCAAATTGTTAGAAGGGTATGTTAGGGAATCATATAGTATTAAAAATGTTTCCATTATTAACAATTCAAGTTTTTAAATATAAGCAGACAAATATGGTTTTTATAGGTTTCCTAAGACTGTTTTAGAAAGATGATTCTAATGGCTGAATGTGGACCGTCTTACCACATTGTCTCATTTAATCTGTATTCATTAAACTCATATGGTGGATTCTTTTTTCAAAACCTTTATCTAATAATAGGTATAAAGGCATGGAAAACAAATTTAAATTTTAACGAACAATGATTTTAGGTTCCTGTCTTCATTCTAGAAATATATACAGAAAACCATTGGGACTCTGTTGACTAGGAGAATGACTTATCATCCTCAAACAGACAAAAAATTTGAAAGATGACACAAATGATGGAATACAAGTTTTTTGTTTCGTAATTGGATTATGGAGGCTCAAAATAAGAGAACATACCATTGATGGTGTGCACATATCATAATAGTTTTCATTCCTTGATATATATGGCTCATTTTGAATCATTTTATGGGATTCCTTGTCATTATCAACTTTTTTCGGTGGAAACAGGTGAGAATTCACTATTTGGGTGGATCTTTGTTTGAGAATCAATATGGAAGTTTTAGTTGATTAAGAAATAGATATGGAAAGTTAAGAGTCTTCATAAATCATATGTGAATCATTTTTGATAGTTTTTTCCCTTCATAGTTAGTGATCATGAGTTATTGAGGATATATCCCAGGATTGGAAAAAGATGTTTCGAGATGAATTTGATGTTATCTTATGATATATAGTGCCTTTTGTGATAATATAATGGGTTGGTGAGATGGTATATCATTTTCCATTTCTACCATAGTTCAGTGTGGTTCACATTGTGTTCCACGTAACTCATTTAAAACAAGTATCATCCTGAAACTGACCATATGATCATATGTGATAACATTGTCCTAGATCAATATGATTTATTGTTATATATCCTGGTGGGGATTATTGATAGGCAAGATAAATTCATTTATAGTAAATTCATCTCCCAAGAGAAGGTTTTGTGAAAAATGGTTAGATTCTAGAAGAATTGGGAATTCAAGAATGAATTGAAAGAGAAATGGATAGAACTCTTTCTGGGAAACATTGTGTTTCTACTTTCTAGAGATATAATGGACAATGGTGGAGATAATGAAGCAACCTCAGTTACGTATATGTAACCCTATAATTATTTTTTAAAAAATATATAAAATATAGTTGTGTATTTTTTGAGAGATTGGGAACTTTTAGAGTGTTTTTGAGGTTTTTTATTAGTTTAATCTTGTTAATTAGTTTGGTAAAACCATAATGAACCTTCAAGAAACAATCTACAATGAGATAAGGGAATCAGAGAAGAAACACTGGTAGTGCCTTATTTATCCAAACCATTCGGCTACCTAGTAAAAATTATGTTCTTTGAACATTGGTTATGGTCTCTTGAGGTAGTTGGTTCAACAATGATGGAGTATGGTTTCGAGACTATGTGAGATGACTATTCAAGGGGTTTCCTTATAAATGTGGCTAACACATGATTAGAAAAAAAATCCTAACAGTGAGACTTAACTACGCGTGGTAAGAAACATTATCCTTAAAAAGTGAATCTCACTGGAATTTTCGTATAGGAAATTTTTTACTATTATATGTATTTAATATGAGATGTTTCATTCCCAAATGACTTTTAAGGTTCATAGATTTATCTAGATGGGATATGAAGGGTTAAATAGGTTAATAGAACCCAATTTCTCATAATAAGTGATTGTTTTTCATCGTTCATGATGGTTTTGATAGATCCATTTCATCCCCTCTCTATGCTTTGTAGATCAACAAAAATTATGTGTATATCATAGGTTTTGGGTGAAAATTATGAATAGATTTTGAATTTTTTATTTTATTTGAATAGATATAATGTGGGTTTGTGTATATTCAACCTGGTTATGTGACGTCTTTGTTACAGTTTATAGGATTCGCCAGAATTGTCGAGGTGGGTAGCTTTAATCTCGATTGTTCTTGCTATAACTGATTGTTTTAGATTTAAAATGATTTGTAGATTGATATTTAATGTGATAATATGTTTTAAAGAATGGTATAAATCATATTTAGTGAAAAATTATGATTTTTTTTAAATTGTGGAATTATGATAATTATTTATCAAAGTGGTTTCATTTAATTATTTTAAGATGTTTATTTTAAAAAATGGGTTTTTTGGATTATTTAAATTCATTTTGTGAAAAATGATTTAAATAAATAGGTTGTTTTATTGAAATGGGTTTTTCATGTTTGTATTAGAATGGTTTTGGGGTTTACTTATTCTATCTACTCATATTTCATTTATAAGGCATGGATGAAAGACAACCATGTGCTTAGTTAAAAAGGTGTAATGGCACATGGGTTATAGTTAACTTGTGATGACATGGTAATCACCAAATTAATTATCACGGTTATGGAACTATCACAATGATGCATAGATTCATTGTTGTGTGGATATGTGGAAAGGAATGGATAAGACAAATGTATGTTTTAAAATGTATTCAAATCATTCAATGCTTAAATTCAACAAAAATTTGTAATTTGGAAAAACTTTATGATATGGAACTTGTTTATATTTAGATTTAAACTATTTTATAAACTTTGTAATATAAATAGGTTTATATTAATGTTGCCAAATTTACTATCATAGTGTCACTTGTGGGGATGTCGTTGTTGAAAACCTATAGAGATTATGTAACCATACCTACTGTGTAACATTGGTGATTTTGCAGATGTCATGTACACGGAAATGGAAAAGGGAAACGTTCACATTTCAGTGGAACTACCTCATAATACATGTGTTATTTGGTTAATGATTGATCATAGAGCATGTGGAGCTTGGATCCATATTGTTTTGATTGTGTTTTATTAGTTTTAATTTATTTATTTACCTTTATATTCAATTCTTCCACTATAGTACTTTATTACTGTATGATTTTGATATATGAAATATTGAGATGGATTTCATTGTTATCAAGCATCATATATTGTTTTTTACGACATTGTTGGTTAGTTGTTTTATTTTCAACGGAAAAACGTCCCCCATGTTATTTATCTTTTCAGCTTTTATTTCCATATTTTTGGGTGTTGGGGATATCACATATGGCCTTGTAATAGTTCACCACCCTCTAAAGATATATATAAGGGGCTGGATATTACGCACACTCCCATATATGTTTATAATAATTCATTCCATTAAATTGGTTCTACATACTAATAGAACAAACACAATTGTCAACATAATTATTTATAATATAAATAAAAACAATGATCTAATTACGTACCCATGACATTTTATTTCATACTTTTAAAGATTTATGAAAAAAAATTGACTAAAAAATGCATAACACTCCAATCAAAACTGAAATTTCTTCCACATAATCAATGATTCATTATTTTACAGTAATACATTAACTTCCAAAAAATTCTATACAAGAATGAAAATTTAAATTATATACCTATGTCTAGTTTTCTTAAAATATGGAAAATGAATAAATCCAAAGGTTTGGATAAAATACTCAAATGGGGTATAGTATAAAAAAATATCTACCTCAGAATGCACACAAGTCATGAATAATATTACAATAACAAATAATTGTTAAATAATAACATATTACTTATTACAGTATCATTTAATATTTCAATATATAAAAAATTATTCAAATTAATCAAAATAATATTTAATTGTGATGGAATTCATATTTTAAATATCATTATATTACTACCAATTTCTCATGACAATACATTATATATAAATTGGTAAGGCACAATCCAAATAACAATACTAGTTTTTTATTATATACATTGATGCATCGAATGGAATCATTTTGATGGGGACCACCGATTAATAATTAAGTAAAATTAATTAATCATTGAATGTAATTTCTGAATAATATTATGAATATTCAATATTAATTAGTAATCGATAAGAATACATAATGAAAAACTGTATATGTATTCTAAAATTTTAACTTGTTTATAAATGAAAAAATTACATGGTATTAAGCCTTTAATCTACCACTATATAGATTAATGTCTATAATAAAATGAATAATATAAATAAAATATAAATAGTTTATGTTATATAGAACACCTCATTGAAATTTCAAAATATGGTGTAACTAACCATGTTTTTAATGGGATGAAAATCCAAAGTAATTTTATTTTTTTTTCATTTTCAAGATGGTATGATTTAAAAAAGAAATCTATAGAGTGTATTTTCATGAGATTGGTTACTTTAATGAGTTTTTTTGTATGTGGTTCAAGGCCAAGGGGTGTGGGCCTCATGGGTGTTTTGTCTTGTTTAAGAAGTGTGAGGATATGAAATTGAAATATAGAAGGAGTAGTCAAGGGTTCACGGTTAGTATGAAACCATTCGATACGTAGAAATGTTTTTTATGGTATGTTTCATAAGAGAATACCACCCAAAACAGGATGTCCACTATTTAACTCAACTATGTGGATACCCTACATGGTTTGTGTAAATTGGATTTATGGTTGCAATATTCATCACATTGCTGGAAAAATGTATTGCTAACCCTATAACCTAATAAAAACTGCATGATGTGTTGTTTTAAAGAAAATAAATAAATTTGTATTAATATTCATATTTAAAATAAATTTCATTGAATTAAATGTGATAAAAGAGAAAGATTTTATTTAATAATAATATGATCATGATTAGGATTATGATTATTAGTATTGGTTGAATATTTTAAAGACTTGAACATGTCTCCCCATCTTTACCTATTTGAGACACCCCACCTCCTATCTAGTAGGCACAACACCCCATCTTCATGCTTCCTCCCCTTTAACCATTTACACCATATTATTTATCTTTTTCATTCATTATATTTACATAATCCTCTACCCTCAACCATATTTCTATTTAATGGTAGATTTTATTTACTCTTCACCATATATAGCTCAGTCGAACACTAGGGTTAGGGTAGATCTGAATTTTTATTTTATGAGGATTTCCTTTTTTTCATTTCCCTTTTTTCTAATTACGGCTGTTTTAAAATTATGTGTTTGATGTTTTTTCAAAATCCATTAATATTATTAATGATTTAAATGTGAATAAGTAAAATTATTTCAATATGGAACCTAGATTGGTGTCCCCAGTTTAAAACCGTTATGTAAGTGTAGTTTGTTCTTATCTTTATATATCATGGAACATAAGAATGAGTATTTTGGTATCTATTATTCCTTTTATATATAGATTATATTATAATATTTAGATACCATATCCGCTTTTATAGAATTACCATGTGATGGGGTTAATGTTTGTGCTTCATATGTGGGTAGCCCAGGGAAGGCATCTCCCTTAGAGATTTAGTTCCATGCTAATCAGGTGAGATTTTTGACTTCTGATGCCATTTGGGCATCGTGGTCCACAATAAAACACTATGATTTTGGATGAAACCTTTTTTATTATGGGTGGTCGTATTTTCATTGGCCTTTTTGTGGGAGTGTGAATTAATCAATGATCTATTTCATCCTGTTATATGTGATTTTTTCATGTTCATCCACTTGGTTTCAGCTGGTTAATACTTGCATGGTGTAATAACACATTGTGATAAATCAATATTTCTTGAAAAAATAAACATGAATTCATAGAGATTAAAATCATATAGGTAGTGTTTAAGTCATGTCAATTCCCATGTGATCTAGGTGTAGTATGTCTTCACATACGTTGTGTCCATCGAGTTCAAGGAGATAATTGGAACCATTTGAGTTTAGTTAAATCACTGAACCTTGGGTTTTTGTGTATCTTCTCAGTTCATAACCAAAATAGAGTGTCATGGTAGTTAAAGGAACCATGTTTTCCTAAACACCCTGGAGTAATCCCAATAGGCTCTGTTTTTTGACATATTTGCCGATTTTGTTCATTAAAATTGAGTTTTGTTTACATTAATATAGTCATGACCTAGTGGGATATTGATTGATTGGTTTGTATCTCTTCGTTTAATGACAAGGTAAATCCTAAGGTAGGGAGAGGCACTTCTTTTATGGTGGTTTTGTACCAGTCCATGAAAATTGACCATAACCTAAAAGGATCATTAGGAAATGGTCGGTTTTATATTATTTACAATGTGGACTGTGGTTCTAAATTATAATGGTGACATCATGGAAGTAGTAATATGAAGTATTTGTATGTGTATAAAACACGTGGAAACCCCATTGGTCTTGAATGGTCATTGGTTTTTAATCTTGAATAATCACGGAATGGATTGTTTGGTGAAGGATCATGATCTATTTTTGTCAGTGTTTCATCAGATGAAGTCGAGTTTCTTTAAAGAAGTAGACCAATTGTGGTTTGACTCTTATACTTTCCTGTAATTGGGTATAAATTTTTAAAAACTATTCAAATTCAATTAGTGTGTTCTTATTATCTATGATAATTTCACCTATAATGAAATCATCTTTGATGCACTGACATAGAGTTGGTGTTATGCAAAACTACAATTTTTAGGTGATTTCCTCAATGTTTCATGATAGATGTGTGGATATCTTGATTCGTAGTTAGTCCTAGGTGATACTTTGGTTCCCAATTAGGAATGCCTTGGATGCACTCTTGGGTACCAAACATTTCTTCTGAAATGACCACCAGGTGGATCCTTATCTAGTGTCGGTAAATTATATGATGTGGGTATTCATTCTCTATACCAACATTACACATATAAAATATAGTATACAATACATTTGTATTGATCATTAAACTGTAGTTTTATGAATAGAAGATTATACAAGTTATCTTTCTTATGCTCTATGATGTTTTAATCATGGAACATCACTATAATATTGGTATGGACTTTGGTGGATTAGTTTTTGGTGAATACGATATACCTTGGAAGAAGTCATATTAGTTATTTGGGAAATGTATCAACCATATACGCCAAAATTCTTGATATTTGTCAGCTAGAGGTTTCTTGACTCTGGGTTTCCCTTTTTAACTGAATAATGTTGGTGAATTTTTTTCATGTATGTCGTAAGATGAAGATGAGTGTGGTATGTGTTTCCCTAGGCCTGTCATGAAAAGTTTGCTCAACCTGTCTAGGTGATGTTAGTGGGGAATCAACCATTTTATCATTTACAAATTCAGTCCTAGAAAATATATATACAAATCATAGTGGTGCGTTTTGAGATAAATTTTTTAGGGTGGAATTCTTGTGCCCAAATTATTTCCCATTTTGTTATAGCCTAAGATGGGGACATCCTTTGGAAAGATGTCTAAATAAACTATGATGTGATCATTTCTCTACAAAAAACGACTAGGTTAAGTGAAAATTTTGTGTTTCTGTTCGGAATGATCATTACTTCAGTTGTTGATGGATTATGTTACATGTCCTTAAAGGAATCTAGGGAGGTGTGTGGGAATTGGGAAACACAACATTTCCTTCTCAATGAGACTAAAAAACCTTTATATATCAGGATATGTTTTCATTGTTCTTGATATATTTTTGGGGATGATAAGTTCTCTGGTGGGTTGGTTATAAAGTCCCATTTTTTGAACCAAATGATAATACAAAGGTATTTGAATATACTAATTTCTTAGGGTGGGTTTTTACAATGAAATACTCATAGTGTAATTATGTAATTATGAATAGTTAAATATGATTTTTATGTATGTGTTTCTTGGGTATATGGGTGCCCTAGGAATTCCATCATGTTTTAGGTGTGTCGGGATTTTAATACTATTATATGGAAAAGATAGTAGGGGCATATAGTTAGTCTAAAACTATGCATACTTCTTTAGAAAACACATTCATTAATGTTGAGGTGGCCACCACATAAGGCAATGATGTTTGGAACTTTTTGTTCTTCCCATCATTTATTTAGGATTTTTTTTCTCTATTCTCAGTTTTTTCTCAATTCTATTTTGGAATTATTAAGTTTTTTAGAATACAATAATTTTCTTTAGTTTTTCGTAAAATGCAGTATTGGTTTTGGGTTATTGTTTTCAAAGACAACATAACTGTGTATTCATAGGTATATATATATATGTATAATCACACTATATATGTATATTCACCCATAGACATGAAAATATGTATATTGGGATAGGTGATCTTATATATATATAATATAATTCATAAGGGTGTTAGCAGAAAACGGTATGTACAATTATATGCATATATATATAAGGATCCCCTTTTAAATATTCATGCACATGATAATACGTACATAGAGGTTAGTTGTCCATATATACACTCAATGGTTCTTATGATCGATGAAGAAAGATGGATGCTTTGAGTTTTGACTGATGAAAATGACATGATCCTAAGTGTTTGGATTAGTTCTCTCCCTTTTGTGGTAGGATCCTTTCATTTTTTTCAATTAAATTTAATAATTCATGAATTAATCACCATTCACACATTAATTAATTATTAACTATTTTTTATTATTATCCAATATAATTCTATATACACTAATTGATTTTTTTAAAAAACATCATGATTTTAAAATAAAACACTTATATGGTTATGTGATGTCTCCTAAAATAAATTTTTTTTGTAAGTAATATAAATCATGATTTTTATAGAATTGTTTTTCTAATGTCTTTTAATTTTTGAATCATCATATGGGTGTTAGTTTCCCTTTAATTAAATTCTATTGTTTTTAAATTATGTTTATACAAGTGGAGAACCTGGATATTTTCTGTTGAGATATATGTCACACATTCTATATTTAAATGCACATGATGGATGCTTTACATGTGAAACCTCATACATTATATTAATTTCTAATGAATGTTTATTTGATAATTATACATCATTACATTGGTCATTATTTCTTTTGGGATGTAAAATTTGTTGTATACCCTATTCCACATGTTATGATTACTATTTAGTTCCCCAAGGGTGTGGAATACACTAAATATCTTTGAACAAATATTATAATGTATAGTAATTGTGATATGTTCAATCACATCGGTATACTACAAGAAAAACCAGTTAAATATGATAATTTCGATTAATATAAAAAAATTTATTTTCAAATAGCCATAGAATCTATTTGGATCCATATACAAGGAGACTAAGACTAAAAACCACCCAATATTTTTTATATCCATGGATTTAATTATGATGTAGTCTTCTTGACATATGTCCCCTACAATAAATTATATAATTCTGTTTATTATTTGATTAGATGTCTAAATTGGAATAAAAATAAATTGGTCTTATTTATTATAGAATTATAACCATTTTATAACATTGGTAAATTGATATATTAAGGAGAATATGGAAAAATTAAAATATAAATTGGATTAACATAATTTTTTATTAATATTTGGAACACTGATTAATGAAATGTTTTTGAAAAAAAATTAATATTTGATTAATTAATTATTCTCTCTCACAATAAATTCTGTTTAATTGATAATGGGCTTGTGGTTTTTTCTATCTTAGAATTTGATATTATACTATATGAATATAATTTATTCCTATGGGTATGGTGATGATGGACTGTTGATATTTTCTAGATATAAATCATGTTTGTTGTGGATGCCTGAGGTCATAGTGCATTATATTTTGTACTACTTGAGGGCAAGGAAAACATGTAAGTGATTCCTTCTGGAAGATTATATGATTATATGGGATTTATAAGGACCATAGGAACAATTAATTTGAACCTAAGGGTAGAGTATATGATTATATAAGATATTTGAGGACTATATTCAAAGTCACATGATTCCATATGGATGATTATATGATTATATGTACATAAAATGACAAGATAATAAATCACTTTCTACCAAAGGGAGAGATTATAAAATGCTTGCATGCTGAGGCCATATGCATATAGTCAATTATAGAAACTCATCCTAGAAAATAGATCATCAACTGATTTGGGTGTTCCATACTAATGCAGTATGATCTACCCACATACCATGATATCTTACATAGGCCATAGTAGTTGGAATGGGAAATTTTTCCATTTAGGATGTAAGACCATATTTTTTTATTTGATTTGTTATAATTTTTTTTATCATGTTCATAATTATCATTTATTATTAATTGCACAAAATAAATGGGATAGACACTTTGGGTGACATCATAATGCGATTTATATGTAATTGTCATCTGAGAACGATTTGGTTCCTGATTAGACTTTTTGTTTTTAGGTTAATGGATCTCGTGCATCAGATGTGTTGAGTTATTTGGTGATAAGAGTAAAGTAATGAGTTGATGCTCAATATTCTCATGGATCTAGTTGTTTGGAGATTTTTAATTTTCTTAAAATTAATTTTTTATTGTAATTCATATATATTGTAATTTTTCCATCAATTTTAATACACTAATTACATTAAATTTTCATTGGCCACATTTATTCAGATATTATATTATTATTATGCTGCTTTTAGTTCATTATTAATACTGCTTCTTATACTATATGTTGTTTTACTATTATTATTCTGTTGTGTGACTATAATCTTGTAGTTATAGAATCCTCACAATACCATCAATAAACTACCACTTCTAGTTAGATTCATCTGGAATACGGGAGGTGCACTTGAGGGGATATGGTGATCGGTCTAACTATATGAATAGTGGTATGTCAGTCCAAGATGATACATATTCTCAACAAGTGGAAAGTAGGGTCAATATAGGGATAACGATTGATTTTGAATATGACCACAATAAATACGATGAGTTATGAAAAATAAAATTTTAATATTATTTAAAGGTTAATACATGAAACAAATCTCTAATCGATATATATATTTTAGTGTTTGAGAAAAAAATTGAGGTGAAAAAATAAATATAGTTTCTATAAAGAATTTATAATAGGGTCATGAAAAATAAATCCTCAGTCATATTAAAAAAATATAAATGGATGAAATGTAGAAATTGGAATCCATATGATGAGATAATTTAACATTTTTTATTACATTTTTAGAAATTATTATTATAATCAGAAATTTGGATATGCTTTCATTATACACATATGTGTAATGAACATCCATTATTTATTTGTTCAACATGTAAACTATTATATATAAATTTATGGTTTATAGAAAATTTGGGAAATTATTTTCTTTAAAAACATGGATTCTAAAATAGTAATAAATATAGTGACGAATTTATATAAAAGTATCAAAAATACGTCATTAGGTAATCAATAGTAATGTGATTCTAGACATACTTTTTAAAGGAATTAAAAAAATAATGTTTAAAGATTTAAATAAATTGATTAAATTTACTAATATTTTAATAAATATATTAATTAATAAATTAACATTATGATATTATTAAAGTGTAAAGAATATCATACTTGGAATGATATAGAATATTTTTAAATTGAATTGAATTATTCTTAACCATTAAAATGATATACAGTGGATTCAATTTTCAACAACTCTTAGCTTTAATTTTCACCCAGAGGTATGTGAAATATAAATAACAGACGTATAACATATAAAATAATAGGAAATAACATTTTACACATTAATGGAGTGGAATAATCCATTAATAAAAGTATTGTGTTCAAGACTAAAGGTTATAACTCAATTAAGTTTAATTAAGTTAATAATAACACGTCCATCTTTTAGAATGTATGAATAAATGAATAACAAATAGGTATACCTTAAAAAACATGAATCCCAAATGAATGAAAAATTATACCAGATTCATAAAAAATATACTATTATTGACAATATATATGTTCATATTGGTATATAATATGGAATAAGTCTAAATAAATATAACATTTCAGACAAAACTGTTAATATTTATCATATTATTTTTCAAAATGACTAGAACCATTTTATAATAAAATTATATTAAATAATTAATGAATGAAATATTTAATTTTATTCAATTATATAATTATTTACGTATTTTAGTCATTAAAATTTATTAATAAAATATTCAGTTTTAAGGGATTATATATTAATAAAATGGATTCCATTACATTATCTAATTTAATATTTATTTTCTGATTCAGAATATTTAAAATTTATCACATAGTTATAAAAATTAATTATTTGAATAATATATTAACCCCAGTAGTAGGGTGTCATTAATTTGAATGGAACTATCTACATTCAATCCCATAACCATGTATGACCCCCACCATATATCACATACTCACCATCTGTTGGTAATATCAAACATACACCTCTATCATTAATTATATACAAAAAGTGTGGAGGAGGGGGTAACAATACATCTTATCACCACCAACCTAGTTGTGGGTAAAACCCCAAGATATGAAACCATATGGTTGTTTGTTTTGTTATCAACATTGAGTGCGGAATTAATATAAATTTGAAAAATTAAGTGATATAAATATAACACACAAATCAAAAAACATGGGATCATAATAGCTGCCCTAAAATACTTCACATTAGCACCATTCAACCACACATAATCTTTCACAACAATTTTCTCCAATAAATTCCTCACACTGCACAACTGCCATGGAGGAACACATTTTTACATTTAATTATATAATCCATATTTTTCCTTATTTTATGATTACCATCAAAATACCTATTAAAAGTGAATTTCATTTTGAATGTAAATAATTAATCATATAATTTTTACATTATTTAACCCTATTAACAATTGAAAAGGATATTATATTCTTATTCATTTAAAAATAAATTTCACCGTATTTAATTATTACAGTTTATTCCATGTCTATCCCTGGAACTAAAACAAACACACCAAGAAAAATATCGCTCATCACACAACAACCATTCCAACCACCCTAATACAACCTCATGACATAACCACACACATCACAACTACCTCAAAAAACCACGATGAATCTAAAAGACTATACATCTTTTAGTATATTTCATTACAATAATCACATCATTACTACATAAATTTTGCATCCTAGAAAATCCCCACTACTACTAAAATATCTGAATTCACACATAGAAAAAATATCAAGGTTAACCAAATTAAAAACCACTTCCTAGTTTCCAAAATTAATAAATAAGGGCTCAAATCAGTTAACTTCATTACATGGAATGCATATTCTAATAGAAAAAAATTCTGTGCGAAATAAATTCCTTATCCATTGATATATATATTCCTACATTGATTGAAGATGTCATCAAATTCCTATGGAGTAAGGGTCTCACATACACATAAACTAACTCACAATAATGGATCCCAAAAACTATGTTTTTAGGAAAGGAGAAAAACATGAATAAAAATAATAAGAATGAAAATAATGTATTACATCATCTTCGGTAGCCAAATTATCATAAAATTCATATTAATCAAGATTATCATTATTATAAAACTGAATATTTTTATCCACTATTTGGAATTAAAATGAATGAAATCCTAACACATGAAAAAAGATGAAATTTGGATTTCCTCCCTTAATGAATCTATGTAATGTTTTGAACGTAATAGGTTGAAGGGAAAAAAATCCTAGTAACCACAACATCATTAGGAATCATCAGATCACCTCGAACCTCACCAATAGTACATCCATGCACAACCCAAAACATTTCAAAATTATAGCATCATTACCAAAAGGATTATAAGAATGAATAATGAAATCATGGAATAAAATAAAATTAAATAAATAACCACATATTTCCAATGAACAAACTATATAAACCTTGGATTAGGGGAGGATTAAAGGGTATGGATTTTTATCCAAAGACATTTAGCGGTTTCTGAAAAACTGAGAGGAGGTAGTTCAGAATGAAAATTAATAATAAAACCATCACACTAATTGAAATCCTAAAAACATGATAATTTAAATTCTGAAGTAAAAAATTTATTTCATGTTTTTTTATTTACCTAGAGAATAAAAGATAGATTGTTTCTATATGAATTTACTCACTTCGATAGAGAGAGATACATGGAAACTGAAATCCAATGAAACTATAATACAATATATAATTATAACCTAGACATTGAATTTGTGTTATAATAGGACTAACATAATTATTTAATTTCATATATTTTTTTTGGTTAACAAAATATATTTTAATAATTTTTTTATATATATTGAATATATTCCCCTACAAAAGATTAATATATTTTTAGATAAAGTAATATAAATAATGTTTTTCAACAATTAGAAAATAAAATTTTATAAAATAATTATTATTATTCAAATAAATATTTAAATATTATATTAGTTTTATGTTTTTATAATTTTTTGATAATATTATTTTTTTAATTCATAGGAAAATGTTTAATTTTAATTTACTATTGATTTTTTTCATTAAAAATATAAATATTTAAAATTTTTATTCAAATTGGTATGTAATGATATTAAAGTTCAATTAAATTAATATATATCTATAATTGGTCATTTGAATCAATTAGGTTTTCAATTTTGATATAAATGATTTTTTTACTTCTGAAAACATTTTCTTTTGAATGAATATTTTCACCACATTTTAAAGAATAATTTTAAATTAAAATATATCATTACTATGAAAATAATTTATCAAAATTGATACAGTATTATAATTATAATAACTAAAATTACATAATAGTGTTAACTTAATTTTATGTCGCAAAAAATAGTGAAGTTTCATTCTATAATAACGACTAATAATGGTATACATGGGTTAAACTAAAGTCATAACTGTTAAAATGGAATAAAAATTTAGAAATTATATTTTTTGAATAGATATATACCCTATCTCATCTATTTTTCCTTCACGGTCTATTTTGGATCCTTCCTGTATAAATAAGTCAGGAATATATTTTATTCTTTTAAAAAATTCCAAGTGGGTCATATTCCCCTCTTATAAAAGGATGCCATATATCCCCCCTCTATAGACATCAATACATATTTTATTCATCAAATATTGTACCAATCAAATTAAATAATAACCTTATCAATATATAGTGTACCTATAATGGAATGAAAATCAGTAGAGTAATATTTTATTAACAAACAAAAAATGTTGTCGGAAGAAGAGGTATAGTTCATAACCATGTGGTTTGATTATTTATAACATTATAACACATTAAAATCATAATAAAATATTACGAGATAATTAATATTTTACCTAGAGTTGAAATATGTTTTAATATGTTAGTGGAAGAAACTATATCTATCTCATCATCTTTTAAATGGTAAAATAAATTGTTGATTAGGTTTAGTTAAGACTACCACCTCACGAACAATTATAATGTGTTTTCCGTAAACATCTCTCAGGGATGGATTTATTTATGTATATATCTTATATATATTATATTAGTGAAATTATTATACATATGGAGTTACAATATAATGTGTAATTTATTACCAGCTATCATTTTTTAAAACGATAGTGTGGAACTTACATATGTGTGGAATAAAAAACCATTGAAGAGATGTGATTCATTTTTCATTTACATTTTACATGATGGAAATGACTACATATTTTATGTATATATACAATATATATGACATAATAATTTTGAAATGATGATTTTTTTATTTATATTATTGCATTCTTTGCTATAGGAAAATTGAAACATTTTTCATGCATACATACGACCTATAGTCTCCAAGAATCATGTAATTAAATTTCTATCTCTTACTATTATTGATGGATATTAACATATATATATATATATAAATAAAATATATGATAATTATATCATTATTTTCATTATGTACATTATATAACCCTGATCAAATTATAATGAAAAAATATGCAAATGAACACACACAATAAAAATTAAGCAGTTAATCACTAATAATGGCGATTTTACAAAATATTTTCTAATATTGGAGTGAATAAATGTAATAAGTAAATAATTTAGACAATAATATATATGATTATAGAACTAGAATAGATATATATTAAACTAATATTTATTTATAATATGTTTTGAAAACATATGAAAAAATTTATATTCGATGTAAGGATTTTATGATAAAACCTGATTGCTTTTCAGGATTTATTATGATTTTGGTTTGATGGTAAAATTTCATTATCTATATCTCAAGAATATAATGATATTTATTCCCATAAATATTATGATATATTACAATATTTTCATTAATTTTCATCTATTTAAGTACTCATTACACTGATATAATATTAATAAAGAAAATATACATTATTTCTCTCTTAGGATGAAAATAATTTCTCTTTCATCTCTATTTTATAAAATAATGTTTTATAAATTTTCATAATATTATATAAATATTGTTAAACTCATTTTTTATGATGTTTAAATTCATAGAAAACATTTTAAATGAAATCAAATTGATATTTTACATGACATGTACCTTTCTGTTTTTATAATTTTTTGAAAATGAATCATTATTTTAACATATATGCCAAGAATAGAATTTCCAACAACCACAAGCAATAAACGATTTTAGGAATCAATTAAAAAATTCAATTGCTATTCCAATGAAAAAAATTTATTAATATATGGGAAATTTAGTTATTTTTTATATGATATTCAAAATGGAAGTCTACATTCATAATTAAATATTGTATGTGATATTTTATAGGTAGTTTCATTAGTGGTAACACCGTTATTGTATCACAGGATATAATATAATTATTATTCAATTATAAAATAAAATAGGTTCTTATATATATGCCTTATTTTGATTCATATTTGAAAATGATTCTATGAAACTTGTTTCTATTATATTGTTTAAATAATTTATTAAACCATTTTTTCCATGGGTTATTCGATGATGAATAGTATATGATCAAATTGACCACATTATTATTATATTGATTTTTGAATTCATTTTCATAAAATATATTTCCCTCAAAGTAATTGTGTGTTTTTGGATTACCCATGAGATACATAGTATTGAAATGGGGTTAAAAACATTTCATTAAGGCACTCTTCCCTCTATGATTGTATAGGGGTGTGAACCTTGACTACAATAATGATTTAGGCTGTGAACCCAATCCACTATGATTATATTTGGAGTAAGAATCAAATATTATTGAAATTATATTCTTTAATTATGTATATCCAATGATCATAGGGTGTATTCAAATATTATGAACACATTTTTCATATTCCTTGACTCCTTTGTGATTAATATCTCATGAACGACCATTATATATAGAATAACACAATATTAGGATATATGATCTCAATGTGGGAGATAAAATTGTTATTATCACGTTTTCATACAATAATTATCATGTTATAGTTATAAAATAACTAATATCTCTACTGAATACCATTAATAATCATATGAGATAAACCCTTATTGAGTATCCTTCACATTTTTATGAAGAAAATATGTTATGTATGATATTTATACTTCAATGGGTACATGATTAAGGAGTCACCATTCCTGGAATTTACTAATACAAATATTAAATAGTTGATTAGTTATAATTAATTTTAACATATAGAAGAGTTGATCTCACCCCACTAATCTGCATATACCATGATGTTCACAAATTCAGGGTCTTTAAGAATGACATCGAGCTCATCTCCCTAATGTGATATTTTGAAATGTTATCCGAAACCCAATTGGAATCTCTATATGAATGTTATATATCCATGTATATGTGACTAGTGGCCTCATGAAATTTAACCCATTTCGGACTCAACTTCTAGCGGAACATTATAGTATTGGCTTTGTGGGAACCAATTACAAGTTTTTAATCAGATTCAATCATTAAGGATTCTCAGCCATGGTGGATTACATGTTTTATGGAATTATTATTACAATAGTATATCCAGTTATACAGTTCTGAATCCAATATATTATTAATATCATACCATAAAAAATCCATTCCGGTTACATAAAACACATCCATATATAGGGTTACAAGCATTTTATATGATTTACCATCCACATTTTCATTGATCCATGACTGTATAGTGGGAATAAAATTGATGTAATTTAGGACCAGTGACTTATTAATCATTAGGTTCACACGTATATGGATTGATTTATTTAAATTTGGTAGAGTTTTGCGTTGATCCCATTTTTATTTTGGAGACATTGAATAGGTCAATGTGAATTTCAATCATTCAATAAAAAATGAATAGTTTCCAGCAATTGAGAATTACCATATTTTGTGCCATACATATATAAAATATAGATTATTATATAGTTATGAGGGGAAAATTTAGAAATTCCTCACTTTTTTCGTAATTAATAATGGATAACACAACACATTCATGTTTTTCATCATTACAGATGTTGATTCAAAATATTTCCTACAAATTATTCCAAATAATTACTACTAATATATTACTGATGAAAATGTATTATAAATTTCGATACATCCTCAAAAAAATGTTATATCCCATGAAAATATTAATTCACTAGATATAATTCAATTCAAATGTGGGATTGTGATCCATCCATATGTTGTATAGAAGTGTCATTATTTTTTTCCGAATGAATGGGTTTTTGATATTCAGCAACCAAAGATGGGGGAATATTATTACTTCACACAATATTTTTGAGCTTGTATTGTTTGAACAAACTATATATTTTTATGATGATTTTGATGCTCACAAATACCCTTATTTGTTATTCTAATGGTTTTACTATAAGTATATTACAGGAAATTAATATTATTTATATCCCCAATTTTGGAATAAAAATAAAGAATATGATTCATGTGGAATATTTTTCAAGGTGTTTGGGAGGTTATTCAGCATGTTCCGAAAACACTGTTCATATTGTACGTTTGAGAGCGTAACATAAGGAATAAATACTACGTTTATTTTTGTGAGAGTTCAGAAAAGTATTGTTAACCAACCTTACATTAAAATGAATGTATGGTAAAAAACCTTATGTTTCAAAGGAACCATACTTTTGTTATATGAGAAAATTATGGATCGAAAACCTTATGTATATATGGAACCTTACATTTTCTTCACTATAGAATGGATCATCAACCTTACTTCTATAATGGACCTTATGTTTAATCAAGAAGTATGGATCATGTACCTTACATTCTAATGAAAAGAAAATTATTATTTCTATACCATACATTTTTAAGGTGAAGAAAAAAGTATGGATCCTCAACCTTACGTTTGTAATCAATGTTAAATTTGGAAGACTATGTTAAACTCTTCATGTATCATAGATTTAAATTTATGACATTAATGTGCAACTGTATTTTGCAAAATATTAGGAAAATTTCAACACGGATTCAAGGGAGGATTTTAAAGTGCATATTTAACTGATTTAATAAAATTTATTCTCAATTCAAAGGACCGATTTAAGATAAGGTTTTCATGTTGATTATTATGGAACATTACAATTTCTCTATTATTCAATCATTAGAATGTTGTGATCTATCAAGAAACTTCTGTGGAACTTAATTTTGGAATAAAGCAATTGTCTTTATTCAATATACACTTTTTATCTATGTGTTTGTATCATTCATGGGTGAGAAGAGATCTCTTTAATCTCACAGTGATTACAAGATTCCAATATGGAGATATTTGAATTTTAAAAAAGACATAGATAGACTTATTTTTTAAAGAGAGCCTTTATAGATTTACTACTACAAGGAACGATCCGATTCTGTTTCATGTCAGAGATAGAAACATTGATGATTTACTTATTCTATAATGGAAATATATCATGAATATATATCTAATTTTTTGGTAAATATATTTCAAGATAAATTTCAAGTGGATTGACTCAAGACATCTCTTATATGAAGAACAACCTTTCTGAAATGATGATTCGTTCACTATCAGTTGTGTAGTGCTACAACAGTGAACATCAACTACAATATATTTTTTGAATAATATTTTATTTTGTTGACCGACTTCTCATACTAGCTATTTGATCGGTAATGTTTTTAGAACCAAAAGGCTTTATTTTGGCCATAAATTTTAAAGGTGTCATCTTCCTGCACTCAGTTGTGGATGGTCTTTTGAAAAGAGGACTGACTAGTGAAATTCACCAAGATCTTAGAGAAGAGAGTTGGTGGAGTGGACTATGGGATCTTTCTACCCTGTAACACTTTAAAATTTTTCTTCATGACATCTATTTACATTCTATGTGTAAAAAATCTAAAAAAGATAATAGGACAGAATGTACTATCATCAAAATTCCTCGAATATGTTTTTATAAAGCACAATTCACCCCCTCTTGTACTTATTTTATATAACACGATCCAAAAACTGGTATCATAGGAGGTTCTTTTGTTAAAACTATAACAAGATGAAAGATTATATAAATTTCTCAATGGTTGATTCAGAAGTTGTAATGTCAACTATTTGAGCTCCCTACATCAATGGTCAAAAAATGGATGTCGGAGATCGAGGATGATCATATACCTGAAGAATCTTGGTTATAGAGTATACTCAAAAATTCTTACTCCTTATGGAATTCATGAGAAACCTGAATCGTGGAGTGTAGCTAATGAAGTATAGTATGAAAAAAATCAAAATCTTTTAATGCTATCATCTATGGTCTAGGACTAGATTAATTTAGCTGAGTACCTCAATGCCCTACTACATATAAGATGTGGCAGAGAATTTCAGTTTCCTATGAAGAAACATATAATGCTAGAAAAATGAGGTTTCCTATAACAAAACTAAAATTTGAGACATTTAGAATGATTGAGGTTGAAATGATCACTCATATGAATAGAAGACTTATAGTGATTGTAAACAACATTAATTCCTTGGTAGAATATATTAAACAAGAAGATCAGGCATTGAATGTACTCCGAGTACTCCCAACCTAATGGAATAGGATATTAGCTGCCATTAGGCAATCATCACCTATAAAAAATTTAATCAGGAGATAATTTATTGGAACCCTGATGAAGTATGAAGCTGATATGGAAGATGAAGATAATGAGAATAACATGTTGTTAAAAAGAAAAATACTGCTATGATAATTTCATCTCAGAAGAAGAATAGCATAAAGATGAACAATAGATCAAAAAAGATGTAGGGTCTGACACAACTGATTCAAGAATGGAACTTTCACAAATGGCTAGAAAATTAATCAAATTTTATATGAAGAATAAAGGATTTATAAAATCCTTCAAGAAAGATAATAATGATCAAAATGAAGTCAGATTCTATGAATGCAATAAAATGGTTCACATAAGACCTGGTTATCCTATGCTAAATAGAGGAAAGAAAAAGTGTTTTTTTCAAAAATACAGATTATGATTAGAAAGAAAAAAAGAGTAATGAAATCTATATGGAGAGTTTCTAAATATTCCAAAAGCTCATAAAATTCTGAATCCGAAAGTAAATAATCAAATCTAAAATAAAACATGTGCTTCATGGCTACTGATAATGAGGTACAATCTTATTACTCTTCCAATTCTCATTCTAACACTAGATGTTGAAATGAAAAACATGTAGCCTAATGTAACATGATATAAGATATATATGATTTCTTGTTGAAAAATACAAAATCACTAAAAAACATTCAAAATGAAATTTTAGGAGAAAGAGACACTTTTCTAAGATAATAAAATAATTAATTAAAAAATATAACTCATTTATCACAAATAGTGTAGATTATGAAATGACAATAAAAAAACTGCAATAGGAAGTAGAATCCTACAAAAGTATAACACAGTTTTTTACAAAAGGTGAAAATACATTAATTGAAATTCTAGGTAGGAATGATATTATGAAATAAATATGTGGAATATTTATTAAAGGTTGGAAACCTAAACTGTACAAAAAACAATTTTTTTCCAAATTCAAAAAGAGAAATTTGTAATTACTGTAGAACAAAAGGGTATAAATCCAAAAACTGTTATTTATGAAATCCCCAAATAAGTGGAATTAAAATGATATTTTTTCAAAATGTTTATTTGACTCAAATGATTATAGAATAATAATAAAAATCCGGATACCCATATTATTATAGATAACACTACTTGACCCAAGTGAATATGGGCCCCAAATCAAACCTTTGTTTAGATACATTTGTAGGAAGAAGGTCACAGAAGAAAAAAGGAAATATGGTACATGGATAGTTTTTGTTCAAGGAATATGAGTGGGAACTCATCTAACGTTAAAAACCTAACTCAAAAGGATGTTGGGTTAGTCACCTTTGGTGAAAATTCAAAATAAAAAATTATTTGTATTAGAGCAGTTGGAGATCCAGAAGCTGTCTCAATAAATAAAGAACTTTACATACACAGATTGAAAAATAACCTGATATGCATTTTTCAACATTGTGATGATCGTTATTTTGTTGAATTTTCTAAATACTTATGTTCTGTTTTTAAGGATAATTCTTTTTAATTTAGAGAACCCAGAACTGACAATATTTATAACCTAGATAGGAATTCCTTGTGTAATCAAAAAGTAAATTGTATAACTACTAAAATATATGAATCTTGAATCTATCATAGATGAACTGGACATTATAGTATTTATTTTTTAGATAAATTATATACGAAACAATTAGTTTCTAATATTCATAGTCTAATTTGATTATGGAAGATTTTGTGATGCATGTCAAAATGGCCTGCATCATAAATCATCCCCCAAATCAAATAACAAAATTGCATCAACTAAACCATTATAACATATCCATATGAATCTTTTTGGACATTAAAGAGTATCGTTTGTGGCTGGTAAATTATATGTAAATGTTTTAGTTAATGACTATTCTACATTTACATGGATATGATTTCTAAAATATATATATTAAGATTTTAATATATTTGAAAGTTTTTACAAAGGTGTAAAAAATGAAAAATATTTTCAAATAATGTCACTAAGAAGTCATCATTATGGATAATTTGTGAATTAGTATTTAAATTCCTTTTGCTGAAATCTAGGTATTAAACAAACATTTTTTTCACAACGAACACGTCAACATAATGGAATTTTTGAATGAAAAAATTGAACTATTCAAGAGATGGCTAAGACTATGCTAAATAAATATAGTCTTCGTACATATTTATGGGAATAGATGTAAGAACAGCCTGGTATATAATGAATAGTTTTTTAATCTGACCAATAATTAAGACAATTCCCTATAAACATTGGAATATCAGATAACCTAAAAGAAAATACATTAATGATTTGGGATGCGAGTTTTATATCATGAACACCAAAAAAACATGGTTAGTTTGATCCCAAATCTGATGAAGTCATTTTCTTAGGATATTCTGCTACGTCCAATGATTATAGAGTTTTTAATAAAAATTGGAGGATCGTTGTAGAATCAATTCAGGTAATATTTAATGAATTTGACGCTTTTGACAAAAAGAAAGATCAAATTGATGAATTTGATCATAATGATACCATGGGTCATGAAAACCTAAAATATGATTTTGAAAATAAAATAAAAAAATTCATTCCAGTTCATAAGAACATGACACTGATAAAATTGATATGTTTTTACCTAGACAGTCATGAACAATAAAGAATCTCCCTTTAGAAACTATTATAGGAGAGATTGACACAGTAATAAAAACTAGAAGAATTATAGGAAATCTAGTTGGCTTTCTAACTTTATTTGAAAATTATAACCTATGTCAATAGAATATTCCTTGATTGATTAATTTTTGTTGATATCAATGAATGAAGAACTAAACTAGTTCAAAAGAAATAGAGTTTGGAAATTAGTTGAAATACAAAAGAAATTTCTTGTTATTGGAACTAAATGGGTCTTTAGAAATAAATAATATTAATAGGGAATTATAACTAGAAATAATTTAAGACTAGTAGTTAAAGGTTATAATCATGAAGAAGGAATAGATTATGATGATACCTTTTCACCTATAGCAATATTAGAATCCTTTAGGATCGTTTTATCCTATGCATCTCTTATAAAAATTAAATTATTTTAAATGGATGTTAAGTATTCCTTTTAAATGGTTATTTAATTAGGGATGTTTATGTAGAACAACTTCCTGGTTTTGAAAATTCTCAGGAACTAGATTTTTCTTTTAAATTTACTAATTCTCTTTATGGCCTTAAACAAGCACCTAGAGCATCGTATGAAAGATTAAGATATTTTATTTTGAAAAATTATATTACTCTTGGTATGGAAGATCCAAAACATTTTAGGAAATCTGTAAATTCTAATATTATATTGGTTAAAATTTATATTGATGATGTAATGTTTTGGATAAAAAAATCAACTTTGTATTTTGTTTTCAAAACAATTATTCAAAAAGAACTTGAAATGAGTATTATTGGAGAACTAAATTACTTTTTTGGACTTAAAATCAATAAAAAATGATTTTGGAAATATTGTGAATCAAATCAAATACATTACTTTTTTACTAAATAAATTTGGACTTGAAAAAAACAGGACATGTACAACTATTATGTATTATAATATAAAACATGATTAGAATGAAACTGGAAAACCAATAGACCACAAGTCATATTGACGTATGATTTGTAGTTTATTATATCTTGATACTAGAAGGATATATATTATGTATTGAGTATGCCTTTGTACACGATTTCAATCAAATCTGAAGGAATCTCATCATACAGATGTCAAATTAATTTTTAGATATTTAAATGGAACTGTTTTTTAATCACTTTTTTATCTAATTTTTTTTGTTTTTAACATAATTTCAAATTCATATGGTGATTTTGGAAGTTTTTTATTAGATAGAAAATGAACCTTAGGAACCTCCCAATTTTTAGGAAATTTTATAATGTCATGGTCTAGTAAAAAACATCACTCAGTTTCTTTATCAACAGTCGATGAATAATATGTATATATGTAGGCAGTTGTTGTGCAAAAGTTTTGTGGATGAAAAAACTCTTCTGTAATTTTGACTAAATTTTAACAATACACATATTTTATGTGATAATACAAGTGCTATAAATATTTCAAAAAAATTTATAAGTAATTCTAGAACTAAGAATATTGATATTAGACATCATTTTCTAAGAGATCATGTTATTAAAAATGATATATTTTTAGAATTTATAAATAATGTATTTGAATTAGATGATATTTTTTCCAACCAACTTCCCACTGAAAGTTAAAATTTTATTAAGAGGGAGTTAGGAATATTTAATTTTAAATAATTTTTATTTATTTTTAATCTTATTTTTATCTGATCATATTTTTTTTAAAAATTATTTAGTTATTCATCTTTAATAACATTCACTTTTTTCATTAATACTATAAAAAATCTTACAAACGCTGAATACAATTTAATTTTTTTTTGAATTCCGTAATGATTAATATGTTCTAAATGACCCATGGATCAATTATATGTCAGAAACCATTTCAAATTCAAAAAATTGTTCTTTTTATCAAAACCTTTCAAACTAACAAAACCCTTCACCTCATTCATCTTCCTTTACTCGCACCTTCGAATCCCTAGAGTCTCAAAACAAAAGATATTTTTGATGTAAATGGAAAAAAGTGAATCAAAGAAGGGGAACCCAGTGATGCAAAGCATCAACATAAAACTAGATGAAAAATCCTTCAAAGAAAAGTCATTGATATGGAATGGCTGTATCAGACGAATCTGATGCTAAAGAAAGTGTTATCATTTTAAGTTATTGAAACGATGTTCAGTGAGGACTAAAATGAATTTCAATATGACGTTGAGTTTCAAAATTTCACTAAATCTATTCAATATAGTTTTGGAGATACAGATGATTCAATAGTTGCGATGAACAATGAAATAGTGTTATCAATCTCTAATATTGAAATTACGAGAATCTTGAACATCCCTCAAAAGGGAGTTTTTCATTTTGATCTGAAGTCTTTCAGGGATAACAATCATAAATATAAATTTATCATGTACTTCATGATGGTTCTACTAAAATAAGAAAAATATTAGTCAAATATTTAAAAATATATTGGAGAATATTTCCTAAGATTATGCAGATTGAGAAATCCCCAAGGATGTCAGAAATAGAGAAAATTATATTTCCAGATATGTATATTATGATTTTGTTTTTAAGTGATATAAATCTGAATTTTCCATGATACATGATGGGATATTTGAGTTACTACAATCATCCTGAGGGTAGGTTGAGTTTTCATCCTTATTGAAGGATTATATCAAAGATATTATTTAAGAAAGACATGGCGAGACTGACTGAAGTAAGAGTCAGATTCCATCATAGTAATGTGTTGAATGCTGGAACATTATAAAATCTTGTATTCTTCTAGAATACAGTAAAAGATAAAATTATGTTAGTTGAGGGAAATGAGGAAAAATAATCTTTTCATGGGACCAACAAGAAAAATCTAAAGATGTTATGGCTAAATCCAGAACCAGAGAAGTTTATAAAACTATAATAAAACTCAGATTTGAAATAAAGTATGAACATGCTGATGAAGAATGTCATGGAGGACTTTTTAGATCAAGAAAGATAACAGTTGATTAGGAAACTTCATAAGAGACAATACTTGAATCAGGAGACATTATAAGTTATATGTTTGTGAGATAATCGATTCAAGAAGAAATTCAAGAGGAAGCTGCTTGTGGAGTATAAGTATAAATTTTTCTTCAGGCTGGGGTAGACAGAAGAACTGAGGAAGTAACATAGATTGATAAATCTTAGAAAATATAAATTATCAATCAATTTGTGGATCAGACTGACTCTGTCCATCAAATTCAAGAGAAAACCCAAGAAGAAATTTCTCATGATGTGCACCAGCCTTTAGAATTAGAGAATAAAGAATCACCAATTCATGAAAATTTCATTGAAATCTATACATATGTTCTGAATTAATCATTCATAGTTCATAATTCTATAGATAAATTAGTTGAGAAACCAGTGGAGAAAAATGAAGAAGGAAAATCAAATACACAATCTATACCACCAATTTTAGTAGAACCAAATGTGAATCAAGCATGGGGTGCCTATGTTTATATGACTGATCATGTTGGGAATAATATCTGAAAATTTAATAGAGATAAGGAATATTATGATGCTTTAAAATGAGTCTTAGATAAAGATAAAAAGATATTTCAATACTTGAAATACGGCTCTTTTCAAAAGAAATAAGTTAATGTTTTTAAGAAAAAATTACTGATAGAGGTTGCAAAGTTAAAATCTGAAGATGTGTGGAAATCCCGTTTTTCAGATTTGAAAACCGTTATAGAGAAAGAGTCTTCCACTATCACTATATTTTTAGCTAGTACAATAGATACTTATCCTGATTTAATCAAAATACTTCAAGAAAATATAACTGTAATGAGAATCATCAATTACAAGTTGTAAGATTTACAGTGTAATAGCGCTCCTTTGTCTGTGTTGTTGGACAATTCAATGTTGATCAACTTACCTCAGGTGAACCGAGTATTAGAAAATTACTAGATATAATAAAAAATTAATATAAATTATTTTATGGAGAGGGAATAATGTTTGAATAAAATTTTCAAATTAATCCTCATTGAATATATTCATTTGACCCATTAAGGAAGGGATCTGATCATTCAGCTGGGAGATGGTGTAATGACGAGATTATGGTTACAATTGGAAGAATTGAAAGATGTTATTTAGAGTCAATGAAATACCCTTTTTCAAACCCTTATACCAAAAACCATGTTTAATATTCATTCATGTACATGCAAATTTGTTATCAATGAAATTTCATGTTTATCATGTTTGATGATTTTTTACGTTTGGTTATGTCTATGTTAGATTGCTTCAAAAAATATAGATTTTTTATTGATAAACTGTTTCCAATAGAATTTTCATAAAAGATCAATACTAAATTAAATGTATTATATTATTTTTTCATTCATTCATTCTGATATCACAGAAGGGGGAGATATTTTGATGATGAAAATATTTTATGAAGGAAAAGGAGGAGAAAGAGGAACATTTGGGAGTAAAAATCAAACATTATTTTTTATCCCTATAAAATTCTACATTTCATATTAATAAATTGTCATGGTTTTTTATCATCAAAAGGAGTGGAATGTTGATCATGTATTCTTTAAATAATACGCTATATTTTGATGATGATTTTGGTGCTCAAATATACCCATAATTGTTCTTATAATGATTGTTTAAGTATATTTTTGGAAATTAATATACATTATATTCCCAATTTTGGAATAATTTTAAAGAATATGATTCACGTGAAATATTTTTCAATGTTATGGAATGATATTCAGATTGTTCTGGAATGAGTGTTCATATAGTACATTGGAGAGTATATATTAAGTATTAAATCCTACTTTTATTTTTACGAGAGTTCAGAAAAGTATGGTTAATCAACCTTGCATTAACAGAAAATTCTGTTAAATGAAGCTTACATTTCGAAAGAAGCTTTAGTTTGTTATATGTTAAAAGTATGGATGAAAAACCTTAAATATATATAGAACCTTATGTCATCTTTACAAATGTATGGACCATTATCCCAACTTTTGTAATGAACCTTACGTTTTATCAGAAAGTATGGGTCATGTACCTTACGTTCTGAAGAAAAGAAAAGTATGATTTTTATACCATATGTTATGAAGTAAAAGACAAAATTATGGATCATAAAAATTATATTTTTAACCATACTTACATTTGGAACTATACATTTAACATATTCATGTATCAGATAATTGAATTTATGACTTTATTGTGCAATAGTCTTTTGCAGAATATCATGCTAATTTCAAACCATATTCAAGGGCTGATTTTAAAGCGCATCTTTAGTCGATTTGAAGTAGTTTGATTTCAATTCAATCAATTGATTGAAGATAGTTATTTCTTGTTGATTATTATGGAACGTAACGATGGATCTATTATTTGAACATTTGAATATTGTGATCTTTTTGGCGACATTTTTGGATTAGAATTTATGAATAACGTGCTCGTCTTTATTCAATATATTCTGTGTATCTGAGTTTTTTTATAAATCATGGGTGAAAATATATATCATGAATTTCATGGAAATTACAATATTTTAATATGTATATATTTAAGTTCTAGTAAATGCAGAGATACACTGATTTTTTAAATAGATATTTTACTAATATTCTCTTACAAAGAATGATCAGATTCTGTTTTATGTCAGAGAAATAAACATTAATGATTAACTTATTCTACATTGTAAATCTACCATGAATATACTACTGATCTATTTGTGAATATATTTCATGATGAATTTCAACTGGAACGATTCAGAACTACTCTTATCTGAATAACATCCTTTCTGAAATAATTATTCATTCACAGTCATTTGTGTACTATTGCAACTGTGTAGATCAACTAGAATGTTTTTTTAAACTAATATTTTCTTTTTAGTATCAGCTTCTCATCCTATGTTATTTAATCGGTTCTATTTTTAGAACTATAAGGCTCTGTTTTGGGCTTAAATTGTAAATGTGTCAACTGCCTACAATCAGTTGTGGACGGTATTATGAAAAGAGGTCCGGATTGTAAAAATCACCATTCTCGTAGAGAAGAGCATTGGTGAAGTGGACTAGGGGATCATTGTGCCCAGAACCACTAGAAAAGTTTACATCCTTGTATCTTTTTATTTCTGCTACATACACAATTTGATTAAGATAAAAGTAATGAATTGATTATCAACAATATTTCTCGAAGATGTTTTGAAAAGGCACAATTCATCCCCCTGTTGTGTGTATTTTATCTAACAAAAACCAAAAATTATCATGTAGTAAACATTTTTGTTCAAGTCTATATTTATATTTTTTATATTTGAGAATGTCTCTGTATAAAAAAAGATAACTCTATAGGTCATGGTAGATTGGGTAGGGGGCTTCATCATTCCGACTACTTAGGTTCTAAATGAATTCATTAGTTCTATATAGAGGATCATTATATTATGTAATAAATATTCATCTATTATAATGTGATATATATGTTTCAATGTTATGGGTTTTTATAGTTGTTATAAGATATATTTTTTCGTACCATTGGATGAATGTATAATGGATCGTTATTTAAAAACATAGGGATTATCCATGTATACAAAATTGTATTACGTTACGGAAATGAATGGATTGAGGTCTTCCTTGTAAAAAAAACATATCTTGATGTTATATGGGGATTTTATTGTTACATAATTATCTATTTGTAATTACCATAAAAATTTATTCTTGAGTTTATCACAACCATTATTTTTTAGCACAATTATTTTTTCCTTACTATGAAACTATTTTTAGACACTCGATAAATATCATTGGGTTAATTCAATTTGTCTTTAAAACCCAAAAATGAATATTTGAATAAATGATGACCATGAATGACCTTAATTAATCATTTGGTTTCATGTATTGAAAATATGATTCCATTTTCTAGAAATCTAATAAATAATATTTCATGATTATATGGTTTCCCACTATGTTTTCTAATTCTCGTAAATTTTATTTTTGGATTTAGTCGATGATCATATCTTGAAGGGGATATTTTAATTATTATTGTGAAGGAAAATGAAGTTATTTTACTCTTAATAAACCAAATTACATTGTATATTTGATTAAAAAATTCCATTTCTATTATTACACAACATTCTAATTTTATGAATCAGGATGTTATTCCAAAAGTGGAATGGATAGAACCATATTCTATTGAGCCTTTCATGAAGAAATACCCACATAATATTAGTGGTCATATAATCTAATATCCTTAGTGAAGGATTTATTTATGAAAAAATGGGTTCTTATTATGTTTATACCTATGAGGAAAATATAATAAGACATCTTTGGTATGCTCTTGGTGTTTCAAACCATTATGAATTTATGGTTGATCGATTCAATGTTTTTATAAAAGAAGGTCACAAATGGTTTTATCAACAATGTACATTAGTTAATAGGAAAAAATAATTATATGTTCTATCATTGTGGAAATAATGATTAAATTCAACCATAAATCTCATAGTTTTGAAAAGAAATTGATAATCAAATAGATGGTAAATTCAATATACCATGGTGAGAAGATGATGAATCTTCTTATATGTTCAATTTGTGATTGGTAACATGTAATAAATTTTCTTGAGGGAAAATGTAAATATTTTTGGAAATGATTCTCATTGGGTGCTCGAACAAAGAAGATCTGGGAAGAGGTTAATTAATGATACACATGTATGTTAAGAACTATATAATGCACCAACCAGAAAACAATTTCCCAAATAGAAGGAGTATATGAATTATTCTAACTAATTTTCACAACCAAAATTTTATAAAGTTGATATACATGGAATACCTATTATGATAAGAAACATATGATAATATCATTGGATCATTGTTTATAACAAGGTGTATGATAATGATATCATAACAAGTATAATAACCTCCACTCTTGAACTATTATTGTTATAAATGAATAATTTTCATAACGAATCATCATTACAATCACACATTTAGAAAATGATTAATTATTGAGGACCCCAAATGGTATGATTATAACATCTATAGCCTATGATTCATCTATTGTTTAATATTTCATAGAGTATTCTTATTGTAAATATAAATATTTTTACATTGTTTGAATATGATGTTATTTTTTGAATGGATTGGATATCATTACATAAATCCCATAAGAATTATCTAGGTTATGAAGTAAATATTTATATTCGAAACCATCCTTTGATCATATATTAGTGAAATGATTAATATGAACTTCCTATGGAAATAAAACCTACTATAATAATTATTTCGTTTTCAAATAATTTTTTTGTCTCATATAGTTGGGTAGAATCTCAAAATCAATGATATTTATTTTTTTCATAGTTTGTTGATGCATTTTCGAAATATTTTCTCATACTTCCACAAAATCATGATATTGAGTTAAAAATTCAACTCACACTTGATTCTAAAACTATTTCAATGCTAAAAAATTGAATGTACATGATTAAGTTGGGGATTTAGGGATTCATATGTAGTGTAATCAGTACAATGGACATTCTCCTCCCTGTGAGTTACCTTGGGTTCAACATGTTATTTTTGTCAAGAAAAAATAATACTAGATGTGAATCAATATTGTTTATCAAGAACTGAACATAATCATAATAAATAATAATTATACCCTATATTAATGTAATTACGTGTTTGTCAAATAAAAATAGATAAATATTTTTTCCCTAGTATATCTTCATTTAGAACATGAACAATTGAGGGTAAAAAGGTGGATATACCCAAGATACCCATCATGATAATTTATAGAATTTACAAATATACAGTGTATCTATTAAGCCATGTTAATTATTCTATTATTTTTTAAATATTTATTGAATATAATAAATATAGATTAAATTTATTTATATTTTGCAGTATAATGTGATGATAATCTTAAATATTAAATTTAAAAAAACCATGATAAACAATTGAGGATTATACTAAATAACATATAAAATGATATTTTTTTATGAAAAATTAAAAAATGGTGACTTTTTCGTATAACATTTTTAATTTCTGCCATATAACATGAAGAATGGGTATATTTGAGGATCAATAAAAATTAGATTTATTTAATGATGGCCTAACAAAACAATAACACATAGATACAAAGTTATCATTGTCTTTCATTTTATTATCAGTTCATTGGGATTAATTTATCATGAATTTTTAGAACACTCTCAATGTTATCTCTAAAGGTAGGGAAGATTATTTTTAAATAAAATTGAGGATAAAATTTCATGGAACTAAATATTAGATCAGTTATCACACATATTCATACATTACTCTACAGTGGATAAGGGATTCAAATTTATGATATTGCATCAAAAAATGATTTTGGGTCTTTTCCCTGGGAAAAAACATTTATATATCTTATGAATCATTATAGATGAGGGTTAATGAAAAAAATTACACATATAAATATTTTGATTAAGATATTGTAATTCTTTCATTAATTCTATTGAGTATTATCTTTTATAGAATCAATTGTGATACGAATAATTTTCATAAATTTTTAATGTATATATTGTGACATAAATGGATTGATATGGAACATATAAGGTGTTTTGAGATGATTAAATATATTTTTTCTCAATACAATATCATGATGGGAAATAGAATAATGTTTCAAATGCTTTGAGTTTAATGGATCATCCTATGTTATCTTTGACGAGGATCCAAAAATATCTCATATTAGGGGTTTAAAAAGGGTTGTATATTGATATCCTCAAAGGATGGTAGAAATAATATAATTATAAATTAAGGGTTCAACCATATATAAAATTTATCATCAAGGATGCATAATGGAAATATTTATAGTTTTAGAAGAATGTGAGGAATGATCTTGAGTTTAACCTTGATATTGATGGAACGATATGGTTCAGGTTCTGTGTATTTATTTCATCTGTGCCTAATTTGAATAAGTTGTTATCATGAACCAGCCCAGGTCTACCCTGATCCAGTCACTTGAGTAGTTCTACGACATGGCCTGAGAGGCATTCCTGATCCTCCTAACTTGGAAACAAGTTCCAAGGGCATCAACAGAGTACCCAAGTGAATGTTTTCCCAAAAATAAACATGGAAATAAACAAGGACTGTATAAATAAGCATTCCAAGATAGATATAAATATAAATGAACATTTATACAAGGAAATAAATTTTTTTAACAATGCTATAATAGTCCAAAAGTCATGATAACTACAAGTCAGCCCACAATCACTCTCTAACACCATGAAACCATGTCACCCCAAGAGACCAAACTAAAGACAAACCCGCGAAACGCTAAAATGAGAGGAATGCTATTAACGTGATTATTGGAACTCCGTAGGCAAGCCTATTATTATATTTCCAAATGCACATAAATTTAAAATAAAATAAACATCAAAATGAATCGATGAATTATAATATATTAATGTAATAATTTATACATATTTACATAAAAATCAAATTATTGTTCAGTTCCCTTATTCATTTTAGAAAAACTCGGATTGATCTATTAGTGATACCATATAATTTAATTGGGAATGTGATGTTATCATTTTTAACTAAAACATGGGTGTTTGAAAACATGTTTTAGAAATATTTATCAAAAAAGTTTTCTAAACGAAGGAATCACATTCCTTTACAATAACCCACTAGAGAACAAAGGAAAACACATCACAAGGGAAATGTAAATAGTTATAAAAGAATTCAAAAAATAGTTTATGTAGCTGAAAGGTAATAGAAATAGGTGAATCCAAATGATCGAGAATAATCCACAAGAAACAAATACCTACAACGCAATCTATAGTATAATTCCATATATGATGAAATCAAATACTCTATACACACATGCATCTTTTCCGAGGAATGACTGAGGGAAAATCCCTCAGAAATGAACCCATAATATCCACGTACTATTGGATACTAGTCAGTACCATGACCTACACGTGTATAAATCATTCGTGACTGCTCCCTCAATATTATAGGTTTCTTTGTCTCTTATATTTAATGGGGGTGAGCCAACTAATTCCAACCGATCTTCAAATCACGATGTATATTTTAATAATCCACTATAGGCCTCACCCTGAATCTCCCTATGGACTACTCTCGTGCCTTAGAATAAATATATTTAAAAGGGATCACACATAGGAACCCTAATAATGGATACCAATGAATCTATAACAAGGACCTCCCATCCATTATACATAGTCTTGGAATGAGACATACAATGGAGTTTTTTCATGATTCTTATTTTCATCATTTTCACCAAAGGCCAAAATGTCCCTTAAAATTTAAATAAACAGATACTTAAATAAAAACACAACCCATATAGAAAACCACAAGAAAAATACATCGTAAAACCATTTAAAATAATATTCTAAAACTAAACAATTGTTATAAAAGTTTCAAGAGGGCCTTTTTGAGTAATATGTTCCAAACACATCAAATTCCAGTTCCCAATAGCATATAAAAACCCAAAATTTCATAAAAATACCATGAAAATAAACCCAAAACATAGTTTCACGTGTTTTGAATCCATTTTAAAATCCAATTTAAGCATTTCATGTCAACAAAACCACTGAAAAGAAATAACTGGGCATTTAAGGTTAAACATAGAGTGCCCTATTTAAAAATATCAAGAACATTTACCACAAGACAACATTCCAAACAAAATTTTCAAACAAAAAATTAAAATCGAGGATTATACATCAATATGTATAATGAATGGAATGTGTTAATAGAATGAAATTTATGTTTCTAATATTTTAATGTGAAAGTGAATGGGAACCCTACCTCAGAATAATGGCACAATCGCAACACACCACCGATAACGATCCATGAAGGATTCACAACCCTATATATAGTAAGAGGACCCATAATATAACAAACCCGGAGCAATAAACAAAATGAAAAAACCCTAGGTTAACCTAACCATGGGGATGAAGGAAATCCAATGACAAAAGAGATGATTAGGTAGATAGGGATGAGAAGCGGATAAATTCCATGAGAAATAGACCAAACTTTGATGATTAACCTTAGACCTACAACCAAGGAATGAGGATATCATTAGGGAATAAGGGATAAGGATAACTAGATGTGAATGAACAATTTACGGAGAAATGAGGGATTTATTTTTAAATGTCGTATGCATATAATGGGAAAATCCCAAAATTCCAAATATTAGAAACTCGCACAGTTAAGCTGCACAGTTTAGAAGACCATGCGGTAACCATGATATATATACTATGAATGAATAGACATGCCCAATGTTACATGGAACCAAACATACGACCATTTGGGGTCCTTGTTGTGAATTGTTTTTTAGCCAGATCTTCTGCACATTGTCTTCATGGTTACTCTTAACCATGCGTAAACCTTGCTCAGGCCACTGCCAAGATAATATTTTCATGATTTCTCTAAAAAAAACCCCAACCAATAAAAGGATAAACCATGGGGGATTACATAAAAAATAACAAAACTCCAAAACTCTACAAATTTTACACATGGAACTCGATAAAAAAACCGGAAACACCCACCGAACCAGACCATATGAAAAAAAAGAAAACATAATTGTCAGAATTCTCCCCACCATTAATGATTTCCTCCCCCTGAAATCCATCACATAATCCAGTTGATTGATAAATGCTAAATTATTCCATTATTAAGATGATTCAGCCAATTTATATTAAGCACATATCACCCATCAATAGTGGAACAACACAACTCCTCACTAGAATAACTCAAGCTTTATGAACGAAATGAAACAATAAACATCAACACTCGCATAAAAAATGAAATCCAATAAATGGAAAACCTTCGATGAAAGAAATATTTACCTTGTAACATCAAAACCAAGATGAAATAGATCACTTAAATAGGGGAGGATCGACAAGATCCCCAAAATCTATATTATCTACCACCAGATAATGTTCAAAGATTGAAGACAATGAGACCCATAGTTGGTCTACCAGCCATTAAGAACCACCTAAGAACGACCAAAATAATTTTGAGAAGAAAAGAACCAGGACTTTATCACACAATCCACCCTATGATGTTTACCCTAAAGGGCCTAAAAATTCAATGAATGAGGAATTCAACATGAGTTTTTAAACTCCCCACTCCTGAACTGAGAGGATAAGAACAGGACCAACGCATCATGCATAGATCAATAACCCGCTCCACAATGGATAGGGAGGGAAGGGTCCCAATGATTCGATTACCAAGACCCCAAATCACGTAGAATATACCTCACCACACCCTCTAGGTTCTATATTATCCAAACATCATATACTCTTGGGAGTCATGAATATTAACCAACCTCACTATGATACCTCTGTTTGGAGATCTAACAATGGAAGCATCATATTACATCATAGTAAGGCTTAATAATTCAAATGAGGGTCACACCTCAACCATTATATAAAACTAAAACCCAGTATTACTAGTATTAAAACAATAAATTAATTCAAAATAGGAGTTCATCACATAAATCACATGATCCTTTAGATTTCTAAAATACAAGAGACCACTGCCACAACCACCACAACAAAAAGACCCCTACACTTGATGTACACTTTCAAAAAGGAACTTGAATTGAGTCTCCAAACAAAACTGAAATTCAATGGATTTAGTCCTTATGACATCTTATAAATACCCAAATAGAAATGTTTCAGGTGACCCAAGTTCCTACAAGGATGACAGGGATTTGAAAAACGTGGAAACATTGACCTCTTGTGACCCAGATTTCTACATTGGTAGCATATAAAGATATTTTCCCAGATGGGTTTGATGAGGGTATCAAAGAATCTTTATTCCATTCCCCGTCTCATAAAATCTAACCGCCTCCTCATCCCCTTACTAGAAACTTCCCCTTAATATGGAGAAATTTATGGTGTAAGAACTTCAGAAATCATGTCACCATGACTTCAATAAGAATGGATATCCCCACCACAATGATAAATGATTTGAGGTTTAACTCTGAAACATTATAAAATATATTTTATTGAAGAAAAATCTCGAACTACCGAGCCTTAATTTAATCATTTCTAGAAAACTCGGGGAGATACAAATTATGGTCCCAAATTTGTTGGAAATAATCTGACACTGAACCATCACCCTACTTCACGATGTCTATATTTATTCCCTTCTTCACACATTATTTCTCAGAGAAATAATGATTCACCAGTGATGCATTGAAGAATACCGCAATGATATCTTCACTGGTTTTTTCGGAGATACTGACTTTTCCAACTTTTATGGTGAAACATCAAGCATTAAGGTAGAAAATTTGACCTTCAAGGAATTGGGTAACTCTACATGGTTATGGTTCCTTCAGGTTCTTAACATTCACTCCTCTCTTACAATAGGATTATCTTGAACAAAAATGAGAGGTGGGACTAGTTTTTAGAACTCGAATACATCATAATTAGAATTATAAATTGGGATATCCGCCAAAGTGGTGCCAACCGTAACTACACCACCATGTCGCATAAATACTTCATGGGGACATGAACTGGAAAAAAAATTTAAGAACATTATCAAAACCAATTCAATAAAAAAATACTAAAAAATTCCCCATCAATCAAAATTATCCAGAAAGAAAAATACATATTTAACAGAAACATCTCCACTTTATAAAACTAATGATTTTGTGAACAAAATCAGTTGATTTTTATGCTTACCAATGGTGATTCATGGAACCTCTCCCACATGTACACGTCGATTCCAGACTAAGATCCCAACCACCATTCCCTATCAAGCATCCCTCTACATCCCCATATATAACTACACCCATGAGAAACCATGAAAAAACTATAGGCTGATAACAATGAATCCAGATTTTTAAAATCTAACCATTTACCCCAATTCATCAATAAACATTTGATTAAATGACCATTCATTTTTACTTCAAAATGGATTCCATGTTAAACACACTCTTTTAAAATTAGCATTTCTCAAAAGTCCTGAAGGTTTAGAAACCAAATTACAAATTCGTTATAACATTTTGATTCTAATAAAAAAAGTGACTTTTAAAAAACGCATTCTTCCATGTTGTTTGACATGTTAAATTATGAAAATTTCATCTTTTTTACCTTCAAAAATCCCAGCATTTCATTAAATCTTGTTTTACCATAAATTTAACACATTAGCATTTAAAAGGATATGTAGGTTTCAATAAATATCTAAAAAGGACTTACAAGGGGTTCTAATGTTATTTGGTTATTTGACCATACAGTTGGTGGCCATAAGCAAAACACACCACCAACCTAGAGAGACATCTTTGACCATATCTTGATCTGCATGTCTTTCCATGCATTGCATGGTCATAGACACCATTGGTTAAACTCCCCTTATTGTATCCCAATCACAAAAAAATACCTAGAGACCAAAAAAATCATAAAACCATACTTCTCATGGTAACATGAGGATGAAAGTGATTAAGGGATCATGAAGTCTTTCTTGTTCATACACCTTGAGCACGACAATATTATTATTTCTACCACGACAACCCCAAATAAAATTGGGCTCTATGAATGAAAGGTATCATAAAGTTCCGACCTACGCTGCTACTATTTTTTCTCATACTAGCCCAAGTGAACATTGAACCGGTGACCTATTTTGTTCTGTGAAATGACCTGAGAGGCATTCCCAATCCCCTAGGGCTGGTGATAAGTGTCGAGGGTATCAGAAAATTACACAAGTTAATGATTTCCCCAAAAAATGAAATAAATCTACAAAAAACACGACACAATAGTATTCCAAGATAAATATAAATTTAATGTAACATTTATACAATGATCTAAATGATACAAAAATGATATAACAAAGAAAATGACACAATGTCTCCATGTTTTCCCATGACCACACTCCAACACCGTGATCCCTCATTTCCCAAAGCGAACTAACTACATCTGAACCTTCACGAGGATAAAAATAAAGGAAAACTATATGGGTGAGTAATAAAAATATATAGGCTATCCATATATTATATACCCCAACACATTTACATTTAGAATAAAAAACATCAAATTCAACGTTTGATCTACAGTATGAAAAAGTATTCTTTTCTATATATTATAATAAAAATTAATGAAAAATTAATTTCCCTCATACATTTAATAAAAATATGGTTTGATATATTAGTGATAACATATCATTTCATGGGTAATGTGATGGTTTAATTTTTAATTGGAACATGAGGTTTTCAAACCAAATTTTTTAAAAACATTTATCTAAACTGTTTTTTAAACTAAGGCATCGCATTCCAAGAATGTTTCACACAAGAGAACCAAGGAAGACACATCACAAGGGTAATGTAAATAGTCATACAAGTATTGAAACAATAATTAAAATAGTTTAAAGATAATATAGATAAATAAACCTAGTAGATCGATAATAGTCGAGAAGAACCCAGTACATGTGACCCAATATATAGTAACATGATACATATAATGAAATCAAACACTCTATATGCTCACACACCCATTCTAATGACACACAAAGGGACTATCCTATAGTAATGAACTTTGTTTATCCGCCTACTATTGGAAACTGGTATGTACCATGAACTACTAGTGAAGCAATCATTCTTAAACTACTCTTTCATTTTTACATGTTCTTATATCAAATTATTTAACGGGGTTGGTAATACCAATTCCAACCAAGCATAAAATCATGACAATTATATTAATAATCCATAACAGGCCCAAACACATGTCTCCCCAATGACTAATCTAGTTCCTAAAAAAAATATTAAAATGGGTTCCAACTAAGGGACGCTAATAATGGATCCTAAGGACTCCATAGTGGGGCCCCTCCATCCATTATACATATTCCAGCAAAGAGACATCCAATGTCGGTTATTCATGATAAAAATTTTCTTCATTTTAAAAAATGGAAAAATAGGACCCCAACATTTCCCAAATCCAAAATTATCCTAAATAACACATATATAAAACCATAAGATAAATACATCGTAAAAATATTTACAACACACATTGAATAAACGTTATATATAAATGTTCCAATCATGACTTTTTCTAGTAACACATGCTAGCCACATCAAAATACACAAACCATTACCTTATAAAAACCCAAAATATATTGATAATATCATAGAAGAAATAGAAGAAATAATTTAACGTGTTAAAGAAATATATTCAATTTTAAATTAAGCATTTCATGTCATTAACCACACACAAGAGACAACCGTGTATTTAATCTAATAATCGGTCTACACTATTTTTCCAAAACAAGAATATTTACCCGAAATAATGCTTCAAAACAACATTTTCACCCTAATGAAATTAAAGCATGGTTTACAAATAAAATCATTTTATTCATGTATGGAGTGAAAATAGATAAATTTATATTTCTTAATTTAGAATGGGAATGTGAGTGTGAACCCCACATTAAAAATGTGTCCCATTCACAACACACCACCGATAACGCTCCACAAAGTCTTCACAACCCCAGATCTAGAAAGAGCAGCACTAAAAGAAAAAAAACCCCAACATAAAATAAAGGAAAACAAAAAAACTAGGTATAAAGGCCACGGGAAAGAAGGAAATCCAAGAACAATAGTGAAGATAAGGTATAGATAGATGATATGAGGATAAATACCTTGAGAAATATGACAAACATTAAAGTGAAAAAAATATCCACAACCAAGGAAAGAGGAAAACCCTTGTGGAAAAAGGGAGAGGTCTCCATAATGACACATGAATTATCTGGGGGACTAAATGAGGGTTTGGGACGAAATACTATAAGGGTCTAGAGGGAAAATCCCAAAATTTGAAATCTAGGTAAGTCACATGGTAAAGCCGCATGGTCTATGAATCTCTATAGTAACCATTAGACAACGGCTGTTTGTGGATTGACAGCGGAATGGTTTCCTTGAACAGATGGTAGGACTATGTGGAAGTTGTGCAGTGGCATCTATCACAACCAGACCTTCTACAATGTGTCTGCAAAGTTACACCAAACCTCGGGTAAACTGTGCTCAAGAAACTGTCAAGATAAAATTTTCATGCTTTATATAATAAAACCAAAACAAGACAAGGATATACCCTTGGGGAAAACATTGAAAAATAATACACTACAAACCTAAACACCCTTCATAAATGGAACCCCAGGAAATGACTGAAAACACCCACTGAACAAGAGCATAGTAAGAACAAGAAAAACTAAGTGTGAAATGTATTATAGAATATGGATCATAGATTATCATTCAAAATTAATATTTGATTTAAAAATATATATATAATGATCCTAATGAGACATTTTCTAGTAAATAAAAAATTAGAGATATTTTAGAGTATGCATCTAATTTCTAGGTTTGTCAGATAGTTAGGGATGATATACATATAATTTAGGGAATTTTACAACTATAACCTATACCAGAATGGAAATTGTGAAACATAAAATTGTATTTTATCATCAAACTCCCCATAATGTATATTAAATATAATGATATATGGTTCTATATCAATTTAATCCACTGTAAAACCCCAGTGAGAAATATCCTCAGTGAGAACTCATTATTTTCCACGTCATTGAAATCATGGATTCAATACCCCTAAATAAATATATTATCCCTGTTATGTGAAACTGACAACCACACACAATTTTTTATTATGTTGTAATATGAAATATAATTAATTAGATGGGGGTTTCTACTATTCATTGTACAGAATCAACAATATAAATCACATTAAATAATACATAATGAACATCACATAAACTTGTTTTTGACATTGTACATCTTCATGGAAAATTATTGAATTGAAAAAATCATAAATACATGTGGTATTAAGAATGAATTAATGTCTCACACTCTAATATACATTCATGTTATATTAAAATGCTACAATTTCATATTCTAAAAAACTGTACACAAATACACAGTCTATTCCACTTTTAGTTTCATCCATATACACCAAATATATCTCCCTAATTTCTCATATATCATTGTTACAGAGGGCCACATCGATAAAGGTGATATTCTAGTATCATGAAAAAATGTCTATTTATTTCTAACATAACAAACATCCTCCCCAAAAATGAAATATGATTCTACCCATCCGCTAAACACCCCACAGGTTATTCACAATGTCCAAAATGGATAAACCTAATATATTAATTAGCGTATCCACACATACACTCCCCCACCACCTGCAAAAGTAATTCATCTGTTTCCATCTTGTAAATATATCCTCATTCCATATAATGAATTGAGACTTAAAATAAATGGAACGTACATTAATTTATATAAATGTTCACCAAATTACAAAATTATATAGCTGAGGACCATAATCGTTAATGTATATGGAATATTAGAACACAATATTGTTACTTAGTGAATGATATTCAATATTCCCCCAAAGTTCAACTATTTTATTACTTCTTTTTAAAAAAATTATTTATAAAATTAAGAGAATAAAAATAATAAATGGGTGAAATCAGATGGATAGTAAATGTAAAAAAGAGAAATCCATAAGAATAATAATGAACATAATTATATAAAAACATTGTCATAACATCCTAAGATCATAACCATAATATCAAAGATCATATACATGATTACTAAAAAAATATTGGTAGTTCATAAAACATGAATCTTTAGAGAATAAAAATCATTAACCATGAAAAAAGTAACATATGAATAATAGAGGGAATTTATGAATATGAAATAAACATTGAATATAATTCCTTATATGACAAGTATCATTTCCAAAAAATATCATTGCACATATTATGATTTCACCTATAGAGCAGTACATATCAACATCCCCAGAATTAGTCTTTTCCTTATAGTGGATCAGGTTACACCTTCATCCAATATTGGGTTGGGTTTACCATTATTTCAATAGTGGACCGAAGTTCCCATTATTCCAATGTACATTGGTTTCCCCTTTCATCCCATAATGGATTGGGTTTCCCCTAATTCCCATATTGGAACAATAGCATCTACTTGATTACCATAATTATCTTATGATATATAACACATTACCCAATGCATTGGATGGACATTTACATCTCACCGATCACATTATAATATCTTAAAAATTCATAAAAAAATATCATAGACAATAATCATAACAAAACCCTGAAAAAGGGATCACTTTCATCATATCACAACCCTTGAAAGGAAATGGGTATCATAAACATGAAATAATATCATAACCTATAAAAAATTACCGGACTGATAATTATTTCAAAAAATGATGTTCCATTAAAATAATAGGGTTTAAATAAATACGACCTCTAGGAGAGAAATAGGAATAACAACCATAATTCCTTATAAACCTAAAACACTAATATAAATAATATAATTATAAACTTTTTATCAAATTACTATTATTGAATGAGTAACACCAACATATATTATCTTTATTTGTAAATAATCTTAATAAAATTTCATCAGAAAATATCTTTTTTTAATTTAATAATTATTTATGAAATATAAAACTTTTGAAAAAAATTATCCTTAAAAATATTATCAAAAACATATAAAAAATTCTTCAATGAAATGATATTCATGATAATAGATAAATTCATACATACATAAAATTCATAATACCTCATACAAAGTATAGAAAAGTGCCTCCAAAAAAATATGAAAAGAATATATATTGATATAAAACAATTATTAAAATGGAAAAAATGGGAAATAATTATTTTAATGATCATAGGATAATTTTAGAATATGATTAAAGACATTTTTTAAATCATTTTTCTGAATGAACATAGATTTTGGATATACGAGTGAGATAACTTTTGATATTCTTTAAAAACATTATAATTGTATTATATATATAATATTTGTAAAATAATACCATTAATTGAATATGAAATTAATAATAAGAGAATAATAAATTACGTGATATACATTAAGTGTTTGAGGATAATACTTCATCAATGGGAAAAAAATCATAATAAATCCTAATAAACAATGAGACTGTACCAATAAACTGTATCCATTTTTATAACAATGAATCATAGACCCAATGAAATTAAAAAATTAAATTATAATAAAATTATCATTGAATTAAGGTTATAAACTATGTAACATTTCAAATGGGATTACATATAACCCATTGAAAAAATGTAGGTGCTTACAGGGCATGTATCTTAAAGAAGAAAAATTTAGACAAGTTTAAATCCACGATTTGGTAAATTATCAACCATAAAACACATGAAATAAATATCATCAAATGGATATGTAAATAACCCTTAATTTAAAACTACTAGCCATATAATACATTTAATGTGATTAAATAAACCACATAAAACAAATGATTTGTGCATAAGTCATAAGTCTCCAAAAATCCAAGAGTGGGATGATAAAACCATTAACATAAGTCATGAATTTAATCATATACATTAAATAATTCTATAATTTTTTATAATAATATATAACATATTTAAATAAGAAAAGTAATATCCAATTCAATGATACGATAGGTTGTACGTATGCCTGAACATTCTTCTTATATTCTTCTCATATTGAGAGAAATAAACTAAATAAAATATATTTATTTATATATATTATAATTAAAATAAAATTATTATTTAATATATACCATATAAAATTACTAAACCCATATTTAATACATTCTAGAAAAAGTGTGAACATATCACATCTCATTGAGGAGGCAGTACTCCATACATCCACAAACAATGTTACTATATTTGAAAAATAAAATAAATGGATGTATGATTAATATAACTATTCAAGAACATATACATCATAAATATAATATATATAATATAAAAATATAATGTAAATCTTAATTCCCAACCATTAATGGTGGCCAAGTAAAAACGAACGACATCATTTCTCTAGGAGGTAGACCGTTGTACACACAAACGATACGCTCATTACCAATTTGATGTATGTGTGTGTATTTTTAGGTATAAACAATAAAAAAAATATTATATTAGTATATTTAAGTTACCGAGGGAATAATTTAATCTTTTAATATGAATAAATGACTTGTCTGAGAAATAAAATCAAAAAAGGTGATTGATGAAGTATGTTTACTTTTTTTAAGTTAATACCTTTTAGTTTTCAAAAACGATATTCCATAGAAATATTTGTTCAAAATATGATGCCTCTAAGAATAAGATACAAATTTTAGTAGATTATTTTGGTTATTCTGGATGATAAAAATTTTTATTGAGTTGTGCGAGAAATTGGAAGAGTCAATGCATTTCGATAGAGTAGGAGGTTTGATATTTAAAAAAAATTAAACTATATTGGGAGGTATCCAATACTTAATATGAATAAAAAAAATAAAATAATTGATAAAAATGTGAATTATTGTATATCCAAACATCCAACAGTCAATAAAGTTATATTTTATTATTATTTTCCTATAACATATATGTTTCCCTAATTTTATCATTTTTTTATTATGTTATGTATTTTCTAACATAAGTAATTTAGCAATTAAAATAGATTAAATTGATATTTATTATAAAATATATTCCAAATTAATTATAAATATATAATATAATTTATAAAATTATGATTTCATACGTGTGGAAAAAATCACATGGAATTCGAAAAAATGCTATTTTAATTAAAAGTACGCTAACAAAGTTTTTACAATTAATGTGTCAATATGATCATTATAAAATATATATAGGAAAATTAATGGAAAATATATAATATTTACTTAAAAATGAACATCACATGTAAGAATTTCATATTTTTACTAGTTTAATATTATTTAATAAAATTTCATTTATTTTATTTAGTAGTTAAATAAATAATCCATACACTGCGGTTTCTTAAGCCTTTAATGTAAGTATCTCTTCTAAAAATAAAAATTAAATTTTAGTGATAAAAATATAAAATTTATCTTCCTAAATAAATTTTGTTTAAAAAAACTATGATTGTTCTTCCTTAATCCAATGATTTATAAGTGTTAAAGGAATTGAATGTTCCCTTTTTAATCATTTTCATTACAACACTTATTATATAGGTATATTTCATAGAATAAAATCCCAATAACACATAATATTTGATTATAATGTTGTTATGGTCTAAATATTTTAGTCTAATTGGTTTTTAATATGTGTTGGATAATTTATACACCCTATATTCTAATTTTAATAAATAAGTATGCTTATTCATACCTTAATAACTGAATTATGCTTAATTTTTTTCAATAATATTTTTGTTTAAAAATAATGTTTATCTTATTATACAAAAAATTTGATAATGATACTGACAAATTATATCTATTTTTTCAAATGCAACTCACATAATTGGATAAAATTAATTTGAAATTAATCTGGAAAATACTGCGTTGCAACATGTTTTGAAGACAAAATGTTCAAAAGATTGAATTGTTATTATAACTAATTTCTATATGAAATTTAATCAATTTACATAAATTGGATTGTTTATCTATTATTCAACTAATTATAACTTTAATCCAATTTCAAATATAATTTAATAATATAAATAAACGTTAAAAAAATAGTTTTCAACTAAAATTCATTATTATTCCATAATCTTCAAATATTATATATTTTTTAAAAATAAAAAAATCACCCTAAAATTATTTTGAAATGGAAAATTTAAAAATTAATTTCATTTCAAAAAATTAATTTTTTAATGGTTTAGAAGAGAAATTTTATTTTTGTTCACATAATTATATAAAACGAAGTCATTTCGAGAAAATATTATTTTTCCTAACATATAGATTTAACATAAAATTATATATTATATTTTCACAATGTATTATATGTATGAAAAAATTATAGATATTTTTTTAAATTAGTTATTAATAATAAGTTTAATAATCATAATCGAAATATTTTACCAATAATGTTTAAATAATAATAATAATAATAATAATAAAATAATGTTTCCTAGGGACACATTGTTGAGTATAATGAATGATAATATGATGTTTTTTGAAGACAAATAATACCATATTGAAGCATATAAATAATTAATAAATTATTTTAACATTAAATTAATTTCAGGAAATAAATTTAATTAGTTAAAACAAGTTTCCTAAAATCCCAATGTGTTACATTCTATCCCCTTAAAAAAATTCCACCCTCGAATTTTTTCTAGGTTACTAATAATTGAATGTTTCTTTCATAGAAACCAGCATAATAAAAAGATATACTAAATCATCCATTAAAAATTGAATAATGGTAACATATGTGTTACCAAAGGTAAATCAGAATTAGGTTTCCACATTAGAGGACAAAGGTGACAAGTAAAATCATGGACATGGAAGATAAATAAAACTACAATGTTCTACTGTGAAGTAATAGAGAACATGGTTTGGAGAATGATGATTATAAAAAATACACAATCCAAATTTTATTGAAAAAGGTCATTTGTCTCTTCAACGATGATGATAATATATCAAAAATTAATTTACTTATAATTTTACTTATGTTTGATAATTTTCTTGAGAAGATATACTCACATGATTTCAGCAAAATATCACCCTTTTGTTATAAATTGATAAATTTCCAATTAATCTATTATTTCCTAAAATTATATTGAATTTTTTCTTCCTTATTTACTAACAACACATGTTGTAGAATTATAGGACATTTTTTCATTCAATTGTTATCATCACATAAAAAATGTTACCATAATTTATCCAACATGTATAAATAATCATACGGTGAGATACTACTTTAATAGAATAGAAATAAAAAAAATCATATCATAGAAATTTAAAAAATTATTAGGCTTATAATATTTCTAAAATCTCGAAACAAATTATATTAGGAAGATGATAATTAAATTTCTCAAAATCAGTATAACAATGATCACCCATATATCATAATGTGTATTTTGTCATTCATATACCAAACATATGAATTCCTTCATTATGTATTCTTTTGAAAGATTTTTATAACATGAATTAATATTAATACCTAGTGAAATCAAACATTCTTCATCATTGTTGAAATAAATAACAAATTATTGGATAAATTCTTTAAATTCCAAAATATTTTAATCTCCAACCATGTTAACATAACACCCACTGTCAACAAAATTTTAAAAAGTTCCTAGGTAATCCATAATGTCTAACATAAATATTATAATCCAATATCTATATCTCCAACCATGATAACATAACCCCCATTGTCAACAATATTTTAATAAGTTCCAATGTAATCAGTAATGTCAAACATAAATATTCATATCCAATATCTATTTGTTAAAAAATAATTTTCTCCACATCTAAAATGGGTAAATGGTTATATTCCCATAAATAATGTATTTTCCATGAATACAAACTTTCAATTAAATCAAATTTCTTGTCCATGAGAATCACTTATAAATTTATGTAAATCCTTATCGATAAAAATAAACAAAACAACCTCTACATATTTCAAAAATATTGTATAATAATTCTTGAATTTGAATCCATAAACAATTTAGTTATTACACTTCATCCTTAAGCTATTAACAGCGCTTCATCATCATATAACATAATACAACATTCATAAAATATTAAATAGGAATCATGTCTTTACATTAATCCAAATCAAATTAATCATTCATATAATCAATACTATTTAAACATCACATACCTTTCATATGTCCTTTGTCACGACCCGCCTTCACCAAAAGGAGGGAAGGGTCAGCTGATTGCCATGCCCTTCCTTATTTAAGTTGAAGGAGAGATAATGACCCCTGAAACCCACCTTCAATAGGTCCCGGAGTGGAGACTAGCACCAAGGGTATAGAAAATTCTCGCAAATGGAAGGCATTACCCTTTTTATGTTATAGGATCGAGAGATAAGGAGAAGAAAACCCAACAACAACAAGGTAGAGAGAAAAGTAAATCAAAAAATAAACCATTCCCACATGCATGTATCAAAAGTTAATGCCACAAGGTGCAAAAAGGTGACGACAAGGTAAGTACCAAAAATGAAAACTACAACTACAACTGCTCCAAAAGTCCGAGCTAGTAAGTTCCTGTGTAATCCCCGAAGTCCTCCTGGAAACCTGAAAGCAGTTTTATATATGTAGGGTGAGCATACAAGTACACTAAGTGGGGAAAACCAAAGACTCTCGTGCACAAGTAGGGGAACGTACTAAAGTCCCAGGAGAAAAGAGTAAACTAAACACCTATCAAGGTAAACTACCCACCCCAGGCCTCACCAAGGCACACTCCCCAAATAACGCATGTCAGGTAATTTATATAATAAGAGCACATCGATGTTTGGGTACCCCGCACCACTTTCCCACTGGTTATTGTGACATCCTACGCATCAGACCCATTCCACCATTCTCAACACAGTCCCACTACGACACCCACCCGCACAAACTTGGGCCACAACCACACACAATCCCACTGCCGAAATCCCGCCCGTACACACCTGGGCCTCAACCGCACGTAGTCCCACTGCTGAATCCTGCCCGCACACACCTGGGCCTCAACTGTCACACGTAACCATGTCTGCAAAAACCTAGGCCAGAACAACCACCACCACGCCCGAAGACACCTGGGCCTCATCCCGAAGACACTTGGGAAACCACCTGCCGCACACACCTGGAAAACCACCACACTACCCAGCCCGAAGGTTCTTGGTCTAATAATGGACTTTAGGCCATCACAGCCTGCCCGGAGACACTTGGGCTATCCGGAAAAGGGAGCAGAAAAAGAGCTAATAACCAGCCACTATGAATAGTGCTGGGAAAAACACCCTCCCCCATGAAATGGGGGTGTTTGGAACTAGGTGCTCAACTTGGGTGGGGCGCGAATAATAAACACAAAACAACAAGTATAGATATATGTAATAAGCACTCATCCAAAGCTAGGTTTTTTCTTTGGACAGCCTATAGATCACAACAACACTCAAGTCCAACTCATGAATCATGCTAACAACCCATCATCCCATTCTTGTTTCATGTTCATTTATAATATTTGAGTTAAGCACCACTGGGCATCTAGTAGGCATAGGCAAAAGTCCAGAAAAGTAAACAGTCAAACATCAACCAAAACGCCCACACATGGTTCTCAACAACAGAGTATTCCACCCCAATTTGTGATATGAACAAGTAACCACCCAGATTTAAAACTCACAACCACCGAAAGTATAAAAGAACAGGGGATCCCATCCCCTCCCACATCTCCAGCAATCGGCCCAAAGGGAAAACAAACAACTACCACCACCAACACAAGTAGGGCCTTGCATGTATTTTCAGATTTAAACGACTTAACACACTCCATGATTCAAATTACGTGTGTTTTAACCGAGGGTTATCACAAAATGAATGATCGTGGTGCCTCAATTTATTTGGCCAGATATACGTGATTTACCAATTCACTTTTCACAGCAGGAGTTTACAACCACAACAAGCTATTTAAAACATTAGCAGGGGTTCATTAGTGCACAAACAATAACCACCAACGGCCTCGATTTTCAGGAGGCATAAGCCAGCACAACTCAACAAGATGGTCATAAGAGAAACATCATCAAAACATAAGACAACATCAACGATCACAACCCCCCTTCATTCTTATAGAATTCGTTCATTATCTTTAATTAGGTCTGGTTTATCCAATTCTATAGAAACAAAAGCATGCCCACCCCGCATGATACACAAAGAGAGAGGCAAAGTAGAAATTCCCTACCTGTTGATAGATGATCGACGTTTAGGCCGAGGGCGTGGAACTTTACGGATAACGATGCGGCCGGTCCGATGCACCAGAAGCTGTTTGTGAAAGTCACGGTGGAGGAAAGGAGAAACCACGACTATCCCTTAGTTTATAGGAGTCGGGGATGGTTGAGGTGAAAATGCAAATCCGCGTAAGGCACGGGGGTCGGGGTTGATCACGCGGCTCCACTCATCACAAAAATGGTCGAGTGGTTTAATCTGACTCATGAATTGATAAAGCATTTAATTAAAACTCTTATGGGCATTAGGGGTCTTTAAATACAGTTAAACGAGTCAGAATAGGGTTTAAAACCCTATTTGCACAAAGGAGCATTACTGGAAACAACTTGACAAGGCCGGGTGACGCTGATCGGTCTCACCGATCGGTCCCGCCGATTGGTCCCGCCGATCGGTCCCGCCGATCGGTCCCGCCGATCGGTCCCGCCGATCATTATCGCTGATCGGTCTCACCGATCAGTCTCACCGAGATGCCACTCCTTTAGAACCCAAATTTTGGCAAAGGGATGGACCAAGAGAGTCTGGGTCCTCACATCAGATACCTCTCAAACTATTCTCGTCCCCAAGAATTTAGATAACCCAGAAGGGAAGGGCGGGTCCGGACAACCACCCCAAAAGATACCTCTCAAGAGCGAACCTCATTGCTAACTAATAACATCATCCTGTCACGAACTAAGCAACATACAATGCCAAACTGCCAAGGTACATGGGTTGGGGAGTCTCTTCCCCCATGTCAAGATATTATCCGCTTTGGGCGGCACTGACTCGCCCGCACGGGTTTAATCGCATCCACCTTAATGAATCTTGATTAGGTGTAGAGTTCTCTCCTTCCCTTTAGCCAGGGGTTTTCACACACAAGCAGAGGAAGGAAACCAGTACATTTCATAGCCAAAGTACAAAACGTTCTACCACAACATGTACAACAAGGAACAAAACTCAAAACAACTCTGGGTACTGGGTACGCATCTGTGCTTCCCTTTCCCACATACTCTCCTCAAGCCCACCATGTCTCCACAACATGCGAACCAAGGGAATGGTTTTCCCACGAAGCACCTTCTCCTTGCGATCCTCGATCATCAATGGTCTCTCCACAAAGGTCACGTCGTCCTCGATGTCCAGCCTGCACCAATCAAGGACGTGCGAATCGTCATGCCGATACCGACGGAGCTGGGACACATGAAAGACATCATGTATCCTTAGTAGCGGTGGTGGAAACGCTAGCTGGTAAGCCACTTTGCCGACCCATCGCAACACTTGGAAGGGTCCGATAAACCCAGGGGAAAGCTTACTCCCCTTCCCGAACCTCCGCTGCCCACGCCGAGGGGAGACCTTCAAGAACACATGGTCCCCAACCTCAAACTCCAAGGGCCTCCTCCTGGTATCGGCATACGACTTCTGTCGGTTCTGGGCTCCCTTCATCCTTTCCCATGTGAGATGAACCTTCTCTGTCGTGTTCTGCACCACCTCCGGACCAAGGATGCCTGCCACTCCTACTTCTGTCCATCACACAGGCGAACGACATGGCCTCCCGTACAAAGCCTCCAACGGGGCCATGCCGATGGTAGAGTGGTAGCTATTATTGTAGGAAAACTCTACCAGAGGCAAGTATTGCACCCATGACCCTCCTGAGTCCAGACCACATGCTCGCAACAGATCCTCCAAGGTATGGATGGAGGTCTCTATTTTCCCATCTGTCTGGGGATGGAAAGCAGTGCTATGGCGTAATTGGGTGCCAAATGCATGCTGCAATCCTCTCCAGACCCGCGAGGTAAACCGTGCATCCCTATCCGAGACTATAGACCTCGGAACTCCATGTAACCGCACCACCTCGTCCACATACTTTCGTGTCAAAGCATCCACAGAACTCGACTCCCTGATCGCCAGAAAGTGATCCGATTTCGTCAACCTGTCCACTACCACCCAGACGGCATCGTACCCTCCTTGGGCCTTGGGTAGTCCCGTGACGAAATCCATTATGATGTCATCCCACTTCCACTCAGGGACACCTAGGGGATGTAGTAGGCCGCCTGGAACTCGGTGTTCAGCCTTCACTTGCTGACACACTAGGAACTTGGCCACAAACTCCGCCACTGCTCGCTTAACTCCGGGCCACCAAAAATGCCTCTTCAAACCCTGGAACATCTTGGAAACTCCAGGGTGTACCACCAAGGGTGAGTTGTGGAACTCACCGAGGACCCTGTCGTGCATCGCCTCTGGGACAAACATCCTCCCCTGGAAAAGCATCAGGTTCTTCCCATCCTCGATCTATCCTTCCGGAGCATTGCCCTGGTCAACTTGGTCACGAATCACTTCGCACTCTAGGTCTCCCCACTGAGACTCTTCCACCTGCTGAAACAGGGATGACTACACTGTCATCTGATATAGGCAGCCTCTGCCTCTATCCATATTCTCATCCAGGTGTAAGGCAGCCAACTCTTCCATTGCCTTCCAGGCGTCCGCCGACTCTCATACTGCATCCTTCTACATCCTCCTGCTCAAAGTATCAGCCACCACATTTCCCTTGCCCCCAGTATAAGAGATCTCGAAGTCGTAATCCTGGAGGAACTCCACCCATCTCCGTTGTCTCATGTTTAAGTCCTGCTGGGGGAAGATATACCTCAAACTTTTGTGATCTGTAAAGACCACAAAGCGTTCCCCGATGAGGTAGTTCCGCCATAACTTTTGCACAAAAACGACTGCTGCAAGCTCTAGGTCGTGGGTGGCGTAATTACGCTCATGGGAACGCAGCTTCCTGGACCCGTAAGAGATCACCCCTCATCGCTGCATCAACAAACATCCCAGGCCCTATCCCGAAGCATCGCAGAATACCCCATAGGCCTCCCCTTCATCTGGTAACCTCAGCACTGGGGCACTGACCAACTTCCCCTTCAGATAGCTGAAGGCTGAATGGCACTGCTCACTCCATACGAAAGCTTGGTCCTTCTTGGTCAAAGTCGTCAAAGGGGCTGCTACTCGGGAAAAGATGGGTACGAACCTCCGGTAGTAACCTGCCAACCCGAGGAAACTTCAGACTTCTTCCACATTCTTGGGTGCTTCCCAAGAAACAACTGCTTCAACCTTTGATGGGTCGACCGCTATCCCCTGCTCCGACACTACGTGCCTGAGGAAGTGCACTTCGCGTGTCCAGAACATGCATTTTTGACAACATCCCATATAGCTAGTGTCGTCGGAGGACTTCCAAAACTATCCTCAGGTGCTCTTCATGGTCCTCCTCTGATCTAGAGTAGACTAGGATGTCGTCGATGAACACAACCACAAACCGATCCAGGTACTCCCGGAAGATGGAGTTCATAAGCCCCATGAACACAGCCGGGGAATTCGTAACACCGAAGGGCATGAATATGAACTCGAAGTGTCCATACCTGCACCTGAACGCTGTATTCGGGATGTCGCTCTCTTTCACCCTCAGCTGGTGGTACCTAGACCGCAGGTCGATCTTTGAGAACCATCCTGCCATTTTCAGCTGGTCAAAAAGATCATCTATCCTTGGGAGAGGGTAGTGATTCTTGATCGCCACCTGATTCAACCTCCTGTAGTCTATGCACAGCCTAAGACCTCCATCTTCCTTCTTTGAAAACAAGACCAGAGCACCCCACGGTGACGCACTCGGACGAACATAACCCCTCTTCATCAGATCATCAATTTGTATCCGCAACTCCCGTAGCTCCGAAGGTGCCATTCGGTAAGGAGCCATCGAGATTGGACGAGAGCCGGGCTGCAGGTCTATCCCGAACTCGATATCATGTCAAGGGGGTAGAGTCGTCACCTCTTCAGGAAAGATGTCCATAAACTCACGAGCGATCTCTGGAACCTCCACCATTTCTGCATCTACTGATTCTACAGTCAGCTCGGTCAACAAGGAGAGGAGAGGTTCCTCTCTCCTGTTTCCCTTCAGACTGCTCCGATCGCCGGTGAAGGTAACACACCGGCTGTCCAAGTCTGAGAACACCACCCTCATTTGAAATTAGTCAATGACGGCGCACACAAGAAAATAGCCAGTCGATTCCTAGGATGACATCGTATGGCTGAATCTGTAGCAGAAGAAGATCCCGAACCGACTGGTGTGGCCCTATCATCAGTCTACATCCCCGACAAACGAACAACAAGTCGGTCAGACCACCAACTAGTGTGCTCAACACCAGGGGCACTGGAAGTCTCTCAGCATCTAGACCCAAGGGACGGTCTAGACTGGGTGCAACGAAGGAGTGCGAAGCTCCGGTATCGAACAAAGCATAAGCAAGAGTGCTAAACAGACTGATCATACCTCGAACAACCTCTGGCCCTACTGGGACTACTGCCTCTGCAGCGTGCAACTGTCCACGCCCAGCTCCCCTGCCCCTCGGCTATCGGCCACCCCCCCCCCCCACCCGACCACGCCCTGGTCGAGGTCCCTGTGGAGTGCCCTGAGGTCGGCCTCCTCCTACGTCTGCCCTCGGAGGATCGGGAGCTCGCTATCCCTACTGCTGCTGCTGGAAAGGTCTGACTGGAAGCTACTGCTGGGGCGGGTTCTAGGGCTGACTTCCACTACTATACTGCACCCAGTCTGGGCACTGACTCCGGAGATGCCCATGGCTCCGACAGATGAAGCATCGTGGTCCCGGGCCTGTAGGAAAAGGGCGAGGGCCGGGGGATCGAATCTGAAACTGCCTGCTCCCTGCGGGTCGGAACCTAGAGGGTCCTGACGCTGGAGGCCTGGTGCTGACGGCTTTCCCCTTTGATGGTCCCAGCTGGATCCCCTCTCGTGACACTCCCCCTAGATCATGCATCCGCTCCACCACATCGGCCTTCTTCTTGACCTCCAATTACGTCGGCAGGGTAAATGGGGTAACAACATACTGGAGGGAGGGTCGGAGTGCCTCCTCCCAACGCCTTTCCCGAGACTCCTCATCGGGAAAGAGGTTCGGAGAAAAAAATAGGAGGTCCTTGAACTTGATCCCTAGCTCCCTCACAGACATACTCCCCTGCTAGAGGGAGAGTAGCTCCTCCCTCTTTTCTGCTTTCATCATCGAGGAGAGGAACTCCGCCCGGAACTCCTTCTTGAAATCCACCCAATCCACCTCAGATTCTCTCCTCTCCCCTAGGTAAAGCATCAACCACTGACATGCCGCTCCCCACATTTGGATAACGGCCAGGGGAACCCAATACTCGATCGGGGCCCGAATCAGGCCGAAGGCTATAACTAGCTCCTCTAGCCAGCCTTCCATCTTCATATCGGAGGTGTTGCCCTCATACTTCTCGAGGACCTGTCGCTGGAAGGATCGAAGAGTCTTCTTCCACTGGTCGTCCTCTTCCTCTCGATCAGCTCTCTGCCGATTGGCCAAAGTAGTCTCAGGGGCCTTGATCGCCTGTACCACATGTGGTCGCCTTCCAGGTGCCATAGCTACAAGGTAAACAAGGAATGCCAATGCCCATGTAGTGCAGAATATAGTTCTTAAAACTTCTTAAGATTTAAATTTATTCTTAATTCCCAAGACATCCCAGAAACACAAGAACACAAGTCATTATGATTCATGTACCTTTCCTAGGGTCTCTACCCTGCAATCAGTGTGGCCTCACTTGGTCATTCGGTAGGTCTAGAGTCCTTGCATCGGATCACGGGGGGCCCTAAAATCCTGTGTCCTAGCCGGTCTTCCCTGCTCTAATTCATGCTCCAAGGTCACCCAACACCATTTCCTTACCATCCCATGCAATCCTCACTGTGCCTAACTTCAGACTCCGTCCTATCTCTCAACCATCCCCCTTTGATACCATTCTGTCACGACCCGCCTTCACCAAAAGGAGGGAAGAGTCAGCTGATTGCCAGGCCCTTCATTCTTTATGTTGAAGGAGAGATAAAGACCCCCGAAACCAGCCTTCAATAGGTCCCGGAGTGGCGACTAGAACCAAGGTTATAGAAAATTATCGCAAATGGAAGGCATTACCCTTTTTATTTTATAGGATCGAGAGATAAGGAGAAGAAAACCCAACAACACCAAGGTAGAGAGAAAAGTAAAGCCAAAAATAAACCATTCCCACATGCATGTTTCAAAAGTAAAATCCAAAAGGTGCAAAAAGGTGACTACAAGGTAAGTACCAAAAAGGAAAACAACAACTACAACTGCTCCAAAAGTCCGAGCTAGAAAGGTCATGTGTAATCCCCGAAGTCCACCTAGAAACCTGAAAGCAGTTTTATATACGTAGGGTGAACATACAAGTACACTCAGTAGGGAAAACCAAAGACTCTCGTGCACAAGTGGGGGAACGTACTAAAGTTCCGTGAGAAAAGAGTAAACTAAACACCTATCAAGGTAAACTATCCACCCCAGGCCTCACCAAGGCACACTCCCTAAACAACGCAAGTCAAGTAATTTATATAATAAGAGCACATCGATGTTTGGGTACCCCGCGCCACTTTCCCACTGGTTATTGAGACATCCTACACATCAGACCAATTCCGCCATTCTCACCGCAGTCCCACTATCACAACCGCCCGCACACACCTCGGCCACAACCACACGTAGTCCCACTGCCGAAATCCCGCCCGCAAACACCTGGTCCTCAACCGCTCGCAGTCCCACTACTGAATGCCTCCCGCACACACCTGGGCCTCAACTGTCACACGTAACCATGCATGCAAACACCTAGGCCAGAACAACCACCACCACGCCCGAAGACACCTGGGCCTCATCCTGAAGACACTTGGGAAACCACCTGCCACACACACCTGGCCAACCACCACACTACCCAACCAGAATTTTCTTGGGATAATAATGGACTTCAGGCCATCACAGCCTGCCCGAAGATACTTGGGCTATCCGGAAAATGGAGCATAAAAGGAGCTAATAACCAGCCACTAAGAATAGTGTTGGGAAAAACACCCTCCCCCATGAAATGGGGGTGTTCGGCACTAGGTTCTCAACTTGGGTGGGGCGCGAGTAAGAAACAAAAAACTACAAGTATAGATATAGGTAATAAGCACTCACCCAATGCTAGGGTTTTTCTTCGGACAACCTATAGATCACAACAACACTCAAGTCCAAGTCACGACTCAGGCTAACAACCCATCATCCCATTCTTGTTTCATGTTCAGTAACAATATTTGAGGTAAGAACCACTGGGCATCTAGTAGGCATAGGCATAAGTGCAGAAAAGTAAACAGTCAAACATTAACCAAAATGTCCACACCTGGTTCTCAACAATAGAGGATTCCACCCCAATTTATGATATGAACAAGTAACCACCCGGATTTAAAACTCACAACCACCAAAAGTATAAAAGAACAGGGGATCCCATCCCCTCCCACATCTCCAGCAATCGGCCCAAAGGGAAAACAACCAACTACCACCACCAACACAAGTAGGTCCTTGCATGTATTTTCAGATTTAAACGACTTAACACACTCCATGATTCAAATTCCGTGTGTTTTAACCGGGGGTTATCACAAAAGGAAAGATCCTGGTGCCTCAATTTATTTGGTCGGATATACGTGATTTACCAATTCACTTTTCACAGTAGGAGTTTACAACCACAAAATGCTATTTAAAACATTAGCAGGGGTTCATTAGTGCACAAAAAAAGACCACCAACGGCCTCGATTTTCAGGAGGCATAAGCCAGCACAACTCAACAAGATGGTCATAAGATAAACATCATCAAAACATAAGATAGCATCAACGATCACATCCCCCCTTCTTTCTTATAGAATTCGTTCGTTATCTTTAATTAGGTCTGGTTTATCCAATTCTACAGAAACAAAAGCACACCCACCTCGCATGATACACAAAGAGAGAGGAAAAGAAGAAATTCCCTACCTGTTGATAGATGATCGACGTTTAGGCCGGGGGCACGGAACTTTACGGATAATGATGCGGCCATTCCGACGCACTAGAAGCTGTTTGTGAAAGTCGCGATGGAGGAAAGGAGAAACCACGGCTATCCCTTAGTTTATAGGAGCCGGGAACGGTTGAGGTGAAAACGCGAATCCGCGTAAGGCGCGGGGGTCGTGGGTTGATCACGCGGCTCCACTCGTCACAAAAAGGGTCGGGTGGTTTAAGCCGACTCATGAATTGATGAATCATTTAATTAAAACTCTTATGGGCATTACGGGTCTTAAAACACGGTTAAACAAGTCAGAATAGGGTCTAAAACCCTATTTGCGCAAAGGAGCATTACTGGAAACAACTTGACAAAGCTGGGTGACACCGATCGGTCTCACCGATCGGTCTCGCTGATCAGTCTCACCGATCAGTCTCGCCGATCGGTCTCACCCATCGGTCTCACCGAGACGCCACTCCTTTAGAACCCGGATTTTGGAAAAGGGAAGGACAAAGAGAGTCCGGGTCATCACATACTTTTTGGTCTATTCCTCATCAATAGAAAACTCATTACTTATTTAACCATGTTGTGTAATTTCATGAGATTTCCATTGAATATATTTATCATCATAAATACTATAAATTCCACATATAAAACAATAAAATTAGGATAATAACTTAGAGAGAAATGTATTTCCATCCATTTCTTTAAATGATGCTTTCATTTTCCTTTTACAACTACATACATTGTGCCCTTATTATACAAATTCATAACATCTTAATATTCCACTAATTAATTCTCTTCATAGATTATTTCTAGATTCATGATACAATTAAACCTAAATAGTCATTCCACCATAGTGTCCATTACCTGAACACTCAGTGAGCTCTATCCTTATCTTCATTGGACGATCTGGTAGTTTGTTATTGTTCATGGTGTTAATCATGTTTCATGAGAGATAATTAGTAATGATAATAACATATATTATTATAGTGATAACTAAAAATAACTTTTCATTAGAAAAGTTTCCATCACCTTCCACTTTTACCTTATTCCTTTATGTTAACTCCATTAACATAAATCCATAAATCATAGTCTGAGAAACACATAAATATTAGAAAACCACTAATTTTGAAATATCAAAAATAGTATGACCAAATCATGGCACCTACTATGTTAATCTATGAATCCTTATGTTTTTAATAGATTATTTATAGGCTTTATCTATTTAGTTATGTCATGATGGTTCTTAAATAGTTTTTTATCCCTATAGAACATCGCCTGGGAGTGTGAAACAAGGTGTGATATAAAGCACAGTTTCATGAACCCGTTCTCGATGGATTCTAGTTTGAAACGTTGTTTTCGTGGGTGATACCCCTATATACATCTTTTCTAGAGTCACAACCACATGTGTTATGTATATATTGATGTGTTTTTAAGAAGGTACTCGTAAAATACCTTATAAAAATTCCAGGACATTTTCTTAAATATTAACTCTTTTGTAGACTTATTGTTGGAGACATTACTAGAAATATCCTTAGAAATATACCCAGGGATATCACTGCATTTTTATCACCCTAGTTACCAAAAATTTATTAATAATTTCATTTAATAAAAACTATATAAGCTCAATGATTAAAATTTATGGATATTTCATTCATTTATAAGAATATTTAGAAAATAAAAAAAGTAAATTCTTATGGAACATAAGAATAATAATTAACATATGGATATAAGAACAAGATAATAACATTATCAGATCATACCCTACTTATCAAAAATAATATACATGAGTCACTGAATAAATATTGATAGTTAATAAGACACGAATGAAGTGGGAATCAAGAGCTTAATATATGAAAACATAACATAGGAATAATACGTGTAATTTTGTAAGACATATAAATATGTAATATCTCTCCCAATATGTCAGGTATCATTGAAAAAACATAGCAAGATTCTTAAAGTGGTTTTACCTATAGGGTGGGACACACCACCATCCTCAATGAAAATCATTTCCTTATATTGTAACATGTTACACCAACATCACATTGTGGATTAGTTTTCATATTCATCACATGATGGGTTATGTTTCATATTTATCATTTAAGGGATATGGTTTCCCAATATTCCCATATTATATCAAGATCATTGACAAGATTCCCTCATTACATAGTGATATTGAAGTCATTAACAAATTCATTAGAGGGAGATATAGGTCTAACCTTCCATATTATAAAATCATAAAAATTTTTACCAAAATATTAAAAATTCAACATATCAGGAATCATAAAATGTAATGTGTTTTTTCATGTCCGAACCAATGAAATTAAATGATTATCATAATCATTATATCATCTAATTACATATTTATAAGATACATGTTTCTTAATCAATTCATAAATTTATATACCATAAAAAGTAGTGGGTGTGAAGAGAATATGACATGATGAAGAGAAATGAGTTTCATAACCATAATTCAACAAAAAAACCATTAATTTAAATAATATAAATATAACTCTTGGATAATATTCCATGGATGTATGGACTAACCCCAACAAATTTATCATTGGTGGTAAATAATACTAAAACATTTCTTGAGGGCAATATCATTTAATATTTGGGAAATTATTTTAAAAAAACAAACCATGTTTTAAATTAACCATATTAAAAAATAACCTGGAAAAATTATAAAATAATATTTCATTGGATTATTTTCATGACAATAGATAAATCGAAACATGCAAAAAATTTATTATACATTGTAAAAAGTTTAAAAAAGTGCTCAATTGAAAAACAAAAAGATGATTCAATTTTAGAAACTATTTTTAAAAAAGGTAATAAAAGTGTAAAATGTGTATTAAATGACACAATATAATAGTATAAATGTTTTGAATATTTTTTTGAAAACATGGTTTTGAAAGAACACATATTCATGACCAAATAGAGAGATACTGTTGAATCTTAATTAAAACATGTTCCCATTTATATCATGCTCCAATGAGTATAAAAATAGTTATATTAGATGAATACATAATGTATTAAAACATTATATGAATTTTAATGATATTTTTGGAGATATGGATCATAATATTTAATCAATGGGAGCATAAACATAAATAATCTAAATAAATTATGATATTACATCAATAAACTATTACTACTTTGGTAACACTTAATCATAATACCAATTAAATAATAAAATTTAATAATGATTGTATTATAATTAAATTAAGTATATATTTTATATAACATGTTAAAAGGAACTATATATATCCCATAGATTAATATAGGTGCATAAAATGGCATGTATCTCAATGAAGGGAAATTCAGAAAAAACCACTTCACCGATTTTGTATCTTTTGAACAATAGAACCCATGAAATAAGGATATAAAATTAGATATTTAAATAACAATATTTCTTGTAAATAATGATATGATACATCCATTAGTAGTATATTAACTACACAAAATAAATTAGGGTTAAATTAGTTGTATATATCACTGAAATAAACGTGAGACCTGAATACATGTACCTTATGTCGTGATTTTTTTCATACACACTAATAAAATCAATATAAATATTATAATTTTAATTTAAATACACAAAAAACCCATATTATTTAATATAATAAAGTATACTATTTTATTATTAATTTATATTTCCCATTAATTAAAAATATCATTTTTCAATTATGTTTTATGTGATATCTCCTTTTTTATTGGATTTGACTTATTATTATAGATACTCTAACATAGATAATAATATAATAGCTTTCATAATATTAAACATGATTTCAAAAAAATATAAACTCAGTATATAAAAATATATAACAATATATAAAATATGGAAATATGAAATGTTATTAGCCATTCATGGAGATGGTAGCCCATACTGACACATGAAAACTATTTTTGTTTTCCTATAACATTCAAATAAATAATATAAATGAAATATATTTACATATAGGAATATTATAATTATATTATATTTATTATCATAAAAATATCAAATAAATTCACTAAACCAATCATTAATACAATCATGGAAAAGATTGAACGAATCACATCAATTTATGGAGGAGGTTGTCCGCACGTTCAGAGAGAAAGTTATCGTATTTATATATATTGTAAAGAATTAAGATGTGTTTAATATTATAATTAAATAATAATAAAAATATCATTAATATAATATATATATTATAAAAATATCATTTCAATCAATATTCCAATCCATGATAGATGATAATGGAAGAATGGCATAACACAGTTTCACTAGGATGTAGTTTACTGTACACAAAAATGATATGTTTGTTACCCATTTGATGGAAGTGTGTCTAGGTGTAGGTTAAGAAGTTATAATAAAAAATATAATTCATTTTATGATACCAAGGATTTAATATAATCATTTGACAATAATATTTTTTTGTGGTGGAGAATGAAAATAAAACCAATGTTTCTTTTGAATGATTTCACATATTCTTTGGGTAACTCATCTTGGTTTTCACCAAATGTATTCCCTGGATGAATTTATATTTAATTTTAGTCCACTATGAGGAATGGATATAATTTAATAGATTAATTTATTAGGGATTGGATGAGAAAATGCTTCTTGAGAGGTTTTTGGAAGGGGAAGAGTGAGTTCCAATTTATAGAGGAGTGATGGCAATCTTATGAATACTAAAAGGTAAACATTATCCAAGGGTATCCATTATCTCATTTTTGTAATTAATGGGAACATGTTACATTAAAGGATTTCTTTGTTAAATAAAACAAATCCACAATCCAAAATTTGTGTTTTTTTATGATTTTGTTCCTTAACATGAGGTTCCCACATATTTATAATTTTAGTTTTTTCTTAAGGAAACTATATTTATAAATAATTTAATATATCAATTAAATTAAATTCGTCTTATATACCCATTTAATCCAAAATATTTAACCTTATTTATAATATAATAATCACATATTTATTGTAAATTCATTTTATCACAAATGCATGTAACGCACAAAGAACTACTTTAAACCTAAATTCACTAACTATGATTCCTATTATCGGTCAATGTGTTCATTATAAAACATAAATTGAGAATTAATGGAGAATATTTTATTATTATTAATATATAAAAATAATGTGGAAAAAGATAAATTTTTTATAAATTTGTACTTATTTAATAAAATATAATTCTTTTACTTTATTTATTATCTAAATAATACATTCACTATTTTAATAAAGAAGTTAATTTAAGTATATCTTCTATAAAAATAATATTTAAATTACTATAATAAAAATAAAACATTTACCTTATATAAATTAAATGAGTATCCAAAAATATGTAGCTTATTTCTAACACAAAATCTTTATCAGTGTAAAAGGAAATGAATGATCTTTTATTGGACTATTCATTACTTAACTTATTATATATGTCAATTTCTTACAATAGAATCCCAATAAATCATTAAAATTGGGAAAAAGTGTATATGTTCTAAGTGATTCCATAAAATTGGTTCTGGACAACTATTGATTCTTGTATACAATATATATTCGAAGATTAATCAATAAGTATGATTGTTCTTTCCTTAAACACTATAATTAATTTTGTCATTTTACACTATTAATTGTTTTTCAAAAAAAATGCATTAATATTATTAGAAATTAAATAATAAAAGTTCAAAATATGAATATAATTTTTATAATTTATGTGAATATAAAATTCAAAAATTTAACTAAAATTAATATCCCATACAATTTGAGACAATGGGTTTTTTTGGAGAAAATTTCAAATATTTGGAATGTATTTATATCCAAATTATATTTGAAATAGAATCCAGTTACATATATTTTATTTATTTACATATTATTAATGTAAATATACATTAATAACAATTTAAAATATATTTTTACTATTAAAATAAATTAGATGAAAAATACAATTTTCAAATAAAATTCACTGTTTTTTAATAATCATCCAAAAATTAAATTTTTCCAAAAAAACATTCCCTATGATAATTTCTAAATTATAAATAAAAAAATAGGTTCCTTTATCTATTTAAATTTTTAAAATTGTATAAAATATATTTTATTATTTTCCACAGATGGACATAAAAAGTAACCCTTTGAGAAAATAAAAGTTTTCACAAGATATTGATTTGACTGAAAGATATATACTTCATTTTCAAAATGATACATTAATATGCAGAAATTAAAAATATTATTGGAAAAATTGATATTAAAATTAATATAAAATGTTTAATGGCTATGTTTTACCATGCTTGGCTAGTAAATTGTAATAATAAAATATTTTTTCATAGAATCTCATTTTTGTCTGTATCATAAGATGAGCCGATGTTTACTATATAATAAGATTAAATTAATATATCATAATAAATAATGGAAAAAATGGAGTATCATGCAATGAAATATATCAAATAAATATAATGTATTTGATTAAAAAGGTTCATAAAAGCATGGGATGTTACTACCACCTCTTTTTACATTAAGATGATTTATATATACATGATCCTTTATAAAATAAAAAATATAGTTTATCTACCCAACCAAATATAATCAGTACATCTGAGTCGATGTAATTTAAAACCCAATACCCTTCACAAAGAAGTATGAGATCTCAACATCTCATTCTAATAAAATTACATCCATTATTACATATGTATATTAAAATACAACTAAGATGAAATACATTTTAGAATATATTTTTTTGTGAAAACCCTAAAGAAATCACTTATGAGGTAAATTCTACCCATAATTATCCATAACACCAAATATTTTTTCACTATATCATGGGTATTATATTTATACTCGTGGTTGAATAACTGTGTAGAACGATATCTGATCATTTGTATATATTATATCAACACACACCGAAACCATGATGGGATACAAAATACAAAATAATTAAAATCATACCATCATTTAGTTGTTAAAATGATTAAATTGTATATCACATTCTCCATCGCATAACTGAATTCCATTAGAAAACTCATTATTGAATAGTGAACTACATAAATTCGTCATGTGGTATTTGTTTGTACACATGATTGAATTTATTGTACAACTCACAGAATAGAAAGTAATATTTCTGACAAGATAACATAATTATTGATGTATTATTTTAGAATCAATAAGACATATATAATTTGAAAGCATCATTATAACCATCTATGAGTTGTGGTGATGGAAAATGAATTGCATCTATTTGTGAGGTCGTAGTCTACTATATACAAGATATATGGTTATGATTCCTATTGAATATAAGGTAACATGGATATAAATTATTACATAAATACAATAACATCTTAGTATATATTTATTTATATTGAAATTATTTGGGAATTAAAAAAGGATGTAAGAGAAGATGTAAAAAAAGATTTTTTTAGTGAAAAATGTTACCTTCTCTTAGAATAAACACATTTGGATAACTTATTAAGGTAAATTGAAGTAGTTTTTTTGGCGAAAAAGAATATATATATGTTTTGTAAATGTATTGTGATTTAATTTTATCATGTTCTGATTTATGATTTTTTTATTTTGGTTGTTTGAATGTGTGACCATAACAGGTGTCCATTTATTTCTCAGGAGGATTGGAATTTTTTTAAATCCCATAACTTTTCCATAAATTGGAAGTGATTCTCCACACATGTGTCTAGAAAATTTATAATTAATGTATTGGAGGATGTATATATTAGATACCTAATTCCACCAAACACAAAAACACAATTTTAAGCTTTTTTCTCAATAACCTATATTTTTCAATATATTTATCATTTTATTCTACACTATAGTAACAAATAAAATTTACATTGAAAATTTAACATTTATGAATAGGTATAATTTATCTTAATTAAGTAATTTTTACCCTCTAGTTATAAATTTGAAATAGAATTTTAATCATAAAATTAATATTTGGGATAATTTGAATTTTATCATAAGTTCATTTAACAAGAAATACCTTATATTACCCTTTACCATGGTAATAAATGATTTACAATTTATGTTACAATATAATCATTATAAAATAAAAATTGTTCTATATTGGAACATATTTTATATTTTTAAAGATATATAAACCACTTGGTAAAAGATATGAATTTGTAGAATAATAAATCACATTATGAAAGACTATTTTATTACAATAATAACAATGCCAAATTTTTAGGGTATTAATTTAATTTTCCTAAAAAATATCAATAAATTGATAGATGTATAATATATTTGTATAATAAATTCAAAAAATGTCATATTAATCTAAAAATATTCAGTGGAAAAATATTTAAATCAATTTATATAACATATAATATTATTAAAATTATTTATTTAAAATTTATATTAATTAAATATTTTTGTTTTCATTGTGTCTTATGCTTTTGAAGTAATTAAATTATAAATAACAAAAAAAAAGTTACCCTCAAGAAAATAATTTCATTATTTTCCAAATCACCATGAATATTAATTAATATTTTTCTTCTACAACAATGTGATCATATAATATAAATTTTATCCATAGTGGGTGATATTAAATTTTTTCATTAAATTAATTAAACATTGGTCACATTCGTAAAAATAGTTTCTAAATAAAAAATGACTTTAATGTAATATGTTTTTATATATGGACATTAAATAGTTGTTAAAAAAGTTTTTTGGTCATTCAAAAACTTAATTTTTAGTTTATCCCCTTGTAAGACAATTTTGTCCTTAAATATGATAATTGTTTTTTTAATTTTTTTGTGTTAATTATCAGTAAAAAATATGGTGAAAAAATAATATGATATTAATTAAATTGGCTATAAATATCTAATCTATTATTCCTAATTAAATTTATAGAAGTTTTGAAATTGATTTTAAATTTAAACTCGCATACATGATAAGAAATTTAGTTTTCCATTGAGAAAGTATTCAAGAGTGGAATAAGTATTTACATCAAAATTCAGTATGAAATTGAATAAGGTTAATGAATATAAATTAATGTATACATGATTTATATATTTAAAATGAAAAAATATTTTTATTTCAAATGCATGTTATAATATATTTCAATTAAAATGTATTTTTATATAAAACCACTATTTTTATATATTAATAGAAAACATAACTTCTTTAGAAAAATAAAACAAATCACCCTAAATATAATTTTTACATGTATATTTCAAAAATTATTTATTTCAAATTAATTTTCTTAATAATGAAAAAATTAAATTTTTTATTATTTTCAAAAAGTAAATAAAATACATTTATTTTAGAAAAAATTATTTGTAAAATTTATAAAGTTATTAAAATGATTAATTAATTTTTTATCAATATTATTTTATATTATAAAACCATTATACAAAATTTTTAAAATTTATATATTCATATTAATAATTCCATGTTTAATGTATAGGTAATAAGGCATATGTTTAAATAATAAATTTTATATGTTTTCATGGTTTTTTATAATTTGATGTGGTATAAAATAAAAGATATCAAATAAAATGAAATTAATTGAAAAAAAATATTCCAGCAGTATTCATGGAGTTACAGAAATTACAGTTCAACCAGAAGAAGGCCTAATCATTTCCCCAAACATCACAAGATGAACATCACTACATGGTGCCACACTTATTCTAGTTGATGTTCACATTATACAATATAGTAATTAAAGCTTTTTACATTATGGTCAATCCCTTCATCAGTCAGTAAAATGAATATACCATGAACTATATCGGGTTGTTCCCTAATATATAGATTTATGACTAGGTTACTCAAATTATTGGTTCACCGGTGACTGAATGTGGATAATAACATAATAAAAAATAGAGGTGGTAATAAATAATAATAATAATATCACACTAATAAATTCATCATTATCCCATGTACCCATGAAATGGGTTACACACCTATGAATTATGAAGAAACACATTGAGTACAATAGTGATTTATTATGCACTATATGAATATGAGTTAATTCTAAAAATATTTTAAGGAATTCAGATCACCCATTAGAAAAATATCTTATCATCATACTAGGGATATTACTGATTACATTAATGACCCCTAAGATATGATCAACTTCAACAATGATCAACCCTTATACATGAATCAAGTACTAAAAATGATTGATTCTATGTAAATAAATGTTGAATAATGTTATAAGGAAGTTACAATAAATTCATAGTAATTGAACTTGTATGATGAGGCTAGATAGATCTCTCCTGGAAAATATGTATCAAATTTTATAATTTTTAATTCACATGTATTCCTTAATGTCCATATTTGTGCTCAATTAATATTTTCTATGAATCAAAAGAGTACCAGTAACCCATAATATCTAATGATTATTTAAATGAAGGCATTTTTTCAATTGATTATTTATTATATATGGTTGATGAATAGTCATCCCCTACCACATTGTCACCACATATAGTGCAGACCTCCGACCAAATAGGAATATATTCGATGGTAACAACCAAAATTCTCTCGGTGGAAATTTCATCAGGAATGATCTTTAAGAGGGATACTGAGAGGCTTTTTATTAACATCAATATTATGAATATTTAGAAAATAATATATTTGTATACATACTATAATTTATGAAATTTATTATATTATTTTTAAGGAATCAATTTGTGTTTTATGGGATTAGGGACAGCATAGGCTTGAAATCAGATTTTTTTACAATGATAATCAAGAGAAAATCATGGAACCAAAAGTGTTTTCTAAAATTTAAAATCATTGGGTATATGGATGAACTCATGGATGCTAAATACATGGAATATATTACTATGATATTGGTATCCTCCTATAGTTATTCTATTTTGGACTTCATATTATCTTGATACATTCACATTATCTATAATTTTTTTGAATAAATTTTAATTTCTTGTGCCTAATCATTAATTATATCCCCCTTAATGTTCATTATCTAAGGAAATAATCCTGAACTATAGCTCCACTCCATGTAAATACACCATAGGGAGAGCCACCTTTCACTCTATTAGATGACGTGATAATTGTATAAGACATTAGTGCTCAATTAAATTGTAGTGGGTATAAACACATTTTATTCTTCATATTTATCTTATTTTGTCCCCTATTATATTTTATATATTACTTTTCATATCCCCATCAAAAACCCCTCAATCCCAATGATTCTTAAAATATATTCTTCCGATGATGAAATTAATATGGGAACCATGTGTAGTTTTCAACTCAGTCAATGTATATTGAGGCTGGTCCCTCCAATAGGTACTTGGTTACACACATTTTACCAATCCCTATATGTGAATGTAAATCGGTATCAAAGTACTCCTCTCTTTAAAAGAGGAAACATTTGTTGTTATGGATTAATATCTTGTTTATGGATCATGAGTCCATCTTAGTAATTACGATTTTAAACCCTCTAAATTAGTATTTCCATTAATAGCTTGCATCACACACTATGTAAATCTAACAAAACACCTGCCTACATTATAAAAGAACATAATATATACACAAGATAAATATAATATCATGTAAAAAGAAGATAATAATAAATTTAAAAAAAAATTAATATTGTTGTTTTGTGTGACTAATCCTTAAAAGGATTCTTTTTTATGAATGTTATAAAAAATATATTACATTATATGATAATAAATGTTATTGATATGTTATATAATTTTGTTGTAGTAGGAAGTAAATTGGGTTTTAAAATATTAAGTAAGAATTTAATTTTTTATTATTTTACATTTCATCTGTATTAATAAACATGATGTATAAAATTTCAATTTACAAATAAATTTTTTTTTATATTTTAAATACATTATAATAAAAAAAAATTAAATTTTTATACTTTTAGTTTTATAAATTAAACATAATTTTTTAATTTATTATTTGATTATTATTTATTGGATTATTTGTTCAATTGAACTTATTTTGTCTAAGAAAATATTAGATCATACTCTGAATAGAGAAAGACACTTTATTAGAAAAAAGAGTCCAAATTACATCAATCTATATAGAGGATATTTAATCTTATCCGTATAATGAAGTAGAAAATTGTCACAATTTATTGTATTAGACCGTAAAAACTCATTTCCATTAGCACCCCTATTGGAAAGACCATCCACGAGGGATTTGATCTCTCTATAAACACGAGTATCCAACCAAATGGCCCGAAGGCCTTCATTTTTTATTGATTTTTGATAATCCACCTTTCAAGGGGAGAGGTGGAACCCTTACAATGCCTTTAGATGTAATTATTACATGGCTCATAGGCTATAGTGGGATTTATTTCCCGTAAGCATCAAACATTACACACAACCTAGTCTAACTACATGGAATAGCTCCTTCCCATCATCTTCATCATTAAATTAGCTCTCCACCTTCACATGGCTGTTTGGCTAGGCAACCCATGCATGCACAGGCTTGTCCCGATGGTACATTTTATACCTTCTCATTCTTGCAATCCTTATGGCATCTGTTATGGTGAAAGCTTGATGATCATCCTCCATAGAGCTTGTTCCATGTAGGATGTTTGGATTGCATATGAACTTAAGGTGGCCTCAAGGCTTTGAGGTGGCCCGAAGGCCTTACTGGCCCGAAGTCTAGGTGGGCCGAAGGACTTAAAGGACTCGGGGACCAAATCAGTGGCTTAAAGGGCCAAATGGGGGAAAATTTCCAGCTCTTATAGCGCCATACAATGCCTTCTACAGTTCCAGCTACTGTACTGCTACAGTACCCGGAAATTGTCCCTCCTCCTGGATTTGATCCCGAGTCGCCTGGATGCACTTGAGAGTCCTCACCAACCGAGCTGAGGATCATGTCCTATAAACATGAGTATCAATATACAGAATGGATGAACAATAATCCATGAAAATAGTCCATCAGGAAGTTATCTTCCCTAAGAGATTAATTTACCCTACTCTAATTTCTTGAATAATTAAGTATAGTCACATTGGATCTATATATTGTTCAAAAAAATTATTTTATCACCATTAATGGATTAGATTACCTCCATCATTTCCTCTTAAATATAATATAAAAACTTTTATAATGAATAAATTAAATCCAATGCATCACCATGGTGGTCCTAATAGATATAACCAGAGCTCAAAGGACCCATATTTCCTCTTGAAGAACCATTAGTGTTGATTTTAATCCATCCAAAAAAGGATACTTACAACCAAATTGAGATGCTCCAAAGGGGGGACAGAAGACACCATAAATTTTTAGTCACCTGAAAATCGAGATTCCGTGAACTGAATTATTACATAACCCATGTTGACCAAAATTCACTTCTCTAATGAAAACTCAAATTTTGGATGAATCATCATGAGGTACAAACTGAGCCTGAACGTGAATCCATTTAATTTGAGAAATTTAGATAATTATTATCAGCTCATCTATAACTTTTGGGAAGTGATTTTGAAGTAGAGGGTAAAGGGGAAAACCATACAAACCTGTGATAAATTTCCGAATGGAACAAATATGAAGGAATTTGAATCTCAAATAAATAATACAGTGCATTCCACATTGATGAATTCATAGAACCTCTTAGAAAAAGATGCTTTATGTCTTCCCTATACTGAGGCCCTATATATTAAGGAAAATAGAGTGAAATACTGAAAGCCAATAAAATATGATTTGTTAGAAATTTTCCTTGAAAAATGACACCACTAGTTGCATGTTAATAGACCCAAAATCATGCAATATCTGAATAAAACTACTTGGGGTTAAAAACACCAATAGACAAGATTTGACTTTTCTATAAATGTGATAAGGGGGATAATTTGTAGTTGTTCACAGCAACTCTACTATTCATTGGTAAATTATCTATATTGTTCAGCTACTCGAAAATTGGGATAGATAACTCATGATTAAGATCATCATCCACGAGGGCATCCATTAGTGGAGTTCAATTCTATGGTGTGGGCCAAATGGTAACAGAGGAGTCTTTAGAGAACAAACATCATGAGTGGAAATAAATATAAGAATATATTTATTTAAATGTGGTCCATACTATATAATTCTTATGAATCGTGTTACAGTCTTTGAGTATGATCATAAATAGTGTACGGAGAACATTAAGGGAACTTGATTTCTCATTAAAAAGTATCCATATAAAAATTTCAATGAAGTATTGATTAAAAAAACATTTATATTTAATGTTCAGTCTTTAAAATCATATGTCATGCAACAACAAGTCCATAAAACATAAGCTAAAATACATTCCAAAATACTCCCACTCAAAATTGAATTCTTTTTTGAGATAAAAATATTTTTGATTAGATGAATAGTCCACCCAAAGACCTTAAAAGTGTAAAAAAACATGGAAGTAATGAAATATTTCATTAAACAAATATGACCAGCCATAGAGAGATTTACACTTACATGAAAAGATTTTCCTTCAAATCTGACTGAAAAATCCATCAAAATAAATTAATTTTTGTCTACCATAAATCATATAGCCCCAAGAGAGATAAAATTAAAACCCCCATCTCTTATTCCCAAAAATTAGATAATTTCAATTTAATAAATAGTTAAAATATAATTTCTATTATAAGAAATGATTTCTTCCATCTATAAAATTTTCTATATACTTCTTCATAATTAAAGATGAATTTATTAAAATTAATGATGTTCTACTTTTCCCGTTGATTAATTTGGATTATTTAACTAACTAAATCATATGAGAAGGATTAAAGGGACTACCACTAGAAATAATGGATTTGAAATTCACATTACCACCCATAATGGATATCATCCGACTAAGACAATCCTCAATAATATAGAAAATATTAGCATAGAGGGTATCCCAAAACCTGAATCTTCAAGAGAACACAAAAAAAATCTTCAGGGGAGCCATTAACCAGAAAAGAAATATTATAAGAGCCTAAAATGGTTTTATCCTAGTTGATTAAAGTACCAATAATGCCAAAACATAAATGGATTGTACAGATAAAACTCTAATCCATTTTATCAAAAGTTTTATTAATAAAAAGATTCTGAAAAATGATTTTCCATTGATGGCTTTCCTAAGGAGATTAACACATTCATAGTCAGTAATATGGTAATTCGAAATATTCCATCCTTTTATGAAACCAATATTATTAGTATAAATAACTTTATTTGATAAAAATCAACCTTTTTATAATCCACATAACAGTAATTTTTAAATAGTGTTTATCAATGCAACCATATTAAAGAGTTGAATTTAATTGGAATTATCCATGATAGAAATATTTTCATCAAATCCATCATTCAAACCACAACGTATGGATACCCATTTTTATAAATGAATAAGAATCATGAAAACATACGTCTGAATAATATTCCAATAAGAGTGAATGAAAAAGTTCCAATATCCATCCAGACTAGGGATGATTTTTGAATTATTAACGAAAAATAACTCTTTTATTTCTGATCCAATGGGGAATGAAATGATCAAGGAATTATACCCCTGATTGAAAATAATTGTAATTATAGCATCCAAAAGTTTAGAGATAGTGGGTCCATTGATGAAATTAAAATAGTACGAAACCACATGGTCAGAAATAGCCTTCTTGTTGTCCAATATATGATCATCATTTTAAAGAAATGTCAAAGGCCTGGTCATCCATCTAGATCCTTGGAGTAATGAAAGAAATATTAATTTCTACCAGCATCATTGTTCAATTTGGATTCGAAATCTGCTATTTTCATCGCATATTCAGGATTAAGAAGATTCTTAAGATGACATGAAATATAAATATACTTAATAATACCATCATAGAATTTATTAGAAGTGATATTTTATAGAATAATATGTAGGGAGTATTAAAGAGAGGAAATTTCAATATCATGATAGATAAATCGGTCACTGATCCATGATTGTTGGTGTATATTAACTAATTTATATTTAATAAAAAAATAAAATCCATCACCACCATAATTTATAGAAGTCAAAGAATCTGGGAATATTTTTCAACAATCCAGATGAGTCGCCCCATTATATTAAAACAATAATGGAAAGGAAGGTTTGATGTCTGCAATCAAGAAATCTACCAATATTGTATGGTTAGAAGAGTAGAGTCATGACATGGTAGTGAAAGAGATTCCATCCCGAACATCCAGAACCACCTCATTACCAAAATTCCTTTCAGGATTACTAGAATCCATGACTTTTTGATGTTTCCAATACTAAGTGATAAAGGATCCAACCATGTTGACCTCAGTAAATAAATTCAAATAATTATAATGTTTGAATTCCCTTAAGGCTTATGTATTAGTCATATCACCCAACATCTCATTAGGATTTCAAATTAAATTAATATCACCAATAATATTCCAAAAAACAATAAATGATTCCTTTAATTGATTCAATCTCTAACCAAAGTCTCCAACAATCTTGATAGTTGTTATGATCATAAAAAATGGATAAATGTTACTAAATACCATTAAAATTTAATGATAATGTGATATACTGATCACTTGAAGAAAAAAATGAGGGATAATCCAATGAGTCATGATCCAAGACCCACAAGTTATTAATATCTGAAAAATTGTTATTAGTATCTAATAATTATAATACGAAACACTCAAGTCTTCGAATTATGGAGATAAATGTATTTTAGGTTCTGCCAAACCAATATAGATGGGATTATGATTTTAAATGTCAATCCTATGCGACCTAGATATCTCATTTGTAAAGACCCAGAAAATTCCATTTAATTTTTTTGAATTATATTGGATTATTATGAGTCTGTGAAAATTGGCGGTGCATGATTTTGAGGCCCAGTGTGACCGAAATGGATTTTTGAACTTTTTCATGGTATGTTATGTAAATGTGTGGGCGACATTCTCTATATTTTGAACCAGTGCTCAAAATAAAAATATGAGAAAACTGTTGAATCCATATCCCCAAGATTAGATTAAGGGAGGTTTCACTTCGACAGTAGTAGGTAGGGTGAATTTTTTTTGGACTTTTAATAGAATATTAAAATAACATGTATTTGTAATTTTATATTCTTTTTCTTTAGTAGAAGATCGACGGTGGAGGGACCAGTGAGTTTTCAATCCATTTCATGGATTGACTCATCAACTACGTAACTACACCATTATTAATTAATATAGTTTTATTATTTCATTTAACAAACCTCATTAATTCCCCAATTCTTTACTCACCACCACCTATTTAAATGGAGCTCAGGGTGGGTTTTTTACTGGGCTTCTTCAGGAATGGAAAATATAGTGACGTCTGGTGGAAACATACACCTTGAGGATGGCACTGGATTTAGTGAGTGGTGATAAGCGCCAATGAATCACTAATTGAAGAAAACGATGAATGAGGTTCTGTCGATCGTCATCATTGTACATTTCATCCAGGTAGGGGTTTTTGTTTTTGATATTATAAAATTCTTCCTGCAACATTCTTGATTTATACAAAGAACACGGATCAACTGACCAATGGGTTGATCCACAGATTGTTCAATAAACATGGGTGGTTTATGTGGGGTTATAAGTCGGATGTTATTTTAAAATTCTATTTTGTTGTAAAAACACATTGTTAAAACACTAATGCAGATGTCACGTGCCAATCTAAACAAGTCCCAGACCCTCCATTGATCATGTTGTTCTTGTCCTTCTCGTGCACATCCACACAATGTGATGAAAAGGTAGAGATAGGCAGAACGCAGTGGTGGTAGTGACCCGGGAGGCTCGTAGGTGTAGACGAAACCATGAACTGACCACCAAAGAATGTCTGGTGGCCTGCGGAAAGAACTAGAGGTGTGCCATTCTGGTAGTGGTCGATGGTGGATGAAGGAGGCCCACGAAAACTGGCCATAAAAAATGGGAGGGCACCATGCCTTTGCAAGACATTGTGGCTAGAGGGGGCTGGACCGAGCTGACCATGTTGGAGAATGGGTGCGCCCGCAGGAGCCATCGGCGGCAGCAGTAGCGGACAGTGGGCAGTGGTAGTAGGTCGTGGTGTGGCCCCATGCTGCGTTGTGTCGTCTGGAGACTGGTCGGCTACCTGGATGACTGTTTCACATGGTGGGGCAGCACCCCAAAGACCGGATGAAACAACCCCGCATCCACGAGGCCAGTTGGAGACAGGGTCTTCCTTAAGACGGACTGGGTCGGACGCGGGCTGAGCCAACCACGGCACAGTCCCATGAAGCAGTTGGGCCGACCCCAACGGGCTAGAACCAGTGGACCGGGATGTCCCTTAATGGGCTGGACCCAGGTGGGTTCAGGTAGACCTCGGTACCCATTGCGTCGGGCCTACCAAACCGAGTCGGACGGGGCATAGACCCAATTTGCCCCCATGTAAGGAAATGCTCGTAATTGATGAACTAAGTGTCCATTTGAAACGTCATCTTTAGTGTTGGGACCCCTTTTGGAAAGTGGTCACTTTTTCATATTCCAGAAGGTCAGACTGAGCGGGTCTGACTGAGGAGCGATCACACGGTTTTCATAGAATGGGGTGTAACTAATAGACCGAGCATATGATCAACGCGCCTTCTGTGGAAATAGAACTATTGTGACATGGATGTCTTTTAGTGATAATCTAATTGGGTTTTGATGATGTTTTATGTGTGATCTGTGTTGTATTAGACTTGAATCCAACCAGTCCATTTTTACAAAACTTCCTATATCTCACTTACCAGGCGTCCGATCGACGTGACGTCTGTCAAGTTGGGACCCCTCAGATTTTCCGATCCCTTGGGTTTGATTTTTGTGGGACATCATACTGGTTGTAAAATTTCAGATGACTTGAGGAGCAGAATCTTCATGAAATTTGGCATGCTATGTGCAGGAATCCAGTGGATGGTTATGACATGAAGAAGAAGAGTGACCAATATGGGTTAGCATCAGAAACTCTAGAGTGGGTTCATCTAGTTTTATGACTAATCATCCCTACCTCTGTACCAACTACAAATATGGGTCCACACCAGCGACCAATACAGGTTAGCATCTAGTAACCAATAAGGGTAAGAAAACAGTTTCTTATATAGTTCAGCAGTAGTTTAACTATGAGTATGATGATCTGGATTTACAACTAGTCATTTATATCCCTGTAACTTTGATGTTATTCAGTTAGAGTCATTTGTATCTATTTCATTATGCATCATTATTTAGATCATTCTTGGGATATTACTTTTGCAGTATTTCTTGTGATGGTTTCATTTTTGGATTACTGAGGGACCTTTGAGGGACTCAGGGTCCCTTAATGATTTTTCACACTCACCCCTTCATAGGCTCCGCCCACACGTGTGTGTTTTGTGTCCTCTAGTGGCACTCCGAGGGAATCTTTGGATGTTTTGGACTTGGTGAAGCATGGTGAAACGGGATCCATTACGATCCTCTTCTTCGACTTCAGACATACATCTACTACACCCAAGGTAGAGCTATAGGGATGATGCGATAGCTGTTTACCTTTATTACAGTTTCTATATCTTTTTTTCAGGCCCACTATTTTCACATTGTAGTTTTACTTTTTGTTGTAGTTTACTCTCATGGTTACACCTTATTTTTTATGTTGTTTACTTCAGTTTCCCTTTTGGAATGTGTACATATCTCAAAGGAAATTCTTTTAATGATTGTAAAAGGCCTCCAGGTGCTAGTCAATAGCCCATGGCTTATGGAAGGTAGGTTTTGTATAGTCACATCTAAGCCCTGTGGGACGTGTCCTGAAAAGTGGAATCAATGGGTGGTCGGTTATAACAGAAGAACTAAGAGTATACTTTTTTGTGGTAATGGCGTAATGTGATGTGAGTTTTCTTTCCAATACATGGAGTGTAGTGTTGGTGCAACGACTGACGTATCCATACACTAGGACCCTAAATTATGTGTTCCAACTTTGTAAATTAAAATACAAGTTTCTAGTTTTTTGAAATGTTTTCTTGAAATTTCTTAAGTCATATAACATGTTATAAATTATTAATTGTGGTTCTTAGGTTTCTTACAGGATGCCTCCACGAAGACATTTATCAAGGATTCCTATTAGATATCGTGATAGTGGCCCACCGAGTGATGAGGCGTCAGTGCGTGGACCACTCAAAGTGATGGATCTTTCTGGTGGTGTAACTATATCACTACCACACGTTGACCAGAAGATGCTACTAGTGGATCATTCATGATAGGTGAGCATGTTGCATGAGTTACAGATATAGATATCTCCGACGGTTCAAGGCGAGAATGTCCCCCAGGAAGAAGAGGACTGGATTGAGGCAGTTTCTCAGGTCATTCTCTTAGTAGAAACACTCACCGAGCATATGAAGATCATGGATGATAGACTTCATTATGGATTTTTAGGATGATGGTAGAGAGTAACACTCCAGTTTCCTGTGGAGACAACCCCCACATTGCTAGACTTTGAGACCCTTTTCAGTGCAGTGTTCATGCGAGTGATACGACAGTCTGTGAGTATTCAGAAGATGTTATATCTGCATCAGTGTAGCAAGAATGTGTCTCAATACTCTGCGTGATTTACTGACCTCTCCCTATAGTCCACCGACATGGTACGGGACCCTAACATCAGGGCCTAAACCATTTTACAGGGTCTCAGATAGGAAATCAAAGATGGGACAGTTTCTCTCATCATCCCAACTTAGGTTAGCGTTATAGAAAAAAATTTGTTCATGGAGAGCTTCCTTGGTGAGCAGGAACTGACAGTGAGAACCCCTACCAGACGACATGTAGAAGAGTCATCTACAGGTGATAGTAGACAGATGAGGCAGAAGCCCAGGGGGGCTAGACCATCCAGAGGGTGAAACTGGGATGCAGGGTCAGAGGTGCGAGGCTCGATAGGTGGACAGATAGAATAGTAATGCATGATCTATTTTTATAAAGGGGATATGGTCACATATCTCTTGATTATCTGAATCCCTATGTGTATGCTCGGTAGACGGTGGAGGGTCCATCGAGGTTGTGGAAACAGTAGGATCATATTTTTCAGCCAAGTAGCAGTTGAGGCAGGGGATCTGAACATGTAGTGGTAGGTGGTCGGGGTCACTAGGAACTACCACCACCACCCCTAGGCAGTCTACCATGAGCTCAGGGAGCTGGTGGATGGGGACATTCCCGACTACAGAAAGTAGATGCTCAATATTTTTACGCCCCTAAGATGATACGAGGTACGATATATATACTCTATACTCTAGAATCATTTCTTATCGTCACTGGTGCTAGAAATTCATTACTTGATGCAGAAAAGGTTCAAGACTCTGAGATTCTGACTGAGCATTTAGCTAGCCCTTTTCATTTGGATACTCATACTAAGGAGATTCAGTAGTCACACACTGGTGCTGATTGTGGGATATTACTCTTGAAGGAGAGAGTTAAAAATTGGATCTTCATGTAGTGACTTTGAAGCCCTACAACATCATTCTAGTCATGGACTGGATATCAGCAGTTCACACACAGATTGACTGCTTGAGATGGACAATGCGATGTATGCATAGAGATGAAGGCTAATTTTCCTTTATTGGTGAGATGGAAAATAGAGTTGCATGAGTTGGACTTACGCTCAGTAGGGTGCAGACGAATACATATCAACTAGCTTTCCGGACCATCGATATGGTGGATGAGGTGAGTCCACAGTTTCCAGTCATGGTGGACGAGTATGAGGACCTATTTCTAGAAGATATTTGAGGACTACCTCCTCGTAGAGAGGTAGATTCCCCATTGAATTGTACTCAGGAACAACATCAATATCTATAACATCGTATCGGCTAGACCCAATAGAGCTCCATGATAAGAGGGTGCATCTGGAGGATTTATAGAAGAATTTATTCATAAGGCCCATTTTTTATCCATGGGCATCCCCGATGTTGTTTTCCATGAAGGAAGGCATACGTTAGAGGGTATGTGTGGACTTCCGAAGCCTAAACCAGGTGACTTGGAAGAACATGTATCCTCTTATGAGGATTAATGATATGTTTGATTAGTTGAAAGGAGTGAAGTGGTTCTCAAAGATATACCACAGATCATGCTATCATCAGCTCTGTTACGAGACGAGGACGTACCAAAGATACCCTTCAAATGTAGGTATGTCCATTATGAGTTCTGGGTGAATCCATTTTGAAAAATCAATTTACCATCAATGTTCTTGGGGATCATGAACAAGATCATTCATCAATACCTTGATCACTTTGTGGTGGTCTTCATCAATTACATATTGTTGTGTTCTTCGTTCGAGGTAGATCATGAGGTACACTTGAGTATAGTTATAGACACACTTCGGGAGCACAAGTTATATCAGAAGCTATCAAAGTGTGAGTTATGGGTACCTTAGGGACACTTATTAGGACATGTTATCTCAGAGGATGGAGTTGGAGTGGATCCAGCAAAGATTGAGGAATTACATTCTTGGGAGCCACAGAGGATTTTTACTGAGGTGTGAAGCCACTGGGGATTAGCAGGCTACTATCGGAGGATCGTGCTTGATTTCCTTAGAGTAGCCACACCTATGACTATCATGGAGAATACAGGTAAACCATTCATGTGGTATAAGACATTCTAGCGAAGTTTTAAATAGGTGAGGCAGAGCTTGACCAATGCTCCCATCCTTAGGTTTCCAGAGGAGGGCACTGACTATGTGGATTACTTTGATGCAATAGGGACTGGACTCAGTAGCGTTCTGAATCAGGATGATGCAATGATTGCTTATGGATCATGACAGTTGTGTCCTAATGAGTATATTTATGTGACTCAAAACAATTAGTATGCAGTAGTAGTATTCACACTGAATATTTGGCGAGACTACTTGATGAGAGGGAAGTTCATTGTTTACTCAAAACATAAGATTCTCAAATATATATTCACACAGAAAGATCTAATTCTGAGACAAAAATGTTTTCTAGAGTTCCTAAGTGACATTAACTTTGAGAAACTCTATACTCATGGGAATGAGAATGTATTAGAAGACACACTTAGCTGGTGATCGAGTTTGTAGCTACTGAACGAGGCTTCATAGAATTCATCCTCGCTTCAGATATAGTACATGGATAAAGATGAGACATTATATCCCAATTCGATGGTAGTTTCCCATCCAATCCTTTAGTAAGTCATGGAGGTTCAACATGGAGATAGCAGCTGCGAGACTACACATGCTTAGATATCCTCTAGCCATGCACCAGGAAGATATTCTGAAGGTGGGGAGAACGCTATACATTTCAGAGGAAGTACAATTTTACTAGTGGCGCAATGAGAGGAGGTGCTGAGGGAGTTCCATAAATCCTCCTTGACCGTACATCCATGTGTGATGAATATGTATCAGGACTCTCAGTTTTAGTACTGGTGGCCAGGGATAAATAATGTTGTGGTGAATTTTGTTTCTAGATGCCTGACATTGCAACAAGTGAAGGTAGAGCAAGAGGTACCAGCAGGCTTGAACCAACCCCTTGAGATACCAGAGATAAAGTGGGAAGGGATATCAATGTAATTTGAGATGGGGTTACCATGTATGTCCATAGGGAACTATATCATCTCAGGGATCGTTGAACGACTCATCATGTGGTCCCACTTCATTTATATTTGTGAGAAGGGTTCAGTAGAGAGATTGTAACATATCTACGTTCAGGTGAATGCACTAATTCAGAGAATGCCTTCGACAATAGTTTCAGACTGTGACGCAAGATTCACATCCAGGTTGTGTAAAGGATTATGAGAGGATTTCTGGACTCATATTCACTTGAGTATAGCATTTCATCGGAAGATAGATAGTCAGACTAATCGAACAATCTAGACAATGGAGGACATGTTTTGTGCTTCTGTCCTTTACTTTGGTCGCATTTGGGAGGACCACCTACCCTTCGTGGAATTCACGTACAACAACATCTATGACCCCACCATTGTTATGGACAATTTTGAGGCATTGTATCGAAGACTGTACAGATCGTCCTTGTGTTAGATGGATCTAGGAGAGCTGATATTCGTGGGCCCAGAGGTGGTACATCTACCACTAAGAAGGTGCAAGTCATATGAGAGTGGATGAAGACTTCACAAAGATGACACAAGTCCTATGCTGATAGCTGATGGAGACCACTGATGTTACAGTTTTTGGGCCACATATTCTTGCGAGTATCCCCTCTACAAGGACTAAAAATATTTGGATGAGGTAGAAAACACTCACTGAGGTTTATCAGACCATTCTAGATACATCGAAGGATTGTCAAGGTGGCGTACCACTTGGCACTGCAACTGCAGTTGGAGAGGCTGCCCGACCTCTTCCACATATTCTAGCCGAGGAGATACGTGCATGGCCAATCACACATCATTGAACATGGTGAGCTCAAGATTGATGATGTGATGAATTTTTGGGAGTACCCATTGGTGATATAGGATTGATGATATCAGATCCTTGATGGGCGGTCGGTACCTATAGTGCATGTTTTGTGGTAGCACAAGAATCTGTAGGAGGGCACATAGGAGCGAGAGGCTCATAGGCATTCCCAATACTCCTCTTTGTCCGTGTAGCCTTAGTTGTTATTCTGGGATGTAAATCCCCATGGTTGGGAGATTTTAGGGAACCGGAAAATTACATGTAATTTTTTTAATTATTTGAGATTATTATGAGTCTGTGAAAACTAACGACCTGTGATTCCATAAACCGGTGTAACCAAAATGGATTTGTGAAAGTTTTTAAGGTATGTTATGTAAACAAGTGGGTGATATTTTCATTCTTTTGAAGTAGTGTTTGGATTAAAAATATGAGGACTCCGTTGAATTCGTAGTGCCAGGATTCGCTTAAGGGAGTCATCACTTCGACCGTAGTAGGTCGGGAGAAAAATTGTGTTTTTGTACATTAAAAAAAAGTAAAATAACATGTAATTGTAACTTTATATAATTTTTCTCTAACGGATGAGCAGTAGTGGCGGGACTGGAGACTTGTTATGTCATTCAATGGCTTGACTCATCAACTGTGCAACTCGACCATTGTGAATTAAAAAAGGTTTATTATTTTATTTAAAGAACCCACATTAATTCCCCATTGTGTTACCCACCTTCCCCCCCCCATTGAAATAAAGACCAGGGTGGGGTTTTTGCACGAGCACCACAGATTGAAAAACTGATGACAATGATGAAGGTGTTTCTGTTGATCGTCATCAGTGGATGTCTCATCTAGGTAGGGGTTTTGGTTTTTTATTTTTTAAAATTAATTCTTCAAAATTTTTGATTTATATGAAGAACGTGGATTAACTGACCAACAGGTTGATCCACATATCATTCATTAAAAAATGGAGGTTGATTCTAGGTTACAAGATGATAGTTATTTCTAAATTCTCTGTTTTGTGTTAACATCCCTTATTAAAATGCTTACACGGAGGTCATTAGCTAATTCGAACATGGACTGGACCCTCCGCCGATCATTTTGTTCATGTTTTTCTCGTAAACGGCTAGGAAATGTGATGAAAAGGGAGAGATAGGGGTCACCCAGTGGTAGTGGTGACCTGAGAGGCTCGTAGGCACACACAAAAATAAGAACGTATCATCGGTGCAAGTTTGGTGGCCAGTGAAAAGTGTCACTGGCACGCCATGCCGGATGAGGCTGGAGGAGGCACGCAGCAACCATCCATAGGCAGTGGGAAGAAAACTCACTGCAAAGGCTAGCGGTGGCTAGCCTTAGCCGGCCATGCTGGAGAAGGGTGACGCCAGCAGGTGACCCCAGTGGGAGTAGTCGTGGCCAGTGGACTACTGTAGGTGGGGGCGGAATGACCCCGCGTCGTACCCCGTCGGCTAGAGTCTAGTCGGCCACCTAGATGACCATTGAACGTGGTGGGGCAGCACCCCACCATCTAGATGAAACGTCCTCATGTATCTGAGGCCAACTAGAGATGCGGTCTGGCTTTAGGCGGTCAGGGACGGACCCATAGCCGAGCGGGCTAGCACGGATGGGACGAGCCCCACCAAACAGGCCCGGCCAACTGCGTTTTGAGCCCATGAATCTGTCGTGCCAACCCAGATGATCCAGACCTAGTAAACCAGACCTCTCCTTAATGGTTAAGACCTGGGCAGGGTCAGGTTGACCCCGGGACTCAGTGCGTCAGGCCTACCATACCGAGTCTGACCTTGCCCAAACCCAACCATCCCCCGAATAAATAAACACATGTAACTGATAAACCATGTGTCAATTTGACACACCGTTAGTGGCATTGAGACCCATTTTTTTGATGTGTTCCTTTGGCATATTTCGGTGGGACCGATCGATACGGGTCATACCGAGGTGTGATCACCCATGTTTCATGGAAATGGGTGTAACTAAAAGACACAGCGTCTAATCAATGCGCCGTTTTTGGAAAAAAGGACTCTTATTAGAAGAAGTTACATTGGATATACTCTAAGTGAGTTATGATGGATTCTGATGTGCGTCCTAGTTTGGTTCAGACTTAATCCAATCAGGCCTTTTTTACAAAAGTTCCCATATTACATAGACCAAGCGTCTGATCGATGTGACGTCTATCACATTGGGCCCCAATGAAGGGGTGATCCCTTGGGAATGATTTTTGTGTGACCTCATATTGGTTTAAATATGACTCATGTCTTGATGATCAGAAATTTCTTGGATATCAGGTGTTCTATATGTTAGAATCCAGTGGCTGGCTGTGATGTGAAGAAGAAGAGCGACCAATATATGTCATCCTCAGAAGGTCTAGAGTGGGATGATCTAGCAATATGATTAATCATCACTACCTTTATACCAGCGAGTAATATGGGTCATCACAAGTGACCAATACGGGTCAGCACCATCGACCAATATAGGTCAACAACAACGACCAATACGGGTCAGGATCAGCGACTAATACGGGCCAACATCTAGTAACCAATACGGGAAATCATACGGTGACTTATAAAGGTCTCCAGTAATGTTACTAAAGATAGGATGATCTAGCTTTATGAATAGTCATCCATATCATATTAACCAGGATGTTATACATCTAGAGTTAGCTGTATCATTTTCCTTGCACTTCATGATTTAGATCATGATTGTTATATTACCATTGTGGTATTTCTTGTGATGTTTTACTTTTTGGATTACTGATAGAAATTTAGGGGTCTTAGGGTCCCCTAATGAGTTGTTATCTTCACCACTGCATGGGATCTGACACACGCGTATGTCTGGTACAGACTACTGATGCTCAAAGGAAGACTTTGTTGGTTCAGGACTTGGTGGAGTTTGGTGCTACAGGAGCTGTCAATATCCTCTTCTTCGACATCATATATAAAACTACTACCCCTAAGCTAGAGCTCCATGGTAAATGCAACAGTTGTTTACTTTCTTCTCTGTTTCTAAGGCTTCTATTCTAGCCCGCTATTTTTAGTTTTCAGTTGTACTTGTTGTTATACATTACTCTCGTGGATAGACCTTACTTTTCTTGGTTGTTTACATCAGTTTACAATTTTTATTGTGTACAGATCTCTAAGTAAATTCATTCCCTTTTCGGGAGAAGGCTTCAGGTGCTAGTCACCAACCCCTGGCCTAAAGACGGGGGTCTTGGGGTTTTCATGTCCCGACCCCCTAGGATGGGTCATGACATCATTATTGGCCAACCAATGAAAATTAAAACAAAATTGTGTTCATTTGGGTTTAAATTTAGGGTAAATACCCATGTTTCTTCCACAATTCCTTTCACATTGAAGGATTTGGGGGGGCATCCTAACATCTTTTTAGTAATGGGAGTAGTTTAAATTTAAGAGTTGATGTCACAACCTCTTTTAAAAATTTCTTTTATTTAAATTTGAATTGGAGATTGAAGAGGTTCATTATCCATGGAATAATTAGCATTAGCTGAATCCAAAGTGGAAGCCGTAGTCGAATGCTCGTGCTAAGTGGATTCATAAGTCTTATGAGTCTTACCCTTGACTGCAACATTACCTATAACTCTTACAGTAGAATCATGTATGTTTGATGGCACATTGAGATGGTCCATATTTTTATCATAGGAATGATCCATCTTGGAAATATGGTAGAAAAATTCTCTATGCAATGAAATGACCACATGATGGAAAAACTATATCATACCCTCGTCCAAATCATGCTCATTCAGGTATAGATATATAATATATTAATTGTCGAAAATTTCATTATATATATCCAAGGTTATATCATCCAATGAGGTACCCATTATAGAATAAAAAATAGTATATTTTAACATGGATAAACATGGAACATTAGACTGTGAGTCATACTCATCTGTAATGTCATGATAGTTTTTCTCTCAATTTCACATTTATAAGGGAAGGTAAAAATTGTTATCTATAATTGAGAGGCTTATATACATCTCCTTTATCAATAAAAAATCAATTTTCCTAAATTTCCTAATGTATTAATTCTATTACATCATCTAAGGATCCAGTTGGATTTTCATTTGAAAAACTCTGAAATTATCAATCAAGTTCCCCACAATCTTACAATAATCACTGAATGGAGAAACACATTAATATTTAATCTTGACCTATATTTTGAAGTCATTGGAAATAATGGTGATAGATTATAGACAGTTAGAATCCAATTTCACGTCCAATTTAATCTATGAAAATAAATATGTTCTCTACCAATCATGCATTGATTCATTTTGACTAGGGTAACTATGCATAAAGCAAGATCATTTATAATTTTCAGATACCAATATACATGGTTTAGACCATGGAATCAAATCACTATTTGAGAATTAGAATACTTTTAGGAGAAAGGATTAAAATTATTATCACATTCTATGATTCTAAAAATTAATAGCTTAAGCTTCAAGTTGCAATGGTTTTGAGTATCATTCAAATATTTACGATTTTAAAAGGTCAAATGAAAAAAAAACCATCTTTGAATAGGGATGAGTTTCCAAGAATGATTGGACCAGAACATTGATATTTGGTTCATGAGATCAAATTATGAAAATAGATGATATCATTTGTAATAAATGACATAGCCAATGAGAGAAAACATGATTATATTAAAATGTTTCTACAGAGACTTAGGATACACACCAATGTTAGAACTCTCATCATTGAGCCTATTGATATTAGAGTATCTGGAAATATCTTCGTTCATCGGATCAATAAATCTCAACAATTCTTCATATAAAGAGACACACACCATTCATAGAATATGAATACCAGATGCATTGGTGTTTTGAGAAGAGGAGTTAGTATCCATGAAACAGAATTCCATTTTGGGATGTAATGAACCCATGATCACAAAACCTATAGATGATGATCGCCATCAAAAAAATATGAATATTTCCTACTCTTTCTCTCGAACCAATCAGTAATAAATGATTTCTTCTATTAAAATAATTGATTTTTAGGTGAATAAGTAAGAAATATGGTTTCTAACTAAATATTAACATTTATATCTATAAGAAGATGTATTTTCTAATAAAAGTAATTATAAATAAATTACATCATAATTATTTTATGGTGTTAAAATATAAATTTTAAAATAATATTATAAATTTATAAAACCTTTGTTAAACCATGTCTGCAATATTTTCCAAAACAAAATTTTTAGTCTATATCATTTAATTAAATAATATTTTGTAAAAATATGTGTTTGCATTATTATAAAAGACCCAAAAATCAATTTGATTTATATTGAACACATTTATATCATTAAAATAATGAACATTTAGAATTTATATCATAGAAATAAATTCTAGGATTTAATATAATTTTTTTTCTAAAAATGATTTTTTAAAATAACAATTAATTGGTGTAAATATTAATTAATAGTATAGTTAAAAAATTTATCTGATTATATATATTTGATAATTTTATTATTTGTAAAAATTATATTAATATATGAATTTAATATCAAGTCTAATAAATTTTATTATTTAGATTATAATTAGTCATAATGGTAAAACCAAACATGTTAAAAATGGATTATCTAATAGAAATAGATCTATATAAGATTAATGTTTTTGTAAAAAAATATTTATTGATGAATATCCATCCATATATCACCCCACAAAAAATTATTATTCTTTTGAGTATTCATGACTATTTTTAGATGTTTATACTTTATATTTTGTTGATATATGTTCAAATATCATTCTTAAAATTTGGAATCGGGGAAACTCACAAACCCTTCAAAAATTTTCAAAAACTTATTATTCCACTTGAATATCAACATTTATATAAGGCATTTGAATTTTATTACTTTTACTGTAGGATATGGTCATATGTTATTATCTTAATGGCTATTTTACTGACAAATCCACCAAGGAAAATTCATAGATTTCAATGTGAGAATACATTTTTATTATGGTTCATTATTTTATATATTACGAAACCAAATATAATTTTATTATTTAATATATATTGAAAAAAAATATTTATTTTATACTAAATGATTAAATTCTAATTGTATTATAATTTTACAAAGTCCAAAATTTCTATTAGGGAAAACCACTTTTCATTTATAGTGGGAACTACCGCATCATGAAGATATATATCTGTTTTTTAATCACCGAACACTCTCATATAATATTATAAAGTTGATATTGAGGAATTGATTTTAAAAATATAAAAATATTGGTATTATTTATAGAAAAATTATAATCCACCTTTGTTCTCACATGTTTTTTATAATTAAAAACATTAATCGTGTGTTCTGCAAACAACCTCATCTATGATATATCATAACCACATTTTCATCTAGATAATTATTTTTTTGTTAAAATAACATAAAATATGAACAATAATGATCATAATATCTAAAAATATCATTATTATTCTATATTAATTATGTAATTCATAAAAACTTCTTTTATAATCATAATGAAACATTAATTTTGGTATATTCATTTTTGAGTTCATCTAACATATTAAGTGAACATTGATATAATATAATATAATTTTTTAATATTGATAATTAAATAATGATAACATATCATATAAAAATGGAAATATTATATTATTTTTTTTAGAAAATAATAATACTGAAATAAAACTAATTCACTGTGTTAGAACAATAAGTTTGGTAAAAATAATTGAAATGTGTGTATCATAATGTTCATTTTCAAGGATCATAACATAAAATCTCATAGAATTAATTTATATATTTATATATATTTATCCATGATAAATATAATTATACATAATGATATTATAATAATTAAAATTAAGGTAAAGTGAATATTGATAATATTTATATGAAATGAGTTCAAAATGAATACATTAGTCTTATATGATATAGAAAATAGATAAAGCCAATTATTTTAAATATAAATAATGATAATGTGTGATGGGTTCAAAAGATAATAGATATTAATATGGTTATAAAATAAGATATTACATTTTTATCATTATCATGATGTTGTTAAACAAATGTTGGATTAAATATTGTCAAATTTTGGGGTTACATTTTTCAAATTTTCACCACATAAGACATGTTTTATATTATACAAAAAAGATTTACAATGATGTTTCTAATTACATTTTAATATTTTTATCATGACCAGATAATTATTTGTTATAGTTATAATTTCAGTAGAATTCATATCCCTCTATGGTTTTTGATAAAACAATTTCAAATTTAATAAGGTTTTCATTGTATCAATTTCAGATTTCTTTGGTCATAGTTTCTATTATAAGAATAAAAATTTCACTAATTACGTAATCAATCGATTAACACATTTAATATTTAATATTACCTTATTCTATATGGAATTTAACTCTCTTTATTAATATTATCATATTTGATAAATGTATTCTAAAATAAATATTTTGTGGAAAGAATAACACTGTTTTTTCCAAAATTTATTTTCCTCCAGGTATATATTTTAATTAATTTTCATTTTCTTCTCATATTGTGTCACTATTATATTGATTATTATGTTTCATACCCAGAGATACATTTACCTCTTTTCAAAATAAAAATCTAATAATCTTTTTATGATGTGGGTATTGAAAAAAATTGTATTTAAAAATACTAAAATAATTATTTTTCCTCATTTTAAAATAAAATGTTTAATTTTATAACCCAAATATATTTAGATAATATTAATTATACTTATATTATATTTGATTATGTTAATGTTTCCAAATTATTATTATGACGTCATTCACTTCTAATTTTAAATCTGTTATTAATATTTCAAGCTTTATTATTATGGTTATTTTTAAAAGAAAAATATTCTAAAAAAATAATAATTTCCATTTAGAATACATGGTGTATTTAAAATTTATCCATTAATGAAATTTATTTCCAGATATGTTTTTATAAAATCCTTTATTTTAAATTTTCTCAAGGGTTGCATTCCAAAAATGAATTTTACAAGTTACATGAACTTTATTTACCCCATAAAAAAATTTATTTTTTGAAATCTAGTTAACATTTTTCAAATATTTATTAATTATATATTGTTTATTTATATACATTGAAATTATTTTCATCAACCAACCAATTAATTTTCCTATTAAGTATTCTTTTTGTGTGAATGAATTTTTTATTCAAACCATTTACATTCTTTAGTTTAACTTTAGTGATACTATCTGAAATTGTTGTGGATCCCATTTTGTATTTTATGTGTTACATATAATGTAAAATATGAAGACCATTTTAACCAACTATTTTCACTACATTTTAAATTATTAATATTATATAGATCTTATATTAATTATTTAATGTTATTTTATAGATATCCCAATAAATCCAACTAATTAACTTGTTAAATCATATTGTTACTCGGGATAATATGAAAAGTTTTTTGATGCATGATCCACTAAGTGGTACTATTTAGTGAAGCCAGATATATAAATGTAATTATGTGGGTGAACAGTAATCCACTAAGAAAAGTTATTCAGTAATCTCTAATCTACAAATGGAAAATAGATGTGATGCCAGATCCACTATGTTATGGTCCAAATGCTTATTTCCTATGAAGTAATAATTTATATTGAAACACATTAATATTACGATTTATCGCATATTATCTATCATGTATTACGTAGATATAGTTTCATAATGTTACATTATATTATATTTATTATGCTCTCATAACCATATATATAATTGTTTCTCACTTATGATCATCATTATAGTTCTGTTATGTTTCCCCTTTTGAAAATTTGATCACCCCCATTCCAATATTTTATTTTCCCAAGATATGATGATTCGAATTACAAGTATGAATTATAAAATGAGGTGTTTCATTCTTTTCTTATAAGTAAATGATTAAAACTATTGTAATATGATTTTCTATATAGTTAATAATCCAATAACATAAAGAATCCGTTCTATGATTTTTTATATTCATTGTGAGATAACAATAATAAAAACATTAAATAATGATATAAACTACTTTATTTATCTTTTATCACCATTTTTGTATAAAAATAGGGTTTGGATATATATTTTGGTGTTTCATTCATAGAATGTAGTAATCCCTTAGGGGATTGTGTAATTAATAAGTCTATGTATATGATAACAACCAGAAGAATGGTTATAAAGGGACTATATGGTCCTATAAAGAATTTCATTCCATTCTGGATACTATAAAATATATTTTTAATTCTAAAATATTCAAATAGGGTAATCACCTCATAATGTATGTGTTTAGAATTGGATTGATCATCACTCTGGAACAAAATGATTTTTCTAAATGATTTACATATTTTGAAACACTCTAAATGAATATAAATTTGTTAATTTAATACTATTTAATCAAATTTTGACCAATTAATGTATTATGATACCTAAAAAATATCAGAGAACCTAACTGATAAATAACCATAGACAACCAAGGATTGAACAAATAGAGTCCCTAGACGGACAAAATATATCCCATTTTACAAATATAGTATTACTAGGGGTGGAATCTTCATATTGTTTTTAAAATATAATTATACAATATAATATAAAAAAAATAGTTGGTTTTAAAATATAGTTGAATTCAGATCTTGAAAATGAGTATGATAAAGGCATATATCTAAAAATAACCATGTATTATAATATAATTTATGACATACGATAAAAGGTTGACAATTTTATTATACTAGTGTTATAATAAAAATTATTTATTTCCCCATTCTACCATAATGTAATGATTGATATTTTTTAGTTTTATTTTGGTATATTAGAAGTATTATGTGGTTTATATGGAACATCTACTATTTTCGCATCAGTATTTTTGATTTAATGGCTAGGAAAAATTTATTTGTTGCTGTAAATAGCATTGAAAATTTATTTTATTGAAATTAAATATTTCATGGTATATCTATTGGTGAATATATTATTGATGTATAAATAACACGTTTTTATAATATACACATAATAATCATATAATAATGGTTTGATTGGTCCGAAGAAAAAAATTTGATTGATGTATTGGTACCCTTGGGATTTATAATTAAATCATTTAAAATTTCTTTATTTTAATCACACTTTTTATATTATAGTATATATTATATATTGTGGATGTTTTTTACTTGGAATAAAATAAAATATTAGAGATTAAGACCATGTGAATTTATGTAATAATTTATTTTTTCCATTCTTTAATGACATGTATATTCATATGGTTTGGGAAAGGTAAATTTTTTAGTATTCATGGATGAGGTATATACATATACACATATATGATTTTATAAATGATATGAATTGTTTTAGAAAATATAATATAAATTTTATATCCTTAAAGTGTAACATATATTTCATATTAGTTATTATACCATATGTCATATATATGTTAGTAATTCTAAAAACTTATTTTATCAGTGAGTAATAATTAAAATCATGAAGCTTTAATTTATTTAAGGGCTTATAGAGTAATTTATAGAGTTTAGAGACCATATAAATTTATATTATTCTCAATATATTATGTCACATGAAATAATGAACTAATTCAACATCAAAAAAATTAACCATAATATATTAAAATTACATGAATAATATAACCATTATTAGGGAAATTTTTAATAATAAATGAAATTATATAAAATATATTACTTTTCATCCTTTTTTATTATAATAGGGATTAATTTTTAAGATTCCATTATAAAACAAGTGTTTGATTTTACCTTAAAAAATGATTTTTAAAATTTTATATTTTTATTAAAATAGGTAATAATTATAATTTTAAAATATAATTTTAACATTGAATAATTTATAAAATTACATGAAATAGTAGTGAGTAATAATTTTTTTTTAAAATAGGTATAAAATAAATCTATTATTACATATTTTTTATTTATTCAAATAACATAAAATATTTAAAAATTCAAAAATTTGAATTTCATAAGAGAAGTGATTTTTTAATTTAAAATTTCAACAATATGTTTTGGTAAATTTTCTTGATGTTTTTGAAAAGGGAATTTTTAATGATAAATTTTAAAAATGAATTTTGTTTTTAATGTATTCCATTTATGTATACATCAGGGAGACTATATAACTTAATAACATATAAATAAATTTTCGGGATAACATCTATATTTTTATAAATGGTCGGAATGCCCTCTTTTTTATAAATTTTATTTATAACCCACATTTTCAAGGCATGAGGGGGAACCGTTACAAGACCCATATGCTTTACATGTTACATTTTTCTTAGTCTTGGAGATATTACAGGACCTGTAGGTCTTAAAGAAACCTTACAAACAATGACTACATGAAATCACCCGTCCCTAGCATCTGCATCGTGATCAGCTCTCCACCTTTCCATTACTGTTCAACTAGTTGTCCTGTATAAAGATGCCAAGCCCTAGTATCAATGTCAATGTCGTAGCCTCTCATTCTTCCAAACCTATTAGACATGATTTTGTGAATATGTCCTCATCTACCGTTGGTTCCTTATATAATCTGTCTTAAAATCTACATATTAGGAGGAATGAAAGGCCTTGAGGTGGCCTGAAGGCCTTTAGGTGGTCTGAAGGCCATAAAGGTGGTCCGAAATCCTTACTGAAACGAAGCCCTAGGTGGCCCATAAGCCTAAAGGACTCCAATCCTAAACTAATGGCCCTTGGAGAATAGTCCCAGCTGCTATAGTGCTGGACAGTACCTGCTACTGTAACAACTATAATATCATCCTTGTACTATTATAGTTCCAGTATGGTACTGCTACAATACTTCTAGATACTGGTAAAGTACCCGTAAATATTCCTCCACCATTTTTAGTTTTTTTTCAATAAATTAATTAATATATTTATAACCAATACCATTTATAATGCAATAACATACATTAAATTATATATTTAATAATACAAAATTTCAAAAAATGTAATATAATGCATTACAATTTGTAATGATAGTATAAATTCCATACCCATAGAATTTATTTTAAATAAAGAATATATAATAATTTGAATCATTATTACTCAATTATTCATTAAATCCCGTTTTATTTTTCAATATTAAATATAAAGGAGCTTGGTAATATTTTGTTTCCATTATAAAATAAGGAACTCTACATGTGTATCTTCCAAGAGTAAAATATATAAAAAAATGATTAACACATATGATAAAACCAATTTTAGAGGGATTATAGACCACATATCATTAGTATATAAAAAAATATTTTTTTATACTTATGTACATATGAAATATTTTTTCTATCTATATTAATTTCATAAATTTACATAAAATCATTTCCCACTAATGGGCCACTCAACACCACTCAAGGCCATTGAATGTATTCAATTTTATTTTTAAATCTCTATATTTTTTCATTTAATGGACTCATTATCAACTATCATGATATGTTAGTTACGACTTATTGTGTTATGAAAACAATATTCCAGGAATCCATTCTGTAACATGAAAATAATTCAACATAATAAATGATGTTTTATAAAATAAATTTTTTTACATTAATAATTATAATTTAAAAAATATTTTATATAGAAATTAGTATTTAATCTTTAATGAATTTTATTATTCTATGTGAATTATCAAAAACCATATTTACATATTCCACTTAATAAAATTCAAGAATACATTCATGCATTGTGTAGACTACTCTTCTCATGCATTGGTGGATTTTTTTTATTCACCTTGGTCGCACATCACAGATTATAAAAGTGAAATTTATTAATAAATGTTAAAAAAATTAAATATTATTATGGACAGATAAATTAAATTCACTTTATTTTCCTCACCATCTTTTATAAAAGAATAATTTTAGAGTGAAATATGTTTAAAACATCCCATACAATGAAATATCAATCATTTTTATTCTAGAACAACTAATATTTATTATTATCAATAAACAATGATTCACTGCCTTAAATTTATCTAAATAATATTATTATTCATCTTTAATAATGATATTATTCCAAAATATTCATCATTTAAAATCATAGTCATCCATCAATTATGGTATTTTCATTGTTCGGTTGGGGTAGAAAACTACTCGAACCGTTATATAAAATATCACATAGTTGACTATGATTATTTATATATTATTAATATATGTTATAATAAATTTAATTATGTATTTATTTCATTGAATAATTTTCATAAAAAATGAATATTATTAATTTGGATAAAGCTACAAATTTTTAAAAAAATCGATGAAAAAATATCCTCATATAGTTCATCATTATGAATGATAATCAAAATAAACGTAGAATAAAATCATAGAGTTATTATAAGTTAAAAATAATAAATTCCAGTACCATTAAATATATAATTTTTAAAACCTTTTGGATAATAATGAATAATGACAATACTATAAAAAACTAGTTCAATTCTATAATCATTACTCAAAAATAATATAGAATATATATAATGAATAATTATAATATATTGAGAGAATTCATATAAATGATGTGTAAATATGGTAATATTTATCAATTATTTATGTAAGTAAGATATTATTATACCTAATTTTTTATAGAAGAGGATAGAGTAGATTGGTGTAAATGAAGAAAAAATGTATGGGTTTCCAGTCTCAATGTTTTTCCCATGAGACAAAATTGTTAATTTATAAAAAATCATTGAAATGGATAGTCTAATGCCTCTTTAATATTTTTTTATCAAAATATAATTTGTATTTATTATATTTAATTTTTCATTTGAAATAGTACACATCATGGTTTTTTAATTATAATATATGTAAAATCATATGGTTTTTATCTATCCAATTTCTAATTCATCGGGTCCTGCTCTTTGTTAATATAATATAATTTTATTTCATTATTATTCAACAAATTCCAATATTTTACACTATATATTATTTTATTATCTACGTATAATGATTATTACCACTGATATCGTATTATATGATTGATTAATATTTAATTTAAATGTTTTTTCAATGGAATTACTAAAATACTTTACTTATAAATGATTTTTGTCCAAAATATAAAAATTTTCCTTCACTTCAACATTTTATAAAAAATTAGTAGTTAAAACTATTAATTATTTTATTAATCCTCATAATTTTATTTTAAATATTTTCTAAATTAAAATATAACATCTTTTAGTTGATGTTTGATTTCAAATAAAGGTATTTCATATTTTGAAAAATGGTTTCAATCCTTTCAGAAAAAAAAATTATCATCCAAGTCGCATTTTTTTTATAACCACATCATTTAAAATGATTTTATAAATGAATATTTTTAAAATATATTTTTATTCCAATTATATCATATAAATTTTGAAACTATTATATATTTTTGAATTAATCTTTTTTGAAAATTGTTTACCAAAATAAACATTATTATTTAAAATTCACTATACCTTTGTAATCATGTATATCATTTGAATTTAATTTTTATTGAATTTTATATTAATATATTGATATTTTAAATTAATTTATTATAGTTTTTTATATGAGGCCTTACCAAATGTGAGTTTTCAATGTCACTTTAATATCATCTCTTATAGAAAAGGTGAAATAATTTTATGAAAACTATTCTATAGGTTTTCTAACTTTTCCCCTTTAGAAGAATTATAAATAAATAATTGGATTCAATTTTTCATGAGATCCCATTAAATTTTTATAGTAAATATTCATTTTTCGGAATTGAATTATTGGTAACAATAGTGTACATTCATGGATTCTACTTTGGTTATATTATATGGAAATCTTATTAAACCCATTTTTATTCACATGTGTTCATTATGACATGGTGAATGAAACCCATTTCCTCCAATGGGGTTTAATGATGTACTAACATATGTATATATTATAGTAAAAATATTATAAAATTATTGTTAAATAGTGGATGGGCCATATATCATCTCTAATGCATTGATTAAATAGTTATTTATCACAATAAAATGTGAGACAACTTCTCATTCTCGATCCACCTTGTTAAAAAGGTAATGGAATCTTGATCTAACAACGTAAATAGTTGAGTGAACCATCATCCAATAAAGAATTTTTTTATTTAATTTGATGATCCATGAAAAACATTTTATGAAGTGAGGTCCTTTAGAATATGATTCCTATGCAAATATTTTCAATATATTTGTATTTTTTAATAAATAAATATTTTATGAATCCTTATATATTATAATAAATTATTTTTTGGACATTTTTTCCTATTCTTATGACCATGGATCTTGATTATTCTATTATTCCAATCTAATTATTTATTTCTCACTGATGATCATCATTTTATATATGATTTTTTTCTATGAAATGAATATAAGGGGACCCCATAATTATGTTTTATTTACCTATTATAAGAAGATGTTTATTCTATATGAGATGTCTAAATGGAGGATTATAGTTTAGTGTTTAGGAATAAATTTTTAAAAGTGTTTTAATTTAATTTGTTTATGTAGCTAATATGTTATGGCATAAAACCATCATTTGATTATGTTATGTGACAAATTTTCAAGGGAACTGATTAATAACATTAAATAATGGAAAAAATTAATATGTTTTCATCAGTCATTGTAGTATATACCTAATGGGATTTGTGGATAGTTATAAAACCATATGATTTTATATGTATTTCACTTTAAAGAAAATTAAGGTAATTAATAACATAGTTTATAGGCAACCCTTGCACTAATGGAACAATGACATAGAAATCAATTATAACCATGAAATTAAATAGTATTCTATAATTATTAAAAACCTATTATCTTATATATCAAATTTTTGAAAAAAAATATTAAATTATTAAATTTTAATTACTCTAATTTTTGAAATCAATTTTCAGATATGCCTTTTAATTCCTAAATAAATGTTTTCATAAAAATAAAATCTGTAATATTTTTCAACCATACATTTTAATTCATTTATACTATTATTGGGAAATTTTATATTGGTAAAAAATATTATTTTTTGAACAGTCACCTCTATATTATATTCTACTAAATTATTAGTATTTTATAAAAATTATATTTACCTTATTGAATAAAAAATATATTTTCATTATTTTCATTTCAATGTAATATGAAATTTAAAAAGTCCCATAATTTATTGAATTTGAAATAAATATAACATATATATCATCTAATTGTTATTAATTTAAATAATTTCATATAACTAGCATTGTACATTATTTTTTAATCAGTTTATTTTTTAGAATATATAAGTACTCTTCTAAAATAGATTATGAAATTTTGAATGTCTTGCCATATTTTTATTTAAATAAATCTATATTTAATAATTATTCAAAGGAAATTTTTAGTTAATTTATTAAATAAATTATTTATCATTCATTTTTTTCTTTTTACAATGAAATGAATTAAACTAAAATCATTTTTACATATTAATTGCATTTTTTTACTATGGTTTACAATGATTATTGCACTCTTATTTACTTTTAAATCCAAAATATTATTAAAATTTAATATAGGGAAATATATTACATATTTTGAATAGTAACAATGAATATAATTTGTTAGGTTGAATGTGATTTTTGATCATAATAAACAGTAAAAATATTTCAATTTCATTACTATGGAGAAAGTCATGATTGGATTGATATTGGATAAACTAAGAGATTAGGGTTATAATTTAACCTAAATAGTTTGAAGTATTTTAATTAGAATCTATAGCAATATTATTATATAATAAATTTGACTTCGCGGTTATTTAGAGTAACTTTTTCATTAACATGATATTATATTATTAATTTTATAAAGAAATACAATATGTTTCCTTCCCTAAATTATAAAACTTATCCTCTTATCCTACCGTGTCCAAACAATGATATCATTATATCATAGCCAATATCGTGTCCAAATCCTTATAAAAATCATTAAATTAAACATAGTAATTTTTTTGGGAACAAATTCAAATAATTCAATGCTTAATCTATAAACAAATTGGTCTCTCAAATAAGAAATTTCTATAGATATAACTAATCGTGATAGATATGATCAATGGGTTTTATGTTACAATATGAATTTTTCCATGATATTTTATGATTAAAATTATAACAATGAAATTACATGACATATCACACTCATTTATTTTATTTTTTCTTCACCTCATTTATATTTTACAGATAAAATAATTTCCCATTAATATTAAATCCTTAAAAAGTCAAGAGGCGTAAAATTATTTTATATAGAATTATGACATTATTTTTCCCTTGGATCAGGAATCCTTATCTTCCATGTTTATAATTTCATTAAAATTACTTCATGATTGATTCTTATGTTATCTAAATATTTATTAATTTTATTTTAAATAATGTTGGAGAATCATTTTTAATGTAATATTCATATAGTTATTTTATAAATACGTACATTTGAGTTATTAACGAAAAATTAAAAGGAATTTATAATTCAATGTACACCAAATGAGTTTTTTCCCATATTATATGATTTAGCATTAGTGTAAATATTCCTATAAAATTTTACCCGGTAATTTTCAATGAAATTTCATTCATAAATTTTATAATATATATATATAGGTTTAAAATAAGTCATATGAAATTGAAAAGTTTATTTTATCAATAAATATTTCAGTTACTATTAAACGATATTTTCTTCAAAAATTGAATATTTGATGTTTTTTCCTAGGGATTTGAAAAAATGTTTCCATATTTATTATTTTTATATAGTATTTATGATTCTGATGTTCATATCTATATAGAAAATATTTCCATATCCATGGTTTAATATTTGATGCAATAAAAAATGGTTTCATGAATTTGTGAATTATATAATATTGTATTGTGATTATGAATTATGTGCATCTATTTTGTCGTCTTCCAAAAGTAAATTTGGAATGATATACGTGTTATGAGAGAAATATTTTAAAAAGATGTTATCCCAAGACCAAATTTTGTGTAATGGGAGGTTATAATATCCCCAAAAGATGTTACATATGGGATTTCACAATCATATGAGAGGGAACACTATATGGAATCTAAAGTCTATATTACAAATAAAATTATATATAATTTGAAAATTTTTAAATTATAGATTTTTTGGGAATACTTTCTGTAATATTTCAATCATTTTTATTTGGAGACACATTATTAGTCTTTTTTATGACAATATTTTCTTTTATTGTTATAAAATCATTTCTCAGTTTATTTGATTTAATTATGATCCATTTCGTACAAACAATAAGGATTTATTACACATATCAGTTTTTGAATGAATTTTGGGGATTAAATTTTAAATGGAATTAACTTCTTATCATACCCATTACTCATGATATTATTAAATATAATTATTTATGGATACCACTTATTTTTACGAATATTAAGAATCTGATCGCACCCACTCATTTTTTTCCTTTTCCACATGATATGACGATATGTTTTATATGTGATTTGTATATGAATGGGAATACTTGTGAATAAATATGTTAGATATGATATATATATACTTTGTATAAGTTATTTTTGTATCTAATATTCCAATGGTAGTAAACAATAAATTTTATAACATGGATTGAAAATATTTTTATTTAATAGTAATATAATATGATCTAAATTTTATATATGTAATGTTCACTATCAAGCAGTTGGTATTAAAGAAACATGAAGTTATTTTTACGAATCGGTTATTTTAAAATGATAGTGAGAACAATTAGATTATTCCAAAGAATAAAAGAATATACTATGTTATGTTAGTGAAATGGGTATGGATTACATATAATGTTTATCCCAATTTTTTTTATAGAATGTTTATGTGGAGGATGAAAAAATATTGCTAATGTTAAAAAATATATTTGAGATCTATTGGGAATTAACTAAATTATAATTGGTTCATGATGAATTTTCTGAAGGCTGTACAACTAGGTACATGGTTTTTTGGATGATGCTTGGTATAATAAAAATTTTATTTAAAAACATTTCTTGAGGATTTAAATACAGACATACCCATGATGAACTATGTAAAGAATATGTTTTCATATATTTAAAATAAGGTGTCAATATTTAGTCATCATTTAAAAATATATCTTTATTAAATAGTTTCACAATATGATTTTTTGTTTCATTATATAATTATTTATTTTATACAATGATTGAATCTAGAGGGAGTTAGAATGGAAAATTTGTTTTACATTATTAATGAATTCTAATATTTCATGAATCGATCTATGAATCCAAATGGGAAACGTATTCTAAAGACCCTGAAATTTCAAGGAAATTTGTTTCTTAATTATCTTTGGAATTTTACAAGAACGCAGTGTCTGACGACACCTGATTCTGAGGCCCGGTGTGCCCGGAATCATTTTCCGAAGATTGTATCGGGTACGTTCAGTGAACGAACGAGTGGGTATTCCTATCATTTGAACCAGTGCTCAGAATCGAATTCCGAGGGCACTGATGGAACCGTAGCGCTGGTAATTGCTTAGGAACTCCATTTCCGATGTTGCGTTTTCACGAGAGAAGATGATAAATATTGTGGATGTTTAATTTATAAATTAACTACAATTTTTATTTTCTTTTAGTTGTTTAAGGCTTTGGGTGGATGTTGGGTAACTACCCAACATCTCAAGGGAGGTTATGAGGATGTTGGGGCCCACACGAACCCCACCCCTTCACATTCCTTAACTCCCTCAACTCTTGTTTAAATTTGATAACTTAAGAATTAATAACTTTTGTTATTAATGAGGTGAGTTTAATGTGTGTGTGGGTTCGAAATTCAAACTCATGTCTAGTTAATAAATTATGTTAGAGCTTAATTTATTTTGGGTTAGTTTCTTGTGGTGGAGTCTTGGGGATAAAAAGGCTAAAGATTGAGGAACTTATTCATCTCCGACAAAGAACGCCGAGTTCTCGGAAACCGAATACGCGACGCCGTGTACCGTGACGGTTCTTCAGCGACGTCTCCTTCCACGACATCTCTACCAGCGACGAATCCTCGTTCGACAAACCTCCGTTCAATCTCGCATGAGGTAGGGGAATTTATTTTGTGTTCTCTTATCTTTTGAGAAAAGAAAGACGAGTGCGGACCAACCAATTCCAGGTTGATCCGTGGAACATTCGTTCATGCGCATTGATGTTGAGGATTATTGTTTTTGTCCGTAAATTATTTCTTTGTGGTACGTCGACTTCTATAAGATGGCCACATGCTATCATTATAACGGTAGAAGGTCAGACCGCATGAACAAGGCCGACCCTCCTCCCCCCTTTTTGTTTGATTTGTAGGGGCACGTGAAAGGTGGCGCGGTGCCGTTTCACCGCACGGAAATTATGAGGAAGGGATAAGAAGTGCAGCACCATCGCGCCGTGCCGATGAAGTTGAACAAGCCAAGACACCGTCGCACCGCGCCGGAAAACGATAAACGAAGCCGCGAAGGCGTTTTGAAGGCTTTGCAGCGAAGGACGGGTCCCGAGATGATCTCTTACGAAGACTGCAGGTGAATCGGACCACCGCCAGAAAAATCGGCCGCGACTAAAGCCGCAGCGGCGGAGCGTGGACCCGCGACCTCGCGAGACCGGAGGGGAGCGGCGGGACGCAGACAACTTTCGTGTCCACTGCCACGGGCGGCCCCATGTGGGGCCGTGGTTCTTCACGCGGCGGCAGCGCCCCGCTCTGCTCCGCTCGGCCGTAATCGGCCAAGCCGACCAACCGGTCGGGCCGTGTTGTGCCCAGGCCAGGCCGAGTCATGATATCCGGGTCGGACCCGGACCCGGGTCCGGTCGTCCCGTTTCGGGCCGACCCAGGGGTGTGGGCTGGGTCGGTCCGGGCCCAGACCCCCCATTTTCGGACCCTTTTCGGTCTTTCGCCCATATCTTGAGCTGTAGACCTTTGATCTATGCACCGTCAGTGGCGATGCGATCCTTGGATCGAGACAGCCGTTTCAGTATATCGCACCCAAGGTTTCAGAATACATTGTGTTCGGCCGGGTTGGTTCGGATACGAAACCAACCGGGCCCTTAGAGCGGAAACGCTTTTATCTTGAGTTCCGGACGTCGGATTGACGTACCATCGACTTTGATGGATTCTTCTAAGTGAGACAGATCTTTTGGCTTACTCCGCTCGAGGTTTGGTTTTCGTCGAAGTGCAGTCGGGTTTGTTCGCTCACGAAACCAACCGGGACCCTGGAATGAAAAAAAAATAACTCACAGACCGGGTGTCCGATTGACGCGCTGTCTGTTTCGTTGAATTACTCTTTATGAGACGGAACTTTTGGCATACTTCGCCCGAGATTTGGATGCAGTTGGATAGTGGCCAGGTTGGATTTCACCCGAAATCCAACCAGGCCCCTGGAACGGAAAAGCTGATGTCTTTCAGACCGGACGTCCGTTTCACGAACCGTCAGCAGCGTTGGTGATCGTGTTGAGAAACGGTCCCTATGAGTATGACCTATGAGAGTTCGGGGTACAGTTGAGATACGGACGGGATAGTTCGCACCCGAAACCAACCAGGCCCCTGGGATGAAAAGGATAATAACTCACCGACCGGGGGTCCGATTGACGCGTCGTCTGTTGCATTTAGACCCCTATGACGAGGCGGTCCATTGAGATACTTCGTTGTGGGACTTTTAATACATGGAGTATCGAACTGTAGCTCATGGATCGGACCCTCCCAGAGACGAGCGTGCGGAGTACAGAGACCGTGTAGCCGACTGAGATCTAACGACTGCTTGACCGAATCGACTTGGAGTGAGTCGACTATCCCATTGGATGAAGCACTATTTTGTGAGTTGCAGACCCATGGAGGATGGAGAACTACCTGTGTGACAGTGCAGACCCATAATACTCGTCCGGAGAGTACCTCTGTAGGCTACTAGGGGGTGTGCAGTACTGTGTTTGGGTGGAATACCCTGGCGGGAAGCACTACTGTGTTTGGGTGGCTGACTCGCGGTACTCGATAGTAGGAGTACCTCAGCAGTCTTAGGTTAGTGGGTAGTACCTTGGAGTTGTGACAGGACCATTGTACACTCCAGTGACAGAGCTCTTCAGTAGTTACAGTTTCGATAATGAAAATCCTGGTTTGAGCTGAGACTTTTGACCTTTGTGTTTACCTCATGATTGAGATGGGTCACTTGATAACTTAGGTATATGTATGGGAATATGCATGTGTAGTGGTTATCCGTTGATTTCATGATCTTGGTGTTTTCTTCATGATTGAGATGGGTTACGTGATAACTTAGGTATATGCATGAGCATATACCTAAGAAGAGGTTATCAATTGATATCTTCTTTGTGGTTATCCTTGTTGGTTGTAATGAGACCTTGAGGGTCTCAGGGTCCCTGCTGAGTATCGTTATACTCACCCCTACACAGGCTATGCCCGCACATCATTGTGTTGGTTGCAGACGACGGGCAGTGCTGATAGAGGCCGAGTGTTCGAGGACTAGTCAGTATCTGGAGGTGGACTTCACGGCGAGACGACACTCGGAGGAGGTTGACGGGCGAGAGTGTTGTGGAGGCTATCTGTACCTACCCTTTAGGTAGGATCTGTGGTGGACGATCTAGGAGATGCGCCATCTGTACCTACCCTTCAGGTAGGATCCGAGGAGGACGACCCAGGAGCCGCTTCCATTCTTCCAGTTGTTGCCTTATTCTATTGTACATTGTTCAGTTGTAGTTGTACTTTCTTTTGGGTTTGTATTCTGGCCCATTTACCTTTTATCACTTCTCTTTGTACTTAGTGTTTTACTTCCTCTTGTACTCTGTGGTGTTTTGTTTACTTTTATAAAGGAAATGCCTTCCCAGTTATCGGGATTTACACCTTTGGTGCTAGTCGCCAGCCCCTGGCCTATGTAAGGCGGGCTTGGGGTAGTCACGGCAAGGGCCCCGTGGACGGGTCGTGACAAATTGGTATCAAATGAGTCGGTTCTACCGCAGAACTTATAACTTTGATATTTTCTTTCTGTGAAGCAATAGTGTTAAGGGTACCGAGTGTGGTTTTCAGTTAAGGGAGTCCAGTGTTGGTGCGGGCGCTTGACGTATCCATACACCAGGACCCTAACAACTAATTTCAGACTTTTTGCACGAAAACACTAATTGTGTGTGTGTTTCCAGAAATTTTTAAATGATACCTCAAACTAGGTCAGCTCACCAGGTATAACCGTTTGACCATGTCACGTTGTTTCTTTCAGGATTCCTTTTCTCGGACAACTAGCTAGAGCCCAGAGGGATGTGCGTACTGACAACCTGTCGAGCAACGAGGCTTCGGTACAGGGCCCTCTTGCAGTCGAGGCACTAGAGGTATTACCATACGTTGGTCCACCGATGCCACCAGCCCCAGCAGTAGGAGATTCACGCCACTTGAGTGTGCTGCACGAGTTCCAGTGCCAGAGGCCACCCAGGTTCCGGGGAGTGATGGACCCGCAGGCTGCTGAGGATTGGCTGGAGGCTGTGGTGAGAGTCTTCAGGCTAGTGGGGACGCCGGCAGACTTCACGATGATCTTTGCTGCCAGCCTTCTTTAGGCAGTAGTAGGCAGGTGGTGGATCAACTTGTTCCAGATTTGCGACGGAATGACCTTCCCATGGGAAGACTTCAATACCTTCTTCAGGGCGGAGTTTGTGCCAGTAGCTCTACACCCCGAGCATGTACTGGAGCTTCTGCCTTTGCCGCAGGGTTTTCGATTAGTAGTTGAGTCATCTGTGGGCAGTAGACAGACGATGCAGAGGTTCAAGAGGACCAGACCAGCAGTTGGGCGATCTCGGGTTTTAGGATCGGTGGTACGGGGAACCCGGGGTGGGGTCAAAGCCAGGCGTGCCAGAAACGGACTGTGTTACTCCTACTACAGGGAGGGCCACCTGGCATGTGATTGTACGACCCCCCGCACAGTTGATATGTGGGTGTTGGAGGAGCCACCGAGTCAGAAGCAGCGACGAGTGCTTGAGCAATAGCCGAGTAGTGGACAAGACAGTAGAGCTCCGGGAGCAGGTGGACAAGAGCAGAACTACTTGATATGTCCCTTGTACTTCTAGTTCTATATTTTTGTTGTATTCTTGTCTTTGTACTATGAGCTGCAATAATAAAAAGACACTTATCTTTGTGATATTTTCTTTCCTGTCCCTTTGTTTGGTTGATACTGAGAGATTCTGGTTAAAACTATTGACTTGACACTCACTTTCGAGATAACTACTGGAGGATACCCAGTGACCTCACACTTATACCGACAGTGTGACTCAACCCTTGGAGGTGAGAGAGACGGTTGGATTTCTTGGTAGTTACGTCGAGGCCTTACGACATCATCCATGGCATGAATACATCCTTCATGTCAGGATTGACTGTATTAGGCAATGAGAATTGTTCATCCAGGGGATGAGACCGAGTTTCTATTTTCGGCAAAGGATAAATTTTAGCATCTCTTCATATCATAGGCAAAGAAGGTGCAGATCATCCAGGAGAGGATGAAGACTGCACAGTGCAGTAAGAAACAGGAAACCAGCGCCAGTCTTAGAGACTCGAGCGTGTTAAATTTTTTAAGAAGAGGAAGCTTTAAGGAGAGATGAGTCTGTGAAGCAGTAGATGTGGAGTCAGAGATAGGAGAGTAGTATGAGGTGGTGTACATTTTAACATGCTACAACCACCCGCCTTAGTTATCCCCGCCAGGCTCAGGGAGCTGGAGGGTAAAGGAAGAGTGCGGCTGCATGCGGTCAAGGAGTGTGACCCAATGGCTCTAAAAATGATTCAAGGGACAGTCTGTGTCCACTACTATCTTCTGTAATAACGGACGTCGATATGAATCATTCCTTGCTTTCACGAATCTTGTCCTAGACCTAGAGTTTCCGGTAATCTGTAGACTGGACCCTCACTTCTGGAGATACCTTGTGAGAAGAATCGATAATCACACTTACGCCGATAGTGTGGTCAGACCCTCGAGGCGAGAGTTTCAGTTGGAATCTCTTGGTGGTAGCATCGAGGCCTTACGATGTTGGTTTGAGTATGGACTGGGCAATCACTGTTTATACACAAATTGACGGTATTAGGCAAAAAGGTTTTGGTTTAACTACGACGTCGGAATGGGTTTTCCTTGGTCGTCGAAAAAGGAAACCCCAGGAAGCACAGGGTAACTCATGAACAGGAGGGTGCGACCGATCACTCTTGAGTCGTTCAACCTTACCCTCGTGGCAGCAGTCATTTTGAGTTCAAGTTTTAACAGGAATTGGAGACCTCTGGAGTTTTATGATGACGATCATGTCCTTATACGGGTCTCACCTCAACAAGATTTATGTAGATTTGGTCGAGGCGACAAGTTATCTCCGAGGTTCAACGGACCTTTCTAGGTCCTCAGTAGGGTAGGTGATGTGGTTTAACGCTTGAACCATCCACCTTAGTTGCACCAGGTGCACGACGACTTCCAGGTATCTCACCTGAGGAGATACGAGCATGACCCTTCACAGATCATCGACCATGAGGAGTTGGACATTGGAGATGAGGTGACTTTGTCGGAGGTTCCAGTGGGGATCGAGGATCGATAGGAGCGGATCCTACAAGGATGGTCAATTCCTCGAGTGAACATTAACTGGCAGTACAGGAACCTCCAGATGATCACATGAGAGCGGGAGGCTCAGATGCATGCTCAATACCGCTTTTGTATCCCTAGTTTGTGTTTATGCATTACGAGGACGTAAAGCCCTGAGGTGGGAGTAATGTAAAGACCCAAAAATTTCAAGGAAAATATTTTCTTAATTTTCTTTGGAATTTTACAAGAACGCAGTTTCTGACAGCGCCTGATTCCGATGTCTGGTGTCCCCGGAATCATTTTTCGAAGATTGGCTCGGTACGTTCAGTGAATGAACGAGTGATAATTCCTCTCTTTTGAACCGGTGCTCGGAATCGAATCCCGAGGGAACCGATGGAACCGTAGCACCGGTAATTGATTTGGAACGCCATTTTTGGAGTTACGTTTTCACGAGAAAAGATGATAAAAATTGTGGAAGTTTAATTTATAAATTAACTACAATTTTTATTTTCTTTTAGTGGTTTAAAGATTTGGGTGGAAGTTGGGTAACTACCCAACATCCCAAGGGAGGTTATGAGGGTGGTGGGGCCCACTCAAACCCCACCACATCACGTTCCTTAACTCCCTCAACTCTTGTTTAAATTTGATAACTTAAGAATTAATAACATATGTTATTAATGAGGTGAGTTTATTGTGTGTGTGGGTTTGAAATTCAAACTCATGTCTAGTTAATAAATTAAGTGAGAGCATAATTTATTTTGGGTTGGTTTCTTGTGGTGGAGTCTTGGGGAGAAAAAAGGCTAAGTATTGAGTAACTTCTTCATCTCCGACGAAGAGCATCGAGTTCTCAGAAACCCAATACGCGACGTCGTGTACCGCGACGTCTCCTTCCGTGACATCTCTACCCACGACGAATCCCCGTTCGACGAACCTCCGTTCAATCTCACACGACGTAGGGGAATTTATTTTGTGTTCTCATATCTTTTGAGAAAAGAATGACGGGCACGGACCAACCAATTCCAGGTTGATCCGTAGATCTTTCGTTCATGCGGATTGATGTTGAGGATTATTGTTTTTGTCCGTAAATTATTTCTTTGTCGTATGTTGACTTCTATTAGATGGCCGCATGCTATCATTATAATGGGAGGAGGTCTGACGGCACGAACACGACCGACCCTCCTCCCCCCTAGTTGTTTGATTAGTAGCAGCACGTGAAAGGCGGCACAGTGTCGTTGCACAGCGCGGAAATTATGAGGAAGGTCATAGTAGCGCGGCGCCGTCGCGCCGCACCGATGAAGTTGAACAAGCCACGGCGCCATCGCGCCGTGCTGGAAAATGATAAATGAATCCGCGAAGGTGTTTTGAAGGCTTTGTAGTGAAGGACGTGTCCTGAGATGATATCTGGCGAAGACCGCCAGTGAAACAGACCACCGCAGCGCGTCTGGTGGTCCGTGGATGCCCCCGCCGGTGAGCCACGCCGGTGCGGCGGTGCCGGCGGTCGGGGGCGGCGGCGCCCGGAGCGCCGCCAGAAAAATCCACCGTGGCTAAAGCAGCGGCGGCGGAGCGCGGTCCCGCGACCGTGCGGGACCAGAGGGGAGCGGCGGGATGTGGCCGAGTGCCGCGTCCACTTGCACGGGCGGCCCCACACGGGGTCATGGTTCTTCACGCGAGAGAAGCGCCCCGCTCTGCTTCACTCGGCCGTAACCGGCCATGATGACCCACCGGCCGGGCCGGGTCACGCTATCTGGGTCAGACCCGGACCCGGGTCGGGTCGACCCGGTTCGCGCCGATCCAGGGGTTTGGGCCATGTTGGTCCGGGCCCAGACCCCCCGTTTTCGGACCCTTTTCGGTCTTTCACCCATATCATGAACTGTAGACCTCCAATCGACGCACCTTCAGCGGTGATGTGATCCTTGGATCGAGACAGTCATTTCGGTATATCGCAGTCAAGGTTTCAGAATACATTGGGTTCGGCCGGGTTGGTTCGGATACGAAACCAACCGGGCCCTCGGATCGGAAACGATTATATCTTGAGTTCCGGACGTCCGATTGATGTCTCGTCGACTTTGATGGATTCCTCTAAGTGACACGGATCTTTTGGCTTACTCCTCTTGTGTTTTGGATGCCGTCGGAGTGTGGTCGGGTTGGTTCGCTCACGAAACCAACCGGGTCTCTGGAACGAAAAAGCCAATAACTCACAGATCGGGCGTCTGATTGACACGCCGTCTGTTTTGTTGAATTCCTCTTTATGAGACGGAACTTTTGGCATACTTCGCCCGAGATATGGATGCAGTTGGATAGTGGCCAGGTTGGATTTCACCCGAAATCCAACCAGGCCCCTGGAACGGAAAAGCTGATATCTTTCAGACCGGACCTCCGTTTGACGAACCGTCAGTGGCGTTGGTGATCTTGTTAAGAAAAGGTCCCTATGAGTATACCCTATGAGAGTTTGGGTACAGTTGAGATACGGCCGGGTTGGTTCGCACCCAAAACCAACCGGGCCCCTGGGACGAAAAGGTTAATAACTCATAGACCGGGCGTCTGATTGGCACGCCGTCTGTTGCGTTGAGACCCCTATGACGAGGCGGTCCGTTGAGATACTTCTTCATGGGACTTGTGATATTTGGAGTATCGACATGTAGCTCGTGGAGTGGACCCTCTCAGAGACGAGCGTGCAGAGTACGAAGACCATGTAGACGACTGGGACCTGACGACTGCTTGACCGACTCGACTTGGAGTGAGTCGAATAGCCCAGTGGACAGTGAACTACTTTGTGAGGTGTAGACCCATTGCGAATGGAGCACTACCTGTGTGACAGTGCAGACCCATGGTACTCGTCTGGAGAGTACCTCTGAAGGATACTAGGGGTGTGAACTACCACGTTTGGGTGGCATACCCCGGCGGGAAGCACTATTGTGTTTGGGTGGCTGACCCGCAGTACTCGACAGGAGGTGTACCTCAGCAGTCTTAGGTTAGTCAGCAGTACCTCGGAGTTGTGATAGGACCACTATACACTCTAGAGACGGAGCTCTTCAGCAGTTATGGTATCGATAATAAAAATCCTTGTTTGAGCTGAGACTTTTGACCTTGGTGTTTACCTCATGATTGAGAAGGGTCACTTGATAACTTAGGTATATGTATGGGCATATACCTGGGTAATGGTTATCCGTTGATTTCATGATCTTGGTGTTTTCCTCATGATTGAGATGAGTTACTTGATAACTAAGGTATATGCATGAGAATATATCTTAGTAGAGGTTATCTGTTGAGATATTCTTTTTGGTTATCTTAGTTGGTTTTAGTGAGACCTTGAGGGTATCAGGGTCCCTACTGAGTATTGTTATACTCACCCCTTCACAGGCTACGCCTGTATCTCGTTGTGTTGGTTGCAGATGATGGGCAGTGATGACGGAGGCCGAGTGTTCGAGGACGCGTTAGAATCTGAAGGTGGACTTCACGGCGAGATGACACTCAGAGGAGGTTGACGGGCGAGAGCATTGTGGAGGCTATCTGTGCCTACCCTCCAGGTTGGATCCGTGGTGGACGATCTAGGAGCAACGCCATCTGTACCTACCCTTCAGGTAGGATCCAAGGAGGTCGACCCAGGAGCCGCTTTCGTTCTTCCAGTTGTTGTCTTATTCTATTGTACTTTGTTTAGTTGTAGTTGTGCTTTCTTTTGGGTTTGTATTCTGGCCCATTTACCTTTCAGCACTTCTATTTGTACTTAGTGTTTTACTTCCACTGGTACTCTATGGTGTGTTGTTTACTTTTATAAAGGCAATGCCTTCCCAGTTATCAAGATTTACGCCTTGGGTTCTAGTCGCCAGCCCCTGGCCTATGGAAGGCAGGCTTGGGGTAGTCACGACACGGGCCCCGAGGACGGGTCGTGACATGTATAGAACAACATACCATTGTGTCACTAATTAGGTAAAATCCACCTTCTTTTTGTGGGGATGTGAATCCAATTTTTTTGGAAATGGACTACGACCAATAAAAACATATCTTCTTCTCTTCATGTCTTAGAACCTAATAAAATTATTTTTTTTTTATTTTGAATGTGACTTAGATCTATTATCGACGATTATAAATAATAATAAGAAAATTAAACAAACCTACTCATTGTTTTGTGATGAGAATTATATATTTTATTTTAATTTGTACATTCTATTAATAATTTTAACAAAACTATATATTTAATTTATATTATTAATACCTAAGGATGATTGAACCATTATTTATTAGTTATAAAATTTTAGCTTAATTTTGTGGTAAACTTCTAGTATTTTAATTATTTGGGAATTAATAATTAATGTAATCTATAGTGACCAAGATATAGGTAAATACCGGGATTTGTAATAATGTTACATTAGTGAGTACTAACAAAAAATTTTTTATAGCTTTATGGTAATGTATATTAGGAATACCTATTAACCAAATGATTTTGAGATGAAAATATTGTTGCACTTCATAAGAAATTATCCTTAAAAATTATATATAGTGATGATGATTCGTCATCCATTATATCAGATAAATGAAATGAATCAGGTTGAAATTTTTATCTTGGTGGATATTAAATTTAGAAGTTTGAATATGATGGACATCAAGAAATCATATTACCATTTAATTGGGAGATTATATCTAATTATGGTAATAGATTGAAATTCCCAATGGTTGAAAAATCCACACGCTCGTTCTTCGTGTGCATATAGTATGGGCCCTATTCTTACCAATTTACAAATATAAGGGTAAATTAAGATGATTGAACTTAAATGTCATCTGATCCTAGAGAAAAATTGTAATATCATATTATGATTATTGTCAATTTGGGGTTTGATAAATACATGGTTAAATTTCACAAAATACTATTTATATAATAACTAATTTCTTCTTTGATAATGGTTCTACCAATAATTAAATATCTAATTACTTTTGTAAGTGTGTTAAATTATACCCGAATTATTAGATATTTAATTATAAATAAAAAATCATAATAGTGTGATGTTTTTATTATGTATTTGATTATTATATGTATTATTTTTTTAATATTTTTCTTCTGAAAAATAATTTAATTCTCTATCCAATTTAATTTTGTGTCATTTTTTGAATTTATTTTATTCAATTATATAAATCCCATATTAATTACAAATTTAGGGATTTCATATTTGATAATAAAAAAATATGTGTGATTTTTTACATGTTTTATTTAAAACATGAGCATAAAATTGAAATTTCATAATATATGAGGCTCCTGATTCATATTTCAACTTGGTATTTATATCGGTTGGTTGAGAAAAAACACATCATCGAATATATTCTTGTTTTATAAAAGTTTTTTATGAGTTTTTTGTAATGATTCCAAGTATTAATTATAATTATGAAGATCTATTTTCTATATAATAATTAAATTATACTAAAACCAGTTATAAGGATCCATATAGAATGTGAGACATTTAGATACCAGAATTGTTGAATTAACATCACGATAATAGTGATAAGGGTTCCATTATTCCATGTGTTACAGTATGTGGTTAATTCATTTTTTTAAAGATGAATGAAAGAATAATTTTAATATGTATTGATTATCAGAAATAAAAGAATATTAAAATGAATAATACGTATTATCTTCTCCATATTGGGGATTTTTTAAATCAATTGTGGGTAATTTAATATTTTAAAAAACTGATATTCAATATGGATACTATGAATCGAAGATAAAATATTAAAACATACACATAATAGATATCTTCTTGAGGTATATACTATAGTAAGTTATAGGGATTCCATTTATGCTTCCTATTAGTAATGTATAATCATGGATTTAATGAATTGAATCCTCATAGATAAACTTAATACGATTCCAGTATTTTGTTTAGAATAAATTCAAATATATTACTATCTGGGGGAATATTATTAATATCACTTATGGATTATACTACATATCATAGTGAATGATTATCTATTTTAAAAATATACCATCTTTGATTTATAAAAAAAGGTTTATTTTTGGGTCATATAATATTAATCTTAGTTATATCAATGGATATATCAATGATGTGAGTTACTAAACATTGTCAATAAAAAATTGCTATGCGTATTATAAATTTTTCCATTACATTGGTTAGATATTATTGATTAATTATAATGGATTTCAAATCTTCATAAAATCCAATAAACACATCGATATGAAAATGGGTAATGTTGCTTTTACTAATGAATGCGATTATCATTTTAAGAAACTAATGTTAAGGATGATGTGTGAATATTTTATCACAATACCTTGAAGTATATTATTGTTATTTATATACAATATTTAATTTGTGATGGTAATCACATGTGTAATTGTAAATTATGATATTGTGATAGATTATGCCTCATGAAAATAGTTTATTGAAAAAAAATAAAAAAAAATATTATTGACCCATGGTTTGGATTTAGTAGTTATAATCAAACAATTATATATTTTTGTGTTTGGATTTCAATAGGTAATATAATTAATGAATCGATAACATTATTAAAAGAATGTCAACCCAAATATTCATGTGATTATTAAAATGGAACAAGTGTGGATTTAAATATATTAGAGATGTTGAAAATGTTCAGGAGTTCATCCTTGATTATGATGGAATGATAAGGTTCAGGATCAAATTATGCATCATGTAGATACAAGAATTAAATATAAATTATTTAATGATGTTCGTTTCACATAATCATATATTTTTCATTGATGTAAAAATATGTATGGAAATATAGAAGATTGTTTCTAGTGATAAACAAGAAGAAAGATATTTGGATGTTAAATAATTATAATTCTATCGATAATACATATAATCCTAAGGGTATGTAAAACAGTTAAAAAATCAATGGAAATAGGAAAACATGACCATATATTATTTCATTAGACTCAAAAAATTCATATAATTGACATAATGTTATTTTTTTATAATTGATCATTGTTTAAAGTCAAAAAAATTATTATAAAATATTTCAATATTGAGTTTTATTCCATGATATATTATAATGATATAATAAGGTTCCATTGAGTATGATCAGTCAATCCAAACCCTATAGGTATATTGTTAGTGTGTTCTTTGGATTTTAATAGTGTTTGAGATCAATATCATTCTTTATTCATGTTTTATTACAATAATTAAAATCCCTTGATTATTCATAAGGATACAAAAAATTACACAAATATATAGATTTAAAAAAATTTAAAAATTTATGGATGAAAATCAAGAATGAATTTTATTTGTACGTGAGAAAGATGAATAAATATCATGGAATGTTAGATCAATTCTGTAGTACATCCTAGATTATCAGGGTTTATAGATGATTCATAATTACAGTTTTCAATGTTATCTTTAGTTAAGAATATTTGATAAGGTATTAAATTTAATTTATATAGGGAATAATTTAATTTTTTCATAATGAAGGAAATTATGAAGAATAGTTATGATTTCCACTTAGATATTATATACTGAGTTCAGATTGTAGGTTATCCCAGGTATCATCCAACAAATACCTCTGCTATTCTTTATGTGTTCTATGTATCCCATTTTAGAATATACGTACTTGATTATTAACATATACTTAACTATTTTTTTATATATTTTTGAGATAATTTATATGAAAAACAAACAGTACATATATGTGATCATATAAATAATTTTATATTGATGAAATCAACTCCCTTGATTAATGTTCCTTGCAGAATATTAAATTTATGAATGGAATATAAAATCCATTGGATATAATGGTGTTCTAATATCAACGAATATTTTATATCCACTAGAAGGAATATATATTGAGGGTGGTATAATAGGACACCCAAATAGTTTTAATTTGTTTCCATGGAAACAATCATGATTTATTTAATGTCTTACTTTACATGATACCCATATTCTAAACGAAATGATGAATAATAATGTATTAAAAGATAGATATTAAATTAGGTGTCTTTAATAGAGAAACAAAATATGGAAAATATGTTTAACAATTTTAAATATATGTATTTATTTATTAATAAATATTATACAAAACACAATTTTCATTAATGTACTTTTATTAATCAAAAATATATTTTCATAATATTTTTTTAATTTAGTTATACATGTGGTTATTATAATGAACATAAAATATTATTAGGATAGTTTTTTTTTCAATTACATAACATTTATTATTTCATCACGTCAATATTGGATTATGATTTTTTAATTTTTTTAAAAAGTGATTTATTTTTCATTAAATAATATAAGTAATTTTTTTTTCTAAAAGTCTCTTATCTTTTAATGAATTTTTTTGGAAAAGGATATGTATGATCCTCATTGTATTAAAAAATAAAATATAACTCCATTAAATTTAAATTAACCATTTAATTTTATTATAATCAATAGTATACTTTATATCCGTATAGGAATATTTGTTTGAAATTAAACATTTTTTTGATAAAACATTTATTATCCATGAAATGTGATTCTATAGTTTTAAATAAAATTAATTTCTATTGATGAATTGTTTTAGTGAAATGAGTGTGGATTACATTTTATATAAATCCACGTTAGGTTACTATAATTTTTATGTGGATGTAGCTGATATGTACATCTGTTTAAAAAACTATTATTGATATATTTTCGGAATTAACTCAATCATCACGGGTTCCCGATGAGTTTTCCTAGGACTATAGAACTAGGAACACACCTATGGGGGTTATGAATGGGGTATGTCACATTTTATTTTAAAATTATTCCATAGGATTTAAATATATAATGACCCAAGGTGAACTATGTAAACAATGTGTCATAGATTTTTTAAAAAAAATAATTAAGACGTATAAATAATTTAAATATATTTCTTGATTATATGGTTTCCCACTATGATTATTTTTTATCATATTATGATTCATGGTTTTATTGGATGGATAGAACTGCATGGAACAATATTACTATTGAATATGGAGGAAAATACCAATGTGTTTTTTCCAATGAAACAAACTATTATGGTAGTTAGAATGAAAATTATTTTTAAACGATTATTGAATATGCTCATTTCAAGAATCAGAAAAAATATTCCAAATGATAATAGGAGGGAACAAAATACTATTGAGTCAATCATGATGTATTATATGCCTTCTTTTAGTGGGGATGTTAATAAAATATATTAATTTAAATGAATTATTAGAATAAAAAATTATCTTGTCTTCCCTAGTACTTGGATCTTGAAAAAATTATATTTTAGAATTCATCATTTAGAAGGTGAGGAAGACCAAAAATGGAATATTTTAAAAAAAGTTATCCAAATAAAATAAATCGAATCCATATTTTGGGATGACCAATGATGAATATATTTCATTTTTTACATTCTATTAATTATTTAAATGAAACTATTGAATGAATTCCTTTTATTAATACATATGGAATATTGAATCATTTTTACCAAGTTACAAAAGTTTACCAAAATTATGAGATTTTCTTTTGGAATTTTAATTATTCTCGAATCCAAAATTAATGGATTATATAGTGGAGTAAGACCAAGTATATGTTGGGAGTTATCTCTAGGATACTTTAGTTTCAATGTGTAAATAGATTCTTTTTCTACCAGGATTGTAATAGAGATTAAATCTATCCATTAACCCTATTCTTTTATTAGAAAATATAGATGAAATTTTGAAGATAATATATTAAAAAATTTGATAGAGGGAATATTATGAGTCTTCCATTATACGAAATGTGTGGAAATAATAATGTAAAAAAAATTATTAAGGTACTAGTAAATTTATAGTGTTACCAATATGGAAATAAGTAAATAAAATTCTAATGTAATTGGAATATTATATATAATGATGAGAATATAGAGAAATATCCTATGGATTCATAATCCACATGCTGGTTCTTCATGTGAATATATTATTGGATTTATTTTAACCAATTTACAAATAAAAGGAAAAATGATGATGATTGGACCCAAATATCATAAATTCTTATAGAATAAGTGAATTATATTTTTATTATTATTGTCAATTTTTGGTATGATAATGTTGTGGTCAAAGGTACATTAAAAATTAACTATAAAACTACTACTTTTTACTTGATAATTGTTATACAAAAAAAATTAACATCAAATAAAATTTATAAGTCTATTAAATTCCCCCTCAAATGATTAGATATTTAATTAAAAATTAAAACTCATAATATTATGACAATATTTTCTTAATTATATGAATATTTTCTGAATTAATATTTTTGAAATGTTATTTTGGAAGATCATTTCATATTATGTGTAGTTTAATTTTATTCTATTATGTAGAATGCATTGTATTTCATTATATAAATCACATATGAATTTCAAATGAATGGATTTCATATTCGACAATAAAAAATAATATATTATTTTGTAGAGGGTTTAGGATAAATATGTACATAAAATAGAAATTATATGATATATATGGGTTATTATTCCTATTGAAAATGGGTATTTATTTCGGATGGTTGGGTAGAAACTCATCATTGAAGATATTCTTTTTTTATGAGAGTTTTCTATGTGTTTTTGGTAGAGTTTATGAGTATTCTTATAATTGTGATGTTTTATTTTCAATATAACTAATACAATATTCCACAACTAGTTAAAAGTCTCCAAAAAAGAATGGTACACATAGAGTTACCAGAATTGATGAATTATCTTCAAGATAATATTTATAAGGGATTCATTAATACATATTTGACATCTGGGGGATCAATCATCTTTTTATTAAGATGAATGATAGATTAATGTGAATCTATAATTATTATCTAAATAATAATAATATGAAAATGAAGAATAAGTATTGTATTATCATTATTGGGGATAGTTTTGATCTATTATGTGGTATTGGATATTTTCTCATCTTGATTTTCAATATGGATACTATAATTTGATGGTAATATGTTAATACATACACATGATATAATTTTTTTTAGGTATAGACACTATGAATTTATAAGGAATCCATTTTTCAACTTAATAGTATCATATATTCGTTGTTTTAATGAATTGAGCAATTATAGATTACGATAATATGATTCTAGTAGTCTATATATAATAAATTAATTATATTACTAGGGTACAGAAGATTAATAATGACACTTCTATATTGTACAACATACTATACATTCAGATTAGATATATGAACAATATAATTACATTTATTATTTGGTAAAGAGACTTAAATTTTGGGTCATATAATATGAAAAGAAGTTATATTAGTGGATCTAAAAAAATTGGAGTTTTTAGAAATTGTACCTCACCAACTATTGTGACAATGATCCATTTTTAACATGGATTGGTTGGACTTTTTTGATGAATTTTAATGGATTTCACATTAACGTCAAATCCAAAAACCATGTAAATATATATATAAGTGAAGTTCCTTTTCACTAATGCATGTTTTTAAAATATTATGGAAAAAAGTGAAGGTTGACGGGTGCGTATATTGTGACACTAATCGAAAGTGGAGAATTGTTTTTTATTTTCTATATTTCATCAGTGAAGTGATTGGGACGTCTTCTTATAAATAATGATATCTATATGGATTATTTTTCCTAGAAATTGAAGATTCACAATAAAAATTAAGGACCCATGATTTGGAGATAGTTTCTATAAACTAATAATTATATATATTTTACGGAATTATCTTTATAGAGGTTGATTCAAAAAATACACTATTCATAAATATCCAAAGTCTATATTCACTAAAAAATAGTTGAATATTAGAAATACTATATGGATGTAGTTAATTATAGATTATTTCTCTCAATACATTACACCAATAGGAATAAAACAGGGATGGGTGATGATCTGACTCAAAACTGATAAAAAATTATTATTTATGATGAGATTTAAAAATCATTGAATATTAATGGATTTTTTGGTTAGCCTTTAGAAGTTTTCATAATTAATGAGACCTTATCATTTATAATATATTGTTCATTCATATAGTCACGTGATGATTAAAAATAATAATGATGAGGATTTAGGTTTATAAAAGATATTGAAAATTATCATGAGTTCATCATTGATGATGATGGAATGATAAGTTTCAGGATCTGAGTATTTGTTCTATCAAAACATTAATTAAAGAATGAACTACTAAAATAAGATCTTTTCACATCATGATCAATTCATAATTTATATAAGAATAAGCATCGAGATATGAAATATTGTTTTTAGTGAGAGACAAGAGGATATATATTTCTATGTTCATTTATCACCATGATAGTGTAGATATATACAATAAAAAGGGGATTAAAACCCATGATAAACTAGAAAAAAACATTAAAATATATCCATGGATCATTTCAGTTGAAAACCAAATTCATATAATTGGAATAAATATATTTTTTTGTTGTTGATCACGTTTTGAAGTAAAAAAACATCATTGTTATCATAAAAAATCAATGATGACTTGTATTCCATTATATATATTAATCATGTGATAAGGAATCATTGTTTATCTCAATCTAATGCATTTGATCAAGATGTGAGGATTACCTTGATGTACTTGCGAATTCTTTACCATGATTGAAATAATATTTTTTTAGGACAAAAAATAATCCTCTGATAGATGGATAGTATAATAGGACATATGGAACCCTAGAGAATATGTTGAGAGTATGTATATTGGCTTTTAATCATGGTCGGGATCAACACCATTCTCTAGTATTGTTTTTTTAAAATAATTGAATTCACTTGAGTATTCATATGGACACATACAAATAATCATATTTAGTGAATTGATGAATTTGAATATTTAAGGATGAAATTGTAGAATGATTTTATTTGGGACATCAAAAAGATGAATAAATATCCAGGAAGGTTAGACCAATCCTATAGTATAGCTAGGTAGATGAGGGGTTAAAGAAGAGTAACACTTACTATTCTCAGTGATATATTCAATTCAATGTTTGTGATAATGTGTTAGTGATAATTTATACATGAAAAAATAATGTTAATCACACTGATAAAAATAATATGGAATAGTTATGATGGTTACATAGATATTCATGATTGATTCAGCACAGTAGGTTATCTCATGGATATTCAATCACTTCCCTCTAATATTACTGATGTGTTCCAAGTATCACATTCAAGAATTTATATACCTAAATCATAATATACAATGAACTCAGAGGCTTTTCAGTATTAATGTGTTATTTTTATAAGAATAACAAATTGCAGAAAAATATGATCATATAAATAGTGTTCTATTGATGAAATCAACTCCCTTGACTAATATTGCTAGTAGAATCTAAAATTTGAGGATTCTATATAGAATCCATTAGAAATGATGATGTATTGTTAGCATTAATATTCTACATCCTATACAAAGAATTTATATTAATGGTTCTATAATGAGACTCCCATATATGTTAAATTTATTTCCTTTGAAACAATTTGGAGATATTTAATGTCTATATTTACATGATACCAAGATTCTACAAAAATTGATTACAAATAATTAATTAAAAACCATATATTAAATTAGGAGGTATGAATAAAGAAAAAAATATGAAATAAATGTTTAATAGTTTTAAATATTTCATAATTATTTATTAATGAATCATATATAAGTACATAATTTTCTTTAATGTCAATTTTTTCATCAAAAATTAATTTTCTTAAGAACAATTTTAATATCATTTTAATTGTGTATATTATAATAATAGTATACTATTATCATAATTTTTTTAAAAAATTTAAAAATCATTTTTTGGTCAAAATGATAATATTATCTTATGATTTATTATATTAACTTTTCAAAAGTGATTTATTTCTCACTAAATGGTGAATGTAGAATTGTTTTCTAAAACTATCATATTAGTTCATTAAATATATTTTTAAAAGTCCATTTTTTTGATAATTTTATTATAAAAATATATCTATTTTAATTTTAAATTATCTAAATAATAATATTATAGTAAATATTATAATTTATTTTGGTATATGTTTATTTGTTTGAAATAAAATATATTTTTATTAAAATAGATTTTATAAATGAAATTTATTTCTATATATGTAAATTGAATTAATTACCATGGATTTATTATTTTAATGAAATGTATAGAATTTTTATTATACAAAAGTATTTAACATTAGTTTTGTTGATTATTAGATAAATGGAATGGAAGTAAATTATTTTGGGTTTTCAGAAAACCATTTTTTTTAAAATAGGATTTCCATGCATTTCAAGCACTTCATTATAATTAAATTATAGAACCCATATAAATTTTTCTGGTTAAATGTATTCTATATTTGGAATTATCAATATTAATATAATTTAATACATTTTGAAAATTGTTTATCATAAAGAATAGTTATATTATTAAATTAATTATCACAAAAATGGTTGAAATATGTTAAATGTTTGTTAGACAATTATATACTGATTGTAATTCGAGAAAAATTTTCATTCTTCGTATTGATTGAACATATTTCAATATTATCATTTCCTAATATTTATTTTTAGACCATTTACAGCCACATATCATGATGTTATCATTCTATTATTAATTATTTTTTGGAAATTTCTATTATTTCCCTCACATCAATTATAAAAGGGATCCTCCTCTCATCCCATGAGCACAAAATTTTTTCATTTTATATTATCCAATCCTTACCCTTCAATGAATAAATACATTCGTCCAATAACAGCTTTTCACTCTAATTCTAATATATCTTGGATTATGGTGTTATCCAAATATGAACTCTATGTGAATAAGTAGTTATATTTACTATGATTTAGGACAATCAATAGGTCAGGATTTTATATAAAAGTCTCAATTTCAAAAGGATTTTTTTTATAGACTACATACGATAATATTATATGATATATATCTTTTCATTATTTTTATTTTATTCACATATGGTTATTTCTTGATATTATATTTTTTCCATCCATTTTCCTCACTTTAGGTTGTAAATACAACTAAATTAATTTTCAAGGAATGTCAAATTTATATATACATCATTTAGAAAAATATTCCTAGCATATTTATTTTATATTTAAAATTTCCTTAATAATCATTTCATTATTCTATAATTATATATTAAATTATTTTTCATAATTCTAAAAATTTATATAAAAATGACATAAAGCAATAATCTAGTTATTTTCATATTTGTTATGTTAGGTTTCTAATTAATAATTCAATAAAAATTTCATTCAACTTACACTATAGTAATGGACTTCACTATTATCATGTTGTCTATCAGAATTGAAAATTGTTTTAAAGGTTTTAAAATTTATTTTAAAAGTAAATTTCTTTTTTAATAGTTTAGAAAAGTTTTTATTTATTTTAATTTATTTCAAACTTAAACATTTATTTTCCTTACTAAATATTTTTTATATTTTTAAATGATATTTATATATATAGTAACATAAATTTATGATTCATTTTATTTACCAGGGATATGAATAAAATTCACTTTTATTGTTATTTCTCTACATTCCATATGATAATGATGATGAATTATTTGAGAATCATTTTCTCTTTTTACACAAGTTAATATTGTTTGTAATGATAAATGTTTTCATGACATTTTAGTGTGATTATGATTTTGTGATTTATAGCCATCTAGTTTTTTGGATAATGGATAATATTTTATGAGATCAAAATGAAAAATGGTGGATATCCTTATAATAAAACAAATATATGTGTTAGGTTATCCTAAGCACAAAAGATAGTACATAGTAGGATATCCTACTCCAAAATGTGGGTATATTAGATGTAATCCAAATCAGAATAGAGGTTACATGGTCTCCTTTTTCTGGAACAAAAATGGTTATATTTTTTAATCCTAATACTAATTTCTTATTAAATTCATAGGGGAATCCCTAACATATAATTTATTTGACAATTATTATTCCACTCTTTATACTAGTTTTTAACGCAATGATACTAGACCTATATTATACTCTAATTGATTATTTTCTATGATTACATTATGATTCATGTCTTCTGATGTGCCAATATTTATTATGTGACTCATGATTTTATTAATTTTTGGGTATATAATTATAATGGTATGTTAATTATCTTATCCAATTAATCCCTTAATGGGATTACCTATGATAACTGATATATATCTCCCAGGTTTATCCATTATCAGAATCAGATATTTCCTATTCATATGTTTTCACATCCCATTCATATAAAGAGTTTTTTTATGTATAATATGTCTAAGTGGATTGTAAATTTTAAGAAACTAGTGTAGGGATTAGTTTTTTATATATCCATGTTTCTATATAATCTAAAACAATAATGTTATTGAATTGATCATAATGATATATAATGAATATTTAAATAATGAAAGTGATTCTATTTTTTACTATTATTTAAATACTATAAGTCCTAAAACATTAATAAAACATGTTCATTACTTTTACCTACATCACGAAAGACTGCCATATAATCTGGGAAATTGTGAATGAGGTGATTCAGGTATGGGAGTGAGTGATGGTTCTCTAGTTTAGGACAACAGATAATGAATATATGGAACTGTCGACAAACATGAGGACCAAAACACTTCCAGAAGCTTCACATTACAGGGTTATTGTATCATAGTATTGATGTTATGTTATCAATGAAAGGTCCCGGGAAGACTGAATTCTATATAAGCAGGACACCACCAAAAATTTGATAGGGTATTATTCCAATATATTCGACGACGATGAAATGATCATTGATTATATTTTTAATAGTGTCATGGTGATAAAAAAAATTTCACCAAAATATTCTATAATACTATTTGAGCTATTTTAGGATTCTAGTTATATGAAGCTAGAAATTACAAACATTAAGAAACCGATAAATAATTCCATGTGATTGAATTTTAACCAAGGCATCATTTTTAGTATAATGATAGACATACTATATAATTTTTATTTTATAGTGTTCTATTGCAAATTAATGGAAAGATAATTTTTATCTAAAAATGATTTAATTTTTTCAACACCTATATCTAATCAACTATTACTTGACAATAATATTTGAAAATCATAGATATTAAAATCATTATAATATAATCCGCATGAACATTGTATGGAGACAAAAAAAAAATTAATAACAATATAAAAATGGTATTAGAGATGATATATTTTAATAAATAAGTAATGTTATACAATTTTACCCTTATAAGGATAAAAGTGGGTCAAATATGGTAGTTCATATATTAGCACTCTATTTCTGGGAATGTATGTGATGGAATGAAATGAAAATGTTGGATACCTCCTACACATGTATTATTTTATTGATATGGTGTGATTGAATACAGAGGAACAATTACCATCATATTTTCATACGGTTGGTCCATTATAATATGAGTGATGAAAATGAATCCTTATAATGATTATGAAAATGGGTGTTTGGATAATGTATTTCAATTATAAAATAGAACTATGTTACCAAATACAATGTCTGGAAAATTTTCATAAAAACCCATTGTAAAAACATATCTAATGGGAAAATTGTGCTACATTAATTTCCCACATAGAAGTACATATAGAGCATAAATTGATATTTTTTAAGGAAGAAAGGTCTTACCAGAATAATTATATATATTCTTCATCAAAAAGAATTTATTAGAAACTGATGCAAAAGAATTATCCTGTAGGTACACAACATGTTCTTTATCCATAATTTTTTGGTAGTTAACCGTACTTGTTTTGGGAAACATGAATATTTAATCTCATAGAATTTTTCAAATTTTATATAAGGTTAATAATTAAAAATAAATGATTAGTATTTCTCCATGGATTCACATTTCACGTTTTTTACATAAAAATTTTAATGTCTTATTCTTTATCATATTTATATAAGTGAATGTTATGTTAATGTTTTTAATTTTTATTATTTCATTATAAGAAATGAAAAATTTATAAAATTAATTTTTCATCCCATAAAATAAATTTTCAGATTTTTTATATATCAATGGAAAGGAAAACTCTTTGTTAGTGGATAACCCAATAATGTAATTGGAACTCCGACTGGTGGATTTATATACAGTAGGGTAATATTTATCTGAAACAAAATTTCAGGTATTATTGTTTTATAGATTTTACCACTGTTAGAGGTAGTATATTTTATTATAAGATAGAATTAAACACCAATTTAATGATAATACCATTAACAATGTAGAAAAATTTGAGGAGTGATTCATTAATATTAAGGTAATAGTTTATATTGGAGAAGATTCATGGGTATATTTTCATTTATATGATAACCAAATATAATGGATGAGATTTTGTGACTGGAATAGATGCACAATTATCCTAATCTCAAGGAGTGGGGGCCTCCAATACTATTTACTTCCCTTAAAATGGGTACATAATATAGGGTGATGATGCAAGAACCATGAATAAGGTATTAAAATAACAAAAATTGGGAATAGGTTATTGGAGATCACTAAGAAGAATGATTTATAATGAAAATTATTTAAATAATAAATTGATGTATTTGAGTAAGTTTGTGATGGAATAAAAAAACTAATCTGTTTATGACCACAATTTGTTATGAATGTTAGTTTCTAATCAAAATTTGGTAATGGATCTTGGGTTTAGAAGATCTTTTCAAAATGATGAAACATTCTTCAATATAGAATTTTTGATATGGATGAACAAATATCAATTCATATCAGAGAAGTGGTTTTGGATTTGTAAGGGCTCCATATAAATATACATGATAGGGTTATGGTGATGAATGTATTTATCGTTGTAATTGATTTTAATGGATAATTATATTAAAACAAAATTATAAGACTTGTGTCTTGAATAAAATATAGTTTCTTTGTCATGGGATATTGAAGGGGGAATAAATGTGTATTATCTTATATGGTGTCATTTCAAATAGAATTTTAAAAAATAACAATTTATCATGATAAAATGAATCTAGACACATGTAGTTCTTATCAAACATATGTTATACAAGAGAAGAGTATAGTATACTATGCCATAAAATTACTGATATGATAATACACCATTTATAGGAACTATAATTGATGTGATTAATGGTTGGGTCCAATATAGTTAGAAGTGAACTAATACATACCATTGATAACTGGAATGAAGTACCATGTTCTCCTCATTTAGAGAATTTCATAATTACATCACACAGTAAAAACGTGAAAAGGAAATTTTCCAATTCTAAAGAATGACATCAAGTATTAAATATAGGGTTATAATTTATATTTTTCAAATGAGATTCGATATTTGAAATGAACTGGACATGAGCAGCCACCTGAACAGTGCTAAACTGGTCGGGTGTTACTACCTTAGATGCACCTCCCTGAACGCCAAAGGCTGCCGACTTGCAGAAAGGGTCCTTATGAATAGTGTGGAGGCTATACCCTCTCAAAGGATAATAATGGTATTGGTCTAAGTATAATCATAAAGATGCAGTGGAATAAATGACACAACAGACTTGAACTAGACCCACAGAGCAGAAGAACATTCAATATCAATAAACAGGAGAAGCAATAAATATAAACAACAACAGTAGAAAGTAAACACAACAACATGCTTATCACTTGTAACTACCACCGAACAGAAAACATGCATCCAAAGTAGGTCATACATATCCATATGTAAAGGCGCCAATGAATATCCAACTATAGCTACAAAACAAGAAAGAATGCTGATACAATAAAGTAAACAAAACAAAGTAACTCTAACTAGGAATGACCTCAATTTCCATACCATCTCCATGTAATAGCTATTGCAGCCCAACTCCTTGAGATGGCCTCTTTCCTGCACGTAAATCCATAATGTCTGCACGTATCCCAAAAGGCTCGTGCAATGTGTGGGACGAATCTTAGTATGATTGCACTCAACCGTGCGTACCTAATGTATGTGTTTAAGGAGGCATGCATTTATAAAGAAAATAGTAAATCACACATTACACAAATAAATACAAACTCCATTAGTGCTCAGAAGCCACCATGGAGTTTCACCTGCTTCGGGAAATGCTGGAATCCCTATCTTCTAACTTGGCACCATGTGCCCTCTTACACCGCGTGTCTTAAGTACCGACATCCCAAAGGCACACACAACAGTTGTAGCCTAGAGGAATAGTGTTTCATGTCCTAAAATAAGTAACTGGAGGGACACTTATGTCTTCCCTCAAATAACATAAACAGGGTAACAACGATGTCTTCCCCCCAATAATGTACCCGAGGGGACAGTGATTTCTGCCATCAAATAACAGCGAGCCTCTGCCCCCAGCCCGATAGCCTAAATGTTATCCCCTGATTGCTCCTCACCTTCCACGTTGCATTCTGCAGCAAGTACCCCAAAACCAAAAGTACCTAAAATTAAAATAACAGGGGCCTCTACCCACATGAGTGGTCAAAACCACCTCATCACAGATTCTATCTGTGTACACACTACTCATAGTTTTGGGTGAGCGGTAATCACAAAAATAATACCCAAGCCACAATACATAGGACACCTCGTGTCCCTGTGACCATTTCGCTCAATTATGATGGTCTCGCCATCCCAATAACTCGTGCCATGCCCAAACTGATAGTCATCCTTCCTCAAGTCGACACCCATGATGCACAATCCCATGGTCAGAACCACCCAATGTAACCCGAGCCAAGCCCATCTCGTGATCAACATCACTCAAGAATATATGTGCCTTGCCCAACAGAACCCAAAGGTTCTAACATATGCAATTAAGAAATTACATATATACACATTTCAACAGAACACATAAATAGGAAAAACTATCTAAACAGTTGAAAACAACTATGAAAGTGTTGTCCCATACTAGCATTGATGTTTCTATGGTCTCCAACAATTCATATCAAGGTTTAATATACTAAACTCAACATATTAGAACAATAAAATCGAATTAATACCATTGTGGCACCCTCGTCCATAATTCCCCAATGAGCATCGGCCACTCGGATGACCCCTCTCAAGAAAAACAGGTAGCAGGGCATACCCAAAGGCATCCCATAGGTCAATTATCAGTTAAACAGGTAATAACAGATAAAACATGGTCACTCTCAAAGTACCCGAAAATGCGCCATAGGCCACGTCACTCAAAACTCTTGGAAAACACAAAAAGAGGTATGCTCCCCCTACCTTAGACTTGTATGACGACACTCCTCTGATAATAGCCTCCAATTAGGTCTAAAACATGGTAGATATCTAAAAGAATCACCATTTCTCAAACATCCATAACTTATTCAAGAACATAAATCAAGTAAAATGGATCAAGTGGAATCAAGGCCTTACCGAGGGTGTTCCAACAGATAAAACGGTGTTCAAATAAGGGTTCAGACAAAGAAACAAGATCAATTTGAATTCCCCGTAGGGCCTCACTACTCAAACTCGTCGAGGGATTGAGGTTCTACCTCAATACAAGGCTACTATAAGTTTTAGCGATAAAAAGAAAATATAGTGAGTGTAATTTAGGACTACACATCGTGTATCATTTTATTGTTCATAAGGCGGCTAATATTTCACTGAGGAAATGAAGACAGACTACACGGCATGTACCTATGCTACACGCCGTGTACCTTTTTACCCAGTGGGCATCCCCAACATGCCCTGTATATCCCCTTACACAGCCTCTCTACACGGTGTGGAAAAAAAGTACATTGCGTGTACTTTCTAAAAACATTCTACCCCGCCAAGAGGCCTACACGACATGTATGGCCTCCAGATGGTCAAGGGTACACGATTTGACTATAACTTGACAAAGGGTAGAAAGAAATTTCTACTAGGTCAACAGACAATAAGTACACAGAGAGCACATGACTGGTACTTTACCAACTTATACATGGCGTGTACTGTAGAGTACATGACGTGTAGTCTGTAATTTTTCCGAACATCCAAGATTTTCACAGTTCCCTCATGAACAAGTAAAAAATTCAAACATCGTCAAAATTTTGACCCATTCTAAAAACCAAGGTTCTTACAATCTCCCCACCTTAATATAGCTCTTCCTAGAGCTATCAAAAGAAACCCAGAGATGGAAATGAACATGCCACCCCAATCAAAGTATCCCAGACTTCCTGGTCTCAATGTTTCTGGCTAAATTCCTCAGTGGGCTCCGCACCTTAGGAATTTACTAAATCGATCTCAACCCAAAAAAACACAAAACACGTAAAGGTTCACTAATCTGTTTTTTGGATGTAAGTTCCTATCATGAGGCATCTTCACCCCTACGCCTCATTGGTGCTCCCGTGTCATTTCTAACAACCAAACATACCATGAACCCTATCGGTTTCCACCTCCATGAGGTTCTACATCTCATGGATGCTAAAAAAAATGAACCCGGTTCCTAGCACATGAAGTAACCTATATCCTCAATGCCCTGATGCCCATGACACCTTATTTAACCTGTATCGTCGATGCACCAATGCTTACAGAACCTCATACATATATCGAAATATATCACGCATCTGATAGAGCTAATCCCACTGACCAGCATCTTGTCAGTCCACATAGGTCATGTGCATCACGTGCTGTCAAAACGAACATGCCTCTACAGGTCATGACAAAAAGAAAACTAGGAAATCACAACCACACCTAAGGTGTACCTATAACCGTCATCAGATCTCTAGCCTTCTTAGCCTCTGGCATCTCTATGACGTGAAATTAGACTAATGTATGGCTTCCTGATGCCTGATCTCCCCGTGGTGTTGCTCCAATGACCACCCACTGACCCTTCAGTTGGATCTCGCTATCCCTGTCACATCCTCTGCATGCAGATGAAACTTGGGCACCGTCTCCTGGTACTGAACCTGAAATAACCCCAGATGACATCGTCTTTCCTGGTCCCTGCCTGTCGGCTGCCGGAGAAAGCTGCCTGCAGAACCTCTCCAGATTCCCAACCTGCCCACATGCCTAGCACATCCTTGAGGCATATCGCACTTAGTCTGAACATCTCCTGGATGACAGACTAAAATAAATCCACTACTGAATTGCTACAAGGTGGTATAGCTGAGTCCTTGGCTATAATGACTTGCAGGAACTCATCACATCATCACTTCATGTTGTCTGAACTTTCACCATAAACTATTCCCCAGCCAGCCTATGGTGCATCCCTCTAGTTTCCCTCTTCAATAAGTGCCTGATTCACCGCCTCGGAGAATGAACCGAGCCTGAAGATATTCACCTGGATCCTAATGTAATTTCTTAAGACATCCTTGAAGTGCCTCAACCATGCTACGTCATCGCTTAGTATACCAGGTGAAAAGCATGACAGCTTAGTGAATATTGCTACATAGTCCATGAAGGACATGTCTCCCTACTGAAGACTCAAGAACTCATGAGGTCTCTCGACTCTCTATGTCTCTGTGTAAAATTTCTCAAAGAACATGTCCTCAAATTCCTTCCATGATAGTCCCTCACTCCTATGAGCATGCACCTACACATCCCACCATGGATTTTCCGGTCTACCCATCATATATGTCGTTTGCTTGACCCTCTGACCTGGAGGCCTCTCGTGCTGCTCGAAAATCATATGCATCATCTTTATCCATTTCTCAGCAGCCTGCAGACCTCCCTCACCCTAAAAAATGGTATGTGTTATGACTGGAACTCCAGTGTCTGATATTCAATTAATGGCTCTGTACCCTGTACACCTCTGTCGATCCCCAGCAGGACACGAACCAGGATAGCTCGGAGCTTCTCATCAAGCCATGGTATGAACACTACCAAACCCAACTACACTCCTGCCAGCACTAGATCCTGTACCTGATCCAATCCCTGAGCCTATACCTATGGCTATTACTATGCCTCCAACAGATCCTGAACCTGATCCTGCACATGTGGCCCGGTATCATCACCCGCCTGACGCTCCATTGAGACGTATAAGAGGAACTTGATGAATACCATAAATGTCCAGACATCCCATATATGTATAACAATATATATTTTCAACGCAGACAAGGAAAGCAGTATAGATGTAGCATAAAAAAACTACCCTTACACTTCCTCCACAGCAACCCAAGCCCACGACATCCCAGCCTCATGGCCTCTTACCGCCCTTATCAGATCCATGTATCATAAGTACCAAGGGCCATGCCCATCCTAACAACCAATGTTGTCTCAAACCAAAAACCTAGTTGGCCAGTCCTTGTGATAAAAATCACATCAAACAAATTACCAGCATGTCACATGATATTTTGATAAAATATAATCATGGCATAACACATTGTAACAAAAAACAAATTTTATCAGGAATTTCACCAATGCACTTTTCAAGAGAAAATGAAGCATGGAAATTGACATTTTCTTCACATGGTATTATCACATCACAATGAATACGTGAAATTATGAAATTGAAATACCCAAAAATGTTCGTATCAAAATCCAAACAAACAAGATTTTCCATACCGGGCCAAGGTCTAATTCTCCTTTATCGTACCAGGTTAAGGGTCACATATCACAATCAATAACATCACAAAAAATGTGATCCAACAAGGTGGAAATCATATAAATTTTAATCTGAGAAAAAGAAAACAGAAATTCCCACCCATGGCAACTTGGTTCATCCCTCGTACCTAGGGTTGTAGGCACCCAATTACAAGCTAGAAACCGAGTTCCAGTAACATCATATCTTTAGTATACCATATCCCTAATAGTAAAACCAGCAGTAATAAAAAAGATAAGTCTCAATCCCATTAGTATCCAACAAGACATTGCTACTAAATCCCTGTCAAGAACACCACTGATACAACTTTGTAACAACCCAGACCCGAGAAGAGACCCACACTTTGCTAAACGGGTCGGGTGTTACTACCATAGGAGAACCTCCCCGAATGCCAAAGGTTGTCGACTAGAAGAGAGGGTCTTTATGTTATAGTGGAGAGGCTATACCCTCTTGGAAGATAATAAGGGTATGGGTTTGAGTATCATCATAAAGATGAAGTGGAATAAACGACTCAGTAGACTCAAACAAGACATGCATAGCAGAAGCATATTCAATATCGATAAACAACAGAAGCAATAAATATAAAGAATAGCAGCGGAAAGTAAACACAACAGCATGATGATCACTTGTAACTACCACTGAACAAAAAACATGCATCCAAAGAATTTCATACATATCCATATGTAAAGGCACCAATGGCTAAACAACTTTAGGTACAAAACATGCAATCATGCTGATACAAGAAGGTAAAAAAAACAAAGAAACTCCAGCTAGGAAAGACCACATGGTCCATACCATCTCCATGAAATATCTAAGGAAGCCCATCTCATGAAGCTAGCCTCTTTCCTGCATGTAAATCAATAAATTCTGCACACGTTTTGAAGGGCTCGTGGAAGGTGTGAGACAAATCTCAGTAGGATACCACCCAACGATGTGTACCTAATATAAGTGTTTAAGCAGTCACACATTTAAAAATAGAATAGTAAAAATAATGTCATACAAATAAATACAAACTCCACTAGTTCTCAACAGCCACTATGGAGTGTCACTTGCTTCGAGATACGTCGGAATCATTGTCATGTAACACGGCACCATGTGCCCCTTGAAACTGTGTGTCTCAAGTATGGAAGTTCTCAAGGCCTACCCAATAGTAATAGCTCAGATAAACAGCAATGCATGCCCTCAAATAAGTAACAGGAGGGACATAGATGTCTGCCCCCAAATAACGTAACCGGTGCAACAACGATGTCTGCCATCAAATAAATAACATGGATGGAAATTTATGTCTGCCCTCAAATAACGGGGAGCCTCTGCCCCCAACCCAATAGACTAAATGATATCCCATAAAGTCTCATCACCATCTGCGTGGCTTCCTACGGAAAGCACCCCCAAACCAAAATTACAAAAACCACAACTAACAAGGGCCTCTACCCACATGAGTGGTCAAAACCACCTCCTCATTGAGTATCTCTGTGTGCCCACTAGTCATAGTTTCGGGTGAGCAGTAATCACCAAAATTGTACCCAAGCCACTAAACACCAGCCAACTCATGTCCTTGTATCCTTTCCTCTCTAGTCTGATGGTCTCTCCATCCCAGTAACCTAGGAAATGACCAACCTGACAGTCATCCTGCCTAAAGCTAATGCCCACGATGCCCAATACCTTGGTCGGAACAACACAATGTTACCTGGGCCAAGCCCAACCTGTGATCAGTATCACTCAATAATATATGTTCCCTTCCCAACATAACCCAAAGGGTATAGAACATGAAATTTTGAAATTATATATACCCACATTTTAATAGAACAAATAAACTGGAAAAACCATCGAAATTGTGGAAAAGAACTAAGAAAGTGTTGTCCCATACCAGCACTAAGGTTTTTAAGGTCTCCAACAATTCATATCAAGGTTAAATAAACTAATATCAACAGTTTAGAACAATATAATTCAATTATTACCAATTTGGCACCCCTAGCTAAAATGCCCTAAATAGCACCCGCCACTCAACTGGCCCCAGCCAAGAAAAACAGGTAATAGGGATTACCCAAAGGTATCCCATAGGCCAATTATCATTTAAACAGGTAATAAAAGATAAAATAGGGTCACTCTCAAAACAATTTAAAATGCGCCATAGGCCGCACCACCTAAAAGTATACGAAAACACAAAAAGAGGTAGGCACCACCTACTTGAGAATCGTACGATGACACTCCTCTGATAACAGTCTCCAATTTGGTCAAAAATTATGTAGATCTATAAAAGAATTAAAACTGCTCAAACCTCTATAACTGATTCTAGAAAAAAATCATGAAAAATGGATCAAGATGAATCATGGCCTAAACGAGGGGGTTCCAACGGATCAAACGGTGTTTGAATCTGGTTTCAGTCGATGAAACAGGATCAATTTGAATTCTCGTCTGGCTCTCCCCACTCAAACCTGTCGAGGGTTTGAGGTTCTACCTCAATACCAGGCTACTTCCTATTTTAGTGATAAAAAGAAAATATGTAGCCTATAATTTAGGACTACACACCATGAATCATTTTATTGTAATAAGGATGCTGATATTTCACCGAGGACTTGCCGACTGACTACACGACAGTGTACCGTTGCTACACGGCATATACCACTTCACCTGACCAACATACCCAACATGTCATGTATATCCCCATACACAACCCCTATACATGGCCTGGAAAAAAAGTACACGGAGTGTACTTGATAAAAACATTCTACCCCTCCAACAGGCCAACATGCCATGTATGGCCTCCACACGGTCATGGGAACAAGACGGGTCTATAACTACACACTGTGTAGTAAGAAATTCTTACACGGTCATCCCACAACATGTACTCAGCGAGCACACGGCTGGTACTCACCAAACTTATACATGACATTTACTCTAGATTACACGTCTTGTAGTATGGAAATTTCTATAACATCTCAGATTTTCCCAGTTTTATAAGGAACAAGTCAAAATTTTATATAGGGTCGGGATTTTGACACCTTCTAAAATCCTAGGTTCTTATAATATTTTTATTCTGGCATAAAAAAATATGAATATACTATTATGAATGAATAAATTATATTATTCCACATGTTTATTGAAATAAAATATATGATGATCGTAGTTATGTTTATCTATTTCTCATTTAATAAAAAACCCCTTATATGTTGGAATAATCTATGCAATTTATGGTTCATAAGGGATTGATGATATGTAGTTTAGGAATAAATAATGTCACAAGAACTCGGATATCATGAAATTTAACTCTTTATAAGAAGTACCTTCGTTGGAAGTAGACATAGATCTCATTTAGTTAATATTTTCAAAGACTATATCTTTATATATTTGAGTTTGTGTATTTCTAGCTCATGTATATAAATTAAATTCCAATATATTTGAGACACTCCCTTGTAGGAAATGTTGATTTGAAATGGTGAGGACTTAGACAATAAGCGGAACCAGGCATTTAACAGGGAAATATGACTTATTTCTATTTAGTTAATTTAGTAATGTTTATTTTTGATGAATAAATAAGGATAATATTATATATAGTTATAAGTATTGAGCATCTACACACATCATATTTATACACTTTGTAACATGACACATAATTATTTTTCTGTAACGATACTATGATAATCTATACATACTTGTGTATGAACAAAATAAAATAATATATAATCAAATGGAATTAATAAATGGACCTAGGTAAATAATTAAATTCATTACTACATATCCTAAATGAAAATTATTTAATAAAAATTTAGGTCAGAGAGTGTATCATATGTAAATATACATCTAATGATCAGGGGAAATATGATATTAATTCCATCCTCATTAACTTATATTGGGAAAGTAGATAAAAAAGGCGGGATCAATAAAATTTTTGAGGGGTTGTCTAAGAAGAGGTGATAAATAGAAGGACCTAATTCAATAACACCAGATATCACTATATATCCTCACATAACATGAATGTATCTATACATATTGCCTAGAGTGCATTATTTACATTAATAGGGAACATGTGGGGAGAATGGAAATGGTTACTACATATATAAAAGTTATTAGGGAAAATCCATTCTAATTTACAAACCTAAAAAAGAATAATCGTTATGATAATTAATATTATACATATGAAATTTGCTCACTTTGAATATCCAATAATGATTATGATCACAGAGGAAGAATAATGTTTTTTTATTTCTTACTCAATTTTGATTTTTTATGGTCTTGTAGAATCTGTTATATTTTAATAATTTTTATATCTATAATAGTGTGTATTATCTATGAATATTCTTGATCCTATAGTTGATTGGAAATAGAAATATGATGGGAATATAATTGAATCAATATTTAAAGGACAACATCATTCCTATAAAAAACAAATATGGAATATCGTGTCTTATTATACTTGTCAAAGAGAGGTAATTCAAAATAGATTAATAATGCCTAAAATATAATTATTTAATATTACTTTTGAAAATATATTGATGCATAGATGATAAATAATTTTTAAATCCACAATATGTGTAACAACCCATGTAAATAAAGGATATGATATTTTCATATTTATTAATATTTGTGAATGAAATATTATTTCTACATTAAAGGGGTTCCTATTTTCAATGGCGTACCTGATACGCAACAACGAGTTTCATGGAAATATTACGTTGCACACAACGTTGAGTCACACTGAAAAATAATAATATAATATTATTTTAAATGATAGTTACTGCCTAGTCTTTGTATTGTTAAGAATGAACAGAACTAACTACATTATGATTATACATGTTTTTAAGTATTTTTAAATTTATATAATAAATTATAGAAGCTCAAAATGTGATTGAATATAATTTTAAGCATAAATATTATTATATTAATTAAAAGGTCAATTTACCATCTTTTGATGGTGAACCCTGATTAATTTTAGTTTTGTTCACTTATATATGTTTTATTTGAAAAAATAAATTTTCTCTTTGGAATATTGACATAAAAATAAAATTTTGGTAAATTTTTGGTATTTTTCTAATTAAATCCATTTTTAATTAATAGTGAAAATAATTTATTCTAATTTAAACTGTCATTTAATCTAATTTATTTATATTGTTCGATTATATTTTTAATTGTTTTTAAGGTGTAATTAGATTATATTTCTACACTTTAATCCAATTTTGGTAATTGTAAATAATTACACTTTGAAATAGGTAATAAACAAGTGTTAATTGTTTGATAGTTATTATTTATTAAAAACACGCATTTTGTTTTTGAAAAGAAGAATTAATTTTAAATTCATTAATACAACTTCTATATTTTGAATATGTAAAAATATAGATCATTTTTGAATTTGGAATATCAAATATATCTTAGGGTGATGTTTTCGTATTTTTCTGAAAACCTTCAGTTTTTGATGATTAGTGAAAACACTGAGTAGTAGTTAAACCCCTAATTTTTCATTTTAATGAAATTTTAATGATTCTATGAATTGAATTGAAAAATTATTACACCCATGGTTATTATTAGTAAGAAAAATGTGGTTCAATAAGATGAAAACCTTTTTGGGTGAACAATAACTTTTGACTTTCATTTACTTTTGTTAATGATAAAAAGGGTAATTCAAGGTAAAAAGAATATTATAATAATACACAATTATATTAAAACTTATCAAAATCATATTGGATGAGTCATGTAAAACCATGGTCATCCTTGGGTTGATTTTGGAAACCCATAGAGCCACTTAATAATGATAATAACACATTAAAAAAATTAATTTAACGTAAAGGAAAAAATTACATAAACGTATATCTTTTAGTAAAATAATTTTTGTCACGACCCGTCCACGGGTCCCCTGCCGTGACTAACCAAGGCCTACATTCCATAGGCCAGGGGCTGGCGACTAGTACCAAAACCTTAAATCCCAAAGCTAGGAAGGCATTAACTTTATAAAAATAAATCACACACAATCAGAGTACACAACTGGAAGCAAAACACTATGTAAAATTGAATACAAAGGTATTACTAAAAGTAAATTGACCAGTATACAAACTCAACTGAACAACAAGTACAAGTAAAATAGGAAAACAGCTCTTGGATCGTCCAGCAAAAAATTATAACTGAAATGTAGGTATATATATCGAACAAATCTTCCATGTGGTACGTCCCTTCTAGTCCATCTCCAAGAATCCTCTCGTCCGTCACCCTCAGCCTCTATCATTATTGACCGTTGTCTGCACAGAACACAACATTGTGCGGGCAAAGACCGTGAAGAGGTGAGAATAAAAATACTCAGTAGGGGACCTTAAGACCCACAAAGGTCTCCCTAAATCCACTAAGGATAAACCACAGAAGTAAGATAGAATCACGAAGTATCAACCAACCTTACATAGGTATATGCCCATTCATTTACCCAAGTTATCAATCACAGTCTGGCTCCAACTCTCGAGCCCAAGCACAATCCATTCCACAAAGGAAGTAAAGTCAATCACCACGATAATAATTACTGAAAGTCAAGACACAAGTCCCACAGGTATACACCATTTGTAAAGTGATAGAGTTGATCAGATGTAGTCACTAATATATCTAAGCTGTTAGACCTATACATGATATAGGAACACCTAAGCTGTCAGACACACACAGGATAAAGGACAAGCTATTCAATTGTTATATAGATGATCAGATGTAGCCATTGATTCATCTAAGCTGTCTGACCCACACAGGATACAAGACCAGCTATGCTGTCAGACCCACATATGATATAGGACCATCTATTCAAGAGTGATAGAGATGATCACATGTAGTCACAGATTCATCTAAGCTGTCAGACCCACATAGGATATAGGACCAGCTAAGCTGTTGGACCCACATAGGATACAAGACCAGCTATTCTGTCAGACTCACATTGAATCTAGGAACAAAAGTCAGAACTATCGGCCCCATGGAGGATCCTGGTACAGTAGTCATCATTGTTGATCCCACGGAGGATTCTGGTACATTAGTCATCACATCCAGCTCTAGGGTTCCCACACACAACACGCATGATTTCGGGAGGGTCCACTACTCGATCCTAGTGTCGATACATCAACTATAATGAAGTCTCGATTTGATGTATCTCGTAGTTCCATATCATCAAAAGGAACCCAACACGACTAACGGTGTGTCAATCGGACTCCCGGTCCGAGAGTTATTGGCATTTCCGTTCTAGTGGCCCGGTTGGATTTACCCTTGATACAAACCCAGTAATTTTAAAAATTTGACCAAAACTAACTTAGATTATCGCAAAAGTACCACCTCGTCTTGACGGTCCCAAATCTGACGACTGTGTGTCAATCGGACGCGCGGTCTACGAGATATTCGCATATAAGTGAAGAAGGTCCCGACCCGTCAAGCCCAGTATGCTGGCTTGTCGGCCCGACCCTGCTCGACGGGTTCGACTCGGCTGGGGGTCAACCCAGCCTGGTGTGGCACGGTCCACGTACGGACCCGGCCCGCACTATGGCTCACACTACGGGCTTCATTTCACCCCACGTGGCACCTCTGGGAGCCACGGTTCTCTTGCCTGGCCGACAGGTGGCCGGCAGGTTCGCCCAGCCGAGCGTCCCACGGATGCGAGCTGCATCCTCCTCTACATGTCACCTACGGGCACCATGGTTCTCTAGATCGGTCAGTAGGTAGATGACCGGTTCTTCCAGCCTGGCTAGCAAGCGCCTGAAAGGTTCATCCCGCCGAGCGGCCCGCGGATGCGGGCTATAGTCTCCCTCCACACGACGCCTTCATGCACTACAGCTCCTACACGAGGACCGGCCGGATCTGCCGGCCGGTTGGACCATGGTCCGAGAAGCCCAAGCGGCTACCTTTCTCCCTCCGCATGGCTGTCGGTCTCCCTCCATGCGGTCAGCCGCCGCCGCCTCTAGTCGACAGTGTTGCCGCCTCATCCGTCTGCCATGCCCCGCATTGTCGCGACCCCTCCCTCCCTCTGGCGTGGTGTGATGGCACCGCGCCCTACCGTCTTAACCTCCTTCGTGAAGACAATGAGAACAACAACAATGGTGGGGGTTCATACTGTGTTCATGCAGTCTGAACCCTCCTCGTTACATTTCTAACATTCGACATCAAGATCACATCACACGATGAGAAAAGAAGAGTATAACTCCTACGTAAAAACAGTCCAAATTCCCCCAACCTCATATATGTCATTGTACATTGACGAGTCACAGAAGATGGATGTCACAAAATATGGATGTCATTCCGTCAACATCAAAGGAAGTAGATCTCGGTGAAGTCGTGTCGTGTCAACACCGTCAGTGTACTCCGAAGACGACGATTCCTCACTATCCTGCCCCGGTTGAAGAAGGAGGAAGAGAAGTATGTCGTTTTAAATTGGAGAGAAATGGTGTTCTTAGTATTCTTCATGTTCCTCATTTGATGAATGATTCTACTACTCTCCTTATTTCTCCCGACAAAGCTTATTCTAACCAAAATAAAATAAAAAAAATACAACTTGTTAAAAGAATGGCTTATTGAATTCAAAAGGATTCAAATTCATGAAGATACATCAATTAATTAAAAAGATGGGTTGGCTCATTAAATTGGATGTAGGAGGGGAAGAGGCTCCAAAATAATTAAAGGGAGCATTTCAAGTGTTAAAGGGGGTTCAAGGGGAGTTGAGTAGTTTGATGCTCATGTGGGTCCCTCCACATAATATCCTCCCAAGGGAGGTTATATGGGGGTGGGCCCAACCTCCAATTTCCCCTTGGAGGATGAAATCACCACTTAAATATAATTATGTCACACATAATTTTTATTTAATTTATTAAGAATCACAATAAATCAACCTCTATCCTCGATAATACATAATTGCGGTAATGGTCTCCTTAAGTGAATACTAGCATTGCGAGTTCAACGGTTCCCTCAGATTTCAATTCCGAACACTAGTTCAAAATATATAAAAATACGTATGTACGTTTACTGATTATACTCGAACAATACATCAAAATTTGATTTTGGGCACACCGAGCCTCAGAATCAAGCGTCGTCAGAAACTGCGGACTCGTAAAATTCCTAGGTATTTAAAAAAAATTCCTCGGAAGTTTTCAGTCTTTACATTCTCCCCACCTCAGGGCTTTATGTCCCAGAAAGCTTAAACATGCACTAAAGGTAAAAATGGGGCTACTAAGCACGCATCTGAGCCTCCCGCTCCCATGTGCTCTCCTGGAGGTTCTCGTGTTGCCAGCGAACACGCACCATAGGAATCGACCATCCACACATGACCTTCTCTTGTCGATCCTCAATCTCTACTGAAGCCTCTGTCAAAGTCGCCCTGTCATCGATGTCCAAATCAACATGGTCGACAATGTTGGAAAAGTCGTGCACGTATCTCCTCAGCTCAGATACGTGGAAGACGTCGAGCACCCGGTGCAACTGAGGTGGAAGAGCCAGGCAGTAAGCCTCCTCACCTACTCTGATGAGGACCTAGAACAGTCCTATGAATCGTAGAGATAACTTTCCTCCTCGGCCAAATCACCATAGAACTCGCCAAGGTGAGACCCGTAGGAAGATGTGGTCTCCCTCCTCGATCTCATGTGGTCTATGTATCCTATCAGCATAGGACTTCTGCCTACTCTAGGTTGTCTTCATCCACTCCTGGATGATTTGAACCTTCTCCGTCGTATCCTGCACCATCTCTAGTCCAACAAGTTCGGACTCCCCTGGGATAGTCCATCACAAATGTGATCTATAATGTCGACAGTAATGTGCCTCGTAAGCTTCCATCCGGATGGTAGAGTGGTAGTTGTTGTTATACAGAAACTCTACCAAGGGAAAGTGATCTTCCCAGCTAAGACCAAGGTCGACGACACATTCACGGAGCATTTCGTCGAGATTCTAAATGGCCCTCTCAGTCTGGCTATCTGTCTGTGGATGGATGACGGTGCTCAAGTGAAGCATCATCCCAAAGCCTCCTATAATGACTTTCATAACTGAGAAGTGAAACGAGCATCTCAATCAGAGACGATTGTCTATGGCACACCATGGATCCGTACAATCTACTGAATGTTGAGGCATCCCAGGCTCTCTACAGAGCCCTGCTCTCTAATTGGTAGGAAGTGTGCTGACATGGTAAGTTGGTCCACAATCACCCAGATATAGTGTATCATATAGATATACGTGGAAGTCTTGTCACAACATACATGGATATCCCATCCCACTTCCACTCTGGGACTTCTACGGGCTGAACCATGTATGTTGGAACCTGGTGCTCCTCCTTCACTTGCTGAAAAGTGAGGAATCATGAGACAAAATATGCTACTACCTTCTTCATACTTGGCAACCAGTGATGTATTCGGATGTCCCGATACATCTTTGATACTTCTAGATTTACCACTAGAGAAGATGTGTGGAACTCCCTCAACACATCCTCCTGAAGTGAAACTGGTACCATGGTTCGTCCTCTGAAGATAGTGACGTGCTCCCCACCTTCAGAAAATCCATCTGGTGCCTGCCCTGAGGATATCTGTGCATGACGCGTCTCATAGTCAATGTTCCCATGTTTGGATGCCCTGACTCACTGAAGAATTGGATTGACTATGAGAGAATGCAGAAAGGATACTCCATCGTGACCCACAATGGATATCTGCAATGCGGCCAGCTGCTTCATCACCTCTCTTAGTATCCGAATTCCTGATCTATTGCTGAGAGCATCTTCTACGGCGTTCCCTTTTACATGAGTACAGACTATCTCAATATCATAGTCCTGGAGGAACTCGAGCCATCGTCGCTGTATCAGGTTCAGGTCCTTCTGCGAGAAGATGTACCAGAGACTCTAGTGGTCAGAATTGACTATAAAATTCTTGGAAATAAGATAGTGCCACCACATCATCAAGGTGAAGACCACTGCTTCTAAATCTAGGTCTTGGGTAGCGTAGTTCTACTCGTTCTGTCTCCACTTCTGCGAACCATACGCACTCTCTGCTCCCTCCTGCATCAAGATACACTTGAGTCTGATCACTTAGGTGTCACAGTAAAGTACTTTCCCAAGGCTCTCCTCTGGTATCCTCAATATGGGAACACTAGTCAACATCTTCCTTAGCTCCTAAAAGCTCTGCTGGCATCTCTCTGACCACAATGAGGGTTTCCCCTTCTTCGCCAAAGCTGATAGTGGTGTTGCAAATCTGGAGAAATCTAGCACAAATGATTGTCTGGCCGACTCAAGAGTGATTGGATGCACCATATTATGCATGATTCGATCTTGTGCTTCTTGTGTTTTCCTTTTCGTCGACCAAGGAAAAATCCATCCTAATGTTGTAGATAAACCACAACCCATTTTCCTAATATAGTCAATCTATGTACGAACTGTGGTTGCCCAGTCCATACCCAAACTAATGTAATAAGGCCTCGACGCTGCCACTGAGAGGTTCCAATGGATACTCTTTCCCCAAGGTTCAGATCACACCGTCAAATTAAGTGTGATTATCGAGTCTCCTCCCAATGGTATCTCCAGACGTGGGGGTCAAGTCAACGGTTTAACTAGAATCTCAAGGTCTGGGAGAAGATTCATGGAAGGAAGGAATGATTGGTACCTATTTCTGTTGATATGGAAGCTATTAGTAGACACAGGATGTACCTCAAATCATTCCAAGATCCCTTTCTTCACACTTCGTGTCTGCTTGCAGCTACTCTCTTCCCCTGAACTCCAACTCCCTGAGCCTGACGGGGACTAAAAGACGGGTGGTTTTAACATGTTGAAATGTTCACCACCTGTCGCTTCTCCCATAGCTATGCTTCCATGTCTTCTTCCATGAATATTCATATGTCCTTAACACTTCATCTTCTTGAATCATTTTACACGCTCAAGTCTCTAGGACTGGGGACATTTTCATGCTTTCTAGATGCTTACATTCACTGGCTACATCCACTCAGCCGATGAACATTTAACCACAAAGGTTCTCTCTAGCACCCTCACGTAAGTAGGAATGCATAGAGGAAAAATTGCTGGCTCAGATATTCTTAAACACTCCTCCCTCCAAGGCCCGATCTATAAAGCACTGATCATATCATATTCATTGAGTACCAGGAATGTTCGGTATGCCTCGATGAATACTCAACTACCGACACCTCATCCTGTCGAAGCTTTATAAGCTCTAGAGAATTGTCAGCCACCTCCTCAAGACAGTCCTCATCTGCTTGTGGGTCAGGCTTGTCTCAGAACATGAGGGATATCTAGTTCTGAAACACATGTAAGTTACTAATCCTATACATTTCTTCTACCGGTACTACTGGTAGTGTCTGATGACCAACATGCAGTGATATAGATGCCACACTTCCTGAAGGTACCATCTCATAAAACGGTCTAATTACCGAAACCTCATCACTATGCGGACCATCCTCATGGTCACTCATTGATAAACATGAGTATCTAAGATCAACTTCATCCCTAATAGTGTCTCAACTCTGCGAAAAACTCCCATAATCACCTCCATCCATTCCTCTGTTACGTGGGAATCTGTCTCGCCCCGTAACCTTGGAGGCCTCTGCCGCTGGAACTCATGCAATGTGCTCATCTGTCATGAACCATCCTATAATGTGTCTGGTTGAATCTGCTTCCCAAATGGTGGTGGTGTTTCCGATAAACCACCTGAAGGTTCCAACATAGTAAGAGGGCCCTACACCATAGCCTCATCGCTCTGTGGGCCTTCATCGTGTAATCTCTCGGAAACCCAAGATGGATGTCTTCGCAGTGGCATCTTTATAAAGAACAGGTGTGCCATGGTTATTAAGTTATACCTGGTGAGTTGACTCAAAGAGACCACAATGGAAACTCTTAAAACACACATGAAATCAGTGTTTTCGTGCACTGAGTCAGAAATCAGAGGTCAGGGTCTTGGTGTATGGATATGTCAGTCATCCCACCAACACTGGACTACCTGGACTGAAAACCACAACCAATACGTTTACCAATATTTCATCATAGTAAGAAATATCATATTCCTAAGTTTTACAGTTGAACCGACTCCTCTGATACATAATTTTCATGATTCATCCTCGGGTCCCGGGTCGTGACTACCCCAAGCCTGCCTTCCATAGGCGAGGGGGGTGGTGACTAGCACCAAAGCCTCAAATCCATAAGCTAGGAAGGCACTACTTTTATAAAAAGAAATGACACACATTCAAAGTACAAAACTGGAAGATAAACACTAAGTAAAACTGAATACAAAGGTACGACTGAAAGTAAATGGGCCAGTATACAAACCCAAGAGAACAATAAGTACAAGTACAAGTAAAAAGGGAAAACAGCTCTTGGACCATCCAATGGAAAATCCTACCTAAACGGTAGGTACATATCTAAAACAACTCATACCTGAGGTACGTTCCGTCTAGTCCAGCTCCAAGAAGCCTCCCGTCCATCACCCTCAGCCTCATTCACTACTGACCATCGACTGCACTGAACATAAAAAAGTGCTGGCGTAGCCCTTGCAGAGGTGAGATTAACAATACTCAGTAAGGTACCCTGAGACCCTTGAAGGTCTCCCAGAATAAAATAAGGATAAAACACAGTAGAAAAATAGAATCACAAAGTATCAAACAACCTTACTTAGATATATTCACATACATATACCTAAGTTATCAATCACAGTCCAGCTCTAACTCTTAAGCCCAAGAACAACCCATTCCACAAATGAAGTAAATTCAATCCCCTTGATAATAATGAATTAATTTCAAGACTCATCTCACACAGGTATACATATTTTGTAAAGTGATATAGATGATTATATGTAGTCACTGATTCATCTAAGCTGTCAGACCCACACAGGATACATGACTAGCTAAGTTGTCGGACCCACATAAGATACAGGACTAGCTATACAAGAGGGATAGAGATGATCATATGTAGTCACTAATTAGTCTAAGATGTCGGACCCACACTAGATACAGGACTAGCTACATTGTCGGACCCACACAGGATACATGACTAGATATTCAAGTGTTGTAGAGATGATCAGTTGTAGTCACTGATTCATCTAAGTTGTCAGACCCACACAGAATACAGGACCAGCTGAGCTGTCGAACCCACACAGGATATAGGACCATCTATTCTGTCGGACCCACATAGGATCTGGGAACAGATGTCAGAACTGTTGGACCCATGGAGGATCCTGGTACAATAGTCCTCATTGTCGAACCCACAGAGGATTCTGGTACAGCATTCATCGCAGCCCGCTCTAGGGTTCCTGAAAACATCATGCTCGATTCCAGGAGGGTCTACTCCTCAAGAAATGTGTCGATACATATACTATCACGAAGTCTCTAGTTGATGTATCCCGTAGTTCCGTCTCATCAAAAGGAACCAAACGTGACAGACGACGTTTCAATCGGACGCGCGGTCTGAGAGTTATTAGCATTTCTGTTCCAAGGGCCCGGTTGGATTTATACTCGATCCAAACCCGGATGTTTTCCAAATATGTCCAAAACTCATGTAGAGTATCTCAAAAGGATCAGATCATCATGAGGGTCCCAGTGCTGTAGACGGTGCGTCAATCAGACGCGCAGTCTAGGAGATATTCACATTTTAGCGAAGTCGGGCCCAACCCGTCAAGCCCAGTGGGCTGGCGTGTAGGCCGAACCTGGATCGGTGGGTCCTACCCGGTTGGGGGTTGGCCAGACCGGTGGGGCGCGACCCGCTTGTAGACTTGGCCCTCTCTGCAGGCCGGTGTGGTTCACTCGGCGGCGCCAAGCGGCACCGCCTCTTCCTCTGTTCGGCCTGCCATAGCCGGCTGGTTCGGCCCACTATCGAGCACTGTGGTTCTCCATCCCAGTCGACAAGTGGCTGACCAGTTTGCCCACACAAGTGGCATGCGGATGCGGGCTCCGCGATTCTCCAGCCTGGCCGGTAAGCGGAAGACCGGTTCTTCTAGTCGTGCAGCCCACAGATGCAGGCCTCAGTCTCCCTCCATGAAGCGGCTTCGTGTGCCACAGCTCTTAGAGGCGGACCGGCCGGATCGGCTGTCCGGTTGTCCCGTGGTCTGGGTGGCCCGAGCGGACACCGGTCTCCCTCCACGCGGCTGGTCACGGCCACCACTACCGCCGCCGCCTCCGTTCGCTGGTGCTACCGCCTCTTCCGTCTGCCACGGCCCACATGGCCGCGGTTCCTCCCTTCCTCTGGCGTGGTGCAACGACACCATGCCCAACTAGATCTACCTCAGTCATCAAGACAATGAGAACAAAAGCAAAGGGGGGAGAGTCGGACCGTGTTTGTGTGGTCTGAACCCTCCTCGCTACGTTGCTAACATTCGACATCAAGAGTAGAACACACAATGAGGAAAGAAGGGTATAACTCATATGTAAAAATAGTCCAAATTCCCCATAAGTCATATTTGTCATTGTATATTGACGAGTCATGGAAGATGGACGTCGAGGAAGAAGGACGTCGTTCCATCAACGTCGGAGGAGGTAGAGCTCGGTGAAGTCGAGTCGAGTCAACGCTGTCGGTGTACTCCAAAGATGGTGATGCTTCCCAATCATTCCCTGGTTAAATAATGAGGAAGAGAAGTCCACCATTTTTTTTGAGTGAAAGGGAATTCATTGTGTTCTTCATGTTCCTCATGGGATGAATGATTCTCCTCCTCTCCTTAGTTCTCCAAACAAAGCTTATGCAAACCAAAATAAAATAAAAAAACACATCTTATTAAAAGAATGGATTAATGAATTCAAAAATATTAAAATTCATTAAGTTACATCCATTAATTAAGATTGTGTCTTTTCTCATTAAATTGGAGGGAGGAGGTGAAAAGGCTCCAAAATAATTAAAGGAAGAGTTTCAAGAGTTAAAGGGGGTTCAAGGGGAGTTGAGGAGTTTGATGCTCATGTGGGCTCCACTACATAATATCATCCCCTGGGAGGTTATGTGGGCGTGTGCCCCACCTCCTACTTCCCCTTGGAGGATTAAACCACCACTTAAATAAAATTATGTCATGCATAATTTTTATTTAATTTATTTAGAATCCCAAAAAATTAACTTCCATTCTCGATAAAATGAAACTGCAGTAAAGGTCTCCTTAAGCGAATACCTGTACTGTGAGTTCAACAGTGCCCTCAGATTTCAATTTTGAGCACCAGTTCATATGAAATAAAAACCCATACGTACCTTTACGGAATGTACCCAAAAAAACTTCATAAATTGATTCCAGAAACACTGGGCCTTAGAATCTAGCGTCGTCAGATTCTATGGACTCGTAAAATTTCAATGTATTTAAAAAAAACCCATGGAATTTCTGGGTCTTTATAATTTTTACACGTGGTTATATAAGTTATATCTCTGACTATAAATAGTAATTATAATGATAAAAATATTTTTTACATAATGGAATTTTTTGTATAATTTTTAGCCATCAAATAAATAACAATATTTATTACACAATAATGATGCAGTGTTTACCTCATTAATTAATGTATTAAATAAATAAGATTATTATGATTTAAAAAAATATTCAAAACCTTTCCAATTATTATTAGGTTCGTTTATTTTGACCACGAGTCATCTTATCTTTGACATTAATGTGTTTTGGACTTTTAAAAACCGAAAATCATTATATAATAATTGTAACACCCCGAGCTTCCACGATACGCCTCTCTTTCAATAATGCAATAGCTTGCATTGTACGCAAGTTCGAGTTCTAACACACCGCAACTAATCAAAGTAGCCATTATGAATAGTAATAACCACCTTTTAAATTTATAGAAATTTTATATTTCAAAATGGACTTCATTTTTGTATTCCTAATATTGATATTAGCCTATGTTGAATTTTTTGTAATTTTCTGAGAACTTCCAAATTTTTATGAATAGTGAAAAATACTTAAAAACAACTTTTTTAATCAAAATAATTTATAGTGATAAATTATAATATTTAGTGGTTTTAAAGTATAATTAGAATATATTTTTACCATTTTATCCAATGGTGGTCATTAGAATTAATTTAACATTGAAATTGGACATAAACAATTGCCAATCTTTTGATATAAATTGTTTCTTAAAAACACACTATTTGTTGTAACAGCGGAAATTAATTATAAAATTAATTAATACAACTTATATTTTTGGAATTTTGTAAAATAGACATCATTTTTGAATTCGGAATATCAATTATAGATTAGGGTGAAATTTTGGCCTTATTCTGAAAAACTTCAATTTTTGATGAATAGTGAAACCACTAAGTGGTTGTTAAAAACTGATTTTTCGTTAAAATGAAATATTACCACTTCTGTGATTTGATTTTCAAAAATCCGACATGCATTGTTGTCATTAAGAAGTAAAATGTGGTTCAATGAGATTAAAATAATTTTTTGGTGAATAGTAACTTTTAAGTTCTTAATCGCGATTAGAGGTGATTAGTGTAGTTTAAGGTAAAAATAATGTTTTAATAATATGAGATGAGCTTGAAACTTGTCCTACTCCTATTGGATGAGTCATGGCCGACCAAGACAACCCATGGGTCAACTTGGGGACCCCATGGAGCCACTTTAGTTGGAAAATGACATTAATATATATTTATTTAAGGTTAAAATTAAATTGACACAAACAAGAGTTGTTTTACTAAAATAGTTTTTAAGTAGGGTTAAACATGTCCAAATATTGACTATAAATATTAATTAGAAATCTAAAAAGATTTCCTACATCATTGTATTTTTTTTTATAATTTTTAGACATTAAATAAATTAAATTATTTATGACATCATTATGATGCAGCGATGACCTCATTATTTAACGATTTAAATAAAATGAGAAGATAATGAAAAATCCAAGGCTTACACTTGTCCAAAGCCTATTGGATGAGGAGATTTCGAAACCTTATCACCTTATCCTCGAATTATATAAGTGTGGGACCTTTAGAATCCGAAAAGCATTGTGAAATAATATAACATTTCAATATTTCCAAAAGTGCCCCTCCTCTCCACTTATAAAAGGCCCCCACCTCTCCCACCTTATTCACACCTTCAAGCCATTTGGCTCGGCCAAACTCTGCCCAAATACTCTCCCAACTTCCCCCTATTACTCCTAGAAGCCTCACTTTGGGCAGAACTCTTCCCAAGGAAGCCTTTGGCTCAAATCAAAAAGAGTTACCCAATTTTGAGGTAATGTCTTCTCTAATGTTGTTTTGTTTTATTTTTCTTTTCCAACCCCCTAAACTCTTTTTATTAATTTCTTTTGTAACAACACCAGTATCCTGAATATACTAGGTTGTTGTTAGAAGAAGGATTCGAACTACACTTACACACACCTACATCTAATGGTTAAAGAACATACGGTTTCTGTGGATGGTGAATTTCTGCCTCACGAAACGATGATTGTTCAACACTCAGATAACACCTTCATAGGTGGCCATTAAGATGTCACTATATTTATATATGATATAAAATATGTTTATGTTTTACTTATGCTTCTGTATTTCTCATTTATGTCATACTTTATGATTTCCATTATGGGTAAAACACGATAATTTCATTTTAGGAAGTGCGGACTACCGCCCCCTCAAAGTGATTTGAATCGTTAATGCCATATGTGGGATGTATAAAGGATGGATTAAATGGTATTATACACTATATTATACTTTAATTATATTATAAATTTATACCATTATGATTTCGTTCCATTAAATATTAAATTGAAATGAAAGTAGCGTTCATGCGTACGTACGGCTTACCGTCTCCATGAACGGTGCATTTCATTTCTTACCTCTAAATGTTACATAATATTATAAATGAATGTATATACCAGATATATAATATATATATGACATATAAATCATGAATATAATTCTGGATATAATGGATATTCTACCACATGAACAACTTGTAATTATAAGAAGTTTATTGTTGACTCAAGTACCAAAGATCGACAAAACGACCGTTATTAACTTAAATAATTACATAATGTTCATAACATTGTAATAAGTGATATAAAAAGGATAATGAAATTGAAAATAGTTCTTAATAAGGTAGATATTAACTCTAGTTTATTATTCAGGAGGTTAAATAACGGTTGAGTCAAGTCGGACACAAGGTAAGGGAACTTCTTCACCCAACTTCCATTCATTGGGTTAATCTCCAACTTTCAAATTATGTCATGATATTATTATGTCATATCTTTTATTTGTACTTTATTTATGTGTACATATAATGAATACACATAATAGATCTATTTTATTTAAAAAATGATCTTTGTAAGGGAATTTCTTAACCCAACTTCCATTCTTTGGGTTAATCTTTTACTTTCAAATTATGTCATGATATTAATATGTCCTATTTTGTCTTTTTACTTTCTTTATGTGTACCTATAATGAATACACATAATAGATCTATTTTATTTTAAAAATGATCTTTTAAGGACTTCGTCTCAATCCCCTCTCATTGAGGCATATTTGGTTTTATACACAACTTTATTTTATACGGTGTATAAACCCCTTTGACTTTTACATTTATTCAAAAGGAATCTTTTTTATACGAAGCGTTTTGCTAAACGACAAAAGGGAATGTTTTCTCTCCGTACTTATGCGGCGACAACGACTTCTCCGCCGCCGTGACCATTATTTGAGATTCGGCTTCCTCTACAAGCCATCATTTTTTTAATGAAAAATAAATACAATGTTTTAACTTTCTTTTATTTTGGTATTGAAAATGGTTTTGAAAGAATTTTTATTATATCAATGTGTTGTATTTATATCTTGGGATTGAATTGTGGAAATGTTATGTTTCCTTTATGCATGTTTTATGTGATATGATTATGTTATGGTTTATGATATGTTTAAACCTATTCATATGAGGAAATGCATTGGACTTAATAAGTGACGGGTGGAGCCCGCTATAGCTCCTCGATGCATCGGCATGTCTCATGAGACAAACTAGTGTCTTGGCATGAGGCCTTGACAAAATCTTATTTGTGGTCTTGGCACGAGGCCTTGGTTACGTGGTTATGATAGTCTGGCATTATGCATTCCATCATTATGAAAGTGGTTATTGATATTGCATGTGATTATTCGACCAGTAGAATATCCATGTGAATAAGTAAATGGCTTTATCTCATTTTACTTTTGCCATATTATGTTGAAGTTCATGTTTAAAAGGCTTTTGTTTTAGTTATACATTGACTTAAATGTTAATGTTTATTTATGAAAACTTCCGCAATGTTGTTATCCTTACTGAGCATCTGAGCTCACCCCTTTCAATGTTTTAATATTTTCCAGGATGTGAAGAAGTATGTTATGAATGACCTGCAGGGGTTGTCAGAAGAGGATATGAGTGTGGTCTTTGTAGACTTTGTTATTGTAGTTTTTCAATTTATGATGTAATGTAACGTTTATGAATGTATCTAGTGTTTCCAAGGCTACTAAACTAATCGGCCTTTCGAGACATGATCTTTTTTGATCATGCCAATGTTACGAAGTAATGCACCGACTCTGGGTAGCTGGGGTCGGGGCGTTACAGTTGGTATCAGAGGCAGTTTAATACTAACCTTGGAAGCTAGATTTAGATAAACTCTGATTAGAGCACATATCCCGAAGATAGACTTTGAGGATTAATATAGAAGAACTTCCTAGAATTTTGGTATTGTAGAGATGTTGTGAGTTTTCCGAGCAATACATCCCTGTCTGGATACGAGCAGGTAGAGGCGGATCTGGCACAGATATACCTAGGGGTAAAACCCGAAAACACCGCTTTGAGCTAGACTCGAACAGGAACTGGTGCACGACAACGGGCCTTGCTGCACTCTTGGTTACGACACTCCCGGGGGATATGCTTTGGATAATTCCCATTTTCTTTACAAACCATTATGAAGGGTTACGAGTATATACTTCCTCAAAGAAAACATTTTTATAATTATGGATTATATCCATAATTAGTTCAATTTATGTTAAGTGTTTTACAAGTATGGAATTATGTATTTTGATTCATGAACTAATCTAGTTTATGCCATTATTTAGAAATGGCACCTAGTGGAAGGAATGGAAACCGTATCAATGCACGAACTCCGTGTAGGGATTGCCCTCCTGCTCAAGATAATTATTGTGGATCTGGAGATACAACTGGTGCTGATCAACTTATCACCATACTGGGACAACTCACTCAGGTTAAGAATTATAACCTTACTCGTATGGAGCACCCTGATCCGCAACGTGGAGGATCAATGTTAGACCGCTTCATGAGGCAACAATCACCAACCTTCAATGGGAGTACAAATCCTATAGTAGCTGAGCAATGGATAAATTCCTTAGAGAAAATATTCCATGCCTTGGGGAGTAGTGAAAGGGAGAAGGTTGTCATGGCAGTTTACCGCCTCACTGGAGATTCCGATCAGTGGTGGTCGCTGATTCAAAACACAAAGTAAGATGATGACGTATCGAATATGGAATGGAGGGAGTTCAAAGAGCTTTTCTTAGAAAAATACTTTCCTCGTGACCATCGAGCAGATATGGAAAGGCAATTTCTGAGTCTGAGGAAGAAGGAGGATGAGAATGTCGCAAAGTATGAGGCTAACTTTACAAGGTTAGCGAGGCATGCTTCCGATTATATACGTAACCCAAGGAGTAAGATTGATCGTTTCTTTGATGGGTTAAAACCATTTCTCCGTCGAGCTTTAGTATCACAATCCTTCTCATCATACGAAGATATTGTCTCGTGTGCTATCAAGACAGAAAAGGAATTCTCTAAGTCTTATGACAACAAAGTAAAGCAAGAGAAGAAGAGAACGGTGGAACAAGAGACAGATAAAGGGAAAAAGGGAAAGAAGGATTTTCCATTATGTGATAATTTTGGGAAGAATCACCCTGGTACTTGTCTAAAAGGAATGGGAGTTTGTTATAAATGTGGAGAAAAGGGTCACCAGGATCGTGATTGCAAGGGAAAGAAAGAGGCTATCAAAGTTTAATGCTATAATTGTTTGGAAATGGGGAATTATGCAAATGAATGTCCTAAGCGTCAACAAACTTAACTCAGAAAAGGCCAAGGGATCAAGGACTATCTTATGTTGTTACTACAGCTGAAGAAGAATAACTAATGTAATGGTGCTTTTGGACTCATGGATTATATTCTGGCTATTAGAATAATGAGATATATATATATATATAAGGATTGTAATGCAGTACTTGTTGATTTCAGTAAGGTTTTTATATTTTTAGTATGTGACAATAATAGAAACTTTACTTTGTTTGGAGAATATGATAAATTGATTTTGGAATTAAGAGACCTTTTAGAGAATGTCTGGACAGAGGTATTTTGGATAACTATAAAAGTTGGAGTGGATTAAGTTTATCTTTGGATAGAATTGTTTAAGGTTAAAAATTTATGAAGATTATTTTTGAATATTATAATACTATAGTTTTAGGAAAAGGAAAACCTGCAGGGTGGGGCATAACCCATCGCGTCGGACAAAGCTGCAGGAATCGAACCCACAACCATAGTGCGACAAGCCTTTATTTCCTACCACTATCCTACAGGAAGTCCCTGGTTATTACAAAATAGTTTTACTAATCTAAATGGTATGTGTTAACATTTGGAACCTTATACAATTAGGATAAATAGAATATTTTTGAGTTCCGTTACCATTTGGAGTAAAAGTTGGGTTTGTGGTAAAAATTTATTAACGAATGAAAGTATACATAAAAAGTATGTATATTACCTTACGTTCTTAGTAAATCTCCTAAATAAATTCCTCAACATTATAAAAGTTAACTTAAAACAAAAATATTGTCGGTTAACTTTTCCAACTGGGGATTCAATGACCGTTTAACCAATCACAAGTTTGTGATTTTCTTGTGGTTAAACTTTCTCCTAATCCTGTTTTCTATAACTCCCCATCAGACCTTGATGGTTTGTTTCTCCTCCATATCCATATTTTCATAGAATCCTATAATGGGCTATATCGGGTGACCTTTGTACTTATCTTGCTTTCTTTTAATGTTATATATTTATTAACCTTATTTCCTATGTGGGTTTTCCTCAAAGGTATTTTCTCTTTTCAACCTTTTATTTTCAAAGAAAAATTTCAAATTGCGAGGACGCAATTTATTGAAGGAGGGGAGAATGTAACACCCCGAGCTTCCACGATACGCCTCTCTTTCAATAATGCAATAGCTTGCATTGTACGCAAGTTCGAGTTCTAACACACCGCAACTAATCAAAGTAGCCATTATGAATAGTAATAACCACCTTTTAAATTTATAGAAATTTTATATTTGAAAATGGACTTCATTTTTGTATTCCTAATATTGAAATTAGCCTATGTTGAATTTTTTGTAATTTTCTGAGAACTTCCAAATTTTTATGAATAGTGAAAAATACTTAAAAACAACTTTTTTAATCAAAATAATTTATAGTGATAAATTATAATATTTAGTGGTTTTAAAGTATAATTAGAATATATTTTTACCATTTTATCCAATGGTTGTCATTAGAATTAATTTAACATTGAAATTGGACATAAACAATTGCCAATCTTTTGATATAAATTGTTTCTTAAAAACACGCTATTTGTTGTAACAGCGGGAATTAATTATAAAATTAATTAATACAACTTATATGTTTGGAATTTTGTAAAATAGACATCATTTTTGAATTCGGAATATCAATTATAGCTTAAGGTGAAATTTTGGCCTTATTCTGAAAAACATCAATTTTTGATGAATAGTGAAACCACTAAGTGGTTGTTAAAAACTGATTTTTCGTTAAAATGAAATATTACCACTTATGTGATTTGATTTTCAAAAATCCGACATACATGGTTGTCATTAAGAAGTAAAATGTGGTTCAATGAGATTAAAATAATTTTTTGGTGAATAGTAACTTTTAAGTTTTTAATCGCGATTAGAGGTGATTAGTGTAGTTTAAGGTAAAAATAATGTTTTAATAATATGAGATGATCTTGAAACTTGTCCTACTCATATTGGATGAGTCATGGCCGACCAAGACAACCCATGGGTTAACTTGGGGACCCCATGGAGCCACTTTAGTTGGAAAATGACATTAATATATATTTATTTAATGTTAAAATTAAATTGACACAAACATGAGTTGTTTTACTAAAACAGTTTTTAAGTAGGGTTACACAGATCAAAATGTTGACTATAAATATTCATTAGAAAGCTAAAATAATTTCCTACATCATAGTATTTTTTTTTATAATTTTTAGACATTAAATAAATTAAATTATTTTTGACATCATTATGATGCAGCGATGACCTCATTATTTAACGATTTAAATAAAATGAGAAGATAATGCAAAATACAAGGCTTACACTTGTCCAAATCCTATTGGATGAGGATATTTAGAAACCTTATCACATTAGCCTCGAATTATATAAGTGTGGGACCTTTAGAATCCGAAAAGCATTGTGAAATAATATAACATTTCAATCTTTCCAAAAGTTCCCCTCCTCTCCACTTATAAACGGCCCCCACCTCTCCCACCTTATTCACACCTTCAAGCCATTTGGCTCGGCCAACCTCTGCCCAAATACTCTCCCAACTTCCCCCTCTTACTCCTAGAAGCCTCACTTTGGGCAGAACTCTTCCCAAGGAAGCCTTTGGCTCAAATCAAAAAGAGTTACCCAATTTTGAGGTAATGTCTTCTCTAATGTTGTTTTGTTTTATTTTTATTTTCCAACCCCGTAAACTCTTTTTATTAATTTCTTTTGTAACAACAACAGTATCCTCAATATACTAGGATGTTGTTATAAGAATGATTCGAACTACACTTACACACACCTACATATAATGGTTAAAGAACATACGGTTTCTGTGGATGGCGAATTTCTGCCTCACGAAACGATGATTGTTCAACACTCATATAACACCATCAAAGGTGGCCATTAATATGTCACTATATTTATATATGATATAAAATATGTTTATGTTTTACTTATGCTTCTGTATTTCTAATTTATGGCATACTTTATGATTTCCATTATGGGTAAAACACGATAATTTCATTTTAGGAAGTGCGGACTACCGCCCCCTCAAAGTGATTTGAATCGTTAATGCCATATGTGGGATGCATAAAGGATGGATTAAATGGTATTATACACTATATTATACTGTAATTATATTATAAATTTATACCATTATGATTTGGTTCCATTAAATATGAAATTGAAATGAATGTAGCGTTCATGCGTACGTACGGCTTACCGTCTCCATGAACGGTGCATTTCATTTCATACCTCTAAATGTTACGTAATATTATAAATGAATTTATATACTGGATATATAAGATATATATGACATCTAAATCATGAATATAATTCTGGATATAATGGATATTCTACCACATGAACAACTTGTAATTATAAGAAGTTTATTGTTGACTCAAGTACCAAAGATCGACAAAACGACCGTTATTAACTTAAATAATTACATAATGTTCATAACATTGTAATAAGTGATATAAAAAGGATAATGAAATTGAAAATGGTTCTTAATAAGGTAGATATTAACTCTAGTTTATTATTCAGGAGGTTAAATAATGGTTGAGTCAAGTCGGACACAAGGTAAGGGAACTTCTTAACCCAACTTCCATTCATTGGGTTAATCTCCTACTTTCAAATTATGTCATGATATTATTATGTCATATCTTTTATTTGTACTTTATTTATGTGTACATATAATGAATACACATAATAGATCTATTTTATTTAAAAAATGATCTTTTTAAGGGAATTTCTTAACCCAACTTCCATTCTTTGGGTTAATCTTTTACTTTCAAATTATGTCATGATATTATTATGTCCTATTTTGTATTTTTACTTTCTTTATATGTACCTATAGTGAATACACATAATAGATCTATTTTATTTTAAAAATGATCTTTTAAGGACTTCGTCTCAATCCCCTTTCATTGAGGCATATTTGGTTTTATACACAACTTTATTTTATACGGTGTATAAACCCCTTTGACTTTTACATTTATTCAAAAGGAATCTTTTTTATACGAAGCGTTTTGCTAAACGACAAAAGGGAATGTTTTCATTCCGTAATTATGCGGCGACAACGACTTCTCCGCCGCCATGACCATTATTTGAGATTCGGCTTCCTCTACAAGCCATCATTTTTTTAATGAAAAATAAATAAAAAGTTTTAACTTTCTTTTATTTTGGTATTGAAAATGGTTTTGAAAGCATTTTTATTATATCAATGTGTTGTATTTATATCTTGTGATTGAAATGTGGAAATGTTATGTTTACTTTATGCATGTTTTATGTGATATGATTATGTTATGGTTTATGATATGTTTTAACCTATTCATATGAGGAATGCATTGGACTTAATAAGTGACGGGTGGAGCCCTCTATAGCTCCTCGATGCATCGGCAGGTCTCATGAGACAAACTAGTGTCTTGGCACGAGGCCTTGACAAAATCTTATTTGTGGTCTTGGAACGAGGCCGTGGCTACGTGGTTATGATAGTCTGGCATTATGCATTCCATCATTATGAAAGTGGTTATTGATATTGCATGTGATTATTCGACCAGTAGAATATCCAAGTGAATAAGTAAATGGATTTATCTCATTTTACTTTTGCCATATTATGTTGAAGTTCATGTTTAAAAGGCTTTTGTTTTAGTTATTCATTGCCTTAAATGTTAATGTTTATTTATGAAAACTTCCACAATGTTTTTATCCTTACTGAGCATCTGAGATCACCTCTTTCAATGTTTTAATATTTTCCAGGATGTGAAGAAGTATGTTATGAATGACCTGCAGGGGTTGTCAGAAGAGGATATGAGTGTGGTCTATGGAGACTTTGTTATTGTAGTTTTTCACTTTATGATGTAATGTAACGTTTATGAATGTATCTAGTGTTTCCAAGGCTACTAAACTAATCGGTCTTTCGAGACTTGATCTTTTTTTATCATGCCAATGTTACGAAGTAATGCACCGACTCTGGGTAGCTGGGGTTGGGGCGTTACAATAATATAATATTTTACACTTTCCTAAAGAGCCCCTCCTCCACATTATAAAAGCCCTCACTTCTAACCCATTCATCACTCTTCTCAAGCCCCTTGGATCTCCCATCCTCTACCCAATTAAGGTCTCTATATTCCTCTATTCCTCCTATATGCCTTACCTTAGGCAGAAGGCATTTCAATAAATCATTTTGGTTCAAACCAAAGGGAGATACCCAAATTAAAGGTAACATCTTCTCTTATGTTCTTTTCTTTTATTTTACTTATCCAACCCATTAACTATTTTTATTACATTTTTTTAGAACCAAAAAAGAATCCTCAATATACTACTTTGTTATTATGAGAAGGATTCAAACTACACATACAAACACCTCCATCTAATGGATAAAGATCATACTATTTCTATGGACGGTGAACTACTGCCTGACGAAACGTTGATTATTCAATTATCTACAACCTCCTCTCATGGTAGACATTATAATGGAACTGTATTTATATGTGATATATATTATATTTTTATTTTCTCTATTCTTCTGCATTTTTCATTTATATCATATCATTATGGTTCCCATTGTGGGTCAACATGATAATTTCATTTGAGGAAGTGCATACTACCACCCCGTCAAAGTGATATGAATTGTTCATTCCATATGTGGAATGTATAATGAATATACATACTGATATTAGATATGATATTATATTGGAATAATAAAATACCAATGTATCATAAGGTTTTTATTCCATTAAATATGAAATATAAAAGAAAGTAGTGTTCATGCATATGTACGTCTTACCGTCTCCATGAATGGTGGATTTCATTTCTTTTCTCCCAATGTTTTTTAATATTAAAAATACATATATATATATACTGGATATATATGATATGTATGATATCTAAATCATTAATATAATTCTTGAGATCATGTAATTTTGACCACATGGACAACTTATCATTATAAGGAGTTCATTTTTGACTCAAGTACCAAATATCGGCAAAATGACTATTATTAACATAAATGATTACATAATGTTTATTACGTGGTAATAAGTAATATGAAAGGAATAATAAACATGAAAATGTTTCTTAAGAATTTAGAAATTAACATTAATTTATTATTCATAAGATTAATTAATGAATGGGTAAATTCAGACATGAGGTACGAGACTTCGTCTCAATCTTCTTTCATTGAGGAATATTATGTTTTATAAAAAAAAATTCTTTTATACAGTGTATAAAATCCTTTTCCTTTTCATTTCATTCAAAATTAATTTTTTTCTATGATGTATTTTACTAAATGAAAAAAAGAAGGTTTCTTTTTAACGTGAGTGGTGACAACACCCTTTTCCACCGCCGTAAGTGTTATTTGTCATTGAATTCTATAAGAAGCCGTAATTTTTTTAAAAGAAAAATAAATACCATATACCCTTTTTATGTTTTTTGGTATTGAAAATGGTTTTGATAATGGATTTCTTATGTCAATATATTGAAATTATATATATTGATTGAAATTTGGAAAAGTTCTCTTTCCTTTATTTTGGTTTTTTTTTGTTATGAATATGTTATGGTTCCAGGGCATTGTTTACGTATATGGGTGGTTCCATGATAAACCAAGGGCAGGTGAGATCGAGATAGCTCTTCAATGCATTGGGTAACATGAAAGAGGAAACATGAATGTTTCTCCTAAGAAATTTAGGGAATATATTGTGATGGGTATTCCAGATGTAACATCCTACATAGCTGTGATATCTACTATGTATGTATGATATGGATTCCACAAGTTACGTTTATGATTTATGATTTCTATATGTGATTCATAAATATTATAATTTCATGAGGTTTGTTTAAGATATTATGTTATGTATATATTGATGAACTAATGTTTTCGTTCGTTTTTTTATCACCCTTACTGATCTTTTTAGGCTCATCCTATGTTTTTAAATGTTCTTCACATGACATTATGGTGAATAGGGTAAAATATGGGATCAAGGAAAATTCATGCTGTTTAAAACATGGGATTACACATGACTCTTTTTATCAACAATATTTATTTTATGAAAAAATGAAAACTGAGTAGAAGAGTCTAAAAGGTAATTTTTGAGATGTAATGTAATAGTTATGGCCTAATTCTATAAAACACTTAACCTGAAAAGGCCAACGAGCCCGTACCCGTGTGGTAAGGGATCCAGCTTGGCATCCAAGATACCCGAGTTCAAAACTGGGTGGAGGCGAATTTCTGGGTACTACAGCATTACTGTAGCATTTACTGTTCGTTACTGTAACAACTAGAACTATTCACCTGATTTGGGCCTTCGGGCCACCGGTTTGGGCCTACGGGTCTCCATGGCCTTCAGGTCATCAAAGTCCATCGGGCCACATGGCCTTCAGGTCAGGTAGACCATAGAGTAGCCTAGTTCACATAGAAAATGCCCCAGAAGAGTATCATAGAAACAGAAGTAGCATCCACCAGATGCAGAGCAAACCAGATTGGAAGAATAAGTGGGTATGGCAGCCGCCATCAGGACCAGTCATCGTGCAGCTTTTTACGGGGCAATGCTAGACGATCAGCAATGAAAGATGGGGAGCTAAGGAGATCAAAGATGCAAGGCGCTAGGGTGGGCCAGTTCTAGTGGGATGGGCCTACGGGTCTTGTAATGGGCATGGAATGCCTCTGGGCCTTCGGGTCATATATGGCGGGTCATGTCAGGCCTTGTGCCTTGGGCCTACAGGTCATGTACGGGTTCCCCTTCAGCCCTTAAAAGGGGGATTTTCTACAATAAAATAAAAAGAAGGCCTTCAGTCCATTCATGCTAAAACTGACAACATCCTCAATGTAAATTATTCATTCAATTCAATATTATGTAATGTTTTAAGTAGGGGTCTTTATAGTTTGTATCAGAGGTCAACTTAGACCACTTCAGGAGTTAGAATATTATTAAATTACAATCCATAATTTAATTTTGGGTAAGATTGAAATGATATAGCATTTACGGATTACCATGTTGCTTTGCCTAAGAAATTTATATGCTCAAAATGGTTTTCCATAGAGGAATCCGGGAAAATTTAATGGGACGACATTAATAGGATGAAAACCTTCCAAATCAGCAACCAACGATTCACAAAATTAGAATGAATAGTTTATTGTAGTGATGACACAATTGACTCAGACTATTAATGGTTGTGGTATCCATGCTCGAGATCAGCCATATCATCCATAGAGAAACTTGTCTGTTGTAGAGAATTTCATGAGGAAACACCCCCCATCATTCAAAGGATCAACTGACCATGTTCTAGCTGAAGGGTGAAATAAAGAACTGGAAAATATTTTTGATGTCATGGGGTGTTCAGAACATCAAAAGGATAGTCTTACTATTTACCATTTTGAAGGTGAAGCTGATCAGCCGTGGTCAATGGTGAAAAATATCTGGGATATTGAGATGATTTATTCTCTTGATTGGGAGGAATTAAAAGGTATGTTTCTTGAGAAATATTTTCCAAAGGTGGTTCGTCTTAGGATAGAAAAACTATTCCTGGAATTGAGGTAGGGGGATGACTCAGTGCCTACCTATGAAGAAAAATTCACTCCACTTGAAAGGTATACTCCAAATTTCATATCAGATTATTATTGTAAAATAAACCATTTTTTACTCAGGATTAAATCCAATGTATTGATGTTCTTTAGCGTATCATGAGTTCAAAAGTTATGAAAAACTATTTTCATGTGCAGAGAAGGTTAAAATGGAGTATGTTGATGATCAGGTGTACTTTAAAAAACAATAGAATTAGAGGGTGATGTGGCATATGAATGTGACGAAATCTCCAAAAAAGTCAAATGGTAAGAAACTTATGTTTACAGTTAGTGAAAATTTCGGTACAAATAATGTGGGGGAATTCCATTTGAATTCTGGTAGGTGAAACCGATGTGGTAAAATGAGTCATAAGTCTCGTAATTGCACTGAAAATGGTCAGGGTAATGGTAAGACACAATCTGATTTACATTTAGTAAAATGTTTTAAGTGCAATTAAATGGGTCATTATGAAAATGAGTGTCCAAAGAAGAACTCAACTAAGGGAATGAATCAAGACAAAAAGAATAAAGGGGTGGTGAAATCCATTGCAACTACATCAGCAGATGTTGGCCCATCAAATAAAGTAGTATCAGGTACACTATTTGTTTGATAAGGTTATGCCAATGTGTTGTTTGATTCAAGGTCTACGGATTCGTTCAGTTCTGATATTTTTTCTAGTATATAGGGAATTACATATCAATAAATGAATCATGAACTTATGTAAAAAACACCAGGTTAAATTTTGAGACAAAAAGAAATTATAAGAACATTCATGTCTTTGTTTTCAGAAAGAATCTACCTGAAAACCTTATTGTATTTACTCTAGTAGAGTTTGATGTTATTTTGGGTATAGATTGGCTTTCCATTTATCAATCCTAGATTGACTATAGAGATAAAGAGGATTCATTTTACCAATATATTCAGGTTGTGTGCAAGAATGGACCATTACATTTGATAACATATCATGAAGGTGAGAAACTAGTGAAATATGGAAATGAATGTTACCTTGCACATATTTTTGATATTAAATGAACTATTTAGATTAATGATATACCAGTGGGAAACAAGTATCTTGATGTTTTTCCTAATGAGTTACCTTGTATAATACTTGGTCAGGAATTTCAATTTACTCTTGACTTATAACCTGATGCTAAGCCAATCTCAAAACCTCCTTTTCTAATGGATCTAATTAAACTTTTAGAGTTAAAAAAGAAATTGAAGGAGTTATTAGACAAAGGTTTCATTTGACCTAGAAAATCACCATGGGGTGCTCGTGTCTTATTAATTAAAATGAAATATGGTTCAATGTGACATTTCATTGATTATAGATCATTGAATATCCTCATTGTTAAGAACACATATCCTTTTTCCTCATATCAATGATTTGTTTGATCAGCTCCATGGAGCTCAGTATATATCAAAAATTGATTTGAGGTCGTGGTACCATCAGTTAAAAGTAAAGGAAGCAAAAATTCTGAAGACTATGTTTCATACTAGATATAGCCATTCTGAATTTGTAGTTATGCCTTTTGGGTAAGCCAATGCAACTAATGTATTCATAGATCTTATGAATTGAATTTTCCGTGAGTTCTTGGATAAGTTTCTGGTTGTGTTCAAGCATGATTTTTTGGTTTATTGTAAAAGTGAAGTGGAGATTGAAAGTCCTATAAGGGTTGTATTTCTAACAATAAAATAAATGAAATTGTATGGGAAACTTAGAATGTGTTTGTATAGGTTACAAAAAATTACATTCCTTGGTCACATTGTTTCAAAAAATAGCATAACTATTGATCCTGCTAAAACAAAAGTTGTGGAAGAATAGCCAAAAACCAAAAAATATAACCAATATTTGTAGTTTTCTGGGTTTTTCAGGTTATTACCGGAGGATGTGGAAAATATTTCAAGTATATCTAGTCTAATGACTATGTTAACTTGAAAAGGTTTTAAGATCATCTGGAAAAAAGAATGTGATGATTGTTTTCAGGAATTGAATAGAATATTGGTGGAAGATCCAGTATTGGAGCTACCTTCCAAAAATGCTGAGTTTGTTATCTACAACGATCCTTTTTTGAAAGGAAAAGGTTGCGTCCTCATGCAGAATAATAAGGTAATTGCTTCTGCTTCACGTTAGTTGAATCCTCATGAGTTAAATTACCCTACACATGATTTGGAATTCTCTACTGTTGATTTTTCTTTAAAAATTAAGAGGCATCATTTGTATGGGGTAAAATGTGAAATATATAATACCCAAAAAAGTTTGATGTGTATATTCCCTATGAATGAATTGAACATGTGACAGAGGATATGGTTGGAATTCATTAATGTATTTGATTTCACAATCCATTACCATAAAAAAAGAAAATAATGTGGTTGATGCTTTGATTCGAAAATGTAATGCTTCATTAACCATGCTACGTTTTGAATAAGATAATTTGGTTATAGATTTGATGAAGATTGGCATAGAATTTGTTGGTGTAGGAAATTCCTCTGTTTTGTTTTAGGTGTCAGTGAAATCATTCAAATAAGACCAAATTAGGCAAGAAAAGAAGGAAGATATTGAGTTGCAGAAAAAGGTAGACTTGGTTCAGAAGGGTAGGTTTCCTAATTTTAAGGTTGATAATGATTGTGTTTTGAGGATAGGGAAGAGATTCTGTGTGCCTTGGGTTTCATAGTAGAATATGAGTAGTTTTGTGAAACTTATAGTTCTCTGTTATCAGTTCATCCTGACCGTACCATGATGTACATAGATCATTTGGATTATTACTAGTTGGATGGAATGAAAAGGGATATTTCTCAATTTTCAGTGAATTGTTTAACATGTCAATAGGTTAAAGCAGCGGGGAAGTTACCGAATGGGATGCTTTGTTTTTTACAAGTTCTAGAGTGGAAATGGGAAAATATATCCATGGAATTCATTGTGGTATTACCAAATACATCTTGTGGTTACAATTCAATACGAGTTATTGTTGATAAATTGAATAAATATTCTCATTTCCTTTCTATTCTATATAATTTGTCTCTAGATCAACTTTCTTGGTTGTATGTTAAAGAGATAGTCAGGTTTCATGGAGTTTCCCTCTCCATTGTATCAGATCATGATCCCTGCTTTACTTATAACTTTTGGAAAGGCCTTCAAAAGTCATTGTGTAATGAATTAAATTTTAGTAAATCATTTCATCTTCAATAAGATAGGAAGTAAGAACGAATGATTCAGACCTTAGAGGATATGCTACGTGCTTGTTCACAAGATTACAAGGGAATTTGGTACCAACATCATTCTTTGGTTTTATTTTCATATAATAATAGTTTTCATTATAGTATATATATGCCTCCATTTGATCCAATATATGGGAATCATTGTTGAACTCTTGATTTTTGGGATGAAGTAGGTGAAGGGAAAATGATGGTACCATAATTGGTAGAAGATATGGAAGAAAAAGTTCAGTTGATTCAGATGCACATGAGAACAGCTTCAAGAAGGTTGAAAAGTTATGAAGATAATCAGAGGAAGGATCTTTCATTCGAGGAAGGTGATTATGTCTTTCTAAAAGTTTCTCCATGGAAAAGTGTGATGAGTTTTAGTAATAAGGAAAAGTTGAGTCTAAGGTTCATTGGAACATATGTAATCCTGGGTAAAGTTGGATCCGTTGTGTACAATGTGGATTTACCACCATGATTATCCATGGAACACAATGGTTTTCATGTTTCCATGTTGAGAATGTATATGCCAGATCCATATCATGCTTTGGGCCCAGAGGTAATTCAACTAAAGGAGAATCTCTCTTATGAGGAATAACCAGTCCAGATTCTTGACCGAATAGAGAAAGTGTTGTGAAATAAGGTAATTCACCTGGTAATGGTTTGTGGAAAACCGATATGTTTTAAGAGGAAACTAGGGAATATGAAAATGCTATGAGAGATAAATACCACACTTTATTTGACAAGTGAAAAAATTACGAGGATGTAATTTCCAATAGGAGGAAGGATGTAACATCCTAGGAAAATAAAGGATATGATATTTTTATATTTATTAATATTTGTGAAATAAATATTAATTTACTTTAAAGAGGTTTCTATGTCCTATGGAATTCCCGATATGCAACAACATGTTTCTTTGAAATCTTACGTTGCACACAGCGTTGGGTCATACTGAAAAATAATAATATAATATTATTTTAAATGGTTGTTAATACCAAGACGTTTTATTAGAGATAACGAAAATAAATAATTTCAATATGATCCTATATGTTTGTTAAATGTTTTTAAATTTATCCAATAAATGTTAGAAGCTTAAGATGTTAATGAATCAAATTTTATGCATAAATAGACTAATATTCATTAAAAGGTCAATTTACCACCTTTTGATGAAAACCCCTATTTAAATTTAGTTTTGGCCACTTTTATATGTTCAATTTGATAAAATAAAATTATTCTTTAGATACGGGACATCATAATTTTATTTAGGTAAATTTTTGGAATTTTTATAATATAATTCATTTTTAATGAATAGTGAAAAATACAGGATTTTAATTCAAAACTTCTTTTTAATCCAATTTTTTATAAGTTTATATTATATTTTTAATTTGTTTTATTGTGTAATTATATTATATTTTTACAATGTAATCCAATTTTGTCTATTGTATTTAATGTCTCTTTGAAATTGGACATAAACAAATGTCAATCTTTTGATAGTTATTCTTTTTTAAAAACACGCTTTTTGTTTTGAAAACAAGAGTTAATATTAAATTAATGAATGAACATTCAATGTTTTGAATTTATTAAAATATAAATCATTTTTTAATTCAGAATATAAAATATACACAAGGCTGAATTTTTTGTATTTTTCTGAAATCCTACAATTTTTTATGAATATTGAAAACACCGAGTAGTAGCCAAAAACAGACATTTTCATTTAAATGAAATTTTACCACTTTTTTGAATCAAATTTTGAAAATCCTACATAAATTTTTGTTATTACTAATAAAAACTTGGTTCAATAAGATAAAAATAATTTTTGGGGAATATTAACTTTTTACTTTTATTTACCGCAGTTAACGGTAAATAGGGTATTTCAAAGTAAAAAGAATATTATAATAATACAAAATTACCGTAAGACATTTCCTAAATATATTTTATGAGTCATGTCCGACCATGGGCATCCTTGGGACTATTTTGGGACCCCTTGGAGCCACTTATGTGTGATAATGACACTTTATATTAATTAAAATTTTCTAAAGAAAAAATGACTTAAACATATATCTTATAGTGAATCATTTTTTATATGGGGTTATATAAGTTATAAATTCTACTATAAATATTCATTAGAAATATAAAATGATTTCCTACACCATGGTATTTTTTTTAAAAAAAATTAGAAATAAAATAAATAATATTATTTATGACACAATAATGATGCAGTATTTACCTCATTAATGAATGATTTAAATAAAAAGGGTTATAAAGATAATTTTTTTTTCAAAACCTCTCCAATTATTATTGGGTGATTTTATTTTTACCATGATCCATAGTTTCTTCTACATTAATGAGTTTTAGACATTATGAAATTGAAAATCATTAGGTAATTAAATAATATTTTCACACATTCTAAAAGAGCCCCTCCTCCCCCTTATAAAATGCCCACACTTATAACCCATTTCTCACACTTATCAATCCCCATAGACCATCCAAACTCAACCCAATTAATATATCTACATACCTATATTCCACCTAGAAGACTTAACTTAGGCAGAAGACACATTAAGAAATCCTTTTGGTTGAAACCAAAGGGAGATACCCAATTTAAAGGTAACGTCTTTTCTAAAGTTCTTTTATTTTATTTTACTTCTGCAACCCATAAAGTATTTTTATTAGTTTTTTGAATAAAAAAACCAGTATAATAAATATACTAGGTTGTTTTTATGGGATTTAGTTGAAGTACACTTACACAAACCTCCATCTAATGGGTAAAAACATACAGTTTCTATGGACGGCGGACTGCTACCTCACGAAAAGATGATTGTTCAATTATATCTAAACCACCTCTCATGGTGGCTATTATGATGGAACTGTATTAATATGTGATATATATTATATTTTTATTGTCTATATGGTTCATTATTTTTCATTTATATCATTAATTTATTGTTCACATTATGGGTAAACACGATAATTTCATTTTTTGGATGTGCGGACTACCGCCCCCTTAAAGTGATATGAATCGTTTAATGACATACATTGAACATATAAAGAATAGAGTTATTGAGATTATATATTATTATATACCATAATTATAATTTATCTATGTACCATTATGTTTTCATTCCATTAAATATGAAATAGAAATGAAAGTAGCGTTCATGCGTACGTACGACTTACCATCTCCATGAACGGTACATTTCATTTCATTACTCAAAATGTTATGTAATATTACAGATACCTATATATGATAGATATATATGATATATATGATATATATATCATTAATATCATCGTATAGATAACAGAATTTGGACTACATTGAAAACTTTTAATTATAAGGAGTTCATTTATGACTCATGTTCCAAATATCGAAAAAACGTCCATTATTTACTTAAATGATTACAGAATGCTTATAACATGATAATAACTGATATAAAAGGAATAATAAACATGAAAAAGATTCTAAAGCACGTAAAAATTCTATTTTATTTATTATTCAGGATATTAAAGAATGAATGTTCCATGTCGGACATATGGTTAGGGACATCGTCTTAATCTCCTTTTATTAGGCATAATTTTTTTTATACACAACTTTCTTTTAAACAGTGTATATGCACCTTGGAAATTTCATTTCATTAAAAAGGATTCCTTTTTCTACCAGTTTTTTTTAATATACTAAAAAAATAATGTTTTTTTAACCTAAACTGTGAAAACAACCTTTTCCGTCGCTTCATGTATTATTTGATTTTTGGTTTCCTTAACAAGACATAATGTTTTTAAAAGAAAAATAAATACCATATACCCTTTTTATGTATTTTTTTATTGAAAATTGTTTTCATAATAGATTTTTTTATGTCAATATATTTAAATGATATATTATGATTGAAATGTTGAAATTTTATCTTTCCTTTATGTTGGATATAATTTGTATGAATAAGTTATTGTTCTTGGACATTGTTTAAATATATGGGTGGTTCCGTGATAAACCTAGGATGGGTAAGCCTATGATAGCTATCCAATGAATTTGGAAACATGACCGAGGTAAACATGAATGTTTCACCGAATATATTTAGGGAGTATATTGTTATGGGTGTTCCAAATGTAACTCCTTACGTAGCTGGGATAGCTACAATGTAAGTATGATATGGATTCCACAAGATAAATTTATGATATATGATTTCTATGTGTTATTAATAAATCATAAAATTTTATGTGGTATGATAAAGAGATTATGTTATGTATGTATTGATGAACTGATTTTTTCTTTCTTTGTTTTATAACCCTTACGGAGATTTTTTGCTCATCCCATGTTTTGAAATGTTGTTTTCAAAGGACATAAAGATGAATTGAGTCATGGATGGGATCAAGGAAATCTCATACTGTCTAAAACATGGGACTAGACATGACTCTTTTTTTTCAAAAGTTTTTATTTCATGAAAAATTGGAAATTGAGTAGAAGTGTCTACTTTTAATTTTTGAGATGTAATTTAATAGTTACAGCCTAATTATCTAAAACTCTAAACCTAAAAAGATACAAAATGTGAATTATTCATTTAATTAATGATTATGTAATTTTTTAAGGTTGGTTTCTTATAATATGTAGCATTTTGATATGGTTTCAAATATTTCTCATTAAATAAATTTAATTTTTATCGATAAATTGTAAAAAATGAAACCCTAACTCTAAATGACCTATGAAATACTGTTTTATTTTAACCAAGCTATAAATTGCTGGACATAATTTGAATATAAAAATTTGGAAATATATAATGAAATTATTTAGGTAAATTTAATATATTGAAAATTAAGTACTCACTTTTTAGTAATCCCATTATTTTCTTTAAAAATACTTTTTCATAAAAAGGTTTTTATTGATTATTATTTAAAACAAAAAAATGAAATTATTACACATATATATAATTTATTTTAAACAAAAGATATTAACTATAAATATTATTATATAATAACTTATGTATATAATTGTTTAAACTTTTCTAATATCATTTATTTTTTAGTGAATATAGATAAACACATATTTTTTAAAATACCGTCATTTCAAATAACTATGTAATGTAATTTGAAATACACATTATATATTGTATTTTAACATAGTCTGATATATTATCCATTTTACTTAGAAAAATATAATTATTTCCATTTGAATCATTAATATACATTATTTTAATATAAGAAAATTGTTATGTTTGAAAAAAAATTCATGAATACTATTTTCATTGTGCTTAATGAATTTATATTAAACTTTATTTTGGAAAATTCTAGAGATTGAATCATGAAAAATGGATACCATTTTTGGAATTATTATGTTCAATTTTTCATGATAGATCCCTTTTATATTTTTTTTATAGTAACAGTAGTAAAATGTTTCACATTGGTATGGGTAAAATAGTTGAATAATTATAAAAACTATGATATAAGGTCTCAAAATCAATCCAGAAAAATCAATTATATCAATGTATTAATGATATTATACTATATACATCAAAATTTCAAATATCAGGAATTATTGTGCCATTTTGACATGATAATTAAATTTATATTTTTGAATGTATAGAAAATTCCAAAATAACAGATTATTTTTTTATTAACTCAATATTATATTTAATGGATAAATATATGAATATTATGTTATAAATATTATGTGATTTATAAAATATTTTATTCTAATCTTGTAAATTTAAATTTTTTTTTGTTTTTATATATGTATATTAATTTCTTATACAACTCTGACAGATTGATTGTGAATGTAGTATAAAAATCAAGAGAGTATTTCATTAAACTATTCATTTAATAATTTTTAGGATGTGTTATATTGAAACCTTGATATAATATATTAGTATAAACTTTTATATATGATTTATGGATTTCTAAAAGATGTATATTTAAGTCATTATTTTTTAAAAAAAAATAAAAAATAGTGTAAAAAATTCCTTTAAGGATGTTTTATGTTAGAATATATTTTATTAGGTAATTTTTTAAAATATAAAAATAATAAAATATTAATTTCAGTATTATAAAACATTTAATTTATAACTCATTGGAAATTTATGAGACATTTAATAACTTTGTATTATAATTATAATTGATTAATATTAAAAACCTTTTCACTGGGGTTGTGGTTAAATTTTATTAAAAAAGATTCTAAATTGAAATATATTTTTTGAAGGACATAATAACAAGTCTAAATTTAGTTCATGAATATATTTCAACCACATATTATAAAATTTTTTAAATATCTATACATTTGTTATAACATGGATAGAGTATGACATGATTTTATTTTAATATTTTATGAAATTGAAATTTTCTCCTATCAACAAATTATAAATGAAACCCCTCCATTATCTTTATTACACAAACATGAGTTAGAAATATCAACCAAAACCTTTAAAATTATAATATGTACTTAAAATAAAAAATATTAATAGGTTATTTTATTATTAAAAGTACATTATTGGTATAAGTGCCTTAAAATATAATAGGGAACTATGAAAAAATCGGTATCTATCCTAACTGACAACTTTTAATTTAGTTATTTCTTTACCCACTATAAATATGTGACATTCAAAAAAATAGTAAATTTTTAAAGATAAAAATAATAATTTTATAATTATGTAAATACAAATATACAAACTCTATTACATCAAATGGGTATTGAAAGTATTACTCTTGTGTACGTGTGGACTACCCCCTCCAAATAAAAATACTATTAATCTTCCATCATACAAATAATGTATAGTTATTTTTGTATGGTAAATTTATAGATGAATTTTTTGATGTATTTTTATTGTGTTATCAAAAAATTGTATCTACCATCTTACATCCCAAATTTCATTAGAAAGTGATAATTTCTCTATTCTGAATGTGTGTAATACAACCTATATGATCTTATGTTATTCATTTATCAATTAATATTTAAATTGCTGGAAATAAATAATTATTTATGAATATATATTAAATATAACTTATAATTTTATAAATATTAATTATTTTTTACCATTTCATTATTCCATCCAGCAGAGTGAAAAGAAAATTCATGCACAAATATGGCATAATGTCTCCATGAATGGTGTAATTAATTTTTAAATCAATATCATTTATAAATGACTAAATATATATTTATATATAATGAATAAATTTCATATTCATATGAATATTAAAATTGTTTATATGATCTAATAATTATTAATTTATATGTACTTGAACTACTAAACAATAAATCTTAGGAAAAATGAAATAGTTGACACATAGAAATGACTATTTTAATAAGAACATATTAATTATCAGATCATGTAATGATAATATGGGAACATATATAATACTATATGTATGTAAATGAGTTATATATATTATTATTATAATGTTTTTTATAGTGTTGTTTAGATCACTTTCGAATAATTTCGAAAAGGATGTAATAGATTTAAGTTACAATATAATTATTTATTGAAATTGTTTATGATCAAGTTTTTAATAATAAAATATTATATCCATTATCTGAAATACCTCATAAAATTTTACATCATAATTATATCTTTATATCTCATTTTTTATATTTATTTTCCATTTTTTTGAAATCAAAATACGAAAATTATTTTTTTCAGTGAAAACAGACTTTTTATCATTCTTCTGTAAATAATAAATTTTCACCCATATTAATTTAAAAAAACGATTTCTAGATTTGTTTTAATACAATTTTAACCATAATATAATTCTTATATCCATGATTTAATTCATAATTAATGTTTCAATGGTAATTCTATTGTCTTTTTCAAAATTATATACCTTTTACATTTTACAAAAAACATTAAATGAATCATTGTAATAATGTACATGTCATAAGTTAAATTTCATATTGAAATGTCCACTAAATCCATTAAATTATCATTTACATATTCTTAGGGTTATGTTAATGTAAATATATATTCTCTAATATTTTGGAAAAAACATTTAATGATTTTTTTCATTGTTAAAATTAATATTTCCCGAAAAATATTTGATGTGATATTTTAAAGTCATTTTTATGTCTGATGACATCCTTTAATAAAACATATTCATTACTAATGATATGAGGAAATTATATATTGACTATTTTTTCTCAATATCATTTATTATTATAATTGTAAGTTGTCTCTAAAACACATTTATTTTACATAGATTCTATTTTTATGGAATGTTCAATTTTAATCACACTCTTTTACCATTTTTTGTTTCTATTATGATAAATGTTTTATTTTATTTTATTACACATAATTATTATTTTCCATAAGTGATTTATGTTTGAATACATATATTTACCTCAAATTAATTGTTTTAATTTGGATATATCATTAAATATTAAGGATACGAAATTGGAGTGATCATTGTTTTGTTAATAATGTTCCCATTATGATAGTCTTGGGAGTGAATCTAGAATAAGGATATGATGGAATGGTTGTGTGAATCTAATAAAACATGATATTATTTTTGGCAATGATTGAATATTGTAATGATTTTATATTATTATGTTTATTAAATAAACATTCTTCTAATTCAACTAACATGCTTTCATGGATTGTGTTCTTAGACTTAATTATGATTCTTATCTCATTAATGGAAAAAAATTTACCATGATTTAGTATTATGATCTATGATACAATTTGTATGGTTATCAAATGTTTACAATATATTTTCATTCCCCTATACTCATGTTATGTTTATGTTAACATTTTTTATGCCCATTTTACCCATAATGAACATCTGGGCTCACAATATCTTATATATCCATTCACATTGTTATGTATAAATTATTTAGGAACGATATTTATAAATTTATTTTTTATGATGAGATTATTAGGGGATTATGTAGATCTATTTTCACCTATTTATTTTAATAACAATTTATCCAAACCCAGAAAATATATATGATTCTTGTTTTGATCTTAATTAATTATAATGAATATTCTTCCATTAAAATTAAATTTCATTGAATTCACAATATTGGTTATATTAATATAAATCTATTTACTAATACATTATATTGGGATTAATGTTTAGTCTTAATATATAATTCTAGATATTTGAAAATCTATTATGATGTACATAAATTGGAATTTTCTATATATATTTTGATAGGGATACAATATATTGGGATGATATAGAAATTTACAACATTGATGATAGTATTTATTCTTAGTTAATTTATGGGAACATTTTTAGCATATTTAAGGAATAAATTAGTGGTAGTTTGGATATATGTGAGTTTTCTGGCTTGGACTGGAGGTTATTAAACTAAGAAATCTATCCCTCATATGGTAATTTTCAATATTATTTTGCAGTGTGATTATATTAGGCGGGATAATGAATGAAACTTCCACATATTTATAAATCGTGAATTTTATTTTAGGATTGAATAAAATATTGGATCATTAATTTCCAAAATAATCCATTACTATAGATTCTTATAGAAGAAATATTACTGATTATGGGGATCCAAAGGGTTTTACATGCGTATATTAACAAATTTCAAGGATCCATAATAATTAAATTCATTCATAGATGACTTCATTAAATCCTCATATGTAGTATACCATCATAGACAATAAGATATCATATAGGACAAAATTGTATATCATATGCTTGATTTATTCCATCAGGTTTTGTTTTAGTGGGTGAGACCAATTTCATAGGTAATCCAATATATAAAAAATTAATGCAATATGGGTATTTGATTATGACTATAATAGATCTAAATGACATTATGTTGGATTTTTTTTAAATTAGTTCATATCACTACTGAAACTTATATGTTCCACCATTTGATGTGAATAAAAATTCAAATCTTGTACATATATGGATCATATGTCATAATAGTTGTATTAACATGTGAACCATGTTATGTATTATGTAAGAAATATTGGTATATATTGTTTTTTGTTGGGATTAATCCATCAAGCCAAATGCATAATAATTAAAAGGAATAACTTATCCTTATTAAAAGAATAATCACCAACAACTTTCATTATTGCTAAATTTATGTCACTCATGAAATTCAATAATAATAATAATTATTACTAAATTTGAGTCACCCTTTTTTGGTGAAAATAGAGGTTTTGGGATTCACATAAGGTGAGGATTTTTGGCCCACTATTTGGGGAAACTGTCAACCCTTTTTTAAGAAACAGTTTGAGAAAATGGTCATTTTGGGTAGGGGTGACCGCACGATTAGAATATGGTTTGTGAACCCATGTGAGATAACCCTATCCCATGTTATTATTAGAATATGATAGATTAAAATATACTTCATGGTTTGGAAAACCATGTTGGAAATCTGTTTGACATGTCTATTTCATTTAAAAAATCTGAAATTACCACTTCTACCTAATTGATTTCAAACCAAATTTGACTCCCATTCACCCCATTCATGAATTTTAGATATTTAAGCCTACTATAAGATTATATATGCCTATTAATTTATAATCCATGGGTTTTTTGGTGTGGTAACATCATGGAATCTGTATCATTCTTATTTTCTCATGATTTCCCCCCTCTGCCTATAGATTCTCCTCCCTCGTTCCTGTGTTCATATTTTCCAGAAGATTGATTAACATAAAAATGGTTTTTTATTATGATTTATTGAGAGATAATTGTGATTTTTTTTATCATTCTATATAGTGTCGTGTGGTAGGGATGTTGATGTTTCTCAAATATTTTCAAAAGTTTACAAGTGTAAGGTAAGTGGTTCCATGATTTTACATTATTATATGAATATAAAATGATTTATTGGTTTCCGAAATGTTTTTTTGGTATTATTTTATTATGTTAGGTATCTTTTGAAAAGGTTTTAGGATCCATATGTTGCGTTAGTTATGTTTTCAAAAGAAATTGGTTGATTTTCTTGTGTTCTTCTAGTGGTATTTCATTAATATATTTTATGCCTTATGTGAAAGGTGGTAAATGTGTATTTAATGAGATCTAAATGTTTTAATTTGTGGAAAGAGGATTTTGAAAGACATATGTATTTTTATAAAGTTAACATTTTTTTCATAAAATTTAATGCGTCCTTGAATTGTCAATGTGATATAAAACATGTTATTAAATAGCTTTAATGTGACTATGAATTTCGAAGGGAATATCCTAGGGAAACGTTGGATTAAATATGTGTCATTATTTTTCCCAAATGGGTTTTATATGTTTTAAATGTAGTTTGTAATCTATTTACAAATGGTTTTTCTTCACATGTGAAATGGAATGTGATTTTTTTATGGAAAAGGGTTGTTTCCATGTAAATGTTTTATAATTGGATCAATGTGAAAATATGACTGTGGTGATTTCATTTTGTTCTTGTGGTTCTTAGAATGTTTATGAATAAATGATGATTTATCTGAAAAAGAAAATTACCATAAAGGAATATTTGAAATTGTGTTGGGAAAACTATAATTAGTACTCTTGTTGATTTAGATGTGTATATGGCCCAGATTCATCTGGAAGGATTGATGATTTAAAAAATAACAAAATATGTGATATGGTCATAGAACACATTATCTTGATGTTTTACCCTATGGTGGATCTTTTATAGTAATTATATTGGTTTTGGATAATTATATGAAAACCATTAGACCCTTCAATGTGATATCTATTAATGTATCATTGATGGGAACACAATGGGTCTTTTGGGATTATTTTTATCACTGAGGTATGTGGTTTAGAGTGTCCCAATTTTCCTAGAAAACTATAGGTAATTTCCATGTTTATATATTGTGAAATTAATCTTATGTTATTTGATTCTATAAATCATCATACAATAGGCCTTGAATTCATTTTTATTTAATGAATTATAATTTTTGAAATACGTTTTTCCTAAAAAGTGATTCTTTGGATAGTTTTACTCAATATATGATATTGTATATGATACAAATATTATTATTGAAATGTGAATTGTGGATTGTATTCTAACGTTATAGGATTTAATCTTTTCTTTTGGGTGGAATCTGATTGTGATTTGGATCAAACCCTACATACACCATTGTGTGTATATAGAAATTGTTATATATGTCCTCTATAAAGGTATAATGTGTCATGGTGGTGGTGGTTAAATTTTCATGTGTTATACTTCATATATCTGTTGGTGGTGGTGTATTGAGGGTGATGTTCCACTTGTTTAATATAGTATTTATGATAAATTAGTTGTTCTTATTCCATAAAGAACATTCAGATAAGATTATTGATGTGAAATTTCAATCTAATAAATTTTTATACCTCATTTGGCTATAATTGTTAGTTATTACGATGTTGATTCTCATTGGTTGTTTTTGATTTTAAAATGGGTTAAATCATTCCCAAATTATATTTTCAATACCCATTCACTAATTTATAGTTATTACGATGTTGATTCTCGTTGGTTGTTTTTGATTTTAAAATGGGTTAAATCATTCCCAAATTATATTTTCAATACCCATTCACTAATTTATAATGAGTGGGGATTAGGAATGCCCTTTAGGATATGCCATAAATTAGGTTGGGTGTTAGGTTGATTTACACCCCATCATGATGTATGAAAAAATGGTATCATAGATGGTTATAAGTTTTTTGGGTAATTTTTTTGGAATGGGATTTGGTAGACAAATGCTTGGAATTTTGGGTCAGGAGGTTGTTGTTGCGAGTGGGGTGTTCGGGGAACACACATTTTTTAAGGTCTCAAGTAACCATGGGATATTATGATTTGTTTATACATATATTCCAAGTTATAAAAATAAGATGAAGATTTTATATGGACACTAGGTCAGGTGGATAGGTCTAGGATGTTGTTATTATGATAGATATTATTATGTTATTATTTTTGGAATTGTTTAAAATTTTTGTTGTTGATAAAATATTTTTTCAGAATGTTTATTGACGGTTTTACCTATTGTTATTAATTTTGGAAGAATGATGCCTCCCATGAGACCAAATGTTTGACCATGGGAAGAGGGTAGAGATATTTCTCTATCGCAAATCGATTAATTATTATAGGAAGAAATGTTTTCAGATGTCCACAATTAGGGTCATAGAGTTGGATCTAGTCCTTCTCAGGATCGATAAGTCGAACAAGGTCCTAAAAAGGAAAACGATATGGCGTTCGTAAAAAACATTCCCCATTCATTATAATGAAGCATGGAACATGAAGAAGCAGTGGTGTGTCATGAGAATACAGAGAGAATGATCAAGATTCATGATTCCACTAAGGAGGATAGAGTGATGTATACATCATTCGTATTGTAATATCCTTGTTGGAAGTGCTTGGACTCAGTGGTGAATGATTGGAATCCCGAGTAGATTGCTTGGATGGAAATTACAATATTTTTCAATGTGTAGAATTAAATTTATATTTTTCTGATGGTCTTATTTGTTTTTATATATTTTCTAATGAAATTGGACCATGATGGATTATGAAAATAATATTTCGTAGTTAGTTTGGTATGCTTCCAAGATCATTTCCAATGTGTAGGTGAACGATCAAAAATTATAGATTGGGGTTTTAGCTAAAATTTGATCCCATATCTTCCTCGTAAAAATAAAAAATCATTTAGGTGGTCGGGCATGAAATTATGTCTTATATCAATCATCAAGGAAACCATGGTTTCCCTTGATTAGAATCAGCAGTGGGAAATAGATGATCATCTAAGATGAAGAGGAATCGAGATGAGTAAGGAATAAAGTGGGGTGGTTGATAAAGACATCCACCCCAGCTGTATTTTTCTGTAGACTCTTATTTTGGGATAGTTGAGTGCCATTACTATGGTAATGTAAGGAACATGTAATCTGCATTCTCATATACACCAATTCCTTGTCGTTGATATAGATCGATGGGTATGTTTCAACGATTTTTTAAATAATGCTGCTCGTATCATTGTGGCGAAGAATCTATAACTTCCAAAAAAATGTCATCCAAGTCAGTAAAATCCACGATAATGGGTTCATGGTTTGTAGGTCGTTAAGGCATGGTTGGATCAAGATATCGTTGGAGTCAGTTCAGGGATGTGTTTTAGACTAGGGTACAATCTAATACTCCAACTGAGATGATAAAAATTTAATTTGTTTATTGATAACTATTAGAATTAGATCTATGGAACATAAGAGTTCAAGAATTAATTCTATTCAAATAATCTTTAGCTGTTATTCTCTTCAATGATAGTGAATCTGTTTCTTTTATTTCAACCCATATTATGGATGAGTTAATATTTCTGAATTATATTAATCCATATGTGATGTATTTGGTAACACTACTTGGTAAAAATCGTGAACATGGTTTCTGGTATCCATATTGCAGACTAAACATTTGAGGTGTCGATGTGGAATGGGATTTTCATGTTTTAAAAATAGACCATTCTAATATGATCCTTGGTATGGATTAGATGGTGCATTTTCTATCAAACATTGATTAGTATAGGGGAGAGTTAGTTTCATTGAACGATATTTAAGCACCTATATTTTTAATGTAAATGGGATCCTCGGTCGCAACATGATGTACATCCACTTTGATAATTGGGAAATCAAGTTTTTCAAATATTTTCAATTGAATTGGTGGATAATTAGGGTCTACATGATATTGGATTACCACATGCGATGGATAAATTTTGAATGGATTTAGCATTGGATTTCATGGGTTTTCCTCAAGAGTGGGGTGTATACTTCACTATAGATTGGTCATCAGGTACATAATAAATATCCCTTCCCTCATACTATATGGACCACCAAATTTATTGGAATAAAAGTTTCACCTATAAAATTTAGAATCCAAAGGATTCATTTTCCCGACCCTCTCACCCTGTGTCACCCTAGTTCTGGTTGAGAAAAAGGTCAATGAATATCTCGGGATGTGCAATGATGATCAGAATCTAGATAAGGTTGTGATCAATAATATTTACCCTTTGTCCCATATTGATGAAAATTTATTCCAGCTTAAGGGGATAGTGGTTATCAATTATTGATTATGGTTTCATGTATAACAAATTAAGAGTTAGTGCGGTGGATGTTCTCAAAACACCCTTCCAATGAATATATGAAAATCATGGATATTTGGTCATTCTTTTTGGGATTAAAAATGATCATTCATTCTTAATGGAACTCATGAAATGGGTGTTCCATCATTACATTGACTCATTTTTCATGGAATTTTTGGATGGACTCCAGATCTATTTTAGAACTCGGGAGAAGGATGAGTGGGATTTGCAGACCATGTTGGGAACCCAATAAGACCATAATCTGTCAACGATATTTTTCATGTGCACTTTCTATGTTAGGTATATGATGTTGTTTGACAATTTTATCTTGGAGAAACGAGGTTCTGTGTACCCAGAGATGATATTTTCAGTGATTCCATCAGAATATATGAATAATTATTCCTAAATTACAATCTTTTGTGTTTGGTTCTTTTTACATGTGGTTAGTTTGATATTTCTCTCATCTTGATTTATCCATGAATGTTCTTACATATAAGGTTTAATGTTTGAATGTATCCTAGAGTGTGAATTATCCATCAAGGAGTAGAAAAAGTAGTTAACCATGACCCATAGTTTGAATATTCTAGAATATGGTATGGGAGATGTGGTTTCATGTGATTCTTCCTATATGGGTCATTGTTTTGTGATAATTCATGATGACCATGTGGTGGAGTATAGTTCTCACCAACATTTACCACATGAAAATAATTACCCAAAACATGACCTTGTGATTGCATTATTGATGAATTCTTTCAATACATGATTCCATTATCTTTTTGGCGAGAAGATTATGGTTTATTTTGATAATAACAGTATTGACTATATTTTCTCTATGAAAATCAAGAATTTGAGGTAACATCATTGGGATGAGTATCATTATGGGTTCTAGATTACTATGATAAATACCTTAGTTAATGGAGATATTCTTTTATATTCTTTATGTATTATTGCGACATTGTACGAAATGAAAAAGACCACTAATGAGTGAAAATTGTTTGAACTTCTCGGTTATATATTATTGAGAACATGGAACATTGTGGAGATGTGTGCTGTGGCTTGAATTCTGCTGAAACCATCCCATAAAGAGCTCATTTAGAAATTGAATCTGAAATTTTAGTTGCTTCATTATTCTCTATGATTTTTAATTCGGGTAGAGGTTCTTTTTAAATGGTCATTGTATCTAGATGGATTTTTAACTTCACGGGTTTCATTACCATTCCATTATCATCGATTAAGGTGGTGATATATGATAACTACCAGTCTCAGTGTACCATTCATCATGGTGCTGGTCAGATGTATTGTGTCGTGCATCGGTAGTTAGGGTGTCCATGTATGAGGAAAGACATTGCCAACTTCGTATCATGGTATTATACTAGTCACCACAGCAATGAAGGGAACCAAAGGACCACTATTTTGATTTATCAACTAACTATTCTTACAAGGAAGTGGGATTTTATAGACATGAATTTTTCAAATGGATTACCTTGTACAATATGGGGGTGTAATTTTATTTTTTGTGGTGATTCAATGACTGAAAAATTCATTCCATTTAATTCTAATATGGGATTCAACCAAGGAGGATGAGTTTAGTCAATTTTATGTTTAGTAGTTTATGAGGCTTTATGGAGTTCCATAGTCAATTGTTTCAAATAGAGAAACCCATTTAACAACACATATTTGTAAAGGCCTTCATATAGTGATGAATTCACTGGTCAAGTTGGGCATTACATACCACTATCAAATAGATAGTCATTAAAAGTGGGAGAATTAGTTTATAGAATACATGTACCAGGAATATGTGTTAAATTTTATTGTTTTGTCTCATATAAATTTTGGATTGTCTTCATTGTGTTTTAATAATAGTTACAAACCCTCATTTCCAATGGCTCTCTATGAGTCCCTTTTGGTCATCCATATCAGTCTCCAATGTATTGGGTTTCGGCCGGTGAGACCATTTTGATGGGATTAAGGCTTGTTCATGATACATATGATGATATTACATTGGTACAATACTAGACGTTAATGGAACACAGTCGAGAAAAGCCTTATACTCTCTAGATTTGAACAGATTTCTATTTTATGGGGGTGATCGGGTGTTACTGAAGGAGGAACCCCACCTGGGTCAATTTAATTTTGGTAAGTATGGGAATCTCACACTAAGATGTGTCAGACCTTTTCATATTATCGATAGGATTTGTATGTTGGAATATAGGATGGTCTTTACCTAACATTTCACATCATTACATGATTTTTTCCATGTATCCCAACTAAAAAATTACAACCTAGTGATGTCTCATGTTCTAAATTGGGATTATTAGATGTTGGAGCTTGATTTGACTTTGATTGATAGAATATAATGAATTTTGGATTCCCCGGAGAAAGTGCTCCGTGGGATTTCAATTTAGTGGGTCTTGGTTATTTGGATTTATTATAATGAATCTCATGAGTCATGGGAGTGGATGTATTGGGTTATAGTTGAGTATTCATTTTTTTCTCTTAACAATATTTGAATTTATATTCTAAGAACAATAAGTTTTCATGGAGGGGATAATTTTCAGAAAAATGATTTTTTGAGGTATTCTTATTTCAATTTATTAATATTTATACTTGGGTTTCCCAAAGCTTTTTTGGTGATAATGGAGATTTTTTTCATGGCAGAATGTGTTGCATGTTTAGGGAAACTGTGGGCCTTTTTCCGATACAACAGTGCAGAAAATGGTCATTTAGGATAGTGAGGAAGACATTTTAGATAATATTTTGTCAATATATATGGGATAACAAGGTAGATTATATCTTTTAGATATTTGGGGACACACATTTATAGCATAGATTGGAAAATCATGTTTGAAAACTGTTATCATTTCTAGTTATTTAAAAAATTGGAATTTATCATTATTCTAACTTATATTTAAAACACAATTATCCTCACATTTTCCCTATTAAACATTTTATACCATGAGATAATCCTCAAAGATTCCTAATTACTCTTTATCTCCAGTAATTGGGAGGTTTTGGTGTAATGACACCGAGGAAACATTATGTGGGCATCTTTTATCATGGTCTCATCCTCTTTATTGGGTTTCTCCTTCATCCTTATAGAGTTCGTATATTTTAATTGGTTGTGGGACCTAATGAGGGTTTGATATTGTTTTTTGGAGAAATATTGGTCATTTTTATTCAATCATTCCTTTATAGGATATTGAGGTGTTTCGTTTGTTGTTTTACACTGATTTCTGAAAGTATCCTAGTGTGAGGTGTGTTGCTTCCAAATTGTACGTTATTAGAATATTTTGATATGATTTATTGGTTTCTTAAATATGTCATTTGGATAATTTGTGTACTTTTAAATTTGTTTTTAAAGGGTTTTGACATACATATGTAGTTAATGTTGTTTTTTATATGAAATTGTTTATTTATATTATGTTTGCTGTTGTAGTGCTTCAAAAATAGACATTATTCTTATTGAGAAAGGTGTGAAATATTATCTCAAAGATATTTAATCTTGAAAATGAGTAGAAAAAGGATTTCACATTATAAATAGATTTTTTATGCATGTTAACTTCTATATTGATCACATTCCATATGTCCTTGAATTTTGAATGGGAGGTGAAGCGTGTGATAATATGATTTTAACGTGAGTATGAATTTGAAATGGTATTATCCCATTTAAATGGATGTATTACATATATGTTCTTCATGTTTTGTTTTTAAATGTTTTTCATGTGTAGTGAATGATGTGTGAAATGTATTTAAAAATTTTTTTGGTGTTCCATTGAAATGGAAAGTGGTTTTATATATAAAAAGGTTGATTTCCATGTGAGTTTTTATCATTATATCAATGTGAGAATGTGAAATTTTTTATTTAATTATTTAATTTTGATATTCAAATTTTTGTTTGAATGTGATGATTAAGGTGATATGTGAAATGAGAATTCATAAAAAATAGAATTATGAGAACCTAGTTCAGAATAATATTTCTATTAGTGTAGTTGATTCAAATTTTGCTGAGGCTCAAATTCAACTAGAAGGATTGATAATTAAAACACAAATAAAACTTGTCATATGATCATAGATCACTAGACCTAGGGATGTGTTACCCTCAGTGTCTTTTGAATGAGAAGGATTTTGGTTTTGGCATAAGATATGGAGACAATGAGACCTTGGGATGAGATCCCCTCTAATAGATCATTTACAAGAGCACTATCATTAGTTTAATTAGAGTAATTTGATCACTGGGGAATGAGGATCATAGTATCCCACATATTCTTGTAACCTATTTTTATTTTCCCATGGTTCTATATTATGAAATAATGCTTAAGTGACATGGTGCTAGTCGTCAGCATACTTTAGACCATGTGTACATTTTAATTTCAAGTAAATTTATTTGTGAAATATGTTTCTAAATAAAAGGTTTTCATGATAATGTATTCCTTAATTTATTTTCCTGAAATTTTTTAAATATTATTATGTAAATTTTCATGTCACTTTTTCATCTAATGTTATTTCATAGTATCTTTTATTTTGGGTGGAATCATACTGGGAATTGAATCACACCAAGGATACACCATTGGTTGTATATAGACAGTATTATATATGACTTAGGTAATGTAAATATATATCATGGTAGTGATGGTTGTTCTAGTTTCATGTTTTAATAATCATTCATGTGTTGGTGGTGGTTTCTTGATGGAGAATTCCAAATTTTATCAAACGTTTTTCAACATTGTTTTGTTGTTCCTATTTTATTGTCGCACTTTTGGTTTGTATTAATGATGTAAACATAGAATCAAAAATATGGTTGAAATTCTTTTGGTTATGGATATATGTTATTGTAATTTAGATTCATTTTGGTATTTTTTGATTATTTAAATGGAATAAATCATCACCAATTCAATTTTTTGATACCAAAGCACTATTTTAATGGAGATAGGGATAAGGAATTCATTGCGGGACATACCATGAATCGAGCCAGGCGTCGGGTTGGACAGAACACCAAAATGGTTCATGATTTAGAGGAGATAATCATAGATGTTTTCTAATTCATATTGAAACTTCTCCAAGATAGGGATTTCAGTACATAAATCAATTACTGATTTACCCATGAATGAATTTATAGAAAAAATATTTATGGTAAACTTATTTTAGGTTGACCACTGAATATTTTTAACACCTTAATAAAGTTATATTAATGATTATTTATATAATATGATCAATATTATAGATATTGTACCAATGTATTATTTTATTATTATATTATTGAAATAAATAAAATGTACCTGATAAGATTCATTACACATAAATAAGAGTCCAAATAAATGTTTTTTATAATATTCCTTCGTAACATTTCAATTGTATTGGTGGATACAAATTGGACTTACCAAATTATATGATATATATTTTTTCAGTATTGTAAATTTATATATTTTCACTAATTATAATGAAAAAAATATGTAAAATATTTTAATGTGTAAAATCATTATTTATTCAAGTAAATTAATTTTTCTAAATTTTATTTATTATTATCTATGGTATTATTAATTATAACTTCCAAAAAATAATTTTAATTATATTTGTACGTTATTTATAAATAAAAAACAAAATATTTGTTATATAATTGTTATAAATTAAGATAAAATCATTTATTGGTAGACTATTTATTTTTATAAACTGGTAGATATGTCCATAAAAAGTTTTTATACTATTAAATATAAAAAATTATTATTTAAAAAATATTTTAAGAATAATTATATCTAATATAGTAATGGAAAAAATACAACATTCATTTTATATATATTAATTATATAGAAATAATTTTAATACATTTTTATTCTTAAAATATGCATTTTCCAAAATATGTGTTTTTATTTTTCTTAAGGTTTTTTATTTAAAACAAATATTTTACATGCATAGAAATGGAATTTAATAAAATTTATTTTATTTAAAACCCTTAATATTAAAATTTATTACTCATTCCACTTTAATTTTAGGTCATGTTGACTAGAAAATATATTAAAAATTTCTTACAATGTTTAATGTCAAAATGAAATTACCAAATGTTAAACAAAGTGAAAATTTTATGTATTCCACATAATACGGTATAATGTTACATGGATGAAAATATATTGACAGTAAATTTCCCCGTGTTTTCTTTACTATCAATTTTGAGAAAAGTTCAATGGAAACTGTCATTGTATTATTTAAATATTTTTTTAATTCCACTTGTTTCTTCCTAGTCATTTATAAATAAGATGATTCTATCAGCCCTTACTATCAATTTTGAACCTTATATATATGATAATAAAAACATAAAACCATAATATATTTCATCATTATTATATATATCATGTAGTTTTCTCTTAATTCCAATCATTTCAAGGCATAATGTTTAATAAAAAAGATGCCTCCCAAAGAATTGGTATAAATCATAATTTAGATATTTTAATTTTATTTATTATTATACATACGTTAATCATATTTTTTCAATAATCAAATGATTATTAAAATGACATAAATATAATAATATGTTATTAATATCATATAAAATCTATATTCCACCACTTTTCTATCCCATGGGAAATCAAAATACATCTCATTCATTGCTTTAGTCACTACATCCACATAACAATAAGATTCCTTTTCCATCCCATCATCAAATTGAAGGATATAATGATATAATTACTTAATATATATATTACATGTGAAATAATTATTATTTAATTATGTAACCATATTATTTATCTTTCAGTCCATATGTTGATTAGAAAATGAATACAGTGATCATACAGAGGTATAGATTACCTTCTACAAGAAAATTGTAATGAATTTTTTATCTCTACCATATAGAGATAACTCAAATGTTTTATTTAAGGAGTATATTTGATATAAATATAATATTTAAAATCCTAGAATTGATGGAATGATGTTAAATGTACATTGATTTTAGACTGAATGATACATGAAACATGAATGTGATTACACCACGAAATGACGATATTAATAAATAATTAATAATAAATTAGTGTTGAGAAGTTATAATTGGAGAATAAGTTTTTCTATATGTGTAAATAAGGTTATTTTTTTTGAATTATAGTAAATTTTTATTTCTTACGCATGAGGAAAATTTTATTACAAAGTAATTCATATATGGGTTATGTTTTTTATAATCATTTTAAACGGAATTTTATGAATGAATTTAAAATGATAATAATATATAAAATATCTGAATAAATATTACTAAGTATCTTATCATAAGATGATTTTTGTATTTAATAATTTATCTTAATTTTTTATCTCTTTATGTACTCAACAGAATAATGCAAAATTTTAAAGGAAAACATATGTCAATTTTTTATATTTAGTAAGATATTTTTTCATTAAATATTCATAATAGAAATAAATTTTTATAATGATTGTTATTATTACTGGCCTATGACTGATTAAATTCATTATGGAAATGATTTAAAATATATAAAAGCGTTATAAATTAATATATTTCCAACATTCGTAATGAGGTACTTTTAAATTATGTTGTATATAGAGTATTCATTTTAATGTATACTAAAAAATATAAATATCCCAACTATCCTAACTATTATTTACATTGAATTATCCTTAAATTATTTACAAGAGTGTATTTAAAGAAAGACATTTCCATAATATTTTAATTTTTAAAATAATGGATTTCAAAATGAAAATAATATCGACCTTATGAAAACATCTACTGTAGTTATAAAGGAATATTTTATATAATATTGAATCCTTTTAATGAAATTTTTATTCATTTCGGATATTATTAAATTATATGACCCATAATATTTCTAAATAATTTTTTTAGTCATAATGAAATCATCCAAAATAACATTTTTTACTTATATGGGTTTTTCTATAATGAAATGAACATTTTTTAGGATCTTATGGAATACATTTGAATGTATTGTAATTAATTTATGGCTTGGACCTTTATATAAATATAAGTAATTAGGAAAATATGGATGATTTATGATATAAAAGTGTGTGTGTGAATATTTTTTGTCAGACTAAGTATCTCAATAGGATGGGGAATTTAGTACACAATAAATATTTTGATCAAAAACTAGTTTCAATAAAATACCCTTTATGAATTAAAACATCCTAATTAATCAAAATATCATATCTATATAGTTTTTTTGTTTAAAATATTTCACAATAATTTATAAAGTATCATTTAAAATAGTATTTGAAAAATATTTTTTAATCTATTTACTGAATAAAACATTATATAAACATTAATTATGAATATGTACTAATGTAGTTGATTTCTTTTACGTTAAATAAAATTTATTTTAAAGAATATATATTTAAAAAATAAACAAAACACGCATTATAATAAATGAAATATGATTTGTCTCATGAAGAGACATAATCCCCTCTATATGGAAATCACCTTCTTCAAAAATGATTATATAAAATAATGTATATCCACAAACTGGATCAGGTATAATAAGAAAAATCCCTCTATCTATGACACATAAAAATCTCTTATACAAAAACTATGGGGAAAAATAAATATATTACATATATGGATAACTTCTCCAACACATGGGTAAAAAATTAAAAAGGGAGTTGAGATGATATCAAGTATTTACTATTTAAATACAACATATAGTTTGTGTGTTTAATATATAGAGTAAATCACAAAATTATAAAATTAAAATGGTATTAATAATAAAGATAAAGTATAAATATGTATAAAATATAGTGATGATCTGTATGATGTACATTGAGGATTGGTCTCTTTGGACACAACATGAACTTGAGTATGGGACGTATATCTCAAAGTTAAGGGAACAAGAGTGTCTTAAACTATCATCCTAAATTATTGTAGTAATAAACATGATGTTAGGTGTGTTTTAATCATCTATAGATGCTCAACGGTAAGGATTATTTTGGTAGGGTTCACCACATTTTACTCCATTAAATTCCATCTAAATCTGTTCTACCTCACATATGTATCATATTTTATGAATATGTCAATACCACATGAGGTGGTACTCTACTTGGTATATAAAAAAACTATGCAGAATAATCCAAATCATTTTCTCACTGGGATGATTGAGTTATACACACAATAATTAATCCCTACATTTTTTTGGAAAATAATTAAAATAACTCTCTCCATTAAATTCTATAATATATTATTTGTAAATATTTAATTCAAAGTATATAAAAATAGTGGGGGAGAGTCTGTTGAACTGTGAGGAAACTCCTATGGTTACATGAGATTGAGGTGAGTCATGCCAACAATGATTTATGATTATACTAGGTCATGCTCAGTGGTCTCATGTCCCCATTTGGTCATTATAACACTTTTCCAAATGTAAATTTTTTTTGTAGATAAATTCTTGTGGGGGGTCAAACTCTAGAGGGAAGTTATATAGACCAGTGGAAAAAATTGTACTGGAAGTGACTCAACTATGAGGGTTGGATTTTTCAACAAATTATCAATTTAAATTGTTCACTAGAGATTCATCCTTTGGTATTGAGTCATTCCATTGATTCACAAAAATATCATCCTGGTCATGATGACTTGTTGACATTGGTACATTCCCATACATTACCAATTTTCCATTCCAAAATGGGTCATGTATGGTGATGGGTGTTTTCAACAGTTATCCAAATTTCAGGCCATTCATTCTTATATATTAAAATTATTTAATCTAACATAAAAAATAATTAGTAATATAATATAAATTATTCGGTATTCATTAAACCAAGTTTCCAAAAATGTCCAAATTTTCGAAGAAAAAAAATCATCACATTTTATAAACAAAATATTCAATAAATCATCATCTAAAATCAAATATATATATATATATATATCACGTCCACTTTTTATTATGGTATCATAGAAATTTTTTATTAAATAAATTGTATCAACAGATGAAATTGAAATACATATGGTATCAAAGACAGTTAAATAGGAAATTATATTATAGGTGCTAAAAAACTAAAATAATAAAATAGAATATAGTATCAATGAAATAAATTAAAAACATATTCCCCAAATAGAAATATAATAAATGATGGTATTAAAATATAATATTACTATTATGTCATGAATTTCATTTTTAAAAATAAAATTAATCATTACAAAAGATAAAACATATAATAATATCAATGAAACCTTACTATAAAATGAGTAGTAACGTAAATAAATAAATAGCATAGATTTTTTAATCACCTATTTTGATTATCAAAAATCCATAATAAAGGGAATATAATATGAAATTTAAGAATGTTTACATCAAAAATGAAAAAATAAATAAATTAAAAAGATAAAAAAACAACTCAAAAAGCCCAATAAATTTACCAAAATCTTGTTCTCAATGATTTTTGGGTTCCGTATAAGGATCATGTACAACCTATCCATTCCCTTTGTCCGAACCAGAATATTTAAAATAAGGAAAAACATTAGAAGATGAGGTAGTTGTGGGAATGTATATATGGATAACCGGTAGTGATGTAGTGTATATAATAATGATAACCATGTGATAATGTATACATTCTCTAGGGCGTACTCTGAATGGATGGAATTGATAATGTAAGGGTGAACATGGATCTCTATTCACACCTATTTTGAAGACCTCTAGAGTAGAAATTGGATGGGTGGGATGTACAGTGAATTGAATGGATGTGCAATCGACATCAATATTTTGAAGAAAATGATTAATGGGTTTCATAATATTTATATGTATGTCATCGTGTTTCCTCTCATTTCAATATCACTAAATAGGTAAGTGTTCCCTAATATATTCAACGAAAGCACCAGATTTATTTTTTTAAAAGGAAAAGAATAAATTAAATAGAAATAACGTTTACTATAGTTTAATGTATTGGATCATATTATAGTATTTTTCAGGTAATGAAATAAGATCAACAGGGAGGTCTTCGAACTAGGTGATCTCTTGATTTACTCCATTGTTGTCCAGGCAATCAGCTATCAAATTTTCTTCCTAATAAACATGATTGACGATATAGATGAGATATTTAAGAGAATTGTTCCATTCTATCCAATGAGTAGTAATCAACCAATAAAGGTTAATAATTCCATTCAAAATTTCTTACTTGATGGTCATCGAGTCACTTTCATCACCTTTATCAAATTGTCTTGTTCATTAAAATCATTAGTTGTTGGAAGAATCCTTATGCTCTCATTAGGGAATTTGAAATGAGATTAAATTTAATGGCTAGTATAAATTTGAGTCATATAATACATTATATAATTTCTATTTTTATATTTATTAGCATTAAATCTATCAAATACTCTCTAACCATCATAATCACATGGTTATTTTTACATTAGATATTGCCCAAACATTCTTGAGATATGTGAGGTACATCACTTGAAGAATAACAAATCTATAATCTAATCATATACCTATTAAAAGAAACAACTATGGGATGAGGTGGGAACCTGATAAAAAATAAATAGAATAATATTTCACCATATTATATACAAAAACATATAGAGAATCTATAAATTAATATATCATCACATCAACAGGAGATCTCAAAATATCCATCTCATTTTCTATCATCCTATTTTCATCATATTCTTATTAGATGTGTAGTAACATTTTTTGATGTATGTACTAAATATCATTCCCTAAAATATAAATTTCATCATTTTCAATATGATTGGTATTCTTGGTAAGTATATCTTTGAATACCAAAACTAATATAAGAAATAATCCTCTATCTCTCTCTTAATTATTCGAAGTTGCCTCTAGTGATGAAATTTACTTGAACTGGTGGAAGGATATGGGAAGGTATGTATGCCAAAACACTCTCAATGGTAGGTTCTACTAATGGATTTATTTTTGTAGGCACATTAGTAGAAATTTCTACAATGCTCCATTATTATCAATTAGATCGTCCATTGATCCCTTATGATCCATTGCTTCTTGAAAAGAATGACCTCCATGCCTTGGTTGAATGGAATTCACATTTAATTAGATTATTCTCATTCCATTATGACATACCCTAGAAAATTCTCTAATTACTCAACCATTGAGTCCCTTAGAACTTATAGAAGGCTAAATATGTCATTTAACAATATAATAATCAACATGTATCTCAGAAACAGTTCTTACAACCCCTAGATACCCATCATATAACTCTGAATATGTTTTTATTCGCACAAAAATTAGGATCAGAAATAGTTGGATCAACCACCATCTATTAATAAACATACTATTCAAAAGAAGTATTCTCTAAAAAATTCACACATCAGCTGTAGGAGAACTATTTTTTCCATTGACATCATGACCTAGATGGTTACATTCCTAACATGGGGATTCAATCCCCTCAAAAGAGTCTTCCTCCTCTTCTCCAAATATTATACTAACATATTCAACTATTCTATGTAAATAAATATAATAAGTGGAAATTGATAAAAATTGACAATATGTAATTCTGAGAGGCTTCTCAAAATACTCTATGATAGTGAAGCCACTATGACCATCATGGTCAGATCCTCCATCACTGTCACTCCATCCCCATCCCCTTCTCCATTTCCATCTACATTTTACCATCTTAATTTTCCTCATATTATCTTGATTCATAATTTTCATCTTTATCACCACAGTCACCACTTGTATTTTACCCAAATGATGTTAATATTATCTTAAATGTTTCTTTAAAAACACTTATGTTTGTTCTTCCTCACTAATTTTTTTGAAGAGTGTCTCCTAGTTAGGGAGTGACCTAATATGACTAGGAGAACCAGAATATATATATGGAGAGACCTTTGATATGTTTTGTTCTCTATATTCATCCATCAAAATCAATTCCTCTTCATCTCCTAATATACCAGATTATTCATTAGGTTACTAAACCAAATTATCTAGGTCAAAGCCCAAATTAAAAAGATTATTCAGTCATAAAGGGTTATCAATTAACTTTTACTATATATACATCCATTTTCCGTCATCATATCATTATTTATTATATGAATTATAATTTATCCGCATAATTTCTCAAATGAATATTGAATTGAATAATCATCAAAATATTATGATGTTTTCATCACTTGCAATAACCAGTCAGTTGGTCACCATCATATTCAAAATAATCATAAGAAAAATTTGGGAATTTAATTTCTAAGATGGTTTACTCTTCTCTATCATTGGAACCATAAGCTATCCACACATATTGAACATCTCTCCAATTTTTATAAGACACGACATTTAAACATCATGACAAATCATTTTAGAAATGTCGCCTTTTGTTAAAAAGAGTATATGTTTGATAAAAATGAAATGATACTGACATTAACCATCATTTTATGATGTAAATAGTCTTCCAAATATATTATCATCATTTAAATATACCAATTAATCCTCGTAAACAAAGGTATCACTGTCATGAAGATAATAGAACATTTGAACCATTCATCTTAATTATTACTATGTATTTGTCTTCATCAAAATTGAACTCGATAAACTAATTGAACTATGACATACCATAGGATAAATGGCCTCTATGTAGAAGAAAAACATTATCCTGATCCGTGTTCTTGCAAAATTATATAAAGAAAAAAAATATTTATTGTAACCATTCATCGTGAATATATTGTTTGGGTACCATTGTACTCTTATGAAACTATGGGTTAACTCGCTCAACATAAATATGATGGGTAGACTCCCCTTTTTTCTACCTTGAATTATGTCACTCATCTATATAACAAACTAAATCTGTCTTCATTTTAACAAAGGAAATAAGTTGTTATGGTTCGATAGATGTTTATGGAAGGAATAAGTTTATGAGAGAAAAGGTAATAACAAATTTTGATAGAATGGTGAAGGGGTGAATGTGTTGAAATTAAAAAAAATTATATCATTTTTTATTTATGGATTTTTCAAATTAGTAAATAACGAAATTTTGAATCATATTTAAAAAATAAATAAAAACACCTGCAATGACATATTAGATATTGAGGATAAAAATTAAATGGAAAGACATATGATAACCTCAGTTAAATACAAACAATGAGTAAAACTCAATAATGGGTAACACTTAACGGTTGGTAAAACAAAAATGGTGGTTTAAAACCAATTGTGCGTAAACGTCGATCATGTGTAAAACTATATGGTGGGAAAAAATCTAATAGTATTTAAAACACCAATATTGGGTCCAAGAAAAGTATATTTAACAAATATTAATCATCCATTATTCTTGTTTGAGTTAGTTCATTATCTCATAATTAATAGAACAGGTTAAAATATATGTACGATGATGTTTAGTACCAATGTATTGAATTGTAATATCACAATTTTGAAAACGATTTCCCCAAAACAAATTAATTAGATCAATGTGTTTTGTTATTGACTGGTATATAGGATTTTTAGAAATTTTTATTGAACTTTTATTGTGAAAATTTATATATACAAGTAATAATTGATATCCATAGACTAGTAATGTGTGTTTCTTCGATGAATTTTGATCACATGACCTATGTGATACTATCTATCATACTTAAGCAATAGACTTTGAACAAGAAATTTTTTTCATCGAACACCATGATACTAGATAATTTCAAAAAACATGACATGTTCAAGAGGGTCCTTTTCTATCAAACATTCGACCAACAAATTCACAAACAAAATAAATAACTATGAAAAATTATTTTTCATTCATCTCAATCAATCGTAAGTGTGACATATATTTATAGTATCTGAGGATACCTTTAATAAGAACTATGTGTGGACATTTTTGATTTTTAGAAAAAAAATAACACACAAACGCATTAAATAAAGTCATGTTAGCTTTATTTAAGATACTGAGTTCTTCCATTCATACCTCTGTTGTTGGTTTGTATTCAAGTTTCCCATATTCATCAATATCTAAATTACAAGTGGTACTCATTATAGTTTTAATAATATTATTTTTGTGAAATTTTTTTAAATGGTCATTAGTATATTTACATTTACATAATATAATTCCATTCATAATTTGAAAAATCTAAAAACTAAGAAAGAGATTATGTGCACCAATTAAACTCATTAATATTTCTGTTTTTGGCATTTTTTAAAATTCATTTGATAAATAATTCTTAGAAGATCAAAAAATGATATCATTAATAATTTTTTCAGTAACAAATGCATATGTAAAAAAAATTATAAACATTGTAGGATCATATATACGTTGTGGAACCTCCTCATGGTGGTCGTAGGTGACTATTCATGGCTCTTATTTGGATGCAGTCAAGAGAGGTTGTGGGATTAATCGGGACTTTCATGGATCATTTCACATGGGTTTAGTCCTTTCTATTTTCTATGAATATCCATGGGTGCGGAAGTGCATGATCTTATTTTAAGTTTTATGGTTTTTATGAGGCTTGTCCTTTAGGTGGAAGAGATCAAATCCAAATCAACAACCCCGGTGAGGGATATAAAGGGACATTATGTTGTGCCATGGGAGTTGATCTACCTTATTCACATATGTAAGTTAGAGACTCATCAAGGGTGTAAAATCTATCATAGTTGGATGATGGATAATTATTCAGAAAACTCATTAGATTAAAAGGCTTTATAGGAAGCAGAAATGATGATTTATGACAGTTTTGACTCTCTTAATAGTGAGTGTAATGGTTTAGTTCATTGTGATTCCCTTGGTTTTTGTCATTTTCTCCCTCCTTGAGAGGGTTTGTGGCTCTGTTTTTACTATTTCCAAATTTAAAAAAGTCATTTTTCTATTAGCAGGATCATCAATAACTTTTGAAAAACATTAAATAATAAAATTTATATTCCAATCATACCAAGCTATATGAGATAGTTTCAATACACATAATTCATTTTTTAAAATTAAAACATGATTTGAAAAATGTGGATTCTCAAATATGGTGGGTTATTATACCAAAAAACCTTATCTATGTATGAATTCATGATAAAAAATTTGAATTCAATTTTTTATTGTTGTAAATCTAGATTTTCGTGATATAAAATGAGTATTCTAAGGAATTTTTGAATGGATATATGTGAAAAGGTTTCTTAAAAGTCTACAACCTCTCCTTGACTATACCCTTATGCAACTAATCATTCTATATTCCTTAAAATTATGCCACATTCATAAAAATTGATTCTAAAAAACCAATTTTAAAAATATATTCATGTTGTTTTTTGGTCAATTAAGAAGTTCCCAAACATTATTTCATTCAAATTGATTACATTATTAATGAAAATAAATTACCCATAATTTTTCACTAATTGTATAATTGATGTTCATAGGTTCAACTTGAAATAATAATTATTGATGTTCAACATGGTTCCTTAATGTATATATAGTTTTAGTACGAATATATAGGTCTTTAACGACAACATATTAATGATGGTATTTAAGAGTCATAATAGCCCTGAAAAAAACGGTTGGTCATCAAAGCATCTTCTATAGGATCTGGTTCATGATGTTCATAACTCCAGGTTGTTTTATTACCTTTTTATAGTATAATAAAATTATTTTGAATTTATTATATGGTTTATTAATCAGCCTCATGGTTCTATTCCAATGTTTTAGTTTCATGGGGATCTATCTCATCCAACAATACATTAGAAGTCTATTCCACAGTCTTGGTTATTTTGTTAAAATCTCTATAGGATTTATTTGAAGTGGATTATCAAAGGAAAATTACATAATCACATTTAGAAGAAAATTTCTCAATAATATTATTAGTGATAATATTATAAAATTTTCAACCAAAAGTATAATGAATTTTATTATTTCCTTCAAATTATTCCAATGTCCATAAGGGATCTTCTTCTTGATTGTTCTAAATAAAAATCTATTAATTATGTAGTAGGATGTATTCACAACCTCTTACCAAAATTATATAGGTCTGTAATATTCAGTAAGAGTTGTTTCAACTATTTCTTAAGTATTCTATTTTTACTTTTGAACAAACGATTCATTTGAGGGATCTTTGGAGATATTAATTTATGGTTATATCCATTTTGTGATAAAAAGGATTCAATGCCTTAATTTTGATACTCATATCTGTGGTCCCTTCTTATGTTTTTATTCAATGTCCACATAGGTTCTATTCATATTTTACATAATTTGTAAAATAAGAAAAATATACACTTTTGTGAGATAAAATTAATACCCATGTATACCAAGAAAAGTCTTCTATATGTACATAGACAAATTAATTACCATTTAAACTACAAACTCGTGATATTCCTTAAATTTCAATGTGAACCAAATCATGAGGTTGATAAGTTGAAACTACATGGTTGGGTAGATCCCTAAAAAACCATTCATAGTAATCAATATAAGAGAGTAAATTTTATACTGGATTAGTCATCTATTTAAATGAAAAGAATCTATATGAAAAGGAATATATGGAATAATTTTTTTTTTGTAATTACAAAATCAATATCAATAGAATAAGCATTATCATTTCTCAATGAATTGAATAATACATTGAATATAAAAATAAATATTTTATAATATTTTATTAAAATTATACATGAAAACCACCATCACATAAATTTTGGATGATAAGAATAATATATATTAAATAATTGAAAAACATACTGCAGAAATTTAAATTTCCATACTGTAACATATTTGACCCAAACCAATTATCATTTTTTTGTATATTCACAAAATATGAAACGAAAAACATCATCCTTTATCATTTTCATAATTTTGGGGTAATCTCTTTTATTATGCATAGATCGACCACATTCAATGTTCCATACATTTGTACAGGATATCTTTAAGTGGCTTTCCTACAAAACTATGTTTATACCAAGAATGATTTCAAAATCCTGGTTCTCTTATGTCATGATATGTTTGTTATTCAGGCCTTAAGATTATATATTTTTAAAACATTTTCCCTATAATAAGAATAAATTATTTTAAAAAACCATTATACGGTACATTTTAATAAAAAATGGTAGAAGAAATTATAAAATTAAACTTAGGAAAATATATTTTATAATAGTTCTTCATTTCTTATATTGGTACTCTAGTCCCATAAAATATGTTGGAGCAATTTTTTTAACTTGAATTTGAGTGAATTTTTTCTTCGATTATTATTTGCTTATATTTTTTTCTTCAATTTCTCATGTGACAATTTTAGTTGAGTATTATCATTTAAAAATGGTGAATTTTTGAATTTTTTAATAGTGAGATTAGTTCTAACACTATCTAATCAAAAAAATTGTTTCATTATAACATGTTATTTTTATTTATCTATATTAAATGTATATTCAAGCCTATTTTAATACATAATCAACTACTTTGTTAACATACCATCATCATTTTCATCTCCTAAATGATCATAATTATGTACTTGAGATATGGTAGATTTTACGACCCGGTTATTTATAAAATAATACATTTTCATATCTATTAATTTTTATGTATAAGATATTAATTTTACATTAAATATGAAACTTTTACTTTTAGTGTACCTGATACACAATAATGGGTTTCTCCAAAATCCCACATTGGACACAATACTGAATGATACTGAAAAATAATACTATATAATTACTATTTTAAATGGTTGTTAATGCTAAGAAATTATTTTGGAAAGAATGAATAGACCTAACTACAATATGAGTATACATGTTTATTAAAAAAATTTACATTTATCCAATAAATTATTATGCCTTAAATTGAGAATGAATCCAATATTAAGCATAAAATACTATAATATTTTTAAAAGGTAGTTTTACCGCCTTTTGAAGTCGATCCCTTTTTAAAAATACTTTCTTCACATTTATATGATTTATATGAAAAAAATTAAATCTTCTATAGATAAGGGACATCAAATATTTACATTTTTTTAATTTTTTCGTAATTTTCTAAAAAATTTCATTTTTAAGGAATAGTGAAAAATACTGCATTTTAATTCAAAACTAGCTTTTCAAATGATTTATTTATATTGATATATTGTCATTTTAAATTTTTTTAAAGTGAAATTGGATTAATATATTTTAAATTAATAAATTTTTTATCATTTCAAGTAATTTTTCATTTAAATTGGATATAAACACATGTCAATCTTTTGATAGTTTTTACTCTTAAAACACCGCCTTTTGGTTTTAACAACATGAATTAATTTTAAATTAATTAATTAATCTTATGTATTTTGATAATTGAAAAATATAATCCATTATTCAATAAGAAGTTCCAAATTTTGTAAATTGGTACCTTTTATATTTGTACATTATGAATATAATCTTTGGTAATTTTTATTTACCAAAATTAATGGTAAAACAGGTAAATTGGGGTAACAAAAAATATGATAATGATAATAAAATTACAATAACTCTAAAATATTCCTATTTTATGAATAAATGTACAACCATATAACCTAAGGTTATGAAGCTATTAATTTAATGTACTTTTTTCCATGAATTTGATATAATTATTATTGAAACAAAAGATAGTGACAACATGTCACTCTTATCTCATATAAGTATAATAATTTTGATGTAGAGATAAAATTGAAGAAACATAAAAAAATATGTTGTATACAAAAATATAATTATATTATCTACATAATTGGAAATAATTTTTAATTTTTAGAGATTAAATTATAACTATAAATATCGACAGATGTAGTGATTATTTTATTAAGAGAAATATCAAATAAATGATATTATAAATATTAAAATAAATATTATATGATATAATTAATGTCATACACGAATTTCATGGATCAATACGACATTTTAGGAATTTATTAATCTATTTTTTATTTAACAATGTTTTATCAATTTTTCAAAAAGACAAGTTTTTATTAGGTCAAAATTGACCAAATTGTTAACATAAAAATATAAATTCGTTTATTAAATTATTTAAAATTCCTAATAATATTATATTCTCCGAAATGGTTAAAATAAGTCTAAATATTTCATAATTGGAACTTTTGTGGGTCTTGTGACATGTTATGGGTAATAAATTATTCCACAAATTGTAAATAATAGAATATCATGGTAAGATTAAAAAGGATAAAAAAATGCATAAACAAATAAATATAATGATTATAAAATATTAAAACTTATTATAATTTTAATTTTATGATTGGTATAAGACCAAAAATAATCTTAAAATTGAAATAAAATATTTTGGGACCATTATAAACCGAAAATATATTTATTATAAAATAATATTTTCAGACATTCCAAAGTACCACTGCCGCCACTTAAAAATAGACACCATATCTATCCACATAAACGCACCTCTCAAGCCCCTTGAATGATAAATATTGTACGCCAATAATATCCCTACATCCCTCCCTCCTCTGAGAATCATTAACATGGGATGAAGACAATTCATGAAATTCTTTAGGCTTAATGAAAAATGAGTAACCCATTTTAGTAGTTTTATCTTCTTTAAAGTTCTTTCCTTTAATTCCTTCTTCACTACCTATTATCTTTCTATTATATGATTTCATAATAAAAAAATTTATCCTAAATATACTAGGATAATATTTTTATAAGTATTTGAACTAAATTTAGAAACACCTCCATCTAACAGATATGATTATACTGTTTCCGTGTACGAGGAACTGCTGCCTCACGAAAAAATGATTGTTCAATTCTCCCTTACCACATCTCTGGGTGGTCATTATGATCGGAATTTAATTAAATATTATATATATTAAATTTATATTTTCTCATTCTTATGTATTTTTTATTTTAAACATACCTTTATTCGTTCCATATTGTGTAAATACGCTGATTTTGTTTTAGGAAGTGCGGACTACGTCCCCCTAATTTTGATATAATTCATTAATTATATACACGGAACACATAAAGGATGAAATTAAAGAAATAATGTAAAATATATAACATATGTATTAGATTATAATTATAACATACCTATTTATCAATTATTTTTCATTCCCTTCAGATGAAAAAGTAATGAAAGTGACGTTCATGCGTACGTACGACCTACCATATCCATGAATGGTGCATTTCATTTCATATCTCCAAATGATATAGACTATTATAAATACATATATACTAGATATATGTGATATTTATATCATTAATATCATTATTTTGGTGATATACTTTTGAAACCATGGACAATTTATATCAAAACAAGTTAATTTTCAACTCATGTACAGAATATCAACAAAACCACCGATATGAACTTGAATAATTATGTTACTATTATAACATGGTAATAAATGATATAATAGGAATAATAAACATGGAAAAAGTTTCAATAAAATTTATAAATTATCTTATGATTATTATTTAGGATGAACAAGGAACAGACATGATGATTTGGACTCAAGGTAATAGAATCTCTAAACTCAATTTCCACTCATTAGGTTTTATGAAAACTTCATTGAATATATTGTGCCATGATTATGTGTGGAACCATAGTTTTTTTATTTATGATGTAATTTACCCTTCCCTTTCTGTGGATATACTATTTCTACATATAATATCCCATTGATAATTTTCTATTTCAATTATAAGAAAGTTTTATGGGAAATCATCTCTCAATATCCAAACATTTAGTTATAGATATATGTCATTGGTTTGGTTTTTCCAACAACATTTGTTAATTAAAAATTATTATTTTTACTAATATCCACTTATATTGAGTGTATTTATATTTTTCACACATAATAATTTTCTTGATTTATCCACAATCTAAGGATACTGTCTTTGTATGGGACTACATTTTAATCTCTATTCCTTGAGGAATATCTTGATGATATACACCTTTATTATTATATAATGTGTATATAAACCACCTTTTACATGTTATATGATGAATCAATATAGACTAATTATATTAAATTTTTGTTTTCATGTTATTCTTTAATGATTTTTATTCAAGTGTTTCTCTGGTTGTAAGGGTTTCTTTACCTGGAAAATCATTTTAAATGTTATAATGATTTATTCATAAAACTCATTATTAGTAATGTATATTTTTTTAAAAATGGTTTTAAAGATATATTTATTTGTACATGAGTGTTTTAATGGTTAAATTCCATTTAAATATTCAATTTGTTATGTGACACATTTATTCAAAACTTTTCTTTTTTAATATTTTAATGAATTGATTATATCAATATCATGAAATAATATATCGTGATTGCAATATTGGAATTATATTTTTTGTTTATTATTGGATTATGTGTTATTATTATGTTATAATTATTGGTAATTGCATATGTATATTTCAGGTTTCATGATAAATAGTGGGTGGGTGATCCTGTGATATCTCCCCAATGAATTATGTAACGTGAATGAGGAAAACTATAAGGTTTTTCTTAAAAGATTTTGGGAATATATTGTGATGGGTTTTCCAAACATATCCATGAATGATACACCATTTGTAGCTATTAATTCTACAAATTATTTATTATATGTATTCCACAAGTTATATTTATGATTTATGAATTATATGATGTTTTTAAGAATCTTATTGTTAAAGAATATATGCTATATAGTTTGTGTTTTATTGGGGAAAAGTATGATTTTGTGAAAATGTTTTGAAGGGTTTAAAATATTCATCTATTCGCAGTTTTATTAATTATTTTAGATTCTATACTGAGATTTTAATTATCATACCATGTTGTTAGAAATTATTTTTCACAGTGTATAAGGATGTTAAGCAAAATAATGAATTCATGAATATTTTTATCAATAAATTAATTATCATCTAATTTAAGGAGATTTATTTTTTTGAAGAAGTAGATTGATTAGAAGTATTTAATTTGTAATTTTAGAGATGTAATGTAACTGTTATGACCTAATTCGTCTAATCACCAATGTTGGAAAACTGTTTCCTTTAATACCAATTATAACCCCCAAAACCCATGCTTTTAGGTTCAGTTTTTTGAAATAGGTTTGAATTTTTTATAAAAGATAACGGAAAATACAAAGTGATATTTACAATAGGGGTCCTTTTAGCATTCTAGGATCTAGAGTATTATACAACTCTTTAACATTGTCATCATTGAACTAAATGACAACAAATTCCTACTACGCTTTCTCAGGTGCTAACTCCAAAATAATAGAGAGCCAAAATAGAGCTTCTACGATTCTTTTAAAATTCATTTAAAATAACTGGATGTGTAGTTAATTTCATATATAGGGGGTTTTTTAAATCAATGATATCCTATTTACCAAATATTCATTTGGAAATAACCTTAGAGAATTTTTTTTGAAATTATATTCGTAATACCATAAAAATTCATTTCAAAATACATGTTGATAAAATAATTGAAATTATTTTTGCATAAAAAATAAATCAATTTTTTGAAAATACTTACGCTCAAAATGTATTAAAATATCCCAGTGTTATTTTTGAAACAATATGCAAGCATTCGAAAAAAAACACTGAACCCACTTGTAACATTGATGGCTATTATGGGCCTTCCTTATTGAGGGATAATTTCACTTCCCAAATCCACATCGTATTGAAAATGTCAAGGATTGGTTTTTATAAAACATTTTAAACTTACGTTTATATACATACATACACATCCACTAATGTTTCTATGAAAACATTTTTAGTACATTCATATATTTATATATAGATAAAATAACATATATATATATATATCATCATACATTAAATACATATGATCACTCATAAATATATATATATATATATATACACTAGACTTCATTAGTATTTATGTGCATGACATAGTACGTCCAAATTTCATTGATACATAGTCTTTTAATAATTAAATGAAATCATTACCGAACATAAAAATTCATTATTAACCGCATAAAAATTTCTTTTTTGTTAAATTTTATTCAATGATCAAGTATATATGGGTATTCATGTATGAAGTACCATGATAAATCATTCTTATAGTAGTAAACATGATATGCATGACATACATTTAGATAAATCTTAAATAATTATTTTCTATATATTTCTGAATAAATAATAAATAATTGTCATTATTCATATGAAAAATAATTTCAATATCTAATTTTTATATGAAAATAAACACCAAAATATATGTATAAAAGGAGGTTTTCAATAAAAAAATTGATCCATTACATACGATGGATTTAAATGAATCCCTTTGGACATAACTTTAAGATAAACGCTTTCATTAAAAATTACTAAAACATAAATAAATGTTAGTATATATTTTCATATATACTTATATACATACATATATATATATACCTATTTATATATATACATCCTTGTAAATTAAAGCATAAAATATATAGAACTTTTCCAAAATAAGGTTGACCATAAAAATAAAATCATATTTTTCAAATAATAAAAATAACTATATCATATTAATTCTAAATTTATAATATAACCTTGGAAACAATTTCAACAAAACCCTTGCTAAAACATATCAAATTTTTAAAACTGAAAATCCTGTTTGTTTTTGACTTAATGAAACCAATAACAAACGCAGGAAAATAATTTTCCATTTATAAAAATGAAAATTGGAATAAATGTTTTTGAAAAATAAATAATCTATTATTTTAATATATTGTAGAATTAATTCATCCTCCACTACTTGGTGTCCTCTTTTAGAAATAATATCTCACCAAGGGTGTGCAATAATTTTTATGTCTATAAAAATTATGCCGCAAAGCTGTTACTTATATAGACTCTCAGATAGAATAATATATAAATATTATATAAAATTCCATAACAATGTTTACATCAAATACTTTTACTGAATGTTTATTTAAAAATATGAATTTTATAATTACTAGTGCAATAAAAAGGCAAAAAAATTAATATCATTTGTTTCGGAAAAATACTAAGGATTAAATGAACAAAATTGATTGAAATCAATTGAAATCTTCAAATAGTATCCAGAAAATGACTCCAACTTCCGTTTTCAAATTTTTATCTTAAAATTTAGATTTACACTTAACAAAGAAAACATATTCGATCCACATAAATACATGAAAATGAATGCAATGTCTTCCGAAGGATGAAATATCAAAGAAGTAATAAAATAATGAAATCAAGTCACTAATATTAGAGAAGATTTGAATATCAAGATATAAATAAATAATCCAACATGGATATATAATAATACTTGATAGGATGACGTCATAATCATAGAAGAAGGAAAATTAAAGTAGATAATTAATTTTTTTAATACACTGAAAAATTAAATTCAAAAAAGATACTAGGACACTTACCTTCAAAATAAGACACATAGATCCCCATCTGAAAATAATATATTCGTTCATAGATTGAACTGTGATTAGATCCATTTTTTGGATGTTAAGCCTCAAATTCGGATCTCCTTCCACTTAAAAAGTAGATATTATCTCGAGCATGATGTATGCACTTGATTCATAGTTCTCGGGCACATCCACTTTGGCTTCGAGCTTGCTCTGCTTGGTCATTCTCAACTTATTCCACAGTGTGGCTAGACTCAGAGTGAACCCATGCAATGGCCTCATCTTGGATCAAACTATATTTATCATTTGAAGAATAATTGGTGATTGACCCTGATGGAGCCTTCAATTCTCCTAACCCTAGAAAGCCCTAATTCTCATTTCCTTATTTGATTTTCACCTCTTAATTTCAATTTATTTTTCTAATTTAATTTCATTTATATATATAAAAAAACTAAAAAATTTATAAAAAATTATTATTAAAAAAATATAATATTATACATATATATCATTTAGTAATTTAATTCTATTTTATTCATTTCTTTTTTTCAGTTTAAATATATATAAATTTTTTTCATGTCAAATTTAAAATAAATATAATCAAACAATAAATATATATACATATATACATGTAATATAGAGTATTATGATTTCATTTATTCATGATTTTCTAAAAAAACATCAATATTCATAATTTTATAACAACTATACATATTAAATTTAACATTTATAAAAAATTACTTACATGTTTCAATTTAATAATAATAACACATGGATTTTTTTTAATATTTTATTTATATTATAATTAATAATTTAATGTTTTAAATGATAAAATATTTTTTTCATTTGAAATTATTTTAGTAAAATCATTATTTAATGGAAATAATTTTTTTATAAATATCACATCCTACTAATATCATCATTTATATATATAACATATATTATTTTCAAAAAATATTGATTTTCATTACAGAAATAATAAATTATTATTATATCCTTGAATCTTAAATTATATACACATATTAATATATATTAATATCATAAGATATAATGTAAAATGTTATATTTTGATTTAACACATATTTTGATTATATAAAAATAATTTTAAAGTATTTTAATTAAATCGCTCATTAGTTAGTTTTAGTTTATAAATAAATTATTAAATAATTATTTACTATTTAAATTTTCTTGGGGTGTTAAATTCTTCCCATCTTAAATGAATTTCTCCAACACAATTCACTTGTTATATTTTTGAATATTATGAATTTACATCTTAAAAATTACAAAAATTCTATTAGAACATAATTTCATAAAGAAACATCCATCATATAGATTTTGTTTTCCTCAACTGACAATATTTAATATCACAATATGTCTATAAAATTACCTCTAATACATATTATAATGCCCTAAACCCATGCTGTTGGGTTTATTTCTTAAAAAAATGCAGTTTATATTAATAAAAAGATAACTGAAATAATACAAAGATTATTATAAGAAATAACCTTTTACCAGTCTAGGTTCTGGAGGATCAGACAAAACATTACCTTTGTCAGAGTTGATCAAAAAACTAAACAACATCCTACTATGCTTCCTCATTCACTAACTATAAAATCTTCAATGACCGAATTATAGCTTATAGGATTCTAGTGAAAACATTTAAAATAATGGGATGATCATTTAATTTCCTAGTAATCATTTTTTAAAATTCATTGAGATGCTATTTACCAAAACAACATTTCGAAATAACCTTTGATAATCCTTTTTGAAATTATTTTGATAATAAAATAAAAATTAATTTCGAATTACCACTTGATAAAATCAATGAAATTATTTACATATCTAAAAAACATCAATGCTATGAAAACACATAAGGTCATAATTTCTAAAAATAGTCCAGTGTTATTTCTGAAACAATATTAATGCTTCTAAAAACAAATATCTAAAAACTCTTGGAACATTGAAGTCTATCTTAGTTCTAACAACATTAGGGATATGCTCACTCCCCACTTCCCTATAATATTTACGAATTTTAAGTGTGTTTTTTTATTAAACATTTGAAACTTTATTTTATATACATATATACATTTCCAATGTAGTTTCTATTAAAACAATTTTCTTACATTAATATGTTTATATGATTATATATACACATATATATGATTCTACATGAAAAACATATTCTCACACTTAATTATATATATATATACTAGTATTCATTGGTATTTAAATTCATTACATGGTATGTCCAAATATTCTGATACTGAGTCTTTTCATAATTACATGTAATCACTCACAAACTTAATCGTTCATTATTAATCTCATAACAATTAAATTTTTTTAAAATTTTATTCAACGATGAAGAATATATGAAAATACCTATCTATATATGGGTATTCATGTATGGAGATCCATGATCAACCATTGTAATTTCCATAAACATGATATGTATTACATGTATGTAGATCAGTCATAAATAATCACTTTCTATATATTTCTTAGCAAACAATTAATAATTATTATTATTCAAATGAAACATAATTTGAATATATAATTATTATATGAAAATAAATTCATTTATATATTTATAAAATGAAGTTTTAAATTAAAAAAATAAAACCATACATATGAAGGATTTATATGAACCCCTTTGAGGCATACATTTACGATAAAAAATTTCTTCAAATTTTTTTAAAACATAATGATATTTTAATATGTATTTTCATATATACTTATATATATATATACATATTTTTATATATACATCATAGAAAAATAAAATGTAAAAAATATAGAACCTTTACAAAATAAGTTTGATCATAAAAATAAATTTATTATTTAGAAATTATTAAACAAACTATTTCATATTAATTCAAAACTTCATAATAAAATAATAAAAAAAATTTCATCATCACCCATTTTAAAACATATCAAAATTTTAAAATGTCAAATAGTATTTGTTTTTTATTAAATGAAACCAATAACAAACACTGGGAAAAAAATTCCATTATTAAAAATTAAAATTGCAATGATAGTATCCAAAAAATAAATAATCCCTTACATAAATATTTTACAGAAATCATTCCTCCGCTTCTAATTGGTGTCCTCTATTTAACGGATTCTCTCAAAAAAGCATGTGAAAATATTTTTATATCTATAAAAATTCTACAGAAAATTTGCTACTTATATAGACTCTCAACTAAGATAATATATATATATATATATATATTATCAACATTCAAAAAAAAGTTAATCATAAATATTTAGTGAAAGTTAATTTTTGTATTTTATTTTTATATTGACTTGCTTGATAAAAAGAAACCAAATGTGATATAATTTTATTAAGAAATAGGATAGTCGATTCTATTAATGAAACTAATTGAAACAGATTGAAATCTTCAATTTTTTTTAGAAAATGAACCCAAACTGAATTTTCATACTAATAAGTTCAAAGTTATATTTTCACTGAACATAGAAAATAGATTCAAACCACACAAATACATGAAAATTATTGCAATGAATGATGAAGGATAAAATATCAAAGAAGATGAGAAGAAAATAAATCAATTCACGGATATGAGATAATATTCAAATATCAAAAATTAAATAATCTAATTTAACTTTAATATATAATGAAGTGCATTGTGTTGCATTTGTTGTCAATGAGGCATGAAGTTGTCTTGGAATGAATGGATGTCAAGGAGTCAAGATGTGAATGTCAAAGGATGTGATGGTGATGGTGATGAAGGAGAATGGCCATGGTACACAGATGCATGTCACTTAGGAGATTCACTAAGTAACATAGGAGATGATGGTTGAAACATTCTCTAAGAACATCAGACGATTGATGAGCTGACCTTAAAGTTCCAAGAACTTGTATCCTGATGATACAATGTCACAACATTGTTTGAAGACCATACATTGTACTGACAATGTATGAATAGATGAAGATGATCCATCCACAACCACTGAGTGGATGAAGTGGATTGAATGAAGTCCATGCACTATCACTTAGTGCATGTGAATTAGAAGATGATCCAATTGATCTCTGATTAGATCAATGAAGCACTTTGAATAATTTAAGTGATTCAGGTGTTCGGTTGAAGATGAAGAACCTTCAAGAATTCCATTCTTAAATGATGATTATATGTTGAAGAAGGATGATGAATTCTAATGAAGAAGAAGAAATAAAGAAGAGGAAGAATGGCTTAGAAGAAGAGGAGGAGGCATTTGGCATTTAGAATTGGTATTTTTCATGGAGGACTTTGTTTTTGACAAAGTCCTATTTGTTACTTTGCCAAAAAATATGCCAACCCCAAGGGCCAGCCTTAAGGGTTCAACCCAAGGCACATGTGGGACCAGGTCACCACACCCAAGGGGATCCCATGGGGCCAGCCCAAGAGAGGCCGGGGGCCGTTTGTAAGCCCCCGAGGACACGCGGTGGTGAAACCCGCGCGCCGGAGGAGCATAGTGGGCGCCAGTGGCGCGCCCGCATGAGGCATGAGTGGGCGCAGAGCGCGCCCGCAGGGAGAACACGGTGCGGGGCGGCACCGTGGAGGGAGGAGATTCAATTGCTGAGTAGCGGGGAGAGCTGGGGTAATAAGCCGCGGATAAACCGCGGATGTGGGACGCGGAAAATTCACCGAGAAGGAATCCCAGCCGCACGATTCATCACGCGCTTGATCTGCGCCGCACGATCCATCCGCGGCGCCCCGATCTGATCCAGGCCGTCCAAAGTCGTTTGATCGGCTGATCCAACGGCCCAGCGACTGTCTTCTTCCCCGAGCTCGCACAAGGCCACCCGACGACCGCCGACGAACCAGAGGCATCCCGACGACCGTTTTCGAGTTGCCGGCCACCTCTGAAGGATCTAAGACGTCCATGGAGTTCGTCTGAGCCGTATGAACATTTCCATGCTTAAAAATTCACTTGCATGCAACGTATGGAGAATTCGAGATTCGGCCGAGGCAAGCAAAGCTGACGAAGCCGTGGGGTGTTTATGCGTGCATGTTTTGGATCAGAAGAAGGCCATGCATGCGTTCTAAGTCGCATGCACGAAGAGGAAATTAAAAATGAGAACCCGCGTGAACCGAGGACCAAATTCAAGATTTGAAAAGATTTTTCAAAGATCCGAAGATCTCGGGTGTTTGAAGTTATTTCACGCGGATGATCCGAGGCGTTTCTCTGCCTATAAAAAGAGAGGCCGAGGATCTCATTAAGCTGCTGATGCGCTGAAGTTTTGAAGACCCGTGAGAAGCCTTTGTGCCTCGCGAAGTTGAAGCCCCGTGCAAGGTATTTGCGCGGCTGTTGTTCTCGGTGCCACCCGAGGCCCGAAAGAGTTCCTTTCGCGCACCCCTTGCGCGAAAGAGGTGAAGGGAAGGAGTCCCGTGCTCGCTATCCCTTTGCGCGGCAGGAAGAACCCGGGGCAGTAGCTCATGCACGCCCCGTGGTTGAGGTGCGTTGCACCCAAGGTGCTCTTGCACTCTTGAGGCTTGCACACCCGAGGACTTGTGTGCTGCCTTGTGCACCCAAGTACTTGCGCGATTGAAGAGAGGTTGGCCGCACCCCTTGTGCGACTTCTTTAGTGTTCGGGTGGAATAGTGGAGGATGGCCGAGCCCTTGCACCCTTTGAGTGCCAAGTGAAGAAGAAGACACTCTATGGGCAGTAGGTGTGCAAAGCAAGAGAACCCGAGGCCATACCTTGTGTGAAGTGAAAGAACACACCCTTTGGGTGTATGTGCAAACAAGAACAAAGAAGGGGCCGTGGGCAGTGTGTGTGAAAAAAGGAGAGAAAGGCCGTAGCCTTGTGCAACCAAAGAAAACCCAAGGCCTAAGTGTATTTGTGTGTGCTAAGTGAAGAGGAAAAGCACACTTGTTCAGGTGTGTGCAAGTAGAGGCCGAGACCACACCTTGTGTGAGTGCCAAATTGAAGAACACACTTTGTGTGTGGATTTGAAGAAGAGGCCGTAGCCCTTGTGGGTGTGCACACTTGAAGATTAAAAGAGAAAGAACAAATTGTGTGTGCAAAAGAAGTGAAAGGTCGTAGCCTTGTGTGGGTGAAGTGAAGATCAAACCTCATTTGAGTGTGTGTGTGTGCAAATTGAAGAGGAACACCCTATGGGCATTTATTGTGTGCAAGAAGAGGAAGGTCACTACAAGTGTATGCTAAGTGAAGAATTTGTGTGTGCAAATTAAAGAAGTGACCGAACCTAGTGTGTGCACTAAAAGTGTATACACATTAGAAGAAGAAGAAGGAGTTGACCCACACTAAAGTATAACACACTTCTAGTGTGTGAACAATTTGAATATAGTGTGTGAAGATTGTGGAGAAGGTGTGTGCTATAATTGGTTACACCCTTTGTGGGTCTACTGCACCAAGAAGAGGAAAGGAGGAGTGCATGCATGCATGCATGCACGTGCACACGTGAACAAAGCCAAATCAGTGGTGTGCATTTGAGTTGTCCAAGACCAGGACTGAGACTGAGCCAGACTGATGTTAAAGAGATTGGTTGTCTGAGTTTTCAGTAGATTGAGAAGATCCTGATCATCACAAGTGATCAGAGGTACAATGCAAGGCCAGCAGTCTTTATCCCAGACTGCTGAAGATACTTGAAGACCTTAAAGTGAAGAAGAGCTACTCGTGCGACTCGAGGAGCCAAGAGAAGACCCTGTGGGACTCAGGGAGAAGAAGTCTTCAGTGGGATTCTAGAGCAGGCCAGTGGGACTCTGGTAACACTGTGGGACGCAGTATAAAGACCCTCCTGTGGGACTCAGGAGAGATACGGTGGGAAGCTGTATCGACCATTGTAATACTAACAGATTATAATGGGAGAATCCATGCTGAGAGAGCATGGCAAGGATGTAGGCCTTTGGTGCCGAACCTTGTAAATCCTTGTGTCCTGTGCCTTTTCATTACTGCATTATCCGGGAAAGGTTGAGAGATACAAGAAGAGTGGATCGAGGCTTTAACCAGCCATAGAGGTTTAATTGATTAAGAATCAATTAGTAAAAAGTTTTAAAGCATCACTGATTCACCCCCTCCCCCTCTCAGTGATTCACACTGATCTGGGCACTTCAATTGGTATCAAAGGGAGGTTCCCTCTAAAAGATCCAAGGGAGTCTTTATGGAGTGCAGATTTTAGGAAATGAGTGACTAGCCTCAAATGGAGATATCTTCCAAGACTCAGAAAAATAGAAAGAAGAAACAGGCAAAGAAGATGAGGAAGAAGGTTGTAGCAATCAGAGAAACTCCTTCTATGGAAAGAAATGTGAATGTCACATCAGATGACAATTCCTTTTATCATTCTTCTGATGAAGCCTGCTCTAGCTGTGATGAGGATGGAGGAAACAATGATCTTCTAAATGCAATCAAATATCTTCAGAAGAGAGTCCCCAAGAAAGTTGCAATGTGTATAGCTACAGGCCTCCTTGATCTTCAAGAAGAAAAATTACAGCTAGAAGATGAAGCCAATTCTCTGGAAGTCCAATTGGCTAAAAGGGTTGGCATAACCAACACTCTCAGAAAGCTGGTAAATGCCAAAGATGAAACAGTATCTCTTTGCAATGAATGATATGAAGACACTGCTGAAGAATTGCAAAGAAGCCTTTCTGAGAAAGAAATCTTTAAAGTTATAATCAAAGATGTTTACCATGCACTGGAGAAGAGACATAGAGTATCAATGGTTGTTAAAGATGCTCAACTTGAAGACAAAGTAAAATTGGTGAAGGAGCTGGACAATTCATTACAAGAATTAAAGAAGGTGCATGAAGACCAGATGAAACAACTGGTGGAGAATTGGGAAGGAAAGCTAAGAACTATTGAGGATGAGAAGAACTCCCTCAATATGAAATGCTTAGAACTAGAGGTGATATTGAAAAATCAGCAATCACCTAAAGCTGAATCCTCCCAGTCAGCTGAAAGAAGTAATGTTGCTACTCAAGTGAACCTTGAGCAGGATGATTCTAAGAGAAAGACATCCTCTAATAAAAGTGCAACATCTTCTAGAAAGAAGGTACCATCCATACCATCTTGTACTCATGCTTCTAAAAGTGTTTCTACTAAAAGTGCAGGATGGAAGAATGAATCCAAAAAAGTATGGATGAAGACAGTAAAGAAAGAGAGCTCTCCTGAAACAGCACAACAGGTCAAGAAAAGTACCCTACAATCAGAAGGACTGAAAAGGTCAAGATTCGTGGGACAATGCTGGTGTTGTAACAAGTATGGGCATTGTGCAAAGGATTGTTGGTACAATCCACTGAATGCCAAAGCACAGAGGAAGCCCATGCCAAGGGGGAGCAAGCCAGAAGAAAAGAAGCAGCATCCACAGGTCCAGAGACATCTGTTTACTGCAAATAGATTTGGATTACTTGACAACATCTGGGATGATTGCAAAAGTGGTCAAAAAGATACATGTCAATCTCCAACTGTATCCATAGATCAAAAGAAGAAAAGATCACAGAACCTGGCTCAAAAAGATTCATTGGGAAGCAAGAAGAAAGTAGAAAATGCTCCCAAGAAGTGCTTGAGGAATGAAGAGAAGTCCTTGGAATTGAAATCCAAGAAGGGTGATGCATCCAGAAGGACCACCAAGAAAACATGCTTCTACTGTGGAAAGAAAGGACACATCATGGACCTTTGTAAAGAAGCCATGAAACTAAATAGAAGCAGACTGAACTCCAAAAGACAATCAATCTAGAAGAAGAAGGGATTGATTGAAAATAAGTTGCCTAAGAAAGGTAGCTTAACAGCATCAAAAGAACCATGTGAAACTTCCAGAACTGGGGCCACCCTTCCAAATGATTTACTTGTCATATGGCCACATCAGTTGCAACTTGCCAAAGATCTGCAGAGAGCTGAAGATGAAGTTCTGGCAATTGCTAAAGCAAAAGGGAAGAAGAAGGTTTCACATGAAGATGTTTTGAGAACCACACCAACACAAACATCATTGAAGATCAAATGTGCAAGTGTGAAGAATGGTGAAAATGGGACATCTCGGTTGAGAGAATCTTCTCAACCTTGTTGTTCATATTGATGAACCAAGGAGGTTCCATCTTATTCCCTTATACATTGGTATTTACATGTGCTAACAATGCAGGGAATTGAAGATGATGATCATTCTCAACTGGAGGATGGTTTGGAAAGAATGGAGTGCACCCCTTGAGGGGGAGCCAATCTGAAGAAGATGGCATTCTTAGATTAATACCATCTTGAGAAAAGTGAAGGTATTCCAATCATACTTTCATCCCTTGTTTCTTAATTGAGTTTATCTTTTCAATTAAGGGGGAGTATGGATTGAAGACAAATGGATGAAAGGGGGAGCTTTATCTTTGCACTGAACATTCTAATGTGTTTTGTGAAGTATGTGCAGGATTTAGCAATTCATTGTTATATCTGAAAAAGTTTCAAACCCCTGAAGCATGATCTCACATGTATAGTGAATGTTGGACAGCATTGAGTACCTTGGTTACATCACTCTTGTTTTCTACACCGGGTTAGCCCAAGTAGACTTAGAGCTGATTTACTAAAGGTTCTTTGCTAAAGAAGAACATGTGACATCATCCCTCTCTCAGTGTTTTTCAAGAAAATACTTTTTAAAGGGAGGAAGTGATATTTTGAAGAGAACCACATCACACCTTTGCATTTGATTGCCAATAAGGGGGAGAAAATATTGGCACACATATTGACCCATTCATATGTGCTGAAGGAGTGTATTGACAACAAATACAAAGGGGGAGATTGAAGTGCATTGTGTTGCATTTGTTGTCAATGAGGCATGAAGTTGTCTTGGAATGAATGGATGTCAAGGAGTCAAGATGTGAATGTCAAAGGATGTGATGGTGATGGTGATGAAGGAGAATGGCCATGGTACACAGATGCATGTCACTTAGGAGATTCACTAAGTAACATAGGAGATGATGGTTGAAACATTCTCTAAGAACATCAGACGATTGATGAGCTGACCTTAAAGTTCCAAGAACTTGTATCCTGATGATACAATGTCACAACATTGTTTGAAGACCATGAATTGTACTGACAATGTATGAAGAGATGAAGATGATCCATCCACAACCACTGAGTGGATGAAGTGGATTGAATGAAGTCCATGCACTATCACTTAGTGCATGTGAATTAGAAGATGATCCAATTGATCTCTGATTAGATCAATGAAGCACTTTGAATAATTTAAGTGATTCAGGAGTTAGGTTGAAGATGAAGAACCTTCAAGAATTCCATTCTTAAATGATGATTATATGTTGAAGAAGGATGATGAATTCTAATGAAGAAGAAGAAATAATGAAGAGGAAGAATGGCTTAGAAGAAGAGGAGGAGGCATTTGGCATTTATAATTGGTATTTTTCATGGAGGACTTTGTTTTTGACAAAGTCCTATTTGTTACTTTGCCAAAAAATATGCCAACCCCAAGGGCCATCCTTAAGGGTTCAACCCAAGGCACATGTGGGACCAGGTCACCACGCCCAAGGGGATCCCATGGGGCCAGCCCAAGAGAGCCCGGGGGCCGTGTGTAAGCCCCCGAGGACACGCGGTGGTGAAACCCGCGCGCCGGAGGAGCATAGTGGGCGCCAGTGGTGCGCCCGCAGGAGGCATGAGTGGGCGCAGAGCGCGCCCGCAGGGAGAACGCGGTGCGGGGCGGCACCGTGGAGGGAGGAGATTCAATTGCTGAGTAGCGGAGAGCGCTGGGGTAATAAGCCGCGGATAAACCGCGCCCCGTTTCGATGTGGGACGCGGAAAATTCACCGGGAAGGAATCCCAGCCGAACGATTCATCGCGCGCTTGATCTACGCCGCACGATCCATCCGCGGCGCCCCGATCTGATCCAGGCCGTCCAAAGTCGTTTGATCGGCTGATCCAACGGCCCAGCGACTGTCTTCTTCCCCGAGCTCGCACAAGGCCACCCGACGACCGCCGACGAACCAGAGGCATCCCGACGACCGTTTTCGAGTTCCCGGCCACCTCTGAAGGATCTAAGACGTCCATGGAGTTCGTCTGAGCCGTATGAACATTTCCATGCTTAAAAATTCACTTGCATGCAACGTATGGAGAATTCGAGTTTCGGCCGAGGCAAGCAAAGCTGCCGAAGGCCGTGGGGTGTTTATGCGTGCATGTTTTGGATCAGAAGAAGGCCGTGCATGCGTTCTAAGTCGCATGCACGAAGAGGAAATTAAAAATGAGAACCCGCGTGAACCGAGGACCAAATTCAAGATTTTAAAAGATTTTTCAAAGATCCGAAGATCTCGGGTGTTTGAAGTTATTTCACGCGGATGATCCGAGGCGTTTCTCTGCCTATAAAAAGAGAGGCCGAGGCTCTCATTAAGCTGCTGATGCGCTGAAGTTTTGAAGACCCGTGAGAAGCCTTTGTGCCTCGCGAAGTTGAAGCCCCGCGCAAGGTATTTGCGCGGCTGTTGTTCTCGGTGCCACCCGAGGCCCGAAAGAGTTCCTTTCGCGCACCCCTTGCGCGAAAGAGGTGAAGGGAAGGAGTCCCCTGCGCGCTATCCCTTTGCGCGGCAGGAAGAACCCGGGGCAGTAGCTCTTGCGCGCCCCGTGGTTGAGGTGCCTTGCACCCAAGGTGCTCTTGCACTCTTGAGGCTTGCACACCCGAGGACTTGTGTGCTGCCTTGTGCACCCAAGTACTTGCGCGATTGAAGAGAGGTTGGCCGCACCCCTTGCGCGACTTCTTTAGTGTTCGGGTGGAATAGTGGAGGAAGGCCGAGCCCTTTCACCCTTTGAGTGCCAATTGAAGAAGAAGACACTCTATGGGCAGTAGGTGTGCAAAGCAAGAGAACCCGAGGCCATACCTTGTGTGAAGTGAAAGAACACACCCTTTGGGTGTATGTGCAAACAAGAACAAAGAAGGGGCCGTGGGCAGTGTGTGTGCAAAAAGGAGAGAAAGGCCGTAGCCTTGTGCAACCAAAGAAAACCCAAGGCCTAAGTGTATTTGTGTGTGCTAAGTGAAGAGGAAAAGCACACTTGTTCAGGTGTGTGCAAGTAGAGGCCGAGACCACACCTTGTGTGAGTGCCAAATTGAAGAACACACTTTGTGTGTGGATTTGAAGAAGAGGCCGTAGCCCTTGTGGGGGTGCACACTTGAAGATTAAAAGAGAAAGAACAAATTGTGTGTGCAAAAGAAGTGAAAGGCCGTAGCCTTGTGTGGGTGAAGTGAAGATCACACCTCATTTGAGTGTGTGTGTGTGCAAATTGAAGAGGAATACCCTACGGGCATTTATTGTGTGCAAGAAGAGGAAGGTCACTACAAGTGTATGCTAAGTGAAGAATTTGTGTGTGCAAATTAAAGATGTGGCCGAACCTAGTGTGTGCACTAAAAGTGTATACACATTAGAAGAAGAAGAAGGAGTTGACCCACACTAAAGTATAACACACTTCTAGTGTGTGAACAATTTGAATATAGTGTGTGAAGATTGTGGAGAAGGTGTGTGCTATAATTGGTTACACCCTTTGTGGGTCTACTGCACCAAGAAGAGGAAAGGAGGAGTGAATGCATGCATGCATGCACGTGCACACGTGAACAAAGCAAAATCAGTGGTGTGCATTTGAGTTGTCCAAGACCAGGACTGAGACTGAGCCAGACTGAAGTTAAAGAGATTGGTTGTCTGAGTTTTCAGTAGATTGAGAAGATCCTGATCATCACAAGTGATCAGAGGTACAGACCAAGGCCAGAAGTCTTTATCCCAGACTGCTGAAGATACTTGAAGACCTTAAAGTGAAGAAGAGCTACTCGTACGACTCGAGGAGCCAAGAGAAGACCCTGTGGGACTCAGGGAGAAGAAGTCTTCAGTGGGATTCTGGAGCAGGCCGGTGGGACTCTGGTAACACTGTGGGACGCAGTATAAAGACCCTCCTGTGGGACTCAGGAGAGATACGGTGGGAAGCTGTATCGACCATTGTAATACTAACAGATTATAATGGGAGAATCCATGCTGAGAGAGCATGGCAAGGATGTAGGCCTTTGGTGCCGAACCTTGTAAATCCTTGTGTCCTGTGCCTTTTCATTTCTGCATTATCCGGGAAAGGTTGAGAGATACAAGAAGAGTGGATCGAGGCTTTAACCATCCATAGAGGTTTAATTGATTAAGAATCAATTAGTAAAAAGTTTTAAAGGATCACTGATTCACCCCCTCCCCCTCTCAGTGATTCACACTGATCTGGGCACTTCATATAAAAATCCAATATGGATGACATCATCGTTGTAGAAAAAGTAAAAAAAAGGGGACAAAGATTATTTATTTAATACTCAAAAAAATGAAAAGATGCTCAGATACGTACCTTCAAAATATGAAATCTTGATCCCCATGCGAAAATGATCTATCCCATCACATATTGAACTACGCTCAGATCTATTCTTTCAAAGTGAAAGCTATGAATCATATATACTTATACTCAAACCTTGGAACATAACTTGATCTTTACCTCCTTAGTTGAATCGTGGTGCCCACACCCTTCATCATCAGATTTAACCCCACTTGGCTATGTATTTCTTTACTTTTTTCATGGTGGGGCTAGACCCCGATTAAACCCTTGCAGTGGCCTCAGCATAGCTTGGCCGATGTTTATCTACAAAATAAAAATTGATGCTTAACCTTGATATAGAATAATGTTTTGTTGATTCCGAAGAAGATGATGATAGCTCATAGTGGCCAGAAAATTTATGCAACAAACCGAAGGAAGGATCCTCATTTTGGGGTATGTCTTCATGTATTTCCCATAGTTACTCTATGGAAAATTGTGATGTGTTTTGGTAAGAAGGGAATGGTGAGTCAAAGGATCATTAAACCCTATGAAATCTGGGAGATAGTGGATCAGTTTCCTACAATGTGTATTTAACACCATTTTTATCCTTGGTAAATAATGTTTTTTATTATTCAATGTTGAGAAATTGTATGCGAAATCCATCTCATGTTTTGAGTCTAGAGTTAGTTCAGTTGGAAGAGAATATTTCTTTTGGGGAACAACCAGTATAGATTCTTGACCATAGAGAGAATGTTGTCGAATAAGGTGATTCATTAGTATAGTTTTTTAGAAAAACATTATTGTTAAAGGTGCAACATAGGAATTTAAAAACTATATGAGGGATAAAAACCCCACTTATTTGATTAGTGAATAAAAATACAAGGACACAATTACCAAAAGGGTCGAATGATGTAACCACCCATGTATTTATAGAAAAATAATTTTTTATATCTATTAATTTTTATGAATAACATATTATTTTTACATTAAAGGGGGCAAATTTTCTGATAGCGTACTCGACACACAACAATGGTTTTCTATGAAATCTTATGTTGCACACAACATTGAGTTATAACAAAAAATAGTATAATATTATTAATATTTTAAATAGTACTTAACCCCTAGACGTTTTATTGATGGAAATAAGTATAATTAACTATATTTTGATTATATATATATTTAAATGTTTTTACATTTATCCAATATATTTTTGGGGCTTGAAATGAGAATGAATCCAATTTTAAGAAAAAATACTCTAATATTTTTAAACAGACAATTTACCGCCTTTTGATGGGGAATCCATTTTCAAAATATATTTTTACTATATTATATGTTCAATTTGAAAAAATAAAATTCTTATATATATGAAATAATCAAAATTTACCATTCATAAAGCTTTGTTAATTTTATAATAAAGTTCTATTTTTAATGAATACTGAAAAATACTTCATTTTATGTAAAAACTACCTTTTCATCATATTTATATATATAGTTAGATTGTCCTTTTAAATTTTTAAAGGAGAAATTGGATTATTTTTTATAGTTTAATTCAATGATGGTCATTGTAAGTAATTTTAAATTTAAATTGGACATAAACATGTATCAATCTTTTGATAGTTTTTAACATTTTAAAAACACTCTTTCTGGGTTTGACAATAGGAATTAATATTAAATTAATTGTTGCAATTTTTTTCATGAATTTGGAAAAATTAATTCCAAATTATGAATCATAAGGTTTATATTGTGTAAATATGTACCTTTTATTGTTTAGAAATTATGAACAGTAACTTCATTACTTATTGTTAATTACCATGGTAAAACGGTAAATCTGGAATACAAGGGTAAAAAATAATATTATAATAATATAAAACATCCCTAAAACATGTTATAATACTATTGGATTAGATATATCTGACCAAAATAATCCCTAGACCAATTTTGTGGCATTTGGGATCCACTTGGGTGTTAAAATGTCGTTTTAAAATTTTCAATTTAATCAAAAGTAAAATATAACATAAAGATGTGCATTTTAATAAAATAATTAATAAAAGGTTATATAATAAATATCTATGACTATAAATAGTCAGTATAAATATAAAAAGATTTCCGAAACCAATGTATTTTATTTATAATTTTTATACATTATATAAATAAATTTATTTATGACACAATGATGATGCATTGATGACCATATTAATGAATGGTTCAAATAAATGATATATAAAAGATATATATAATTCCTATTATAATTTTATAATAAATATTATTTGAACATTTTAACACAATACATGAATTTTAGGGATGATTGTGAAATCTTTTCTTTCTTGTTAATGCCTTTGGATTGAAAGAATAATGTATTTATGAATTTAACAAAAATCAATTACTAAATTCTATCAAAATTGACTTAAAATAGTTTCTAAAACTATTAATATTTTATTAAATGATATAAGATTAATAGTAATCTAAGATTCAGAAAAATGAATTATATAATGTTAAAAATGTAATTAATTATACACTTGTGGTTCTCATGGAATTTTATAGTTACTATTGTAACCATCTTTTATGAAAATACAAGAAGACATCATTAGAGTTATTGAATTTAACTAAGGGTTAATGATTAAAGATAAGGTTACTTCTATGACATAGAAATTTATTAAAACATTTGGTTGATATTATTTAGACACATCCTCATATTATCCTCTAAATATATCACTTTATAAATTTTAGAATTCAAAAATCAGTTAATAATAAAATCATATTTCAAGACTTTCCAAAATTTCCACTCCTCCTTCTTATTAAAGGCCGCCACCTATACCAAACTACTCACACCTCTGATGCCCCTTAGCTCATCGAAAATATGCTTAAATAATCTCCCAACAGCCATCCTATCATCATATAATACATACCTTGTCCTAAATGAAATTCAAGAAATATTTTTGGATCAAATCAACAGAAGTTACCTGATTTAGAGGCAAGGTCATCTCTCATGTTCATTTACTTTATTTTCCATATCCACTCCCTATGCTGTTCTAATTCGTTGATTAAATTACAACACCAGTATCCTAAATATACAGGGATTATTTTTGTGAGATTTATTCAAATTACACATGCACAAACTTTCATGTAATGGATATGAACATATTGTTTCTGTGTACGCCGAACTACTACCAAACGAAATGACGATTCTTTAATTTTCTCCCACAGCCTACATTGGTGTTCATTATGATGGAACTATATTTATATATGATATATATTATATTAATATATTATATATTGTTCTAAATTACTTTACTTAAAAACTACATTTAGGCTTTCCATGATGTGTAAATAGGATAATTTCATTTGAGGAAGTGTGAACTACCGCCCACTAAATGTGATATGAATAGTTAATGCCTTACATGGAATGTATAAAGAATGAAAATAATGAACTTTTGTAACGTATATTACCTATATATATTAAATTAAATATATTATATTTATTTATCATTTATTATTTATTCCATTAAATTGACAAAGATAGGAATGTACCATTCATGCGTATGTACTCCCCACCGTCTCCATGAACCGTTCATTTAATTTCTTATCTCCAATTTTCTAGGAATATTATAAATACATATTGAAAAGATATATATGATACTTAAACCATGAAAAAGGTTTTGGAGATGATATACTTTTTACCACAAGGACAATTTACATTAAATATGTTCATTTTCAACTCATGTACAGAATATCGACAAAGCGACCAATATGAACATAAATAATTATGTAATTTTTTAGTACATGATAATAATTAATTTAAAATGATTAATAAACATGAGAAACAAACTTAAAAAATTAACAATTATCTTGTGTTTACTATTGATAAATATAAATGTAATAACCTAATATTTTATAAGATATATACTTTTTAGTTTCTTTCATATCTTCTATTGTACGCTACACCAAGATTATCTTGCACTATACGCAACACCGTATTAGCTTGCAGTATATGCAACACTAATCTTGGATCGTGTTACAAACAATTTCATGTTTGTTTGATAGTATTTATTCTATGAAACATTGATTGTATATATATATTCAATGTATTTTGTTATACACAACAACAAATGAGTCGTGCGCTACACGCAACCCTGACTTGGTTTGCATTACACGCAATCACGACCATCCTCGATAGCGTGTGTTGTACGCAATACCAGGTTTTTCTAAACAACGATATATTATTATTATATTATTATAAACGAGACATTATGAATATTATTAAATAAATTTTGAATTTTCTAACATTATTATTCATCTTACACATTTTCTATAACATGGTATAAGAACAAAATAAATTTTTCGGGTAAAATAAGTATTTGTCAAAAAAATGCAGTTTTTCCGCCTTTTGATGGCGCACCAACTCTAAATCTAGTTTTTGACATGCTTATAAGTTAAATTTTACAAAATAAAATTATTCTTTCAAATCAAGATATAAAATTTTACCTTGGATAATGTTTTCATATTATTCTGAAAACTTTCATATTTTAATGAATAGTAAAAACTCGCTATATTTTAATTAAAAACATCTTTTTCATTGTAATAACATATGTGGTTAAATTATAATATTTAATGGTTTTAAAGTATAAATTGAATATAATTTTACCATTAAATATAATTTCTTTCATTAGTATTGATTTTACATAGAATTTGTATGTTAAATATATTCAATCTTTTGCAATGTTTTAAACAAGAACCCGTTTTCTTTCGACAACAGGATTAATTTTATTTTAATTTTTTCATCTTATATATATTGAATATGGAAAAATGGATTTCATATTTTTAATAAGTGGGTCCAAATTATACTAATAGATTACTTTTTATTTTTGGGATTTATGAATAGTAACAACGGTAAATTTTATTTAACATAGTAAAATGTAAATTGGGTAATTAAGGGTAAATATAATATTATAAAATTATCTTAATAGTTGTCTTAATACAATTGGATGATTATATTTCATCCTAAGTCATATTTGGGTCGAAATAGAATACATTAGAACCCACATGGAGGGGATCAAGACCTTTACTTTATTTTATTTAAAGGAATGTGAAATATGTCTCACTCAACTTTAATGAATAACGTATTTTTAATATAAGTTTATAAAGAATATAAATTAGGTTATAAATAATCATTTTAAATATAAAATGTTTTTTTATCGTGGAAATTAATTTGTAATTTTTAAGACTTATTTAATTACCTTATTATCTTATACATTAATGATGCAAAAATTATTTATTTAGTGAAAAATCAATAATATAGTTTTTATTGAAATAGTAATATATATCAAAAGGCCCACAAATCTGCACAAAATTTATTAGTAATGTATATATAAACCCTATTCATCCACTGGCCGAATTGTTGACCATTTGGATCCTTATTATGGCGATTATGACACTTATAATATTTTATTTTAAATGATTCCAAAGTTGTCACCTTCATAATTTAATAAATATAACAATTTACATGTTATTATTTTAAGATAATAAATTCGATTAAAATTATTATTATAAACTATTTGATATTTATCTTCATCAAAGGATTTTATTTTTAATTTTTATGCAACAAATAAGTATATTTAATTATTATACAAAAATGTTGTACTAATTATTTTATTAAGAGATATACCAAATAAATGGTTATAAATACTACTAAAATAAATATTATATGAACTATTTAATGTGCTCCACGAAGTTTCTAGGCAAATTTGACTAGTTATGAATCTATTAAATATTTCATTTTGAATATATCCTTTCTGTATATTTTATTTGAATTCAAATAAATGAATAGTGTCAAAATTGACACTATTGTTATTTTATAAAAATAACATATTATTAAATTGTTTAAAAATCACTAAAATATTTAAAAATTATAAATTGAAATTTATAGTGTAAAATTTCATAAATTATCCAATTATGGAAAATTAACAACACATATGTGATTATTTATAACCATTTAAAATTCATAATTTTATTACCACAAATAAACATAAATAGATTAAATAATGATAAATCAAAATGATAAGGTTTAAAATAACATCAAAACGTGTATAAATTTTATTTTTTGATTATATTAAAACCCTATATCATCTAATATTTTAATGGAGTAATTTTTGGAGGTTTTTATGGGGGGTTTGAATTTATATTAAACTAATTTTTTTGAGGATTCCAAAGGTGCCCATCTCCTCCCTTATAAAAGGGAACCTCATCCCTCTAATCCTCAAACCATTTTGAGAATTGAAGCTCGTCCTAACTCTACCCATTTCACTTCCCCACCTCCTTATAAACCTTGTAGAGGTACTGGTCTTCTCAAAAGACCAACCCTAGTGCCCTAGGAAGATGTTTAAGGGAGGTGCGTCGAAGAAGAGGTAATCTCTTCTACCGATTATTTCCAGCTTATTTCTTCTTCAAATTCTTCTTCTTTAGTTGTTTAGTTATAAAGTAATAACATAAATATCACTAATATACTTATATGTTATTATAAATATGAAACAAACCCATTTCACCTTCTATCTATCCTACGGAAAACGAAATCAGCTCGCGTGAGTACGTACGGAAGACCGTCTCCACATTGTGGTGTAATATGTTTATCCAAAACCACCTTACATGGATGGGTATAATGGTGTAATGAATAAATATACATAGTTATTATAACATCATTCCGATTATGATATATTCTATCATCCACTCCAATTCAATTCAATAATTATGGGAACGATATCATCACTCGTGCGTACGTACGGACTACCGTCTCCACGACGCAATGAGATTCATTCTCAATGATTAACCATTCATAAATAATTATAAAGTATATATAATAAGTAATAATGAAATATATGACATAATAATTATATTAGATTTATGTATATATATATGTATGTCATCCAATTAATTCCATTCAATTCCATGAGGAAACGAAAACACCGTTCATGCCTACGTACGACCTACCGTCTCTATGAACGGTGTATTTCTGTCCATTTATCGATCTATTATATATGTAGATTCTGAATATATATTATATATAAATAATGTTTTATATTCTAGAATTATGTAATCATGATCTGAGTAATCATAGGAATAATTACAAGTCAAAACACGGACGACAAATGAAAGGATTTTACCCAAAATGCTCTTTAAAATGGAATTTACAACAGTACGGGTAATATAAAGTCATAAGTAAACCATATATGATATAATAACAATAAATAGGATTCTGTAATAAGTCAATAACATTATTTAAATCATTATACAAGAGGTTAGGATCCGTACGAAGCATATCAGACCCAAGGTAAGGGATAACTTTTCCAATCTCGTTCTTGTCTGAGATTGTTTATTTGTAAGTATTTACTGGGGTTATTGTTCTCATCTATGTCCATGACTCCTAAAAATGTTTCATGTATGTTTAAAGTACTTTTTACCCATTTTTTACTTTTACTACATGGTATGTTTGGAATCCTTCTTTTACGAGTTACTTTTTGACTTTTCCGACCAAAGTATGAGAAAAATGTTTTTTACTTTTACATCATAAAAGGATTTTTAAGGTTTTATAAAGAATTATTTTCATGAAGATTCCTCCAAAAGATTTCATGACTGTTTTCAAAATAATAATTTTCTTTTAAAAATGCATGACATTTTGTGAAAAGAAAATTATTTTTAAAGAAAAAAGGATATTTTCCTCATAAATTCATTTCAAGTGTTTTATCAAAACCATTTTTCATCTAAGATGACATTATTTAATATTTGTATGTTTCAAGTATAATTTATCAATGATTTAAATGGTTACACTTTTCATATTATGAAATTATATACATTTTTTTATATGGATTATGTTATGATGGCATGCTGTTTAAAAATACCATTCTATTACATGGGTTATGCTATGATGTATGATTTATGATTTTTTGGCACACGAATGAATGATTTAATTATGAGATGGGTGGGACATATATCTCCCTCCAATTCATTGGGTAAATATTTATATCTCATGAGAGAGACATGGATGGAATGATAAGTTAATCTGGTTCAGTGTTACAGGACTAAAACGAGGAGTGAACTCGATTCAGAAAGGTACTTTGTCCACTAAGGTGGTCTTGGAAGTAATGCCTTGGCTACTATAGAAATCATTACAAGTGATTAATAGATGCCACAATTACATGCTTTATTCCCATTCTATTTTATCATGATTGATGATCCATTATGATTTATTCCTTACGTACTTCCATGTTTTATGTCGTTGCTCAAGATTTTGATGTTTAAACAGTATGTTCATGTTTTTAAGTTCAAATGTATACGGTATGTTTATTTTTACCCATGAATACCCTTACTGAGCATTTGAGCTCACCCTTTTTATGTTTTCCTTTCCCCCAGGATTTAAAGAATGGTTTTAGGTATGAAAATAAAAGGGGAATATCATTAATGGAGATGTTGAAGATCTTTCACCATGATTAGAAGATTATATTCCAAGTTTCCAATGACACTAAACTATTACGATCCTTATGTGTCTGTTTTTGTTATGTATTAAGTATTCCACAAAATTAATGTAATGTCTATGTACGTAAAGCTATGGATCTCTACAGTTGGTATCAGAGGAAAGGTTTAGTCAACCTTTGGAAACTTGGATGCGAAATCTATAGTGAGATCCATAGAGATATTTCTAGGGTATGTCTAGGGATGTTCCTAAGGTTAAGTATAAGTATAGGTAATAGTCCTAGAATTACGGTAATGATATTATAATTAAACCTAAGATGTTATATTTTGAAGCTACTCCCCCTTGATTATGTTATTTTCCTTGTATGATTTTTCCTCTCACGGAAATCTTTTTCTATTTTAGTCAATGGAGGGGACCAGAAGGAATTCATTTAACATTGAATCTAATGGACAAATTGGTGACTATGAGCAACAAAATTGCGTAATGCCCAGAGAGAAAGATATTGTGATTATTCCGAATCATTCATCACGATATATGATTGACAAGGTGAAATGTATTGGTATGCCTAATTCATCAAATAAGAGGAAGATAGACTTTTATGCATGTTCACATGTTGAGGAGCATAAAGAAAGGAAGATTGATATTTCTAAATAAGGGAAGAAGAACCTTGAGGAATACCTCAAAGGGAGGGAAATATGCTATCTGTGTGGAGAAAAGGGTGATAGAGTGATAGACTGTTATGGAGTTCAATGTCTTATTTGTGGAGAACATGGGAATTACCCAACTCAATGCCCTGACCTAAAAAGTTAATTCTAAATAAAGGGAGTAATTATTCCAAGACAATCATTGAAGAGGATGGATTGAAGTGTTTATGTTTTGGTATTCAAGAATAATGTTGTTGAGGTACTTTTATGGTGTATTAGAATATTTTTGTATTATTATATTGTGGTTTTCAATAATTTTTTGGTACCGGTAACCATGAAAAGTGATTCAAATATTTTGGAAAGAAGATGATATGTGCATAATGAAGGGATAAGGAGAAAATGTAATGTTTAACAGTATTCATGAGCTCATGATTGATATAAAGACTACGTGATATCATGGTTTAAGTATATATAATTTAGAGGATTTTGGTATGTGGGAAGTGTTAACTTTTAACTGCATTCATGTTTTCACTCAGGATCAATGGGTATTCATTTTTTTCAAGAGAATAAATGATTAAAGCCTTATAATGTTTGGAATGTGACCAACAAGACATATCTTATGATATATGGGGATCAATGCTGTTATTAACATGCCTGTAATATGAACTCTTTCATAATCGTTTTCAATATAATATGAGATTGGACAGCAGTATTTTGGATAATCCTAAAGTTTGGAATGGATTATGTTGGACATAAGTTAGTATTTTTTAAGGCAACAATTTTTTGATATTATTGATGGAAATTTATAATAATGTATTTTTGAAAAAAAAAAGGCAACCTGCAGGATGGGCGATAGCCCATCGTGTTAGACAAGGATGTTTGAATAAAACCCACAACCGATGTGCGACTGTCATTTATCACCTACCACTGTCCTATAGAAAGTCTCTGGTTAGTAGAAACTAGTTTTATTTTATTAAGCGGTATGATAGATGAAGTATAAGTCCATTTTTGGAATTATATACGATTAATATCACTATATATGGACTTATGTATATTTGATAACTTTTGCAAAATATTTGTTTGCGATTGATGGAATGACCTGTCATTTTATCATATGATCTTCTAACACTTCCCGAATGAAAAAATCAACTTCCTTTATTTAAGAGATGAAGTGGAAATTGTCCAAGGAATGACCAATGGTGATATTGTACCAAAATCAAGAACGTATTTTTTCTAATTCCAATTTCTTCAACTTTAGGGAAATGATCTTGAATACGAAAAAATGTTGTCCTATTGTCCTTATATATGATGAATCAGATGGTACCTTGGATCATCACAAATTTATGGCTTTGTGATTGTTGGATTTTTCATAGCCATGTTCTCTCCCACTCTCCATCAGAACATGATGTTTATATTTCTCTTCCATATCCATATTTTAACCTATGTTATCCTATATGGAAAACCAATGATGAGTTATTTTGGGTAAGCATTACATTTAAAACTTTAATTTTTAAAATTATGTTTTAGTATTCCTTTTTACGATGTGGGTTTCTATGAATAGTAAACGATTTATAACCCTGACGAATTTCGAGGGAGAAATTTATTTTAAGGGGGTAGAATGTAACAACCCGAGATTTTATAAGATATATTCGTTTTAATTACTTTCATATATTCTCTTGTACGCTACACCAAGATTATCTTGCGCTATATGCAACACTGTATTAGCTTGCAGTATACGCAACACTAATCTTGGATCGTGTTACACACAATTTTATGTTTGTTTGATAGTAGTTATTCTACTAAACATTGAGTATATATATATATATTCAATGTATTTTGTTATACGCAACAACAAAGGGGTTGTGCACTACACGGAACCCTGACTTGGCTTTCATTACACACAATCGTGACCTTCCTCGATAGAGTGTGTTGTACGCAATACCGGGTATTACTAAACAACAATATATTATTATAATATTATTATGAACTAGCCTTTATTAATAGTAATAACTAAATTTAGAATTTTATTACATTATTATTCATCTTACACATTTTCTAAAACATGGTATAAGAACAAAATAAATTTTATGGGTAAAATAAGTGTTTTTAAAAAAAATGCAGTTTTGCCGCCTTTTGATGGTGCACCCACTTTAAATATAGTTTAAAAATGTTTATAAGTTTAATTTTACAAAATAAAATTATTATTTTGAATAAGGATAAATTTTTTTACCTTGGATAAATTTTTCATATTATTCTGATAACTTTCATATTTTAATGAATAGTAAAAACATGCTATATTTTAATTAAAAACAACTTTTTTCATCATAATAACTTATGTGGTTAAGATATAATATTGAATGATTCTAAAGTATAAATAGAATATATTTTGACCATTGAATATAATTTATGTTTTTATGATTGACTTTAGATTGAATCCGTAGGTTTAAAAAATTCAATCTTTGGCAATGTTTTAAACATAAACCCGTTTTCATTCGACAACGGGATTAATTTTAATTTAATTTATGCAACTTCTGTGTATTGAATTTAGAAAAAATGGATTACATATTTTTAATCAGTAGGTACAAATTATATTAATAGACTACTTTTTATTTTTGGGCTTCATGAATAGTAACAACGGTAAATTTTATTTACCATAGTAAAAGATAAATTGGGTAATTAAGGGTAAATATAATATTATAAAATTATCCTAAAAATTGTCTTAACATTATTGTATGATTATATTTCGTCCTAAGTCATATTTGTGTCGAAATGGAATCCATTAGAATCCTCTTGGAGGTGATTAAGACCTTTAGTTTATTTTATTTAAAGGAAAGTGACATATGTCTCACTCAACTTTAATAATTAAAGTATTTTTAATATAAGTTTATAAAGAATATAAATTCGGTTATAAATACTCATTTGAAAATAAAATGTTTTTTTTATCATGGTAATTGAATTGTAATTCTTGAGAGTTATTTAATTACCATATTATCTTATACATTAATTATGCAGAAATTATTTATTTAGTGAAAAATCAATAATATAGTTTTTATTGAAATAGTAAAATACATATTAAAAGGCCCAAAAATCTGCACAATACTTATTAGTAGTGTATATATAAACCCTAATCATCCACTGGCTGAATTGTTGACCATTTGGATCCTTATTATGGCGATTATGACACTTATAATATTTTATTTTAAATGATTCCAAAGTTGTCACCAACATAATTTAATAAAGATAACAATTTACATGCTGTTATTTTATGATGATAAATTTGAGTAAAATTATTATTATAAAATATTTGATATTTATCTTCAAAAAAGGATTTTATTTTTAATTTTTATGCAACAAATAAGTATATTTAATTATTATACAAAAATGTTTTACTAATTATTTTATTAAGAAATATACCAAAAAAATGGTTTTAAAAATATTAAATTAAATATTATATGAACTATTTAATGTGATCCACGAATTTTCTAGACAAATTTGACATGTTATGAATCTATTAAATATTTTATTTAGAATATATAGTTTGTGTAGATTTTTATTAAATTCAAATAAATGAATAGTGTCAAAATTGACACTATTGTTATTTTTTAAAAATAACATATTTTTAAATTGTTTAAAAATCATAGAAATATTTAAAAATTATAAATTTAAATTTATATAGTATACAATGTCATAAAGTATCCAATTATGGAAAATTAACAACACATAAGTGATTATTTATAAAATTTAAAATTTAGAATTTTATTACCACAAATAAACTCAAATAGATTAAATAAGGATAAATCAAAATTATAAGATTTAAAATAAGATCAAAACATGTCTAAATTTTATTGGTTGATGAGATTAAAACCCTATCTCATCTAATATTCAAATTGAGTCATTTTTGGAGGTTTTTATGTGGGGTTTGAATTTATATTAAACTAATATTTTTGAGGATTCCAAAGGTGCCATTCTCCTCCCTTATAAAAGGGTACCTCCTCACTCTCTTCCTCACACCATTTTGAGCATTGAAGCTTGGACAAACTCTAACCATTTTAATTCCCTAGTTCCCTATAAAACTTATAGAGGTACTGTTCCTCTCAAAAGTCCAACCCTAGTGCCCTAAGAAGAATTTAAGGGAGGTACGTCGAAGTAGAGATAATCTCTTCTACCGATTATTTCAAGATTATTTCTTCTTCAACTTCTTCTTCTTTAGTTGTTTTATTATAAAGTAATAACATCAGCATCACCAATATACTGATATGTTATTATAAATATGAAACAACCCCATTTCACCTTCTATCCATCCTACAGAAAATGAAATCACCACGCGTGCATACGTACGGAATACTGTCTCCACGTCGTGGTGTAATACGTATTTCCAACACCACCTTACTTGGAAAGGTATAATGTTGTAAAGAATAACTATACATAGTTATTATAACATCATAATGAATCTGATATATTTTATCGTCTACTCAAATTCAATTCTATAATTATGGGAACGATATCATCGCTCGTGCATACGTACGGACTACCTTCTCCACGATGCGATGAGATTCAATCTCAATGATTAACCATTCATAAAAGATTATAAAGTATATATAATAAGTAATAATGAAATATATGACATAATAATGATACTGGAATTATGTATATATATATATATATATATGTATGTCATCCAATTAATTCCATTCAATTCAATGAGGAAAATAAAACAACGTTCATGCATACGTACGGCCTACCGTCTCAATGAACGGTGTATTTCTTCCCATTTATCGATCTAATATATATATGTAGATTCTGAAGATATATTATATATAAATCATGTTTTATATTCTGGAATTAATTATCCATGATCTAAGTAATCATTTGAATAATTACAATTCAAAACACGGACGAAAAATGAAACGATTTTACCCAAAACTCTCTTTAATATAGAATTTACAAAAGAACGGGTAATATAAAGTCATAAGTGAACCATATATGATATCATAACAATGAATATGATTCTGTAATAAGTCAATGACATTATTTAAATCATTATACAGGAGGCTCGGATACGTATGAAGCATAGTAGACCTAAGGTAAGGGATAACTTTTCCAATCTCGTTCTTATACGAGATTGTTTATTCGTAAGTATTTACTGGGTTACTGTTCTTATCAATGTCCATGTTTCTTAAAAATGGTTTCATGTCTGTTTAAAGTCCTTTTTACCCATTTTTGACTTTTAATACATGGTATGTATGGAATCCTTCTTTTATGAGGTGCTTTTTGTCTTTTCCGGCAAAAGTACGAGAATAATGTTTTGTTAACTTATACATCATGAAAGGATTTTTACGTTTTTATAAAGAATTATTTTCATGAAGCATCCACCAAAATATTTCATAACTATTTTCAAAAAAATCTATTTCTTTTAAAAATGAATGAATTTTTTTGAAATGAAAATGATTTTAAATAAGAATGGATATTTTCCTCAAGAATTCATTTCAAGTGTTTTATCAAAACAATTTTTCATCTAAGATGAAATTATTTAATATTTGTATGTTTCAAGTAAAATTTCTCTATGATTTAAATGGTTCCACATTTCTTATTATGAAATGATATCCATTTTTTATATGGATTATGTTATGATGGAATGATGTTTAAATATCTTATTCTATTACATGGGTTATGCTATAATGTATGATTTATGATTTTGTGGCACATGAAAGAATGATTTCATTATGATATTGATGGGACCTATATCTCCCTACAATGCATTGGGTAAAGATTTATATCTCATGAGATAGACATGGCTGGAATGGTAAGTTAATCCGGTTCACTGTTAGAGGACTGAAACGAGGAGTGAACTCGATTCAGAAAGGGACTTTGTCCACTAAGATGGTCTTGGCAGTAATTCCTTGGCTACTATGGAAATAATTACATGTGCTTAATGGATGCCACAATTACATGCTTTATTCCCATGATATTTTATCATGATTGATGATCCATTATGATGTATGCCTTACGTACTTCCATGTTTTATGTTATTGCCCAAGATTTTGATGTTTACACATTATGTTCGTGTTTTTAAGTTCAAATGTATATGTTATGTTTTATTTTATCCATGCATTCCATTAATGAGCATTTGAGCTCACCCATTTTATGTTTTCCTTTCCCCCAGGATTTAAAGAAAGTATTTAGGTAAGAAAAAAAAGTGAAAGATCATTAATGGTGATGTTGAAGATCTTTCACCACGATTAGAAGATTATATTCCGAGTTTCAAAAGGCACTAAACTATTACAATCCTTGTGTGTCTGTTTCTGTTATGTATTAAGTATTCCGTAAAAGTAATGTAATGTCCATGTACGTCAAGATTTGGGTCTCTACAACAAAGGATGAATAAGAAAAGTCATACTCAAGTTAAGGTACTTCGTCTCTATCCCCTTTAATTGGGGTATATTTTGATGTTATACACCACCTTATTTTATAAAATGGATAATAAACCCATTTGAAATTTATATCACTAAAAGTGATTCTTTTTTCTACAAATCATTTACTAATGAAAAAAAGAATTTTTTTAACATAAGTCGTGACAATGATTTCTCCACTTCCGTAACCATTATTGGATATTTGTATTCCTCTATAAGCTATAATGTTTTTAAAACATAAAAGCTACCCATTATTCCCTTTTTGGGTTTTTTTTATTAAAAATAGTTTTTAAATTGGATTTACTATTTCAATATCATGAAATAATTTCTTGTGCTTGAAAATGTAATTTTAAGAGTGAAATGTTGACAATTTAAAAAAATTATGTTTTATGGTTATATAATTGTACTAGAACAGTTAATGGGTGGTTATGAAATAAAAAAAGATAGGTAGTTGCGTGAGAAACCAAAGATAGGTGGTTATGTGATAAACCAAATGATGAGTGGTTCCATGGTAAACCAACAACAAGTGGTTACGTTATAACCACCAATGCATTGGCTATGGAAGCCAGCTGTATGGATATTCAATTCAGTGATACATGTATAAATTGACCATATGGTTATTCCATTTATGTTTGTTTATGTTCCAATTTACCTTTATATGGTATATGTTTCATTTTATTGGATTTATGGTAATAATTTATTTATAAAATGGACATGAAATAAGATAATGTTCAGTGATGTATATTTTCTACTTCTTAAAGGTGAAAAGTATTACGTTATGATAATTTATTCCGGGATTTCATGTTTTCCCATGACTAATTGTTTTCATTTTTTTGTATCCCTTACTGATATTTTTATGCTTATATAATGTTTTGAAATGTTTTTCCCATGGCATAAAGAATCATATAATCAAGGATGGGTTCAAGGAAAACTCATTCTATTTAAACATGGAATGAACCATGTTTCTTTTTTAAAGGGTTTTTATTTTTTATAAACATTTATAGTTAGTATAAGTGCCTAATATGTAATTATCATGTTGATATGTATGACTTATGACCTAATTCTATAAATATCTAAACTTGATATGATCCTAAATGTGAATTAAAGTCAAATTAGTTACTTTACTCATGATTAAGTAATTTTTATGGAAGGGGCCTTATAGCTTTAACATCTTATCACAAGTCACACATAATCTCTTTCTAATCCTAAAAACATAATCCTTATAAATGTTAAATTCATTTATCTTACTCTTCTGAACCAGTTCAAACTTCTTGTCCAACTCACTGTATTCTTTCTTTGCTTACTTAATTTTATCTAATATAAACGATTTCACTAAAAACTAAAACAAAATAGAATAATTTCTTGTGACAACAAATTTTATTCTAAATTTCATTAAATAATTTTTCAAAGGATATCATTCCAAATTTTCCATGGTTAATGTAGCATTACATTTCATACTCAATGTATCATCCACAATATTCTATTTTCCAGGATGCTGATGAATCAGGAAATCATATTTCATTATTAATTCGATCCACCCTCTTTGCCTCATTTTCAATTATTTCAAAGTAAATTTATACTTAAAACATTTGTGATTAGTATATATTTCACACTTTATTCCATACAAATGATGCCTCCAAAATTTTGAATAAAAAAACAAGGGCTAATTCCAAATCTAGTGTAGGGTAATTTAACTCATGAATTTTAAACTAACGCGAAACATAGGACTTTACCTGATCATTATATATTTGTAGACAACCAATCCCTTTCCATGCAGCATCACTATAGATAAAAACTTCACCCTTTATGGAAGGCAGTTCCAAAACTGGATCATTCACCAACCATCATTTCAATTCCTCAAAACAGTCATCAAATTCTTTTATCCATATGATCTTAACCCTATTTAAAGTTAACTTAGTGGGATAGAAAACTGTGCAAAATTTTCTACAATCCTATGGTAATAACCTTCTAGACCAAGAATACTATGAATCATGGTTATATTTATGGGTCTTGTAATTTTTGATAACTTTTATTTCTGGAGGATCGATAGTTATTTATTCTTTAGGAACAATGTGACAATGTAATGAGATTTTTTGTAAACAAAACCCTCAGTTGTTCAATTTCCCATACAGTTTTTTTTTCTGTTAATGATTCAAGGAAACCCATAAATGATTTTCATTATCCTATTTAATTATATAATATTAAAAAATATCATCAATAAAAAAACACAAGATTATCCATGATCTGTCAAAAAATTATATTCATAAGATCCATGGATAAAGAAGGTTCCTTAGTTAACCCAAAAAGAATATCTAAAAATAGATAATGGCTCTCTCTAGTGCGAAACATGGCCTATGGAAATTCTATTTCATTTACATTGAACTGGATGTACCCTGAAATCTAGTTAATCATTGAAAAATATTGATCTCCTAGGAGCTGATCAAACCACTCATTGTTATGATGAAAATGGCACTTGTTATTAAATGTGACGTTGTTCAGGGCTCTATAATCAATGAAATGTATCATTTAACTAACTACCATGATTAATAACCAGTAAGATCACCCCATTGTGATGTTCTTGGTCGAATGAAACCTTTTTCTAATAACGCATGTGATTACTTCTTTAACAATAATAGTTCAATTTGATCCATTTCAGAAGGGGGTTTTAAATTTTGATTAGCATTAGGAACCAATTCAATAGAAAATTCATCATCCCAATTAGGTATTATACAAGGTACCTCATTCAGAAAAACATCTAGATACTCATTTACCAATGTCATATCATTAATATTAATAGTCCATTTGTTTTCAACAATATGTAAATGAAAAATTCATTTCCATATGTTACTAGTTTCTCAACATCCTGATATGTTATATAAAAATGTGTTCATTCATATATACAAACTGAAATTCATTATGAAAGAAACCACTTAAACTCTAAATTAAATATTAGCATGATAAATTGAAAGTCAATTTGTACCCCAAAAAACATCAAACTCTACTAGTAGAAAACAAGATGGTTTGAAGGTAGATTCTTTCCGTATAAAAGGACACGATGGTTCATAAATTTTTTAGGTCAACATATTTCCCCTAGCTATTTTTCCACCGTCATAACCCTTATTTGATTTTGGCCTTCCTCTATAATCCTTAATGTTTTTAGAAATAAATTAAATCCCATAATCTCTTTTTTTGTGTGGTTTAGTAATGAAAATGGTTTTGAAAGTGGATTTACTATTTCAATATCTTAAAATGATCACTTGTGGTTGAAAATGTAATTTTATGAAGGAAATATTGACAATTCCAATCATTTATGTTTTATGATTGAATAATGGAACATGGAAATTTGACCAATTGTTACATGATAAACCAATATGGGTGGTTATGTGATAATCCAATGATAGGTGGTTACATGATAAACCATAAGAAGTACGGTTTTGTGATAAATCATGGACTGGTGGTTACATTATAACCTCAACGCATTGGGTATGGAATTCAGCTGTATTTATATTCCATTTAGTTATCTTTGTGGAAGCCAAACTTATAGTTATTCCATTTATGTACTTTTATGTCCCAAGATACCTTTATCATATATATCATTCTTTAAATGGGATTTATGGTAATCATTTGGTTATAAAAAGGGTAACCAATAAGATTATATTATGTAAATAATATTTACTACATTATAATGGTGATAATTGTTACTTTTGGATAATGTATCCATGGTTTTAATGTTTTATAAGAATAAAGTCTTTTCTTATTTTTGTATCCCTTAATGAATCTTTTAATTCTCATCGCATGTTGTGAAATCTGTTTCAAAGGAATTAATGAAGAAATGTGTCAAGGATGGGATCAAGGGAATGTTATGATGTTAAATCATGAAACGATACCAAGTTTCTTTTTAAAGAGTTTTTTTCTTATAAAAAATGCATAGTGATTAGAAGTGTCTAATTTTAATATTTACGTTGTTATGTATAATATGTGAACTAATTATCTAATGCTCGTAAGGCCACATACTTTAACATTACAGAATCTTGACTTAAGTCAAGAATTCAAATTAACTATATTTTCAGTTTTAGAGTTTTAGAGAATTAGGCGATAACAATTACATGACATTTTGAATATTACAAATTATACACTTATACACTATCCAATTTTTCACAAAAAATTACAATCCTTAAATAAAACAAGAATTATTTTAAGAAAAACCTCTTGAATTCTACATTTCTTTTACCCTTCCTTATACCATGTGATAAACTTTTCAAAACATGGGATGAGTATAAAATTCTGATTAAGGGTTATAAATAATGAAAGAAAACCTTAATCCATGAATAAATATAAATCAATGAATTCTTACTTTTCACTCATAAAATAGAAGAAAACTAATATACCTCATGAAACTATAATATTTATAATTGAATCATAGAAATCATAAATCATAAATGTTATTAGTCACTCCTATAACATACTTACATTTTAGTTTTCACAGCTACATAGGCATTAACCTTTTTGGTTACGTTAGGAATACCCATCACAGTATAATCCCTAAATACATTGGGATAAACCATAACTTTTACCTCTTCCACATTACACAATTCATTAGAGAGCTATCATAGGCTCGCCCGCCCTGGTAATATCATGAAACTACCCATATACCTATGCAATTCCCATGAACCAAAACATAATCAGAACACATGAACTAGTATAAAAGTAAAATAACATTTCCATATTTGAATCACGAGACATCATATCATGATATTGATATAATAAATCCATTATAAAAAATATTTCATTACAAAATAATTAATATGTTATATCATATTTAATTTTCTTTTTAAAAACATTACATCTTCTAGAGGAATAAAAATAATCTAATAATTATTGTGACGAAAGAAAGGATGGTGTCACAAACTAAGATAAAAAAGAAACATTCCATTTGTCATTTAATAAAAAATAAAAAGAAGAGATTCCTTTTGAAAAATGATGAACAAAATTAAAATTCAACGGGTTTGATTATATACTATATAATATAATTTTATGTCTAAACAAAAATATTCCTCAATTAAAGGTGATTGAGATAAAGTCCCTTATCGTGTGTTCAAATCGTCATGTATGTTCCTTTATCATCCTTAATAATAAAAATAAGTTAATTTATTCTTGTTTTAGAACCATATTCATTTTTATTATTCCTTTTATATCAATTATTAAATTTTTATAACAATCGAAAAATTATTCTAGTTCATATCAGTTATTTTGGTGATATAAGGTACTTGGGTCGAAAATGAACTTGTTTGGATGAAAAATATTCATGTGGTCAATATACCATTATCTCTATAATTATATTCATGATTTAAATATCAAATATATCGAGTATATATGAATTTAAAAGAGTCTATACCATTTGAAGATAATAAATGAAATGCACCATTCGTGGATATGGTAGGTCGTACGTGCGCATGAAAGCAACTTTCATTCAATTGTAATCATAAAAGAATGACACGTAAATGAAACATAGGTATGTTATAATTACATTATAATATCTATGTTTTATATGTTACATTTGTTCCTTAATTTCATCCTTCGTACATTCCATGTATTGAATGAACATGTCATATCACAATGAGGGGGCGGTAGTCTATACTTTATAAAATGAAATTAACATATTTACACATTATGGAAAGAATGAAAGAATGTGGTAAATAAAAATTTCTAGTAACATAGTTAAAAAATAAATATAATATATATCATATATATATATATATAGTTCCATCGTAATGGATACCATGATAGGTGGTATGATTAAATTGAGTAATTATCATTTCGTGAGACAGTAGTTTTCAATACAATGAAACAACATGCTCATATCCATTTAAATAGTGGTTTGTATACATGTAGTTTGAATCCTTATAATAAAAACATTTAAGTTGATTTAAGGTACCTGTTTATTTATGTAACTAATATCATAATATGATAATTGGATGTGAAGAAAGAAAATAAGGGAAATGAATTTGAGAGAAGATGTTACCTCTAAATCAGGTAAGTTCTTTTGATTTAATCCAAAATTCTTTCTTGAATTTCCTTCATCCGAAGATAAGGATTTTAGAAAGAAGGTATGGATGTGGGGAGAATATTTTAGAATATTTTTTATGATCTATGGGGTGTGAGTGGGTAGAGGTGGTGCCATTTTATAAGAGGGAGGTTGGTCACTTTAGGAGTGTCTTCAAATGTTATTTTATTATAAAATGATTTTTGATTTATAATAGTTCCAAAGTTATGTATTTGGAGGATATGATTATAATGGGTCGTAATACACTCAACCAATATGATTTAGACTAGGTAAGGCCACAAAATTAACCATATCTTTTAGCTTTAACACATTTTTAAAAACATTAACTCTTGACATGTCCTCTTCTATTTTCTCAATACATTGTTACTATAGTTACTATTAAATTAAAATCGAACCATAAGTAGATCAAGAAATGAAATTTGAAACACTATATATGTAATTTTTTATATTTATATAATTTTAGAACTATTATGACATTTAATAAAATATTATTTGTTTTAAAAATTCATTTAGGTCAATTTTGACACTATTTGGTAATTGATTTTTTGTTAAAGTCGTAACTGCTAGACTCCTTCAAGACAATGGAATTAACTCCAATAAAATATGTCAATATCACCAAAAAAAATTTCTTGATTTCATCAATATTTCCAAATTACTTTTATTTAAATATTTATAATATCATTTATTAGAATCTTTCTTCAATAAGGTAATCATTGCATCATCATTTTGTAATGAATAACATTATATATTAAATGAGTAAAAATTATAAATCAAAAACCATGATGTAGTAAATCTTTTTATCTGTCCAATTATTATTTATAGTCAATGATATCAGTTATATAATACTTCATTAATTTTTTTAGTAAAATATACATGTTTATGTTATATTTCACTTTACATTAAATTTATTCTTATATCATTTCATTACCAGACCCAAATGCTCCCTAGGGTCCTCAAATCAACCCAATTGTGCCCATCATCGGACATCTCTCATCCAATAAGATTTTGAGATTTTTTATTTTATTTAAATATTAATATAATATTTTTCGTTACCCATATTTTTCATATTTAATATTTAACCATGGTAAATAAAAATATTTACTATTCACTATTCATAGTGTTAATAAATAAGAGGTACCTATTTACACAATTTGGACCTTTTGATTCAAAATATGGAATCCTTTTTTCCAAATTCAAAACAACATGTTTTAGAAGTTAATTTAAAATTAATTTCAATTGTCAAAAACAAAAAAAAATGTTTTTTATGAAGTAAAGACTATTAATTGATTGACATGTGTTTATGTCCAATATAAATTTAAAATTACATCCAATGGAAAAAAATGGATTAAATGATAAAAAATTATTTAATTGTATGTCATCTTGAATAAAAATGATAAACTAAATATATAAATAAATTAGATAAAAAGGCAGTTTTGACTTAAAATGTGGAATTTCTTCACTATTTATTAGAAAGTGACCATTAATAGAAAATTATCAAAAAATTATCTAAAGAAAGTTTTGATGTCCTAATAACATATAATAAGTTCATTTTATAATATAGAACATATAAAGTGACAATAATGTTTTTTGAAAGGGTTTGCCAAAAAAATGTGGAAAACGGACCTATTAAAAATATTCAAATATTTTATGCTTAAAATTGGATTCATTATCACCTTAAGACTAAAGTTTAATGGATACATGTAAAAACATATTAAAAATGTATAAAATAATAATATTTTTAATTTTATTTGTTCCTACCAATACAACATCTAGGTGTTTACTAACATTTAAAATAATAATATTATTATATTATTTTTCAGTATAACTTGATATTAGGTGAAATCTAAGAATTTAGAGAATCTTGTTTCTATGTATTGAGTAGGGTATCATAAAATGTGTCCCATTAAATGTAAAATTAATATCTTATTCATAAATATTAATATATATAAAAATTTATTATTATATTATTACTTGGGTACTTACATCATTCCCCCTTTTGGATGTTGTGTCCTCGTAATTTTTTTCACTTAACAAATAAGTGGGGTTATTTATCCCTCATAGAATTTTTTGGTTCCCACATTTCCTCTTCAACGATAATTGTTTTCCATAAAAACATTACATGATAAGTCATCTTATTCTGCAACACCTCCTCTCTATAGCCAAGAATCTGTACCGGTTGTTCCTCATAAGAAAGGTTATCTTCCAAATGAACAACCTCTAGAATAAAATCATGATATGGATCCGGAATATATTTTCATAACATTGAAACATTAAATAAATTGTTTACCTAGGATAAACATGGAGGTAAATCCATCTTGTATTCAACTGATCCATCTTTCTACATGATTTCTTATCATCTACTGTACCTTATACTCACCTTTCCCTTATTAAGAAAATTCATCACACTTTTCCATGGATAAACATTGGAAATACGTGATAAAAAACCACTAAAGAATGATCCTTCTTCCAGATATATGCATAACTTTTCTATCTTCTCTAAGTTGATCTCAAGTGCTTTTGATTCAATTGAATGTTTTCTTCCATCTCTTCTACCAATTTTGGTCCCATCAACGTCCTTTCACCAACTTCATCAAAAAAATATGGAGTTCTACACGTCATTCTATATAATGCTTCAAATGGTTACATATGTATATAGGAATAAAGACTATGATTATAATAAAACATATCCAGTAAAATATGTTGGTCCCAACATCTCTTGTATTTCATTGAACAAAAACATGCCATATCTTCAAATGTCTCAATTATTCATTCTAACTACTCATCTGATTGTGGATAAAAAGCCATTCTAAAATGTATTTCAGTACCCAACAACTACTGAAGTCCCTCACGAGATATATAAGTTATCCTAGGATCACAATTAGATAAAATGGATTGGGGAAATCCATGTAACCTGATGATCTCTTTAATATAAAATTGAGAATGATTTTGTAGAAAAAATTATCTCGAATTGAAAGATACTAGGAAAATTTAGTCAATCAATAAACAATAAGCCATATTTCAATGATACCTCATGAAGTCCTTGGTAATACCACTATGAAATCCATGGAATCATTTTCACATTTCTATTATGGAATAAGAAAAGGTTGAATAATCCATTTCATTAAATTACACATTTCATTAACCTCCTGAAAAATCAAACATTTATGGGTAAAGTCTTCAATATCTCTATTAATTTTATCCCACCAGTAATACTCCTGAAGTTCTCTGTACATCTGAGTATAGTCACGATGAATAGAAAATAGAGATCTATCAGGTCCACATAATAAATTTTTAATCAATTGTGAATTACAAGGCACATAAAATCTATTTACAACCCTAAAAAATATTCTTTATCAATGTTAAATTCACGTAACTTAACCTCTTAAACTAGATCTACATTTTTCATCAAATAACTATCTTTTTTCTATGATTTTTAAATTCTATATAATAGAGACAATTTAAATGAAACGAAAATCAAAATGGATGAAATATATGATCCAACAACATCAATTACAAAGTTCATCATATCATTTATCAAAGGATCTTGTTCCGAACATTACATGGTTAATGTTGCATTCCGTTTCTGACTCAATGTATCATACACTTTATTTTCATTTCTAGGATGGTAATCAATTGTGAAATCATAGCCCTTGATTAATTCCATCCATCGTCTCTTTCTAATGTTCAATTCATTCTGAGTAAATATATACATAAAACTTTTTTGATTAGTATATATTTCACTCCAAATTCCATACAAATGATTCCTCAAGTAATAAAATAAAAAACAAAAACAACTAATTCCAAATCATGTGTAGGGTAAATTAACTCATGATTTTTCAACTGACGTGAATCCCAAGCAATTACATAATCATTATGCATTAGGAAAAAACCAATTACATTCAATGATGAATCACTATAGATAACAAATTCAACATTTATGGAAGGCACTACCAAAACTAGAGAATTCAAAATTTATATTTTCGATTCCTAAAAACATTCATAACATTTTTTCCACAAATGAACTTAAAAACATTTCAAGTTAACATAGTCAGTGGTCTATATATCCCTGAAAATATTTCAATAATCCTCTGGAAATAACATACTATATGATAAAAACTTCCATGTATGGTTATATTTATAAGGCCCCAACCTTAAACATTACTTAATCTCGAGTTATTACAAGATTACACATTGAGGATCTTTTCAGGTTTAGAGTTTTAGAGAATTAGATAATAAAACATGCATTACATTCCACATTTAAACAAATTGGTTACATAAAAGACAGTATACATTTTTCCCATCAACGAAAACATATTTAACATAAAACATGGATTCTTTCTTGACACTTCCTTGACACTATCATCATATCATGCACCTTTCCCTTGACCTGTGAAAATCATTTCAAAAACATGGGATGAGAATAAAAATCTCAGTAAGGGATATAAAAATATGGAAAGGAAAGATGAGTACATATATACACAAGAAGGAAATCATACTTTACCCATAAAACATAAGCACTTTAACATACCTCATCAAATCATGAATAAATCATTGAAATCATGAGACATAAAGGTATCTTGAGGCATTTATAACATTCCTATGTAGAGAGTAGCCCTCTTGGTTACGTTTGGAATACCCATCATTGTATATTCCCTAAATCTCTTTGGAGAAGCCTCAATGTTTAACTCCTTCACATAACCCAAGGCATTGGAGAGCTATATCGGGCTCACCCACCCTTAGTTTGTCATGGGACCACCCATCTTCATAATAATTCCCAAGAACTATAACATAATCGTATCACATAAAACATGCATAAAGGAAACATAACATTTCCACTTTTCACTCACAAGATATCAATACAACACATTGAAATAAAAAAATTATGAAAACCATTTTAAATACCAAAATAAAAGAAAAGTAAAACATGGTATTTATTTTTCTTTTAAAAAAGGTATGTCTTGTAGAGGAAGCCGAAACTCAAATAATGGTCACGGCGGTGGAGAAGTCGTTGTCGTCGTATACGTACGACAAAAACATTCACTTTTGTCGTTTAGTAAAACCCTTCGTATAAAAAAGATTAATTTTGGATAAACGTAAAATTCAAAGGGTTTATACAACATATAAAAGACTGTTGTTTATAAATCAAAATATGCCTCAATGAAAGGAGATTGAGACAAAGTCCCTTACCTCGGGTCCGACTTGACTTGATCATTCTTTAACCTCCTGAATAATAAACTTGAGTTAATTTCTAATTTCTTAAGAACCTTTTTTATTTTCATTATTCCTTTTATATCACTTATTACCATGTCATGAACACTATGTAATCATTTAAGTTAATAATGGTCATTTTTCGATATTGGGTACTTGAGTCAAAAGTGAACATCTTATATTTACAAGTTGTTCACGTAGTCAAATATCCATTATCTCAAGAATGATATTCATGATGTAGATTCCATGTATATCATATATATCTAGTATATACATGCATTTATAATATTACATAATCATTTAGAGGTATGAAATGAAATGCACCATTCATGGAGACAATAAGTCGTACGTACGCATGAACACTACTTTCATTTCTATGTCATATTAATAGAATTAAAACTAAATGAGAGATATGTATATTTTAATTCAAGAATTATATTCATAATTTGGATTTAACATACATCATATATATCCATTATATCTATGTACATATAATAGTCCATTACATTTGGGGATAAGTAATGAAATGCACCGTTCATGGATATGGTAAGCCGTACGTACGCATGAACGCTACTTTCATTTCGATCTCATACTTTAATGGAATTCAAAAATAATGATACATAATAGTATTATAATTCTATTATGGTATCATATATAATATATTAAAATCTATCCTTTATACATACCACATATGGTATTAACGAATCAAATCAGTTTGAGGGGGCGGTAGTCCGCACTTCCTAAAATGAAGATATCGCGTATACCCATAATGGAAGCCATAAAGGAATGCCGTAAATGAAAAATACAAAAGCATAAGGAAAACATAAACTTATTATATATAATATATAAATATAGTTACATCTTATTGTCCACCTTTGAAGGTGTTTGAAGAATATTGAACAATCATCATTTCGTGAAGCAGAAATTCTCCATCCACGGAAACAGTATGTTCTTTAACCATTAGATGTAGGTGTGTGTAAGTGTAGCTCGAATAAATCTTATAAAAACATCCAAGTATATTTAAGATAATATATTTTTTACAAAATAAATTAATAAAAAGATTTTAGGGGGTTGTAGAAGCAAAATAAAACAAAAGAACACAAGTGAAGACATTACCTTTAAATCGGGTAACTCTCTTTGATTTGAGCTCAAAGGCTTCCTTGAGAAGTCTTCTGCCCAATGTGAGGCCTCTAAGAGTTATATAGGTATGTGGAGAGACAAAATGGGAAGGGTTTGGCCAAGCCAAAGGCTTTGGATGTGTGGGTAAGGTGGTAGAGGTGGGGGCCTTTTAAAAGAGGAGATGAGGGGCACTCTTGGAAAGTTAAGAAAAGATACATTGTTATAAAATGATTTTCAGATAAAAAAGGTCCCACAATTATAAATTTCTAGGATAAGGTGATAAGGGTTAGAAATCCACCCATAAAATAGGTTTTGACAAGTGTAGGTCTTTGATTTTACATTATATTTTCATTTTATTTAAATTGTTAAATAAAGAGGTAATTGTTGCATCATCATGGTGTCATAAATAATGTAATTTATTCAATTTATAAATATTTAAAAAAAAATACTATGATGTAGGAAATATTTTTATCTTTCCAATGAATATTTATAGTCAAAAATATGACTCGTATAACCTCATTTAAAAATTGTTTTAGTAAAATAACACATGTTTGTGTCATTTTTACTTTTACATTAAATAAAAAGCATTAATGTCTTTATCATACTCAAGTGGCTCCATGGGGTCCCTAAAATAGACCCATGGGTTATCTTGGTCAGCCATGACACATCCAATAAGGGTAGGACATGTGTCTAGATATTTTGATTTTATTATAATATCATTTTTGCCTTAAATTGCACTAATTACCTCTAATCGCGATTAAAAACTTAAAAGTTACTATTCAACATAAAATTATTTTAATCCCATTGAACCATATTTTACTTCTCAATGACAAACATGTATGTCGGATTTTTGAAATTCAGAACACAGAGGTGGTAAAATTTCCTTTAAACAAAAAATCTGTTTTTTAAGTACTGCTTTGTGGTTTCACTATTCATCCAAAATTGAAGTTTTTTAGAAAAATACCAAAACTTCACACTAATATATATTTGATATTCCGAATTAAAAAATGATGTATATTTTACAAAATTCAAAACATATAAGTTACATTAATTAATTTAATTATTAATTCCCGATGTCAGAGCAAATAGCGTGTTTTTATGAAACAATAAGTATCAAAAGATTGACACTAGTTTAAGTCCAATTTCAAAGTGAAATTAATACAACGACCAATATTGGATTAAATGGTAAAAATATATTCTATTTACACATTAAGACAAATTAAAAATATAATCTAACCGTATAATTAAATTATATGAAAAAGTAGTTTTGATTTAAAATACAGCATTTCTTACTATTCATTAAAAAATGAACTTTATCGGAAAAATAAGAAAAATTTACCCAAAGTAAATTTAAATGTCCCAATAATAAATAATAAGTTTATTTCGACAAATAGAGATTATAAAATTGTCAAAATTTTGATTTAAAAATGATTTGCAATCAAAAGTCAATAAAAAATCTTTTAAAAATATTAGTGTATTCCATGCTTTAGATTGGATTTATTCTCATTTTAAGCCTTTAAAACACTATCTAATTCATTAATAGACATAGATAAAAATATATATTATTCATTACTTACTTGGGATGTTACATACTTCCCCCCTTTAGAAAATTGCATCCTCGCAATTTATTTACTTATCGAATAAGTGGGGGTATTTATCCCTCATTGCATTTTCAGATTCCCATGTTGCCTCTTCAACCATGTGGTTTTTCCACAAAACCTTTACCTGATGAATCATGTTATTCCATAACATTTTCTTCCCATGGTCAAGAATCTAGACCAGTTGTTCTTCATAAGATATGTTCTCTTCCACCTAAACTACCTCTGGACTCAAAACATGAGATGGATCTGGCATGTACTTCCTTAACATTGAAACATGAAAAACATTATGTACCTGTGATAAACTCGGAGGTAAATCCACTCGGTAAGCAACTGATCCAACTCTCTCCAGAATTTCATATGGTCCAATGAACCTTGGACCCAGCTTTCCTTTCTTACCAAATCGCATCACACTGTTCATGGTGAGACTTTGAGAAAAACATTATCACCTACCTCAAAAGAGATATCCTTCCTACTTTTGTCCGAATAACTCTTCTGCCTGCTCTGAGCTGTTCACATGTGTTTCTATATTAGCTGAACTTTTTATACCAACTCTTCTACCAATTATGGTCCCATCAGCTTCCTTTCACCCACTTCATCCCAGAAATCTGGAGTTCGACACTACTTCCCATATAACGCCTCAAATGGTGCCATCTGTATACTGGAATGAAAACTGTTATTATATAAAAATTCAACCAAAGAAAGATGTTGGTCCCAACTTCCCTGATAATCCATCGAACAAGCATGTAGCATATCTTCTGAAGTCTGAATTGTTCGTTCTGAATTCCCATCTGATTGAGGATGAAAAGCTATATTATAATTTAATTCAGTACCCAATGACTTCATAAGGACTTTCCAAAAGTTAGAAGTGAACCTGGGATCACAGTAATATACAATAGAGAGAGGAACTCTATGTAACCTGACTATCTCTTTAGGATACAAACGGGAAAGTTGATCATGGTAAAAGTATCTCGTATATCAAGGTAATGATCAGATTTAGTCAAGCGATCAACAATAACCCAGATTGCATTATTACCTCGAAATGTATTTGGTAATCCCACAATAAAGTCCATGGATATATTCTCCCATTTCCACTCTGGCACTGGTAAAGGCTGAAGCATCCCTTTCAGTAACTGCCACTCTGCTTTAACCTGTTGACATGTCAAACACTTCACAGTAAAATCAGCAATATCTCTTTTAAATCCTTCCCACCATTAATACTCCCGCAGATCTCTGTACATCTTAGTACTGCCAGGATGAACTGAAAACGGAGAACTATTAGCTTCACATAACAACTTTCTCTTCAACTATGAATCACAAGGCACACACAATCTCTTCCCAAATCACAAAACACAATCATTATCAATGTAGAATTCAGGCAACATAACCTTCTGAACCAGCTCTACCTTTTTCTGCAACTCACTATCTTGCTTCTGTGCTTGCTTGATTCTGTCTGATAGAGAAGATTTCACTGATACCTGAAACAAAACAGAAGAATATCCTGCACCAAAATCTTCTATGCCAAATTTCATCAAATTCTTAGCCAAGGGATCACGTTCCAAACACAACATTGTTAATGAAGCATTACTCTTTCGACTCAAAGCATCATCCACTTTATTTGTTTTTCCCAGATGGTAATGAATTGTACAATAATAATCCTTGATTAATTTAAGCCATCTCCTCTATCTCATGTTCAATTCTTTCTGAGTGAATATATACTTTAAACTTTTTTGATCGGTATTTATTTCACACTTTACTCTATACAAATGATGCCTCCAAAATTTTAAAGCGAAAACAACAGCTGCTAATTCCAAATCATGTGTAGGATAATTTACCTCATGAGTTTTCAAATGACGTGAAGCATATGAAATTACCTGATCATTCTGAATTAGGACGCAACCAAGACCTTTCAATGAAGCATCAATGTAGATAACAAACTCCCCTTTCGTGGAAGGTAGTGCCAAAACTGGAGCATTCACCAATCTTCTTTTCAACTCCTAAAAAAAATTATCAAATTATTTTATCCAGATAAACCTAACACCCTTCCGAGTTAGAATTCGTCATTGGACTAGATAACCATGAAACATTTCTAACAAACCTTTGGTAATAGCCTGCCAAACCAAGGAAACTACAAATCTCAGTTACATTTGTGGGTCTTGGCCATTCTTCCACACCCTTTGTTTTTGCAGGATCAACAGTTATTCCATATTTAGAAAAAATATGGCCAAGGAATGAAAATTGTTACAACCAAAACTCACACTTGCGGAATTTACCATACAATTTCTTTTCATTCAAGGTTCACAAAATAACCCTTAAATGTCTTTCATGCTCCTCTTTACTTTTAGAAAACACAAAAATATCATCAATAAAAACAACCAACATTTTTCACCTAAGTCATGTGAGCCATCACTGCAACAAACTGTTTAGTTCTGATTCTGAGCATCTCAGGATACTGATTTGAAAGGTCATTTCCCTATGTATGCCTTCCCAAAAAATCTGTTCTGTTTCCTCTATGAAAAACCATTCTTAACACAAAAATATCTTAGGGGAAGCAACATGGTAATCTTCAAATGCTATGTCATTTCAATTTTACCATAAGAAAATATTTTTGGATAATCATTTAATAGAATTTTATCTCCTAAAGTTATCTAATCCGACCTCGGATACCAACTATAAGGCCCTCGCCTTAAACATTACTTAATCTCGAGTTATTATAAGATTACACATTGAGGATCTTTTCAGGATTAGAGTTTTGGAGAATTATATCATAAAATATGCATTACATTACACATTTAAACAAATTGGTTATATAAAAGATAGTATTCATCTTTCCCATCAATGGAAACATATTTAAAATAAAACATGGATTCTTTCTTGACACTTCCTTGACACTATCATCATATCATGAACCTTTCCCTTGACCTTTGAAAAACATTTCAAAAACATGGGATGAGAATAAAAATCTCAGTAAGGGATATAAAAATATGGGAAGGAAATATGAGTACATATATACATAAGAATGAAATCATAATTTACCCATAAAACATAAGAACTTTAACAGACCTCATCAAATCATGAATAAATCATAGAAATCGTAAGAAATAAAGGTAACTTGAGGCATTCATAACATTCTTACGTAGGGAGTAACCCTCTTGGTTATGTTTGGAATACCCATGAGAGTATATTCCCTAAATATTTTCTGAGAAGCCTCAACATTTAACTTCTTCGCGTTACCCAATGCATTGGAGAGCTATATTGGGCTCTCCCGCCCATAGTTTATCACGGAACCACCTGTCTTCATAATAATGCCCAAGAACCATAACATAATCATATCACATAAAACAAGCATAAAGGAAACATAACATTTCCACTTTTCAATCACAAGATATCAATATAACACATTGATATAAAAACATTATGAAAACCATTTTCAATACCAAAATAAAAGAAAGGTAAAAAATGGTATTTATTTTTCATTAAAAAATGTATGGCTTGTAGAGGAATCTGAAACTCAAATAATGGTCACGACGGCAGAGAAGTCATTGTCGCCGCATACGTACGACAAAAACATTCCCTTTTTTCATTTAGTAAAATGCTTCGTATAAAAAATATTCCTTTTGGATAAAAGTAAAAGTCAAAGGGTTTATACACCGTATAAAAGAATGTTGGGTATAAAACAAAATATGCCTCAATGAAAGGATATTGAGACGAAGTCCCATACCTCAGGTCCGACTTGACTCGATCGTTCTTTAACCTCCGGAATAGTAAACTTGAGTTAATTTCTACTTGCTTAAGAACCTTTTTCAAGTTAATTATTCCTTTTATATGACTTATTACCATTTCATGAACACTGTTTAATCATTTAAGTAAATAACGGTCATTTTGTCGATATTTGGTACTTGAGTCAAAAGTGAACTTCTTATATTTACAAGTTGTTCACGTAGTCAAATATCCATTATCTCAAGAATAATATTCATGATGTAGATGCCATTTATATCATATATATTCAGTATATACATGAATTTATAATATCACGTAATCATTTAGAGTGAAGAAATGAAATGCACCGTTCATGGAGACGGTAAGTCGTACGTACGCATGAACGCTACTTTCCTTTCTATGTCATATTAATGGAATTAAAACTAAATGATAGATATGTATATTTTAATTCCAGAATTATATTAATCATTTATATGTAACATACATCATATATATCCATTATATCTATGTAATTATAATAGTACATTACATTTGGGGATTAGAAATGAAATGCACTGTTCATGGAGACGGTAAGCCATACGTAAGCAAGAACGCTACATTCATTTCTATCTCATACATTAATGTAATTAAAACATAATGATACATAATAGTATTATAATTCCCATATGTTATCATAAATAATATCTTTAAATCTATCCTTTATATGTACCACATATGGTATTAACAAATCAAATAACTTTGAGGGGGCGGTAGTCCGCACTTCCTAAAATGAAGTTATCGCGTATAGCCATAATGGAAGCCATAAAGGTATGCCATAAATGAAAAATACAGAAGATTAAGGAAAAAATAAACATATTAAATATAATATATAAATATAGTGACATATTAATGGTCACATTTGAATGTGTTTGAAGAATATTAAACAATCATCGTTTCGTGAAGCAGAAAATCGCCATCCACGGAAACAGAATGTTCTTTAACCATTAGATGTATGTGTCTGTAAGTGTAGCTCAAATCCTTATTATAACAACATTCTAGTATATTTAATATAATGGATTTGTTACAAAATAAATTAATAAATATAGTCTAGGGGGTTGGAGAAGCAAAATAAAACAAAAGAACACAAGTGAAGACATTACCATAAAATCATGTAACTCTCTTTGATTTGAGATCAACGGCTTCTTTGGGAAGTCTTCTGCCCAAAGTGAGGTTTCTAAGAGTTAGATAGGTATGTGTAGAGACAAAATGGGCAGGTTTTGGAAAATACAAAGGCTTTGGATGTGTGGGTAAGGTGGTAGAGGTGTGGGCCTTTTATAAGAGGTGATGAGGGGCACTCTTGGAATGTTAAGAAAAGATACTTTGTTGTAAAATGATTTTCGGATAAAAAAGGTCCCACAATTATAAATTTCTAGGAAAAGGTGATAAGGGTTCAAAATCCACCCATCCAATATGTTTTTGACAAGTTTAGGTCTTATATATTTTATTTTATTTTCATTTTATTTAAATTGTTAAATAATGAGGTAATCGTCGCATCATCATGGTGTCATAAATAATGTAATTTATTTAATGTCTAAAAATTATAAATAAAACACTATTATGTAGGAAACCTTCTTATATTTCAATGAATATTTATATTAAAAAATATTACTTTTATAACCTCATTTAAAAATTGTTTTAGTAAAACAAAACATGTTTGTGTCATTTTTACTTTTACATTAAATAAAAAGTATTAATGTCTTTATCTTACACAAGTGGATCCATGGGGTCCCAAAAATCGACCCATGGGTTGTCTTGGTCGGCCATGACACATCCAATAAGGTTAGAACATGTGTTTAGGTATTTTCATTTTATTATAATATCATTTTTTCCTTAAATTGTACTAATTACCTCTATTCACGATTAAAAACTTAAAAGTTCCTATTCACCAAAAAATTATTTTAATCCCATTGAACAACATTTAATTCTTAATGAAAACAATTTATGTTGGATTTTTGAAATTCAAAACACAATGGTGGTAAAATTTCATTTAAAAATCAGTTTTTTAAGTACCACTTAATTGTTTCACTATTCATCAAAAATTGTTGTTTTTCAGAAAAATACCAAAACATCACCCTAAGCTATATTTGATATTCCAAATTCAAAAATGATGTCTATTTTACAAAATTCAAAACATATAAGTTACATTAATTAATTGAATAATTAATTCCCACTGTCTGAGCAAATAGCGTGTTTTTATGAAATAATAAGTATCAAAAGATTGACACTAGTTTAAGTCCAATTTCAAAGTGAAATTAATTACAACAACCACTATTGGATTAAATGGTAAAAATATATTCTATTTACACTTTAAAACCAATTGAAAAGATAATATAACCATATAATTAAATTAGATGATAAAGCAGTTTTGATGTAAAATACAGTATTTTTCACTATTCATTATAAAAAATGAACTTTATCGGAAAAATACGAAAAATTTACCCACAGTAAATTTCAATGTCCCAATCATAAAGAATAAGTTTATTTCAACAAATAAGGCTTATAAAATTGTCAATATTTTGATTTAAAAAAAATTCCATCAAAAGGAAGCAAAACAATCTTTTAAAAATATTCGTGTATTCCATGTTTAAGATTGGATTTATTCTCATTTTAAGCCTATAAAACACTATATAATTCATTAATAGACATAGATAAAAATATATATTATTAATTACCTAATTGGGATGTTACAATATTTGTGGTTCATTGACATTATTTATCAAATTGTGTTTTAGCGAGATCATCATGTATGAACTATTTATAAACAATGTGACCGAGGAATGAAATTTTTTGTAACCAAAACTCACACTTTATGAATTTCATATACACATTATGTTATTTTAAGGTTTGTAAGAAAACCCTTAAATCAATTTCATAATCATATATAATTTTAGAATATACAATAATATCATCAAAAAGAAAATCCGCAAACTTATCCAAGAACCCAAGGAAAATTATATTCATAAGATCCATGAATACTGCAAGTCCAATGGTTAACCAAAAAGGCATAACTAAAAACATTTAATCTCCATATATAGTAAAAAACATTATCTTCAGAATGCTTTCTTCCTTTACATTGAACTGATGGTAGAACATCCTAAATTCAATATTCGAAAAATACTATGCTCTATATAGTTGATCAAACAAATCATCTTTATGAGGAAAATGTTAATTTTTCTTAATAATGAAGTTATTTAGGGATCTATAATCAATGAGAAGTCTCATTTAACAATATTTATTTCTAAAAAACAAGACAGGATCACCCCATGGGAATGTGCAATGTAGAATATAACCTTTATCTAATAACTCCTACAATTACTTCCTTAACTTTAAAAGTTCTATTTGATCCATTCAATAAGGGGACTGTGAAATTGGATAAGTATTAGTAATGAAGATGAATATAAATTCAACTTCTCAATTAGCTATTATCCAAGGAAACTCATCAAGAAAACAACATGATATTCATTACCACTGGCACATCATTAATATGGAAATTTCGTTAATTTTCAACAATATGTGTAGGGTAAAATTTATTTATATCTTTTACTAGTTTCTGAACTTCTTAATAGGTTATAAAAATTTAGGGTTCATTCTTGGACACAAACGGGAATTCATTCTAAAATGAAATCTCTTTAGCTCAGGAGAAGATCTTAGAATGGTAAACAGATAGAAAATCCATAACCAAAATAACATCAAACTCTGCTAGAGGAACAATAATTAGGATTGAATGTAGATTATTTCCACAAAGCAGGACTGGAAGGTTATTAAAATTTATTTTTTCACTCAACATTTCCCCCATGTGTTTTTACCACATGTTCAGAATTTAAACCATGAGATTGGTGTCCCAATTTATCCAAATTTTTTTATAATTGAATGAATGTGTAGAACCGAAATCCAATAACACATTGGAATAATCTGAATAAACATTCAATGTACCCAATACAACAACATTTGATGGGAAATCATCTGCTGATTTAGTTGCAAAGGATTTCACCACCCCTTTATTCTTGTAGTCAAGATTATTTCCACTATTTGAGTTCATCACCTAACACTCATTTTAATAATGAACCATTTTATTACACATAATAATGTTACTAACTCTAAATACTAATTTATATTTAGACTATCTTGAACATTTTTAGTGCAATTATGAGACTTATGCCCCATTTTACCACATCAAAAAAACCTACTTGAATTCAAAAGGAATTCCCTCCTGTTGGTTTTACCACAAATTCCACAAACATTAAACTAATGTTTCTTACTATCAGAATTTTTTTAATATTTTATCCCTTTCTTCTGCCACCTCGACCTCTTTTTTTGTTTTCCATCCACACTTGATCCTCAGAACACTCTATTTCTACCTTATCCTCACATAGAAATTTTTTTTCATTCCATTTGAACTCACGAGAAGAGATTTAACTTCGATACATTTTTTTAATCCTTATTAAAAATAACCTATTTTACTAACAAGACCCCGCATGAAATTTGGAGCATTACCTGTCATTTACATGATTAGGCTTCATGATCATCCAATGATACATCATCCCACCACAATTCCAAAGATTTATTTTTCTATCCTAATTCCTACATCATTACAAAAATATTTCACAAGGAACATACCTTTGAATGAGTGCCAATAAAGATCATCAATCTCTTCATTATCACTAATTTTTTTATCTATCTAACACCACTGATCAGCTTCAACTAAAAAATAGAAAATTGAAAGACTAGCCCATTGATGTCATGAAATCCCCATGATGTCAAAAAATTTATTTGAGTGCTTTAATCCACACATTAGCTAGAACAATATCAGATTACCCCCTAGGTGATAGGAGATGTTTCTTCATTAAATGATCCACTACTGAAATGTTTCATTATGGTTTATCTGAATGACCTCATGCATAGATACCAATACCATTTATATATTGATTCAAATATTCCATCACTACCTAAAACAATTATGTTCTGATTTTGACCATTTATGGTTTTTGATTTGGTAGGATTTTTTCCTCTCGATGTTGTACCATCATAGCATCCATGTTTCCTCTGTAGAAAACCAATCTGAACACAGACATATCATATATGAAGAAATATGGTAATCTTAAAATTCGATATCATTTCAATCTTATCATAATGTAAAAATAATTTATAGATATTCATTTATCAATATCCTGAATCCTATAGTTATCTAAATCATCCTCTAATACCAACTAGAAGACCCCAGTCTTAAACATTTCATAATATTGGGTTATTATAATAATTCACGTTGAGGATCATTTTTTGTTTAAAGTATTAGAGAATATGTCCATAAATGTTACATTACATCTGAAATATTAGAAATCAGACACTTCAACTATATCAACATTTTCACAAAAATAAAAATCCATAAATAAGAAAGGAATTATTTTATTCTTAAAAATATTCTTGAATTATTCATTTATTTACCCTTCCTTATACCCTATGAAAATCATTTCAAAACATGGGATTAGCATAAAAATCCCAGTAAGGGCTATAAAATAACGAAGGAAAAAAGTAGTCCATGAATACATTCAAATCAATGCAATCATAATTTTCACAAATAAAACATTATCTCATTAATATACCTCTTTAAATCATATGATTTATGAATAACTCAAACAAATCATAAATCATAAAGGTAAATGGTGGAATACATAACATACATACATTGCATATTTCACTGCAACATAGGTAGTAACCTTCATGGTTACGTTTGGATGAACCATCAAATCATATTACCAAAATATCTTAAGAGAAACCTTAACCATTACCTCTATCACGTTACCCAGTGCATCAGAGATCTACCATGGGCTCAAAAACCCTTGGTTTATCGTGGAACCACCTATATACTAATGAAATTCCAAATAATAATAACCTATTAATAACACTTGAATGATAATAATGGAAAAATAATATTTCCACATTAAAATCATAAGTCATCATATCGAGATATTTATTTAATAAATCATTTCTCAAAACCATTAAAAAAATACGTAAAAAGTATTATTGTATTTAATTTTTTAAAAAAATTAAATCATTAAGAGGAAGCCAAATAATCAATAATACTCGTTTCAATAGTAAGGTCATTATCATTAGGCATGTTGAAAAGAAACTATCCTTTTGTTTAATAGTAATACTATTCGTAATGAAAATATTAATTTTGAAATACATTGAATGAAATTAAATGTCAAAGGGGATGATTATTTACTGTATAAAATAATGACATGGATAAATAAAATCATTCCTCAATGAATGTAGATTAAGACAAAATCCCTTACCATGAGTACATATTGTTGCGTATTTTCCTTATTATTTTTAAATAATAATAATAAATTATTTTATACTAGTTTCAGAACATATTTCAAGTTATTTCTTAATATATACTTGGAGTGGGTTTCCCCATGGCTTAGGGCTAACCCAATTCCTTTATCTGACGGCGTTAGGCCCTTCTTTGGAGGTCAGACTCATAGGACCTACGGTGCCTCCATTTTCCTATCTCTCGATGCTGTGAGAGTCTCTGATCCTCCTTCCCTCCCTTTCCCGCTTCTCCTAGACGTCCCAGCTTTTAGGATCTCACTAAGGGCTTTAGAATCACTCAATGGGACTCATGCATTCTCCTTATCATATTTGGAATACCAAGAAGCTGAAGTGGTGCATTCATGTACCTTGTTCTCAACGATTGGTCTAGATCGGCCCCTAGTTGGTATCTTTGAAAGCTATGTGAATTCCTCTTGGGGGTTTTTGTGTGACACCACGACCAATCAAACTAGTCATTATGAATTACAATACCCACTTTTTAAATTTTTAAAAATCTTAATTTTCAAAATGGACTTCATTTTTGATTCGAAATATCAAAATTATCTTACGGTCAATTTGTGGTATTTTTCTGAAAACATACAATTTTTGATGAATAGTGAAAAACACTGTGTTGTTGTTTAAAACTAACATTTATGAAAATAATTATTTATTTTAGTAATTTTAATCCAAATAGATACATAATACATTTATTTGTTCAATTTAATTCATTGAAGTAATTTTTTATAAAAAAACTAGATGTATAAAATTTTGTTGAACTCGTTAATGCCTTTTACCCACCTTCTAAGAGATTTTAAAAATATGCATAAAACTAAATTTTACAGCTTATGTGAGTTGAATTTCAAAAATCTGAGAGACACGGTTGACATATATATGTAAAATGTGGGTCAATAAGATGGAAATTATATTTGTTGAATAGAAACTTTTGACTTTTATTTTTCCGCAGTTAATAGTAAATATGGTAATTAAAGGAAAAATGGTATTATAATTACCCTAACACATGTCCTAATTCTAAAATATAAGTGTAATTTGAACAAAAAAATGTAGGAATAAAATATGACCCATTTGGTCAACATCGATTAGATTAGGACATTTATTATTATTTTATTTAAATATTAGTTAAAAGTGTTAAATTCAATATTTAATAACTAATTTTTTTTAATATATGGTTACACATAAGATAATGTAATAACCCAAATCTTATTTTCCAACATTTTTTCTGTTTTATGGTGTTTTTAGGAAAAAGAGGATTTTATGGAAATTTCTTAAGTAGACGTCGTGTACTCGGTTATGGCGTGTCACCGTGTGTTGGTTGTGTAACGGCTGCGCAGATGATTGTGGGTTGTGACCAGAAGACCGCCTAAATCAGAGTCTAGAAAGAAAAAGTACACATCGTGTAATTTTTAAATAAATGCCATGTACTTTCTTTTTTTCATTAAATGGAAAGGGATCACATCTAATTGGTAGAGTCATCATATTCTTCACCTTCTTCGATCGAGAGAGTCCGTATGACGCTAATTCTCTCCCAAGCCCCTGATCGAGCATTTGTCTCCCAAATTGACCATCGTCGATTGTGTTGGGATCACCATTATATGATCTTTGTTCATTTAGATCCATGTTTCCTGAGTTCTCCTCTTTCACGAGATATCCGCGGTTGTCCGTTTATAGCATTTTCCTAGATTTATGGTGTTCATGGGAGATTCAAGGCTTGAGGTTCAAGTATATCGATCGTACAACATCGAGGTTGGTGGTTTGTGCCTTTACGTAGATAGTTTTTGAGTTATATTTTCAATAGTTCCCAATACCCTTGAACGGTGTATTGCATGTTTAAGGGTTTTGGCCCTGAGATTACTTGCTATGACATGTTTGTTTGGATAGAGGTTAATTTTCTATGAATAGGGTTTACATTGATTTTTCATGGTTGTTTTGCTCATGTTTTCTTATTTTGACAGTTCGTTCTACTATGTCTGTTAGGATGTTTCTTTTCCCCATTCCTAGTGTTGTAGGATGGAGTTATTATTTATCTGACAGGCTGATGGGATGTAGACTCTTTAGCTGATTAGTTCTTGAGGTTTAATTTGGCTGTTATATATCATTGTGGTCGATTGAAAATTATATGGCTATAAGAACCTGGTGTAGTAGACCATAGGGATAATGGATATTGAGGGATTCTCCAGGGTGTCTGTCTTACTGTTACATTGAGAGACCATATGGGGAATGGATGAAAGTGCTTCCTTAGAGAGTCTATAGTTCCTCAATGTGGGACACAAGAGGAATTGGATGTTGAGTTCTTCCTCAAAGTTCCTTTTAGATATCGATATGAGACTATAAGGGGAATTGATAGTGAGTGCTTCTTCAAAGTGTTAGTGATGAAGCTAAACTAGAGGGGTTAGATTGTGTGTACTTCCCATGGGGTTTCATGTGTTTGTTTTGTTGAACCAGAGGGTTTAGTCTGTGAGTACTACCTATATGTTTACCTGCTTTTGATTAGAATCTTTCATATTATATGAAACTAAATTCCATGAAACTGTAAGATTGTTTACTTTCGAGTACTTCCTTGTTTACTGCCTCTTTCTGATTATTTCCTACCATATATATTCACTGACTGTTAGACATATATCATTGGGGGGTTGCCTGCTAGAATTTGTCTCACACCCTGTTTGTGTCATGATTTTGGGCCCAAAAATATTATACTGTTGCCTTTATATATAAGTGAAAGTTCCCTTCTACTTTAGGTACATGATTTCTAAGGAGCTAGAGAGCGTGGGAGCAATCCAATTCTTATGATGCTGTAAGAGTTTTTTTGTTTTCTTTTTCACTTTGGATTATTATTATTTTCTCATATTGTAACTGGTTTGGATGCTTTCCGATACATATGTATCATACATCATTTATATATGTGGCTCCCATTTTTTTTATCACTTTTGTTGTTTTCTTACTGTATATTTCACTACTTCAATTATTGTTATATGTTTTACTTCTGGTGTGTTACTCTGCCAATGAGGTGATAGTTTCCCCACTATCACACCAAAGGCCCTTGTTGCTAGTCAGAAGCCTCTGGAATTTGGGGAAACGCGCTTGAGGTGATGTGACCAATCGTGTGTGGGGTTCCTCTATTTAGATCTCGAAACCAGGAATTTACAAAGTGGTACTAGAGGCATTTTATTTCTTCTTGAATTACAGTTTGGAGCCTATAACTAGATATATGAAGGAATAGGTACTTGGTAACTAGCTGTTCTCAAGAGTAGCTAAACCGTGTACAGGGAAAATCCAATCTACCTCATTTATTGCAATTGTTATAGTTTTTCAATTTTACAGTTTATTTGATTTCACCATTTGGTGATTCACATGTTTTTGATGTTGTTATTGAGGTTCTATTTCTCTTGCAACCCGATGAGATGATTGTATTCCATCTCATGAATCGTATATGTGCTTTCTATAAATATCATGTCATGCATTCTTGTAAGGCCATTTAGGGTGCATTAGTGATTGAATGTTGATGTGATAGCTGATGGGATAGATAAGCATATTGTAGCGATAGATTCCTTTATAGAATAGTTTCCTTTGATAGGGTATGGCTTTGTGTACGGATTTTTTTTAATGAATACAAAACTTGGGTTATTGAGGTGTTATGGGCCCTCATGGATAAAAATTTGGTGGATCATTTTGTTTATATTTCAGGTATTAATCATTTATAATATGCCAATCTTTGATTCGCGGGGTGTATGGGCCCCCGCGGATTGGAATTTTGCACTTTAATGTTCGTTTCAGTTATTTTCTAGGTCCCAGTGTAGTTTCCAAGGCATAATTTCTATAAAAATGTAGAATACATTGCATGTAATGTTGAACACATTCAATGTGTCCTTATGTTTGTGAAGAAATTTTTTTTCTAAACAACACTCTGTGTACTGTATGTACACGCCGTGTAGTCTCTAACCATGTCGCAAGCTGTTTGTGGGAATAGACACGGGGTCGAGAAATCTTGGTAGAACACACCGTGTATGGGATGTACACGCCGTGTTTTGTAGACCATGTGTCCTCCCGTGTGACTAATGATACGGGTGTATGAAAACATAATTATTACACATTGTTTCATGCTTGAACATGCCGTGTAGTGTAACCTGAGTATGCGGTCATGTAGCAAACAACTCGGGTTGGTAAAATTGTAACGACCCAATGTTTTTCAATTGAAAATTACCTTCTTATATTTATGTCATAAAATAACATGAAAACAAAACATAATGAAATACTATGTGATAAGTGACCATTAAACATAAGTTTGTCACTTATGTGTTTGGAGTTTCGAAAATTCGACATACACGTTTTTGTTCAAGATGATTTTTTGGAGTCTAATGAAACCAAATTTTATTTGGTGAATAGTAACGTACCCTTAGGAATAGTAACATACCATTATTAATAGTAATAGGACTCTTATTAATATAAAATCATTCAACATAACATTAACCTTACCTATGAATAATAAAATAAAATTTAGACATCTTAGAAAGTGAGAATTTGGCCTTATAAACGTTTTGGTATTTTGTAACTCATAAAAAATTAAATATTATTAATTAATTAATTTAATAGAATATTTATTTCCCTAAAATGTATTCATAAATTATTGAATCAATCTCTTATAGTTTTTAGATAATTTTATAAGACCCTACGTAATTTTTGAAAGCACTATAAAATCAGTTTTAATATTAAAAACTGTTTTACTAAGTAAATTATGATTTTAATTAAATATTAAATTAATATTATTTAAGAAAATTATTTTTTAAAAATGGACTTCATTTTTGGATCATACACATCGAAAAATTGTTCGGTTAAATTCTTGGGATTTTTCTGAGATACTTGAATTTTTGATTAATAGTAAAAAACCGTAATTTACAAAATAAGCTAAATAAACTAATTATTGGGTCAGGTGTGATGTTCTGCTGATGTAACCCCACTTGTTTCGGGATTACAATATAAAATTACTATTCTTGGTCATTAAAGTCTCAATATTCCGTGTCATCGGGGAAATTAATAAACTAATGAATTTTATATTAAGGAAACCCCTCTCCCATCCACTATAAAAGCCACCTTTCACACCCTCATTTCTTAACACCTCTCAAATCCAAGACATCTCTATAATCTGCCCAAAAACCTTCCCTAGACCCTACCCCACGTCCAGGAGCTTCTTGTATCATAAAAATACCATGCTTAGGCCTATAAGGAGGTTCTCAAGAGAAGGATTCAAGAGATAATTTCCCTCCATCTTCTCCTTTAATTTCCGTTCAAGTTCATGTTCATTTCTTGATCTCTCACCACCTATCTTCATCCAAATTGTATTGTAACTCCATTATTATACATATACTGTAACTGTATGATTATAATGGGATATTATATCATACAACCCCCTTTACCTCTTCCATTAATTTTATTAAAGAGAACGTTGTTTGTGAGGTGTTAATTTATCACCTTCAAGAATGACATGCTTTCTTCTTCCATTTCTAACAGAAGATCAGGTAATGATACCATTTTTATGGTTGAACCAGAATATTTTATGTGTATTTTTTTCTATTTAATGTTTTGGAAATATCCTATGGCCATATCACTAAGTGATATGTTATAACAAGTTCGTTGTGATCCTAAAACGGCCAAAATTGACCAAATAACCATAATTTAATTCTTATCTAATGATTCATCCTCATGGATATAATATAATTCGTCATAATATCATTCAAACTTTTGTAATATCATTAATGAAATTTAATTTCATTTTTGGATGTTTACTCATGTTTTACCCAATCTTAAATTTTAGAATACAAGTTAACCACCCAAGAAAAACCATAAAAATGAACATCCCCAAAAATGTTTTTAAACTCTATAAGTCATCGAAAGGAACATTATATGACATAATGGATATAGAATTAACCCTATTAATGTAAAAATGGTTATGGATATCTAATTTTTTAATATAATTCCATTATACAAGACATTAAAGATAAGGAAGCATTCAGATACAAGGTAAGGGGAAATTCTTGGACCAAACTTCCTTCCTTCGGATTCTACCTCTTTCACTCCATTTTGATATGGTCACTCCTTAAAGATCATTTTATCATAGTTGTATTTACGTTTTTGGGATATAAATGTTTTTTGATGAAGTTTATTTCAATCCAAATGTTTTCCAAAAGAACACTTCTTTTAAGAACTCAACTTTTACCTCTAATTCATGGTTGATGATTCTGGTATCAATTATGTAGTTCCCTCTCTCTCTTGCGAACCCAAAGCTTATGAATGTATTATTATGAGATGAAACCATTTCATTAACATGGGTTAGTTACATTAATTATTGATATATGTTCTATGTGGCATGCATGTTAATGATAATGTTATGATGTGATGGGTGGGCCCAGAATTATATAGCACAAATATGAATGTTTCAAAGTGACGGGTGCGCCCGGAATTATACAGCACTCCAATGCATTGGGTAAAGAGATGAATCTAATGAGTAAATGTTAAATGATGTGTGAACAAGATTCTATCTTGGTTCACATGTATGTGTCGTAGTTAACCACTAAGTCATGATGTTTAATTTTTATGCATTTCCACATTTCAAGTCTTTTATTTATGCTCCTCTAATGTTCGTGATCTTTTTCCTATGTCATGATTATGCTCACCCCATGATATATTTTTCTTATATATCCTCTTACTGGGATTTTATCTCACCCCATTTGATGTATTTCTTAAGGAGGCGACATGTACTAAAGAGAGGAAAAGTGCCAATATGAAGCTAGAGAAGAAGAAATTAAATAAATGTTTATGCTTGATGTTGTATTTGTCTTGTATGGTCATAGTTTTCCCAATAAACTAAACCTTTGGATCATTTTTGCGTAATACTATTATGTTGTTTATCTTTTAAATGATATAATAGTAATGTTAGAAAAGGATGGGTTGATATAGTTGGTATCAGAGGCAAGGTTTAGTTAATTTGAGAATTAGGATTAGTGAACCCTAGAGAAAACCTCTAGTTTGAGACTAAGTAAAAATATGCACACAAGAATATTTACCTAGGGATCCCATATGTTATGTTTTTGGTATAATATTTTTAAATGAAAAAGTTATCACTTGTTTACTTATGTTTTGTTCTAAAAATTTCTATTTTAGAAAATGGTGGGAACTAGGAGATATCAGGCCAACAACTCTTGCGAGGGCCAATGCAACGATTACCCTTTCAAATATTTAATGATTTTGGAGGTGGAGTTCAAAACATCATGGAAACTATTTCCCAGTTGTCTCAGGTTATGAACAATAAACATAATAATGTGGAACATCCTCCTTCATCAAAGAGGGAGAAACTGGCTATCGAATGTTTTATACGGAAATGACCACCGACGTTTTGTGGATCTTCCGATCCACTAGTTGAGGAACAGTGGGTCAACTTTATGGATAAGATATTTTCTATGATTCACTATTCTGAGATGGAGAAGGTGACTCTAGTCATTTATCGTCTAGATGGATAGGCCTATCAATGGTGGGCTTTGATTAAAAACACCAAGCCAAGGGAGGAAATCTAAGAGATGGAATGGGAAGACTTTAAGATAATGTTTCTTAATAAGTATTTCCCACGAGCTCTTCACATGAATATGGAGGAAGAATTCATAGAGCTCAAGAAAAAAGAAGGACAATCTGTCACAACCTATGAAGATAATTTCACAAGGCTCACAAGTTATGTTTTGGGTTTTGTTATCAACAATGATAACAAAATTGATAGATTTTTTAGTGGATTAAAACCACACCTTCGAAAGGCTCTAGTAATTTGAGACATTGGGAGTTATGAAGAAGTTGTTCCATGTGCTCTCAAAGTGGATATAGAGTTTGGATAATGGTCCCATGGCTCTGGGGATAAGAAACGAAAGATTTGGTTTCAAGACGGTGGATCTAGTGACAAAGGTGGGAAGAAAAATCAATAACCCACATGCCAAAAATATGGGAAGTTTCACCATGGAAACTGCCTCAAAGGGACATGGAAATGCATCAAGTGTGGTAAAGAAGGACACCATGCTCAAGAGTGTGGAAAAGACATGAAAGGGAAGAAGAATTTAGTCGATGATAGGAGAGAACCACTCATGGTTCAACGCTACAAATTTAAGGAGATAGGGCACTATGCAAACAAGTGCACTAAACCTTGAGTTCTCGAGGGTAATCAGCGTCAGCAGCCACCAAAGCCAAAGAAAAAATGGAAGTATTATGCCATCACAACTACAGAGGTGTATCATGATAATGAATTTGTACGAGGTACACTTCCTATTCACTCAATAATGGCAAAAGTCTTATTTGATTTTGGTTCTACGCATTCTTTTATATCTTTCAAGTTTGCTAGAATTATAGAATCGAAGCCCCGAAACCTTGAAGTTGAGATATCTATAAAAACAAAAAGTGGTGAAATCATTGCAACCCAAGTGTTTGACTCTGCTCATGTTGGTGTAGGTGGGATATTTCTTCCGACAAATCTCGTAATACTTCCCTTGATGGAATTTGACGCTATAACGGGAATGGACTGGCTCTCGTTATATAGAGCACATATCAACTATCGGGAAAAAGAAATATCTTTTCATTTTCCGAACCATCCCATGCTCCTATACAAATTAAAAGAAGATCATGAATCTATTTTTAGGAATACTTAAATGGTGTGGGTGATGATTCCCTATGAATAAGCATACCTCGCCCAAATAGTTGAGTTGAAGGAAAGTTCCAACCTTGAGTAAATTCCCATCGTGAGGAAATACAGCGATGTATTTCACGAAGAGTTACCCCGAATTCCCCCGGATCTTGAGGTAGAGTTCACAATTGAACTCATACCTAGAGCTACTCCTATCTCGAAGTGAACCTATAGGATATATCCTATATAACTGGAGGAGTTAAAGATGCATCTACAAGAGCATCTGGACAAAAGGTTTATACGCCCAAGTGCATCACCTAGGGGTGCACCCGTGATCTTTGTTAAAAAGAAGGATGGAACAATTTGGTTGTATATTGATTATCGGGAACTCAACAAGATCAACATACAGAACAAGTATCCTCTACCAAGGATTTATGAATTTTTCAAACAGTTGAGAGGAGATCAATACTTCTCAAAGGTGGATCTTCGTTCCGAATATCATCAGGTAAAGGTGAAGAAGGAATATATTCATAATACGACCTTCTGAACAAGGTATGGGCACTATGAGTTTTTGGTGATGCCCTTCAGAATTACTAATTCCCCTGTAATATTCATTGATTTGATTAATAGAGTCTTTATTCATTACCTCGAGAAATTTGTGGTAGTGTTTATTGATGATATTATCATCTACTCTAAGAGAAAGGAGGAACATGAAGAACATCTAAGACTTGTGTTGGTGACATTGAGAAAGGAGAATGTGTACGTCATGTTCGGAAAGTGTGATTTTTGGATGAATCAAGATGCTTTCTTGGGACATGTGATCACAAGTGAGGGAATATCTGTGGATCCTTCAACATCAAAGGTGATTGAGGAATGGCCCAGACACTCTAGTGTCATAGAAATATGTAGTTTTCATGGATTATCTAGGTACTACCGATGTTTTCTGAGAAAAATCTCATGATTATCAAGCTCGCTAACTAAGTTAACAAGGAAAGGGGTAAAGTATGTCTAGATAGAAGAATGTGAGGGGAGCTTCAAGTAGCTAAAGAGAAGGCTGATCACTGCACTTGTACTCACACTACCGAAAATTAGAGAATGTTTTGTGATATACAATGATTCTTCAAAGAAATGTTTGGGTTGTGTAGTCATGAAAAATGATAATGTGATATCCTACACCTAACGACAGTTGAAGATTCATGAGAAGAACTACCCGACGCATGATCTAGTGTTGGAAGCCGTGATTTTTGCCTTGAAAATCTGGAAGCCCTACCTTTATGGTGATAAGTGTGACATATTAACCGACCACAAGAGCCTAAATTATATATTAACACAAACGGAGCTCAACATGTGTCAAAGGATATGGTTAGAGATAATCAAGGATTACGATTTCTCTATTCACTATCATCTTGGAAAGGTGAACAAGGTAGCTGATGCTCTAAGCATAAAAGAACCTACTACTCTATCCATGTTATCGATTCAAAAAGACTGTATCTTCTTTGATATGAAAAGAATGGATTTGGAAATCTTATGGGTAGGGGATACATCATACCATACCAAAATGACTGTGCAAGCATCTATCCAGGAGACGATTAAGGAAGCACAAAGGGTTTATGTGGAGATACAAAAGAGGGTTAATGTTGTAAAGGAAGGGAAACTGCAAGAGTTCCATATCGACGATGATGGTGTAATTCAGTTTGGAACACGGATTTTTGTGTTGTCATCACCCAGAATAAAGAAGGAGCTATTGGATAATTCACATTGCTTAACTTTCTCTATCTGTCCTGGGAGTACCAAGATGTATCATGATCTCAGAGAACACTTCTGGTGGGATAACATGAATAATGAGATTGTAGAATATATATCATGGTGCTTGGTATGTCAGCAAGTTAAATCTGAGTGAAAAAAGTCCAAAGGTATGATTAATCCATTCCCTATACCCATGTGGAAATAATAAAATGTTACTATGGAATTTGTCACGGGTCTCCCGAAGACATCGATGTGGAATAATTATATATGGTTTGTGATTGACCGACTCACCAAGACTGCCCATTTTATCGCTATTTGGGAAGACCTCTCTCTTGAACAACGTGCAATGATATATTTGAAGGATGTGGTGAGACTTCACGGTGTTCCACTCTCAATTGTCTCTCACCGTGATCCATGGTTCACATCTTAATTTTGGAGGAGCCTTCAACATGCTTTGAGTACTGAATTAAATTTCAGTATGGCTTATCACCCCCAAACTGACGGACAGTCTGAAAGAACAACTTAGATGCTTGAAGATATGCCAAGAGCATGCTCTCTTTAATTAAAAGGTGGTTAGGATCAGAATCCCCCACTGGTTGAGTTCTCATAAAACAATAGCTTCCACTCGAGTATTCAGATGGAACCATATGAATATCTGTATGGAAAGCGATGTATAACTCCAACCTGTTGGAATGAAGTTAGTGAATGAAAGCTACTTGGACCCCATCTTGTTCAAGACATGCCAGAGAAGGTTGAAGTAAACGAGAAAAAAATCAAAGCAACTCAAAGTCAGAAAAAGAGCTATTCTGACAACTGTCAAAGGTACTTGGAGTTCGATGTTGGAGATAAATTCTTCCTTTGAATATCTCCATGGAAGAGAGTCATGTGATTCGGGAAGAAAGGGAAGCTAAGCACAAGGTATATTGGCCCCTTTGAGATCCTTGACCACATAGGATCCGTGGCCTATCTTGTTGCACTTCCACCGAATATGGCTCAAGTTCATGATTTGTTTCATGTATCACTACTGGGGAAGTACATACCAGACCCCTCACATGTATTAAACTCAGAGGTGGTGCAGTTGGAAGATGATATCTCTATGAGAAGCAGCCAATAAAGATTTTGGATCAAAGAGATAAGGTTCTATGCAAAAAAGACAACCCATCTTGTCAAAGTGTTGTGGAGGGACCGTAAGTTTGAGGAAGCAACTTGGGAACCAGAAGAAGCAATGAAGGATATGTACCCTCACCAGTTTTTGTAAAGTCAAATTTTGGGGGAGAAATTCTTTAAGTGGGGAAGAATGTAACGACCCAATGCTTTTCAATGGAAAATTCCCTTCTTATATTTGTGTCATAAAATAACATTAATACACAACATAATGAACTACTAAGTGATACGTTACCTTTAAACCTAAGTTTTTCACTTCTGTGTTTGGAATTTCGAAAATTCGAATTACACAGTTTTGTTCAAGAGGGTTTTTTGGAGTCTAATGAAACAAAAATAATTTTTGGTGAATAATTACTTACCCTTAGGAATAGTAAGATACCTTTATGAATAGTAATATGACCCTTATGAATAGTAAATCCTTTAACATAAGACCAACCTTACCAATGAATAATAAAATAAAATTTAGACATCTTAGAAAGTGACAATTTGACCTTAGTAAACATTTTGGTATTTTGTAAGTCATAAAAAATTAATTATTATTAATTAATTAATTTAAAATAATATTTATTTCTCTAAAATGTATTCATAAATTATTGAATCAATTTTTTATAGTTTTTAGATAATTATATAAGACCCTACGTAATTTTTGAAAGCACTATAAAATCAGTTTTAATCTTAAAAACTATTTTTCAGTAAATTGTGATTTTAATTAAATATTAAATTAATAATATTTAAAAAATTATTTCTGAAAAATGGAATTCATTTTTGGATTCTACACGTCAAAAAATGGTTGGGGTAAAGTTTTGGGAGTTTTCTGAGATACTTGAAGTTTTGATGAATAGTGAAATACTCTAATTTACAAAATAAGCTAAATAAGCTAATTATAGGGTCATGCCTATTGTTCTGATGATGTAAGCACACTTGTTTCGGTATTACATTATAAAATTACTATTATTGGTGTTTCAAGACTCACAATTCCTTGTATTATTGGAAATTAATAAACTAATGAATTTTATATTAAGGAAACCCCTCTCCCATCCACTATAAAAGCCACCCTTCACACCCTAATTTCCTCACACCTCTCAAGCTCCAAGCCTTCTATAAACACTGAACAAACACCTTACCTAGCCTCTAACCCACGTCCAAGAGCTGATGGTCTCCTAAAAATTCCATGCTTAGGCCCTTAATGAGGTTTTCAAGAGAAGGATTCAAGAGGTAATTTCCCTCCCTCTTCTCCTTTAATTTCCTTTCAAGTTCAAGTTCATTTCTTGATATCTCCCCACATATATTCATCCAAATTGTATTTTCACTCCATGATTATACATATAATTTAATTTTATGATTATAATGGTATATTATATCATCCAACCCCCTTTACCTCTTCCTTTTATTTTATTAAAGAGAACGTTGTTTGTGAGGTGTTAATTTATCACCTTCAAGAACGAGATGCTTTCTTCTTCCATTTCTACCTTCAGAGATGGTCATGAAACCATTTTTATGGTTGCACTGGAATAGTGTATGTTTATTATGTTATTTTTAAAGTTCTGTAAATAACCTATGGCCATATTAGTAAGTGATAAGATAAAACAAGTTTGTTGTGATCCAAAAACCTCCCAAATTGACCAAATAACCATCATTTAATTAATATCTAATGATTCAACCACATGGATATAATATAATTAATTATAATATCATTAAAACTTCTGTAATATCATCAATGAAATGTATTATCATTTCTGGATGTTTACTCATGCTCTACCTAAACTAAAATTTAAGAATAAAAGTGAACCACCCAAGAAAAACCATAAAAACAAACATCCCCAAACATTTTTTTTAAACTCTATAAGTCATCCAAAGGAACACAATATGACACAATGAAACCAGAATTAACCCTATTAATATACACATGGTTATGTATATCTAATTAATGAATATAATTTCATTATACAGGACAATAAATAGAAGGAAGCATTCGGATACAAGGTAAGGGGAAATTCTCGAACCCAACATTCATCCTTCGGGTTCTACCTCTTTCACTCCATTTTGATATGGTCACTCCTTAAAGATAATTGGTTAATAATTGTATTTCTTTATCTTGGATATACATTTTTTCTACTGATGTTTATGTCAATACAAATTTTTTCCCAAATAACTGTTCTTTTATGAACTCATCTTTTACCTCTCATTCATGGTTGATGGTTCTTGTATCAATTATGTTGTTCCCTCTATCTTTTGGGAACCCAAAGCATATGACTGAATTCTTATGAGATGAAACCCATTACTTACCATGGGTTAGTTATTTTCATTATCAATATATGTTATATGTTTCATTCATGTTAATGAAAATGTTATGATGTGACGGGTGGGCCCGGAATTATATAGCGCAAATATGAATGTTTTAAAGTGACGGGTGCGCCCGTAATTATACAGCTCTCCAACGAATTGGGTAAAGAGATGAATCTCATGAGTAAATGTTAAATTATACGTGAACAAGATTCTATCTTGGTTCATAAGTAGGTGTGGTAGTTAACCACTAAGACATGACGTTTCATTTTATTCATTGCCACATTTCAAGTCTTTTATTTACACTCCTCTCATGTTCATGATCGTTTGCCTATGTCATGATTATGCTCACCCCATGATATATTCTTCTTATCTATCCTATTACTAGGATTTTATCTCACCCCTTTTGATGTATATCCTCATGTGGCTACATGTACTAAAGAGAAGACAAGTTCCAATAAGAAGCAAGAGAAGATGAAATTAAATGAATGTTTCTGCTTGATGTTGTATTTGTCTTATATGGTCCTAGTTTTCCAAAGACACTAAACCATTGGATCACCTATGTGTAATACTATCATGTTTTTTATCTTTGACATGATGTAATAGTAATGTATGAAAAGTCTGGGTTGCTATAAATATCCTCCTAGTACATGCCTTGTATTAGGTAAACACGTTGTGTAGAGTGAGCCGTGTAACCGGCCATGTGACTAACAACATAGGTATGTGAAGTTTGTCTAGTACACATCGTGTATGGCACTAAAACATCATTTAGTCTTGTTCTAGGAGGGAAATTTTGCTTATATGTGTAATAGAACATAGGAAGGGGAAGAAAATTTAAGTACACGCCATGTGTTATGAAAACACACCATGTGTTTGGGGTGTTACATGACCAATTTTGGATGAAGTTCACGCCCTTTTGAAGGCTTAAGGGAACACACCATGTAGTCATTATACACTCAATATATAGATGTTTTAAAAAACATGAATGATTTCTTTCTCTTGTTACCCTCTTTCAATTTTAGTTCTAAGTCTCTGTAAATCATAATCTACGGTGTGCGCTTGAAATTGAAGAGCCGTGAAACTGAGATGTCCTGCGGTTGTCCACTAGTTAGAATGTCATGATCAGACACCAGACATGTCTGATCATGGACAACCAGCAAATCCTCCATTTGGGCCAGTCTTGGAATCAGTTGTAATTTCGGACACAAGTGCTAATGCACAGCTACGAGTGGTCTTTATGAGGTTCATTCTGACCTTTTGAGGAGTAACACATCCTTTCTCATCTATGGCAGTGTTGACAAGGGTTTTCAAGGAGCATCATCCTCCCACTTTCTCGGAATATTGAGGACCTCAAGCTGTAGAGTCCTGTTTACAAGCCATGATGTCTATATTAGAGCATCTGGAGACTCCTCCTGAGAGGAGGGTAATTCTCGCTACGTATATGCTTATGGATTCTTCCAAGAGGTGGTGGGATGTGATCTCAAGGTCAAGAAGCCATCATGTTAGGTTTTGGGATCAGTTATAGTGTTTCTTTTATGACTACTTATATCTAGAGACTTTGAGGGCGATCGAGTCTAAGAGTTGATGAGTTTGGAGCAGGGTACTATTTCTGTTATGGACTATTCTTCTCGCTTCACAGAGCTGCATCATTTTATTCATATTCTAGGAGGTGATGAGTTTCTCCTGGAAAGGAAGTTTGACGATGGTCTCAGGCAGGACATCCTATCTCAAGTGAACATCTTCCGGTTGACTTCCACCACTTCTATAGTCAACCAGGTGATGATAACGGAGTGAAATATGAGGGATTATGGATTTGTGAGCTAGGGAAGCTTGAGATCCAGAGTTGGTATCCATCCTATTGAAAATAAGAATTGCCAAATGGAGTCTACTCGTGAAGATCTGAGTAGGTGATAGATTTATTATGGTAGCCAGGTGGTGTGCTACAAGTGCGGGAAGAGCGGTCATACGAGTCCACATTCCCTAAGAGACGTAGTGGAGTGCATATCTAGCATCAAGATGGGGAATCTTTACTGTTTTTGTCAGATCATTTCACAAGCAGGTGGTGACATAGATTATTCTATGACTCCTCTTTTAGGAGAACCTCCACCTGTCTCGCACTAATCAGGGAACTGGAGTTCTTCTACCTGGTCATTACAAGGTTGTGGTCGCGGCTGTGGAAGACAGTCGCCAAGATTTCAGTGAAAATATGGTTGATCGTCTCAGATTGGTCAGGCAAGGTCACAGTGCTATGGTACGTGCTAGACTTTGCAGTGGAACTGTCCCAGCAGGATCAGGATCTTGGACCCTCTATAGTTCTAAGTATGATTATAGTTGCCTCAATTTTAGCTTCCGCACTTTGTGATATATGGGATTCCCATAACCTTATCTCTGTTTCTATTGTGGAGAGCCTCGGGCTCCTTATTTTTTTCTTCTGCTTATATCTTGACACTATACACTCTATTGGGGAATATAATACTTGGTGTATTTCAGTGCAAGGAGTTGCCTCTTGAGGTTGATGGGTGTCACTTCTCATGGGTCCTCTATGCCTTGGATATGACATGCTATGATGTCATTTTCGGAATGGAATGGTTAGTTCCAATTTAGGTTGTTGTGGATTTCTATCGTCGTAGAGTGAGTTTTACATCACATAAAATAAAATATTTTCTTCATAAGGGAGAATGGGACGTCCAGGAGAGCAGAGTGGGACCCAAACATCATGGGTTGGGAGGCGTTTCAGCCTAGATCACTAGTCTATATCAAGATGACTAGGGGACTTCACAGTTGTACATTCTTGTAGTGGTAGATAATTTTAGGGAAGTCATTCAGATGAATTTTCAACTTTTCCTCCGGACTGTGAGGTAGAATTTTCTTTTGACCTTCTGCGAGGAGTGGTACTGGTTTCCATTCCATTGTATTGGATGGATGTACCAGTGTTACAGGAGCTCTAGAAGTAGTTGGAGGAGTTGTAGGAAAATGGTTTAATCTGACCCTGTACTTCTCCTTGAGGTTCGTCTCTCCTATTTGTGAAGAAGGTGGATGATACAATCAGACTTTGTGTGAAATGTCAGAAGTTGAACTAGTTGACAGTCAAGAAACGATATCCTTTACTGAGGATTTATGTTCTCTTTGATCAGCATCGAAGAGATCGGGTGTAATCAACGATTTACTTGAGATCTGGTTATCATTATTTGCATGTTAGACAATATGATATACCTCTTACAGCCTTCTATAGAATGTATGGTCTATATGAGTATGTGTCCATGGAGTTCGGTCTCACAAACCCTTATGTAGTCTTCATGGAACTGATGAACCAAGTGTTCTATCCATACATGGATTATATTGTGGTAGTCTTCGTGGATGATATCTTGATGTACTATCACACTCAACACGACCATGCTACCCATCTAGAGATCATTTTGAGTATAATGAGAGAGAATCAATAAAATGATAAGCTCTCAAAATTCCACTTTTGGATTGATCAAATACACTTCTGGGGTCATGTTATCTCAGTGGGAGGAGTATCAATAGACCCATATAAAGTGAGAATAGCAGTTTCCTTCGAGCAGCCGAAAAACATCTTTGAGGTACAGAGTTTTCATGGTCTGGCTGGATACTACAGACATTTCATACAAGATTTTTCATTCTTAGCTGCGCCATTGATAGGCCTGACTAATAAGGGTGTGAAGTTCTTGTGGTCAGATTCTTGTGAGTCAGCCTTTCAGGAGTTGAAAGGGAGGTTGACTTCAGCACCGATACTATTATTTCAAGATTTGGGAATGAGTTATACTGTATATTTTGATGCTTCAGTTATCTCATTGGGAGCTGTTCTTATGCAGGGAGAAGGACGTGTTGCATATGGTTCTTGGTAGTTGAAGTCACACGAGAAGAATTACCCAACATACGATCTCAAGTTGGATATTTTTGTTCATGCTTTACGTGGTCGGAATCATTATCTTCTGGGAGATCAATTTTTGGTTTTCACCGAACACAAAAATTTCAGGTATATCTTCTCTCAGTGTGACCTAAACTTGAGACAATGAAGGTGGGTTGAGTACCTTCAGTGCTTTGACATTGAACATGCCTATACATCTGGGACATGAAATGCAGTGGCTGATTCACTGAGCAGGATAACTCAGATACATGTCGTTCAGGAGGCCAACAGTGAGTGGCAGCTTATGGCTCCATTCTCTGAGATGCATTAGGAGGTTCATGACAGACATGGGTATATGTTTCTTTATTATGTATCTGTTACCTCTACTCTTCTTGATCGAGTGAGAATAATACAACTATCATATTCATAAGGCCCAGTCCTATGGGAAAGCGTGTCAGGAGAGGACCCTATTCCTGGATAGACCATAAGCCAGGATGATATCATGTGTTTCTAGGGGCGTGTATGGGTGTCAGCAGACATACGTGAGGAGCTGATGCAAGACTTTCATTCCTCAATTTATTATGTTTATCCTAGTGTGACCAAGTTGTATCATTATCTACACCATCAGTATTGGTGTCCATGTATGAAGAGAGACCTTGCTAGTTTTGTCATGAGGTGTTCCACCTGTCAGTAGGTGAAGGCAGAGCATTAGTGACCAGCATAGCTTTTCCAGCAGTTACCCATTCCCAAGTGGGAGTGAAATGATGTTGTAATTTACTTTGTCACATGTTTACTAAGGTCGCCATGAAGGAATGATGCAGTATGGGTTGTCATTGAAATTCTCACGAAGGTTGGTCACTTCATGTAAATCATGGAGATCATCAGTCTTGATGAGGTGTGAAGGTTTTTACATCCAAAAGATTGTACTTTTACATGGAGTTACACACTCATTTGTTTCATACAGGGATTCCCATTTTACTTCTCGTGTCTGGTAGGGGATATAGAAGGCTTTGGGTACAATGTTACTTTTGAGTACATTATACCACCACCAGACAGATGGTCATTCCGAGTGTACGATTCAGGTGCTTGAAGACATGCTTCGAGCATGCGTCCAGGATTTTGGAGGTTCTTGGGAGAAGCACACACCTCTTGTGGATTTTTCCGACAATAATAGTTTTCAAGAAACTATTTCGATGGAACCACATGAGAATTTAAACGGTAGGCCATGGTGATCAACCTTATGCCAGAAGTAGGTAGGAGAGGCTGCTATGATGGGACCTGGTCATTTCTACGAAACCACATAGTAGATATAGTTTATTCATAAGAGGCTTTCTACTGCACAATCACGAAAGAAGTCTTATGTTGATCGGCGGAGACGACCACTGGAGTTCGAGGTCGGAGATCAGGTTTCCATGCGTGTCACATCGAGTTAAAGACACATGAGGATTAGGAGAGAGGGTAATCTTTTTCTAAGGTACGTCGGGCTGTTTTAGGTTTTGGAGAGAGTTGAGCTGGTTAACTATCGATTGCAGTTACCTCAGAGATACCAAGATATGCATGACGTCTTCCACATTTCACATATTTGTAATTACTTCTCAGACCCCTCTCATACTTTTCAACCCAAGGAAGTCTAGATAGAGGTGGACACCTCATTTGAGGATCATCCTATTTAGATTGTTGATCGAAGTGCGAAGGTTCTCTATAGACAGTTTGTTTCTCTTGTACATGTGCAATGGAAGAATCAGCGAGTACAGGACGTGACCTGGGAGAGGGAGGCTGATGTACGATCACACTGGCTAGATCTTTTTTAGGATTATTCTTCTACAGCGTCTTGATAGGGAAATTCCCAGATGAATTTCATTAAGGGGGAAATTTTTTAATAACATGGATCTTTTTTCAGCTATGTTTTCTTTTTTATGGTGTTTTTAAGAAAAAGAGGAGTTTCTGGAAATTTATTAATTACACGCCGTGTAATTTATAAGTACACACCGTGAACTTGGTTAAGGCGGGTTGTTGTGTGCTAGACATTACACGGCTGTGCACATGACTATGTGTGATGACCTAGAGACCACCTAAAGCAGAGACTGAAAAGTGAATGTACATGTCGTGTACTTTTAATATATATGCAGTGTAAATGTTTTCATTAAACTGACTGGGGTCGCGTCTAATTGGAAGATGCATCTTCTTATTCACCTTGTTCGACCGAGAGCATCCGTCCAGTGCCGATTCATTCCCAAGACCCCGATCGAGTATCCTTCCTATGAATCAACTATCGTTGATTGTGTTGTGATCGCCATGGTAAGCACTTCATTCATCTTGATCCTTGTTTCCTGATTTCACTTCTTTCACGAGATATCCTCAGATGAATTTTTTTTAGAATTTTTTAGATCTACATTGTTCTTGGGAGATTCAAGGCTTATGGTTCATTTATATCGATGGAATGACACCAAGGTAGGTGTTTTGTGCCATTCCGTAGATTGTATTTGAGTTATCTGTGAAAATGTACCCAATAACCTTGAATGGGGTATTGCATGTTTACGATTTTCAACAATTCTATTTTTTTATAAGCCATGTTTGTTTGGATAAAGTTTAATTATCTTTGAATAGGGTTAACATTGATTTTTCATGGATGTTTTCCCTATGTTTTCTTGTTTTGTCTGTTTGGTCTAGTGTGCTTGTTAGGAAGTTTGTTTTTTCAATGTCTAGTGTCACAGGATGGAGTGATTATTTGTCTGACATGATGATGTGCTATATACTATTTAGAAAAGTAGTTATTGAGGTTTACTTTGGCAGCTATATATATTTGTGCTCGATTGACTTACACAGGGCCGTGAGAACCTATTGTAGTAGACCATTGGAAGAATGGACATTGAAGGCTTATCCAGATTTTCTATCTTACTGTGAAATTGCAAGACCATAGTTGGAATGGATGTAAGTTCATCCTCAAAGTGTTTGTAGTTCCTAGATGAGGGCCAGGGGAATTGTACATTGAGTGCTTCCTCAGAGCGCCTTTTAGTTTCTGATACGACACTATTGAAGGAATTTATGGTGACTGCTTCTTCAAAGAGTATGTGCTAAAGCTAAACCAGTGGGGTTAGACCATGTGTACTTCCAATAGTGTTTCTTGTGTTTATTTGGATGAATGAGATGGGTTAGGCTGTGAGTACTTCCCAGAGGGTTACCTACTTTTAATTTGCTAGTTTGTCGTTATATAAAACTTAATTCCTTGAAACTGTAGGGTTGTTTACTTTTGAGTAATTCCTTATTTAGTGCTTCTTTCTAATTATTGCACGCCATATATATTCATAGACTATTAGGTGAAGATCATTGGGTTGTTTCCTATAGGTATTAGTATGACACTCTAGTTGGGTCATGCTTGTGGGCCCAAACCAATTATATTACTGCAGGTATAGATAAGGGAAAGCACCCTTCTACTTTAGGTACTTGATTGCTGAGGAGGTGGAGAGAATGGGGACAAAGCGAGGGTTCCGACGCTGCAAGATGATCTTTTTTTTCTTTTTTACTTTGGTTTATTAATGTTTTCTAGAATTTTTACTTGTTTAGAACCTTTCCTAGACATATGTATCAAACATCATTTATGTATGTGGTTCCAGTTATTTATTACTTCTGTTTCTTAATTAATGTATGTTTTACATCTTCTGCTATTGTTAACTATTTTACTTCTACTTTTTTACTCTGACAATTAGGTCATTGTTTACCCACTATCACACCCAAGTCCCTTGCTACTAGTCGGTACCCTATGGCGTTCGGGTTAAATGAGCTAGAGGACAAGTGACCAACCGAGTATGGGGAGCCTCTGGGTGGATTCTGAAACCTGGAAGTTACAGATAAATTTGAATATAAATATTCATAAAAAATCTATAATAATTTCTTACAGAATCGTATTTTATTTATAATTTTTAGGCATTAATTAAGAATATTTATTTATGACATAATGATGATTCAGTAATTATCTTTTTAATGAAAGGTTAAAATAATTTATATTATAAATATAAAAATAAATGTAAATTGTGAATTTTGATGAATTATAGGAATTTTATTGATTAATAAGTCTTTTTAGGTTTGATTTAATTAACTGTTTTTGATGTAATCAAGTTGTTATGACTTTATCAAAACACTGTTACTTAATAGTGTCAAAATTGGCAGAAATGTGTTTTTAAAACAAATACTATACTACTAAACGATATAATAGTCCAAATAATATTTGTTTCATCCAAATGACTTATATAGTAACAAATATTTCATTAATGAACCACTTTGGGTTCTGTTGGAATTTTATAGTAATTTTATTAAGAATATAATATAAAATTACAAAGAGACATAGTATATGTTAAATTATTTAACCTATAGTTAAATATAAAAGACAAGGTTAATATGGTGACCTAAAAATAACTAAAACATATTGGTTGAAATAGTTTCAACCCATAACCCCCTTGGCCTCAATATAGAATCCCACATTTTATCACATAAACTTTCATTACATTATACAAAACTAAGGATCATTAAGGTTTAGTGTCTTGGAAACTAGGAACATAAAACATAAAAACATAAAACATCCTTCTTAAACACTTAAAATGATTCTCCTTATGTTCATACTAGGTTCATTACTGCATCTCATAACCTAGGGACATACATCCAAATAAATGGTGAGCATAAGGCCCTGTTAGGGAAACAAGGGAAACATTTAACATGTGAACATGAGATACATCAATAATGTCATGAAAAAGAACATTAAGGCATGAGAATGAAATCATGAGTCATATCATAATAAAAATAATGTATTTCATAACATGAAGATGTGGCTACAACATTTAAAATTGACAATCATTTCCGTTTCACCAAGGTCCATCCCCAAGGTGTCAATAAAAATTACCCTGGTGTTTCACCAAGGCATCGTTAAACATGGTCATCTATAGAGATTAATTCTTTACCCAATGCATTGGAGAAATATCAGGGAGCACCCTTAAATTTGTATTTATTATCATGTGAGCCACATATATCATCATCAAACATTTAATAAAAAACCCATATACCATAAAAGTAATGTATTTCCTTTCATAATCATAACGTTTTAAAAACTGTTTTAAAGACATGATCATTATGTCACTTTAATCCCACGAAAAAGGAAATAGGGTTTCATGTATGTAAATCCAAGAATTAAAATAGAACATTTTGATATATATATGTGAATATCTCTGTATAAAATAGCTTTGAGTATTCACTTAATAAATTAAATGAATTTGAGTAAAAGAGAGAGACATTTTGAGATGAAAATTCCGCATCATAACGGCTAAGTTACTAGGTTTTAGAAATCATTGAAAAGAGAGGGGACATGAGTCAACCACTCATAAATGATTCATAACACAATATAGGTACGGAATATAATGGATATAAGAACATGGTAATGAAATTTGAAAGACATACCATATTAATTGAAAAACATGGAAGGAAGTCAAAAATAAGATTTCTTTTATGAAAATTCGGCAGCCAAACGGCGTCACTTAAAACATCAAAAAAATGAATTGATGAGGTCAAATAGGGTCTCTCATCATATGAACATAAAATATCAGTATGATAGATATAGATATCATACCCCAATATAATAAAAAGTAACATGAAAGACTTGACATGAAAATATATCTTGAAAATGAGAAGGGTGAAAGAATCCTTTAAAAATTCGGCAGCCTACCGACGCCACTTAAAACTTCAAAATACTGAATTGAAGAGATAAAATAGGGTCTCTCATCATATGAACATAAAATATCAGTATGATAGATATAGAGATCATACCCCAACATAATAAAAAGGAACATGAAAGGCTTGACATGAAAATAGATCTTGAAAACTAGAAGGGTGAAAGAATCCCTTAAAAATTCGGCGGCCTACCGGTGCCACTTAAACATTCTTAAAACGAATTGATGAGAGAAAGAGGGGGTATATAATCATATGAACATGAAAAGTGAAGTAAGAAGAATATAAAAGATCATACTCCAACATAAGATCATGGAGCATAAAATAAATTACATAAAATAGATCACTTGAAAAGAAAGAGAGAGGTAGAATCCCTTACCAAAAACATTACTCTTACAACTCAATGGTTGGGACCTTGAGGGCTTGGGGGAACCTTGGGAGGACTCCTTGGGAGGTAATAAGACCAGATGATCGTTAGGGGAGAGTTGGGAGTTAAAACTAAAGGAGGGAAGGGTGGGTATTTATAGGGAAAGGGAGGGGACAAGGCACTAATGGCCAAGGGACACCTCATTAGTGGTTTTGGCAAAACCATGGGCTTGCCCAAGGTATTTTCCCATGGTCATGGCCACTTGGGACACCTCATACCTTATCTTACTATTCATAAGTCGACCATATTGATTACATACTTAATACATCATTTAATGATTTTATTAAACACCCGTAACTTAAAAACTGTATTTTCACTATTCATCGAAAATTCAACTTTCTAAAAAAAACCCAAAATTTCACCTTAACCAAATATCGATGCTCTAATTTCAAAAATGTACTCAATTTTATAAAAATATTTTTCTAAATATTTTTAATTTAATTTTTCATTAAATATACTATTCACCAAAAAGTCTTTTTTTCAGAAAAAAACCCCAAAAATTACCATAACATAATATCGATGCTCTGAGTTCAAAAATAAAGGCCATTTTATAAAAATATTTTTCTTAATATTTTTAATTTAATTTTTAATTAAAAAACACAATTCACCTGAAAAAAATAATACTTCACTAATAATTTATGAAATCGTTATTTACCATTTTATTGAATCAAATTACTTATTAAAGTCACCAACATTATATTAATACTTTCTTTAAGTGAGATTACTAATCCATTTACTCACATTACTAATCCTAAGCATAAAATTACTATTCATAATTTACTATTTATTAAAAATTTTGTTGATCTTATTAGACTCTAAATTTTATACTGAACATAATTGTAGAAGACCTTTTTTTTGAAAATCATTACACATTTTTAATTATTTAAGGTTTACATATATATTTTTAAAATATCCTTTCTCTAAAATTCATCAAAAATATGCATACTATATTTATCCGAACATTTGAAAATTCATAATGTTCATCATAAGAAGAAATAAAGATTTTTATTGAAAACAAAGGATTACACAAGGAAGTTACGGTCTCATTATATATCCCCTTATAACCCCATCATAAGACCTAAGTGTATGGTGTGCTAAGGTGATAGAATATGAAGGCGGCTCAGCCAACATTACACGAGTAGTTATTTCTATCAGTTTTAACTTCTTGCGAAGGCGATTCCCTTCTAGCTTCACATGATGATGTTCGGCTTGGTTTTGGTCAAAAGAAAAGCCCAGTGGTGCTACCTCCTTCCCAAGTTCCGCTAGATGGGATTTGATTGGCCTGAGACTACTAGATGAGGCCATCAAATCTTCTTTCTATATTAATTGACCAAGATCACTTGTATTTAGAGACAATAATCAAAACATTTAGTTCCAGTGGTCATATTGACCAATGGTCATATAACAGTCAGAACCCAATGGTCTCATTTTAATTATACTCATGTTATCAAATGAAATAGTATTGTTGAGTATAAAAATATAATAACACACAAAATTAGGAAACAATATTTATTCAAAATTTCGGGTCGTTACAATCTTCCCCCCTTAAGAAATTGTGTCATCGCTATTTTTAAAATTGGGTTTTGAAATTTCATTGAATGTCCCACATCGGAAAATGATTCAGTAAAAATATTACATTAAAATAATGAAATGGAAGTAAAAAGGTCACCCGAGTTAACCCACACTAGAAATCCATGAAAGAAAACATGGACATGGAGGAGAAAACAAAGGGTCAAGTTCTGAGGGAGAGTGATAGAAAACATGATTAGGAGAAAGTTATCTATAAGAAAATACAAACTTATTATGTGTGTAAACAGTCTTTGATTACCTATTATGAAATGTAAACCAACAACTTTTTTGTTTTACGTTCCTTTACATAATTTTGAGGAATTCATTTACTACATAGAACAAAAACATAAGGAAATATACCTACCTTCAAGTAGAGTTTCATCCTTTAATAAGTTTCTACCACAAGTAATCTTTTCTCCAATCAATGAGCATTCAAAACACTTGGTCTCATCAAAACATAAGAATCACCTTCTTGAGAGTCACGTAATCCATAAAAGATTAACTGTCAACTTCTTCTTTATTAAAACATTATCCCAAAAACATAAAGGGAAAGATAAAAAACTCTTCAAAAAGAAAGAAACCCTTATGAAGGGAAACTAATTTTAAATCTTCATAGCTCCATGGTACTACCCAAAGTTCATCATTGACCATTCCATAAATAACTGTCCTTAAAATTCCTCAAAATAAACCAAACTAAGATTGAAATCCAATTATAAGAATGATCTCATAGCATAGTCTTCCAAGATAGACTTTATCGTTCATCTCCAAACAAAATCAACCACTCTTATCATTTTATAACAAAAGTAACTAACCTAATCACATTTTCCCCAAGATAGGTTAATCATTTCCATATGTAGCCTATGTTGCAATAAGTTTTCCTTAAATTAATCGATTCTTCAAAATATAAGTCAACCTTTACTCCTCAAAGAAAATACCGTAGTAATCTATTTACCACTATCAAATAGGGTTCCCAAAATAGTCAACGTCTTCCAAAATAATAATCATCTTTTAATCCCCTAATCACCTTTTTTTAAGAAGAACAACATCACTACATCAACATGTGGTACATAAAAATAGATGTTTTACTTAATGATATAAAATCATCATAGGTAGTGACTCGATGATCTTAGAAAACATAAAATATATGCTCATAGTGAATGAACAAAAATACAACACGACAAAGACAATTATTGCGAAGATGTTACGTGTACTTCAGTCATCATGATCCATCTCAGCATAGGACTTGCATTGTTCCCTTGTCCTCGAAGATTGTTGATTCTCATCATGCTTCCCATCCATTCCAAGAGATCATTGCCTTGGATAATTTCTAACTTCTCCACATTTACGACATCTAAATGTATAAGGTACATTAGATCGAACCTTATCTCCATTCATCGCATTATCCATTTTTTAAAGCAATTGGCTATTTTATGCCCTATCTTCCCACACTTAAATCATCTCCCAGTTCCTTTGTGACATTCTCCTTGGTCCCTCTTCCCACACTTTTTGAAAAAAAGAAATTGGGTCTTCTTTCCCTTATCAACATTATTAGATGAACATCCTAGTTATATTGTCTTCTTCTTCCTTGATGAATTTGGGCATTCAATTAGGTACCAATTATTAATTGTGATTTTTGATAGCCGGCTTCGCATAATAAAAATATGTTAAATGTGATATTTCTTCATCTCTGTCACATTAATAGGGAAATCGTCACATTTCCTATCACATTGGTTGTTAGGGAATGCTCTTACATTTCCCACCATTATCTATGAAAAGAACGTATAATTAGGGGGCTTAAATACATAGCAAATAATCATTTAAAGGAAACTTTATGCATAGAAGGATAAACTTGTAGAAGGATAGTATACCATAACTTGTGATCCCCTAGGTTCCAATCTAGGCTATTCATGATCATATATTCTTATGTGAATCCTTATTTTATTTTATCATTGTTCCTTAAATAATGTTTCATACTAGGCTTATGAATTTACCAAAGCATATCCCTCGGGAGTGTCGTAACCAAGAGTGCAGCAAGGACCGTTGTTTTGTAACAGTTCTTGTTCGAGTCTCACTCAAAGTGGTGTTTTGGGTTTTACCCCTATGTACATATGTGCCAGAACCACCTCTACCTGCTTGTATCCATACAGGGATTTATTTTCTTGGCAATCCCTTACTCAATACTCACCAAAATATCAGGAATATTTCCTATATTTAATGTTTTCTATAGTGTTCTTCCTATAGTTTTCATATCCTAATTTACACAAAAAACTAAACCATCCTATGATACCAACTATAGCATCCCGCATTTTTATCACATAAACTTTCATTACATTATATAAAACTAAGGATCTTTAAGGTTTAGTGTCTTGGAAACCAGGAAATTAAAACATGAAAACATAAAACATCCTTCATAAAAACTTGAAAGGCTTCTACTTATGTTCATACTAGGTTCATTACTTCTTCTCATAACCTGGGGACATACATCAAATGAAAGGGTGTGCAGAAGGCCCAGTAAGGGAAACAAGGGAAACATTTAACATGTGAACTTGAGATACATCAACAATGTCATGAAAAAGAACATTAAGCCATGAGATAGAAATCATGAGGAGAATCATAATAAAAATAACGTATTTCATATTTTGAATATATGGATAAAACATTTAACATTGACAATAATTTCCATTTCACCAAGGTCCATCCCCAATGTGTCATTAAAAATTACCAATGTTATTCACCAAGGTGTCGTTAAAATGGTCATCTCTAGAGATTAAGTCTTTACCCAATGCATTGGAGCGCTATCAGGGCACACCCATAAATTTGTATTTATTATCATGTGAGCCACATATATCATCATCAAACATTTAATAAACAACCCATATAGAATAAAAGAAATTGTGTTCCTTTCATAATCATAACGTTTTAAAAACTGCTTTAAAGACATGATCTTTATGTCACTTTAAACCCACGAAAAAGGAATGCAGGTTTCATGTATATAAATCCCAGAATTAAAATAGAAAATTTTGATATATATGTGAATACCAATGTATAAATTAGCATTGAGTATTCAATTAATAAATTAAAAGAATTTTAGAAAAGGAGAGAGACATTTTGAGACGAATATTCTACAGCATAACGACTATGTTACAGGGTTTTAGAAAACATTGAAAAAAGAGGGGACATGAGTCAACCACTCATAAATGATTCATAACACAGAAGAAGGAAATAATATAATGGATATATTAACATGGTAATGAAATTTGAAATACATACCATATGAACTGAAAAACATGGAAGGAAGACAAAAATAAGATTTCTCTTATGAAAATTCACCAGCCTAACGACATCACTTAAAACCTCAAAAAAAATTGATGAGGTCAAATAGGGTCTCTCATCATATGAATATAAATGATAAGTATGATAGACATAGAGATCATACCCCAAAATAATAAAAAGGAACATGAAAGACTTGACATGAAAATAGATCTTGAAAACGAGAAGGGTGAATGAATCCCTTAAAAATTTGGCAGCCTAACGGCGCCAATTAAAAAATAAAAATACTGAATCGAAGAGATAAAATAGGTTATCTCATCATATTAACATAAAATATCAATATGATAGATATATAGATCATAACCCAACATAATAAAAATGAACATTAAAGACTTGACATGAAAATAGATTTTGAAAATGAGAAGGGTGAAATAATCCTTTAAAAATTTGGCATCCTAACAACGCCACTTAAACATTCATAAAACAAATTGATGAGAGAAAGAAGGGATATATAATCATATGAACATAAAAATGGAATTATGTGGGGTATAAAAGATCATGGTCTAACAAATGATCATGGAGCATAAAATAAATGACATAAAAGAGATGACTTGAAAAGAAAGAGAGAGGTAGGATCCCATACCTTAAACGTAACGCTTAAAACTCAATGGTTGGGACCTTGAGGGCTTGGGGTACCCTTTGGAGTACACATTGGGAGGTAATAAGACCAGAGTTTATTTGGGGGAGAGTTGGGAGTGAAAACTAAAGGAGGGAAGGGTGGTTTTTATAGGGAAAGTGAGGGGACAAGGCATTAATGGCCAAGGGACACCTCAATGGTGGTTTTGGCAAAACCATGGGCTTGCCCATGGTATTTTCCCATGGTATTAGCCACTTGGGACACCTCATACCTTATCGTCCTATTCATATGTCTACCATATTGATTAAATACTTAATACATCATTTAATGATGTCATTAAACACCCGTAACATAAAAACAGTATTTTCACTATTCATCGAAAATTCAACTTTCTCAGAAAAAACCCAAAATTCTACCTTAACAAAATATTAATGATCTGATTTCAAAAATGGAATCCATTTTAAAAAAATAATTTTCTATATATTTTTAATTTTTTTTAATTATATACAATATTCACCGAAAATTCATTTTTTCAGAAAAAACCCCAAAATTACCATAACATAATATTGATTCTCTGAGTTCAAAAATAATGTCCATTTTATAAAAATAATTTTCTAAATATTTTTAATTTAATTTTTTAATTAAAAAACTCTATTCACCCGAGAAAACTAATTCTTGACTAATAATTTATGAAACCGTTATTTAAGCATTTTATTGAATCACATTAATTAATCAAGGCGCCCAAATTATATTAATACTTTCTTTAAATAAGATTACTAATCCATTTGGTCACATTACTAATCCTATGAATAAAATCCCTATTCATAATTTACTATTTATAAAAAATTATATTGATCCTATTAGACTCTAAATTTCGTACTGAACATAATTGTAGAAGACCTTTTTTTGAAAATCATTACACATTTTTAATTATTTAAGGTTTACATAAACATTTTTAAAATATCATTTCTCTAAAATTCATCAAAAATATGCATACTATATTTATCAAGACATTTGAAAATTCATAAACTTCATCATAAGAAGAAATCAAAATTTTTATTTAAAACAAAGGATTACACAAGGAAGTTATGGTCTCCTTACATAGCCCCTTATAACCCTAGAATAGGACCTAAGTGTAAGGTGTACTAAGGTGAGAGAATCTGAGGGCGGATCAGACAACATTGCACGAGTAGTAATTTCTATCAGTTTGAACTTCTCACGAAGTCGATTTCGTTCTAGCATCACATAATGATGTTCATCTTGGGTTTAGTCCAAAGCAAAGCCCAGTGGTGATACCACCTTCCCAAGTTCCATTAGAAGGGCTTCGATTGGCCCGAGACTACTGGATGAGGCCATCAAATCTTCTTTCTATATTAATTAACCAAGATCACTTGTATTTAGATACATGAATGAAAAGTTTAAGTTACAGCGATCATATTGACCAACGGTCATATAATAGTCAAAACCCAATATTCTCATTTTAATTATACTGATGTTATTAAATGAAACTTTTTTGTTGAGTATAAAAATAAAATAACACACAAAATTAGGAAACCAGATTTATTCAAAATTTTGAGCCGTTACACTCAAAATAAATTTTTTATCCATTATAAACTGAATATGTTTTTATAATAAAATAATATGTCATGCTTTCCTAAAGTGACCCTCACCTATTTTATAAAAGAGAACATCCCTTTCTCTCAAAATCACACCTCCAAATCCATTTTTCTTAGACAAAACCTACTCAAATATCTTCCCAACAACCCTTTATACAACCTAGAGTCCTCACATTGATAAAAATCCAACCTAAGGATCCCATTTCATTAAATTAAAAGCAAGAACCTGAAGAAGAGGTAAATATTTCATCTCCACATTCAATGTTCATTTAATCTTCCACTTCCACTTTCTTTGTCATTTCCACGAAAAAATAATAACTCAAGTAAGATATAAATAATGTGATGTAATTATAAATAAGTTACAACCAAATTAATTATTCTATCCATCCTATGAATGACAAAGTCACCATACATGCGTACGTACGACTTACCATCTCCACGTCATGGTGTAGTTTGTTATTCAACACTTTATTTTTTGTATTGGTATAATAATGAGTATAATTGATGTAAACAACAAATATTAAATGTTAATTTATTATTCCACACGTAATTATTTTGTGATATGTTTGACTGTGGATGTGTTATTTTTATACCATTCATATTTTATGGTTAAAGTATTTACAGTTAGTATACTAGTTTTAATATGAATGTTTATGTCATGTTTTAAAATTTTTATATGAGGAGTGTATTTGACTTAGTGAGTGATAGTTGGATCCCTCTATAGCTCCTTAGTGCACTGGTAGGTCTCATGATACTATTAAATATGGAATTGGCCGAGACCTTTCCCAATTTGATATAGGGTTTTGGCCGAGACCTTAATCATTTTTAGAAGTCTTGGCTGAGTCCTTGACAAAATGTTTCAGAATATCCCACATTATACATTCCGTCATAATTAAAATAATAATGATGGTTCATGTTATTATTTGACTATTAGAATACGCATGACTATGTTTTATTATGGCATTATTTACATAGCTCATATTCTTACCATAAAGTGTTCAAGTTTATTATTTGGAAAGGCATGTGTTTTTAATTATTGACTATGCCTAATGTTTATGTTATCTTCCACTATATTTATTACTCCTTATAAGAGTTTGAGCTCACCCGTTTCTTATGTTTCATTTTACGAGGATATGAAGAATTTAGTTATCAGTGACTTACATGCATAATCATGGATTATTGGATGTTTCTAATGGAATAAATTAGTATTATATTTCATTTTCATGTTGTAATGTTGAACTTATGTTTGTATCCTATTTCCAATAATACTAAAGTGATCGGTCTTCTAGGATATGATTCCATGTATCATGCCAATGATTTGTAATAGTTCACCGAATTAGGGTAAATGTTTTTGGGTAGTTATAGTTGGTTTCAGTATAAATTTAGTACAAACCTTGGAAACTAGATTTAGAAAAACATTGATTAGAGAACACTACGCTAAGATAGTCTTTGAATATTGGTAAAGATGAACATTCTAGAATTTTGTTAATGTAGTAATTTTGTGAGTTTTTGAAGAACTACATCTCTATCTAGATAGGAGCTGGTAGAGGCGGCTCTCACACAGATGTACCTTGAGGTAAAACCCAAAAACACCACTTGGTGTTAGACTAGAACGGGAACTGGTGCACGACAATGGGCCTTACTGGACTCTTGGTTACGAAACTCCTGGGGGATATGATTAGGGTAATTCTCATTTTTTTTTAAACCATTATAAAGGATTTATGAGTGTATACCTCTTCAAGGAAATCATTTTAATGATTATTGATTATATCCATAAACTGTTCAATTTATGTTATGTGTTTTACAAGTTTGGAATTTCTTATTGTGATTCATAAACTAATATAGTGTTTCCAATTATTTAATGATGGAAACTATTGGAAGGAATGGAAACCTTATCAAAAATAGTAATCCATTTAAATATTTACCTCATACTCGAGATAATTATAGTGGGTCTGGAGATATAACTTGTGTTGATCTGCTTATCACCATACTGGGACAACTCACATAGGTTATGAATAATAACCTTACCCGTATGGAGTACCCTGATCCACAACATGGATTATCAATATTATACTACTTCTTGAGTCAACAACAACCAACATTCAATGGGACTACCAATCCATTTGTACATGATTAATGTATAAGTTCCCTAGAGAAAATATTTCATTCTCTCGGGAGTAGCATAATGGAAAATGTTGTCATGGAAGTTTATTGCCTTACAGGTGATGCAGAACAATGGTGGTCATTCATTAAAAACACAAAGGTGGATGAAGAAGTATCATATATAAAATTTGGGGAGTTTAAAGAGATTTTCATAGAAAAATTCATTCCTAATAACCACCAAGTGATATTGTAAATGGAATTTTTAAGTCTGAGGCAAAAAGAGGATGAGAATGTCACAAAGTATGAAGCTACCACTACAAGGATTGAAAAGCATTCTGATAATTATATGCATAACCAAAAAATAAATACTAATCATTTCATTGATTGTTTAAAACCTTTTATCTATTGACAATTAGTCTCACAATCCTCCTCATCGTACGAATATATTGTCTCATGTGATATCAATAAGGAAAATGAATTCCCTATTTCTTACAACTTTAAAGAAAATAAAGAGAAGAAGACATCTGCTGAAAGCTCTGGAAATGAAAATAGAGAAACAAGGAACATGGGAAATGATGAATATCCATCTTGCGATAAATGTGGGAAGAAACACTCTGGTACTTTCCTGAAGGGAATGGGAATCTGTTACAAGTGTGGTAAAAAAGTCCACCAAGCTTGTGATTTCATGGGAAAGAAAGAGGATGATAATGTTTAATGCTACAATTGTATATAAAAGGGGAATTATGCAAATTAATTTCCTAAGTTCCATGAAAACATACCTTCCAAAAGGCCAAGGGAGAAAGGAAAAGCTTATGTGATCACTACTACTGAGGTTGAAGCTTCAATTGACGTGGTGGAAGGTAATTTAATGGTATCCTAAAATTTTGCCAATTATTTATTTGATTTTGGATCATATCACTGTTTCATAACTTCCCTATTTTCCAAGAAAATTGGATATTTTCAATTTTAATTGATATGGTATTTATTAGTTAAAACTCTTGAGGGAAGTATCATTGCAGTAATTTCTTCTAAATCAGTTCCCATTAGGGCACTTAAATGAGATTTATCTGCTGATCTCTTTGTCATAAACATTATTGAATTTGATATAATCCTCGGTATGGATTTCCCTTCAGACCATGATGATAAAATTTATTATAAGAAGAAGGTTACAATTTTCTATGATGATAAGGAGTACCTTATCTTTAGAGAACAAACATCACAATATTATTCTTATCTAGATCCATCCCTAGTATCTCTACTACATTCCATTATTGGGGAGGAAGAGAATGAAAAAACTATGGATGTGGAATGGAATGGTCAAATAGAGGATGTACGAATTGTGTAAGAATTTTTTGATGTGTTTCCAGAAAATTTTTCTAAACATCCTCTAGAATGAGAAATTGAGTTTTCCATTGAATTAATTCATGGTTCAAGTCACATATCGAAGACACCTTATAGAATGGTCTATGTGGAATTATTGGAACTAAAGAAACAACTAGAGGAATTGTGTAATAAGGGATTTATTTTCCCTAGTGTTTCTCCATGGGGAGCCTATATCCTTTTTTTTAAGAAGAAATATGGATCTATGAGGTTTTCCGTTGACTACAGGGAGATCAATGCTACAACAATAAGGAACAAGTATCCCCTACCTCGCATTGATGATTTATTTGATCATGTTCATGGAGCTCAATATTTTTCAAAAATTGACCTTCGATCTAGATACCATATGTTGTGTGTGAAGAAGGAAGAAATTTGGAAGACAACATTTTGAACCTGGTACATGCATTACAAGTTTAAATTAATTCCATTTGGGATGACTAATTCAGCCTATGTCTTCATGGTTCTTATTAATAGAGTTTTTCAAGGAATATCTTGATGAATTTGTAGTGGTATTTATTGATGATATATTGGTATAGTCCAAAAGATATAAATATCATGAAAATCACTTGGGAACTATTGTAAAACCTCTTAGAATAAATGAATTATATTGGACGTTTATAAAATGATAATTATAGCTTCATGAGATTCATTTTCATGGACATATTGTCTCTATGGATGAAATCACTGTTGATCCTTCAAGGAGAAGTGCAATCCAAGAATGGCCAGAACATACAAGTAAAACTGAGGTACACATTTTTATTGTTTTAGTTGGTTATTTTCGGTGTTTTGTCCATAATTTTGCCCGATTGGATAACCCATTATCAAAGATCACATGTAAAGGTGTTAAATTTGTTTGGAAAAAAGAGAATGAAGAATTTTTTGAAGATCTGAAGAGAATATTAGTCAGTGCATCTATCATGACTCTACCATTAGGGAATGATGGGTTTGTTTTTTGTAGTGATTCCTCAAAGAAAGGAATTGGTTGTGTCTTTGTGCAAAATGATAATGTTATTTCCTATGAATCATGAAAACTAAAAATATATGAACAAAACTATCCTAGTCAAGATCATGAGTTAGAATCTATAATCATTTCTTTGAAGATATGGATACCAAATCTATATGATGAATAATATGAGATATAATCCATTAATAAGAGTTTTAAGTATATTTTTTCACATAATGAACTCATTATGAGGAAAAATCGATGGCTTGAACTACTCAAAGATTACGATTAAACTACACTCCACCACAATGTGAAGGAAAATAAGGTGGAAGATGCTTTGAGCAAAAAGGATCATAATGTTATAAACAAGATGATAGTAGAAAGGGATCCTATCTTCATGGATCTAGTAATGATGGATATGGTAATAATTAAGGAAGGTGAAACATCGATACTTTTTAAAATGATTTTTAAACCATCTTTCCTAGAAAGAATAATAAGGTATCAGGCTAATGATGTAGAGTTTCAAAAGAAAATAAAAGATGTGAACAATGGGATATTGATCAACTTCATATTTGAGTATGGGATTTTGAAATTTGGGAGGATACTTTTTTTCATAATATACTTGATCAAAAAATGGAATTGTTGGATGATTCTCACCGCTCCATTTTCATTATACACCCTGGTAGCAATAAATTTTTTAGAGATTTGATGGAACATTTTTGGTGGGACAACATGAGGAAAGAGATTTCTTAATATGGTTCACGATGTATGGTTATTCAGAAAGTGAAATCTGGATGGCTATATCCTAGAGGATTCACGCAACCTCTTCCTATAAATGAGAGAAAATGGGATGATATTTCAATAGAATTTGTCATGGGGCTGCCAACGACTCCTAGAAGGAATGACTCAATATGGGTCATTGTTGATCATCATACCAAGTAAGCACATATTATTTCAATAAAATAATATTAACCACATGAACGTTTAGAAAGGTTATATATTAATGATGTTGTAAGACTTCATGGTGTCCCCCTATCGATCGTTTCTGATCGTGATCCCTGTTTTACAAAAAGGTTCTGGAAAATTCTTCAGAATTCCCTAGATACTGAACTTCATTTGAGCACTACCTACCACCCTAAATCTGATGGAAAATTATAACATACTGTTCAAACCATAGAATAGATGTTTTTATCTTTCTCACTTGACATTCACGGTATGTGGGATTAGTATTTACTTCTGGTATATTTTTCCTTTAACAATAGCTTTCATTCAAGTATTCAGATGGAAACATATGAAGCGTTAAATGGGAAGAGATGTCGCACAAAATGTTGTTGGGATGATTTTGGTGAAAGAAAACTTTTTGTCACAGAACATGTTGGGGAAACAATTTAAAAGGTAAAGGTTATCCAAACCTACATCAAAGCAACTCAATGTTGGAAAAAGTGTTATGTCAGTAATTGAAGGAAGGATTTGAAATTTAAACTATGTGATCTTGTTTTCTTGAAGGTATATCCATGGAAGGGTGTTATACATTTTAGTAAGAAGGGTAAATTGAGTCCCAGGTATATATAACCTTTCAAAATTATAGAACCATTTGGATTTGTATATTATCATTTAGCAATGTCGCAATGTCTCTCAAATGTTCATGATGTGTTCCACATATCACTGTTGAGAAAATAAATGCCTAACCAAATGCATGTAATTACCTATAAAAAATAGAACTGGAACCCGACATGTCTTTTTGTGAATAGCCTATCAGAAATATTTATACCAGAGAACAAGTAATGAGAATATGGACCACTCGTCTGGTAAATGTTCTATGGAGAAGCCATAAGATAGAAGAGGAAATGTGGGATCTCATGGAACTTATTATCAAGAACCACTGAACTATTTTTATATAGTAATATTCTAGAAATTACGAGGATAAAATTATTTGAAGGAGGGGAGAATGTAAAACCCCATGATATAGTTGTACCTTTCCCATTGAATATTGCAGTAGCTTGTGTTGTACGCACCTTGTAGTTTTAACACACCACGACCAATCAAACTAGCACTTAGGAATTGTAATACCCACTTTTTGAAATTTTATAAATTTTATTTTTCAAAAAGGACTTAATTTTTGGATTTGGAATATCAAAATTAACGGAGGGTGAATTTTTGGTATGTTTTTGAAAACTATCAATTTTGATGAATAGTGGAAAACATTTCGTTATTGTTAAAAATATACTTTTATTTAAATAATTATTTATTTTATAAATTTGAAGTCAAAATATATACATAATACCTATATTAGTTACATGTAATTTATTGGAGTCATTTTTATAATAAAATTAGATGTATAAAATTTAATTTAACTTTTTACCGTATTTTACCCACCTTCAATAAGAATTTGAAAATTTCCATAAAACATAATTTTACCTCTTTTGTGAGTTGAATTTCAAATATTCGAGAGACACGGTTGACATCAATATGTAAAATGTGGTTCAATAAGATTTTTTTTGATGAATAGTAATAGTTGACTTTTATATACCATGGTTAAAATTAAATTGAGTAATTAAAGGTAAAAACATATTATAATTACCCTAACACATATCCTGATTCTATTGGAAAACTGTAATTTGACCAAAAATACCTTAGGAATAAAATATGGTCCTTTTGGTCCACTTTGATTAGATTAGGACTTTTTTTATTATTTCATTTAAAGAAGAGTTAAATGTGTTAAATTCAATGTTTAATAACAAAACCCTTTATAATATAGGGTTACACAGAAGATAAATTCAACTATAAATATTAATTAAAAAGAAAAAATATTTCTTACATAATAGTATTTTATTTATAATTTTCAAACCTTAAATAATTAAATTTTTTATGACACAATGATAATAAAGTAATTACATTTTTAATGAAAGGTTAAAATAAATAATATTAGAAATATCCTAATAAATGTAAATTGAGACTTGTGGTGAATTAAAAGAGTTTTATATATTAATATTACATTTTAGGGTTGATTAAATGAATTTGTTTCTATGTAATCATTTTTTTAGGACTTTAACGTAATTCATATACTAAATACTGTCAAAATTTACATAAAAATGTTTTTAAATAAAAGACAATATAATTAAATGTTATAATAGTCCTAAAAATATATGGTTCATAAAAAGGAGTTATATAATAATATACTTTTCATTAATGAACCACTTGGGGTTATCTTGGAATTTTATAGTATTTTTATTAACTATATAATATAAAAATACAAGGATACATGGTAAATGTTAAACTATATAACCAAGAGTTAAATCTAAAAGGTAAATTTAATATGGAGACCTTAACCTGTCTAAAACCTGTTCGTATAGAGGATTGGGACCCATACCCTCCTTATCCTTAAAATAAATCATTTTTGAGCCATTATATACCTTATATTATTGTATAATAAAATAATATTTCATGTTTTCCTAAGTTCACCCTCACCCCTTTTATAAAATGATACTTCGCCTTCTCTCCAAATCACACATCCAAATCCATTTGGCTCAGCCAAACACTTCAAAAATATCCTCCCAACTACCATCAATTGGACTTATTGTTCTTAATTTGATCAGAATGCAATCCAAATATCTCTTTTGATCAACTCCAAAGGAAACACCCGAAGAAGATGTAATAATTTCCTCACCCTCTTTCAAGTTCATTTCTTATTCCAAATCCTCTTCATTTTTTCCATACCAAAATAATAACACCAGAACCATATACATACTGTGACATTATTATAAATATGGTACAAACATATTCATTATTCTATCCATCCTATGACAAACATGTCATCATACGTCCGTACGTATGACTTACCGCCTCCACGCCGCTGTCTAGTTTGTTATTCAAAAAATTCATTATTTGGATGGGTATAATAATTATTATAAATTATTTAAATGATGAATATAAAATTTTATTGATTATGTATATAATATATACCGTCCAATTACATACTATTTCAACATTAATTGAATGGTATTGTTCCTCGTGTGTACATACAAATTACCATCTCCACGAACGCGATGAGATTAATTACCCATCGTAATAATTCATGAATAATATTAATTTTATGATTAGAAATGATGTGTAAGAACATAATATAATTCTTTATCTCAATCAAATATAACATATCCATAACAAAATGGCTTATGTAACAAATCATATAAAGGATAATTAATCAGTTACACCCTAAATGATGATACTACTGAAATTTTATTAAAAAATAAATAATATATGATCATATATGATAACATATGTAACACCCCAAGATTTCATAGTAAGTTATTTTCTTTAAAGTCATTCAATAGCTTGCGCTACACACAACACTGAGTTCAAGCGCACCACGACCTATCAAATTAACCATTTAGAATGAGATTATAAATATAAATAAACACATTTTTAATTATATATATATACATATCCCATAAAATTTAGACATTAATCTTCTGTGTATCTAAGACCTAATATATGGAAAATTAAATTTTTTAGATAAAGGAAGTAATTTTCAAAAAATGAAATTTATTCCTCCTTTTAATAGAGAACCCTTTTAAAATACAATATTTTACACTTTTAAATATTAAATTTGACAAAATAAAATTCTTCTTTATAATCATGACATCAAAATTTACTTTGGATGAAATTTTGGTATTTTTCAAGTAATATTCATTTTTATGAATAGTGAGAAATATTGTAGTTTAGTAAAAAAATTGTGTTTTATTATTATTTATTTATATGGTTAGATTATATTTTAATTGGTTTTGATGTGTAATTAGATTATTTTTTACCTTTTAATCCAAAGTTGGTCTTTGGATGTAATTTAATTTTAAAATTAAACATAAACATTTGTCAATATTTTCATAGTTAATATTTCTTAAAAAACACACTTTTTGTTTTGACAACGAGAATTAATTTTAAATTATTTAATCTTACTTAAATGTTTTGAATATGGTAAAATAGACATCAAATTTTGAAATAGTAATAACTAATATTTCTTAGGCTGAAATTTTTTTATTTTTCTGAAATACGTCCATTTTTGATAAATAGTGAAAGCAATAAGTTGTAGTTAAAATTTTGAAATTTTCATTTAGATGAAATTTTACCGCTTATGTTAATTGAACTTAAAAAATCTGACATACATGGTTTTTATTATTACATAAAATATGTTTCAATAAGATGAAAATAATTTTTGGTGAATAGTAATTTTTGACTTTTATTTAATATGGTTAAAGGTAAATAGGGTAATTCACCATAAAAAAATATTATAATAATCCAAAATTATCTTAACACTTATCATAACCTTATTTTATGTTTCATGGCCTACCATGGGCATCATTGGATCAATTTCGGGACCTAATGGAGCCACTTAAGATTGATAATGACACTTTATTTTAATTAACATAATGTAAAGACAAAAATGACATTAACAAATATCCTGTAGTAAATAAATTTTTACATGGGGTTATATAAGTCAATTATTAGACTATAAATATTCATTGGAAATATAAAAATAATTAAAACATTATGGTAATTATTTCATAATTTTTAGACATAAAATAAAGTAAATTATTAATGACACAATAATGATGCAGCATTTATCTCATTAATAATTTATTTAAATAATTAAAATTATTAATATTAAAAAAAATTACAAAACACGTCCAATTATTATTTTATGATTTTATATCGACCATGAGTCATCTTATCTTCATATATAATTAGTTTTGTACCTTTGGAAACCTAAATCATTATATAATAAAATAATCATTTCACACTTTCCTAAAGAGCCCCTCCTCCCCTTATAAAAATCCCTCTCCTCTAACTCATTACTCACACCTGTAAAGCACCTTGGTTCATCCAACCTCTACCCAAATAATCTCTCCATATCCCAATTTTCCACCTTGAATCCTTAACTTAGGTAGAAGTAACTTCAAGAAGACCTTTTAGTTCAATCTAAAAGGAGTTACCCAAATTAAAGGTAATGGTTTCTCTTAACTTATTTTGTTTTATTTTACATCTCCAACCCCTAAACACTTTTTATTCCTTTATTTAATAATTACACAATTATCCAAAATATTATTGTATTATGTTATGAGAATAATTCAAAATACACTTACACACACCTCCGTCTAATGGGTAATGAATATATTGTTTCAGTTGATGGAAAACTAACGCATCACGAAATGATAATTGTTCAATTACCTCCTACCGTCTCTCATGGTGTCCATTAAGATGAATATATATTTATATATGATATATATTATTTTTATTTTTTATCAATTCCTCTGTAATTTTCATTTACATAAACACCTTTAGGATGTCCAATATGTGTGAACACAAAAATGTCATTTGAGGAAGTCCGGACTACCGACCCCTCAAAGTGACATGACTCGTTAATGCCTTTTGTGGGATGTATAAAAGATGGATTTGGTTATGTTATATCTTATATTATACTGGAAATATAGTATATCTATGTATCATTATGTTTTAATTCCATTAAAATATTAAATAAAAATGAAGGTAGCATTCATGCGTACATACGGCTTACCATCTCCATGAACGGTGCATTTCATTTCTTATCTCCAAATGTTATGTACTGTTATAAATAGATTTATATATTGGATATATATGGTATATATTATATCTAAATCATTTATATCATTCTGGAGATAATTTACTTTTTAGAAATTGGACAATTTGTAATTCTAACATGTTCATTTTTGACTCAAGTACCAAATATTGACAAAACGAGCATTATTTACTTAAATGAATACATAATGTTTATAAAATGGTAATTAGTGATATAAAAGGAATAATAAAATTGAAAAAGGTTCTTAATAAAGTTTAAAATAACTTTATTTTATTATTCAGGAGATTAAATAATGAACGAGTCAAGTCGGACATAAGGTAAGAGATTTCTTAACTCACTATATATTCCATGAGATTTCCATTGTTCGCCACTTATTTATTGCATGTGGTGTATTTTGTATTGACATTTGATATATATTATCATGATTATATTTATATTCCTGGTATTATATGATTCATTTTGTGGTAATTGCCTTTTGGTCATACGACTCTATTGATTACAACGTGGTAAGGAGTTTTTATCTCACTTCTCATTCCAGAGAGATTCATGCTATATTGGCCACTGTTTCCTTTTTTTGGTGTATGTACTGCCCATGATTTTATTATTGGTGTAATATAATTGAATTTATCAGTATATAGATCTTCACTTTATGATCCTTCTTTCATGGGGTGTATGTTTCATAAGTTACCAAATCGGTAAGGGAATTTCAAATTTCAATTTCCATTCATTGGGATTTACGCATACTTCATTGATTATTATACACCATGATTATGTGTGGATTCACTATTTTTTATTTGTGAAGTAATTTACACTAAAATTTCTATGGATATACTTTTTACACACATAATCCCTCCATTGATAAATTCTCAAGTCACTGATAGGAACCTGATAATAGTAATTTTAACTCAAACTCCATTCCTTGAGTTAAACATCCAATTCATTGGTGCTGTTTTTACAAGAATATATGTGAATGTCCTATGAAATATTTACACTGAATATACAATCATATTTACTGTATTTATATTTTTCACTAATAATTATTTCATTTATTTATCCTTAACCTAAAGATACAGTCTTTATAAGGGATTTCATCTCAACATACATTCCATTGAGTCTTTTTTGTTGTTATCCGCCAATTCAATTTTATTGGGTGTATATATTGTACTTTGACATAGTATATCATTAATACCTTTATTTTCATGATATTATAATGTCTTTATTAACTCAATTATTTTTATTCAATTGTCTCTCTTTTGGTTCGGAACTCTAACTAAAATATGACTTAAATGTTATAAAGATTTATTCATCTAAATCATTCTCATTAATGTCCATGTTTTAAAAATGTTTTTAAGGATTTATTTACATGGACATTAATGTTTTAAAATTAATATTTATTTTAATAGTATCATAGTGGTTTGGGACACCTTGATTCAAAAATCTCTATTAAATGGCTTCATGAAAAATAATGTGACTTTTAAAATGTTTTCATGAAAAAGGGGATATTTCTCTCAAATAGTATTGATGATTAATTTCATATATGTAAATATAATTCATTACTCTCAATTGAGGATAATATATTATAATAAAATCATCTATATTTTATTTAATGAGTAATTTTTTACTGTGGATGTTCTATTTTTATACCATTCATGGTTTGTGGTTAAAATATTGACACTTCGTAGGCTAGTTTTAATATGAATGTTTAGATTATGTTTCAATCTTTTCATATGAAGAATGCATTGGACTTAGTAAGTTATGGGTGGATACTGTTGTAGCTCCACGATGCATAATTAGGTTTCATTATACAACTTGGAATGCAATTGGCAAAGGCCTTTCCCAATTTTTGATATATGGTTTTGGTCGAGGCATTAAACATTTTATGATGTCTTGGTCGAGGCCTTGACAAAATGTTTCAGAATTTTCTTCATTTTGAATTCCATAATTAAGATATTAGATATTGGTATTTCATGGGGTCATTTGACTAGTAGAATACCCATGACTATGTTTTATTATGGCTTTATTTAGTCAACTTATATTTCTGACATATAGTGTCATTGATTATAATTTGTAAAGGCATGTGTATTCAATTATTCCCCATGCCTAGTGTTTATGTTATCTTCTGATGTATTTTTTACTCTTACTGAGAATCTATGCTCACCCCATTCTTATTTTTTATTTTCCTAGGATTACAAGAAGTGTATTATGATGGATATTGAGGGTAAATGTAGGATATTAATGTAGTTATCAAAGGATAATTTATGTTGGGTTTTATTTTCTAATTTGTAATGTAACATTCATGTATGTAATCTATTTTCCAAGACTACTAAACTGATCAGTCTTTCGCGACATGATTCCTAGTAATCATGCCAATGTATTAAAATATTACACTGGCTCTAGGATTCTGTGTTCGGGGCATCATAGTTTGTATGAGAGGATGTTTAGTACAAACCATGGAAACTATATTTAGAAAAAATCTGATTTTACAACAATAACCTAAGATAGTCATTGAGGATTAGTATAGGAGAACATCCAAAATTTTTGGTAATGTAAATATTTTGTGGGATTTCCCAGAAAAACATCCATGCCTGGATACAAGTATGTATAAGAGGCTACGGTGCAGATATACCTATGGGTAAAACCCAAAAACACCACTTTGAGCTAGACTCAAATAAGAACTGGTGCTTGACAACGAGCCTTGATGCACTCTTAGTCACGACAGTCTTAGGGGATATGCTTATGATAATTCATATTTTCATTACAAACCAATTTTATGGATTTTAATATAAGATGAGAATAAATAACCTTGTTTAATCCTAGAGTGTTTTAGATTGAAAATAAGGTGTGATGATATTTTCTAAATAATTTAATGACTATTCTTAATCACACTATGCTTTCTGGTTTTAATTAAGTGCTGGATTCCAAGGAAGTCATAGTAACATTGAACATGATGTACAATGTGGGAACAATGGTGGAAATGAGAAACGAAATGGAATGTTGATAGGCGTAAAAGATATTGTCTTCATGCTGAATCATTTTTCAAAAAATATGATCAACGTAATTTATATTGACCAACTCCCAGACTCAACTAAGAAGACAAAGGTGGTGAATGATAAGATATCCAATATTGGAGACCACAGAGAGAAGAAAGCTCAATTTCCATCATTCTAGAAATGTGGAAGGATAATCCCATGAAATTGACTCAATAGAACAAAGAAAATATTTATGTGTGGGAAAGAAGGAAATAATGGGAATAATTGCCAAGTAAAAATGAATATTACTATGGATGAAAATAAAAATGATCCTAAGAATCCAATTACGGTCATTTTTCATAAATTTAAGGGACCTCGGCATCACCCAAGTTAATGCCCTATTCTATAGTATAACCTCTTCGTCAAGGAAGAATCTATTTGTAAATAAATGGATGGAAAAATGTTTAATAATATTAGGGCTCTTTGTTGATGAGATTACTTTGGAATACATTTCTCTTGTATGTATAACCCTGTAGTTTGTTATGTGAAAATTATATTCGAGGAATAATTATCTTTTCTTTAGTAAATATAGTTATAAATAACTATTTGGGTTTATATTCCATTTTAGGAAAAATGGAAAAACTATAGTACACTAGAAGTTCACCACTACGTGCTAAAATAACTAGAAAAATGGTTAAACACAAGGCTAATATTACTTGAATCAGCTACACTGTAAAGTTTCCAGTGCAGCATACCAACCTGGAGGTCACGATCCTCTCTGATAAGTTCTTCACGGTGGGTAATCATCATTTCCATTGACTGAAAAAATTCTTATGAGTTTATTCTTTGTTGATTGACTCCTCATACTAGTATTCTATCTTGATTATCCAACCACACTTATTGCTCCTCTCTGGCATCAACATGCAGCCTTCGTTCATAAATTCTATTGAGCATATCTTCTGAAACATTGGGACGTATAGATTGCTCCAGTATTTCCTCCTTGGAGTTCTGGATATGTTTCAAACACTCCTCATCATCCTCTTCTTTGTCTCTCATAAGGCTACTTGGACCTTCACATTCCCCTTCCTCTATGGTTGTGCTTTCATTATTCCATCCCTTTTTGGCTGACCTGGTCTCTATTGGTTTTGGCAGATGATAATAATCCTTACACCCCTTAGACATCTTCCCCTAAATCACAATGCATTTTCCAGAATCTATAATGCCTTTTTCCCTTTCTTCCATCGAGGGCTATGAGGAAATTTCCCATTAGACTGGTCCTTACTACCCACTAAAGAAAGACTATAGGTGTCATCACCTGAAGACCTGTCCTCTTGAGATAATGGAGGCTCATGAACTTCCAAGCCATCAAAACGATTCCCCAACTGTAACTGTGTGCCTTCATTGCAGTGACTCAGCTTACATATTATATTCTTATTATCTGACTTTTTCTCCAAACCTTTTCCTTTCCCCCCAGACCTAGCCTTCAGATGGGAAGCACTGAGGGAGTTTGGATCGAAGGGCTTCATGACATTCACTTCTGCCAACTCCTCTTTTCCAATGAAATATTTTCCAGCTGACCGAAAAGATTTCACCCGAACCAATACTGATCTTGTGGATTTCTCATATCCATGACCCATGATCTGCAATTTCTTGATAGTGTCCTCCCAGCCACTCTATTAGTATCCACCAAGACCTTTAACCTCACCCCCTAACAATTATATGTCACCTTCCTCGGCCAAGAGAGATGAATCTAAAGGGTTCACCATAGCCACTGCTAAGGTATGTTCCACCCCAAAACCATAATCACCCATATATTTCTTCAACCTGCCATCATCCACCCTTGGGACTTCCTCCTTTTTGATTTGGGATTATTCGATTCTAGAATTTGAGAAAATTACAGGTTATTAATTTTTGGGATAAAAATACGAAGTTGGAGATAAAATTGATGGTTTAATTATGTTATGAATATTTTGAGTAATCTATATAATTTAGGGAATGATATGAAATATAGTATTTGAAAAAGGACCTCACACAGAAAGAGTGACAACACGTCGCGTCGGAAAAAGGTGAAGTAATAAAACCCACAACCAAAGTGTGACTGAGATTTATCGCCTACCACTGGACTACATGAATTCCCTTGTTAGTATGACAAATTATTTTTAGTTAAATGATATTATATATCAAGAAAATGTTGACTTTGAGAACTTATTATTTATCCTTAGTATAGGAAAATGATTTGGTGATTAATTGATAAATGTTATTTTGGAAGAAATTATCTATTTCGGTAACACTATATGCCTAAGCAAAATAAATTACTATGGGATTTAATTTGAGAAGTAATGGTGGGTATTTATCTATGTTTTTATTGTGGATTTATATAGATTTGGGTTATTTATGAAAATGATTAACCTATCATAAGGAATATGTGTTTAGGTTAATTACTTTTATGTATGTCTCATTAAGAGTAGTCAATGTTATTTGGAGATACAATTTAATGTGGAAGACTACGTAAGAAAATTTTTCTGAGTTTTGGGTTTCAATATTAGTTTGGATTATATTAAATGATTTTATGGAAATTTTTTTGAGTGGTATTTATTGAACATTGGGTATTGTTGGTTTAATTTTAGAAATTAATATTAGTATTTATTTCTCTAAAAGATCATCCTTTTGGGGATCATCTCATCTTGTACTAAACATTTTGATTTTGGTTAATCTCTAAATTCAAAGGAAATACATTTTTTTTCTTTTATGGATCATGTGATTCTCTAGAATTTGATTCTAATGCTTCAGGTTTGACCAAGTCATATTGAATACTCATCCTTTGGAAAAAGAGACGAGTTAGTGGTAGGAATTTATTAAAGGATAAAACTATATTTAAAAAGTATGTATATCTCTTTAATTTATTAGTCAATATCATAAATAAATTCCTCAACCATATGAAATGGAACTCAAACAAAAAATTTTCTCTGTTTACTTTTATTAATGGGAAACTAATGTCTTTTTATCACATCACAAGATTGTGGTTTTCATGTTTTCAGCTTTATTTTGATAAGGTTTTTTATCACTCTTCATCAGAACCTAAGACTTATCATTCATATCCATCTTTTTCTACATAAAATCCTAGTATAGGTTTTCTCAGGTGACCTGTGTAGTTCTATTTTATTCTATTAAAAGGATAGTTTTATTAACTCTATTTCTGATGTGGGACATTCAATTAAGTTCCTATGCCCAATTTTAAAATTTCAAGGATGCATTTTGAAAATGGGGGGATGAATGTAACACCTCAAGATTTCATCGTAAGTTATTTTCTTTAATGTAATTCAGTAGATTGTGCTACACACACCACTGAGTTCTAGCGCACCACGACCTATCAAACTAATCATATAGAATGTTATTATGAATATTAATAACTAAATTTTTAATTATATATATATATATCAGATATAATTTCTAAATTCATATTTTGTGTTTATTAGACATAATATAAGGACTAATTCAATTTTTCAGATAAAAGATGTATATTTCAAAAAATGCAGTTTTCCACCATTTAATGGAGAACCTTTTTTAATCCGATATTTTACACATATAAATATTAAATATGACAAAATTAAATTCTACTTTAGAATGGGGATATCAATATTTACTTAGGATGAAATTTTGGTATTTTTCTAATAATATACATTTTTTATGAATAATGAGAAATACTATATTTTAATTCAAAACTACCATATAATCTAATTTATTTAAAGGGTTCTATTATAATTATAAATTTTTTGAAGTGTAATTATATTATATTTTTACCATTTAATCCAATGATGGTCATTAGAAGTAATAGTACTTTAAAATTGAACATAAACAAGTGTCAATATTTTGCTAGTTAATATTTCTTCAAAACAATCTTCTTGTTTTTGACGACGGGAATTTATTTTAAAATAATTAAGACAACTTAAATGTTTTTAATTTTGTAAAATAGAAATCATTTTTGAATTTGGAATATCAAATATAGCTTAGGTTTATTTTTTTTTGTATTTTTCTGAAAAACATCAATTTTTGATAAATAGTGAAAACAATTAGTAGTAGTTAAAAATTTGAAATTTTCATTTAGATGAAATTTTACCGCTTATGTGAATTGAACTTCAAAAATCTGACATACATGGTTGTTATTATTACATAAAATTTTGTTCAATAAGATGAAAATAATTTATGGTGAATAGTAATTTTTGTCTTTTATTTACCACAGTTAAAGGTAAATAGAGTAATTCACCATAAAAAGAATATTATAATAATCCAAAATTATCTGAACACTTGTTATAACTTTATTGGATGTGTCATGGCCTACCATAGGCATAATTGGATCAATTTCAGGACCCAATGGATCCACTTAAGAGTGATAATGACAATTTATTTTAATTAACATAATGTAAAGACAAAAATGACATTTAAAAATATCCTTTAGTATATCTATTTTTACAAGGGGTTATATAAGTCATCCATTCGAATATAAATATTTATGGGAATTATTAAAATATTTCCTACATTATGGTAATTTTATTATAATTTTTAGAAATCAAATAAATTAAATTATGTATGAAACAATAATGATCTGAATTTACCTCATTAATAAATGATTTAAATAAATATGTTTATTAATATTAAAACAATATCCAAAACCAGTCCAATTTATTTGAGATGATTTTATTTCAACCATGATTACTCTTGTCTTCTACTATAAATAGTTTTGGAACTTTAGAAACCTAAAATCATTATATAATAAACTAATATTTTCAAACTTTCATAAAGAGCTTATCCTCCCCCTTATAAAAAGCCCTCAACTCTAACTCATTATTCATACCTCTCAAGCCGCTTGTCTCATCAAACCTCTACCCAAATAATCTCTCAAGATTCATCTCTTCCCCCTTGAAGCCTTACCTTAGGCATAAGTCACTTCAAGAAGTCCTTTTGGTTCAATCTAAAGAGAGTTACCCAAATTAAAGGTAATGGTTTCTATTAATGTATTTTATTTATTTTACTTCTCCAATCCCTAAAATAATTTTATTACTTTATTTTATAAGAACACCAGTATTATAAATATACTAGGATGTTTTTATTAGAATTATTCTAACTACACTAACACACACCTCCATCTAATGGGTAAAGAACATAATGAATCTGTGGATGGAAAACTAATGCCTAACAAAACAATGATTGTTCAATTATCTCCTACTGCATCTCATGGTGGCCATTAATATGAAATTATATTTATATATGATATATATTATGTATATGTTTTCTCTATTCTTTTGTAATGTTCCTTTACAAACACACCTTTATGCTTTCTAATATGTGTGAACACAATATTTTCATTTGAGGTAGTGTGGACTACCGCCCCATCCAAGTGATATGACTCATTAATGCCTTATGTGGGATGTATAAAAGATGGAGTTTATGATATTATATATTATATTATACAGGAATTATTATATAACTATGTATCATTATGTTTTAATTCCATTAAAATATAAAATAGAAATGAAAATAGTGTTCATGCGTAAGTACGACTTCGTGTCTCCATGAACTGTGCATTTCATTTCTTATCTACAAATGTTTTGTACTATTATAAGTACACATATATATTGGATATATAACATATATATGATATATAAATCATTTATATCTGTATAGAGATAATTTAATTTTCACCACATGGACAATTTGAAGTTATAACATGTCCATTTTTGACTCAATTACCAAATATCGACAAAACGAACATTATTAACATAAATGATTACATAATGTTTATAACATGATAATAAGATAAATAAAAGGAATAATAAACTTAAAATATTTTTCTTAAACAAGTAGAAATTAAATTTAGTTTATTATTCAGGAGATTAAATAACGAACGAGTCAAGTCGGACATGAGTTATGGGGTTTCATATCTCACTTTTAATTATGTGAGATTTCCATTGTTCACCAATTATTTATTTCATGTGGAGTATTGTGTACTAAAATTTGATATATATTTTAATGATTATTCTTATATTCATGGTATTAAATGATTCCATTTGTGTTTAATAACTTTTGGTCATACGACTCGATTTATTACAACGTGGTAAGGAGTTTTTATCTCACTTCTTATTCCGGAGAGATTCATGTTATATTTTTTCCACTATTTCCTTTTGTGTGGTGTATGTACTTCCCATGATTTTATTATTGGTGTAATATAATTTAATTTATGGATATTTAAATCTTCATTTTATGATCCTTCTTTCATGGGGTGTATGTTTCATAAGTTAGAAAATCGGTAAGGAAATTTTAAATATCAATTTCCACTCATTGGGCATTACACAAACTTCATTGATTATTTTACTCCATGATTATATATGGAATCACTATTTATTATTTATGTAGTAATTTTTAATCCCCTTTCTATGTATATACTTTTGACACATATAATCACTCCATTGATTAATTCTAAAGTCATCGATATGAACCTAATAAGAGTAATTTTAACTCAATCTCCATTCATTGAGTCAAACATCCAATTCATTAGTGTTGTTTTTTACAAGAATATGTGTGAATATACTATAATTAATTTAAACTAAATATAGAATCATATTGAGTGTATTTATATTTTTATCACATAATTATGTCATTTATTTATCCTTAACCTATTGATATAGTCTTTATAATGGATTTCATCTCAACTTACATTCCATTGTGTCTTCTTGTTGTTATATGCCAATTCACTTTTAGTTGGTGTATATACTGTTCTTTGACATAGTATATCATGAATCCCTTTATTGTCATGATATTAAAAAGTTTTTATTACCTCAATTATTTTTATTCAAGTGTCTATCTTTTGGTTAGAAACTCTAACTATGATATAATTTATATGTTTTAATGATTTATTCTTCTAAATCATTCTCATTAATGTCATTGTTTTAAAATTAGTTTTAAGGATTTATTTATATGGAAAATAATGTTTTAAAATTAATATTTGGTTTATAAGTTTCAAAGTTGTATGGGACACTTAGATTCAAAAATCTCTTTTAATCAACTTCTTGAAAAATAGTGTGAATTTTAAATGATTTCAAGACAACAGAGATATTTCCCTCAAATGTATTGATGATTATTTTCATCTATGTCAATATAGTTCATTATTCTTGAATGAGTATAATCTATTATAATAAAATATTCCATATTTAATTGAATGTGTTATTTTTGACTGTGGATGTGATAGTTTTATACCATTCATGGTTTGTGGTTACAATATTGACATTTCGTATGCAAGTTTAAATACACATTTTTAGATTATTTTTCATCCATTTCATATGAGGAATGCATAAGACATAGTAAGTGATGGGTAGAGACCGCTATATCTCCTCGATGCATCGTTAGGTATCATGAGACAATTAGATTTGGAATTGGCTGAGGCCTTTCCAAATTTTTGATATATGGTTTTGGGCGAGGCCTTAATCATTTTTAAATGTCTTGTCTGTGGCCTTGATAAAATATTTCAGAATGTACGACATTATGAATACTATCATTATGAGTTTAGCTATTGATATTTCATTTGGTTATTTGACTAGTAGAATACCCATGACTATGTTTTATTATTTCATTATTTACTCATCTCGTATTCCTACCATAAAGTGTTCATGTTTATTATTTGTAAGTCATGTGTTTTTAATTATTCACCATGCCTAATGTTTATTTTATCTTCCTCTATATTTCTTACTCTTACTGAGCAGATGAGCTCACCCCTTTCTTATGATTTATTTTACCATGATTCAAATACTTGTATTATGATTTATATGTAGAGTTAAGCTAGGGGATTAATGGAGTTCTAAAACGATAATATGTGTCATGTTTTATTTTTTAATGTGTAATGTAACGTTAATGTATGTAATATATTTTCCAAGACAATGAAACCGGTCAGTCTTTTAGGACATGATTCCGTGTAATCAGGCCAATTGTATAAATAAGGCACCGGCTCCAGGATTTTGGGGTCAGGGAATTACAAAATAAATATGTATATAGTTCTTTTATAACTTAATAACAATGTTTTAACTTTTATACATGAGGTTAACATACCAAATACTAAGGAAAATTACATGTTAACGGTTCATATTAAAATATTATTACTATTCCAAGGTTGTTAATATGTAAGTATCTGCTGGGACATCTTTATCATCCACATCAATGTTTTCTTAAAAATGCATTTGAAATCATTTTTTTATTTACTAGACTATGAGTTAAAATCATTTATACCCTTATTTTACCATATATGTTTTGTATGGAATCATTCCGTCATTTTCCAAACATGTTACATTATGACCTTTTAGACAATATTAACGTAAGAATGTTTTTTAACATATACGAATGGTTCGGATATTTTCCGTCATTATTACATCATAGATGATTCCTTTATAATCATATAATAATATTTTAAAAATAATTATTTTCCTTTATAATTATGTGACTCTTAAATGATTTCAAAATAGAAAGATATATTTCTCTCAAATAGTTTTGTTTTCATCTATGTCAACATCCTTTGATACATTTTACACTTATTTGAAGTAGATTTATTATGATAAAAATATTCCATATTTTATTTAATATTTTCTAATATGTTTGACTGTGGATGTGCTATTTTTATACCATTCACAGTTTTTGGTTAAATAATTGAAATTTCGTATGCTAGTTTTAATAAGAATGTTTATGTTATGTTTCAAACATTTCATATGAGAAATGTTTTTGACTTAGTCAGTGATGGGTGGATCCCACTATAGCTCATCGGTGCATCGGTAGGTCTCATGAGACAATTAGATGTGGAATTGGCTAAGCCCTTTCCCAATTTGTATATGTTTTTGGTCGAGTCCTCAATAATTTTTAGACGACTTGGGCGAGGCCTTGCCAAAATGATTAAGAATGATCTGCATTATACATTACCTAATTATTAAAATAATATTTATGGTTCATGTGGTTATTCAACTAGTAAAATACCCATGACTATGTTTTATTAAGGAATTATTTACTCAACTCAAATTCCGGCAAAAAAGTGTTCATTTTTGTTATCTTTAAATCCTTGTGTTTTCAATTATTCACCATACCTAATGTTTATGTTGTCTTCTTCTACATTACATACACATACTAATAATTTTAGATCGACCCTTTCATATGTTTCATTTTCCAAGAATATTAAGAAGATAGTTATGAGTGACTTGAAAGCGTTTTATAGGAGGTATGGATGTTTCTAATTGAATAAATTATTGTTGTAGTTATTTTTCAATTTGTAATGCTGAACTTATGTATGTATCTTGTTTCAAATAATAATAAATTTCTCAGTCATACAGGACATGATTTAATGTATCATGCCAATGTTATGTCATAATGAATTGAATCGGGGTAACTGGGGTCGTGTTGTTAGATGCTGAAAGTGTATTCCATTGGGGTTCTCGACAGCTTTCATTTTAGTGTTCATCTACAATCATTCAAGGAATTTTCCAAGCTTGGTCGTGTGAGTCATAGAGTCCTGATAACCCACCATTTATTCTATTACAGTGGATGGTTGATTTCTATAGGGGATGCAGTTGTCAATGCTCGGCCCTATGGATCCGCCTTCCCAGCCTGCTTCTTCTTTTCTAGAACCCTGGTGTCTTAAAGGGGTTCTACAATCATTTTGGTTTTTTCCTGCACGCTGATTATGATTCCAATAAATTGTATCACCCCTAGTATGTGGGATTGTGCATTGAAATGGATATGTCAAGGGTCCTTCCCCACCCCTTTTGGCTCTTAGTGGGATGTTGGAATGAGTTCTAGAAATAAATCAACTATGAGTTAATTGTGGGATTATGTTCATTTTGATTCTATCAAGGGCATTCAAAATCCATATACCATAGGCGTGTAGGTTGTCGTCAAAGAAGTTCCACCCATATTCACAGGTGGATGACCCCCATATGTGAACGAAGAGCATGTTATGCCTCCACCCTTTATTTAGATTCCAGTTCCCTCATCTAATCAGCCCCCTCTATGAACGAGGATTCTGCTATGCAACCACCCTCAGTGCATATTTCAGTACCATCTTCTTTATATGGCCCTATGATCTCTGGATAAACAATATTCCTACTGAAGGCCACATAGATTGATGTTATTCATGAAAAAGGGGATCTGGGGGTGTGCATTTCTCTAGATTCTCAGTTCCCTACCAAGGATGAGCATCTGTCAGGTGCGGGATTTGGCTAGGTACTCCTCTTGCTGGTGTTTTCCACAGTGGTTCCGCGTGCGAATGATCCACGTAGCTCTTCAGTTAAGAAGGGTAAACAAGTGGTGGTTAATGAGGATGAATTCACCATCTACCAAGGATTGATGTAAATAAATCTCAAGGACTACCCCTCCCTAGGTAGAATGGTTGGTTTTGAACTAGAGAGTCTATCTTGTCCTCCAAAACAAAGCGACAATACTGTAGGAATTGAAATCCCAATGCTCCACTCTTCTTGGGTGGAACATATTCTACTAATCGATCATGTCTTAAAAATTAGGTATGTACAAAGTTATCTAAACTTATCCAAAATATTTCTAAATCTCCTCCCCTCTATATAAGGGGACAGTCTAGGTAGATGACACTAGTGCATTCGGGTAACCAAATTTTCATGAGAAGTTGAGTCAGACAGTGTTCCAAGTGAAAGTCTAATGCTTCCTTTGACATTATCTGTGACAGTTTTTTAGTTCATGTAGTCATTGTGTTATGTTTTCTGAAAGTTAATGTTGGCAATAATACTATGAGGATCTTCCTCAGATGATGTTCTAAAGCAGGAAGCATCCACATGCACATACACTTCAGGATTTGGATGAATGAGCGGGTATGGAACTTACCATTGGTACCAAGCCCATTGAACCCTGCATGCAATAACTAGTCAAGTGGCCATGCGAATATGGATTCTTTTATTTATTTATTTTTTTGGTAGGGGAAACTCCAAATAGTCTTAATTTGGATGTCTTTTACATTTTAATGGTTTTTTTTTGTTTGAATGTTTTGCGTTCAGACATACCATTAAAATTTAATTTTGAAATTACCAAAACAATGGATTAGAGGAGAACACTATTGAAATTTAGTATTCATTTTATATTTCTTATTACCTTTTTATAACAAACACATATATATTAAATTTCAAATCCGTCGCTTTGTCGATATTGGATACTTGTTTCCAAAATGATGTTTTTTGATGCAAACTATCCATGTTGATATAATTCCATTATCTCCATAATGGTATTCAGGATTTAAATATCATATATATATATATATAGTATATTTGTATTTGTAATAGTCTATTATGTTTGTAGAAAATAAATGAAATGCACTTTTCATGGAAACCATAGGTCGTACATACGCATTCATGCTACTTTTATTTCATTCTCATATTAAAATAATTAAAAATAAATGATAAATAGGTATAATATAATTATAATCTAATTTATATGTTATATATGTGACATAATTTCGTTAATTATATTCTTTATATTTTCCTTGTATGTCCTGAACGATTCATATCACTTTGAGGCGGCGGTATTCCACACTTCCTCAAATGAAATTATCGCATTTACACGATATCAAATGCAGAAAGGTAAGTGAAAAATTAAAATTAAAAAAATCATAGAGTCAAAATAAATATAATATATATCATATATAAATATAGTTCCATAATAATGGACACCATGAGAGGTGGTAGGATAAAATTTTACAATCATTGTTTCATGAGGTAGCAGTTCTCCATACACGAAAACAGTATGTTCATATCCATTAGATGGGGGTGCATGTATGTTTTCTTCAAACACTTCTCATAACAACTGTCTAGTATATAGTGTATTCTAATTTTTTCAAATAATTAATGTAATAAGAAGATAATATGGAGTAATGAAGGAGAATAAATAAATAGAACCTCAGAGAAGATGAAACCTCTATATCGTGTAACTTTTTTTTTTGATTTGAGCGAAAAGATGTTCTTCAATTCCATTATGCCCATGTAAAGGATTATAAGACGAAGTGGGAGATGTTGGGAGATTATTTGATCATATTTTGGTCGATACATGGGTTTTTAGAGGTCTGAGTATGTGGGTAGAGTTGGCGACCTTTTATAAGAGGGAGGAGGGGCACTTTGTGAAAACTTGAAATATTATAATATTATAAAATGATTTCAAAATGATAATAGTTAATATGTGATATATTTCGAGTAAAATATTATAATGGTTATAAATAATATCAAATAATTTATTTTGAGAAGTTTAGTTCATAAAATTAACCTTATCATTTTGCATTAACCCTAAATTAAAAATAGTTACTCATACCATGTCCTCTTGTATTTTCACAATATATGGTTTCTAAATAACAATAAAATGACAATAGAACTATTAGTGGATTATTATTTGCATTTTTAAAATTATATAATTCATTTGTAAGAATATTATATTTTTAGGACTATTATATCATTTATTAAAATAGTATTTTTTTTAAATCATTTATATTAATTTTAACAATACTAATAATTTATTTTTGAAAAATTCATAAAAACATGGTTACTTAAATGAAAAGAAATTAAATAGTAGGTAATATATCAATAACTTCTAGAAAATTATGGGATTGAAGGTAAATATTAAAATTACATTTATTTTAATATTTATAACATCATGTATTTGAATCCTTCATTAATATAGTAATCACAACGTCACCACTCTTTCAAAAATAAATAAATTTATTTAATTTCTGAAAATTATAACTAAACTACCATAATGTGGGAAATAATTATAGATTTAAAATTACTATTTATAGTCAAATAGTTCAGTAATATATCTTTATATTAACTTTTATTATTAAAAGATACATGATTACGTTATATTTATCGTTTCTTTAAATAAATGCTATTAACATGTCATTATCACACCGAAGTGGCTCCATGGGGTCCTAAAATAAAACCAATGATGAAAATGGTCATTAATCTCCCATTAAATATCATTAGGACATGTGATTGGGTACTTTAATTTTATTATAACATTAGATTTTCCCCTTATTTACCAGATTTATCCTTTAACCACGGTAAATAAAAATAATTTCTGATATTACTATTCATAATGTCCAATAATAAAAGGAACTTGTTTAAATAATTTGAAACTTATTATTCCAAATAACAAATCCATTTTTCCAAATTCAAAACATATAATTTTCATGAATTTATTTAAAATTAATTTTTATTGTCAAAAAAACTGTTGTTTTAAGAAGTAAAAACTATCAAAATATTAGCATATGTTGTGTGCCATATAAATGTAAAATTACGTTCAAGTTCTGGAATGTATTAAATGAAAAAAACATAATAACATTAAAATTTAAAACCAAAAAAATATAATATATCAATATAAAGAAATTAGATTAAAACAAAGCATTGACATAAAAGTGGTATTTTTTACTATTCATTTGAAAAATGATATTATTATAAAATTAGTAATACATTATCCGAAGTAAATTTTTAGGAACTACTTCTATGGAAGAAGTATATTTTTCAAAATATAATACATAAAAATGAAAAAAAAAATTTAAAAAGGGTTATTCATCAAAAGCCGGTAAACCATTCTTTTAAAAAATGTAGACTATTTTATTCTTAAAATAGGATTCATTCTCAATTTAAGCCTCTAAAATTTATTGGATAAATGTAATAATATTTTTGAAATATGAAAAATCATAATATAGTTAATTCAATTCATCCCTTCTAATACAAAAACTAGGAATTAACTACAATATAAATTATTAATATTATTATATTATTTTTTCAGTATTACTCAATGTTGTGTGAAATGTAAGATTACCAAGAAACCAATTGTTGCGTATTGAGTATTCTACAAGAAAATTTTCTAGTTTAACGTAAAATTAATATAAAATTTATAATTATTATTAGATTAAAAAAATTATTATGTAATAAAAACATGGGGCTTTATTGTTGAAATAACACACACTATGATTCCATGTAGAAAAACATAGATATGGAAGAGAAAATATCCATATTTTATTAATGGAGAGTGATATTAAACATGATTTAGAGAATATTAAAAACAAAAAAACCATACACATGTGATTTGTTAAATAGTCATTGATTTCACAGTAGGAAAATTAAATGAAGAATGTTTTTAGTATACTATCTTTTCATAAATTTGATGAATTCTTTTACTTCATAATATGAACCTAAGGAAACATATTTAGTTTTCAAGTAGAGTTTCATTCACTAATAAATATCTACCAAAAATCATCGTTTCTCTAAATGATGAGTATTCAAGATGACTGGGTAACACCCAATGAGAATGAATCAACATTTAGAGAATCACATAACCCAAAAAGGATGAACTATATATTTCTTATATCTTTAGACATTAACCCAAACCAAAACATTTAGTAAAAGATAAGATAATCTCCCAAAAATAATAATCCTTTATAAAAATAAATACTACACTTAATCTCCAATATTCAACAAAGAATACAAACAATTTATCAAAGACCATTAAAAAATAGGTGTCCTTAAAATTATTCAAAATAATCCATACTAAAATTGAAATAAGAAATTCAAGAAGGATTTGATCACATCACCTTCCACAATAAAACATAAAATTTATCTCCAAATAACAACCTGAGCCCGCTCATCAAGATTTAGTGCATAAAAATACTATGTAATATGTTTCTTAAAAAATAAAAAGAACAATTTCACAGCTCATTAAAAAAATGAGGACCATTCACCAGTCGTGGTTATGGGGGATCACACAACACCTTACATTTATCAGAGTTGAACAATAATAAAACAAATAATTTCATCGGTTCTACGCTCTCTAACTCTAATAGTGATGACCTCTGTATTTTATCTTCTAAAATATAAGTGATAAAAAACATTTTAAAAGAAGGGTGAGCATTAATTTTCACAATAAGAGGTTTTAAAACCATTAAAATACATTTTAGGGTAAACATTATTCTAAACTATATTTAGAAAATATTAATTAAAACACCAGTACAATTAACATAGTAAACATTGAAATTTTATTCAAAATAATCTATTGAATTTCAGAAAATATTAAGAAATCTTTTGAAAACTAAAATGTCTTGGAAACTTGAAACAATGAAGGCTATCTTGGGCCTACAAAGTATTTGAGATATTTTTATTACTCTCCAATACCCTACCATATTAACATGGTATATGTGCATGTATTTATGAAAAACATTTTTAATATTTCTTTTTCTATATGTACATTTTTCACTAGGCTTTTATTCATTAAAAATTTATTTACATTTATAATAAAATTATATACATACAAATATTTATTTTTAAATACCTATATATATATATATATAAAAAAACCTTCACAAGAAAATATGTACTAGATTCGATATAAATGAAAACATATGTTGACCTGCCTTTTCCTGATATACTACTAATTTACATATATATTTTTAATTAATGGAACATTATTTAAAAATTATTTACAAAAAATGATTTTTTATTCATTCAATATTCATATATATAGATATTATTCACAAAATATACAAAAATATTATTTATACAATATAAAATTATATATGAAATTAATAAAAATGGTTCATATGCATGACATATCATTGATTAAGACAATGGCCATACCTCTTTATGTAAATGGAATATATGTTTGTACATATAATTGCACACATGAAATGGTATTTTTATTTATATAAAACTACAAATAATAAAATTATATACAATTATTTTGAGGTATATAATAATAAAAAGGTTAACCACGAGGGTTCATAAAACTAAATTATACTATAACCTTTAAAATAATAATATTTTATTTCTCATAAATCAACAATTGGACTTCTTTTCAAAATAAACATATAAAATTAATTTTTAGAATTATTTTTTATATCCAGAATAATTTTTTTTTGAAAAATACATATCACTATATAATTTAATATTAATACAACATTAAAAAAATCTATCAAAATAAAATTATAAGACATATGATTTTCTTGATAATCATAAGGCCTAATAATGTTGATGTATCTCTTAAAAATAAAATCTAAATGAATGAAATAATTATTAAATTATATTTCTATTAATATGGGATTTTGAAAACATAATTAGTGAAATAAGATTTACATTACCTGACAGAAAATACGAAATTATAGATCATCAGCTAAAAAAAGAACTATATATCCCTTTTAGAGGATGAAAAACATAATCTTTATAAATAAAATTAGACAATCCATTGGTTCATACTATAAAAATAATGAAATATAATTTTCAATATAAAACAAATCCCCTTACGCTTAACCTGAAAATTAAAATAATAATTTTGAAAAAAAAAACTAACTATATCATATTGATATTTTTGTAATAGATATATTTCAAAATAAAATAGTACTATCCCTTACTAAATTTTTTCAAAGTATTAAAACAGAAAACTTATTGAGTTTAAATAAAATAATCCAATAATCAAAAATATGGAATGTAAATGTTTTCCCTTACCTATAATATAATTATAATGGACTATTGGTCAATGAAGTGAAATAAATGATCATGGACTACCCAAGCAGAGAATGTAAACATTTGGCATCACATTATAGGCATTCATTGAGTCGAACAGTTACTATTTATAGAGTCTCTCGGACAGTCGATAAAATGTATTTTATTACAACTTTTTTTAATGATCAGATTTAATATTGATTAATATTTAAACATATGTGTATGAGATGAAGTCACAAATCAAAGATCTCATTTGATTCACAATGGAAATAACTGAATATAAATTTAAATTGTTTATATATGCAACAATAGCGGAAGGGAAAATTTTTATTGCATTCAATAACTGTTCTGAAATTGACAACTCATATGAGGAGGAGATTGAAAAATTAATTTTTTTGTTTAAATCGATGTTTAATTCGCATAGAATAGTGAAAAAAGTATGAGTATAACTCATGAAAAATTGATTAGAGAAAGATTAATATAAACCATATAGAAAATATGAACCAAAATCATTTACTCATCCAAGAAGTGAACGATATATCATCCTAGGAATAGTAATTTGGAGAAAGGGAAAAAAATAGAATTAATAACTTGAATCAATTACACTTACAACTAGAAAATTACATCTCAAAGTCAGTAGAAGATAATATGCAGATGAAATCGAAATTGATATTTAGTAGAAATTGTTGAAAAATTGTATAGAAAACTATTATAAGTGTTTAGATATCAATATCTAGTTGATGAAAAATTAAACAAGGATCAATGATAAGATCTTCCATGGAGACTGATGTAGAAAAATAGGGAAAGAATAAAAACACATGACTTATTATATTGAACATGATACGATTCTCATGGATTTTGGACTTAATTTAAACAAATATAAAACCAAAATATGTTGTACTCTATTTTCATTTGGGACATCCACCGTAAACACCCCTCAAGATCAATAGTAATGATTCAAACCCTCAACATTGTCCTCATATCAGTCAAAACTCAGATCCACCATTGTTAGCTTCAATATCCATTTTTTCTCAAGCTTACTAGGGATGATTCTTTCTGCTCGAGCCTGTGTCAACATTGACTCCCGAATATGATCTCGTTTTCTCCATGGTTGAACTCTAATGACATCGGCCTATCGAGTTCAGTGACATCTTGATTCCTTATGCGCTCAAACTCACCCACTGAATCCCACGACTCGAAAACCTGAAACCCCTAAGGATAGATCACCCTGCTCATGAAACCTAATAAACAATTCTCAATTTTTTAGTCATTCCATTTTATTTTCTTTCATTATCTCATTTTTAAAACATTCATTATTATTATTATATCATATTTTTTATTATTATAAAAATTAATTGTTAATAATTCATTTAACTTATCTTATATATATATATATATATATTAAAATACATTTTATTATAAACATAACATATAAAAAATGAAAGGTTTATATAGAAAAGTATTATTTTAAAAATTATGAATAATTTTTAAATGATATATATATATATATCGTATCCTTTGAAAATTAATTTGCATAAAAATTATATTTATTTATTTAAATAATAAAAAAATTCATCATTTATAAATAAAAAAAGTATTATAAAGAAAATTATAATTCAACTTAAAAATATCAACTATATATATACAATATTATCAATCAATTAAAACAGTTATAATTTTATTAAAAAATAATATTATTAATAATTTTATAAAAAATTAATCTAATAAAAATTTATAATTTAATTCTCATAATTATAATTAAATATATATATATATATCATATTTTCGAAAATAAAAGCATGCTAATTTTATAATAACAAAATTATTCAAGTATCATATTTCATTATGGTTATCATATATTAAAAGGTGAACATTAATAGGGAAAATATTTTTGTAACCTAATTCAATAATTATTTTAGTCAATTAATTTAACCGATTTTATTAAATATCTTCTTGATAGAAAATATCGCCTTTAAAATTCAAATATATATTATTGGTGGTATGATATTTGTGTTCTTGGGCATTTCTTATGTATACGGGTGGTTCTATGACAAACCAAGGGTGGGTGAGCTGGTGATATCTCTCCAATTCAATGGGTAATGTGATAGAGGTAAATGATATGGTTTCTCTTGAAAATTCTTGGGAATATACTGTTATGTGTATTCCAAACGTAACCCCAAGGATTACTCCCCATGTAGTTGTCAAAGATACAATGTAAGTATGATATGGTTACCATAATTTACCATTATGATTTATGATTTCTATTATTATTTATATGAATAGGATAATTACGTAATGTAATAAAAATATTATGTTTAATTGTTGAAAATAATTATTTTGTAAACTTTTTTCCATGTGGTTTAAATATTAATGGACTAACAATTTTATTCATTATTTTATATTCCTTATTGACCATTTTATGGTCATCCCATTTTTTAGAAATTTATTTTCATAGGGTATATGGAATTGTAAGAGAATGGAACAATTAAAGATCATTTTTAGGAAGAAAATAAATCCTATTTTATTTAAGGAGTTTTATTTTTTAGAATAATTGGATAGAGTAGAAGTGTATAATTTATAATTTTTGAGATGTAATGTAATAGTTAAGTCATAATTATCTAAAAAAAACTGGAATGATTCATAGTGTGAATTAAATAAAAAGTATTGATTTATCTCAAGATTATGTAATGTTTTAAGGCTTCAGAATTATTTTTGGAATTAGAGTTCAGATTTGAAAACATTAGGGATTATGAGTTTTGGATAACCACATGATAATTCTCTATGTCTATTCATGTAGTAAAATGCTTGTTTTTTTTTTCAGATCTAGGATATCCATTTACAAATGGAAGGAGGAGGATCTCAAACAATATTCTTATCTCCTCCGAATGACTTGCTTGTAGTAATTATCGCAATGTAATATTCAGATGATTGTGGAAATTTTTCTAACATATAACTCACTTGAAATAAGTTATATGAGATATCAAAAACCTCCAATATACATAGATACCTCCATGGATCATGGGTTGTATTTAATCAAATAATATTTACTCAATATTCTCATATTTTCAAGAAAGATAAAGACAATCATGGAATTTCAAATACATTAGCTTTTTAAAATATTTTTAATCATATTAGGATTTTGAAAAATGTGATGAATAAGGAGACCCATGTGAAACTTATTTATATTTTCATTAAAAATATAGTCTTTCAACACATAGTTATGGAATTTTAAAAGTACCTTTTATTTAATGTTTCAACTCAAAATAGGTCCGACTGTTTTATAAAAATCATGATTTATTAGTTTTTTGGAAATTATATGTCATACATGAATATTTTATGAATCTGTTTCTCTGTAAATACTCATATAACCCATGTTTTACATGGTTTTTTTTATGGTGGAAGCAAATTATTTTTAATAATCTCTGAATCATTGCTCAAATACATGTACCTCTTAAATATGTGAACAAGAATACGATGAAACCAGGTTGACACCATGATAATGGTATAATGTTCTTTATATTGGGAATAGTTTTATTTTATCATATGGAGGAGAAATAAAAAATATCAATATATATAAGACTTCATGAATTATGATTTTGAGGTCATTATGAGTTGGGATGAAAATTAGAGTTATTAGAAAACCATTGAAGTTAAAATTGGATAGGTTTTTTTGGATTTTATAAAAATGAACAACCTTCATTATGGGGGAAAACCCATCTCATCTAGAAAGGTGATAGCAATCATATCCTCATTTTAAGGGAACTAAGGTCTCATGGGCAACCACTAGTCTATGTTTTTTTCATTGATAGTATGACATATTATTTTTAGTTAAATTATTCTAAAGATCAAGAATATGTTGATATTGGGAATACATGTTTTATCAAATGGGTATCCTTAGTATAGGAAAATGGTTTGATGATTAAATTATAAATTTTATTTTGGAATATCTTTTCATTTTTGGGATCCCTATATGACTAATGAAAATAGAATGCTATGGGATTTTATTTTAGGAGTAACAGTTCAATTTTATTTTTTGTAAATCTGCGCTTCTATTGTAGACATACGGTGAATTGGGTTATTTATAGAAAGAATTATCCTATTTTAATGAAAATTTGATTAGGTTAATTTCCATTATGTAAGGGACATTAGGAGTATTCGATGTTATTTTGAGATAAATGTTAAGATTTATCATTGAATACTATGTGATCAAATCCTTCTGAATGTTGGGTTTCATTTTTAGTTTAGATTATTGTTTTTTAGGAATTATATGGACATTTATTTATTAAATAGACTTTTTTGAAAGTTATGGTATTGTTTGTTGAATTTTTTATATAAATATGAGTATTTATTTTTATAAAGGATTATTCTTTTCTGTGGATAATCCCTCTTGTACTAATTTTTATTGGTTAATGTCTAATGACAATGTAAATATATTGTTAAACATTTGTGGATTATTTTTCCCTCTAGCAGATGAATGTGTGACCATGTCATAATGAAAACTCATTTTTTTGAGAAAAGATGAGTTTGTGGTAGGAATTTATTAAAGGACGATAATCTACCTTTCATGTAAGTATGTTTCCTTAGGTTCTTAGTAATTCTCATGAATGAATTCCTCAACATTATGAAATATTCCACAAAACAAAAATGTTTTCCTTTAAATTTTCATACTGTGGATTCAAACATCATTTAACCCATTGTATTTTTCTAGTTTTAGGATGTTAACTTTTTTCTGATTATTTATTCTATCACTCTCCCTCAGAACAAGTTAATTAGTTTTTCTTCCATATCATAGATTTCCTACAAGATATCTTATTTAGTGTTATCTCATGTGACCTTTGGACTTATCTTTATTTCTTTTAAAGTGATAGTTTTATTTACTACCTTTCAGATTTGGGATTTTCAATAATGTTTCCAAGCCCATTTTTAAAATTTCAAGGACGCAGTTTCCAAAAGGGAGAAATGATGAAATGAACATGGTATTTATAGAATAATACACTTTCATATATCTTAATATTTATGAATAATATATTAATTTTACATTAAAGAAGAATCATTGTCAGATAGCGTACTGGTCACACAACAATGGGTTTCTTTGAAATATTATGTTGAATAATACATTGAGTTATATCGGAAAAATAATATAATAATATTATTATTTTAATTGATAGTTAATGCTGAGGTGTTGTATAGGTTATTAGGAATATGAAAAACTACCATATGGATATACATGTTTGTTAACTATTTTTACATTTATCCAATAAATTTTAGAGGCTTAATATGAGAATGAATCCAGATTTAAGCATAAATTAATTGATTACTTTTTAAAATCTACTTTACCACCTTTTGATGTCAAACCCTTTTAAAATATATTTTTTTACACTTTTATATGTTCTATTTTTAAAAATAAAAATTATCTACAAAAAAGGGACATAAAAATTTACTTTGGTTAAATTTTTTGTAATTTTCTGATAAAGTACAATTTTAATGAATATTAAATAATTTTGCATTTTAATTCAATGATTTCTTTTTTATCTAATTTATTTTATAGATATATTTTCATTTTAATTGGTTTATAGTGTAATTTCATTATGTTTTTATCATTTAATCCAATGTTGGTCATTGGATGTAATTTCACTTTTAAATTGGACATAAACACAAGTTAATATTTTTATATTTTTTACATCTTCAAAACCCAATTTTTGGTTTTGACAACATGAATTAATTTTAAATTATTTAATTAATTTTTTTAATTATGAATAATGGATTCCATATTTGTAATCATAAGGTCCATATTATGTAAATATATATCTTTGAATTTTTTAGTATTATGAATAGTAACATTAGTAATTTTTATATACCCTAGTTAAAGGTAAATAGGTAAATTAGTGTAACCAACAATATAAAAAGGATAATAAAATTATACAAAAACCTACCAAAATTCTATTGGATGAATAAAATTCTACTAATATGACCTAAGGGTCATAATTTATTAATTTAATGGACATTTTTCCATGTATGAGAGGTAATTATTGTCAAACAAATAGAAAGTGACATCATTCCACTCTCTTATCTGTTGTAAGTATAATAATTTTTATTTAAAGGTAAATTTAATGAAACATCGAACATAAATAGTATCTATAAATATAGTAAAATTATCTACATAATCGGAATTTATTCGTTGTATTTAAAGATTAAATGATTACCATAAATGTATACACAAGAGTGATTTAGTAATTATTTTATTAAGTAAAATATCAAATAAATGATATTATAAATATTATAATATATATTATGAGAAAAAATATATGTCATACATGAATTCTATAGATTCTTATGACTTTTTAGGATTGTGTTATTTTATTATTTTCAAAGTAATAAATTTTTATTAATTTTTTTAAAATCCATGTATGAAAAGTGTAAAATTTGACATAATTCATAAAATCGAAAATTTAAAATAGTTTATTAAATTTTTAAAATTCAGAAAAAATCTACAATTCTAAAAAAAATTAGGATATGATTTAATATTACATAAATAGAACTCTTTTTTAATTTTGACATGTTATGATAATTAAATTAACCCACAAAGTGTAAGTAATAAGATATCATTATAAGATTAAAAGGATGAAAAAATGATAAACCACATATCTAAAGGTTTAAAAAAATTAAAAACATTTCAATTTTCAATTTTATAATGGGGATACGGATCAACATTATCATATTATTGAAATAAATGCTTTTGGAACCATTATAATCTGCAAATAAAATTATTATAAACTAATATTTTAAAACTTTCAAAAAGTACCCTCCTCCCTCATATAAAAGTCCACAACCTATACTCATTTACTCACACCTATAAATCCCATTGTATAATTAAAATTCTACTCAAATATTCACCCAACATCCCTCCCTTACTCATATAATCTTTAACATGTGTAAAAGTAAATTCCATAAATCCTTTGGGATCAAATCAATTGGAGTTTCCTATTTTAGATGTAGAGTATTCTCTAAAGTTATGTTCATTTATTTTCTTTATTCGATTTATATGTTCTTCTTATTCTAAGATTACATAAAAAAATATGTATCTTCAATATAATAGGATATTTTTTATAATTATTCTAACTACACTTATACACATATCCACCTTATGGATACAAACATACGGTTTCTGTGTATGACGAACTACTGCCTCACAAAACACTGATTATTAAATTTTCTCCGACCACCTCTCATGGTGGCAATTATTATGAAACTATAATTATATATTATATACATTATATTTATATTTTCATTATTATTCTATATTTTATTAATTAACATTATGCCTTTAGTCTTTCCATAATGTGTAAATATGATAATTCTGTTTGAGGAAGTGCGGACTAATGGCCCCTCAAAGATATATGAATGCGCGAAATACATGGAATGTATAAAGTATGTAATTATGGATATTATGTAACATATATAATGTAGATATTATACTATAATTATTAAATACCTAAGTATTGTATTGTTTTTTTTTCATTAAGATGAAGTAGAAATAAAAATGGTGTTCATGTATATGTACGACCTACGGTCTCCAAGAAAGGTGTATTTCATTTATTATCTTCTAATATTATGGAATACTGTAAATAATGATATGCTGGAAATGTATATGATATTTAAATCCTTAATATAAATACTTATTTGATTTAATTTTGACAACATGGGCAATTTACATCAAAATAAGTTCATTTTTGAATCAAGAACTAAATATCGACAAAACGATGGATATAAACTTGAATAATTATGTGCTTGTTATAACAAGGTGATAAGGGATATAAAATGAATAATGAACTTGATTTATGGTTCTAAAAAAATTAAAAATTTACTTTTGTTTATTATTCAATAATTACAAGGAAAATATGTGATGAGTTGGACTCAAAGGTAAGGAATTTGTTAACTCAATTTCAACTAATTAGGATTTACACATATATAGTTGATTATATTATTCCATGATTATGTGCTGAATCAGAGTTTATTTATTTATATTGTTATTTCCCCTTCACATTATGTAGATATACAATATTTACACATAATCACCCCATTGATAAATTGTTATGTCAATTATATGAATATTGTCCGGTAAATCATAATTCAATCTCCATTCATTGAGTTAAATATCCATGTCATTGGTTTTGTTATTCATATTAAATGTGTGATTGAAATATGATTTTTTACACTAAATAAAAACTTATATTGGTTATATTTATATCTATCACAGATAATAATTTTATTGATTTAACCTTAATCTAAGGATAACGTCTTGTAAGGGACATCATATTAATCACCATTCATTAAGGTATATCTTGATAAAATGCACCTTTATTATTCTATATGATGTATATACAATGATTTTGACATTATATATCATGAATTAATATAGTCTCAAGAGATTTAATTTTTGGTTTAATGTTATTATTTAATGATTTTTATTCATGTGTTTCTCATGTGGTAAGGGATTCATTAATGAAAAAAAAAATTGAATGGTTCAAAAATTTATTCTTCAAAATGATTACCATTAATATCAATTTTTTCAAAAAAAAATTGATGAATTTTTTATTTTGAGATCTGTTCATTAAAATTTAAATTCCTTTAAAAATATTAAAAGTGGTAATTGTCACTTTGATTAAATGATCTTATTTTTGAATGTTAAAAATTATTTGATTTTATCAATTACCTGAAATGGTATCTTTTGATTACAATGTGTTAATGTTAATTTTTCTGTCTTCTTGGATTATATGTTATGATTACATAACAGTTATTGGGAATTGCATTTTTTATATAGGTGTTTCCATGATAAACCAATGGTGGGAGAGATCGTGATATCTCCCTAATACATTCGGTAACAAGAACGAGGTAAAACGTTAAGGTTTCTCCTTAGAGAGTTACTGAATATACCATGATGGTTATTCCAAATGTAACCATGAAGGTTACTCCATATGTAGCTATGAAATATTCATTATAAGTATGATATGGATTCGACAAGTTAGCTTTATTTTTTATGATTTGTATGATGTTTTTTTGGAATCATATGATTATATGATATAAACTAAATATTTTTTATTTTATTGGTGAAAAGTATGGTTTTGTTAGAATGATTTCATTTGTTATAAATATTCATTAACTAACAGTTTAATTCATTTTTGTATCTTCCTTACTGATATTTTTTACTCTTAACCCATGTGTTTTGAAATTTGTTTTCAAAGGGTATATGTAAGGGTAAGAGAAAGTAATAATTAAAGAAGATATTTATCACGAAAATAATTATTATTTTATTAATGGAGTTTTAATTTTTGGATCAATTGGATAGAGTAGAAGTGCCTACTTCTTAATCTTTAAGTTGTAATGTAATAGTCATTGCCAAATTCTCTAAAACCCTAATCCTTATAAGATCTTCAATTTGAATTAATGTCAAATTATTGAATGATATTAGGATTATGTAATGTTTTATGGTTGTGGTGTTATAGTAGATACCTTAGATATATTTTTTATTAAGAATTTTTTTTCCTATTAGGATTCTATTCATGAGTTGAGTCTGAGACACTAGAGCCTCATAATCAATACCTATAGATTTCATGGATTTAATATACATTCTTTCATTACCCTCAAACATCAATTTATACTCCATCTTAGGATAGTATGTATTAACATGTTCATTAATCTTACACTCATAACATGTAATATAAATTGTATTATAATATATTTTTAATTAATTATTCCAATTTACTATATTATCATATATTTTATTGTATCTCACTTTCCTTAAAAATTTCTTTTTATTATATAATTTTATAAACCTTATGGCCATATGGGGAATTTTATCATCACAATCAGCTAGTGATTCTTCATCAGTGTATATTTTAGCATTATGTTTTTACTTTTATTTTGATTTTGATATAGTAGTATTGAAGGATATAGATATCTTATTTTGTTCATCATACTCAAAATGATTTACTTTATAATCTCCCTCATACATCATTAACATCGTATTAAATTTCTTGATAGTTATCTTATGTATTCCACATGATTCTATTATTGAATCAAATGTCCCACTCCTTCTATCAGGAAGATATGTCAGATGTCAAAATGTAATCTTTATTAATAACTAGAATACCTAAGGAGATAATTTTTATTAATATCCAATTAAAAATTATATACATATAAGAAACCAACTCATTCGGTTTTATCATAAAGGTATCATATTTAACATTATATGGATTCAATCTCATTTCTTTAATAGTAGTTGTTCCTTCATGAAAAAAGATGATGTATCAAAAATTTAATAAGATGTTTTAACAGTATATATATTATTAAATTATTCATTTTATTAGGAAAAATTAAGGGTTTCCAAAACATTGTAAATTTTTGTTATAATCTATTTTATTAGAATCATCCCACGTATTTGTAGCAGTCTTAGTTAATTCTAATTTATCCCCCTCTAGCAAAAAAAATCAATAACATATGCCTTAAATGCATCTTTTTATATTTTGTTACCATTAAGAATAGTTATTTTCATTGAATAATGGATTTATATTAGTAGACGGACCTTCGGTATTATTATCCATTTAAATAAGTAAACTTATAAATGACAGAAAGGTAAAATCAGTATAACACAACTTAAATCACAGTTGATATGATTTTTAAATCCATTGGTACCAAATGTTCATCAGTTTCAATATCTCAAAATGGGGGATAATTTAGTGTCCATTAAATTTTATTGTATAAAATGGTTTAAATAAAATACACCCATGTAGTGAAAATATCCTAGCCTATCAAAGTAGTTGATTATGAAATGTTATCTTCTTTTAAAATATTTATGAATATTTATTAACTCTTGGTTAGAATGATATATGAAATTTATTTTCGATTTTGATATAAATTAACTGAATCAAAACAATTAATAAATTCTAATTAGGACTAATAATAAAAGTATTGGTTTTGTTTATTGTTTAAAAAATATTAATCTAGTGAATATAATGAAAAATAACACACATTGGTATAAATATAGGAGGTTCATTATTAAGGTGATATATAATCCTATCCACATTTAAATCACATACTACCAATAATATTATATAAAATAATCATGACGCACAACATAGATCAGGTATGAAATAATAATTCATCTATCCATGCCACAAAAGACCCTTTTCCAAAACAACTGTGGGAAAAAGTAAAGGATGGGAACACATAGGCCCTTTCTTTAACATGTGTGTAAACTCGTTTAAAGGGATCAGATAAGTTATTTAGTATTATATAGTTAAATAGAAAATATTGTGTGCATGTTTTATGAATAAATTAAGTCACATAGAACATAAGACGAAAATATAATTAGAATAATGAGAAATTATAAATATATTGAAATGATTATTCTGTTTTTTTGTTATTTTATTGGAATCCTTAGTATCTTTTGATATAGAATGAATATGACATAAAGTCGTGTATCTTGAAATGGAATTAAAATAGACCATTTTATGCTATTTTTTTGGACTGTGGGATGAAATAATATGTCTGATATCATGGAATATTCTATAGTTGATCTAAGGTAAGGATTCTTTTTTTAAGGATCACTTCACAAAAATCTATTTTTTTATCACTAAAATTTTTATCTCTCACCTCTAAATATCATAATATTTATACATCACTATTTTATGTGGTAATCTACTTTCCGATGTATCAGCAGCATCTATGAAAATCATATAAACCCAATTATCCTCCTATAGATCGATAGAAACTACCATTAATGAATCACTACATTTTTTTAATAACAATCATTAATATAACACTTGGAATAAAATTCCATTATATATAAATTTGAAATATTTAATGAAAACTAAACAAAAAACTAAGGGTGACTCTTTATAATGGTGAGGAAAATCTATCGATGACTAGACCGGATGGTGATTCAGGCCAATTGTTAGTCTTGATGATTGTAGGTCATGATCATTGGTCTCATCTCATATAGAAATCATTGAAACACTTTACCAAATCACTATTCTATCGGTTGTTAGTATTGTAAATTGGGTAACCCTCTAGAGGTATGAGATACATGAATTTAGAATAAAATTTATATTTGATGGTGACTCTTCTTTGTTGTTAGGTGTTTTCAGTAATTTATCATATTTTTTGGTTCAATAGAGAGTCATCATATGGTAGTGATTCCTTCACATAATTTTCCATCATTTCATCATGGTGGTGATTTTTTTGATAATGGTGGGTGTTTCCCATAGTTATCTAAATTTCCAACCAGATGGTGAGTCATGTATATTTTTGGGTGTTTTCAATAGATAGAAAAATTTCTCACCAGTCATCCTTATATAATAAAATACTGTAATAAATCATAAAACTATAAACTAATATAATAAACCTGATTTTTTATTATCAAAATAAGGGTTCCAACAATGTCATACCAGCCCCAAAAGGGTACATGGGTAGTTATCCCATGCTCAATAGAATTAAAGTGGTATTTAACCAAATCATAACACGGAATTATTATATAGGGATTATACATGAAATATAAAGACTATGATTATGATTACTCAACACTTTTTTTCAAAATTTTATGACATCATATCTTGAAAATGTTATTCTATTGTGGATCATGTTACTTTATTCTTTTATTATTTATGTATTAAAAACTATCAAAAATTATTCCATGAATTATGATTATGAATTTTGAAATAGATGGTGTTATTTTACAATGTATTGATCAAGTTCTCAAACACATTTTATGTTGTTAGGAATTAATGATAATTGATATCCCCATATTTTACTATTATCAGGCATCTAAAATCACCAATTATTATTTTTAATTTATAATAGTATATAAATAAAAATTTCAATTAATATATGCCTATGAATGGTGAATATATTGATGAATGTTCTAGGAGATGATATGGATATTTCATGTACTAATTGCTTATTTATTCATGATTTAAATGAAATTATGAAATTATGGTTCTGGTCTATATTTTATTGATAGGTAATGAATATTTATCTAATAATATAAAATATTTATATATGTACTTCTTGAGTCGCTTACTTTGGCATCTTCGAATGGATAAGTTATTTTAGGAAAATATGATGACAAAACATTTATGGGATCACATATTATAATCCTATGTATATTATTTTATATTATGTTAAAATAATTTAGAGATATTGTTTGTTTCCATGGATATAAATAAATATCTGAATAGTATGAAGTTGATGTGGTTGTGGTAATGATACTCTTTGGGTTAATATAAAATTTCCTCGAACCCACACTATCAGATACGATCCAAAAATCAAAAAAAAATATGACTGTGAATTTCGTGCTAGTGATGGGGTCAAAAATTTATCCATGGAAACCATACCATATTAAATTTAAATAGTATGTCACTTTAATACCTAGGGACCATTCATGTTTAGATTTTTGGATGATTTTGGAATACTCATATATATTCATTAAAATTTCCTTCCAGTGAAAATGTCTAACACTTAACTATTTTTTATTATCTAAAACTAAGTTTTCAATATTTTCCATATGAAAGACATCTTGAAATAATTCATTCATTATTACTCTTTAAAAAATTGAAAAAAAACATTAGATGGAAGAGATCACATGATCAAAATGGAAAATTATAATAATGAACCTTTTATGGAATTATTGATTAAAATAAGACCACAATGGTATTCTAACATAATAATGGCTAATGAGTATAACAAAATAATAATCCTTCCATCAATAAATTTATCATATAACATTAAAAACTGTAATAATGAATTAAAAATGAATGAGAAAACAAAAAATCATGGGAAATTAGATATCAATCATTGTCTAAAAAACATTTAATAAAATATAAAAACAATAAGGAAATTGAGTTTTTATATTTGGAAATTTATATTCATATTTTTTTTAACGGTGTTGGAAATTACTAGAACCAAATTTAATACAAATGGGAAACCCCCAAGTAACTCCCTCCTAATAACCTATAATGAAAAAAAAATTACATAATGAATTGGATTTCTGTATGTGTTCAACCGTCACATAATCTATATCAGACTCACCTAACACTATCTAATATGACCCATAACCCCATCCATATAAGGATATTCTATAAATATCTTGGAGAACCCATTATATAATAAATATCTAACTCAACACTATGTTATAATTATGATGAACCCATTATATAAATTACATCACGTTAACACATTTATCAAAAATAATTCATATATACATTTATTGAATAAACCAATTAGAATAATTTCCTTTTTAATCATACAAAAATAAACTTTCTTTCTAAGCTATATTTTCCTATGATAATAAAAAGGGTTGAATGAAAATATCATTATCCATCTAAATAATGAAAAGAACATACCATTACAATATATCCCAACTGGAGTGTATTTAAATTAATTATGGTTTAGTTCTATAATATAAATACCAATAATAAATTAGTAAATAAATATTATGAAAATTACCATTTCACTTGTGATGTATTAAAGTATTTCAACATAAATGGAAAATTGTTTTGAATGATCACATGTATAATTTCAGAGGAAAATATCCATTATATTTTTAAAATAAATTTTTAAATTAGAAATCATTATAAATCATTAATGATAATTTTTTTCAAAATTATAAATTGAAAAATTATATATAATCATTAAAAATTGGATGTTAATGATCATGGTAATATATATTATTTACCAATATGTTATAAACAATGATTCTTTGCACATTTTTGAAATAAATGAAAAAAAATAATTTTTCAAAAAATGAATGGAAGATTCTTTTTAAACAAAATTGAATAAATAAAATTCTTTGTAATTTTGACTTCTTAAATTTAAATCCAAGAATTTTTTAAATAAATTTTAAATAAATTTGGAAATCATGGATATTAAAGATAATTATTCCCTTTAAAAAGTAAACTATTAAATTTTTATCACTTTGATATGAAGTTTCCATGTTTCATTTATCATTATATAAAGAAAAAATAAATTGAACTCAAAAATAAAATCCTAAATATATGATAATAAATTATATGGATTCATATAAAATAATATTAATCTAATTATACCATAATAACATTGAATACAAAAATATTAATGTAAATGAGATTGTAAAATAATTCAATTTCAATTTGGTAACACACTAATCCTAAGACCCAAGAATGAATGACATAAAATGATGAATTAAATATCATGATCATAGGTATCTTCATGAAATTATTTATAAAATATTATTATATACACATTAAAAATGAATATATGTTCCTATATTGAACACATGTCTCAATTAATGTGAATTTTAGAATAATTACCCTTACAAAAATAATACAATAGAATTTTATAATTAATAAATGAATATTTTATGTGTATTGGATGTGAAAGAAAAATAGGTATTGTAAACACAACATAAGATAATTAAATTTCATTATACATAATCCTGAAAAAATAATTTCAATGATGAAGTAATACAATATAGTTAAAAGAAGACCAGTTAAGAAATTACTTACCACATTGTTAATTGAAATTAATTTCCCCTTGAAAGAAATAATACAAATAGATACATAAATTAAAGTAAATTATTAAGGATTATTTTTATTAAATTTAATATGATACCAAATACACCACAAAATAAAAATATTTGGTTAATATGTCTTATGTGTCAGAAAGATAAAAAATGAGATAAAAACCTCATACTACAAGTCTAAAAATTCCACATGTGTCCTTTCACTCATGTATAATAGGAATATTCAAGTTAGTATATTTATCAAGTTAGATTTATTTGTTTAGTAAAATATACTTAAATTATCATTTTATTTTTTAATGAAATGTTTTAATACATTAATATTTATGTCGACATCAGGTTTTTTGAGGACGATCTGTTTATTACATAGAAATGTATTTTAGTCGTTTAATGTTGTCAAAAGGTCCATATTTCAACAAATATTGAATAAAAATCAAGAAATATTAATCCTATATATACAGAAATTATAATTTTAGAACCAATAATTATATATGGTTATGAAAAATGAAATATGGTCCAACAGTGGATATGGTAGGTCGTACATATTCTTGAGTAAAGTTTCAATTTTTAAATGATCACTACGGAATAAAAAATTAAATATTTAATATATAAGGAATTATAATCATAAAATAAATGAAATATTATTTTCTGAAATAAAATTATATATATAATCGATGTGTTTTGGAGATGAAAAAAAATCACAACGCCATGTGGGGTCGATAGTCCAAACATAAACAAGAACAACATTATATTTTTTTTTGTACGAAATTAACTGCCATATTAAAATTTAAATATGGTAATTATTAGACAATTATAATAATATTGTAATATATAAATAATATACAAATTAATGGAATCCTCATTACCTTCAATGTATTGTGTTATTGAAAATCAAATCACATGGCTTCACGAGGCTATTGTCCACCGTACACATGAGAGAACAAATTAAATACCCCATATATTGGAATGTAAGAATGTATATGTTATAAAATTACTAAAATTATATAAATTTTTTAAAAATTTAATATACACACATCAAAACCAACATTATTAAAATCTGTGAGAGTAAATGATGGGAAACAAATAACATCGATTCATGAGGCTGTAGTCCGACGTACATTGGAATAATTATTTCATATCATATTTTAAGGATAAGGATAATGATTTATGATATTCTAATGACATAATAACATATAATTATATTTTTTATTATGGTTTTATTATATAATAATCATCAAATAAGACTTTATCTAGTTGGATAGAGAAATTAAAAAAATTCAACATTAAACAAGATACCTCATCTTCAAACAACCATCTTATCTGCAACCAAAATCCATCATTTGTGAGATTTATGATTAAAAAATGATATATGTTATGGGTAAGGAAGTTATGAATTAATATTTATAGGTATTTTCTAATACATATGGATTTGTATGTCTGATTAAAAGAGGAGAGAGGGTTTCTTTTTTTAAATTAGGTGTGTGTGACAATTAAAATTTTTCAAAAGAATATAGTCTATAAATAGATTTCACATAAACAAATTCCCAAATTAGACCATTTTAAAGGTGAATAAATTAATGGTTAAAAATATTTACATAAATATAATTTATTCAATAGTTTTATAACATTATTGTTCCATACATTTTTTACTTTAACCCCTTGAATACATGTTTTAACCTTTACCATGGTAATTATTTTTTACTACTTTTTCAATTCATTATAGTGAAAATTTATTAACATACAATTTAGTATATTTTAATTTTATAAAATTATTTTAATATAATTTATAAAATTAATTTCAATGAAGTGGAAATATTTGATATCAAATTAATCCCACATATGCGAAGAAAAAGTATTCTTTCAGTGCGTGTATTTTTGATTCAATAGAATACTCTATAATAACAATATAAAAAATATTAATCATTTTATGAATCCTATATAATATTAACAGATATATAATATATTATTATATAGCGCATGTATCAGTAGTGAATACTTTAATTAATGTAAATTCAAAAACATTTTAAGCATTAATAATATTTTCTAAAAATTTCCCTTTCCAATCCAAAACAAACATATAATAAAATCCAAAATTTTGTTCATTCAATATTAATTATGAGGATTGAATAGGATTAAAAATAATCATGTATATTTAAATCACATTCTATACTGAATGAGTATTTATTGTTATATAAATTATTGAAATGATATGATGGTTTCAAAAAACTGGGGGCTGCCACTATAAAATGGAAAATATGTATTTCCCAAAAAAAATAGTTTCCAAAAAAATATTTTTTTTTCTGTTTTAAAAATTATGATTAATTTTAAAATTTAAAATTTCCAAATTCACTATAAAATATCTATATTATTTTATACTAAAAATAAATAAAAATTGATTTTTAAGAAATGATTTTTCTAAAAAAATAAAATCCAATTATAAAACATTGAATGATTTTGTACTAATTATTAAGGAATAATTTATATTGGTTATGATATATATATATATATATATAGCATATAGTAGTGAATACAGTTTATACCCTCCAAATAAAATGTTATGTTATATATTAATATATTTAGGGGATCATTTAAGACCAGTGTTGTGTACTAAATACACTATTAGAGATAAAATTATTCTTTTAAAATATCAGGACATCGCAACGTCAAAAACATTAAAAAAACTATTTCATCATTATTGGATCATTATATTGTTAAAATAATGGTTGGTGTTTTGAAATATTATTTTTTAGGAAACCCACATCATAAAAACGATTATTAAATCATTCACTCGATAAGAAAGAAAATAAATTTGAATGCCATATGGTATAACACATACATTGTTTCCAAATATGAGAACATTGGTGGGATGTAAATATTTGGATATGGAAGAATATTGTAATGTCTATAGAATAATGTGTTGTTAATGGGATCATTGATTAAGAGAAAGTGATTAACCATGATAATGTCAGCAATTATAAAACCATAAAGAAAATTTGGATGAAAAAGGTCATTGAGAGTATCAGAAATGGTGGTAAATGAAAAAAATTGGCTAAATATCATTTTCCAATATATAGATAATTCATTTAACATATAGACTAATCGAATATAGATATTTAATTACATTATTTTTATACATTCTTCATTATTCCAATTTTCACCACAATCTCATATTTTTCAATGAATAATTAGTCATTATGGTTATTATTTTATTTTTAATGAACTGAGAATCAAAATATTTTAAGGTAAAATAATCATAATATGGATATAAATTTGATCCATATATAATTATACATTTAACACAAATAAAATGATTAAAATGTGGTATGATAGTAATCATATTGATAAAACCTCTTTATTATGAAATAATAAACACATATAAAAAAAACAAAAAAATTACACATGTTCAAAAAAATTAGTTATAAAATATCCCCACCATGAATTAGTCTTTTAAACACATATATATTATCATAACATTTAGATTTTAATCAAAAATTTCACACCCATTTTTTTTTCATGTCTTGGTTTGGATCTGGTTCGTTTGAAATACCAACACTTTTATTAGGTTTTGGGTGAGAATAATGTTTATTTTTTATCTTCCATATATATATATATTCATCCAGTCATTGGTGGCCCATATATTGTTTGTGCGTTTTCGAGAAAAGGGCGGTTACTTCATTATTTTGGCCAAATGTGAGCCCATTTCCAAATTTAAAGCTCGAATTTGTTTATTTTATAACTCCATAATTTCTCAACATTTTTCACACAATAAAATTCCCACTTTTCATCCACATACCTATTCATACCATAATATCCATTATTTTACCATAGGAGCATATAATAATTGTGGATTTAGGTTATTTATTCAAGAATTGGGCAACCGAGGAGCCCATTTCTAGATTTAAAGAATTTATTTTTTTCATTCATATCTCATCCATATTTTGTAATGTAATTTTTTTCATTTATAAATAATTAATTTTTTCATATATATCTCCCATATTTATTCCCATGGTTATTAAATACCTAAGGTTCCATTCCATTGTGATTCAATCCAATAGCTCACTTCTAAATGTGACGATCTAACAGAAGATGAAGAGTTCTCTACTTTCCAAGTTGTGATGCCTTCTTCATTCTCCTTTAGCTTTCTCATAATTCGATTATTTCATTGTCCTTTCTTATCCCTGAGTTATGAACAACCATAGTAAATTTTTTTTAATGATTTATTTTTGAGGTTAAATTGTTTTAGGTCTGTTATTTATGGGTTTAAGGTTTATAAACCTGCGGTGGTTGATTTCGGTTGTGCGTTTCCATTCTGCCATGTTTTTGGGGTAGGTTATCCAAATAAATTTACTTTATTATATAATTTTAATCTTTTTCAGGCTACTAAAATCTTTTATACCTATTTAGTATTTCTTTAAAAGCATTATATGTTATATTTTTTGTGAAAAAATTGTTATTTAGGTCGCGTTTTGTGTAAAATTGATTTGTTTCATTATAAAAACAACAATGCACGTTCAAATAAATTTTCTATTACATTATGATTATTGATTGTCATGTTTATGACCTGGTTTAAATACTATAATAAATATTTTGTCATGAAATTTTTTTTTACCCCTTTGGTTGTTAAATAGATGTTTTTTGATGAATATTGGATACCTAGTTTTCAAAAAAGGTTCCTGTAGGATTTTGTGTCCTAATCATGATATAAAATGAATTGTTTGAAATCTTTAAAGTATCAGAAGATTGTAAATTGAAATTTTGGGGTATTTTTATGAATTTAAAAAGGGGTTTTGGTTTTCTAATGATATGGGTAATGGTTTATGACATTTTTTTGGGAAGAGTATCTGGTAAGTGACCTGTTCGGCATTTTTAATAAAATTGTTAGACATTGATTGTGTAAACTAAGAGTTTTCAATGGATTATATATATGTTTTTACTTATAATAATTGTTTGTGTGAACAAAAATATGAAGGGTGTAATATTTATCTTTTATGGATGTTGGATTGGTAAAAAAATAAACGCATGTTTGGCATTTTTCTTAAAAAAGGGGTTTCATGTGTGTTCAACATTGCACCTTGTGGGGCCACTTTATGATCCATGGAATTTATTTTTTTAATGGTGTTGTGGCTGATAATTTTGATTATATATGGTATTAGTGGGGCTTCTATCTTAAAAAATAATTTTTAAATGGATTTTATGTGTATATCCTCGTTATACTTTTCATGTTTTTTTTAAACTAAAAAGTGGTTTATTGATTTGTGAAAGAACTGTGAGGAATGTGTCTAGGATAAATTGTGTATGTATGATATAGGTATTTAGTTTTCATATGAAATGTATATTTGATAAAAGTAGAAACAATATTGGTCATTAAAGTGAAAACCGGGTATCTTGGTGGGCGGAGGTGTACAAGTTTGCTAGTGATCTAGAGGGGTTTCATCCCTATTTCACTTAAAATTTTTGATGATGATAACACTAACTAATCAATGACGATGATGATGTTCATTAACCATATGTTATGAATGATTCTCTTACTATTGATCGTGTGCAATAGAATGGATATTTATTATGGTTTTATTCACCGAAATACGAGGTACCAGGAGATCACAACTAACTAGCTCCATGGGGTGTTCCTGTGACATGTGCTCGTTTGTTATTTTTTACTCCCCATCTTTTTACAAAGTGTTTGGATGGTAAATTAAATATTGTTTTTGTTTTATTTAAAATTATATATTCTATAAAGTATCCCTTGTGAAAACTATATTCATTTCAATGTTTCACATCTTTTAAAATTATTACAAGAAATCTTATTTATATAACATGCAAGATTTTGTCTTTTAATTTTTATAGCATGGAACTTCATTTGGAAAAAATAATTTAATATCAAATATTTAAAATATGAAATTTAGGTTTCTTTAATTTAATGGAAGTGCATTGGGAATGGAATATCTTCCCAACATACTATGTTTTCATACTCACATATATAGTCTAGTTCTATTATTAGCTATTGTGCAGGTTTTAACTTGAGTTTGATAACCTTGGGAAAATTATGATCAATATCTTGGAGAGAGACCAGTGGGGTCACGTCGATTTATATGGTTTTCAAGATTGGTCATCTGAGTTGTTTGTTTAGTTTTATGTTCTGTTTCTTGGAAAAATAATGTTCAGATCAATTATTTTGTAAATGTATTTTGGGTTGTCCATTTCATTATAATGTTTGTTTAATTGTTTATATTTTGGAGAAATAATTACATTTTTTACTCTATTTATTACCTTACTGCTTGTCTCTATCATGGGAGGATCGAGAGTGCCTCTCAGGACTTCTCGCTTGCTGGCTTTGGTCACTGGTTCAGGGTCAACTGGAGATGGTTCAGGAAAAATTGGTATCATATGGGGTCAGTTCTTAGTAAAAAAAATTTGAAAGTCCCCTTGTTATTTGGGGGGGATTCATGGTTTATGTATTGGGATTTTTGGGACTTTAGGGGTATTTACAAGAAGAGTTTCACGAACTATTTCTCGTTATGATCCACGGGTTTCCACGGGAAGTCCGGTTTTATTAGTTTCTATTGTTTTGGTTGATTGATTGGTGTTGGAATATGACAAGGGGAGTCTTACTAGTGGACTATGTGATCTCTCATTGCTTGGAAAGCCATGTGTATCTAGGTAATTTTCCAAATAAATATCTCTATATTTGTGTTCTGTTTGACATATGGCCGACAACCATGTGGTCAAGTCACCAACCGAAACTTGTTCCCTTTTGTGAGTCTCTTGAACCTTTATTAAATTAGGATTTTTTTTTCAAAATCCTTGTGTGTGAATTTTGGAAATGGGATTTAATTTAAGGATTTGATTTTCAAAAGATTAAAATGGGATTTCAAAAATTAAATATAATAATTTCTTGGATGTTTTAGTCATTGTTAAAAAAATTTGGGGAGGAAGTGCACATGATTTAATAAGGTTGTAATTTAAATAATCTAAACTTTTGGTTTTTTGAAATAATTTTTTTTCAAAGTCTGAATCATTTTATGGTGATTCTAAATAATTTTTGAAATGGGATTTTTTTATATGTTTAAAAGAATTTCAACATGATGAATTGGTTTTGGAAATTGGTTTTGAGTTTTTGGTGTCTTCCTAGAAATGGTGTTGGTCTCAACGGTTATCAGATTATTAAAAGATAAATTGCTGAATTTTATAAAATGGGAAGGGGTTATTTGGTTTAGGTATGTTGTTTTGAATTTTTTTTAAATGAAATGGGGTAGGTTTTTATGAAAATAATTCTTTAGGATGTGAGATGTTTTGGTAAAATCTGAAAAGGGGTTTTTACTTTGTGGTTAGTGTCCCTTCAAAAGGTACATGATTTTTGGAATGTTGATATTTTGTTGTATCCATTGGTGTTATCCTGGTACACACATGCATTGTTTTATTCATATCCAGAAGGATGGCCTATGTGGATTGGTGGTTGGGTTTCTAGGGATGCATGGAAATATGCAAGTGAGTGAGACTTGATGAAACACCATTGGTGAATGTGGAAGTCCACCAAGTTGGTTTGTTTTTAAAATGATTTTTGAGATAAAAATTTGTGGCATTTATTTATAAAATGATAGTTATGTTGATAGTTTTATCTATGTATTAGAAGAGTTCACTATTCAGTATACTTCATTGATCTAGGATAACTCAATTAGTTTATAAATAATAACCATACCCATATGGTGCACCCTAATCCACAACGTGGATTATCAATATTATAATTCTTCATGTGGAAACAACCACCAATATTCAATGGTGCTACAAATCCATTTGTAACTGAGAAGTGGATATGTTCCTTAGTGAAAATATTTCATGCTTTGGGGAGTAGAGGAAGGGAAAAAGTTGTCATGGAATTTTATCGCCTCACAGGAGATGCAGATCAATGGTGGTAATTTATTCAAAAAAAAGGGGGATGAAGAAGTGTCATGTATGAAATGGAGGGAGTTTAAAGAGCTTTTCATAGAAAAATACTTTTCTCGTGACCATCAAGCAGATTTAGAAAGGCAATTTATGAGCTTAATTCAATAACAGGATGAGAATGTTGCAATGTATGAATCTAACATTACAAGGTTTCCAAGGTATGCTGCAGATTATATGTTTAACCAAAGAAGAAATATTGATCATTTCATAAATTGGTTAAAACCATTTCTATGTAGACAATAAGCCTTAAAATCCTTCTCCTCGTACGAATATATTGTCTCATGTGCTACCAAGAAGTTAAATGAATTCTCTATGTCTTACGACTTTAAATAAATTAAAGAGAAGAAGATAAATGCTGAAAAATCGGGGGAAGAAAATAAAGAAACAAGGAAGAAGGGAAAAGATGAATATCCATACTGTAGTAAATTTAGGATGAAACACCACGGTACTTGCCTAAAGGGAATGAGAATCTATTACAAGTCTGGTGAAAAATTCTACCAACCCTATCATTTCATGGGAAAGAAATAAGTTTTCAATGTTTAATGCTACAATTGTAAATAAAAGGGGCATTATGGAAATGAATGTCCTCAGCAGCAAGGAAACATACCTCCAAAAGTGCCAAGGGAGCAAGGACAAGCTTATGTGATCACTACTACTGAGGTTGATGCTTCGAATGACGTGGTGGATGGTTGTTTATTGGTTTCCTCAAAATTATCCAATGCATTATTTGATTCTAGATCATCTCATTGTTTCATATCTTCCCATTTTTCCAATAAAATTAGTTATTTTCAATTTGACTTAACAAGGGTGTTTTCTGTCAAAACTCTTATGGGAAGTATCATTGAAACAATGTTTTCAAAATCAGTTCCCATTAGGGAACATAAATGAGATTTATCTACTGATCTCTTCGTCATAAACATGATTGAATTTGATATAATCCTTTGTATGGATTGTTCTTCAGTCCATGATGCGAAAATTTATTGTAAGAAGAAGGTTAAAATTCTTGATGATGATAAAGAGAATCTTATCATTTGTTAAGAAATGTCACAATCTGATTCTTATCCAGATCCACCCATAGTATCTCTACTAAATTCAAATATTGTGGAGGAATAGAATGAAATAACTATGGGTGAGGAAAGGAATTATCAAATAGGGGATGTACATATTGTGAAAGAATTTGTTGATGTGTTTCCAGATGATTTACCAAGACATCCTCCAGATTCAAAAATTGAGTTTTCCATTGAATTAATTCCTAGTACAAGGTGCCTAACGAAGTCCCCTTATAGAATAGCCACTTTGGAATTAGTGGAACTAAATAATCAACTATAATAATTGAGTGATATAGTATTTATTCTCCCTAGTGTATTTTCAGGGGGATCCCTTGTCCTTTTTGTTAAGAAGAAAGACGGATCCATGAGGTTGTGCATTGTCTATAGGGAGATCAATGCTACAACAATAAAGAACAAGTATCCCCTACCTTGCATTGATGATTTATTTTATTAACTTCCGAGAGCTCAATATTTTTCAAAGATTGACCTTTGATCTGGATACCATCAGTTCTGGGTGAAGAAAGAATACATTCCAACGAAAACATTTTGAACTAGGTACAGGAATTACGAGTTTACGGTAATTCCATTTGGGATTCCTAATTCATCCTATGTCTTCATGGATCTAATGAATAGATTTTTAAGGAATATCTTTGTGAATTTGTAGTGGTATTTATTGATGATATCTTTTTATAACCCAAAAGATACAAAGATCATGAAAATCAATTTGGCACTATTGTGAAAACTCTTAGAAGAAATGAATTATTTAGGAATTTTAGAAAATGTGAAGTATGGCATCAAGATATTTATTTTCTTGGAAGTATTGTCTCTAAGTATTGAATCTTTTTTATCCATCAAGGAAAGGATCAATCCAAGAATTGAAAGAACGAATGAGTATAAATGAGGTACACATTTTTACTGGTTAACAGGTTATTATCGGCATTTTGTCTAGAATTTTGCCCAATTGGCTAACCCATTAACCGAGCTCGCACGTAAAGGGGTTAAATTTGATTGGACAAAAGTCTGTGAAGAATGTTTCGAAGAGCTGAAGAGAATATTATTCCATATAACTATTATGAATCTACCATCTGGGAATGATGGGTTTGTTATTTGTAGTGATGCCTTAATGAAAGGACTTAGTTGTGTCTTTATGCAGAATGATTGAGTTATGGCTTATGAATAACGATAGCTAAAAATACATGAAAAAAACTCTCATATTCATGATCAATAGTTTGTATCAATAATCATTTCTTTGAATATTTGGATACCCTATCTCTGTGGTGAAAATGTGATATATATACTGATCATAAGTGTTTTATGTATATTTTCTCACATAAAGAACTCAACATGTGGAAAATTCGATGGCTTCAACTACTAAATGTTTATGATTAAACTACACACTACCACATGGGGAAGGAAAAAAAAGGTGGAAGATTCTTTGAGGAAAAAAGTATCATGGATTTCTAAACATGATGAGAGTTTAAAGGGATTCTATGTTCATGGATCTAGTAATTATGGATATGGGAATAATCAAGGAAGGTTAAACATCGATACTTTTTCAAATGGATGTTAAACCCTCTTTCCAAGAAAGGATAACAAGATCATAGTCTAATGATGAGGAGTTTCAAATGAAAATAAAAGTTGTGAACAATGGGATATTGAACGAATTCGTATATGAATATTGGATTCTGAAATTTGGGAAGAGACTTTGTGTTCTTAAGATATCTGATTAAAAAGGAATTTGTTCGATGATGCTAATAGCTCTAATTTCTTTATACACCCTGGTAGCACTAAAATGTTTTGAGATTGGAAGGAACATTTTTGATGGGGAAACATGAAGAGGGAAAATTATGAATATGTTTCAAGATGTATGGTTTGTCAACAAGTAAAATCTGCATGGCTATATCCTACAGGAGTCACACAACCTCTTCCCATAAATGAGTGGAAATGGGATTAAATTACAATGGACTTTGTCATGGGGCTTCAAATGACTCCTAGAATTAATTACGCAATATGGGTATTTGTTGATCATCTTACCAAGTCAGTACATTTTATTTCTATAATAGAATATTAACCATTTGAACATTTAGAATGACTATATATTAATGAAGTTGTAGGACTTCATGGAGTCCCCCCTAACGATTATTTCTGATCGTGATCACTATTTTACATTAAGTATAATGAAAATTATTCAGAAATCCCTAGATACTGAAATTCATTTGAGCAATGCCTACCACCCTCAAACTGATGGACAATTAGAACGTACTATTCTATCCATAGATGACATGTTGAGATATTTCTCACTTCAGTTTCAGTGTATGTGGGATCAGTAATTACCTCTGGTAGAATTTTCCTATAACAATAGCTTCCATTCAAGAATTTAGATGGAAACATATGAAGCGTTATATGGGAAGAGATGTTCCAAGCCAACTTGTTGGGATGATGCTGGTGAAAGAAAACTTGTTTTACTAGAACTTGTTGGGGAAAAATGGAAAATGATAAGATTATCCAAACCTACATCAAAGAAGCTCCATGTATGAAAAAGAACTATGACGATAATTGAAGGAAGGATTTGGAATTTAAACTATGTGATCCTGTGTTCTTGATGGAATTCCCATGGAAGGATGTTATACATTTTTCTAAGAAGGTTAAATTGAGTCCCTGGTATATCAAACCTGTCAATATTCTAGAACAAATTGGATTTGTAGATTACCGTTTAGCAATGTCTCCAGGTCTCTCTGAATTTCTGGATGTGTTCCATGTATCAGTATTGAGATAATACATGTATGACCCAACTCATGTACTCACCTATGAAGAAATATAATTGGAACCCAAAAGGTATTATTGCAAATAGCCTATAAGAATTCTTCATACCACAAAACAAGTGATGAGAAAGTGGACGACACTTCTGGTAAAAGGTCAATGGAGAAACCATAAGATGGAAGAGGCACCACGGGAACCTGAGGAACATATGAGGAAAAACCACCCAAATATTTTTATGTATTAATATTCAAGAAATATCGAGGGTGAAATTATTTGAAGGAGGGGAGAATGTAAAACCCCATGTTTCAATGGTACGATTCCCATTGAATAAAGAAGTAGCTTGTGTTATACGCAACTTGGAGTTTTAACACACCCCAACCAATCAAATTTGCCCTTTTTAAAAGTAATACCCAATTTTAAAAATTTAAATAATTTTATTTTTTAAAAGGACTTCATTTTTGGATTTGGAATATCAAAATTAGTGGATGGTGATTTTTTTTATATTTTTCTGTAAACTATAAATTTTGGTGAATAGTGAAAAACATTGTGTTATTGTTTAAAACAAACATTTATTTAAATAAGTATTTATTTTATTTATTATAAGTCAAAATAGAAACAAAATACCTATATTAGTTCAATGTAATTCATTTGATTCATTTTTTTAATAAAATTATATGTATAAATTTTTATTTAACATTTCACCGTATTTTACACACCTTCAATAAGCATTTGCAAATTTGATTAAAACTTTATTTTACCGCTTCTATGAGTTGAATTTAAAAAATTCAAGAGACACGGTTGAAAATCAGTTAGTAAAATGCAGTTCAATAAGAAAAGAATAATTTTTGATGAATAGTAACTTTTGACTATTATATTCTACTGTTAAAAGTATATAGAGTAATTAAATGTAAAAAATGATTTTATAAATACCCGAAAACATGTCCTAATTCTATTGGATATCTTCAATTTGACCAAAAACAATCTTAGGAATATTATATGATCCTTTTGGTCCACTTGTATTAAATTAGAACATTTATTATTATTTTATATAAAAAAGAGTTACACGTTTTATATTCAATGTTTAATAACTAATCCATTTTTAATATAGAGTTACATAGAAGATAAATTCAACTATAAATGTTAATTAAAAAGATAAAAATATTTTCTACATGATAGTATTTTAGTTATAATTTTTAGACACTAAATAATTAATTTTATTTATGACACAATGATAATGCGGTAAGTACCTTTTTAATGAAAGGATAATATAATTGAAATTATAAATATCCAAATAAATGTAAATTGAAAATTTTAATGAATTTAAAGAGTTTTATATATTAATATGACATGTTAGGCTTGATTAAATAAATTTTTTCATAATTAATCAGGTTGATATGACATTAACAAAAATCAGATACTAAATAGTGTCAAAATTGACATAAATAAGTTTTTAAAACAAATACTATATAATTAAATGTTATAACAGTCCTAAAAATATATGTTTCCTACAAAAGACTTATATTATAATAAATTTTTCAGTAATGAACCACTTGAAGTTTTCTTGGTATTTTATAGTATTTTTATTTACTATATAATATAAAAATACAAGGAGACATGGTAAATGTTAAACTATTTAACCAATCGTTAAATCTAAAAGGTAAGGATAATATGGTGACCTAAACATGTATAAATCCTATTGGTTGAGATTATTTTTGACCCTTAACCACCTTATCCTTAATCCAAATAATTTTTGAGCCATTATAAACCTAATATGATTTTATAATAACAAATATTTAATGTTTTCTTAAATTGACCCTCAACTGTCTTATAAAAGGGTACTTCGCCTTCTGTCCAAATCACACCTCCAAAGCTATTTCACTTTTCCAAACCCTTCTCAAATATCCTCACAACTACCATTATTTCAACCTATAGTCCTTAATTTGATTAGAAACCCATCCTAAGGAGCCCTTTTAATTAACTCAAAAGGAAACACCTGAAGAAGAGGTAATAATTTCCCCACCCTCTTTGATGTTCTTTTCTTCATCCGCATACTCTTTATTTTTTCCATTCCAAAATAATAACTCTAGTTCCTTATATATACTGTGATGTTATTATATGTATGGTACAACCATATTCATTATTCCATCCATCATATGAATGACAAGTCACTACAGGTGCATATGTATGGCTTACCGTCTCCACGTCGTGGTGTAGTTTGTTATTCAAACACTTCATTATTTGGATTGGTATAATAATGATTATATAATTTTAAAATAAAGAATATAAAATTTTAGGATTAGGTATTTATGATTTACCATTTAATTATATACGATTTCACCACTAATAGAATTGTATTGTTAGTCGTGCATACGTACAGATTACCTTCTCCACGAACGCGATGAGATTAATTCTTCATATTTAAAAATCCATAATAATATTCATTTTATGATTAAAAATAATGTTTATGAGCTTAATATAATTCTGTATATGAATCAAATACATCATAACCATAATAAACATGGAAAACATATCTAAGAATATAAAAGAAAACGAATCAGTTAACATCCGAAATGATGATACTACTGAAATATTATTAAAAAATCTATATTAGAGGATCATATATGATAACATATGTAACACCCCAATATTTCATAGTAAGTTGTTTTCTTTAAAATAATTCAATAGCTTGCGCTACACACAGTACTATGATTGAGCGCGCCATGACCTATCAAACTAACCATTTAGAATGATACTATGATTATTAATAACCACATTATGAATTATATATACATCCCATATAATTTTAACATTCATCTTTTGTGTTTCTTATACATAATATAAGGAAAAAATGAATTTTTTTGATGAAAGAAGTATTTCAAAAAAATGCTATTTTTTCAACCTTTTCATGGTGATCCCTTTTTATATACATCATTTGACACTTTTAAATATTAAATTTGACAAAATAAAATTCTTCTTTAGAATCGGGACATAAAAATGTACATTGGATTAAATTTTTGTATTTTTCTAATAATATACAATTTTTATGAATAGTTTGAAATACTGTATTTTAATTCAAAACTGCCTTTTAATATTATTTATTAACATGTTTAGATTATATTTTTAATTGGTTTTGAGGTGTAATTATATTTTATTTTTACCATTTAATCCAATTTTTGTCGTTGGATGTAATTTTCCTTTAAAATTGAACATCAACAAGTGTCAATCTTTTGATAGTTTATATTTTTTTTAAACATGCTTTTTGTTTTGACAATTAGAATTAATTTTAATTAATTAATCCAACTTCAATGTTTTGAATTTGGTAAAATAGAATTCATTTTTGAATTTGAAATATCAAATATATCTTAGGCTGAATTTTTGGTATTTTTCTAAAAACCATCCATTTTTTATTTATAGTGAAACAACTAAGTAGTAGTTAAAAATATACATTTTCATTTAAATTAGATTATACTGCTTCTGTGAATTGAATTTCAAAAATCCAACATATATGGTTGTTATAAAAAATAAAATGTGGTTCAATAAGATGAATCAAATTTTTGATGAATAGTAACTTTTTCCTTTTATTTACCGCGATTGAAGGTAAATAAGGTAATTCATTATAAAAAGAATATTCTAATAATACAAAATTACCTTAACACTTGTCATAACCTAATTTTATGAGTCATGTCTGACTATGGGAATACTTGGGTCGATTTTGGGACCCCATGGAGCCACTTAAAAGGTGATAATGACACATTATTTTAATTAACTTAAAATATAGAAAAAAATGACATTAAAAATATCCTTTAGTATATAAATGTATAAATGAGGTTATAAAAGTTATATTTTAGACTATAAATATTCCTTGGGAACATAAAAATACTTCCTACATTATTGTAATTTTTTTTAATTTTTAGACATCAAATAAATTTAATTATTTATGACACAATAATTATGAAGTATTTACCTCATTAATAAATGATTTAAATAAATTTGATTATTAATATTAAAATAATATCCAAAACTCGTCCAATTATTATGGGATTATTTTATTTCTACCATGAGTCATCTTATCTTCGACTATCATAAGTTTTGTCCCTTTAGAACCCGAAAATCATTATCTAATAGAATAATCATTTCACACTTTCTAAACGAGCCCCTCATCCCCCATATAAAAATCCATCACCTCTAAATATTTTCTCACATCTATAAATCCCTTTGGTTTGTCCAAAATCTACCAAAATAAGATCTAAAGATCTCTCTCTTACACCTTGAAGCCTTACCTTAGGCGGAAGATACTTGAAGAAGTCCTTATTCTTCAAACTAAAGGGAGTTAACCAAATTAAAGTTAATGGTTTCTCTTAACTTATTTTTTTTATTTGAATTCCCCAACCCATAAAATCTTTGTATTACTTTATTTTATAATGAAAACAGTATCATAAATAGTATATGATGTTTTTATGAGAATTATTCAAACTACACGTACACACACCTCTATCTTGTGGGTAAATAACATACTGTTTCTGTGGATGGAAAACTAACGCTTCATTAAACGATGATTGTTCAATTATCTCCTACGGCCTCTCATTGTGTCCATTAAGAAGACACTATATTTTTATATGATATATTTTATTTTATTTTTTTAATTATTCTTTAATTTTAATTAACAAACATACCTTTATGCTTTCCAATATGTGTGAACATGATAATTTCATTTGAGAAAGTGCAGACTACTGCCCCCCCCCCAAAGTTATATGACTCATTAATGCCTTATGTGAGATGCATAAGATATGGATTTGATGATATAATATATGATAATATACTGACATTTTAATATACCTATGTATCATTATGTTTTGATTCGATTAAAATATAAAATTGAAATGAAGGTAGCATTCATGAGTACATACGGCTTACCGTCTCAATAAATGGTGCATTTCATTTCATATCTCCAAATGTTTTGGACTATTATAATTATATATATATATATTTTATAAATAATGTATATATGATATATAAATCATGTATTTTATTTTGGAGATAATTTACTTTTGACCACATAAACAATTTTTAATTATAACAAGTACATTTTTTACTCAAGTACCAAATATCAACCAAACAACCATTATTTACTTAAATGATTACACAATGTTTATAACATGTTAATAAGTGGTATAAAAGGAATAATAAACATTAAAAATTTTCTTATTCAAGTAGAAATTATCTTTAGTTTATTATTCAGGAGATTTAGGAATGAATGAGTCATGTCTGACACGAGGTAAGGGGTTTTTTATCTCACTTTTAATTCCGTGAGATTTCCATTGTTCGCCACTTATTTATTACATGTGGTGTATTGTGTACTGAAATTTGCTATATATTTTCTTGATTCTATTTATATTCATGGTATTATGGGATTCGTTTGGTAGTTATAAACTTTTGGTCATACGACTTGATTGATTACAATGTGGTTAGGAGTTTTTATCTCACTTCTTATTACCGAGAGCTTCGTGATATATTGACCTCTATTTCCTTTTGTGTGGTGTATGTACTACCCATGATTATATTCTTGGTGTAATTTAATTTAAATTATGGGTGTTTACATCATAATTTTATGATCCTTCTTTCATGAGGTGTATGTTTCATAAGTTACCAAATCAGCAATGGAATTTCAAATTTCAATTTCCAATCATTTGGATTTATGCATAATTCATTGATTATTTTACTCCATGATTATGTGTGGAATAACTATTTATTGTTTGTGTGGTAATTTCCACTCCTCTTTCTATGGATATACTTTTGACACACATGATTACTCCATTTATAAATTCTCAATTCATTGATATGAACCTGATTAGAGTAATTTTAACTCAATCACCATTCATTGAGTTAAACATCCAATTCATTGGAGTTGTTTTTACAAGAATATGCGTTAATTTATTTTGATAGATTTAAAATGGACATAAAATCATATTTAGTGTATTAATATTTGTCACACATAATTATGTCAATGACTTATCCTTAACCAAAGGATACAGTCTTCATAATGGATTTTATCTCAACATACATTCCATTGATTCATATTTGTTGTTATGCGCCAATTCACTTTTATTTGGTGTATATAATATACATTGACATAGTATGTCATGAATAACATAATTGTCATTATATTACAACGTTTTGATTACCTCTATTATTTTTATTCAAGTGTCTCTATTTTGGATATGAACATTAACTAAAATATGATTTAAATGTTTTAAAGATTTGTTCTTCTAAATCATTTTCATTAATGTACATGTTTTAAAAATGTTTTTAAAGATTTATTTATAATGAAATTAATGTTTTAAAAAAAATTAATTATAAATTTTCAATGTGGTATGGGCCACTTTGATTCAAAAATCTCTTTTAAACGTCTTCTTGACAAATTGCGCTACTTTTACATATATTCAAGAAAAAGGGGGATATTTCTCCAAAATAGTATTGATGATTATTTACATATATGTCAATATCCATCATTATTCTTGATTGAGGTTAATATATTATAATATAATCTTTCATATTGTATGGAATGAGTTATGTTTGACTATGGATCTGCTATTTTTATACCATTCGTGGTTTGTGGGTAAAATATTGTCATTTAGTATGCTAGTTTTCATATGAATATTTAGATTATGTTTCAACCTTTTCATATGAGGAATGCATTGTACTTAGTAAGTGACGGGTGGAGCCCTCTATAGCTCCTCGATGCATTGGAAGGTCTAATGAGACAACTAGATGAGGAATTTCAGAAGGCCTTTCAAAAAAATTTATATATTATTTTTTCCGAGGCATTAATCATATTAAGATGTCTTAGTCGAGGCCTTGAAAAAATCTTTCAGAATGTCCGACATTATGCATTACATCATTATGAGATTAAAAATTGATATTTCATATGGTCATTCGAATAGTAGAATACCCATCAATATTTTTTATTATCGAATTATTTACTTACCTCATTTCCCTCCATAAACTGTTCATGATTATTATTTATAAAGGCCTCTATTTTCAATTATTCACCATGCCTAATGTTTCTTTTATCTTTCACTGTATTTCATACTTTTACTGAACATCTGTGCTCCCCCCTTTGTATGTTTTACATTCCCAGGATTCCAAGAAGTGTATTAACATGGATATGAAGGGTTAATATAGGGTATTAATGGGGTTCTCAAAGTATAATATATGTTGTGTTTTATTTTCTAATATGTAATGTTACGTTCATGTTTGTAATCTGTTTTCTACATCTCCTAAATTAATCGGTCATTTGGGACTAGATTCATGTTAATCATGCCAATGTATTAAAATAATGCACCGGCTCTGGGATTATAGGGTTAGGGGTTACAGTTTGTATCTGAGGAAGTATAGTACAAACCATGGAAACTAGATTTAGAAAAACTCTAATTAGAAAACATTACCATAAGACAGAATTTGAGGATTATTATAGTAGAACATCAGAAATTTTGGGTATTGAAAATATTTTGTGGGTTTTACAAGAAATATACCCCTGTCCGGATAAGAGAATTTAGAGGGGGCTCTAGCTCATATGTACCTAGGGGTAAAACCTGAAAACACTACATTGATCTAAACTCAAATGGGAACTAGTGAACAACAACATGCCTTGCTGCACTCTTGGTTACGACCCTCTCGGGAGATATGCTTAGAATAATTCACATTTTCATTAAAACCAATTTGAAGGATTTTAATATAAGCTGAGAATAAATAACCTTGGTTAATACTATGGTGTTTTAGATTGAAAATAAGGTGAGATGATATTTTATAAATAATTTAATGAATATTCTTTCTCACACAATACTTTCTGGTATTAGTTATGGGATGGATTCAAATGAATTCATAGTAACATTGAAAATGATGTACAAGGTTGGAATAAGAGTGGAAATAAGAAATGAAATGGAATTTGATAGGTGTATAAGATATTGTCTTCATGCCGAATCAGTTTTCCAGAAATATGATCAACAACATATATATTAAACAACTCCTAGACACAACTAAGAAGATAAAGGAGGTGAATGATAAGATATCTATAAGTGGAGACCATAGAGAGAATAAATCTCAATTTCTATCATGCCAGAAATGTGTAAGGAGACACCGAGGAAATTCTCTCCATTGAATAAAGAAATTTATTATGTGTGGGAATGAAGGGAATAATGTGAATAATTCTTGAGGAAAAATGAAGAGTAATATGGAAGAAAATAAAAGTGTTCTAAGAATCTAATTATGGGAATTTTCCATAAATGTAAGAGACCTTGGAATCACCAAGTTCAATGCACTATTCTATTGGAAAACCTCTTTGTCATGGAAGAATCTATATGGAAATAAATGTATGGGAGAATGTTTAAAGGTATTATTGCTCCTTGTTGATGAGATTACATAGGATGAATTTTCTCTTATATGTGTAACCCTATAGTTTTTTATGTCAAAATTATATTCAAGGATTAATTATCTTTTCTTTTGTGGATATAGTTATAAATAACCATTTGGGTTTATATGATTCTTGAATTTGATGCAATTACAAGTTATTAATTTGTTTGATGAAAATGAAAGGTATGAGATAAAATTGGTGGTTAAATTATGTTATGATTATTTTGAGGAATCTATATCATTTAGGGAAGGTTATAAAATATTTTTTTAAAAAAAGGACAAATTGCAGACTGAGTGACAACCCATCGTGTCAGACAATGCTGCGGGAATCGAACCCACAACCAAAGTGCGACTAGTTTTTATCACCTACCACAGGACTATGTAAAGTCCCTGGTTAGTATGACTAATTCTTTTTAGTTAAATGATTTTATGGATCTATATTATGTTGACATTGGAAACATATGATTTATCTTTAGTATAGGAAAATGATTTGGTTATTAAGTAATAAATGTTATTTTGGAAGATACTATCTCTTTTGGTAACACTATATGCCTAAGGAAAATATAATACTGTAGGATTTCATTTGAAGATCAATGGTGGGTTTTTTTCTATGTTTTTATCATTGATTTATAGCGATTTGGGTTATTTATTGAAATTATTAACCAATTATAGGGAATATTTGATTAGGTTAATTACTTTTACGAATGTGTCTTTATGGGTAGTCGATGTTATTTGAAGATGAAATTTAACGTGGAAGACTATGTAAGAAAATTCTTCTGTGTTTTGGGTTTCAATATTAGTTTGGATTATATTGAATGATTTTATGGAAAATTGGTTATTGAATTGTATTTAATGAACTTTAGGTATTGTGGGATTAATTTTTGAAATTAAGATTAATATTTCTTTCTCCAAAGGATTATCCTTTTTTGGGATCATCTGATCTTGTACTAACCATTTTGATTTTGGTTAATCTCTAAAGACAAGGGAAATATATATTTTATCCATTATAGATCATGTGACTCTCAATAAGTTGATTCTAGTGCTTCAGGTGTGACCAAGCCATATTTAAAACTATCTATTTGGAAAAAGAGATGAGTTAGTGGTAGGAATTTATTAAAGGATAAAACTATACATAAAAATTAAGGATATCTCTTTAGTTTATTATTCAATATCATAAATAAATTCCTCATCCATATGAAATGGAACCTAAAACAAAAGTTTTTTCAGTTTACTTTTCCTACTGGGAAACTAATGACTGCTTATCCCATCAAAATATTGTGGTCTTCTTATTGTTAACATTGTCCTGATCATGTTTTCTATCACTCTTCATCATAACTGACACTTATCTTCCACGTCTATGTTTTCCAAAATAAAATCCCTGTATCGGTTTTCTCGTGTGACCGTTGAACTTCATTTTTTTCCTTTTAAAGTGATAGTTTTATAAACTATTTTTCCGATGTGGAACATTCAATGTAGTTCCCATGCCCAATTTTAAAATTGAATGGACACTATTTCAAAAAGGGGGGAAGAATGTAACACCCTATGATTTTATAGTAAGTTATTTTCATTAAAACATTTCAAGGGCTGGGGCTACACACAACACCAACTACGAGCGCACCACAAGTTATCAAACTAACCATTAAAATGATATTATGAATATTAATAACCAAATTTTGAATTATATATATATATCCCATATAATTTTGACCTTCATCATTTGTGTTTCTTAGACATAATATAAGGACAAATTCAATTTTTCAGATAAAAAAAGTATTTTAAAAAAATGCAGTTTTTTCCACCTTTTATTGGAGAACCATTTTTAAATACAATATTTTATACTTTTACAAATTCAATTTGACAGAATATAATTCTTCTTTATAATGGGGACATCATTATTTACTTCTGATAAAAATTTGGTATTTTTTTAATAATATTCAATTTTTATGAATAGTGAGAAATACTGTATTTTAATTCAAAACTACATTTTAATCTTATTTATTTTTATGGTTAGATTATAATTTTAATTGGATTTGATGTGTAATTAGATTATATTTCTACCATTTAATCCAATGTTGGATGTTCAAAGTAAGTTCACTTTAAAATTGAACATAAACAAGTGTGAATCTTTTGATGGTTATTATTTCTTAAAAATACTGTTTTTATTTTGACAATGGGAATGAATTTTAAATTAATTAATCCATCTTCAAAGTTTTTATTTTGGTAAAATAGAAATAATTTTTTAATTTGGAATATTAAATATTTCATAGGCGGAATGTTTGGTATTTTTCAGAAAAACATCAATTTTTGATGAATAATGAAACCACTAAGTAGTAGTTAAAAAATTGACATTTTCATTTTAATGATATTTTACCACTTCCATGAATTGAATATTAAAATTACATCTTACATGGTTGTTATTACTAAGTAAAATTTGGTTTAATAAGATGGAATTTTTTTTGAATAGTAACTTTTGACTTTTATTTACCGCGGTTAAAGGTAAATTGGGTAAGTCAAGGTAAAAAGAATAATATAATAATCCAAAATTATATTAACACTTCTCATAACCTTATTGGATGAGTCTTGGCCAACCATGGGAATCCTTGGGTCAATTTTTTAAACCCATGGAGCCACTTAAGGGTGATAATGAAACTTTATTTTAATTTACTTCATGTAAAGTCAAAAATGACATTTACCAATATCCTTTAGTATATTAATTTTAAATGAGGTTATATAAGTCATCATTCCGACTATAAATATTCATTGGAAATATAAAAAAAATTCCTACATTATTTTCGTTTTTTCATAATTTTTAGACCACAAATAAAGTAAATTATTTATGACACAATAATGATCAGTATTTACCTAATTAATAATGGATTTAAGTAAATATGGTTATTAATATTAAAAAAATATCCAAAACCTGTCTAATTATTATTGGATGATTTTATTTCTACCATGATTCATCTTATATTCTACCATAATTAGTTCTAGAACTTTAGAAACTGAAAATCATTATATAATAAAATAATCTTTCACACTTTCCTAAAGAGACTCTCCTCCCACTTATAAAAAGACCTCACATATAACTCATTACTCACACCTCTAAATCACCTTGGATAGTCCAAACTCTCCTAGAATAATCTCTAAAGATATCTATCTTCCTCCTTGAAGCCTTACCTTAGGAAGAAGTCACTTCAAGAAGTCTTTTTGGTTCATTCTAAAGGGAGTTACCCAAATTAAAGGTAATGTTGTTTCTTATCTTATTTTCTTTTCGTTTACTTATACAATCCCAAAATTATTTTTATTCCGTTTTTTTATAATAACAACTGTATTCTCAATATACTACGATGTTGTTATGATAATTATTCGAAGAAAACTTACACACACATCCATCTAATACGTATAGAACATACTGTTTATGTGGATGGAAAACTAACACCTCTCGAAATGATGATTGTTCAATTATCTCCTACCACCTGTCATGGTGAAAATTAAAATGAAACTATATTCATATATGATATATATTATGTTTTTTTCTCTATTCTAATGTAATTTTCATTTACAAACACAACTTTATGCTTTCCAATATGTGTGAACACGATAATTTCATTTGAGAATGTGCGGATTACTTCCCCCTCAAAGGGATATGACTCGTTAATGCCATATGTGGGATGTATAAAATATATATTTAATGATACTATATATGTTATTATACTGGATTTATAATATAACTTTGTATCATTATTTTTTAATTCCATTAAAATATAAAAATAAATGAAAGTAGTGTTCATGCGTACGTACGACTTACCGTCTCTATGAACAGTGAAAGTCATTTCTTATCACCAAATGTTATATACTGTGATGAATACATATATATATTAGATATATAACATATTTATGATATCTAAGTCATCTCTATCATTCTGGATATAATGTACTTTTGGCCACATGGACAATTTGAAATTATAACAAGTTTATTTTTGACTCAAGTACCAAATATCGACAAAAAGACTGTTATTAACTTAAATGATTACATAATGTTTATAACATGGTAATAAGTGATATGAAAGGTATAATAAACTAGAAAAATGTTATTAAGAAATTATAAATTACCTTTAGTATATTATTCATGAGATTAAAGAACGAACGAGTCATGTGAGACACGAGGTAAGGGGTTTCTTATCTCACTTTTAATTCCTTGAGATTTCCATTGTTCGCTAATTATTTATTTCATGTGGGGAATTTTGTACTGAAATTTGATATATATTATAATTATTCTCCTTATATTCATGGTATTTAGTGATTCCTTTGGTGGTAATTAACTTTAGATCATACGACTCGATTGATTACAATGTGGAAATGCGTTTTTTTTTCATTTATTATTCTCGAGAGATTCATTCTATATTGGCCACTATTTCCTTTTGTGCGGTGTATGTACTTCCCATGATTGTATTCTTGGTGTAATATAATTTAATTTATGTGCATTAACATCTTCATTTTATGATCCTTCTTTCATAGGGAGTATGTTTCATAAGTTACCAAATCTGTAAGGGAATTTAAAATTTCAATTTCCACTCATTGGAATTTACGCCTACTTTATTGATTATTTTACTCCATGATTATGTGGGGAATCACTATTTATTTTTGGGGTAGTAATTTACACTCCCCATTCTGTGGATATACTTTTGGCACACATAATCACCCCATTGCTAAATTCTCAAGTCATCGATATAAACCTGATAAGAGTAATTTTACCTCAATATCCATTCATTGAGTTAAACATCCAGTTCATTTGGGGTTTTTTAATAGAATTTGTGTGAATGTCCTCTTATTAATTTACAGTGAATATAAAATAATATTTACTGTATTTATATTTTTCACACCTAATTATTTCTTTGATTTATAATTAACCTAAGGATACAGTCTTTATTAGGGATTTCATCTCAACTTACATTCCATTGAGTATTCTTTGTTTTTATGTGACAATTCACTTTTATTTGGTGTAGATACTTTTATTTGACATAGTATATCATGAATACCATTATATTCATTATATTATAATGTTTTTATTACCTCAATTATTTCTATTCAACTGTCTATCTTTTGGTTAGGAACTCTAACTAAAATATGATTTAAATGTTTTAAAGATGTCTTCTTCTAAATCATTCTCATTATGGTCCATGTTTTAAAAATCGTTTTAAGGATTTATTTATATAGATATTAATGTTTTAAAATTAAAATTTCATTTAAAATTTTCAAAGTTGTATGGTACAATTTGATACAAAAATCTCTTTTAAACGGCTTCTTGACAGATAGTGTGACTTTTAATTGCTTTCAAGAAAAAGGGGGGTATTTCAATCAAATATTATTGATGATTATTTTCATCTATGTCAATATAATTCATTATTATCGATTGAGGTTAATATATTATAATACAAACTTCTATATTATAATTAATGAGTTATGTTTCACTATGGATGTTCTATTTTTATACCATTTATGGTTTGGGGTTAAGATAGTGACATTTCGTATGCTAGTTTTAATACAAATGTTTAGAATATGTTTCAACATTTTCTTATGAGAAATTCATTAGACTTAGTAAGTGATGGGTGGAGCCCGATATAGCTCCTTGATGCATTGTTAGGTCTCATGAGACAACTAGATGTGGAATTGGCCGAGGCCTTTCCCAATTTTTGATATATGGTTTTTGTCGAGGCCGTAATCATTTTTAAATGTCTTGGACTAGGACTTGACAAAATATTTTAGAATGTACGAAATTATTAATTCCATAATTAAGAGATTAGTTATTGATTTTTTATGTGGTAATTCGACTAGTAGAATACCCATGACTATGTTTTATTATGGGATTATTTACTCATCTCATATTCCTTCAATAAAGTATTCATGTTTATTATTTTAATAGTCATGTGTTTTCAATTATTCACCATTCATAATGATGATGTTATATTCCGCTATATTTTTTACTCTTAGTGAGCATTTGACCTCACCCCTTTCTTAGGTTTTATTTTCCAAGGATTTTTAGAAGTGTATTATGATAGATATGCTGGGTTAATATAGGGGATTAATGGTGTTCTCAAAGGATAATGTATGTTTTGTTTTATTTTATAATGTGTAAAGTAACGTTCATGTATGTAATCTATTTTCCAAGACTACTTAACTGATCGGTCTGTCAGGACTTTATTCCTTATAATCACGCCAATGTATTAAAATAATGCACCAGCTCTAGTTGTCCGGTGTCAGAGCTTTCCGACATATATATGTATATAGTTATTTTATAACTTAACAACATTGTTTTAACTATTATAAATGAGGTTAATGAACCACCTACTATGGAAAATTACATGTTAATGGTTTATTTTACAATCTCTTTACTATTACGAGGTTGTTAATACGTATCTAATGGGACCTCTTTTTCATTCACATCCATGTTTTCTTAAAAATGAATTTTAAAAAAAAATTATATTTACTAGACTATGGGTTAAATTCATTTATACGCCTATATGACCATATATGTTTTGAGTGGAATCTTTCTATCATTTTCCAAACAAGGTACATTTTAAACTATTCGATAAAATTATTCTAAGATTGTTTTTTAACATATAAGGTTGGTGCAGCTATTTTCCATCGTTATAACATCATAGAATCATACCTTGAAAGATTATAATAATATCTTCAAAATAAATGTTTTCCTTTATCATTTTGTGACTCCAAATTTATTTCAAAATAGAAAGAGATATTTCTCTCAAATATTTTTGATTTCATCAATGTCAACAACCTTTGATACATTTTAGACTTGTTTGAAGTTGATTTATTATGATAAAAATATTCCATATTTTTTTTACGGCTTTGTGATATGTTTGACTGGGGATGTGTTATTTTTATACCATTCATCATTTTTGGTTAATGTATTGATATTCGTATACTAGTTTTAATAAGAATGTTTATGTTATGTTTCAACCTTTTAATATGAGGATTATATTTGACTTAGTCAGGGATGGTTGGAGCCCACTATAGCTCATCGATGCATCGGTAGGTCTTATGAGACAATAAGAAGTGGAATTGGATGAGGCATTTCCAAATTTGATAAATGGTTTTGTCCTAGGCCTTAATCAATTTTAGACGTCTTGGGAAAGGTCTTGACAAAATGATTCAGCATGTCCTGAATTATACATTCCCCCATTATGAAAATAATATTGATGGTTCAGGTGGTTATTAGACTAGTAGAATACCAATGACTATGTTTTATTATGGAATTATTTACCTAGATCATATTCCAGCCATAACGTGTTCAGGTTTATTATTTTTAAATCCATGTGTTTTCAATTATTCACCATGCCTAATGTTTATGATATCTTATTCTATATTGATTACTCTTACAGATCATTTGATATCAACTTTTTCTTATGTATCATTTTCCAATAATATGAATATGATAGTTATGATTGACTTGAAGGAATAATATAGGAGGCTTGGATGATTCTAATTGAACAAATTATTGTTGTATTTATATTTCATGTTCTAATGTTGAACGTATGTATGTATATTGTTCCCAATAATAGTAAATTGGTCGGTCATTCGGGACTTGATTCCTTGTATCATGCCAATGTTTTGTAATAATGTAATGACTCTGGATAACTGTGGTTGGGGCATTACATGCTGAATGAGTGTGATATTCGGGTTCTCGACTGCTTCCATTTTAGTATTCATCTCCAATATTTGGAGGAATTTTCCATGGTTGGTCGTGCGAGTCACAGAGTTATGATAACTGGCCATTTATTCTGTTCTAGTGGATGGTTGATTTACATAGAGGATGCAGCTGTCAATGTGTGGCCCTATGGATCCGCCTTCCCAGCATGCTTCTTCTTTTCTAGAACTCTGGTGTCTTAAAGGGGGTATACGATCATCTTGGTTGTTTCTTGTGTGCTGATGATGCTACCTATTGAGTTTCTCACCCCTAGTATGTGTGAGTGTGTGTCAAAATGGATAAGTCAAGGGTACTTCCCCACCCCATTTGGCTCTTAGTGGGTGGTTGGGATGGTTTTTTGAAATGAATCAACTATGATTTGGTTGTGGGATTATATTCATTATAATTCTATCATGGGAATTAAAAATACATATGCCATAGGCGTGTAGGACGTTGTGGAAGAGGTTCCCCCATATTCTTTGGTGGATGAACCACCTATGTGAACGAGGAGCCTGTTATGCCTCCACCCTCTGTTCAGTTGGAAGCTCCCTCCTCTAATCAGCCCCCCTCTATGAACGAGGATCCTGCTATGTGACCACCCTTAGAGCAGATGTCAACTACCTCTTCTTTATATGGCCTGATGATATCTGGATCCCTAAGTTTCCTACTGAAGGCCACTTAGATTGATGTTCTTTATGATAATGTGGATCTGGGGTTGTGCTTTTCTATGGCTTCGAACTTCCCTACCAAGGATGATCATGTGTCAAGTGCGAGATTTGGCTGGGTACTTCTCTCGCTGGTGTCTTCTACAGCGGTTCCATGTGTGAATGATCCACATAGCTCTCCAGTGAATAAGGGTAAAAAAGTTGTGGTTGATGATGAAGTACTCACAATCTTCTACGGAAGGATGTAAAAAATACCAAAGGACTTCCCCTCCCAAGACGCAATGGTTGGTTCTTTAGTATAGTGTCACGAACCGTCCTCAGGGCCCGTGCCGTGACTACCCCAAGCCCGCCTTCCATAGGCCAGGGGCTGGCGACTAGCACCAAGGCATAAATCCTGGAAAAAGGGAAGGCATTGCCTTTGAAAAGTAAACAAGCACCACAGAGTAAGCAAGAGGAAAAGTAAACACTAAGTAAAAACTATAACAAGCTGTGCTGAAAGTAAAGGGGCTGGAAATACAAGCCCAATTGTAAAGTACAACTGAAAGGGGAAAACAGAAACTGAAAAGAAAAGCCGCAGCGCCGAGCCGTCCTCTGGAAGTCCCACCTGAAGGGTGGGTACAAATAGCCTCCACTACTCCTCAGTCTACCTGACCGCTCCGTGTACGTCCCGCCCAGTGGTCCACCTCCAGGTACAGTCCTGCTCCGCACGCCTCCACCACGATCAGCGTTGTCCGTCATCTACAACCAACACAACAAAGTGCGGGCAAAGCCCATGCAGGGGTGAGTATAATCTAATCAGTAGGGACCCCGAGACCCCCGAAGGTATCCCGAAATACACAAAGGATTAACCACAACGGAAAGATACAATCACGAAGTAACAACCGACACTTCTTAGGTATATGCCCATACATATACCTAAGTCATCAATTCCCATTCGGCTCCAACATCCGAGCCCAAGCACAACAAAGTCCACACAGGAAAGCAAAACGTATACCCACACAGGATAGCTCAACACAATCCACATAGGAGAGTAAAACAGTAAATCCACACAGGATAGCTCAACACAATCCACAAAGGAGAGTAAAACCGTAAATCCACACAGGATAGTTCAACACAATCCACAAAGGAGAGTAACACAAGATTCAGGTCACACAGGTATACTTCTTTGGATGATGATAAAGATGATCACTGATCCATCTAAGTCGTCGGACCCACAAAGGATCGAAAGGTACTAACCCCCGCAAAGACCCACGCATGATCGGGCCCACACAGGACATGTAGGCGTTGGCTCATACAGAACCGCTGAGCGCTGACCCACACAGGATCGGAACCACACAGGATCGGGCCCACACAGGACCTGTAGCACAAATCCACAATGGATTGATTAGTGCTATAGTCGTCGCAGTCCACTGAGGATCTCCGCAAAATCGTCGTCGCAGTCCACTGAGGATCTCTGCAGGGTCGTCGTCGGAGTCTACTGAGGATCTCTGTACAGTCGTCGTCGGAGTCGCAGCCAGCACTAGGGTTCCCGCACACAGCAAGCTCGTTCGGGAGGGTCCGCTCCACGAGCCGAGAGGCTGATACATCAACTGACACAAATTCCGAAATTGATGTATCCAAAAGATCCATATCGACAACAGGAACTCAACGCCACAGACAGCACGTCAATCAGACGCTTGGTCTGAGAGTTATTGGCTTTTTCGTCCCAGGGGCCCGGTTGGTTTTTAAGCCAAAACCAACCCGACCGTACACCACCTGCATCCAAACCTCAGGCGGAGTGAGCCAAAAGATCCGTCTCACTTAGAGGAATCCACCAAAGCTGATGGCACGTCAATCAGACGTTCGTAGCTCAAGATATGAGTGTTTCCGCTCCGAGGGCCCGGTTGGTTTCGTGTACGAACCAACCCGGCCAAACCCAAAGTATTCTGAAACCTTGAGTGTGATATACCAAAACGACCGTCTCGATCAAAGGATAGCGTTACCGCTGATGGCACATCGTTTGGAGGCCCGTAGCTCAAGTTATGAGCAAAAGACCGAAAAAGGTCCGAAGACGGGGGGTCTGGGCCCGGGCCGACCCGGGCCGACCCCCCCCCCCCCCCCCGGGGTCGGCCGCACTGGGTCGACCCGACCCGGTCCAACCCGGCTAGACCCTACCCGGTCTAACTAGGGTGCGGCCCGGCCGGTCGGACTGGCCTGGCTCGGCTCGGCCGAGCGGCCGAGCAGCTGGACGCCGCGGGGCGCTGCCCCTGCGGACTGGAGGTGTCGCGGCCCAGCGTGGGGCCGCGTTGGATCGATCGGATGCGGCATGTCATCGCGTCCCATCAGGCGAGCCGGACCCATGCGGCTGCGGCTCCGCTGGCCACCGCCGCCGCGGCTGAAGTCGCGGCGGCTCTGTCTGGCGGCGCGCCGGGGAGCCACCGCGCTGGCGACCCGCGCCGCCGGCCTCTTCCGCGGGCCACCGGAGTTGCTCCGGTGGTCCATTTTCCTTCCAGTCTACGCCGTTGTTCCTCCCGGGTTCTGTTCTTCACTACAGGATCATCAAAACTCCCTTGTGTCACGTTTTTCCATCGCTCTCCAAATCCGCACAACCACGAAGAACGGCGGAGGGTTGTCGGGCCGTGTTCGTTTGGCCCGCACCCTCCGCGTTAGATAAAAACAACAGGAGAAATTATTCAACACATGAACCAACAATTTTAATAAAATAAAATTGTTCATATGAATCTGGTTCTTTAATTTTAAAGAAACGTTCACGGGAATGTAAAATATTCACAACAACCCCTACCTTGTCAAGTCGTCGCACGTGGGTTCTTCGCGGATTTGAGGGTCATCGCGTCGTCGCAGTATCCGGCATCGTGTCGTCGCGGAAGGGTGTCGCGTCGACGAACTCCGAGGTTCAAGAACAAAAAGATTTAATTAATAATAATTAAATCCTTCTTGAGTCAAAACCCACAAAGGAAGTTTAAAAAGAAACCGAGATCTCTTACCTCAAGCAGTTGGTGATCGGAGATCAGGGCGGGGAAGAACGTCTCGGATGAAGCATCGCCAAACTCCGAGGGTGACGGCGTTCTTCGCGTTCTTCACGTTCTTCGCGTTCTTCGCGTTCTTCGCAATGGAGGATGAAGGCTCAAGAATTCTGTCAAAGCCTCTCAACGTGTAATTCTCCAAAAGTCGTGTTGGTCTTATTTTATTATTACGCCAACAAATGAAAAAGAGGTAAGTAACGACCCATTAATTTGTAGAATTAATTCAACGAAAGAAACTGCCTATTTAATTCACGAAGTAAACCGCCCAATTAAATGGTGCGTTAAGAAAATAAGAGAACGCGTCAGTTGACTTTCATAATGACAGGTTTTTGCGGGTGCGTTACTTAGCGGAAAAGAAACAGCGGGGCTCGTGCGGGCCCCACCCCACAAATATCCTACCAAGGGGGTAGGATTCTTTTGGATAGCACCCTATCCGGATCAACTCAGCTTAAGTCGCCTTAAGTGACTTCAAGTGGCTTCCAAGTGGCTTCAGTGAAATAAAATAATGTTTATCGTACAATTATTTTATTTCTTAACTTTAAGCCCGAAATTTAAAAACCACACCCGAGCAAACGCAACTCTGGAAGGGGCGTTTATAAGTAAATACCGGCGCTGAGATTTCATCGATGCCCTCAAAATTCGATTCCAAGCACCGTTTCGAAAGTTAGAAAAACCCAATCGTCCGTTCACTGAATGTACCCGAGCCAATCTTCGGAAAATGATTTCGGGCACACCGGGCCTCGGAATCAGGTGCCGTCAGAAACTACGTTCTTGTAAAATTCCAAAGAAAATTAAGAAAAAAATTTCCTTGAAATTTACGGGTCTTTAAATTACTCCAACCTTAGGGATTTACGTCCCCGTAAAGATACATCATAAACTAGGGGAAAAAATGTGGGTACTGAGCACGCTTCTGAGCCTCCCGCTCCCAAGTGCTCTCCTTGAGGTTTCCATGCTTCCATCTGATGCACACAAGAGGAATCGATCGCCCACGTAGGACCCGATCCTGTCGATCCTCTATCTCCACCGGGATCTCTATAAAAGTCTCCCCATCATCCACGTCTAGCTCCCCATGGTCAATGATGTGTGTCGGGTCGTGAACGTATCTCCTCAGCTGAGATACGTGGAAGATGTCGTGCACCTGGTGCAACTGAGGTGGTAGAGCCAGGCGATAAGCCACCTCGCCAATCCTGCTGAGGACCTGGAATGGTACAATGAAGCATGGAGACAACTTTCCACCTTGGCCAAATCTCCGCAAACCACATCGAGGTGAGACACGCAAGAAGACGTGGTCTTCATCCTCAAACTCTAGTGGCCTCTGCCTCCTGTCAGCATATAACTTCTGCCGGCTCTGAGCTGTCCTCATCCACTCCTGGATGACCTCGACCTTCTCTGTCATGGCCCGGACCATCTCTGGCCCCACAAGTGCTGACTCCCCAGGGTCTGTCCAGCACAAAAGAGATCTTCAAGGTCTGCCTTACAACGCCTCGTATGGTGTCATCCCGATGGTGGAGTGGTAGCTATTGTTGTACGCGAACTCCACCAAGGGTAGGTGATCCTCCCAGCTACGACCAAAGTTGAGGACACATGCGCAGAGCATGTCCTCGAGAGTCTGAATGGTCCTCTCCATCTGACCATCCGTCTGTGGGTGAAAGGCAGTGCTCAGACATAGCCGCGTCCCGAACGCCTCCTGCAACCCCTTCCAAAGACGAAAAGTAAATCGAGCGTCTCGATCGGAGACGATAGACGATGGAACACCGTGAAGCCGTACAATCTCCTAATTGTAGAGACGCCCCAATCTCTCCACTGAGCCCTGCTCTCTGATGGGTAAGAAGTGTGCCGACTTGGTGAGTCGGTCAACAATCACCCAAATGTAGTCGTGACCTCTAGAAGTGCGTGGAAGTCCAATCACGAAGTCCATAGATCTTTCGTCCCACTTCCACTCTGGGTCTTCCAAGGGCTGTACCAAGCCTGCTGGTACCTGATGCTCTGCCTTCACCTACTGGCAGGTGAGGCACCGTGAAACGAACTCTGCCACAGCCTTCTTCATGCCTAGCCACCAGTGCTGTCGTCTGAGATGTTGGTACATCTTCGCCACTCCAGGATGTACCTCCAAAGGAGAAGTGTGAAACTCTTTCAACAACTCCTCTCATAAAGTGACTGGTACCAAGGTATGTCTTCTGAAAAGGACGTTGTGCTCTCCTTCAAGGGATAAACCATTAGGTGCCTATCCTGAGGATATCTGTGCACGCCGCGTCTCACAGTCAGCGTCCTCACGCTGTGCCTCTCTAACCCGCTGCAGTAGTGGAGGGGTGATTGTGAGATACTGAAGTAAGGCTGCTCCATCTCTATCCACGAAGGATATCTGCAAAGCGGCTAGCTGCTCTGTCGCCTCCTCAAGTAGCTGGATGCCTGTCCTTCTGCTGAGGGCATCAGCTACCACGTTCCTCTTCCCAGGAGTATAGACTATCTCAAAGTCATAGTCCTGGAGGAACTCGAGCCATCGCTGCTGTCTCAGGTTCAGGTCCTTCTAAGAGAAGATGTACCTGAGACTCTCGTGGTCAGAAAAGACTGTAAAGCGCTCGCCCATCAGATAGTGCCGCCATGTCTTCAGAGCGAAGACCACCGCTGCTAACTACAGGTCATGGATAGAATAGTTCTACTCATGTGGTCTCAACTGATGTGATCCATAGGCAATCACGGCCCGCTCCAGCATCAGGACACATCCGAGGCCGGTCCCTGATGCATCGCAGTAGACTACGTATCCAACTCCCTCTTCAGGCAACATCAACATAGGTGCGCTGGTCAATCTCTGCCTCAGCTCCTGAAAGCACTGCTGACACCTGTCTGACCACACAAAGGGTTTCCCCTTCTTCATCAAAGCTGAGAGTGGCATCGCAACTCTAGAGAAGTCCAGCACAAATCTCTGATAGTATCTGGCTAGACCCAAGAAACTCCGCACCTCCGTCACGCTACTAGCTGGCTCCCAAGCTAGCACTTCCTCGATCTTCGCGAGATCCACAGCAACTCCCACCTCAGAAATGACGTGCCCTAAGAAGTGGACTTCACGTAACCAGAACATGCACTTAGAGAGCTTTCCATAAAGCTGGTGATCCCAGAGTGTGTCTAGTACAACCCACAAGTTGTAGGCGTGCTCCTCCTCCGTGGTCGAGTACACTAAAATGTCGTCGATGAAGACCATGACAAATCGATCGAGGTATGGCTGGAAGATCCTGTTCATGAGGCTCATGAACACTTCTAGAGCGTTGTTTACGCTGAAAGGAATAACCAAGAACTCATAGTGGCCATACGGACACCTGAAGGTCGTCTTTTGCACGTCCTCGTCTCGAACTATGAGCTGATGATCGCCTGACCTGAGGTCTATCTTCGAGAACCACCGTGCTCCCTTCAGGTGATCGAAGAGGTCATCAAACCTCGGTAGCGGATACTTGTTCCTCACTGTCACCTGGTTCAGGCGACGATAGTCGACACACAGTCACAATCTCTCCTCCACCTTCTTGGCGAACAATATCGGGGAAGCCCAGGGTGAAACACTAGGTCGGATGAACCCCATTTCCCTGCAAGTCCTCCAACTGTACCCGTAGCTCTCGAAGCTCAGAGGGGGCCATTCGATATGCTGGAGTGGATATCAGGGCTGTCCCGGGGTACAGGTCAATATAAAAGTCTACCTCTCTGCGAGGAGGTAGTCCTGGAACGTCGTCGGGGAAGATGTCCACATACTAATCCACCACTGCAGGAAAACTAAGACTCCGCACGTCCACTGCTCCAAGGATGAGACTAGCCAACTGATGAGTGATGGGCTATCCCATCCTCTGCGAGAGTCCATCCTGTGCTGCAAAGGCCTCCTTCTCACCGGTGAAGGTGAACCTGCTCTCGTCGGTGCGCACACATCGCACCTTACGCCTAAAACAGTCAATCTGAGCATGGACTGTAGATAACCAATCCATGCCCAAGATGACGTCGTAAAGCCTCAATGCCGCTACAAGAAGATCCCAGCCAAAACTCTCACTTCCTAGAGTATGCTCACACTGTCGGCAGAAGTGCGTAATCGTCGAGTCTACTCCCGTAGGAGTCTCTAGCCGTAAGGATCGAGCCAACGGCTCTGTCAGAATCTCCGAGCTCCGAACAAGGGCAGTGGATATTAAAGAGTGACTCGCTATGTGTCTATAAGAACTGCAGAAAGGGTGGAATAGACACAGATCGTACCTCAAATCATCTCTGGCGTGCCGTGGTCATAGGCCTCTACTGCCAGGAACCCTGCCTCATCCGCCTCCTCCCTGCGGACCGCCACGGTCTACCCTCTGCCTCTACCTGGGTGGCCCCTCCACCGTCTGCTGCTCCTCGGCACGGCAGGTCAGGCAGTCATGAGCCATGTGGCCCTGCCCACCGCAGGCGTAGCACTGCCTGCCTCTCGGAAGACTGGCTTCGCGCTGTGTGCCCCGCACTGCTGAGCCAGTGTCCTGAGGTCGTCTATGAGAGGGTCTGGTCTGCCTGGAACCCTGATTCATCTGTCGGCTACCTGCTGCCAAAGACTAATCTACCTGCCGCCATGTGGTAGGTCTCGTTGTTGAAGTAGACTCAGCCAGAAAGCTCTCGATCAGAAGGGCTCGCTCCAGTACTCCTGCCTGGGTCAGAATGCTAAGGGAGATCAGTGATGCCCTGATCTCGTGTCTCAATCCCTGCTCGAAGGTCCGGGCCCGGAAGAAGGGGTCCCATACAATGTCGTTCGAGTAGCAAGAAAGATCGGTGAACGTTGTCGCGTACTGGGCGACCGTCAAGCTACCCTGCCACAACTGAAGAAGCTCCTAAATGCGCACCGCACGGAGGGTGGCTAGGACGAACTCTGAGAGGAAGAGGCTCTCGAAGTCCGTCCAGAGAAGAGATGCCTCATCGTGCACATGGAGCATCAAGCTCCACCATTGGCTCGCTACTGCATGCAGTAGGCTCGCCGCGAGGATCACCATGAGGTCTGCTGGTGTCCTCACTAGCCTGAAAACTCGAGCGACCGCCTTGAGCCAGTCCTCGGCTGCCTGGGGGTCCGTCTCCCCATGAAACCTGGGTGGTCGCTAGCGATGGAACTCGTGAAGAGCTTCGAGACGACGTGCATCATCATCGGTCGGTGCTAGAAGCATCAGGGGCCTGGCGGGTAAAGGTACCGCTGGTGCCTCTACTGTCAACGGGCCCTGTACCGAGGCCTCATCGCTCGAAGGTCTGTCGTTGTGCTCTACTCTCGGAACCCTAGCTGGCTGTAGTCGTGGGGCCATCCTGAAAAGGAAACAAGTGTGCCACGGTCAGAACAATATACCTGGTGAGCTGACACAAGTAATCACAAAGAAAACTTGAAACACACATGCAATCAATGTTTTCGTGCATTAAGTTGGAAATCAGAAGTCAGGGACCTGGTGTACGGATACGTCGGCCGCCGCACCAACACTGGACTCCCTGTACTGATAACCACACCCAATACGCTAAACATTATTGCTTTACATAGAAGAATGATCAGAGTCTGCGGTAGAACCAAACTCCTCTGATACCAATTTGTCATGACCCGTCCTCGGGGCCCGTGTCGTGACTACCCCAAGCCCGCCTTCTATAGGCCAGGGGCTGGCGACTAGCACCAAGGCGTAAATCCCGGAAAAAGGGAAGGCATTGCCTTTGAAAAGTAAAAAAGAACCACAGAGTAAGCAAGCATAAAATTAAACACTAATTAAAAGCTGTAACAAGCTGTGCTGAAAGTAAAGGGGCCGGAAGTACAAGCCCAACTGTAAAGTACAACTGAAAGGGGAAAACATCAACTGAAAAGAAAAGCCGCAGCGCCGAGCCGTCCTCTGGAAGTCCCACCTGAAGGGTGGGTACTGATAGCCTCCACTACTCCTCGGTCCACCTGACCGCTCCGTGTACATCCCACCCAGTGGTCCACCTCCAGGTATCGTCCTGCTCCGCACGCCTCCACCACGATCAGCGCTGTCCGTCGTCTGCAACCAATACAACGAAGTGCAGGCAAAGCCCATGTAGTGGTGAGTATAAGCTACTCAGTAGGGACCCCAGGACCCCCAAAGGTCTCCCGAAATCCACAAAGGATAAACCACAACAAAAAGATACTATCACGAAGTAACAACCGACACTAATTAGGTATATGCCCATACATATACCTAAGTCATCAATTCCCGTTCGGCTCCAGTATCCGAGCCCAAGCACAACCCAATCCTCACAGGAAAGAAAAACATATACCCACATAGGATAGCTCAACACAATCCATATAGGAGAGTAAAACAGTAAATCCACATAGGATAGCTCAACACAATCCACAAAGGAGAGTAAAACAGTAAATCCACACAAGATAGTTCAACACAATCCACAAAGGAGAGTAACACAAGATTCAGCTCACACAGGTATACTTCTTCGGATGACGATAAAGATGATAACTAATCCATCTAAGTCGTCGGACCCACAAAGGATCGAATGGTACTAACCCCCGCAAAGACCCACATAGGATCGGGCCCACACAGGACCTGTAGGCGCTGGCTCACACAGAACCGCTGAGCGCTGACCCACACAGGATCGGACCCACACAGGATCGGGCCCACACATGACCTATAGCACTGATCCACAAAGGATCGCTGACTGCTATAGTCATCGCAGTCCACTGAGGATCTCTACACAGTCGTCGTCGCAGTCCACTGAGGATCTCTGCACGGTCGTCATCGGAGTCCACTGAGGATCTCTGTACAGTCGTCATCGGAGTCGCAGACAGCACTAGGGTTCCCGCACATAGCAAGCTCGTTCGGGAGGGTCCTCTCCACGAGGCGAGAGGCTGATACATCAACTAACACAATTTCCGAAGTAGATGTATCCAAAAGTTCTGTATCGACAATAGGAACTCAACGCCGCAGACGACACGTCAATCGGACGCCCTGTCTGAGAGTTATTGGCTTTTTCATCCCAGGGGCCCAGATGGTTTTTAAGGCAAAACCATCCCGACCTTACTCCACATGCGTCCAAACCTTATACAGAGTGATCCAAGATATCCGTCTCACTTAGAGGAATCCACCAATACTGACGGCACGTCAATCGGACGTCCGTAGCTCAATATATGAGCGTTTTCGCTCCGAGGGCCCAGTTGGTTTCATGTACGAACCAACCCGGCCGAACCCAAGGTATTCCTAAACCTTGAGTACGATATACCGAAACGACCGTCTCGATCCAAGGATCGCGTTGCCGCTGACAGCGCTTCATTCGGAGGCCCGTAGCTCACGTTATGAGCGAAAGACCAAAAACGATCCGAAGACGGGGGGTGTGGGCCCGGACCGACCCGACCCGACCCCCCCCCCCCCCCCCCCCCCCGGGGTCGGCTGCACCGGGTCGACCCGACCCGGTCCGACCCGGCTGGACCCGGTCGGACCGGCCGGGCTCGGCTCGGCCGAGCCGCTGGACGCCGCGGGGCACTGCCCCCGCAGACTGGAGGTGCTGCGGCCCCGAGTGGGGCCCCGCTGGATCGATCGGACGCGACATGTCGCCGCGTCCCTTGCGGGCCAGCTGGACCCACGCGGCCGCGGGTCCGCTGGCCGCCGCCGTCGGGGCTGAAGTCGCGGCGGCTCTGTCCGGCGGCGCGCCGGGGCGCCGCCGGCCGCTTCTGCGGGCCACCGGAGTTGCTCCGGTGGTCCGTTTTCCTTCCCGTCTGCGCTGTTGTTCCTCCCGGGTTCCGTTCTTCACTGCGGGATCATCAAAACGCCCTTGCGTCACGATTTTCCGTCGCTCTCCAAATCCGCACAACCACGAAGAACGGTGGAGGGTTATCATGCCGTTTTCGTTTGGCCCGCACCCTCCGCGTTAGATAAAAACAACGGGAGAAATTATTCAACACATGAAACAACACTTTTAATAAAATAAAATTGTTGATATGAATCTGATTCTTTAATTTTAAAGAAACGTTCACGGAAATATAAAATATTCACAACAACCCCTACCTCGTCAAGTCATCGCTCACGGGTTCTTCGCGGATTTGAGGGTCGTCGCGTCGTCGCGGTATCCAACATCGTGTCGTCGCGGAAGGGTGTCGCGTCGACGAACTCCGAGGTTCATGAACAAAAATATTTAATTAATAATAATTAAATCCTTCTTGACTCAAAAACCACAAAGGAAGTTTAAAAAGAAACCTGAGATCTCTTACCGCAAGCAGTTGGTGATCGGAGATCGGGGCGGGGAAGAATGTCTCGGATGAAGCGTCACCAAACTCCGAGGGTGACGGCGTTCTTCGCGTTCTTCGCGTTCTTCGCATTCTTCGCGTTCTTCGCGAAGGAGGATGAAGGCTCAAGAATTTTTTCAAAGCCTCTCAACGTGTAATCCTCCAAAAGTCTTGTTGGTCTTATTTTATTATTACGCCAACAAACGAAAAAGAGGTAAGTAACGACCCATTAATTCATAAAATTAATTCAACGAAAGAAACTGCCCATTTAATTCACGAAATAAACCACCCAATTAAATGGTGCGTTAAGAAAATAAGAGAATGCGTCAGTTGGGTTTCATAATGACGGGTTTTCGTGGGTGCGTTACTTAGCGGAAAAGAAACGGCAGGGCTCGTGCGGGCCCCACCCCACAAATATCCTACCAAGGGGGTATGCTATTTTTGGATAGCACCCTATCCGTATCAACTCAGCTTAAGCCTCTTTAAGTGACTTCAAGTGGCTTCCAAGTGGCTTAAGTGAAATAAAATAAAGTTTGTCGTACAATTATTTTATTTCTTAACTTTAAGCCCCAAATTTAAAAACCACACCCGAGAAAACGCAACTCCGAAAGAGGCATTTCTAAGCAAATACTGACGCTACGATTTCATCGATGCCCTTAGAATTCGATTCCGAGCACCGGTTCAAAAGTTAGAAAACCCCGCTAGTCCATTCAATGAATGTACCCAAGCCAAACTTCGGAAAATGATTCCGGGCACACCGGGCCTCAGAATCAGGTGCCGTAAAAAACTGCGTTCTTGTAAAATTCCAAATAAAATTAAGAAAAATATTTCCTTGAAATTTACAGGTCTTTACATATAGATTCTATCTTGTCCCCCAATACAAAGCGATAATACTACAGGAATTGAAATGCCTAACTCCCCACTCATCTTTGGTGGAAAATATTGTACTCATCGATCAAGCACTAAAAATCAGGTGTCTCCAACATTATCTGACAATATCCATAATATTTCTAAATATCCTCCCCTCTCCCTAAGGGGATAGTTTAGGAAAATGGCACTATTGGATTTGAGTAACCAACTTTTCATGAGAAGTTGAGTCATACAGTGTTCCAAGTGAATGTTTAATTCTTTATTTGACTGTATATGGGGAAATTTGTTAGTTCATAAAGTCATTGTGTTATGTTTTCTGAATTTGAAAGTCATCATTCATACTACGATGATCTTCCTCATATTTGGTTTCAAAGTATGGAGCGTCCACCATCACATAGCCTTCCGGATTTGGATGAACGAGAGGGTATGGCACTTCCCATTGGTACTAGGCCCATGAAACCCTTCATGGGATAACTAGTCATGTAACCATGCGAAGGAGGAGGATTTTTATTGATTTAGTTTTTTTGGTAGGGGAAACTCTAAATAGTCTTGATTTGGATATCTTTTACATTTTAATGGCTTTTATGTGGTTGGAATTTTTTGGGTTCACACAATACTTCAATAGAGTCTGTTGAAAATAAAAAAATTAATGTATTCGAGTAGAACAGTTTTCAAGTTTATTATTCATTTTATATCACTTATTACCTTTTTATTACAAACACATATATATTAAATTTCATATTCGTCATTTTGTCGATTTTAGATACATGAATACAAAATGAATTTTTTTTATAAAAACTATCCATGTGATCATAATTCCATTATCTCCATAATGATATTTAGTATTTAAATATCATATATATATATATTATATATGTATTTATAGTAGTCTATAACATTTGGAGATAATAAATTAAATGCACCATTCATGGAAACGGAAAGTCGTACGTACGCATGCATGCTACTTTCATTTCATTGTCATATTAAAATAATGAAAAATAAATGACAAATATGTAGGATATAATTACAATCTAATATCTATATATATATCTTAAATAATTTCATTAATTCCATCTTTTATATGTTCCATGTATGTCATGAACGATTCATATCACTTTGAGGCGGTGGTAGTCCACACTTCCGTAAATGAAATTATCGTATTTACATATTATCAAAGGAATAAAGGTATGTTAAAAATAAAATTTACAGAATCATAAAGACAATATAAATATAATATATATCATATATAAATATAGTTCCATCATAATGTACACCATGAGAGTTGGTAGGGAAAACTTTAACAAAAATTGTTTTGTGAGGTAACAGTTATCCGTACACAGAAGCAGAATGTTCATATCCATTAGATGGTGGTGTGTGTATGTTTTTTTCAGAAAACTTCTCATAAAAACATTATTTTATACAGTGGATTCTAATTTTTTATGTAATTAATATAATAATAAGAAAATATGTAGTTATTACGGAAAATAAATTAAAGGAACCTGCGAGAAGACGTTACCTCTAAATAGGGAACCTTTTTTGATTTGAGCCAAATAATTTTCTTGAATTCCTTTGTTCCCATGTTAAGGATTATAAGAGGAAGTGAGAGATGTTGGGATATTATTTGATCATATTATCATTGATACATGGGGTTTTAGAGGTGTGAGTATGTGGGTAGAGTTGGTGAACTTTTATAAGAGGGAAGAGCGGAACTTTGTGAATGCTTGAAATATTATATTATAATATAATGGTTTTAGAATGATAAGAGTCACAAAGTGATATATTTTGAAGAAAATATGATAATGGATATAAATAATCTCAAATAATTGGATTTATAGAAGTTTGTTTTACAAAATTAACATTTTCATTTAGCGTTAACCCATTGTTAAAAATAGTAACTCTTACCATATCCTCTTGTATTTTCATAATATATGGTTACTATAGTTACTATAAAATGAAAATAGAACTAATAGTGGATCATTATTGAAAATTTTAAAATTATATAATTCATTTGGACGAATATTTTATTTTTAGGACTATTATATCATTTAATAAAATAGAATTAGTTTTAAAAATTCGTTTATATCAATTTTAACACTAGTAATAAATAATTTTTGAAAAGTTCATAGAAGCATCATTAATTCAATCCAAAGGAATTAAATAATATATAATATATCAATATCTTCCATTAAATTCTTGGATGTAAGTAAAATGTTAAAATTGCATTTATTTTAATATTTATAACATCAATTATTTTAATCCTTCATTAATATGGTAATCACTGAATCATCATTGTGTCAAAAATAAATTTATTTATTTAATTTTTGAAAATTAAAAATAAACTACAATAATGTGGGATATATTTTTAGATTTATAATGACTATTTATAGCCAAATAGTTCTGCAATATATATTTATATCAAAATATTAATAGTAAAAGATACATGTTTATGTTTTATTTCTCGTTACTTTAAATAAATTCTTATAACATGTCATTATCACACCCAACTGGCTCCATGGGGTTCTAAAATCAACCCAATGATGCAAATGGTCATACATATTTAAATTTAATAGAAATAAGACATGGTACTGAGTAGCTTAATATTATTATAATAATATGTTTTACCCTTATTTACCAGATTTATCCTTTAAACTTGGTAAATAAAAATATTTTCTGATATTACTATTGATAATTTCCAAAAATAAAAGCTACATGTTTACACAATTTGAAAATTATGATTCCAAATACACAATCCATTTTTCCAAATTCAATACATTTTATTTGCAATATTTAATTTATAATTTATTATTATTGTCAAAACAAAAATGTGGGTGTTTTAAGATGTAAAAACTATCAAAACACTCGCATGTGTTGTGTCCAATATAGACATAAAACTGTGTACAATTTCAAAAAAATAAATGAAATGATAAAAAAATAATAAAATTAAAATTTAAATCCAATATAATATATAATCTTTCAAAATAAATAAACTACATGAAATGGAAACATTGACATAAAAGTTGTATTTTTCACTATTCATTTGAAAATTGAAATTATTATAAAAATACCAAAAATTTATCCAAAGTAAATTTTTAGGTACTAAATCAATAGAAGAAGTTTATTTTTCCATATATAACACTAAAAAATAAAAAAATAAAATTTTTAAAAAGGGTTCTCCATTAAATGGAGGAAAACCATTCATTTAAAAAATTTAGAGTATTTTATGCTTAAAATTGGATTCACTCTCAACTTAAGCCTCTAAAATATATTGGATAAATGTAATAATATTTAAGAAATATTAAAAATAATAATATTGTTAATTAAATCTATCCCTTCCAATACAACAACAAGGAATTAACTACAATATAAAATATTATTATTATATTATTATTTTTTCAGTATAACTCAATGTTGTGTGAAATTTAAGATTACCAAGAAACCTATTGTTGTGTATTGAGTATTCTATTAGTTCCACTTTAATGTAAAATTAATATGTATTCATAACTATTATTTGATATAAAAAATTATTATTTTATAAATATATGGGGCCTTGTTGTTGAAATAACACACACTAGGATTCCATGTATAAAAACATATATAAGGAAGAGAAAATATTCATATTCTTTTTATGGAGAGTTATATAAAAAATAATTTAGAGAATATTAACAACCAAAAAACCATAAAGATGTGACAGGATAAATATTCATTGATTTCACAGTAGCAAAATTAAACGGACAATATTTTTATAAAACTATCTTTTCATAAATTTGATGAATTCTTTTACTGCACAATATAAGAACCTACGAAAACTTATTTAGTTTTCATTTAGAGTTTAATTCACTAATAAATATCAACTGAAAACTCATCTTTTCACCAAATGATGAGTTTTCATGTTGACTTGGTCACACAAAAAGAGAATGAATCGACAATTAGAGAATCTCATACTCTAAAAAAGATGAAATACATATTTCTTATATCTTTAGACATTAACCCAAACAATTTTTTTTAATAAAATATAAGATAATCTCCAAAAAATAATAATACTTTATAAATAAAATACTAAACTTAATCTACATTATTCAATAATGAATACCAAATATTTATCAAAGAGCATTAAAAAAACAAGCATCCTTAAAATTATTCAATATAATCAAAACTAAAATTGAAACATGAAATTATGAAGGATTTGATCACATAACATTCCACAATAAAACTTAAAATTTATCTCCAAATAATGACATGATCCCGCTCTTATGGATTTAGTGAATAAAAATACATTGTAATTCTTTCCTCAAAAAAGAAAAAGAACAGCTTCACTACTCATTAAACAAATGAAGACCATTCACCAGTCTTGGTTATGGGGGATCACACAACACCTTACATTTATCTGTGTTGAACAAAAATAAAACAAATAACCACTACACTTCCACGCTCTCTAACTCCAATAACGATGACATCTATACTTGATCTTCTAAAATATTTGTGAAAAAATAATTTTAAAATAAGGGTGAGTATTAATTTTCTCAGTATGTGGTTTTAAAACAGTTGAAATACATTTTAGGGTAAAAATTATTGTAAACCATCTTTTGATAAAATTATTTAAAAAACTAGTTTAATGAACATATTACACATTGAAAATTCATTTAAAATAATCTACTGAATTTCAGAAAATATAAATATATCTTTTGAAAACCCAAATGTCATGGAAAATTGAAACAATGAAGGCTATCTTGGGCCTACAAACGTTTTGAGAGATTTGTAATACTCCACAATACCCTACCATATTTACATGGTATAAGTGCATGCATTTAGGAAAATCATTTTTCATATTTCCTTTTCTATATGTACATTTTCCCACAACATTTAATCATTAATAAATTATAACCATTTTTCATAAATTTATATACCTACATATATTTACTTATAAATACATACATATATATATATAAACCTTCACAAGAAAACATGTTCTAGATTCGAAATAAATGATAATGCAACCAGACTTGCCATTTCATGATATGATACTAATATCCATGTATATGTTTAATTGACAGAACATTATTTAAAAATAATTTATGCAAAATGATGTATTATTCATTCAATATGAATATATTTATATATATATTATTCATAAAACATACATAAATATTCTTTATACAGTATAAAATTATATATTAAGTAAATAAAAATGATTCATATGCATGAAATGTCATTGATTAAGAATATTCCCATACCTCTTTATGTAAATGACACATATGTTTGTACATATAATTCCACACATGACATGGTAGACTTAATTATTTTAAACTACAAAACATAAAATGATATAATCTTTTTTGAGTTATATAGTAATAAAAAGGATAAACATGAGGGTTCATAAAAATTAATTACATTATAACATTGAAAATAATAATATTTTATTTTTTATAAATCAACAATTGGATATATTTAAAAAATATATATAATTATTTTTTGGAATTATTTTTTACATCCAGAATAATTTTTATGAAAAATATGTATCAGCATAGAATTTCATTTTAATACAAAATTTAAAAAAATCTATCAAAATAAAATAATAAGACACATGATTTTCATGAAAATCATAAGACCTAATAATGTTGAACTATCTCTTACAAATAAAATCTCACTGAATGAAATAACAAAAAAATTATTATGCAATTAATATGGGATTTTGAAAACGTAATCCGTGAAATATGATATACATTACCTGATACAAAATACGAAATTATAGATCATCAGCTGAAAAAGAACTATATATCCCTTTTAGAGGATAAAAAAACATAATCTTTGTAAATAAAACTAGATAGTCCATTAGTTCATACAATAAAAATAGTTAAATATAATTTTCAATCTAACCTAAATCCCCTTAAGCATAACCAGAAAATTAAAATCATAATTTTGAAAAAAAAATGACTATATATTATTGGTATTTTTGAAATAGTTATATTTCAAAATAAAATAAATCTATCCCTTACTAAAATTTATCAATGTATTGAAACTGAAAACTTGTTGATTTTTAATAGAAGAATATGATAAACAAAAACATGGAAGGTAAATGTTTTCCTTTACCGCCAATATAACTAAAATGGACTATTGGTCAAAGAAGTGAAACACACGAGAATGGACTACCCAAGAGTATAATGTAAACATCGAGTATCACATTATAGGTATTCATTGAGTAGAGGGGTTATTGTTTAAATAGACTTCCAGAAAGTATATAAAATGTATTTTATGACAAATTTTTTGTAATGATCAGATTTTATATTAATTAATATTTAAAAATATGTGTATGAGATGAAGTCACAAAAAAAATCATAATTGATTCATGCTTGAAATAATCTAATAGATATTTCAATTATTACTATAGGCAACAACAGGAGAAGGGAAAAAATTGACATCATAGAATAGCTGTTCTGAAATTGACAACTCGTATGAGGAAGTGATTGAATAATTATTTTTCTTGTTAACTCAAAGTTTCATTCCCACAGAATTGTGAAAAATGTATCAATAAAACTTCTGACAAATTGATTTGAGAATGATTAATATAAACCATATAGAAAATATGATCCAAAATCGTTTACACATCCCAGAAGTGAATGATACATCATCCACAGAATAGTAATTTGGAGAAAGGGACAAACAATAGAATAAATAAATTAAATCAATTACACTTACTACTAGAAAATGACCACTCAAAGTCTGTATAAGATAATATGCAAATGAAATCAATATTTATATATAGTATAAATTTTTTAAAAACGGTATAGAAAAATACTATAAGCGTTTAGATATAAATATCTAGTTGATGAAAAATTAGACAAAGATCGATGATAAGATCTTAAAAGGAGACCAAAGAAGAAAAATAGGGAAGAAAAAAACACACGACTTATTATACTGAACATGATATGTTTCTCATTGATTTTGGACTTACTTTATACAAATATAAAAACCAAAATAGGATATACTTTATTTTCATTTAGAACATCAACCATAAACACCTCATCAATATCGATCATAATGATTCAAACACTCATCATCTTCCTCATATCAGTCGAAAATCAGATCCACCCTTGTCAGCTTCAATATCCATTTTTCTCAAGCTCACCAGGATCGATTCTTCCTACTCAAGCCTGCGTCAACATTGACTCCCGAATAAGATCTCTGTTTCTCCATAGTTGAACTCTACCGACATAGTCCTCTCGAGCTCGGCAACATCTTGATTCATTATGTTCTCGAACTCACCCATAGAGTCCCCCAACATGAAAACCAGAAACCCCTAAGGATCTCCCACCCTGCTCATGAACCTAATAATTGATTCTCAGTTTTTGAATCATTCCATTTCCTTTTCAATCTTTATCTCATTTTTATTAATTTTATTATTATTATTATATCATATTTTTCTATTATTATAAAAATTCATTGTTAATAATTATTTTAACTTATCTTTTATATATAAGAGAAAATATTTTTTATTATAAACAAAACTTTAAAAAAGTAAAAGGTAGATATAGAAAAACATAAATTTAAAAATTATTTATTATTCAAAAATTATATATATATATATATGTATCATATCTTTTGAGAATTATTTTGAAAAAAATTAATTTTATTTATTTAAAGAATAAAAATTTTCTTCATTTATAAATCATAAAAGTATCATAATGAAAATTATAATTCAAGTTAAAAATATCAACGATATATGTACAATATTATCATTCTATTAAAACAATTATAATTTTATTAAAAAACCATAATAATATTAATAATTTTATAAAACATTAATCTAATAATGAATTATATTATAAATATCCTAATTATAATTATAATTATATATATATATATATCATATTTTGGAAAATAAAAGCATGTCAATTTTATAATAACAAAATTATTTTTGTTTCTTATTTCATAATGATTAGCATATATTAAAAGGTGAACATTAATAGAGAAAATATATTTGTAACATAATTCAATAATTATATTAGTCAATTAATTTAAAAGTTTTTATTAAATATCTTCTTGATAGAAAATATCACCTTTAAAATTCAAATAGATATTATTGGTGGTATTCTATTTGTGTTCTTGTGCATTGCTTCTGTATACGTGTGGTTCCATGATAAACCAAATGCGGGTGAGCATGTGATATCTCTCCAATGCATTGGGAAATGTGACAGAGTTAAATGTTATGGTTTCTCTTAAAAAATTTAGGGAATATACTGTTATGTGTATTTTAAACGTAACCCCAAGGATTAATCCCTATATAGCTGTGAAAGATACAATGAAATAATGTTAAAGATACCATAAGATACCTTTATGTTTTTTTGATTTCTATGATTATTTTTATGAATCGTATAATTAAGTGATGTAATCAAAATATTATATGTTTAATGGTTGAAAATGATTATTATTTGGAAATTTTTTCAAGTGGTTGAAATATTAATGGACTAACAATTTTATTTCTTATTTTATATTCCTTATTGACCATTTTATGCTCATCCCATTTTTTTTGAAATTTTTTATCATAGGGTATAAGTAATGGAAAGAGAAATTAAGAATTGTAGAAGAATTTTATCATGAAAATAATTCTTATTTTATTTAAGGAGTTTTATTTTTGTGAAGAATTGGATAGAGTAGAAGCGTCTACATTATAATTTTTGAGATGTAATGTAATAGTCATGACCAAATTATGTAAATCTCTAAACCTAGATTAACTCATAATGATAATTAAAGTAAATTTTTTGATTTATCTCAAGATTAAGTAATGTTTTATTGCTGGGGCATTATTGTTGGAATTAGAGGTCAGATTTGACAATATTAGGGATTATGAGTTCTGGATAACCATAAGATAATTCCCTATTTCAATTCTTGTAGTGAAATCATTGTTTTTTTTCTTTTTTCAGATCAAGGATATCCATTTACAAATGGAAGGAGGAGGATCTAAAACAAAATTCTTATCTCTTCTGAATAACTTTCTTTCAATAATTTTTACAATGTAATGTTTAGATAAATGTGGAACTTATTCTAACATATAACTCACTTGATAGTAATTATTTGAGATATAAAACACCTCCAATATACCTAGATAGGTACATTGATCATGGGTTGTATTTAATAAAATACTATTTACATAATATTCTCATATTTTCAGGAAAGGAAAATACTATCATGGAATTTCAAAAGAATTAACTTATCAAAAGATTATAAATCATATTATGAATTTGAAAAAATCATTGAAGAAGGAGACCCATGTGAAACTTATTTATATTTTAATTAAAAATAGTCTTTCAAAAAATAGTTATGGTATTTTAAAATTAATTTTATTGAACGTTTGAACTCAATCTCGGTCTGACTATTTAATAAAAATCTTGAATTTTTAGTTTTTTTGAAATTATATGTCATACCTGAATATTTTATGATACAATTTCTCTGTAAATACCCAAATAACCCATGATTTATGAGGTTTATTTGGATAATGGAAGAAAATAATTTTGAATAATCTCTAAATCATTGTGCCAATACATGTACCATCTAACTATGTGAACAAGATGATGATAACACCAGGTTGAAACCATGATCATGGTTTGGTGTTCATTATATTGGGAATAGTTTTATTTTATTATATGGAGGTGAAATAAAAAATATAATTATATATAATACTTCATGAATTATGATGTTGAGGACATTATGAGTTGGGATAAAAATGAGAGGTATTAGACAACCATTGAATTTAAATCTTTTTTGGTTTATTTTTGGGTATTATAAAAAGGAACAACCTTCATGATGGGGGACAACCCATCACATCTGGAATGGTCACAACAATAAAGTATACAATTGAACAATGATAACATTTCATAGACTACCACTAGCCTATGTGATTTCCATTGATAGTATGAATTATTAATTTTAATTAAATGATTCTACGGAACAAGAATATATTGATATTGGGAATATATGATTTATCAAATAGATATCCATAGTATAAGAAAATGACTTGTTGATTTAGTTATAAATGTAATTTTCGAAGACGTTTCTATTTTTGGATCCGTATATGCCTAATGAAAATAAAATACTATGGTAGTGTTTTTGAGGACTATAGTTGAATTTTATTTTTTAAGAATATGTGTTTCTATTGTAGAAATATAGGGAATTGGGTTATTTATGGAAACAATTCTCATATTTTGGATAATATGTGATTATGTTAATTACAATTATGTAATGTACATTAGGAGTCATCGATGTTATTTTAAGATAAATGTTATAATTTATCATTGAAGACTATGTGGTCAAATCCTTCTGAATTTTCTGTTTAAATTTTAGTTTTGATTGTTATTTTTGAGGAATTATATGGAAAAATATTTATTGAGTAGTCTTTTTTGAACATTATGGTATTGTTTTTTTTAATTTTTTATATTAATATATAGTATTTATTTTTGTGGAGGATTATTATTTTCGGGGGATTATCCATCTTGTAATAATTTTTTATAGTTAATGTTTAAAAAAGGAAAATATATGGTTAATAGTTTTTGGATTATTTTTTCTGTAAAAGTTGATTCTAGGGATTCATGTGTGACCAAGTCATATTAAATACTCATTGTTTCGAGAAAAGATGATTTTGTGGTAGATATTTTTTAAAGGATGAAACTCTACTTTACAAGTAAGTATGTTTTCTTAGGTTCTTAGTCAACCTCATGAATGAATTCCTCAACATTATGAAACGGAACATAAAACAAATATGTTGTCCTTTTACTTTTCATACTGGGGAATCAAACACCATTTAACCCATTACATTTTTTAGGTTTTAAAATTGTTTATTTTTTCATGATCATGTATTTTATCACTCTACCTGAGTACAAGGTTGTATGTTTTTCTTTGATATCCTTGATTTCTTAAAAGAAATATTATTATGTGAAATAGCATGTGACCTTTGTACTTATATTTATTTATTTTAAAGTTATTTTTTTGCAATACTTTTCAGATTTTGGATTTTCAATAATGCTTCCCATCCCATTTTTAAAATTCCGATGACAAAATTTCCAAAAGGGGGAAATAATGCAATGAATAATGTATTTATTAAAGTATAAATTTTCATATATATTAATATTTATGAATAATATAGTATTTTTAAATTAAATAGGAATTTTTGAATGATGGCGTACTGGTCAGACAACAATGGGTTTCTCCGAAATATTATTTTGAATAATATATTGAGTTATATCGGAAAAACAATATAATAAAAATATTATTTTATATGTTAGTTATTGGATATCTGTTTTATAGGAGATTAGTAATAGAACTATCTAAAATTTGGATATACACATTTTTGAACTATTTTTATATTTATCCAACAAATTTTAGAGGCTTAATATGAGAATGAATCCAGATTTAACAATAAAATAAGACTATATTTTTTTAAATGTAGTTTTACCACTTTTGAATACGATCCCATTCAAAATATATTCTTTAACACGTTTATCTGTTCTATTTTAAAATTTAAACATGATCTATAGAAATGGGACATAAAAATTTACTTTGGTTAAATTTTGGGTAATTTTCTGATAAAGTACATTTTTTTAATGAATAGTAAATAATATTGCATTTCAATTCAATGATTCCTTTTTATCTATTTTATTTCATAAATATATTTTCATTTTAATTGGTTTTATAGTGTAATTTCATTATTATTTTTACCATTTCATCTAATGTTTGTCATTACAAGTAATTTCACTTTTAAATTGTACATAAACACATGTCAATATTTTTATATTTTTTACTTCTTCAAAGCCCAATTTTTGGTTTTGAAAACATGAATTAATTTTAAATTAATAAATTAATATTTTTTTAATTATGGAATATGGATTCCATGTTTTTAATAATGATGTTCATATTATGTAAATAGGTACCATTTATTTTTTTGTATTATGAATAGTAACATCGGTAATTTTTCTTTACGATAGTTAAAGATAAATCAGGTAAATTAGTATAACCAACAATATAAAAAGGATAATAAAATTTCACAAACACGAACCAAAATTCTATTGGATAAATAAAATTCTAATAATATCTGATAAGGGTCATAATTTATTAATTTTGTGGACTTGTTTCCATGAAGGTGAGGTAATTATTGTTAAACCATTAGAAAGTTACATCATGCCACTCTCTTATCTATTATAAGTATTATAATTTTCATTTAGAGGTAAATTTGATGAAAAATCTAAGATAAATTGTATCCATAAATATAATAAATTTATCTACATAATAGGATTTTTTTTTGAAATATTTAGAGATTAAATTATTACCATAAAAGTTGAAACAATAGTGATATAGTAGTTATTTTATTAATAGAAATATTAAATAAATGATATTATAAATATAAAAATATATATTACAAGACAAAATTTATGAAATACACGAATTTTATAGTTTTTTATAACATTTTATGATTTTGTTAATGTATTAGTTTTGAAATAATGAAGTTTTTTTTAGTTTTATTAAAAGCCATGTATGAAAAGTGTCAAAATTGACATAATTCATAACATAAAAATATAAAATAGTTTATTAAATATTTAAAATTCAAAAAATAAATCTATGATTCTGTAAAAATGTTATGATATGATTATATATTACATAAATATAACTTTTTTGGAATATTTCCATTTTATTATAAATAAATTATCCCAAAAATTGTAAATCATAAAATATCATTGTCAGATTAAAATGTACAAAATAAATGATAATCCAAAAATATAAGGGTTTACAAAAATTAAAAACATTTCAATTTTCAATTATATAATTGGTATATGAATCAATATTATAATATTATTGATACAAATGTTTTTGGAACCATTATAATATGTAAATAATTTTATTATAAAATAATATTTCAAAACTTTCCTAAAGTACATGTATCCCTCTTATTAACAGCCACAACATATACCCATTTACTCACTCATATAAATACCATTGGATCATAAGAATTCTAATAAAATAATCTCCCAAAATCCCTCCCTTACTCATATAATCATTAACATGTGTAAAGAGAGATTCCCTAAATCTTTTGGGATCAAATCAATATGAGTTACTTGTTTTAGAGGTAGAGTCTTCTATAAAGTTTTGTTCATTTATTTTCTTTATTCTCCCCAAATTATCTTCTTATTATATGATTACATAACCAAATATGTATCTTAAATATACTAGGATATTTTTTATATGTATTTTAACTACACTTACACACACCTCTATCTAATGGATACGAACATATTGTTTCTGTGTATGGTGAACTACTACCTCACAAAACGATGATTGTTCAATTTTATCTGAACACATGTCATGGTGGAAATTATTATAACAGTATAATTATATATTATATAAATTATATTTATATTTAATATATTCTTCTATATTTTCTTAATTAACAATGGCCCTTTAGGATTTTAATAATGTGTAAATACGATAATTCGGTTTGAGGAAGTGTTGACTAATGCCCCTTCAATGTGATATGAATCATTCATGAAACACATGGAATGTATAAAGTATGTAATTAATGATATTTTTTGACAAATATAACATAGATATTATATTGGAATTATTATATACCTTTCTATTTTATTGTTATATTCCATTAAGATGAAATAAAAATTAACATGGTGTTCAAGTGTATGTACGACCTACCGTCTCTAAGAACGGTGTATATCACTTATTATCTAGAAATATTATGGAATATTATAAATAAAGATATAATGGAAAATTATTTTATATTTGAATCCTTAATATAAATACATATTTGATTGAATTTTGACAACCTGCGCAATTTAGATCAAAACGAGTTCATTTTCGACAGAAGTACCGAATATCGACAAAACGACTAATATGAAGATGAATAATTATGTGCTTGTTATAAATAGGTGATAAAGGATATAAAAGGAATAATAAACATGAGAAAAGTTCTAAAACAATTTAAAATTATTTTATGTTTATTATTAAAGAATTACTTGGAATATATGTTACGATTTGGACTCAATGTAAGGGAATTTGTAAACTCAATTTCCACTCATTGGGATTTACGCATACATCATTGATTATATTATTCCATGATTATGTGTTTAATAAGAGTTTATTTATTAATATTATAATTTCCCCTTCACACTATGTGCATATACCATATTTACACATAATCACCCCATTGATAAATTGTTATGTCAATTATATGAATATTGTCTGGTAAATCATAACTCAATATCCATTCAATGAGTTAAAAATACATGTCATTGGTTTTGTTTTTCCAATATATTGTGTGAATGAAATATTATTTTTTTATACAAAATAACAACTTATATTGTGTATATTTATATTTTTCAAAAATAATAATGTTATTTACTTACCCTTAATCTAAGGATACGATCTTTATGAAGGACTTCTGTTTAATAACCATTCATTAAGGTATATATTGATAAAATTCACTTTTATTATTCTATAAAATGTATATACAACCCTTTTGACATTATATGTCATGAATTAATATTGTCCCAAGACAATAAATTTTTTGTTTAATGTTATTATTTAATGATTTTTATTCAAGTGTTTATCATGTGGTATGGGATTCTTTAATACAAAAATCATTTTAAATGGTTCAAAAATTTATTATTATAAATCATTATCATTAATGTCCATTGTTTCAAAATTGGTTTGAGGAATTTTTTATTTTCACATTAGTGCATTAAAATGTAAATTCCTTTAATAATATTAAATTTGTTAAGGGACACTTAGATAAAAAGCTCTTCTTTTTTAATATTTTAAATTTCTTGATTATATCAATACCCTAAAATGATATCTTTTGATTTCAATGTGTTATTATTAATTTTCCTTTATTCGTGGATTATATGTTATGATTATCTTATGGTTATTGTCCACTGCTTATGTATACATGTGGTTCCATGATAAACCAAGGGCGGGTGAGATCGTGACATCTCTATAATACATTCATTAACATGAACAAGGTAAAACCTTAAGGTTTCTACTTAGAGAGTCAGCGAATATACTATGATGGGTATTCCAAACGTAACCATGAAGGTTACTCGATATGTTGCTATGAAATATTCAGGGTAAGTATGATATGGATTCCAAAAGTTCCATTTGTTTATTTCTATGATGTTTTGTAAGAATATTATGATTATATGATGTAATGTAAATATTTTTTGTTTTATTGGTGAAAAGTATAATTTTTATAAAATGGTTTCATTAGTTAGAAATATTCATTAACTAACAGTTTAATTCTTTATTTTATATTCTTTATTAATATCATTTATGCTCAACCCATGTGTTTTGATTTTATTTTTTCACAGGGTATATGGAAGGGTAAGAAAAACGAATAATTAAAGAAATTATTCCTTAGATATATTATTCATTATGAATATATTTTCCCTATTAGGATTCTCTTCATTAGTTTAGTCGGAGTCACTAGAGATATCCTAATAATCAATCCATGTGGATTTCATGGAATAATATACATTCTTTCATTATCCTCAAACTTTTTTTATACTCCATCTTAGGATAGTAAGTCTTAACAGGTTATTTAATCATATACTCATAACATGTAATATCAATTGAATTATCATATACTATTTATTCATTGTTCTAATTTAATATATTATCAAATATTTCATTGTATCTCAGTTTCTTAAATAATTTCATTTTATTTTATAATTTCATAAATCATATGGCCATATGGGGAATTTTATTATCATAATCAGCTAGTGATTCTTCATAATTTTATCTTTTAGCATAATTTTTTTACTTTTATTTCAATGTTGATGTATTAGTATTGAATGATATAGATTTATTCTTTGGTTCATCATCCTAAAAATGATTTACTTTTTTATCTTCCTCATTCATCAATGAAATCGTAATAAATTTCATGACAGTTAGCTTAGGGATGCCAACTGATTCTCTCAATGAAAAAAATGACCCTCTCCTTCTATAAGGAAGATATATTAGATGTCAAAAAATGTAGTCTTTGTTAAGAACTAAATTACCTTAGGATATAATTGTTATCAATATCCTATTAAACATTATATACATATAAGAAACCAACTCATTAGGTTTCATCATAATCGTATCATATTTAACATTATATGTATTCGATCTCATTTCATTCATAGTAGTTTTTCCTTCAAGAAAAAAAAGTTGTTGTATTGAAAATTTTAAAAGATGTTTTACTAGTATATATATTATTAAATTATTCATATTATTTGGAAAAAATAAGGGTATTAAAAACAGTGTAAATTTTTATTATAAGCCATTTTATTAGAATCATCCCATGAATTTGTATCAGTCTTAGTTAATTCAAATTTTTCCCCCTATAGCAAAAAAATCAATAACATATGACTTAAATGCATATTTTAATATTTAGTTACCAATAATAATGGTTATTTTAATTGATTAATGGAGTTTTATTAGTAGAAGAACTTTCTGTATTATTATCATTTTAAATTAGTATATGTTTAAATGACAGAAAAGTAATATCATTAAAACACAACTAAAATCACATTTGATTTGATTTTGAAAACCATTACTAACAAATGTTTGACAAATTCAGTATCTCAAAAGGGTGGATAATTGAGTATCCATTAAAATTTATTATATAAAATGGATTAAATAAAATACCCCCCATTTAAAGAAAATATCATAGCTTATCAAAGTATTTGATTATGAAATGATATCTTCTTTTAAAATATTTCAACATAATTGAGTAAGTCTCTGTTAGAAAGACATATGAATTTTATTTTCGATTTTGATGTAAATTTACTTAATCAAAACATATAATATATTCTAATTATGACTAATCCTCAAATTATTGGTCTGTTTTATAGATTAAAAAATATCAGTCTAGTGAATAGAATGAAAAAAAAACATTGGTATAAATATAGAAGGTTCATTATTAAGGTGATACATAATCTTATCCACTTTTCAATCACATACTACCAAGAAGATTATATAAAATAATAAGGAACAACAATATAGATCAGGTATGCAATAATAATTCATCTGTCCATACCAAAAATACCCTTTTCTAAAACAACCGTCTGAAAAATTAAACAGTGTCCACACATCGGCACTTTCTATATCATGTGGTAAAACTTGTTTAAAGGGATCTGATTTCTTATTGAGTATCATATAGTCACATAAACAATAATGTGTGCATGTTTTATGAATAAATTATGTCACATAGAACCAAAAATGAAAATTTAATTAGAATAATGAGAAATTATAAACATATATTAATGATTATACTGACTTTTCTGATGTTCTCAAAATCATTAGAATATTTTCACATAGAATGAATATGACATAAATCCGTGTATCTCGAAATGTTATTAAAATAGAGCACTGTATGCTATATTTTTTATGACTATGGGCTGAACTAATATGTTTTATGTCATGAAATATTCTATAGTTTATCTAAGGTAAAGATAAGTTTTGTAAGGAACACTTCCCACAATTCTATTCTGTTATCACTAAAACTATTCTCTCTCACCTCTAAATCATATATTCTATATACATGACTATTTTATGTGGGAATCATCTTCCAGATATATCAGCAGCATATGGGAAAATCATCAAGAGCCTATTATCCTCGTATTGATCGATGGAAACTCCCTATAATGAATCACTACATTTTATTTAATATCAATCATTAATATAACACTTGGAATCTCATTCCATAATATAGATATTTTAAATATTTAATTCAAAATAAACAATAATACTAAGGGTGACTCTTTATAATTGTGAGACAAATCTAGCGATGACTAGATCAGATGGTGATTCAGGCAAATTATTAGTCCAGATGATTGTAGGTCATAATCCTCAGTCTCATCTAATATAGACATCATTACAACACTTTACTAAATAAATATTCTATCATTTGATAATGTTGTAAAGTATATAATCCTCTAGAGGTATGTCATATCATAATTTAGCAAAAAATTTCTATTTATGGTGACTCTTCTCTCTATGTAGGTGTATTTAGCACTTTATCATATTTTTTGGTTCAATAGAGAGTCATCCTGTGGTAGTGATTCCATCACATAATTTTCCAAAATCTCATCCTCATCGTGATTTTTTGATAAAGGTGGGAGTTTCCCATTGTTATCTGAATTTCCAACTCGATGGTGAGTCATGTATAGTGTTGGGTGTTTTCAACACTTATCCAAATATCTCACCAGTCTTCCTTATAAAATAAAATACAATAATAAAACCTAAAACTGAATACTATCATAATTATCACGATTTTTTATTATTAAAATATGGGATCCAACAATGTTATCCCAACCCCAAAAGGGTACATGGGTGGTTATCCCATGCTCAATGGAATTAATGTGGTGATTAACCCAATCATAACATGTAATTATTATATTGGGGAGTATACTTGAAATTATAAGACTATGATTATTATTACTCAACACATTTTTTCAAAATTTTAGTACATGATATTATAAAAATTTTATTCTATAATGGATCATGTTACTTTATTCTGTTATGATTTATGTACTAAAAAAACAAATGTTATTCCATGACTTATGATTATGAATTTAGAAATTGATGGTCTTATTTTAAAATTAATTGATCATGTTCTCATTCAAATATTGTGTTGTTAGGAATTAATGATAATTGATATCCCTACATCTTACAATTATCGAGCATCTAAAATCACCCATTGTTATGTTTAATTTTTAATTGTATATAGGAAAAACATTCAATTAATATATTCCTCGGAATGGTAAATATATTGATGAATGTAGTGTGAGATGATAGGGATATTTCATGTACTACATGTTTTTTTATACATGATTTAAATGGAATTATGAAATTATAGTTGTGCTGTATGTTTTATTTATAGGTAATGAATATTTATCTAATAATAAAAAATATTTATATATGTACATATTGAGTCTCCTACTTTGGAATCTCAGAATGGATTAGTTATTTTAGGAAAATAGGATGAGAAAAAAAATTTAGGAACCCATGTGATAATCCTATGTATATGATTTAGTAGTATGTTACAATAGTTTTTGATATAGTATGTTTACAAGGATATACATAAGTGTCTGAATAATATGAATTTGATGTGGTTGTGGTAATGATACACCTTGGGGTAGTATAAAAAATCCTAGAACCCACACTATCAAGTATGATTAAAAAATCAAAAAAAATATCACTGGGAATTTTGGGCTAGTGATGGTGTCTAAATTTTTTTCCATGGAAAACATACCATATTAAATTGAAATAGTTTATCACATAAATACCTCGAGACCATTCCTGTTCATATTTGTGTATGATTTCTGAATTCTCATACATATTCATTAAAATTTCCTTCCAATGGTAATTTATACCACTTAACCATTCTTTATTATCTGAAACTAAGTATTTATTATTGTCCATATGAAACACATCATGAAATAATTCATTCATAATTACTCTTCAAAAAAATTGTAAACAAAACATATGATGGATGAGATCACATGATCAATATGGAAAAATATAATAATAACCATTTTATGGAATTATTGATCAAAATAAGACCACAATGTTATTCTAACATAATAAAGGCTAACAAGTATTAAAAAATAATAATAATTCCATGAATAAAATTATCATCTAACATGAAAACCTATAATAATGAATTAAAAATGGTAGAGTAAATAAAAAAATCACAGAAAATTAGATATCAATATTTTTCAAAACATACTTAATAAAATATAGAAATAATAAGAAATATTTTATTATATATTTGAAAACTTATATTCATATTTTTTATCAGTGTTGTAAATTACTGGAACCCAATTTAATATAGATGAGAAACCCTCAAGTAACTCCCTCCTCATAACATATAATGAAAATAAAATTACATAATGAATTGGATTTCTGTATGTGTTCTACCATCATATAATCAATATTATCCTCACCTAGCTCTATCTAGGAGAACCCTTATCCCAATATATATATATATGTATATTCTATCAATATCATGGAGAACCCATCATATAATCAATATCTAGATCAACAATATGTTATAAAAAAGATGAACCCATTATATAAATTACATCATGTTAACACATTTATCAACAATAATTTTCATATACATTTCATGAAAAAACCAATTAGAATACATTAATTTTAAATCATAAAAAATCAAATTTCTTTTTTAGCTCTATTTACCTATGAGAAGTAAAGAGGTGAATAAAAATATAATTATACTTCAAAATTATGAAAAGGACATACCATTAAAACATATCCCCACCAAAGTGTAGTAAAATAAATTATTTTTTAGTTCTAGAATATAAATACCATTAATAAATTTATAAATAAATATTATGAAAATATCCATTTCACTTGTGAAGTATTAAATGATCTCAAAATAGATGTAAATTATTTTTGAATGATCACATTTAAAATTTTAGAGGAAAATATCCATTATGTTTTTAAAATAAATTTTTAAAATATAAAACATTATAAATCATTAATGATAATATTTATTCAAAATTATAAATTGAAACATTATATGGAATTATTCAAAATTTTATTTTAAGGATCATGGAAATATATATTCTTTACCAATATGTTATAAAAAAATATTCCTTGCACATTTTTTAAATTATTGAAAAAAAAATCCTTTTCTCAAAAAATGAATGGAATATTCTTGTAAAAAAAGATGAAAAGATATTTCTATGTAATTAGGACTTCTTAAATATAAATCAATGATCTTTTTAAATAATTTTTTAATAAATATAGAAATCATTGATATGAAAGGTAATTATTCCCTCTAAAAATTAAACTATTATATTTTTATCACTTACATATGAAGATTCCATGTTTCATTAATCATTACATAAGAAAAAAAAGAAAATAAACACCAAAATAGAATACTAAATATCTGATAAAAATGATATGGGTTTCAATAAAATAATATTAAAATAATTCTTAGATAATAACAATGAAAAAAAATATTAAAGTAAATGAGATTGTAAAATAATTAAATTTCAATTTGGTAACACAATAATCCTAAGACCCAAGAATGAATAACATCAAATTATTAACTAAATATCATGATCAAAGGGTGTTTCGTGACATAATATATACAAGTTGATTATATACACATTACAAATGAACATATGTTCATAAATTGAACACATGTCTCAATGAATGTGAATTTTAGAATAATTACCCCTACAAGAATAATACAAAAGAATTTTAGAATTAATCAATGAATATTTTATGTATATTGGATGTGAAAGAAAAAATTCAATTATAAACACAAATAAGATAATTAAATTTCATTATATACATAATCATGAAAAAATAATTTCAATGATAAAGTAATACAATCTAGTGAAAAGAGGAGAATATAAGAAATTATTTACCACATTGTTAATTGAAAATCATTTCCTATTGATTGAAATAATACAAACAGACACATAAATTAAAATAAATTATTAATTATTCTTGTTATTAAAATTAATTTGATAACAAATACACCACACAATAAAAATATGTGGGTAATATGCCATATGTGTCAATGAAAAAAAATTGAGTTGAAACCCCCTTACCTAAGTCAAAAAATTCCACATGCGTCCTTTAACTCATGTATAATGGGATTATTCAAATTAGTATGTTTATCATGTTACATTAACTTGTTTAATAACATGTATTGAAATTATCATTTTATTTATTTTAATGAAATTTTTTGATACATTAATGTTTCTGTTGACATCTGTTGTTTCTCGGATGAACTGTTTATTACATTAAAATGGATTTTAGTCGTTGAGTGTTATTAATGAGGTCCCTATTAAAAATATATATAATATTATAAAGAAATATAAATCCTATATATACAAAAATTAAAATTTTATAAAAATAATTATATATGGTAATGAAAAAAATAACTATGGTCCAACAAAGGATATGGTAAGTCGTACGTATGCATGATTAATATTTCAATTTTTAAATGATCATGATGGGATTAAAAAATTTAATATTTAATATATAATTAATTATAATAATATAATAAATGAAATATTATTTCCTAAAATAAAACGATATATATAATCCATGTGTTTTGGTGATGAAAAAAAATCGCATCGCTTTGTGGAGTCAATAGTCCAAACGCACATAAGAACAATATGATCATTTTTAGTTTAAGAAATAAACTAACATATTAATATTTAAATATGATAATTATGAACTAATTATATTAATAATATCAAATATATATAATATAAAAATTAAATGAATCCTCATTACCTTCCATGTATTGTATTATTGAAAATCAAATCACATCGCTTCACGAGGCTATAGTCCACCTTATACATGAGATAACTAATTGAATTCCACATATATTGGAATGTAAGAAGGTATATGTTATATCATAACTAAAAAAATATAAACATTTTAAAAATATAATACATACACATTAAAACCAACATTATTAAAACCTGTGAGAGTAAATGATGGAAAACAAATCACATCGATTCACGAGGCAGTAGTCTGTCGTACATTGGAATAATTATTTCATATCTTATTTTAAGAATAATGATAATGATATAAGATATTGAAATGAAATCATAATATATTATTATATTTTTTATTATGGGTTTATTATATCATAATCATCAAATAAGATTTCATGTAGATGGATGAAGTCATAAAAAAATTCACTATTAAACAAGATACCTCATCTTCAAACAAACACCTTATCTGACTACCAAAGTCCATCGTTTGATGGATTTATGATTAAAATTTTGATTTCTGTTTTGGAGAAGGAAGTGATGAATTAATATTTATTGGTATTTTCTAATTGATATGGATTTGAATATGTGATGAAAAGAGGATAAAGGGTTCATTTTTATAAATGAGGTGAGTGGGACAATTCTAATGATTAAAAAGAATATGGTCTACAAATAGATTTCACATAAATAAAATTCCCAAATTAGATCATTTTAAAGGTGAATAAATTATGTGGTCCAAATATTTAAATAAAATCTAATTGAGTCAAAATTTTAATAACATTATTATTCGTTACATTTTCTACTTTAACCCCTTGAATACACGTTGTATCCTTTACCATGGTAATTATTTTTTACTATTTTTTCAATTCATTATGGATAAATTTTATTAACAAACAATTTAGTATATTTTAATTTTAAAAAAATTATTTAAAAATTTTTATAAAATTAATTTCACTAAAGTGGAAATATTTAATTTTAAATTAATCGCACATATGAGAAGAAAAAGGTTTCTTTCAGTTCGTGTATTTTTCAATCAATATATGACTCTATAATAACACTATAAAAAATATTAATCATTTTATGAATCTTATATAATATTAACTTATAATTACCTGGCCATAGTTTCCCAGAGTCACTGTATTATTATAATTCATTGGAATGATTATAAGGAATGATGTCTTGAAAGACCGATCATTTTAGCAGTCTTGGAAAATAGAGTACATACATGAAAGTCACATTACACAATCAAAAATAAAACACAACATAAATGATCCTTTTAGAACACCATTAATCCCCTAGCTTAACCCTGCATATCAATAATAATACACTTCTTGTAATATTGAGAAAATTAAAACATAAAAAGGGGTGAGCTCAGATGCTCATTAAGGTTAAAAATATAGCGGAAACTTTTATAAAGAAGCATAAAAATTTAAGGAAATGTATAAGACTAAAACAAAATCCTTTTAAACATTACATTCAGAATAATATGGAAAAGATAAAATAAAATAATTCCATTTACTAATTCACATTTAAATTCTACTAGTCTAATAATCAGATGCAATATCAATAGCCACTTTCATAATGATGGAATGCACAATGCCAGACTTCATAACCACATAGTCAAGGCCTTGTGCCAAGACTACAAATAAGATTTTTTCAAGGCCTTGTGGCAAGACCCTAGTTTGTCTAATGAGACATTCTGAGGCATCGAGGAGCTATAGTAGGCTCCACCCATCACTTACTAAGTCCAATGACTACCTTAAATAAAAATGTATAAACATTACATAAACATTCATATTAAAACTACCATACGAAATGTAAATAATTTATCCATAAACCATGAATGGTATAAAACTAAAACATACATAGTCAAAAAAATCACAAAAGCTTCAATACAATATGAAAGATTTGTATCATAATAAATCAATTTCAAAAAAGTTTAAAATCCATCAAAGGATGTTGACATAGATGAAAATGATTTGTAAAACTCTTTGAGAGAGATATCTATTTTTCATGAAAACATTTAAAAGTCTCCAAATTTAAAATTGATGAAATTTAAATACATTTTTGAATCAAAGAGTCCCATACCACTTTGAAAAATTTAAACAGAATTAAAATTTTAAAAACATTCATTTCCATATAATTTAATCATTAAAAACCATTGTGACATCTTGGACATTAATGAGAACGATTTAGAAGAATAAATATTTAAAACATTTAAAATGATGTTTTAGTAAAAAAAATTACCATAAAAATAATCCCTTTGAAAAATATTTTATGAATCATGGACATGGATTATAAATATTTCTAATTATATACTTATATAAAAACAAACTTGGATAAAAAAGAGATCTTGAAATTAACCCTTACCATGCACATTCCTTTAGTCGAGGGTACGTTTAACCTCTTCTTCTTCGGGTTCTTCCTTTTGATTTGATCAAAAGGGCTCATTAGGGTGTCTTTCTGACTAAATGAAGGCCTCTTTGATGAAGGTAGGACATTTGAGAGGGTATTTGGTAAGGGTTTGGCAAAGACAAATGGCTTTGATGGTGTGAATTAGAGAGAAGGGGGAGTGCCCTTTTAAAAGAAGGGTGTTGGGAACCTTAAGAAAAGCTAGAAATATTATTTTATAATAAAATCAATTTCGGTTTCTAATTTCTCCAAAATAGATTATTTAAAGGAAAAGGTGTGGATGGGTCAAAAACCACTCAACCAATATATTTTAGATAGTTTTGGGTCATTGTATTTACTTTATCATTTAGATTTAACTCTTAGTTAAATAGTTTGACATTTACCATATCTCTTTGTATTTTTATATAATATGGTTAATAAACTCACTATATACTTCCGAAAGAACCCCTAGTGGTTCATTAGTGATACAAATATAATTATATTAGTCTTTTGGTTGATCCCTAGTTTTTTTGGAATAGAATATCAATTAATAATATAATATTTGTTTTAAAAACTCTTTTATTTTAATTTTGACACTCTTTGGTATTTTGTTTTTGCTAAATTTATAAAAGAATTATTAATTTGAAAAAATTTCATCTAACCAAACCTATTATGTCATATTAACCTAGAGAGTTAGTGAAATTTATAAAAATTCTAAAATTACATTTATTGTGATATTTATAATGTTAATTATTTTAATCTTTAATTAATACGGTAATTACTGCATCATCATTGTGCCATAAATAAATTTACTTATTTAATGTATAAAAATTATAAATAAAATACCACTATTTAAGAAACCTATTTATCATTCTAATGAATATTTATAGTCGAATTTAACTTCTGTGTAACCCTATATTAAAAATATTTTAGTTATTAATCATTGATTTTAAATCTTTTAACTCTTCTTTAAATTAAAAAATAATAAATGTCCTAATCAAATCCAAGTGGATCAAATAAGATCATATTTTATTCCTGAGGTTGTTTTTGGTCAAATTATACTTATCCAATAGAATTAGGACATGTTTTCGGGTAATAATAATATCATTTTTACCCATAATTACCCAATTTACTTTTAACCACGGTAAATAAAAGTAAAACGTTACTATTCACGAAATATTTTTTTCATCTTATTGAACCACATTTTACTTACTGATATCAACCTTATATCTCGGATTTTTGAAATTCAACTCACAAAAGCAGTAAAAACTTGTTTTATGTGAATTTGCAAATCCTCCAAGAAGGTGGGTAAAAAACAGTAAAGTGTTCAATAAAATTTTATATATCAAATATTATTACAAAATTACTTTAATGAATTAAATTGAAAATATATCGGTATTATGTATCTATTTTGACCTAATATAATTTTAAATAAAATAATTGATTATTTTAATAAAAATTCAGTTTTAAACTATAACTCAGTGTTTTTTAACATTCATCAAAAATTGAAAGTTTTTAGAAAAATACCAAAACATAATCCTAAGCTAATTTTGATATTATAAATTTAAAAATTAATTTTGTTTTACCAAATTAAAAACATTGATATTTCTTTTATTAATTTATAATTAATTTCCATTGTCCAAACCAAAAAAAGTGTTTTTAAGAAATAATAACTAACAAAAGATTGATACTTGTTTATGTTCAATTTCAAAGTGAAATTATTTCCAATTAATAAAATAGAATTAAATGGAAAAAATATAATCTATTTATACTTCCAAAACATTATAATGTATAACATAACACTAAAAAATATTTTGATTAAAAAAGTTGTTTTCAGTTAAAATATGGTATTTTTCAATATTCACAGAAATATGAAAGTTATCAGAAAAACATCAGAAATTTATTGAAAGTAAATTATTTTTTCCCAATTCTAAATAATAAGTCTGTTTTATCATATTAAATATATAAAAGTTTCAAATATTGGATTAATAAAGGGTTAACCATTAAAAGGCGGTAAAATTTCATTTAAAAAAATACTTCTTTTATCTGAAAAAAATGAATTTGTTTTCTTTTTCATTATTTTTAAGAAACTCATAATATGGATTCTAAAATTATAAGGATTATATAGTGTTCAAAATTTATTTAATACTATTCATAAATGCTTTTTAACGGTTAGTTTGGTAAGTCGTGTTGCGGTTGAACTCGGAGTTGTTTGTAGTGCAAGTTATTGAGTTACATTGAATAAAGAACATACAATGAAATTTTGAGATGCTACATTCTTCCCTCCATCAATAAATTTCATCCTCTCAATTTGAAATTGTTCTTCCAAAATAAAAGGTCAAAAATAGAAAATACCTTTGTGGGAAAACCCACATCGGAAATTGGGATAATAAAATTTAGTCTTAATTAAAGGAAAATGGGAATAAAACAGTCACCACCAAATAATGATCACGATTAAGAGATCATTGGTGGAAATTAGAGACACATAATTGGAGGGAAAGGGTAAATATTAAAAGGGAATAATTGAGGTCACCAATCCCAAGCAGTTGTAGAATTGAGGTCCTCAAAACCATCAATCTATGATGATTTAAAATATTATCTGTTCAACAAAATATAAGGTATTAGGATGACAAATTTTTTGTTTTAATATCTCGTACCTAATGTTTAAGAATTAATTTCTACATAGAATAAGGGAAGAAAAAAATATAGACTTGAAATGCAGAGTTCCATCCTTTAACTAATTTATCCCTAAAACCCATCTTTCACTCTAAAAGATAACAGAACTAAAAAATATTCTATTTATCCTATTCATATAGGGTTCCAAAAAATGAATTTATAATTCACCTATCATACCATTAAAAAAGGAAACTACATTATATAATCCATGGTCTTCACATAGTCCAGTGGTAGGCGATAAATCCCAATCGCACTATGGTTGTGGGATAGATTATGGTCTGTGTGTTGTCCTTTTTATCAAAATTCAAAAATAACCTTAACAATAGTATTCAATGTCAAACGTAATCCATTCCAACTTTTAGACTTATCCAAAATACATCTATCCAATCTCACATTCCAAAATTTATAAGGAAGTAAAACACAATGAAGATCATTTTTCCACATAATTACATGTGAACACCTTCATCATGTATTATTTTAAAACATGGTAACGCCATGAATTACCATAATACCTTATTGATTACATTAATGATCCCTTATACATTATATAATATTGGATATATTCTTATATAAAATAATATTGAATATTCCACCAATGATGAAATAAAAAAACTATTAATCAGTACCACAGATATCAAGAATATCCAATATAATTTATCCAAATCAACCATATGTTATTCCAAAATCTATACCTCATTATCAGAACCATATTATGGATTACATTTTCTTAAACCATGTATTTTTCCTTAAAATGTATCTTACTATTATGATTCTCATCTTATAACCATATAATGTCAAACCCTCAAAAAAATATTACTGCATTAGAATCCTTATTTATCCCAATAATTCATATAAAAAGTCTATTGTTGATACGACACTCAAATGAAATTATTATATAATAACGACATAAGAACAGAAGTCATTTATCTACATCTAAGGTAGTATCATATCTTTATTATTGTCCAATAGTGTCATTTAAGGTATTCTCTAATGACTGGGACATTTATTTGCATAGTGTCCAAACTCCTTGAAGATGAAGCATTGTACACTTGAAACCTTTTTCTAACTTTTGCAATAACGTGCTTGGTGTCCATTTTCTCCAAACGTATAAAAAATTCTCATTCCCTTAAATTATTTACCAAGGTGATTCTTTCCATAGTTATCACATATGGGAAAATCCTTTTTTCCCTTAATCCCTTTTTCCATCTTTCCTTCAAGCATCCTTTTCGTCTCTAGATTCCCTTCAAAGTCATAGGACTCCGAAAATTCTTTACTGATCTAATCAACACATGATACTATTTATACATATGATGATAATACATGGGAGACTATTTCCATCTAAATTATGTCTTAATTCCATGAATGATATGACCCTTCTTACTCTTTGGATCATACGTATTATTGGAGTTTTCATTCCTTCTACAGGGTGCCATTTCTAAATAATGGCATACACTAGGTCAGTTTATGAATAACAATTCATAATTCCCTACATGTAAAATACCTAACATAAATTGAATAGTTTATGGATATAATCCATAATAAAAAAATGTTTTATTAGAAGAGTTATATACTCAAATAACATTCATACTGGTCTGTAAAGAAAATTATAATTATCTTAAGAATATCCCCTACGAGTGTCGTAACCAAGAGTGCAGCAAGGCTCGTTGTCATGCACATGTTCCCTTTCGAGTCTAGCTCATCGTGGTGTTTTCTGTTTTTACACCTAGGTACATATGTGCCAGAGCAACCTCTACCTGCTCGTATCCAAATAGGGATGTATTTTGTGGAAACCTGATAAAATCTCTACAGTACCAAAATTCTAGGAAGTTCTTCTTTACTAATCCTCAGGGTCTATCTTAGGTTAATGTGTTCTAATCAGAGTTTATCTAAATATAGTTTCCATGTTTATTGTTAAACTTCCTCTAATACCAACTGTAACGCCCGACCCCTATTACCCAAAGTCGGTGTATTATTTAATACATTGGAATGATTACAAGGAATCAAGTCTTAAAAGGATGATCAGTTTAGCAGTCTTAGAAAGTATATTATATACATGAATGTTACATTACACAATAGAAAATAAAACTCAACAAAAATGATTCTTTTAGAACGCCATTAATCCCCTAGATTAACCCTACTTATGAATCATAATACTCTTCTTGTAATTCTCAGAAAATTAAAACATAGAAAAGGGTGAGCTCAGATTCTCAGTAATGATAACAATATAGCAGAAACTTTCATAAATAAGCATAAACAATTAAGGAAATGTATAAGACTAAAACAAAATCCTATTAAACTTAAACATTAGCATAATATAGAAAAGATAGAATAAAATAATTACATTTAATAATTCACATGGATATTCTACCAGTTGAATAACCACATGAAATATCAATAGCCACTTTCAAAAAGATGGAATGCACATTGCCAGACTTCATAACCACATAGTCAAGGCCTTGTGCCAGGACTACAAATAAGATTTTTTGAAGGCCTTGTACCATGACACTAGATTGTCACATGAGACCTATCGATGCATCGAGATGATATAGTAGGCTCCACCGGTGACTTACTAAGTTCAATGCATTCATTATATGAAAATATATAAACATAACATAAACATTCATATTAAAATTAGCATAAAAAATGTCAATACTTTATCCATAAACCATGAATGGTATAAAAATAACACATCCACAGTCAAATATATCACAAAAACATCAATTCAATATAAAAGATATTTATCATAATAAAATGAACTTCAATAATGTTTAAAATTCATCATATGATGTTGACATAGATGAAAATGATTTGTAAAAATCTTTGAGAGAGATATCTCTTTTTTCATAAAAAAATGTAAAAGTCGCACAATTTAAAACAGAATACATTTAAAGGTATTTTTTAATCAATGTATCACATACCACATTGAATAGTTTAAAAGGAATTATAATTTTAAAAACATTCATCTATATATAAATAAATCCGTAAAAACTATTCTAAAAACATGGACATTAATGAGAACGATTTAGAAGAATAAATATTTAAAACATTTAAAATGATGTTTTAGAAAAAGAAGTCCCTTAATAAGAATCCCATTTAAAACTCTTTTTTGAAACATGGACATTAATTATAAATATTTCCCAGTAGATACTTACATAAAAAAACATTGGATAATAATGATATTGTGAAATTAACCCTTACCTTGCACTTTTCTTTTGTCAAGGGTATGTTTAACCTCCTCTTCTTCATGTTCATCATTTTGATATAATCAAAAGGGCACCTTATGTTGTCTTTATTACTAAACAAAATACTCTAGGATGAAGGGAGGACAGTTGAGAGGGTATTTGGGAGGGGGTTGGATAAGCCAAATGGCGTTGAAGGTGTGAATTATAGTGAATGGGGAGTGCCTTTTATAAGTGGGGTGAGGAGGACCTTAGGAAAAGCTAGAAATATTATTTATAATAAAATAATTTTCGTTTTATAATGGCTGGAAACTTGTTTATTCAAAGGCTAACGTGTGTATGGGTCTAAAACCACTAAACCAATAGGTTTTAGAAACATTTTTTTCACTATATTAACTTTATTTTTTAGATTTAAATCTTAATTAAATAGTTTCAGATTTACCATGTCTCGTTGTATTTTTATATAATATGGTTAATAAGCATACTATATACATAAAATAAAAAAGTAGTTCATTAATGATAAACTATCATTATATAAGCCTTTTAGCTGAACCTTAGATTTTTAAGATTATAATATCAATAAATAATAAAATATTTTTAAAAAAACACTTTTATGTCAATTTTGACACTATATGGTATGATTTTTTTTCTAAAATCATAACAGAATTATTACTTCGAAATTAATTCATATAAAAAACCCTAATAAGTAATATTATATTATAAAATTAGTTTAATTTATAAAAAGTCTCAAATATCATTTATTTTGATATTTATAATGTCAATTATTTTAATCTATCATTAATATGGAAATTACTTCATCATCATTATGTCATAAATAAATTTTATTATTTAATGTCTAAAAATTATTAATAAAATAAAATTATCTAATAAATATTTTTATATTTCTTATGAATATTTATAGCCTAATTTATCTGATGTGTAACCATATATTTTAAATATTTTATTTATTTAACTTTGATATTAACTCTTTTAACTCTTCTTTGAATTAAATAATAATAAATGTCCATATCTAATCCAAGTGGACCATATAGGTTCATATTTTATTCCTATGGTTTTTTTTGGTCTAATTATACTTATCCAATATAATTAGAACATTTTTAGGGTAATAATAATATCATTTTTAACCTTAATTACCCTATTTACTTTTTAACGTGGTAAATGGAAGTAAAACGTTATTATTTAGAAAAACTTATTTTCATCTTATTGAAACACATTTTACATTCTGATATCAACATTGTATCTTGTATTTTTGAATTTCCACTCACAGAAGTGGGAAAAATATGTTTTATGTAAATTTTCTATAGCTCCTAGGAGGTCGGTAAAAGACAGTAAAAAGTTCAATAACATTTTAAATATCTAATATTATAAAAAAATGGGTCCAATTAATTATATTGAACATAAATATGTATTTTGTATCTATTTTGACTTAAAAAAATTTAAATAAAATAATTAATTATTTAAATAAAAATTTGGTTTTAAACTACAACATAGTGTTCTTCACTATTCATCAAAAATTGAATGTTTTCAAAAAAATACCATCAATTCAGCCTTAGTTAATTTTTATATTTTTAATTCAAAAATTAATTCTATTCTACCAAATTCAAAACATTGAAGTTTCATTTATTAATTTAAAATTAATTCTCGTTGTCAAAACCAGAAATCGTGTATTTAAGAAATAATAACTATCAAAAGATTGATACATGTTTATGTTCAATTTCAAAGTGAAATTATTTCCAATGAATAAAATTGGATTAAATGGTAATAATATAATCTATTTATACTTCAAAACCTTTAAAATTTATAATTTAACACCACAAATTATTTTGATAAAAAAATTTGTTTTCAGTTATAATATAGTATTTTTCACTATTCATCCAAATATGAATGTTATCAGAAAAACCCCAAAAATTGGTTGAAACTAAATTATAATATCCCTATTCTAAAGAAGAATTTTATTTTTCAAATTAAATTTTTAAACATTTTAAATATTTAATTTAAAAATGTTTCTCCATTAAAAGGCAGTAAATGTTAATTTGAAAAAATACTTCGTTTATCTGAAAAAAAGGAATTTGTTTTTTTATTATTTATAAGAAACACATAATAAGGATTGAAAAATTATATGTATTATATAAAGTTCAAGATTTAGTTAATACTATTCATAACCTCTTTTGAACGGCTCATTTGGTAAGTCGTGGTGGTCTTGAACTCGATGTTGTGTAGTGTAAGTTATTGAATTACTTTGAATAATTAACGTGCTATGAAATATTTGGGTGTTACATTATTCCCTCCATTAATAAATTGCATCCTCAAAATTTGAAATTGTTATTCGAAAATAAAAGGTTGAAAATAGAAAATACATTTTAGGGAAAACCAACATCGAAAATTGGTTTAATAAAATTTAGTCTTAATAAGAGGAAATGGAGAATGGAAAAGTCACCACCAAATTATGATCCTAATTAGGATCACATATGTGGCAATTCGAGACACATAATTTTAAGAAAAAAGTAAAATTATATAGGTAGTGATTGAGTTCATCGGTCACAAACCATTATATAATTGAGGGACTCAAAGCCATCAATCCATGATGATTTAAAATATGATCAGTTCAACAAAACATAAGGTATTAGGATGACACATTATTAGTTTTAAGATACCTTACGTAAATTTTAAAAATTAATATCTTCATATACTAAGAGAATAAAATATATATATATATACATGACAAGTAGAGTTCCATCATTTAATTAATTTCGGCCACAAACTCATCTTTCACTAAAAAAGATAATAGAACTAAAAAAATATTCTATTTATCCTATTCATATAGGGATAAAAAATGAATTTATAATTCACCTATCAAACCCTTAAAAAATCAACTACATTATACAATCTAGGGACTTCACGTAGTCTAGTGGTAGGCGATAAAATCCCAATCACACTATGGTTGTGGGTTCGATTACGGCTTGAGTGTTTTCCTTTTTATAAAAATCCAAAAATAACCTTAACAATAATATCAAATTTCAAACTTAATCCGTTCAAAACATTAGACTTATAGAAAATACTTATATCTGAACTCATAGTACAAAATTTATAAGGATTTTAAACACAATGAAGATCCTTTTTTCCATGTAATAATAAGTGAACACCTTCATCATATATTATATTAAAACATGGTAACACCCTGAATTACCATAAATCCATATTGATTACATTCATGATCCCTTATAATTTATATAAAACTGGATATATTTCTTATATCAAAAAATCTTGAATATTCAAACAATGATGAAATAAAAAAAGTATTATTTAGTTCCAAGGATGTCAATAATATCCAATATAATTTATCGAAATCAACCATCTCTTATTCCAAAATCACTACCTCATTATGAGGACCATATTAGTGGTTACATTTCCTTCAACCATGTATTTTTTCAAAAAGTGTATCTTTCTATTAAGTAACATTTCTTAGAACCGTATAATCTCCAAACCGTCAATAAAATAATACTACAGTTCAATCCTTATTTATCTCCATAAATCATATAACAGGTATATTATTGATACAACACTCAAATTAAATAATTCTATAAAAACAACAAAAGAACACTAGTCATTACTCTACATTGAGGTTGAATCATAACATGATTATTATCCAAATGCATCATTTAAGTTATACTCTTATGATTGGGGATTTGATTCACGTAGTGCCCCAACTCTTTGTAGATGATTAATTGTACATTTGAACCCGTTTTTTACCTTTGCAGTTGCGTACTTGGTTTCCTCTTTCTCCACACTTATAACAAAATCTCATTCCCTTCAAGAATTTACCAAGGTGATTATTTACACAGTTTTCACATATGAGAAAATTAGTTGTTGCCTTATTCCATTTATCCATCTTTCTTTCTACCACCCTTTTCTTCTCTGGCTTCCCTTCAAATCCATAGGACTCAGAGAATTCATTAGTTATCTTATTAACACATGATAATATTTCTTTACATGATGATAATATGTGGGAGACTATTTCCTTTCTAAATGTTGGGTTATAACCATGAATGATATGACCCTTATTATTCTTTGGATTATACATATTACTAAAGTTATCATTTCTTCAACTAGGCACCATTTCTTCACAATAGAGTACACTAGGTCAGTTTATGAATCAAAAATCATAATTACAATCATGTAAAATACTTAACACAAATTGAAAAATTTATGGATATAATCCATAATAAAAAAATATTCTTTGAGGAGGTATATACTCATAAAGCCATCAAAGTGGTTTCTAATGAAAATTAGAATTATCCTAAGCATATCCCCCAGGAGTGTCGTAACTAATACTACAGAAAGGCCCATTGTCGTGCACCTGTTCTCATTCGAGTCTAGCTCAATGCGGTGTTTTCAGGTTTTACCCCTAGGTACATCTGTGCTATATCCACCTCTACCTTCTCATACCTAGATAGGTATGTATTTCATGAGAAACTCAAAAAATCTCTACAGTACCAAAATTCTAGGAAGTTCTTCTATACTAATCCCCAATGTCTACCTTAGGGTATTGTGCTCTAATAAGAGGTTATCTAATTCTTTCTTCCTAGGTTATTTCTAAACTTCCTCTGATACCAACTATAACGCCCCAACCCCTATTACCCAGAGTTGGTGCATTATATTAATACATTGGAATGATTACAAGTAGTCAAGTCTCGAAATACCTATCAGTTTAGCAGTCTTGGAAAACAGATTTTGTACATGAATGTTACACTACACATTATAAAATAAAACACAACATAAATGATCCATTTAGAATGAAATTAATTTCATATCCTAACCCTAATTATCAATCATAATACACTTATTGAAATCCTGGGAAAATTGAAACGTAGAAAGGGGTGATCTCAAATGATCAGTAAGGATAACAATAAATCAGAAACTTTCATAAATAAGCATAATCATTTAAGGAAATTTATAAAATTAAGAAAAATTATTTTAAACATAAACTTCATCATAATATGGAAAAAATAAAATAAAATAATTCCATTTACTAATTCACATGGATATTCTACTAGTCCAATAATCACATGCAATATCAATAGAAACTTTCATAACAATGGAATGCACAATTCCAGACATCATAACCACATAGTCAAGGCCTTGTACCAAGACTACAAATAAGATTTTGTCAAGGCCTTATGCCAAAACACTAGTTTGTCTCATGCGACATACCGATGCATCAATGAGCTATAGAGGGCTCCACCTGTCACTGACTATGTACAATGCATTCCTCATATGAAAAGTTATAAACATAACATAAACATTTGTATTAAAACTAGCATACGAAATTTCAATACTTTATCCATAAACCATGAATGGTATAAAAATAACACATCCACAGTCAAACATATCACAAAAACATCAATACAATATGGATGATTTGTATCATAATAAATCAACTTAAAACCATTTTGAAATCCATCAATGAATGTTGACATAGATGAAAATGATTTGTAAAACCCTCTAAGAGAGATGTCTCTTTTTAATGAAAACATTTAAAAGTCACGCAATTTAAAAAGGTTCAAATTTAAAGACATTTTTTAATCAAAGTGTCGCATACCACTTTGAAAAATTTCAAAGGAATTAACATTTTAAAAACATTCATGTCCATATAAATAAATCCTTAAATCCCATTTTGAAAACATTGACATTAAGGAGAATTATTTAGAAGAATAAATATTTGAAAATTTAAAATGATGTTTTAGTAAAAAAAGACTCATAAAAATATACCTTTGAAAACTATTTTATGAAATATGGAAATAGGTAATAAATAGGTCACAGTATATAATTATGTAAAAACAACCTCGGATAATAATGAGATTGTGAAATTAACCCTTACCTTGCACTTTCCTTTAGTCGAGGGTACGTTTAACCTCCTCTTCTTCAGGAGCTTCAAATTGTTTTGATCAAAAGGGATCCTTAGGATGTCTTTCCGACTAAAGGAATGCTGGTAGGATGAAGGGAGGATAGTTGAGAGGGTATTTGGGAAGGTGTTGTCCGATCCAAATTGCTTTGAAATTATGAATTAGAGAGAAGGGGGGGTTCCCTTTTATATGAGGGGTGTGGGCACCTTAGGAAATGCTAGAAATATTATTTTCTAATAAAATCATTTTCGGTTTCTAATGGATCCAAAATGAATTATTTAAAGGCTATGGTGGTTATGGGTCGAAAACCTCTTAACCAATAGGTTTTAAATAGGTTTGGGTCACTATATTAACTGTATCTTTTAGATTTAACTCTTAGTCAAATAGTTTGACATTTACCATGTCTCTTTATATTTTTATATTATATGTTTATTAGATGTACTATATACTTCCAAGAGAACACCAAGTGGTTCATTAAAGATACACCTATCATTATATAAGACTTTTGGATGAACCATAGATTTTTAGGAATAAAATATCAATTAATAATATAATATGTGTTTTAAAAACACTTTTATGTCAATTTTGACACTATTTGGTATTTTGTTTTTACTAAATTAATAACATCATCTTTTACTTGGGAAAAAATTCATCTAACCAACCCTAATATGTGATTGTAAGCTATAAAACTATTTGAATTTCTAAAAATCCCCAAAATACATTTATTTTGATATTCATAATGTCAATTATTTTAATCATTCATTAATACAGTAATTAATGCATTATCATTGTGTCATAAATAAATTTATTTATTTAATGTCTAAAAATTATCAAAAAATTCATTTATTTAATATCTATTTTTATCATTCTAATTAATATTTATATTCTAATTTATCTTATGTGTAGCCTTATATTAAAAATGTTTTAGTTATGAAATGTTGATTTTAACGTTTTTAACTACTCTATGAATTAAATAATAATAAATGTCCTAATATAATCCATGTGGACCAAATAGGTTCATATTTTATTCCTAAGGTTGTTTTCGGTCAAATTATACTTATATAATAGAATTATAACATGTTTTAGGGTAATAATAATAATATCATTTTACCCTTAATTAACCTATTTACTTTTAACCATGGTAAATAAAAGTAAAAAGTTACTATACATAAAGAATTATTTTCTTCTTATTGAACCACATTTTACCAACTAATATCAACTATATCTCTCGGATTTTTTAAATTCAACTCACAGTAGCGGTAAAATTATGTTTTATATAAATTTGCAAATGCTCCTAGGAGGTGTTTGAAAGACTATAAAAAGTTAAATAAAATTTTATATATCTAATATTATTAAAAAATGACACCAATTAATTACATTGAACATATATAGGTATTATGTATCTATTTTGATCGAAAATATATTTAAATAAAATATTTACTTATTTAAATACAAATTCGGTTTGAACTACATATAGTGTTTTCCACTATTCATCAAAAATTGAATGTTTTCAGAAAAATACCAAAAATTATCCCTAAGATAATATTGATATTTAGAATTCAAAAAATAATCCTATTTTACAAAATTTAAGACATTGAAGTTTCATATATTAATTTAATATTAATTTCTCTTGTAAAAACCAAAAATCATGTTTTTAAGAAATAATAACTAACAAAAGATTGGTAATTATTTATGTTCAATTTCAAAATGAAATTTTTTCCAATGAATAAAGATGGATTAAATGGTAAAACTTTATATATTTATACTTCCAAACTGTTAAAATGTATAATTTAACACTACAAATTATTTTGATTATAAATGTAATTTTCAGTTAAAATATATTATTTTTGACTATTCACCCAAATATGAAAGTTATCAGAAAAACACCATATATTTATTGAAACTAAATTCTTATGTCCCAATTATAAAGGAGTTTATTTTTTCAAATTAATTATATAAATGTTTTAAATATTGGATTTAAAAAGGGTTCTCCATTAAATGGTGGTAAAATTTCATTTTAAAAAAATTCTTCTTTATCTGAATAAAAGGAATTTGTTTTTTATTATATCTAAGAAACTCATAATATGAATTCTAAAATTATAAGGATTATATAAAGTTAAAAATATAGTTAATACTATTCATTACCACTTTTAAATGGCTAGTTTGGTAAGTCGTGGTGTGCATGAACTCAGTGTTGTCTGTAGTGCAAATAATTGAATTACATCGAATAAATAACATACTATGAAATATAGGTGTGTTACATAACTGATATATAATATATTATTTTTTTTCCATGTGTCTCATTAGTGAATATTGTAATTAATGTAAATTCAAAAACATTATTAACATTAATACTGTTTTCTAAAAATTTCCCTTTTCAACCTAGAACATACATATAATAAAATCCAAAATTGTGTTGATTCAATATTAATTATGAGTATTATATAAGAATAAAAATACTCATTTATCATTAAATCAAATTATATATAGAATGGGTCTTTATCATTACATAATTTATTGAAATGAAATGTAGGTTTCAAAAATTTGAGGTTCTCCCTATAATCTTGAAAATAATTATTTCTCGAAGAAATACAACAATTTAAAAAAAAATAAGTTTTTTTTGTTTTAAAAAAATAGATTAATTTTAAAATTTAAATGTCCTAAAATAACTATAAAATAACTATATTCTCTAATCATAAAAATAAATAAAAATTGTTTTTTCAGTAAACATTTTTCTGAAAAATAAAATCTAATTACAAAACATTAAATGATTTTGTACTAATTATTAATGAATAATTTATATTGATTTTGAAATATATATATATATATCATATAATAGTGAACACAGTTCATACCCTCCAAATAAAATTTTATGTTATATATTTATGTATTTTGGGGATCAATGAAGATCAATGTTGTGTACTAAATACAATATTAGAGATAGCATTATTCTTTTAAAATATTAGGACGTCACAACGTCAACCCCATTAAAAAACCTATATCCTCAAAATTGGATCATTATATCATTAAAATGATTTTTGATGTTTTGAAATATTATTTTTTTGGAAACCCACATCGTAAAAATGATTCATAAATAATTCTATTAATGAGAGAGAAAAGGATGTTTGAATGACATATGGTATAACACATACATTGTTTCCCAATATGAGAACATAGGTGGGAAGTGAGAATTTCGATATGGAAGAATATTGTAATGTCTATAGCTTTACGGGGTGTTAATGGGATTACTGATTAAGAGAAGGTGATTGATCATGATCATGCCAACAATTATAAAACTATAAAGAAAATTTGGGTTAACAATGTCATTGAGAGTATCAGAAATGATGGTAAATGAAAAAAATGGCTAAATATTGTTTTCTAATATTCTACGTAATTCATTTAACTTGTAGACTAATTGAATATGGACATTTAATTACATTATTTTTATACATTCATCATTATTCCATTTTTCACCACAATCTCATCTTTTTCAAGAATAATGAGTCTTTATGGTCATTATTTCATTATTAATGAACTAAGAATCAAAATATTTTTGGGTAAAATAACCATAATATCGATATAAATTGAATCCACATATAATTATACATTTAACAAAACTAAAATGATTACAATGTGGTATGATAATAATCAAATTTAGAAAACCTACATTATTATAAAATAATAATGAAATATAAAAAATCAAAAAACAATTACACAAGTACAAAAAAATTAATTATACAATATCCACACTATTAATGATTGTTATAATCACTTATATAGTATCATACCATTTAGATTTTAATCAAAAATTTCAGTCCCATTTTTTCATGTCTTGGTTTTGATCCGGTTCATTTGAAATTCAGATACTTTTATTGGGGTTTGGGTGAGATTAATGTTTAGTTTTTAGCTACCATGTATATCTAATCATCCTATCATTGGTGACCCATATATTGTTTGGGATTTTTTGAGAAAAGGAAGTATACGTCACGATTTTGTCCAATAGTGAGGCCATTTCTAGATTTAAAACCCAAATTTGTTTATATTATGACACCTTAATTTCTCAAAAAATTTCACAAAATAAAAATCCCTATTTTCTCCACTGACCTATTTATACCGTAATATCCATTATTTCACCATAGGATCTTATAATAATTGTGGATTTGGATGATTTATTTAGGAATAGGTCCAACCTATGAGCCCATTTCTAGATTTAATGAAATTATATTATTTCATCATATCACATTCATTTTTTAAATATTTTGTAGTAATTCTACCTGTAAATATATACCATAAACCCTAGGGGTATGCCCATTTTCCATTTTTTTCTTTGGAGCCCATTTCTATCATGGATTAGGGGGAACTACTTCAAGACTTCTCAAATCATCCATATTTTTAAATGTAAATTTTTTAAATCATAAATAATTTATTTTTTAGAACTTATCTCCAATATTTGTTTCCTAGAATTATTAAAGACGAAAGGTTCCATTCCCTTGAGATTCAATCCATTAACTCACCTCTAAGTGATGGGATCTAATAGAAGACGAAGAGTTCACTAGTTTCCAAGGTGATTTTCCTTCTCCTCTCTCCTCCATCTTTCTCATCCTTCCATTATTTCATTGTTCATTTATATCCCAAAGTTATGAACTACCTTAGGATGTTTTTTGGAATTATATATGATGGGGTTTATATTTTTTTAGGTCTTTTATTTATATGTTTATGGTTTATAATGCCGTGTTGGTTGATTTCTCTTGTGTGTTTCCATTCCTCCATGTTTTTATGGTAGGTTCTCCAAATAAATTGCCTTTATTATTTAATTTTAATTTTTTCCATGCTATTAAAACATTTAATACCGAATTAGTATTTCTGTAAAACATGATCATGTTATATTTTTTTTGTGAAATATGGTTATTTATGTCATGTTTTGTGTAAAATTGAGTTGTTTCATTATAAAAAGAACAATGCATGATCAAATAAATTTTCCACTAGTTTTCGCATATGGATTATGATGTTTATGACCTGGTTTAACTACTGAAGTAATTTTTAAGCATGAAAAATTTGGTTTACCCATTTGGTAGTTAAATATATGTATTTTGAGGAATGTGGCATACCTAGTTTTTAGAAAAGGGCTCGGTTGGATTTTGTGTCCTAAGGGTGATATAGAATGAAATGTTTGAAATTGTTAAAGTGTGGGAAGCATGTAAAGTGAAATTTATTGGTCGTTTTATGACCATAAAATGGGTTTCGGGTTTTATAATGATATGGGTAATGGATTCTGACATTTTTTTGCAAGGGTATCTTGTAAGTGACCCGTTCGGCATTTTGTATAAAATGGTTAAACATTCATTCTATAACCTATGTGTATTAAATGGATTATATAAATGTTATTACTTATAATAATAGTTTTTGTGAACACAATTATATAGGGTGTAATATTTACCTTTGATGCATGTTGGTTTGGTAGAATAATTAAAGGCATGTATGGAATTTTTCTTAAAAAAGGGTGTTTCATGTGTGCTCAATGTTGCACATGTAGGGACATTTTACGATCCATGTAATTTATTTATTTAATGGTGTTGTGGATGAAAAATTGGGTTATATATGGTATTTGTTGGTTTTTGGTCTTAAAAGAGAATTTTTAAATGGATTTTATGTACATATCCTCGGTATACTTTTCATCATATTTTATGAACATTTTAAGTTGTTTATTGATCTGTGAAAGAACTTTGAGGCATGTGTCTAGGATATTTTGTGTGTTTATGATCTGGGTATTGAGTTTTCATGTGAAATGTATATTTGATAATATGTGTAACATTTTTGATTAGTAAAGTGAAAACCAGGTATCTTGGTGGGTGGATGTTTAAAAATATGATAGTGATCGGGATGGGTTTCGTCGTTATTTCACATAAAAAGTTTGATGATGATGAAACTAACTAAAAAATGATGATGATGATGTTCATAACCCATAGGTTACGAATTATTCTCCTACTTATAGATCGTGTGCAATAGAATGGTTATTTATTATGGTTACCTACATAGATATATGAGGTACTAGGGGATCGCAACTAACCAGTGCCGTGGGGTGTTCCTGTGACATGTGCTCATTCACTATTTTGTACTCACCATCATAATACAATGTTTTTGTTGGGAAAATTTAAAATATTTTTTGTTTTATTTAAAATTATAAATTCTTTAAAGTATCCCTCTTGAAAACTATATTCATTTCAATGTTTTACCTCTTTTAAAATAGTTACTAGGATTGTTATTTATAAAACATGCCAGTTTTTTTATGGTAATTTATATGGCATGGAATCTCATTTGGAGAAAATAATTTAATATCTTGTATTTAAAACATGAAATTTATGTTTCATTAATTTAATTGGAGTGCATTGGGAATGGTATATTGTCCCAACATACTGAGTTTTCATACACACATCTATAGTCTTCTTATATTTTTATCCATTGTGCGGGTTTCAACATGAAATTGATGGCATTGGGTGACATATGATCATTTTATTTGAGATTTAATAGTGGGGTCACAAGGAATAATATGGTTTTCAGTTTGGTCATTTGAGTTGTCCGTTAAGTTTTATGTTTTGTTTCTTGGAAAATTAATGTTCAGATCAATTATTTAGTAAATGTACATTGGGCTATCCATTTAATTATAATGTTTCTTTAATTGTTTATATTTTGGATATACCATTACGTTTTATACTCTATTTGTTACCTCATTTCTTGTCTCTATCATGGGTGGATTGAGAATGCCTCTAAGGACTTCTCATGGGCTGGCCTTGGTGACCGCTTAAGGGTCAACTGGGGATGGTTTGGGACAAATGGTTTTATATGGGTTCAGTTCTTATTAGAACATTATTTTTAGATATCCCTTGTTATTTGGGGGGGGGGTTCAAGGATGATGGAATGGGATTTTTGGTACTCAAAGGTTATGTACATGATGAGCTTCACAAACTATTTCTTATTATGATCCTCCGGTTTCCATGGAAAATCTTGTTTTATTAATGTCCTTTGTTCTGGTTGTTTGATTGGTGTTGGGATATGACAAGGGGAGTCTAACTAGTAGCCTATGTGAGCTCTCAGTGCCTGGCAAGCCATGTGGATCTAGGGAATTTTCTTAATAAATCTCTATGTGTTAGTGTTCTATTTGACATATGGCTGACAACCATATGGTCAAGTCACCAACCGATACTAGTTCCATTTTGTGGTTCTCTTGGACCATTATTGAATTATAAAATTTTGTTTTAGAAATAATTTTCTATGAATTGTGTAAATGGTATTTAATAGAAGGATTTTATTTTGAAAAGTGAAAAATGGGTTTTCATGAATTAAATATAATAATGTTTTTGGATTTTTGTGTTTTTATGAAACACATTTTGGGGAGGAAGTGGAAATTATTTAATTGAGTTGTATTTTTTCTAATATAAACTTTTCATTGGATGAAATAATTTTTTTTAAAGTTTGAATCAATTTAATGTGATTCTGAAGAATTTTTTTAAATGGGATGTTTTGATATGTTGAAAAGCATTTGAATATGGTGAATTAGTTTTAAGTGGTTAGTGTTTTCCTTGAAAGGGTATTGCTCTCATTGGCTATCAGATTATGAAAAGATTCCGTGATGAATTTTATAAAATGGGAAGGGATTTTATGGTTTAAGTTTGTTGTTTTCAATGTTTTTTAAACTGGAATGGGGTAGGTTTTAATGAAAATGTTCCTTGATGATGTGATATTTTTTTGGGTAAAATATGAAAAGGGTTTTCAACTTTGTGGTTAGTGTTCCTTGGAAAGGTACATGATTTTTTGAATGATGTTATTTTTTTGTATCCATTAGTGTTATCATGTGTTCTCACATGAATTGTTTTATTCATATACATAAGGATGGACTATGTGGAATGGTGGTTTGGTTTGTAGGGTTTCATGGAAATGTGCAAGTGAATCAGACTTGATGAATCACCATTGATGAATGTGGAAGTCCACCAAGTTTGTTGGTTTTTAAAAAGTGTTTTGTGATGAAAATTTGGGTCATTTTTTAATAAAACGATACTTATGTGGATATTTTTTCTATGTATTTGAATGGTTGATTATTCAGTATACTTCATTGATCTGGAATTCATTCTCCTGTTTTTTTCTGGAGATAGGATATTGTTGGTGGCTCGGTTTTGGAAAAATGTTTACCAGGGTTCTAAATATGTGTTGGATGTTGTGATTTGGAAGTGGATAGTTCTCCGTAGGAAATATTTCTTATTTATAAACCTAAGGATTCACTAAAAAATTTAAATCCACCCCTTCGGTTGATGCCTGAATCTGTTTGTAAGAACAGTGAGCTGTTTGGGATAAAATTGTTATGCTTCCATGTCATGATAATTCTTTTGGACATAGTAGGTGTGTTCGGTGTTGTTTATGTGTTTCACCATATTCCTTGTCCATTATGCTCCTCGGTTGGAGTGAGAGAAAATGGTTTTATGTATCTATTAGTTCTTATTTATATGAAGGTGTGTTGTTGAGTAAGTGAGTTTTGTGTGGTGTTATGATCCTTAACACCAAACTTTGGTGCAGTAGAAGCTTCAAGCATCGGGTCTCTAGCCATATGACATAGAGTGAATCTTTTTATGTAGTCATGAAATCTCCAGAGGTGTGGGGTGATCAACTAGGCTCCTTCCTCCACCATTGTGGTAATATATTTTCTATGTATCAATTATGGTTCCACATCACTCTGAATTTCCTCTTATCGCAATGAGCAAGGTGGAATTACCCCTCACACTGTTTCTATGGTTACATTTTAATGGATGTGTGATTCCAATCAATATATATGTGTGAACCTCCTTTGTAAATCAGGTATATTCTTGGTTTTACCTTCTAATAAGAGGATATTATTGGGTTTTTCCGTTTTTCTTTTATAGTTTAAATTCATTAATGATTGGTTACTCTGTCCTCCCCTCCCCAAGTAGTGGGGGTCTGGAACTATGCTGCAATTGTTCGCCCAGTTCATATCCCCTCAATTAGGGTGTGGGGGATTAAATGTTCATGTTTTTTCCCTATTAACATGGGTTGGTAGTTTGTTGTATGATAGTTTAGTTGGTACTGTATGGGAGAGAATCATTCCTAGATCATGTTTAAAACCCTCATTTTCTTCGATCACTGGTTCTTAATGGTGGGGAGAACCACCATGAGTCTCATATGGGTTTCTCCAAAGAATTTGGAAAGTGATAGTTGTTCCATAATGTTGGGGATTCTATTATGGATTCTTCTAGAAAATTTTTCTTTATTGAGTGATATATTTTTGGTTGATTGTTGGATTCATTGAGAGAAGGCTCAATATTCATGTTCTTGTTTTGGTTGTGTAGGTATTGACTCGATCATTTGGTTGATTTTTACTAAGTGGTAAGGGATTTGGTGTTTTGGTTGCGGTAGGTGGATTACTTTCCATTAATGGAAAATGATGTGTCATTTGATTTGGAGTTTGGACTATATTGATAAGGAATCCTTAGGTTTTGATCAATCAGATGGAATGTTATGTGGATTTATGGGGGAAGAAATCTTTAATGGTGGGGAGAATTGTCACACCTATTTTTTAATGTCTTTGTATTGATCTAGATCATTGAAAATATCGATCCTTTTAGGGCATTTTTGGTGAGATGAATGTTGAATTTTGATCTACCAAATATTTCTGATCATCCAACCGTGGGTTCCCGATAGCTTGGTGGGTAATTTTGTAGAAAAGGGTGGTTACATCATGATTTTGGCTAGCAGTGAGCACATTCCCAAATTTAAAAACGAAATTTGGTTCTCTTATAAATCCTTCACTTTTCAACATTTTTCATTAATTTAATGTCACAGGTGGCCTACACCGACCTATTAAAACCACGATATTCATTTTTCCACCATATGATCTCATCAAAAAGGTTTATTTGAGTTATTAATTCAAGAATTGTGCCAACTTGTGAGTTTATTTCTAGATTTAATGAAATTATTTTATTTTCAATATCTTATTCTGTTTTAATACATTTTCAGTCATTATACCTCTCAATTGATCACAAAAATCCTAGGATCACCCAATTTTCCATTGTACCCCTTTGGAGATCATATTCATCGTTGATTATGGAGAATATCTTGATGATTTCTTAAATCATCTCGATTTTTAAAGGTAATTAGTTTCATTCATAAATCATTAATTATTTAATATTTTCCCCCAATGTTGTTTCCCCTGGTTCATTTGGACCTTTGGTTCCATTCCATTGTGTTTAAAACTATTACCTATCCTATATGTGTGTGGATCAAATAGAAGACAAAGACATCACTAGTTTGAAAGTTGAGATTCCTTCCCCTTTATGCTCCCTCTTCCTCCTCCATCCATTATTTTATTTTTATTTATTCTCCCATAATTATTAATGTACTCGTGTTCTCTTTTGGAATTATTTTTGATGGGTTTAATTTTGGTTTAAGTATATTCTTCAATGTTTTAGGGTTTATTAACCTGCGGCGGGTGGTTTTGGTTGGGCATTTCTATTTCGCCATGTTATTGAGTTATGTTCTCCCAATAACCTTCCATTATTATTTAAGATTCCTCTTTTTCAAGATTTTATCACATTCTATACATGATTATTATTTCTTTACAACCAATTTATGTTCTACTTGGTGTAAAAAATGGTTATTTATTCCTTGTTTTCTGTAAATTTGAGTTATTTCATTATAAAACTACACAATGTGGGAATAAATTAATGTATTTCTAGTTCTCACATATGTATTGTGATGTTTATGTACAAATATAACAATAATAATTAATTTTTGGCCTGAGAAGTTGTGTTTTTAACCGTTGGTATGTCAAATATAAGTTGTTTTACTAAATTTTTCAGGCCTAGTTTTTGGAAAACTGATCGGTTGGATTTTTTGTCCTAAATGTAACATAAAATGACATGGTTGAATTTATTAAAGTATTATAATACTGTAGAGTTATATTTTTGGGTCCCCTATGGCCTTCCCAATGGGGTTTGGTTTTATAAATATATTTTTATTAGTTTTTGACATGTTTTTTCAAGAGTTTTAAGTATATGGCATGTTCGGTATTTTTATAAAAATGTTTGAACATTGAATGTGTAAACTAGGTGTTTTAATGGGAGGTTGTAAGGCCTTTTATACTAATGGTGTGTGTCAATAACATTATTAATGGACTAATTTTTTCCTTTGACGCACTTTGGTTTGGTAAATTTTTTAATGGCATGTTTGGTATTTTTCTTAAAAAAATTGTTTTCATATGTGTTCAAAGATGCACCATGGTGGGACATTTTATGATCCCTAAAATTTATTTTATAATGGTTTTTGGGACTACCAAATTTGTTTTCATACGGTAATTTTTTGGGTTTATACTTAAAAGTGCATTTTTAAGTGGATTTTATTTGTAGATCCCCGGTATACTTCATCAAGTTGTTTTATGAAAATATTAAGCAGTTTTCTGATCTACAAATGAACTGTGAGGCTTGTGTGTGGGATATATTGTGTGTTTTTTATCAGTTAATGGAGTTTTTATTTGATAAAATGTGTATATTTATTGATAACTAATGGGAAACACATGTATCTAGGTGGACAGACATGTACGAGTATTATAGTGATCTGTTGGGGGTTTCGTCCCTGTTTCCAATAGAAAGTTTGATGATGAAAACACTAACTAAACTATAATGATGATGATGTTTTGGACCACTAGATTATAAATGGTAATATTAATAATGGATCATATTCACAAGAATGGATATTTATTATGGTTACCTTCACTGAGATACGAGGTACCTACGACTCCCAACTAACAAGTCCCTAGTGGTGTTCTCGTGACTTGTGCTTGTTGGGTATTTTTACACAAAGTTGGTATAAAATGTGATTGGATGGTAAATTCAGTAGTGTTTGTGTTTTATTTAGAATCCCTATTTAAAACTATTTTCATCTTGATGTTTCACCTCATTGAAAATTATTACTCTCCTTCTTATTTATAAAAGTTCCTTGTTTTTCCTGGTAATTTTAATAACATAGAACCTCATTTGGAGAAAAATACTTTTATATCATTTATTTAAAACATGAAATTGATTTTTCTTATATTTGAATGGAATTGAATTGGGAATAGAATATCAGGATAATCTACCATGTTTTAATATTCCGTCATATAATCTTCTTATCTTTTAAGCCCTTTTGGGGGTTAAAACTTCAGTTCGATCAGCATGGTAGATGTCCGATCATTATTTTGGAGAGTGAATAGCAGGGTCACATTGAGTTAGATGGTTCTAGAGTTTGGTCAGTTGTGTTTTTGGTTTAGTTATTATTTTGGTTTCGTGTACAAATAATTTTCACTTACATTTTTATGTAAATGTATTTCAGGCTGTAAATTTCATTACTCTATTTCTTTGATTGTTTATATTTGGGAGAAACCATTCCATTGTGTACTATATTTATTCCCTAGGTGTTTTTCTCACTCCCAATAGGATTGGGAACTCCTCTCAAGACATGCGGTAGGCTGGCCTAGGTGACCGGTTTGGGGGTGACTCGGGTTGGTTTGTGACACAAAAAAATTAGTAATATTCTGTTGAAATACACGTAATCACTTAGTCACAAATAACTTTTCACTAATTTTGTTATGTATATTATAATACATGGGTCCCCATAATTTCTTAAAGATAAAATATTTTATAAAAAATAATGGTTAGTATTATTATTTAACTTATTTAGAACAATTTAAATTCAATTTTTATTTTCAAAATATATTTACATATACATCAACATAATAATACATCACCATAATTCTCATTGATCACATTATAATATCATTACATAGACAGAAATTGTGATTGAATGAATTTTAAAATTTGATCATCCTTATTCAAATAAATGATTGATGGAAACCATTACTAATAATATAACCTCATGTAAAAACATAATAATTATTAAATTCATAAAAATCCACTCGGATAGTAAATATTATATTATTGAATCCTCCATTTTAGATCAAATGTGAAAATCATAACAATTACATTTTTATATTTGATATTGTTGATGGTGTTCAACTTTTATCTATATGAAAAATACATCATCAATATGAAATGTTAGACCACTAATATACCATGATCCATTCAAGTTTATTATTTTATTTAATTAGGAAATTATCTTACAAAATTACCAATTTCATTAAATGGAAATTTATACCATTTAGGAAATCATTTCTAATTTAACATTATGTCATCACCATAGTCCATATGAAACCCATATAGAAATAATTCTTTAAAAATCATCATGTTAACCTAGGGAAAATGATACATAATTATGTGGCATAAAATTATCAATCAATGTTAACATAATAATTACAAATTTATTGAAAATATTTTGTATAAAAAGAGTATAAGGGTATGATTCCATAAACAATGTGTCTGATTAGTACATAATAATATTAAAACCCATTAGTACATGGATTATCAGTCATGAAAACATCAAATAAGGAATTTACAATGGAAAACATTATCAACATCAACAATAATGATCCATGTGATATAAATATATATCAGTTGATATATATATATATAACCCATAGAAATAATAATTGAAATGTGTTGGTATATATGGAACAATATTTTCAAAACCCATTTTAAACATGTGTAATTAATAACCACAGCTTAGTTAAATGTATTTGGGAAGCCCTATAGTAACAACATCCATATTACCATGAATAATGTTGAGAATTAACAAATTAGGTGAAATTCTATTTGGGTAAAAAAATATTATAAGATATGTCATCTAATCTAGAAATATCTGGTCACACCCATTATATAAGATATATTAGAGACACCAAAAATTATCTGGGTGTACTTTTTTTTAAATGTATATAAATCTCACCATTGAGTTGTAATAGGGTACAACCCTTTTAATAATCATAATTGGAATCTCATGTTAATCATCAATACTTTCCTTGTAGAATTCATGAATATAACAACTTGAAGCTATCTCATTTCCATCAGAAAAAAAAGTATTCATTCATTGCTTGACTAACCACTTTAAAATATTTAGGTTCTTTGAAAATATCATTTTCCATGTATTGAAGGAATAATTATTGTAACAATAAAATATATTCCATGAATAATATTTTAACGTCAAGGGGTTTTGACATTTTTGAATATAAATAAAATTAAATGATTATAGAAAATTATTTTAATGAAAATAAAATTTTCATTAGAAATACAAGAATCAATGGTACCATTGATGAAAAATGATTTTGAATGATACCACAGAAAATTTATTTATTTAAAAAATTCATTTCATAAAATATTTATCTAAAATATAAAATTTTATTATAAATTTATTAAAATAATTTATTTTAAATGAACATTTGAAACATAAAAGAGGAGGTTAAAACATTGTGTGTTCATGATGAGTGAATGTTTCGATTATGTCGAATTTGTTAAAAATAATTATTCCATTCATATTTTATAATAAAAGTGTAAAAGTTCATTGTATTTGAAAAATAAGAAAGATTCATTTTATATCATTTGGTAAAAAAATATTTACTTTTAAAAATAAAAAAATCATTAATAGAAAAAAATTGATCAATTTTTTGAACATTGTTGAAAACATTGATATTCTTGAGAAAGTTTCTATATTTAATGAAAATAGAACACTGGAATCAGTTAAAAATTTCTTCCATGGTGATTCAATATTCAACACCCGTGGAAATGGGAATTAATGAAGTGAAAAAATTCATAATATTTGGAGAATAATATATATGTTGTGCAAGAAAATTTGATCACATTTTTTCTTAAAAGTTAAAATTAAATATATACTGGTATATTTTTCCACCATATAGTACATAATATAATTAATAAATTGTTTTTATGAAATCAGACCGTATTTATGTACTATATTGGAAATATATTATCTTCCAAAAACATTGATTTCAAAACAATTTAGTTTTATTAATAATCATTTACCATCATATGTCTTATCTGATATTTGAATTGTTATCTTATATGATATCAAAGATATTTAAAATGAATATTTTTCATAATGGCATACGTTTAAAAAATTAAGTTACTTTAAAATATATTACCCCCATGAAATATACCACATATTCATTAAATATTATTTTCCATCTACGATGACTTTCTAGAAGGTTACATATGAATTATGGAAGATATGATCAATGTATATAATTCATATTCTATATTTTAATAGAATATGTTTTGATTTAATTATGTTTATGAATATGGTTTATCTTCCAAGGGTTATTCCCTGATAAAATTGTTATGAAACCCAGTTTATTTCATTGGTAATACTATGATGATATAATTAAATAATAGTGAATCCATTTTAGTTTCCATATTTTTTGAAATGATGAAATGTTTATGATTCCCATTTCATTTAATAGGTTATTGAATGATGAATAGTTATGTTATTTTTGAAAACTTAATTATTGATTTTATTATATGATGAGTGGGACCCATGTACCCCTTCAATTAAATTTTAATAAATTATATATCTAATGATATTGACATGGATATAACATGTAGATAATATATTCGGGTAGTACATTGTTATAATTGGAGTTAAAAAAGTAATGTAATATAGGGATTGAGTGAAAAGTGAACTCAATACAGTAAAGGATATTGTGCAAAATACCTAACATGGTGGTGGGAGTAGACTAATATGGAAATGAATTTCCATTTTTAAGGGTATTCCAAAAATAAAATGTCTTATTGGTATGTAATGATCTAATGGGTCATGTTTTTTAAAATTATGATTCATGTATTATCAACATCCAATCGTTGTTGCATCATTCATGATTCTGATATGTGATATTTAAGATAATTTATTAAAATTTTAGGCTTAGGGTCTCATAACCAAATTATCTTGTTATGCATATATATCACATATTTTAAACCTTACTAAGCATCTTATGTCAAAAAATATTTTTTTTTCTATTCCTCATGTTAATAAAAAATATTTATGTAGTATTTTTATATAAAGAGTACTAAATGTGAGGATATCTATCATGAAATATGATGTTATTTAACCTTATTAAATGAATGTGATACATGATTCCAAAGGCTCAATGTAGTTAAGCACCTAAGGTATTTACTTTTAATTTCTTTAATATTAACCTAAAAATATATAATATCCATGTTTTTATATCATAGTTCAATTTCATTGCTATCAAAGGATTGGTTTAGTAACCATTTGGAATCATTGATGGGAAATCCTTAGTGATATCCCTAGGAATATTTTTGAGGATATTTATTATGATGTATTTAATAGTAATTTTAAGGATGAGTTAATTTATTAAAAAATGTCTTTTATTTATATTCTTTGATAGACTATGTGGTTTACAAGCTTCAAAACCCTATTAATATACTACAATTGGATGCGAATCATACAATTTTATACCCAGGGGTAACAAACCAAAAAATACTATATTGATCTAGGCTCAATCAGGAAATTGTTTATGAAACTATGTCTTTCTATACATCGTGGTTGTAAATCCTGGTGGATATGCATTGTAAAATCATAAACCAATTACGAACTATCATGAGGGATTTTAATATATCATTCATATGAATGGAACTAAGATAAATATATAATATAATTGATTTATGATGGTTTTATGATTAATAAATCCTATAACTGAAATTCATATTTATTTTGTTTCATATTATCATTTGTGATGATCACTAAATGAATTATGGTTTTTGTAAATGGTAGGAACCATATTTAATTTGGATAACATTAAATAAGAAAAACTATATTCTAATGTGTATCCAAATGTGATGATAACGATACGAAGCGATGTTTTGTTTTTGTTATATCAATTTTAATGGAACATTATTAACAACATGTAACATCACCAACTGTCATGCTCAAAAAATAAGATATGAAATGAGTATATTTGGAGATTGGGTTGTGGAAACCCTAGAGGAAAGAAGATTCAATTTCATTTATTTCATATATATGGGAAGAAACACTAAATAATATATATTAGAGATATGGTATGATGTTTTGATTTTGGAAATGAAGCACATAACAAAAGAAACTACAAATGAAAAATTGAATGTTTTTTAAACACAATTTTTTATAATAATGGTTATCCAAATATATCATCAACAATTTATTTATATATATGTGTAAATTATGGTAATTAGAAAAATCTATGTCATTATGACAATTTTCTTGATGAGAATCAATAAAGAGGAATAAGAAATGGTCATATTGTGGATGGTAAAGAGACTAAAATTACATATGAAAGGAAATTACTATCATGATGAATCCATGTTAATGGTTTGAGAAGGACGTGGGATGGTCTTAGTATGTTTTTATTAGGATTCAAGAATTATAAAATATATAATTGTAATTCCATATATATATTTCGTTACGTATTTTATTATAATATAATGATTGAAATTGATTATCATGGAAATAAATTTAAGGGAATGGCTACATTTTCAATATTGGAATCTAACCACTAATATTATTAGAATGAGGAGAAAATGGTGTTTATTTTTGATAATTAGTTAATGGATCTATATAATGTAAATTTGACTGGATCATATACTTCTAAACCGAGAAAGGATTTATAGAAAATGATTTGTATATTATCATTGATTTTATTTATAAAAATATTGGATCAATGGAAGGTATTCATTAATCATTTTAATTATTCAAGGAATGAGTAACAATGCATATTTTCATTGATGTTTTATAGTAATTCAGATTCCAAGAAAATAAAGGATGAATGTATTTACATGTTTGGGATGGAAAAATTAACTTTTATTATATAGAGTTTGGGGGATTAATGATAAAATAATTTTTGGAATGAAGTGTTATTATTTCTCACGATTTGGATTTAATTTTTACATAGGTTCACAATGTTATCATTGAAGGATATGGTTTATGTTTAAATTAATATGGGTTATTATTGATTAATGTATTAATTCCCCATACAAATTTTCTTAAATATTTTATTGATTTTGTGAACCATTTAATTGTGATGATAAATAATTATATATGGGACGATTTATTAATATATTTATGGATCTTATGATCAATTTGCTCTTTAGGGAAAAAATATCCTTCTTTTCTTGGAGTAATGGTTAATTTTTATATTCAAGGATACAATACAAAATGGAGATATTATATATATTAAATGGAATGAAATAAAGTAATTATATATTCTTATGACAACTCTAAAACATTAGGAATAATGATTTGATTAAAACATTTCCAGGCACCATTATTCCGGATGAATAAAAATAACTCCTAAATAATAATTGATTTCTACTTTTCTTGTCGTTAAATATTTTAAAATAATCCACTTTATGATGACTATTGTTATCAATTAGACCCTGTATTATTTATAATTTTCATTCATGTATAAATATTAATGTCCAATCGATGTGCTCCAATATGGAAAACTATTTATGTGTTACTTTGGGAAAATGTTATATTTATAACTATTCCATTTTAATGTAATTTTACTCTTTTATTTTTACAATGTTGGATTTTATAATGGTATTTGAAAATGATAACTCATTGATGACCAGACTAATTTCAAATAAGTAATTCATTTTCACTAGGGTAGAGTATAACACACTATGATTTAGTGAATTTTTGGTTTAAAGAGATTTAAACATTTTAAAATTTTATGTTATAAGAAAATAATAGTTTAACGTTTGTTACACTCATTACTAATTTTGTATTCTCATACCCCAAATTCCATGTTTGGCTTTCCTTACATGAAATATCATGTTTATAAAAAAATGACAAACTATTTAAATAATATTATTTAATATGATTGTTATAAACATGTCATTAGAATGGAATGTATTGATAGTATTAACTAAATCATAATCATTCAGTTTACACATTAATGAATAATGAATTAATTGGTAACTAATTAATTTTAAATAAAAATAGAAACTATTCAAAAATGTTAGAAATCATTTTCTAGAAATTTTTTTAACGAAACAATCATCATTCTTCTAAATAAATTTATCTAATACCAATTGATGAATTATTATATTTAAATTTTCATATTATAAAATAAAATCAACTGTTAACTTTATGTTTTTTCTAGATAATTGTTATAAATAAATTTTATTTTACACTTAAAACTATATTTTTGGAAAAATTAGTTTTGTCATAATATTTTAGGAATAGTATTTTGAAAAAATAATTTTCAAAATTTACATATAGGATTTGAAAATATTAACATCATTATTGAAATTGGAATATCAAAATTATATTATGGTGATTTTTTGGAGAAGTTTCATTTTGTGCTGAAGAGTGAATAATACTGAATTTTAATTGTAAAATTCTATCATGTTTAATGAATTTATAATATTAATTTATATTATTCATTTATATTATTCATTTTTTATAACTAATAATTATTTAAATTTATAATAAATTAATAAAATATATTCCTCTTGATAATTTTTCATATTGAATTATGATATTAATAAATTATTAACCTTTGAACAATTTCACATTAAAACCCCACATTCTCTTGATGTTTGTAAGATTAATTGTAAATTATATTATGCCACTTTATTTAATGTAGTTGGACCATTGTACAAAATATTTGGAACCATAATAAATTATATTATCTACAAAGTTAAAAATAAATTTTCATCCTAAAAATTATATATAACATTAAAAATTAATTTATGTGATTAAAGTAGAAATGATATTTTATAGTGGATAGAAATAGAGTATAATGTTTATGAATGAGTTAAAAATTATTCAAAACCCATTTTATGTATATAAATATATCCTTATGATTTTTTTAGTATTATGTAATGAAAATGAAAAAAAGGACATTCTATGATTTTAATATCAATTATACATTGGGATGGAGAAAAAAATTTGATTTATTATCCTATTATTTTTAAATTCAAATTTATTTTGGTGTTAAAAATAATATATTTTTATTTTTTGAGGGGAATTAGTCACTCAAAATTCATAATAAATTACATTGTACTAATTATTATACTAACAATTAACTAAAACAAATGATAAAAAAATAAATGTGAAATAAATTGAATGAATTATTGAATTAAATTATTGTTCAAAAAAATATATCTCTATAAAAAAAATTTATCTAAAAATATTCTAATTCCAACATTTTCATGATATATTTAATTTAAAATTGATTGAATAATGTAATAAGTGACAATAATGTAATTTTAAAATAAATAACATTTTTATAAATGATTTAAAATTATAAATAAAGTTATCATGTTAAAATTATTCTGTTAATGTGAATAAATATTTAATATGATCCATTTATAGAACAATTGTATCTTATAATTAACATATTACCAATTAATAATGAATTATTTCTTTGCATGGTTAGTTTTGATGGCGTGCTTCTAAGCATTAAATGTGCTAATATAAAATTAATTTATAAAACACATTGGTTTATTATTTAATAAATTATATATCATATATATATATATATATTATAATTCTTAATTGATTCAATATTTTTAATTTAATTCTCTATTAATGGTTAAATTCCATTATTTATAAATTTATTTTGCTTAATGTCAGACGAAAATGATAAAAATAATGAAACATAAGATTTTAGAGAGAAATATTTATAACATTATCTTTCTTGTGTGGTGGAGGTGTTGACAGACCATATAACCCCTCCAACCAATTAGCTATAAATAATAATTCCACAGAAGTTATGAATGACCTCTAATTGGTGTATATGTTTGAGTATTTACAATAATTCCACTCCTCTTCAACTATAAAATGTCACCAACTCCTGCCACGTCTCCAAAAATCTCATGAAAATTAAATGAAAAAAACTATTCCAAAATAACATCCCAACATACCCCCACTCAATCTATGTTATTTTTTCATCAAATAAAGGATACTATAAAAGGTATCAAAGAAAAACTATGAAAAATACCTAGAGAAGAGGTAGTGTTCATAAAGAAAATTTTTTCTATTTTATTTTGCACATTATTCATTTATTATTATTACATGATTATATAATAACCACATTATATTCTATAATGTGATATGTTATTATTTATTGTTTAGGACCTATAAATAGAAACAATTCCATCAAATGGGTTGGGAAATCATTATTTGTGGGTATGTCATACTACCGCCTAGTAGACCATTGGAACTCGTTTTCCCATAACTACCATTCAGGGTTGGTTAAAATGATTGAAATAATTTCTATATATGATATATATTATATTTACAATGTATTTATTATTATTAGTTACAACATAACACTTACCTTTTTTCATTATATTTTTTCATAATATAATAAAAACGTTCATGTGTACAACAAACTACCTCCTTTTGAAATAAAATGATTCAGTCACACATTGTGTGGAATATATTAATGAGTAGTTTAATTACAATATTTGATATATATATTAAATAAATGTTTTAATAAAAATATAATTATATATATATATAATTTCTTTTTCATTATTTTAATATGAGAATAAGATAGAAACAATGTGCATGAATACTTACCACCATTTGTATCCCTGAACGATGTATTACATTTCATATCACAGTATTTTATATGTTACCCACAATTAAATATATTCTTAATATATATGATACTTATTTCATGATATAAATTTTGTAGATGGTGAAATCGTTAATAAAGTTAGGGGCATTAAAAAAACATATAAAATCATATAAAAAATATTATTATAACTAATGAACATGTTTATCATTGAATTATTAATAAACAGGTGTCAAAAGGTTATCTCACAACCTGACTATTGAAATTTGTTTTATATCATTATTTTATGTATTTTAATATTTTTCTTTCGGGGTTTGGGATGTTTCCAAGATGAAATTTTGTGTTTTTGCTGATAAATGGATGGTTTGTCCTAGAAAGTATCTGACACACATATAGAGAATCGATGAAACCGGGTGGCTTCACCCCACGAACTTTGCGGCTTGCTCGATCTTCAAAAAAATATATTTAATGAGACATGAAATAAAATTAAATATAATAAAATAATAAAAATTAAATGATGTAAACAATTGAATTAATTTTAATAATATGGATAATATTTTTTAATAATATTATTATTATATTTATTTTTAATAATAATAATAATATTACTATTTATCATTGAAAACATTTTGGTATTAATATTATTATTAGGATTAAATTATCTATTTTAGGTATTTATTATATTTTTTCCTTTTTTTATTTTCCGTTATTTTCCTTTTCCTTCCCATTTGTATCCTTATCCTCCACCTCTTATCCCATCGCACCTCCCTAGGTGCGGTTTTCTCCCCATCCACTTCATCGGAGCCCGTCTTACCCTCTAGTGACCTCTTTTATGACACCCTGATCTCCCTCGTGCCACACTCATTTCTCCAAAATCACCTTTGTGCCACCCTCACGACCCCTACTCATGGTCTAGCTATTTCTCCATAGGACACATCCTCTATGTATCCGTATATATATCATATTTCAATCGGTTTTCCATCGAATATTTCTATGATCCTTCTCAGTATGGGCTTATACCATATTCTCCTTAGATTTCTTGCTGATTTTATGTCTCTATATGGCCTTATCTGTTCAAATAAAACCAGTAGAGTTATGATTGATGTTTTTTATGTTTCTTTCTATTAATATGAAGTTCTTATGGTCCATGGAGAACATTGAGTTTGTTTTCCATCAACCTCCACTGATGGAAAAAATAGTTCGCTTTGTTTTGGGTTTCTGCCACTATCCATGTTTCGGTTTTTCATCATTTGTGTGGTTCCGGTAAATTTATTTTGTATCTTTGGTAAATTTTAAGGTCCCCATTATCTATGGTGTAGTGCGTTGGATTCTTCTATGTGTTTTCGAGTCTTTAGGGATAATGAGACATTCCTGTATGTGTATAGGTAAGTATATATATATTTGTGTGTGTACCGCTGTTATATGTATAATCATATATGGTAGTATATATACATGTATGGGGATAGGTGTTCCCATGCATATATATGAAAACTTATATGCAGGTTAGTGGAGACTATAGTATGTATATAAGAATATATATAAGGATCCTCTTGCACATTTCCATGACCATTCATATGTGTGAATATGGTCTTGGTGTCCTTAAATGTGGGTGAAAGTGTGGATTTGTATTGGCAGAGTAGTATATTTTAGTTAGAAAGTACGAAGGGATGATTGTTTTTTTGGTTCCACCAGGAGGTAGGTCCCCTATTCATAGGCCTTTATTTTCAATTCCTTAACAACATTAATGTTTTAAAGAGTATTTTTAATATTAATTAGTTCATACATGATATGAAAACTAATGAAGAAGTTTGGTGTTGGACTTTCATTTATTTTCAAGCTTCTCCGATAGAGTTTAAAAAGTATAATCTTCATTCAAATACACTATAATTATTTATTTAGAATTCATGACACTTTAAAAGCATAATGGTGTTTTCAAAAATTGTTTTTGTGTGAGGATTGTATTTCCCATGATGTTTGATGGTGTTTCTATTAGTTCTAAGTGCATAATTGAGTGAAAAAGGGTTTTTTTCTTTTAAAAATGGGAAATATAATGTTTTGGTCTGTTTGGAAAGGAACCTAGGTTTTGGTTTCAAATTGATATTCATTGTTATTTTTTCTGTTTTAAATGGTTTTTTTTCATTAGGCCTGATTTCATGTTTGTTTGTAAGAATGTTGTACCTTGTTGTTATAACTTTTATTTTAATTAATTAGTCAATTAAATGTGTTCAGTGATTGTGTTTTCTAATTCTGAAAGTATTCCATGTAATGTAACGAGGAAATTTTGGACGCATAAAAATGGTTTTTAAATGTGAAGAACCCCTCGTGAGGAATTCCCCGTAATCTGAGAAATGAGATGTAATTTTTACTGTGTGATTTGTTATATGTTCCTAGTGTAAAGTCTTGTTCATTGCTGTGTGACTTATAAAGGTGAATTAACATAAAGAGAGAGATTGGTGGTGAGAGGTTGATTAAGTTTTGGATAATGAAAGTTTTATGTTCGTATGTTTTATCTCAATAAAAAAACACCTCCATTTTAAAGAGAGTACATGGTAAACCCTAGGTACCTTGTTGGGTAGACTTGAAGTAGTACTATAGATGATTCCGAATTGGTTTGTCCCGATATCATCTATGAGGATTTATTCTACAACACTAATTAAGCATCTGTGAGGATTGGAGACCACTAGGCCAATGAGGTGTCCCCTCCTAGTGGATCTTTCATGAGAATGTTGATGATTATGCATTCTAAGACACATTTCACTAATGTATAAGGACCCAATGTCACCGAATAACACTTGTATAATTGGGATTTCATAGGGTGCTTGTGATGTGATTTCCATTTCAGTCGTTTCATTCATGATTTTTCATTTTGGAATACAAATTTTTTTCCTAAACTGGAAAACCATCATTTTGAAATGTTAATGCATTCATAGAAACAATGTTTAAAACATTTTGGAAGATAAATCCTTTCATTAAAAATGTAAAATTTTTTACTTTGTTTTGAAGGGAATGAAAAACATTATTTTAAAATGTCTTCTTTTTAAACGAACATGATTTGGATTTATTAAAGGAAGTGAAATATAGAATTGTCTATCCTTGGAATTCCTACTATGAATCTCAGTGTTCATGCCTAATCTATATTTCATTTTCAGGTTCCTCAAGATTGGGTCACTCTTTGAGTGATTGGTTTTTTTCTTTTGTTGATTGACAAGAAAACTTGATATAGTTTTTGCAGCATAATTTGTTTTTATTCATAATTCTCGTTTTTTATTTTTATTTTCATTTATTTATTTATATTTTCTAGGATAAATCATTCCCAATTTATATATTTGGATGCTCGGCACTGGTTTCCAGCTTATGGGGATCAAAAATGCCTTCCAGGCCTTCCCACATACTGGGTCGGTCACTGGGTCAGATGGAAAGACTACTTGGTTAATTACAAAATCGTATCAGAGCAGGTCATGTTCTATCAAGTCTTGTTCCTTGGGGAAGATTCCATGTGGTCCAGATCTAGGATTTTTAGAACATGACAATCCAATTATTAGTTGGTTTCCTAGATAACACACCTCGTTACAAGACCCAAGTTACTAATGGAATTTGGGTTCCATATGAGTCATTTAATCCATATGGTTGGTTGTTGTTGGAAAATGAAATTGGAGTTGGGTGAACTATCTTAATGTGCTCTCAGGAACTAGAATTCCATGTGGAGATGGGGACGTTGTCCTAAAATACTCTACATGATGGTTGTGTGACTGGCGTATGGCCACCAATAATATGTATAAGTCACCCATCAGCACTAGTTTCTTATTGCATCATCCCATATATCATTGTTTTGGAATGTTGAAGAATTAATTTTAAATGAAAGTTTATTTTTCATTGAAAAGGAAGAAAATGATTTTTTGTAGTCAATTTAAAGTGGATCATATAAAAGCGGGATTTCATGACATTATTGTTTTTAAAAATGAAAATTATTTCAATGTGATTTACTTCTCATAATCAATGTTTCGGATTAATGGGGAAATTTGTTATTGGAAAATAGGGTACTAGTTTTGTGATAGTTTTCGGAAACAAGTTTTAAATTAGAACAAATGAGTTCCGATTAAATGGTTATTAATAAAATGGTCTCCTTTTGAATCTGGATACGTTTTGAAGTGGTAGAAGTTAATTAAATCTTATTGTTAATATTTTCATGTGAATTATTCTTTAAATTATCGATGTATTCCTGAAAATTTTTTGAGATCCAAAATTGGATTTAATTTTGAGACTATCAATTTTGAGAATTATAAGGTCTTGGGTTGAACGCTAGTTTTGGTAGGTGAAAAACATATTTTCTTGACCATTGGTACACTCATGAGTGACCACATGCCTATGTTATGTTCATGAAGTATATTAGTTCCCAGTTGGTACAACAACATGAATGTGTAGAATCCTATGAGATACCATAGGTGAAAGTGCAACCTACAAACCCTAAGTTATTCTCAAAAAATATTTTGAGGGACATTTTTTTTGATAAATTGTGATTTTGTGGTGTGTGTTTCTTATTTTTTGTAATGTTGTTTTGGGATGTTATGAGTTGGGAAACCATATTGTGTTAATGGTGTTTTTGGATTGTATTTTGACTGTGGGATGCTTTGAGGAGATGGTTAATAGTTCATTTTTTGGATGTTTTTTGGGATGCCTTTTAGAGGGTTCCCTATTTATGTTCATGGTGTTTATTATTTTATATTTTGGCCAATGGAATAGTTTTATTGTGTCTCTGGATGTTCCATGCTTCCTAGTTTGTTACACCATAATGAACAGATGTATATTCGAAGTGATTCCAGGGGTGATCCACTAATAATAGTCCTTAAAATCGATTAATGTAAGGTATTCCTTCAAGGGTTTTATAATTGAGTCATCCTCTTATTTTTTTAGATTAGAAGATCCTCCCACATAAATATAGTAGATGCGATAGGAGTTGAATGATGACCTAGCTTCCCTAAGTATCTGATGGTCAAAGGTGATGTTTGACATTATTAAAATTAAATATAAATCCTTGAAGTAGGTAAGGAAATTCTAGTGAATAATGTGAAAATAACATGAGGTTTTTTGTTATATTTGTGGCTTAAAGGGTCTTCGGATAACTCATTGGGTTCTACTAAATGAAGATTCATGTTTGGCCACCAATGTGGAAATATGGTTATGAGAGGCCATTATATCCTTTTTCCGAAGTGGTGTGACGTTTGGGACTTAGTTGGAACTAATTTTCATTGCATGTGCACTTATGTTTGTAGTGGTCATGTTCAGTGATGTTCTTTAATGTTGTGTTTTAATTTCTGTGCAAGGTTGGATGTCATGAAATTTTCTAATAGCTTCTATTTTGAAAGAAGCATATTCACTTTTTACAATTAATTTTTTTCCCCATTAGGATGGAAGCTTGTTCCTAGTCTTCTTGATTTGGAATATCCTCGCTCAAGGTGAATGGAATAATTCAAGGCCATATTCTAAGTCCTTGACATAAATAAATATCATATTGTGGAAAAATAGGTGGTTGTATGTGTTGTGTTTTATGGGGTTGTTTGGATTGAAACGTTTTTTCTTGTTGAACTAAAATAAGATGTTCTGTTTGGGGGTTATAGAGCCTGGCTATGAGGAAATAGATGATTCGACCATTTGAGATCCAACCATAGGTCACGAAGTGAAGATGGCACTCAGTCAGGAACCCTCATGGGTGTAAATGAACATGGTTTAACACCTGTCTTCGAAGATGGAGGTAGCGATAGTTTGAGGATTTGGTGTGGCAGCTCCTTTTTCATGGTTCTATATATTGATAAAATATTTAGAGAATTCATCTACACATCATTACCCACATGGGTGAAAGGATTCATATCATGTTTGAAATAGTTGTAGTTGTTTCTTTCTCTCAAAACTCTATGCATGTGCCCTTATTGATGTGAATTTCAGTGGGTTTTTATACATATGATCTTTCATATATGTCCATATGTATTTTGTATTTCATTTTGGATTATTAGAGAATTATAATTTCATGGGAGTGGTGAGTCATGCAGTGTCTTCTAGTTGATTTGGATTTCTGTTAATCAGGTCCCTTATGGTGAGTTATTTGGTGTTCAAAAATATGCCAATATAACCTTTCAGGTTTTTTTGTGTCATATGGTTATTGTCAGTTAATCTAGTTTTACATTATCGTGTTGAGACCCACTATGGGACTCGGAGAAATTACACTGAAATTATTTGATGTTGATTATGCCTTCTTGTGGGGAGTCCGTTTAGGCCTCCCTGTGTTGGTCCTCTGGATACTTCTTGGTTGTGGGGTTTTCTTATAGTTGGGAGTCCATTCAAGACTCCTTGGGTTATTAATTTAGTTACGATCATTGTTTCGACAAGGTTATATGTGTCAACATGGGACTCCAGATCCCCCAATAGTTTCATTGAATTAACATCATGGGAGTTTTTATCATGTTGTGGTTTGATTCTTGTTTCCCATTTCATTCTGGTGGCATGGGTCTTGTTTAGTGACTTAAGGGTTGTTTCAATGAATTAGTTTGACTATGTGTTATGGGAAGATCATTTACATTGATCGATCAACTGGAGTATATTTCTCTTGTGGGGGGGGGGGTGACCCTTAGCGAGGATTTCATTTTGGATCTCAGAGTCCACCTTGTATGTTATTTTATTTTTGGTAGTGTACTTTCCTCACCGTTGTTTTTTGTTTATTGAGAATATCCTTAATCTGAGAATGAGTTTCAGTTATTATCTTCTAAAAAACCTCGTTGTGACAGTCTATGGGTATAAAGCTTTATTTTGGGGAAACTTTTCACACTCTAACTTTTGAAAATTATTTTATTTTATTATTTGTCAGCTTTGGATATTTTAATTAGTGTTTGGGCTGAGTCCCTGTTGGAATATTGTGTATTTTATTATAAATGAATGTTTCAGGTCGAACAGTTTTTGGTGCACGGGTAGAGTATGGTTGAAACTAGCTGGCTTCATCCAGGTCATCATGCGTCCATCCCGGTGTTCAAAAAATTATTATTGAGATGAGTAATAAAATGAAAAAAACTTATAAAACTAAAATTTATTTAAAAAAAATAGTAATAACAATAATAATAAATAATTTTTTTTAAGATTATTATTATTATTACTACTCTTTAGTATTATTATTTTTATTATTACAATTAAATTAATGATGTTATATTTATTAATAGGATTACATTATATTTTTAGGGGTTTCGTCTTTTTTTATTTCTGTTTTCATTTTCCATTTTCCCTTTTTCATCACACTGCTCTCATTCTCCTCCTCCTCTCATATTATCATGCCTCCCAAGGTGTGCGTTGATCTCCCTCCCCTTGGCTGGTACCATGATCACACTCTGATAACCTCCCTTAGACTGCCCTGATCTCCCTCGCACCACCCTCACATTCCCCAACCATTTCTAATCTCGTTCTGCTCCCGAATCCACCTTCTGAGATCCCACTATGGATTTTATTTCAACATGTTTTCCAATTGATTTTGGTTTGATCATTTACAGTATCAGTTTCTCCCCACTTCTCCTTCCAATTTTTGGATAATTTCAGCTCTCTATATCACTATATTTATTCAACTGAAAACCCAAGGTTTATGTATTGTGTGTTCATGTGTTTCTTCCATAGATAGGTTTTTCGGGTGGTCCATTAGAATCTTTGGGTTTTTATTTCAAAAACAACACCTGATGTCGAAGCAGTTAACTTCTATTTGGGTCTCCTTTGCTATCTAAGGTAAGGGTTTTCATCTACTGCATGGTTCCAGTCAATTAATTTTTCATATTTTAGGTGTTTAAGGTCCTATTATTTATTGTCTAGTTAAATGTGATCTACACTATGGTATCCCCAGTTACATGTTGTTGACGCTCCTTTCATCACATAGTCTAAAGATCAGAAAAGGGAAATATCTTAACTCAAAGTGATTCAACCTTTGGAAAAATATCGAAAATTGGCAAAGGAAGGAATAAGAAGAATGTTTCACAAAGGCCACGCATGTTCTACGATGGTCGCGCAAGTACACTTGCTCGCCGCAATGGTCGCACAAGTGACTTGCGTTCCCCAAAGGATAACCGCCCGGGGACTTCTCCAGCGTATAAATAAACCCTGTGGGCCCCCTATTTTTGGAGAGGAAATATTCTAGAAACTCATATTTTAGATCCCCACATCCTAGTCTCTTCTCAAAGCTTCTTAAACACTTCTCAGTTAATTTCATACCTATATTGGAAGATCTAAAGTGGGTGAGGAAGGCCTAAGTGTTGAAACTCATCAACACTTGCGTGCCTAAGTGGCCATCCCTTAAGGGAAATGGCCACACATGCGCACCGCCTTACTCCTTCAGTAGAACTTGCGAGCCACTCTTCTGGAAGAACCTCAATATTATTCAAATGTCTTTAACCAAAGATTTTCTCAAGTATTACCCTGCTGGTTAACCGTCGTGAAAGTACCCATGTGTCTCGCAGGTATACCTGCGCGACCAGGACATGCGCCCCCATGCAGTACCTGCGTGACTTCTAGGACTTGCGTGCCCCTGCCTTTTTGGGTTCCCTTCATACCCATTTCACCACTCTTAAGCCATTCCACCTCTCTTATTCAAGATTCAGTCTTGAAGGCACTCTTCAATTCCATTTATGGCATGATTTCTTTATTTCACTTCCTTATCTGAAAGAAATTCCATGGAATATCTCTCAAAACATAGTGGTTTACACATCTTTATGTCACTAAAGATTGATATTTCATACATTCAACCTCATCCTTTAAGGTGAGAGAAATCCTTAACATGGGCCTCCTTTTCAGGAGTAAGTCCCAATCATAATTCTCTTAACCTGGCCCTCCTTTTCTGGAGTAAGCCCCAGTCTCAAATCTGGGCATCCTCCTCAAGAGTAAGCCCCAACCATAATTCTCCTAACATGGGCCTCCGTTTTAGGAGAAATCCTCAGTCTCAAATGTGGGCATCGTCCTCATTAGTAAGCCCCAACCATAATTCTCTTAACCTGTGCCTTCTTTTCAGAAATAAGCCCCAGTCTCGTTAATTTGGGAATCCTCCTTAGGAGTAAGCCCCATGTCCTCATTAACATGGGCCTCCTTTTCAAGAATAATCCCCAATCCCAAATATGGTCATCCTCATCAGGAGTAAGCCCCAATCTTAATTTCTCTTAACCAGTCCTAATTTACCTTTGATCTGGGATTCCTTCTCAAGAGTAAAACCCAATCATAAGTCCTCTCCTAATTTGGGCCTCTTTTTCAGGAGTAATCCCCAAGTTAGAATATTCAAATATCCATGAAGTACATATACCTTTATGGACCATGTTCCTGGATCTCTTCCCTGAAGTAAATCCTAGTATTCACTTATCTGGGCAGTCATACATACAAAAGTCCCACACTATTTCTTATGATTGCATCTTTCATGGAACAATTGTCTGATCTTTACCAATACCTAATATTTCTCATACTGAGCATGACTCACGTGAGATTAGAGTGTAAAAGTAATTATGACATCCGTCTTTGAGCCATCAATCATAAACATCATACTCCCTTACTCGAACTACGTGAGTTCTGATTCCTTTTCTAAACAAAGGATACGTAGGTAGCCCATCTGCGGGTTCGATCCCAACTCTGAAATAATCCATGTCCTTCTGAATGACAATAAACATCAAGTGACCCACTGAGTGGCTTTAAAACCATCATGGTCATCATAATGACCAAGAGACTTTTACGCATCAAAGGATACCATTGACTAAGAATCTCTAAAAAATAAAGATGATTCTCTATCAATGAAGAACCTCAAATACATATAAAAGATTCTCTAAATTTCTTATATAACGATCATTGATTGTCAGATCTAAAGGAAATCTCATTTTATAATTGGTAATGTAATAAGGATTCATGAACATAACTTAAATCTATAAATAGAGTCCCGAAGTAGACAATAATTCCCCTCAAAAATCTCTGATGCCTCCGACCTCCCATCCTCTGGACCATTGCAAGTTCTTAAGCCTCATCAGTCCATAAACTTTTGAGCCCCTACCATTGGAAAGTAGGTCCAAATGGATATGGAATCATTGGATGTTTCCAGTTCTATGAAAAAACCTATTAGAAACCGATTGGAATGTTTGAACCTTCAATCAAAGAGGTCATCCCCGAATTCTGAGGGAAACAAAAAATGGTGAACCTGACGTGCATCATTAACCGAGTTAAAATTATTTTTTGCCTATTTGTTAGGCCCATATTTAAAACTCAATGGGAGGGCCAACAAAAACAATCATTGACATATGTGCTCATCCAAAAGATGAAGTGGCTTAATTTATCTTGATTACGTCTGTTATATCAAACTTGCACTCTTTTTCAATGATTTTCTGCATTCTAAGAAATGGCTGCTCTCAAGTTCACACCTGTGAATACCGCTGTTGGGAATGCCACTGCTGCTACTCCTGCTGGATCATCGTCCGCTTTGAGGACGATATCACCTACTCAGCATCTTCAACGCTGGGTGTCGAATGCGCTGGTTAAAGAGTACCGTCAACTAGGTACCATCCCAACTTTGGAGGCTACCCGACAAGCCCTCTATGTGAACAACTCACATCCGTCATCCGGAAAATGAGGACCAGTGATCAAGAAGCAGGCGGTGCTGGCTACCTTCTCCAATCGTTTCGGGTCGTTATCCCAGAACGCAATCACCATTCACTCCCTTATTCTGAGGAGTTGAATTAGAAGGTCCCTCGGGGCCTTAATTCAAGTATACATGAGTCCTTCCTGAGGGCTCCCACCAACAATAGCCACCAGACTCGTGTGGCAGTGCGCCCTCAACATGATGAGGGTACCAAATCTAGGCGATTGGCTCAGCTTCCTCGAACATGAGCAGGCAAGACGAATTGCCAGAGGTAGTATCCGCTTAACAGTGAGTAGGTTCACATCTCTACCATCTCCAGAGAATTCCACCAACCTAACCTGGTGGAAAGGAATGAGTGGGAACACACACCTTCCCGTTTTAATTGAGTTGTCCAGAAGATTCATCTGGAAGCAGCACGCCAATCCCGTCAGGAAATTCTAGTGGAGTATTATAGACAGGAACATACACCTATTTATACGTCACTAGTTAGTCAGCAAGCTCATCCGACTACATATGATGGATCTCTTCGACCACATTCGGTGAAGTGAAATCATCAAGTACATACAACTACTAGTATTAATCAATCCAACCAACAGTCTCACTTGGTAGCATTCGGAGAAGTCAGTCGGAAAGCTCCAGCGACAAACAAGAGGCAGACTCAACTCTCTGCCCCCACACTTGAGTACTGTCAGGATTCACTGACAGGAAAAGGAGGATAGGAGTAGGCACATACAGATACTCCATGAATGGAATGGACGTATATCCCCATTCCGGCAGCTGAAGTCACCAAGCATATTCTATCAATGGTGAAAGAGCAGAAGCAAATCTCTGCTCATATTCTGGATGCTTGCCAGGATATTATAACAGCATCAGCAGAATCTCAAGGAAAGACACATAAATCTATCCCTACCAGTAGAGTGACACATCAAAAATTCACTCCGGAACAGACACACACATCTGTTCCAGTCCAAGAGGGTTGTGGGGCATACTACCCCATATCATACAGACAACCATGTCAGGCACATACACCTGATTTGAGTGGAGATCACAAGCCTAACCTGGCCATCTTTCCTGATCAGGCACATACCCCTGCTCAGAGCATCCACTTTCATCAACAAGTGGTTTCCAAGGAGAGTAAGAAGGAATCTAAGAAAAAGACCCACCCAGCACAGTCACTAGATCAAGAGATAATCTGTAACAAGGCCTTGCTCGATGCTAGAGTTCTTGAAGCCCCTCAGACAGTAATCTGTTGAAATTAATGATTCTACTCCCTCATTTCCCAATAGTGAGAACATTAATTCTGAAGGTCTTCAACATAAACTTCCTCATGAAGGCTTGCTTCATGACAATCCAGTCGATCTCGAAGATTCATCTTCAGATTAGAGCCACAAGAACCCTCTGTGTGGTCAGAAGGCCAAGGAGCAAGAGATATAATATTTTGTTGTAACCCACCATGGTGGTCCTCCCCATGATGATGAATTTCGCTGTGAAAGTCCTCTCCGAATTAGTGATACACATTGGCTGGAAAATGATCCCGTGGATGATGTAGTGCCGATAAATCCCTCTTATCTTGAGGCACTTTCAAATGTGAAACCAGAAATGTCTGATGCTTTATCGCTAGCAGGTGAAATACTTTCTAAATTAGAAAATATCCCAGGGTGTAGGTCATTCTTCGAACCATCCATAAGTCATGCATCTTCTAGTTTGATCAATGATTTCTCTACCAATCTTGTTGAATCTGATGAAGAAACAAGGAAACACCATCTCTGGTCAAATTAGATAGAAGAATCTTCATCAAATGATAAAGAGGGAATGTTGAACATGAGAAAACAACTGACGAACGGTGAAGTGCCAGTCATGTTTTGGCCTCTGGCTGGCTCTTAGTATGACATTCCAGAAATGTTGACGGAAGATGGAATTCATGATATTCATCTCAACATATGGAAAACTCTTTTTAGTTGAAAAAGAAAGTATTATCTTATCATGAATATGAAAATAATTTTAAGATAATAGAAGGGTTACAATGTCAGATTGATTTGGCATCTCTATCAGTCTCTCGATATCCGAAGCCTGAAAAGAAGTAAAGATCCCTTCAATGTTCATGCCTTGGCGCACTAAGAAGATTGTGTCAGTTAATTTCCAATTCCCCATCTAGTATTCATGTCAGAGGATGGGGTGTTCATGGAGCACTGCATTTCATTGTGCTCTCCAGTCAGCAAATCCCACCGAAAATGGTCTCATTCAATGTTATTGCCCATGGACGGACATAGTCAATGGGATTTTTTTGTAATCAAAAGATTTCCCAAGAACATGCCTCAACTAGTTCCTCTCAAAATCAAGAATGAAGAGAACAAGTTGTTTAATTACTACTACATCAAGCAAATGAGAATATTGAACAGACCTCTCGTATGGAGAAAGAACATCATCAAGTGACAGAAGTGTTGGAAATCATCCAACGGTCATTTGAACCAGGTGATAAAAGTAGATACAGATTAATGCATCTAGCTAATTTCCGGACTATGGTTCACAAGATCAGAAGAGCTTTTAAGAAATTCTCATACATAGCATGTCAAGAGCCACCCCAGCTCGCCAGACTGGGGACTCTTTTAAACCATCCCTCATAATCAACAAAGAGGATTCGAGGAGTTGATCGAGAATAGCAAGAACATCCCCAGTCCACCGAACATGGGACTTTTTCAAATCATTAATCCCCTCCTCAGATAAATTCGGTCTTTTCTTGATTGGGGAAGAAACCTCAAGAGGAACGAAGAGCCAAATTATCAGGAGATTCCCTCCAAATTACGGTTCGTCAAGAAGTTCCCGAGGGATCGAATCAACAAAAGGAAATGTCTCATCAAAGACATGGAAGAAGAAAATATCACAGAAATGCTGATAGAAGGGATGTGATGCGTTATGAATCAATCGATGTCATCAATGTCATTGTTGCTGATCCACCAGATGACGCTCACTCAGGGGACTCAGATGAAGAGGTTCCTGCTCAAGAAGATGTATACACCGATACAAATGAGCAAGTTCCTGGATACTTCATTTCGGCTCTGAAAATAATCTAGTTCAATTGCCCATGCCCAAGAGGCCAAACAAGAAAGGAGATGAAAACCATACCAATTATTAGACTTTTAATCAAATGTTAGGGCATCCCATCCAGGAGTGTTTTTTCTTCAATGACCTCATGAAAAAGATGGTCGACTTGAAACAAGTCAAACTGAAAGGTTCTTCATATCAGGTAACAACTGTTACTGGTACAGTTCCATAGGAGGAAGGTGAATGGCAAGAAGTCAAAAGAAAAAATTCACAGAATTATGATGATTGGATGGTCAGAAAGGCAATCAACCGAACTCAAGATATTTTTCCAAAACAATTAAAGAAATTGATTGTGTCTTCTTCCATGAATGTTGTGGAAAAACCCTCTTTATCAGAGGGAAAGTCCTCAAAGAAACGATATGATTCAATGAAATAAAAATAATCAGAAGAAGATGAGTATGTGTAAAAGCCTAAATTTTCTTTGACTCTGGCAGACTTCATGCCATCTACATCAAAGCCACGGGAACTTCCCCACCAAACGGCACAGCCTAAACAAGCTAATCAGGAAGAGCCTTCATCAGATGACGAGTTAATCTTCAGTTCTGTTAATATGATTCAATTAATAGATCCATATGCCAGCCGCAATTTTGATTTGGATGAGCCCGAATTCCCTATATCAAACAGGGGAATTAGAGGAAGTTCCAGAGGCTCAGCGTACAGGGGAAATCATGGATCTTTCATAAGCCACTATTCTAATTCTACCCCTGCTAGAATTGTGTACGTAGTAGAAACTCATGGTAGAGCCCTTTAGTGAGCTCAGCAAGAACAAGCAAGTTCTTCTACCAATATCAAATTCAGTCCTGGAACAGTTATTTTGGAAGATCGGTAGAAGGTTCCATCTTCATTCTCTCATCAAGTAAATAGATCTAATCATCCTAATCTTCCAAAACCAGGAATATTGTCAACTCTTATCTCAATACAAGATGCATCAACTTCCAAAGAATCTTATTCCAAGGTACCTGCTAAACCACATATTCCTTTTGGGAAACACAGACCATTGGATCAAAAGTATGATGTATTGAAACACTTGGCCCATGTACCAGCCATGTTATAAATTCTGGAATCTCTTAATTTGTCAAAATATCTTCAGGAAGCACTCATCGAGACTTTGTCGAGTCCTCAAGAGTTTGAAACTGAAATTGCTGCAGCTGAAGTCTATCACATGGAGAATAATCCTGTAGAATGAGATGTAGTAATATCTTTTACTGATAAAGATGAAGATGATGTTGTGCATGGGAAAATTAGACCTTTGTACTTATCTGGCAAGGTAAATGGCATAGACATCCAGATAGCTTTCATTGACAATGGTTCAGGAGTCAACCTCATGCCCATACGTACACTTTGTCGATTTGGCCTCACAGAATCTGATTTATCTCCTTATACCATTATGTTACAAGGATATGATAAAAATGAACAAGAACCACTGGGCAAAGTTATACTCAGAACTCAGTTTGGAGATCTGGTATCCAATTCAGATTTCATGATTGTTGATCAAGACTCAGTTTTCAACATCTTTCTTGGAAGACCCTGGCTACATCAACATTTGTCCATCCCTTCATCATACCATCAATGTCTCAAATATTGTTTCAATGGTAAATTTGGGACATTGTATGGTGATAAGGCCCCATTCAAGATATGTGAGTCTCAATACATTGAGGCGGAATTCTATCACATGAAGGGAAGGGTGAAATCAACAACAAAGGAGATTACCAAAGTTAATACTCCATATGGTATGGAGAAAATTACATTAAATCCATTCACACATGTGAGTACAGATTATGTGTTTCCTATCAGTCAAAATGACAAGATAAACCAAAATCACAATACTCTTATGGAAAGATCCATAATGTCAGTTATAACAATCGAGCAAGACAACATGGGAGAAATTGGTAACCCACCAAGTAGTGATGAAAGCACAAATGGTGAGGTCATCATTTCGTCTTCTGAAATCCAACAAGTCTATAATTTTCCAACCAGGCCAGAAGAATTTATAGCAACATTGGATGTGAACAATGATGTCGATTCTCAATCCATCATCTCCTCTTTATTACATAAAGAATTCCCTTCATCATCAATCAGGTCGGAAATAGAAGCTTCTTCTTTAGGATATGCAAATTTTTACATCACTTCTGATCATGAAAATTCTACTTTATCATTACTATGAAAGTAGAAACGGAAGAAATAACACATGATGAAGAAGAAGAGGATGATCTCAGAGATGATCCTCCAGAATTTGAAGAGGGTATCTCTACCATTGTGGATGAACTCAGAGAAATAAATCTGGGTACAAAAGAAGATCCACGCCACACTTTAATCATTGTGGCCATGACTCTTGAAGATAAAGAGATGTGTATTTATTTTCTAAAGAAAAATAGAGATATATTTTCTTGGAAATATACAGAAATACCCTGGCTTGATCCTGATGTTTCTACTCATCATTTGGGTTTATCAGAAGAACATCGAGCTTTTAAGCAAGCCACGAGAAGAAGACACCCAACATATGCTTCCAAAATTGAAATGAAGTGGATAAGATTATCAAATCTAACATCGTCATAGAAGTTCAGTATCCCAACTGGTTGGTTAATATTTTCCCTATAAAGAAGAAAGAACAGAAATATTAGGGTTTTCATCGATTTCAGAGATCTTAATCGGCATTGTCCTAAGGATGATTTCCAAGTTCTGATTAAAGAACTTTTAATTAATGAAATAACTGGCTATGAAGCACTTTCCTTCACGGATGGATATTCCAGGTATAATCAGATCTAAATGGCCCTAGAAGACGAGGAATCCACAACCTTCAGAGGCCCTCAGGGTGTGTTTTGATACCAGGTAATTCCCTTTGGCTTAAAGAATGAAGGTGTAACATATCAGTGTGCCATGCATCGTATCTTCAAACCCTTATTAGGGAAGTTTGTTGAATTATATATAGACAATTCGGTTGTTAAATCCAAACAACGTTCTAATCACTTGGATGATTTGGAAGTCATATTCCTCAAGCTTTGACAACATAATTTGAAGATGAACCCCTTAAAATGTGCTTTTGGGGTAACCTCAGGAAAATTTCTCGTCTTTCTTGTACACCATCCTGGTATTGAAGTTGATCCTGAGAAGACCAAGTCAATCCTTGGTATGTCACATCCTCAAAATTTGAAATAATTAAGAGGAATTCAAGGACACTTAGCCTATATTTGGCTCTTAATCGCCAATTTAGGAGGGAAAAGTTTACCCTTCACCAAATTGATGAAGAAGGGATCCACTTACAAGTGGACTGAAGAATATAAAGAAGCATTCGATATTCTCCAGAAATACCTCTTGAGTCCACTAGTACTCATGCAACCTGTTTAAGGAAGACCACTTATCCTCTATGTGACATCTTTAGAGCGATCATTGGGTGCCTTTCTTGCTCAAAAGAATGATGCTGGGAATCAAAACAGCCTCTACTATCTCAGCCAAACTATGCTTGATGCAGAAACCCAGTATTCAAGTATTGAGAAGTGATGCCTGGAATTATTCTTTGCAGTTCAGAAGTTGATACAATACCTACAATATCATGAGGTCGAATTGGTATCTCGCAATAACCCGTTCAAATTCATCCTTAGTCGTCCAATTCATACAGGATATCTGGAAAGGTGGGTAGTTATTTTGCAGAAATTCGACATTCTGTATGTGTCTCAAAAGGGGATAACGGGCCAAGCTCTGGCAGATTTCCTGGCTGAACACCCTTCAGTGGAAGACACATCTTCAGATATTGAACTCCCTGATGAGGATGTCTTCTCTATTCAAGAAAATCCTCATGCATGGGAAATGTATTTTGATAGTGCTTCTAGAATTCCAACAGGGAGGAAAATGGAAAATCCTAAATTCAAAAAATATGGCTTAGGAATTGTTCTCATTTCTCCAGAAAAGGAAGTGTTACCTTATTCCTTCTTATTGTGGGAAGGTGGTATCAATAATGAAGCAGAATACCAATCTCTCATCACAGGTTTGGAATTAGCACTTCAAGCACAAGTGAATCACTTAAAGGTGAAAGGTGATTCATACCTGGTAATCAAACAATTCAATGGGGATTATGCCATCAGAAAAGAAGAACTAATGTCTTTGTATGATTATGTCAGAGAGTTAATGGCGGAATTCCATTTGGAACCAACATTTTCTTATGTCCCAAGATCACAAAATGATCAAGATAATGCACTGACTAATATAACCACAACTCTGGATGATCCAAATCGGGACAAGACAACTATCAGTATTTCCCACTGTCATGAAATTTCAAATTATGTTTGAATCAGAACAGAATAAATTAATGAAATTAGTCCCATTCCTGAACCGTATGGTCATACTACAGGTTGAATTTCACCTATCACGGAAAACCTTCCAAATGGAACATTTACACCTGATAGAGATGAGAAAGAACAAATCTGGTGACATGTGGTCAAATTTACTCTTTATGATAGCCAAGCTCATCTAGAGAAAATTATCTAAAAATGTGATTTTGATGGAGTTCTCTTCAGATGAATTGATGGTGAAGAGACAATGGCTGTCATGAAGGAAGTGCATGCAAGAGTCTGTGGTGCCCACCAGTCTACATAGACTGTCTGATCAAATTAGAAGGCTTGGATTATTTTGGCCTTCAATGATACAAGATTGTGTTGATTTCACAAAGAAGTGTCATTCATTCCAAGTACATGCCAACTTCATTCATCAACCTCCAGAGTTTCTTCATACAGTTAAATACTCATAGCCATTTGCCACATGGGGAATGGATGTGGCGGGAAGTTACCCTTCTGCTACAGCTAAGCAATTTAAGTACATTCTTACTGCTACTGACTTCTTTTCCAAATGGGCAGAGAAAATACCTCTCAAGGAATTCAGTTCTAAATGCATTTTTATCTTCATCAAGTCTAACATCATTACCATATTTGTTGTCCCTCATACCATTTTGACAGACAATGGCACCAACTTCTATTCATCCGAGGTGAAGAAGTTGTATCAAGAATATAACATCAAATAAAACCATTCATCTTAGTATCATGTAGCAGCTAATGGCCAGATAGAAGCCTTCAATAAGACACATTCAAATATACTGCAAAATATGGTGGAAAAAGATAAGAAGTCATGTCCTGATAAACTCTTTCATGCTTTATGGGATTATCAGACTACCACCCACACTGCAACTCGATCAACTCCATATTCATTGGTATATGGAATGGAAGCAGTCTTTCCCATTGAAGATCAACTAACCTCGCTCAGATTTTCCATTTTTGATCAATCATTTACAGATGAACAATCCCAAAAGCGATTGAATGAATTAGAACAGTTAGATGAGAAAATATTGTGCACTTTTCACCACTTGGATATCTATCATAATCGAATATCATGAGCTTTGATCAAAAAAGTTCCACTTCGTTCATTCACTCATGGAGAATTGGTATTAGTTCTCAGAACTCCAATGATACGAGGAAAGAAACCTCCCAATCTTGAGCCAAAATGGGAAGGACCTTACTCGATACATAGGGTCTACTCCAATGGAGCTTATTCATTAATCTCGATGGATTGAGAACTCATCACTACTGCAACCAATTCCAGATTTTTTAAGAAGTATTTTGTATAAACACAAAATATAACATCAATGGTCCAGTATGACCTTAAATTGAAACTAGGTCCTGTATGACCTTAAACTATATCAATGGTCCATTATGACCTTCAACTCCAACTAGGCCCTGTATGGCCTTAAACTACATCAATGGTCCAGTATGACCTTAAACTGCAACTAGGTCCTATATGACCTTAAACTACATTAATGGTCCAGTATGACCTTAAACTGCAACTAGGTCCTGTATGACCTTAAACTATATCAATGGTCCAGTATGACCTTAAACTGCAACTAGGTCATGTATGACCTTAAACTACATCAATGGTCCACTATGACCTTAAACTGCAACTAGGTCATGTGTGACCTTAAACTACATCAATGGTCCAGTATGACCTTAAACTGCAACTAGGTCCTCTATGACCTTAAACTACATCAATGGTCCAGTATGACCTTAAACTGAAACTAGGTCCTCTATGACCTTAACCTAAATCAATGGTCCAGTATGACCTTAAACTGCAACAAGGTCCTTTATGACCATAAACTACATCAATGGTCCATTATGACCTTAAAATACAACTAGGTCCTGTATGACCTTAAACTACATCAATGGTCTAGTATGACCTTAAACTGCAACTAGGTATTGTATGACCTTAAACTACATCAATGGTTCAGTATGACCTTAAACTGCAACTAGGTCCTGTATGACCTTAAACTACATTAACGGTCATGTATGACCGTAAACTACATCTAGGTCATGTATGACCTTAAACTGCATCATCAATTGTCCATGCATATGACCCTAAACTATTTGCAGGTCTCTTACGTCCAGTAAGACGTTAAACTGTGATGTCCTAACTACATGAAGCTATTCTTTATAAAAGTCCCTTACATCTAGAAAGACGTTAAACAACATAATCATCCAAGGGCCTGTATGACCTTAAACTACACCACTATCCAGTAAGACGTTAAAATGCATCATCAATGGTCCATGCATATGACCCTAAACTATTCTCACTTTCATCCAACATGATGCTAAACTGTATCATCCCTTTTTTGTCCAACATGATGTTAAACTGTGAAAACTTCCTCAATACATCTAACATGATGTTAAATGGTGTACTCTTTTGTCCTCATTGCATGACATTAAACTGCACAGTCACCCTTTCGTCCAACATGAAGTTAAACTATATTGTCCCCATCATCCTAACTACATGACGCTAAACTCTATAGAATGTCCTTTATATGTCCTACATGACATTAAATTGTACTTTGTCCCTACTACATGACATTAAACTGTGCAGCACCAATAGTCCTAACTGGAAGACTTTAAAATTCATACTCCCTTTATATATCCTACATGACATTAGACTATGCATCGTTAATGTTGTTGTTACCTCTTGTTTCTCACACTGAAAAGACTCACATGAGCTTAGAGCAAACCTCAACCATAAAACTCTCTTTGGGATACTAATCATGTGTAAGTCCCAACAACATCATTTTTGTATGTCGTTGTCCCCAAGAACAACTTGATCATTAATTCATTCTTTAATTTAACTACGCGGACTTTGATCATTTCCTTCCAGGCTGGGTACGTAAGAAACCTCCCAAGGTTGAAGCCCAAAATCAATCTCTTCACATCGGTTCACCTCCATATCATATGATGTTGATTCATGAAACCACCCCCAAAATCAATCTCTTCACATCGGTTCACCTCCATCTCATACGATGTTGATTCGTGAAACCGCCCCCAAAATCAATCTCTTTATATCAGTTCACCTCCATCTCAAACGATGTTAATTCCTGAAACTTTCCCAAGAATCAGTATCTTTACATTGGTTCACTTTCGTCCTTGTTATACGACGTTAAACTATACAACACTTTTTTCCAGTATGAAAATAAACTACAATATTCTTTGATACCCTCACCTGAGAGGGAGCCATTATTTACATTGATTTTTCAATCATGTTTCATTTCAAAGACTACGTGAAAACATTGAGATGCCTAAAACGTTTATCTTTGGTTAAACCATCATTGTAATAAAGTCCCCTTTCACCCTTCACATGTACGAACCAAATTTGTACAGATGGTATTTCTAGAACTACGTGGGCTTGATTCCCATCATTATGGGATACGTAGGAACGTTCGAGTGTCCCTTGAATCTAGCCCCTAGTCTTTGGGCCTAACACCAAATTCCACTTTCAGTCCCTTGGCTGAAAGTCCCCATGAAAACACACACTGTGTATTTCATACAATGGTCCAAGCTCTATGAACCTAAACTAAGATCTCTAATCCTTTTGTCCTGCACGACATTAAACTGTAGTTTAAGAACTACGTATGGATAGATTCCCATACTTATGGGATATATAGTGACGTCCAACATTTCCATTCAGGACCCAGCCACAACATGATTATGGTTAGCATTGATCAGTGTATATTTGTATACATTAGACAATACCCATATTTATGTGTCATGACCCTAACCTTAAATATTTTCAGATCTTAATATCCCTTTTCTTGACTTCTAGTCAAAAAAATGTCAAACTTCTGAGAGTTCTTTTTCCTGACTATGCAGCACGTGCCCTTAGGCGGCCTTGCATAAATAGTCTACATAACAGACTTGTCACCCAAAAGATATTTTTATTTGACTATGCAGCCAATTCCCTTAGGTGGCCCTGCATAATTCAACCCCCTAACGGGTTTGTTAAATAATGGAAACTTCATTCTTGGGAAGAAAGCCTCTTTTGTCCTTATTGGTCTTAAATGAAAGTATGTAGGGATCTGATAAAAATATACATCCTTAACATATTTGTCCCATATCCTTTTTCATGATCTGAAAGTACTCAAGTATATGGTTTATATTCTCCTTCCCTATGTTTGGGTCAGACATTCGTGGGAGTAATATCCATCAACTTATTCGATAATATTGTTTGTAAAAATATTCTCCATATTCAAGTACCTCTTTCCATACAGCAAACTCTATACTTTGGAAAATTTGAATCTCCATAAACTTTCACAGGATTTTAGCACTAGGAAAGTAAATTTATGAGAGTTATTTTGACTGACTATGCAGCATGTGCCCATAGGCAGCCTTTCATAAACGGTCTACATAACAGACTTGTTAGCCAAAAGATACTATTTATTTGACTATGCAGCCAATTCCCTTAGGTGGCCCTGCATAATTCAACCCCCTAACGGGTTTGTTAAATAATGGTAACTTCATTCATGGAAACTACTTCTTCTAATCCCTTTTATATCTTTTTCATATCATTCCTCAGTTTCAAATATTCTTAAGATATAGTTTACATATTTTCCCTCATACTTGAGTATGGTACTATGTTTTCAGATGAGTTGTCAAGGAATTGAGTCAATTCAAATCCATTTTGGTCAAATCTATTTCGACCTTAAACATTATCCTTTTTATGTCCGACGTGCTTGACTTTAAACTGCCAACAAAAGACAAAGGAACTCTGAATAAAAGTCAAGTTCGAGGTCACTAAACATACATTTTGTATGATTTAGGTAATATTGAGCAATTAAAAGGTTCAATGTTTGTAGGGTTATTTAAATTAATCCTAGTAAAAATCAAATTATGCTTACAAGTCCCATTAGCGTAAGTAAAATCTAAAGCATGTAGCAAAAGAATGCAGGTACAAATGATTGAAGGTGAAAGTGTTTTTCATTGATGCACAAGAGTTAGAAGGACATCCACGGACTAGAGTCTCTACTCTTTTTTTCACGAATTACAAAATACTTTCAATGTAACTCTTCATTTGATTTATGGCACCCAAAGAATCATCGGCAACCACTTGGAATTCATTAAATCAACTGGATACCATAAGAAATGAAGTGATACCAGCTCTTCTTAGAACAATTGTAAAAGAATGTTCTTGAGTGCAGTTTGACAAAATTTTCTGCTGATCAAACAGTGACTCTGTTTTTGTCAAAGAGACTTGGTAGATGGATACATGGATTTCAGAATGAATCATTGGAAGTAAAGATCCATTTGGGGAGAGTAATATTTTTAGATATTGCTCTAATTACATGTTTGTCTTCTCTCCACCAACCGGCAGTGGAAAAAATTTCAGCCCATGGGTCTGCCATTTTTATATCTGCAAGGGAATGGCATGGAAGGAAAATTTGAAAGTTCACACCATTGTTATTGCTCTTAATGCATAACATAACCCAAATAGAGGAGTAGAAGTGTAGATGAATTTTAGGTGTATAGTTATTTTCATCTGGAACATTGACTCCTTGCAGATGACCTGACCATGTTGAGGCAGGTAGATACTCTATTGGAAATTAAGATGATATTTCTGCAAGTACATAGCCAAATCTGGGAGAGTGATGTCACAGATATCATAGTAATCATGTCCAATGATGTTCATCATGTCATTAATCCGCTTGATAGCCAATTCATTAGTTGTTCTGATTCTGTTGGGAGCCATTGAATCTGCACAAAGGATGAATAATTAACTCTTATGTAAGTTGATTTTTCATAAAATTTGTGAAAGAATTCAAAAAAAATGCCAAAGGCATTAAGGAACGCATGTCTAAACATGGCGTGCAAATATGGAGGTTCCGGGAAAGTATTTGGCATGAAAGTATCACCGCGTAGGTCCATTTACCTCTACAATAGCATGACATCAAATAAACAGTGGGAAACAAAGTAACTTGCGCTGCAAATGCAACTTGCGCGGCGAGAGCTCGAATGTTTCAAATCCATACTCCTTGTACGGAAGTGAGGACCTCTAGTTATAGATGCATCCAGGACCCTGCGCGCCGTACCCTGTGCAATCAAGGGTTGTAACCCTGTGCGCCAGGACTTGCGCACCCAAAGATCATTTGCGCGCCCTAACCTTCGCGCCCCAATTTCCATTGGATTCTCGATTTCCACAGATCAAAATCCTCTTTTCTCTCTGGATCCAACTCTTAGGGGGGACTTTTGTTGACGCTCCATTCTTCACAGTGTTTAAAGATTGGAAAATGGAAATATCTTAATTCAAAGTGATTCAACCTTTGGACAAATATCAAAAATTGGGAAAGGAAGAAATAAGAAGAATATTGCACAATGGTGGCGCAAGTTCTACGATGGTCACTCAAGTACACTTGTGCGCCACTATGGGCACGCAAGTGACTTGTGCGCCCCAAAGGATAACCGCCCGAGGTCTTTTCCAGCCTATAAATAGACCATGTGGGCCCCCCATATTTGGAGAGGAATTTTTCCAGAAACTCAGATTTGAGCTCCCGGTGCCCTAGTCTCTTCTCAAATTTTCCAAAACACTTATAAGGTAATTTCTTACCTGGAACAGAAGATCTAATGAGGAGGAGAAAGGCATAAGTGTTGAAAATCATCAACACTTGTGCGCCTGAGTGACCATCCCTTAATTGAAATGGCCACACATGAGCACCACCTTACTCCTTCAGTTGAACTTGCGCGTCACTCTTCTAGAAGAACCTCAAGATGATTCTATAGGCTTTAACCAAAGAGTTTCTCAAGTATTACCCTGCTGGTTAACCGTTGTTCAAGTACCCATGTGTCGCGCAGGCATACCTGCACGACCAGGACTTGCACGCCCATGCAGTACCTGCACGCCTGCCAGGACTTGTGCGCCCCTACCTTTTTGGGTGCCCTTCTTATTGATTTCACCCATATTAAGACATTCCACCCCTCCTATCCAAGATTCAGTCTTCAAGACACTCTTCAATGCCATTTATGGCATGATTTCTTGATTTGACTTCCTTATTTGAAAGGAATTCTATGGAATATCTCTCAAAACCTAGTGATTTACACATCTTTATGTCACTAAAGATTGAGATTTCATTCATTCAACCTCATCCTTTAAGATGAGAGAACTCATTAACTTGGGCCTCCTATTCAGGAGCAAGTCCCAATCATAATTCTTTTAACCTAGGCCACCTTTTCAAGAGTAAGCCCCAATATCAAATCTGGGCATCCTCTTCAGAAGTAAGCCCCAACCATAATTCTCTTAACCTATGACTCCTTTTCAAGAGTAAGCCCCAGTCTCAAATCTGGGCATCCTCATTAGGAGTAAGCCCCAACCATAATTCTCTTAACCTGGGCCTTCTTTTTAGGAATAAGCCCCAGCCTCATTAATTTGGGCATCCTCCTCAAGAGTAAGCCCCAAGTCCTCATTAACATGGGCCTCCTTTTTAGGAATAAGACCTAGTCTCAAATATGGGCGTCCTCTTCAGGAGTATGCCCCAATCTTAATTTCCCTTCACCAGTCCTAATTTACCTTTGATCTGGGATTCCTACTCAAGAGTAAAACCCAATCATAAGTCCTCTCTTAATTTGGGCCTCCTTTTCAGGAGTAAGCCCCATGTTAGTGTATTCAAATCTCCATGAAGTACATATACCATTATGGACCCTGTTCCTGGATATCTTCCCTAAAGTAAATCATAATCTTCACTTATCTAGGAAGTCATATATACATAAGTCCCGCAATATTTCTTATTATTGCATCTTTTATGGCACAATTGTCTAATCTTTACCAATATCTCTTTTTTCTCACACCGAGCATGACTCACGTGATCTTAGAGTGTAAACGTAATTCTGACATCCTTCTTTGATCCATCAATCATAAACATGATACTCCCTTACTCGAACTACGTGGGTTCTGATTCCTTTTCTAAACAAAGGATACGTAGGTAGCCCATCTGCGAGTTCAATCCCAACTATGAAATAATCTATGTCCTTCTGAATGAAACTAAACTTCAAGTTCCCCACTGAGTGGCTTTAAAACCAGCATGGTCATCATAAAGACCAAGAGACTTTGACGTATCAAAGGATACCATTGACTATAATCTCTAAAAAATACAGATGATTCTCTGTCAATGAAGAAACTCGAATACATATAAAAGATTCTCTAAATTTCCTACATATCTATCATTGATAGTCAGATCTAAATGAATTCTCATTTTATACTTGGTAATGTAATAAGGATTCACGAACATAACTTAAATATATAAAGAGAGTCATGGAGTAGAAAATAATTCCCCTAAAAAAGGTGTGATGAGTCCGACCTACCATCCTCTCAACCAACGAAAATTACTAAGCCGCATCGGTCCACAAACTAATGAGCGCCTACCTTTAGAAAGTAGGTCCAAATGGATATGTAATCATTGGATGTTTCCAGTTCTACGAACAAACCTGTTAGAAACCGATTGGAATGTATGAACCTTCAATCAAGGAGGTCATCCCCAAATTCTGAGGGAAACACATGTATAATCATCCATTGATGTGAAAATACATATATGGGACAATCTAAGAACATGTATATATATGAAAATGCATACATAGGTGAGTGGTGATTAGTATATTCAAATAATATTATTTTTAAGGATCCCCCTACACATTTTCATGGTTATAAAGATGTTTTCATAGGGGATTAGTGTACTTATATGTATTTTAAAGTGTGTATTCTTAGGGTGGTATCATCATCTTTTAGTTTGAAAGCGTAAAGGGCCAAATTCTCGGTTTGGTTCCACCCTGAGGAAGGAAAGCTATGCTAAGGACATTAATTTGATTTCTATAACTGCATGAATGTTTTAAAGAGTAGTTTTGATATTAAATAGTTTTTACATTCTATAAAAAGTGCTGGCGATGTTTGGTGTCGGAAATACCTCTATTTGTATGGTTCACCCATACATTACAAAATGTATTATCATGTTTTAAATATTCTTTAATGATTTTTTAAAAGGCTTGAAGCTTTAAATTCTTAAACTTGTTCTCAAAATGGTTTTTGTTGTGTGGTTAGTATTCAACATGATGTTTTGTGTTCTACATAATAGTTGTGAATGATGAATTGATTAAACATGGGTATTCATGTGATATTTTTAAAAATATATATGAAATATCATATTTGGGAATGTTTAGAAAGGAACATGGGTTTTGCGGTTAATTTGATATTAATTGATAGATTTCCATTATAAAATGGTTTTCTATTGTGGGGGAATTATTTCATGTTTTTTTTGTTACTGTGTGGTACCTTGGTGTTCCAATTAAGATTTTAATAGATTTTTTATTGAAAAGTGTTTGGCGATATTGTTTTTTTAAATGAAAGTATTCCTTGTAAAGTAACAAAAACCATTTGGCACCTTGAAAAATTATTTTTGATGGATAAAACCCCATCTTGAGGAATTCCACTTAATTTGATAAATGTGATGCAAGTGTTACCATTTGATCTAAGATAAGTTACTATTGTAAAGGCTTGTGAATTGTTGTGTGATGTAGAAAAGGAATGTTTTTAATGAGATTGACTGGTGGTGAGAGGTTGATCATTTTAAGGAAAAATAAGTGTTCTGTGTGTATGTGTTAGCTTAATAGAACCGCTCCACCATATGAAATAGATAAGATGATAATCCTTGGTAACCAGTATTAATAGACTAAGAATAATATGCCAGATAATCCAAAAGTGGCTTCTACTAGTTCCATCTAGCAGGATGGACGCTACTACACTAACTAAACATTTTGATGACTAGAGACCACTAGGCCATTTGGATGTCCCCTACTAGTGCATAGTTCATGAGAATGATGATAGTGGTGGTTTCTATTTCATGTTTCAATGGGTGTACTTGTATCCTATGTACCCAAATAGCTCTACATGCTTAGGGATTTTCCATGGTTCTTGTGATGTGATTTTACATTAACTTCAATTCATAATTGATGTCTCATTTCTGAAAACAATATTTTAAAATAAATTGATTTCCTTTCATTTGGGAATGTTAATTCATGCATTGATCCTGTATTTAAAACATAATTGAAGAGAAATAATTTCTTAAAAATGTCTCCTTATGACTTTCTTTTGAATAGACTAATTTTTTTTAAATATTTCTTATTTTTGAAGTAGCATGAATGGGTTTCTTTTAAAAAGATAACGCATGGGTCATTGTTATAGTTTGAATTATTACATAGAATCTTGGTGCTAAATCATACTCTATTTTTAAGATTCTTGTTCTTCTAGTTTGGGATGCTCTTGGAGTATGATAGATTTCGTTTTTTTTTGCGACCCATGTGGTCACTTGAGGAATTTTTCGCAGCTTAGTTTATTAATTTTCCCACATTCTATTTGTTCAATTTATTTTCCTCTATTGTTTTTCCTTTTCATGGATAAATCATTCCCAACTGCATTACTAGGATGTCTGACCCTAGTTTCTATCATGTGGGATTTAGCAATGCCCTTCTGGCCTTTCTGCTGGCCGGGTCGAGTGATGGATCAGATTGAGACCTAAAAAGGTTAATGAATGGTCATGCGAACATATTATAATATATTATATATATTTTTTTCAATAGAAACATAATAAACTTCTCTTTATTATAAATATGTTTTTATTAATTACTTTAAGAGTTTGGACTTCATGTAAGGGATTTATGTCCCACATTTTACTTTTGTGAGCACATGCAATATTTACAACTTAGCTCTTCTATGTGGTATATATAAAAAAATGACTATATTATATGGTGATTAGAATAAATTTTATTGGTATTTAAGCAATCATTTCATGACCTTCCTTTAATGAAGATTACATTCTTAAAGATTCCAAATCAGTAAAGTTTTTTTCTCTCAATTCTCCTTCATTTAGACATATGCCATCATATGCACCTGGATTCATTCATGAAGTTTATACGCAATCCATTTGAATATTAATATAATTAATTTCTCTATAATAATGATATTTTATGTTCTTCCTAGGTTATTAATTCATGGGGCTTATGATTCAATGTTTCCAAATTTGTAATGATTTTTTTATAGGCTCATCATTTAGCAAGATTGTTTATTATTATGATTCAAATGATAAACTATTAGTATTTTTTTCTCAATTATTATCGTAAATTATATTATACTTTTTATATTCATTATATTTTAATTTAACTTTAAAATTTTTCACTCCATGGTACCTATAATGTTTTAAAAAATGTTTTTACAAAAATATAACTATATTTATCTCTTCGTTATGAAATATATTTTCTTCCAATTCAATAATTTTTAAATAAAATATTTTAAATGATATTTTATGAACTTTTCATGCATATTTATTCTGATATATTGTTTTGTTCAAAATTTTGTTTTCAATTATTTTCAAATATTTCCTTTAAAAGTATAAGTATTATTTTCAAATAAAAAGGTTTTAAAAATGTATTATGTTTTAAAAATATATTTTCAGTTAAAAAATGATAATTTACTCAAGATATGTTCTAAAATATTTAGAATATTTATCATTTTAAATTTCCAGGGTTTTTTCCTAAGAAAAATATTTTCATAATAACTTTTTTAGAATAATTTTCAAATAATGTGTTTTCATCAAAAAATGTCCCAAGATGAATTTAAAAACAATTTTCCATTTATAATGACATTATTTGAGGTTACATATGAATTAATAGGGATAATATCCATGGAAATGAGTCATATCAATTCTTCTAATGGAAGATTTTTTAATGGGAAGATGTTTTTGAGACCAATTTCTCTTCCACATGTTATACCATGATTACATGACTATGGAACCCGATTATTTCCATGGGTAATTCTATGATGAAATTTATCAATTATTATGATATGTTTTCCTTTTTTATTGTTTATGATTTGGTAAAATGTTATGTTACCAATTTCATTTGAGGGTTAGTTATATGAGGAATGATTATGATATTTTCGAACACATAAAGATTATTATCTTTATGTGATGGGTGGAACATATATCTCTCTTAAAAAAATTATATAACAATATATATATTAGGATATATACATGGATATAATATGGATTCAACCTAGAATTATATTAAAGGGTTGGAGTGGGGATTTTCCTAATATAGTAATACATGGATGGAATGATGAGTGAACTCAATACAATAAAAGGCTTTATCCACTATGTTAGACTTGATAGTGAGCGTTAACCAATATAGAAATGATTTTAGTTAAATATGTTTTTTTTAAAAATACCATGTAATATTCCAATTATATTCCCTCATGGTTCATATTATTTGAATATATTAAGATAATTTTTAATGAACATCTATTCGGTATTTTATAAATCAAGATTATGATCTTTGTTAAGGAGGGTTTGATTTCCAAATGTTATTCTCATTTAATCATACATAAATGTTCCTATTATTATTATGTGTATATTATTGTTACATATACTGAGAAACTTACGACACCCTTTATAATGATTATGTTCTCTATTGTATGAATAAATTTCATAGGTATGGTATGAATTTGAAGACTAGTAAATTGGAATATAGCAATGGGAAACATTGAAAATACTTATGTAGATAATAATATTATGTTCTATGTTCCAAAAGAACTAAACTATTAAAATCCTTTGTTGAATAATTTAATAATGTATTGAATATAAATATAAAATGACACAATATCCATTTATGAAAAGGACAGGATTCTATATCATTTATGGAATTTGAACAACAATGGTTCATGAGTTGGTAGTCAACTGAACATACTTGTGATGATTTTATATGACATTTTATTAGAGAGGATATGGATTTAGGTTAATATATTAACATAATAAAACCATTTTATATTTTATATTATTGTGTTTCTATATTATAATAATTGATTAAAAAAATTGTAGTGGAATATCAAATAAGGCAAAATATCATGGTTACACATGATACCTCTTCTTGGGAAAAACAACATTGGTATGAAAGAAAATACATCATAGGTTGGATTTATGATGAAAAAATGGAATGAAGTTATGGAGAGGGGACATTTGAATTCATTTTGTAAATTAATGTATGAGAAACATTAATTTTAAATTTGTAAAGGGAGAGGATAGCAGGTGGCCTTTTATATGTGTGGTGTGTGGAACACTTGAAATTAATAAAATGAAAAATGATTACACACGTTATTTAGAAGGTAAAAGAAATATAGATGGACAATTAATGATATGTAAACATTTTAAGGTCTAAATAAGTCCATAAAATATATTTTGGAAAAATTTTCACAAATTTTAGATCTTATCTATTTATTTTGACCCTTGGTAATATTATTTTCACCTTATGTGAGATAATTGGACTTTATTTTTTATACTGTTCATTATGTTTAGATAATATGATTAACATATTATAATAAAAAATTATTCTTATACCAATATTAAATTCACTTTCACAAAAATATAATTAAAAATAGTGTTAAATTAGAAATTAAAATTAGACCCTCAGATGGGATGGAAAATCAATGTGTCCAATAATTGAATCTTTCAACAAAACGATGATTTTATATCTTCTCTATGAAAAGTTGTAAAATTTTTATGAATATAAAATTATCTTTAGTGATAAATATTTAAAAATATTAATATAAAACATTCATCATCTGGTATTATTTTAATTAATTAATTACATAATTTAATTAAAAATAGATTTATAAAAAATGTAAATTTTATACCCAAAATAAAAATATAATGATTTAAAATATTAAAAAAACTGAATTTAATAATAAAGATTAAATAAAACTATTGGTGAATTATTTAAAATTCAATCATATTAAAAATAAATTTGGTATCTTAAATTTCATATTTTAATGAAAATAAATAATAGTTTTCCAAAAATCGAAAATTTATTGTCGATTCATTAAAAATGTAATATTTTCTGAAAATCAAAAATTTCCACCATAAGAATAATTTGACCTGATTTTTTTAAAAGGAAATTATTTTTATTATATATATATTAAAATATCTCTATAAATTATTATATCATTTTCTAAATAAATTGAAAAAATTATGTTTTTTGAAAGTATAATTTATGATAATAATATCATTTTATAAAAATTTTAGTTATTTTTTACTACAAATTGATTAATAATATCTAATTGGAGATATATATATATAATAATTTAATTAATATTATTCATATACTCCATTTTAATGGATTGGTTTTAATAATTATATATTTCACATGTTATTTAAGCTTAATGTTGTGTGTTTATTAAGATATCAAAAATAATGGACTTATATAAAAAAGAAAGGGTGTTACATAAATTTTTTGAATAAACTATAATGTTTGATAAGTAGATCATAATTTTTTAATGGTGAGAAGTTTGATTTTTACCCAACTACAATGTCATACCGAGTGGATATTCATGTGATAATTCACATGTTTATTTTGATCCATTATAATGGATTTGAATAGATGGTATGTTCTATATTAAATAAAATGTACAATGTATTTAAAAATAATGTTAATTATTTATCAATTATATATATATATATATTAATGGAAATATGTTTCATCATTCTGATTAATGAATCACAAACAATTCTTCTTTTGTATTTAATGTACAAAACTAAAAGTAAACACATTAAAAATGATTGTGATTGAAAATGTACTGATTTACCTCATGATAAACTGAACATATTGATATATAGAATAAAAAATATACATGATAATATAAAATTATTCAATACATAAATAATACTTATATTCCATAGGATAACATAATGGGAAAAAAATTCTTTCAATCCATCAAGGGGAAAAATACACATCCTTTTTTAGTTTTATTGATCTAGTAATTACATAGAAATAAATCGGTACAATTGAATGATATTTAAACTTCACATGTGTATTTAGAATGGAAATTTTTTATTTTTTAAAATATAGGAAGATAATTTTGTTATTCGTAGACTATTTACATTAAAATAATTAAATGGAATGAGTTTTATTGCATTGAGTGTGATGAGATTATGATTTTATTTTTATGAATATACTTTTCTTCTTTTATTCATAAGAAAATGGAGAAGTAATTCCAGAATATAAATTATAAATATTATGAATACATTTGTACATAGAACAAAAATGTTAAAATACTTATGAGGAATAAATTGATTATTTTCATCCAGCATAAATATTAGATCCTTATATTCATAATTTCCATTAAACCAATTCCATAAATGGTTTAATTCATAAGGAAATTCATTAGATATGAATAAATAATTCTCTATAATACCATAGTCGAAATTTATATTAGATAAATCCATCAATATATCGTATTTTAATGGAAATGTTTTATGCAATTCAAATTAAATTAAGAAAATATATTCCATTGGGAGAAAAAAAAATTAATCATTTATTCCAGAATTAACGAATAGAACATTCATGTTGTTATATTTAGGGGACTCAAAATTCAATAATTGTGGAATAGAAGAATATATCCCCAAAAAATATCGATGTGATGGGAAAATGATATCTAATTATATAAAGTTATTAATGGTTAGAAAGAAAACACCACCCACAAACAAATGTTTTATATTAATGTAGTATAGGAATATGGTTATCCATTTCATCAATCTAATTGATAATTATGATGATTAGCATCATCAAACAATTAAGATAATTGAAAAGGGGGGATCTCATGTGATATTTATTAATGATTTGGGGTAGGATAATTATTGCGGTGAATTTCTTTTAGTATACACTCTATAATGAAAAATATCAAAATTGATTCAGGGTCTACTCACTCTTTTATTTTTTAGAGTTTACAATGGATATTGATATGGAACAAAACCGATTACATGATGAATTTTAGGGGAAAACATGCAATTCCATTATGAATACATCTGAAGCCAGTAAATTTAATATGATTTTATTTTGAAGGAATTTGATTTCAGCTAATCATGTCAATCTTCATAGTTTTTAATTTGATGTTAATTTGCACGTGCATTGGATTTATTTTTATAGATCTCATATCAAATTTTTATAAAAATATGTAATATTAAATATTCCCAACTAAGAAATGATTATATATCAGTTGAAGGATTAATATGAACTTATAATTGAAATTACATAAATTATATACATAACTTCACTTGATATGGAACTCTCTAATGTAGAAAAATCTATTTATTCACGATCCATCCATTGCACACCCCCCATAAAAAAAATTCCATATAGATGTGGGGTATGATGAGTATAGTACGAAAAAACACCCATAGTTCAAAGTTAAAATATAGTGGAAGTAATTAGTATAAACAAATATCAGAGTACCTAATATAATAGAAATACTATATCATAAAACTAGATAGTAAATGTTTGAATCTATAAATAAAATAATAGTGAATCACATATTGATAGGTTAAATAATATATAAATGTAGAACAAAAATTAATAAAAATAATTTTATTGGATAAAACAATAAACTCCAATGTCATTGATGTCAAACCCCATACATATCCCATATCGAAACACCATCCCATCCATCATTATATATTCCAAAATTAGATCCATTTCCCTTGACCAAACCTGTATATTTTTATTTTACTAAGGTACTAATAACTGGCCAATCTTTGCCAAACTAAATATCAGTAGGATGAAACCACCATTTATAAAAAATCCAATTCTGATAATAAGTGAGTGAAATGTTTTTTTTACATGTTTATTGGTTAATCAATTCGTAAAATACATCAAAAAACATACTTTGGGACCATGATGGAATATCTCAGGGAATTTACCACAATTGTTCTATCCAAAAACCTATATCAATTTTATAATAAAATCACCTGAAAATACAACTATATAAAATTTATTCATCCAGGATAATACCTATATATATATATGTTTAAGAATATGATCATATCCCTCTATATAATAATTTAATCATCTTGGAATAGTACTCTGTATAATCATTTTAGTATTAACAATGTCGAAGGATTTGATGTAATCATTATAGAATAAAACTGAGTGAAGCCTGATATATAAGAATAACAATATGAAAATGTTTCATGCCTGCTACATATGAAATACAACAGGAATATAAACCATGCATGATATATAGTAATTATCATATGACATGAGGACAAGCATGATACATAAAAATAATAGTACAAATCTATTCCAAGACTCATATTCAAGAAATATATATATAAAAATATCTATGATCACTATATTATCATTATAACATAAATCTAAGAACATGTCATAAAAACAATGATGTCATGATATAATATCACAAGGCTCAATAGTTAATTTGGTAAATTAGCGCTAGTATTTTAAGGGAACAATCACTTATATATATATTTCTCACTAGTCAAATTGATAAAAAATAATGAATTCCCACTGTCATCTTATATCATCCAATCATATTATTTTTCATTTCATGTTATACACACATTAATACATTAGAAAATTTAATATCATTTAAGGGTTATCTCACACCAACATGTATATAAAAGTCAGATCTCATCACTATTGGGAAAGGTGTTGCAGCTGTTGTCAATAAGATGTTAATAAGGTGTCAATTTTCATTATGTGTATGGAAAAGTGGTGGTGATGATTAGTGATGAGGTGAAGTTGTTCCAAAGAAAATTCCCCTAATATTTTCACTATTTGACATTGGATGTAATTCTTTATCATTCTCCAAATAATCAGACGATTGCAAAATATATCATATGTTCAAGTCATGTGTCAAATAATGAAACATTGTTATAAAATTTTAAGAAACCCATGAAATACTCAATTTATTTTAGGTTGTGAATTAAATCAGGTGATTTCTTTTGAAGATCCCCAAAATACAATATATTTTTTAAAAAAGAATACAACAATTTTTGCAACTTTGAAGGCCATAGATTATGATTTAATTCCTGAGGAATGAATAAATGATCCATGAATCATCTATTATTGAATCAAAGGATGAATATAGAATATCACTGATTGGTTATTCCAAAACATAAAGGAAGGATGATGTTTCAAGATGAAGGAGAATGGAAACCTGCACGATCATAGTATGTTTATTTGGAATTTTCTAAGAGAATTTCCCATGCATGGTTATTGAATGAAGAAGGATGGATTGTCATATTTTTTATTAATTAATACATAATTTTTATACTAAGTACATTTTATATTCCTTTACAAAAAAAATAGTGCCAAGGCCATCCTGTGCAGGATAGCCATCCAGTGGAGGTAGCCCATTGAGGGAGTGGCCGAGCCTTATCTCCCCATCTAACCAGCCTGGTTAGACTATATAAGGAGCACACATGAGCACACCATATATGTGCATCGGAGCATAGGGGTAGCTCCACCATGTGTGGCGGAATAATGGCAGGGGTGTGCATAGAGTGTGCCTGCAGAGTATGGTATGGGGTAGTACTAGTGGAGGGAGAAGAGAACAATTGGTAGGTGTCCACCTTGCAGATTATTATATAGTGCGGCATCCCGTGTTTCCATTTTTATGTGGGATGACACATAAAAAAATACAGACACAATCACGGCCTTTCATCAGATTGTATTTGAGATCTCAACCACATATTTCGTCCTGCATCCTGAGAAATAATATCCAACATCCATGATTGATATGAGTAGATACAAGGGCCGAGGAAAGGCCATGAGATCATCTTCAACCTACAACCATCCTGATTCCACATCTCGCCAAAAAAATCCATGAAACCTATGAGATAATGCTTTTGGCCTCCATTGATGATGAAACCCAGTGCATAAGGATCGTTGGAAGGCCACAATATAATGAATTCATTTAAAGTATCATGAATGCAACGAAATAAAGAAAATTAAATGATCCAAAGGTAAACAAATTTGTCAAGGATGCACTGCCCATTCTTTGTACAATGTGAATATTTTCATGTGTTCAAAAATTCTTGCATGTGAGGACTACATTGAGAAATAAGGATCCTATAGTGAATCGAAATGATCTGAGATATGTGGAAAATCATTTAACTGGTTTGAATAATTAAAAGGTGAGGATATCATTCTATTTTATGATGAAATTTGAAGATCACATATATCGAGGTATTGAATGATATTTGAATGTGGGGATATGAGTTATTCCTTGACTATAAAGAGAGAGACCTCGGACGAGGCTTATGACTTGAAGATATTGTTAAAATATTCTGTTTCTAGAAACAAATAGCATCGTATTCAAGGTTCTATATAGCCATGCTACACGAAGATGTTCAACACATTCCCTGTGGAAAGGAGAATTGTAAACCATATTGGTTTTTGAAATAGGATATCTACAACCTTAGTGTGAATGGAAAAACAAAAACACATAATTTGTATTTATGAACCCCCATCATGCCTCATGGAGGTATTCCTGCAGGAAAACAATCGATGCACACGCCCCCTTGTGGAACCTTTTTGATGACCGAACTAATAGGCACAAACCCTGTGTGGCTCTGAAGGAGAACCACGCACACTCCCTACATGATGAAAAAGAGCACCCTTTTCATGACACACACACACAGAGATAATTTTTTTCATTGTAAGATTAATTTTTTGCGTGTGTGAAAATTAAATAAGGATACTGACATTCGGGTTTTTATAAGATCACACCATTTTCAGAAGAACATGTATAATACAATGTACACATAAACTACCATTGGAGAAGAAAAAGTGACCCAAGGCACACTGTGGAATAAGGACAGTACATGCATGATGCACATTCATGCACATGTATGATTTGAGATACCCGAACAAGCCAAAGATTGGATCACACCCATTCAAGTTTTTACAAAACATTAGCTTTAACACCCCTATGAAATATAAAATGGAATGAAATAAAAAATATATCATGTGTGTGCTTGTTTAGAAGAATGAATGAATTGAGAAGAAATATAATTATAAAAGGAGAAAGAGTTCATGCATTCGTAAATGCCTATTAACAAGTAAATACACTTAATGGAAGAATATGTGTGTGCGAAAATTATTTAAAGAAAAAGAGACTGACAAAGAAAGTTAATGAAACACACTCGTTGAGTCTAATTTATTTGGGATACTGTGTGTCTGGGATTATAATAATGATAATTTGAATGCATGAAATCATTCAAAATCACATGCATAATTGTCAATTCAGTTTATTCCATGTAAGCTTTGATTTAGTGTCTGAATAATCACCTATGTGTATGTGATTCCTTCAAATAATACAAAGAGATGATTTACTACAATAATTTATTTCAATAAAGAAGAATAAATTTAAATATCCAAATACAAGAGGTATTAGATCCCATGAAATCGATGCATGAAGTAGAGTATAATTGAGACTGAAGCCAGGAGGAGTTAAAGAATATATTTTATCTAAGTATACACAGTTTGAGGATTCAAGAAGATAGACACTTCTAACATAGTTCAAGATCATTGTTTCTTATCAAGATTCTTGAAGAAGTAGTGTGAATCACTTGCTCACATAAAATTTTGATTGTGTCTTCATCATAAGCAGAATGAATTGCCTTGGAATTGTTGAGTAGAGGACTTATCAAAACTGTGATCAGTTATATTGAGCAAACCTAATAGAACATAATGAAGGATATTGAAGATTCATGAATAGATTCACGACAGTGTGTGATTCCGAAAGCTCATGAGGGAATATCATAATATCCATGTATATTAAATCAATAAGAATATATTGTGAAATCTAGCAGGAAGAATTCTTCAATGGGACTCTGAATCAGGGAAGTGGGACTCTGGTAACAGTATGGGAAGCAATATAAAGAACCTCAGGTGGGACTCAGATGATATACAATGGCACTCTATATAAACCATTGTAATTGATAAAAAGATTATAGTTTATAATCTATGTTGGGGATAATAACCAAAACAATTAGGGGTTGGACTTTAACCAACCCGTTTAAATCCTTGTGTTCTGTTTGAAAACATTTACACCATCATTTCAGGTAAGGTTGAGAGACACAAGAAGAGTTGATCAAGGATTTAACAAGACATAGATGTTTAATTTAGAAGAATAAATTTTTAGAAATATCTAAATGTATTACTAATTCACCACTCCCACTCTTAGTGATTAACATTGATCTGAGCAGTTCAATCACCATTCAAAATAATTGTTCCATAAAATAATCAATTCCATGATTTATCAACAATAATTATTCTGTTAAATAATTTACATTTTTTATTATAGAAAACAAAATATTTAAAAAAATTACAAATAAATAGACCACATGGTAAGGTATTGTCTTCCTACCTTTAATCAGAAATCACAGAATGCTTTCAGTGGGTAACAACAACAAGAAAAAAGGATCCTAATATTGAAAGAAAAATCTTAGATCAAATAAATATCAAATAAACACTCTAAATGAACTTAGGTAAAAATAATTCAATGGACACAATGAGGAACAATGGAATGGAAATTTAATCATAGTAAAAACAACTCATTCGATATTGATTAATTGAATCGAACATTCATAATGTGGTAGGTCTCTCAATAATTACTTAGAAATCACTTAGGGCCTGAAAATTAGAAGTTATAGAGGACACAATGAATAAAAAATGTGTCATGGCTTTAATACCTCCCTTACTATAAAACACATAGTGTGTAATCACCTTTCACATCATGTATTTTGTATTTACAACTTAATCCAAAATCCATGTCACCTAGTTAGAATTTATCCATCATAAAACAATACAAATCCTATAATATATATTCATGGTGTTGATTAATTTTTAATTCCATAAACCAATTTAAATCTTATAACCCTTTTGTGGAATATTTTAGATGATTTTTATGAATTTATGAATACAGATACACCATGTTTATTATCCAATAAGTAGATTTATTTCAAAATATATGTATAAGATCTAGAAAAACCTACGTATCCTTAAAAACTCACCAAAACACATGTATTCCCATTTAACATGTGTCTAACTAGACTCCATTAATTTAAACAGTCATACATCCTTGAACAATATTAAAGTTCTTGAATAAAGTATTTTCATTTTTGAACAAGACTAAACTAGCAAGGATTAATGATAGGTGAACCCAATCAAAATAGGTTTAATATAATACATAAAGAGTGGTGTACCTGGAAAATTATGAGATATTACATCTTCCACACAATATTGAATCTCCATCCATCCAAATTAAATTTTTATTAAGAGAAGTAGAACGTAAACTAAGAAAACTATAGAGGTCTAAAGTAGTACAGACCGATGTCATCCCCTCTGATCAAATTAACACATTCCGCCTTCAAACTGTTAATCCGGATGATATGCATGTCTGTGGAACATTGGTCATCCATGGAAGCCAAATAGTCCGCAACCTTGTTCCCCTCTTGGCATATGTGTGAAAGAGTGATGTTATGACTCAGCATATCATGACATTTCCAAACCATGTACGCTATGGACCAAGGTGTAGAGCGATTATATTTAAGGGAATTAAGGAGGACAAGTGAGTCCACCACCACTTACAAAATGGAAACCTCCTCCTGGATGCACAAAGAAAGCCCTGTGAATAGAGCCTAGGCCCCTACTAGTTTGGAATTTCCCCCACGCAGAAAACAAGAAAAAGCTAGGATCACATCACCCTTAGGATCTCTATCAACCCCCCCCCCCCCCTCCGGAGATCATCCCCACTGAGGAAGCTCCATCAGTATTGAGCTTATATCCTGATACATGGGGATCCCATCGAACCCACTTCCTAGGTCCTCACTCCTCATGAAGGGAAGGATAGGTATTGTTCTTCTACATGAATGGGAAGGGGGAGGACCTCTTCCACTCCTTAAAAAGAAACGACATGTCGATGAGCTAGAAACGGATGTGAACAAGGATGGCTCTGGTCGAGGGTCTATCTCCTTCGTATTAGGCTTGGTTTCTGTCTTTCCAAATACACCAGCACCCCACATTAAAGGAGATAGCATGGGGGAGGTGGGTCTTCTCTGATCCGAGCACGCCTTCAAACCACCTTTCTAGGAACTCAGACTTAGTCTCCCTCTCCCTTGTCTCCTCCGAATCATAACAATTATATCTCCCCACTCACACTGGAGTTATAGTCATGACCTACAAATATTTCCGTTTATGGTCATAATCGTTTTTCATATTCTCATAAAAGGATACATCTACAAAAAATCTTGTTGTCTTTAGATTTTATGATATGAAAAGGGTTAGAGTGAGGTCTCTAAAGATGTAGTTTGTGAATCATGTTTCGCATAGAAATGTAGTGTTTAAGATTTCAAAATTTCTTCACCATTGAACTAACCCTTTCCACTATTTCAAATTGACTGAAAAACACGGGTTCTAGATTTCCCTATCTCCATATATTGTGTTTCATCATCCTATGAAACACCCAGAGGAAAAAATGATGACCAACCTAAAACTAAATACAACTTCTCTAATTTTTAGTTTATAAAATCATCAATCTATATTTAGTAATAACTAGCCTCTTAATTTACAAATACATCTCAGAAGCCTCCAGTTAAATACTAGGTTGAACAATCACTGACTCACCTACCTCATAAAATATAATAGTATCAAATTTTCTCCTATAAAAATACAACAATGTTGAAATTTTTATGTATTATTTGATGATGTCATTATATTCAAACACCATGACATTTATAATCTTTTCCCATAGACAACTACTGTTTATAACATTGGATAATAAAATATACTACATAATCTGAGAAGCGTGATCAAATTCACCATCATTCTGAGTGTGATAGGGTGTGATATAAAGAAACTATGAACCTAGTAACTTATAAATACCATGGTAGAACTATGAAGTGGAACTAGTATCTATATCCATAATTATAATCCTCTGAAAATCCTATAGTGTAACTATATCACACACATAGATACGACATGATTTATTAGTGGTGATGGTATCCCTGAAAAGTAAATAACTCTAAAATATTTTCACATGAATCATGATTACAAATACTTCATAATTATTATGGGGTGTCCTAGGTGATCCTTCCATGAAAACCATATTGAATGAATGGATTTTCTGATCCGTTATTTGAAGTGGATGCAATAGGCTAGTAAACCACTAATTCTTTGCCATCAAATACTGATAGGTGAAAATCCATCCACAAAACCCACTACCTCTTTCTTAATTCATTTCCACAATTACTCTCTATAGAGATAAAAATAAATATTTTCATCACAGGATGTACTTCCAATATAGAAATATGAATCTCAATCATAAAATCATCATGATATTCTATATAAACCCATAATCAACCATTCTAAATATTAAAATTACTACCTCTATGAGACTGTATAGATCATTTCTTCATAAAATATATTTTCCCCTCATATGTATGCCCTATGTATTAGATAACTTCACTACCATTATCTTTTTTAAAATCATGTGTTTAATATATTTAAATATCTGAGATACTCTTCCATGGGACTCCGGAATGTATATATTAATTTGTGAAAAGGGTTACTTAATCCACCACTACTTACAGGACACCCAGACTACCTCTATGTACATCTTCCTACTTATACATAATCAATGGTGATTCAATTTTCTATTGTAAATGTCGGTTGGATGAAAATAGTCTATAATTACTCAACATTTACCCTCTTAAAAAGGATTAGGTATCACTAAGAAAAGATGTATTTGAGGATGTTATAATATGTTCACATAAAACACTAATCCCCCAAAGGATAGTGGTGGTATCATAGTGAATGTACCAATGCATTTATCTATATATTTGGAGTGTTATATTTCCTCTCACGTGGCCTCAGCTTTCTAGATCTATATGATACCACAAAGTTCTCCTACAACAAAAATTATCTCATTCCATGTCTGTATGCATCAATGTACACAGTATATTGTTTAGTTGATTCATGATAGGTTAGGGTATGAGATAAGTTCATCCGAGTCATCAACTCCAAAAATTCTCATAAGAATACGTCTAAAAAACAAAACCTTCATCTTCGTTATAACTAATTTTGGTTCATCTAATTTGAAAAATTAATAGATAAATTTATAGATATATATTGATAAATGAAATCTATAAAACTCAAAAACATTATTTGGATGATCCCTAGATACCATGACATCTGCAGTCAATGGGTCCATTGACACACTGACATTTGACAGGACATGTCCGAATATGTTCGATTTTTTAATCAATTTTTTTCCTTGGTCCAACACTAATTATATTTTAGTGTACTAAAAAATAAATATTTTTTCCATGAAAAGATGTTGACTAAGTGTATAGTATGACGTCATTGAAAAAATTCTCAAAAATCACAGCTACAAATGGATCATTGATTTGAATCATTATTCCATAGAAAAAATATGAAATTTTTAAAAAAATAAGAAATCACTACAAAATCACCAAATTAATAAACATTTTGAAAATCTTTATATGGAATTTATAATGGTATCACCCTAAAATGGTGTTATCTTTACCTCAAATAAATCATTGTTAATTTTTTAGTGCCCCTAAACTAATATAATGGAAAATTGAAATGTAGAAGGGGATAAATGTTTGTAACATTATTATAGTTCAATAATCAATAATACACACATAAAAGAAATTTCTTCTAAGAGTTAATATCCATAATAACCATATAAATAAATGTGGATGGACAAGACCACATTAATCCTTTAGATTATAGATCTTCAAATTGAATAATCAACTCTATAATCTCAGCTAGTTAAATCTTATTAGGTGGAGTAAAAAATGGATATGCACCTGGTACTAACTCAATAATGAACTCGATATCCCTCTTGGGTGGTAATCCATATAAATAATCATGAAATAATATATGTAACTAGTATAAAGCATTGGGGTTTTGTGGGGAATTCCTCCATTATCCATTACTAGGTGGTATGTCTTAGCCGTGAGACAATCCAATATGAACTATAGTGGTCCTACATAACCAGCCCAAAGATCTCATTATATAGAATCAGCCTTTATAATTTCATAATATACATATTTTTTTCAAAAATTAATTCGATTATATTTTTGGATAATTTGAGGTTTATAGATTTATATCATTATCCAATAAATCATAAAAAATGATTCCCTATAATATAAATTTTTAACTTTTTATTAATACCTATATTTCTCATCATATAATTATTTGAAATAGGATTTCATTTCATAAAAAATTCGTGATGACATTTATCATTACATAGAATATTACCTTACCGCTCATTAACTACATTTTAAAAAAATTTAAATAAGTGTTTTTATCTGAAAATTCTTTATGAGGGATATAAAAATGAAATGAAATATTCTTTGAAAGTGATAAAATGAAATATCATCTAGAATTTACCATTGATTGAATATTTCATGGATAAAATGAAATATAACATTTTTAAATTTTAAAAAAAAGTTTATGTTTTTTAATATAAATATTTAAAAAATATATAATATGTAATTAAAAATAATTTTTCGTAAGTCTGTGAATAAAATTCCTAAACCATTTTAAATCTATTTCAGAAGTAACTAGAGCCCAGTTAAATACAAAGGAGAAAAACCTAGATATATCTATCCTTATTTATTGTTAAGATAATTAATATTATCAATTAAAATAATGCTCTATCTGGGTTCACCCATAATTTATGCTATAATGGGATCACCTTATGCTATTTGGGTAAAACCATCATTATTCTATAATGGGATCACCTAACACTATCCAGGAACACCCAATTATGATGTATAATGCTCAATTACTAGATCATGAATGTATTTTTAGAAATATTATTTTTTAGTATAAAATAAATTTAATAAAATTTAATCCCATATGAAAATATATATTAGATAACAAAATATCATTTTCTATGAATACATATTTTCAAAAATAAAATATAATTTTTATTTTGAAAAACATTTTCAATTACAAAATATAAAAAAGTAAAAATGTTTATTCATTAAATAAAACATGGAATGTTTCAAAAGATTCATGAAATCAAATAGTGTTCATAGATGTTGAATTTTTTTTCAAATTATATGTTAAAAATCGAACAAAATATTTGTCTATTTTTCAATAAGTGTTAGTTAGACCACATACAGTGATTATTTTTGTTACCATTTGAAAAATGTAAAAGATACATAAAATTTTATTTGAAACTATCTTATTCTAATGTAAATAGTTTCATGAGATCATTTTAAAAGATGTTCAAGGATGTGAAAGAGTTGGATGGAAGTTATTGAAATAGATTTTTTAAAAGAAGAGTCTATAATAACATTTCAAATATCTGAATCCAAATCCCCATTAATGAATTACATTAAAAATTATTAAATAAAAATAAAATAGAAAATTTCATGATATAAAATTTCAAATTGGATATATATTTAAGTCATACGAAATTATAGTTTTATAAAATCAAAATGTGCCTGCACAAAAAGAAAAGTGTGATGACATCACTTAATTTGAGTACAACATGTCACCTACATATTTATATTCTGGAATAATTTATATATGATAACTATTTAAATTATTTATATACTTTTTCAAATTTATTATTACCAGCATTTAATTTAAATTTTGTTATATACAATGACACAATATATTATGTTTCCATAAGCAGTTTTTGAGAATATTTGGCATATATGTCAAAAACAATTTTTGTAGGTTCACTACGGTAAAGTTTTTCATTATTTAAACTTATAAAAAAATTATTCATGATTTATTTAGAATATATATACATAAATTATACTTTAATAATTGTTAAAAAAAATTAATTGATGTACATTACATTCGTGAAGATAGTAGGTCATAAATATGCATGGGAAAATATTCAATTTTTCAAGGATCATTATAGAATGGAGGTAAGTAATGTTGGATATTTATAGAATTATAATAATATTATATATAATATAATATATCATTAAATATAAATATACATAATTTTCATGTGGTGTGGTGATGAAAAATGGGAGTTGTATCGATCCATGAAGGCGGTGATCCACATGTTTCTGAACGACATTATATTTAATTAGTGAGTGAATAGGAAATAAATAGAATGATATATTTTCATTTACGTAAAAAAATTCCTTTTATATATTTTTTATTCAATTTATATCAAATTGTTTCATAATATATACCCATATTAGCTTCCATTTAATGTGTTAGTGAAAATTAATCACATCACATTTTGGTGTGGTAGTCCGCCTTAAACACGAACAACATTTTCGAATCATCTATGCATGTGAATGTAAAACATTTATATGTTATATAATGACTCCATAGATTATAATATTTAATAAATATAATTTATATAATTTAGATAGAAAATAATACCCAACCACGAGTGGTGGAAATGTAAACACGAATGACATCTTCTCGCAAGGAGGTTATCTGTTGTACACAAGAATAATGATTTCGTAAAACTCTTTATTGAAGTGAATAATTATTTTGGTAAATAAATTTATATAATAAGATATACTTATAATTTTATACATTGTATATTATATAATTATTGTTTAAGAATAAAATAATTGGTTGTAAAATGAAATAATATATAAATGCACATTGAAGAAATTTACATCTTCTTATGGTAACATTTTTGGGTTTCAACCACGACCATCCTTGGATTGATTTAAACTCAAAATAAGAATTATCTGATTATAGTATGGAATTATATAAGTTATTTGGGATGGTATTTAGTGATGTAATTGGAATTTATGGTCTCAATGTAGAGGTCATGTTATTCATTAATAAGTGAGGTGACTGGGAAACATGAAAGTTTTCAAAAGAATAAATTCAATATTTTTTTTTCAATTCCTAAGGAAAAAATAAAAAACAATTTTTTATCACTGATGGTATAGTGTTGAAATATTTCTGGAAAATTTATTGTAGAAAATATTTATAATACATATATTATTGATATGAAAAGTATTTTTTAGAAATATTGTTATTTTTCACCCTTTAGTGAAAACCCTATATATTCAAAAAAAATCACCATAGTAAAATTTTTGTATTTTGATTAGAAAAATTATATTTATATTCATGAATTAATATTATAATATTTATTATTTAATATTTTTATTAAAATTCCTATAATAAAATATATTTATTAAAACTATTACATTTTGATCTAAAAATATATTAATATATTTAAAATGAATAAAACCATCTAATTTGATTTAATATTAATAATTTTTTATATCTTTAATAAGGTTTTTACATTAATAAACTATATTAGAAATAGTCTACTCTAAAATTTATTTATTATTAAATAATTTAGGATAACATTCTCACATAGAATGATCAGATTTCCAAGATTCTTCTTCCATGATATGGTTTTCCCATACACCTGTAACATAGTGAATCAAATTATCAACAAAATTTATTCTATACAGTAATGAATCTAAACAAAATATTATAAATAGGAATTTTTTTCTTCCAACTAATCAACTTTCACGCTCAAAACATGAGACTAATATAGATCATATTTTCTTAAAATCAAATCCATATATAAAATGTGTAGCTTTTTAAAACTCAGTGGAATTTCGTTTTTGTAGGAAAAAAATCCAAAATTATATATGATTTCATATGGTAAAATGAACAGTGGTCTTATCTTCCCCTTATTATAAAAATGAATATCACTTTTATTGAATATAGATTGGGAATGACATAATCTCCTACTTAGACTGAGGGATACTTCCACTATTTTTATGAATAACATTTTTTATAGTATACAGAAAACTCATATGTTGTTGAATCAACTAAAATTTTTATTCCATTTCATATACCAACCTTAGTCGCATCAAGCACCGTTTTCCTAAATCCTATAAAAACATGTTGTCTAAAAATTCACTCTATATAATGCTTAAAATGGAGCAATAACTATTCTAGAATGAAATATATTATTATAAGAACACTCAAAAAATTAAATATGTTCATTCAAATATACCTACTAAACAATTTGGCATGAATGATTCCTATAATCCATTATATAAGTCAACCACTCAAGAATTTCTATCAGATCAAGGATGAAATTATATAATAAATTATATTCCAATACCCAACAACTTCTAATATCCTATCCAAAAAGTATATGTTCACCTGGGATCTGGTTGTGAATAAATTTTTAGAGTCACTCCAATTAACCAGACTATCACATTTAGATATAATTGATACGTCTGACCTAAATACATTTTAACTCATATGGTAATTAAATGTGTGGATTTAGTTAATTGATCATCAATAAAGCCCAAAATATTGTTACCAATTGTTTTACAAATAAATCCAACCATATAATATAGAGACATTTTCTCATGTCCACTTCTCATCTATAAATATTTAAATCATTTTCTTCTTTATGTATTTTTGTCCTTTAACATATTTAAATTTTAGAAAATTCAAGATACCATTAGTAATAGTTAATATAGTTCCATCTAACTTGTAATAATTCATATTTTATCTTTACATCATAGTGGTGAGAAGATAAATGTAAAAAAGGATAATACGGGGCCTACCTCAACAAATCCTTCATCACTATAGAAGAACAAGGAAAATTTTAATTTTTTTCAAAAAGTAAATATCCTATTTAATTAGTATTAAAATCAGGAAACATACCATTCTTAAAATATTATCCCTCTAACCTAATGAAATTATGCTCCGTATGATATTTCATAATTTTTATGAAGAAGTAAACACAAATAGAACTGAGAGTGAAAATTTTGGTGTTTATAAATTCATTCCATTGAAGAATACATTTATCAAATAATTATTCAATAGGGTAATTTTTAAATTGTAACATGGTTAATATAGGATTTTTTAATCCAATAAATCAACAACATTTTTGTCTTATCCACAATGGTAAAGATTCATTTAATCATATTACTTGTCTACTTCCAACCGTCTTCTCTGTATCATGTTCAAATATATATTACTGAATATATACATAATTTTATTATCATTACATATTTCAAAATTTGTTACATTAAACATTATCCTAATATTTTTAATGAAAAAAATCAGACATGATAATTCTAAATAATTTATAGGTTATTTTGATTTTTTAGGATTCAAATGATGTATAAAATTAGAAATTAACTGACCATTCTTCATTTGGACATATCTATATCCTTTAAATGAATCATCAATATTGATGAAGCATTTACCATTTTTAGATGTCATAGCTAAAAGTAAAGCATTCAAAAAAGTTATTTTTATTTCTTAAAACATTCATTAAATTATTTTTTCCATAAGAAAATTAATTTTTTTATTTAACATAATCAGTGGGATTGAAAATTACGATGTTTTTTGAAACAAAATGGTAGTAATTACACACTAATCCACACAACCATTTAATAAATATTATTTATGTGTGACTCTACAATTATTTTACAACTATTTTAGTTGGTTCAATTGTAATTCCATGAAAAAAAAATATTTCTATTGACTGAAATAATTTTTAACAAAAGTTTACACAATTTAAAATTCTAGTAATTTATAATTTTTTTATGGTTATAAAAAAATCATTAGGTTTCATTCGTGTTCATGTATATTTTTAAGAATATAAAAAAATCATCCATAAAAACAATGAAACAATTATTTAAAAACTCATGAAAAAAATTATTCAGAATGTTCATTAATATAGGACGTTCAGGATAGATCCCAAATAGAATGACTACAAACTCATAGTAACAATATATAGTCTGAAAAATGATACTCAAATTTTCTTCTTCCCTCTCCCATAAATAATAGTACCTTAATCATGAGTTAACGTTCATAAAACAATGATATCCCATATCCATATCAAAAAAATAATCTATATATTTAAAAATATACTTATTCATATCAAGGCTGTTATTTATGTATCTATAATCAATTTCAATACACATTATACAAATCATTCGTTATAAAAATTAAATTATATAACACCATTGGAAGGTGCATGGTTAGAATGAACCATTATATAAATAATTCTATAATTATTTTTTCAGTTATAAAAGTCCCTAAATATATATTCAAATACAGCTTTTTGAAAATTGATTTGTATTAGGTAGTTAGTCAATAATAAACATGTCCTCCTGGTTAATAGTAACACCCAAAAAATCATTAAGAAACACATGAATTTATTAATATTATAAAGGAACATAACTAATTTGAATAGTATCATTATTTTCAATAATTTATTGTTAGGTAACATTCATTGAAACCTAAAAAAATAAACTTATTGTCATGTTATCAATGGAATGAAATCATAAAACAAAAAAATATTATCTTTACAAAATATCATAACATAATATACAAAAATGAAATCCATAAATAGGCGAATATAAAAATCTCATTAAAATGTTCAAATAGAAATATTGGAATTACTATTCCTCTGATAACAACAAGAATATTTCTATAAATCATAGATTATTAAATATTTCAATCTAGTTTTTTCACAATAAATTCAATATTCTTTTCAAGTGGAAATTTTGTGATTTTTATTAAATAATAAGATAAATGAAATAATTTTAAGATACATCGTTAGAAAAGGTATTGGAATAATTTGAATACACATGTATCATACTAGTTACTGCTTCATTTGACTACCAAACATCATCTATAGATATAGGAAATATCTTTTTTACACCATTCTATTTTCGATCATGATGATTACCATCCTATGAAACAAACATAAAAAACTATAAGAATAATTGACCATAACATTACAAAAAAACACATCACAACTATAAAGAAATCAGTTACCCAATTAATTTTATGTTTAGGACACTTTTTCTTATAGTAATGATCACTATGACCGAACTATCCCCTGAAAATAATATTTATAATTCTTCAAAATAGATCATTCAAAATTTAGTTTTGACACATGAATCATTTTTTAGTGTATCAATAAAAAATTTAGTTATTTTATCCCCCATTTTTTTCCACCTTGAACTTTTATTACTGTTGTCATCTTTGATAACATACATTTCAACAAACTCATCCTCATTATTCTAAACATAATTACCGACTTTCTTATAAATTTTTAACTCATGTTCATCAAATTTTATTTATAAAATTGTATTCAACCCTGATTAAAATATATTAATTCTACAATTATTGTACCAAATAAAATCCAATACATACAGGAACAATATGATGATTTTTTCTTTAAATGAAACTATAAATTGTTTATCATATTTCCTCAATTCTAGTAATTGTTTTCAATAGTTACATTAAAAATAAAAAGGATGTTTTTTAATGAAACAATCCATAAATATTTATTTTTACATTCCATCATGATAATATTTTTCTATCATATTCGTAAAAAAATCCACCATCAATCATATTTTCATTCATAATGTTAAATTGTTAGTGTTACTTGTAGATGTTATGAACATTCCATGTCCTCAAATATATGATTATCGAAATTAATCAGCTATAATGGGGCCATATGATACGCTGAATTATATGGAGTGGGCATATGTTCTCAATAATGATCCATTATTGATGTATTCCTTTATAGTAGATCTCATTGCACTATAGTGAGGTAACCTTAATAATATGTTTCATATGTCTAATGATCCACCACCACAACAAACTATTATAATTAAATTCGGTCCATCTTGGGATGTAGATTTGGAAGAATGTTATCATCTAGGTGTCTTCGCACTAATACTTCACTATTTCTTATGTGGAAAATAATTATGAAAAAAAATAATTTAGTTAGAGAAAAATGGTAATATTTATATAATATATAATTTTAGAAAAAAATATACTGTAAAACAAGTCACTTGGAATTTATTAACATAATCATAGCCTCTAAATAAATCTAAACCTCCCTTTTATACCAACTACAAGGAACCTTTATTAATGTTTACAAAATATATGATTTATGTAATGATTTTATTCTCTTATATAATATGATCATTTCAGGTTCATAGTGTTATATTTTTAGTGAAAAACATTCACATAACAAAAATAATAAAATAAAAATTTGAAACATTTGATTAGTATAAATTTTTCCACTGTATAAAAAAATTAAAAATTAATTTCATTACATAAAAAAGGCCATGACATTCAAAATGAAAACATCATTTCCTTTAACCATCCTTAAATCATATGAATATAATTTTGACAACATGTGATGATAATAAAAGTAATCATAACGCATATAAAAATGAAATAAATACCTTAATCCATTGAAAAAATTAGAAAACATCAAATGATCACCTTTATCTAAATATTTGATTTAAAATATAAAAAAATAATACATAAAAACACAATTTCCTTTTTCTAAAATGAAGACATTAAAAATCCCATATAATGGATATAATTTTTTTGGGTAACATGGAATAAAAAATTAATAGATTATTTTAACAATATTTCAAAAGTAACTGGATCCCTTTTTAGTCCATTATAGAAACCCTTTAGTATCTACCTCTATCATTATTATTATGAAAATTTACATTAACCAATGCATTATATTGTTATCTAGGTGCATCTATCATCTAATCATTAATGGTATCATCCAACGCTATATGGGCACACCTATCTTATAAGTTGTAATGAGATTAGCTGTCGTAATTATTGTACATTGTTTTGTCGTGTATAATTATTATGTATCATATTATTAATAAAAAATTTTATTTATTTCATTCTTTCATCATAAAACACATTAAAAACATTTGAAAAAACATAAGAAAAAAAATACTTGGATATCAAAATACCCTTCTATTTAAAATATCCATATTCAATACTGAATAAACATTTTAATTGAAAATACAATAAAAAATTGAACCCCATAAATGTTGAAATATTATTATTTTAAACAAAACATGGAATCAGGAAAATGAATCTGTAAAAAAATTAATGGTCCTAATTCCATAAAAAACATTGTCAACATATATATTAAAAATATAACATTATTTTTGTGGTTTTGTAAAAATATGATGTATAAAATAATGTTTTGGAAAAATTCATATGTTGTGTGCATCGTCGATGGGGAAGAAATTATTGTTTCCCCGCATTTTTAAATTCCAAAGTCAAGGGTATTAATCACATCATTAGTGGCATTTTCTCCTTGATCAAAATGAGTGTTTGGGATGTTGGTCCATCCTTCTGTGGATTCATCCGCAAATTTCGTTGCATAGTTTGGGTCTACATAAAATATTTTAGTTGTGGTTCATAAATCTCATTATCAATTCAATATCATTGTGTAATCCATTTAATTACAAAACATCTATTTGGGAATTACAATGGGGATTTATGGGGCAGAAACCTTCTGTCAGAGTAGATGGTAGCATCAGGCATGTCATGGAATATATAGATGCGGAACATTGGTCACCAATATTCTTCCTCACATGATATATTCTAATGAAAATAAATCTAAACTAATACCACATCAATCACTGGGTATACTATTTCATAGGACTGTCTCTATGGTAGTACACATAATCCAGTGTTTAAAATAGGGTATTCCATGACTTTAACATCTATAATATTTACATCTAACTGATTAGACCACTGATAAAATTGTACCAAATGGGTACATCCCTAGGATGGTTGTCCTGGAATGTTTACTATATGGATAGATAAAAATTACAAATGAGGACTGACCCTGGAAGTAGTGTCTAGTGGGAAGATCTCACACTGCGAAGGTTGGCCTAAACACCACTAAGCATGGATCATAGAAGGATATGACTTATAGTGGGGGACATAATATTGAGGGATAAAAAATCCAAATGAGGTATCATGGGATGATGTGTCCCTTAAGGGGGACACCAAGGTTTAAAAATGACTATAATTGAACCTATGTGAGTATTCCTACATACCATGTTTAGAATACATGGATCAAAACTCACACAGTTCGTATGGGTGATTTGGGGCATACACATTCTTAGCTTCATGTCACAAGAGGGACACTCTTTGTCAAATTGTGAATGTATTATGCACAATGACTGCCCATGTGCCACTAGGAGAAGAAATAATATGAATGGATCAGAATTATTTACTGATATGGACTATGTTCTGGTTGGAGGAAAAATCATTTCAATGGATCAGGACTACACAATTAGATGTCCTATGTGCTACTTGGAGCAGCAATTACATGGATTAATGGGTCTTACACACTGAGATGGCCCAAGTGCTTCTAGATGTATTAAAAATATGGATGAATATTGATTATGAATGGATAGTTTCCCATGTGAATTTCATGAAACCACCAGGATGTTGTGGCCTCGATAAGAATCAAGATGGATGATGGTTGATTCGATAATGTGTTGAATAATGAGAATGGAATGGAACTGATATGGTGATAATGGTTTCGATCTTAAACCTCCAAGAATTTAATTACGTACCCTTCCAAGGAGGTAGTGATCAAATCCAATGATGTTATAGTATGAGGAAATTAGTCGCTTGAGGCGGACCTTGTGAGAATTGATGCATCGATGGGAGAATAAGGAACTGTAAAACTTGTTTGTGGAATGTTCTCTTTAAAACACAAGGGATCAAGGGACATACTAGGATAAGACATGATTTTTGGTATTGAACCTTAAGAAGGCTTCCTACGTCTCCCTATTAAAGGGAATTTAAGTTGATATTATTTAATAATGGGGCATAGAATTGGGACATACACAAATAAATGTAACATGGAGACACTCTTGGGATTATTTGGGGTTAATAGCACATCAAAGGAGGGATACTATTGTTTAAAGATGTATAGATTGGGTATGAGGATTAGATGTGGTTAACTACTAGGATGGATTCGAACAACTAATTGAGGTAGACCGAGGAGATGTGTTCCAGTGATATATGATTCCACATCAAGAGGGAACATCCCTAAGTGGGGGCACCAATATTTACCATTGGTTGGGTTTTAACCTCAAGGAGACATCCTATGTACCCTGTGTATAAGATAAAGATAAAATCCCACAAACTTAGAAAATAATGTATAATGTGATATAGGATAAAGGATTACAGACATGAAATGGTCCGGATAGATGAGTGATGTGTATGAACATTAGGGAGGCTTCATTCGTATCCTTGTGGCAGGAAATCAATGTCCACATATTTCAACAATTATAGGAACTCATAGTTTAATGTCATTCTGGATGAGGGTAAACCGACATGAAGTGGTCGGGACTGATGGATGTAGGGAATGAAACATAGGGAGGATTCCTACCTATCCATATTTTAGGGAATCAATGTCTACATAATTTTAGGGATGTATTTGATGAGTGTAAAAATCTTACTATGATGTGGCGGTCTGAAGGGAATCATGGTGGAAGATGACCGATAATGGATGGATAAAGACACCCTAGGGAGGTTGATCTGAGGGGATGTGTTCCATAAAGGGAATATGTCACATCATGAGGGTACAACCCTATGGAGGAGCACCATATTTTAACGTGGATGGATCATAATGCCCAATTAGAGCAGAACTAGGAAGGTGTGTCCCATAAAGGGAAGATTTAACACCATGTCGGACGATCTAGACACCACTGAAGGTGGATGAGAGAGGGTTCACCTCTAGGAGAGGGCCATAATGATTAACATTGGATAGGATTGAACCTCAAGAAGGTTTCCTATGTATCCCAATGGTTTGGAAACCAATATATCATTCTTCTTTAGGGGTGATGGGACATAGTCCCAACTAACCTCTATGATCATGTGATTCATACTCGATGTCAGAAACCAGAGATAACAATAGACCATAAATGTGTGTAATAGAAGGTACATGCACATGGGATGATATGTTTATTACATGAAAAAGTGGCCTAGGATCCTTTAAGGATCAAAAATGATGGATGTGGATTACACATGGATGTTTCCCATGTGCCAGTAAGGAGTGGAAATAGTGCATGGTGCTTACGTGTGGAGGATGCTCGGGTGCCACTAAAGAGTTAAAATGATAGATGGGTCTTACACATGGAACCATCTTGGGTTCCACTACGGAGAAGCAATGATAGATGTGGCTTATGTGTGGAAGCTACCAGGGTGCCACTAAGGAGCAACAATGATGGATTGGGATTACTCGTTGATCCTGCATGTGTACTGCTAAAGAGAAAAAATGATGGATGGTATTACACTTTGAAACATATAGTGTTCCACTACAGAGTGAGAATGATGGATTTGTATTATGATTGGAAGTTCCTAGGTGCCACTAAGAAGCACAAATGATGGATTGTTCTTACACTTGGAGGATTCCTGAGTACCCCTAAGGAGCGGCAATGATAGGTGTGGCTTAAATTTGGATGTTGTTTGTGTGACAATATAGAGGGGAAATTATGAATGGGGGAATATGCATGTCAGATTTCAGGTACCAATAAAGAGTAGTAATGATGGATGGGGCTTATTTATGAAAGATACTCAGGTGTCACTGAGGTGAGGAAATTAAAGATTGTGAAAATAGGTGTAAGCTTCCGGGGTTCTACAAAGGTATGATAATGATGGATGGTGCTTACTCATAGAAGCTTCTCGTTTGTCATTAAGGTGTGGTAATAGTGGATGAGGCTTATTCTAGGATTCATATCTAGTGCCTCTAAGGAATAACAATGGTTCATGGGTCTAATGTGTGAAATCTAACAATGATATCATCCTCATGTCAGATCATGAAGGAATCCTAAATAAAGATGGGTTGAAGGGTATGATTAGGGCTCACCCATTATGTGGAGGCCCATGGTGATTTTTTTCTATTAATCTCATGATGAGGCATCTTATTCCAGATGCATAGGGAATCATATTCTTGAATGATTGAGAATACTAAAGTTTAAAGTCATGTACTGATGAATATAATCCTATTATTCTTTGTGAATAAGGCATATCTTATTTAGAATGAGATGCATACAATGCTTTTTATATAGGTTAAAACTCAATATAATGGTGTTTAGTGATGTATATTAGCTATAAGGTTCCATGAAATGGATAGTGTGAGACATTCACAAGATAATACCTTTCTTGTTAAATCTGGCATAGGAGTCAGGTGATGGGTTTTGGATGTGTTTCATGAGGAATGGTTCAACTCAATGTTCTTGGGGAATTGAAGATGAGGATATCGAATCATGAAATGGGAAATAAATGAAGATAATATATGTCAACTCGTGGATATTCATGGTGTACAGTGATGTATCTTAAATCATGATATTCCAAAGGTGGAAGTAGGGTGCGCGTAAGGGTTCATGGTAAAATGCTACCAAACTGACCCAAAATATTTTGGTGCGACTCTCCAATTTTCTTGGTTGTCAGCGATGGTAGTGTATGGAATGGTGCAGTGGGCAGGGACCATTTCCCAATAGTGATATAGAGTGTGGAATTGGGGGGTGAATCCCATGCATTATGGATCAGTGGGCTCGAAGGTAGGGTCTTTGCGGAAGGTAAGGGTTCATTAAGGAGCTTCGCTAAGATTAGGGTCTCATAAGGTATGAAACATCATGAACCTCGAGTTCTTAAAGAGCATGGGGGTGTTTTCGATCTTAGGGTATCAAAAAAGATATTCATGAAGGAAAGGTTCTCATAGAGAATGGACTTTCCTTAGCATATAGAACATTTTTATGATAGTGCACTACAAAGGCTTCATGCTTCACAGATCATCAAGCAACCTGATAGTGGCTTCATCCTTTGCGTAGGGCGGAGGCCTTTTCGGTGGTCGGGACAATCTTGAAACGGGAGGTCAATCGACGAAAGGGTTATGTAACCATTCTTATGAATGGGTGTGTGCCTGGTTTTTGTTATAAATGGATATCGGTGGGGATCTCTCTAGCGAACAATCAGGCGTTGAGAACAAAAAGTGAGCTCTATGAACCGCAATTCTCACAAGAGTTCCACAAAAAAAATGATTTCGTGATCAACACACATTCGTATGGCTATAGAGGGAGCTCCAAAAAATGGGCTATGCAAACCAGTTTTCTATTATAACATTGAATTCCCATAACATCTAATATTTATCTCCATTTGGTCTCTATGACTATTCAAATTGAACCCTACGAAATAAGCTATACTATAAAATCAATCATGGCACTATTCATGAATCTTGTGGACATGTCTTCTGGTGTCAAACCATTTACAAAAATCTTATTTTTATAACACATGAATGAGGAAAAAAATAAAATTACCATTGCAAAAAATTTATTTACAAATAAATAATTTCATGAGACCATTTTCAAAACATTTACATGAAAGATAATGATATGGATTGAAAACATTAAAATGTTATTTTTTTTAATGAAATGTCCCTTATCACTTTGAAAATTTTTGAATCATAAGGACCATGAAAGGATAAAATTATAATAATAATAATAAATAACATTATAATATATATTAATGATATATAATGTAAAAGTGGTTTTTTACACAACAATAATGTGTATAGGTTTTTATCACTATAATATTCCACAATGAATGAAAATTATGAGGAGGTAACATACCATCATTCTAACTTATCACATGAATCTTTAAATTGTGGAATTATAAATATTTATTAATTATTTATAATATTTAGAAACTATATGAAGTATATTTTTAATTTTATTACTCTTATACCAAGTCATATGATATTAATTAATCAATTACGAGTCCGCCATCTGTTTTCACTATATTCAGCATATATGTCAAAAATTACAATAGTTGATTGGTTTTTTTCAATGATGTAATTATTTAAAAATAAACATAATAAGAATATTGAAATATTATTTATTTATACATCAATTATATTTTTAATTTTCCCAGTGAAAAAATTATTTTATAAATAAATTATATAAAATTCCCGGTGATTGTTGGCCTTACATACAGATAAGTAATATTTCTATTTTTCAATGATCATAATAGAAAATATGTAAAAAATATTTTATCATTATATAATATTAATAATAATATCATATAAACCTTATTTTTTCAATAAATATACCTATATATATCATCTATTTTTTGGGGGATAACAAGATATTATCCTTACTTTATGAAGTGATAATGCTCATCGCATTTATAGAAAACGAATGACATCACATAGTGAGGCAGTAGTCTATTTTAAACACAATGAGCATTATCATATCCCATATGGTATTTACACTTAAATTTTATATTTTAAATAACTAATCCATATGTATTGATATGTTATAAATATTATATAAATAATTTATATCAATCATCTATCCGAGTCGTCATAGTTGGAAATGGAAAAAACAAATGACATCAATTTAATGGGTGGTCATACATCGTAAATATGAATGATGATTTTGTATCAAAGTTTAGAGAAGTGGATAAAACATTTCATTGAAAAATTCAAAATGTATCATATTAGTACATTTTTTGATATTTAGGATATTATATAAATATGGTTTAATATAATTTTTACTTGGTGGAGAAGAAATAAAATAAAAATACTCATTTAGAAAAATTCTTTATTTTTGGGGTAACTTTATTTGGACTACACCAATGAAATTCCTTGGGGGGATTTATACCCAAAAATGTTCTTATAGAATGAGAGGAGGTATGAAAAGAAGTTATTTTGTTATGTATTCATTGAGAAAATAGATATTTGAGGTGTGAAAAAAATAGGATAGGGGGTGGCCTTCGGTATGTGATCCGACTGTCAAAAATGTATTTTTTGAAAATAATGAAGTGCGCCCCGATTTTTTTAATATCCCAAGGATCTGTAATGGATTATTTTTTATATTATAATTTACAATATTTATATATGTCTTGAAAATATTATATATACATGTTTATAACTAATTTAATCCCTTTCCATTTTAATTTAACCCGCTGGTAAATCAATTTTTACCATTTCCACAATATTTTATTTCTACTGTTTTCAACATTTATTTTTTATTATAAAATATGTAAATGTTATTAGAAGATAAAAATTACACTAAATAAAAATATTTATTTCATTCTACCAATCTAAATTCAAATATGTGTAAAATGTTAATTTAAAACAATCCCCACATATGAAAAAGTCGGTTTCTAGTAGATTATTTTTTCACAAAATATGATTCTATATTAAATATATTAATAATTATTATTATTATAAAAAATAAAATTTATTTAATTATATATTAAATATAAATTTCATTTAAAAGATTCACCACTATTTTGGAATTTAATTATTTAAAATATAGAAGTAGTAGGTGTTTTAAAATAGTGTTTAGTAACCCCATTTTAATACTAAAAAAAATAAATTAAGAATAATAATAAAGTTGATTTAAAATTTATTATTTAATTAAATATTTATAAAGAATAATGATTTTACATCAAATCATATTTAATGCAAAAATTAAATTTTATAATAATTAAAAAAATCTAAATGAATGAACATTTATTCAAAAAGCTGTATTTTCACTATTCACAGAAAAATAAATTGTTTCTAGAAAATATAAATATTTCCCCATAGGTTAATTTTGATATTTTGATGTAAAATATAATATTAATAGTTTTAATATAAAATTATACAATTTATAAATTAATATTTGAAATATGACCCACAAAATAAATGTGTTTCCTTTATATTACTTCATATTTTTCATAAAAGAACATAAAATTTTCAAAACGAAAATAAAAATCTATTTGAAATTTTAAAATATTAAAATTATTTATTCTCTAAAAACATAGTTTGTTACACCCACTCATCATTGTGATAGTAGATATAACCTCTAGGATAATGAATGGACACACTAATCATGTAACATTCAATACAATAGTAGTATATAACTATCAAATCTATACTAATAATCAAATCAAAACCTATAATTTACCAAAAAACTGTTTCACATAAGAAATAGTACCAACTATTATAAATACTACATGCCTTTGAACATTTTATATTTTTTTACCGCACTCCCATTAGGTTCTAAATGGACATGAAAAAAATCATACCATTCCTATAAAAACCATGAAAATCTGAAAATAAAGTACATAGAAATGAATGTGATGATCCGACATCAAAAACAATTAACTCAATTTTATATGATACAAGAATCGAGAATTAGATAGAAGAAGGTTTTTCATAAACCCTAGTTAGTGTAGATTGTATAATGTGAAACTAACTATAACCTCTTCATTGTGATCAAGATTTATGCTCATGATCTATTACCTCATCATAGTAGATTAATTAGTTATATTTGGTAGAATATATGAATCCTCACCCTTAAAATCATATGGAAATATATCTAGCTTTCTAATGGGAAGTATTTGAAACCTCTATAAAATATAGTTCCTATTATAACCCTCTTATAATTTATTATATTGGTTTTCCAAAAAATATCCGAAGCTAAACTAGCCGACCATTAGAATGATACTCTAATGTGGGATATAGACATTTAGGTAACTTGTGGCCCATCATTCTTTACTGATAGAAATCAAATTAAACATGGACATGATATGTCTTTCCATATCCCTGACTGATCTTCCTTATTTTTGAAGGGTGATAAATTTCATGGAGGTTCATTAATCAACCTGAAGAAGATTTCCCATGTCACCATAGTAAATCATTTTGGAAACTTCTTAGGTTATCTCTCATAATACCTTCAATAATGTGTTCTTGATTCATCCAATACACCAATATAGTAATGAAATATAAATACACATATGAAATCCCATCATAATAAATCCTATCAGGAAAATACCTCTGTATAGAGATCTAAATAGTGGCTTAATATGGTGAACAATGATATAGGTACATTAATAATCAAACTTATTCCATTAATATCATTCCCTCCAATGTAAAATGCATGATCTCATTATCCTTCTCAAACCTCAATATCTCTATATAGAAGTGGTTGAGGAAAATATCTATCAAATTCTTCTTGAATAACCCCAATTTCATTCCATCAATCACTATTATGTCCTAGAAATACATGGATGAACAATAAAGCATGTATGAACCAAGACTCACACTCACATATAAGGGTGTATCAAGGTTTATAATGTTTTTATGGACTAATAGAATCCAATAATCAACTTCGTAGGGGCCTCCCTTTATAGGTAATAAAGGAGGTTAATGCATCTAAAACTTTCTCATAAGATCATACATTTATTGAATAGTGAAAAATGTATCCCATTCAATGAATTTCATGACCCATAAGAAGATATCACAGAGATGAACATACATTGGATCATCATGAAATACAAGACGAAACATTTTAGAAAATATAGGTCATACTAATTTATACATTCCTAAAACACATTTAAAAGTATTTTTAGGATTCAGTTTATATATAAGAAAACCCACTCCTTAGGTGACTTCCGAAAACATGGAAACCCTCAACAACTTGAAAAAAAATAAATCCACTTCATCTTTGTAACTCAAAACAGGGATTACAATAATTTTATCATGACATAATGGTTCATAAATTTTATTTATAATATATAATAGTTAACTCATTTCACAATTCATAAAATAATATCTATACCTGAGGTAATACATATGACCATATCAAGAACAATTATTTTCACGGTATATCCATATGTAACAATGATGATGCATGAAGAATCGTTTCGTGCCATATTGGGAAATGAGTATAAATATTAGGATAAAATATCATTCCTAAATAATAAAACCACACAACATGGGAATAGCCCTAGGAGAAATACTATCAAATTGTAAAAAGATACCCATAAAGAGAAATCACATCTAGGGGTACTCATATTTTTCCCATACATGGGTAAGGTGCACCATGAGCATGATCATTACCAAGTCCTAAAACATCATAGTATCCTTTATACATTACCAAAATTGAAAATAAATAGCTATATAATCTGGAATCATCTTATTGATCTTTTTACCATACCATGATATGTCACTCTCTCATGTGGTCAAGGAACATTGGTTATTTGATATCACATCTGCCTACAATAATTCAATAGGATACCGACAAAAATTTTGGGTGTGATGTGTGTAGTTGTTAGAATATACACCCTATTAATGTGTTAAATAAAATTTAAATACATAATATAAAAAATTTCAATCTGAGGGAAATAGATGAAATAGTATATCAAAAAACTAAGAAGTAAAATGAAGGAATGAGTAAATCAAATAACAGTTAACTTCAAAATAACATGATAATATATATATAAATATAATAATGAAACAAAAACAATAAATGCAATAGAATACCCAGTTATACTAAAAAAATCAGTCTCGAACACCATGTTACTCCCATCTCTACACTGCATCTCATACCACAAGCATCAATCTGAAATACGGTATCTTTTTACTTTCAAAACCTTCATAATTATATAGTTATTATGAAAAAAATTGAATAATTAAAAAATTGTTAGTAAAAATCAATAGTTCAACACCACCTTGTATATAAAAACCAATATGATAATAAGTGCATTCTATAAAGCGATAAAGATTTTATTAATAAATCAGTTAATATAATACATAAATTAACTGAATTTCAAACCAATCTATAATATCAATAATATAGTTGGAAAATCATTCCATTCATAAACTAATGCCAATTAAATAATGAAACACCTAAAAAGGGTCCTATATTTAAACATTTATTCATCTTTTAATATCACTATATAAAATTATATTAGCGTCCAGACATAGACCTCTTTAAAATAATTTCAGCATCTGGGCATATCTCCATATATAAGAATTATATAATAAAACTTGAAAACTCATTTTATATATTCATTACAATACGAGAATTTGGGAATACCTCTATATAATAATTATATATTGAAATATGTAAATATATATTTTATTTGAATTATAGTAAGAGACTTGGGAAATCCCACCATATAAGCACTATATCATAAAACATGACCAATCCTGATATATAATAATATAATCTTAAAACTATTACAATCCCTCAATATATTAATTTCATCCTCAAACTAGGCCAAGAATATTATATTTTAATAATAACATAAATTACAACACATATCCTAATAGAAAGGAAATTTTCATATCATATATTTATAATAAACAATTAGTTTTAAAAATTATCATTTATCTCTAAATTTCATGTTAATTTTTATATAAATTTACAACATGTCATATAGATGACAATAATAAAGACCATAATGACTATATATGAAAAAAGAAAATGACATGTTATTTATTTCTGGAAACGCTTTTACCCCATAGACATTTCCATATTATGCAAGGGTTCCATGACCCAATGGGTAACTAAATATTAGGTATCATCACTAATTCATCCCATAGATTCATGGAATAATTCAATCGATGTTTTATAATAAATCATTATTAAATTTATTAATGTTCAAGGTGTGTTAGTTAAATAAAAATATTGCATACAAAATTCATAAAAAATGACCATATGATTAGTTTTTAGAACCATATTTATAACTGGAGAATACGAAACACATCCAGTTGGTAATTCATTAAAGAACAGTAGAACATGAGATCTCTAGAAGAACCATACATAAAAAATTATCTAGATCACCACCCTATTCTAATTGAGTTAAATAGAATAAAATCTCCCCAACGTGGAACATAATATGGTAATGGGATACCTAATAGAAACTCATTGGATATCTATATAAAAGATCAGTTGTCTGGAAAGAATAATGATGATCCAAAATCACATAGGGATTGATATAGGGGAGATGCAGTGCATAGAGTGAATAAAAAATAAGAACCGTGGGTCCAAAATATCCAATCCCAATAAACACAAATTGTATTACACCATTTTACAACATGTACTTTATATCTAAGGGTTTCAAAAAAATTATGATCATCTCATTTGAATATAACCCTTATTATGAATTACACATCATTTAATATATATTCATGACATGTACACTTCTTAGGCCATGAATCAATCCACAACAAGTAAACCATTCTTGGAATCTTCCTAAAAATAGTTAAACATTGTACAATATATATACACATATGGGTAAATGTAATTCATGTATATTTAAACAAAATAATACTACATAATAGCAAAAACCACCTCCAAATACATCCAAACTCACAAAAACCACTAATGACTACCTTTAGTATATTTATACAAGAACTCCATTAATTAAAAAAACATGAATCTCAAAAAAATATTTTATTTTCCCAAAAAATGTCTCTCTATATTTGATGAAGACAAAAATAATGAGTTTTAAAGCCAATGGAATGAAAAAGAAGAAGTGGTTTGATGAAAATCTAAAAGTTTTACATACTTAGAAAAAGTTTGAGGAATGAAATATAGTTCATGATTCTTTAAAAAAGGGATTTTAACTCATATTGTTGTCAACACATTTATCATCAAATATATTTTTGTTTTATGATATTATTTAATTCCATTCCAAATGTGTTTTGTAGTATTGAATCATGACGTTGAGCTTTCCAAGTAACCCACACATGGTTCTATACATATTTCAATACTCTATTTAAAATGAACTGGTCATAGTTGTAGTTATATAATAATAATATCTAATGTAATTTTTTTGGGAATTTTTGAGGCTAAGTGTATAACCATATGGGTTCACATATTCTTTTTTTAGAATAAAAATTTATCAATGTGTCTTTACACTTATTATTAGTAACTTAAAAATATCACAATGATGAATATGTATTATGTTCTAAAAATTAATGATTTCTACACTTCAATAGTGTAGAGATAAATATTTTTATATCATTTAAAATTTATCTCAATTCTATAAATTCAGGGTAAATAGTAAAGAAGTAAAAATTAAGACATTTCATAGATGGCATAAAAATAACAAATTTTAATAAATTCAATTTCTTATTACTAATTCCCCAATAATATTCATGTATTTAATTAATTATATCTTTTGGAATTACCATGTTCTATTTTTTGTTGTATTTATAGATAATATAGTTATATATTAAATTTTAAATGGAAGAGCATGATGATCACTTGATGATTACACCAAAAAAACCTATAGAAAGATTATTTGTACATAAAAATTAGAAATAATGAATTATGGATATAGATGTTTACATTCAAATGACATATATAATCCTAATAAATGTTATATTAGAGGATCCATCCAAAAATAAATGTTATTAAACATTATCTCAAACCAACCACTATGACTATGATTCATATGATACATGGATTAGATAGAAATAATAATTTATTTTTGACGAATTCATCTGAGGTATATAATCCACTATATAAGTACATTCAAATAGCAGTCAAATTCTATGGGGACGATTAATTAAAATAAAATTTCTAGAAACTACCGATAATATCAGTTAATGAACCTATACTCACACTGACATGAAGTGGAGATGTGATAGTTATTTATAATCAAGAATAAAATAATTAGAGTTGATGTGTTATTAATCATCGTTACATTGTGATATCTTATGACTCATTATACTTGATGGTTTATGAGAAAAATTACCAAAAGAACGATTTAGAGAAAGTTCTTATATTTTCTTATATAAAAATCATGGGTGCATTATCATTAAACATAATAGTGTAAAATATATCATGGTTTTAGAATATTGACATATATAATCAGTCTAGAAGATTTTAATATATTCATGGGGTAATTTTTTTTTGATTTTATTAGTGATTAGGATTTCTCAATACATTGACACCATGTTAAAGTGCACAACATGGATGACTATATAAATAAAAATAATTCTAATATAATATCAATTTTGGAGAGTCTAAAGGTTCAAATTTCTAATTAACATTATATTATAGACCATTAAATCATTATTTAAAGAGATAAACCATTTCCTTCTCCAATGATTTGTCATCCAAATATCCATCTAATGAATAAAGAGGCGTAGAAAGAATATGTATAACTTAAAATGACTGTGATAAATGTAAATGAGTTAACCCTTTATGACATTGAATATTAAAATTCTTAAAATGATATTGTTTCTCATCAAAACATGTCATGAATAATTATATATAGGAAGAAAATCAATGGTCATCATTCATTATTCTGCATAGATGTACTAAGATGTATAGATATTTAAAATGGTGTTTCATTTATAACAACATAATGAGATATATTTTATTAATGGAAAACTAATATTTTAATTGTTTTAGAAATGAAACACAATATACACGGGAAATCACGGGGGTTGAAAATGGGAAATCCCAGAGCATCAATAAAAAAATCATCCCCTCATGCATAATTGATCCTTTGGTAAGGAAAGATGACATACATTGATTAGGTGAAGTGAGGGATACCAAAAGATCTACCACTTGGTTACACTCCCACCATGTGTGGGTAATCTCAATATGATTACCCAGGGTCTTTATTCACATCCAAATTAAATATACGATATTCAATGGAACCCTTCCTATACCTGATAGTGCTTTGAAAAGAATTAGAAAATCTACTTCCATCACCTTAAGGATAATGTTACGCGGCCCGCACAACTCTAAACTCAGGAGAATCGCTTGGGATACATCCTGTATGAAATCTCCCCTACCATAGATGGTGGAGAACACTAATATAATAAATACCTAATAGGTCTTGATCATGAATCTACCTCACATCTCCCTCCAATAAGAGGAAAATTTGTGTTAATCTTTAGCCCAATGTGTAGTGGGTTCTAACAGACCCAATGCCCCCATCCTAGCTCCCTGGCCTGGGAAATAAACTCATTCGAGATGAGGGATTTAATCGTCGATGCAACATGGCAGTTGGTACATAGCCGGACCATATCCTTTAAAGAGAATTCTATCCTAAGAACCACATATGTTTTTGTGTCACACTTTATTTCCAGCCTTCCAGATGGTATTGTATCTAGCCAATAATATAATAGCCCTCACCTTTCTCACAGGTCCATTATCACACCCTCCTTGAAACCATTCTCTTTGAAAGGTGTCCTACACACATTCATGTCCATTCCATCCTATGAAAACATAGAAGGCCTGCCATGTCAACCTTGCCCCAATTGAAATCAAAATATAAATTCCCCACCATTTCTATATTGGCATCACAGAACCACCCTCACCAAGAGGTGATGCTCACACCCATGTGTTGAATGTTAACATGATTGTTAAAAGCTCAATTCCTCACCTACCACAACATGAATTCATATTGGGAGGGAACCTCCCTGCACCATATAGTCACCCCACGGATGATCATCTGTTTCATCCCTCCTCACACAATCAAATTCTTTTAATGAAAACTCACCTAATGGGTATCCTGTAAGAATGAGTTTATCAGGTTCTTCATTAGTAACAATGTTAGTAAAAATAGTGCATTAATTCTCATCAATAATTTCCTGAATAAAACCGGGGAGGCATATAGCCTCTCAAAATGATAGATTGATTATGGGAATCCCTAGAACCACAACATAGAAACCCCCTAATATTGAACCAAGAATTTTATGTCACCACTTCATAGTATCCACCTAGATTGCTGATACAAGATCTCCGTGTATAGGTGAATCAGGTTACAAATTTTAGAGGGCCTTTTTCTCTACTCATTCACGAATGACATATCCTATAGAGTATGAAACTCATTTATTTTTATGTGATCATAATAATTATGAGTGATATAAATCTATTGTTATGTTACAACTATTTATTATACCATTATTGGAACAAGAAAACATCACTTTTTATTTCATCATCAGAATCCAGAAAATCTCTAATGTTTTTAGTGTTATTTGAGACATCATTCATAGAAATTCATATTGGGCATATATAATCCCTATAAAAGATTATTTTTTTTTGTATCCTTCCATCAAGGAAATAAATTAAGGATGTGGTATGGTTTTTTGGAGTCCCAACTTCTATTCCATATTTTCCACATCTAAGGATTACCTTAATTTTTAGGATAACTCTTAATATTTAATTTCCTAATGTCTTTTTTCCAGTATTCTTATCATTTTCAGGAATATGTTAAATCTGATAGAAATATCATAAACCTATATAGAATTCAGAAATCATATTCTATATAATTCAATTGTTATTTGTATCACCACCTTCCTCTAATTGAATTGTCATATAACAATAGATTTCACTCAACCATTTAGATGGATCCCAGAGAATATATATATAATAAAGTTCATAACTCCTATTTGATATTATTAAGATAGATTATTATTTATATTAGGGATTCCCCTAGATAATGAAATTTAATTGTATGTAATTTTAATTTAATAGTAAAAAAAGAAACTTTAGTTTCTACAAATTTTTTATTGTATAAATTTTTAGTGGGATATGGAATTCAAATTCATTGAGAAGATATTCCCAACAATTATTCATTTTTACATGTGCATAATAGTCTAAAATATGTCAATATTTTGTCCTAGTTATATTTTTTCCTATGATAATCTTCAATGAGTATAGACTATAGCTAGTCATTTTGTGCTTCAACCCATATTCTCTAAAGTTAACAATGTTGTATATGTATATCACATGAATAGTAATATACATAATCTGTCACATGTTATAATCCCAGAGGGTTTAAAACTAGATAATGATATTTTTATAATGAACAATCAATATAAATATAGGATCATATGGAAAAAGTGATATATTGGAAGTAAACTCGCCATAATAGTGTATCGTGAAGAAATAATAAATTTATGAATATCCATGAGAACCCAAGGGTAAATAGAATAGTGACATAGTAAATATTTTAATAGTTATTATGGATTTTTAATGTGTAATTCAGTATATGGTTTTTAAACTAAAATATCCAAATACATTATTTTTTATTTAATTTTTTGTAAATAATTTTCTTTACCTAGAACAATTATTCAAAATAAAGATTTAATATATTATTACCTTATAAAATAGCCATTAGATTGGTCAGTATTAATAGAATTAAGCAAATTTTTTAATAGGTTAATAAATATTTTTAAGAATAAATATTTATTTATTAATTTGTATGACATAATAATTAAATATTTATTTAAATCATTTAGTAATTAAAAGACATATATTTTAGTGTAATGTATTTTACTGATTTTATACATTAAAATCTGAAAATTATATTGATCACTAATAAAATTAGACTTCATTTAAATGTTTGGGTTATTTAAGAATAAAAATCATTATATAAATGTTTTATATTTTTTGAATGAAGATAAATTCATTCAAATGTTAATAGAGTTATTTTTTGAGATGATTTTTATTTGAACAATGAAATTTAAGATAATAATTAAACAAATAACTATTTAATATTTGTTTTAGTTTTAATTTTAATTATTATTTCAATTAAATAACATACTTTTAATTTTATATTTTTACTTGGGATGGATGGAATCTATATTTAGTTTATTTCATCCAAATGATATTTTAATAAAATGGGGCTTATTGGGGTTTTGGTGGATTTCATGATTATATTGAAATTTTATTTTATACATATAAACATATACATGATTAAATGGTTATATATTTTTAAATGTCATATCCAAATTTGGTTATGAATTGACACTATCATTTTGACATAATTAATAGAAACAAATCCATAATTTGTTACAAGGATTAAGGTCAAAACATTTATATTGGGAGGGTTAACCCTGAGAGAGAGGTTTTATTGATATATAAAAAGGTTTAATTCGTATTACATTAAGATATTTTTACCCAATATTAGCTTACATTTTTAATATTTTCAATTTTGATTCACTTTAACAATAAGGTAACCATATATTCTTTTAATACGTACATCAATTCTATGTTTTTCCTCCTCTTATATAAAAACAAGAACCTAAGATCAAATATTATTAATGAAATTTTATTCCCCTATATGTTAAATTAATGTAAAAAACCATTACATATTTATTCCCTTATTTTTGAAATTATCTCTTATTCACATATAATCATTATTTCATTTCATATGGTGCGTGAAAAAAATATTTATCTCCAATAAGTTGTATAAACCACATCTGAGCCCATTTTTTAATTTCTTAATATACCTTCTATAAATGTGCTTTATCAATAATAAATTAAATAATAAAATTTCATTAATAAATTAGGTTTTATTATGTTTCTATAAAAAAAATTATTCACCACTTTCCAATAAATTGTATTGAATGTATCCCTATGTGTATGTGCAGACTACCACCGCTAAATAGTGATATGATTCCTTCCTTATAACCTCCACACATTGATTGGTATAATATTTTATTAAATAAATATATATTATATTTAACATAAAAGAATTGTTTTTTAATTATAATTTATTATTTATATTTTATTCATTATTTTTTAGAAAGTGAAATTGACACTCATGAGTATGTTCATATTACCCTCCACATGAAAACTGTAATAAATAAATTTATTTTTTTTTCTATGGTAATAAATATTTATAAAATTTAGATAAATAAAATTTAAATGATTATTTAAATTATAGTTTTAATGGCTTCATGATAAAAATAAAATAACTCGAACATACAAAAAAACAATGTTGAAAAATGAAACAGTTAACACTCAGAAATGATTATTTTAATAACAAATTAATATTTAATTGGTGTCAAAATTTTAGATGTGGGACACATATGGCACTGTATGTCTTTACATATTTATATTATAGATTTCTAATAAATTTTAATTTATTATATATTAGTTTATATATTTTATGAACGAACTCTTACTAGAGGTAAGGGTAAACGTAAGAATGTCAGTTTTGTCAGAATTGTTTATTCTTAAATTTATAGTTTTGAAATTATATAATATATGTCTAAAAATACATATCTATTTTTTTCATAATGGTTATTTCATAAAAAATATATTTTCATTTTTCTACTATCAATATAGGTACTCAATTGATTAAAGGAATGATGTTTTTGTAAAACATATACTTTTTCTCCTTTTAGTTTACAATATTCTTTTTGAACATCAATAATTACTATTCAATACTATGGAAAATGTTTTTAATCTATTTCAGTGACAATTTCAATAATTTTTCCCCATTCTTAAATTTCAACAAAATTTTATGAAATAAAATATTATTTCAATTTGATGAATGATGTGTACTTCACTAATTGTCTAAATAGAATAATTGTTTTATTTTATTCAACTCAAACATCATTTACCAAAATAATGACTACTCATAGACCTGAATAATCTTGAAAAATAATCTATGGTATTTTTTATGAAATTATTTCCTCATTATATATTAATTTCTTTTCAAAAGAATTATTTTAATATGAAAAGATTATTTCTCATAAGAAATATTCTACTAATTATTTAATGTAAGTTTTCAATAATGATAAATCCATTGATTCTACTTCTCATTGATATAAAGTTTTATTCTATTATAATTTCTTAATTCATTCAATATAATTTTATATATTATGACGTTTAAACCATGATGAAATGAATTTTTTTTTCTTGGTTCAAGTTATATTTAAAAAATAACTATATAGTTCCATCTGGACCGCATATGAATCCTGTATGATTATATTAAATGGGGTATAATTATATCAACCAAAGTCATTGAAAAACGAACAATGTTTCATGATAAAAATGATACAAGATAGGTTTTCCTAGTAATATAAGAGGATAAAAATAATGTTATCAAAAAAATATAAGGTACAAGTGTGGTGGACTGAACCATATATTTTTATGAATTTCATTGTTTGTATTGTCAAACAAGAGATTAATATTATTATAATTTTGTCACCCATTATTCTACTATTTTATGATATGATAATATATAAAAACATTAACTCATTTATTATGTTCTTTGATTCCATTATGATTTATTTAATATGATAATCCAGGATTTTTTCCGAGATTCATGAATATGAATTTTGAATTTATAGGTATCTTTTAAAATTCTTTTTCAAATTTTATCGTGCCATTTATTTACAATAATATATAAATTATAATTTACATTCAATTTTTTTAATACTAAACATATTATTTTACACATTATTATTGTTTCCATCCCCAAAATATGTTGATCATTTTAATTATTATATGTCTAATATGGGATCTTTTTTTATGAACATTGTGGGATATGATGGAGATCATTTTTATACTAGGTGTTTATGAGACAATATTTCATATGAAAAAAATAAAATTATGGTTTTGGACATAAATATTAATTTTATAAAATAAATATACTTCTAAAAAATTTATTGTTTCTATATTTCGTCTTTTGACACCTCAAAGAAGTTAAACCTCATGAGATTTCAAATCACATCTCAATTTAGTCAATGTAATGATCACTACAAGTAATTGACTCCCAATATCAAAATATCTTGTCTCAATAACATACATTTTCTTTCTAAGATTATAGAGAATATTTCTTCTCGCAATATTAGTATTATTAAATTATGTTACAAGAATTTCTAAAATTTTTAATATAATTTATATGAAAAAAATACTTTTATAGGTAGCATCTAGACCAATTGATAGAAAGAACCTATTTTACAACATCATAGGATTTCGAATAACCGTTATCCAAGTTATAAGTGTCCTGTTTCATTTTACAATTATCAAATGGGTTTTTTTTGATATTGGGTGTGAATTTATATATGTAAAAGATACCTTAATGGAGTTCATAGTATGTAAAAAAAATTATTATTATGTGTCATACAAAGTACTTAATTTTTTATTTTAGGGGAATCATTAATAAAATTCATTCACGTAATTATATTAGGGAACATTTATGTGATCACATTGAAATTATATTTCATTCATTGTATCTTTATTTTGAATAATCATTGGTTGTTGAAAACTATTTAAAAATTGGAATTATATATATAGTGTAACTAAAAAATTGAATCGATGCCATCCTATTTTAATTCAAATATCAACATGAAATGTAATTAATGATATAGTTCATGATATATTATTATGTGGTTAAAAAATTATTTATCCTCCATTAATTGTAACAATATATACCGTCATTTCCTAGAACGTAGTGTAATATTAGTCCTTAATGTTTATTCAAATCATTGTATAGATGGAATATCCTTATATGACAATAAAGGTACAAAAAATAGATTTCTCATATATTTTTATAATTTTGATCATAAATTGAATATTATCATTCTGAAAAACAAGGAAAGTTCCATTGTGACAATGTAGACATAGATAACCATCTTTTTTAGTACATGGAAAATGTTTATGAGCAACTTCATGGATAAAATTTCATATAATATGTTCCCCTTCATTATGCTGACAATTTTTATTGAGCATTTGATATATGGTTCATATGCATTAAAATTTCTTTTTTATATTAATTTTGATCAATATATATACCAATATGATATATATCAACATATATTTCCAATATAGGTATTTTTTTATAATTTTAATAAGTGAAATATCAAGGTTTATTCCAAAATTAGATTTACATGACCCACTCCATAGAGGAAATCACTGCATTATTCCTTTTATTTTTTAGATCTTATTTTTTTCCAATATAAGAAAAATTATTTTCATAAATGGTGATCTTATAAATATAAATTTATATCAAATGAGAACACATAATTTTTTTCATGTTTTTTTTCATAATCCGGACTGAAGGACGCATGGAATCATGCAATAATGATATCATTGTATGGGGAATTAATAACCATTTTAAAATATTAATTTTTTATAATGTTACACAAATTTTCCATTCTGACCCTTTTGACCCAATGGAAAACCAAATATATGTATTTTACATTAATTTTGTGGATCCAAATCCCAAATTATATATTGAGATTGATCTATTGACGAAGTGTAGCAATTTATTAGCAACTAGGGATATAAATATGTGTGAATTCACCTTCCATCTATTTTCTCCATTCCCTCTATAAAACAATTACCCTATTAATTTTTATTGATAGGACACAAATGTAAATATCACATTGTTTAATAACCTTAATATATTAGTAAAATAACATTTAATTCTCAAATTAAATGATGATGTCCCAAAAAATGATTATGTATATAGAAGCAACAAACCCCGATAATGTAGGATTTGTCTTAGTGAACGTAAAGAAACATGTACTTAAAATTTTGGCAGCTAATTTTTTTCAACATGATCCCTTTAAGGGTATCCAATTAATCTTTTAATATCCTTGAATGATCAAGTTGGAGGGAGATAAGTCAAGTTCCCTATATTGTAGGCATCAAATTTTCAGCATTAGGATGCCATTCATTATATAGTTTTTATAAAATAGGGATTGATGATGATTTATATCTGTTTGATATCTTGATATAGACAGGTTAATAATTTTAAATTATATGGACATTTCAATTTTTTAATTTGAGAATAATTAATTTTGTGGCATATAATAGATCTATTCATTCTGAAATGTATATTTCATGGGGAGACACTACTCCTCAAAACCTATGTTCTTAAAATATCCTAAATAATAGATTCTTTGAATTTTTTTGAATTATTATAGTAATCCTTAATTGATTTATTTATATGAATGATAGAAAGAGATTTTAAGATATCATAATTCTTTTCTAGGGGCCTACACATTCTACCTGGAGGTTTCTCATTAGATTAGTGAAAATAAGAAAGATGTTCATATATTAATTAATCGAGTCCATTGAAAAATTTATGGTTTGATGTTGAAATTAATTGAGTTCTATGACAAAGATATAACGTATTCTAATTTTAAGAGATAAAATATATTCCTAATAATTTTTCGTTTGGTTAAATTTGAATATAATGAGCCCTAGTCGTTCCATGATATAATAATTGTTCATATGGGAATTGTTGGAGAATTTATATATTGTTTTCAACTAAATTAATGGTTATTTATTTATATAATTCTTAAATTGTATTATAGAACATGAAATAATATTCTTTTATGTTTTAAAAATTAGTACTAAATAATAATGTATATTTGGTAAAATGATATCAATATGAATCATCTAAATCAATGAAAAATTTATTCAATTAGATGATGTTGATGTTAATTCCACAATTACAAAATATAGGATCATAGTCTAAATTTTTTTTGTTCATATCATAAGAAAGGACATTAAAATTCCAAGAGTAATTGAATTGAATTGGGATCCCACATTGTATATACAAATTATTCATTGTTTCACTATCACTGACTGGGCCTTCCTTTGGGAGGTTATGACAATGAAATTATAAACACTAGTATCACATGTGGATTAATGTTCATTGGTAATTGATTCTTTCAACCAATTTTTGTTGAATTTTAAAAATTATTGAATTTCATATGCATCCTACTATAACATATTTTTATAATCATATTCATAAATTGTGTCCCCAATTACTCTCTTTTGATATAGTAGTATTAGCACATATCTCACCAGTTAGGGGGTTTTCCAATACCACACATATGAGTCCATAAATATTCAATATTATACCATTGGTGATGTATTGATACAATAATTAAAATCAACAACAAATTAAATAATGTAAAATGAAAATTTTGATGATTAAACTATAAATCAATGATATTTGTAGTATCATATAGTATAACTAGAATATTATATTGGATGATATAAAATACTCATGGAAATTTTAAAATTCAAACCAAAAAAATATTCACTTAAAATATTATAATATTATGAAACAATGATACTCATTTTAATTATAAAAATTCGAATTGTATTGCAATTATTTTCTCAAGGAAACATGGAATGATATTTTGTGTGCTTAGTAAAATGATCCAACGTCAACACTATTTTATGTGTGACAGCCGTGGATTATACTATTATAAGATCCATTAAAATTTTGGATGGTGTTATCCATGACATGGAAATTTAATATGTAATTAAATTTTTTATGTGATTTTTTGGGATGAAAAATCCCTAAATCTTTAAAGATAATTCAATGAAATGAGTAGAGTATACAATTCATCATAAATATTTTTTTTTGAATACCTTCATTAAATGATCTTGAGAAATATGCATAATTTTAAAACCAGATAAATATTTCAAAAATTATTTGATAAAAAATCACTTTCTTTTATAGGAAATTAAATTTGAATGATTAGGTATTCTTATATTTCATAGAGTACAAATTTACTAGAAATGAAACTATCAAAAATTATATTTCTATTTACAAAGAAATTGAGAAGATGGGTTGTTCTACTTGATGGTTTTGGGTCCCACAAGGGATATAATAATTATCCTAATTATTATTTCATACTATATCTATATATTAGTCATCTTGATTCCATATTATGAAAAATTAGTGTGTAACACTAAATAGATTTTCTCATCCCATTGAATAATAGGAATGGGTGGTACCAATGTGAGGTATGGTAAGAGTGAAGTATTCTTACAAAAGTAATGGATTCCTCTCTAGTTATACTTGTATGTATCATTCATAAAATTTCTCTATTTGGGTATTGAGGGACTCGATGGTTTCATGGAGTTCATAACAAACTATCACCAAGACATACCTTGAATTAGAGGTAGTGAATGGGTCCTGATAAGATAAGACCACCTATTAATATTTTTTATATCAATATATAGTAGTTCTAGAATATATTCTATATATATAATAAATTTTTTCAATACTAGGGGAATTAATAATTTTCCATGAAATTTGAGGTTAGAAAATTATGTTTAAAAGGAACTATGAAAGAATGATGATAAGAAAAATATGATACTAATATATGGGTTCATTATTTTTGGATGGGTATTTTCATGAGGAGGTGTATTAAAATAAATATAGGGATTCACACTTAGTAGGTATATTCTCTACAATAAAACATTCATTGAGTCATATTATATTCTCTAACCCAATTTGAGACTGATGAATCATCACATCAATATAGAGAGAGGCTCGTTATGATAGAATGTGGACGAGGTACACCCAGTCAATTTAATTTATCATGTGAATAAATCCTGAAATTAAGAAATAGTTGGATGTATTAATGAGATCTTATGTAATTATACTACATCATATATTACTTATATGCAACAAATTCATATAGTTTGGTGGATATTATTTTTCATATCGAATAATCCTCATCGAATTCAGCTGTATTTTATTCAATCTCAAGAAAATAATTGGGGTGTGGTCAAAAAATATATCTAAAAATAATAACATTATATTAATAAAATATATATAAATATTATAATATTAAATGAAATCCTCTCCAACTAATTTTCAATATTGGAAGAAATCATAATCCCTTAATATATGTTTTTTCTTTATGGGTTTTTAATACATATCGATGTTATGATATTTTTCCCTCTCTCCTAAGTACTCCACTAAAATATTTTCATCGATTGTGATCATTTGAGAGTCTCTAACATCTGAAACTGAAAACACTTTTGGTGACAGATTTGAAAAAAGAGAAAGAAACATTGCTAGTGAATACTATGATACTCCACCTAGTAAAGATAGCAATGAAATCTATAATAGTGGGGATACAATAATAACCTCATCATTATCCATTGAAGCCATTTTGGTTCTGCATTCATGATCTTCCATTCCTAATGAATATTTAATGATTTATATTCTAGTAATGGAATTTAATCTTCCATTTTCTCTATAGTCATCTGTTTTTCTTATAGTACTAAATAAGAAGATTATGTCATGGGACTCTTAGAGTTTTGATCATCACAACAGTAATGGTATATATCCATTACCATTCATGGTGAAAAATATAAAAATTGAGTGTTACTATAAGATGGAATTAATTAATTTTATATGATGGGGGGCATATTTCATCTTCATTATATAATGATAAATTATTTATCCAGTAGATAATTCCCAAAATTAGGATATATCTTATATCTATAAATATTGCTACATCACTGTAATTGTCTTGTAGAAAATTTATGCTCACAAAATCAAGCATAACATCAATCAGTGACATTATATGTCACTCACCGTAATGAAACTTTTTTATTAGTGATCAGTATGAAATATATATCTCTATACTCATCCAACCCTATCCTATACCTTTTATACTAGGTGTTAAATATAATCTAGAATAGTTGAATTATTCATAAAATGTAATCCTACAATAGGCAATCACATTTCTTCCCTAAAATAAAGATTCAATCTACTTCTAATTAATCCAATTACACAAGTAATAATATCTCATTAATCACAGATATAGGGTTAAAATACTCAATAGAATACTTTTTTTAGGTCTTGAGTTAATTAAAATCCAACAAATTGTTATTAATAATGTTGGTTATATATTCCACATCAAGTTCCACTAAAATGCCATATCATTGATAGTAAAGGTTAAAGAACATTTCCATTTTTTCCCTTACCACCTATTTCTACATGATGATGGAATTTACATTATCTCGCCTAATGGGTTTTTTTAATTTATTTCTATATATTATAGTTTATCTACTGAAATATTTAGAATACCAGGATAAAATTTAAATTTAATTAGTTATGTCAAAGGATACAAGTGACTAGGGAGAAATAGATGATAAATACTATTATTAATGATGTGTTTTAATTAAAGGTTGTACATGAACATTCCATAGGGCTTGCAGTGGTGATTTCATGACACCTTCCCCCCTTCAGAGATGGTGTTGGCTCCAGCCCTGGTCTCTCCACTCCCCCCCGAGGGATGGACCTCTAGCTTCCATCGTAGGATTGGATCCATCCTTTTCCCCCTTCTCGAATCCTGACTTTCTTCCCTCCTTCCTTCAGATTTCTCTCTGCCCTAAAGTTATGGATTTGATAAATGGCCTTGCGAATCTGTCGATATCAACCCCAGAGTTCAACGAGGCTTCGGGTCTACTGAACCTCTCCCTGATTGCACACTTCATGCAGCGGCGTCCCTTGGTGGATTCATTTTATAGGTACATTTTTGGGTCGTGGGATTTACAGGATAGAGAAAAAGTGGGTCTTCTTGATTCCATGAAAATTTGGATTCGATTCGCCACTGAGGAGGATCTAATTAAAGCCTTGTACAGTGCCCTGAAAAGCTGAAATAACCTCCATTTTTACCTCTTTCGTTGGACATATGACTTCCACATGCATCAAGACTCCCCTTTTGTATTGGTATGGGTTACTTTTCTGCATCTTCCTTTACCATTTCAATTCCCCATAATTTTGAGAATTCTAGGCAACATAGTGAGTATATTTCTGTGTGCTGATTCAAGAACCAGGGCACTATGCCACCCATTCTGTCCCCGTATATGTTTAGAACTTGATTTCTTGAATATTCCACGTTATTTTGTGTGGATTATAGTGGAGGGAGATCTTCGACACAAACAACCTGTAGAATATTAAACATTTATCACTTCTGTAATTCTTGTAAGAAGCTAGGACATCCTGATGTATTCTGCAGACGTGGGAGGATGGATCCTAGACATGTTGCGGATGCAAGCGATGTTGGAAAGGGATTGTGTATGGGATAAGGTAGAAGAAAATATTTGGAAGTTGGACAAGTGTGCGCACACAGTGGTTTTGATCATTGAAAGGAACCAGAGATAGAGGCACCATGACTCAGTCCTGGTCTCACAACACAGAATTCTAAGAAGAAATTAATGGCCCCTTCTCCAAACCTGAAGGTTTCTATGGTTTTTGACAGATTAAAGAGAGACTTGGTGGTGTGAATTCTAGGGGGAATGGGTGATAACAAGGTGGTACCCCTGGATAAAGAAGTTTCAGGTTGTAGCAATGAGGTAGGGAAAGACCTACACTTGATTTTGGAAGGCGACTCAACTGCAGGTAACAATGACGGAGTGAAGGATTCTACCCTGGAGGTAACATTAATGCAGATGGATACAATTATTGTAGCCAATGTTTCAGAGGTGATTGAGAGACCTTGTGAGGACCAAGAATCTGGTGGGAAATCCCAGTGTCTGTCTTTGAGAGACACCTCAATGCAACTTCAATACATGGGAAGAGGCTATCAACAGGCAGTAGCCTACGAGGTGACAAGGCAGGCAATATAGGCGACCCTTTATTATGCGGAGACAGTTACAGTTGGGTGATTAAACATGGACCTTCCAAATAGGTTTGCAGTGTTGGGTGATGATTAATGCCAAGCTAATGGGGATCTAAATATGGATGAGGATTTACATGAAGGGGACCAATTTTTAGATGTGGGTGAGTCCCAATAGGAGATGGATGGTGTTCTGGATGTCCCCGCGGAGCCCAAGGAAGTGTCCATTGTAGAGGAATGTCTAAGATCATACTCAGAAAAAGGAAAGTTCATTACTACAAATTCTGATGGTTTTATCAACACAAACCAGAGGGGGTGACGTAGGAAGGAGTAATATAACCTACCAAGTCCTCCTATCAAGAGGTTTGCAAGTAAGAGAAATCAGCTACCAAAAGATACTATAACTGTGAACAATTCAGATGCAGTGGTCAACTCATATAGCGACCTGATGTATGCAGGCGGTGAGGCTGGAGTCCCTGCTATTCCCTTGGCGAAGACGTGGGATCATGGATAGAAATATGAGACAAGATCTGTCAGAGACACTCAACAATAGATATCATCGATGATGGAATGCATGGATCTACTTTTGCACTCAGATGAAGAAATGGGAGAGGAATATATGGATATGAGAGCATTGAAGAATACAGGAAGAACGATCTGCGTGATCACTTCTAAGGAACAAGGTGAGTGGATTGATAGGCAGGCTTGCATTATTCTCAGAGGCTTCAATATGGAAAATATTGACATGGGGGAATTCACAAAATCATGGGACAACATGGCTCTTTAGTATGAAGGAATTTTGAAGGACTACCCTGACTCCCAGGTAAATTTTATTCCCTGGATATTGTTTAGGGAAATTGATTCCAATCGGCTCAAACTGTTCTTCAACAAATCGGTTGTTTCTTTTGGTATTTAAAGATTTAAGGGTTCTCACTCCCCCCTTAAATGTGTTTTTGAAAATAAAAAATCAACGTTGGGTGAATGGTGTGTTTTAATTGTATGGTTTTTTAGCTAAAACATTACTATTTTCCAAAGGAAAAAAAGATGTTTATTATTTACCTAATTTTTTAGATGATAATTTGTTTATAGGATGTGATTTTGGTCTCATCACACCATTTAGTTTGAAATTGTAGAATACTCTAGGACTCTCATAGTGATTTATGAAACATTTTAAAATCATAACAAAGACCCTTTTTACCAGTTACCACTATGGTAGTCATAAATCAAACATATGTGTTGAAAAAAAATATTTAAATATTAAATGTTTTCTATCATTCAAATATATGGTGATTATAATTTTGTAAAAAGTTTCATAGTTTGGAACTCTATAAATATACACCATCTCGGGTGGTGATATGAGTTTTTATATTAGGTACATATCCAACAAGGTTTTTTTTCAAAATAATCTGATGAATGGAATAAAATCCCACATCCTAATTTTCTTCGTAATGATATATGACATAATATTTATGTTAATTTAAAAATTTTGGTATTGGGTTATAATGATTTTATATTTATTATTTATTATCATTAATTTATGGTCATATAGAGAGGACTAATATGTGAAATGCACCATGAAATGGATGGTCTAAGGCCTATACATGAGAGACACTTTCTAGGTTATCTTGTTTTTTTGTAGTAATATAGGATAAAGTGGTTAGGTATTTCCATAGTTAGGATGATACATTATCATTATCAGATCAAATGAGGATTACATCATAGTATTGTAATAGATGGATTCCATTTATAATAACATAAGGAATACATATATCATTACAAGAGGAATCCTTGGATATTAATTAGAGAAAACTCATGCACATAACTAGAGACTTCACTATCACTATAATAATGTATTTTCCTATCCCAAACACCTGAGATATAATAATTTTATAGTCATCTAAAAATTTAAATCTTTACATTGGTCACCTAAATATCATAAATCATGGAATGTTTAATTTACCTTATTCTTAATAAATAGTATTCCTATAATATGAAATGTGTATATGCCTCTTACTCATTATAAGGAATGATGGAATCTTAGTGTCATCACATAAGAAAATCATGAATCCACTATTAAAATAATATATTAAAATATGAAGGTTTAAATCATACCATGAAGGAAGAACATGTTAATATTCGGGAGGGAAATGTGTTTGGGAACACCATATCTCGATGGTAATATAATAATATATTGTAATTGTAACACCAGGATGTTTTTTTGAAATATTGTCTTAAAATAATTTTTATTATTCAGTAGTTGTCTTATCTCTAAATCATTAATTAAAATTAATTAAGAGATTCCCTCATTATAAAATTACTATAATACCCTCTTGATTAGGTTAGCATTAATAATTATAACTATAATATGAAAATATATTGTGTATTCATTGTCTATCAATTATTTATGAAAAATGTAAATAGTTATTAGTATTTTTTAGTGAAATACATTGGTTAATAAAATTAATGAGATATTTGTGTGTGTGTGTGTGTTAGATACTTAATATAATATTTTTAATATTCATCCAAATTTGTATTTTAGTCTTATGGTAGGAATAAAAACCTATTTGATGTTTAAATTCCTATTTTTTTTTAAGGTTAATTTTAAATATTTGAATGTAGAAACCATTTTAAAATAATATTTTGATTCATTAATAATATTTATATGAAAAAATAAACCACTTATTTTTATGAGGGATATAAAAATTTACTAATGATGAATTTCTGATATTTTTCTGAAAACTATTATTGTTTGATTAATAGAAAAAATACGGTAAAATTTAATTAACAATAATTTTTTTCAATGAAATGAATAATATGGTTAAATTATATTATTTAATGGTTTAAATCTATAAATATAATATATTTTTACCATTTTATCTAATTTAGGTCATTGGAATTAATTTTACATTTAATTCAAATATAAAAACATTTCAATCTTTTGAAATATTTTAACTTTTAAAACGTCTTTCCTTATTTCAACAATGAGATTAATTTTAAATTAATTACTGAAACTTCTCTATTTTGAATTTTGAAAAATTTATTCCATATTTGGAATCAGTTTATCCAAATTATGTAAATATCTTTATTTTATTTTTTGGGAAATTTGAATAGAAACTTCAATAAATATTATTAACATTATAAAAGTGAAAATCTGTTAATTAAGGGTAAAACAAATATTATAAAACTACACTATCAATTTTATTAATATATTTTTATGATTATAATTTCTTATAAAACATAATCAGGTCTAAATTGTATCCATTGGAACCCACATGGATGAGATTAAGACATTTGTTTTATTTTATTTATAGGAAAGCGAAATATGTATCACTCAAACTTTATTAATGAAATTATTGTTAATATATGGTTATACCAAAGATAAATTATATTTTAAATACTCCTTAGAAATCTAATTTTTTTCTTAATCATGACCACTTATTTGTAATTTTTAGAAAATAAATAATTACCATAAAGACTTATACTCAGAAAATTGAAAAATTAAATAATTGATAAAAAATAAATAAAACATTTTTTATTAAAATATTAATAACAATAAAAAGGCCAAAAAACTAGACCAAAACATACTGGTAGAGTATATCTTGACTATAATCATCAAATGAACGACTTATATACCAATTGGACCCCAATATATGAGATTATGACACTTAAATTATTTTATTTAACGTAAAAATAAATTTGTCACATTAATGTTTTAAAGGAGTATATAATTTTTAATGTTGGGGTTCTCTAAATATAAATTATAATTAAAACATTTTTATGAAATATAATTGATTTATCTTCATCATATTCTTTTATTTTTAAATTTTATTTAAAAATAATTATATTAAATAATAATAGAAAATTCGGGTAGTAATTGTTTTAATAATTAAGATATCAAATAAATGTTATTGAAAATATTTTAATAAATAAAATTTGTGATAATTATTCTGTAAAATGAATTTTCTAGATTACCATGATATCTTGGTGATTTGAAAAAATATTTTTATCAAGGTTCACTACTAATTTTGTATATTTTTAAAAATCGATGAAATAAATAGTGTCCAAATTGTCACTATTTTTATTCTGTAAAAATAAGGTTTCATAAATAATTTAAAAATATTCAAACAATGTAAAAAATATTGAATAATTATGATATGGTATAAAATTTCCTAAATTATTCATGTGATCTAATTAACTGAAAATAAGAATATATTTCACACTTTTAATATTAAAATATTTATTACCCAAGTTAAAAATTAATTAGAATAATTAAGTGTTAATTAAAATGATAATGCTTAAATTGACATTAAAACTTTTCTAAAATTTGATGGTTGATTATATTACAACCCTATATCATCTCATATTTTAAATTGGGACATTTTAGAGGTTTTATATGGGGTGTGATTTTATTATAAATTAATATTTTTGAGGATTCAAAAAGTGCCCCTCACCCCAATTTTAAAAGGGAACTTCCTCACTCATTTATTCAATTTATTTTTGTCCTTCAAGATCAACCATCCCAGGACCATTTACCGTATCAACATCACTAGATAAATTCTATAGGTCCTGGTGTTCTTCAATGTCCCACTCTACATCTCTAAGAGGATATTTAGAGGAGGCGCGTCGAAGGAGATGTAATATCATTTGTCATTTCTTTCAAACATCATTCTTATTCAACTTCCACATAATGAGTTGTTTTATTATAAAGAAACAGTAGCGTTAGTACATGTATACTGAGAGGTTATTAAGATTATTAAACAACCACATTCAACCTTCTACCCATCCTATGAAAAATAAAATCACTACGAGTGCGTATGTACAATTTACTGTCTCCACGTCGTGGTGTAATCCCTTTTCTACCAACACATTACATGGATAGGTATAATGATGGAATTAATAAATATAAACATTATTAATATAAAATTATATTTCTTATGATATATGATACACCACCATCTTCAATATCATTATTAAATTATGGTAATGATTTAATCGCATGTGTGTACGAATAACATACCATCACCACGGTGATATGTGATTTATTCTACCTAATCATCATCAAAATATGATTATATAAAATATAGTGATGATTAAATATGATGTATATTATACTAATACCATGATTTAAATGATATAACTATAACCTATAAAGAGGAATATGAACTTATCTGATAAAACATTAATAATAACATAAAGTAGTTGATACCTGAATAATGAGTAAAAATAAAATGTTACTAATGAAAGGATGAAAATATGATCATAAATATTATAAAAAAAATTATTCTGTTTATTGAATAAATCATTAACATTATTTAAAAAATTATACATGATGTGTAGATATATATGAATCATATCTGACCTAAGGTAAGGGATAACTTTTCAAATCTCATTTTAATCCGACATTATTTATTCTTAAGTAGTTATTGTGGTATATTTATCATCCATGTCCATTTTTAAAAAAATATGTATTTCAATATATTAATTATAACCCTCTATAATTTTTCACTTTGGTTATTATTTACTAAATGGTTTGAATGGAATCATTTTTCGTTTTTGGTATAAGGTACTTTAGGACTTTTCTGGAAAAAGTATGAGATTAATGTAATTTAAACTTGTACAGAATGAACAAGTATTAAACATTAATAATTCCTTATTTCCCTGAAGGATACCCAACAATATTAAAATTTTATTTTCACATAAAATTATTTATTTTAAAATTTGGTGGCATTTTGAAGAAGGAAAACATTTTTGAAAATGAAAGTATATTTTACCTAGGAATTAATTTCAAGTGTTTTTTCAAAATTATTTTCAATCAAATATGACACTACATAAATAGGGTTACATTTCTAACAATATTATTAATATAATTTTATTGTGTTTATTAAGTAATTTTATTTGGGAAATCTATTTGAATTATATCAATTATGATGGAAGGACGTTTAAGAAACCCATCTTATTTCCTATGTTATTCTATGGTGACTATTTTTATATATTTTTGGAACACATAATAATGGATTCATTATGAGATGGGTGTGAAGAAAATCACCCTCCAATGCATTGGTTAATGATTTATATATAATGATATATACATGAATTGAATGAGAAAAAAAAACTAGTTCCGTAATATAGGGATTGAATGGGGAGGGAACTTGGTTCAGTAACAGAATTTGTGCGCAATGACTATAACGACCCATACTTTACATACATTGTTAATACATAAAAGTTGAATCATACTTATTACAACATATAAAGAAAGTACGAAAGGACCGTATAGGTATAGTGTCTTTAGAAACTGTGAAACATAAACAACTTGTTCATAAAGCATCTACACTGTCTCCCATTTATTTCATCATATCTATAGTCCCTTTTGGCATATCTTACTTAATAACCTTCTTCCTGACCTGGGGAAAGAAAACATACAAAAGGTTGATCTCAAATTCTTAGTAAGGGTAAACAAAAGAAATATCAATCACATCATATTCATAAGAACATAACTTTTGGAAATCTTAACCTGCAAAAGAGAGCATAATTTCATAACATGGGATAAATCATAGTAGTGAAATGGAATCCCGATAATCATAACTTAAAACATGAAACTTTGTTGCATACACACATAATCATAGAGAATCATTTCTTATTAGTGAAGACTCATTTCCAAGACAATCTTAGTGGACAAAGTCCAATTCTGAACCGAGTTCACTCCTCATTTCAGTCCTGTTTCACTGAACCGGTATAACCTACCGTTCCAGCCATGTCTATCTCATGAGATATAAAATCATTACCCAATGAATTGGAGGGAGATATAGGTCCCACCCATCTCATAATTATACCATTCTTATGTGTGACACAAAATCATGAACCATACATCATAGCATAACCCATGTAATAAAAATGGGAATCTTAAACATCATGACATCATAAAACAACTCATATAAGATAAAGGAATTAATAAAAATAATTCCATCACAACATAATCAAATCAATGTAATAATAGGGATAGAAACATAACCCTTTATTATCTTATATGGAAAATAATTTTGATAAAACACTTGAACTCCATTCTTGAGGAAAATATTCTTTCTACTTCAAAAAAATTTTCCTTTCATAACATGTCATACAATTTTAAACTAAAATAAGTTCATTAAAAATAAACTTGAAAACATGTAAATAAAGCTTCTTGGAAATAATGTTTTAAAAACCCATTCCTGTCGTATAAGTTAAAAAAACTTTATTCTAGTACTTTTGTCGGAAAAGTCAAAAAGTACCTCGTACGAAAAACGACAAAATATTCCTTTCATATCTTTTACTAAAAACCCACCGAAGGGTAAAATTGGATATAAACCATTTTAGAATGATTTAAATATTACATATTGAGGAAACATGGATGTGGATGATAAAATGCACCCCAGTAAATTCCAAAGTATAAACAATCTTGGATAAAAATGAGATTGTGATATTTTCCTTACCTTAGGTCCGATTTTCTTCGTAAGTGTCCGAACCTCCTGTATAATGATTTAAATAATGTTATTGACTTATTACAGAATCATAATTATTGTTATGATATCATATATGGTCATATTCTTAGCTTCTTATTAGTAATATTTCATTACTACTTGTTATTCGGGTGTTTATTACTTTTTGTTCTTATGTGTGTTTTGTAGAATAAATTATTATTATTCCCTTTAGGTTATAGATACCTCATTTATAAAAGGGTATTAGTGTAATATATATCATATTAATTCATTCAATTCATTTATATAATCATTATGAAATGAAGATCATGTAGAACGAGTCACATCACATCGTGGAGACGATATTCCGTACGTACGCACGAGTGATGATATCGTTCCTATGATTTTGGAATTGTATTTGAGTGAATTTATACTATTTCATAATCAATATCAATTTATAATAGTCATATATAGTCATTATTGACACCATTATACACATCCAAGTAAGGTGGTGGTGGAAAATAGATTACACCACGGCCTGGAGACGGTATTCCGTACGTACGCACGCGCGGTGATTTCTTTTTCCATAGGGTGGATAGATGGTGAAATAGGGTTGTTTAATACTTATAATAACATATCCATATATTAGTGATACTGATGTTATTACTTCATAATGAAACAACTAAAGAAGAAGAAGTGGAAGAAGAAATAAAGATGAAATAATCGGTAACGGACATTACCTCTTCTTAGAAGTGATTCTTTGAGACCTCCTTTTAGGGCACTAAAATAGGTCTTTGAAGAAGACCATAACCTCTAGGATTTTTATAGGGAAGTGGATAGGAGAAATTGGCAGGGGTTGGCCGAGCTTGAAGGCTCAATGTGGTGTGAGGAAGAGGGGGAGGAGGTGCCCTTTTATAAGGGAGGAGAGGGGCACCTTTGGAATAACTAAAAAATATTATTTTAATATAAAGTCAAATTCGGTTATTAATATCTCAAAATTAATATATTTAGAAGCTAATGTGGGTAGGGGTATAAAGAATCTCATCCAATAGAATTTAGACAAGTTTAGGTACCAATGTTAGCCTTATCATTTAGATTTAACTTTAAGTTAGATAATTTAACTTTTACCGTGTCTTCTTGTTTTCTTACACTATAAGGTTAATAAACTTACTATATCAAGCCAAACGAACCCCAAGTTGTTTATTATTAATATCAATAACCTTATCTAAGTCATTTTGCCGAAACTTAGTTTTTTAGGAATAAAATAACAATTACTAATATAATATTTGTTTTAAAAACTATTTTATGTCAATTTTGACACTATTTAGTAATTGATTTTTTTTGAAAATCATAACAAAATGATTAGTTCTAACCAAGTTAATTAAATCAATACTAACATGTCATATTAACCAATAAATTTATTGTAAATCATAAAAATTCTCAAATTACATTTATTTGGGTATTTATAACATCAATTATGTCAAAATTTCATTAATAATATAATAATTGCATCATCGTTGTGTCATAAATAAATTATATTACTTAATGTCTAAAAATTACAAATAAAATACCATTATGTAGGAAATATTTTTAAATTTATAATTAATATTTATAGTCGAATTTATCTTATGTATAACACCATATTAAAAATGATTTACTTATTAAACATTGATTTTAACTATTTAACCCTTTTTAAAATAAATTAATAATAAATGTCCTAATCTAATCCACGTGGGCCTAAATGGTCATATTTTATTCCTAGGGTTGTTTTTGGTCGAATTAAACTTATAAAATAGAATTATGACATGTTTTAAGGTAATAATAATATAATTTTTACCCTTAGTTACCTTATTTACTTTTAACTGTGGTAAAAAAAGTAAAAAGTTACTATTCGCCAAAAATTATTTTCATCTCATTGAACCACATTTCAGTCCTTGATATTAACCGTGTCTCTCAGATTTTCGAAATTCCACTCACAGAAGCAGTAAAATTAAGTTTTATGAATAATTCAATTTTTTTAACTACCACTTAGTGGTTTCACTATTCATCAAAAATTGAAAGTTTTCAGAAAAATACCAAAATTTCACCCAAGGCTAATTTTGATATTCCGAATACAAAAATGAAGTCCATTTTGAGAAATAAAATTTATAAAATTTCAAAAATTGGTTATTACTATTCATAACTGCTAGTTTTAATAATATTTTAATAATATATCGTTGTTTAGTGGAACTCGGTATTGAGTACTACACACGCTATCGAGGAAGGTTGAGATTGTGTGCAGCGAAAGATTCCTTTGATGATTTATATAACATAAAAACAAAATATTTCACATAAAAGTCTCGGGTGTTACATTCTACCCCCCTTAAAATGAATTTCGCCCTCGAAATTCTTCACTTTGTAACAAACATATGATGATACCTCTCCCTCATCATATCCTCAAGCTCCCATGTAGCTTCTTCTAATTGGTGGTTCCTCCATAAAACATTCACCAATCGAGTGTTCTTGCTTCGTAGGACTTTTTCTCTACGATCCAGAATCTCTATCGGCTGTTCTTCATAAGAAAGATCTTGCTCCAGCGGTACAACTTCTGAGCTAAGTACATGTCAAGGATCAGGTATGTACTTTCTCAAGAGAGATACATGGAACAAATCATGAACTTGAGAGAGATTCGGTGGAAGCGCCAATCGGTAAGCTACCTTCCCAACATGATCCAGTATTTCAAAAGGACCGATATATCTAGGGCTCAAATTCCCCTTCTTTCCAAATCTCATGACTCTCTTCCAGGGATATATTCGTAAGAACACTTTATCACCCACTTCAAACTATAGTTCTATTCTTCAGTTGTCGGCATAACTTTTCTGTCGACTCTGAGCTGCTCTTATGTGTTGTTGATTAGATGTGACCTTTTCTGCCATTTCATCAACGAGATCAGGTCCTAATAGCTTTCTTTCCCCAACTTCATCCCAACAAGTTGGAGTCCTGCATTTCTTTCCATAGAGAGCTTCATAAGGAGCCATCTGAATACTAGAGTGAAAGCTATTATTATAAGAAAATTCCACCAAAGGTAGGTGTTGATCCCAACCACCTTTGAAATCCATAGAGAAAGCTCTCAACATATCTTCTAGAGTTTGAATTGTTCTCTCAAACTGACCATCTATCTGAGGATGATAAGCAGTGCTGAAACTCAACTCTGTATCCAGAGTATGCTGAAGACTTCGCCAGAACTTCGAGGCAAATTTCGGATCCCGATCAGATATAATAGAAAGTGGTACTCCATGAAATCTTACCACTTCCTTTACATATATCCTGGCAAGCTGATCCAGAGAGAAATCCTCTCTAATAGCAATGAAGTGTGCAGACGTGGTAAGACGATCAACTATTACCCAAATAGCATTATTGCCTTTGGATTTTTTAAGAAGTCCTATGACAAATCCCATAGTGATGTTTTCCCATTTCCATTCGGGTATGGGTAATGGTTGTAACATCCCCTTAGACTTCTGTCTCTCAGCATTTACTTGCTGACAAACCAAGCATCGAGAGACATATTCAGCAACATCTCTTTTCATGACATCCCACCAGAAGTACTCTTTCATGTCCCTATACATCTTCGTGCATCCAGGATGAATAGAGAATTAAGAACTATGAGCCTCATCCAGCAGCTCCTTCTTTAATTCCGGGATGGGAGGAACACAAACCCGATTCCTGAACTTTATTATCCCATCACAATCAAGGTTGAATTCAGGAACATTTCTCACCTTCTTTTGAAACTCGACATCTTCTTTTTGTTCCTCTTTAACCTTCACATGTATAGATGGTTGAACATTCATTTGAGAAAGATAAGATTTTTCCGCTTCCATTATAATTCCAAGATCCATCCTTTGTAAATCCATAAATATTTGATCATTTTTTATCCTCATCATGGATAAAATGTCATGTTCTTGTCAACTTAATGCATCTTCCACCTTGTTTGCTTTCCAAGGGTGGTAATGAATTGAGCAGTCGTAATCCTTAATCAGCTCTGTCCATCTTCTTTGGCGCATATTCATCTCCTTTTGTGTGAAAATATACATTAAAATTTTATGATCAGTATAAATGTCACGCCTTTCTCCATAAAGATAATTCCTCCAAATCATTAATTCAAAGATTATCAGAGCTAACTCCAAATCATGTGTTGGGTAATTTTTCTCATGGATTTTCAACTGTCGTGAGGCATAAGCTATCACCATATCATTTTTTATAAGAACACACCCCAATCCCTTCTTGGATGCATCACTATAGATCACAAGCCTTTCTCCACTACAAGTCAGTGTGAGCACAGGTGCATTGGATAACCTTCATTTCAACTCCTTGAAATTCTCTTCACATTCTTCCGTCCAAACAAACTTAACTCCTTTCTGAGTCAACTTAGTGAATGGATTAGATAATCATGAAAAATCATTCACAAAACGTTGATAATATCCATCCAAACCAAGAAAACTTTGGATCTCAGTTACTGTTGTCAGTCTTGACCATCTTTCGATAACCTCTGTTTTTTCTGGATCCACAGATATCCCCTCTTTTGATATTATGTGATCCAAAAATGCAACTTTTTGATGCCAAAATTCACACTTGGTAAATTTGGCATAAAATTTCTCCTTTCTCAGGGTCTTCAATATAATTCTCAACTGCTCTTCATGTTCTTCCTTACTCTTTGAATAAAAAAAATATCGTCTATAAAGACTACCACAAACTGATCAAGATAGTCTCTAAAGACACTATTCATCAGATCCATGAAGATAGCAGGGGAATTAGTAAGACCAAATAGCATCACTATAAATTCATAGTGTCCATACCTTGTACGGAAAGTCGTCTTTGGTATATCCTACCTTTTGACCCTTAATTGATGATACCCTGAACGAAGATCAATCTTGGAAAAGTATTGAGCTCCATGTAGTTGGTCAAATAGGTCATCAATGCGTAGGAGAGGATATTTTTTCTTGATAGTTATCTTGTTATATTCTTGAAAATCAATGCGGAGTCTCATTGATCCATATTTATTCTTAACAAATAGAACAGGTGCTCCCCAAGGTGACGCACTAGGGTGTATGAATCCGTTATCAAGATTCTCTTGGAGTTGCTTCTTCAATTCCTGCAACTCAATTGGGGACATTCTATAAGGTGTCTTTGAAATAGGCAAAGCACCCGGTACAAGTTCTATTGAAAAATAAACTTCACGATTTGGTGGAAGACCCTGTAATTACTCCGGGACGACATCATCAAACTCCCATACAATGGGAATATTCTTAATCGTGAGTTTCTCACCAACCATTTGAGATAACTAACCTTCATTTAGTGGAATCAAGACCCATAAGGTAGAAGGAATTTCCACTGGAAGGTTATGTTCATCCTTGCATTGATAGACGATCATAGATTGATCTGGAATATGAAATGTGACTTCCCTTATTTGGCAATTGATATAAGCTCCATATAAAGAAATCCAATCCATGCCAAGAATCACATCAAATTCCACTATAGGAAGGATCACAAGATTTGCAGGAAGCACTTTCCCACAAACTTTGATCGGAGAAGAATTATAAACTTTTGATGCGACTGTTGTTCCATTAGGTGTTGTCACAGCTAACTCAACATCTAATTGTTGAGGTAATACGGTGATACCCTTAGAAAATTCTTCAGAAATAAAAGAGTAGGTGGATCCAGAATCAATTAAAACATTTTCTACTTTAGAGTGGATGATAAGTGTACCTTTCACCACATCGTTATCGTACTCCACATCACTGATAGAAATTGCATGTGACTTTTCTTTGTCTTTAGCCTTATGAGTTTGTTGACATCGACCATCATCATCAACCCTTGGATTAGGGCATTTATTAGCATAATTCCCCATCTCCTTGCACTTGAAACATTGAAGTGTAGTAGGTTCATTCTGTGTATACCTTCCTTTGTTTGCATCATTAGACATCTTCTTCCCATCATCGCGGCATTCAAATGCCCGATGACCTTCCTTTCCACATTTGAAACATTTACTTGTCCCTTTAAGACAACTCCCTTCATGTTTCTTTCCACACTTTGAGCATAAGGGAAAGCTCATCTTTTTTTCAGTGTGCTCTTTATATTTTCCTTTGAATTCCATTTTCCTCTTCTTATCAAACTATAAGGCCCCAGCCTTAAACCTTAATTAATCTTTAGTTATTACAAGATTACACATTGAGGATCTTTTCAGGTTTAGAGTTTTAGAGAATTATATCATGAAACTTGCATTACATTCCACATTTAAACAAAGTGGTTACATAAAAGATAGTATCCATTCTTCCCATCAACGGAAACATATTGAAAATAAAACATGGATTCTTTCTTAACACATCCTTGACTCTATCATCTTATCATGTACCTTTCCCTTGACCTGAAAAAACCTTTCAAAAACTTGGGATGAGCATAAAAAGCTCAGTAAGGGATATAAAAATATGGAAAGGAAACATGAGTTCATATATACATAAGAATGAAATCATAATTTACCCATAAAACATAGGCACTTTAACCTACCTCGTCAAATCATGAATAAATCATAGAAATAATAAGACATAAAGGTAACTTGAGGAATTCATAACATTCTTACGTAGGGAGTAACCCTCTTGGTTACGTTTGGAATACCCATCACAGTATATTCCCAAAATTTCTTCGGAGAAACCTTAACGTTTCACTCCTTCGCGTTACCCAATGCATTGGAGAGCTATAACGGGCTCACCCGCCCATAGTTTATCACGGAACCACCCGTTCTTCATAACAATGCCCAAGGACCATAACATAATCATATCACATAAAACATGCATAAAGGAAACATAGCATTTCCACATTTCAATCACAATATAACATTTTAGTATATTGAAATAATGAATCCATTCAAAAAGAAACCATTTCCAAAACCATTTAAAACATTTAATAAAGAGATTTTTGAATCAAAGTGTCCCATACCACCTTGAAGATTTTAACATTTTAATCCATTAATATCCATATAAATAAATCCTTAAAACCATTTTGAAAGCATGGATAATAATAAGAACAAATAATTAAAACATTTAAAACGTTATTTTGGTTAAAGGGGTTTTACCAAAATTAGAGACACTTGAATACAATAATCGAGGAATAACATTTATTCAGAACTTTATAATATCATGAGAATAAAAGGATTCATGATATAATACTCCAAAGGACAGTATATACACCATATAAGAGTGAATTGGTGCATAACAACAATGAACCCTCAATAGAAATGCCAAATGTGATGAAATCCCTTATAAAGAAGGTATCCTTAAATTAAGGACAAATAAATCTCAAAAATATGTGTGACAAATATATATACACCCAATATAAGTGGATATTAAGTGTAAAACAATAAAAGGTCATTCACACATATTCAATGGATGACATATTCAATGACTACAAGTTGAACCCAACGAAATCGAAATTGGGTTAAAAAGTTCCCTTGACAGCCTAACGACATCACATTAAAATGAGTTGATGAGAGATAAAAAGTGTATCTCATCACTTGGACATAAAATTTACATCAATAAGGATGTATGAGAACATATCCCAAAATAAAAATAAGTAAATTAAAAGACCCAATAAAAGAAGTTTTTTAAAAAAGAGGAGGGTGAAAGGTTCCCTTACCGACTTGGGTATCTTTCAAAACATACACCCCATGAAAGAAAGACAATAGGTCATTGATGTAAATACTCATAAAAGAAATTATATTACACAAATAATAGAATAATGGGCAGTAAATACACCACTCAATGGAATTTGTGGAAAATGTAGCATAAATCTCACGGGAATAAAAGTGAGATGAAAAATCCCTTACGAAAACTCGGCAGCCTAACGGCGCCACATAAAACTTCCGAATATGGATTGATGAGATCAAATAGAGTATCCCATCATATTCCAATAGAATTTACAGCAAGTTTAATATAAAAGAAAATCCCCCAACATTGCAAGGAGGAGTTTAAAAGAAGTGACATAAAGGAGAGTACTTAAAAAGAAAGAGAGAGGGTAGATCTCTTACGAAAGTTCGGCAGCCTAACGGCGCCACTCAAAACATCCAAAATGGATTGATGAGAGAGAATAGGGTCTCTCATCACATGAACATAAAAATTACAGTAAATTTAATATAAAAGAACATCCCAATCATAAGAAAGATGAGCTTAAAATAAATGACATAAAAGAGTGTACTTAAAAAGAATGAGAGTTGTAGGATCCCTTACCTCGGGTCCGACTTGACTCTATCATTCATTAATCTCCTGAATAATAAACTTGAGTTAATTTATACTTCCTTAAGAACCTTTTTCAAGTTAATTATTCCTTTTATACCACTTATTACCATGTCATAAACATTATGTAATCATTTAAGTTAATAATATTTGTTTTGCCGATATTTGGTTCTTAAGTCGAAAGTGGACTTCTTACAATTAGATGTTGTTCGTGTGGCCAAATGTTTATTATATCCAGAATTGTATTCATGATGTAGATATCATATATGTCATATATATCCAGTAAATTCATGCATTTATAACATTACATAATCATTTAGAGGTAAGAAATGAAATGCACAGTTCAGGGAGACGGTAAGCCGTACGTACGCATGAACGCTACTTTCGTTTCTATTTCGTATTTTATAGAATGGAATAATAATTATATAAAGGTATATTATAATTACAGTATAATATCATATATAATATCATATTTCCATCCTTTATACATCCCACATATGGTATTTAACGAATCAAATAACTTTGAGGGGGCGGTAGTCCGCACTTCCTTAAATGAAGATATCGCGTATACCCATAATGGAAGCCATAAAGGTAAGACAAAATGAAAAATACAGAAGCATAAGGAAAACATAAACATATTATATATCATATATAAAAATAGTGACATCATAATGGCCACCTTTGAAGGTGTTAAATGAGTATTGAACAATCATCGTTTCGGGAGGCAGAATTTCACCATCCACGGAAACCGTATGTTCTTTAACCATTTGATGTAGTTGTGTGAGAGTGTAGCTCGAATAAATCTTATAAAAACATCCTAGTATATTTTATATACTGTTGTTGTTACAAAAAAAATAAATAAAAAGAGTTTAGGGGGTTGGACAAGCAAAATAAAACAAATGAACATGAGAGAAAGAATTACCTTTAAAAGTGTAACTCTTTTTGATTTGAGCCTAAAGGCTTCCTTTGAAAGGATTATGCCCAAAGGGAATCCTCTAGGATGAGGAGAGGGATGGAGAGAGAGTAAATGGGCAGGGTTTGGCCGAGACAAAGGCTTGATGAGTGTGTGAAAAGAGGTAGAGGTGGGGGCCTTTTATAAGAGGAGAGGAGGGGCACTTTTGGAAAGTAAGGAAATTTTACTTTATTTGAAAATGTGTTTCGGTTTTAAAAGGTCCCACATTGAAATAATTCGTGGATAAGGTTATAAGGGTTAGAAATCCACCCATACAATAAGTTTTGGACATGTGTAGTTCATAGATATTACATTATATTTCCATTTTATTTTAATCGTTAAATAATGATGTCATCAATGCATCATTATGATGTCATAAATAATTTAATTTATATAAGGTCTAAAAATTATAAAAAAATTACTATGATGTAGGAAATCTTTTTAGCTTTCCAATGACTATTTATAATTAAAAATATTACTTGTATAACCCTACATAAAAATTGTTTTAGTAAAACATATCATGTTTGTGTCAATTTTACTTTTACATTAAATAAAAGTTATTTATGTCATTTCCCAACCAAAGTGGATTCATGGGGTCCCCAAGTTGGCCCATGGCTTGTCTTGGTCGGCCATGACTCACCCAATAGGTGTTGGACAAGTTTCATGCTGTTTTCACATTCTTATAATATCATTTTTACCTCAAATTACACTAATTACCACTAATCGCGATTAAAAACTTAATAAGTTACTATTCACCAAAAAATTATTTTCATCCCATTGAACCACATTTTACATAATAATGACAACCATGTATGTAGGATTTTCAAAATTCAATACACATTAGTGGTAAACTTTCATTTAACTGAAAAATCAGTTTGCTTGATTACCACTTAGTGGTTTCACTATTCATCAAAAATTGGAGTTTTTCAGAAAAATACCAAAACTTCACCCTAAGCTATATTTGATATTATGAATTCAAAAATGAAGTCTGTTTTACAAAATTCAAAACATATTAGCCACATTAATTAATTTAATAATTAATTCCCGTTGTCAGAGCAAATAGCGTGTTTTTATAAAACAATAATTATCAAAAGATTGACACTAGTTTAAGTCTGATTTCAAAGTGAAATTAATTCCAACGACCACTATTGGATTTAATGGTAAAAATGTTTTCTAATTTCACTTTAAAACCAATTCAAAATATAATCTAATCATATAAATAAATTAGATTAAAAAGCGGTTTTGAATTAAAATACAACATTTTACACTATTCATTAAAAAAAATGAACATTATCAGAAAGATACCAAAAATTTACACAAAGTAAATTTTGATGTCCCGATTCTTAAGAAGAGTTTTATTTGGTCCAATAGAATTTATAAGAGTGAACAAAACTATATTTATTGATGGTTCTCCATCAAAAGGCGATAAATGAACCTTTAGTGAAAACTAGGGCATATATGCCTAAAATTGAATTCTTTCCGTATTTTAAGCCTCTATCCTTTATTGGATAAATGTAAAAACATTTAAAAACATATATAATCATATTCTAGTTATTTCTATACATTCCCGCAAATACAACGGCTACATGTTAACTACCATTTAAAATAATATTATTAGAGTGCAACGTAAGATTCCCAATAAACTCGTTGTTGTGTGTTGGGTACGCCATCGAGCATAGCGTCCCCTTTAAAGTCATATTAATATTTTATTCACAAATAGGGATAAATATGAAAATTTCATATTCTTTATTTACCTAGGGTGTTACATCCTTTCCCCCTTTTGGGAATTGCGTCCTCGCAATTTTAAAATTGCGCTTGTAAACATCCTTGAAAGTCCCACATCGGAACAAGAGTTGGTAAAACAAACACTTTAAAATAAAGAGAGATAAGTATAAAGGTCAACCGAGTTAACCCATACAAGGATTCCAAGTATGAAAATATGGACATGGAGGAAAAAACAAAGGGTCATGTTCTGATGGAGAGTGATAGAAAACATGTTTAGGAGAAAGTTAACCATGAGAAAATCACAAACATGTGATGGGTTAAACGGTATTCGATTCCCCAGTAGGAAAAGTTAATAGACAACATTTTTGTTTTAGGTTAATTTTTATTGAGTAATTTATTCATAAGGAAACATAATCACTTATCATATTGACTTTCAACTTTTATTAGATTCCTTACACAAACTCATATTTTCTCCAAAAGACGAGTATTTTGGAAGAGTTGTTCACATTAAGAGTACTATAATCAACTTCTAGAGAATCACCTAATCCACAAAAGAGAACTATATGCTTCCCATATCATTAGACCTTAACCATAACCAAAACCAAAAAGGTTAGTACAAGGTCAGATAATCCAGAAAAGGATAACCCTTTATAAAAAGAAAATCTATTCTTAATCTCCTAAATTTGTCCAACAAAATCCAAAGTTCAACGAGGACCATCCGATAAACAAATTTGTCCATAAAAATTCCTCAAAGTAAACCAATCTAAGATTGAAACCCAAACATTTTAAGGATTTAGTCACATAGTCTTCCAAGTTAAATCGTAACATTTATCTCCAAACAACATCAGTTTCTCCTAAAGTCCCATATTGAAAAGTAATTAACCTAATCACATATCCTCCATGATAGGTTAATCATTTTCATAAATAACCCAAAATCATCTTACTCCTAATTCATAAAATCATATAACCAAAAAGAATCATTCAAACTAACCAGGGACTTCACGTAGTCCAGTGGTAGGCGATAAATACCAGTCGCACTTTGGCTGTGGGTTCGATTCCCGCAGCTTTGTCCGATGTGACGGGATGTCACACGGTCTGCGTGTTGTCCTTTTTCCAAAACTATATTATTCTGAAAACATTCCCCAAAATGAGATAAAATCTTCAAGAATAATCATAAAATATTTTAACCTCAAGTTTATATCATTCCTTTCATTTTCCATCATATCATAGAGTAACCCACAATTACCTAAAAAGTAAGGATCATATAAACCCTAATGGTTACCTTAATAATTATTACCTGAATTTCCACATCGAGTTGGCCATCTCGTACATGATGCATTAGAGAACTCGCCAAGGTTGAAGTGGTTGATCATGAATCCTTGATAGTTTGTTTAGAACAACTATGAGATTCCTCATTGAATCCCCCATCTCATCCAGTATCTTAATCAGAGAACCACCACAGTTTCCTTAAAACCCATTGTCACTTTGGTGCCTGCTAGATCCAGCCATTTACTAAAACCAAAAAGGTCAGTGTGAGTATATCAACAAAACCATCATGTACTAATGAGGAAGGTAAACACTAAGATACACTTACTCATTCACTTTATCTAAAACTAGGACTCTTTCTGAAATCCTAACCATTATGGTAATGTCACTTATGCTTAAAGAATACCCTAACCTCTAAAGTTATCTAAACCGACCATTGATACCAACTATAAGGCCCCATCCTTAAACCTTACTTAATCTTGAGTTATTATAAGATTACACATTGAGGATCTTTTCAGGTTTATAGTTTTAGAGAATTAGATCATGAAACTTGCATTACATTCCACATTTAAACAAAGTGGTTACATAAAACATAGTATCCATTCTTCCCATCAACGGAAACATATTGAAAATAAAACATGGATTCTTTCTTAACACATACTTGACTCTATCATCTTATCATGTACCTTTCCCTTGACCTGAAAAAAAATTTCAAAAACTTGGGATGAGCATAAAAAGCTCAGTAAGGGATATAAAAATATGGAAAGGAAACATGAGTTCATATATACAGAAGAATGAAATCATAATTTACCCATAAAACATAGGCACATTAACCTACCTCGTCAAATCATGAATAAATCATAGAAATCATAAGACTTAAAGGTAACTTGAGGCATTCATAATATTCTTACGTAGGGAGTAACCCTCTTGGTTACGTTTGAAATACCCATCACAGTATATTCCCTAAAATCTCTTCGGAGAAACCTTAACGTTTCACTCCTTCGCGTTACCCAATGCATTGGAGAGCTATAACGGGATCACCCGCCCTTAGTTTATCACGGAACCACCCGTTCTTCATAACAATTCCCAAGGACCATAACATAATTGTATCACATAAAACATGCATAAAGGAAACATAGCATTTCCACATTTCAATCACAATATAACATTTTAGTATATTGAAATAATGAATCCATTCAAAAAGAAACCATTTCCAAAACCATTTAAAACATTTAATAAAGAGATTTTTGAATCAAAGTGTCCCATACCACCTTGAAGCTTTTAACATTTTAAACCATTAATATCCATATAAATAAATCCTTAAAACCATTTTGAAAGCATGGATATTAAGAAGAACAAATAATTAAAACATTTAAAACGTTATTTTGGTTAAAGGGGTTTTACCAAAATTAGAGACACTTGAATACAATAATAGAGGAATAACATTTAGTCAGAACTTTATAATATCATGAGAATAAAAGGATTCATGATATAATACTCCAAAGGACAGTATATACACCCTATAAGAGTGAATTGGTGCATAACAACAATGAACCCTCAATAGAAATGTCAAATGTGATGAAATCCCTTATAAAGAAGGTATCCTTAAATTAAGGACAAATAAATCTCAAAAATATGTGTGACAAATATATATACACCCAATATAAGTGGATATTAAGTGTAAAACAATAAAATGTCATTCACACATATTCAATGGATGACATATTCAATGACTACAAGTTGAACCCAAAGAAATCGAAATTGGGTTAAAAAGTTCCCTTGACAGCCTAACAACATCACATTAAAATGATTTGATGAGAGATAAAAAGTGTATCTCATCACTTGGACATAAAATTTACATCAATAATGATGTATGAGAACATATCCCAACATAAAAATATGTAAATTAAAAGACCCAATAAAAGAAGTCTTTTAAAAAAGAGGAGGGTGAAAGGTTCCCTTACCGACTTGGGTATCTTTCAAAACATACACCCCATGAAAGAAAGACAATAGGTCATTGATGTAAATACTCATAAACGAAATTATATTACACAAAGAGTAGAATAATGGGCAGTACATACACCACTCAATGGAATTTGTGGCAAATGTAGCATAAATCTCACGAGAATAAAAGTGAGATGAAAAATCCCTTACGAAAACTCGGCAGCCTAACGGCGCCACATAAAACTTCCGAATATGGATTGATGAGATCAAATAGAGTATCCCATCATATTCCAATAGAATTTACAGCAAGTGTAATATAAAATAAAATCCCCCAACATTGCAAGGAAGAGTTTATAAGAAGTGACATAAAGGAGAGTCCTTAAAAAGAAAGAGAGAGGGTAGATCTCTTACGAAAGTTTGGCAGCCTAACGACGCCACTCAAAACATCAAAAATGGATTGATGAGATAGAATAGGGTCTCTCATCACATGGACATAAAAATTATAGTAAATTTAATATAAAAGAACATCCCAATCATAAGAAAGATGAGCTTAAAATAAATGACATAAAAGAGTGTACTTAAAAAGAAAGAGAGTTGTAGGATCCCTTACCTCGGGTCCGACTTGACTCTATCGTTATTTAATCTCCTGAATAATAAACTTCAGTTAATTTCTACTTCCTTAAGAACCTTTTTCAATTTAATTATTCCTTTTATACCACTTATTACCATGTCATAAACATTATGTAATCATTTAAGTTAATAATATTTGTTTTGCCGATATTTGGTTCTTAAGTCGAAAGTGGACTTCTTACAATTACATGTTGTTCGTGTGGCCAAATGTTTATTATATCCAGAATTTTATTCATGATGTAGATATCATATATGTCATATATATCCATTACATTCATGCATTTATAACATTACATATTCATTTAGAGGTAAGAAATGAAATGCACCGTTCATGGAGACGGTAAGTCGTACGTACGCATGAACGCTACTTTCATTTCTATTTCGTATTTTATAGAATGGAATAATAATTATATAAAGGTATATTATAATTCCAGTATAATATTATATATAATATCATATTTCCATCCTTTATACATCCCACATATGGTATTTAACGAATCAAATCACTTTGAGGGGGCGGTAGTCCGCACTTCCCTAAATGAAGATATCGCGTATACCCATAATGGAAGCCATAAAGGTAAGACAAAAATGAAAAATACAGAAGAATAAGGCAAACATATACATATTATATATCATATATTAAAATAGTGACATCATAATGTCCACCTTTGAAGGTTTTAAATGAGTATTGAACAATCATCGTTTCGGGAGGCAGAATTTCACCATCCACGGAAACCGTATGTTCTTTAACCATTTGATGTAGTTGTGTGAGAGTGTAGCTCGAATAAATCTTATAACAACATCCTAGTATATTGAAGATACTGGTGTTGTTATAAAAAAAATAAATAAAAAGAGTTTAGGGGGTTGGAGAAGCAAAATAAAACAAATGAACATGAGAGAAAGAATTACCTTTAAAAGTGTAACTCCTTTTGATTTGAGCATAAAGGCTTCCTTTGAAAGGATTATTCCCAAAGGGAATCCTATAGGATGAGGAGAGGGATGGAGAGAGAGTAAATGGGCAGGGGTTGGCCGAGCCAAAGGCTTGATGAGTGTGTGAAAAGAGGTAGAGGTGGGGGCCTTTTATAAGAGGAGAGGAGGGGCACTTTTGGAAAGTAAGGAAATATTACTTTATTTGAAAATGTGTTTCGGTTTTAAAAGGTCCCACATTGATATAATTCGTGGATAAGGTTATAAGGGTTAGAAATCCACCCATCCAATATGTTTTGGACATGTGTAGTTCATAGATATTACATTATATTTCCATTTTATTTTAATCGTTAAATAATGATGTCATCACTGCATCATTATGATGTCATAAATAATTTAAGTTTTTCAAGGTCGAAAAATTATAAACAAATTACTATGATGTAGGAAATCTTTTTATCTTTCCAATGACTATTTATAATCAAATATATGACTTGTATAACCCTACTTAAAAATTGTTTTAGTAAAACATATCATGTTTTTGTCAATTTTACTTTTACATTAAATAAAAGTTATTTATGTCATTTCCCAACCAATGTGGATCCATGGGGTCCCCAAGTTGGCCCATGGCTTGTCTTGGTCGTCCATTACTCACCCAATAGGTGTAGGACAAGTGTCATGGTGTTTTCACATTCTTATAATATCATTTTTACCTTAAATTACACTAATTACCACTAATCGCGATTAAAAACTTAATAAGTTACTATTCACCAAAAACATATTTTCATCCCATTGAACCAAATTTTACATACTAATGACAACTATGTAAGTCGGATTTTCAAAATTCAATACACATTAGTGGTAAACTTTCATTTAACTGAAAAATCAGTTTGCTTGATTACCACTTAGTGGTTTCACTATTCATCAAAAATTGGAGTTTTTCAGAAAAATACCAAAACTTCACCCTAAGCTATATTTGATATTCCAAATTCAAAAATGAAGTCGGTTTTACAAAATTCAAAACATATTACTCACATTAATTAATTTAATAATTAATTCCCGCTGTCAGAGAAAATAGCGTGTTTTTATAAAACAATAAGTATCAAAAGATTGACACTAGTTTAAGTCTGATTTCAAAGTGAAATTAATTCCAACGACCACTATTGGATTTAATGGTAAAAATATTTTCTAATTTCACATTAAAACCAATTCAAAATATAATCTAATCATATAACTAAATTAGATTAAAAAGAGGTTTTGAATTAAAATACAACATTTTACACTATTCATTAAAAAAATGAACATTATCGGAAAGATACCAAAAATTTACACAAAGTAAATTTTGATGTCCCGATTCTTAATAAGAGTTTTATTTGGTCCAATAGACTGTATAATAGTGAACAAAACTATATTTATTGATTTTTCGCCATCAAAAGGCGATAAGTGAACCTTTAGTGAAAACTAGGGCATATATGCCTAAAATTGAATTCTTTCAGTATTTTAAGCCTCTATCCTTTATTGGATAAATGTAAAAACATTTAAAAATATATATAATCATATTTTAGTTATTTATATACATTCCCGCCAATACAACGGCTACATGTTAACAACCATTTAAAATAATATTATTAGAGTGCAACGTAAGATTCCAATGAAACTCGTTGTTGCATGTTGGGTACGCCATCGAGCATAGCGTCCCCTTTAAAGTCATATTAATATTTTATTCACAAATAGGGATAAATATGAAAATGTCATATTCTTTATTTACCTGGGGTGTTACACAAACCCATATGACTAATGGGTTACTCCAATCTCCATGTCAACTTTTAGAGCACATCGAACGATTGCCTCATAGCTATTGAACTCCCTTATGGCTAAGGCCCTTCGAAGACTTGGTTTTATGCCACTAAAGAATCGATCTATCTTACTCTCAGGTTGGATAATAATACCAGAAGCGTACCTTGCAAGTCTTGTAAAATTTTCTTCATAGGTACCAACAGATTAATCATCCTTTTGCTTCAAATCAAGAAACTCTTTATCCATTTTTGTTCAGAGAATACGAGGGAAGTACTTATTGAAAAATAAGTTCTTGAACTCGTCCCATTCCATGGACTCAATTTCATCCCTTTTCCTCGTATTCTTAATAAGATTCCACCATTGATCAGCATCACCTTCCAAACGATACACTGCTAAGATGACTTTATCATGCTCGAACATTGAAGAACTGAAAATATCTTTTCATTAGTACTAATCTATTGTTCAGAAACTAATGGATCAGTAGACCCACTGAAAGAAGGTAGACTCTGCCTCATGAAGGATTCAACAGAATGTTGCTCCTTCCTTTTCTCGTTTGGAAGTCCTGCATGATTCATAGCTTGAGAAAGTTGTGTGAGCATGGCTACAATATTTTGCATTCCAGCTCCCATAACGTTTGCTTTCTCAGTGGGAAAATCATTGCATTGCCCGTCACATTCCGCATTAACACGGTTCCTTCGGGTTCCATCCATTGACTAAAACCAAGAAGAATATTGTGAGCAACACTAATTATAATAGGAAAACCACATAATCAAGAATAAAATTTCACACTTAAGGTCTTATCCTAGGTTATTCATGGTCATTTCTAAAACACTAAGATTGTGTTCTATGCATAGACTTATCCTTAAGGTTCTTACTAAGGCTTTCACATCCTAGTTCTCAAAGGTTGACTATACCTTTCCTCTGATACCAACTATAACGACCCAAACATTACATACATTGTTAATACTTAAAAATTGGAGAATACTTATTACAACATATAACGAAACCATGAAAGGACTGTATAAGTATATTGTCTTTAAAAACTAGGAAACATAAACAACTAGTTCATAAAGCATCTACACTGTCTCCCATTTATTTCATCATATCTATAGTCCCTTTTGGCATATCTTACATAATATCCTTCTTCCTGACCTGGGGAAAGAAAAAATACAAAAGGGTGAGCTCAAATGCTCAGTAAGGGTAAACAAAAGAAATATCAATCACATCATATTCATAAGAACATAACTTTTGGAAATCTTAACCTGCAAAAGAGAGCATAATTTCATAACATGGGATAAATCATAGTAGTGAAATGGAATCCCAATAATCATAACTTAAAACATGAAACATTGTGTCATACACACATAATCATATAGAATCATTTCTTATTAGTTAAGACTCATTTCCAAGACTATCTTAGCGGACAAAGTCCAATTCTGAACCGAGTTCACTCCTCGTTTCAGTCCTGTTTCACTGAACCGGTATAACCTACCATTCCAGCCATGTCTATCTCATGAGATATAAAATCTTTACCCAATTCATTGGATGGAGATATAGGTCCCATCCATCTCATAATTATACCATTCTTATGTGTGCCACAAAATCATAAACCATACATCATAGCATAACTCATGTAATAAAAATGGGAATCTTAAACATCGTGACATCATAAAACAACTCATATAAGATAAAGGAATTCATTAAATTAATTCCATCACAACATAATAAAATCAATGTAATAATAGGGATAGAAACATAACCCTTTATTATCTTAGATGGAAAATAATTTTGATAAAACACTTGAACTCCATTTTTGAGGAAAATATCCTTTCTAATTCAAAAAAATTTTCCATTCATAACATGTCATAATATTTTAAACTAAAAGAAGTTGATTAAAAATAATCATTAATACATGTAAAGGAAGCTTCTTGGAAATTGTTTTTAAAAATCCATTCATGCCGTATAAGTTAAAAAACATTCTTCTCGTACTTTTGTTGGAAAAGTCAAAAAGTACCTCGTATGAAAAACGACAAAAGATTCCTTTCATATCTTTTACTAAAAACTCACCGAATGGTAAAATTGGATATAAAACATTGTAGAATTATTTAAATGTTACATATTGAGGAAACATGGATGTGGATTATTAAATTCACCCTAGTAAATTCCAAAGTATAAACAATCTCGGATAAAAATGAGATAGGGATATTTCCCTTACCTTAGGTCCGATTTTCTTCGTAACTGTCCGAACCTCCTATATAATGATTTAAATAATTTTATTGACTTATTCCAGAATCATAATTATTGTTATGATATCATATATGGTCATATTCATATCTTCTTATTAGTAATATTTCATTACTACTTGTTATTCGAGTGTTTATTAATTTTTGTTCTTATGCGTGTTTTGTCGAATAAATTATTATTCTTCTCTTTAGGTTATAGATACATCATTTCCAGAATGGTATTAGTGTAATATATATCATATTAATTCATTCAATTCATTTATATAATCATTATGAAATGAAGATCATGTAGAACGAGTCGCATCACATCGTGGAGACGGTATTCCGTATCTACGAACGAGTGATGATATCGTTCCTATGATCGTGGAATTGTATTAGAGTGTATGTATACTACTTAAGAATCAATATCACTTTATAATAGTCCTATATAGTCATTATTTACACCATTATACCCATCCAAGTAAGGTGGTGGTGGAAAATAGATTACACCACGGCGTGGAGATGGTATTTCGTACGTACACACGCGCGGTGATTTCTTTTTCCGTAGAGTGGATAGATGGTGAAATAGGGTTGTTTCATACTTATAATAAATATCAGTATATGAGTGATACTGATTTTATTACTTCATAATGAAACAACTAAAGTAGAAGAAGTGTAATAATAAATAAAGATGAAAGAATCTGTAACGGACATTACCTCTTCTTTGAAGTGCTTCTTTGAGACCTCCTTTTAGGGAACTAAAATAGGTCTTTGAAGAAGACCAGAACCTCTAGGATGTTTCTAGGGAAGTGGAGAGGAGAAATTGTCAGGGTTTGGCCGATATTGAAGGCTCAAGGTGGTGTGAGGAAGAGGGGGAGGAGGTGCCCTTTTATAAGGGAGGAGAGGGGCATCTTTGGAATAACTAAAAATATTATTTTATTATAAAGTCAAATTCGGTTTTTAATATCTCAAAATTGATATATTTAGAATATAAGGTGGGTAAGGGTCCAAATAATTTCATCCAATAGAATTTAGACAAGTTTAGGTATCAATTTTAACCTTATCATTTAGATTTAACTTTATGTTAGATAATTTAACTTTTACAGTGTCTTCTTATTTTCTTACACTATAAGGTTAATAAACTTACTATATCAAGACCAACGAACCCCAAGTTGTTTATTATTAAAATATATAACCTTATCTAAGTAATTTGGCCGAACCATAGATTTTTAGGAATAAAATAACAATTAATAATATATTATTTATTTAAAAAACTATTTTATGTCAATTTTGACACTATTTAGTAATTGATTTTTTTGAAACTCATAACAGAGTTATTAGTTCGAACCAAGTTAATTAAAGCAATACTAACATGTCATATCAACATAAAAAAAAATTTAATTCATAAAAAGGCTCAAATTACATTTATTTGGGTATTTATAACATCAATTATGTCAATATTTCATTAATAAGATAATTACTACATCATCGTTGAGTCATAACTAAATTAAATTATTTAATGTCTAAAAATTAAAAATAAAATACCATTATGTATGAAATAGTTTTGTCATTATAATTAATATTTATAGTCTAATTTATCTTATGTATAACCCCATATTAAAAATAATTTACTTATTAAACGTTGATTTTAACTATTTTAACCCTTCTTTAAATATATTAATAATAAATGTCCTAATCTAATCCAAGTGGGCCTAAATGGTCAAATTTTATTCCTAAGGTTATTTGTGGTCGAATTACACTTATCAAATAGAATTAGGACATGTGTTATGGTAATAATAATATCATTTTTACCCTTAATTACCTTATTTACTTTTAACCGTGGTAAAAAAAGTAAAAAGTTACTATTCACCAAAAATTATTTTCATCTCATTGAACCACATTTTAGTCCTTGATATTAACCATGTCTCTCGAATTTTTAAAATTCCACTCACAGAAACGGTAAAATTATGTTTTTTGATGAATTCAGTTTTTTTAACTACCACTTAGTGGTTTCACTATTCATCAAAATTTTAAAGTTTTCAGGAAAATACCAAAATTTCACCCTAGGCTAATTTTGATATTCCGAATCCAAAAATGAAATCCATTTTGAAAAATAAAATTTATAAAATTTCAAAAAGTGGTTATTACTATTCATAACGACTAGTTTTAATAATATTTCAATAATATATCGTTGTTTAGTGGAACTCGGTATTACGTACTACACACGCTATCGATGAAGGTTGCGATTGCATGCAGCGAAAGATTACATTGATGATTTATATAACATAAAAACAAAATATTTCACATAAAAGTCTCGGGTGTTACAATGATGGTCTTAGAAATGGGCATTGACTAATATTAAGTGAATTTCTATGTTTTTGTGTGTATTCCACAAAATTCCATATCTAATGTTATGACCATTGGGATAACTTTTCACTTTTATTATTTATCCCCTGTCATGATAGTATAATCTTTTATATTCTGGATAAGGGTTTTAAATGTTATGTTCTTATGATTATAATATGATTTTATATTTCCTTTCTTTACCCTTACTGAGTATTTGTGCTCACCCTTTCAAAAATTTATTTTACCTCAGGTAATTAAGAAATGTACTATGTAAGATATGTCAAAAGTTATTATGTATATGAGATAATATGTGGGAGATAATGTGGATGTTTTATGAACTAGTTATTTATGTTTCAGAGTTTCTAAAGACACTAAACCTATATGGCCCTGGTGTGGTTGTTTTATGTTATGTAATAAATATTCATCAATTTTTATGTAATTTATATATGTAATGTATGGTATGTTATAGTTTTTTATCTGAGAAAAGGTATTGTTATCTTTTGGAAATGAGGATCAGAGAACCTTACTAAGAAAAAATAGGATATGTCTATGTTTATGTTACAATCATATCCTAGTGATTTAGAGATGTTCATGAATAACTTAGGATAAAACATAAAGTGTATTAGATTGAAATATTATTCTTGAATTATGTGTTTTCCCATTACGATTACTATTTCTAACACTATGATTCATATTTTTAGTGCAAGGATATAACCCAAAGAAATGTCATTAATAATGAATACGATAGGAAATGAAACGATTATCCCCCTGAGAAACCAAATGTTATGGGATTTGGAATCTAAAACCATGTATCCATGCTCACACATTAATCTCAAGGTACCAATCATGCTAGATTTCCTAACTATAAATGAAGGGATAAATATTCTGTTGAATCCTTCTTGAGGAAGCATCCATATTTATTCATCAGGCCATCTAATCCATTAATGGATGAACAATGGATCAGTACCACTAAAAAGATATTTTCAGTTCTACAATCTGCCCAGCATGATAAAGTCATCTTATCAATATATCTTTTGAATGGTGAAGATGATCAATGGTAGGAAATTATCCAAAATATGCGAAAAATAGTTGAAAATGAGTTCATGGAATGGGATGATTTTAAGAACTTATTTTTCAATACATTCTTTACTCACATTATTTTAAATAATATGGATAAGTGGATCCTTGAACCTAAGAAAAAGAATGATAAATCCTTTGGTACCTAGGTAGAATGTATTATAAGGATTTCAAGGTACTTCTTTGAAATTATTTTCCAACCATATAGTAAAATTTATCGATAATTTAGTAGGGTAAAAGCTAGTCTCTGAATGGAATTAGATATAATGGACTTAAATAGCTATGAAGAAATTGTTCAATGTAAAAAAAGGTAATGATGGAGATTGGAGTAACCCATTAGTCATATAGATTTTATAAAAAGATAAAAATGTAATTCAAATAAAAATATAGACACCACACAACAATGAAGATGAGTTTACCATAATGCTCAATGTGTGGAAAGAAACATGGATGAAATAGTCTTAAAGGGACTAGTAAATGTATTAACTGTAGAAAAAATGGTTAGTGGGTAGTTGAATGAAGAGGTGATGGTCAAAATATTTCTAATGTCGTGAACAATGATAAGGCTACAAAGAATACACCTCTTATACATCAATGCTAAAAGTACAAAAAATGGGTAATTATACCAATCAATCCCCTAAATAAAATATTATTGATGATGATCGATATCAAAAAACTCACAAGGCCAATGAAAATGGAATGTCACATGTAGTAATTATCAGTGATGTGGAATATGATAATTAATTGGTGAATGGTACACATACCCTAAACTCTCTATTAGTAAATGTTTTATTTGATACTCTATCAACCCACTCAAAATATTTTTAAGAAGATTCTAAGATGTATCACCATGTGACCTCAATAATTAGATTTTGAGTTATTTGTGACAATTAAAAATGGAAAATTGGTCACATAAAAATTTTATAATTCATATACTATTGATGTTTTTGTTAAAATTATTCCTGTAAATATTATGGCCCTTCATATAGTGGAATTTTATGGGATTCATGGAATGGATTGTCTTTATCTGAATGTATCTCATTACAATTTTCATGTAATTGAAGTCATATTTCATATTTGAGACCAATCTACCCCCATCTATTAATGTAATCATCAATATAACATTCCAGTAAAAATTCCTTCCATATCATGGATCTTGATTCCAATAAATGACGTTTATTTATCACTAGGGTTTGTTGAGAAACTCATAATTATGAATACACCCATTGTACTGAAGTTTTATGATGTCATTCCAAATGTATATTCAAGTATTCCACTAAAACATTATGTTGATTTCTCAATAGAACAAAAATCAAGTGCAATGTCTATTTCAAAGACACCTAATATAATGGACCTAATTGAGTTGCAGGAAATGAATAAGCAATTACAAGAGAATCTTTATAAGGGATTCATTAGGCCTAGTGAGTCACCTTAGAGATCACATATTCTGTTTGTTAGGAACCAAAATATGGATCAATGAGACTCTCCATTGATTATTTGGAACATAACAATATCACTATCAAGAACAAATATCCTCTTCCCCACAATGTTGACTTATTTTACAATCTACATGGAGCTCAATACTTTTCCATGATTGATCATCACTCATGATATCATCAATTAAGGGTCCAAAAGGATGATATACCAAAGATGAAATTTCGTACAAGCCATTGACAATATGAATTTATTGTGATGCATTTTGGTCGTACTAATGACCCAACTATCTTTATGGATGTAATTAATACAGTCTTTCGATAACATGTCAGTAAATTGGTTGAAGTATTTATAGATGATATGCTTGTATATTCAATGAGAAATGATGAACATGAAGAACAATTGAGAATTTTATTGAATACCCTATTAAAGGATAAGATTTATGATAAATTTTCCACATGTGAATTTTGGATTCAGAAAGATTAATTTTTTGGACACAAAATCTCAAATGAGGGTTTTCTGTGGATGCATCAAAAAAATAAGTTGATTAATGTATGCCATGTCCCAAAACAGTAACTGAGATCTGAAATTTTCTTATTTGTGAAGGATATTATCGATGTATTGTGAATGAAATTTCATAATTATATAATCTTATAACCATGTTGATTATTAAAAGATTTAAGTTCATTTGGATGAAGGAATGTAAAGAGAATTTCAAAGAGTTAAAAATAAGGGTAGAAAGTGCACTTGTGCTCAAAGTTCCTTGTAGTAGATAATGGATTGTGACTTATAGTGATGAATCCATTAAAGTAAATGAATGTGTTCTCATGAAAAATGATATGGTGATATCTTATGCCTCATGGCAGTTGAAAATCTATGAGAAAAATTACCCAACTCATGATTTGGAGTTCGTTGTGGTAATCATTTCATTGAAGATATGGAGAGATTATCTTTATGGAGAAAGTTGTTAAATTTATATATATCATAATAGTTTAAATTATATTTTCACACAAAAGGAGATAAATATGTGCCAAAGAAGATGCTTTGAGTTGATTAATGATTATGACTGCTCATTAAGTAACCACCTTGGAAAAGCGAACAACGTGGAAAATTCTATGAGTCGACAAGACCTGAGTAGCATATCCATTATGTGGATCCCAAAAGAACCAATATATATTTATTTGAAATGGATAGATCTTGAAATTACAATGGAAGGGGGGAAATCATATCATTCTCAAATGGATGTTCAAGAATCTATACAAGTGAAGAATAAAGAGGCGTAGAAGAAAGATGAAGTGCTATAAAATAAGGTGAGAAATGTTTCTGTATTCCACCTTGATTGTAATGAAATATTGAGGTTCAATAATACGGTTTTTATTCCTCACATACCAGAATTAATGAAATAACTATTGGATGAGGCTCATAGTTATTCAATCTCAGTTCACCTTGGAAGAACAATGATGTATAGGGACCTTAAAGTGTATTTATAGAGGGATGACATGAAAAGAGATATCCCTGAATATGTATCATGATACATGGTTTAACATCATGTTAAGGTTGAGTTATAGAAGTCTATTGGGATGTTACAACCATTACCATGCTAGAATGGAAATGGAAAAACATAACTATGTACTTTATTTTTGGATTTCCCGAAACATCTAGAGGTCGTAATGATATAAGTGTTATAGTTAATTTCCTTGCGAAGTTGTAACACTTCATTCCTATTAGATTAGATTTTTCCTTATTCATATTTCCAGTATATATGTAAAGTAACTGGTAATATTGAATGTTGTACCCCATTCAATTATATCTGATCGGGATGTGAGGTTTACATCGATGTTTGGAAAAGACTTCTGTGTGATCTAGGTTCCGAGTTATGTTTCATCACTGATTATAATCCTTAGATAGATGGTCAGTATGAGAGTGTTGTTTAAACACTGGTACAGATGTTGAGAGCATACTCTAGGTATTTTAAATGTATTTTGGATCGGCATGTACATTTGATGTAATTTTCATACAATAATAGATTTCAATCTAGTATTCTGATGGACCATAATGAAGCACTATGTGGAAAAGAGTGCAGACCTCAATCATTCTACGATAAATTTGTTGATAGAAATCTATTCAGACCTAATATTGTTGATGAAATGGTAGAAAAGGTCATATCTATTCAACAACACTTAAGATCTGATCGAAGTTCAAAAAATGTTATGCTGAAAACCAAAGAAAATACGTAGAGTTTGATGTGGGTGATAAGGTGTTTCAAAAAATATCTCCCTTGAATTAAGTAATGACATTCGAAAAGAATGAAACGTTGATCCCCAGGTATATATGTCCTTTTGAAATTATTGATGGTGTTGGCATGGTATGTTACTAATTGGAGCTTCCACAGAATATATATTATGTTCGTGATGTGTTCCGTGTATCTCTCATAATAAAGTACATACTTTATCCTTCAAATATACTACCCTCAGAAGTCATACTTCTGCCGTAAGATCATTCTTATTAAAAAAACCAATATAGATTCTAAATCATTGTGAAAATTTTCAACAAAACAAGACAACTTGGTTGGTTAATGTTTCATGGAGGAACCAATAATTTGAAATAGCTACATGGTAACATAAATATGTTATAGGGGATAGGTATCCTCATTTTTTTGTTTCTAGGGGACGAATCTCAAAAGAGAAATTCAGTTTAAGGGTTGTATAATGTAACTACCAGATGTTTTAATGAAATATTTTATTCAAATAATTTTTATTCATTAATAGCTATCATTTCATGAAATCAAGAGTTTAAATGAACCATGAGATGCCCTTATTATAAAATTACCATTATAGTCTAATCATTATGTTAGTGGGAATACTTATAACTAACTTATGATGATTCCTTTAGAATTCATTGTCTTTCAATTATATGTGAAAAACATAAATAGATATCTGTATTTTTAAATGAACTACTTTTGAAAGTGAATATAATGAGATATATATGTGTTTTATACTTAATAAAATATTTTTTATATTCATCCAATTGTTATTTTAGTCATATAGTTGGAATAAAACCCAATATGATGTGTAAAAACCTATTTTTATAAGATTAATTTTACACCATTGAATGGAAAACCCCATTTATATTAAGATATTGACAAATTACTAATTATTATATGACAAAATAAATATGTTTTTTTGAAGCGAGATATAAAAATTTTCTTTGGATTAATTTCTGATATTTTTAAAATAACAATAAAGTTGTGATAAATATTAATAATTTTCTAAATTTTAATTTAAAAGAACATTGTTTTCGTTGAAATAATTTATATGGTTAAAAATTACAATATTTTGCAATATTTTATCTTTTAAAACATCTTTTCTCATTTCAAAAATAGGATTACATTTAAATTAATTAATAGATATTATTTTTTAGGAATTTTGAAAAATGGATTCCATATTTGGAATTATTATGTCCAAATTATGTAATTATATTTATTTTATTTTGGGCTATATGAATTGTAAAATCGGTAAATTTAATTTACATTGAGAAAGAGTAAATCAGGTAATGAAAGGTAAAATAATAATATAAAATTACGATATCCCTTTTACAAATATAACTGGATGATTATAATTTTCCCTAAAACATACATGGGTCTAAATGGTACCCAGTAGAACCCACTTGGATTATAATAGTACAATTAAGTTATTTTTGTTCAGAAAAATTGAAATATGTCTCACTCAAAATTTATTAATAAAATTATTTTTAATATACGGTTATATATATTAAAAATTAAATTATGAATTCTCATTTTAAAGTTGAAATTTTTTATTTATCATGAAAATTTAATTTAATTTTTTAGGAAATAAATTTTACCTTAAAGGGAAATACTTGGAATATTAAAAATTTAATTAATTGATGAGAAATCAATAAATCAATTTTAATTAAAATATTAATAACCAAAAAAAGACCCAAAAACTTGACCAAATCATATTGGATGAGAATATCTCGACCATAAGAATCCAAGGAAAGACTTATTGACCATTTACAGGCTAATATAAGAGATTATGACACTTATATAATTTTATTTGAAGTGTAGAATTTTTTTTCACATTCATGTTTTAAACGAGTATAGAATTGTTAATGTTGGGGTTTTTAGATGTTAAATTAGACAGAAAGTACTTTTATAGAATCTAACAGATTTATTATAATCATAACATTGTATGTTGAATTTTTATTCGAACAATAAGTATGTTTAATAATTACACAAAATCGAGGTAGTAATTATTTTATTAATGAAGATATAAAATAAGTATTATAAAAAATATTTTAATAAATATAATTTGGGATATTTATTATATCAAATAAATTTTATATATTTTCACTACCACTTATGGAATTTATTATTTTTTTATTTAGGTTCACTTTTTTTTATATTTTAAAAAATACATGAAGTAAATTGTGTCAAAATTGATGTTATTAATATTTTCTCAAAATAAGGTTTTCTTAAAATAATTTGATATAATAAATCAATATTAAAATTATAGAATAATTATTCTATGGTCTTACAATTTCCAAATGCTTCTTTTATTGTCAAATTCACTTCAAATATGTAAATATTTCACCCTTTTAATATTCAAATATTTGTTACCCTAGTTAACACATAAAAAATAACTAAGTGTTTATTTAAATTATAATTACTAAATTGACATAAACAACTGTATAAACTTTCATGGTTGATAAGAAGACAATTATAACACGTGTGATATTCTATATTGGGAAATTTTGGAGCTTCTTATATAGGTTTTGATTTTATTTTAATTTAATATTTTCGAGGATTTAAAAAGTTCCCCCTCCGAAATTATTAAAGGGAAATTTCTGCTTCACCTCTTCACATCATTTTGTTCCTTCATGACTTACCAAAAGCATCCAAATTCCATTATAAATTTCCCTATATATATTCTAGAGGTCCTAGTATTCTTCAATGACCCACTCTAGTTCTTTGATATGATATTTCGATAAGGCACGTCGAAGTAGTAGAAATAGCATTTTCTGATTCTTCCAAAATTCATTCTTCTTATACTTCCACCTCATGAATTGTTTCATTAAAAATTAATAACTCCAATAGTACATATGTAGTGAGATATTATTATTATTAACAGAAAAATATATTCAACCTTCTATCCATCCTATGGAAAATGAAATCACCACGCGTGCGTATGTATGGATTATCATCTCCACGTTGCGGTCTAATCAAATTTTCACCATAACTTTATATTGATGTGTATAATGATGGAATTAATATATATATATATATTATTAATATAAAATTTTAGTTATATGAAGATACTATACATGATCCCCTCCAATACCATTCCTCAATTATGAGTATGATTTCCTCACTCATGTGCACGTACAAATTACCATATCCATGGTGCGATGTGAATTGTTCAACATAATCTTCTATAGAACATTATTATATAAATAAATTTAATTAAAGTGATATATATTAAACTAATACCATTTTTTAAATGATATAACTATAACCTATAAATATTAATAAGATCTTATCTGACAAAACATGTATTAGAACATAATGTAGTTAATACCCTAATAACGAAAAACAATGTACTGATACTAACAAACGGATGGACATGTGATTATATATTTTATCATAAAATTGATTATGTTTATGTAATAAATCAGTAACAATATTTATATCATTATATAGGTGGTTGGTATATATACGAAGCATATCAAACCTGATATACGTGATAACTTTGCAAATCCGGATTTTTATCTGAGATTGTTTATTCCTAAATATTTATTGGTGTTAATTTATCATCCATGTTTGTGTTTCCTAAATATTTTTTTCAAAATATTTTTTATATCCTTGTATAATTTACCACATCTCTAAATTTTTACTAAATTGTATGAATGGAATGTTTTTCAATTTTCGGTATGAGGTACTTTTTGACTTTTCCGACAAAAGTAAGAGAATGTTTTTTAACTTGTACGACATGAATAGATTCTTATGATTTCATAATGTCTTATATCATTGAAGCTTCACCATCAATATTTAAAGGGTATTTTCATATAAAATTATTTCTTATAAAATTTTGGGTCACTTTGTGGATGGAGAACGTTTTTGATGAAAAAACGAAATTTTCCTCAGGAATTCATTTGAATTGTTTTATCAAAATTATTTTCAATATAATATGTCACTCTTTAAATAAATTAATATTTATAACCATGTTATTAATATGATTTTATTTTTATTATTTTGGAATTTTCTTAATGAAATCAATTTTTTATATCAATTATGATGGAATGGTGTTGAAGAAACACATTTTATTTCATAGGTTATGCTATTGTGACTGTTTTTATGTTTTTTTAGCATAGATAATAATGGTTTAATTATGATATGGGTGGGACCTATATCTCTATTCAATTCATTGGGTAATGATTTATGTCTCATTTCATAGAAATGACTGAAACGAAAAGTTAATATGGTTCAGTGATATAAGGCTAGAACAAGGGGTGAACTCAGTTAAGTCATGGACTTTGTCTACTATGATGGTCTTGGTAATGTGAATTGACTAATATGAAATTATTTTCTATTCATATGTATATATGCCACAAAATTTAATGTCTTATGTTAGAACCATTAGGATTAAATTTCATTTTTTTGATTTATCACATGACAAGATATTTTTATATATTATTTGCAGGATATGATTTTCCAATGTTAGGTTCATATAATTATGATATGATTGATATTTCCCTTTTCTAACCTTACTGATAATTTGATCTCGCTCATTCATATGTTTCTATTCACAATGACATCATGAAATTTATTATGTTAGATATGTCAAATACGAGTCTATATGTGAAGAAATAAGTGGGAGATAGTGTGGATGTTTTATGAACCAGTTATTTATATCTCCCAGTTTCTAAAGACACTAAACCTATATGGTCCTAACATGGTTTTTTTGATATATTTTTAATAGATATTCTATTTTTTTATCTAATATCTATAATTAATGTATGTCCATTATATTAATTTTTAGTTGGGATTGATACTCATAGGGGAATAAAATAAATTTTATTAGAATATAAATCCAAACACATGTAGTTTTAATTTCATAGTTAAATGTCATTGACCTGAAATGTCCTTTCGTTTTCAAATAACTAATTAAGGGTGTAATGTTGAAAAGATTAAATTCATTATATTAACAATAATAGGAAATTTATTTTGAGAATAGTATTGGTGGTATATATTCATTAGTTATCCTTTAATGGTTTATCATGTATATTGGTATCTAGACTAGTTAGGATATGGTTTGGGATTTCACCTAGTAGGATTCCCATAAATGTGATATTTGGGAATGAAAATAGAAGCTAGAATAAATGTATTAGATCAAATCTAGTGAAACATGAATAAGTTTTTCACCTTCTACAAGACAATGTAAAAGTGGCACCAATGTCTGAGAACATTTAGGAGGCTAGAACCTGTGTAATTAAACATATCATTATTAATTCCTAGATCAAGTAACTAGCCTAAGAAATTATATTATGTTGAGTGGTATGTCCATAATTAATTTTCACACATTTGTGGATCATTAAATTTTTTTTAGATAATTATAACATCTCCTTAACATAAATAAATATTAAATAACAAATTTATAATGAATCATAGTATCCATTATTCTAAGAAATAAAATGTATTTATGATATTACATGTTTTATATTGATGATATGTCTTCAAAATTTCCTATTAACCTCATAGCTATTATAATAACCCTAATAAAATTATGAATTTTTTTAAGTGATTGATGACTATAATAGGACATCAAGGGTTATATAAAAAGGAATAAATATACTTATTAGTTAATTAATACCTATAAATGATTAATAATTATCTAAATTGAAATTACTTAGCAAAATAAACATCTTATTTTTTCCAAAAATAAATTTCAATACAGTAATCATTTAATAAGAAATTAGTATGAAATATTCAAGGAAAAATTAATCACATAATGTTTAATTTTCAATCATTAATAAGTACGTGTTTTTCAAAAAAAATATACATTTTATCCTTATTAAGTTGTGTGTACCTTAATTTAAAAAATAAGAATGTTATTAAACATATTTTAAATTAAAATAAAGAAAACAGTTCCATAAAATAAATTTAAAATAGAAAATATGGTAGAATAAAAAATATTATATAATTAATTGTCAATTGAGACTACCAAGAAAAAATATAATGGTTTGAAGAGTCTAATAGATGAATATGTTTAGTCCCCAATCCTATATATAGTACCACATGAGATAAATGTATTATACATTTCATTAATGCTATATCTAGGCCCCCCAATAAAAACATGGTCATGAGTATTGAGTAAAGCAATATTAAATCAATTATAATTTATAAATTTAAGAATTGAAGATGGAAATAAAATGGTTTTTACAATAATTAATCATATCATAGACAAGATAATTTTACTAAATACTTCATTAGATATAATATTATGAGGGATACATTACCTCATAAAAAGAAGATATAATATTTATAATAGATTTTTGAGATTAATAGATAAAAACGATATCTCAATTCAGTTATATTTAATATTGAGGAACATCGGTAGAGATAAAATGGACAGAAAAAATGAATATGGTGGTTTGGAGATATCCTTTACAGTAATAAAAAACAGTTTGATGTATCAAAATATCATTACTATTTCAACCATTTTTTAAAATACATAGAATAAATAGAAACATGGTTTTTCATCAATGTTAAAAAGTATCCTTATATGGAAACACAAAAAAAATATTTTATTGCTAGTAATTTTAATTTATGGTGTATATATTGACATAAAAAATTCATTTTTTTATTTAAATAAACTATCATATCTTTTGTGTAAAATATATAAGAATATATTTTTTGAAAACCATTGAAATATATATATATATATATATATATAATATAATAGATTTTTTTAATTCATTTATTTCCATACACTAATTGAAATATTTTATTAATTTTTTAATGGGAGAGAATTATTTAGATATTAAATTATTATAAATAATAAAATATTATTTTATATGTAATGTGTCCATTATATAAGACTACAAAATAATTTATTTTGGAAAAAAATATTAATAAATTCATATCTGGTAAAATAAATGTTATCAAAAATTTTAAAATAAATAAAAATATTCAAAAAACTTATATAATAACATGGACATGGAATAAAAATAATTTGAATGTAAATTTTAAAAGATGACTTTTTAGAAAAACCGTTTACCGTGAAAATATATTATCGAAACAATTATTTATCATTTAAAATAATAAAGTAATATTAATTATTCACATTCAGATGAACATTATATATTTTATTACACAACTTATTTTATTTATTTTCATCATATATTAAATTAATTTATAATTTATGTTCCTTTCATATGTTTTCATATTATTCTTCTCATTTGTCAATAAATGAATTCTGCATGTTTATTATGGTCAATAAGAAAATTATTTAATCATATACAATGTAATGATGAGGAAAAAATCATTTTTATAAATTTTATATACTATTAAATACAACCAGGAAACATGGTTATGAAAAATTAACTATGTTTTAATTTTGTGATTATAGGTCGTACGCACAAAGATGTATCATTTATATTTTTCCGAAATATTAATTGAAAGAAGGTATGAGTTGTTTATACATTAAATAATTTTAATTATATTGTTAATATCATAATTTTTATCCAAATACAACATCATATACATGATCAATGATGTGGTAATGAAATATAAATCCTATGACATTGTTGTTGTGATAATCCACACATATGTACTTATGATGTTTTCATATATAAGTAGATATAAATGTATTAAAATAAAATATATAATAATTTTTAAGAAAGATAAATAATTTTTTAATATAATATATAAATATTGATATTCTATATATCATCATAAAAATCTATGAGGGGTGTTGATGAAAAATTAATTATATTATTTTTGGAGGAAGTAGTCTTCCATACACCAGAATGATGGTTTCATTTCGAATTTGATGGATGTGGGCAAGGATGTTGGTTATTCAATTCATATAATAAAATTAAAGTATATGGGAGATATTGATTAAATTATATGTACATTGAATTATATTATTTGTAGTAGATTGAATAGAAATTAAAAAAATGTACACCGTTATGAATGATAAGACTTCTACAGACAATCTCTAAGTACACACAGAAATCCTTCATATAATTTTATTAACCCAACAAAGGCCTATAAAAAATATAGGGAAAGTAATGAATGTATTTGGGTATCTATTAACTGAAAAATTATTTTTATGTGTTAGGAAAAGGGGTGAGGAGGTTCCCTTTTTTATTATAGGTTAGGGAAACATTTTGAATTTTTAAAAATATAACAGAAATATAATTTTATTTATTCTTAAAAGAGACGATAATCAAATAATGTCATAATATATGATAATTAATTTTCAAAATAATATAATAAAATATTATTTGTACATTTTTTTATTATTTTTTACCAATATATTTGGGTATTAATTGAAATTAACAATTTTTTACAATTACCTACTAATTAATATTTATAATTTTTATGTTCATTATAATTCCAATAAATGGATAAATGATTAATAAATTGAACACAGATGATACGTAAAACAAAATCCCACTAACATGTATGAAAATAATTCTATTTGTAATATTACATACATTAATAATGTAAAATATATTAGAAAAATTCACAAATGTCATTTTTTGAATAGTTAATATAATTTTACATTGAAAAAACATGTTTAAACAGGACGTCGAATCTAGTACATTAAAACAACCCTAATATGTTTTGTTTGTCTTAATAATTAATGTATTTTAATATATAAATAAATTTATTTAACATTGATAATTTTTAGATTTAGTTATCTATTTATCATATAATATAATAAATACTCTTCCTGCATTTCATATGAATATAGGATAATTATTTCATTAAAAAAATTAGAAATAAATTAAAATTTTCTACAATTATTTATATTTAAAATTATTATTTTGATATGAATGTAATTTTAATTTATCCATATCAAAACATAGTATTGTTATTAGATGCAAGATAGCAGAAATTATTTCTTGATCTTGCAGATAAATATGATTATGATCTAAAAAAGGAAATACGGGAAAAGGGGGTATAAATTGAAGATGTGGATGGAAATTTTAAAACCTCACACAACCAATAGGAATAAAAAAATTGTTATGGTCAATTTTCAAAAAAATGTTGTTATTTTTATTTATGATTAATTGATTTACCCTTAATAAAGAGAAACTTATTTTATTTTAGATACTATTCATAATATCAAAAAATAATAGGAAACTATTTACAGTATATGAAACAATAAATTCAAAAAAAATTCATTCATTTCTCATGATTCATTCCTCATATTTCATATAATTATATTTTTAATTAGACAAAATAACTGTGATGATAATTAGTTTTTAATGAGAAATGCCTTTTATAAGTTTAAAAATAATTTTATGAAAATTTCAGGTATTGAATTCATTAATATGACAAAAATGGATTTTATATAATTAAAAGGAAGTAATTAAATATTTTTTCCAATATAAAATATAATAATATTTTTATAAAAATTTTAATTGAAAAAATGTTTCCATAAATATTAGTATATTTCACTATTGATTGAAAAATTTAAAATTTTATAACTTTAAAAAATCACCATAATATAATTTTAGTATAATGATTTAAAATTTTATATAATTTTTATCAAATATAATCTAAAATATATATAGAAATAAATTTTAATATATTCTCATTGAATTTTTTAAATTCTATTTTTTAAATGTAATTTTATTGAATAAAATAAAATAAAAAAATCTGTGTAACTATCCAATAAGAGTTTAACAATGTTTCATTATTTATTATGACAAAAAAATTTAATTTTGAAAAAAACTAATATACATATATTCCAATTTATTATCATGGATATAATAAATATATTAAAATCAAGGTTTCATCATTCATTTTGGATTAGTTTTGTCTATCATATACATTATCAATCAATGTTTACCTTTTTAAAATATTAGTGTGATATATTCTTCAACCCTTTTTATGATTTCATATTTTCTAATTAACATGGTCACGGTAAAAATGTACTTTTTCACTGAAAACTACAATTTTTCATGATCCACATATTCAAAAGGATTAATAAATCATCACCTTGAATTTATTGGAATAGAAATATGATGTTCCATAAAGAACAAGGATTCCGAAATATGAGACAAAAAATTATTAAGTTGTTAATGTGTGTGATTTATATAGAAAAATAACACCTAATGGCTAATATATATGGATAGAGAACACAACCACATGAATATTAATCAAAACAACATTGTATATCTATTATGAGTTAAAATTACATAAATTCATTAGAAATAATTCTATTATGATATCATTTTTTGATTCAGGATACTTCACATAAAATTTCAGAATTAATTTATCATATATGTGAATATCATATTGAAATATACTAACATGATACATAAAACTTCATCATCAAATTATGTTACAAAATTATATATTTTATTCCTAAAATGTTGATTATTCAAATGTATTTGTTATGATTATAGAACTAAAATATTCTTATAATATAATTTTTTAAAAAATAAAGAAAAAATATATAAATAAATACAAAATTATAAATAATATATTCATTAATAACTCAAAATGTCTAACTAAGTACTATTGATAATTAAAAACCCATAATTATTTTAAAAAATAATCTAGATTAAGATTTAATACAAAATATTAGGATATTTTTATAAAATATTGTTCCAATATTAATTTAACATGTATCTCTAATCAAAATCAGTCACTCTTAAGGAATCATGCCAATAATGAATATAAAATATTTATATAATATTCAAAACTAGAAAATCATGTCAATAGAAAAAACAAATCATTATAATGCCACAGTAAAATCATATATTAATACAGAATATAATTCCACAATTGATCATAAAAAACCCCATTAAGTTCTATTTAAATTTGTCATACTATGTTCCAATAATAGTGAACTTATTCTTAAATAATATTAATCTCCTAATAAAAAATTTAATTTCAAATCCCATCCTTATCGCTAAAATAATACTTATGTTACAAAAATTAACATAGTCATTATAGATAAATCAATATTATGAAATCATATTAACTAAGATATTACATAGGCTAGTGGAAGGTGTTTCTCCATTTTTTATCATTATATGTTGGTTCATTCCTTGTGTACATTCTATATGTTCATGTATCTCATTATACTAAAAATATATAAATATAATTTTAATAATATCTATAGAAATATGAATACTACACATAAAAATAAAATTAATAATAAATGATAATTTAAAACCTAAAAGGTAAAAATACCTCTAATCTAATTAAAAAACATTATCATACATAATTATATATTGTTTAACTTAATAGTTACATATAAATCTACTAAATAAAACACCTCAAAAATTCATTAATCGTTTTAATATTACAATACATATAATCTAAATAGGTGTATCTATTTCATTTAACTCATGATAAAATAAAAAATCATATACCGATGATGTTATCAATAACTCTTAATTTAACCTCACATGAAAACATCCTAATCTTAGGAGTCATATAAACCATTCCTGTTATTGAAACTATAAGGACCTAGCCTTAAAAATTACATGATCATGAGTGATAAGTTAAGATATTTTACTGATACATTTTATCATCTGTACTGTTTAGATATGTGGAGAATTAAGAAGTTAAACTTAAATAAATATGTATTACTTAAAAAATTTAACCCAAAATGTTATTATTAATTTTTCCATAGAATTTTTTTTATTATGTAAAATATTTTTCAGGAAACATCTTCATAATTTTCATCATGATCTCATAATTATATATATTCATCCTAAAAAACTATGAAAATCATTTAAAGTTGAGATATTCATAAAATATCATTAAGGGACATAAATAAATAATTTACACAAAAAAGTATTTAAATAGTAAAAATAAAAGAGTTTCCCTTTTAAGAAATTAATCTTTTTTCTCAACATTAACACTTTTTAAACCAAAAAAAATAAATATTTTAGATCATATAATATCAAAAAACAAGTCATAATAAATAATTATATATAATTAAATATCATAATTGTTCCCTTCAAATCAATAAAAACAATGCATAATGCTTTAAGAAATGTATATATTTCACACATATGAAGTAGAAAATAATTTAAACTAAACATAATCAAGGTAGTAATCACATGGGAGAATAACATATTGAACATTATTTCATAAAATAATGTTTTTATAGTAAATTTTGTAAAAAAATAAATCATAATATATGAATATGTAAAAGATAAAAAAGAAGACAACATTAGGTGTTCGATATTTTTCTATAGTGGTTTAGTTTTAATCCCCTATCCCTTACATTATGTCCCACAAGAAAAAATATTGACCAATTTATTTGATCACTATCAGTTCACTCTAATCATAAAATTATATTGGTTATGTGGTACCCAAATAAGAAACCATCCATACATAATAAAAGAAATAACTAAATGTGGAATGAAAAATTGTTTCATTATCTTTCCCCATATCATAATAAAAAGCGATTTATTAATGGTGGAATTTGAAAATTTATGACTATGAATATATTAGACAATAAGAAATTTAAAATATTCCTGATGAATATGAGAGAGTCATTTATATTTAATTTTGAATTATTACGTAACACTAAAGAGAGAGGGAGAGAGAGATTGGGTGAGAAATTTTCAAACCCAAAGAAATAGGTTGTTCATAATGATCCCTTACACACATAACGAAAACATGTATGTATATAAAAACATACCCTCCATTTAAAACCCTTATTCAATTATATATATATATATATAATACATAATTATGATTTTACTTTGAAGGATAGAAGAAATAATATAATTAAATAAAAATATCAAATAACTATTGTAGGCTGGGAAGATATTTATGAATTATATTTTAAAATAAATAATTCCTTTATTTTTTTGCAAAGAAGTTAAAAACATTACATATAAAACACACAATCCAACTTCGTATAATAAAATTACATATAATGAATTAATATTTTAAAAAAATTATAATTCAATTTTATTGATACCTTAATACTTTTTTTGCTATCAATATTAAAATAGAAGATAATGATTTATAAAAAAATCGCTAAATACATTAAAATAAGGATTTTAAATAAAATTATCCAATATGTAATAGCTTAAAATGTATAGTTTTTAAAAATATTAATAAAAGTAAAATATGAAAAATAATTACCTTTAACATCAAATAAATAATAATAAAATGTCTTCCATAGTTGAGAAGTTAAGGGAAATAGAGGAAAAAATACTTGAAAGGGAAACATTAAAATGGAAATTTTTAAATATAAATCCATTACCTAGATTATGACATTAAATAGTCATTATATAAAATATTTAATAATAAATTTTTTTAAAAATATACTCTCAGATTAATTTTTTTAAATTTCAACACAACTATTTTTTTATTTATTTTTATGTTATATTAAATTACTAAATCATTTAATTTTAATGTAGATAATGTGATGATATTCATCTCTATGTCCAGAATGGCTTTAGGGTTTTCCTATAATCAATAATGAAATTATTTATTTATATGAAAAATGAAAATCGTGTAATAATTGTTATTTTTATGATATAATTATACTTTAAAAACCAACTATTAAATTTTTTAATGAAAAATGAATTCTGTTACAGTAATTGATATTATAGGATGTACATATAGATGAGTCACATTTCTATTTTTCATCAATCATGATGAAAATAAGGTAATATTTATTTTACCATTATGAAATTATAATTATCTCATCAATATCATATTATTTTTTTATATAACATTATATACATCATCCAAGAGATGTTGAAATGAAAAATGAATGACATCATATTCTGGAGGTGATAATCCTATCATATGAATGAAGGATGGTATCATCATTCAATAAAATAAATTTAAGAATAAATATAATATATTAAATTTTCAAAATGATAAATCTATTATTAATATTCTATATGTATATTATATTCATCATTACAAACATCAGTGATAAGAGATGATGGAGTCGAAATTACCTTGATTCGTGAGGCTGTTGTTAATTGTACACATGAATGATGGTTTGGAATTTTATTTGGTAGAAGATGAGATAGATGTAGGTTATGAAAATTACATAATAAACACAATTTATATGGGATGTAGTGATGATATTATATTTTATTGTATTATTGAAATTTTATTATTATTGAAGATAAAATAATAGAAAAATACTTAGTCAAGAACAATACCTCTTCTTCAGAAACCTCTTCTGGTTTATTCCAAAATAATTACAAGGAATGATGTCCAAAAAATGGACTCTATGGAGTTATTTTTAATTTAAATAAGTTATTATGTATAAATGTGGTAGAGAAAATTTATTTTTTCTATGAAGAATATAATATATGAGGTTTTCTTTTATATGTGAAGAGAGGGGAACTTTAAAAATTTCATAAAAGACTACTTTAATATAAATTTATTTAAAAGAAAAAATCCATCTGAACTGAAATAATTAAAAATATGGATTTTTTTTGTCAAAATCAAGTCATCCGATAAAATTTTTATAAATTTATATATGTTTTGTACACATACATCATTGTTTTATCTTGTGTTAACCCTTTTTTAGAAATTACATTGATAAAAATATCTTCCTCTTTATAGATTGTGATTGATTTAATAAAAGAATAATTGTCAAATAATTTCACAATTTTTTATAATTTAAACCATATCCCAACCACTTGTCCAAATATATGATTTTTAAAAATTATAATTAATTAAATATATTAATATTTAATTTAAATAAACATTATAAAAATTTCCATAACTATTTATTTAATATGACATATGAATATGAAAACAATGGAATTAAAATATAATATATACATAATTAAAAATTTTGTTATATATACATAGATAATTAAAAACATAATAATTAATTGAGATTATGTTACTTTTAATATTTCTGATTCAATTATTTTATTATTCTGTTAATTCAATAAATATTATTTACACATGTCATAATAATTGAATGTGATTAAATTATTACATAATGTTTAATATAAATTACCATGACAAAAAATTAAATTTAAATTGATAATTTCTAAACAAATATGAAGCTGATTTTAACCCTGTCAAAAAATATTTTAGTCATAAAAAGAACAAAACTGACATTTTTTTCGTTATATTTTACTAAAACAATATAAAGATCAATATAAAATAAATATTGAACCATGTGATTGTAATTCCATGAATGTCATGGAAATTGGATGAAACCCACTCATTGAAGAGGATAAAGTTAAGTGTTATGGTTAATTTTAGTCATTATCATATTTTTAACCATATTTATATAATTTTCCATTACCATGTTTGTAAATATTATATATATTAAATATTAAAATATTTCATGTAAATGGGACATATTTAACAAATTTGGACTCCATTATTCTATATATGTTATTCAATTTTAATGATTAAACTGATAATTTGGTAGACATTTGTTTAAAATTATTCCTAAATAATGTAATAAGTTTCATTTTTTAAAAGAATTCCTTTTATGTATAAATAGATTTTAATTCAAATTTCATGAATAAAATAATGATAAGGAATATATTTTCTACTTAATTGATCAAAAGAACTAATGAATATTTAAAATTAATCCAAAATTAAATTTTTACATTTTAATCAATAAAAATGAAAATACTATTTTAAATAAAAAAAACTTTTCTCCCACTATTCAAATAAAAAACACACTTTCCATAAAAATAAATAAATGATACCATATGATAAATATAATAAACTTATTTATAATGAACCAACCCAAGTCAACTAGACCAGTCTACCATGTAATCCCAATACAGGGTGAGGTTTAATATAGATAAAAAAAGTCTAGAATTTTTTTTAAATAAGAATCAACATAGAGTAAAATGTGGAAACAAGGGGATATACAACATTTCCAAATCTTATAGACCACTATGTGTCAAATTTTTACACTAGAAAGTATTCATGTGGCTTTTCATCAGATCCAAAATAAAACTGCAATGTAATGAAAATAGTAAATGATAAAGAATACTATTCCCTTTAATTTTTCCTACAAAACATAGTTTAAAATAACCAAATAGAAAATGAATGGTGTAAGAAATAGAGAATAGTATGAAACCACAAAATAATCTAGAAAGGTAATAATATCAAGAATTCATATTTTATAAATTTTAATAATATATTTAAAATTTTTATTTAAAACAAATATAATTAAAAAATTTCTCAATATTTCCTTATCTTTTCATCAAATCACATATCATTTTTTACAATTCATAAAAACGGTTGGTACTACAGAAATGTCGGTAGAAATAGTTAAATATAAATATAAATATACATGTGAACCATGATCCATGAAATAATATATCAAGAAATAAATAACCATAAACAATAAGGTAGCATCCATTCAGGCTCTATCACCTAGGATAACGCATACTATAAACACCTGATCTTAAAAGTTATTAAGGTTCGGTCCAATAATATTGCATCCCATCACATTATATGGATATATATGAGGTAACCTCCTAGTGGTGACACAAACACATTATGGTTACCCTTGACTCTTTACTATCATACACAATGTTATTATTTTTAAATGATTATAAATTTAGTATTTTAAAAAAATTCTCCCATATTTATAAACAACATATCAATGAAAATAATCTTTCATTCAAGGTTTGATAATAAATTTTACCAAATAATGTGAAATTCAATATTCAAATAAAAAACAAACTCATCCCCTTTGAAATTCCTACAAATTAAATTCCATTTCAAATATAATTGAATCAATAATAAAAAAATAAATCCATGAATGTATAATGATTGGATGGATCCACCTACCTAAAGGAGATAGATAAAATTTTCCACTATTGGAAATAGGGTCAGGAAACCATATTATCATCCTTTGGAAGACATTGATGATCAGGAAACTAAAAACAATTTAAAACATGAATTGATTACAAACCCCATGCCTTGTTTTGTCTTTAACAAAAAATTTGAATGAAACAGAAAGGAACACTTACCCAAGTAGATAAAATACAGAACCCATTTTGATCAACCACTAAAAAGAGTAATTTGGAGGGAGAGGAGTACCCAAAATCACATAGGGGAAGATATCGTGCTGGGAGGATGATGATGAAAAGTAGAATAAATCCTTTAAAAATGATATACTAATCTTAAATAATAAACTAATGAATTATATATCTTTTATAATATTAAAATTTTACAAATTATCTATTTTAGGTCATAAAAAACTGTTTTCCCTTTTAATTAAAATTTAATTTTTGCATTAAATGATACGTAACACTTACATTACTTTTACAATTCTCCCATGGTATATTTTGTACAAGGGATCCTTTTAGTAGACATTAAATTTTATACGATACAAGTCCAAGTTGTGTAACTACCCATTAAAAATGGAAGCATTATATTTATGTCGAAAATTAAAAAAAATCCCCTCACCATTATAGTTATCCTTCCAATTGCATGGTCAAAAATAGATTCCCAAGAATCAAATGAACCCTACGAAAAATATTACAACAAACCTAAAATAATGGTAATGGTGAATAACAATCTCCTGAATATATAATCATTATGGTCATATAAATTTTTCATTATCATGGTTATATTAAAATATATATTCAATGCTCTATCATCAAATAATCTACCTCCCACTTCTAATAGAGTTAATTACATCACTAACGAAATAACAAGACCAATTGGTAGATTTAGCACATATTACCTTATATTAGATATCCATAATATGTATTGGAAATTAAAACAATGTGATTTTTGGTTAAAAATATACATCCTCTAATCTATTTACATTGGATGGATCATATATATATATATATATATATATATCTATAAATTGGAAAGATGAAACATATTGTTGATATAAGTAAAACTAGATAGAAAGTATAAACAGTAGGAAACCCTCTCTAGTTTCTCAAAGATATCAATGATCCCCACACAACATGGTAAAATATACCATTTTTATCCAATTGATGATGCCCCAAGAAAGGTTATTCTTTGAGATATACTAGATCACCAACCAAAAACTCCAACAAAGGGCCTCTCTCCCGCTATTCCCATCATAATGGAGATTAAAATGGCCACTCAAAAAGGTTTAAAATGTTAAATCATGGTAATATCTAGATAATTTTTAAACTAATAAAATTAAAAGCAAAAAAATCCATCCTATGATCAACTGAAATGAGGCCCACAATCCAAAAACATATCATCATGAACCTTGATATCCCTCTTTGTATTTTTATCCATCTAATAATGATAAGTCAGTATCAATTTCAATTTAGATCACATTACCTAATGAAAACCATTCCAAAATATGGATTTGAAACTCATTTCACTATCATGAAAAATAACAGAGGGAACCATGTGATGTCTCGCGATATCTATCAGATATAAGTGTAACATACCGAGTTTTAAGAATTAATCACTATGTTTAATAATGTACATGACATGCTACATCGAGCATTAGCGAATAACTAAATATTATTATTTAATCTTTTACACTATAACCTAACCATTGGAATGAATAGAATGAATATTATCAAATTAATTCTGAAAATATGGTTTACCCATGTTTAATTAACTATTCATTATTTACCAAATTTGTTAGAAATGGAAATAAAAATGAATTATATATAAAGGATATGTTTTTATGAAAACTTTTTCAAAGAGAATAATTTTTTATTAAATCATATAACTAATTATGTGTTTTATATATTATATTTTCAATTTGTTGTTTCGTAATAATTTTATATGTTTTCTAGATAATATATAAGAACAAATTTTATTTTTTTCGTAAAAAAGTAGAATTTTTCATAAAATAATTATTCTTCTAAATTTTAATGGAGAAAATTTTTAAAATCAGTTTTTTTCACATTTATATATTTTATTTTAAAACATATTATTTATATTCATATCAGGGACATCCAAATTTTCCTTGGTTTAAATTTTGGTACTTTTATTATTAAATTATTGATTAAATTAATAGTTAAAAATACTTAATTTTAATTCAAAACATCATTTTCGTCCAATAGTTTAGGTACAGTTAGATTATCCTTTTTTTTTGGTTTTATTGATTAATTAGATTATTGTTTTTCAAATAATCCAAATTTTTCATTTTAATTAATTTCACATTGATATTAGATATAAATGTGTGTCAATCTTTTGAAGGTTATTACTTTTTAAAACCCTGTTTTTTAACATTTTGACTATGAGAATTAATTTTATATTAATTATTATAAACTATATGTTATGAATTTATAAAAATGGAATCCATTAGAATGATATGGTTGAAATTATTTAAATAATTAGCTTTTATTTTTAGCCATTATGAATAGTAACATCCGTAATTATTTTTCTTTTATATGGTTTAAGGGTAAATCGCCTAAATAAGGGTAGAAAAATAATATTATATTAATATAAAACATCCCTAACAAATGTACTGATACTATTGGATGAGATATCCCGGACCGTGAGAATCCTTAGGATGATTTTAGGACCCCATGTGGCAACTTCGCTGTAATAATGAAATGTTATAATAATTAATTTAAAGTAAAGAGAAATAGAACATAAACATGTATATTTTTTGTAAATCAACTTAATAGTGGGATTAAATATGTTATCCCTTTTAATATAAATTTTAATTATAAAGATAAAATGATTTAATACATCATGGTATTTTATTTATAATTTTTAGACATTAAATAAATAAATTTATTTATGACACAATACGGATGCAGTGATTACCATATTAGTGAATGATTTAAATAAATGATATTATAAATATTAAAACAAATGAAATAAGAACATTTTTATTTTAACAATGAATTTTTAGATTATAATTACATGTTTTTTTTGATTTATTATAGTTTTTTTGAATGAATGATGTTTTTATGACTTTATGAAAAATCAATTACTAAATAATTTTAATAGTGACATAAATAAATATTTATAAAAATATTATTTCTTTAAATGATATTATGGTCATAAAAATCTATTATTTTACTAAAATACTTATATAGTGATAAAAATCTCATTAAAACCCCTTTTTGGCTCACTTGGAATTTTATATTAAGTATATTATCCATATACTGTGAACATTTAAGAAGACATTGTAAGAATTAATTTATTCAACTAAGTGTTAAATCCAAAAGAGAAGCTTAAATATTAGGCCTAAAATTTCCATAAACCAATTTTTTTAGAGGATTTATAACCATCCTTGGTTTATCATTATAATATATCACATTTGAGGATTTTATAATTCGAAAATCCATTTATAATAAAATAATATTTAAAAACATTCCTAAAGTGCCTCTCCACCCACTTATAAATGCCAACCACCTCTACCAACATACTCACACCTCTCAAGCCACATTTATCTACAAAAATTGACTCAAATGAGATCCCTACATCACTTAATTCCACCTATAATCCTTACATTTTTCATTATTATTCTCAAGGATTCCATTGGGATCAAATAAAAAATAGTTTCCTGATTTAGCGGTAATGTCTTCTCTCTGGATTGTTTCAAATATTTTCCTTGTCCAACCCTCTAAATTATTTTTAATCCCTTAATTTATTACAACACAATTATAATAGATATACTGGGATGTTTTGAGGCTAAGGGCTCGACCGAAAAATACTCATATCTCCATATAATTGATATAGAGCCTATTGATTCTTTGTACAGAAGACTACTGCCTCATGAAATGATAATTGTTATTTTTTCTAATACCACCTATCAATACGGACATTATGATGGAACTACATTTATATATGATATTAATAATAATAATAATTTCTCTTTTTCATTAATTTTTATTTACAACATACCTTTTTGCATTCCATAATGTGTAAATAAGATAATTTCATTTGAGGAATTATGGACTACTGCCCCCTCAAACTGATATGACTCATTCCTTACATTTATGGAACATATAAAAGATGGATTAAATGAAATTATGAATCAAATATGACATATATATTATATACAAAAAATAATATACCTATTTATCATGTATTTTTCATTCAATTAATATGACAATGAAATTAAAGTAACATTCATGCGTATGTACGACCTACTGTCTCCAGGAACGCTGCATTTCAATTAATATATCCAAATATTATGGACTCTTATAAATACATAAATATAAATATATATATATATATTATATGATATTTAAATCATGAATATATTTTTGGATATAACGGACATATAACCACCTGGAAATTTTCATCAAAACAATTTAATTTTTGACTCATGTACCGAACATCGTCAAAACATATGATATAAACTCAAATTAATATCTAATTTTCAAAACATGGTAATAAGTGATACAATATTACTAATAAAATTTAAATAGGTTCTTAATAAATTATAAATTAACCTAATTTTGTTATTCATGAAATTAAAGAATGAACAAGGCAAGTCAGACTCAAGGCAAGGGAAATCATAACGCAATCTCATTTCATTGAGTTTAATATCCATACCAAAGATTTTTTTTTTCCAAGAATATATGGGAGTTACTTCCTATTATATTACATAAAATATTCCCATATATTGGGTGTATTTATATTTTTCACACATAATTATTTCCATGAATTATCCATAATCAAAGGATACAATCATTGTAAGAGAATTCATCTCAATGTACATTCCATTGAGATATATTTGTTTTCATGAACCAGTTCACTTTTATATTGTAAATATACTACCATTTGAAATATTATATCACAAATCTCATTATTCTAATTATATTATAAGTTTTTTTAATGTTATCCATTTATAATTTTTATTTATGTAAATTCTCTAGTGGTAAAGGACTCTACCTAAATCATTATTATAAATTTTTTAAAGAATTATTATTCATAAATCTTTATCATTAATGTGGATTTTTCAAAATGTTTTTAATGATTTATTTATATTGACATTAATTTTTTAAAATTTTGATTACATTAAAATATTTAATATGTTATGGGACACGTTGATTCAAATATCTTCCTTTTAAATGTTTTAAATATGCTTTTTAAAATTGGATTTTTTGTGTCAATATCTTGAAATAATATATTTTGAATGAAAATGTGGAAATCATATTCTTCCTTTAAGCTAATTTTATGTTTTATTATTATTATTTAGTTCTTAGGTATTGATTATGTATATGGGTGTCTCTTTGATAAAGTTAGGGTTGGTGAGCCCATGATACCTCTCAAATGCATTGGGTAACATGACCGAAGAAAAATATAAAGTTTATATTAAGAGATATAGGGAAGATACAATGATGGTTATTCCAAATGTAAATATGAAGGATACTCACTATATAGCTCTGAAAGCTAAATTTTAGGTATGATGTGGATGCCATATGTTCTCTTTATTTTTTTTGATTTATATGATGTTTTTTATAAATCATCCGACGACATGGTTGAAGCTAAATATTCCATGTTTTATGGGTGAAAAGATTAATTTTTTTAAAATGTTTTCATGGGTTTAAAATATTCATGTAATACATGTTTTAATCCTTATTTTTTATTCCCTAACATGATTTTTATACTCATCATGTGTTTTTTAATTGTTTTCCACATGGTACAAGGATGGGTAAAAGAATAGAATAAGTCAAGAGGGAATTTATCCCAAAATTAATTTATATTTTTTAAAAAAAATTGTATATTGTGGAAGAAATTCATACAGTTTTAGTTGTATCCACTTTTTATAAATTTGAGATTTTATGTAATAATTATGGGTTAATTATCTAAAACACTAAACTTCAAAATATCCCTAATGTTAATTTTTGACATAACTCAAGATTATGTATTGTTTATGGTTTGGTCCTTATAATTGGAATCCATGGTAGGATTAGACAATATTGGATATTAAGATGTCCTGTCTAGTAATATGGATGTCATACGAGTTTATAATTTTTAGTTTGATCATAATTTCATTATCATATAAACCACTTTTTAGGATTTTTGTTCCCAAATTACAAAGTTATTAACTATTTTTTTTGAGACATTCAACTTTGAGGATACTATTGGTTATTACTTTTTGGGATGAAAAATTAATGGAATGAGATAACATCTGAGGCTAAAATATTTTATAGTTATTTTTTAGAATTTAATAAAAATTTTATGAATTTTATAAAATTATATAGTTTTTGATAAACAAAAAAACGCAAAATGTGTGACAACCCATCGCTCCAGACGAAGCTATGGGAATCAAACCCACAACCAAAGTGAGACTGGTATTTATCACCTACCCCTAGCCTATTTTAATTACCTATTTAGTATGACTTACTATTTTAAGTTAAATTATTTAATGGACTAATAATAAGTTGATTTTTGAAACTTATCTTTTATAAAATGGATAACCATAGTATAAGAAGATGACTTGGTGATTAAGTGATAGATGATATTTTGAAATACATCTGATCTTTTGGATATAATTTATTCCTAAGTAAAATAGAATACTATGGGATTTAATTTGAGGAGTTATTAATGAATTTTATTATAGAATAATCTATGTTTTTATGGTTAACTTATGGAGATTCTTGTTATTTATGTAAATGATTAACCTATCATAGACAATATGTTATTAGGTTAATTAATTTTATGTATGAGACTTTAAGAGTATTTTATGTTATTTAGAGATATATTTTAAGATTTATCATGAAGGACTATGTGATCAAATCCCTATGAATTGTGGGATTCAATCTTAGTTTGGATAATTTTGAGGAATTTTAAGGATATCTTTTTAGTAGTCTATATATAACTTGGTTATTACTATTTATGTTTTGAGATTAAAAGTAGTCCTTATCCATCTAAAGGATTATTCTATTTTATAGAATATATGATATTGTACTAATAATTTTGGTTTTAGTTAATTTTTAAATGTAGGATAATTAGAAAGTAAACATTTTTTGGATGCTATGAGTTTTTATAAGCATATTATAGTGCTTGAGGCATGAAAAATTCATCTTAAGTAATTATTATTTGAAGGAAAGATGATTGTGTGGTTGAAATTTATTAAAGGATGAAACTATACATGGAATGTAAGTATTTTTCCTTATGTTTTTACTCACAATCGTAAATAAATTCATCAAATATATGAAGTCGAACAACAATTTTGTCCATTTAATTTTCTTACTGAGAAATTGACAACCATTTAACCCATCAGATGTTTGTGGTTTTTTAGATTTCAAACATTCTCTAGATCATGTTTTTCATCACTCTCAATCAGAACAAGATGGTTAGTTATTATTAAATATCCATTTTTACTTACAATGAATTACAATATGTAATATCTCATGTGAAATTTTTACTTCACTTTCTATTTTTTAATGTTGAATTTTTATAAAAAAAAATTCGTTGTGGGTTTTCAATTTAGGTATTTTGAAAATTCATACCCTAGTTGTTGATCCCCAATTCAAATTATGTGGAAACAATTTATTATATTGAGAGAGGTTTTATCATCCTTAGTTTTAACATAAAAACACTATATTAAATAGTGTACATGATACACTACATCTAACATAAACGTACAACTAAATATTTTAATTTAAATGTTTCCATTATAAAAGTGCATTTCATATCTTATCTCTATATGTTACAGAATCATATATATAAATATATATATATATATATTGGATATATACGATATTTAAATAATGGATATAATTATAGAGATAATGGAATTATGACCACAAGGACAATTTTCAACAAAAAAAATTCATTTATCACTAATGTACTGAACATCGACAAACCATCTGATAAGAACTCAAATATTCAACTAATTGTTATAACAAGGTAATAAGTTATATAAAATAAATGATAAACATTAAATAGGTTCTTCATAGAGTATAAATTAACCTAATATTTTATTTCAGGAATTATATAATAAACAAGACAATTCTGACTCAGATAAGGGACACCTTAACTCAATCTCATTTCATTGAGTAAAATATTTATGTCATCGGTTTTATTTTTTCGAGAACCTTTTTTGAATGACCTCTAATTTTTTTACCCTTAATATCAACTTATAAGAGATGTATTTATATTTTTAACACATAATTATTTCATTGATTTATCTTTAATATAAGGATAAAATATTTTTAATGCTTTCACCTAAATTGATATTTCATTATGACATATTTATTGTTATGGACCAATTCACTTTTGTATGGTGTATATACATTCCTTCTAAATACTATATCCTGAGTCTTCTTATTTTCACAATATTATGCATTTTTATTAATGTTATTATTTAATTATTTTTATTCTGTTATTTGTCTCAAGTTGTAAGGGTCTCATTAACTAAAACACCATTTTAAATATTTCAAGGATTTAATCTTCTAAATCATTCTCATTAATTTCCATGTTTGCAAAATTTCTTTAATGGTTTATTTATATGAAAATAATGTTTTCAAATATTAATTCATTTAAAATTTTAAATGTTGTATGGGGAACTTTGAATCAAATATATATATTTTAAAATGTTTCAAATGTGTGTGTTTCTTAAATAGGATTGATTATGTCAATATCTTGAAATGATATCTTGTTAATGAAAATGTTAAAATGTTATTTTTATTTTAATCTGCTTTTATGTATTATTATTATGTTATGTTTCATAGGAATTTATTATGTATATGTGTGGTTCTGTGATAAACTGAGGGCAGATGAGCCCCTGATAGCTCTTCAATGCATTTGGTAATGTGATAGAGGTAAACATTAAAGTTTCTCCAATGAGTTATATGGAATATACTATGATGGGTATTCTAACAATATCCATGATATTTAATACCTATGTAGATTTTAAAGAATAAATATATGTATGATATAGATTCCACAAGTTATCTTTATGTTTTATGATTTCTATGAGGTTTTACTGGAATCTTGTGATTTCATGATTTGAGGTAAACAATTTCTGTTTAATGGGAGAAAATAAGGATATTGTAAAAAAAATCATTGGTTTTAAATATTATTGGAAAAAATGTTTTACGACTTATTTTATATTCCTTAAATAGAATTTTGCCTCATCCCATATTTTTTTTAAAAAAATTACATGGTATAAGAACTTGTAAGATAAAGGAAGAAGTCAAGAGGAATATTAATAGAAAATAAAATCATGTTTATTTTCTAAAAAATACATTTGTTGTGCATGAAATAGATATTTTTTTAGTTGTATCCTATTATTAGAAATTTGAGTTTTTATTTTTTATTTTTTTTGATAATGTCCCAGGACAAAAAGGACCATGCTATTATTCATAAGAGAAAAAATGTTACAAGAGATGAAAATGTAGGGACTTATTACAATCAGCCTCATAGTGAGGGATCAGGACCACGGGAAGCAAATCATACCTGGTAAGAGGCTTACCAACTCCCCTATTAGCGAGACCATCCGCAACCATTTTTGCCTCCCGATAAACGTGAGTGATAATGAAGTAAAGACTCATAAGGTTCTTCAAACATTCCATCCACTTTGCAGTAAGCCTCCAAGAGATATGAAGCTCACCATTTCCGATGGCCTACACAAGTGTGCTGGATTCATTTTCCATCTATATATTATTCCAACCTTTAATTTTAGAAAATGAGACAGCATGAATTATTCCAAGCATCACTGCCTCAAGTGAGCTAGTCACACCACAACTGCCATAAAAAATCCCTTGACAGAGTCATCATGCATCCTAAAAACCACACCACACCCTACTGGTCCTGGATTTCATTTTTCTACACCATCTGTATTCACGTTGATCTAATGCAGAACCGGAGGCAACCAAAACACTTCAAAATTCCCCAAAAAAGGTCTGAAATTTCCTTTAACACCCAAGTTTTTCAGCATAATAAAATCGTGAATACTGTTGTTGCAATACCCCATGCCAGTTGTACACATGTCTCTTATATCAGAAAAAATCGTCTCCGTGACCAGCTTCACAAAGTATCCTTTTCTCCAAAAAAAAATTACTTTATTTCACTGCCCCTCTGTAGAATACAAACATTCAGCTACATCCACACAAAGAAGATCACGTACATGGGGTGATAACATGATGAAACAGAAGAACCGAAGGAGATCTTGAAGGCCTGAAAATTGAAGGCCAACCAGCTCAAAAGCCTCCCAGACATCCATCCAAATGGATGAGGCCATTTCACAGCTAGGAATGAGATTCTCATCATCCACCCTATGCAGGTTACATGTCGAACACCTATAGAAAAGATGAACACCAAACATTTTAATTACATCATCATATGGAGACCTATTGTAAGAAATCCTCTAAACAAGAGTAAGGCATAACAACCTAATACATTTTTTGGTGACAGAAGATGACCAATTGATGTCAGCATGATGGCCATTGGGGACATGCTTATAGAAAAATTTTCTAGTTAGAAGTCCATTCCTAGGAGGTTCCCATACCAGAATATTAAGGCCAAAAATAATGTCATAATGAGCAACCAAATCTTGAAGCTCATCTAGGAGTGGTGATGGAGGTTCATCAATGAACTCCTTAATGGTGACCTACTCATTAGAATCAAGGACATCCAGCTGAAAATTAATAGAGTGAGTGGAACCTTTCCAATTATCAACCCAAAATTTGAGTGTCGAGTTCCTATTCACAATCCATCATGATCAGAACATAATATCATGAAAAGAATCTTTAATTTATGGCCATATTGAAGAATCAATATAATAATTCCTTCTCTGCCTCAATTTTCCAGCAAAGTGATCATTGTGAGAACCCATTGATTCAGAATTACTGTGGAGAATCTTCAAAACAAGATAGGCATAAAGTGAATTATTGAAAAGAGCAATATTTTTTATTCCCATGCCACCATTATGAAAAGGGAGACAACAATACTTCCAAGTATTTGTGACCATTTTCTTCTCATGGATATTTCCACTCCAAATAATGATCCTAATTCAGATATTAAGACACTTGAGAAGTCCTCTCGTCCACTTATAGACCATGAATGAGTAAACCAATTTAGAGTGTGTATTTAATTGTTATGGGATAATTATATAAAACTCTAAACTTGAAATGATAGTCAATTTGAATTATAGACATAACAGAATATTGTGTAATGATAATGGTAGGGGCCTTATAGTTTGTTTCAGAGGTCAGTCTAGATAATGTTGGATATTAGAATGTATTCTCTAGTGATAGGGATATCATATGCGTTTATAATTTACAGTTTTATCATAATTTGAATGTCTTAGAAGCCCATTTTGAGGCATGGTGTTCCAAAATATTAAGGTGATTCACAGAATTTTAGAGACATTTACCTTTGAATTCATTATGGGTTATAACTTTTTTGGGTTGAAAAATGAAAGGTTTGGGATATAATTTTAGGATAAAATATTTAATGGTTATTTTTATGGATTTTATCTCATTTTTGAGAATTTTTAAATACTATATTATTTTCTAGAAAGGACAACACATAGACTGTGGGACACCCCGTCGTGTCAGGAAAATCTACGAGAATATAGCCCACAATCGAAGTGCAACTATGATTTATGGTCCACCACTGTCCTATGCGATTTCCCTAATTATTATCACTTATTATTTTTAGTTAAATGATTTTATGGATTAAGAATAATTGGATTTTGTGAAATTATGTTTTTTCAAATGGTTATCCACAGTATAGGGAAATGACTTGGTGATTAAGAGATAAATGTTATTTTGGAAGAATTTTTCCCTTTTGGGAACACAATATACCAATGGAAAATAGAATATAATGGTATTTAATTTAAAGAGTAATGGTTTAATATCATTGTCTATGAATCAATGTTTTTTTTTGGAAATATGGTTATTTTTGTTATTCATGGTAATGATTTACCTATCATGGAGAATATTTGATTAAGTAAATTTCTTTTTTGTGTGAGACATTATGAATAGTAGATGTTATTTGGATATAAATTTTCAGTATTATTGTGGAAGACTATGTGATCAAATCCTTCTGAATTTTGGTTTTGAATTATAGATTGGATAATTTCGATGAATTTTAAAAGTCTTTTTTTGTTGAGTAGTCTATGTAAACATGGTTATTAGTGTTGAATTTTTTATATTAAACAAGTTCTTCTCTTTATAATGGATTATTATTTTTGGGGGATTCCCTAATATATTACTATCCATTTTTGTTTTTGATTATTTATAAATGTCTGATAATTTGATAGTTAACATTTTTTTGGATGATATGTGTATTTATAAGTTTATTATAGTGATTTAGGTGTGAAACATTCATCTTAAGTACTCATAGTTTGATGAGAAGATGAGTTTGTGATAGAAAATATTTTAAAGGATTAAACACTACTAGAATTTTTTTTATGATTTCTTATGTTCTTAGTCATTCCCATAAATAAATTCCTCAACTTTATTAAAACTAACAAAAACACTATCCATTCACTTTTTCTACTAGGAAATCAATCACAGTTAAACCGACCACATGATTTTTGATTTTTGATTTTTATCATTCTCATGATAATTTTTTCTATCACTACCCATCGAAACGAGATGGTTTTTTTCTTCCATATATATGTTTTCATATATTTAATTCAAGTATTTGTTATATCGGGTGACCTTTTTACTTCACATTATGTATTTAAATTTTGATGTTTTTAAACCGTTTTTCCAATGTGGGATTTCAAAAAGGTATTTTTAAAAGTTATACCCTATTTTCTGATACCAAATTCATAATTTTATGATGCAATTTATCAAGGATATAGAGATATAACATCCCATATTTTATGAATGAATCACTATGTTCAATAGAGTACATGATATGCAAGATCGAGGTGAAACGAACAACTATGTATTATTATTTAAAAGTTACAATTATAACCTAGACTTCAGAATTGATGGGATTAATAATATCAACTAAATTATAAAAATAGTATTTTCATATAATTAAATAATGAATCATTGGTTACCAAATTTATTACAAATTTAAATAAAAACAAATTGAATATAAAAAAAGTCTTTTTTATGAAAACCTATTTAAAATAGAATAGTTGTGTTTATAAAATCAAATCAATATTTAAGGATTTTTCAATTGTTTATATTGGATGTAATTTTTAATATTAATTTTATATGTTTTCTAGATATGGTATAAAATAAAAATCCAATTTTTCGGATAAAAGTAACATTTTTCAAAAAAAATAATGGTTTACTGCCTTTTGATGGAGAACCCATATTAAATACAGTTTTTTCAATTTTATATATTGTATTTGACAAAAATATAAATATTATTTATATGGGGATAGATAATTTTATATTTAATTAAATTTTGGTATTTTGTGATAAAATTCATATATTAATGAATAATAAAAAATAAAACATTTTAATTCAAAACTGTCTTTTAGTATAATTCTATTGTATAGATATATTTTCATTTTTATTGGACATAAAATTCACTAGTATTAATTATTTATCATTTAATCCAATTCTTGTCATTTTAGGTAATTTTTAATTGAAATTAGATATAAACATGTGTCAATATTTTGTTTTTATTACTTTTGTAATACTTGTTTAATCATTTTGACAATGGGAAATAATTTAAATTTTATTATAAAAAATAATGAGTTTTCAATTAGTAAAAATGGATTTCATATTTGGAATCTAAAGTTACAAATTTTTTAAATAGGCACCTTTTATTTCTTCACATTATGAATAGAAACTTCGGTAATTTTTTTATTTACCATGGTTAAAGGGTAAATCAGGTAAAAAAGAGTTAATAAATAAAATTAAAATAATAAAAAACATCCCTAACACGTATCCTAATCCAATTGGATGTGAAATAGAAGACCATGAGAATCCTTTAGTGTATTTTAGGACACCATTGAGCCACTTTGGTTTTATAATGATATTTTATAGTAATTAATTTAAAGTAAGTAGAATAATAACAAAAACCTGTGTATTTTCAATCAGAAATTTTAATATGTCGTTATATAATTGATACCTTTTATTATTGAAAATCATTATTAATATACCAATATTTCCTACATCATCTTATATTTTTTATATTTTTTATACATTAAATAGATAAATTTATTTTTGAAAACATGTAGATGTAGTGATTACCTTATTAATGAAATATTCTAATATATGATATTATAAATATCAAAAAAATGAAATAAGAAAATTTCTATGCCATCCACGATTGTTATGATTATTACAAGCTATATTTGAGCTAATTTAGTTTTTAGAATGAATTTAGTTGTAATGACTTTATCAAAAACCAATTACTAAATGGTGTCAAAATTGAAAATAAATGAGATTCTAAAACAACTAACTTTTTATTAAATGATATATACGTAATAAAAATCATTGATTCAGAAAAAATACTTATATAGTCTTTGAAATAACATTAAAGATACACTTGAGGTTCTCAAGGCATTTTATTGTAACTATATTAACCATATAGTGTAAAATTACAAGAAGATATGGTAAGAGTTAATTTAATTATCTAAGGTTTAAAGATAAAAGATAAAGATAAATTTATGACCTAAACATGACAAAAACATATTGCTTTCTAGTATTTAGACCCATAATAATATTATCTAGAAATATATTAGTTTTGATGATATTGTAATTATAATATAAATTTATAATTAAATAATATTTAAAGACTTCCCAAAAGTGACACTCCTCCCACTTATAAACAACGACAAATTCTACCCACTTACTCACACATATCAAGAACCTTGTATCTCAGAAATTATACTCAAATAAGATCCCAAAATCCCTCAATTAATCCTATATTCCTTTCCTGGGTCTAATGCAACTCAAGGAACCCTTTGGGTCAAATCAAAAATAGTTACCGAATTTAGAGTTAACATCTTCTCTCAAGATCCGTTCATTTATTTTCCTTCTCTCACCCATAACACATTTTTTCAATTATTTTATAAGAGAACCAGTATCCTAAATATACTATGACTTTTTTACACTCAGGGTTCGACCTACCCTTACACACATATCCATCTAATGGATAAAAACATATTATTTTTATGCACATCGAGCTATTTCCTCATATAATGATGATAGTTAAATGTTCTCAGACCAACACTCATTGTGGTCATTTTGATGGAATTTTATTTATATATGGTATAAATTATATATATATTTTCTCAATTATTATTTAATTTTTATATATAACATACTACTATTCTTTCAATAATGTGTATATACTATAATTTTATTTGATAAAGTGTGTACTACAACCCCCTCATTGTTATATGACCCATTCACACCCTACATAGAACATCTAAAGGATAATGTTAATGAGATTATGTAACATGTATAAAATAGATATTATAGTATATTTATAATATATCTATGTATCATTTTATTTTCATTCCTTTCACAGGACAATGAAATTGAAGGTAGTGTTTGTACGTACGTACGACATACTGTCACCATGAACAGTACATTTCATTTCTTATCTCAAAATGTTAGGGACACATATAAATTCATATATATTGGATATATATGATATATAAATTAGTAATATCATTATAGAGATAATTTAATGATTCCCTGATGGATAATTTTAATCAAAACAATTTCATTTTTGACTCAAGTACCAAACATTGACAAAACATCTGATATGAACTCAAATAATTAAGTAATTATTATAACATGGTAATAAGTGATATAAAATTAATTATAATCTTGAAAAAGGCACTTAATAAAGTACAAATTGGCCATAGTTTATTATTTATTTAATTAAATAATAAACAAGATAAGTTGGACTCAATGTAAAGGGAAATAATAATGCATTCTCATTTAATTGAGTTAAATGACCATGTCATTGGATTTGTTTTTCCTAGAATATGTATGAATTACATCTGATTTTTTTACACAAAATATCCACTTTTATTTGGTGTAATTATATTTTTCCAACATAATTATGTCATTGATTTTTTAATAATCTAATGATAAGGTCTTTGAATGGTATTTCATCTCAATTTTCATTCCATTGAGTCTTATTTGTGTTTATACACCAAATCACTTTTATATGATATATATACTACCCTTTGACATGTTATATCAGGAATTTACATATATTCAAGATTTTATATGTTTTTTTTAATTTATTCTTTAATTATTTTTATTCATGTATATTCTAGAGTGGGAAGGAAATCGTTAACTAAAACATAATTTTAAATGTTTTAAATATTTATTCATCTAATTATTTATCATTAGTGTACATGTTTTCAAAACAAATTAGGGATTTATTTATACGGACTATAATGTTTTTAAATTTTAATTCCATTATAATATTTAATGTGTTATGGGACTCATTGAATCAAAAATATTCTTTTTATATGTTTAAAATGGGTTTTCTTAAATTCTATTCATTATGTGAATATCATGAAATGATATCTTATGAATAAAAATTTGGAAATTAATCTTTTCTCTTAATATGGTTTTATATTTTATGATTTTGTTAGGGATCCTGGGCATGACTATGTTTACAGGTGGTTTTTTGAAAAACTGAGGGCGGTTGATCCCATAAAAGCTCTCCAATGCATTAGGTAACCTGATATTGGTAAATATTAATGTTTGTCCTAAGAGATTTAGGGAATATACTGTGATGTGTATTCCAAATGAAACTATGATGGTTATTCACTGTGTATGTATGAAAAAAAAACTTTATGTATGATATATATGCCATATTATACCTTTATACATTATTATTTATATGATATTTTGTAGTACACTTTTGATTAAATGATGTAATCTAAATAGTTCCTGATTTAAGCGTCAAATATATGTTTTTTAGAAAAAAAATATCACGAGGGTTTAAATATTCATGGACTAACTATTTTATTCCATATTTTATATTTTTTTTGTATAGTTTTAAACTCATCCTATGATTTTGAAATGTTTTCCATAGTGTATAAGGATGGGTAAAAGAAAGGATTAAGTCCTGACAAACATTTTCACAAAATAAAATCATGTTTACTTTTTAAAAAAATTGTACATTGTAGAAGAAATGGATACTATTTTAGTTTTATCCAAATTATATAAATTTGAGTTTTTATGTAATTTTTATGGCATAATTCTTTATTAATCCAACCCTAAAAATATCCACAATTTAAATTCTTTACATAACTAAAGATTATGTATTGTTTAATGATGGGTATTTATTATTATTCCCCAGGTAATTCCATATTCATTACATGTGTAGTTGGAAATAATTGAACTGATTTAGTTAGTCTATTAATAATTAACCAAATCACATCATTCACAATAGGAGTCCTTTGTAAAATAATGTTAAAATAAATGGAAATATAAACCCACTTACATAACTGAATAGGAATGGTTAATAAACACCTACAGATCTTTGGTGTTCACCACGACTCTATGGAATGTTAGACACCATTATATATCATGTCTCTCTCTATTTCTCATCCCCATCAACCAAAACTAATGTCTCAAATCTTGTTAATTTATTATATCTCTATGGTTCACAAAAAACCATTATCGGTTCCACTATCTATAAACTCTTGTATATGGGAAAACATTCAACCAATTATGATAGCATAAAACTCAGCTAGGACACCCAAAACAATCACTCCAGGTATCTCTGTAATTTAATTTTTCAAAAACGTAACGTCTCTCAGTTTATTTCTTCTAATTAAGACAAAATTGATAATAAAAAGACATCTCAACTATTATCAATCCCAATATATACATTCTAATAACTTCCTTCACTCCAAATAACATCTCATATAAAAATTCATCAAGGTCCATTATTCAATAGGTTCGTTCACTCCATAGATCAGTATACATATTTTCATTGCATATTAAGTAAGGATTAATTTAATGGGGGTAGATATGACATCAAAATCAATGGTCAGATGATACTCAACCTAGTGTCTCTATAGAAATTTTAGATCCTTATGTGTGAAAACAAACTTTAGGATCTTGTGATCAGAATATACTCTTAATTGTTCACCAAAAAGTGAGTGACACCCTGTATTGGGTGTGTGAATGACTGATACCAAATGAAAAGAATTTTTAGGTAATTTCGTACAATCATTGTGTAACTGGAATGAGACATAGGCCATAACATGTTTCCCATTCATAAATAGACATTTCAATGATGTACCCGAGGCATCACAAAAAACATCACAACCCAAACTGTGATCTGATAGAATAAAAAATGCTACAGATACCATCCTCAATATCATTTCCACAAAATATCACTCACAATTTCCTTCCCATTGAAACATTATACTAATATGAGTCTATTCATTTATAGGTGTTTTTTTATGGTAGAATTCGTGAATAAAACATATGTAATAATCATCCAACAACAAGAAGTATTGGATATCTAACATGTTTCTAGTATTTTCCCAATATATTACTACTCACAAAATTTAAGGATCCTTTGATACTTCCATGTAAGATATCACATGCCCAAAAAACATCAACCCTCATATAAAAATAATTCTCTTTGAAAGTTTACCATACAGATGATGTTCATTCAAGTTTTAATAATTTCATCCAACCTGTCCACGTGATCCTCTATGATTTTGAGTACACCAATATATCATCTATGAAAAAACCAAAAAAAATTATTCAATGAACATATGAAATATCTTGTTTATCAAATACATATATACTGGAGGAGTGATAGTGAGTTCTAATGGATTTACCAAAAACCAAAAACACATGTATTGACTCTAAAAATAAATATTTGGTATGTACTCCTATAAGAACCTCAAATAATGGTACCCTGACTATAATTCAACCGTAGAAAACCAAATTTCCACATTTTTCTAGTCCAAAAAATTATAATTTTATTTTAATAGATACTTGTTATTAATGGTCACCTAAATCAAAATTTTATTGTTAGTTTTACGACTATCAATTTCATCTTCCATCATAAAAACTATTATAGGTGAAGCTCACGGGGAAACGATAAAATGAATAAATCCTTTCACCTATGGGTCCTCAGACTAGAACATAGGTTCTTCCATCATATTAGGCTCTATTCTATAATATGATATAGAAATGGGAAACCTTTCATGGGGTATCTCAGTAGTAAAATCAACCACTCATTGTGGAAGTAGACCAAAAAATTCATCGATAAAGACATTAGTTTTGTTGGATATGAATCTACAGATTATACACAAGAGGAGGGTGAATTGTGTCTTTTGAAATTTTTCAATAACTCTTCTTTTGAATGAGTTCTAGATGTTAAACTTTATCAAATTTTATTGAAAGGAAGAAAAAGTAAAAACAAGAACACAAAGATGTATCGTGGTTCGGGGAACAGAAATCCCCTAGTCCAATCCACCAACGCTCTACTCCACAAGCTTGGTGATTTTCACTATCTGGTCCTCTTTTCCACAAACCGATTCACAACTGAGTACAAGCAGTTGAAACCTTTACAATCCATGGAAAAACCTTATGGTTCAAACATGAACCTACACAGTGTAGAACAGGAAGCTGGTTACTCAAAAATAAAAATAATTTCAGAAAAAAATTCCCGGTTGATCTTCACAATTGCAACAGAATGCAATTGACAGAAGAGGGATCAATGTCTATAGAAATATTGATCTTCATGACAAAGCAGTTCTGAGTTGATCCAGTTGTAGTAGATATAGAGATATAGTTCCCAACCTCAATAGTAGTAGATCCACAGAAGATATTTGATGTAGGAAAGGTGAATCTTCTATCAAGTTCCTTCTTCTTGAACACAGAGAGCTTTTACACTCCTGTTATATTAGTAGATCAATCGTTAATAATTTCAATCTCTATTTTCCACCTTTTCAATAATAGATCGATCACTCCATTTTTTGAGTTTTAGAGAGACCATATATAATAAATCATATCTCTGGCACATTTAGATCCATAAAAGTCGCCTTTTGAGTCGCGATATTCAAAAATTTGAATTTACAGAGAAGTCATAACTTCCCTTAAGACTCGGCATAAAAAACTTATTTTAATTCGATCTTAACTCCATTAATAAAACGGATTTGAATCAGTCAAAGTAGTAATTTAAAAACGACTTTAAATTTGACTTGAAATCTTCCCATAAATCAGTTTACTGATCATTGTACATAAAAACCGTATGCCGAAAATTCTTACACAAAATGTAAGGTTGATGACCTGGCTTCCAAAGGTAGGGTTAATAACATAGTCTTCAAACGTAGGGTAGACAACATAAGGTTGATATCAAACGTATGGTTGACAACCTAAGGTTGATATCAAACGTATGGTTGATCATCCATACTTTTTCTTTAACATTCAAACGTACGGTAAAAGATCCATACTTTTACTTGATCCATACTTTTCCAAGAACGTATGGTTGTTTACAAAAGTAAGGTTGATGAACCATACTTTTGAGAAATAAACGTAACCTTTATAAATTACGTATGGTTCTCTTTCCATACATTACTGATAACCAAAACGTAGGGTTCCTTCCTAACATAAGGTTCTTCTTCCATGTTTTGCTGAAAACGTATGGTTGTATAACCATACATTCTCTTATCATAAAAAGTATACATGCTTTTCATCCTTACACTACGTTTATCCACTTAGGGTATGAATAGTGATTCCAGAACGTGCTAAAATAGATTCCGCGCTATATTCATCTACGTAAGTTGTGAACAGTGTTTCCAGAACACGGTAAATCATATTCCGCGCTAAGTAAAAAATTCTCATTATTTCAAGAGTAAAATAAATTAATAACCTCCTGAAAAATACTGAATGAAATCGTTAGGAAACAACTTAGGGTATTTGTGAGCATCAAAATTATCATAAAGAGACAGAGTATTATTTTTGATAATCTCCCCCTTTAAATAACATTAATACGCATTGATGAAAACAATACTTTGCTCAACAATATCCCCCTTTTTGATGATCACAAAACCCATAAAACAAAACTCATAAAATAATTAAAATTATTTAAAAAAACAAAATTAAATTTCAAAATTTGTTAATGTTTTTAAATAATTCTTCTCCCTCAGTAAAATGAATTCTCCCCCAAAATATTGATGTTTGTGTTTATCCAAATTCTCCCCCTTTTGTGATATCAAAAATAATGAAAAATCATGGAATTTAACACGTTTAGTATTGCACAGAACTATTAGTAAATGCTATTACAAACTGTTTTATCAATAATTAAATCTGGAGTACTGGCTTATTAAAAACAATGTCAGTAAAACAAATAAGGAAAGAGTCAAATAAACAATGAACAAAATTTTCATTCAAAAAACAGTAGTATATACATGACAATGATATACACAGGAATCAAGGTTTGGGTAAGATAGGCAACAGGGTCTACCTTCTTTGAATTGTAGACATGATTTTTGTAAACTGTTTCCAAAGTCTCTTCATCAACCCATCTCCAATCTTGATAATGATCTCTCTATTCTCTTGAGTCATATGAATATCCTTAATTAAATTGACCATGAAAAAAACATGCATCCTTTCCTCCTTTTCAACAAATACCGACAGCTTCTCTGATAACTGATCTAACAGAATTCTGATTGATGGCATACTAGATGTCAATTGATCCACTAAGAATTTCTGATTGTACAGCAACACTGACAAAGGAGCACTATTGCATTGAAGATCTTGTATTCTTTCATCCATATTTCTCAACACAGCTGTGATAGCTTGAAACATTCTGATTAAATTATGTGATGAACTTGATCCACTAACAGCATTATTTTCAACTGAGCAAATTGGTTTAACATAAACAACTTTAGATATGATAAATCTGACTTCATAACCATTTCAGATTTTAATTGAGTAACAACAGTCAACATATCCTCTTTAATCATTTCAACTTCTTGCCTTGAGACTGTACACTCTTTCATCTTTTGAAACTTCAAATGTTCTAAGTCTAAAGCATTTCTAAGAGAAGCATTCTCAGATTCCAACTAAGATAATTTTATGTACAGTTCTTCAACTTCTTCTTTCCTTGATTCAGATGCACCATGTGCATGATTCACATTCTCAAGTTGATGCTGCAATACCAAAGGAAATGATTCAGCATCAGATTTATCATTTTCTTTTTCCTAGGAAGGTTGGTCCACAGATTTTTCCTTAGAGTTTTCATACTCCTCTACAGAAAAATACTCTTGAAGTACCACTGTTTGAGCTTTAGAAGCAAGCTCATCACATTCATCTGCATCTTTTTTCTTCCAATGGAATTTCAAGAAAAATATCTACAGAATTTTCTTGAGGTCTGGCCACTTCTTCACCAGGCACTGCCTCCATCTCCTATTCCTGTTGAAGTGAAACTTCAACATCAGCAACAATCTAGTCCTGATTATCCCTTTGAGCTTCTTCTTGTGCCCTTGATTTCTCTACCGGAGCAGTTCTCTCAGTAACATATTCCATGGTTTTATTAGCAATAGCTTCTCTCACAAAATAATAAGAAAAGAAAGGTTTTGTTTGAGTTTCCAAAGTAGTGGAAGTAACTTCCTCATTAACTGGTATTTTTCTTCTTGTTTGAAGTCCCTCCTGGCTTCTGTCTTCCTCAATATCTGTCACTTTAAAGCGAATCCTTCTTGATACATTGCTGACTCTGGATTCAGCATGTCCCTCCTTAGACTTAGCAGGGTGATCCTGAGCACTCTCTGAGTCATCTTCAGCTCCTACTGGAAAAATCATTCATTTAATTGTGCTCCAGAAATATCCAACTTTTCTCAAGGATCTATTAGTAAACTTTTTAATGTGATGGTATGTAACTCTTGCATCCACTAATCTCAACATGTCTTTCTTAAATTTCAGCTTAGGAATAAATCTACCAAATGGATATAAATTCATCCTGGCCTTTCTTTGACAGTAATAACTAAGATACCTTATCATGAATCTTGGAAAGATTAACTTAATATCACTTAGCAAAAGAAACATTATAAACATATCAGGGTACAAAATCTTCTCCATTTCTGCCATAGGTGGAGCTATTACGGTCTGAATAAATTTTACCAAAACCTTATGATCAGGCTCCAAATCCTTAACAAACATTTTCTTTATTGTCTTGGTACTAAAAAGAAAAGACATAATGTCTTCAAATTTATGCATAGAATCTCCTATATTCTTCAAGTGAAAATGAAAAACTCCCTCATGAGGGCAGTTGAGAATTTGACTAATCTCTACTGAAGAAATTGAGAAATCCCTATCCTTTATTTTAGCCATCATACTATCTTTAATATCTCCCAGACTAAACTATACAGATTTGTAGAAGTATCTATGTTCTACTTCATACATAAATTCCGTATTTTCACTGTTGAACATCTGCTCATGATTCTGAAACAACAGTGCTTGCTTCAACAATAGATTCATCTGAAATAACCATTCAAGATCGATTACCTTACCCTGTAAGATTTTTCTTCCTTCAGTGTGTTGTCTCTTGGCATTGGTCGGCTCGGCCTCACTGGCTCTTTTGGTCCTTACCATTGTTGTGAGAGTCTCTGATGGCTTGCAGGTTAGGGTTTCAGAAGTTCGAAGGTTATGGTTTCAGAAGAGGAAGTGCAATTTTTGGATTTCGAAAGGGTTTCAATAGAGGTGAAAGGGTTTAGAAGTCAAAAAGTCTCTGACAGCCTTGATTCTCGTGTAATCACTCATCATTACATATATTTAAAATTAAAAAAAAATTATACGATGAAAGAAATAAAATCATAAACAGTATTCAATAAAAAAATAGAATTTACAAAAACAAATTATTTAAAATTAAATAAACCTAGCTCCCCCTTAATAAAATAAAACCATGCAGTGGGAAGAGGTTTAGTGAAAATATCTGCTAATTGAATTTCATTATTTATAAATTCTAATAATATATCTTTTTTAATAACAAGATCTCTTAAGAAGTGATGCCTTATATCAATGTGCTTAGTTCTAGAATGACTAATATGATTTTTTTTGAAATATTAATTGCACTCGTATTATCACATAAAATAGGTGTATTATTAAAATTCAATCCAAAGTCCATAAGATTGTTTTTCATCCACAACACTTGTGCATAGAAACTGCCAGAAAAAACATATTCTGCCTCAGTTGTTGACAGGGAAACTGAATATTGTTTCTTACTAGACCATGATACTATGGACTTTCCTAAAAAGTGACAAGTACCTGAATTACTTTTTCTATCTAATCTGCAAATTCCAAAGTCAGCATCTGAATATTAAATCAAATTAAAATCATAAGTTTTAGGATAAAGAAGATATTGAAAAACAGTTCCTTTTAAATATTTAAAATTCTTTTAACAGCAGTTAGATGGGATTCTTTAGGATTTGATTGAAATCTAGCACAAAGACATACTGAATACATTATATCTGGTCTTCTAGAAGTAAGATATAACAGACTACAAATAATACCTCTATTTAACTTTATGTTGACTAATTTCCCAGTTTCATCCAAATCAAGTTTTATATTAGTACACATAGGAGTTGTAAATGTCTTGCTATTCTCAAGTCCAAATTTCTTAAGTAAATCAGTAATGTATTTGCTTTTATTTAAAAAATTTCCAAAATCATTTTGAAATATTTGAAGACCCAAAAATAAATTTAATTCTCCCATCATACTCATTTCAAATTCTCCTTTAATTAATTTTTAAAATTCATGACAAAGAGTTTTATTAGTTGATCCAAGGATTACATAATCAACATAAATTTGAACCAATAAAACATTATTTTTCACAAGTTTCTTAAATAGTGTTGGATCTTCCATACCAACAGTAAAATCATTTTTCAAATGAAAAGAACTTATTCTTTCATACCAAGCCCTAGGTGCTTGTTTAAGGCCATAAAGATCTTTAGTAAGTTTAAAAACAGAATCAGGGTTTTGAGAGTTTTCAAAACTAGGAGGTTGCTCAACATAAACTTCCTCCATTAAATATTCATTTAAAAAGGTAGATTTGGCATCCATATGAAATAATTTAAAATTCATATAAGTTGCATAGGCTAAAAGGATTCTAATGGCTTCTAACCTAGCTAAAGGTGGAAAAGTCTCATCATAAACTATTCCCTATTCTTGATTATATCCTTTAGCTACTAATCTTGATTTATTTCTAGTTATTGTGCCTTAGTCATACTGTTTATTTTAAAAACCCATTTGGTTCCTTTTATAGGATAATTCTTATGTCTTTCAACTAAATCCTAAACTTCATTTCTTTTAAACTGGTTTAATTCGTCTTTCATTGCTATTACCCAACTTTCATCATCTAAAGCTTTTTCTATAGTCTTGGGTTCTTGTTGAGATAGGAAGGCAGATAATTCCACAAGGTTTCCTAAGTTCAATCTAGTATGAACACCAGTTTCTAAGTTACATATTACAGTTTCTAAAGGATGATTCTTTAGAGTTCTAGACCGTCTAGGTAGAATATTTAAAGGTTCTTCAGTATCATGTTCCTCTGAACTGGACTGAATTTCTTTTACATCATTTTCAAAATCATTCTTTAAATTCTCAAGTATCATGTTATCATTAGAGTCAAGTTGATCCACTTGTTTTTTCCTTTTCTCAAAAGGATCAGATTCATCAAATTTCACATGAACTGATTCTTCAACAATCCTTGACTTCTTATTATAAACTCTATAAGCTTTGGAGGTAGCAGAATATCCTAATAAAATACCTTCATCTGATTGTGGATCGAACCAACCAAGATTATCCTTGGTGTTTATGATATAAACTTTTCATCCAAAAACATTAAAGTAATTTACTTTAGGTTTTTTGTTATTCCATAGTTCATAGGGTGTCTTCTTAAAAATAGGTATAATTAAAACTCTATTAATTATATAACAAGCTGTATTCACAGCTTCTGCCCAGAAATATATAGGTAGGCTATATTCATTTAACATAGTTCTAGCCTGTTCATGAATTGTTCTATTTCTTCTTTCTACAATCCCATTTTGTTGAGGTGTTCTAGGTGCAGAATAGGTGTGTTTAATACCCATATTTGATCAAAATGAATTAAATTCCAAATTATGAAATTCTCCACCATGATCACTTCTTAATGAGATTATATTGAATCCTTTTTCATTTTGATCAGATTTGCAGAAACATTCAAATAAGGTAAAAGCTTCATTTTTTAATTTCAAAAATAAAATCCATGTAAATATTGAATAGTCATCAACTAAAACATATACATATAATTTATCAGCTAATCTTGCTACTCTTGAAGGTCTAAAAAATCCGTATGAATATGTTATAGAGGTTTAGATGTAAAAACCTTATTAGCAAATTTGAAGGATGATTTGTGTTGCTTGCCAAGTTGACATGCATCACAAAATCTGTCACTCTCAAATTTGAGACAAGGTAAATCAGAAACTAAATGTTTCCTGGATAACTTATGTAAATCATTACATTGCAATGACCAAGTCTTCTATGCCAGATCTTGGATTCACTTACTTTAGCAGTCAAGCAGTTTACTTGTTGTTTACGCAATGAATTTAAATCCAAAGTATAGACATTTTCAGTTCTTGGTGCTTTAAATTTAAATAGTTTATCTTTAAAAACAGTACAACAATTGTTAGTAAAATCAATAGTATATCCATCATCACAAAGTTGAGAGATACTTATCAGATTGTGTTTTAGTCCTTGTACGTAAAGTACTTTGTTGATTGAGACTGTTTTTGGATCTCCAAAAGTTCCAATGCCAATGATTTTTCCTTTGGCATTATCACCAAATGTGACAAGTCCTCCTTCTTTTTGAGTGAGTGAACAAAAATTCAATGATTTTCCACTCAAATGTCTTAAGCATCCACTATCCATGTACCATATTTCTTTTCTTTTCTGGTGACCTGCTACCTGCAAAGACATTCAAACAAATTGGTTTGGTACACATATTTTATTGGGTCTAGGAGTGTTAGCGAGCAATGATCTGGGTATCCATATTTTCTTTGTTCTTTTAAATTCAGCTGAATCATATAAGTCTTTTAAAACACAGGCTTTCTTAATACCACAAATTTGAGGTTTTCTTAAGAAACAGTTTTTAGCTACATGTCCTTTTGCCCCACAAAAATTACAATTAAGCTTTTTAGATCTAGGAACAAATTAATTTTTATATTGCTTTGGTTTTTCTCCTTTACATCCTATTCCAAATCTCTACTTTTTAATGACAGTTTTTTCAAGAATTTCATTTAATGAATTCTCTCCTTTTGTAAAAACCAATGCAGCCAGTTTGTAAGATTCTACTTCATCCTGCTGTGATTTTATTATTAATTCAAAATTAACATAGTTAGTGTTAATCAAATTGTATTTATCAGTAATTTCTTTATGTTGTTTCAGCATTGTGTCTCTTTCATCTGAAATGGATTTATGTATATTTTTCAGTGACTTATGTTTCTTAAATAGTGAGTCATATCTTTTTTCAAGCATATTGCAGTAGGCTGCAAGTTTTTTATTTGCGTAGCTTGATTCAGAATGTGATTCAGAGGAATAATATGATTGTACCTCATCAGTTTCTACCATGAAACACATGTTTTCCTTTAGAATGACTTCTTCTTTCTCTGATCGTGATTCAGAAGAGCTACTAGAGTATTCATATACACTCCAAGTGGCTTTCATAGCATTCTTGTCTTTCTGCTCAAAGTTATTTCTTTTGAAAAATTTCTTCTTCTTTGCATCCTTCAATTGTGGGAAATCTGGTCTGATATTTCCCATCTTTTTGCATTCATAACATCTCACTTCCTTATTATCTCCCTTAAAATATTTCTTGAAGCCTCTTTTCTTACTGTAGAATTTTCTGAATTTTCTGGCTAGTTGAGCCAGTTCTTCATCTGAGTTGGATTAGTCAGAGCTTTCTGATTTATCTTTGACTTCTTGGCTCTTCATCTTTCTAATCTTTTGTAGTGATGTTTCCTTCAAGGAAACATCTTCTCTTTTGATAGGAACTTTATGTTCATTAGCTTCATCTTACATTTCAGCTTCATACATCAGAAATGTACCAATCATCTCTCTCATAGATATATCTTTGAGAGGTGTTGATTGTCTGATTGCAGCAGAGATACCATTCCATCTAGTTGGAAGTACTCTCAGAACATTTAATGCTTGATCATCCTATTTGATAGTTTCTCCTAGAGCAGTTATGTTATTGAAAATTTCTATCAATCTCCCATTCAGTTGAGTAATTATCTCACCTTCAATCATTCTGAAAGTATCAAATTTCAGTTTGGAAGTTGCATATCTCATTTTCCTTACAATATTTGTTCCTTCATATGCCACAGCTATTGTTTTCCATATCTCATATGCTGTCGGGCATTGAGATACTCTGTTAAATTCATCTGGTCCTAGATCGTAGATAATTGAAATCATAGCCTTCGAGTTCATATCGTACTCTACCTCTATAGCAGCACTCCATGCCTCTGAATTTTCAGGAATTTCATAAGGACTCAGAATCTTTGAATAAACTCTATATCCAAGATTTTTCAGATATATTATCATGCGCGATTTCCAGAAACCATAGTTGTCTCCATTAAAATATGGTGCTCTAACCATCGACATCCCTTCTCTTGTATCAGTCATAATGCTCTGTTGTATAATCCTTAAATACTTCTATCTTTATAAGGCTCTACCAGAAGCTCCTCCTCTGATACCAATTGTTGGATATGAATCTACAGATTATACACAAGAGGGGGGTGAATTGTGTCTTTTGCAATTTTTCAATAACGCTTCTTTTGAACGAGTTCTGGATGTTAATCTTTATCAAATTTGATTGAACAACAGAAAAAGTAAAAACAAGAACACAAAGATGTATAGTGGTTCGGGGAAAAGAAAGCCCCTATTCCAATCCACCAACGCTCTACTCCACAAGCTTGGTGATTTTCACTATATGGTCCTCTTTTCCACAGACCGATTCACAACTGAGTACATGCTGTTGACACCTTTACAATCCATGGAAAAACCTTCTGGTTCAAACACGAACCTACACATCTTAGAACGAGAAGCTGGTTACTCAAAATAAAAATAATTTCAGAAAGAAATTTCTGGTTGATCTTGACAATTGCAAGAGAATTCAATTGACAGCAGAGGGATCAAAGTCTCTAGAAATATTGATCTTCAGGAAAAAGTAGTTCTAAGTTGATCTAGTTGTAGTAGATATAGAGATATAGTTCACAACCCCAGCAGTAGCAGATCCACAGAAGATATTTGATGTAGAACTGGTGAATCTTCTATCAAGTTCCTTCTTCTTGAACAAAAAGAGCTTTTACACTCATATTGTATCTGTACATCAATTGTGAATAATTGCAATATCTGTTTTCTACCTTTTTCAATAATAGATCGATCACTCCATTTTTTGAGTTTCAGAGAGTGAATATATAATAAAGCATATATCCTGCACATTTAGATCGATAAAAGTCTCCTTCTAATTCGCGATATTCAAAATTTTGAATTTACAGAGAAGTCATAACTTCCCTTAAGACTCGGCATAAAAAATCCTTTTAATTCGATCTTAAACCCATTAATAAAATGTATTTGAATCAGTCAAAGTAGTAATTTAAAAACGACTTTAAATTCTTCTTGAAATCCGCCCAAAAATTAGCTTACTGATCATTGTACATAAAAACTGTCTGTCAAAAATTCTGACGCCAAACGTAAGGTTGATGACGTGACTTCCAAACATAGGGTTAATAACATAGTCTTCAAATGTAGGGTTGAAAATGTAAGGATGATATAAAACGTAGGGTTGACAATGTAAGGTTTATATCAAACGTAGGATTGATCATCTATACATTTTCTTCAACATTCAAACGTATGGTTAAAGATCCATACTTTTACTTGATCCATACTTTTCCAAGAACGTATGGTTTTTTACAAAAGTAAGGTTGATGAACCATACTTTTTAGAAATAAACGTAACCTATAGAAATTACGTACGGTTCTCCTTCAATACATTGCTGATAACCAAAACGTAGGGTTCCTTCCTAACGTAAGGTTCTTCTTCCATGCTTTGCTGAAAACGTATGGTTGTTTAACCATACTTTCTCTTATCTCAAAAAGTATACATTCTTTTCATCCTTAAGCTACGTTTATCCACGTAGGTTATGAAAAGTGATTCCAGAGCGCGCTAAAACAAATTCCGCGCTATATTCATCTACGTAAGATGTGAACAGTGATTCCAGAATGCGCTAAAACAGATTCCGCACTACGTAAAAAAATCTCGTTATTTCAAGAGTAAAATAAATTAATAAAATCCTGCAAAATACTAAATTAAATCATTAGAAAACAACTAAGGGTATTTTTGAGCATCAAAATTATCATAAAGATTCAGAGTATTATTATCAATAATCTCCCCCTTTAAATAACATTAATACGCATTGTTGAAAACAATTCTTTGTTCAACATGTTTATGTACAAAAATCAATATGTATCATACCACCCAATAAAGGGTCATGATATTCTAGAAGAATTTATAAATAATAGCATGAGATTATACCAGAATGGGAAACAATAAGCCCCACCATTCTTAATCTATTGTCCCAATCACCTTGGAACATATTATTTAACTCATCAGAAGAAATTAAATGTATGTGAACTCTATATGAATCTAGATGTTCCTTCATTATGATCATCCTAGAAATGAAATTAATTAATTTTATGATGTCTTGATCGATCCCTAAAAGTCCCAAACCACCACAAAGTCAGCTATCACCATCCAATACATGGGGAACATAAAAAACATAATTTTATCTTTTTGAAATGTGTGGAATGATCAAATAATAATTAAAGAATATCCTAATGCATATTTGACATATAAATAATCATTTAAAATATAAATTAATTAATAACACATGTATCAAACTAATGAAGTTCCATATATGTTGACAAAAATGTCATACTTATAACATTAGCTGACCCTACATCTGATTCATTTGGTGTACACCTAGGCTCATAATATTATCCAAACAAATAGAGATGAACATCCACCTAGCCTAATAATGCATCCCAAATCCCTTGGGAGAATCAATTTTATCCTATGATGCCTTTGAAAAAGTAAATCTTGCTTTACTGGCTTGGTGCATCCATTTAGAAAAATGTATAAAATGGTTAGATCTCAAAATATGAGTACATTTACTAAGATCCTACATACAAAAATGTGATGCATGACCAATAATCCAAATAAGATGGAATATAATCTATGGCATCCCTAAATAGTCCCCAAAAAATGTTCATGTAGAAAATGAACCTATCTTGTGCTTCCATTTATGACAACAAGAAGAACCATAGATAATCTCTACAACAACTTTAGATTGACCAAACATCTCCCTATAGCTATATATTCCTAATCCATAGAAACTTTAACCACTAACAACACAAATATTGAAGGGAAAAAGAACTGGAATCAATAAAATATCATCCCTTAACCCTATATAAATTTTTTGATCTTTCAGGTAATAATTATTGATAAATTACTAGTGTCAGATACTCCAACTCAAAAAATGGGCTGATTGTTCTATAATGATATGCTCTCCATACACAATAGTCATAAACTACAAGTTATTCTCCATAGATAATGACTCAGGATAAAGCGTTTGATTAATGATTTTGTTGAAAGTATCACATGTATGACCCTTTTGTAATATAATTTTCAAAATAGAGTCCCATGATCTTCTCCTTGTGACCTCGAGAATATATGTGGAAAATCCACAAAATAATACTTGTGAGTATTAACAAATATTTTCTAAATACATTTAATACACTTTTCATATTCTTCGATTCCTTTTTCACTATGGAAGACATTTGTATTCTTGTTGGTAAACAGTTATCCATGATCCACAACTCGTATCGGGTTCACTTTGAACATTGAACCTATATTATAAATGGTATGAGTAACTAATTAATCCAATGAATCATCCAATAGAGAATAATATTATAAGACCTCTATAACACATTCACCTCTCAAATCAGGATGATCTCTTACAGGAGGCATTACCTATAATTCATATGAAAAAAACAATAAATCATAAGAAAACTACAAAAAAAAGTATACAATCTTCTAGAATCCAAAAAAAATTATTTATTATTATATTTATCTAATGAAATTATGTATTCTATGAAAAAACAAAAACAAATTTTAAAATTAATGAGTCAATATAAATAAATACCACACATGATATATTAAAATGGATTTACACATTGTGATATCCCGACCCCGAGCCACTTAATGGTGCTTCGATCCAACCGACCACATGCCTTCAAGCATGCCTCCCAGTACACCAAATGGTGATACTGACAACGATGGTCTGGCAAGTTAGTCTTGGGGAGAATATACCCTATTTTATCAATATAAAACACCAACTGAAGAAAATGAAAATAGCCATGTGTGGATGCGTATAAATAACCAGAACAAATCCATGTCACATGATAATCTAACCATAAAATCACCATACCCAACTGAAAGGTGAAACATTCTATGAATATTCATATGTTAAGTGACTTTAGTGAAACTGAAATTAAAGATACAATTACTCCCATGTAGGTCCTGAACCACGTTTGGTTCCCTCTCTCATGCTCTAATCCCATACTGCAACCTATCCCTGGTCCTTTCCCCTATACTGTCTTAAAACCACAATGTCTACTAGAGTGTCAATTAGGAGGCCCAAATTGGGAGTGACTACAAATCAGTAGGCTACCACCAACGATGTATAAAATGAGTCTAGTCAGAAGATTGTGTATGTAGTTCTATGTTGACATAAATACGATGCATAATTAAAATAGTTATCACAATGTCATTTAATATTTAATCATAACATAAGGATTAGTTTCAAATCATGTTTCCAATTTGAATCATCATTCAATATCATTAATCATATGGTGCAGGTTATCATTCCTAGCACCCCAAATCCACATTAAATAATAATTCATTATTATCATTTGTTTGGTGTAGGTCATCATGCCAAGCACCACAAAATCGTTGAGTGTAAGTCTCTATTCCTAAAACTACTTTTCTCATTTGGTGTAGGTCGTTATGCCTATATCACCATTATTTCATGCTAGGATAGATCATGGGGAAGAACACCATGTACTTTTCCCATCTTCAAATCATTCTAGAACTCCATGTCTAGCAACCCAAAAATATCATTCATTTAGTCATTCATTAATTCACAATAATTTTCCACATTATTCTATTTCTAATCCAATGATTAGTTAAATGATTTGGTGGCCATTAGTTATTTCATAAATTAATGAAGAACTTAACCCATTAATAAAGTCATGAATTAATTAATTAATATATAGAATTATCATTCCACAATTACTTATTCACAATTAATTATCCATATCAAATCTCAACAAGTCATAATTAATTCTCACAATTAATTATCATTGACAAACATCTTGAAAAAAAATTAATTTTCACAATTAATTATATTTAATCAACATCATCGTATCGAATTAATTCTCTCTGCTAATTATCTTTAGTCAAAATGTTGGCACATAATTAATTTTCACAATTAATTATCATAGATAGCCAACATCATTATTTCATAATTAATTCCCCCCAATTAATTATCTTAACACAAGAGTACAGTATCTCAATAAGAATATCTCAACCTATAAAAAATATCCAAAATAGTTATTTGGGAAACCCCCTATATTGGTTTCATGATTCTATTATGAATTCACCACCAAGGAAACCTTAATTCAATTCTACTTTCCTAATTTCTTTAATTTGGGAACTAATTTATTAGGGGAATCCCAAAAATCATAAACTCGGATTCACATATCAAAATCATGACTCTGTGGGTTTGATTTAGACCACCTACCTCAAATTATTGATAGATGTCATCCCAACAGAAATCCCCAAAAACCAAGCAGCACAACGTTACCATCAAGAACTAGATATAAATCCCTAAACAAACATTACGATCAAATTCAATAATGATATTGAAAATAAAACTCTAAATCTCAACTCATGGGTTTATATTCAATAAAACAAGAGATATCTTCTATGAAAATATATAGTAATGATAATAAAATGATTAGGAGAAGCATATGGATAAAATTCATATAGAGGTAAGATAGTGTATCTTCAATCTGGGATTTCAATCTCGAATAATGATGTTTATATATCCTTATTTTCGACCTGGAAGGCTTTGGCACACCTATAGACTATAATTCTCGGTCCTAGGATGTAATAGAGTGGTTTTGGGGGTTCAGGAGGTTTTAAAAAAATTATCAAATTGAACTACTCTGCATGCATTTTTTCACCTGTGAGGCCATACAACAAGGCCAAACCATGTGCCAACCATGTAGTCTTCCACTACCCACAAGCCTTAATGGCACATGGTGAGGAACATTTTCACCAACCATGCCGACCTCCACTGTCTTCACGGTTAGCATGGAACAGTTTTTCCAAACCGTGAAAAAACTGTGAACAACCCAGCTCTCCTCTAGTTTTTTTAAAAAACACCCGAACACACACCAGGTCATACCCCTAACCCAAATAAGATTAATAAAAACTAAAACATACCTTAAAACACGACTGTGATTTATCCATAAAAGGAAATGTTCTTACAATCTATCCAACTTATAATAGCTCTTCCTCCAGTTGCACCCCTAAACCTCTCTAAGATTCTCTACCAAAAATATTGGGACCTTGATCCCTAATGTCTGCATCCCATTAACATGTTTCCTCATGATAATTTCTATGTTTCCAAAACACATGAACTAATGACATGGTCTTTCCCTATAACACTTTCACACTGCGACCTAGCAAACGTAGAGACTGCTCCTCCAAATGACACATCCATCTTGAGGAAATCCTATTCCACATCAAAACATGATAATTTTCATGGTTATACCTCTATTGTTGGGACACCTGTAAAACTTCATGCATAACACTGATTTTCATTAGAAGTGCTAATTGATACGCCATGGGCCCGATTCTATCCAGCACCTCAATCTTTCCCACATTCTTGGGTGCTAACTTCCCGGCTTCTGTATCCTGGGGTGACCCAGTCTAGGGGACACCTGAAAAAATACACAATCACCCTCTAAAAACTCAAGGTGTTGTCTCAATATATCATCACATGACTTCTTCATTTTATGATCCCCAACAATACATTTCAGAATCAGCAGTACCAGCTCTCATGTCCCATAAATGAGACTTGGCCCCAACAACTCTGAATCACCCACCTTTAACCAACATAGTAGTGATCTACAAGGTCATCCATAAAGTTTCTCATATGATTCTATCTGTATAGTTTCATGATAACTAATATTATCAGATAACTCCCCTATATCCATGTGGTTCTCCTAAAATACCCCAATGTCAAGCACAAATGCTCGCAACATATATTCAAACACCAGCATGGTATGCAATGACTATCCATCAGTCTATGGGTGTAAGGTCGTACATAACAGAACTTCACTACCGATTTCGTTTTGTAATCCTTTCCATAAGTGTGAATTAAATCATGAATCATGATTTGATAAAATAGTCTATGTAACCCCATGAAAAAGAAATGTCTACCTCACTTATAGTTCTCCCAATTTTCTACTGTAATGTTTTACCTAATAGGCAATAAGTTTCCTACCTTCATTAGTCAATCCTCAATGACCCAAACAACATCATTCTTCCATAATGTTTTTTAAGTCCTACAAAAAAATATATACTCCCATCATCCCACTTTCAATCTAGAACAGGTAACTACTACAATAGGATTCCATGTCATTGATGTTATGCCTTCACGTACTGACAGCTGAATCCTCATGTTATGAACTATTTTATCTCATTTTTCATTCAGGGAAACTAAAAATGTCATCAAATATCACCATAAATTTTTGTTATCCTAGGATGTTCCACCCACTTAGATTTATGAAATTATCGCATGAGTTCATCTCGAATACTCATAGGCAGAAGAACCCATTTTTTCACATATATGATATCTTCCTCGTATATTACCCTATCTTAAGGTGTCTCTCCACCATCAAGGCTCTTCTATAACGATAGACACTCCAGAACCATGTAATTCATGTCCCTGATCCATCTCAAGAGTGTATAATCAACTACTATAGAAACATGAGTCATCCTATCCAGACTCTCTTAAATAACCACATGAATTTCCTCCAGCAAAGTCATCATCTTCAACTCATCACTTGAGTTTTGTACCAACTGTGTTTGAGTATTCCGGCTAAAGGTATTATCCACAAAAACCTCCTTTCTATGTGTTTATTCCTGTTCAAAATCAAAGGATTGCATATAACAAGCAAATATTTGATGTTGTAGATTCATTTCATGCTTTTAAATGATATACATCAAGAGTTTGTGATCCATATAGAGAGTATACATTTCACCCAAAAGATAGTGTCCTCAAAACTTATGATAAAATCCCACCACTTCCAACTCGAGGTCATTCGTATGTTAATTCTGTTCATGTTTCTTCAACAGTCGAGACACAATAACAAAAACTCAAACCTCTTGAATCAACACTTCTCGGATTCTGATCCTTGAAGCATCACAATACACTGTCTAATCTTCACCTGATTCAGGTAGGATCAAAATGTGTGTTGATGTCAAGCGCTTCTTCAACTACTGGAAATAATTATCACATTATCACATCCAATATAACTTTATCAATTTCTCTTTCAAGACTCTATGTAGTGATTCTAAATGACAAATGTCCAGGATGAACCTCATGTAATAACCGGCTAATCCCAAAAATATTCGGATATCAAAAATTATCTTAGGATGCTCCCAAGAAATCACTACCTGCACATTTTTTGGGCCACTACAACACCTTCTTTCGAGATGATGGGCCCCAAAAAGTGTACCATGTTAATCCAAAACTAGCATTTAGATATCTTGGCATATATCTGATGGTCTCTCAGAGTACCCAATTTGATGTACAGATGTTGGGAATGATCGTTATGAGTCTTCAGGTGCACCAAGATTTCTTGCACAAAAACCACCACAAACTGATTAAAATATGGGAGAAATATCGTGTTAATCAAATCCATAAACATTTCTATAGAATTTTTCATCCCAAAATGCATTACTAAAAAACATATAGGCCATAATTTCACCAAAAGGAATTTCTTTGTATATCAGAATTCTGTACGCTCACCTAATTGATAAAACATTTTTCCTCAAACTCCTCTAAAAACATTTTTATATCTTGAATATCAGTTGGTGACATTCTATATGTTTTAATAGATATTGTCTCACCTCTAGAATGAGATAATTATTTAATTCCACATCTCACTTAGGAGGAAACCCTGAAATGTATTTTGGAATGACATCTGCAAACAATTATTCTACTGGTTGAAGGATTCCTTTCCTTCCACACCCATCATCCAACAAAAGACCAGCAACATGAGTTGTGAGGTCTCCCAGTTTATTAATAATTTCCCCAACTTATCATAAATGGATATCTGATTGTTCATGAAGAACATACTGGTCAACCATAGGAGAAACAAAGTTCACTCTCTTTCATTAACAATCTATGTGGGCTTGGTATGAAACTAGACAATCCATACCCATAATCAGATTGAATCTAGTTATATCATGTACATAGATATCCTTGGGGAAATGATCCTCTCTTAATTTTAGAGAACATCCAACTCATAAATTGGTAACCCTAGTCCATGTTCCAAAGATTTATTGATATTCATCGTCCCTCTTACGAACTCCACTTCTAGGATCAATATATTAAAACTATTTACAGATATAGAAGAATTAGAGGCACCAATATCAAGCACGGAAATATTTAATGTAAAAGCAACAAGAATATTACCTCTCACTATCGATGGACCAGCCTTTCTTTCCATAATTGTAGGTTGAACTGTATATAACATCCCTTATACTCTTCCATGTGGTGTCGACTTACTCTAATGAATAGAAATCATTTTCTAATACATGGGATCATAACCTAAATCACCACACACACTACCATAACCGCCTCTTCCATTAGTACATAAATTGCCAGAACAATATTATTTATAAGACACCCCTCCCACAATTTGTCTCTAAGAAGATAATCCCTCTACACCAGTATAACGATGCGTCCAATGTCTATAGGTTCCCCATATTTCAAGATATTTATCACTCCAAATGTTTTCAAGGAAAATGTGTATGATAGTTTCCCTACCTACCACATTGGTGAAAAAACATGAGAAAGATATTGTGCAACTTTTCCCCCTAAATGTCAACATTTATTTCAACTTTCCTTACTAAGGTTCTAAAAACGGCTCTTATAGCTCTTAGAAGTTAATTCTCTACTCTTCTAGTTCAATCAACATATCCAGTACTATATGCCTCTTTTAGGTTCCCCTCTATAAAAAGATCCTAATTGACCACATTTGAGAATTTCTTCATCCTCATGATATTTACCTATGACATAATTTATCACTTAATATTATCCTAAAGTTGTTTTTCAAATAAAGCCTCGTAATCCACTAAAGGTAGATAAAAAAGATGTAAATATAGGTAATGTTAAGCATATTCCATTATGGACATTCCTCATTAGGTCAGATGCATAATATCTGAAGGCTTACCTTGTCTTGGTGTCCATGTATTGATGTTTTCCAAGAACATATCCAGAATGTCCTTCCATAACATCTCATCAATCTTTCCAGATCATATATGAATGTCCCACCAACACATCAATAAACCTCGTAGCATATAAGAAGCCAACTTGACCCTCCACATACCATGTTTCTCCAAAAGGAAATGTATCATCTCTATGGATTCACTATCAAAATCATCTCCCTCAAGTCCAACCTCTCTAGTAAATGTATGATGTTTTTTTAGTTGTTACTCCCTTGTCAAATACAACATGATTTTCAATCCCCACCCTAGGACTCTCACCATTAATTTCATGAAATGTGAAAGGTTCCTTTGGAACGTTCCCCTTTTCCCATCATGTTGAACTAATTGTTCTTCAAGCTCCCTGTTTGGAATTTCGTTCTCGTCCATACCCATTAGTCTCTCCCACAACAAGCGTCATAGAGGCATATCTCTGCAAATACAAACACATATCTTAGGTTTTATAATGAAAATTGTTAACATTTATTTATGAGGAGAAACTAACACAACAGGTTTCAACATGAAATTTACCCTTTTTTCACCACACGTTCAACTCTAAGCCCTTATCGTTACCCTTAACCATCATACTCTAATGTCTTGGATAACAAGTGTACAATCATTATCATTGATTAATGTTACCATAAATTAATCACCCAAGCTAAAATTAATTATATCAACAATTAATTAATTTCTCAAACTAATTTCATTAATAAGGGTTCTCATTAGACAACCATTTATTCTAATTTGTCATCATTATTTCTATCTCAAAATAAGGAATAATATTTCAAGTTCAAATACTTACCTATAAATGATTTTTTAGTGAGTTCATATAATGATTCATGTCACAACAACCATGAGTTCCTATAATTTTTGATTCTGAAAAATGTATCATGCCTCTTTATTCCAAGAATGAAAATTCAATAATTTTTTAAAAAAATATCACATCATGCCAAAAGTGTGTCACCCGGGGTGAAATAATATCCAATTGTAACAGAAAACAATGATGCCAACAATCCCATAATGAGTAAATTGATTCTCCCACATACATGGATTTGTAACTACCTTGAACAAGCTCATTTCCAATCCTAAACTCTTCCTAGTAACCTTTAAACCATTCCTAGAACATTACGACAATAGAAGACGAATGAAAATAACTCATTTTATACCACATTGTGACATGCCAACCCCAGAGCAACTAAACCGTGCCTTGAGCTGGTTGTCCACATTCCCTCAAGCATGCCTCCCTAGACGCCAAATGGATATAAATAGTAGTTAGGGTCAAGTGTATTAGTCTAAGGGAGATTGTATGCTAATTTATTAGAATAAAAAATCATTATATGAAAATAAAAATAACCAAGTGTAGAAGCGTATAAATAACCAGCATAAATCCATGTCATATAATAACCAAAACATGAAAACAAGATACCCAACTGAAATGTGAATCCTTTTATGGCATTACAAGTGTGAAGTGTCTACAATTAAACTAAAGGTATAGAAAATATGACTCCCAAGGAGGTTCTTAACTACATTCTCTTCTCCCTCCCATGCATCAATCCAAAACTACATCATATCCCAGGGCCTTGTCATTATCCTGTAATAAAAAAAATAAACATAGGTGATGATCAGGCAGCCCAAATAGAGTGTGAGTAAAACTTAGTAGGCCACCACCAACAGTGTCTAAAACGAGTATAATCACATGATAGTGTATGCAGTCCAAGGAAGCAATAAATACAATGCATAATTTAAAAAGTTATGACATTATCATTTAATAGTTAATAATCACATTATGATAAGTTTCATGTCATTTTTCCAATTTTAATCATCATTTAATATTTTGAATCATTTAGTGTACTATGCTATAACTAGCACCCCAATCCCTGTTAAATCATCATTCATTATTATCAATAATTTGGTGTAGTTTGTTAGGCCTAGTACCACAATCTCATTGAGTCTAGGTCAATATTTTTAGCACTCCTTTTCTCATTTAAGGTAGGTCATCATGAATATCACCCCATTATCTTATGTTTTGATATCTATTAGGGAGGAATGCCATGTCCAATTCCCAACTTCTAATCATTCAAGAACGCCATGTCTAGCACCCCAAAATTCACACCCATTTAATCATTCAGTAATACAGAAGAATTTTCCACATTATTCCATTTCTAATCAAATAATTAGTTAATTTATTCAAAGGATATTTGTTAATTCAACATTTAATTAACAAGATAAACCTTTAATTAATTAATTAATTAATTTATTAATCAACTCAATTCTCATTCAATGATCAATTGTTTAAAAATATGTATCCATATCAAATCTGAACATGTCATAATAAATTTTCACAATTATTTATATTGGAACAAAATAATTAAACATAATTACTTCTCCCAAATAAATATCTTTAATCAACATCATTTCAGATAATTAATTATCCCAATTAACATCATTAGTTAAGAACATGGAACATAATTTATTGTCATATTTAATTATCTTAAATAGCCAGCACAATAATTGCATAATTAATTTCCCCCAATTAATTATCAAAACAAAAAATTATATATCTCAATTAAAATATCTCAACACATAAGAAGTCCCTGAAATATCTATTTAGTAAACCTCTTCATTTGATCAATGATTCAATTATCAATTAACCACCGAGGAAACCACAATCCAATTCCACATTCCTAATTACTCCAATTTTGGAACGCATTTATCAATTCAATCTAGAAAATCATAAACTCACATTAACAAAAAAAATTAAAAACTACTGAAGTTTAATTTATACTGCATACTTCAATTAATTGATGGAAGTTTTCCCAATGAAAATCCCCAAAATATGAGCAGCACGAGTTTGTTGATCAAGCTTTGGATATAAATACCAATACCAAAATTATGATCAATGGAACTCATGATCCTAAAAAATTAGATCCAGATCCAAAATCCTAGAATAAGATCTCAACTCATGGGTCTAGATCCATTAAATGAGGAGATATCATCCCTGAAAATATCTTGGAAAGATAAGATAAAGAACGGGTGAAGCATCGGGATGAAATCCCCATACCAGGAGGAGATTGGATCTTCAATCCGGGATTTTGATCTCGAAGAATAGTTTTCTAATAACCTAGGAAACCTTCCAAATGGATTTGGGAACACCTTGAAATTTTGAAGCCTGATCCTTTGTCGAAATAGATAGGTTTCATGGGTTTGAGTTGGTTTAAACCAATTCTCAGATTAAAATGATCTGCGTTGATGGTTTCACCTAGGAGGCTACACATTTAGGACCAAACCTATGCCAACCGTGCGGTCTTCCACTGCCCGCATGACATGATCATGCACAGTTAGAAATGCCATGCACCATTTGTACTGACCTCCACTGTCTATATGGAAATTTTGAGCGCAGTTTTTCCAAACCGTCTGCAAACTGTGCACATTGCACCTCTCCTCTATTTTCTTAAAAATATCACCCAGACACACCCCATGTCAAACCCCAACTCAATAGCACATAATAAAAAACATAAAGTACCTAAAAAACTCTTAAAATTGATCTAGAAAAGGCTATGATCATAAACACGCACACCCTTTTCAGAAAATAGTAGATAGGTAAAATTAAATATATTTCAAATATAATTATTTTAAATTTACCTAACTACAATTTATCATACACAGTAAAAAATTTCATACCACCGATGGAAACTCGGATTCTGTTGTGGGAGTGAGCTAGTCCAACCCCCTTTTTGAGACATACTATCGAAATTATGTCAATAATAATATTAACTACCCAAAACATAGAACCAAATTATTGTTTGGCCACAAACATTATGATTACTATCCCCTTTTGATACCAAATTGTAGCGAGCCATCTAGGGTCAACCATACATTTCACCCATGATAGCCCATTACAGGATAAGGTGTAAAAAGATGAAAAAAATTAGACTCAAATATATGGAAATAAAACAACCATGAAATGTATAAGGAATAAACATGGGGAGATATAACCATGCCTAACATGAAAAAAATGTTGCAAGTCGTTCCAAGACTAAAAATTCACAATGTGACCAACCATAACAAAAAAGCCACAAAATTTATTTACATAGAACCTTATAGGCTACAAAATACATCTTCCGTTATGAGTGTCCTATTAAAAAGTTGTATAGATTTCCAAAGGATGATGTATGGTTTGAGTGATAGATCCCAGTAGGAAACCACTAAGTAATCTATTAAAGTTATGATATCAAAAAATAAAAATGATCTATAATTAAAACAAAACAATTTTATATTTATATTAATAAATAAATAATTTGATTATTCTTCTCAAACTGTCTATGTGATTTCAAAAGATAAAAGCCATGATTTTTAAATAATTTAACACGCATGTAATATACAACATATGGTAATCAAACTGAAAAATTAATATAAATACACGTGTGAATGATTATACATTAAATAATTTTATGTTCCATAAACATCTAGAAATTATAATGAACCTTATTTTCAAGATCTATTGTATGTGATAATATACATTAGACATTTATGAGACTATAAAGGCAAAACATATGATCCAAATAATATAGTGACTTTTCTGAGACTATCATCATTAATCGGATTCCTTATAGTAGTGTCACACACAGTAATGATACCTATGTATCTTAACCCAAATACCAAAGGTTCCATTGGTGAAATTATTTTCAATTTATATTTAAAAAAAGTGCACATATTTTTATAAAAACACTTTCAAATACAAAAGAATATTCCATAGGTTTTGGAACTCTATATATCCAAATCCTGGAAAATTCAATTGTCAATGAAAATCCTATTTACAACATGAATCAATTCCCTTTCAAATTTACGCACATTAAATTATATTTATAATCTCCATTAATTCATAAGAATAATGAGAAATTCATAAAATTATTATTTTTCTATAGATCAAAAAAACTTAATGACATAGATAATGTCATCACAGTTGCAAATAACGATGGGAAACCACATGATCTAAATCTAAAATATAAGGCACAATATAAGACTAAAATTATATTTTATATATAATGATATAAATAATTTTTTTACAAAAATCAGTTTCATGACAAGAAATGTGGGAAAAAACCAAAAGGAACACATACCTAGAGATAAAAAATTCCAAGACAAACTAATCAACTACCAAATTGAGTTATCAGTATGTAAAGGAGTCACCCAAAATTGCATATGGTAAGTGATCTATATGATATGAAGAGGATTCAAAATATAATGTATCCTAAAACACTCTAATGATTCTATAAAAGGATAAAATGATGGAATTACAAGGAATTTAATACATAAAATGTCATTTAATTCTCCTGTTTTATGTTATGTTGAAAAACATGTCGCCTATTCAATTAAAAATTGATTTTTCACATTACATGAAATGTTTCCCTTGCATGATGTGTAAAATTATCATTTTTTGTATTCTATACATGAGATCATTCATGCAACCATTAAAATCATTTATTCCCATTACATATCATTTACCTACCCATTATCTATAAAACATCAATTATATGTTGAATATTTCAATAAACCACTCACTTCACCATTATAGGGATTGTCTCATTTTTATACTATGTATACATACCAAAAAAATATATAATCAAAAATAAAATATTAGAATATAGCTAAGTGAATGGTAATTTTGTATTATAATATTTTAAAACTGATATATTTGTTTAAAAAATAATAATTTTAAATGTTTATGAAGTTAATTTTAATATTCTATCAATAAAATCATTAAATTACAGTATTTATGAAAATGTTAATTTGGATAACAAAATAAAATTTCTAAAAATTTAATTATTATTTAATATATATTTATAAATATAAATATATTTAATTTTAATTATATATTTATATGATATAAAATAATAGTACTATTTATACATACAAATTTGATAACTAGGATCATTAATAAAATAATTAACCCTCTTCATACTACCAATTTAGCACACATGTTATAAAATTTATATTTATATATCAATTTTTAATATTTTATTTATACTTGGTGCTTTTTTACCTATAAATTATCAAACATAACATTCATTTTTAATTTATGGGTGTCTTACACTCATGTACTAGAATAGGGAACGTGGAAAAACACATGGTCATTCAGGGTAATGACTCCCCACTTCAAATAGTATGTGTTAATATTTTTTCTTATTGGGGAATTAGTAAAATTATCACTCTTCTGTATGGATGGTCTTAATTATAACCCAAATAATATTATAGGGAAAAGAGTTCCCATGTTAGTCTTTTTTTGGGACTGAAAGTGTTTACAGTGACCATGAATTTAATATATAGGCTTCTCGGGAATGTGTAACTCAATATCATATCCATTATTTTCTTGGAAAAATTTTCTATATTTTATTTCCTCAGGTATATGTGGTTAATGTAGATATTTTTTTATTTTATTCCATAATTTTCAATATATGATTATCCAAAGGGAGGTTATTCTTAGACATATAGAGCATCAAATATAAATTCATCTTCAACAATGCAACCAAAATGGTTTCATGGGAGAATATTTCAACACCATGTGTATCCATGAAATAGTGCTTGTTGTTTGGAATAATGTTTTCATGACATGGTCATGAAAATGGTTTAAATGAAATAGAGTTGACGGAATGATTAGGGAACCTAATTCAGACATGAATCTTTTGTCTGTAGAAAATAGTTGGTTGATTGAGGTGATACCATCATGAATATACTATTATATATAGGTCTATATCCATGTCTTGGTACAATAAATATTTGGGTGTTTTACTTGGTTGAATGTGTGATGAATGGAACATGCATGGACTTTTCCTTCTAAATAATAACATTTGATTAAAAAATTCCATTCCAATGATAGTTGAATATACATTGTAAATTGTATGTCTATATTAGATCAATGAGAATAAGAACATAATATTTTGATATTTTCATCACCCTCAATATCATCTTACCTATATATGGTATTAATGTGGAAAAGAAGTTCCCATAATAGAAACAAAATTATGTTTTATGTTATCAAAAAACATTTAATTACTATCAAGTAAAATAATTTTCATACTCATTGTGAAAATTTCGTTCCACTACACCACTATACCCTGTAATTTTTTGTAAGGTTCACCATAAATTGGTTTTTATAAACCATGTAGAATATAAAAGTCTCATATTCAAATTCCCATGACATAAAAAGACTTTTTGTCTTACACTTGACTTATTCTAGATAAATATTGTGTCACAAGCTCTATGGAAATATGTGTGGAATATATTTTTAATTTCCATTATTAACCATAATATTTATATTTAAAAGGATATATTATATTCTATCAATAAAGAGACACATAGTGTTGATAGGCCCAATATCTCGTGTTCTAGTTATTATGAAGAAATACTGGAATATTCATCCAGATGGGGATGCCCTTCGTATCAAGATAAATAATTCTCATGAGGAGATAAATAAAAAATAACCACTAGGTTCACCAATATTTTTATGGATTTTAGATTATTTTTATTTTGTTTACATCTAATTCAGACATTTATTTCTCGATGATAATAGTTACCACATAATCCCTAGGGTTTTCATATTGAGTTAAATGATTGGTTCACATCGAATAGGATGAGTGTTTATGCTTTTCAATGTGATAACAATATGAGTAACTATATTTCAATACATATTCATGTTTATAGGTGAACTATCTCATCCTACCTATTTTTGAACACCTTTATAGATGATGATCACATTTCCAGTAGGAGGACAATCATGAATAGTTCTACTCTAATGACATGACATTATGTTTCGATTTATAAAAAAAGGGATGAGTTCATAAAATGGAATTAATTTAAACAAATTAAAAAACCCACACATATGAAACAAAAATAATTAATTAAAAATTTGAATGCTTTCATAGATGATTCAAACTATTTTTGAATCAAATTTAATTCCATTCATATGAAGTTATATACATCTCATATGATTTAGTAGTTATTTTATATAATGGATAAAGATTATTTTATATACTGTCAAATTTTCATATAATGTCCATTATATTAATTTTAAATATTAATGATCATTAAATTATATGAATTTTTAAATATATTTATTTTTGACATTATCTATTATTATATCATATTTTAAGGAGATTTTAATAATGATTATTGAATGATATTTTGGAATGATTATTTAGAAGATTTTGAATTACAATTTCAATTCATTCATTTCTAATATATCTTGAATCGTAGTTATTATTTCTCTAAAATATAATTTATATTGCACAATGTTATTTACATAGATCATGATTTAATAGAATTCTATAGAAAACCTTTATTTTTACAAAAATTATTGAATAGTTCTATCTTGATTATCTTTTAACACTAAACATGGACTAAAAAGGGTAGTGTCTTTGGAAATATATATAGATAATATATTTATAGGTAAAAAATGAGATCCTTATTTTATTATAAATAATGTTCTTATAAATCAAATTTACATCATAAAACTAACTAGATATCCTATATAATAAATAAAATAATAAGTAATCTAAATTGAAAAGGGAAAAACATGATTTGAAAAAAAAAACATGTGAGTCAATGGTTAAAATTTTTTCCTAAAATAAAAGGATTTTGGGTAATCAGAAGTTCAAATAACATATTGAACATGGTATCATAAAATAATGGAGATATATGAATTTGGGAAAATAAATATATTATTCCACTAACATGTGTCCATGATAATATTCTAAAAAATATCACGTCGTGGACAAAATCCAGTAATATATAGGGTTTACAAAATAATCCCATACATAATGTCTCATCAGAAAAATGAATTATAAAATGAAATGGATATAACTCCAGGTTAACCAATCATAAAATTTTGTTGATCTATTTGTTCAATAAAAATTAATGCCAAATAGAAGGAATGATAAATATAATTATCCATTGATTGAAAATACAATTCATATTCTGTAATGAGATCCTATTCAAATGAATTTTTATAATAATGGAACATTATAAATAAACATTAGGAATAAATTTGTGCCGAAAAAATGAAGGGTGCATAATCTAGGAATATATTTTGGTGAGATATATACTAAATTTATAATATTTCATCAATTTCAATGACAGAAAAATTATGTTAAATAAAAAATTAACATAATGTAGGGAAATGGGTGGTTTTTAGAGATCACATTTTTGAAGAACAACTCATCATATTCATTTTTTATCTTCCTAAATAATAATAATATGACAATTATTTATTTTTAAAACAATATTTTACTTATTTATTAATAATTTTATTTTGTTATTTAATTTTTTATATTCAATTACTCAATAATTTTGGTTCCCTTTTTATATTTTGATGATATTTTCCTCATATGTCAAAAATCAAATTGCAAATTTGACTATGGTCAAAGAAATTATTAATTTATAATATAAATAATTATATTAAAAATGATATATTCTTTATTTTTGTACATAAATCAGAATTTTAATACCAATAATAAATGAATTTTATGAAATAAGGACTATGTTACAATCATTGAGATTGTAGACCATATAAACACATGATTAAAATTTTGATTTTCAACGATCCTAATATTATTAATGTAAGAATTATTTTACATATATGTAATGGTCAACATATAATAAAAATAGTGTTATTTATTTATATGTACTTGTATATATATTTCATCTGAGTTGGTTACAATAAACAAATCACAGTGCTTTGCAGAGTTGTTAGGCCATATATACTCAGGAATGACATTATCATTTTTAAATGAATTTAAATGTAAAAAATATATATAATACACCAAATTAAAATTATTAATATTTCATGAATATTGTATATATATATATATATTATATAAACTATGGATAATATCATTGAGTGGTGTTGATACAAATTAAATTACATTAGTTCATGTGGTGGTAGTTTTCCGCACACATGAATAATGGGTTCATTTTGAATTTTATTGCATGGTGGGTGGATTTAGGTTCTACAAAAACAATAATAATATAATATTATATGGAATATATTAATTATAAAATATAATCGTGGTTTAATATTATTATGAGGCGGTAGAATAAGAAATAAATAATAAATGATTGATTATGAATTACATCACTTCTTGGAAAAAAACTCTTTGGGTTTGAAGTAAATGACTTCCTTATATTGTTTTATGATCAACCAAATGACTCTATAACATGGTGAGGATAGTGGAAAATTAGTTTTTGTAGGACTTGGACAAACCAAAATGTTTTTATTTTGTAAATATAATATGAGAGTGGGTTTAATTTTATAAATGATGATTGGCATGTTACTAAAGACAAAAAATATTCAATAATGGGAATTCACTATTAATTCATGTTTGAATAATTTTTATATATTAATTAGTGGATGTAATATGATATCTATCCAAACCTCCACAAAAAAACATGTTTAAACATGATATGCCCTTTGCTATCATGGTTAATCAAATATACCATTATAGTTTTTCTCCCTGGTAACCAGATTAAAACATTGGTAAATTATCCTATAAGTATAAAAATAAAATGAAAATTATTTGAAATTCAGTTCCACTAATATGGAATATTAAATTATATTTACCAAATATAATCTTATGTCTATGTATGGATAATTTTAATATAAACCCTTTTAACAAGGAAATTCTTGTTTTATCCTTCATCATGACAATTTAAGTTTTTTGTTTGGATTTTTATTTATGACCATTTTTTTGAAATTAATAATAAATCTTTATCATTTTGATTAAAAAAATATGAAATCCATTTTATCATATTAAATTCACATTATTTGTGGAAGTTATTATAAAATTTATAAAGGAAAACGTCTAATGAAATAGTTTTTCATAAAGAAAATAATTTGTCAACAAATATGTGATCATAGAATCACTATATGACTATCAATCATCATTATATAAATAAAAATTTATGAAAACTATAAATTAAATTAGAAAAAATATAAAATATAAAATCATTAAATTTTTAAGATTACACTAATAGTAATATTAATTACTCACATTATAAGTAATAGATTGAATATTAATTCACTTTCAGATATAAATAGAACATGTATATATGTGTTTTTTTGTTGAGATAAATGTGAAATAATATAATGGAGTCCAAATAAAAGATAATGGTTATAATGGAGGAAAATTTTATCCCCACGTTATACATTAAAATAGAACATTCAATTTGTAAAATTTAATGGATTTTTATAAATTGCGTAAAAATATTCTATTTGAAAACCATTGAAAGAATTGAAAATAACGCATAAAATGGTTATAATAATTCTTTTATTACCATATAAATGTAATGAGAAAATTTTTAAAATATTTGAATTAAGTAAAATTTGTTCTAATAAAAAAATTAATGTTAACTTCTAAAAGATCATTCATTTCCTTCAGCACAACTTCTCTTGTGTGTTACATATAATACTGAACTATAAAAATATATTGATTGTTTACATATTAGTGAAAAAAATCATTATTATCATTCCTCATATTTCTATAATTAAAATTTTATATGAAGGATCTAGGAAAAATCTTTAAAATCCCATGTTTTAAGGATGAAACATTCTATTCAATAGTATACATGATATGCTACATCGATCTTAAAAGAAAAACTAAATATTATTATTTACAAGTTACCATTAAAACCTCGCCATCGAAATGGTGGGAATAAATATTATAAAATTAATTCTGAAAAGGTGTTTTACACATGTATAATTAATGATACATTAGTTAGAAAGTTTATTAGAAATGAAAATAAAATCTAATTGAATATAAAGTATGTGTTTTTATGAAATCATATTTAAAAAGAAAAAAATGGTGTTTACAAAATAATATCACACTTTATGGAAATTTATTTGAGGTAAAATATATTTTATATATTCAATTTAATATTATAAATTCATCTTATATAACTTCTAGATATGATGTTAGAATAAATTTATTTTTTCTGATAAAATAATTATATTTCTAGAAATGATGTTTTACTCCCTTTTTATGGAGAACCCATTTTATATATAGATATTGAGACCATAATATGTCATATTTACAAAAATAAACTTATTATTTTTATGTGGGAAATCAAAATTTACTTTGCAATATTTTCTGATATTTTTCTGATAACTATCATTTTTTGATGAATAGTAAAAATATGAAATATTAAATTTAAAAACCTATTCCATCAAGATAATATTAATGCTTAAATCATGTTATTTAATGGTTTTAAATTATAAATGGAATATATTTTTAAAATTTAATCAAAATTTTGTCATTAGATGTGATTTCATAATGAAATTGGGCATAAACACGTGTTAATCATTTTGTAGCTTTTACTTATTAAAATCACACTTTTTGGTTTTGTCAAATGGAATTACATTTATATAAATTACTACATTTTATGTTTTTTCTTATTTTAAAAAATTTATTCAATTTTTGGATTTATAATATCCAAATTGTATAAATAGGTACCTTTTATTTTTTGGAAATTATGAATAGTAACTTCAGTAATTACTTTTTTACAATTGTTAAAAGGTAATTCAGATAAATAAGAATAAAAAATAATATTATAATATTATAAATCTAAACTAAATCGTGTCATAATCCAATTTGATGTGTCATTTTTGACCAACATCATGTTTCGGCTGAACGTTTGGCATTTGGGATGCACTTGGGTGTGAAAATTATTTGTTATGAGAATATATTTAATGTAGAGAGAAATATAACATAAAAATATAACTTTTACAAAATCAATATTAATATAGGGTTATATAACTGATCTATATGAATATAAATAATAATTATAAAGATATAAATATTTAATAAATCATGGTATTTAATTTCTAATTTTTAGACATTACATAAATAATTTAATTTATGACACAATGATGTTGCGGTTATTACCTTATTAATGAAAGATTCCAATAATTTATTTTATAAATATTAAAATAAATGAAATTTTAAAATTTTTAGGCCATACACAAATTATTTGGATTAAATTTACACATAATATTTGATTTAATTCCTTTTTAAGGAATTAAGTTGTTATGACTATAACAAAAATCAATTACTAAATACTGTCAAAACTAACATAATTGAGATTTTAAGACAAATACTATTTTATTAAATGATATAGTAATACTAAAGACATAATATAAAATCAAAATATTAATATAATTTAAAAAATTCCATTAATTATTCTATCTTCATTCTCATGGAATTTTATATAACTATAAAAAACATATATTATGAAAATCCATGAAGACATGGTAAGTGTAAAAGTTTATAACTTAGGGTTAAAACTTATAGAAAATGTTAATTTTGTTACCTAAAAATGAATATTACCTATTGTTTTTTATGGTTTCAATATATTATCATATTATCATAGAAAACATTTGATATTGGAACTATTATAATTCTAAAATCATTTTATAAAATATTACTATTTCATGACTTTCCTAATGTTCCCCTCATCCCTCTAATAATAGGCCACCACCTCTACCCACACACTCACACCTCTCATGCCCATCGGCTCATCCAAATTATTATTTAATGATACCCCAAAAATCCATATTTCCTCCTTGAATCCTTAACATGGGTAGAAGGCAATTCAAGGATGAATTTTATCTCAAATCAAAAGAATATACCAGATTTAGAGGTACCATCTTATATCAAGTTCCATTACTTTATTTTCCATCACCACTCACTTTGATCATCTTATACTTTGATAACATAATATACACTATCCTAAATATACTAGTATTTTGTTATGAAAATTATTCGAACTACACTTACAATCACCTCTATCTAAATGATACGAACATACTATTTTTGTGTACGGAGAACTACGCCCTCACAAAACGATGATTGTTCAATTTCCCCCTAACAAGTCACATGGTGGCCATTATTATATAACATAATTTATATATATATGTAGTTTTTCCTCATGCATCTCTAATTTTTATTTACAATAGAACTTTATGAATTTCTTAATGTGTAAATACGATACTTTCGTTTGAGGAAGTGTGTAATACCACTCCCTCAAAGTGAAATGACTCATTAATTATATACATGGAACCTACAAAGGAAGGTTTTAAAAAACCTATAATACATAAATGACATAAATATTACACTGAAATTATAATATACATTTATGATATTTTATTATTATTCTTTTAATATAAAATTGAAATGAAAGTAGCGTTCATGCGTACCTCTGCCCTACCGTCTCCATGAATGGTGCATTTCATTTCTTATAACCAAGTAGTATGGATATTATAAAAAAAATTAAAATGGATATTTATGATATTTAAATACTTAATAGTATTCTAGAGATGATGGAAGTTGACCACATTTGAAATTTACATCAAAATAAGTTCTTTTTCTAATCAAGTACCAAATATTGATAAAATGACTGATGTAAACATAAATAATTTTTTGTTCTTCATAAAATGATGATATGTAATATATAATGAACAATAAACATGAAAAATGTTTGAAAAAAAGAATAAACTAATATTCTTTTTATTTTGAAATATAATGAAAGAAGGGGGCCTATCAGACTCAAGGTAAGTGATCTTCTTAACCCAATTTCCATTTTTTGGGTTAATCTTCTACTTCATGATAATTTCATCCTATGATTACATGTTAAATTTATTTTAATAAAATAACATTAATTTATGATTTATTTATGTTTTTTTATTGATAAAACACATAAATGGTCTATTATATTAAAAATTTATTCATTGTATGGGAATTTCTAAACTCAATTTCGACTCATAGGTGTTTACACATACATTATTGATAATATTATTCTATGATTATGAGTGAAATCATTGTTTTATTATTTATGTTGTAATTTACAGTTCCCATTGTGTTGATATAATTTTTTTACACCTTATAACTTCATTTATAAATTCTTATGTCATTTATACGAACATTTTATGGGAAATCATAACTCAATCTCCATCCATTGAGTTAAATATCAATGTAAATGGGTTTTTTTCTATGGATATATGTGTATGAACTCTGATTGTTTTAAAATAAATATCCACTTATATTGAATTTATTTATATTTTCCACAAATATTTATGTCATTGATATATCCTTAATCGAATATGTAATCATTAGAAGGAGTTTCATATCAATCTCATTTCATTGAGGCATATACTTATATTTTGAACCTTTAATATCCTATAAGTTGTATATACAACCCTTTTTTACATTTTATATCCGGAATGAATACATTATAATGATATTTAATGTTTCTTATGATGTTGTTCTTTATTTATTTTTATAAAAGTGATTCCCAATTGTCACATGTCTCTTTATCTATAACATCATTTTAAAATATATAATCATTTATTCTTCTAAATCATTCTCATTAATGTCCATGTATTCAAAATAGTTTTAATTATTTCTTTATATGATCATATATGTTCTAAAATTTAAAATCTCAAATATCGTTAGAAAGATTCAATGTGGTATGCGACACATCAATTAAAAAAATATCATTATTAGATGTTTTAAATGTCTTTGTAAGTGGATTGAAAATTTCAATATAATGAATTTATTTCATGTGACTGATGAGTAAAATGTTGATAATTTAAATATTTTTTGTAATGGTACATGGAAATTTTAATCGTGGTTATGTGGTAAACCATATATTATTTGTTCCAGGATAAAATTATTGCAGGTGATCCCATGCTAGATCTCCAATATATTGGATAATGTGAATGAGGTAAACATTAAGGTTTCTCATAATATATTTATGGAATATACTATGATTAGTATTCTAGACGTAACCACTAATGTTATAACCTATGTATCTGTGAAGGATAAAATTTTAATATATTATGGATTACACAAGTTACCTTTTTTATTGATAATTTTTATGAATTATTTAAAAATCTTATAATTTCAATAGGTGTGTAAAAGTTCTTATGTTTTATGAGTTAAAAATATGATTTCGTTTATGTGTATGTATTCATAGATTAATGTTTTCCTTACTTATTATAAATCCATTACTGGTCATTTTATTCTCAACCAATTTTTTTGAAAAAAAATCAGGGTAGGGTAACAGAATGGAAGAATTCAAGAAGATATTTATCAAGAAATGATTTCTGGTTTTATTTAATAAATATTATTATTTGGAAAAAAATTGGTTAGAGTAGAAGTGTCTACATTATAATATTTGAGATGTAATTTAATAGCTACTGCCTAATTCTCTAAAACTCTGAACTATAAAATATCATTTAATTGAATTAATGTTAATTGTTGAATTATCTCAGTATTATGTAAATCTTATGGATGGGTCCTTATAGTTGATATCAACAGAAAGGTTTAGAAATATTTAGGTATTATGAGTTTAGGATAAACACCTATTAAGACGCTATGTCCATTTTTTCATAAATATCATTGTTTTAGAACTTTTTCATATCAAGGAACACTGACTATAAATGGAATGAGGATAATCTCAAAAAAAATTAATATCTATTCCTCATGACATTATTGCAATAATTTTTTGAAAATTCATGTTTAGATGATTGTGAAAATATATCTAACATATAACTTGCTAGAAAAAAGTTTTTTAAGATATCAAATACTTCCACTATACCTCGATAACATTGTGGATCATGGGTCGAGTTTAGTCAATTACAATATTCCCAATATTCTCATATTTTTATGAAATTCAAATATTATCTAGTCATTTTAAAATATTTTACCTTATCACAATATTTTGAATCATATTATGATTTTGAAAATTGTACTGAAGAATGGTACACTTATAAAACTTTTGTATATTTAATTTGAAAATATTTTCTTTCAGAACATACATATGCTATTATAAAGGGAATATTGAATTAATATTTCAACACAAACTCGATTCGAATATTTTTTAAAAATAATGTTTTATCAGATGTTTTGAAATTATATGTCCTAAATTGTTATTTTGGGAAAATATTTTTATGTGATCACCCATATGGACCATGTTGTACACAGTGTATTTGGATAAAGGAGGAAAATGATTTTGAAGAATCTCTAAATAATCATAGAAATTTATGGACCTACTATTTACCTGAACAACATGATGATGAAAAGATATGGAAACCATGATCAAGGTAATATGTTCATTCATTAGGAATAGTTTTATTTTATAATATGTCGGTGAAAAAAAATCACAATATATAAAAGATATCATGAATTAAGATGTTGACGTCATTATGAGTTGGTATGAAAGTTATAGGAATAAGACAACCATTTTGGTTAATATATGTTATGTTTTTTTGAGTTTTATAAATGGGGAAACACATTAGATGGGTGAAAATCCATCACGTCTATCATGGCTGTGAGAATAGATGTATGAATTATTCATTTTATTTAAATAATTTTTTGAATCAAGAATATGTTGATTTTGGAAACTTATGTTTTATCAAATGGATTTATATAGATTATGAAAATGATTTTGTGAATATGTGATAAATATTATTTGGGAACACATTCACTCCATTGGGAAAACTATATGCATAAGGAAAATAGAATACTGTGAGTTTTGATATGAGGAGTAATTGTTGAATTTTATTTTGGAAGAATCTTATTTTTTTACTGTGGACATATGGTGATTTATTTTATTAGTGGAAATAATTAAAATATCATCTAGAATATATTATAATGTTATTTAGTTTTAGAATTGAGACATTAAGAGAAGTTGATGTTATGTGGAGATAAATGTTAAGATTTATCATGGAAGACTTTGTGATCAAATCCATTCAAATTATGGGTTTCAATTTTATTTTGGATTTTTTTGAATATTTTTAAGGACAATTGTTTATTGAATGGAATCTAATGAATTTTCGGCACTTTTATTAAAATTTGTAGATTAAGAGTAGTATTTTCTTTAATAAGGGATTATTATTTTTTAGGGATTATTAGATATTTTTCCAACCTCTTTGGATTTTGGTTAATATATAAATTGAGGGGAAATATATAGTTAATCTATTGGGAATTATGAGATTCTCTTGAGGTGTATTCCAGTGCTTTAGGTCTGACTAGTTCATCGTGAATACTCATCGTTTTGAAAAAAATTAAATTGTGGTAGATACTAATTAAATTAAGAAACTCTACATGACAAGTAAGTATGTTAACTTATGTTCTTATTATATTTAGATAAATAATTCTTGTACAATATGGAAATTATGTTGAAACAAAAAAAGTTTTCCATTTACATTTCCTACTGGAAAATGATACACCGATTAACCTATCAAAGTTTATGGTTTTCTAGTTGTTAAAATTATCCTAATAATGTTTTATATCTCTCTTTATCAGAACCTAACACTCACATTTTCATCCATATCCATGTTCTCTTACATGTAATCCTAGTATGTATTTTCTCGGGTGACTTTTGTACTTCCCTTTCTTTCTTTTAAAGTGGTATTTTGATTTACCCTTTTTTAATATTGGATTTTTTAATGAAGCTACCAAGCTAAATTTTAAAATTCTAAGGATGCAATATCTGAAAGGTGTTAATGATGTTTAATTCCATGTTTTAAGAATGAAACACATTTTCAATACCATATTTGATATGCTACATCGATCTTACACGAACAACTGAATATTTTTATTTAAATTTAATAAATATATCACAGATGGTGGAATGGTGGGAATTAATTTAATCAAATAAATTATTTTAATATGGTTTAAATATGTCAAAATAATGATTCATTTTCTACCAAATTTATTATAAATGGAAATAAAAATAAATTTAATAAAAGGGATGGTTTTTTATGAAAACCTATTTAAAAATAGAATAATTTTGTTTAGAAAATCATATCATCATTTTTCAATTTTTATTTAATGAAAAAATATATTATATATATTCAATTAAATTTTTTAAATTAATATTTTATGTAATGTAGATATGATATAAGAAGCAATTCAACTTTTCAGATAAAATAAGTATTTTTCCAAAAATGCAGTTTTATTGATTTTTTATGGGGAACCATTTTTAAATATTTTTTGACACCATTATATAATATATTTTAAAAAATTATTTTCTTATATAGAATCAGGCATCAATATATACTTTGGATGAATTTTTTATATTTTTCTAATAACTATCATGTTTTGATGAATAATAAAAATATGCTAAAATTTAATTGAAAACCTATATTTCCATCAAGAAAATTTATATGGTTAGATAATATTATATAATGGTTTAAAATTATAAGTGGAATATATATTTACCATTTAATACAATTTTGGTCATTAGAAGTAATTTCACACTGAAATTTCATATAAACAAATTTCAGTCTTTTTGTAGTTTTTGCATCATAAAACCACGCTTTCTGGTTTTGAAAACGAAAACTAATTATAAAAAAAATTACTATGATTTATAGGTTTTTAATTTAGAAAAATGGATTACATAATTTTAATTAAAATGTCCAAATTTTGTAAATATGTTCCTTTTATATGTAGACATTATGAATATTAACTTCAGTTTTTTTTTACCATGGTTAAGCAGTAAATCTAGTAAATAAGGATATAAATTAATATTATAATAATGTAAACCTACACTAAAATGTGTCCTAATTCTAATGGATGATTTATTTCCTACAATGAGTATCCATAGGCTGAACATTTGCGATTTTGGAGCCACTATGGTGTAAAAATGAAAGGTTATAATATTTTATTTAATGTAACTTGAAATATATAATAAACATCTATATTTTAATAATGAAATTTTAATATAGGGTTACATAATATATATATGACTATATATTTTAATTATAAATCTAATATGATTTCCTAAATCATGGTATTTTATTTATAATTTTTAGGTGTGAAATAATCAAATTTATTAATGACACAATGATGATCCAGTGATTACCTTATTAATGAAAGAATCAAATAAATGATATTATAAATATTAAAATAAATATAATTTGAGATTTTTTATTCCATACACGAATTTTATGGATGTTATAGACATATTATCTTAGATTTAATTACTTTGATTCAAAGAAATCAACTTGTTATGTCTTTAACCAAAATAAATTTCTAAATACTATATAAATTGTCAAAAAAAAATTCTGAAAACATATATTATTTTATTAAATGATATAATTATCCTCTTGTGGTTCTCTTAGATTTTTATAGTTACTATAATGATCATTTATTATGAATATACAATTGGACTTGGTAGTATTTAATGTTATTAACTAAGGGTTAAAGCTGAAAGATAAGGTTAATTTTGCGACCTAAACATTAATAAAAAATATTTTTAGAGGAATTAGACCCATTATAATCATATCTTTGAAAAATCTGAAATTTTAACTAATATTATTCGAAATAAATTATAATAAAATACTATTTCAATAAATTCTTAAAGTAATCCTCCTCCATATTATAAAGGGTCACCATATCAACCCACTCACTCACACCTCTCAAGCCCCTTTAATCATCCAAATTATTCTCAAATAATCTCGCAACATCCCTAATTTTTCCTCTAACACTTATATTTGGTGGAACAAAATTCACCAAATCCATTTGGCTCCAATCCGAAGAATTTAACCGATTTAGAGGTACCATCTTCTCTGAAGTTCATTTCCATTATTTTCCATATCCACTCCCTATAATATTCATATTATTTGATTAAATTAAAACATTGGTATAATAAATATAATAGAATTTTGTTATTAGAAGGAGTCAAAATACACTTAAACACACCTCCATCTAATGGATACGAACATTTTGTTTCCATAAACGGTGATCTACTCCCTCATGAAATGATGATTATTACATTTTCTCATACCACCTATAATGATATCCATCATGATGTAACTGTTTTAATATATGTTATTTATTATATTTTTTTGTCACTATTCTTCTGTAATATTTATTTACGTCAAACCTTTATCCTTTCCATGATATGTAAATACGATAATTTCATTTGAGGAAGTGTGGACTACCGCCCACTCAATGTGATATGACTCGTTCAACCTATAAATGTAACATATAGAAGATAAGTATATTAAAAATAAGATACATAAATGAAATTAAAAAAATAAATATATTATAATATACATTTATAACATTTTATTAGTATATTTTTAATATGAAAAATATATGAATGTAATTTTCATTTGTATGTAGGACCTACCATCTCCAAGAATAGTGAATTTAATTTATTATCTATAAGTATTATGGATATTATAAATACATATACAATGAATATATATGATATTTAAATCCTGAATAATATTCTGTAGATGATTTAAATTGACCAAATTTAAAATTTACATCAAAACAAGTTCGTTTGCAACTCAATTATTGAATATCGATAAAATATCCGATATGAACAAAAATAATTATGTAATTTTTATAACATGATGATAAATAATATAAAATGAATAATAAATATTACAATGTTTATAAAGAATGAATAAATTAATCTAGGTTTACTATTAACTAATTTAAATAATGAACGTGACAAGTTGGACTCATGGTAAGGGAACTTCTACACATAATTTCCATTCATTGGGATAATATTCTAATTCATAAATATTATGTGCTATGATTATCTGAGAAACAACTATTTATTCATAAATTGTATATTTTTACAATATTTATATGTTTTTATAGTGAATACAAATAATTAATCTATTTTAATAACAAAATGTTCTTTGTATGAGAATTTCTAAACTCAATTTCCACAGATTGGGTTTTCTGCATACTACGTTGATTATATTATTCCAAGATTATGTGTTCAGTTACTATTTATTTATTTATGTTTTAATTTACACTGTCGTGTGTCGGGATGTAGTTTTTCTACACCTAGTCACCCCATTTATAAATTCATACGTTATTTATAAGAACATTGTATGGGAAATATTAACCCAATATCCATTCAGTAAGGGGTTGCATATCCATCTCCTTTCATTGAGTCATGTCATGATATTGTGAACCCCTAATATCATATAAGGTGAATATACAAGCCTTTTAACATTTTATATATATAATTTCTATATTCTCATGATCTATAATGTTTATTTTTATGTATTCTTTAATAAATTTTTTCAAGTTTATCTTAAGTGTTATGAGGCTCTATAACTCAAAAAATCATTTTAAAAGTTACAAATATTTATTCTTCTAATTCATTCTCATTAATTTTCATATTTTTTCAAATTGGTTTTAAGGTTTTATTTATATGGAAATATATTTTTTAAAATTTTATTTCTTGAATTTCTATTAAATGTTTTAAAGTGGTATGGGACATTTTGATTAATAATATCTTAATTGAATATTTGAAATGGTTTTGGAAATGGATTGAATATTTAGATATCTTGAATTGATTTCTTGGGATTAATGAGTGAAATGTTAAAAACATCAGTCATTTATGTAATGGTACTTGTCCATTTTACAGTTTGTTACATGATAAACCAATTATAAGTGGTTCTATGATAAACCCAAGGAAGGTGATCCCTTGATATCTATTCAATACATTTTGTAACATGTTGGAGGTAAACATTAAGATTTGTCCAAAGAGATTTAGGGAATGTACTATGATGGGTTTTCCATACATAACAATGAAGGTTACTCCCTATGTAGCAGTGAATGTTACAATGTTAGGATGTAATGGGTGCCTAAAATTACCATTATAATTTATGATTTCTAGGAGTTTTTCATAAATCATATGATTTCATGGTGTATGTTAAAGAGATTATGTTTTATGATTAAAAAGTATAATTTCATTGATTTTTATGTATTCATAGACTAATGTATTATTTACTTATTTTATATCCTATTATGAGCTTTTTATGATCATACATATTTTTTGAAATGTTTTTAATGGAAGGCTAAATGAATAAAATATTTTATGATGGTTTTTATCAATAAAGTAGTTCTTGTTTTTTTTAAATAATTTTATTATTGTGAATAAAAATTATAAGATTTGAAGTTTCTACTGTGTAATAATTTTAATGGAATGTAATAGTTATGGCCTATTTATCTAAAACACTAAACCTGATAAGATACATGAAGTGAGTTAAAGTAAATTTTTGACTTATATCAAGATTAAGAAATGTCTAAGGCTGCAGCTCTATGCAAAGAAAGTGTCAGAATGCCCATGAAGATTTTTTTAATTATCGATGATCAATATGAGATTTAGGTGATGATGAATTTTTTAATAAAAATAAATAAATAATGAAAAAATAGGCGATAAAATGACATAACCAAGCACTAGATTTTTAACTATTATTTATAATTAATTTATTTAATATAATAATTAATTTTACAGAATTTTTTCTTCATTGATTGATATAACAAAGATCTACATTTTACCATTTTTACATTTTAATAATCAAGACAAGAATTCCTCTAGAAGTGATCCACTAATGTTCCCCAAATCATTGAACATATCCATAGGATTATCTCATCATCATCACCTCATATCCTATAATTTTCACCATATCCTAACAGTTTCATCATTTTCATCATATCCAAACATTTTCATCCCCATGAGATTCAATTCCAAATCATTATATTTGGTCTCTCTCTACATGATAGTGAATGATGTTGGATGATATATCTCTTTTCTTGGGATCATTATTGAAGAAGGTATCTCTCTAAGGATTCAATATGATTCTCTAAATGCCATTCTTTAGAACCCAAAAGAATTGTAACTCTTGGAGAACTAATATAATTGAGTTTAAATGCCACTATATTTTATTAATGAATAATTTCTCATGATCCCTTAAATATTTATGTAATTCCATAGAAAAACCTACTTCTTAAATAACAATACTAATATTATTTACTTATCATGTGCTAAACATGTGAATTAAATTAAATATTATTTAATCAAATATTATTTAATATATATTTTTTCCAAATAGACCAAAAAACTATATCTTCCATTCATCCACAATATTTATTAGACACTGAACAATGACTATTAATATATTAATTAAATATATCTAATTTATTCTAAATTTAAAAAGTTAATATTATATTTACTAAATAAAATATAATTATTAATTAAATATTCTTCATGCATTATATTCATTCAAAAAACACATGATGAAATTTATGAGATCATGAAATTATTAAAAACCATTAAACCAAATAGGATAAAATAATTTTTTTAAAAAATATTTAATAATAAATAAAAACATATTAATTAAATTAGATTCATGAAAAGCATATTATGTGACCCTATGGGCCTTTTCATCATTTGTATTGGGACAAGTAGAATAATATTCGAGGATATCATCTACAGACACACCCATGAACCCATAGAAAAAAATATAATTTTCCAATAGATAATACCTCAAACGGATGTTAACTATATACGATAAGAACTTTAACATTATACATTTAATATAACAATTTTAATTAATGTTTAATAAACCTATGTGCTCAATATATATGGGTCTTTGAATTTCCTAAAATAAGACATCAACATAGAAAATAATGGCCATGGATTTATTTATTTTATTTTTTTTCCATCAAGGGGCTTGAGATGTTAACATCTGTTAATGATTTTATGGGTAAAATAAATAAGTTCATTATTCATTAATGTAATATTAATAATGAAAAAATTAATGTATCATAACTTTTCTCAATCAAATTTTATCAGATTATTTATCAATACATCACTTTACATGACTGAATATAATCATTAATAATAACAGTAATTTCATGAGATCCATAGTCATGTCAACAAATATTAACATCTAATGAAACATTTTAATATGGATATATTGGTTACGGGTCTCTTTCCAACAATAACCTATAATGGATATTACCATGTGAGTACACAATGATAATGTTCCTCTTATTATTTGGAGTCTCCACCCCTGATATATTTTGGATCCAATGTTAATCCATTGTTGAAATGGATAATGGGTTTTTCTTGTTTTCAATCCTCACATGGAATATTAGTGAGTTTACAAGTGATGGGATCTTAATGTTCATGATGAAAATAGTATTGGATTTGGTGTCACTTCCTATGTTTTCCAAATTTGTGGGTCCAAAATATGTAGGATGGATTTCAACTAGAAAAGTAATTTTAATTGATTTTCTATAAAAGAATATGGTAAATTGTTGAGTTTTGCGAAGATGGCCTACATGAGTATTGATTCTCAAAGGATTAAATAATTATAATGGTGTGACTTGTGATTATGATAGTAATTATGAATATAGATGGTTTTCTCTATGATTAATAGAATTTGAGCTTCATAGTTAGTGACAGAAAGATACCTGATTACGAAGATCACCTAGAATGGTTCTTATAGAATGATCTATGGTTATGATGATAATCACAAAAAAATGATGGAGCTTTGTAATATACAGATATATGAGATGATTTTTTAATGATCTAGAAATAAATAAATGAGGGGGTGGGGATTCATGAATAACCAAGCCTATAAAATTTAGGATACCCCTCTTTCCTTCACATGTTTTTTTCCCCAGAAATTACTAAATCTACCTTATTTCACGATGCAAGGGGTGCAACACAAAATTGAACTTCCATGAAATCATGAGAATTGGAAAAAATTCATTCATTAATCTTGACTTAGGAAAATTCTTTTTATTAAATAGTGATTTATGATAATGGGGTGTTCCATGTGGAATCCTTGAGCTTCGTGAAGTTAGTTAGCTTCACGAAGATAGGGGATTCATGAATGATCTTCATGAAATATAGTATTTAATATCATGTTTAAGATGATAGAGATTTTATAGTGCATAAATATAGGTAAATGGAGCTAGAAGATTATCGTGATAAGTTAGAGACAAATACTTTAATGTCAAACCATTTAAGGAGCCCTCAAATCCTTAAACTGAGTTTGACTTCTCACAATTAACTAAACTAGGTGGAGTTGATGGATGTGTTCTGAGAGACACAGTGTTTTATACATAAAAACTTGTTAATGTAATGTTCTTGGCATAGATTTATTATAGAAAAACATCAGTATTCCACATCTATTTAAAATTAGTGGATTTTTGAATGATAGAAGAACATTTGGTGTATTCTCTATGGACTAGACCATACTAGCGAACCATCATATATATTTGTGTTGTATTTATTTTTTTGTGAACGTTTTAGTTAATTTACATTTCCATCAAACATATTTAGAAGGTTCCTTGATATTTTGGAACAAGATATGTTGCTTTAATAAAAAATATTGAATCCCTGATTCACCCCACCCCTCTCAGGGTGTTCTGGGGTCCTTCAATATCATGTATCATTTGATTCCATCAAATGATATAATCCATATATAGAGCCAATATTTAATAGTTTTCACATGGCACTTAAAGGTTCTCATTCTATTGGGTCTTTGATATGACTTTATAGTCATAAATCTACCATAATGACATTGTCACATACAATTTCATTTAGAATAGAGATAATGATGTTTTCTAAATGTTAATTAATTTTAAAAATAATGAAAGAAAATTTTCATAATTAACATTGAAGAAACTTCAATGGAAAAACAGCTAAAACACCCACATACACTAGATTAAACTAATAACAACTTTTTTACATATAGCTCTCACATGATACACATGCCTCTGTAGAGATATACTTTAGTTAATGGGTCTTCCACATTCTCCTCAATGGGTTATATTCATACTACATCAAGACCCTTTTGATTAAAATCCAACATTATTATATACATACTAATCATATTCATTGTCTATTTCTGTCACCATTGATCTTTAAAAAGTTATTCCACTACAATATAGTCACAATAAAATGTGATATCTTATTTACTACAATGTATCATATAAAGATTATATATAATGTTTTGTATTCAAAAAAACTTCTTTTTCTACATCATATGATTCTATATACTCATACTCAAATATATAATTAGTCAAAACTAGTAGATTTGAACTCTTCTAGATCACAAATCCTCTATTATGATGGAAAACATATTCTGAATATGATATCATACCACATTAATTTGTATTAAAGCATGCGTCATTATACCTTATGATTAATAGCTCATCATGTTTTATACACTTGGAACATATTCTTATCCCTTATCAGATACGTGAGAATTGTATTAATATTAAACAATTGTTATTCTACATTTTCACATTTATATATTCAAACCATGATCCATACATAGTTATCATCACATTTATTTAATAACACGTAATACATAGTTGGTCCTCTAACTTAATTATATGGGATCATACTCATTCACTAATTCTCGTGTTGTGTCTGAGGAAATATTTTCTTATAATGATGTATACCATGTGATGTTGGAACCAAAATCCAACTGGATTATTCCATACCAAATAACATTAGTACCTGGTCAAATTTTGTACTCTGACATATACCATAATGCCTTTTAATAAAATAATGGATGACTTGATCCCTATAATATTGGTGTTTTCACAACATAACTTTTTGGAGAACATCTTTATCAATGGGTCCTTAATATAATGTCATACTTTTATGTTCGTTTCGATATATAATACCCCATAAGCATGTACTACTATTATAATGACCACATTAGCAGTAAAACGCATATAAATAGATGGCTCTAACTATCTCTTAATGAAACAAAATTTGTTTATATATTCATCAAATTTAATGTCCCCTTGCCAAGATTCTTTCTTCAATACATAATAGGATCTCTATTGTTAAAAAATATTTTTCGAATTCGTAGGAGTAAAAAACCCTTCTTTCTTGTTTATATAGACTTATTCTTGAAGTATCGAATTATGGAATCTAGTTATGACATCCATCATCTATATTTCATCATAATTAAACACTTCTATAGAGAAAATAATTTTGATGGAAATAAACACGGAAACTAGTTATATGTATTCATCATAGTAAATTCCTATATAATATTTATACCCTTTATTCACTAGTCTTGATTTATATGTTTTTAATTTTCCTTCAATGTATAGTTTTATCATCAATGGATATTTTACTAGGAATATTATTACATCATTTGGTGCACCTACAAGAAAACAAAACATTTTTTATTCCTAAAGGAATCCATTTTAGAATTAATGGATTCTTTCCATCTTTAATCTTATGAGCACTCAATATACACATTGTAGAATATAGGTACATCACTATAAACTAATTATGATTGGCCATATGGGTGACTAGAAAAAAATATCTATTTGGTTATATTACCTCTATTGTGCTTCTACATAATACTTGTGTTTCAAAAACTACATCTTCCATGGGGACCTGTGGAATCTATTCTTGTACCAACTATTGGGAATCATGAGCATCCACTATATCAATGTAAATATTAGTCCCATTATAATTTGTGAGGATTATATCAATCTCCTGAAATATGACATCTTTAGTGATAGTCACATTCTTATCTAAAGGACTATATAGGTAGTAATAAATTGTTTCCCTGGGATTGCCTATATACATAAAAAATTTATACATGTTGTTAATTTGTTTGACAATAAGGCCATATACAACATCTCAAAACCCCATAAAGATGTATTTAACTGAATATATTTAAATACAATCCATAACTTCTGGTGAAATACCTTTTCTCCATTATATGGTACCCAGTTTAGTGAGAATGAAATTTTATAAATGCATTTCCACAAAAGGATTTTGGATGAATTAGATGACTCATCATCCACCATTCAATTTCTAACAATGTATTCTTCTTCCATTCACAAACACCATTCATCTTTTGTTAATAATGTAGTGTGAGTGGTTATAGAATTAAATAATTTTGTAAAATGTCGATAAATTTTTTGTTACTATAATAACTCTCATTATCAAATACTAGTTTGGTCATTTTTTCTTATAAAAAAACATGACATAATTCAATTGTATTTAGTTCAGAATAATTTAAATAATCTTCTTGATAGATCTTTGTTCAAAGTTTCATGTTTGAATGTCATATACAGTGATATCATATTAGGGTGCGATATGAGTCATGTAAACAATATTCCTTGTCTATTGATAATAATTGGATTTCATAATTTAATACATAATTATTGTTATTTAAATGATTCATAGAATAAAATATATTCAAAATATAAAAAGAAAGAACTTTTATCTTAAAAAATGAAAATAAATCAATCTTTATCAAGGCATTATATATAAATTATTCTTGTAGTAATGGTCTGTACATAACACAAATACTGTAATACCAATATCATTCGTGTTGGTAATGAATGGTGATAGTAACCAATGGCTAGAGTAGACATGCTCACACAATTGGAATCTCATAGATCAACATATCCCCTCAAAGTATTTTTGATCATAAATGGATTATGTATTTTTATATATATGTGATCACCGAAAGGTATATATACTACCCAATGTGCAGATATAGAAAGACGACACTCGATAACGAATTCACCTTTTTTGTCCCATTAATTTTCAGTGAATTTAATCTTCATGTTTTCTTACTTTCCGCATGAAAAATATAATACATCCATTTCCATACACAATATTTGTATTGTCTTATTCAGGGGAGGATTTTTCTCTTTAGATTTAGACTTGTGTTTCATTGGATGATTTTTTCTTATTCTTCCTTTATTATTCAACATAATAACTATGGTTTTATCATTCCCCATGTACTTATCCACATGAATAATTAATTTACGATGATTTGAATGAATCCTAAAAGTATTTATCATATTTAAATTAATAATACAACTATATTAGTTATTGGGAAGTGAGGAATTTATGAGATCTGTGTGAGACTCTTCTTATAACATAATCAATAATATGTCAAATATTTGAAAATACAAAAAACAATATTGAAAATATGAGGGCATGATAGAGCTAACACTCTATGTTTACATTAAAACATTCATTGTAGATATCATATCACTCTTTCCTCACCTTCTCTTGATAGAGATCCCTATGGTTAGAAATAATTCTACACACATACATATCCTCAAATTTCATTAAAAGTACATTAGTCTTGGAAGATATCATTAAAAACATTGAATTTGAATCATAATTCAAATGTTTTACTATGAAAAATTAATCTTAATAACATTCCTAATTACCAAGAGCATTAAAAATAAGTTCTTCCAACATATAAAATTCTCATTCTTGGTGTAGGACAATGCTTAAGTACTATTTTTATTATTGTAAAAAGATTTGGTGAGAAGGTTGTCCTTATCATGTATGGATCAAAGTGATATTTTTGAATCCATTTTATTATTTTGTTTCTAAAAATAATATTTTCAGATTATTATAAATTTATCTGATAAAATTTATGAAAATAAATTAATATTTTATTTATTTATCTTTATCAATTTTATTGATACCTAATGGACCTCACCAATGGCTTTAGACTACCTTGTTGCTTGGACACCCGAATGTCAAGGGTCAAAATTTACCTTCTTTCTACCCCGACATTGGTTATCCCAGAAACATGAGTTTTTTATGTAGAAATTTAATATTCCATGTGCATTGAATCATAGTAAAATTATATGTTAACTAAAATCCCAATTCCATAATCATTAAATTGGATTTCCTCAATCACTACCACATAGATACATCAAGTCCTTCTTTGATATTCATCCCTGGATGTTAAATATGTTACGTAAACTCAAAAAATAAAGTTATATTTTCAACATAATTTTGAGAACCAAAATAAATTCCACAAAGGACCTTTTAACTTTGGTTTTATTTTCACATAAGTTTTGTAAGCCTACAACGACATAATATAAAAAATTTTGTTATTTCTCTTTTAACCCTAAATTTTTAATTATTATTTTTATCACATTCTTATTAATAATGATTTTAATTACATATGTGATTAACCATTTCTTATATAATATTTACGAAAAATAAAATTTATTTTATTTTTATAATTCATGCTCATTAATATTATAAATTCATGTGATCGCGAAAAAACATCCAAAATGAAATAACCATAAAACGTGAAAAATATAAAATAATAAATTTTATTGATCATGATATTTTAAGAATTATTAGTCGATCTTATGGATGGTAAACTTTCCATCATCCTAGGTTAAAGCACATTTAACCAATTAAGGATCATATTACCTCATTAAAGATGTGAAAATATGCATCTCTCCTGGGTTGGTTTACCATAGATCTAAACGTGAACTCCTCAACTAGAACAGGATATCAATCTATCATGTATTATTTTAATCATATGTAGATCAGGGTAATGGTTTTACATAAATAATCCATAGGAATGTAGGACATTTCTTAATAATATTAGAGATGTTCTGCATGATAAAATTTTAACATGATAATAAATAAAATGAAATCATAAAATATACAATGGTCTTGTGTATGATCAAGATAATCCACATGAAATTAATTGCAAATTTAAAATAACTAGATTTCAATTACAAATATTTATTAATTAAGATAAATCATGCTCAAATCAATTATTTATCATCCTTAATTAATAAATTCTATTCCCTTATTTATAATCCAAATTTCCACAAGATTCACTTCCATCATAATTTTAAAAAATAAATAAATTTATCTATTGTTAACTATGTACATAAATGTACTATATAGTCATCATAGTGAATACCCTTAAAAATATACTAAATATGTAATATAGTTCTATACAATTTTCAATTATGAAATATGGAATAACTAATTTATCATCTACATTTATTAGGTGTACTATCAACATAATGATTACAATAATTACATGAATATTCATTCACATGTTATTCTCCATTACACGTAGAGTATTAAAAATATTTCGAATCACATATAATATGAATATATGAATATTAAATAGAAAATAATTAAACACACACCGACAAATATATATATATATATATATTAAAACACATCACGTGGAATGCCATAGAAACTTAATAAATGCATAGAATCACATGTCAATAAGGTTTACACAGTATAAACAATTAATTTTAATTAAAAGTAATTTGGGTTATGTACATGACATGTAAAAGCTATTTATACGTTGTTTACCATTCTCACCATTTATCCCTGAAACAAAACTAGGTACACGACATGTAAACTATGCCCTAAAAATATTATTGTACACACGTTGTACAAGTGCTACACGATGTGTAGTATCTGAGTTTCATGGTCACCAGTCATGTATATTGGGTAATAATATACACAGAACTTCTATGACCAAATCACTACACACTTTGTTTGTTGTCTACATAGTGTATACTCAATCGGATCGTGCATAGGGATGGCCCGATCATCACATGTTGATAACTTAAATTCACCGTATGTTTTAAAAGAACATGATTTGAAATAACTCAATATTATTTATAAGTGAGTTTAACACTAATACACAACATGTACCTCGGGGTAAAAGGTGTGTACTATTGTGTTAATAGACTATAATCCCTAGAATCTATGGATGTGTTCTTGAATTTTAATCTATTAATGTAATTAATTGATTTAATTAGATTTACATGAAATGAAAGAGGAATAACATTAACTCATAATTTAATTTATTTAAAAATTAAACATGAATTTAAGAAAAAATTATATATTCAAAAAAATGATATTTTATATGATTATAAACATTTATGTGGCCACTCTTATATCACGAGATGGTTCTATTCATATAGGAATAATTCAATGGGATTTCATCAATTATTCTTTTCATAATGATCGATAATCACTCCTAAATTTTCACTACTATGAAAAACATAATAAATGGGATTTAAAAAAATAAATTAGTAATGGGATAAAATTCCCAAACTAAGTACATGATCATGACATGTTATTTAAAATTCATTTATTTAATTAGTGCATTACCTTGCATAAATTATTTCTTGTTTGATATTTCTGAAAAAACTATACATTGTAACATTGATGAAATGAATAAATCACGAGAATAGTCCATCTATAAATTTCATACCTGTGTTCCTAAATTATCTTAATGTTGGTGTAGAAATATATTGGTTCTAGAATGGATGTTCATAACACTTGTTTTGTTTTCCTTCGATCACCTTGAGAATAACATACAATGTGTTCTCTTTGATCCCTATGGATTAGAAAGATGATGGTGAAGGATTATCTATCTCCATTTATGAGATACTTCTTGGAAAGAATTGATCACTCTAGAGTGGTAAGATATTTTTGTTTCAATTTTCTTTTTTAAGATATATATATTTTCTATTATGAACCCATATTATTTTACTAGGTTTTTATAAATATCGTATTACATTGTAATAAAAATAATTTTTTAATCATTAGTATAAATTATGTTTCATTTTATTTTATACCATCACAAGTTTTCTTATTCAAGGAAACTAATTTGATTGTGATGTTATGTTAGAATATCATCATTTATTAGGATTGTCTCTGATCTCGTATCAGATGATAAAAATTAACATATATAAATCAATAAATATATTTTTTATTATTCTATGGTAATTCATAAAAATTTCAAGTAATATTACAATTTTATATTAATTTTCCATTAAAATAATTGAAAAAATAATTTTTAACCAAACCCAACATTATTTATAATTCCGGCCAGAAATCATTTTTATTCATAAATAATGTTCTCAAAAAATGATTCCAAAAGATATATTATTACTCTGGTGATTTTTCACATACATATTTCCCATTTTAATATTTTTTTAAAAAATTAATGCAATCTTCATTTATTTTCCGAAAAAATCGTGTATTTCATTTAATAAAAATTTGAAAGTAATATTCATTTTAACAAGTAACGAATGAAAAACCATCCCTTAATTATAATGGTTATATTATTTAAACATTCCCTATTAATGAATCAAGTTTAATTTCAAAGAAAAATTATTCCTAAAAGTTGTATGTTTAATTTTTTGTTTGAAAATTGGAATGGATATTTTCACAAACTGAATCTGGTTTCCATCAAAACCGTCACCTGACCCAACCCGTGACAAGTCTCGATGGGTGTTCCCGATCCTCATGGGCTGGAACAAGTTCCTGAGTATCATAAAAAAAATTGGGAATGATTTACCCAAATTTACAAACATAAAAAAACCAACTAATCCAAAAATACAAATCTAGATTTTTCAAACAGACTCATCTTTTACAAAATATCAAAATTGAACTACACAATATAAAATAAGGCCAAAAGACCATTAAAATGGTAAAAACCCAAAAATGGATAGCCATGAACCACATCAAGGCAAGGGGTAATCACCCTAAATCTATCTCCATAAAAACACACGAAGAAGGACCGTAAGAAACCTGAACCACTTGATGGAAAAAATGTACAGAAACATGCGACAAAAAAATAACCAAGTATATTTACACACAAAGTTGTAAGTATGAAGTGATACAAGGTCCAGTAGGATACCACCACTAAGAGATCCCATGTGATAAACATTTAAAGAAGAAAATCATGCATGTTTTCAAAACCAGAAATGCTAGCTACAATTTCTAAAAGATGCAACTTTAAATAAAAACAATTATAATGTTAATTTTTTAAATAATCAAAACATAGAAAAAATATGTCAATGCTACTAAATTTTCCATCCAACCATACCATATGAAGACAGTAATTATAAAGTAACTATTGAGAAAAATCAACAGGAATATAACCCTTAGGTACTAACTCAATGTGTGTCCCAGATACCTCGTATCTTGGGGAAAGTTACCCGAACAAATATATGATCTCATGCAAGAGCCACTAGTAGGGAACATACCCATAACCTAGTGTTAACCCTTCATCATCATCATCATCATAATCATCTTTTATTTATTGTTTTAAGCGTCAAACTTTCTATGTGAAACTGAGGCCAAACCCCATAGTATCACTAGCATACTAGTACACATCCACCAACCTAGATACACAGGTTTCCATCTTGTTCTCAAACAAGTACAACAAGAAATAAAATATGAATTCCACAAGAAAATACCACTTCCACATACAAAATCAACCAAAAATATCACATTTTCAACACACAATCACATCATCCACCTTTTCATTCAAATTGATTTTGAAATCCAACTCACAGAAAAATATCCAACCACACATTTTTCACATCATTACAAATTAAACAAATCCTATAAAAATTTTATGAAATCTTATCCCAAATTCAAAACATCACATAAAATCCCACTCGCATGTTACATAATACCCTTTTCATAAGCAAAATCAAATTTTCACATCACACTCACCCAAACATCCCACGAACATGTTTCGCACCCACATCACAATTTCAAAAAACACCTCAACAAATTATAATACATTATCAAAATGACTGACATCACAAATGACCAAATTATCATTAAAAAACATTTTGATAATATACACCCACCAAAATATCACATAATCATCATTTTAACACTTTGTTTAACTCATTAAATCATTTACAATATTCATAAAACCAACCCAAGGGGTAGAACCATATTTTCTATACAACCCATTCTGAAACCCTATTTCAAGGACAAGTCACACCAATACCAATCAAGAAAAGAATTGGAAGCCAAAGAAACATTTATAAAACCAATATCAAGTGTTATCAAATCACCTTGAATTATATCACAAAATATACACATGAAAACCATCATTTTCATTAAATTCTCCCAAAAAGTATTACGAAGAATTACGCATCAACCCATTCAAAAACACCCATATTGGGAACAAATGACACTAAGGAATTAATAAAAACATAATTTTCATCCACTTTCATTAATTGATTAATCAATTTCATATTTTATAAAAATACCACTAAAGATATCACATTTTTTACATTTGAAAATTACACAACATTAAACAAAAATGAAACTATTAAATTAAATTCTTAATAAATTCCATCAAAAACAGGGATTTCACCCCCACATAACATATGAGGAACATGAAAAATCAGTAAAACATGAAAAATAACTCATAATGATATGCTTAAACATGGGATCACCAAATATTTTAGTTGAAACCCTCAAATCATGGTGTGAAGCATCCAGTGCCCCACCGCTACACTACATGGAAGTGTAGATGTAACACCACAAGCATCCATGATAAGTTTCTCTTTCAATAATACAATAGCTTGCATTGTACGCAACATTGAGCTTTAACACACCGCGACTAATCAAAGTAGCCGTTATGAATAGTAATACCCACTTTTTAAAATTATAGAAATTTTATATTTCATAATGGACTTCATTTTTGTTTTCATAATATCGAAATTATCCAAAATTGAATTTTTTGTAATTTTCTGAGAACTTCCAATTTTTTTTGAATAGTGAAAAATACATAAAAACAACTTTTTTAATCAAAGTATTTTATAGTGATAAATTATACTATTGAGTGGTTTTAAAGTATAATTAGAATATATTTTTATTATTTTATCTAATGGTGGTCATTATAATTAATTTCACTTTGAAGTTGGACATAAACCATTGCCAATCTTTTGATATATATTGTTTCATAAAAACACGCTATTTGTTGTGACAACGGGAATTAATTATAAAATTAATTAATTCAACTTATATGTTTGGAATTTTTTTAAAATAGACATGATTTTTGAATTAGGAATATCAATTATAGCTTAGGGTGAAATTTTGGCATTGTTCTGAAAAACATCAATATTTGATAAATAGTGAAACCACTAAGTGGTAGTTAGAAAATAGATTTTTCGTTTAAATGAAACATTACCACTTCTGTGATTTGATTTTCAAAAATCCAACATACATGGTTGTCGTTAGGAAGAAATATGTGGTTCAATGGGATTAAAATAATTTTTGGTGAATAGAAACTTTTAAGTTTAATTATTCGCGATTAAAGGTAATTAGTGAAATTTAAGGTAAAAATAATACTATAAAAATATGGAATGAACTTTAAACTTGTCCAACCACTATTTGATATGTCATGGACGACCAATACAATCCATGGGTCAACTTGGGGACCCCATGGAGCCACTTTGGTAGGAAAAGGACATAAATAAACTTTTATTTAATGTTAAAATAAAAAGGTCACAAACAAGAGTTGTTTTACTAAAACAATTTTTAAATGGAGATATACAAGTCATATTTTTTACTATAAATATTCATTAGAAATATAAAAATATTTCCTACATCATGATATTTTTTTATAATTTTTAGACATTAAATAAATTAATGTATTTATGACACCATGATGATGCAGCGATTACCTCATTAATTAACGATTTAAATAAAATGAAATGATAATGTAAAAGCCAAGGATTACACTTTTACAAAGCCTATTGTATGGGTATATTTCTAACCCTTATATCCTTATCCTCGAATTATAGAAGTTTGGGACCTTTAGAATCCGAAAAGCATTGTATAATAAAGTAATATTTCATCACTTTCCAAGAGTGCCCCTCCTCTCCACTTATAAAAGGCCCCCACCACTACCACCTTACTCACACATTCAAAGCCTTTTGGCTCGGCCAACCTCTGCCCAAATACTCTCCCAACTTCCCTACCTTACTCCTAGAAGCCTCAATGTGGGCATAATTCTTCCCAAGGAACCCTTTGGCTCAAATCAAAAGAGTTACCCGATTTTAAGGTAATGTCTTCTCTTATGTTATTTTGTTTTATTTTGCTTATCCAACACCCTAAACTCTTTTTGTTAATTTCTTTGGTAACAACACCAGTATACTCAATATACTAGGATGTTTTTATGAGAATTATTCGAGCTACACTTACACATACCTACATCTAATGGTTAAAGAACATATTGTTTCTGTGGATGGAGAATTTCTGCCTCACGAAATGATGATTGTTCAACACTCATATAACACCTTCAAAGGTGGCCATTAAGAAGTAACTATATTTATATATGATATATAATATTTTTATGTTTTAATTAAGGTTCTGTATTTTTCATTTGTGGCATACTTTATGATTTCCATTATGGGAAACGCGATAATTTCATTTTAGGAAGTGTTAACTACCGCCCCCTCAAAGTGATTTGAATCGTTAATGCCATATGTGGGATGTATAAAGGATAGAGTAAATGATATTATATATGATATTATACTGGAATTATAATATACCTTTATATCATTATGTTTTCATTAAATACTAAATAGAAATGAAAGTAGTGTTCATGCGTACGTACGGCTTACCGTCTCCATGAACGGTGCATTTCATTTCTTACCTCTAAACGTTATGGAATATTATAAATGCATGTATATACTAGATATATATGAGATATATTATATATATATCATTAATATAATTCTGGATATAATGGACATTTCACCACATGAACAACTTGTAATTATAAGAAGTTTATTTTTGACTCAAGTACCAAAGATCTACAAAACGACCGTTATTAACATAAATAATTACATAATGTTCATAACATGGTAATAAGTGATATAAAAGAAATAATGAACATGAAAAAGGTTCTTATGAAAATAGAAATTAACACAAGTTTATTATTCAGGAGGTTAAAGAACGATCGAGTCAAGTCGGACACGAGGTAAGGGAACTTCTTAACCCAATTTCCATTCATTGGGTTAATCTCCTACTTTAAAATTATGTCATGATATTATTATGTCCTATCGTGTATTTATAATTTCTTTATGTGTATATATAGTGAATAAACATAATATATATATTCTATTTAAAAATGATCTTTGTATGGTACATTGTCTCAATCTCCATTCATTGAGGCATATTTTGTTTTATACACAAATTTATTTTATACGGTGTATAAACCCTTTTGAATTTTACATTTATTCTAAAGGAATATTTTTATAAGAAACCTTTTAGTAAACGAAAAAAAGGAATGTTTTTTTTGTCGTACGTATGCGGTGACAATGACTTCTCCGCTGCCGTGACCATTATTTGAGTTTCGGCTTCCTCTATAAGCCATAACTTTTTTAAAAATGAATAATAAATACAAGTTTAAATTTTTGTTTATTTTGGTATTGAAAATGGTTTTGAAAGTGTTTTTATTATATCAATGTGTTTTATTGATATATTGTGATTGAAATGTGGAAATGTTATGTTTCCTTTATGCATGTTTTATGTGATACGATTATGTTATATGATATGTTTAAACCTATTCATATGAGGAATACATTGGACTTAATAAGTGACAGGTGGAGCCCGCTATAGCTTCTCGACCCATCAGTAGGTCTCATGAGACAAACTAGTGTCTTGGCATGAGGCCTTGACAAAATATTATTTGTAGTCTTGGCACGAGGCCTTGGCTACGTGGTTATGATAGTCTGGAATTATGCATTCCATCATTATGAAAGTGGTTATTGATATTGCATGTGATTATTCAACTAGTAGAATATCCATGTGAGTAAGTAAATGGCATTATTTAATTTTATTTTTGCCATATTATGCTGAAATTCTAGTTTAAAATGGCTTTTGTTTTAGTTATACATTGCCTTAAATGTTAATGTTTATTTATGAAAGCTTCCTCAATATTGTTATCCTTACTGAGCATCTGAGCTCACCCCTTTCTATGTTTTAATATTTTCCAGGATGGGAAGAAGTATTTTATGAATGACCTGCAGGGATAGTCAGAAGAGTTTATGAGTGTGGACTATGGATACTTTGTTATTGTAGTTTTTCACTTTATGATGTAATGTACATTTATGAATGTATCTAGTGCTTCCAAGGCTACTAAACTAATCGGTCTTTCGAGACTTGATCTTTTGTGATCATGCCAATGTTACGCAATAATGAACCGACTCTGGGTAGATGGGTTCGGGGCGTAACATTTGGTTTTAGAGGGAGGTTAGTACTAACCTTGGAATATAGATTTAGATGAACTCTGATTAGAGCACATAGACCGAAGATAGAAATTAAGGATTAGTATAGAAGAACTTCCTAGAATTTTGGTATTATAGAGATTTTGTGATTATTCCGAGCAATACATCCTTGTTTGGAAACGAGCAGGTAGACGCGGCTCTAGCACATATGTACCTAGGGGTAAAACCCGAAAACACCAATTTGAGCTAGACTTGAATGGGAACTGATGCACGACAACGGGCCTTGCTGCACTCTTGGTTACGACACTCCCGGGGGATATTCTTAGGATTATTCTCATTTTCATTAAAAACCACTATGAAGGGTTATGAGTATATACTTCCTCAAAGAAAACATTTTTATGATTATGGATTATATCCATAAATAGTTCAATTTGTGTTAAGTATTTTATAAGTGTGGAATTATGTATTTTGATTCTTAAACTAATCTAGTTTATGCCATTCTTTAGAAATGGCGCCTAGTGGAAGGAATGGAAACTGTATCAATGCACGCACTCCGTGTAGGGATTTCCCTCCTTCTCAAGATAATTATTGTGGATCTAGAGATACAACTGGTGCTGATCAACTTATTACCATACTGGGACAACTCACTAAGGTTATGAATAATAACCTTACTCGTATGGAGCACCTTGATCCGCAACGTGGAGGTTCAATGTTAGACCGCTTCATGTGGCAACAACCACCAACATTTAATGGGGGTACAAATCCATTAGTAGCTGAGAAATGGATAAACTCCTTAGAGAAAATATTCCATGCCTTGGGGAGTAGCGAAAGGGAGAAAGTTATCATGGCAGTTTACCGTCTCACTGGAGATGCTGATCAATGGTGGTCATTGATTAAAAATACAAAGGAAGATGAAGAAGTATCAAGTATGGAATGGAGAGAGTTCAAAGATCTTTTCGTAGAAAAATACTTTCCACATGACCATCGAGCATATATGGAAAGGCAATTTCTGTGTCTGAAACAAAAGGAGGATGATAATGTCGCAAAGTATGAGGCTAACTTTACAAGGTTAGCAAGGCATGCAGCAGATTATATACGTAACCCAAGAAGTTAGATTGATCATTTCTTTGATGGGTTAAAACAATTTCTTCGTCGAGCATTAGTCTCAGAAACCTTCTCGTCATATGAATACATTATCTCATTTGCTATCAAGACAGAAAAGGAATTCTCTAAATCTTATGAAAATAAATTAACACAAGAGAAGAAGAGAACTGTGGACCAAGAGACAGATAAAGGGAAAAAGGGAAAGAAGGATTTCCCATTATGTGAAAATTGTGGGAAGAATCACCCTGGTACTTCCCTAAAAGGAATGTGAGTTTGTTATAAATGTGGAGAAAAAGGTCACCAGGCACGTGATTGCAATGGAAAGAAAGAGTCTATCAATGTTGAATGCTACAATTGTAGAGAAATGGGGCATTATGCAAATGAATGTCCTAAGTGTCCGGGAAACTTACCTCAGAAAAGGCCAAGGGATCAAGGACAATCTTATGTTGCTACTACATTTGAAGCGGACTAATTAATGTATTGGTGCTTTTGGACTCAAGGATTATATTCTGGTTATAAGGATATTGTGATATATATAAGGATTGTACTACAGTACTTGTTTTTTTTCATTAAGGTTTTAATACGATGAAGGTAATCATATTTTTAGTATGTGACAAAATAAGAAACATTACTTTGGTTGGGGAAACTGATAAATTGATTTTGGAATTTAGGGACCTTTTAGAGAAAGTCTGTATAGAGGTATTTTGGATAACTATATAGGTTTGAATGGATTAAGTTGAACCTTGGATAGTATTCTTTAAGGTTAAAACATTTATGAAGATTATTTTTCGAATATTATAATACAATAGTTTTAGGAGAAGGACAACCTACAGGGTGGGGCATAACCCATCGCGTCAGACAAAGCTGCGGGAATCGAACCCACAACCATAGTGCAACAGGCCTTTACTACCTACCACTAGCCTACAGGAAGTCCCTGGTTATTAAAAAATATTTTTACTAATCTAAATGGTATGTGTTAATATTTGGAACCTTATAAAATTATGATAAATAGAATATTTTTGAGTTCTATTACCTTTTAGAGTGAAAGAAGGGTTTGTGGTAAAACTTTATTAAGGAATGAAAGTCTACACGACAAGTAAGTATATTTCCTTACATTCTTGGAAAATCTCTTAAATAAATTCCTCAACTTTATAAAAGGTAACTTAAAACAAAAACATTGTCGATTAACTTTTCCAACTGGGGATTCAATGACCATTTAACCAATCAGAAGTTTGTGATTTTCTTATGGTTAACTTTCTTCTAATCCAGTTCTCTACAACTCTCCATCAGACCTTGATGGTTTGTTTTTCTTCCATATCCATATTTTCATAGAATCCTAATATGGGATATCTCGGGTGACCTTTGTACTTATCTTTCTTTCTTTTGAAGTTATATTTTTATTAACGATATTTCTGATGTGGGTTTCCACAAAGGTATTTTCTATTTTCATCCTTTTATTTTCAGAGAAAATTTCAAATTGCGAGGACGCAATTTATTGAAGGAGGGGATAATGTAACACCCTGAGCTTCTACGATACGTTTCTCTTTCAATAATGCAATAGCTTGCATTGTACGCAACATCGAGCTTTAACACACCGCGACTAATCAAAGTAGCTGTTATGAATAGTAATACCCACTTTTTAAAATTATAGAAATTTTATATTTCAAAATGGACTTCATTTTTGTTTTTTTAATATCGAAATTATCCAAAGTTGAATTTTTTTTAATTTTCTGAGAACTTCCAATTTTTTATGAATAGTGAAAAATACTTAAAAACAACTTTTTTAATCAAAGTATTTAATAGTGATAAATTATACTATTGAATAGTTTTAAAGTATAATTAGAATATATTTTTACTATTTTATCCAATGGTGGTCATTAGAATTAATTTTACTTTGAAATTGGATATAAACCATTGCCAATCTTTTGATATATATTGTTTCTTAAAAACACGCTATTTTTTGTGACAGCAGAAATTAATTATAAAATTAATTAATTCAAATTATATGTTTGGAATTTTTTTAAAATAGACATCATTTTTGAATTCAGAATATCAATTATAGCTTAGGGTGAAATTTTGGCATTGTTCTGAAAAACATCAATATTTGATGAATAGTGAAACCACTAAGTGGTAGTTAAAAAACTGATTTTTCGTTTAAATGAAAACATTACCACTTTTGTGATTTGATTTTCAAAAATCCGACATACATGTTTGTCATTAAGAAGAAAAATTTGGTTCAATGGGATTAAAATAATTTTTCTTTAATAGTAACTTTTAAGTTTAATTAATCACGATTAAAGGTAATTAGTGAAATTTAAGGTAAAAATAGTATTATAAAAATATGGAATGACCTTTACACTTGTCAAACCACTATTGGATGTGTCATGGCCGACCAATACAATCCATGGGTCAACTTGGGGACCCCATGGAGCCACTTTGGTAGGAAAAGGACAAATATAACTTTTTATTTAATGTTAAAATAAAAAGGTCACAAACAAGATTTGTTTTACTAAAACAATTTTTAAATGGGGTTATACAAGTCATATTTTTGACTATAAATATTCATTAGAAATATAAAAAGATTTCCTACATAATTATAGTTTTTTTATAATTTTTAGATATTAAATAAATTAAATTATTTATGACACCATGATGTTGCAGCGATTACCTCATTAATTAACGATTTAAATAAAATGAAAAGATAATGTAAAATCCAAGGAATAAACTTGTCCAAAGCCTATTGGATGGGTATATTTCGAACCCTTATCACCTTAGCCTCTAATTATAGAAGTGTGGTACCTTTATAATCCGAAAATCATTGTATAATAAAGTAATATTTCATTACTTTCCAAGAGTGCCCCTCCTCTCCACTTATAAAAGGCGCCCACCACTACCACCTTACTCACACTTTCAAAGCCGTTTTGCTCGGCCAACCTCTACCCAAAAACTCTCCCAAATTCCCTCCCTTACTCCTAGAAGCCTCACTTTGGGAAGAATTCTTCCCAAGGAAGCCTTTGTCTCAAATCAAAAGAGTTACCCGATTTTAAAGTAATGTCTTCTCTTATGTTATTTTGTTTTATTTTGCTTATCCAACCCCCTAAACTCTTTTTATTAATTTCATTTGTAACAACAACAGTTTCCTAAATATACTAGGATGTTGTTATGAGAAGTATTCGAGCTACACTTACACACATCTACATCTAATGGTTAAAGAACATACTATTTTTATGGATGGAGAATTTCTGCCTCACGAAACGATGATTGTTAAACACTCATATAACTCCTTAAAAGGAGGCCATTAAGATGTCACTCTATTTATATATGATACATAATATGTTTATATTTTACTTAAGGTTCTTTATTTTTCATTTGTGGCATACTTTATGATTTCCATTATGGGTAAACGCGATAATTTCATTTTAGGAAGTGCGGACTACCTCCCCCTCAAAGTGATTTGAATCGTTAATTCCATATGAGGGATGTATAAAGTATGGAGTAAATGATATTTTATATGATATTATACTGGAATTATAATATACTTTTATATCATTATGTTTTCATTAAATACGAAATAGAAATGAAAGTAGCATTCATGCCTACGTACGGCTTACCGTCTCCATGAACGGTGCATTTCTTTTCTTACCTCTAAACGTTATGGAATATTATAAATGCATGTATATACTGGATATATATGAGATATATGATATCTATATCATTAATATAATACTGGATATAATTGAAATTTCTCCACATGAACAACTTGTAATTATAAGAAGATTATTTTTGACTCAAGTACCAAAGATCTACAAAACTACCGTTATTTACTTAAATAATTACATAATGTTCATAACATGGTAATAAGTGTTATAAAAGGAATAATGAACATGAAAAAGGTTCTTAAGCAAATATAAATTAACTCTAGTTTATTATTCAAGCGGTTAAATAACGATCGAGTCAAGTCGGACACAAGGTATGGGAACTTCTTAACCCAATTTCCATTCTTTAGGTTAATATCCTACTTTAAAATTATGTCATGATATTATTATGTCCTATCTTGTATTTATACTTTCTTTATGTGTACATATAGTGAATACACATAATATATCTATTCTATTTAAAAATGATCTTTGTATGGTACTTTGTCTCAATCTCCATTCATTGAGGCATATTTTGTTTTATACACAAATTTCTTTTATACGATGTATAAACCCCTTTGAATTTTACATTTATTCAAAAGGAATATTTTTATATGAAGCGGTTTAGTAAACAACAAAAAGGAATGTTTTTATTGTCGTACGTATGCGGTGACAATGACTTCTCTGCCACCGTGACCATTATTTGAGTTCCAGCTTCCTCTACAAGCCATAACTTTTTTTAAAATGAATAATAAATACAAGTGTTAATTTTCTTTTATTTTGGTATTGAAAATGGTTTTGAAAGTGTTTTTATTATATCAATGTGTTGTATTGATATCTTGTGATTGAAATTTTGAAATTTTATGTTTCCTTTTGGCATGTTTTATGTGATACAATTATGTTATATGATATGTTTAAACATATTCATATGAGTAATGCATTGGACTTAATAAGTGACGGGTGGAGCCCGCTATAGCTCCTCGATGCATCGGTAGGTCTAATGAGACTAACTAGTGTCTTGGCACGAGGCCTTGACAAAATCTTATTTTTAGTCTTGGCACGATGCCTTGCCTACGTGGTTATGATAGTCTGGAATTATGCATTCCATCATTAAGAAAGTGGTTATTGATATTTCATGTGATTATTCAACTAGTATAATATCCTTGTGAGTAAGTAAATGGCGTTATTTAATTTTATTTTTACCATATTATGCTGAAATTCTAGTTTAAAAAGGCTTTTTTTTAGTTATACATTGCCTTAAATGTTAATGTTTATTTATGAAAGCTTCTGCAATATTGTTATCCTTACTGAGCATCTGAGCTCACCCCTTTCTATGTTTTAATATTTTCCAGGATGTGAAGAAGTATTTTATGAATGACCTGCAGGGATACTCAGAAGAGGATATGAGTGTGAACTATGGAGACATTGTTATTGTAGTTTTTCACTTTATCATGTAATGTACGTTTATGAATGTATCTAGTGTTTCCAAGGCTACTAAGCAAATCGGTCTTTCGAGACTTTATCTTTTGTGATCATGCCAATTTTACGCAATAATGCACCAACTCTGGGTAGCTAGGGTCGGGGCGTTACAGTAGAGAAACCTAAAATCACAAGATTATGACAAATAAAATAAATTAAAGCCATAGGTTCTAAAACCAACATCTGAATTTTTTTTAACATCATGAAATAATAATGAAACCGTAAGAAAATTGATGAAATCAAATAGAGAATAGTTTACATACCTGATTTTGTAGTTTACCCCAACCAAATACACCTTTAAAATTGAGTCCCAAGGAAGGAGAAGAGGGATTGAAATATGTAGATGGATTTAGATCAAGAAATGGATAATAGAGGTGCCATATGAGGTTTATTTTTGGAAGGGAAAAGGGTCAAAACACATCAAATTTTAATGTCATGGATACACTTTCACGGTTTGGATGCATAGTTTGGAACTGTGCGGCCAAACTGTGTAGCCTATTCTAAGCACCCAAATTCCATCAAAAATCCTCCAAATTCAGGCGGATAGAATGGGTACACCAAGGGGGAAAGATAATTAAAGGGTAGTGGATAAAAATTAAAAAACCAATGCACTCTCTTTGACCCAAACACCATCCAACTGTAGGGTACAAACCACCTAAGCAAATTACCCAACAAGTGGTGTCACTAGTAGTGTCACTAATCCAACTCCAAAACACCACAACCTCATACCATCCCTATGAAAAAATTCTATTAAAATTACCATAAAATTACCCCAAGTCTGTAGTCCTAGGTCAAGGACTCAGGAGACACCAAAATTCTAAACCCGGAACACCTATAAACTGAGAGAAAGATAAGAACCAAAAGATGATTTGAAACAAAGCAAGGTATTGAAATTCTGGATGTGAAAATTCTCCACATAATAAATACTTCCTCCCTCATAAAGCCACATAATGGAAAAAATATATAACAAAACACAATTTGATTAACCAAGTGGTACCCATTTTCCAAGATTCTTCCGCAAATGCCAAAACCCCTCTATTGATCAATTAAAGAAGGGACACTCCCACAATCCAAAACATTCATCACCTCCCTAAAATGGTCAGGTAAAACCAGATTTTTTTCCAAAACAAAAATCCTCAAACACTATCCGAACACAATTTAAGCAGTTTACCCAAAAAACAACAACATAGTATAGTGGTACACTTACATTACTTTAAATAAACCATTGGGCACTCTCCAATCCCAATGTTAACCCAAGGATGAGGTTGGTGGTTTGATAGCTCCGAAAGAAACTACTAAACTCGATGCCTAGTACAAGGAAAAATCTGAGTTACTAGTACAAGGAGACACAAATGGGTCTCCACCATAAGAGAAAACTTTATTTTTCCTAATGAAAGAATTAGGGAACTGACAGGGGGAGGCCCGAACGAACTCTCAGGTATAATGGATAGACTTCCATTAAAAAGTTCTAAAGTGACATACACGAGAATCATAGTGGGTATCCCCACCATTTGAACTTTCCATCATAACCGAACAAAATGGGCCGACACAGAATTACTCCTAATTTATTGATTCCGGGTGGTCACATGGTGTGGAAAATCGGGAACTAACTGTGGGGATCATTCTATCCACATTGCTTGCTGGAGGAAAGTAAATAATAATCATGAAAAACCTATGTTCTCTACCTTTCTGTAAAAATTTCAAACCATTCTAAAAAAACTAAATTAAAACTAAAGGGGGAGGGAATAACATTGGGCAATAACATGGGAACGATACCGTCCACCTTTTTCCACCAAATGTAATCAACCGAGGAAATGCGATGTCACGAGATGTTTAAAGTCTTCATATAGTTCATAATTAGTATAAGACATTGTTAAAGGGATTAAATGACCCTGGGATTTCCCTTGACTATTCTCCATCAACAATCTAAGGCCTATGGATGGATCCCAAAATATTGAAGCATCTTCAGCCTCATAGTTAGGCTTTTGAAGAACCATTATGGAACTTCTTCATCTGGTGCTACATAAAACTACACCTGAATACTTGATAAGATTATCCAGACTTGACACATTCCAAACAAACATTATCCTAGCCTAGAATTTCACTGAAACAAGGCCTTAGATGATGCACCCTAATCACACCTTGTTTCTTCGGGTGAGGAACAACAGAAAAAATGGAACATATAAAAACCTTCCCATAAAACCATGGATTCTGATGATTTTCCATGAGATACATATTCCCAACATAATAGAGATTCACATAAGTTTTTTAAACCTTCACTTTTACAGTCAAATGAGCACATGACATCACAATGAATCCCCAAACATGACCAATGTGACTATTTAAAACAATACATGGAGGGGGACCGTATACAATGTCCCCAAACATAACAGAATTCCAGAAAATGGCCATAACTAACTCTCAGGACCATATTCCCTATGCTGGTGGTTTACCATAAGCCCTTTATTCTAAGAGACTAACGAAGGACCTAGAGGCCCTCCTAGACACCATCCAAATACTAATCCACAGTAACAACCCCAGACCATTTCCTCCTTCGACGAATCAGGTAACCTACGAAACTGGGGTTTCTTTCAACCATACATGGGAACTCCCCTGCTACAAGAGGATACTCAAATAAAATAAATGATGTGGTGTAAACTCAATATTCAAATATCAAGAAAACAATTCCTTATATTGATAAACATGAGGATTTTAATACGGCGAAACAATCCGGTTTTCACTTGAGTCGGGCACTAAAACTTTATGGGGGTGTACCTTATCCAACGAGAAAACCCAAGGACCCAACTATGTTGGTCCATTGGTAAAAACATGCCTCAAAACAGATCCAGACACATGAAGAAAAACACCTTAAAGTCTTACCAAACTTTTCTCAGAAGATACTACTAACCTATCCTTCTACCCAGGTTATCGACCAAATACAAACCCTACACATTGTTTAAACAGGAGGGGTTCTTGGGCTCAAAACTTCCCAAAACATCATCATTTTTCAAAAATACTTAATAAGAAACATCCCAGATCATTCATCAAGACATCATTTTTTCTATTAAACAATTTTATATGAAAAAAATGGTTCAACGGTTTGTGTTTCCACCAATGGTACCCCGGGGACTCACACAAGCCTGTTTCAATGCCACACCGGGCACCTCCTCATATCCATCCCAGAACTCTTCCAGCCATTCCATCAACCATCCATCATCCCATATAACCCCATACATGTGTTATCTCATTTAAATAATAAAGGATAAACAATAATTATTTCCACTTTTCAAAACCAACTTGTTGAACCAATACATCCTTTTTATCAAGACCGTTGACCATGAGATCAAAATCCCTATTTATTTCATCCAAAAAAATTCATAAAGGAACATCCATTCATACTAATATTCAATTTCAAGTTATTTACATTAATTTCAAAAAAATCATCCCATTTAAACACCATTTAAAATTTTATAGAACTATATTGGAAACAATTTCTCAAAACCAACTTTAACGTAATTTCATATGTTCAATGTGGCGAAAAAAAAATTTCACATTCCAAAACCATGCTGAAAATTCATCTCACCCATTTCAAAATATATCCATTCCTTGTTCATTGGAAAATAATTTCACAAAAACTTTACACTTTATAAAACCTTGTCATTTTTTCTTTAAAACAGAACTCCCAATATTTCAATGAATAAAGAACAAAAGACAATGCGAGAGGGAACTGGTTTTGGTTGGTGACATGGACAAATGGTTGGAAACCATACTCAAATCACTTCAGCCTTAAATAAATTATTCTAGGGTAATATCGTCGACTCCACATGGATTTCCATTTCAGCGAGCTCTTTAAGACCATTATCCAAACTATCTTTTCATTTCCCCTAATCATCATCAAACCAAGAAAACCGAATGACATAGAAAATCATGACCTCACATAGTGACTCGAATAACATCATGAGGTGTGATGATCCGGAACACTACCAATAACGTGAATAAAATGTCCCAAAAATTCTAAATCATTACTATCCTGACTGTTCCAAAAATAACGTGACTCAAACAATTAACTTAAACTTCCTTTGATACAATTTTTTCACGAACCCAATCGGTTCACCATCAAAATCAGGCCCCCAACCCAACCCATGACAAGTCATGAAGGGTATTTCTGATCCCCATGGGCCATAACAAGTGACCGGGTATCATGAACTAAATATTGGGAATGATTTACCCATGTTTACTAAATTAAAACAACAAATGAATCAAAAAATATGAATCCGTATTTTTCAAACACAATCATCTCTTAAAAAAATTCATAACTAAACTGCATAATTTAAAACACTTATTTAGCACCATTAAGAAGATAAAAACCAAAAAAATGTACAGACAAGAACCACATCAAGTAAAAGGGTAATCACCCTCATGTCATCTCCATGAAAACGCATGAAGATGAACCACAAGAAACCTGAACCACTAGCACAAAAAACTGTACCCAAACCTACGAAAAAAACATTTATCTGTAAATCCAAAGGGGTAAGTAAGATGTTATATAATTACCATTATGATACCACCACAAAGATATTTCATGTGATAAACATTTTTAGATTAAAATCATGCATGTTTTCAAAACATGACTAACTAGCTACAATTTCAATAAGATGCATTTTAAATAAATACAGTTTTTATGTGGGATATTTAAAAGAATAAAAACGTTATAAAATATTTCAATGATACTGAATTTTCCATCCAACCATACCATATGGATATGGTAATGAAATAGTAAATAATGATAACAAGCAACGATAAAATAAACCATACACATTAGCTCATTGTGGGTCCTAGGTACCTCATATCTCAGTGAAAGTAACCATCAAAAATTTCTATTCTTCTGCACAAGCCACTAGTAGGGAACATAACAATAACATATTATTCCCCTATTATCATAATAATATTTATTGATTATTTATTATTGTTTGTTTCAAACATTATACATGAAACTGAGGCCAACCCCCACGGGATCACTAGCATCCTAGTACAAGTCCATCCACTTAGATTCTTGGGCTTCCCTCTTGTGCTCAAACAAGTTCAAAAAGAAATGAAATATAATTTTCACATTAAAATACCACTTACACATCACAAATAAACCAAACAACCCACATGAACATCCTAGAATCACATCAACCCGCTTTTCATTCAAATTGATTTTCAAATCCAACTCACACCAAAATTGTCCACATCACAATTTTCACATCTTTCACAATTCAAAAATTCATTTAAAAATTTTATGAACTCTTTTCCTAGATGATAAAATTCAAATAACTTCCCCTAACATGTTACATTATACCATTTTCATAAAAAAATTCACTTTTCACACCAAAGTCAACAAAAAAACCACAAACATGTTTCCCACCCACAACACAATTTCTTAAATCACATTGAAAAAATTACCAAACATTATCAAAACTATTGATGTCACAACTGACCACATTATATTTCGAAAACATATTTTAAAAATATATACCTACCAAAATTGTTCATAAAGATCCTTTTCACACTTTTTGTAACTCATTAAATAAATAACATTTTTCCTAAAACCAACCCAAGGGGTAAAACCATGTTTTGCCAACAACCCATTCCAAAACACTCTTTTAGGTCCAAATAACCCCAATAACAATAAGAATAGATTTTTCATCCATATAAACAATTATAAAACCACTCTCATGTGTTATAAAATCACCTCTAATAATATCACAATGATATGCATGAAAACACACATCATCATTAAATGCAATCATGAAGTATAATAAAGTATTACACAGAAAACCAAATAAAAAATTCCCTTACAAGGCCCTCATGAAATAATAGAAATAGAAATACAAAATTTTTCATCCCCTTTCAACCACTAATAAATGAATTTCATATTTTATAAAACTACCACAAATGATATCACATGTGTTACTTTTGAAAAGTACAAAACATCAAACTAAAATGAAACTACAATATTTAATGATTATCCAAATAAATCAAAAACAGTTTTCACACCACACACATCATATGAGGAACCTAAAAATCAGTAAAACAAGAAAAATAACTCATCATGTGGAATAACCCAAATTTTGCGTCGAAACCCTCAAATCTTGGTGTGAAACATCAAGTGCAGCACCGCCGCACCAAAGTGAAGTGACACACAACCAAAAATCTCAACATTAAACTAAAAAGACACTAAGTGAAACCCTAGGTTCGAACACTAATATCTGGAAAATTTGGAACTTCATGAAAGCGTAATGAAGCCCTAAATAATTAGAAGAAATAAATGAGAGAATGGTTTACTTACAATATTTTGAAGATTCCCCCTTCAAATCTCCCTTACAAATTCAGTCCCAAGGAATGGGAAGAGGGCTTGGAGGTTGTCCATGGAGGTTGATAATGACATTGAGAAGGTATGGGTTGACTTGGTTTATTTTTTGAAAGGAAAAGGGTCAAAAAACAACAAATTTTAATGTGTTGGACACCCTTATACGGTTTGCCTGCCTGGTTTGGAATCGTGTCACCAAACCGTGTGGAATGTTTTTTACACCCAAAAACCTTCAATAATCATACTTATGTAGGGGGTCCAAGGGGAATACCAAGGGGGAAATAAATTCCAAGGATAGGGGAGAAAATTGCCAAAACAAATCACTCTTTCGGATCCAAAAATCATCCAACTCTTCGGTACAAGCCACCTCAACAACCTACCCCACAAGTGGTGCCACTTTGTTTTCCACTAATCCAAATCCAAAACACCACAACCTAACACATTAAATTTTAAAAAAGAGGAGTCCAATTATCATACAATAACCCCAAGACTACGGTCCGAAGTCAAGGAAAAAATAGACACCTAAATTCCTAACTCGGAACACCCAGAAACCAAGAGAAAGTTATGAACCAAATGAGGATTTGAAAGAAAGAATGTAATTGAAATTCCAGTGTGAAAATTTTCCCCACCGTAAATCATTCCACCCATGGAACTCCAAATCAAGGAATAAATCAAGAACCACTCCAAACCGATTAAGAAGGAGGAACTCATTTTATTTGTTTCTCCCCCAATGGCCAAAAAACCTTCAGTGATCAAATAAGGAAGGGATAATCCCAAAATTCAGAAAATACATCACATCGCTGAAATTATCAAGAACATTCATATTTCATCCCAAAAGAAACTCCTCCAACACGATCCTAAAAATATTGAATATTCATTCCCAAATGAACAACAACATCAAACAAGGATTCTCTTACCTTACTTAACTATACTATTTGGCACGCTCTCATCCCTACGTTTACCCAAGGATTATGATCGTGGTTAGATTGATCCAAATGAGACTACCAACTTACAAGCCAAGAAAAATGACAAATTTGAGTTACTATTACATGGAGTCACAAATGCGCTCCCCACCATAAGAGCCAACTTAAGTATTCCCGAGACAGAATCGGGGCCCTAATAGAGTGAGGCTAGAACGGACTCCAAAGTACAAAGGGTATACTTAGATTCTAAATTACCAAAGAAAAATACTTGAGAATCATATTGGGTCTCCCCACTATATGAACAAACCATCTTATCCGACCAATGATGGCTGACACAGAAAGACCCCTAATTTAATGAGTTGGGACGGCGGTAATGTTTGAGAAACTGTGCAGAAACAATTGGGATCATTCTGTCCACATGGAATCCTAGAACACTGTCACTACTAATCATGAAAAAACCATGTTCTAAACCTCTCTATACAAATTTAAAACCATTCTCCAAAAATTCATTGGAATCCAATGGTGGATGTAATGACATTGGATGATAACATGGGTACAAGCCCTCCACCTCTTTCCACCTAAAGGGAAAAACAGAGGAAATACGATGGCACTGTAGGTTAGAACACTTCCAAGCATTCATACTGAGGATAGGATATTGTACAAGGTTTTAAACGATCCTAAAATCTTCCCGAATTATGAAAATACCTCACTCCGGGGCCTATGGATGGGGCCCAAAATTTTAAAGCATCATCGACCTCACAGTTCGGCTTTGGAAACCCATATATGGAACTACTTCTTCTGGTGCTACAAAAAACTAAACCTCAATCCTTGATAATTATAAAAAGAAATTAAACATTCCAAATGCATATTAACATATCCTGAAATTTCACTGAAAAAATAGTTTAGAGGATGCACTCATATTACAACTTGTTTTTTCAACTGACGAACAACAAATGGAAAGGGACATATAAACACCTTCCTCTAAAGTAGTGTATTTTTATTTTTTTCCAAGCGAGACATATTCCAAAAACAACAGATACTATCATAGGATTTCAAGACCTTCAACATTATAGTCAAACGAGTACGCGACATAAAAACTCATCATCGAACATGACAAATGCGACTGATAAAAACGATACAAGGAGGGGGCCTTATTCAATGTCCCCAATCGTAACAAAATTATATAAAGTGGCCAAAAAATTCCCTCATGTAAATATTTCCTATGATGGTGGTTTAGTATAAACCCATGATTCGAAGAGACTAACGAAGGACCCAGAGGCCCACCTAGACACCATCCAGATACTCATCCACACTAATAACCCCATACCACTTCCACCTTTGACAAATCATGATACTTAAGAAACTATGGTTTATTTAAACCATCCACGAGAACTATCCTACTAAAATAGGATCCACAACTGAAATTAAGTAAGTAGTGTAAACTCAATATCCATATCTCGAGAAAAAGATTCATTATATTGATCAACTAGAGTATTTTTCAATGGAGAAGCAATTTGGGTTGCACATTAGTCTTGCACTAACTCTAAATGTGGGCGTACCTTATCCAACAAGAAAACCCTAGGACCCAAATAATATATTAAATTAGTCATAATGTGCCAAAAAAATATCCCAACACATGAATGGAACCACCTTAAAGGATTCCTAAACATCTCTTTGAAAATACAACTAAACGGTCGTTCTACCTAGCATACCGACCAAACCCAATCCCGAAACACAGTTCAAACAGTAGGGGTTTTTGGACTCAAAACACCCCACAACATCATCATTTTTCAAAAACACATAATACAAAACATCCCAAACTTGTCATCAATATATCATTTATTCCTTTGAAAACAATTAATTGAAAACAAACGGTTCAGTGGTTAACGTATACACTGATGGTACCCATGGGCCTCACACATGCATGTTTTTGTGCCACACTGGGAACCTCATAATATCCATCCATGCACTCATCCATCCATTCCATCAACCATCCATAAATCTATATAACCTCATGCTTGTGGTCTCTCATGGAAATACCAAAGGTTTAAAAAAAAATTCATTCCACTTTTCAAAACCAAAACGGTTATCATGTATATCCTTTTTCTCATGACCGCTAACAATTAGATCAAAATCCATGTTTACATGATACAAAACTTTTCATAAAGGCACAATGATTCAGATAAGAATTCACTTTCTAGTTAGTCATATTAATGTAAAAAAACTCATCTTATTATTACACCATTTAATATGTATAGAAAATTATATAGGAAATAATTTTTCAAAACCCACTTTAACATAATTTCTTGCATTCAAAGAGGTGAAAGCATACAATTTTCCATTATGAAACCATTTTAAAAATTCATTTCTACAATTTCACAAATCAAACCATTCCATATTTATTTGAAAATCATTTCACAAAAACATTATTCTTCCTAAAACCATGTTATTTTTTTCATTAAAACTGAACTCCCAAGAATTCAAACATAAAGGACACAAGACAATTTAAGAAAAACTAGTTCCGTTGGGTGACATGGACAAATTGTTGGCGGCCATACTCCAATCACATCACCTTAATAGAGATTATTCTAGGGAAAGATCCCCAACTCAACATGGCTTGCCAGACCCTATGAGCTCACTCAGACCATTAACCCAATTCTATTTTCATCTCCCATAACCATCATAAAACCAAGAAAACCAAAGGACTCTGATTAATAATGACTTCACCTGGCGAATCAAATACTGTCATGAGGTGTGGTGGTCAAGAACACTACCCATAACCAGAATACGAAGTCCAAAAAATCCTAAATCCAGACTATCCCGCATGTTTCCCAAAAAAATGTGACCAAAACGATTAACTTGAACCTCCTTTGATACCGTTTTGTCACGAACCGAATCTGGTCAACATATAAATTGGCACCGAACCAGGAATGTGATAATTCCCGAAGGGCGTTTCCAATCCCCATGAGTTTTAACAAGTTCCCTGGTATCATAAATGTAAAATTGGGAATAATGTACCAGAGTTTACAAATTTAAAACAACCAATGGACCCAAAAAATACAAATCAAGATTTTTCAAACACAATAATCTTTTACAAAATATCATAACTGAACTAAAAAATTTAAAAAAATTCCCAAAGACCATTAAAAAAGTAAAAAAACAAAAAACAGGTAGCTTAGAACCGCCTCAAGGAAAGGGGGAATCACCCTCAAGCCATCTATACAAAAAAGCACGAAGAAGGACTGAAAGAAACCCGAACCACTAGCACTACAAATTGTACCCAATCCTGTGAAAAAAACAAGTATCTGTAAATCCAATGGTTTAAGTAGGGTGTGATCCAAATCCCAATAGGATACCACCATTAAGAGAGTCCATGTGATAAAAATTTAGAGACTAAAATCATGACAGGTTTTAAAACATGAATATCTAGCTACAATTTCTAAATGATGCACCCTTAAATAATTTTTTTTTTCAAGTGGGTTAAATTAAAGAATTAATACTTTAATATAATATGTCAATGATACTGAATTTTTTAAACAAACATACCATATGTCGATGGTATGCACAATCAAACTAATGAGAACATGCAATGGGAAAATAACCCCTAGGCACTATCTCGCTGTAGGTCCCAAGTACCTTGTATCTCAGTGAAAGTAACCATCACAAATATCCATTCCCATGCACAATCCACTAGTATGGAACATACCTATAACCTAGTGGTCCCCCATCACTATCATCATCAACGTATAGTTAGTGTTGTAAGATTCAATCATTCTACGTGAATCTAAGGCCAAACCCTAGAGGATCACTGGCATACTAGTACACATCCACCCACGTAGGTTCCCGGGTTTCCCTCTTCTTCTCAATCAAGTTCAAAAATCCATGGTATATAATTTGAAGTTGATAATACCACTTACATTTCACACATCAACCAAACATCCCACATGTATATCACACAAGCACATCATCCCCCTTTTCATTCAAATTCATTATGAAATACAACTCACAACAACAAAATCCCACAACACATTTTGCACATCTTTCACAATTCAAAAATTCACTTTAAAAATTCTATAAAACCATTTCCCATATGCTAAACATCACATAACATCCCACTCACCTATTACATAATACCCTTTTCATAATCAAAACACACTTTTCACATCACACTCACCAAAATATCCCACAAACATGTTTCCTACTGACTTCACAACATCTACAAATCACCTCGCCAAATTATAAAACATTCTCAAATTGTTTGATGTCACAACTAAACAAATTATCTTTCAAAAATAATTTTTAATAATATAAACCCATGGAAACAGTATATAAAAATCCTTTTCAAAGTTTGTGTACCTCATTAAATCATTTACAATTTTCCTAAAACCAACCCATTTGGTAAAACCACATTCATTATACAACCAATTCCAAGACCCTCTTTCAAGGCCAAATAACACCAATACCAATCAAAGAAATCATCCATATAAAAAATTATAAAACCACTCACAAGTGTTATAAAATCACCTCGAATAATGTCACAAATGATACGCATGGAAATAGACATTTTCATTAATGATCTCAGGAAGAATAATGAAGAATTACACATAAAACACATTCAAACCCAACCTTAAAAGGACCACATGAAATGAAGGAATTAAAAGACATAAATTTATTCCCCTTAAAACATCTAATAAATAAATTTCATATTTTCAAAAACAACCACAAAATATATCACATATTTTTCATTTGATAATTACGCAACTACAAACAATAATGAAACTATAAAATTAAATACTTAACCAAATCCATCTAAAAATATTTTATCACCCCACCCAGAATATTAATAACATGGAAAATCAGTAAAACAAGAAAACTAACTCATTAAAAAATGGTTACACATGGAATCGCCTATCTTTTGAGTCTAAACCCTCAAATGATAGTGTGAAACATCAAGCATATCACCATTTCACCACAATGAAGTGAAGCGCAACCTAAAATCTCATGATTACATAAAAAAGACACCAATTCAAACCCTAGGTTCGAACCCTGACATCTAGAATATTTGGAACCACATGAAAGAGGAATGAAACCCTATGTAAATAAACAAAATCAGAGAGATAATGGTTTACTTACAATATTTTGATGTATCACCAATTAAATATTTCTTAAAAATTGATTTCCATTGGAGGGGAAGAGGTATTGGAGGCTTTACATGGATGTACAGCACGAAATGGTGAAGAGAGGGGCAGATTTGGTATATTTATGGAAGGTAAAAAGGGTCAAATCACATCAAAGTTTAATGTGCTAGACTCCCTTCCGCAGTTTGGAACCGTGCAGCGAAATCATGTGAGCTATTTTGTGCACCCAAAAACCATCAACAATCCCCCAAATTAAGAGGGTCCAATGGGGAAACCAAGGGGTAATTATAGGACAATGGTATGGGAGAAAATTCCCAATACAAATCACTCTTTTCGATCCAAAAATATTCAAACACTTGGTTATAAAAAACCTCAACAACATACCCCACAAGTGGTTCCACTAGGAGTGTCACTAATCAACTCAAAAACTTCACCACCTAATACCACCCCTTTGACAAAAGACGAGCCCAATGACCATACAATACCCAAGACCAAGGTCCTAGTTTAAGAACCCAATAAACACCAAAATTCTGAACCTGGAACAACTGGAAACCAATAGAGATCTATGAACCAAACGATGATTTGAAACAATGAATGGAATTGAAATTCTAGGTTTCACAATTTTCCCTAACCCAAATATTTCCTCCCCCAGAAAGCCAAAAAAAGTAAAAAGATAGAACTAAATCCAACTGATGAACCAAGAGTTACTCATTTTCCATGTTTCTCCCCAAATGGGAAAAACACCTCCAATGATCAATTAAAAAATTGATACTACTACAAAAAAAATCAAACAAAACTTCCCTGAAATGATCAAGCACATTCGGATTTTATCTGAAAAGAAAACTCCTCAAACAATATCTGAAAAATATTTAAGATGTTTACCCAAACGAACATCAACATCGAACAAGGATACACTTACCTTACATTGAATAAATTGTTAGACAGTCTTGAGTCCCAACATTTACCAAAGGAGGATGTTGGTGGTTAGATAGCTCTGAATGAGACTACCAACCTCTAATCTAGGAACAAGTACAAATCTTCGATACTAGTGCAGGGAGAAAAAAATTGGCACCCCACCATAAGAGACAACTAATGTATTCCAAAACATTATCTGGGCAGTAACAGGGGGAGGCCCAAACAGAATCCTCATTATTAGGAGTAGACTTCCATTCGAAAGTTCCAAAGGAACATACATGAGAATCATAATGGGTCTCCCCACCATAAGAATAATCCATAATAACATAATTGAATGGGAAGACATAGAAAGATTCAAAATTTAATGGGTTGGGATGACCGCATATTTAATCCTAATGGTTAGGTAAAACATGAACTAACAGTGGGGATCATTCTTTCTGCATGGTTACTTGGAACACAGCCACTACTAATCATCGACAAACCATGTTCTCAACATGTATATTCAAATTTCAAACCATTATCCCAAATCTAAATGGAAACCAATGGGTAGGGAATGACACTTGGAGATAACATGGGCACAAGGCCCTCCACCTCTTTCCACCTAACCGGAAGAACAACGACAATACAATGAAACCATAGGTTTAAACTCTTACTACCTTTTATAATAAAGATATGTCAATGTACATGGGATTAAACGACCCTGTGATATCCCTTGACTGTGCGCTAGCTTCACTCCAGGGACAATGGATGGTTCCCAAAAGATTGAAACATCCTGAGCATCAGAGTTAGGCATTGGAAACCCATTTATGGAAATTATTCTTCCATTTGATACAAACAACTACACCTTAATACTCGATAATTTTACCAAGACATGACACATTCTGAACTCACTTTTCCCTAGCATGACATTTCACTGAATCAAGGGCTTAGAGGATTCACACATATCAGAACTTTTTTCATTGGGTGATGAACAACAGAAGGAAAGGTAACATTTAAATACATTCCTCTAAAACAATTTATTTTGAGGTTTTTCTATGGGATATGTACTCTCAACACAATAGAGACTCTCATATGATTTCACGACCTTCATTGAATATGAACAATGTGACTAAAATAAAAAACACATGGAGGGGGACCTTATAAAACAACCCCAAACACCATAGAATTCTTGAAAGTATCCATAACAACCTCTCATGACTAGAGATCATATGCTGGTGGTTTAGCATAAACCCATTCTTCGGTGATACTGATGAAGGACCCAGAGGCCCCCCTAGACACCATCCAGATACTCATACCTACAAACAACCCTAGACCACTTCCACCATCGAAGAATCAGGTAACTTAAAAAACTATGGTTTATTTCAACCTTCTACGAGAACTCATCTACTACAAGATGATCCAAAAATCAACAAAGGGAACTGTTGTAAACTCAATCTCCAAAACTCTAGAAAAATTTTCTTTATATTGATATACTTGAGGATTTTACAACAGGGAAACAATTCAGTATGTACTTCAGTCATGAACTAACCCTTAATAAGGGTGTACCTTATCCAACGAGAAAAAAAGGACCCAACCAAGCATGTTCATTAGTCAAAAAATTACACATTCTAGATCCAAACACATGAACAGAACCACCTTAAAGGATTCCCGAACATTTCTTACAAGAGAGTAATAACTGGTCCTTCTACCCAGTATACCTACCAAACACGAACCCTAAACATGGTTCAAACATGAGGGGTTCTTGGACTCAAAAGATCCCACAACATCATAAATTTTCAAAAAAAACATATTACACATCATTCCAAACCATTCACAAATACATATTTGTTTCTTATAAAACCATTTCATCGAAAAATAATAGTTCAGAGGTTAGTGTATCCACCAATGGTACCCCTGGGCCTCACACATGCATGTTTCTGTGCCACACTGGGAAACTCCTCATATCCATCCTAGAACTCATCCAGCCATTCCACCAACCATCCATCATCCCATATAACCCCATCCCTGTGGTTTCATATTTAAATACCAATGTTTAAAACCATAATTATTTCCACTTTTCAAAACCAAAATGATTAACAAAGACATGCTTTTTCAAGTCTGCTAACCAAAATATTAAAATCCCCATTTACATCTTATAAAACATTTCATAATGGCACAACCATTCAGATAAGAATTCAATTTACATTTATTAACATTAATTTCAAAACAACTCATCCAATTAAAAATGTATTAATAGTTTAGAATACACTATGGGAAAAAAAAATTAAAACAACATTTACATAATTTTGTGCTTTCAAAGATGTGCAAACACACCATTTTCCATTCCAAGACCATTCTGAAATCTCGAATATACTATTTCAAAAATCTAACCATTTCATCATTATTAGAAAATCATTTCACAAAACCATGACGCTTCCTAAAACCATCTCAATGGTTTTCATTAAAACCGAACATCAATGATTTTAAAACTATATAACACAAGACAATGGGATAGGAAACTAGTTTCGGTGGGTGACATGAACATATGTTTGGCATCCATACACTAATCAATCCAAATTCACCGAGAGTATTCTAGGGAAATATCCCCAGATCCATATGGATGTCTAGACCATGTGATCTCACAGAAAAAATTGACCCAACTCTCATTTCATTTCCCCTAATAATCATCAGACCAAGAAAACTAAAGATTTCATATTAATCCCAAATTCCCCTACCGAATCAAATCCCATCACGAGGTGTGGTGATCAGGCACACTACATATATCTAGAATACCATGTCAAGAAAATCCTAATTCAATAATATCCCAACTGTTCCGCAAATAACCTAGCCCAAATGGTTAAACTAAACATTAGTTGATACCATTTTATCACAAACATAATATAGTCGACATCAAAACCAGCCCTCGACCCGACCCCTGACATGGTTCGAAGGGCGTTCTGGATCCCATTGTGCTTGAAAAAGTGACCGGGTATCATTAACTAAACATTGGGAACGATTTACCTATGTTTACTAACAAAAAACCAGCAAATCAAAAATATATATTTCTCGATTTTTTAAACACATTCATATTTTTAAAAAATCAGATTTCAAGTACACAATGTAAAACAATTCCAGAAGACCATTACAAAGGTACAAAACCAAAACTGGACAGCCAAGAAACAGCTAATGGAAAGGGAGAATCACCCTCAAGCCATCCCCATGTAAACTCACGAATAAGGACTACAAGAAACCCGAACCACTGGCACTAAAAACTGTACCCAAACCTGCAACAAAAAAAAATCTACTTAAATCCAAAATAATAACTAAGGTGTGAGCTAAATCCCAATACAATTCCACCAAAAAGATATTCCTAGTGCTAAAAATTTAGAGACAAAACACATTCATGTTTTCAAAACCTGAAATGATAGGTAAAAATTCAAAAAAAAAGAATTTTAATTAAAAATAGTATTCAAGTGGGATTTTTTAAAGAATCAACAGTTCAAAAAAATTAAAATTCTACTAAATTATCCAGCTAATCCTAAGTTATTCTTATTGTAATAACAAATTAACTAATGAGCACTTGAAATAAGGAAATAACCCCTATGCACTAGCTCGTTGTGGGTCCCATGTACCTCATATCTTGATGACTGTAACCATCAGAAATAGTTGTTCTCGTGAACAAACCAATAGTATGGAACATAACGATAAACTAGTGGTCCCCATTATCATCATAAAAATTCTATAGTTAGTGTTTTTAGCATCAAACTTGCTATCTAAAACTGAGGCCAAACGCCACAGGATCACAAGAATACTAGTACACATCCACCCACCTAGATACCTGGGTTTCCCTATTGTGCTAAAACTAGTTCAACAAGCCATGAAATTAATTTTTAGATGAAACCACCGCATCCACATCACACATTAACCAATCATCATATATGGACATGACACAAGAACATCATCATCGTTTTCATTTCTATTGATTTCAGAATCCAACTCACAAAAAAATATCCCACAACACACATTCCACATATTTCAAAATTCAAAAAATCCATTAACAATTAAAAAAAATATTTTCCCGGATGCTAAACACCACAAAACAGATCACTCACATGTTACATAATAACCATTTCAAAAAAAATCCATTTTTCATATCACACTCACCCAAACAACGCACAAGCATGTTTCACACCCACATCACAATTTCAAAACTAACCTCAAAAAAAATTACAAAAAACTCTCAAAAAGTATGACATCGTAACTGACCACATCATCCTTCAAAAACAAATTTTATGAATATAAAACCACTAGAATAGTGCATATACATTCATTTCACACATTTTTCAACTCATTAGGTCATTTACAATTTTCATAAAACCAACCCAAGGGGTAAAACCGAGTTTTGATACAACTCATTCCAAAACCTTATTTCAAGGAAAAATCACACCAATACCAATCCAAAACAGAATTGGCAGACATAGAAACATTTATAACACCACTCTAATGTGTTATAAAATCACCTCGAATAATATCTCAATAGGTAAACGTGAAAACTCATATTTTCATTATATGCTCTCAAGAAGTATAATAAAGTATTAAACATCAAACCCATTCAAAAAACCCCTTACAAGGCCCACATGACACTAAGACATTAACACAACTAAATTTTCATCCACTTTCAACAACTAATAAATCTATTTCATATTTTATAAAACTACCACAAAAGATATCACATGTGTTGAATTTGAAAAGTACACCACTTCAAACCAAAATGAAACTACAAAAATAAATTATTAAAAAATCCATCAAAAATGGTTTTCTCACCTGACACATCACATAAGGACTATGAAAAATTATTAAAAAAAAGAAAATAACTCATTATGAAATGGTTACAATGGAATCGCCTTCCTTTTTAGTCAAAACCCTCAAATCTTGGTGCGAAACCTAAGGTACAGCACCACTGCACCAGAAGGAAGTGATGAACAACCTAAAATCTCATGATTACAAAAAAATGACACCAATTCAACCCCTAGGTTCGAACCTAACTTATGGAAATTTTGGAAAATCAAGAAAGAGTGATTAAACCCTAAGTAAATGGATGAAAAAAATTGAGAATAGTTTACTTACATGATTTTGATGATTCTCTCATCAAATATCCTTTCAAAATTGAGTCCAAAGGGTAGAAAATAGGGCTTGGAGTCTATCCAAGGATGAAAAGAACGTAATGGAAAAGATATGGTCAGATATGATTTAATTCCAGAAGATAAAATAGTCTATACACATCAATTTTTAATGTAATGCACAACCTTGCACGGTTTGGTGGCATGGTTTGGAACCATGCGGACAAACAATTTAGCCAGTTATGGGAACCCAAAAAAAATAAATAATCTTCCTAATTAATGGGGGTAAAATGGTAAATCCAAGTGGGAATTATATGAAATGGATAGGGGATAAAAATTCACAAAACAAAGAACTATGTCTAATACAAAATTCATCCAACTCTTGGGAACAAACCACCTCAACAACTTACCCAACAAGTGCTTCCACTAGGACTGTCACTAATACAACTACAAAACTCATAACCTCACACCATCACATTGAAAAAAGAGGATGATAATTACCATAAAATAACCCTAAGACCACGTTTCTAGGTTAGAAACATAAGAGACACTGAAATTCCAAACCAAGAATACCCAGAAATTGAGAGAATTCTAAGAACCAAAAGGGAATTTGAAAGAACAAATGGAATTGAAATTAAGAGTATAAAAATTCTCCTTACCATAAATATTTCAGCCACAAGAAATAAAAAACAAGGAAAAAAGAAATAACCAAACCCAACTGATAAACCATGAGGTACTTTTTTTCCACGTTTCTCCACCAAAGGCCAAAACACCTTTATTGATCAATTAAGTAAGGGATAATATAACAAACAAAAACATGCATCACTTCCGTAAAATGATCAAGAACATTCAAATTTTATCAAAAATGAATTATCCATAAACACTTTATTAAAATGATTATATATGTTTACCCAAACAAACATCTACATCGAACAAGGTTACACTAACCATACATTATCTAAATCGTTGGGTACTCTCCAATCCCAACGTTTACCCAAGGAGGATATTGCTGGTTAGATAGATTCAAATGGGACTGCTGACCTCCAAGCAAATAACAAGGAAAATTTTGAGTTACTAATACATGGAGAACAAAATGGTCTCTCCAACATATGGGAAAACGTATGTTTTATTGAGACAGAATCGGGGCACTAACAGGGGGAGGCCCGAACGGACTCCCCGGTACAAGGGGTAGACTTCTATTTGAATTTTCCAAATGAATATACATGGTAATAATAGTGGGTCTCCCCACCATATTAACCAACCATATTATCCTATGAGAATAGGCCGACAAAGAAAAACCTGAAATTTAAGAGTTGGGACAACCACGCGGTTAATCCGCACGGTTTGGGAAACTGTGCACTAACTGTGGGGATCCTTCTATCTGCATGGCTTCCTGAACACAGTCCCTACTAATTGTTCAAAAATAGTGTTCTCAACCATTCTAGATAAATTTCGAACTATTCCACAAAAACTCAACAGAACCCAAAGGCTGAAGGAATGAAATTGGATGATAACTTGGGAACGACGCTCTTCACCACTTTCCATCGAACGGGAAAAATAGAGGCAATACGATGACACCAGAGGTTTCAACACATCATTTCATTAATACTAAGTATAGGATGTAGTAAAGGGGTTTAAAGACCTTGAGATTTCATTTGACTATTTGAAAACTTCACTCTGAGGCGTATTACAAGAACCCAAAAAATTGAAGTATCTTCGGCCTCACATTTAGGATTTGGAAACACCAATATGGATCTTCTTCTTCTAGTGTTACAAACAACTACACCTGAATTATTGATATGTTTACCAAGACATTACACATTCCAAACTCACTTTACCCTAACCCAACATTTCACTGAAATAAGGGATTTGGGGATGCACACAAATCACACCTTGTTTCTTCGGGTGAGGAACAACATAATGAAATGGAACATATAAACAACTTCCCCTAAAATAGTACTTTTTGATGTTTTTCTACAAGAGACATACTCCCAAAAAAATAGAGACTCTCCTTGGATTTCACAACCTTCACTGTTATAGTCAAACAAGAACTTGAAATCACAACACGTCATCGAACATGACCAATATGACTGATAGAAATAATACATGTAGGGGGACCTAATACAACGTCACCAAACATCAAAAAATTCTATAAAGGGCCATAAGAGCCTCTCATGACCAAATTACATACTCTTGTAGTTTATGAAAAACCCCTACTTAGAAGAGACTAAGGAAATACATTGAGGCCCACTTAAAAACCATCCAAATACTCATCCACACCAATAACCCCAAACCACTTCCACCTTCGAAGAATCAAGTAACACAAGAGAATAATTTTATTCCAACCTTACCCGAGCACTCTCCTAATACATGAGGGTCAAAAAATCAAAGAAAATAAATGGTTTTAAACAAAATCTCTAAAACTCACAAAAAATATTCTTTATATTGATCAACTGGATGATTTTACATTGGCGAAAGAATCAGGGTTGCACTTCCATCATCCACTAACCCTTAATGGGGTCGTACCATGTCCAGTGAGAAAAAACAGAGACCCAACAAAGATGGTCCATTGGTCATAACATTCCAAAAACTAAATCCAAACACAATAAAGGAACAACTTTAATAGCTTCTCGAACATTTCAATGAAGAGATTACTAACCGGTCCTTCTTTCTAGTATACAGACCGAACACAAACCTTAAACAACGTTCAAACATGAGTGGTTCTTGGACTTAATACATCCCACAACATCATCATTTTAAAAAAACTAATAATACACACCATCCCAAACCAGTAATCAAGAAAACTTTCTTTATGTTAAACACATTTCAATAAAAACAAAAAGTTCAACAGTAAGTGTATCCACCAATGGTACCACTGTGCCTCACACATGCATGTTTCTGTGCCACATCAGGCACCTCCTCATATCCATCCAGGAACTCATCCTTCCATTTCATCAACCATCCATCATCCCATATAACCCCGTGAATATGGTCTCTTATGGAAATATTCAAGTATAATAAAATAATCATTCAACTTTTCGAAACCAAAATGGTCAACTAATACATCTTTTTTCTCTTGACCGCAACCATGAGATCAAAATCACAGTTCACATTATACAAAAACACTCCTAAAGGGATAACCATTAAATAATAATTCAATTTCATGTTATTAATAATAATTTAAATACAATTCATCACATTAAAACACCTTTTAATTGTTTAGAAAACTCTATTGGAATTTTTTTTTTGAAACCAACATTAACAAAATTTCTTTCTTTCAAAGAAGTGGAAACACACCATTTTCCTTTCGAAAAACATCATGAAAACTTAGTTATACTATTTCACTAATCTAACCATTAACTTTTAATTGAAAATTTATTTCACAAAAACATTATACATCCTAAAATTAAATCATTTCTTTTCCATTAAAATTGAACTTCCAAGCTTTCAAAACTAATGAACCCAAGACAATGTGAGAAAAAACTAGTTTCGGTGGGTGACTTGGAACTTTTTCTAGTTTCCATACTCCAATCACAAAATTGACAAAGATAGTATTCTATGGAAATATCCCCAGCTCTACATGGATTTCCAGACCCTGCGAGATCACTGAGACCATTAACCCAACTCTATTTTCATTTCCCCTAATCATCATCAAACAAAGAAAACCAAAGGACTCAAATATATCCCGACTTCTCCTGGGGACTTGAATCCTGTCATGAGGTGTGGTGATCCGGAACTCTTACCCTAACCAGAATACCAAGTCCCTAAAGTCGTAACTCTAAACTATCCCCATTGTTCCACAAATAACGTGACCCAAAAAGTTAACCTTAACCTCCTATGATACCATTTTGCCACGAACTGAATATGGTCGACATCAAACCCATCACCCGACCCAGCCCGTGACAAGGACGAAGGGAATTTCCATTCTCAATGTGCTGGAAAAAGTTCCTAGGAATCAAATATTTTTAATATGGAATGATTTACTCAGGTTTAAATACATAAAACAACCAACAAATCCAAAAATTGGAATCCATATTTGTCAAACACAACCATCTTTTATAATATTTCTGAGATGAAATACACAATTGAAAACAATTCCAAAAACCATTACAAAGGTAAAAATCCAAAATTCGACATCCAATAACAACCTCAAAGAAAGGAGGAATGCCATAAATCCATCTCTATGAAAACTCATGAAGAAGGACCACAAGTAACTTGAACTACTGGCACTAAAACCAATACCCAAACCTGTGCTAAAGAAAACCAATTCTACATACACCCAAAGGTGTAAGTAGGGTGTGAGAAAAATCCAAGTTGAATACCACCACTAATAGATTCCATTCAATAAAAATTTATATATGAAAAGCATGTATGTTTTCAAAACATGAAATCTAGTTAAAATTTCTATAAGATGAAACATTAAATAAAAAAAGTTTACAACTGGGCTATTTTAAAGAATCAAAACTTTAAAAAAATATTTCAATGTTACTGAATTTTCCAGCCAACCATACCACATGCCAATGGTAAGAAGAAATTAACTAATGAGTATAATCAATTGGAAAATAACCCCTAGGCACTAACTCGTTGTGAGTCACAGGTATCTCGCATCTCGGTGAAAGTAACCATCACAAATATCTATTCTCATGCAGGAGCCACCAGTATGTAACATACCCATAACCTAGTTGTCCCCCATTATCATCATAATCATTTATTAGTTAATTTTGTAGGTGTTAAAGTTACTACATGAATCTGAGGACAATCCCCACGGGATCACAAGCATACTAGTACATGTTCACCCATATAGATACTCAGGTTTCCCTCTAGTGATAAAAAAACTCAACAAACCATGAAATTTAATTTGCACATGCAATTACCACCTCCACATCACACATAAACCAAAAAGAAAACATGTACATCACACGAGCACATAATCCTTCTTTTCATTAAAATTAATTTTCAAATCCAACTCACACTAAAATAGAACACAACACATTTCAAAAATCATTCACAATTCATCAAATCCTTTAAAAAATTTATAAAACCTTTTCCTAGAAGATTAAAATCACATAATATCACACTCACATGTTTCATAATACCCTTTTCATAAATAAAATCATCTTTCCACATATCACTCTCCAAAATATCCCACAAACATGTTTTTCACCCAAATCACAATTTCATAAATCACCTCAAAAAATTAAAAATCATTCATAAATCTTTTGACATCACAACCGACCAAATTATCATTCAAAAACACATTTTAAGAATATACCCCCACCAAAACAATACATAGAAATTCATCGCACACTTTTTCAACTTATTAAATCATTTACAATTTTCATATAACCAACCCAAGGGGTTCAACCGTGTTTTCCATACAACTCATTTCAAATGCCTCTTTCAAGGACAAATTACAACAATACCAATCCAAAACATAATTTTCAGCCATAGAAACATTTGTAACACCACTCTCATGTGTTATAAAATCACCTTGAATAATATCACAAAATGTCAATGTAAAAAACACATATTTTAATTATATGCTCTCAAGATGTATAACAATACATTGCACATAAAACCCAATTTAAAACCCCTTCCAAGTCCCACAATATATAAATTGATTAACAAAATGGAATTTTCAACCCCTTTCAAAAACAAATAAATCAATTTTATATTTTATAAAACTACCACAAGAGATATCACATGTGTTACAATTGAAAAGTAAACAACTTAAAACCAAAATGCAACTATAAAATTAAATGTATAACCAAATCCTTCAAAAATTAATTTCATAGCTGAGACATCACATAAGGACTATGAAAAATCAGTAAAACTATAATAATAACTAATTATGAAATGGTTACACATGGAATCACTACCGTTTTAGTCGAAACCCTAAAATCATGGTGTGAAACATCAAGCACACCACCACCACATGACAAGGATGTGAAGAACAACCTAAAATATCACGATAACACTGAAAATACTCAAATTCAAACCCTAGGTTCGATACTAACTTCTAGAAATTTTTAAAAATAAAAAAATTGGGATGAAACCCTAAGGAAATGGAAGAAATCAAATAGTGAATGGTTTACTTACATGATTATGATTTATCTCCCATCAAATATCCTTTCAAAATTTAGACCCAAGGGAGGGGAAGAGGTCATGGAGGCTATCCATAGAGGTAGATAATGAAGTGGAGAATATATTTTCAGATATGGTTTATTTCCAAAAGGGGAAATGGTCAATGCAAATCATGTTTTAATGTGTTGCACACCCTTGCACGGTTTGGAACGATGTGGCCAAACCATGCGGCCTATTCAGGGCACCCAAAAACCTTTAGTAATCATCCAAATTTATGGGGTACAGTAGTAAATCCATTTTGGAATGATAGGGAAAGGATAGGGGAGAAAATTTACCAAAACAAAGCACTTTTTCCAATACAAAAGTCTTCCAACTCTTGGGCCCAAACCACATCAACAACTTTCCCCACAAGTGGTTCCACTAGGAGTGTCACTAATCCAGCTCCAAAACTCCACAACCTCAAACAATAACATTGAAAATCAGGGAATCCAATTACCATACAATACCCCTAAGACCATGATTATAGGTCAAAAACCAAGAGACACCAAAATTCAAAACCCAAAACTCTTTGAAACCTAGAGAAAGCTATGAACAAAAAGGGAATTTGAAACAAAGAATGGAATTGAAATTATAATTGTGAAAATTCTCTACACCATAAAGCTTTATGCTCCTGGAAATCCAAAACAATGAAAAAATAAATAACCAAACCCAACTGATAAAACAAGAGGTTCTCTTTTTCCACATTTCTCCCTCAAAGGCCAAAACACCTCCTTTGATCAATTAATGAAGGGATACTCTAACAAACCAAAACATACACCACTTCCTTGAAATGATCAAGTACATTCAGATTTTATCACAAAAAAGATCTCCATAAACACTATATGAACATGATTAAATAATTTTACCCAAACGAACAACCACATCAAAAAAAGTTACACTAACCTAACATTAACTAAACCATTGGGAACTCTCCAATCCCAACATTTACCCAATGAGGATATTGGTGGTTAGTAGATCTGAATGAGACTACTAACCTCCATGCCAAGAACATGGAAAAATATGAGTTACTAATACATGGAGACAAAAATGGTATCCCCACTATAAGGGAAAAATTAATTTTTCTCAAGAAAGAATCACGGAGTTAATAGGTGGAGGTCTGAACAGACTCCCCGGTTCAATGGGTAGACTTCTATTTCAATGTTTTTAATGAAAAAAACAAGATAATAGTAGTGGGTCACACCACTATGAGAACCAACCATCATAACCTACCCGAATGGGCCGATATACAAGGACCCGAAATTTAAGAGTTGGAATGACCACAAGGTTAATCTCCACGGTTTGGGAAACTGTGCACTAACTATGGGGATCATTCTGTCTGGATGACTTCCTGAACACTGTCACTACTAATTTTTCAAAAACTGTGTCCTCAACCTGTCTAGACAAATTTCAAACCATTATCCAAAAAATCAATAGAACCCTAGGAGGGAAGAAATGAAATTGGATGATAACTTGGGCACGACGCTATCTACCTCTTTCCATAGAATGGGGAAAACATAGGCAATACGATGATACCAGAGGTTTCAAATCATAATTTAAATAATAATAAGGATATGACATTGTAAAAGGGTTTAAACGGCCTTGATATTTCCCCGGACTACACGCCATCTTTAGATTGAGGCTTATGGTTGGAACCCAAAATATTGAATCATCTTCGGCCTCACAGTTAGGATTTGGAAAAATATGTATGGAACTTCTTCTTCCAGATCTACAAAAAACTACACCTCAATTATCGATAAGTTTACCAAGACTTGACACCTTCCAAACTCACTTTAACCTAAGCTGATGTTTCCTTAAAACAAGGGCTTAGGGGATGCATAAAAATTGCACCTTGTTTCCTCGGGTGAAGAAAAATAGAATGAAAGGGAACATATAAACAACTTCCTCCAAAATAGTAGTTTTTAATGTTTTTCCACGAGATACATACTTCCAAAAAAAACTAAAACTCTCAAAGCATTGCACAACCTTCACCGTTACTATCAAACAAGCACACGAAATCACAACGTGTCACCAAACATGACCAATGTGACGGATAAGAAAAATACATGGTGGGGTACCATATACAACGTCCCCAAACATCACAGAATTCTAGAAAGTGGCCATAGGATCCTCTCATTACTATATTTCCTACTCTAGTGGTTTATCATAAACCCCAACTTCGAAGAGATTAATGAAGTACCTAGAGGCCATCCTAGATACTATCCAGTTACTCATCCACACAAACAACCCCAAACCACATCCATTATCGATGATTCAAGTAACATATGATACTAAATTTTAATCCAACCTTACCCGAGCACTCTCCAACTACACGAGGATCCACAAATCAAACAACCAAAATGGTGTAAAATCAATCTCCAAACCTCAAGAAAAATATTATTTATATTGATCAACTAATGGGTTTTACAATGGAGAAAGAATCCGGGTTTCACTTCAGTCGTGTACTAACCCTTAATGGGGTCGTACATTATCCAATGAGAAAGAACGAAGACCCAACCAGATGGTCCATTGTTCATAACATTCCAAAAACTACATCCAAACACATGAAGGGAACCACTTTAATGGCTTCCCGAAAATTTCTATGAAGAGATTACTAACTGGTCCTTCTACATAGCTTACGGACCAGACATAAACCCTAAACACTATTCAAATATAAGTGGTTGTTGGACTCAAAACATCCCACAACATCATCATTTTTCAAAACCACATAATACGAACCATCCCAAACCAGTCATCAAGAAATATTTGTTTCCTTTAAAAACATTTCAATGAAAAAAATTGGTTCAGCATTTAGTGTATCCACAAATGGTACCCCTGGGCGTCACACATGCATGTTTTTGTGCCACACCAGGAACCTCCACATATATATCCTGACACTCATCCACCTATTTAATCAACCATCCATCATCACATATAACCCCATGAATATTTCCACTCAATGAAATATCCATGTATAAAACAAAAAATTTATTCCACTTTTCAAAACCAAAATGGTCAAACAATACATCATTTTTCACAATACCTCTAACCAATAGATCAAAATCTCAGTTTACAGTATACAAATTTTTTCATAAAGGTGCAATCATTCAATAAGAAATCATTTTCATGTTATTATAATTAATTTCAATACAATTCATCCCATTAAAACACCATATAATATTTTAGAAACTCTATTGGAACCAATTTTTCGTAACCAACCATAACCAAATTTCATGCTTTCGAAGAAGTGGAAACACACCAGTTTCCATTCCAAAACCATTATGAAAACTCAGTTATACCATTTCACAAATATAACAAATAAATCTTTTTGAAAAATGATTTCACATAAATTTTATACTTCCTAAACTCATGTCATTTTTTCTCAATAAAATCGAACTTCCAAGCTTTCAAAACTAATGAACCGATGATAATGCGAGAGGAAACTCGTTTGAGTGGGTGACATGGACATATGGATGTTTTCCATACTACAACAACATCACTATCAAAGAGAGTATTCTAGGGCAATATACCTGGCTCCACATGGATTTCTAGACCCAACGAGATCATTGAGACCATTAACCCAACTATCTTTTCATTTCCCCTAATCATATAAAACCTAGAAAACCAAAGGACTAAGATAAATCCCAACTTCTCCTTATTACTCGAATCCTATCATGAGGTGTGGTGATCCGGAACACTACCCATAACTGGAATACCAATCACCTACAATCCTAACTCTACACTATCCCCACGATTCCCCAAATAATGTGACCCAAACGGTTAACTTGAACCATTTTTGATACCATTTTTTCAAGAACCGAATTTGGTCGACAACAAAATCGGCACCCGACCTAGCCCGTGACAATGCTTGAAGGGTGTTTCCAATCCCCATGGACTGGAATAAGTTCCTGGGTATCATAAAATTTAAATAAGGAATGATTTACCCATGTTTACAGATATAAAAAAACCAAAAATTCCCAAAATATGAATCTGGATCTTTTAAACACAATCATCTTTTAAGAAACATCAGATCTGAAATACACAATTTAAATCAATTCCAAAAGACCATTAAAAATGTAAAAAACCAAAACTGTACAGAAATGAACCACCTCAAGGCAAGGGGTAATCATCCAAAAGCCATATCCACAAAAATACATGAAGAATTACCGCAAGTAACCCGAAACACTAGCAATAAAAATCAAACCCAAACCCATGCCAAAGAAAACATAGTCTATTTACACCCAAAGGTGTAGGTATGGTGTGAGACGAAGCCATGTAGTATACAACCACTTAGAGATTCAATGTGAAAAAAATTTAGAAACGAAAAGAATGTAAGTTTTCAAAAACAGAAATGCTCGGTAAAATTTCTAAAAGATGAAACATTAAATAAAAATAGTTTTCAAGTGTGATGTTTTATAGAATAAACTCTTTAAAAAATAATATCAATGTTGCTAAATTTTCAATCCAACCATACGAAATGCTGATGGTAAGAAGAAATTAACTAACGAGAACAAGCGACAGGAAAATAACCACAATACACTAGCTAACTGTGGGTCCCAAGTACCTCGCATCTCGGTGAAAGTAGCCATCATAAATATCTATTCTCATGCAGGAGCCACCGGAAGGGAACATACCCATAACCTAATGGTCCCCCATTATCATCATAATCACTATTTAGTTAGTGTTGTAAGCTTTGATGTTTCTATGTGAAACTGAGGCTGAACCCCACGAGATCACTAGAATAATAGTACACGTCCACCCACCTAGATACTCAAGTTTCCCTCTTTTGATAAAAAAAGGTCAACTAGACATGAAATATAATTTTCACATTAAAATAACACTTCAACATCACACACCAACCAAACAAACCACATGTACATCACACAAGCTCATCATCCTCCTTTTCATTAAAATTAATTTTCAAATACAACTCACACCAAAATAGACCACAACACATTTTCCACATTTTCACATTTCAACAAATCATTTAACAATTTTATATAATCTATTCCCAAATGATTAAAAATCACATAACATCCCACTCAATTGTTTCATAATACCCTTCTCATAAACAAAATCAAATTTCCACATCTCACTCACCCAAACATCCTATAAACATGTTTCACACCCACATCACAATTTCATAAATCACCCCATAAAATAAAAAATCATTCAATAAACGGTTAATGTCATATCTGACCACATTATATTTCCAAAACATATTTTAATAATATACACCCACCATAACAGTATATAAACACCCTTTTCAAACTTTGTGTAACTCGTTAAATCATTTACAATTTTCCTAAAATGAACCCAAGGGGTAAGACTATGTTTGGCATAAAATCCATTACAAAACCCTATTTCAAGGCTATATAACTCCAATAACAATAAAATAGAGAATTGGAAGCCATATAAACATTTATAAAACCAATTTCAAGTGTTATAAAATTACCTCGAATAATATCACAAAAGATACACCTAAAAACAAACATTTTCATTAAATTCATTCAAGAAGTATATCATATCACTACACATCAATCCCATTAAAAACCACCTTCCAAGGCTAACATGACACTAAGGCATTAACAAAATAGAGTTTTCAGCCCCTTTAAAACACTATTAAATTAATTAAATATATTATAAATCTACCATAGAAGATATCACATGTTTTACATTTGAAAAGTACACAAATTCAAGAAAAAATGGAACTATAAAATTCAAATATTTACCAAATCCATCACAAACGGTTATTGAACGACCCACAACATATGAAAATCATGAAAAATCAATAAAACCTGAAAAAAACTCATCAATAAATGGTTACACATGGAATCACCTACCTTTGGAGTCGAAACCCTCAAATCTTGGTGTGAAGCATCAAGCGCACCTCTGCCACACCACCAGGAAGTGAAGAGCAACCTAAAATATCAAGATCACACCAAAAAGACACCAAATAAAACACTAGGTTCTAACCATAATTTCTAGACTTTTTTCAAAATCATGAAACAGGGATGATACCATAATGAAATTGGAAGAAATCCAATAGAGAATGGTTTAAATACATGATTTTGAAGTTTCCACCTTCAAATCTCCCATCAAAATTGAGTCTCATGGGAGGGGAAAAGGACTTGGTTACTATAAAGGGAGGTAGAGCATGAAATGGAGAAGAGAGGGAGGATTTTATTTACTTATGGAAGGGTATAAGGTTCAAAACACATCAAATTTTAATGTGTTGGACTCCCTTGCAAGGTTCAGATGCACAGTTTGGAATGGTGCATCCAAACCCTGTGGCCTGTTCTGGGCACCCAAAAACCTTCAATAACCCTCTAAATTCATGGGGGTCCAAGGGGAAAACCAATGGGGAATTATATTCCAAGGATAGGGGAGAAAATTCCCCAATATATGGAAATATTTCAAACCCAAAAATCATTTAACTCTTGGGTACAAACCACCTAAACAACATACCCCTCATGTGGCGCCACTAGTAGTGTCACTAATCCAACTCTAAAACACAAAAACCTCACACAATAAATTTGAAAAAAGAGGAGTAAAATTATCATAAAATACCCAAAAGGCCATGGTTTAAGGTAAAGAACACTAAACACACTAAAATTCAAATCCTAGAACACCCAGAAACTGAGAGAATGATAAGAACCAAAAGAGGATTTTAAATAAAGGAGGGAATTGAAATTCAAGGTGTGAATGATATTTATCTCAATAAATTTTTCAAATAACCAATCAAAATAATATTCAACTGAAATTAAATCAATTGATCATGCCTATTATTTACTAGGTATATAAACCATTAATTACATTCTTTTTCATTCTATAAAAATACGATTTTGTTAGGTTGTTATTTAAAAGAGTTTATATTCCACTAGTTATAATTCAATATGATTCTTATAAATACCACATATTTATTCATTGTTTATTATATAAAAAATGATGATATGATTATTAAACATGCCTCTTTTACTATAGGTTTTGATATGGTGAAATTTTTATTGAACCCTTTTCGTTCCCATTTTCCTAATATGATGAATGTTTTATGGTATTATAGAATAAATATGTATGATTATGATTATGTGATGGGTGTGATATATATGTCCATATAATTAATTGGGTAAAGATACATATCACATGAGATAGATTGTATATGAAGATAGAGTGTACCAGATTATGTAATGAAAATTTTCATCTATGATTGTATGGGTTGTTAAAAATGGCCAATATGATGTTATGCATGGGAAATTATTTCACATACATAATTTTGTGTGTGAATATGAATACCAATTCACAATGTTATTCATAGACCTTTTTATTTATACAAAATATTATTCCGGGACCACTATTTAATGGTGATATTCATATGGATAGACTTGGTTTCATATCCATATGTTTATTTTTTGGCCTGATTTCATGTCCATAAAATAATTAGTGAGCCTCTATATATTTATAAGTGCTAAAAATGTTTTATAATGATGTTTATTCTACAAAAAATTTCTTTTTCAAATTCTGAACTCGTATGGATATTTTTAATTTATTTCTTTATGATTCAAGTATTATTAAAATCCATGTTGTATTACATGCATAAAGATAATAATTTTTCCCATTACATGGTTTTAAATGATAATATGTTTTTCTCATTCCACTATTCTCATGTCATAATTACGTGATTATTGATATATCACATTCTTACCATTATTGAGCATTTTATCTCATCATTTATTATGTACCATATCCCTAGGTTGTAAATATTGGTATTATATATGGGGTGTTTGTGAATAAAACTATAGGATATTCTATTTATTGATATCATGAAGATAATTCACCATGTTTTAATATTGTGTAGCTTTTTCCAAAATACATTGAATTATTATGATCCTAGTGATTTTTTTTGTGTATTTTATTGGATATCCATATATAAACACATAATATTAACTTGTGTGAAGAATTATTTTCTATAGTTGGTATCAAATGAAATGTTTATTTATCATTTAAATCATTGATGATAAATCATTTGTGAGATACGTAGGGTTATTTCTATCAATATATCCAGCGATGTCACTATGTATAATTCTATGATTGAGTAAAAGTATAGAAACAATTCATGAAATTTATAAAAATTATAGAGAATTATTTTTCCATGAAATTAAATCTATGTTGTGATATTTATAGTGAATGTGGTGATGGAATATAGTTACAAAGGGAAAAAATCTAAAAATTTCATATTGAGATGGAAGTTATCATCAATTGGTTCATGACAATGGTGCTATATAAACACCATGTTTGCACTCTCAGGGGGATATTAATTGGATGTCCACATAGTCTTTACGAACCATTATATAGGATTTATATATATGATGACTAAGAATGTACAAGTACTTTCATTTTTTTCATATATGATATGGATTTTATCATCATTTATAATTAATATAGTTGATTCTCATGATTATTTGGTTTCCCATTATGATTATAACTTCTTAGAGTAAGATTTTTTGTCTTATTTAATGTCTATAACTATAAGGAAATGTGATAATATTGAATATGAAAAACAAATTACGATGATAATACAAATTGGATGATGATTAGAGTTAATGATATTTTGATTATTCCTTATCAATTATCATAGAACATTATTATCAATGTTCACCATAACTGAATATCCAACTCACCAAACAAGAGAATGATAAAAATCACATAGATTTTGGGTTATGTAGATAATGGAAGAAATATGATGTAGTTTCCTAGATATCAAGAATAATGGAGGATGAACTAAATGCAATTTGTTAGAGGGAAAATAATTTGTTTTGGGTGGGGAAAATAAGGTCAAAAAAAAAGAAACTCCAATGTAAAAAATAAAATCATTGGTTAATGAAATGAAATACAATAATGGTATCTCTACCATATCATAAACTTCTGAATGTTTTGAATGTGTTATGTATGGATAATATGCAGATTTAACTCATTAGGGGAATCCAATGAACGTAACTTTCAAGGTTTTATGACTGATGGTTATATTGTAGATAATGAGGATACTATAAATGACATATGAAAGGAATAAATTATAATAGAACAAGATGAAAAATCCTAGTTACTGGGTTGTGAAAGGATATGGAATGATCGAAGTATATATGTTTTTGAATTCAGGGATTATGTTACTAGAATCCTGAAATATATAGTTACTATTCAGAAAATTTTTTCTAATGAATTGAAAAAACATTTTAAAGGGAATTTACAGTATATAAAAGTGATTTTATAGCTACATGATATTTTTATTAAGGGGAGATAATCCTTAATATTTTATATATGTTGAGATATTAATGTTGAGATATAGAGTTGTTGGATATGAATAATATATATTGCATAGTACTAATTACCTTGGATCAGATTAATGATTTTATGACAAAGTGGGTAATCATATAATCAATTGATCATAAATAATTTTTTATTAAAGGAATATCTCAAAAGAAACTATGACTTTTAAATAACTAATAATTATGGATATATATATTATATATGATTTAATGGTAACTGTTTCCATTGATGAATGGTTTAAAATTGGGGTGATTTCATTGCTTAATTGATATGAAATCACTGATATCAGGTATAAAATATTTGAATGGTCTCAAAATGGTTTGTTCGTGGGGAATGAAACTCTCAACGGATATCACATCCATGATTCATGGAATTGCATTTCGAAGGATGGATTTCACTAGTTAACTTATCAAATGACAGTTTAGAACTCATCTTGTCTAAGAGGATAGGAATTCAAGCTCATCACACCATTTTGGGGGAACTATTGGCTATTATGGGGCCCTATTATAGATTTAATTTATTTTCATGATACTTGGTTGATCAACATGTGTGTATATTATGGAATAAACTGAAGAAATCACCCTTTTTTAAAACACATTGGTTCATAATCATTTATATCTATCAAAGGTTCAACATCAATGGTGGTATCTATATGTATATGAGTTATCCATCAATGTAACATTTTTTTGTATCGATCAAGGATCACATGGTTATATAATAGGAAAATATTGCTTTTAATCTATGTGATGGGGAACTCAATAGTTTACCATCATCGAGGGGGAAATAATTTATTTTCATGTCAGGATTAAACCCATGAAAAGAAATTCATGTGTATCCTTGCGTGAGAAATCATAACCCACATAGTTTGGTGTCACATAACTAGACACGTCACATTAAAAGGTCTTATGATGAGGAAACAACCATGCCTTTTAGCATCATTTGAAAAGGATTGCTATGATAAGTTTTTCTGGTGAAGGATTATGTGGTACTCATACAGAGGTAGCTCAAGGGGCACAAAATAGATTTATTCTTGGGGGTAGCATCTTGATCCTACTAGGTATATGTTATCGAGTAAATTTGGATGAAATCAGATTTTGGTTTTGAACCTCGTGGAGGGATCCAATGTATCATAATTAGTCATGAATCAAATATCATGTAGATTGGTATGAATTGGGACTTATGAATAGATGTTTCCCATTTCAATGAGGTCATGATTATGGCATATAAATCAGAGCTTCCCAATTATGGAGACATGTTTTGGGTAGAAGAATGATTATTGAATTAATGGCATATATCTATGGAGAAGGCCCATTTGGTGTATGTTTCGCGGTGAAGGGTACATGAGCAATTCTTGTGTATATATTAATGGGAGCCAGTGTTATTTAATGATTAATATTGGGTTACCCATCTTCGTGTCTTCAACTGGTTTCCAATGGGATTATTCGTGGTGCCATAAATGGTCAATGGTTCTTGTATCCATTGATCCATGGACCTGCTTTCCAAAGGCAGCCTCTTGTTGGGTAATATGCCAACGATACATAAGAACTCACAAGAGTAGAGAGGATGGGAAGTTAGGCTCATTACACCCTTTGGGGGAAAATTAATTCTTATTACAGGACTCTCTTTTAGATATAAGGCATGTTCATATGTTCACAAAACTTTGGTTTATCCCCAAAAATAGAATCCACGAATTACTCCTAGGTTGCAAGTCACAAGATTAAACAGGGATCCAGATCCGTCTACATCTGAGGTTTCCCATCCCTCATTGGATTAACGGTTCTAGAGAAGTTTGAGGTTGTTCAGACAATAGTGGTCTCAAGCCATATAATTGTGCACTCTGGAGTTTATTTTCATCCAGGGGGACATAGGGTAAATTAAGCATCTAGATCAAAACCATAATATGGTATTCTTATGTATCCTCGTGAAAGGAATCAGAATCCATGTAGTTCGGTGCCACATAACAGGACATATCACCTATTAAGGTCGTGTGAAAAGGACCAAACTATACATTTTAATGTCTTGTGGAAAGGATGTCTAGGCGAGAGGTTTCTAGTCATTGTTGGAGTGAGACTTACGCTGATTCATCCTAGAGGACACAAGGAAAAAATATTTCCCAGGCTCTGGTATGGTCCTTCATGGGGCTTGAGGACACAATCAGATAAAGATAGATATGTATCAGACTTGGATGTTGGGATTATACCTCAGGGAGGATTCATATGTATCCTCATAGGTTGGGAATAGATGTATATGTTGTTTTGGATGGTTAGGTATTACACATGATAGTTTTATGTTGAGGGAGTGATTAGCATGCCATGTTGGTTATGGTTGTGGATTATATGTGTTTGGTATCCCGAGTTGGGATTTAACCTCAATGAGGTGTCCTACATACCTTGCTTAGGATACAGCGATCAAAACCCATATAGTTCATTCTACCATCTTCAATGTACGAACATAGTTACCATCAACAATCTATATGCCCCTGTGAGGCATGCTCGGTGTGAGAAACAATTCAATGTTAAAGATTCGACAATCCAGACACTTTTTCCTTACTAATGGGAGATAAGGAATACGGTAGTAGAGGGAGAGGTCCAAGACCACAAGACATTCATTCCCCCTAATGTCAAGGAGGGAACAAATGTAGAACTTGCATCTATGGAGGTCGTAGTACGGTGGAAAAGGCCATTGAATTATGAGCCTTCCTGGATGGTAGGCGAAAGGCTATTTTCATCCGGCGAGGATGGTGGGGGTGTACTTTAATAGGTATTCCTTGTTAATCTCTTTAGTGGAGGGGAGGTGTTCTCACCAATGACTCTTATTAAATGGAAAATCAAGAGGGGTCCCTCAATCCTGAAGAGTAGAGAGGCATAAAGGGGCTCATAGGCTCGGACTTTGGACTACCACGGTAATGTGAACCCAATAATGCTATGGATGTCTATACAAGGGATGTGGTAAGCCAATTTCCTCCATCTACCATGGCTGTGTGAAATCAGTAGGGCATGCTAATGTTCCAGATGGTTTCAGCATGTCGATCTGGTGGATTTGGGTGGGGCCTTGTCCTGGTGTCGATGGATATGCTATTGAAAGGATTTTGGAGGACTAGACTAAATTGCAATGGCCTTAGCTGACTCGGGGGATGGACACACCAAAGACCATGTCAGACCACATAGCAATATGTGGAGTGGCGCCCTTAGTGTAGGTAGGCAGTACGATGATGGAGAGGTCATCTGCGTACCAGTTTAGTGTGCACACTAAGGGGCATCTAGCATACCGGAGTGGTACACAACATAAGGATTAGTCTGTGTACCAAATTATTAAATGGTACTATAGTAATTTCGAGAGGCAAAATCTAGGGGAAATACTGGATAGGGACTTCACCCGCGTTGGAGGGTGCTACACGGCATGCTGGATCGAAGAATGGTCATAGGCTCCCTGGTTCGTGGGGAGTACGTCCGCGTAGGGGACATGGTTCATGGTTTACCAATTTTTGGTTCGCGGTTTACAAATTCACTTATACATTTTTTACTTCATAGTAATTTTTCCCTAGTTTATACATGTTTATCTTTTGGGAATCGGAACATCGCGGTACACGAAATCGTAAGCTCATGAAAGCCTCTTCCATCTATGAATGTATGATGACTTCTATCAAAGAGAAGATCACCATGAATCTGATCCTCAATCAACCACCCTTTCTTCACCCCCATTAAGTCCTTTTAATTAGGGGGGGAAAAGGGTTGTATCTATGATCATGCAGTACCTTTTGCAGAGGCCCATGATAGAAACCCCAACCTACTGATGAATTAGTCAACCTGAGGTTAGTGAGGTATATTGAATGGACCTCACCCATGATCCATCTCAGTCACATGGGAGCTTTGACGATGCACATAGAACAAATATTGTTTCACGAATGACACAGTGGATAGTTTGGGGCTAGTCGGGCCTCACTTTTCTAGTCATTCGGTTCATGCCAGTATAGGAGCTCCGCCTGCACATTGGGAACGGCAGCATCCGCGGGTGGCGCAGTTCACCGAACCGGCAACGTACCACTGATGATGAACTGGTACACGGACTAGTTAAGTCCTTTACCATTTTTTTATTAACATTTTTCATGTTTTTCAGAAATTATTGATGAATATTTGGTTGATTATTCCACTAATTTTAATGGAGTATCTTGCTTCCATTCAGAAGATTTTTCATGACCCTACAAATTCCCCAATCGGAATGGGGTCCGATTGGAACGAAGAGGAGGATATTCAGGTGTAGAGTGGTCATGGAACTAGAGCGGGTTGTGGTAGTGATATGGACCCAGTGGGGGAACACACCTATATAAATATATTCACATGAATTTTCCTTTAGCAGTTCCTTCAGCGAAAATCTCTCTTGTTCCCTACTTGAGCACTCTGCCTCGGCGTACGGCTTCTTTCGTAAACTAATTCATCTATGAAGTAATTTCCCAACCATGATCTAAACTCTAAAAACATTAAAATTTAAGTCACGAAGGGCCGTGTAGGAAAAAAAACTACACTGTATAATGGTTCATGGACTGGAATTATGCTCCATACTTTGAAATTTTTATTTCGATCATTACTTAAGTACAAAATTATGGGAACCTATGTAGGGGCTTGGTAGGAGGTCTGTAGGTTATCAATCTTTGGGATAGGATGTTGTGGACCTATTTCATGTACCGCTGGTTCACAGAATATGGGAGTTGTGTTCCAACACCAGGTTTCGGTACATGGGGAGTACTATGATGACCTTGTGTGGATCCATTGCAAAATATTTGGATTTTCTCTGAATATTATCATTTGGACAAAACCTTGGTATGGTTTCCTGATCTAGGATGAAACAAAGTTCCTCCATGTGCTGCTGAAAAATTGGTGTAGACGAGGGACACCATGGAAAAGAATATCATTTATAATCTTCAAACCCACAACAATCCCCATGAGAGCTTTCTGATGGTCTTCCTAATTCTGGAGTTTGTTAGCTTAAACGTTATCCATATAGATGCCTCTTTATGGTTTTGGTCATCCTGCTGACATTCCTCAACTGTTGCCTAAAAATGACCTCCCTTTCATCTATTTAGAAGCACCACAGAGTCATGACCATGCCAACATTTCACCAATAGGATAAATCACTACCACTTCGATTGAAAAGAAATTATTCATATTGCATGGTTCAGCATGGACTCCGGGCATCTGCGGGTGCAGTGATGATGTCGCGATACTAGATGCCGAGAGTACCCATCCAATATTAACCTCTCCCAAGAAAGCATGAGCGGGGTATGGAGCATGAAGTAGGCTTTTTGGGTTGGAGGATTCTTCTATGATGAGTGGGTCTCAGTGTTCTGGGTCTATCAAACCTATCTAGAGTGCCCTGACCAGTTGGAGGTAGTGGGCTTGTACCTAGAAGCCTGGGTGTCTTAGTTTTCAATCTTCTCTCCATGTGAAATTATTACAGAGTTGTTGATATCCTGATGTTCAAGTACCAAAACCTTTCACATACAGTATGAATAGGTGGGGGTCATCCTATAGCACATCAACCAACATTGAGGTCTCTCTATCTATGTATAATTGTATGATGAGGTTCTCCTAGCAGCTTCTAGATGGGATGATACCGATCACGTGTCTCCATTGACAAGAATATTTCTAGTTACGATGGAGGGATTAAAGGTTCATCCTCCCAAAGGCCCATTCCCTCATCCTATTCAAAGAAAGTATAAGTTTATTCCTACAGAAGAATGGGCCTAGGCTGAAAGCACACCATAGTCGAAATCACCCAACTAGTCAGTCCTGCCAATCTCTAGGGTCATACCATCTTACCCTAGAAGTTGGGCGGTGTGCCTTATGAAGGTATGTGCATTGGTCAGATGATTCTCCTATGCTAAGGATATAAGGTTTCTTCACCGTGTTCTTAAGTGGATGGATCTTCCCATCCAGTTACACATATAATAGGGTTTGGGGCTACACCATAATGATGGAATCCATGCTGGTGAAGGGTCTCCCTATTAATTTGTCCCTTCCTACCCTCCCCAGGCATTATAAATTATTTTGATAGATTCAGGAAGGAAAGTCTATTTACCATCGTAGAAGATTGTTCCAATTCTTGTATAAGTTGATGTTAGAACAATTCCCAGGTTATGAGTATCAGTATACCACACAGGTTCCCCATTATTACTTTCACCAGAGACTTCTCACCATTTTTTCTTTTTGTCCTAGCACTCAGAGCATTACCGATGCGGTTGGGCCGTAGAACGAAACCTCTCATTTCTTGTTCACACCCAATCTTACCCTTCATGGGCCATTTAGGGGAAGCATGGGAGGTTCCATGGAAGAATTCTGATACCTCATCATCCATCGGGATGTGATTATAACTGCTCTTGTAGATGGAGTAGGTATTTGTAAACCATACCTTTCCTACTAGTTTTCTAAATAGATTGTGTGTCTTCAACAAACTGTGCTACTTCTGGTATTTTGATCAAGGGGAAAGTCATATCCTTCGGTTCTCTACCAATTTTGGATTATGATGATGCACGAAGGATATTCTAGGTAAATAATAATTCCTAACACGATGGGGCCCACCTTCATATCGGGGGAGTATGAAAGATTATGGGTTAATTGTTACCCCATGGGGAAGCTGAAAGAACCATTTCGGATGGTATAGAATCCCTAGATTGTTTCCTATATCGTTCCTTCACTCATAATAAAACCACACATTCCCTTCATCATGAGGTGTGCTGCAACCACACCCCCTACTTCAGTCCCTTCAAAAACATAGATGCATACACCTACTTATCCCTCTCTTTTGGTGAGAAGGCGCTCGATCAATCATCAAAAGAGTCTGGGAGGTATTTCATTAGTGAACTCCTTTCAGTGGGGAGGGATTCTGACATCTCCCCTCTTTTGTATATTTCCCAAGATCATGATTAGACTAGAACCAACCGAGAATTTCCAATCATGTTAGTGGCTATAGTTTTTCCTTCGCATTCAGCTCCACTGGCTGGGCCATCCAAGGGAAAAGAGAGTCTCCCACCTTGGGTGATTAGCCTTGGGTATGCCCCAACTCCCATGGCGATGCTTCCCACGTACAAACATGTGAAAGTAGGGGAGGATCAAAGTGAGGGTGATGTGGAAAGACACATGGAAGTGTGTAAAGAGGCATGGCTCCCATTATGTTATCTTTCAATGGATACTCCCTTGGACAATTTTTCCTACGTGGGTGACAATGTTTATAGATTAATTATTGAGTTTTGTTCTGATGACATTGATTATCTTCACCTTAACTTCGTTATTTACCAAATATTCCATTCCCAAGAAGGGCTCACCTCTTTTAGGGAAAATCGTGTCAGGTATAATTCATTCCATTACCAGGAGGCAAACTTCTGAGATATTTCTGAAGAATTTGATCATTTAATGGTCGAGGAGGTGAAGTATCATGGTATGGTGGCATCCCAGGATGAAGAGATGCATGAATGCAAAGCCAATGTAGCTAGGTTGAGGGAGAAACTGGCCTATATTCACGCCAATTATAATGTATTCAAGAAAAATGGGAAGGACCTTAATGTTTTCCTAGAGCAGGAACATCCAATGGTCAAAGATAAACCAGAGTAAAGTTATTTCTTGGAACATACCATCGATGGCCCACGATAATTAGTCACTATCCTTTTGGAAAGGGAGAACCAAGACCTATTGTTGTTACGTCCCAATGTTACGACATGTAATACCCTTCTTTTTTTATTTCTCTAGAGAGACTCAGAATTTTGGGATGTTCCTCAATATTTTCTGAACCCAATTGAGTAGATTTTCCTTTTAAATGTCTCATTTTCATCTCTTCCTGTCATCACTTTTTCAATCAAGTGTAAAGTATTAAACCATGACTTAAAATAATGAAACTGATATAATTGAATCGAGCTCTAATTTTTTTCCTTATCTAAGGGACAAAGATATCATAGTTACACTATTGATATGGATTTATAAACAACCCCTACATTATTTGTGTATTTTCTGATGACACCCTATTTTTTTCATAGGCACATTTAGTGTTGACCTAGCAGCGATAGCTCAGATTTTTCATAGGCCAACCATTGTGGGATTTTTACCTAACTATATTTGTGCCTGTTGAGTTTATATTGCTCAATGTTTTTTCGAGGTGATACATGGTGTAGGACTGAAGTGATGACAATCAAATTTTTCCCAGGACGCCCTTTGTGGGTTTTCGTCTTGGTGATTTTCATACCTGTTTTGTTAGTGGTTTAATTTCCTTCAAGCAAGACTATCATTATTGATGATTTATGTCGAACATATTTGACTATATTTGGTGGGGTGAGGGCCCCAATGTGGGTTTTCACTACTTTTGGATACCTTAATACCTTTCAGATGTATATGTGGGGGAAATTGTTTCACTCATGTTTGAACAGCATGCAGGGCATGCCATAGGGAATAGGGGTCATATGGGTGTACAAAGGTAGGAAAATAATCACTTAAGGAGGACATTACATTGTAAGATGGGCCATGGGCCTTATTATGAATATTCACTATGGCTATGGAATGATTTTTCTTTCAACGGTGTCCTTATGTCAATGAATTTCCATTTCTAATGGTTGGGTAACTTCCTGGAAGTTGCGATTATGAAGACCACCAAAGGTGGCTCAAAAGGGACATGTTTTCTGATTGCATTGGGGAGATTCATATCAATCATGTATATATACAGAATAACACTCCTACATGAACATTGTAGTCATGAAGGATGGTTGGATATTTATTTAGTCTAATGTCATGAATCTGGGACATTCTTTCAAAATGGAATGGATTTCCCTAGTTCTCATGAATTTAACCAGAAACATCCCACCATAATCAGAAGTAATTATAGAATGGTTTGTAAATTAATCTCAAAGAGTACCTGATTCTTGGGATGGATATGATGGATTATAAGCAAGGAGTCATTTAGAAAGAATAATTTCCAATGTAACACATGCCTTTGGAAGATAGGCCTTGGGAATCAATATGACGAGCCGTTATGGGAATGATATGAATTTTTATGAATTGGTTTCCTTGGATCAATGGATTTATTCTCCTTATAACTGGGAAACATCAGGGAATTTGGGATTCAAGATCACTAGGTGTGGTTTATGGGAGTTTGTTCTTTCTGATAAGATATTATGATTCATGAGGGGGTGGTGTTTGGACATGGGAGAGTCATTTTGGGTTAACATATCCTGGGAAAGGGTCAAGACACTTCTATCATGCAGGTGTTAGATAATGATTCATGCACATCTAAATCGTGCACCAATGATGATAGGGAAACCTCCTTTCCTGACTGAACCCATGAATTGTTCTTTCAAGACCATGCAATTTAACTTCATGTGGCATGAACATTCTCTATGTAGTTTAACGTCATGTATTAAGGAATAAGTTCATATATTTATACAAATGCGTGTAATGGGGGACATTTTTGAATGTCAAGGTAATTGGCCATTTCAGTTTATCTTCGTGCTGTGAGGATGTTCTTTGTGTAGTTTATCATAATGCGGTAAGGAAACTACTATAAAGGTCAAACATTATTAGAATGTAACTGAGTTTGAATACCCTGACATTTCCAAGATGATGGAAGGATGAAGATAGTGTAAATTGTAATTCTGGGGGATCTTGAAGAAGGAGAAATGATATTGGGGCTCTGGGGCCGTTGAGCGTACGAGGGTAGGAAGAGTATTAGACGAGGATGACTTTCCCTTGGAAGATACACCAGGGGCGATCAATTTCCAGATCCACTGAGGGCATGTTATGCATATTTTTGCAATAGTGTCCGCATGTTGATGAACTTCCATGTTTGATGGCCTTGGAGTTTTATGAGGTTCCATGGTTATCCAGGTCATGGATTTCGAGGTATTGAAAGGGCATCTACGGTCATGATGGATATATTAGGCCACAATTGATTCTAATTCTTAGGAAGTTCCCTACACTGATTTACCCTGTGTGTGGGGTACATGTTTATTCCATATAGTTTAACGTCGTGTAGTGTGGACAATCTGTTCTTAGTTTAACAATCATAATCTTCGAACCACTATCAGTTGATACTATGGTAACAATTGGGATAATCAAATTAGGATCCACTGGCATGCTCTGATAAAAAGGGGTATGAAGGTGTAAAATGTTATTTCTGGGGTCTCTCAAAGTAGTATTTTTGTTGTGGGGGATCTACGGACAGTAAGCACACAAACATATGAAGAGCGTCTCCTAAGGAAGAATTGTCTTTCGTATACGGGCCATGGTCCTCATTATGTAGAGCTGCTGAGGGAATGTTATGCATAGTCATGAAAAGGTGTTTGTAGGTCGATATCCTTCCACTTTGATGGCCATGAATATTATGAATATCTGGGATAACTCATGATAGGGAGTCTTGAATATGGGGAGAGATGTGTCCAATCATACGAGAAACAACAATATTGCAACACTATATTGGGTTGAAGAAGCACAACTATAGGGTTATGTTGTGGATGTAGACCATCATAGGATCCATGGGTGGATGTGTTATCTAAATAGGTAGTGAGACCTTGGAAATGTCTGGATGTGAAGGGAACAAAACTGTATACCATTTCTCTGGAAACTTTTGGATTTGGAAATGTGATACGAGGGATCTACGGCTGGTAGTTGTAAGGAGCTAGGATGAGTTTCACCAACATTCCTTTGGAATACGGGCCATGGGTGATCAATATGAAGAGTCATTGAGGGAATGGTATGCATAGTCAGGCAATGGTGTCCCAAGGTCAATGACCTTCCACTTCCGATGGACATGGTTAATATTGAATATCTGCAATCATCTCAGTCATGGAGTCTGGTGAATGTGATGGATTCATCCAAACGTTCAAGGAGTTTTCTATCCATGTTGTACTGTGTATCAAGAGTGGATTATGACTTGTGCCATGCATTTTATGGTCACGCGGTAAGGATGACTTCTGTGCAGTTCATTATCATGTGGTAAGGACATGGAGAATTTTATAATCCATTGAGTTTAACTTCATGTGATAAGGATTGTGTCGAACCGACGTAAAAATGTAATCCATGCAGTTAAACGTCAAGCAGTAAAAACTTTTTTGAATCGACATGAAAATAAAAGGCTGTCATTTATTTTAATGTCTTTCTGTAAGGATGGCCTCTGTTGTAACGCACCAAACTTTTGATGAATATTTGATTCCTAAATTTGGGTGTTATTTCATTTAATACTGCACAAAAATATATCCTTTAATTAATGAAGTGATACCATTGGGTTTAAACTATTATATGACCATAGGTCAATATGAATGTTGGAAACTAAACTCTTAATGTTATAATTACTATTTATAAATACAAGTGATCTTGGTTAATTAATACAGAAAGAAGAGTTGATGGCCTCATCCACTAGATTTGGGCCATATGAAGCCCATCTTTCAGAGCTTGGGAAAGAGGTATCATCTCTCACCTTTTCTCTAGACCAATCCCATGATATGATTCAACATATGAAGCTTCAACGAAATTTCCTACAGGGGAAGTTCAAGCTGATAGAAATCACCACTTGGGTGATGTTGTCCAACCCACCCCAAGATTCTACAAACATAGCACACCGTAAATTTAGGCCGTATGCAGGTGTTATAAGGGGATTTGTAATGATGCATTAGATACTTTTGGTAATCCTTTTGTATAAATAAGTTTTTTATTTCATCTTATGTTAAATTTTTGAATTTCAAATGTTCGGGTGAAGTTCCATATTATTGATATATTTTGAAAAAAGTGGTAATTTAAAATATTTCTGTATTCATTAAATAATTAATAATAGGAAATGATTTTCAAAAAAAGTTCTTCTACAATTGTGATCAGAAATAAATTTAATGTCTAATAAGATCAACTTCAATTTTAGTGAATAGTAAGCTATGAAAAGTAAAATACCCTTATGAATAGTAAGGAATTGTAATGAATAGTAAATTGGACAAAAAAATAGAAACATAACCCATGAATGTATAAATACAATTTAGATATCTTAAAAGTGAATAAATTGATCAGAGTATATGTTTTTATATATTTGTATGTCATAAATATTTTATTTACAATTTTATAAATAATTTAATAATTTAAAATGAAAATTTATTTTCATAAAATGTATTCATAAATTGATACTTTATTTTCTTATGGTTATACGATAATTTTATGGGACCCTGATTACTTTTTCAATGTTTTACAAAACTAGTAATTGTTTTAGAGTTGTTTTTTTCATAAATAAATATTTTATTTAAAAAATAAATTAAAAAAATTTAATTTTTTTTTTCATAAAATGGATTTCAATTTTTAATTCTGAGCATCGATGTAAGGTTAGGGTGAATGTTTTTTGATTTTTCTTGAAACAGTTGAATTTTCTGTGAATAGTAAAAATACAGTTTTGAGTTTCGGGTGTTTAATGAAATCATGAATTATGTAATCATCTTGGTCGACTTTTGAATAGTATGATATGTTATGAGGTGTCCCATTTGACCAATACCTTGTGAAAATACCATGGGCAAGCCCTAGGTTATGCAAATACCACAGATGAGGTGTCCCTTGAAATTAATTAAATATTTCACCACTTTTCCTATAAAGACCAAGCCATTCACTCATTCATTTAATTCCAAAATCCTCCTCAATGAAGCTCTTGTATTTTTATCTCCTAATGAGTCCTCCCAAGGTTCCACCGATCCCCCAAGGTCCCAACCATTGAGATTTCAATGTCACTCTTCAAGGTAAGGGAATCGTTCACCCTCCTCTTTTAAGTAATGACTTCATTTATGTTATGTCTTCTAGTTTCCATCTTATTATGTTGGTGTATTTTCCTTTATAACCTAATTATGGTCCATTTTATTTCCAATTGATGAGATACCCTTTCCACTCTAATCAACTGAATTTATGAATTTTTAATTTGATGTTGTTATACTACTGAATTTTCATAAAAGAAATCACATCTTTTCTTTTCATTCGAGTTTCATTTTCATATGGTATTTTATTCAAATATCCATACTATGATATTTTTTTTAATTTATACCCATATTATATTATGAATTTTTTATTACTGGTTGAGTCTAGTCCCTACTCGTTTAACCATTTTCTAAAACTATGTTATTTAGCCGTTATGATGGAAAATTGTCTTCTCTAAAACTCTCTATATTTTTCAAAATAATTGTCTTATTTTATTTATGTGAATACCCAAATCTATTTTAATTTTTATGGTTATTAATAAATATATAAAATATATCTATTTTATTCTAGAATTGACATACATATAACCCTCACTCCCTTTCCATGGGTTATAAATGACATAACGATAATGTTTTTAAATACTTTTAAAACATCACGATTTTGAAGTAAAACCCATATCTTTCACTCTATATGGATTATTTATTAAATTTATTATTATTATATATGTGTCTCACATGAAAATAAGGATGTATTAAAGGTGATCCATGATAGTGATCCAATGCATTGGTTAAAGAATTAATCTCTAGAGAAGATAAGTTTCACAATACCTTGGTGAATAACCTTGGTATTTTTTTATGCCACCTTGGGGATTAACCATGGTGATATGTTCATAAATGTATTAATGGAATATTGTATAAAAATATTCATATTATGATTCATGTCATTTCTATTATTATATTCTTATTTTTCTATTTCCCTTGTCATCATATTTTTCATCAAGTTCTTATTAATATTACAAGTAAACTGACTCCCTTGTTTACCTTTACTGGGCTTTCTGTTCACCCTTTCCATTGATGTATGTCTACAGGTTATGAGATGCAATAATTTTACTTATTAATAACTTATTATTAAGTCGTACAAGTGGATTAGAAGAATGTTTTATGTTTTCATGTTTTCTGTTCTGTATTTCCAAGACACTAGACTTTAAAGATCTTCTGTTTGTAAAATGTAATGAAAAGATATGTAATAAAATGTTGGGATTCCATAGTTGGTATCAAAGGAAAGTATAGTTATTTATGTAAATTAGGATATGAATAATTTAGTAACAACCCTATGGAAAATAATAAATATTGGAAAACATCCAGGTATATTGGTGAGTATCGAGTATGTGGTTTATTAAGAAAATACATCATTGTCTTGATACGAGCAGGTAGAGGTTTCTCTGGAATAGTTTTACCTAGGAGTGAAAAATCCTATAAAGAGTTTTCGTAATGACCCGAGGTATCCTGGTACATGAGGAAATTCCATGCTGCACTCATTATTACGAAACTCTCAGGAGATATGTGTGGTTAATCAAAATATTTTTAATGAATCATTATAAATGATTTATAGATAAATGTATTTGTTTGAAGAATGATGTTTTAAGACATAAAATCTTTTATAGTTAACATATTCTTAAATAAAATATGTTTCTAAATATGGTTTTATTATTTTATGAAATGGAGAGCAATAGGTGGAACCGTTAAAATGGTGACTGCAATGGACCTTGTGCTGACGACCTTCCGATGCAAGCCAGAATGGAAAATTTCATGATAATGAAGAACCAAATGACACATGTTATGGAAAATAACTTGAATCAATATGGGAGACCGATATCACTTCTAATGGAACAAATTTCGGTTTAATACCTTATGGTTCAATGACCACCAACCTTCAGTGGATCTACTGAAATATTGATTGATGAACATTGGATCAGCTCTATCGGGATGATCTTTTCTATTCTCCGCTGTTTTGAACAAGAGAAGGATACCTTGGGGTTTTATCTCTTATATAGAGAATCTAATAAGTGGTGGTATCTGATTAAAAATTCAAGGCCAATAGTGGACGTTATGGCTATGGATTCATAAAATCTATGATGGATATTCTTCAATAAGTATTTCCCTTGATTGAGAAGATCAATAATGGAGAAGGAGTTTCTAGAGTTCAAGGAGAAGGAGAATGAATATGTGGGATGATATGACATGAAATTCACAAGTCTTTCACGTTACACCTATAGCTTTTTCATGGATCTAAATGGAAAGGTTGGTTGACTCTTCAGTGGACTGAGACCTCATCTGTGGAAGATTCTAGCCAACCGAGATTATGATAGCAATGAAGTGATCTTGAGAAGTGCGATGAAAGTCAAACTAGATTTTGGTGAGATGCAATGGTATCATAAATCCAATGACAAAAAAATATCGATTGAGCCAATATTAGGGAGGATCTTAGATCAGGTAAGAGGTTCAAGAAAGTACAATGTCCCAGATGTAATAAATGTTGGAAGAATCATTCGGGGAACTTCCTGATTAGGAGTAGGATGTCCAACAAGTGTGGTAGATATGGCCAAATTGCGCCGAATTTTCGAAGTGAGGTGAAGCCAGAAATTCCAAACACTAACGACAAGGGGAATACTGTGAAGGCCCTACCAGATGTCCAATCCTATAAGTGAGGATATTTTGAGAACTTTTACAATCACTGTAAAAATATGAGGGCAGTGGGGGGTAAATCACCATAAGCCTCAACAATGGCCAAGGGAACAAGGTTTTACTTTTTCAATCACTACGACTTATTTTGAAGCGCAAAATGTTGTGGTGTAAGGCACTATTGTTTTTCTCTCAAAGATAGAAAGTGCTTTGTTTGATTCTGGTTCTACAAATTCCTTTATTTCCTACATGTTTGCAATGAATTTCGAATCAACCCCTGATTTTTAAATTTATAGTTATCAATCATATCTCCTGGTGGGATTATCCAAGCATCGTCAGTGTTTAGAAACTCTAGTACTTACTTTAGTGACCACAATCATATCACAAATATAGTAGTCATTCCCATGCTGGATTTGACATTATACTTGAGATGGAATGACTCTCAAAATATAATGCTAGGATGAAATTAAAAACCAAGGAAATCTCTGTATTCTTAAATGGAAAACCTACAGTTATCTTCCAAGGAGAGATACCTAAACTAGATATTTGTATAGAAGAACCTCCTATATCCTTATTTATGAATTTTATCAGTAAAGAGGAAGTAGGAAATGATATTATTAGGATTGAAAATGTCCACGTCATCCCAGATTATATTGACGTACTTCCTGAGGAGTTACCTAGACCTCCCCCAAAAAGATAGGTAGAGTTATCAATTGAACTCAGACCTGGATCCCATCTGATATCAATGACCCCGTATAGGATGGAAAATGTGGAGCGGGAGGGGTTGATGAAACAACTCCATGATATTTTGGAGAATGGGTATATCCGACTGAGTGTGTCTCCTTGGGGAGAATTAATTCTCTCTATGAAGTAGAAGAATGGGTCAATGCATCTATGAATTGATTTTATAGAACTAAACAGGATCACAGTGAATAACAAATAACCTCTTCCAATAATTGTGGAATTATGTGACCAAATTCATGGGTGTCAATTATTCTCTAAGATTGATCTTCGATCTGGTTATCATTACTTGAGGGTGAAGAAAGAAGATATTATAAAAACTGACTTCCAATCAAGATTTGGTCATTATGAGTATGTTGTTTTGTCCTTTGGACTAACTAATTCATCTCCTATTTTAATGTATTTGATGAATAGTGTCTTTAAGGACTACCTTGATATATTTGTCCTAGATTTATTGATGAGATTTTTGATATATTTCAAAAATCATGAGGACATGAGGACCATCTATGGTTTAATTTTAGAACTCTACAGAAAGATAGGCTTTTTGGAATGTTCAAAAATTTTGAATTCTAGTTACAATAAGTTTCTTTCTTGGGAAACATTACTACTAATGAAGGAATCCCAGTTGACCCTACAAAGACAGAATTTGTAGAGGAGTGGCCTCAACCTACGACAATAACTGATATTCAATGTTTCCTGGGATTAATGGGATTTTATAGGAGGTTTGTTAATAACTTTTCATGACTTTATAAGCCATTAACCAAGATTACTCAAAAGGCGGTCAAGTTTGTTTGAACAATGGAATGTGAGGAATGTTTCCAAGATCTGAAGAAGAGATTTGATACAGTACCCATGTTAACATTTCCCTAAAGTGGAGAAGGATTAGTTATTTTTAGAGATGCATATCTGAAAAGGATTTGATTTTTCCTCAAGAAAAATGAAACATTCATTGCTTATGAATCACGATAGTTGAAGACTCATGAGTAGAACTATCCTCCGTATGATCTGGATATGCCTGCAGTCGTTTTTGCTATGAAGATATGGAGGCACTATCTTTATTCGAAAAAAATTGATATATACAAAGACATTCAAAGTTTGAAGTATATTCTCACACAAAATTAATTGAACATTAGAAAAAGGAGATGGATTGAACTTCTTAAAGCTTATGATTGTTCAATTCATTATCATCCCTATAGAGTAAACAATATTGTTGATGCATTAAGAAGGAAAGACCCAGTTGTTCTTCATAATATCTATTAAAAGAGACCATTTGATCAATGAACTAGTAATAATAGACATGGGAATTATAAAGAAATGGACATCATAAACCCTAAACCCAATTATTTCTCAATCATCATTAAAAGAGATAATCAAGAAAGCATAGAAAGAAGATCCTTTGTTATAGAAGAAGTTTGAGGTTGTGAAGGATGGGAAGTTTCCCGTTTTCAATATTGAAACAGAAGGTGTAATAAAATATTGTACAAGACTATGTGTTCCATATATTTCATAAATAAAGAAGTAGGAGTTGGATGAATCTCATAGTTCTACATTCTCTATACATCCAGGAAGCAAGAAAATGTATAGATAAAAATCGTGATCTTTATTGGTGGGATAATATGAAAATGGAGATTGCTAACTACACTTAAAGGTGCCATGTATATTAGCAAGTGAAGGAAGTGGAAAACATCATAAAGGGGTATTACAACCACTACCCATACCAGTATGGATGTTGTAAAATATCACTATGGACTTCGTCACTAGTCTACCGAGAACATTAAATAGAAACAATGCAATATGTGTTATTGTGGACTGCCTCCCCACAAATGCCCATTTTATCTCCTTTCGGGAAGATTTTTCTCTTAATCAACATGCCATGATTTATGTGAAGGAATTGGTAAGGCTACATGGAGTTCCACTTTCCATCATCTCTGATCATTATCCAAGGTTCACATAAATATTCTAGAGAAGTATTCAAAATGCTCTGAGCATTGAAGCTGGTGAGAGAAATCTCCATTGTCCTGATCTTGTGAAAGGGATGATAGAAAATTTCCATGCCATACATCATTGCATTAAGGCTGGTCAGAGTTTGCCAAAGAACTATGTTGACAAACATCAAAGGGATGTAGAGGTTGATATTAGAGACAAGGAAATTTTTAGAATTTCACATTGGAAGAGAGTCATGAGGTTTGGGGAGAAAGGGAAGCTTAGCCCTATGTACAGTGTCCCCTCTGCAATCTATGATGATGTAGGAGCAGTGGCCTATCAGCTTGCACTTCCTCTAAATATAGAACAAGTTCATGATGTCTTCCATGTATCCCTCTTGAGGATTATCATACCTGACCCTTCATATGTACTAAATACAGAGGTGGGAAAATTTGAACATGACCTCTATTATGAGGAGCATCCGGCGGAGATCTTGGATTATAGAGACAAGGTTTCACGCAGCAAGACTACCCACCTTGTTAAGGTGTTGTAATGGAACCACAAATGTGAAGAAGCCATGTGGGAACCATAGGAGTCTATGAGGCCGAAGTACCCACACTATTTCTCTGCAACGTGTACGAGTTAAAATGATGGGGAAAAAATTTCTTAAGGGGAGAAGAACGTAACGACCCAATCATTTGAATAATATTTCTTTCCTAAATTTGTGTATTATTTCATTTTATACTTCACAAAACTATATCCTTTAATTAATAAATTGATAGCATTGGATTTCTACAGTTACATTACCATTGGAAGATATAAACATTGTAAACTAAACTCATTACATTACAATTACTGTTTATAAATACAAGTGATCTTGGTTAATTAATATAGAAAGAAGAGTTGATGGCCTTATCTAGTAGAATCAGGTTGTACAAAGCCCTTCTGTCAGATCTTGAGAAGAAGGTAGATTCTCTAGGCTTTTCTCTGGACCAATCTCAATCTGAGCTTCAACATGTCAAGCTTGGATGGAATCGACTAAATGAAAAGATCAAGCTGATTGAAATCGCCACTCTAGAAATGTTTTCCGAGACCCCCAAAATTCGATCACCATAGCACACCTTACACTTAGGCCGTATGCAGGTCTTATAAGGGGATATATAACGAGGCCTGAGATACATTTTTAATCCTTTTGTATAAATAATTTTTTTTTCTTCTTAGGTTATATTTGTGAATTTCAATGTTCTATATGATGTTACATATTGTTGATGAATTTTGTTAAAAGTGTTAATTTAAAATATTTCAGTATACATTAAATAATTAATAATGTGAAATGATTCTCAATAAAAGGGTTTCTACCGTTTTGATTAGTATTACATTTAGATTCTAATAAGATAAACATGATTTATAGTGAATAATAAAGTATTAATAGTAACATACTTGTGAATAGAAATGAATAATAATGAATAGTAAATGAGCTCAAAAATAGAAACATCCCCCAAGAATGTATAAATACAATTTAAGCATCTTAAATGTGAAACAATTATCATAGTATAAGTTTTGATATTATATTATGTTATAAATATTTTATTTAAAATTTTATAATTAATTTAATAATTAATAATGAAAATTTATTTTCATAAATTTTATTCATAAATTTCTACTTTATTTTCTTATGGTTATATGATAATTTTATGGGACCTTGATTACTTTTTCAAGGTGTTACAAAACAAGTTATAGTTTTAGAGTTGTTTTCTGAATAAATAATGATTTTATTTAAAAATTAAACAAAAAATATGTATAAAATTATTTTCATAAAATGGAGTTCATTTTTAATTCAGAGCATAGATATTAGGTTAAGGTGAATTTTTTGGTATTTTTCTGAAACATTTAAATTTGTAGAGAATAATAAAAATACAGATTTGAGTTTTTAGTGTTTAATGAAATCATTAATGATGTAATAATGATGTAATCATTTTTGTAGACATTTGAATATTAATATATGTTATGAGGTTTCCTATTTAGCTAATACCATGGGCATATACGAAGGTAAATCCCATGGTTTTTCCAATACCACCAACGAGGTGTCCCTTGGAAATTAATTAAATATTCCTTCACATTTCTTATAAATACCAAAACATTTCCCCATTAATTTTATTCCAAAATACACCTAAACAAAGCTCTGGTGTTTTTACCTCCCAAGGATTCCTTCCAAGCTGCCCCCAATCCCCCAAGGTCCCAACCATTGAACTTTCAAAGTCACTCTTCAATGTAAGGGAATCGTTCACCATCCTCTTTTAAGTCATGACTTCCATTATGATATGGCTTCTAGTTTCCATCCTATTATGATGGGGTATGTTCTTCTATATTATAATTATTTTCCATTTCATGTCCAATTGACGAGGGAACCATTCTGCTCCAATAACCCAATTTTATGAATTTTTAATTGACGTAGTTGGGATACTAAATTTTCGTAAAATAAATCTTGTCTTCTCTTTTATTTCTAGTTTCATTTTCAAATTGTATTTCCTAAAAATATCCATACCATGATATTATTTATTTTTATATTTTACCCATACAGTATTATGTGTTTTTTATCAATGTGTGACTCTTTTCCCCTCTATTTTCATCATTTTCTAAAACAATGTTATATAGTTGTTATGCTGTTGAATTTTCGTCTCAAAACCTATCTCTATTTTTCTCAAAAATTATCTTTCGTTATTTATGTGACTATCTAAAATCTATTTTCAGTTCCAGGGTTTTTCATCAATACATAAAATTGATAAATTTCATTATGAAATTGACATACATATAACCCTCAATCCCATTCCATGGGTAATAAATGACACACCGATGACGTTTTTATGTACTTTTAAAACGTCATGATTTTGAAGTGAAACCCACTTCATTCACTCTTTAAGGGATATTTAGGAAATTTTTTATTATGATCTATGTGTATAAAATTAATATAAATACATTTTAAGTGTTCACCCTAATAGCACTCCAATGCATTGGGTAGATAATTAATCTATAGAGATGACAAGTTTCACGATACCTTGGTGAATAACATTGGTATTTTTTATGAAACGTTGGGAATGAACCTCGGTCATATGTTCATGAATGTATAAATGTAATTATTTAGCCACATATTCATGTTATGATTTATTTTATTTTTATTATGATATGCCTCTTTTTCTATTTCTCATGTATTAATATTTTTCATCACCTTCTTATTCATATCAAAAGTAAACTGACTCCTTTGTTTACCCTTATTGGGCCTTCTGCTCACCCTTTCCTTTTATGTATGTCTCCAGGTTATGGGATGAAATAATTCTACTTCAGAAGAACTTGTAATGATCTCATAAACTTGCATTAGAATAATGTTTTATGTTTTCATTTTTTATGTTCCTGATTTCCATGACACATAAATTTAAAGAACTTCTGTTTGAAAAATGTAATGAAACGTTATGTAATAAAAAGGAAAGATTCCATATATGTGATGTTTAGCATCATGTGGTAAGGATGATTGTAGAGCTCTTTATCATCATGTAGTAAGTATGGGATCCATTCAGTTTAGCGTCATGTGGTATAGATGCATGTCATGTAGTTTATCGTCATGCAGTAAGGACGAGATCCGTGTCATTTAGAAATATATGGAAAGGAATCTTGACGTATAGTTTATAATCATGTAGTAAGGACATGATCCATTCTTTATAGCATCATGGTGTAAGGACAGGGGCCATGTAGTTTATTTTCATATTTTAAGGACATGGGTAATAATTTTTTTCGGGGGTGGCTAGGACAAGATACAGAAATCACGACATCAATACATATCCTGCAAGGGAAAGAATAAATCCATACATTGTTCTCAAAGACCTTTTAATTCAAAGGGGATTACTGCACAAATATGACTCATACACAGGAGGGGGGGATTTTTTCATGGTGTCTTAGCCTAGATATAGAAATCATGGTGTCGCTACGTATCCTGCGAGTGCAGGAATCCAGTCATATGTAGTTCTTTGAACGTGGCACAGTATATAACGAATGATGTGAGATCAATGTTTTCTCAGGTGAAGACATTGTCTTGTTATGCAGTTTAATGTCATGTGACAAGGAAATATTTCTATTTTTTTAGGGTCAAATAGTTCAGATCGTCACGACATAGTTTATTTCTAGGTCACTGGGACGGATTACTGTGCAGTTTTACGTCATGCGGTAAGGATGAGGGGAATATTTAATTTATCTTCCCGCAGCTCGCCCGATTTACTAGGTAGTTTATTATCATGAATTAAGTACATATTTATCTATGTTTTGGGTCATAGAGCTCAGACCTCTAGGAATGGCTTCCAAACATGGGATCATTCTATGATTTCATAGCAGAACCGACATGAATGAGGTTGGGAGCCTCCGGCACGCACCCCAAGGGGAAAATCCCGGACATTTTGAGGTCATAATACTAAGATTATTGGATCTTGGTTTAGGGTAATAGATTTTGGATCATCACGACATAATTTGTTATCATGTTGCAGGGATGAAGCACTGTACAGTTTAACATCATGCGGTATGGAAACTATACTATGCAGTATATTATCATGCAATAAGGACATTCAGGACTTCACACTTTAATGTCCTATAGCTTGGACGAAAGCTACTCTTATGGTTACACCAAATTTTTATTTAGAAACATCACATTTGTAAGAGCGGGGGTGATTTTCCCATCCATGGATATCAGGGAATATTCTCCATTAGAGTAGACCTTGTGTATGACATATGGTCCATCCCACAATGGCTCCAGCTTCGATGGTGTCATTCTATGTATCAACGGGGTCTTGAAGAGAAATATAATTTATCTTATGGGGAATGATTATAGACAATCCTTTTTATTGAAGGATTGTGAAATCCAGTTCTGATATACTTCCATGTGGTGAAAAGTGATCAACCTCTTTGGATTCAGTTGCTCCAATTCATCAAATCTATTTTCCTTTTTCTCATTATCAAGCAGTTTATCACAAGTGGAAATGTGGCGTGATGACAAATGGATTTTAATTGGAAGTGCTTCTTCTATTCCATATACCAATGAGTACAGATTATCCTAGGTAGCAGTGAATGTTGTAGTTTAATAGGCCCACAAGATGTGGAAGAGTTTGTCTTGCCATGAATTCTTGTATTTTTCAACCATATTCTAGACTATGTTAGATATGGTCTTGTTGAATGCCACAATCAGTTTGTTGGTCACTTCATGGTAGCGGGATAAATGGTTGTTCTTGATACCATAATTATGGTGTAATTTCTCCAATTTGGCATAGCAGATGTTGGTGTTTTTGTACGTCAGTATTGTAAGAGAGACACCAAATCTGGGGATTATATTGGCTTTCATGGAGCTGATAATGCTTCTTGCCCCGACTACCTTAACGGGTGTGGGTTCTACCCACATGTAAAAGATTTCAATTACTATGAAAATATATTTTAATTGTTTGATTGTCGCGGGATGATATTGTACCACGAAGTTCAGTCCCCAGATGGAGAATGTCTAAGAGTACATAGCTTGGTGAAGTAGATTCAGGTGCAGAGTAAAGAAGATGGCATGAATTTGGAAGCAGTGACATTTTTCAGTAATGTTCACGTAATCATGTGCCGGGGGGGGGGGGTTATCCAATCCTTTTAATTTTATGATAATGCTTGGATCCTAATTGATGTGCTCCACACACTCTATCATGCACTTCATTAATGAAGGAAACATTCTATTCTCCATCAATGCATCTGAGAGGGCCCCCGTCAGGACCTTGCTAGTAGAGGACCTTCTGATGGCTCGTGCCACCGTATAAGAAAAAATTTGAATGCCCTTCTCTATATTTTATCTCATTGAGCCCTTTCTGATGGATGTTCTCCCATCTGATGGTAGTTCGTAATGGGGGTCATCCAGCCGGTAGTAGGAGAAACTTGCTCAAGGACAGGGTGGACATTATCGATTTCTTCTATGTTAGTTTAAAAAACAGAAATACCATTCGACGATGAGCAATTCTGATAACTATTTTATCCCAGTATGGGCTAGCTAGATCTATGGCCACATTGGCTAACACATCGTCCTAGGAATTCTGATATCGGGGAACAGAGGTAAATAGCGGTTCTATGGGGAACTCCTCTATTAACCCTCCGATGTGGTCGAAGATGGGGATAAACCCCCCCTTCTTAATAACATAGTCACCATTGACTTGTTTGATGGCCTATTCTGAGTTGAATATTACGTTATGGTGCTAAAATTTCACTTGGAGTGAGATATCTATACTGGAAATGAGGGCCTCATATTCTGCCTCATTGTTTGTGCATCCTTCTGACAAGATGAAGGAATATGGAAAAACAGCCTAATCTAAGGATATGAGTATGAATCCCAGCCCCACCTTATTAAACATGGGGTCTAACATTATTTTACCTATCAGGATCATGGATGTGCCTTCAATGTACATTTCCCACGTTCGGTAATCCATTTCCATAGAGAGGACATCTTCCTTAGGGTGTTCAACATATGATGAGGAAATATCTATCGAGGGATGATCTGCCAAAAAATCATCCAATGCTTGGCCCTTGATTGATTTCTAAGACACAAACTGGATGTCAAACTATTGTAGGATGACTGCCCATCGGGATAGGCAACCAGTAAGAATTGGATGGATAAGGATGTATTTCACCAGATAACTGTGTGAGATCATGTGGACTTCATGATTCTGCAGATAATTCCACAACTTATAGACCACAAAGACCAGATCCAAACATCTCTTCTTGATATTTGAATATCAGGTCCTATCATAAATCATGTTTTGGATACGATAATACATGATGTTTTTACTGTCGGTGTCCTTTATTTATACGAGGAAGGATCATAATAACTGCTCTATGGCCATCACAGATTCGATAAGTGGCCTTCAATAAACTGGCGGCATGAGCACCGTGGAACTAAAGAGGAACTACTTGAAGAGATCTAATGCCTATAGTAAATAATCTTTCCATTGGTAGGTGAGTCCCTTCTTAATCAACCTAGTAATGGGTGAACATTTTCCCTCAACGATGGCTATAAAACGCCTGATATATGCCCACTATCCGTGGAGTATTCTCAACTCAGTGAGGATGCAGGGAGGTGGTAAAACTAGGATATCCTTTGTCTTCCCAGGTATGATTTTGATGCCACGATGGTGTACAAAGATACCGTGAAATTTCCCTGAGGTAACCCCGAAGGTGCATACCAAGGTGTTCATCATCAGGGTGTGTTGCCAAAGTTTTCTAAATATGGTTTCATGGTCTGATAGATGAACTAATAATTTTCATGATTTAACCACTAACCCATCAAGATATCATTCGACATACTTCCCTCGTAAGGGTTTGAAAATGTGATGCATGGAACACTGATATGTCACACCGATGTTTTTTAGAAAAAGGCCATGACCTTGTAGAAAAATACTCCATGGGGGCCCTGAAGGAAGTGTCTTATGCATATTATTGGGCCATTGTAATTTTATTATATCCATAATAATTGTCCATGAAGGAGAGATCCTCATATCCAGTCGTCACATCGATTAACAGTTCGGTGATCGGGACTGGTAAATCATGTTTCGGGCAGTGCGACATGAGATCTCTAAAACTGATGTAGACGTGGGTCTATATGTTCCTCTTTTTGAAGGGGAAAATGTTGACCAACCATATGGGATATTGGAACTCTGAAATGAAGTATGATTTGATGATATTTTCAACTTCATCCTCTATCTTGGTCGTATGTGTGGGGTGAATCCTTCTGGAAGCATTCCTATAGCCTTGGTGATCTTCTAGCAGTCCTAGGTGTTATGTCGCCACCTTCGTATCGGCTCCTGGGATTTCTGTGTAATTTCAGATGAAAAAGTCTTGATTCTTCTTCAAGAATGTGGTATATACCTCTAGTTAATTGGAAGTCACGGATGCACTAATGCGAGCGGGTCTCGGGACTTATTTTCAACCCAGGATTATTTTCCTGAGTTCATCAACAATGTTAGAGATACCATATCCGAATGTATGAAGGGAATATCTAAGGTCTTATTCCTCTTCATCCCCCAAATACTCCTCCTCTTCTCTTTCTGACAGAGAGAGAGCTATGGATGTGGGCTCTCCAGAGCATGGAGGCACGCAGTCGCATGGGCACTCTGTGGCAGAAGTGAATTCCTCTAACGCAATAGGTTATGAGGAAACCTCTATAGAGGGAGAATCATGGGGGGTGAAAACCATCTTTTCCTTCTACCTTTTCATTGAATGTTGAAGAGATATCTTTAAATTCTATTGATGGGGCGTGGGCACCCATTCTTCAGCATTCTTCCTCAGATTATGGGGAAGCAATTGCTTCTATGTTGTTAGACTTGGCTGTCACAACAGAGATCATGAGAACAGTAGAATACAGATCCAGATTCAGATTCCTGATCTCATCATGGTTTATGGGAAGCATTTACTCTTCACCGAGCTGCTTGAGGGGGTCTACAGGAACCACATCCAGACCGTTTGGGGGGGGGGGACCGAATCAATACCATCAATAACAGATTTCTTCCCATTTATCTCATAAAATCAAGAATTGATGTAATGGGATCAAATATCTAAAAAAGACCCTTATTAGTTTTCAATGTCCCACCATGTCCATTGATGAAATATTTGATACACTGGTGGTAGGAGGAAGGAATTTACAAGGGTTGATGAAGCCATGGCCTTCCTAACAGGGTTTTGAATGCCATATTTTTTTGAACCACTAGGAACTCTAAATGGGCCACAAGGTCGCCAAAATGGGTTCTGAGCTTCATTTGTCTTCCTAGATTTTGTTTTATTTTTTCACAACCCAAGTGAATTGTGGCCATGGGTGTCATATTTTCTTCATTGTATCCCAACCTACGATGTGTTTACAATGGGAGATGGTAGAATCCAGAGCCATTATCAGTGAAGCATTTCAGTACTAAAACGTCATTAGTCTTTCCAGAAACATATAGGGGTTTGATGTGTCATTTCATGGTGGAAAATTCATCTAGATCAGTAAATGAAATCAATACATTACATTCAGTCAGGCTAGACTCCATTTGATATACCTCAACAACAACAACAAGAGCATGAAATTCCTAGTGGATGAGCAGGGCTTCTATGAGTGTCTACCTAAGGTCTACTAACAAACATAAGGAATAAAAGATTGTTATCTTGGTCAATTATTAGGCTAGCTGCATTAGGATATCATAATTTTCTCCATAGGCCAGTGATTCCCCATTTGTGGTAGATCTTTAACATGCACTTCAAGGCTGGAGCATGATATTGGGAGGGATCAGTCGCAAGGGAAAGAGTTTGTGGTGCTCTTACATTTGGGGGACCTGACATGGTGTATTTAATTGTTCTCCCTTTGAAGCTAGACACTTTTTCCTCCTCTGATGGGTATAACAGAACAATGGGTCTAGAGTGGATTCTCATGGGGGAAAGGGAATATTATTTCTCCTACTGGTTACATTGAAGGTATTTACCCCACGTTTCGGTAATATTTATAGTTTGAGCGAGGGTATAACCATAGGGTAGGTTCTTTCCATGACCGTGTCAGCCTCGGTATCCCCTACCTCTGTGATTCCTCCTTCCATTCCCATTAGTGGGTGTTGGGATCTTGGGTTCATAACCATACTCTTCATCAGAGAATAGTTCCATTTTATGGATGACTATTATGTAATAGAAGATTATTTCTTCATTCGATGATAGATTAGACTGGTTGGATGCCTCTGATGGTGTTGTTTTGCGGGCCAGTTCCCGTTGGGTCAAGCCTAAGGGCAGGAAATCCAAAAGTGTAAAGTATAGATTTGGCCCTATCACAAAATGCTCCTCTTGTACATGATTCATCCCTCTCTGATTATGACGGAATGACCGACTTGTGGAGGGTTTTGGGGATGGTTATAGAGTATGTGTTGCATTAGGAGTTGTTGGTGGCACATCGGGTTGTTTCTATTGAGCTCCAAGTATGCCATAAGCTCATTTAACTGTCTTTTGAGTAATCCAACAATCAAATTTCTTCTCCCTTTTTCTAAAAACTTTTTTCCCCTCCTTCCCCTCATCTGGTTCAGTGGAAGAAACATATTCTATGTCTGTCAGGGTAATTCCTAACTTGACATACCGCGATTACACCATCCCTTGTACGATGTCATCGAAGACAAATCATTCCTAAATATTGTGTCCCAACATCCGATTGTAGGTACAATAATATGGTATGTGTTCAAGGAAGAATTCTCTTATATATCTTGGCATTGGTAAGTGGATCATGTTTCAATTCATGGCTGTAATGAAATAGCTAGGGACATGGTCATCCCAGAATGAGAAAACATTATTTCTTCAATCCTCAAATTGTCCACACCAAGGTCCTCTTTGATCGTCTTGCTGGAGTGGAGGCGGTCATTGATACACAGGAGGCCCTTGGAGATTTGGCAGAGGCATAGGTGGTAGAGCATGTGCAGGGTTGTCTTGAGCATGATAGAGGACACTTCATCTCTACCTTCTCTCTTTGCAGGATCCTATGATGCTATTCGGAACATGAGGTTAGCCTATTGCAAGGAGTCTTCGATTCTTTGGGCAGTAGAAATGAATTCCGAGAATCCAGTGGTGCTTTTCACCATTATGTCTGGATTTTGTATCTCATCTTGAAGAATGTCGACACATGTAGAAATATTCACATCCTGGGGTAGTGGCCTATTCAGAGCGTAGGTGGGACCCTTCCATTTGGCGATGATGTCTGAGACCCTCTTGTTCTCCCTCTGTTTGCAATTAATGAGGTCACTAACCATTGTCTTGGGAAACATTGAGCTAAAGTGGAATATGAATTGCTACCAAAGATCATCCCAACCCTCTATTGATTGAGCTGGAAATCTATTATTCCAAACAAAGGTCGAGCCTTGTATGGTTTACACGAAGCATCTTATTTTCACTGCTTCATGTTGTTATGGACATCCTATCATAGGGTTGCAATAAGATGTGTATTGCATCAAATGTTCTTCCACGTCACCTCAACTATTGATTATAGGGAATATAGGACTCCCAAAATTCGGTGGAGGTGGTCTGCTACTCACCTAGTCTGGGTAAGGCTGTCATTCTGGCTGTAACGGGGCATGCCAGTATTCTATTGCATTTAATTGAGCTGTTAATGCTTCAATGGAGTTGGTGAGACCTTGGTTTACATCCAGTTGGGCTTGACCCTGAACAGGTACAACCTAGGGTATTATTTTAGGTGCTAGATCGGCTGGTACATGAGGTGCATACACCATTAGTGGTACATTCAGAGGATTTATATGTACTCTCTCTGCTTGCATCTCGAGTGAAAGTAAATATTGGTATTCTTCTTAATCCATGTTCAGGTAGTTGGATTGGCCAGGTGCCATGACGGGCGGGGGCTCTGACATTGTTTCAATTTCCGGGGAAAATCTTTTTTGTTCAGGCACACTTTATTAAGTGTGTAATGTGACTCATCTATGGGAACATATTCGACAGGATGGTTCCTCGGGAGTAGCTCAGTGTTAATTCGACTTGATTCCTTCATTTCCTCCTCCTACCAAGGAAACCTCTCATCAAGCATGGGAGGCTCATTTTTGGATGAGAGAAGCAGGTGGGTTAAAGACAAGTTAGCCTTTGTTCTTATCTCTATTAGAGACTCGCTGGGGAAGTGTATGGGGATTTTCCAGAGCGTCTAGGATCCGGGTGGCCCTCTGGTTCCGGTAGTGCATGCATGGTGTCTCATTGTGAATCACATCATGAACGAGACCATATTTTCCCGATCTATTCAGATTTTCATCATCTTCAGTTCCATACATGGGTTTGACATACACGGCATTGACAGAAGCATAATACGGGGTGGAGGAGGTGTCATCTTACAAGTAGGAACAATATCTTTTTTTCCTCGTATGGGTTTTCCCCCTTCTCTCATGGGATTGTCTTCGGGTCTCTTGATGAAGGGTGACACAAAAGGATCATTTTTGTGACCTTATGGCACGTCTCCCTCTTAGAGTGGGTGTTGTTTCAAATGGCAGGATTGGATAAGAACCTCTTCTTCTGACTATCCTCCCCAAATGAGAGAATACTGATTCTCATGGGGGAGGTTTCCATTGAGGTAAAAATGTCCCCATCCCTGGGGTATGGGGTTAGTTCCATTCCATGGGCACTGCACGTATTTCCATTTTTTATGGTCTTACGAGGGAATTTTTTGTTAAAAATTCCCTCAGTCCTGCAAGATAGGGTTGGTCCCCTATTGTGGCAGTTTTTTCCACTATCGCTTCCTGTCTGATCTCGCATGCTCCCATTCGATGGTCGACCGAACCTGGTGTCATGTTCTCATGTCAATTAATTCCCTTTGGGGAGGATAGAATTGATCACTTATTGTCTTTTAATAGGTGAGAAGCCTGCCGAATGTTTTCGGTAGCTAGATTCGGGAGTTCGTGAATGGATCTCTCTCATCAAGCCTGAAACTTTTGAGACATACTCCAGGCCTTTTTCTGTCAGATGTGATGCCTCTCAAGAATTGTGAAATCATTTGATTTATGTCTGGAAGAGAAGTAATTACAAGACCTTACACCAAACATGATATAATAGATGAGGAGTGGAGATAAATGAGAAGCCCCATGTTCTCACCATCCACAGATACGAACTCCTGTCAGAGCGTCATCAATAAGTTGATACAATTTGTTCAGTGCCCGGGGGAAGGTTAACTCAAGGTCCCTTTTCTGCATCTATTATCTTGATCTTCATGCCAATGGAAGGGCTTCCATGTCAATGTGACATGGGATCTCTCCTACTATCTTGATGTGATCTACATAACCTACACATGCTTGGATGTTAAATTTCAACCGGAGAAGGGTTGTCCAGATATTGTGGCGGATGTCATGTATGCTTCCTTCTGAAAACAATCTAGATATGTAGAACTATGACGTGTTAGTAGGCCAAAAAATTTCTAGTATATCATCCATTCCCAATTGTTTGCTTAGGTGAAATACATCAAAATGTGCATCTTCCAGCGATTCCTCTACTCGATCATCCTAGTTGAGATGCTCCTTGATAGTATGATCACAGGTACGAGGGCTGGTAGGGATTTAATCGTTATATGGGTGGCTCAAGGGATGAATATGGTCTAAAACTGTCTCCAGATTGAAGAAGGATTTCATTGATAGTTGACTAGGAATTTGACATGACGGATTCCCTCCTTCTAAGTACCTTAGCAAAGGAGGGATTTTTTGTATTTGATTCTGCAAAGGGAGGACCTTCCTGTCAGTACGATATGTCACCGTAGGGAGGACCTCCATAGTTGGCGCTGCATTGGCGAGTACAACGATCATATATTGAATTCCTAATTCCAGAAATAATTCCTTAGTTTATACCCTAGGGAGGAACATCCTAGTGGTCTAGAACAAGGGGACGTACTTCTAGATTTTCTAGGAAATTGAGGGGAGGGACTTAGTAATGGCTCTCATGGTGCCGAGAATGACCAACATTGTTTGATGTTTGGTGTGCATCATAGGGAGGGACTTCATAATGTACTGCTACAAGGGGAGGACCTTCTAGTTTCTTATGGCCATTTTATTGAAGACCTTCTCAATCGCCGCCATGAAGGAAAATACTACCATCATTGTTGTCGTGATGGAGAGGAATACCATCACAACTATCAGTTGGAGAATATTTGTTGGGAACACCTGGGGGAGGGCCTTCAGAATGGTTCGTAATTAGGGGAGGGACTGGTCATTGCATGACATCTCTGTAGGGAGGACCTCAACTATTACAATAGGGAGAACAATCACCATAATATGATTCATAGCTGTGCGAAATATCGTTGAAAACTAATCCCTAGGGAGGACCTTCCGCATAGGCAACGACATGGGGAGGACCTTCTTGTCATGATGAGATGTCACTGTGGTGAGGACCTCCGCAGTTGCAACTATGATGTCAAGGACTACCATCATAGTCTTTGGTCCTAAATCATTGACTGTGTTTATGGTGTATACCATGGGTAGGACCATCACGGTGGATCGAATCAGGTGGAGTAACTTCTTGCTACTCGATCTTATGGTCATGTGGAGGGATTTCGTGACTCGTATAAGAATTGGGACTCTTGTGTTAGATCATTATATGCCAATGAGGGAGGCCCTGATGGGTTCTCGTGCAAGGACATTTAGAGATACAAGTAGAGACATTATTGGGAGGACATTCAAAACTTCTACTACTATACCCATAGTATGGTAATGTGTTGGAAGGATTCATAGACTTTGAGACATATTTGGTGGTGTTGAGAACCCCAGAATCCATCATAGAGGAGTCATGGACCCCCTCTTTATTTTCTAGATGACTTTGGTGCGTTTAGGGTGCACTCATATGGGAAACAAGGACCGTCTACAGTTGGTAATGGTTTTCACCTCTGGGTCCCTACCTAATTAGGTCCTGTGACATTTTCGAGATATGCTGACAAACATATTGAGTTTTGGAAGAGATATATTTATGCCCTGGATCATCCACCATGATGGATGGGAGTCCCCAAATGGGAACTAGTAAGCATGCTCGATCCAGTTTTCCTTGAATCGCATGATAGATCCAACGACCCACCTGGGAGGATGCATGGATGCAGATCTACTTTGTGGTGGCTATCTCGTCTCTTAAATGAGTCACCTCAATAGGGGAGATGGACTCCTGGACCCGAGTCCTTTCTGTTTCTACCCATGCCACTACATTCAGGAAAGTCTACAAAATATGATCTGGGATGTATACTCACTCCTCTATAATTTACCAGATATTTATAGAGACATCCTTTGATAGAAAGGATATAAGGGCCCATTCTACTGTCAGAGTATGAATGCCATGCTCCGGTCTTCAACTGATTAGTGGATGCTGACGATTATCCTATGTCAGGGTAGGTGAACGAGTCTACCCCTATGCTGGGATATTCCATCTTAATTTTCCATTTTCTGCCACATAGGGATGACATACATTACTTACATCTGCTGGTAGCTTTCCCTGCATATGTTGGTGACCCACCGTATCGAGTTGGTGGACTCTATTTTCATGGATAAAAGACCGCCTACTGATCTCTACCATACCAGGATGGTGGGCATCACGAACATCTGCAAGGAGCTGTTCCTGTAGGCGTTGAATTGGCACCACATCTGGTTGGTGGGCTTCATGATCCAAGGAAAATAGAGGCACCTATCGAGTAGTTTTTGTCTTTTACGGTAAAAGGTCTTGACGGGGCTCGATGGGGATGCTCACCTTCTTTTATGTTTTCTCCATATTTGGATGGAGGGTTTTGCAAGAGAGGACAGGTGCGTGGGCCTTCCTGGGAAATGACTACTTTTCTGAGAAGTAGAGTTCTTCATTAGGAGTGATGGTGATGACAGGTTCCTGATTGTATGTTTTCCACCCAAGGCAGTCAGTACTAGGGGATAGAGATTAGGGTGTGTGCGCGTGGATATTTGGGGTGGTATCCCATTTAGGGTGAGGAAACAAGGTTGTGTCATAGATGTGGAGACATATTCTAGCGGGGGACTTGGATCAGAACTCCTTTTTGGCAGGGATGAAGTAATCATCATCTACTTCATCCACTTTCCTATGATACGGGTGGTATTCATTGTCTCATTCTGGGGACAGGCTCTCGATACTGTTCAAGATGGCTACAGAGACCACCTAGATCTTCTCTGTCAGTCCCTGTTAGGAAGGCGGCTGACAATACATAGCCAATTGGTGGGTTTACATAGCTACCTACATAATTGGGATAGCAACATTTAGGTGGTAATCTCAGATTAGGGCATCCGAGACCCAGAGTTGAATATTCTAGGTGGGTGATTGGGTCCTCTGCCGATTTAGAGGCCAAGTCTTCACGTTGATCATCGTGTGTGTCTGTGAATTCCTCTGAGAAGCCATTGGATTGAAGGAATCGCTTCAACGTACCTGTAAAACATTGATAAAAATAAAAACAACCAAACCAATCAACATAGAATCTCATAATTCAATGTGTAATTAAAAACCTTGCATGGTCCTCCATTTGAACAAGAAAGGGGGAGTGAAGTTGTATTATTTCACCAACTCAGTTGAAGGCTCACAGCTAGGTCCATTTTCTTGGTTGGAGAATTCACAAGATGGCCCGTCAGATATTAATCATCAATTTATTGTTATGGAGTGTTTCAGATTAGGGTCAATCATTCATGATTTTAAAGATTCACATAGGGTTCACCATTTTTGTTTCTTGAAGAAGGGGATGTGATCGGTTCCCATGTCGGATTAAAGGGAGTCAATGTTGTTTAATCATTCCTATCATGTTCCCTATCTTAGTGGATTCTTTAGGTCTCCAACGGTTTTATTTTTGGAGTCAGAAACGCCCAATAGTAATTCTATCCAAATATCCATGTACCTGCTTTCCAAAGGCAGGCGCTCGTTGGGTAATATGGCCAATGAAACTTGAGAACCCCCAATGGTCGAGAGGATGGGCAGTCGAGCTCAATACACAGTTTTGGGGAAAAATTATTGCCTACTCTAGGACTCTATTATAGATTTAATACGTGTTCATATTTTTGAGAATCTTTGGATTATCCCCAAGTATTGTATCTGTGGATTACTCCTAGGTTAAAAGTCACAATTATACAAAGGGATCCACAATCGTCTACATATATGGTTTCCCATCCCTCATTGGATTAATGGTTCTGGGGAAGTTTGAGTTTGTTCAGACAACACTGGTCTCAATCCTTATAATTGGGCGCACTAGAGATTATTTTCATCCAGTGTGGATAGAGAGTTACTTGACCATATAGATCAAACCTATAATACAGGCTTCCTACGTATCCTTGGGAACAGAATCATAATCTGTGTAGTTTGGTTCCACTTAATGGGAAACATCTCCTTGTACGGTCTTGTTACAAGGACCCAATCATACAGTTTAATGTCGTATGGCGAGCATGTCTATGGGACAAGTGCCCAGTAAAGGTTAAATCTGGACTTATACTGAAGTGGCACAATGGACTCAAGGGAAAATTATTTCTAGGACACGGGTATGGTTCTTCTAGGGGAATGGGGACACAGTCTGATAAGGATAGATGGTTATCAAACTTGGATGTTAGTCTTATGCCTCATGGAGGCTTCCTATGTTTCCTAGTCGGTTGGGAATCATGGTATACATTGTTATGGAATGTCCGGGAATACACATGATAGTCTCATGTCAGGGGATTGATTGAAATCGCATGATTGGGTATGGTTGGGCCTTACATATATTTGGTATCCGGAGTTTGGATTGAACCTCAGGGAGGTTTCCTATGTACCCTTATTAAGAGATAGGTATCAAAACCCATGTAGTTCATTCTACCATCATCTTTGTATGGACGTCTTGAGCATCACTAATCTCTAAGCCCACTTGAGTCATGATCAGTGTGAGAAACAAGAAAATTTGAATGATTCAGAGAGACACAAACATTTTCTTTACTAAGTGGAGATGAGGAAGACAAAAATAGAGGAAGAGGTCTGAGACCACAAGACTTTCATTCCCCATAGTGTTGAGGAGGGAACGATGGTAGAAGTCATGTCGATGGAGGTTGTGGTATGGTAGAAAAGGGAACAGAACAATGAGAATTCTCAAATGGAAGGGGAAAGGCTATTATTATCTAGAGAGGATGGTGGGGGGGGTTACTCCAGGTGGGATGCCATGTTACTCTCTTCAGGGTTGGGGAGAGGTGCTCACCGCTGGCACTAATTGAATGGGAAAGGAAGTGGGATCCCTCAATCATGAAAAGTGGATTGGCAGAAAGGGTCTCCCGGGATCGGACTCTGGACTACAGGGGGTATGTAAACCTAGGAATGATTCGGATGTATGTTCAAGGGATTGGGTAACCCATTTTCCTATACCTATCATCGGTGTGTTAACTCAAGAGGGAATGCTACTGCACCTGAAGGTTTCAGAATACTGGTCTGGTAGCTTTGGGGGAGGCCTTGGCATGGTGCCGATGGATAGGCTAATGAAAGGATTTTGGAGTATTGAACTAAATTGAAATAGCCTTAACTGACCTAAGGGATGGAAACATCAACGAAAATTTCAGACCATAAATCCATATGAGGAGTGTCACCCTTTGCATAGGTAGATGCTTCATTGATATACATGTCGTCCGTGTACCAGTGTGGTATGTGGACTGAGGGGAATCCCACGTACTGGAGTTGTGTGTGGCTTCATACATGGTACGCGTACCAAATTGGTACATGGAGATGGAGTCATTTCTAGTGGTGGTGGCTAGGGGAAGTGCCAGATAGGGCTTCTTCCACATAGGATGGTGCTACAAGGTGTGCTGGATCGAGGAAGGGGCATTGTCTCCCTAGTTCGTAGGGAGTACATCTGCATAGGGGCCACGGTTCTCAGGTAAAGAATTTTAGGTTTTCGGTTTACCAATTTACATATGATTTCATCAGTTCTAAATAATTTTTCCCAAATATAGACATGTTTCTAGTTAATGCATCAGAACATCTTGGTACATGAAATTCTATGCTCCCGAAAGCCTCTTCCTTCTCCAAAAATCTGATGCCTTCCTTCAAAGAGTCGATCACCATGAATCTGATCCTAAAACTACTCCCCCATTCTTCACCCCCATGACGTCCTTTTATAGAGGGGTGAAAGGGTTGTATCTATGGTAATGCAACACCTTTTGAAGAGGCCCATGATAGAAAACCTATCCTACGGATGACTTATTCATCCTTAGGTTCACGTGGTACATTGAATGCACATCGCCCGTGATCATAATCGGTCACAGGGTTGCTTCCCGGCCGTGCAAGGGTCCACTTCTATTTCATGAATGACGTGATGCACATCATGGGGCCGATCCAGCCACACTTCGCTAGTCATTCGGTTCATAAACATGTAGAAGATCCACCTCAACTTCACGAAGGACAACATATGTGGGTGGCGTGGTTCTCCGAACCGACCGCGTACCACTGATGATGAACTGGTACGTGGACTGGTTATGTCCATTAGGATTTCTTCTGAAAATTCTCCATATTTCCCCCAAATTATTGATAAATATTGGGTAGATTCTTCCACTGATTTTAAGGGTGTATCTTCATTCCATTATGTTGATTTTTCAGGACCCTATAGTGTTGCATCATTTGAAATATGTCCCTTTGATGGATGATTTATTTTTTCCGAAAATATACCACATGTGAGACCCATTTAGTGTTTAGGATAGTGTATGTTTCAAGAATTCCACTATAATCTATCCCATTGTGAGTCATGCTTGGTTTGACAGACAATATGTACTCTATATATAATTATCCAAAGACATTACAGTATCTACTGACGAATGTTGATGGAGACAAAAGGGAGAGAGAAACGGATTTATATGAGCATGTTTTCTCTATTATTTTCATATAATAGATAATGAAACATAGTGATCTATATAAATATTTAAATTTAACAGTTTAAGTCGATAAAATGTTTCACCTACCACAAGAAGGGATTAGGAATTACCTCAAGGGTATTCCATAAAATTCATTCATGGAAAAAGAGAGATTTTAAAATCTACCACTCATCGAAAGGAAGGTCCAGTTATTCCTCTCAATATCCATAACGGAGAGGTTCATTTCAGTACCCCATGGTAGGATTCCTAGATACTAAGATAATTTATACACGAGGATATTAAATTGGCCCTCCATACTAGGGGTGGGGGTGGGTTACCCATGTGAATCCACTGACCATGGGTTTTTAAAATCGATATGACACACTACTGTGTCTAATAATCTTATCAAACATGTCAGGTGGCATTATTTGGGGCCTTAGCCTAATACTGGTAGATTGGTTTGAGGAGGAGAAAATTTTGGGAATAATTATATGACTAATGTGAATGGTGGGTGTTGCAGTTTTGAACTCCCTAGCATTTCCCATTCAATATAGCTTCTTCTTACACAATTTGTGTAAGGAACCAGCCTTAAACCTCACTTATTATTGAATTAAATGAATAATTCACATTGAGGATCTTTTCAGGTTTAGATTTTTTTAGAATTAGGACATAACAATGACATCTCAAAAGATTACATAGAAGACACTTCTACATAGTTTCCATTTTTTTACAAAACATGAAATCTTAAAAAAAAGAGTCATGTCTATTTCCATGTTTATGACACCATGACTTTTCCTTGATCCCATCCTTGACCCTATTCTACATTGTGTCATGTGAAAAACATTTCAAAAAAAAACTTGGGGTGAGCATAAAATGATTAGTAAGGGATACACAAATAAAGAAAACTGTTAGTTTTTCAAAACATCAAGTAAACCATGAATACGTTATCAAAGTAATACTTTTCACCTTTAAGAAGTAGTAAATACTATTCACTGAATAAAAGATCATTACTTACCCTTTTGTAACCAAAATATTACCATACAAACCATATAAAGAACACATAACATATAAAAGTAACTTGGGACATAAACATACCAAAATGGAATAACCATACAGTCAACTTCCACACATATCACTAAATGAAATAGCCATACGACCGACTTCCATTCCCAAGGCATTGGAGGTTATAACACAACCACCCATCATGGTATTTCCAGCACCACCCGTCATATGGTTTATCACGTAACCACCCATCAAATGTCCAAGTACCATTATAAATCATAACACATAAAACAATTATAACGGAAAGAAAATATTTACACATTCCATGAACAATATATCACTTAAATATATTGACATAAAAAATCTATTATCAAAACCTTTTTAAAAACCAAAATACATAAAGAAGTATATTGTGTTTATTTAATTTTAAAAAATATTACGTCATGTTGAGGAATCCAAAGATCAAATAATACTCAAGGTGGTGGAAATTTCATTGTCACCACATACATTAAAAAGAAACATAATTTTTGTCGTTTAGTAAAAAGCTTCGTATATAAAAGTTTCCTTTTGAATAAAAGTAAAATTCAAAGGGGATTATTCACTGTATAAAAGAAAGTTGTGTATAAAACAAAATTTACTTCAATGAAAGGAGATTGAGACAAAGTTCCTTACAAAGACGGTATCCTTAGATTAAGGACAATTCAATTACATAATTATGTGTGACAAATATAAATACACCCAATATAAGATGATATTAAGTGTAAAAAAAATTAGAGGTCATCCACACATATTCATATTATGACATAATCAGGAAATAGAGGTTTAACCCAAATAATTGAAATTGGGTTAGGAATTTCCCTTGCAAAAATTCGACAGCCTAACGGCATCACTTTAAAATTAAGAAAATGAGTTGATGAGTGAGAAAATGGAATCTCATCACTTGGACATAAAATTTACATCAATAAGGATATAGAAGAACATATCCCAACATAATAATATGTAAATTAAAAAGGCATAACAAAATAATTCTTTTAAAAAAAGGAGGGTGAAAGGTTCCCTTACTGAATTGGGTAACTTCCAAAACGTACACCCCATGAAAGAAGGATTATAAAACATTGATATAAATACCCATAAACGAAATTATATTACATAAAGAGTAGAATAATGTTAAGTAAATACACCACTCAATGTAAATGGTTGTAAATGTAGCATAAATCTCATGGGAATAAATGTGATATGTAAAAACCCTTAAGAAAGCTCGGCAGCCTAACGGCGCCACATAAAACATCCAAAAATGGATTGAAGAGATAAAACAGGGTCTTTCATCATATGAACCTAAAATTTACTATAATATTAATATAAAAGAACATCCCCAAACATAATAAAGATGATCTTATAACAAATGACATAAAAGAGAGTACTTAAAAAGAATGGGAGAGGTGGGATCCCTTCCCTCAAGTCCAACTTGTCATGTTCGTTTCTTTATATTCCTGAATAATAATCATTCGTCAATTTATAATTTCTTAAGGAACTCCTTTAAATATTATTATTCAGTTCATGTTACATATTATAATGTTATAATAATTTGTTAATAATGTGAGTTCATATCAGACGTTTTTGTCGATGTTTGGTACCTGAGTCAAAAATGAACTTGTTTGGAAATGATTGTCCATGTAGTTATAAGTAAATCATAGAAAGAATAGTATTAATGATTTAAATATCACATATACCCAGTACATATTCATTATATACTATTACATAACATTTGAATATAAAAAGAAATGAAATGCACTGTTCATGGAGACGGTAGGCCGTACGTACGCATGAACGCTACTTTCATTTATTTTTCATATCAATGGAATGAAAAATAAATAATAGATATATATATTATAATTAAAGTATAATATATATGTTTTATAGGTCACATATGTTCATTAATTTCATTCTTTATACATTCCATGTATTGCATGAATGAGTCACATCACTTGAGGGAGCGGTAGTCCACACTTACTCGTATGAAATTATCGCATTTTCACAACATGCAAAGCATAAAGGTATGTTTTAAATATACAATACAGAAGAATATAGATAATATTAATAACATATATATAATATATAAAATAAATTTACATCATAATGGCCACCATGAAATGTGTTAAGAGAAGATCGAACAATCATCGTTTCGTGAGGCAGTAATTCGCCATCCACAGAAACAGTATGGTCTTTAACCATTAGACGGAGGTGTGTGTAAGTTTAGCTCGAATATTTCTCATAAAAACATCCCCGTATATTGAATATACTTGTGTTGTTACAAAATAAAGGAATAAAAATAGTTTATGGGGATGGAGATTCAAAATAAAACAAATGAACAAAAGAGAAGACATTGCCTTTAAATCGAGTAACTCCTCTTGGTTTGAACCAAAAGGGTTTCATGAAGAGATTTTTGCCTAAGGGAAGGATTCTAGGATGAATATAGTGAAGTGGAGAGATAAAATGATCAGATAGTGGCTGATCCAATGGCTTGAGAGGTGTGGGTAAGGTGGTAGAGGTTGGGTCCTTTTATAAGAGGGATGAGGGGCACTATTTGAAAGTCTTGAAAAGTTACTTTATTATAAAATGATTTCCAGATATCAAAGGTCCCAAAATTATATATTTCTAAGATAAGGTGATAAGGGTTCTAAATCCACTCATACAATAGGTTTTTGACAAGTTTATTTATTAGATTTTACATTATATTTTCATTTTATTTAAATCGTTCATTAATGAGGTAATCACTACATCATCATGGTGTCATAAATAAATTAATTTATTTAATGTCTAAAAATTATAAAAAAAATACTATGATGTATTAAATATTTTTATAATTCCAATTAATATTTATAGTCAAATATATTACTTGTATAAGCCCATGTAAAAATTGTTTTAGTAAAACAATACATGTTTGTGATACATTTATTTTAACTATAAATAAAAAGTTATTAATGTCATTTTCTTACCCAAGTGGCTCCATTGGGTCTCCAAGATGAAAAATGGATTTTATTGGTCGGCCATGACTCATCCAATAAGGGTAGGACATTTTTCAAGGACATTTCAAATTATTATAACATTATCTTTACCTTAAATTACACTAATTACCTTCAATCGCGATTCATAATACATAAAAGCAACTATTCACCAAAAAATTATTTTAATCTCATTGAACCACATTTTACATCCTAATGACAACCATGTATGTAAATTTTTTTAATTCAAATCACATAGTTGGTAAAATTTCATTTAAATGAAAAATAAGTTTTTTAACAACCACTTAGTCGTTTCACTATTCATCAAAAATTGATGTTTTTCAGAAAACAATTCCAAAAATTCACCCTAAGATATATTTGATATTATGAATTAAGAAATTATTTCTATTTTAAAATTATCAAAACATATATTTTGCATTAATCAATTTAATAATTAATTCCTATTGTCAAAACAAATAGCGTGTTTTTAAGAAACAAAAATTTATCAAAATATTGACACTAGTTTAAGTCCAATTTCAAAGTGAAATTAATTCCAAAGACCACCATTGGATTAAATGGTAAAAATATATTCTAATTTCACATTAAAACTAATTCAAAATATGATATAATCATATAAATAAATTAGATTAAAAATTGTTTTTGAAATAAAATACAACATTTATCACATATTTATTAAAAAAGAACTTTATCGACAAAAAATAAAAAAACATACAAAAAGTAAATTTTGATGTCCCGATTCTGAAGAAGGATTTTAATTGGTCCCATATAACATATGAAATTGTCAAAAAGTGGATTTAAAAAGGGTTCTCCATCAAAAGGCAGTTAATCGACCTTTTAAAGGATATTAGAATATTTACGCTTAAAACTTGATTCATTCACATTTTAAGCCTAAAAAATTTATTGGATAAAAGTAAAAATATTTGACAAAAATATATAATCATTTTTTAGTTAGTTCTATTTATTCCTTCCATTACAACGACTAGGCGTTAACTACCATTTAAAATAATATTATTTTATTATTAGAGTGCAACATAAGATTTCCAAGAAAATTGTTGTTGCGTATTGTCTATGCCATCGAGCATAGAGTTCCCCTTAAATTAATATTAACATTTAAATCAGAAATATGGAAAAATATGAAAATTTCATATCCCTTATTTACCTAGGGTGTTACAATTGGTGTTTAAATTTACATAGAATATTGTTATGTGGGTAAGGGTATTGTTCACATAGAAGTGTTCTATGTGGTCCTGGTTCATCCTATATAGACATTCTCTTCGTGGGGCCATGTTCTTCCCATATAGTGTTTCAATACCCAAGGATGATTTCTTCCTGCATAACACCTTTATACACAATAAAGGGTTCCTCCTCCATATCATTTTTTTATGAAGGATTCCTATTTGAAAAGGGGTATCTGTTTGTTCATTAAGGGATTAGGTCATCAAGGGGATATTAAGTTCATACGATACCATGTGATTTTTTATTTCATCCAACATTCTATGTTGATGTTTTAAAATGTGTGGAATTATTGAAGGACATCGGGTTTTGGGGTGGCATACATATCAGCTCTTATTAGGTCATATATCTAGGTGTGTCTCTTTTTTAATGTCCCCATCAAGGTATGTTTATTATTGAGAAGATGGGTCAGATATCTGAATGGATGGTCTTTCGTAGTGGTCTATGAGATTTATTTTGAACAAGTCCACGGAGGAATATTGAATAGTAAATTACACAGTTAGTAAGGAAATCATATGCAAAAGTGGGATTGCATTTTTGGGGGTGAAGACTACCAAATCAATCCCTTAAATGAATTTTTCTCATCTGTTGGGAGTCGATGATACCGCATCATCCCACAAACTAATTAGTTCATAGGGAAATTTTTTTTAGAGGAAGATGTCACCAAATTCTTCATGGAAATGATATTTTTGTTGTTTCTGTGTGATGGATCCATTCTCTAAATCCCATGAACTACTATGTTAATTAGTGATTTATAAATCAACAGTTTCCATGCAGAGTAGTAGTACATGAAGGGAGTTTGTTCACCATGGTAACACCACATTGAATAATTTCTGTCAATATTTTTTTAGGATTCTTTTCGACCGCTTCCAAATTAATCAAAACATCTTAATCAAAATTTCAAAAATTTCAAACCCAAAAAATTTCCCCATCATAATGGGTTACAATTGGGATGAATATGACACCATCCCTACGTAGATAGAGGCCCTGTTTTGAACATGGTTTTGGTATTCATGTGGACCAGAGTGAGTCTACCATTACAATAAATAGGGGGCATCAATAATTTTTCATTATCCATATTTCTCAATAAACTCATTTCTCTAAATAACATTAAATCTTTACTTTTCTCCCACTAACTACCTCATCTTCTGACACCCTCATCCAAAAAATGAGTTTCTTCATCTGCAAAATGAATACTAAAGGTGTGAAGGGTATGTCACAACCGATAACTATGACATTTAATTTAATTAGTAGATGATAGATGTTTCATGGAATTATAGTCGTGTAAGCTTTATCTTTGTTGGCCAACACATTTTTGGGAAGAACATTCATGGATCATTGGATCCCATGCTGAAGTGTATGTAAAACTGATAGTTCATAGTCATTTGTGAACTTATAGTATTTGTTCCTTTTTTATTAATTTACATCAATTTTCCACAATTGTATGATGCATTTATTGAAAATAATGGATCTATTTTATAATTAAATGAATGTGACGAGAAGAAGAATGTATATGGCTAGTAACATTGAGGATGAAATTCAATATTGCCTGAACCATCATGAGGTTGTTCTAAAAAATATTCTTCCACAAGAACTTATAACCTATCCACTATCTAACCAATTAATGATCAATAAAATCAGACTCCAAGATGATGTTCCCCTTCTAATAGATAACCAAAATATCCCCTCTTTTTGGTTTGAGATTGGTTGAGATCATGCTTAAGAAAACATTTCTACTATGGAGAAAATTATATATAGTTTCAATAGAGAGGATGTATTTTTCTTAAAATGATTGATCTGGACATAAATATTTTTTTCTAAAACCATGATTCATAACTTGAAATCATCAACTAGGATTATTCATATATTTTAAATGTATCACGAGGTGACCCCACTGGAGGTAGTTCCAAGTGGGATCTACAGTCCAGGGGATGCTCCTCAAATTAATGGGATTGAGAATTTGGGGTTCATCAGAACTTCTTGAAATTCCATGAACCATTGGAAGATGTCTATTTATTCTAGGTAGCATGGATTACATAATTTCTAATTTATTCACTAACTGAAATAATACATAATCTTCCCAATCGATTTAATACAAGAAGAAATACCTTCAACCTACCACATGGTTATGCGGGGATTAGTTTTTCGGATATATAACAGTGAGGGGAAATCTCCATTAATGGAAACATGTATGAGGAATTTTTGTCAGCTGCCAATACCCGATGGAATGAATAGAAATTATCTTTCTTGCTGATAGATCTGGTGTTTAATATAGAAATATTTTTTTGGTGAACACCTAAATGATTTCTCACTCATTTCATTCATCTATTTCATATATTTATTTTTACAGTTTGAAGGTCCAAGGACAAATTTCCACCGTAGCCAAACTTATATATCCTAGAAGTTGTGTTGCATCCTGAGTTCATAATGTACCACAATTTAGGGGTCGACACACCACATGGGTTTATAGGGCCATCTAGATGTATCAGGTAATCATATACCAACAGTTATCCTTTCCGTATTGCTTAGTACATGACACTTTCCATCATGTTCCATCTATATGGATGTCTAAATTTTCACCCTAGTGATGGATATCACATTGGAATAAGAATAACCTATCAAATTTTCAATTCACATGCTTACCCCCATTTATGAACTGCTATTTCAAATAAAAAAGTGGAGATCTCTGCATTTCTCAAGTATTCCATTTAAATTTTTAAATGGTTGGATGGCGAATCATTATCACATACACATGTATTGGCATACCACAATTGTTCTTTTTTCTTATTATGTTCTTTCACTTCTCTATATCCATTATTTTTTCCCAAATCCTTGTGTATCAATCATGTGGTCTACTATTGAGTGATTTTTTAATTTACTTTTTCTCTTTACCCCTTACACCGTGGATGAACATTGGATAATGGAAGGGGTTATTTAGAAGAATGTTACAATATTATTTCATTGTAATAGAGAATAATAACCATTAGATAAGAGAGAATAACCATTTTCATACCGTACTCCTCTTATAGGTTCTCTAGGAAATTTAGATTCCTACAGCAAGTCACATGTTTACGTCTAACTCATATAAATAGTAAATATCAACTAGTTATTCATTACCAATTCTGTGCGATGGTGTTGCACGATGATTCTAGATTGAAAACAATCATCCCTAGCAAAGTGTATTATAATAAAAAATCATTGTTGTATAATCATATTTGGGTTGATTGTTTCCTAGTTGGATTACTTGTGGGGGAAGCTTGACAAGTTCACAAACCATTGGATTCTTCTGAGATTGCACTGGTTGCACCATATATTTCCACTCATTCTATAAGAAGATGTATTTTTAATCATCGCATGAATTCATTAGGGACCTCGTCTACATGTACCACTTCTGTGGAGAGTGTCTTAGACCAAAACTTTTTGGATGATTCAGATAGAAATCCAACTAAGGCTATTCCAAGTTGAAAAACATTGGGCATTCCCCAAATTGAATCCAACCCTATATGCTTTTGCGTTTTCATTGAAACACATTCAGACATGGGGGATAATATCATGTGGGTGTTGAAATTTATGGATATCCTATCTTCCATAAATATAATCCAAGATTATACACCCGTCATGGTGGAAGAATGAAAAATGATGTTCTAATGCTTATAGAAAACACTAGGCTAATGAGAGACGTGCATGGAATCAAATCTGGACTATATTAATAGAGACTCACATGGTAGAATTTGTAGATAAGGTGGATACCCACTAAAAATTGTTTACTGATTTGGGATTAGGAGGCCTTGACTATATTAACATGTACATATTTATCCATTATATTTTCATATCTTTATAAGTCCAAACATCTTGATAATGTTAACTTTTTTTTAATGCCATGTATCATAAAATAGATAACTTATGAGATATCAAAAATGTGTATAACAACCTGATTATGATGAATCGAGTTATTATTACCAAATAGTTGAACATACTAAGGAGTAATGGGAGTGAGAGGATCATGTGTATAAGGGAAATGTGAAATTTATATCAAAACGTTCCATGTTTAAATCCATTAAGTAGAAAGGTTAATATCTCAGGGACATTTTAAATGACTACATCAAACAGCTGAAGACGATACTGAGAGAAGGAATTCTTCGGAATAGTCCTAAGAAGGACTATATCATACAGTTATCTTTTTTTAGAAGAAAATTTTTCAATCATCACTATAATAATTTATGTTATTTCATTAACTAATGTTATAGTACTAATCGGGAGAGACTCTATGGTGTGTTTTATCTTATATTCACATTAAATGGAATGAATCCTTTTTTATATCTATTTCTTGTCCATTATATTTTCCTTCAATGGTTATCAATTATAGTAGATCTCATTTTGAATGATAATATCCATTAAAAATTCAACTGTAATCAAAATCTTGGATAACCAAACTGAAACATTCATCTAATGCTCTGATTTTATCATATGTCGAGGGAATCTGAGAAAAGAGTTCGACTATTTCGAGGGTTACATGAAAACCCTATGAAATTTTCTTATTTTAAAAAATTAGAGAAATTTTTTAATAATTCAGTTTTTTGATAGATTAGTTGGTATAACATGTTTTTTATTAAAACACCAATTTTTGGTTTTAAACATAAGAAAATGTTCAATTTTATTTTTTGATTTCTCGATATTTTCCCAATTAATGTGATGTGTAGCTATAATGAGTTAATACTCATGATTTTCCCATGATTCATATTTTTTTTTTCTACCTAGATAATGTTGTATCACTTTTCATTGGTATTTTTGTGTCTTCAAAACTAGAATAAATTCACCGCTTATTTATATTGAAAAACATTGACCATAAATAATATGGTGGTGACCCATAGAGGTTTTATTGGCTGATAAATCCCAAATATTATTCATACATGAATGAGGGATTATTCATGACCCATATTTAATGATTTTTTATTATGAAACATGATATGGGTAATGTACTTGATGAGTAACCATAATAATGGTATCCAAAATGATGTTGTGGGGGTATACATAGGTAGGAAAATCCCTTAATGGGGGTGAATTTTCCATTAGTTAGAACATCTTTTCTGGGAAACGTATGTAGAGATAACATAGGAATATTATTCATTGTCAATCAAAGGTGTCCTGAGGACTCTACCATTCCATTTATGTTAATTATGAATTTCTTCAGGAATTTTGATTTTCAAGATCATGATGGGTTTCTTGTTAGCGCTCTGAAATCTAGAAACCATGAGGTAATTTTTTCTAGCATTAATAATAAATGAGAATCTACACACACATTAATGTTGTATGTATAAAAGAAAGTTGAATGTGGTTGCATCTTTAAATCACCCATCTATGAAATCTGAGATTTTACAATTATTAACATTTTTCTCTCACCAAAGGTGTAACCTATTTTCCCTTTTTCATGATAATATGATAAGTAATGTTTTATCATCTTATAGAATGAAGGGGTATATAGTTTTAATCTATAATTGGGGGTGGGGGGGTTCAAATACAAGAATTTAAATGTAACACAACAACCATTTAGAGAATACAGTGGTTGTAAAATCCTCTCACAATTATGAATATTCCTCTATATGATGATAATTTTTTGTTAACTTATACTGAGCCAACATAAGAATATTGTGCATAGTCAGACTTTGGTTTCATCAGGACACTAGCATTCCATTTCAGATGTCCATGGAAGTATAGGAAGAATAATACAATTTCAAACATATATTTTTGTTTGTGAATGTGATGTTCCGGATCATGAAAGATAAATTACAAGATTCAATTTCCTGGGAAAGAGAAGAGATGTTCCCCATGCATTAATACGGGGTTTCACTACTTGTCTAACCAGTGAATCCCTAAGGGCCATATATATTATCTTAATAAAATGGTTGGACCCAATATAGAAGATCCAAGAGTCACTAAGTGTCATATATGGGCATTAATCAATTCGTACATAGTTATTTAATTTTCCATTGGATATGAACACATGAATAGGGTAAGGATCTAATTAAATTCTCCCATGTAAAACTATCTCATGTAGAGTTGTGGATAATTTTTCTAATATGTGTTTTTAAATGGGGAGGGGATCATATTGGACTCTCTTATAAAGATCAATTTCATTCATGGGAACACGGGGGGGGGGGGGGGGTTTATATAGGAAATTTCTCATGGTAGTCTGACCATTACATATGAAAAGATGGGGAATTATTATCTGATAGATAGACACAAGATATTATGATTGGGATTTACTACATATCTTGTGATGAAAGTAATCATGAAACTTGTAGATATTGATATCATGTATTTTTATTTTCAGGTTATTAAAATATGAGATGTGGTGTTTAATGTCACATAGTGAGGACAATGTGGGGTCCTATAGTTTGAATTAATTCAGATAAGACCACTTTTCATATATACCATGAGTAACTTGAGTCTAATTGGTCAAGGGTGTTCTGAAAATCCCTTTATATAAGGGGGGATTTTTAAACCATGGTTCTATGGAAACTCAAATTAGGGGTAATGATACATTTAACCGAATTCATTGAGTCATATAGAGGTAGGAAAATCATTTCATGGGGATGAATTTTCCTTTGGATGATAGGAGTTCGTTGTGGGAAACTAATGCTTATACAAGTATGGAATATTATTCATAGTTAAACAATGTTTCCCTTAGGACATTGACCCTCTATTTTTGATGGGCGTGGAGGTTTATGAGGATATAAAATTTCATAGAATAAATAGTTCAATGAATGAAAGATATGTGAATGGGTATATATGTAACAATCATATAACTATTATCTATAGGGTTTGATACATCCAATATAGATCTGAATCATAAATAGGATGTACATTTCTGTTTATTTGATTAATTTATGAATGTGGAGCTCATATTCAAGATCACATCCATGAATTTGAATATATGATATGGGGAAATTTTTCATTTCTTTTTTTTTAAACATGGATGGGACTATGACACTATTCATATGCATCCCTAGATATTATATCAAAACAGAAATAAATCCACAAACAGTTCTTAAAGAAGAGGGATCCCTATGCAGATATGATATATATAAAGGGAGGGATAAATTTTTTTCTCTTATTTTATCATATCTAAACATTGGATTAGAGATCTGGGTGTCATTACATATCATATTTGAACAATAATCAAGCCTCATGTAGTTCTGGATAACATTAATAATTTAATGCCATTTTCTAAAGACATTAGGTGTGTAGTTTAACATATTACAGTAAGGACATTTGTTTGATAGGTTAACATCATGTTCTGATAGTGTGTGGAGATAAAGGTTTCCAATGTGAGGTGAATGTTGTAGTCTCTATGACTCAATGTGAATGAGAATCTTAAAGGTCCATTGCTACACCACACACTTTTGAGGTATGTCAGTTTGGGATATTTATAATGCCTCTATTATTTTGGTTTTCATGTATATGGATTCGATTACAGGTCAATTTGATAATGGATATCTCCTAATATATTAACATAGATGAATTATCGTTATAGGGGAAAAATTCAGGTGGTGGAGTGTTTTCCAATGATTGATAATAAATTTATGTATGCATTTTCCAAACAAATCCCATGGTAGGTCGAATTGTGAATTGTTTTTGGGAAAAAAATATAACTAGTATCTCATCCTATTAAGATATTATTAGCATGAAAAACATATCATTTTGTTCTTCCATCATATACTCATTTTCATGTTTAGTCTAACATGAACACTTCATGATGATTTTTTTTGAAAGTGGTGGGGCTAGTAGGGTCTTGTTGATTTGTGAATTGTCTGGCAGTGGTTTAGAAGATGAGCATTTAAGTCGGCCATATCCAAGAAGGGAAAACATATTCCTTTTTATTTAAAAGGTATTATACATGTTTGACCCCATCTCTCCAAGATCCCTTGCATATGATGGATTACATATATTTGATTACGCAAGTGGAGGTGACTCCTACCAATAAAGAACATGTCTATGAGGAGTAACATTAGAGAAAATGCTACCATGGGAATAATAACCATTATTTACTAATGTCTGACCCCCAAGATAATTTCTGATATTTATACAATAGGGAGGATCATCACTGAAGACAATAAACAAGGGAATGACCTTCTTGTTGTTCGAAGATGCCACTATGGGTAGGACCTTCAAAGATAGTGAGACAATAGTGTTGACTACCATCATATATTGATTTTTGACTTCATGGATAATTTCTATACTGTATACCTTTGGTTAGAATAAAAAGGTAGACTATAGTAAGGAGGGGATTTCAATCTTGTATTATGACATCATTGTGTAGAGGATATTCATCGTTGGTACAAATTTGGTGAAGACTGCGATCATAGCTTTATATATGACTGTAAAGAAAATTTATATATCATATACCCTAGGGTATAAAATTATTGTGGTTGAATTCAAGGGTAATAACTTCTTTAAATTTGATATTCTGGCCAGAGAGAGGGTTACCGTGATCCTCTTTATGATATGGGTTCTTGTGATCAATATTTAGTATCCAAGATGTATTCATTTATGTTTCATGATAGAGGTATGTCCTAGGATGATTTTGCTAACAATTTTGTGGGGAGTACCTTCACAACAACAACTAAATCCATAATTTGTTAACTAATTATAATGATCCATTGCTACCGTTGATTGGTTTATGATTGAGTCAAGAACTCCTACTTTGTGTAGATCAGGGTAATGTATTTTCTCTTCATTTTCACGTTGCCTTTGGCATGATTTATTTTTGGTCAAAATCATGTACATAACCAGGTCTGAAAATTATAGGTAATTAAATTAATATATATTTTCTTGTATGATTTAATTCTATGGGGCTGTTGGGATATGATGACAAGCTACAAGAGTTCATATAGGGAGGTATTCATTCCATAGAGTGGATAATATGGTGGAATTATATCCCACAATTGGAAACGGTATCAATTCCTAGTCTTATTCTCTATTTATAACATGATATTTACGACCACCCTCTATGGAAATAAAAGCAATTTTGGTCTACTCTGGAGAGACAACCACATTTTGGGGGTGATTCACATCACTTGAGAATGCGAGATTGTGATCCTGACTCCTTAATATTTCTGCAGACATGATTACATCTTCAAAATTCTATATGGTATGATCATGAATGTATTAGTGATACTATATCATTAAAATGATGTTTTGAGTGTATTCTTTGACTCGAATCAAAATATATATCAATTCAGATATCAGGGAAGGAATATGTTCATAATTTGGTCCTCCATTCCCTTTTTGTTGGAATTGATGTTTCTCTTATGTGGGGGAAGAGGAATGAGTCATCCCCTGGTTTATAGCTACGATATGCCTACTTCATTTCCATAGCTTCCTTGGAATTTTTTTAATGGGATTGATATAAATGAGAATAAATTTGGTTCAGATAATTGTGTTCCAGTGTATACATCTGATGGGAGTGATATTAATCTGTGTGAATTTAAAACTTTTTTATTTGGTCTCAGTATTATTTGATTGATGATCTTGATATGTTTGTACATGAATTTTCATCATCTCGTTGATTGCAGCGATATTTTATTATATTGATTTATTTTTATTCATTTGAATTTGATTCTTTCTATAATTTCCACCCTATTTACATGGAATATTGGGAAATCGTTAGTTGGAACATACATCTACACATGGATTCTCATTCAATTATAATGATTTTTTTATATATGGGGGTGGGGATTTGTATCTGACTATATGAAGTTGTGTTTACATAGCCGGCTTCGGGTTCTTTGAATGGAATATATGTATTGCAATAATTTTCCATTATATTCAATTGAAATACTAAATGATATTGAGCATGAATATACGTATGCTCATTGATTTATGTAATATTTAAATGGGTGAATTATTCTGGATGAATGACGATGATATCCTGATCGTAATTAAATTACCAACTTTATTTGTGGTCATCCCGACGGAAATATTCCGACACAACATTATCAGGATCCCATAAGAATGAATCCTTTCTAGGATGAGGATATTGGACTGCACGACTTCAGCATCAATGATTTTTATCAGAGGCCCTTGGGAGAGACCCATGTACTAAAAGGCAATTTTCCTTAATGAAAAATTCATGGTCCTCCCTAAGATAATTGATACACTCAGAATCACATACTAGAGATAGGCTACAAAAATAGTACGAAACAGCTAGTCGATTCACCTGGTCTGGGATGGCAGATCATTTCCAGCAAAGAGGAAAGTAGGGATTCATGGAATGAATGGTATTCCTAGCTTCCACTAGTTTAGAGAGAGTAAACATATAGTGAGACTCTCTAACTAGTGTGTTGAGACCCAACATTGATGATGTTGTGTGGCAAATGGAATCCTTGGATAGTTGGACGAACCTACCAGTGTAGTGGTTGTCATGTGTGTCTATGAAAACATTTTAGATGCCATTAGATTAATGGAATATCCTAATAGTTCTCGTAATATGTAATATAGATATAGAAAAAAATCATCAATGTATGATATCATGATCACATACATGTTTGAGGGACATTCTTGTCCCTGTACCCTTTTATATGTGAAACATGAGTGAATGGTGAAACGCCACCACCTTAGTTAATCATAAACATCAACTTCACCATATTATTTCCCAAAATATGTGATCTCATCAGGACAGAAATGTCTTGATGAGGACTGGTATTTATATATATATTATCTTGTAATGGAGGTTCCATAGTCATGTCAATCAGGTCGAGTTCACCATTTTTTCCTAAATGATGGGTTTATGGCCAAAGGGGTTGATTCCAGAGGTAAAATGTAATGAAACCAAATATATTAGGTCTAACATCTTCAAATGTTCTTCAATGGGTCTGTTCGTGGATCTAGATACAACCAATGGATCTCACATACATGATACATGGACCATCATTCCAATGGTTTGTGTTCTCTAGCTATGTTTCCCAACGACATTTATGAACTCACATTATTCTAGAGGATGGTAATTTGGGATAATCACAACCTTTTGTGGGGAACTACTTCCTGTTCAGGTAATCCCTTATATATATATATGATATGTTCATGAAAAATGGTTCATTACCAGTTTTATTTATTACGTATTACACTAAGGTAATGATCTATTATGACTAAAAAATGATAGAAATCAACTTATGTTTCTTAGGTTCTCCATAAATTGAGGAATATGTATGTATACACATCACTCTGTCAATTTTACCCTTTGGTGATAAATCAGAAATACTATGGTCATTTACTGGGATGACAGTGGATTTATGAAGCATGATAGGGAAACTCTAGGGTTTACAGTCATCGGGGGTGGTATTATTTTTTAATTTGTGGAATGACCCATTGAAATGGGATTCCTACATATCATCATCAGAGGAATTTGGTCTTATTTAGTTTAGTGCTTCTTAACTTGATAATAGACATTTTAAGGTTGTGTGACAAGGATCCTACCATGAATTTTAACATCAAGCAACAAGGTTGTAAAGGCACATAGTGTCTAGTCCAGGATGTTGTGAGATTTATACCAAGGAATCCTGAGGGGGACATAAGGGATTTAGTCTCCTAGTTAGGGGATTGATTGTACATGGGATATGGTCTTGATAAAATCCGGATAAATGTGGATGTTGGTGTTTGAAATCGGAGAGGCTTTCTTCGTTTAGTATTTTGTCATGAATCAATGACCATGTACTTCAGTAAGAATTTGGACATTCCCATGGGAGCTTCCCATTTGAATGTGGGTATGATTGGGTTTTATTCACAAGAGCTTCCCATTTGTAGGGACATATTTTGGGAATAAACATGGAAAATACCCATGTGAATTGATGTTGGGTATTATATATATGGGGATGTCCCATTTGGTGTTTCTTCATTAGGAATATATAACATAGAAGGATGATGTATATATTCTAGACTTATACTGTGAAATCTTGTTTTTTAGACTGATTTGTTTTAATAAAGTTTATTGAATTGTAGATAATATTGGATGTGTTTTTTTAAAACTATGCGCTGGAAAATAAATTAAATTACAATTAAATCAGAAAATGAAAAAACTGATGTTTATAATAATAATAATTCAACTATTTTTATGTTTTCTATTAATTTTTTTTATTGAAAATATTATATGTTTTTTTATTGTGGTTAGTATTATTTTTATAACCCCAATATGGTATCCTCCTACTTCCAGTGTAGCGCAAACCCCCCTTCCATCCCCTTATAGTGTGTTCCCCTCCCCATGTTCGATCCTTATAGGACTCGACAAAACATCCATGGCACCACTGGTAATATGCATTCACAAAACCAAGGGGATAGTGTGTTCGAAAAAGTGACTACATGTGAAAAAGGTTTTTGGTATTCATACATGAAGTTCTACACTGGTGACTGCATGTGAAAAAATGTTATTGTGTGTGAACACATGATTTATGGGTGTAAGACATGGGGTTATACACCATATATACGTATAAACTAGTGTTTTTGATCACATAAATTTCTTTTGGGGTGGTAGACATGACATTCTGAAACAATTAAAAGACTGTATGATTGATTTATAATGGACCAAGGGAGCCTAATATTGTTCTAATCCACACTGTACCTTTAGATAGGGCCTCACATTAGAATAATTTCTAACTCTTGTATGAGTCAAATCAGGTGTTGAGATATCATATCATCTTTAAATACATCGTCCTAGGGCTTGAGTTGAATCATGTACTAAAATATGATATTACCTATGGTATAATTTAGGCTCTGGTTTGAGAAGATGTAACACCTCATCCCAACCTCATTGGCTTGTGGAGGCAGTGAGGTTTACTTGGCCTTAAGCGACATCCCCAAGACACAAAAGGTTAGAAATAAATGCCAAAGGGTTTCAAATAAAATTGGGGGATGATTTACCCTCTATGAAAATAAACCCAGCCATTAACCATTCACTATATGATGCATGAACAAATGAAAGACCAAACAACAAGTTCATTTATATTAACCCACATCAGAGTACACAACAGTGGAAAACCAAACCAAACATCAAAGTACATAGCGGAAGAACAACTAGAGACTCTCAAAAGACACCATGACTCTGTGGTCCACAAGCTCCAAGCTCCACATCATCTCCCAAACATCACCACAAGCCATTAGTAATGTGATGCTTTACCTTTACCTGTGTCTCGGAATACAACATCTGCAAAAGCACTATAGTGCCAAAGCAGGGGTGAGTATAAAACTCAGTAGGTTTTCCCCAATGACATCCCTACTCATTCCACTAGTATAAAAGAGTTAGCAACATTTATATAAAAAAATTTATATAAAACAATTTCAAAAGAACCGTTTATAATTAAATACAATCAAGTATTAAAAACTTTCCATGCTCAAAAGCATCAAAGTGAAAGTTAAACCAACTTTTCCAACAAGTTATTTTCCCAGTAAAATAACCAACCAAACTTTCGAACCATTGCACAAACATCCCGTTTCATACCCAACCATTTCACAAACATGTGAAATCAACCATGCAAGCTTCGTTATGATAGTTCCATACACATGAGTGGTCTCTTGTCGATCTACCAAGTCGTCACAAGGTAATTATTTCCCATGTTCCATTACACCTTTGGCACGAAGCACAAGGTCATATTTCAACCAACCCTCATACATAAAAGTCCCATGTTCTATTAAACGTTTGGCACCAAGCACAAGGTCCCATTTCAACCAAGCCTCATATATGCAACAGTAAGACACACCACACATTCCCAACAATCATTCCAAAACCACCCTTTAAATAAAAGACCTTTTATTGAAAACCATTTTCCATCAAAACCATGTGTGTTCAACCAATTCAAACCATTTGAATAAAACTCCATTTTTATTGAAAACCAAATCCAACAAAATAATTTAAAATCACAAACCATTTCAATAAAATACCTCTTTTTATTGAAATCCCATTTCTCATCAAACCATTTTAAAATTTCAGCAATTTCATAATTTAAAATCAACATTTTAAATTCAAATATCCAAATCACATTGCACAAAAATTCACCAAGATTTCACAATTTAATCAAAACCAAAAATCATCACTAAAGAAGATATATTCCATGCTTTTCACAAAAAACACCATTAAATTAACCAATTTGAAACTAAGCCAACCAATTATAACAAGAGGAGTCAAGAGTGAATCAACCTACCTCAACCAAATAGGAAAAACCAAGCAACAGACGAAGAACGCTCAAGAACAGCAGGTCGATTCTCCAAAAACCATCCTTAGATATCTTCTCCTAACACAACCAAGACCAAATATTTTCATATATGACATCTACACACTTAGATCTAACCATAACGGGCATAGATCTAAGAAAACTAGAGAAGAGGAGAAGTAGATCTAAGTATATCTATGAAACCGAACAAGAACAATCACATACCTCAAGAATCCACCTTCGATTCGTCAGGAGAAGCATTTAGATCTCTTCTGGATGATGATAGAACCCTCTTTGACCTTAGTAGAACCAAAATCCAGATTTAGGGATGTTTAAAAGCTTTAATGAAGCAATTAGAGGCAAAACGAGTTAGATCCACAATTTAAGGATCTAATTTTAAGTGACCGGACGGTTAGTCTACACGGTTTGACAAACCATGAGTTAGATACTACCTCGACTACCCTTCTCCCATGACCTCATAGCACAGTTTCCCTTAAACATGCGCTGACCATGCTGGAGCCACTGCCTCCTTAGTCAGCCACACATGGTTTGGCCGTAAGGTTTAGACAAACTGTACGCCGCCCGTGCACCTTCCCCTTTGCTTCAAACTTCAATCCAGGATCTCCCGACTCTCCCATACGTCAGCCATAACTTTTAAAACCAAGAAAATAATCGAGTAAGGGTTACATACTAGAAACTAGGGGTACTAAATTCTAACCACCATTGGCCTTTCCATCCTCAAAAAGTAGCAAATCATCACTTTCCTAAAAGAGTTTTGGACACTGATCCTTAATTTATTTATCGTGTTCCAAAGTCTCTTCCTGAATCTGACCATCCTGCCATAAAACCATCACTAGAACGATTCTTTTCCCATGCAAGACTTTATCTTTCCTATCCACAATCTGTACTGGGATATGTATCAACAAAACATCTGGCTCTAGGTCAACGCGATCCCATCTGATCACATGGTCAGGATTAGGTTGATATTTCTTTAAATGAGATACATGGAACACATTGTGCACCGAACTGAACCATGGTGGTAATGCCAACCAATATGCCACCTCTCCAACTCATTCAAGTACCTCAAAAGGGCATGTATATCGAGGAGATAATTTTCCCTGCTTCCCAAAATGACGATGTCCAATCCTTGGAGTGATTCTCAAATAGACATGATCACCCACTATGAATGACAGCGGTCTTCGTCGGTGATCTCCATAAGATTTATGAATACTCGGAGCCGTCTCCATCATCTTTCTATTCAACTGAATATTCTTCATTGTTTCTTGGACAAGGCTCGGCCAGACTAGTGAAGTTTCACCAGTTTCCACCCAGCATTGTGGAGAACGACAAGGACGCCCATACAATGCTTCAAATAGAGCCATGTGTATTGAGGCCTGATAACTGTTATTGTATGAAAACTCCACTAAGGGTATATGATCCTCCCATGAGCCACCATAATCCATTACACCGGCCTGCAACATGTCTTCCTCTATCTGTATCGTCCTTTGGTATTGTCCATTAGTCTGGGGATGATACACCATACTTATATTCAACTGATTCCCAAGGTCTTGTTGTAAGGATTTCCAAAAACGAGATGTGAAGATCAGATATCAATCTGAGACGATAGACAGTGGTACACCAAGTCTCTTTACCACTTCTCGGATATATATTATTGAAATATCTTCCACCGCATGGTTTTAACGAATAAGGATGAAATGGGCCGACTTGGTTAGGCGATCCACTATCACCCAAATGGTATCATGATTCAAGACCGTTCTTGGAAGACCTGTAACAAAATACATTACTATCTGATCACATTTCCACACTGAAATACGTGAAGACTGTAACATACAAGCTGGTCTCTGATGCTCTGCTTTAACCTGCTGTCAAGTTAAGCATCGCGAGATGAACTCATCCACATTCCTTTTCATGTCGCTCCACCAAAATTACGCCTTAAATGCCTTATACATCTTCTATTTACCCGGATGTACAACCCATATCGAATAGTGGTAAGCATGAAGGATTTGTTCCTGAAAAACCATGGGTAAATCCACCCAATTTTTAAAACACAAGAATGGACTCCCATTCACCTTTCATCCCTCAATGGTCTCCCCACCATTGAGTTTTGAACTCAATGCAACACAGTCTACATTGGATTCCTATTTTTCCTTTACTATCTCCACCAAATTAAGAACAAGTGCACCTGAAAAGAAAATAGCAACATCACCTCGGTTTTCACATTCCACATGCATGTTGGAAAAAATCGACATCAACATTCATTAATCTGAAGCTTCATGTTCAACTGAACATACAACTTCCTTCTTAATGCATCGGCCACCGAATTGCCTTTACCTGGTGTATACATTAATTCAAAGTCGAACATTTGAAGAATCTCCATCCATCTCCTCTATCTGAGATTCAAATATTTCTGTGAGAAAATGTGTTTCAAGATTTTCTGATCTATAAACACAGTAAATTTCTCACCAAAGAGATAGTGTATCCATGTTTTAAAATCATGGACTACTACAGCTAACTACAAATCATCTGTTGGGTAATTATTTTCATGCGCCCTAAACTTCCTTGAACCATAAGCAACAACATGATCTCCTTGCATGAGAAAACATCCCAACCCTGATCCTGAAGCATCACAATACACCACGTACCCATGTCCTGATTCTAGAAAAATCAAGATGGGTGCTGATGTAAGGTGAACCTTCAACTCTTGAAAAGATCTCTGACATTCCGCAGTCCATCAAAATGCACTGTTTTTCTTTGTAAATGTTGTCATAGGTGAAGGTAGTCATGAGAAGTCACCATAAAAATCATCAGTAATAAACATCTAGACAAAGAAAACTTTGTATTTCAAAGAAATTATTCTGTAGTTGCCATGAAAGAACAACATATATCTTTTCTGGAACCACTGAAACACCTTTCTCAAAAACAACATGGCCCAGAAAGCGTACCTCTTGTATACAAAAATCGCACTTTGATAATTTGGCATACAACTGATTGTCTCTCCTGATTTCCAACACTATTTCCCAATGTTTCTCATGCTCAGCCCTTGTTCATGAATACACCAAGATATCATCGACAAACACCACCACAAAAGAATCCAGATATCGCTGAAATATCCGATTCATCAAAGTCATGAATATCGCTGGTGCATTTGTAAGACCAAAAAGCATGACTACATATTCGTAGTGGCCATATCTTCTTATGAAGGTTGTCTTCATAATATCCTCCTTCTAAACTCGCAATTGGTTATATCTAGATCACAAGTCAATTTTGGAGAACCACTGAGCTCACCTCAATTGATCAAACATGTCACCAATGGGTGGAAGTAGATATTTATTCTTTATCGTATCTTAGTTAAGCATACGATAATCAACACACAGCTGAAGATTTCCATCTACCTTCTTCACAAACAACACCAGTGCTGCCCATGGAGAAGTACGTGGGTGAATGAAACCCTTGATCTCCAGCTCCTCTAAATACACGTTCAATTCTTGTAACTCCATTGGTGCGATCCTATAAGATGGAAGGGAAATAGGACTGGTCCCCGGAAGGAGATCAATCGTATACTCCACTTCCCTTAGAGGTGGTAACCCTGAGATGCTATTGGGAAAGACATCTGGAAAAAGATCCACCACTGCTAGAAAACTATTTTCTTCAATCTCTTCCATTGATGCCAAAGACAACACTACCAATTGGTGGGAGATCATTACCACCATTGGTGCTAACAAGATCTTTCCACCATTCATTATGATTCTCTCTTCTCTAAAGAGATGGTCGATGTTTTCCTCAGTATTGAAACTAACCGTTATCATATAACTCTCAATGTGATCCTTAAACCTTGTCAAACAATCCATAATTAGGATTAGATCATAAACATCCATCTCTAGCACAGAGAAATCTCATTTCATCTCTACTCCATAAACAGTAATAGCACATGCTCTACCAACGAAGGCTTAACATTCACGTTCACCAAGAAAAGTTTGCAGTTAAAAGACAGAAGGCATCATTTCCAGTTTTAATCATAGAAAATAAACATCACGAGAAGCAATGAAGGAATGCGATGCACCAATATCACACAACACTCTCACAAAGGATGAATTCAAAACAATCGTACCTCTTACAATAGATGGTCCATCCTGATCATCGACCATCATCTTCTTAGCTCCATACAATTTTGTCGTCGCTACACTATTGTCCTTGTTGCCTTGTTGAGAATTCCCTGGTTGATGAGTCATGGTATTTCGAGAATCACCAGTGCTATCTCTATTTTTCTAACGAGACTAACTCTGCTGGCCTCGTCTAGTCAATGAATATGATGCTTGCAACGCCTGGGAAGTGTCCCGAACACCCGACTGTGTAGCACTGTGACAATATCGCTGAGGATGACCCATCTTGTTTCAATTGTGGCATGCTCTCGGTGGGGTTGTACATTCTTTTTTCATGTGATCAGTTGAACCACATAAAAAGCAACCTGATTTTCTCTAGGGCCGTGGAAGAAGGTCGACTGATCCCGCTGCCTGGTTCTGATTCGCACTCCCACCTAGTAAGTAGGTGTCCCTCTTCAGCTTATTTCCTACATTAAAGTTCCCACTCATTCCCATGGGTACCATCATGCCTCCTCCTATCGATCCCGAGATATCACGTTCAGCAACCGTTTCTCTGTTCACCATCTCTGTATAATCTATAATACAGAGCACCACAATATTCAATCAAATCTCCTGCCTTAGTCACGATTCGAAGATGCGTTCCTTCAAAGAAGCACATACCGCATAATCTGGTGGAAAACGGACTAAATTCATGAACTTATCCACATACTTTGTGGAAGAGAGGATCTCTTGTTCCAAGATGAAGAAGTCCGTCATTTTCTGGAACTTGAACGTGTGAGGATAGAATTGTTTGTTAAACAATTCTTCAAAATCCTCCCATGTAAGGCCTTCAAACAATTTAGAAAGCACCACTAAATCCCACCACTGACATGCACGAACCTCGAGCATATATGTTTCCAAATTTACTTTCAAATATACTGCTGTGATGATGAAATCGAATATACAATTCATCCTGCTTATCCACACCTCTGCTTTCTCGGGTTCAGCATCACCCTAAAAGTTTTGTGGATTCTACTTAATGAACTGGATAGTATGATCCACAAGACATGGCTCATTCCTCCGGTTTCCCGTATCCACAGCTTGAAAATCTTGAACAATACATTGAACCAGCTCTTGGTTCACATGTGGTTTCGATGCAACAACATTCTCCACAACTTCTTCAGGTTGGTTTCAATGACGCCAACTGGGTGCCATTTTCTAAACCAACAAAAAACTCCATCAATCTCACTCTCTAGAAATTGTTGGCTTATCATTTCAAATTATATCAAATCAACTATGAAATCATTATTCTCAAACAACCTTTTTCCATGATCAACCATTTTTGAAAACATTCAACCTACGTATTGAAAATCAAACCATTTTCAAAATACACAAAATACCCTGTTTTCAATGTCTTTCGGTTGAAAAAAATTTCTCCATTTTTAAAAAATTGGCACTTTTCACAAAATTATTACTCATTCCTCTCAAAGAGATATGAAATCTGAGTGGGAAGTAATTCCTCTACAATGCATTTCAGCTCATCTCATTGGATAAACCCAGGATAATGTGATTTCCAAAATTCTTGAAGTGAATCCAAAACACTTATGTATACAACACCCTGGTAACATGAAGTTAATCATAAACGAGTTATCTATGTTCTTTTGTGCTATAAATTTCACATTTTGACAATCCCACTCCGGTCTAAGATGAACACCCAAGGATTAATAGACAAGAAAGAATTTAAACTCCAAGACCAAGAACATAGATGACCACTTGTTAGGCAAGGACCGAACATGCTGCTAAAATTTGTAACACCCCACCCCTACCTCATTGGCTTGAGGAGGTGGTGAGGGTTACTTGGCCTTAAGAAAAAATCCCAAGACGCCAAATGATAGAAATAAATGATGAAGGATTTCAAATACAATTGGGGGATGATTAACCCTTTAAGGAAATAAACCCATCCATTAACCATTCACTATATGATGCATGAAAAAATTAAAGACCAAACAACGAATTCTTTTATATTAACCCACATTAGATTACACAACAGTGGAAGACCAAACGAATCATAAAAGTACACAGCGGAAGAAAAACACAAGACTCTCAAAAGACACCACGAATCTGTGGTCCACAAGCTCCACACTCCTCAAAAGAACCAAAGTTCCAAAGAAGGGGTGACTATAAAACTCAGTAGTTTTTACCCAATGACTTTCCTACTCACGCCACTAGGATAGAAGAGTTAACAACATTGATATAAAAGCCGATTATATAAAAATATTCACCAAAATAGATTATAAATAAATATAAAAATGTTTTCCAAACCGTCCATGTTCAAAAGCATCCATGTGCAAGTTAAACCAACATTTACAACACGTTATATTCCCAAAAAAATAACCATACAAACTTCTGAACCATTTCTCAAAATTCTCGTTTCATACCCATCCATTTCACAAACATCCCGTTTCATACACAACCATTTCACAAACCAATGAAATAAACCATGCATGCTTCATTATGACAGTTCCATATTCATGATTGGTCTATCATTGATCTACGAATTCGTCACAATGTAATTATTTCCCATCTTCCATTACACCATTGTCACCAAGCACAAGGTCATATTTCAACCAACCCTCGTACTTAAAATTCCCATGATCCTTTAATCATTTGGTACCAACAACAATTTCCTATTTCAACCAAGCCTCGTATATGCAACATGAACTCACACCACACATTCCGAACAAACATGCCAAAACCATCCTTTCAATAAAACAACATTAATTGAAAACCATTTTCCATCAGAACCATGTGTGTTCAACCAATTCAAACCATTTCAATAATACTCCCTTTTTATTGAAAACCAAATCCATCAAAATCATTTCAATCACAAACCATTTCAGTAAAACACCCCTTTTTATTAAAATCATATTTCTCATTAAACCATTTACAATTTTATAAATTTCATAATTTAAAATCAACATTTTAAATTCAAATATCCAAATCACTTTTCACAACAATTCACCAAGATTTCAAAATTTCATCAAAACCATAAATCATCACTAAAAATATTAATTCCATGATTTTTACAATCAACGCCATTCAAATAACCAATTTGAAACTATGCTAACCAATTACATCAAGAGGTTTCAAGAGTGAAGCCGCATACCTCAACGAAATAGGCGAAACCAAGCAACGGACGAAGAAAGCTCAAGAACAACGGGTCGATTCTCCAAAACCCTCCTTATATCTCTTCTCCTAACAAAACCAAGACCAAATCATGTCATATTTGGAATCCACACACAAAGATCTACCCATAACGGGCGTTGATCTATGAAACCGAGAGAAGAGGAGAAGTAGATCTAAGAAACTGAACAAGAACAATCACATACCTCAAGAATCCGACTTCAATTCACCAAGACAAGCCGTCAGATCAACTCTAGAACAATAGGAGAACCCTTTTTGACCTTATAAGAACCTAAATCCCGAGTTAGGGCCTCTTAGGAGCTTTAATGAGGTAATTAGTGGCAAAACGAGTTGGATCCACAATTTAAGGATTTAATTTTATGTGACCGCACGGTTTGAAAAACGGTGTGCTAACCATGCATTAGCTACTACCTAGACCACCCTTCTTGCATGGCCTCATCACATGGTTTCTCTTAACCATGTGACGACCGTGTGGGATCCACTGCATCCTCAGTCAGCCATACACGGTTTGGCCGCACGATTTAGACAAATCGTGCACCGCCCGTGCACCTTCCCCTCTGCTTCAAACTTCAATCCAGGATCTCACAACTCTCCCATAAATCAACCTTAACTTTTAAAACCTAGAAAATAATCAAGTAAGGGTTACATACCAGAAACCGGGGGTACTATAGAAGAAGTTGGTATTGAGTTATGAGTGTCCACAAGAACCATGTAGTTAAGAAATTGTTACATAATTAATAAATCAGAATGTGATAACACTTATTTATGCATTTTATACATGTATATATACAGTTCTAATTCAGACTCATATTCCAACAATGAGGAAATGAAGGTATCGTATTCTATTATCCATTAGGAACCTAGATGGGTTTTTATTTATTCATTCATTTCAGATATTACATCGTTATACCTATACACTGCTTAGTTTATTACCTATATAGTTTGGGATAGACATCGGTGGCTGTCAACCTACATATATTTTATCTCATGCCCTGATGGGTACCCTTGGTACCCAATTAGACCATATATTTGTAGGATCATGGATGTTTGTTGTATTTTCTTGTACTATGGAGTTAAGAGGTAGGGACTAAACTAGATATCATGATGCTCATGGAGATCACCCAAGAGGAGTTGATGTATTTTTATTTTTTTTCTTTTAATGTAAATCATGTTGTCTGTTTTCTACCTTCATATATGTGTCATCATATGGCATGCATGCAATGTAAAATTGGAATATTTCTTTTTCTACATTCAGTTCCTGTAACAATTTTCTCCACTTCTTTAGTTATTTCATTATATTGCATCCACTAATTTCTGTGTTTTAGTATCCATTTTCATTTTTCACTCTAATATTGAGGGTATAGTCTCCCCACTGAACTACCTTTACAACCTCACTTCTAGTTGGTATCCTCTATCTTATGTAAGGACATGATTGAGGTCTTTTGTCAATTATTTCAAGTACCAATTCAATGAAAGACAATTTAGGAAATTAAAAATAGGTATCACATGGTATTTTTACATTGTATTACTAATTTGGTTAGTAGGAAGAAGATTGGAAATGTAATGGTTCTTGATTACCAATCATTTTTGGATTGGATCACCCCACATACATGATATGACCAAGTGGAAAGGGTTGGGAATTGATATTTATACTGTTTGATGTTACAGTGGATATGATTTCACCTTAGGCAGTAAGTGTATTTTCTACTTCTTATTGATTAGTATTTTTAAAATTTTCCCTTATCTTGGTATGATGGGGATGAAGCATTACATGAATCAAATTAGGCACTTATAAATTAAAATATCATGCACTAGACATGAAATGTAGTTTAATTTTTATGATTCCTTCTAAATTTCGATTGAGTTCCTTGGGTGTAGTGCCATGTTTTTTTTTCATTAGCATTTCAGCTTGTATAACGTGTTTAGATGATTATATTCCATAATTATATGTTATAGTTGGTCTCTATGTTACTTCTTTTGATAACACACTGGATATGTTTTTATTTGTAAATGTCTACATGGGTGGAAATCTATTGGTTGTGTTTACGATGGGATCCAGATTAATTTTTAGTTATATGGGTGCCATATGATTGGGAGAAGGGTAACTTGGGTATTCGAACAACTAGAAAAATTCTTATATAGTTAAAATAGTAAAAAGGAATCGATATGATTAAATGGGATCCAAATTCCACCTGTAATGTTTATGTTCACTCAATGGATTGGTAAATGGCCTCTCATATTAGGGGAACCTTATGTATATGAGCATGTTTTATGGAACAACCCTTTGGGGTGTATTAAGGAATTTAAAGTTGAACACCTAATAGAGGGGTTTCTTTTAAAAGAACACTTGAAGGATTAATTGGATCATTGGAGGTCTCCTTTTTTGGTTTAAAAAATAATTTAAATGCTAAATTGTCTATTTATGATGGAATATCACTGAATGTTATCTATTTAAAGAGGATGTTCTATATGGCTTCCCTATTTTTATATGTGGTACATTGATTAAATAAAAATTGCCTTATTATGAAGTAGTGATTATGGGTTATTAGAATTATTTGAAATGAATTAATGAAATGGAATAATATTTGATCCGGAAGTTATTTCCTTTTATAAAACCCTTGTGGACAGGTGGTTTTAAATGATTCATGAAGTATGACATGGAACGAAGATGTGATCATTTTTCCATAGGTTGTTTCTTTTAGCAAATACATAAATGAAAAAGTAGATCTTGAGCCTACTAAGTCTATTTTTTGTGACATAGTGATAGTGTCGACAAGTATGTTTTGTAAAGGGAAATCTTGTGGTAGGTATAACCTTTATATCTTGAGACACCTTGATTCCACTACAATCTTTTTGACATTGGGTGTATTTGGATTTCATTGTCCATAGTAAGAATGTTGTATTTTAAAAAGAAATGGTTGTTTGGATTAGTGGTCATTGTATCTTGACCCTTGATATGGGGTAAGCATTGAGGAATACCTAGTTCAGTATGTTAGAGATGCCTAGGTCATGGTCAACTGTTTATGAGGTCGTGTGAACCTCTCTTTTCATCTTTTGTGAATGAATTGGTGCTTCATTATTTGAGTAAATGTTAAATGATATGATTTGATATTTGATTTTGGCTACTAAGGGTTGTATGTATTGACATATAGGGTACCAATATATTATTTAGTTATTTAAAAACATGATGATTTTAGTGTCAATGTGCTCCCTTTTGAGGTTGAGGACAATATCGGGTAAACATTGTAGTAGAGTCATTGGGGAAATAAGGTGTGTTCATCCCACTATGTAGGAGAATATTTTTGAACACAATTGTTTTCCCATGCTGGTAGGATTGATTTAATCTTCCATTACAAATATTTTTATGTGGTGATCATTGTTTGTGGAATATAACCCATTTGTTCAATGTGTGTCTAAGATAGTGCACTTATGAGTGGCTTGTCTTCTCATTCAACATCATGAACACTCTTAAGGTGGGTAGCCTCACATCTGTTTTGGGGTATGCATCAGTGCATTATTGGAAGAATGAAATCAATGAGGCTTTCACATTGCTCAGACCTTTATAAAAAATTATTGTTCTATTATTTCTTCATTGGTAAATCATTAGAGAACATGAATGCTTCAGGTGGTATAGGAATCAGGGTTCAGTTGTTGATATGTCAGTAGGTGATGTTGGTCTGTTGTAAAGAGTCTTCTAGTAGTGGTTATACTGATCTTTCTGATGAAGACTGGTTTACTCTTAGTGTTCTATTCTGATTAATATAATCTCTTAACCTATCTTGACCTCATCCTTGATGCACTATGATGGTGTTGGTATTACAACACATAAATTTTTTAAAAGACGTTGGGCTTGATAAGTGGTTGTTATTAGTGTTGTACATCTGTTGAAATGTTTATTGGGATATACCTTTACCCATGTCAATCTATGTCCATTTTAAAATGTCCTTGATAGGGTTTGGTTTGGTAATGTCAGTATAAGTTTTGTAAGGACTTCAGTGTATGTTATTCTGTTAGCAGATGGATTCCTTGGGGGAAAATGTATTGCAGTTCATTTTGGAATGCACCGGCTGTCACAGTTGTAATTCTTCAAGAATGTTTAGTCATGCATGGCATGGATTATTTCCTTTCATTAGTGATGAATATGGTTGGTGATCGAATCATTTTAAGAGCATGGCACCAGTTTAAGGGTTAGTGTGTTTTGTGCGTTAGTGATGTATTTTGGGGAAATCATGCATGGATAGTTGTTTTTTATTCATTTAGATTCAATGGACTCCTTTGATAAAGACCTTTTTATAACCTCAGATGTAATAGGGTTATCCTAGGTTAAGACATCATGATATAAGAATCAACAGAACTCTTAGGACATACCCTCTTTGTAAATTCCAATGGTGAAAGAGTTGTGGTTTGTTATTTGCCATTGCAAGATAATACCATTACTTGAAGTCACTAACTGATATATGGTTAATTAGATGATGGATAGATCATTTATATGGTTTTGTCGGCTCGATTAGATGTTTCGTTGATGTTTTGGGTAGAAATTTGATATTTGGATTGGGTTTTAATGGATTTAGCACATTGGTCTTGTGAAATGGTTTGTGGTGTTCTTGGCGTTTTGAAACTCAATGAAGTCGTTAAAATGAAATATCATGACATTTAGAGATTGAATGATGTCATCGTTTTCCAAAATGATTATCTTGGATGATATGTTGTACGGTGGGATGATTGTAGAATTCCTTGTTTTGAACCGTGATGTTTTTAAGAGGGGTTTTCAATTATTGGACAATACTCGATGAGACGTTTTTAATATCACGTAGTAGAAAATAACATAAATGAAAATTAAATAGAAAAATAATAATAAATATATTTTTTAAAAATATAAATATTTTAATTATTATTTTTATGTATATTATAATTATTTTCTTTATTATTATTATATGATTCTTTCTAGGGAGACTTATAAATTTTTTATACCCCAATAGGGTCTCCTCCTCATTCGAGTATACCACACCCCCCATAGATCTCTCTATAGAACATGTCTGTCCCCCCAGCCAACTCCTTGTATCACGTGACACAACCCACTCATGACCCCTCATATCTCGACTGATATTGTTAATTTTCTTCCTGGGTTCCCTTTGATTTGTTAAGGAAAATCCTTCTCCTTTCTAATCCTACATCACTTTTGGCGATTCTTTCTGTCGCCCAGGGCTGCTCTTCCGAAACACTATGGTAGGTTTTGATACAATTTTTCAGTTTTCTTTAGTTTTAGGGTAATGATAAGGTCCTCCTAGATTTTTTGGTCCAATTTCTCACAACAAACACAGAAGGCAGGGATGTTTAGGTGGATTCCCTCAACCACCGTCAATTTGGTGTATGTTTCTTAACACAAGAATTGTTTTGAATTCCTAAATTGATAGTGTTAAGGAGTTTTTGGGTGTGGGATATTATTTGTTCAATTTTTAATCAAATTCAGGGTGTAAAGGAACATTCCAAGGTATGAATATGTATATATAAATATATATATTGTCTGTTTTTGTTCCCTCATAGTGCAGGGAACACATGCTTCTATTTAAGTATATATACATATACATATATATGTATATATATATATATGTGGAAGTGTGTGCATGAAAGTGTGTGACTACTTTAGTTTTAAATTGTAGGCTTGGGAATCCTTTGATGTAGGGCCCTCAACAGTTCAGTTAATTTCTAAAAAATAGTACTTGTTAATGTACTACCTCTGATAATTTGAACTACAATTCTAGAATGAACAACTTATTTGTGCTAAATGATTCTTAGCATACAAAATAGGGTTTTTAATAAAACCCATATATTGGAGGAGTGCTTCCTTCAAGAGAAAAATATAATTAGTATGCTATTATGATTTATTTTTTTGATAATATGTTTTTTCCTATGAATTACTTATTAGAGTATTTTGTTTTAAATTAATTGAATATTTTCTAATTAGTTACGAGTTGTTCTTCCTCCCTTTCATGTGAATTCTCTTGGTTATATGGTTCGCTTAAACATATATGGGGTTAATGGGTGTGTATACCCATATAAAATTAATAAAATTGAATGGTAATAAATTTATGGGTATACAAATGTATTACTATTTAAATTTAGGAGGCCTAAAAGTTTATTCCAATATAAAATATTTTTAATGTGTATATAAAATAGAGAATTTAATTATTTGTTTAGAAATTTTATTTACAACAAGAATTAATTAATTTTATGAATTCATTAATTATGGATAGTTATGGAATTATATGAATTTTTAATATATGAACATGATTATTAATTTGAGAACAATTATGGGATTTTAGGAATTGATGATTTGGGAATTAATTGATCAATTGATCTCCAAGTCATGAATTTGGGAAATGTGGTTCTGATTGAATATTTAGAATTTTTTAATTTGGGATAAATACATGAAGTTTTAATTATTTAATGTTGAATTGAAAATTAGTAATAATTAATTTGTATATTATGTATTTCATGTTAATTATTTTAATGGATAATCAATTGCTGAATTGGTTAAAAGTGATGTGATAAATTAATTAATATTGGAATTCATTTTGGGGTTTAGATTATTTAATTTTTGAACCAATTAATATTTGTGATGGATTGGGTCTAGAAATGATGGTCTAGGACTGTGATGATTTAAAAACATGGTTCAGTGAGTTCAAGATATTATGATATATGCCAATAATAGATCTATTGTTTTTTGGGGTGTTACTCATGATGTTATACATTGGTGATTGCGTGTGTAGTAATGTGACTGTGTGCACAAAAATTATGTTTGGGGTGTTATAAATGATATTCTAAATTTATGAATGTGTGTGCACAAATGTGACTACCACCTCACAAAATATTTATGGTTGTTAGACAAGACGTTCTACACTGGTGATTGGGTGTGAAAAAATGTGACAATTAGAGCATAAAATATATTTGGGTGTTAGACATGGAATCCTTCACCAGATGTACGTATAAACTAGTGAATTTGTGCACATAAATGTATTTTATGGTGGTATAGATGATTTAAAAAACCCATTATATGAATATATATTGAATTATGTGGGATAGTTTGAGCTTTAAGACGTTCTACTCTATAATTTACTCTCTGATATGGCCTCACATGTGAATAATTTTAAACTCTGGCATGAATCAAATATGGGGTTGGGATATCATATTATCATTGAATACATTGTGCTCTAGAACGATTCAAAGAAGGTATTAAGATATTATTTTTCTGAGGTAATTCTTGAGGCTTCGGTATGAGAAGATCATAGTATTGAGGTACGAGTTTCATTGGGAACCCAGTAGTTTATAGATTATTAAATAAAGAATAAATGAATATTTGATATCAGTTATTTTTGCATTAAATATATATATGTAGTTCATATTAAGAATCTTATTCAAGGTATGATCCCAACTAGGTATCTCTGTCAACTGTTCCTTCGGATCATATACTTTTTTTTATTTATTCAATTATGTTATTACATCACAATAAATACACACAAGTTAATTGTTATTTAATTAATATATTGAAATATACATTTATAGGATCTGACCTATTGAAATTCTATATCACACCCTACTTAGGTACCCTTGGTACCCTAGTAGACCATATATTTAGTGGATTTTAGTTGTTTGTTTTGATAGCATGTATAGGGGAATTGGGAGCATGGGAATGAGTTGGATCTTGCGAAGCCTTTGGAGATCACCAAGGCAAATTTTATATCATTAAAAGTTTTCATATTGTATTTTATATCATGTAGTTTGTTTAATGACTTCATATTTGTATCATCATATGAAATTCATGCATTATAAAACTGCTGTTGGCCTTTTTCTACCTTCAATTATTATTAAAATTTTCCTTTGCTGCTTTAGTTATTGATTTATAAAACTGCCATTTATTTATTAGATTTACTATATGTTTACCTCTTTTCAATATGATATTGAGGGTATAATATCCAAACTAAACTACCTATACACCCTCACTTCTAGTCGATATTCTCACTAATATGAGGAGATATGTTTACGGCCATGTGGTGAGGGGTCCAACTACTAGTTCGATGGTAAACTGGGATGAGACAATAAATATAGAATATAGAAGAACCATTTAATATTTGGTATTTTTTGGATTTCATAACCACCAAAAACCTCTAATCCCACATGACTCATTCCCATTGTGAGAAGAAATAGTAATTAGTAGATATGATATCACATTACCTCTTCATATCCACAGATACATTTTTTCTGGTTACCAAAGGGAGAGGGAATGCGATTTAGGTGTTTCCCATTTACTGTTTTTTTTATATACAAGATAGCCACACATAGTGATCTATCTGGATAATTACATGGAAGAAATGAAGAGGATAAACTTTTCCATAACCTGCAATATAGGTTATGGTATTAACTCTTAGAGTGTTCCCTAAAATTTTATCTGGATTGATATGAATGTTCAAAGCTACAAGTCACTGAATGGAATCCCCATTTTTTACACACAATACCTTGGAGGAGGTTCACATGAGTACCCCATTTTCATAACTCTCTTTATCATGGTAATGTTAACGTTTGGACACTCTGGGGGCCGCCTTATTAAGGGGGTAACCCACATGACCCCACTTACCCTGTGTATGTAAAATCGAAATGATACACTGATGTTCTTGATGATCTTATCAAACATGTATGGTTTAATTTGAAGGGGAGTTATCATAATTCTAGTATACTTTTTCGTAGAGGGGTCAATATGCTGAAAATGACTCTAATGAATATCATTGTCGAATATTGAGAGTCGAACGGCCTAATAAATCTCATTCATTATAGCATCTTCTTACATGGGATGTGGTTCCCTCACTATAGAATATTTCTATATGTCTTAGGTGATGGTCTATTTAGAGTTATTCTTTGAGGACCTAGGTTCATAATGAATATAATTTTCTATCATGACACCATGTTATGCTGATGTCGTGTTTCTCAATGAAGGGATGAGTTCATCCAACATAGAATTTTTCTATGTAGGGCAGGGTTCTGCCAGCGAATTCTTTTGTTATTTTGGATGTCTATTTTCTAAGTGGAAATTCGTTTTTTTTTCAATAATTAATGTGTATTAAAGGGTAATATAGGTTCACATGAAACCATATGACTTATTATTTATTCCTTAATTATGTGATTTTTCTTTTACAAATGAAAATCATTGAAGGAATATGGATATTTCTGAGACTTACTTTGGCTATCTTTCATTCATACTTCTGGGTGTGGCTCTATTTTTGGGTCCCCCATGAGTTCTATTTATTAAATAGTTTATTTATAATATATTAATGTGGTTATTCATTCATGGTGTTCCATGCTCCTTATATAGCATATGTTTATTATGGATTCCCATACCATGAGGAGCTTAGGCAGTGGGGAAGTAATTCACAAAAGGGGTCTATCTTTTGTATGGGTAGATATCACCACCTCATTCAAGAAAACAACTTTCCTTCATTTATTAGAGTTTATGATACCACCTCATCCCATGAAAAATATTCCATGCCCTATTTTAATTTATGGGGTTGGATATCACCATATATTTCTTGAAAATGAGTTTGCTGTATTTTCCTAATGATGGGGCCATTGTGTATATCCAATTAACTACTAGGATCACGGGTTTCATGAGAAGTATTATATCCACATACAGAGTATTAGTTTGGGAAAGGATTTTTTACTTCACGGTTGTTCCCCTTTTAATATTTTCATTAAATATTCTCTCAAGGTTCTTTTCATCCCTTTTCGAAAATAATAAAAATATATTAATCTTATTTTAGGAAATTTCAGGACCAAAAAAATCCAGGTTATTACCATATTTCCAAAGAATATATGTCTACAGTATTTAGATGATTTGTTTATGAAATTTAACAGAAAAATCATTTGGTTTTGGGTATTAATGATAAGATTATATTTTAATTTTAGATACAACATTTCCAATGATTTGGTTATTAATCTTTTGGAAGTTTCGTATTACTAACAATTTGTGGAATGTTTTACGTTGATCATTTGATGAGGAATTGTTTATTAATGTATTACATCAACACACAAACATATATATATTGAATATAGTATTGTAACTATTTTTATATAGATGATAAATAATGATATAAGTTGTTTATTAACATTAGATTTGTAGAGAATTATGACCTGTTATTCCTTTTGAAATAACAAATTCACCAACATTCATGGAAGTAATAGGTTAATTAGATATTAAACAAGACTCAATCAATGGGTGATATTACACTAATAAAATGGAAATCAATCACGTAAAAATATATTCACATGGAAATTAATTAGATGTTGGAAAAGGATCATGAAATAAAAAAGTCCCTTATTTTAATAATTTTCTATGATATCAATTCCATTATTCACACCTCCCATTTTTCTATGTTTTTTAGTATATTACATTATTTTGATCATCCACATTCATGTGATAAATGATTTATATCACTCTCTATAATTACATACATATTTCTTCATTGTCCAAATATTTACATTACACTTATGTTCTCATATTTGGAATCCTTGTTATGATTTAAAGTAGGTATCCATTGTGATTCCAACAATACCAATTTAAAAAACATATTATTATTCATTTTAATGTTGTAGATTTCTAGGAATTAATTTCCAAATTCTAGAACAATAATTATTGAGATGAATTTTGATGGTGAAAGTATTTTTAAGGTGGGTACAATGTGACAACATGAGCTTTTATGTTATATTTTGACAGATTAATTTGATATTTTAAATAAAATTCTTATAAATGACACTAATTTTATCTTTCACTGCACACCACAACATGTTTCTTTGATATTGTACATTACCCTTGACGTTGAGCTACAATGAACAGTAAAATTCTATTTATATAAATATAATGTTGAAACCCAGCTCTTCAATATAGTAATATGAATAATATTAACTATGCTTTGATATATATATATATCATTATATATTCATTTATAAATTCATATTATATTCTCAATCAATTGTTATTAATTTAATTATATAAACCAAAAAAAATGTATTCAAATTAAATTGGTTTTTATGGGAAAATGTTATTATTTATTTATAGAGAGTTTATATGTTTTTTAATAAAATAAACTCAATTTTATTTGAAACATAATATTTTAATTAAATAATGAATCACTTTTCATATTTTTCAAAAAATAGTGACTTTTCAATGAATAATGATTTGTTTTAATGATTTCATTTATTTTTGATAAATTATGCAATTTAAATACCCCATTTATTATTAAATTAACATAAATATGACTTAAATATATTTATTACACTATGGATATTTTAAATTAACATTATATTGGATCTTAGTAAATTTTTATTTAAGGGATCAATAAGGATTTATTTTTTGAAAAATATTTTAATGTCCATAATGTTTTTATTGTTTAACTAACTAAATTTGTAACATCCCAGGTAAAAAAATAATAAGAAATTTTTATATTAAATAATATTCATGAATTAAATATTAATTTTTCACTAAAAAGCATTCTATGTTCGACGGTGTACCCGAAATGCAACAACATGTTTTTTTTAAATCTTATGGTGCACACAATGCTGAGTCATATTAAAAAATAATAATATAATATTATTTCAAATAGTAGTTAACACCTAGGTATTTTATTGGTGGGAATGAATATAAATAACAAAAATTTCATTTTTCATGTTTTTTAAATGTTTTTACATTTATCAAATTAAATTTAGATGCTTAAATTTGGAATGAATCTGATTTTAGCCATAAATACTCGTATATTCTTTAAAAAGATCATTTACCCCCTTTTGATAGAGAACCCTTTTTAAATATAGTATTGGTTACTTTTATATGTTATATTTGAAAGAATAATATTATTTATTATAATTGGGTCATCAAAATATACTTTGGGTGAAATTTTGGTATTTTTCTGATAATGTTTATTTTATAATGAATTGTGAAAAATAGTGTATTTTAATTCAAAACAACCTTTTAATATAATTTATTCATATGGTTACATTATTTTTTTAAATGGTTTTAATGTTTAATTTTATTATGGTTTTACCATTTAAGCCGATGTTGGTAATTGGAAGTAATCTCACTTAGAAATTAGACATCAACAAGTGTCAATGTTTTGATAGTTATTATTTCTTAAAAACGTGCTTTTTGTTTTGACAGTGAGAATTAATTTTAAATTAAATTTTTCCACTTTTGTGTCTTGAATTTGGAAAAACGGATTTCATATTTGGAATCAAGAGGTCCAAATTCTGTATATGAGTAACTTTTATTTTTATACATTATGAATATTTACTTCAGAATTTTTTTTATTTACCATGGTTTAAAATTAAATATCATCAATAAGGGAAAACAAATAATATTATAATAATATAAAATTAGACTAACGTGTATCCTAATCCAATATTTTGATACATTTACGAACATGGGAATCCTTAGGTTGATTTAGGGACCCCATGGAGCCACTTAAGAGTGATAGTGACAATTTATATTAATTAATTTAAAGTAAACACAAAAATGACTTAAACATATATCTTTTAGTAAATCTATTTTTACATGGGTTATATAAGTTATATATTTGACTATAAATATTAATTTACATTTTAGAAAGATTTCCTACATCAAGGTATTTTTTTATAATTATTAGACATCAAATTAATGAAATTATTTATCATACTAAAATGATGTAGTGTTTTCCTCATTAATGAATGATTTAATTAAATAAGATTATAAATATTAAAAAAATATCCAAAAACATTAAATTTATTATTGGTTTATTTTATTTCGAATATTATTCATCTTATCTTCTATTATAATGAGTTTGAGTCCTTTTTAAACCTATTATAAGTTTATAATAAAAATAATATTTTCAAAATTTCTTAAAGAGTCCCTCCTCGCCATTATAAAAAGACACAAATTATGACCCATTACTAACAACTCTCTAGGCCCTTGGGTCATCCAAACTCTTCCTAAATAATCTCCCCACATCCCTATATTCTTGATAGAATCCATAACTTATGAATAATGCACTTCTAGTAATATTTTTGGTTCAAACTAATGGAAGATACCCGATATAAAGGTAACATCTTCTCTTAAGTTCTTTTGTTTTGTTTTTCATCTCCAACCCCCTAAACTCTTTGTATTCTTTTATTTTATAGTAACTAAAATATAATATATATATTATTTTGTTGTTATGATATGAACTATAACTACACTTACACACACCTCCATTAAATGGGTGAAGAACAAACTATTTCTGTAGATGGCGAACTACTGCCTCACAAAACGAGGATTGTTAAATTATCTTCAACCGCATCTAATAGTGTAAATTATAATGGAACTATATTTATATGTGATATATAATATATTTATATTGTCTCTATGATTTTTTATTTTTCATTTATTACATATATTTATGTTTTCCATTATGGGTAAACACGATAATTTATTTTAGGATGTGCGGACTACTTCCCCCTCAAAGTGATATAACTCATTCATGGCATACATGGAACGTATAAAGGACAGAGTCACTAAGATTATATATGATTTCATACTAGAATTATATTATACCTATGTTTCATTAAATTTTAATTCCATTAAATATGCAATAGAAATGAAAGTAGCATTCATGCGTACGTACGGCTTACCGTCTCCATTAACGGTGCATTTCATTTCTTACCTAAAAATGTTATGTAATATAATATATATATATATATATATAATTGATATATATGATATATATGGTATCTAAATCATGAATATAATTCTAGATATAATGGAAATTTGACCACATGGACAACTTGTAAATATAAGGAGTACATTTTTTACTCAGGTACCAAATATCTACAAAACGACCATTATTAACATAAATGATTAAATAATGTTTATAACATTGTAATAAGTGATATAAAAGGAATAAAAAACATTAAAAACGATATTAAGAAAGTAAAAATTAACTTTATTTTATTATTCAGGTGATTAATGAAAGAATATGTCAAGTTAGACACGAGGTAAGGGACTTCGTCTCAATATCCTTTAATTGAGTCATATTTTGTTTTATAAACGACTTTATTTTATACACTGTATAAACACCATTATATTTCATTTCATTAAAAGTGAATATTTTTCTACGAGGTGTTTTACTAAATGATAAAAAAATTCTTTTAACGTAAGTTGTGATAATGAACTTTCTGCCATAGTGAGTATTATTTGATCTATGGCTTCCTTAACAATTAGTAATGTTTTTAAAAGGAAAATAAATTCCATATACTCTTTTACAGATTTTGTTATTGAAAATGGATTTGATAAAGGATTTGTTATGTCAATATATTTAATTGATATATTGTTATTGAAATTTGGAAATTTAATCTTTCCATTATGTTTGTTTTATGTGTTATGAATATGTAATGGTTCTTGGGAATTGTTTACATATACAAGTGATTCCATGATAATCCTAGGGCATGTGAGCCCGAGATAGCTATCCAATGCATTGGGTAACATGACAGAGGTAAATGAGAATGTTTCTCCTAATAGATTTTGGGAATATACTTTGAGGTGTATTCCAACGTATCTCCCTATGTCATTGTGATAGCTACAATGTAAATATTATATAGATGCCACACATTACCATTACGATTTATGATTTCTATTTTTTATTCATAAATCTTATTATTTCATGAGGCATGGGAAAGATCTTATGTTCTCTATGTATTGACGAACAAAAGTTTTCTTTCTTTATTTTATATCCCTTACTGATATTTTTATGCTAATCCCATGTTTTGAAATTGTAACGGCCCGACGCCAGTTACCCAGGGTCGGTGCATCATATCTAAACATTGTCATGATCAGAAAAGATCAAGTCTTGAAAGACCTATTAGTTTAGTATCCTTGTACGTACTAGATACATTTTTATGGTTTACATTACATTATTAAATGAAAAAACAACAACACTTTTTCAATAGAAAACACTAAGATCCCATAAACTATCTCTGCAGGTCAGTCATAATATACTTATTTGCATCCTAGGAAAAATAAAACATAGAAATGGGTGAGCTCAGATTCTCAGTAAGGATAACAATGTAGTGGAAACTTTCATAAATAAGAATAATCATTTATGGAAATGTATAAGACTAAAACAAAATATGTTTACACTTGAACTTTATCATAATATGGAAATGATAAAATCAAGTAATTCCATTTACTTATTCACATGGATATTATAATAGTAAAATAATCACATGCAATATCAATAGCCACTTTCATAATGATGAAATGCATAATGTCGGACTTCATAACCACATAGTCAAGGATTTCTTCCAATACTACAAATAAGATTTTGTCAAGGCCCTGTGCCAAGACACTAGTTTGTATCATGAGACCTATCGATTAATCAAGGAGCTATAGCAGGCTCCACCTATCACATACTATGTCCAATACATTCTCATATGAAAAGGTTTAAACATAACAAAAAAATTCATATTAAAACTAGCATATGAAATTTCAATACATTATCCATAAACCATGAATGGTGTAAAAAAATAACACATCTAGAGTAAAACATATCAAAAACCCTTCAATACATTATGGAAGTTTTGTATCATAATAAATCAACTTCACAAAATCAAAAAATCTATTAAAGGATATTGACATATATGAAATAAAAACCTTTTTTAGAGAAAAATCTCATTCTATTTTGAAATCATTTTAGAGTCACATAATTACAAAGAAAACATTTATTTTGAAAATATTATTATATGCTTGTAAGGGAAGCTTCAACGATGTTATAAAGGCGGAAAATAGCTGCACCCGCCGTATAATTTAAAAAAATAAATTCTTACCTTAATTTTGTCGAAAAGGTTATAAAGGACCATGTTTGGAAAATGACAGAAAGATTACATTATAAAAATTCAAGAATGGGTATAAATGAATTTTTCCCATATTCTATAAAATTGTATGAATGTTTTTAAACACATTTTTAAGAATTATGGATGTGTATGATAAAGATGTCCCAATAGATACATACATAAAAACAACCTCGAATAATAAAGGGATTGTGAAATTAACCCATACCATGTAAATTTCATTGGTTGAGGGTTGGTTAAGCTACTGTATAATAGTATAATAATTTTTATTAAATTATACAAGAGTCATATACATTAATATCATATCATATATGATCTTTTTTACATTTATTTGTTTATAATATCTTAGTATTATCATTGTTTCGGGTGTTAACAGATTCGATTTCCATTATATTATTTGTTATGTGAGTTATATTTTTTATGGATGGGATCCATATTTTTCATATCCAGAATGATATCAAGTCTTTAAAAAAAATTTTAATCATCTAATGAAAATTAGTATTGAAAGGATACGATGGGGAATGAATCCATCGCGTTCGTGGAGATGGTAATCTGTACGTATGCAGGAGTGACAATATCATACTTTTTATATTAAAATAATATATAATTGGTTGGTATATAATGTTATATTTATTATTTACAACAATTAGAAAACATTTTTATACCCATCAAAATAATAATGTATTCAATTACAATTAGACCATTACGTGGAGACGGTAAGCCGTACGTACACACGTATGGTGACATTTAATTCAAAGGATGGATAGAATAATGAATTTGGTTGTACCATATTTATTATAACATCAAATTATATTGAAGATACTGGAGTTATTATTTTATAATTGAAACAAAAAAGAAAGTGTAAGTGGAAGAAGAGAAGAACTTGAAAGATGTGGTGAGATATTTACCTTTTCTTCAGGTTCTTCCTTTTGATTTAATCAAAAGAGCTCCTTATGCAGGCTTTATGATGAATGGAAGGCTGCTAGGATTAAGGGAGGATAGTTTAGAGAGTATTTGAGCAGGTTTTGGCTAAGCCAAATGGCCTTTAATGTGTAAATTAGAGAGATGCGGAAGTGCCCTTTTATAATAGGGGTGAGGGGAACCTTAGGAAAAGCTAGAAATATTATTTTATAATAAAATTATTTTCAGTTTCTAATGGATAAAAAACGAATTATTTAAATCTTAAGGTGGGGATGGGTGAAAAACCACTCATCTAATAGGTTTTAGACAGGATTGGGTCACTATATTAACTTTATCCTTTAGATTTAACTCTTAGTTAAATACTTCGACATTTACCATGTCTCTTTGTATTTTAATATTATATATTTAATAAACATACCATATCTTCCAATAAAACCCCAAGTGGTTAATTAATGAACCAAATATAATTATATAAGTCCATTGGAAGAACCTTAGTTTTTTTTATGAATTGAATATCAATTAATAATATAATATTTGTTTTAAAATACTCTTTTATGTCAATTTTTGACACTATTAGTTGTTTTGTTTTTGCTAAATTCAAAAAAGCATTATTACATCGAACATAATTCATCTAACTAACCCCAAAATGTCTTATTAACCTATAAAATTAGTGTAATTCATAAAAAGACTCAAATTACATTTATTTTTAATCTATAATATCAATTATTTTAATATTTCCTTAATTAGTTAATTACTACATCATCATTGTGTCATAAATAAATTAAATTATTTAATGTCTAAAAAATATAAATAAAATAAAATTAAGTAGGAAATATTTTTATCTTTCTAATGAATATTTATAGTCTAATTTATCTTGTGTGTAACCCTATAATAAAAATGGTTTAGTTATCAAACAGTGAAACTAACAATTTTAACTCATCTTTGAATCAAATAATAATAAATGTATTAATCTAATCAATGTTGAACAAAGAAGTTCATATTTTATTCATAAAGTTTTTTTGGTCGAATTACACATATCCAATTGAATTAGGACATGTGTTAGAGTAATAATAATATCATTTTTTCCCTTCATTACCGAATTTACTTTTAAATATGGTAAATAAAAGTAAAAAGTTATTATTCACCAAAAAATATTTTAATCTTACTAAACAACATTTTTCTAACTGATATCAACCGTTTCTCTCAGATTTTTGATATAAAATTCACAGAAGTGGTAAAATTATGTTTTATTTGAATTTCAAAATTCTCCTAGGATGTGGGTAAAAGACGGTGAAAAGTTCAATAAAATTTTTAAATATCTAAAACTATTATAAATTAACTCAAATGAATTACATTGAACTTATATAGGTATTATGTATCTATTTTGACATAAAATTAATTTTAAATAGAATAACCAATTATTTAAAAAAAATCAGTTTTAAACTATAACTTAGTGTTTTTTACTATTCATCAAAATTAAATGTTTTTAGAAAAATACCATAAATTCACCCTTAGCTAATTTTGATATTCCAAAAACAAAAATTTAGTCCATTTTGAATGATAAAATTTATAAAATATAAAAATTTGGGTTCTACAATTCATAATGGCTAGTTTGATTTGTTGTGGTGTGTTAGAACTCGTAGTTGTGTACAACACATGCTATTGTATTATTTAAAGGGAAGTGTAACATGGAAGCTTCGGTTTTTTCATTCTCCCCTATTTCAAATAATTTCATCCTTGAAATTTCTTGAATATTACTCCATAAAAAGACTCAGGTGGTTCTTCATCATAAGTTCCTCAGGTTCCCACGTTGCCTCATCCATCTTATGGTTTCTCCATAGAATGTTTACCAGATGAGTCATCTGGTTTCTCATCACTTGTTCTCTTATCTCAAGAATCTTGAAAGTCTCTTTGCAATAAGACAGATCGGGTTCTAGTTCTAATTCCACATAGGTGAGTACATGTGTTGGGTTAGTCATGTATTTTCTCAATAGTGATATGTGGAACACATCAAGATGTTTGGGGAGACATTGTGGCATTGCCAAATGGTATTCTACATCCCCCATTCGTTCTTGAATTTCGAAAGGCCCGATGTACCTGGGACTCAATTTACCCTTCTTAAGGATAATTATAACACCCTTCCATGGAGGTAACTTCAAGAAAACATGATCTCCTACCAAAAATTCCAAATTTGACCTTCGGTTATCAAGATAGCTCTTTTGTCTACTTTGATCTGCTTTGATGTGGGATTGGATTACCTTCACCTTTTCCATCATTTCCTCCACAATTTCTGGGCCTATAAGTTTTTCTTTCACCATCATCATACCCACAGGTTGGTGTTCAACATCTTTTTCAGTATAACGCTTCATATGGTGACTTCTAAATACTTGAATGTAACAATTGTAATAGGAAAATTATACCAGAGGTCAATATTGATCCCACATACCTTTAAAGTCAAGTGATCAAGATCTCGACATGTCTTCAATGGTTTTAATTGTCCGTTCTTATTTTCCATCTGTTTGGGGGTGGAAGGCAGTGCTCAAACGATGTCCAGTATCCAGGGATTTCTGAAGACTTTTCTATAATCTTGATGTAAAACGTGGATCACTATCAGAAACAATCAATAGTGGTACTCCACGAAGTCTTAAAACTTCATTAATATGTAGTCTTTCTAAATTTTCAAGTGGTAAATCTACTCTTATGGCAATAAAATGTGCTGACATGGTAAGACGATCATTAATGACCCATATTGCATTGTTCCTTCTAGGAGTATTTGGTAGTCCCATGACAAAGTCCATCATAATATTATCCCATTTCCACTTCGGTATGGGAATAGGTTGCTTGGATCCTCCAGGCTGTTGCCTTCAAGCTTTCACTTGTTGAAAAACCATACATCTTGACACAAAATTAAAAATCTCCCTCTTCATGTTGTCCCACCAAAAATGTTCCTTCAGATCTCTATACATCTTAGTGCTACTCGGGTGTATAGAGAAATTGTAAATATGAGCATCATCCAACAATTACCTTTTTAGATCAGGTATATCAGGAGCACAATAACTCTTCCCAAATTTCAGAAGTTCATCTTAATACAAAAAGTATATCAATCTCCCATCATTCATAGCTTTAATCTTATTTTTAAACACTTCATCATTGTTCTGAGAACTCTTTATCCTTTCTCGTAAATATGATTTGGCAACCATTTGAAAAAGCATTGATATTTCACTTTCATTGGTTATTCCCATATCAATATTTACTAAATCCATATATATATGTTCTTTTTCAACTCTCATATTGTTCAAAACTCCATGATCCTTTCTAATAAAATCATCCACCACCTTATTTTCTTTCCCCGGGTGGTAGTGTATAGTGAAATCATAATCCATGAGTAGTTCAAGCCATCACCTTTTCCTCATGTTGAGTTCTTTTTGTGATAAAATGTACTTCAAACTCTTGTGATCGGTATGTATCTCGAATTTTTTACCATAGAGATAGTGTCTCCAAATATTCAGAGCTATGATTACAGTTTCTTACACAAGATCATGAGTAGGAAATTTTTTCTCATGAATTTCCCACTTTCATGATCCGTAGGAAATAAACCTGTCATTCTGCATAAGGACACAACCAATTCCTTTCATTGAAGCATCAATATAAATAACAAACCCATAATTCCTTGATGGTAGAGTCAATATAGGATAATTGACTAATATTTTTTTAGTTTAAAAAAATTCTTCACACTCTTTTGTCCAAAAAAAAATTATCCCCTTTTCATGTGAGATTTGTTAATGGGTTGGCCAACCGGGAAAAATTCTAGATGAAACGTCGATAATAACCTGAAAACCCATTAAAACTGTGTACCTCAGTTATACTCGTTGGTGCTGGCCATTATTGGATTGCCTTGGTCATAGAAGGATCAACGAAGATTCAATCCTTAGAGAAAATATGGCCATGAAAAGAAATATCCTGAAGCCAGAATTACACTTACTAAACTTCCCATATAATTCATGTATTTTAAGAGTCTTCAGGATAATGTGTATGTTATTTTCATGATATTCGTATCTTTGGGAGTATACCAAGATAAAATCAATAAAAAACACTATAAATTCATCGAGATATTCTTTTAACACTCTATTCATTAGATCCATTAAGACAGAGGGTGAATTAGTCAATCCAAAAGGCATTACTGTAAACTCGTAATGCTCGTACCTAGTTCGAAATGCTGTTTTCGGAACATCTTCCTTCATCACACACAACTGATGATATCCAGATTGAAGGTCAATCTTTGAAAAGTATTTATCTCCATGAATTTGTTAAAATAAATCATCAATGAAAGGTAGGTGATACTTTTTCTTTATTGTTATAGCATTAATCTCCCTGTAGTCAATGTACAACCTCATAGATCCATCTTTCTTCATAACAAAAAGGATAGGGCCTCCCCATGGAGAAACACTAGGGAGAATAAATAAATTATTACTCAATTCATCTAGTTGTTTCTTTAATTCCACTAATTCCACAGTGGCTATTCTATAAGGTGTATTTGATATGGGCCTTGAACTCAGAATTAAATCAATGAAAAACTTAATTTCTCATTTTGGAGGATGTCCAGGTAAATCCTCTGGAAACACATCAACATATTCTTGCACAATAGTTACATACCCTATTTGAACATTCTTTTCCTCACCCACAATTATTTCATTCTCTTCCTCCCTAATAATTTAATTTAGTAGAGTTATTGGGGTGGATCTAGATAATAATTAGGTGGTGAGGTTTCTACCCTAAAGATAAGGTACTTCTTATCGTCATCAAAAATAGTAACCTTCTTCTTATTAAAATAAATATTCGCATAATGGTTCAAAATCCAATCCATACCGAGGATTATATCTAATTCAATCATGGTTATGAGGATGAGATCAGCAGATAAAGAAAATTTATATGCTCTAATGAGAACGGATTCACAAAAAAAAATTGCGACGATACTTCCATTAATAGTTTTTACTGAAAACTCTATTGTTAAATTAAATTAGAAATATATAATTTTATTAGAAAAATGAGAATACATGAAACAATGTGATGATCCAGAATCAAATAAAGAATTTTCTAAACTTGAAGAAAGCATTAAATTACGTGCTGCTTTGTCTTTTGGAGCTTCAACCTTAGAAGTAGTGATATCATAAGCTTGGCCTTGATACCTTGTCCATTTCTGAGGTATGTTCCCCTGACGCTTATGAAATTTAGTCACATAATGCCCCTTTCTCTACAATTTTAGCATTCAACATCGACATCCTCTTTCTTCTGCTTGCAATCATGAGCTTGGTGGCCTTTTTCAACAAACATGAGACAGAATTCCATTCCCTTCAGGAAAGTAACAGGGTGTTTCTTCCCACATTTACTGTAAGATAGATATTCAAATTTTCCCTTCTTCCCCTTATTTCCATTTCCAGAGTGTTCAGCATATCTCTTGTTCTCTTTATTTTCTTTAATGTCGTAAGACATAGTGAATTCTTTTTCTGTCTTGATAGAACATGAGACAATATCTTCGTACGATGAGAAGGATTCTGAGACAACTGATCAACAGAGAAATGGTTTTAACCCATAAAAAAACAATCAATATTACTTCTTGGGTTACATATATAATCTGCACCATGCCTTTCTAACCTTGTAAAGATAGCTTCATACTTTGTGACATTCTCATCCTCCTATTCCCTCAGACTCAGAAATTTCCTTTCAATATCTGCATGATGGTCATGAGGAAATTATTTTTCGAATAAAATTTCATTAGACTCAATCCATTCCATATTTTATACTTCATCATCATCCTTTTTGTTTTGAATCAATGACCACCATTGATCATCATCTCTAGTGAGGCGGCAAACTACCATGACCACTTTTTCCCTTTCAATACTCCCTAAGGTGTGGAATATTTTCTCTAAGGAATTTATCAATTGCTCAGCTACTAGTGGATTTTTACCCCAATTGAATTTTTTTTGTTGTTTCCTCATGAATCGATCTAACATTGATCATCAAAGTTGTGGATCAGGGTGATCCATATGGGTAAGGTTATTATTCATAACCTGAGTGAGTTGTCCTAGTATGGTGATTAGCTGATCAGCACCAGTTTCATCACCAGCTCTATTATAATTATCTTGAGTAGAATGGAAATCCCTATATGGAGTGTGTGCATTGATATAGTTTCCATACCTTCCACTAAGTTCTTTTTCTAAACAATGGACTAAACTAGATTACTTTATGAATCAAAATACATAAATACATACATGTAAAAAACATAACATAAATTGAAAAATTTATGGATATAATCCATAATCATAAAAATGTTTTCTTTGAGGAAGTATATACTCATAAACCCTACAAAATAGTTTGTAATTAAAATGAAAATTATCCGAAGTATATCCCCCGGGAGTGTCGTAACCAAGAGTGCAGCAAGGCCCATTGTCGTGAACCAATTCCCATATGAGTCTAGCTCAAAGCGATGTTTTTGAGTATTACCCCTTGGTACATCTATGCCAGATCAGCCTCTACCTACTCCTATCTATACAGGGATGTATTTTATGGGAAAACTCACAAAATCTCAACATTACCAAAATTCTAGGAGGTTCTTCTGTACTAATCCTCAATGTCTATCTTAGTGCTCTGTGCTCTAATCCTAGTTTATCTAAATCATGTATCCATCGTTTGTAATAAACTTCCTCTGATAACAACTGTAATTCCTTGACCCCAGCTACCCAGAGTTGGTTCATTATTAAATAACATTGGCATGATCACAAAATATCTAGTCTTGAAATAACAATTAGTTTAGGTGCCTTGTAAGTACTAGATAAATTAATATGGTTTACATTACATCATAAAATGGAAAACTACAAAAACATTGTTTCCATAGACAACACTGAGATCCCATAGACTATCCCTATAGTTCAGTCATAATATACTTTTTTGCCTCCTGGGAAAACTAAAACATAGAAAGTGGTGAGCTTGTATGCTCAGTAAGGATAACAATATAGTGTAAACTTTCATAAATAAGAATAAACATTTATGGCAATGTATAAGACTAAAAAAATTCCTTTAAAACTATAACTTAAGCATAATATAGAAAATATAAACTCATGTAATTCCATTTACTTATTCACATGGATATTCTACTAGTCGAATAATCAAATGCAATATCAATAGCCACTTTCATAGTGATGAAATGCATAATTGCAGACTTCATAACCACATAGTCACAACTTTGTACCAGGACTATACATAATATTTTGTCAAGGAAATGTTCCAGAAAACTAGTTTTTATCATGAGACCTATCGATTCATCAAGGAGATATAGCGGGCTCCACCCATCACATAATTAGTCCAATGCATTCCTCATATGAGAAGTTTTAAACATAACATAAACATCTGTATTAAAAGTAGCATAAAAATTTTAAATACTTTATCCATAAACCATGAATGGTGTAAAACAATTACACATCCATAGTAAAACATATCACAAAACCTTCAAAAAAATATGGAAGTTTTGTATCATAATAAATCAACTTCACATAAGCTTAAAATCCATCAAAGTATGTTGACATAGATGAAATCATAACCATTTTTAGAGAAATATCTCTTTGTATTTTGAAATCATTTAAGATTAAAATTATTATAAATAAGAAATTTATTTTCAAAATATTCTTATAATATTGTAAGGGAATCTTCGACGATGTTTAACAACAGAAAATAGCCGCATCCGCCATATAAGTTACAAAAAGACATTCATACCTTAATTTTGTTGAAAACGTTATAAAGGACTTTGATTGGAAAATGACGAAAAGATTATTTTATAAAAATATTATAAAAAGTCAAAAGGGGTATAAATGACTTTAACCCATAGTCTATAAAATATTAAGAATGTTTTGAAATAAATTTTTAAAAAACATGGATGTGGATGATAAAGAGATCACAGTAGATATTTAGGTAAAAACAACCTTGGATAATAAAGTGATTGTAAAATTAACCCTTTCCTTGTGATTTTACTTGGTCGAGGGTACATTAACATCCTGTATAATAATGAAATAATTTTCATTATATTATACATAAATTATATACATTAATATGATATCATATATGATCTTTTCACATTGCTTTGTTAATAATATCTTAGTATTATCGTTGTTTTGGGTGTTAACTGATTCATTTTCCTTTATATTTATTGTAAATTTACTCATATTTGTTATTGATAGGATGTATCTTATTCATATCCATAATAATATAAAGTCTTTAAACATTATTTGTAATCATCTAATGAAAATTAGTCTTGAATGGATACGATGGGGAATGAATCTAATCACGTTCGTGGAGACTGTAATCCGTACATGCGCACGAGCGACAATATAATTCTTTTCATATTAGAATACAATATAATTGGATGGTATATTATGTTATATTTATTATTTACAGAAATTAAAAATCATTATTATACTCATCCAAATAATAATGTACCGAATAACAATTACACCACGACCTGGAGACGGTAAGTCGTACGAACACACGTATGGTAGCATGTTCTTCAAAGGATGGATAGAATAATGAATTTGGTTGTACCATATTTATAATAACATAATAGTGAATATATGATACTGGAGTTATTATTTTATAATGGAAACAACAAAGAAATAGGATGTGGATGAATACAAGAACTTGAAAGAGGTGGTGAGATATTTATCTCTTCTTTGGTTTCTTCCTTTTGATTTGATCAAAAGGGATCCATAGGATGGATTTCTGACTAAAGTAAGGCCTTTAAAATGAATGGAGGACAATTGATAGGGTATTTAGTTAGGTTTTGGCTGATCCAAATGGCTTTGAAGGTGTGAATTATAGAGAATTCGATGTTCCGTTTTATAAGAGTAGTGAGGGGCACCTTAGGAAAAACTAGAAATATTATTTTATAATAAAATCATTTTCGGTTTCTAATGGATAAAAAATGAATTATTTAAATTATAATGTTGTTATGGGTCGAAAACCACTCAACCAATAGGATTTAGAGAGGTTTGGGTCATTATATTATCTTTATCTTTTATATTTAACACTTAGTTAAATAGTTTGACCTTTACTATGTCTCTTTGTATTTTTGTATTATATGGTAATAAATATACTATATACTAACAATAGGACCCATTTTTTTCATTAATAATACACCTATCATTGTATTCTTCCTTTTTCCGATCATTAGATTTTTAGGAATAGAATATAATTTGATATTATAATAATTTTAAAAAAAACTCTTTTATGTCAATTTTGATACTATTTGGTGTTTTGTTTTTGCTAAATTCATAAGAGAATTATTACTTAGAAAAAAATTCATATTACCAATAATAATATGTCATATTAACCTATAAAATTAGTGCAATTCATAAAAAGTCTAAAATTACATTTATTTGGATATTTATAATATCAATTATTTTATTATTTCATTAATTAGGTAATTTCTGCATCATCATTGTTTCATAAATGAATTATATTATTTAGTTTCAAAAAAATAAAAAAAATATTACATTATATATGAAATATTTTTATCTCTCTAATGAATATTTATAGTCGAATTTATCTTATGCGTAACTATAGATTAAAAAATTGTTTAGTTATTACACTTTGATTTTAACTCTTCATTGAATTAAATAATAAAAAATGTTCTAATCTAGTCCAAGTGGACCAAATAAGTTTATATTTTATTCTTAATGTTTTTTTGGTAAAATTACACTTATCCAATATAATTAGGGCATTTTTTATGGTAATAATAATATCACTTTTCCCCTTAATTACTGTATTTACTTTTAACTGTGGTAAATAAAAGTTAAACGTTACCATTCACCAAAAAATATTATCATCTTATTGAACCACATTGTTATTATTTATATCGACTATCTCTCTCGGGTTTTTGAAATTCAACTCACAGAAGTGGTAAAATTATGTTTTATGTCAATTTCCAAATTCTCCTAGGAGGAAGGTAAAAGGCGGTGAAAATTTAAATAAAATTTTTACATATTTAAAATTATAATAAATTAACTCCAATGAGTTACAATGAACATATATAGATATATTGTATCTATTTTTACCTAAAATAATTTTAAATAAAATAAATAATTATTTAAATAAAAGTTCAGTTTTAAACTATAACTCAGTATTTTTCACTATTCATAAAACATTCAATGTTTTTAGAAAAATACAAAAAATTCACCCACAAATTGTTCCGATATTCTGAATCCAAAAATGAATTCTATTTTGAAAGATAAAATTTATAAAATTTAAAAAATTTGGATATTATTATTCAAAACAACTAGTTTGATTGGTTGTGGTGTGTTAGAACTCAATGTTGCGTATAACACACTCTATTTTATACTTCCAAGAAAGGCATACCATGGAAGCTTGGGGTGTTACAGAAATGTTTTTTAAGAGTCTTAAATATGAATAAATCTAGTGATGGGATTGTGGAAAAATCATGATGTCTAAAACATGGAACTAGATATGACTCTTTTTTTCAAGAGTTTTTGTTTTATGAAAAAAAATGGAAAATAACTTGAAGTGATTACTTTCAAATTTTTGAGAGGTAATGTAATAGTTATAGCCTAATTATCTAAAACTTTAATCCTAAAAAGATCCTCAAATTGAATTATTCATTTAATTCAAAATTATGTAATGTTTTAAGGCTGGGTCCTTATAGTTGGTATCAAGGGTCGGTTTAGAAAAATTTAGGAGTTATAATATTGTTAAATTAATGTACATAAATTAAATTATGGTAATAATGAAATGGTATTTAATTTAAAAATTACCCTATTGCTTCGCCTAAGATATTGTTTTGTTGAAAATGGTTTTTTTGCAGAGTAAACAGGGCATCTATGGTGGGACGACATCACGAGGAAGACAACCTTCAAGATCAACAACCTGATGTGGTCGGAATTGGAACTGAATAGTTTTTTGTAGTGATGGAACATTTGACTCAGACTGTAAATGGTGGTGGTATCCTTGCACGGGATCATCCAGATGAACCAAAGAGGAAAATTTCTGTAGTGGAGAATTTCATGAGGCAACATCCTACATCATTCAAGGGACTATCTAACCCTGTTCTATTTAATGGGTGGATTAATGCATTGGAATTTTTTTGTGATGTCATTGGGTGTTCAGAACATCAAAAGGTTCATCTTCCAGTTTACCTTTTAGAAGGTGAAGCTAATAAGTGGTGGTCTATGGTGAAAAATACCAGGGATGGAGAGGAGATTGATTATCTTAATTAGGATGAATTCAAATCCATTTTTCTTGAGAAATATTTTACTAAGGTGGTTTGTCTTAGGATGGATATAAAATTCATGGAATTGAGGCAGGAGGATGACTCAGTGGCTTGTAATGAAGCCAAACTCAATTGAGTGGAAAGGTATGCTCCAAATTTCATATGATATCTTGATAGTAAAATCAATTTTTTTTACATAGGATTAAAACCAAAGTATCGAAGGGATTTATCTTCCCATGAGTGAAAATGTTTTGAAAAAATAGTTCTATGTGTGGAGAATGTGGATGTGAATTTTTCCAATGATGGGGTGTTCTTTGATGAAAATCAGAATAAGAGTTCTAGGTGGCAGACAAAAGTGAAGAACTTTTCAAAAAAATTCTTATATTAATAAACTTATGTTTACAATTTGTGAAATTTTTTGTAAAAATAATGTTGGGGAATGTCCTAAGAAATTAGGTAAGTGATAAAGATTTTGAAATATGGGATATAAATATCCAATTGAACTGAAAAACATCAGGTCAATGGTAAGAAAAATCTAATTTAAAATCATTAAAATGTTTTAAGTGAAATGAAATGGTTCATTATGAAAATTATTGTCCAGGGACGAAATCAGTTGATGGAAAGCAGCTAGATAAGAAGCAGAAAGGGGTGGTTAAATCCTTGTCAACAACTTCAGCAGATGTTGTTCTACCAATTGATTTAGTATTATCTACACTACTTGTTTGTTCAGATTATGTCAATGTGTTGTTTGATTCATGGACTACTCATTATTTCATTTTTGAGAAGTTGTTGAGTAAATTGGGAATTCCCTTTCAAGATATAAATCCTGAACATATGGAAAAAACAAATGGAGGAAATGTAGAGACAAAAAAAACTATAAAAACCTCGTTATACTTCTATGTGGAAAGAATCAACATGTAAACCTTATTGTTTTTCCTCTAGTAGAGTTTGATATTATTTTCGGTATAGATTGGATTTTTGTTTATCATGCTAAGATTTACTGCATAAAAAAGAGGTTTCATTTTAGAATGAATTTCGGTTTGTATAAATTTTTTAACCCTTGACTTTGATAATGTATCAGGAAGCTATGAAAATAGCATAAGATTGAAATGAATGTTACTTTCCACATACTGTTGAAAAGAAGGAACTTTTCATATAAATGATGTGCCAGTGGTAAATGAGTACCTTGATGTTTTTCCTGATGAGTTTTCTAGTATTATACCTGATCGGGATGTTGAATTTACTTTTGACTTAGTTCCTGATGCTATGCCAATTTCAAAACCCCCTTATCGAATGGCTCAAATTGAACTTTTATAGTTAAGGAAGCATTTGCAAGAGTTGTTAGATAAAGGTTTCATTTGACCAATCACATCACCATAGGGTGCTCCTGTCTTGTTTGTTAGAAAGAAAGACTATTCAATGAGACGTTTCCTTGATTATAGAGAATATAATGACATCACTATTAATAATAAGTATCCTTTTCCTCATATCGATGATTTTTTTGATCAACACCGAGTAGCTCATTATTTTTTGAAGATTCATTTGAGGTTGGGGTACCATCAGTTGAATGTAAAGGAAGAAGATATTCTGAAGACCGCGTTTTATACTAGATATATCCATTATGAATTTTTATTTATGCCTATTGGGTTACCCAATGCACTAGTTGTATTCATGGATCTTAGGAATAAATTTTTTTTAGAGTTCTTGGATAAGTTTTTGGTTTTGTTAATTAAATATATTTTGGATTATTCAAAAAGTAAAGAGGATAATGAAATTCATTTAAGGGTTTTCTTTCAAACCATAATGAAAAGAAACTGTTTGGGAAAATTCAAAAACATTGAGTCTTGGTTACAACAAATTTCATTCCATGATCACATTCTTTCAAAAAATGGCATAACTAGTGGTCTTGTTAAAACAAAATATTTTGAATAATGGAAGAGACCCAAAAATATAACTGAGAACCATACTTTTCTTGGTTTAGAAGGTTATTACCAAAGGGTTTTTGGGAAGATTGAATGGTTATATATTTGATTGACTAAATTAACTCAAAAATGTGTTCAGTTCATTTAGTAAAATGAATGTTATGATAGTTTTCATGAATTGAAAATAATATTGGTGAATTCTATAGTTTAGACACTACCTTATAGAAATGGAGATTTTGTTATCTACAATGATTATTTATTGAATGGAATTGATTGTGTTCTTATGCAGAGTGATCAGGTATTTCCTTATGCTTCACATCAGTTGAAACTCCATCATTTAAATTACCCTACACATGATTTGGAATTTTTTACTATTGTTTTTTCTTAAAAAAAATTTAGGAATCATTTTTTGGAGTAAAGTTTCAAATATAAACTGGTCAAAAAAGTTAGAGTTATATACTCACATAGAAAGAATTAAACATGATACAATGGAGATGGTTGGAATTAATCAATGATTATGATTGCACGATCCATTGCCATCTGGGAAAAGTATATAATGTGGCTGATGCATTGAGTTGAAAAAGTACTGAATCATTAAGAATGAAACATTTGAAACGAGATCATTTGGTTTTTGATTTGTTAAACTTTGGCATAAAAGTTTTTAGTGTAGTAAATTCCTCTTTTTTGTTTCAGGTGTCAGTGAGATCATCCCTATCAGATAGAATTAAGAAAGCGTAGAAGGAAGATAGTGAGTTTCTAAAAAAGGTAGAGTTTGTTCAGAAGGGTAAGTTGCCCGATTTTAACATTGATAATGATTGTGTTTTGGGATTTGGGAATGTATTATGTGTGCCTTTTGATAAATAGTTTAAGAATAAGTTGTTATATAAAGCTCATAGTTCTCTATTTTCATTTCATCTTAGCAGTACTATGATGTACATAGATCATTGGGAGTATTACCGGTGTGATGGAATGAAAAAAGATGTTATTGACTTTAATATAAGGTGTTTGAATTTTTAGAAGGTTAAAAAAGAGTGGTGGTTACAAAAAGGGATGCTTCAGTATTTACTGGTGCTAGAGTAGAAATGGGAAAACATAAACATGGTCTTTGTTGTGGGATTACCAAATTCATCTTGAGGTAACAATGAAATCTGGGTTATTGTTGATTGATTCACTAAATATACTCATTTATTTTTTATTTGAGATACTTTGTCATTGTATAAACAATCTCGGTTGTTTTTTAATGAGATATTCAGGTTGCATGGAGTTTCCCTCTCCATTGTATCTGATAATGATCCTAGGTTACCATGTATCTTTTGGAAAGATAGTCAAAATTCATTGGTTACTGATTTAAATTTAAGTACAACTTTTCATCCACAATTATATGGGCAGTCAGAAATAACAATTAAGACCTTGGGGGAGATGTTATATTCTTGTTACATGGATTACCAGGGACATTGGGACCAACAACTTTCTATGGTTGAATTTTCATATAAAAACAGTTTTCATTCCAGTATATATATGGCTCCAATTGATGCATTATATGGAAATTGTATCAAAATCTAGATTTTTGGGATGAAGTAGGTGAAAGGAAGTTGACGAACCCAAAATTGGAAGAAAACATGGTAGAAAAAATTCAGTTTATTTAGAAGCACACGAGAACTGCTTAGAGAATGTAGAAAAGTTATGCATATAACCAAAGTAAGGATCTTTATTTTGAGGTAGGTGATCATTTCTTTCTAATGTTTCTCCATGTAAAAGTGTGAGGTGTTTTGTAAAGAAGTTAAAGATGATTCCCAGATTCATTAACACTTTATAAATCCTAGAGAAAGTTGTATATGTTCCATACAGAGTGGATTTACCTCTTTGTTTATCCTAGGTACACAATATTTTTCATGTTTCAATATTGAGAAAGTATATGCCGAATCCATCTTACATTTTTAGCCCAGATGTAGTTCAATTGGAAGAGAATCTCTATTAGGAGGAGAACCCAGTCTGGATTCTTGACCGAAGAGAGGAAGTGTTTTAGAATAAGGTAATGCATCATGTAAAGTTTTTTTGAGAAAAACATATGGTTTAAGAGGCAATGTGGGAAACTGAAAATGCTATGAGGGGTAAATACCCCCAATTATTTGATAAGTGAATAAAATTGTGAGGAAAAAATTTCAAAATGGGGGGAACGATGTAACATCATAGGTAAATAAAGAATATGCCATATTTATATTTAATAATATTTTTGAATTAAATATTAATTTTCCTTTGAAGGTGATGCTATGTTCTATGGCGTACCTGATACGAAACAATGAGTATCTTCGAAATCTTATGCTGCACACTATGCCGAGTCATACTAAAAAATAATGATATTATATTATTTTAAATATTAGTTAATGCATAGTCATTTTATTGGTGGGTATAAACAGATCTAACTAAAATATGATTATACATGTTTTTTAAATGTTTTTATAATCATCTAATAAAAGTTAGGGGCTTAAAATCTGGATGAATCTAATTTTAAGCACAAATACTCAAACTTTCTTTAAAAGGACAATTTACCGCCTTTTGATGGCGAACCATTTTTAAATATAGTTTATTCAATTATATATTTTTTTTGACAAAATAATATTAATATTTAGAATCAGGACATCAAAATTTTCATTGGATTAAAATTTTTTATTTTTCTAATAATGTTCATTTTTAAACGAATTGTGAAACAATACTGTATATTAATTACAAAAAGCAATATAATCTAATTTGTTTATAAGGTTAGATTTATTTTCAATTGGATTTAAAGTGTAATTATATTATTTTTTACCATTTAATCTAATGTTAGTCATTGGTTGTAATTTCAAATTGAAATTGGATATAAACACGTGTAAATCTTTTGATAGTTTTTATATCTAAAAAACACGCTTTTTTGTTCTGATAGCGGGGATTAAATTTAAATTAATTTCTTCCACATCTGGGTTTTGAAATTGGAAAAACGGATTCCATATTTGGAATTAGGAGGTCCAGAATTTGTAAATGTCTAACTGTTTATTTTACACATAATGAATATTTACTTCAGTAAAAATTTTATTCACCGTTGTTAAATGGTAAATAGGGTAAATAAGTTTACAAAATAATATTATAATAATATAAAATTACCCTAACATGTGTCTGAATCCTATTTTTTATACAGCATCGACCTTGTACATACTTGGGTCGATTTTGGGACTTCATGGCGCCACTTAAGAGTGATGATGACACTTTATGTTAATTAATTTAAAGTAAAGTCAAAAATTACTTAAACATATATTTTTTAGTAAATCAATTTTTAAATAAGGTATATACATTATCCCTTTGACTATAAATATTCTCTTTAAATTTAAAACTATTTCCTATATCATGGTATTTTTTATAACTTTTAGACATAAAATTTAGGAAATTATTTATGAAACAATAATGATGTAGTGTCTACCTCATTAATGAATGATTTAAATAGATAAGATTATAAATATTAAAAATATTAAAAAATCCTACACAATTAATATTGGATGCTTTTATTTCGACTATGAGTCATAATATCTTCGACATTAGTGATTTTTGACCTTTTGAAACCGACTATATTTTTATAATAAAATAATATTTTCAATCCTTCCTAAAGATCCCCTCCCCCCTTATAAATGGACATCACTTCTAATCGATTTCTCACACCTCCCATACACCGTGTCCCAACCTAACTCTGGCTAAGTAAAGTCCCCACATACCTCTTTTTCATCCTATAATCATTACCACAGGCAGAAGGAAATTCAAGGAAACCTTTTGGTTCACACCAAAAGGAGATACCTGATTTAATTGTTACATTTTCTCTTAAGTTCTTTTGTTTTATTTTCTTTCTTCAACCCCATAAAATCTTTTATTCAATTATTTTATTGCAAAACGAGTATACTCAATATATTAAGTTTTTTTATGAGACAGATTCAATGTAAAATTACAAACACATCAATATAATGAGAAAAGAACATACTGTTTATGTGGACAGCGAACAACTGCCTCACGAAACAATGATTGTCCAATTATCTTCAACCGCCGTTCATGGTGGCCATTATGATTGTACTTTATTTATATTTTATGTATATTATATTTTTATTGTATCTATTATTCTTTATTTTTTATTTATAACAAACCATTAGGGTTTCTATTATGGGTAAACGCTATAATTTCCTTTGAGGAAGTGCGGATTACCACCCCCTCAAAGTCATATGAATCGTTCATGCCGTACATGTAAATTATAAAGGATGGGGTTACTGAGATTATTTATGAAATTATACAGGAATTATAGTATACCTTTGTATAATTATTTTTACATTACATTTAATATGAAATAGAAATGAATGTAGCATTCTTGTGTATGTATGGATTACCATCTCCATGAACGGTGCACTTAATTTCTTACCTCCAAATGTTATGTAATATTATAAATAAATACATATACAGTATATATATGATATATATGATATCTAAATCAGGAATAAAATTATATAAATAATTGTATTTGGACCCCATGGGAAACTTGTAATTATTAGGAGTTAATTTTTTGACTCAAGTACCAAATATCAACAAAACAACCATTATTTACATAAATGATTACATAATGGTTATAACATGGTAATAAGTGATATAAAAGGAATAATAAACTTGAAAAAGGTTCTTAAGAAAGTAGAAATTAATATTAATTTATTATTTATGAGATTAAAGAAACAACATGTCAAGTCAGACACAAGGTAAGGTACTTCGTCTCAATCTCCTTTCATTGAGGCATATTTTTTTTATACTTGACATTATTTTATACTCTATATAATCACCATTGAAATTTTATTTCATTCAAAGTGAATCTTTTTCAATGAGGCGTTTTAAAAAATAACAATAAATAATGTTTCTTTCAACGTACGTGGTGACAACGCCCTTTCCGCTACCACGAGTATTATTTGAACTATGGCTTCCTTAACAAGCCGTAATGGTTTTTAAAGGAAAATAAATACCATATACTCTTTTCCATATTTTGGTATTGAAATGTTTTTTGATAAAGGATTTTTTATGTCAATATATTTTAATGATATATTGAGATTGAAATGTGGAAATTTTATCTTTCCTTAGTGTTTGTTTTTTGTGTTATGAATATATTATAGTTCTCGGGCATTGTTTACGTGTACATGTGGTTCTGTAATAAACATAGGGTGGGTGAGCTCGAGATAGCCCTCCAATGAATTGTGTAATGTGACGGAGTTAAACAGGAATGTTTCTCCTATGAGATTTAGGGAATATATTGTGGTGGATATTCCAACTTAACTCCCGGTGTAGCTATGACAACTACAATGTAAGTATGATATGGATGCCACACGTTACCTTTATAATTTATGGTTTATATTTGTTTTTTAAAAATTTGATTACTTCATGAGGTATGTTAAAAGGATTATGTTATTTATGTATTGATGAAATAATGTTTTATTTATTTATTTTATAACCCTTACAGATATTTTTATGCTCATCCCTAGTTTTGAAATATTTTTCAGAGGAAAGAAAGATGAATAGGGTAAAGGATGGGATCAATGAAAATTCATGTTGTCAAAAACATGGAACTAGACATGACTCTTTTTATCAAGAGTTTTTATTTCATGAAAAAATGGAAACACATTAGATGTGTCTAAATTGTAATTTTTCAGAAGTAATGTAAAATTTATATCCTAATTCTCTACAGCTCTAAACCTGAAAATATCCTCAATGTGAATTATTCATTTATTTCAAGATTGTGAAATGTTTTAAGGCTAGTTCCTTATAAAAGTTATCCTAAGTGAGTAATATTTTAAATTAAATATATATATTGTATATAATTATAGTTTAATATAGATTCAGATAATTATTATTATAAGATATATAGTTATTATGAAATAGCCTTTTGCATGAAAATACACTTTATGAAGACCAACTTGTTCATTAAATCTGGGGGTATTTTATTATTTTTATTTTTTTCCAATACTAAAATATTAAAAAAATATTTTTTCTAAATCATCATGTAAAATTTATGTTATGGTAAATTTTCTATAATCTCATGAAAAGAATAATGTTTTTATTAAATGTGAAAAATATATAAATTCAATTGATAATATAATTTTTTATTAAAATATTTGTACCATTAAATAATACATAAATTTTTTTTTATTCAGATTTGTTTTATTTTTATATCAGTTAATCAAATTTATTACATTTTACTCATTTATATTTTGAAATTTTATATTAAAATATTATAAACATATAAATATTTCCCATTTGAAAAATATCATTCTCATCACATCTACAAGATTAATTTTAAAATAAACTTTTTCACTAATTTGAATATAAGAATCAACCTTCATCAACGAGCATTTTTTATTTCACACTCAACATCCTTCAATTAAAATTACATCATTATTATATTAATTCCTCAGTATATTCAATATACTAAAATGTATTTATGATTTGGGTATGACCAAAAAATATATAAAGTTCCATAAAATGGGTTATGAAATAATCATTTGTGTGTACAAAATACTACAATCACATGAACTGATGTATTTCATTTTTCAAACACCACCAGTCAAGAATTGTTTTATTGATGTATAATTTAAATATATATTATAATTATGATTCTATTATGACCATTGAATTATTATATCACACACATTTTTATACTCTCCATTTTTTAATATGGTAACATCACTTCTATGTACAGCGGACTACCGCCTCGCAATGTAATGTGATTTATTCACAATGTATATTAAAGGTATGAATCAAATTTATTGAAAATATTTGATATATATGATTTTATAATTATCTAGAATGATAATTTTTCTTTTAAATTTATAATTTTTATCCAACCAGACAGTCGAATCAACGTCCATTCATACAAACATCCTAACTTCTCCAGGAATAGTGCATTTCATTTTCTATCAATAAATTTTATGTATTATTATAATTAAATATATAATTAATATATTTTATATCTATATCATGGTCATCATTCTACTCTTTTTGTATCCATTATCATTTTAATGTAACCATAAATAATAAAAATCAAAACATATACGATAAAGAAAGAAGTTAACACTAGAAACATAAAATTTATATAGAATCCCTAAAAAATTTAGTAAAATGTCATAAGAAAGTCAAATATGGAATATAATTTTTTTTAAAAACTTATTATATTTATAATAAAAAAATATTTCTTTACCGTTGTTTTAAATGAATACAATGGAATTTTAGACCAAAAATTTTGATATTCTCATCACACCATTTAATTTTGTGAGGCTCATGACATAATCATGGCCTATTTATATTATATGTTGCATAATAATATAATTAATTTATTTTATGATTAATACTATGATAATTATTATTATTTAAATATTCATTTGAGTATCTCCCTTTTACAAGGTTTATTGTACAAAATTTACCATGTTGGTAAGATATTTTTTTCTATGGTTTCCTTATTGGAGACATATGTTACGTTATGCACCCATATTCGTTTACAATGTGTATATAAATCTAATTCAATATATTGATATAATGAATTTATTTATAATATTTATATTTTATTTTCAATTTATTTTTATATCTTTAGGGTTATTAGGATTCGATGATACCAAAGTAGTAATGATTTTAGGATACAATCTCAAAGTTTATTGATCTTGTTTATGATCTTGTTTCCAATGATAAAATATTATGATATATATCTAAATAAACAAATGATTTATCTAATAATATAGTTATTTATTTCATTTACTTGAAAAAATTCCATTTTTAATTCGTTAGTACATAAAATATTTAAGATTATTTTAAATAGAATCAAATATTATTTCCCTTTTTTTGTTTTTAATCAGTTTTCATCCAAAATGATGTATTATAAAACTATTTTAAAAAAATGATTCATCAATCTGGAATAATTTTTAGAATAAAATTTTAAAAATATAATATTATAGAACTCACACTCCAAAATCTTGTTCTTAAGTCCATTAAATTAAATTTGAAGCTATTTTGCTGATAATGTTGAAATAATTATATCCAGTAAAACCTTAAAATATGAAAAGAAAAACATGGATCACATTCCTCCTAGAAATATTTTCTGTTATAGAGTTTTAGATAATGATCAGTACATATTATATTAAAATTATCAGTATCATGGAATCTTGAAAAATTAGTTTATAATGATGAACATCATATACAGTTATACCTAGCTTTTTAGATTTCACATTATGTCATCAACATCATCCTTGTGAAATCATTTATATAAATAAATCCTTAAACACCATTCATTATATACTAGGGAAAATCAATCATAAGAATGGTCAGTTAAGATTCTTAGTAAGGGTAAACGTAATCATTAAAAATTTAGTTTCATTATAGGAAATATCATTGAATATGAGTATAATGAAATAATAAAACTGCGTAAGAGATCAAAAAATATCTAGTACTCATAAATGAATGGATCATCATATATTAAAACATGGAAAATGATATAGACATCACAATCAATAATCAATATCCATTAGATAACGATTTCAATCAATAGAATAATTGTATACTCATAAAAATTATAAAGAACAACTGTTTGCATATTGGATCATCATCTGTTTAAACCATTACAGATCCCATACATAACCATTAAAAATAATAATTACCATGTGGAAAACATCCAATATAATTATCAATAAAAAATAACCATTACACAAACCACTAGAGCGCATCTATGTTCACCCTTCATATAAGCTATAACTATCTCATCAGACACTGTCTAGGGGATCTAATCATTTAAAATGTACAAGAACCAAATATATAGTGAATTCATTAAAACACATTGAACCAAACATTTTTTAATCATAATATTATTTACAAGTTGAAAATAAATGGGATCTACAAAAAATCATTGAATCATAGTAAAATCATGGAAATGATCTATGTTCATTTAAAATATCATTGAGACCCAATTAGAATATGGATGGAAATGAGTTAAATAATAATAATTACTAAACATGATGAACCCATAGATAAGAAATTGCTTCCATAACAACTTCTTTAGCACATAATTAAACTATGTAAAATAAAATTGTTTCATATAATTTTATTTGATTCATGATTAATCCATTAGAAAGAAATTGGTTTGAAAAAAATTCCATTGATACCTTAATAACCTAAATTAATCAAATTTATTTCATAAACATGTAATTGAAACATAAATTACACATGGAATTTAAATGGGTTCTATAACAATAACATTTAAATATGAACATCCAATGGAAAGTAAATGGGTTCCAAAAATATATCTTTGAAAATAACATAATCCATAAAATAGAAGAATGTAGATGATATCAAAAATATATATCCCAAGTGGAAGATACATAATAACAAGGGTTATTTCCTTTGATTAACATAAATACAACTAAAATTTAATTAAGGAAGTTTTTAGGAATATAATAATTAAACATTCCAAAGGGTCACATTCAACCTTGAATCATTAAAATCATTTACCATTTAAAGGGAATACACATAAATTAAATTTAAAAAACAATGAAAATAAAGATATTAATGATATAACATATAAATGGATAGTATATTCAACTTATAAATGGATATATGTGTTTAATGTAACAAACCTCACCAAAAAGGTAATTGTGACAATATAAATTACCTCACTGGTAGCACTGAAATAGTAATCCCCATGAAATAATAATCATAAAATGAAACATTTTATATCATGGTAAATAATGATATTCATGATATAATATGCCAATGTGTTTTTATATACACATTATAAAAGAATAATGGTACATGTAATAAATATTTGATTCTATGAAAAGTGACTGAGATGATGTTCCTTATAACGTGGGTAAATTATGAAACATGAGATCTATGATAGAATAATATCAATTAAAATATTAAATATCATTAAAAATGTTTAACTCGTGATATAATATGAAAAATGGTATTAGATACACCATATAAAATAATCTACGTGCATAACTAAAAAATATGCATCAATAAATGGAAATTAAGATGAAACCCCATAGAGATGTAGTAACATATGAATCCGGAACACCAAAAGTAATAATAATAGAATATTTCATTTATAAAAAATGAAGATTAATTTTTTCATGATATAATAAAAAAATGTTTCTATAGATGCACTATACAAATTAAATAATTGATGATTATTATGTATGTCCCACAAAATTAAAGGTAAGAAAAATATATCTTATTACATGAGTAACATTTGAATCATGATATCCTTGAAACAATATCATCAATTTTATGATATAATATTATTAAATAAATTAAACTCATGATATAATAATTCATTTGGATGTAGATACACCAGATAAATGTAATCATGTTTACAATAAAAAATAATACCTAATAGAATTTAAATTGAGCCCAAACCCCTTAGCTTGATTCTTATTGTTCATGGTTGTACTATATATTCTTAAATAACAGATCTTATATTAATTATATTATCTCTTCATAACCATTCAATAGTTTATAATTTGATTTATTTCACTTATAAACAAGTTATAGACAACTAATTAATCAGTAATGTTTATATAGGGTGTTTTGACCATATTGGGTTTCTGTTTAAAAAATTACATTTTGTAGGTCGAATATGGTCAAAAGGGTCATTATCAAACCATCTCTAGAAAAATAATCAAAAATTAATTATAATATTTATACAAAAATTATAAATTTCAAACCATTCATTAATTATGGTTATGAAAAATGAATCCATATTACAATCATGGAGATGGTATGTTGTTTATACTTATGAGTAACGTTCCCAATTTTTGAATAATCATCACAGAAATAAAGAAAATAACACATATAAATATAGAATATTCATTAAAACATAAATAAAATGTTATTTAATAATATATACTTATATATAGGATTATAGTGATCTAAAATGAGTCGCATCACAATGAGGAGTTGATAGTCCACACGTCCACGAACGACGTTATTAATTTGGAAATGTGTTAAAGCCTAATAAATGAACTGGTATATTAATATTCCAAAATATTTATTATGTAATTAATATAATTTATTTATTTTCAGTTTCTATATAATTAATTTAACCCATCCTTAATAATTTTCTTGTAATTTGTGGATTTATCAGATTGCATTAAGGAGAAAGCAATCCACACATCTACACAAAATCAAAATAAGTGAGGTATATATTATAAAATATAAAAAATATCATATATATCATATACATAATTTTTTTAACCATAATTAACAACTATGATATGTGGTAAATGTAAAATTAAAAACATCATTTCTCGAGGTGGTATTTTATCGTACAAAAAAATTGAAATTTTGTTTCCCATTTGATGGATGTATTTATTAATGTATATAAAAACCTTAATATAAAAACATTTATGTATTTTTAGGATAATTATATTATAATATAATAATATAGTAAGAATAATTTAATATGTTTAGAAATAAATAAAACTTAAATGCACGTTGAAGAATATTACCCCATTTCAGATAACCCTCTTGGTTTGCGCCCAAGGGATTCCATTGTTGGATTTATTAAAATATTAAGGATAATAGGATGAGGGTATAATTATTGGGAGAATAATTTTTTAGGTTTTGGATTATCCAAAGAGCCTTATATGTTTAATGTAATGGGGTAGGTTGAGTTACATTTTATTTTGGAATGGGAGTGGCATTCTTGAAAATATAATAAAGAAAAACTATTGATATTTCTCCTTTACACAATGAGATTAAAAATTAATATCATATAGATTAATGTGGTTATATTGTTGATAAAATATAAAAACACATGAAAATAGATGTTTTTTATAATTTTATTCCTTATTCCTTATGTTTCATTATTTTTTTCTTTTTAATTTTCAAATCTAGTTATCTATCATATGTAATTCATCCATTATGAGTCAATTAAATTGAAAATTATTATAAATGTTATAAAAAAACATAATGAAAAATATAATTTATAAATTAAAAATAAGGTATGTGTGGGATGTTAATTTTAATATAAAGATATGTAACGTAGAAAACAAAACATTGACACTAACTACGCTAACAAAGTTATTACTGATTATGGTCAATATGTTCAATATAAAATAACAATTTACCCATAAAAAACATATATTGTATTAATTAAATCATAAATATTACTCAGAAGAGGATATGATTTATTTTTATTTTTATTCATTTAATAAAATTATATTTATTTAATTTAATTGTTAAATAAATAATCGATGTGTTAGAGGTTCATAAGAATTTAATATAATTATAGCATACATATAAAAAAATAAAAATTTCTATGATAATAAAAATTAATTTAAATTCCAAATTAATATTTATAATAAGAAATATGAAACTTCTTCAATACCAATAATATTTATAAATATTAATGGTAATGTATGTTCCTTTTTTTCTTTATCCCCACTTGACATATTATATAGGTAAATTTCATATAACCGAATCCTAATAACTCATAAAAATTTATACTTGGGTTCTTAGGGTCAAAACATGTCATTATAATTGGTTTTAGACTAGTATTGGGTCATTTAAACACATTAATTCTATGTTAAATCATTAAGTAATATTGTTTTTACCTTAATCGCCATAATTAATTTTAATTATATTTACAAACATATTTGGTAAAAAATAATATGACGTTATTATAAAAAAATATTACGGATTAATATTAATTATTTATGTTTTTCTAAAATAAATTAATACAAGTGGCTAAAAATTATTTAAAACTAGTCCCATGGTCATTGTGAGACAATGAGATTTAAAGTAGATATGTCTAAAAGATTGAAATGTTTTAATATCACATTTCAATGTAAAGTGGATTATTTTGAATTGAATTGGATTTATTAACATATATTTGAACAACTAATACATTAAAACCATTTTAAAATATTTTTATCAATAATAATTAATTATATAGAGAAGAAATGAATTAAAATACACTGTTTATTCATTATTCTTCATAAAACTAAAAAACTCCAAAAATAAAATAATTAAACAAAATTAAAATTTAATATTCCTATTTTAAAAAAATTGGTTAATTTTTCAAATAAAAACTATAGAAGTGGAAAAAATATATTTAAAATTGCTGCTCTATTAAGAAGCAAAAAAACTACCTTTTAAAAATATATAGGGTTTTTTCTTCAAACTAAATTTATTATTATCTCAACATTATAAAACATATTTTTTGAATTTAAAAAAAAATATATTATAAATATATATTATAAATTTTCTTAATATATTTTCTTAATACTAATTAATTAAATTTATTAATATAAAATTACATTCTAGGCAAAAAAATGGTTTAAAAAACACATCATTTATATTCATGAGTTATTTTTCTCATTTCTAATAAATGTTTTACTAATTAATTCATTATATTAAAATGGAAAAACCTATATTCATAATTTAGTTCATAATATTAAATAACTATAATCCATTAATTAGGTGGAAACTATAATTTTAAATATTAATGTTATATTGTTGTCTGATAGGACAAGGTCGTGTGTGAAACATAACTTAGAAAATTAAAAATATGATACATGAAACATAAGATAAAATTTCAATTAGATACAATTAAGGACAAAATATTCATTTATTGTTACACAATATATCAAATAATTTAACTTAATTTGAAAGAAGAAACTTCATTAAATATCATAATGTTTTATCCTAACACCATTAAAATGAGTATTTCACTTGAAATTCATATTGTTTATAATAACATAAAAAAGGCTTAGAATTAATTTATTAAATCCCACATCTAATATTGTGTTAGTATAAAATCCGAATAGAAATGAAAGAGGGAAAAATAAAGGTCACCAGAAGTTATTCATAGTAAGGATTCAACAAAGGGAGAACATTGTTGTGAAATTAAAAGATTGATTTTAAAAGAAAACCAAATTCCTATAGAATACTGGATATTTATAGAGAACATGTTTAATAGGAATTCAATGATTAATAATTTACATGAAAAATATGTGTGAAAAAATTCATTGATTTCATCAGGAAAACTAAAAATAGGGTTAACATTTTTTCTCAATATCCATTTCATAATATTAGTTTATTCACATGCTATCTATTTCATTAAAACAATATATACACATGATGAGTAGTATTTCATATATTATGATATTTCCACCAGTATATCATATTTTTATACAAATGATTAGTATTTGAGATGATTTTTTATTTTAAAAAGAAACTGAATTCTTATTTTAAAGAACTCATTTCCATAAAAGTGATAGTCTAGATAATTAGCATGTCTTTATATTGTATCTAAAAAAATTGTTACAAAATAGAAGGATCATTCCAAAAATGGGTAATCTGTCAAATGATACACTAATATTCAAAATTCATTATCAATACCAAATGTTAGTAGTAAATTATTTAAAAAATAACTATCGATATTATACTTCAAATAATTTCTGAGTATAATTCAAAACCAAATATTAAAATCAATTGATTATATATTCATCAAAGATAAATTAACCATTATTCCTCAAATAAAATACAATTTTTTTCAAAATTTACATAATATTTACCTGAAAAAAGATCATACTACCTTACATATCATGTATGTCCTTTCTAGTGAGAAAATCCATTATATTTCTTCGATCATGGGTTCTTGACACACTGTATTTTTTTATGCGATGAATTTTCACTGGGAAATCAAGTTTTTGGTTTTTTATCATTAAATATAACAACCAATTCCTCCCTTATAACTCTTAATTTTTCCCTAAGAGATTAAAAATAACTCATCTAAAAACACATCTCCAAATTCAAGATCACATATCTTAACACGTCATTGTTGTGTATAATAATTTGAACATATAATCATCATTAGCCTTATATACCAATTAAGGTATCCATTACTCTGTTTATATCATCACATGAAAATATTTTAATCTGCAAGGTTATCGAATGTGACCATTTATACCAACTATGACAATATAGGACCCCCACTCTAGAATCATGTTATCAAATCCTTTAATTTAATCTTCTAACTATGATTACAACAATTTTGACCTTAATTTTTATACAAGAGCTGTTTTCCCTTTTTTACTTGTACTTTTAATTTTTGATCACTTGGGTTTGTATACTGGACCACTTACTTTCAGCACACCTGTAACACCTGGGACTTTTATGTTATCATCAAAGGAATCTTTCACTACACACAACACTTGCTTCGTTTGCTTTACACGCACTCGCGACCTTCCTCGATAGCTTGCGTCGTACGCAATACCGAGTTTCACTAAACAATGATATGCTATTAAAATATTATTAAAACTAGTCGTTTTGAATAGTAATAACCACATTATGAAATTTTGTAAATTTTATTTTTCAAAATTTACTTAATTTTTGGATTCGAAATATCGAAATTAGCCTGGGGTGAAATTTTGGTATTTTTTTGAAAACTTTCAATTTTTGATGAATAGTGAAACCACTAAGTGGAAGTTAAAAAACTGAATTTTTCATTAAACATAATTTAACCGCTTCTGTGAGTGGAATTTCAAAAATCCTAGAGACACGTTTGATGTTGTAAGTAAAATGTTGTTCAATGAGATGAAATTTTTTTTTGTGAATAGTAACTTTTTACTTTTATTTACCATGGATAAAAGTAAATAGGGTAATTAAGGGTAACAATTTTATTATTATTTCCCTAAAACATGTACTAATTCTATTGGATAAGTGAAATTCGACCAAAAAAACCTTAGGAATAAAATATGACCATTTAGGCCCACTTGCTTTAGATTAGGACATTTATTATTAATTTTTTTAAAGAAGGGTTAAAATAGTTAAAATCAAAGTTTAATAACTAAGTCATTTTTAATATAGGTTTATACATAAAATAAATTCAACTATAAGTATTCATTAGAAAGATAAAACGATTTCCTAAATAATTATATTTTATTTGTAATTTTTTGACTTTAAATAATTTATTTTATTTATGACACAATGATGATGCAGTAATTATATTATTAATGAAATATTGACATAATTGATGTCATAAATACCCAAATAAATATAATTTTAGACTTTTTATGAATTATAATAAATTTATAGGTTAAAATGACATGTTATTATTGATTTAATTAACTTTTTTCGAACTAATCATTCTATTATGATTTTCACAAAAATCAATTACAAAATAGTGTCAAAATTGACAAAAAATAGTTTTTAAAAGAAATATTATATTATTAATTATTATTTTATTCCTAAAAATCTATGGTTTGGCCAAATGACTTAGATAAGGTTATATATATTAATAATAAACAACTTGGGGTTCCTTTGGCTACTTATAGTACGTTTAATAACCTTATAGTATAAGAACACAAGAAGACTCGGTAAAAGTAAAATTATTTAACTTAATATTAAATCTAAATGATAAGGTTAAAATAGCAACCTAAACTTGTCTAAATTCTTTTGGATGAGAGGATTTAGACCCATCCCCACCTTAGCTTCAAAATATATCAATTTGGAGCTATTAAAAACCGAATTTGACTTTATAATAAAATAATAGTTTTCGTTATTCCGAAGGTGCCCCTCTCCTCCCTTATAAAAGGGCACCTCCTCCCTCTCCTCCTCACACCAATTTGAGCCTTCCAGCTCGGCCAAGCCCTGCCAATTTCTCCTCTCCACTTCCCTAGAAACATCATAGAGTTTTTGGTCTTCTTCAAAGACCAATTTTAGTGCCCTAAAAGGAGGTCTCAAAGAATCACTTCAAAGAAGAGGAGGTTCAGACACTTACGAAGAAAATCGGACCTAAGGTAAGGGAAAATATCACAATCTCATTTTTATCCGAGATTGTTTATACTTTTGTATTTAATGGGGTGTATTTTATCATCCACATCCATGTTTCCTCATTATGTAATATTTATATCCTTCTACAATAGTTTATATCCAATTTTACCCTTCAGAGAGTTTTTAGTAAAAGATATGAAATGAATCTTTTGTCGTTTTTTCGTACGAGGTACTTTTTGACTTTTCCAAAAAAAAGTATGAGAAGAACGTTTTTTTTAACTTATACGGCATGAATGGATTTTTAAAACCTTATTTCCAAGAAGATTCCTTTACAATTTTTCAATTTTATTTTTAATCAACTTCTTTTAGTTTAGAATTGTATGACATGTTAAGAAAGGAAAAGTGTTTTTGAAGTGAAAAGGATATCTTCCTCAAGAATGGAGTTCAATTGTTTTATCAAAATTATTTTACATCTAAGATAATATAGGGTTCTGTTTCTACCCATATTATTAAATTTATTTGATTATGTTGTGGTGGAATTATTTTTATGAATTCCTTTATCTTATATGAATTGTTTTATGGTGTCATGATGTTTAAGAATCCCATTTTTATTACATGGGTTATTAAATTATGTATGATTTATGATTTTGTGGCACACATAAGAATGGTATCATTGTGAGATGGGTGGTACCTATATCTCCCTCCAATTCATTGGGCAAAGATTTTATATCTCATGAGATAGACTTGGCTGGAACGTCATGTTAAACTGGTTCAGTGAAACAGGACTGAAACGAGGAGTGAACTCGGTTCAGAAATGGACTTTGTCCACTAAGATAGTCTTGGAAATGAGTCTTGACTAATAAGAAATGATTCTCTCTTATTATGTCTGTATTCCACAAAGATTCATGTTTTAAGTTATGATTACTGGGATTACATTTCACTACTATGATTTATCCCATGTTATGAAATTATGATTTCTTTTGTAGGTTAAGATGTCCAAAATTTATGTTCTTATGTATATGATGTGATTGATATTTCTTTTGTTTACCCTTACTGAGCATTTGAGCTCACCCTTTTGTATGTTTTATTTCCCCAGGTTAGGAAGAAGGTTATTAAGTAAGATATTCAAAAAATGGACTCTAGATATGATGAAATAAATGGGAGGCAAAGTAGATTCTTTATGAACAAGTTGTTTATGTTTCCCAATTTCTAAAGACTCTATACCTATACGGTCCTTTCCTGGTTTTGTTATATGTTGTAATAAGTGTGCTTAAATTCTGAAGTAATGACATTGTATGTAAAGTATGGGTCGTTATAGTTGGTATCAGAGGAAAGGTATAGTCAAACTTTGGAAACTAGGATGTGAAAGCCTTAGTAAAAACCCTAAGGATAAGTCTAAGAATAGAACACTATCTTAGTGTTTTAGAAATGGCCATGAATAACCTAGGATAAGACACTAAGTGTGAAATTGTATTCTTGATTATGTGGTTTTCCTATTATAATTAGTGTTTCTCACACTATTCTTCTTGGTTTTAGTCAATGGCTAGAACCCAAAGGAACTGTGTTAATGAGGAATGCGATGGGAAATGCAATGATTGTCCCCCTGAGTAACCAAACGTTATGGGAGTTGCAATGCAAAATCTTATAGCCATGCTCACACAACTTTCTCAAGCTATGAATCATGCAGGACTTCCAAATGAGCAAAGGAAGGAGAAAAATTCTATTGAATCCTTTATGAGGCAGCGTCCACCTTCATTCAGCGGGTCTACTGATCCATTAGTTGCTAAACAATGGATTAGTACTACTGAAAAGATATTTTCAGTTCTTCAATATTCTGAACATGATAATGTCATCTTAGCAGTGTATCATTTGGAATGTTATGCTGATCAATGGTGGAATCTTATCAAGAATACGAGGCAAAGATATGAAGTTGAGTCCATGTAATGGGACAACTTCAAGAACTTATTTTTCAATAAGTCTTTCCCTCGTATTCTCCGAACAAAGATGGAGAAAGAGTTTCTTGAACTGAAGCAAATGGATGATGAATCTGTTGGTACCTATGAAGAAAATTTTACAAGACTTGAAAGGTATGCTTCTGGTATTATTATCCAACCTGAGAGTAAAATCGATCGATTCTTTAGTGGATTAAAACCAAGTCTTCGAAGGGCGTTAGCCATAAGACACATCAATAGCTACGAGGAAATCGTTCGATGTGCTCTCAAAGTTGATATGGAGATTGGAGTAACCCATCAGTCATATGGGTTTGATAAGAAGAGGAAAATGGAATTCAAAGGAAAATCTAAAGAGCACACTGAAAAGAAGATGAGCTTTCCATTATGCTGAAAGTGTGGAAAGAAACCTGGAGGGAGTTGTCTTAAAGGGACAATTAAATGTTTCAAATGTGGAAAGTAAGGTCATAGGGCATTTGAATGCCGCGATGATGGGAAGAAGATGTCTAATGATTCAAACAAATGAAGGGATATACAGAATGAACCTACTACACTTTAATGTTTCAAGTACATGGAGATGGGGCATTATGCCAATCAATGCCCAAATCCAAGGGTTGATGATGATGGTCGATGTCAACAAACTCTTAAGGCTAAAGACAAAGGAAAGTCACATGCAATTTCTATCAGCGATGTGGAGTACGATAACAATGTGGTGAAAGGTACACTTACCATCCACTCTAAAGTAGAAAATGTTTTATTTGATTCTGGATCCACCCACTCCTTTATTTCTGAAGAATTTTCTAAGGGTATCACCATATTTCCTCAACAATTAGATGTTGAGTTAGTTGTGACAACCCCTAATGGCACAACAGTCGCATCAAAAGTTTGTAATTCTTCTCCGATTGAAGTTTGTTGGAACGTGCTTCGTGCTAATCTAGTGGTACTTCCTTTAGTGGAATTTGATGTGATTCTTGGCATGGATTGGCTTTCTCTAAATGGAGCTCATATCAATTTCCAAAGAAGGGAAGTCACATATCATATTCCAGATCAATCTATGATCGTCTATCGATGCATGGATGAACATAACCTTCCAGTGTAAATTTCTTCCATCATATGGGTCATGATTCAACTAAATGAAGGTTATTTATCTCAAATGGTTAGTGAGAAACTCACGATTAAGAATATTCCCATTGTACGGGAGTTTGACAATGTCTTTCTGGAGGAAGTGCTATGTCTTCCACCAAATCTTGAAGTTGAGTTTTTAGTAGAACTCGTACCGGGTTCTTTTCCTATTTCAAATAAACCTTATAGAATGGCCCCAATTGAGTTGCAGGAATTGAAGAATCAACTCCAAGAGAATCTTGATAAGGGGTTCATATGCCCTAGTGTGTCACCTTGTGGAGCACCTTTTCTGTTTGTTAATAAGAAAGATGGATCAATGAGACTCTACATTGATTATCGAGAACTTAACAAGATCACTATCAAGAACAAATATCCCCTCCCATGCATTGATGACTTATTTGACCAACTATGCGGAGCTTAATAGTTTTCCAAGATTGATCTTCGTTCAGGGTATCATCAATTAAGGGTCAAAATGGAGGATATACCAAATACGGCTTTCCGTACAAGGTATGGACACTAAGAATTTATAGTGATGCCATTTGGTCTTACTAATTCCTCTTCTATCTTTATGGATCTGATGAATAGAGTCTTTAGAGACTATCTTGATCAGTTTGTGGTAGTCTTTATAGACGATATTCTTGTCTATTCAAAGAGCAAGGAAGAACATGAAGATCACTTGAGAATTATATTGAAGACCCTGAGAAAGGATAAGCTTTATGCCAAATTTACCAAGTGTGAATATTGGCTTCAAAAAGTTTCATTTTTCGGTCACATAATCTCAAAAGAGGGGATATCTGTGGATCCAGCAAAAACAGAGGTTATCGAAAGATGGTCGAGACCAACAACAGTAACTGAGATCCGAAGATTTCTTGGTTTGGCGGGATATTATCGACGTTTTGTGAAGGATTTTTCATGATTATCTATTCCACTCACCAAGTTGACTCGGAAAGGGGTTATGTTTGTCTGGATGGAGGAATGTGAAGAGAGTTTCAAGGAGTTGAAAAGAAGGTTATCCAGTGCACCTGTGGTCACACTGCCTTGTAGTGGAGAAAGGTTTCTGATCTACAGTGATGCATCCAAGAAGAGATTGGGGTGTGTTCTTATGCAAAATGATATGGTGATAGCTTATGCCTCACGATAGTTGAAAATACATGAGCAAAATTACCCAACTCAAGATTTGGAGTTAGCTGAGGTAATATTTGCATTAAAGATTTGGAGGCATTATCATTATGGAGAAAGGTGTGACATTTATACTAATCATAAAAGTTTAAAGTATATTTTCACACAAAAGGAGCTGAATATGCGCCAAAGAAGATGGTTGGATCTGATTAAGGATTACGACTGCTCAATTCATTACCACCCTAGGAAAGCAAAGAAGGTGGAAGATGCATTCAGTCGACAAGACCATGCCAGTTTATCCATGATGAGAATCAAAAAAGATCCAATATTTATGGATTTAGTATGGATGGATCTTGGAATTATAATGAAAGGGGAAAAATCGTATCTTTCTCAAATGAATGATCAACCATATATAAATGTGAAGATTAAAGGGGCACATAAAGAAGATGTCGAGTTACAAAAGAAGGTGAGAAATGTTCTTGAATTCAACCTTGATTTTGATGGGATAATAAAGTTCAGGAATCGGGTTTGTGTTCCTCCCATCCCCGAATTAAAGAAGGAGCTTCTAGATGAGGCTCGTAGTTCTTCATTCTTTATTCATCCAGGAAGCACGAAGATGTATAGGGACCTTAAAGAGTACTTCTGGTGGGATGTCATGAAAAGAGATGTTGCTGAATATGTCTCTCGATGCTTGGTTTTTCAGTAAGTTAAAGCTGAGTGATAGAAGTCTAAGGGGATGTTACAACCATTACCCATACCCGAATGGAAATGGGAAAACATCACTATGGACTTTGTCACAGAACTTCCTAAAACATCCAAAGTCAATAATGCTATCTGGGTCATAGTTGATCGTCTTACAAAGTCTTCACACTTCATCGCTATTATAGAGGATTTCTCTCTAGATTAGATTTCCAGGATATATGTGAAGGAAGTGGTAAGATTGCATGGAGTACCACTTTCTATTATATCTGATCGGGATCCGAGGTTTACCTCAATGTTCTGGAGAAGTCATCAGCATACTCTGGATACAGAGTTGAGTTTCAGAACTGCTTATCATCCTAAGATAGATGGTCAGTCTGAGAGAACAATTCAAACTCTAGAAGATATGTTGAGAGCCTGCTCTATGGATTTCAAAGGTGGTTGGGATCAACACCTACCTTTGGTGGAATTTTCTTATAATAAGAGCTTTCACTCTAGTATTCAGATGGCTCTTTATGAAGATCTCTATGGAAAGAAATGTAGGACTCCAACATGTTGGGATGAAGTTGGGGAATGAAAGCTATTAGGACCTGATCTTGTTAATGAGATGGCAGAAAAGGTCCAATCTATTCAACAACACATAAGAGCAGCTCAGAGTCGACAGAAAAGTTATGCCGACAACTGAAGAAAAGACCTAGAGTTTGAAGTAGGTGATAGAGTGTTCTTACGAATATCTCCCTGGAAGAGGGTCATGAGATTTGGAAAGGAGGGGAAGTTGAGCCCTAGATATATCAATCCTTTCGAAATACCGGATCGTGTTGGGAAGGTAGCTTACCGATTGGCGCTTCCACCGAATCTCTCTCAAGTTCACGATGTGTTCCATGTATCTCTCCTGAGAAAGTACATACCTTATCCTTCACATGTACTCAGCTCAGAAGTTACACCGCTGGAGCAAGATCTTTCTTATGAAGAATAGCCGATAGAGATTCTGGATCATAAGGAAAATTCCTACGAAACAAGACCACTCGATTGGTGATTGTTTTATGGAGGAACCATCAATTAGAAGAAGCTACATGGGATCTTGAGGGTATGATGAGGGAGAGGTATCCTCATCTGTTTGTTACAAAGTGACGAATTTCGAGGGAGAAATTCATTTTAAGGGGGGTAGAATGTAACACTCGAGACTTTTATGTTATCATCAAAGGAATATTTCACTACACACAACACTTGCTTCTCTTTCTTTACACGCAATCGTAACCTTCCTCGATAGCTTGCATCGTACACAATACCGAGTTTCACTAAACAACGATATGCTATTAAAATATTATTAAAACAAGCCGTTATGAATAGTAATAACCACTTTTTGAAATTTTGTAAAATTTATTTTTCAAAATTGACTTAATTTTTGGATTCGAAATATTGAAATTATCCTAGGGTGAAATTTTGGTATTTTTTTTGAAAACATTCAATTTTTGATGAATTGTGAAACCACTAAGTGGTAGTTAAAAAACTGAATTTTTCATAAAACATAATTTTACCACTTCTGTGAGTGGAATTTCAAAAATACAAGAGACACGGTTGATGTCAGTAAGTAAAATGTGGTTCAATGAGATGAAAATAATATTTGGTGAATAGTAACTTTTTTACTTTTATTTACAACGGTTAAAAGTAAATAGGGTAATTAAGGGTAAAAATGTTATTATTATTTCCCTAACACATGTCCTATTTCTATTGGATAAGTGAAATTCGACCAAAAACAACCTTAGGAATACAATATGACCATTTAGGCCCACTTGTATTAGATTAGGACATTTATTATTAATTTATTTAAAGAAGGGTTAAAATAGTTAAAATCAGGGTTTAATAACAAAATCATTTTTAATATAGGGTTATACATAAGATAAATTATTCTATACATATTCATTAAAAAGATAAAAATATTTCCTAAATAATGATATTTAATTTTTAATTTTTAGACTTTAAATAATTTAATTTATTTATGACACAATGATGATGCAGTAATTATCTTATTAATGAAATAATGACATAATTGATGTTATAAATACTCAAATAAATATAATTTGAGACTTTTTATGAATTCCACTAATTTTATAGGTTAATATGACATGTTATTATTGATTTAATTAGCTTTTTTAGAACTAATAATTCTGTTATGATTTTCACAAAAATCAACTACTAAATAGTGTCAAAATTGACATAAAATAGTTTTTAAAACAAATATTATATTATTAATTATTATTTTATTCCTAAAAATCTAAGGTTCGGCCAAATGACTTATAAAAGGTTATATATATTAATAATAAATAACTTGGGGTTCGTTTGGCTGCTTATAGTAAGTTTATTAACCTTATAGTATAAGAACACAAGAAGACACGGTAAAAGTAAAATTATTTAACTTAATGTTAAATCTAAATGATAAGGTTAAAATAGGAACCTAAACTTGTCTAAATTCTATTGGATGAGAGGATTTCGACCCATCCACACCTTAGATTCAAAATATATAAATTTGGAGCTATTAAAAACCGAATTTGACTTTATAATGAAATAATAGTTTTAATTATTCCAAAGGTGCCCCTCTCCTCCCTTATAAAAGGGAACCTCCTCCCTCTCCTCCTCACACCAATTTGAGCCTTCCAGATTGGCCAACCCCTGCAAATTTCTCCTCTCTACTTCCCTAGAAACATACTAGAGGTCCTGGTTTTCTTCATAGACCAATTTTATTGCCCTAAAAAGAGGTCTCAAAGAAGCACTTCAAAGAAGAGGAGGTTCGGACACTTACGAAGCAAATCGGACCTATGGTAAGGGAAAATAACACAATCTCATTTTTATACGAGATTGTTTATACTTTGGTATTTACTGGGGTGTATTTTATCATCCACATCCATGTTTCCCCAATATGTAATATTTATATCCTTCTACAATAGTTTATATCCAATTTTACCCTTCGGAGAGTATTTAGTAAAAGATATGAAAGGAATCTTTTGTCATTTTTTCATATGAGGTACATTTTTACTTTTCCGAAAAAAGTATGAGAAGAATGTTATTTTAACTTATACGGAATGAATGGATTTTTAAATCATTATTTCCAAGAAGCTTCCTTTACAAGTTTTCAAGTTTATTTTTAATCAACTTCTTTTAGTTTAGAATTGTTTGACATGTTAAGAAAGGAAAAGTGATTTTGAAGTAAAAAGGATATTTTCCTCAAGAATGGAGATCAAGTGTTTTATCAAAATTATTTTTTATATAAGATAATATAGGGTTATATTTCTAACCCTATTATTAAATTGATTTGATTATATTGTGATGGAATTATTTTTATGAATTCCTTTAACTTATATGAATTGTTTTATGATGTCATGATGCTTAAGAATCCCATTTTTATTACATGGGTTATGCAATGATGTATGATTTATGATTTTTTGTCACACATAAGAATGGTATCATTATGAGATGGGTGGGACCTATATCTCTCTCCAATGCATTGTGTAAAAATTTTATATCTCATGATATAGACATGGCTGGAACGGCAGGTTAAACCGGTTCAGTGAAATAGGACTGAAACGAGGAGTGGACTCGGTTCAGAAATGGACATTGTCCACTAAGATAGTCTTGGAAATGAGTCTTGACTAATAAGAAATGATTCTATATGATTATGTCTGTATGTTACAAAGTTTCATGGTTTATGTTATGATTATTGGGATTACATTTCACTACTATGATTTATCCCATGTTATGGAATTATGATTTCTTTTACAGGTTAAGATTTCCAAAAGTTATGTTCCTATGTATATGATGTGATTGATATTTCTTTTGTTTACCCTTACTGAGCATTTGAGCTCACCCTTTTGTATGTTTTATTTCCCCAGGTCAGGAAGAAGGTTATTAATTAAAATATGCCAAAAAGGGTCTCTAGATATGATGAAATAAATGGGATGCAAAGTAGATGCTTTATGAACCAGTTGTTTATGTTTCCCAGTTTCTAAAGACTCTATACCTATACGGTCGTTTCCTGGTTTTGTTATATGTTGTAATAAGTGTGCTTAAATTCTGAAGTAATGATAATGTATGTAAAATATGGGTCGTTATAACACCTTTATTTTCTTTATTAATATGTGTTTCTTCTACAGCATGTGTTCAGACTATATGTGTACAGGTTTAATGTCAATGCATTCCCATTTATCTGGGATTCTCCTTTAGTGCAAGTCGCCATCCCTTAGCCTCAGGAAGGCGGGCTTGGGGTACTCACGGCACGGGCCCCGATGACGGGTCGTGACACGTCCCAGGCTCCCTACTAAACTCTGCTCCATAATATCTTGCAAGTGGGTAGATACGGTGAGTTGTTCCATAATCACACAGATGGTATCATGTACTCCTTAAATAGATGGAAAACATATCACAAAGTCAATATATATCCCATCCCACTTCCTTTCCAGTACCTAAAGTGGATAATTCAAAAAATCTAGAACCTGGTGCTCACCCATCATATGGTGACAAGTGATACATCAAGAAAAAAACAATCCAACACACTTCTTTATCCCTGGACACAAAACTAACATTGGAGGTCATGGTACATCATCACCACACCTAGATATACTTCCAAAGGGTACGTATGAAACTCACTCAAAACCTCCTACAAAAATGCCATGGGAACTACTGTATACCCTCTTAAAATAAAAACATGCTCCTCATATTTTTAATATCAATTAGGGCCATACATGGTGGACATTAGAGCTTTTACAGTCTCTCAGTTGGTATCCCCAAGATGTGTCTCTCCCAAATTATATAGTATTGGGTGGGTAAATACCATATACTAAATGCAATATTCTCTATCCCCATCCAAAAATTATATCTATTATGTCGACAACTACTATGGTGCCTCATTTAGAAACTATTAATTGGATCTCTTCCTATTGTCATCTGACACTACATTTCCCATCCAATGAGTATAGATAATCTAAATATCATTTTCATGTAATAAATATAGCCATATCCTCTATCTAAAGTTCAAATTCATGGGATAGAAAATATATTTGAGTTTCTTTTGGTTAGAGTAGACAATAAAACTATCACCTATCATGAAGTGTCACCGCATCTTCAAAGTGATCACTACCATTACTAACTCAATATCATGGGATGTGTAGCTCTAATTGTGAGTTATCAACTGGACTAATCCATAGTAAGTCACTACATTCCCTTGAATTTGAAAAAAACTATTCTTGGTTCATTATACATAAAAAACACTATATACTAGCCATCCAACTCTAGCAATCTCAAGATGAGAGTGCTCATCCATATCAAATTCCACTAGTGAAAACAATACCCGTACATCTATATCCACACAAATTGTTTTACCTATCATTTAAAATATATAAAAGATTTTTCTCCATTGGAATATTCATGTAAATAACTATAATGGTGGATAGACAAACCAAGGAAACTCCACACCAGGGTAACAATCTCAGTTGGCTCTTAAGAAAGAATAGCCAGATTTTTCCCTAGATCCACTACATTTCCAACCTCTAAAATGAAGGGACCTAGAAAATGGACCTCTATAATCTAGATCCAACACATCGAGGTATTCTTGTAATTATTGTTCTGTTAGAGTGTGTCTAGTAACATCATTAAGAGTCTTGTGTACTCCTATTCTGATGAAGAATACACTAGGATTTCATTAATGAAGACCACCACGAAATGGTCTATGTAAGGCTTAAAGATCATGTTCCTGAGTCCCATGAACACTGATAGGATGTTCATCATTCCAAATTGAATCACCAAATACATATAGTGTCCATAATGACATTCGATGTCTGTCTTATTTATATCCTCATCCTATAACCGTGGATGGTGATAGCCAGATCGGATTTTAATATTCATGAACCAATGTCACTTTAAAACTGATTGGAGAGGTTATCAGTCCACAGTATTGGATACATATTCTTCACAGTCACCTGGTTCAGGCACTGAAATTCCACACATAACCTCAATCTCCAATCTTCCTTCTTGGAAAACAAAACTGGGTGTGCCCTGGGTGAAACAGAATTCTCACAAATTACATCCACTCAAATCCCTCCAACAACACCCTTATCACACGAAGATATGTGGGAGCCAACTGAAATTTATAAGTACATATCAGTGAAGTCCAATTTTTTAGATCAATGCATATGTCTAACTACATATAGAGAGGTAATCAAGGAAAATCTGTAGTAAATATGTTATCATACTCTACCACCCCTACAATAATCCGTGGACTTCAATCATTCACTTCACTGAGGTCCAATCTATCCATCTGATGAGTGGTCATTTTCACCATCCAATGTGTGAGTCCATCCTAAACTACATGTGTTTTCTTTTCTATAACAAATGAAAACAAGGTCCCATCACTATCTGCAAATCGCAATGTGAACCTAAATTAGTCAATAAGTAATGTGTTCATACTCATAATGACATAGTAAGGCCTCGATGTCAGTGCAAAACGATCCCAAATAACTATATTACCACCAAGACAATTTAAACACAATCATAACATGTGTGTGATCACCGAATCTCATCACGTATTAGTGACTGGTGTTATGCGTTGAGGAAATGGTTCAACATGAATCTCTGATCCATCAACATGGTTTTTTGAAAAAAATGAATGACTGGGACCTATGATAATCAAAAATAAAACTATAGTGTAAAATAAATAGATGGTACCTCAAATAATCCAATGATCTTCAACTTCATAAGACTTTATTTCCAGTAGATGGCCTCATCCCTATCCAAGATCTCCCTGATCTGGTCGTGGACTAGTTGGGGATGGTGGTGGTAATAGATCGATCCTATGGCCATCTATTTCCTCCTTTCTGGATAACCTTCCATGTCCACCACCCTGCATACACCCATGATCATGTATCCACCTCTTCCTCGGTGTCCCATTAACCATCTCTCGGTCAGTCATACGATTGGTCATTTAATCTCATTCAAAATTTCTCTGACCACCGCACGAGTAACAAAGACCACTGATCAACTGACTAAATATTCCTTCGGATCCCTACACCACTGATATTATGACCTGGGATCATCTCCCAAAGAACCTAAAAATATTTCCTTCCCTATGACTATCACTGGTGACCTGCTACCGAGGTCTTAGCTACCAGGTTCTTTCTAATAGATTCTGCTATCTGTGCACACTCAACTAGAAATATCCACACTGGTAGGGATCGCTCATGTACCCCGTGATAATTAGTAATGATAAAGGATATCATGGATGTCGTAATCTCCCAATGTAAGAGCTATTAAAAGGACAAATCCTTGAAAAATGTAGGTTTCCTATAACAAAACAATATGTACATAGCTCAATAGTGTATATCTAGATAATTGAATCAAGAAAGATATGGAAAACACAACTCATTCATAAATGATTCGTGTAACATTAATATATTGAAAACATGTGTTTCTATGTACCGAGTCTAAAAAATGTCCCAAGAGTAATCGTGCATGGATATTTTGGCTTCCGAACCCACACTAGATTCCCTATTCTAAAATATAAACATCAATCACTTAAAACTATTTCCCCCAACCAAAATCACAGAATCCCTATCCTAATGTATAATAGACCACCTGAGATAACACTATGTCAGGACCCATCCTAGAGGGTCTAATGATGTGACTACCTGAATCCCTCCTTTAGAAGGATAGGTTCATATGAATAACACTATGTAGGAGCATCCCAAATATTGGATTCCTTTTCCTAAGTATCTGTATTCACACACACATCTCTATTACATAAATTCTAAAATGTTAGAAAAATAAGTAAAAAAAATCATGAAAACAACTATATCCCACAATCATAGTAAAAACGTTAAAGTAATATAAAGTAATCAGTTCCAAAATAATCCCACCAGAATAATAGTTTATGTAGCCACAATTCCAACATATATAGTAATAGGTACTTGGATGGTAGTCAACAAAGATTCTAGAACACACCTTAGTTTGTCTGGCCTCACCAGGACTGCCTAGTCTGGGTCATCATGGAACTCCGTAGAAGATTCTACTTTCAACACAAGGCATGACACATGGGGGAAAACCCTGTAAGGGTTAGTAAAACAATACTTAGTAGGAAACCCCAAAACTATAATGCAAACCCGAAAATGAAATACCACAAAGGAAATACAACAGAGAAAATATCAAGAAGAAAATATCACAAAGGAATTCCAAATAGGAAATAACATAAAGGAATATGAAAAAGGATATATCATGATGGAATACCATAATGGAAGTGCAAAAAAGTGAATACCCTAATGTAAATAAAATTAAGGAATACCATAAATGGTTGTATAGCCAGATCTACATAGATATATCTATATAAGAAATCTATCAATAACATCCAAATATACTCTATCCAGTAAGACACATGACCTCAACAAGACACATAGTCTACATTTGACCCACAATATCCATGATACATTGAGTCCCTATAAGAAACATAGTATCTATAATACTCACAGTCTCGAAAAGATGCAATGTCTCTAGGACACAACCAGCCTCAAAACTCGTTGATCAAAGCATGATGGTATGAGGATAAGTCACTCTTGAATCCATTATTATAGATGATCACTACGAAAAAATATAAATTTAGGATATCTCTTAAAATCCATCTCAATTTAAGGTTCAGATCTCTGTAGATGACTCATAAAAAATGTCTGGTTTGAATGATATTTTTTTTATTTCAAAAGGGGGTTCACTTTGCTCTAGACCAACTGTGGGGTTAGTCCACTGATCGTGGTGGTCGATCTCTTGGTCCGATCACCCCAACCTACAAGGTCCTCCTCGACAGAAAGTGTCTAACCCTATTTTCTGGGTATATCTGATCCACCTCTACATACTTGTCTAACAACCCATCCTAGACATTTTTGTGATGATCTACTCAATATGTCACTCACGAGGAGTACCACTAGTCCACATGGGCACGCCAATGTGCCACGTGACCACCACAACATGTTCCAACTAGTAGATACCTTTTGTCCACGATCTTCTGTTCATCTTGAGGTGATCTAGTCTCTAAAACCAAAACACCTTTTTGACCATTGGGTCCCAAGCTACACTAATTTGACCCTTTTTTCATCTGGTATCAAATTAGGGAGGTCCAACTACATTCAGAGCCTCTAGAAAAGTTGATTCATGTTAAAGAGGATCCAATAGTGATGATAACCTAGAAAGGAAGAGATAATGCACAATAAATCCTAAATAATGAACTATGGACTTTATTCACATCGACCTCAATTCATTCTGGTTCGATGGATAAACAAAAGGGATAAACCAACCTCTTGATAACCATGAATCAACAACCCATCCTACTAAAATGATCGAACCGCAAATCAATATGTTTGAGGATAGACACGTGATCATTGTAGAAATAATGAATGGTAATTTTTTTTAATAAATCAGATTATCTTCCTAGGATAACAATATTCTGTTGTCGAAGTTTGATTTTTGTTAGAGATTAATCAAGAACAATAATTGATTTCGTTGTTTCTCTACATTGTCGAGATTTTTCTATAAGGATTATCTATAAAGACTCCAAGGGTTTTTCATGGATATTATCATAGCCCTAGGTACCTACATAGGTTTTTAATTAAAAGAAACAATGTCACTGCATTGATTTAATGTTAATGTAAAATAATCTCACATTTTATTTTATTCATTAAAACATCCAGAAATCCATTTCCACTATCGACAAATGTCGGTAGCTGTTAAGCCTCACTTTGGGAAAACACTAGATTTGGAGCTCAATGGTGGTCTATGACTTCCAATATGGGTCATCATTCAATAGTTATTCATATTTTAATATAAAATAATTTTATTTAAGTACATTATTTACATTTACATCCTTGGTGACTTTATCTTCATATCACTATTGTCGGCCAATGGTAGGTCAAGCCTAGGGTACAAACTCCATTCAGAGCGTAATCATGCCATTATATATCTACAATGGGAACCATTATAAAAGATATTAATTTTATTATGAAAATGGCATGTGCGCGCTAATAAAAACATAAAAAATTTCAACAAATTGTTCAAGGAACACCAGGCCCCAAAATCACACTCTGTCTTAGTGCATGGTTTCATAATATTCACAAATAATTTATAAAAAAATCAAAAAAAATTCATGTCATTAAAATATTATGGTATGATTTACATTCTTCCTAAACAACTTGACATTCTTCTATGGTGATTTAAAATGAAAATATTTATCACTGGCCTGAAAATCATGATATCATGAGTAATTGTCTATAAAGAGTTTAATTCAATTTTATGTTTATTTCTTTTGAATCTGAATGGTTTTATAAAATTTTCAACTACTATATATGAATATTTCCCACCATATTTTGCTGTCAAACAATATCTAAAAATTTAAATGTTTGAAAACTCTTCTAATATAGATCATCATAATGTTCCATTGTAATTATAAAACGGAATATATTATCATATGAGAACTCCAATAAGGGTAGGTGTTGATCCCACAACCCATGTATGTCCATAAGACATGATCTTTGAATATCCACCATATATTTAAGGGTCTTTTTAGTCTTAAATACACATCAATGGTGATAAAAAGTGTTGAATCTCATTTATATCTTTAAATATTACATAGGGATTATTGAAAGTATTCGGATAAACCTCATATCTCAACCAGATACATTAGATAAAGGAACAACATGATGTATTGAGACATCAATTATGTATATATATGTTAATTATTCATGATAAAAGTCATATTTTATAGAAGTTAAATGTGAAAATGTTTTATAGAAATAAACTACCATCCAGATGAAATTTTTTTCTTTATGTATCATGGGGATTTCTGTAACGAAATAAATGGATTTTCATTCACATTTCCATTAATGTATTGGAGATGGTATCATCATACGATATTAGTTTTCATGTTCAACTTCGTCATACTACAATAAAAAACATCGAGATACAAACTCCTTTATCTCCCTCTTATTGATATCCAATCAAAAAAAAATCATCATAAATATATACCTCTTAGTGATTCTTATATGATCACATAATGAATATCTATGAACATCATTTTGATGTTCCGACTTTTATCAATGTCTTTATTGGACACATATCTGGTAAAAATATTCACCCCATTATCAATAAAGTTGATCCCTATAATATTTTATACCTTCTTTTTTGACAACTCATGGTCATTCTACACCTCATTGATCCTCTTTATAATTTAAGGATAATAATTTTTTATTATATATCATGAATTAAGATACATATATTAGTATTGTACACAGTATTTTAACTTTAATGAATACTGGATCCCTTTTAATCATTATCATTTATTGTGTTTTTTGATCCTTTATACTCATATAATCAACCAATTTTTTTAACATCCAAGAATGGTAATAGATTATGTAACTATTGAATTTGATCAAGTCAAAACACCTATATTGGATCATATTATGTTCTAATTTGAACATTTATATAATAATATTATGGTTCATATAATTATCACACTACATCTCATAGATAATATTTCACCAAATAATTATTGTTTAAATCAGTACATCCAATTGTGGATCAAATTTTGGGAAGAACATCTCTTGGATATTTAGTTGGAGGGAGCAATACAATATATGATTTTTATTTTTACTGAGTAAAAAATTCAATCTATTTTTATATTCATTATTATAAAAAAACATTTGGTGTTACTTTTTATTGGGTGTAGATATGCAATGATTATCCAATTTTAATATACATTAAAACATTCCACGTTTTGGTCATTAAATAATACACTAAAAACATCCCAATATATATTTGTCAGGGGGATTTAATTTCATGATATATTTGTCAAATATAAATGATAATAAATATATAATCCATGGAAACTACCTATTTTTACCATAGATGTTGGAAAATTCCACCATTCAATTGTATATTTATTCAAATATTGCACATATATCACATTGTTTATAATGACATGTCCAATGATTGTTACTTGATCCAACCATAATAGTAAATATTTGTAAATTTAATAATTAAATTCATTCAAAATTGTCCTTAGAATAGTATTAAAATATCTCACTTTATGCTCATTAATATTACTTATGTACAAAAATAATCAATAAATATTACAATAAATGTGCTGAAGTAGTCACAAAATACTCTATTAATCCAATCCATTTGGCTTCATATGGAATTGGGGAGTTCAAATTTCATAACAATAAACTCATAATTCTCATAACATATTCAAAAACTTGTCTTTGAGATGTCCATTTTTGTGACATTTACATGATAATATCCCAACTAATGTTCTATCACAGAGTAATAATGGCCTCAACATACTTGTTACAAAAAGAAAATAAATATATGTAAGAGGATAAATGTTCATTATTGTGATCCTTTTTTTTTCTTGATAATCAAGGAATATGTGAATTAAACCAAAAAACATGTAAAAAAGAATGATGCACTCTATAGTGAGGCAGTTGAGCATATAAATTCTTTATCAATATTCTCCTCTAGTTTCTTCATCATCTCCTCATTTTCACCAATGGAAATTCTATATGAATTATTCTATTTTGGAGAAGGATTTTTTATATTTTTGATTTAATATTAAACCTCTCATATATGACGAAAACCATGAAACTCTTTGAGAAACACATAAGTTTGTTCCATTACAATGGTCATGTCTTCAAGGATGGCCACAAACATAGTCTTAATCATTTAATCTAGATACATTTTCTCATAGGTCAGTAATAACCATGATTGAGATAATGATTCTAATGGTTATTTATACTCCTCCATACAATCGAATATAATGAAAGTGAGGTTATCTATAGGGAGTGGGATTTTATTTTCTAATAAATATATATTGTTGAAATATATGAAATGAAAAACCATACATGTGTTTGTATCAAATTCCAGTAAAATAATCCAAACAAGGTTCAAAAGTATATCCAACCCAAAATTTTTTAAAGGGGTGATTTATATTCATAGGTCGTAATAATTTCTCCACTAAACATTTTTACCAATATATCCACATATATTCTATGTTATTGTTTATTAATAGATATAATTAACTTCTGAGATAATAATGATATATAAATTTGTGATATATAAGGCTTATTTATATATTTTATTGAATTTTTACTCATTTACTTCACACAAACAACAAATAGAGATGATAGTTTTATCTATTAATCAAATAAAAGGTAACCTATGAACATTTAACTGATTAACCTAAAATAATTTATATTCTATAACTAATATTCAACAGGCTTCAATATAATTTATCCATGATCTATTTTCTAATATAAAATAATATGGGATTTTTTGATCCATTAATTGTGGGTTGTAATGTTCATGTGAATATACCACAACATAACCCCTAAGAGTGTCAACATTAGTGTCTAGTAAGAAATATTTTTGTTCACAAGTTCTTGTTCAAGTCCATAAAAATATTATATTTTCAAGGTTTATACCCCCATGTACATCTGTTCCTAAGACAAATCCACTTGTAGTATCTATACATTATTTTTTATCTTGTAAATTATATACTCTATAATTTAAAAAAAATTATAGATGTATTATAATATTTAGTATTTTCCTTATTTTCTTATCAATTTTTTTAGAATCGTATTTTTAAAAATAACTACCTTGTAATGTGATGCGAACTATGAAAACATATATCATTAATAAAAATTATTTAATTATGTAATAAAACTAAAAGTGAGTATTACCCATTTGTTCCTGAATTATAGTGTATTATTGAAATTAAGTGCATAGAACATAACCATGATACTTGGATGTAATAACATTATTAAACACATCCTTAACATGATTTAAATTACATTTCTATGAAAAATGAATGCGATAACATAAGGAAAACCATATGAATGTTGAGATATATAAGTCCTAATAAGTTAATAAAAAATCATAGAAAGATGAAAGTATAAATGGTTGAAAATATGAAATTAAATTGGATTGAAAAAGTGTGAGAATGAAATTATTTAATAATGAGGAATGATAAAAAAATAGATTAATGGAAAAATAGTAATGTCGAAAGAACATTAAAATGACATATAAATAATAGTTCAATAATAATAACCAAAACATCATAACATAATGATAAATTTACCACAATAAATTTGGTTTACTCCATAATCACATACATAAATTAACACGAGGGAAAAAAATTCCCAAGCCCTTAGAGAACCATAAAATTTCTTGTTTAGTGTTCACATTCTTAACTTTCACATGTATAAGTGTTTAATATAGATTATTAAACATAGGATCACATTTATTTATATTTAATACCTCAACAAATGAGTGTTAATTAATTAAATGGATGTCAAAAAAATGGAGTATCTGTATGTAACTTTTAATACAATTTATTAGAAATGATCATTGTATTCATAATGAAAATTTTTGGCATGTAAAAATTACATAATACTTTTTATTACAGAATGGTGGAACAAAATAAAAACCTGGATGGTTCAATGAAATTTAAAATGGTCTATCATAACATTTAACACCTAAATGATATAATATGGATGTTGATATTTATATACCATCAGTATTAGTTAGATTAAAAAACAATTAAATAATGAATGTGATTAAAATTTCATGAAAATTAATGGATCCATTAACATCAGAGGTTGTTTCCAAATTCATGGAAGGAGCTAATTGATATCTTGTGAGAACCTTGGGAGGTATCTATAGTGAATATGTGATATAAGTTTCAATATACATTGATTTTTAGTGATGTGTAATGGGAGTATTTCACGATCCAAATCTAGTCGCAATCAATGCCTGCACCCGACATGGTCTGCGAAAAGGCCCGAATGGAGTTATCAATCCCCACGGGATGACACAAGTTCTTGGGTATCATAAAATGATTTTTATGAATGATTTTCCAAATATTAAAAACAATTAAACAAAAAACAAGTACAATATAAAAAACCTGGATTTTTTTAAACACGCAATCATTTACAAATATTTAGAATAAAATTATATAATTTAAAACAATTCTAGAAGATGATAAAAAATTATCAAACCCAAAATGGACATCCCTAGAACCTCTTAATGGAAATTAGAACTGTCCTCAAGCCATATCTCCAACACATCATCACGAATGACTACTAAAAACCAGAACCATATGCACAAAAAGTTGTACCCAAACCTGCGAAAAAATAACCATGTCTACTTACACCCAAAGGTGTGAGTAGGGTGTGAGAAAAATCATAATAGGATGCCACCACTAATGTATTTAATGTGAGAAACACTCAAAGATGAAAATCATATAGGTTTTCATAGACATAAAATTCTAATAATAATTTTAAAAAGATGCAACTCTAAATAAAAACCATTTTCAAGTGGGAAACTTTAAACAATCAAAACTTTAAAAAAAAATTCCAAAGCTACTGATCATTCAAGAAAAACATACCATATACCAATGTTAAACATAATGTATCTAATTATAACATGCAATGTGAAATATCCCCAAGGCACTAGGTCATTGTGGGTCCCAGGTACCTCGTATCTCAGTGAAAGCATCGATAAAATTATTTTTTCTCGTGCATGAGAGCCGCTAGTAGGGAACATACCCATTACCTAGTTGTCCCCCAACATCATCACCCCCATAATAATCATCATATTTTAGTTAGTTTTTTCACCGTCAAATTTACTACGTGAAACTGAGGACAAACCCCATGGGATAAGTAGCATACTAGTACATGTCTACCCACCTAGACACATGGGTGTTCCCTTTTGTTATAAAACAAGTTCCACAATCCATAAAATATAATTTTGATATAAAATACCACATCCATTTCATACACACACCAAAATTCCCTCATGTATATCACACAAGTGACCTAATCCCATTTTCCAATCATATTTATTTTGAAATCATACTCACACCAAAACATCCCACAACACGTTTTTCATATTTTTGACACTTCAAAAAACCATTTAACAATTTTATAAAACCATTTAAAGATAGTTCATATCATATAACAACCAAAAAAAATGTCCCATAATACTCCGTTTAGAATCAAAATTCATATTTCAGATCATACTCACACAAAACATCCCACAAACTTCTTTTATGCATTTCTTGTAATTTAATAAAACACATCATAAATTTATAAAGCATTCTAAAATTGATTGACATATTAAATCAATACTTTACCATTCAAAATAACATATTAGGTAAGAAAACTCTCCAAATTAATACATTTACATATTATACCCACTTCTTTTTTCTCAATAAATCATTTAAAATTTCCATAATTCATTACCAAGGGGTATAACCATGTTTTTCACATGAAACTTATTTCAAAAACCTATTTCAAGGCTAAAATCTCACCTAATAATTCCCAAAACAGAATTTTAATACCCTTTAAACAATTAATAAATCAAATTCATATTTTATAAAACTACCACAAATGATATCACATTAGTTACATTTGAAAAATACACAATTTCAAAAAAAAATTATAACATTAATACTAAATGCTTAAATAATTTGACACAAAATGGTTTTTCCACCACAGAAAAAAATTAAGAACTCGATAAATTAATAAATAAAGAGTGTTAACTCATAAATAATTGATTACACATGGAATCACCTACCTTTCATGTCAAAACCCCCAATCTGTTGGGTGAAAAAACAACACCACTGCCGCACCACAAGGGGGTGAAAAGCCACCTAAAACCATATGATTAGACCATCAAAATCAATGAAAATCCCTAGGTATGAACACTAACATATGTATGTTTTAAAACCTCATTAAAGGTTGATGAAACCCTAAGGAAATTGGAGGAATAGGAATGGAAAATCACTTAATTTAGAGAACTTGAATAAAACGCCCAAAATACACCAGTAGATGAATATTCCAATAGTAACAAATGAAAGTGATGTTAGAATATGGCTTATTTGGTCATGTGAGAACTGAAATGGATTGATTATAGTAAATATTTATGGTTTCATGACCAAAAAAAATTTACCTCCTCAAATATGGACGATTTGAGACATCTTGAGAAGTTTCGCACTAATTCACGATGAATATGATCTCCAAAGAGTTGAAGGAGAGCATATAGAATGAATGGGTAATTTGGATTGGGTGAGAGTAAGATTCACCAAAAAACATAAAAAATGAATGAGATATTAAATAATTAAAAAAAATTAATGCATGAAATGTGCTATCTAGCTGGTCCAACACCTTAATAAAAAACAAATCCATCATTATTATGGATGCCTATGGGGTCCAAATTTATATTGAGGTTTTAATAAACCAGAGGACACCTATTGGGAAGTTTAATGAGTGTAAAATATTGAAAAATGAATTATTTATAAAAGAAACAAAATTTATTTTCTTATCAAGAAATGGGCTCACTGTTTGGACCGAATTTTGAAAGCCCACCATTTCCAACAACATGAATGTGAAACCGCCAAACCAATGAAAGAATGGAAATTAAATGAAAAATACATTCAAAATAATTAATTTATGTGGAAATTATCCCAACCATTAAACATTCTACTCTTGGATAGCCATGACAAGGTCGAAGGAAAAAACCAAACCCAACCGAAAGGACAAAATGGTCTCCATTTCCAAGATTCACCGCCATTGAAAATGATAATATATCTCTAGTAGATCAATCAAGTAAGGAATAGTCTCATATTCCAATACATACTCGACATTCCATTAATTATCATGAAAATTTTGATTTCATCCTAAAAGAAACACCTCAAACACCATTTGAACAAGACTCATGTAGTTTACCCAAACAAACAACAAACATCGAACAAGGATACACTGACCTTAATTTTACAAAACTATTGGGTGATGTACAATCCAAACATTTACCCATTGAATTTGTTTCAAGTTAGGTAGATCCAAATGAGACTACCTACCATGAAGTGAAGACCATGGATAAAACTTACTTACTGATATGGGGATACACAAATGGGATCCCCCTATAAGAGATAACTTAAATTTTTCCGATAAGGAATCAGGGAACAAACAGGGGGAGGCCCTAATGGACTCCATGGTATAAGAGGTAGAATATCATTATATATTTTTCAAAATAACATATATGATACCCATGGTGGGTCTCCCCACCATAATAAACAACCATCTAAACTGACTTGCATGGTCTAACATGAAAATATCCTAAATTTTAACAGTCGACATGACATCTTGGTGAGTTTCCATGGTTTGGGAAACCGTGCACTAATAATTCCATGCATTATGTACAAATGGTAACTTTTCATGGTTACATGGGCCATGGTTCATGGCCATGTGGAGACTGTGCAATATTGACTATCTGTTATTACAAGGTTCCCTAGGTTAGCATATATTACTACTAACTATGTGAAAACAGTGCGCATTAATTTTCCTAGCCCAAATTTCAAACTTTTCACAAAAAACTAGAATGAAACCAAATGTGAAATATGTGAACTCATGATAAAACATGGAAATTAGGACATCCCATATCTTCCAAAAAATTGGAACAAGTAGTACAATATGATGACAATGTATGTTTAAATTATTCCCATCTTTCATTTTGATGATAAGAATTATACCAATGGTTTTAATGACTCGGGGATTTTCCGGACTATGTGCAGCTGCAATCTAGGACCTATGGCTAGAGCTTAAATTATTGAATAATCTTCGGCCTCATAGTTAGGCTTTTGAAAACCCCAAATATAATTTCTTATTCCGGTGCCATAAACAACAACACTGGGATCCCAGATGGGTTCAACAAGACATTTCACACTCCAACCTCACATTACCATTGCCCAACATTTTACTAAAATAAGGGCATAGAAGATCCATACACAACAACCATTTTTTCTTCAGATTTGAATTGGAAAGAGGAATTGAAATTAGGAAACTCCATCATCTAAAAAATGGATGTTTAAATTTTCTTAAGGGAGACACAATTTCAAAAAGAGGATACTCTCATAGGATTTCAGAACCTTCACCTATCAGTCAAACAAGAACCTCAAATCACAAGGCATCTCCGAACATGACCATTGCCACTGATAGAAATATGAAAAAGTAAATGGATCTTATACCAAGTCCCAAACAAAAAACGATTCTTGAAAATGACAACAATATCCTCTATTGACCATATTTACACATGAGTTGCATAACTTCATCCCTCGCTTTGAAGAGACTGATGAATGTCCCAAATTCTCTATTATAGAACATCCACCACTAAAAAACCAAACTATTGTCACCTTTGAAAACTCAGATAACTTAAGTAACTATGCTCTCTTTCAACCTCCTGCGACCAATCTACCATTACACGAGGACCCCAAAAACCAAAAATGGATTATGGTGTACACTAAATATACAAATATAACAAAAAATATATTCCTTATATTAATCAACTTTAGTACCATCTAATGACAAAAATAATCAGGGTCACACTTTATGTAACACCCCAGGTAAATAAATAATATGTCATTTTTAAATTTATCTGTATTTTTGAATAAAATGTTGATATTAATTTAAAAGGAACGCTATGGTCTATGGCTTACCCAATACACAACAACGAGTTCCTTTGAAATCTTACGTTGCACTCTAATAATAAAATAATTTTATTTTAAATGGTAGTTAATGCCTAGCCGTTGTAATGGCCGGAATGAACAGAACTAACTAAAAAATTATTATATATGTTTGTCAAATATTTTTACTTTTTAAAATAAATGTTAAAATGAGAATGAATCCAATTTAAAGCATAAATGTCCTAATATTCTCTAAATGGTCGATTAACTGCCTTTTGATGGAGAACCCCTCTTAAATCCATTTTTTGACTATTTTGTATGTTATATTTGACAAAATAAAATACTTTTTAGAATCAGAACATCAAAATTTATTTTGTATAATGTTTTGGTATTTTTCCGATAAAGTTCATTTTTTAATGAATAGTGTAAAATGCTGTATTTAAATTCAAAACCTCATTTTAATCTAATTTATTTATATGATTAGATTATATTTTGAATTTTTTTTTAATGTGTAATTAGATTATATTTTTACCATTTAATCTAATGGTGGTCATTGTAATTAATTTCACTTCAAAATTGGACTTAAACTAGTGTCAATCTTTTAATAGATATTGTTTCTTAAAAACACACTATTTGTTTTGACAACAGTAATTAAATATTAAATTAATTAATGAAACTTATATGTTTTGAATTTTTTAAAATATAAATCATTTTTGAGTTTGGAATATCAAAAATATCTTAGGGTGAATTTTTGGTATTTTTCTGAAAAACATCAATTTTTGATTAATAGTGAAACCACTAAGTGGTAGTTAAAAAAACTAATTTTTCATTTAAATGAAACATTACCACCTCTGTGATTTGATTTTCAAAAATCCGACATACATGGTTGTCATTAGGATATAAAATATGGTTCAATGGGATTAAAATAATTTTTTGGTGAATAGTAACTTTTATGTTTTTAATCACAATTAGAGGTAATTAGTGTAATTTCAGGTAAAAATAATGTTTTAATAATATGAAATGACCTTGAAACATGTCCTACCCTTATTGGATGAGTCATGGCCGACCAATACATCCCATGGGTCAACTTGGGGACCCCATGGAGCCACTTTGGTAGGAAAATGACAATAATACCTTTTTATTTAAAGTTAAAATTAAAATGTCACAAACATGTGTTGTTTAACTAAAACAATATTTACATGGGGTTATACAAGTCATATTTTTGACTATAAATATTATTTAGAAATATAATAAGATTTCCTACATCATTATATATTTTTGATAATTTTTAGACATTAAATATATTAATTTATTTGTGACACTGTGATGATGCAGTGATTACCTCGTAAATGAATGATTTGAATAAAATGAGAAAATAGGGTAAAATCTAAGTCTTACACTTGTCACAATCCTATTGTATGGGTGTCTTTCGAACTCTTATCACCTTATCCTCGATATATATAATTTTGGGACCTTTAAAATCCGAAAATCCTTTTATAATAATGTTAAAGTTTATAACATTCCAAGAGTGCCCCTCCTCTCCTCTTATAAAAGGCCCACACCTGTACCTCCATACCAACACCTCTAAAGCAATTGGCTCAGCCAAAATCTACTCATTTTGTCTCTCAAAATCCCTATTTTACTCCTAGAAGCCTCACTTTGGCCATATGTTTTTCCAGGGAAGCCTTTGAGCTCAAATAAAAAAGAGTTACCCAATTTAAAGGTAATGTCTTCCCTAGTGTTCTTTTGTTTTATTTTGTTTCTCCAACCCCCAAAACTATTTTTATTTATTTCTTTTGTAATAACACCAGTATCTTAAATATACTAGGAGGTTTTTATGAGGAGTATTAGAGCTACACTAACACACACCTCTGTATTATGGTACAAGAACATATTGTTTCCGTGGATGGCGAATAACTGCCTCACAAAACAATGATTGTTCTATCTTCTCATACCACCTCTCATGGTGTCCATTATGATTGCAATATATTTATTTATTATATCTATTGTGTTAGTTTCATCTATATTCTTATGTATTTTATATTTAATACATACCTTTATTCTTTTCATTTTGTGCAAATGCGATAATTTCATTTGAGGAAGTGTGGACTACCGCCCCCTCAAGTGATTTGACTCGTTCATGCAATACATGGAATGTATAAAGAATGAAATTGATGAACATATGTAATCTATATAACATATATATTATACAGTAATTATATTATATATATATATATATATATCTCATCTAGTTTAATTCCATTAATTTTCCAACGAAATGAAAGTAGCGTTAATGCGTACGTACGGCTTACCGTCTCCATGAACGGTACATTTCATTTCATATCTACAAATGTTATGTAATTTTATAAATACATATATATAATGGATATATATTTCATATATTACATCTAAATAATGGATTTCATTATGTAATTATAATATATATATCTCTCATTTAGTTTTAATTCCATTAATATGACAAAAAATGAAAGTAGTGTTCATGCGTATGTATGGCCTATCGTCTGCATGAACAGTGTATTTCATTTTTATTATCTCTAAATGTTATATAATATTATAAAATGAATATATACTGGATATATATGATATTTAAATCATTAATACTATTCTGGAGATGATGTACTTATAACTACATGGAAAATTCTTTTCCAACAAGTTCAATTTTTACTCAGGTACCGAACATCGAAAAAAACGTTTGATATGAACTCACATTATTAACCAATTATTATAACACAATAATATTTGATATGAACTGAATAATAATCTTTAAATTAGGTCCTTAAGCAATTATAAATTGACCAAAGTTTATTATTCGTGAGTATAAAGAAACAAACATTGCAAGTCGGACTTGAGGTAAGGGATCCTAACTCTCTCTTTCTTTTTAAGTACTCTCCTCTATGTCATTTATTTTAAGCTCATATTTCTTAGGTTTGGGGATGTTATTTTAAATTAATAATTCTGTAATTTTTATGTTCATATTATGATATCTTTTATTTTATCTCATAAATCCATTTTAGGATGTTTTAAGTGGCATCGTTAGGCTGCCGAGTTTTCGTAAGGAATTTTCCATCTCACTTTTATTCCTGTGCGATTTATGCTACATTTTCCACCATTTCTTTTTAGTGGTGTATGTACTTCCAATTATTATACTCTTTTTGTAATATAATTTCTTCTATGGTTATTTACATCAATATTTTATCGTCCCTCTTTCATGGGGTGTACGATTCGAAATTTACCCAAATCAGTAATGGAACCTTTCACCCTCCTCTTTTTAAAAGACTTATTTTGTTATGTCTTTTAATTTACATCTTATTATGTTGGTATATGTTATTATACATCCTTATAGATTTAAATTTTATTTTCATGTGATGAGATACCCTTCTCTCTCTCATCGACTAATTTTCTGAATTTTGAAGTGACACTATTAAGCTATCGAATTTTTGAAAAGGAACTTCTTAACTCAATTTCAATTATTTGGGTTAAACCTCTACTTCTTGATTTTATTATACCAAGGTTATGTGTGGAATCTCTATGTTGTAATTTCTAAAAACCGTTGTGTGCATATACTATATATACACATAATCATCTCATTTATAAATTCTTACGTCATTTAGACGAACTTGTATTGGAAATCATAACTCAATATCATTTCATTGAGTTAAATATCTATGTCATTGGTTTTGTTTTTCCGGAATTATGTGTGAATGACCTCTGATTGTTTTAAAATTAATATCCACTTATATTTGGTGTATTCATATTTTTCACACATAATCATGTTATTGATTTATCCTTAATCTAAGGATACTGACTTAGTAAGGGACTTCGTGTCAAAATCTTTTCATTGAGGCATATTTTGTTTTATACACAACTTTCTATTATATGGTGTATAAACCCCTTTGACTTCTACTTTTATTCGAAAGGAATTTTTTCTATACGAAGCATTTTACTAAACAAAAAAAAAGTATGTTTCTTTTTCACGTACACGGTGACAATGACATTTTCGCCGCCGCGACTATTATTTGATCTTTGGCTTCCTCAACAAGCCGTTATATTTTTTGAAGTAAACAAATACCATATAGTCTTTTTTGGTATTGAAAATGGTTTTGATAATGGATTTGTTATGTCAATTTATTTAAGTGATATATTTTTCTTGAAATGTGGAAATATTTTCTTTCCTTTATAATTGTTTTATGTGTTATGATTTTATAATGGTACATGGACATTTGACGGGTGGTTACATGATAAACCATATGACGGGTGGTTCCGTGAATACCAGGATGGGTGGTTACATTATAACCTCCAATGCATTGGGTATGGAATTCAGCAGTATAGCTATTCCATTAAGTATGTGTGGAATTCGACCATATGGTTATTCCATTTAAGTATGTTTATGTCCCAAGTTACCTTTATATGTTATGTATATGGGTTTTATGGTAATATTTTGGTTACAAAGGGTAAGTAATGATCTTTTATTCAGTGTAGAGTTTTTTTAATACTTCATAAAGGTGAAAAGTATTACTTTGATAAATAATTCTTGGTTTACTTATTGTTTTGAAAAACTAAGAGTTTTCCTTCTTTGTGTATCCTTTACTGGGATTTTTATGCTCATCCCATGTTTTTGAAATGTTTTTTACAGGACTTATAGATGAATAGTGTCAATGATGGGATCAAGGAAAGACATTCTATATAAAACATGGAACTAGACATGATTCTTTTTAAGAGTTTTTATTTTATGGAAACCTACTAGAAGTGCATACTTTGTAATCTTTTGAGATGTAATAGTTATGACCTAATTCTATAAAACTATAAACCTGAAAATATCCTCTATGTGAATTATTCATTTAATTCATGATTATGTAATGTTATAAGGTCGGGGACTTATAGTTGGTATCAGAGGTCAGTTTAGATAAATTTAGAGGTTAGGGTATTCTTTAAGCATAAGTGACATTACCATAATGGCTAGGATTTCAGAAAGAGTCATAGTTTTTAGATAAAGTGAATGAGTAAGTATATCTTAGTACATGATGATTTCATTGATATACTCACACTGACATTTTTGGTTTTAGTAAATGGATGGATCTAGTAGGCACCAAAGTGACAATGGGTTTGAAGGGAACTGTGGTGGTTCTCTGATTAAGAGACTCGATGAAATGGGGGATTCAATGAGAAATCTCATGGTTATTCTAAACCAACTATCAAGGAGTCATGATAAACCACTTAAACCATGGTATGTTCTCTAATGGATCATTTACGATATGAGAAACTAAATGTGGATGTTCATGTAATAATTATAAAGGTAACCATTAGGGTTTATATGATCCTTACTTTTGAGTTAATTATGGCATACTATATGTTATGATGGAAAATGAAAGTCATGAGATAAACATGAGGTTAAAATATGTTATGATTATTTTTGAAGATTTTATCTCATTATGGAGAATGTTTTAAGAATTATATAGTTTTGGAAAAAGGACAACATACAGACTGTGTGACAACCCGTCGTGTCGGACAGAGCTGTGGGAATCAAACCCACAACCAAAGTATGAATGGTATTTATTTCCTACCACTGGACTACGTGAAGTCCCTGGTTAGTTTGACTAATTCATTTTAGTTAGATGATTTTATGAATAAATAGTAAGTTTATTTTGGGTAATCTATGGAAATTACTGACCAATCATGGAGGATATATGATTTGGTTAATTACTTTTCAATACGAGACATTAAGAGAAACTGATGTTATTTGGAGATTAATGTTAATTTGTACCCTGGAAGACTATGTGATTAAATCCATCAAATATTTGGGTTTCAATCACAGTTTTGTTTACATTGATGAATTTTATGGACAACTGCTTACTGAATGGTCTTTTTTGAACTTTGGATAATATTTGACAAATTTTGGAGATTAAGAATAGATTTTTTTAATAAAGGATTATCCTTTTTGGGTATTATCTGATCTCATACTAACCTTTTTGTTTTAGTTTTGGTTAAGGTCTAAATACCTGGAAAATATATAGTTATCTCTTGTGGATTAGGTGATTCTCTTGAAGTTGATTATATCACTCTTAATGTGAACAAGTCATCCTAAATGCTCGACTTTTGGAGAAATATGATTTTGTGTAAGAAATCTAGTAAAAGTTGAAAGTCAACATTACAAGTAAGTATGTTTCATTATGTTTTAGTTACGCTCATAAATAAATTCCTCAACAAAAAGAAACTGAAAAACAAAAATGTTATCTATTAACTTTTCCTATCGTGGAATCGAATACCCTTTAACCCACCAAAAGTTTGTGATTTTCTTGTGGTTAACTTTCTCCTAAACGTGTTTTCTATCACTCTCCCTCAGAACATGACCCTTTGTTTTTTTCCTCCATAGCCATGTTTTCCTACATGGAATACTAGTATGGGTTAACTCAGGTGACCTCTGTACCTCCCTTTCTTTCTTTTAAAGTGATTGTTTTACCGACTCTAGTTCCGATGTGGGACTTTCAATGATGTTTATGAGCCCAATTTTAAAATTGCGAGGACACAATTCCCAAAAGGGAGGAAGGATGTAACACCCCAGGTAAATAAATAATATGATATTTTTATATTTATCCCTATTTTTGAATAAAATTTTAATATTAATTTAAAAGGAACGCTATGCTCGATGGCTTACCCAATACGCAACAACGAGTTCCTTTGAAATCTTACGTTGCACTGTAATAATAAAATAATTTTATTTTAAATGGTAGTTAACGCCTAGACATTTTAATTGTGGGAATGAACAGAACTAACTAAAAAATGATTATATATGTTTGTCAAATATTTTTACTTTTTAAAATAAATGTTAAAATGTGAATGAATCCAATTTAAAGCGTAAATATTCTAATATTTTTTAAAAGGTCGATTAAATGCCTTTTGATGGTGAACCCCTCTTAAATCCATTTTTTTGACAATTTTATATGTCATATTTGACAAAAGAAAATTATTTTTAGAATCGGGACATCAAAATTTACCTAGTATAAATTTTTGGTATTTTTCCGTTAAAGTTCATTTTTTAATGTATAGTGTAAAATGCTGTATTTTAATTCAAAACCTCCTTTTAATATAATTTATTTATATGATTAGATTATCTTTTGAATTTTTTTAAAGTTAAATTAGATTACATTTTTTACCATTTAATTTAATGGTGGTCATTTTAATTAATTTCACTTTAAAATTAGACTTAAACTAGTGTCAATCTTTTAATAGATATTGTTTCTTAAAAACACGCTATTTGTTTTGACAGCGGAAATTAAATATTAAATTAATTAATGAAACTTCTATTTTTTGAATTTTTTAAAATATAAAACATTTTTAAATTTGGAATATCAAAAATAGAATAGGGTGATTTTTTGGTATTTTTCTGAAAAACATCAATTTTTTATGAATAGTGAAACCACTAAGTAGTAGTTAAAGAAACTGATTTTTTGTTTAAATGAAACTTTACCACTTCTGTGATTTTATTTTCAAAAATCCGACATACATGGTTTTCATTATAATGTAAAATGTGGTTCAATGGGATCAAAATAATTTTATGGTGAATAGTAACTTTTATGTTTTTAATCGCGATTAGAGGTAATTAGTGTAATTTAAGGTAAAAATAATTTTTTAATAATATTAAATGCCCATGACACATGTCCTACCCTTATTTTATGTGTCATGGACGACCACGAAAATCCATGGGTCAACTTGGGGACCCCATGGAGCCACTTTGGTAGGAAAATGACATTAATACCTTTTTATTTAAAGTTAAAATTAAAATGTCACAAACATTTGTTATTTTACTAGAACAATTTTTACATGGGGTTATACAAGTCATATTATTTACTATAAATATTTATTAGAAATCTAAAACTATTTATGACATCATGATTTTTTTTTAATTTTTAGACATTAAATAAATTAATTTATTTATGACACCGTGATGATGGAGTGATTACCTCTTAAATGAAAAATTTAAATAAAATGAGAAGATAGGGTAAAATCTAAGTCTTAAACATTTCAAAAACCTATTGGATGGGTGTATTTAGAACTCTTATCACCTTATCCTTGAAATATATAATTTTGGGACATTTAAAATCCAAAAATAATTTTATAATAAAGTTAAAGTTTATAACTTTCCAAGAGTGCCCCTCCTCTCCTCTTATAAAAGGCCCCACCTCTACCTAGAATCCTCACTTTGGGCAGAATCCTTTCCAAGGAAGCCTTTGAGCTCAAATCAAAGAGTTACCCTATTTAAATGTAATGTCTTCCCTAGTGTTATTTTGTTTTTATTTTTCTTCTCCAACCCCCTAAACTCATTTTATTTATTTCTTTTGTAACAACAGCAGTATCTTAAATATACTAGGATTTTTTTATGAGGATGATTCTAGCTACACTAACACACACCTCCATCCAATGGTTAAAGAACATACTGTTTCTGTGGATGGCGAATAACTGCCTCATGAAACGATGATTGTTCTATCTTCTCATACCACCTCTAAATGGTGGCCATTATGATGGAACTATATTTATTTATGATATATATTATAATTATTTCCTCTATGTGCTTTTGTATTTAATATTTAATACATAACATTATTCTTTTCATGTTGTGCAAATGCGATAATTTCATTTGAGGAAGTGTGGAATACCGCCCCCTCAAGTGATGTGACTCATTCATGCAATACATGGAATGTATTAAGAATAAAATTGATGAACTTATGTAATATATATAACATTATATTATAATAGAATTATAATATATATATATATATCTCATCTATTTTAATTCCATTAATGTTCCAAAGAAATGAATGTAGTGTTCATGCGTACGTACGGCTTACCGTGTCATTGAACGGTACATTTCATTTTTTATCCCCAAATGTTATGTACTATTATAAGTACATATATATAATGGATATATATGTAATATATTAAATCAAAATTATGGATATCATTCTGTAATTATAATATATATATATCTCTCATTTAGTTTTAATTCCATTAATATGACAAAAAAATGAATGTAGTGTTCATGCGTACGTACGGCCTACCATCTCCATGAACGATGCATTTAATTTTTATTATCTAAAAATGTTATGTAATAGTATAAAATGAATATATACTGGATATATATGATATTTAAATCATTAATACTATTCTTGAGATTATGTAATTATAACTACATGGAAAATTCTTTTCCAACAAGTTCAATTTTTACTCAGGTAATGAACATCAACAAAAATGCTTGATATGAACGCACATTATTAACCAATTATTATAACACTATAATATGTGATATTAAATGAATAAAAATCTTTAAAGGAGGTCCTTAAGCAATTATAATTTGACCAAAGGTTATTATTCATAAGTATAAAAAAACGAACAAGGCATGTCGGACTTGAGGTAAGGGATCATACCTCTCTCTTTATTTTTAAGTACTCTCCTCTATGTTATTTATTTTAAGCTCATATTTATTATTTTCGGTGATGTTTTCTTATATTCCCCATTCTATAATTTTTATGTTCATATTATAAGAGACCCTATTTGATCTCATAAATCCATTTTTGGAAGTTTTAAGTGGCGCCATTAGGCTGCCGAGTTTTCATAAGGGATTTTGCATCTCACTTTTATTTCCATGAGATTTACGCTACATTTTCCCCCATTTATTTTTAGTGGTGTATGTACTGCCCATTATTCTACTCTTTTTGTAATATACTTTCTTTTATGTGTATTTACATCAATGTTGTATAGTCCCTTTTTCATGGGGTGTACGATCCGAAATTTACCCAAATCGGTAAGGGAACCTTTCACCCTCCTCTTTTTAAAAGGCTTATTTTGTTATGTCTTTTAATTTACATCTTATTATATTTTAATATGTTCCTCTACATAATTATAGATTTAAATTTTATGTCCATGTGATGAGATACCCTTTTCTCTCTCATCGACTAATTTTCTGAATTTTGAAATGATGCCGTTAGGCTGTCGAATTTTTGCAATGGAACTTCTTAACTCAATTTCAATTATTTGGGTTAAACCTATACTTCTTGATTTTATTATGCCAAGGTTATGTGTGGAATCTCTATGTTGTAATTTCCACTATACTTTGTGTTGATATACTATTTCTACACATAATCATCTCATTTATAAATTCTTATGTCATTTAGATAAACTTGTATCGGAAATCACAACTCAATCTCATTTCATTGAGTTAAATATCTATGTCATTGGTTTTGTTTTTCCAAAATTACGTGTGAATGACCTCTAATAGTTTTACACTTAATATCCACTTATATTTGGTGTATTCATATTTGTAACACATAATCATGTAATTGATTTATCATTAATCTAAGGATACCGACTTTGCAAGGGACTTCGTCTCAATCTCCTTTCATTGGGGCATATTTTGTTTCATACACAACTTTCTTGTATATAGTGTATAAACCCCTTTGACTTCTACTTTTATTTGAAATGAATCTTTTTTATATGAAGCGTTTTACTAAATGACAAAAAGTATGTACCTTTTTAACGTACACGTTGACAATGACCTTTCCGCCACCGCGAGTATTATTTGATCTTTGGATTCCTCAACAAGACATTATATTTTTAAAAGTAAATAAATACCATATACTATTTTTTGGTGTTGAAAATGGTTTTGATAATGGATTTGTTATGTCAATATATTTAAGTGATATATTGTGCATGAAATGTCGAAATGTTTTCTTTCTTTTATAACTGTTTTATGTGTTATGATTTTATAATGGTACTTGGATATTTGATGGGTGGTTACATGATAAACCATATGACGGGTGGTGCCATGAATACAAGGATGGGTGGTTACGTTATAACCTCCAATGCCTTGGGTTTGGAAGTCGGACGTATGGATATTCCTTTAAGTATGTTTGGAAGTCGACCATATGGTTATTCCATTTAAGTATGTTTATGTCCCATGTTACCTTTATATGTTATGTATAAGGGTTTTATGGTAATATTTTGGTTACAAAATCATAGGTAATGATCTTTTTTCAGTGTACAATTTTTTTACTACTTATAGAGGTGAAAAGTATTACTTTGATAAAGTATTCTTGGTTTACTTATTTTTTTAAAATACTAAAAATTTTCCTTCTTTGTGTATCCCTTAATGGTCTTTTTATGATCATCCCAAGTTTTTTAAATGTTATCCATATGACTTAAAGATGAATAGGGTCAAGGATGGGATCAGGGAAAGACATGATATCTAAAACATGGAACTAGACATGTTTATTTTTAAGAGTTTTTATTTTATGGAAACTTAGTAGAAGTGTATACATTGTAATCTTTTGAGATGTAATAGTTATGACCTAATTCTCTAAAACTCTAAACCTGAAAAGATCCTCTATGTGAATTATTCATTTAATTCATGATTTTTTAATGTTATATGGTCGGAGCCTTATACTTTAGTTGTGTGCTAACACTTAATGAGGGCTTTCCTTATCCAATGAGAAAACCCAACGACCCAACTATGCTGGTCCATTGGTAAATTCATACCACACACGAGAGTCAAACAAATTATGTGAACTACCTTGAAGGCATCCTGAATCATTTCTCATAAGGAAACCATCAACCATCCCTTCATACCAGCTTACAGACCAAACCCAAAACAAAAACATGGTTCAAACAGAGAGGGGTTCATGGAATCAAAACATACCACAACAAAAACAATTCGGAAAACACATAATATGAACCATACCATAATAGTAATCAAGAAATCATATTTTACCTTAAAATAATCCCTTTGAAAACAAACGATTCAACAGTCAGCGTATCCACCAGTGGTACCCATCAGGCATCACACACGCATGATTCTGTGCCACAATCAGAACCCTCCTTATATCCATCCCGAAACTAATCCAGTCATTCCATTAACCATACATGATCCCATATATACCAAGGAATGTGGTCGATCATGGAAATACCAATGGTTATAACAAAAATGCTTACCACTTTTCAAGACCAATTCATAGACCGAAACATCCTTTTTCTCAAGACCTCTATCCAAGAAATCAAAACCCAATTCATGTCTTACAAAATATTATAAAATATCACAAATCATTCAATAAAAATACACTTTAAATTCAGGTACATTAATTTCAAAACATTTCATCCCGTTTAAGAACATTTCTAATATCATGACAAACTCCCTTTCATAAATCCAAATTAAATTGGGAACTCAACTCTTCTCATTTTAGAAAAATATTAAAAAAATTCATAAAACATTTCAATGATATCTAGTTACCAAATAAAAATCTATTTCCAAACTCAAAAAATGACCTCTAAAACATTACATCCCATTAAAGCACAATTCAATAGTTTTGAAAACTCTTTTGGAAACACATTTTCATAGCCAACTTTAATATAGTTCATGATTTCAAAAGAGGTATAAACCCACAAATTTCTATTTTAAAACTACTATGAAAATTTAATACTGTAATTTCAAAAATAATTTTATTCCCTCTTTATTATAAAATCATTTCTCCAAAACATTTTTCTTCTTAAAACCAAGTCGTTTATGCTTTAAAACCAAACTTCCATGATTTGAGAACTAATGGAAAGAAGATAATGCGAGGGGAAACTAGTTTCACTCGGTGACTTAGACATATGGTTGGTGGCCAAAAACCAATAACTTCAACACCACAAAGAGTTTTCTAGGGAAATATCCCCAAATCCACATGGAATTCAAGGAACTACGAGCTCACTGAGACCATTATACCAATTCTGTTTTCATTTCCCCTAAACGTCATCAATCCAAGAAAACCATTGGACACAGATAAAACCTGAATTCCTTTGGTGACTTAAATTATCTAATGAGGTGTTATATCTAGGAATACTATTCATAATCTTATTGTCCACCCTGACAATCCAAACTCTAGAACATCGTGACTCTTCACCAAATAACAGGACCCAAGAGAGTGAACCTCCTTTGATACCAGTTTCTCAAGAACCAAATCTGGTCTCCAACAAAAACCAGCACCTGACATGGTCAGAAACAATTCTAGAGGGGTGTTCCTGATCTCACTGGGATTCTAAATGTGAATGGGTATAGTAAAATGAAATTACGGAAGGACATACCTGAGATTATAAACAATAAAACAACAAAGAAGTCCCATATAATAAATCTTTATTTTTCAAAACACATCATCTTTTACAAAAATTCAGAATTGACTTAAATTTTTTTAATCAATTCTCAAAATCTATATCATATGAAGAAACCCAAAACATGCATCCCATGAACCTCCTCACGAAAAGATAAACTTCTCGCAATCCATCTCTATAACACTAAATCACGAAGGACAGCTAAAAACCCAAACCATCGGAAAAAAAGTTGTACCCCAATAGGAGAGAAAAATAACCAATTCTACATACTCCGAAAGCTGTAATTAGTGTGTTAGAAAAAATCTAGTAAGATTACACCACTAAAGTATTCCATGTGATAAACATTCAATGTCGAAAAGATTTCTGGTTTTCATAAACATGAGATGCTAAAATATTTTTTAAACAGATTCAACTATAAATAAAAATTGTTTTCAAGTGGAATACATTAGAGATTTACACTTTTAAAAAGAGTGCCAAAGATAAGTCATTTCCCCACCAAACATATCGTATTCCAATGGTATTCATAATGTATATAATGATAACATGAAATAAAAAAAACCACTATGCACTAGCTCGTTGTGGATCCCATGTACCTTGAATCTCGGTGAAAGTAACCATACAGATATATGTTCTCGTGCACATGAGCCACTAGTATGGATCATACCCATAACCTAGAGGACCCCAACATCATCATCATCATGATCATCATCGTTATATTTTAGTTTTTTTCTCATCATCAAACATGATATGTGAAACTGCGTCCAAACCCCACGGTATCACCAACATACTAGTACACGTCCACCCACCTAGACACCTAGGTGTTCTCTATTGTGCTCAAGAAAGTTCCACAATCTGTGAAATAAAATTTTCAAATGAAAATACCACTTCCAATTCACACACACAGAAAACAAACCACAATTATATAACATAAGTAACATAATCATCTTTTCCATTCAAATTTATTTTGAAATCATACTCACAATAAAACAGCCCACAACACTTTTAACATATATTTCACACTTCCAAAAATTAGTTAACAATTTTATAAAACCATTACAAGATAGTTAAAATCACCTAACAGCCCACAAACATGTCATAGAATACTCCTTTCACAATCAAAATTCATTTTTCATATCATACTCAGACAGGACATCCCACAAATGTGTTTCATGCATATCTTGAAATTTCATAAAACCCTTCAAAAAAATTAAAAACATTCTCAAAATGTGTGATGCCTTAAGTCACCAATTTACCTTTCCAAATTATATATTAGGTGAACACCCTAACCAAAAAAGTATGTGTACATCCTTTTACCCACCTAGGTTTTCATAATAAATCACTTAATATATTCATAAATCAATCCCAAGTTTTCTAACCTTATTTACCTCATAAAAAATATTTCAAAATCCACTTTCAAGGCCAAAATCACACAAAATAATTACCACAACAGAATATGAACACCCTTTCAATAACTAATAAATCAATTTCATATTTAAAAACATTACCAGAAAATATATCACATCAGTTCCATTTGAAAAATACCCTACTTCAAGAAAAAATGTATCTTTAAAACTACATGCCTAAATAATGCAGCATAAAAATGTTATTTCCACAATAAAAAACATATTAAGAACATGATAAATTAAAAAATCATTCCAGATAACTCATGAATAATTTATTACACATGGAATCACCTACCATTTCTGTCAAAACCCCCAATATGTTGAATCATCAACTACACCACCAATACGCCACAAGGGAGTTAAAACCCACCTAATACTTCAATATTAGACCATGAAACTCAACGACAAACCCTATTAATGAACCATAACTTCTGTAAATTATAGAGCCTCATGGGAAGTGGAAGAAACCCTATGAAAATTTGAGGAATATGAGAGGAAACTAACTTAATTGGGAGATCATGAATTAAAATCAATAAATACTACACTAGATTAATATCCTAACAACCAAAAATGAAAGTATGTTTCTAATAAGGCTGTGTAAGACATGTGATAATTGAAACAGAGAAAATAGGGTAGATGTTGAAGGTGTTATGATAGAAACCTTTTACCTATTCAAATATAGACGATTTGGGACATCCAGAGATGTTCCCCCTAATTCTCGGTGAATTTGATCTCCAAAAAGGTAAAGGAGAGCTTGGTGGCATGATTTGGGTAAGTGGGATCAGGTGAGAGTTGGAATTACCAAAAAAACATAAAAATTGAATGAGATAGTAAGGTATTAAAAAACAATTTACATCATGAAATGGGCTTTAGGATGGCCCAACACCTTAATAAAAAAACCCAAATCCATCATTATTATGGATTTCTATGGGTTCCAAATTGCTATTTTGGTTTTAATTTACCTGGGGATGCCAATTGGGATGTAGAATTAGTTTAAAATGTTGATAAATTAATGAGTTATAAAAGAGAAAAAAATTATTTTCAAATTTGGAAATGTGCTCACTATTTGGCCCAAATTTAGAATACCTACCATTTCCAACATAGTGAATGGGAAGCCCCCAAAACAAAGAAAGAATGGAAATTAAATGAAAAATACCTTTAAAAGAATTCATGGATTTGACAGCATATGGGTGGTCTTACGAATGTAATTAGAGGGGGGTTCATTACTATTATCAAAACATAGGTTAAGGACACTATAAAATAAAGTAATAAAAACCGTATATTTACCATGGTTATTCCCAAGGTCTCTCAAAAAGAGTCATTTTTTATTATATTATTGGTCCATGAATATATGTAATTAATATAATATTCTTGGTTATGTAGAAGTGAGTCATGTTGACAAAGAATTTATTTTTAAAGCTTAAAATATAGTATAGGTTCTAGAGGATTCTTATACAGTGGGTAAAATTAATCTGTTATCATTAAAATAAATATTATCAATGGAAAATATCTATTATTATATTGATACATTTTTTTGGAATATATTAGTATTTTTGGCTCATCATGGGTCATTATAGATAAGGTATTTTTATAATGTATATAATTCTTACTTGAAAATTCTATTGTTTCAAAAAAATTTAAAAAAATTTATAATTTGAGAAATTTAACATGATGAATAAAAAATAAAATTTAATTGATAAAAATAATTCCCTAAATATATTAAATTTTACTTTTAAATTAATATAATAATTATTTGATAGGTAACAGTTTTTTGGAAATAATTGTTTTAATCCCATTATAAAAACTACATTTTCCCTTTGTAAACTTTTTTTATCAAATATATTTAGTATTTAATATTATGAAAAAATATTTTACTAAAATATAAATTAAATAATGTATTCACTAAATGAATTTATTTATTTCCATTTCATATTTTAAAAAATAAAATCCATGGTTTGGAATATTAAAATCTAATTTTTATCATCCTCAATTCTTATCTCATATAATGTAATTATAGTAAATATTAAATATAATCATTAAAATATTGTAATAAATAATATATATTCATATTATTAGGATCGTGAAACATAACCCCCTTATATAGTAGTGAACCCGAAAATTTTAACATGTCTAGATTTGAGATTCTATTGGGGTGATTTGACGAGTAGGCTCCGGGACCAGATCTTATGATCCTGAACAAGTAATATAAACAATTTAACTCAATATATATTTGTTGGATATCATCATGATTGTGATTTAAGAATAATTCCACTGATAATTTATCCCTTTTAATCTCTAATAATTGTTCATCAAAGGATACAATCATACAGGTCGAGCACATCACATCTTTTGTATGTGTCAATAGGACTTTGTAATAACCATTAATATATACAAATCATCTGATCAATTTTGAATTACTATATTATCAGTGTTCATAAATCATAGTGGCATATTGAATCTGAAATGATATAACATTCAATAGATCGACATAATAAATGTGTGGAATGTGTATTATTTTTTACATTAAATAAATAAAGCACATATTCATTAAAAATGGGAATTCATTTATAAAAGTTTTGGTTGATATAGTGTAACTCAACATGATTCTAAATAAATAAAATGTGGAATGGTGGTCATGTTTTCAGTGGGAATGTTGTGTTATTATTACACATGTAGTGAAAATAAAACACACTCTCTGTTTACTATATGTTTGGAAACAGAATCTTACATTGATTACATGACATGTAACTCCAGAAAATGACATTGAGTGGATAGATTTTCATAGATATTAAAAACATCAGTCCCTAGGAATATATTCTAGTTGAACATAAATAATTTTATTCCATAAATTCAGTTTACACATCATGCAATTAATACCCATTATCACATAGTAAAAACAAGGACATGTTGTAAAATATGAATATTAATTATGCAGAAGGAAAAATAATTTGGGTATTGAACTAAACTATATATGGTGTATCTGGAATATATTCCATGTAATAGGTTTTAATGAATATCAAAAATAATTTTTCATCTCCACATTAATTTCGATAATTTGTACTCTGTGGTCATTGTAGATGCCACGTAATGCACCCAATCAATTTGATAAATATGGTCATTGTAAGTTAAACACATGAAATGTTTCAGTAGCTGTTGAGATAACTTCATTGATTGATAGGTTGAACAATATTGACGGTAAATTCATTAAATTGCATCTCTTCTAGATGTCTTATGAAAAAATAATCAAGAATATGGAGGCTCTTCATTGTTTATGTGGGTACACATCTTGTACATTTGTAATTTAACTAAATATAATTTTTATTTTATTATTAACAATTATAAAATATATGACTATAGTATATCTCCATGAATTCATTGGTTAATATTTATGACCATGAATTAATTAACTAAAAATTACATTAAATGAAAATAAATTTATATTATTTAAAATAAGAAATATAAATATATCCTTGAATTCATTAATACAAGTTCATAATTTATTTTAATGTATCAGGAATTAGAAAAATTGATGTATATATTAAATTTCAATTTAATTCAATAAATATTTATGTCTTATGATATGGTAAAACGTTTTAGTAAATTGAAAATGTAGAAATGCATTCAATCCCCTTAACCACAATAATTTAGGGTATTATTCTAAATGACTTGTTCTATTATCCTATAACCATGGTTATCATCATCCTTGAGTGAGTGTAAATCATGTAATGGATGGAGTTTAATGGAGAAGAGGTGGTTTAAAACCTTAATCATCGGGAATCCATCCATGATTATAGTATCATCAATAGGGGAATGATTCTAATCAATCAAATATTAGATTAGTGTGTTAATTCCTAGGGTCATAGGATGACTTTCTGTCTAATTAATAAATCAAACATTAGATATGTCAGGATAAAGTCACTTAATCTTTTTATGAAATTACATATTTCTTATTATATATGATTGTTGTTTATATGATGTTAAATTAAATAATATAAAATATATTGGATAAAAATACATGAATGAAGAATTAATGTATGTGAACATTTGTAAAAATATTATATTATAACATTTTTAATTAATTGCACTAAATCCACATAAACATTTCACTATAAGTAATGGATAAAATAAGGTAATTTTAATGTAATAAATATAATAACTACCAAATATGTAATTGAAATACATCAATTATTTTTGTTATTTTTTTATCACAATTCAAAGTATATATATGGATAATGTCACAGTGAATTTAATTTTTAGTTTTTTAATGGTTTTGGGTTAGAAAAACTACTTTATCATCAAAGAATAACTTCTAATGTGGATAATTCTCATATATAGAGGAAACTATTGAGTATATATAACTAATATTGTTTGGATTGAGAGTCTAATGAAATGATAAAGGTTATTAAGGTTATAAATTTGTTAGAATTCCTACCTAAATGAAATAAAATAAAATATTCGGCCAAATAGAAGATTATTAGAGGTGATATATGGACCCTTTTCACTACAATTTTAATATGATAAGACATTATCAGTCAAATTATTTAGTAAATTGTGACACCATAAAATATCACAAGGAAAATTTAATAATTTAATAATATCAAAAAAAATTAATTAATATACCAAGATTAAATATTCATGTATTTTGATGTAGTTAAAATAAAATTTCCATCCATATAAATATAAAAACAATATATAATGGAGAAATAAACATCTAAAATAGAATTAACATCCAATGGTGGAACATGTTCATCCATATTATAGTATTTACAAATGGAAGAATATTTTTTAGAGTCTTTAGATTATACTAAACCATTTATAGAGGTGGGTGAGTAGATGTGCTTTTAAATATTAAACACATAATGGTGTTATAGATGTTAAGTGATTGATGTTATAATTAATGTATAATAATCTACAGAACTCATAAAAGAACTTGGATAGATGTAACTTTTTATACCTCCTATGGAATATCTATCAATGGAGTGAACAAGATGGGATATATGAGATCTCCCATGAAAACTATACTTGTAAACTTAAAGATGATTTATAACCAATAAAATATTGTCATACTTATTGGTTTTATTTATCATCTAGAGATTATATGGCCCATTCGACACAATTAATTGAAAATATATATCACACATTACATACTCGATAAAATATTCCATAATGTATTTATATATTATTATTAATAAAAATTGGGAAGTCTCTAATATATGTAATTAATCTTCTTCTGCATATTTTTATGTACATCATGATAAAAAATAACTATATCAATTATTTTAGTATTAGAAAAGGATATAAATTAATATATTAAAAACACCGTGTTTGAATCTTTCTTACATTTTTAATAATTTATGAGAATGGTTGAATTGAAAGAAATGGAACATGATCCCATCTATTTCTCTTATTTTATGAAATTAGACTAAAAGAAATCTATAATTAATTTATGATGAAGTAATTATTTACTTAAATTAATGTACTATTAATCATTATATGTATATCTTTAACTCTATTAGTAATATAAGTCAATATTTTTTCTATATTTATAATTTATTATAGGGACCATGAAAATATAAAATTGATTTCAAGTTATGTGTATTTTAAAATTAGATTAATTAGTTTGATTCCTATTGAATTTTAGAGAGGTTTATAACATTAGTATTTCTTCATTTTATCATGTCAAACTATTTTTATTGATTTTTTCTCTCATAAATGATTCATTGAGTAATGAGATACAATGATAGATTATTCAAAGTTTATAATTATTGTTATTGAGGTATTTATAACTCATGAAATGGTTTTTATAATCAAGAGTCATAAATATTGAAAATATAAAATTAATGATGATTATTAATATAAGACATATATCTATGTTAATATAAACTATATTATTATGTAAAACTGATAGTAGTTTATATATTGATTTCTTGAAGGGGTTTCTAATAAATTTTTATATAACTCACATACTATATTTATGATATATGTATTTTATTTTAATAACATAATATATAGAAATAAAGTAAAATAAAAATATACTGCAGTTTGTTGTACAAGACTACATGAGATATTCAAAATGTGACGCTTTGAGGTATGTTCATAGACATCATGGAATTACGTTATATGATGTTGGTAATTCTCAATGTAGAAACAAATACAATTTTTAAAGGATACATCTTCTAAGAGATACATTGTCAGAACATATCATAACCATGAATTTTTCAAATATTAATATATCCAGTTACTGGTATCCCCAAATCACATAAAGATATTCATCAAATGATATATGGTAGTTAAGGGGATTGATGAAAGTTATTTTATGTATTAAAAATCATCAATATTTTATTCTAAGACATGTTTCAAAAATAAAATTATTAATCAACAACCATGAGACTACAACAATGATTAATAGATCTCAGATTTATTACAATATGGTATGCAATTAATTATGTATAAATTTTAGTGTTTAATAGTGGATATTTTTTAAAACCAGACATTATTTAAAAAAAGACATCATGAGAAAACTAAATAATTTTATATTAATTATCATATATAAATTAAGGATATTAATATATAATATTTTTCTTGATGGACAATATATTATTAAATGTGAAGAACATACCAAATTTTGAATGTTGGATATTTATAGACTATTATAAATTCTCGGTTCATGATGTATACGATTTGTTATGGAATTAAATATATACGAATGAATACTAATATGATTTTTTTGTTTCAGATTGATACTATATAGGAATTTAAAAATAACAATGTTATTTTTATATTCATGATAATAAGTGATATATTATGGGATAAAAATTTATATTTTCAAAATCAATAAGTGAATGTACCATCTTAACACCATAACCCACCATGATTATAAAAATGAAAATTCTTTGGTTCTATGTATTACACACATCATTAACACTGGAAGACAATATAACACCAATGGATTATGGAAATATTTTCTTTATATAAATTTAATCTCTTAGATAAGTTTCAGAACACACATCCCAAAGTCAAAATGAACCATAATATATTATATGATCATAACATAACCATTATGTTGGTTTTTATATATATTAATTACTAAATAATGAAATTAATGAGTATATATTTATTAATAATAAAACAATAATCATTTATAAGAAACAATATTATTTTTTTAGAAAAATTGTATAATTTCTAAAGGATGGTTTGTTCCCTAATTCCATATATAATTTTAGTTTAAATTAAACATATTTAAGAATATCAATTCGGTTAAATTATTTTAATATTTTTATTTATAATATAAAAATTTTATTATGGTGTTTTTGGTATATTTTTAAAATTAATCATTTTTTTGAAAATTCAAATGTACTAAATTTGATTTGGAAACCACCTTTTAGTTTAAATAATAATCAGTATAATATTATATTTGAAATTGGGTTTAAACTAAAATCCACTCAATAATATATAAATAATTAAGATTTTGGTAATTTAGAATAATTTCAAATATATTTTGATAAAAAAAATTACCAACGTTTGTACATTTTCCTTTTAAAAATTCTCTTTTTCATCACCTATGTGTTATTAATTATAAATTAATTTTTTCAAATTCTGTTAAAGTAATTTGTTTAAACTAGATTTTATATTTTTAATATTAACAAGTAAAAATTTATAAAAATTTCAACATAGTTTATTTCCATACTAAATATTGAAAAATATGAGTGTTATTTATTGTAGTTAAAATAAAAATGGATTACAATGGGTTAAACTAAAAATATATCTACTAAAATGGCCACAAAACTAGTCTTAAATCTATTTAATGGACATATTTCGATCATATGATTAATATATCTATATACCAATCCATCTTTGATCCTTTATCATGTAAAAAATAGGGTTAAACCATTTTTTCAAAAATTTCAAGTGTACCACTAACCTAAATAATAAAATACCACAAATTATCTGATATTCTTCACACCATCATATCATTTTGGGTCATCAAAGACCTATAAAAATAACTTCAAAATTGAATTATCTCATTCTATTAGAAATATTTCAAAAAAAAATCCATCCTATGATGTCTTTTGGTTCAAACCTATGGATGTTACCTAAACAATATGTTTGATTCTTCAAGCTTCATTTTTATATCATATCTTCCACCATCTCCTTGAATTATTGTTATACAATGATGATATTTTATCAAAACTATTATTTATATATTATGATGTTATGAATCTAATGGCAAGGAAATATATCCATCCACACATCCATCGTATGTGATAAAAATCATATTTTTTTTGAATAGTGTACCACCGGCTTGTGAACAGATGTTATTATTCTTTTCCAATGCCAACTCCCACGACTGGGTATTATGGTGGATATTTATTACTTATATGATAATTATAACATAATAATACATATTCTGTCAATATTTATTATATATATAAATATATTTATATTTTTCATATTCCATTATTTTGGGGATACAATAATGTTGCTCGTACGAAGGATAGACTATTTCTTTGTGAAGCGACATGTTCAATTTTCACTAATACATTACATGCATGTTAATAAATAAACATTTTATTTATATATTTGATATAAATTAAAAAATTATGATATTTATGAAATATATATCATTCTTATAAGATAGTATATCAATTTGTTTCTTACATTCTCACTCACTTAAAGATGTTAACAATGTTTTTGTATATTAAGAATACCATCCTCACGAAGCGATGTGGCTCTCTGTCCATTAACATACGACATGAATGATAAATATAACTATACTTAAATAATAATTATATTTTTTAAATGTTCATAATAATTCTATAATGTTTAAATATTACTTAACACCATTCTATAATGAATTTTGAAAAATAGATACATTACAAATGCCAATATATGATATACCATCATTATGGTTGTGACATACATAATTTCACTAAACCATCAATAATTATTTGTATTAAAAGTTTAATTAATTTCTAAATATGATTAACATGTCATTATTTTATTTTTTAGATATTTAACTCTATAATAAGTTAAAGAACATTATCATTCATGAAAAATTAGACAATAGAAAACAAGTAAATTAACTACCAAAACAATGAAAATAATGAATGATAAATAATTAATGGGTGAAAAAATATCACAAATATTAATATGGCTCGAGTTTAATTTAATTTTTTTTTAAACACAAAAATAGATTTTAAATCTTGTTCACTCAAATATATTCTAAGGGTAACCAATATCATAACTCACTTTACATTTGTTAGGATAAGCACCTTCTTCATTGATTATGTCATTACATGATTATGTGTATAATCACTTTTTTAATTATCATTTTTTTAAATACCAAATTCAATGTTTATTTTTCTTTGATACATATAATCATGTCATTGATCAGTCCTTATTTTAATGATAAGATCTTTCTAAGTGATTATCCCTCAATTTCCATCAATTTATGTAGTTTTGTATATTATAAAAAATTGACATTATATGATGTACAATCATCCCATTTCATTATAAATATAATTAATACTTCATATATAAGGTACTTTATTTAATAATTTGAATAATTCAATCCAAGTGGAATTTATATTAATGTTACATGGGATAAATAATTTCATAAATCAATTTTTTTCTTTATTTTATATTACGCATTTTTTATCATTGATAATCTATTATTATGATTGAAATGAATATTGAACATATATTTGTGTATTTACACTTTTTTTATATTTTCATTTTAAACAAATAATATATTCATTGGTTAATTCTCAATTCAATGTCAGGATATTTTAGGGGTTTATTTCAAAATCTCATTTTAATTGGGTTGTTTTATTTTTGAATTTCTATTCAAAATATTAATTTTTTCAATGTCTAAAGAATAAATTATTTATCTTCTCCATTGGTTATTCTTCATATTTTTCAATTATTAGTTCCAATTTTAAACTCCATGGTACTTAAAAATTTTGGTTTCATTTCTAAAAAAATATTTTTCATTTCACGATTGTGTCATATATCCATTTTATTTTGAATCCATGTTTTCTAAATTATATAAAAAAATTAGTATATTTTTTAAAAAAACTTATTAATTGCATTTTGATGAAATTTTTTCATTTTTATTTTCCATAAATGAATCTCATTTTAATTTTGAATGCAAATTATTAATGGGTTTTATAGGGAAAAAGATGAATGTAATCATTGTTTTAACATGTTATATGAACATAATTTCCATTATATATAACCACTAAATAGTTTTAAATAATATTTTATATGTTTGAAAAAATATTTTAAAATTTATTTATTCTAAAAATTAAATGTTATTTTTTAATGATTTATTTTCAAAATGAAAATGATATTTTTCTCAAGAATTTCATAATAGATATTTCTATTCAATTTAAATTAATCAATTGGGAGAACCCAAATTTACTCCAATCGTTATATTTTGTATAGCTACAAAACTTATGGTTCTTAATGTTGGATTATTATCATTTTTACCAAGGAATTTATTGATATTAACATCAATGATTCATTATTGTAGTCATTCACATTCCATCAAATTATTGATATTATTATAAATATAAAAATTGGTCCAAAATAACCGTATTAATTATCATGGATATGTTTATCTCTTAAACAAAATACATTTCTAAAAATGATATTCTCCATTAAAAATTATTATTTTTATATATTTTTAAATAGGAAAAATATGTATTATTTATTATTTAGGTATATGTTATGATATGTCACGTAATTCATAAAATCATCTCTTATTAAATATATGGAGAATGATTTGGACTTGAAGACATATGGGTGGTCATATTATAGAAATCCCCGCGATGTATCAACATGTATCAGGAGATGAGTTAGTTGGATAGCCTTAGTTAATTGGGTTTGTTCCCATTAGATTTAAACTGTCATGGGTATATATCATTAATGTATATGTATAATTTTCATGATACATGATTTACAATACATAAAAATTTTCTTCATTGGGAATTTAGTTCCCATTAATATCCATCATATTTCATTAATGGTATTATCTCAATATCAATATCATTCTTAGTTACTGATTAAGTTAAAACTGTTTTCATCAATTTATTTTTCCAGATTGATTATTAAATATCTATCCATGATATTCATTTAATTAAAATCGAATTAAAGTTAATTTATTTACCTTTCCATATTTATTAAGTATTATCTTATTCAGATTGACATGTAATTGATTAAATGTCATGTGTGGCCAATTAATTACCTTTATATGTTGATTAATTTTATAGATTCATGATAAATTTAACTATATATAATAATTACTCAGAAATTGACCCCACACATATTGGATTTATCATAAATCCATAAACTATTCCACGTTTGATGTAAAGACCAAGAAATTTCAAGGAAATGTTTTTAATAAATTATTTGGAATTTTACGAGTCCACAGTTTCTAAAAGCACCTGATTCCAATGCCCGATGAGCCTGGAATCAATTTCTGAAGTTTTTTTCGGGTACGTTCAGTAAACGTACGTGCAGGTTTTTCTGTATTTTGAACCAGTGCTCAGAATTGAAATCTGAGGACACTGATGAACTCGCTGGTGTTTTAACATCCTGAATAATAATATTGAGTTAATTTCTACTTGCTTAAAAACCTTTTTCAAGTTCATTATTCCTTTTATATCACTTATTTCCATGTTATAAAAATTATGTAATTATTTATCTTAATAATGCTTGTTTTGTCGATATTTGGTTCTTAAGTCGAAAGTGAACTTTTTACAATTACATATTGTTTGTGTGTTCAAAGGTTCTTTATATCCAGAATGATATTCATGATTTGGATATCATATATATCATATATATCCAGCATATACATGTATTTATAATATTACATAATCATTTAGAGGTAAGAAATGAAATGCACCGTTCATGGAGACGGTAAGCCGTACGTACGCATGAACGCTACTTTCATTTCTATGTCATATTAATGGAATTAAAACTAAATGAGAGGTATGTATATTTTAATTCCAGAATTATATTCATCATTTAGATGTAACATACATCATATATAATAACTTTAAATCCGTCCTTTATACTTCCCACATATGGCATTAACGAATCAAATCACTTTGAGGGGGCGGTAGTCCGCACTTCCTAAAATGAAGATATCGCGTATACCCATAATGGAAGCCATAAAGGTATAACAAAAATGAAAAATACAGAAGAATAAGGAAAACATAAACATAATATATATCATATATAAATATAGTGACATCTTAATGGCCACCGTTAAAGGTTTTAAAAGAAGATTGAACAATCATCGTTTCGTGAGGCAAAAATTCGCCAACCACATAAATAGTATGTTCTTTAACCATTAGATGACAGTGTGTGTAAGTGTAGCTCGAATAATTCTTACAAAAACATCTTAGTATATTGATGATACTGGTTTTGTTACAAAATAAATGAATAAAAAGAGTTTAGGGGGTTGGAGAAGCAAAATAAAACAAAAGAACACAAGAGAAATCACTACCTTTAAAACGGGTAACTCTTTTTTATTTGAGCTCAAAGGATTCCTTGGGAAGAATTATTCCCACAGTGAGGATTCAAGGAGTAAGATAGGAATTTGGAGAGATAAAATGTATAGGGTTTGGCCTAACCAAAGGCTTTGGAAGTGTGGGTAAGGTGGTAGAGGTGGGGTCCTTTTATAAGAGGAGAGGAGGGGCACTCTTGGAAAGTTATAAAAGGTTACTTTATTATAAAATGATTTTCGGATTTAAAGGGTCCCACAATTATATATTTAGAGGATAAGGTGATAAGAGTTCTAAATCCATCCATCCAATAGGTTTTTGACTTGTGTAGGTCTTAGATTTTACATGATCTTTTCATTTTATTTAAATCGTTAAATAATGAGGTAATCGCTGCATCATCATGGTGTCATAAATAATTTAATTTATTTAATGTCTAAAAATTATAAAAAAATATCATGATGTAAGAAATATTTGTATCTTTATAATTAATATTTATAGTCAAAAACTGACTTGTATAATCCCATTTAAATTTTTTTTTAGTAAAATAACTCATGTTTGTGAGATTTTTAATTTAACATTAAATAAAAAGTTATTAATATCATTTTCCTACCAAAGTGGATACATGGGGTCTCCAAGTTGACCCATTGATTTTATTGGTCGTCCATTACACATAAAATGAGGGTAGGACATGTTTCTAGGTCATTTCATATTATTAAAACATTTTTTTTACCTTAAACTACACTAATTACATGTAATCGCGATTAAAAACATAAAAGTTAGTATTCACCATAAAATTATTTTAATCCCATTGAACAACATTTTACCTCTTAATGACAACCACGTATGTAGGATTTTTTAAATTCAAAACACAGAAGTGGTAAAGTTTCATTTAAATGAAAAATCAGTTTTTAAGTACCACTTAGTGGTTTCACTATTCATCAAAAATTGAAGTTTTTCAGAAAAATACCAAAACTTAACCATAAGTTATATTTGATATTCAAAATTAAAAAATGATGTATATTTTACAAAATTCAAAACATATAAGTTGAATTAATGAATTTAATAATTAATTCATGTTGTTAGAGTAAATAGCGTGTTTTTATGAAACAATAAGTATCAAAATATTGACACTAGTTTAAGTCCGATTTCAAAGTAAAATTAATTCCAACGACCACAATTGGATTAAATGGTAAAAATGTATTATAATTTCACTTTAAAACTAATTCAAAAGATAATATAATAATATAAATAAAATATATTAATAATAGGTTTTGAATTAAAATACAATATTTTTTACTATTCATTAAAAAAATGATCTTTATCGGATTAATACCCAAAATTTACACGAAGGAAATTTTGATGTCCCGATTATAAAGAAGAATTTTATTTGGTCCAATAGTATGTATAAGAGTTACCAAAACAATATTTAATGATGGATCTCCATCAAAAGGTGATAAGTGGACCTTTAGTGAAAATTAGAGTATATATGCCTAAAAATGAATTCTTTGCATATTTTAAGCCTTTATCCTTTATTGGATAAATGTAAAAACATTTAACAAACATATATAATCATATTTTAGTTATTTCTATTCATTCCCACCAATACAACAGCTACATGTTAACTAGAATTTAAAATAATATTATTTTATTACTAGTGTGAAACGTAAGATTTCAAAGAAACTCTTTGTTGTGTATTGGGTATGATATCGAACATAGAAACCCCTTTAAAGTAAAATTAATATTTAATTTGTAAATATTAATAAATATGAAAATGTTTTATTCTTTATTTACCTGGGATGTTACGTCCTTCCCCCATTTTGGGAATTGCGTCCTTGCAATTTTATTCACTTATCAAAATAAGTGGGGGTATTTATCCCTCATAGCATTTTATGATTCCCATGTTGCCTCTTCAACCATATGGTTTTTCCACAAAACCTTTACCTGGTGAATTACCGTATTTCGCAACACTTTCTCTCTTCGGTCAAGAATCGGGGCTGGTTGTTCTTCATAAGAGAGATTCTCTTCCAACTGAACTACCCCTGGGCTCAAAATATGAGATGGATCTGGCATATACTTTCTCAACATAGAAACATGAAAAACATTGTGTACCTGAGATAAACTCAGAGGTAAAGCCACTCGATAAGCAACTGATCCAACTTTTTCCAGAATTTCATATGGTCCAATGAACCTTGGACTCAGCATTCCTTTCTTACCAAATCGCTTCACACTTTTCCATGGAGAAACTTTGAGAAAAACATGATCAACTACCTTGAAAGATAGATCCTTCCTCCAGTTATCCGCATAACTTTTCTGTGTACTCTGAGCTGTTCTCATGTGTTTCTGAATCAACTGAACTTTTTCTTCCATCTCTTCTACCAATTCTGGTCCCATCAGCTTCCTTTCACCTACTTCATCCCAAAAAGCTGTAGTTCGACACCGCTTCCCATATAATGCCTCAAATGGTTCCATCTGTATACAGAAATGAAAACTGTTATTATATGAAAACTCAACCAAAGAAAGATGTTGGTCCCAACATCACTGATAATCCATAGAGCAAGCTCGTTGTATATCCTCCAAGGTCTGAATTTGTTCATTCTGACTTCCCATCTGATTGCGGATGAAAAGTTGTACTAAAATTTAATTCAGTACCCAATGACTTCTGAAGGCCCTTCCAAAAGTTAGAAGTAAACCTGGGATCACGATCGGATACAATGGAGAGGGGAAATCCATACAACCTGACTATCTCTTTAAGAGACAATCGAGAAAGTTGATCTAGATAGAATGTATCTCGAATAGGAAGGAAATGAGCAGATTTAGTCAATCGATCAACAATAACACAGATTTCATTATTACCTCGAGATGTCCTCAGTAATCCCACAATAACATCCATAGATATATTTTCCCATTTCCACTCTGGCACTGGTAATGGCTGAAGAATCCCTTTCGGTAACTGTCGCTCTACTTTGACCTGCTGACAAGTCAAACACTTCACAGTAAAATCAGCAATATCTTTTTTCATTACATCCCACCAGTAATACTCCCGCAGATCTCTGTACATCTTAGTACTGCCAGGATGAACTGAAAACGGGGAACTATGAGCCTCACATAACAATTCATTCTTCAAATGTGAATCACTAGAAACACATAATCTCTTCCCAATCCTCAAAACACAATCATTATCAATGTTAAATTCAGGCAACTTACCCTTATGAACCATCTCTACCTTTTTCTGAAACACACTGTCTTGCTTCTATGCTTGCTTGATTCTGTCTGATAGAGAAAATTCCACTGATACCTGAAACAAAACATAAGAACTTCCTGCACAAACAACTTCTATGCCAAAACTCATCAAATCCTTAACCAAAGGATCACGTTCCAAACACAACATTGTTAATGAAGCATTACTTTTTCGAATCAAAGCATCTTCCACTTTATTTTCTTTTCCTAGATGGTAATGAATTGTACAATCATAATCCTTAATTAATTCTAGCCATCTACTATGTCTCATGTTCAATTCTTTTTGAGTGAATATGTACTTTAAACACTTGTGATCGGTATATATTTCACACTTTACTCCATACAAATGATGCCTCCAGATTTTTAAAGAAAAAACAACATTAGCTAATTCAAAATCATGTGTAGGATAATTTACCTCATGAGTTTTCAACTGTCGTGAAGCATAAGCAATTACCTGATCATTCTGCATTAAGACGCAACCAATTCCTTTCAATGAAGCATCAATATAGATAACAAACTCACCATTCATGTAAGGAAGTGCCAAAACTAGAGCATTCACCAATCTTCTTTTCAACTCCTGAAAACAATCATCACATTCTTTTTCCCAGATATACTTATCAACCTTCCAAGTTAGCTTAGTCATTGGACTAGATAACCGTGGAAAATTTTCAACAAACCTTCGGTAGTAACCTGCCAATCCAAGAAAACTACGGATCTTGGTTACATTTGTGGGTCTTGGCCATTCTTCAACAACTTTTTTTAGCAGGATCAACAGTTATGCCATCTTTTGAAACAATGTGACCACAGAAAGAAATTTTTTGTAACCAAAACTCACACTTGCTAAATTTTCCATACAGTTTCGTTTCTTTTAAGGTTTGCAAGATAACCCTTAAATGACTTTCATGCTCCTCTTTACTTTTAGAAAACACCAAAATATCATCAATAAAAACAACCAACATTTTTCACCTGAGTCAACTGAGCCATCACTGCAACAAACTATTTAGTTCTGATTCTGACCATCTCGGGATACTGATTTGAAAGGTCATTTCCCTCTGTATGCCTTCCTAGAAAATCTGTTCTGTTTCCTCTATGAAAAACCATTCTTAACATAGAAATATCTTTGGATAAGCAACATGGTAATCTTCAAATGCTATATCATTTCAGTCATACCATAAATTAACTTATAATTTAACAATTTTATAACTCCTAAAGTTGTCTAAACCTACATCTGATACCAACTATAAGGCCCCAGCCTTAAACCTTACTTAATATTGAATTAAATAAATAATTCAGATTGAGGATATTTTCAGGTTTAGAGTTTTAGAAAATTAGAACATAACTATTAAATCTCAAAAGATTACAAAGTAGAAACTTCTACTAAGTTGCCATAAAATAAAAACTCTTAAGAAGAAACATGTCGAGTTCCATGTTTTATATAGAATGAATATCCATTGATCCCATCCTTGACCCTATTCCACATTAAGTCATGAGAAAAATAGTTCAAAAAAATTGGGGTGAGCATAAAAATCTTATTAAGGGATACAAAATGAATGAAAACTGTTAGTTTTTCAAAACAACAAGTAAACCATGCATACTTTATCAAAGTAATACTTTTCACCATTATGAAGTAGTAAAAACTCTTCACTGAATAAAATATCATTACTTACCCTTTGGTAACCAAAATATTACCATAAAACCCATATAAAGATCACATAACATATAAAAAGTTAACTTGGGACATAAACATCCTTTAATGGAATAACCATACGGTCGACTTCCACACATATCACTTAGTGGAATAGACATACGACCAACTTCCATACCCAATGCATTGGAGGATATAACGTAACCACCCGTCCTGGTTTTCATGACACCACCTGTCATATGGTTTATCACATAACCACCAATCAAATGTCCAAGTACCTTTATAAAATCATAAGAAATAAAAGAAATATAATGGGAAGAAAAAATTTCCACACTTTCATCAGAATATATAACTTAAATATATTGATGTAACAAATCCATTATAAAAACCCCTTTTCAATACCGAAATACATAAAATATTATATGGTATTTATTTAATTTTAAAAAAACATTACGGCTTGTTGAGGAATCCAAAGACCAAATAATACTCACGGCGGCGGAAAAGGGTCGTTGTCACCACGTACGTTAAATGAAACATTCCTTTTTGTCATTTAGTAAAATGCTTCATAGAAAAATATTCCTTTTGTATAAAAGTAAAAGTCAAAGGGGCTTATACACCGTATAAAAGAAAGTTGTTTATAAAACGAAATATGCCTCAATGAAAGGAGATTGAGACAAATTCCCTTACCTCAGGTCCGACTTGACTCGATGGTTCTTTAACGTCCTGAATAATAAACATGAGTTAATTTCTACTTGCTTAAAAACCTTTTTCAAGTTCATTATTCCTTTTATATCACTTATTTCCATGTTATAAACATTATGTAATTATTTATGTTAATAATGCTTGTTTTGTCGATATTTGGTTCTTAAGTCGAAAGTGAACTTCTTACAATTACATGTTGTTCGTGTGTCCAAAGGTTCTTTATATCCAGAATGATATTAATGATTTGGATATCATATATATCATATATATCCAGAATATACATGTATTTATAATATTACATAATCATTTAGAGGTAAGAAATGAAATGAACCGTTCATGGAGACGGTAAGCCGTACGTATGCATGAACGCTACTTTCATTTCTATGTCATATTAATGGAATTAAAACTAAATGATATGTATGTATATTTTAATTCCATAATTATATTCATAATTTATATGTAACATACATCATATATAATAACTTTAAATCCATCCTCTATACGTCCCACATATGGAATTAACAAATCAAATCACTCTGAGGGGGCGGTAGTCCGCACCTCCTAAAATGAAGATATCGCGTATACCCATAATGGAATCCATAAAGGTATACCAAAAATGAAAATTACAGAAGCATAAGGAAACCATAAACATAATATATATCATATATAAATATATTTACATCTTAATGGCCACCATTAATGGTGTTAAAAGAAGATTGAACAATCATCGTTTCGTGAGGTAGAAATTCGCCAACCACAGAAATAGTATGTTCTTTAACCATTAGATAAAGGTGTGTGTAAGTGTAGCACGAATCGGTCTTATAAAAACATCATAGTATATTTATTATACTGTTTTTTGTACAAAATAAATGAATAAAAAGAGTTTAGGGGGTTGGAGAAGCAAAATAAATCAAAAGAACATAAGAGAAAACACTACCTTTAAAACGGGTAACTATTTTTGATTTGAGCACAAAGGCTTCCTTGGGAAGTCCTCTGCCAAAAGTGAGGCTTCAAGAAGTAATATAGGAATGTGGAGAGACAAAATGGACCGGGGTTGTCCTAACCAAAGGCTTTGGAAGTGTGGGTAAGGTGGTAGAGGTGGGGGCCTTTTATAAGAGGAGAGGAGGGGCACTCTTGGAAAGTTATAAAAGGTTACATTATTATAATATTTTTTTCAGATAAAAAGGGTCCCAAAATTATATATTTAGAGTATGAGGTGATAATAGTTCTAAATACACCCATCCAATAGGTGTTTGACATTTTTAGCTCTTATATTTTACATTATCTTTTCATTTTATTTAAATCGTTAAATAATGAGGTAATCGCTGCATCATCATGGTGTCATAAATAATTTAATTTATTTAATGTCTAAAAATTATAAAAAAAAATCATGATTTAGGAAAGATTTTTAGATTTATAATTAATATTTATATTCAAAAATATGACTTGTATAACCCCATTTAAAAATTGTTTTAGTAAAACAACTCATGTTTTTGACATTTTTATTTTAACATTAAATAAAAAGTTATTAATGTCATTTTCCTACCAAAGTGGCTCCATTGGGTCCCCAAGTTGACCCATGGATTTTCCTGGTCGGCCATGACACATCCAATGAGGGTAGGACATGTTTCTAGGTCATTTTATATTATTAAAACATTTTTTTACCTTAAACTACACTAATTACCTCTAATCGCGATTAAAAACTTAAAAGATACTATTCACCAAAAAAATTATTTAAATCCCATTGAACCACATTTTACTTCTTAATGACAACAATTTATGTCATATTTTTGAAATTCAAAACACAGAGGTGGTAAAGTTTCATTTAAACAAAAAATCAGTTTTTTAAGTACCGCTTAGTGGTTTCACTATTCATCAAAAATTGAAGTTTTTCAGAAAAATACCAAAACATCACCCTAAGCTATATTTGATATTCTGTATTTAAAAATGATGTCTATTTTACAAAATTCAAAACATATAAGTTTAATTAATTAATTTAATAATTAATTCCTATTGTTAGAGAAAATAGCGTGATTTTATGAAACAATAAGTATCAAAAGATTGTCACTAGTTTAAGTCCGATTTCAAAGTGAAATTAATTCCAACGACCAAAATTGGATTAAATGGTAAAAATATATTCTAATTTAACTTTAAAACCGATTCAAAAGATAATATAATCATATAAATAAATTAGATTAAAAAGTGGCTTTGAATTAAAATACAACATTTTACACTATTCATTAAAAAATGATCTTTATCGGAAAATACCAAAAATTTACACAAAGTAAATTTTGATGTCCCGATTATAAAGATGAATTTTATTTGGTCTAATAGAATGTATAAGAGTGACCAAAACTATATTTAATGATGGTTCTCCATCAAAAGGTGATAAGTGGACATTTAGTGAAAATTCGAGTATATATGCCTAAAAATGAATTCTTTCTGTATGTTATGCCTTTATCCTTTATTAGATAAATGTAAAAACATTTAAAAAACATATATAATCATATTTTAGTTATTTATATTCATTCCCACCAATACAATGGCTACATGTTAACTACCATTTAAAATAATATTGTTTTATTACTAGTGTGGAACGTAAGATTTCAAAGAAACTCTTTGTTGTGTATCGGGTACACTATCGAACATAGAAACCCCTTTAAAGTAAAATTAATATTTAATTTGTAAATATTAATAAATATGAAAAAAAATTATTCTTTATTTACCTGGAATGTTACATGTCTTCCTTCCTCTTCCTCCGCGTCAAGGGGGAAGACACTGCTCGCGAGGAACACCATCTACAACAACAACTCTTACTCCAACATTGATGGGCTGACACCGTTCTCTGCGACGCCATCTTCCACGATTCCCGACTACCGCGATGCTCATCTTCCATGGATCGTTGACGAACAAACCTCAATTATGATGTAGGGGGTTTGTATAATTTAAATTGAATAAATTATACATTCATTTTTCGTTGAAAACCATGAATTGTCTTCGGCCTTTTGACATCGCCTAACGTGGTGGGTGTGGTCCGAACAAACACAGCATAATGACCCTCCAGATTCTTCTTGTTTATTTTTGATGGGGATGATCAGGGGTGGTGACGACAATAGCGGACATGCGTTGGCTGCAAGAAAGAAAACCACGGTCCGCAACCGCGGGCCGCTCGGGCTGAAGAACCGACCGGACGTAGCTGGCCGGGATGGTAATCTGCGGCACCCACAGGTGCCGCGTGGAGGAGGAGAAGCCCGCACTCGTGGGCTGCCTGTTGGAGGAACTGACCGACATTATTTGGCCAGGCTGGAGGACCGCGGCGCCTCTTGGCGACGCGCGATGGAGAAACAGGGCCCACGCTCCTCGGGCGGCTTCAACGAGCGAAACAGCTAGCTTGCCAGCCGGCCGGGGGGAAGAAATCGAGGCGCCTAAGGGCGCCGCATGCGGAGGATCAATAGCATGTCTGTGTAGGCCTCTCATGCCGAAGAAGACCGCCCGGCTTTGGCCGACCGGGCAAGAGGGGCGGTGCCTCTCGGCGCCGCGGTTACAAAGAACCCCCCCTGTATCGCACTCGGGCGGCTGGCCGAGCCGCGGCCAACTACCGAGCCAGCCCGCATGCACGCGGGCAGGGCCTCCTGCATGCAGGCTTGGCCTCCCTTGCACGGGTCGGGCCACACCCTGCCGGACAGACCCAGACCCCCCACTTCGGGCAGCTGTCAGTTTTTCACCCATATCTTGAGGTACGGACCTCCGATCGATGAACCATAAATTGAGTTGGATTACATGGATCAGGATGGTCATTTTTGTATATCACACTCATGGATTTGGCAAAGTTTGGGTATATCCAGTTTGGTTTGATCCCGTAACCAACCGGGCCCTCGGAGCAGAAACACTTATAACTTAAGGATCAGATGTCCGATTGACGTTCCGTCAACTACGTTGGATTTATTTTGAGGAGACGATTATTTTGGAATACTCCACATGAGTTTTGGACACTGTTGGAGTATGGTTGGGTTGGTTTTAACATAACAACCAACCAGGCCCTAGAACGGAAAGGCCAATAACTCACAGACCAGGCGTCCGATTGACGCATCGTCTATTGTGTTAAGACCCCTATGATGAAGTGGTCCTTTGTGATACTTCTACATTAGACTTATTGAAACTTGTAGTATCGGCTTGAGGCTCATGGAGCGGACCCTCCAATTGAAAATTGAGTAGATTTCAAAGACCTAGTAGCTGGCTGAGACTTGACCACTGTTGATCAGTCGACTCAGAGTGATTCGAATGACCTAGTTGGGAGCGCTTTGTTGTAGTAGTAGACCTACGGAATAGGAGCTCTTGGTTGTTGCGGCAGACACATGGTACTTGACAGAAGGAGTACCTCTGTAGGATATGAGTGGGGGGTGCTTGGTTGTAGTGGTAGACCCATGGTGGGAAGTGCTTGGTTGTAGCAGCAGGCCCACAATACTCAACATGTGGAGTACTTCAGCAGTACAATGTTAGTGGGAAGCGCATGATTGTATTGGAAGGCCCACTGTACTAGATAGAGGAGGAGTTCTCCAGTAGCCGTGGTTTCGATATCGTGAATACAAATCCTGGTTTGATCTGACTCAATGACCATTGTTCTTTCCTCATGATTGAGATGGGTTACTTGATAACGTAAGTATATGTATGGAGATATACATATGTAATGGTTATCCGTTGCAATCATACTTTATGGTTTATCCTTGTAGGATTTAGTGAGACCATGAGGGCCTCAGGGTCCCTACTGAGTATCGTTATACTCACCCTACACGGGCTATGCTCGCACCTCATTGTGTTGGATGTTGACGACAGACAGTGCCAACTGAGGCTGAGTGTACGAGGACTGGACGGTACCCGGAGGTGGACCTCATGACGAGACGGTACTCGGAGGAGACGGATGGGCGTGGAGCACTAAGTATACTTTTTGTACCTACCCTTTAGGTAGGATCCGTGGTGGATGATCCAAAAGCTACTAAACACCTTCCAGATATTTGTCTTTTAGTGGTACATGTTTGTCCTTTCCATGTACATTATTGTTGGGATTGTATTTCCGTCCCCCTTTACTATTAGAATACTTTTTACACATTTTTTACTTAGTCTTTGTTTCCTCTTGTACTCTAGTTCTGTGTATTTATGATTTAAAAAGGAAACGCCTTCCCAGTTTTAGGGAATTACACCATTGGTGCTAGTCATCTGCCCATGGCCAATGGAAGGTGGGCTTGGGGTAGTCACGATGCGGGCCTCGGGGGACGGGTCATGACAAATTGGTATCAGAGGACGTTGGTTCTACCACAGAACATAGGACTATGATATTTCTTTTCCGTGAAGCAATAGTGTTAAGGGAACTATGTGTGGTATTCAGTTAAGGGAGTCCAATGTTGGTGCGGGCGGCCGACGTATCCATACACCAGGACCCTGACTTCTGACATCCGACTCAATGCATGAAAACACTGATTGCATGTTTGTTTTCAAAAGTTTTTTCCATTAAGTCATCTCAATCCATGTCATCTCACCAGGTATAGTCTTTTGACAGTGTCGCATCTGTTTCGTTTAGGATGCCTCCCCGTGGAAGACCAGCTAGAGCCCTAAGAGTTGTATGTACTGACAGGCCCCTAAGAGACGAGGCATTAGTACAAGGCCCTCTTCTAGTTGTGGAACCAGCGGAGGACCCGGCATTACCACTTCTAGTTGGGCCACATATTCCACCGTCCTGAGCAGTAATGAGTGCACACAGCTTGAGCGCACCGCACGAGTTCCAGCGCCAGAGGCCACCCATGTTCAGGGGAGAGACGGACCCACAGATGGCTAGGGATTGGCTGGAGGCTGTAGTGAGAGTCTTTAGACTAGTAGGGACACCAGCCAACTTCTTGGTGATCCTTGCTACTAGCCTCCTTCATATAGAAGCAGGCAGGTGGTGGAGCCTGATGCTCCATATGCATGACGAGGCGATGCTACTCTGGACAGACTTCGAGAGCATGTTCCGGCGGGGTTTGTCTCAGCCACCCTTCGAGCGGTGCGTATGCAGGAGCTACTGATTCTACATCAGGTTAGCATGATCGTGTCGCAGTACTCTACGAGGTTCACCGAACTCACGCTCTACTCCACTGATATGGTACAAGACACATTTTCAGGGCCTGAACCTTTGAGCAGGGGCTCATGCTAGAGATCAGAGCTTCAGTTACTTCTCACAACATCACGACACAGACAGGGGTGTTGGAGTGAGCCCTCCTATTGGAGAGTTTCCTTGCTGAGAAATCTCTAGAATCCAGACACACTACTAGAAGACATGCATAGGAGTCTTATATAGCTGGTAGTAGACAGACGACGTAGAGTTCTAAGAGGACCAGAACCACAGGTGGTCAACCGCATGACTCAGGATCATGTGTGCATGGCACTCGGGCTGGATACAGTCATACTAGGAGCGGACAGTGTTATTCCTATGGCGGGCTTGGTCACATGGAACATGACTGTCTGACCTGTCATGCAGACGATGATTAGATAGATGAAGGGCCTCCCAGGTAGAGGCAGAGGTTCAATCGAGATGGTCCGCAAGGAGCAGGATACCATCGTAGAGGATATCATCGTGCTGCTGGTAGTGGAAGAAACTTCGAGGTGTTACCACCACCACCCCCAGGAGGTCCGCCCCGACCACCAGGAACTGGTGGACATGGGACATCACAAATTCAAGAAGCTTAAGCATTAGACTATGGAGCTCCAGAAGCTGGTGGACATGATCGGGACGAGTTCCAGGCATGGAGGCCTTTGTAATTGGTGCTTCTAGCATCCTTTATATTGTTTTTTGTGGTTGTTATTTGTCTTTTTTACTTTGAGTTGTATTAATAAAAGGCACTTGTCCTTGTGATGTTTGTTTTCAGCCTTTTTTGTCGTTAATACTAAGAGGTTCAGATTAAAACGATTGACATGACCCTCACTTTCATGATTCCTACTCGAGGAGACCTAGTGACCACACACTGATGCCGAAAGTGTGACTCAACCCTCAGAGTCGATAGTGACAGTTATATCTCTTGGTAGTATAATTTAGTCTTTACGACGTTTTCCATGGCATGAATTATTTCTGTTCATGTTATGATTGACTGTATTAGGAAAAGGAAGTGGTTCATCCAGGGGATGAGACCGAATTTTTCTTTTCAGAAAAGGGGAAATATTAGCAACTCTTGTAGGACCAGAGATGTTGCAGGCTATAATAGAGAAGATGCAGATCATCCAGGAGCAGATGAAGACTGCACAAAACAGACAGTAGTACTATGTCGATATGAGACAGAGACCACTGGAGTTCGAGGATGGAAACCACATCTTCCTATGGGTCTCAACTCGATGAGGTCTACGGAGATTTTTCCGGAGCGACACGTTATCTCCACGCTTCATTGGAAATTTACAGGTCCTTAGCAAATTATGCGAGGGGGCTTACTGCCTATCCCTTCCACCTTAGTTGCATGGGGTGCACGACGTCTTCCACGTATCTCAGCTGAGGAGATACGTGCACGACCCGCCCCACATCATCGACCATATGGAGCTGGACATCAATGATGGGGCGACATTCATAGAGATCCCAATGGAGATCGAGGATCGAAAGGAGCGAGTCCTATGTGGATGGTCGATTCCTCTGGTGCGCATTCGTCGGCTGCACAGGAACCTCCAGGAGAGCACATGGGAGAGGGAGGCTCAGATGCGTGCTCAGTTCCCCTATTTGTTTTCCCTAGTGTGTGTTGTAACTTTATGGGGACGTAAATCCCTAAAGTGGGGGTAATGTAAAGACCCAGAAATTTCATGGAATTTTTTTTATTAAATTCTTTTGAATTTTATGAGTCCGTAGATTGTGACAGAACCTGATTCCGAGGCCCGGTGAGCCCGAAATCAATTTCATAAGTTTTGTTCGGGTAATACTAGTAAACGTACATGCGGGTTTTTCTGTCTTTATAACCAATGTTCAGAAATGAAATCTGAGTACACCGATGAACACGCAATGCCAGTTTTTGGATTAGGAGACCTTTACCGTAGTGGCGTTTTCTCAGGAGGAGAAGTTAATTTTTGGAGATTCATTAAAATAATAATAATAAAAATTATGTATACATAATTTTTATTTGATGGTGGTTATTTCTTCCAAAGAGGAGTTGTAGGTAGGGCCCAGATCCCTCATAACCTCCCATGAGAGGATAAAGTGTGGTGGGGCCCACCCGAACCCGAACCCTTTCACCTCCCCTCATTAACTCCCTTTAACCCCTCTCTTAACTCTCCACCCCACATTAATTATAACTCTCCACCTCCCTCCATTTTTTTTCTAACACCCTTTAATTAATTAATTGATCCACAATTAATTAATTAATTTATGTGTTTGAATTTAGACAAATTCTTGTTGAGAATAAAATAATATCCTAAACTATTATATTGGTGTTGGATTTTGTTGTGTTGGGAAGGCTACAGAGAGTTAGAGGAATAGTTTTTCTCTCTCGATGAAGAACGGTGACAACCACGAAGAACGACATCCACTTAGACGAAGAATGCTGATTCCACCGAAGAACGACAACATGTCTTCCTTCCTCTTCCTCAGCGTCCATGGAGAAGACACCACTTGTGAGGAACACCATCTACGACAATGACTCTTCCTACAACGTTGATGGGATGACACTGTTCTCCATGATGTTGTCTTCGGCGACACCCCACTACCACGATTCTCGTCTTCCGTGGCTCATTGACGAACGAACCTAAATTACGAGGTAGGGGGTTTGTATAATTTAAATTGAATAAATTATTCCTTCATTATTTTTTTAAAACCATGAATTGTCTTCAGGCTTTTGATTACACCTAATGAGGGTGGTTTCGGGCCGAACAAACACGACCCGATGACCCTCCGGATTCATCTTGTTTATTTTTGATGGCGACGAATGGGGGTGGTGACGACAACGGAGGCCGTGCGTCGGCCGTTAAAAAGAAAACTATGGCCCACAACTGTGGGCCACTCGGGCTAAATAACTGGTTGGCCGTAGCCGACTGGGTTACTGAACCGCGTCACCTACAGGTGCCGCATGGAGGAGGAGCGGCACACACCCGCGGGCCACCTACAGGAAGAAATGGCCGGTATTAGCCGGCTGGGATGGAGGACCACGGTGACTCTTGGCGACGCACTATGGAGAACTGCAGCCCGCACTCCGTGGGCCGCTTTGGGGGGCGAACCGGCCAGCTGACCGGGCGGAAGGAACCGAGTCGCCTATGGGAGCTGCATGCGAAGGATCAACGGCCTGCTCGTGGGGGCCGCTCACGCCAGAGAAGACTGGCTGGATTCGGTTAGCCAAGAAGGAGGGGCAGTGTTCCTCGGCGTTGCCATTACAAAGACCCCCCCCCCCCCGCATCGTGCGTGGCCGGCTGGCTGTTTCGCGGCTGGAAACCAGGTCAGCCCGCATTCGCACGGGTCGGGCTGCCTGCGTGCGGGCCGGGCCGACTGCCACCGGGTCGGGCCACACCCCGCCGGGCTGGACCTGGACTCGGGTCGGGGAAAGAAGGTTTGGGCCGACCCAGGGCTTGTTCGGCCCGGTCGGACTGGACCCAGACCCCCCCCCACTTCGGGATGTTATCAGTTTTTCACCCATATCTTGATCTACAGACCTCTGATCGACACACTGTTAATTGTGTTGGATTCCATTGATCGAGATGGTTTTTTTGGATTATCAAACTCTAGGATTTGGAATAGTTTGGGTATGACTAGGTTAGTTTGATCTCGTAACCAACTAGGCCCTCCAAGCGGAAGCACTTATAACTTAAAGATCGTACGTCTGATTAGTGTGTCGTCAACTATGTTGGATTCCTTCTGATGAGACGGTTATTTTGGGATACTCCACTTGAGGTTTCAACTAAGTTAGAGAACAGTCGGTTTGGGTTTAGCTTAATAATTAGCCAGGCCCTAGAATGGAAGAGCCAATAACTCACAGACCGGGCATCCAATTGACGCGTTGTCTATTGCATTGACACCCCTATGAGGAGTCGGTCTTTTGTGATACTTCTACATGAGACTTCATGACACTTGGAGTATTGTCTTGAGGCTCGTGGAGGGGGACCTCCCAGTGATATGCGAGCAGATTGCAGAGATAGTAGCTGGTTGAGACTTGACGACTATTGATCGGTCAACTCGGGGTGGTTAAGATGGCCCATTGGGTAGCGCATGTTTGTAGCAGTAGACCCATAGAATAGGAGAGCGTTGTTGTAGCAGTATACCCATGGTACATGACATAAGTAGTACCTCTGTAGGCTATGAGGGGGAGTGCTTGGTTTTAGCAGCAGACCCATGGTGGGAAGCATTTGGTTGTAGCGGCATGACCACATTACTCGACAGGTGGAGTACTTCAGTAGTCCAAGGTTAGTGGGAAGTGCTTGGTTGTAGCGGCTGGACCACTGTACTCGATAGAGGAGGAGTTATCCAGTACTCGTGGTTTTGACATCGTGAATAAAAATCTGGGTTTGAGGTGACTCAGTGACCTTTTTGTTTTCCTCGTCATTGAGATGGGTTACTTGATAACATATGTATATGTAAGTGCACATACCTAAGTAATGGTTATCTGTTGAAAATATACATTTAGGTTTATACTTTTTGGATTTTTTGAGATCTTGAGGGTATCGGGGTCCCTAATGAGTATCGTTATACTCACCATTACATGGGCTATGCCCGCACCCCGTTGTGTTGGATGCAGAAAACAGAAAACGCTGACCGATGCTGAGTGTTTGGGGATTGGACAGTACCCAGAGGTGGACCTCACAACAAGACGGTACCTGGAGGAGATGGATGGGGGTGGAGCACTGATGTGGCTTTCTGTACTTACCCTTCAGGTAGGATCCGTGGAGGACAATCCAAGAGCTGCTAGACACCTTCCATCTGTTTAACTTTTAGTTGTACCTGTTTGAATGTTCCATGTACTTTACTGTTGGGATTGTATTTATGGCCCCCTTTACTTTCAGCATAGTTTTTACACGATTTTAACTCAGTGTTTTCTTCCGCTTGTACTCTAGTTGGGTGTGTTTATGATTTATAAAGGCAACACCTTCCCGGTTTTAGGGAATTACGCCTTTGGTGCTAGTCACCAGCCCCTGGCCTAGGGAAGGAGGGCTTGGGGTAGTCACGATGCGGGCCCCGGGGGACGGGTCATGACATTTTATATGAAAGGATATTATAAGTGAATTATGTTATTCTATAAAATTACATTTTTTTCAAATATATTACAGGGATAATGTATGTGTCTATTTTACCAAGACTATTAATGTATTTAGTCCATCGAGAATTGATTCACTTAATATTATGAAAATATAATAAAGAAGAAATCAAATCTAGGTATCTGAGTTCGTGGATTATATAGTTGTTATCAAAGAAATATCAGTAGGAACCATTGGGAATAGAATAATAAAAAAAATAAAAGGAAATGTAAAATAGTGTTTGACCTTGAGGATATTTACATAAGAACATGATAATGATATGTTAATCCTGAGGATATATTGTATTTATTTATAATTTATACTTATATGGATACTAATTATTGATGTGGTTCTAGAATATTAGTACCTATATTTAGGAATTATTCCAATGGATCTTAGGGAATAGCCCAACTGTCTATGGGTGCATGAAAATGGTCCTTTAAGTGAACATAATATGACACTCATGGTAGATAATATTAGGAAAATTAGCATTTTAATATCACATAATTTTTAAGGGTTTTAATAAATTATTAAAATGTATAACACTGAATTATACTATGGTGTATTATATTTTAAATAATGTTTCATGATTTAGACATCTGATAATTGGTTATAAGGTTTTCTGTTATGGTTATTGACTATCACACTATGATTTCATGTTTTACTAAATGCTTTGATAAAAAATTAATCGTGTTCCCATGAAATTGTAACTAAATTTTGTTGAATATAAGAAACCAACTAAGATTATAACTTGATATAAATATATTTTGATTAAGAAAACCAATTTTCATGAAATATGATTAACTACTTATAACTTTACTAACTCCAAAAATCAACTAATAAGATAAGGATAATGTTATATAATTGAATGAGTTATAAGGAAAATGTAGTAAATAATTTTCAATTTCCCCTAGTGTGAAATGTGTAATGAAATAAAAAAGAACTAGTCTCAAAAGAATGAGAAATTATTTATGTGTGGAAAACAAGGGTATAAATAATGAATTACCAAGAAAAAATGAGGAGTATTTTGGATGGAAATAAATCTAATCATTTGGATCCATTTGCTGTTCATTTTTATTAAATATAGAGAACCTTGGAATTATTTGTTTCAATGAAATTTTAAATGGGTAAGCCACAATATACAAAATTACTTATATAGAAACTAGAAGGACTGTGAATTTTAATATCTGGGTTTAACAAAAAAATTGTATATTTATTTTTATGTATTTTATATTAGTGATAATAATTATGAATCTTATGAGGATTGTTTTAAATATTAGAAGAATATGATTCTTCATTAATATAAGATTTTTGTAATCCATCAAGGAATTATCATTTTGATATTTATCGTAATTTAAAATATTAAAAAAAATTAGGGTTTATGTGATGGGATTCCATCAACATTAACGATATTTTCTGTTAATTTTTTTTCATTTATAAATTCAGGGTAAATTTTGATTGAAAATTAACACCTTTACATTTTATACAAATATGATTAAATTTATTAATATCTGTTAGGGTTAATAAGATTATTAATGAAATTTTAATAATAGTCATATAAAATAATTATAAATTTGAAAAAAATAAATGTTGTGTTTAAAAACATATTTAAAATTTTATTTACTGATTAATTTTATATGAAGTATATCTATCATACTTTACATTATAATTAATATTTTTATATAGTTATAGAAAAAGTAGTACCCTATTTAGGGGTGACAACTCGTCACATCTAGCATGATTATGGTGCTTAAACCCAAAACTGATGGAAAATATGTTTTGAACCCCAAAAACGTTCCTACATGTTATCCAAGATAGTAGTACATTAGTTAAATGGTTTGAAAATTTAATATTAATGATAAACCTATGCTGTTATCATTAAGGATAAAAAATTAATGAAGTATATTTCATAATTTTTCTAAGAATATTGTTTTTTAAAAATATCTACTGATTGATGGAAATACTAGATGCTTCATCATGGAACATTTGATCCATTAAAAGTGAATTCCAGTTCTTTACATGGGAAAAATTAATTTTTCACATTTCATGGTGTTAGTGATGAAATTGAAATTGACAAAATCCATCAATATAAAGAAGAAATTCATACTATTAAATGTTTATCCAATGAATTAGATGGCCTTTTTTGTCATCATATAATTATGGTTATATGGTCCTTCATATTTAATTAATCATTCAATTTAATTTAATCTATGACCAATATCAGTATCTATAATTATTTATGTTATTATTATTTATATATGTATTCATATCCCACCTACGTTCTTTTACAGGAAAACCTAGTTATTTGTTTTACAAGATGTCCTTGATAAAAAAATCTCTTATTAATAGGATGTTTTATTAACCCCTTTATGGTTTGGATTTTTCAATAATGGAATATCCAAATTTCAAGTCCAATATTACCGAGATCAAGTGTATATTTTGAGGTTTTATGTAAGGACCCAGCCTTAAAAATTACTTAATCTTGAGATAATTCAAGAATTCACATTAAGGATATTTTCGAGTATTTTTTTTAGTTTTAGGCCATAAATAATACATAAAAAATCATATAAATACAAAGTGAAAAAATCTAATAGTTTCCATTTATTATATAAAATAATAACATTTAAATCTAAATGTGGTTTCATTTCATGTTAAATCATAACTTATCCTTGATCCCATCTTTGACTATAGTATTCTTTAAAACCAATGAAAAACATTTCAAATCAAGGGATTATGAAAAAAATATTAGTAAGTGGTACATAATGATGGAGAAATATTAGTCTTATAAAATTATGTAAACCATGAATACATTATCATAAATTAATACTTTTCACCTTTAAGAAATATTTAAAAACACCTAACTTAATATTTGTTCATTGCTTACGATTTTTTTTAACAAAATCATTACAATAAACCAATAGAAATCAACATATAACATATAAGTTTTACTTTGTACATAAACATGATAGAATGGAATAACCATATAATCGAATTCCACATATATCACAAAATTGAATATCCATACATCTGAATTATATACCCAATGCATTGGAGGATATTACGTAAACACCCATCCTTGGTTTATCATGGTACCACTAGTATTTGGTTTATCACGTAACCTCCCATATTTGCCATACCACATAACTACCCATCAAATGTCCATGTTAAATTATATAGTCATAATACATAGAAAATTAAATTTTCAACATTTCATTAATATAATTTCATTTTAAAATTATAATAAATCATTCAATGATAATGAATTATTCATCCAACTTCCAAAATCATATATAACATTTAATAAAGTTGTTTTTGAATGAAAGTGTCCCATAACATTTTGAATCATTTGAAATAAATTAAAATTTTAATAAAATCACTTCCATATAAATAAATTATTAATTTTTTTTCAAAACACGGACATCAAATATGTATTTTTTGAAGAATAAATCATTAAATCATTTAAAAAGATGTTTTAGTTAAAGATTACCTTACCACATGAGAAACAATTGAATACAAATCATTAATGAATATGATTAAAATCATTAAATATCACGAGAATATAATAATTCATTATATAACGAGTAAAAGTTTTTTATATACTTATAATAATATAATAAAAGTGCATAATATAAAGATTTACCTCAACATAAAAAGATTGAGACAAAATTCCGTACAAAGATCGTATCATTAGATTAAGGATAAATCAATGACCTAAATATGTGAAAAAATAAAAATACCCTAAATATAAAGATATTCATTGTAAAACAACAAGAGGTTATTTACACATATTTTTGGGAAAAAACAAATGACATGGATATTTCAATAAATGAATGGAGATTGAGTTACGATTTCCCTTACCTTGAGTCTGAACTTTTATGTTCATTATTTATCTTCCTGAATAATAAACATAGATTAATTTATATATTATTAATAAAAATATTCATTTTTTATTCCATTTATATCATTTATTTCAATGTTAGATAAATTATTTAATTCATCATGTTCATGTCGAATGGTTTGTCTATATTCGCGACATGAGTTGACAACGATCATGGTGTGATCTAATTTTTTCAAGTGGTCTTAATTCCATCATATTCATAACATTATTAATGAAATATTCCTCATTTATATACAATAATAATACCTATTAAATCAAACCATTAATCATGGTTATGAAAAATTAACAATGTTATCATCATGCAGGTGGTTGGAAGTGTGTACAGAGGAGTACTGATTCCATTTTTCATTGATAATTACATATAGAAGGTAATTATAATTTTAACTTTCTAGAATGATCATTATATTATATATATCAAAATAATAATTTATATATATTTATATATATATATATCCTCAATGTTATATAACTAATCAAAATGTTTTACATTGCTTCATGGAGTTGATAGTTCACACGTACTGACAAACAACTTTATCATTTTTATGCACGTGTAATTAAGTATGTAATTGGTATATTATTATTTTATAATGATTAATATTTATTCAATATCACATATTATAATTAATTTCATTATTATAACCAGTTATGATAGATTTTTATGGAAAAATAATTATATCGGTTCGTGGAGGAGATAGTTCACAAGTACGCACAAACGATTAATCTATTTCCCATTTAATGGAAGTGAAGACGTATTTAGGTGATGATATTAACACAATAAAAACGTAGTATATTAAATATAGTGTATTTATTATCTAATCTGGGTTGGATGATATTATAAGGGAGGGGAAGAAGAAATAAAATAGAAACACTAAATTAAAATGACAACTTTACTTTGGTTGATCACATTTGATGAACATCTTAACACATCTAAATAGTTTGTTCTGCCTAAAATAATCAATTATGAATGTGGGTATTTGTTCGAAAAGATTTTTGGACATAGTTTTGGAAAACATAGATTCATTTAATTTGTGAATAAAATAGAATTAGAAGTTCTCTTTTATATGAGAGATGTGGAATCTTTAGGAACGTTTTTTAATGCTAATTTATTATTAATAGATTTTTTGTTTATAATGGTCCCAAACTCAAAATTTTAAATATAAGATGATTATGGGATAAATCTAGAAAATAAAATTAAAATTATACATTTTTTTGATTAGTTTTTATTCCATATCATTTTGGGTCAACCCATTTTTAAATATTTTAATTTTATAAATATAACATGTTATTTACACGTTGTTTGTTAATTTAATTATCATAACATTTAAAAAAGAAAAAAACTATATCTTTTATGAAATATTTGGACTTATAACGACCAATTGGTAAACTATTGTTGTTTTTAGAATTATAACACTGTGAATGATCTATTTAATATTTTAATATCTGAATTTTGTCAATTTTGACACTATTCATACCTGACATTTTAAAAAAAAATCATATCAACATGGTTCCTTAAAAGAAAATACATTAACAAAATCCTATAATTTCATTTTTTTCTAGATATTTTTTAATGTAATAAAATATTTCAAATAATAATTATTTTCACATTTATAATATCATTTATTTGAATCTTTTATTAATGGACTAATCAAAGTATCACCATTGTGCCAGAATTAAATTTATTTATTTAATGTAAAATAATTAAAAATAAAATACCATGATGTATGAAATAGTTTTATATTTCTAATTACTATTTTTTTTATTCATATTAATTTAATACACCCATATTAATGTCTTTTTGTAATAAGTTTCATGTTTAAAAAATATTTTCCTTTACATTAAATTAAAAGTCATATGTGTCATAATCACACTCAAGTGGATTCAAAATGAAAAATTTAAATGCCAAGGATTGTATTGGGTAGCGATATATCATCCAATATGATTATGAAAAATGTTATGGGAGTTCTATAATATTATTATATTATTTTTACCCTTATTTGCATGATTTACCCTTTAATTGTGGTAAATAGAAATAATTAAAAAGGATAATATTCAGAATGTACAAAAATAAAAGGGAAAAAATTATGAAAATTTGGGTATTATGATTAAAAATAATGAATCCATATTTTCAAATTCAAAATATAGAACTTTTATTAATTAATTAAAAATTAATTCCTTTTGTCAAACAGAAAAAATGGGGTTTTTAAAAGTAAAAACCATCAAAATAGTGATAGAATTTTATATCAAATATCAAATTGAGATTACATACAATGATTATAATTGGATTAAACGATAGAACACAATATCTTTATAATTTAAAACAAATTAAATAGATAATCTAACAATATAAATAACTTGTACGTAAATGTTTTTTACCTAAAATGTGGTATTTTTCACTATTCCTTAAAATTTGAATTATATCCAAAAAAACCAGTATTTCTACCAAATTAAATCATTATATATCAACTATAAATAAGAAGTTTTTATTGTCAAATATAACATTCAAATGTTTCAAAAATGATTTAAGATGGGCTCTCCATCAAAAAGCAGTTTAACAATATTTTCATAAAAATCATAATTTTATCCATAAAATTGAATTTGTCCTTGTATATTGTATATGAAATATAATAGATGAATTTTAAACATATAATTGAATATGTTAAATATATATTTTTGGAAAAAATCAAAAAAGATTAATTTTATTATTTTATAAACTCGTTTATTTTACATTTATATAGTTATTTTCATAAAAACAAATCATTTATATTAAATTGTTTCGTATTAATTATTATATTTCATTTGGTAACCAAGGAATAATTATATAAACATGTTTAAAACATATTTTCATAATTTACTTAATAATATTCATTGCCACCATTCCAACATATAGGATTCATTGATAACATTTCAATAAAAATATTTTGTTGTTCGTTTAAGATTGAGGTAACGTATCATTATGATATTGAACATATTGTATATTTTGTAAAACTCGCGGTGATACATCCCCTCCCATTTTATAAACTTCATCCTCACTATTTAAATTTGGGGTGGGTAACTAGGTTATGTCTTTTTAAAATACCTTTATTGAAATCCCAAATCAGAAAAAGGGTCAATTAATCTTCCACATTAAGAGAAATAAAGAGATGTACAAAGGTCACCAGCGATAACACATAATAGTATTCATGGTAGGAAAATATGGATATGGATGAAAGAATAAAAAATTTTCTAATGGAGAGTAATAGAACACATGATCAATTGAAATTTGACAATCAGAAAACTTCAAACATGTGATGCGTTAAACAATCCGTGATTTTGAAGTAGGAAAGGTAAACAAAAAATGTTTTAGTTTTAATATCCGTTTAATATATATGTGGAATTTATTAATGATATTTATTAAGGAAATTTATAAAAATACATTATTTTTAATTAGAGTTTCTTCATTTAATAAATTTCTAGCACAAAATCATCTTTTCTCTAAAATATAAGTATTGAGGATGACTTATTCACACTTGTAGCTCAAGAATAAACATCTAGAGAATCAAATAATAATAAAAATTTGAACTATATATTTCCCCTATAATTAAAAATTAACCAATACAAAAATGGTTAGTACAATTATAGAGAATCCCTCAAAAATAATAATCCTTTATAAGGAGAAGGATTGCATTTAATCTCCTTATTTCAGTAGTAATACCCAAATTCTACATAAAGAGTTCATCAATAAAATGTCCCTAAAATTAATGAAAATAATCTAACTAAGATTGAAACCCAAGACATAGAATAAATTTATCACATATTCTTCCAAGATAAATTTTGACATATATCTGTGAAAAAAGTTGATCACTGTTAAAGTCTCATACCAAAAATTAATTAACCTTATACCATGTTTTGCAATAAAGGTTATTCACTTTCCTAAATAACTCTAACCACCACTATAAAAAATATATTCTTAAAAAATAATATACAACAATTACTCCTAAAATAAAATCCAATATTTTCCTACATTACTTAAGTATATAGGGCTCCAAAAAAAGTGATGTCTTCAAAAATAAAATTTATCATGTAATCCCAAAATCATATTCCAATACTAAATATATCTATTTGGAAAATTATATATCTCCAAAATAACTCTATTTCTAATCAATGAAATCATTTAACTAAAATTAATAAATCATTCTATCTATGTACATCACATGGGGAATTGGTAAGCGATTCACCCAAGCCGCCCTTCGATTGTGGGTTGATTCCCACGGCCACACCGAATGCGATGGGTTTTTCCCGTCCTATGGGTTATCATTTTTCTAAAACTATGTTATTATTATAATATTATAAAAATATTATAAACATATCAAAAATGTTCATTGCATGTTTTAACCTCAAATGTTATTTCATACCTCTCATTTTTCTTGCCAAAAATTAATAACCCAAAATTTCTTAAAGGTAAATATCTACAAAAATACCATTAGTCACCTTATTCATTCAGAACATAATACCTCAAAAGGAGATTTGAAGACATTGAACATATGATAATTCAGAAAATTATAAATCCATGATGATATCCCAAAATCTTAAGAAAACATCTTAATCTCCAAAGTTTTCTAAACCATTCTCTGATACCAACTGTAAGGACCCGACCATAAACATTAATTAATATTAGGATAAGTCAAGAATACACATTGAGTATCTTTTCATGTTTATAGTATTAGTGATTAATCCATAAATAATAAATAAATAACTATATAAATTCAAAAAAGAAACTTCCAAATGTATTCATTTCATCAAGAAAAGATAATTGTTTAAAATAAAATGTTGTTTCTTTTCATTTTTAATCACAACTTTTCTTTGATCCCATCCATGACTCTGTAATTATTTAAAAACTATAAAAACATTTCAAACATGGTATGAGTATAAAAAGATCATTATGGGATACATAAATAAGGAAAATTTATATTATTGTTAAAAAATGTAAACCATGGATACTTTACCATAATGTAATACTTTTCACTTAAAAGAAGTAGTTAAATACACTTCACATAATATAAGTTCATTGTTTACCCTTTTTGTAACTAAAAGAATAAAAAAATCCATAGACAAGAAAATATAACATATAAAGGTAACTTGGGACATTAACATAATGAAATTTATTAACCATATGGTAGATATCCACATATATCACTAAATGGAATTTCAATACGGCCGACTTCCATACCCATTGCATTGGAGGTTATAACATAACCACACATCCTGGAATTATCACGAAACCACTCATCATTGGTTTGACACGAAACCTCCCATATTTGGTTTATCACCTAACCACCAATAAAATTTCCATGTTCCATTGTATAATCATAATACATTAACGACTGAAATTATCAACAATTCACTAATAAAATTTCATTTTCAATCATAATAAATAATTATAAGATATTGAAATATTCATCCCATTTCCAAAATCATTTAAAACATATAAGAAATAGATATTGGAATCAATGTGTCTCACACAACTTCAAAATTTTTGAAATAAATTATCATTTTAAAAATTTCATTTCCATATAAATGAATTCATCAAAATAAATTTAAAAATGTGGTCATAAAGTAGATGGTTTTTGAAGAATAAATCATTAAAACATTTTTAAATGATGTTTTAATAAAAGGGTTAATTATCACATGAGAAACAGAAAAAAAAATATTTATGGAATAACAATTAAAATATTTAAATATCATGAGAATATACTAATTCATGATATAATGAGTGAAATTTTTTGTAAATAAACATTATAGGATAAAAAAGGTGTATAACATCAATATATGCCGAAATAAAAGAATATTGAAACAAAATCCCTTACAAAATTGTAAATTTATATTAATGTTAAAACAATGACATAATTATCTGTGAAAAATATAAATATAGTAAATATATGAGGATATTTAGTTTAAAACAAATGTATGTCATTTACAATTAATCTTGCAAATTACCAATGACATGGATATTTAACTCAATGAATGGAGATTGAGTAAATATTTCCCTTAACTTGAGTCTGAATTGTGTCATTTATTCTATATCATCCTGAATAATAAACTTAGTATAATTTATACTTACATCAAGAACCCTTTTAATATTTTTCCCTTTATATCAATTATTTCCATGTTATTTAAATTACTTAATTCATTACGTTCATGTCTGACGTTTTTTCTATATTCGGTACTTGATTTGAAAATTAACATGGTATGATATAATTTTCCCATGTGGTCATATGTCCATAATATATAGAATAGTATTCATGTAATATTCATCACATTTATACATCAATCATACCCTTTAAATCATACCGGTAATTTTTATTGTGAAAAATGAACAACGTTATTATCACATATATGGTAGGCTGTATATACGCATGATTTATGTTTCCATTTTTCATTGATCATTATGTAAATAAGGTAACTATCATTTAAACATGCCAAATGATCATGATATTTTTATAATAATAAGAATAATTTAATCATACTTATATATGTCATATAAGTTATATAATCAATCCAAATGATTCACACTACTTCGTGGAAGAGATAATTCCTAAGTACACAGGAACGACATTAACATTTTTATGCACTTGAAAGTAAGAATGTAATTAGAATAATATTATTTTATAATGATTAATATTTAATTAATATCACATATGAACATTATTTCTAATATTATAACCATTCAAAAGAGATGGTTATGGAAAAAGAATTAGACCGGTTCGGGGAGGTGATAGTTCACACATACACACAAAATATTAATTACTTTCCCATTATATTAAATTAGAGATATATTTAAGTGACCTTATTAAACATAAAACAAATAATTATATAAATTATAAATTATTTAATTTATCATTATTTTGGTATATTAATTTGTAGAAGTGGAAGAAGAAATAAAATTGAAACTCGTATAGAGTGTGATACCTCTTCATTAGTAGATCACCTTTGAAGAACACCTTAACACCTATAAGAAGGGTGTTTAGACTAAAATAATGATTTAATAATGTGGGGATGGATTCTATGATGTGTTTTGGGAAGATATTGGAAAATCCAAAATACCTTTTAAGTGTGAAAAAAAGATACGGAGAAGTTCTCTTTTAGACGAGAGATGAGGGGAACATTTGGAAAGTTGTGAAATATTAATTTATTTAAAATTGATATTAGGATTAAAATTGTCCAAAACACATTTAATTGAAATATATGTTAATTTTTTTCGTATCACCATTATCCAAAAAAATTAAGACAGTTGTACTTTTTTGTAATCGTTATCTTATTGGTTGGACACTTTTTCCAACTTTTTTAATCATGCCATGATAACTTTTTATTTAATCATAGTGTGTTAATGTAATTACCATAACATTTAAAAAGGACAAAAAGGGGTCATTTATGACATATTATTAATTATCCTAACAATTTGGTCGAATCCTATATTCTTAGAAATTTTATAACGTATAATAAACTATTTTATATTTTAATTTATGAACTATGTCAATTATGGAACTATTCATTCATGAATTTTTTAAAAAATTAAAACAAACATGATTCCTTTGAGAAAATACCTTAACACAATCCTAAAACTTTATAATTATCTACAAAATTTGTTGATGGCACACAATATTTCAAATAATATTTATTTTTACATTTATAATATCATATATTTTAATGTTTTATTAATATAATAATAACATCATCACTATTGTGTGAAAAAATATATTTATTATATAAAAAATATAAATAAAATACCATGATACAGGAAAACATATTATCGTTTTAATTACTATATATAGTTGAATATATCATTTATATAAACACATGTTAAAATTGTCTTAGTAAGAAGATTAATGTTTATAACATATTTTCCTTCACAATAAATTAAAATTTATAAGAGTCATAATCATACCCAAGTGGATTCCAAATGCCAAATTTTCATCACATGGGCTTTAATGGTTTCCCATATATCATCCAATAGGATTATTACATGTGTCATGGTTATTTTATAATATTATAATAATATTTTTACCATTATTTATATGATTTTCCCCCTAATTGTTATAAATAAATAAAAATTAAAAAGTTATTATTCATAATGACCCAAAATAAAAGGGCCCTATTTACAAAATTTCTACTAAATGATTGAAAATATGGAATCCATTTCTCAAAATTCAAAAAATAAAACTTTCAGTTATTTTTTTAAAATTAATTCCAATTGTCAAAACAAAGAAATATATTTTTAAATTAAAACCCATCATAAGTTTGACATGTGTTTCTATGAAATTTGAAATTAATGTCAAATACAGTGACAAAATTAAGATTAAATGATAAAAACATAATATAATTATAATTTAAAAAAATCTAAATTTATAATCTAGAAATACAAATAACTTATTAAAATGCATTATTGAATTAATATGTTGTATTATTAACTACACATTAAAATATGAATTTTATCATAAAAATAGTAAAATTTCCAGAAAATGTAAATAAAGATGTCCTAATATAAATTTAGATGTTTAGATTTCAAAATATAACTTATAAACGTTTCCAAAATTATATTTAAAATTGATTCTTGATCAAGAAGAGGTAGAACTATATTTTTTTGAAAAATACTCTTTTATTCAATAAAATTGATTTTGTTCTTATATAATGAATATAAAAAATATAAGAAGAATTTTAAACATTAAATTGTTTATATTAAATATATATTTAAATAATTAAATGTAACAAGAATTATTTTATTATTTTATAAACTCAGTTATTTTACATTTAAATGTTTTTTTATTTTAAAACTACATTATTTATATTCAATTGGTTTGTATTTAATTTATTATATAATTTTGTAACCAATGAATCATTATATAATCATTTATAAACAATATTTTCATAATTTTGACAATACTGTTAATTCCCACCATTCTAATGGAATGTTTATAATAGTAAAATTTAATTTATAATATTTAGTTTTTCGTTTAACCTCAATGTTTTGTATCATGTACGCTCCTAAAGATAGAGATTCTTTAATTAAACTCGTTATGATACATCATTATTTAATTTTTATGGAGTGAATGTATCAGAAAAATATTTCAAAACCATAATATTTTTTATAGAGTTTATGGAATGGAACAAAAAGAATAAATTAAAATATAATCCAATCAAATGTTGGAAAATTAATTTTTAGAAATACATATTATATTTTATTTCATACAGAAGATGAAACCCCAATTGAAAATTAATAATAATATAGTATATTATTATAGACTAGATATTATGTTGGTTGGTTTGAATATTTATTGTTATGTTATAATGATTTTAGTTATCTATTAAATATAATTAAAATACTACTGATTTTAATGTAAATAGAATTTTTTCTGAAAAAAAACATTATTATTTTTAAAGGACAATTTATTCATGATGTTCACACATAATTAAAAAAATAATTTTGTCAAATATAAAACCGTTTATTTGATAAATTAAATTAATTTCTGAAATATTTCTATCAGAATTAGCTAAGGAGAAATTTTTGGTATTTTTATGCAATATTTCATTTATTTAATATTATAAAATAATGAATCATAGTTGAAAATTATTTTTTTATTTAAAAAAATACTTGGATAATTTATATTTTAAATTAGTTTCAATATAAAATTTGTCCAAATAAATCAATTAACTAAATTAAGTTAGTTTGAATTATTTTCAAATTAAATTTTGATATAAAAAAACTAATTTATTTCGAATCTCTTCTCATTTGAATTCATTCTTTCTCAATTATTCTAGAGGAATAATATTAAATTAAAATTTTTTAGTTAATTACATGTAAATTTTAAATATGGTTTTATATTTTTAATTATAATCGTTTATATTATAAAATAATTTTAAAATAATTTTCTATGCTAATTCTTAGGGAAATATAAAAAAGTAATACAGTTAAGGTATATATAAATTTACAGGGGATTAAAACAATGATAATTTTTAAAGTAACTTAAAAGTATTTATAAAATAAATTTAATGGAAATATTTTGATAAAAAAGGACACCCACATGTCCTCTCTTAATCATACCAAACAAATTTAGAGAATAACTGCAAAAATAACTTTCCAATATATCACCTATCATTATATGAGACTTATTTTGGGATGAATCTTAACCTATATATTATTTTTGTTTAAACCTACGGATGTTACCTGAAAAAAAGATATCATTCTTCAACATGTGATTTTTTAATTTTTTAATCCATATTTGCATTTGTAATTAAACCTAGATGATATAATACAAATTGTATCATACATATAATTTTATGTTTTAATGTTATGTTCCTAACATAAATCATTACATATTCCACCAAATTGGTTGTGAAATTATCTTTCTTGTAGATGATAGACTACTACCACACGAACCGCTGTCATTCATTTTTTCAATTACCATATCTCGTGTTTTGGTGTGAAGATGGATATAAAGTATATTTGATATATAAAATAAGATTATAATTTTTCATAGATCATTAAAAATATAACTTTATTATATTCTATTGTGTAGGGGATATGATTATGTATCTCTTCTTAATGGAAGAAAACCATCTCACGAATCGATTTGATTTGTTCTTCAAGAACTAATTACATCGAGGGTAATAAAAATAATTTTAGAAAATATATGTGATAAAAATTAGATAATTATGATACTAATAACATATTTATTATTATTAAATAATAATATATTATTTTATTTCTTACGTATTCACACACATAAAGATGAGAAATTTTTTCTTATACCTGGGGACTACTACCTTCAATGATTCATGTGACCATTTTTTCACCACCATAACACATGGATGATATATATAAGTATTTTTAAATAATAAATATTTTATTTATGATATCTCGATCATTAATTAATGAGGAAATATTATATACCACATTTCCAAAAATAATCCTTGTAAAAATAAATGTTTTACTCATGAGTATGTATGACCAAGACTATCACTAATCCTAACATACTTCATTTATAAAAAAAACATTTATGATTGGTATTAATAGTTTATATGTAGTATAAATATTAAATTTATTACATTATTTTATTACAGAGATGATGTGAATATATTATATTTTTTAGAATCGGATCTTTCAAGATAAAATATGCATTAGGAAATGATGAAAGTTAACACTTCAAATCAAAGAAAAAAATGAATGCTTATTAATAAAAGGGTGGTAATATATCATAAAATTATAATATATCATAATATATATATATATATATTAGTTTATTAAATATTTAAAACCACTACACATGATGTTAATGAACTTTCATCAGATAAGAATTATGAGTAATGGAATTCATGAACTCAATTTCACTACAATGGATTAAAATTCTACATCACTAATTATGTCAAGATGTGATTATATATATAATCATTATTTATTATCTTAATTTTTATTTTAAAATAGTAAATTTGGCTTCAAATTTGATAGAAATAATAAATTGATTGATTTATCCCCACTTCATTGATATGATCTTTATAAGGTATTATGTATAAATTTCTCTTCATTTAGTCACATATGTTTTTTTTTAACAAACATGTATTATTTTTTGTATAAACTACCCATTTGATAATAAATAACTTGAATAATTAAGGATTCCTTGTATTTTAATGTTTAAATTTTAATTATTTCATCCGTAGGGATTTTATTTATATGGTACCATATCGTAATGAATATCACAACTCAATTCCTTTTAGATGAGTTTTATTTCACCTCTGTTATCCTTAAAATTATAATATTATTTTTTAATGGAATTTAACACAATAGTCTAGTATTTATACTTGTTGTATGTGGATATAAATTTTATATACACAATTTATTAATTTTTTAAAAAAAACATTTATGAGTGTTTCAAAGGTTTAAATCAAAATTTCATTTTAATCATGATTGTTCAGAACTGAATTTCCACTGAATGATGTTTTTGGTCATTGTATAATAATCCATTATATTTCCTTATCATAGTTTTATTGATGAAAATTTTTAATTATTAATGAAATTTTCCAACTATATGGTACATAAAATGGAATAGAAATATTTTTAATGAAAATATTACTTTATTTCACAAATTTGTCAGAAATTTATTTTCATCCAAGTAAATGTATAAAAAAATGGTATTGATGTTATTTTGACCCTTTGAAAATGATATAATAAAGATATTTGTAGCCAATATTATTTTTAAAAACTATTTAGAAAGGAATCATCATTACATTTTGATAAATATTATATTTTTTCAATTATCGAAAATGGAAATGAATCTTTACTCTAACTTGTATGGTTGGAACATAATTTCCTGTACTTTTGGACAGTCAAACATTTTAATTCATAATTAATATTTGAAAATAATTATTTTCAATGAAATGGTTTTTCAATATGTTATATAACCTATTATTTTAAAAAAAATATTCATAAAATTAATAAGTTATTTTCCTTAATAATGTTATTAAATAAAATTTAATGGAGTTTCAATTAATCAATGAAAACAACCATTTATTCAAACTCCAATGTGTATATTTGAATTTATACAATGTATATTCTTCATCTAGATTGTTTGTGGTCATTCTGAAAAAATATTATTGAAATTATATTATATGCATCATTTTTCAAGTCATTAATCTTCTCATTAACTATTCACTTTATTGTGGATATTAAATTCTACATAAATATCACAATTATTTATAATTGATATGTTTATTTCATAAAACATATATCATTTCAAACTATAATTTCCATTATTTGTAGTTATTTTTTATGAAATAAAATAATTATAATATCATATTTTTTTACCATTCCAAATATTTGATGATAATTGACATCTTTCATGAATTAAATTGATTATTTAAAATACGATGAATGCAATGGTCTTATGCACATCGGTGGTGCTTGATAATATGAAATCCCTAATTTCATCTTCATCTACCAATAGTGAAATTATTTGTCAATTTTTGGTTATATGGGGTTTTACCCATCATTTTTAAGTGGTCATGATGATAGATCTTAATTTTAGATGTATCATGTACATGACACTTGATATATAAAAATTATGAATTTATTTCTTCAGGGATTTATATATCATTATTATAAATGATGTTTTTTCTATGATATGATGTCAAGATTCATTCAATTATAAGTTATTAAATAATTGAAATATTTTTTAGTTATTTTCCTTATCATATTGATTATATATTATTTTTCAATTTTACTCATGATATTTAAATTTCATGTGTTTTCATTTATTTACAATACCATAATTATTATGTCATATCTAATTTTGACAGTCATGTTATTGATCAAATGGAATCTGTGATGTAATATTTAAATTTTTATTTTAATTATTCTTATTGAATCAAAATATCTTCAAATATAGTTAACCCTAACTGATAATTTTACCTCACACTTATTTTCTATCCTTCATCAGTAATATATAATGTTTTCAATTTTTGTTATTAAATAATATTCTAGAATTAATAGTTTTTATGCCAATTAATTTTTAATATTTTTTACAATTAAATTATGTGAATCATATCTATAATCAACATACCTATTCTAATAAAATATTCAATCAATATGAATGTTATTCATTGTATTTTTTCCAATATTATATTGAAAAGAAATGGATTTGAGTTAATATGATCTTAATATCTTAAATGCCTAAAATTTATTTATAAATTAAAAAATGGAATCCATGTAGCTAAAATATTGTCTCATAATTTTTATAATTTTATATATGATATATTTTTTAGGTACTCCAGGTGAAATTTTATTTTATGAGAATAGATGGTACCAATAAATCTGAATTGATTTTTATACTGTTAAATAATTTATAAGGCATAATAAATGATAATAAATTAACAACATTAAAAATGGTAGTATTATTTTGTATTCAAATATTCATAGTATAATTCAATGAAAATTTTATTTGATGGTTAATTATCAAGACTAGTTTTCATAATAGAGTCATTATGGAAAATTTTTACATAAAAATCTATAAATAGTGTTGAATACTATGAATGCTAATATGATAAAATAGTTTATCTTATTAATTTTTTGATAAATTAATTCCCAATTATCATTGAATATTCATTTTGAATGAATTATTTTCATGTGAAAAAGAACATTAACATTAGTATTCCAAAGTCATGGGTTTCATTATTTGATTGGTATATGGTATAAGTTATCAAATCTCAAGGGAATGAATTTATTTGTTGTGTTTGTAAATTTTAAGAATAGATGATTGATACATTAAACAAGAAATAAAATATTAAAACACAATTTTTTTATAAGAATTATATTTTTCTTCAAGAATTTATTTGCATAATAATCGTATTACAATACATATATTCCAAGGGAATGGAAACAAAATAATGGTGAGGTCAAATGATCATTAAGGATATGCATATAGTGGAAGGTATCATGAATCAATTGTAAATAAATCATAGTTCATATGAAAATATAAATAAATGAACAAACATTCAACATAATGATTTACATTTCTAGCGTGGGAAAATAAGGCATAATGATTCTTAAAATTTAAATAATTGGAAAAAACATTCATTTACTCTGTAACTAATGTAGAATCTAAGTCCTTGGATAGTTCCATAGCTAAATTATCATCTAGAATAATAAATCAATTCCCAAAAAGGGAAATGTTTAATATTAATTTTCATGATCTCATACATCAATGAATCTATATTGACAATACAACATACAAGATATTTTAATCATTATTTGTAAATAGCTAATTAATATGGATAACATATTAATTTAATTCTTCTTTCCAATGCATTGAGGGGACATTTAATTCATGACATCACCTATTACTACACTTACAATGAATCCATCATATATCAATATGATTTATTTTATTCATGAACCAATATTCCTTATCAAAAAGTTTCTGTATTGAGTAAATAATATGGATTTATCCATAATTCCTTTGTCAATAAAATACATTGAAATTGTAACACCGAATGTATAATTGTTATAAAACATGGTAAATAATCATATACATGATATAAGAATATAAATATTTATGAAAATTATATTTTTATGTTAATTTTGATGAAAATAAATTAAATGTGAATTGTATACACTATATTATTTGAAAAGGTACATAATATTAAAATATGTCCCAATTATGAGAAATTAGGATGAATTCCCTTACATCAGGATCCTATTTAGATGTGAATAATTCATCCTCATATATAATATAATATAATATTCCATTTATTGATATAAAAAATCATATTTATTTTATCATTTATAATTCTATTACAACATCTTTCCACCCATTGGTTAACAATATTTAATTACAAAATTCTTTCCGGTGGGAACTCCCTCATTTTTATATCCCTGCTTTCGAAAAAATATGGTTCTTATTAATGGGAAATGGATCTGTAATCCCTACAATATTTTTATTGATATAACTATCATATTTAATTTTTTAATATTTTTTTATAACCATAATTATAATTTATATATGGAAAATGAGTGACATCACATCATGGTGATAGTAGGTCATTTATATGGACAATAAACAGTGCCATTACCATAATTGTAAATTAGAAGATAAATTGATGATGTAATAATTATACTAAATTCATATCATTTCATAAGTATCATATATATCTATTTTCCATAATTATAATGATCTGAGTAAATTGGGGATGAAAATGAAATTGAAATGCTATGTGGTGACTGCATGTTGTACGAACACACATGCTATGTTTTAATTTTTCCTAAAATAGTTAAATGGTGGAATGTGGTAGTGTCATATTCATATTAAAATATAATTGTATTGATAATTATATATGTATTATTATTGGATTTATAAAAACATATTTAGTGGATGTATAAGAATAATGAAATTTGGAATAATTAGTAATGAAGATTACAAATTTTATGAAAGAGTTCCCTTATAAATTCTTTTAATGGACCTAGTGTAATTATTTTTAAAGTACCATATCCTCAATAACATAAATATGGATATTTATAAGAGTATTGGGATAATTCTTGTCTATTAAATGGATCAAATTTGTGTATGGTTGTGAAATAATGGGTACACTTTTATATTTTAAATTAGGGGATCTTATTGAATAATTAATAACATTAAAATTTAATAAGAATATTATATATATGAATACGATGAAAGGAACTATAAATTTATAGGGGTGAAAATTAAATTCATATAATATCAAAACAATTTATTACTTAATAATTTTTTAAATAATCTAATAAAACATAATATTCATGAAATATCATTATTGAAAACATTGAATGTATTTATTATATTTTAATTTATTATATTAAGAAAATTGAATAATTTCTAAAAAATGCTCCATTCATCCCTAATATTCAATATTAACCTATAAAATTTCTGGGTAATAATAAATATTTCTATCTATATTAATTTTAATAATTTTAATTACATTTTTATTTAATTTTACATTAATTGATAATGTAGAACATCAATGTTGTGTATGAATTTGTATTTATAATTTCTTAAATAAAAAATAATAAAAAATTAACAACATATAGAAAAATAAATTATATTTCAAAATATTATTTGTAGTCTATCATATCCTATGATAAATCTATATTAATAATAGAGTAGTTTTTTATATCATGAGTGTGACATCTTTGTATTTTTAAAATAAAATATCATACATTTCGTAACATCAACCAAATATCAACTACTAGTCATATATAGGAATCATTATTAATTATGGATAAGCAATACTCAACTAATTAAATGTTAAAAAAAATTTAGGATCATTTCATAGTCCTAATCATATTCTTTTTATATTTAGTTATAGGATTTATCATATACCCCGGTAATAAAAATTACAACAGTTACTTCTGATCATATAAGGACCCATCCATAAAAAGAATATTATTATGTTCTATTGATAATATTACTTTCTTTAACATTAAAGGGAATTTTTAGATTATTTTTATTGTGAATTATGATAGAACACCTCAGTAAAAAAATGATAAAACTTCTAAAAAGTATCAATTTTCACCTAATCTAAATCATGTTAAATAAATCATGATTCTCTTTATGAAAATTTTTCATGAAAATAAACATGGATTCTTATAATACCTTAGTAATCATTATTCCCTTTGAAAACATTAAAACTTGTGATGAACATAAAAATATTAGTATAGTATATAAAAAAGAGACTGTTGGTCCAATGATAAGTATTGAAACCTGTAAAATGTTATCATAAAGATATAGTTTTCATCATTAATAAATATTAAATATTTTTAATTCAAATTAAACTCATTTAATTCATTTTCTGTAACCACATGATTACCATAAAACACATAGACTTTTTATGAATTACAAAAAGTTATCTAGGGGCATTATTATACTTTCCACTATTATAAATAAAATAACCATGATATTGACTTTCATAAATGAGAGTAAAACAAATTGAATATCCTTATGACATGATTCCATACTGAATACAATGGAGTACTATCATGGACCAAACATTTGATTTTTTATAAAAAACCACAGATTAATTGTTTTTCTTAGAATAACCTATCAAATATCCATGTTCTATAGAATGACATAAATGATTTCAATTTTCAACATTTCAATAATAAAATTTAATTTTAAATATAAAATTAACATTTCATGATTTTTAAATAAAAATCAATATTGAAACCCACATTTAATAACAAAATATCCAGAAATAAAAAAAAATTGAAAGAGGTGTTTCTTATTTATTTTAAAAAAATGAAGGATTGTAGAAGAATACAAAATACCGAAATAGACATAAAATTTACATTTTTTTCCTTTTATATCAATATAAATAAATATTTATCTTAATATAAATAATCTTTCAATCGATTAAAGGATTAAATATTTAAACATTTAAAGCATCCCATACCACATTGAACATTTAAATCATAAGCCCCATGAATGAATAAATTTATAAAAGAAATTAAATGACATTAAAATATAGAAAATATAGTTATGTATTTTCAGTTGAAATATATAATCCATAAAAATGAATAATGTCACGCATAATTAGAAAATGCCTCAATGAATAGACATTGAGAAGAAATCTATTACCTCAATTCTTACATGTCGCTATTTCATTATATTCTTGAATAATTAAAAAAATTTAACTATTTAATTTTTTCATAAACATTTTCATGTTTATAATTAAATTTCATAACTAAATATAATGTTTCAAACAACTACTAAAAAATTTATGTTTAGGTCAGGTCTTTTGACCATATTTAGTTTATTGTCAATAACAACATTGTTATGTTATATTTAGTAAAATTGGTCATTATATAAACATATTAAGAGTAATAATCATTAAATAATTATAATAATTAAAAATATATTACACTTTTAAAACCATTATTGATGTAAGATCATGAAAAATCAACCAACATTGTAATTATAGAGTTGATAGGCCATACGTACACATGAGTAACGTTCCCATTTTTCAGTGATCGTTTTGGAATAAAGTTAAATAACATTTATCATACAATAATGATAATTATATAATAGATATATTTTTATTTAATGACAGAAAGCATTATATAGAATTAATGTGATGTAAAAGGAATAAATTTTCATTGAGGAGGTGATAGTTCACATGTCCATGAATGATGTTACCACTTCTTCAGTTTTAAAACGTAATAATGAAAATGATATATTATATTTATAGAATGTTATTCATTTCATTAATATCATAAATATGTAATTTATGACACATAATTTTAATTAAACCCATATTTAATACATTCTATGTTGACATAGAATTTATCACATTCTTTTAATGAGGCGGTAGTCTACACATCCATAAAAGATGTTACAGTTTTTAAAAACAATTGATATAATGATTTTATATATATAAAAAAATAAACGAGTATGAATATATAAAAGATATCATATATATACATATATATATATCATATAAAACCAATATTTACATTAAAATTCCCAACCATTATAGGTGTTAAATAAAATATAAACATCATCATTTGTGAGGTTTCAGTTTTCCATACACGAACAATAATTTTGTTAAAAATTTAATGTATGGGTGTGTAGTTTCATGCTGAAATATTAACATAAAAACAAATCAGTAAATTTAGGATTCTTATTTTGTTATATAATATTATAATAAAGATAATTTGATGGGTGGATAAAATAGCAAAACATTAATTCAAATTGAAGAATGAATCCTTTTTCGGATAAATACTTTTGGTTTTTACCAAATGTGTGTTCATGGTTGGATTTCATTCAAAAGTGATAAATCTAGTGATAAGGGAGGTATTTTTAGAGTTTTATTTTTAAATGTGTAGGATGAATCAAGGTGTCTTGGTAGGTTTAAATGAGTGTTATGGGTGGATTAATATTTATAGTTGAGCATGACTGTCATTCTTGTATATATAAAAAGGATAACACTATTGAGAAGTTAATCATACATAATGTGACTGAAATAATGATCCTATTTTGATTATATAGATTTTATGATATGATAATATCAATAAATTTATTCTAAACAATTATATAGTAATTTTCTTTCTTATCAAAAATGTTTAACCACTATGTAAACACATTTTTAACATATTACCTATATTTTATTTTATTTATAATAACTAATAAATCTAGTAAAAACATATTTGACCTTATTGTATATTATAAATTATGATGATTAAAAATATGTAATCCATTTTCCAAAATACCAATGAAATATGTGTAAGATATAAATATAAGTTGTATCCCGCTGATGGGATGAAAAAGAGGGTTTTAAAAGTAAAAATAATCAAATATTTTTATATATAAAATCAAATTAAAATTTTATCTAATGAATTAAATTATTTTTTATGATATAAATTTTATCGAATGAAAAATTAAAACTAGAAAAAATTAATTAACTATATATATTAATTTAATGAAAATATTTTGTATTTATGATCCTGTATTACTCACTACTCATCAAAATATGAATTTTATAATAAAAAATTCATTCAAAGTAATTTTTAATATTTATATTTCAATTTTTAATATATTTTTATTCCCAATCAATAATTATTCCAATAATGTTACCATAATTCTTCCATTATAATGTTGGGAAAAAACCATATTAAATATTAATGTAATAATTATATTTATGATTGGTATAACTCATTCGGGCATAAAACATATGATTTATGAGAATCTCATTTTCATTTTGAGTAAGCTATTATAATTAGTTTACATATAAATTTAAAATTTATAACTAATTCATAAATATTAATAAATATGGAAGAAACTTATTTTATCATTACATAGGTTGTTACATTCGTCACCACTTTTCAAAATTTTATCCCGCAATTTTATTTACTAATATAATAAGTGGGGATATTTATCCCCCATTGGATTTTATGTTCCCCACGTTTTCTCATCAACCATAAGTGTTTTCCATAAATCCTTAACCTGGTGAATTAAATTATTTCGTAACAATTACTCTCTGCGGTCAAGAAACATAACCCATAATTACTTTTCATAAATATTCACTCCCAGCTAAAGTACATTGGGGATCAAAATATGAGATGAATCGATTAAATAGTTAGTGGAAATTTAAACATTAATTACGTTGTGTATGTAGGATAATTGTAGTGGTGAATCCACTTATTTAGAAACAGGTCCATCCTTCACTTGGATTTTTATGGTTCAATGAATTATGGACTCAACTTCCCATTTAAACCAAAACGCATCACACATTTCCATGGAGAAACTTATAAAATGAAAAGATCACATACCTCAAAAAATATATTCTATCCATTGGTCCACATAAATTTTCTACATACTCTCATATTTTCTAATGTGTTTCTAAATGAAATGAAATTACATTGTTGTTTCCTCAACAAAAATTGTTCCCATAGACTTCCATTCTCCAATATAATCACCAATAAATCAGTTTTATAAAACCACTTTCAACTTAATGATTAGATAGTTTTACTCGGTATACCAGAAAGAAAAAATATTATTATATGAAAACTAAATCAAAAAAAGTCATAGATCCCAAAATCCAATCTCATACATTATGAATGAATGTTTCATATCATCCATAGTCATATTCATCCTTGTATGTTGTTATTCATATTTAGGATAATTGTTGTACTAAATTTTAATTCAGTAACCAATGAATTTTGAAGTCCTTTTTAAAACAAGAATTTCGACCAGGGTTTATGATCTGATAAAATGAAAGTTGTAACTCCATGTTAGCTAAATATTTTCTTTAAATGTAGTCTAGATAGTTTAACTATACATATTGTATCTTTAATGAAAAGTAATTGTTGAGATTTTCATAATCAATAAATAATAATCCAATTATCATTATTACCCTGATAAGTCTTTTAAAATCCTACTAAGAAAGAAATATATATATTTTACCATTTCCACAATGCCACATTAAATTGTTGTAGCATACCATTCAATAAATTTTATTCTGATTTAAACTGTTGACAAGTCAGACACTTCTTGGAAAATCCAGTAATGTTTGTTTGCATTCCATCTCATGATTAATACTCTCGATGGTATATATAAATCATATTTCTTCCCAAATTATTGGAAAACAATAGATATGAGATTTAATGAACAACTATTTTTTGAACATTGAATCACATGTCACCCATAATCTCTTCCCAAATCATAAAATTTATTTTTTCATCATTATTAAAATTAAGAATCTGAAACTTCTTAATGGATTCTAACATTTTTAGGGAATATTGATCCATCTTATATGTCATCTAAATTATTTCTCATAGTTTTTACTGTAATGAAACCTAAAACAAAACAATGTATGTCTCTTCACCTATAACTTCTAGGCCAAAAACCATCATATCATTCAATATAGGGTCACATTAAAAAAGTAACATGGTTAATATAGAATCAAATTTTTTACTCGATGCATCAAGTAATATATTTTATATTTTCATGATTATAATGAATTGTGAAATCATAATTCTGGATTAGTTCAAACCAAATTTTCTATCTCATATTAAATTATTTATTACTAAATATATACATCAATATATTGTGATATATTTATTTCACACATAAATACATAAAATGGTTCCTAACAATTTTTGAAACAAAAAATATTAATATAATTATTTTATGTTGTAATTTATCTCAAGAGTTTAAACTAGCATGAGGCATAAGAAATTTTCTTGGAATACTGTATCAGACAACATCCATGTCCATTCAATAAAGCATATTTATAGATAATTAACTCACTATTTTTTGATCGAAAATGTAACAAACCACATATTTATAGAATAATAATTTTTTTATATCTCTTAATATTTATACATAAGTTATTAATTTTATGTTTTTTGGGAAATTTTTTTGAATATAGTAATCAAAACACAACAACAGGGTTCTCCTATATCTTATGTTGCACACAACATTGAGTTCTACAAAAAAATAATATAATAAAATTATTATTTAAAATAGTAGTTACCGTCTAGACATTGTATTAGAGGGAATGAATATAATTAACTATATTATGAGAGGGTCTTGGGGGCCAGTCTGAATATGGGCAAGGGTTCTTTTCCCATGGAATATCTTGGGGCACCGGTTAGTCCCTCTTCTCTTCAGGTGCATCATTTTGATAAACTTGTAAGTAAAATCACAGGACGCATCTACAATTGGAAGAACAGATTTCTATCCTTTGGAGGTCACATTACATTGGTGAACAGTGTCCTTGTATCCATTACCATGCACATCCTTTCCACTCTCAAGGTTCCTAAGAGAGTGATTTTCAATCTGGAAAGAATAATGGTATCATTCATATGGGATGGATAGATGGAAGGCAGACATCATTAGGCTTCGGGGAAACAGTTAGCAAAACCTATATCCGAAGGGGGCATCAATCTGAGAAGTGTATCTACTACCATGCAAGGGCTTCATGCAAGGCTTGCCTGGGAGGCCTTGGAAGGCCGGTCACTTTGGGGTAGAACTATTCAGGACTTATATGGCTTGAATGCAAATGTTTAGAGGACGCGTTCCTCTAGGATATGGAATCTGATTATGCCATACTTGGAGGTCTAACATCAACATTCTCGATGGATAGTGGGAAGAGGTAATATCAACTTCTGGCAGCTTGATTGGGGGGTGGGCAGGCTATGGTTCCCGGGCTGCCCCGTCCCGGATTTATCCTTTAAAGAGGCAAGTAGCCACCCTCGCTTTCTCCAGGCCATCCTTGATGAAATCCAAATGGAATTTTTCAACAACATTGTAGTTAGTGATGAGGAGGATAGGCTCATTTTCACAGGTTCTACGTCGGGTGCCTTTTCCATCAAGGATTATGCTCGGGTGACGATGAATATTCCAAATAATGATCTGTGGGGGGAGGCCTTGTGGTGAAAAGTGATTCCTTCCAAATTTAATTTTCTGCTGTGGCGTATACGGAATAGGGCACTCCCGACAGACTATAGGTTGCAACGTATGGGAGTTAATATGGCTTCTCGATGTTGGTGCTGCAGGTCTTTTAACCAGGAAACAGTGGGGCATATATTCTATGACAGTGAATGGGCCAGAAATATATGGCGGACTTTTGGAGCCTTCTTCGGTTGGGACGGGTATGACGGTGCGCAAGATAGCTTCCTCGATTCATGGTTTAGAGGTGCTGGGAATCGGGGGGCTGAAAGAAAAGCTCGGACTGTCATTCTAATAGCAGGATGTTGGACTATTTGGAAGTCAAGGAACGACATCCGTCATAATAATTTCTCTGTAACTCAGGTGGGTATTATTTTCAGAATGAAGAATATCTTTTTTGACCTGGTCAGGTTGTGCCCTGATTGCCGTTCAGCGCCATCGGTGTGCTCAATTGCCTCTAGCGTTGTCTCCGATCAACAGGCCGTCTCCACTGGGCAGGGACAGTGGGTTCGGTGGAGACCTCCAAGCCAGGGACATAAATTGAACACGGACGGCTCGATGATCACGGGGGTGATGTGCGGGGGGGGGGGGGGGGGGGGTCGTGAGAGATCCAGCGGGTTCTGTGTCTGCTGCGTTTGCTGGTGAGCTTGGCAGAGGTGATTCTCTTCAGGCGGAGGCTCAAGCCTTGGCTGCAGGTCTGGAAATGTGCTATCGGAGGAATATCTGTCTGACAGCTGTGGAGACTGATTCTTTGCTTTTGTGTAATGCGCTGCTGAGCAAAGGTAAAATTCCTTGGAGTATTGCTTACACTGTTAGGAGATGCAAAATGCTTATTGGTCCTGACATGGAGGTCTCTCACACATGGCGGGAGGGAAATATGGTCGCTGATTTCTTGGCCTATCTGGCAACCACTGAATGCAGTATGTTTTCTTTCTCTAATTTGGGGTCGTTTTCAGGTGAGGGGATGAAGTTCATGGTTAATGATGCTCTGGGTTTGTAGTACTTCAGACCACCGTGACGTTCTTTTGTGTATTGTGGTCTAATAAATAAAAATGATAATTTTCATGCCATAATGTTTGGTTAATTTTCTGAGAAAGTTCACTATTTTTTGAATTTGGAAAAATACTGCATTATAAGTCAAAAAATCATTTTCAAATAATTTATTTACATAGTTACACTATATTTGTTATTATTATTAAAGTTTAATTGTATTATGATTTTATTATTTAATCCAAATTTGTCCATTTTATGTAATTTTACATTTAAATTTAACATAAACACAGGTCAATCATTTATCATTTTACCTTCATCAAAACTCAATTTTTATTTTTTTAAAAAGGAATTAATTTTAAATTAATTTCTAAAAATTAGTAGTTTTGAATATAGAAAAATGGATTCAATATTTGGAATAAAAAGGTACATATTTTTAAAATAATTACCTTTTAATTTTTTATCATTAAAAATAGTATCTTCAGTAATTATTTTTATGTTCCATGGTTCAAGGGTAGATATTGAAAATAAAGGTAATAATATATATTAAAATAATATTAAAAAACCCTAAAACATATCCTAAACCTGTTTTATTAGAGATTTCTAACCTTAGGAATCCATGGGTATATTTTAGGTACCAATGTAGCCACATGGATGTGATAAGGACATGTTTTAAGAATTAGTTTTAAGTATAGACAAATATAACATAAATCTGTATCCTTTATTAAAAACATTTTAATATGTGGACATATATCTGATATATTTGACTATAAATAGTAATTATAAATAAAATTATATTTCTTATGTTATGGTATTTTATTTATAATTTTTATAAATTATATAAAGACATTTATTAGTGAGGAAATTATGATGCAATGATTACCTTATTAATGAATGATCTAAATAAATGAAATTATAGATATTAAAATAAATGTAATTTCTAAAATTTCATGCCATACAATAATTTTATGGATTATATTTACATATTATATTTTATTTAATTACTTTGGTTTGAAGGAATAATGTTCTTATAAAATTAAAAAAAATCAATTACTATGTAGTGTCAAAATCATTATGAATAGAATTTTAAAATATATATGTTTTTATTAAATGATATAATAGTTATAAAAATCAATGATTGAGATAAATGAATTATATAATGTTAAAAATTTCATTAATCTTCAACTTATGGTTCTACTGGTATTTTATTGAAATTATAGTAACCATATATTTTGAAAATACAAGAGGACATGGTAAGATTTAACGTATTAAATAAGGGTTAAAGCTAGAAGATAATGTTTATTTTGTGACCCAATCTTGTATAAAACATATTATTTTGGATTATTTCTACACATAATCAACTTATACTCAAAATATATCACTTTTTAAATATTATTATTCGAAATCATTTTATAATAAACTAGTATTTCAAAACATTCCTAAATTTCCCCTCATCTCTCTTATAAAAGGCCAGCACCTCTTCCCATATTCTCACACCAATAAATCCCCTTGTCTTGTACAATATATAATCAAATAATCTCCCAACATCCCTAAATTAGTCATATAATCATCATCTTGGGCATAAATAAATTCAAGAAATCATTTTGTGTCAATTCAAAAGAAGTTACTCGATTTAGACGTAATGTCTTCTATCAAGTTCCATTTCTGTATTCTTATTATTCACTCCCTATTACCTTTTTATTATATTAATTACCTAAAAACTGCATCCAAAATATACTGGGATGTTTTTATGAGATGGATTAAAATTAAACATACACACCCCTCCATCTGATGGACACACACAAACTATTTCTCTGTATGATGAACTACTTTTTCACGAAACGATGATTGTGCAATTTTCTCCCTCCTACAATCATGGTGGAAATTATGATGGAACATCATTTATATAAGATATATATTATATTTATTTTTTCTCTATGATTCTTTAATATATTTATTAAATATATTAATTCATTCCATAATGTGTAAATACGTTAATTTAATTTGAGAAAGTGTGGTCTACCGCCAACTCAATTTGATATGACTCATTCATGATATACATCGAACGTATAAATTAATTAATTAAGAAAATTATATAATAGATATTACATAGATATTATACTTTTATTCAAACATACTTATGTATTTCTTAGTTTTATTTCATTTAAGATGAAAAATAAATGAAAGTAGCGTTAATGCGTACGTATAGCCTACCATCTCCATGAATGATACATTAAATTTTTAATCTAAAAATCCTATTGAATATTTAAAAAAAATTATTGATATATATGACACATAAATCAGGAATATAATTATGGAGATAATGTAATTATGACCACATTGATAGTTTCCATCAAAACAAGTTCATTTTCGACTCATGTTCTAAATATAGACAAAATGACAGATATGAACATGAATAATTTATTGATTATTATAAAAAGCTAAAAAGTGATATAAATGGAATAATAAACATAAAAAATGATCTAAAAAAATTTAAATTAACTTATGTTTATTATTTCAGAATAACCAGGAACATACATTATGATTTGGACTCAAGGTAAGGGACTTATTGTCGATCTTCTTTATTTGAGGCATATTTTGGTTTATACATGACATTCTATTATATGGTTAATAATTGACCCATTTTATTTTTAATTTAATTCAATTTTTTTTAAAATTAATCAGTTATTTAAAAATCTTTTTACTAAATGGAAAAAGGAATGCTTCTTTTTAACTTATGCAATGACAACAACCTTTCTGTCTGCACAAGAATTATTTTATATTTGGATTTCCTCTACAAGCTGTTATGTGATTAAAAAGAATACTAAATACCCAATTACTTTTAAATGAATTATTTGTATTTAAATTGGTTTTTATAATGGCTTTATTATATTCATATCTTGAACTGATATCGTAATAATTCAATGTCGAAATGTTGTCTTTCTTTGATTCTTGATTTATGTTTTATGATTATGTAATGGTTCTTGGCCATTACATTTGTATACATGTGGTTTCTAGTTAATTCATGGGTGGGTGATCCCGTGATAGATCTCTAATGCATTGGTTAACATGGGGGAGGTAAGTGTTAAGGTTTATCATAAGTGATTTAAGGAATATACTATGATGGGTAATCCAAATGTAACCATGAAGGTTACTACCTATGTAGCTATTAAAGATACAATATAAGTATTTTATGGATTCCACAAGTTACCTTTATGATTTATGATTTCAATGATTTATTAATAAATCTTATGATTTCATGAGTTATATTAAATAACTTGTGTTTAATAAGTAAGAAGTATTATTTCATGCATTTTATGTATTCATGAACAAATGTTTTCTTTCCTTATTTTAAAACCCATAGTGAGATTTTTATGATCATCCCATGTTTTGAAATTTTTTTCATAGGGTATTAATAAGGGTAAAAGAATGGGATAATTCAAGAATATTTTTATCAAGAAAATAATTCTTGTTCTATATAAGGAGTTTTATTTTTGTCAAAATAAGTGATAGATTAAAAGTGTCCACATTGTAATATTTGGGATGTAATGTAATTGTTTTGGTTTAATTATCTAAAAAACTAATGCTGAAAAGATCATCAATGTGAATTCATCACCTAACTGATGATTATGTAACGTTTAAGGTTTGGTCCTTATATTTTTTATCATAGTTCGGTTTAGATAGATTTATGAGTTATGAATTTTTTTAATGAATATCCATGAATTATTTTTAATTTGCGGTAAGATTGAAGTGATATAGATTTTTAAGATCACCATGTTGCTTATTTTAAGATATATTTGTGTTCATATTTTTTTTCTATAGAGGAAATATGGCTGCTATGATGGGACAACATCAAGAGGAAAACAACCTACCAAATCAGCAACATGAAATTGTCAGAATCGGAACTGAATAGTTTTTGTATTGATTCCATAGTTGAATAAGTTTATAAATGGTTGTGGTATCCATGCATAAGATCATATAGATCAACCAGAATGGAAAATTTATGTAGTATATCACTTCATGTGGAGACATCCCCCATCATTCAGAGGATCATCTGACCTTATGATAGCTGAAAGGAGGATTAAAGCACTTGAAAATATTATCAATGTCATGGGTTGTTCTAAACATCAAAATTTTAGTCTTTTAATTTACCATTTGGAAGGTGAACATGATCAGTCGTGGTTGATGGTTAAAAATGGCAGGGATAGTGAGGACATTGATAGTCTTGATTGGGATTCATTCAAATATATGTTCATTGAGAAATATTTTCCTAATGTGGTATGACTTAGTATGGAAAAACAAATCTTGGAATAAGGGTAAAAAGATGAATAAATGGATTCTTATGAAGAAATATTCACTCTATTTGCATGGTATGCTCTATATTTCATAAGAGATATTGATAGTAAAATCAATAATTTTTACTCAGGATTAAATCCAATGCATAGAAGTGAATTACCATCTCATGAGTTTAAATGTTAGGAGAAACTTTTACTATGTTTGAATAATGTGAAAATTGGGTTTTCTGATGATCAGTTCTTTTTAAAAAACAAAAGAACATAGTTGGTCGAAATTCAATGAGAAAGGGAATAATTCTTCCAAAAAGTCTTATGGAAAGAAACTTTTTTTAGTGTTTCTGAAAATTGTGGTAAAAATCACAATAGGGAATGCCTTTTGAATTCTTGTAAGTGCATCTGATGTGATAAAATTGGGCATAAGGCTAGTAATTTCCCTGAAATATATCATGTTATTGGTTATATAAAATATCATTTATAGTAAATAATTTTTTTAAGTGAAATGAAATTGGTCATTCTGAAAATTAGTTACTGATGAAGAACTCAAATACTGTAAAGTAACCAGACTACCAGATGAAAGGGGTTGGGAAATCCTTTGCAACAACTTCAGAAAATGTTGGGCCATCAAACATCGTAGTATCAAGTACATTGTTTTTTTCATATTATGCCAATGTGATTTTTGATTCCCCGTCTACACATTCTATTATTTATGACAAATTTGAAATTAAATTTTTAATTCCATCTCATGATATAATTCATGAAATTGTGGTAAAACACATCTGGGGAATGATGAGACAAAAAGAAATTATAAGAATTTTCTTGTCATTATGTGCTGAATGAATCTACCAACAAACCTTATTTTAATTCCTCTAGTAGGGGTTGATGTTATTTTGGGTATGGATTGGATTCCAGTTTATCATGCTATGATTGGCTGTAGATTTAAAGAGGTTTATTTTTAGAAACAATTTTAATTTGTGAAGAATAATGGACCCTTACTTTTGAAAATATATTCAGAATATGAGAAACAAGTCTCATATGAAAATTAATGTAACCTTGCACCGAATGTTGGAAACAAAGGAAATATTCAGATTAATGATGTTCTAGTGGTAAATATTTATTTTTATGTTTTTTCTAATGAGTTTCCTAGTACAATACCTAATCTAGAAGTCTAATTTAATATTGAATTGGTTTCTAATGTTGAGCCAATTTCAAACCCCCATTATCAAATAGATCAAATTGAACTTTTAGATTTAATGAATCAATTGAAGGAGATATTAGATAAAGGATTCATAAAAACTAGAACGTCACCATGGGGTGATACAATATTGTTTGATAAAAAAATATGGTTCAATGAGACTTTTCATTGATTGAGGATCCCTGAATAACATCACTGTTAAGAAAAAGTATCATTTCCCTCATATTGATGATTTTTTTATCAGATCTAGGGAGCTTAGTATTTTATGTTGATTGACTTGAGGTCAGGGTACCTTCAGTTGAAATCAAAGGAATCATTCATTTTGAAGATTGTGTTTCATACTAGATGTGGACATTATGAGTTAGTCTTTATGCCTTTTGGGTTAACCAATGCACCTATTGTATTCATGAATCATATTAATATAATTTTCCATGAACTCTTGGAAAAGTGAGTTATTGTGTTTATTGATGATGTTTTTGTATATTCTAAATTTATAGGGGATCATGAAATTCATTTAAGGGATTTCATGAAAACCATAAAGAAAATAAATGTATTGGAAATTATCAAGTGTGAGTTTTGGTTATAAAAAATTTCATTCCCTGTTCACATTGTTTCTAAATATCTCATAACAATTGATTGGTCTAAAACAAAAGTTGTTGAATAGTTTCCAAGGCCCACTATTATAACTGATAATCATTGTTTTATTTGTCTATATGGTAATTATTGGAGGTTTTTTCAATAAAAAATTCAATTATCATTCCAACACAGTAGGTTTACTTGAAAATATGATAAGTTCATCTTGAAAAAATAAATTTGATGAATGTTATAAAGAATAGAATATATGATTGGTGAATGCTCCACTTTTGGGAGTACCTTCTAGAAATGGGGAATTGGATATCAATAGTGATGCTTCGTTGAAATGACATTGGTGTATCCTAAATCCGAATGATCATGTAATTTAATATTCTTTACATCAGTTGAAAAATAATTAGTTAAATTACACTACATATGATTTGGAATTAGTTACTGTTTTTTTTGTTTTAAAAACATGGAGGTGTCATTTTAATAGTGAAAAGAGTAAAATATTTATAGATTACAAAATATTGAAGTGTATATTTACCCATAAATAATTGAACATGAGACAGAGAAGATGAATGTAATTAATCATTGATTATGATTTCATTATTCATTACCACCAAGGAAAAGTTAATAAATTGGATGATGCATTGAGTCAGAAAAGTAATTATATATTAGACATAATACATTTGTAATGAGATACTTTGAAAATAATTGGGTGAACTTCGGCATAGATGTTGCTGGTGTAGTAACTTACAATGTATTGTTTCATCTTTGAGTGAAATCGTCTCTATCAGGAAAAATTAAGAAATCTCAGAAAGATGATAGTGAGTTGTAGAAAAATATAGAACAGGTTCAAAAGGGTATGTTACCTGAATTTAACATTGATAATGATTGTTTTTTGAGGTTTGGAAAGATATTATGTGTGCCTTTTGTTTCATAGTTGTTGAAATAGTCCTTATGTGAAGCTCATTATTCCCCATTTTCAATTAATCCTAGCATTACATTGATGTAAAATGTTCTCCACGACTATTACTTGTTGGAAGGAATGAAAAATAGATATTGCTAACTATACCCTAGGATTTTTGATTTTTCAACAGTTTAAAGTAGATAGTCTGCTACCGGATGGGATGATTCATCCTTTTCTAGTACAAAAGTGGAAATGGAAAAATGTGTCTAGGGATTTTGTAGAGGGACTTAAAAATAATTCTGGAGATAAAAAGGAAATATGGGTTATTCTAGATCAATTGACTAAATATACTCATTTTCATTCTATTCGAGATACTCTATCTCTAGATCAACTTTCACGATTATATATTAATAATATAGTTAGGTTGCATTGAGATCCAATCTCCATTGTATCTCATAATGATCCTATGTTCACTTATATCTTGTGGTAGTTCCTTAATAAGTCTTTGTGAAGAAAATTATATTTTTGTACATCCTTTCATCTACAATTTGTTGTACATTTAGAACTTACAATTCAGACATTTGAAAATATTCTATGTGTCTTTTCAATGGATTACCCAGGATGGTTGGACCATCATCATTCATTGTTTGGGTTTTCTAATAATAATAGTTTTCATTCTAGTATATAGATGGAACAAAATGAATCATTATATAGAAAGAGATGTGAGACTCTAGCTTTTGGGATGATGTAGGTGAAAGGATGTTTATGGTAATAGAATTAGTAGAATAGATAGTAGAAATAGTTCTACAGATTTATATTCAAATGAGAAAATATCAGAGAATAGAGAAAATTTATGCAGATAACCAAAGGAAGGATATTTCTTTCGTGGTATGTGATCATGTCTTTTTTAGAGATTCTCCATAGAAAAGTGTGATTCATTTTGGTAAGAAGGGAAATTTGGGTCTGAGGTTTATTTAACCCTATAAAATCCTTGAGAAAGTTGGATTAGTTTCCTATAGGGTGGATTTACATTCATGTTTATCCTCAGTACATAATATCTTTCATGGTTCAATGTTAAGAAAGTATATTCCGTATGAATCTCAATTTTTGAGTCCATACGTAGTTTAGTTGGAACAGAATCATTCTTATGTGGAACAACCAGCACAAATTATTAACCATAGAGAGAAAGTGTTGAAGAATACAGTATATCATTAGGTTAAGGATTTATAGAAAAATTATATGGTTATTGAGGAGACAGGGTAATCTAAAAATGATATGAGGGATAAATACCCCCACTTATTTGATAAGTGAATAAAATTTTGAGGATGAAATTCCTAAAAAGGTAAATAATGTAACAACCTGGGTATTTACAGAATACTACTTTTTATACCTATTAATATTTATGAATAATATATTAATTTTACGTTAAAGGGTACAAATTTTTTGATATATTACTTCATATGAAACAATGGTTCTTGGGTGCATCTATAGCTCATGTGGTATTACCTCTGCCCTTGAAGTAGAAATGTATGGTGTCATCATAACGGTGGAGCAAGATGAGAGTATAGGTTGGAATAAGATTTGGAATGAATGTGATTCCATGGTTATTGTCTCGGCCATTCGTATTATGGCCCAACATCTATCCTGGAAGCACACCAATCTTTGGACTAAATGTATGGAATCTCTATACTCATAGGATCACTTCGTCACTCATGTGTATAGAGAGACAAATGTCTTGGCAGATGGACTTGCTAACAAGGGAGTCAATGGGAATGATTTTTACTGGGAGGACAATGTCCCTAATGATATTTTTCCCTTCTTTAGGTGGTATTTCTGTATATCTTCTACTTTCAGACTTGTGTAACCTTCTTTTATGCTAAAAAAACAAAACATTGTTTTACACCGAAAAAATAATACAATAATATTATTATTTTAAATGGTAGTTAACGTCTAGTGGTTGTATTGGCGGGAATGAATTGAATTAACTATATTATGAATTTTCATATTTTTTATTATTTTTACATATCTCCAATAAATTTTAGTTGCTCAAAATGTGACTAAATCCAGTTTTAAGCATTAAATACTCTAATATTTTTAAAAGGTCAGTATACTGCCTTTTGATGGAGAAAAAATTTTAAAAATATTTTTTTTTAATTTTATATTTTATATATGGAAAAATAGCATTTTTTATAGAAGTGGGAAATCTAAATTTTTATTGGATAAGTTTTTTGGAATTTTATGATAAAGTTCATGTTATAATGAATAGTGAAAAATAATGCTTTTTATGTTAAAACTACCATTTCATATAATTTATTTATATAATTAGATTATCTTTTATTTTGGATTTAATGTGTAAATTTTTTTATTTTATTATCATTTATTAAAATTTAGGCCATTGTAAATAATTTTACATTTTAATTAGACGTAATCACCTGTCAATCTTGTGATAGTTTTTCTTCTTAAAATTCCTCTTTTTGGATTTAACAAAATTAATTGTTTTAAAATATTTCATGAAAATTATATGTATTGAATATAGAATAATGGATTCTATATTTGGAATCAAAATGTCCAAATTTATTAAATAAGTATCTTTTATTTTTTGGACAAAATGAATAGTAACTTCAATAATTATTTTTATTCACCATGGATAATAGGTAAATTTGATAAATAAAGGTTAGACATAAAATTTAAATACAATTGAACAACCCTCAAACATGTCCTAATCCATTTTTATGAGATATGTCTGACTATAGTAATACATCGGTCAATTTTATGACCCCATGGATCCACTTGGCTGTGATAATGACCTATTATAATAATTAATTTATAGTAAAGAGAAATATAACATAAACATGTTTATTTTACTAAAAAAATTTATTATATGATTATATAAATGTTATATTTGACTATAAATATTAATTATAAAAATAAAAAAAATATAAATCATACTATTTTATTTATATTTTTTTACATTATATAAATAAATTTAGTTATGACAAAATGATGATGTAGTGATTACCTTATTAACGATGGAATAAAATAAATGAAATTATAAATATTAAATAAAATTTAATTTTAACATTTTGATTCCATAAAATAATTTTATGGATTATATTGACTTATTAACTTTGGGTTAATGAAGTTGTTTAAAAATAATCAACTGGTTATGACTTTAAAAAAATTACTAAATAGTTTCAAAATTGACAAAAATGATTTTTAAACAAATATTTTTATTAAATGATTTAATAGTCCTAAAAATTTATTATTCGGACCGATGACTTATATTATTTAAAAAAATATCATTAATGATTCACTTATTGTTCATTTGGAATTTTATTATAACTATAGTATCTATATATTGTGACAATACAAGAATACATGGTAAGAGTTAGGTTTTTTTACAAAGGGTTTAAGTTAAATGATAAGGTTAATTTTGTAACCTATACTTGTATAAAACCTATTGGATGAGAGGATTTATACCCATTATCATCTTATCCAATAAATATTTTACTTTTGAACTATTATAATTCAAAATTAATTTGACATTAAAAAAATATTTCAAGACTTTCGTAAAGTTCCCCTCTTACTTATTAAAAAAGGACACCACTTCTAGAAACAAACTCACACATATCAAGACCCTTGTCTCATCCCTACATAAATCCCTTTCAATTAGAATCCTTTACATGGGCATAATGAAATCCATGAAATTCTTTTGGCTCAATTCAAAACAAGTTACCAGATTTAGAGGTAACGTTTTCTTCCAAGATCTATTCCTTTATTTTCATTACTCACTATCTATTAACATATTATGATATGAAATAAATAATAACACAATTATCCAAAATATATTAGTACGATTTAATGATAATTATTCTAACTACATTAACTAAAACCACTATCTAATGGATACAGACATACAGTTTCTGTGTACGGTGAACTACAGCCTCAAGAAATGATGATTGTTCAATTTTTCCCTAGATTATATCACGTTGTCCACTATGATGGTTCTGTATTTATATATGATATATATTATATATATTTTCCCCTATTATTATGTAATTTTTTTTAAAACAAGTATTTAATATTTCCATAATGTCTAAATATAATAATTTCTTTTCATTATGTGTGGACTACAGCCCACTCAAAGTGATATGACTCACTCATGAAATACATGGAACATATAAATGATGTAATTAATTAAATTAGGTAACAAATATGACATAGATATTATATTGTAATTATAACATACCTACGTGTCATTTATCTTTCATTCCACTAAGGTGACAATGAAATGAATGTAGCATTCTGGCGTACGTACGTCCTAACGTCTCCATGAACGGTGCATTTCATTTATTAACTCCAAATATTACGGACTATTATAATTACATATAAAATAGATATATATGATATTTAAATAATTAATATCATTAGTTATATAACGTAATTCTGACCACATTGGTAGTTTTTATCAAAACAAGTTCATTTTCGACTGAAGTATCAAATATTGACCAAACGACTGATATAGACATGAATAATTATGTGATTGTTATGACAAGTTAATAAGTGATATAAATGTAATAATAAATAGTAAAATGTATTTGAAACATTTAGAAATTATTATACATTTGGTATTCAGGATGAAGATGGAACATATGTGTTGATTTGGGCTCAATGTAAGGGAATTCCCCTCAATCTTCTTTCATTGTGGGATATTTTGATTTTTGCATGACTCTATTTTATATGGTATATAATAAAACAATTTTATTTTTAATTTCATTCAATGGTTTTCAAAATGAATCATTTCTATATGAATCATTTTACTATATGAAAAAAGGAATTTTTTTAATGTACGTGACTAAAATGACCTTTCTTCCACAAGGAGCATTATTTGATATTTGGATTCCTCTAGAAGGCGTAATTTTGTAAACAAAAAGTAGATAGTATATTCCTTTTTGGGTATTTTTTTAGTTAAAATGTTTGTGATTATGGATTGATTATGTCAATATTTTGAACTGATGTATTGGGATTTATTGTGGAAATGTTATCTTTCCTTTATGATGGGTTTATGTGTGATAGTTATGTTATGGTTCATGGGACATTCTTGTGTCTACTAGTGGCTCTATGATAAAATGAATGTTGGTGAGACCATGATAGATCTAAAATTTATTAGGTAACGTGACATAGGTAAATGTTAAAGTTCTCCTAAGATATTTAGGAAATATACTTTAATGGGTATTCCAAATGTAACCCTAAAATCTATTCACAATGTAGTTGTTAAAGATAAAATATAGGTATGTTATGGATGACACATGTTGCCTTTAAGATTTATTATTTCAATGATTTTATCCTAAATTTTATCATTTCATGAGTTATATTAAATAGAATATGTTTTATGAGTAAAAAATATGATTTCATTGATTTTTATGTATTAATGGACTAATCTTTTAATTAATTTTTTTATAATCATTAATAATCTTCTCATCCTCTTCCAATGTTTTAAATTTTTTATTTCATAGGGTATAAAGAAGGGTAAAATAAAGGAAGGAATAAAGAATATTTTTATCATGAAATGAAATATCTTTTTTATTGAAGGAGTATATTTTTGGGAAAAAATTGGATAGATTAGAAGTTTCTACTTAGTAATATTGGAGATGTGATGTAACAGTTATGGCCTAATTCTCTAAAAATCTAATCATGAAAAGATCCTCAATGTGAATTCATTACATAACTCATTATTATGTAACATTATAAAGAAGGGGACATCTATAAAAGGGACTAAATGGGGGCATAGAACTATATTTGTTTCATTTCACTAAAAAATTCATATTACCATGTACATAAAATCATAACTCCATTTTATGTTAACATGTATAGTGGGATAAATAACCAAGGAAAGATCTCAAAAATTTGATTATAATTATCTAATAATCCATTAAAACAATTAATATAATTAACATTGTTAGTACTGTTCATATCTTTAAAAACATTTAATTTTGTAGGGTTGATAGTTTATACTTCAATAGATATAATATTTTTGAGGAATGAAATTTGTTGCATCCCAAATTCAAACTATCTAAACCTCCCATATAGTTTATTTTCATTAATTGTTTTTAAAAATATCCTTATGTTCTATTCATGTTCCTTAATTATTTTATAATATACCAAATGTCATATATAATAGAAACCAAAAACTAATATAAAAACGTATGGAATAATATATTGTATTGATTCATAATTAGAACATGTGAATTAGATAAAACAAATTGAAGAAATGCATACTCATAAAGGATGTATCTCTTCTGAAATATTTTCTGTGAATTGTCATCATCCTTATACTTCATATGATGGTACACAAACATCATATAATTCTTTGAAAAAAATAAATATATTTTGAACTGATAAAAAAATCATCGATATGAGGAAAAGTTTACTTGTTCTTAATATCAATGGTATTCAAAGATATATAAAAAACGATAAATATCAAGGTACAATATTTCATTTTCCTAAATAAAAAAATGGAACCAAATTTTTATGTTCTATGGTGAATGAATCATTTATCTAATAACTCATTCAACTAGTTTTTTGATTCATTGGGTTCAAGTTGAGACATTCTATAAGGGGGATTACAATAGGATTAGACTCATACACTAAATTAAAAATGAATTCAACCTTATAATTAAGAAAATGCCAATAAATCTATCGAATAATCCATCAGTAAATTTTTTCAATAGTGTGATGTAATAAATCAGATCTATTTATTTCATCTAAAAAATGAGCTACATAAAATTTACCTCCATTATTCCTCCATTTCTCAACTTCTAGGTATATTGTAAAATGTACGAAATAATTGAATAAAACATTATTGATATTGCAAACTATTTTTTCTTAATAAATAGAAATCCAATCCATACAAAAAATTGGATCAAACTCCACTATGTTATTTTTAATAAGATTATAAGGAAATACCATCCCACTAATGACAATATTATGATTCATATAAATTATTACTCTCTATACACCAACCTAATGTTTTTACCAAGAGTTATATCACTCATCAATAAGTTGATAATACCAATTTTCTAAAAAATAAATTTGAAATAAAACATTGTCAATATATAGAGTCATACAGAGTACTAGATTAATTCAATTAAACGGGAAATAAACATGTCACCGCTTATAATGATGGCCCAACATTTACTAAGGAATAATAGTGTGGGGAAAATATTTTCCCACACACTTATGCTTCCAATAATAATGGTTTCCCCCCAAGGAAATCAATGTGGGACACACATTGTCATAAATAACCAAATAATTACAACTAAAAATTATTACCATTGTATTTTCATTTCTTTCTTTATAATCTTCCTTAAAGTCATGATAATTATTAAAAAACACACCACAATAGAATAATGTCTTGAATTTTTAATGGAATTATCCATAGTGAATTTACCTGATATCTCACAAAATGGGAATATGTTTTTAATACCTTTATACTTATATAATGAACTCTTTCTCATTTCCCACAATCAAGAACTATTATTTTTCTTGTTGTCATGGGGCACATGATTATGGGAAAATCCATTTAAAACATCTCAACCAAACAATAATCTCTTCATAAAATCTAAATTATTGAGAGTCCATATATATTTGTAGACTTGGTTTAAATACTATGTAAAGTCTTTAAATTTTATTTTCAATGTCGTGAAGAAAAATAATAAAATACCTATCCAAAAATGTGATGTTTAATTCATATGGGGAAACTAAATCCTTATCTATTTTTAATAAATCAATTAGTTGTTTCTCTGTTCTAATGTGAACAACATTATGGGAATATTTCAATAGGAAAATTTACTAACATGATTCCCATTATAAGGAATCAAAATCCTCTTTCTGTTTATTACTATCAATCAAAGGCAACCATAGACCAGCTTCACATATAAAAGGATATATGTTAAGAGTTACTATATAATGTTTCAAACATCCAAGGGAATTAAATATTTTTTCAAGATAATTGATTCCTCCTTCATTTACTACTAGTTTATATGATCCATTCAATTATTGGGTATATTTTCTGCTGAAATTATCTACTCTAGACATGTTTAATCAAGGAACATCAGGTTCCTCAATTTCATAGGAACCACCAAAATTTATATATTGTGTCAACTGGGACATCACTAAAAAAATTGGTTTGTTATAATTCCCACAATATCGGGATACTGGTTCTAAAGGTTAATATCCTCTCATTTTTTCTTGCTATATATGCCTTATTTCAAATATAGAAAATCATTCTTAAAAAGTACATTTTATTTAATAAAATAGAAATATTAAAATCTTATATCATTCTAACATAACCACAATGTAAAATATAAAATTTTAATTTATTAACACTATCATAAATTTAAAACTTATCTAAACATTTCCTTCAATACCAACAATATTTTTATGACCTTAAACATCATATAATAGTGAGTTCATTCTAGAAAATTATAATCTATCACATTTTTAATCCATTAAGGTTTATAGTTTTAGTGAATTAGGGCATAACTCATACATATCAAACACATAATATAAAAAGTGGACACTTTATAACAGTGTAAATATTTCCCATAATATTTTTCTCAACAAAATAATGAATTAACCATTTTATATAATCTATTTACGACCTTCAACATGATTTCTTCTAATCCCATTATCATCATCAAGTCTTGTTAATTATATTAAAAATTTTGGATGAGCCTAAAAATCCTATTAAGGGATGTAAAAAGTAATGAGTCTTTTTATCAATTGATAAATAATATCACCCATAAAAACACTATCATAATTTAATAATTTTTACCATTAATACATATTAAAATCATTCATTGAGAAAAATACCATTTAATAATTTTTGTGTAATAAAACTATTACCATAAAACCCATTGAATGTCTATAAAAAACATAATGGTATCAAGGAAAATCATTAATCATTTCACCATTATAAATAGTATAAACATAATGTTGACATATATATATCAATCAGGAAAATGGAATATACATATGACATAATTCAATACCTAATGCATTGCATGGATACCGTATACCCACCCATCATTCATTTATTACAGAACCACCCTTCATTGGTTTATCACTGAACCACCCATAAAAGATAAAATCCCCATCATAATTCATATATGATTTCAATTTTCAAATTTTCACTCATAAAATATCATTTTCAATCACCAGAAAACATTTAAATATATTTAAATAATATATACATTTTCAATACACACATTCAAAAATAAAATAACACGAAATGAAGTAAAATGGAAATATAGTTTTAAATTTTCCTTGATGAACAATATGACCTATATATAAATAAAAATACATAAATAGATATATAATTTTCTTAGTAAAACATATATATAAATATAAATATGAAAAATAAAAACAATAATATTGATATGGAGGAAATGATTATATATTTAAACATTCTACATTTTAAACATTTAAAATTGTAATCTGCATAGAAGAAAAAACCTTATAATAAATCTAAATTACACGATAAGAGATAAAATATTGAAAGTAATGTCAAATCGTATGTAAATAAACATTATCAAAAAAAAGGAGGAATATCGTCTAGAAATTATTCTATGAATGGAGATTGAGATGAAATCTCGTTCCTTGAGTCTGACTTGTAAGGTGTGACATTATCATTCGGAATAACAAACTTATTTTAATTAATTTTTTCATTTCTAAACCATTTTATGTTATTAATTTCTTATTTAACTTATTAAATTTTTTTAATCAACTACTTTTTTGTTATGTTTATATAGGGTGTTTGACTATATTTTTATTATGTATCGAAAAAGAATTTGGTATGTCCTCTATGGTCAAAGGTTTTATTATATAAAAATATACATAATAATAATAATGAAATAATTATCATATTTTTACCTAAATTAAACTTATAAAACCAATAATGATCGATGTTTATGAAAAATTTACCAATGTTACAACCATGTAGACTGTAGGACGCGCAACTGCATGAGTAACATTCCCATTCATCAATGTTAATTTTAGAAATTATATATGTAAAATTAATTTTATATTATGATAATTATATCATATAATCCGTTTTATATAATAATATATAGTTATATATATAACTATTATTATGTGAAAGGAATCACATCATGTTGAGGAGGTGATACTTCATGCATCCACGAATGATGTTATCACATTTTAAGTGGGTAAAAAGTTAATGGATAAAATGATATACTATATTTATATAGATGAAATTAATTCATGAATGTAATAAATATGTTATTTATGAAATAAATTTTCATGTAAACCCATAATGAACACATCCGATGTAAATTTTTTTGGTATCACATTTTTTTGAGGAGGCAACAGTCCACACATTTAAAAACTATGTCGTCATACTTACAAAAAAATAAAATTGTGATGGTATATGTAAATACATGTTATAAAATTATGAATACATCATAAATATTATTTATATATCGTCTATAAGTTTTTTTCCATCCTAATTCAAAAATATGAGAGGTGGTAATGGAAAAACAAATGATGTCATTTCACGAGGTTGAAGATCGCTCTAAACAAATGTTATTTTTGTTACCCATTTGATTGTTGTGCATTTAATTATAAGTAAAAACCCTAAAATTAAAACATCTCGGTATATTGATGATAATAATTTTATTATTTATTTATTGGATAAGGATAATTTAAAGGGTGTAGAAATAAATAAATAAAAATTCATATTGAATAATGTTACCATTTTTCAGGTAACTCCTTTTGGTTTCCACCAATGGGAATCCTTTTCTTCCTTCATATAAATTTTAGGACACTAGGGAAAAGGGATGGATTTTGGGATTCAAATTTTTTATTTTTTTTCACTATAAAAGTTGTCTTTAGAGGTGTAAAGATGTTGAGAGGGTGAATTACTTTTTATCATGGAGAGGTAGTGACGTTTTTTGTAAATATTAAAAGGATAAACTCTATTAAAAGGTCAACCAAACATCATGTGATAACAATAATGATAACAATTAGATTATATAGATTATATGGTTATATAATTATCATTTAATTTCTTTTGGACTTATATCATGGTCATTTAGACTCTACATATTAATGATTAACCACTGAGTAAAAAAAACTTTTACCATAATTTATGTCATTTATTTTAATTACTTTCACAAATATTTTTTTTCACCAAGATGTCATCCAAAAACACAACCATAAACTGATCCATGTATATATGGATGATTCTATTCATTAATTCCATAAACACCACTAGATTATTAATCATCCCAAAAATAATTATGACAAAATCATATAGTCCATTAAGGCTTATGAAAGAAGACCTTGGTATATCAGATTTCTAAAATATCACCTGATGATACCTCAATATCAATTAGATATTTGAGAACCCAAAATATACTTTTAAATGGAAAAATAGGCCATCAATAAGTGGAAGAGAGTATCATTTCATCAGAGTAATCATCCTAAATAAACAATAATCAAAAGGCAAAAGTAAACTCCTAACATCCATATTTGTGAATAGTACATGTGATCCCTAATGAGACATACATGGATAGATAAATCCATTATCCTATAATTCATCATGATACATCTTGATCCCTTGAATATAAATTGGTTCCATTATGTGTGGTAGAATATATACTATCGTAGCACCCGACATGAGCTCAATAGTGCATTTCAGGTCACTCTTAGGTAGTAGCCCTGAGAAGTCATTAGGAAAGACATTCTTAAACAGTTCCCATTCTAGTGGAAGGATATCATGACTATAAACCATGTTATCTACAAATAGACTAGAAACATGGTATTTGAGCACACTTAGTTGATGAGGAATTAGCCATTCTAAGCTAACATGGATATCCCACTCTACCCGGTGAATGTAATGGTCATCCTTATGATATGTACACATAACACTCTTATGGTAACAATCAATATGGTCAGAAGATCTGAATAGCCATTCCATACCCATAATTCGGTCTAAGAAAGACATATCAAGAGTATAGAGATCCAAGTGAAAGTGGTACTCTTCGACATCAAGAGAACATCCCTTGAACATGCATATGTCTCTACATCTAATGGTGTATCTGTCGACATAACCCTACTTACAAACTCAAATTCCAATTTCAGCCCATTGATATGTTTTGAAGATATAAAGTAATGAGAAGCACCAGTATCAAATAAGGAACTCTCTAATGTATAAGATAAAAGAATAATATTTCTCATTGGTGATGAAATAGGATCTATATCAACAAGTGTAGGTGGAAACACAAGAAAATGTGCTTTCCCACATCCATGTGATGTTATCTAGCTCTTATGAGTCGCAGTTCTCTACTGATATGGGAAATTAGTCCCAGTAGATCCATTTCCACTACCTCTACCACCATATCCAATATAAGTCGAACATACATAATGTTATGGTTCAAGAGACCTCTTCATACACTATATTTTTTCTAGCTCCTCCATCATTACCTAAATACCTCATGTAACTAGATAACCTCTACAGATGTATCATTATTCATTAAGCTTGACTCCATACTATATTGTTAGGAGAATGTTTCTTGAAACTTTCCGATCCTACAATACTAGTGGGAATACACATGTGTAAGATCATATGTAATTGATCATCTTGATTGGACACTCTACATTCCACTTCTCTAGCTGAAATTACCATAATGTATCTTCTTTCTCTTGAATTTCCATCCAGCTGACCACCCAATAAGAACCACTTATCCACCACTGGAAGCCTCCTTCAGGCACCCCTGAAGAATTTGAGCATGATTTTCCACTTCAGTAAACTTCTTGGTCCTTAAAAAACTCATCTAAGACTTAATTTAACATTTATGTCCATCCTAAATTAATCTTTCTAATTTACCATTTTATGAATCCAATACTAGAGAAAAACAATGTAAGTCTATAAATAATTCATCATAGTCCATCACAAACATATTCCCATGATTCAATCTCTTGAATTCTTCTTATCTTTCCTTCCTATGTGTCTCTTAGTTTATGTTTTCAAATAACATATCCTAAAAATCATTCCATTACATACCATTATCTTGACTAGTTCATTCATAGACATCTAATGAACATTTCATTTAAAAATGAAACGTGTATGATTTCATCTTGATTATAATCTCAATAATAGTCTCTAGGTTTTCATGTATTGTCTTGATATACTTTATCATGAACTCAACTCCCCCAGGTCAACCCTCTCTAGTAAATGTTAGAGGGTGCTGCAACTGAAATGCCCTCATTATATCAGTTATTCTTTACACAACCCACCAGAGGTTCCTTTTTATGAATTGCATAAAGAATGGTATGTTCTCTAGAAACTTATCCACTTCTTCTTCACTAGGCACTATAGGATCCTTAGGTTCCACCATAGGATGATCATCTACAACCATGTCCTATAGTCTTCTAATCAAAAAGCGTTATCGTGGAGGCATAACTCTACAGTTACAAACACATGTAATATGACTCAAAAATAATATTTATAAAATTTAAATTAGATGGAAATCGAGAATAACCCACATTTAGACTTTTCCCCAAACCTCAATACACAGTCAAAACAGATTCACTATTACTACCCTTAACCTTTATACACCTAGGTCTAGTCGACAAGTGTAAAATAATTCTCATTATTTAATTTTCTACTTTATACCCTAATTTATTTGTATTATTCCATCATTAAACACTTCAAATTTTATATTTGGAACCTTTTTATAATACAATTTCTACAAAAGGGAGAAATTTCTATGTTTAACAACCTACCCACAACCTCTTTTCCCAATCACGATTAATATGTTGTTTGTCTCAAAATTGTCCAGAATTCCTAGAATGATTCATGTAGAATCAATTATCATGAAATCATGGTCCATGAGTCAATTCTCCAAATTTTCAGAACAATCCATCAAATCACACAACAAGTGTTTCACACAATGTGAAATAATGTTCAATTATAACAATAAAAAATAAAAAAATCCCACCATGAGTACTTGGGATTTCCCCTATAAACGGGTTTCTAACTCCCACATATGATCTCATTACCAAGCCCCTGACTCTTCCTAGTCTGCTATCAAACATTCCACAAACTGTAAGACAATAGAATAATATTAGAAAATTGGGTATTGATAAAACATTTTAACATCCCATTCCAGGTGCCACACACTAGTGCCCCAAGATGGACTGCCACATGACTTCCGGCATAATTCCTCATATGTCAGAGGATACCGAATAGAAGATAGGTTTTGGTATGTCATTCAATTGAATAGTATACCATCTTTTATCCAAGTGAAACACTAGTGGACATAAATACAAAATATAAGAATCATATATAATCCTAACAATACCAATATATCTAGACAATCAAATAAGGAATATAAATTTTCTAGATATTGTAGAAAAACATTCCATGATAAAGTATATATCAAGTATAAAAAATGATAAAATGATGAAATAAATACAATGATGACTCTAATGTGTGTCCCAAAACATTCATGACTCCCTAAACCGTGCTTTATCCTGACATATCCATCTAACACAACCCTCTTCCCATAACCTATCTGAATTATATGAAATATATTTAGGTACTGATCTAGCTTTCCATGTATGGTTTGAGTGAAATATAGTGTTCCACCACCAACCGTGTCTAAAAAAAACCCCAGTCAAAAACAATTGTATGAAGTTGTATAATGAAAATAATTAAAATGTATAATTGAATAGTTATCTCATTATCAATTAATATTTATTAACCACATAGACTATCAGGTTTGAATATTGTCCCACATTCAACTCTTAATTTTTATACATATTTATACTTATTATAGAACACTCTATCTAACACTCGAAATACTATCAGTGTAGAATGCCATGTCTAACACCCAAAATCTCATAAATGTAGAATGCCATGTCAAACACCAAAAACAAAATTTGATATTATTTATAATTGGTGTATAAAACCATGTATAACACCCCAATTTTCAACAATACATGTAGATCTATCATTAGTGTTGAATGTCGTGTATATCACCCCCCCCCCAAATCCATCAGTGTATAATTCCATTTATAACAACCAAAATCCCATTATTTTATTTATATTATTAGTCTAAAGTTCCAGGTCTAACACCCGAAATCATGTCCATTAATTAATTTATAAATTATTTAATCAAATATTTTAATTAATCCAACAACAAATTTACAAACTAAATTTCTACTAATTAATTCTACAATTAATAAACCATTAAAAATATCAACATTCAATAATTAATTAACAATTTATTCATTATCAAACATTAAAATTATAACCCGATAGTTAAGAAAATATTTAAATTTCCCAATTTCTCAATCATTTACAATGATAGTTAATTCACCAATTAAATATTCTTATGTCTCAATTGATTACACTACTTGACTATCCCAATACCATAATAATTAATTCTCACATTTAATTATCTTATTCAATAACTCCAAAGTACTAACAATTAATAAATTTACAACTACATAATTTACCACATTAATTAACTCAATTAGCGGTCTCAATTTCTATGAAAATCTAGGAATCCTAAAAATTGAATATATAATAACTAGTCACGATTATGGGATTTTTAAATTATACCATGCACCTCATGATCGGTGACGAAGAACGATCAACATCGAATAGCCCAAAATTGAGCATAATAAATCAATAACTACTGGAAGAATATGATTTAGATCCGACTCCTTGAAAGAGGATGACGTTGTGAAAAAAAAACCTACTCCCTAGATAGAAATCAGAATCAGAATTACACTCAACATTAACCTAAATTAATGTATGTTACCGATCTAGGAGATCAATAAAAACTGAAAGGAGTACCAAAATAATCTAAGTCTAGATATAGATTATAAAATGTGATATCACATTTGGACCGAAGTAGACTCACAGATATCAATGGAAGATGACATGAAATACGGAGGGTGGTGTGCGGAGGGTCTTCAGTCAAAGGAGTTGGTGATAAAATAGGCATTGATCAAAAGAGGATCTTCATAAAGAGTATTTGATTGAAGTCGGAGGTGCACGAGATGTCTTGTATGGAATATGGACATGCATGTAGCGTTTGATATAAAAAATAGGGTAGGATTTATACAAGGTGATAGAGACATGTTTTTAATATATGGAAAATTAAAATTACTGAATGTGAATTCTCATTTCATATAGTATAAGAACCATATCTCATTTCTCCTTTTCCAATGAAAATAGCATCTAGTCATTTAAAAAAACACTTAACTGTTATTATATATGTTGTAATATAATTACATGTATTGTAATCATACACGTGGTGTAATCAAATTATTCATGGTGTTATCCATGTTTGTTACATGTCAACACATGGTAAAAGAGAGTTATAGGGGATGTAATATTCATTCATGAAACGTCGAAATGTGGTGAAAACTATTTTTGTGAAATGTTTTCATGTGGTGAAACCAACATACAGGGGCTGTAATGTTTTACTGTTTTATTTAAAAAATGATATACAATATTCACCAGTAAATAATGTAAAAGATTCATACATTGTAAAATTTTTGATCATAAAAACAATCACATTCTAAAGGGTTGGATAAATAATTATTATTGGTAAAATAATTACATAGAGGATTCCCTTATAAAATTTTGAATATAAAAATTATATTATAATATTATTGAGAGTATCATTATTTCCTCCTGATTATCCTTGTACATAATTCATTAACCACATACTAGATTATTAGTAATGTAAAAAAACAATTGTGAGCTAAACTTGTAGAAATAGTTTTAAGAAGGGGTACATATTATAAGTAACTTTGGAATAATAAATAATGAATAGTAAATAAGGCATGTAAATATTTGGGAGACACCATTTAATAAATAAAATGACTACCATAAATATATATGGAATAATAAATTTTGAGAGGACAATATATGAAAACATATTAAATTTATATTAAATTACATCTCGGATTAGGTATTGAATAATCAATGTGGGAAGGTCCATAACGGAACACAAATTCCGTATAAATAACATGGAAATCATTAATAGATACAAAATAATAAATATGGAATGGTAGATAAATAAAAAGACATTCAATTTATTCATTAACTAATATTGAATCTAATCATGATATAATATAATTGAGAAAATTTCGGGGATAATATTTACAGTATTCTTAATTAATAAAATACATAATTATTAGATATTATGATCTTATAAATCATGATACCTCTACTATGAGGACCTTTCAAATGTAAATATAAAATAAATGGTTGTATATAGTTTATTTAAAGATATTAAATTTTCCTCATTAGAAAATTTAAGAATTTAATGCCTATATAATTCCAATCCGTAGTAATCAATACATGTACAAGGAACCCCTAATAAAACAATTAAAATATATAATTTTTGACCAATATTACTTATAATAAAATATTTGAATTGAGTTAATAATAATGAATATTCAACATTTTCCAATATATACAAATAAATTTAATTTTAGAATATCGTATGAAAAGAAATATTTTTTCTTTAATGAATAAACTTATCCATGAAAAATAATATTAATATTGATGATAAATTTAATGTAAATTGATTATAGGAAATTGAATATTTCAAGGGATTGTTAGTGATAAAAATATCAATAATGACAATGCTAATGTATTCCTTGGTAAAAATAATCACAAAAAACCATTAATGAAAAATCAATGTATAAAAACAACAAAACCTGGTGGAGTATACGTAAAATAACATTTTTCTGTCACTAATGAGTAGAAATAAGAAAAAAAATTCATTTCATTTTATTTTTGGGAGAAATACACCTTTATAAATTCATTTACTTCAAAATATTTCGCAAATTATTTTAAAAACAATTTTATTTTTAAATAATAATTTTTGAATATTGTGGGATATTTAAATAAATGATTTTCATGATGTAATTAAATTAAATACATGATGTAAACATTAAAACAATGATTCTCCTCACAATTCATATAAATGGAAAACATGCCTTTTTTGTAAAACCGTATGAATATTCCTTTGATAAATTTTATAAAAGCTTCAAAGGGTAATAATATATTAAATTAATAAATTGGAGAATCAAAAATAAAAAATTTATTTTTTGGAAACATGGTATTGGAAGAAGAATGGTTTTGACTAAAGAGAGAAATAATGTTGGATTCTATTAAAAATTGGTTCTCAATAATGTAATATACCAAATATTGAAGATTGGCATACTTACATGACAAAATAATTAATAAAAAATGTTAATAATTTGAAAGGGGCTTATTATCAAATTTAAAATCACATTGGATGATTTAATTCAAAATTTTACCTAATATATCCTGAATTATTAACAAATAATGATATTTAATTTCAAGAGGGATGTATATACACCAAATAAAATAACATATGTGGATCATTATATTTCTTATCGAAGGTAAATTGAGATGATGTCTCTTATCACTTGGTAATATAAATGTAAATCCACATTGAATGAAATAATTATCAATGAAACAAAAAATACCGTAGTGAATAAAGGATTAATTATATTACTTATAAAATTGATAAAATATTTATAACACCATTAATGTTTAAATGAAGAGCACTATTTTTGATAGCATGAATGAAATGAAACACTATGAGTGAACAAAAATATAAAACATAATAATATTTAAAAATATTTCATCTAAAATAAACTTAATATATTTGATAGCTTGAGGAACACATTAACACCATACTGAAAGGAATAATAATATAATATACCATTATTGTCACGAACCGAATCTGCTCACCACTGAAACCGGCACCAACCCCGGCCCATGACATGGCCCGAAGGGAGTTCCCGAACCCCATGGGCTGGCACAAGTTCTTGGGTATCATAAAATGAGAATTGTGAATGATTCACCCAAGTTTATAAACATAAAACAAAAAATGATTCCAATAAAACGAATCTGGATTTTTCAAACCAAACAATGTTTTACAAAAATTCAGAACTGAATTACATAGTCTAAAACAACTCAACAAGACTATAAAAAGGTACAAACCAAAAATGAGTAGCCCAAGAACCTCAAAATGGAAAGAGGCATCACCCTCAGGCCGTCTCCACAACACCGCAACATTAATGACTGATGAAAACCCGAACTGTTGGCATAAAAGTTGTACACAAACCTGCGACCACAAAAATAACCAAGTCTACGTACACCCAACGGTGTAATTAGGGTGTGAGACAATGCCTAGTAGGATACCACCACTAATAGATTCCATGTTATAAACATTCAAAGACAAAAACACATGCATGTTTTCAAAAACATGTAATTTCTAGTTACAATTTCTAAAAGATGGAACTTAGAAAAAAAATCAGTTTTCAAGTGGGATAATATAAACAGTCAACACTTTTAAAATAAATTCAAAACATACTGAAATTTTTTTTCCATCTAAACATACAGTATGCCGATGGTAAGTATAAAGGATCTAATGAGCACAAGCAATAGGAAATAACCCCTTGGCACTAGCTAGTTGTGGGTCCCAGGTACCTCATATCTCAGTGAGAGTAACCCCAAAAAATATCTGTTCTCGTGCATGAGCCACTAGTAGGGAACATACCTATAACCTAGTGGTCCCCAATCATCATCATCTTAGTTTAGTTAGAGTTGTAAGTGTCAATATTTCTAAGTTAAACTAAGGCCAAACCTCACGAATTCTCTAGCATACTAGTACACATCCACCCACCTAGATACTCGGGATTTCCCTTTGTGATCAAACAAGTTCAAAAAGCCAAGAAATATAGTTTTCACATGCAAATATTACTTCTAAATCACACATTAACCAAACAGCCCTGTGTACATCCCACAAGTAACAAATTCCACTTTTCATTCAAATGCATTTTGAAATCAAACTCACACCAAAATAGCCCACAACACTTTTTGCATAACATTCACAATCCAACAAATCCTTTAACAATTTTATAAAGTCCCTTCAAATATGATAAACATCACATAACACCCCACTCGCATGTTTCATAAAACCATTTTTATAAACAAAATCTATTTTTCACATCGCACCCACACAAATAGCCCACATCACCTTCACACCTCTTTCACATTTCATTAAATCCATTAGACATTTTTATAAAACATTTACAAGAGGATACACATCACATGACAGACCTATTGAAATTTAAAATGTCCCATTTGAAAGTATAAACAATCCAAAACAGTTTTCCAATATGTTTTCACCTATTAAATAAATCATTAAACCTTTCAAAACATTCATAAAACAATTCTAAAGAGTGTACCAATGATTTTCACATAAAACCCATTTCAAAAAAGTATTTCAAGGACAAAATCACACCAATAAAAATTCAAAACAGAATTTTCAGTCCCAAACACATTTATTAAACTACCCACAAGTGTTATACAAACACCTCAAACAATACCACAAAAGATCCACATGCAAAGCACACGTTTTCAAAATCACATTCAAGAAGTACAATAAGGTTTTACACCTTAAACCGATTAAAAACCTCTTTAAAACTTAATGTCACACCAATACCCTAGAAAATCAGAATTTTCAGCCCAAAAAGATTTATTAAACCAATTTCATATGTTATAAAACACACCTAAACAATACCCAAAGGGTTACACATGAAAAACACACAATTTTAAGCTAAAACGAAACTATAAAAATAAATGCTTCACAAAATCCAACATAAAATTTTTTTGCACCACACACAGCATATAAGTAACATGCATAATAATTAATTCAAGAAAACTAACTCATCTAGAAATGATTACATATGGAATCAACTACCTTTTATGTCGAAACTCTCAAAACATGGTGTGAAACATCAACCGCACCACCGCCGCACCTAGAGAAAGATAAATCCAGCCCTATACCACAATATTTGAACAAAAAATACACCAATCAAACCCTAGGTTCGAACCTCAACTTCTAGGCATGAGGAACTTCAAGAAAGGGTGAATGAAACCCCAAGGAAGGGGAATAAATCAAGGAAAGAAACACTTGCATGAAACATCTTGAATCAAACGAACCAAAAACACAAAAATCTGAATCTCCAAGAAACCAAACCTGATATGGAGGCTCTAATGGGGATGAGAAGGAAATTTGTGGACAGAAATAAGGGAAAAATTGCAGAAATTTAAGGAGCTATGAAAGAAAAAATTTACCTCTTCAAATCTGGACGATTTGAGAAATCCAGAGATGTTTCTCCCAAATTCAAGAATCACATGAGCTCAGAAGCGTCGACATAGATAATGGGGGTTCTCCTTAGGTTTTTGGATTATTGTGGGAGGTGGAATCACCAAAAAAGAGTAAATATTTAATGATATATTAAAATATTAAAAATAAAACATAAATCAATAAATGGGCTTTCGGGCTGGCACAAAACCTTAATAAAAAACCCAAATCCATCATGATTATAGATTTTTATGAGGCTCAAATGGATATGGTAGTTTTCATATATTAGGGTATGACAATTGAGAAGTGGAATTTTTTTAAAATATTGAAAATGAATGACTTATAAAATAATCAAATTTGGTTTTTAATTCTGGAAATGGGCTCACGGTTTGGCCCAAATTTTGAAAACCCACAATTTCCACAAAAATTCAAGTGAAACCCCCCAAACAAAGAAATAATTTATATTAAATGACAAAATAACTTTTAAAATAAGTCATGTATGTGACAATTCTCCCCACCATAAAACTTTCCACCCTTGGAAAGCCACAGTTAGGCCAAATACAAAACCAACCCCAACTGATAATCTTAGAAGTAATTATTTTCCAAGATTCACCCCCAAAGGCAAAAACACCTCCAGTTATCAATTAAGGAAGGATTAATCTCACAAAAAAAACTTACAACACTTTCCTAAAACAATCATTCACATTTAGGCTTTATCCCAAATTAAAATTCTTCAAACACAATCTGAAGAATACTCAATCAATTTACCTAAACAAACAACAACACCAAACAAAGTTACACTTACCCTACTATAACTAAATCATTGGGCACTCTCCAATATCAATGTTTACCCCTGGAAGATGTAGGTATTTAGATATCTCCGAATGATAATACCTACTTCCAAGATAAGACCAAGGAAAAAAATTAGATTTACTCGTATGAGGAGACACAAATGGGCTCCCCACCTTAAGAGAAAACATAAATTTTTTTCCAGGGACATAATCAGGACACTAATAGGGTGAGGCCCGAACAGAATCCCTAGTACAGGGGGTATATATCCATTAGAAATATCCAAAATAATATGCATGGCACTCATGGTGGGTCTCCCCACCACAAGAATCAACCATCTTAACCGACCGGCGTGGGTTGACACGAAAATCCCCAAAAAAATTTATTGATTTGGGAGGGCTTCATAATTAGTCCACACAGTTTGAGAAACCATGCACTAACTATGCAGATAATTCTTTCCACATGGATTCCTGGCACATGGTCACAACTAATCGTGCACAAAGTGTGTGCTCTGCCTATCTATCCAAATTTCAATCAATTCTCCAAAGACTCAATGGAAACCAAAAGGGAGGGAATGATATTGGGTGATGACATGGGTACCAGGCCCTCCACTTATTTCCACCGAACGAGAACAACAAAAGAAAGATGACGACACCATAGGTTTAAACTCTTCCAATATTTCATACTGAGGATAGGACATTGTAAAACGTTTTAAATGACACTAGGGTTTCCCCTGACTATGTCCCAGCATCTCTATAGGACCTATGGATGGAGCTCAAAATATTGAAGCATCTTCAGCCTCGCAGTTAGGTTGTGGAAACCCCTGTGTGGAACTACTTCTTTTAGTGCCACAAAGAACTACACCACATACCCCGATGGGTTCACCAAGATTTAACACAGTCCATATCTCGGTTTAATGAAGCCTGACATTTCATTGAAATAATGGATTAGAAGATGCACAAACATCGCACCCTGTTTCGTTTTTTGAGAATCAATATAAGGATAGGACACGCATAAACACCTTCCTCTAAGATAGAGGATTTGATGTTTTTTCCAAGGGATACATACTCCCAACATATTAGAGAACCTTATATTATTGTGAAGCCTTCACCATTACAGTCAAATGAGCACACAACATCACAATGCATCACCGAACATGACCTTTGATATTGATAGAAACAATACATCGAACATGACCTTATGAAAAGTCCCTAAAAAACCGACAAGTCCAAAAAGTGGAAACAGTTGCCTCTCATGAGAAAAATACCAAAATTTGTGGTTTAACAAGAAATATTGCTTCAATGAAACTATGAATAACCCAGAGGCCCTCTTAGACACCATCGAGACACTCATCCACATTAACAACCCCAGAACACTTCCACCTTCGATGAATCATGAAACTTAAGAAACTGAGGTCTCTTTGAACCTTCAACAACAACTATCCCACTACAAGAGGATACAAAAATCAACGAAATGAATGGATATAGACTTAATCAATAAATATAGATAAAATATTCCATATATTGATCAACTGGAGGATTTTCCAATGGCGAAACCATACATGTTGCACTTCAGTTGTGCATTAACCCTTAATGGGGGAGTACCTTAACAAATGAGAGAACCCAAAGACCCACCCAAGATGGTCCATTGGTCAGAACATGCCACAAACCAGATCCAAACACATGAAGGGATCCACCATAAAGGAGTCTTGAAACATATCTCATAGGTGACTAATAATCAGTCCTTCTACCCAGCTTACCTACCAAACACAAACCCAAAACACGGTTCGAACGGGAGGGGTTCTTGAACTCAAAACATCCCACAACATAAATTTTTTCCAAAAACACATAATATATACCATACCAAACAATTCATCAGTACATCATGTTTTTCTTTATAAACATTTCATTGAAAACAAATGGTTCAGCGGTTATCGCATCCACCAATGGTACCCCATGGGCCTTACACAAGCATTTTTCTATGCCACACCGGGAACCCTCCTCATATCCATCCCGACACTCATCCAGTCATGGAATCAACCATCCATCTTCCCATATAACCCCATGCATGTGGTTTCTCACAAAAATACCAAAGTTTAAAACAAAAATTCTATCCACTTTTCAAAACCAAAACGGTCAACGAACACATCCATTTTCTCAAAACCGCTAACCACGAGATCAAAATCCCAACTCACATCTTACAAAACATTTCAGAAAGACACCACCATTTAAAAAATAACTCACATTCAAGATATTCTCATAAATTTCAAAACATCTAATCCCATTAAAACACTCTTTGATTGTTTAGAAAACTCTATTGGAAACAATTTTCAAAACCAACTTCAATATAGTTACTGCTTTTTAAAGAGGTGTAAGCACACCATTTTCTATTTCAAAACAATTCTGAAAATTCAGTTCTGCCATTTCATAAAACAAACCATTCAATCTTTATTTGAAAATAATTCCACATAAACTTTACGCTTATTAAAACCAAATCACTTTAAAACAAATGTGCCATGATTTCACAACTAAAGCACAAAACAATGTGAGAGAAAACTAGTTTCAGTGGGTGACATGGAAATATGGTTGGCGGCCATATTCCAATCACTTCACTGTCACAGAGAGTGTTCTAGGGAATATCCCCGGCTCCACATGGCTTTCCAGGCCCTACGAGCTCACTGAGACCATTAACCCAAATCTCTTTTCATTTCCCCTAATCATCATCAAACCGAGAAAACCAAAGGACTTAGATAAATCCCGACATCCCCTGGCAACTCGAATCTTGTCATGAGGTGTGGTGATCAGACACACTAACCATAACTGAACTACCAAGTCCCAACATTCCTAACTCTATAATATCCCTACTGATCCCTAAATAATGTGGCCCAAATAGTTTACTAGAACCTCCTCTAATACCATTTTGTCACGAACCGAATCTGATCGCCACCGAAACCGGCCCCAAATCCGGTTCGTGACAAGGCCCGAATGGCATTCCCGATCCCCACGGGCTGGAAAAAAGGTCATGGGTATCATAAAATGATAATTTTGAATGATTTACCCATGTTTATAAACATAAAACAACAAATGATTCCAATTAAATGAATATGGATTTTTAAGACAAAACAATGTTTTACCAAAATTCAGAACTAAATTACATAGTCTAAAATAACTCCAAAAAGACTATAACAAAGGTACAAACCCAAAAATGAACAGCCCAAGAACCTCAACATGGCAAGAGGAATCACCCTCAAGCTGTCTCCACAACACTGCAACATGAATGATCGGTGAAAATCCGAACTGTTGGCACAAAAGTTGCACCCAAACCTACGACAACAAAAATAACCAAGTCTACTTACACTCAAGGTTGTAATTAGGGTGTGAGAAAATGCCTAGTAGGATACATCCATTGATAGATTCCATGTGATAAACATTCAAAGACAAAAATCATGCATGTTTTCAAAAACATGTAATTTCTAGTTACAATTTCTAAAAGATGCAACTTTAAAAAAATCAGTTTTCAAGTGGGCTAGTTTAAAGAATCAACACTTTAAAAATAAATTGAAAAGCTTCAAAAAAAATTCCCACAAAATACACCATATTCCAATGGTAAGTATAATGGATCTAATGAGGAAAAGCAATAGGAAATAACGCATAGGCACTAGCTAGCTGTAGGTCCCAGGTACCTCGTATCTCGGTGAGAGTAACCACAAAAAATATATGTTCTCATGAACGGGCCACTATTAGGGAACATACCCATAACCTAGTGGTCCCCAATCATCATCATCATAGTTTAGTTAGAGTTGTAAGTGTCAATCTTTATTTGTGAAACTGAGGCCAAACCCCACAGATTCAGTAGCATACTAGTACATGTCCACCCACCTAGATACCCAGGATTTCCCTCTGTGATCAAACAAGTTCAACAAGCCAAGAAATATATTTTTAACATTCAAATATCACTCACACATAACACATTAACCAAACAGCCCCATGTACATCACACAAGTCACAAATTCCACTTTTCATTCAAATGCATTTTGATATCAAACTTACACCAAAATAGCCCACAACAATTTTAGCATAACTTTCACAATCCAACACATCCTTTTACAATTTTATAAAGTCCATCTAAATATGATCAACATCACATAACATCCCACTCACATGTTTCATAAAACCCTTTTTATAAACAAAATCCATTTTTCACATCGCACTCACATAAATAGTCCACATCATGTTCACACCTCTTTCACATTTCTGGAAATCCATTAGACATTTTTAGAAAACATTTACAAGAGGATACACATCAAATAAAACCCATATTAACATTCAAAATGGTCAATTTAAAATTATAAACAATCCAAAATAGTTTTCCAAAATGGTTTCACCTCTTACATAAATCATTAAACCATTCAAAACATTCATAAAACAATTCTAAAGAGTGTACCAAATATTTTCACATAAAACCCATTTCAAAACTGTATTCCAAGGTCAAAATCACACAAATACAAATTCAAAACAGAATTAGCATCCACAAAAACAATTATTTAACTACCCCCAAGTGTTATAAAAACACGTCAAACAATAACACAAAAGATCCACATGATAAGAACACGCTTTCAAAATCACTTTCAAGAAGTACAATATGGTTTTACACCTTAAACCCATTAAAAACCTCTTTAAAACCTATTTTCACACCAATACCCTACCAAATCAGAATTTTCTGACCAAATTTCATTTATTAAACCAATTTCATATGTTATAAACACACCCAAACAATACCCAAAGTGTTACACATGAAAAAAACCCAATTTTAAGCTAAAATGAAACTGTAAAAATAAATGTTTCACCATATCCAACATAAACAATTATCGCACCACACACTGAATATTAGAAACATGAATAATAATTAATTAATGTAAACTTACTCATCTAGAAATGAGTACACATGGAATCACATACCGTTTATGCTGAAACCCTCAAAACATGGTGTGAAACATCAACCGCACCATCGCCGCACCAAAAGGAAGATAAATCCAGCCATAGACCAAAATATTTGACCAAAAATACACCAAGTCAAACCCTGAGTTCTAACCTCAACTTCTGGACATGAGGAACTTCAATAAACGGTGAATGAAAACCTAAGGAAGGGGAAGAAATCAAGGAAAGAAACACTTTCTTGAAACATTTTCAATCAAACGAACCAACAACACAAAAATATTAATCTCCAAGCAACCAAACCTGAAATGGAGGATCTAATGGGGGTGATAAGGTCATTTGGGGACAGAAATGGGGGAAAAAGAGAAAAAATTGTAAGAGTTATGAAATAAACAATTTACCTCATCAAATCTAGACGATTTGAGAAATCCAGAGAAGTATCTCCCAAATTCGAGAAACACATGAGCTCAAAAGCTTCAAATTAGATAATGGGAGTTGTCCTTATGTTTTTGGCTTCGGGTGGGAGGTGGAATCACAGAAAAGAGTAAATATTGAATGAGATATTAAAATATTAAAAATAAAACTTAAATCATGAAATGGTATTTCAGGCTGGCTCAAAACCTCAATAAAAAACCCAAATCCATCATGATTAGGGATTTTTATGAGGCCCAAATGGATATGGATGTTTTTATATATTAGGGTATGATAATTGAGAATTTGAATTGTTATAAAATCTTGAAAAATAAATGAGTTATAAAATAAACAAAATTGGTTTTTAAATCTGGAAATGGGCTCACGGTTTGGCCCAAATTTTGAAAACCCACCATTTCCACCAAAATGCATGTGAAACCCCCCAAACAATGAAAAAATGTAAATTAAATGAAAAAATAACTTTGAAAATAAGTCATATATGTGAAAATTCTCCCCATCAAAAAACTTTCCCACCTCAGAAATCCACAGTTAGGCCAAATAGAAAAGCAAACCCAACTGATTAACCAAGAAGAAAGTTTTGCCACGATTCACCTCCAAAGGCCAAAACACCTCCAGTGATCAATTAAGGAAGGATTACTCTCACAAAAAAAACGTACACCGCTTTCCTGAAATATTCAAGTACTTTCAGGCTTTATCCCAAATGAAAACTTCTCAAACACAATCTGAACAATACTCAATAAATTTAACTAAAAAAACAACAACATTGAAAAAAGTTACACTTACCCTACTATAAATAAACCATTGGGCACTCTCCAACATCAAAGTTTACCCAAGGGAGATGTAGGTAGTTAGATATCTCCGAATGATAATACCTACTTCCCAGATAAGACCATGGAAAAAAATCATAGATACTCGTATGAAGAGACACAAATGGTCTCCCCACCTTAAGAGAAAACATAAATGTTTTTCAGGGACAGATTCATGAAACTAATAGGGGGAGGCTCGAACAGACTCCCTAGTATAGGGGGTATACATCCATTATAAATAACCAAAATAATATGCATGGTACCCATGGTGGGTATCCCCACCACAAGAACCAACCATCTTAACCGATCGGTGTGGGCCGACACAAAAAGACCAAAAAAAAATTGATTAGGGAAGGCTTCACAATTAGTCTACACAGTTTGGGAAACCGTGCACTAATTGTGCAGATCATTCATTCTACATGGATTCATGGAACATGGTCACTACTAATCGGGCACAAATCATGTGCTCAGCCCATCTATCCAAATTTCAATCCATTTTCCAAAGACTCGATGGAAACCAAAAGGAGGGGAAAGATACTGGGTGATGACATGGGTACAAGGCCCTCCACCTATTTCCACCCAACGAGAACAATAAAAGATTGATCATGACACCATTGTATTAAAATATTCCAATAATTCATACTAAGGATAGGACTTTTTAATGTTTTTAAATAACACTGGGGTTTCCCCTAACTATGCGCCAGCTTCTCTCCAGGACCTATGGCTGGAGCTCAAAATATTGAAGCATCTTTGTCCTCGTAGTTATGCTATGGAAACCCATGTGTGGAACTTATTCATTCAGCGCCACAAAAAACTACACCGCATACCCCAATGGGTTTACCAAGAGGTAACACGCACCATAACTCACATTACTGAAGACTGAAATTTCATTGAAACAAGGGATTAGAAGATGCACAATCATCGCACCCTGTTTTTTTTGGGTGAGAATCAATAGAAGGGTAGGACACGCATAAACACATTCCTCTATGAGAGAGGATTTGATGTTTTTCCCAAGGAAGACATACTCCCAACATAATAGAGAACATTATAGTATTGTGTGACCTTCACCTTTATAGTCAAATGATCACACAACATCACAATGCATCACCGAACATGGCCTTTGCGATTGATAGAAACAATACATCGAACAAGACATCATGATAAGTCCATAAACAACATACAAGTCCAAAAAGGTGACACAATAGCCTCTCATGAACAAATTATCAAAATTGGTTGTTTAAAAAGAACACATGACTCAATGAAACTATGAAGAACCTAGGTTCCCTCTTAGACACCATCGGGACACTCATCCACACTAACAACCCCATAACACTTCCACCTTCGATGAATCAGAAAACTTAAGAAACTAAGGTCTATTTCAAACTTCCACAAGCACTATCCCACTACAAGTGGATCCAAAAATTAACAAAATGAATGGGTGTAGACTCAATCAATAAATATAGAAAAAATATTCCTTATATTGATCAACTGGAGGATTTTCCAATGGCGAAACAATACAGGTTGCACTTCAGTTGTGCATTAACCTTAATGGGGGCGTACCATAACCAATGAGAGAACCCAAAGACCCAACCAAGATTATCCATTGGTCACAACATGCCATATACTAGATCGAAGCACATGAAGGGATCCACCATAAAGGTGTCCAAAATCATATCTCATAGGAGACTACTAACCAGTCCTTCTACCCAGCTTACCGACCAAACACAAACTGAAAACACAGTTCGAACAGGAGGGGTTCTTGAACTCAAAACATCCCAAAACATCAAAATTTTCCAAAAACACATAATATAAAGCATACCAAACAATTCATAAAGACATCATGTTTCTCTTTAAAAACATTTCTTTGAAAACAAATGGTTCAGCGGTTAGCGCATCCACCAATGGTACCCCATGGGCCTTATACATGCATGTTTCTGTGCCACACCGGGCACCATCCTTATATCCATCCCTACACTCATCCAGTCATGTCATCAACCATCCATCTTCCCATATAACCCCATTCATATGGTTTCTAAATAAAATACCAAATGTTAAAACAAAAATTCTTTCCACTTTTCAAAACCAAAACGGTCAACCAACACATCCTTTTTCTCAAAACTGCTAACCACTAGATCAAAATCCCAACTCACATCTTACAATAATTTTCAGAAAGACAAAACCATTTTGAAAAGAACTCACTTTCAAGATATTCACATCAATTTCAAAACATCTCATCCCATTAAAACACTCTTTGATTGTTTAGAAAACTCTATAGGAAACACTTTTCAAAACCAACTTCAATATAGTTCCTACTTTCAAAAGAGGTGTAAGCACACTGTAACACCCCAGGTAAATAAAGAATATGACATTTTCAAATTTATCCATATTTTTGAATAAAATATTAATATTACTTTAAAGGGGACGCTATGTGCGATGGTGTACCCAATACGCAACAACGAGTTTCTTTGGAATCTTACGTTGCACCCTAATAATAAAATAATATTATTTAACGCCTAGCCGTTGTAATGGAGGGAATGAACAGAACTAACTAATGAATTATTATATATGTTTGTCAAATATTTTTACTCGTTAAAGTAAATTTTATAGGATTAAAAATGCAAATGAATCCAATTTTAAGCGTAAACATTCTAATATTCTTAAAAAGGTCAATTAACTGCCTCTTGATGTCAAACCTCTTTTAAATCCACTTTTTGAAAATTTTATGTGTTATATTTGACAAAATTAAATTTTTCTTTTGAAGTGATACATCATAATTTACTTTGTGTAAATTTTTGGTATTTTTCCGATAAAGTTCATTTTTTAATGAATAGTGAAAAATGTTGTATTTTAATTCAAAACCACTTTTTAATCTAATTTATTTATATGATTAGATTATCTTTTGAACTGTTTTTAATGTGAAATTATAATATATTTTTACAATTTAATCCAATAGTGGTCGTTGGAATTATTTTCACTTTGAAATTGGACTTAAACTAGTGTCAATCTTTTGATATATATTGTTTCATAAAAACACGCTATTTGTCATGACAGCGGGAATTAATTGTTAAATTAATTAATTTAACATATACGATTTGAATTTTTTAAAATATACATCATTTTTGAATTTGGAATATCAAATATATATTAGGGTAAAGTTTTTGTATTATTCTGAAAAACTTCAATTTCTGATGAATAGTGAAACCACTAAGTGGTACTTAAAAAACTGATTTTTCATTTAAATGAAACTTTACCACTTCTGTGTTTTAAATTTCAAAAATCTGACCTACATGGTTTTCATTAGGAAGTAAAATGTGGTTCAATGGGATTAAAATAATTTTTTGGTAAATAGTATCTTTTATGTTTTTAATCGCGATTAGAGGTAATTAGTGTAATTTAAGGTAAAAATAAAGTTTTAATAATATGAAATGAACTTGACACATGTCCTACCCTCATTTTATGTGTCATGGACGACCAAGACAATCCATGGGTCAACTTAGGGACCCCATGGAGCCACTTTGGTTGGAAAATGACATAAATACCTTTTTATTTAAAGTTAAAAATAAAATGTCACAACCATGAGATGTTTTACTAAAAAAAATTTTAATGGGGTTATACAAGTCATATTTTTTACTATCAATATTCATTAGAAATCTAAAAATATTTCCTACATCATGGTATTTTTTTATAATTTTTAGACATTAAATAAATTAAATTATTTATGACATCATGATGATGCAGCAATTACCTCATTAATAAGGGATTTAAATAAAATGAAAAGATAATGTTAAAACTATAACTTACACTTGTCACAAACCTATTGGATTGGTTTATTTCGAAACTTTATCACCTTACCCTCTATATATATCCTTTTTGGTCCTTTTGAATCCGAAAATCATTTTATAATAAAGTTATATTTTATATCTTTCCAAGAGTGCCCGCCTCTCCTCTTATAAAAGGCCCCCACCTCTACCACCTTACACACACCTCTCATGCCTTTGGATCGGCCAACCCCTAACCATTTCATCTCTCCACATCCATATTTCCATCATTGAAGCCTCACTTTGGGCAGAATCCTTTCCAAGGAAGCCTTTGTGCTCAAATCAAAGGAAGTTACCCGATTCAAAGGTAATGTCTTCCCTTGTGTTCTTTTGTTTTATTTTCCATATCCAACCCCCTAAAATCTTTTTATTAATTTATTTTGTAACAAAACTAGTATCTTCAATATACTATGATGTTGTTATGTGAAGGATTCTGGATACCCTTACACACACCTTCATCTAATGGTTAAAGAACATACTGTTTCTGTGGATGGCGAATTACTGCCTCCCGAAATGATGATTGTTCAATATTCTTTTAACACCTTCAAAGGTGGACATTAAGATGTCACTATATATATATATATGATATATAATATGTTTTTGTTTTCCTTAAGCTTCTGTATTTTTCATTTATGGCCTACCTTTATGGTTTCCATTATGGGTAAACGCAATATCTTCATTTTAGGAAGTGCGGACTACCGCCCCGTCAAAGTGATTTGATTCGTTAATGCCATGTGTGGGACGTATAAAGATGGAATTAATGGTATTACATATTTTATCCTACTGGAATTATAATATACCTCTATATCATTATTATTTCATTCCATTAAATACAAAAAAATGAAATGAAAGTAGCGTTCATGCGTACGTACGACTTACCGTCTCCATGAACGGTACATTTCATTTCTTATCTCCAAATGTTATGAACTATTATAAGTACATATATATAATGTATTTATATGTAATATATTACATCTAAATGATTTATATCATTCTGTAATTATAATATATATATCTCTCATTTTTTTAATTCCATTAATATGACAAAAAAATGAAAGTAGCGTTCATGCGTACGTACGGCCTACCGTCTCCATGAACTGTGCTTTTAATTTTTTATCTCCAAATGATATGGAATAGTATAAAATGAATATATACTAGATATATATGATATTTAAAATATAAATACTATTCTGGAGATGATGTACCTATAACTACATGGAAAATTCTTTTCCAACAAGTTCAATTTTTACTTATGTACTGAACATCGACAAAAACATCTGATATGAACTCATTTTATTAACCAATTATTATAACATTATAATATGTGATATGAACTGAATAATAATATATAAATGAGGTCATTAAGAAATTATAAATTGACCAAATTTTATTATTCAGGAGATTAAATAATGATCGAGTCATGTCGGACACGAGGTAAGGGATCTGACCACTCTCTTTCTTTTAAAGTACACTCTTTTATGTCATTCCTTTTAAGCCCATATTTATTATGATTGGGATGTTATTTTATATTAATCTTAATGTAATTTTTATGTTCATATGATTAGAGACCCTATTTCATCTCATCAATCCATTTTGGAAGTTTTGATTGGCGTCGTTAGGCTGCCGAATTTTCGTAAGAGATCCATCCTCTCTCTTTCTTTTTAAGTACTCTCCATTATGTCACTTCTTTTAAGCTCCTCCTTGTTATGTTGGGAGATGTTATTTTATATTCATCTTGCTGTAAATTTTATGTTAATATGGTGAGAGACCTTATTTGATCTCATCAATCTATTTTTGGAAGTTTTAAGTGGCGCCGTTAGGCTGCCGAGTTTTCGTAAGGGATTTTTCATCTCACTTTTATTCCCGTGAAATTCATGCTACATTTGCCAATATTTCCTTTTGAGTGTTGTATGTACTCTCCATTATTCTAATCATTGTGTAACATACATTCGTTTATGAGTATTTACATCAATGTTGTATAGTCCTTCTTTCATGGGGTGTACGTTTCGAAAGTTACCCAAATCCGTAACGGAACCTTTCACCCTCCTCTTTTTAAAAGACTTCTTTTGTTATGTCTTTTAATTTTTCACAACCCGTCCTCGGGGCCCATGCCGTGACTACCTCAAGCCCACATACCATAGGCCAGGGGCTGGCGACTAGCACCAATGCGTAAATCCAGGAAAAAAGGGAAGGCATTGCCTTTGTAAAGTAAACAGACACCACAGAGAAAGGAAGCAGTAGAAGTAAATGCTAAGTAAAAACTGAATACGATAGTAAGTGCGGAAAAGTAAGTGGGCCAGAATACAAACCCAAACTAAAAGTAAAGTACAACTTGAAAGGGAAAACAGCAACTGAAAAGTTAAATCGCAGCATCGAGCAGCCCACTGGAACTCCCACCTGAAGGGTGAGTACAGATAGCCTTCACAGCTTCTGGGGTCCAGTCGTCCGCTCTGAGTACATCTCGCCCAGTGGTCCACCTCCAGGTACCATCCTGCTCCACAAACCTCAATCACGATCAGCGCTGTCCGTCGTCTGCAACCAACACAATGTAGTGTGGGCAAAGCCCATGCAGGGGTGAGTATAAGCTACTCAGTAGGGACCCCGAGACCCCCGAAGGTCTCCCAGAATCCACAAAAGAAGATACAATCACGAAGTAACGTTCGACACTGCTTAGGTATATGCCCATACATATAGCTAATTTATCAATTCTCGTTCGGCTCCAACATCCAAGCCCAAGTACAACCCGTCCCACACATGAAACAAAACGTAAATCCACACAGGATAGCACAACACAATCCACATAGGAAAGCAAAACAGGATTCAGCTCACACAGGTATACTTCTTCGTATGACGATAGAGATGATCATATATAGCCACTGATTCATCCATGTCGTCAGACCCACAAAGGATCGATAGGTACTAACACCCGCAATGACCCACAAAGGATCTGACCCACACAGGATCGATAAGTAACTAACCCGTACAAAGACCCACAATGGATCTGACCCACACATGATCGTTAGGTAACTAACCCCCGCAAAGACCCACACAGGATCGGACCCACACAGGATCTGTAGGCGCTGGCCCACACAGGACCATTAAGCGCTGACCCACACAGGACCATTAAGTTCTAACCCACACAAGATCAGACCCACACAGGATCGGTAGCACTTATCCTCGTAGGATCGTTGAGTGATGTATTCGTCGCCGTTGAATCCACTGAGGATCTCTGTACAGTCGTCGTCGTCGTCGCAGATGCAGCCAGCTCTAGGGTTCCCGAACACAGCAAGCTCGTTCGGGAGGGTCTACTCCACGATCCGAGAGGCTGATACATCAAACGACACATAGTCCAGAGTTGATGTATCCAAAAGTTCTGTATCGTCAACAGGAACTCAACGTCGCAGACGGTGCGTCAATCGGACGCTCGGTCTGAGAGTTATTGGCTTTTTCGTCCTAGGGGCCCGGCTGGTTTTTAAGTCAAAACCAACCCGACCGTACTCCACCTATGTCCAAACCTCGGACGGAGTAATCCAAAGGATCCGTCTCACTAAGAGGAATCCATAAAAGTCGACGGCACGTCAATCGGACGTCCGGAGTTCATGTTATGAGCGTTTCCGCTCCGAGGGCCGAGTTGGTTTCGTGTATGAACCAACCCGGCCGAACCCAAAGTACTCTGAAACCTTGAGTTCGATATGTCGAAACGACCGTCTCGATCCAAGTATCACATCGCCGCTGACGGTGTGTTGATCGGAGGTCCGCAGCCCATAATATTGGAAAAATACCGAAAAGGTCTGAAAACGGGGGGTCTGGGCCCGGGCCGACCCGGCCCAACCCCCCTGGGTCGGCCCGAACCGGGTCGACCCGACCTGGGTCTGGGTCCGACCCAGCTGGGCGCATCCTCGCCCGGCCTGCGCGGCCTGGCCCGGCCCGGCATGGGCGCGACCCGGCTAGCAGTGGCCGGTTGGCCAGCGGGTCGGCTCGGCCGGTTACGGCCGAGCGGAGCGGGGGGTGCGCTGCCCCCACGTGAAGGAGTCACGGCCCCGCATGGGGCCTCCCTTTCCAGAGGATGCGGTCGGATGCTACGACATGTCCCCCTCCGGCCCCACGTGGTCACGGGACCGCGCCCGGCCGCCGCTGCTTCAGCCGCGGTGGCTTTTTTTGGCGGCGCACCGGGCGCCGCTGCCACCTGGTGTCGGTGCCGCCGTGCCGGTGAGGCGCGCCGGCGGGCTGATCCGTGGACCACCGGACGAGTTCTGGTGGTTGGAAAAATGTGTTGTCTTCTCCAAAGGCCCTCCCAGGGCCCGTCCATCACTGTGAGGACCTCACATCGCCCGTGCAGCTTGTTTTGTCGTCGTCCGCTGTTCCGCACACCAAGAACGAAAAGGGTGGTTGGTTCAGACTTGTTTGTTGGTCCGCACCCACCGCGTTAGCGGTTTTAAAAGTCTCACAACAATCATTTAAACAAACCGCAGATATAATCACAAAGATTAAAAAGAAAAAAACCCCTACCTCAACGTTGTCGTCGAATGTGAGTTTGTCACAGAATTAACCGTCTCGGAAGAAGAAAACCGTCACGTCGCGGAAGGGGCGTCGCTGTCGTCGTGGTACACGGCGTCGCACCATCAAACTCTGAGGATTAAAAACACACAGATTTAATTGCACCAATTAAACCCATGTTGAGGATAAAATTCACAAACAATTAAATAACCGCAATCCCCTACCTCAATCAGTTGTTAATAGAAGATTTTTGTAGGGAAGGAACGTCGTGGAAGAAGCATCGTGGAAGGAGGATCGTCACGTTGCGCCGTCGATCTCCGAGGATCTGGCGTTCTTCGTCACCCTTCGTCGGAGGCCGGAATTTTTCGCGTTCTTCGCATTCTTCGCGTTCTTCGTGTTCTTCTCATTCTTCATGAAGAAGGATGAAGATCTCCAAGACTTAGAGCATCCTCCAATTCCTCTCAACAAGCAACCCTCAAGTAAACACAAGATGGTCTTATTTTATTCCCATGCCAACGATTTGAAATTCAATGTTAAGAAACGATCCATTAATTCGATGAATTAATTTCCACGACTTAACTGCCCAAATAAAAAGGGGCGTTTAGAATTTAAAAAAATGCACCAGTTGACTTTCATTAAAAAGGAGGTTTTCGCGGGTGCGTTACTTAGGGGGGAAGAAACGGTGGGGCTCGTGCGGGCCCCACCTCACAAATATCCTACCAAGTGGGTAGGATATTTTGGGTTCCACCCTATCCACTTAACTTATCTTAAGTGGCTTTAAGTGGGTTTAAGTGAGATAAAAATAAAGTGTTGCACCAATTTTATTTTATTTCTTAACTTAACCCCAAAAATTAAAAACCACACCCGATCAAACGCAACTCCGGAAAAGGCGTTTCTAAGAAAATATCGGCGTTGTGATTCCATCGGTGCCCTCAGAATTGGATTTCGAGCACTGGTTCAAAAGTTAGAAAAACTCGCTCATTCGTTCACTGAACATACCCGAGCCAAACTTCGGAAAATGATTCCGGGCACACTGGGCCTCAGAATCAGGTGCCGTCATAAACTGCGTTTTTGTAAAATTCCCAAGAAAATTAAGAAAAAATTTCCTTGAATTTTACATGTCTTTAAATCACCTCCACCTCTAGGCTTTACGTCCCTGTAAAGATACATCATAAACTAGGGAAACAAAAGTGGGTATTGAGCACGCATCTGAGCCTCCCGCTCCCAAGTGCTCTCCTGGAGGTTCCCGTGTTTCCATCTGATGTGTACTAGAGGAATAGATCATCCACATAGGACCCGCTCCTATCGATCCTCGATCTCCACCGGGACCTCTGCAAACGTCTCCCCACAATCAACGTCCATCTCCCCATGGTCAATGATATACATCATGTCGTGCACGTATCTTCTCAGCTGAGATTCGTGGAAGACGTCGTGCACCTGGTGCAACTGAGGTGGTAGAGTCAGGCGATAAGCCACCCCACCAATCCTTCTGAGGACCTGGAATGGTCCGATGAAGTGTGGAGACAACATTCCACCTTGGCCAAATCTCCGTAATCCTCGTCGAGGTGAGACACGCAAGAAGACGTGGTCGCCATCCTCAAACTCTAGTGGCCTCCGCCTCCTATCAGCATAAGACTTGTGCTGGCTCTGAGCTGTCCTCATCCGCTCCTAGATGACCTGGACCTTCTCTGTCATGGCCTAGACCATCTCTGGTCCCACAAGTGTTGACTCCCCAGGGTCTGTCCAACACAAAGGAGATCTACAAGGTTGGTCGTACAACGCCTCGTATGGTGCCATCCCGATGGTGGAGTGGTAGTTGTTGTTGTACGCAAACTCCACCAAGGGTAGGTGGTCCTCCCAGCTGCGTCCAAATTCAAGGACACATGCGCGGAGCATGTCCTCGAGAGTCTGAATGGTCCTCTCCGTCTGACCATCCGTCTGAGTGTGAAAGGCAGTGCTCAGACGTAGTTGCGTCCCGAACGCCTCCTGCAACCCCTTCCAAAGCTGGGAAGTAAATCGAGCATCTCGATCAGAGACGATAGATGATGGAACACAGTGAAACCATACAATCTCCTGAACGTAGAGACGTAATAATCCCTCCACTGAGCCCTACTCTCTGATGGGTAAGAAGTGAGCCGAATTGGTGAGTCGGTCGACAATCACCCTAATGGAGTCGTGACCCCTGGATGTGCGTGGAAGTCCAGACATGAAGTCCATAGATATCCCGTCCCACTTCCACTCTGGGACCTCCAAAGGCTGTACCAAGCCTGCTGGTACCTGATGCTATGCCTTTACCTGCTGGAAGGTGAGGCACCAAGAAACGAACTCTGCCACAGCCTTCTTCATGCCCGGCCACCAGTTTTGTCGTCTGATGTCATGGTACATCTTCGCCACTCCAGGATGTACATCTTCGTCTGAGGATATCTGTGCACGCCGCGTCTCACAGTCAGTGTCCCCACACTGTGCCTCTCTGACCAGCTGCATTAGTGGAGGGGTGATTGTGAGAGACTGAAGGAAGGCTGGTTTGTCTCTATCCACGAAGGATATCTACAAATTGGCTAGCTTCTCTATCGCCTCCTCAAGTAGCTGAATGCCTGTCCTTCTGCTGAGAGCATCGGCTACTATGTTCCCCTTCCCAGGAGTATAGACTATCTCAAAGTCATAGTCCTTGAGGAACTCGAGCCATCGCCGCTATCTCAGGTTCAGGTCATTCTGAGAGAAGATGTAACAGAGACTCTGATGGTCAGAAAAGACTCTAAAGAGCTCGCCCATCAGGTAGTGCCGCCATGTCTTCAGAGCGAAGACCACTGCTGCTAACTCCAGGTCATGGGTAGCATAGTTCTGCTCATGCAGCCTCAACTAACGTGATCCATATGCGATCACTGCCCGCTCCTGCATCAGGACACATCCGAGTATGGTCCCTGATGCATCGCAGTAGACTACGTACCTAACTCCCTCCTCCGGAAGTCTCAAGATAGGGGCGCCAGTCAATCTCTGTCTCAGCTCCTGGAAGCTCTGCTGACATCTGTCTGACCACACAAAGGGTTTTCCCTTCTTCGTAATATTTGAGAGTGGTACAACGAATCTGGAGAAATCTGGCACAAATCTCTGATAGTATCCCACTAGTCCAAAGAAACTCTTCACCTCAGTCACGCTCCAGGGTGGCTCTCATGCTAGCACTGCTTCGATCTTCGCAGGATCCACTACAACTCCCACCACAGAGATAACGTGTCCTAAGAAGTGGACCTCACGTATCCAGAACTGACACTTTGAGAGCTTTCCATAAAGCTGGTGCTCTCAGAGTGTGTCTAGTACAACTCGCAAGTGGTAGGCGTTCTCCTCCTCAGTCGTCGAGTATATCAGAATGTCGTCGATGAAGACCACAAAAAATCGATCGATCTATGGCTGAAAGATCCTATTCATGAGGCCCATGAACACTGTCGGAGCGTTGGTCTTGCCAAAAGGAATAACCAAGAACTCATAGTGGCCATACCGACATCTGAAGGGAATCTTCTGCACACCCTCATCTCGAACTCTGAGCTGATGATAGCCTGACCTGAGGTCTATCTTTGAGAACCACCGTGCTCCCTTGATCTGATCGAAGAGGTCATCAATCCTCGGTAGCGGATACTTGTTCATCACTGTCACCTGGTTCAGGAGACGATAGTTGACACAAAGTCGCAAGCTCCTGTCTGCCTTCTTGGTGAACAATATCAGGGAAGCCTAGGGTGAAACACTGGGTATGATGAAACCCTCGCCTTGCAAGTCCTCTAACTATACCCGTAGCTCTCGAATCTCAGCGGGGGCCATCTGATACGCTGGAGTGGATATCGGGGTTGTCCCGGGGTACAGGTCAAAATAAATGTCTACCTCTCTGCAAGGAGGTAGTCCTGGAATGTCGTCGAAAAGACGTCCGCATACTGATCCACCACTATAGGAAAACTAGGACTCCGCACGTCAACTGCTCCTAGTATGAGGCTAGCCAACTGATGAGTGATGGGTTGTCCTCTCCTCTGCGAGAGTCCATCCTATGCTGTGAAGGCTCCCTTCTCGCCAATGAAGGTGAACCTGCTCCCATCGGTGTGTACACATCGCACCTTGCGCCTAATACAGTCCATCTGAGCATGGACTATAGATAACAAATCCATGCCCAAGATGACATTGTAAGGCCTCGACGCCGCTACAAGAAGATCCCAGCTGAATCTCTCGCCTCTTAGAGTAAGCTCACACTGCCGGCACTAGTGCGTAATCATCGAGTCTTCTCTCATATGAGTCTCTAGCCATAAGGATCAAGCCAACGGCTTTGTCAGAATCTCCGAGCTCCAAACAAGGGCAGCGGCTATGAAAGAATGACTCGCTCTTGTGTCTATAAGAACTGCAGCAAGGGTGAAATAGACACAGATTGTACCTTGAATCATCTTGGGTGCACCGTGGTCGTAGGCCTCTCTGCCTGGAGTTGTGCCTGTCTCTGCCCACCAGATCCCGGTGGTCGGGGTGGACCTCTTGGTGGTGGTGGTGGTAGAGCCTCGAAGCGTCTCCCACCACCTGTTGCTCGGCCGGCTCCTATGCCTCGTCCTCCTGCTCCATGTGGACCACCACGGTTGAACCTCTGCCATTGCCTGGGTGTCCCCTCAACCGTCTGCTGCTCCTCGGCACGGTGGGTCAGAAAGTCACGAGCCATGTGTCCCTACACACCACATGTGTAGCATTGCCTGCCTCTCGAAAGACTGGCTCTGCGCTCTGTGCCTCGCACTGCTGAGCTAGTGTCATGAGGTCGTCTGCCTGAGGGTCTGGTCTACCTGGACCCCTGAGTCATCCGTTGACTGCCTGCTGCAGAAGACTCTGCTACGTGCCGCCCCGCGGTAGGTCTCGCTACTGATGAAGGCTCAGCAAGAAAGCTCTCAATCAAAAGGACTCTCTTCAGTACTCCTGTCTGAGTCGGAATGCTGAGGGAGATCAGTGATGCCCTGATCTCATGCCTCAATATCTGCTTAAAGGTTTGGGCCCGGAAGAATGGGTCTCGTACCATGTATATCGAGTAGCGCGAGAGATCGGTAAATCTTGTCGAGTACCGGGCGACCGTCAAGCTTCCATGTCATAGCTGTAGAAGCTCCTGGATGTGAACCGCACGGAGGGTGGATGGGATGAACTCCGACCGGAAGAGGATCTCAAAGTCCTTCCAGAGGAGAGATGCCTCATCGTGCACCTGGAGCATCAAGATCCACCATCTGCATGCTTCCGCGTGTAGTAGGCTCACTGCGAGGATCACCATGAGGTCTGCTGGTGTCCTCACTAACCTGAAAACCCGTACGACTGCCTCCAGCCAGTCCTCGGCTGCCTAGGGGTCCGTCTACCCACGGAACCTGGGCGGTCGCTAGCGCTGGAACTTGTGCAGTGCACTAAGGTGACATGCATCATCAGTGTCTGGGGCTGGAAGCATCGGTGGCTCGGCGGGTAAAGGTACCGTCGGTGCCTCTGCTGTCAAAGGGCCCTGTACCGAGGCCTTGTCGCTTGGCGGGCTGTCATCACGCACAACTCTCGGAACCCTAGATGGGTGCCGTTGTGGGGCCATCCTAAAAATAAACAGGTGTGGCACGGTCAGAACAGTATATCAGGTGAGATGATACAAAGTAATCACAATGAATACTTGAAACACACAGGCAATCAGTTTTTTCATGCATTAAGTCAGAAATCAGAAGTCAGGGTCCTGGTGTACGGATATGTCAGCCGCCGCACCAACACCGGACTCCCTGGACGGATAACCACACCCAATATGCTTAACACTATTTATTCACATAGAAAAAGATTAGAGTCAAAAGTTCTGTGGTAGAACCGAACTCCTATGATACCAATTTGTCACGACCCGACTGGCACTGGCCAGTTGGCCAGTGGGTCGGGTTGGCCGGTTACGGCCGAGCGGAGCGGGGGGCGCGCTGTCCCCGCGTGAAGGAGTCGTGGCCCTGCGTGGGGCCACCCTTGCCAGTGGACGTGGCCGGCTACTGCGTCTCGTCCCCCACTAGTCCCGCGCGGTCTCGGGACCGCGCGATGCCGCCGCAGCTTCAGTCGTGGCGGCTCCTTCCGGTGGCGTGCCGGCGGTCTGCTCCGCGGACCACCGGACGGAAAAATGCACCGTCTTCTCCAAAGGCCCTCCCGGGGCCCATCCTTCACTACGAGGACCTCACATCGCCCGTGTGTCTTGTTTTGTCATCGTCCTCTGTTCCGCACACCTTGAACGAAAAGGGAGGTTGGTTCGGACTTGTTCGTTGGTCCGTACCCACCGCGTTAGCGGTTTTAAAAGTCTCACAACAATCATTTAAACAAACCGCAGATATAATCACATAGATTAAAAAGAACAAAACCCCTACCTCAACGTTTTCGTCGAACGTGATTTTGTCACAGAATTAACTGTCACGGAAGAAGAGGATCATCGTGTCATGGAAGGGGCATCGCTGTCGTCGCGGTACACAACGTCGTGCCGTCAAACTCCGAGGATTAAAAACACACAGATTTAAGTGCTCCAATTAAACCCATGTTGAGGATAAAATTCACAAAGAATTAAAGAACCGAAATCCCCTACCTCAATTAGTTGTTGATCGAATATTGTTGCGGGGATGGAACGTCGTGGAAGAAGCGTCGCGGAAGGAGGAACATTGCGTCGCACCGTCGATTTCCAAGGATCTGGCGTTCTTCGTTTCCCTTCGTTGAACGCCGGCGTTCTTCGCGTTCTTCGCGTTCTTCGCGAAGAAGGATGGAGATATCTAAGACTTAGAGCTTCCTCCAATTCCTCTCAACAAGCAACCCTCAAGTAAACACGTGTTGGTCTTATTTTATTCCCATGCCAACGATTTGAAATTCAAAGTTAAGAAACAAACCATTAATTCGATGAATTAATTTCCACGACTAAACTGCCCAAATAAAAAGGGGCGTTTAGAATTTAAGAAAACGCAGAAGTTGACTTTCATTAAAAAGGAGGTTTTCGTGGGTGCGTTACTTAGGGGGGAGAAACGGTGGGGCTCGTGTGGGCCCCTCCTCACAAATATCCTACCAAGTGGGTAGGATATTTTGGGTTCCACCCTATCTGCTTAACATAGCTTATGTGGCTTTAAGTGGCTTTACGTGAGATAAAAATAAAGTGTTGCACCACTTTTATTTTATTTCTTAACATAACTCCCAAAATTAAAAACCACACCCGAGCAAACGCAACTCCGGAAAAGGCGTTTCTAAGCTAATACCGGCGTTGTGATTCCATCGGTGCCATCGGAATTCGATTCTGAGCACCGGTTCAAAAGTTAGAAAAACCTTCTCATTCGTTCACTGAACTTACCCGAGCCAAACTTCAGAAAATGATTCCGGGCGCACTGGGACTCGGAATCAGGTGTCGTCAGAAACTGCATTCTTGTAAAATTCCCAAGAAAATTAAGAAAAAAATTTCCTTTAAATTTACGGGTCTTTACATAATTTTCATCTTATTATGTGGGATATGTTATTATATATCCTTATTTCCATAAATTTTATGTCCAAGTGATGAGATGCCCTTTATCTCTCTCATCAACTCTTTTTCTAAAATTTGATATGACGTTGTTAGGCTATCAAGGGAACTTCTTAACCCAATTTCGATTTCATTGGGTTCAACAAGTAGTTATTGAATATGTCATCCTTTGAATATGTGTGAATGAACTTTTATTGTTTTACACTTAATATCCACTTATATTGGGTGTATTTATATTTTTCACACATAATTATGATATTGATTTTCCTTAATTTAAGGATACATTCTTTACAGGGGATTTCATCTCATTTTACATTTCTATTGAGAATTCATTGTTGTTATGCACCAATTCACTCTTATATAGTGTATATACTGTCCTTTGGAATATTATATCATGAATTCCTTTATTTTCATGATATTATAATGTTCTGATTAAATGTTATTCCTCAATTATTGTATTCAAGTGTCTCTCATTTTGTTAAAAACCCTTTAACTAAAATATGGTTTTAAATGTTTTAATGATTTATTCTTATAAATATTTCTTGTTAATATCCATGTTTTCAAAATGGTTTTAAGGATTTATTTATATGGATATTAATTGTTTAAATAGTTAAAACTTTCAAAGTGGTATGGGACACATTGATTCAAATATCTCTTTATTCAATGTTTTAAATGGATTCGAAAATGGTTTTTAGAATGGATTTATTATTTTAATATCTTAAAATGTTATATTGTTATTTCAATATGGGAATGTTATATTTATTTTATGTTTAAGTTATTTGCTATGATTATGTTATGGTTCTTGGGCATTGTTTATGAAGACGGGTGGTTCCCTGATAAACTAAGGGCGGGTGAGCCCGATATAGCTCTCCAATGCATTGGGTAACACGAAGGGGTTAAATGTTAAGGTTTCTCCGAAGAGATTTAGGGAATATGATGTGATGGGTATTCCAAATGTAACCAAGAGGGTTACTCCCTACGTAAGAATGTTATGAATGCCTCAAGTTACCTTTATGTCTTATGATTTCTATGATTTATTCATTATTTTATGAGGTATGTTAAAGTGATTATGCTTTATGGGTAAAGTATGATTTCATTATTATGTATATAGGTAATCATGTTTCCTTTTCATAATTTTTATAACCCTTACTGAGATTTTTATGCTCATCCCATGTTTTTGAAATGTTTTTCACAAGTCTAGGGAAAGGTACATGATGTGATGACAGTGTCAAGGAAGTGTCAAGAAATAATCCATGATTTATTTTAAATATGTTTCCGTTGATGGGAAAAATTGAATATTGTCTTTTATGTAACCACTTTGTTTATATATGGAATGTAATGAATGTTTCATGATCTAATTCTCTAAAACTCTAAACCTAAAAAGATCCTCAATGTGTAATTTTGTAATAACTCAAGATTAAGTAAGGTTTAAGGCTGGGGCCTTATACACACCATTTAACATTTCAAAACAATTATGAAGATTCAGTTCTGCCATTTCATAAACCAAACCATTCATTCTTTATTTGAAAATCATTTCAAAAAAACAATATGCTTCTTTAAATCAAATCACTTTATAACCAATGTGCCAAGATTTCAAAACTAAAGCACAAAACAATACGATAGGAAACTAGTTTAAGTGGGTGACGTGGAAATATGGTTGGTGGCCATATTCCAATCACTTCACCATCACAGAGAGTTTTCTAAGGATAATCTCTGGCTCCACATGGCTTTCCAGGACCTGCGATCTCACTAAGACCATTAACCCAACTCTCTTTTCATTTCCCCTAATGATCATTAAACCATGAAAACCAAATGACTTAGATAAATCCTGACTTCCCCTGGAGACTCGAATCCTATCATGAGGTGTGGTGATCAGGAACACTACCCATAACCAAACTACCAATTCCCAAAAATCCTAAATCTAGACTATCCCGAATGTTCCTTAAATAACGTGGCCCAAATAGTTAACCAGAACCTCCTATGACACCATTTTGTCACAATCCGAATATGATCGCCACCAAAACCCACACCAAAACCGGCCCATGACAAGTCGTGAAGGGCGTTCCCGATCCCCACGGGCTGTAACAATTGTCTCAGAATCATAAAATGATAATTGGGAACGATTTACCCATGTTTATAAACATAAATCAACAAATGAATCCAATAAAACGAATCTGGATTTTTCAAAACAAAACAATGTTTTAAAAAAATTAAAAACTAAATTACATAGTCTAAAACAAATCAACAAGACTATAAAAATGTAACAAAACCAAAAATGAACAGCCCAAGAACCTCAACATGGCAAGAGGCATCACCCTCAAGCCATCTCCACAACACGGCAACATGAATGACCGATGAAAACCCGAATGGTTGGCACAAAAGTTGTACACAAACCTGCAACAACAAAAATAACCAAGTCTACCTACACCCAAGGGTGTAAGTAGGGTGTGAAAAAAAGACCAGTAGGAGACCACCACTAATATATTCCATGTGATAAACATTCAAAGACAAAAAGCATTAAAGTTTTCAAAAACATGTAATTTCTAGTTACAATTTCTAAAAGATGCAACTTAAAAAAATCAATTTTCAAGTTGGATAATTTAAATAATCAACACTTTTAAAATAAATTCAAAATCTACTAAAAAAATTTTCCATCTAAATATACCGTATGCCAAGGGTATGTCTAATGGATTTAATTAGCATAAAAAATAGGAAATAACCCCTAGGCACTAGCAAGCTGCGGGTCCCAGGTACCTCGTTTCTCGGTGAGAGTAACCACAAAAAAGATCTGTTCTTGTCCATGATCCACTAGTAGGTAACATACCCATAACCTAGTGGTCCATAGTCATCATCATCATCACAGTTTAGTTAGAGTTGTAAGTGTCAATCTTTCTATGTGAAACTAAGTCCAAACCCCACGGATTCACTAGCATACTAGTACACGACCACCCTCCTAGATACTCGAGTTTTCCCTTTGTGCTCAGACAAGTTCAACAAGCCAATAAATATATTTTTCACATGAAAATATCACTTCCACATCACACATTAACTAAACATCCCCATGTACATCACACAAGTCACAAATTCCACTTTTCATTCAAATGCATTTTGAAATCAAACTCACACCAAAATAGCCCACAACACTTTTTGCATAACATTCACAATCGAACACATCCTTTAAAAATTTTATAAAGTACCTCCAAATATGATATACATCGCATAACATCCCACTCACATGTTTCATAAAACCCTTTTTATAAACAAAATCCAATTTTCGCATCGCACTCACACAAATAGCCCACATCACTTTCACACCTCTTTCACATTTCAGTAAATCCATTAGACATTTTCCTAAAACATTTACAAGAGGATAAATATCACATGATATACCTATTCACATTTAAAATGGACCATTTGAATGTATAAACAATCCAAAACAGTTTTCCAATATGTTTTCACCTCTTACAAAAATCATTAAACCATTCAAAACATTCATAAAACAATTCTAAAGAGTGTACCAAATATTTTCACAAAAAACCCATTTCAAAACCGTATTTCAAGGACAAAATCACACCAATAAAAATTCAAAACAGAATTGGCAGCCCTAATTTTTTTTATTAATCTACCCCCAATTATTATACAAACACCTCAAATAATACCACAAATGATCCACATGAAAAGCACGCGTTTTCAAAATCACTTTAAAGAAGTACAATAAGGTTTTACACCTTAAACCCATTAAAAAACCTCTTTAAAACCTAATGTCACACCAATAACCTACCAAGTCATAATTTTCAACCCAAAAAAGATTTATTAAACCAATTTCATTTGTTATAAAACACACTCAAACAATATCCAAAGGGTTACACATGAAAAAAACCCAATTTTAAGCTAAATTGAAACTATAAAAATAAATTTTCACCAAATAAAACTTAAACTATTTTCACACCACACATAGAATATTAGTAACATGAATAATAATTAATTCAAGAAAACTAACTCATCTATAAATGATTACACATAGAATCACCTACCTTTTATGCTGAAACCCTCAAAACATGATGCGAAACATGAACCGTACCACCGCTGAACCTAAATAAATATAAATCCATCCCTAGACCACAATATTTGACCAAAAATGCACGAATTAAAACCCTAGGTTCTAACCTCAACTTCTGTACATGAGGAACTTCATGAAACGGTGAAAGAAACCCTAAAAAAGCGGAAGAAATCAAGGAATGAAACACTTAGTTGAAACATCTTGAATCAAACGAACCAAAAAAACATAAATATGAATATCCAAGTAACCAAACCTATTATGTAGGCTCTAATGGGGATAATAAGGTCAATTGGGGACTGAAATTGGGGCAAAAGTTTATAAATTTAAGGAGTTATGAAAGAAACAATTTACCTCTTCAAATCCGGACGATTTGGGAAATCCATAGAAGTTTCGCCCAAATTCGCGAAACACATGAGATCAAAAGCATTGAAATAAATAATGGGGGTTCTCCTTATGTTTTTTGATTCTAGTGGGATGTATAATCACCGAAAAGAGTAATTATTTAATGAGATATTAAAATATTAAAAATGAAACTTAAAGCGGGAAATGGGATTTCAGGCTGGCCCAAAACCTTAATAAAAAACCAAATCCATCATGATTATGGATTTTTATGAGGCCCAAATGGATATGGTAGTTTTTATATATTAGGGTATGAAAATTGAGAAGTCGAATTGTTGTAAAATCTTCAAAAATGAATGATTTATAAAATAAACAAAATTGGTTTTTAAATCAGCAAATGGGCTCACGGTTTGGCCCAAATTTTGAAAACTCAACATTTCCACCAAAATGCATGTGAAACCCCCCAAACAAAGAAATAAGGTAAATTAAATCACAAAATAACTTTAAAATAAGTCATGTATGTGAAAATTATTTAAAATAAATTATGTTTTTGTATGAATATTACTATCTAAATTATTAAAATAATTGTTTTATTTATATTATAACAAAATTAATAAAATTATCATATAAAAAGAAATGTTTTATAAAAAATGTATTCTTTTTGAAGGATGGTTTATTTTTTCCTTTAACACATATTTATATTGAATTTTAAAATAATTTAATAAAAGTTAATTTATAAAAATAACATCAGATTTATAATTAGTTTAAAAAAATGTGTTTGAAATTTTATGATTTTTTATGAAATAATTTAATTAATAATGAATATTAAAAAATACTGAATATTTTAGAATTACATTTCATTTAAATTATTTTAACTAATAAATTAGATTTTATTTTTTAATGTAACATTAGTTCAAATATATATATATATATTAATACAACAATTGTATTCAAATAATTTTAATACAAAATTTTTTTATAAAATGTTTTTCAAAGTTTCTAAAGTTTATTTCCTTGAAAACCCGAATTCTAATCTCTCTGATGGAATATTTTAAAATTAAAAGTTTCTAGATCTGTTTAGTTATCATTTAATAAATAATGTAATTTTTTATAAGAAAAATTTTATATTATCTAAAATGGTAAACTAATATTTTTTAACAATTTTATTATTTAAAACATTAAAAATACCTAATGTGGTTAAGGTATAAAATATTTTTATGTGATTAAAATAAAATGATAATGCTTAAAATGACTAAAAAACATGTATAATATTTATTTTATTTTCATATTTCAACCCTAAAATGAGTATGGATCTATAATAATCAATTTTAGAACTTGTTTTGTCAGAAAACATGTGAAAAAATTATATTAAAAAATTAATTGTACTACTCCCCCCACATATAAATGGTCCACCTGAGACGGATTTTTGTGGAATCATATAGAGTTTTCAAAAAGAATATTTTATATTCCTCAATAATCAACTCTATATTATTTCTTCTTCTAATACCTTTAATTATTATTGAACCATCCTGAAATAATATCCTCAACATCATCCATATACTAAGATTTTTTTAGGGTATTTTTATTAACTACAACTATAATGACTTCTATCAAATGGGTTATGAAATCATAATTCATTTGTCTTGTGGACTGTCGTCATCCAAAGTAATTTGATTCGTTTTTCCCCAACATTTTACCTGGAAGGTAATATGGATACTGATAATAAATATATGTAATATATATGGAATATTATTTATATTAACTTAATATTTATCATTTTTAAATATAATATATAATTTTCCCATTTACACTGAAAAATGATAACATTAATCATGTATGTGTGGACTACTACCTTCACGAAACGATATGAATCACTTTGCGTACCACAAAAATGTAATTTATATATAATTATAATAAAATAAATAATCTTATATATTTTACAAAATTATAATTAATTAAATATAAAAAATTTCATAACTCATTACAATAATGAATAATGGAAATTTTAAATATTACCCATGTCTATATATAGTCTACCATCTTCTTGATCAAAACATAATTTATTTCTAAAAAGAATCGTTCATTATTTTTATTAAAAGTGAAACTGATATATAAATCTTATAAATATGTCATGAAAATTTATCTTTATATTATGGAGTTTTATAATTTTAGATTGAACCATATCTTTCATATAAATAGATGCACCTGAAAATAAGGCAATTAACAAAAAAACAATGAATATAATTATTTAAAATTAATGAACAAGAGATATGATTTTATTAAAGAGTAATACAAGATATTATAAATATTAATATTGTATGAGTATAAATTTTAGACATGTTTTAAAACATTATAATGTGTTTGAGTCATGTTCCACCAAAATTAATTTTTTAATAAGAGATTTTTAGCACAATATCAATTCATTGTGTTTATATTATTTTTTATTAATTGTAGATGTTATGATTATTTGTCTAATCACTATTTTTTATTTTTTTGTTTTTTCTCCAAATATTTCATGTGGATTGGATTTTTATACCGAAAATAAATAAATAAATTAATCCCTAATAAAAATAATAGTTATGTTTCATGAAAGTTTTCTAATTTCACTTAATTGATGTATATTTTAGTATTGTGTAGAAATGTTCCTTTATATGGTGTACATAAATCCACTTTGACATGAAATATAAGATATGGTGGGTTAAGGATGGTCTGATCACACCTTTTACATGTAATATCAATATTCATTTATAATTAATTTCATTATTCAATTTAAGTTATTTCATTCAAGTTATTTGACTTAAAATTTAACATGCTAATAAGAATTTCACAACTGAGTTTATTTTCATTAGGTTATGTAAACTCATTTTCATCATTGATATTATAATATTATATTTGTAATAAATTCTGATTATCGTATTTTGTATTTATACTTTTTTCATGTTGATTTACATTATTTAAAGAAAATATTTTCATTTTCTGACTCTCATTTCAATTGCATCAACTTTTTATGGGTTTATTTTACATTCTCGTTATAATCTGTATTTTTTATTCATTAATTTCCATTTACAGATATTATTTTATAATTAGAAAATTCATCCCTTTAATTTTTTTATCAAATATTAAGTTATCATATTTTCATTAAATAATTACATTTCTTCAAACTTCCATACTTAAAATAATTGAGAAAATGTTTTTATGAAAATCTGACTTCATTCCTCCCTTAGATCAGATATCCATTTCACAAAAAAATGTATTTATAAATATGTTTTCAAAAAAATTATCCTTTTCACACATAATTATTAAATTGATTTTTACCCATTTTACACATTAAAATTTATTCATGAAAAAATATTCATGTAATATAAAAAATAATTATCAGTTTTATTTTATCGAATAGTAAATGGGATTTTTTTAACAATTTATAAAATGAATAAAATTTACCTCCATAATTTCCACAAATATTTTCAGAATCATCATTCCTAAATATCAAATTGTATTTTATTTAAAATTTATTTTCCTAATTGTTTTTGAGAATATAGATTTAAAAAGTGATTTTCCAAATTTAAAGAAAATTTTTGTCACGATTATTTTAAAAGATCATTTTATGGTGTTTCTATTAATTAATGATGAAAAAATTTAATTCATATTATAATGGGAATATATTGTATTTATATAAAACATTTTCTTCCACTTTATGGTTTAATGTCATTTTGAGGAAGGATTTTATTTTTCATTCACTTCCCAAATTCATTTATTAAGACATTAACATTTGCTAGAATTATTCAGATTCATGTAGAAATTAATTATCCGTTAATATGAATATTATTAATCATGTGCTTATTTATTTCTTAAACTATATATCATTTCTAAATATTGTGGTCTATATTGAATGTTATTTGTTTTTATGTGAAAATATTTAAAAATATATATTATTTACTCGGTAATGATATTTGGTGATGAGGCACATCATCTAGGAATTAAATTAATTATTAGATTCTTGACGAATTCATTGTATATATGGAAATGTTGGGTTCTGGTTATAGATTCTCCCTTGATGAATTCAAAGGCACCATGAGATGAATTAGTTTAATAGAATTAGTTATTTTGGTTTCTGTTTTATACCTACCCAACAATTATAAACTCTCTTAATGTTAGATCAAGAGGGTAGTGGTTTCATTCCCAATATAAATTAATTCTAATAATTAAGAATTTAATTCATTATGAGTTTAGTTATTATAGTCCATGATATTTTCACAATGATTTTTTTCTAGATAAATTTAGTTTTTCTATTGATTAAGTGGAATGTGTTTGGTTATTAAATATTACACATAAATTATTCCTTATTTATTCATTATATTCATGATATATAAATGGATTTTTTTTCTTATTTACATTTCCATGCTGATTATCCATTATCATATAATTATTTACACTTTGATTATATCGAATTTTTTCCACCATATTTATCGTTCAATATTTAGAATGATTATTGATGCATAAAAGAACCTGTTTTCATAACCATTACGGATCATTTGAGATCACCCTTATTTTTTTCCTTTAATAAGTATCCCTGAAGTAAATAATAACTGATATAAATATGTATGATATAGGGAATAATGGTACTCCTCAAATGAAATTTATTTGTAATATGAGTATAACGACCCATACTTTACATACATTGTTAATACTTCAAAATTGAAGCATAATTATTATAACATATAACAAAACCACTAAAGGACCGTATAGGTATAGTATCTTTAGAAACTGGGAAACATAAACAATTGGTTCATAAATAGTCTACATTGTCTCCCATTTATTTCATCATATCTATAGTCACATTTGGAATATCTTACTTAATAAACTTCTTCCTGACCTGGGGAGAGAAAACATACAAAAGGGTGAGCTCAAATGCTCAGTAAGGGTAAACAAAAGAAATATCAATCACATCATATTCATAAGAACATAACTTTTGGAAATTGTAACCTGCAAAAGAGAACAAAATTTCATAACATGGGATAAATCATAGTAGTGAAATGTATTCCCAATAATCATAACATAAAACATGAAACTTTGTGGCATACACACATAATCATAGAGAATCATTTCTTATTATTCAAGACTCATTGCCAATACTATCTTAGTGGACAAAGTCCATTTCTGAACTGAGTTCACTCCTCGTTTCAGTCTTGTTTCACTGAACCGGTATAACCTACTGTTCCATCCATGTCTATCTCGTGAGATATAAAATCTTTACCCAATGCATTAGAGGGAGATATAGGTCCCACCCATCTCATAATGATACCATTCTTATGTGTGCCACAAAATCATAAATCATACATCATTGCATAACCCATGTAATAAAAATGGGAATCTTAAACATCATGACATCATAAAACAATTCATATAAGATAAAGAAATTCATAAAAATAATTCCATCACAACATAATCAAATAAATTTAATAATAGGGATATAAACAGAACCCTATATTATCTTAGATGGAAAATAATTTTGATAAAAAACTTGATCTCCATTATTGAGGAAAATATCCTTTCAAATTAAAAAACTATTTTCCTTTTTTTAACATGTGATACAATTTTAAACTAAAGAAGTTGATTAAAAATAAACTTGAAAACTTGTAAAGGAAGCTTCTTGGAAATAATGTTTTAAAAATCAATTCATTCCGTATAAGTTAAAAAAACATTCTTCTCGAACTTTTGTCGGAAAAGTCAAAAAGTACCTTGTTCGAAAAACGACAAAAGATTCCTTTCATATATTTTACTAAAAACTCACCGAAGGGTAAAATTGGATTTAAAAAATTGTAGGTGGATGGAAATAATATTACATATTGAGAAAACATGGATGTGGATGATAAAATACACCCCAATAAATACCAAAGTATAAACAATCTCGGATAAAAATGAGATTGTGATATTTCCCTTACCTTAGGTCCGATTTGCTTCGTAAGTGTCCGAAACTCCTGTATAATGATTTAAAATTGACTTATTCCAGAATCATACTTATTGTTATAATATCATATATGGTCATATTCTTAGCTTCTTATTAGTAATATTTCATTACTACTTGTTATTCGGGTGTTTATTACTTTTTGTTCTTATGTGTGTTTTGTCGAATAAATTCTTATTCTTCTCTTTAGGTTATAGATACCTCATTTCCAGAATGGTATTAGTGTAATATATATCATATTCATTCATTCAATTCATTTATATAATTTTTATGAAATGAAGATCATGTAGAATGAGTCGCATCACATCGTGGAGACGGTATTCCGTACGTACGCACGAGTGATGATATCATTCCTATGATCGTGGAATTGTATTGGAATGTATGTATACTATTTCAGAATCAATATCACTTTATAATAGTCATATATAGTCATTATTTACACCATTATATTCATCCAAGTAAGGTGGTGGTGGAAAATAGATTACACCACGGCGTGGAGACGGTATTCCGTACGTACGCACGCGCGGTGATTTCTTTTTCCATAGGATGGATAAACGGTGAAATAGGGTTGTTTTATAAATATAATAACATATCATTATATGAGTGATACTGATGTTATTACTTCATAATGAAACAACTAAAGAAGAAGAAGTGGAAGAAGAAATAAAGATGAAAGAATCAGTAACGGACATTACCTCTTCTTTGAAGTACTTCTTTGAGACCTCCTTTTTGGGAACTAAAATAGGACTTTGAAGAAGAACAGAACCTCTAGGATGTTTCTAGGGAAGTGGAGAAGAGAAATTGTGAGGGTTGGGCCGAGCTTGAAAGCTCAAAGTGGTGTGAGGAAGAGGGGGATGAGGTGCCCTTTTATAAGGGAGGAGAGGGGCACCTTTGAGAAAACTAAAAGTATTATTTTATTATAAATTCAAATTCGGTTTTTAATAGCTCCAAATTGATATATTTAAAACCTAAGGTGGTTAGGGGTCTAAATCCTCTCATCCAATAGAATTTAGACAAGTTTATGTATCAATTTCAACCTTGTCATTTAGATTTAACTTTAAGTTAGATAATTTAACTTTTCATCGTGTCTTCTTGTTTTCTTACACTATAAGGTTAATAAACATACTATATCAAGCCAAACGAACCCCAAGTTGTTTATTATTAATATATATAACCTTATATAAGTAATTTGGCCAAAACTTAGATTTTTAGGAATAAAATAACAAATAATAATATAATATTTGTTTTAAAAACTATTTTATGTCAATTTTGACACTATTTAGTAATTGATTTTTTTGAAAATCATAACAGATTTATTAGTTCAAACCAAGTTAATTAAATCAATACTAAGATGTCATATTAACCTATAAAATTAGTTTAATTCATAAAAAGTCTCAAATTACATTTATTTGGGTATTTATAACATCAATTATGTCAATATTTCATTAATAAGATAATTACTGCATCATCGTTGTGTCATAATTAAATTATTTAATGTCTAAAAATTAAAAATAAAATACCATTATGTAGGAAATATTTTTATCTTTCTAATGAATATTTATAGTTGAATTTATCTTATGTATAACCGCATATTAAAAATTATTTACTTATTAAACTTTGATTTTAACTATTTTAACCCTTCTTTAAATAAATTAATAATAAATGTCCTAATCCAATCCAAGTGGGCCTAAATGGTCATATTTTATTCCTAATGTTGTTTTTTGTCGAATTACACTTGTCCAATAGAATTAAGACATGTGTTAGGGCAATAATAATATCATTTTTACCCTTAATTACCCTATTTACTTTTAACCGTGGTAAAAAAAGTAAAAATTACTATTGACCAAAAAATTATTTTCATCTCATTGAACCACATTTTACTTACTGACATCAACCGTGTCTCTCAGATTTTCGAAATTCCACTCACATAAGTGGTGAAATTATGTTTTATGAAAAATTCAGTTCTTTTAACTACCACTTAGTGGTTTCAGTATTCACCAAAAATTGAAAGTTTTCAGAAAAATACCAAAATTTTACCCTAGGCTAATTTCGATATTCCGAATCAAAAAGTGAAGTCCATTTTAAAAAATAAAATTTATAAAATTTCAAAAAGTGTTTATTACTATTCATAACGGCTAGTTTTAATAATATTTTTATAGCATATCATTGTTTAGTGAAACTCGGTATTGCGTACGACGCAAGCTATCAAGGAAGGTTGTGGTTGCGTGTAAAGAAAGCCAGGCTAGTGTTGTGTGTAGTGAAAGATTCATTTGATGATTAATATAACATAAAAACAAAATATTTCACATAAAAGTCTCGGGTGTTACATTCTACCCCCCTTAAAATGAGTTTCGCCCTCAAAATTCGTAACTTTGTAACAAACAGATGAGGATACCTCTCCCTCATTATATCCTCAAGCTCCCATGAACTTGAGAGAGATACATGGAACACATCATGAACTTGAGAGAGATTTGGTGGAAGCGCCAATCGGTAAGCTACCTTCCCAACACGATCCAGTATTTCGAAAGGACCGATATATCTAGGGATCAACTTCCCATTCTTTCCAAATCTCATGACTCTCTTCCAGAGAGATATTCATAAGAACACTTTATCACCCACTTCAAACTCTAGGTCTTTTCTTCGGTTGTCGGCATAACTTTTCTGTCGACTCTGAGCTGCTCTTATGTGTTGTTGAATAGATCTGACCTTTTCTTCCATTTCATTAATGAGATCAGGTCTTAATAGCTTTCTTTCCCCAACTTCATCCTAGCAAGTTGGACTCTTGCATTTCATTCCATAGAGAGATTCATAAGGAGCCATCTGAATACTGGAGTGAAAGATATTATCATAAGAAAATTCCACCAAAGGTAGGTGTTGATCCCAACCACCTTTGAAATCCATAGAGGAAGCTCTCAACATATCTTCTCGAGTTTGAATTGTTCTCTCTGACTGACCGTCTGTCTGAGGATGATAAGTAGTGATGAAACTCAACTCTGTATCCAGAGTATGCTGAAGACTTTTCCAGAACTTTGAGGTAAATCTTGGATCCCGGTCAGATATAATAGAAAGTGGTACTCTATGCAATCTTACCACTTACTATACATATATCCTGGAAAGCTGATCCAAAGATAAATCCTCTCTAATAGAAATAAAGTATGCGGACTTTTTAAGACGATCAACTATGACCCAGATAGCATTATTTCCTTTGGATGTTTTAGGAAATCCTATCACAAAGTCCAGAGTGATTTTTTACCATTTCCATTCGCGTATGGGTAATGGTTGTAACATCCCCTTAGACTTCTGTCTCTCAGCTTTAACTTGCTGACAAACCAAGAATAGAGAGACATATTCAGCAACATCTCTTTTCATGCCATCCCACCAGAAGTACTCTTTCAGGTCCTTATACATCTTCGTGCTTCCAGGATGAATAGAGAATGAAGAACTATGAGCCTCATCCAGCAGCTCCTTTAATTCTGGGATGGGAGGAACACAAACCCGATTCCTGAACTTTATTATCCCATCACAATCAAGGTTGAATTCTGGAAAATTTCTCACCTTATTTTGTAGCTCGACATCTTCTTTCTGTGCCTCTTTAATCATCACATGTATAGATGGTTGAACATTCATTTGACAAAGATAAGATTTTTCCCCTTACATTATAATTCCAGGATCCATTCTTTGTAAATCCATAAATATTGGATCTTTTGTGATCCTCATCATGGATAAACTGGCATGGTCTTGTCGACTTAATGCATCTACCACCCTGTTTGATTTCCCATGGTGGTAATGGATTGAGCAGTCATAATCCTTAATTAGCTCCAACCATCTTCTTTGACGCATATTCAGCTCCTTTTGTGTGAAAATGTACTTTAAACTTTTATGATCAGTATAAATGTCACACCTTTCTCCATAAAGATAATGCCTCCAAATCATTAATGCAAAGATTACCACAGCTAACTCCAAATCATGTGTTGGGTAATTTTTCTCATGGATTTTCAACTGTCGTGAGGCATAAGCTATCACCATATCATTTTGCATAAGAACACACCCCAATCCCTTCTTGGATTCATCATTGTAGATCACAAACCTTTCTCCACTACAAGGCAGTGTGAGCACATGTGCACTGGATAACCTTCTTTTCAACTCCTTGAAATTCTCTTCACATTCTTCCATCCAAAAAAACTTAACACCATTCCAAGTAAACTTGGTGAGTAGATTAGATAATCGTGAAAAATCTTTCAGAAAACTTCGATAATATCCATCCAAACCAAGAAAACTTCGGATCTCAGTCACTGTTGTTGGTCTCGACCATCTTTCGATAACCTCTGTTTTTGCTGGATCCACAGATATCCCCTCTTTTGAGATTATGTGACCCAAAAATGAAACTTTTTGAAGCCAAAATTCTCACTTGGTAAATTTGGCATAAAGATTCTCCTTTCTCAGGGTCTTCAATATAATTCTCAAGTTATCTTCATGTTATTCCTTGCTCTATGAATAGATAAGAATATCGTCTATAAAGACTACCACAAACTGATCAAGATAGTCTCTAAAGACTGTATTCATCAGATCCATGAAGATAGAAGGGGCATTAGTAAGACCAAATGGCATCACTATAAATTCATAGTGTCCATACCTTGTACGGAAAGCCTTATTTGATATATCCTCCTTTTTGACCCTTAATTGATGATACCCTAAACAAAGATCAATCGTGGAAATGTATTGAGCTATGCGTAGTTGTTCAAATAAGTCATTAATGCGTGAGAGAGGATATTTGTTCTTGAGAGTGATCTTGTTAAGTTCTCGATAATCAATGTAGAGTCTCATTGATCCATCTTTCTTCTTAAAAAATACAACAGGTGCTCCCCAAGGTGACGCAATAGGGCATTTGAATCCCTTATCAAGATTCTCTTGGAGTTTCTTCTTCAATTACTGCAACTCAATTGGGGCCATTCTATAAGGTGTCTTTGAAATAGGCAAAGCACCCGGTACGAGTTCTATTGAAAACTCAACATCACGATTTGGTGGAAGACCCGGTAATTCCTCCGGAAAGACATCATCAAACTCCCGTACAATGGTCATATTCATAATTGTGAGTTTCTCACCAACCATTTGAGAAAAATAACCTTCATTTAGTGGAATCAAGACCCATAAGGTAGAAGGAATTTCCACTAGAAGGTTATGTTCATCCTTGCATTGATAGACGATCATAGATTGATCTGGAATATGAAATGTGACTTCCCTTCTTTGGAAATTGATATGAGATCCATATAAAGAAAGCCAATCCATGCCAAGAATCACATCAAATTCCAATATAGGAAGGATCACACGATTTGCAGGAAGAACTTTCCCACAAACTTCGATCGGAGAAGAATTATAAACTTTTGATGCGACTGTTGTGCCATTAGGTGTTGTCACAGCTAACTCAACATCTAATTGTTGAGGTAATACGGTGATACCCTTAAAAAATTCTTCAGAAATAAAATAGTGGGTGGATCCATAATTAAATAAAACATTTTCTACTTTAGAGTGGATGGTAAGTGTACCTTTCACTACATCGTTATCGTACTCCACATCGCTGATAGAAATTGCATGTGACTTTCCTTTGTCTTTATCCTTAAGAGTTTGTTGATGTCGACCATCATCATCAACACTTGGATTAGGGCTTTTATTGGCATAATTCCCCATCACCTTGCACTTGAAACATTGAAGTGTAGTAGGTTCATTCTGTGTATCCCTTCTTTTGTTTGCATCATTAGACATCTTCTTCCCATCATTTCAGAATTCAAATTCCCGATGACCTTCCTTTCCACATTTGAAACATTTACTTGTCCCTTTAAGACAACTCCCTCCATGTTTCTTTCCACACTTTGAGCATAAGGGAAAGCTTATCTTCTTTTCAGTGTTCTCTTTAGATTTTCCTTTGAATTCCATTTTCCTCTTCTTATCAAACCCATATGACCGATGGGTTACTCCAATCTCCATCTCAACTTTGAGATCACATCGAATGATTTCCTCGTAGCTATTGAAGTCCCTTATGGCTAAGGCCCTTCGAAGACTTGGTTTTAAGTCACTAAAGAATTGATCGATCTTACTCTCAGGTTGCATAAAAATACCAGAAGCATACCTTGAAAGTCTTGTAAATTTTCTCCATAGGTACCAACAGACTCATCATCCTTTTGCTTCAGTTCAAGAAACTCTTTCTCCATCTTTGTTCGTAGAATACAAGGGAAGTACTTATTGAAAAATAAGTTCTTGAACTCATCCCATTCCATGGACTCAATTTCATCCCTTTGCCTCGTATTCTTAATAGGATTCTACCATTGATCAGCATCACCTTCCAAACGATACACTGCTAAGATGACTTTATCATGCTCAGAACACTGAAGAACTGAAAATATCTTTTCAGTAGTATTAATCCATTGTTCAGCAACTAATGGATCAGTAGACCCGCTGAATGAAGGTGGGCGCTGTCTCATGAAGGATTCAACAGAATGTTGCTCCTTCCTTTGCTCATTTGGAAGTCCAGCATGATTCATAGCTTGAGAAAGTTGTTTGAGCATGGCTACAAGATTTTTCATTCCAGCTCCCATAACATTTGGTTTCTCCGGGGGACAATCATTGCATTTCCTATCGCATTCCGCATTAACACGGTTCCTTCGGGTTCTAGCCATTGACTAAAACCAAGAAAAATAGTGTGAGCAACACAAATTATAATTGGAAAACCACATAATCAAGAATAAAATTTCACACTTAAGGTCTTATCCTAGGTTATTCATGACCATTTCTAAAACACTAAGATTGTGTTCTATGCTTAGACTTATCCTTAGAGTTCTTACTAAGGCTTTCACATCCTAGTTTCCAAAGTTTGACTATACCTTTCCTCTGATACCAACTATAACGACCCATACTTTACATACATTGTTAATACTTCAAAATTGAAGAATACTTATTACAACATATAACAAAACCACGAAAGGACCATATAGGTATAGTGTCTTTAGAAACTGGGAAACATAAACAACTGGTTCATAAAGCGTCTACACTGTCTCCCATTTATTTTGTCATATCTATAGTCCCTTTTGGAATATCTTACTTAATAACCTTCTTCCTAACCTGGGGACAGAAAACATACAAAAGGGTGATCTCAAATGCTCAGTAAGGGTAAACAAAAGAAATATCAATCACATCATATTCATAAGAACATAACCGTTGGAAATCGTAACCTGCAAAAGAGAGCATAATTTCATAACATGGGATAAATCATAGTAGTGAAATGTAATCCCAATAATCATAAATTAGAACATGAAACTTTTTGGCGTACACACATAATCATAGATAATCATTTCTTATTAGTCAAGACTCATTTCCAAGACTATCTTAGTGGACAAAGTCCATTTCTGAACCGAGTTCACTCCCCGTTTCAGTCCTGTTTCACTGAACTGGTATAACCTAATGTTCAAGCCTTGTCTATCTCATGAGATATAAAATCTTTACCCAATTCATTGGAGGGATATATAGGTCCCACCCATCTCATATTGATACCATTCTTATGTGTGCCACAAAATCATAAATCATACATCATTGCATAACCCATGTAATAAAAATGGGAATCTTAAACATCGTGACATCATAAAACAATTCATATAAGATAAAGGAATTAATAAAAATAATTCCATCACAACATAATCAAATCAATTTAATAGTAGGGATATAAACAGAACCCGATATTATCTTAGATGGAAAATAATTTTGATAAAACACTTGAACTCCATTCTTGAGGAAAATATCCTTTCAAATTCAAAAAACATTTTCCTTTTTTTAAAAAGTCATACAATTTTAAACTAAAGAAGTTGATTAAAAATAAACTTGAAAACTTGTAAAGGAAGATTCTTGGAAATAATGTTTTAAAAATCCATTCATGTCGTATAAGTTAAAAAAACATTCTTCTTGAACTTTTGTCGGAAAAGTCAAAAAGTACCTCGTACGAAAAACGACAAAAGATTCCTTTCATATATTTTACTAAAAACTCACAAAAGGGTAAAATTGGATTTAAAAAATTGTATGTGGATGGAAATAATATTAAATATTGAGGAAACATGGATGTGGATGATAAAATACACCCCAGTAAATACAAATGTATAAATAATCTCGGATAAAAATGAGATTGTGATATTTCCCTTACCTTAGGTCCGATTTTCTTTGTAAGTGTCTGAACCTCCTGTATAATGATTTAAAATTGACTTATTCCAGAATCATACTTATTGTTATGATATCATATATGGTCATATTCTTAGCTTCTTATTAGCAATATTTCATTACTACCTGTTATTCGGGTGTTTATTACTTTTTGTTCTTATGCGTGTTTTGTCGAATAAATTCTTATTCTTCTCTTTAGATTATAGATAACTCATTTCCAGAATGATATTAGTGTAATATATATCATATTAATTCATTCAATTCAGTTATATAATTATTATGCAATGAATATCATGTAGAACGAGTCGCATCACATTGTGGAGACGGTATTTCGTACGTACGCATTAGTGATGATATCGTTCCTATGGTCGTGGAATTGTATTGGAGTGTATTTATACTATTTTAGAATCAATATCACTTTATAATAGTCATATATATTCATTATTTACACCAATATACTCATCCAAGTAAGGTGGTGGTGGAAAATAGATTACACCACGGCAGGGAGACGGTATTCCGTACGTACGCACGCGCGGTGATTTCTTTTTTCGTAGGATGGATAGATGGTGAAATAGGGTTGTTTAATACTTATAATAACATATCAGTATATGAGTGATACTGATTTTATTACTTCATAATTAAACAACTAAAGAATAAGAAGTGGAAGAAGAAATAAAGATGAAAGAATCGATAACGGACATTACCTCTTCTTTGAAGTGCTTCGTTGAGACCTCCTTTTAGGGCATTAAAATAGGTATTTGAAGAAGAACAGAACCTCTAGGATGTTTCTAGGGAATTGTAGAGGAGAAATTGTCAGGGGTGGGCAGAGCTTGAAGGCTCAATGTGGTGTGAGGAAGAGGGGGAGGAGGTTCCCTTTTATAAGGGAGGAGAGGAGCGCATTTTGAATAACTAAAAATATTATTATATTATAAAGTCAAATTCGGTTTTTAATAACTAAAAATTGATATATATCGAAGATAAGGTGGGTAGGGGTCTAAATCCTCTCCTAAAATATAAGTTAGACAAGTTTAGGTATCAAATTTAACCTTATCATTTAGATTTAACTTTAAGTTAGATAATTTAACTTTTTACCTTTTCTTCTTGTTTTCTTACACTATAAGGTTAATAAACTTACTATATCAAGCCAAAAAAACCCCAAGTTGTTTATTATTAATATATATAACCTTATCTAAGTAATATGTCCGAAACTTAGATTTTTAGGAATAAAATAACAATTAATAATAAAATATTTGTTTTAAAAACTATTTTATGTCAATTTTGACACTATTTAGTAATTGATTTTTTTGAAATTCATAACAGAATGATTAGTTAGAACCAAGTTAATTAAATCAATACTAAGATGACATTTTAACCTATAAAATTAGTGTAATTCATAAAAAGTCTCAAATTACATTTATTTGGGTATTTATAACATCAATTATGTCAATATTTCACTAATAAGATAATTACTGCATTATCGTTGTGTCATATTTAAATTATTTAATGTCTAAAAATTACAAATAAAATACCATTATGTAGGAAATATTTTTATATTTCTAAATAATATTTATAGTAGAATTTATATTATGTATAACCCTATATTAAAAATTATTTACTTATTAAACTTTGATTTTAACTATTTTAACCCTTCTTTAAATAAATTAATAATAAATGTCCTAATCTAATCCAAGTGGGCCTAAATGGTCATATTTTATTCCTAAGGTTGTTTTTGGTGGAATTACACTTGTACAATAGAATTAGGACATGTGTTAGGGTAATAATAATATCATTTTTACCCTTAATTACCCTATTTACTTTTAACCGTGGTAAAAAAAAAGTAAAAAGTTATTATTCACCAAAAAATTATTTTCATCTCATTGAACAACATTTTAATTACTGACATCAACCATGTCTCTCGGATTTTCTAAATTCCACTCACAGAAGCGGTAAAATTAAGTTTTATGAAAAATTAAGTTTTTTTAACTAACACTTAGTGGTTTCACTATTCATCAAAAATTGATAGTTTTCAGAAAAATACCAAAATTTCACCCTAGGCTAATTTCAATATTCCGAATCCAAAAATGAAGTCCATTTTAAAAAATAAAATTTATAAAATTTCAAAAAGTGGTTATTACTATTCATAACAGTTGGTTTTAATAATATTTTAATAGCATATCATTGTTTAGTGAAACTCGGTATTGCGTACGACGCAAGCTATCAAGGAAGGTCGCGGTTGCGAGTAAATAAAGCCAAGCTAGTGTTTTGTGTAGTGAAAGATTCATTTTATGATTTATATAACATAAAAACAAAATATTTCACATAAAAGTATCGGTTGTTATAATGAGTTTCCAAATATATATGGAAATGGTGTATATATCTAGTTTACCTAGACTAGAAAATAATTTGGTCCTTCATGATGGAATATCTCATATCATATGATAAACTAATTAGTTAGTAACAAGATCTAGGTAACGGGGGTCATGTTCGTTAATATTGGTATCAAAGGAAGATTTTGATAAGTAATGAGAACAAGATTAGGGACCACATATACAAGTTAATATAACCCTATGATAGTTTTGGATGATAAGTATTGAAAAACAATACAATAATTAATTAAGATAGATATTATGTTGTTTTTTCTTTAAATATATCTATATTTGGATACAAATATCGTATGTGGTAAGGATAAAAATGTTCCTAGGGGTAATAAATCTAAAATTTTTTAACTGGACATAACTGATTCATCTAATAGTTCATGAAAATGAGATTGAATTCACTTTTAATTTTACACTCTTATGAGATATTCTTATGAGAATTAACATATTCTATACAAATAAATGTGTATGATTTAAATAGATGGTTAAAATTAATGGATTATGATATTATTATTGTGATTATATTTAAAATAATTTGTATCACCAAAATGGGAAAATGTTTTATGTTTTGAAAAAGGACATAATTTAATGAAGAGTATGATGGAAGGAAATGAAATTCATACAAGAGATCCATTTACATTATTTTGTCCTAAATGTTGGGATCTAGGGAAATAACCTGCAAAACACCCACTTCAAATGGATATTTCTTATACTAATGATAACCCTATATTGAATTAAAATGAATGAAATATTTATGTATTGGGGTTAAAGAATGAAATTGTAGATGTAATTTTCTTCCAATGGTATTTTATTGAATATAATTATAAAAAATTAAACCATTGTATTAAATTTTAGAAGTGTAAATTTATTACTTTACTTAAGTTTTATAAATAATATCAAGAGTTTGGGAGTTTAATTTTTATCATATCTTCATATTATTAAACACTAGTTTTAGATATGGAAGTATACCAATACTAAGGATATTTTGTACAAAATTCTTGTAACGTACATGTTTTAGTAAAATAATGTATTTGATGAATAATGCCTTCACATTTATTAGAAGTATGTTTAATGGTATTGACAACCCTTGGGTTATTATGATCTTTAAGTAAATTTTAATAATAATTTAATACAAATATTTGACATTGTGGGAAATATTGTGTTATATTCAAACCTATAGTTAAAATTGTTATTTAATAAATACTTTTAGTTTCATTTTTACAATCAAATTTTTTAAATAACAAATTATATTAATTATATTAATATAGTTTTTTGTGAATGTAACACATGAATGACATGTGAAAATATATCACGTCTAGCACGTAAGTGCAGTCAGAACCCACAAATGATGAATGATTAGCATCCACCACCTACCACTGTAATATGTTATATCATAGTTAATATTTTATTTTTTAAATGATTGGACATTCAAATCTTAGTGCTAACACATTTGTATAATAATTTTTGTTTACATATTAATGTAATATATTTAAAAAAATTATAACCTTATCAATTTTGAAAAAATAATTATTGATAAATAGAATGTCTTGCCCCTATTTTGATATTATTATGATTCATTAAATGAGAATATTATTTCATCTTGCATAAATTATACACATTTTTTATTTAATGGTATAATTGATTAATTTTAATTTGATCTAATCATTATAGAATAATCAATGTTTTCATATGAAATATAATCATTTTAATCAAGTATATTTCCCTGTATTCATATTGAGTTAATTAATACCTCAACATTCGGATGAGGATATAGAAAAAAAAATTCACATCTTATAATATTATTATCCATTGAATCAGATTGTATTTTAAATAATAATAGATTTATGGTTTTTTGTTCATTCCCATTCCATTGATAATTCCATTTTATATGATCAAATACCCATATTATTCACTATAATTATTTACTATTTTGTTCAATTTACATATCATTACATTTCACCAGTGTACTATGACATAGAAACATAATACTCAGACCAGGGTACATCACATTCCCTCTTATTAATAATATATTGTACTATCCATTTTCTGATTGGGGATTTTTAAAAATGGAATTTATAAATTTTAAACACATCATTTTAAAGATTAGGTTTAAATTTAATGTAAGTAATTCAATTAAGATCATGAAAATATAAAACCCCAAGAATTTAAATTAATAAAATAGTTTTTTGTTTATTTTTTGAAATTATTGAGAAATCTTATATGAAAATATAACACTTATTACAAAAAAAAGTATTTATTATTAAATAAATTTTGTCTCTTTGATAGTATGTTGATGCTTTATCCTCTGGTAGAAATAAAAATAATATAATACAGTATTATAGTACAAATTTTTTGTTAGATGGTATAAGTGGTACTATCTATAATATGAAAATAATGGTTTTCTAATGATCCGAAAAAAATAAAATCATTAAAAATGAAAATGTAATGTTTAATGAAAAAACTACATTACATTTAATGGATAATTTAATTGTTCTTTCTGAAAATCACTGAAAATTAATTTTTTTACTTTTAGAAAATTAATTGGATAAAATGAAACTCGTTATGATATAATAATATCATAATTATCGTTGGGTGGATGTTTTGAATTATTTGAAATGTTTCATTATTTGATTAATTTTTGGAAACTAAAAATATTAATTGATATATTAATTTTCATTTAAAAAATGTATAATGTTAAATTATATTTTAATTTTTTAAAATTAAACTAAATACAATTACATATCTATTAATATAATTTATTTTTAAAAAATAATTTTTGTTTTTAATTTTTATATAAAATCATTGTAAACATTATGATGATTTTTTCTATGAAGACCCTATTACTCATTTTTCTGTGATATTTGATTTAAATTAAAAAAATATATTGACTTTTATGTATGTTTTAAAAATGTATTCCAAATTTTTAATAAGAATAATTTTAAACAACTAACTTGTAATACCATCTAAACAGATATCCGAGAAGATTTAACTTTAAACTGAATTGCGTTCCTGATCTCTATGGGATGGGGACAGGCACCAGGATATCAAACAATAACTATTGGAAATGATTTCTCCCTAAAAATTGAATAAAAACATATTAAAATATTAAACCATAATCATATAAATAAATAAAAATATAGATATCAATGTGCAAAGAGAAACTAAAAAATCTAAATGAAAAACATAATAGAAAGAACTTTCCTTCTGGTCTTCGATGGCCACCGACCATTTCCAATGTCACCAAAACATGGTAACCCAAGAACGAACCCTTAACGAAATATGAAATAAAAGAAACATTATATATGATAATGAAGGGATTCAAATACTAAAAGGGTGTAGTTATTGTGTGAGATAAAGTACCCAAAAAGATTCCACAAAATATTTTATAAAGTTACTTCAAATGGTAAATGAAATATTATAAAATAGGTGTACAAATAAGAGAGTATTAGGATTAGTTTAAAAATATATTTTCAAACCTTTAATACAAATTTATTAAAGTAAACATATAAGACATTAAATTTCATCATTTAAAAAAAATATTTTCTTGAAAATCCTTGAAAATAATTTCACATGACAAATTTAGAAAACAAGAAAAAGATGAGAATATTAAACTAATTTGTAAAGATTATCAAGGGTAAATACAACCGATATGAGGTGCATAATAGTAATAAATGAATAAACTAGGAAACTGTGGTGCCAAAAAAGTGACACTAGTGTTGTCATGTGTCAAGTTTCAAGTATATAAATTTCATGGGTTCTACCTAGGTATGATAATGAGTCCACCTAATAATAGATAATAAAATTAAAACATTATTAGTTATCAACCATAAACCAAGTCTCACGGGTGTAAAGAAAAATAGGTCCATGAACACCCTCTTTATTGGCCACACGTCTATAGCCTGAACATTTCACATTCTCTATGGATCAACTGGAATGTTGTGAGTTGGATAAATAATTATATATCTAGGTCATACCATATAATAATTTTGGTTCACATAAATAACCAAAATAATCTGTAACATAAACAAGTCATGAGGATCACATGTGGATCATTATCATCATAATCTCACTCTCAACCTAAAACACCCTCAAAGTCAATAATCCATTATTCAACCCCCAAAACAATGTGAAGTATAAGAATAAAACCATATAAAATTACGGGATTATAGCTTGGACGAAATTTAAAAAATGACCAACTGGGTCCTCAGGAAATATCAATTCAAAATCTTTTATACAATTAAGTGTTCAAAAAGGTTATCAATACCCTTTTTATTTCGTAATTCTTCATAACAATGTGAAATGGGCCTATAAAATAATCATTTAATTCAAATAAACAATAAATCATTCACTATTACATATATAAGTTTCAAAAAAATTGAATACATTTCAAAACATGGGTTTACACCCTATTTTCATACAGATAACTAATTTAGTACAAATAACCTAAAAACACCAATTCCAAAAGAGGTAAAATCGTTAAAAGTTGCTTTAGAGTCATTTAATAATTTCATAAAATATACACTATTTAGAAAACATTAAATATTTCAATTCCTTTAGAAAAAATATGGGATGTTTATTTAATAAATAAGAAACATGAGAAATCCCTTAATTTGACCAATTTATCCTTTAAGTTTTATTTTAAATAAATTAAAAAAATGGAATTATATAATTCCTAAACACATGTTAATGATAATTATAATAGGTGTTAAATTAATGTAAAGTCAATTCAATGGAAAATTGGATAGAGAAGATTTCATAAAGAATTAAAAATTATAATATCATAGAAAATTTGTTCGAGATTATGAAACATGTATCTATAAATTTTCAAACCTCAATTAAACAAAAAAGTGAAGGAAAATCATAGAATCACATTCCTGGAAAATTTAGAATTGAACCAAATAGAATTTGAGATATGCCTCCTCTGATTGTGATCAACAAATATATGAAGATAGATACTGAAAGAAGAGAAAGTATATGATACATATATAATTTCACATAAATCAATAATGAACCAAGAATACTAAATGCCACCATAAAAACTAAGAAAAACATATCAATATAAGAAGGTATATCCAAGGAAAAGAGAAAAATAACTCAAAAAAATAGAATATCTCCTTGTGGATTTCATCTTAGATTCACCAATAGATAATGGTCTTGAAGTGAAAATTCCTAAAAATGGGTACCAAAATCAAATTAGTCTATTTGTGTTAGATTAGGATGAGAATAGGGTAAAATATGTTAGTTTCTTGGAATTTAATCAAAATTTTCATAACATTAAGTACCATTTTAATTGATTCATGGGCCATGTCACATGGTTAGTACTATATTGTGGAAATAATGAAACCCCTTCTACCAATGTTTTACAATTTTTTTTATACCATACACAAACGATGGAAGAACTATGCAACACATTGTACATTTTTTACAACTATGTTCATCCCAAGTGAAAACCATGAAATAGGTTTCAAAATTTGAATAACCATGAAAAAACCATATGCAATCCATGAATCCTATCATCCTTTAAAAAGTGTGATAAAACACCGAAAACAACCCACAAAGGGATACAAATATTTTTTACTCTAATAAATGGTAGAAAACACATAAAAATGTTAGAGGTATGTTATAGCCTCCTCACCATATGACAATTTTCCCCATAAATATTCTAGTATGGTAGATAGAAAACGAAGATTCAATAAGAACTAAAATACTCATTTTTGTGTGGTGAATGCTACATGGTCTAGAAGAGAGACCCACACAAATGATAAAAACATAATCCAAACCCCTACATCAAAACACTATGATCATCTCACGTCTCCAAACTATAGAAATATTGGATACGTTGAATGGGAATCCCCAATATATTAAGATCCATCAGAGTAGTGTGACATAAGAAAATCATGTCCTATGGACCTATATAATAGACTTAAAATTTTATTAAAGGATGAAAACAAAGAATCAAGAATTCAGAATGATGGTAATGTACTAAAATGGATTTCATCTTACAATTAGTACTCGATGGAAACATAAAATTTTAAAAAATAAAGATCATTCTTTGATGAGCTAATAAAATAAAACATCATCACCACTATTGTCCCTGTATATCAAAAATACACATCATCTTAGTTTCCCATGTACATTCCCATGGTCTATGCTAGTATAAATTGAATGAACTCACTCAACCAGGACAATGCACAATAGTGATCTATACTCTTGTAAGGGAGATCACCCATCAAATCACAATTGATCTCTACCAAAAAAATCAAAACAAGAGGAAACCAACGAACAAAAAATAAATATCTAGGAAAACATTTAACCATTATTACATCAGTTTATAAGAAATTTACCAACACCATGGTCCACATAATATCATCACAAATATCCCAAAATAAACGTTTTCCAAAAACTAAAAATCAAAAGAATGAACACTCAAATATATTTTTCTCTGTCGTTATAAAAATAAATTTGGAAACCAGAAGATCGTCTACTATGTTAAAGGATTCACTGTAAATATAGTGATGGGGGCCTATTATCATGAATTTCTTGCTTCCCTATAGTCATTTGTTTATATTTCTGACCAAAAATTCTCTTGGGAGTCATAAAATTAACAAATCCTTTAAATGTGATGTCGATTTCCACACCATCAACAGTACATTGGAGATTTTTAACATAGTCTCTCAGAATCCCAATGTTTCCACACATTAATTAGAGGAGAAACATAGTATTTTATCAAGAATTCATTCTTTTATCAACCATCCAATAAGAATTCCCTCTTTATGTTGTTTCAGTATCTCTACTTCATTTTAAAATTCCCTATTGATAATTCCCAAATAAAAGATCAACCGAGAAATATGAATGGGGGCTAAGAGGTATAGGTGTAGGCATTTTTAAAGAAAAATAGAATTACAATCATCATTGTGAAAAACCCATAGTATGAATAACACCAAACCTGATAATTTCTTGGAATACATAGAAACTGAATTTTAATCATGACTAAAACCCACGAACTCATAAACATTCTCTTTCTTCATATCCTTGGGTTAGTGAGATAAAATATAGATTGACTTGAATAATTCCTATGATATAATTTTGTACATACTAGTGTTAATAAAAATCCCTCCACTCATAGTTAGGTCCCTTAAAAATGATTCAATAGACATGACTTTTAGAGATTCAAGAGTTTTGAGAGTTTCAATGATCACTTAAACTTCAACAAGACATTGCACTTCCCCAAGGGAACTTCTTTACCATTTTTAATAAGGAGGATGAAAATTAAAGAAGTAAATTATGTGGTTCAAAGGTTATATTTTATATATCTCTACCACCCAATATGGGTTTCTGGTAGAGTCCATGACATGTGATTACACTTATAGAAAACAACAATAACTACCCCAAAAATTTAACTGTTGATAAAACATGATATAATTCATAAGGTATTCTCTAGGAGACATTTATTAACAACACAAAACATTGTCATCTAAACTCAATAATTGATGAAAACTCAAATAGTTAAAATGTTCATTTAAACAAAGTCAAAACAAACTTTTATCGATGAATCAATTATTTAAATACACATGAGACATCACAATTTATAAAATATTACTCTTTCCTTAGAAAATTAAAATCATTATATAAATAAATCAAGTTTTTAGAAACTGTATACCAACATATGTTAATTATTCCATGTTTAAAAATTATTAATAACATTTTCCAATCATCAAAAAAAAATTCATTTAAATCCACTGGAAACTTATATTTCTTCTTAAAAATTTATTTAAGCACATCACATAATACTCATTTATATTTAGTTTTCCAATCCAATAATTTAATAAAGGAGACATTTTTGTAATTGAAAATGTTATCAGATAACATAATGGAACATGTAATAAGACATAATTTATTTTTCTAAATGCTTTTAAAATTATTTATAGGGGATTAAATTTTCATCAACCAAATTAGATCATGGAACAACCCACATCCTTAAATAAACAAAACTTATATCACATAAGTGAATTAACATTTATAATAATGGATAAGGTATTTGGATTGTAACCATGTTATTAAATTAAATTTCTTGTTTTTCTGGGATAGTAAAAAACATAAAATACTTAAAACTATTATTGGTTGAATTTAAAAATCATCCCCACTGATTCCTCACAGTTTATCAGACCATGAAAACTTGGTTCTTATATGGAATCCTTCCATTTATGTTCAAAACAAACATATGATATTCCCCAAATAAAATATATTATCATTTGGAATATAAATTTAATTTTTCATTATAAAACTAATAACTGAAGAAAAAAAATGATGTCCCAAAATCCAATGTAATTCATATCTCCCCATTAAGGGGTGGTTATCAAGAACCTGGACATGGACTTCCTCTTGAGTCCTGATTCATTAATAAACACATTCCAAAAATGAGTCACACAAAAATAACATATGGATTCTATGTAATGTATTCTAATTTTGGGGAAGTCCTACTCTCATAAAATTTCATATAATAAAACTTGAAATACCATCTATACATATATTAGTACCAATTCACCTCTAACCCAAAGGGAATTCCTTGTCCCTAAGGCCTAGTGACATGCCCCATGTTATCAAAAAATAACTGTTGGGATATTTTATTACTAAAAATTATTTATAATAATAGTTTATAAAGAGGATCTATCGTCATATATATAAATGAATACATATGTATCAATATTCCAAAAGACAAAAAGAGAATTAAATGCATAAAATAACAAAAAGAACATTCCTCTTAGTGGTTCATTAACACCCAAAATATCCAATTTCAACCACCCATTTTCACTAAATAATTATCCAACAATGTAATATAAAGGAATGAAAACCTTTTATAAGAAGATAAAGGGTATCAAAAACCAAAAGCTATAATTAGGTTGTGAGATAAGTATCCCAGTAGGATTCCACCAAATACTCTATATAATTACATTATAAAGTTTGATAAATATGGTAAAATTTGGGTAAAAATAATAGAGTATAATGACTGTTTTAAAAATTTATTTTTAAACATTTGATACTATTTTATTAAATTAAACCTTTAAAATTTAATATTACACTATTTAAAAAAGAAAAAAAATCCTAAAACAAGTTGAAAAACATTTCACAAGTTAAATTCAAATAATCAATAAAATATTAGAATATGTTCATTGAATGGAATTATGAAAAATAGAAAATACAATAGATCCATGTTTCATAATAATAGTATGTGAATCTGGAACTGAAACACCAGTGAAAAGGGCTACAGCAACGATGTCATGTGTCCCTTATGATGTATCTAAATTTCATATAATAATCCTAGGTATAATATTGTGTCCAACTCAAAATAGAAAAACAAATTAAAACCATACTTATTGTAGGTCTTATATATCATCTCAGAGGACTATATCAAACCATTTTTATGAACACCAACATTCATGTCCCATCTTCTATAGGCAAAACCTTTTTATTTGTGGATCCAACTATAAGGGTTTGAGTCTACAAGGAATTAATATGTCTACGACATCCCATATTACTATCTATTTTCCATGACAAGTAAAACAAAGGGTGAGATAAAAAAGTGAGTAGTATCACACGGGGATATTTATCATCAACATATAACTCTCAAAACTAAACACACTCAACTAATGTAATCCATTATTTAACACCCCACAAAATTTTCATGTACATGAATCAAAAAAATAACAACCATGATATTAACATATGTGAGAATTATCATATTGTTCCCACAGTTCTGTCCAACATCATCAATTTCAATTAAAACCCTTTTAAAAAAATCAATATTCAAAACTATTATAATACTCTCTTATATTCACAATTAAATTTAAAAATACCAAAAATTTCACTAAAATAATTATTTCTTTCAATGAAACCATAAATCATTCTAATTAAGTATTATAATTTTCAAAAGGTATGAATACCTATCCAAACATCAGTTTACACCCACATTCCATGAAGAAAAATCATTTATTTATTATAACCCAATAAAACAAATTCCAAACCATATGTAAAATAATTTATAAGAAAATCATGGTCATTTAAAAAATCCAATAATTTTATCAAATTTATAAAACATCAAGTAGTCATATTCCTTTAATTAAAATAAAATAATGTTTATTTAATAAATAAAATCCTTTTCCAAATACCTAAATATCAAAACAATATCATTTAAACTTACTATAATTATATATCAAAACAACTAAGGCATTATGAAATTCCCAAATAGTGATAAATGTCATGATGATTTCAATTGAATTCATTCCACTATCAATTCAAAGGAATATTTATCTAATAAACATTTTTAATCAATTAAAGGAAAAAATTTCATTAAAAATGTGTTAGAAATTAATAAAAATATATTTATTTATTTTAAATGAATAAATGATGAAAAAATAAAGTAAACTCATAGAAACACCTATGTCAAATTTTAATAATCAAACTATAATGAATCCAGGACTTTTCGCCTCTGATGGCGATCACCAAATATAGGATGACATAACTTTAAATAAGAGAGATGTTATCCTAGATCCATAATTAAACATAAATAAACTATTATACATGAAAATGAATTTCCATAAAATATATTAAGAAGTAATAATTTGAATAAATGAGATCCAATATTAATAACAAATGAACTCGCTAAAAGAAAACATCTCTACATCAACTGGCACTTTGATTTTGCAAGAGATTAGGTTTGGGGAGCTAAAAATCCTATGGAGGGCTACCAAAGCCATATAATTTATTTAAGTTATAGTTGGTGGATTTTAGGTTTAGTTAGCTAGGATTAAATAATTTAATTACATTTTTTTAACATTTACTACCGTTCACATGGTTTCCTAGGCTCTGTCGCATGGTTAGTACTAACCATGTGGAAAAAGTTCATCCCCTTCTGCCAATGTTACACATAGTTTATAAACCATGCACAACCCATGAGAAAATTGTGAAATAGATTTCAAACATTGTAAAAATAATTTATTTCATGTGAAGAACATAAAATAGTGACACACTTTTTTAACCATTCACAAACGATAAAAAACCATGCATCCAAGAAACCTTCAAAAAACGTCAAGTAAAATACTGAAAACTACACAAAAGGAGATCCAAACATTGGTTACATAAATAAATTAGGTAAAAATTAAAAAAAAATAAAAGGATGAAAATATATATATATATATAATATTAAAAAGTAAATTTTATTTTTTTGACCAGTTAATAGTTAAAACGGTAAAAATTATTTACTTCAGTTAGGGTAAAAATGGATTTTCCTGGCGTAAAACTAAAATTGTAATGGTTAAAATTTACTAAAAAATAAATAAAATCTATTGGAATTATATTTTTATAACCTGTCATAGTTAATTATCTAAAATAATAACTTTTTAACCAACTTTTGACATATTAAATTTTGGTTCACCAAAAATAATTCAAAAAAATACAAGTGTGGTACTCACCACACATTTAAAATTACATTGTTCTTGATATCATATCCAGAACATGAATTAAATTTGTATTAGGAAATACCATCCCAAGTAACTTGAAAAAATCCCTAACATAATTTTATAAGATTCATTTTTTATAAATTCAACCTGTAATAAATTATTTTTCAATCCAAATGAGGTTACTCGGAGAAAAGGTAATGTTCTTCAACAACTGTTTTTATTTTATTTTATTCTCCAAATCATTAAACTATTATGAGTTTAATATGATATAATTTCCTTATAATCTTACATATAATTATATTTTATTATATATTAATCATTTCATAAAACCATCCAAATATACATTGAATGGGTTAGGCCATCATCGTTTTCTTGAATGTATGAATATCCCCTTTCTAATTGATCACATTAATCATTCCATTAACATTTATACCTATATGTTATGTGAATGTATATAATGTATATATTTTATATTAATAAAATAATTTCCCTTATGGACTCAATATATCAAATATCAATTTCATTTCATTTCCATTATGTAGCAGTTATTATAGTGTAACTCGTGTGTACAGTGGACTACCGACATGCGTAGCGAGGTGATTCATTTTTTTATAACTCTTTATATGGTAGGTAATAAGGTTAAAACTAAAAATTAAATGGGTTATAAATTAAATAAAAATAATACTAATTAAATATTTATAATTCTAATAGATAATATCTAATTTTTTTACACTAACAAATGTTAACATTGTTTATGTATGTGAGGACCGGTTCCTTCATGACATGACACGACTCTTTTTTTTCAAAACCACATGGATAATATATATATATATATATATATCATTATTTAAATGTGTATATAATTAAAGAAATAATATTTTACATATGATAATATATTAATTATGTAATGATAAAATATTAATTTTCCCATTTCACGAATGGTCAACTAAAAATCAAAATGTAACTCATTCGTTGATACAACCTACTATATACATGATCATAATGTAAACCATTTGTCAACAAAAAAACTAATTAAAATTTTGTATTAAATATTTAATTTATAAGAAAATATTTTTATCCTATAATATTAATTATTCTAAATATGATTGAACTATATAATATATATGTGAACTAAATCCTGTATAGTAAAATGTGCATGAAAAAAAAATAAAACTTACACACTTAAAAATAAAAATAAGTAATAATAATAAAATATAAGGTAAAAATATTTCATAAATGAATCATATATGATATTATATGCATTAATATGGATAATATATAATTTAAAAATAATTAAAACTACTATACATGAGGTTATATCATGGATATCCAAAAGGAAGTTTGAGTTAAGACATTTCATAACTCAATTTCCATGGATTGGGTTAAATTTGTACTTCATTGATTATGTAAAGATATTAATGTTTGTATATTTTACAATTATTATTATATTTTATATTTATAATATTTTTTTGAATTTAAATTTTACACAAAACATAAAATCATTGATGAATCCCCACTTCAACTATATAACATTTTAGAGGGACTTCGTCTCAATTTCCCATCATTGAGGAAGAATTTATTATTTTCAACCTAATTTCCATTATGTGGTATACATTATTAACCATTGAAATGTAATATCATGATTCTATTATAATTCATGATATTGAATTTTTCAATATATTTTATTTAATCCTTGTGAATTTGATATAAAATTTATTAAATGGTTAAATGATTCATAAATCAATTTCTTCTCATTTGGTTGTATTACTTCTTCGGCCCACTACATTCTAAGTGAATATGTATAATGAATTATGAAAATCAAATTTTTTTTGTTTCAATTTATTAATGAGGATTTATATATGATAAACATAGTCATTTCATTTATTAATTCTCACATCAACATTATGATCTTTATTAGGGTTATTTGATAATCTCATTTTATTTAGGATTGTTTATGATTGAATTTTCATTGATTGAAATATATTATCATTGGCTATTAAAACCCATTTATATTCATATAAATTATTTAATCAATAATATTTCAATTAATATAAAACATTTTACAGTATTTGGTACATAAAATAGTTGATAGTTATTGAAACAATATCACACATCATTTATCTTTTTAGCAAGAAATCTATTTTCCATAAAAATTTCATCTTCTAAATTTTGTTTCAAAATAGATTTTAGCATTTTAAAAATGTTTCATTAAATAATTTTTTTCTCGTTTAAAAATTTAAAATAAAATCATAAATAAATATTAATGTCATTTAAAAAAACATATTTTCAATTTACCAAAAATGAGAAATGATTCATTATTTATCATGTACAAGATGAAAATAATTTCCCTCCATAAATTCCATTCGAATATTTTAAATACACCATTATATATGCAATTTGTTATTTAATATAATTTTTTTTTCAAAACGGGTTTGGAGCAGGTTGTTTATCATATGTATTTTCAATATGAAAAGGGTGTTTTACTTAATAATGTTTTTACTGTTTTATGGTATTTCTATTCATCTATGAACACAAATTATTATCCATACTCAAATGTCTATATGATTTGTTTATACCATGAATTGTTTTGATTTAGATGGTTTATGATCATTTTCACCTTGTAATGTATCAAAATTCAAGACCTTGATTAATTTTTGTAGTCATTATCCTTCCCTGTAATTATTCACTTTCTTGTGGAAAATTAATTTCCCTTAATTATCCATATTATTTATCAGGGATGAATTTATTGATAATAATTTATATCATTTATAAATAATTTTTTCTATAATGAACGTTTTTTAATTTTTTGATATATTGATGAATTTTTATTCCTTCCCCAATACTAATGTTAGATGATAAGGAACATAATTATTGAATTTATAAAATTATTTGGTATTTGGGGAGTGCTTTAGAGATTAGTACATGGGTGTGTACTGGTAATAGTAACCCTACTATGCATTAATAAATCTCATTAATACAAATCGTTTGACTATAATTAGTTAAATGGTTTTATGGTGTATACAATCTAATCAATTTTAAAACCAGACAAGGATATATCTTAACATCAGAGGTATCAAGTTCCATAGACCTAATATCCAATAATTTAAAATCCCTAACATTAATAATTCATTTATTATTATCCAAGATATTTTTCTAATTATATTATCACCAGATGCATTTTATTATTATTGTACAGTATAAATGGATTTACTCAATTATTTAACTTTCTAAATTGACTAAACATTATGTATTAATTATAGTAAAGTTATTTAAATGTATTTTCATGGTTATTAACATTTCTCTATTCATTATGTCTTATCATAACATGATAATCATGTTTCATAATGGAATTGATGTTTAGTTAGTTATCATTCCATGTTAATTATGCTTATTGATTCATTTAATAATCTAATATACTAAATCCTTAATGAGAATTTTATATAGCCATTATTTTTTATCCTTTCATTGCTTTCCACTATGTATACAATGATTTATGTGAAAAATATATTCTAGGTGGAATAATTATTTTTTTAATAAATTATTTTTTAATTTTTGTTATCATATGTAGTCCCATGATCATGTATGTTTATATTTTACAAAGACTATTACACTATTAAGTTATTCAAGATATGATACCTTTTTCTTAATAAAATGTAATAAATGTGAAATTGGATGCATGTTACTAGGGTAAATGTTGTTACAATAAAACCCGTACCAAATAAATTAGGTGATCAACAATAAAATATGACTCTTCAAAGGAAAATTTTTAGTTTGACCCTTTCCTAAATTTTACATTTGGTTTAATTTCATTTAAGATCAAATATAATGGTCTTATAAATATTCTAAATTTATACTAGGAAAAGTGAATATTTATTATATAATATATAATCATTTTATTATTAACTCTTAGAATTTTAACAAAATAACATTTTATTTAATAGATTTGGTGAAACAAAACACCTATTATAGAATTGAATATAACACCTCAATATTGTTAAATATATTTAATTTAGATTAAATTTAATATCTAAAATAACTTATGATACAAACATTATATTTTTATTTGACAACTTTATTTACATGCATTATATAGTTTTCACAAACAACAATGTAATGTTTATATTATATTTTAATATGATAGTTTTCAACTAGATGTTTATATAGTTGTTATTAATTGGATTATATATATTATTTAAATAAAGTGCTTATATATTTTATTCAATATATACTGATTAAAAATAAAATACGACTCATCACATATAAAATGAAATATTTTCATAAAAATGATATAACTTTTTCAAAAAGACAGGTTAGTTACTCTATGCAAAAATAATTTGAAATTTAATTTTAACCCAATTAGAACATTTTTATATATTAATTAAATCATTTATTTAATAGGTAATATTAAAACTTTATTATGTTTAATATTTTGTATTTTTTTAAAATGATTCATTTTTTGAGGAATAGTAAAAAAATAATGACTTTCATTTTAAAATGTATTCTAATTTAAAACAATTATAAGGTAAAATTATATTTTTTACTTAGTTTAATGTTAAATTATTTATTTTCTAAAAGAAATATTTTGGTTTATTCATTTGAATCATTATCATATAGAATTTTCATATAAATGCATTATTTATTAATTATTATTTTTACATTAAAAATCCACATTGATATCATGTTTTGGCCAATAATTTTAATCCAAATTTTGCCACATGTATGAGTTCTATTTGGAAAAATAGATTCAATATATATAATATTTGTAATTAATAATTTCACATAATATGAAATTAATTTTTGACCAAAATGATTACTAAATTTGATAAGAAAATAATTGTCATTTTTACGGTATAAATAGGTTCACCGGTGACAAAAATAAATTATTATAGTATAAATGGCCTATAATAAGTTAAGAAATATTTTATGGAGATATATATACCAATACTCATATAAGGTTTTATAATGGTCCATTTTTTACCCTTATTACATATGAAAGACATGGGATCAATCAGTTCGTTTCAAAAATACGAATTGTGTATTCTCCACCCACTAATGAAAGCTAAACACATGTTCTCTCATCAACCCACATTAATACCACATTTCATAGACCGAAAAATCCACATAACACTTCCCATTATACGTCACATTATGTTATATACATTATATTGAGATGAAATATAACTATTGAAGGGTTTGAATCAAACAAATTAAGGACATCACAAGAATGAGTAATGATTATCAACAACCATACTATTTTATTTATTTCACAATTATATAAAATTATTATTAATTATTGATAATTTAATAATCCCATTATCCTAAATATAATTTTATTTTTTATCATATGTTTATAAAATACCACATCTCCACTTATGTCAAATAGGACACATAATCACCATTCAGGTGTAGGAAGAACTGCCCCTCATGAATGAATGCCTTTCATTTTTCCATTTCTGCATCTCATTGTTCAGAGCGATGATGGATATAATGTTTATATATATTATATACAACATATTTATAAATATTTTGTAACTATATATTATATATCATTCTACCTTACATTATATAGGAGATATGATAATGTCGCTCGTGTGATTGAAAAACAACATCCTCATGAACCGACGTGATTCATCTTTCTGAAATGATTCAAATGGATGGTGATAAATATAATTTTAATGATTATTTTTATATAAAAATTCACAATTATGATATTAATTAAATATTTAAAATTTTATATACATAAAATATATTATTTTTTATATTTTAATTCAATTAATGAAGACTACATTGTTCGTGTATGTGTGGACTAGCACCATCACAAAGACATGTGACTATATTTGCGTCTCCACACATCATATGTGTAATATATAAGTATATAAAATGATAAATATGAAATTATTATCACTATAAAATGAAAATATATTACTTACCATCATTCTATAATTATAAATTAAAATATATACATTTCTCATGATTATGAATGGAGAACCATCTCCATGATCACAACAAACTTAATTTTTCATAACTTCCATTGACGATTTATTTTGAAACTATAAATTATGTTAAAATATGATAATTTTTTTATTTTTTTACTTATAGATATTAAATATTTATATAGTATTCATAATATATAGAACATTAGTAATAATACTGGTATGTAAAAAAAAATTAACACATAAAAAATGAAACTGATAATATATGATTAACTAATATCTGATATGATGTTATAAAAGGATTATATTTAATATTACAAATATAAATTTGGTTATATTATAAGTTAATAACATGTTTAAAGAACCATATATAATGTTAACACATGTACATGAGAAGGAGAGATTGAGTCGTGATATTTTGACTAAATTTGTATTCCATTGATACTTTATTGTTATTATACTAAAATTCAGTATAATGTGGATTATGTAAATAAAATTTGATATTTAATAACATCTATAAATAATTATACATTTCATTTTATGTTTCACTTATAATCATTTCATCTAATTTGATTACTTCAAAAAAATTAGATGGTATTTTTATTAGGCTCACATTCTTTTGTGATTGAAATATTTTCCTTGAAAAAAATTCACATTCTGTTTTTATTATTCATTGGAAATAAAATTCATCATAAATAAACATATTAATGAAATATATAAATTATTATTTTAAAAATGCAACCATTTTTACTTTCGGTGATTACTTCCAATGATATTTGATATTCTACAAAAATATTTATATATCAGTATCCTTTAGTACGGATATTTGTTTTAAGTGATATTGATTCATGAAATAAGAATATGAATCGATATATGAAAAATAATTTGGACATGAAGTGATAGGTGGAAACGAGTATAATTTATCCCCTCGATTCACCATAGTGTATCTTAAGAAGAATTATATTTTCTATATTAAGTGGGTTTCTAACTATAGTATTTATACATTATAGTTAAAGGGAAAAACAATATTGGTATAATGATTCCAAGGATCTTGAAGTAAAATAAATATGTTTTTTTAATTTTTATTTCATTTTTTTAAATCCAAGATATTTTCAGATTCATATTATATCCACATTCATTTTATTCTCAGAAAATTGATTAATATAATTTTTCAATTATTTTCATTGTCATATTGATAATGTATTATCTACTTCTATTATAATGTTATTTAAATTGAATCATTGTTCAGTAATTTACCATTCATTGCTGATTGTTATTTAATGAATCATGCATTCTTATGATGTAATTATACCTTTTTGAGGAGTTTAGCTCCCCATAGTTTTATTTCCATTTACAACAATTAATTGAAGACTAAAATGTTATAGAAATGGATATACTAATGTTAATAATGTCATTATCAACAAAAATTATGCTTTAATTTTTATTTTCATGTTTAACATGGGAGTTATATACATATCTAATTTACCAAGACAACAAAACAATCCAATTCTTCCTGATGAGATTTGGTGTATCATTTATCAATGTAATATTGTAGGGATGGCTCCATGATACTATGGGCACAGTCATTATAACTAGTATCATAGGATGCTTCGGGAATTTTTTGATAAATAAATATTATGTAACATTACCCTATGATATTCATTGAAGATAATTATAGAGTATCATCTTAATGTTTTGGTAATTTATAAATTATGTATAAGTTCACATAAATACTTCCATTTATCTATAATGATAGGTGAAATGGTTATGGTATTTATGTACCTATGATTAATATCTCATAAAATAGAAAATTGGTAATGACTTGATCAACACCTGGTAAATGAACATGAGTCTTTTTATACACCTTATTTTACACACATGTGGGAAATTCATTTGATAAATAAAATTTTCATTACAAAAAATTGTTATATATTTCATTATACAATTATAATTAATGTCCTTGGATGAAATAATGTGTATTTGAAAGAGTATAAGGTGTATCAATGGAATGTGGAAATGTTTTTTCTATAAAAAAATATGTTATAATGGAGCGAATTGATTAGGAAATTGAATTGTATGATTAAGGAAGTGAATCCCATCCTAGGGACTAAATTAATGTTCATTATAATTAATATGGAAAACATTTGAATTATCTTAGTTAATGACATAATATACGGGTTATGTCATGGAATAATTAGTGGCAAATGTAGAAATAAAAATTTTAATGTATTTTATAGGAATCTAAAAAGATATTATAGAAATATTTTTCCAAATATAATTCTTGTGATAAGGTTTATAAATCATCTATGGATTGTGTAAAATTGTATGATCATATGTTTCTTTATTAATGTATGAGTTATAGAGAACATAATGTGTTTTTGTGTATATGGTTGATTATTAATTCAATAATTTCCCCTAAAATAGTTTTAATTTAATGAGAGTGTACTATGATTAAGGATATATTGACATAAATTTTTGACAATACACATCATTGTTTAATTAAATGTTTAAATGATTTTATTAAGTAATAATGCCTTTACATCATTCAGAAATATGACTAAACATATTTATATCCTTTATGTTTAATATGTTCACTAATTAAATTTTGCTAATAGTAAATAATGATTACTAGAATTTGTTAAAAAATCTAATATGTACATCAAACATTAGAAATAGTAAACTTTAAAAGATTAATTTTATTTCAATAATGTTAATACAATTGTTCTAAACACATTATAAAAATTATACTAATATAGATTTGAAAAAAAAAAGAAAACTCTTATTTTGGTTGCAAACCATATCATCTGAGAAAGATCTGTCGATATCACCCATCAAAAAATGATGATAAGGGACTAATACCTATAATTTTCTTATTTGAGGTTGTGGTTATTGTGTCATTATATAAATCTAAATGTTTTGAAGAAATATAATGATGAACTAGTGGTGTTACTTTTTCATTGATATTAATTTATTTGATAATGTTATCTATCCATATTGGATTTGGAAAATAGTTAAATACATGCATAAATAATAATATTATGTATCTTATGATTTTTTTAGTGTTAATTTTAGTTTTCTGAGATTAAAAAAACATTAATTGATATTTATTTCATACAGTAATGGTTTAATTTGAAATTGATTAAAGCACAAAAAATAGTTCAAATTGTGATTATAAATTAGAAACTTATCAAGAATGTATATTTCTTTATATTCTAATATGGTATAAGAATATTTCAACATTAAAAAAATTCCTAAAATGGATATTTATCATTTTACATAAAAATATGTTAAATAGGATATCCTTTTAAATTATCGACTATTTATAGATTTGGGAACCTTATCAATCCATTGATCATTCACCTAGTTTTTCTGAATTTACTCTTTTATAATCTTCTATTATTTTTTCTATTGAGTAATTTATACATCATTAAGTGTCTCCAATGATTTTCTATACAGAATCCTTGTTCTATGTTTTCCAGATAACCGTTATAATTAAATATCACTAAAATAAATAGGATTTTATTTTCACTATTTTGATGATATGTGGTATCAACAAAATAATTTTCAAATATTTAACCCTTTATTATCTAGTCCTTGTTTGAATTGTGATGAAGCAATTTGTTTAACGAGGGAGAACTCCACACCCCGAAATTCTAATAAAATAACATTTTATTCAATAGTGTATGTGATAAGAAACACATAAATTAATAGGTAATATGACACGCTAAAACATTTAAAATTATTTATTTATAATAAATTTAATTTTTTATTTTTCTTATGATATATGCAGAATAAAGTTTATTTGATATCTTGTGTTACACGCAAGAAAATGTTGTTCCAAACATCATTATAATGTTAATAATATTAATAAGTGTGATAGTTATACACTATACATTTGAATATAATGTATTTTTTGTATTAATTATATTATGAAAATATATATTTTAATTTTTTTTATTAACTATATATTGGTATGGAATAAAACAATAATGGATTACATATAGAAGAATGGTTTTATAGAAGCATTTTTTTTTCAAAAGTCGATTAAGTCATGCATTATGAACATAATGAAAATTAAATAATTAAATAATGAAGAATATTAATATGAAACAATAAAAAAAATTTAAAGCATTTTATTTAAATTATCAAAGTGATAAATTTTATAATTCTTCCGAGAAGTTTTATATTTATTGATGAATAGTGAAAAATACTCAATATTAATTTAAAGTTGTCGTATTATTTGAACATTGTATGGAAAATTTATATTTTCAATTACATGTCAATTAAAATTATATATGTCACACACACACTCACATATATATATATATATATATATATCTAATACAATTCATTTGGGTCATTTTAATATTTAAATTAGATATAAAATATTTATTAACTGTGGAACATTTTTACTATAAAAACGGAATCCTCATCATGTTTGTGGAATTAAATTTTTGAATAATAATTTTCCAAAAAAGTGAATTTAATTTTTAAAAATTAATTTTATATATGTAATCAAAATTATTAATAAATTTTAATAATTTTAAAATAATTTCGGACCAAAATGGTTAGTGAATGCAGTAAAAAATAATTAAAGCGGTTAAGATAAAATGTGTTTACTGAGGTTTAAAAAATATATGATGGGAAAATGACCTAAAATTTTGTACATAGACATTTTCATTTCCATATTTATACCCTTAAATAAATAATTACTAGTTATATTCCATTTTGGACATTTTGGAAATATAAAAAAATTGTGTATAAATTAATTCATTTCAAAAAATTAAAATTTTCAATCTCTGTAACTTGTAGAAGGACCCAAACTCTCCTCTCATATTCCCAACATTATCCTCTTTGGTTCAAACAATCCCTTGTAATCATAAATCATTTTACCATAAACAATCTCAGAATAATTATTTTTATAATGAATAAATAAATTAATGGATTTATTGAAAACCAATGGAGGATTTTCGAAGATTACATTTTTTTTCAAAGAGTATATTTACATTGTTTCTTTATCCACCACCTTCAATAATTATAAAAACATTCTGACATTATATCCCAACTATATTCCATAAGAAATAATGTTGTAATAAAAGGTTAATGACCAAAAAGAATATCAAAGTCCAGCAAATGTGTTTTTAAATATTCATTCATGTGTACGTTGAACTACCGTTTTGCAAAATGATTTCATTGGTCTTTTACATATCTGCCTCCCATGGTTTGGATAGATGGTGTATCTAATATATTATGATAAGTTTAAATTATTTATAATTGTGTATTAAACAATAATATACATATATATATATATTGATATTCACCATCCATTTAATAAGAGATATACTAACATCGCTCTTGTGTATGGGAGTTTATCACCTTACGAACTAATGGAATCCATCTTTCAATAATGCTTCACATGGAAGGTGATAAACATGAATTTGTGAGTTAATTTAATATAACTTAAATATATATAATTTTAATGGATTATTTATCATTCTATAATTATAAAATATATGATTTTCATTCATTACATTTTAGTCACACCAAGACAATAGAATTGTTCATGTATGTGTGGACTATCACCTTCACAAAACAATGTGAATCTATTTAAATCACCACCCCACATGGATGATGTATATGTGTATATATTTTGGTATATATGATAATGTTTACATATTTTAAAGGGAATATATTTATTTCTGTGATTCTATACTGATAATTTATGAATAGAAACATTACTCATTCGTACGTACAACATATTGTCTCTATGATTGTAATATACATCATTTCTCATAACCATCATTCTTGATTGGTTTTAAATATAAAATTGATATGCACTTAAAATAACATTTTAATGATTATTATTCTTGAGATAATGTAACTATTTAATTTATAAGAGAACAAGAACATTCAAAACCATAAACATATGAGAAAAGGGTGAAATTAACACCTGAATCAATGAAAAAAATAAAATATTTTTAATTTACACGTGATTATATTTTATACTATGATCACATATGATATTATAAACAGTAATATGGTTATGTTATAATAACACATTTAATGAACAAATAATTGATATTAATTATTTTTTTACTAGGGGGAATGGGAGGTAATGGATTTCATGACATTATACAATCTATTAAGGTTAATTATTATGTAGAAATTAAAATTCTTGTGATATCTATACTGGCCTGTTGACAAGTTATATCTAGATTCATTCATAAATCCTAATATTTTATGTTTCAATGTGAATCATTTCGTTTAAGGGGATTTGAGTAAAAAATTACCAACTGGTAAAGTTATTGTTGCTATATCACTTTAATTTGGTATAGATAACATTATCATGAAACAATAAAATTATTATAATCTCTACTCATTTAAATTTACATTTCTTTACAATATCCACATTATTAAATTATGGATATTATAATTCAATAATATATATTATATTTTTACACACGATGTTTAGTTTGAATATTATTTGATTTATTGGAAAATATTGATAAATGTGTACCCATTTCTACACATATATATTGATAAGGCATATTGATTCAAGAATGAAATCATATATTATATATATATGGAATTATTTATAATTGTAGTGATGGTGGGCCTGATATAATATATCATATCAGTGAATTTGTGGGACACAATATGAAAATTATGTTTTCTAATATAAACAGGTTTCTACTTGTAATATTTATAATATATGTGGAAAGGTATTAATATTCCTGAGATCATCATGAAAAATAATATTGTATTTCATATACTAAAAATTCAATTTTTATTATCCATGGAAATTGCACAATCATACTATCATTCGAGGAATTTCATTCTTATTTTTTATTTAATGGAATATATTTTAAGTTATTTACCTTACATATTTCTATATCTAATTATTCACTAATGGTTTTTAATTAGATACACTATCATTTATTTTTCATTCCATATCGATTAATCATTAATGATTAATGAATGCTTCCATTATACTAAAATATTTATGAGAATTTTATCTCTCCCTTGTTTTTTTGTTTCCCCTTGATTCCATAAGGAGTAATATGTTTTATATGATATAATATGATAGAGAGAATAATATTATTCTCATGGAAAAAATTATGTCAAAAGTTTAGTTTTCATATAAAATATTGGAATGATCTAATTATATTGTATAGTGAATCTTCTAAGCTAATGAATCCATTAAAATTATATTCAACATATATCATGTCCATGTAGAAACAAGGCACCATCTATGGGCTACTGGTATTTAGGTCAGTACATTTATAACTTCTTATCACATATTTTTCTAATAACGTTTCATTATCCCTTTTTCTTCTAGTGATAACAACCTTCATTTTTTCAATCATTTTTTAACCGGAATGTAATGATTATTGAGGATATTATGCAGTTCCACAATCCATATTTTATATTAATGTCGTACAAGTCATTTTATATTTAATAATTTTTTAAATCATTAAAAAATTGAAAATGGAGAAAGTATAAAATCCCTCTGTGGAGATGGTAACTATACGTATTCTTGAGCGACGTTATCCTTTATTTAACAGGTCAAAGGTTAAATAAGTATGTGATATAGTAAATTTATAAAATTAGTATATAGACATATATATAATATAAATTGATAAATTTTATCCTCATTTTATTCCATGTAACGTGTAAGTCAAAAAATAATCAAATCACTTGATGAGGTGGTAGTCCACTGTATAAACGATAGATAATATCATATCATAAATGAAATTAAAAGTATGAATGTATAACAGATATTATAATTGATTATGTGTAATAATATCATAAATATAATATACAAGTGTTAAATATATCATTATATACTACCTTTAATAGTTGTGATGGAGAAAGAAATTACATCAGTTCCAAAGGCAGTAGTTCCACACACACACGATCAATGATTTCATTTCCCATTTAATAGAATATGATATGGGTATTATTTAGGGGGAAAATAAAATCATATAATATGGAATATAATAAGTTTATTTTATGTTAATGGATTGATAATATTTAATGTGGGTTGATTAAGAAACAATTTAAAAATTCTCAGTTAAGAACATCAGCTCATAATTAGACAACATCCATAGGTTTTCACCAAAATCATTCCTAGGATATATTTTTGATCGATCTATAAGAACCAGGGTATTTTTATGGGATGAAGTGATTTTTTTGGGATTTCAGGATAGAAATGGTTATGTGTGTGGGAAGAGGTGATAAGAGGGGGTGTCCTTTTATGAGTGTGGGAGAGGAAACACATGTATTTTTTTGGAATACTCAATTTTTCCCTTGTTTTTGTAATTCTAAAATAATCTAAAATGGTTAATTATTGACCATAAAGGTTGTAGGGTAAGATTATGTCAATAAAATTAGATTTCATAAGGTTTTATGTCAATTTTTCACATATCATTTTAGTTTTACCTTATGTAAATCAGTTTTTACATTAATCACGGTAATTAATTTTTTCATGTTTTAATTTTAATAAAGGATAAAAATTATTTTTTTACATAATATATTTTATAAATTAAGATTATTCCATAAAATTAAACCTATTTTTCCAAATTCTATTCCCTGTTGTGGAAAAAACAAAGTTAGTGGTATATCTAACGACATAATGAAAACTCATGTTCGTAAGATGAATTTATTATATGTATTGATTGTCTTTACATAAATAGTAAATATAGAAATTATAAAAATGAACTAAATTATTAAAAATATAATTTAATTGAAATAGTTTTATTTTATCAGTAATAAAATTAAAATTTTACCGTGTATATTACTACAAAAAGTATGTTTTCAAATGAAATTTTATATTTTGAAATTTTAATAAAAATATATTCATAGAAATATCCTAAATAATATCCATTAGATAATATTTTTAGGATTATTTTGATAATTTAGTTCTTTTTAACAATGAAATTCTCTAAAATTGGAAGAAATTAATTATATTTTATAATCACAAAGCTAGAGGAAAATATTTTTTTAGAAAATATAAGATTATCAAAAACAAATATATTTCATTAAAAGAATCTTATTTTATTAAAAATTATAATTTAATAATAAATATAAAAATTTACTTATTTATATTAATCCCGTCAAAATTAATGACTATATTATAACAATATACTCTATTACGGTTCATTTTGGAAAAATGTTGTGTGTCACATATGCTATCAAATAAAAAATTCCTATTAAAATATTAGTGTGTTACATTCTCACAAAATTCAATAAATATATTACTATTAATAAAATATTGACCTATGTGATCTTGTTTTTTCATTTATAAATACAATTTTTTTTAAAAAAGTATTATAATAGGGTTATTGAAACATCATCTTGATAAGAGATAAATGGAAATAATAAGGTCATCTAGAATAAAAAATAATTAGTTTCTCTTGTCATAGAAATTTTTTGAAAATTTAAGACATTGACAAGGATGAGAAGAATAATTAACTATATATAGTATTTTAGCTCAATGGTATAAAAAAATTTAATGATCAATTTAATGTTAAGGACCTCAAAACTAGTAATATGTTATGATATTAAACTATTTTGATTAATTAGATACAATGGTAAAATGATAACATTATTTTTCAAGATCAGGTTCCTATTGATGACAAATTATTTTTCTATCCTAAAATTTTAGGAAATATAATTAACATATATCATTATATATCATATGAAAAATTTCTTCCATTACTTGTTCCAGAATAAATTTCAAATTCACTTCTTACTCTAAAAATTTAATTTCAAAAAATAAAATTTTTATTCATGATGCACTAAGATTATCATTTAAAAAATTATAACAGCTAAATAATATTGAAAATTCATTTAATATATAACTAAAAATTTCCAAAAAAATCATAGTACAAGTTGTTAAATAAAATAATAGAATATCTCAACCTCCACAGTAACACAACAAGTTCATTACATATTTTTATTATGTAATTATTTCATATTAAAAAAATTTAATGTTTACCATATAATCACAAATCCTAGTGGTATGAGAATCAATCTTATCTCCCTTTTTTTGGAGTTCAAACCCCTCATCCATCACATATGTGACATGTTTTTTACCAAACATGAAGGTTTTCAATTTTTTAAAAAATTATTATGATAACCCATAAATAATTACCTAACCATAGTGATCAATAATTTCCTCAAAATCAAAGATAAAATAACCCCAAAAAGTAAATATAATATTAAAAATTTGTTCAAAAAATTAGGTTCACTCTTCCACAATCAAATTTTCAATTTTAATAAATCAATAGCTTTTATTCCCAAAAACAATTTCAAAAAATAAAAATAATCATGTTATATTTCCACGACCCTAATTTTCAAAATGGACATGTAATTCCCTGACCACAGTAACCCAGAGTTGGTGCATTATTTTAAAACATTGGAATGATATGAGGAATCGTGTCGCGAAAGACTGATCAATTTAGCAGTCTTGGAAAATAGATTACATACATGAAAGTTACATTATACATTAGAAAATAAATCATAACATAAATGATCCTTTTAGAACACCATTAATCCCCGATATTAACCCAACTTATCAATCATAAAAATAGTTTTTGGGATACTGGGAAAATAAAACATAAGAAAGGGATAAGCTCAGATGCCCAGTAACGATAACAATATAGCAAAAAGTTTCATAAATAAGCATAATCATTTAAGGGAATGTATAAGACTAAAACACAAGCCTTTTAAGCCTAAAATTCATCATAATATGGCAAATATAAATCCAAATAATTATACATAGTAATTCACATGGATATTATACTATTTGAATAATCACATGTAACATCAATAGAAAAATTCATATTGATGGAAGGCATAATGCCAGTATTCATAACCACATAGTCAAGGACTTGTGCAAAGACTACAAATAAGATTTATTCAAGGCCTTATTCCAATATAGTAATTTTTCTCATTAGACCTATTGATGCATCGAAGAGATACATTGGGCTCCTCCCATCACTTATTAAGTCAAATGCATTCCTCATATGAAATGGTTTAAAGATAACATAAACATTCATATTAAAACTTGCATAAACAATTTCAATAATTTATCCATAAACAAAGAATAATATAAATATAACATATCCATAGTCAAACATACCACAATACCTTCAATAAAATATGGAATATTTTTATAATAATAAATCAACCTCAATCAAGAATAATATACCGTAAACGGTGTTGACATAGTTGAAAATGATCAGTAAAAGTCTTTGAGAGAAATATCCATTTTTTATGAAATAATTTAATAGTCATAAAAAGGAATTAATTTAAATGATAGTTCATAATAAAAGTGTCCCAAAACACTATGAAACTATTGAAATAAATTAACATTTTAAAAAATTCATGTCCATATAAATTAATCCTTAAAACCATTTTGAAAACATGTACATTAATGAGAAAGGTTTAGAAGAATAAATCTTTAAAACATTTAAAATGATGTTTTAGTAAAAATTACCTTAATAAATTTTATTTGAACACACATTTATGAAACATTTACATAAATAATAAATATGTTCTAGTAGATACATAATTAAAAACAACCTTGGATAAAAAAGAGATTGTGAAATTAACCCTTACCTTGCACTTTCCTTTGGTCGAGGGTACATTTAACCTCTTTTATAATGACCATAGTATGTTATTAAATAATACCATAACCATATTAATATTTATTATATCATACATGATTCATTTATTAATTTATACTACCCATTTAATAATTAATTCCATTTTAAATTAACATTTTGATTAATAATCGCTTTTTATCGTACGTGTTTTAACTTGTTATTCTTGATCATGTCATTTATATCATGATTTAAATACATACAGAATATAAACCTTGATTTATATATCATATATATTTATAATATAAATATTTATAATAGATAGATATATTAAATTGAAGACACAGTTTATGGGGACGGTAGGTCATACGTACGCATAAATGTTTTTCCATTTTCATATCGTATTGAACAGAAGTAAGTGAATAATATATATGTAAGTACATACATACATAAATACATATATATCTCCATTATAATTATTATTTAATATATTAAATACTCATTAATAATATATATATATATATTATAATCATCATTGAATGGTGAACGTGGGAATTAATCTCATCGCGTCGTGGAAACTGTAATCCACATGTACGCACTAGTGAAAAAATTATTAAATTGAGGGTGATATCTAATGTAATTAGATGGTATATCATATATAAAGAATCATTAAAATGTTATATTTATTATTTATATCAATTATACTCATTATTATACCCATACATACAGTGAAGTGTTGAATGACCAACTACACCACGACGTGAGGACGGTAAGTCGTACGTACGTATGTATGGTTACTTTTCTGTTTATAGGATGGATTGAATAATGAATATGGTTGTAACATATTTATAATAAAATCATAGATAATAGAAGACACTATATTTATTATTTTATAATGGAAACAACAAAGAAATAATAATTAAGAGAAGAGAAAAACATGAAAGAGGTTATGAAATATTTACCGCTTCTTCAGATTTTTTTTTTTGATTTGATCAAAAGGCCTCCTTAGGTTTGCTTTATCACCAAATTATTGACTCTAGGATGAAGGGTTGATATATGGGAGGATATTAGGGAAGGGGATGGCCGATCCAACTGGCACTGGAGGATTGAAATTAAGATAAGGGTTGTTCCCTTTTATAATAGAGGTAAGGGTCACTTAAATAAAAGCATGAAATTTTATTTTATAATAAATTAATTATCAATTTCTAATGGCTCCAAAATAATTAATTTCTAGGATAATGTGTGTATGGGGTAAAAACTACACAACCAATAGGTTCCAGACATGTTTAGTTCACTATATTAACCTTATCTTTTAGATTTAACTCTTAGTTAAATATTTTAACATTTACTGTGTCTTTATGTATTTTTACACAGTATGGTAAATAAACATACTCTAAACATACAATAGAACCCCAAGTGGTTCAATAATGGAATACATAATATTATTTAATCCCTTTGGATGAACCTTATATTTTTTGGAATATTATATCAACCAATAATATAATATATTTTTTAAAAAATTAATTTATGTGAATTTTCATATTATTTGGTATTTGGTTTTTTAGAAAGTAATCACAACGTGATTACATATAAAAAGATACATTGAATCAACAATAAAATTTTATATTCTCCTATAAAATTCTTGTATGTCATTAAATTTTTTAAATTATATTTATTTATTATGTATAATACAATTTATTTGATTGTTACATTAATAAAGAAAATTATTGCATCATCATTATTTCATAAATAAATTAAAATATTTAATGTCAAAAAATTATAAATAAAATACCATTATGTAGAAAATCTTTTTTATTTATAATGAATATTTATAGTCAAATTTATATTGTGTGTAACCCAATATTAAAAATGGTTTAGTTATTTATCATTGAATTTAACACTTTTAACTCTTCTTTATAGAAAATAATAATAAATGTACTAATCTAATTCATTTGTAATTAATGGATCATATTTTATTTCTAAGTTTTTTTTTGGTCGAATGAGATTTATCAAATAGAATTAGGACATGTGTTAGGGTAATTATAATATCATTTTTACCCTCAATTACACTATTAACTTTTAATCCTGGTAAATAAAAGTCAAAAGTTAATGTTCACAAAAAATATTTTCATCTTATTGAACCAAATTTTACTTAGTGAAATAAATCATGTCTCTTGGATTTTTTAAATTCAACTCAATGAAGTGGTAAAAGTATGTTTTAAAAAAAATTTCAAATTCTCCTAAAAGGTGGGTAAAAAAGGTTAAAATGATCACTAAAATTTTATACATCTAATTTTATTATAAAATGACACCAATGAATTACATTGAACATATATAGGTATTATATATATTTTTTACATAAAATAAATTTAAATAAAATAAATAGTTATTTAAATAAAAAGTTGTCTTTAAATAATAACTCAATGTTTTTAACTATTCATTAAAAATAGAATATTTTCATAAAAATACCAAAAGTTCCCCCAAAGATAATTTTGATATTCGAAATTCAAAAATAAATTCTATTTTACCAAATTAAAATCATATAATTTAAATTTATTAATTTAAAATTAATTCCCGTTGTCAAAACCAAAAAGCAGGTATTTAAAAATTAAAAACTATCAAAATATTGACATGTGTTTATGTCAAATTTAAATGTGAAAATACTTATAATGAAAAAAATTTATTAAATGATAATAATATAATCTAATTATATTTCAAAACATTTTAAAATTCATAATTTAAAACAATAAATTATTTTGATTAAAATAGTTGTTTTCAATTAAAACATAGTATTTTTCAGTATTTGTCAAAATATTAAAGGTATCTGAAAAGTACCAAAAATTTATAGAAACTATTTTTTTATGTCATAAATCTAAATAATAATTTATTTTCATTAAATTTAATTTATAAAAGTGTCAAATATTAGTTTTAAAAAGGGTTTGCCTATTAAAAGGCGATAAAATTACATTTTTGAAAAATAATTATTTTATTTTATAAAATGAATTTGTTCTCATATTATGTCTAAGAAACACATAATATGGATTCTAAAATTTTATAGAGTATATAAAATTCAAAATTCATTTAACACTATTCACAACCGCTTTTTGAACGGCTAGTTTGGTAAGTTGGGGTGCGCTCAAACTTGGTGTTGCATGTTGTGCAAGTTATTGAATTACATTAAAGAGATAACGTACTGTGAAATCATGGGGTGTTACATCCTACACTCTTTTAATAAATTGAGTCCTCGCAATTTGAAACTATTATTCAAAAATAAAATGTTAAAAATAAGAAATTCCTTTGTGGAAAACCCGCATCAGAAATTGGGTTAATAAAATTTTTCTTAATAAGAGGGAAAGGGAAATGAAAAAGCCACCACAAAATTATGATCTAGATTAGGAGAAAATTGGTGGAAATTAGAGACACATAATTTGAGGAAAAACGTAAATATTTATAGGGAGTGATTGAGGTCATCAATCACAAACAAGTGTAAAATTGAGGGCCTCAAAGCCATAAATCTATGATGATTTAAAAAATCATTGGTTCAACAAAACATTAGGTATTAGGACAAAATAATTTTTGTTTCAATATCCCTTCCCTAAAGTTTGAGAATTAATTTCTTCATAGAAAAAGAGAAAAAAATATAGTGTAGTTCCATCCATTTACTAATTTCTATCACAAACTCATCTTTCACTCAAAAAGATAATAGAACATAAAAATATTCTATTTATCCAAATCGTATAGTGTTCCAAAAAATGAATTAATAATTAATCTATAAAAAATTTTAAAAAATACCTTAAACAATCCAGGACATCAAGTGGGTCAGTGGTCGGTGATGCGCAATTGTCGCCCTTCGGTTGCAGGATCAAGTATCGCAGCCTTGCCGGACGTGGTGGGTTATCGCCCGACCTCTAGGGTTTCATTTTTATAACAATCCAAAAATAATCTTTAGAAATGATTTAACCTTAACAATAGTATCCAATTTCAAACATAATACATTCCAGCCTTTAGTCTTATCCAAAATACTTTTGTCCAAACTCACTGTCCAAAATTTTTAAGGTAAACACCATGAAGATTTTTTTCTATTTAATAACATGCGAATACCTTCATCATGTATTCTTTTGAAACACTATAACACCCTGAATTACCATAAAACCTTATTTATTACATTCATTCTCCATTATTCCTTATAGAATACTAGATATACTCCTTCTATCCAAAAATGTTTTTAACTCCAACAATGATGGAATATAAAAATCACTAACCAGTTTCAAGGTAGTCATGAATATCCAATATAATTTATCCAAATCAATCATATATTATTCAATAATGTATACCACAGTTTGAGATCCATATTATGGTTTATATTTCTCTCAACCATGTGTTTTCTAGAAAATTAACCTGTTATTAAGTCACTTTTCTTGGTTCCATATTATCTCAAGTCCTTAATGAAATAGTACTACAGTACAATCCTTATACACTCTATAATTCTTATATCATGTACATCATTAACACAATAATCAAATGAAATAATACTTTAATAACAACATAATAAATCTAATCATTCTACTTCATCTTTGGTAGTATAATAACTTGATTATTATCTAATATCAGCATTTGGGGTATACTCTAATGATTTGGACATTGATTCACATAGTGTCCCAAATCCTTATTAATGAAGCATTTTACATTTGATACCTTTTCTTACCCTTTCAGTCACATAATTGGTGTCCTTTTTATCCATACTTATAACAACCTAACATTACTTTCAAGAATTTACCAAGGTGATTCATTCCATAGTTATCACTTATGGGAAAATCCTTCCTTCCCCTCTTCCATTTATCCATGTTTCTCGCTTCCATCCTTCTCTTCTCTTTCTTCCCTTCAATGCGTTAGGACTTGGAGAATTATTTACTTATGTTATTAACAAATGATAGAATTTTTTCATATGATGAGAATATGTGGGTGACTAATTACCTTTTAAATGTTGGATTAATATAATGAAAGATATGATCCTTATTAATCATTTGATCATGTATATTACTGGGATTCTAATTCTTTCTACTAGGCAGCATTTCTAAACTATGGCATATACTAGGTCAGTTTATGAATCACAATGAATAATTAAAAACATGTAAAATGCATAATATAAATTTAATAGTTTATGGATATAATCTATAATAATAAAAAAAATTTCTTTGAGCAATTATTTACTCTGAAATACTTCATAATGGATTGTAATTAAAATGTGAATTATCCTAAGCATATCCCTCAAGAGTATCATAACCAAGAGTGCAGCAAGGCCCATTTTTGTGTACCAAGATACCCCAGGTCAGCACCGAAACTTTTTATTAGAGTCTTCAATCCTAGGTACATCTATTCCAGAGCCTCCTCTATCTACTAGTATCCATACATGGATTTATTGCTTGGAAAATACACAAAATCTCAACATTACCAAAATTCTAGGAAGTTCTTATATAATAATCATAAAAGTCTATCTTTGGTTAATATTCTCTAATAGTAGTTTAAATAAATCTATTTCCAAAGATGTTACTAAACTTCCTTTGATAACAACTAAACTACCTCGACCTCGGTAACCTAAAGTCATGGCATTATTTTAATACATTGGCATGATACAAGGAATCATGTCCTGAAAGACTGATCAATTTAAAAGTCTTGGATAACAGATTGCATACCTAAATGTTACATTTCACATTAGAACATAAAACATAACATAAATTATCCTTTTATAACGCCATTAATCCCCAAACTGAACCTTGCGTATCAATCATAAAACACTTTTTCAGATCCTGGGAAAATAAAACATAAGAAAGTGGTGAGCTCAGATGCTCTGTAAGGATAAAGATATAGAGAAAACTTTCATAAAGAAGAATAAAATTTATGGTAATGTATAAGACTAAAACAAATGCCTTTTAAATGTAAAATTCATCAAAATATGGAAATGAAAAATAAAAATAATTCAATTTACTTATTCACATGGATATTCTACTAGTAGAATAATGATATTCAATATCAATAGCCAAATTCATAATGATGGAATGCGAAATGCCAAATTTCATAACCATGTTGTCAAGTCCTTGTGCCAAGACTACAAATAAGGTTTTTTCCATGCCTTGTGTAACATATCAAATTTTTCTATTTATTATTTTAAATATTATATGGAATTCTTTTGAGAGAGGGTGTAAAGATGACACATTATTTCGAGGTCCAGTGAGCCCAGAATGGTGGTTTGAACTTTTTTAGTTAAGTGAGTCATCGCTTGTGCGCGGTTGTGGAAGTTTCCAAATGGATGCCTAGATTAAAAATATGAGGGCACCGTTACGTCCGGGACGATGACTTTACCTAACAACGATCTTAACCTCGGCCGGTACGGGTCGAGGGAGAAAGTTAATTTTTGACGTTTTAAGTAAAATAAAATAAAATAAATTAACAAGTTTATTTTTTTTCATTTAAGGAAACATCCACTGTAGCGCGGAAATGGCGCAGCTGTTTCCTAAATTTATGGCATGCCATAATGACTTCAAAATGGCAAGTCGATGTCACTAATATCTCTACGTAATTAAGTACCAATCTTGTTTCTATTTTTAAAGGGTTGATCAATTTTTGATCGTTAAAGACATTTGAGAGGAACCTCTGTCGAATACGCGGCGCGTTGGAGAAAACTCTCGACGACGAACAACAACTGATTGAAGTCGAGAATCGCTACGTCAACAACGTTGAAGGATCTCGATGAAAATGGCAGCACGTCGCCTTCTTCAACGATCAATCCTTTCGAAAGATAGGGGTTGTTATTTCAATTCCATTTACTCGTTTTTTGAGTTTAAACCACGAACACAGATCAACCACGAACAAGTTGATCCACGGATTTTTATGTTCTTACGTGAGGTTTTTCTTTGGGATGATTTTGAGGAATCAAGTCATGCTTCTATTTTATGCTAATCTCTGCTCCGTTCAAACCTATTAACGGGAGCGGATCAACGTCGTGACGAATGGTGGTGTATTTTCCTTCATCGATTTGTTTATTAGATTTCCTCCCCCATTCTTTCTCGCGCGTTCTTCACATTCTTCATGGGGTGATGAACAACAGATCGTTGCACATCCGTTCCTCGATGCAACCATCCCAAATCTAGGTTTCAACACCGAAACAAACTTTTGGAGGTGGGGAGACAATGGTGGACGACGAATCGGGCCGGATCATGAAGGGGTGTTCTTCGAGCATTCTTTGCGCGGGAAGATCTAATCGTGTTTTCGGAGCCGATTGAAGGCCCGAAAATGACGGAAGTGGCTTCGTGGTAACGGGGTGACAAAAACCTGGAATATTTGCGGTGATCGGACAGCTGGATCGATGATCGGAGCACCATTGGTGGCGCACCGGTGAAGGGTGTCATTTTTGGAAACTTCCAAAACACACATCATGTACTTTCGAAGAACAGGCCGTGTAGTAATGGAGGCGACGACTAGGGTTTTGGGGTCATAATTGAATAACATGGCGTGTGATCCCGGTCACACTGAGTGTTGGACTTTCCCCGAAGCTCGGCGTGTACTTTGGGTAGTACACAGACACGGGATGAGCTACACGGCTTCAGGTGACATCGCGTGTAAAACGTGACAGAAGTGGCTACGCAAAGCACGGTGTGTATCTCGGGGTTATGCAGACACGAGATGGAGTACACGACCGTGTACTCCATCACACGGCCAGGCGAGGCCAATAACGCGGGTCACCTCGTGTGCAGATTACACAGCTTTGAGTACACAGGTTGATGACCATGTATGGGAACATGGCCAGAGTACATGGAGCCAACCCCAGTTACCCAGAAATGGAGTGTACACCGTACTACATGCAATGTACATAGTTTTTCCTAAACGACCAGACGATGACACGGGTCGTTGTACCCGGGCAGTACCCGGGGGCAGACAACACGGTGTGTATATTTTCTACATGTCGTGTACTTTTTGGAAAATGGCATGGTCCTCTTGTTCACCGCATCTTGAACATTTTTCGTTTGGGTTAGTGCCCATTCTTCTCATTCCCCTAAATGTCAGGCATCATTTCCCACTCAGGAGTATGATCCCTTCAGTGGGACATTCTGTGATAGAGTCAGGAATCCATCCGAGAGGCCCGGATCGAGATCCTCTATCCATTCCTGACCCAAGGTAGAGTCAGGCATCGACGTGACCAACCTTACTGAGCGTTGATCCTCTACCTAGCCGGTGTATCACCTAACTTGTAAATCCTGATGAGTCGCGGTATCCACCATGGCCCTGGCAGTGATTCTCATCTGTGTATCGTGATCTTTCCCACTCAGGAGTGTGTCTCCCATAATGAGTGCTTATATCGAACGTAACCTTTTCACTCAGGAGTGTGACTCCCGTAATGAGTGTAGCTATCTCTTGTGATGGTTCCCAAAAAACAGCACTTCTCGGACGGATGTCATCCGAGCTATAAGACTCGTGGAGTGTGTTCTCCCGGAATGAGTACATCACGGAATCTTCGAACAGAATCCCTAATGAGGGTATTCGGTTGTGTGACTTGTCTCTAGACCATGGGTCTGGGTTTTGAGTATACCTGGTTTGTACTATATGTTCTGTAGACATATACTGTGCATAGCTGACTATACCTTTACTTTGTGTACTGCTTTGTGGATATTGGGTTCCTCTACTGGGTATTGTCATACTCACCCCTGCACGGGCTTTTCCACACATCTGGTGTCTTTTGCTAACGACCAGCCTTCTGACAGAGTCTAGGGAAGACCTGGACAGGACCGAGATTTCTGAGTTCCATACAGGCCAAGGCGTTCCTATGGATACGAGCAGTAGTCCCAGTACCTTTTGTGCTTACAGGTTTGACTTTGTAGTTTTCATACTCTTGTTTTTGGTGGGCTTATATTCTGGCCCAATTTACTTTTACAACACTCTACCATTCTTCGTACTCTATTGGTTGGGATTTAGTTGTATGCATGCATTTTGTTCCTTAGTGTTTTACATTTCACCATTTTTGGGCTTGGAGATGTGTGCGTGTGTACAGGTACTTAGGAAATGACTCCCGTGATAGTGATATGCCTACTCGGTGCTAGTCACCTACCCCTGGACTATTGGAGGCGGGCTTAGGGAGTCAGGGAGTGGGCCCCACTAGGACGGGTCATGAAAGAGAGGTATCAAAGGTGGTCGGTTCTACCTTAGGACCAAGAGTCTATGAGTTTGGTTTGGGGAAACAATGTTTAGTGTTTCGGGTTCAGCTTTCAGGCCATAAACACTAGTGTTGGTGTGGCGGCCGACGTATCCATACACCAGGACTTTGATAACCTGATTTTCGACTCCGTACACGAAAACACTGTTTGTGGGGAAATAAAAGGTACATGCATCATATAGGAATGGGTTGTGTTTTTCATGTCCTTTGTGTCAGCTATCCAGATATACTCATTGACCATAGTACATATTGTTTGTTTACAGGATGCATCTGTGACGCATAACCTCTAAGGTTCATCACCACGATCACGAGGATGACCCCCTCAGTGACGAGGCTTCGATACAGGGACAAGTCCCCCAGGCATTGCCACCAGGTGGAGCACCCGTTGTACCACCACTAGTGGAGAAGCCAGTGGTACTTGCATGACCGACTAGCTAGGAGCGCAGGCTAAGCACGCTCCATGAGTTCCAGAGATAGAGACCCCTCAGGTTTTGAGGTGAGCCGGACCCTTAGGGTATGGGGACTAGATTGAGGCGGTGTCCAGGGTTTTCCGCCTAGTGAGGACACCAGCAGACCAGATGGTAATCCTATGAGTGAGCCTTCTTTAGCGTTCAGTAGAACGATGGTGGAGTCTAACCACACAGACTCATGACTAGGAGACTCTTTCATGGACGGAGTTCAAGTGACTCTTCCAGGAGGAGTTCTCTCCGGTTATGCTGAGAGCTGTACGAATCCAGGAGCTACTTCAGCTCCAACAGGGAAGTATGTCAGTAGCTGACTATTCATCTAGGTCCACCAACCTTTCCAGGTACTCGATGGATATGGTCAAGGATCAGTACTTCAGAGCTCGGACCTTTGAGTGAGGTCTACGAAGAGACATTTGAGCTAGTGTCGTACCTATATTCAGATCGACTTATGATGGAGTGCCCGAGCGGGCCTTTGTTGTCAAGAGCTTATTAGCGGAGCAGAAGCAGCCAACGACAGTGAGCAGCAGGCAGACAGGTGCGGAAACCCCGACAGTAGGGAGACGACATCAGGCACAGGGATCCGGACAAGGGAAACGTCATAGGGGGACCCAGGATAGGGGATCGACAGTCTTGGGCTCTCAGGCTAGATCCAGTCATCCTAGGGAGAAGTGATGCTATGCATGTGATGGTAGGGGACATTTTGCTACAGATTACCCATCCTATCGAGCTACTGACAGGGAAGGGGTGGATGGACCACCGAGGCTGAGGCTGAGAACGGAACATGCAGACCCTCCAGGCGGCAGATGTGGTAGAGGAGCAGAGAGATCTGCGGGTGGTGGAAGACGCTTCGACTTACATCCACCACCACCCCCAGGAGGTCCGCACCAGCCTCATGGAGCTGGGGGACACAGGAGGGATAGCTACATGCGGTCGAGGCATACGACCCAGGGTCTCCAGGGATGATTCGAGGTACGATCTGTGTCTTCTCTACCTTAGCTGCCATACTCATAGACGCAGGTGCCAGTCATTACCTTATAGCCACATGTCTTGTACAAAACCTCGAGATTCTGGTAAAATAGTTGACTCGATCCTTACTCATGGAGACACCTACGGGTGGAGACTCGATGATCACACACCTTTGCAGAACGTGTGATCTTAACATTGGAGGTGAGTGTTTTGGTTGTAAGATATTGGTGGTAGCGTCGAGGCCTTACGAAGTAATTCTCGGTATGGATTGGTTATCTTCGGGCCATGCTCAGATTGAATGTTTTAGGTGAAGAGTGTGGTGTGTCCACCGTGATGGAAAGAGGTTTTCCTTTGTCGGAGAAAAGGAAACCCAAGTAGCACAAAATGGGCTCATGCATAGGAGGGTGAAGGTGATCACTCATGAGTTGTATAGCCTTACCCTCGGAGCAGTAGATTTTGTGAGCTCTCAGTTCCTAGCAGTGGTAGCGGAGTATGGAGACGTCTTTCCCGAAGATATTCCAGGATTACCTCCTCGCCGGGAAATTTACTTCTGCATCGACTTACACCCCGGGATGACACCGGTTTCCTCATCAGAATATCAGATGGCTCTCGTAGAGCTTCGTGAGCTGAGGATGCAGTTGGAGGATTTTCAGAGCAAGGGTTTCGTGAGACCCAGCGTTTTACCCTAGGCGGCCCCAGTCTTGTTTGCTATGAAGGCCGATGAGAGTCTGAGGCTGTGCGTGGATTACCGACACCTGAACCTAGTGATGGTGAAGAAAAAGTATCCACTACTGAGAATCAATGGCCTCTTCGATCATCTAAGAGGGGCACAGTGGTTATCGAAGGTTGACCTTCAATCTGGTTATCACCAGCTAGGAGTGCAGGATGAGGATATACCGAAGACGGGTTTCAGATGCCGCTACGGTAACTATGAGTACTTGGTGATGCATTTTGTTTTGAAAAACGCCACCACAGTGTTCATGGGGCTAATGAACTAGATCTTCTAGTTGTACTTGTACTGGTTCGTAGTGTTCTTCATCGACGACATCCTTGTGTACTCGGTGTCAGAGGAGGAGAACGCGAGACACATGTGGATGGTTCTGGACGTACTTCAGGAGCACCATCATTATGGGAAGCTCTGAAAGTGGCAGTTCTGGTTTTAGTAGGTCCACTTTCTGGGACATGTCATCTTAGTATATGGAGTAGCTATGGACCCAGCCAAGGTGGAGGCTGTGTTAGCATGGGAGCCACCTCAGAGCGTGATGGAGGTGCGGAGCTTCTTTGGGTTGGCAGGATATTACCAAAGATTCATTCCTAATTTATCCCAAATATCAGAATCGATGATGGCCTTGACAAGGAACAGGCAACCCTTCGTATGGACAGAGAAGTGCCAGAAGGCTTTCTAGCATTTGAGACAGGGTTTGACGAGTGCCCCAGTCTTGAGATTTCTAGAGAAGGGTGTCGAATAAGTAGTTTTCTGGGATGAATAAGGGACCGATCTCGGTTGTGTCCTGATGCAGCGGCATGCAGTGATTTCTTATGGATTGCGCTAGCTTATGCCACATGAGAAGAATTATGTGACCCATGATCTCGAGTTGGCAGTGGAAGTATTAACATTGAATATTGGGAGACACTACCTTATTGGAGAGCAGTTTATTGTCTACTATGACAACAAGAGCCTCAAGTACATCTTCTCATAGAAGGATCTGAATCTAAGGAAAAGGAGTTGGATAGAGTTCCTCCAGGACTATGATTTTTAGATCAACTATACTCCTAGGAAGGGTAACAAGGTGGTAGATGCTCTTAGTAGAAGGTTGATCTCAAAGCTGTTGAGTGAGGCGACACAGCAGTTAGCCGCGTTACAGTTATCCGTCGTGGATAGAGAAGATACAACTTACCTACAATCGATGGTTGTCACCCCTCCACTCTTACAACGAGTTAGGGAGGCACTGCTTGAAAATGTCGACTGTGTGGCTTTATGTACTCAGTTATCCATGAGAAATGAACCTGATGAATATTTGTAAGGTGGGGAGCATGTAATTTTTTTTTTCAGAGGACACACTGTTGCACCGGTGGCGTTGCAGGAGGATATCCTGAGGGATTTTCATACATCCCCTTTGGCCTTGTATCCTGCTGAAGAAAAGATGTACCAGGATCTCTGACGATAGTTCTGGTGGTCAGGCATGAAGAAGGCAGTAGTAGAGTTCGTTTCTCGATGCCTCACATGCCAGCATGTGAAGTATGAGCACCAGGTTCCAGCGGGATTATCTCACCCCCTAGAAGTCCCAGAGTGGAAGTGGGATGGAATATCGATGGACTTCGTGACTGGCTTACCACAGACGTCCAAGGGGCATGATTCCATATGGGTGATCATTGACCGACTTACCAAGTTGGCCCACTTCTTCGCTATTAGGGAGCAGAGTGTCGTAGAGATCATGGGACGCCTCTACATGCAGAATATTGTTCAGCTTCATTGTGTCCACTCGAATATATTCTAAGACCTAGACGCCCGCTTTTAATCCCGGTTGTGGAATGGATTGCATGAGGATTTTGGGAATCAGCTTCTCTTGAGCACGGCGTTTCATCCCCAGAAGGATGGTCAATCGGAGAGTACCATTCAGGTTTTGGAGGATATGTTATGAGATTGCGTCTTGGACATTGGTCATAGTTGGGAGGACCACCTCGCCCTGGTGGAGTTTGCGTACAAAAACAGCTACCACTCCACCATCGGGATAACACCGTTCGAGGCCTTGTCTGGGAGACCATTCCAGTCACCGCTTTTCTAGAATGACCCTGGAGAGTCAGCACTCATGGGTCCAGATTTAGTGCATGCCACCATAGAGAAGGTGCAGACCATCTGGGAGCAAATGAAGACTGCACAGAGACGGAAGAAGTCTTATGATGATAGGCGATGGAGACCTCTGGAGTTCGAATAGGGAGACCACGTCTTTCTTCGGGTATCACCTCGATTAGGGTTGCGGAGATTTGGCCAAGGTGGCAAGCTATCTCTGAGGTTCATCGGACCTTTCCAGATTCTGTGCAGAGTTAGCGAGGTAGTGTACCACCTAGCTCTACTGCCACAGTTTCATGAGGTACATGATTTCTTCTACGTGTTGCAACTGAGGAGGTACATGCATGACCCATCGCACGCCATCGACTGGGGAGATCTGGACATCATGGATGGATTGACCTTTGGTTAGTACCTAGTGTAGATCGAGGATCGGAAGGAGATGATCCTTCCTGGGCGATCGATTCCCTTTGTGCGCGTCTGGTGGCAGCATGGGAATCTTTAGGACAGCACGTGGGAGCGGGAGGCCCAGATTCATGCCATGTACCCTTGTTTTGGCTTTTCGGGGACGCAAAGCCTGAACGTGGGGAGAATGTAACATCTCATATTTTTCCGTTTATTATTTTAAATTTTAAATTTAACTATTTTGAGACCAGGGGCAAAGACAGAACATCATTCTGAGGTCCAGTGATCACGGAATGGTGGTTTGAACGTTTTTAGTTATGTGAGTCAACACTGGTGCGCGGTTGTGGCAGTTTCCAAACAGATGCCTGGATTAAAAATCTGAGGGCACCGTTGCGTCCGGGACGACGAATTTACCTATGAACGAGCATATCCTCGACCGGTGCAGGTCGAGGGAGAAAGTTTATTTTTAGACGTTTTAAGTAAAATAAAACAAAATAAATTAACAAGTTTATTTTATTTCATTTGGGGAAACATCCGCTGCATCACGAAAATGGCGCTGCTGTTTCCTAAATTAATGGACCGTCAAAATGACTTCAAAATGGAAAGTCGACTTCATTAATATCGCTGCTTAATTAAGTTCCAATATTGTTTCCATTTTTAAAGGGTTGATCAAATGTTGATCGTTGGTGACGTTTGAGAGGAACCTTTGCCTAATCTGCGGCGTGTTAGAGAAAACTCTCAACGACAAACGGTGATGGATCGAAGTCGAGAATCGCTATGCCAACAATGTTGAAGGGTCTCGACGACAATGACAGTACGACGCCTTCATCAACGATTGATCCTTTTGAAAGGTAGGGGTTGTTATTTCAATTCATTTTCCCCATTTTTTAGTTTAAACCACAAACGCGGATCAACCACGAACAAGTTGATCCGCGGATTCGTATGTTCTTGCAGGAGGGTTTTATTTGGGATGATTTTGTGGAATTGATCCATGCTTTTATTTTATGTTGATCTCTGCTCTGTTTAAACCTATTAACAGGAGCGTATCAACGCCGTAACGAATGGCAGTGGAGGTTCATTCCTTTATTTGTTTATTGAATTTCCCCCCTCATTCTTTCTCGTGTGTTCTTCGCGTTCTTTGTAGGGTGATGAACAACGGATAGTTGCGGATCCATTCCACGGCTCAACAATCCCAAATCGAAGGTTTAACACCACAATCACCTTTTGTAGTTGCAGTGATGATGGCGTACGACGAATCAGGCCAGATCAGAAAGGGGCGTTCTTCGAGCGTTCTTCACACGGGAAGATCAAGTCATGTTTTCAGAGCCGATCGGAGGCCTGAAAATGACGAAAGAAGCTTTGTGGTATCGGGGCGACCAAAACCTAGATATTTTACAGCTATCGGATGGCCAAATAGATGATTGGAGCACCACAGGAGGCGCACCAGTGAAGGGCGTTGTTTCTGGAAATTTCCACAACACACAGCGTGTACGTCCGAAGAACACGTCGTGTAGTACTGGCGGAGGTGGCTAAGGTTTTGGGGTCAGAAAGGAATAACATGTTGTGTGACCCCAGTCACACGGCGTGTTGTACTTTCCCCAAATCTTGGCATTTACTTTGGGTAGTACACGGACACTGGATGAGCTACACGGCTTCAGGTGACCTGGCGTGTCCAGGGCGACAGAAGCGGCTCCGCGGAGCTCGGTGTGTATCTCGGGGATACGTAGACATGGGATGGAGTACACGACCGTGTACTCCATCACATGACCTGGAGAGGCCAGTAACGTGGGGCACCCCGTGTGCAAATTACACGGATTAGAGTACACGGGTTGATGACCATGTACGGGCACATGGCTAGAGTACATGAAGCCAACCCCAGTTACCCAGACACAACGTGTACACCATACTAAATGCCATGTACATATTTTTTCCTACACGAACAGCATACGACACGGGCCATTGTACACGGGCAGTACCGAGGGGTAGACAACACGACGTGTATATTTTCTACACGCCGTGTAGGTTTCGGAAAACGGCATGGTCCTCTTTTTCACCGCATCTTGAAAATCATTCATTTAGGTTACTTCCCTTTCTTCTCGTTCCCCTGAAGTTCAGGCATCGTTTCCCACTCAAGGAGTGTGATCCCTTGAGTGGTAATTTCTGTGATAGAGTCATACATCCATCCGAGAGGCCCAGATCGAGATCCACTATTCATTCATGACCCTAGGTAGAGTCAGGCATCGACAAGACCAACCTTACCGGGCATTGATCCTCTACCTTGCTGGTGTATCACCTAACTGGTGAATCTGGATGAGTCGCAGTATCAACAATGGCCCTGGTAGTGATCCTCATCAGTGTATCGTGATCTTTCCCACTCAAGAGTGTGTCTCCCATAATGTGTGCTTCTATCTACCTTAACCTTTTCACTCATGACGGTGTCTCCCGTAATAAGTGTAGCTATCTCTCGTGACGGTTCCCAACAAATATAACTTCTCAGACGTAAGTCATCAGAGATATAAGACTCATTGAGTGTGTTCTCCCGGAATGAGGACATCATAGAATCTTTGAACAGAATCCCTAACAGGGGTATGCGGTTGTGGAACTTGTCTCTAGACCATGGGTCTGGGTTTTCAGTATACCTGGTTTGTACTATATTTTCTATAGACATATACTGTGCATAGATGATTGTACCATTACTTTGTGTACTTATTTGTGGTTTTTGGGGGTCCTCTACTGAGTATTATTACACTCACCCTTTCACGGGCTTTGCCCGTACATCTTGTGTCTTGTGCAGACGAGAAGCCTTTTGACAGATTCTAGGGCGGACCAGGACAGGACAAGGCCTTCTAAGTTCCCTACAGGCTGAGGCGTTCCTACAACTATGAGCGGCAGTCCCAGTACCTTTTGTGCTTACAGGTTAGACTTTTCAGTTTTTAGACTCATGTTTTTGGTGGGCTTGTATTCTGGCCCAATTTAATTTTACAGTACTCTACCTTTCTTCGTACTCTGTTGGTTGAGATTTTGTTGTATGCATGAATTTTTTTCCTTAGTGTTTTATATTTCATCATTTGTGGTCATGGAGATGTGTACGTGTGTACAGGTACTTAGGTAATGCCTCCCATGTTAGTGATATGCCTACTCGGTGCTAGTCACCAGCCCCTGGCCTATTGGAGGCATGCTTGGGGAGTCACGGTATGGGCCCCACTGGGACAGGTCGTGATACCATGTTCCAAGACACTAGTTTGTCTCATGAGACTTACCGATGCATCGAGGAGCTATATAGGGCTCCACCCATCACTTACTAAGTCCAATGAATTTTTCATATGAAAAGGTATAAACATAACATAAACATTCGTGTTAAAACAAGCATACAAAATGTCAATACTATATCCATAAACCAAGAATGGTATGAAAATAACATATCCATAGTCAAACATATCAAAAAACATTCATTATAATATGTATGATTTTAATCATAATAAATCATCCTTGATCAATAATAACATCCTTTAAAGGATGTTGACATAGTTGAAAATGATCAGAAAAAATCAATGAAAGAAATATCCCTTTTTCATGAAATAATTTAATAGTTATATAAAGGAAGTAATTTAAATGTTAGTTTTGAATCAATGTGTTCCATATGACTTTGTATCTTTTGAAAGGAATTAACATTTTAAAACATTCATTTCCATATAAATAAATCTTCAAAACAATTTTGAAAACATGGCCATTAATGAGAATGGTTTAGAAGAATAAATTGTTAAAACATTTAAAATGATGTTTTCGTAAAAATTATCTTAAAATAATTCCATTGAAATCACATTTATGAAACATGTACATGTATAATAAATATTTCCCAGTAGATAATTACGTAAATAAAACCTCGGATAATAAATAAATTGTGAAATTAACCCTTACCATGCACTTTCCTTGGGTTGAGGGTACGTTTAACCTACTATATAATGAACATAGTATGTTATTAAATTATACCAAAACCATATTAATATTTTTTATATCATACATTATTCGTTTATTAATTTATATTACCCATTTAATAATGATTTCCATGTTAATTTAACATTTTGGGTAATAACCGCTTTCTTAATTGTGCATGTTTTAACATGTTATTCTGGATCGTATGATTTAGATCATTATTAATATACTACCAGAATATAAACCTTAATTAATATATCATAGATATTTAGAATATAAATATTTATAATATATATATATGAAATGGATGACACTATTAATGGAGACGGTAGGCCGTACGTACACATGAGCGACAATATCATTTTATATATGATGATATCATATGTAATTGGATGGTATATCATATATAAACAGTCATGAACATGTTATATTTATTATTTAAATCAATTATACTCATTTTTAAACCCACCAAAATATTGAAGTGTTGAATGACAAGCTAGACCACGATGTGGAGACGGTTAGTCGTACGTACGCACGTATGGTGACTTTGTCATTTATATGATGGATCGAATAACGAATATGGTTGTACCATATATATTATAAAATCATATTATTTATAGTATATTGGAGTTATAAATTTATAATGTAAACAACGAAGAAAGATGAAGTGGAAGAAGACAAGATCCTCAAATTGGTGATGTAATATTTACCTCTTCTTCGGGTTATTCCTTTTGATTTGATCAAAATAGGTCCTTATGTTGGATTTATGTACAAATTAATTCCAATAGGATGAATATAGGATAGTTATGAGGATTTTGGATCATGGGTTGGTCATTCCAAATGGATTTGGAGGTGTTTGAAATTAATAGAAGGGGAAGTTCCCTTTTATAAGAGCGGTGAGGGTCACTTTAGGAAAAACATGAAATATTAGTTTTTAGTAAAAAAAATTCGGTTTCTAATGGCTAAAAAATTATTTATTTCTACAATAATGTGGGTATTGGTCGAAAATTACTCAACCATTATGTTTTAGATAGGTTTATCTCACCATATTAACCTAATCATTTTGATTGAACTCTTAGTGAGGTCTTTTATCTTTTACCGTGTCTTCTTGTATTATTGCACTATATGGCTAATAAACATACTATAAACTTCCAAAAGAACCTCAATTGGTTCATTAATGACATATGTAATATTATTTAATCCCTTTGGCCAAGCCATTGATTTTTTTGAAAATTATATCAACCAATAATATCGTATTTGTTTTAAAAATTAATTTATGTCAATTTTGACATTATTTGGTATTTTCTTTTTTTGAAAGTCATCACAACTTGATTACAAAGAACAAGATACATTGAATCAACCATAACATGTCATCTTCACCTAGAAAATTCTTGTATGTCATAAAAACTTTGAAATTTTTTTTTTTAATATTTACGATACCATTTATTTGATTGTTTCATTAATAAGGTAATTATTTCATCATCATTGTATCATAAATAAACTAAATTATTTAATGTATAAATATTATATATCAAATTCCATTATGTCGGAAATAGTTTTAGATTTATAATGATTATTTATAGTCGAATTTATATTGTGCCTATCCCTATATTAAAAAAGGTTTAGTTATTAAACATTGAATTTAACACTTTTAACACTATTTTAAATAAAATAATAATAAATGTCCTAATCTAATCCATATAAGGCCCCAGCCTTAAACCTTACTTAATCTTGAGTTATTACAAGATTATAAATTGAGGATCTTTTCAGGTTTAGAGTTTTAGAGAATTAGATCATGAAACTTGCATTACATTCCACATTTAAACAAAGTGGTTACATAAAAGACAATATTCATTCTTCCCATCAACGGAAACCTATTTAAAATAAAACACGGATTCTTCCTTGACACATCCTTGACACTATCATCACATCATGTACCTTTCCCTTGACCCGTGAAAAACATTTCAAAAACTTGGGATGAGCATAAAAAGCTCAGTAAGGGTTATAAAAATATGGAAAGGAAACATGAGTTCATATATACATAAGAATGAAATCATACTTTACCCATAAAACATAGGCATATAAAATCATGAATAAATCATAGAAAACATAAGAAATAAAGGTAACTTGAGGAATTCATAACATTCTTACGTAGGGAGTAACCTTCTTGGTTACGTTTGGAATACCCATCACAGTATATTCCCTAAATCTCTTCGAAGAAACCTTAACGTTTCACTCCTTCGCGTTACCCAATGCATTGGAGAGCTATAACGGGCTCACCCGCCCTTAGTTTATCACGGAACCACCCATCTTCATAATAATGCCCAAGAACCATAACATAATCATATCACATAAAACATGCATAAAGGAAACATAACATTTCCACATTTCAATCACGAGATATCAATAAAACACATTGATATAATAAAAACATTATGAAAACCATTTTCAATACCAAAGTAAAACATGGTATTTATTTTTCTTTTAAAAAAAGTATGGCTTGTAGAGGAAGCCGAAACTCAAATAACGGTTACGATGGCAGAGAAGTCATTGTCGCCGCATACATACGACAAAAACATTCCCTTTTGTCGATTAGTAAACGCTTCGTATAAAAAATATTCCTTTTGAATAAACATAAAAGTCAAAGGGGTTTATACACCGTATAACAGAAAGTTGTGTATAAAATAAATATTCCTCAATGAAAGGAGATTGAGACGAATTCCCATACCACCTTGAAGCTTTTAACATTTTATACCATTAATATCCATATAAATAAATCCTTAAAATCATTTTGAAAACATGGATATTAATAAGAACAAATAATTAAAACATTTAAAACGATATTTTGGTTAAAGGGGTATTACCAAAATTAGAGACACTTGAATAAAATAATCGAGGAATAACATTTAGTCAGAACTTTATAATATCATGAGAATAAAAGGATTCATGATATAATACTCCAAAGGACAGTATATACACCATATAAGAGTGAATTGGTGCATAACAACAATGAACCCTCAATAGAAATGTCAACTGTGATGAAATCCCTTATAAAGAAGGTATCCTTAAATTAAGGACAAATAAATCTCAAAAATATGTGTGAAAAATATATATACACCCAATATAAGTGGATATTAAGTGTAAAACAATAAAAGGTCATTCACACATATTCAATGGATGACATATTCAATGACTACAAGTTGAACCCAAAGAAATCGAAATTGCGTTAAAAAGTTCCCTTGACAGCCTAACGACATCACATCAAAATGAGTTGATGAGAGATAAAAAGTGTATCTCATCACTTGGACATAAAATTTACATCAATAAGGATGTATGAGAACATATCCCAACATAAAAATATGTAAATTAAAAGACCCAATAAAAGAAGTCTTTTAAAAAAGAGGAGGGTGAAAGGTTCCCTTACCGACTTGGGTATCTTTCAAAACATACACCCCATGAATGAAAGACAATATGTCATTGATGTAAATACTCATAAACGAAAGTATATTACACACAGAGTAGAATAATGGGCATTACATACACCACTCAATGGAATTTGTGGCAAATGTAGCATAAATCTCACGGGAATAAAAGTGAGATGAAAAATCCCTTACGAAAATTCGGCAGCCTAACGGCGCCAATCAAAACTTCCAAAATGGGTTGATAGGGTCTCTCATCATATGAAAATAATAAGTACAGTATGAGTAATATAAAATAACATCCCAATCATAAGAAATATGAGCTTAAAAGGAATGACATAAAAGAGTGTACTTAAAAAGAAAGAGAGGTGTAGGATCCCTTACCTCGGGTCCGACTTGACTCGATCATTCTTTAACGTCCTGAATAATAAACATGGGTTAATTTCCACTTTATTAAGAACCTTTTTATAGTTCATTATTCCTATTAGATCACTTATTTCCATGTTATAAACATTATGTAAACATTTAAGTTAATAATGTTTGTTTTGTCGATATTTGGTTCTTAAGTCGAAAGTGGACTTCTTACCATTACATGTTGTTCGTGTGGTCAAATGTTTATTATATCCAGAATCATATTCATGATTTGGATATCATATATGTCATATATATCCAGTACATTCATGCATTTATAACATTACATAATCATTTAGAGGTAAGAAATGAAATGCACCGTTCATTGAGACGGTAAGTCGTACGTACGCATGAACGCTACTTTCATTTCTATTTCATATTTTATAGAATGGAATAATAATGATATAAAGGTATATTATAATTACAGTATAATATCATATATAATATCATAGTTCCATCCTTTATACGTCCCACATATGGTATTTAACGAATCAAATCACTTTGAGGGGGCGGTAGTCCACACTTCCTTAAATGAAGATATCGCGTATACCCATAATGGAAACAATAAAGGTATGCCCAAAATGACAAAAAACAGAAGATTAAGGAAAACATAAACATATTATATATCATATATAAAAATAGTGACATCATAATGTCCACCTTTGAAGGTGTTAAATGAGTATTGAACAATCAACGTTTCGGGAGGCAGAATTTCGCCATCCACGGAAACCGTATGTTCTTTAACCATTTGATGTAGTTGTGTGAGAGTGTAGCTCGAATAAATCTTATAACAACATCATAGTATATTGAAGATACTGTTTTTGTTACAAAAGAAGTAAATAAAAAGATTTTAGGGGGTTGGAGAAGCAAAATAAAACAAATGAACATGAGAGAATGAATTACCTTTAAAAGTGTAACTCTTTTTGATTTGAGCCTAAAGGCTTCCTTTGAAAGGATTCTGCCCAAAGGGAATCCTCTAGGATGAGGAGAGGGATGTGGAGAGAGTAAATGGGCAGGGTTTGGCCAAGCCAAAGGCTTGAGGAGTGTGTAAAATGAGGTAGAGGTGGGGGCCTTTTATAAGAGGAGAGGAGGGGCACTTTTGGAAAGTAAAGAAATATTACTTTATTTGAAAATGTGTTTCGGTTTCAAAAGGTCCCACATTGATATAATTCGTGGATAAGGTGATAAGGCTTCGAAATAAACTCATCCAATAAGTTTTGGACATGTGTAGTTCATAGATTTTACATTATCATTCCATTTTATTTAAATCGTCAAATAATGATGTCATCGCTGCATCATTATTATGTGATAAATAATTTAATTTATTTAATGTCTAAAAATTAAAAAAAAAATACTATGATGTAGAAAATATTTTTATCTTTACAATGAATATTTATAATCAAAAAGATGACTTGTATAACCCCACTTAAATTTTTTTTTTAGTAAAACATATCATGTTTGTGTCAATTTTACTTTTACATTAAATAAAATGTTATTTATGTCATTTCCCAACCAAAGTGGATCCATGTGGTCCCCAAGTTGACCCATGGCTTCTCTTAGTCGGCCATGATACAACCAATGAGGGTAAGACATTTGTCAAGCTCATCTCATTTTATTAAAGCATTATTTTTACCTTAAACCACACTAATTACCACTAATCGCGATTAAAAACTTAATAAGTTACTATTCACCAAAAAAATTATTTTAATCTCATTGAACCACATTTTACTTCGTAATGACAACCATGTATGTCGGATTTTTGAAAATCAAAACACAATGATGGCAAAATTTCATTTAAACGGAAAATCAGTTTTATAAGTACCACTTAGTGGTTTCACTATTCATCAAAAATTGAAGTTTTTCAGAAAAATCCCAAAAATTCACCCTAAGCTATATTTGATATTATAAATTCAAAAATGAAGTCCGTTTTACAAAATTCAAAACATATAAGTCACATTAATTAATTTAATAATTAATTCCCGCTGTCATGACAAATAGCGTGTTTTATGAAACAATAAGTATCAAAAGATTGACACTAGTTTAAGTCTGATTTCAAAGTGAAATTGATTCCAACGACCCCTATTGGATTTAATGGTAAAAATATTTTCTAATTTCACTTTAAAACCAATTCAAAATAAAATCTAATCATATAAATAAATTAGATTAAAAAGTGGTTTTGAATTAAAATACAACATTTTACACTATTCATTATTAAATGAACTTTATCGGAAAGATACCAAAAATTTACACAAAGTAAATTTTGATGTCCCGGTTCTTAATAAGAGTTTTATTTGGTCCAAAAGAATTTTTATGAGTGAAAAAAACTATATTTAATGACGGTTCTCCATCAAAAGGTGATAAGTGAACCTTTAGTGAAAACTAGGGCATATACGCCCAAAATTGAATTCTTTCCGTATTTTAAGCCTTTATCTTTTATTGTATAAATGTAAAAATATTTAAGAACATATATAATCATATTTTAGTTATTTCTATCCATTCCCGCCATTACAACGGCTACATGTTAACTACCATTTAGAATAATATTATTTTATTATTAGAGTGCAACGTAAGATTCCCAAGAAACTCATTGTTGCGTGTTGGGTACGCCATCGAGCATAGCGTCCCCTTTAAAGTCATATTAATATTTTATTCACAAATATGGATAAATATGAAAATGTCATATTCCTTATTTACCTGGGGTGTTACATCCTTCCCCCCTTTTGGGAATTGCGTCCTCGCAATTTTAAAATTGCGCTTGGAAACATCCTTGAACATCCCACATCGGAGAAGAGTCGGTAAGAAAAATCACTTTAAAATAAAGAAAGATAAGTACAAAGGTCACCCTAGTTAACCCATACTAGGATTCCAAGTATGAAAATATGGACATGGAGGAAAAAACAAAGGGTCATGTTCTGATGGAGAGTGATAGAAAACATGTTTAGGATAAAGTTAACAATGAGAAAATCACAAACTTGTGATGGGTTAAACAGTGTTGGGTTCCCCAGTAGGAAAAGTTAATAGAAAAAATTTTTGTTTTAAGTTACTTTTTATTGAGGAATTTATTCATAAGGAAACATAATCACTTATCATGTTGACTTTCAACTTTTACTAGATTCCTTAATCAAACTCATATTTTTTTCCAAAAGACGAGTATTTAGGGAGACTTGTTCGCATTAAGAGTACTATAATCAACTTCTAGAGAATCACCTAATCCCCAAAAGAGAACTATATACATCCCATGTTTTTAGGCTTTAACCAAAGTCAAAACCAAAAAGGTTAGTACAAGATCAGATAATCCAGAAAAGGATAACCCCTTATAAAATTAAAATCTATTCTTAATCTCCAAAATTTGTCCAACAAAACCCAAAGTTCAACGAGGACCATCCGATAAACAATTTGTCCATAAACTTCTTCAAAGTAAACCAATATAATATTGAAACCCAAATATTTGAAGGATTTAGTCACATAGTCTTCCAAGTTAAATCGTAACATTTATCTCCAAACAACATCAGTTTCTCCTAAAGTCTCACATTGAAAAGTAATTATCCTAATCACATATCCTCCAAAATCAACTTACTCTTAATTCATAAAATCATAAAACTAAAAAGAATCAGTCAAACTAACCAGGGGCTTCACGTATTCCAGTGGTAGGCGATAAATACCAGTCGCACTTTGGTTGTGGGTTCGATTCCCGCAGCATTGTCCGACGAGACGGGTTGTCACACGGTCTGTGTGTTGTCCTTTTTCCAAAACTATATAATTCTCAAATCATTACCCAAAAAGGGATAAAATCATAAAAAATAACCATAACATAATTTAACCTCAATTTTATCTCATGCCTTTCACTTCAATCATAACATATGGTAACCCATAATTACCTCAAAATTAAGGATCATATAAACCCAAATGGTTCTTTATAACTATGTCCACAAAAGAAAAGATAACTATTACTTGAATAAAATTTGCCTATATTAAACATCAGGGTTACACATAATATAAAAAGTCTTCTAATGTAACCCCATCATCAAAAGAGACTTAATACTCTTAAGAATTTCACCCTAACTCTTAAAGCCCTCATATGTTGACATCTTACTCATTCAACATTCTTCATGATCCATTATCAATTCCTTTCCAACTTATTCCAAAATACCTCTTTCCTACAAACAAAATCATGAATCATATCCTAAGATTCCAAAATAAGAAAACAATAGTCATGAAATAGTACATACATTTGATTGGTCATTGTCAGTTTCTTCATCCTCAATTGAATGGCATTAGGTATTGGTAAACGAATATTGGTATGCTCTTGGTGACCCCATTCACGAAAATTCTTCATAGGACATGTGTTTGCATAATGACCATGCACACCACATTTAAAACATTCAATTGATCCCTCAGAAAGAACTTCTTTCCCTTTCCTCGAGTCAACTGGATGCTTCCTTTTTCCATGGCAGGTTCTTTCTTTATGACCTTCATTTCCACATCTATAGAATATTTCTGTCCCTTTGAAACATTTTCCTAGGTGTTTCTTTTCACATCTTTGACACATAGGTTTTTGAACACACTTACCTATATGATTATTACCTGTACTTCCGTAGGGATTTGTTTCTTGCATATATGATGCCTTAGAGAAATATCCAAGGTTTAGGTGGTCAATCATGACTCCAGATAGTTGGTTGAGGATAATCAAAAGAGTTCTCATTGCAGCTCCCATATCATTCAGTTTCTTGCTCAAAAAACTGTCACAATTTCCTTCACATCCACTGTTACTTTGGTGCCTGCTAGATCCAGACATTTACTAAAACCAAAAAGGTCAGTGTGAGTATATCAACAAAACCATCATGTACTAATGAGTAAGATAGAAAATAAGATATACTTACGCATTCAATTTATCTAAAACAAAGACTCTTTCTTAAATCCTAACCATTATGGTAATTTTCAATTATGCTTAAAGAATACCCTAACCTCTAAAGTTATCTAAACCGACCTTTGATACCAACTATAAGGCCCCAGCCTTAAACCTTACTTAATCTTGAGTTATTACAAGATTACACATTGAGGATCTTTTCAGGTTTAGAGTTTTAGAGAATTAGATCATGAAACTTGCATTACATTCCACATTTAATCAAAGTGGTTACATAAAAGGCAATATTCATTCTTCCCATCAACGGAAACCTATTTAAAATAAAACACGGATTCTTCCTTGACACATCCTTGACACTATCATCACATCATGTACCATTCCCTTGACCTGTGAAAAACATTTGAAAAACTTGGGATGAGCATAAAAAGATCAGTAAGGGTTATAAAAATATGGAAAGGAAACATGAGTTTATATATACAGAAGAATGAAATCATACTTTACCCATAAAACATAGGCATATCAAATCATGAATAAATCATAGAAAACATAAGACATAAAGGTAACTTGAGGCATTCATAACATTCTTACGTAGGGAGTAACCCTCTTTGTTATGTTTGGAATACCCATCACAGTATATTCCCTAAATCTCTTCGGAGAAACCTTAACGTTTCACTCCTTCGCGTTACCCAATGCATTGGAGAGCTATAACGGGCTCACCCACCCTTAGTTTATCACGGAACCACCCGTCTTCATAATAATGCCCAAGAACCATAACATAATCATGTCACATAAAACATGCATAAAGGAAACATAACATTTCCACATTTCAATCACGAGATATCAATACAACACATTGATATAATAAAAACATTATGAAAACCATTTTCAATACCAAAGTAAAACATGGTATTTATTTTTCTTTTAAAAAAAGGTATGTCTTGTAGAGGAAGCCGAAACTCAAATAACAGTTACGACGGCGGAGAAGTCGTTGTCTCCGCATACGTACGACAAAATCATTCCCTTTTGTCGTTTAGTAAACGCTTCGTATAAAAAAGATTCCTTTTGAATAAACATAAAAGTCAAAGGGGTTTATACACCGTATAAAAGAAAGTTGTGTATAAAATAAATATGCCTCAATGAAAGGAGATTGAGATGAAGTCCCATACCACCTTGAAGCTTTTAACATTTTATACCATTAATATCCATATAAATAAATCCTTAAAACCATTTTGAAAACATGGATATTAATAAGAACAAATAATTAAAACATTTAAAACGATATTTTGGTTAAAGGGGTTTTACCAAAATTAGAGACACTTGAATACAATAATCGAGGAATAACATTTAGTCAGAACTTTATAATATCATGAGAATAAAAGGATTCATGATATAATACTCCAAAGGACAGTATATACACCATATAAGAGTGAATTTGTGCATAACAACAATGAACCCTCAATAGAAATGTCAAATGTGATGAAATCCCTTATAAAGAAGGTATCCTTAAATTAAGGACAAATAAATCTCAAAAATATGTGTGAAAAATATATATACACCCAATATAAGCGGATATTAAGTGTAAAAAAATAAAAGGTCATTCACACATATTCAATGGATGACATATTCAATGACTACAAGTTGAACCCAAAGAAATCGAAATTGGGTTAAAAAGTTCCCTTGACAGCCTGACGGCATCACATCAAAATGAGTTGATGAGAGATAAAAAGTGTATCACATCACTTGGACATAAAATTTACATCAATAAGGATGTATGATAACATATCCCAACATAAAAATATGTAAATTAAAAGACCCAATAAAAGAAGTCTTTTAAAAAAGAGGAGGGTGAAAGGTTCCCTTACCGACTTGGGTATCTTTCAAAACATACACCCCATGAAAGAAAGACAATAGGTCATTGATGTAAATACTCATAAACGAAAGTATATTACACACAGAGTAGAATAATGGGCAGTACATACACCACTCAATGGAATTTGTGGCAAATGTAGCATAAATCTCACGGGAATAAAAGTGAGATGAAAAATCCCTTACGAAAATTCGGCAGCCTAACGACGCCACTCAAAACTTCCAAAATGGGTTGATAGGGTCTCTCATCATATGAAAATAATAATTATAGTATGAGTAATATAAAATAACATCCCAATCATAAGAAATATGAGCTTAAAAGGAATGACATAAAAGAGTGTACTTAAAAAGAAAGAGAGGTGTAGGATCCCTTACCTCGGGTCCGACTTGACTCGATCATTCTTTAACGTCCTGAATAATAAACTTGAGTTAATTTCCACTTTATTAAGAACCTTTTTCTAGTTCATTATTACTATTAGATCACTTATTTCCATGTTATAAACATTATGTAAACATTTAAGTTAATAATGTTTGTTTTGTCGATATTTGGTTCTTAAGTCGAAAGTGGACTTCTTACCATTACATGTTGTTCGTGTGGTCAAATGTTTATTATATACATAATCATATTCATGATTTGGATATCATATATGTCATATATATCCAGTAAATGCATGCATTTATAACATTACATAATCATTTAGAGGTAAGAAATGAAATGCACCGTTCATGGAGACGGTAAGCCGTACGTACGCATGAACGCTACTTTCATTTCTATTTCATATTTTATAGAATGGAATAATAATTATATAAAGGTATATTATAATTACAGTATAATATCATATATAATATCATAGTTCCATCCTTTATACGTCCCACATATGGTATTTAACGAATCAAATCACTTTGAGGGGGCGGTAGTCCACACTTCCTTAAATGAAGATATCGCGTATACCCATAATGGAAACCATAAACGTATGCCCAAAATGAAAAAAAAACAGAAGATTAAGGAAAAAATAAACATATTATATATCATATATAAAAATAGTGACATCATAATGGCCACCTTTGAAGGTGTTAAATGAGTATTGAACAATCATCGTTTCGGGAGGCAGAATTTCGCCATCCACGGAAACCGTATGTTCTTTAACCATTTGATGTAGTTTTGTGAGAGTGTAGCTCGAATAAATATTATAACAACATCCTAGTATATTGAAGATACTGTTTTGGTTACAAAAGAAGTAAATAAAAAGAGTTTAGGGGGTTGGAGAAGCAAAATAAAACAAATGAACATGAGAGAATGAATTACCTTTAAAAGTGTAACTCCTTTTGATTTGAGCCTAAAGGCTTCCTTTGAAAGGATTATGCCCAAAGGTAATCCTCTAGGTTGAGTAGAGGGATGTGGAGAGAGTAAATGGGTAGGGTTTGGCCGAGCCAAAGGCATGAGGAGTGTGTGAAATGAGGTAGAGGTGGGGGCCTTTTATAAGAGGAGAGGAGGGGCACTTTTGGAAAGTAAAGAAATATTACTTTATTTGAAAATGTGTTTCGGTTTCAAAAGGTCCCACATTGATATAATTCGTGGATAAGGTGATAAGGCTTCTAAATACACTCATCCAATAAGTTTTGGACATGTGTAGTTCATAGATTTTACATTATCTTTCCATTTTATTTAAATCGTCAAATAATGATGTCATCGCTGCATCATTATTATGTCATAAATAATTTAATTTATTTAATGTCTAAAAATTATAAAACAAATACTATGATGTAAGAAATCTTTTTAGATTTACAATGAATATTTATAATCAAAAATATGACTTGTATAACCCCACTTAAAAATTGTTTTAGTAAAACATATCATGTTTGTGTCAATTTTACTTTTACATTAAATAAAATGTTATTTATGTCATTTCCCAACCAAAGTGGATCCATGGGGTCCCCAAGTTGACCCATGGCTTGTCTTGCTCGGCCATGATACAACCAATGAGGGTAATACATGTGTCAAGCTCATTTCATTTTATTAAAGAATTATTTTTATCTTAAACCACACTAATTACCACTAATCGCGATTAAAAACTTAATAAGTTACTATTCACCAAAAAAATTATTTTAATCTCTTTGAACCACATTTTACTTCGTAATGACAACCATGTATGTTTGATTTTTTAAAATCAAAACACAATGATGGAAAAATTTCATTTAAACGGAAAATTAGTTTTATAAGTACCACTTAGTGGTTTCACTATTCATCAAAAATTGAAGTTTTTCAGAAAAATCCCAAAAATTCACCCTAAGCTATATTTGATATTATAAATTCAAAAATGAAGTCCGTTTTACAAAATTCAAAACATATAAGTCACATTAATTAATTTAATAATTAATTCCGCTGTCATGACAAATAGCGTGTTTTATGAAACAATAAGTATCAAAAGATTGACACTAGTTTAAGTCTGGTTTCAAAGTGAAATTGATTCCAACGACCCCTATTGGATTTAATGGTAAAAATATTTTCTAATTTCACTTTAAAACCAAATAAAAATATAATCTAATCATATAAATAAATTAGATTAAAAAGTGGTTTTGAATTAAAATACAACATTTTACACTATTCATTAAAAAAATGAACTTTATCGGAAAGATACCAAAAATTTACACAAAGTAAATTTTGATGTCGCGATTCTTAATAAGAGTTTTATTTGGTCCAAAATAATGTTTAATAGTGAACAAAACTATATTTAATGACGGTTCTCCATCAAAAGGTGATAAGTGAACCTTTAGTGAAAACTAGGGCATATACGCCTAAAATTGAATTCTTTCCGTATTTTAAGCCTTTATCTTTTATTGTATAAATGTAAAAATATTTAAGAACATATATAATCATATTTTAGTTATTTCTATCCATTCCTGCCATTACAACGGCTACATGTTAACTACCATTTAGAATAATATTATTTTATTATTAGAGTGCAACGTAAGATTCCCAAGAAACTCGTTGTTGCGTGTTGGGTACGCCATCGAGCATAGCGTCCCCTTTAAAGTCATATTAATATTTTATTCACAAATATGGATAAATATGAAAATGTTATATTCCTTATTTACCTGGTGTGTTACATCCTTCCCCCCTTTTGGGAATTGCGTCCTCGCAATTTTAAAATTGCTCTTGCAAACATCCTTGAACGTCCCACATCGGAGAAGATTCGGTAAGAAAAATCACTTTAAAATAAAGAAAGATAAGTACAAAGGTCACCCGAGTTAACCCATACTGGGATGCCAAGTATGAAAATATGGACATGGAGGAAAAAACAAAGGGTCATGTTCTGATGGAGAGTGATAGAAAACATGTTTAGGAGAAAGTTAACAATGAGAAAATCACAAACTTGTGATGGGTTAAACGGTGTTGGGTTCCCCAGTAGGAAAAGTTAATAGACAACATTTTTGTTTTAAGTTACTTTTTATTGAGGAATTTATTCATAAGGAAACATAATCACTTATCATGTTGACTTTCAACTTTTACTAGATTCCTTAATCAAACTCATATTTTTTTCCAAAAGAAGAGTATTTAGGGGGACTTGTTCGCATTAAGAGTACTATAATAAACTTCTAGAGAATCACCTAATCCCCAAAAGAGAACTATATACATCCCATGTTTTTAGGCTTTAACCAAAGCCAAAACCAAAAAGGTTAGTACAAGATCAGATAATCCAGAAAAGGATAACCCCTTATAAAAAGAAAATCTATTCTTAATCTCCAAAATTTGTCCAAAAAAACCCAAAGTTCAACGAGGACCATCTGGTAAACAATTTGTCCATAAAATTCTTCAAAGTAAACCAATATAAGATTGAAACCCAAATATATGAAGGATTTAGTCACATAGTCTTCCAAGTTAAATCGTAACATTTATCTCCAAACAACATCAGTTGCTCCTAAAGTCTCACATTGAAAAGTAATTATCCTAATCACATATCCTCCAAAATCAACTTACTCTTAATTCATAAAATCATATAACTAAAAAGAATCAGTCAAACTAACCAGGGGCTTCACGTAGTCCAGTGGTAGGCGATAAATACCAGTCGCACTTTGGTTGTGGGTTCGATTCCCGCATCATTGTCCGACGCGACGGGTTGTCACATGGTCTGCGTGTTGTCCTTTTTCCAAAACTATATAATTCTCAAATCATTACCCAAAAAGGGATAAAATCATCAAAAATAACCATAACATAATTTAACCTCAATTTTATCTCATGCCTTTCACTTCAATCATAACATATGGTAACCCATAATTACCTCAAAAGTAAGGATCATATAAACCCAAATGGTTCTTTATAACTATGTCCACAAAAGAAAAGACAACTATTACTTGAATAAAATTTTCCTATATTAAACATCAGGGTTACACATAATATAAAAAGTCTTCTAATGTTACCCCATCATCAAAAGAGACTTAATACTCTTAAGAATTTCACCCTAACTCTTGAAGCCCTCATATGTTGACATCTTACTCATTCAACATTCTTCATGATCCATTATCCATTCCTTTCCAACTTATTCCAAAATACCTCTTTCCTACAAACAAAATCATGAATCATATCCTAAGATTCCAAAATAAGAAAACAATAGTCATGAAATAGTACATACCTTTGATTGGTCATTGTCAGTTTCTTCATCCTCAATTGGAATGGCAATAGGTATTGGTAAACGAATATTGGTACGCTCTTGGTGACCCCATTCACGAAACTTCTTCATAGGACATGTGTTTGCATAATGACCATGCACACCACATTTAAAAAATTCAATTGATCCCTCAGAAAGAACTTCTTTCCCTTTCCTCGAGTCAACTGGATGCTTCCTTTTTCCATGGAAGGTTCTTGCTTTATGACCTTCATTTCCACATCTATAGCATATTTCTGTCCCTTTGAAACATTTTCCTAGGTGTTTCTTTCCACATCTTTGACACATAGGTTTTTGAACACACTTACCTATATGATTATTACCTGTACTTCCGTAGGGATTTGTTTCTTTCATATATGATGCCTTAGAGAAATCTCCAAGGTTTAGGTGGTCAATCATGACTCCAGATAGTTGGTTGAGGATAATCAAAAGAGTTCTCATTGCAGCTCCCATATCATTCAGTTGCTTTCTCAAAAAACTGTCACAGTTTCCTTCACATCCACTGTTACTTTGGTGCCTGCTAGATCCAGCCATTTACTAAAACCAAAAAGGTCTGTGTGAGTATATTAACAAAACCATCATGTACTAATGAGTAAGATAAACAATAAGATATACTAACGCATTCACTTTATCTAAAACTAAGACTCTTTCTGAAATCCTAACCATTATGGTAATTGTCAATTATGCTTAAATAATACCCTAACCTCTAAAGTTATCTAAACCGCCCTTTGATACCAACTATAAGGCCTCAGCCTTAAACCTTACTTAATCCTGAGTTATTACAAGATTACACATTGAGGATCTTTTCAGTTTTAGAGTTTTAGAGAATTAGATCATGAAACTTGCATTACATTCCACATTTAAACAAAGTGGTTACATAAAAGACAATATTCATTCTTCCCATAAACGGAAACCTATTTAAAATAAAACACGAATTCTTCCTTGACACATCCTTGACACTATCATCACATCATGTACCTTTCCCTTGACCTGTGAAAAACATTTCAAAAACTTGGGATGAGCATAAAAAGCTCAGTAAGGGTTATAAAAATATGGAAAGGAAACATGAGTTCATATATACATAATAATGAAATCATACTTTACCCATAAAACATAGGCATATCAAATCATGAATAAATCATAGAAAACATAAGACATAAAGGTAACTTGAGGCATTCATAACATTCTTACGTAGTGAGTAACCCTCTTGGTTACGTTTGGAATACCCATCACAGTATATTCCCTAAATCTATTCGGAGAAACCTTAACGTTTCACTCCTTCGTGTTACCCAATGCATTGGAGAGCTATAACGGGCTCACCCGCCCTTAGTTTATCACGGAACCACCCGTCTTCATAATAATGCCCAAGAACCATAACATAATCATATCACATAAAACATGAATAAAGGAAACATAACATTTCCACATTTCAATCACGAGATATCAATACAACACATTGATATAATAAAAACATTATGAAAACCATTTCAATACCAAAGTAAAACATGGTATTTATTTTTCTTTTAAAAAAAAGGTATGGCTTGTAGAGGAAGCCGAAACTCAAATAACGGTTACAACGGCGGAGAAGTCGTTGTCGCCGCATACGTACGACAAAAACATTCCCTTTTTTCATTTAGTAAACGCTTCTTATAAAAAAGATTCCTTTTGAATAAACATAAAAGTCAAAGGGGTTTATACACCGTATAAAAGAAAGTTGTGTATAAAATAAATATGCCTCAATGAAAGGAGATTGAGACGAAGTCCCATACCACCTTGAAGATTTTAACATTTTATACCATTAATATCCATATAAATAAATCCTTAAAACCATTTTGAAAACATGGATATTAATAAGAACAAATAATTAAAACATTTAAAACGATATTTTGGTTAAAGGGGTTTTACCAAAATTAGAGACACTTGAATACAATAATCGAGGAATAACATTTAGTCAGAACTTTATAATATCATGAGAATAAAAGGATTCATGATATAATACTCCAAAGGACAGTATATACACCATATAAGAGTGAATTGGTGCATAACAACAATGAACCATCAATAGAAATGTCAACTGTGATGAAATCCCTTATAAAGAAGGTATCCTTAAATTAAGGACAAATAAATCTCAAAAATATGTGTGAAAAATATATATACACCCAATATAAGTGGATATTAAGTGTAAAACAATAAAATTTAATTCACACATATTCAATGGATGACATATTCAATGACTACAAGTTGAACCCAAAGAAATCGAAATTGGGTTAAAAAGTTCCCTTGACAGCCTAACGACATCACATCAAAATGAGTTGATGAGAGATAAAAAGTGTATCTCATCACTTGGACATAAAATTTACATCAATAAGGATGTATGAGAACATATCCCTACATAAAAATATGTAAATTAAAAGACCCAAAAAAAGAAGTCTTTTAAAAAAGAGGAGGGTGAAAGGTTCCCTTACCGACTTGGGTATCTTTCAAAACATACACCCCATGAAAGAAAGACAATAGGTCATTGATGTAAATACTCATAAACGAAAGTATATTACACACAGAGTAGAATAATGGGCAGTACATACACCACTCAATGGAATTTGTGGCAAATGTAGCATAAATCTCACGGGAATAAAAGTGAGATGAAAAATCCCTTACGAAAATTCGGCAGCCTAACGGCGCCAATGAAAACTTCCAAAATGGGTTGATAGGGTCTCTCATCATATGAAAATAATAAGTACAGTATGAGTAATATAAAATAACATCCCAATCATAAGAAATATGATCTTAAAAGTAATGACATAAAAGAGTGTACTTAAAAAGAAAGAGAGGTGTAGGATCCCTTACCTCGGGTCCGACTTGACTCGATCGTTCTTTAACGTCCTGAATAATAAACTTGGGTCAATTTCCACTTTATTAAGAACCTTTTTCTAGTTCATTATTCCTATTAGATCACTTATTTCCATGTTATAAACATTATGTAAACATTTAAGTTAATAATGTTTGTTTTGTCGATATTTGGTTCTTAAGTCGAAAGTGGACTTCTTACCATTACATGTTGTTCGTGTGGTCAAATGTTTATTATATCTAGAATCATATTCATGATTTGGATATCATATATGTCATATATATCCAGTACATGCATGCATTTATAACATTACATAATCATTATAGGTAAGAAATGAAATGCATCGTTCATGGAGACGGTAAGTCGTACGTACGCATGAACGCTACTTTCATTTCTATTTCATATTTTATAGAATGGAATAATAATGATATAAAGGTATATTATAATTACAGTATAATATCATATATAATATCATAGTTCCATCCTTTATACGTCCCACATATGGTATTTAACGAATCAAATCACTTTGAGGGGGCGGTAGTCCACACTTCCTTAAATGAAGATATCGCGTATACCCATAATGGAAACCATAAAGGTATGCCCAAAATGAAAAAAACAGAAGCTTAAGGAAAACATAAACATATTATATATCATATATAAAAATATTGACATCATAATGTCCACCTTTTAAGGTGTTAAATGAGTATTGAACAATCATCATTTCGGGAGGCAGAATTTCGCCATCCACGGAAACCGTATGTTCTTTAACCATTTGATGTAGTTGTGTGAGAGTGTAGCTCGAATAAATATTATAACCACATCCTAGTATATTGAAGATACTGTTGTTGTTACAAAAGAAGTAAATAAAAAGATTTTAGGGGGTTGGAGAAGCAAAATAAAACAAATGAACGTGAGAGAATGAATTACCTTTAAAAGTGTAACTCCTTTTGATTTGAGCCTAAAGGCTTCCTTTGAAAGGATTCTTCCCAAAGAGAATCCTCTAGGATGAGGAGAGGGATGTGGAGAGAGTAAATGGGCAGGGGTTGGCCGAGCCAAAGGCTTGAGGAGTGTGTGAAATGAGGTAGAGGTGGGGGCCTTTTATAAGAGGAGAGGAGGGGCACTTTTGGAAAGTAAAGAAATATTACTTTATTTGAAAATGTGTTTCGGTTTCAAAAGGTCCCACATTGATATAATTCGTGGATAAGGTGATAAGGCTTCGAAATCCACTCATCCAATAAGTTTTGGACATGTGTAGTTCATAGATTTTACATTATCTTTCCATTTTATTTAAATCGTCAAATAATGATGTCATCGCTGCATCATTATTATGTCATAAATAATATAATTTATTTAATGTCTAAAAATTATAAAAAAAATTACTATGATGTAGAAAATATTTTTATCTTTCCAATGAATATTTATAATCAAAAATATGACTTGTATAACCCCACTTAAAAATTGTTTTAGTAAAACATATCATGTTTGTGTCAATTTTACTTTTACATTAAATAAAATGTTATTTATGTCATTTCCCAACCAAAGTGGATCCATGGGGTCCCCAAGTTGACCCATGGCTTGTCTTGGTCGGCCATGATACAACCAATGAGGGTAAGACATGTTTCAAGCTCATCTCATTTTATTAAAGCGTTATTTTTACCTTAAACCACACTAATTACCACTAATCGCGATTAAAAACTTAATAAGTTACTATTCACCAAAAAAATTATTTTAATCTCATTGAACCAAATTTTACTTCGTAATGACAACCATGTATGTCGGATTTTTTAAAATCAAAACACAATGATGGCAAAATTTCATTTAAACGGAAAATCAGTTTTATAAGTACCACTTAGTGGTTTCACTATTCATCAAAAATTGAAGTTTTTCAGAAAAATCCCAAAAATTCACCCTAAGCTATATTTGATATTCTAAATTCAAAAATGAATTCCATTTTACAAAATTCAAAACATATAAGTCACATTAATTAATTTAATAATTAATTCCCGCTGTCATGACAAATAGCGTGTTTTATGAAACAATAAGTATCAAAAGATTGACACTAGTTTAAGTCTGATTTCAAAGTGAAATTGATTCCAACGACCCCTATTTGATTTAATGGTAAAAATATTTTCTAATTTAACTTTAAAACCAATTCAAAATATAATCTAATCATATAAATAAATTAGATTAAAAAGTGGTTTTGAATTAAAATACAACATCTTACACTATTCATTAAAAAATGAACTTTATCGGAAAGATACCAAAAATTTACACAAAGTAAATTTTGATGTCCCGATTCTTAATAAGAGTTTTATTTGGTCCAAAAGAATGTTTAAGAGTGAACAAAAATATATTTAATGACAGTTCTCCATCAAAAGGTGATAAGTGAACCTTTAGTGAAAACTAGGGCATATACGCCTAAAATTGAATTCTTTCCGTATTTTAAGCCTTTATCTTTTATTGTATAAATATAAAAATATTTAAGAACATATATAATCATATTTTAGTTATTTCTATCCATTCCCGCCATTAAAACGGCTACATGTTAACTACCATTTAGAATAATATTATTTTATTATTAGAGTGCAACGTAAGATTCCCAAGAAACTCGTTGTTGCGTGTTGGGTACGCCATCGAGCATAGCGTCCCCTTTAAAGTCATATTAATATTTTATTCACAAATATGGATAAATATGAAAATGTAATATTCCTTATTTACCTGGGGTGTTACAATCCAAGTGGACCTAGAGAGTCATATTTTAATCCTATGGTGGTTTTTTGTCGAATTAAACTTTTATAATAAAATTAGGACATATGTTAGGGTAATTATAATAAAATTTTTACACTTAATTACCCTATTTACTTTTAACTGTGGTAAATAAAAGTCAAAAGTTACTATTCACCACAAATTATTTTCATCTTATTGAACCACATTTTACATAATGATATAAACATTGTCTCTCGAATTTTTGAAATTCAACTCACAAAAGTGGTTAAATTATGTTTTTTTCAAATTTTCAAATGCTCCTAGAAGGTGGGTAAAAAAGGTTAAAAAGTTCAACAAAATTTTATACATCTAATTTTATTATAAAATAACTCTATTGAATTGAATTAAAATTATATATCTCTTTTATATCTATTTTGACTTCAAATAAATTTAAATAAAACAAATAATTATTTAAATAAAAATTTTGTTTTAAATATTAATGTCATGTTTTTCAATATTCATTAAAAAATGATAGTTTTTGGAAAATACAAAAAATTCACTCCAAGATAATTTTGATATTTCAAATTCAAAAATGAAGAATATTTTACCAAATTCAAATAATAGAACTTGAATTTATTAATTTAAATTTAATTCTTGTTTTCAAAACCAAAAACCAGGTTTTTAAAAAGTAAAAACTATCAATATATTGACATGTGTTTATGTCAAATGTAACAGTTAAAATACTTATAATAACATACATTGTATTAAATGATAAAAATATAATCTAATTATACCTAAATAAATTTCAAATTCATATTTTAGCGATCTAATTTTTTTCGATTTAAAAATTTGTTTTCAATTAAAACATAATATTTTTCAATATTCGTCAAAATATGACAGTTATCAGAAAAGTACAAAAAAATTATCCAATATAAATTTTTATGTCCTGATTCTAAAGAAGAATTTAATTAAATTATATTGAATATATAAAAGTGTCAAATATCTATTTTAAAAAGTGTTCTCCTATTAAAAGGCTGTAAAATTATATTTTTGAAAATTATTTCTTTTATCTAAGAAAAATGATTTTTTTCTTATATTATGTCTAAGAAACACATAATATGGATTCGAAAAAAATTTCGAGTATATAAAATTTAAAATTCAATTAACACTTTTCATATCCAGTTTTTGAATGGCTAGTTTGGTATGTTTTTTTGTTCTCAAACATGGTGTTGGGTGTTACACAAGTTATTGAATTAATTTTTAGAGATAGCGTACTAAGAAATCTTTGGGTGTTATAGTACATTTAATAAAATTATTTTATGATCATCCTTATAATCATTAATAAATTTTGGTATCAAGATAAACAATATTAACAATTACATATAATATTATAAAATATAATACAATATTCATAAGTTTCATGATTCTTATAACAAAAATACCATTAGTAAAATAATTTCTAAAACTTAATTCACAAATCCTAATAAAAAATACATAAAGAATATTATTAGACCATAATTCCATCCTAAATGTAAGGTAAAACCATTAAAAGAGTACCTATAATTATAGAATTCCCATATTCCCACATTTTACATAACAAACTATAAATGTATTCCAAGGTTGGAATTTATTTTCACCCATTATACTCTTCATTGTTTCTTGAAAAATCATCTCTTTAATCCCTTCTATTCCACACATAAAAAATTTTCCAATTAATTCGAGTACATTATAGGTGTATCGTTCAAAATTTATGACATGAATTAAATCATTATTTATTTCCTCTATGGTATCCACCACTTGAGCTCAAACCGAACTACATATTTCTCTTATTTGGTACATTTTGGAGCTATATAAGGTATATGTTATTAATAATTTTTTCCTAGTTGATTAGAAATATTAGTTATATCATTAAGTGTAGTCATCATCACATTTTATGGCATATATTCTTTTAATTTTCAATAACATTCAAATATAAATGATTCTTTCTAGTCTCATCCATTGACTAGATCTACAATTCATATGGTGAGAAATAATAATCCTAGTGGGAAATCGATACAGTCATTTATAGGATATTTTAGTAATAAATAAATTTTTAGTCTAATATATTATATGATTAGGATGGTACATTCATTATCATTATCCATTCATCTACATCATAATTTTCAATAATTAAAATACGAATTATCCAAAGAATATACCACAAGATTGTAAAACTTGGTAAAGAAAAAGGAATGTTTTTTGAAACCATTATTTTTCATAGTCATTCCCAAGGAATGTTTTTAAATGTAATTGAACCTAGTTACACGTGTACCAGAACCATTCCATGATTTAGTATCCTAATAGGAAAGTATTTCAAGGTAAATCCACACAATTTCTACTAATAAAAAATAATACGTTGTTCTTCAATACTTATACACAAAATTAATCATAATGTATAGTTCCATAATATATTTTTTCATTAATATAACTCACATGATTTGTTAAAAAATTTCATTCAATACCATATATAATGACACCTACCTTTGTACCTTGAAGCTATTGCCTTCTTTATTACATTGGTATAGTATATTAGGAATTTCAACCTGATGGATTTAATAATTTATTTGTCTTTTTTCAAGATACATAAAATTTTAATGCTTTTAATTTTGATAAAAAATATAAATATTAGTTTTTTGAAAATATGTTTGTTTCATATACCATATAATTATATATAATTCCCAGTACACATCCATGTTACTTTGGAATGTAAAAATATAAGTGTGACATCAAATAATCAATTACAGTTACATTAACAAGAAGTTTTTATGAGTAAATGAAGAATAATCAATAAGTCATAATAAAAATGGAATGGTAAATATCATAAAATAGATTGCATTTAATTTATAACATGACTAACCTAATTAGATAAGGAATATTGAATATATGATGGATGATAACCGAACCCCCATGATACTTAAATAACATGAGTGTCAAGAATATATTTGGAATAATCAATATAGAAAAGAAAATAACTAAGAAAACATTTCAATTAAATAATATATCTATCATGAATTGAAAAGTAATTAAAAACATCAGAAGATAAATAAATGTAAACCCCTACCATTTAATAAATTTATGGGGTTTAAATTCAACAATATAAAATATCCGTGTGAAAATATTGTCGATAATAATAACAATGTTCTCAATGGATGAAAACCATAAATATTGGACGTCATGATTATTGGATTCATGGTACCTCTATCATTAGGTCTTTTGATTATATATTTTAAACATTAATTTAGAAACATTTTTGGATACTATCTTACAAGTTCGTATCATGAGACTACCAATACATCGATGGGATATATTTTTTCATTTCCAGAATTATCACTACAAATCCAAGAAGTCATCTTAAAAAATAATAGAATTATTTAATCAACAATTTTCCTTATCATCAAATATTCATATTAAGTGGAGTATAGACTTATCAATATTTCAAATAATAGTCAAGTAATAGTTAATATAGAAATCCATATATATAAATGATATATGACTCATTTTATAAAATTCTTCATGATAAATATTATAGATATTTAGGAGAAATATATTGTCTAATAATCAAAGTAAATTGAATATTTCAAGGGAAATATATTAAATACAAAAATGAATCATGAAACTGAATATAAAATATTCCTCGTTGAAAATGGAAATAAAATACCCATATAATGATTCAGGATGGTATCAATATAACATATCCCTAGTGTATTAAATGTTATATAAATTATTTTTTCATCTATTTTTATAAATAATATAAAAATTTAATTAAAAATTTTCTTCAAGAAAAATCCAAGTATACATTGAAAATATTTTTACTAAAAAATCAAAAAAAAAACATTTCAAAAAATATTATCTTATAATATAATTAGAATCATATAATGTTATATGAATAACATTAGGTTGTCCTGGTGGTAGAAAATTTTTACATTCCACACACGTTATAACTATTATTGCATCAACTATTTTAGTAACATCCAAATAAGGCTTGTTTGGAAAAAGACATAAATATTACGAAAAAATTTAATAAATAGTAATAAAAGTAAAAAATGTATTTAATAAATATTTTATATAGACTTAATAACATATTTTAGAACATTTTTATAAAATGAGGGTTTTAAGAAGAGGGATTTCTGATATGATGGAAAAATGACGTTGAATTTCATTTAAAACATTTTCTCAATAGTTTTATTTATCAAACTATGGAAAAATTTATATATAAATTTAAATAATTGTTTATAAAAATGGAAGGATAATATTTGATGGTTTCATTACACATTTATAAAATAATTTCCTTAATATATTTTCAATCATTAATAAAAACAATTAAAATGAGATTGTGATATAATCCCTTACAATGATCATATAATTGATGTGGGAATTTACCAATGAATTGATTAATTCTATAAAATATAAATCCACAATAAAAATTTAAATATAAAACAAATTTTAGTAACAATTAAATACGGACATAGTTATATTATATTCAATATAACAAAGAAGTAATATGACACATTGAAAAGAAATTGAGTTATCAATGTCCTTACCATTTGGTAATTTTATTATCAAATCTCAATATACGTAATATTTAAATTTGAATGTAAAAATTACATGATTTTTTAATCAATCAAGATATTACCTGTCAATGGCGACATATATACACCATATAAAAAATATTCAATTTTACAATATTCCTCAATTAATGAAAATTGAAGAGGCATCCCTTACACGTTGCACATTCATTTAAAACCAAAATGGATGAAATAATTCATAATGAAAATTAAAATACCATGAAGAATAATTAATTATTAATATTACATGTAAATGATGAAATATATACACAATAAAAAATAAATTTGGTCTACAATAATAAAATATTCTTTAATGAAGGGGAATTGTGGCAATGCCTCCTCACCCACTCTTTTTTATATTTCAAGATTATTTATAATCCAATAAATTGGTTTTATGAGTGTTAATTATTTATAAATGAAAAATTTTAATATTTATAATATCCAATATGATCCATCTGTAAAAACATATCTATCATTGGTTAACAATTTTCACCCTTACTATTTTTAAATTGCAATTGCCATTTTTTATCATGCATTATTCAATTTTAATGTTATAGATAATGATAATATTATATAGGTAAATCATGTTTGTAGTTATTATAATTTAATATTTATCATTTCTCCATTACATTAAATTTTTTAATCATTATTAAAATTTTAATATGGTTAATGGATAACATCATATCATAGAGTTGGTAGGTCGTACATGTGCAGAAGATATGGTATAATTTCACTGACATATAAATGCTTTAGGATTTTTGTGATATATTAATTTTAAATAATCCATAAAATTTCATATATATATATATAATATATTGATTAAATTTTTCATTATCACCTTCAATGTAATTTTTTACTAAAAATACAATCAAATTGTATCATGAGGCAGTAGTCTGTCAAGAACATGAGAAACAATGTCATATTTTAAATGTCATATAAATAATGATTTTATATTAGGTATTATAATAATAGAGTAATAGTAATACCATATATATGATATTCATGTTTCAAACCCTTCTTTATATTCATTTTTTTCGGTGATGCAAAATGAATCACATCATTTCATTAGATGAATTTCCTCTATAAACACAATCAACAATTTAATTTTCCATTTGATGAATCAGCCTATATATATTGTTTATTCACATAATATCATAATAGAAAATTATTTGGATGACAATTTGGTTATTATATATGATTTTATTAATATTATTTCAAGTATTTGGAAGTAAAAACTAAATTAAAATGGTAGTTTGAGAACATTGCCTCTTCTATGGACATCATATATAGGTTTACAAAAAAATGTACTTCTAATATGGTTTATTAATCAATAAAATGGATCTATGATTTCAAAATGGTAGTATAGAATATATATGGGGTTTTATTTTCTGAAACAATTTTTTTTATTTGTTAATAAGTATGATAGAGGTTGCCTTTTATAAGTGGGGGAGACAACATAAATGTAATTTTTGATTAATTTTAACTACACAAACATTATTATTTTCAAAAATGCCTCAATATTCATTAGATTGAGTCCAATTTATGTTATAGTGTCCATATATGTGTCTCCAATTAGTTTTTGACTTGTTTTAAAATCATTTCAACCATTATCATAATAGTTTAATCCCCGGTTATTCAAAATTTACCTTAACCACAATACTTAAATTTTACTATATTTTCAATTAATAATAGTAAAAACATTTGTTGACCATATTAGATAATATAAATTATTATTATTGAAAATTTTGAATATAATTTTTTCAATTTTTTGTTATAGTTGATTAATAATCCAATTTAAATATATAACCATTGAAATGATGACAAATACGGTTTCCAAAGAAGAAATTTCTATTAGTGCTGAAAGCTATAATTTAAAAAATAAATATGAAAATGAATAAAATTAAATGAATAAATAGTTTCTAATATAATTTAATTTTTTTTACATAATACCAATTTTAATTATAAATCAACATTGTGAATTTTTTTAAATAAAAATATAGTTTAAAATAAAATCGGTATTCTTGACTATTCATCGAAAATTAATCTTTCTAGAAATATCCCATAAATTTATCCTCAAATAATTTTTTTAACATTATTTAAATAAATAATATCATTTTATCAAAAAAAATGTTATTGATAAAATTATTTTTACGTTATGTTCACAAATAATGATTATCTGTGTTATGGGAAAATACATTTTTTCAGAAATCATACATTTTTTTATCAAATGATTTTTATTTTATTATTAATAATAAAATAACCATAATATTAAAAAATTATATATTACTATTCATAACTACCAATTTATGGTCTGTGTTTTAACATTATAATATTTTATGGTTCATTTATTTTTGTTTTTGTGTGTCACATATGATCTTGAATACACTGTTCATATTTTATAATCTCAATGAGTTATATGAGTATTATGCTAACTCATAAAAATATATAGTTCATGAAACTAGCCATTACCTATATTAAAGTGTTTGAAAATGGAATCTTGTTCTAAATACTTGTCATATAGTGAGAATATACTAAACTTGAACCTCAATTCATTAACCCCTCATACGAAATTTATGTCCTCATATTCTAGGACGAGTTTAAAATTTCATATTTTAGACATGTTTTCCATATCAATTTTATAAAAATTATTTACGGTGGAGTGATAATTTATTTAATTTTGGGAATGTCTTTGTTCATGATTATCTCAGTATTGATGTAATGAGTACAACAAACCCTTTTAAATTTAATTTTGGTTAACCATAAGAATGTATGGACGAATATATTTTCTTTATTAACAGATGATATATTCTCAATATCTGAAAATTTAAGTGTGTGTAGATGATTCACAAGTTTTATAATAAAACCATTATTTATTAATATAATACTATTCTTTATAGCTTCCCTAAAATATATAAATGAATATAATATTAATTAAGATATATAATAAAAATATTATTATTATCTAAAATTTTCTTTTCTATAAAATATTTTTAATTTTTTGGTATGAATATAAAAAAATATAGTATAATATATATATATATATTTATTTATTTAATAATCACTAAAAATATATTGATTATTAATTATGAAATAAGCAATATATTTTTAAAAAATTCATTTTATGATTTAAATATACGTTTTTTTGAATTATTTTCTTTTATTTGTAAGGGAATATAATAATTAATTTATAATAAAATATGAAATTTAATAAAACATGAATGATATTAATCATGATATAAGAATATAAATAAATTATCATGATTTTTTTTAATATTTATTTTCAATTGAACTGTATTGAATATTTTTTTATTGAATATTGTATTTGTTAGATGAATTTATAGAGTTGGGTTTCTTAAAAAGTGAAATAAAAAATTAATCAATTTTATAATTTATAATCAAATTTAATTCATTGGAAACAACTTATTTTCTTAATTTGATATTAAAATATTTTTATACATTAAATGATATTTTTTTGATAGAAAAAATCATTGTAATTTTCAATTTAATTTTAAAATAATTACTTCAAATTTTGGAAATTGAATAATGAAAAATGGATTCCATATTTGTAATATGTATGTAAAATTTGATGATTATGACATATTGTTTTTGGTAAGTATAAATAGTAATCATTTTAAAAAATTATCAACACCGTAATGGTAAAATGAGTAATTAAGGAAAAAAGAAAATTATGAGGAATAAAAAAGGGCAGTAGCACCTGAATTAATTCAAATGTACGAGTTTATTTAATCCATGGGTATCTATGTGTTGATATAACAAAATCTTTGTGTAATATTTAATTTTTATTCACATTTATAATATTTTAGTAAAATATAATGTAAATAATAACACTTTCATCATTATGATTTATACAATATTTTTTTTAAAGTGTTAATTTTTATAATTTTTAAATTTTATTTATTTTATATAAAAGATTTTTCACCTGGGATATTTTTTATTTTTTTATAAATAAATTAATTATCCAAAATATAAATTAAATAGTGCCATGTTTTTTTTAAAATTAATAGAAAAATAATAAAAATTAAACGTAAAATTCTATTACAGAAATAATCTCAAAACATTACTTTGTTGAATTTTTTTTTGTTAAATATAACATATTATTATTGTGTTACATGATTATAATATATTTCCTTTTCATTGATGTTTCTTTCAATTTAAAATTTATTGAGTAGTTTGAAAATTATCATTAATTTTAATTAATAATAAATAATATTTTTTTGAGATGATTTAAAAATACGATGATACCTATATTTGTAAAAGTTATTTATATAAAGATAAAAATGTAAAAACAAATGACTTTTACTCTATCGTTTTTTTATAGTAACTAATAAACCCCTATAAATTCCAGAAGGTTTTTTATTGTGGTAATATTCAAAAAGGTTAAACGTGGGTTGAACAGAAAAACATAATGTTGAAAACATCACATAAATTTGTTGCATTATTAGTTTCATTAATGAATCAAAAAATTTACATATCATAGATTAAAAATATAATAATTTAGAACCATTTTACGTTAAAAATTAATTTTCATTAATTGAATACATTTTAAATTTCCAAATTACCCCTCCCCACAATTATAAAATGGAACCCCTTATTCAATTGTCTAAAAAATAATTATCCAATAAGTAAAATAATACCTTACTTAATTCCCACTACAGAACCATTTTTTTATCATAAATATAAACATCTAATGCATTAGGTATAATCCTATAGTTGTTTTTGGAAAATGTCGTAAAATTTTAAATTGACTGATTTCATTTTATTTTATTTTCTTCATTAGTAAACTATTTATCAAATATAATGAAATAATAACACCAAATTATTTATATAAATATATATGTTTATGCTAATTACATATCCCATATCCTTCTCCTCTACCATCAAATTAGAATCCAAACCATAATTCGTGCATACAACATAGTACCTGCTCTCAAACAGATGTAATTAATCATCAATCTCCTCTAATCATGGTCGGTTATAATGATTGATTCGATATATATATATATATGATACTAAATAACTATTTTTCATTATTTAATTATAATATGTAATATAATTTCATATCATCATATCCATTGATAAATGATAACTTTTGTAGTGTGTATATATGGACAACCACATCCACGAAAAAATGTGATTAATTCTTCATAATCACATCATATGGTTGTTATACATGAGTACTTCATGAAATAATAGTAAATTATCCATATAATTATCATTTAATAGTCATAAAATGAAACATAATATCTTTCTAAATTTATCATTTAGAAATGGACGTGTTTCTCATGGGTACATACGACCTACCATCTCCATCATTGTAACATAGTTCATTTTTCTTAACCATCATTTCTGGTTTTTTTTAATAGAACAATTAATGTATAAAAGTGATTAATATTATATTATTATTATTCTTGATATTATGTAATAATAGTATTTTTTAATACATTCAACTTACCCAATCCATTTGGGACGTATGAGCCACATATCATCATAACGTCCAAAAAGAACATAAATGAATAAATAATTATAAAATTTATGGTAATAGATAAAATAAAAGTGATATTAAACCTAGAAATGTGTTTTAAGGACGTAAAAATTATGATATTTTTATTCAAGAATATATGTAATTTATATTATGAGTTAGACTCAAGATAATGAATACTTTACTTTGAAAACATCATTCTAAATATTTTAAGTATTTATTTTATATATCATTTTCATCAATGCCCATATTCATAAAATTATTTTATGTATATGTTTATATGTGTATAAATTAATTATAAAGGATCATTTATGACCCTTTTGAAATTGATTCAATTATTTCAATAGAAATATTTTCATGTTTTTTACAAAATGTTTTTCACAACAATGACAAAAGGTATGATATATTCTATCATAGATATTTTCAAATGTATTTCATATATCCACATGAATTAATAAATCATGGAATCATTTATAATATAACATGTATATTTAAAATAAAAAACTACTTCCTTATTTTATCAATTATTTCACTATGTGTTTTAAGGCAATGTATAATTTGATTTTTCGGAATTATTCTCTTATCGAAGAAATGAATGTATTCATAAGTATGAAATATGTTATGTGTTATGATTATTATATGATCCATGATAATAATTTATGAAGATGGGTGGTTCCATTATAGAATATTTATGGGTGGTTTCATTATGAACCAATGATGATTGGTTCCAAAAGAACCCACATACGGGTGGTTCTACTATAAGCCATCGATGTGTGGTTTTGTTATAAACCATAGATAAGTTGTTATATTATAAACCAGTGATGGTTTTTTATGTCCCCCTAATGAATTATGAAATTATTATATTCCATGGATATTTTTTTATGAAATGTTACTATATTGGTTATTAAAATTTAAGAGTGATATGGAAAATGATGTCCCAAATTAAATATAATATATAAATATTAAATTGTTTTGATTTTAAGGGAAATCATTGGATTTCACATGTTATTATATTAACATTACAATTAAAGTAATATATTTTACACTTCTTAAGTGTGATATATATACCTTTTGGAAAAATATTTCAATGGGTTTCCATGATTGCAATGAATAAAAAATCAGTTTAATTTTTTACTATAGATTTATTATGAGATGTTTTAATTTTTTATTATATATTTATTATATATTTTTGAGCTGTATGTAACCCTTGGGATAAACATAGATTATTATATTAATAGAATGATGTTAATTTTTTGGGGGAAATGGAAGATATTATATATCATTTGAGGGGAAAAATGTTTAATTTGAAAGTTATTAATGTTATTTTAGAAGATATTGATCATATAATGGGGAAATGATATAGTAATTATGTTTATATAGTTTTTTCAATAAAATTATTCTGGTTTAGAGAAAACCCATTTCAAAAGAATCAACTATAAATTTTCAAAACGTTATATTATTATTGAAAATTAATTATTATACGATTTTTATTGATTAATAGATATAGAATTATATTTTAGGATAATATAAATATTTTACTTATAACGATTTAGATTACTAATGGAAAAGATAAATATTATTTTTATAATTTATGATTATGGAATATTAAATTTTTGTAATAAGAATCTATGACTGACTAATATTTATTGGAGAATAATTTTAAATAATTATTTTTTAGAATGTGTGTTAAAATCATTTACATTATAGTTTTTGAACATGGTTGATAAAATGAAAAATATAATTTATTTTAGTTAGTTGTGGCATTATTTATTCTAGATGTTTTTTATTGCTATTGAATTTTGAAGATTAAATATTTATTTCTTCATATGATTATTTATTCATATTAGGGCTAGAAATTTGATGTACTAAACATTTTTTATTGGATATTGATTAATAAAATTAGGAATATATTGTGATCTTATTTTGGATTATGTTCTATGATTGAAGATTATTTTTGTTCTTCATGAATTGAACTTTCATTTTGAATAATCATTGTTTTTGGAAAAATTTGAGATACGAGGTTGTAATTAGATAAAGGATGAAATAAAAACATCTTGGTATCAATATTTACTTTTGTTATTTATATATATAGCACATAAATTACACAACACTTGCATATTGATCATTAAAAAATGTTATCATATCACTTTAATTTCAAAATAATCAATCAATCTTTTCACACCCCTTTTGATTATTGTTTAATTGTCATAAAATTTCACATAATCATTCAATTTCAAAAAATAATTGAACTGTGTCCCTCAATATCATTATTTGGACATTATTTACATCTACAAAGTACATATTTAAGTTTCATATTAAGTTTTCTAAATTTGGAAATGTAGTTATGTGTTATTTCATATTACCTTCATATTTCACATTCTCACTTTTCAGGATGATATTTTATTTAAACATTTTACAATGCGGGTTCTCAAAAATGGTTTCTTAAAATTATAAATCCTTAGTTATGTAAATAACGATAAAATTAAGGGTATAGAATTATTTGAAGGGTAGATAATGTTATACATCATGTTTTTAAATACAAGTAGGGTTTATTTATTTTGTAAAACCATGAACATTTCAATATGTATATTTTGATATACTATATAATTATTATAACATAAATATGACCTTTATAACCCAAATATGTAATTTTTCATATTTGAATTAGATTGAAAGATTTATGAAGTACATATCAATATCATAGTTATTTTCAATTTATTGACTAATTTTTAAGAAATAATATGTCTTATTCTAGTAATTCAATTTTAGTGATCAAATATTAATTTTCCTCAAAGAAGGTATCAATTATATTCTGTGAGAGAATATTATATTGATTTTATAGATATTTTAAATATTTTATTCATTAAACTAATATCATTATTGATAAAATCATCTAAATATATTCATAGTTTGTATTTTTTCCTCATTAATTGATTGATTTCCTATGAGTGTTGAAAAATAATAATTTTTATTCAACATTTCATATTATTTCAAGAATTTAAAACATAATTTTTTTCAAATGGTATAAAAGTAAAATTAGTTAACTTAAATTATTATTAAAATAATTATATTCATTTTAATAATGTTTATGGATGAATTTTGTATAAAAAATAATATACTTAAAAAGGAAATTTACTAAAAAAAATTATTTCCCATTGAATTTTGTGTTTCAATCTTAAATTAATTACTACATGTACAATATTATTAAATTTCTTGAGGTATATCAAATAATTATTTAATTTTCCATCATTCTGGGGTAGTTATTTGGTGTTTCTATTTATAGAAATCTATTTTGGGGAAAATAACATAACATTAAGGAATATATTCCTGATTTAATTAATAGAGTCTGAGTATAAGCATTAAAATACATTTTTGGGGTTCATCCCATTTTTGGATAACCCCATTTATAGTTTTTTTTATTTTTTAATGTCAGAACTATTCATTACATGTATTTAATTTTCAAATTTTCAACATTTACATGTCGTTTATTGGTTGTCAGGAAGATGTCCAGAATTAAATAAAAGAGTGAAAGGTTTACACAACGTGAATTAGGTTTATGTTGTGAAGTAGGTTAATAGATTATTTTTTGTCTCAGGTGATACATTGTTCAATGTGATTTATAAATTGATAAATTCTCATCCTCAAATTGAATCACAATAAGAATAATTTTTGATTAGTTATTTTATTGTGTTATTCAGAGATGATTAATCCTTCATTACAAATATATGATTTTCTATCATGACATGATAGCAATACTATGTTATTTTGTGAATCTATTATCTTGAAAATTGTTCATTCATTGAATATTCATTGTTGTTTTTACATTGTTTCTCTCTGGGGATGATATTATTCTTCTTTTAATTTCCATTAAATATGGAATCACTATTTTGGAACATTTATAGATCTTTTGATCTGTGATGATTATCTTATTGAAACATTTCTAATACATTTTTTAAAAATGATATAGTGGTTAATGGTCATGTTATATGTGGTTAAATGTGTACATTACTCTACGTATATTATGATCCATCCTCTCCACAGAACGAATTTGTTGTTGAATTGAATTATATATTTAAGGATTCATTACAGGGCCTCAATTCAAGTACTTTTGTTATTCCTTATTATTGGTTCCCCTTATGGGCCTACGTTGTAACAGCCCAAGATTTTATGAAAAATATTCTTTTTAATTTCACTAAAGTCTTGTGTTGTACGCTACACCAAAAGGTGATTTCACAACATGCATCCTTTACTTTCCTTGCATTACACGCAATCGCGACCTTCCTCGATAGCGTGTGTAGTACGCAATAACGAGTTTCACCAAACAGCAATATGCTATTAAAATATTATTAAAACTATCCGTTATGAATATTAATAACCACTTTTTGAAATTTTGTAAATTTTATTTTTTTAAAATGGAATTCATTTTTGGATTCGGAGTATCAAATTTAGCCTAAGGTGAAATTTTGGTACTTTTCGGATAACTTTCATATTTTGATGAATAGTGAAAATTACTAAATTATAATTAAAAACAACTTTTTTAATCGAAATAATTAATAGTGAAAAATTATTAATTTGAGTTGTTTTAAATTATATTTAGAATATATTTTTACAATTCAATACAATGCTGGTCATTGGATGTAATTTCACATTTACACCAGACATAATCAAGTGTTAATCATTTGATAGTTATTATCTCTTAAAAACATGCTATTTGTTGTGACAGCGGAAATTAATTATAAAATTAATTAATACAACTTATATTTTGGGAATTTTGTAAAATAGAAATCATTTTTGAATTCGGAATATCAATTATAGCTTAGGGTGAAATTTTGGAATTTTTCAGAAAAACTTCAATTTTTTATGAATAGTGAAACTACTAAGTGGTAGTTAAAAATTTTTTTTTTTTTCATAAATCTTAATTTTACCGCTTCTGTGAATGGAATTTAAAAAATCCGAGAGACACGGTTGATGTCATTAAGTAAAATGTGGTTCAATGAGATGAAAATAATTTTTGGTGAATAGTAACTTTTTACTTTTATTTACCACGGTTAAAAGTAAATAGGGTAATTAAGGGTAAAAATGATATTAATATTACCCTAACACATGTCCTAATCCTATTGGACATGTTTATTTCGACCAAAAACAACCTTAAGTGTAAAATATTATCATTTAGGCCCACTTGGATAAGATTAGGACATTTATTATTATTTAATTCAAAGAAGAGTTAAAAGAGTTAAAATCAAAGTTTATTTACTAAAACATTTTTAATATAGGGTTATACATAATATAATTTCTACTATAAATATTCATTAGAAAGATAAAAATATTTCCTACATAATGGTATTTTATTTTTAATTTTTATACTTTAAATAATTTAATTTATTTATGACACAACGATGATGCAGTAATTACCTTTTTAAGAAAATATTAACATATTTGATGTTATAAATGCCCAAATAAAAGTAATTTGAGACTTTTTATGACTTAAACTAATTTTCTAGGTTAATATGACATGTTATTGTTGATTTAAGTGACTTGTTTCGAACTTATCATTTTTTTAGAAATTTCATAAAAATCATGTACCAAATAGTGTCAAAATTGACATAAATTAGTTTTTAAAACAAATATTTTATTATTAATTGTTATTTAATTCTTAAAAATCTAAGGTTCGGCCAAATGACTTAGATAAGGATATATATATTAATAATAAACAACTTTGGGTTCTTTTGCCTAGATATAGTAAGTTTATTAACCATATAGTGTAAGAAAACAAAAAGACACGGTAAGAGTTAAATTATTTAACTTATAGTTAAATTATTTAACTTTGAGTTAAATCTAATTGATAAGGTTAAAATAATAACATAAACTTGTCTAAATACTATTGGATGAGAGGATTTCAACCCATCCCCACTTTATATTAGAAATAAGACCATTTGGAACCATTATAAACCGAATTTGACCTTAATATAAAATAATATTTTGAGATTTTCCAAAGATGCCCCTCTCCTCCCTTATAAAAGGGCACCTCCTCCCTCTCCTCCTCACACCAATTTGAGCATTAAAGCTCGGCAAAACCCTGACAAAATATCTTCTCCACTTCCCTAGTATCATCCTAGAGGTCATGGTCTTCTTCAATGACCATCCTTAGTTCTTTAAGTGGAGGATAAGTGAAGGCGCGTCAAAAAGAGGTAATATCCATTACCGATATTTTTCAATTTCTTTCTTCTTCAACTTCTTCTTCATTAGTTATTTCATGATAAAGTAATAACATAAGTATTTCTTATATACTTATATGTTATTATAAATATTAAACAACTCTAATTAACCTTCTATCCATCCTACAGAAAAAGGAAATCATCGCGCGTGCGTACGTACGGAATACCGTCTCCACGCCGTGGTGTAATCTATTTTCCGCCACCACCTTAATTGGATGGGTATAATGGTGTAATGAATAAATATATATGATTATTATAAAGTGATATTGATACTGAAATATTATACATACACTTCAACACAATTCCATGACCATGGGAACGATATCATCGCTCGTGCGTACGTACGGACTACCGTCTCCATGACGCGATGAGATTTATTCTCAATGATTAACCATTCATGAATGATTATAAAGTATATATAGAAAGTACTAATGAAATATATGACATAATAATGATACTGGATTTATATATATTTATGTCATCTACTTAATTCCATTCAATTAAATAAGGAAACGAAAACAGCGTTCATGCGTACGTACGGACTACCGTCTCCATGAACGGTGCATATCATTCCATTTAATGATTTATTATATATATGTATATTCTGAATATATATATATAAATCATGTTTTATATTCTGGAATTAAGTAATCACGATCTAAGTAATCATATGAATAATTACAAGTCAAAACACGGATGACAAATGAAACAATTTTACCCAAAACGCTCTTTAACATGGAATTTACAAAAGAACGGGTAATATAAAGTCATAAGTGAACCATATATGATATAATAACAATGAATATGATTCTTTAATAAGTCAATGACATTATTTAAATAATTATACAGGAGGTTCGGACACTTACGAAGCAAATCGGACCTAAGATAAGGGAAATATCACAATCTCATTTTTATCCAAGATTGTTTATATGTTGGTATTTACTGGGTTGTATTTTATCATCCACATATATTTTTCCTCAATATGTAATGTTATTTCCATCCACCTACAATTGTTTAAATCCAATTTTACCCTTTGGTGAGTTTTTAGTAAAAGATATGAAGGGAATCTTTTGTCGTTTTTCGTACGAGGTACTTTTTGACTTTTTCAACAAAAGTACAAAGAATGTTTTTTTAACTTATACGGCACGAACAGATTTTTACGGTTTTATAAAGCCTTATTTTTCATGAATCTTACTCCAAAAGATTTCATGACTATTTTCAATAAAATATCTTTCTTTTAAAATTTCATGACATTTTGTGAAAAGAAATTGATTTTGAAGAAGAAAGGATATTTTCCTCAAGAAGTCATTTCAAGTGTTTTATCAAAATTATTTTCCATCTAAGATAACATAGGGTTCTTTTTCTATCCCTATTATTGCATTGATTTGGTTATGTTGTGATGGAATTATTTTTATGAATTCCATTATCTTATATGAATTGTTTTATGATGTCACGATGTTTACGAATCCCATTTTTATTACATGGGTTATGAAATGATGTATGATTTATGATTTTGTGTCACACATAAGAATGGTATCATTATGATATGGGTGGGACCGATATCTCCCTCCAATGCATTGGGTAATGATTTTATATCTCATGAGATAGACATGGCTGGAACGGAAGGTTATTTCGGTCCAGTGATACAGGACTGAAACGAGGAGTGAACTCGGTTCAGAAAGGGACTTGTCCACTAAGATGGTCTTGGCAATGAGTCATGACAAACAAGAAATGATTTTCCATGATTATGTGTGGATGCCACAAAGTTTAAAGTTTCATGTTATGATTATGGGGATCTCATTTTCACTTCTATGATTTATTCCATATTAAGATATTATGATCTCTTTTGCAGGTTATGATTTTCAAAAAGATATGATATGATTTTTATTTCCTTTATTTGACCTTGCTGAGAATTTGAGCTCACCCTTTTATATTTTCTTTTCCCCAGGATATAAAGAAAGTATTTAGGTAAAAAAAAAGGAAGATCTTTATGGGAGATATTGAATATCTTTCACCACGATTAGAAGATTACGTTCCGAGTTTCCAAAGACACTAAACTATTACGATCCTTGTGTGTGTGTGTTTTTGTTATGTACTAAGTATTCCGCAAAAGTAATGTAATGTTCATGTACGTTAAGCTTCGGGTCTTTACAGTTGGTATCAGAGGAAAGGTTTAGTCAACCTTTGGAAACTAGGATGCGAAAACGTTAGTGAGATCCCTAGAGATATTTTTAAGGTATGTCTAGGGATGTCCCTAAGGATAAGTATACGTATAGGATATAGTCCTAGAACTACGGTAATGATCTTAGAATTTAACCTAAGATGTTAGTTATTAAGGGTACTCCCCCTTTATTATTTTGTTTTCCCTAGCATGATTTTTGCCTCTCACACTATTCTTTTTGGGTTTTAGAAAATGGCTGAAAAAAAGATGATTCACGATAATGGAGGATATGATGGACAATGGAATGATATTCTTCATGAGCAACCAAATGTAATAGGATTTTGAAGTCCAAACATCATTGTTATGCCGAATCAGAAATCTCATAATATGATCAATAAAGTAAAATTTGGTAAGTTTCCTGACTCGGCTAATAAGAGAAAGATGGAGTTTCATGATGATCATAGAGAAAAGAAAGTTCAATTTCCCCTATGTAAATCATGTGGGAAGAGGCATCAAGGAGAATGTTTCAAAGGAACTGGAAGATGCTTTGGGTGTGGAAAAGAAGGACACAAAGACAGTAAGTGAAAAGGAAAAGGTTCAGTTAACACCAGGGATGAGGAAAATGGTATTGCTACGACATCAACAATGGTTAAATGTTTTAAATGTGGAATGTGTGGGCATTATGCAAACCAATTCCCTAAGGGAAAGTCTCATGAAGAGAATCAGTACGACCATATGGGTAGTATTTATGTTGATGATGATGAAGAGACTACAAATGATATGTGATATGAAAGAATTGTTGAAGCTCGGTCAATGGTTTAAGAAGGAAGTGGAATGATTACATGTTTATCAAGTGTAATGTTGTATAAAGAATATCATGGTACTATGGAATAAAGAGACATCTAAGGATTGTTACACTGTTGTCTTTCCTTGAGTTTTGAAAGTGTATGATTAATGTTACCAGTATCCATGAAAGGTTATTCAGATATTTTTGGAATGTAGATGATATGCGCATAATGAAGGGATAAGGGGATAATTAAATGTTTGATAATATTCATGAGCTCATGATTTATATAAGGACTAAGTGATATCATGGTTTGAGTATATAGAATTATGAGGATTTTTGTATGTGGAAAGTGTTAACTTTTAACTGCATTCATGTTTTCACTAAGGTTCAATGGGTAATCATTCTTCTAGAGAATACATGATTAAGGTATTCACATGTTTTTAATTTGAACAACAAGATATATCTTATGATATATGGGGGATAAATGATGGAATTCATGTGATTATTCTATGACATTTCAAATAATCATTTTCTTTATACTATGAGCTTGGACCGAAGTATTTTAGATAAGCCTAAAGATTAGAATGGATTATGTTGGACATAAGTTAGGATAAAACGTTTTTTGATATTATTGATGGGATGTTATAGTAATATAGCTTTAGAAAAAGGACAACCTGCAGGACGGGCGACAACCCATCGCGTCGGACAAGGCTGTGGGAATCAAACCCACAACCGAAGTGCGACTGGCCTTTATCGCCTACCACTGGCCTACATGAAGTCCTTGTTTAGTAGAAACTAGTTTTATTGTATTAATCAGTATGATATATGAAGTATAAGTCCATTTTAGGAACCATATATGATTAATCTCACTATAGAATGACTTATGTATATTTAATAACTTTTGTTATCCTTTTTTTTGAGACAGATGGAATGACCTGTCATTCTATCACATGATCTGCTAACACTTCAAAAATAACAAATTCAACTTCATTTATTTAAGAGATGAAGTGGAAATTGTTCAAGTCACGAACAACAGTGAGATTGTACCAAAATAAAGTAAGTATTTATTCTAATTCAAATTTTCAAAATGATCTTGAAAACCAAAAATGTTGTCCTGGTGCTCTTATATTTGATTAATCAGATGGTACCTTAGATCGTCACAAATTTATGGCTTTGTGATTGCTGGCTTTTCCATAGCCATGTTCTCTACCACTCTCCATCAGAACATGATGGTTAGATTTCTCTTCCATATCCATATTTTCACCTATGTGGAAACCCAGTGATTAGTTTATTTGGGTAACTGTTACGTTTCATACTTTTGTTTTTAAAGATTTGTTTTGGTATTCCTCTTTACGATGTGGGTTTCTATTAAAGAAACCTTCAAATAGTAAACCATTTATAACCCCGACGAATTTCGAGGGCGAAATTCATTTTAAGGGGGGTAGAATGTAACAGCCCAAGATTTTATGAAAAATATTCTTTTTAATTTCACTAAAGTCTTGTGTTGTACGCTACACCAAAAGGATATTTCACAACATGCATCCTTTACATTCCTTGCATTACACGCAATCGCGACCTTCCTCGATAGCGTGTGTAGTACGCAATAACGACTTTCACTAAACAGCAATATGCTATTAAAATATTATTAAAACTAGCCGTTATGAATAGTAATAACCACTTTTTGAAATTTTGTAAATTTTATTTTTTTTAAATGGAATTCATTTTTGGATTCGGAGTATCAAATTTAGCCTAAGGTTAAATTTTGGTACTTTTCGGATAACTTTCATATTTTGATGAATAGTGAAAATTACTAAATTATAATTAAAAACAACTTTTTTAATCGAAATAATTAATAGTGATAAATTATTAATTTGAGTGGTTTTAAAGTATATTTAGAATATATTTTTACAATTCAATACAATGTAGGTCATTGGATGTAATTTCTCATTTACACCAAACATAAACAAGTGTTAATCTTTTGATAGTTATTATCTCTTAAAAACACGCTATTTGTTGTGATAGCGGAAATTAATTATAAAATTAATTAATGCAACTTATATGTTGGGAATTTTTTAAAATAGAAATCATTTTTGAATTTGGAATATCAATTATACCTTAGCGTGAAATTTTGGCATTTTTCTGAAAAACTTCAATTTTTGATGAATAGTGAAACTACTAAGTGGTAGTTAAAAAAATTAATTTTTTCATAAATCTTAATTTTACCTCTTCTGTGAATGGAATTTAAAAAATCCGAGAGACATGGTTGATGTTAGTAAGTAAAATGTGGTTCAATGAGATGAAAATAATTTTTGGTGAATAGTAACTTTTTACTTTTATTTACCACGGTTAAAAGTAAATAGAGTAATTAAGGGTACAAATGATATTAATATTACCCTAAAACATGTCCTAATCCTATTGGACAAGTGTATTTAGACCAAAAACAACCTTAAGTGTAAAATATTGTCATTTAGGCCCACTTGGATAAGATTAGGACATTTATTATTATTTAATTCAAAGAAGAGTTAAAAGAGTTAAAATCAAAGTTTATTTACTAAAACATTTTTAATATAGAGTTATACATAATATAATTTCTACTATAAATATTCATTAGAAATCTAAAAAGCTTTCATACATAATGGTATTTTATTTTTAATTTTTATACTTTAAATAATTTAATTTATTTATGACACAACGATGATGCAGTAATTACCTTTTTAAGAAAATATTAACATAATTGATGTTATAAATGCCAAAATAAAAGTAATTTGAGACTTTTTATGACTTACACTAATTTTCTAGGTTAATATGACATGTTATTGTTGATTTAAGTAACTTGGTTCGAACTTATCATTCTGTTAGAAATTTCATAAAAATCATGTACCAAATAGTGTCAAAATTGACATAAATTAGTTTTTAAAACAAATATTTTATTATTAATTGTTATTTAATTCCTAAAAATCTAAGGTTCTGCCAAATGACTTAGATAAGGATAGATATATTAATAATAAACAACTTTGGGTTATTTTGGCTTGATATAGTAAGTATATTAACCATATAGTGTAAGAAAACAAAAAGACACAGTAAGAGTTAAATTATTTAACTTAGAGTTAAATTATTTAACTTAGAGTTAAATCTAATTGATAAGGTTAAAATAATAAACTAAACTTGTCTAAATCCTATTGGATGAGAGGCTTTAAACCCATACCCACTTTATCTTAGAAATAATACCATTTGGAACCATTATAAACCGAATTTGACCATAATATAAAATAATATTTTGAGATTTTCTTAAGATGCCCCTCTCCTCCCTTATAAAAGGGCACCTCCTCCCTCTCCTCCTCACACCAATTTGAGAATTCAAGCTCGGACAAACCCTACCAAAATATCTTCTCCACTTCCCTAGTATCATCCTAGAGGTCATGTTCTTCTTCAATGACCATCCTTAGTTCTTTAAGTGGAGGATAAGTGAAGGCGCGCCAAAAAGAGGTAATATCCATTACCGATCTTTTTCAATTTCTTTCTTCTTCAACTTCTTCTTCATTAGTTGTTTCATGATAAAGTAATAACATAGGTATTTCTTATATACTGATATGTTATTATAAATATGAAACAACTCTAATTAACCTTCTATCCATCCTACGGAAAAAGGAAATCACCGCGCGTGCGTACGTACGGAATACCGTCTCCACGCCGTGGTGTAATCTATTTTCCGCCACCACCTTAATTGGATGGGTATAATGGTGTAATGAGTAACTATATATGATTATTATAAAGTTATATTGATACTGAAATAGTATACATACACTTCAACACAATTCCACGACCATGGGAATGATATCATCGCTCGTGCGTACGTACGGACTACCGTCTCCATGACGCGATGAGATTTATTCTCAATGATTAACCATTCATGAATGATTAAAAGTATATATAGTAAGTACTAATGAAATATATGACATAATAATGATACTGGATTTATTTATATTTATGTCATCTACTTAATTCCATTCAATTCAATAAGGAAACGAAAATACCGTTCATGCGTACGTACGGACTACCGTCTCCATGAACGGTGTATTTCTTTCCATTTACTGATTTATTGTATATATGTATATTCTGAATATATATATATATAAATCATTTTTTATATTCTGTAATTAAGTAATCACGATCTAAGTAATCATATGAATAATTACAAGTCAAAACACGGATGACAAATGAAACAATTTTACCCAAAACGCTCTTTAACATGGAATTTACAAAAGAAAGGGTAATATAAAGTCATAAGTGAACCATATATGATATAATAACAATGAATATGATTCTGTAATAAGTAAATGACATTATTTAAATAATTATACAGGAGTTTCGGACACTTACGAAGCAAATCGGACCTAAGGTAAGGGAAATATCACAATCTCATTTTTATCCGAGATTGTTTATATGTTGGTATTTACTGGGGTTTATTTTATCATCCACATCTATTTTTCCTCAATATGTAATGTTATTTCCATCCACCTACAATTTTTTAAATCCAATTTTACCCTTTGGTGAGTTTTTAGTAAAAGATATGAAAGGAATCCTTTGTCGTTTTTTGTACAAGGTACTTTTTGACTTTTTCGACAAAAGTACGAAGAATGTTTTTTTTAACTTATACGGCAAGAACAGATTTTTACGGTTTTATAAAGCCTTATTTTTCATGAATCTTCCTCCAAAATATTTCATGACTATTTTCAATAAAATCACTTTCTTTTAAAATTGCATTACATTTTGTGAAAAGAAATTGATTTTGAAGAAGAAAGGATATTTTCCTCAAGAATTCATTTCAAGTGTTTTATCAAAATTATTTTCCATCTAAGATAACATAGGGATCTGTTTCTATCCCTATTATTACATTGATTTGGTTATGTTGTGATGGTATTATTTTTATGAATTCCATTATCTTATATGAATTGTTTTATGATGTCACGATGTTTACGAATCCCATTTTTATTACATGGGTTATGAAATGATGTATGATTTATGATTTTGTGGCACACATAAGAATGGTATCATTATGAGATTGGTGGGACCTATATCTCCCTCCAATGCATTGGGTAAAGATTTTATATCTCAGGAGATAGACATGGCTGGAACGGAAGGTTATTTCGGTTCAGTGATACAGGACTGAAACGAGGAGTGAACTTGGTTCAGAAAGGGACTTTGTCCACTAAGATAGTCTTGGAAATGAGTCATGACTAACAAGAAATGATTTTCCATGATTATGTGTGCATTCCACAAAGTTTAAAGTTTCATGTTATGATTATGGGGATCTCATTTTCACTTCTATGATTTATTCCATGTTAAGATATTATGATCTCTTTTGCAGGTTATGATTTTCAAAAAGATATGATATGATTTTTATTTCCTTTATTTGCCCTTGCTGAGCATTTGAGCTCACCCTTTTATGTTTTCTTTTCCCCAGGATATAAAGAAAGGTTTTAGGTAAAAAAAAAGGAAGATCTTTATGAGAGATATTGAAGATCTTTCACCACGATTAGAAGATTACGTTTCGAGTTTCCAAAGACACTAAACTATTACGATCCTTGTGTGTGTGTTTTTTTGTTATGTACTAAGTATTCCGCAAAAGTAATTTAATGTTCATGTACGTTAAGCTTCGGGTCTTTACATACATGACCAAAGTGTAAGATATGTGGTTTCATCTCAAGCCTATGTTGGTTTGACATTATTTCTGCATTATTTTTATAAAAATATTCATAATTTAATTTTTAGTATTGGATTTTATGTGGGAATATGTATTTTCTATAAAAGTATTATTTTCCCCTTTTTATCGAAAAATAAAAAATTTACACTAAATATATTTAGAAATAGATTTATGAAATTAATTACAATTCATGATTTTTAATAAATGGTTTGATAATATAGTAAATGTGAATCCTTGATTACTAAGGTATATGGTATAGTAATATTTCTTTTCCTTTTGTATTGTTTGGGGTTCACTCATAGGGTGTTTCTATTATCCCTAGGAAAGTTATTCTAAGGAATTGTTAGTCCATTTGGGGGTTATCTTTAAGAAGGGTTTTCCACTATCTAGGATTCCATCATATGTAAAGATACATGATTCCCATGATTATATATAATTTGGCACAAGTGATCTGGAAATAATGAACTATTGTGAGGCACATCTAGATGTGCCTCAATAGCTTCATTATGAGAATCTCATGTCATATGAAGCTATTGAGGCACATATAGGAGATTCCAGAGAAATATGGTGATCAAGGGAGATATTATTGCAGAACCCACCATTAATTAATAATACGAATTAACCTAAATAGGTGGAATAGATGGTAAATATTGACATGATATTTTAATTACTATATAAACCTCATAATATCATTTTTATGTGAATGGAAATCAAACATGAGGGTCCTTGTAAAAGATGGTGGGATTCAATGGTATTAGTGGATAGATAAGTGTTCGTGGGATTTATGTGTTTCAGAACCAACGTTTTTAGTAGTTGACTACATATTAAATAATGATTGGTAAGTCTATGGATATACAATCCTTGCTATAGGGAGCATTTTTTGTGTTAGAAAACAATAATATGTTCATAGAGCTTGTTCATTTATCTTTAGTGGTAATAATGAGTTACTTGGAAAAGGTATAATGTTGCAAAAGTTTTTTTCCAAAAATATATCTATTTATAGGAATTTATTAAGATTATTATATACATTGAGGAGACAATAGTCAATGAAATGATTTTTTTAATTGATATGGATGGAATGGTTTTTTATTCCTACCCTTCTCACCCACCAAGGGGAGGCTTCATTAGTTTTGAGGGGATGTTGAGTTAGTGTAATGATCATCACAGGAGTTATTTGGGTGGTTCTAATTAGAGTTCCTCATTTATACCTTCTTTTATTGATAGTATTAAACCGCTGAATTTCTATCAGTCATGCTAGTCGGGAAAAATTTGAGTTCTTATTCCACCACAATAAGGATTTTTAACAATTTTTAATGATATAATATTCTGTAGAATTATTTTCATGATATTTAAACACCTATATATGTTCATGAATTGTTAGCTCCAATTATTATTGTGTATAAATCATGTCACTCAAGGAAAATAAAAATCAATCAACATGCCTCATATGTTGAGAAATTTTTTCATTGGATGATTTTCCGTTAGAGGTTGATGTGGTTCGAGTGAAAGATTGAGTAAAAATACCATCCATAAATAGATTACCCAAAGGGGAATTCAATTTAAATACTAGTTGATATTATTCTTACATGATTTCTTTTTGATTTTGGTTTATCATTGCAAAACTTTATGGTACTTGTTGAATTTACTTTTAACAAAACTAATGTGGCTTCAATTAGATTGGATCCTTTTGAGGATTTTTATGGACTCCAATATTGGTCATATATTTCTAAGGAACATGTGGGAAATCCCTCTCTTGAGGGACTGAGTCCTATTTAGGACATTATAGTAAGGATTTAGTATATACATCAATGTCCTGTAAATACACATAGTCATCCATGATGGTATGAAGATCATCGGAATCATACATTAGAGTTTTCTGTTGGTGACTAGGTTTTTTGGAATGCTTCTCCTTATTTGGTATATTGTTGTCTCGGAAAATAGGGAATATCAGATTTAGGATATTATGGGACATTTTAAGTCACTTATCACCTTAGGAAGATTTATTTTTAGTTGTAATTTCTAGTTTATTTGATATGTTATCATTTTTTTACACATATCATAACATAAGAGGAACTATATTGATCTATCTCACATTCAATGCATGGAAGAGATTATATTGGATCCATTAGATTATAAAATATAGAATACATTGTATATCATTAACTAATAGGTTAATTTAATAAATTTAAGGTTTATTTAGTTGGGATGTATATTTTATAGGTATGGATAACATTATAATGAGACATGGGATTGTGAGTACTAAAAGTCGTAGAAATATCCTCACCATTTTCTAGAAACCATTCATCTTAATGGCTTATTGGGGTATTATGTTTATATAATATTGAGTTTGTAACATCTGGTTTCCGTATATATATGATTTTCCATCTCTCTTTTGTTCCCCTCATTGTTTGGAGGCATTTTTTGGATTCCAATGATTGATATTGTTTTAATTGTAAAATTTTCTATGGTACTTGAATGTATCCATGTTTTAATTAATGAAGTATATTTATAAATATTAAAATTTGTATGTAGGTTTCTCCCTAATTTTAGAAAACACTAGATATTGTTCAGGTAATTTAACTAATGTCTGGACTGATCACTACATGAAGTGAATTTTAGTAGCATTTTTTATTAAAGTTAGTATATATGTTTCTGGGAAAATTTCATGAAATTATTCAAATCATGAATTCTTAACACAGTTTGAATCATCTTCATTCCATGAAATTTATTGAGTTTGTTTTTTTAATATGGGGAGAATTTTGTTCTATGTATTTTATTAATAAGTAAATTCACATCTTGAATTCACTAAGATTAGGGATTTCTAGGGTACATCATGGATTATTAAACAACCATTTTTTCAATAATTTATCCCACGAAATAGGATATCTCCTATTTTATTTGAGAGATCAACGCTCATTCATGATTATTTATTCTGTGATAGATAACAATGTTTGTCATGATGCATCTCTCTTAGTATGATATCCTTATAGTTATTTGATTTCAATGATAATAGTTTCAAAATTTCACTATGATTATGGAATTTATGATATGTGATTGTAATATTATTGATCCTTACAATATTTTGTGTTTTATCTTCATCTAGATGATGAAATTATTGTTTGTTGGGGTGAAAAATGAACATTTCTTGATGTATGTTGTAATATGTGCACTCCATAGTCTTATTTTATTATTGAATATATTGTATGATATTATGATTGATTATAGGACCTCTTTTATTATAACTATATTCTCCCTAGTTGTTGGGTCCCTAGAGGGATTGTGCAAGATGATTTTGAGTTAAGAGCTTCTATCTCAATATAGAGTTTTATAAACTGTTTGATTATTGTTTTTTGAAAAAAAAAATTAATGAATTGGAATTATTTGATTTTCTTGTTCCATAATGGGTATTTGACATATGTAGGTTTCCCCTTGTTTTATTAAAGAATTGTTTTTCAATGAATTGTGAAAAGTATTTATCAAGTGGTTTTCAAATCTTGATTATGATGAAATTGTTGTAAAAGAAAATTACATTGGAAGACATTGGTATATAGGTGTAAGATTTATAAATTGGAATATTTTAATGGGTCGGACCTCCATGGTTCATTAATTTGTGAAAATATTGTGTTTGTGGTGTTCTCATGGGTTATCGGTGACTCATTCTGAGACATTTACGAAAAAACTAATTTTTTTGTAAGCATGTAATTGTGAACTATCGGTGTTGGAGAGTCATATTTGTATTGTTAGTGTCGGTAAGTCATTTTTGAACTATCGATGTTAGTGATTCATTTTTTTTACTATCTGTTCTGATGAGTCATTTATTTATTTTTGGTGTCGGTGAGTCATTTTTGTACTATCACTGTCAGGGATTCATTTTTTGTATGTCAGGGTTAGTGAGTGGGGCATAGTTGTTTGTGAGATAGGGCATCGATGTTGTTGACTCATGGTGTTAGTGTCGGTGAGTCTAGGAATTAGTATCCTTGTGTCAGGGCATTACTGTCAGTGATTTATGGCATCCGTTTCGGTGAGTCATGGCATGTTGTTGGTTCAGCATCTGTGACTCACCCATTAGTGACTCATTCTAGTTTTTCTGTGTATTCCCAGATTTCCCACTCCTTTATTTTATTTGATGTAAATAAATTTTAATGCCGTGTTTGGTCATTTATAAATTCCTTTAAATATATATTAATTATATCATTAATATCCTAACTCTTCAGGGAGATTAAAACTATTAAACATTGAAATCTTGACCATGATCCCACGTTAATGACTTTAGAAACTATTTCCCATTTAGTGGGTAATGGATGTGGATTCATTTTTTTAAATAAATGGTCCTCTTATCTCTTTTCTCTTATTGTGGGTTGGTCTCTCCACTCTATATGAGTAGTGCGCATGTGCTAGAGACATCTCATATCTAGTTTTTCTTTGAATTTCAAGCTACATGCATGATTCCTTATTCAACGCAATGAATTGTTTTGGTCACCCATTGTACCATGTAGGGATTTTTTCATTCATCTCTTTTTTTGTAATTGCGAGTCATGAAGGGTGCATATATTTACTTCTCCTTATGAGAATGACTGAATCCAAACATAACAATTATAATGAGAATTAATAAATGGAGGACTTGTTTATGTTGTGTTGTTTATTTTATTTGTTTTCTTTGTTGATGATGTGATATGTTGTGGCCATATAGATTCTAAAAATCATGCCTATTAGTGGTATTTTTCTATGAATTGGTTAAGCTTTAGGACTATTTATGTTTCCTTAAGAATAATTGTTGTAAATAACATTATGATTAATCACACTTACCTGGTTAAATGAAATTGATACCCTAGGATGAAAACCCCAATGTGATTTCCCCTATTTTGTCAAAATAGATTTAAAGAACAATGTTTACCAAATCTGAATACAATCTGTTTGATAGGTATGATAATGTGCTATGTTCTATTGTGTTTTGTGACCTGTGTGGGTTGTGTGGTGATGCTATTGGGAGCACAGTTGTGGGTGAAATGTTGGCCTGAGGAATTTGATCTGTGAGTTCTTTAAGTATGATTGTGCAACTAGGTCGTGATTTTATTGGTGGTTGGTGTGTGCTATCACGACCCATCCCTTGTGGCCCATGACGTGAAATCCCAAAAGTTCGTCTCTTGCAGGACATGGGTTGGAGACTATCGTTGAAGGCATTAACCTTCAAGTGGGAGGCATTTTACTAAGTAACCTTATCCACGCACACGCAACCACATCCCAAAGCTTGGATAAAAAACATGAATTCCACGAAACAACCACTGATTAAAAGAAAAAACAGTTGGTAAAATGTGAAAGAATACAATAAAAAGATGAACTAAAAATTGGAAATTACAAGGAAACTCTAAAATCCATCTCCGGAAAACCCCACATGATAGGTAATTGTATGGTGTCTTCTACAAGCCACAGAAGAATTCCCTGCTTTCCTAGACTCAATTGGAACCACCGGGTCCTAGGATACCAAGTAATCTGTCATGGCGGTAGTGGTCTACACCAGACACAACAAAATTAGGTAAAATCCATGTAGGGTTGAATAACGATATACTCAGTAGGGACCCCAAACCCACAAGGAAAAACCACAATGAAATCCTTAAATAATCCCATGAGGCAATATAGCTCACACCAGGAATAATATAGAGTAGGAATATAAGATTATCTATCATATCATTGAACACCTTGGGATGTTGGAAAACTCCATCTCAATGAGTACAGTAGGCCTACCAGGTCCCACAAAATCCATATACCACTAACCTTGGACTACTGGGGTACTCATCCCTAATGAGTATCATGGGTATGTTGGGTCACCCAAAAGATTCTCCCCACCGTGGTAATGACAGGTCACAAAGAAGTCGCTTCAACCATGGCCAGACTAAGGTACATCTCCTGTTGAATATTGTTGGTATTCCAGGTAACACAGAGACTCTCCCAAATGTGGGAATCACTAGTCACAAAGAGCCACTTCACACTCATTCATCATAGCTGATCCACACAGGATCAATTGTCAGTAGTCTTTATATCTCATCCAACTGCAGGGTTTCCGCACATAGTGCACATGCTTTTGGGAGAACCACTTCTCAAGAAATTTATTGAATTTTAAAATCCATTAAAACCTTCATGAGGCATTAAAAATTATCCTCCTCTTCATGAGGGTTCTAATTCCATAAATGGATAGTCAATCAGACACCTACATTGGAAGATATTGGCATTTTCCAAAAAAGGGGTCGGTTGGATCTGGTTCCGGTCCGACCTGGGGCCGCTGACCCAACCCATGGTCCACCGACTAAACACAGGTCTGATACCCTAGCCATATCGGTCTCGGTTTGGGTTTGTCCCACCAATGGTAGGCATTCCATTCTTGTCTCTGATATGCCTAGAATCCTCTTCTACTCCCCTAGCCTCGTGGGTCGTACACGGGGCCGCCTCCTCCACCTTGGTCGGTTGACCACAACCTTACTGGGTGATACATGGTGAGGTTCCACGTCTTTGTTTCACTGACTTGGTCGGGAGGTCACGTCCACATTCTTCCAGCTGTCGGCAAGGAGGCTGGTGGCTCATGTTGTACCCCTGCGGCCAAATATGGCAGCAACACATCTCCCGGTGAGCCTAAATGTTCTTCTATAGACCACTGGATCTGCACCAGTGGTCCGTTATACGTTCATCTTCTGTATATGGTGTCTAGGTTAAGTCATCTTCTATGTGATAGACTTGAATCCACCTTTCCACCACTTCAAATATATGGTCACGAAGAACACAAAAAAAAACAAGGAGAAGGGGTAGGGGCTTCTTTGTGTTAGATCATTCCCTACAAATTAGAGTTTTATAATCCTAAGATATATAATTTATGTTCTATCATGATTAATCATATAATCCCAACAAAAAACCCCAGAAAAGTGCCCTCCCACACGAATGAGAGAACGTAGGTCCACTTGTTCATGGGTTGATCCATGTTCATCATTTAGAATAATGAATGGGGAAACATAAAACAAAACATACCCATTACTCTATGGAGTTCATCGTTGATGGGATCAATTCGTAAGGATTCATGTTCTGTTTGTAGCAGTCGGCATCCATCACCCTCCATCCCCATTCATTGAGTTGTGTTCATGATGCTAGTGATTCGCTGGCGTTGGTCATTCATCATTCGATATAATTTTTTCCTTAGGTTCTTCAGATGAATTCCACATTTGATTCCCCAACATGTTATCTCATTATTAGAGAAACACATCACATCATTTCTATTATTTTTTGTTGCCAAATCTATACACCATTTCATTAATTAAACATCATGTCTAATTCACATCCTTTAAGGAGTCTCATTAAGGGGCTCATCCCCGCCTTGTCTTCATACCAAATTGCTAGCGTTCCATCGCTCAATGGTGAGAAAAAGAAAAAAATTACTTTTTATGTTATTTTAATATTAATATTATTTTCTGAAAACCCCAAAATCTACCTTTTTTGGTCGACCCTCTCCTATCGAAGTTCAGTCCTTTCATAGAAAATATCTCCATTCAAGTTCATTAGTGGCCTCAAATGTTTGATTCGAGCACCATTTTAAATGATACATAAACCCACTTGCATATTTACTTAAATTATTTAAAAAAATCAAATTTCTATTCTAGGCTCATGGGGCCTTGGAATTAGGTACCATCAGAGCAAATTCTCATAGAATAATTTCACATAATTTAAGAAAATTACACTGAATTTTAGGGATACTAAAGTCTCTGCACATTAAGGATTTACATCCCTGAAATTCAAAACAAAGACTAACCAAACAAAGGGGGTACTGATCATGAATCTAAACCTCCCAATCCTATGTTCTATACCTGAGGATCCTATGATACCGCCAAAAGTTCAGTATAGGAATCAACCATAAATGAAGGACCTACTCGAATTGATCCTCTATTTTCACCACGAAATCTGCCAAAATCTCCCCATCATCAATGTCCATCTCTCCCCATTCAATGACGTACTGTTGGTCATGAAAATACCTCCTCATCTATGACACTTGGAAACATTGTGCACCAACTTCATCAGTGGGGGGAGATCTAGGTGGTACTCCACCTTGCATACTCTACTCAGAATCTGGAATGGTCTGATGAATCTTAGAGGTAACTGGTCACCCAGGAAAAATAACAATAAAATCCATCAAGGAGGGACCCGAAGACAAACATGGCCTCCCTCCTCAAACTCAATGTGTCTCTATCTCATGTCCGCATATGATTTATGCCTTATTGGTGAAGTCCTCATCTGCTCTTACATGATTTGCACCTTCTCAATGGTATTCCATACCATCATTGGACCCATGACGGCTGACTTCCCTAGGACTTTCTAGCATAGAGTTGATCTGTAACGGAAACAGTATAAGGCCTCAAATGGTGCCATTCCAATGGTGGAGTGATAGAGTTTTTGGTATGTGAAATACACCGGTGGAATTTAGACCTCTAAACTGAGATGAAAATTAAGGATTCAATCCTAAATCATGTCCTCCTTAGTATGTATGGTCTACTCTATCTGGTTGTCTTCCTGAGGATGAAATTATGCACTCAATCACATTTGAGTATCGACCGCCTCATGAAATCCCTTCCACTGTCGATATGTATAGAGATAATCACGACCTGAGATGAACTTCGGTAGCACCCCATGTATCCTCACAATCATCTGGATGTATATTCATCTCATTACCTCTAATGATCCATTCTACTGGATGGGTAGGTAGTGAGATGACATGGGGAGTCGGTAAACAGTCACCTAGATAGAATCGTGACCCCTGGACATGTGTGTAAACCCTATCACAAAGTTAATTGAGATATAATCCCAAATTCAATCTGGTACCTCAAGTGGATGAGGAATTCCTGCTGGAACCTGATGCTCAACCTCCAATTACAGATAAGTGAGGCATCATGAAACGAACTCAGTCACTTTTTTATTTATCCCTGTCCATATTCCTGTCATCATAGTCCTTGGTACATCGTTTCCACAACATGATGTAATGCCAAAGAGGATGTATGTTACTCCTTGAACACCTCCTCCCACAATATCACTGTTACTATGGCGTGTCCTCTAAAAATGATTTCATTATCACCATCTATCGAAAATCAATAATGATCATTTCTTGAGGATAACTGAGTACGTAGGGTCATGCAATCAACATCTACTAGTTGTGCCTCCCTAACTCATTATAAGAGTGGGGGAGTGACAGTCATTGATTGATGGTATGATTCTCCATCATCATACACAATGGATATCTACATCATGGCTACCAGCTCCATCACCTCACTCAGAAATTGATGACCAGACCTCCTACTGAGCACATCTGATACTAAGTTCCACTTTTTGTGAGTATAGACTATCTAAAATTAATTATCCTAGAGGAACACAATCTATCATCAGTTTCTCATATTTAGGTCCTTCTCTGAGAATATATACTTGAGACTCTTTTGGTCTGAGTAAACGTTAAATCATTCACCCATCATGATGTTCTACCGCATATTTGGGGAAAAGACCAATACTAATAACATGAGGTAATGGGTCATGTAGTTTTTCTCATGTTGACTCAAATTCCATGAGCTATAGGTGATCAGTTATCTCTCCTGCATCATTACACAACAATGTCTAGTCTCTTATGTGTCCCAAAATACTACATACCAAACACCCTCTTCAGGTAGTCTCAATATGGGGGCACTCGTCAGTCTCCAACTCAGCTCCTGAAAACTCTACTATAACTCTTCGATACATATTAAGGGGTTTACATTCTTTGAAAAAGCTGATAATGTTGCTTCTACTACAGAAAGGTCAGGCATGATCCTCTAGTAGTATCCAACCAACCCCAACAAACTTCTCACCTCAATCACACTCCTGGGTGGCTCACAAGAAAGCACTACCTCTATCTTCTCTGGATCTGATGCAACTCCAGTCTCTAAGATGATGTGCTTAATAAAGTGGACTTATATAATCCATAAATGGTTCATCTCTGATATTACCATAAATCTAGTGCTCTCCGAGTGTATCTAGTACTATCTGCAGGAGAGTAGTGTTTTCCTCCTCTGATGAAATGAACTCCATGACGTCATCAATGAATACCACAATGAAATGATCAAGGTAATGCTAGATTGTAGAGACCCAAATCTTGACGTACATGGACATTACATTACTTTTGCGGAATACTTAGTACATAACAAAAACACACACACACAAGGACTGTAATAGTTTAGTGTCTTTGGAAACTCAGAACATAATCTTCTAATCATGGTGAAAGATCTTCAACATCTCTCATAAAGATCGTCCCTTTTTTCTTACCTAAAACCTTTCTTTATATCCTGGGGAAAAGAAAACATAAAAGGGTGAGCTCAAATGCTCAGTAAGGGTAAACAAAAGAAATATCAATCATATCATATTCATAAGAACATAACATTTTGGAAATCATAACCTGCAAAAGAGATCATAATATCATAACATGGGATAAATCATAGTAGTGAAATGGAATCCCAATAATCATAACATAAAACATGAAACTTTGTGTCATACACACATAATCATAGAGAATCATTTCTTTTTAGTCAAGACTCATTTCCAAGACTATCTTAGTGGATAAAGTCCATTTCTAAACTGAGTTCATTCCTCATTTCAGTCATGTTTCACTAAACCGGTATAACCTACCGTTCCAGCCATGTCTATCTCATGAGATATAAAATCTTTACCCAATGCATTGGAGGGAGATATAGGTCCCACCAATCTCATAATTATACCATTCTTATGTGTTCCACAAAATCGTAAATCATACATCATTGCATAACCCATGTAGTAAAAATGGGATTCTTAAACAACATGACATCATAAAGCAATTCATATAAGATAAAAAAATTAATAAAAATATTTCCATCACAACATTATCAAATCCATGTGATAATAGGGATAGAAACAGAACCCTATATTATCTTATATGGACAATAATTTTGATAAAACACTTGAACTCCATTCTTGAGGAAAATATCCTTTCTACTTCAAAAACACTTTTCCTTTCTTAACATGTCGTACAATTCTAAACTAAAAGAAGTTGATTAAAAATGAACTTGAAAACTTGTAAAGGAATCTTCTTGTAAATAATTTTTTAAAAATCCATTCATGTCGTATAAGTTAAAAAACAGTATTCTCGTACTTTTGTTGGAAAAGTCAAAAAGTACCTCGTACGAAAAATGACAAAAGATTCCTTTCATATCTTTTACTAAAACTCAACGAAGGGTAAAATTTTATATAAACTATTTTAGAAGGATATAAATATTACAAATTTAGGAAACATTTATGTGGATGATAAAATACACCCTAGTAAATACCAAAGTATAAACAATCTCGGATAAAAATGAGATTGTGATATTTTCCCTTACCTTAGGTCCGATTTGCTTCGTAAGTGTCCGAACCTCCTATATAATGATTTAAATAATTTCATTGACTTATTCCAGAATCAAAATTATTGTTATGATATCATATATGGTTCACTTATGACTTTATTTTACCTGTTCTTTTGTAAATTCCATGTTAAAGAGCGTTTTGGGTAAAATCGTTTCATTTGTCATACGTGTTTTGACTTGTAATTATTCATATGATTACTTAGATCATGATTACTTAATTCCAAAATATAAAACATGGATTAAATATAATATATATTCAGAATATACATATATATAATAGATCATTTAATGGAAAGAAATACACCGTTCATGGAGACGGTAGGTCGTACGTACGCATGAACGCTGTTTTCGTTTCCTTATTGAGTTGAAAGGAATTACGTAGATGACATACATATATATACACATAAATAAAGTATCATTATTATGTCATATATTTCATTATTACTTATTATATATACTTTATAATCATTCATGAATGGTTAATTTGGATAATGAATCTCATCGCGCCGTGGAGACGGTAGTCCGTACGTACGCACGAGCGATGATATCGTTCTCATGATCGTGGAATTGTATTGGAGTGTATGTATAATATTTCAGAATCAATATCATTTTACAATAATCATATATAGTTATTATTTACACCATTATACCCATCCAAGTAAGGTGGTGGTGGAAAATAGATTACACCACGGTGTGGAGACGGTATTCCGTACGTACGCACGCGTGGTGATTTCATTTTCCGTAGGATGGATAGATGGTGAAATAGGGTTGTTTCATACTTATAATAAAAAATAATTATATTAGTGATACTGATGTTATTACTTTATAATGAAACAACTAATGAAGAAGAAGTTCAAGAATAAAGAAGCTTGAAAGAATCGGGAGAAGAAATTACCTCTTCTTCGATACGCCTCTTTGAAACCTCCTCTTAGGGCGCTAAGATTGGTCTTTAAAGTAGACCAGAACCTCTATGATGATTCTAGGGAAGTGGAGAGGATATATTTTCAGGGTTTTTCCGAGATTTAAGGCTCAAATTGGTGTGAGGAGGAGAGGTAGGAGGTGCCCTTTAATAAGGGAGGAGAGGGGCACCTTTGGAATTCTTAAAAATATTAATTTATAGTGAATCTAACCCCACTTAAAAACCTCCAAAAATTACTCATATTCAAATATTAGATGATATAGGGTTGTAATCTCATCAACCAATCAAATTTAGACATGTTTTGATCTTATTTTAAACCTTATCATTTTGATTTATCCTTATTTAATCTATTTAAGTTTATTTGTGGTAATAAAATTCTAAATTTTAAATTATAACAAATAATTACTTATTTGTTGTGAATTTTCAATAATTGTTTACTTTATAACATTATAGACTATATAAATTTAAATTTATAATTTTTAAATATTTTTGTAAGTTTTAAACAATTTTATAATATGTTATTTTTATAAAATAACAATAGTGTCAATTTTGACACTATTCATTTATTTGAATTTAAATAAAATATATACAGAAGATATGTTCGAAATAAAAGCTTTAATAGATTCATAAAAGGTCATATGTATCTATAAAATTAGTGGATCACATTAAATAGTTCATATATTATTTATTTTATTATTTTTAAAACCATTTATTTTGTTTTGTCTCTTAATAAAATAATTACTACAACATTTTTGTATAATTATTTAATATACTGATTTGTTGCATAAAAATTTAAAATAAAATCCTATGATGAAGATACATCTATTACCTTTCACAATAATACTTTTACTCGAATTTATAATCTTAAAATAACAATATTTAAATTGTTATATTTATTAAATTATGAAGGTGACAACTTTGGAATCATTTAAAATAAACTAATATAAGTGTCATAATCACTTTTATAAGGATCCAAACGGTTATATATTAGGTAATTGGATGATTAAGGTGTATATATACACTAAAAATAAGTTTTGGTCAGGTTTTTGGGCCTTTTAATGGGTATTATTATTTCAATAAAAACTATATTACTTATTTTCCACTTAATAAATAATTTTTGTATCATTAATGTATCACCATTAATGACAATTATTTAATCCCTAAAAATTCTAAATAAATTATCATGATGTAGATAATTTTATTATCTTTCTGGATACTATTCATGTTTGAAGTTTTATGATGATTATCACTAAATTAAAATTATTATACTTATAAGATTTAAGAGAGTGACATGTTGTCACTTTCTTTGGTTTTAATAATAATTAAATTATTTTCATGGTCAGAAGAACATAAAATGAATCTAATCTGACTCTTAGTTGATATGGGTTTACTTTTATCCATACACTATAATTTTTAGCATGTTTTAGGGTAATTTTATAATATTATATTTACCCTTAATTACCATATTTACCTTTAACTAAGGTAAATAAAATTTACCGTAGTTACTATTCATAATTCCCAAAAAAAAAGTAGCCTATTAACATAATTTGGACTCACTGATTCCAAATATGGAATCCATTTTTTCAAATTCAATACACAGAAGTTGCAGAAATTAAATTAAAATTAATCCCGTTGTCGAATAAAAACGGGTTTTTGTTTAAAACATTGCAAAAGATTGAATTGATTTAACCAAGGAATTCAATGTAAAATCAATGATAATGACATAAATTATATTAAATGGTAAGAATATATTCTATTTATACTTTAAAACCATTCAATGTTATAATTTAACCATATAAATTATTACGATGAAAAAAAGTTCTTTTTCATTAAAATATAGCGTGTTTTTACTATTCAGCAAAATATGAAAGTTAACAGAATAATACGAAAAAATTATCCAAAGTAAATTTTTATTTCTTGATTCCAAAGAAGAATTTTATTTTGTCAAATTGAACTTATAAACATGTCAAAAACTAGATTTAAAGTGGGATCGCCATCAAAAGGCGGCAAAACTGCATTTTTTGAAAAATAATTATTTTACCCGAAAAAATTATTTGGTTCTTATACCATGTTCTAGAAAATGTGTAAGATGAATAATAATGTTATAAAATTAAAAATTTAGTCAATAATATTCATAATGGCTAGTTCATAATAATATTATAATAATATATCGTTGTTTAGTAAAACCCGGTATTGCGTACAACACACGCTATCGAGGAAGGTCGTGATTGCGTGTAATGCAAGCCAAGTCAGGGTTGCGTGTTGTGCATGAATCCTTAGTTGTTTCATATAGTAGAATCCAACCATATTTCACTTATACATTGAATATATATATATATACACACACTCAATGTTGCGTAGAATGACTATTATAAAACAAACATGAAATTGTGTGTAACACGATCCAAGAATAGCATTGCGTATACTGCAAGCTAATACGATGTTGCGTATAGTACAACCTAAACTTGGTGTGGTGTATAATAGAATACATCAATGAAATTAAAAGAATATTTTTCATAAAATCTCGGGGTGTTACATTCTACCCCCCTTAAAATGAATTTCTCCCTCAAAATTCGTCAGGGTTAAAAATGGTTTACTACTTGAAAATTTCTTTAATAGAAACCCATATCGTAAAAAGGAATACCAAAACTTGGCTTTAAAAACTAAAGTATGAAATGTAACGGTTACCCAAATTAACTCATCACTGGGTTTCCACGTAGTAGAACATAGGTGAAAATATGGATATGGAAGAAAAATCTAACCATCAAGTTCTGATAGAGAGTGGTAGAGAACATGGCTATGAAAAAGACAACAATCACAAAGCCATAAATTAGTGATGATCTAGGGTACCATCTGGTTCATCGGATATAAGAGCCCAAGGAAAACATTTTTGGTTTTCAAGATCATTTCCCTAAAGTTGATGAATTAAAAGAAATACTTGCATGATTTTGGTACAATCTCACTATTGTTCGTGAATTGAACAATTTACACTTCATCCCTTAAAGAAATGAAGTTGAATTTGTTATTCGTGATTGTTAGCAGATCATGTGATAGAATAATGGGTCATTCCATCTCTTTCAAACAAAAGGTTAGAAAAAGTTATAAGTCCATCTTATGGTTAGATTAATCGTATATGGTTCCAAAAATGAACTTATACTTCATATATCATAATGCTTAATAAAATAAAACTAGTTTCTACGAACCAGGGACTTCTTGTAGGCCAGTGGTAGGCGATAAAGGCCAGTCACACTTCAGTTGTGGGTTTGATTCCCACAGCCTTGTCCGACGCGATGGGTTGTCGCCCATCCTGCAGGTTGTCCTTTTTCTAAAACTACATTACTATATCATCCCATCAATAATATCAAAAAAAGGTTCTATCCTTACACAATACTAAATTATGTCCAACATAATACATTCCAATCTTTAGGATTATCTAAAATACTTCGGTCCAAGCTCATAGTATAAATAAAATGATTATTGAAATGTCACATAACAATCACATGAATTCCATCATTTATCCCCCATATATCATAAGATATATCTTGTTGAATACCTTAATCATGTATTCTTTTGAATAATGAATACCCATTAATTGAACCATGGTGAAAACATGAATGCAGTTAAAAGTTAACACTTTCCACATACCAAAATCCTCAAAATTCTATATACTCAAACCATGATATCACTTAGTCTTTATATCAATCATGAGCTCATGAATACAATCAAACATCTCATTATCTTCATATTCCTTCATTATGTGCTTGTCATCTACTTTACAAAAATATCTGAATAAAATTCCATGGTTACTGGTACCATTCAACATATACTTTCAAATACTTTTAGGAAAAAAAGTGTAACAATCCTTAGATGATTCTTTATTCCATAGTACCATTAACTATACAACATAACTCTCGATAAACATACAATCATTCCACTACCATCTAAAAAACCGACTGATCTTCAACACTTCTTTCATCTCATATATCATTTGTAGTCTCCTCATCATCATCCACATAAATACTACCCATATGACCATGCTGATTCTCTTCATGAGATTTTCCATTAGGGAATTGGTTTGCATAATGCCCGTACATTCCACATTTAAAACATCTAATCATTGTTGATGTCGTAGCAATACCATTATCCTTGTCCATGGTGTTAACTTAAACTTTTCCTTTGCACTTACTGGCTTTGTGTCCTTCTTTTCGACACCCAAAGCATCTTCCGGTTCCTTTGAAAAAATCTCTCTAATGTATCTTCCCACATGATTTACATGATGAAAATTGAACTTCCTTTCCTCTATGATCATCATGAAACACCATCTTTCTCTTATTATCTGAGTCAGGAAACTTACCAATGTTGAGATTATTGATCATATTATGAGATTGCTGATTAGGGATAATAACGATGTTTGGACTTCCAAATCCGGTTTCATTTGGTTTCTCATGAATAATATCATTCTATTGTCCGTCATATCCTCCATTATCATGAATCTTCCTATTTCCATCCATTTTCGAAAACCCAAAAAGAATAGTGTGAGAGGAAAAAATCATGCTAGGGAAAACAACATAGTAAAGGGGGAGCACCCTCAATATCTAACATCTTAGGTTAAATTCTAAGATCGTTACTGTAGTTCTAGGACTATATCCTATACGTATTCTTATCCTTAGGTACATCCCTAGACATACCTTAGAAATATCTATAGGGATCTCACTAACGTTTTCGCATCTTAGTTTCCAAAGGTTGACTAAACCTTTCCTCTCATACCAACTGTAGAGACCCGAAGCTTGACGTACAAGGACATTACATTACTTTTGCGGAATACTTAGTACATAACAAAAACACACACACACAAGGACCGTAATAGTTTAGTGTCTTTGGAAACTCGGAACATAATCTTCTAATCATGGTGAAAGATCTTCAACATCTCCCATAATGATATTCCCTTTTTTTCTTACCTAAAACCTTTCTTTATATCCTGGGGAAAAGAAAACATAAAAGGGTGAGCTCAAATGCTCAGTAAGGGTAAACAAAAGAAATATCAATCACATCATATTCATAAGAACATAACATTTTGGAAATCATAACCTACAAAATAGATCATAATATCATAACATGGGATAAATCATAGTAGTGAAATGGAATCCCAATAATCATAACATAAAACATGAAACTTTGTGTCATACACACATAATCATAGAGAATCATTTCTTGTTAGTCAAGACTCATTTCCAAGACTATCTTAGTGGATAAATTCCATTTCTAAACTGAGTTCATTCCTCATTTCAGTCATGTTTCACTAAACCGGTATAACCTACCGTTCCAGCCATGTCTATCTCATGAGATATAAAATCTTTACCCAATGCATTGGAGGGAGATATAGGTCCCACCCATCTCATAATGATACCATTCTTATGTGTGCCACAAAATCGTAAATCATACATCATTGCATAACCCATGTAGTAAAAATGGGATTCTTAAACAACATGACATCATAAAAAAATTCATATAAGATAAAGGTATTAATAAAAATATTTCCATCAAAACATAATAAAATCCATGTAATAATAGGGATAGAAACAGAACCCTATATTATCTTAGATGAAAAATAATTTTGATAAAACACTTAAACTCCATTCATGAGGAAAATATCCTTTCTACTTCCAAAACACTTTTCCTTTCTTAACATGTCGTAAAATTCTAAACTAAAAGAATTTGATTAAAAATAAACTTGAAAACTTGTAAAGGAAGCTTCTTGGAAATAATGTTTTAAAAATCCATTCATGCCGTATAAGTTAAAAAAACATTCTTCTCGTACTTTTTTCGGAAAAGTCATAATGTACCTCATACGAAAAATGACAAAAGATTCCTGTCATATCTTTTAATAAACTCACCGAAGGGGAAAATTTGATATAAACTATTTTATAATGATATAAATATTACATATTGAGGAAACATTGATGTGGATGATAAAATACACCCCAGTAAATACCAAAGTATAAACAATCTCGGATAAAAATGAGATTGTGATATTTTCCCTTACCTTAGGTCCAATTTGCTTCTTAAGTGTCCGAACCTCCTGTATAATGATTTAAATAATTTCATTTACTTATTCCTGAATCATACTCATTGTTATGATATCATATATGGTTCACTTATGACTTTATTTTACCCATTCTTTTGTAAATTCCATGTTAAAGAGCGTTTTGGGTAAAATCGTTTCGTTTGTCGTCCGTGTTTTGACTTTTAATTATTCATATGATTACTTAGATCATGATTACTTAATTATAGAATATAAAACATGGTTTATATATAATATATATTCAGAATATACATATATATAATAGATCAGTAAATGGAACGAAATACACCGTTCATGGAGACGGTAGGCCGTACGTACGCATGAACGCTGTTTTCGTTTCCTTATTGAGTTGAAAGGAATTTAAGTAGATGACATACATATATATACACATAAATAAATTATCATTATTATGTCATATATTTCATTGTTACTTATTATATATACTTTATAATCATTCATGAATTGTTAATGTGTAGAATGAATCTCATCGCGTCGTGGAGACGGTAGTCCGTACGTACGCACGAGCGATGATATCGTTCCCATGATCGTGGAATTCAATTGGAGTGTATGTATACTATTTCAGAATCAATATCATTTTACAATAATAATATATAGTTATTATGTGCACCATTATACCAATCCAAGTAAGGTGGTGGTGGAAAATAGATTACACCACGGCGTGGAGATGGTATTCCGTACGTACGCACGCGTGGTGATTTCATTTTCCATAGGATGGATAGATGGTGAAATAGGGTTGTTCCATACTTATAATAACAAATCAGTATATTAGTGATACTGATGTTATTACTTTATAATGAAAAAACTAAATAAGAATATGTTGAAGAAGAAAGAAGCTTGAAAGAATCGGGAGAAGAAATTACCTCTTCTTCGATACGCCTCTTTGAAACCTCCTCTTAGGGAACTAAGATTGGTCTTTAAAGTATACTAGAACCTCTCGGATGTTTCTAGGGAAGTGTAGAAGATAATTTGTCATGGTTTTGTCGAGCTTGAAGGCTCAAATTTGTGTGAGGAGGAGAGGGAGGAGGTTCCCTTTTATAAGGGAGGAGAGGGTAACCTTTGGAATTCTTAAAAATGTTAATTTATAATAAATCTAAACCCACCTAAAAAACACCAAAATTGACTCATATTTGAAGATTATATGAGATAGGGTTGTAATATCATCAACGAATAAAATTTAGACATGTTTGGATCTTATTTTAAACCTTGTCATTTTGATTTATCCATATTTAATCTATTTAAGTTTATTTGTGGTAATAAAATTATAAATTTTAAATTATAACAAATAATTACTTATTTGTTGTGAATTTTCCTTAATTGTTTACTTTATAACATTATAGATCATATAAATTTAAATTTATAATTTTTAAATATTTTTTTGAGTTTTAAACAATTTTATAATATGTTATTTTTATAAAATAACAATAGTGTCAATTTTGACACTATTCATTTATTTGAATTTAAATAAAATATATACAGAAGATATGTTCTAACTAAAAGATTTAATAGATTCATAAAAGGTCATATGTATCTATAAAATTAGTGGATCACATTAAATAGTTCATATAATATTTATTTTATTATTTTTTAAACCATTTATTTGGTTTATCTCTTAATAAAATAATTACTACAACATTTTTGTATAATTATTTAATGTACTGATTTTTGCATAAAAATTTAAAATAAAATCCTATGATGAAGATAAATCTATTAAATTTCACAATAATACTTTTACTCAAATTTATCATCTTAAAATCACAATATTTAAATTGTTATATTTATTAAATTATGAAGGTGACAACTTTGGAATCATTTAAAATAAAATAATATAAGTGTCATAATCACTTTTATAAGGATCCAAACGGTTATATATTAGGTAATTGGATGATTAAGGTGTATATATACACTAATAATAAGTTTTTATCAGGTTTGCGGGCCTTTTAATGGGTATTATTATTTCAATAAAAACTACATTACTTATTTTCCACTTAATAAATAATTTTTGTATCATTAATGTATCACCATTAATGACAATTATTTAATCCCTAAAAATTCTAAATAAATTATCATGATGTATATAATTTTATTATCTTTCTGGAGACTATTCATGTTTGAAGTTTTATGATGTTTATCACTAAATTAAAATTATTATACTTATAAGATTTAAGAGAGTGACATGTTGTCACTTTCTTTGGTTTTAATAATAATTAAATTATTTTCATGGTCAGAAGTCCATAAAATGAATCTAATCTGACCCTTAGTTGATATGGGTTTACTTTTATCCATCCACTAGAATTTTTATCATGTTTTAGAGTAATTTTATAATATTATATTTACCCTTAATTACCATATTTACCTTTAACTAAGGTAAATAAAATTTACCGTAGTTACTATTCATAATTCCAAAAAATAAAAAGTAGCCTATTAACATAATTTGGACTCACTGATTCCAAATATGGAATCCATTTTTTCAAATTCAATACACAGAAGTTGCAGAAATTAAATTAAAATTAATCCCGTTGTCGAATAAAAACGGGTTTTTGTTTAAAACATTGCAAAAGATTGAATTGATTTAACCTAGGAATTCAATGTAAAATCAATGATAATGACATAAATTATATTAAATGGTAAGAATATATTCTATTTATACTTTAAAACCATTCAATGTTATAATTTAACCATATAAATTATTACGATGAAAAAAAGTTCTTTTTCATTAAAATATAGCGTGTTTTTACTATTCATTAAAATATGAAAGTTAACAGAATAATACGAAAATATTATCCAAAGTAAATTTTTATTTCTTGATTCCAAAGAAGAATTCTATTTTGTCAAATTGAACTTATAAACATGTCAAAAACTAGATTTAAAGTGGGATCGCCATCAAAAGGCGGAATAACTACATTTTTTGAAAAATAATTATTTTACCCGAAAAAATTATTTGGTTCTTATACCATGTTCTAGAAAATGTGTAAGATAAATAATAATGTTATAAAATTCAAAATTTAGTCAGTAATATTCATAATGGCTAGTTCATAATAATATTATAATAATATATCGTTGTTTAGTAAAACCCGATATTGCGTACAACACACGCTATCGAGTAAGGTCGTGATTGCTTGTAATGCAATCCAAGTCAGGGTTGCGTGTTGTGCAAGAATCCTTCGTTGATTCATATAGTAGAATCAAACCATATTTCATTTATACATTTAATATATATATATATATACACACACTCAATGTTGCGTAGAATGACTATTATAAAACAAACATGAAATTGCGTGTAACACGATCCAAGAATAGCATTGCGTATACTGCAAGCTAATACAATGTTGCGTATAGTACAACCTAAACTTGGTGTGGTGTATAATACAATACATCAATGAAATTAAAAGAATATTTTTCATAAAATCACGGGGTGTTACATTCTACCCCCCTTAAAATGAATTTCGCCCTCAAAATTCGTCAGGGTTAAAAATGGTTTACTACTTGAAAATTTCTTTAATAGAAACCCATATCGTAAAAAGTAATACCAAAACTTGGCTTTAAAAACTAAAGTATGAAACGTAACGGTTACCCAAATTAACTCATCACTGGTTTTCCACGTAGTAGAACACAGGTGAAAATATGGATATGGAAGAAAAATCTAACCATCAAGTTCTGATGGAGAGTGGTAGAGAACATGGCTATGAAAAAGACAACAATCACAAAGCCATAAATTAGTGATGATCTAGGGTACCATCTGGTTCATCGGATATAAGAGCACTAGGACAACATTTGTGGTTTTCAAGATCATTTCCCTAAATTTGATGAATTAAAAGAAATACTTGCATGATTTTGGTACAATCTCACTATTGTTCGTGAATTGAACAATTTCCACTTCATCCCTTAAAGAAATGAAGTTGAATTTGTTATTCGTGATGTGTTAGCAGATCATGTGATAGAATAATGGGTCATTCCATCTCTTTCAAACAAAAGGTTAGAAAAAGTTATAAGTCCATCTTATGGTTAGATTAATCGTATATGGTTCCAAAAATGAACTTATACTTCATATATCATACCGCTTAATAAAATAAAACTAGTTTCTACGAACCAGGGACTTCTTGTAGGCCAGTGGTAGGCGATAAAGGCCAGTCGCACTTCGGTTGTGGGTTTGATTCCCACAGCCTTGTCCGACGCGATGGGTTGTCGCCCATCCTGTAGGTTGTCCTTTTTCTAAAACTACATTACTATATCATCCCATCAATAATATCAAAAAAAAGGTTCTATCCTTACACAAAAATAAATTATGTCCAACATAATACATTCCAATCTTTAGGCTTATCTAAAATACTTCGGTCCAAGCTCATAGTATAAATAAAATGATTATTGAAATGTCACATAACAATCACATGAATTCCATCATTTATCCCCCATATATCATAAGATATATCTTATTGAATACCTTAATCATGTATTCTCTTGAATAATGAATACCCATTAATTGAACCATGGTTAAAACATGAATGCAGTTAAAAGATAACACTTTCCACATACCAAAATCCTCAAAATTCTATATACTCGAACCATGATATCACTTAGTCCTTATATCAATCATGAGCTCATGAATACAATCAAACGTCTCATTATCTTCATATTCCTTCATTATGTGCATGTCATCTACTTTACAAAAATATCTGAATAAAATTCCATGGTTACGGGTACCATTCAACATATACTTTCAAATACTTTTAGGAAAAAAAGTGTAACAATCCTTAGATGATTCTTTATTCCATAGTACCATTAACTATACAACATAACTCTCGATAAACATACAATCATTCCACTACCTTCTAAAAAAACCGACTGAGCATCAACAGTTCTTTCATCTCATATATCATTTGTAGTCTCCTCATCATCATCCACATAAATACTACCCATATGACCATGCTGATTCTCTTCATGAGATTTTCCATTAGGGAATTGGTTTGCATAATGCCCGTACATTCCACATTTAAAACATCTAATCATTGTTGATGTCGTAGCAATACCATTATCCTTGTCCATGGTGTTAACTTAAACTTTTCCTTTGCACTTACTGGCTTTGTGTCCTTCTTTTCGACACCCAAAGCATCTTCTGGTTCCTTTGAAAAAATCTCCCTGATGTATCTTCCCACATGATTTACATGATGAAAATTGAACTTCCTTTCCTCTATGATCATCATGAAACACCATCTTTCTCTTATTATCTGAGTCGGGAAACTTACCAAAGTTGAGATTATTGATCATATTATGAGATTGCTGATTAGGGATAATAACGATGTTTGGACTTCCAAATCCGGTTTCATTTGGTTTCTCATAAATAATATCATTCTATTGTCCGTCATATCCTCCATTATCATGAATCTTCCAATTTCCAGCCATTTTCGAAAACCCAAAAAGAATAGTGTGAGAGGAAAAAATCATGCTAGGGAAAACAACATAGTAAAGGGGGAGCACCCTCAATATCTAACATCTTAGGTTAAATTCTAAGATCGTTACCGTAGTTCTAGGACTATATCCTATACGTATTCTTATCCTTAGGTACATCCCTAGACATACCTTAAAAATATCTCTAGGGATCTCACTAACGTTTTCGCATCTTAGTTTCCAAAGGTTGACTAAACCTTTCCTCTGATACCAACTGTAGAGACCCGAAGCTTTACGTACAAGGACATTACATTACTTTTGCGGAATACTTAGTACATAACAAAAACACACACACACAAGGACCGTAATAGTTTAGTGTCTTTGGAAACTCGAAACATAATCTTCTAATCATGGTGAAATATCTTCAACATCTCCCATAAAGATATTCCCTTTTTTTCTTACCTAAAACCTTTCTTTATATCCTGGGGAAAAGAAAACATAAAAGGGTGAGCTCAAATTCTCAGTAAGGGTAAACAAAAGAAATATCAATCACATCATATTCATAAGAACATAACATTTTGGAAATCATAACCTACAAAATAGATCATAATATCATAACATGGGATAAATCATAGTAGTGAAATGGAATCCCAATAATCATAACATAAAACATGAAACTTTGTGTCATACACACATAATCATAGAGAATCATTTCTTGTTAGTCAAGACTCATTTCCAAGACTATCTTAGTGGATAAAGTCCATTTCTAAACTGAGTTCATTCCACATTTCAGTCATGTTTCACTAAACCGGTATAACCTACCGTTCCAGCCATGTCTATCTCATGAGATATAAAATCTTTACCCAATGCATTGGAGGGAGATACAGGTCCCACCCATCTCATAATGATACCATTCTTATGTGTGCCACAAAATTGTAAATCATACATCATTGCATAACCCATGTAGTAAAAATGGGATTCTTAAACAACATGACATCATAAAACAATTCATATAAGATAAAGGAATTAATAAAAATATTTCCATCAAAACATAATCAAATCCATGTAATAATAGGGATAGAAACAGAACCCTATATTATCTTAGATGGAAAATAATTTTGATAAAACACTTGAACTCCATTCTTGAGGAAAATATCCTTTCTACTTCCAAAACACTTTTCCTTTATTAACATGTCGTACAACACTAAAATAAAAGAATTTGATTAAAAATAAACTTGAAAACTTGTAAAGGAAGCTTCTTGGAAATAATGCTTTAAAAATCCATTCATGCCGTATAAGTTAAAAAAACATTCTTCTCGTACTTTTGTCGGAAAAGTCATAAAGTACCTCATACGAAAAATGACAAAAGATTCCTGTCATATCTTTTAATAAACTCACCGAAGGGTAAAATTTGATATAAACTATTTTAGAAGGGTATAAATATTACATATTGAGGAAACATTGATGTGGATGATAAAATACACCCCAGTAAATACCAAAGTATAAACAATCTCGGATAAAAATGAGATTGTGATATTTTCCCTTACCTTAGGTCCAATTTGCTTCGTAAGTGTCTGAACCTCCTGTATAATGATTTAAATAATTTCATTTACTTATTCCTGAATCATAATCATTGTTATGATATCATATATGGTTCACTTATGACTTTATTTTACCATTCTTTTGTAAATTCCATGTTAAAGAGCGTTTTGGGTAAAATCGTTTCGTTTGTCATCCGTGTTTTGACTTTTAATTATTCATATGATTACTTAGATCATGATTAATTAATTCTATAATATAAAACATGGTTTATATATAATATATATTCAGAATATACATATATATAATAGATCAGTAAATGGAATGAAATACACCGTTCATGGAGACGGTAGGCCGTACATACGCATGAACGCCGTTTTCGTTTCCTTATTGAGTTGAAAGGAATTAAGTAGATGACATAAATATATATACACATAAATCAATTATCATTATTATGTCATATATTTCATTGTTACTTATTATATATACTTTATAATCATTCATGAATTGTTAATGTGTAGAATGAATCTCATCGCGTCGTGGTGACGGTAGTCCGTACGTACGCACGAGCGATGATATCGTTCTCATGATCGTGGAATTGTATTGGAGTGTATGTATACTATTTCAGAATAAATATCATTTTACAATAATCATATATAGTTAATATGTGCACCATTATACCCATCCAAGTAAGGTGGTGGTGGAAAATAGATTACACCACGGCGTGGAGACGGTATTCCGTACGTACGCACGCGTGGTGATTTCATTTTCCATAGGATGGATAGATGGTGAAATAGGGTTGTTCCATACTTATAATAACAAATCATTATATTAGTGATACTGATGTTATTACATTATAATGAAACAACTAAATAAGAACATGTTGAAGAAGAAAGAAGCTTGAAAGAATCGGGAGAAGAAATTACCTCTTCTTCGATACGCCTCTTTGAAACCTCCTCTTAGGGAACTAAGATTGGTCTTTAAAGTAGACTAGAACCTCTCCGATGTTTCTAGGGAAGTGGAGAAGATAATTTGGCATGGTTTTTCCGAGCTTTAAGGCTCAAATTTGTGTGAGGAGGAGAGGGAGGAGGTTCCCTTTTATAAGGGAGGAGAGGGGAACCTTTGGAATTCTTAAAAATATTAATTTATAATAAATCTAACCCCACTTAAAAAACACCAAAAATGACTCATATTTGAATATTAGATGCGATAGGGTTGTAATCTCATAAACCAATCAAATTTAGACATCTTTGGATCTTATTTGAAACCTTATCATTTTGATTTATCCATATTTAATCTATTTAAGTTTATTTGTGGTAATAAAATTATAAATTTTAAATTATAACAAATAATTACTTATTTGTTGTTAATTTTCCTTAATTGTTTGCTTTATAACATTATAGATCATATAAATTTAAATTTATAATTTTTAAATATTTTTTTTAGTTTTAAACAATTTTAAAATATGTTATTTTTATAAAATAACAATAGTGTCAATTTTGACACTATTAATTTATTTGAATTTAAATAAAATATATACAGAAGATATGTTCGAACTAAAAGATTTAATAGATTCATAAAAGGTCATATGTATCTATAAAATTAGTGTATCACATTAAATAGTTCATATAATATTTATTTTATTATTTTTTAAACCATTTATTTGGTTTATCTCTTAATAAAAGAATTACTACAACATTTTTGTATAATTATTTAATGTACTGATTTTTGCATAAAAATTTAAAATAAAATCCTATGATGAAGATAAATCTATTAACTTTCACAATAATACTTTTACTCAAATTTATCATCTTAAAATCACAATATTTAAATTGTTATATTTGTTAAATTATGAAGGTGACAACTTTGGCATCATTTAAAATAAAATAATATAAGTGTCATAATCACTTTTATAAGGATCCAAACGGTTATATTTTTGGTAATAGGATTATTAAGGTGTATATATACACTAATAATAAGTTTTTATCTGGTTTTCGGGCCTTTTAATGGGTATTATTATTTCAATAAAAACTATATTACTTATTTTCCACTTAATAAATAATTTCTGTATCATTAATGTATCACCATTAATGACAATTATTTAATCCCTAAAAATTATAAATAAATTATCATGATATAGATAATTTTATTATCTTTCTGGAGACTATTCATGTTCTAAGTTTTATGATGTTTATCACTAAATTAAAATTATTATACTTAAAAGATTTAAGAGAGTGGCATGTTGTCACTTTCTTTGGTTTTAATAATAATTAAATTATTTTCATAGTCAAAAGTCCATAAAATGAATCTAATCCGACCCTTAGTTGATATGTGTTTACTTTTATCCATCCAATATAATTTTGGCATGTGTTAGGGCAATTTTATAATATTATATTTACCCTTAATTACCAGATTTACCCTTAACTAAGGTAAATAAAATTTATCGTAGTTACTATTCATAATTCCCAAAAATAAAAAGTAGCCTATTAACATAATTTGTACCCACTGATTCCAAATATGGAATCCATTTTTTAAAATTAAATACACAAAAGTTTCATAAATTAAATTAAAATTAATCCCATTGTCGAATAAAAACGGGTTTTTGTTTAAAACATTGCAAAAGATTGAATTGATTTAACCTACGAATTCAATGTAAAATCAATGATAATAACATACATTATATTAAATGGTAAAAATATATTCTATTTATACTTTAAAACCATTCTATATTATAATTTAACCATATAAATTATTACGATGAAAAAAAGTTGTTTTTCATTAAAATATAGCGTGTTTTTACTATTCATCAAAATATGAAAGTTACCAGAATAATACGAAAACTTTATCCAAAGTAAATTTTTATTTCTTGATTCCAAAGAATAATTTTATTTTGTCAAATTGAACTTATAAACATGTCAAAAACTATATTTAAAGTGGGTGCACCATCAAAAGGCGGCAAAACTGCATTTTTTTAAAAATACTTATTTTACCCGAAAAATTTATTTTGTTCTTATACCATGTTCTAGAAAATGTGTAAGATGAATAACAATGTTATAAAATTAAAAATTTAGTTAATACTATTCATAACAGCTAGTTCATAATAATATTATAATAATATATCGTTGTTTAGTAAAACCTGGTATTGCGTACAACACACGCTATCGAGGAAGGTCGTGATTGCGTGTAATGCAAGCCAAGTCAGGGTTGCGTGTTGTGCAAGAATCCTTCGTTGTTTCGTATAACAGAATCCAACCATATTTCATTTATACATTGAATATATATATATATATACACACTCAATTTTGCGTAGAATGACTATTATAAAACAAACATGAAATTGTGTGTATCACGATCCAAGAATAGCATTGCGTATACTGCAAGCTAATACGGTGTTGCGTATAGTACAAGCTAAACTTGATATTGTGTATTATAGAAGACATAAATGAAATCAAAAGAATATTTTTCATAAAATCTTGGGGTGTTACATTGATGATCCAGGTCATGAGTCCCCTGAACATTTGTGGGTAATTGGTAATAGCTAAACGCATCGCCAAAAACTCATATTGGCAATACCAATATCTAAAGGATGTCAATGTTACGTCCTCAACCCATACCAAAATTAGAGTATAGCCTGATTTATGGTCTATCTTTGTAAACCACCTCAATCATTTTAACTGGTCAAAGAGGTCATCGATTCTTGAAAGTGAATACTAAATCTTCACGGTCATCTGGTTCATGAACCGAATGTTCGTTCAAAACCAGAAACTCCCATAGTCCTTCTTAGAAAACCATAGTGGTGATTCCCAGGGTGAAACATTGGGCCTCACTAATCCCTTCTACTATAATCCCTCCAACAATACCCTAAATTCATGAAGCCTCGTGAGAGCCATAAGGTATGTCTGTGTTGATATCAGTGTCATCACCAGCTGTATATCATTGCAGAGGTGTACCTCCCCACAAGGAGGTAGTCTCGAAACATCCTCATGAAAGATGTCTTCATACTAGTCCACCACTATAGGATATCTCAAACTCCTCTCGTCCACTGCACCGAGAGTGAGGTTGGTCAACTGGTTAGTGATTTTCATCACCCACATCTAATAATGTTCATCAAATGCTGCAAATGTTTCCTTCTCATCAGTGATGGAAAATCCGGTTCCATATTCGCAGACACACCACACAATTTACCTAATACATTGGATATGATCAAGGACTGTAGATAACCAATCTATACCAACGACGATGTCGTAAGGACTCGACGTTGCTACTATGAGGTCCCGACCGAATCTATCACATCCTAGAGTAAGATCGCACTACTAGAACTAGTGTGTAATCCTCGAATCCCCTCCCAAATGACTCTATAATTGTATGGATCAAGCCAACTGCTCCACCAGAATCTCCATGACTCAAATGAGGTCTGTGGAAAAGAAAGCGTGACTAGAACCCATGTCAATAAGGACTGCAACTAAGGTGGAGAAGACACAAATATTATATCTAATCATCAAGAATCATATTCATAGGCCTCCATAACCTAAAGACGGCCTTACCCATCTCCTTTAGCTCCCTGAGACCATTGTGGACTACCAGGGGTGTTGGTAGTATCTCGAACTTCCATACACCTCCTTCCACTCAGCCGGATTACCTACCACATATGACTTCCTACATACCTCCTCGATCGAATATATACCTCTGCCTTGGAGGTCCCTCGACCATCATATGATCATCTGATTTGCGGGTTGGGTAGTCGTGATCCATGTGACCCTTCTCAATACATGTTAAGCACATCCTCGTTCCCTGCTTACTTTCTATGCTCTGGGAACACCGCACTAATGAACCCATGTCCTAGGGTCATCCCCTGAAGATCTAACATGCTTGGGATCTAACATCTGCTTCCTACTTCTCACTACTGATTACTCTGATGCCAGATGTCTCCTAGTGGCTCTGGCTATCAGTTCCTACTCTACTAGGTTTTTGTCAACAATAAGGTCTCTCTTCCGCACCACGACATTATTGGGGTCACTAAGGGACCCCTTGAATGCCCTAATATCCCACTTGAGTTCCTAATAAAAGGCTCAGTCCTTACAGAAATAGGCATGCACAATGTATGTGGTGTGGTGAGAGACGTCTGTAAACCATGTAGAGTACTCAGCCACAAACATACTACCCTACTATAGGTGAAGCAGTTCATGTATGTGCCCAGAGTGAAAGGTCATGGGGAAGAAATTCTCCTAGAAAAGCTTCTCAATGTCATCCGAAGATAGATTTTCCTCATCATGAGTCCACATATTATAACGACCCATACATTACATACATTGTTAATACTTCAAAATTGAAGCATACTTATTACAACATATAACAAAACCACAAAAGGACCGTATAGGTATAGTGTCTATAGAAACTGGGAAACATAAACAACTGGTTCATAAAGCGTCCACACAGTCTCCCATTTATTTCATCATATCTATAGTCCCTTTTGGCATATCTTACTTAATAACCTTCATCCTGACCTAGGGAAAGAAAACATACAAAAGGGTGAGCTCAAATTCTCATTAAGGGTAAACAAAAGAAATATCAATCACATCATATTCATAAGAACATAACTTTTGGAAATCGTAACCTACAATATAGAGCATAATTTCATAACATGGGATAAATCATAGTAGTGAAATGTAATCCCAATAATCATAACTTAAATCATAAAACTTTGTGGCATACACACATAATCATAGAGAATCATTTCTTATTAGTCAAGACTCATTTCCAAGACTATCTTAGTGGACAAAGTCCATTTCTGAACCGAGTTCACTCCACGTTTCAGTCCTGTTTCACTGAACTGGTATAACCTACCGGTCCAGCCATGTCTATCTCATGAGATATAAAATATTTAACCAATGCATTGTAGGGATATATAGGTCCCACCCATCTCATAATGATACAATTCTTATGTGTGCCACAAAATCATAAATCATACATCATTGCATAACCCATGTATTTAAAATGGGAATCTTAAACATCGTGACATCATAAAACAATTCATATAAGATAAATGAATTCCTAAAAATAATTCCATCACAACATAATCAAATAAATGTAATAATAGGGATGTAAACAGAACCCTATATTATCTTAGATGGAAAATAATTTTGATAAAACACTTGAACTCCATTCTTGAGGAAAATATCCTTTCAAATTCAAAAACATTTTCCTTTTTTTAACATGTCATACAATTTTAAACTAAAGAAGTTGATTAAAAATAAACTTTAAAACATGTAAGGAAGCTTCTTGGAAATAATGTTTTAAAAATCCATTCATCCCGTATAAGTTAAAAAAACATTCTTCTCGAACTTTTGTTAGAAAAGTCAAACAGTACCTCGTACGAAAAACGACAAAAGATTCCTTTCATATATTTTACTAAAAACTCACCAAAGGGTAAAATTGGATTTAAAAAATTGTAGGTGGATGGAAATAATATTACATAGTGAGGAAACATGGATGTGGATGATAAAATACACCCTAGTAAATACCGAAGTATAAAGAATCTCAGATAAAAATGAGATTGTGATATTTCCCTTACCTTAGGTCCGATTTCCTTCGTAAGTGTCCGAACCTCCGGTATAATGCTTTAAATAATGTTATTGACTTATTCCAGAATCATACTTATTGTTATGATATCATATATGGTCATATTCGTAACTTCTTATTAGTAATATTTCATTACTACATGTTATTCGGGTGTTTATTACTTTTTGTTCTTATGCGTGTTTTGTCGAATAAATTCTTATTCTTCTCTTTAGGTTATAGATACCTCATTTCCAGAATGGTATTAGTGTAATATATATCATATTCATTCATTCAATTCATTTATATAATTATTATGCAATGAAGATCATGTAGAACGAGTCGCACCACATCGTGGAGACTGTATTCCGTACGTACGCACGAGTGATGATATCGTTCCTATGATCGTGGAATTGTATTGGAGTGTATGTATAATATTTCAGAATCAATGTAACTTTATAATAGTCATATATAGTCATTATTTACACCATTATACTCATCCAAGTAAGGTGGTGGTGGAAAATAGATTACACCACAGCGTGGAGATGGTATTCCGTACGTACGCATGCGCGGTGATTTCTTTTTCCGTAGGATGGATAGATGGTGAAATAGGGTTGTTTCATACTTATAATAACATATCATTATATGATTGATACTGATTTTATTACTTCATAATGAAACAACTAAATAAGAATAAGTGGAAGAAGAAATAAAGATGAAAGAATCGGTAACGGACATTACCTCTTCTTTGAAGTGCTTCATTGAGACCTCCTTTTAGGGCACTAAAATAGGTCTTTTAAGAATAAAATAACCTCTAGGATGTTTCTAGGGAAGTTTATAGGAGAAATTGGCAGGTTTTGTCCGAGCATGAAGGCTCAATGTGGTGTGAGGAAGAGGGGGAGGAGGTGCCCTTTTATAAGGGAGGAGAGGGGCACCTTTGGAATAACTAAAACTATTATTTTATTATAAAGTCAAATTCGGTTTTTAATAGCTCCAAATTGATATCTTTAGATGATAAGGTGGGTAGGGGTCGAAATAATCTCATCCAATATAATTTATACAAGTTTAGGTATCAAATTTAACCTTATAATTTAGATTTAACTTTAAGTTAGATAATTTAACTTTTCACTGTGTCTTCTTGTTTTCTTACACTATAAGGTTAATAAACTTACTATATCAAGCCAAACGATCCCCAAGTTGTTTATTATTAATATATATAACCTTATATAAGTCATTTGGACGAACCTTAGATTTTTAGGAATAAAATAACAATTAATAATATAATATTTGTTTTAAAAACTATTTTATGTCAATTTTGACACTATTTAGTAATTGATTTTTGTAAAATTCATAACAGAATGATTAGTTCAAACCAAGTTAATTAAATCAATACTAAGATGTCATATTAACCTATCAAATTTTTTTAATTCATAAAAAGTCTCAAATTACATTTATTTGGGTATTTATAACATCAATTATGTCAATATTTCATTAATAAGATAATTACTGCATCATCGTTGTGTCATAAATAAATTAAATTATTTAACGTCTAAAAATTACAAATAAAATACCATTATGTATGAAATCTTATTATGTTTCTAATTAATATTTATAGTCTAATTTAGCTTATGTATAACCCCATATTAAAAATTATTTACTTATTAAACATTGATTTTAACTATTTTAACCCTTCTTTAAATAAATTAATAATAAATGTCCTAATCTAATCCAAGTGGGCCTAAATGGTCATATTTTATTCATATGGTTGTTTTTGGTAGAATTAAACTTGTCTAATAGAATTAGGACATGTCTTAGGGTAATAATAATATCAATTTTTCCCTTAATTACCCTATTTACTTTTAACCGTGGTAAAAAAAAGTAAAAAGTTACTATTCACCAAAAAATTATTTTCATCTCATTGAACCACATTTTACTTACTGACATCAACCGTGTCTCTCGGATTTTCTAAATTCCACTCACAGAAGCAGTAAAATTATGTTTTATGAAAAATTCAGTTTTTTAACTACCACTTAGTGGTTTCACTATTCATCAAAAATTGAAAGTTTTCAGAAAAATACCAAAATTTCACCCTAGGCTAATTTCGATATTCTGAATCCAAAAATAAAGACCATTTTAAAAAATAAAATTTTTAAGATTTCAAAACGTGGTTATTACTATTCATAACGGGTAGTTTTAATAATATTTTAATAGCATATCATTGTTTAGTAAAACTCGGTATTGCGTACGACGCAAGCTATCAAGGAAGGCCACGGTTGCGTGTAAAGCAAGACAAGCTAGTGTTTTGTGTAGTGAAAGATTAATTTGATTATTTATATAACATAAAAACAAAATATTTCACATAAAAGTCTCGGGTGTTACATTCTACCCCCCTTAAAATGAATTTCGCCCTCAAAATTCGTCACTTTGTAACAAACAGATGAGGATACCTCTCCCTCATAATATCCTCAAGCTCCCATGTAGTTTCTTCTAATTGGTGTTTCCTCCATAAAAATTTCACCAATTGAGTGGTCTTTCTTCGTAGGAATTTTTCGCTATGATCCAGAATCTCTATCGGTTGTTCTTCATAAGAATGATATTTCTCCGGTGGTACAACTTCTTAGCTAAGTACATGTGAAGGATCAGGCATGTACTTTCTTAGGAGAGATACATGGAACACATCATGAACTTGAGAGAGATTCGGTGGAAGCGCCAATCGGTAAGCCACCTTCCCAACACGATCCAGTATTTCGAAAGGACCGATATATCTAGGGCTCAACTTCCCCTTCTTTCCAAATCTCATAACTCTCTTCCAGGGAGATATTTGTAAGAACACTATATCACCCACTTCAAAATCTAGGTCTTTTCTTCGGTTGTCGGCATAACTTTTCTGTCGACACTGAGCTGCTCTTATGTGTTGTTGAATAGATCTAACCTTTTCTGCCATTTCATTAATGAGATCAGGTCCTAATATCTTTCTTTCCCCAACTTCATCCCAGCAAGTTGGAGTCCTGCATTTCTTTCCATAGAGAGCTTCATAAGGAGCCATCTGAATACTAGAGTAAAAGCTATTATTATAAGAAAATTCCACCAAAGGTAGGTGTTGATCCCAACCACCTTTGAAATCCATAGAGCAAGCTCTCAACATATCTTCTAGAGTTTGAATTGTTCTCTCAGACTGATCGTCTGTCTGGGGATGATAGGCAGTGCTAAAACTCCACTCTGTATCCAGAGTATGTTGAAGACTTCGCCAGAACTTAGAAGTAAATCTCGGATCCCGATCAGATATAATAGAAAGTGGTACTCCATGCAATCTTACCACTTCCTTTACATATATCCAGGCAATCTGATCCAGAGAGAAATCCTCTCTAATAGCAATGAAGTGTGCAGACTTGGTAAGACGATCAACTATGACCCAAATAGCATTATTGCCTTTGGATGTTTTAGGAAGTCCTGTGACAAAGTCGATAGTGATGTTTTCCCATTTCCATTCGGGTATGGGTAATGGTTGTAACATCCCCTTAGACTTCTGTCTCTCAGCTTTAATTTGCTGACAAACCAAGCATCAAGAGACATATTCAGCAACATCTCTTTTCCTGCCATCCCACCAGAAGTACTCTTTCAGGTCCCTATACATCTTCGTGATTCCAAGATGAATAGAGAATGAAGAACTATGAGCCTCATCCAGCAGCTCCTTCTTTAATTCCGGGATGGAAGGAACACAAACCCGATTCTTGAACTTTATTATCTCATCGCAATCAAGGTTGAATTCAGGAACATTTCTCACCTTCTTTTGTAGCTCGACATCTTCTTTCTGTGCCTCTTTAATCTTCACATGTATAGATGGTTGAACATTCATTTGAGAAAGATAAGATTTTCCCCTTCCATTATAATTCCAAGATGCATTCTTTGTAAATCCATAAATATTGGATCTTTTTTTATCCTCATCATGGATAAACTAGCATGGTCTTGTCGACTTAATTCATCTGCCACCCTGTTTGCTTTCCCAGGGTGGTAATGGATTGAGCAGTCATAATCCTTAATCAGCTCCAACCATCTTCTTTGACGCATATTCATCTCTTTTTGTGTGAAAATATTTTTTAAACTTTTATGATCAGTATAAATGTCACACCATTCTCCATAAAGATAATGCCTCCAAATCATTAATGCAAAGATTACCGCAGCTAACTCCAAATCATGTGTTGGGTAATTTTGCTCATGGATTTTCAACTGTCGTGAGGCATAAGCTATCACCATATCATTTTTCATAAGAACACACCCCAATCCCTTCTTGGATACATCACTGTAGATCACAAACCTTTCTCCACTACAAGGCAGTGTGAGCACAGGTGCACTGGATAACCTTCTTTTCAACTCCTTGAAATTCTCTTCACATTCTTCCGTCCAAACAACCTTAACTGCTTTCCGAGTCAACTTGGTGAGTGGATTAGATAATCGTGAAAAATCTTTCACAAAACTTCGATAATATCCAGCCAAACCAAGGAAACTTCGGATCTCAGTCACTGTTGTTGGTCTCGACCATCTTTCGATAACCTCTGTTTTTGCTGGATCCACAGATATCCCCTCTTTTGAGATTATGTGACCCAAAAATGAATCTTTTTGAAGCCAAAATTCTCACTTATTAAATTTGGTATAAATCTTCTCCTTTCTCAGGGTCTTCAATATAATTCTCAAGTGATCTTCATGTTCTTCCTTTCTCTTTGAATAGACAAGAATATCGTCTATAAAGACTACCACAAACTGATCAAGATAGTCTCTAAAGACTCTATTCGTCAGATCCATGAAGATAGAAGGGGAATTAGTAAGACCAAATGGCATCACTATAAATTCATAATGTCCATACCTTGTACGGAAAGCTGTATTTGGAATATCCTCCTTTTGACCCTTAATTGATGATACCCTGAACGAAGATCAATCTTGGAAAAGTATTGAGCTCTGTGTAGTTGGTCAAATAAGTCATCAATGCGTGGGAGATGATATTTGTTCTTGATAGTGATCTTGTTAAGTTCTCGATAATCAATGCAGAGTCTCATTGATCTATCTTTCTTCTTAAAAAATAGAACAAGTGATCTCCAAGGTGATGCACTAGGGCGTATGAATCCCTTATCAAGATTCTCTTGGAGTTGCTTCTTCAATTCCTACAACTCAATTGGGGCCATTCTATAAGGTGTCTTTGAAATAGGAAAAGCACCTGGTACGAGTTCTATTGAAAACTCAACTTCAGGATTTGGTGAAAGACCCGGTAATTCCTCCGGAAAGACATCATCAAACTCCCGTACAATGGGCAAATTCTTAATCATGAGTTTCTCACCAACCATTTGAGATAAATAACCTTCATTTAGTGGAATCAATACCCATAAGGTAGAAGGAATTTCCACTGGAATGTTATGTTCATCCTTGCATTGATAGACAATCATAGATTGATCTGGAATATGAAATGTGACTTCCCTTCTTGGGCAATTGATATGAGCTCCATATAAAGAAAGCCAATCCATGCCAAGAACCACATCAAATTCCACTATAGGAAGGATCACAAGATTTGCAGGAAGCACTTTCCCACAAACTTCGATCGGAGAAGAATTATAAACATTTGATGCGACTGTTGTGCCATTAGGTGTTGTCACAGATAACTCAACATCTAATTGTTGAGGTAATATGGTGATCCCGTTAGAAAATTCTTCATAAATAAAAGATTGGGTGGATCCAGAATCAAATAAAACATTTGCTACTTTAGAGTGGACGGTAAATGTACCTTTCACCACATCGGTATCGTACTCCACATCGCTGATAGAAATTTCATGTGACTTTCCTTTGTCTTTAGCCTTAAGTGTTTGTTGACATCGACCATCATCATCAACCCTTGGATAAAAGCATTTATTGGCATAATGCCCCATCTCCTTGCACTTGAAACATTGAAGTGTAGTAGGTTCATTCTGTGTATCCCTTCCTTTATTTACATCATTAGACATCTTCTTCCCATCATCACGGCATTCAAATGCCCAATGACCTTCCTTTCCACATTTGAAACATTTACTTGTCCCTTTAAGACAACTCCCTACATGTTTCTTTCCACACATTGAGCATAAGGGAAAGATCATCTTTTTTTCAGTGTGCTCTTTAGATTTTTCTTTGAATTCCATTTTCCTCTTCTTATCAAACCCATATGACTGATGGGTTACTCCAATCTCCATATCAACTTTGAGAGTACATCGAACGATTTCCTCGTAGCTATTGAAGTCCCTTATGGATAAGGCCCTTCGAAGACTTGGTTTTAAGCCACTAAAGAATCGATCGATCTTACTCTCAGGTTGGATAATAATACCAGAAGCGTACCTTGCAAGTATTGTAAAATTTTCTTCATATGTACCAACAGATTCATCATTCTTTTGCTTCAGTTCAAGAAACTCTTTCTCTATCTTTGTTCGGAGAATATGAGGGAATTACTTATTGAAAAATAAGTTCTTGAACTCGTCACATTCCATGGACTCAATTTCATCCCTTTGCCTCGTATTCTTAATAAGATTCCACCATTGATCAGCATCACCTTCCAAACGATACACTGCTAAGATGACTTTATCATGCTCAGAACATTGAAGAATTGAAAATATCTTTTCAGTAGTACTAATCCATTGTTCAGCAACTAATGGATCAGTAGACCCGCTAAATGAAGGTGGACGCTGTCTCATGAAGGATTCAACAGAATGTTTCTCCTTCCTTTGCTCGTTTGGAAGTCCTGCATGATTCATAGCTTGAGGAAGTTGTGTGAGCATGGCTACAAGATTTTCCATTCCAGCTCCCATAACGTTTGGTTGCTCAGGGGGACAATCATTGCATTGCCCGTCGCATTCCTCATTAACACGGTTCCTTCGGGTTCCAGCCATTGACTAAAACCAAGAAGAATAGTGTGAGCAACACTAATTATAATAGGAAAACCACATAATCAAGAATAAACTTTCACACTTAAGGTCTTATCATAGGTTATTCATGGCCATTTCTAAAACACTAAGATTGTGTTCTATGATTGGACTTATCCTTAGGGTTCTTACTAAGGCTTTCATATCCTAGTTTCCAAAGGTTGACTATACCATTCCTCTGATACCAACTATAACGACCCATACTTTACATACATTGTTAATACTTCAAAATTGAAGCATACTTATTACAACATATAACAGAACCACGAAAGGACCGTATAGGTATAGTGTCTTTAGAAACTAGGAAACAGAAACAACATGTTCATAAAGCGTCTACACTGTCTTCCATTAATTTCATCATATATATAGTCCCTTTTGGAATATCTTACTTAATAAACTTCTTCCTGACCTGGGGAAAGAAAACATACAAAAGGGTGAGCTCAAATTCTCAGTAAGGGTAAACAAAAGAAATATCAATCACATCATATTCATAAGAACGTAACTTTTGGAAATCGTAACCTGCAAAAGAGAGCATAATTTCATAACATGGGATAAATCATAGTAGTGAAATGTAATCCCAATAATTATAACTTAAAACATGAAACTTTGTGCAATACACACATAATCATAGAGAATTATTTATTATTAGTCAAGACTCATTGCCAAGACTATCTTAGTGGACAAAGTCCATTTCTGAACCGAGTTCACTCCCCGTTTCAGTCCTGTTTCACTGAACCGGTATAACCTACAGTTCCAGCCATGTCAATCTCATGAGATATAAAATCTTTACCCAATTCATTGGAGGGAGATATAGGTCCCACCCATCTCATAATGATACCATTCTTATGTGTGCCACAAATCATAAATCATACATCATTGCATAACCCATGTAATAAAAATGGGAATCTTAAACATCGTGACATCATAAAACAATTCATATAAGATAAAGGAATTCATAAAAATAATTCCATCACAACATAATCAAATAAATGTAATAATAGGGATATAAAAAGAACCCTATATTATCTTAGATGGAAAATAATTTTGATAAAACACTTGAACTCCATTCTTGAGGAAAATATCCTTTCAAATTCAAAAAACATTTTTCTTTTTTTAACATGTCATAAAATTTTAAACTAAATAAGTTGATTAAAAATAAACTTGAAAACATTTAAAGGAATATTCTTGTAAATAATGTTTTAAAAATCCATTCATTTCGTATAAGTTAAAAAAACATTCTTCTCGATCTTTTGTCAGAAAAGTCAAAATGTACCTCGTATGAAAAATGACAAAATATTCCTTTCATATATTTTACTAAAAACTCACCAAAGGGTAAAATTGGATTTAAAATTTTTTTTGGTGGATGGAAATAATATTACATATTGAGGAAACATGGATTTGGATGATAAAATACACCCCAGTAAATACCAAATTATAAACAATCTCGGATAAAAATGAGATTGTGATATTTCCCTTACCTTAGGTCGGATTTGCTTCGTAAGTGTCCGAACCTCCTGTATAATGATTTAAATAATTTTATTGACTTATTCCAGAATCATACTTATTGTTATTATATCATATATGGTCATATTCTTAGCTTCTTAATAGTAATATTTCATTACTACTTGTTATTCGGGTGTTTATTACTTTTTGTTCTTATGTGTGTTTTGTCGAATAAATTCTTATTATTCTCTTCAGGTTATAGATACCTCATTTACAGAATGGTATTAGTGTAATATATATCATATTCATTCATTCAATTAATTTATATAATTATTATGCAATGAAGATCATGTAGAACGAGTCGCATCACATCGTGGAGACGGTATTCCGTACGTACGCACGAGTGATGATATCGTTCCTATGATCGTGGAATCTTATTGAAGTGTATGTATACTATTTCAGAATCAATATCAATTTATAATGGTCATATATAGTCATTATTTACACCATTATACTCATCCAAGTAAGGTGGTGGTGGAAAATAGATTACAACACGGCGTGGAGACGGTATTCCGTACATACGCACGCGCGGTGATTTCTTTTTCCGTAGGATGGATAGATGGTGAAATAGGGTTTTTTCATACTGATAATAACATATCGGTATATGAGTGATACTGATGTTATTACTTCATAATGAAACAACTAAAGAAGAAGAAGTGGAAGAAGAAATAAAGATGAAATAATCGGTAACGGACATTACCTCTTCTTTGAAGTGCTTCTTTGAGACCTCCGTTTAGGGCACTAAAATAGGTCTTTGAAGAAGACCAGAACCTATAGGATGTTTCTAGGGAAGTGGAGAGCAGAAATTTTTAGGGGTTGGCCGAGCTTGAAGGCTCAAAGTGGTGTGAGGAAGAGGGGGAGGAGGTTCCCTTTTATAAGGGAGGAGAGGGGCACCTTTGGAATAACTAAAAATATTATTTTATTATAAAGTCAAATTCGGTTTTTAATAGCTCCAAATTGATATATTTTGAAGATAAGGTGGGTAGGGGTCGAAATCCTCTCATCCAATATAATTTAGACAAGTTTAGGTATCAATTTTAACCTTATCATTTAGATTTCACTTTAAGTTAGATAATTTAACTTTTCACCATGTCTTCTTGTTTTCTTACACTATAAGGTTAATAAACTTACTATATCAAGAAAAAAGAACCCCTAGTTTTTTATTATTAATATATATAACCTTATATAAGTCATTTTTCCGAACCTTATATTTTTAATAATAAAATAACAATTAATAATATAATATATTTTTTAAAAACTATTTTATGTCAATTTTGACACTATTTAGTAATTGATTTTTGTGAAAATCATAACAGAATGATTAGTTCGAACCAAGTTAATTAAATCAATACTAAGATGTCATATTAACCTATAAAATTAGTTTAATTTATAAAAAATCTCAAATTACATTTATTTGGGTATTTATAACATCAATTATGTCAATATTTCATTAATAAGATAATTACTGCATCATCGTTGTGTCATAAATAAATTAAAGTATTTAATGTCTAAAAATTAAAAATAAAATACCATTATGTAAGAAATCATTTTATATTTCTAATGAATATTTATAGTCGAATTTATCTTATGTATAACCCCATATTAAAAATGATTTACTTATTAAACTTTGATTTTAACTATTTTAACCCTTCTTTAAATAAATTAATAATAAATGTCCTAATCTAATCCAAGTAGGCCTAAATGGTCGTATTTTATTCCTAAGGTTGTTTTTGGTCGAATTACACTTGTCCAATAGAATTAGGACATGTGTTATGATAATAATAATATCATTTTTACCCTTAATTACCCAATTTACTTTTAACCATGGTAAAAAAAAGTAAAGAGTTACTATTCACCAAAAAATTATTTTCTTCTCATTGAACAACATTTTACTTACTAACATCAACCGTGTCTCTCAGATTTTTGAAATTCCACTCACAGAAGCAGTAAAATTAACTTTTATTAAAAATTCAGTTTTTTAACTACCACTTAGTGGTTTCACTATTCATCAAAAATTGAAAGTTTTCAGAAAAATACCAAAATTTCACCCTAGGCTAATTTTGATATTCCGAATCCAAAAATGAAGTCCATTTTAAAAATTAAAATTTATAAAATTTCAAAAAGTGGTTATTACTATTCATAATGGCTAGTTTTAATAATATTTTAATAGCATATCATTGTTTAGTGAAACTCGGTATTGCGTACGACGCAAGCTATCAAGGAAGGCCGAAGTTGCGTTTAAAGGAAGCCAAGCTAGTGTTGTGTGTAGTGAAAGATTCATTTGATGATTTATATAACATAAAAACAAAATATTTCACATAAAAGTCTCGGGTGTTACAAATATTTAGGATCCACCATCTCTCTGATGAGCCCTTAAGAAGGCTCGTAGCTAAGATCGCCACATGGTCGACTAGAATCTTAGGTAAGCATAAGAACTGATTCACCACCTCCAGCTAGTCCTCAACGGCCTGATGATTTGTCTCTCCCTAAACTAGGGAGGTCTCTATCTCTAGGACTCATGCAATTTGTTGATCCTGCGTGCATCCTGTACTGGTAATGTAGGTAGTAACTGTCGATCAACGGGTGGTGGTAACACTAGTGCCCCAACCGATGTTGCCATCACTACCACAAGTCCCTGAACTAATTCCTCTTCACTAGGTGTGTTGTTCACACAATCATTCATCATAATCCAAGCTAGCTTTATATGTGGAGTCATCCTGAAACAGATCATGATGTACCACGGTCAATAGATTATACTTGGTGAGATAACTCTAATTCAAGAAAAACATGAGGAAATAAACAATTCCTATATAATTCATGCAACTATTTTTTTATGTATAGAGGCTGAAAGCAGTATTCAAGGTCCCAGTGTATGGATATGTCGGTTGTCACAGAAACACAAGACTCCTCCAATTTGAAAGTCAAATAGGAAACATTAAAAACAGTTTTCCAAAAACAAAACAAAATAAACTCTCATCCTTTGAGGTTGAACTGAACACCTCTGGTACCACATTTTTAGGACCCGTCCTCTGCGGCTTGTGACGTGACATCCCTCAACCCCAACTCCTAAAGAGGAAGGGTTGACGACTAGCATTGAATTCATAAACCTGAATGTGGGAGGTATTTTTCTGAGTACATTTATACACACACATGAAACGATGTCCCAAAGCTGGAAAGTTAAATATTCATGTCACTAAACAACCACTATGTAAAAGAACAAACTATATGTAAAATGGGGTACAATACAAACAAAATAAAATATGAACTGAAAATAGGAATGTACAAGGAAACATAGAATGATGTATGCTGAAAAACCCCAACATATGTGTATTTGTATGGTAGTTGATAGAATCCGTAAAATAATTCCCCACCTTCTTAGTCTCGCTGGGAACCACTGGGCTCTAGGCCACCATGTCCTCCATCAAGGTGGTAGTAGTCTGCACCAGACACAACATGTGCATTGAATCCCATGCTAGGATGAGTAACGATATACTCAGTAGAGATCCCAAATGAATAAGAACAGACCAAATATCAATACACAAATAAAACCACATAGGAAGATAGATCACACTAGGTATAATATAGAGGTGGAAAGTAATATTATCATTCATATCCTCGAACACCATGGGATGCTGGAAAACTCTTCCTCATTGAGTACAGTGGGCCTGCTGTGTCCCAAAGAAGACGCATCACACTATCCTTGGACAATTGTTGTACCAATCCATAATGAGTACCATGGGTATGATGGGTCACATAAATACTGCTCCCCAATGTGAACATTTTGGATCACAGAGAAGGTTCTTCGTACCTTTTCCATACAAAGGAACACCTCTTATCGAGTAATGTTGGTTTGTAGGGTCATAAAAATCCTTTCCACACTATGGACAAACCGGGTCACATATAACCGCTTCCTACTAGGCCATCGTAGCTTATCCAAGGGTATCTTATTATCATTCTTAAGGTCTTAGCCAATCGCAGGATTTATACATGTAGTGTGCATGATTTATGGAGAATTTCCCCTAAAGACATTCATCAAACTTCAACATCCATTAGACACTTAATAGAGTATTCCAAAAAATCCACCTCATCCCTAGGTTTTGGAGACTATAAGCAGATCATCAATTGGATGGACAATATGAAACATATTGGTCTTTTTTTCAAAAAGGGGCATGTTGGGTCTAAGTTCGCTGACCCAACCAAGATCCGCCCCCAGCCTAGGTCCAACCCAGACCTCCATAACTCCAGCCTGGGTTTGGGCTGGTATGATGGGGTGGGTCCGGACAGATGGGGTGGGTCCGGGATGATGGGACGAGTCCGGCCCACACCCTATCGACCCACAAAAGGAGGGATGACTCTTCCTGGTCGTGATGTTCCTAGAACCCTTGTACGCCCCCATTACCCAAATGTCATCTTCAGGGCCACCTCCTCCACCGCGGTCGATTGACCGTGACCCTGAGTTGTGGGACACGGAGAGGATTTGTTTCTGCAGTGCACCGATGTAACTAGGTGGCTATGTCCTCCCACTACCAACTGTCGTCACGGAGGCCGATGGCTTCTTCCATGCCACCGTAGCCTGGTTCGGCCACATAACATCTCTCGGTGCACTAGGGTGGTGCATCATCACCCCCCCCGTGGCCACCACCTCGGGCCACCGACAGATATCATCGGATCTGATAGATTCATCCGCGGACCACCGGGCCTACTTCAATGGTCCTTTCATCATGCTGCATGATCCTATGGTCTTTGGGGGATGTAATCTTCCCTGAGATGGCCTTGAATCATCCATGCTTCCACTTTGAAGACATTGTCAATAAAAAACAATAAAAACACAAGGTAGAGGTGTGTGGGACTTGTTCGTGTCTTCTCGTTCCCTCTACGTTATAGGTTTATAAACAGGGGATATAATATTTAATTTCTATAACAATTAATATAATAATCCTTGTACAAAATAACAAAAAAGTTCCCTTATGCACGAACGATCAACCTATGGATCAACTGGTGCATGGGAGGATATGTGTTTTTCATTTATAATAAGTAAAAGGGAAACATAAAACAAAGAAAATCCCTAACATGTTTGAGTTTTTCGTTGAAGTGATCTGTTCATGAGGATTGATGTTCCATTTGAAGTTGACAACATCCATCACCCTACAATACCATTCTTCATGGTGCATTGATAGCTCTAGTGATTCACTAGTGTTCTTCATTCATCGTTGCAGAGGTTTTTCACCCTAGGATCTTCAGAGGAATTCCACATTTGATTCCCCAACGTGTTATCACATTAATAGAAAATTGTTTTGTAGTGTTTCTGTTACGTTGTATCCCCACATTGTTACCCTATTTCATTAATGAAACAGTGTGCCTGTTTAGCTTCCATTAAGGTGTTTCATTAAGGGGTTCATTGACACCTCATCGCCGCACCACATTGCTGGAGTGCCTCTGCTCAGTGGGGAGAAAAAGAATAAAATAAAATTTAACTCTATTTTATTTTGTTTTCAAAAAGAAAAAAAACTATCTTTCTTGGTTTACCATCTGTAGTTGATGTTAATTCCATTCTAGATGAATCCCTTCATTCTAAGTTCCCTGGTTCCCTCATATTTTTTATACAAAAATTGGTTTAAAATATAGAAAATACTGCTTGCATGTTTACCTAAATTATAAAAAAATTCAAAATTCTATTCCCGGCTCATCGGGTCTTGGAATCAAGTGTTTTTAAAGAATTTAATTTTAGAATAATTCAATATAATTTTAAAAAAAATTATGGATTTTCTAGAACATTTCATGATCTTTGTGTATGGGCGGTACAAGAGGTGTGACATAATATCAGGTCGAGAGATTGATTGATTGAGGAATGGATGGACTTATAGTGTAGTGGGAATACTTTTGGGCAGTGGTTGTTCAGATGGGCTACACGATGGGGTTGTTTTGTGAATTCATGTTTATGGTTGTGATGGGTGTGGTGTTATTGTGCCTCAGGGACCCCATTTCAAGTTGTGAGAGGAATATTTAGCAAGATATCAGTGAATAATGATAGTTGGCAGTGGTTGAACGGCTGTCTTGGAGAAATGGGGTGTGCAGTGGGAATATAAGTTCGTTTTGCTCTATTTTTTTATGAATAAGTGCTAAAATGGATTTCCTTACCATTTTATGGACTTCATCATGTTCCTTATGTAGTGTTTTTTGGATTTTATCCTTCTAAAATTTGTTATACATGTCTTGATTATTAGTTTCTTGAGTAGGGATGGAATAAATAAATGAATAAATTGATAAATTTAGAATAAAAATTGGTTGAAAGAATTGAATGGGGGGTATACTTCTATTTACAGATGTGGCCATCGTTCATTATGATAATTTCAAGTAGGGGTAGAAACATAGGTGGTTTTTGTGAGATGATTTCTTATTTGGAAACCCATAGGTTGGGCTAGTTGTTTGTTTACCAAATTTATAAACTCATAGATATTTTTGTTTTATATACACACCCCACCCGTGTTGAGAATTATGTTTCGAGAACCCCCATTTCATGTTGGAGGTTGTATTTTCTATATCGCAATGGGAGGATGGTTGGATGGTTAATGAATTGTTCATCAGAAACCCCTTTCGGGTTCTTACTACATGACAGTATCAGGTTAGGCTGTAATGGCTTCAGGTTTACTATAGCCATTTAACCTTCCGGTATGTTGTGCTCTGGATGAGGGGCCAAGGTTTTTTTAATATAGGTTTGTTTCATAGGTGTCTTCGGGATGAGGCCTAGGTGTTTTTGGGTGAGTGGTGTAATTTTTGTTTTCAAGGCTTATATTGGTGGGATATGTGTGGTTTGTAGCCCATGTGTGTTTGGTACATTGTGGCAGTGGTACAGCATTTTGGGAAGGGTGACTTCGTGAAGACTGTATCAATTATGAATGAGCATTTAGTTAGTGTGAAAAGTTGTACAGCATACCCAAATCATCGATGTCCTTATATTTTTACTGTTCTTCTCTTGCATTATTTTGGATGTGTTCTTGTGGTGATGTTGGGATGGATATCTTTCCTTGTTAGGTTCTATTAGTTTTTTTCTATTTTCACAAGGGAATTATTTTTCTACTACCAATTTTTTTGAGTAACAATAGTTTCCCAACTGATTGGACGCATATTCTCGCCCTACGTTATAAAAATGATTTCAGGTTTCAAGGAAGACCATGAAGATTGTGCTTGACATTACATTCTTAGGCATTGGAATAGTTTCCCTGCTGCTGTATATTCAAACTTTTTGGAACTTTTATTTGGAGTTTTTGTTGTACCATTATATCAGTTTAGGTTTATATCATGCAAGGGTTGAATTTTGGTATCAATTATATGAAATACTGGGAGCAATTTTAGAATTTTACCATCTTATCCACTGATTGTGTTTTCAAAAAAGTGTTAATGCCCTCTATTTTTGTGAGATTCTATACCCTTGGTTATAATCGCCACCATTTTTCCTATTGAAGGCGGGACTCAGGGGGTCACTATCTATTTTTCATCATGATAAAGGTGGTTCAGGATAGAATTGTATCATAGATGAGGGTTAAGAGATGGTATTGAGTTTGGAGTTAGTTGTAGTGAAGATTGTATGGGATGGTAGGGAAACAGTGTAAGGAAATCATGGTACGTGAAATGGGCCATGGATTACTGTCTATGAAATGGGATTTTAGGACCCCCATGATCTAATGCAAGGATTACGATCCTACCAAATTACTAGGTGATGGTTCACTGATGGTAGGTTAGAGACCCTAGGAAAGGTAATTTCCTCATAATTACTTGTGTTCCTGTGCTTCTAGGGTGTTTTGTGAATTTAAAATTAAATAAGAGTTAAAATTAATTTAAACGAAAATTTCCATAATTCCTTGTCTTAGTAGTTCCTTTTTTACACATTTCAGAAATGGAACCTAGAAATCAACAACATGTGGTATGAGAAGTTGAGGTCCAATAGGTAAACTGGGTTGTTTAGTTTAGGGATGATCGACAGGAGTAATATGAATTGTGGTAAAATACCCATTGTAATTTTTAGCGGAAGACCCTTGGGAAGTACGAAGGTATCATTTCAGACTAAGAGACAGAGGGTTGGCTTGAGAAGCATATGATCACCTTTACCATGATCCATTCTCTTAAGTAGTACTGGGTTCCTCAGGTGGTGGGCCCGATGTGAGGATCAGTGTGCAGTTAGTGGACAAATTGCCTCAGGGAGAGGAACGAGGCCAATGTCTCATGCGATGACATGGATAATTAGAATCAGGAAGAGTTTCATTCATTGATGATTAAGGATGAGAAGAGATAAGAGTTTCCATCCATCCAATAGGAGAGTATGTTAGTGGGGGAAATGGGATTCATGTTCACACATCTCCTATTCTTTTCTCCCAACCTCTTCCTAAAAAATGAGTATGAGGAAAGGTTCATGGAGGAGGCACTACGACCTTCTGTTTAGTATGCAGTTAGTCCCTTCACCCAATCGACAAACATAAAAGTATTGAAGAAAGATGGATTAGAAGAAATAATGAAAATGAACTGATTTGTACCAAAAGAGGGGATCCAACCTAGTAATTTTAAGGGAAGGCAGTCAACAGCTGGTCACTGGCATCAAGACCTCCTAGGTTTCAGCCATCGTGAAGTATGGTTCACCAGTTCCACATCCAATCTCCAAGTCCTCATACTTTACCCATGGGCATGGTACTGAGGTGCATTGTATATGGATTACATGGACATATTTGGATCTAGATCCTAATATACACTTAGTATGGATGAGGTGGGTTTTTTTAACAGCCACCTCAATAACAGTTTCTAGCTTTACCTTTTTTGCAGTAGGGACAACATGCTCTCTTTCCACAGAGGGAAGATAGTGAATGAAGAGGAGAACCTCAGGATGCTCCTCAAAAACCATGACCAGGGTGTGGCTATAGAGGAATTCAATAGTATATGGGTATAGGTTCAAAGTGTTTGAAGTTTCACACTAGTAAGGAAATATTTCTTGAAGGGATAGAGGTTGTTCGAGATATGATTAGTCTATTTATCACTCATTCTTATAGTTTGTTTAATTCAAGAGATCTCAACTCTATTGTTGTCCCCATTCTATACCATGCTCTAGATATAAATATAGAGAGGCATCCTGTTCACCAAGTGTTGAGAAATCATGTTGGAGTTCAGACCAGTTTGTTTGATGTTTTTTGGGTATGTAGACTAAAGTTGGGGGCACATATATCCAGCATGGATTTTCTTATGATATAGATGCTACCATAAGATTTCATACTAGGTATGGACTAGTTGTTTTATGTGTATGTTTTTATTGACTTCTTCTCGAGAATAGTCATGTTTTCAGGTGTGGATGTCTAGCATGTAGTTTTTATTGGTTATTTGAGCTGTCAAGTGGGCAGTTGGTGTGTGGATCCTTTTATCTCCTTTTTGGTCAAGCTTTAGGTTTTATCATAATACATAAAGATAGTGGATGTTATATAGGTTTTCATAGAGTTTATGGATTCCTCCCCATTGGATTTTGTTACTCGACCCCCTCTACATGACAACAATTTTGGGAAGTACATAGAGCTAGGTGCACGTCCAGTTTCGATGTCTCCCAATAAGATGGTGCCTTATGAGATGTGAGAGTTTTAGATTCAGATTGATGATATGAAATGGATGGGAATTATCCTACCTCGTGTGTTTCCAGGGAGTGTTATGGTCATTTTCCAAATAAGGCGGATGGTGGCATAAGGGTATGCATAGACTCCCAGAGACTAAATCTTGTAAAATCCATGAACCGTTAACCCCTACCAAGGATAGATGATTATTGCCACTATATTAGGGGATCATGTTTTTTCTCTAATATAGATCTACATTTTGGATATCACTAGTTGAGAGTGATGAAGGGTGACATCTTGAAGACTACTTTTATGTTCCAGTATGGTATCTTTGGGTTCATGGTCATGCCGATCAGTGTCATGAATTCATGTGATGTGTTCAAGGGAATCCTGAACTCTATCTTCACTGAATTCCTTGACTGGTTTGTCATTGTGTTCATTGATGAAATCTTGATCTACTCAAATTTATAGGAGGAGAATTTCAAACATATGAGGAATATCTTTGAGGTCCTTCGACACCACTAGCTCTTTGGATGTTGTCCAAGTGAATGTTTTTTACACTGAAGGTCCAATTCATTGGACATTTTTTGTCTCAGTAGGGAATACCATGGGACCCATAAATGGTCGATGCACTTTTTTTTGGGAAAAACCATGAATGTGGTATAGGTTCATAGTTTTCTCAGTCTGGTTGGCTACTACTGGAGATTCATACCCGATTTCTCTAAGGTATCGACCTCATTGATGGATCTAACCATGAAAAAATAGGCCTTTATGTGGAGTGAGTAGTGTTATAAAGCATTTATCTATCTTAACGATTGGATGGCATGTGCTCCAGTGCTCTAGTTTCTTATAGAAGGGGTGTGATTGAGGTGTTTTGGACACCTATTGATTCATTTTGGGGTGTGTGATGATGTATTAGTGAGGAGAGATATCTTATGGGTATAGGTTGATACTTCACCGCAAATGTCACTATGTATACCCATGATCTAGATCTAGTAGAGTTTTTTTTACACTGATGTTTTTGAATCACTACCTCATTAGGTAAGACTTTGTGGTATTCATTGATCAAAAGAGAATGTTGTATATCTTCTCCCAGTGATACCAAAAAAATCTATAATAGAGGTGGATGTAGTTTCTCCCAGATTAAGATATCTATATCTCTTAATCCTTGGTAATGTTGCATAATGTGGCTAATGGCTTGAGAAAGAAGTCACAGAAGGAGGTAGTTCAGGAATCTACAGATTCTTGGAAGGTAGTTGGGGTGTTGGTCACATTACATATGGATGCGAGGGTGGATAGTGATCGAGGATCTCTGTTTTTGATGATGGTACAATCATCCTTGATGTGGTAGGTGCAAGAGTCATAATGGGGAGAACTAGAGGCTGATGTGATGTGTGATCACATTGACGAGGGCGATCCTCCAGAAGGATGGCTGGAGGATGGTCATAATCGGATGCCCTTCTGTAAGAAGTTTTTTTTTCAGTGGATATTGGTGAGGGAGTTCTCCATGAGTTCCATATATCACCCATGGTGGTTCAACCAAGTGTTTCCAATATATAATGAGGCTTTATAGAAAAATATTTCTAGCTTAGGGTAAAGGATGCAGTGAAAGAGTTTTGGAAATGTTTCTATTGTGTACGCATGTGAATAATGAGAACCATGTACCTATAGATATTTTGTATCCCTTAGATTCCCTTGAGTAGAAATGGGATTACATATTGAGGGAATTCATCACATGATTACCAAGGGATCCGCGAGGCTGTGATTCTATCTGGGTAGTTTTGGATCGACTAAAGAAATTGGCTCACCTCATTGCGATCAAGGATTCAATCATATTTAATTCCATATAAAAGTGGTTTTTTTATGAGGGGGTGCACCTTCATGGGGTTAAAAGATCCATATCTCATAATGGGATGCAATGTTTACCTCACGAGTCTCAAGGTGACTACAACATTATCTTGGATCCACGTTACCCCTAAGCACTACTTCCCACCCTCACATAGATGGGTAGAAAGAGCGGACCATCTAGACATTTGAGGATATGATACAAGTGTGTGTTCTGGTCATCGGGGGATCTTGGGTAAAACATTTTCCTATGTTAGAGTTTTCATTCAAAAATTTCTATCACTTTACCATTAGCATGGAACCATTCGATTCCATGTACATGAAAATGTTGTGTTCATCCTTGTGCTTGATAGAGGTTGGATAATTAGATTTCTTAAGACCAGACGTGGTGCATATCTGGAAAAATATGTTTCATATCATCCATGAGAGGATGAAGGTGGATCAAGATAGGCATAAGTTGTATATCGATCACTAGAGAGGGACCTCAGAGTTTGGTGTTTGGGACCTTGTATTCTTTGTGATTTCCCTTTGACGTGGGAAGAAGAGGTTTGGTAGAGGGAGTATGATTTCTTCCTGGTTCATTGGACCTCTAGAGGTGTTGGGATGAGTTTGTGAGGTGTCATATCAATTGGTGTTTCCAACAAGGTTAGTGATGATCCAAAACATCTTTCATGTCTGTCATCTTCATCAGTATATAGATAATGAATCACATTTCATCGACTAGGAAGAGTTCTATATCATGGATGATGCGACGTTCGTGGAGTGGTCGATGGATATCTAGGTCCGTTGAGAGAAGGTGCTTCATGGACAAACCATTCCTTTGGTCTGTGTGTTGTGGATGAATGGTGGCATTGAGGAGAGTACTTGGGGGTGTGAAGCAGAGATGCATGCCCAGTACACTGTGTAATTATGATTTTTTCTATAATTTCTTGCTTTATGCCTTGCTTGTGTAGTAATGCTTGACCATTTTTTATGATATGAATTTTTTCATTTCATCTAGTGTGTGAGTAGTCTAGAGAGTGTTTTAGGGTAGGATTTAATTCCTAATCAAGAAGATGTGATTAAAATCATGTGGATGAGTCAGTGATGCCCGATGAGGATATTATCTTGACAAAGTGGAAGGGGATCCCTAATTCATGTTTCGTGATAGTGTGAATATTGAGGTTCACATGGATTTTTTTTTTGGTAACTATCATGGTGGTGTTCTTGGATGTCGTTGTTTTCACCTGAATTTTTTAACAACAAATGGTGGTTTTTTACTGAGAGGCATATTGGAGTGGTTGTTTGGATCCATTTATTCTAGGTTTGGTTTTTGATTTTAGAGGATGATAATGGGTCGATATTTATCTAATATAATGAACCAGACCTATTGGGAACATTCCTTTGTTAAAATATAGTGATTGTGGTTTTCTTGGGGGAAATCTGTGACTCATTCCAAGAATTTTACCAATAAAATTTAGCTTTTCTATCGGTGTGTCATTTTTGACAATCGGTAGTGGGGATTGATTTTTTTCTATCGGTGTTGGAATGTTATTTGGGTAATGTTGGTTTTGGCGAGTTATTTTTTTTTTACCATAGGTTTCGGTGACTCATATTTTTACAGTTGGTGTTAGTGAGTCATTTTATTACTATCAGTGTCTGTGAGCCAGGGGGTCAGTGATGGTGAATTAAGGTATCACTGTCGGCGACTCAGGGTGCCCATGTCAATGAGTCAGGGTGTCGATGTTGGTGAGTCAGGGGATCGGTGTGGTCAAGTCTCGTCATCAGTGTCAGTGAGTCTAGGAGAGTTTGTGGCTAAATGTCAGTGGCTCAGCATTGGTGGCTCACCCATTAGTAACTCATTCCAGTTTTTCCAATTTTTTCCAGTTTCTCCCTTATTGGATTTTATTTGATGTAAATCGAGTTTAATGGCTTGTTTAGAAATTTTTAAAGTAATTTCAAATGATTTTAATTTTATTTCTAATATCCTATTTCTTTAGATACTTTGGAATAGTCGAACGGTGTAATCATTAGAATTATCCCACGTTAATGACTTTTGAAAGTGCTTCATGTTCCATTGATATAGAATATTGATTTCTTTTTCTAAAGATTAGGTACTATTCTCTATTTTACTATAGTGATCCTAGATCCATTTTCTCTAGAAGAGTCATCCTCTTGTGCTAGAGAACTATCCTGTCCATTTATTCTTTTAATTTCGTGTTGTTCGTGCATTTATCAGTTCATCGTAAAAAAGAGTTTTGGTCGCTTGTTATTCTAAGATGGGATTTTTTTACTTCGTATCTTTTTTTAATTGTAGATCATGCAAGGTCATTATAATACACCTCCTTGTTAGAATAGATGGATCCAAATTTAACAATGATATTGATCACCAATAAACGGTAGAGATGTTGAGGTTGTGTTGTATGTTTTATTTGTAATAGTTTTTTATGATTTGATCTATTTTGGACATTCATATTCCAAAAATCATGGTCATTGGAAGTATTTTCCAGGCATGGGTGACACCTGATGACTATTTTTGTTTCCCTATGAATAATTGTTGTAAATATCAATCTGATTAATCATGTATTCCAAGTTAAATTAAATAGACACCCATGGATGAAAACCCATGTGTGATCTCTAATGTTTATAAATGTGGATTTAGAGATCAATGTTTACAAAATTCGAATACATATTGTTTCATAGGTGTAACTATGTTATGTGTTCTCTTTGGTTTTGTGACCTATGTGGGTTGTGTGGTTGTGTTGTAGGGAGATTAGGTGTTGGTGCAATTGTGGGTAGATGAGTTGGTTATGTGAGTTGGTTCGAAATGTTTGTGTCATGGGGTTGTGGTTTAGTTGTGGTTGCTTTGGGATTTGTGTATGGGGTGGGGTAAGATGTGGGATAGAATCACATGTTGAGAGATTTATTTATTGTGGAATGGGTGTACTTGAGGGGCAGTGGGGCTGCTTTTGGGAAGTTGTTTGGATGTGGGGATACAAGACTGGGTTCTGTCCTGACATCATATTTATGGTTGTGTTTGCAGTGGTGTTGTTGTCCAACCCGGATTCACGTTCTAGTTGTGAGATAATTATTTAGTTGGATAACATTAAGGAACGACAGTTTACAGTGGTTGATGGGTGTCTAGGAAAATAGAGGTGAGCAGTGGGACTACATGTTCATTGTTCTTAATTGTTTTTATGAATGGTTGTTAAAAAGTATTTGCATACATTTTTCACAACTTCCTTGTTTTCATTCATAGTGTATAGTGTATTTTAGTATTTTGAAAATAGTTTTTGATGTTTTTATTGATAGTTTCCTAGGTATGGATAGAATAAATAAATAAATAAATTGATAAATGTAAATTGAAAATTGGTTTCATGAATTGGATGGGGTTATACTACTAGTTATGAGAGTGACCTTCATTCGTGGTGAAATGTTCATCTAGGGGTATCATCAAATGTGGTTTGTATGGGATGCTGTATTTTTTTCGAAACTCATAGGTTGGGATGAATTTTTTAAAAATATGTAAAAACTTGTAGTTCATTGTGATTTCTATATAACCCCAACCCGTGATGAGCACTATATGTTGAACACCCCCATTTCATCGGGGAGGGTGTCTTTCCCTACATCCCAGTGGTAAGATGGTTGTATGGTTGCTGACTTCTTCCTGAAAATTCCTTTCGGGTTCTTACCACATGAGCATATCAGGACAGAATGTAATGGATTGAGGATTACTTAGACTAAGATCCATCAGGCATGTTATGTTGTAGATGATGGGCCCAAGTGTCTACGGGACAGGTTAATTTGTTTGTGGGGTCTACAAGATGAGGTACAAGTGTTTTTGGGTGATAGGTTTGGTTTTTGTGACCCTGGTGTCTACGTGTGGGATATGTGAGGTATGTGGCCCAGGTGTGTGTAGGTAGTTGTGGGAGTGGGACTGCATTTGGGGAAGAGTAGTGGAATAAACATGTTATCTTTTAGGAATGGGAAATTATCTCATAGAAAATGTGGTGTTTTATACCTAAATCATCGATGTGGTTATATTATTTCCATTCTTGTCTTGCTTTATATGAGGAGTGTGCCTTGGTGAGGCTGGACTGGTTATCTTTCCTTCTTAGGTGTTGTTGGTTTCTATTTCTTCACATTGGAATTAGTATGCTTCTCCCACTTGTTCATGAGTGACATTGGTTTCCGTACTAATTATACTTGTATGCTCACCATATGTAATAATACAACATTTAGTTTTATAGGATGACCTTCAGGACCGTGCTGGACATTCCTAGATCGCGCATTGGGATAGTTTCTCTGACCCTTCTTATTCATTCCATTTGGTACTTTTCTTTAGTGTTTTGGTTGTACTTTTGTAATAGTGTCTATTTAAATAATGTCTGGGTGGTATTTTGGTTTCCTCTATAGGAAAAATTTTGAGCCTATTGGTGATTTTAGCAACTTATATCATGATCTTGTTTTCAAAAAAGTTGTAATGCTTTACATTTTTGTGACATTCTCTACCCTTGGTGCTAGTCACCACTTCAGGGTCTCTTGAAGGCGATACTCTTGGGTAACTATCTCTCCATCAACATGAAGAATTTGGATTGTGACACCTCTCCCATTTATTACGCGGGGGATTTCACATAGGGGGTGATCCCCTATAACCTATTCCTATTTTTCTAGGGACATATTATACTATTTGGGAGGTTCACCTGTAGGGGTGTAATATTCTATCTTGATTTGATGAAAATGTATAGAGCCTTGATGAAAATTATTGTCTTAAATTTGGTAAAAATGTTCAATCCATATAGACATATAGAGACTCTTGGTGTGATGTTACATATTTACTGGTAATTTATAAATAGATTTGATCTAATATGTGATATCATATTTTATTTGAATTCAATGATATATGGTAAATGATTTTATACTTTTTAACCATTATTAAATAGAAATTTTGTAAAACGTGTATTTACCATGATTTCCATATAAAATTTTTTTAACTAATAATCATTCTTCTTTTTCATTAATAATTTTTATGATCAGATGGTTTTATAGATAAAGGATTTGGATCAGCTGGGTGGGATCCTACTGATCTTGTTTGGAAAACATCCTTTTCACCCATTCAATGGTTTGTATACCTTTTATTGTCTTCCGATATAGGAAAATAAAAGGCATCACAACGATTCATTGATGTTTTTTTTCAGTTATGTCCAGGTAGATTGTAACAACAGGGGGTTATCTTTCTCACTCTATCACACATAGTAGTTTTTTCCATTTTATATTTCCTTTGTTTCATTCCTTTTATTTTAAATATTGATTAACTTCTTTTGGGATACTTTGATTCTAATGATTCCTTTTTATTGTGGTATATATTTCATGTTATTTATAGTATTTTTTCACAATTATTTTTATATTAATTCTATGTTCCTTTATATAGGTAATATATTAGATATTCCATTTTATTTTTTTAAATTTTATAACATAATTTCGAGAACAGATTCTTTGATGAAACCTGATTTCAAGGCCCTGTGATCCTGAAATAGAATTTTAATCTTTTTTTAAATTTATATAAATGTGAGAGAAAGTTTTTCTTACATTTAAAACGGTTTCTAGATCAAAAATCCAAGGGGACCATTGAACTCAAGAGGTTGTGATTTTTCTAGAAAGGTCTTAAATTCGACCGATGTGAGTTGTCTGGAAATGACAGATCTCAAGCATTTCAAAAAAATAAAATAACATAATAAGATATTTTATTTTCCTTCTCTCAACATTGAGTGGTGGGACGCCCTCACTACGGAGAGGAGACAAAGCGGTGACAAACCCCTTTAATGAGACTCCTTAACAAAAGAGAAAAGACACATAATTTCATTAATGAAATAATGTAACGACATGGAAATGCAGTGTAATATAAACATTGAAATGTGTTTCCCTATTAATGAGATAACCCGTTTGGGAATCAAACGTGGAATTACTCTAATAAACCTATGGTGAAGATACTTTCCAATAACGAATGAGGAACACTGGAGAATCGTTGACACACCCCAAGAATGGGACTTGAGATTGACTAACCCCAACAGAATCCCTGCGAACAGATTTCTAAAACAAAAAACCTCCTCCAGTTAGGGGTTGTGTTTGTTTAAATTTTAAATTTCTGCTTCTTCATTATAAAACGATGAACATGGATCATCCCAAGAAAAGTTTGATCGATGGATTGGTCATTCTTGTGGGTGGGTGACATATTATTTTGATTTGTGTATCGGGATTGATTAAATTGTTTGAAAGAATTTCAATCCTATACCTACACATGTTTAAACTCTAATGCAGAATGTAAGGGACGACATGAACATAGTCCAAGACCCTCTTACTTGTGCATTATTTGTGGCTAAATCATCATGTTTAGGGCGAGGTAATTTTAAGGCCTTAGGAGGGAATGTAGCCCCCAATGGAGACTAGATGCATAGACGGTGTAAAGAAAGAACCACTGGAGCAGACCATGTGGTCCATGGATTAAATATTCTTCGCACTGACATCGGCACTGAAAGATGTCAGATGGCAGAATCCATAGACCTCCTAGTCCACAATGAGGTTGAAGGAGCCATGATAATGTATAATAGCTGGTGGTGTCAGACTCTGACACAGGACCAAGTTGGCAATGTGGCACGCGCTGGCACACGTTACAGCAACCGTGTGTGGGATGCAAAGGTTTATGAGCTAAACCGGCAGCAGCACGCTGCTTTCCAGGTGACAAAGCATCTAACTGAATGAGAACTGGCCCATGCTCATGGGTCAGGTAGAGGAGATTGGTACGACTGGCAGGCTGGACCAGGGCATGAAAACAAGGCCACGACGTGGCCCAGGATGGTTTAACATGGCCTTCTCTTGTAGACCAGGCAGGAGACATAATAATGGGATGCTGGGTGCCCGAGCGGGTAACAGACCTGCATATCGTTTGTGGATCGGGCCAAATAATACTGGGTCTCTGGGTGACTCGACAGGCTGGACCCCCATACGAATTAGGCAAGGTCCAGCAAGGCCCAATGGGAATTTCCCACTAGCCAGGCAAGATAAGGACGAACTAGACCCAATCCATGTTAGGCCTGGTCTGTCAAATTGGTCTGGGTCATGTGGGACCCATGTTCTAGGTTGGTCAGGTCAGACCGATTTAGGAAGAAACAATCACCTATTTACTAAAATTCCAAAATCTCTCAAACTGGGCATCTGATTGACAAGTCGTTTGCAGTGTTGAAACCCTCGCAGTGAGGATGATATTTTGGAATTCTCCAAGGTTGCTTTCATGGAAGTAGGAAAGAGATTAATGGATTTAGGATCCATTTCTACCAGAATCAAGCACACTACGTGAGGAGATTATACGGGTGACTGATACCCGAAGACTATAAACAAGTGAACTTGTTTTGATCCACTACAATGGAACAGTGGGAAGCAGATCTGTGTGACCCAGTAGGACCATGATCAGAAGTGTCTATTTTTGTCCTGGTAGTAACATAATACTAATCAGGGATTAGTACCTTAGTACGATGGCCCTGGTAAGAAGCGACTATGTGTGACTTGGCAGGCCCATGGTGGGAAGTAGCACTGTGTGACCCAACATACCCACAATACTAATCAGGGATGAGTACCAAAAAACACCAAGACTATTGGGAAGATGGTCATTATGACCAAATATCCCTACTATGGGGAGAGTCTCTATGTGACCGGTCATACCCACTGTACTAATCTAGGATTTGAACCACATCATTGTAAGGTGTCAATTACTTGGATTGATTATATTTCATTCTTTTCTCTAGATTATACTAGGTGTGAGTTGTCCTACTTCATAACCATGATTAAAAATAATTCATTGTGGTTTTATTCATTAATTTGGTTGGTGGTCATTCCTTGTTGATTTGGGGTTTCTACTGTGTATTTTTTTACTCACCCCTGTACGGGATTCTCCCGCACATGTTGTGTCTGATGAGGACAACCAATGACTTGGCGGAGGACATGATGGCCTAGGACCAGGAAATGCCTAGTGGGATCAGGATTAAAGTACATGCTTCTATAGCTTTCACCAGATACTCTATACTTACCCATCAGGTGGGGTTTTCAGCCGATGGATTTCCATCGATCTTGTACTTCCTCTGGTTACAGATATCCTTTATTGGGTTTGTATTCTAGTCCATTTACTTTCAGTTGTAACTTTACACTCAGTAATTTTTAGTAGAATTTATGTTCTCTTTTCTAGTTTTCATGGGATTTGGTTGTATGTTCATGTGTACAAGAACATAGAAAAATTCCTCCCACATTTAGGTTTATGCCTTCGGGGATAGACGCTAACCCCTGCCATTTGGGTGGCGGGCTTGGTGTGATAACTACATGGGCCTCGGGGGACTATTTGTGAAAATGTTGTACCAGAGGTGTTCAGTTATACCTCAAAGACAAGGAGTATTTTGTTTTGTTTTGAAAACTGTTTTAGTTTTTTTGAGTTTTAGATTAAGATTCAGAGAGTTTAGTGTATGTGCGGAGGTCGACGTATCCATACACCGAGACCTTGAATTATTTTTTTGATTTATACATAAAAACTTCAGTTGCATGCATCATATATGAATTGGGTGTTTCCTCTTGTTCTTCAGGAATAAGAGTCAGCTCACTTGGAATAATCTATTAATTGTGGTGCATATTGATCAGTTTTAGGATATCTCTATACAGAAATCCATCTAGGGTTCCGATACATATTTGTGAGGACAACCCTCCTAGCGAAGAGGTGTTGGTTGAGGGACCAGTAATTGAGATGGCCCCACCGGGTGGTGCACTAGCGTTACCACCACTCTTTGATCATCAGTTAATGCATGCATCACTGGTAGAGGACACACACAAGATTAACACCTTGCATGATTTATAGAGATAGAGACCTCCCAGGATTAGTGGAGAGAAATATCATCAATCCATTGAGGACTAGATGGATGTGGTTACTTGGGACTTAAACATAGTGGGGACGCAACTTGACAATATGGAAATCATAGTCCTGATCCTTCTTCAGGGCTCTGCATGGAGATGGTGGAGTTTGACAATTCAGACTCATGATGAGGCGACCCATTCCTAGGCTTACATTGAGTGGATTTTCTTGGAGGAGTTCTTCCATATGGACTTGTACTTAGTGCACATACAGAAGCTTCTTCACCTAAAACATGGTCTCATGTTAGTGGATGAGTACTCTGTGAGGTTTACAGACATCTCCTACTACTCTATGGGCATGGTTCCGAACCTGTTATTCAAGACCCAAACCATTAATAAGGGACTACGATGGTAGATCAGGGCATTTATAAAGCTCAATGGGGGCTATCTAGTATGATGGTGTCGATATCGGTGTCATCCCATGGTACATGAGGATGCTGAAGTCTACCCCACAATGAGTAAGTAGTCCAAGATCATCCTTAAGAAATAAATATTCATACTCATCCACCACTACAGGAAAGCTCGGAATCATCTCGTCCGCCACACACAGGGGGAGGATAGCTAATGACCGAATGATCAGATGCACCCTCCCCCGAGAATGTATGCCATGCATTTCAAGAGTTGCCTTCTTACTGGTGGTGTAAAATCTTGTCCCATCATCACAAACATACTATACTCTATGCATAATACAGTTGATCTCAGGATGAACAACAAAAAACTAGTCCATACACAAGATGAAATCGTAATTCCACGAAGCTACTACTAGGAGATCCCAACCAAAGCTCTCACATCCAAGAGTAAGATCACACTATCGGCACCAGTGTGTAATCGTTGAATCCCCTCATGTAAAAGTTTTTAATCATAAGGATTGATCCAATGGCTCCACCAGAATCTACGAGCATCAAACAAGGTCAATGGAAATGAATGAGTGACTGGAACTTATGCATATAAGAACTTCATACAAGGTGGAGAAGACATATATCATACCTATAATCATCTCTGGAGTGTTGTGGTCATAGGTATCCACTTTTTGAAGCTCAGTTCACCCCATTCCACTTGGTCCCTGATGTTGGTGAGGACCACCTATGGGTGGTGGTGGTAGTACATTGAACCATTGTCCACTGCATGCTACTCAGCCTTCTCCCCTATAACATCAGCAAACCTACATAATATTTCACTCAAACCTTTTACTCTACCATGGAGGTCCCTCGACCATCTCCTAATTATCAATGGGACATGTCAGGGAGTCAGCAGCACTTGGGCACAAATTGTTACCCACGGACTGATGGTAAGATAGAGCTGACCATCCCTACCTTGGAAGACATGATTCGTTCTTGCGTCCTTGATTTTTTCCAAAGTTGGGAGGACCACAAGCCACTGGTGGAGTTTTCATACTACAAAATCTATCAATCCACCATTGGCATGGTTCCATTCGAGGATTCGTACAAGTGGCCTTGTAGATCACCTCTATGCTGGAAATACCTAATGGAGTCATCACTCATGGGTCTAGAGCTGGTAAAGGCTATCCCTAAGAAGGTGCAGATATTCTAGTAGTGGATGAGTACTGCATAGAGAAGGCATTAATCTTATGCTGAGAGGAGAAGAATACCCTTTGAGTTTGAGGAGAGATACCATGTTTTCCTTCAGGTCACTCCCTGAATGGGGTTGAGGATATTTAGATGAGGAGATAAGTTGTCTTTGAGGTTTAGCAGTCCTTTTTAGATTCTTGGAATTGTTGGATAGGTGGGGAACCACCTAGATCTACCCTAGATATTCATAGGGTGCGCGATATTGTCCACATGTCACATATGAGGAGGTAAATGCATGATACATCACAAATCATCATCTTGGGAGAGCTAGACAATGATGATGTCGTGATGTTTATGGAATTCCTGAGGGAGATAGAGGATCGATAGGAGTTGTTCCATCCTAGAAGTTCAATTCCCCTGGTGCACATTCGGTGGCAGCACATGAACCTCTAGAAGAGCACATGGGAGTCATAAGATCATATTCATGCTCAATACCCCCAATTACTCGTTTATCAATGTTGTTTATTATAGGGATGTAAATCCCTATATGTGGGGGTACTTTAATGTCCTGGATATTACCATGATTTTTTGATTATATGGGATTATTTCATGACTACATTATTTGACAACAACATATTATGAGGCCCAGTGAGTTCGGAAAAAAAAATTGAACTATATTTATGTTCATTTATGTAAACGTGTGAGCAGTTTTTTCTAACATTTAAACAGGTTCTCAGATAAATAATCTGAGGCTACCATTGAACATAGAACATCATGATTTTCCTATAATGGAATTAACTTCGACTAGTGTGGGTCATCTAGAAAATATTGTTAGCAGACTTTTCTGGGAAAAAATAACATAAAAATTTATTTTTTTCTCACTGTAGAGCTATGAAAATCCATCACTACGGTGCGACGATGAGCTCATTTTTTGAGCCCCTATATTGAGAATACATAATTGAAGTGAAAAAAACATGAAGTTTCATTAATTATACTACGTAATGACTTGGAAAATCATGGTAACCGAAATTATGTGATGCGTTTCTCTATTAATGAGATAACACATTGGGGAATCAAACATGGAATTCCTCAAATGAACCTACAGTGAAAATCCCCTCCATTGATGAAAGAATAATATCAGTGAATCACTGGAGACATCAATGCACCCTAAGAATGTGATTAGAGAGAGATGAATGCTAATGGAATCCCCATGAACGAATCACTCCAATGAAAAAACTACTCTACGTAGGGGTTGTGTTTTTTTTAATTTCATTTTTACCGTTCTACATTCTAAAACGACTAATGCAGATCATCCCAAAAAATGGTTGATCCACAGATCACTCAAACTAGCAAGTGGGGTCCCTTTTCATGGAATTCTTCTATCGAGATTTATTAAATTATTTGATAGAAATACAATCGTAATCCACCAAAATTATAAACACTAATTCAGAGGGTTCATGATGACATGAAGTAGTCTTAAGCCCCTCTTACTTGTGCATTCTTCTTGGAAAATTCTCAATGTTGATGACATGGTGATTTCAAGGACATAGTGGGGAAATAGGCACCCCTTAGAGACATGAGGTGCATACAATGTAAAGAATAGACAATCATATTAGACTCGGTGGTTCATGAAAAAACCCTATGGCATACCACGATGGAACACCAGGGGGAATTAGCTACGACTTGGTCGGGCCCAGGTGAGGTGGCAAGGTCTGTCAACAATGGATGAATACCGGCAGTGGTGGACACAGCCTATGCCTGCGGGCATCTGTTCCTCTCTGTCATGTGGTTAAGTGAATCCGTGTGGAAACCAAAGCATGGTCGGCATAGCCGTTCACATCGCAATGCATACCGGACAACCATGTGTCTAGCTAGAAGGGAACTAGCCCACACATTTGTGCTGGGAAGGGGATAAAAGTCAAGTAGGCAGGTCGGATGGGGGCCCACAAACTGGGTCGCGGCGCGACCCAGGTTGTTTTAAGCCGGCCCACTATCTTGGTTTGGACATACGACATAATATTGGGCTGATGGATGGTCCATGAGGGTTATAGACTAGCCCACTAGTTGTGGCTCATGCCAAATAAGACCTGATTGCTGGGTGACCCGACGGGCTGGAACCCCAATCGAACTGGGATGGGTCCAGCAAGAGACAATGGGCCTCGCCCACAGGCTAGGTCGGACCAGGCCAGACCATACCTAAAACATGTCAGTTTGGGTATGTCAAATTTGGCCAGTTCATGAAGGACCCTTGGGACAGGTTGGTCAGGTCGACCTAATCGGGTCAGACCGTGCCCACATGCAACTGGACCGGGTTTAATAAAAATACAATATCTCTCAAAATGGGCATCTGATTGATTATCCATTTTCGGATTTGGAACCATCACGGTGAAGAGTATCTTATAGAATAATGTTATGAGTCTTTAATGGAAGTTAGAATATGGAAAATGGATAGATGAGTGGTTTCTCCAAAAATAAATCGCACTATGTAGGGAGATCCTACGGCTGTTTGAGACTCGAATACTGCTGACTTGAAACCCTGTGTTGATTAGCTACTATGGCCCTATTGAAAGAGTATCTATGTCACCCAACATTCCCACAGTGGGGAGTGGTACTATGTTACCCATTAGACCCAACGTACTCCTCATGGATGAGTATCTTTGTATGATGTCCAAGGTGGGAAGCGGCTCTGTGTGACCCAGCTAGCCCATAGTGGGGAGCAGATCTGTGTGACCTAGTATACCCATGGTATTCATCAAGGATGAGTACAAGAGTAGTCCAGGACTATTGGTAAGCATCTCTATATTACCTGGCAGGCCCGCAGCAGGGATTAGCTTTGTGTGACCCAACATACCCACAATACTAATTAGGTATTATCACCACAAAATCTCAAGGTGTCCAGTATTGCAACATATGGTCTTGAATTCTTTTCTATATATTATACCATGGGTTATATGTCCAGCTCTAAAGTCATGATTTGTGATCATAAATCATGGTTGTCTTAGTCAATTTCTTTGTGGTCTTTATATGTTTTTTTAGTCCCTACTACGTACTTTGTTTCCCACCTATGCATGAGCTTCACCCACACATGTTGTGTCTGGTGCAGACAACTAACGACTTGGTGGCCCAGGACCAGGTAGTGACCATTATGATCAGGTATTATAGATGTGATTCTACGGCTTCTGGAATCTACTCTACACTTAACACTCATGTGGGGTTTTCAAAAGACGACCTTCAATCAATCTTGTACTTTCTCTTGTTGAAGTTGTACATTTTAGGGTTTGTATTCTAGCCCATATACATTCAGTTGAAACTTTACACTCAGTAGTTGTTAAGTTGAATGCATGTTCTCTATTATGGTTTTCTTGGGATGCGGTTATATGTGGGTGTGTACAAGTTCTCAAGAAAACACCTCCCACTAGTAGGTTGACGCCTTCAACGCAAGTCGCTACCCCTTGAACTTCTGGAGGCGGGGTTGGGGGAGTCACGACACATGTCTTGGGAGACGGGTCCTGACAATATAGATTGTAAAAAATCATTACCATTGTATTTTGTTGATGCTCACATGTTTTTCGCTAGCCAATGGAAATCTGACACACCATTCAGATATGTTATGCTTCAGGTCAGGTATTGTTTTGAGAGGGATTCCAAGAAGAATTTTTTAACACATCCACTTCTTGAACTGGTATCATTAAAAATTTATTCCTTTTTTTATTGATGATGTTAATGTTCTCTAAATGGATCCATTTTATTTTATTCCAATATTATTAACATTAATATTTATAATTTTTACCATTATAAAGATAAATTGAGGGAAAAGGTTAAAATTATATGATAATGACTAAATACTACCCTAAAACAATTGTTTTTCCTATTATATGTGTTAAGATGATACATGTACATATGTTGTTTGAATGAATGGAAGTTATGCGTAGTTTTTCATTGATTTTTACATTTACAAAAATTACTTAAATTATAATGTAAAAAATACTACTTTCTTTATTTTAGTACCTATAAAAAAAATTGACACATAAAAAACAAATTATATACTTTTCTAAATATTAAAATGCATGATAAGTGATTTTTTTCCCTAGTATTTTGTTTATAATTTTTATTAATTAAAACATTATCTTCCATTCTTAAGAAACTCTAATACAATATTTATGCATTTAATAGAGAATCATTATAATTGAATCTAAAAATAAAGAAACGTAATATAATTTGGAATAATAATTTTCCTCCATGAAGTTGTTAGATAAATATATCATGTAAGGTATTTTTTAAAAAATAAGATTCATTTTCCTATTTTATAATGCTATTTTTGAAGAAAAAATAATTGAAAACTTTCAGAAATGACAATAATGAAATTTTATAATAAATAATATTTTATTACATGATTCAAAATTTCCAGTCAATTGTATCTACGGAAATGTTACTTATAAAAGGTTTTAAATATCAATTAGCATCTATTGTTTCTATCATTAATTTTATTGTATCTATATTTTGCCCTAATGTGTAAAAAACATTTTATCATGGTAATTGTGAAAAAAAAAGGTTATCATATGTGGTAAAAAGATAAGGCTGAAAATTTCACTTAAACTAGTATATTTCCCTTTTAATGAGAGTATATTGACTCTTCTAATAAATAGATTAAAAAAATATCATTATTGTTAAAATGGGATATGAAGTATACATTATCTAAAAAAATACTGTAAAATACACTATTCTGTCCCATCCCTCATATATAAAATAGAATATCGTATCATCCTTTATTCACACTTAATAAACCATTTTGTCTTCCCAATTCTTGACCAAAAGCATTCCTTACAACCCTTCCCACATCCTAGATGCATAATTCACAACATAAATTCTATCTAATAAGACAATAACATTAATCCTAATTACATTTTCTAAAGAGAAGGTATAATTTTTAAATAATTGATTTTGTTTTATTTTTTCTTTTTCCACATTCAAATATTCTACATACATGATTATATAATAACACATACATATTCAATATAAATTTTTTTGATAATTTAATAACCCAAGTCCATATAATCTTTTATTATATAAGAAATATTATCGTTCGAGTTCAGGGTGGACTACCACCTTACAGAACCATGTAATTCATTCTCAAGATCATCCTACCAAGACTAGTTATACTGATCAATTATATATATATATATATATAATACACAATTCATATTTACCATTATGGATTGACATAACATAATATAATTTATATCATCTATATATATTGTAAAATGATAACATCATTCTCATGTAAATGTGGACTACTGCCGCCATGAAATTTTATGATTCGTTTTTTGTAAACATAGAAGTTTTCTATTAATTTAAATTATGTAAATAAAAAATATGTTATTTATGATTTAATGAAAAATATATATTTATAAAATTATGAATACCTTCTTTGCATTATGATCATTAAAAAATTAGTGTTACTCCTGAATATACGTATGGACTACCATATCAATGATTGAATAATAGTACATTTTAAATAACATTATCTCATGATTGGTTTAAAAAATATAATTATTTTATTATAATTCTAATTATTGAATGATTATTAATTTTGAAATTATATAATTATGACCACTATCACATTTTCACCTTAAAATTTTCATTTTATATGTATGATCCAGATGTCATTATAATTATTGATATGAATATAAATGATTTTTTAATGGAATATAACATTGTAGTAATTAAAATATATGAAATAATAAATATTAAAAATATTATTTTTAAATTTATTAATTAACAATATTTTAACATTTTAAAAGATAAACAATGTTCTCGATGAGTTGAACATCACATAAGGAACACATTAATTTAAAGATGTATTTAAAAATGTTTTTAAGATTTGTTTTCAAAATCATTCTCTTCCTTGTACATGTTATTGAAATAACATAATGGATATATTTATATATGTGTAATTGAAATATATATTAAAATTTTTATCTCTTCAAAATTTTGTCAACAAATTCATGTCATGACCCCCTCCCTCCAAAGATACCCCTCCTTGGATGGGAATGATGAAAGGGAGATGACGCCACCCGAGTCCCAGCTCATGTAGTCTATGGGTTAGAGACTAGAACAAAGGATATACAAACCAAAAAATATGGAAGGAATTTCACTTTTTTAAAACAAGATCGAGTGAAATTATGGATCATCAATAATAGAACTCTATGAAATAATATAAAATAAAACATAAATCCATCAAACATGCTTCTGTAAGATTGAACCGGTACAAAACAATGTCTCCAAATTAATGTTCACAAAACCAAGATGATGTAGAAAATTATTAACTATCGTAAAGTTGGAGATATTAATGCCCAGAATGGTCTAGAAATTCCTACTGAAAACCTGAAATATGTTTTAAATACCTTGGGTGAGAATATAGGTACACTATTTTGGATTTCCAAAGTCTTTCATGAACATATTAATGGATCATACTAATGCCCCATGAGAAAAAAAAAAGAACCAAAACATCACCTAACATATATACTAACCATCCAAACCACACTAATACATGCTCACAAAATAATAAAAGTCATGCAATGTAATATAACATTCAACTATGATAGGGTACCCTACACTATTTTCCACTGATTATCCTCTATTTACTGAAAAAACATCATCACTCTCCCACCTCTTCCCAAATTACCACTTCACAACCTACCCGCACACACTAGGGCCCCAAAACCACATCAAATCCAAAACGCAGTCACTTGGGACGCAAAAAACACATCACAACCCACCTGTAGACAACTAGGATGCATTCCAAATCACATCCCACCTACTGAAACCTGGGCCACATACCACAACACATCACACTCGCAGACACCTGGTCTATAAACCAAATCATTCAAACCACCTTCCTTTGAAAAATTTCATTTCTATTAGTCTTACAAAAACACAAAATTTTATATTCTATTGAATCACCTTTTAGACATTGAAATCAAAATACCATTGGAGTGTTGTTTCATAATATATCAAATATCTACAGCCCCATGGTGAGTAGATATCAAAATAAAAAATTTTGAAAAACAATATGAACCATCATTACTGTGACTATTTGGTCCTTAAGAAAGCATAGACACCCTACTGTAACATGGTTGTCAGGTCCTAGCCTACCAGGTACAAGTAGTTTCTATGTTCTCCCCACCCTAAGTCCCATCCATGTGCCCAAATGGGTTATCTAAATAAGGAATGTACCCATAGGCCATGTCCTTTCCAGTGTGCATTTTTTCTCACACACAGACACCCTGGTAATGTTCTGAAAAAGATTGCCCATCTTGATCGCTACTCCAGGACAATCAAGCATAACTATAGGTTTATAATCATGAAGGCTCTAGAAAAGGAAGGATAATCCTATTGACATGATTCATATCATTTAGTAATTTAACCCTTTATCATTTTGGTGTGTTTAAATCACCCCCTTTAGAGCACAACATCTTTATTGTGAGTCATACAAATCATAGAAGATATTGCACTACACTTATCTATGGGTACCATATCAGCTACCAAATTTGACTATCGGGTACATGTGATATCACAAACACCACACCATTACATGGTAATCGAGTCATGGCATGCCAAGTACCACTAGTTACCCTGCAGACATGTGGTACCCACCCTATGGCCCACCCACATGCCCGAACGGGTCATCTGACTAAGGAATGTCCACACAGGACAACACATGTCATGTCCAGTGTACTTTGGTCCTCACTCACAATGACCCTGTGAAACTTCGCTAATGGTTACCCATCTAAATCACTACTCTTAGACAAGAAAACATAATTGTGGAGTTCTAATCAAGCATACTCCTGAAAAGGAAGATGCACCTTTTTAACATGAGTAATATCATTTAGTCATTTAACAATTTACCATTCTGGGTGTCACAATTTCCCTATATATGCTTATGAAAGTACCACAAATCTTATAATACCTATCATTCCACCCATATAAGTGGTTATCAACACTTACTTAAAACCATTTTACCATGTAGAATTCCATCCATGTAAGCCTCATCAATAATGTCACAATGTATTGATATCAAGTAATTCTGACAGAAAATTATTTTTTTATTAAGAAACACTTTTAATGAAAAGTGAGAAACCGAAAATCCCAACCTTACAAGAATAAAAACCAAACCCAAAAATAACCAAAACAACATACCAGATCTTCCTCACCCTAGCATTTGCAACGAGGTAAGAAACATTCACCGATGCCATGTCACTTTTCTTGCTATCCCATGCAAGGATACATGGGCCCAGTACCGATGGAAAAGCCATACACTCTCAGACTTCCAAATCCAAATTAGATGAATCGGTGCCAAAAAGAGCTCAATCCCCATATGAAGTAGATCCAACCATATTCCCATCTACAAATAAAGAAAAGGAAAACACCACAAACCACACAACACAGAGAACCAAACATTCAAGACCGAAGACACCCCAACCCCAATATGAAAAACCACCCAATTAACTTGGAGAATTATAGATAAACCTAAGCTTACCAAGGCCCGTATCCCGAAACAATTTCCAAGATAAAGATGAAACCTATATGTTTGGGAAATCTGACAGGATCTTTTCAAATTCTGAGGCCATTTGGTCCCATGATTGTATATACTCCCCAATGTTCATCTTCCCTTTGTTGAAATCCCAAACAAGGATTAGGTATTTCTTGTCAATCCAAGCATATTGTTCCTCATTGAAGGTTTCCCTTATGGTTCTCCCCAACATGGAAGCAGCCTCCTACTCCGAAGCATTGAGCCATAGCACCTGTTCAGACACTTTCTCCTCACTGCTAAGCAATAACTCCAATGGATGCCCACCTTGGACACCTACCATCTGAGTCCCTCCTTCTCCTCCTCCTTGATTTACTTCCATTATCCTGAGATGGTGTTCCATCTTCTGAGTGAAAGCATTCACCCCCATTACATTCATTCTTATTCCCTCCCCTATGTCAAAAGGAATAATATGCATGGAACCGGAAGCATCCACAAGTAGACCTTCAAATATTTTATTCAGGGGAATAGAAGTCTTCCTTTGGTTGTACTGATTAACCTTTAAAGAAATTTGACCATGTTGCCCCCTCTTGTAAGAACTACTACGAGACCCTACATCGACTAGTGATACATACTCCTGGTCCACCGCAAACTGGGGTGTGCTTTCCCCTCCAGCTTCTTCAAGCTAAACCGAACCTTCCTCCATACCATTGTCCATAAGATCCATCTGAACAGCTACTACCACTCCAACCACTTCTATCATCGAGGAGGTCTGTTTCACAGCCTCCACACAAGCTTCCTTGGTACAACAAGCCACCCGTCCTTCTCCATTGTCCACACCCTACTGACAAAAACCATCCTCCCTCCTGTTAGCTTCTACCTCAATACCCAAAACACCATTACCTGAAGGACTAACTGCTAGGAAGTCATCCCTACATTGTTTATCAAGTAATTCATTATTATTTCCAACACTTTAACACACATGACTTTAATCCTACCAAGATTTATGATCACATTACCAGTATTATGCATCCCATACCACAAAAAACCCCACCAATACCAAAAAAATTACTAGTAATAAAATTATCAAACCTATAAAGGAATCCAAAAGTGATTTATTAACCAATTGAAAACATGAACCTACTTGGAACCAAATACTACATAATTTAAAACCACATGAATAAAGATTCCAACATCAACAAACAGTTTATCTTTTATTAGTGAGGTTATTAAAATAGAATCTCATGCTTTTTTCCAAACCACACACTTTTGAAAAATTTATAAAAATACATAAATTGAAAAATTATTTGAATCATTTAATATAAATAACAACATGAGAATAGTATAGTGAACAAAAAAATAAGTGGGTTTTTAGACGTTTAGAAACCCACAATAATACTTTGAATAAATAAATTTATATATATATATATATATATTGATCTCATAATGGGATATATATAAATGTGATAAATGGATGTGGTGTATCTTACATTCTATTTAGGGATTCCCCTCTCATTTTAATTGATTAATTTATGATCTAATTAATTAGTAAATTTTTAATAAAACATAAAACTACATCTTCACTCTGTTAGACCGACACCAAAAACATAGTAAGTTACATAGTGGAATAGGTCTACTATTATCGATATCAAAACATTAGTGGAATAAAAAAGGAACATTATTTGATGTTATTCTATATAATACCCAACTATTTTAGTATAGAATAAATTGAATTATTTTTTTGATTATCTTATAAAAACTAAATACCAAAGTAAAATGGGTCTCAATGTATTTCAATTAAAAGAATAATGAAACTTCTATAAATATGAAGATATTAATCAATTAATGTGGGGACATAATAATTTTTTATTTTGATTGATGAATAATAGTTCCTATAAAATAAATAATTAAAGAAATATTATTAAAAAATTCATCATTAAATTATTAATTTAATAAGTATTGTTTTCAATGTATTTTTTATTTTTAGAAGTTTATTTTTCAATGATAGATAGTTATATATATATATTTATGATTTAATATAAAAAATAAAAGTATATATTGTTTAATTTTTTATAAAAAAATTCTTTTATGCATTAAATATATAATATTTTTGAATATTATTACTTTTTGGGTGGTTTATTTAGTTTTTAAGTTTCTGGTGGATAATATAGAATTGCATTTTTAAAAATATATATATATTTGAGACATCATCATGACGTAAGTGTGAAATGATGGTTTAACAAAACATTTTAAAAAAAACTATTTATTAAGTGAAATAAATTATATCATAATCATTTATTGGATTTATAATACTATTATTAAAAAACATCTACCTATTTTGTAAATTATAAAAAAATAAATTTGATTGTTTCCCAATTAATATTGAAAATGAATGATTTTTTTGAATATTGTAAAATTTGTACAACTCCACATATGTGATTTTAAACCTATTATTTTCATGAAAATCATCTAAATAAATAATTTTTCTATAAAAAATATTTACTTTTGAAAAAACTATTTCCTATAAAAAGGATATATTTTAATTTCTTATAGAAATCTAATTTAAGAATAATTTTTATCAAAAAAATATAATAGCAGGTTATAAAATTATTTTCAAATTTTTAATCATAATCTTTTTATTTATTAATAATGTCAGTATTTTTTCCCAAACAATTTCATTATCATGGTTAGTTTGTCATCATGATAATGTTAAATAGGGTAATTTATGAGGACAAAATAAGATAGAATATATATAAAAATAATAATTAATTTGATTGGTTTAATATATTTATACTTATCTTATACTATAATCTAATTTGATTTTACATGGTTTGAATTGACCATGAGAAATATATTTATATTATTTTAACGTTAATATTATTTTCAAAATTTATGCCCCAACTTAAAAATATACAATTATAGACCAAAACTCTCTTTACTTAATGATATAATTATCATGGCCATGTAAATGAAATTCTCTCACAAACACTATTTTCATATCATAGATTTTATTGTTTACTTAAAATATAGATAGATGATGGTTTAAAGGGAAATTAAAATGGGGATATCCAATTATTAGTTAATGTTCGTGACTGACTTATTTTTAGATGTATTATCCCACAAAATGAACATATTCACTGATTTTTTTTAAATTAAATACTTATCATTGTTTTCATTAAAATTAATTATTTTGATGAAATAAAAATTATCTACATCTCTTCTATGAAATAGAAATTTGAAACATCATCCATGTGTGTATATCGAGAACTAACATTATGTATGCTGTTTAAAAAATTTCATCACTAACTTACATTCATTGTTATAAATATGGATTTTATAAATAAATATGATATATACTAAAAATTTATAATTCTATAAAAAAATAATTATCTTTATTCCTTCCCTATCATTCATTAAAAAAACACTCGCTCCTGTATTGTGTAGACTACAACCTCCATGAATTAAGTATTTCATATTTCATCCCCAAAAAACATGGATGACTTTGAATTTGTATTAAATATATAAATATGATATTGAGACCATTTTTTCAGTGTATATTTTCGATTCAATAAATTGTATTTATATTAATTGAGAATCTTAAAACATAACCTTAAAAATTAAATTACATAGACACATTGAATGTAATAATATCTTATAATTATCATTCATTTATCTTCTAAGACTAGAAAAAACTAAAATGTTTTATAAAATTAATAAATAAATTTATATATCATTATGATTATATAAATTTTAAATATTCATTATGAAGTATAATTTTCTTACTAATTAGTTATTTAATAAATAAAATTGTTGTTTCTTTTATACCACCAATATAAATGATGTAATAATTTTTATGAAATAAATGGTTAAGGAATGTAAACTACCACTATTAATAATATACAATAATAATGAATTTAATATATTTTCATATTTCTAGAATGGTGATATATCTATATATTTTTTTTATTAATTTAAATTACTTTTATGAAATAAATATATATATGAAATCATATTTTTATGATTTTCATGAGAACTATTTTCAAAATCTTGAATAAATTTTAGTTGTTCACTAGAAATACATACAACACCATCACTATTCCATAATTATTGTTTTTGAGATGATGAAACCATGACCTTTTTGGATGTACTGAAATAACTGAATCAATATATCCATTAAAAATAGAACAACTAACATAATGATGATTATTTGAACATAGAATTTATAATAATTGGGTTTTGAAAAATTATATGTAACAAGTATATAGGAATATAAATATACACATGGATTAGATATTGATTTATAAAATATATAAATATTTATGTAGGAGAATAGAGTGTGTTTGGAAAAGCGGAAGTCTGTGGAAAGGGTTTAATTTATAATCTCACATTCGATTGGGGTTATTTGTTATTAAATTTCCTCTATAGAAATTGAATTTCCATTCCCTAATAACCCACTTCTATTTTATCCTAATTTTTTTATATATAGCGCCTTAAATTTTATGTTAAATATTTTCTCCATTTGGTTCAGAAAATGATCAAAATAATATTTATTCAAAATGAAGGACTAATTTATTGTTTTGGTCATGAATAATTCTCTAATATATATATATTAATTTTTTTTCTCAAGAATTTATCTTCGTATGAAAAAATTTGGTTCTATTTTAAATATATATAAACATTAAAATTCATACCTTTTTTCTTCGAGTAATTCTTTATACTTTTTACAAAATTATGTTAACAGACTATTTCTGACCATTTTCATCAAGAATGACTTTTATCACCATTAAGAAAAATATTTATTACATCTATATCGTTCAATGTTTTTATTTTTTCCTTTATAAAACATATTCCTAATATTTTGGTAGATTGTCATTTTTTATATAAGAAAATTCATATTATTTTATTCAATGTTTTGAAAAATATTTTATTTAAAAAATATATATATCTTCTACCCAATATATTTTAACTCATGAATTTTTTATTTTTAATAATTATTTATTTTAAACTTCATTACACTAAACGTTTTAAATTTCTCCTTTATAAAATGTTTTGGGATTTTTGGTAGCAACCGTCGTTTTTGTGACTATGTTGAAAATGATGGAAGAATGTTATCCTAAATATTTCTATTAAGTTATCACATTAAATTTCTAATAGAAGTTAATTTTTTTTAGAAAATTCATTTTTCAATGCTTATGAAATTATTTAATGATATATTATTTTGGACTTTTTTTCTGAACAATGATTATTCATAGTTTATTTACACATTGATATTTTTTTCTCTATGACTCTACACCATTATTATAAAGTTAAATTTCTACATAATATATTTTTTGTTATGTAAAATGGAAAAAATTAGTTTAATTTTGACTAATTTAATATTTTCATTACCATATATCCTTTTCTATATGTAGTTCTAGTTGAAAATAGATTAATAATAAAGTGATTTTATTAAATGGAGAATAATTATATTATATAAAGTTAATTAAAAATAATTATTTATTAATTACAAGTAAATGTTGATTATTTATTGTAGATCATTCCATATATAAGGAATACATTGGATATGTGTTTGTGATGGATGGGGCATTTAATTATGAATCTCGTTAATGTAGTTGTTAAGGTATCATAACAAAAGCGATAAAATACAATATTACTTTAGTATTTTCTGTGTGGTTGTCCATTTATTGATAATTTTTTAGTAAAGGTCTAAAGGTTTTGGGAAATATGTATAATAGTATATATTTGGTAGTTATGAAATCAATAGATTATTATCTATGTGGTTACTATGTTTTTATTATACATGGATATTTAATTCCTTGGGTTATTGATTATATGGATCCATTATTGATTATTTAATATGTAATATTATTTATGTAGTATTTATTATTAATATAACCTAATATAAAAAATACCCTTAATTTTAATTTTTGACTTAGTCTTTATTTTTTTTCTATCACCTGGATAACAAGAAAGGATCATTGAATGAACTCAATGATAGGTTGAAAGGACTAATAATGTTTTCACAAATATTATATGTTGTTTTTATACTTTATAATATATTATTGAAATTATATATATATATATATTCTCTCCATACTACTATAGTTTGTGAACTTATTTGGTGAATTATCTTATATCTTACACAAATATAATATAATAATCATCCTATGTAGGTCACTAGAGTCAATGTTTTATCATAATCTCTTTCAAAATTCATTATTAATAGAATATTTTTATAACACTGTCCTTTTATCCCATTAAATATACCAAACCCTCAAACAATCCAAATACACCTGAGTAATCTAGTTTTAGACAGAAATTAGATCACTAAAATACCCAGTTCAATTTTACCCATACCCAATGAACCAAACGTGTTTTTCATTTAGTTGAATATTCCAAAGAAGTTTTAGGTCCCATATATGAATAATTTATAATTATATTTATTAATTTATTTATTATAAATTTTTTTCATCATGTTGTTAATCATTATTTTATAGTAATTTTTACAATATTTTTAATTATTAAAATTAAAATGGATTAATTATTGTACATTAATATTTTATCTCTCACCCATTTTGATTTATCATCACATGGTATGTTGTACCTTTAATAAGGCCAATATCATATCTCCCTATAAAACCACATTCAAGGATAATTAATGAATAATTTATAATGATTTTATTTTCCATTTTATGTATGTTTACCTATATGTATATAATTCAATTCATGTATCAATTGTAAATATAATTATTCTATATTAAAACACATATCAAAAAATTTAGTAAACATGAAATCGTTATTTTTATATATAATGAATTGTTAGTAAATAATTTATAAAAAATATGTTGGAATTTTTCAAATATTTCTAGATGTATTTTTTAGAAAATATAAATTTTGTACATGGTGTATTGGAATGATAATGTAACACAACAAAATTGGAAATGGGATTCTATACCAATTGAAACCCGTTTTGGATAAAAAAAAATTCTTCTTATTCATTGTTCTTTAATACCATATATTTTATAGAATATATATAACCACCTCATTTATCATGTTGTATTTTATTTTTAATATTTATTGGTGAAAATAATTTACAAAATAATTCACCATATTTTCATTAATGTGTCCCCTCCTTCCCCAATACCAGCATCCCTATATCCATTTAAATATAATAAATAAATTAAAATAATTATTTTTAATTTTAATATTTTATTATTTTGTCATTATTCTCTTATATGGTTGCAAATTTTATTCTCCTAATTTGAATAATATTTATTCATACTCTATATATTATAATGTATTTGAAAGAATAATCCTTATGTATATATATAATTCACTCTTAAATCATCTTTGTAGTAACATTATTTCATTTATGGATAAAAAACACCGCCATTATAAAAATGTTATACAAATATACCACATAAATTTATGTTATATTTTTATACATATTTTTCTATAATTTTATATATGATTTAACGTTGGACATAATATTTGTAACTTATAGGGAACTCATTGTTTCTTTATGTTTGTTCTCTATGTTATTTGTATTGATTTATGAATGATCATTTAATTATGTAATTCATAGGGGTTCATATTATTTTAAAGGTATTATATTTTGATGGGTGATCCTAGAATTAATGAGCCCTCTAATCCATCTGGTATATATTTTATCTCATTGAGGACCATGAGTGAGGAATAGTTAGAGAGAGCATTAAAAATATGTTTTGTATCCATGGTAGTAACCCTTTAATTATGGGTATGTTTTTTCTTTTTATTAATATCTCACATTTTATGAATCATTCATATGATTTCTATATATTTATGATTATGTTTCAATTGCTATTTTGTGGTAATAAATGTTATACTCATTTATGTACTCATATTGATTCCATATTTTATTCTAATATTCATCCATTTCATGTCATTTATCTCAATCTATCAATCATATATCTACAATTGTGATCATATAAATTTTAAATATTAAAAATGATTGTATGAGGACTACGATGGATACATTTAACAATGAATAAATTCTTTTAGGTATTACAATTAAATAAGCCCAATTTTCAAAGACCGTAATCATAAAAATATTGTGTTATCTAATATTAAGTAGTTTAGTAGAAAAATGATTTATAAAATATGTATGTTATGCCTCAATCACAACAGTACGTATCTTATAATGGTATAGTTATATTATAAATTGGGAAATATTCCAAAAAAATTGTTGTTTTGATTAATGGATATCACAATTAGAGTTCCCATGAATGAATCATTAATTTACTTATTATTTATTGGTATGATTAATTGAATTATGTATTATTTTTATCATTTTTTTATTGTTGGTATAATGAGGAATCAAATTAATAATAAGTGTGGTGTATAATTCAATGATTGTTGATTCATGTTCATGATGAAAAATAATACAGATATCAATTTCATAAAAAATTAATGAACCACTTCTTCTAAGTTTAAAATAATAATAAAAAACATGTGTATAACTTACTTGAACATTATAAGGAATTAGTTATAGTTTATTCATCATGAAAGTTCCCAAAATCATTTAATTAGTCCTGATATATTTTATTATGAAATGTTGTGTCATCCCAATAATGATATATTTTTAGAATAGAAAGAGGTTACATTAGCTATATAAAATTCAGAAAGAGAATAACATTAATGGTTTTCATTTATTATTAATTCAAAAACCAATAGATTTATACAAGGAAACATATAAATGATGGTTCGTGATAATATTTATTGAAATTTAATTTCGTAAAATATTCATACTAAAATTAAATGATAATTTATAGTGATATAATACATGTATAATGAATCTATTGTTTATTTTGATATTAATTTGAAATAAATATGATGATATATTAGTTTTTTCATCTATTATATATTAAATTATTGGTTCCATAGTGATTTATTATCATAAATCTAATAATATCATAAAATTATGCACATTAACATTTATTTTAAACCAGATTGATGTTCACATTAAGTAAATAAGTATTTTATAGAATATTCACCTAGATATAATGATATGTAATAGTGAATGGATATTTATATTAGTAGATCAAATAATTATATACATTGAGGCATGGATTTCAAATAATATAAATATTAAAAAAATGAACAAATTACCCATGCTATTTCATTGGATGAACATGTAAATTCATCTTATGTATAATGGGGGAAACAAAAATGATTAGTATTTAAATAATAATATAGCCTTCTTAATTAAATATATAAATGGGACAATTCATTCAATACAGCTCACATTTTTTAATTATTTAACATAAATAACCAGAAGTTCTATGAAATCCATTAAACCAAATAATGGGTTTCATGAATAATAAATTCATGAAACTAGTAAATTTAAGGGATCTTGTATGATTATATTCAATCAAAAAAACTGATTTTGAGAAAAATTTATATTTATGATAGTGTAATTTTTATTCACTCAATTATAGAGAATTTATTATTTTATTGGGTTCAAATTCATTCATTATTTTCATTAAACATTGATATTTTTTAAAATACATCCAGAATACCATTATGTGATGATATTATTTAAACCACCTTGTCATGAAATAATTTCATAATAGGTCAATAAATATGACCATATTATCATTTTTGGTATGATGCTTCCTCTAAATATCATAATTATTCCTCTAGAATAATTTGATAACATATTGGGCAATGATTCTATTTCTATTTTTATAAATTAAATAAGTACCATTTAAAAGAAATACCTTTTAATATCTTCTACTATAATATTATTTTATATAAATTTAACGATAATTTTCAATCTCATGTAGAATATCCTTTACATATATAGGTCACTATATCAAATAAACGAGAATATCATTCTCATCTAGTTGTGATAGTGGAATGGTTCATTCATAAATACCTTTATATGATGATGGTATATTCTGATTTATTCTAGGATGTTTCACATGGTCTTTCATAATACGATGATGTGGGGTTATGAATAGAACATATACATAGTATAATACGAATATAAATAATATAATATTGAATTTAACTAAAATAACTAGGTGGATTTAAGTCGGGGAATCAATATCATTTTGATAAAGGGTTTATATTCCCATGTGAATCACCTTGGGGTGTAATGGCACACATTATCAAAGAAATTTATGTTCAATTGATACATATTATCTATTATAATTAAATAATGTATCACAATAATGATATGGTATATTCTAACATGGATTAAGGAATTTTTCGACCAGCATCATGAATATCAATATGTCTTAAATGTGGATATTTGTTATAGATAGAATTAATGAATGTCAAATAGTGAATATATTATAAATAAATTCTATAATATATGATATATACAATAATTATATATTGACATACTATTTAGGCTCTCAAAAAATAGTAATCATCATATATATGAAGAACAATTTACATAGATATTTCCTCGATAAATATATATTAATATTATATGAGAATAATAACATTATAATAAATAATAAATTTAGAACATTATGAATGGTTATGAATGATATTGAATTATTTATTAAATGATTTTTAAAAAAAATTAAGTAAATATGACTTCTGGAAGATTCCACTCATCTTCATATAGCATGGGATGACAAAAAATGGAAGGTAAATAAATCCATTAACTAATTTTTATATTGAATAATGGAATATAAAAATTTTAATTAATTTGGTATTTGTATTAATGAATTATTTACTTACTACCACAACACTGGGACAAACTGCTAAATATTATGTATACCACTAAATAAGTTTTAGTAGATGGGTAAAATTATGTTGGGATCAATGAATGTGAAACATGATACAAGGTTCTCAAGATGTTTGTGGTTAATGACCATATAATTTATCTAAACACATTTTTATTTGTTTCTACGATATATGACCCATTTTTTAAGAAGGGTTGGGGTTGAATAAACATTGTAAATAATTATTCCATAGCATTTTTCACATCAAAATCAATTTTTCAAGATATAAATATCCTAAAAATTGATCTATATTGGGTATTTTGAGGATTTTATTGATGATTTATTGGGTATAACTGCAAGTAGGAATGTTTGATTAAATGGTTTTTAAGAATATATCCAAATATAAGGAGATGAAAATACATCATAAAAATCATCTTGGGTTGATTATCTGTTATGAATGGTCAATAAATTTCAATTATTATAAGGAAAATTAGGAGATTAATCATAGTAGAATAAATGATCATCTATAGTATCCATGATTATAATTAAGATAGACATTATTATGATACATATAAAAGTATATATATGTAACTAACCAAATAAATGGTGATATTATACTATAAAAAAATTATTGCACATACATTTTTTGGTTCAGAATGATTGTGATGAAGAAAAAAGTGGGAGGAGGATGAATTTTATCCTTTTAAAAATCTTACCAAAATTAAAATGACTCTATTTAATGGAAGTGATCAAATACTTCCCTCATAAGGATAAATGAGTATAAGAAATATAAAGATAGGATAATATAGTAATGTATAGTGGTGTGGGTAATATAATTCCTTTATTCCACTCAACCAATTCTACACTCTATGAAATTGGTGATTTTGACTAGTTGGTCATATTATGTGGAGACTTCTATAACTGAGTATGGGAAGTTGAAGATTTAAAACGTTTTTACATGTCCTTATGGTTCTTTTATAGGGTATTAAAATTTCACATCATAGTTCAAGAACCTGACACCCCACCATGATGGATTTTGAGCATCTAATACTCCAATAATTTGAAGAGATTCATTTGATTGATAATAATATTTATCTCATAGTTCCATTAGCATCTAATAGTTTTATGTTATCATCAATAATTCATATCAAAACCAAAATTATCATCAATGACATGTTGTCTTTTTATTACTATTGTTATTATAACTGTGTGTGATTAATACATATATAATATATATATCAATTATCACTTATAAATAGTATGTATTAGAATGACAAAAATTCATAACATTATCTTTTAGGTGTTTTAACATCTTCATCATTCTTTTTATCTACCCTTTCATACTATGGAAAGTTAAATATAGAGAGAATAAATATCCATCAATTGGATCACTCAACTTTCTTCAGATACTCAAAATAAATTGTGTCTATTTCTTTCATAAATATATCCTTATAAATCATAAATAAATTACCTATTTATTCCAATAGAATAAATATATAATAAAATAATTAAATAAATTTTTAATAACTCATCTGATAACATCTTCAAGACACTAGGATCATTAAATACATCCCCCTTTTGTGTCATTAAAAATATACTTGTAAAATTGTTCAATGAAATATTTAAAAGTAGAAGAAACATCCAAAATATAATTCAAAAATTATTATTTTTATATCCATGATTCCATTATAAAAACAAGACATTGTTTGGAAATATCATAAATCATTGGTATTATCATATTTTGGATAAGGTGATAATCTCATCAGCTCCCTATAACCACACTAGATGATTTCATATGACATAAATAATATAGAGACATCACATTCATACTGATATGAATATTAAAATCCTTAATATCTTTAGTTTTCAATTATAATGGTAAATATACAACACATAGCATATCACCATTTCTACATATAATATGCTACACAAAAAATGAATATATTTCTTTCAGGAAGAAGATATGTTTAATTTCATGAAATGGAAATAAGAATTCAATCCATTTACATAGATATGATACTCACAATATTGGCCTTTGTTAAATCATACTATAGAGTTTGGTTAAAAAATTATGATATAAAAAATTCATATAATCATACATTATTTGTTAATTTCAGTTTTAAAAAATATGTCTCTGTAAAAAATTTGTACGGTGAAGTTTCATTTCTATTCTTCTTGTTAATTTTTAGTTCATAATTATTCCTTAAGTAGAACAATTTCATATAATTATAGAAAGGAAGAAAAATATCCTATATAATCAAGCTTCTATTGGGGAAATTATTAATACCATCTACACATTCCACAATAGTTGCACGAGTAGCAGGAGGAGGTCTGACTTTGAACATATAAAAATATTGAGCAGGTATAAAATTCACATTTATAGCAGTGAAAGGAATTTTAGTTTCTAAAAAATATATGGTTCCATCTTATTAGAGATACATGTTTTATTTTTCATACATTGAAATGTATATTACGGTTATAATTTCATCCACGCATATGGTTCATTATTAATGTACGTATCATATAACTTACATTTGTCCAAATGTTGCATGGGGATAAAAATTCACATATGGATCATAATATTATAATGTAGGGTATATTAAACCATCTTTTAAACCATACTACAGTTTAACTATTTGGAACATCGAAATAATGTTCATACCAATATGGGGTTAAAAAAACTTATTAAAAAATGAACAGCTTAATATAACATAAATCAATTATTTTTACATGATATTATCATATTATTGAGACTATATAATAGAAGTAATTTATTTTTTAAATCTCAACTGATATCCAATAGATAAATAATAACACGAATATGACATATAAATATCGTTACGTATTCAAAAAAATTGATTTAATAATATTTTAAAAAAATTTGTTGGGAAACATCATTGTTGAACATTAGATAATTTGTTGACCATCCAAATGAACTTTTTCAACATTGATGTAAATTTATGAAATTGATATAATGTTATATTTTTCAATCCTACTAGGTTTTTACTGATTCCTCTATTAGTATATGTTATAGTAAAATGATAATTTTATTTTTCCAAATCTAGTGACATTAATGTTGCAATATTGCTATAGAAAACTTAGGTTTTTTTAAGTGCGAAGAAATACCCTTTTCAAAATTCCTCATAAAATAAATATGTTTATGTAAATCTATTCTCTATAAAACTGAATAAGATTAATCCAAATTAGTTCAAAAATATTTTGAGATATTATCAAATTTTTTTTAAAACATTAAGATGAAAACATTATTGTTACTTGAATAGATTATAACTTCATTGGAGAATGATTTCACCATAAAAATGAATTGGAATTCGATATGAACATATGAAATGAATATAATATTCTTATATTTCCAATTAAAGAACCACCATAATAATCAGATCAGTATTTATTTAGATTTAAAAAAAATACAACGACATACTAAATATAAAACAATTTGAAAATTTTGTACAAAAGAAAGGAATTATGGGGTCATGTAATTATCAAAACCAAAATAAATTAGATTATAATGGATCAAATAAAAATTCATCCCCTTTTCATAATTACAAAACCCTAATTCACTACTAATATTCTCTCCCCATTTTATAAGGATTAAGCATATGAGTTCTTATGTGTACTAAATAATACAATATATTTACACCTTTTTATAAATAATAATATTTTTAAATTCTAGTACATGTATTAAAAATATATAAAATTAGAATCCACAATTTTTATTACACATTTTTTAAAAAGAGTCTAAAAGTTGAGTTATTGAAATATATTTTATAAATACATACAATGATATATACTTGAAATAAATTAATGTTTCCTTGAAACAGAAAAAATAATATAAAAATGGATCCATTAAGATATATAAAATATTATTTAATGAATAATTAATGTTTTCATGATTTTTAAAGTATTTATTAAACCATTGAATTATTTCCATTGGAAAAAAACATTTTAACACATTCTAAATATTTATAATATCTCACCTTATGTCATATCATAATTATAAAATATATAAAATTATTTCAAGGAATTTATTATTAAAAATATTATTAAAAACTAAATGTTTCATTTATGTCACAAATGATGAAATAATATAAATCTAATTATTTAATATTTTATTACATATAGTAATATATTAATTTACAACATAAAATTATTAAAAATAGTAATACATTAAAAACCCATCTTAAAAAACATTGATTTACATAATATCATAAAAGTAATCTAGTCGACCATCGGTTAATAAAATAATTCAATGTATTAATTATTAAAATATATTATGAGAAAATCGTTTCATAGATTAAGAATAAGAATAATAAAATATAGGTGAATAAATGATAAAATATTAAAATGTTTTTATCCACCCAAAATAAATAGTTAGGAATTTAAATAAAATATTTACTTTGAAAATAAAGTACTGCATATAATTTAATAGTTCCAAATCAAGGAAAGTTTTCATATAACAAAAAACATTAAATATTTCTTTCCTTAATAAAATGAATAAATGAAATATAAATGTATTTTTTAGGAAAAAACATTATTATATAGAAATGAAGACATGTTTTTTAAACCTAAAATTTATAAAATTCATGTTCATTTTAGTATCGATATTATTTTAGGTCGTACAGTTTTAGCAACTAAAAACAACAGTAACCAAAACTATTCATTTTGATCAACAATATTATTTGTTTTTACAGATAATTATTATGAAAAATGAATATTATTGACAACAAAAATTGTGTTTCTAAAAAATTAAATTCATTAAAATAATTTCCATTAATACCATAATAAAAAATTTAGTAGTAGAAAAGTTATTTCATTTAAAACTATGAAAAAAATATGTTCTACATAATTTTTTTATCTCCATTACAACCAATATTAATTTTTCTATTGTGAAATTTATTTTCACCACGAATTTATTTATTTAATTCTCTCCATTAATAAGGATACTAATATATAGGATTAAGGATTCAAATTTTTCCAATAATTCATTTTTTCAGTTTCATGAAAATAACATGAATTTGTGGATTAATTGATTATAAATTATTAATTTAATATGTCAAATTCTCATTGTCATCTTAAATATAATAATAAGATTTTATATGTCTTCTATGATATTAATTAAAGGATTTTTACTTTTATATAACCATAGAACAAAATGTATCACGTCCATCATAAGAAAAATATTATGATTCTGTATTTTCAGAGAAGTATCATTATACCTCATCAATGTGAACCAAAGAACATATATAGGTCTACTTATTTTATTTCGCAACTTCATAGTTTTATATAGATTAATCACTCCATCCCAAATGACATGAATATAAAAATCCATCAATCTGAACATCGATTGTATAATTTTTTTATTATATTAATATGAATTTCAATTGCTTCTAGAATCATAGCTTCGTAAATCTCAATCTAATCATTTAATTACTTATTTGATTCAAGATTAGGAGTTCCCCAGGCATGAAAACATTTTAAATGCATATTAAAATTATCACTAAATTAAGAATAAATAAAAAAATTACCATATCTCATAGGCTCTAGAACATTTTGAAACATGATTTAATTAATCAAAACCATGTTCACATATAATTGAATTTATAACTCTCATACTATCATCATATACATCTCAATTACTATAATCTAAATTCTATAGTTCCTCATGGATTTAATTGTGTATGAAAATACTCATGAATATATTAATCAAATGTCCTTCAAATATATATTCCTGATATCTTTCTATAATCCAAAATTATCATAATTAAATTAATCATCATAGATAATCTGAATAGATTCTATATGAACACTTATTAGGACATGTATTTATAAAGATCATTAAATTATGTTTTTAGAGAAAAAATAAATCTTCAATATTTAAAAATAAAAACACCATTGATACCATATGTTAGTTTAAGATAAAATATTATATTTTTTAAGTATTTATAATGAAAAAATATAGAAATAATGAACTTCGTATTATACCATTTTTTTTGTGTCGGAATGCATATTATGATTACATAATAGTGGTGAATTGTTTCCACATAAAAATATTAATGAAATTAAAATTTACTTATATAAATAAATATATCTATTCCTTTTCTATTATGAAAGAGTGAGCAGCGGAAATAAATGAAGAAAAGAACACGTCGATGTAAAGTAGTTTGGGGCATATAAATCCAATAGATCACTCTAGAAATGCTCTATACTATGGGATTAGTTATATCCAAATGATGGTCCTATTATAAGGAGACCTATAAAAATGAGTACATTAGTTTGAAACCTTTTGTCTTTTATAGGATATTTAGGTTTATTTATTGGGAATAAAAAATCCACATCATAGGCATAGAATCAGAACATCCACCCTGAAATAGACCAACCAACTGATACTCATATAAATAATTTGATATCATGTTCATTGAAAATGGATTTAGTTCATTGTTATAGTAGAAACTAACAGATGTTCTTGATCATCAATAACACACAATCGTTCCCAAATAATCATCTATGTTGTGCATGGTTCTTCTTCTTATTGTTATTTGAATAGTTATATATTAATGGATATACAAATCATTTCAGTTTTTAGTAAAATTCATTAGAATTAGAATGAGAATAATTTATAACATTATTTTTGTAATCATTTTCACATCTCCACCATTCATCGTATAAAAGTTTTCCAACCATAAATATATATAATGAAAATTAATATCCAGTAGTATTAGCACTCATATTCCTTGGAATAATAATAATAAATAGAGTAAATATGATTTATAAATATCTACATATAAATCATATCATTTTATCCTTTTAATTTTCATAAATTAATCGTTAATAAATCCTTTCAAAATAATTTGTATAACTATTGACATAACATCATTAGAATAAAAGTTGCATTGAAGTCGTAATTCATTTAAGTCTTAATGTACTCTAATTTAAAATTATTGAAATACTCATGATACATATTAAAAAATTAAGCAATATAATTAAAATATTTGAATTAAAATATCTTTGAGTCCTTTGGAATAACGTGACCTTCTTTTTAAATATTTACAATATTGGATATTCCCATAAAACTAATAATATGAAAATATCATTGTAACCCTATATTAAAATGTTATAATTTCTCCAGATATAAAAAACAAGGATACATCAATTTTATACTGATATATGTAAAATCATATTATAGATAATACATGTACTCCTTTGTCCTAGTTGTGGATATTAATTTTCAATGGTTGTGTACATTTGAGAAATTATTGGGGGGATACCTAGAATGTTATGTGAGATATTTTTTTACTCCTGGCTTTAACCAGTGTTTTTTTCATGCTGTAGGAGTGTTACATTTCATGTAACTTGGTTACATGATGTGTAATGGTTTCTGGCAGTTTGTTAGGAAAGTATTCATGATATGAAATTTATACATCATGACTAGCCTTTACACATCATGTGTTATTTAATAAATGATTTTTAATTCAAGGTGGCATGTAATTCATATGTTTCAGATATTAACTAATTCACGATATCTGTTGTTATTAAAATCCTTTGTAATACCCCAAATACATTTCTAAAATAGGTAGCCCAACTGATATATTCATTTTTATCCTCTCCAATTTAACTCTAAATCACCCAAATCCTTCCCCAAGCGATCATGAAGCTCTCTAACCCTTCTGAATCCATTTGTTCATCGTTCGATCATCGTTGCGCATGAGGTGTGATAATTGGGTAATATTTATCCCTTTTTCTTCTTACTAATATCATTCTCCTCCTACGGGGTTTCAATAGTCCATCTTGATAGTGATGGTTGTATCCACTATGGTTTTGGATCTTTAATCTATGTTTTGTTTTGAGGTCTTCTTTAACATAGTTCTCGTTGACAGGTGCTTTTTTGTGTTTCTTTTTAAGGAAAATGATTTTTTAAACGTTTCTTTTTAGAAAAAAATGATTAAAATTGAATTTATATATTTATCTCAATAGTTTATTTAATTTAAATTTCTCACCAAAAATCACTTGATCGGATAAAATCCAATTCCAGTGAATAGGGTGATTTGAAATGGTTTTGGAATATGTATTGGGAAAACCCCCAATTCAATTTTACTTGGGTTTTTTATTGAAATTGGGTAATTTCAATAGATTAATTTAAAAGGTTTATTTGAAGGATATGGTTTCAATTAATTTGTTTATTTTAATTCTAGAATAGAATAGTGATATTTATTTAATTAGTTTTGAATGGATTTAAAACTTTTAAAAATGGATTGAAATGATATGATTGAAATACAATAGTAATAACTAGTGAATGGGGTATGACTTTAATTTAATTTTTTTTGTTTTAACTTGAAAATTATAATTTATATAGAAGAATGTGATTTTATTTGATTTTAAGAATTTTTAAATAAATATCCCATCATCCATTTTGTCATATCACTTGTAAGCCTTGGGTAGTTTATGAGATATTTTGACACACCATATGTTATTATAACATTCTAAAATATATATATGTGGCAGGTAACATCCCCGATGGCATGGTAACAAGTAGCATTTTCTAGTTTCAGTGATATGTGTTAATACATATATTGTTGAGATCACCTAGAGAGTGTGGAGTCCTATAACTGAAAGTTTATTATAACTATTAATAAGATTACCATTTTTCTTACTTGTTTTATATTTTAGATATAAATATATTTCAACTTTTTTAAAATTCTTTACATACCATTTGGGTTTACAAAATCTATTTTATGAATCTTTTTTATTTAATTTAATGTTTTATAAATATCCCATCACTTAAAATCAATTATATTAAAGTATTTTCCTATCATTTTATCTACATGGCATGATTTTTCTAAATATGATTTGAAAATTCCAGACATGATTATTTTAAAATTGAAATCATTTCTTTATTTAATATATTTTCTACTTATTATGGAATCCATGTTGAGACCCAACTATTATTTTTTGCACACATCCTACTTGTTCCAACTGGTGTTTATATATTATCTCATTCCATGTTCGAGCATTGGGAAATGATCTATTGGAGGTAGAACCATTTATAGGACATTGGATGTGGTGAGTTGTGTCCATAAGAACGTAGGGTTCTTTTTTTATTTTGGTACTTGGGTTGTAGTATTTTGGGCTAGATATTCCCTATTGTATTCTATTACATTACATATAATTTAATTTCTTTTGTTATGCATTCTTAGTTATCTCCTTTTGTACTTATAAAATTTTTGTGGAAAAACATTTCCCAGATTTCATTGTTTTATTGTAGGTGCTAGTCATCTCCACAGTGGATAGGCAAATCCCTTCAGGATATATATGATCCATCTTAGTTAGAAGGTTACTAGGGTACCTTGGTTGGTTTGTGACAAGATGGTATCAGAGGAGGCTATTAACCATCTGTATTAATGTCAGTATACAGTTGAAATAATTTCCAATCATATAACGTTGTTTTGATTATGTTCTTGGATATATATAACTACAATGAACTTTAAATTTCAATGGGTAGTCATAAAAAGGAGTCTTCTCAATTATTTATAGTCTTTTAAAAAAATTTATTTGGATTGAGTGGAATAAAAATCTCATTATTCAATATTTTGGATATAATTTCCCTCGTTACTCGGATTGAATGTCATTATGTTGTCTTCCTTGTTGTCTCCTGATTTTGTGTTGCATCGTGCCTCTAAGAATACATGTAAATTATATCTAGGATGAATATGCTGAAAAACCACAGTAAGAGAATCCTCCAGTGGACAAAAAATGTGTTGAATTGATTGTGTGAAATTTATAACCTATAGGATAGGTGCCACCAATTTTTCCCGTTCAGTGTCACGATATTTATTATAAGTTGATTGTTATGAGAAATCTTTCTAAAGAGTTCCTTCACCATAATACCTTAGTTTCAAAGGGTCAATTTAACCTCAATAGGTTGTACAATGGATAGCCAATATAGAAAGACTTTTTGAGTTCTTGGAGAAACTGAATGAGATTAGGGTGAAGTGTTCCATCTTCATACTAGAAAGTCTAAGAATGATATGTTGGGACATGGTGGTGATATAAATGAAACAAGTTGGCTATTATTATAAGGAATTCAAGGTTCCTTTCACCAAACAGTTTATCCAGATTCAATGGTGTTGGTGAAGGCTACAATGGTTTTCAAATTTGGGATGGCTCATAGAACTGTGATGGAGTATTCAAACATCTTTTTAAAGCTGGTGTAGTTATCACCTGAGATAGTATATAATGAGCAGATTAAGTATCAATGGTTTGAGTTAGGACTTCTATCATATATTTTTTATCATGTTTTCTTACTAAATATAATAACATATGATGATTTACGGGATAAGGAGATGATGGTTGAGATCGACTTGACTGGAATGTTTGCTTTATCTGAAGTTTCTTTCTATCCTTGTGGTAGTGCGAGTTACATCATGGATAATTTAAGTGTGATGATTATCGCAGCAGTTATTGATTGGAGGGTCATTCGAGACCACCTATAGTGCCAGTAGGAAGTCCATTTATTTATTATCTGCTTACAAACCAATGATATTATAATATGTTTTTCAATAATCCACCCAAGAACTATAGCTCTGACGGACATTCAGGACACTTATAGGGTCTCTTCCTAAACATTGGTACTCCATGTTGTAGAACATGGTCATCATGTCATCCAAAAACTATAGGAAAATCAGATTCACCATGAATAAAAAGCTTCTATCCATAGGAATCCTATAAAAAAGATACTTTATACAATGTAAGAGCCTCCTGAGTAGGTATATGCAGGTCGATCAACTTTGACATGTACCATTATTATAGATTCATCAAAAGTGACTACTGTATTTGATAATGGTGCGTCTCTATCATGTATTTTTACACCTAAGGATAATCTTATTAATCATAATATGGAGTGTTTATATTATGAAATTCATATTTCTACACAACTTTGAAAAGAGAGATAGCAGGGTCTCTATTGCGCACTTATGTGTTCTCTATATCCGATTTTGAGAAAGATTGTAGTTTCTTGGTCCCTGACATAGACTATCCCCATGTAAAATTTTTGATGGATAATCTCAATTACAATAAACCATAGATTTATTTTAATCATCAATTGGTCTACCTTACTACACCATATTTTGTGTATTGTCTTTCATATAGAATTGGACCCAATGACGAGTAGATTCATACCATATTATCTAGATTTTGGGAAAATGATATAAATATTTACTTTAGATGTGGAATATTATTCAATGATTGGTTATCTCCCCCCAATTTTCATCAAGTTTCTTTATGTTTTTCCTTTTATTTCTCTACTTTTCCACTGGTAAGGGTGGTCTAGTTTTCCAATGACATAATTTCTGGCCCTCAACCATTTTCAATTGAATATTATTGAATAGATATATCTAAAATGAATATTATGATGTCCAAATTCAATGATCTTATTTTAAAAGACATAATACTGCCTAGTGTTTCACTGTGGGAGGCATCGATTCTCATCCCTGTAAATTATTATTGTTTTCATTGCTTATGTGTTGATTACCCAAATCTCACACGAATCACGGTAAATAAAAATTATTTTTTCTATTGATTGATGATTTGTTTTATTAGTTGAAATATGTGATTTGGTTTACAATGATTGAAAACTAAGAATGTTACCATCATTTTATGATATATGAATATGAAATTTATGAAACCTCCATTCAGAGACAGTAAATCCATTATGATTTCTTTATTATGCCTTTTGATCTAATAAATTCTCATTTATATTTCATGAATCAAATGATCATGATTTTCCATGATTATCTAGGCACTGGTGTGGTAGTATTTTTGGATGACATCCTTTATTAGTCCAATTTTTAAGAGGATCATGTGAATCATCTAAGAAAATTCTTTGAGTTGGCTGAGAAATCATCAGCTTTACACCAAGCATTCAAAGTGTGATATATGTATTTAGTAGGTGAAATTATCAGCACTTTTGGTGCTTGAGTATGGAATAAAAGTTGATCCTAATAAGTTTAATGATGTCACCACCTGTTTGAAACCTTGAATTGTATTTGAGATTTTAATATTACTGGTAATAGCAGGATATAATCATATATCCGTGAAAGAATTATCGATGTTAGATTCTCCAACGACTGCTCTGATAATGAAGGGGTGACGTTCTCTTGGATAACTAAGGTTAGATATATTTTGTGCTGTTGAAATATTTTTTGGACAACTACACCAATTTTGACTATTCCAGAGGCTGGGCATGTCTCTGTGGCCTTTTATGATGCATCGGGTTCATGATTGGGATGCACTATTAAAAATGATAATCATGTGGATTTGTAATGATCTCATCAATATATTCCACTGTTGAATACTTATCCTACCCATAACCATGTACTTGCAGTTGTGATTCCTGTGCATAAGAATTGGATTCAACAACATTGTTGTAAAATATTTACTATGAACTTAGATCCCAAATGATTTAGTTATATATTCTCAACCAAATATTTGAATCTCCACCAGAGTCATTGGGTGGAGTACCTACAATATTTTGACATTAAAATCACCTATACCTCCGGGAAATATAATTTAGTTGGAGAGGCGTTGAGTAGGAATCATACAACCAAGACAGTTATTAAGTATTTTTATTATTGGATTCTGATGGTTCTGTTCTCACAATTTCATATTGTAGTTCAGAATAATGTGGATGAAGTTTCATTAGCCAGAGTCTAATTTATATCCACTATTCTCAAGATTATTCATCACGATAAAGAGCATGATGAAGAATTATATATAATAAGAGACTGTTAATTTTCTATAGGTAGTTTCCTTATGGTCGCTCTCCAACTATTAGTGTTTTATGCTATCAAAATTGAATTATTTTTTTGTTAGAAACAAGAGAGGATGTGATGAAGGATTTTCATAATTCCTTGAGGTATGTGAAACATGTAACAAATAATATGTTTTATGAAATGTAGTGGTATTTGTAGTGGCCATGTTTGAGATGGGGAATTGTTGAGGTTGTCCCATGTTGTTATATGTTCCAATAGTTGAAGGTCTAACATCATAATCCTTAGTATTTACTTTATCCACTTCATATCCCTACATAAAAGTGAGATGAAATGAACATGGGAATGGTGGTTTTTTCGACTCATACCCATAGAACGAGGTTTGTGATATGGGTTTTGAATGACATGCTAACCATGTCGGGTCACGTTATACCAATATGTGATATTAATAAAGATGAGGTGTTGGGAATTCTCTACATGAATTTGGTCATTTGTTTTCATGTATTTAGATCTGCAATAGTCATTATTATTGATCCTCGATTTATATATCACATTTAGATAGAAGCCTTCATATGGAACTGGGATCTCATGTTTGTTTGATCATGACATACCATCCATTGTCAGATGACCATTAAGAGAGTGCTATAAAGATTCTTGAGGATATTTTCACCACATATATTATTGACTTATCTAGGTCTTGGGATGATCACATGGGTATGGTTGAGTTTGATTATAAAAATAGTTTCCAATTCACGATCATAAAGGGTCCTTTTGAGACCTTGTATAGCTATTTTTTTAATCTATATTGTGTTATTTAGAGTTTAGGGAACGATACTTGTTTTGACCAAGTTTGATTCAAGAGAGAACAATGAGGATTTTTTTTAATTTATTAGTGAATTTTTAATCCCCAAATCTGATATAAGTCTTATAGAGTTCATCACTATAGACCTTTGGAGTTATTAGTCGATGAATAGGTGTTTTTGAATGTTTATCCCCACTTGAGTCATCGAAAGCATGGGAGTAAAGGGAAGCTTTCTCCCCATTTTGTGTCACTTTGATTTTTTCTGAACAGGTTGGGATTATTTCATACAATTTATAACATCAACCATATATGTCATAGATGCATAATGTGTTCCATTTATCATATCTAATAAAGAGTTTGTCTTATCCGTGTCATTTTTTTCAGATAGAGTGATATAGAGATTGAACATGATTTATATTTGACTGAATAGCTAGTCAGGATAGTTGATTCTGTGTCCAGGGTATATTATATGAGGATGATACCTTTGATTCATGTGATATGGAAGTATTATTCTGATAATCATGTTAAGTGGGAACATGAGAAAATATATATAGAGAAGTGGCCTCATATTTTAGTCATGGAAGATTCTGCATAGGCTTTTTGGGGAGATTTGTTTATTTGGGGGGGGGGGGGTGGTTGTAACATTCGTTTTCCAAAATAAGAAGAATGCCTTTAACCATGTCGTCAAATTTTCATTTCATTAACTGGGTGGTGTTGAGAATGAACTAGGAGGATACCTATAATGGTAAAGTCATATGTTTTCAAAATATCATCTTAAACTTGAATTTTCTACAGGTTTTCTAGAGGGTTACATGATGTTTAATGGTTTCTGGGGGCATGTCATGAATGGCTACACATTTTGACTAGACATTACTAGTTATGGGTTATTTAATAAAAGATTATTAATTTGGGTATATGTGTATTTCATTAGTATTATAAATTAACTATTTCCCAACGTGTATTGGAATTACACATAATGTAACACAGTGACTGCAATTTTAAAATAGGAAACAAGAAAAATCGCACCATTTTCTATTCACTTCAATTTAAATCATATTGTACCAATTATTTCCCCATGCGATCATGAATCTATATTACCCTTTTGTATCCATTCGTTAGGCGTTCGATCATTGTTACACCTAAGGTGGGATTCTCTAGGATGTGTTCTACCTCATTATTCATCCTTCTCTCTATCTCCTCCTTCAGGATTTCTGAATACCATCTTGATAGTGATTGATCCATGATCTATAGTTTTGGATCTCCTCCCTATGTTGTGTTTCAAGTTCTTCTACAGATTCTTTCTCATCAATGAGTTTCATTGTGTCTGTTGTTTTCCGTGAATATTTTTGTTGATTTTGTTCTGTTTAGCCAAAATGAATAACTTCAAATTTCTTGATTTATTTCAAGTATTTATTTAAATTCAACCACTAAAAATATCTTTCAATTGATTTGATAAAATCTATTTCCAGTGAATAGGGATATTTGAAATGGTTTTGGAATAAGAATTGGGAAAACCACAATTTCCATTGAATTGGGGTGTGTTTATTGGAATAGGTTAATATAAATTTTGGATTTTAATGAAATGGATTCAATTGAATTTTTATAATTATTTGTGTAAATGAATTGTGATGTGTATGGACTTGGTTATGAATGGATTTCAAACATGTGAAATTTTCTTAAAATGACACTATAGAAACCCAGTGGGTTTATCTTGTGAAATTGGCATGGTTTTTTATTAAAAAACATTTTTGTTTTAAATTGAAATTTTCAATTGAAGTGGAATAATGGATTTTAATTGTATTTTATGCAGACTACAAATAAGTTTACAATCATTTATTGTGTGATAGAACCTGAAATCCTGACATATTTTGTGATTTATTTGGTCACACTTTATGTTGTTATATCATTCTAAAAAATACATGTAGTGGGGCACATCCTCGATGTTATAATGATGAGATTACATTGGTCGGTGTTAGGGGGTGTGAGTATACAAATAATTCTACAATCTCTTAGAGAGTGAAAATTCATATAGTCAGAATACTATAATAACTGTTTAGAACATGACTATGTTGTTCTCTAGTTTTGTATTAAACATATAAATGTATTCCAATGTTTCAAAACTTCATTACATGACACATGGGTTTTTATAAATGGTTTTATGTAACTATTTTAGTTAAATTTCAGTAGAAATATTCCATTACTTGTAAAGCCTTTGAATAATGTATTTTTACCTAATTTGAACTGTATAGAATGATATAAATAAATATGAATTTTGAATTTAATATTTATAACTTTAAAAATAAAATCATTCATTTGGTTAATGTATTTTTCTCATATTTTATGGAATCCTTAGTCAGTCCCTACTTGTATTTTTATCTCACACACTACTTGTGACATTGGGTGTTTGTAGATTTTTTCATTCCAAGATCGATCAAGGGAAAATGATCTCTTCGAGGTGGATGCAACTATTTAAACTTGGATGTTGTGAGTTGTGTCCTTAGATATAGGGTGTTTCTCAAGTTTTAGTACATGGGTTGAAATACATTGGGCTTGTTTATCCATTGTTGTATTCTATTACTTTAATTCCATGGAGTTCATTTTTATGCATACTGACTTGTCTCTTTTTACATTTAAAACGCTTGTCGAAAAAAATATCTCGTATTCAATGGTATGATTCCAAGTGTCATTCTTCAACTAGTGAGGTTTGGGAACACCCCTAAGGCTATGTCAGGGCCGAATCCAATTTCAGGATACGAGGGTACCATGGATAGTTCATGAAAATGTGAATATTATATGTCTTTGAATAGAGTTTTCATTTAAAATACTAATGATGAAACATGTAATAGATCACCATTTAAACATATAAGTTTCATCATAGCGAATGAAGATGTTGTCTAGTAAGAAGTGAATTTTTTTCATGACATGTATAGTCTAAAAAATTAAATCCTATGCAATATGATAAGAGTGTTTTTTGACTATGGGATATTATGATGTTGATTTTGTTCCCATGATAGATAAATAACGTAATGCATAGAAACATACAATAGTTGTATTTATAGTTTTAGCCATTATAGTTCCCATATAATATGTATGGTCATGATTAATTTTTCTATATCCTATTCAGTTTCAGTTAAATATTATTACATGGGTATTATAATTTTAAGTGGACTATACATGAGGAATCATATCTTGTAGCATCAGGAATCTGATGGTAGATGTACGAGAATTGTATACACATTCCACTGGGGTTGCAGGACCAGTTTGTGAATTTATGTTTAAAAAAACATATGGTTAAACTTGATCTAAAAACAACGATTCATTATCCTTAATTTTAAATGTATGATAGGTTTTTACCAACAATGTATTCATCCAAATGTTTGTTTCATTCTCAAATTGTTGTTTGTATATCATAATTTTGTTTTCAAATTACTGATGGATTAAAAGTACCATATAGATCATTTGAAATAATGAAGGATAGATAAATTATACTTTTGAAAAATTATATAGTTTCTCTATTATAATTGTTGGGATAACTGTCATAGAAATATGGGGTTCATAAAGACATTAAAAAAAACAAAAACATAATAATATAACTCACATCAATGGATTTTTACTTGATCGTAATAGTAGTCTAAGACTATTATCATGAATACTTATATAAAACAACAATAATTTTATTTTAATGTGGTGAATAGTCATTAAAATAAATCTTATTTTGATCCCAATATATTTAAAAATTATTAGCAATAAAATCCTTAAAAAATATTGCTGAGAATCTTCATTGAATAAAATATGATAATTTATTTACCATCCAAACATCCTTTCTAGAAATTATGTGAACCATGGAAACCAATATAATATTATTTTATATACATAATAATAGGTTTCATGTGATCCAAAATAACTAAATATTTTATTAAACTGAATAATATATATTTTGAAATCTACATATTAAAGAGTTTCAAAGTTGTTATTTTAACAGCAGTGATTTTTAGAGTATCAAAATATCATTTTTTTACTTCCACATAAAATAATTATATTTAGAAAAATATATAATATATCCAATGTTATAAGAAAAACCAAAATAATTTCACATTATATAGACATATAATATTAATTTAGAGGCCACATTATATTAAAAACTATAATATGACATGAACTGTTTGTAATAACTTTAAAGAATTTATGAAAAATAAAAAGAATTAATTTATTTTTGATAAATATTAGAAATTAATGTTATGATTTTTTATTTTTTTAGGGATAAAATACATATGAATATGATCACAATTTCTATATATTTAAAATAAAAACTATGAAATATTATATAAAGATCACTTAATCTAATTTACTAGACATCAATGAATGATGGAATGATTGAATTATATAATCTAAGCTAAGATGATAATTTAATGAATCTAATAAAAACCATACGTACTTGTGAAAATAAATAAGAAACAATTGAATGCATAGGAAGATGATATTTAGATCATTGTTACTATTAATATGTATTATAAAGGATACAAAATTGTTAAATATGGATTCTTTTTTCTGAAAATTGGTCATATGTTCTATAAATATTATATATATATTTTTATATATAAGGATAAACATACCTCATATTTTTTATCCACCATGAATATACCATCTTTTATTTAAATCATTGATATTACTCCTCATAAGGCATCATGAAAAAGAATATTTTGTTATACCCATCAATTAGAAGGGAATGAAAAAAGTTATGAAATAGAAAAAAATATTATAATTGGATTATGTGACCATTATATTTAGTAACATTATTTATAAATTTAAAAAAATATTGTTATTTAATGTAAATTAAAATGTAATGTAAATTAAATGGCACAATATGGACTGTGGGGGATCAATTTATAAAGACTGATCACATTATCACAAATGTAAAATATTTCATGATTGATAATCTCACTAATATATATATATATATGATGTGGTATATATACGTATGAATACTAATTTAAAATTATTTGATCATAATCAATGGACTACCATCAATTTTAGGATGAATCATATTCAAGATATAATCATAAATATGGAATTTATTATCAATAAAAATTTTTAGAATAATGGTTTCTTTGAATGGGTATCAAAATACCTGATGATATATATCATTATTTTATTTATTTAAAATGGGGATTGTATCATCAGAATTATTTTTTAAAGATCTCATATAAACAAAACTCCAACTAATGTGTGAGTATTGATTAATCAGAATACTTATATTATTATTGAATACCAACAAATACATGGTTGAATAAAGCTGTAGAATTACATTTTTCGGACAAAAACATATTTTTTAAATGATAATAAAGATTGATGAGATTAAATCCATTATAATTCATTCCATTTTTTATAGAAGGATATTATACAAAATAATTCATGAGCATATATTTTTTATGTAAAACTATTTCTTTAAAAACTACAAAAAGTATTTATAGTGTTTTGAAATAAGATAAAACATGTACCAACCTACATTGTCACTTTTATGACACTTGATCTTGTAGGATAAATTAATTAAAATTTGAAAAAACATTTAATCCAAGAATACTTCTTTAATGTGTTCCATTTGTCTCTAATAATAATATATATAAAAGAACTACCGCATATAAATAATTTAACGGGGGAATAATGGAACAAATGACTTCTACTAGGGGGTTAAATAATTGATGATCATGGACTATGTTTAAAATTCTAATAAAAAAGATAACTCACCCATTCGAGATATTATAAAACATAAATTATTTATATTTCCCCTTATATTACTCAATTGTAGTTTTCAAATTGTAAAATCTGCATATCCAATACCTAAAGTATTATTACTTTAAAATATATCCTACACTATTTATCCCTTTATCAAATAGAATGAAATTTACCCATATAATATATTATATGATTTCCATATAAACATATTACCACATAACAAATTTAAATAAAACTGATATACATATGAATGTAAGAGATCATACAAAGGTGATGGGAAAATATATGTGATCTCTGGGTATATGAAAATAGAAAATGAAAAATATATAGAGTTTAATATAATATTTTGATATATAATATTAATTTATAACATATGTTTTCTCCTCAAAAATATTTATATGATGGTATAAGTGAAAGATAATAAATATAACCATCATAAAAAGTTTGACTCAGTTCACTCCACATACACCATAGATATTGTTAATAGGATTCTCCTTCTTTTTCACATATAAATTATAATCTAATAATTATTTAATAATTATTAAAGTCGATATATGACAATATGATCTCTATACATCACAACAGATAAAATATAATTTCATTCATATGAGCCACATAAATATGAGAACTATGAAAAATATATCAAACACCATAGAAAACTAATCTACGAATATATAATTGGTAACATATTATTTTCCTACGGTTTATAAATAAATCATATATATAAATATGGTAGATAATATCATGAAGAGTTTTCTATAATGTTATTGTTAAATAAAAATAAATTTATATAGTGTATAACGTAAAATATTACTTTCCATGATAAAAATTCGATAAAAAATTATGATGGTTTATAAAAATAAAATGATGTATGAATTTCATTTTGTTGGTTTTATAAATAATTAAATAAGAAAACAATCAATTCAGTAGAAAATGGAGACGTATAAAAATTCCATAAAATAAACTGAAATAAAAAAACAAATTTGATAATATATATAATGAACATGGTGTAATAAGAAATAAAAAAAATTCTGAATGATAATTATAAATAATGAGAGGGAGAGATCCCTTGATAATATTAATAATAAGATGTAATAAATTAAATTTAATATAAATATATATATATAATGGATATTATATATTATATATCCATGAAATTTTATGTAAAATATATTAAATGTATATGATGGATAAAGAATCTAGTCGAAATGATAGATAATTAAATTTTCAATAAATGTATCTCTATAAATTTTCATGTAACAATAACTCCATATATAATAAAATTATAAATATTTATAATAAATTTGATTCATATATTTTTAGTAATCACTACTAGTATCTCTCAATTTTATTAATTTATTATACATTAATTAGTAATATTTTACCTTAATCATCTATTATTGATCATTTTTACTAATTCATGAATGTTTTTTTGTATAGTGTTATCAAACATTCTTCATCTTCAATTGGATTATAAATTCAATTATAGTCATACTAATATAATTATAATATATGTTTTATAAAATGAATATGTTTATTCTATGCAATTATTATATGTGGGTTTATTTTGGATAAAATTACCACTGATAAGGGGTTACATTATAATAACATTCATTTGATTTTTTCCATTCTAGAATTATTATAATACATAATATTCAAACTAAATAAAATAAACATATGATATTTATATTTTTCAACCCATATTTTATTAGGAAAATAATGTTTCATCATTCATATAAGCTGCATGGTGTATCCGAACAAAAAAATGTGATATAAAATATAACTATTATTAACAAATTAACATTTTATTATTATATCGATTATTTTAAAGTTTATTGTAAATAGTTAACATTTTTCATGTTCATAGATCATGATGAAACTGACATTTTCATTAAAGATACAGCAATAAATTAATATGATGATAACACTTATATAAATAGTATAATCTTCCATTATGGACCATCATTGTACTGAAGTATTTCAGACACATTATTCTTACCAGATGAGTCTTGTAATGAAAAAGGCAAGTCACTAAAGATATTTGGAATGATATTTTATATTAAACATGATTATATGTTTGGTATGGAATTGTGGTGTGTGGTTCCTTTTGTATATAATTTTGAGGGACGTATTTGGAAATAATCATTATTTAATGGTTATGAAATTTCATTTTGAATAGTAATGTGTCTTCTAAATGGAATATAAAAGGTATTTTATTGACTTAATAAATTAAGGACACACATATATAAATTTTAAAATGCATAATCTATATTTTTTATCCCCATAAATAAGTGATAATGTTTTATTTTAGAATAAATGATATTGTTGAATTTTTAATTTTCATTCAATAAAAATTTCACTTCATTTGTACTAAAAATTCAGCATATCATTTTCACAAAAGAATGAAATTATCACTAAATCATGCTTAAAATTATTGTGATTAGTGTATTTTGTTTTATATGTGCACTAAATAAAAATCTTTAATTTTTTTCCATGTCTTCATTATCACATTATATCTCTTGTTTGTTTTACCTTCTAAATGATTATTATACCACACTAACTATTCATAAATTGAACATGTAATAATAAAAAAGTGTATCTTCTTTTTGTTGATCTATTTGTAAAAAACTAGTGAATCATAAGATCCATTAATTTATATTTTTCATTATTGCATTAATGAATCAATAGAATATCCTTATCTCATATTTGAATTAGAGTATATTTAAAGGATTAAGTTATTATTCCAAGAAATCAATTATTTGGGTAACCATATCAAATAGTTTTCAAGAATATCCCATAATGTTTTGTTGTTCACTGATATAATAAGTTTATTATCTATGGCATTCATTGATTACTAAGTTAAACATAGTTCAATTAATTTTAAAAAATAAAAAATTGTTAGTATATGTTACATAATATGTCATGGGAGTTTTATTTAATTTTTGTGATCATTTTTTTATCGTGGATTTATTAAACATTAATGTGTTCTAAAGTCGTTCTTGGTTAGCAACAAAATTTTGAAGAAATTAACACCAACCATGTTGTTTGGTTCTATTTCAAGGTACTGTCATTTTTTATGGATTAATTATGGTTTTTTATTATATGTGGGATTTTGATAGAAAATATATTTGGGAAAATTAGATTTAATTGTGGGTCACATGGTAACTTCATTGTTGGTCAAACAATGATAGAAGATGTTGTGGGGTTACCAAATCTTAAATAAAATGTTCTTTATTTTTTTGTTATTTTTTTATTTTCTTCCCACATACTCTCCCCTACTTCATCCTATTTTTTGACATATCTTCTTCTAATCTCCTATTATAAATACACACATCCCCATAATTTCATCACCCCATAGTCAGTATCCTCCTTCCTCGCTACCACCTTCTCAATTTCACAACGCTTATCATGACACCGCCATTTGAATACATCTGGGATGAGGCCCCCTACAACAAATGGATACCTATTCTATGTTAGCTCAATCACACATTATTAGAAAGTAATTTTATAGTTATTCATTGTAGAATCTCTTTAGATAATGGTTATCCTTCTATCTCCATTCAATTTACTCCAAATTTCATCTCACCTTAAACTGAGATTTGGATTCAAAGATCAATGGGGATTTATATTTACAAATATAGTTTGGGTTTCTTTTAGTCTTCGTCTCATAGTACAGATGTTGGTATTTTTGGGGACATCAATATCTTCGGAAACCATTTTTATCTAGATCATCATAATAATGAGGATTATTTCCCTATTTTTGAATATTTAATTTGATAAATTTATGTTACATGCTTCCCAAAATAAATAATTTAATTCTATTCAATTTAATTTAATTTCATTATAATTTTTCATCCTAATTATCATTTAAATAAATAAGTCTCAACTTTCAAAGAATTGTGAAAAATTGATGTTAATTAATTTCAATATACATGTGTATATTAAATTTCATGATTAGTCCATTAAAATTTTATAGAAGAAATTAACAGTTATTTTTCATTTCAAATTACTTTTTAAAAGGTATGACATGGAATTTCAATGTTAACCCTTATGTTCCTAGTATTTAAATTTTATTTAAATTTTTTTATCAATAAAATATGGAATTAAATAAATGTTTTGATTTATTTTTATTCAGATAAATAATTAAATAAGGATTCTATAGTATGTATGATTTTTTATAAAATATATGTGTTCAGGGATTTCATTTAGATTACTTTAATAGTAAATTTTTAAATGGGTCACAATCATTATAATATACTAATGTAATCTATTCATGGAGGGTAGTTTTGATCATCATGTGTTATTAAAATTACATGTTTTTGTAAAACTATATTTATCTCTTTAATTGTTTTTATCACTTGATTAAACCATTAGGTTTAATTATATTTTATAAATTCTGGAATGAAATATATTCTTATTATTTAATGGGAGGTATATTTTATATGAATCAATGGGTTTTCCAGTAGATAGATTTTTTAATAACCATTATTTCATTTGACTTTAGAATCATTGGAAACTATGTGTATCGAAATAATTACACATCTTAGAGTTATTTGGGGTCATGCTATTGTGAGGTGCTTGTATATTCTAAAGGGGATATTGAGATATTTTTTTCACATGTTTAAGTATGATGTTTTTGGGCATGCTTGTTAGGGTATATTTATCGCATCTAGGATACAGATGGAGGAATGGTTTATACTTAGTATACAGAATATCATGTAATTATTTAAAAATATTTTCTACTAAGACCTCTATTAGTCTTATTTAACTCTCATCACGATCGCATCTTTATAAAATAAATATCTATCACAAGAATGAATTTTATCCCTCTTAATTTTATTAATTAGGTAACATTATCTTATTTTTTAACATCTACCTTCATCTTTTTGTTATAACTGAATATTGTTATTTATAATTTTTAAATAATGATTCTTTCTCTTATTGTGGTTTTAAATACTATTTTTGAATCTCATTTACTATAATGTATTTTATCCTGTATTTTCCAAAACATGATTCAAATTGATGATTGAAAATTGGGTATTGAAAATTTTAACAATTTTTTAATTTAATATAAACATATAAAATGATGTTTAACGATATTTATTTTCCTTTTTATTCATTTTTTGAACAGGATTATTAATAAATAGTTTTCTAAATAATTTTTATACAAGAATGAAAATGGATAATATATTAATGGTTGGTCTTATAGAAATGAGTGTGGTTACCTACAAGGTTATAATGTGATGATAAATATATTATATATGATATCAAGGTTCAACATCTGTTTCTTCCTACTATGGGAGAATTGATTATTTTGTTTTTAGTGTAATTTAATTTCATTTATACACGAGATCATATTAACTGATTTATATCACATGAACTTATATTTATAAAATAAAATGAATTTGACTATTAAAATAATTCATTATATCATTCTATAGTGGTTATTAGTGCATTTTGTTAATTGTGAGGAGACTATTTAATTCGGAATATTTATTATGTTGAGGTATCATTGGGGTCATTTGATGTACTATGGCTACGTGATATTATTTAGAGGTGATCTAATGGATTATTTATGTTATTAGATTATTTTGTTTATATATATTTATTTTTTTATAACATTGATTTATGACTGAGTGATGGGTCATGCATATATTAATCAAAATATTATACTATGATTTGCTAAAATAAATTGGAATATTTCCCAACAATGAATCTATATAATTAATCAGAACATTATATATTCCCATGTGGATTAAAAATTCCCCTAGGGTTATTGGATAGTTTTTTATCTATAATTGATTGAAACACATTCCATATAATTAAAAATGGGATTAGTGCTTTTTTATGTTTGAATTATGTATTTTATGGTATTAGGAATATTGGAAATCTTGTGTTATGCTTGGATGAATAGACCATATAAATCCTTTCTTATAGAAAAATGTATTTCAAAGGGATATTGTTTAATGAAAAAAGTCACATATAAGTTATTTTGAAAAAATTTAATTATCGAGAATTTTCTTGCGGCCAATGAACTTAGAAAATGATAGATTTTATATATAAACATTAAAAATGGTCTTGAAATGAATAAATAATTTTGAAATGAATTTTTATTGTGTGGGTTTTTAATAAATATAATTTTATTAGAAGCTTTATTAACACAGATAACTCATCAATTAAGAGCATTATATAAAGGTGTACAAGATCAATATAGTGGGTGATCCCCTTAAGATTCCTATATATAATGAAAACAAGATATTAGTTAATTGGTTTGGTAAATTGATATTTTGTATTATAAAATAATATATGATTTAAAGAATAAATATTTTTAAAAAAGTAGAAATTTATTAAATTTGTATCGTTAATGAGTAATAATCTATTGAATCTGCAATTTAACGACCTTGAAATAGCTTAAAAGAAAAACAAATCAATTATTTGGAATGACTATTTTTTTTAAATTAAATAGTGGTGAAAATTTTATAAAACATATAATAATATGTGATCTAAATTGATGGTATTTCCTTTTTATATAGTCTTTAATTGAATATATTATGTTCCATAGGGTTAATTTTTTTGGCTGTATAGTGTCCAGACATGATATATGTGTTTCACATCAAAATGCCTTCATTTATGTATTATATTAAGGAATGGTGATTTTTCAGAAATATAATATAACACTCATTTGTTTCCAGAACCATCATAAGGAATTTTTAGTGATGGATGGGTAGTGAACCCCCAAGTTGAGAGTAATCCCCCTAAAAAAACATTAGGTAAGATCTAAAATAAAAAATATTTTTTTGGAGTTTCCTTTAAAAAAAATTGAGATTAAAAAATTAAATCATATTAACTATAAAGCCTTTAATTTTTTAATTATATTGGGGTGGGGATATTTTTGAGTTGAACAATTTAATATAGTGTGTTCCCTAGGATCATATTTTACTAGAGGTATAATGCAAAGAATAGTATATGGTTGTCTTTCCATGGTTTCTTGATTTTTCCCACAAATAGTTATGTATTGGAGTTATGAATGGAATATAAACGACATGAATTTAGATTTTCACAAGAATAGATTTTTAGAGAGGGATGGTAATGAGCCCCCTTATGGGCAATGATCCCTAAAAAATATCATGCAATAAGACAATGTCTACAATATTACTTTCAAGGTTCATGTATCCCCAACGTAGACATAATAATATAAAAAACACCCTATGATTTCCATTAAAATGAAAAAAATATAGGTTGGTTTAGAATACATCCATCTAGATTTTTTTTTGAAAATCCATATCGGATTTTATTTGAATACTCCCTCTATGGAGGTTTTGAAGACTCAGTCTGGGAAGGTTTTGAATACTCTCTTCAGGTAGTACATGAGTAATCCTATTATGGTGTTCCAAAATACTCCATTTATTGTATTTTTTCATACTCCCATATTTTAGTTCATCAATATTCCCATAAGAGATATTTGTAATACTTCATTTGTGGAGGTCATGATAAAAATTTCCATACAGTGTGATCATGAAACTAATAAAGAATCCTATAGTGATTTTGAGATAGAACTATAACAACCATTCTATTTATTACACATTAATTCATTATTTTATTACCTAGAATTAGAAATAATAAAACTATAATGATGATATGTCTAGTTCCTTTTTAAATTAGGTACATTTCTTAAAACAATTGAACATTAATTACAATATCATTATTAAAAACATCTTTAACAATCTTTATCTTGAAACATTATTGGATAACCTAGGGAAATACATAAGAAAGGGGATATCTATAAAATCCATAAGGTAATAAAAATTTAATAAAATTAAGATAAAAATAATAAAATTTAGAAAAATAATATCAATGAGGCATCAAGGAACACAAATAATATAACATGATATAGCCTGATAACCATAACATGTGAAAAGTGTAATCAACTTAAAACACATCATCATAGGTCAAGGATAAATATCCATGAAATAATGGGGAAATAATCCAATAAATTAAACATGTAAACCGATTTCACACCATTAAATATCATTATACTGATCATTACGCAGTGCATTGGAACACTGTATAATTTTGGGCACACCTGCCACTTATATTTCATTCTAATGCTTAAGTGTGCTACAAAGATCATAAAACATAGATTTATTCTTCATTCATATTTATTACTTGATAATTTAGTGTGGATTACATACATTTATATAGATAATAAAAATTTATATGTTAATAAAAGTGAACACCCATGATATAAAATGGGTTTCGTATTCACTACACAATTTCCTTGGCATAAAATATTGTTTTGAAAATTCGATAGCGCAATAGTGTCACATAAAAATTTATAAAATGGGTTTAAGAATGAAAAATGGTTCTCTATTCATTTGGAAATGAATTTTACAGTACTGTAATAAAATTTCCATAGATATAGATTAATAAAAATATGTAGTATGATAATAAATATTCTTGAAAAAATGAAAACCAAAACGTTGCATATGAAATTTCTACATGGAAACAGGATTACATGGGAGGGATTGATGATATAAAAAGGGGTATATAATAATTTATAAATAATAATTGTAGTATTTTGAGGTTTTCAAACATACCACATAATTATAAATATAAAATAAATGGTCATTACAATATATAGAATCCTGGATAACGATGAGAAAGTAATGAAACATTACTAAATTTCTGAATTCTAATGAGTGTTCTTCGGAGGGATTAATGAGAGTGAAAGGGGTATATGATCAATTATAAATCATATGGGAAGTATTGGGCAGGATAAAAAACATATAACATAATTATTAATAAAAATTAAAATGTCCTAACATATAGGATATTCATGAAAGAATGTGAGAAAGGGAGGATACCGTACTTTAATGTGTGGCTCCAACATCATATAAAGTCACTTCTTGAGAGCTTGAGGTTTCATTGGGAAGACACTAAATATGGGTGGGAAGATTATGGATGTGATACAAGGATTTTTAGTTAATACAATTAGGATCCTAGGTGTGGGTGGGTTATGTAGGAAATTGGAGGGTAATTCTTAAATATTTCACATACTTAGGTATTGGACACTTTATAATAAAATATTTAAAATCAAAAACCCCCTCATTGATTTATACCATGGTATTTGAAAATGTGGGGAGATTTTCATAGTTCATTTTGAAAATTTATGAACATATTAAAATAATTCCCCCTCTTATGGGTAGGTGAGTCGCACTTTAAAATAAATTAATTTAAAACTCTAAAATATATTAAATGTTTTGCTGGATTTATAAAGGCATAAAAAATTATTTTGAAAATCCTAAAATTACATTATATTAAGGTTGAAACATATAAATTTCTGATTATATCCACTATATTATTAAATACATCATTTTTAGGTCATTATGATTTTATAAAACAAATCCTATATTTGTACAGTATTTAATTTTTACATGAAAATTCTATTGTCTTAGAAAATTATGAACAATTTACTCTTTGATAATTACAATATATTAATTCCAACAATAATATTTATTTTATTTATATAATATTTTAAAAAAGGGTAGTTTGAATATAAAAATAAGATTCCTTATTTATTAGAAAAATCTAGTTTTTTTACAATAATTGTTTTTGAACCCTTCTATATGGTACATTTCACTTCCTAATAATTTTATTTTCATTTATAAAAAATACACCATATTTAATAATTAAAATTTATTAATGTACTATTTATTTCATGAATCCATTAATTAATAAAAATAAATCAATTAGTTATATATTAATATTACCATAAAATATAATTTTTGTTTAATTTAATCAAAATAATAATAATTTATAATGTAACCATAAAAATGTAAATAAATATATTATTCTATATAGTATACTTATTCATTGTGTGAAGGTCTTTATACATATCATTTTATTACACCAGCGTATAACCTAATAGCAAGGTCTATGATGGTGATACATTAATGATGTTGTTTGGTGAAGATGGTTTCAGCCGTGATATCGATGGGCATGTACATCTCACATTAACGGTATCTCCCATGCTCTTGTTGTTAGATCTCACATTGGTCTTGTTGAAGGGAAAATCCCATTGATGTAATCTCCCATGGATGCTCAAATAAATGGTCTTCAGAGGGTAAAATCTTAATGGATGAGGTCAGGACATCCTTTGTATGTGTCAGTTGGATTTTTCAAAGCCCTATATTTACATTAATCAAGTGATCACTGTTTATATGATATATTAACAATGATACCATTTTTTACTATATTTTAAATCAAATTAGGTAACAAATGAAGTGTCTGAATTTTATATAACCATATTACATAATAATACATTTAATTAAATCACAAAGGGAAACATCATTTATAATTGTTCAGATCGTTACAATCTTCCCCACTTGAAAAATTTTTCCATAAAATTTTTTATTTTACACCCCCTTAAATAAGACGAGGGTATTTTTATCTCATTACTTCCTCATGTTCAAATATTTCTTTTTCAAACTTGTGGTTTCTTTAAAACGCTTTAACAAGATTCATTGTCTTATTTCATAGAACTATTTCTCTATGATCTATGATCTTATCCAGATTCTTCTAATAGGAAATATTATTCTCCAATGGTAGCACTTATAGATAGAACAAATCAAAGGGGTCATCTTTGTACATTCTCAAGATTTATACATGTAAAACATAATTAACAGGAGATAGGATAGTTGGGAGTTCATGTTGATAGGCCACAACTCCTATGTGATCATGGATATTAAAGGGGTCAATATATCTTGGAATAATATATCCATTCTCCCTAAATAACCACACATTCTTCCATGGATATAAGTGGAGGGATACCATGTATCCAACATCAAATTCTAGGTCTCATATATGATTATTAGCATATATCTTCTATCGACTCTGATTATCCTCGATGTTCTGCTTAATGTATTAAGATTTTCCAGCATTTCATTGACCATTTCCGGACCATGTATTTTTTGTTCCCCAACTTCATCCCACCATGCATGGATCCCACATATCATTCCTTAAATGGATTCAAAGGGAGCTATTTGGTGGCTCATGTGGAAACTGTTTTTGTAAGAGAACTCAGCCAAAGGACGATATTGATCCCTTCCTCTTTTGATGTCTACTAAGCATGCTCTTAACATGTCCTAAACTTTATGGATGACCCACTATGGTTTCCCATAATTTTGATGGTGATACCCCAAGATGATGTTCAACTCAGTATTTAGAGTGTGTTGGAGACTCTTCTAGATCATTCAGGTGAATCGTGGATCTTGATCGTATAAAATCTATAATAGTACACCCTGCACCATGATCACTTCCTTGATGTATATCTATATAAGTGATCTAGTAAGAATTAATCTCATATCAAAATGTAGTGTGTAGACATTGTAATATGATCCACCACAACTGATGTAGCATTATTCCCTATTGATTTTTGAAGAAGATAATTGAAAACATTCATGGTGGTGTTTTCCCATTTCAATGTAGGTATGGGTAATGGTTATATCATCCCCATGTATTTGTTCTTTTCGACTATCCATTACTGACATAGATGACATATTTATGTATATTTTTTTTATCTCCTTATTCATATTGTACCACCAACAGTGTTCTCAGACATGTCTTTACATCATTGTGATTCATAGGTGGATGGAGAATGTTGAGCTACGTGCATCATAAAACAGAACCTTATTTAACTCATGGTGTTAGTGTACACATTTTTTTGGACCCAAATCACATAACACCATCTTAATTTGCATTGAAATGTAATAATTTTACATTCAATATAGGTCTCAATTTGTTCTGAATTCCCACAAATACTTTCAGATCATCCATTGACATCTCCAGAAAAGATGGATGAGAAATTATATGTGAAAGGATTGATGATGTTCCTTTCTTTATGATTCCTATGTCCAACATTTTCTAATCAAAGAAGATCAGATCCCACTCATTTATCAACATTGAAAGAATTGTAGGATCCTTTCTCCATAGAACATCATCTAATTAATTTTCATTCCAAAGATGTATGTTGATTGAGAAGTCATAGTCGTGATAAGCTATAAATTAATTCAATTGTGAAAATTGAGATCTTTCTGTATGAATGTATACATGAGAATTTTTTGATGCATGTATATTTCAAAAATCACCCCAGCGATATAATGAAACAAAATATGTAAAGTGAATATCACTACAAATAACATTATATCATGTGTTGGGTAATTATGTTCATGAAATTTCATCTTCCTTGAATCATAGGATATGATAGTTATTTTGCATCAACACAAAACCCATGCCCTTCTTCAAAGAATCACTAGATACCACAAAAATATGTCGAATTGTTGGTAGTGTGAGAATATGTGTTTTGATAATTCTAATTTCCACTCCATGATGATTTCTTTGAATTAATCATTGCATGTAATCTTGAATCCCACCTGAGTTTTTTTGGTGAAAGGGTTTTATAATCATGATAAATTTCTCACAAATTGGCGATAACACCCATATATTCCAAGGAAACCATGGATATAAATCATATATGTTGGCCGCAACCATCCTTCAATTACCTTTATTTTAATGGGGTGTTTAGATATCCCAATTTTCATGGTGATATACCCCTGTAAATAGACTTCCTTCAACTAGAAATCACATTTATCATAATTAGAATAACTATTTTCCTCTTATATTGTCTTTAGAGCATTTATCAAAATATCTTAATGATCCTCCCACAATTTGGATTATATTAGAATATAATCTATAAATACAAACACATATTTGTCTAGTTAACCTTTCAAGTCACTATTATTGATGTCCATAAGTATTAATGAACCATTAGTGAGTCCAAAGCACATTACAATAAATTCATAGTTCCTATAACTTATTTGAATAGAAGAATTGGGGATATCAACCTTCTTAACCCTAACATGGTGATATCTAACCTACAATCCACCTTAGAAAATTATTTTTCCCAACTTAACTGATAAATCACGTCATCATTCCAAGGAATATGACAATTCTTCTTTATCGGGATCTTGTTAAGCTTAGTATATTTAATGAAAATTTGAATTTACCCATCCTTATTCTTGATGAAGGGGTTTGGTGAACCCCCAGGTGAAGAAAATGGGTGTATCAAACCGTTATCTAGATTCTAAAATATTTTATTCTTCATCTCCCCATGTTTCAAAAAAACCATTATAAATAGAGACAATGATAATTATAACGAAACATGTATAAGATTGTTCGAAAATTCAATAGCACAACTAAGAGGAAGACTGGGGAATTCTTCGAGAAACACCTTAGTGTATTACCTCACCATTGTAATTTCATAAAAGATGATTCATTCAATATAATTCATAATTTGAGCTTGTTACACATTATCATAGGGAAATAATTTTCATGATTTAGATGATGTTTCTAAATACAATTCATCACCCACCTTGCATGTTTACAATATCTAAGCATGATTCCGAATACAGAAACTAATTTAATTCTCATGGAAATAATTTCTGGTTCTCTATAGGGAATTCCAATCCATGACCAAAATTACATTAAATTCTAAAAAAATTGATTATTAAATGGAATTATAGGAAATTTATCTCACATACATTGACACGTGGGAGTTATATACATTGGATGAAATAATTTCCCCATCTATTTTTTTTCAACGACATCTCTCCTTCCATGATTTTTAGGTGGGTTGATTTTTTCAACGAAAATTTAATTATTTGAAGGATTCCAATGAACTAGAATAAAAATCAATGTTTTATATTCTTCATGAATAACTAGAACTCCTATCACCAGTTCATTATTAGGATTCACATTAGAGATAGAGATAGAAAATTATCTTCCTTGCTGCCTTGGATTTTGTTGGTTGTCTCAGGTTAGACTTCACTTAGTTTGTTTTTTATTTAAAGTGACATGTTCCTGTTCTGTTTTTGCAGTGAAATATCCACTGAGGGTTGACCAGAGAATTATTTTTCTTCATTGCAGTATTAGGTTTTTCCTCTCAGTAATCACTAGGTAGGTTCCCATTCTTTGTTCTCTTAAAGCATTTCCTCATCCACATCATGAAATTTCATGGTTTTCTTTCTGCACAATTGGAATGTAGGAAGTTGAAATTTCATGGATATATTATATATATTTATTGGATTTCTAGAATTTATATCTACTTTTAACTACTTATCCCCACGATACACCTGAGATTCACCAATCTTTATTCTGGCATTAAAGGCTCATCGCACAATTTCCTCGTAGATATTAATGTCATGGATCATAATGGATTTTCATAAGCTAGGTTTTATCCCTAAAATTATTTGTTCAACCATTCATTCATGTGTAAGGAAAACCCTATAGTCATACCATATAGGTCATATAATGTTTTCCACATACTCCATAATAGATTCATCATCTTTTTTCATGAGGTCATTAAAATGCCCTTCGATCTTAAGACGGAGAGTGAATGTAAAATAATTACCAAAAAAAATATTCTAGAAATCCTTCCACACCATTACTTAAATATATTCTTCAAGAATTTTATTTTTTATCAAGGATTACAATTGATCAGCTTAACCTTCCATATGAAAAAAAAATAAAAATAAAAATTTCTATTTCGCATCATTAATTGATGGAGAATATCTTACCAATGGAGTTGATCCATTTTTAGATGATTTAGGGATCATATGATCCATTGAATTTACAAGGCCTTTATTGAATTAAGCTATTGAATGAAGCTTGTTCTTTTTGGGAGTGATTTGGAAAGTCCTCTTGATTTATGATTGTATTCAGAATACGAGCCATTTGAGTGAGAATCACCATGAAGTTTTCAATTCCTTCTCCCATTGGGTTGGGAACCTCACCGGGACATTCATCACATTGCTATGAACATTGACTGTTTACCCAATTCCTAATATTTCTTTCCATTGTCTAGAAATAAATGGAAAACTATGTATAATAATATTTGACTTTTAAACAATGAAATGGGAATTTATTGGAACTAAAGTTATAACGTATATCTTACATGTATCTCCAAATCATATGGATTTATATGCTTAAGTATTTATTAGACATGATATATTTTCTAAAATATACTATTATGTGGATTTTTTACTCCCATAATAATGGTCCATAATGTTCTTATCAATAAAAAAACACATCCTCTGAGAGTGTCAAACCAGGTGTATAGTAAGTCCCATTGTTATGTACCAGTTTACCCCATGTTAGTCCCAGAACACCTAGTTGAAGTTCTTACTCCTAGGTCCATCCACTCCAGAACCACATCTAGTTTTAGTTTTTTTATAAAGTTTAAGGCATCTAGTTTTAGTATCTAGATAGGAATTTATTTTCTGGATGAAACACATAACCTATACTCACAAAAAATATTAAGATTTAATTCTTATACATAGTCTTATTTATAAGTATTTTTTTAATTTTTTCAAATCATAATCCCAAAAATTTATAAAAACATTTAATTTAATACCAACTATTAAAACTCTTATATTTATTAAAAATTAACAATTTAATCTGGTCAAACCCTTTTCCAACATAACATATCTGGAAACTAAACATTATCATATAAATTAGATCACTATATAATCCAGGGTGAACCTATCACCATCATTTTATCCTAATTCTTATGTGTTCCACCTAGATCATAAAACATGGATTAATTCATCATCATAATTTCTTACATGACCAAGGATTGGAATAAAAACATTTATGTCCTAATAAATTTTATATGTGAATAAATGTTAACTCCATTTATATGAAATTGGTTTGGTATTCAATTTAAAATTCGTTTTCCATGAAATATTGTTGTCAAAAGTTGACAACATAATGGTATCGCATAAAAATTCATAAAATCTTTTGATGAAAGAATAATGGTTATCTAATAATTGGGACAAAATGTGGAATGTATAGGAAGGACATATCCACACATATATAATTATTTAATGATGTTTTATGAATAAAAATAGGCTTGAATAAAAATAGAAATGAAAGGATGCTTATTAAAATATAGTATTGAAAATGGTGTACATGGGAGGGATAAATGATAGAGAAAGGGGTCTCATAATTTTTAAAAAATAAGTGAAGTATTGGAGAGGTGAAAAAAATACATCATAACATGTAATTGAATTAAAAGGGCCTAACAACATAAAGAATAATGGATAAAGAATAGAAAGAAAATAACCCTTACAAAATATTACCAGTATAACAAGTGTTCTTAAGAGGTGGTAATGACAGAGAAATGTGTATCTAATAATATATATATCATCAATTCATTTTGGGGGAGGTAACAAATCATACATCATCATTAGGAAGAATAAATAAAAGGGAATAACATTGATGATATTCTTGAATAAAAGAGAGAAATATAGGATACCTTAGATGAATGTGTTGTTGCAAAGGCTTGAAAATGGGGTTCTTGAGAGCTTAGGGAACTTTTGGAGGATTATAATTAGGGTATAGTATAATAAGGGTGTTCTAAAATTATTTTTACTAAATATAATTTGAATCATGTGTTTTTTTATATAGAAAATGAGGGGGGAATGCATTGATAATTCACAGACATAAGTTTAGGAGTCTATATAATAAAATAATGAAAACCAAAAAATCATTCCCTGGTTATTCAATATTATTTTTGAAAGTGAATAGGATTTAATTGTTTTATTAAGAAATCGGATGAAAATATTAAAATATTCCCCTTTATTAAGTGGATGTGAGTAACACTTTTAAATAACTAACTTTAAAACTAGAAAATATATTAAATGTTTTGGAGGATTCAAAATAGTTTAATAACAATTTTAATGTAAACCTACAATACAATTAATTTTAAGGAAAAATATATTTGGCCTATGATACCAATAATATTATTTATTATATCTTTTAGTCATCATTATGATGTCATGATACACAAAATATATTTATAGAGTATTTATTTTTTACCAGAAAATTCAACTATCTCATAAAATAATGAAAAATTAACTATTGGATAATTTTGATATTATGATTCCAAAAATAAAATTATTTATTATATATAATTTTCTAAATATGGTCACTTTAAATTTAAAATAAGAATCCACATTTATTAAAAAATGATGGGTGTTTGACAACAATTGTTTTTGAACCCATATAAAAATTACATTTCACGTCATAAAAATTAAACGACACTTTATAATTAATAAACCATATATAATATCAGAACATCATTAAAATAATAATTTTTTCCAAAATTCATTATTTCATCAAAATAAGTCTCTTAATTGAATTTGAATATTATATAAAAATACAATTTGTGTTTAATTGAATTAAAATCAAAATCATTTATAATGTAAAAAAATTGAAAATAATTTCATTATTATATACAATATACATATTAATATTATTAAGTTCATGATACATATCCCTTTATTACACCGGAATACACCAAAAGAGTAGTGTGCATGATTTTGATCCTTTCATGGGTTCATTTGGCGAACATGGTTTGGGAAACGATATCGATGTGCTTGAACTTATCCCAAAAATGGTTTTTATCATACATAAGTTATTGTATCCATATTTAAGATTTTTCAAGGAAAAAGATACTTTATTCTATCTCCCATATAAGATCTTATAAATGGGCTTCATAGGGTAGAATCCTACTAAATGAGGCCATCACATCCTTGTTCTATGTCAGTCCGAATTTTTAAATCACTAAATTCATATTAATCTTATGATTAATGTTTAATGGAAATATTAACAATGGTAATATTCATAACTATTATTAAAAAAGGATTCAACCACGTAAGTTCATGTGTTTTATATAACCATATTTCATGATAATATCATTAATTAAATCAAGAATGGAAACTTCTTTTATAATAGTTTGGTTCATTAAAAGGATTCATGGGTTCAAGAATATATGGGTGTTCTTGTCATATATTATCTACCAATTGTTTTTTGGGTCTACTTCATGAGTGGGCAAGCCTTCCAATCATCTAGGAGAAAACCTATTGGAATAATTGGACACTGGGATAGAGTATTCTCCCATTTCATTATCATATATACCAGTTCGGATAAGACCCCTATGTCATTATAAATATAATAGGGGGATCATGAAATCATTTATTTACAATATTTCATGGTTTTTTTACATTATCAATGACACCCTGGGATTGGTTGAAGAATTTATATTTTTAGGAATTGGTTCTATTTTAGGGGAAGTTCCCCATTTGTGCTTAATAGAGTTTATAGACAACTTTCATTGGATGAACTAGAATAGAAAAATGTTTAATCAACATCCTCTACAACAAATTTGGAGTGGCCCTGCGGTTTTATGTTTTTATTTATTTGAATGATTAATGTATTATTTATTTAAAATCTTATTTTATTCAATATAAAAATATGGATGGATATTTATTTATGTTTCCAAAACCCTTTGCAAGGCTATCCTTTTATATGGGGTGGAACATGTTGTTGGAATCCATGGATATGTGAGTATTCGTATTATATGTTGATGTTTACTACATTAAAATGACGTAAAGAACATCTCATTTTTAAAAGGAACATAATATTCTTTAATAATCTATATATTTTTGGATTATATAACATTTTTTATAAGTGGTTTGTACAAAATAACACAAGGATCCATGTTGTTCATACATATGGTGAACGTTAGAACTTGTAACAAGATACATGGTCAAAAATATTACATGAATTCTATAGAAACAACCTTTAGGATACCGATGTTGGCATCGAAATCTTGCCCACATTGGTGAGACTATTTTATAGAATTTTGTTACTAAATTATTTTAGATTCTTTTATATTTAGGTTATATACAATTAATTTCATGATTCTATGGAAATAAATGGATAGAATAATTCAATACAAATGGAAATACAAAAAATAATTGAAAACATTTAAGAGTGTTATATAGATTTATAGTGTCCAAAATATGTTTGATATCACAATGGTACACTGCACTACATTACCATTATTGATGATCCGATGTTTATGGTGAGTATTTTTTCACAAAGAGTAGTAAATTGTTTCTTAAATTTTCATAAAATAGATTTAAATAGTGGAAAATGATACCAAAATGATGTTGAAATGTTTTTGTTCTAGTAATATAGGTGACTATTGAGGATTTAATATATGGTATACCAATTTTATTAAAAATGTGTTGATGTAGAATACAATGCGTGGAACATGAGAGTATAATAGAGATATGCAATGGATAAATTAGACACTATATTAAATATCAATATGTATGGGTATATTTTATGGTTTTGTTATTGAGATGTAAACTATTGTAGATATCATTTTTATTATATTCGATTCATAAGTCATTTTAATCATTTCAGAATACAACCAATAATGAAAATATTTTCCAAAATGTTATTTTAAATTACACAAATAATATTCTCATATTAATCATGTATTTTCATATCAATTCCATATACAGGGATAATGTTTTTCCCCTAATATATGAGAATAATTTTTTTAAAGTGGTTGAATTTCATAATAAATTAGTGATCTTGATTCAGGAGAAAATGTTTTAATATGATTATGAATCGCTCATCTAATTTAGTTAACTATAATACATTATCATGAATTAGAGTCATTATAATACATGGAAAAGAAATTTATAGAAGTAACTCTACTGAAAATAGAATGTGGAAATTAATCAGTAAAATTTTTATAAATGTATCATATATTCCCATTTCTACATTAATGATACAGGTGATTTGAATGAAAAGTCTACAATACATTTCATTTTTGGATTTATTGATTGAATAAATTAGTTTTAAACACCATAAAATGAATCAAAAATTGATAATTATATTATGAATAATTTACATCATTGATAATATCTTTTAAAATTATCAAAAATATGTGAAGGATGTTCTTCAGAACAAGATGTAATTAAACCAACCCTAAAAGCCCAAACTCATGGGTAAATTTTTTACATTGTAACTAGATAAACAAAATATCATACAAAAGTTTGATAGTTTAGTTACCTTGAGAGACAAGATATAGTAAAGAATCAAATATTACAATTAAAATCATAAAATAAAACCAAATATTATTTTAGAACCCCAATATTACCTTTATCACATCCTTGAATATAAATCATAACACATTTCCTTATATACTGGTGAAGTTAAAGATAATAATGTTGTGATATTATATTCATTAATTGTAATCATACATAAAAATAATTCATTTATAGTTTTTGAATATTTATTTTTTCATGTTATATAATATAAACAAAATCAGTTTATTTTATATCTTCAAAATATACAATAATATTTGAAAAAATAAATGACAGTAAAACAATTAAATATATATAATAGCATGAACATTTAACATATCCATTGATTATATAACTAATTGAATAATCACATGGATAGAAATAACTAATATCATTATGAGGGAATGCATAATTTTGGACATCATGAAAATGTCACTAAAGACACAATCCAAGAAATCATACATAGATGGCTACTGCCACATCAAAATTCTCAATATAGGTTTTCTCATTAGACCTACTAATACATCAAGGAGATATAACATACCCAACCCATAAATTAAAAATTCTCTTGAATTAATCATTTTAAAGTATAGAAACATAATAAACATAATACTTCATATTGAAAAATTATCACATATAATAATAATAATTTCGATAATCAATAAAATTAATCAAAAAATCATTGGAGTACTATCATTAAAATTTTAATACATTCCCCAATCAATAAACATAATCATAAAGTATATAGATTGTAGTGGAAATTGGTATCAAAATATCATATCCTAGTGAAACTGATGAATAACCATCTGATAAAATAATAAAGATGGCATCTTTAAAATATTTTCACAAAGAAGAATACATTTAAATTAGGGTCATTTTATTTAATTAATAGAAATAACATTTAAAATTTATTAAAAAATATTTTTTAAGTAAAATATCATTTTCACTGACAATACAATTATAAAAACTAAATATCTCTATAATATTAGATAAAAAATCCCTTTAAATGAAGAATTTATTTATTTTATGTATGATTCTAATTAATGAGGTGTCACAATAGGTGAAAATTTTGTCCATGTCATATATGTGAAGAAAACAATTCATTCACACTTTGAAAGAAATATAAAAATGTACATTTTTAAAAAATTATAGGAACATTAGTTTTAATAAATATTTTCAAAATATTATAATGGGAAATAAATATTTTAATAAACCATCTTGATAAGGTTTAAATCATTTATAAATATATTATAAAAAACTAAAATATGGATGAAAATGGGTTTTTGAATAAAGAGAAAAATAATAGAAACTATTAATATAAATTTATAAATAATAGTAAGTACCAAAGACAGGAAAAATGTAAAACACCAATAAAAATCTAGGAATAAATATAGGATAGAAAATAATTTGATTTTTTCAGATATTTATCATAATATTTCACCATTGGAAACAAAATAATTGATATTTCTATTAAATGAAAATATTATAAGATAACCCCTTACTACATTGGTAAAATTTGAATCAAAACCCACATATTATAATATGAAACATTAAATTCTACTAATAAAATCATTTAATTATATAAAAAATTGAAGGGTAAAAATAGAAACAACATAATGGAAATAAGTGGTGGATATTATATATGTCTCACAAATTTAAAATTGATATGGGAAACAATAACCATAAGTCATATTTACATCATGCATGTCGAAAACATTTGTAAAAAAATATTTCACTTTATAAATCTATAAAAGAATCATAATATTATATATACTATAATTTATAATTTTTTATAATTTTTTACACCTGTTTATTAGCAATTGATCATTAATAACACTATTATGGTTCATTACTAGTACATTGTTCATGAATTTATTTCTGTTATTTTGGTTCTTCTACACTAATTATGGATATTCCGTTTCCAGTATTTTATCTATGATACAATTATAATATATATTACTTATATAATTATTTGTATCCTTCCATAAATGTTTCAGATAGAAAAATGAGTAATTTGACTCATGGAGAGGTTATGTTATCTATTCCCATGAACGCTGTTATCAATTTATATATGAAAGGTAAATTATCTTTCACCATGATATTATCATTAATATACCTTATATATCACATATATTCATTTAATATATCAATGTTACTATCATTGTCAAAATTAAAACAATACAATTTCCCCTTACATCGAGAGGAGAAAGCTTAAACATACACATCAATGATATTATTATTTTTCAATAGATTGTTTGGAAATAATTTTTATTTTTTCTTAAAATTATATAATTATAATAATGTCATCGGTATCATATAGGTACATTAATTCCAACATTATATCCTTTTAAAATAAGTTGTTTTTCATAAACAATTAAACCGGTTAATTAGGTAGTAGTTCGTTGTACACTGGATGAATTGTTTCACATACCACTTTAGGGAAGTGGAGATTGATATAGGTCATTAAATTAATATAGTGACATATAGATTTAGGTTATATATTGTTTTTATTATATATTTATCTTTTATGGAGATTTTATGGAGTTAATAGAATAAATAAATTGAAAATTCATCTTCATGAACATCATATTTTCATCAGAAAACCTTTTTAGGTTTAACCAATTGCCCTCATATATTGTATTTATCAATAAAAAAACCATGTTGGTTATAGTGAGGGATTTAATAATGATTTTTGGTTGTTTATTTGACCAACCATTGTAATTTGGATGTTTAATGTGGAAAATAAATGGAAATTTCATGGCAATTTCCAAAATGTTTACAAAATGATATAGTCATTCTTGAGAAAAAAATCATTATAAATGACCATACATTTAATGTATGGAGATTTTTATTTTTACATATGTCTATAATATGGGATTTTAACATGTTAAATTTTAATACATAGTAGTATCTTTTGTTTTTTCACCAAATAAACAAGTTTAATCCTTACCTCAGATAATTAATTATTACTATGACCAACATTCATTATGATAAAAAATTAGGATGAAGATATTAAAATATATTAGTTATGATGATTCATAAATTTGACTCAATATTTCAAATAAAAATGATATATTTTAATGAATTCAACATAAAATTAATCACACATATATGATGAAAAAACAAATTTCCAAAAGAAATATTTTCCAACTTGTAAAAAACAATTATATAAAAAATAAACATATAATTATCTCCAATGAAATAATTTAGAATAATTAAATTATAATTTAAATAATGTTACGTTTTAAAAAAATTAAATCAAATTTATGTTGGTACATAATTGATATGATAAGTGTAGTTTTCAATAAAAAATATTATTTCATCACTATTAATCAAAAATATAATATTAAGTGAAAAATAATCAATAAATACCTTTAAGTTAATTTATTCATAATTATTTAAAATAATAAAATTTCTTATTTACTATATATTATATATGTGTATAAAAAGTTTTATTTTTGTACTAATTTTGGAAAACGTGAAAATATATATTTTTAAATAAAATATCATATTTTAATCATTAAACACGGTTTATTATTATCCAATGATTAAAACAATTGAGATGAATTATAAAACATTTAATTTAACATATAATATATTAATTTACAAAAAATCATTCACTGATTGACAATATTTAAATTTGTTACAATAAAAACACATTATAGACATGAAAATTAAATTTTTGTAGAACCATTTCTATTACATCCAAATGGTTTTTATTTTTATTTCAAATAAATTGATCAAAAAAATTTATACCTATCATAAACACTTAAATTTCATAACAGAATTACTTCTATAAATAACAAAAAATTTAATGGTTTTATTATAATGGTTATATTTATATAATATATTTCCTGGTTCATTTAAACTTTTGGTTATGTAACATATACACTATAAAACATAACATTATTCTCTTTGAAATATTATGGTGTTACATTATCCCCACCTTCTATAACTTTTAGCTTTGGAATTTTTTCTTGTACTCAGAGGCCTAAGATTATATATTTGAGAAAAAAAAATTCATAATATAAATCTTTTATATGGTAAATAAAAAATCCACTCAATAAAATTTAATGGGTTTAAAAAGGTAATATAGAATAAAAACACTTTTTTTCCAAAAAATAATTAATTTTGAACTGAAAAAATGCTCATAGCATAAATAAATAAATAATAACGGGGACTGTAGAGATAATTGAACACAATAAATGGAATTTTTATCGGAATATTAACAAAAAACCCCATATATCTATAATGGGTGGAAATTACATTGATTCATTGGAAATAATATATATGTATAAAATGTATATTTCAACATCATTTTCCAAAAGTATTATTTATTATTTTTCTATCAATACTATGATCATTAATATATAATCATAAAAATTATAATTTCAAATTTTAATAAATTTTATACACAAACTGATTTATTCAATAATTTGAGTGTTGAAGATTAATTTTTCATACATGATTCACTAAAATAAACATTTAACATATCATAAAAACCATTAATTAATGACATTTCGTTCCTCCAACATCAATATATTTTCCTTAAAAAATGGTTACAAATAGAATCTCATAATAAATTAATATATAAAACCCCAAAAATATTACCCTATGGATTAACATAATATATTTCATTAATATTCATTCTAAATAATAATTTTTAACATGTTTAATCAATTTTAATGTCTAAAAATTCACATATAGAGTCACTAAATTTCACTAAATCAATATAACATTAGAATAACCTATAATATAAATTACTTTTTAATAAGTTCTCAAAAATATTTTAATAACATGAACACTATAAAAATTTAATGAATAAAATTCATGTTTACAAAAATTATTTTTCTCTTTCATCTCTTATAGAAATAATAGGTTATTGTATATATATTCAATAATTTTAGAAATTTAGAAAACTCCATGATAAAACATAAAATCAAAAATCAATTTTAAATCCATAAATATTAACCCATATTCATGTTTTTATCAGCATTATCTCATTAGTAAGAATATATTAAGGTTTATCATCCGTTAATTAGGATTTTTTTATAAAGATCAACCATCGTTTGAATCACAATCCATGGTCATTGATATCATTCAACATTTGTCTTAAAATTATTATAGAGAATCTACTACTATATAATCCTTATACATTTTATAATTCTAATAACAATGATATCATTAATATATAACCTATAAAAAAATTATTCAATCCAAATACACATGAACATTAATAATTCCCCTTTAGCAGTATTAATATAATATGATTGACCTTTTACGCATAACTTCTAATAAATTATATTTCACTTGGGTAATCCATTTACAATGTACCCCATATAATTATTGTAAAAACACTATACATTAGTTGTTTCATTCTTTTTTTGGAATTCATTCAACTGGTGGAATATCAATCCACACAAGATGCATACAGAAATTTCCTTAAAAATGTTATAGGGTGTTGCATTTTATAATTTTAAAATGTGGAAATATCCTTTATTCACATTTTAAATTCATCCATTTTTAGATTTTCCATCCCTCTCTTATATTTTATTTCATAAAATAAATACTATTTGGAAAATTATTTATCTATCATGATATCACATGATGTTATATCCTCATATGATAAGAATTTTTTGGAGTGTATCCCCCTTCTGAAGATTTGATTAATCCCATAAATTAAATGGAAATGCATTCCCTTTACATCATGAACATAGTCCCAAAAATTATTTTAAAACCATGTAATGTTGGCTTCATATATGTAAACATGTTCAACTTTATTTTTTCTCAAAATCCTGAATTTTCACTCTGTATAATCTCATTTCCCTTGATGAATATATATTTTTAGGAATATAACCTTAAGATACTTTCATTACATGATTTCCATTTCTTCTTCATATTTAATGTTCTAAATCAATATCCACCCTTGATATTTATCTCTTGATTGACAACAGACATTCATTAAAACTTTATCACATTCATTAATTCTATGAGAAATAAATAATTTATGTAAGAAACTTATTCATCACTATCTTACGGATGGATTTTCAATACCATTTAATTAATAAGGATGTTGATACATGAATTGGTCCAACATTGTTACACTAAATTGTGGGTCATTAGGTTATCCGCTAATTTCAAGAATATTAGTCATAACATGAGTTATTTACCCAAAAATTATTAGAATTTATTCATCTCATATTATTTCTCAAACTGGAACTACATTATCATTACGAGGAGGGAAATAAATATCTTGATTCAATGCATTGATACAGTTCCCATTCAAGTAACTAGGTTCCATTTATAAATAATGGAATATATTAAATTTGATCATATCATTATGAATCACAATTTAATATTTCCAATATTAAATACATGGTTGATGTAAATTGAATAATTTATCAGTATATAATATTATAATCCTAAAAATGGTATATTTTTTAGTTTTCTATGTACATAAAAATGTTTTGAATCATAAATAATTGGATGTAAATAAATGAAAGGCATTGTCGTGGGCGCCCTTAAATGATTAGTGTGATTTTGGGGTACTTTGGTGCAGTAGAGTGGGTGACCAAGGTCGTCTCTCAAATGAGAAAGTAAATTAAAACAACTTCGTAAAGGTATTCTAAATGTAAAATAGAATAGAATTAAAAAACTACTTGAAAAGATGTGGGTGTTTTTTTATTGTTTATAAAACATAAAGAAGTTTGCTGGAAGAATATTTCATTTTTTGTTTTTAATTTTGAAATAATGTTTGATTAATAAGACACAACAAGAAGATGTTTTTTTAGAAAATATTTTAAAAGGCGTAATCTATCTAACTATACCTCTTCATTTTCATATGAATCATTATCATTTCAATCAATATTTACTTAATTATGATCCCCTAATTTGTTAACCCTCAAACCCTACGAGAGATAACTTAACCACAATGATGAAATTACATAAACCCTAGGCTAGCTTCGGAACATGCAATCGTAGCACCCTGTATTGATTGTTATTCAATGGATAGCTTATGGTAAGTGGTTAATTAGAGCACATATATGTTCTTTAAATGAGGATAGATTTTTTTTAGGTATTATATTTGAACTCTATAAATTTATCTTGTGTGGTCTTATATTACCGATAAAAATCTCGCTCTCACAATTTACACAAAATCTCGACCTCATGTGTTTTTGTGTTAATTGCTAAATTGATTTCTTTGAATCTTATAATTTAACAACAAAATTAATGGATCATATTAAGTTAATTATATTATCTCAAATATTCAAAATAATTAAATGAAGAGGGTAGAAGATTGATCAATCACTAAAAAACTACTCTTACATGGGTGGTATGGTCATTGTGGAGACGTTTTCCATGAGCAAAGGATTGAAATGGTAGAACCCAATATCGTCTCCACTATTGATTACAACCCAATTAAAAAGATTGAGATAATAAGAAAAGGGACAAACACAGAAGATTATTTGAATAAAAATTCAATCTATAAACATGAAAGAAAAGAAATACAAAGAGGAGGTGGGAGAGGAGAGCCTTTTTGGAAAAGTGTTTTGCACAAAGCCTTATTTATTAAAAGAGTTGTGAGGGTCTCTCAAGATACACCCTTTATGTCACACCATCGCAAAGCCACCACCATCCCTCCCAAAGAGTAAAAACCCCTTTTAAATAGAGTTTGTGAGGGCTAGGGTTACATAACTTTTTAAGTGTGAAATTAAATCTCAGCCAAATATTTTATTCCATGTTTCACTGCATAGTTGACCTCCGAAACGCATGAATTGGCCAGCATTCTTGAAGTTTGATTTGTCTCAAATTATGTCCCCGATATTTCCTCAAATGTTTGGCTCAATCTAAGCCCAGATGAAGAAGATACGTCCCAAATGGTAAAGTAATGTCCAATCTGGATGGTTCTATCCACATTTGTATTTATTGCCCATTTACTCCCATCAAATGCACGATCCAGCTCCCATGTCCTAAATATAATTTCTTTCCCATTAATTCAGGAACACATTTAAAAAATTGTATATAAAAATATTTTACATAACAATATTTAGTCCCAAAATACTACAGTGAATTTTAAAAGGGTAAAACTGGATTTTTCATCAAATTTGGAAATGAATGGTCAAATCCCAAATATTTCATAATGGATCATATTTAGAATAATGTGAGGAATTTATATCATTTATTATCAATAAAATATTCTTCAAAATATTTTTTTATCAACTCCCCCAAACTTACCCATTTGCACTCTTGGGAAAAACCACATATCATGTAAACATCAATATCAAATCAAAACATATTTTAAACCACATAACATTGAGATCCATCAATTCCACCCCAAGAATCAAAAGATATTATTCCACATAAAAACCCTTATTTCATGTTTCCATTTATATAATTCCATATATTTACACTTTATTTATCCTCCCATGCACATAATATAAGGCCCCATCATTAAACCTTACTTAATCTTGAGTTACTTCAAGAATACACGTTGAGGATCTTTTCAGGTTTAGAGTTTTAGATAATTAGATCATAAAACATGCATTACATTCCACATTTAAAGAAAGTGGTTACATAAAATATAGTACTAATTTTTCCCATCAACAGAAACATATTTAAAATAAAACATGGATTCTTTTTGAAACTTCCTTGACACTATCATCATATCATGTACCTTTCCCTTGACCTGTGAAAAACATTTCAAAAACGTGGGATGAGCATAAAAAGCTCAGTAAGGGATATAAAAATATGGAAAGGAAACATGAGTACATGAATACATAAGAATCAATGAAATCATACTTTACCCATAAAACATAAGAACTTTAACATACCTCATCAAATTATGAATAAATCATAGAAATCATAAGACATAAAGGTAACTTGAGGCATTCATAACATTCTTACGTAGGGAGTAACCATCTTGGTTACGTTTGGAATACCCATCACAGTATATTCCCTAAATCTCTTCATATAAACCTTAACATTTAACTCCTTCGTGTTACCCAATGCATTGGATAGCTATATCGGGCTCACCAATCCTTAGTTTATCAAGGAACCACCCGTCTTCATAACAATTTCCAAGAACCATAACATAAAAATATCATATAAAACATGAATAAAGGAAACATAACATTTCCACATTTCAATCACAAGATATCAATACAACACCCTGATTTAATAAAAAAATTATGAAAACCATTTTCAATACCAAAATAATAGAAAATTAAAACATGGTATTTATTTTTCATTTAAAAAAAATTATGGCTTGTAGCGGAAGCCGAAACTCAAATAATGGTCACAGCGGCGGAGAAGTCATTGTCGCCGCATACGTATGACAAAAACATTCACCTTTGTCATTTAGTAAAATGATTCATATAAAAATTATTCATTTTGGATAAACATAAAACTCAAAGGGGTTTATACACCGTATAAAAGAAAGTAGTCTATAAAACAAAATATGCCTCAATGAAAGGAGATTGAGAGGAAGTCCCATACCTCGGGTCCGACTTGACTCGATCATTCATTATCCTCCTGAATAATAAACTTGAGTTAATTTATACTTGCTTGAGAACCTTTTTAATGTTCATTATTCCTTTTATATCACTTATTACCATGTTATGAACACTATGTAATTATTTAAGTTAATAATGGTCGTTTTGTCGATCATTGCTACTTGAGTCAAAAATAAACTCTTTATAATTACATGTTTGTTCATGGGGTAAAATATCCATTATATACAGAATTATATTCATTATTTAGATATCATATATATCATATATATGAATTATATACATGCATTTATAATATTACATAACATTTAGAGGTAAAAAATGGAATGCACCGTACATGGAGACGGTAAGCCGTACATACGCATGAACGCTACTTCCATTTCTATTTCATATTTAATGGAATTAAAACATAATGATACATAATAGTATTATAATTCCAGTATGGTATCATATATAATATCATTAATTTTATCCTTTATACGTACCACATATGGTATTAACGAATCAAATTACTTTGAGGGGGCGGTAGTCCGCACTTCCTAAAATGAAGATATCGCGTTTACACATAATGGAAAACATAAAGGTATGCCATAAATGAAAAATACAGAAGCTTAAGGAAAACATAAACATATTATATATCATATATAAATATAGTTACATCTTAATGTCCACCTTTTAAGGGGTTAAAATAATATTGAACAATCATCGTTTCGTGAGGCAGAAATTCACCATCCACAGAAACAGTATGTTCTTTAACCATTAGATGTAGGTGTGTGTAAGTGTAGCTCTAATACATATTATAACAACATCCTAGTATGTTTAAGATACTAGATTTGTCACAAAATAAATGAATAAAAAGATTTTAGGGGGTTGGATAATCAAAATAAAACAAAAGAACACAAGTGAAGACATTACCTTTAAATCGGGTAACTCCCTTTGGTTTGAACCAAAATGGTTACTCAAAGAGCTTCCTGAAAAAGGTAAGGCTTCTAGGATGAGGAGAGGGATTTGTAGAGACAAAATGATCAGATATTGGCCTATCCAAAGGCTTGAGATGTGTGGGTAAGGAGTTAGAGGTGGGGGCCTTTTATAAGAGGAGAGGAGGGGCACTCTTGGAAAGGTATAAAATGTTACTTTATTTTCAAACGCGTTTCGGATTTTAAAGGCCCCAAATTGAGGTATTTAGAGGTTAAGGTGATAAGGGTTCGAAATATACTCATCCATTAGGTTTTTGACATGTGTAGGTCATAGATATTACATTATATTTTCATTTTATTTAAATCGTTAAATAATGAGGTAATCGCTGCATCATCATAATGTCATAAATAATTTAATTTATTTAATGTCTAAAAATTATAAAAAAAATACTATGATGTAGGAAAGCTTTTAATATTTCCAATTAATATTTATAGTCAAAAATATGACATGTATAACCCAATGTAATAATTGTTTTAGTAAAACAATACATGTTTGTGTCATTTTTACTTTTACTTTAAATAGAAGGCATTAATGTCATTATCTTACCCAAGTGGCTCCATGGGGTCCCAAAAATCGACACATGGGTTTTCTTGGTCGGCCATGACACATCCAATAAGGGTAGGACATGTGTCAAGGTCATTTAATATTATTAAAATATTATTTTTTTCATTAAACTACACTAAGTACCTCTAATCACAAATAAAAACTTAAAAGTTACTATTCACCAAAAAATTATTTTAATCCCATTGAACCAAATTATACTTCATAATTAAAACCATGTAGGTCGGATTTTTTAAATTCAAAACACAGAGGTGGTAAAATTTCATTTAAACTAAAAATCAGTTTTTTAAGTACCACTTAGTGGTTTCAGTATTCATCAAAAATTGAAGTTTTTCAGAAAAATACCAAAACTTCACCCTAAGCTATATATGATATTCCGAATTCAAAAATGATGTCTATTTTACAAAATTAAAAACATATAAGTTACAATAATTAATTTAATGATTAATTCCCACTGTTAGAATAAATAGCGTGTTTTTAAGAAACAATACCTATCAAAAGATTGACACTCGTTTATGTCCAATCTCAAAGTGATATTAATCCCAATGACCACCATTGGATTAAATGGTAAAAATATATTCTAATTTCACTTTAAAACCAATTAAAAAGTAAATCTAACTATATAAATAAATTAGATTAAAAAGAGGTTTTGAATTAAAATACAACACTTTTCACTATTCATTAAAAAATGAACATTATCAGAAAAATACCAGAAATTTATCCAATGTAAATTTAAATATCCCAATCATAAAGAATAAGTTTATTTTGACAAATATAGCTTATAAAATTTTCGAAAGATATATTTAAAAAAAAAATTCTCCATCAAAAGGCGGTAAAACAATCTTTTAAAAATATTAGAGTATTTCATGCTTAAGGTTGGATTTATTCTCATTTTAAGCCTCTAAAACACTATCTAATTCATAAATAGACATAAATAACTATATCTATTATTCATTACTTACTTTGGATGTTACATCATTCCCCCATTTAGAAAATTTCATCCCCGCAATTTATTTACGTATCGAATAAGTGGGGGTATTTTTCCCTCATTGCATTTTCAGATTCCCATGTTGCCTCTTCACTCTTGTGGTCCTTCCACAAAATATTTACTTGATGAATCACCTTATTCCGCAAAACTTGCTCCCTGTGATCAAGAATCTGAACTGGTTGTTCCTCATAAGATATATTCTCTTCCAACTGAACTACCTCTAGACTCAAAACATGATAAGGATCTGGCATGTACTTCCTTAACATTGAAACATGAAAAAAATTGTGTACCTGAGATAAACTCGGAGGTAAAGCCACTCAGTAAGCAACTGATCCAACTCTCTCCAGAATTTCATATGGTCCAATGAACCTTGGACTCATCTTTCCTTTCATACCAAATCGCATCACACTTTTCCATGGTGAAACTTTGAGAAAAACATGATCACCTACCTCAAAAGATAGATCCTTCCTTCAGTTATCCGCATAACTCTTCTGCCTGCTCTGAGCTGTTCTCATGTGTTTCTGAATCAACTGAACTTTTTCTGCCATCTCTTACACCAATTCTAGTCTCATCAGCTTCCTTTCACCCACTTCATCCCAGAAAGCTGGAGTTCGACACCGCTTCCCATATAAAGCCTCAAATGGTGCCATCTGTATACTGGAATGGAAATGGTTATTATAAGAAAACTCAACCAAAGAAAGATATTGGTCACAACTTCCCTGATAATCCATCGGACAAGCACGTAACATATCCTCCAAAGTCTGAATTTTTCGTTCTGACTGCCCATATGATTGAGGATGAAAATCTGTACTAAAATTTAATTTAGTACCCAAAGACTTCTTAAGGACTTTCCAAAAGTTAGAATTAAACATGGGATCAAGATCGGATACAATGGAGACGGTAACTCCATGTAACCTGACTATCTCTTTAAGATACAAACGAGAAAGTTGATCTAGGGAAAAACTATCTCGTATAGCAAGGAAATGAGAAAATTTAGTCAAGCGATCAACAATAACCCAGATTGCATTATTACCTTGAGGTGTCTTCGGAAATCTCACAACAAAGTCCATGGATATATTTTACCATATCCACTCTGGTATGGGTAAAGGCTGAAGCATCCCTTTCGGTAATTTCTTCTCTTCTTTAACCTACTGACAAGTCAAACACTTCACAGTAAAATCAGAAATATCTCTTTTCATTCCATCCCACTAGTAGTACTCCCGCAGATCTCTGTACATCTTAGTACTGCCAGTATGAACTGAAAATAGAGAACTATGAGCTTCACATAACAACTCTCTCTTCAACTATTAATCACAAGGAACGCACAATCTCTTCCCAAATCTCAAAACACAATCACTATCAATATTGAATTCAGGCAACTTACCCTTCTGAACTAGCTCTACCTTTTTCTCCAACTCACTGTCTTGCTTATGTGCTTGCTTGATTCTGTATGATAGAGATGATCTCACTGATACCTGGAACAAAACAGAAGAACTTCCTACACCAACAAATTCTATGCCAAAGTTTATCAGATCAAAAACCAAAGGATCTCGTTCCAAACATAGCATGGTTAATGAAGCATTACTTTTTCGACTCAAAGCATCATCCACATTATTTTCTTTTCTCGGATAGTAATGAATTGTACAATCATAATCCTTGATTAATTCTAGCCATATCCTTTTTCTCATATTCAATTCTTTCTGAGTGAATATATACTTTAAACTTTTGTGATCGGTATATATTTCACACTTTACTCCATACAAATGATGCCTCCAAATTTTTAAAGCAAAAACAGCAGCATCTAATTCCAAATCATGTGTAGTGTAATTTACCTCATGACTTTTCAACTGTCGTGAAGAATAAGCAATTACCTGATCATTCTGCATTAGGACGCAACCAAGTCCTTTCAATGAAGCATCACTGTAGATAACAAACTCACCATTCCTGGAAGGTAGTGCCAAAACTAGAGCATTCACCAATCTTCTTTTCTGTTCCCAAAAACAATCATCACATTCTTTTTTCCAGATAAAAAAAAGCACCCTTCCGAGTTAGCTTAGTCATTAGACTAGATAACCGTGAAAAATTTCTAACAAACCTTCGGTAATAGTCTGCCAAACCAAGGAAGCTACGAATCTCAGTTACATATGTGGGTCTTGGCCATTATTCAACAACCTTTGTTTTTGTAGGATCAACAGTTATCCCACCTATAGAAACAATGTGACCAAGGAATGAAATTTGTTGCAACCAAAACTCGCACTTGCGTAATTTCCCATACAATTTCTGTTTTTTAAGGTTTTCAAAATAACCCTTAAATTTCCTTCGTGCTCCACTTTACTTTTAGAAAACACCAAAATATCATCAATGAAAACAACCACAAACTTATCCAAGAACTCATGGAAAATTCTATTCATTAATTCCATGAATACAGCAGGTGCATTGGTTATCCCAAAAGGCATTACTAAAAATTCACAATGGCCATATCTTGTACAAGACGCGGTCTTCAGAATATCTTCTTCATTTACCATCAACTGATGGTACCCGGATCTTAGGTCAATCTTTGAAAAAAACTGATCTCCCTAGAGCTGATCAAACAAATCATCGATATGAGGCAATGGATACTTGTTCTTAACAGTGATATTATTCAAGGCTCTATAATCAATGCAAAGTCTCATAGAACCATATTTCTTTTTAACAAATAAAACAAAAGCACCCCATGGTGATGTGCTAGGTCGAATGAAACCTTTATCTAATAAATCTCACAATTTCTTCTTCAACTCTAAAAGTTAAATTTGAGTCATTCGATAAGGGGGTTTTGAAATTGGTTTAGCATCAGGAACTAAGTCAATAATAAATTCAACTTCCAGATCTGGTATTATTCTAGGGAACTCATCAGGAAAAACATCAGGATACTCATTTACCACTGGCACATCATTAATCTGAACAGTTCCCTTGTTTTCAACGATATGTGCAAGGTAACATTCATTTCCATCTTTTAAAAGTTTCTCGGCCTCTTGATATGTTATCAACAGTAAGGGTTCATTCTTGTACACAAACTGAAAGTCTTTCTGAAAATAATCTTCTTTAGCTCTACAGTCAATCTTAGCATGGTAAATAGAGAGCCAATCCATACCCAGGATAACATTAAACTCTACTAGAGGTAAAACAATAAGGTTTGCAAGTAGGTTCTTTCCACAGATAAGGATAGGAAGATTCTTATAAATTCTTTTTGCCTCAACATTTCCCCCAGGTGTTTTTACCAAAACATAAGGAGTCATTTATTGAGATTGTATTCCCATTTTACTAGAAAAGTTTTTAGAGATGAAAGAATGTGTAGACCCCGAATCGAACAACACACTGGTATAATCTGAAAAAAAACAAAGTACCTGATACCACTTCATTTGATGGCCCGACATCTACTGAAGTAATTTCAAAGGATTTCACCACCCCTTTCTGCTTGTAGTCTAACTGCTTCCCATCACTCAAGCTCTTTGTCGGACACTGGTTTGCATAGTGACCCATCTCATTGCACTTAAAACATTTCACTAACTATAAATCAAATTTGGACTTACCATCACCTTGATCTTTTTCAGTGCAATCAAGAGCCTTATGTCCCATATTACAACATCGGTAGCACTTTCTAGAATTCAGAAGACATTCCCCAGCATGTCTTTTACCACATTTATCACAAACTGGAAACTCAGTTTTCTTACCGTCAGACTTTTTGAAGAATTCTTTCATTTCTCCTGCCACCTTGGTCGCTTCTTCTGCCGGTTGTTATAGAACACTTGATCATAAACAAACTCTATTTCCACCTTCTCAGCACATCGAACAATCTTTTAATAACTTTTGAACTCACGAGAAGCTAATTCCCTTGAATATTTTGGCTTCAATCCTGAGTAAAAATGATTGATTTTACTATCAAGGTCTCGGATAAAATTTGGAGCATACCTTGCCAATCGAGTGAACCTTTCTTCATAGGCAGCCACTGAGTCTTCCTCTTGCCTCAATTCCAAGAATTTGTTTTCCATCCTAAGTCGAACAGCCTTAGGAAAATACTTCTCAAGAAACATACCTTTGAATTCATCATAGTCGAGAGCATCAATCTCATCAGCGTCCCTGATATTTTTAACCATTAACCACCACTGATCTTCTTCAACCTCCAAACGTTAAATAGCAAGACTAACCTTTTGATTGTCTGAGCACCCCATGACATTGAAAATCTTCTCCAGTGATTTAATCCACCCTTCATCTCGCATAGGGTCAGATGATCCTCTGAATGATGGGGTATGTTGCCTCATGAAATGTTCTACCACTGACATGTTCCTCTGCGGTTGATCTGGCTGATCTCGTGCATGGATACCACCACCATTTATCGCTTGATTCAACTGCTCCATTACTGCAACAAACTGTTCAGTTCCAATTCTGACCATCTCAGGATGCTGATTCGGAAGGTCATTTCCTTCTGTATGCCTTCCTAGCACTGCTTCCCTATTTCCTCTGTAGAAAATCATTCTGAACAAACATGTATTAGATTAAGCAACTTGGTAATCTTCAAATTCTATATCATTTCAATTTGACCATAAAAAAATTATTTTTGGACAATCATTTAATATAATTATAACTCTTAAAGTTATCTAAACTGACCTTTGATACCAAATATAAGGCCCCATCCTTAAACCTTACTTAATCTTGATTTTGTTTAAGAATACACGTTGAGGATCTTTTCAGGTTTAGAGTTTTAGAGAATTAGACCATAAAACATGCATTACATTCCACATTTAAACAAAGTGGTTGCATAAAAGATAGTACTCATTTTTCCATCAACAGAAACATATTTAAAATAAAACATGGATTCTTTCTTGACACTTCCTTGACATTATCATCATATCATGTACCTTTCTCTTGACCTGTGAAAAACATTTCAAAAACTTGGGATGAGCATAAAAATCTCAGTAAGGGATATAAAAATATGGAAAGGAAACATGAGTACATGTATACATAAGAATTAATGAAATCATACTTTACGCATAAAACATAAGCACTTTAACATACCTCATCAAATCATGAATAAATCATATAAATCATAAGACATAAAGGTAACTTGATCCATTCATAACATTCTTACGTAGGGAGTAACCCTCTTGGTTACGTTTGTAATACCCATCAAAGTATATTCTCTAAATATCTTCCTAGAAACCTTAATGTTTAACTTCTACGTGTTACCCAATGCATTGGAGAGCTATATCAGGATCACCCACCCTTAGTTTATCACGGAACCACCTGTTTTCAAAACAATTCCCAAGAACCATAACATAATCGTATTACATAAAACATGCATAAAGGAAACATAACATTTCCACATTTCAATCACAAGATATCAATACAACACATTGATATAATAAAAACATTATGAAATCCATTTTCAATACCAAAATAAAAGAAAAGTAAAACATGGTATTTATTTTTCATTTAAAAAAAGTAAGGCTTGTAGAGGAAGCTGAAACTCAAATAATTGTCACGACGGCGGAGAAGTCGTTGTCACCGCATACATACGACAAAAACATTCCCTTTTGTTGTTTAGTAAAATGCTTCGTATAAAAAAAGATTCCTTTTGGATAAACGTAAAATTCAAAGGGTTTTATACACTGTATAAAAGAATGTAGTGTATAAAACAAAATATGCCTCAATGTAAGGAGATTGAGACGAAGTCCCATACCTCGAGTCCGACTTGACTCGATCATTCTTTAACCTCCTGAATAATAAACTTGAGTAAATCTCTACTTTCATAAAAACCTTTTTCAAGTTCATTATTCCTTTTATATCACTTATTACAATGTTATGAACACTATGTAATTATTTAAGTTAATAATGGTCGTTTTGTCGATCATTGCTACTTGAGTCAAAAATGAACTCTTTATAAATACATGTTTGTTCATGGGGTAAAATATCCATTATATCCAGAATTATATTCATTATATAGATATCATATATATCATATATATCCATTATATACATGCATTTATAATATTACATAACATTTAGAGGTAAGAAATGAAATGCATCGTTCATGGAGACGGTAAGCCGTACGTACGGATGAACGCTACTTCCATTTCTATTTCATATTTAATGGAATTAAAACATAATGATACATAATAGTATTATAATTCCAGTATGTTATCATATATAATATCATTAAATCTATCTTTTATACGTACCACATATGGTATTAATGAATCAAATCACTTTGAGGGGTGGTAGTCCGCAGTTCCTAAAATGAAGATATCGCGTTTACCCATAATGGAAACCATAAAGGTATCCCATAAATGAAAAATACAGAAACTTAAGGAAAAAATAAAAATATTATATATCATATATAAATATAGTGACATCTTAATGGCCACCTTTGAAGGTGTTAAAAGAATATTGAACAATAATTGTTTCGTGAGGCAGAAATTCACCATCTACAGAAATAGTAAGTTCTTTAACCATTAGATGTAGGTGTGTGTAAGTGTAGCTCAAATAATTCTTATAAAAATATCCTAGTATATTGAAGATACTGGAGTTGTTACAAAAGAAATGAATAAAACGAGTTTAGGGGGTTGGATAAGAAAAATAAAACAAAAGAACACAAGTGAAGACATTACCATAAAATCAGGTAACTCCCTTTGGACTGAACCAAAAGGGTTTCTTGAAGAGCTTCCTACCTAAGGTATGGCTTCTAGGATGAGGAGAGGGATGTGGAGAGAAAAAATGATCAGATCTTGGACGATCCAAAGGCTTGAGAGGTGTGGGTAAGGAGGTAGAGGTGGGGGCCTTTTATAAGAGGAGAGGAGGGGCACTCTTGGAAAGGTATAAAATGTTACATTATTTTCAAATGAGTTTCGTATTTTAAAGGTCCCCCATTGATTTATTTAAAGTATAAGGTGATAAGGGTTCTAAATACACTCATACAATAGGTTTTTGACATGTGTAGGTCATAGATTTTACATTATCTTTTCATTTTATTTAAATCGTTAAATAATGAGGTAATCGCTGCATCATCATGATGTCATAAATAATTTAATTTATTTAATTTCTAAAAATTATATAAAAAAATACTATGATGTAGAAAATCGTTTCAGATTTCCAATGAATATTTATAGTCAAAAATATGGCTTGTATAACCTCATATTAAAATTGTTTTAGTAAAATAATACATGTTTGTGTCATTTTTACTTTTACTTTAAATAAATGGAATTAATGTCATTATCTTACCCAAGTGGCTCCATGGGGTCCCAAAAATCGACCAATGGGTTTTCCTGGTCGGAAATGACACATCCAATAAGGGTAGGACATGTTTCAAGGTCATTTCATATTATTAAAATATTCTTTTTACTTTAAACTACACTAATTACCTCTAATCGCGATTAAAAACATAAAAGTTACTATTCACCAAAAAATTATTTTAATCCTATTGAACCACATTTTACTTCCTAATTACAACCATGTATGTCGGATTTTTAAAATTCAAAATATAGAGGTGGTAAAATTTCATTTAAATGAAAAATCAGTTTTCTCAGTACCACTTAGTGGTTTCACTATTCATCAAAAATTGATGTTTTCAGAAAAATACCAAAACATCATCCTAAGATATATTTGATATTCCGAATTCAAAAATGATGTCTATTTTACAAAATTCAAAACATATAAGTTACAATAATTAATTTAATGATTAATTCCTACTGTCAGAACAAATAGTGTGTTTTGAAGAAACAATACCTATCAAAAGATTGACACTCATTTATATCCAATCTCAAAGTGATATTAATCCCAATGACCACCATTGGATTAAATAGTAAAAATATATTCTAATTTCACTTTAAAACCAATTAAAAAGATAATCTATCTATATAAATAAATTAGATTAAAAATAGGTTTTGAATTAAAATACAACACTTTTAACTATTCATTAAAAAATGAACATTATCAGAAAAATACTAGAAATTTATCCAAAGTAAATTTAAATGTCTCAATCATAAATAATAAGTTTATTTTGACAAATATAGCTTATAAAATTGTCAAAATATATATTTAAAAAAAATTCTCCATCAAAAGGCGGTAAAATACTCTTTTAAAAATATTAGAGTATTTCATGTTTAAGGTTGGATTTATTCTCATTTTAAGCCTCTAAAACACTATCCAATTCATAAATATACATATACAACTATATCTATTATTCATTACTTACTTGGGATGTTACACATAACACTTACCTCTCTTGAACTTTCTCTCATCACAGAAATATCATTTTTTTTTGCAATGTCTTTCTCATCCAAACTCATACAAGGGTCACCCTAGGATTGATAAAATCCTACATCTCCCCCAGATGTTATTCAAGGAAATATGTTTATCATGAGAACTTTTTAGGGTTGTTATGGGGCTTTTGGTAGGTAGGATTTATATGTTGAAAAATTCTGAGGCCAAATGAGGAGGGTTTGGCTCTTTTTGAAGTGAAATAACATTATTCTAGTATTCACTCAAGTATGGTATCCTCCTAGATCACCATAGTAGAAATTCGTCTCCATAAGTATGAATAATCAATTAAATTTAGCACCATTCATTATTTAAGTAGAAAAAATTCCAATCTTCTCAAACAATATTTTTCTTGAAAGCTTTAGATAGGAAAAGCTTTCTACATCAATTATAAGCTCCAGAAAAGGCACAACTTTCGATATAATGATTTTCTTCATAAGCAAAAACATCTCTTTAGAATTTAATTTCCCACCTAATTTATAACAAAATGTGGTAGCACAACACAAGAAAGCTTCACCCACACTTAAGTTTAACTAGATTATGCAATTTCACTTCAAGAGTTGGTTGGATAGGGAAAATTGGCTTGTAATGTGGCTAACCTAATAGGATTTTCATGGATTATAAGGGCTAAAAGGATTAAATGTTCAAGGCAGGCCATTATAAAAATAGGATTCTTTGAAATAGGGGATTTAATACCAAAAAAATGCCTCAATCATTTAAACATAAGTCCCTCAAACCCTCATGTTTTGACAGGAATAAATCAAATTCTGGTCAAATCAAGCATGGTTTGGTTCCCTCAAGAAGTGATGTGAATGTAAATAATATGAAAATAATGGTTTAGAAGCCTCATAGGAAAGTGGTTTCAAATATGAAGATAGTGAGAGGTGGCATGCGATTCAAAATTTAGTGTACCTTTCATGAAATTACTAAATATTTGAACATGAAACAAAGTCATTTTTATCATTCATTTATGCTCAGTTTTATGGAATAAATTGGTTTACTCATTGACACAAGTTTCAAAAATGGAAATGATAATCATTTCCGATCAATTTTTTTTTAAAAAACAAAACAAAAAACACACAAAAAATGATAAAGAAACATACAAACCTTTTGAAAACACGCAATTTTTTTAAACAAACAACAAATGAAAATCCTAAACTATAAGGGTTCCCTCACCCACACATAAAATATTGAATTGTCCTCAATGTGAACCCATGAGATGATATGTGTACATGAAATGAATAATTTTATTTAGGACAATTAGTATAAAAGTGACAGGGTTAGAAACAACCCGATATTCTCCGGTGATGATGGGGTCATGCAGTTTAATGAAATCACTGCATCGGTAGGAATTCCCTCGATGTATTTCTTCAAACGTTGCCCATTGAGTGTAAATATCCTTATAGTGTCCTCTTGTGTGATCTCCACTACATCATAAGGAAAAACATTAGACACAACATAAGGACCTAACCATCTGGAACAAAACATTCCAAGCATCAAATTCAGTCATGAACTATAGAGTAGGACTTTCTCTCCAACATGAAACTCCATTTTCTAGATCATTTTATCATGAACTGCTTTTTATAATTCCTTTTAGAGTATTGATTTCTCATATTATGAAAGTCGAATCTCCTCATGCTCTTGAATTTGCAACTTCCTTTGAACTCCAGCATGGGCCAAATCCATGTTGCATTTCAATATAGCCCAATATTCCCGATGCTCGACTTCCACTTGGAGATGACATGATTTCCCAAAAACAATCCGAAATGGGGACATACCAATGGGGGTCTTGTATGCTACCCTATAAGCCCACAACACATCATCCAAGCACTTGCTCCAATCCTTCCTATTTGGTTGCATGGTTTTCTCAAAGATTTGTTTCAACTAACGATTTGAAACCTCTGCCTGGCTATTTGTTTGGGGGTGGTATGGTGTTGATGTTTTGTGTGTCACCCCATACTTATGAAAGAGTGATCCAAAATTCCTATAGAAAAAGTGTGTCCCTTGGTCACTGATGATGGCCTTTGGTACGCCAAACCTACAAACAATTTACTCTTTGACAAAGTCTACAACAACATGAGAATCATCAGCCCTAGTGTCCTTAGCCTCCACCCGTTTACTCAAATAATAAACAGCACCCAAAATGTACAAAAAATCAAAGGAACTAGAAAAAGGGCCCATAATATAAATTCCACAAACATTAAAAATCTCATAGAATAAAATGGTTTGTTGGGGATCTCGTGTCTCCTTGAAATGTTTCCAGTGTGTTGGCAACAAGAGCATAACTTACAAAACACAAGGGAATCATGGAATAAGCTAGGCCAATATAATCCAGAGTCTAAGACTTTTCTAGTAGTACGTTTGGGTCCAAAGTGTCCACCACAAGCAAGTGGATGACAAAAATGAAAAATAGACTCAAACTCATGATCAGGAACACACCTCCTAATGAGTTGGTCACTACACATGCGCCAGAGGTAAGAATCATCCCCGACATAAAACTTAGAATAACTTTTAAATTTTTGGACATGATGATTTTTCAAATTTACTAGGATTTAAGAGAAAACAATGTAATTTTATAAACCATCATACCAAGGATGCGTACCTGAGATGGTATAGAGATGCTCATCAGGGAAAGTGTCCTAAAGTGGTACCTGGTCCATGTTGTCACCCTCTAGTGTGCGAGTAAGCCTACTCATGTAGTCTGCCACCAAATTCTCTGACCCCTTCTTGTCCTTTATCTCGATGTAAAACTCTTGAATAAGGAGCATCAAATTGATATGTCATGGCTTCGCATCTGGCTTCTATAGGAGGTACCTCAAATCTGCATGGTCAGAAAAAACAACTACTTTAGATCCAAAAAAATATGAACGAAATTTATCTAAATCAAATATAACAGAAATAAACTCATTTTCTGTTGTGGTGTATTTTGATTGGGTAGAATCCAATATCCTTGATTCATATGAAATCCCATGTGAACTTCCCTCCACCCTCTGAGATAAGAAAACTCCAACCGCGAAGTTGGACGCATCACAAATAAGCTCAAATGGAAGGTCCCACCACAGGGGTTGTATGATCGGTGGAGTGGTCAAACACTTCTTCAGCTCATCAAATGATACCCTGCATGAATCATAAAAATTGAATTCAATATCTTTTTGAAGTAATCGAGATAAGGGTAGAGTGATCTTACTAAAATCTCTAATGAAGCGTCAATAAAATAAAGCATGTACAAGGAATGATCTAACATCATGCACACATGTAGGATATGGCATGGATGAAATAATGTCTACCTTAGATTTATCATCTTCAATGCCATGTTGTGAGAATATATTTCCTAAGACAATTCCCTTTTTCGACCATGAAATGACATTTTTAAAAATTCAAGACCATATTTTTCTCAATACAACGATGCAACACATCCCTCAAACTAGAGATACATTCATCAAATGTGGAACCATAAACTGTAAAATCATCCATAAATACATCCATGCAGGTCTCAATGAAATCTGATAAAATACTCACCATGCATCTCTGGAAGATACCTGGGGCATTGCAAAGTCCTAATGGAATCCTTCGGTAAGCAAAGGTACCGAATGGGTAGGTGAATTACATCTTCTCTTGGTCCTCTGCTATAATGGGAACCTGAAAATATTCAGAGAAACCATCCATGAAGCAATAATGTGTCCTACCTGCAAGTCTCCCAAGCATCTGGTCAATTAATAGAAGTGGGAAATGGTCCTTATGAGTGTATTGATTTAGTTTCTTATAATAAATACACACTCGCCAACTATTTTGTACTCTCACAGTAAATAACTCATCATTTTCATTTTTTATAACAGTGAAACAAGTTTTCTTTGGTACAACCTAGACAGGGCTAACCCATTGTGAGTTAGAAATAGGGTAAATGATACCTGCCTCAAGTAATTTTTCTACTTCTTTCTTAACAACGTCCAAAAGAGTTGGATTAATTCTCTTTGGTGGCTGCCTAATCGGTTTAGCCCCATCCTCTAAGAGAATCCTATGCAAGGAAATAGAGTGGCTAATACCTAATATATCTGCCAATGTCTAACCAATTGCCCTAATGTTATCTCTCAAAAGATTCAAAAGTTTTTCTTCATGTTAAAAGGAGAGATTATTAGCAATGATAATAGGTAATCTATCACCACTCATCAAGTATGCATATTTAATATTTGGGGGAAATGTCTTGAGTTCCAATGTAGGGGGTGATGTATTGATGGAGAAATTGACGCCATAGACATATCTTCACAATGAACATCAGTATCAGAATAAAAATCATTAAAATTAGAAAATAATGCATCAAAACCATCAGCATACTCAACAGCCATGCCATAATCAGAGTTTATATGATCATAATTTTAATCCACATCAAAATCAAATCCAAGAGAGGTTTTTCCATCAAGAACAGTTGTGGAAGTACTCTTAGACATAAAACTAGAACCAATACACATAATCTCCCTAAGCATAGGATAATCAAAATCAATGGAGTTTTTACTTAGTGGTTTAAAATGGGAGATAAAAATAGAAGAATGGTCCTCATAGGGGTACTTCATAGAATCCGTAATAATAAAAATTACAACTTCATCTCCAAACTCTATGGAAAGTGTAGACTCATGAACATTTATGATAGTTTTTATAGTTTTGAAGAAGGTTCTACCTAAGATAATGGGAGCATGAGAACTTACTTAATCATCCTCCATTTTGAGCACAAAGAAGTCTGCTGGAAAGATCATGTCTCTTACCGGGACAAGTATATCCTCAAGGACCCCCACTAGATATGTCGTAGTTCAATTCTTCAATTTCACCACCACTCTCATCAACTTCAACTCACAAACCTGTAGATAAGAGAATATAGAGTGAGGAATCACATTTATTGAAGCTTCTAATTCACAAAGAGCATCAGAGATGTGCAAATCCTCTGTGGTACAAGGAATGGTGAATGTCCTGGGATCCTTTCACTTTTTTGGCATTACTAGAGTTGGTGTATTATGTGTTGAGACATTCCTTCCAAGGTTGGTCCTCTCATTTCACTTGATTCATCTTCTATTGGTGGAGAGTTCTTTTAAGAATTTGGGATACCTTGAGATTTATTTGATGGCTTCAAGTAGAGGGATGTTGATCTCAACATGCTTAAATGTGTCCAAAACCTCTTTTTTCATCGCCTCTTCAGACATCTTCTTGGTTTGAACAACCCTATTTGGAAAGGGAAGAGGTTTATGAGGAACTTCATCAATATTTTACTTACCATTATCTTTCTTCTTGGGTTGATCATTAGTTGGTATGGAATGGGGCTTCTCCAGAGTAGAGGTGAATCCCGGTGGAAAGATATGTGAAGAAGCATTAGTTGTTTGCTTCCCACTTCTCAATGTAATGGCACTGACATTCCCCTTTAGATTAGGAGTTGGTTGGGAGGAAATATTTCCAGAATTATTACTTACTAGTTCCTAGAGTGTAGTGGCAATCTGGATCATTTGAGTCTTCAACTCCCTCAACTTAGAACATTTACTCTTCAGCTCATTCTGTTGATTAATAACAATTTGTTTCAAAAGATCATCAGTGTTAGAGTCTACCTTGTGTTGTAGATTCTCTTGTTGCTTACTTGTCATTGCTTGAGCTTCTAATATTCATTGGGGTTGTTGGAAACCCTGTTGGTAAGGTGGAGGCTACTGAAGTTTCATTGAAAAGGGGGCCTTTTTTGTTGCCCAGAACCATACCTCATGTCTGATTGATCCTTCCACCCTTGGTTGAATGTTGGTGAAAATGAGTCATACTTCTTTAGGTGACGTGGTAGTTGCTGATGCTAATATGGTCTCCCAGGGAATACTGCTGCACAATCTTCTATTTCTTATAGTTTGGGGAAACAGTCACTTGGGTGGCTTGTCTCATTAAAAATTCCACAAGGCCTTGAAGGAGTGGGTTGGGATGTCTTTTGAGCCAAAAAAATCTACCTCACCATAGTGGTCAATTATTCCAACTTGGTATCAATAAAATGACATTCAAGAGTAGAAGGACTTACCTGATGTTCTCCCGGATATGTGGTGTACCTTTATCGCCAAATTTTTGGGAGTTATGGGCCATCTTATCGATCAATGCACATGTGGCTACTGGTGTCTTGTCACCAATTCCCCTTCTACTACGGCATCCACCATGCTCCTCTCCATAGGTGTGAGTCCTTCATAGAAGTACTAAATGAGGATTTTCTCACTGATTTGGTGACGTGGTTGCTTGCACACAACTTCTTGAATTGCTCACAGTACTCATACATTAAATCCCCTTGTTCTTGCTTGATCCCCGAGATCTCCATATGAATGGAAGTGGTCCTCAATGCTGGAAAAAATCTCTACAAGGAAAGACGTTTCAAATCATTCCAACATGTTAAATCTTCAGGTTGTAAATATTACATCTAATCCTTTTCATCTCCATCAAGTAAAAATGGGAATGCTCTTAATTTGATTTGATCTTCAAATACATATCTAGGTTATAGGGTTGATCAAACCACATTATATTAATTCAAATGTTTATTGGAATCCTCATCATAGAGGCCATGAAACTTGGGAAGTAAGTGAATTAACCCATATTTTATTTCAAAGTCCGATTCAAGATTTGGGTATGCAATACAATTTGGTTGACAATTAATACCAGGTGCAGCCAACTCTTGAACGGTTCTATTTATCTCATTGATATTATTTCCAGCCATTGGTTCTACTTTTATGTTTGAATTTGAATTGCTTCCAATTTCAATGTTTCCAGAAGAGGGTAATTCCCAAACTAGTTGAATATTGAAACTTCCTGTAGACTGAGACTATCTGATTCGAGCTCAAAGGCTATGTTCAATATCAGGGTCAATATCTAAGAGATCCCCAGGATTAGTTCATGTCATAAATCAAAAAATGAAAATAGGGAAAGTGGACCATAAGAAAAATGAGATGATTGAGTTGATGGTCCAAAAAGAAAAGAAGAGTATGAAAAAAAATGAAAACTTAAGAAAGGGAAAAGATGAAAGAGAGAGGTAAAGAAAATAATAAAATAAAAAATAAAAGAAATGCCTCTAAATGGTTGAATAAATTTCTTGCCTCAACAGCAACAACGCAAATTTGAAAGGCATTTTTGTGGGTGTCCTCAAATGATTAGTGTTATTTTGGGGTACTTAGGTGCAGTAGAGTGGATGACCAAGGTCATCTCTCAAAGGAGGAGGTAAATTAAAACAACTTCTTAAAGGTATTATAAAAGTAAAATAGAATAGAATTAAAACACTACATAAAAGGCTGAGGGTGTTTTTTATAGTTTATAAAACTTTAAGAAGTTTTCTAGATGAATAATTCAATTTTTTTATTTTTAATTTTGAAATGAAGTTTGATTAAAAAGACACAACAAGAAGATGTTTTTTTAGAAAATATTTTAAAATACGTAATCGATTTAACTCTACCTCTTAATTTTCTTATTAATCATTATCATTTAAATAAATATTCACTTAATTATGGTCCCCTAATTTTTTAACCCACCAACCCTACGAGAGCTAACTAAACCAAAAAAGATGAATTTATTTAAACCCTAGGCTAGCTTCAGAACACGCTATTGCAGCACCCTGCATTGATTATTGTTCTAAGGTTAGATTATGGTCAGTGGTTAATTAGAGCAAATGTCCATTTCGGAAATGAAAATGAATTGTGTTTAGGTATTATATTTGAAATATAAAAATTTATCCCATGTGGTCTTATATTACCGATTATGATTTTGCTCTCACAATTTACACAAAATCTTGACCTTGCGTGTTTTTGTGTTAATTGTTCAATTTCTGGCATAATTTATTATTATTTAAAAACACAATTCATGGATCATATTATGTTAATTATATAATCTCAATGATTCAAAATAATTAAATGAAGAGGTTAGAATATAGATCGATCACTAAAAAACTACTCTTCCATGTGTGGTATGGTCATCATGGAGACATTTTGCATGAGCAAAAGATTGAAAGGGTAGAACCCAATATCTTCTCCACTCTTGATTCAAAACCAATTACGAATATTAAGAGAAGAAGAAAAGGGATGAACACAAAATATTATTTGAAGAAAAATTCAAGTAACAAACATGAAATAAAAGAAATACAAAGAGGAGGTGGGAGAGGAGAGCCTTTTTGGAAAAGCGGTTTTCACAAAGCCTTATTTCTTACAATAGTTGTGCGGGGATCCAAAGAGACACCCATTAGTCCAAAACTTCCCAATTCCTCCATCATCCCTCCCAAAGAGTGAAAACCCCCCTTTAAATAGAGATTGTGATAGCTAGGGTTACATAACTATTTAAGTGTGAAATGAAAACTCGGCCAAATATTTTATTCAATGTTTCACCACATATTTTATAATGCACCGGCCTTAAACCTTACTTAATATTTAATTAAATGAATAATTCACATTGAGGATCTTTTCAAATTTATAGTTTTAGGGAATTATGACATAACTATTACATCTCAAAAGATTACAATGTAAACACTTCTACTATGTTTCCTTAAAATAAAAACTCGTAAAAAGAAACATGTCTAGTTCCATGTTTTAGATAGAATAACTATTCCTTGATCCCATCCTTGACCCTACTCCACATTGAGACCTGTGAACAACATTTCAAAAAATTGGGGTGAGCCTAAAAATCTCATTAAGGGATACACAAAAAAGGAAAACTTTTAGTTTTTCAAAATAACCAGTAAACCAAGAATACTTTATCAAAGTAATACTTCTCACCTTTATGAAGAAGAAAATACTCTTCATTGAATAAAATATAATTACTTTACCTTTTGTAATGAAAATATTACCATAAAACCCATATAAGAGAACATAACATATAAAGGTAACTTAGCACATAAACATACTTAAGTTGAATAACCATTCGGTCGACTTCCACACATATCACTTAATGAAATTTCCATATGGCCGACTTCCATACCCAATGCATTGGATGTTATAACCTAACCACCCATCCTGGTATTCACGGAACCACTCGTCATATGGTTTATAATGTAACCACCCGTCAAATGTCCAAGTACCATTATAAAATCATAAGACATAAAACAAATATAATGGAAAGAAAACATTTTCACACTTTGATCACAATATATCACTTAAATATATTTACATAAAAATCCATTATAAAAACCATTTTCAATACCAAAATACATAAAAGAGTATATGGTATTTATTTCATTTTAAAAACATTACGGCTTGTTGAGGAATCCAAAGACCAAATAATACTTGCGGCAGCAGAAAAGGTCGTTGTCAACGCATATGTAACACCCCAAGCTTCTACGGTACGTTTCCCTTCGAATAATGCGATAGCGTGTGTTGTACGCAACCTCGAGTTCTAACACACACCACAACTAATTAAACTAGCCGTTGTGAATAGTAATACCTACTTTTTGAAATCATATATATTTTATATTTCAAAATGGACTTCATTTTTGGATTCGGAATATCGAAATTAGTCTAGGGTGAAATTTTGGTACTTTTCGGATAACTTTCATATTTTGATGAATAGTGAAAATTACTAAATTTTAATTGAAAACAACTTTTTTAATCAAAATAATTAATAGTGATAAATTATGAATTTGAGTGGTTTTAAAGTATATTTAGAATATATTTTTACCAGTTAATATAATATTGGTCATTGGACATAATTTTACAATTAAACCGAACATAAACAAGTGTCAATCTTTTGATAGTTATTATCTCTTAAAAAACACGCTTTTTGTTTTGACAGCGGGAATTAATTTTAAATTAATTTCTGCCACTTCTGTGTTTTGAATTTAGGAAAATGGATTCCATATTTGGAATCAGGATGTTCAAATTGTGTAAATAGGTAACTTTTATTTTTACACATTTTGAATAATTACTGCGGTAAATATTTTATTTACCATGGTTAAAGGGTAAATCCGGTAAATAAGGGTTAAAAAAATAATATTATAATAATACTAAATTACCCTAAAACGTGTCTTAACCCTATTGGTTGATACATGGTCGACCATGGGCATCCTTGTGTCAATTTTGGGACCCCATGGATCCACTTGTAAGTGATAATGACACTTTATTTTAATTAAGTCAAAATGAATACAAAAATGACACAAGCATATATCTTTTAGCAAAACAATTGTTACATAGGGTTATATAAGTTGGATTTTAGATTATAAATATTCATTAGAAAGCTAAAACGATTTCCTACATAATGATGTTTTATTTATAATTTTTAGACATTAAATAATTTATTTTATTTATGACACAATGATGATGCAGTAATTACTAAAATAGTAAAAAATTAACATAATTGATATTATAAATACCCAAATAAATATAATATGAAACTTTTAATGAATTAAACTAATTTTCTAGGATAATATGATATATTAGGATTGATGTAATGGACTTTTTTCGAAGTAATCAATCTGTTATAAGTTTCACAAAAATCAACTATTGAATAGTGTCAAAATTGACATAAAAGAGTTCTTAAAATAAAATATTATATTATTAATTGATATTAAATTCCTAAAAATCTAAGGTTCGGCCAAGAGACTTATATTATGATAGGTTAATCATTAATGGACCACTTGGGGGTCGCTTGGATGTATATAGTAAGTTTATTAACCATATTATATAAAAATACAAAGAGACATTGTAAAAGTGAAACTAATTAACTTAGAGTTAATACTTAAAGATAAGGTTAATATAAGTACCCAAACCTGTCTAAATTCTATTGGATGAGTTGTTTTCGACCTATCCCCACCTCATCCTTTTAATAGTAAACTTTGGAGCCTTTGGAAACCGAATATGAATTTATTATAAATTAATATTTCTAGCTTTTCCAAAAGTGCCCCTCACCCCTCTTATAAAAGGGAACTCCTCCTTCTCATTTCTTCACACCTTCAAAGCCTTTTGGTTCGGCCAAACTCTGCCCAAATACTCTCCCAACATCCCTCAATACAACCTAGAGGCCTTAGTTTGATCAAAAAGCCAACCTAAGGAGCCCTTTTGATCAAATCAAAAGGAAGAACCCGAAGAAGAGGTAATGATTTCACCACCCTTTTCTAAGTTCATTTCTTCTTCCACTTCTTCTTCCTTTGTTCTTACCATTCTGAAATAATAACTCCAGTATCTCACATATACTGTGATGTTATTATAAATATGGTACAATCATATTCAGTATTCTATCCACCCTTTGAATAACATGTCACCATACGTGCGTACGTACGGCTTACCGTCTCCACGTCGTGGTGTAATTGTTATTCAATATAATATTATTTGGATGGGTATAATAATGATGTGTAACTCATGTAAATAATAAATATAACATGTTAATGATTCTGTATATATGATATACCATCCATTTATATATTATTTTAATATCAAAAGAATGATATTGTCGCTCGTGCGTACGTACGGACTACCGTCTCCACGAACGCGATGAGATTCATTCTCCATCGTATCCATTCAAGTATAATTATCATTTTATGATTTAAAAATTATGTTTAAGGACTTGATATCATTCTGGATATGAATAAGATACAACAAACATGGCTTATGTAACAAAACATATAAAAGAAAATGAGTAAGTTAACACCCGAAACGATGATAATTCTAAGATATTATTAATAAATCAATGTTAAAAGATCATATATGATATCATATTAATATATATGATTCTTGTATAATTTAATAACAATTATTTCACCATTATACAGGAGGTTAACCTACCCCAACCAAGGAAAAGTACAAGGTAAGGGTTTATTTCACAATCTCTTCATTATCCGAGGTTGTTTATACGTAATAATCTACTGGGATATCTTTATCATCCACATCCATGTTTCTTAAAAATGTATTTCAAAACATTTTTACTATTTACAAGAATATGGGTTAAAGTCATTTATACCCTTGTTTGACTTTTTATAAGAGGTTTATAAAGGAATCTTTCCGTCGTTTTCAAAACAAGGTCCTTTTTAACCTTTTCGACAGAATTGAGGTAAGAATGTTTTTTTTAACTTATACGGCGGGTGCGGTTATTTTACGCCGTTATAAAATCTTCAAAGCTTTCCTTACAAGCTTATAAGAATATTTTCAAAGAAAATGTTTTATTTTATATGGATCTTAAATGATTTCAAAATAAAAGGAGATATTTCTTTAAAAAGAATTTTGATTTCATCTATGTCAACATCCTTTGATGGATTTTAAGATTATTTGAAGTTGATTTATTATGATACAAAACTTCTATATTGTATTGAAGGTTTTGTGATATGTTTGACTGTGGATGTGCTATTTTTATACCATTCATAGTTTATTGTGAAAGTATTGACATTTCGTATGCTAGTTTTAATACGAATGTTTATGTTATGTTTAAACCTTTTCATATGGGAATGCATTGGACTTAATAAGTGACGGGTGGAGCCCGCTATAGCTCCTCGATGCATCGGTAGGTCTCATGAGACAAACTAGTGTCTTGGAACAAGGCCTTGACAAAATCTTATTTGTAGTCTTGGCACGAGGCCTTGGCTATGTGGTTATGATAGTCTGGCATTATGCATTCCAACATTATGAAAGTGGTTATTGATATTGCATGTGATTATTCGATTAGTAGAATATCCATGTGAACAAGTAAATGGCATTATTTCATTTTAATTTTGCCATACTATGTTGAAGTTCAATTTTAAAAGGCTTTTGTTTTAGTAATTCATTGCCTTAAATGTTTATGCTTATTTTGAATGTTCCGCTATATTGTTATCCTTACTGGGCATTTGAGCTCACCCCTTTTCTATGTTTTATTTTTCCCAGGTAGTGAAGAAGTAATTTATGAATGACTTGCAGGGATATTATGAGGGGTTAATAGTGTGGATATGAAGACTTTGTTGTTGTAGTAGTTTTTCACTTTGAAATGTAATGTAAAACTTTATGATTATATCTAGTGTTTCCAAGGCTACTAAACCAATCGGTCTTTCGAGATTTGATCTTTCTTGTGATCATGCCAATGTTATGTAATTAATGCACCGACTCTGGGTAGCTGGGGTCGGGGCGTTACAGTTGGTATCAGAGGAAGTTTAGTACAAACCTTGGAAGCTAGATTTAGATAAACTCTGATTAGAGCACGTAGACCTAAGATGAACTTTGAGGATTAGTATAGAAGAACTTCCTAGAATTTTGGTATTGTAGAGACTTTGTGAGTTTTGCGAGCAATACATCCCTGTCTGGATACGAGCAGGTAGAGGCGGCTCTGGCACAGATGTACCTAGGGGTAAAACCCGAAAACACCGCTTTGAGCTAGACTCGAACGGGAACTGGTGCACGACAACGGGCCTTGCTGCACTCTTGGTTACGACACTCCCGGGGGATATGCTTAGGATAACTCTCACTTTCTTTACAAATCATTATGAAGGGTTTATGAGTATATACTTCTCAAAGAAAACATATTTATGATTATGGATTATATCCATAGATAGTTCAATTTATGTTAAGTGTTTTATAAGTATGGGATTATGTATTTTGATTCATAAACTGATCTAGTTTATGACATTGTTTAGAAATGGCGCCTAGTGGAAGAAATGGAAACCGTATCAATGCACGCACTCCATGTAGGGATTGCCCTCCTGCTCAAGATAATTATAGTGGGGTTGGTGATGCAACTGGTGCTGATCAGCTAATCACCGTACTGGGACAACTTACTCAGGTTATGAATAATAACCTTACCCGTATGGAGCACCCTGATCCGCAGCGTGGAGGATCAATGTCAGATCGATTCATGAGACAACAACCACCAACGTTCAATGGAAGTACAAATCCCTTAGTAGCTGAGCAATGGATATTTTCCCTAGAGAAAATATTTCAGGCTTTGGGGAGTAGTGAAAGGGAAAAAGTTACCATGGCAGTTTACCGCCTCACTGGAGATGCTGATCAATGGTGGTCATTGATTCAAAACATGAAGGAAGATGATGAACTATCAAACATGGAATGGAGGGAGTTCAAAGATCTGTTTTTAGAAAAATACTTTCCTCGCGACCATCGAGCAGATATGGAAAGGCAATTTCTGAGTCTGAGACAAAAGGAGGATGATAATGTCACAAAGTATGAGGCTAACTTTACAAGGTTAGCGAGGTATGCTGGAGATTATATTCGCAACCCAAGAAGTAAGATTGATCGTTTCTTTGATGGGTTAAAACCATTTCTCCGTCGAGCATTAGTCTCACAATCCTTTTCGTCGTACGAAGACATTGTCTCATGTGCTATCAAGACCGAAAAAGAATTCTCTAAGTCTTATGACTTTAAAGCGAAGCAAGAGAAGAAGAGACCTGCTGATCAATCTGGTAATGGAAATAAGGGGAAGAAGGGAAAGGTTGAATATCCATCTTGTGGTAAATGCGGGAAGAAACATCCTGGTACTTGCTTGAAGGGAATGGGAGTCTGTTACAAGTGTGGTGAAAAAGGCCACCAAGCTCATGATTGCAAGGGGAAGAAGGAAGCTACCAACGTTCAGTGCTACAATTGCAGGGATATGGGGCATTATGCAAATGCATGTCCTAAGCGTCAGGAGAACTTACCTCAGAAAAGGCCAAGGGATCAAGGCCAGGCTTATGCTATCACTACTGCTGAGGTAGAAGCTCCGAAAGACGTGGTGGCAGGTAATCTAATGGTTTCCTCAAGTTTAGCAAATGCATTATTTGATTCTGGATCATCGCATTGTTTCATATCTTCCCAGTTTGCTAAGAAAATTAGATATTTCCAATTTGATTTAATAAGGGAGTTGTCAGTTAAAACTCCTAAGGGAAGTATCGTTGCAACAAAGTTTTGTGAATCAGTCCCCATTAGAGCACATAAATTTTCTTTATCTGCTGATCTCATCGTCATGCCTATGATCGAGTTTGATATAATCCTCGGTATGGACTAGCTTTCGGACTATGATGCGAAGATTTATTGTAAGAAGAAAGAGGTTACGATTCTTGATGATAATGATAAGGAACACCTTATTTTTAGAGCAGAATCGTCACCACCTAATTCTTATTTAGATCCACCCCCAGTAGCTCAACTTAATTCAATTATTGGGGAGGAAGAGAATGAAATAACTGTCGGTGAGGAAAGGAATGTTCAAATAGAGGATGTACCTGTTGTGAAAGAATTTGTAGATGTATTTCCAGAAGATTTACCTGGACATCCTCCAGAACGAGAAGTTGAGTTTTCTATTGATTTGATTCCTGGATCAAGGCCTATATCGAAGACCCCTTATAGAATGGCCGCTGTAGAGTTAGTCGAACTAAAGAAACAACTAGAGGAATTGAGTAATAAGGGATTTATTCGCCCTAGTGTTTCTCCATGGGGAGCCCCTGTTCTTTTTGTTAAAAAGAAAGATGGATCTATGAGGTTATGTATCGACTACAGGGAGATCAATGCTATAACGGTAAAGAACAAGTATCCCCTACCTCGTATTGATGATTTATTTGACCAACTGCATGGAGCTCAATACTTTTCAAAGATTGACCTTCGATCTGGATACCATCAGTTGTGTGTAAAGAAGGAAGACATTCCGAAGACAGCATTTCGAACCAGGTACGGGCATTACGAGTTTACTGTAATGCCGTTTGGATTGACTAATGCACCCTCTGTATTCATGGATCTGATGAATAGAGTTTTCAAGGAGTATCTCAATGAATTTGTGGTGGTATTTATTGATGATATCTTGGTATACTCCAAAACCTACGAAGATCATGAAAATCACTTGCGCATTATCTTGAAGACTCTGAGGAGGCATGAATTATATGGGAAGTTTAGCAAGTGTGAATTCTGGCTTCAGGAGATTTCTTTTCTTGGCCATATTGTCTCTAAAGATGGAATCTCTGTTGATCCTTCTAAGACCAAGGCAATCCAAGAATGGCCAGCACCTACGAGTATAACTGAGGTACGTAGTTTTATTGGTTTGGCAGGTTATTATCGACGTTTCGTCCAGAATTTTGCCCGATTGGCTAACCCATTAACGAAGCTCACACGTAAAGGGGTTAAATTTGTTTGGACAAAAGAGTGTGAAGAATGTTTCGAAGAACTGAAGAGAAGATTAGTCAATGCTCCTATATTGACTCTACCATCGGGGAATGATGGGTTCGTTATTTATAGTGATGCATCGAAGAAAGGACTTGGCTGTGTCCTTATGCAGAATGATAGAGTTATTGCCTATGCATCACGACAGTTGAAAATTCATGAACAAAACTATCCTACTCATGATCTTGAGTTAGCAGCTCTGATCTTTGCTTTGAAGATATGGAGGCACTACCTCTATGGTGAAAAATGTGAGATTTATACTGATCACAAGAGTTTGAAGTATATTTTCTCACAAAAAGAACTCAACATGAGGCAAAGGAGATGGCTTGAATTACTCAAGGATTATGATTGCACGATACACTACCACCCAGGGAAGGCAAACAAGGTGGAAGATGCTTTGAGTAGAAAAGACCATGGAGTTTTGAACAATATGAGAATTGAAAGGGATCCAATTTTCATGGAGCTAGTGAAGATGGACATGAGAATAACCAGGGAAGGTGAAACATCAATGCTTTTTCAAATGGTTGCCAAACCATCTTTACTAGAAAGGATTAAGAGTTCTCAGACTGATGATGAAGAATTCCAAAAGAAGATTAAAGCTGTGAATGATGGGAGATTGAGAGACTTTGCGTATGAAGGTGGAATTTTGAAATTCGGGAAGAGACTTTGTGTTCCCAATATACCTGATCTAAAAAGGGAATTGCTGGATGACGCTCATAGTTCCAATTTCTCTATACACCCTGGGAGCACCAAAATGTATAGGGATTTGAAGGAACATTTTTGGTGGGACAACATGAAGAGGGAGATTGCTGATTTTGTGTCAAGGTGTATGGTTTGTCAACAACTGAAAGCTGGAAGGCAACAGCCTGGAGGAGTCATGCAACCTCTTCCCATACCGGAGTGGAAATGGGACAATGTTACGATGGACTTTGTCATGGGGCTACCAAAGACTCCTAGAAGGAATGATGCAATATGGGTGATTGTTGATCGTCTTACCAAGTCAGCACATTTTCTTGCTATAAGAGAAGATCTACCCCTGGAACGTCTAGCAAGACTATATATTAATGAAGTTGTGAGACTTCATGGAGTACCCCTATCGATTGTTTCTGATCGTGATCCCCGTTTTACTTCAAGATTTTGGAAAAGTCTTTAGAAATCCCTGGATACTGAACTTCATTTGAGCACTGCTTACCACCCTCAGACAGACGGACAATCAGAACGGACTATTCAGACCTTAGAAGACATGTTGAGATCTTGATCACTTGACTTTCAGGGTATGTGGGATCAATATTTACCACTAGTAGAATTTTCCTATAACAATAGCTTCCATTCGAGTATTCGGATGGCACCATATGAAGCGTTTTACGGAAAGAGATGTCGTACACCAACCTGTTGGGATGACGTTGGTGAAAGAAAACTTGTAGGCCCAGAACTGGTGGAGGAAACGGTGGAAAAGGTGAAGGTAATCCAAAATCACATTAAAGCAGCTCAAAGTAGGCAGAAGAGCTATGCCGATAATCGAAGGAAGGATTTGGAATTTCAAGTCGGTGATCATGTTTTTCTGAAGGTATCTCTGTGGAAGGGAGTCATACGTTTTGGTAAAAAAGGTAAATTGAGTCCCAGGTACATCGGACCTTTCGAAATTCTAGAACGAATTGGGGTTGTAGCTTACCGATTGGCAATGCCGCCATGTCTCTCCAAAGTTCACGATGTATTCCACGTATCTCTATTGAGGAAATACATGCCTGATCCGACGCATGTACTCACCTATGAGGAATTAGAACTGGAACCCGATCTGTCTTATTGCGAAGAGCCCGTCAGGATTCTTGATACAAGAGAACAAGTACTGAGAAACCGGACGACGCGTCTGGTAAAAGTTTTGTGGAGAAATCATAAGATGGAAGAGGCAACGTGGGAACCCGAGGAACTTATGATGAAGAACCACCCGAGTCTTTTTATGCAGTAATACCCTAGAAATTGCGAGGACGCAATTATTTGAAGGAGGGGAGAATGTAACACCCCAAGCTTCTACGGTACGTTTCCCTTCGAATAATGCGATAGCGTGTGTTGTACGCAACCTCGAGTTCTAACACACACCACAACTAATTAAACTAGCCGTTGTGAATAGTAATACCTACTTTTTGAAATCATATATATTTTATATTTCAAAATGGACTTCATTTTTGGATTCGGAATATCGAAATTAGTCTAGGGTGAAATTTTGGTACTTTTCGGATAACTTTCATATTTTGATGAATAGTGAAAATTACTAAATTTTAATTGAAAACAACTTTTTTAATCAAAATAATTAATAGTGATAAATTATGAATTTGAGTGGTTTTAAAGTATATTTAGAATATATTTTTACCATTTAATATAATGTTGGTCATTGGATATAATTTTACAATTAAACCGAACATAAACAAGTGTCAATCTTTTGATAGTTATTATCTCTTAAAAAACACGCTTTTTGTTTTGACAGCGGGAATTAATTTTAAATTAATTTCTGCCACTTCTGTGTTTTGAATTTAGGAAAATGGATTCCATATTTGGAATCAGGATGTTCAAATTGTGTAAATAGGTAACTTTTATTTTTACACATTTTGAATAATTACTGCGGTAAATATTTTATTTACCATGGTTAAAGTGTAAATCCGGTAAATAAGGGTTAAAAAAATAATATTATAATAATACTAAATTACCCTAAAACGTGTCTTAACCCTATTGGTTGATACATGGTCGACCATGGGCATCCTTGTGTCAATTTTGGGACCCCATGGATCCACTTGTAAGTGATAATGACACTTTATTTTAATTAAGTCAAAATGAATACAAAAATGACACAAGCATATATCTTTTAGCAAAACAATTGTTACATAGGGTTATATAAGTTGGATTTTAGATTATAAATATTCATTAGAAATCTAAAACGATTTCCTACATAATGATGTTTTATTTATAATTTTTAGACATTAAATAATTTATTTTATTTATGACACAATGATGATGCAGTAATTACTAAAATAGCAAAAAATTAACATAATTGATATTATAAATACCCAAATAAATATAATATGAAACTTTTAATGAATTAAACTAATTTTCTAGGATAATATGATATATTAGGATTGATTTAATGGACTTTTTTCGAAGTAATCAATCTGTTATAAGTTTCACAAAAATCAACTATTGAATAGTGTCAAAATTGACATAAAAGAGTTCTTAAAATAAAATATTATATTATTAATTGATATTAAATTCCTAAAAATCTAAGGTTCGGCCAAGAGACTTATATTATGATAGGTTAATCATTAATGGACCACTTGGGGGTCGGTTGGATGTATATAGTAAGTTTATTAACCATATTATATAAAAATACAAAGAGACATTGTAAAAGTGAAACTAATTAACTTAGAGTTAATACTTAAAGATAAGGTTAATATAAGTACCCAAACCTGTCTAAATTCTATTGGATGAGTTGTTTTCGACCTATCCCCACCTCATCCTTTGAATAGTCAACTTTGGAGCCTTTGGAAACCGAATATGAATTTATTATAAATTAATATTTCTAGCTTTTCCAAAAGTGCCCCTCACCCCTCTTATAAAAGGGCACTCCTCCTTCTCATTTCTTCACACCTTCAAAGCCTTTTGGTTCGGCCAAACTCTGCCCAAATACTCTCCCAACATCCCTCAATACAACCTAGAGGCCTTAGTTTGATCAGAAAGCCAACCTAAGGAGCCCTTTTGATCAAATCAAAAGGAAGAACCCGAAGAAGAGGTAATGATTTCACCACCCTTTTCTAAGTTCATTTATTCTTCCACTTCTTCTTCCTTTGTTCTTACCATTCTGAAATAATAACTCCAGTATCTCACATATACTATGATGTTATTATAAATATGGTACAATCATATTCAGTATTCTATCCACCCTTTGAATAACATGTCACCATACGTGCGTACGTACGGCTTACCGTCTCCACGTCGTGGTGTAATTGTTATTCAATATAATATTATTTGGATGGGTATAATAATGATGTGTAACTCATGTAAATAATAAATATACCATGTTAATGATTCTGTATATATGATATACCATCCATTTATATATTATTTTAATATCAAAAGAATGATATTGTCGCTCGTGCGTACGTACGGACTACCGTCTCCACGAACGCGATGAGATTCATTCTCCATCGTATCCATTCAAGTATAATTATCATTTTATGATTTAAAAATTATGTTTAAGGACTTGATATCATTCTGGATATGAATAAGATACAACAAACATGGCTTATGTAACAAAACATATAAAAGAAAATGAGTAAGTTAACACCCGAAACGATGATAATTCTAAGATATTATTAATAAATCAATGTTAAAAGATCATATATGATATCATATTAATATATATGATTCTTGTATAATTTAATAACAATTATTTCACCATTATACAGGAGGTTAACCTACCCCAACCAAGGAAAAGTACAAGGTAAGGGTTTATTTCACAATCTCTTCATTATCCGAGGTTGTTTATACGTAATAATCTACTGGGATATCTTTATCATCCACATCCATGTTTCTTAAAAATGTATTTCAAAACATTTTTACTATTTACAAGAATATGGGTTAAAGTCATTTATACCCTTGTTTGACTTTTTATAAGAGGTTTATAAAGGAATCTTTCCGTCGTTTTCAAAACAAGGTCCTTTTTAACCTTTTCGACAGAATTGAGGTAAGAATGTTTTTTTTAACTTATACGGCGGGTGCGGTTATTTTACGCCGTTATAAAATCTTCAAAGCTTTCCTTACAAGATTATAAGAATATTTTCAAAGAAAATGTTTTATTTTATATGGATCTTAAATGATTTCAAAATAAAAGGAGATATTTCTTTAAAAAGAATTTTGATTTCATCTATGTCAACATCCTTTGATGGATTTTAAGATTATTTGAAGTTGATTTATTATGATACAAAACTTCTATATTGTATTGAAGGTTTTGTGATATGTTTGACTGTGGATGTGCTATTTTTATACCATTCATAGTTTATTGTGAAAGTATTGACATTTCGTATGCTAGTTTTAATACGAATGTTTATGTTATGTTTAAACCTTTTCATATGGGAATGCATTGGACTTAATAAGTGACGGGTGGAGCCCGCTATAGCTCCTCGATGCATCGGTAGGTCTCATGAGACAAACTAGTGTCTTGGCACAAGGCCTTGACAAAATCTTATTTGTAGTCTTGGCACGAGGCCTTGGCTATGTGGTTATGATAGTCTGGCATTATGCATTCCAACATTATGAAAGTGGTTATTGATATTGCATGTGATTATTCGATTAGTAGAATATCCATGTGAACAAGTAAATGGCATTATTTCATTTTAATTTTGCCATACTATGTTGAAGTTCAATTTTAAAAGGCTTTTGTTTTAGTAATTCATTGCCTTAAATGTTTATGCTTATTTTGAATGTTCCGCTATATTGTTATCCTTACTGGGCATTTGAGCTCACCCCTTTTCTATGTTTTATTTTTCCCAGGTAGTGAAGAAGTAATTTATGAATGACTTGCAGGGATATTATGAGGGGTTAATAGTGTGGATATGAAGACTTTGTTGTTGTAGTAGTTTTTCACTTTGAAATGTAATGTAAAACTTTATGATTATATCTAGTGTTTCCAAGGCTACTAAACCAATCGGTCTTTCGAGATTTGATCTTTCTTGTGATCATGCCAATGTTATGTAATTAATGCACCGACTCTGGGTAGCTGGGGTCGGGGCGTTACACATACGCTAAAAGAAACATTCCTTTTTGTCGTTTAGTAAAACGCTTCATAGAAAAAGATTCCTTTTGTATAAAATTAAAATTCAAAGGGGTTTATACACCGTATAAAAGAAAGCCTTGTATTAGAACAAAATATGCCTCAATGAAAGGAGATTGAGACGAAGTCCCTTACCTCATGTCTGAAGTGACTCGATTGCTCTTTAATCTCCTGAATAATAAACTAATGTTAATTTCTACTTGCTTAAGAACCTTTTTCAAGTTTATAATTCCTTTTATATAACTTATTTCCATGTTATAAACGTTATGTAGTCAATTAATTTCATAAAGTTTGTTTTGTCGATATTTGGTACATAAGTCAAAAATGGACTTCTTATAATCACTTGTTGTTTATGTGGTCAAAGTTTCATTATATCCAGAATGATATTCATGATTTGGATATCATATATATCATATATATCCAGCATATACATGTATTTATAACAGTACATAACATTTAGAGGTAAGAAATGAAATGCACCGTTCATGGAGACGGTAAGCCGTACGTACGCTTGAACGCTACTTTCATTTCTATTTCATATTTAATGGAGTGAAATAATAATTATATAAAGGTATATTATAATTCAAGTATAATATCATATATAATATCATTAAATCCATCCTTTATACATCCCACATATGGCATTAACGAATCAAATCACTTTGAGGGGGCGGTAGTCTGCACTTCCTAAAATGAAATTCTCGTGTTTACCCACAATGCAAACCATAAAGGTATTCCACAAATTAAAAATAAATAATCATAAGGAAAACATAAACATAATATATATAGTATATAAATATATTGAAATATTAATGTCCACCATGAAAGGTGTTAACATAATATTGAACAATCATCGTTTCGTGAGGCAGAAAATCGCCAACCACAAAAGCAGCATGTTCTTTAACCATTAGACGAAGGTGTGTGTAGCTGTAGCTATAATATTTCTCATAACAACATCCTATTCTATTGAAGATACTGGTGTTGTTACAAAAGAAAGTAATAAAAGAAGTTTAGGGGGTTGGAGAAGCAAAATAATACATAAGAACACAAGAGAAGACACTACCTTTATATCGGGTAACTCTTTTTGATTTGAGCTCAACGGCATCCTTGGAAATACTTCTGCCCAAATTGAGGCTTCTAGGATTAATAGAGGGATGTGAAGAGACAAAACGGGTAGGGTTTGGCCAAGCCAAAGTTTTGAGAGGTGTGGGTAAGGTGGTAGAGTTGGGGGGGCCTTTTATAAGAGGAGAGGAGGGGCACTCTTGGAAAGTTATAAAAGGTTACTTAATTACAATATGAGTTTTAGTTTTTAAAGGTCCAAAAATTATATATTTCTAGGATAAGGTGATAAGAGTTATAAATCCACCCATACAATAGGATTTTGACAAGTTTAGGTCTTAGATTTTACATTATCTTTTCATTTTATTTAAATCGTTAAATAATAAGGTAATCGTTGCATCATCATGGTGTCATAAATAATTTAATTTATTTAATGTATAAAAATTATAAAAAAATTATAATGATGTAGGAAATATTTTTATATTTCTAATGAATCTTTATAGTCAAAAATATGACTTGTATAACCCCATTTAAATTTTTTTTAGTAAAACAACACATGTTTGTGAAATTTTTATTTTAACTTTAAATAAAAAGTTATTAATGTCATTTTCCTACCAATGTGGCTCCATGGGGTACCCAAGTTGACCCATGGATTTTTTGGGTCGTCCATGACACAACCAATAAGAGTAGGACATGTTTCAAGGTCATTTCATATTATTAAAACATTATTTTTACCTTAAATTACACTAATTACCTCTAATCGCGATTAAAAACTTAAAAGTTACTATTCACCAAAAATTATTTTAATCCCATTGAACAATATTTTACTTCTTAATTCCAACCATGTATGTTGGATTTTTGAAATTCAAAACACAGAGGTGGTAAAATTTCACTTAAACGAAAAATCAGTTTTTTTAAGTATCACTTAGTGGTTTCACTATTCATCAAAAATTGAAGTTTTTCAGAAAAATACCACAACATCACACTAAGATATATTTGATATTATGAATTAAAAAATGATTTATATTTTAAGAAATTAAAAACATATAAGTTACATTAATTAATTTAATAATTAATTCTCGTTGTCAAAACAAATAGCGTGTTTTTATGAAACAATATGTATCAAAAGATTGACACTAGTTTAAGTCCAATTTCAAAGTGAAATTAATTCCAATGACCACAATTGGATTAAATGGTAAAAATATATTCTAATTGAACTTTAAAACCAATTCAAAAGATAATCTAATCATATAAATAAATTATATTAAAAAGAGTTTTTGAATTAAAATACAACATTTTTCACTATTCATTAAAAAATGAACTTTATCAGAAAAATACCAAAAATTTACACAAAGTAAATTTTGATTTCCCGATTCTAAAGAAGAGTTTTATTTGGTCCAATAGAGTGTATAAGAGTGACCAAAACTATATTTAAAGAGGGTTCTCCATCAAAAGGTGATAGTTCGACCTTTTAGTGTATATTAGAGTATCTATGCGTAAAATTGAATTCTTTTCCTATTTTAAGCATTTATATTTTATTGGATAAATGTAAAAACATTTTAAAAAAATATATAATCATATTTTAGTTATTTCTATTCATTCCCTCCAATACAACGACTACATGTTAACTATCATTTAAAATAATATTATCATATTACTAGTGTGAAATGTAAGATTTCAAAGATACTCTTTGTTGCGTATTAGGTACGCTATCGAACATAGAAACCCATTTAAAGTAAAATTGATATTTAATTCATAAATATTAATAAATATGAAAATGTTTTATTGTTTATTTACCTAGGATGTCACATCCTTCCCGCCTTTTGGGAATTGCGTCCATGCAATTTTATTCACTTATCAAAATAAGTGGGGGTATTTATCCCTCATAGAATTTTCAGATTACCATCTTGCCTCTTCAACCATATGGTTTTTCCACTAAACCTTTACTTGGTGAATTACCTTATTCCGCAACACTTGCTCTCTATGGTCAAGAATATGGACTGGTTGTTCTTCAGAAGAGAGATTCTCTTCCAACTGAACTACCTCTGGGATCAAAACATGAGATGGATCTGGCATATACTTTCTCTACATCGAAACATGAAAAACATTGTGTACCTGAGATAAACTCGAAGGTAATGCCACTCTATATGTAACTGATCCAACTTTATCTAGAATTTCATATGGTCTAATGAACCTTGGACTCATATTTCCATTCTTACCGAATCACATCACACTTTTCGATGGTGAAACTTTGAGAAAAACATGATCACCTACCTCAAAAGATAGATCCTTCCTCCGGTTATCTGCATAACTCTTCTTCCTGCTCTGAGATGTTCTCATGTGTTTCTGAATAAACTGAACTTTTTCTGCCATCTCTTCTACCAATTCTGGTCCCATCATCTTCCTTTCACCCACTTCATCCCAAAAATCTGCAGTTCGACACCGTTTACCTTATAATGCTTCAAACGGAGCCATCTGTATAATAGAATGAAAATTGTTTTTATATGAAAATTTAACCAAAGAAAGATGTTGGTCCCAACTTCCCTGATAATCCATCGAACAAGCACATAGAATATCCTCCAATATATGAATTTGTTGTTCTGACTGCCCGTCTGATTGAGGATGAAAAGCTGTACTAATATTTAATTCAGTACCCAACGACTTCTGAAGGCCCTTCCAAAAGTTATAAGTAAACCTGGGATCATGATCAGATAGAATGGTTGGGGGAACTCCATGCAACCTGACTATCTCTTTAAGATACAACTCAGAAAGTTGATCTAGAGAGAAAGTATCTCGAATAGGAAGGAAATGAGCAGATTTATTCAAGCGATCAACAATAACCCAGATTGCATTATTACCTCGATATGTCTTCGGTAATCCCACAAAAAAGTCCATGGATATATTTTACCATTTCCACTCTGGCACTGGTAAAGGCTGAAGCATCCCTTTCAGTAACTGCCGCTCTGCTTTAACCAGATGACAAGTCAAACACTTCACAGTAAAATCAGCAATATCTCTTTTCATTACATCCCACCAGTAATACTCCCACAGATCTCTATACATCTTAGTACTTCCAGGATGAACTGAAAACAGGGAACTATGAGCCTCACATAACAACTCATTCTTCAAATATAAATCACTAGGAACACATAATCTCTTCCCAAACCTCAAACAAAATCATTAACAATGTTACATTCAGGCAACATACCCTTCTGAACTAGCTCTACCTTTTTCTTCAACCCAATATCTTTCTTCTACGCTTTCTTAATTCTATCTAATAGAGATGATCTCACTGACACGTGAAACAAAACAAAAGAACATTCTGAACAAACAACTTCCATGCCAAATTTCATCAAATCAAAAACCAAAGGATCACGTTCCAAACGTAGCATGGTTAATGAAGCATTACTTTTTCGACTCAAAGCATCGACCACTTTATTTTCTTTTCCCGAATGGTAATGAATTGTACAATCACAATCCTTGATTAATTCCATCCATCTCCTATGTCTCATATTCAATTCTTTCTGAGTGAATATATACTTTAAACTTTTGTGATCAGTATATATTTCACACTTTACTCCAAACAAATGATGCCTCCAAATTTTTAGATCAAAAACAACAGCAGCTAATTCCAAGTCATGTGTAGGGTAATTTACCTCATGAGTTTTCAAAGGACGTGAAGCATATGCAATTACCTGATCATTCTGCATAAGGACACAACCAAGTCCCCTCAATGAATCATCACTGTATATAAAAAACTCACCATTCCTATAAGGATGTTCCAAAACTGGAGCATTCACCAATATTCTTTTCAACTCCTGAAAACAATCATCACATTCTTTTGTCTAGATAAACTTAACACCCTTACGAGTTAGCTTAGTTATTGGACTAGATAACTATGAAAAATTTTCAACAAACCTTTAGTAGTAACCTGCCAAACCAAGAAAACTACAGATCTCGGTTACATTTGTGGGTCTTGGCCATTCTTTAACAAATTTTGTTTTTATAGGATCAACAGTTATGCCATTTTTTGAAACAATGTGACCAAGGAAAGAAATTTTTTGTAAACAAAACTCACACTTGCTGAATTTTCCATACAGTTTCTTTTCTTTTAAGGTTTTCAAGATAACCCTTAAATTACTTTCATGCTCCTCTTTACTTTTAGAAAACACCAAAATATCATCAATGAAAACAACCACAAACTTATCCAAGAAATCATTGAAAATTCTATTCATAAGGTCCATGAATACAGCAGGTGCATTGGTTAGCCCAAAAGGCATTACTACAAATTCATAATGACCATATCTAGTACGAAACGTAGTCTTCATAACATATTCTTCTTTTACTTTCAACTGATGGTACCCTGACCTCGAGTTAATCTTCGAAAAATACTGATCTCCCTGGAGCTGATCAAAAAAAATCATCGATATGAGTCAAAGGATACTTGTTCTTAAAAGTGATATTATTCAAGGCTCTATAATCAATGCATAGTCTCATTGAACCATCTTTTTTTTTAACAAACATGGCAGGAGCACCCCATGGTGATGTGCTAGGTTGAATGAAACCTTTATATAATACCTCCTGAAATTGTTTCTTTAACTATAAACGTTCAACTTGATCCATTCGATAAGGGGGTTTTGAAATTGGCTTAGAATCAGGAACTAAGTAAACGGTAAATTCAACTTCCGGATCATGAATAAAACCAGGAAACTCATCAGGAAAAACATAAAGATACTCATTTACTACTGGCACATTATTAATATGAACAGTTCCTTTATTTTCAACAACATTTTCAAGGTAACATTCATTTCCACCTTTTACTAGTTTCTCAACTTCCTGATATGTTATCAAAAGAAAGGGTTCATTCTTGTACACAAACTGAAAATCCTTCTGAAAAGAAACCATTTTAGCTCTGCTATCAATCTTAGCATGATAAACAGAAAGCCAATCCACGCCCAAAATAACATCAAACTATACTAGAGGCAAAACAATAAGGTTTTCAGGAAGATTCTTTCCGCACACAAGGATAGAAAGGTTCTTATAATTTCTTTTGGTCTCAACGTTTCCTCTGGGTGATTTTACCATAAGTTCAGGATTCATATCTTGATATGGAATTCCCAATTTACTATAAAACTTCTCAGAAATGAAAGAATGTGTAGACCCTGAATCAAACAACACATTGGCATAAGTTTAGGATTCATATCATGATATGGAATTCCCAATTTACTATAAAACTTCTCAGAAATGAAAGAATGTGTAGACACTAAATCAAACAACACATTGGCATAATTTGAACAATTAAACAGTGTACCTGATACTACTTCATTAGATGGACCAACATATGCTGAAGTAGTTGCAATGGATTTCACAACCCCTTTCTGCTTGTAGTCTGGATTCTTTCCCCCAGTTGAGTTCTTCGTTAGACACTCATTTTCATAATGACCCATTTCATTACACGAAAAACATCTTACTACTGTCTTTTCATTTCCTACTTGGTCATCTTCCTTACAATTGTGAGCAATATGACCCAACATACCACACCGAAAGCACTTTCCAAACTTGGATAAACATTCTATAGGATGTATTTTACCACACTTCTCACAGGATGGATATTTGGTATTCATACCTACATGGTTCATTGATGAATTCTTCCCCTTTGTTTGCCATATGGACCTCTTATTCTATTGTTTTTAAAAGGACACCTGGTCATCGGCAAACTCCATTTCCACCTTCTCCGCACATCGAACAAGTTTTTCATAACTCTTGAACTCATGAGAAGCTAAATCCCTTCGATACTTTGGATTTAACCCTGAGTAAAAAAGGTCAATTTTACTATCAGGATCTTGTATGAAGTTTGGAGCATACCTTGTCATTCGAGTGAACTTTGCTTCATAAGCAGCCACTGAGTCATCCTCCTGTCTCAATTCTAGGAATTGTTTTTTCATCCTAAGATGAACCTCCATAGGAAAATATTTCCCAAGAAACATACCTTTGAATTCGTCCCAGTGAAGATCATCAATCTCATCACTATCCCTGATATTTTTCATCATCGACCACCACTAATCTCCTTCACCTTCAAAACGGTAAACAACAAGACTAACCTTTTGATGTTCTGAACACCCTATGACATCAAAAATCTTCTCTAGTGATTTAATCCACCCTTCAGCTAGCACAGGGTTTGATGATCCTATGAATGACGGGGGATGTAACCTCATGAAATCTTCCACCACTAATATGTTTCTCTGTGGTTGATCTGGATGATCTCGTGCATGGATACCACCACCATTTATAGCTTGAGTCAACTGTGCCATCACTGCAACAATCTATTCAGTTCCAATTCCGACCATCTCAGGTTGCTGATTTGGAAGGTTGTCTTCCTCCTGATGTCGTCCCAACATAGTTGCCTTGTTTCCTCTATAGAAAACCATTATGAACACATAAATATCTTAGGCAAAGCAACATGGTAATCTTTAAATTCTATATCATTTCAATCATACCACAAATTAATTTATAATTTAAAAATTTTCTAACTCCTAAAGTTGTCTAAACCGACCTCTGATACCAACTATAAGGCCCCAGACATAAACCTTACTTAAAATTGAATTAAATGAATAATTCACATTGAGGATATTTTTAGGTTTATAGTTTTATAGAATTAGGACATAACTATTACATCTCAAAAGATTACAAAGTAGACACTTCTACTAAGTTTCCATAAAATAAAAACATGTAAAAAGAAACATGTCTAGTTCCATATTTTAGATAGCATGACTATTATTTGATCTCATCCTTGACCCTATCACACATTAAGTTCTGTGAATAACATTTCAAAAACTTGGGGTGAGCATAAAAAGCTCAGTAATGGATACACAAAGAAGGAAAACTGTTAGTTTTTCAAAACAACCAGTAAACCAAGAATACTTTATCAAAGTAATAATTTTCACCTTTATGAAGAAGAAAATACTTTTCATTGAATAAAAAATCATTACTTACCCTTTTGTAACCAAAATATTACAATAAAACCCATATAAAGAACACATAACATATAAAGGTAACTTAGGACATAAACATACTTAAGTGGAATAACCATCCGGTCAACTTCCACACATATCACTAAATGGAATAGCCATACGGCCAACTTCCATACCCAATGAATTGGAGGTTATAACGTAACCACCCATCCTGGTATTCATAGCACCACCCATCATATGGTTTATCACATAACCACCCATCAAATGTCCAAGTACCATTATAAAATCATAAGATATAAAACAAATATAATGGAAAGAAAACATTTCCACACTTTGATCACAATATATCACTTAAATATATTGATATAAAAAATCCATTATAAAAACCATTTTCAATACCAAAATACATAAAAGATTATATGGTATTTATTTCATTTTAAAAACATTATGGCTTGTTGATGAAGCCAAAGGCCAAATAATAATCGCGACATCGGATAAGGTCGTTGTCACCACGAACGTTAAAAGAAACAATCTTTCTTGTCTTTTAGTAAAACGCTTCATAGAAAAAGATTCCTTTTGTATAAAATTAAAATTCAAAGGGTTTTATACACCATATAAAATAAATCTTTGTATTAGAACAAAATATGCCTCAATGAAAGGAGATTGAGACGAATTCCCTTACCCCATGTCCGACGTGACTCGATTTCTCTTTAATCTCCTGAATAATAAACTAAAGTTAATTTCTACTTTCTTAAGAACCTTTCTCACATTTATTATTACTTTTATATAACTTATTTCCATGTTATAAATGTTATTTAATCATTTAAGTTCATAATGTTTGTTTTGTCGATATTATGTACTTAAGTAAAAAATGGACATCTTACAATTACATGTTGTTTATGTGGTCAAAGGTTCATTATATCCAGAATTATATTCATGATTTGGATATCATATATATCATATATATCCAGAATATACATTTATTTATAATAGTACATAACATTTAGAGGTAAAAATGAAATGCACCGTTCATGGAGATGGTAAGTTGTACGTATGCATGAACGCTACTTTCATTTCTATTTCATATTTAATGGAGAGAATTAATAATGATATAAAGGTATATTATAATTACAGTATAATATCATATATAATATCATTAACTTCATCCTTTATACGTCCCACATATGGCATTAACGAATCAAATCACTTTGAGGGGGCGGTAGTCCGCACTTCCTAAAATGAAATTATCATGTTTACCCACAATGGAAACCATAAAGGTATGAGACAAATTAAAAATACAAAAGCATAAGGAAAACATAAACATAATATATATCATATATAAATATAGTTAAATCTTAATGACCACAATGAAAGGTGTTAAAAGAATATTGAACAATCATCATTTCGTGAGGCAGAAAATCTCCAACCACAGAAACAATATGTTCTTTAACCATTAGATGAAGGTGTGTGTAGTTGTAGCACTAATCCTTCTCATAACAACATCCTAGTATATTTATTATACTGTTGTTGTTATAAAATAAAAAAATAATAATAGTTTAGGGGGTTGGAGAAGCAAAATAAAACATAAGAACACAAGAGAAGACACTACCTTTACATCGGGTAACTCTTTTTGATTTCAGCTCAAAGGCTTCCTTGGTAAGACTTCTCCCCAAAGTGAGGCTTCTAGGAGTAAGAGAGGGATGTTTAGAGACAAAATGGGCAGGGGTTGGCTGATCCAAAGGCTTGAGAGGTGTGGGTAAGGAGGTAGATGTGGGGGCCCTTTTATAAGAGGAGAGGATGGCCACTCTTGGAAAGTTATAAAAGGTTGCTTTATTACAAAATGAGTTTAGGTTTTTAAAGGTCCAAAAATTATATATTTCAAATATAAGGTGATTAGAGTTCTAAATACACCCATCCAATATGTTTTTTACAAGTTTAGGTCTTATATTTTACATTATCTTTTCATTTTATTTAAATCGTTAAATAATGGGGTAATCGCTGCATCATCATGGTGTCATAAATAATTTAATTTATTTAATGTTTAAAAATTATAAAAAAATATAATGATGTAGGAAATCTTTTTATCTTTCTAATTAATATTTATAGTCAAAAATATGACTTCTATAACCCCATTTAAAAAAAAAATTAGTAAAACAATACATGTTTGTGACATTTTTATTTTAACTTTAAATAAAAAGTTATTAATGTCATTTTCCTACCAAAGTGGCCCCATGGGGTCCCCAAGTTAACCCATGGATTTTTTGGGTCGGCCATGACACATCCAATAAGGGTAGGACATGTGTCAAGGTCATTTCATATTATTAAAACATTATTTTTACCTTAAATTACACTAATTACCTCTAATCGCAATTAAAAACATAAAAGTTACTATTCACCAAAAATTATTTTAATCCCATTGAACCACATTTTACTTCTTAATGACAACCATGTATGTCAGATTTTTGAAATTCAAAACACAGAGGTGGTAAAATTCCATTTAAACAAAAAATCAGTTTTTTAAGTATCACTTAGTGGTTTCACTATTCATCAAAAATTGAAGTTTTTCAGAAAAATACCAAAACATCACCCTAAGATATATTTGATATTCAGAATTAAAAAATGATGTCTATTTTACAAAATTAAAAACATATAAGTTACATTAATTAATTTAATAATTAATTCCCACTGTCAAAACAAATAGCGTGTTTTTATGAAACAATATGTATCAAAAGATTGACACTAGTTTAAGTCCAATCTCAAAGTGAAATTAATTCCGATGACCACAATTGGATTAAATGGTAAAAATATATTCTAATTAAACATTAAAACCAATTCAAAAGATAATATAATCATATAAATAAATTAGATTAAAAAGTGGTTTTGATTTAAAATACAACATTTTTCACTATTCATTAAAAAAATGAACTTTATCGGAAAAATACCAAAAATTTACACAAAGTAAAAAATTGATGTCCAGATTATAAAGAAGAGTTTTATTTGGTCCAATAGAATGTATAGGAGTGACCAAAACTATATTTAAATAGGTTTCTCCATTCAAAAGCGATAGTTCGACCTTTTAGTGAATATTAGTGTATCTATGCCTAAAATTAAATTCTTTTCTTATTTTAATACTTTATCTTTTATTGGATTAATGTAAAAACATTTAAAAAGAATATATAATCATATTTTAGTTATTTCTATTCATTCCTTCCAATACAACAGCTACGTGTTAACTACCATTTAAAATAATATTATCATATTACTAGTGTGCAATGTATGATTTCAAACAAACTCTTTGTTGCGTATCGGGTACGCTATCGAACATAGAAACCCCTTTAAAGTAAAAATAATATTTAATGTGTAAATATTAATAAATATAAAAATGTTTTATTCTTTATTTACATGGGATGTTACATATTTAACCTCCAAAACGAGTGAATTGGTTGGCCTTATAGAAGGAGAATTTGTTCTAAATCATGTCCCCCAGCTTTCCTCAAACTTTGGGCTCATTCCAAGCCCGGATGAATATGATAAGGCCCAAATGGTAAAGTAATGTCCAATCTGGATGGTTCTGTCCACCTTTGTGTTCATGGCCCCTTTACTCCCCTCAACTGCACGATCCAGCTCCCATGACCTCAATAGAATTTGTACCACATTAATTCAGGAACACAATTACAAAATTTTATGTCAAAATATTTTACATAACAATATTTATTCTCGAAATACTAAAGTGAATTTTAAAAGAGTAAAACTGGAATTTTCATCAAATTTGAAAATGAATGATCTAATCCAAAATATTTCATAATTGATCATATTTTCCATAATGTGAGGAATTTATATCATTTATTATCAATAAAATGTTCAACAAAATAGTGTTTTATCAGTAAACTATAAATTAGTCCCATAATATCTCAAAGTAGAATCAAACCATCTTTTTATTTTTCCTTGTTTTCATTATCAGGTTCAAAATCAAGTAAAATTTCACTACAAACTTTTTAAAATTATTACACCTAGGTAATTCTGTTTCAAAGACACATTAATTTTTATTATACATATTTGGATGTATTTCATTAAAATAAACATAATATCAACATTAAAAAAATATAATGTTTGATCCTATACATATACTTAATATCAATGACAGTCTTGGGATATGTTCTCTAATCTATGTTTTCCTAAATCTAGTTATTTAGGATTCTCATAATCTTACTAAAATACAAATTATAATGACCTCAAACCAAGTATCATTGATTTTATGTTTACATTATTTCTTTAGAAAAAATACCAGCAATCATATCACGAGGAATAAAAATGTATTGTAGTCTTGGGAGACTTGATATATTATTTAATTTTATATTTCAATTTAAAACATAAAATTATCATAGTTTTTCATTTAGAACACCACTATACCAATTATAAACCGAACCATATAAATCATAACAACATTCCTGAGAAATATAGAACAATAATAAAAATAAGGGGTGATTTATGATTCCAATTAAGGGTATGTATATAATATATTATTTATGGAATCCAAAACGTGTATTTAATATTATAAGGTAAATAATAGAAATTCACTCCAGTTAATAAATAATTTGATCATACATTATAATATGAATGGAATAAATGATTATAAAATAATTCCTTGTAAATTATCACATGATTTTCAAATGTATACATGGTTATTCAATGTAATAGAAATATCACAAAGTTATCAACAGACCATCTCATAATGCGGGATGTCAAAATATTAGAAATCAGAACTATAAAATTTTGATGTTTTCCAATATATCTTACACAAATGTTTAATAAATTGACTCGAACCCCAAGAATGATTTTCTCATGATTCATAAATACGCATTCAAAGGATATAGTGGTCCCCACCCATCATATACTAATTCTAAGTCATTACTCAAATGAATTATGGTAATTATAATCAACAAAAATAGGTATATTATTAAACTAGAATATGAAATGATAATTAATTCCCTAATTAATTAAAATAATAAAAATAATCAATTGTTTTTTGGAACTAACATATAATTGTTAATAATTTTACCAATCCAAAAACATAATAATAATCCATATAAAGTACTAGAGTAACCATGATTCATCATACATTATTAATACAAGATTTTAAGGATAAAAAACATAAAATAATTAAATTACCAAGATTGGAAGATTTAGTGTCTTGTGGAAATTATTACAATAAGATAAATTAAGAAAATGGAACATAATAACTTATTTAATTTCTTCTTATATATATATTTATAGATATTCAGATTATTCATGGTAAGGGTAATCACCTAATGATATAGATGAAAGAGATTGTTGAGCTATAATCATAATATGTGTACAAGAACATGAAACAATTTAACATGTGGTCGATATAAAAATAAAATCATAATCATAACATAATAATCTGATCATTATAATTAGAGGGAGTCATTAAGATAAGGCTTGTAATTTGGAAATGCATAAAAATGAGACATCATGTCTAAGAGGTCCACTACCACACATAATTGTGAACAAATGGTGAATCATTTTTACACATATTAACTTTTTTTGTGAGTTATATCACAGTACCCAATGCATTGGAGCACTATATTATTCTAGTATAACCCTTCACATCATAACATTTTCATTGCACTATCAAATTCCAGGTGCACCTATAACATCAAAACATTTACATTATCATGAATGCCACATATAAAATATATTAATATTGACCATAAAATAACCCATTTAATGTAATTGGTTTCATTTAATAATAATACATTCATAAACATTGGTTTCCCTAAATGAAAGATGGAATATCATACATGAATTGTCAACCATGTGTGACGAAGAAGCAATCTCGAGTAGGAAAATGAGGGTTTTTTTAAAACAATATTTCATTTTGAAATACTTTTGTTTCACATAAACCAAAGTATAACCCATTTATATACCATAAAATGTAATTTAATGATGAATAAATGATATTTGAGGAATATACATACTGAAAATGGGGTAAAAGTTAGAAAAATCTAATGAAAGGGAGTTGGGTTTGATAATTCCCCTACCTTGTGTCAGAATTCTTTATTAAGATTAATGTCTTATATAATCACATTTGATTAAATAAATAATAATTAAATAATATTTAATAATTGAATATGATTCATTTCTGTTTTATTAAGTTCATTTATGGTCCTTCTCATGAGTTATGGATATTAATTTCATCATTCAGGAGCATTCATTTTCAAAGTATTCACGATTTATTCACCTGAATTCATGAATGGAAGTTCATGTAAAATGAGGATAAATATCCAAAATTGTTATTATATGTTATTAATTACATAAAAAAAGTTTATATCATTTCATAAAGAATTTTTCAATATATAAAGATCATGAATCATTAGATAAAAGTTAATGTTGATCGTTTTAAGTTAACATTAATAGTTTTTTGATCACAAAAAACCCATTTTGTTATATCATTTAGTATTATGTATAATTTTAGTTACAAAAAAAATGAGGGTTGTATCATAAAAATTAAATTATGTTTTAAAAAATTTAATTTTTTATTATTATCCTTGAAGGAATTTATGTAAAAAGAATTTGCATCACCGATGATGTCTGTAAATTGACACACCACGAGAAAAGAATTATTTTTTATAATAACAGATTGAGAGAGAGGTGTTTAATTATGGATATTCCATTAACCGAATATAATTATGTTAAATTTTAGTTAATGGAGTTATCATTCCATTTGGTTTACGGTAGGAGATGAAATAATAAAAATTTAAATGAAATTGAATGGAAATTAATAGAAAAAGAGAGAGGATTCACATCTTGAATTCTCCTCTTGAAATCCTCATATAGGATCATATGCTTGGTCTTCTAATGATACCATGTTCTCTTGGATGTGTGGGAGGGTATAGGGATGTGTGTTTGGGAGAGGTTTAAGTAGAATAGGGTGTCAGAGGTGGTATATATAGTATAGGAGAGGGGTGTTTTCACATTATCTAATTCATTGGTTTATTAGTTTTCTCAAGATAACAAATTATGTTGATTTTTGAGAATAAATATAGTAATTAGATAATATGAGTTGGAAACAATAGTATGTAAATTATGGGTGATTCAATAAATAGTTTACTTAACTTATAATTTATATATACTGTAAAATATTGTATTACACTGTTCACAAAAAATCATGTATTTCATAAATATCCAAACAAATAACCCTAAAAATTTATCTACATGTAGAATTAAAAAATGATCATAATTTTAAGAATATTTTTCCTAAATAAGAGTGATTTAATTTTTAATGAAAATCATCATTTATGTGTGAAACATTGATTTTAAAATTATAATTGATTTTATAAAACATTTAAATTTTAACTAAGGTCACATAATATAATTTTAAAATCATATGAAATCAAAACATTAATTTATGAATACATTTAATGAAACTATTTTTTCATTTAAAGTATTAAATTATTTAGAAATTCCTTATTAAAAAAATTACTTATAAAAATACCTACAATTATTAATAAATTTTAAAATATTAACTTACATATCGTATGATATGATTATTTAATATTTAAAATTATTAGATTCTAAAATATTATTAATAATTTCATTGGAGGAAATAATAATCATTTCTCTTGTTTAATGTTAATAAGGGACATATTATTATTCCTAAGGAAAAGTTATAATTTCATCAATTTTTGTTAGTTAACCTTTATAAATACTGCTTATTTCATTAATTCTTCATTTATAAATTTTTTGTTAAATTAGTTATGTGAATATATATCATTTATGCTATATTAAATTACTATAAGAATGAATAAATTTAATTGATTAATGTTTTGGTCGTCACATTCTTTAACCATTTGCAAAGTTCCCCCTCAATATTTCATTTTACAAATATAGGTGAGGGTACTTCCCCTTAATTTACTCCCATTGTTTCCAAGTATCTAATTCATAGTTATAGTTCTTAAAAACCACATTAACAAGGTGTGTATTATTTTTTCATCGAAAATTATCTCTCTATTCCAAAATTTATACAGAATTATTTTGATAAGATAGATTATCTTCCAGCTGTACCATATCAGAGTTCAGTACATATGATGGATATGGTATGTAATTCTTCAGGACAGATACATGGAACACATCATAAAGATAACCCATATTTGGTGGAATAACAAGCTAATATGTCATGAATACTATGTAATCAAGTATTTCAATAGGGATAATGTACCTCGGTCTAATATTCCATTTCATTTCAATCCACATGAAAATATTCCCTGGGGATATTTGAAGGATAGTTTTATCTCCATCATCTAACTCCAAGACCGTTCTATAGTTGTTAGCATATCCCTTTTTTACTCTGAGCAACATTTGATATTTTTCTCAATAGATTGAAAGTTCTTAGCCATCTCTTGCACAAGATCAGTTCCTTGTTGGTTCCTTTCACCAACATCATCAAATATATTGGAGTTCTATATCACATTCTATACAATGTTTCATATGGGGCTATCTAAATACTTTAGTGAATGTTATTGTCGTATGAGATCTCATCCAATGGTACATGCCGATCCCATCATCCATTATATTCAAAAGGGATTTCTCTTAGCATATATTCAATCATCTGAATAGTCCACTATGATTGAACATCAATGTGGTGGTGATATCACATAATAAATATTTATTCATTTATCAATTCTGGTTTAAGACTCTTATAGAATTTTTCTGTGAACCTGGGGTCATGATTCAAGTCAATAGAGATTGGAACATCATGAAGTCTCACAAATCCATTCACATATATCGTATCATGTTGTTAAAGTGAGATATCATCCTGAATATTGATAAAGTGTTGAGCCTTAGTGAGTCACTCCACTATCACTGATATCATATTATTTCATTTGGATGTCTTCAAGAGACCTGTGAAAATGTCCATAGTGAAATTATCCCTTTTCCACATGGGTATTGGAAACTGTTACATTATCCCATTGTACATATGCAGCTCAGCATTGACTTGTGGACATTTAAATTACCCTGAGGCAATATCCTTCATCATGATGTACCACCATAAGTGTTTTCGAATGTAGTAGTACACCATAGTACTCCCATGATGGATAATGAAATATAAGAAATGATCATTTTCCTATAAATCATTCTTTATCACATGTGATGATGGAACCCAATGGATCAATCCAAACTGAATCACACCATCATCATCAATGTGGATTATTTAAAACTTCCATTCCTTTACTACATTCACCTCATTTTAAAAATCTTGATCAATCCTTTGTGCCTCAATAATATTTTCTATGATAAATTTTTGGGAAATAATTTTGGAAAAGTAGGATTTATTCCCTACCATTATGATTTACAAATACATATTTTTTATACCCATTAAGATAGTGTAATTCTAAATTTGAATCATGGATATTATAGTAGTTGTTTTTCGGCTAAGAGAATCACCTACCATGTTCATTTTTATGGGATGATATGGATAAACAAATAATAGTCTCTGATTAGTTATTACCATATCCAACAATGCACGTTAAGATAATATTTTTTTAATTTATATTTTAGTATATTTTGATTGGTATATATGTCACACTTTCACCATAGGGGTAGTCCAATCAGATTTTCAAGGAATAAATCAGTTTTTCATGCTCTAGATCATGTGTTCATGTAATTGATCTTAAATAATGGTGATGTGTTGGATATCAAATTATCAATTCCCATGAGTACACAACCAAAAAATTTCATTTAATCATCATTTTATAACACAAAAAATTCTAATCTTTTCAATAATTTTAGTATAGGTTTAGTGATCATCCACTTATTTATCTCCATAAAGATTTTCTCACATTATTCTGTCTAGACATACATTACCCCTTTTCCATGTTATCTTAATTACCATCATTGATAGTCATGATAAATTTCTCACAAAACATATATAGTTCCCTTTTATGTTAAGAAAACTGCAAATTTTAGTTACACTATAGGGTCTCAGTCATTCCTCAATAGCCTTTGTTTTTTAAGCATCTACAGAAATTCCCTCACTTTTGATCACATGTCTCAAAAATGTAACTATATTTATCCAAAAGTCATAGTTTATAATCACGGCATAAAACTTATACTTCCTTAATGTCTCCAAAAAAAGTCATATGTGTTCTTAATGCCCCTCCATACTCTTAGAGTATATGACAATATCATGAATAAAAAATAGTCATAAATAATACGAGGTAATGTCTATAGAATCTACTCATCAAATCGATGATGATTTTAGGAGAATGTGTAAGACAAAATGTTATCACCGGTTATGTGGAGTGACTATAACTTGTATGTATGGTAGTCTTCTTGATATATTACTTTTATATATTTAACTAATGATATTTAGAACATAGATAAACCTTTGAGAATTAGTGAGATCCTCATAGTCAATCGAACAAGTCATCAATAATTTTAAGATGATTCTTTTTCATTATGGTGATTTTGTTGATTTCATGATAATTTATTCAAAGCCACATTGATCCAAGAATCTTCGTGATAAATAGAATTGGTGCACCTCAGGGTCATGCACTAGGGTGGATGAACCCTTTATCCAAATTAACATGAAACTGCTTTTGTATCACATCTAGTTCGATAGAGTTCATCCTATATAGATATTTTGATATCAGAGTATCTCTTTTCATGTGTCCAATTGAGAAAATTGCCTCATAATCTAGGGTAATTCAATGTAACTCTTTGGTAAATACATCATTTTGTTCTATTACAATAGGCATTTACCCTTGGTAGACACCTTCCTTTGACTCAACCATTTGAGCATGGTATAACTACTTACAAATAATCAACACTCCCATTGTTGAAGGATTTTAAAAAGTGTATTCATGATCATCCTTTCGTTTTTAGAGGAGCAAGAGATAGTTCATAATTTGAAAAGATATTTCCTTTTATCATCAATTTATATCTTCTTAATATAACATGATCTGATTCATCCCATGTATAGTGTCTAATGACACTATGGAATGTATTATGATATTTGATAGGAGAGTCATCTGGAATATGAAAATAGGAGATGAGTCCAATAATTGGGATAAAATAAACAGTCCACTAGGTGTTTTTAGAGATATTTATACTTCAATTATTCAAGGATTTGATTCAATTTTTCTATGAAATTATCAAGATAAAAAAGAATTAATTGAACCATAATAAAATAATACATTTTCATTATTGAGTTCATGTGAATTATACCTTGAACAACTTCATTTTCTTGCCCCATATTCTAAGTTGTGATGGAAATAACCTTTACTTTGCCCTATGTTTTTGGTGGTTTATGATGTTTATAACCCATGAGGACCCTAGGCTTAGTGATCTAGATTTCAATGTGAAAATTATTCCTATACTTGTAGCATTATACCATGGTTGGTTCTATGGTTTCCTCTACCAAATATTCCTACTTCCTCATGCCTTTTTAAAATTCATGACCTTGGTTTCATTCTGTTTCACACTTTATGCATTAACATATCCCTATGAAACAAATCTCATGTTTTCTATTACCTTATTTTTTGAAATGTGGGTGGATGAGTTTTATTTACACATTTCTCAATAGATACTTCGGCATGAAACTGCATATTTCATTTCTTATCACCGTAGCTATGTGACCATTCTCAAAAATGCATATCCACTTTGTGAGAATATTCAAAATCTTCTTCATAAATAATAAATTCTCTAATTACATGTTCCTTTAAAAAGTTTGGTTTTTAAACACTAATGAATCTATGAATTTTTGTAACATTGATGATATAAAAACCTGAATCATTCCTTAAAATAATTGTGAATTATTATTTGTAGTCTGTGAAATAATATCCTTTCTTTTTATTGAACTCAATGAATTATCATTCCTTTTTTTTTGAAGTGTTTCGGGTAAATAATTTTTTAAGAAACATTATCCTAATGTATTCCCACATCATCTCGTAACTTTCATCACATGGAATGGTGTTTTTAATAAACTACCACCATTTTTCAATATACACATATATAAAATAAATTTCCAAATCCTATATAAGGCCCCAACCTTAGACATTACATGATCTTGAAAGAAATAAAATTGACATTAATTCACATAAAGGATCTTTTCATGTTTAGAGTTTTATGGGATTGGGCCATTACTATTAAATTACATCTCAAATATTAAAAATTAAGAACTTCTACTATAACCATATTTTTCGTTAATAATAATACTCATTAAATAAAACAAGAATCCTTTTCTAGATAAAAATCATCTTGAATTTTTCCTTTCTCTTACCCTACCATGGAGACATTTGAACTACATTGGATGAGAAAAAAATTTCATTAAGGGATGTAAAATAAGTAGTGAAAATATTTGTCTATGAATACATAAAAATAAATGAAATAATACTTTTTACTCATAAAACATTACCTCTTTAACATACCTCATGAAATCATATGATTTAAGAATAACTCATAGAAATAAAAAAATCATTATGTTAACTTGTGGAATCCATAATATACTTACATTTTAGATTTTATAACTACATAGGGTGTAAAATTCATGGTTATGTTTGGAATACACATCTGTGTATATTCCATAAACCTCATAGTAGTAACCGTAACATTTAAATCTGTCACATTACCCAATCCATTGGAGAACTATCACAGGCTCTCCCACCCAAGGTTTATCACAGAAACACTCATATTTGATTTATCATATTTCCACCCATAAAATGACCATGAATCATTACATAAAATAATGAAATTATCAAAATTTTACTCATCAATCACAATAAATCATTTCACTATACAAAAATATACAATACATTTTTCAAATCATTTAAAACATTTAGTAAAGTGATTTTTGAATCAAATTATCCCATTTAACATTGAAACTATTAAAACAAATTCGAGCATTATAATTTTAAAACATATATATCCATTTTCTTTTATTTTTAAAACAATTATCAATATATCACTCTTGAATCACAATAAATAAATTCAATATATTGAAATATCCAATCTACTTCCCAAACCATTTAAAACATTTAATAATGTTAGTTTTGAATCAAAGTGTCCCATACAACATAGGAAATTTTAATAGAAATTCAAGAATTATAATTCTAAAATATAAATATCTTTATAAATAAATATATAAAACCATTTTAAAAACATGGAAATTAATGAGAAATATTTATAAGAATAAATATTTATTTCTTTTAAAATGATGTTTTATTTAAAGAGTATCATAACACATTAGAAACAAGTGAATAAAAATAATTAATGAATAACATTAAATGAAACATTAAATATCACGATAATATATAAATTCATTATATAAAATGATGTTTTAATTAAAGAGTATCATAATACATTAGAAACAAGTGAATAATTTGTTAATGGGTTGAAATAATCTCATAAAATCCGTTTTTAACATGTTTATGTCACAAAATTAACCTTATCATTTTTCATTAAACCTTATTTAAAAACATCAACTCTTACCATGTCTTCTTGTATTGTCATAATATATGGTTACTATAATTACTATTAAATGTAAAGAGAACAAAAAGTGGATAATTGATGACATAATTAACATTATATAATTTATTTGGAATAATATTAGATTTTTAGGACTATTATATCATTTAATAAAATTGTAAACTTTTAAAACTCATTCTTGTCAATTTTGACATTATTTAGTAATTGAATTTTGTTAAAGTCATAAAAACATGATTACTTATAAAAAATGAATCAAACCATATATATTATGTCAATATCATCTCTAAAATTTGTGGATGTAATCCAAATTTCGAAATTATTAATTTTTTAATATTTATAATGTCATTTATTTGAATCTTTCATTAGTAAGGTAATCACTAAATCATAATTGTGTTATAAATATATTTATTTAATAATTTATAAAAATTAAAAATAAAATAAAATGATGTATTAAATATTTTTAGATTTTTAATGAATATTTATATCCATATATATCATTTATATAACCCTTTATTAAAACTTCTTTAGTAAAAGATACATTTTTATGTTATATTTCTCTTTACATTAAATTAATTATTATAACATGTCATTGTCACACCCATGTGGCTTCTAAATGAAAAAGGATCAACAGAAGGATGTTAATGGTTGGAAATGACACATCCAATACGAATAAGATTCATTTTATGGTGTTTTTATTTATTATAATATTATTTTTGTACCCTTATTTACCTAATTTTCCCTTTAACTATGGTAAATAAAAATAATTACTAATGTTACTAGTCTTAATGTCCAAATACAATAGGTACATATTTAGACAATTTATACCTTATGATTCCAAATAATTAATCAATTTTTAGAAATTCAAACCAAATCAATTTTTGAAATTTATTTTAAATTAATTTTGGTTGTCAAAATCGAAAATCGTGTTTCTTTGAAGTACAAACTACCAAAATATTGACATGTTTTTATGTCCAATTTCAATGTGAAATTACTTATAATGACTAAAAATGGATCAAATGAAAATAATGTATCCCATTTATATGTAAAAACCATTAAATAATATGATTTATCCATATAAATTATCTCGATGGAAAATGTTTTTTCAATTAAAATTTACAGTATTTTTACTATTCATAAAAACGTGATAGTTATCAGAAAAATATCAAAAATTGATCCAAAGTAAAATTTTATGTCAAGATTATATAGAAGAATTTTATATTTTCAAATAAATGTGAAAAAATCAAAATTTATCAAGGGTTATCCTAAATAAGGTGGTAAAGTAGTATTTTTTAAAAAAATTCTTTTATACCAAAAATTGAATTTGTTCTTATATAATATCTTGAAAACATATAAAACGAATTTAAAACATTAAATTTAATATATAAAATATATTTTTTATTAAATTAAAATCCATAAATTGTGATATGATTTTATAAAAACAATCATTCTCTTTTTAAATAGGTTTTCATAAAAACACATCATTTATATTCAATTGGGTTTTTTTCCACTTCTAATAAATTTGGTAACCAGTGAATGATTATTTAAACATGTGTAAACCACATTTTTATAATTCATTTGAATCTATTCAATACCTCCATTTCAAAGTAAATGTTATAATGGTAAAAATTAAATAATAATATATATTTGATAGTTTAAGCTCGATGTAGCATATCATGTATGATATTTAACATAATGATTCATTATTAAAACTCACGATGTTACATCAAATTTCTCTATCTTCACAAATTTATGTTTTAAAACTATCTTCCTTTTTAATATGATCTATTGTTTCATGCCTACACTATTGGAAGATCTACTCAAAATTGGTGTTCAATGCTAAATAATACACTCAATTGTCAGTTGCTCCCTCTTATGTGAAGGAGAATGTTCCAAATTATTCAGGATTTTGTCCATAACCTGGGATAGTCGGGTATGAATCACTATGAAATTTATAACTCCACCTATCAAATAATTATGTATACCTTTTGGGAAATCATTTTATTGTCCCTCACATGGGTTGTTATTCTAGAATCTCATGGTTCCAACCATTTTCTAAAATAGTAATGTTTAGAACAAAAAATAACTCAAATTTCCATGAAAAATAACTTATTCCATTGTGTAAATTAGTGTAAAGACATATGTTATGGTATCCCTATGTTTATGATTTAATAAATAGAGTCTTCTTGTGTGCATACTTATACGTATTCCTATACTATGGGTTTTCACTATGGGTCTCTAATCCTAATTCCCAAATTAAAGAAAACAATATCTAATACCAACTATAATGATCTGACTTCTTCTTACATTATTAATACATAATTTAAATGATATGCAACATAAAATAATTACATTTCTAGGATACAAAGGATTAGTGTCTTGGGAATTTTAGGACCATATGTTAAATACAAATATTGAAACATAAAAATTTATTATTTCCCTTTTCTATTTCTTCATATATGTCTTCCTATATTCATAGTTCAAGTAAAAAGTTAAAGATATAAATCAAATAGAGGGGTGAGCTAAAATCTTAGTGAGAGGATAGATACTAACATTAAAAACATTAACATAAGGTTATTATAATAATAAAATCATTATAATAAAATAATCATGGGATCATAATCATGAGAGGAAGACATTATGATAAGGATTCGAATGTGGAAATACATAATAATGAAACATCACGTATCTGTGGTCAAATACCACAAATATATGTGAACAATGATTGCATCATATTCACTAATATTTATATTATATCACTAGATACATCAAATTACCCAAGAAATTTGGGATCAATATAATTATGTGAACACGAACCAAATCATAACATTTACATTACTCTATATAAATTTAGGTCCACTTGTCACTTCATAAAAATTATTTTATCATGCATGCTACAAATAACCTATATCAATCATGAACATAAAAAATTCATTAGAAACGAATCTGTTTCGTTTCATAAGCATACATTCATGAAATATTTGTTCCAAAAATGAATTTTGGATAACATAAATAAATCATAAACATTTAGTGAAGAAAAAACAATCTACAAATAGTAATTGTGTGTTTTTTGAAAAAGCGTTCTTTTGGAAAATATTGTGTTTTGCAAAAACTCATGTAAAACACATGAATATCCCAATAAATGTAATATGATTAATAATTAATTATATTTATGTAATATCCATACAAAAAATTTGATTAAAGAGTAAAACCCCATAAGAAATGGAGTTGGGTTCTAAAATTCCCCTTTCATTTTTTCTAGAAAACTTAGTCACATAAATTTCCTTTACAATCACATTATACTCATTAATTAATAGTTTCAGAAACTTTTATACAAGATGAAGTATTATTTTGGCTTTAATAAATTCATTTATTGGACCTTATATGTGTTATTGAATTTAATTTCATCTTTTGGGAGCATTTTTTTTCTTAGTTTTCGTGATTGGTTCAGTTGTATTAATTAATAGAAGTTCTCGTAAAGTTATGATAAGTATATATAATTTTTAAATATGTTTTTAATAATGTTAAATTATTTTAAATTATTTTATATATAATATGGTTATATATTAGGATGAAGAATCATTATATTAGTGTTAATGATGACAGTTTTATGACTTTTCGGTTTTTTGATCACAACCAAATCATTTTGTTTTATTATTTAGTACTATTAAGGAATGTTAGTTCCAAAAAAGGTAGTATAATACACATTAAAATGTATTAAAAAAATTTAATAGTTTTTTTATCACATATAAGGTGTTTAAGGAAAATATAATTTCATTGCCAATTATGTTGATAAATTAACCAATAACATGTGATAATTTCATTTATTTTACAACGAAAGAGTGAGAGGGAAGTGTTTAATGATGGATCTTACATTTAAATTATATAATTACATTATATTTAAGGTATTAGAGTTTTAATTACATTTTAATGATGGTCGGTGAATAAAAAAAAATTAAAATAAATGAAATTGAATGAAAATTAAATGAAAAATATAGACGATTTAACCTCTTGAATTCCCAACTTTAGATCCACTAATAGGCACCTAGGTGTGGTCTTCTAATGAGAAAAAGAGGTCCTAGAAATGGGAACTAGATAGGTAAGAGTTTTTGGAAAAAAATTTGAAAGGATAAATGCTTGAGAGGTTTGAGGAGAAGAGGGTGAGGGTGGTTGTATTTATAGTGGAGTGGGGTGTTTTCTCATTATTTAATTCATTTGTTTATTATTTTTCCTAAGATGATAAATAGAGATGATCATTGAGACTGAAAATATTAATTAATCCATTTGAGTTCAAACTGAAGGTTCTATCATCACTGATAACTCAATGTATTGTTTATTCAACTTATAATGTATATATACTTTAAATTATTGTATTTCACTGTTCACAAAATTCAAGTATTTCAGAAAAATTAAAAATTTCAACCTAACAATTTTTCCACATTTAAAATTAAATAATGAACATCATTTTTTGAAAATATGTTTCTAAATTTGATTAATTTAATTTTAAATTAAAATCATCATTTACATGGAAAACATATTTTAAAATTATAAATGATTTCATAACACATAAGAAACTTACTTTTGGTCTCATAAAAATATATTAAAATAAAAAAACGTAAAAAAATATTAACAAATGGATATATTTTATTAAAACAAATTTTCTTTTATATTATTAAATTAATAATTAACTATTGTTTAAATATTTATGACATATAAAAATACAAGCACTCAATTATCAATTTTTAAAACATTTAATTATTTATATTTTGATATAATTATATCATATTGTCCCTTATAAGATGATTAAATTGTATTTATAATTTCATGATTGAGGAATCTATTCATTTCACCTGTTTATTATTTATAAGGGTCATATTACTAGTCCTTCGATCAAGTTATGATTTCATTTATACTGGATCCTTAAGTTCTAGAAAATATTTTCATTTAATTAATCATTTTTTATTATATTTTTATTATGGCCCATAAGAGTTCATTAGTGATTTATACTAAATGAAATTATTAAAATAAGGGATATATTCCAATTATTAATATTTGGGTCATTTCAAGTACTATGGTCAACGTTATCAAAATATTACATCCAATTAAAACTGACCAGAAATAATATAGATATTTAATAATGATGGTATAACATATAGCTGATGATGTATTTGATAATTTGGATCTTTTTCTTATTGATGACTATAAATACCCTAAAATTTAAATTTAAAAACATCATGATAAATATATAATTTTCTTGTTGGAAGTAAATTTTAAAAACATAAAATTCCGACAATATTAAGGAAATTTTTTTATTTTTTTAAAAATACATAGACAATTATAATTAAATAAAAAAATCAAATAGTTTTCATGGAGGTTGTAAACAATATTCATTTAAAATATGTTAAAAATAACTTATAGGCAGTGCATACAATTAAAAATCTACCTTACTTGGCAAATATTTGGGTGATTCCATTTTTTTAAATAAAAAATTTAGTGTACAGTAAATAATAAATAATTTTTAGAGTGAAGAAAAAAATTAATTTTTTTATAAAATATTGTTATATAGGAAAAATCATTACTAACCAATGTTATAAAGTAATTCCTCTTTTCCTGTAAAATTGAATAAAACATTTACAAAACAATGAGTGGAAGATGGAAATATTAATTGATATTATACTTAATAATCAGAGGATAAAAACATTCGTGATTTTATTTAGATATATATAATAAGTATTCATTATTGGAAGCTTAATAATAAATTATCCCAATGATTAATGAGATAGTACAACAATCCTTTACCACTATTGTATATTTCTACTCATAGACCAATAAAATCAAATGAAATGTATAATACCATCAATGAAAAGATATTAATGATATCAAATATAAAACGTGTGGTATATACAACAAGGAAAATAAATAACATTTGATATGGATTATTTATCACATAAGTATATGTGAGATGAGAAACCATTAAACCACTTTTTATTTCATTCATAATTTATTAAAAACTATCTTATGATAATTATATATCTTATATAAATACCCTAAATAACATTACTCATGCATGTCCTAAAATATATTAATTTTTATCACATTTTATCACCTGTTTATTGAAATTTGTTAATTAAAAAAATTATTATGGGTCATAACTACATTGTTTTTCATGTATTTTTTTGTAAGTAATTTTTTTGTACATAAACCACAATCAAGGTTCCATCATATAAATAATTTTAACCAAGATATAAATATCATATATATAAATTATGTTTATTTATAATAGTCTATACAAGTAATTGATAGAAAATGATTAACATCGTTTATGATAATAGTAGGTCATACATATGAATGAATTCTATAGTAATTTAATTTGTTGATAGAAAAAATAATTTTAAAATTTTTTTTACCCTTATAGATTCATTATAATATCATATATATATATAGTATAAATTCTATAAATCATTACATATTACTATCAATGTCACAATTAAATGATAAAAGATTCATGTTACATAATGTAGGTGGTCGTCTACATGTATGCATGAATGATGTTATCATTTCCCAAAATAATTCAAGGTATGAAATTATATGACATATTATAATTATAATAGAATTATATTTTAATAAGCATTATTTATAAAAAAATAAATCAATCCTTTTTTCCATTCATGATATGTAGTGATAGAAAATGAATTTTGTTGGTTCACGAGGTAGTGGACCTCTGAACACATGATTCAAGGTTTAGTTTTCCATATAATGGAAGAGGAAATTGATTTAGGTTATTAAAATAATATAATAATATTTCATTATATTGTAAATTCTATTGTTGAACACCCCGAAATTCTGCAGTATGAATAGATTAGTTGATTGTGTGTACCACACATGAAATCCAGCACATGAGGGTATATAATATAGTAATAAAATTTAAATTATTAATATTTTAAATATATTTTCTATGTTTTATATATTTAAATTCATACAAAACCATGTTAACATATGGAACACTGATCAGTGACCTTCATTGATGGCATTCTTTACAAGCAAGACCTAGTTTCACCAAATAATAATGTAGTATTAAAATATTACTACCTATAATAATATGAGATAACATAGAAATTATGTTAGTGTTTATGATAAGTATTAAATAACTGATGAAAAGTTATGGGTTATATAAATATAAAATGAATACATTGGTTAACAACTAATGAGAAAAAATATGAACCAATTGGATATAAAAAGATATTATATTATATGCTTCCAAAGTAGTTTTGTCTTAATAAACTAAGTTAATTAAAATTATTCAATGATTTAAATGAAATATATATTTTATATATTCAATTAAATATTTTTTATTTTCATCTGTTCTGTTTTATATGCATAAGATAAGAACAAATCTAATTTCACTCATAAAAACCTATATTTTTATAAATGCTATTTTACTACCTTTTAATGGAGAACCCTTTTGAAATATAAATTTTAACAAATTAATTTATTTAATATGTAAAAAATAATATTAATATTTTAATGTGAAACATAAGAATTATTTTATGTTTAATTTTTTATATTTCTCAAAAACATATTATTTTTTATTGAATAGATAAATATACTAAATTTTAGATCAAAACTACTCTTTCATCTAATTTATTTTTATTGTTAAATTTTGTTTTATTTTGGTTTTAAATTTTAAATGTATAATATATTATCATTTATTAAGTTTTAACTTATTATAATTAATCTAAATTTGAAATTGACTATAAAATATAAAAATAATTTGGATGTTTTTACTTTAAAAACATGCATTGTCGTCCCCCACACGGGATGATTTTTAAATTAAATTATGACACTTCTATGATTGAAATTTTAATAAATGGATTAAATATTTTGATTAATAAACATTTATAATGACCAATAAGTTAAAGGTATTGTTTTAACCAATACATTAATGAATGAAGTAAAAATTTATTACAATTTTTAAGGAAAAAATAAGCTAAATAAGGGACGAAACCATTATATTAAGGGCCCAAATAACCCAAATACTTCTCAGACACTTATTTTCTGGACACATATCGGTGATAGACCTTCAATTAATTTATTTTTATAGTTTTTTATTACATTTTTATTTATGTAAATTTGTACACCTAAATTATTTCCAAAAATTCTATTTGAGTCCTTTTGTTTTCATATAAAAGGCCACCACCTATCCCCATTTCACACATATCTAAAACCACATAGGTTCAGACATGATATTCCAAAATAGATTTTCAAAATTCCTCCCCTCAACCTTCAATTATTCCTTTGGTGATGAATCCTTGCAAGGTATACTAATGGTAAAAACCAAAATAATTTACCTGATTAAGAAGAAATGTATTCTCTTAAGCTCTCTAGTTTAATTTCAATTATACACCCCATAATAAATATTTAATCCATTATTATATAAAAAAAATTGTATCAAAATATATATTATGATGTAATTAGGTAATGGTTTCAACCTACACTAATACACACCCTCATATAATGGGTGACAATCATATTGTTTCTATGTAAGGAGAACTAATGACTCACTAAATAAAGATTGTTCAATTTTTCATTACCACCAATCATGGTGACCATTATGATGGAAAACTTTTTTATAAATGTTATATATTATACATATAATTTCTTTATTCTTATTTAATTTTTATTTATAACATTCCTTTATTCTTTAAATCTTTTGTAAATATGATAATTTCATTTGACGAACTGTGTACTATATCCCCTCAAATGGATATGACTATTTCATACCATACATTGAACATATGAAGGTTGTTTTTAACAAATAAATGTAAGATATATAAAATATATTTTATTATTATTTTATAATATACATATTTATCATTTAGTTTTCATCCTTTCAGTACAACAATTAAATATAAATAGCGTATATGCATATATACAGCCTACTAAATCCAAAAATGGTACACTTCATTTCTAATATCCAAATATAATGGGATACTATAAATACATAAACATTGATTATAAATTATAAATAATCTTTGGTTCAAATTCTCGAGATGATGAAATAATTATCTAGTAAATTATAACTACAAATCAAAATTTAAAACATTCATTAGCAAACATGGAAATTAACACCCAAAATTGTGAAATTAAAGAAATATTGTTTAGAAATGGGTAATAATATATTTAAGGAATTTATATGTGGTATAATAAACATGGGAATAGATCAGTTATAATTTAGTAACACAATTTAAACCATTATACATGATTAAAAATAAAACACAACAAAATGGATGTTATGTTAAGGGAATTTTCTTTCAATATACATTAAATTGATACTTATTGGTTTTTTTAAACTAATTAATTTTCATTCAGTGTATACAGGTACATTTTCATGTAATATAAATAATTCATTTTTTCAGGATATTATAAGTTTCTTTTAATATCATACATTTTTGGATATTATAGTTTAAAATTTTTAAAGTGCTAAGTGACACTTTGGAATGCTTAAATATTAGTCTCCTCGAGATTATTTTTAATGAATATATTAGCAATATCACTTCCTTTTGAGATTCATGACATCCTATTGAAATAATTAATATATTATATTCATTTTTCTTTTTAAATTTACTTTAAAATTTATATTCTCAAACACTGGATATTATTATTTCATAAAAAATATACCTTTTTACATATGGTGTATACTTTGACAATTTCTTGATTATTAATGGGATATATTGAAAATTTTGTACTCATTATTCAATATATATATTTGTATGGAATATTAATTTTTTTATTATTATATATGAAGAGTGTTTTTTATACGAAATTATGGTTGGATCATGGAATATATATATACCCTAGATGCATCAACAAGTTATCATATGATAAAATAGGTTGGACAAATTGAATGGGTTTCTATCCAAAGTTCGAAATAGTCCTGTGAAATGTATTTATGGTAATAGGTTTTCTGGTGCATAATACACGACATCCATTAAGAAAAAATTCCATTATTTAGTTCTAGTTATTATTCATTTTTGATAATTTTTTTGATAGAAATACGGATAGATTTATTGTTTAGTTCATTGATTAAATGGAATGAGGGTCATTTTCTGAACATACCATGTTGATTTTGTATTATTAAGTTTTTTTAATGAAATATTTTATCATATATTTACGATTCCATGTTTTTTAATAATATTTATTCATTATTACTTCTAGTTTACATATCTTTACTGAGAATTTGAACTCACCCTTATTATGATTAATTTATACAGAAGTTGATGAAAATTTATTTTAATATTCTTTCAAGGATACAATTTGTTTCGTTTTATTATAAATTAGGTCTGTAATTTATATTTATCAATTTATTATTTATTTCGTGTATGTAATATATATTTCCAAGACATCTTTAAATACTGATCCTTTTGGATATTATTCATTTATGATAATGTGATAAAATAATACACTAGCTCCAGGCCTTTTTGGTCCTGATGTTATAGATAGTAAAGGATTTTTTGAAATAAACTTGGAAATTGGATTTTGAAAACCTATATTTGGGAACATAACCAAAATATTGACTTTTATTATGATTATAGAAGAAAATCCATGATTTATTATAAGTTATATATTCTCTGGGTATTCCAAGAAATACATATCTCTCTTGATACTACAAGTGGATGTGGTTCTGGCACAGATATACCAAGGAGTAATTACTCTAACAAGGTGTTCCGAGTATTATATAGGGTAACCTGGTACATGGAAATGAGCTTTACAATTCACCTAGTTTGACACTCAAATGGGATATGCTATGGATAATTATCATTTTATTTTCCTACCACTATGAAGGATTTAAAATTAATAATTCCTCCAAGTAACCAATGTTTATAGTTCAAGTATTCATGATGAATAATTTTTTTGTAATGTGCTATACCATATATAGAGTTACACAAATTCCATAATTTTAATAGCTAATCCAATATATTCCATTGTATAGAAATGTCTCCTAGATGGAATAATGTTATCAATACTCATGGACAATGTTGATATTTCCCTACTGAGTAAAAAATATAGCTTGTATTAGATTTTAGAAAGATATTGGTATATTCGGGAAGCGTATTCATGTTATGAAAATGAATCATGACTAAATGTATAAAAAATTCCATTTAGATAACCTCATATGATGGATCATTCTATTCATAAAAATCCGACATAGGTTTTTTTTAATACTAAACCAATTTGAGAGGAGCAATGTATAATGTTTCTGGTGAAGATATTTATGACCCTGGAATGTAGTGATGAGGAAACGGTCACACATGCAGTCTATTTTATCAAATTTATGATATAGAATGGTAGACCTTGATGAAAAATAATCTGGATTATTATGAAAAAGAAATTATGGAATATAGATCATTTAATGATACATTTTTCGATCAATATTTCCCTTTCATAAATAAAATTATGCTTAAGAAGAATTTCTTTGCCTTAATGAAAAATGAGGAAGAATGTTTTTAATATTATAAAGGAAACATTAACTTGTTATCAAGGTATGATATGGAGTTCATATGTATCATATAGTGTATAATTTATCATTTCATAGAAGGACTAAATATTATTATCTAAATAGAAAAAATTTTAAAGAATGATTATTCATAAGATGAAATAATTTTATGTTCTATAAACAAAAAGAAATAATTATACCTATCTTATGGATTGAAATAAAACTAACAGACGAAGATTTATTATAAATACCATGAAAATGGTAATAACTAAATATAGGTGAAGGGAATGAAAAATTTCAATTATTTGATTATAGTGGAAAGAATCACCCAAGTAAATGCTTTAAAGGATTGGGAGTTTTTTATATGTCTTTGGAAAAAGGACACCAAGAAAAATAATGCAAATGAAAGAAGAAAAACATTATTATTTAATACTATTACTACAAGGGGAGGATGCACTATGAAAAAGAGTCTCCCAAATGTCACGGGAATATACTTACAAAGAATATAACGGATATTGGTCATGCATATTATATTGACAATACTGAAGTGGAGTGATTAATGTACTTATATAATTGGACACAAGAAATATTTTATAAAATAATTTTTGTTTATGATGTTCTCAGAATATATTTTATTAAATATGTAAGGATTATACGACATCACTTTTTCATTAAGTAGTTGATAACTTGTGTTGAATGGTACCTAGAAACCAAATTATGTATAAAATAATTGTTTTATAAAAAACATGATTAAGGGGTAGAGAACCCTTATTGTGTTACTAAAATTGAGATAATGTTGAAGAAATGATTGATTTGGGTATATTCTAAATATATTAATGAATTCATGATAATTGTTCAATTCTATGATTAAGGTAGTTTTAAATGCTTTGATATTTAAGGAATGTATCCAATAAAATGCGTCTTATATAATGAATTAGGATGAATGCATGTTTCTATTAAGGTTTTATAGTAATTTCAGTCATAACCATATTTCAAAAGGAAACATGATGAATTTATCCACAAGATTACAATGTGAAAATTTAAAGCTACTTCATATTAATTAAATGATAACTATATGTTAATTTTTAGATTTCATTGACTCCTCTTCACAAGTGATTAGATCATAAAATATTGGAAAAGTAAATAGTTTAATTTTTTAATGATGACTACAGGATGAGATTTTAGAGGATAATGTATTACATATCTATATGATGCATCATGTTCTATGAGATGAAGTATAAATAGTTCAAGGTGAAATAAAATTATAATTTAATTTTTATTGAAGGAGATATTCATAGAGGGTTAATCAATTCCTTAACTCCTGGAAAAATGATATTGAAACCAAATTTATTTTCCTAGGAAAATCATTTCAAATGAATAACATGGCCTGTAGATCATCACATATTTATGGGGATATGATAGTTAATGATATCCTAAACATGTTCTCTAAAACTATAACTCAAAACTTGGTTATTGTATTTTTTTCATCCATATCATCATTTTTATTTCCCACCTATGGTGTACTTTTAGGGAACCTAGTTATGTTACTGTTTCACTTTCCTTTGGATATTATTTTAAAGATGTGGTGTTAACTCCTTTAAATATGTGGGACTTTCATAAATATTTTATTTTCAATCCCATCATTAATGAGGTTAATTTTAAATTGTGTGGATGCAGTTTATTTAAGGAATGGATAATGTAACACGCTGAAATTATATAGTATGAATAGTGTGATTGATGGCATATATAACACAAGAAAAATTGAACGTAATGGTATATAATACAATGATACATTATAATATAATTATTATTTTAAATACATATTTTATATTTTATATTTTTCAATTCAAAAAATATCATGTTATCATTTGTTACACTCATGAGGGACCTTCTTCGATGGGATGTGTTACACGCAAGTCTGACTTTCACCAAATTACAATGTATTATTAAAATATTATTATTTAATATAATATGATATATCTTAGAATAATGTTGGTGTATATTAATATAATTTTATAAATTATGAATATTTATGGTTTAAATTAATATAAAATGAATTAATTGGATACCTACTAATGAGAAATGAAAATAAGATCCAATTGTATATAAAAATAAATAGTATTATATGCTTCTAAATTAGTATTCTCCTAATAGACATATATATTTACAATTACTGATTGATTTTATGGAAATATATATGTTATATATTAAATAATTTTTTTATATTTATCCACTATGTTTGATATAAAAAAGATAAGAACATACCCTATTTTACCCGTAAAATCTTTTATTTATATAAAGGCAATTTAACCCATTTTAATAGTGAAACTGTTTTAAATATGAATTTTTACATTTTAATTTATTTCATATGTTAAAATAAAAATTATAATTGAATTATAAACATAAAAATTAATTTATGGTGAATTTTGTATATTTTTCAGAAACATATAATTTTTTAATGAATAGTTAAAAATAATGCATTTTATTTCAAAACATATTTTTCATAGTATTTATTTATAGGGATAAATTATGTTTTATTCTGTTTTTTGAATAAATTGCATAATATTTCTATTAGATAATCCAATTTATATTACTATAATCAATTTCACATTGAAATTGACCGTAAAAAAACAAACATTTGTAGGCTTTTACTGTAAAAACATGCATTGTCGTACCACATAGAGGATGAATTTTAAATTAATTTTTACCACATATTTAATTTAAAATTTATAAAATGAATTATATGTTTGTAATAATCATAATTTAAATATATAATCTAGCAAGAATATTTTTTGGCCAAAAATAGTATTGAAAGTAATTAAAATTAATTTTAATTATTATGGCAAAGTCAATCATAAGAATTGACAAAAACATTAATTGAAGGGCCAAAATGACATAATGTTTTTTTAAAAACTAATCTCTATCCATTTATAGGCCGAAAAATTCAATTATTAATTTATTTGGTATGCCTTTTTTAGGTATGAACATGTGTACACCCAACTTGATTTCCTAAATTCCATGTGAGTCGTTTTTGTTCCCTGTAAAAGGGAAACACATATCCCCTTTCCTCACACCTATCAAACAACATTGTATCAATCATGAACTACCAAAATATATTCCCAAAATCCATCCCCTTGACTTTGAATCCTCTCTTTGTGTAGGAATCCTTCCATGTAAGCCTTTTGGTACAACCCAAAATAAGCAACCTGATTAAGAGGTAATGTATTCTCTCAATCTCCCCAGTTTCATTTCTATTATTTTCCCCTAAAAATTTCTATATTCTATTATTATATAATAAAACTATTATCATAAATATAATTGGATTTTTTATGTATTTTTTTTATCTGACACTTACACACACATCCATTTAATGGGTGAAGAACATATTGTTTCTATGTTTTGTAATCTAATACCTCCTGAAAGGATGATAATTCAATTTTCCATTACCACCTATAATAGTGGCCATTATAATGGGAAATATATTTATATGTTATATATATGATATTTTTAATTTCATTATGAAAATATAATTTTTATTTATGTCATACCTTTATGCTTTACATCTCTTGTAAATATGTTAATTTCATTTAAGGAAGTGTGGACTACCTCCCCCTCAAAGTGATATGACTCATTCATAAAAGACATGAAATGTATAAGTTTGTTTTAAATAAACCTATGAAATATATATAACATAGATATTATTAAGTAGTTATAATATAAATATGTGTCATTTATTTTTCCTTATTTTAATACATTAATGAAATGTGTGTATTGTCCATTCATATGTACGACTTACCATCTCCAAGAATGGGGAACTTCATATCTAATAACAAAATATAATGGATAACTAAAAATAAATATATAATATTCATTTATGATAATTATTCAATTTTTTACATTATGGATATTAGGAAACCAAACTCTAATTATGGATAACAAGAAATAACAAGATAAAACTTACTCGACCAAAAAAGGATTTTACGCTCGAAACAGTGAAACTAATAAAACGGTGTTCCAAAATAGTAAATAAAATATTTTAAGGAATTAATATATAATATTATAAAAATTATTATGGTTATGTTCTATTTTATTAACTTATTTTAAAATACATTACATGATAATAATGTCAACAAAAAAAGATTTTTATGGTAAGGTAATTTTGTGTAAATTTTCATTACAATTGGGCTTATTTATTATTAATACCCAATTAAATTTTATTCAATGCATATATTTCATTTTACATGTCATATCACAAATTAACTTATTATAATGATATTTTATGATTCATTTAATTTCGTACCTTTCTAGATATTATGGTTTAAATTTTTCAAAGTTGTTTGGGACACGTTGGAATTTTTAGAGATTATTATCAATATGATTATTCTAAATGAATATATTTTCAATCTCACTTATTATATTGATTGTTAACCTTATCATTAAACAATCACTATATTATAATATTTTTCATTATAAATTTACATGAATATCTATAATCTCATAAAATGGATATTAGTATTTCCTAAAACATATAACATTTTAAATACGATGTCTACATTTACAATTATTTGATTATTATGGGGAAATGATGATAATTTTAGTTTCCTTTTTCAATACAGTTATTTGATAAAGAATTTTTTTTTATATTTCTATATGTGGAATGTTTTTTACTGGAAATGATGAGTGGATATCAGACATTATGTATCCCCTCAATGCGTCGAAAGGTTCTCATAAGACAAATAATTTATCCAAATTAAAAGTGTTTCTATACATAGTTATAAATAATCTACGGAAATATATAATAAGTAATAGTATTACATGTGAATGAGGCATTAAATTAATTAATAAATTATTTTTCTCTTTTAGTGTCTGGGATTACTCATCCATGATATTTTTCCTCGAAATATATATGGATACATTTATGTTTCATCTCACTAATTAATTTTCAAGAGTTTATGTTTCTTAACATTCCATATTTATATTAAGTTATATAGTTATTTAAATGGAATGAGTTATCATTCAATTACCTTTCCAATTTCTTCTATTCTTGTTTTTTCATTATTGGTTCCTCTTTACTTGCCCTTATTGAGAATTTGAGAACACCCAGATTATATTTCATTTCTCTAGGTTATGTATAAGAGATATTAGTTTGTCATTTTTAGGATAAAATATATTCATTTTTTGTGTATAATTTTTTAAATTAATATTTAAAAATGTATAATTGGTATTATGTATGTAATATGGATTTCAAATACTGGTAAACTGATCGGTCCATTAGGATTTGATTCGAAATAATAATGCCAATGTAATAAAATAATTCTCCATCTTCAGGCTTCTAGGGTATTTATGTTCTATGTATTATTATTTCATAATATTTTATTGAGATGTAATGATTTTAAAGTATTCAAAAAAATTAATATTCATAGTTATGAAATGTGCATCTTCTATGGAAAAAAACGCTTTTGGTTTATACATAAATACATCCTAGAATAGTTTTTTGATAAATCTAATATATCCTAATCATAGAGAAAAATTTAGGGAAGGTATTTTTGAATTTATTTTTAGTTCTAAATGGAATTGGATATGATAAGAGGAAGTTATAGGGGTTATCCTTTTTTAAATTTTGGAGGGGACCATATGACAAATTACAATGATATTTTCCAAATAAATAAAAACTGAAAAAATATTTCTCAATTAAATGAATAAAAATTACCTTCATTAAAATGTTGAATATGATTTTTTTTAAATATTTCTATGAAATATTATTTTTAAATGTTTAACATTCAGATATAACTATATATTTTGGTTTCATCCTATCATAATCATATTTTAACATTATTAAGGGTAATTAATTATCACAATATTAACTTTTCATTATTAAAAAAAATTGAAACTATTTCCAAATTTTTATTATAATATTTCCAGATATAGTATCCACTATTCAAAATTCCAATAATATATGATTTATTTGTCTATTTTAAATTTATCCAATAAAATACATTAAGAAACAGTTTTCCAGATGATGCATTTTAATTAGTACAAAATGTTTTTACATGAAAATTTAACATATAAATGATTAAAATCAAATAAACTTTATTAATTCCAATATAATTTATTTATATTTATTTCATAAAAAAATTATTAAAAATACAACTTCCATAATTATTTAAATGGAAAAGTTGTTTTAAAGAAAATTATCACTTTTCATTGAAAAAAATTATAATGGAAATTTAATTACATATAGATATTACTTAATCATTGAATAATATTTAGTAAATAACATAAAAAATTATGTTAGGAACATATAGGTTTAGTTTCTTTAGAAACTAGGAAACATAAACAACCAGTTTATAAAACATCCACATTGTCTCCCACTTATTTCTTTATATCTAGACTCATTATTGAAAAATTATACTTAATACCTTTCTTCATGACCTAGGGAAAATAAATATATGAAAGGGAGATCTCAAATTCTCAATTAGGGTAAACAAGGTAGATATCATTCATATCATAATCATAAGAACATAACATTTGAAAATCATATGAGGTATATAAAATATCATAATATCATGCCATTAGATAAATCATAAAAGTGAAATGTAATCCCAATGGTCAAAAAATAATCCCTATAATTGTTTATAATACACTCATAATAATATAAAATCATTTCATATTAGTCAACTCCCATTTCCAAGACCATCATAGTGGAAAATGTCCATTATTCAACCGAGTTCACTCCTCGTTTCAGCCACGTATTACTGAAACGTATTTACATTTTGTTCCATTCATGTATATCTCATGAGATATAAATCATTACCCAATAAAATTGAGGGATATATAGGTCAAATCCATCTCATAATTAAACCATTTTTATGTGTGCCACAAAATCATAAAATCATTCTCCATACCATAACCCATGAAATAAAATTGGTTTGTTAAACATCATTCAATCAAATTGATATAATTATTTTTACCGAAATAAAATTCCATCATAAATGAAATAAAATCATTTTAATAATAGGTTTATAAATATAACTCTATTTAAAAAATTTCATCTTAGATGGATATTAATTTTGAGAAAACAATTGTAATTAATTTCCGAGGAAAATAACCTTTTTTCTTCAGAAATGATTTCTTTCATCAAAATGCATCACAATTTTAGAAGAAATAATTTTATATGAAAATAAACATGTTAGATTGTAGTAGAATCTTCATGGAAATAAGGAATTATGAAATCATAAAAATTGTTTCATTTTATAAAACATAAAATAAATCTTCTCACACTTTTACTAGGAAAGTCAAAAAGTACCTCATACAAAAATGAAAAGAGATTCCATACATACAGTTTAGAAAAAATTGAAAAATGGGTAAAATTTTAGAAGGATATAAGTAATATTTGGAAGTAAATATTAAGGAAACATGGACGTGGATGATAAATATACCCCAATAAATACTTACGATTAAACTATCTCGGATAAAAACTAGATTTGAAATGTTATCCATTACCTTAGGTCCAATATTCATCGTATGTATCGCAAAAAACTGTATAAATATTTAGCTAATGTTAATTATTTATTAGATAATTATAATATTTTTATGATAACATTTATGATCATATTTTCATCTATTTGTTAGTAACATTTCAGTTATACTCATTATTCGGTTATTAACTGGTCTATGTTCTTATGAATGTCTTGTTAGATAAGTTCTTACTCCACTTTTAGGATATATTTATATCATTTATAGCATGGTATTAGAGTAATATATATCATATTTATGACTTAAATTCATTTATATAATCTGGTTTTAATGAATATTATATAGAAAGAATCACATCACACTGTGGAGATGATAAGTCGTACATATGCACGAGGGACGATATCGTTCTGAAAATTTTTAAATGGTACTGAAATTGATGTTTTATAGTATCTCAGTACCATATAATTTTATATTAATCATATATATATTTATTAATTCCATAATTATACACATCCATGTAAGGTGGTTTTGAAAAATGGATTACACCACAACGTGGAGAATAAAATTCATATGTAAGGACACATGGTGATTTATTTTTTATATCAGATGGGTAAATGGTGGAATATTATTCATTAATAATCATAATAACCTCTAATTATTTATTATATTCAAGATTAATTACATTATAATGAAATAACTTGTGAGGTGGGAGTAGAAGAATAAATATGTTTGAAAGAATAGGTAAATAATATTACCTCTTCTTCGACATGCCTCCTCTAAATATCTTCATAGAGCACTAGAGTACAACTTTTTAGAAGAAAAAGTCATCTAGAATGTTTCTAGGTAAGTTTATAGGGTAAATGGAATGGTTATGGGAGAGATTGATGGATCAAAATGAAGTGAAGTGTTGATGTAGGAAGTTCCCTTTTATAATTAAGGTGAGGGTCACTTTTTGAAGCCTCAATGATATTAATTTATATTAAAATAAAAACCCACATAAACACCCCCAAAATTACCCAATTTTGTATCTTAGATGAGATAATGTTTTAATCTCATAAAAAAATTAGACAGGTGTTTATTTCAATTTATTCATTATCATTTTAATTAACACATAGTTATTCTTTATAAATTTTTACTATGGTAAATACTATTTCCTTATTAAAAGGGAGAAATATTTACTGATATGAAGTCAATTAGACCATACATGAATAATTTAGATAAATTTGGGACTGTATCATAATTAGTATATATTTTTAAAAATATTTTATTATTTTTAAATAATTTAATATAACCATATTTTGACAATATATCAATAGTTTCAATTTTGACAGAATTTATTTCATGGATTTTTTAAATTATAAAAATTATAATTGAACCTAGATCAAAATATATTATTATATATCTATGGGATCATAGTAATATATTAAATTAATTTCACAGAATAATTATCCAATAGAATATTTATTAATATATTTGTAATAACATTTATTTGATATCTTCATTAATAAAATATTTACTACCTCCATTATCTATAATTATTTCATATATATATTTGTTGAATAAAAATTCTAAAAAAATAATATGACTAATATAAAACAAATATAATTCATAATAATCATTTTAGTGGAATTTATCTTCTGAAAAAAAACCCAAAATTAATAATGCTATACTCTTTTAGAACATGAATTTGACAAATTTATCTTCAATGTAGATAAAATAATATAAGTGTCATAGCTTGTTCTATAAGACTCCAAATGGAAAATAATTCATTCCATGGATTCAAAAATTCAAGATATACTTGAAAAAAATTATTGGTCATGTGTTTGGGCCTTTTTATGGTTATTAACTTTGTAATAATATTTGGTTTATTTATTTCCCATCAATGAATTATTTTTTTCATTATCCAAGTATATGTTTTTAAGGTAATTATTTATTTCTTAAAAATTAAACATAAAATATCCTGATAATGAAAAAAAAATTATATATTTTAAATGAGTATTTTTAATGAGATTTATCTTCCTTATAAACTTATATTAAAAATAATTTTATTATTAGAGTTTGAGTGATACATATTTTAGTTTTCATTAAATAAAATAAATCAAATGTCATAATATCATCCAAGTGGGTTATAATGGATACCATTTCTACCCAAGTATGTTTTAGGGGAAATGATAATCATCCAGTTATATTATTAAATGTATTTTGGTAATTTTATAATATTAACTTTTACCTTTTATTACCTGATTTACTCTTTTATCATGATAATAAAATTTACCGAAGTTATTATTTAGATTTCCGAAAATATATATATAAATATTTTGGACCCACTGATTCCAAATATTGAATCCATTTTTAAAAAATAAATACAAATATAACTCGGTAATTAATTTAAAATTAATCATGTTTCTGAATTGAGAAAACATGTTTTAAATGTTAAAATATTATAAAAGAATTAAATATTTTTACATTTGAATATAATTTAAAATTAATTATAATGAAAAACATTATATTAAATGATAAAAATATATTTAATTTATATATTTTAACCACTGAATAATAAAATTTAACCATCAATGAAAAAATTTATTTGCAATTAAAATTTAGCATATTTTTACTAATAATCGTAATATAAATGTTATAAGAAAAATATAAGAAAATCATCCAAATAAAATTTTAAAATCTTGTTTCAATCTAAAATGTTTATTTTTTCATATAATAATTATTAATGTGTCAAAATCTTAATTTAATCAGAGTTCTACATTCAACTTTATTAATTAGACATAAAAAATATTGGTTTTTATAAATCAAATAGAGTTTTATTCATACCCTATAACAAAAAAATCCATTAGATAAATATGAAAAATATTTTATTAATTATATAACACACATATATATCTCATTAATTTCATTACCAAATGTAATTCACTCAAAAATAAAAAATATCTATTTATATTTTTTATACATTATTGATAGCCAATGAATTCACAATGAATTTTCATAAGTCAGTTATAATTATTTCCTAAAACCTAATGTCTAAGATTTAATATTAATTTTATAATAAGGGCCTCTTACAGTTAATTTAACCCCACGATTTCATGCAGATAAAGATACTATAGAATAAATTTTATTTCAATAAATTATTTCATAAAAACATTTCAGTGTTACATTATACGTCCCTTAAAACGGAATTTCACCCTCAAAATTAGGCATTTGGAAACAAACATACGGGGGTTATTCTCCCTCATCAAATCCTCATTTTCACATTTAGCTTCATGAAATTGATCGTTCCTCCATAAAACAGTAACCATGTGAGTCTTCTTGTTTTGTAGAACATTTTCTCTACGATCCAGAATCTCTATCTGTTGTTAGTCATATGAAATATCTTTCTCCATTTGTATAGATTCTAAGATTAGTACAGGTGAAGGATAAAGTATACAATTTATTATGAGATATAGATAGAACACACCATGAACCAGAGGGTATTCTTTAGAACTGCCAATCGGTAAGCTACCTTTCCAAATCTCATTTTCTCTTCGAGGGAGATATTCTTTGAAACACCTTATCACCCACTTCAAAATCTAAGTCTTTTCATCGGTTTTCAATATAAAAATTTTGTCAACATTGATATTTTCTTATGTGCTTTTGATTAGATTTGGAATTTTATGTCATTTCATCAACAAGATCTAGTCCTAATAGATTTCATTACCCAACACCATCCCACTAAGTAAGAGTTTTGTACTTCTTTCAAAACTGGCTTTTATAGGGATCCATATTAATACTGGAGTGCAAGATATTAGTGTAAGTAAATTAATAAAAGGTATTTGTTGATCCCAACCACCAATGAAATCCAAAGACCATGCTCTCAAAATGCCTTCCATAGTTTGAATTGTCCTCTCAAACTGACTGTTTTTCAACAGATGATAAGCAGTTCTAAAACATAAATTTGTATCTAGAGATTTCGGAAGACATTGTTAGAACTTCGAGGTAAATTCCAGATCCCGATTAGATATAATGGAATGTGTTACTCAATGAAATCTTACTACTTCACATATATCCTGGGAATCCCATCAAGAGATAAATCGTCTCTAATAAGAAATAAGTCTTCTAACATCATAAGGTGATCAACTATAACCCATAGAGCCTTATAGTCTTTATATGTTTTGGGAAGTATGATAATAAATTCCCTTTTGATGTTTCCCATTTCTATTATGGTATAAGTAATTGATGTAACATCCCCATAAAATTTTGTCTTTCACCCTAAAGTGGCTGTCTAACCTTACATCGAGAGACATATCCAGTTACATCACTTTTCATGTCATCCCATAAGAATTAGTATTTAATTTCCATGTACATCTGTGTTCTACTAGGTAGAATAGAGAATGATGAAGTATTAGCCTCATCTAATATCTCCTTCTTTAATTCATGTATGGTATTAATAAAAACCTTGTTCAAGAACCTTATTATTTCATCACAACCAAGGAGGAATTCAGGAACATTTCTCAACTTCTTTTGTAGCTCTACATCATTCTCTTATTCCTCATTAATTTTCACTTGAATATATATTTAAACATTAATTTGAGAAAGATATGATTTACCCCTTACATTAAAAGTACAAGATCTATCCTTTTAAAATAAATAAATAATGGATCTTTTGTGATCCCCATCACGCATATGCTAGAATGGTCTTATTAGATCAAAGCATATTCCACCTTGTTCACATTCCCAGGGTTGTAATGTACTGAGAATTCACGATCATTAATCAACTCCAACCACCATATTTGGCACATATTCAGATACTTTTGTGTGAAAATATACTTTAAAAATTTATGAAAAGTCTAAATATGAAACCTTTCCTAATAATGATAATGCCTCTATATCATTAATGCAATGATTACTATATAAAACTCGAAATCATTAGTAGGGTTTTTTTTTCTCATGAGGTTTTTACTACCATGAGGAATATCCTATAACCATATAATTTTATAAGATAACACATCCCAATCCCTAATTGGATGAATCACTAGAGATCACAAACCTTTCTCCACTCTAAGGAAGTGTGATCATTAGTGTAATGTCTAACCTTCTCTTTAGATATTTAAAATTAAATTCAAATTCCTCCGTAAAAATGAACATAAATACTTTTAGAGTCAACTAGGTGACTTTATTTGATAATCATGAAAAATAGTTCATAAAACTTCGATAATATCCATAAAATCCAAGAAAACATCAGATATAAGTTACCGTTTTTGGCCTTTTCCAAGATTTAACTACTTTGGTATTGGATGGTTCTATAGATAAACCTTCTCATTAGATTATGTGACCCAAAAAATGAATCTTTTTTAATGCCAAACTTCACAATTAGTAAATTTCACATAAATCACCTCCTTTATTAGGGTCTTGAGTATAATTCTAAAGTGGTATTCATGTTCATTCTTGCACTTCATATTGAAAAAAAATATCATCGATAATGAATACAAAAAAATTGGTCAAAATAGTATCTAAAGACTTTATTCACTAAATCCATAAAGATAGTGGGGGAATTAGTCAGACCATTATGAGTCACTATAAATTCATAGTGTCAATACCTTCTATGGAATTCTATCATTGGTATATCTTCCCTTTTGAACATTAATTTATGATATATTAAATGATGATCAATATTGGAAAAGTATTGAGCTCCACATAGTTGGTCAAAAAAGCTATCCATGTAGGTAAGGGGATAATTTTTCTTGATAGCGATCTTGTTATGTTCATAATAATCAATTAAAAGTATCATTGATCCATATTTCTTATTAAAAAATAGAATAGGTGCTCCCTAAGATGATTCCCTTATCAAGATTCTCTTGGAGTTCCTTCTTTAATTCGTGTAACTCAATTGGGGCTATTATATAATGTTTTTTCACAATAGGCATAAAACCCATTATTAGTTTTATTGAAAACAAAACTTCACATTTTGGTGGACGACCAAGAAATTCCTCTAGAAATACGTCAACAAACTCCTATACAATGTGGGTATTCTTAATCGTGAGTTTCTCCCCAAAACATATGAGATTAATTACCTTCATTTATTGGAATAAAGTCCCATAAGATGGTTAAAATTTGTACTACAAGGTTATATTCATCCTTGCATCGGTAGATGATCATAGATTTATATAGAATATGAAATGTGACTTCTCTTCTTTGGAAATTCATATGAACCCCATATAGAAAAAAGCAATCCATTCCAAGAATCACATAAAATTACACTATAGTAAGGTTCACAATATTTATAGGAAGCACTTTACCACAAACATCAATCATATAATAATTATAAACATTTTATGAGACCATTCTTCCATTAAGAGTTATCACAAATGACTAAATATCTTATTCTTGAGGTAATACAACAACACCCTTAATAAATTAATCGAAAATAAAAGAGTGGGTGGTTCTAGAATAAAAGGAAACATTTTCCACATTAGAGTGGATAGTAAGAGTACCTTTCATCACTTCATTATCATACTCTATGTCACGGATAGTGATATATTGTCACATTATTTTATCGTTGAACTCGTGAGTTTTTTATGTAGATCGATATCAATAACCCTTGGATTACGACATTGATTAGAATAATTCCCCCATTTCCTTTCACTTGTAAAATTGAAGTGTGGTAGGTTCATTCTATTTATCCTTTTATTTTTTTCAAACTCAGTCAAGTTTTTCCCATCACTTCGACATCATATAGCCTGATGTCATTATTTTCCACATTTAATACATTTACTAGTACCTTTATTCCAATTCCCTCCATGTTTCATTCCTCAATTTTAGCATAAAGAAAAACTAATCTTTTTTTCAGTGTGGTCTTTAGATTTTACTTTAAATTACATTTTACTCTTCTTATCAAATCCATAGGACTGATAGGTTATAGTAATCTCCATCTCATCATTGAGATAAAATCAAAACATTTCCTCTTATCTATTGATGTCCCTTATGGCTAATTCCTTTCAGATACTTGGTTTTAAGACACTAAAGTGTTGATCTATTTTACTCTCAGGTTGGATAGTAATTCTAGGGGCATACCTTGCATGTCTTGTAAAATTTTCTTCGTAGGTACCAACAGATTCATCATACGTTTGCTTAAGTTCAATGAACTCCTTCTCCATCTTTGTTCAAATAATATGAGGAAGGTACTTATTAAAAAATTTGTTCTTGAACTCATCTGATTCCATGGACTCAATTTCATCACTTTTCATTGTATTATTTATATGATTCAACCATTGATCATTTTTACATTCCAAACGATTCACTCTTAAGATGAAATCATCTTGTTCAAAACATTGTAAAATAGATAATATCTTTTCCGTGGTTCTGGTCCATTGATCATCCATTAATGGATCATAAGACTCGATGAATGATGGTGGACGATACCTCATGAAGTATTAAATAAAATATTGCTCCCTCTTTTTCTCATTTGGATGTACGGAATGATTCAGATATTGAGAAAGTTGTGTGAGGATGGTTATAATAATTTTTATTCAAACTCCCTTTACATTTATTTTCTTAGGGGGATAGTCATTGTATTTAATGTCCCTTTCAGCATTAATGTGGTCCCTTTAGGTTCCAGTCATTGACTAAAACCAAGAAGCATAATTTTAGAAACACTAATCACAATGGGAAAAGCCCTTTATTCCATAAAATAATTTCTATTTTGGACACTTTTTTTTCTTGGGTTATTCATGAACAGCTAGAAAATATCTAGATTTGATTGTAACATATATATAGACATAACATTAGGATTATTACTAAGGTTCTCTCATCCTAGTTTCCAAAGCGTAACAATATATTTTCTCTAAGACCATCTATAACTACACATAAATTACATATAGATATTAATTCAAAATTTAAGAATAGTTATAACATAAAATAACAAAAAAATAGTCTTATACCATAGAGGTTTAGTGTCTTTAGATACTGGAAAAAGAAACAATAGTTTCATGAAACATCCACATTGTCTCCGACTTATTTTATCATATCTAGATTCATTTTTGACATATCTTACATAATACCCTTACTCATTACCTGGGGAATGGAAACATATGATACATAGATCTCAAATTCTCATTATGTTTAAATAAGTTAAATATCAATCATATCATTAACATAAGAACATAACATTTGAAAATCATATCTGGCATATAAAATAACATAATATATTGTATTGGGAGAAATCATAAAATTTGAATGTAATCCCAATGGTCATAACATAAGATATTAAATATAATTTCATACACACATAAGCATATAAAATCAATTCATATTAGCGAAGTCCCATTACGATGACCATCATAAAATACAAATCCCAGTACTGAACAGAGTTCCTCCTCATTCTAGCCCTATATCACTTAATTGGATTTTCATGTCATTCTAGTAATTTTTATATCATGAGATATAAATATATACCCAATTAATTGGATGTATATATATTTCCCACAAATCTAATAATTAAACCATTCTTATGTTTTCTACAAAAATATAATAAATTCACCAAAGCATAACGCATGAAATTTAATGGGCTTCTTACAAATAATTCCATCATAATTGATATAAAACAAATGGATTTACTAAATAACATTCCATCATTAATATAATAAAATAATAGTAATAATAGGTAATTAAATATAACTTTATTTAATCTATTTCATCTTAGATGGAAAATAATTTTGGGAAAACACTTGGAAATAATTCCTGAGGAAAAAATAGCTTCTTCTTCAAAAACATTTTACTTCTTCAAAATGAATCACAATTTTAGAAGAAATAATTTTATGTGATGATATCCTGGTAATATTGTATGGTATTAAATATGTAAATCATTATTTATTAATTTGTAAAAAATAATTCATGTCATAAAAGTTAAAAAAACATTATTCTCGTACTTCTGTCGGAATAGTCAAAAGTACCTCTTACCGAAAACAAAACAAACTTCATTCATATAATTTAGTAAAAATTCAACAATGTGTAAAATTATATAAGGATATAATTAATATTTTTAAATAAATATTTTGGAATTGTGGATGGGGATGATAAATATACCCCATTAAATACTTAAGAATAATCATTCGATGATAAAATGAGATTCACAAAGTTATCCCTTAAATTAGGTTCGATGGGTTTCATATGTATCTGAAACTTATATATAATGATTTAAATAATTCTACTTATTTATTCCGAAATCATAATTATTTTTATGATAACATTATTGACAATATTTTTATCATTTTTTTGGTAACATTTCATTGTTACTTGTTATTTGGGTATTAACTGTTTTATGTTCTTATGTATGTTTTTTCGGATATGTTCTTATTAAACATTGTTAGGATATAGTTATATCATTAAAATCATGGTATTATTATAATATATGTCATTTTAATTAATTCTATTCATTTATATAATAATGTTTTATAATAATATTTTGTTGAATGAATCACATCGAACCGTGGAAACGGTAAGCCATGCGTACACACAAGTGACGATACCATTCCCATAATTATTGAACGGTATTGAAGTGGATGGTGTATAGTATCTCAGAATAAATATAATTTTATATTAATCATATATATATATATATTAATTCCATCCTTAAACCCATCCATGTATGGTGGTGGCATAAAACGGATTACAACACGTGAAGATGACAAGCCTTATGTATCCACGCGTGGTGATTTCATTTCTCATAGGATGGGTAGAAGGTGAAATATGGTTGTTTCATAAACATAATAACCTCTAAGTATATATTTTCATATGTATTTATAACTTTATAATGAAATAACTCATGTAGTAGATGTAGAAGAAGAATGAAGTTTGAAAGAATTGGTAATTGATATTACCTCATCTTTGATGTGCCTCCTCCTAATATCTACTTAGATAACCATAGTGGTTATTTGAAGAAGATTAGGACCTATATAATTTTTATATTGAAGCTTATAATGTAAATTGGAAGGGTATAGTCTATTTTTAATGCTAAAAATGGCATGAAGTGTAGTGGGAGGAATTTTCTAGTTACAATTGAGGTGAGTGGCACTTCTAGAAACCTCAAAACTATTAACTTATAATAAATTAAAACCAAACATAAAAATCTCCAAAATGTCCCAATATATAAGTTGATATTAGATAGGGTAGTAATATCATCATGAAATAAATTTCAGACATGTTTCTATCTCAATTTAATAATTATCTATTTAATTAAAACTCATTTATTCTATTTAATTTTTTAGTAGGGTAACATATATTTCAATATTAAAAGGGTAAAATATTTACTTATTTGAAGTAAAAAATATGATAAATGAATAAATTTGAACATTTTAGACAATATAATAATTATTATAAATATTAAAATGTTTTATGGTTCTTAAATAATTTAGGAAAACCTTATTTCGACAAAATATCAATTGTGTCAATTTTTACAATATTTTTTTCATGGATTTTTAAAATTATAAAAATAATAAGTGACCCTAGATCTAAATATTATTTTATATCTATAAGGGAAAAATTTAATATTTTAAATTCTTTTTATATAATAATTATTCCAAATTTTATTTATTATTATATTTCTAACAACATTTATTTGATCTCTTCATTAAAAAAATAATTACTACCACAATTTTTTGTATTTATTTAATAAACATATTTTTTGAATAAAAATTAAAAAAAAAATATTAGGATAAATATAAATACATTAAAGTTCAGAAAAATATTTTTATTTTAATTTATCTTCTCTGAAACAAAACATTAAAAATTGTTTAATATTTTAAAACATGAATGTAACATTTTTATCTTCACTTTAAATAAAATAATATAAATGTCATTATCTCTTCTATAAGCCTCAAAATTGTCCATATGTCTTCCCATTGATGATTATGGTCGATCTATACACAACATATAATGTTTGGTCAACTGTTTAGGAAATATTATGATTATTAATATTTTAATAAAAATTGTTTTATTTATTTCTCATCAATTATTTTAAATTTTCATTATCCAAGTATAAGTCTTTAAGATAATTATTTATATAATAAAAATTAAAAATAAATAATCATGATAAATACAAACATTTTAGATTTCAAATGAGTATTTATAATAAAATTTATCTTCTCTATAAAATTATATTAAAAATGTTTTAATTATTAAATTTTGAGTCAGACATAATTCACTTTTATTTAAATTAAATAAATGAAATGTCCAAATCATATCCATGTCGGTTTCAATGGATACCATTTCAACCCAAGTAAGATTTAGGTAAAATTATAATCATCCCATTATATTAATAGAAGTGTTAGTGTTATTTATAATACCATTTTTACACTTAATTAGTATATTTACCCTTTTACCATATTAAAAAATTTTACCGAAGATACTATTCATATTACCTAAAAATAAAATAATTAAACATACATAATTTAAGACCTAATGATTCAAAATATGAATTTATTTTTCAAAATTAAAAACATAGAAGTTGTAGTTATTAATTTCAAATTACTCCCATTGTTGAAATGAGTGAACATATTTTAAAAGTTAAAATATTACGAAAGATAAAAATGTTTTGACATGTGAATTTAATGTAAAATTAATTCCAATGACCTAAATTATACTAAATGGTAATAATATATTATATTTATACTTTTAAACCATACCATAATATAATTTAACCATAAATTTTATTTCAATGAAAAAAGTTGTTTTCAATTAAAATTTAATATACTTTTACTATTCATTAATACATGATAGGTACCCAAAAATTATTAACAATTCATCAAATGTAATTTTTATATCTCTCTTGAAAATAACAATTTTATTTTGTCAAATATAAATTATTAATGCTTCAAAATCTTAATTTGAAATGGTTTCTCCTTTCAAAGGTGTAAAATGAACCTTTTAATAAAATTGGTATTTATATATCAAATAGGGTATTATTCATACTCTATGACTAATATATATATATTGGATGAATATACAAAATATTTTATTAAGTATATAACTCATATATATATATATATAAATATATATATCATTAATTTCATAACAAATATTAATTCACTAAAAACTAAAAATATCTATTTATAGTTTTCATGTAACGCCTAACCCTAATATTCCAAAGTTAGTGCATTATTACATAACCTTTGAATGATCACAAAATATCACGTCTTGAAAGACCGATTAGTTTAGTAACATTTGAAGTACAAGATAAATTCATAAGTATTAAATTACATAATGAAATAAAAACATCTACAACATTGTTTCCCCTTTGAACACACTTATATCCTTAGTTTATCCCTACATGTCAACCATAAAATACTTCTTCACATCATGGGAAAATTAAAACATACAAAGGGGTGAGCTTAGACACTCATTGAGGATAACAATATAGCATAAAAATTCATAAGTAAGATTAAATATTTAAGGCAAGGTATAAAACTAAAACAAAGTCCTTTTAAACATAAACTTCATCATAATATGGAAAATATAAATCAATGTAATACCATTTACTTACATGGATATTCTACTAGTTGAATAATCACATGCAATATCAATAGGCAATTTCATAACGATGGAATGCATAATACCAGAATTCAAAACCACATAGTCAAGGAATTGTGCATATAAAGCCATGGCCTTAAACCTTAATTAATGTTGAATTAAATTAATAAATCACATTGAGGATCTTTTCATGTTTAGAGTTTTAGAGAATTAGGACATAACTAATACATCTCAAAAGATTACAATGTATACACTTCTACTAAGTTTCCATATAATAAAAACTCTTAAAAAGAAACATGTCTAGTTCCATGTTTTAAATAGAATGTATTTCCTTGATCCCATCCTTAAACCTATTCATATTTAAGTCTTGTGGAAAACATTTCAAAAAAAACTTGGGGTGAGCATAAAAAACTTAGTAAGGGATACACAAAGAAGGAAAACTGTTAGTTTTTCAAAACAACTAGTAAACCAAGAATACTTTATCAAAGTAATACTTTTCACATTTATGAAGAAGAAAATACTATTCATTGAATAAAAGATCATTACTTACCCTTTTGTAACCAAAATATTACCATAAAACCCATATAAAGAACACATAACATATAATGGTAACTTGGGACATAAACATACTTAAGTGGAATAACCATCAGGTCGACATCCACACATATCACTTAATGGAATATCCATACGGCCGACTTCCTTACCCAATGAATTAGAGGTTATAATGTAACCACCCATCCTGGTATACATTTCACCACCTGTTATATGGTTTATCACGTAACCACCCGTCAAATGTCCAAGTACCATTATAAAATCATAAGACATAAAACAAATATAAAGGAAAGAAAACATTTCCACACTTTGATCACAATATATCACTTAAATGTATTTACATAACAAATCCATTATAAAAACCATTTTCAATACCAAAATACATAAAAGTGTATATGGTATTTATTTTATTTTAAAAACATTACTGCTTGTTGAGGAAGCCAAAGTCCAAATAATACTTGCGGCGGCGGAAAAGGTCGTTGTCACCGCGTACGTTAAAAGAAACATTCCTTTTTGTCATTTAGTAAAACGCTTCATAGAAAAATATTCCTTTTGTATAAAAATAAAATTCAAAGGGTTTTATATGCCGTATAAAATAAATCCTTCTATTAGAACAAAATAAGCCTCAATGAAAGGAGATTGAGACAAAGTCCCTTACAAAGACAGTATCCTTGGATTAAGGATAAATCAATTACATAATTATGTGTGACAAACGAATACACCAAATATAAGTGGATATTAAGTTTAAAAAAATCAGAGGTTATTCACACATATTAATAGAACGACATATTCAAGTAGTACAAGTTTATCCCAAATAATTAAAATTGGGTTAAGAAGTTCCCTTGCAAAAATTTGATAGCCTAACGACGTCACATCCAAATTCAAAAAATGAGTTGATGAGAGATAAAAAGGTTATCTCATCACTTGTAAATTAAATTTACAGAAATAAGGATATATAAGAACATATCCCAACATAATAAGATGTAATTTAAAAGACAAAACAAAATAAGTCTTTTTAAAGAAGAGGAGGGTGAAAGGTCCCCTTACCATTTTGGGTATCTTTCGAAACGTACACCCCATTGAAAAAGGGTAATGAATATTTAAATACCCATAAATGAAATTATATTTAACAAAGAGTATAATAATGGTCAGTACATACACCACTCGAAGGAAATGGTGGAAAATGTAGCATAAATCTCACGGGAATAAAAGTGAGATTAAAAATCCCTTACGAAAACTCGGCAACCTAACGGCGCCACTTAAAACTTCCAAAAATGGATTGATGAGATAAAATAGGGTCTCTAATAATATCAAAATAAAAATTAAATAAAGAGGAATATAAAATAACATCTCCCAACATAAAAAATAGGAGCTTAAAAGAAGTGGCATAAAGGATAGTACTTAAAAAGAAAGGGATAGGTTGGATCTCTTACAAAAATTCGGCAGCCTAACGGAACCACTCAAAACATCCAAAATGGATTGATGAGAGAAAATATGTTCTCTCATCATATGAACATAAAAATTAAATTAATAGTTATATAAAATAACATCCCAATCATAAGAAATATGAGCTTAAAAGTAATGACATAAAAGAGTGTACTTAAAAAGAAAGAGAGGGGTAGGATCCCTTACCTCAAGTCCGACTTGTCTTGTTCGTTTATTTATATTTTTGAATAATAAACTTTGTTCAATTTATAATTTCCTAAGGACCTCCTTTATATATTATTATTCAGTTCAAATCACATATTATAATGTTATAATAATTGTTCAATAATGTTAGTTCATATCAGACGTTTTTTCTGATGTTTGGTACATGAGTCAAAAATGAACTTGTTTGAAAATGATTTCCCATGTATTTATAATTAAATCATTTCCAGAATAGTATTAATGATTAAAATATCATATATATCCATTAAATATTGATTTTATACTATTCCATAACATTTGGAGATAAAAAATGAAATGCACCGTTCATGGAGATGGTATGTCGTATGTACGCATGAACACTACTTTCATTTTTTTCATATTAATGGAATTAAAAATAAATGAGATATATATATATATATTATAATTACAGTATAATATATATCTTATATAGGTCACATAAGTTCATTAATTTCATTCTTTATACATTCCATGTATTTCATGAACGAGTCAAATCACTTGAGGGGGCGGTAGTCCACACTTCCTCATATGAAATTATCGCATTTGCACAACATGAAAAGAATAAAGGTATGCTTTAAATATAAAATACAGAAGCATATAGAAAACATAAATACCATATATATCATATATAAAATACAGTGACATCACAATGTCCACCTTTAAAGGTGTTTAAAGAATATTGAACAATCATCGTTTCGTGAGGCAGTAATTCACCATCCACAGAAACAGTATGTTCTTTAACCATTATATGGATGTGTGTATAAGTGTATCTCGAATCCTTCTTATAAAAACATCCAATTATATTAAATATATTGGTTTTGTTACAAAATAAAGGAATAAAAAAAATTTAGGGGTTAGAGAAGCAAAATAAAACAAAATAACATTAGGGAAGACTTTACCTTTAAATCGGGTAACTCTTTTTTATTTGAGCTCAAAGGTTTCCTTGGAAGGACTTATGCCAAATTTGAGGCTTCTAGGAGTAAGAGAGTGATGTGTAGAGACAGAAAGGGCAGGGTTTGGCTGACTCAAAGGATTGAGAGGTGTGGGTAAGGTGGTAGAGGTGGGGGCCTTTTATAAGAGGATAGGAGGGGAACTCTTGGAAAGTCTTGAAAAGTAACATTATTATAAAATTATTTTCGCATTTTAAAGGTCCCACAATTATATATTTCGAGGATAAGGTGATAATAGTTCTAAATCCAAACATCCAATAGGTTTGTGACAAGTTTAGGTCTTATATTTTACACTATCTTTTCATTTTATTTAAATCATTAAATAATGAGGTAATCGTTGCATCATCATGGTGTCATAAATAATTAAATTTATATAATGTCTAAAAATTATAAAAAAATATCATGATGTTGGAAATATTTTTCTATTTATAATTAATAATTATAGTCAAAATGAGGACTTGTATAACCCCATGGAAAAATTGTTTTTGTAAAATAATACATGTTTGTGACATTTTAATTTTTACTTTAAATAAAAAGTTATTAATGTCATTTTCCAACCAAAGTTTCACCATGGGGTCCCCAAGTTGACCCATGTATTGTCTTGGTCGGCCATGACTCATCCAATAAGGGTAGGACATGTGTCAAGGTCATTTCATATTATTAAAAAATTATTTTTACCTTAAATTACACTAATTACCTCTAATCGCGATTAAAAACTTAAAAGTTACTAATCACCAAAAAATTATTTTAATCCCATTGAACCAGATTTTACATCCTAATGACAACCATGTGTGTCGGATTTTTGAAAATCAAATCACAGAAGTGGTAAAGTTTCATTTAAACGAAAAAACAGTTTCTTTAACTACCACTTAGTGGTTTCACTATTCATCAAAAATTGAAGTTTTTCAAAAAAATACCAAAAATTCACCCTATTCTATTTTTGATATTCCAAATTCAAAAATTATTTCTATTTTAAAAAATTAAAAACATATAAGTTGCATTAATTAATTTAATATTTAATTCCCACTGTCAAAACAAATATAGTGTTTTTAAGAAACAACATCTATTAAAAGATTGACACTAGTTTACGTCCAATTTCAAAGTGAAATTAAATAAAATGACCACAATTAAAATAAATGGTAAACATATAATATAATTTTACATTAAAACAAATTCAAAATATAATCTAATCATATAAGTAAATTATATTAATAGGAGTTTTTGAATTAAAATACAGCATTTTACAATATTCATTAAAAAATGAACTTTATCAGAAAAATAAAAAAAATTTATACAAAGTAAATTATGATTTCCCGGTTCTAAAAAGAATTTTATTTTTTCAAATATAACATATAAAATTGTCAAAAAAATGGATTTAATAGGGGTTCTCCATCAAAAGGCGGTTAATCGACCTTTTAAAGAATATTAGAATATTTATGCTTTAAATTGGATTCATTCACATTTAAACATTTATTTTAAAAAGTAAAAATATTTGAAAAACATATATAATCATTTTGTATTTAGTTCCGTTCATTCCCTCCATTACAATGGCTAGGCATTAACTACCATTTAAAATAAAATTATTTTATTATTAGAGTGCAACATAAGATTTCAAAGGAACTCGTTGTTACATATTGGGTAAGCCATCGAGCATAGCATTCCATTTAAATTAATATTAACATTTTTTCACAAATAGGGATAAATATAAAATGTCATATTCTTTATTTACCTAGGTTGTTACATACTTACCCCCTTTTGGGAATTGCGTCCTCTCAATTTTAAATTTGGGCTCGGAAACATCATTGAATGTCCCACATTGGAACAAGAGTCGGTAAAACAATCACTTTAAGAGACATAAAGATAAGTACAGAGGTCACCCGAGTTAATCCATACTAGGATTCCATGTAGGAAAACATGGATATAGAGGAAAAAAATAAAGTGTCATGTTCTGAGGGAGAGTGATAGAAAACACGTTTAGGAGAAAGTTAACCACAAGAAAATCACAAACATGTGGTGGGTTAAACGGTATTCGATTCCCCAGTAGGAAAATTTAACAGATAACAATTGTGTTTTTATGTTACTTTTCATTGAAGAATTTATTTATGAGCATAACTAAAACATAATGAAAGATACTTACTTGTAATTTTGACATTCAACATTTTCTAGATTTCTTACACAAAATCATATTTCTCCAAAAGATGAGCATTTAGGATGACCTGTTCACATTAAGAGCGCTATAATCTACTTCTACAGAATCACCTAACCCACAAAATAAAAATATATATTTCCCGTGTCTTTAGAAAAAAACAGAAACCAAAATTGTTAGAACAAGATCCACAAATGAATAATCATTTATAAAAAAGAAAATCTATTCTTAATCTCCAAAATTTGTCCAACAAAACCCAATGTTCAACGAAGACCATTCGATAAAAAGATGTCCATAAAATTCTTCAATGTAAACCAAACTAATATTGAAACCCAAATATTTGATGTATTTAATCACATAGTCTTCCAAGGTACAAATTAACATTTATCTCCAAATAACATTAGTTGCTTTTAAAGTCTCATATTGAAAAGTAATTAACCTAATCACATGTCCTCCATGATAGGTTAATAATTTCCATAGATAACCAAAAATACACTTACTCTTGATTCATAAAATCATCTAACTAAAAAGAATTAGTCAAACTAACCAGGGACTTCATGTAGTCTAGTGGTAGGAGATAAATACCAGTCGCACTTTGGTTGAGGGTTCCATTCCTGCAGCTTTTTCCGACGAGATGGGTTGTCACACGGTCTGTGTGTTTTCCTTTTTATAAAACTCCAAAAATAACCCTAACATGTTTAAACCTAAATAGTTTCCTTATACCTCTCATTTTAATCCAAATTCAATACAATCTCAACATCTTAATTCTTGAAGTCTTATTTCACCACCATAAGATAAAATAAAACGATTCCCAAAATGAATAACAGCATACCTTGATCATGGAATCCACTCAGTTTCATTATCATCTTGTTCACGTAGGTAGAAGTCCCATGCATTACAACAATGATTTAGAGATCCTTCAAAATCATTTTCTTCATCCATCCAAATAAAACTTGTACAACATGGGTCATATGGGTGTTCATAGAAAAACAATTTTGGAAAATAATCATGTATGACATATAATTCCAAAACATCTGATAAAACATGATTTCTAAAAAATAGTCTGACAGAATTTGAGTTGAAACTTTTTATTATTGGTCCTTTTAAAATACCATAAGTATGTGCTGAGAGACTATATTTTAAAAGCAAATATAAATAGGTTACACAAGGGTCTCCTTCCTCAGCATCATTTTTAAAATCATAATATGCTTCAAATTCTTGTGATAAGGTAAAATATTTGAAAATACCTTGATAATATTTACCTTTCTTGAAAATATGAGAATATTGTGAAAATGGTATTTTTCTAAATACAACCCATGATACACGATGATAACGATGTATAGTGGAGGTGTTTGATATCTCAAACAACTTCTTCCAAGTGATTTCTATGCTAGAAAAAGTTTCATAATCATCCGAACATTACTTTGCAATATTTATTGCAAGCATATCATTAGGAAGAGATAGGAATGTAGTTTGAGATCCTTATCCTTCCATTAATAACTAACTTTACATGACCTGAAAAAATTTATAAAACAAAGATTTAACTGAAATAATAGATACAGGGACTAACCGTGTGTCTAACAAAAACTCCTAATCCCTAAAGTTGTCTAAACCGACCTCTGATACCAACTATAAATCCCTAGCCTTAAACCTTACTTAATGTAGAATTAAATGAATAATTCACATTGAGTATCTTTTCAGGTTTAGTGTTTTAAAGAATTAGGGCATAACTATTACATCTCAAAAGATTACAAAGTAGACACTTCTACTAAGTTTCCATAAAATAAAAAATCTTAAAAAGAAACATGTCTAGTTCGATGTTTTAGATATCATGTCTTTCCTTGATCCCATCCTTGACCCTATTCATCTTTAATTCTTGTGGAAAACATTTAAAAAAACTTGGGGTGAGCATAAAAAGCTCAGTAAGGGATACACAAAGAAGGAAAATTGTTAGTTTTTCAAAACAACCAGTAAACCAAGAATTTTCAAAACAGCCAGTAAACCAAGAATACTTTATCAAAGTAATACATTTCACATTTATGAAGAAGAAAATACTCTTCATTGAATAAAAGATCATTACTTACCCTTTTGTAACCAAAATATTACCATAAAACCCATATAAAGAACACATAACATATAAAGGTAACTTGGTACATAAACATACTTAAGTGGAATAACCATCCGGTCGACTTCCACACATATCACTTAATGGAATAGCCATACGGCCGACTTCCAAACCCTATGAATTGGAGGTTATAATGTAACCACCCATCCTAGTATTCACGGAAAACCCTGTCATATGGTTTATCATGTAACCACCCATCAAATTTCCAAGTACCGTTATAAAATCATAAGACACAAAACAAATATAATGGAAAGAAAACATTTACACACTTTGATCACAATATATCACTTAAATATATTGACATAACAAATCCATTATAAAAACCATTTTCAATAGCAAAATACATAAATGATTATATGGTATTTATTTCATTTTAAAAACATTACGTCTTGTTGAGGAATCCAAAAACCAAATAATACTCGCGGCGGCGGAAAAGGTCGTTGTCACCGCGTACGTTAAAGAAACATTACTTTTTCCGTTTAGTAAAACGCTTCGTAGAAAAAGATTCCTTTTGTATAAAATTAAAATTCAAAGGGTATTATACACCGTATAAAGTAATTCCTTGTATTAGAACAAAATATTCCTCAATGAAAGGATATTGAGACGATGTCCCTTACAAAGACAGTATCCTTAGATTAAGGATAAATCAATTACATAATTATGTGTGACAAATGAATACACCAAATATAAGTGGATATTAATTGTAAAACAATCAGAGGTTATTCACACATATTCATAGAACAACATATTCAAGGAGTACAAGTTTATCCCAAAGAATCAAAATTGGTTTAAGAAGTTCCCTTGTAAAAATTCGACAGCCTAACGGCGTCACTTCCATTTTAGAAAATGAGTTGATGAGAGATAAAAAGGGTATCTAATCACTTTTACATTAAATTTATAGCAATAAGGATATATAAGAACATATCCCAACATAATAAGATGTAATTTAAAAGATATAACAAAATAAGTCTTTTTAAAGAAGAGGAGGGTGAAAGGTTCCCTTACCGTTTTGGGTAACTTTCGAAACGTACACCCCATTGAAGATGGGTAATGAATATGTAAATACCCATAAATGAAATTATATTACACAAAGAGTATAATAATGGGAAGTACATACACCACTCAAATGAAATGGTGTAAAATGTAGCATAAATATCACGGGAATAAAAGTGAGATGAAAAATCCCTTACGAAAACTCGGCAGCCTAACGGCGCCACTTAAAACATCCAAAAATGAATTGATGAGATCAAATAGGGTCTCTCATTATATAAAAATAAAATTTACAGCAAGATGAATATAAAATAACATCCCCCAACATAACAAATAGAAGTTTAAAATAATTGACATAAAGGAGAGTACTTAAAAAGAATGAGAGAGGTTGGATCTCTTACGAAAATTCGGCAGCCAAACGGCGCCACTCAAAACTTCCAAAATGGATTGATGAGAGAAAATAGGTTCTATCATCATATGAACATAAAAATTCAATTAATAGTAATATAAAAGAACATCCCAATCATAAGAAATATGAGCAAAAAAGTAATGACATAAAAGAGTGTACTTAAAAAGAATGAGAGTGGTAGGATCTCTTACCTCAAGTCCGACTTGTCTTGTTCGTTTCTTTATATTCCTGAATAATAAACTTTGTTCAATTTATAATTGCTTAAGTAACTACATTAAATACTATTATTCAGTTCATATCACATATTATAATGTTATAATAATTGTTTAATAATGTTAGTTCATATCAGACGTTTTTGCCGATGTTTGGTACATGAGTCAAAAATGAACTTGTTTGAAAATGATTGTGCATGTAGTTATAAGTAAATCATTTCCAGAATAGTATTAATGATTAAAATATCATATATATCTAGTAAATATTCATTTTATACTTATCCATAACATTTGGAGATAAAAAATGAAAATCACCGTTCACGGAGACGGTAGGCCGTACGTACGCATGAACGCTACATTCATTTTTTTCCATATTAATGGAATTAAAAAAATGAGATATATATATATATTATAATTCCAGTATAATATATATGTTATATAGGTCACATATGTTCATTAATTTCATTATTTATACATTCCATGTATTGCATGAACGAGTCATATCACTTGAGGGGGCGGTAGTCCACACTTCCTCATATGAAATTATCGCATTTGCACAACAAGCAAAGAATAAAGGTATGTTTTAAATATAAAATACAGAATCATATAGAAAACATAAATACCATATATATCATATATAAAATATAGTGACATCATAATGGCCACCTTTAAAGGTGTTAAAAGAATATTGAACAATCATCTTTCCGTGAGGTAGTAATTCGCCATCCACAGAAACAGTATGTTCTTTAACCATTAGACGGATGTGTGTGTAAGTGTAGATCGAATGATTCTTATAAAAACATCCAAGTATATTTAAGATAGTGGTTTTGTAACAAAATAAAGTAATATAAATAGTTTATGGGGTTGGATAATCAAAATAAAACAAAAGAACATTAGGGAATACTTTACCTTTAAATCGGGTAACTCTTTTTGATTTGAGCTCAAAGGATTCCGTTGAAAGACATATGCCCAAAGTGAGGCTTCTAGGAGTAATAAAGGGATGTGGAGAGACAAAATGGGCAGGGGTTGGCTGAGCCAAAGGCTTGAGAGGTGTGGGTAAGGTGGTAGAGGTGGGGGCCTTTTATAAGAGGAGAGGAGGGGCACTCTTGGAAAGTCTTGAAAAGTAACATTATTATAAAATGATTTTCGGATTTTAAAGGTCCAAAAATTATATATTTCTAGGATAAGGTGATAATAGTACTAAATCCACAAATCCAATAGGTTTTTGACAAGTTTAGGTCTTAAATTTTACATTATCTTTTCATTTTATTTAAATCATTAAATAATGAGGTAATCACTGCATCATCATGGTGTCATAAATAATTAAATTTATTTAATGTCTAAAAATTATAAAAAAAATATCATGATGTATTAAATATTTGTTTATTTATAATTAATATTTATAGTTAAAAATATGACTTGTATAACCCCATGTAAAAATTGTTTTAGTAAAACAATACGTGTTTGTGAAATTTTAATTTTGACTTTAAATAAAAAAGTTATTAATGTCATTTTCCACCCAAAGTGGCTCCATGGGGTCCCCAAGTTGACCCATGGATCTTCTTGGTCTGACATGACTCATCTAGTAAGGGTATCCCATGTGTCAATATCATTTCATATTATTAAAACATTATTTTTAACTTAAATTACACTAATTACCTCTAATCGCGATTAAAAACATAAAAGTAACTATTCACCAAAAAATTATTTTAATCCCATTGAACTAAATTTTACATCCTAATGACAACCATGTATGTTGGATTTTTGAAAATAAAATCACACAAGTGGTAAATATTCATTTAAATGAAAAATCAGTTTCTTTAACTACCACTTAGTGGTTTCACTATTCATCAAAAATTGAAGTTTTTCAGAAAAATACCTAAAATCCACCATAAGATATTTTTGATATTAAAAATTCAAAAATGATTTCTATTTTACAAAATTCAAAACATATAAGTGGAATTAATTAATTTAATATTTAATTCTCGCTGTCAAAACAAATAGCGTGTTTTTAAAAAACAATATCTGTTAAAAGATTGACACTAGTTTAAGTCCAATTTCAAAGTGAAATTAATTAAAATGACCACCAACAGATTAAATAGTAAAAATATAATCTAATTGAACATTAAAACAAATTCAAAATATAATCTAATCATATAAGTAAATTATATTAAAATGAGGTTTTGAATTAAAATACAGCATTTTACGCTATACATTAAAAAAATGAACTTTATCATAAAAATACCAAAAAATTATACAAAGTAAATTTTGATGTCCCGATTCTAAAAAGTATTTTATTTTGTCAAATATAACATATAAAATTTTCAAAAAAATGTATTTAAGAGGGGTTCTCCATCAAAAGGATGTTAATCGACCTTTTAATGAATATTAGAATATTTACGCTTTAAATTGGATTCATTCACATTTTAACATTTATATTAAAAAGTAAAAATATTTGAGAAACATATATAATAATTTTGTAGTTAGTTCTTTTCATTCCCTCCATTACAACGACTAGGCGTTAACAACCATTTAAAATAAAATTATTTTTTTATTAGAGTGCAATATAATATTTCAAAGGGACTCGTTGTTGCGTATTGGGTAAGCCATCGAGCATAGAGTTACCTTTAAATTAATATTAACATTTTATTCACAAATAGGGATAAACATAAAAATGTCATATTTTTTATTTACCTGCGGTGTTACAGTGAAAGGACTACAAATAAGATTTTGTCAAGTCCTTTTTCTAAGGCATTGTTTTGTCTCATGATACCTACTGATACATCGAAGAGCTATAGCGGGCTCCACACGTTACTTACTAGGTCCAATTCATTCCTCATATGGAAAGTTTTAAACATAACATAAACATTTTTATTAAAAAAAGAATACGAAACGTCAATAATTTATCCATAAACCATGAATTAATAAAAATAACACATCCACATTCAAATATATCACAAAACCTTCAATACAATATAGAAGATTTGTATCAAAATTAATCAACAAAATACATTTTTTAAATCCATAAAAGAATGTAGATAGATGAAGTGATACTATTTCAATGAAAGACCTACTGCTTTTATGGAACCATTTAAAAGAAAACATTTATATTGGAATTATTCATTTATGATTGTAAGGGAATCTTCAAAGGTTTTATAACGGTGGAAAATATCCACACCCATCGTATATGTTAAAAAAATATTTTTTCCTTAATTTTGTTGAAAAGGTCGTAAGGTGCCTTGTTTGGAAGACGACATAAATATTCATTTAAACACATCTTATAAAAGGTAAAACAAGGGTTTAAATGAATTTAACTAATAGTTTATGAAATAGTAAAAATGTTCTGAAATAAATTTTATGAAACACGGATGTGGATGATAAAGATGTCCCTGTAGATAATTATGTATAAACAACCTCGGATAATGAAGAGATTATAGAATTAACCCTTAACATGTACTTTTACTTGGTCGATGGTATGTTAACCTCCTTTATAATAGGTAAATCATTTTTATTAAATTATACAAGAACCATATACATAAATATGGTATCATATATGATCTTCTAATATTTCTTTGTTAATAATATTTTAGTATTATCATCATTTCAGGTGTTAAATGATTCATTTTCCTTTATATGTTTTGTTACATAATACATGTTTGTTATGGATAGGGTGTAATTGATTCATATCCAGAATGATATTAAGTTCATAAAAATTATTTTTAATAATTAAATTATAATTATTCTTGAATGGTTACGATGGTAAAATGAATCTCATTACGTCTGTGGAGACAATAATCCATACCTACGCACGAGCGACAATATCATTATTTTGATATTAAAATATTATGTAAATAGATGGTGTATCATATATAAATAATTATTAATATGCTATATTTATTATATAAATAAATTATACATCATTATTATATCCATCAAAAAAATATTGTATCGAATAATAACTACACCACGGTGTGGAGACGGTAAGTCGTACATACACACGTATGGTGGATTTTTCATTCATATGATGGATAGAATAATGAATATGGTTGAACCATGTTTATAATAACATCACAGTATGTAGAAGATAACAGAGTTATTATTTTAGAATGGAAACAACAATAATTGAAGAAGTGGAAGAATAAAATAACTTGAAAGAGATGATGAAATATTTACCTCTTCTTCGTGTTCTTCATTTTGATTTGATCAAATGGGCTTCATAGGATGTATTTTTTATCAAAATTCGGTCTCTAGGTTGAAGGGAGGATAGTTGAGAAGATATTTGGGCAGGGGATGTCTGATCCAAAAGGCTTTGGAGGTGTGAATTTGAGAGAAGGGGAAGTTCCCTTTTATAAGAGAGGTGAAGGTCACTTTAGGAAAATATTGAAATATTATTTTATAATAAAATAATTTACAGTTTATAATGGTTCCAAAATGATTTATTTAAGGGATAAGGTATGGATGGATCTAAAAAATCTAAACCAATAAGTTTTAGATAGGTTTCAGTAACCATATTAACCTTATCTCTAAGATTTAACTTTAGTTAAATAGTATATCTTTTACCATGAATTCTTGTATTATTATAATAATTTGTCCATAAACATACTATAAAATTCCATGTGAACCTCAACTGAATCATTAATGATATACCTATATAATTCCTTTTGTCGATCCTTATATTTTTAAGAATATTGTATCAATTAATAATTTAATATTTTTTAAAAACTCTATTATGTCAATTTTGACACTATTTTGTATTTTGTTTTTGTTAAAGTCATAACATCATGATTACTTAAAAAAAATTATTTAATCACCCCTAACATGTAATATTAACCACGAAAATTAGTGGAATTCATACAATGTCTCAAATTAGATTTATTTGGATACTTATAATATCAATTATTTTAATCTTTCATTAATAAGGTAATCAATTCTTCATCATTGTGTCATAAATAATTTTAATTATTAAATTTATAAAAATTATAAATAAAATACTATTATGTAAGAAATATTTTTATAATTCTAATGAATATTTATATCTGAATTTATCTTATGTATTATCGTATATTAAAAATATTTTAGTTGTGAAATCATGAGTTTAACAGTTTTTACTATTCTTTAAATTAAATAATAATAAAATTCCTAATCTAATCCAAGTTGACCAAAAGGATCAGATTTTTTCCTAAGGTTGTTTTTGGTTGAATTTCACTTATCCAATAGAATTAGGACCTTTTTTGGGTAATAATAATATCATTTTTACCATTAATTACCCAATTTACTTTTAACCGTCGTAAATAAAAGTTGAATGTTACTATTCACCAAAAATAATTTTCATCTAATAGAACCACATTTTACATACTAATATCAAATGTGTCTCTTAGATTTTTGAAATTCAATTCACAGAAGTGGTAAAATTATGTTTTATGCAAATTTTCAAATGCTCCTATGTGGTGGGTAAAATACGGTAAAATTTTCAATAATATATTTATATATCTAAACTTATTATAAAATGACTCCAATGAATTAAATTGAACTTATATAGGTATTATGTATCTATTTTGACCTAGAATAAATTTAAATAAAATTAATAATTATTTAAATAAAAAGTCGGTTTTAAATAATAACGCTGTGTTTTTCACTATTAATCAAAAATTGAATGTTTTCAGAAAAATACCAAAAATTCACCCTAAACTAATTTTAATATTTCAAATCAAAAAATGAAGTCCATTTAGAAATATATAATTTTTAAAATTTCAAAAATTTGATGTTACTATTCATGATGGCTAGTTTCATTGGTTGTGGTGTGTTTGAACTCAAAGTTGCGTACAAAACAAGCTATTGTATTATTTAAAGAGATGTGTACCATGGAAGCATGGGGTGTTACATTCTTCCCTCCTTCAAATAATTTCATCGTCAAAATTTCTAGAATATCATAGCATAAAAAGACTCGGGTGGTTATTCATCATATGTTCCTCAGTATCCCACGTCGCCTCTTTTATATTATTGTTTCTTCATAAAACTTTACCAGATTAGTCGTCTAGTTTCCCAAAAAAATTATCTGGTATCTAGAATCATGAAAATGTCTTCACAGTAAGACATATTAGGTTATAGTTAAATTTCTTCATAGGTGAACACAAGCGTTGGGTCATGTATGTATTTTTTCAATAGTGATACGTGAAACACATCATGAACTTTGGAGAGACATAGCGACATTGCCTTGATGTGGGTTTGGGTAACCTTCACCTTTTCCATAGTTTCCTCAACAAATTCTGGACCTATGAGTATTCTTTCACCAACATCATCCCTCCATGTTGGTGGGAGACATATCTTTCCATATTACGCTTTATATGGTTCCATCTGAATACTTTAATGGAAGATATTGTTATAGGAAAATTCTACCAGAGGTAAATATTGATCCCATATACCTTGAAAGTCAAGTGAGCAAGATCTCGACATGTCTTCTATGGTTTGAATAGTCTGTTCTGATTGTCCAATAGTTTGAGGGTGGTAGGCAGCGCTCAAACAATGTTCAGTATCCATATATTTCTAAAAACATTTCCATAATCTTCTTGTAAAATGGTGATCACGATCAGAAACAATCGATAGGGGTAATCTATGAAGACTTACAACTACATAAATATATAGTCTTTCAAAACATTCAACTGGTAAGTCTTCTCTTATAGAATGAAAATGTGATGACTTGGTAAGATGTTCAAAAATGACCCATATTTCATAATTCTTTCTAGGATTATTTAGTATTACCATGATAAATTCCCTTATAATATCATCCCTTTTCCACTCATGTATGGTAAAAGGTTTCATGACTCTTCTAGAAAGTTTTCTTCCATTTTTCACTTGTTAGAAAACCATACATCTCGACACAAAATCAATAATCTCTCTCTTCATGTTATCCAACCAAAAATGTTCTTTCAAATCTCTATACATATTAGTGCTACCAGGTTGTATAGAGAAATTTGAGCTATGAGAATCATATAACAATTCCCTTTTAAGTTCAGGTATATTGGGAACACAAAGTTTCTTCCCAAATTTCAAAATCCGATCTTCATATACATAGTCGATCAATCTCCCATCATTCACTGATTTAATTTTCTATGGAATTTCCTCATCATCAGTCTGAGAACTTCTTATCCTTTATATTAACGATGGTTCAGAAACCATTTGAAAAAAGAATTGATGTTTCACCTTCCATGGTCATTCTCATATCCATTTTTACAACATCCATATATATTGGATCATTTTAAAATCTCATATTGTTCAAAAGTCCATGATAATTTCTGCTCAAAGCATCTGACACCTTATTTTCCTTCCATGGGTGGTAGTGTATAGCGCAATCATAATGATCGATTAGATCAAGCCATCTCTATTGCCTCATGTTGAGTACATTTTGTGAGAAAATATACTTTAAACTCTTATACATCTCACATTTTTCACCATATAGATATTGTCTCCTAATAATCTAAGAAAATATTACAGCTGCTATATGAATATCATGAGTGGGATAGTTTTTTTTCATGAATGTTTAGATATCTTGATGCATAGAAAATAACTCTATCATTCTTCCTAAAGACACAACCAAGTCATTTCATTGAAGCATCACTATAAATAACAAACTCATCATTCCGCGATGGTTGATTCAAGGTATTAGAATTGACTAATATTATCTTCAGTTCATCAAAACATTCTTCACACAATTTTTCCTAAACAAATTTATGCACTTTACGTGGGATCTTGGTTAATGGGTTAGCCAATAGGGTAAAATTCTAGACAAAATTTCGATAATAACCTACTAAACCAATAAAACTGCATACCTCAGTTATACTCGTTGATGTTGGACATTCATAGATTGCCTTGGTCTTTGAAGGATCAATAGATATGCCATCCTTATAGATAATATGGATAAGAAAATAAATCTCTTGATGCAGGAAATCACACTAGCTAAATATCCCATTTAATTCATTTCTTCAAAGATGTTTTAGAATAATGTGTATGTGATATTCCTGATCTTCATAGCTTTTGTAATATACCAAGATATTATTAATAAATAAAACTACAAAGTCATCAAGATATTCCTTGAAAACTCTTTTCATTAGATCCATAAAAATATAGGGTGCATTAGTCATCCCAAAAGGCATTATAGTAAACTCGTAATTCTCGTACCTAGTTCGAAATGCTATTTTCAAAATTTCTTCTCTATTCACACACAACTGATGATATCCAAGTCAAAAATCAATCCTTGAAAAATATTGATCTCCATGAATTTGGTTGAATAAATCATTAATGCAAGGTAGGGGATACCTGTTCTTTATTGTTATAGCATTGATCTTTAGGTAGTCAATGCACATCCTCATAGATCCATCTATCTTCTTAACAAAAAGAACATGGGTTCCCCATGGAGAAACACTAGGGAAAATAAATCCCTTATTACTCAATTCTTCTAGTTTTTTATTTAGTTCCACTAGTTCCACAGTGTCCATTCTATAAGGGGTCTTCGATATGGTCCTTGAACCAGAAATTAAATCAATAGAAAACTCAATTTCTTGTTTTGGAGGATGTCCTCGTAAATCTTTTGGAAACACATCAACACATTTTTTCACAATAGGTACATCCTCTATTTGAATATTATTTTCCTCAACCGTAGTTATTTAATTCTCTTCCTCACTAATAATTGAATTTAGTTGATCTACTGGGGGTGGATCTAGATAAAAATCAGATGGTGACATTTCTGCTTTAAAGATAAGGTGTTCTTTATCATCATCCTCAAAAATTGTATCCTCCTTCTTCTTATAATAAATTTTTTCATCCTGGTCTGAAAAAAATCCATACCGAGGATTATATCATATTCAATCAATTGTATGAAGATGATATCAATAAATAAATAATGTTTATATGACTTAATGGAAATTGATTCACAAAACGTTGTTGATATGATACTTCCCTTAAGAGTTTTAACTGACAACTCCCTTGTTAAATAAAAATTCAAATATCTAATTTTCATTGGAAACTGGGATGATTTGAAATAATTTGATGATCCAGAATTAAATAAAGAATTGTAAAAACATGAGGAAACCATTAAATTACCTAGAACCATGACTTTTGGAGCTTCAACCTCAGCATTTGTGATCACATAAACGTTTCATGGATCCCTTTTCCTTTTCGGAGTAATGTTTCCTTGGAATTTAGGACATTAATTTTCATAATTCCCCCATTCTCTACAATTGTATAATTCAATATTAACAGTCTATTCCTTTCTTTTGCAGTCACGAGCTTGGTGGCCTTTTTCACCACACTTGAAACAGACTCCCATTCCCTTCAGGAAAGTACCCGGGTGTTTCATCTAACATTTACAGCAGAATAGATATTATATATTTCCCTTCATCCCCTTATTTCCATTTCTAGAGTGTTTAGAAGATCTCTTCTTCTCCTTCTTTGCATTAAAGCTATAAGATGTAGAGAAATATTTTCCTTTCTTGATAGAACATGAGACTATATCTTCGTATGATGAGAAGTATTGTCAGATTAATGCTCGGCGAAGAAATTTTTTTAACCCATAAAATAATTGATCAATATAACTCCTTGGGTTATGTATATAATCTGTAGCATTCTATTCTAAACTTGTAAAGTTGGGCTCATATTTTACGACATTCTCAACCTCCTTTTTCATCAGACTAAAAAATTTCTTTCAATATCTACTTGATGGTCACGTGGAAAGTATTTTTCTAATAAAATGCCTTTAAACTCCCTCCATTCCATATTTGATAATTCATCACCTTCCTTTGTGGTTTGAATCAATGGCCACCATTGATCTGCATCTCATGGGTGGTGATAAACTGACATGACAACTTTTTCCCTGTCACTACTCCCCAGATCATGAAACATTTCCTCTATGGAACTCATCCATTTCTCAGCTACAAATGGATTTGTAGCCCCGTTGAAGGTGGGTGGTTTTTTCCTCATTCATCGGTCTAACATTGATCCTCCGCATTATGGATCAGAGTGCTCTATACAGGTATGATTATTATTCATAATCTGAGTGAGTTGTTCTAATATGGTGATAAACTGATCTGCACCAGCTGCATTACCAGCTCCACTATAATTATCTTTAGTGGGAGGGTAATACCTACATGGATTACGTGTGTTTATATGGTTTCTATTCCTTCCACTATGTGCCATTTATAAACAATGGAATATAGTAGATTAGTTTATGAATAGAAATACATCATTCCAATTTTTAAAACACTTAACATAAATTGTATAAATTATGAAAATAATCCATAATCAAAAAATGTTTTCTTTGAGGATTATATACTCATAAATCCTTCTTAATGGTTTTTTAATAAAATGATAATTATCCTAAGTATATCCCTTGAGTGTGTCGTAACCAATAGTGCATCATTGCCCGTTTTCGTGTAACAGGATACCCCGGGTCAAGCCTAAAACTTCTTGTTGGTTTTTTCACTCCTTGGTACATCTGTTACAGACCCCCTCTACCTTCTCTTATCCAGACAGGGATGTATTGCTCAAAAAATACACAAAATCTTTACATTAACAAAATTCTAGGAAGTTCTTCTATACTAATCCTCAAAGTCTATCTTAGGGTAATGTGCTCTAATCAAAGTTTATCTAAATCTAGTTTCCAATGTTTTTACTAAATATTCTCTGATACCAACTGTAACTCTCTAACCCTAATTATCTGGATTCGGTGCATTATTACATAACATTGGTATGATCACAAAAGATCAAGTCTTGAATGACTGATTAGTTTAGTATCCTTCGATGTACTAGATATTTATTTAAGTATTACATTCACTACTAGAAAACAGGGCATTTGAGCCCTGTTACCTATAGCGACCGCCAATGGCGGTCGCTAAGCCTCCTTAAAAAAAATAAGGGGCTTCGACCCCCCCCCTCTCCACTCGATCGTGCCCCCCCCCCCGAACCCTTCCCCCTCGTCGCCCCCCACCCCCCCCCCCCCCCCGCCGTCGTCGTGCGCCCTCCCCGCCGCCCCGTCCTCCGCCGGCCCACCATCCGCCGGCCCGCCCTCCGCCGGCCCGCCCTCCGCCGGCCCGCCCTCCGCCGGCCCGCCCTCCGCCGGCCCGCCCTCCCCTGGCTTGCCCTCCACAGCCCCACCCTCCGTCGGCCCGCCATCTGGACGGCCACCCTCCGGCCACCCTCCGCCCTCCGGCCTCCCTCCGGCTGCCCTCTGACCGCCCTCCGCCGGCCCGCCCTCCTCCGTCCGTCCTCCGCCCTCCGACTCCGGCCGCCCTACGCCCTGCGGCCGCCCTGCGACCTCCCTCTGCCCTCAAGCCTCCCGCCACCTGCCTCCGGCAGCCCGGCAGCCCTCCGGCAGCCCTCCGGCCGCCCTCCGCCGGCCCCGCCCTCCCTGGCCGCCCTCCGCCCTCCGGCTCCGGCCGCCCTCCGCCCTACGGCTGCCCTGCGGCCTCCCGCCACCCACCTCCGGCAGCCCGGAAGCCCTCGGGAGCCCTCCGACAACCCTCCGGCCTCCAGCCCCTCCGGCCTCCGACCTCCGCCCTCGGACCTCCTCCCCCTCATCCCTCCCCCCAGCACCCCGAACACCCCCCCCCCCCCCCCCGCACCCCGCCAACCCTCGTCCCATTCGTCTTCGTCCCCTCCCTCGACGCACCACCGCCATTCGTCCCTCCTTCACCGTCCCCTCCCTCGCCGCACCAGCTCCGGCTCCGGATCCCCACCGCTCCTCTCCCTCAAAGCACCACCATCAGCTCCCCTCCCTTCCAGGTTGTAGTGCAGTCAGGTATGACATGGGCTTTCACTTACATTATTATTTTATAAATGGTTCACAAACAATTAGTTAGTATTTATTTTAAATATATTTGATATCAAAAATGAAAATGTAATAAGTCTTATGTAAATGTTTGTCATAGGGATCTTATTATGGATAAGAGTTGGATTGATCTTCCAAATCGAACGTCTAGAGAGTATTTCAATGGCATTATGCAGTTTATGGACTTCACGAGAGGATTTAAAAGTGACTATATTAGTTGTCCATATAGAAAATGTTCTAACAGATATCAATTCACACGAGATACTGTGAGGGAGCACCTTTTCTTTAATGGATTTCTGAAAAATTATAAGTTTTGGACTCGTCATAGAGAAGAATATGTTCGTTGTCAAAATACAGATGCAGCTCAGATGGATTTTGATGCAAGGATGACTGATCCAATGCATGAAATGCTTACTAAAATGGTACGTGGGTTTGATCCTGAAGGCATTGACATCCAGAATCTTGAGACCGGTGAGATAAATCTTCACTCTGGTGCAGATCGGGATTCGAGGAGGCTTTATGAAGCACTTGATGATGCGAAAACAGAATTATATCCTGGATGTACTTCTTACAATAATCTATCGTTTATCGTGGAGTTGTTGCATTTGAAGACATTGAATAATTGGTCAGACACATCATTCGACATGCTTTTGGTTTTATTGAAAAAAGTTCTTCCTGTCAACGCTAAGATTCCTGATTCGTATTACTATGCTCGTAAGTTGATAGAGAACTTAGGTTTTACATATGAGTCCATAGATGCATTTTTAAATAATTGTATGTTGTTTAGAAAGAAACTGCCCATTTGGATATTTGTACGGTTTGTGGTGCTTCCAGGTGGAAAGAGAACAGGGGAAATAATACTCATCAAAGTCAGATTGTGATACAGGGGAAACTGATTGCCGTAAAGCAAATGCGTTACTTTCCCCTTAAACCCAGGTTGAAAAGATTTTTTATGTCATCTAATGTTTCTAATTTAATGAGATGGCATGCAGAAAGAGTTCATGAAAGTGATATGTTAACCCACCCGGCAGACTCTCATGCATGGATGGAATTTGATAAGAGACATCCTGACTTTGCTAAAGATGTTCGTAATGTCCGATTGGGATTGGCAGCAGATGGTTTCAATCCATTCAAGTCTATCGTTGGTGCAACTCATAGCACATGGCCCGTGGTGTTGGTTCCATATAATCTTCCTCCGTGGCTTTGTATGAAGCAACAATTTATATTACTTTCCACTCTTATTGATGGACCTAAAAGTACGGGGGATAAGATTGATGTTTACCTTCAGCCATTGATTGATGAGTTGAATGAATTTTGGGCGACGGTGTGATGACTTATGACTGCGAAACGAATGAAATGTTTAAACTGCATGCTGCTTTATTGTGGAAAATAAATGACTTCCCAGCTTATGAAAATTTATCAGGCTGGAGTACGAAAGGGTAATTTGCTTTCCCTTGTTGCAATAAAAGTAAAAAATCTGTATGGCTTAAACATTCCAAAAAATGGGCATACATGGGTCACATGCGTTTTCTCCCTCCTCAGCATAGATTCAGAAAGGACAGAGTGACATTTGATGGTTCCAGAGAGTTCAGCCCAGCACCAAAGATCATGACAGGAGTCGAAATATTATCGCAGATTGAGGAAGAAAACATCCGCACGGTATATGAAATTCAGGATTTGGTGGCTTCTCCAGTACGTAATATTCGTGCTGCGGGTAGGCAGCGCAGTCACAATTGGAAAAAGAAAATTATTTTTTATAGTCTTCCGTATTGGAAAACTAACATGTTGAGGCATAATTTGGATGTAATGCACATTGAAAAAAATGTTTGTGATAACATATTGTGGACCATTTTAGGTGTCAGTGGAAAATCAAAGGACCATATTAATGCACGCCGTGATTTGGAAGAAATTGGTTTAAGGAAACAGTTGCATTTACAGTTAGCTGAGGGAAACAAGGCATATATGCCTGCTGCACAGTATACGATGACTACCGAGGAGAAAGAAACATTTCTTTCCATTTTGAAGATGGTCAAGGTTCCTGATGGTTATTCTTCTAATATTTCAAAGTGTGTGAATCTGACGAGAAAGACATTGCAAGGGTTAAAAAGTCATGACAATCACATATTACTTCAGCAGTTGATTCCAATCTCAATTTGTGATTGTTTATCCCCCAATGTTGTTCATCCCTTGATTGAGATGAGTAATTTTTGTAGACATCTTTGTTTAAGAAATCAACGAATGAGTGATTTAAAAAGTTTGCAGGACCGAATTGTACTTACGCTTTGTCACTTTGAGAAACTCCCCCACCCTATTTTTTTGATGTTATGGTCCACTTGACAGTGCACCTAACTGGTGAAGTAATGGCTTCTGGTCCAGTGCAATTCAGGTGGATGTATCCTATTGAACGGTATTTGAGTACATTGAAAAGATTTGTACGCAACAGAGCTCGTCCAGAGGCATCAATAGCCAATGGTTATTTGATGGATGAGTGTACTACCTTTTGTGCATAATATCTTACGGATGTTGAAACAAAATTAGATAAGCCCTCTCGGATTCATGATGGTCCAGTTGGAGAAGGAACCACATTTGATATTGACAACATCGAGTGGATACAAGCACATCGATATATCTTGTTCAATACTCCATCAGTTGCACCATTAATGCAGTAAGTATCTTATCAATGTGCTTGTATAACTTTTACATGTTTTGTTTGCATAAGATGATCTTTTAAACATCGCGTTATCATTTGCAGGAAACACATTAATGAGATAAAATAAGTGATGCATCGTGCGACTGAGTTGCAAATTCAACAATCTCATTATGCGTCATTTCATGATTGGTTCAAGGATTATGTATGTATAAATTGATTTTCATTATGAGTGACGTATTATACTAATTCTTTCTGCATATATCAGTATTGATTTTTATAAATTATGTAGGTTCGTAAGCTGAGGGAGTTAGGGGACCCCATGCTACCTGAAGTATTTATCCAACTGGCTGAGGTTCCATCTAAAACGGCTCGTCGTTATAAAGCTATTGATGCTAATGGTTTTGATTTCGCATTAAAGATGTTGACGACAAACGAGAAACACAAAACAGTGGCATCGATTGTCCCTTTGTCGATTCTGGTTATTACTATGGTCAATTGATAGACATCATTGAAGTTGTATACACACACGGTTTGAAGTACATATTGTTAAAGTGTAATTGGGTTGATCCAGTGCGTGGATGTAAAGTCGATCAATATCAATTTTCATTGGTGAATTTTAACTATATGTTATACATAAATAATGAACGAGTTGAGAATGAACCTTTCATTTTGACATCACAAGAGGAACAAGTATTCTTCCTTACTTTGCCTTCGGATCCAAGTTGGCAAGTTGTTGTCAAAATGTCTCGGCGAGGAGTGTTTTTATTTGAAGAAGATGAACTCGATACTGTTTCGTTTGATTACCAACAACTTGATCAACATACCGTAGTTCAACGTGAAGAAGATATTTATTGGGTCAGAGCGGCTGTTGAAGGAGAAACGGTCAATTTTCATGCTTAATGAAAGGTATAATTGTTTTCCCGCTATTCAGTAGAATGTCCTAGGATATCATAAATTATCTAATCATTTTATAAATCTTTATAAGTTTTAATCCTCACTTTTGTATGTTTTAATTCAATCATAAATATTTAGGTTGTTTTTACTCTTGATTTATTGATGTTATGGTAAGTGTATCATCCCTTTGAGGTATTCTTCATCTGATTCATGTGTTGCTTGAATTTTTATTAGTTCTATGTGAAATTTGGCTATGAATTGACTGGTTTTGTACATAATTTGTATATCTGTTTTGTTAACTTTCTGATTTTTTAAAATTCATTCACAACTAATTATTCAATCCATTTTTTGTTTGATTAACAGTTGTACAAGTTTTATTTTTTAAGAACAATCCAATTTATCTTTTAAACACTTTGGACTCATTACTGATGTTTTCTATGACTGCAGACATGTCAGGGGAAGAGGCAGAAGATCCACATCATCTATCTGAGGCATCTACGTCTCAGGGTCGAGGTATGTTTGAATGTCATTGTCTATATTTTTTATGTAATTGAAATACATACATATATATATATATATAACATTTGTCAATTTATATATAAAATTGTTTTCAACAGGATCAGACTCGGCTGCTTCTTCCTCTCATAGGAGAGGCCCTGGTCGTGGCATATTATCATGGAATTCCGACACGATGATAGATGTTTCATTTGATGAGGTTTTTCATCCTGTGGGACCGAATGCCCCGGCATTTATTCGTCAGATGGGTCATATCATACGTGACCCACATCGATTTCCATTGACCACGCGTGACTGGGCTTCTATCCCTCAGGACACAATAGATCGTCTATGGAGGGAGGTTCAGGTAAGAAAATCATTTTACTTTATTTTCTATGTATAAAGAATACTAATATGTTTGATTATTTTCTTTATAGAAAAATTTTAAAGTATGCCCTGAAGAGTTTCGGCCCGTGTGTATGAGAAAATGCCGTAAGATGTGGAAAGATTATAAAGGCAAAGTGAAGAGGGACCACTGGGTACCAAATGTGGGTGCCCTAGACATTTTGGAAAATGTCCCGAGAGGTGTCCTCCCAGCTCAGTGGCGTGACTTGGTTGCATATTGGTCTACTGAGGGTGTTGCGGTTTGTATAATAATTATTTTGGTGTATATATATTTTCAAGAATATGTGATTTGTTTGAAATTTGAATGAATTGAATGTAGGAGGTGTCAACGCGCCATTCTGAGAATCGAGCGTTGCAGGGACCACCTCATAGGGTCGGGACTCGTCATGTGTCTCAGATCCGACATGAGGTATATATTATTCATTTTTTAATTTATTAATTAATATGATTTTTTGTTTATATTCTTTTAATATACAGTTGCGAGAGCAAGGTGCAGCAACTGATAAAATGTCGGTGTGGATGAGGACTCGTGATCGCAATGATCCAGAGGTTACAGCATTGATAGTAAGTTTCTGAACTTACCAATAATTACATAAATCTATATATTAACATATATATATTTATATATATTTAAATATTTCACAGGCTCAATTTGAATCTAAGTTAGAACATCTTCCAGAGGACCAGCGACAGCTTCCCATGCGACGGGATGAGATCTTTCATCGCATTGTCGGTCGGGACGGGCATGGCTATAATTTGACCTATGGAGCAGGGATTCCTCGTTCTGTAGTGTCACGCGCTGTGGTTGTCGGTCCTGCTGTTGCTCATATGACACAGCAGATGTCAGATTTTGAGGCACGGCTGCGCGCTTCCGAGGAGGCAAATGCGCAATTGACAGCTGAGGTTAGAGCACTGCGGGAATATGTGCGTCGAGCTGATGGTGCAGGGGATCATACGACGCAGGTATATACTATATTTATTTATTTAATTTAAATTATTTTTGTTATTAAAATATTTATAATGTTTATTTGTTGTAGGTCGGGCCCACCAGAAAGAGGTAGCATTGATGACAACGCGTGACGCATCATATATTCACGAGATATGTTTTTTTTGTTTTTACTGGTGGGGTTGACATTGATGTACTGTATGTATTCATTTAATTTAAATTAGAAGGTTGTGTACTTATAATTTCTTTCTTTTCTTGTTTATTATATGATAGCTAATATTATCTAAGGCGTGCATTTAAAAACTCTAACCCCCCTTACCCCCGTACAGCCCCCCCCCCCCTGAACCCCCGAACAGCCCCTCGCACAACCGTACAACCCCCCGCACCCCCGGACAGCCCCCTCGCACCCCCGTACAGCCCCCGCACCCCCGTACAGCCCCCCCTGCACCCCCGTATAGCCCCCCCCCCCCCCCCGAACCCCCGTAAAGCCCCCCTCCCCCCCCCCCCCCCCCCCGCACCCCCGGACAGCCCCCCCGCACCCCCTACAGCCCCCCGCACCCCCCGTACAGCCCCCCGCACCCCCGTAAAGCCCCCCCGCACCCCCTGACAGCCCCCCCCCCCCCCCCGCACCCCCGGACATCCCCCCCCCCCCTCGCACCCCCGTACAGCCCCCCCGCACCCCCTGACAGCCCCCCTGCACCCCCGTACAGCCCCTGCACCCCCGGACAGCCCCCCCCCCCCCCCCCGCCGCACCCCCGTACAGCCCCCCCGCACCCCCGTACAGCCCCCCACACCCCCGGACAGCCCCCCCGCACACCCGTACAGCCCCCCCGCACCCCCCGGACAGCCCCCCTGCACCCCCGTACAGCCCCCCCCCCCCCCCCCCCCCCGAACCCCCGTACAGCCCCCCCCCCCCCCCCCCCCCCCGCACCCCCGTACAGCCCCCCCGCACCCCCGGACAGCCCACCGGCACCCCCGTACAGCCCCCCGCACCCCCGTACAGCCCCCCCGCACCCCCCGTACAGCCCCCCGCACCCCCCGTACAGCCCCCCCGCACCCCCGGACAGCCCCCCCCCCCCCCCCCCCCCCGCACCCCCGTACATCCCCCCGCACCCCCGTACAGCCCCCCGCACCCCCGTACAGCCCCCCTCACCCACGTACAGCCCCCCCGCACCCCCGTACAGCCCCCCCCCCCCCCCCCCCCCCCCCGCACCCCCGTACAGCCCCCCGCACCCCCGGCGCGCGCTGAAATGGCGCGTTGGGGGGTCAAAACCACCCGAACGACCTTCGAATGCCACGAAACCGCACGACAACATCCGTTGCGTGAATTCTGAAATGGTCGGGTAGAAGGCACATCAATCGGAGGTGTCGTTTGACCGCGGTGGCCGGAAACGCGTTTCCGGAGCCATAAAACACCAAAACGGCGTGCGGCGGTCGAATTCGGAGCAAACGTGCTCCGAACGACCTGAATCCGCCCGATAACGATATGAATTTTATTCCTGAGATGCAGGAGGAGGTGGCACGTCCATCGGACGTGCGGTGCGCTCAGCACGACCAAATGTGTCGTTTTCAGCAGCGCGACGCGCGCTGAAATGGCGCGTTGGGGGGGGGGGGGGTAAAAACCACCCGAACGACCTCCGAATGCCACGAAACCGCACGACAACATCCGTTCCGTGAATTGTGAAATGGTCGGGCAGACGGCACGTCATTCGGAGGTGTCGTTTGACCGCGGCGGCCGGAAACGCGTTTCTGGCGCCATAGAACACCAAAACGGCGTGCGGCGGTCCAATTCAGAGCAAACGTGCTCCGAAAAACCTGAAACCACACGAGAATGATAGAAATATTATTCCTGAGATGTAGGAGGAGGCGGAATGTCCATCGGACGTGCGGTGCGCGCGACATGACCAAATGCGTCGTTTTCAGCAGCTCGGCGCGCGCTGAAATGGCGCGTTGGGGGGTCAAAACCACCCGAACGACCTCCGAATGCTACGAAACCGCACGCCAACAGCCGTTGCGTGAATTGTGAAATGTTCGGGTAGACGGCACATCAATCGGAGGTTCCGTTTGACCACGGCGGCCGGAAACGCGTTTCCGGAGCAATAAAACACCAAAACGGCGTGCGGCGGTCGAATTCGGAGCAAACGTGCTTCGAACGACCTGAAACCGCACAAGAATGATAGGAATATTATTCCTGAGATGCAGGATAAGTCAGCACGTCCATCGGACATGCGGTGCGCGCGGCACGACCGAATGCGTCGTTTTTAGCAGCGCGGCGTGCGCTGAAATGGCATGTTGGGGGGTCAAAACCACACGAACGACCTCCAAATTCCACGAAACCGCACGACAACATCCATTGCATGAATTGTGAAGTTCTCGGACAGACGGAACGTCAATCGGAGGTGCCGTTTGACCGCGGCGGCCGGAAACGCGTTTCCAGAGCCATAAAATACCAAAACAGCATGTGGCGGTCGAATTCGGAGCAAACGTGCTTCGAACGACCTAAAACCGCACGAGAACGATAGGAATATTATTCCTGAGATGCAGGAGGATGAGGCACGTCCATCGGACGTGCGGTGCGCGCGGCACGACTGAATGCGTCGTTTTCAGCAGCTCGGCGCGCGCTGAAATGGCGCGTTGGGGGTCAAAACCACCCGAACGACCTCTGAATGCCCCGAAACCGCACAAAAACATCCGTTGCATGAATTTTGAAATGTTCGGGCAGACGGCACATCAATCGGAGGTTCTGTTTGACCGCGGCAGCCGGAAACGCGTTTCCGGAGCCATAAAACACCAAAACGGCGTGCGGCGGTCGAATTCAGAGCAAACGTGTTTCGAACGACCTGAAACCGCACGAGAACGATAGGAATATTATTCCTGAGATGTAGGAGGAGGCGGCACGTCCATCGGACGTGCAGTGCGTGCGGCACGACCGAATACGTCGTTTTCAGCAGCTCGGCGCGCGCTGAAATGATGCGTTGGGGGGGTCAAAACCACCCGAATGACCTCCGAATGCCACGAAACCGCACGACAACATCCGTTGCGTGAATTTTGAAATGGTCGGGCAGACGGAACGTCAATCGGAGGTGCCGTTTGACCGCGGCGGCCGGAAACGCGTTTCTGGAACCATAAAATACCAAAACGGCGTGCGGCGGTCGAATTCGGAGCAAACGTGCTTCGAACGACCTGAAACTGCACGAGAACGATAGGAATATTATTCCTGAGATGCAGGAGGAGGCGCCACGTCCATCGGACGTGCGGTGCACTCGGCACGACCGAATGTGTCGTTTTCAGCAGCGCGACGCGTGCTGAAATGGCGCGTTGGGGT